>JAQMRL010000004.1:4656179-14208679 GCA_035578175.1 Catonia carolina
TGAAAAATAAATAGATAATTTGGTAGGTTAAGATTTGTACTTTAATTTGTTATTTACCCCATCTTGCTATTTCTTTTTGTTCGTCTTCTACAAGCATGTGTGCATTACTTATCAGCCTACCCTCGTATAATAAAAAATGTAGAAAATTTAAAATCCTACAACTTTTATTTCAAACATTTTTTGTTGTATAACGCTTAGTTTTTTCATCCTGTAGATATGTGTGTAATTAGGGATTTTCTGTTTTTTCTCACGAAAACGTGTGAAAAAGCGATTTTTTTAAGATTTCGGCCTTAGTAAGCATTTAACGACAAAAGTATATATAATCAAATTTATAGGAAATTGAAAGATCTACAACTTTTATTTAAAACACTTTTCTCTGCAGAGCCTAATTTAGCGTGAAAGAGTGATTTTCCGTATTTTTAAGCCAAACAGGTCGATTTTCATTTTGCGTTTTTTACTCATGATTACAATAAGGTTATATTTTTTGAGGTTAGTTTTTTGTTTATTTCTAATGTTTTATTACTAATGTTAGGATTATTGATATTTATTTGCATTGGCAAGAGATAGTTGTGTGAGTGTTTCCACCAGATTTTTTACTTTCTCTTGCCTATATTATTATTATTTTCGATTATTCCCCTATAAGAGAGAGAGAGAGAGAGAGAGCGAATGAACTTGAATCATGATTTCACTTTGGGTTGTTCTTCCTCTTCTCCTCCCAAAATCTCTTCAACCTCTCGGAATGCTCCTTCTTCCGTCCCCCCGGTTGTCGTGGTATTCTTTGCTGGAACTTTACATTTATGATTTTATTCCGGCATTCGGTGCGGTCTTGGAGATTTGCAATGTTGATCTGTTGTAGGTCCTTCTCGACTTCTTTCAGCCATTCTGTACCCGTTTTACTTTCTGTTATAATGTCGAGTAGTTTCTTTACGATTCTGGAGTTTTCCATCCTGTGTAAAACTTTGCTCTACGTTTCCTGATTTCTTCTGTAATTGTGTTGGTATTTTTGTAGAGCTCATTCTCTGAGGTCTCTTCATCCAAATGCCGTTTGTATTGATGGCCCCATAAATTTTCCTGAGTATTTTTCTTTCCTGCTTTTCCATTTCTCTAATTTTGGAACGGCATTCAATTAACATTGTTTCGGCTGCGTAGATTGCTTCAGGAAGAATCACTGTTTTATAGTGCCTTAGTTTTGCGTCTGTTGAAATGCATTTCTTATTGTAGTGAGCCCACGTTAGCTTATAGGCCTTCTGGAGTTTGTTGATTCTCTGTTCATCGGCAATTCTGTTTAGTCCTGAGGACTGAATGGTTTCACCAAGGTATCTAAAATGGGGGACTTGTGCGATTTTGCCATGTTTAGTGATTAAAGGGGATTTATTTTCTGGCCGCCTTTCCACATATTTGGTCTTTTCATAAGAGATTTGTAGTCCGGTTTTGTTTGCAATTTCGTGTAGTTTTTCTACTGCGAAAATCGCCTCAGCTCGGTTATCTGTGATAATAGCAATATCGTCCGCGAAAGCGAGGCATTTGACTTTCATCCGGTTTTCCTTTTTGATGCCAATTTGGATGCCCTTAATGTAAGGTTCCCATTCCCTGATGATATTTTCCAGAACGATATTGACGAGGATGGGGGATAATCCATCCCCCTCTTGCCTATATGAATATATAGGAAGGAAAGTATTGTTTTCATGTAGATTTTAACAAATATACTCTTCACCAGATCTACACGTTTTCAGACCCCCTGAACCCAAAAAACATGTTTTTAGCGATTGGTCTGTGTGTGTGTGTGTGTGTGTGTGTGTGTGTGTGTGCGCGCGCGCGCGCGTGTGTGAACAGAATATCTCAAGAACGGAACATCGTAAGAACTTGAAACTTGAAACTTAAGTTACATACCACTACCGAACCCGACACGAACATTTTCATCAAAATCGGTCAACCGAAAGCAGTAGTTTATTCGTGTAATTTTTCACTTTTTTGTGATTTTCTCAAAAACTGGTCCTATGATTTTTTTTAGAAATTGCCTGGTTTACTAAATTTTTATGCTCTACAAGATAGGGTAGGCACCATGTTTGCTGAAATTCTTCGTGAGGCTGTTTTCACGTAAAAAAAATAGGTACTTTTTTTAAAATTACGGCTTTAATATGCATTTTAGCACAAAAATTTATATAATAAAAAATGTACAGAATTTAAAATCCTACAACTTTCATTCAAACATTTTTTTGTATAACGCTTAGTTTAGCAGTAATTAGCAATTTTACCTATGTTTTTTCTCACGAAAACGTGTGAAAACGATTTTTTAAGATTTCGGCCTTAGAATGCATTTTACGACAAAAGTGTATATAATAAAATGTATAGAAAATTAAAAGATCTACAACTTTTATTTAAAGCATTTTTCTCTACCGAGCCTAGTTTAGCGTGAAAGAGTGTTTTTCCGTATTTTCAAGCCAAACTGAGGTCGATTTTAATTTTGCGTCTTTCACTCATGATTAAAATAAGGTTAGATTAGTTTTAAATAAGGGAGATTAGTTTTTTGTTTATTTCTAATGTTTTTATGACGAATGTTACGTTTTATTGTTAATTATTTACATTGGCAAGAGAAAGTCGTGTGAGCGTTTCACACCAAATTTTCTCTCTTGTTTTCCACTTTTTTTTAAACTACTGCCATCTGAGCAGTGCCAATCTTAGCCAAAGCTGGGCCTGTGGCAAATCATTATTTGCGGGGCCTTTCTGGGAGAGAAGACAAACCCCTTCCATTAACACCATTTTAGATCATTAACCCTTTGAATCCCATATTTTTTAACTATACACAAACAAATATGCGTACATTGTTTCATACATTTTACTGACATTTAAGTGAAATAAAATCACTTTTAGACCTTCAGCCTTTTTTGATGGCATGACAAAAAAGTGTGACACATATGCCACATTGGGCTAGATGATACCAAAGTTCCCAACAAAATGAATAAGTAAAAATCATGTGCAGGGTTCCTAAACAATTTTCTCATGCTTAGATTTGTAACAAAGCATTATTTAAAACTTAAAAAATGTTACAATTCAAAAATATTGGTAAAATGGACAAAATCACTATTTACAGTCTAAAAAATATACTTGTATGTACATTCAACGTACTCGAAGAAATGCTACTTATTACTTTCTCTTGCCTATATGAATATATAGGAAGGAAAGTATTGTTTTCATGTCGATTTTTAGAAATCGAGTTTTCACCGGATCTATACGTTTTCAGACCCCCTGAACCCAAAAAACATGTTTTTAGCGATTGGTCTGTGTGTGTGTCTGTGTGTGTGTGTGTGTGTGTGTCTGTGTGTGTGTGTGTGTGTGTGTCTGTGTGTGAACAGAATATCTCAAGAACGGAACATCGTACGAACTTGAAACTTGAAACTTAAGTTACATACCACTACCGGACGCGACACGAACATTTTCATCAAAATCGGTCAACCGGAAGTAGTAGTTTATTCGTATAATTTTTCAGTTTTTTGCGGTTTTCTCAAAAACTGGTCCTACGATTTTTTTTAAAATCGCCTATTTTACTCAATTTTTTATTCTCTACAAGATAGGGTAGGCGCCATGTTTGTTGAAATTCTCGTTGAGGCTGTTTTCACGTAAAAACGTTGTTTTTTTAAGATTACGGCTTTAATATAAATTTTAGCGCAAAACGTTATATAATAAAAGTTGTAGAGAATTTAAAAACCCACAACTTTTATTTCAAACATTTTTTTGTATAACGCTTAGTTTAGCGGTAATTTGCGATTTTCTGTTTTTTTTTCTCACGAAAACGTGAGAAAAATCGATTTTTTTAACATTTCGGTCTTAGTATGCATTTTACGACAAAAGTGTATATAATAAAAGTTATAGAAAATTAAAAGATCTACAACTTTTGTTTAGAGCATTTTTCTCTACAGAGCCTAGTTTAGCGTGAAAGCGTGATTTTCCGTATTTTTAAGCCAAACTGAGTTCGATTGTCATTTTGCGTCATTCACTCATGATTAAAATAAAGTTATGTTTTTGAGGTTAGTTTTTGTTTATTTCTAATATTTTATTAATAATGTTAGGTTTATTATTAATCATTTGCATTGGCAAGAGAAAGTTGTGTGAGTGTTTCACACCAGATTTTTTTAGTAAATGAACACAAATATTTAAAACAAAAATTAACTTTAAAAAGAAACTAATGGTCGCGTCCATCGTGTAGTGGTCAGCATCTTACACTGCAAAGCGGAGGTCTTAGGTTCGACTCCTGGCTAGGGTACAGAAAATTATTACACTTCACATCCAGTGCTCTTTAATCAAAAGTAGTCACTCCAATGTGACTTCAGAAAGGGTTAACAATGGACCCCACCACAAAAGCCTCATCTGTCAAAAATTAATTATTTGAAGTCACACATAGGTTGACTTAATAAAAATAAAAGGTAAAATTAATAAATCCTGTTATAACGAGTGTTTTATTAAGGACGCAACCCTGATTTTAAGAAGATAGAAGTAATACATGGTAAATTTTCTCTCCCCCAATCAGTATGTTGGCAACATTGTACTCAAGGTCAACTACCTAGGACAGTTAAAATGTTCCAGTCAAGCATTAGTGTGGTGACAGCAGTCGTTTCCTTATATTGTGTCACCAATGGTTTTTTCCAAGGAAGAACCGGGTGTTTATTGTAGAAACTTACGCGATAAAAACTTTCACCAGTCAAGTAATTTTCCAGATTTTTTTTTAAAGAAATGCAAATTATCATATTTTAAAAATTGGAGTAATTAATTGATGTATTTTTCCCGCCAATATATTTTGTTGAAACAAATTTAGTGTTGTGGTCAGCCCCATGAGAATCATTTTTGTTTCTTGGTTATGATAGTGGACATTGAAATTTTGGCTAACATACATTTCACCTTAAAAATGTAGAGTGAGGGATTTGTAAGCAATTTAAGCCCTCTAAATAGTGGCATGGATGAGATAGGGTGGTTATCTCCCACCTTACACCTAATAGCTTTCTTTTGAATTTTAAAAACCCAATTCACATTACCCAATACTAGACATCCCATAACGGATATGGGACAGAATTAGATCATGATAAGCTGCCATTTGTCATTTTTTATCTTTTAATCTGCCCATAACAGACAAGTGGAGTGTCAAATTATTTACACTCAATCTGTTTGTCGCAAGGCTAAAATAAATAGTTCTGTTTCTGATCACATGGTCAGCCAATTAAATGACTGAATCATTTAACAACAGAAGAGGTAGAGGTGTAAAAAACACTAATCAGAGTTGTCTCCTCTGAAAGTAATGAATTTCATTATACAGCCAGACCCTGTGGTGAATGAAGTGAAGGTGTCATTTGCAGAGTGGAAAATATGTGGTTTGCAGAAGGCCCGGCATGTTGATAAGCGTACTTTTGCACTCGGTGAGTTGTGGCAATGGTAAACCACCTCACTCCTCGTTTTACTTAGTAAAACTTGTACTGGTTCAAACCAGCCTACAGGCTGATCACCTAAACAACAACACAATTATAATAGCATTCTATTTTAATAAAAATGTCTTAGTATTTAATACAGTATTTAAGTAATTAACATGTAGTTACAATTACTAACACACTAATAGATTACCATAGTACAGTAGTACAGTAGTTGTAGGACAAAGAACCACTGAATTGATCTACCCTTGAACATGGCAAACTGTAGTTAGGTGGATTAATTTTCCTACTACAAAGTAAAATAAATAGTTTTAGATTCAAAGTATAATTATTAAACAGCAGAGTGGAAAATATGTGGTTTTCAGAGGGTCCGGCATGTTGATAAGTGTACTTTTTCACTCGGTGAGTTGTGGCAATGGTAAACCACCTGACTCCTCGTTTTATTTAGCAAAACCTCTACAGGTTCAAACCAGCCTACAGGCTGATCACCTAAACAACACATCTTTTAATCTGGCAATTGGTTTTAATGCAGATACCCCAGATGACATTTTACTAGAAACTTTATGATGTCATATGGCTTCACTTTAGTTTTAAATTATTTGCACTCGATTTGTTAGTTCTAGGGCTATAAAAAGTAGTTCTGTTTCTTATCACATGGTCACCCAATAATATGACTGACGTATTTAAGAACAGAAGAGGTAGAGGTGTAAACGACACTAGTCAGAGTTATCTCTTCTGAGGGTAATAAATTTCATTATACAGCCAGACCCAGCGGTGGTGAATGAAATGAAGGTGTCATTTACAGGGTAGAAAGTAAATGCTTTTCGGATGGCCCGGGCATGCTGATAAGCATACAGAGTGTCTCAAAATAATGTTACACATAAAACATTTTGATATTTTTTTTTTCTTTTAATGTTCGACGTTTCTGCAATTGCTGCTAATGCAGACGATGAAGGATGAAATGATATTTTGTAACGTATGAAAATATGCCGTGCCTGAATGGGATTCGAACCCAAGACCGCATGATGAGAGGTGAGCACGTTTCCAACTACGCCAATGCGGCCGGCAACAACATCTAGATAGATGATATTTGTGTTGTCTTGTAAAACAAGCTTATAAATGTTCAAAATGATTACTGTTAACTGCAACACAACTACCACAACGTGCTAATACAGAATTACATAATCACACTGTTGTTGTTTAGGTCAACAGCCGAAAGGCTGGTTTGAACCTCTAGAGGTTTTACTAAGTAAAACGAGGAGTGAGGTGGTTTACCATTGCCTTCCTCAATGAGTGGAAAAGTACGCTTATCAGCATGCCGGGCCCTCTGAAAAGCACATATTTTCCACTCTGTAAATGACACCTTCACTTCATTTACCACAGGGTCTGGCTGTACAATGAAATTCATTACTTTCAGAGAAGATAACTCTGATTAGTGTCACAGTACACCTCTACCTCTTCTGTTCTTAAATGATTCAGTCATTTAATTGGGTGACCATGTGATAAGAAACAGAACTATTTATTTTAGCCCTGCAAAGAACAGATTGAGTATAAATAATTTGACACTCCAATCACACTGACATTTTCATTACTTGTGGTTTTCTTCCACCCAGGCCGTAACTTGTTCACATTTCTCGCTGTCCCATGTGTTTTAAATTTGTCACGAATCCAAGTAGCTTAATTGTTATTCTTGAAGGTGGTTGGGTTCAAAATTCCATTTGTCATCATCTTTAAACCTCTTGAATATTCTTAATATTCTAGTAACACTTTAGAACCAATTTATATTGATCAAAAGACAACTGAACTTCAGCCATGTTTAATGAGAAAAGCCATGTTTAATGACATTGAGTTACAGTGTTAAAAATCTGGTGTGTAACACTCACACAACTTTCTCTTGCCAATACAAATAAATAACAATAATCCTAACATTAGTAATAAAACATTAAAAATAAAAAAAAAACTAACCTCAATAAACATAACCTTACTATAATCATGAGTGAAAGACGCAAAATGAAAATCAACCTCAGTTTTGCTTAAAAATACGGAAAATCACTCTTTCACACTAAACTGAACTCTGTACAAAAAAATACTATAAATAAACGTTGTAGATCTTTTAATTTCCTATAAATTTTACTATTACACTTTCATCATAAAATTCATACTTAAGCCGAAATCTAAAAAAAAAACGATTTTTCACAAGTTTTCGTGAGAAAAAAAAACAGAAAATCGCTAATTACCGCTAAACTAAGTGTTATACAAAAAAATGTTTGAATGAAAGTTGTAGGATTTTAAATTCTGTACATTTGTTTATATAAATTTTTGCGCTAAAATGCATATTAAAGCCGTAATCTTAGAAAGGGCTATAAAGGGCTTCTGTCGTCAACTGGAAGGAGACCCCTTAATTCCTTTTACAAAAGGCGTAAGGGAACCAGCCGGGATAGAAGGCTAGTGTCCTATCCATACATTCACGTTGTGTGGCCTGTTAGTAACCATGTGACCGCTCATCAGCACGATAACCGGCTCATGGTGAACGGAACTGGAAGGGCTGCCCATTCCACCCTGGCAGACGGTGGCTTGGGGCACTCAGTCTGCCAACCAAAAAGCTGAAAGCAACAGTAAACTACAGCTTTTTCTGTCTGACTAGAATTATCGTAGGGAAACTCCTTCATGTATGATTCTGGTTAGGCTTACTTAGTATATGCAGATCTTCAAGAACTTCGAGAACTTCAAAATATGAAAAATTTATGATGGCGTCCTCTCTGGTAAAACATTCCGGAGATAAACTAGTCCTCCATTCGGATCTCCGGGCGAGGACTATCAGAGGAGACTTCATCAAAAAAATAAAAGTTTCTGAAATTCTGCGAGTTGGAACATGGAATGTTAGGAGTTTAAAACAAACTGGTAGGTTAGAGAATTTAAAAAGGGAAATGGATAGGTTGAAGTTAGATATTGTAGGCATTGGTGAGGTACGCTGGGATGATGATCAAGACTTTTGGTCCGGGGATTATAGGGTTATTAACACTAAAGCCATCGGAGGGCAGGGCGGAGTGGGTCTAGTAATGAATAAAAAAATTGGACAAAGAGTGACTTACTATGAGCAATGTAGTGATAGGATTATCATGGTTAGAGTAGATACGAAACCAAAGTCTACCACTATAGTGCAGGTCTACATGCCTACGTCTTCACACAGAGAAGAAGAAATAGAACAAGTATATGAGGAATTAGATGAAGTAATAAAATATGTCAAGGGTGATGAAAATTTGATAGTTATGGGAGACTGGAATGCAGTAGTTGGAGAAGGAAAAGAAGGAAAGATAGTCGGAGAATATGGTCTAGGGAAGAGAAATGACAGAGGGAGTCGGCTGGTAGATTTCTGCTCCAAATATAATTTAGTGATAGGCAATACACTTTTTAAGAATCACAAAAGGAGGTTATACACTTGGATGATGCCAGGTGACAAGGGAAGATACCAAATAGATTACATAATGGTTAGACAAAGATTCAGAAACCAGATTATGAACTGTAAAGCCTATCCAGGTGCAGACATAGGGAGTGATCATAACTTAGTAGTAATGGATAGCAGGCTTAAACTTAAAAAACTGAAGAAGGGACAGGGAAATGCCAGGTGGGATGTAGACAAACTAAGAGAACAAGACAACCAGGTAGGTTTCCAGGAGAGTATTCAAAAAGGGATAGAAGAAAGAGGTAATGACACAGGAAGTGTAGAGGAGGAGTGGATAAACTTCAAGGAGGTGGTAGTGAAAGCAGCGGAAGAATGGTTAGGACATACTAAAAGACGAGGTAGGAAACCGTGGATTGCTAATGATATTTTAGAACTGATGGATGAGCGAAGAAAATATAAAAACGCAAAGGACGAGAGAGGTAAAAGGCAATATTGCTACTTGAGAAATACCATAAACAAAAGGTGTAAGAAAGCGAAGGAAGAGTGGATCAGAGCGAAATGTACGGACATTGAAAGTAAAATGGCAGTTGGTAAAGTGGACGCAGCTTATAGAAAAATAAGGGAAAACTTTGGAGAACGAAAGATGAAAGCTGTTAATTTACAAAGCGCAGGTGGCAAACCATTGTTGAATGGCCAAGAGAGAGCTGAAAGATGGAAGGAATACGTAAATCAACTCTACATGGGAAAAGAATTAGAATATGATGCGATAGAACAAGAAACTGATGTTGAAGAAGATCAAAAAGGGGACCCTATACTACGAGAAGAATTCGATCGGGCACTTAAGGATATGAATATGAATAAGACACCAGGAATAGATAACATATCATCGGAATTATTATTACGATGTGGCAAAGTTGCTCAAAACAAATTATACAAACTTGTGTGCAGAATGTATGAGAGTGGAGAGGTACCATCGGACTTTAAAAAAAATATTATGATTCCAATACCAAAAAAGTCAGGAGCGGAGAAGTGTGAACATTACAGAACCATCAGCCTAACATGCCATGCATCTAAGATACTGACAAGAATTATATACAGGAGAATAGAACACCGAGTAGAAGAAGTATTGGACGATGACCAATTTGGATTTAGAAGGAGAATGGGAACTCGAGATGCAATATTGGCTCTGAGACTGACTATTGAGAAAAGGATACAGAAAAATAAAACTACTTTTATGGCATTTGTAGATTTAGAGAAAGCATTTGACAATCTGGACTGGAGTAAAATGTTTAAAACTTTGAAAAGGCTAGGAATTAAATACAAAGAAAGGAAAGTTATCTACAGTTTGAATAAGAATCAAACGGCTGTTTTGAGAATCGAGGGGTACGAAAAAGAGACTGCTGTAAGAAAAGGTGTACGACAAGGTTGTTCTTTGTCACTACTACTTTTTAACTTGTATTTAGAAGAGGCTATAAATGAAGTGAAGGAGAAATTTGACGTAGGAATAAAAATTCAAGGAGAAACAATAAAAATGCTGAGATTCGCCGATGATATAGTAGTATTAGCCGAGGCAAAGAATGAACTAGAGGATGCCTTAAATGGAATGGATGAGATCTTGAGAAAGGATTACTTCATGAAAATTAATAAGAACAAAACGAAAGTGTTGTGCAGCAGCAAGAGTGGTTTAGAAGAGATGGGAAATTTAAAAGTAGGCAACGAAAACATACAGGAAGTTGGGGAATTCTGCTATCTAGGGAGTAAAATAACAAAGGATGGTAGAAGCACGAGTGATATCAAGAGTAGAATTGCTCAAGCTAGAAAAGCCTTTGAAAAGAAAAACAGCTTACTGACTACAAACATTGATTTACAGATTAGGAAAAATTT
This sequence comes from Catonia carolina, assembly GCA_035578175.1. Classification (NCBI taxonomy): domain Eukaryota; kingdom Metazoa; phylum Arthropoda; class Insecta; order Hemiptera; family Achilidae; genus Catonia; species Catonia carolina. The sequence goes on from JAQMRL010000004.1 coordinate 4,666,881, forward strand.
CTTAAAACATTATGTTTGGAGTGTAGCATTATACGGAAGTGAAACGTGGGTGATAGGGGCTGTAGAACGGAAGAGGATAGAAGCTTTTGAAATGTGGTGTAATAGGAAAATGTTAAAGATTAGGTGGGTGGACAAAATAAGTAATTTAGAGGTTCTTAGGCGAGTGGATGAAAAAAGAAGTATATGGAAGCATCTTACCAAAAGAAGGGATAGGCTAGTGGGGCATATCCTAAGACATCCAGGTATTGGGCTATCAATAATGGAGGGTAACATTGAGGGAGTAAATTGTAGAGGGAGGCAAAGATTAGAATATATAAAGCAAATTACAAAAGATGTAGGGTGTTACAGGTATGTAGATATGAAACGACTTGCGCAAGATAGAACAGGTTGGAGAACTGCATCAAACCAGTCAAGAGACTGATGACAAAAAAAAAAAAATCTTAGAAAAACAATTTTTTTACGTGAAAACAGCCTCACCAAGAATTTCAGCAAATATGGCGCCTACCCTATCATGTAGAGCATACAAAATTTAACAAACCAGGCGATTTTAAAAAATAGCGTAGGACCAGTTTTTAAGAAAATCGCAAAAAAGTTAAAAATTATATGAATAAACTACTTCTTCCGGTTGACTGATTTTGATGAAAATGTTTGTGTCGGGTCCGATAGTGGTATGTAACTTAAGTTTCAAGTTCGTACGATGTTCCGTTCTTGAGATATTCTGTTCACACACAGACCAATCGCTAAAAACATGTTTTTTGGGTTTAGGGGGTCTGAAAACGTGTAGATCCAGTGAAAACTCGATTTCTTAAAATCGACATGAAAACAATACTTTCCTTCCTTTATATTCATATAGGCAAGCGAAAGTAAAAAAAACAGCTGTTTTAATTTATCAGCTGTTGTAGGTTTTCAAGCTGTAAATGTTTTCTTTAAATTGATATATCCGTTCAAAATATATGTACACATTTTTCTGAGACACTCGGTACTTTTCCACTCAGTGAGTTGTGGCAATTGTAAACCACCTCACTCCTCGTTTTACTTAAAAAAAGCCTCTATATGTTTAATCTGCCTTTCGGCTGTTGACCGTAACAAAATACAGTAGAATCTCAGTAGTCCGGCCTGTTCGGAACCGAGAGGATGCCGGATTACTGAAAATTCAGGCTTACTGGATGTGTTGGAATTTTGGATTTATAAATTTAAACAAAAAATGAATATGGATTGATGCCAATGTGATTTTAAATTAAATTAACTAATTAAAAAATGTTTGCTGAGTACTTGTGTAGTCATTGTACTGGACATAATTATCGGCTATTGACATCGCCTAGTGCGGTGTGGGGGTGCTCGTGTTCTGAGAATGACGTTTCGTTGTCAATTCAGCATGAAGTATAGAGTATGACCCAGTTCTGGGTTTCGGATAAAAGGCCAAAAATTATTCCATTTAACAATAATTAAGGTCTGCTTATTCATTTCTTTAATCAAATCGTAAACATATATGTTATGTTAAATCCGCCGTAATTAATGGTCGAGTTGATTTCCCTAATTCAATTAAAATTTTTACTAAAATCTGTCCTGGGTGAGGTTTCATACTTTTAGGCCTAATATATCAAGGGCCGGATTACTGGTGGTGCCGGACTACTGCACGGCCGGACTACCGAGATTCTACTGTATCTTCACTAAATCCAAAAATAACATAACCCATGAATTATCGCGCACTAATAAATAAATGATGCTGGAAATGGGTAAAAATAACGATTGTTGGTTTGAAAATCAGTGAGTGATTTTAACAATGACGTCATTATTTCAGGGTCGTTGATTGTAATAATTACGATATGGTCTCAATTAAAAGGCGCTGCAAGTGTAGTACCTGAACAAGAACCTTCCGGCGGTTACAGACCTCCAAACGGAGGTGATGGTGGAAATTGCGATGAAATAGCTCGTAAGTACTAAATAAAATTATTATATATGATACAGTTAATTCTCAATTTATGCATCTGTAGTTGACACCTGTTTGGGACTATATAAATTTTATGTTTGGTTCAATTCATCAATTTATTTTTCTGTTGTATTCTAAGATATCATTTATCGGTCTCAACCAATAAGGGTTGATTTCTACCTGCACATAGAAAAAGTTTTATACTGAACTGGACACAGTCGTCCGCTAACTCGCAACGCAAAAGAACGCTATCTTGTTGTTAACGCTTTTCCATCCGGTCTTATCCGCGATCGCTAACGCTATACTTTGAAAACGCAATAATACTAATATTCCGCTACACAGATTGATATTAATTCACGCGCCGCAGTGCTTTAACGCGCTGGAGACACTCCAGGAAACCGACCACGCTAAATACAGTCCACTTATTCAAGATCTTCGGCAGGTCAACACTCATCGGAAAGCCACTGGTACCAGCTGGTAAGCCGCAGGACTACCAAGGTGAGTGGAATAAAATTTTTATTTATCGACAGTAAGCTGCTAAACGCTCCGCCACTGACCCTACCAACACCAGATGCTATTCTATGAACAAAGTTAGTTGAACAAGTTGCAGTCTGTAAGTTGATTGCGAATTAATTAACTTTTATCGTCATGTAAAATAATATCTGTACCTTAGAACAAGAACAACCGATGTCATTCTTTTGCAAAAATGAGTTAAACACGTTATCAAAGTAATTTTTTTGTATACTTTTTAATGGAAGAACAACCAATGTCCATTATGTATAGTTCATGAGATATTCCATATATTTATTACTAATGTCAGTCAGCTGCGTGAAAAATATTATCGCAAGAACAACCAAACACAACATTGGTTCTCAGATACCATAATTTCTTCATCCAAAAACCACCAAAGTCATAATTGGTTATTATTGCAATTGTTGTTGTTTAGGTCAACAGCCGAAAGGCTGGTTTGAACCTCTAGAGGTTTTACTAAGTAAAACGAGGAGTGAGGTGGTTTACCATTGCCACAACTCACTGAGTGGAAAAGTACGCTTATCAGCATGCCGGGCCCTCTGAAAAGCACATATTTTCCACTCTGTAAATGACACCTTCACTTCATTCACCACAGGGTCTGGCTGTATAGCGAAATTCATTACTTTCAGAAAAGGTAACTCTGACTAGTGTCTTTTACACCTCTACCTCTTCTGTTCTTAAATGATTCAGTCATTTAATTGGCTGAACATGTGATAAGAAACAGAACTATTTATTTTAACCCTGCAACGAACAGATTGAGTGTAAATAATTTGACACTCCACCTGTCTGTTATGGGCAGATTATTGCAATAAAATTTTCTAAATGAAGTTTGTTAGCAATAAGAACCAATGTTGAGATTGGTTGTTTTTGGAGTGACTTTTCTTAATTTTTGCTGATATTGTAACTGACTTGGATGGAATTACTGGTGTTGTTTAAAATTTTGCACAGATCTTCCTTTGCTCTTTTCTCACAACTGTTTTTTTGACATTTGTTGTTCTTGTTTTAAGGTCAGATATACTTTCATTCAAAAATAAATCTTTATAATGCATCCTGCAGTGTGAAATTATTTCTATTTTATATAATGAATTTATATAATAATTTCACTAACCTTCTTTTTAAACTACGTCACTTTTATTTTTATTTTTACTTACACGTGTTTCGGTGGATCCACCATCATCAGAGTAAATAACACAATTGAAACTAAAAAGTAATTAAAAAATAAAAAGTGAGATAAAAATTTTTTTAGTTTCAATTATTTTATTTACTCTGATGATGGTGGATCCACTCTGCCCATAACAGACAGGTGGAGTGTCAAATTATTTACACTCAATCTGTTCGTTGCAGGGCTAAAATAAATAGTTCTGTTTCTTATCACATGGTCAGTCAATTAAATGACTGAATCATTTAAGAACAGAAGAGGTAGAGGTGTAAAAGACACTAATCAGAGTTATCTTCTCTGAAAGTAATGAATTTCATTGTACAGCCAGACCCTGTGGTGAATGAAGTGAAGGTGTCATTTACAGAGTGGAAAATATGTGCTTTTCAGAGGGCCCGGCATGCTGATAAGCATACTTTTCCACTCAGTGAGTTGTGGCAATGGTAAACCACCTCACTCCTCGTTTTACTTAGTAAAACCTCTACAGGTTCAAACCAGCCTTTCGGCTGTTGACCTAAACAACGGTGGATCCACCTAAACACGTGTAAGTAAGAATAAAAATAAAAGTGACGCAGTTTAAAAAGAAGGTTAGTGAAATTATTATATAAATTCATTATATAAAATAGAAATAATTTCGTACAATATTTTGACTAGTCAAAAATTTCGGGTAGCTATTGGAAGGTTGTAGACCTACTATAACCAGAACATAAGCACACAACACAAGAAAGAGGTTAAGGCTGGCCATTCGCTTGGAGTAGTCAAACTGAAAGAAAATTGTGTAAAAACTTTGACCATGTCGGCTAACATTCTAACACATTAACGCGTTGACTGCCACACTAAATTTTGTGACACTTACAGCGGGGCCATCGTACTTTTTTATTTTTTTCACAATTTATTTATTTTTCTTGTTATTTTACGTAAGTATTTTATTTAATAAACAAATACTAATTCTTTTTGTTAAATAAATTTGTGACACACTTTTGGGCAACATGGCCAACTGGAATGATTTTACATTCAGAGCCATGTGACCCATTTTTGTGGCATGACAAAAAATGTAATAGACAACTGAGTTTAGTTGCACAGTACTGTAGACTATTTCAATCAACCAAAATAAGCAAAACAAACATTTTTTTAATAATAGCAGCATTCTATTACAGGAAAAGAGGAAAACTACCAGTATACGCAATATTCTATTATTTAAAAAAGGCCAACTATTTGAACAAGATAAGTGCACAATGTCACTCTTGGAAGCCATAGCTTTAGAAACCACATTTTGTAACACACGACTTAATAATTAGTTATGTACTGTGTCTCATTTTTGATGCACATGGCCCATTTTTAAAGACAAGTGTGACATATATTTGGGTCACATAGCAGTCAACGTGTTAAGCAAAAAGAGTGCGGGTGTTATTTGTTACACACCCTGCACTCTATTTTAGCATGCCTACAAAAACTGCAAACACAACACACCAAACATACTACGAATGCAACTTGTTTGAAAAATTATCAGATAAAAGACTCAGTTGAGAAGAGTGTATTGTAACACACCCACACTCATACAATCAGGTAACCAATGAATTCCGCTTGAGATAAATCAAAAGTCATTAATAACAAACATCCTCAATAACGCTAGACTAAAAAAAATTTTTAAATTTTTTTATTATTACGTCCTGGAGACTCCAGGAGGAGTATATAGGGGACATGTCAGTTATAACACCTGAAATACTGTACGTATAAGAATCACACAATGTATCACTACTATCAAGAAAACAATTCTTGTACGCTATAAAAAGTTTCACCGATCAACAAATTTTTCAGATTTTTTTTTTAAAGGAATGTAAATCATCACAACATTTTACAAATTGGGGTAATTTATTCATGAATTTTCGCCCTGCATAAGTAGGTTTTTGTTCAAACAATTTTGTGGAGTGATTAGCAACATAATAATTATTTCTGTTTCTCGTGTTATGATTGTGAACATTGAAATTTTACATAAAATTATTTTTCCTAACATACATAATCACCTGAAAAATGTAGAGAGAGGGAACTGTAAGCAATTTAAGCTCCTTAAACAGTGGCCTGCATGAGGTTAGCTGGTTAGCTCCCACCATACACCTAATAGCTTTCTTTTGAATTTTAAAAACCCTATTCATATTACCCATGCTAGAATTACCCCATAATAAGATACCATAACGGATATGAGACAGAATGAGGCCATGATAAGCTGCCATTAGTAATTTTTTATAATTTAATCTGGCAATTTGTTTTAGTTCAAATACCCCAGATGATATTTTACGACAAACTTGATTGGCATAGAAGTGGCAAGACAAAAATCTATCTAGAGATACTCCTAGGAACTTCACTGTTTCTACATGCTCTAAACTATTATTATGAATAAATACATCCGATACATCCCAATAAATAATACATCCGGATTATTGCTCCTCATTCAATAAATAGCAAAAATAATTATTAATACATAATACATAAAATACATGTAATTAATACATAAAGTAGAATCTCAGTAGTCCGGCCTGTTTGGGACTGAGAGGGTGCCGGATTACTGGATGTGTTGGAATTTTGGAACTATAAATTATAAATTTAAACACAAAATAAATATGCATTGATTTTTATGTGATTTTAAATTAAATTACCTAATTAAAAAATGTTTGCTGAGTAGTCTATTTCTGTAGTCATTGTACTGGACATAATTATCGGCTATTGACATCGCCTGACAGCATGAAGTATAGAGTATGACCCAGTTCTGGGTTTCGGATAAAAATAAAAAAATATTCAATTTAACAATAATTAAGGTCTGCTTATTCATTTTTTTAATCAAATCCTAAACATACATGTTATATTATAGTTATAAAATAAAAATTATAATATCGCTATTATAATAATATAGCTACCAGTAGTAATTTAACTTAGTAATTGTTATAGCAGTTATAAGAAGTATTTAAGTGAATTAATGTTTTTGTTCTGTTCATATCTACTCCTATGCGCGGACAGAACTCTTTGTGAAGAAGAGTTTTTGCGTATAAGTATATTTAGTTTAAAATATTGCACATAGCTTAGTATAGTCATGAATTGTAATTTTAATGTAGCTATATTTTACTAAATAAAATAAATAAATAAATAAAAAATATTAAATCCGCCGTAATTAGGTCGAGTTGATTTCCCTAGTTTAATTTAAATCTTTTACCAAAATCTGTCCTGGGTGAGGTTTCATATTTTTAGGCATAATATTTTAAGGGCCGGATTACTGAAGGTGCCGGACTACTGCACGGCTGCACTACTGAGATTCTACTGTAATTAATACATATAATTAATTTATTATGATTTTCATGATCTTATAATTTGTAAGAATAAATTTTATTTATTTACTCTTGAGTAGGCCTACCTGATGAGTCTCTCACCTAAAGAACAGCGCTAGAAAAATTAAAGCCTTACAATACTCTAGATTTGAAAGAAAATTTATCAAAAAAGAACCTTAATATAGGTATGGGTTTTTTAACCCTTCATAGGACAGTACTACGGGGGGGGGGAATATACCTACATGTTGTAAAATGTTAAATTTTGTTTTATAGGCACTTGAATAATGTAGTTCTAGTGCCAGAACAGTAAAATATTTTTTTTTATTTTAAGCCCTATTAAGTATAAAGTGTTACATCTTTCCGGTGCTGTACTATGGTGCAGAGGCCTGGACTACCAATAGGCAATGTGAACGAAGACTTGAGGCCTTTGAGATGTGGGTTTACAGAAGGATGCACAAAATATCTTGGACAGAGAGAGTCACAAACATGGAAGTCCTAAGGAGGATGCAGAAGGGAATGGAAGTGATGATCGAAATCAAGGAGAGAAAGCTGGTGTACCTCGGCCATGTCTTGAGAGGTCCAAAATATGAAATCCTTCATCTTGTCATCCAGGGAAAGATTATGGGCAAACGATCGGTTGGAAGAAGAAGAACCTCCTGGCTACGGAACCTGCGAGAGTGGTTTAATTTGTCATCCATCGACCTATTTAGAGCTACAGTTTCCAAGGTCAGGATTGCCATGATGCTAGCACACCTTCGTAATGGAGATGCTACATGAAGAAGAAGAAGTATAAAGTACTTACCAAGAAAGTTTATTGAAATGGGAATTGCATAATGTTTAGTGGTAAGAATGCTTATTAAAACAACTTGTAGTCCTATATAACTGACAAATGTGTAGAATAACTTATCTCAACTTTTATATTAGCATGAATGCTTGCTTTCTCGTAAAAAACTCGAATTTTCTAAGCACAGTACAAAAGTAACTACAAAACGAAGACAGTTGCGTACGCTGGTATGAATCCTTGCCACATTCGCGTAACTCATGAAGCAAATGGTCGCTGCGCACTAATTTAAAAATGTGGATAGCCTACAAGAGAACATCTATAAAGTCATAAAATGCCAATAGGGTTTAACTGCATAGCTTATTCTTTAAAAAATCAACCTTATTGCCGGTGGTAAATATACGTACCACAGATCTATAAAGGGTTAAGCAAAACTGCAAAAATTGCTTTGGGAGTTAACCTGTTAAACATCAGGGTCAGTGGCGGCCCCAGAAATTTTCTGGGTGGGCCCACTTATATATTTATTGTTAATATATTTTTATGTTGAAAAGTAGCTGTTTATATGTAATATACATTATTTTTACCTACGTAAAACACACACACACACACACACACACACACACACACACACACACACATATATATATATATATATATATATATATATATATATATTTGTCTATGATTTTATAAATTGAATACATGTAGATAACTGATTGAGTACATTCTATCTTTATTTCAGGATTAGTATTGAATAAACAAACACAACCTTGTAATTTTTATAAGAAATTTACTAAATTGAACACTTTAAATACAGTACATGAGTTACAAAAACAGTTTGAAAATACCATGTGTACCAAAAAGAATGACCCGATTTTATATAGATTATTTATTAATAAGAATGGCTTAACACCAACAAATTACATACTAAATTACTCACAAAAGACATAAGTTTATGAAAATCTATCATAAATGTTCAATATGTCCTCCATTGGCTGCACGGACGACATCTAGCCGTTAGCTGAATTCATCCCAAACTGAGCGTAAGGTGTCTTCTGTCACTGAAGCTACAGCAGCTGATATTCTATTTTTTAGTTCATCAATGTCACGAGGTAAGGGAGGAACTTAAACAAGTTGTTTAACATATCCCCACAGGAAAAAATCGCATGGTGTTATGTCAGGGGACCTAGGAGGCCAAGAGTGTAAAGCCTGGTCTCGCGGTCCAAAGCAAGGTTTATGGACCCTACTTTTTTGAGGAACAAACCGTAACAGGACAATCATATCTTGCAATGCTACGGAACTGGTTACCAATGCAACTTTGGGGAACTACCAGCAGAAGTAACATAGAGATAATTCAAAGGTTCCAAAATAAGGTTCTTCGGGCTATAACAAGGGCACCATGGTTTGCAAGGAATGCAGAAATACAACATTATTGCAACCTTCCTGATGTAATGGACGAGGTCAGGCGTTTTAATAGAAAATATCAGGCAAGACTTGAAAGCCACGAAAACGAATTAGCCATAAATCTTCTAAATAATGCAGAAGAAGTTAGGCGCCTGAAACGTTACCATGTTTTGGACTTGTCTGAAAGAGTTTAAATGTATATAAAATTTTAGTGAAAAGTATTCCATATTGTAAAATGTACATATCTTTGTACATAGTAATTTTCTCTTTGAACACATGAATAATTGATGTAATGAGAGGTACTCAGGGTAATGAGGCCTCAACTTGTGATTTGTACATTCAAAAGGTTTGCTTATAGTTTATTTTTTACAAACTGATTGCAAATAATGTTATTTTGAAAAAAAAATATTTAGCAATACGTAAAATATCGTAACCATTATTGTTTGCCATCTTGTTGTGGATAAAAATCCCCGTTGTTTTATTGCTTCAGTCGTCATATTAAAAGTGGGTGGGTCTGGGCCCAACCGGCCCACCCGCTAGGACCGCCACTGATCAGGGTGAATGGAAATTGTAGTACATAGATAGAGATATAATGTTTATCACGTGGCATTTCAGGAGCGGGTCCGTTGGAACAATATTTGCAGCCGGACAATGTAGCATCTGGCAGATATGATTTCGGCAACCAAGGCTTATCAAATCTGTGTACTCGACCCTGCACCGCAAACGAACCTCCGAAAATCTGCTACTATAAATTTGAAGTGGAACGTTATGTCACCATGGGATTGTAAGTAGGGCTACTCTTTCTCCTAACTGTATTCAGACACTTATCTATAACGTCCGTTTCGGGATCCGGGTAAAATAAATCGTTTACACACTGAAGTTTAAAATTACAATTATTTATTACAAACTAAAATTTACAATTAAATTACTTATAATAAAATAACTAATACTAATACAAATAACTAAATAACTAATTACAATAGGCCTCCGGGCCAGCCCAGTCAGTCAGCTGGTAGAAGGTCGCTATTATTTATTAAGTAACACCGGTTGGGCAAGCGACTTGGTATGGTGACCAGCTGACAGCCATCTATGAACAAACTCTACTAGGGGTCCCTGTTCAAATTCATGTGTAATCCACTTCAAAAATACAGCGAAAAGCAGTTATCAAATTGGGTAGTTGTCAATAGTGTACAGTTCCCGATAACAAATAAAAGCTAAAAAAAAAAATTATAATAACTCCCGGCCGCATTGGCGTAGTTGGTAACGTGCACGCCTCTCATCATGCGGTCTTGGGTTCGAATCCCACTCAGGCACGGCATATTTTCATACGTTACAAAAAATCATTTCATCCTCATTACGCACAATTACACCCCAACGTCGTCGCTAATGACCTTGCAGGGGTGACGTTAAATAAATAAATAATTTAAAAAAATTATAATAACTAAAAGCAATAAATAAACTTAACCAATTTATTAAGTACTACTTACAAAAGATACAGAAATACAGTGGAACCCCGCTAGTCCGAACCCCGCTAATCCGAAAACCCGCTTAATCCGAACCCGTTTTGACCCCAAAAACAAAAAAAAATTATATTATAATAAAAAAACTTTACTTACGGAAACAAAATACCTTCTTGTTAGTATAATAACTTCTTGTTAGTATAAATACAGTACTGTACATATGGATAGTTTACTCATGAACGCATTATTGATCACTTTTCACAAAGTCAGTTATCTTTTGTTGGCGGAGTGATGAGAACCTAGCAGACGTCGCTGTATTTAACCACCGTCTCATAAACATTACGTCTGCAGGTGTAGCGTTAGGATGCTGCTCTATGTACTGAGGTGATTTCTCCTTCGCCTTTGCTGCTTCTGTGTGTGAAATCGCCGGGGCTCCATCTGATTCATCTTCCACATATTCGTCTGAATCGTGATTAATTATTGAAACAATTTCCTCATCAGTTATAATTTGATCTTTATCTGCCGACAATAAGATCAATACCTTCTTGTTTCTCATCTGTATTTTCTGATAATTCCGTAGAGTCATAGGGAAAGAAAGTGACTGTTGAGCTATAAATAACATAATAGGGCACGCCGGCGACTGTCAGTGACCTTCACGCTTGCAAACGAACAAAAACTATTGGAATGGTGCAATCGCTGCGTCGGGCAGAGGGGCAGTTCTGTAGTTCGAAATATTACTGTAGGTAGTGTTTTAAACATTTTTGTTTTTCTGTTTTAAATGGCTAGAGAAGTTTATTTAATTTTTTTTATACCTTTATCAGTATTTGGTTACTAGTTCAGTAGTCTATTAATGTTTCCAGCATTATGCCTAATATAACATGTAATAGGTACATTTTATAAATGTTTCTTGGAAAAACCCGGATAATCCGAACTTTCTGCCGATCTGAACGGGGTTCGGTCCCAATTAGTTCGGATTAGCGGGGTTGGACTGTAATGTTCAACAATAATACACTGTAATTCAGAGTAACCTCTGTAATTACGTTGACCTTCTCTAACGCACTGTCATACACTACTCAATTCGCTCACTGAATCACAGACAAATCGAAACTGACTCACTAAATAAATCGCTTCACCTATGGAGAAAGAACGGCGATTTTTGATATAATAATACAAATAAAAAATCCTTGTGACGGCTTCTGGACAAATCTAAAGGAAAAATATATATTTAAGAAATATAATTTAATTATAAATATTTATAATTTAAATATAATATTTAAGGAGAAAGTTAACCGCGGAAGTTATCGAAGATTTGAAAAATCGTTTGACTCAATCACCTAAAAAATCGCTAAGAAGATTATCATCGCAAGCTGGGCTAACATTAACTACTGTTTTCAGAGCTACGTAAAAGTTACATTTGCATCGCCTTCCAACCGATTTTTTAGGTGATTGAGTCAAACGATTTTTCAAATCTTCGAGAACTTCGGCGGTTAACTTTGTTGGTTGGCGAGGTGGTTTCTCATCGAGTACACTCCCAGTTCTACGGAATTTATTTATCAAACGCAAATTTACGATTTATTCGGAACGGCAGAACGGGGAAATTTCAATTGAAACTTATCTTGCACACATTTGTAAGATTTACTCGCTATGTAAGTCTCTACCATAAACATGCGTTCTTCCTTGGAAAAAACCATTGCTGACACAATATAACGAAACGACTGCTGTCACCACACTAATGCTTGACTAGAACATTTTAACTGTCTGAGGTAGTTGGCCTTGAGTACACTGTTGCCAACATACCGATTGGGGGACAGAAAATTTACCGATGTATTACTTCTATCTTCTTATAATCAGGGTTGCGTCCTTAATAAAACACCCGTTATTACAAAATAATAAAAATACATTGCTAACAATTACGAGACTACGATAGAGAAATCTAGTTGTATCTCTTTTAATGACTTACCTACTTTTTAGAATATAACCATTTTCTTCGTTTATTTAGCTACATAATTAAGTTAAAAATAATAATAATATATTTATTTCCAAAAAATATACAATTTTAATTTTAACATTTTATTTTATTTTTATAGATACATCCATTCATATTAGATTACCACATTCGTTCCAATAATGGAGGCGGTGGAAATTGTCATAAATACAACTATGGTTAAAAAACCAAGTGCCAGAACATGTAGAAAAAAAACATTAATCCATTAATTTTTTAAACTATTTACCAGAAAAAAATATGGTAAATGAGCTGACACTTAACTTTGCGTTTAACCTAGCATCACTTCCTCGTTATCTTTTCCCACATTAATTATCCATTTCTGGATATCATTCTTCTTCTTAACGTGCCTGTCCGGTTCGAACGTTGGCTACCATCATAGCTATCTTGGTCCTGTCCTCTGCAATGCGGAAAAGTTGGGCTGAGCTTTGTCCATACCAGTCTCTCAGGTTAGCAAGCCAGGATATTCTTCTTCGGCCTGGCCGTCTTCCACCATCCAATCTACCCTGCAGGATGCGCTGCAACAGTTCATATCTACCGTGGTTCCTCATAATATGACCAAGGTATTCCAACTTGCGACACTTTGTGATGTTTATTACCTCCGGTTTCTTGCTCATTCGGCGCAGTACCTCGGTGTTGGTCACCCTGTCCGTCCATGGTATCTTCAACATTCTTCTGTACAACCAAAGTTCGAAGGCTTCAAGTTTAGCAGTGGTTGCCTTCGTCAACGTCCAAGTCTCCACTCCATACAGAAGCACGGAAAACACGTAACACCGTAAGAGCCGCAACTTAGTGCCCATAGTGAGATCATGACTCCTAAACGCCGAACTCATTGCGTGAAACACACTCCTTGCCTTACCAATACGGCACTTGATCTCTTGCACGTTATCCCAGGCTTCATTAATAATAGTGCCCAAATATGGATACCTCTCCACGCGCTCAATTCTTTCGTTTTTTATATAAGTTATAGGTTTACACCAGTCATCAGTCCCCTGCTAATTACCATTAATTTGGTTTTGACGATGTTGATGTCCAGGCCATATTTCTCGCTCACTTCTGTTATTCTGTTCATTAGTTTTTGCAGTCCCTCTATTGTATTAGCGAACACGATTGTGTCATCTGCATATCGTAGATTATTTAGTTTGACACCATTTACTGAGATACCCTGGATTTCATTATTAAATTTAATTTCATTCTTTTCGGTTATGTGTTTAGGTAGCAGGTTATAAGATTTGGAGGCCAAGTGAGAGAAGTGTCGCTCATACAACGCACTTCTCGCTTTATCTGTAAGCAGCAGGCGTTTGTTTCTTGTGTCATACTTATGAGATCTATTTCGGATGTTTGATTTGCTTTTATGCAGCTTTCTCAAGATCTCTCTTACAAACAGTTGCCTGACATTTATTACTTGAAATTACTTAAAAAGTTGGTCTGACACATAACGAGGAAGTTTCCAAGTTATAACTTTTAAAATTAGTTTCTGTACTACAAATGGAGGACTCAAATAGTAGTACGAAGCACCAACCCTACCCACCATCCCGTAGGTCAAGAGTGACTGCATCGTAGAAAAGTAAACAATTTTCAGAGTTTGGATTCCAACGACACTTCTAAGTTTCTTAAATAAACATACAGTTCTCCTCGAGTGCTGACATAATCGATTAATGTATTCCTGCAATCGAAGCAAAAAATCGAGAACGAGATTTTTGTCAAAAAACGTTAAAATTTGTAATGAAATGGTAGAAAATATTAAGATGATTTTGTGTTTGTTTGAACAGGGCGTGCAGAGACTGTCCACAGAACGGAAGAGATTGCACCAGGCCTCAGTGCATCCCAGCCGACGGCTACGAGAGGATGGTGGTTGTGGTGAACCGGCAGATGCCTGGCCCCTCCATTCAGGTACCCACTCACTTTCTCAATCTTTTTTTACTTTCTCTTGCCTATATGAATAATTATATAGGAAGGAAAGTATTGTTTTCATGTCCATTTTAAGAAATCGAGTTTTCACCGGATCTATACGTTTTCAGACCCCCTGAACCCAAAAAACATGTTTTTAGCGATTGGTCTGTGTGTGTGCGTGTGTGTGTGTGTATGTGTGCGTGTGTGTGTACGTGTGCGCGCGCGCGCGCGCGCGCGCGCGCGTGTGTGTGTGTGTGTGTGTGTGTGTGTGTATACAAAATATCTTGTGGTATACTTATTTATCGCCACACAAGAGATGCCATAGTCTGGATTCAATGTTATAAATGAAATACACAAATAAAACAGTATAATGTAAAATATTTAAAACTCACTGGTTGATTTAATATTCCGAATATCATAAACTAAACAAATTCAATACATTTAATAGATGAATGAGGGACGTGCCTATCAGTTCGCCATATTGTCCCTCACTGAAATAATTTTGTACAAAATCCATCTTATTCTTCTCTAGTCGCCTAGCAACTAGAATAAATAACTTTTTTAAATAATTTTGTCAATGTGAAATAATTTTAAATAATTTTTAAATAATAATCAGCTGGAGATGTTTATTATTTTAATAGACTCAAAAAATAAACAACTCCAGATGTACAATAAATTTGTTATGTTACAAATATCCCCGCAATTCAATTTTGAAAACAAAAAGAAATTTTTATGATAATCTAAATTTTGAATTTGTTTGATAAATTTAATTCCAAAATGTTTTAAAAATTGTTACTAAGCGACCTTACAATTCTACCAACCAAATAAACTATAAACTATAAACTATAAACAAACTATAAACAAACTATAAACAAACATAATGTACATCAAAATTTTTTACATCTACTGTGATTAAACAAAAGATTAATGGAACAAAACTTAATAAACTGATAAATATGAACTGTGAACTACCAAATATACATATACATAAAATAAATAAAAGTTCAAATAAACATCATACACATACATATACAACAAACCTCCTCCTTCATCCCGTCCGTCACTTTTTATACTGTAGAGTACATTTTGTAATACAATTTCAGATTCTATTTCCTCTATTAATCCAGGTATTTGTTTAACTTTTACGGTACTTCTTTTTTCCTTGTTTTGTGCATCACTTTTGGTTGAATAGCTGTTTCCTTTCCCTATCTCATCCGGATTATAAGCTGAGCTGCTACTGGTACTAACTTGTGCTGGTATTTTTTCATCATCCTCTGTTCCATCTAAGGTTGACACCCTTCGATTTACACTACTTCTCTTTCCTCCTGGTGATTTTAAATCGTTCTGACTGGCACTGGCATAAGTATTTGTTTCTACTTCAAGATTACCTTCAACTGGTTCAACATTTTCAATTAATATTTCATCATTTTTACTATTTACTGATTCATTTTTTAATATATTTTCTCTTGGTTCTCCTATATCATTATTTTCATCTGGTTTAACATTTTCATTTAGCATTTCATTAATTTTAAAAACTTGTTCTATTCTATCTATTCTATTACTTAAATCCCTACCGAGTTTACTCATACTATCTTCAAATCTCCTGGCTTGCTCTTCAGATCTCCTAGCCTGCTCTTCCAATCTCCAAGTTTGCTCCTCAGATCTCCTAGCCTGCTCTTCAGATCTCCTAGCTTGCTCTTGCAACAGGTTCAAAATAAGCTTCATGTTATCGTCTGACTTATCTATATTCATATTATTATTGTTATTGCTATTATTGTTCATATTTACTCTTGTCATGAATTCTTTTCTTATAAATTATGAATTAATCCTGTTATTCCAATCCAAAGATTGTGGATATTTCCCCACATTAGGGCATGCCAAATTTGTAGTAGAATAAATTCCTCCACGAGGTATCCCCACAAGGGATCGGCCAAATTTGTGGTATACTTATTTATCGCCACACAAGAGATGCCATAGTCTGGATTCAATGTTATAAATGAAATACACAAATAAAACAGTATAATGTAAAATATTTAAAACTCACTGGTTGATTTAATATTCCGAATATCATAAACTAAACAAATTCAATACATTTAATAGATGAATGAGGGACGTGCCTATCAGTTCGCCATATTGTCCCTCACTGAAATAATTTTGTACAAAATCCATCTTATTCTTCTCTAGTCGCCTAGCAACTAGAATAAATAACTTTTTTAAATAATTTTGTCAATGTGAAATAATTTTAAATAATTTTTAAATAAAAATCAGCTGGAGATGTTTATTATTTTAATAGACTCAAAAAATAAACAACTCCAGATGTACAATAAATTTATGTTACAATCTTAAGAACGGAACATCCTACGAACTTGAAACTTGAAACTTAAGTTACATAAGCTACCACTACCGGACCCGACACGAACATTTTCATCAAAATCGGTCAACCGGAAGTAGTAGTTTATTCGTATAATTTTTCACTTTTTTGCAATTTTCTCAAAAACTGGTCCTATGATTTTTTTAAAAATCGCCTGGTTTACTCAATTTTTTGTTCTCTACAAGATAGGGTAGGTGTCATGTTTGCTGAAATTCTGGGTGAGGCTGTTTTTACGTAAAAACAAAGTTTTTTTAAGATTACGGCTTTAATATGCAATTTAGCGAAAAAATTTATATGATAAAAACGTAGAGAATTTAAAAACCTACAACTTTTATTTCAGACATTTTTTGTATAACGCTTAGTTTAGCGGTAATTAGCAATTTTCTGTTTTTTTTCTCACGAAAACGTGAAAAAAATCGATTTTTTTAAGATTTCGGCCTATGATGCATTTCGGCCTATGATTTCGGATATGCATTTTATAATAAAAAAGTATAAAATTAAATTTGTAAAAAATTAAAAGATCTGCAAGTTTTATTTAGAACATTTTTCTCTACAGAGCCTAGTTTAGCGTGAAAGAGTGATTTTTAAGCCAAACTGAGGTTGATTTTCATTTTGCGTCTTTCACTCATGATTAAAATAAGGTTATGTTTATTGAGGTTAGTTTTTTGTTTATTTCTAATGTTTTATTACTAATATTAGGTTTATTGTTAATTATTTATATTGGCAAGAGAAAGTTGTGTGAGTGTTTCACACCAGATTTTTTCCTCTCGTCTCTTTCGTCCAATCCACATCTTACATTTACATGGGTCAAATTTTCTGTAGTCCATTTACTGTAAGAGTACTCCGCGTGCGCGAGGCAAGCACCTATAGGTTGTAAATGAAAGTTTAACACTAGTTGGCGCGTATCTATCTCTCCGCCGGACAATTATCTCGCACTACCTTCCATCATAAAAATATCTACATCTGCTAAAATGAACATTATCCTTTACGTGTTTTTGATTATACCGTTCTGATTACTTGTAAATTACTGTAGTTTCAAAAAGACATTAATTATTTTAAACATTACATTGAATAAAACAATTTTTGTCTACTTTTTAATGTTTACCGCTTTTATGTTTCAAAAACTCAACACATTCACTATCACGCATGTTAACAAAACACAGCTTACAAAACTTTTCAATTTCAGTTTACGCAAAAAATCGAAACGACCGATACAATTCCAAAAAAACTGATAAAAATAAAAATGAGTTAAACACGGGCAAGTGCAAACAGTTGTATTAAACTAGTCACAGACATTATTTTAATGATATGAAATAAACAATCTGAAATGATAAACAACGAATCTTTGGAATTGTTTACTCTCCTGTTACAATTCAAGAGCATTAGTCTTATGTTACTTGTGACCAAAAATAAAATAAAACTGAGTCTATAATAAAAACCTACTAATCATAAATAATAATGTAATACAGTGTAACCTCAGAAATCCGAACCCCTAAAATCCGAAATTTCGGATAATCCGAACACCAATTTTGCAATAAGCTAAAAAAAATTCTACTCTTGAAAAGTGATGAAAAGTTATACTAATTACAAATCAGAAATGAATTTAATATTTATTTGAACATTTTAGTTGATATTTTATAATGAATACGTCACCTTAATTGGTTGGAACAAAATCGGTTATCTTCTTCTGACGCAGGGAAGTAATCCTGTTTGAAGCGGCGATGTTGCGCCAGCGTCGCATAAACATCTCGTCCGTCGGGGTAGCGGCAGCATGCTGTTCTACGTAGCGCACAGCAACTTGAAGTGCTCTAGTGGCATCTGCATGTGAAATAGCATCAGTCTAGACGTCCTCTTCTTCACTTTCTTCGACTGGGGCATTATTTTGGTCTTGTTCCTGGACCATTGAAACAATAGCGCCATCGCTTAAATATTGATTACCGGCGTCGTCATCTGCAAACCATTCTTGAAGACAGTTTTCTTCGGCTTCTTCGCATCCAGGAATCTGCTGAACGAGTGGAAGTTTGTTTTCCATTTGATGCTGCACAACAAAATTTGTTTCTTCAAATGCAAGGGTTGGCCACAGTCAATAAATTACCAAGTGCCCCGCATAATCCGAATTTTCCGGAATCCGAACGAGGGTCAGCCCCAATTAGTTCGGATTTCTGAGGTTACACTGTAATAGTAAATAGTGTAACGAAAAATAATAATATAAGAAAAAATAGTAAAATTACAGTATTAATGGTAAAGTTCGATTGAACGTGTTTTTATTATATTAAGCTTAGAGCGAATAAATCAGAGTTGTATGAAATTTCGTTTTGATCATGCTGTGATTATTTTTAATTAATGCGCATGCTCACTTGTATTGCTGGTTGCCTACGTCGGAGTACTCTTAGCGTAGACAGACTCTATTTACTAAGCCCATTTGCCGGTGTATAAAACCGAACCACAACAGATGGGCATTTTCGTAACTGTTGTAATCTTTACTATAGGCCCCTACTCGGTTCATCGCAAGAAAGATACGTTGAGTAAACAAACAGCGGTTACCGAATCAGCTGCTAAAGCGGGTGACTCAGAAAAAAATGCAACACTTTTGATGAAAGTGTGTTGTGGTTTAGGTCATCAGCCTGTGTGGCTGGTTTGAACCTGTAGACGTTTTACTAAGTATAACGAGGAGTGAGGTGGTTTACCATTGCCACAACTCACTGAGTGGAAAATTACGCTTATCAGCATGCCGGGCCCTCTGAAAAGCACATATTTTCCACTCTGCAAATGACACCTTCACTTCATTCACCACAGGGTCTGGCTGTATAATGAAATTCATTACTTTCAGAGGAGATAACTCTGATTAGTGTCACAGTACACCTCTACCTCTTCTGTTCTTAAATTATTTAGTCATTTAATTGGCTGACCATGTGATAAGAAACAGAACTATTTATTTTAGCCCTGCAATGAACAGATTGAGTGTAAATAGTTTGACACTCCACCTGTCTGTTATGGGCAGTTAATGAAAATATCACAATGATAACTGATATAGTCTTGAGAATGTGAGAAAGGAATTCCCCTTCCACTCCAGATCACGTGTGATACTAGCCAAACCGCATAACAACGGCAGCTTGAACGCTACTACTCTGCCTGATATTATTAGCTACTATTATAAGAAACGAAAACCTGACTTACAGTTAACCTAATTTATTGACATTTATGCAATTTGAAATAAATTAAAAAGTAAGGAAAAGTATTTTTTGAAATCCCTGTTGCCTGTAAGACGCGTTCCATAACGGCACACTTTCTATAGGCTAATTCAATGATACATCAGGTCCCTCTTTCACTTTCCGCTTAAAATACGTTGTCACATTATTAATAATTTCACGACTTTGACTATGCAAAATTTGATCTTTTTTGCCGACTTTATTTTTTCCCCTATATTCAGTCATTTTATATGAACTCAGAACTGAACCGAGTCAACGAAAAGTAAACAGTTTTGAATTATATAACACACTACATTAAAAATTAAAATACGATAAATAGCAATATAGTAAACGATAAAAATAAATACATGAGATAGAACAACAAAGATAGATTTGAAGAACATTTTTGTAGAATAACACTTCACTTCAATAACTAACTAATTAATCCCTTCAATAAACTAAGGCTAGAACTCAACTAGAGAATAGTGAAGTAGCCCTACTCACGCACACCCCTCTCCTTATTAAATGGACTCTTCCATAGAGACTACTCCCACCAGCTTAGACTGGCCCAACACACTGTGACGTCACTTTTTCCTTTTACACAATATTTTCACTATACGTGCTTTTTAATTACAAAAGATTGCTTTTGATTACAAAAGATGTAGGGTGTGACAGGTATGTAGATATGAAACGACTTGCGCAAGATAGAACACGTTGGAGAACTGCATCAAACCAGTCGAGAGACTGATGACAAAAAAAAACGTGCTTTTAACCATATACAAAATTAAACGATAAATAGAAATGAAAAAAAAACTATAACACTAAATTCCTATTGAAAATAAATTGTAATGCTCGTAAGAACGGATGCGAGACAATACGATGTCAAAAGCGAACCGGTAGCACACTGGTATACACATATTTTACTTTCTCTTGCCTATATGAATATATAGGAAGGAAAGTATTGTTTTCATGTCGATTTTTCGAAATCGAGTTTTCACCGGATCTATACGATTTCAGACCCCCTGAACCCAAAAAACATGTTTTTAGCGATTGGTCTGTGTGTGTGTGTGTGTGTGTGTGTGTGTGTGCGAACAGAATATCTCAAGAACGAAACATCGTATGAACTTGAAACTTGAAACTTAAGTTACATACCACTACCGGACTCGACACGAACATTTTCATCAAAATCGGTCAGCCGGAAGTAGTAGTTTATTCGTATAATTTTTCACTTTTTTGCGATTTTCTCAAAAACTGGTCCTACGATTTTTTTTTATCGCCTCATTTACTAAACTTTTTATTCTCTACAAGATAGGGTAGGCGTCATGTTTGCTGAAATTCTTGGTGAGGGTGTTTTTGCGTAAAAAAGTGTTTTTTTAAGATTATGGCTTTAATATGTATTATAGCGCAACAATTTATATAATAAAAAATGTAGAGAATTTAAAATTCTACAACTTTTATTTAAAACATTTTTTGTATAACGCTTAGTTTAGCGGTAATTAGCGATTTTCTGTTTTTTCCACGAAAACGTGAGAAAAATCGATTTTTTTAAGATTTCGGCCTCAGTGTGCATTTTACGACAAAAGTGTATAGAACTAATTTTATAGGAAATAAAAAGATCTACAACTTTTATTTAAAGCATTTTTCTCTATAGAGCCTAGTTTAGTGTAAAAGAATGATTTTCCGTATTTTTAAGCTGAACTGAGTTTGATTTTCATTTTGCGTCTTTCAGTCATGATTAAAATAAGGTTATATTTTTAGAGGTTAGTTTTTTGTTTATTTCTAATGTTTTATTACTAATGTTAGGTTATATTGTTAATATACATATACACAACTTTCTCTTGCCAATCCAAACAAGAGAAAGTTGTGTGAGTGTTTCACACCAGATTTTTTTAGTGAAGAAAGAATGACTGCATTAAGTTATGACGGTGCAGTATACTGAGACGATATTCTATTGGTGTTCTACTGTACTACCACCTTGCATCCTTGCGACCAGCGTAGTAGTGGGTGGAGACGGCGGGGTGTAGGAGCCCAAAAAAAATTATTGTAATTATTATATTAATTATATCATAAATTATATAATTATAAATTATAAAAGTGATAGGTGCTTTTGTTTGATGTGCGCAGGTCTGTCAGAATGACTTGATAGTGGTAGACGTGAAGAACAGAATGCCGGGCACCGGAGTCACCATCCACTGGCATGGTGTCACCCAACACGGCACTCCTTATATGGACGGAGTGCCTATGTTGACACAGTGCCCTATCATGGAAGCTCAAGTGTTCCGGTATTATTTCCACCCGGCCAATCCTGGACTCTTCTTTTGGCACTCTCATGAAGGTAATCTCAGCTCACTTTTTCACATTTCTCTCAAATTATAAACACAAAAATATATCGATCATTATCTTTATACCGGGTGATTTTTTAGTCCTGTTACCCTATTGTAAGTGTGTGGTAATTTATTTCTAATAAAGGGAAATTTTGTTTTGTCGCACGAAGTTGGTAGCCCTACTCAATTGGTATACACACGGCAGTGCGAGTTGATTAACCTTGAGCTGTGTAACATTTTGTGTGGATTCCGGTCGTCTTATGAACAGAATGTCTTTTACCATAGAACAACGGGTTTTCATTATTGAACAATATTTTGCTACGAAATCGTACACGAGTGTAAAAGATGCATTTAAAATTAAATTTGTTGGGGTACCTCCGCCAGAAAAAATGTCAATTTCTAGGCTAGCAAACCGATTTCGAGAGACAGGTAGTGTTTACGACAGAAAACGTAGCGGTCGACCAACTGTCTTGACAGATGACGTTATAGAGAATGTGAAAACAAGATTACTCAATTCTCCACGGAAAAGTTTACGAAAACTTTCCTCGCAAGTTGGTTTATCATATTCGAGTGTTCAGAAAGCTGCTAAAAATTGCATATTTATCTGTATCGCGTACGATTAGTCCAAGAGCTTCAACCTCCAGATTTAAACAAGCGATTGCAATATTGCCGTTGGTTTAGGTCATTCGTAAATGATAACGGAATCGAATTTTTGAACACAGTGTTCTTTAGTGATGAAGCTTGGATCCATCTAGACGGTTATGTCAACACTCAAAACACTCGAATTTGGGCGGTTGAAAATCCTCACGCCGTTCACGATAAATCTTTACATCCTCAAAAATTGGTGTGTGGTGTGCGATATCTCGCCAGCGTATAGTCGGACCCATTTTCTTCGAACAGACTGTAAATGGTGAAGTGTACAGGAATATTGTGCACCAATTTGTGGCTCTACTGGAACCTCAAGAACGGTATTGCTGGTTTCAGCAAGACGGCGCTACCTGTCACACGTCTCGAGAAACCATGGATTTTCTGCAAGAGTTCTTTGGTGGTCGAATAATAAGCAAGGGTTTATGACCTCCAAGGTCACCAGACCTCACTTCCCCTGATTACTTTTTGTGGGGCTACATTAAGTCCGAGGTCTTCAAAAACAATCCTCACAATATTGATGAACTTAAAGCCAATATTACAGACTTAATCACAAATGTTTCCAGTGCAACTCTCAAAAAGGTTTCTGCTAATATGGTGAAAAGAGTCAAAGCGTGTATAACCTCAATGGGTGGACATTTTGAGCATATTCTTTAAAAATCTTTAGTAACTAAGAAATGTGAGTAATAAAATATTAAATTTTTTTTTGTATATAACAACTATACATTTTTATTACAACTAAATTTCCGTTTTATAAATTACATTAAAAATTGGGTAACAGGACTAAAAAATCACCCTGTATAATCTAACAAGATGTAATTCTCTTGAGCTTGGCATAAAACTTGCACTAAAATCTTTGTCTCGGTTTGTTGTTTAAAACATTCAATGCTAGAGACTCGCCAAGCGCGTCATGGGTAGGTTTTACCGCCAGGCTGCCGTCTCACCTTGCGGATTCTGTTTTGTTATCATTTTTAATAATTCTAGAGGGACACCGCCTATCCGATATCAGTTTGTTGCTATTATATAGCTCTCAGAAAGGGTTTTTCCTTTTAACCGTGCAGTTCGTTTTTGAATTTTTGTCATACGTTCTTCTACCCTCGTATAGTATACTCGTTCAGTATTTTTAACGTACTGTGCTAAATGAGCAAATTTTTTATAATTTCTTTTTATTGTGAACTTATAATAGCTTTTGAAGTTTTGTGTCATGTACGAGGTCTGTGAAAAAAAGTTCCCATTTTTAAACGCTTTTATTTAACTTACTCTTGGATCCATCAAATCTTGCAACTTAAAATTTTAATACTTCTACCGTATCAATATGAATCAAACTTTGCACACTTGTTTATCTTCGATGACAATACGCTGTGGAGGTGTTTGTAAAAAAAAATTACAAAAAAATTACAAAAAAATGTTTTAAAAATTTTATTAAACGCTTTTATTTAACTTACTCTTGGATCCATCAAATCTTGCAACTTAAAATTTTAATACTTCTACCGTATCAATATGAATCAAACTTTGCACACTTGTTTATCTTCGATGACAATACGCTGTGGAGGTGTTTGTAAAAAAAAATTACAAAAAAATTTTAAAGAAACGCTTTTATTTAACAATTACTTAAAAAAATTAACTAAAAAGAAAAAAAGAAAAAAAATTTACAAAAAAATCACAGAAAAAAAAATTACAAAAAAATAAAAAAAAAATTTTTAAGAAACGCTATTATTTAACAATTAATCAAAAAAATGAACTAAAAAGAAAAAAATTTACAAAAAAAAAATCACAGAAATTACAGTTAAAAAAATACAATTTTTTATGGTTAAATAAAAGCGTGGCGGTTTTTTATACAACGCTTAGTTTAGCGGTAATTAGCGATTTTCTGTTTTTTTATCACGAAAACGTGTGAAAAATTGATGTTTCTAAGATTTAGGCCTTAGTATGCATTTTACGACAAAAGTGTACATAATTAAATTCATAGGAAATTAAAAGATCTACAACTTTTTTATAGAGCATTTTTCTCTACAGAGCGTAGTTTAGCGTGAAAGAGTGATTTTCTGTATTTTTAAGCCAAACTGAGGTTGATTTTCATTTTGCGTCTTCCAGTCATTATTAATATAAGATTATATTTTTAGAGATTAGTTTTTTGTTTATTTCTAATGTTTTATTACTAATGTTAGGATTATTGTTAATTATTAGCATTGGCAAGAGAAAGTTGTGTGAGTGTTTCACACCAGATTTTTTTTTGTTTACTATTAGGTAATGTAGTCATAATATAGAGCAAGTATACATCAGCAAGTTCTTAATTTATTATGTTGACTGTTAATGTAGGCTAAATAATTTATATGATTAAATTATTAAATGGAGTAAGCATTATTCTTTATTTACTTGAGAGCAGCTTAGCCTATATAAACTACGCTTTTACTTCAGTTGTACAGTGTTAGCAACCGTGCAATAATGGTTTAGTAGTCGGGTTTTGGGTTTGATCGGTTGTCCAATATACGGATAAATTTGTTTCGATTAAGGGGGAACATACCCAAAATATGAAAATTTTTCCCTTATGAGTTACAAACACGATTTTGTTATTGGAAGTTAGAGTTAAAAAAAAGAAAATTTTCCATATAAAATATGATATAAAAAATTTCCACCCTGTTGCCTTTTAAGGAGGATGATATATCAGTGTGTTTTTGGAAAAGCTGTAACTTATTTTGTATTTGACCTATCAGTCTAATTTGTTTTTTAAATTAAAGATAAAATTCTGTTCTGTTATCTGATGAAATAGTTTTTTCTTATAATCTGAATTTTTTTAAAAATTGTTAATTTTTACATCAACGAAAAACTACAACTTGTATGTTTAAGTCTAAATAAAAAAAAATTGAGGTTACTTTGTAATTTCCCTTCATCAGATCATAGAGCTAAGTCTTCTGAACAATTAAAAAAAAAATTATTGCTCTATTTTTAACAGAAAAGAAGTTATGATTTTCCCAAACTTCGAAAAACAGAAAATTTTTATTTTTTAGATAATTGAGGTAAAAGTCTTACTAATTGTGATGTAGTTCAGAATACTCCTGCACTATAGGTTACATACTGTTAGTGCAGGTTAGTGCTGTACTTTAGTGATATTATTATCAACTAAAACAGAATGAAACGCATTTCAAAACAAAAAAAAACGATCATGGCTCTATCTTGTTCGTTTTCATGATAGAGATTATTGCAAAATTAGTGTTGTTTTCGTAAAAAAAAAACACAAAATTTAGTTTGAACACCGAGTCGTTTTTTCAACTTTTACATCAGTTTATAAAAGCGGTATTACATAAACAGATTTGTACCATTTTAAAGAGTACATTTCAGAGAATCTAACTAGACACAAAAAACTTTTTTTGATATTTTTTAAATTTGTTCAGCTGTTACTGGGTATGTTCCCCCCCTTAAACAAATACGGTGTAAGTGTATATTTGTGATTTAAACAGGTGCAGGTTAAATAAGTGCAAATAATAATGAATAATAAAGTAATAGTAAGTATGAATATAAATACTGTTGTAGTAATGAGCTGTACTAGTAGACTGACTATTCGAGCTAATGTTTTTGGGACGGTGCGTAATGCGAGGTGGCTAGGATGAAGTGCGGAAGGGAGGGAACCCTATTTCGAAACTTGTCGGACAGTAGTTTGGATAGTACCCGTGACTACTACGAACATAGTACTAATAAAATGTTACTACTACTAACGCAATGTCTCACAGTAGTAGTGACTTAATGCATACCTCTCAGCTGCACAAAGCTTAGGAATGGGCTGTACAAAGTCGAGGTTACTCATGATGTGTCTATAAACTTAATGAGCCCTTGCGGATATCTGAAGAACTAACTGTAGGAACTTTTTGAACAGATCTTGTACCTAATGTACTCCTTGCTCAAACTCTTTTGGAAGAGAAATATTTATGAGCAAAAAAAAATTTGTGCTGGCCGCATTGGCGCAGTTGGTAACGTGCTCGCCTCTCATTATGCGGTCCTGGGTTCGAATCCGACTCAGGCACGGCTTATTTTCATACGTTACAAAAAAATCATTTCATCCTCCATTTTACAATAGTTACACCCCAACGTCGTCGCTAATGACCGTTGTAGTTGATGCGACGTTAAGGGTATACGGGAGTCCTACACTTCATCATACTTACTTAAGGGACATTTTCTCAGCTTGTACTGCTGAGAACATTATGCATTTTTTTCTTACAACCTTCTTATGCTTTTATATATAATTTTTTTTCTTGTAAGGGTCATTGGACCACTTTAGTCAAATAATATCAGTTCCTCAATTTCTTTCTAATTCTCTCCCAGTAGTTCTTCATTCTCTGGGATCTAGCAGCCCGTTCAGCATCTGAAAAAAACTCTAGGGTTCTGTATTTTTTTAACCGTTTCTTTGAACCTGATATTTGTGTGTTTGATCGTTTTCAGGTTATCGGATTTTTTTTCAAGGTCCTCCAATGTTAGGTTCAGCTCCACTAAGTCCTTCTTCACATCACGAATCCAAGCCGGCCCCAACTTAAGGTCCCACATATATTCTGTTAGTTGTCTGACGTTTCTTGTTTGTGGAATTCTTATGATGTGTCCAAGGAAAAAGATCCGTTTTTTGCGCATTGTGTCTGTTGCAGGTTCAATGTCTCTGTAAACTTCTCTGGTTGGTAAAACCAGCCAGATACCATCTCTGAACACTCGTTTTCCAATGCAGGTTTTTAGCATCCTTCTTTCCAGCATCTGAACTTTTCGAATCCTGTTTTTCTTAGTCAGTCCCGTCAGGGTTTCCCTTCAATAAGTGACCTCTGGTTGCACAAAAGTTCTATAATGCCGTATTTTAGTGCCGGTGGACAAAGACCTTTTGTTGTAGGTATCTTGGGTGCATTTCTGAGCTTTAAGGAACTTGTTGAAACGTTCCCTTCATGCAGAACTTTCGTTTCCGTTATGGTTTATGGTTTCTCCAATATACTTAAAGTTTTCTACGATTTCTACCCAGTTGTCATTCACTTGTACTTTGCTGACTACCAGATGGTCGATAGCCATGATTATGGTTTTTTCATATCAGATCTTTAAACCAAGTTTATACTTTTATTATAACAGTTTTTTAATATTTTTATTTTTAACAGAGATAAAAAATTAATTTCGGCTCACCTTTCAGACCTATGAAATTTTCAAACATTTATAGCTGTAAAATAATTTAGAAGACATTCTTTTTACATATTATTCGTAGAAACTTTGCATCCGCATAAAGGTTAACTACCCCGAAATTTTCATCAAAATTGGTTTAGTGTTTACTGAGAAAATGGTCCTTTTTTTGCTAAAAAATGAATTTTTCGGAAATGACAAAAACTAAAAAAATCAACGTAAATTGGTGCATTCCAATTTCATAGTAACTGAAATTGTCTTAGCAAACTTGCTTCATGCAGTATGAAGCGAACTGTTGAGGAGGCTTTGCTTGAAAATATATTGATTGTGACAACGGATATAGAAATTTATTTGCAGGATTCGACAAAACCTGGCAAAAAGGGCCGTCAGTCACTAAATTGAGTAAAGTCACCCACTAGTATTGATACCGGCAAGTTCCTAGATGTGGCCATTCTCACAAAATTCTGTGACTGTCTTGATAACGACTGGAACACTATATGGAAGTTTTAAACAATTCAAAACAAAAATCATCACGCTAGTTTAGTTCTAACCAAAGTTACAGCAAAACATTTGACTTAATGTCGCAAATACGTACTGGAATAGACTTTACCTATTTGCAGCACAAATTTTAAAAAACCATTAAAAATAGAAAGGTACGTCGTATAACAATAGTAAATATATCAAATTAATCATAAGATTTTAAAATATTATAAAATGTAAAAAATCGAAAAAGGACAAAAAATAACATTTTTGGACTCCCGACTCCTCTTAACAGGTTGAGACACTTATACGTCTCTCACCAGATTTGTAAAATTCACTTTTGAGAGACTGATCCGTCTCTAACGTAATAGTATTTTTAATAGAATCGTGAGACGGATTGGATGCTCGTTTGCATTGAATCATTGAATCTAACCGAGTTGTTAGAAATGAGTTCAAAAAACATTCCCCAGTCATGGTTCGTGATTTACTTGATCCGATTGAATCAAAAACGAGTTGGTGAAACTTTTTTTTTTGTAGTCCCTAATTTATGTACGTTGCAATCTGTTCAATTGAGAACAATAAGCAACCCCATGACCCAATGAGATGAGGATGATGTGGATGACATGTAAATGAGGTGTAGTCTTGTACAGACTCAGGTCGACCATTCCTGAGAGAGTATGGTTAATTGAACCCCAACCATCAAAGTACACCGGCAACCACTGTCTAGCATTCAAATCCGTATAAAAGTAACTACCTTTACTAGGATTTGAACCAGGAACCTTCGTCTCCGAAAATCAACTGTTAAACAGCTGATTTTGGCGACGACTTTACCTCTAGACCAATCCGGTGGGTCGTGAAACTTGACAGCTTATTATTAGTATAGTTTTCATTGTATTATATATAATGAAAAATCATTTAATTTGTTATGATTTTCCTGTTACAATATTTTTTTTAATTGTAAAAGTTGACTCCGGTCGGTGGCTCTATGTAGACAACAGGTACTCAAGTTTACCACTCGGCGAACAACTGCTTGATAGAGATGCATATTCGAAATTTATGTAGGTCTATTGAAAAAATAGCCCAAAGTAAATTATTTATACAATACATATTATAATATTTTATAAAAATAGAAGTAAAATTTCAGTAAGATACACATAAGTCTTTCACAGTAAATTTGATTTTTTTTTACTTTTAAGTACCTGATTAGTCTCTCACCTAAAAAACAGAGTAAAAAAAATTAAGCCTTACAATGCTCAAGACTTGAAAGAAAATTAATAAAAAAAATCTGGTGTGAAACCCTCACACAACTTTCTCTTGCCAAAGCAAATAATTTAAACAATATAACCTAACATTAGTAATAAAACATTAGAAATAAACAAAAAACTAACCTCAATAAACATAACCTTATTTTAATCATGAGTGAAAGACGCAAAATGAAAATCGAACTCAGTTTGGCTTAAAAATACAGAAAATCACTCTTTCACGCTAAACTAGGCTCTGTAGTGAAAAATGCTTTAAATAAAAGTTGTAGATCTTTTTATTTCCTATAAAATTTATTATATACACTTTTGTCGTAAAATGCATTCTAAGCCCGAAATCTTTAACAAATAGATTTTTCACACGTTTTCGTGAGAAAAAAATAAAAAAATCGCTAATTACTGCTAAACTAAGCTTTATACAAAAAATGTTTGAAATAAAAGTTGTAGAATTTTAAATTCTCTACAACATTTATTATATAAATTTTTGCGCTAAATTGCATATTAAAGCCGTAATCTAAAACAAACTATGTTTTTACGTGAAAACAGCCTCACCCAGAATTTCAGCAAACATGACGCCTACCCTATCTTGTAGAGAATAAAAAATTGAGTAAACCAGGCGATTTAAAAAAAAAATCGTAGGACCAGTTTTTGAGAAAATCGCAAAAAAGTGAAAAATTACACGAATAAACTACTACTTCCGGTTGACCGATTTTGATTCCAAATTTTGAGACCAAATTTGTGTGTTGAATTATTGATAAAATGGTTGCGGTGTGCATGTGTTGAAGGTGTGCTTGTACAGGTCTGCAGAAGGTGGATGGTTTCCTTGGAAGTCTGGTGGTGAGAAGGCCGGTCCAACAAGATCCAAATGGTGATAAATATGACTTTGATTTGCCATCGCATGTTATTGTCATACAAGATTGGATGCATGAAGTGGCTGATGCTCTCTTTCCTGGATTAAGAAGGCGCCGGATCGGACAACATCCCGACACATATCTCATCAATGGTAGAGGCGTTTTTGAGGTGACTTTACTAAAACTTTTCTTACTTTCTCTACTGAAAATGAAAATTTTGT
This sequence comes from Catonia carolina, assembly GCA_035578175.1. Classification (NCBI taxonomy): domain Eukaryota; kingdom Metazoa; phylum Arthropoda; class Insecta; order Hemiptera; family Achilidae; genus Catonia; species Catonia carolina. The sequence continues at coordinate 4,697,833 of JAQMRL010000004.1, forward strand.
GAAGAAAATCACTCATTAAGTAGTTCACAGTAGGGGCCTTTCAGAGCCCTGCAGTGTCGGGTCGGCGTAGGCCGTCTGCCGATAGCGCGGCCGAGCGGCTCTCTCCGGGTGGGCGAAGGCTGACCGGTGCGGGAATGTAGCGTCCGCCACCGGTAGCGTAGACCAGGGATGGTGCGTCCGGTCTCGGCTGGGCTCATCTTCTTCTGGCTGGAGCTCTTCTTTCTTGGTTCTTCTCCACTTACGAGTTAAGTGAAGAGTGACTCTCGCGAATCGAATCGAATCATTGAAGAATGGGTGAGAAACCCATAATGGGCGATGTCGAGATAGGATCACCTGATCGCTAGGAGAATTGGATAATGGAACTATTTTGAATTTTCTTATGAATATATTAGGAAGGAATAGTTAAATGTAAATTTTTTATTATGATTCGAATTCGAGTGGAAGGACAATTTAAAGGATTAATTAAGGAGTATTTTATTTAAGAAATAGAAAACTAGGAAATAGAATAGGTAAAGGAAATCGTGGAATGGCAGTATGCATTCTTCTTCTACCGGATGACATTCTTCGTAGATGTTTCTGATGATCTGGAACTCTCGCGGGCGTGAATCCTCTCTTAAATACCTCTCCGTCTAGTCAACAAGGTGGTGGGGAGCAGCTGTCAGGCAGGTGGTGGAGCCATCTGCAGGCGCTATGTTGGTAGAGGCAGTCGGCGACAATATGTAATTAACCCATTTTATTTTTTCAAAAACCACTACGTATAAAATTTGTAACTTGGAAATTATGTGTGTGAATAAAAAACAATTTGGTAAATTTGTGAGCGCCGGCAGCCCGCCCGTTCCTGCTCTTATTATGTGCGTATTCAATGAGCCGCATGGTGCCGATCGGCACCGGTACACCCGGGCAACCTTCTTTCTTTGTCTCCACTCTTCGGCTGCACACTGGCCAAACAAATAATCGGCTATATTAACACGTTGACTGCTATGAGACCCAAATATATGTCTAAATTGTCTTTAAAAATGGGCTATGTGCATCAAAAATGAGTCACAGTACATAACTAATTTTAAAGTCGTGTGTTACTAATGTGGTTTCAAAAGCTATGGCTTCAAAGAGTGACATTGTCCACTTAGTTTGTTCAAATAGTTGGCCTTTTTCAAATAATAGGATATTGCGTATACAGGTAGTTTTCCTGTTTTCCTGTAATCGAATGCTGCTGTTAATAAATTTTTTTCTTTTGCTTATTTTGGTTGATTGAAATAGTCTAGAGTACTTTGCAACTAAACCTATTTGTCTATTACATTTTTGTCATACCACAAAAATGGGTCACATGGCTCTGAAATGTAAAATCATTCCAGTTGGCCATGTTGCCCAAAAGTGTGTCACAACTTTATTTAACAAAAAGAATTAGTATTCGTTTATTAAATAAAATACGTACGTAAAATAACAAGAAAAATGAATAAATATTGTGAAAAAAATTAAAAAAGTACGATGGCCCCGCTGTAAGTGTCACAAAATTTAGTGTGGCAGTCAACGTGTTATATCGGTTAGCCACGAACCAAACTTCAGAATAAATGTAAATCCGCGGTAAAGCTGATGTTATGTTGTTGATTTTTGTTGCAGGAGAATGGCAGAAGACTGCTCAACACACCGCTGTCCACATTCAATGTTGAAAGCGGAAATGATTATGTGTTCAGAATAATAGCCGGCACTTGTCTTTCGTGTCCTTTCAGATTTCAAATAGAAGACCATAAAATGATGATTATCGGAACTGACGGAAGAGATACAGAACCAAGCATCGTTGATTCTATCGTCATGACCGCCGGTACGTAACACAAGTGTATCATCACATCTGTTCACAAAGAATCCGACTTTAAAAAAATGTATATAATATATATATTAGTTTTATTTGCCCTTTATCTGCATGAATAAATACGGAAGGAAAATATTGTTTTCATATACATTTTTCAAAATCGAGTTTTCATCGGATATAGCCTACACGTGTTCAGACCCCCTGAAACAAAAAAAAAAACACGTTTTAAGTGATTGGTGTGTGTGTGTGTGTGTGTGTGTGTGTGTGTGTTTTAACAAAATATTTCAAGAACGGAGCATCGTACAAAGTTAAAACTTAAAGAAGTACCACTAAACAAATCCGGTACAAACATTTTCATCAAAATTGATCAACCTGATTTTGACTAACTAAAAATAGCAGACATTTTGAATAACTGTGAGGAATCTTATTACAAAGATAATAACATTTGGTATTACATCTCAGGTTTTGTAGTTCAGGTCATTCAGAAAAGACTAAAATGTGAGGAATGTTGTGAATTATTATTGACAAGAGATGGAAACGTAAGTAGATACACACACTTTACTGAATTTGTATCAAGGGAAAAAATTGTTAAGGCATCTGAAGATGTAATAAAAATTGTGAAAGTTATGTAGGCCTACAGCTTTGTATTTCTCCAGTCAGAACAGTTTTACAAGCTTAACACTAAGTTCATAATTGCAAAAACATGTAGCCTATGTATTCGGACCTTAAATGCCGTGTATAGTCTATCTACTGTAAGAGTACTCCGCGCGAGGCAAGCGCCTGCCTATAGGTTGTTGTAAACGAAAGTTTTACTCTGGCGCGTATTTACCTTTCCGCCTGACAATTTATCTTGTATTACGTTCCATCATAATCATAAAAATCTACAATCTACATCCAGCTAAAATAAACATAATCCTTTAAGCGTTTTCAATTATACCGTTCAGATTACTTGTAATTATTGTAGTTTCATAAAGAGACTCCTTAATTAATTATTTTAACCGTTACATTTAACAAAACAATTTTTTTTCTTCTTTTTAATGGTTGCCGCTTTTATGTTTCTAAAACTCAACACATTCACTATCACGCATGTTAACAAAACATAGCTTACAAAACTTTTCAAATAAAGTCTATGAAAAAAAAACGAAACGAACCGATACAATACCAAAAGATAACTAATGAAACAAAAAATTATTTCAACACGGGCAAGTGCAAACAGTTGTATTAAACTCTAGTCACAGACATTAATTTTAATGATATGAAGTAAACAATCTGAAATGATAAACAACGAATCACTGGAATAATAATTGTTTACTCTCCTGTTATAATTCAAGCGCATTAGTCTTATATTATTACTTGTAACCAAAAATAAAACTGAGTATTTATTAAAAACCTACTAATCATACTAAATAATAATGTAATTATAGTAAATAATGTAACGAAAAATTACAATGTAAGAGTAACAATAGTAAAAGTTTTAGTTATTAATGGTAAACTAATGTTCGATTTATAAAACATTTTTTAACAGATGAATTGAACCTGTTTTCATTATACTATTAAGCTTAGAGTGAATCAGTGTTGTATGGAATATTGTTTTTGATCATGCTGTGCGTATTTTTAATTAGTGCGCATGCTCACTGGTGTTGACGGTTGTCTACGTCGGAGTACTCTTAGCGTAGACAGACTCTAGGTATAACTATAACCAACTACGGTGGCGTGCGGGCCGCACGTGCGCAGTACGTAGCTCCCCCACCACAGCGTCGTAAACAGGCTGCCTCTAAAGTAGTACTCACTACTCGTTGTGTTCTGTTCGTGCGGTTATCGTTTTGACATTTGTATCGCTGTTGAAAGCCTTACACCATCGAAATTCGTTGCGTGCGCACAAAATACGGGAAAAATGTCTGCGATTTAATTTGGGGAATAGACAATAAGGTTTTTTCTAAATGATGCACCTACCATACGTTTTGACAGGCCCGAAAGAGACAGACGTCATGACCTCTTTCTGTTATATTTACTATGCCGTTCTTTTTGTTAAAATTTTATGCAACTGATATTGTGCGTGCGTAGTTGATTTCTAAAAATTGACGTATGTTTCGTATAAAGTTCGCAACTATAAAAGATTATTCAGCTTCTTGGAATACTAACAGGAAGGAGACACCAGACACGACGATCTATCTTTGACGTCCTTTCAAAGACTGATTTTTTTCAAGCTCGTTTATTATTTCTGTTTCCGCACAACATGTGACTCAACATATATCAAATTACAGACAAAATTTTATATTTTATAACAAAATAATAAAACGCATATTATGTCGCCCCGGAAAAGAAGTTATATTAGCCTACGTGATACGCAAACAATGCGATGAGATTTAAACGTCTAACTTTGTACGAGCGTATCTTATATAAATATCAGAGTATAATAATAACATTTTTAGTGTAATAAAATAAGATTCATTAGAAAGCGAAAATAATTTTTTCAGAATTTTTTGATGAAAAATGAGCTTGTTAGAGTGTAGTGAACGAACCGGCCGGCAGAGTGCCCTACCGTATCGCGTATTGTCACTATTGCACTTGAACACCGTGCACTGATTGAAATGAGTTGAGGCATGGCGTTCTTTAGTTACAGGCGGGATAGCAGTGGTGGGGAGAAGTCTGACTGGTGACGTCAGAAGTCCAGTTTCTAATTCATTACATTACATTGTAATAGGCTATACGTACATAATAAATTATTATGAATCCTCACTTACTATCTCTGATTTTGTGTGTGTTTGTTTTGAATACGGATTATAAATAAGATTACTATAAATTTATTTATGTAAATTTGTTTATTTAGATCTAAATACGTAATTACAGTTTATAGAATAAAATGTTTCTTCTCTTACCTCGCCGTCTGTTCTTTTTTGTTAAAACTAAATCAAACTGCTCGGATATTAATGTTAGCTGGCCAAATATTTCATCATCAGGTTCAAAAAATGTTGTCTTTAATTCATCAATAAGGGTTTTAATATGCGATGACATGGAATACAATTTAGGTGAGTAGCTGATTTTACTGAAATTGTCATCGCATATTCTTCAAATAAGACCATTTTAAAATCTTAAAGCAATCAAAATTAATTTTGATTTCTTGTTCAGATAATTTAATATCTTGATAGAAAATGGTCGGTACTAAATTCGAGTCTATAGTAAGAAAAACATAAAATTTCCTAGCCGAGTAATTAATTTTTTCCCATTATTAATTCAGATGTTTTTGAATGAATATGCAGGTCTGTAAAACCAAATCTACTCAATCTTATATTAATATTATCTTTTAAAACATTCAAATTTTGAATGGGATCTTGTTAATTTTGATATGCAATTCGATCATTTTTCTCTTTAATTTTTTTTGTTTTGGTTTCAGCTCTTCTTTTTTCGGAGCTTTTCTTTTCGCTGGAAGAGTTTTACTCAAATAATCAGGCAAATTAGGAAATATCGAGGGATAAGCTTCTTCTTTAAGTCGCGGTCTGTCTAACTTCATTGTTCTGGTTTCACCAGAATTAGTTTTGTAATCGTACTCGGTTACAATAAATCTGGAATCGAAGTGTTTAACGCAAACATCGGTATGAGCATTAGGAGTCCAATCAGTCCTAGGTATAACCCGTTTCCATTTCTCAAAAGAATCTTTCTCTTTCCGAAACTTAAACATTGAGATGTACTTTTCTTTTGAAGAAGCAAAATAATTACTTTTTCATTGAGGCACACAACAATGATACGGCATTTTAAAATTCATTAAAACAACTGAATATTCAACACAATTATTAATATAGCAACACTGAAATCTACAAATTCTGATGAATTTCAACACAAAATGATGAAAAATGATTTATTAAAAATACTGGACTGTATCATCAAATAGATTAACACCAAACGACTAGTCTCTCTAAATTGTAAACACATACTTAAATATGCGAATAAGACAGTGTGTAGACAGCGCCACGTCAGTTATTAAGACTGCTGACGTCATTACCCCCACTCCAGTACTCCCGCCTGTAATTAGAGAACGCCATGGTTGAGGGGAACGGCGGACGCAACACATTCTCTCACTGTCTCGCTACCCTCCCTACATGCCACCGTAAATGGCGAACAGTATAATAATGACTTTGTTAATAAGCACGGTAATTATAGAAGAGACGGTAGGAATCACGTTAGGGTGCCCAGTAGCCGATGACGTCACCGGTGCTTAATAACACGGCCAGCTGTTTCTATTACTTTGGTATTTGTAAATGTTGTCAGTCCGTCTAATTAGCGACTATTATGTGATTCTTTTTGAAGTTAGTTTTTATGTAGGTATTTAATTTTTTTTTCTACCCATAACAGACAGGTGGAGTGTCAAATTATTTACAATCAATCTGTTCGTTGCAGGGCTAAAATAAATAGTTCTGTTTCTTATTGCATGGTCAGCCAGTAAAATGACTGAATCATTTAAGAACAGAAGAGGTAGAGGTGTAAAAGACACTAATCAGAGTTATCTCCTCTGAAAGTAATGAATTTCATTATACAGCCAGACCCTATGGTGAATGAAGTGAAGGTGTCATTTGCCGAGTGGAAAATATGTGCTTTTCAGAAGGCCCGGCATGCTGATAAGCGTACTTTTCCACTCAGTGAGTGTTGGCAATGGTAAACCACCTCACTCCTCGTTTTACTTAGTAAAGCCTCTAGAGGTTTAAACCAGCTTTTCGGCTGATGACCTAAACAACAATCTATTAGTGTGTTAGTAATTTGTAACTGCATGTTAATTATTTCAATACTATATTAATATCTGATTGGCCTAAACGCGTCCAATGACAGAGCTCATCAACCGTGAAAAGCAGCATAAGGAAATTAAAATTTATATTGTAATGATATTTTTTGTAAGTAGAAGGAAAATAAATAAATAATTTATTTATGAGAAAGTCGGTCCAGTTTGTGTGTGTGTGTGTGTGTTGCAGGTGAAAGATACAAGGTGGTAGTTAGAGCGAAGAGAACAAACAGATCTCTGAAACCCAACTATTGGATTCATGTGAATGCGACTGGGATATGCTTAGAAGAGTCTCATGTTGCCAGCCAAGCAGCGATATTGCGGTACACAAATGTGGCCAACCAAAGGGCACGCCCTCTTTCTAGACCTTTACAATCCGGCCTGGTAAGTACGCCCACACCGAATCTACGTTACTTTCACCCGCCCATTTCTCATCTATATACTGTGACTCATCTCTAAGATCCGTTTCGGGATCTGGGTAAATTAAATATTTTTTTTTGTCATCAGTCTTTCGACCGGTTTGATGCAGTTCTCCAAGCTGTCGTCTATCTTGCGCAAGTCATTTCATATCTACATAACTGTAACACACTACATCTTTTGTAATTTGCTTTATACAAGGTGATTCAAAACTATACGGCAATCTCTTGGGATCTCATTCTATAGCTAAAAATAAGAAAAAATTTTCATATAAACATATGCCTGAAAACGCTTGGTTAGCGAGTTACGGCTAGCGAAAAATTTCACCTAGAACTCTGTACCCTCGGTGAAGTTAGACCGTATAAAAATGTTAAACGTAGTTACAAAGATACAAATACTATTGTTTCTTATGTTTTTTAATCTGAAAAATTGAATAAAATTGGTTCCAGAGCTGTAAATGCAATACTTTCAGAGGTATCTTACATAAAACATAAGAATTGGTGCAAAGAAATAACACATTCTTGTGTTTAACGTAAGATTACTTCCATAAATGGTAAATAAAGGTGTATTTTTTCTTAATTAAATTTGTAGAAATTTAATTCTGAAAAGATTCATGTGAATTACTCAGGAAAAAATGAAAATTTCAATATCTATTATTCATTTTTTTCCTGAGTAATTCACATGAATCTTTTCAGAATTAAATTTTCTACAAATTTAATTAAGGGTACAACATGACATGTTGTTTGTTAGAGTCCAACCCCAATCCGTAGCAGCCATATTCTTATCTCCAATGCATTTTTGAAACTAGTAGTAAGTTCAAAATGAGTGTTGCTCAGCAGCATTACATGTTGGAGGAAGAGAAGCTATGTTAAATTTGGATTTTAATGTCATTTTTGCAACTGCTTTGAGGTATAATAGAATATCTACTTTCGTTTAAACTTTTAGACCTAGTACATCCGAATAGTTTCAGTACAAAATTCTCTCCTATTTCTTTTAAGAGTATTGTTGTTAGCTTTCTTTTCATAAAACAGTAAAGCTTTCGTGCGTAGCTCCTCAGAAGTACTTAGCATATTGTACGCGTTGAGTTTGCCTTTTCCAAAAAAAAAAAAAATAAGACGAAGTGTCAGATCCAGTCATAGCATAGATAAACATCACATTCTTCAATTATCCTGTCTCTTCAGAAATTTTTCTGAGATAAACGCGATTTACGAAACTCTTGCAATTCGTAACTTTGGGGGGATCGCTGGGGGGGGGAAGCAAGGGGGTAGGGGTGGGGACTTTTGGCAGGACACTTATCTAAACTATAGTAATCGATAGGAAAAAATTAGCTTTATACTATTTTTTTCCTCTGAAAAACACAGGTTGACTGGACTACCATGTGTGGCAGAGCCACGTGCAAAGCATTAGCTGCGTAACGAGCTCGATGGTGACTCGTCCAACGTTTACACAAGTACTGAGGGGAGTGACCACCGCACCCACTCATTTGGGTTGGCCTCTCAGGGGTTGTAGGTTCCTGGGTAGCGCTCTAAAGCCACTAAGGTGCTTAAATTCCTTCGGAATGGGCGTAGCTGGTCGAGAGGTGTACAGGCAACTGTGTATAGTCCGTCTACTGTAAGAGTACTCCGCGCAAGGCAAGCGCCTACAGGTTGTAAACGAAAGTTTTACACTAGTTAGCGCGTATCTACCTCTCCGCCTGACAATATTATCTTGTACTACGTTCCTTCATTAAACTATCTACATCCAGCTAAAATAAACATTATCCTGTAAGCGTTTTCAATAATACCGTTCAGGTTACTTGTAATTATTGTAGTTTTATAAAGAGAATCCTTAATTCATTATTTTAACCATTACATTTAACAAAATAATTTTTGTCTACATTTTAATGTTTACCGCTTTTATGTTTCAAAAACTCAGCTTATTCACTATCACGCATGTTAGCAAAACACAGCTTACAAAACTTTTCAACTTCAGTCTACGAAGAAAATCGAAACGAATTGATACACTATCGAAAGATAACTGATGACACTAAAAATGAGTTTAACATGAGCAAGTACAAACAGTTGTATTAAACTAGTCGCAGACATTAATTTTAATGATATGAAATAAACAATCTGAAATGATAAACAACGAATCACTGGAATTGTTAACTCTCCTGTTATAATTCAAGAGCATTAATCTTATATTACTTTTGACCAAAAATAAAACTGAGTCTATAATAAAAACCCACTAATCATAAATAATAATGTAATAATAGTAAATAATGTAACGAAAAATAACAATATAAGAGGAGTTAACAATAGTCAAAGTTTTAGTTATTAATGGTAAACTAATGTTCGATTTATAAAAAATTTTTCTAACAAATGAACACGTGTTTTTATTATATTGAGGTTAGAGCGAATTTGTGTTGTATGGTTTTGTTTTTGATCATGGTGTGCGTAATTTTAATTAATACGCATGCTCACTTGTATTGCTGGTTGCCTACGTCGGAGTACTCTTAGCGTAGACAGACTCTAGATAAATACGCATGTCTACCTGAATTGACAATGCAGTCACTCAATTCAGGGAGACAGTCCGACAGGATGTCATGTACACAAACTAGCAATATTTGTCCTTTTAAGTTTTTTACCCTGAATAAAACGATAGTTTGCCCGTGCCGAACGATCGAGTGGTTACCGAGATAGCAAGGGTTCAGAATATTGATAATAAATAAAATTTTTAAATAACTTACGATTTTGAAATTTCGTACACCCTGTAAGAATATCATTGTCTATGTTGTGTTAAAATTTCAAATTTTTCGGTCAAATACTTATCGAGTTATACGCCTCTAAACGCATGAAATTCGTTGCGGTATCAACAAAACCGAGTCTTTTTGTCTTTCAACCTCGATATGGCAATTTTTAAACAACATTAAAAATATAGAACTATTAAGGGTCAACCCAGAATAAAATGAGCTAAATTTTGATATAAAGTATATTAAAATCCAACTTATAGTTTTGGAGATGCTTTGGGTGGTCTATGATTATGAAACCGATAGTAGTACTGTCTGTCTATAACCTGATGGCGTCCCGCAGAGAGGAGCAGAATCGGTCCGCTACTAGCCTTCTCAATTACACTTCATTATGTACCAATTGCAGTGTACTAGTTAGTAGCAGTACATAATGAAATGTTATTGAGAAGGCTAGTAGCGGGCCAATTCTGCTCCTCTCTGCGGGACGTCATCAGGTTATAGACAGACAGTAGGCGACCACTACCGAACAATCTAGGACGCCGCTGAGGCAGGATAGGGGAGCTGCGCGAGCGCGCGCGTGTGTGAAAGGTTTATGATCTAGGTTCCACGGAGCTGTGGACACATTCTATAACACTTGTGTATTAATTATAATGGTTTTGATAATGTTTGTGTGTTTTTGATCATGCTGTGCGCGTATTATTAATTAATACGCATGCGCACTTGTATTGCTGGTTGCCTACGTTGGAGTACTCTTAGCGTAGACAGACTCTAGGCATATAGTGGTGTTTGCACTGGTGAACGCTCTTATGTGATTCTGAAATGAATGATTTCAGGCGATGGGAGAAGTGAATGTGCGATGCGATGGCAACAACGGTTACTGTTACAAAGACCTGGTGGGTGCCGAAGAAGCACCGATGGCCATAAGACAACCGAACCCAGATTACCGGTTAATAATGGGTTTAGATTTTTACACGTTCCATAATAACACAGATGAAGCATTCCCAGCAGGTCGTCATTACCCAACCTTCTTCAGTGAGTATGATCACCTTTTAACCCTTTATAGGTCTATGGTATGCCCAAAACGGGCAGGTGGAGTGCCTGTTATTTTAATTGCACTCTTATCTGTTTGGTCCAGGGCTAAAAAAATAGTTCTGTTTCTTATCACATAGTCAGCCACTTATATGACTGAACTATTAAAAAACAGAAGAGGTAGAGGTGTAAATGACACTAGTCAGAGTTATCTGCTCTGAGAGTAATGAATTTCACTATGCAGCCAGACCCTGTGGTGAATGAAGTGAAGGTGTCATTTGCAGGGTAGAAAGTGAGTGCTTTTCGGAGGGCCTGGCATGCTGATAAGCATACTCTTTCAACTCAGTGAGGAAGGCAATAGTAAACCACCTTACTCCTCGTTTTTACTTAGTAAAACCTCTAGAGGTTCAAACCAGCTTTTCGGCTGTTGGTAAGTATACTTACCACTGGCAATAAGGTCGATTTTTTAAAGAATAAACTATGCAGTTGAACCCTATTGGCATTTTATGGTGTTATAGATGTTCTCTGGTAAGTAGGCAATCCACATTTTGAAATTAGTGCGCAGCGACCATTTGCTTCATGAGTTGCATGAATGTGGTAAGGATTCATACCAGCGTACGCAACCGTGTTGTTTTGTTGTTACTTTTGTGCAGTGCTTAGAAAATTCGAGTATTTTACGGGAAAGCAAGCATTCATGCTAATATAAAGTTGAGATAAGTTATTCTTAATCAGCTGTTAACAGCTGATTTTGGCGACGACTTTACCTCTAGACCAGCGGTTCCCAACCTTTTTTTTTCTCCGGTACCCCTTGGTGACTCCCGTACCTCTTGGTGAATCTTTAACTGAAATTGTACCCCCAAAAATGTAACATCATTGTAACTACAATACTTCACTAAGTAGGGGCTATTTAATCACTAGCTAACTTTTAATCAATTTGCATATTTTCATATGTTTTTTATTTATTTCCAAATATTTTGCATAAAAAAAATTTATTTTTTATAACCATAATGGTATTTTTCTGTGAGTATACGTTGGTTAGTTTTTAAATACTGCAAAATATAACTTACACTGTATGTTTTATTATGTGTTCAAATTAAGATATAAATTTAAACCAAGGAAAATGAAAGTTAACACAAGCATTTAAAATAGATATTTTATTGAAAATTAAACATTTCTTGTATGGTCTTAATTTTACATCAAAATACTAATGACAGAGTTATAATAGTATTTCTAATCTAAGACAAGACAGATTAGTTTTACACTTTGAAAAAACTCACATCGAATACAAAATGCTTTTAAAATTTGTAAATACAAAATCTAACATGAAAATTGTGATGTATTGAAACTAAATTATTAGTCCAGGAAACGTCTTCAGAACTCGTTTTTAGAGTGACCCTTGAGGCTGTTTTGTTGCACTTAATTGTTTGAAATCAGGTTCAAATGTAGACAAAGAAAGCGTTAGATCTGGGCTTACATTACGCTTGTCAGTACAATAACCCCACCAAGTTACTCAGAAAAACAACGTCAGCCATTGCCCTTTATTTTCGCCGTACCCCTAACCGGTTAGTCGCGTACCCCCAAGTGGTACCCGTACCCCGGGAACCGCTGCTCTGCTCTACACCAACCCGGTGGGTTATATAAATACATAATAAAAAATTAGTTAAGTTCAATTAAAATTTAAATAATAGAAATAAAAACTAAAAAATAGAATAGCACAATGAAAAATAACGAATGCGATTTTACAATTATATCAAATCTGAAATTTTGTTAAATTTTAAAAAATGTATTGTGTTTTGAACCGCTACTTTGTCTACTAAATTAAGTGCTAAAATGTTGTTAATTTTGAATTGTGTTGGTGTGAGTTGTGTAGTTTGGCAGTCTGTGATGTGTTCGATTGTAAGTGGCGTGTTGCAATATGTACAAATTTGTGGTTCTTCTTTCTTCAGTAAGTGTTTGTGCGTAAACGTAGAGTGTCCAATACGTAGTCGTGTAAGTAGAACTTGATGCCTTCGAAGCTCCAAGTGAGGCTGAGGGTTTTCAAAAATGTGTTTTCTGATGTGGTGAAGTTTCGTTGGAGGATGTCGAGACCTATACTTATTTTAAGCCTACAGCCTACATTTATTTTTAACATCTGAGTTTATTTACAGTTTAAAAACGAAAACTATAAGTAAATATTGGTACCGCGGATGCGAGCGTGGTGCGGTGCGTTTGTCCCCGAGCGAAGACAAAAACGAAATGAAACGAAGGATCCCGCGGGACCCTCCTCCAGAGCAGTGGACTTTATGCGCTGCGCGTCTTGTGCCCTTTTTATTAGGTTGACGTACCCGGAATGCGATGAAGAAAATACAAAAATAAGCAGCCTTTTACCTCATTTTCCAGGGTGAATCGAACTCGTGATGGGTGCGGGGGGGGTAAAAGGGGATAGACAGGAATAAGGGATAGGTATACCCACTATACTGTTGTCTTCTTCCAAGGAGCGATTTCTTCATATGAATTTCCGGTTGTAGGCCGTTTTCCGGGTGCGCGTATAGGCGGTACGGTTAACAAAGCGCGACGGTGCACTACAATGAAAGCTGCGGACCGACTGTCTCCGGCGCGTACTGGCGAGCGAGTGTGCGGTCAGCGGTTACAACACAAACGACAGCGGCGCCCTCAACCCTTCAACTATAAATTCAAATTGTGGCGCAACCAAATATTATATAAGTGTTTACATGACCAAGTCAATACTCGATGGTATTGCTTCCAAAATAAAACAAAATTATTTACAATTTTTGAAAAAATTAGGCCTAAATCTGGATAAAAGATGAATAAAATAGAATGCGTAGAGGAAGAAGATGATGTTACTGTATGAATCTAAGCTTTGTTCAGCTGCGGGATGAAGGGGACAGACGAAGTACCAGACTACTGCTACGTCATAACACTCTATTAATCATCTCATTGGTATTCGCTAGGCAGTAGGCTGCCTAGTGCGGTGACATAGGTGGGTGTTGTTTTCACTATTCGCTGTAGACGGCGACACAGAATATATGTAGTTTGGATAGTACCCTTGACTACCACAAACATAATACAAGTAAAACGTTACTACTACTAACGCAATCTCTTACAGTAGTAGTGACGTAATGCATACCTCTCGGCTGCAAAAAGCTTGGGAACGGGCAGTATGTCACGCACTAGGCAGCCGAATGCCCAGCGAAGAGCAATGAGATGATTAGTACAGTGTTATGACGTAACAGCAGTCTGGTTCTTCGTCTTTTCCCTTCATCCCGCAGCTGCACAAAGCTCAGATTCATAAAGTATGTAGGCTCGCTGTGAGTAGTGCACACATAGACGAACTGATCCCCTCCACTGGCAGGCTGTGAGAGAGAGAAATTATGTGAAGATCCATCATTTTTGCTCTCTCTGCGTAGTAGAGTTCATTTTTGTGCACGCATTATAGCAACATACGAGGGCTGTCCAGAAAGTAACAGACGTTTTGAAATAAAAAATAAATTAAGTAAAAAAACCAATTTTTATTACGTACATTTTGAAGGTTAACTCTTAGGCTACTTTTCTACGTAATCGCCAAGTAAATTAAGGCATTTACCGTAACGTGGTACAAGCTTTTTAATTCCCTCTTTGTTGTAATCTGCCGCCTGCGAGTTCAACCACTGGTTTACACCGGCATGGAGTTAAGCGTCAGTGTCGAAGCGTTGCGTAGCGAGCCATGTCTTCATCGCTGGGAACACATAGTAATCGCTCGGCACCAAATCCGGGCTGTACGGCGGATGATTAAAAACTTCCCATCCAAAACCTTCCAAGAGCTCTTGAGTACGTTTGGCCGTGTGTGGACGGGCGTTGTCGTGGCAAAAACAAAACTTTCCCACTAAGTTTTCCCCGACGCTTGTTTTTATATCGCGCGTCTTAATTTTCTGAGTGTTTTGCAATACCTCTCTGAATTGATTGTTTGGCCTCGTTCAAGAAAATCAACGAAAATCACTCCGTGAGCGTCCCAAAACACAGTAGCCATGATTTTTCTTGCTGATAGCGTCTGCAGACACTTCCTTGGTTTCTTGGGTGAATGCGTGTGACCCCACTCCATCTGCCACTGCCTCACTCGGCTTTCGCTCATTATTCCTTTGCCGTACACGTCACAAATCTGGCGATAAATTTCAATCGGTTTGTAATTTTTCGCCAACAAAAACCGTATCACACCACGCACTTCACAACTGGCGGGATTTTCAATCGCAGCGCTTATTTTAAAACTCCACTGTATAAAAAGTAAAATATGCACGATGCTCTAGCTACCACGCCTGGTTGCGTGCTGAATGTAGAAACACTCTGACGTCAAGATGGCGGTGCTAGCTCCGCTCACTGCCGCGCCAGGCCAAAACGTCTGTTACTTTCTGGATTGCCCTCGTAGTAATGAATTGTGTAGTGGTTGTGGACATGTAAATTGTGTGAAAAGGTAGCTTACTAAGCAGGTTGGTTGATGTTTCAGATCCGATCGGGACGACTCCGTTTGCCAGCCACATAAATGGTATTGCACATATACCACCTCCGGTACCAATATTGACACAGTACAGTGAAGTGCCGCAATGTCTATTCTGCTCCTCTGACAATCCATCACGCCGTTGGTTCAACATACCCAATCTGAGAGAGTGCGTTCATGTGTACAGGGTTATAAATTACCCATCTGTAGTTGAAGTCGTCTTCCTCGATCTAGGTACAGAAAGCAATACCTACTGCTATTTAATGCAACGAAAAGTCACAAATCCAGATACGAGGTGTTATCGTAAAGTTCCTGGATGAGGCGGTGAGAAAAACTCATGTTCACTGCCTCACGATCGGGGAATTAGTGTTGGACTCAATTTAGGCATCCTCGTTCAGTCCCAAGAAGGCCACAAACGCCTACCAACCAAAAACCCGCCGCGTGGCCATTTGATCCGACAACTGAAAAATTCTCCACCTCCCTCGGAACTGTTAAGGGGAGCACTATACTTCAAAAATTGAAAAAAAATCGATTTTTATAATTTTGGCGCCATTGCCTTCTGTATCTTTTTCTGTGTAGGCCTAATTACATATAAAAATTATAACTGTACGATCGAAATTACGGAAGCTATGCAGATTTTTGTTAAGTAATGTTTTGACCAGAATTTTTTTAATTGAGTTAATCTGTGGAAACAATTAAGTATTGCGATATTCAAAGAACACAGAAAGCTGAGAAGGCAATGGAAAATGTGTCAGAAGAAGCAAGACAAGAGAAAAAAAGAGGAAATTATTTGAAGAAAAAGAACAGTCTGATGAGGATCAATATTGTAATGCAGGCCGATTTTAGGGTATTTAAAACTTTACAGCTCAATTCCCGTAAATTCACTTTTTTCCATAAAGGTACAGTTTTCTCAAAAACTATTTGACTCTGAATGTTGAAATTTTTTGAGCATGTTTTCCAGTATAATTGTGACATATGTTTTTGAATTTTTCAAAAAGAAGATCTCGAAATGGTATCGCTAGTTCTATATTAATAATTCTAGTACCAGAGCTTAAAAAGATGTCATAAAAAAGGCATAAAAAATTAAAGCCCTAACTTTTAACGGTTTCTTAGAAACGTGTACCTAAATGGGTTAGATAGGAGGTATAGTGCTCCCATTAATGTAATACTACAAGGGAAGTGTCAGCCGGGCGTGGAAGGGAACCGTAGCCTAATTCCCCCCTCGCTGTCACTGACCAATACTCACTCTCTCACTTTCATTAATCTCTTTTATCACCAGCTCAGGAAATAAGTGTGGTAATTTTATGAGATTGAGCAAGATTGATTTACGGTGGGAGAGGGTGATCTCGCTGATCTCCAGATGTCTTCTCCCTCCGCAATCTCTCGATTACCCTCTCTGCAAACTAAGTGACCAACTTTCAGCTCTCCTCATCTTGCAGCATTGCTACCCGTACTCTCTCCTCTCTCTCTCTCTCTCTGGGCTCCACAGTGCAACTCCTATCATCTCAGATGTCTCCATTCTTTCGAGGCCAAAATAGGGACACTTTGCAAAGATGTGCGCAATGTACTCCTCTCCTCTTCACAGTCTTATAGTCGACAGTTTGGCACTTTGCTGAGTTTAACCCTTTATAGGTTATGTGGTAAGTGTACTTACCACTGGCAGGCAATAAGGTCGATTTTTTTAAAGAATAAGCTATGCGGTTGAACCCTATTGGCATTTTATGGTTTTATTGATGTTCTCTTGTAAGTAGGCTATCCACATATTGAAATTAGTGCGCAAAGACCATTTGCTTCATGAGTTACACGAATGTGGTAAGGATTCATACCAGCGTTTGCTACCATATTTTTTGTCTTTACTTTTGTACAGTGCTTAAAAATTCCAGTTTTATACGGGAAAGCAAGCATTCATGCTAATACAAAGTTAAGATAAGTTAACTTTCAATTTTTCTGTTATATTTATAGGGCTACAAGTTGTTTTAATAAGTATTCTTACCACTAAATATTATGTGATTCCCATTTCAATAAACATTCCTTGGTAAGTATACTTACCAGGGCTAAAGAAATATCTTACTGTTCTGGCACTAGAAATATATTATTCAAGTTCCTATAAAACAAAATTTAACATTTTACAACATGTAGGTATATTTCCCCCAGTAGTACTAAACCACATCAGATGTGCCCAGTTAACTGCGTTAATTCATAGGTGGTATCACCAAATGGCCTCCTTATCCACACCTCGACATTCGGAATGAACCTCCTTCTCCACTCCTCTACCTCTAGCTTCGCTCCACCTCCTCTGCCATCTTCTGAATAATCAATTCCAACATTCCTCTTTATCAACACCTGGACGAGGTCTCATAAATTTCATTAGCTATGTCCACACTCGTTCGACGTCGCATGCGCTTAAGAGGCATGACAATCATCTGTGCACACTCGTTTGAAGGGCTTTATCTCAAAAAAAAAAAACAAAACGAATATTTTTGAACACTACACTAAATTAAAGCCTGTTCTTTCCTGCGCTGATTGGTTTGACTTATGTTATTTTAACTTTAAACTAGTCGGAGATGCAGCAATTTACGCATAAAGAGTAGGCCTACTCTGATTTTACCCGGTATTCCGAAAATGTGGTTTTTAAACGTCCGTTACTCCGTCCACGCTTTTCATAAAAGAACGGCGTTCAAGTACGTTGAAGATCAGAGTTTTCTCTATATGAACATTTTATAATAGAAGTCTGATGTGCCATTATAAAATGCCAGCCATTTTTTAAAGTGTATTTTGGCTTTACGTAAAGAGAGGAAAATTATTTTTGAACTGAACCCATGCATTTTTACAGCAGTATTGTGCCATATATCGTACTTTGCATTTGTAATTAGAAATAGATAAGTGGTATTAATAGAAAATTCTATTAGTCTCTAAACTTCTTAAGAGGAAACTGAGCTCTATAGCGGTATCCGCTCCGAGTATAGTCGTTTGGAAAAACAAACTTCTGTGTTTTACCTGCTGCAACTCATTCTGAATAATTTAGTTCATTTTGAATAATTTAACGATGTTTTTATTTAAATTAAATAAAACCTTTGGTTGACATAATACCGTTGTGAAAATGCATGGTTCAGTCCAAAAATCATTTCCCTACCCTTACGTAGAGCCAAAAAAGCACTTTTTAAAAAAATGGCCGGCGTATTAAAACGGAACATGAGATTTAACTTTTTAAATATTCATATTATAAAAAAAACTCTGATCTTCAACGTACTTAAACGGCGATTTTTATGAAAAGCCTGGACGGAGTAAAGGACGTTTAAAAACCACATTAACTGAACACCGGCTAAAAACTGAGTACTTCTTTACGTAAATTGCTGGAGTTATCTTCGATTAATTTCTAAATAAAACAATTTAAATCAAACTATTCAATGCAGGAAAGAACAGGCTTTAATTTAGTGCA
Organism: Catonia carolina; assembly: GCA_035578175.1. Taxonomy (NCBI): domain Eukaryota; kingdom Metazoa; phylum Arthropoda; class Insecta; order Hemiptera; family Achilidae; genus Catonia; species Catonia carolina. The sequence goes on from JAQMRL010000004.1 coordinate 4,716,492, forward strand.
TTGTTCAAAAATATTTATGTTATTTTTTTAGATAAATTTCTTCAAACGAGTGCGGGAAGGTGGCATGCCTCTAAGCGCACGCGATGTCGAATTCGACGTCGCATGCACAATTACCACTACTTTTTAAAAAATAATTATTTATTTTATGAAATTATTAATTTTTAAAAAAAATTGCCTCAAAGTGAAAAATTACACGGATAAACTACTACTTCCGATTGACCGATTTTGATGAAAATGTTTGTGTCGGGTCCTCTAGTGGTACCTCACTTAAGTTTCCAGTTTCAATTTCATACGATATTCTGTTCTTTAGATATTTTGTTCACGCAAACAGAGACCAATCGCTAAACATTTTTTTTTGGATTCAGGGGGTCTGAAAACGTGTAAATTTAGTAAAAACTCAATTTCTTAAAATCAACATGAAAACAATACGTTTCTTCCTATATATTCACATAGGCAAGAGAGAGTAATAAAATCCTACGCTGAAAAGTTAGTTATGAAAACAGGGGTAAATTAGTTGCCTTGGTGTGTGTCCATGAAAAGTCAGTGTGATTAGCTACCCTTGTGTTCGTGAAAAATTACGTTTGGTTTGCTGCTGTTGTGTTTGATTACAAGAAATATTGTGCTGTTTGTCTTAACTTTGTGCCCACGAGAGTTTCAGTGAGATTTGTCACCCACTCACAGTATTATAACAAAGTTAAAAGTGGAGTAATTAGATGAAAAGGTTATTCCGTTAACTTCATTTAGTTTTAACAGTCTTATGCTGTGAGGCAGCATCATTCGTACATCAGTTAATTAAATGGCTTGAATCAAAAAAAAAGATTTTCATTGGTATGACTAGTAAATTTCAAGTGAGGTATAATGAACATAAAAAATCACTGAAATGTGACTACATTATATCTAACTATACCAATCATATAAAAGAAGAAAAACATAAATTTGGTAAAATAGATGAACATTTTAATATAATAGAACAATGTAATATAGAAAATAAAAATAACATTGAAAAAATATGAGATGTTCCATATTTATAAATAGTTAAAAGAGCAAAAGAAGAACATTTTGAATGAACAGATCAAATTTAGGAATGATGAAGTGATATTGACTGCTGCTGCTATCTATAGTAAATATGAGAAGGGAAAAATTAGAGGAAATTAATTTTAAGTCAGTTTTATACAAATGACTGAAGATGTATCATCTTCTATAGATTTTAAATAAGTGAGATAAATTTTTTTTTAGTTTCAATTATTTTATTTACTCTGATGATGGTGGATCCACCGAAACACGTGTAAGTAAAAATAAAAATAAAAGTAACGCAGTTTAAAAAGAAGGTTAGTGAAATTATTATATAAATTCATTATATAAAATAGAAATAATTTCAAACTGCAGGATGCATTTATAAAGATTTATTTTTGAATCAAGGTGTTACGAAAATAAAAGGGTGTTTTTAGTAACATGATATTGCAATAACTGGCCCAATCCAGTAACCATATCATATTAACACCCATTATCCCATTATCTTCTGTCCTGGCTGACCAACAAGTGTGGTGGTAAATGTAATCAAACCAACATAAGTGCTGTTACAACCAGTAAATTTACAATTTCTTTCCAAAAAACATGGTTTTTAACCAAAGGAACAACAAAATCACTGCATTCATTGAAATGTCACCGCCACCCCTTCTAATAAATCATTTATTGTGTTGCCGGCTTAAATACTTCTTCCGGCCTTTGTCGGCGCGGTAGGCCCTTAGACGGCTTACCGACAAACCTTTCGGCTGCGCGCCGCAGAGGCCTTTGTCATCAAGGCCAAGCCAGTAGCCGCTCTCTACCACAGCGCTCTCGGCGACTATATAAAGAGCGCTGCACTGAGCCGGACGATTCAATTCCGATCAAGACTCCGAGGGATTCACTTCGAACCATACAGCAGACAAGACCGTCCACCACGGCGTACGGCTGCGGGACTCCACCAAGGACTAATCGACGACCCCGCAAGAGAGAAGATGATGCTTCCGCTCGCCGACCCGTCACCGTAAGCCGTCGACTGGAGCGTCATCGCTTGCTGACGCGAGCGATGCCCACAGTGGTCCCTCGAACGAGCCTTACGCCCACCGGACCCAGAGAAGCAGCCATCGACGCACTACTGCGAGGGAAGAAGATGACGTCTCCGCTGGACGACGACGACACGCCGTGTCGCCCAGCATTCGACCGCCACGACGACTACGACCGATGCTTAACGGCCCTTTTCAGGGCCACCAAACAAATAAGGTTTGCCACTTAATGTCGCCATCCGGTGACAAAACAATGCACAAAATTGAAATTTTCGAAAATGAAACTGTACTAACGGGTGTTTTTATTAAGGACGCAACCCTGATTATAAAAAGATAGAAGTAATACATCGGTAAATTTTCTGTCCCCCAATCGGTATGTTGGCAACAGTGTACTCAAGGCCAACTACCTAACACAGTTAAAATGTTCCAGTCAGTCATTAGTGTGGTGACAGCAGTCGTTTCGTTATAGTGTGTCAGCAATGGTTTTTTCCAAGGAAGAACGCGTGTTTATTGTAGGCAATGGTTTTTTCCAAGGAAGAACGCGTGTTTATTGTAGAGACTTACATAGCGAGTAAATCTTACAAATGTGTGTAAGATAGGCTTCAGTTGAAATTTCCCCGTTCTGCCGTTCCCAATAAATCGTCAATTAATTTGCGTTTGATAAGTAAATTCCGTATAACTGGGAGTGTACTCGATGAGAAACCACCTCCCCATCAAACTAAGTTAACCGCGGAAGTTCTCGAAGATCGTTTCAGATGGTCTGTAGCTTTCAGTTCTTGAGTTACGCCAACGCGATAAGGTTGCAAATGTAACTCTTTCGTAGCTCTGAAAACAGTAGTTAATATTAGTTAGCCCAGCTTGCGATGATAATCTTCTAAGCGATTTTTTAGGTGATTGAGTCAAACGATTTTTTAAATCTTCGAGAAATTCCGCGGTTAACTTTGTTGGCGAGGTGGTTTCTCATCGAGTTGGCCAACACTCCCAGTTCTACGGAATTTATTTATCAAACGCAATATTGACGATTTATTCGGAACGGCAGAACAGGGAAATTTCAACTGAAACTTATCTTGCACACATTTGTAAGATTTACTTGCTATGTAAGTCTCTACAATAAACACACGTTCTTCCTTGGAAAAAACCATTAGCGACACAATATAAACAAACCACTGCTGTCACCGCACTAACGCTTGACTGGAACATTTTAACTGTCATCGGTAGTTGGCCTTGAGTACACTGTTGCCAACATTCCGATTGGGGGACAGAAAATTTACCGATGTATTACTTCTATCTTCTTATAATCATGGTTGCGTCCTTAATAAAACACCCGGTTCTTCCTTTGAAAAAACCATTGCTGACACAATATAACGAAACGACTGCTGTCACCACACTAATGCTTGACTGGAACATTTTAACTGTCTTAGGTAGTTTAACTTTATTTTATTGTTATATTTTAGGGGGTCGCGTAGGTTTGGCGGAGTAGTCAGTAAATCCTATGAGGCGAGGGGGATATATATTTTTTCTTGGGGATGAGTATATATAAAACGGTGGGTGGGGTATTCCCAGGGCTTACTGCGTACTAATTAATGCCTTTTTAGGCGGGTCCGGTACCCGATGAAGAGAAGGGGCGGTAAGGTTTAGTGGGTTAAAATCCCACATAACCATTGTCCGTGCAAGGGTATCTTTCAGGGCTACTTGGACCTTTGAAGATTCCCCCGCTCCGCACGGCTGAAAAAGAAAAAAAATAGTTAGCCTTGAGTAGACTGTTGCCAACATACCGATTGGGGGAGAGAAAATTTACCGATGTATTATTTCTATTTTCTTGTAATCAGGGTTGCGTCCTTAATAAAACACCCGTTAGTAGTCTATACGTAGTTTGTTTTTATGACAGATCTGAGAATAAGGGTTATAATATAATTATTTTGTGTTTTTTCTAATTTAGACAGCAGTGATGTTGCTTCACCCACATCCATGGCCCACCCAATTCATCTGCATGGCTACGACCAACACTTGATCGATCAAGGGACATTTGACCGTGGAAATCGTGAAGTGCAATTAGAGAATTTAATCGCCAGGTTGAGAAACAATAATAATATTCCGGAAAAACCGATCATGAAGGATACTTACACTCTATCCAAAGATGGATATCTGGTCATCCGATTTATCGCTGACAATCCAGGTACACTTCAAATTATCTACATTCTAGAAGGTAGCATCTTTAAAAAAAAATATGTTGAAGCAACCGAAATAACAAATTAAATTCTTTTTGTTATCCAACCTATCAATACCAACTGAAACCAGTTTATGAATAACTGGATTCGACTATCTTTAGTATGTATTTATGTGATTTCCTTTCTTATCAATTTGTGTAAAAAAATATGTGTCATATTATGTTAAAGTATTTTTTTTTAAATTTCTAATATCTGTAGGATGCAATCTGTTCAGCTTAAAAATAATGACCCAATGAGATAAGGATGGTGTGTAGTGTACTTGTAATGAGGTGTTAATTGAATCCCAAACATCAGAGTACACCCCTAAGCACTGGCTACCATTCAAATCTGTATTAAAGTAAGGGTTTGGACCAACCATCTGAGTACACCCCAAAGCACTGGCTACCATTCAAATCTGTATTAAAGTAAGGGTTTGGACCAACCGTCAGAGTACACCCCTAAGCACTGGCTACCATTCAAATCTGTATTTAAGTAAGGGTTTGGACCATAGAACCTTTGCCTCTGACAAAGACGTGATTCACAGCGATTAGTTTACCACTAGACCCACCCACGGGGTTTAATATTATCATTAATAATATCATTTTATAAACGTCAATTATGTCCATATCAGACAGGTGGAGCGTCAAATTATTTACACTCAATCTGTCCGTTGCGAGGCTGAAATAGATAGTTGTTTCTTATCACATGATCAGCTAATTAAATGACTGAACCATTTAAGAACAGAAGAGAAAGAGTTGCAAAAGACACTAATCAGAGTTGTCTCCTCTGAAAGTAATGAATTTCATTATACACCCAGACCCTGTGGTGAATGAAGTGAAGGTGTCTTTTGCAGAGTGGAAAATATGTGCTTTTCAGAGGGCCCGGCATGCTGATAAGCGTACTTTTCCATTCAGTGAGTTGTGGCAATGGTAAACCACCTCACTCCTCGTTTTACTTAGTAAAACCTCTAGAGGTTCAAACCAGCCTTTTGGCTAATGACCTAAACAACAGCAACAAACCTCAATTAATGCGGTAAACATTCACCAGTGTTTTGTTTAGAGAGTAGGCTTCACACACCCATACTATTGTTCAACTTTTCGTTTATAAATTGTCAAATTATAAAAAAATTCCTTTATCTTTCGGGGACTGGCACTAAAAAATTAACTCAAGGACTGGTGCCAACGCATTTTTACAACATCTGGTAATATTGAATATATTCCTACAAACACTTACGATTGCCTACTTAAATATTATTAGCTTTTTTTAAGCTTTTGAGACCTTAGTAGATCACTTGAATCAAATAAATGTAGAGTCATTGTTGCTGCAGTCTCCTTTTTTCCCAGTAGTTTTTCATAATCTGGGATCTTGCTGGTCTTGCGGCCTCTCAATAGACTAGTGGATTTTTGGGGTTCTTCAAATCTGGTGTTAGGAGTATGAAGAAGTTTGAGTTTTTCAGTTTTGTTTCTTAGGTCGAGTAGTGAAAGCCCAAGCTTGGTTATGTCTTCTTTAATCTCTGAGATCCACCTTGACGTGTTTTTTCCTTCAGTGACTTTTCCGTTAACTATCTTAAGATCCTGATTTCTGGCGTTATGAGTACATGTCAGATAAAACATACCCTCTTCTTTCTCACCGTGTCTAACACGTTATCCATTTGTTTATAGACTTCTTTATTTGGCAATGGTGTACAAATTCCCTCCTCTTTGGTGTTTTCTTCTTATGCACGTTCTTCGGATCCTCCTTTCGACTTTAAGTGCACTGTTTATTTTAGATTTGTTGGGTCCTAGTGAGAAAAGTGTTTCACAACAATAAGTTGCACTAGGTTGTATTAGCTTATTATTAAAGCAATATTATTAAACACATATTTGATCAATTTTGCATTTTTGTAAAATATATTTAAAAAATACAACAATTTTAAACTATTACAGAAACATAAATTATATTATTAACAAACGATATATTGCAGACTGCAAGGTATTATTTTATACAATATTTTAAAGTTATTACTAATAATAGGAATTTTTTTGTTCCGAACATGGTTGTAGCCTACACTAATTTTATATTGTGCACTTCACTATATTTTACACCATTCTCACACATATTGTGACACTTAGGCTTATCCCTAAGGTCTGTCTCAATATCTGGGTTGGTTAATTAACCCTATATAGGCATTTTATGGTGTTGTAGATGTTCTCTGGCAAGTAGGCTATCCACATTTTGAAATTAGTGCACAGCGACCATTTTCTTTGTGAGTTGCACGAATGTGGTAAGAATTCATACCAGCGTACGCTACCATGTTGTTTTGTTGTTACTTTTGTACAGTGCTTAGAAAATTCAAGTTAAGATAAGTTATTTGGCACATTTTTCTGTTATATTGGGCTGCAAGTTGTGTTAATAAGCATACTTACCATTAAGTATTATGTGATCCCCATTTCAATAAACATTCCTTGGTAAGTATATTTACAAAGGATTGACATAAAAAAAAGAAATATCTTACTTTTCTGGCATTAGAAGTAGTACATTATTCAAGTCCCTATAAAACAAAATTTAACACTTTACAACATGTATATTTTCCCCGGTAGTACTGCCCTATAAAGGGTTAAATAATTAACACACTGTCACCGCCACCCCTTCTAATTAATCATTTACTGTGTTGCCGGCTTCAATAGTTCTTCCGGCCTTTGACGGCATAGCGACAAAGCTTTCGGCTGCCCGCCGCAAAGGCCTTTGTCATCAAGGCCAAGCCAGTCGCCGCTCTCTACAACAGCGCTCTCAGCAGCTATATGAAGAGCGCTGCACTGAGCCGGCCGATTCAATTCCAATCAAGACACCGAGGGATTCACTTCGAACCAGACAGCAGACGAGACGTCCACCACGGCACACGGCTGCCGGACTACAGCGAAGACTAATCAACGACCCCGTAAGAGAGAAGATGCTGCTTTCGCTCGCCGACCCGTCACCGTAAGCCGTCGACCGGACCGTCATCGCCCGCTGACGCGAGCGATGCCCACAGCGGTCCCTCGACCGAGCCTTACGCCCACCGGACCCGACGAAGCAGCCATCAACGCACTACCGCGAGGGAAGAAGATGACGTCTCCGCTGGACGACTACCGCTTAAACGGCCCTTTTCAGGGCCACCAAAATTATAAGGTTAGCCACTTAATGTCGCCAACCGGTGACAACATTAAAGTTTAAAATTTCAAGTAACGGTTGTTTTATTAAGAACGCAACCCTTATTATAAGAAGATAGAAGTAATACATCGGTAAATTTTCTGTTCCCGAATCGGTATGTTGGCAACAGTGTACTCAAGGCCAACCACCTAAGACAGTTAAAATGATCCAGTCAAGCATTAGTGTGTTGATAGCAGTCGTTTCATTATATTGTGTCACCAATGGTTTTTTTCCAAGGAAGAACGTGTGTTTATTGTAGAGACTTACATAGCGAATAAATCTTACAAATGTGTGCAAGATAAGTTTCACTCCATATTCTACAGTTCTGACTATTCACATAGCCATCTAAATGAAACCAAGCCTCATCACTAAAATAAAAATGATCCAATAATTGAATACCATTTTCTTCAACCAAAGATTGAAACCACTGACAACATTGTAATCGTTTCTGATGGTCTGTAGCTTTCAGTTGATGAGTTACGCCAACGCGATAAGGATGCAAATGTAACTTTTTCGTAGCTCTGAAAACAGTAGTTAATATTAGCCCAGCTTGCGATGATAATTTTCTAAGCGATTTTTTTAGGTGATTGAGTCAAACGATTTTTCAAATCTTCGAGAACTTCCATGGTTAACTTTGTTGGCTGGTGAGGTGGTTTCTCATCGAGTACACTCCCAGTTCTACGGAATTTATTCATCAAACGCAATATTGATGATTTATTCGGAACGGCAGAACGGAGAAATTTCAACTGAAGCTTATCTTGCACACATTTGTAAGATTTACTCGCTATGTATGTCTCTACAATAAAGATGCGTTCTTCCTTGGAAAAAACCATTGGTGACACAATATAATGAAACGACTGCTGTCACCACACTAATGCTTGACTGGAACATTTTAACTGTCTCAGGTAGTTGGCCTTGAGTACACTGTTGCCAACATAGGGGAAAGGAGCCATATATGGAATAGGGTCTTATTATGGAATACCAGGGTTTTTCCAGACAGGATGTTGGAAATCATAATTTTCTCGCACCATTGGTTTTACCGACAGAAACAACTACCGGATTCAAACAGACCAAATACAGCGTGTTTTTGTCAAGGTGATTACAATGAAGATAAAAAAGGTGAAAAGTGGATTCAATGCTTGAGGTGCAATAATTGAAGTCATGAACAATGCACTAGTACTCAAAGGTTGTATTTTGTCTTTGATTACTGTAAATAAACTGATTGGACTAATACTTTGGTGCTTTAAAAACTTTGTAGGCAAATTATGTATCTATTCCAAGTATTCCAAATTATAACCCAATGTATTCCATATTAAGATCCTATTTTGTGAATTATAAAAATAATGTCGTTAAAGAAAATTTTTTATTTTTAAATTATATTTGTAAATTTAAGATTTTGTATTTTCTAGATGTGAAATAAACTATTTTTACAATTGATTTAAATTCGCGTAATTTCAAAAAAGTCACAGAAACCCAGAAAAATGAAAATGGTATTCCATATTTGGTTCCTCTCCCCAACTGATTGGGGGACAGAAAATTTACCGATGTATTACTTCTATCTTCTTATAATCAGGATTGCGTCCTTAATAAAATACCCGCTAGTATAACAATAAATTTATGTGTTTTCAGGATTTTGGTTGGTGCACTGTCATTTTGCGTACCATTCAGAAACAGGAATGGCAGCCGTCGTACAAGTAGGTGAGCCAAGTACTCACCCCTCTCCACCGCCTGGATTTCCAACGTGCCATAATTTTCTGCCAAGGCCTACACGCAATAACAACAACAACAACAACAACAACAACAACAACAACAACAATAATGGAGGGGGTCGTTAAACTGTTAAAAAGAAATGCACATTAATAAAAACTCTTTTCTTCGTCATTGTTTCAATCCTTTCGCAAAACACACCCATTCTTAGTCTGGCTGTACGTAACAAAATCTGGTGTGAGACACTCACGTGACATTTCTCTTTGTTGTTTAGGTGATCAGCCGAAAGGCGGGTTTGAACCTATAGAGGGTTTACTAAGTAAAACGAGGAGTGAGATGGTTTACCTTTGCCTTCCTCACTGAGTATGCTTATCAGCATGCCCAGCCCTCTGAAAACCATCTTCTTTCCACCCAGCAAATGAGATCTTCACAGTTGTGCTGGTGGGTTGTAGCCCTAATGCAACTGTCACTGCAGATATTTGATTATTTTACTTCAGTAGAAAATAATCATTGAACTAATGGAAAAGAAAAGTAACATGTTAGAACACGAAAATGATTCCTGAGGAATTCCTCCCTAGTGCAGGAAAACCAGTTGGTTGAATCCTGTATGGATATATAATGCTTTTCACAGTTGATGAGCTCTGCTGTTCTACACATTTCCACCAATCAGAACATTTGCCAATCTTGTCAGATTGTATAAATGTTTTCAGCATGACAAACATTACGCGTGCATGCGTATAAGAGCCGCAGTAGAGCTCGCATTAAGAGCTCGTGTCTTGCATCTCGTACTGAACACATCGATTATAGAGCGCATTAACATGCAATACTTTATAATATAATCAGCTGGTTGTATGTTCATAGGTTGTAACAGCTGTTATTAAAAGACCAAATATATGAGACAGCTATGAGAACAAGTATTGGGAACGTTGGTGGCAAGTGGGTCAGGGGCAAAGGAGAAATTGCACTTAGTAGAGAAGAGACAAAAGAACTGTCACTGTGAACGAGTCACAGTTACTTATAAGTCACGGTGACCACAGTTATTCAGATAGGCGAGTAACCGTTCCCCAGTCACTGTTACATAGATCGCTTACTCTTCTGTCACTGGAAGACAGGACGACACGGCGAATGTTCACCGTACTATTCTACAATATAGAAACTAGAAACAGTTAAAATTTTTCAATAAAACATGTAGAAAATTTTATTCTGAACAAACCGGTGTAAATTAAGTACACAGAAAGCGAAAAGATGTTTGATTAAATTAATTTTTATTCATAAGAGTACAAAGTAAAATTAACCGGAAAAACTAAGATAAAAAAATGTGTTTTTTTCACTCCATTTTTTGCATTTGACACTGGTTTTCTCAAAAACTATTCGCTTTCTGTGTACTTAATTTACACCGGTTTGTTCAGAATAAAATTTTCTACATGTTTTATTGAAAAATTTTAACTGTTTCTTGGTGAAATAACAAAGTTATTCTTGCCCAAAGATGAAAAAATGTGTTTTTCACTCCATTTTTTGCATTTGACACTGGTTTTCTTAAAAACTATTTAACTTACAGTTCTGGGACCTGTTTTATTCAATTCATCAGATCAAAAAACATAAGAAATGATTGAATTCGCCCCTTAATCTACCTTACCAGAATTCCAGGAAGACCTCATTTCACCTGGTGCGCTGAAATCCAGGCGAAACTTTCGCTAGCCATAACTTGGAAACGAAGCATTTCCGGACCCATGCTTACATGAACTTTTTTCATTATTTTTACATGTAAAATGGGCTCCCAAAGTTTCTTCATATCTTCGTGAATCACCCTGTATACTGTATATGCTCTGGGTATAGTACGAGTAGTTGTGTTGGCTGAACTGATACAAAACCAGTCAGCATGCATAATAATGCTTTCCCCCCTTTATCCCCCCCCCCAAAAAACCAAAGGCATTCTAATGACTCAAGTAAATATCTGTACCTTAGAACAAGAACAACAAATGTCAAAAAAACAGTTTTGAGAAAAGAGGAAAGAAAGATCTGTGCAAAATTTTAAACAACACCAGTAATTCCATCCAAGTCAGATACAATGGCAGCAAAACTTAAGAAACGTCACTCCAAAAACAACCAATTTCAACATTGGTTCTTATTGCTAACAAACTTTGATTAGAAAAATTTTATTGCAATAATAACCAATTATGACTTTGGTTGTTTTTGGGTGAAGAAATTATTATGGTATCTGAGAACGAATGTTGTGTTTGGTTGTTCTTGCGATAATATTTTTCACGCAGCTGACTGACATTAGTAATAAATATATGGAATATCTCATGAACTATACATAATGGACATTGGTTGTTCTTCCATTAAAAAGTATACAAAAAAATTACTTTGATAACGTGTTTAACTCATTTTTGTAAAAGAATGACATCGGTTGTTCTCTTGTTCTAAGGTACAGACATAAAAGTGTTAACATGTAGGTTACAATAGAGAAGAGAGGAAAAAAGAAGAAAAATCTCAAACTGAATTTAATAAATTGCATTTATTACAATTTTTTATATTTCTCCCTTGACTTACAAACACATTTCACTCAAATCAAAGTTCTTGTGAAACAATAATGGTAAAAATTAATGAAAAGAAATACTAAGAAAAAAAGAAAGACAGAAAGCAGTAGTCAAGTCGTGATGAGAACTCCAGTCATTTTAGTCGGTCGGTATCATATCGCTGACGCTTAAACAGTCATCCCCAATATTTGACGGTGATGCATCCATTTCGCAGATTTCATTTGACTCACTGAAATTCATACACACCATTTTATTACTGTAAAGTAAAACCTCGTTAACCTGGACCAGTTTTGAAAAAAAAAATTGTTTAGCATAGTAAATGTAAACTACTGACAATAAATCGCTATTCTCAGTAGGTACTGTATGAATCTAAGCTTTGTGCAGCTGCGGGATGAAGGGGAAAGACGAGTACCAGACTACTGCTACGTCATAACACTCTACTAATCATCTCATTGGTATTCGGTAGGCAGTAGGCTGCTTAGTGCGGTGACATAGGTGGGTGTTGTTTTCACTATTCGCTGTAGACGGCGACACAGAATATAAGTAGTTTGGATAGTACCCTTGACTACTACAAACATAATACTAGTAAAACATTACTACTATAAATATAACCAACTACAGTGGCATGCGGGCCGCACATGCGCAGTACGTATCTCCCCCACCACAGCGTCGTAGCCTGATACAGGCTGCCTCTAAAGTAGTATTCACTACTCATTGTGTTCTGTTCATGCGGTTTATCGCTGTCGAAAGCCACACGCCATCGAAATTAGTTTCGCGTGCACAAAATACGGGGAAAACGTCTGCGATTCATTTTAGGGTAATAGGCAATAAGTTTTTTTTCTAAATGATGTACCTACCGTAAGTTTTGACAGACCCGAAAGAGAGGTACGTCATAACCTCATTCTGTTATATTTACTATACGGTTCTTTTTGTTAAAATTTCATACAACTTATATTGTGCGTAGGCTATATAGTTGATATCTAAAAATTGACGTATGTTTGTATTAAGTTCACAACTATAAAAATTGATTCAGCTTCTTGGAATACTAATAGGAAGGAGACACCAGACACGATTATCTATCTCTGACTTCCCTGCAAAAAGTGATTTTTTTCAAGCTCGTTTATTATTTCTCTTTCTACCCTACATATATAAAATTACAGATAAAATTTTATATTTTATAACAAAAAATAAGACGCATATTATGTTATCCTGGAAAATAAGTTATATTAGCCTACGTGATACGCAAAAAATGCGATGAGATTTAAACGTCTTTGTACGAGCGTATCTTCTATAAATATCAGAATATGCTAATAACATTTATAGTGTAATAAAATAAGATTCATTAGGAAGCAAAAGTAATATTTTCAGAATTTTTTGATGAAAAATGAGCTTGTTAGAGTGTAGTGAACGAAACAGGCCGGCAGAGTGCCCTACCGTACCACGTTTTGTCACTATTGTGCTTGAACACCGTGCACTGATTGAAATGAGTTGAGGGGAACGGCGGACGCAAACACATTCTCTCTCTGTCTCGCTACCCTCCCTACATGCCGCCGTAATTGGCGGACAGTATGCTAACGCAATCTGTCACAGTAGTAGTGATGTAACGCATTCCTCTTGGCTGCACAAATTTTAAGAACGGGCAGTACAATACTCGAACTCATTGGCCAGCACGTGATTTCATTGGACTCACCCTGCCTGCTGTTGCTACGCAGCAAACTGGTGACTCAACGCTTTCTTCTCTTCTCTTTGAAAAGAAACTTTGATAAAGTTATGGAAAAAGTTGTGGCCTGGTGTGTGTAACTTGTCAGGAAAACTTAACAATTGAACAAGACGAAAAAAAATAACAAGTACGGAAGATTTTATAGACATTTCAAAAAATATCGACGGCTGTTGCGATATTGATAAAGAAGAGATTAACACTTTCAGGACAGCACCCATATACGATACGGGTACACCATTTTGATCGGCTGGACGGCACCCGTATAACGATTTACGACAGCGCCTATTTCACCTGGTTTTATATTCATTAGCTCGTATCGTAAACGATTCCCGTCTATGGTGTCACTTAATTTAGTTCATTCAGAATCTAATAAAGTACACTCATAGCCCTAATCTTGTCAGATTATCAAATATATCGACTTTTACACCATCGATGTTATCGAGTGTGAGCAAGCGATCTGGCGGTACTTCTGCGCGTTGTTGTTAGTCATTAGCTCGTTATTATAATACTTAGTTTTTTTTTTTAATTTTACTTAAGAAATAAAAAAGTAAATTGGTTATTAGAAATAGGTAATTAGTTTATAAGAATTTAACTCATATAATTAATTTTGTTATTCTTACATATTATCATTACACGGTGACACATTTTTTAAATTCAAGAAAACATACCTCTCTTCAATCAAACATCTTTATCATTAAAATGCAAGCAATCCTAATCTTATTAAATGAAAAGTAATCTACTAATTATGATCTTTAATTTAATCTTTACTTTTTGAATTCATGACCAATGGTTGATTTGTTACAATTTTTTAAAAATCCCCGAAAAATGGCAGTCCACGGGCAAAAAACTACAAAAGAAAATGTCAGTCTTCAAAGTGTTAACAAATGGTTGCAAATAGACAATGACAGAGGTTAAAGTGCTCACAGAGGAAGAAATTGTTGGATGATGCAGTGTTAAAGAAAATACAAATTAGAAGGATTGAGACAGGTGTGGTTATGACCCATGCAGATATCAATTGTTTCTATTTCATATAATGAATTTATATAATAATTTCACTTACTTCCTGAAGTCCTGTATGCGAGTGAAACCCTGTTTGGTCCAACAAGAATAGGCGAAAAGGACAAAATCGAGAAAGTGGAGAGGCAAATAGCAAGAAGGTGTATTGGAAAATGGTCCCTTCAAGATGGTAGTTTCTATATTGTACCAAACAAGGAAGTATATGAAACAATTGAGCCTTTAACCAGTATCATCAGGAAAAAAGGATATCCTTCCTGGGACATATATTGAGAATGGAGGATACAAGATTACTAAGAAGGATGACTGAGTTTTTCTGGCAAAAGAAGATGACACCAAACTGGATAAAGGAAGTCAAAAAGGATATGGAGGAACTAAACATCACAATAGCTGACCTCAAAACTAAGTCAGGGAGCTACAGGACATACAAACAGCGATCGGTTAAATTTAGGGAACAAATGAGGGTCAGGAAAGCCATGATGATTTCGGACGCTGAGAGACTGAGAAGATCCGAAACATTGAAGAATTATTGGCGAAGAAGAGGAGAAGTACAGGAGCGACAACTGCGGGGGCGTTTTGGTGGAACATCTGAAAGAGCTAGACGTTGAAAGATTGAACTTAAGTGGTCCTTTGTGGCCGTAAAATAAAAATAAAAAAAAAAAAAAAATTTCACTAACCTTCTTTTTAACTGCGTCAACTTTTATTTTCACTTACACGTGTTTCAATGGATCCACCATCATCAGAGTAAATAAAATAATTGAAACTAAAAAATTTTTATCTCGCTTATTTAAAATCTATAGAAGATGATACATCTTCAGTCATTTGTACAAATAAATCAGTTTTATACAAATGACTGAAGATGTATCATCTTCTATAGATTTTAAATAAGTGAAAAAAAATGTTTAGTTTCAACTATTTTATTTACTCTGATGATGGTGGATCCACCGAAACACATGTAAGTAAAAATAAAAATAAAAGTGACGCAGTTTAAAAAGAAGGTTAGTGAAATTATTATATAAACTCATTATATAAAATAGAAATAATTTCAAACTGCAGGATGGATTATAAAGATTTATTTTTGAATGAAGATATAATATCAAAATTGATGGGTTTATTTCAAGAGTCAAGCCAAAACATCACCAAACAAGCTTCTAATGCTAAAGCAGAAGCGAGATCGCGCTGCTCGTAAGCGATAAACGACACTGACGCAGCAAAAGCTCGCTGCCTTTTTTTTACTACAAACTAGTTTGTAACTATTTTGTGTGCCAACTAATAAATACATACAGAATTAAGAGTGTTTTTAGGTGAAGGTGTGCCGATAATAATTTGAATCAGTCATTTCAGAAAGCCCATAAAGTGCATTTTAGGACTAAATAAATGTAAACACACCATCCATAAAAAAATTTTAAGTTTCGCTTTCCGTAAGTATAGGGTGATTCAAAAAGAGCGCCGGTTTTGATATATCAAATTAAGAGATTTATTTTATTGAAAAACTGAAAATAAATACATCAACAAGTTCATCTTACCTTCCAATTTCATGTATGAAAAATGATGTCATGCATGTGTCCTCCTCTACTGCGCAGGCACGCATCAACTCTGTCCATGAAATTGGATATTACTGCACGACAAGTTTCGACTTCCATTTGCCCGATAACCCGTCGAATTTCCTCCTTCAAGTCATTGATGTTTCGGGGTTTATTGGCATACACCAATGACTTCAGATGACCCCAAAGATGAAAGTCACAAGGCGTCAAGTCACACGACCTTGGTGGCCATTGATGGTCGGAATTACGAGAAATGATGCGATCCTGGAACCGTTCACGGAGCAACAACATTGTTTCTCGTGCAGCAACTGAATTTTATACGGATGATATTGGAGATCGTACCGAAGAATTCTCCGTACAGAAGAACATCGTAAACCCAATTGTTGAGAGCGGCGACGTATTGATTTTGCTGGGCTAACAGCCACACTGTCACGAACCAACGCAACGTTCTGCTCAGTTCGGCCAGAACGACGACGTCTAGAACTTTTAAGGTCGACTGTTGAACCCGTCTCAAAAAACTTTTTTATGAGCCTGCGAACTGTTGATTCATTCGGTGCTTCATTACGTCCTAGAGTACCGCGAAGTCGCCTGACAGTAGCCGCATAACTTTCTCCACTCTGGTAAAATGTTTTGACGATTAACACTCGTTGTGCAATAGTAAACTTCTCCATGGTTAGACACAGACTGCGAGAGTACTACACTGCGAACAAGAGAAACTACAACTGAATCGTCAATCGGAATGTTCTCCGAAATAAAAATGAGGTCTAACAATGTTGCCAACCGATAAACAAAAATTTACCAGCCGTTTAAAAACCGGCGCTCTTTTTGAATCACCCGTTATTTAACACTAAAAAAATGCTTATCCTAATAATGCAAAGTGCTTCCTTCTAATTAACACTTTGAAGCCTAAGCCCGAGTATACCTCGGGCCGCCATATTAAATTCTGCAGTAAGATTCAGACGAGGTTATATCGGGCTTCGGTTGCACAGATTCATTCTATATTTTATTTAGTTCAATTTTCTATGCTTGCAGCGAAATCTACCAAATATTTTGTGAACTATGTAGAAAAACATTGAGCCGTGTTTGAGGTTATGTTTTGTTTTTGTTGATGTACATGTGTATAGGTATCAGACGAACTAATGTCCCACAGCAGAGCGAGTGAGAGGGAGATATGTGGCATAACTACGCATGCGCTCAAAGGTCTTTACCGTTATAATCCAAATTTAAAAACATACTACAGTCGTTATCTTGCTTGTTAGTTTACTGCATGCATAAACGCTTGCTCACAACAATGAGTAAAATTAAAGACAATGTTATTGGAACGGCGCGTATGGCTTGTGCGAGTGAGAGCGTTATGCATTCTCTCACTCCCACGGCTAGGGTACTGCAGTTCATCTGAATACTGTACTTTGTCGTGATATTTTCTTAGTTATATGAGGTTTGAGTTATTCTGTATTTGATAATTTGTAAATAATACAGTTATCTACTTTGTAATAATTGTTTTCCTGTCATATTTTGTCGGTAATCATTTTCGTTCGGTTGTATACGTCGTACTGTTTTATATTCCGGATCGTTCTGTTTGTGCTGTTATTTGACAATAATATTTATAATTTATTTTTTATTTTATGTTTTCTGTGTTTTGCTGTAAAGTTTGCTCTGAAAATAGCAAAGCTACAACTGGAAATGCTTGAAGGAAAGATACAATCTGGTACTGCCCTGACTGTAATGTTACATTGTGCTTACCAGTGTGTTACCGAGTGTTTCATAGAAAGGCTAATTATGGGTAAAATATTTTAAATTTTAATACTCAAACATTTTGAATGTGTAGTTTATTTCATTGCTTTTCTGTAGAATTTATATTAACTGTTTTTTAGTAGTGTTTAGGATTGTAAAACTCAAAAACTAGGTAGTGTGTAGCACGCAACAACTTCTTTTTGCATAATTTTTTTGTGTATACAGTAATCCCTCGTTATCCGTGGGGGTAACGTTCCAGAGGGTTACCGCGGATAATGATACCTTATACGTATGAAAAGATGGGGGTTAGGTTCTGAAGGAAAAGTCCTGTAGTCGTTTAATAGTGTTTGATAGTTTTAGGAACATTTTAACATTATTATAATCTATGTATATTTAATAAATACAGTACTGTACGCATAGAAAATTTAAGTTGCTTTAAAATAGTTAGTTATGGCTGTTTGCTTCGTCTTTTCAAACTCGTTGTGGACTTCTTTATATGGTGTCATCAGCTCCTGGAGTCCTCTTTTGAATTGAAGGGTCCTTTCCATGACAGGATCCGTCTCCAACATGTGATCAGCTAACTGCGTTGCCATGCTTAGGATCTCGTTGATGGTTTGTGAAGAAATGCTTGGCTTTGTTTCAGGATCGTCAAAAAACAAAGAACTGTACATATGTACGAAGAAGTTAGACTGACACATGGAGAAAATCCTACGGAGAAATAACAGTATCGCGTCTGGGCGTATGTATGATGGTTGGGGGTGGGGGTTGTACTGGCGGGGCTCGGTACCCGGTGACGTGCTCCTACGTACAGTACGTGGAATCTAGCTTGGCTCATGGCGGCTGTCGCCATACTATGTGTCACTCAACATGGTACGAACGCCAAAACATTTATTCAAACACGTAGGGTGACACGTGTTTTCTAAATTGTATGACTTCCCCACCTCCCACCAAGTACGGTGTACACAAGGTGAGATTACGTAAGTATTTCAAGGTTTTACGCCTACAGACAAAGTCCGTGGATACCAAGGGATTACTGTAATTAGATAACTCTCATAAATTTAGTAAGTATAATAATTTCAATGTAAATAAATAGTAATAAACTTTCTCATTTTTAATCAATTTTATGCGAAAATCATTAAGATATGATAGAAATTGAATCTTTTAGAATTTTTTAAGGTTTACTCTAAAACCACCAGGATACCGTGACATACAGGTCATTTGTTCTAGCTAGAAGCTCTCCCACCAACGCTCTGTGCCGCTGAGCTGTTCTGTTTAGTGGTGGGGGAAGTGATCAGTCTCTCCATAGTGCTAGCAGCGTTAACAGCCTAAGTGTACAATAAATCCTAAAAACATTGACTGTATGTTGTAATTTTATATTTTTGTTGTTCTATTCCCTTCACAAGTCTTCAACTCGTGCATTCGGTAGTAGGCCTACTGTTTTTACTCTTTTGCAGTTTAGTTTTGTTCATATTAATTTTTTGTATGTATTCTTTGTTTCGTTTCTATTTTTTATTTATTTAGTTATTAAAATGGAACCTAGTTGTAGTAGTGAAAATTCGAGCACGAGTGCTAGTGTAATACGGAAAAGGCAGGTAATACGCGGTCAGGCTAGGGAGTATATAGTCAGTGTATACAATTTTATGAAAAAAGAAGCTGAACAAAACGGACCAATTTTACTGACCGATGTGCAAAATCGTGTAACCAGATCTATGGGGATTTCGCGTAGTACAGTTCAAAGAATTTTGAAAGAAAACGAAAAAACCCTGATGTGCTAATCAGAACACCAAATAAGAAAAGAATGAGAAGGAAAGTGAAGAGTGAAGTGGACGATTTTGATAAGTGTGTTGTGAGAAGAACAATATATGATTTTCATAAAACAAACGCTGAATGGCCAACTTTGAATTCGTTACTCTCCGTTTTGCAGGAGAAAATTAATTTCAAAGAAAGTAAATGGTCGCTGTGGAAAATTATTAAAGATATGGGATTCAGATGGAGAAAGGCAAAAGACAACAGAAAATATAAAGTTTTTAACTAGTTTTTAGTCTAGCGTAGTAATTGTAACAGAGTAGTATACAGTTAGAAAGAGAGGAAATGATGATTAAGTGAGAAGGAGACAACACTTGCCAAGTTGATACTATCCCTACTCTACCTACTCACCCTCCCCTTAAAAGCTTCTTCCAAAAACAAATGTACTACACAATGTTCTTATAGCTCAGGCTTCAAAGTGTTAAAAAATGAAAGTGGATGATTTTTTCAGGCTTAATCTGTACTTTCTAGTGGAAGAGGTTATACAGTAGAAAGATTACATGCAAAACTCTTTTTAAGGGAGGTTAATACTGTTTGTGAGGACGACTAACAACGTGAATACTTCTGGAAACCAACATCCTTTATTTCTTAAAAGTTATGAATTTAAATTTTTTATTGCTGCGAAAAGCAATTTTAAGTCGTCAATGGAAACTAGTGAAATAAATAAATGCATAACATTCTACAACACAGCTTTCCTGTGGTCTAACAACGTATTTTACATAAAATAACCTAAGTTAACATTTTACCAATTTATTTCAGTAACACCCGAAGTCAAAATTTTCAATATTTTTTTTTAAACGAGAGCTTATCTTTTAAAAGATTATATATTTCATATTATAGTGGACAGCCCTCTGAACAAATTACATTTTATAATATTGCTTTTTTTTGTTGAAAAGCCGTAAATAACCAGTTTTTTTACGTTTTCTAAAAGTTGATTTTTTTGACTTATGGGCTTTCTGAAATGACAGATTCATTTATAAACGACATTAAAAATATTTCTGGTTAGTACGTATTCCTCCCGTACGTCTCTCGCAATCATCAAACCCCTTCATCTACTCACATGTACACACACACACACACACACACACACACAAACATATTTATGGAAATCTTAATTAGGGGCCCTTAACCCTTTAACTGCCATGTATTATTACGTAAACTATCTGGCTGGACCAGGTGTTTTTTAGAGAAAATAATCTTCTGTATCGCTATATTATTAATATTTATTGGAATTTCTATAAATGAATCATACATAAAATTGAAATTATAATTGAATAAAAAATATAAAATAAAATTACTTACAATTTCAAAAATGTAATTTTGTGTGGTATATACTGAAACACGATACTACATAGTCCTACATTGCATTCACTACACATGTATCTGGTTTCTTTTCTCTTCTTTTTTTCTTTTTTGGTGTTTGAACAAACAGTACACACTTTTACAGCATTTTTCTTTTTTTCTGTGGGGGGGGGGATAAAAGTTAGGAAATGTCTTGCAGTCAGTCGTAGCGGTGAGTCTACACTTGTTGAAGGCCTACCTCCTTTTGGTCTCTGAGTTGGAACGTGAAATTTTTGTATAAGCTGGTGGATGACTGCTAGATGGAAATCTGCAAGGGTTGCATTTTTTTCGGTTTTTATTTTGTATAGTGAATATGAATTTAAAAAAGCTAAATCAAAAAAATGGAAAACTAACTTTTTGTACCACTTGATGGTCTTCCTCATACACTTTAGTCTGCTAAGAAGCATGTCTGTTTTGTCTACAGTCCCCATATTATTATTACGCGAAAACTTTCAGGTTCCACCCCCTTACCGTTGGTAGGAGGTTGTATTTTTTTACCTCCTGAACGGTGCTTCGTAGAGGAAAATTGTATAAAATCTTTTTTGTGCCTCTCCCAAAGTACTTCAAGGCCATGTAAGTAAAGTTTTCCTTAACCTACCTCTTCACTAAGAAAACTCAAAACACTAGCATTCCGGCTTTTAGGGCATGCCGTTTTCACGTTTTTCTTTCTTTACACCTTCACAATGGTTTTTCGCAAACGTTTATTAACAAAATGTTACACATACCCCTAGAGTCACAAAGAATTTATTAAATTTTAGGCGGGGTCCTATGGTGATTACTACCCCAACAAAAATTTTAAAATTTTCGGAATACACATATTTCTTTAACATGTTATTTAGCGAAGAAAATTAATAAAAATTTGGTAACCCGAAAATTTTTAGGTCGCATGAGAAAACGAAAAACTCAAAGTAACATACATTCAAACCACAACATTTAAAGTTAAAATTTTGAAACTTTTAACATTAACCTAAAATTGTAAAACCTTCAAATTTTAAATTTTGAAACTTTAAACTTTCATATCTTGAAATTTCTAAATATTGTGATCCACCCAGCCCCTTTGGCGGCCGAACTTCACCTTGTGGCAAATGGTTCTGATCCACTTATGAATTCTGATCCACCTACCCCTCTGAGGTCGAGACACGTAAGCGGCGCGCGCCGCTGGAGTGGCGAGTTATTATTATATTGTTGAACACAGGCTGGCTTTACACGAGGAATTTCTGGTTTTCTTTTATTTTCAGTTTCGATGCACCTTCCATCATGCATTGTTGTAAGCATCCAGACTTCTTTTTTGTCCATCCATTTCAAAGCTAACATTGAATTTGTATGGCTTGATTCAATTTCACCTTTTTTTAATTTTTTACATAATTTTGTCATGTGTTTTCTTGTTTTCCGTACTGCGCCACAAGTATTTGTTTGCATTTCGTGAAAATTGCCAAACAGTGCACGGCTGGTATACCAATTATCACCAAAAACAGGATGACCTTTACCAAAGTAATCTTTTAGTAAGGTCGTTACAACTGAACCTGACATGCCAATACCAAAATCATCCGTTATTTCAGTACCAACCAGTACCAACATACACAATTATATCAAGAATAAAATCGGTTTCTACATCGCAAAGTACAAAAATTTTAACACCAAATCTGCTTCTTTTAGCAGGTATGAATTGTTTGAAGCCTAACCTTCCCTTGAATAAAACCGAAATTTCATCAATACACACAATTTGACATGGTATGAAATTATTTTTGAATGAGATGCGGATATGATCAATAAATGGTCTTATTTTGTGCAGTTTATAGGATGTTTTTGGTAAACTTGAAAAATGGATCATACTCAAAATATTAATAGATAACTATTGCGTGCCAATCAAAAAATATGTTGACCAATGATCATTTATTTTAAGTTTTTTTGTCCTTGTCATTAGCATAGTCAAGGCCAGAAAAACGTATAATTCATTAGCAGTTACATTAGTCCAGTGCTTTAGTCTTGAACAAGGACTCATTGTGATAGCAGCCGTAATTTTACTATAATAAATATTTGTCTCGTTTGCAATATACTCAAAGAAACTTACAGGTAACAATTTAAAACAAAAAGTCCAATTCAGGAGAATCTTCACCAAACGTATCATCGGTTATGCCACTTTCTGAATTGTCAAAATCAAAAACAATAGGTACAAATTCATCAGAAAACCATTCATTTTCTTCACAACTGCTAATTTGATCACTATCACTTGGAATAGAGTTACTGCAACTTGGAATTTCCTCACAACGTTCAACAGAAACAGGATTCCTAACCTCGACTTTCTTCCGTTTGGTAGGTTGTGTTACTTCGTCATCATTATCGTCTTCACTAACACTAAAATTAATTTCCACGTCATTTTCATCTAACTCAGAATCAGAAGATAACAAAAAGGCTTGTGTTTCACTTTCAGAGTAAAATTTACTATATTTAGGCTGACTGGACTCCATAGTAAACAAACGAAACACTAATCGCAGCAATGGGCGACCACGCCTTCAATGCTGCTACGCGCTCGGACTAGAACAACATCTGTCCACAGTTCTCTTGATTTCTTTGTTTTTTAACATAATTTTAACAGTGTAACATTAGGAAAAGGTTGGCAACACTTCTACCCGCGTATTCAAAACAGACATTTACGGGTTTGGTACAGTACGTTTGAAGTTGAATTCGTAAATGTACGGGTTTGGCTCCTCATAAAAATATCATGCAAACGTAGCAATACAGGATTGGCAGTTAATGGGTTAAGGTCAACACTGCTGTGAATATAAACACGAATACGGCGTCAAAATTTCCTGAAAATCCGTTGAGTAGTTTTGAAAATTCGCCTGCACAAAAAAACACGCTTTGTCTTTATAATATTAGTATAGATAATCGATTAATTATATAATTTAATCCAGAAATTTCTCCACTCCTAATGACTTCTTTTTACCAAGGAAAGGTAAGAATAATACATTTTTACATAGAAATAGTTTAATTATTACTCAAAAGTAATTTCTGTTACTTCAAGAACTACTCACGACCTATGCGCACCGAATTTCTTACGTACTGTTTGTTATACGATATCAAATCCACCTACAATTGGTAACTTAGAACTGATGAAAAATACTCAATCATTACCTGTCAAGAGAACGTTCATTGCTGAACATTTCAGACGGTACAGCATTCGCCGATGTGCAAGAGCCGCTTTTATCCATGTCCAAGAAGAGGTGCCGTGACGCCTCAAAATGGTGACGTTCTACTTCTTCGCCGATCATATGAGCGTCCCCGATGGAAGCACCAGCCGCTGAAGATGACACCGACGTCTGCATCTGATACCAGACAAAACTGCATATACATCTACATCTTTCCTTTCCTAAAGCATTTTTACTTTCTCTTACCTACATGAATATCCAGGAAGGAAAATATTGTTGTCATGTCAATTTTAAGAAATCAATTTTTCACCGGATCTACATGTTTTCTTCAGAACCCCTGAACCCAAAAAAACATGTTTTAGCGATTGGTGTGTGTGTGTGTGTGTGTGTGTGTGTGTGTGTGTGTGTGTGTGTTTGGCAATAGGGCTATTGGGGGACATTGGTATTGATTTTCATTGACGTACTGAGGACTAAAAACGAACTGAGGACACACACATGGTCCTCGGAACGTAAAACGTTGAAATTTGGCTTCTACGGCCACCTACGATTCAGAAAAGTATATATTTTTAAGAAAAAAAAAATGTCCCCTGTTAGTATGGTGTGCAGGCACAGTTAGTTCCAAGTGTGTTTCCCACGTAGCGCTGACACTTGAGAGTCATACACACCAAACACACAAGTTCTTGTCTAATCCGCATAACCGAGGACTCTCGAGCCATTCTCATAGTTAACAAAAAATTCAAAATAAGTCCTCAGTTGAACCGTCTGTTACAACCGTACAATGTAGCCTTGTGTGGATTAGCAGTACACTGATGCCAAGTTTCATACACACGTAGTATTGTTTTAAGTCGTATAACCGAGGACTTTCGAGCCATTCTCATAGTTAACAAAAAATTCAAAATAAGTCCTCAGTTGAACCGTCTGTTACAACCGTACAATGTAGCCTTGTGTATATTAGCAGTACACTGATGCCAAGTTTTGTGCAACACGAAACTTGTTAGTCTGTAATGTATACAGGAGAAGCACAATGTTCTGTCTTTGCAAACCACTTCATTCAGAATAGTGGAAACTGTTGGCGCATTTGCATTTCCCTTTTGGTTTATCGGTATTATAAATGTAAACTTACCATATAGCTCTACCCATTGTTTTTTTGTGATTGAAACGATTCCTAATTTTGTAATTAAACTATTCTACGGCGTATAAGTAATTACTAATCAAAGCGTTAGTACGGATTTTAAAGTACTTTAATTAATTGTAGCACCCTAAATCGCTTTGATTAGTACTTATTAAACATTGTTGCCTTATTTGGGTTTAATTTATAATTAATAAAACATAATGTAATTTGGCTTCTACAGAAAGGAAGTAAAATATATACGGTTCGTTTAGAGTTTAGCGGATATTTCCAGGTTCCCATTGCGTAAGATCAGCTCATTTTCCTTCTGCAACCCACATTCTTACATGATTAGAGACATTCTGTTTTGCCAAACTACAAAGTTTATTGTGAACTGAAATAAACTAAATAAAATAACTAAATATAGTCACCTATACAGTTTATCACTCCACAAAACCCCCTCTAAGTTGAATTTTATAAGAAATTTCTTTCCCCGCCTTTCTGACGTAAGAAGTCTGTTTGTACCAAATGTTGTATTAATGGTCTTGTAGTTTTGGAGAAATCATGATAAATGAGTTTAGTAAAATTTAGTTGCTATAGTTTGAAGAATTCAGTGTGGTATTTAGCTTTTTTAAATATAACTTACTTTTACAACCTTTTTTACTCTGTATTAGGTTGTAAACTCTATTTTTGATGGATGAAGTTAGAAACAATGCAGTTTAAAATATTGCATCCAAAAATGTTGTCATGTTTTCCCCTGCAGCAGCGGTTAAAAAATAAACCCGCCAAAGGTTGCAACGTAGAAATAGAGAATGAATATCAATTGAAACGTTGTTGTTTAGGTCATCAGCCGAAGAGCTGGTTTGAACCTATAGAGGTTTTACTAAGTAAAACGAGGAGTGAGGTGGTTTACCATTGCCACAACTCACTGAGTGGAAAAGTACTCTTATCAGTATGCCGAGCCCTCTGAAAAGAACATATTTTCCACTCTGCAAATGACACCTTCACATCATCACCACAGGGTCTGCCTGTATAATAAAATTAATTACTTTCAAAGGAGATAACTCTGTTTAGTGTCTTTTACACCTCTACCTCTTCTGTTCTTAAATGATGATGTTCTTTATGATTGAATTAGAACTATTTATTTTAGCCCTGCAACGAGCAGATTGACTGTAAATCATATGACATTCCACCTGCCTGTTATGGGCAGAATTCAAACGTGGCAAGATAATATTTTTTTTTAATAAGTCTGCACATTACTATCTGTTCACAGAAAATAGAACAGTCAGTAATTTTGTTAAATGTTATTTAACATGATTACAATTTCATCTGGTAATGAACCTGAAATTAGTAATAATTAATATTTGAGTTGAAAGAAAGAAAATATATCAGTTAGAAAAAATGATAACTGTAACAATGTTCATTAATACCTATAACCTAAATCGAAAGTACTATTTCTTTTCGATCTTGAAAACCCGGTATCAATGTCGGTTAGCAGATTCAGAACCAGAAAGTTTGGATGATGATTGAGTCTTTCTTCATATTTACGGCTGAATTTTGATATAGTTTGTTTCACAGTGTCTATATTAGGATCGGCATAGATATAGGTGTTTTTGATGTACCGCGGCTTAAATTGAAAATGTACTGTGATAAATGGGGGTTAGTTGTAAGTTTAAGTAAATCAAAAATTATGATATTTAGCAAAGGGGCGAAGGGGTCAGAGGGAATACTGGACGTGGGAGGGGGAGCCTATTGAAATAGTCAAGGAATATAAATATATAGGGGGTTACGTTAACGCCGCATTTAGTATGGAAAAAACACGTAGCTGATAAAGTAACTATTCTAAATGTGTTTTTAATAATGTTTGGGAAAATTTTAGCGTTCAGAATAAATTTCCTTCTCTACTAAATGGGCGGTCTACAAATCCACGTGTAGAGCGGTGGTAGGTTATAGGGCACAAGTTTGGGGCTCTAATTGCATAGAAGGGTATGAGATCTTCCAGGGTTTCGCGATAAAAAATATATTAGGATTACCCCGTCGTACGCCTAACTACTGTTTGTATTTGGAAATGGGAATTGATCCTTTATGGCTGTTTTTTCTCAAATTACACGTGGATTATATTTTAAAAGTTTTGAAACTTCCAAGGCGCAGGCTACCCAGAATACTAGCGGAGTTGGCAATCAGGGAGAATGTGAGATTGTACAAGATCTTGAGGGAACTGGCAGACAAGCGGCACTGTGAGTTAAAGGAGCGAAATGAGTAGAAAGATCAGTTAGAGGGTGTACTGACTACTATTAGAAATGAATTAAGACGTAAGTGGTTAGAAAGAGCTTGCCGAGCTGAATTAACAAATTATACAGGCGGCTAAATTGTGTGCTGGGAGACAGCTCGTATATATAGACTAGTAGACACAAATGTCGCGCGTCCATAAGTACAGTTTTTAGGGCTAGGTGCGGACAACTGGGTTTAAATTGTGAGCCGCATAGGGAGGAGGCCGACGGGGCTGCTCAATGTGCAATCTAGGACAGCTTGAAACTGTTACCCATTGTTTGGGAGTATGTCCGGTTCTCGGAGACATAAGACGTAAGTGGTTCGAGAATTTTGCAATGGACGAGAACGAAATGATTAGCTATTTAAATGGAAGAAATTGGTTGGTCTTGGTGGGATATATGAGGGAAGCGGGAATATTTAGAAAGTATTTGATTGACTAATTTAATTATTAATTAATGGTTGAATTGGTCAATTGAATATTTTCAAAAAAATAAATAAAACAATAATAATTTTTTAACATTTGTTTTTAGCAATTACTCAAGAGCGCATGCGCGGATACACGGGTGTACAATCCTAGGTTAATGTGAGGAAAGATCCATAAAGTTTTTAAATATTTCATATAATAGGCCACACTGTAGTAATTACCCTATTTAACTACCTACTATCAATTTGTATTGCAGTGTAAAATCATTCTGCTTTAGTAATATTTTTAGTAAAAAAAAAATCATGTTTTGTAAATAGACTACTATAATTTTGTATCGACATAATCTTAATGAGACTGTAGGAACAGGAGGGAAGTTAATTAATTAATGTATATACGTATTTTTTTGTTTTGCTATTTGTAAATATAAAGAAAAGAGTGCTTGCCGCGTTAATAGGTAAATTCTTGCATTGTATGGACACGGTGAATAATTGCCGATTGAGTATTACGATCGATTTGCCGCTATATGTGAATTTCGCTTTGAGCGGTACTTTTTGGGATTACCTCGGTTAACCCGGAACAAGGTTAACTGGGGCTCTACTGCATATATAATTGGAGTGGGTGTAGTTATAATTAAACCTAGTTTGGCTGCTGTTTTCAGGTTTGTCAGCGAGTTAAAAGTTGAAAATAAAAATATTTTCTTTTTAATCTTGTGGTTCCTAGTTTTATGTCCTTTAAAAGATGTAAAATGAAATGAAAATAAAATTCTGTAACGAAGGGCACAACATAAGAGGGCTATACACGAATGTAGTAGACTTATGTCCGTTGGATGAAACACAGTCGCGAGTGCTTGTATTGAAAAATTACAATTAAAAATTCGAGGGAAAGTCATTACAAGGTCATCTTCTTTCTCTGATCGCTACCAAATGCCGATGTGTGGGTTGCTACAATTAAAGTACTCAAAACAATGGTGTAGAACTATGGTCCACGGTTTGTAGCCTGGAGGCAATTTTATAATGGCAATTTGCGTGTGTCCTCGGTGATATGGAAGAAATACAAGGTCCTCTAATAGTGGATAGAAATTATTTTTAACAGGTTTTCGGTGTGTGTCTTCACTTCGATGGCTAAACACTATGGTCCTCGGTTTGTAGCCGGGAATGTAATTCATATGTGTCCTCGGTGAGATGGAAGAAGTACGAGGTTCTCTAATAGTGAATGAAAATCATTTTAACGGTTTTTTGGTGTTTGTCCTCACTTCGATGGCTAAATACTATGGTCCTCAGATAGTGAATGACAATCATTTTTAACGATTTTTTGGTGTGTGTCCTCACTTCGATGGCTAAATACTATAGTCCTCAGATAGTGAATGACAATCATTTTTAACGGTTTTTTGGTGTGTGTCCTCACTTCGACGGCTAAATACTATGGTCCTCAGATAGTGAATGAAAATCATTTTTAACGGTTTTTTGGTGTGTGTCCTCACTTCGACAGCTAAATACTATGGTGCTCAGATAGTGAATGAAAATCATTTTTAATGGTTTTTTGTGTGTGTCCTCACTTCGATGACTAAATGTTATGGTCCTCAGATGGTATGGTAGTTTCAAAAAACTTAAAAAATTGCGATAGCTCAAAATTTGACAATTCGGGACGCATAAAAAAATTTTTGCAACACAGTGATGCATATATTTTCCAGAAAAACTGATTAATTAATGATGTCCTCGGAACGTGTGGTTCGTGCTTTTGACCTCGGAACGTACCCGGGGAAAACCTGTGTGTGTGTGTGTGTGTGTGTGTGTGTGTGTGTGTGTGTGTGTGAACAGAATATCTCAAGAACGGAACATTGTACGAACTTGAAAACTTAAGTTAGGTTCGACCAGAGGACCCGACACAAACATTTTCATCAAAATCGGTCAACCAGAAGTAGTAGTTTATTTGTGTCATTTTCACTCTTTTGCGATTTTACTCAAAACCGGCTCCTACGATTTTTTTAAAAATCGCCTCACTTAATTTTTTATGCTCTACAAGATAGGGTAGCCACATTCTCTGCATAGCCTAACTAAGAATTTCAGCAGATATCGTGCCTACATGTAGAGCGCAATAAATGTAGTAAATGAGGTGATTTTTTAAAAAATTGTGGCAGCCATTTTTGTGAGATCACAAAAAAGTGAAAATTTACACGAATACACTACTACTTCCGGTTGACCAATTTCGATAAAAATGTTTGTGTCGGGTCCTCTAGTGGTGTCTAACTTAAGTTTCAAGTTTTAACGTCATATGAAGTTCCGTTCTTGAGATATTTCGTTTACACACAAACACAGACCAATCCTAAAAACATGTTTTGTTTGGGTTCAGTTCAGGAGGTCTGAAAATGAGTATATCTTCTTCTTCTTCTTTTCCTTCACTACAGGGTTTAGGCGAATCGCCTGTTCCGGTCTCAAAAGTTTTTTTTTTTTAAAGTTTCTTAAGGACAGCTACCATCTATTCCTGGGTCTTTCAATATCTCTTCGGCCAACCAGCCTATACCTCCACACTTCCTTAGGTATACGCCCATCAGGCATTCTTTTCAAATGTGCCAGCCATCTCTGCCTGTTTTCTATTATTCGGTCTTCCAACTTGAAGATGTTCAATTCCTTACGCACATCTTCATTATATCATCTATCCACGCTTGTACAGCCCTTTACTGACCTTAAAAAATTCATTTCCGATGCCTGAATTTTCCTTAATTGTTTCCGACACTTCACCCATGTTTCTGAACCATACAGTAATGTTGGTATTGCCATCACCTTATAAAATTTTTATCGCGTCTCCTTCCTAGTTTTCTTGGAGAGCGCTCGTCGAATGGTTCCACACACCGACTGGAACTTACTAAGTTTGTAGTCAATGTCTGTATCTATGTCATAAGTGATGTCGCAACCAAGATATCGGAAATGGGACACTTGTTCAATATTTTTTACTGTGAACAGATATTTTTGTACATACTGGGTATTTACCCCGGAAGGCCATGGATTTTGTTTTTTCTAAGGAAATCTTCATATTGTAGGCTGCACAAACTTTTCTAGTTGGAAAAGTTGTAAAAGGGTACATCCAGTGAAATATCTTTATTTGGAAAAATCAACATGAAAACAATACAAGAGAAAGTAAAAAGGTATTAAGGTACATAGTGGAGTTAAGAAATCTTCAATGAGCCTGACCGTTTTAACTGATCCAGGAAAAAGTATTGGTGCTCACCATTTTATAATCAATTGATTTTTACTTTCACTTGCCCTATTTTATAATATTTTGTTACGGTGATCAGCCGAAAGGCAAAGGCTGGTTTCAACCTATAGAGGGTTAACACGTAAAACGAGGAGTAAAGTGATTTACCGCCTTCCTGACTGCGAGGAAAAGCATGCTTATCAGCATGCCTGGCCCTCTGAAAAGCAACCATTTTCCTCCTTGCAAATGACACCTTCACTTCATTCACCACAGGGTCTGGCTGCATAATGATGAAATTCATAACTCTCGGAAGAGATAACTGTGACTAGTGTCTTTTACACCTGTACCTCTTCTGTTCTCAAATGCTTCAGTCATATAATTGGCTGATCATGCGATAAGAAACAGAACTATTTTTTGTAGCCCTGGAACTAGAGTGCAAATAATTTAACAATCCACCTGCCTGTTATGGGCAAACACGTAGATCAATCTGTAAAAACGTGTTTTTTTTCAGTTCAGGGTACCTGAGAAAGTGTATTAACGGTAAAAATTAAGTTTTGAAAAATCGACACGAAAAAATACTTTTCTTTCCTACACATTCATGCAGGGCAAGAGAAAGTATGAAGGTTCTGAAAATCAGGGGTAGTGGGGTGGAAACATTTCCTTTGTCTGGATGATTTTACACGAAATATCCTTCAGTAAAACTATTTTAAAATGTTGCGTAGACAATTTATAAAACGACAGCTGGATGGAAAGCAAACGTGGTAACTGACCAAAGCGTGAGTCTGCGGGTGAACGCTGGCAGTGGTGGCTGCAGTGGAAGGGGCACAAGAGCTGTTGTGCATTTTTGCCACTTTTGGCACGACCGGCTTCTTTTTCTTCACACCGGATGACTTTGAGGAGCTTCCTGAATTGACGGCAGCCGCTCCGCTGTAATTGTTTCCGCTGAAATCTAGTTTCTTCCTGAACAACACAAAAATCGTACATTAAATGACGCATCCTTAACAAAATCAATAACCAACAAATTATTTTCATTTAATGACAATAATGCTTTTCACCGTTGATGAGCTCCGCCGTTTAGACCAATCAGAACGTTTGCCAGCGTTGTCAGATTGTACAAATGTATCAGTGTGACAAATATTACGCGTGCATCCGTATAAGAGCGTCAGTAGTTCACTTGTGTCTTGGATCTCGTACTGAACGCATCGATTATAGAGCGCGTTAACATGCAATACTTAACCCCTTAACGGTTCCTTTTTTTAGCCAAAAATGTTCATATCCTGCTCAATTTTTTTTTCATAATTTTGTATAATATGACTGAATAATAACATATAAATCAATTTCCATGCTCAAAAACATCATTTTTAAAAAAAAAGAGGTACTGG
The DNA here is from genome assembly GCA_035578175.1 of Catonia carolina. Taxonomy (NCBI): domain Eukaryota; kingdom Metazoa; phylum Arthropoda; class Insecta; order Hemiptera; family Achilidae; genus Catonia; species Catonia carolina. The sequence goes on from JAQMRL010000004.1 coordinate 4,748,844, forward strand.
CCATCACTTACGAATAAATACTAAACAATCCTACTACAATAAACGGAATTGAAATACCGGACTAAATACTATGTATGAAATGAAACCTACAACTAAAAAACTATAAACAATATCGAATAGCTTACAATTTCTTTTCGTAAACACTTAAAACGAACTTATAACTTTACAAAGAAACGCACCGAACTAACCGAAACATAACCTTTTACGCAACATTGGAGAGTACGACGTAAACAAATAACATAGAGAGTCATCTAACCTATACAAAGGAACCTTTACTAGCGCTAATATTAAAGTTACGGATATAAGATAAACTACTTTTAATGTTACGGCGAGATATTTCAACAGAAAACAGAATAAATCGAGACAAATTCAGTGGCGAGTTATCTCGTCAGGGGCACTTTTCTACGACAGTTACGTTCTACGACAGCAGTATTGGCTAGCTATATAGAGTGGGTGAGGGGCAATGCGTACGTTCAGAGCTAATCAACTTTGAAAAATGGTGTACAAGACAAATGTACAAGAAAATTGCAAAATGAATAATGAATGAATATGTTAATATTATGACTATAAGGGCAAGAACTGATAAACTATTTTCCAGAGGTGTCTTTTACAACTCTACCTCTTCACTGACCATCCGACGCATCATCAGGTGAAATAATAATAGTTTGCAACAGATATCCCACTTTCAGTATCTAGGTTGCAACATTACTGTATAAATCTAAGCTTTGTGCAGCTGCGGGATGAAGGGGACAGACCAAGTACCAGACTGCTGTTACGTCATAACACTCTACTAATCATCTCATTGCTATTCGCTGGGCAGTAGGCTGCCTAGTGTGGTGACATACGTGGGTGTTGTTTTGACTATTCGCTGTAGACGGTGACACAGAATATATGTAGTTTGGATAGTACCCTTGACTACTACAAACATAGTACAAGTAAAACGTTACTACTACTAACGCAATCTTTCACAGTAGTAGTGACGTAATGAATACCTCTCAGCTGCACAAAGCTTGGCAACGGGCAATACATACCAATAGGATAAAGATGCTTACAATTAGATGCACGCATTTCAGCAAATATGCGAAACTATCCACCGCACTTTAAAAAATAGAACCAGCAAAAAAACACGAGGGTGATATTTTATAAAACATTAGCAGTTCCAACCCTACCCTATGGCACTGGAACTTGGGTGCTATCAAAGCGAGAGGAGAGTAGATTGCAACCATCTGAAATGAAATTTCTTCGACATACGAATGGGTGTAGTAGAGAAGATCGCTACCGGAATACCGAGATAAGGAATGAACTCATCTTCTCTATAAACAACAAGGTATCTCAGAACAGAATGAGGGAGGATAGGATACGTAAGCAGACACTGTGCTATAAGCCGGAGGGCAGGAGAGAACGAGTATACCCGAGAAAAAGATGGGCAGATTTGAGAGGTTCGGAACAGGCAGAGATGCCTAATCTTTGAAACGCCTTGAAGAAGAATTGAATGACCATGTGATAAGCAACGCAACTATTTTTCGTAGCCCTGGAACTAGCAGATCGAGTGTAAATAACTTACACACTCCACCTGCCTGTTATGGGCATTTGGCTAACTCATTATTGGTGGCAATTTTTAATATTCTCCATTCGTCCGTCACATCCGCATCTCAGAAACTACAAGAGATAGCAACAAACTGTTTTCGAATAAACAGAAAGTTAGCGGGCCGAAATTGGGTTTTAAGTTTTTGTTTCGACCGGAAGTGGCCCAAAATCGGAAGTCAAGAAAACAAAGTTGGAAATCATAAACGAAAATAGTGTCATTCGATTCGTGTTAAAGAGTACAAAACCCATCCAGAAAGTAACAGACGTTTTGGCCTGGCGCGGAAGTGGGCGGAGCTAGCGCCGCCATTTTGGCGTCAGAGTGTTTTTACATTCAGTACGCAACCAGGCGTGGTAGCTAGAGCATCGTGCGTATTGTACTTTTTATACAGTGGAGTTTTAAAATGTGCGCTGCAATTGAAAATCCCGCCAGTTGTGAAGTGCATGGTGTGATACGGTTTTTGTTGGCGAAAAATTAAAAACCGATTGAAATTTATCGCCAGATTTGTGACGTGTACGGCAAAGGAATAATGAGTGAAAGCCGAGTGAGGCAGTGGTGCATTGATTTTAGAAATGGCGGAACCAATGTTCACAATGAGGATCGCAGTGGTAGGCCTAGTCTTGTGACTGATGAATTGGTGGTGAAAATCAATGAAAAAATCCGTGAAAATCGTCGTTTCACTATTACGGAACTCACAGAACATTTTCCCCAAATTTCATGCAGTTTGATTCATGAAATTGTGGTTGGTAAACTTTGATACCACAAATTTTGTGCCAGATGGATTCCGAAAATCCTCACGGAAGACCACAAAAAATAAAGACTTGCTGCAGCACTGACATTTCTGAAAGAGTACGACAAAAATGGAAACCATGTTATCGATCATATCGTAACTGGTGACGAGACTTGGGTAAACCACATCAACTGTGAAACAAAACAGCAGTCGATGGAGTGAGGTCACACAAATTCACCCAAGAAACTGAGGAAGTGTCTGCAGACGCTATCAGCAAGAAAAATCATGGCTACTGTGTTTTGGACGCTCATGGAGTGATTTTCGTTGATTTCCTTGAATGAGGCCAAACAATCAATTCAGAGAGGTATTGCGAAACACTCAGAAAATTAAGACGTGCGATATAAAACAAGCGTCGGGGAAAACTTAGTGGGAAAGTTTTGTTTTTGCACGACAACGCCCGTCCACACACAGCCGAAAGTAATCAAGAGCTTTTGGAAGGTTTTGGATGGGAAGTTTTTAATCATCCACGTACAGCCCGGATTTGGCGCTGAGCGATTACCATCTGTTCCCAGCGAAGAAGACATGGCTCGCTACGCAAAGCTTCGACACTGACGCTCAACTCCATGCCGGTGTAAACTCGCAGGCGGCAGATTACTACAAAGAGGGCATTGAAAAGCTTGTACCACGTTACGATAAATGCCTTAATTTACTTGACGATTACATAGAAAAATAGCCTAAGAGTTAATTAACCTTCATAATGTACGTAATAAAAATTGGTTTTTTTACTTAGTTTATTTTTTATTTCAAAACATCTGTTACTTTCTGGACAGCCCTCGTAGATACAGAAATCACTAATGGTTTTTGGCATAAGTCAATGGTGAGCCGCCAGCCATGAGTCTCTACGAATAGTGCGGTGGTTATCATGAGATTCTTCTTGTTTCCCATCTCATACCCTAACACGGGAATACCTATTAAAAATTATCCGTTTCTTTTCCATCATAGTTACATTAACCCGCGAGCAGTCTTGCTGTTAGAAAAATCTAACATTGAAAGTCTATATTAAGTAATTATTTTAGTGACTTGTTGCAGATTGGTGACCATGTAAATATGCTTCTTATAAAATATATCAATTTGTGATGTTGACAGTACTATCCATTGATTTCAGATGATTAAGGGTACGAATTAGGCCGCTTTCGCACCGGTGAAACACGATCTTGACATGACCGAAAAACGAGACGTGTTGTACACGTCTGCGCATCGAGGAGACGTGACCTCCTCAACGCAACTGTTGAAGCTTTTCTTTGAATCCACCTGCAGTTTGCAAAACTTCAAGTGACGAATAAGACGTCGTTGCTTATTACGGGTAAAGTAAACCGGACGAGGCCATCTACCTGAGGGACCGGAGGTTTAAGGAAATCGGTGTTTTATTAGTGTAGAAAGGGTCGTCTATTGTGTTTTATTACTGGTGAAAAGGTCGCCTGTTGTTATGCTGCGATGGACTCGTCTAGTTGCCTAAAGCCACTTTTACAGTAACCTATTTTAAACCTATGCCATAAGATAATGTATAGGTATCAGACAAACTAATCTCCCATAGCCATAGAGCGAGTGAGAGGGAGAGGGAGATAATTGGCATAACACTACGCATGCGCTCAAAGGTCTTTACTACCGTTATAATCCAAATCTGAAAACATACTGCAGTCGTTATCTTGCGTGTTAGTTTACTGCGTGCATAAACACTTGCTCACAACAATGAGTGAAATTATACGACAATGTTATTGGAACGGTGCGTATGGGTTAAGCGAGTGAGAGCGTTATGCATTCTCTCACTCCCACGGCTAGGGGACTGCAGTTCATCTGAATACTGTACTTTAATGTACATTAATATTATTTAACATAATTATAAATTATTTTAAATTAACAAATAGAACTTAAAAAGTAAAAATATAAATAGTGCAGTAATGCAACAAAAGAGAAGATTTTATTTCTTGTCTTCTTTTATTTTGTTTTTATAATTTTGTAGTTTTTTATTTTTTGTTACATGCTATTTACTATAAATATTACTGGGGGGAAAAATAATTAATGGCTTGATAAAAATCATGAAATAAGTCCTGGTTAGTCGAATGCATATTTCTCCAAACATATTCTACTAAATAATTCTCAAATGTCGATACAGTCATTCGACCAATTCTGCGACGCATATCTCGTTTAATTTTTGCCCAGTGACTCTCCATTGTTTGAGTGTGAATATTTCTATTATTGGGATTCACAAAATTCAATGAATGATTTACAGTCTCGTGAAAGTAGCCGTTGTGGTCGATCGAATTATATCCCCGCCACATATCAGTTGTAATCGTCGTTCCTGGCAAAACATTTTCCGAACTTACTTTCATTAGTGTACCCGAATCTGTTTTGTCGACTATTTTTATTAAGCACTTTTTACTTTCTCGGTGTATTCCGCACACAACCCAGCGTGTTCTTGTTACGCTGCCACGGTTATATTTTCTTTTTCCGAAAGTGCTTTCATCTATTTCCACAATCTAATCTACACCACCAATTTCTGGTAGAGTTCTCAAGTAATCACACACCTAAAATTTCCTTAAAAACACCAATTAATTTCTGAGTAATTATTCACATAGTAATTTTTCACACGTTTTCGTGGAAATAAACAGAAAATCGCTAATTACCACTAAACTAAGCGTTATACAAAAAAATGTTTGAAATAAAAGTTGTAGAATTTTAAATTCTCTTTAACTGTTATTATATAAACTTTTGCGCTAAATTGCATATTAAAGCCGTAATCTTAAAAAACAACGTTTTTACGTGAAAACACCCTCACCAAGAATATCAGCAAACATGGGGCCTACCCTATCTTGTAGAGCATAAAAAATTGAGTAAATGAGGCGATTTTTAAAAAAATCATAGGACCAGTTTTTGAGAAAATCGCAAAAAAGTGAAAAATTACACGAATAAACTACTACTTCCAGTTGACCGATTTTGATGAAAATGTTCGTGTCGGGTCCGGTAGTGGTATGTAACTTAAGTTTCAAGTTTCAAGTTCGTACGATGTTCCATACTTGAGATATTCTGTTCACACACACACCCACAGACCAATCGCTAAAAACATGTTTTTTGGGTTCAGGGGGTCTGAAAACGTATAGATCCAGTGAATACTCGATTTTGAAAAATCGACATGAAAACAATACTTTCCTTCTTATATATTCATATAGGCTAAGAGAAAGTAAAAATGGTTTTAGATACTTATTTTAACGTGGGAGCATGCCCGCAACAACAAAGCTGACGTAGCCATTATCACATACCGTTTATCGGAACGTATAATCTCTCCATCGTCAGATGATTCTGTTTCTTCGCCTTCACTGGAAGACGCCTCTACTTTTTCAAGCGACAAAAGTCTATCCAGCAGAAAACTCCTGTCTCTGCTCGCCTTCAACAGACGTCTTTGCGTCGAACGAAGCGTCTCTTGAAAACACTCATTTTCCTGAAACATCATCACGTCACACAACATTAAACAGAAACCTGAAAAAACATTCCTCTCGAATCAGTTTTCATTTATTTGAAGAAAGACTACGGCACGATGCAATCATTGTTTCAGAATTACGGCAAAAGTAGCATCACTAAATCAATCGTATTGTAAAAATCTGGTGTGAAACACTCACACGATTTTCTCTTGCCAACGCAAATAATTAACAATAAACCTATCATTAGTAATAAAACATTAGAAACAAACAAAAAACTGACCTCAATAAACATAACCTAATTTCAATCATGAGCGAAAGACGCAAAATGAAAATCAACATCAGTTTGGCTTAAAAATACGGAAAATCACTCTTTCACACTAAACTAGGCTCTGTAGAGAAAAATGCTTTAAATAAGAGTTGTAGATCTTTTAATTCCCTATAAAATTGATTATATACACTTTTGTCATAAAATGCATACTAAGGCCGAAATCTGAAAAAATTGATTTTTCACACGGTTTTTGAGAAAAAACAGAAAATCGCTAATTACCGCTAAACTAAGCGTTATACAAAAAAAAGTTTGATATAAAAGTTGTAGGATTTTAAATTCTCTACATTTTTTATTGTATAAATTTTGTGCTAAAATGCATATTACAGCCGTAATCTTAAAAAAACAACGTTTTTATGTGAAAACAGCCTCACCAAGAATTTCAGCAAACATGGCGCCTACCCTATCTTGTAGAGCATAAAAAAATTTAGTAAACCAGGCGATTTTAAAAAAAATCGTAGGGCCAGTTTTTGAGAAAATCGAAAAAAGTGAAAAATTACACGAATAAACTACTACTTCTGGTTGACCGATTTTGATGAAAATGTTCGTGTCGGGTCCGGTAGTGGTATGTAACTTAAGTTTCAAGTTTCAAGTTCGTTCGATGTTCCGTTCTTGAGATATTCTGTTCACACACACACACCAATTGCTAAAAACATGTTGGGTTCAGGGGGTCTGAAAACGTGTAGATCCGGTGAAAACTCGATTTCGAAAAATAGACATGAAAACAATACTTTCCTTCCTATATATTCATATAGGCAAGAGAAAGTAAAAAAATAATGACTAATTTTTCCAAATTTTACTTTCCCTTACCAAATTTTCAATTCTCCAAAACAACAAATTATTCCCTGCCCATGTTTCAGGTAATTTTAGTCGAATTGCATCTTGTAAGCATTTTAAGATCTCCGTGTACAATTATTCTTTATTGACTGTTTTCCATTCAAGAATAAATTTATTATGAATTCAGCAGTGGTAATCCAGCAATACTTCCAAAATTACTTTACCACGGCTTCTATCCAAGCGAAATTTTTGACTTCATTCAGCGGACTGCCAATAAAGAAAGCACCACGCCTCATCACCAGATACAATTTTGTGCAGGAAGCTGTTGTCTGCATCAGCCATTTTAATAAAAGTCTCTGGATACGTCACTCTCATTTCTTTTTGCTCAGAGGATAACATTTCTGTAACCATGCACAACCGAACACTATGCACATTCAATTCATTATGAAGAATGCCGAGTACACTCCCATGTGAAACGGCGTAGTGGTAAGCGCAACTGGCTTCTACGCCAGGGTCTTGTGTTCGATTCCTGGTCAGGTCTGGCATTTTTTCATCACTCATTTTCATTTATCATTATTCTCCACCATCTGCATTAGCAGAAATGGCAAAACAGTAAGACGTAAAAAAAAAAATCCATATGAAATACCAAGTTTGGAGGCAATAATATTGATGGTTGGTTATAACTCTTCCTCCAACATTTAATGCTGCTGAGCAACAATAATTTTGAACTTACTACCAGTTTCAAAAATGGATTGGAGATAAGAATATGGCTGCTACGGATTGGGGTTGGACTCTAACAAACAACATGTTATATTCGGTTCACTAAAAAATAACCACCAGTGCCTAAAGAAGTAATCAACTTATTTTCCTGCAACTGAAAAGTGTCATGCAAAAGCAAATGCAGCTGCTTTAAGGCATCCCTGGATTGTACAGAAATGTATGAGACTTGTGGAGGATTCTGCAGTAACGTCACGGTCGTTGAAGTCGAGGATGCTGAAAAACATCTCATGGATGTGTAAGCCATCATATACGTACATAATCTTTTGGACAATAAATAGCCTTTAGTCCTGATCATATTATCAAACTCAAATTAAAAATGGTTTTGCATACAGTTCTTAAATGTAATCTGTCTGAAAAACGGAAACTTTTTATATTACATAAATGTTTGCTCTTACACTTAAAAATACATACTAAGACACTTGTGAAATAAGTTTATTTTTTTAAAAAAATGTCCTAGTGGCGCCTTAAATTAGGTGAAAAATTATAACTGCAACATAGCAACTGATGGCCTCGACCTTCTATCACCGAACGCCGCCACAACTGAGCACTCTACGTTCCAGCGGCTGGTTTTGCCATATTACTGCAATAAAGTAAGTACTGTTATCATTTTATAGATCTTAAAAAGGACTAAAAGTTTTGTTTAAAACATTTTTTTGTAAAATGTAAGTGTAAATAGTTGTTAACCAAAAAGTAAAATTACGTAATTAAATTTATAATGTTTTAGCAACTTTGTTATGAATAACTACCGAACGATAAAAGATACAATAAAAAAGATTACGACATTAATTGTAGGAAATATAAGAAAGACAACAAAAAAAAATTTAATCCAATACCTTGTTTAGTTTTTGAGATAAACGCGATTTACGAAACCCTTGCAATTTGTAACTTTGGGGGGTCGCTGGGGGGGAAGCAAGGGGGTAGGGGTGGGGACTTTTGTCAGTACACTTGTCTAAACTATAGTAATCGATGGAAAAAAATTAGCTTTATACTATTTGTTTGCTCTATCGGGTATTTCTCGCCACAGGTTGACTGGGCTATTATCTGTTCGCACGCACAAGTTGTCCAACATGATCAATATTCTCTCATCTGTGGTGGAAATGGCCGGCCCGTGGTGTAGTGGTCAGCGCAACTGGCTACTATGCTGGGGTCCCGGGTTCGATTCCCGGTCAGGTCTGGCATATTTTTCATCTGTAAATCACCACATATCATTACCTACGCACAAGCCCAAGGCTTATGTAGGCATCATCACTCAATAAAAAAAAATGAAAAAAAAATGGAAGGCCTGCCAGTCCAAATGTCATCTTAAACTGTTAAGCGATTGTCATGAAAACGTTTGTGCCACTCGTAAACTGTCGTTTTCTAAATAGCATCGTTTCTGTATTCTTTTTTAAGCATCTCAAGAGTCTCTATAGGTGATTTCTGAAGCATCACACACAATTTGATATTAGCGAAGAGCGTTCACTGTTTCAACCAGTCACCGTAATCACAGTGACAGTGATTTTGCGTTCACCATTACTTTTAATAGTTACTAGTGATTTAGCGATAACTATGTATACACTTAGCACATTTTTCAGTTGTTATCATGAAATAATAATAATGTTTTCGGTTGTTATTTCATGATAACAACCTAAGTTTTGATAAGTTAAAAAAATGGGCTACATATATAACTAAAATAAAAATTTAGCCTAAAACAGATTAACACCAGGTATCCTAAATTAGTAATAAAAAGAAAATTTTGTATAAAAAAGAGAAAGTACAAGAAACAATTTACAACTGAAAAAATTAACAACGCACAATATAAATAAAATAGCTAGGTAGAAAGCGGCGTGCAATAAAAATAACACTGTAATGTAATTATGTTACCGTGATCAGAAATGTAAAGGAACTTCCCTCGTTTTGTTTAGTCTAGTAGATGAAAAACATAACAAGGTGAAGAGACGGAGAGAGGGAGAGAGAATGACTGAGAGGGAGAAGAGTGCATAAAAATTGAAGTAAAAGAGAATGGACAAGCCAGTTATCAAAGAAGAGCACTAAGCCCAGTGAACAGACTAATATATCTTATGTAGCTATTATAGGGGCCTTGAAGAAGAGTAAGCATATTTTGGCGTTTTGTCTATTAACTGTGAACAGTGAATGAGTGAGTGAATTTTTTCACTAGTTTCTAAAGCAAAGCATTCGTTCTGTCTTAAAAGTGACAGTGAACAGTGAATGAGTAAGCGATCTTTGTAACAGTGACTGGGAAACGAGATGTCTGTACTATATTGTAGAAGTACGGTGAACATTCGCCAAGTCGTCCTGTCTTCCAGTGACAGAAGAGTAAGCGATCTTTGTAACAGTGACTCGCCTATCTGAATAACTTTGGTCACAGTGATTATAAGTAACCGTGACTCGTTCACAGTGACAGTTCTTTTGTCTCTTCTCTATTTGATATAGGCACATTGCTCTCATAACGACATTTCACAATGTGACGAAAGAAAATACTATGTCTAAAATATCATACAATGCACACACGAAACCAACTCAAACTACCTGAAAAAATTTCCCTTCCAGCAAACAAATGCTTGACTGTACGCGACAATTCTGACAACTTTATCACACTAACTCGTAAATGAATCTCATAAATAAAAGAACATGTAAAAGAAAAGAATTTACTGATTTTAGCAAAGCTAGACAATTAACTTTTTATAAGTCTCATAACAATAAATTTATAAAAAAAACATGAAAAGCAGGAAAAATTTCTCATGAGGAATTGAATGTACTTTACAAATAGATCACAGCATTTTATAGTAAAGCTGTTCACTTAATCGTATAGATATCAGATGAATTGATGTCCCATAGCCGTGCGAGTGAGAGGGAGATATGTGGCATAACTACGCATGCGCCCAAAGGTCTTTACCGTTATAATCCAAATCTGAAAACATACTACAGTCGTTAAATTGCTAGTTAGTTTACTGCGTGCATAAACGCTTGCTCACAAACAATGAGTAAAATTAAACAATGTTATTGGAATGGCGTGTATGGCTTGTGCGAGTGAGAGCGTTATGCATTCTCTCACTCCTATGGCCTAGGGGACGTCATTTAGTTCACAGCTAGGGGGTTTTAGTTCATCTGAATACTGTACTTGACAATCAATGATGACTTTTGACATATTGTCAGAAGAATGTGCAGACTACCAAATGTTAAAAAATAATATAGGCCAGCTCAATTGGAAATCATCCGACAGATGAGGATGGATTTGTCAGAATGGAGTCATCACTTTCAAAAGGAATCTTCAGATGGCTCAAAACATTTCTCCCATGAAATATCAGAACATTTCTACCGCATTTTGAGCTAAATTTGTTGACGTGTGTGCAGATATATTGTTGTTTAGGTGGTCAGGTGAAAGGCTGGTTTGAACCTCTAGAGGCATTACAAAGTAAAACAAGGAGTAAGGTGGTTGCGTTCCTCACGAGTGGAAAAGTATATTTATCAACATGCCAAGCCCTCTGAAAAGCACCTAGGTACTTTCCACCCTGCAAATGTTACATTCACTTAAATCACCACAGGGTCTGTCTGATGAAATTAATTACTGTCAGAGGAGATAACTGTGACTAGTGTATTTTACACCTCTACCTCTACTGTTCTTAAATGCTTCGGTCACATCATTGGCTGATCATGTGATAAGAAACAGAACTATTTTTTTTGTAGCCCTGGAACTTGAGTTCAAATAATTAAACACTCCACCTGCCTGTTGCGGTCAAGCAGATGTATTGTCGTGAATAAAATTAAATTAATTTTCAAGTAAATCAGGTAAAAATCAACATGTTTATTTTATTCTATCCAAATACTCAATGAATTATTCCACGTCTGCCTACTGATTGCACGTGTACCTATTCCGTGTAATTTATTACTGCTTTTAAAGAAATAAATAAAAATACAAGATGGTCATACCCTGAATTTATATAAAAATAATGGACAAAGTTACAAATGGTAGCACTAAGTACATGTTACTGACATAAATAAGAAATTTCAATTTCCTCTTCAAATTGCGATATTGCACTTTGTAGTTTACAGCATCTTCTTGGCTATCGTCATCATCCTCTGTATTAGTCACCATATTTATTCTAAAAGCTTCGGATCAGAAACAATATTTAAGCGACGTAAACAAATCTAAAACGAAATCCACAAGACTACACCCTAAACAACAATCCGAATAAATATGTGCGACATAACCTAAAATCACAACAAACACTATTTGTTTTGCTTGTGGTTAGGCAGGCGTACCAATTTTATCGTATTTATCTGCCTCGTATTGATTTTTAGAGCTTCAATATAAAACTCTAAGTAGGCTATACCATATACGGTATACAAAATACAAATATTATTCAGCGTTTAAAAAAAAGGTAAACTAAATTATACGCTTATGATAGTTTAAATCGAATCACGGCAGTATAAAAATTGGCCTGCACAAAACTGGAACGCTATCTTATGACATGTTTTCTTTTTCTATTTATACTGGCACACAATTGAAGCATTTTGATGAAAATTTATTAAATTACAAAAACACAATCCAACTGTGTTTTAATTTTTAAAACTCACAGCTAAAAGTTTTCTTTCGCTTAATGTTTAATATACGTATAATATTTTTCTTATTTACTGCGAAATGTTGGTAGTCCCGATATCAAAAAAATGCGCAATTTGTAAATTAGGCCTTCGAGCCAGCCCAGTCAGTCAGCAGGTAGAAAGTCGCTATTATTTGTTAAGTAACACTAGTTGGGCAAGCGACTTTGTATGGTGACCAGCTGACAGCCATTCCTGAACAAACTCCACTGTGGGTCCCTGTTCAACAATTCATGCCGATTCACATCACATTTGTAAATTTCGTTAGCCTATGTACTATCCACCAGTCTCCAAGAAAATTGTTCCAATTTTTTGAGAAAGTGAAGCAAAAAGCAAAATTTTTATTCTTGGGATGCATACACAAAACCAAAAAAATTGATTTTTTAAAATTTAAATTCATTGAAACGTTTAGTTTACTTATAATAATATACTGAATATAAGAAATTTTACCTGATTTAGTAGAGAAGGTAATCATCTGACAGATACAGTATTCAGATGAGTTGAAGTCCCCTAGCCGTGGGAGTGAGCGAATGCATAACGCTCTCACTCGCACAAGCCATATGCGCCATTCCAATAACATTGTTTAATTTTACTCATTGTTGTGAGCAAGCGTTTATGCATGTAGTAAGCTAACAAGCAAGATAACGACTGTAGTATGTTTTCAGATTTGGATTATAACGGTAAAGACCTTTGGGCGCATGCGTTATGCCACATATTATCTCCCTCTCACTTTCTCGGCTATAGGACATTAATTCATCTGATATCTGTACGTGCAAAAGGAAAAATGTTAAAGGGCAGTCCTTTAAACATCATATCCTTTATGTTACTGAGTGTTTACATTTTACCATATTACCAAGCAACAAACAACCATTGACCTCAGTAAAGGGCAGATATTGTCAAAAGATAACTCAAACATTCATAGTTAAATTCCAGATAATGCACCAGATTATCATAGCTGTATCAACCTCTTCCAGGGAGTAGAAGCTTCTCTTTATCAGCCATGCTTTTACAGTTCAGCTGTTCTTAGTTTGCTCCTTTTTTTTGTCATCAGTCTCTTGACTGGTTTGATGCAGTTCTCCACCCTGTTCTATCTTGCACAAGTCGTTTCATATCTACAAACCTGTAACACCCTACATCTTTTGTAATTTGCTTTATATATTCTAATCTTTGCCTCCCTCTACAATTTACTCCCTCAATATTACCCTCCATTATTAATAGCCCAATACCTGGATGTCTTAGGATATGCCCAACTAGCCTATCCCTTCTTTTGGTAAGATGCTTCCATATACTTATTTTTTCATCCACTCGCCTAAGAACCTCTAAATTACTTATTTTGTCCACCCACCTAATCTTTAACATTTTCCTATAACACCACATTTCAAAAGCTTCTATCCTCTTCTTTTCTACAGCCCCTATCACCCACGTTTCACTTCCGTATAATGCTACACTCCAAACATAATGTTTTAAGAAATTTTTCCTAATCTGTAAATCAATGTTTGTAGTCAGTAAGCTGTTTTTCATTTCAAAGGCTTTTCTAGCTTGAGCAATTCTACTCTTGATGTCACTTGTGCTTCTACCATCCTTTGTTATTTTACTCCCTAGATAGCAGAATTCCCTAACTTCCTGTATGTTTTCGTTGCCTACTTTTAAATTTCCCATCTCTTCTAAACCACTCTTGCTGCTGCACAACACTTTCGTTTTGTTCTTATTAATTTTCATGAAGTAATCCTTTCTCAAGATATCATCCATTCCATTTAAGGCATCCTCTAGTTCTTTCTTTGCCTCTGCTAATACTACTATATCATCGGCGAATCTCTGCTCCTACTGTCCTGCTACTACTGTCAACAAACAAAAGCCACCTACTACAGGGTGCACGCCACCGTGACTTTATAGTTGGAAGCTGACTTGTTTTTTTTTTTTGTTTTTTTTTGCATCTCCTTTTCAAAGGGATTATAGGACATGTCAAGATACAAGATAAAACTGATAAACTGAAAGTTTATCACCAATGATAAATTCATCACTTACCACCAAAAAATTGTTTTTGCTACTGCTTACTTCAGTAGGCTTGTCATGAACCCCATTGAATCAAATATCACGCAAAATCAAAAATAAAAAAGTCAATCACAATGATAAATCACTTACCAATAATTTTTTCCTGCTACTGCTTAACTCAGTAGGCTTGTTAGCCTACTAGTTGTTGTTTGCTCGTGCGTGATGAAGTGGAAGGGGACCTGGTACTAGAGTAGCTATTCGAAATGGTTTGTGACTAATATTTGTTAGAAGAGCGCGTACTAATGGTACTATTACTACTACTAGGTTATAGGAGGAGGGGAATCGTACAAACAATCCTCCTCCACCCGAATTCCTTACGCTAGCGATCAAGTATAATAATAAATAGCAAGTATATAATATAATAACTAGCGATCATCATAATAATAGTTTAGAGCAAGTAGAAACAGTGAAGTTCCTGGGCGTATCTCTAGATAGATCTTTGTCTTGGGACTTCTATACCAATCAAGTTTGTAGTAAAATATCATCTGGAGTATTTGCACTAAAACAAATTGCCAGATTAAATGATAAAAAATTACTAATGGCAGCTTATCATGGCCTCATTCTGTCTCATATCCGTTATGGTATTTTAGTATGGGGTAATTCTAGCATGGGTAATATGAATAGGGTTTTTAAAATTCAAAAGAAAGCTATTAGGTGTATGGTGGGAGCTAACCAGCTAACCTCATGCAGGCCACTATTTAAGGAGCTTAAATTGCTTACAGTTCCCTGTCTCTACATTTTTGAGGTGATTATGTATGTTAGGCAAAATAATTTTATGCAGAATTTCAATGTTCACAATCATAACACGAGAAACAGGAATGATTATTATGTGGCTAATCACTCCACTAAATTGTTTGAACAAAAACCTACTTATGCAGGGAGAAAATTCATGAATAAATTACCCCAATCTTTAAAGTGTTGTGAGGATTTGAATTCCTTTAAAAAAAATCTAAAAAATTACTTGGTCGGTGAAACTTTTTATAGTGTACAAGAATTTCTTTCTTGATAGTAGTGATACATAGTGTGATTCCTATATGTATTTCAGGTGTTATATCTGACGACATGTCCTATACTCCTCCTGGAGTCTCCAGGGGGCAAAAAAAATAAATAAAATAAAGTGAGCTCCCATCTATAGATGTTGTATTCCCATTAAGTTAACTATGTTTTAAATTATAAGTAGGCTACTTAGAGTACTTCAAACATCAGTCATGATATGATGTAGGCCTAACAATTTCATTTCTATTTCATATAATGAATTTATATAACAATTTCACCAACCTTCTTTTTAAACTGCGTCACCTTCATTTTTATTCTTACTTACATGTGTTTCGGTGGATCCACAATCATCAGAGTAAATAAAAAAATTGAAACTAAAATAATTGTTATCTCACTTATTTAGAATTTACAGAAGATGATACATCTTCAGTCATTTGTATAAAACTTTGTATAAAATTATATAAAAGTTTTATACGAATGACTGAAGATGTATCATCTTC
This sequence comes from Catonia carolina, assembly GCA_035578175.1. Taxonomy (NCBI): domain Eukaryota; kingdom Metazoa; phylum Arthropoda; class Insecta; order Hemiptera; family Achilidae; genus Catonia; species Catonia carolina. The sequence goes on from JAQMRL010000004.1 coordinate 4,764,664, forward strand.
TGTAAATTTTAAATAAGTGAGATAACAATATTTTTAGTTTCAATTTTTTTATTTACTCTGATGATGGTGGATCCACCGAAACACATGTAAGTAAGAATAAAAATGAAGGTGACGCAGTTTAAAAAGAAGGTTGGTGAAATTATTATATAAATTCATTATATGAAATAGAAATAATTTCAAACTGCAGGATGCATTATAAAGATTTATTTTTTCAATTTTATTTATAAAAATACTTTTAAAAGTATTTCGTTGTTACTTTAATCAGTTAGTATAGTCACTTGAGTCACAAGTTTTTCCTTGTTTGCAACGAGGGGGAAAGGGGGAACAGCATCAGTGCACATGTGGGACTGCTTAAATTTCAGTACACAAACATAACAACTTATACTATACCCAGAGCATAGCCTATACAGTATATCGCGGAACCTTTTGTAGGTTAACTGTATGAATATAACTGTTTGTTACCGTAAACAGAAATGTTAGTTTCTCGAAAATTTGGGCAGACAATTCACAGTGCTGAACGAAATCTAATATGCAGTGAAATAAAATGCTGTGAAATTGAAACTAAACAAAAATGCCTTTCAATGCCTCTTAACAAAAGCCATGAGCAAGTGGCTAACTACTGTGATGTTTCTCTTTCCACAATTTGAAAAATAAAGAAGGAAATCGAAGATGTAAAGAAGCTAATGTTCAACAGTTTTGTTGAAAACAGTTGTTGAAAAAAGGAAGCGGTTAGGTAGACTAGTGAGACTGATAGTGAAGACGCTGGTGACAGCGATCGTAAAGAAGGCTAATCATTCGTAGAAAATTTGTTCCAATGGAATAAGGTAGCTGGTAATTACAGTAAATCAAACATTTCTGGTCGTGTAATTAAGCTATAGGCTATATTACAGGTCAGATTTATTTCTTATAAGGTTTATGAAGAAAATTTTCTCAGACTAAACCATAGCTTACAAAATGTATGTAGAAACTGCACGGTAGTGAAATGTATGAGTAGTGTCGCACTGTTGAGGTTGGCAGCACTGTCATATTTTCTCTTTCCTTCCTCACAGCCCATACATACCCAAAAGGCAATCTCGTGATTTCAGTATCTATACACATTTTTATATAATGCCCATGCTCAGTGACGTCATTATTTGTTGACAGTAGGAGCAAAATTAAGAAAGGCTGGACATTAACTGAGCTTGGAAGAAGTTTTGGTTCATGTCTCTAATATTGTGGCAGTCGTAAAAGAGTGTGTAGACCCCATCACCACCGGCAACAGCAGCTTTTCACGTGAAGTATTTTCTGGTTAGTATAGAGATTTATTTCTCTCACAACATAAGTATAATTTCTATTACAATTATTTTTTTTGTTTTACAATAAATGAACAAGTTTTTTACAATAAATGATATCGATGAAGCTAAAACACAGATACTGGAACTTCAAAACATAGCAAATAAATTGGCCTGAAAATATTGTTTGAAAAAACAGAAATTCTACCTAATAAACCAATGCGATTAAAAGAAGTAGTTGCAGTGGCGGATCCAAAGAGGGGCTAGGGGGGGCTATAGCCCCCCCCTTGGGTATCCAATTTTCACTAGATAAAATGGGTAATTTGTTTTGTTCGGTTGCCGAACATGAGAGGAATCCGCACGCCCGACCAAGGTCATTCACCTGCACCTCCCACTCCTCTAGCGGCAACGCTAGTGTGCTAGTGCTTCATTCGGTGTTCAGTGCTCGCTCAGTCAGTTATACAGTCGTGAGTTTTGAACGATGAAAAAGTTGACTAGTTATTTTTCTCATGTTAATAAACGACAAAAAGTTGAAGAATGTGACAAAGATGTTGTGATTAGTGTTGAGGCAAAAACGGACGAACCATCAACAAGCGCTTCTGTTCAATCTGACCTACCTTTGACATCAAAGGTAAGTAATTTTAATGAATGATGCTTTTTACTTTAAGCAATGTCCAAAATATTTACAATTTAAGATTATAAAATTAATTTGTATGCGAGTAAAATTCAATGGTGGAATTTCTTTGTTGATTAGATCCTATCCTATATTATCTAGGTTTTAACTTGTCTATGATGATCCTGTCTATTTAAACATGTTTTAAGACAAATAAACAAAAATCTTAAGTCATTATTTTGTTTAAAAAAGTTTGGAACGCATAATTATTATATTACCTACTGATGGGTTTAAGGTTTAAGGTTATTGTGCTATTGAAGTTTGTTTGGCAGGCAAACACCATTTAACAGCAATTACCTTATTAATAACTTGAATTCAATATCACCCTTATTTTAACAACTGTACTAGCCTTAGCAGCTTTCATGTTTAAGCCTTACTGTTTAAGCTTACGATTAGAATTTTTTTCACTTTTCAGGACAACATTGAAGGTGAATATCCCATTTATGATATAGCAAATGCAGTCGGAAAAGTATTAAATGAAAGTGAAACTTACAAATTTTTAAAAGAAACCTGGAAACCATCGTCTGACTACAGCTTTCCTGTAAATTTGGAGGGAAAACAGTCAAGGAAATTCAGATACGAGTGGCTCAACTCATTTAACTGGCTTGCGTACAGCGAAAAAAGATGTGGTTCATTCTGCAAATACTGTGTTTTATTTGGCCCAACTGGTGCTGGATCGGGCAGTCAGGTAAACTATAGTGGTCTGCTAGCTGTTAACATATGCTTTATTAAGAGTCTTCATCACCTTTGCTCAGTTTCAGATTTTTTGGGGGTGGGGGAGGCGGATAATAATTTTCTGTGCCTTTTGAAAGTAGGGGCGTGTAGGCAATCTTTATTGAATCTATATAAATAAAATCGTAGATTGTTTGTAAAAAAAAAATTGTGTTTCTTTGTCAGCGATTCAATTATATAACGAGTGCAAAGACATGGATGATACTGACACTGACATGGAGCTTCACTTATGGATACGTTGTCACAGCTGTTCGATAACTTGATTGTTTTTTTTTATTTCTTTCTTTTTTAGTATTATGTATTTTTTAAAATCATAATTTTATTTTCTTTCTAATTCTTATTGTGAGCGAAGCCGCGGGTAACTGCTACTGCTAGTATAAAATAATTGTATTTATGTTATTAAATCTAAATCTTTAAAAAATAGAGTCCGAAATAAGGGAAATCAAGACATGTTTTAGTTGATGAAAATGATAAAATAGTTACAGTAGCAAAATAAAACCATCAATAATTATGTCTATTTTCTTTTTTTAGGATCTATACAAGTTTGTGAAGCAACCACTGACGAAATACAAGAAGGCTTTAGAGGATTTTCGAAACCACCAAGAAAGAGATTATCACAAATATGCTGTTCAAAAGGCGTCAGAATTTGTGAAGCTGATGGAGTCCGAGGATAAGACAACTGTAGCTGTTTTGTTGGATAAGAGCAAGCAAGCCGTCATTGATGCTAACAAACGTCGCCTACGCCCTATTATAAAAACGGTAATATTTTGTGCTAGAAATAATCTTGCATTAAGAGGACATAGAGACGATGGTTTGATAAACTATGAATTTCAACGAGAAGAATTGCTGGCAGGCAAGCAAGGAATATTTCGAAGCCTTTTAGGGTTTAGACTAGACTCAGGCGACGTAGATTTAAAATATCACTTGGAAAATGCTGGAGAAGCGTGTACTATGATAAGTAAAACGATTCAAAATGAAATAATTGAATCCGTAGGGGAGGTAGTTCGTAAGGACATACTTGATGATGTTAAGAATTCTAAATTCTACTCTGTCCTATGTGATGAAACAACAGATAACAGATGGGTTGAACGCCATGACAGCCTTATTATTTTTAATGAGCTTATTCGTCCTGTTTCTGAATTACTGGAGCATATGGAATCAGATAAGAACTCAGACTCAGAAACAGCATCTAAAGCAGTTGCCTTTGGAGCCGCATTAAGAAGAAGTGACTTTATCGTGGGTTTAAACACAGCTGTTCATTGCTTAGCTCATACCGTAAAACTGAGTAAGTTTCTCCAAGACCCCAAACAAGACCTATCAACTGCAAAAGGTTACATAATGTCAATACTAAGCAAACTCAAACAAATGAGATCGGAAGTAGACATTGACTTCAAGAAAGTATTTGCATCTTCACAAGCCACAGCCTTGCAATTAGGAGAAGAAATAATCTTACCCCGAACATGCAGCCGACAGACTCAAAGAGCTAATGTCCAGTTACCAGGTCAAGATGCAGAACAGTATTACAAGGTGACAATACACATTCCATTTTTGGATCACCTTATTTCTGAGTTGAACACCAGATTTAGTTCCGTAAGTGAGGTTTCACATCTGGAGGGACTAATTCCATCTAACTTTTCTAATCACACAGTTGAAGAAGTGTTGGAAGCTGCCAATATCTACTATGAGGACATTTCTGCTTCATCATTAGAGTTATCCGCAGAGATTGGACTTTGGCGGGAACATTGGAAATCGGCAATCCCCAAGGATCTTCCACAAAGTTGTGAAATTGCTTTGTCAAAGTGTAATAGAGATTTTTTTCCAAACGTAGCAATTTTATTGCAGATATTCGCTACGTTACCGGTCACAACTGCCTCGACCGAGCGGAGTTTTTCTTCACTGAGAAGAATATTTTTTTTTTTTTTTTTTTTTTTTTTGGTTTAACGTCCGACTGTTCTGCAATTACTGCTAATGCAGACGGTGAAGGATGAAATGATATTTTGTAACGTATGAAAAAATGCCATGCCTGAATGGGATTCGAACCCAAGACCGCATGATGAGAGGCGAGCACGTTACCAACTGCGCCAATGCGGCCGGCACTGAGAAGAATAAAAACGTATCTCAGGTCAACCATGACAGAAGACCGATTGAACGGGATTGCACTGGCTCATATTCACAAGGAAAGGGAAATCGATGTAGATAAAGTCTTACATCATTTTAGTCAGTCAAAACCAAGACGAATGTGTTTGTCAAATTGGGCCATCGAATAACTTATTCATAGCATTGTACTGTTAAAAAAGGTTGTAACATTAAAGTTTTTTTTGAATACGTTTTGTTACATTTTTACTGCCCTTTGAAATATTTAACTTATTTCTTTGTTTTGAACTGTTACCCTTTAAATTCAGGATAAGAGTAAACCAGCTAAAACTTACACAATACTTCTGCTTTAGACCTTTTATAATAAGGAATAATAAGTAATGCATTATAGAAACTTATTATAAGGTAAAATAACTAAAAATGTACATACAGGTTTATTTTTAAAACTTAATCATTTGCAAAAAAGTAATATCAGTTTCAGTACTAAAAGTATTTCCGTACATGAAATAAAAAGGTAATAGCTTTCAACGTTCAAATTCTTATGGTCAAAGGGTCAGATATGATATGTTAATGCAAAAACATTCTAATGGCTTCAAAATCCTTTTATTTTTAGTCAATATTCTTGAGTCAAACCATAGTTTTTTGCCTCTAAACTCTGGTCAATAAAGAGTTAAAAACGGCCTAAAAATGTGTCATTTTACACTTAAATTTTGACAATTCCCCGGACCCCCCGCCTTGCTGGGGGTTGTTCCATACCCACCAGACCCCCCGGTGCTTTCACCCACCCAAACGCCTAGCCCCCCCCCTTTGGCCTATCCTGGATCCGCCACTGAGTAGATGTGAATGGTAACAAAATCAGAATAGTAACACAATTTAAATACCTCGGAGAAATAATAACACAGAACCTAAACGAAAACCCTCAATCCAAATTAGAACAAATAAATTAACTAGAGCACAAAAGCTAACCTGGTACACCTACAGCAAACGATGTTTATCCATAAATGCAAAATTAAGACACTATAACACAGTTATAAAACCAGAGGCTACGTATTCATCTGAAACACTTTTCCACCTGAATGAGCAATCAAGGACCGAACGACTTCAAAAAATCGAAAGAAGAATTGGCAGAACCTGCATCAACAAAAAATATCAGAAAGATGGGCAGTAGCGAATTATACCCAACGAAGTTGTTTACAGGGAGCTTGAACCCATTACTGACACCATGCGTAAGAGAAGACTGGGATTCTTTGGTCATATCATGAGGATCCAAGACTCAAGACTCCTAAAGCAACTGGTTAAGTACAACCTCAACTCCATAAACACCACAACAGGATGCAGATGGATCAGAGAAATAAGAGAGGATCTGAAGGAAATTTTGAGAGCCTCGACATACTTCTCTTTCAAGAAGGACATTGAGCCTCATTGAGGCTCTTGAGACTGAGAGGCTCAGAAAAATGTCATCAAGCGCTTTAAATTGTGACAGACAATTCCCTTCTGATTTATTATACAATACAATTCGGGTACTTGACATTTGGCAACTTTACATAAGAAACTTATTACTGTACATAAGATCTAATAAACTTTCTATACTACAGAAAATAACTCATAATTATCATACCAGAGCTGTAACCCGTATTGGATATCAAGCCCCTAGATTGCATAAAACCATTAACAGCACTGCAGCACATTATATAGCTTCAATCACATACCTTAATTACCAGAGGCTATCCGAAATACTGATGTAACTCCTCAAATATACAAAAGAAAAGTAACCAACCGGCTGATTAATTTAGGGAGAGGGCAGTCTGAGCATTTAATTAGTTCTATGTATTCAAACTAATTGCTCCTCCTTTTGTTTCAGCTAAAAATTTTTTGTTAACATTGTCATCAAAAGTCTGCTTCATCCTTTGCCATTAAATGACATTTTATTTTTTTTATACTATTATCTTTTTTTGTACGAGTATATTTACGTTAGGAAATTTTGTTGTATGTTTTTTAGTAAATTTTTGTTTCTTTTCTTTTATGTGAATTTAGTGTAGATATAGAAAGCTTTTATTATAGGTTGTTGTTTAGGTGATCAGCCTGTAGGCTGGTTTGAACCTGCAGAGGTTTTACTAAGTAACAACGAGGAGTGAGGTGGTTTACCATTGCCACAACTCACTGAATGGAAAAGTATGCTTATCAGCATGTCGGGCCCTCTGAAAAGCACATATTTTCCACTCTGCAAATGACACCTTCACTTCATTCACCACAGGGTCTGGCTGTATAATGAAATTCATTACTTTCAGAGGAGACAACTCCGATTAGTGTCTTTTACACCTCTACCTCTTCTGTTCTTAAATGATTTAGTCATTTAATTGGCTGACCATGTGATAAGAAACAGAACTATTTATTTTAGCCCTGCAACGAACTGAGTGTACATAATTCGACATTCCACCTGTCTCTTATGGGCAGATTATTATAGGTAATAAAATAAACCAACTGATACCCGCGCACAGGCTAGACCTATGCGGGTATTAGGAAATAAGACAGGATAAGGTTCATTGTACTTGTTTTTAGCAATAATAAATAAATAAATAAATAATAAATACTAGATTTTGTTCAGCACTGTGGATAGTCTGACCACATTTTCGAGAAACTGACATTTCTGTTTACGGTAACAAACAGTTATATTGGTACAGTTAACCTTCAAAAGTTTCCATGATATCTGTTTAATGTTCTGGGTATAGTATAAGTTGTTATGTTTGTTGTACTGAAATTAAAGCAATCGCGCATGCGCACTGATGCTTTTCCCTCTTTACCCCTCGTTGCAAACAAGGGCAAGCTCATGACTCAAGTAAAGGTATCAGACAACCTAATGTCCCATAGCCAAGCGAGTGAGAGAAAGATATGTGGCATAACTACGCATGCGCTCAAAGGTCTTTACAGTTATAATCCAAATCTGAAAACATACTACAGTCGTTATCTTGCTTGTTAGTTTACTGCGTACATAAACGCTTGCTCACAACAATGAGTAAAATTATACAATGTTATTGGAACGGTGTGTATGGCTTGTGTGAGTGAGAGAATTATGCATTCTCTCACTCCCACGGCTAGGGGACTGCAGTTCATCTGAATACTATAACTATATCTGGGCTACGATTTTATCTTCATTCAGGTTTGTTGCTCCAAATTCATCTTCATCTATTGCCAACCATTGCCTTATTTCCTGAGCATCCTCAGTACAATACCAAAAGTTCTTTTGAAAGTTTCAACTTCTGGCCCCAAAAGATCAAATTCACATTGCTTATTGTACAAGAGTTTGCTCCAAGGATGCTGATTGATGACCCCTATCTACTACCTAGTTGATAGTTTGAATCACTGAAAATTTATAGAAATTGAGATTGATTTTCTAAATAGTACCTATATAATTGAAGGGATACTATGAATTCCAAGTCTGTCTAATTTTTGAAGTAATTTACCGTGTGGGCCAATATCAAATGCCTTTCCCAAACCTAGGAAGATTGCTAGTGTATTTTTGTTACAGCTAAAATTGTTCAATATAATATTCTATTTTATATAATGAATTTATGTAATAAATTTCACTAACCTTCCTTTTTAACTGAGTCAACTTTTATTTTCACTTACATGTGTTTCGGTGGATCCACCATCATCAGAGTAAATAACATATAATTGAAACTAAAAACTTTATTTATTAAAAATCTATAGAAGATGATACATCTTTAGTCATTTGCATAAAACTGATATTTACTCTGATGGTGGTGGATCCACCGAAAGAAAGAAGAATACTGAGGAAGTGCATAAACAAAAAGCATATGGTGGAAGGACAGTGGCGGTTAATCCCAAACAAAGACATCTACAAGCTAATCACCTCACTAACAAACAACTTCAGAAGGAAAAGAATATCATTCCTAGGACACCTACTCAGAACAGAAAACTCCAGACTTGTGAACCGGTTGATCAGCCATTTTTGGGATAAGGTGTCGAGACCTAAGTGGCTGAAAAATGTACGGCAAGATATGGAGGAACTTAAGATCACTAAACAGGACCTACTAACGAAATCAACTGAGTACGACCAACTGGTCAAGACTAACATGATAACATTTGCACCAAAATCCAGGAGAATATACAACAGGATGTTTACCGATGAAGACCGGAGACAAAGATCGGAGCGTCTTAAGAAAGTGTGGGCCAAACGAAAGGAAGGCGGTCTCAAGAGGGCATGCTTCTTAAAGAAACCCAACCCTGGAACAAACCTGAATTTGAGCTAAAGTGATCCTATGGGTCTCAAAAGTTAAAAAAAAAAAAAAATAGAATTAATTTCAAACTGCAGGATGTATTATAAAGATTTGTTTTTGAATGAAAATATAATATTCGTTAGTTGGCATATAACACCTTGAGTATTTTTATTCGATTGAAACCCATATTGATTTCTGTGAATCATATTTTTATTTGAATACTCTATTAGCTTAGATTTTATTATTTTTTCAACAACTTTCAAGAAACCATTTATTAAATTAATTGGCCGGTAAGTTGTTGGGGTTGCTGGGTCAACGGTTTTAAATAAAGGCACACTATTTGGCTGTTTTTAATTGAATCTGTGAGTGGAAAAAGGGTAATATTCCAAAATCCTTATTTTCGAGAAATTACAAAAAACTTTTTTGTGACTTTGTTTTTGGTTTAATGCTAAAATGTTCAATTGGTCATTTGTAGTACTACATTAAATCTTTTTAATGGTGAATTTAGAATTTGTTTTACAATAATCATGGGATTGATTTTTGATTATTAATATGTTGACTATTCACCTTTTTCTAGATTTAGTACAAGTGAATGGGAAAAATTACAAAATTTTTCTTACAAAAAAACAAAATAATCTGTCAATATGCTACAAAACTTTATTTTTATTTTAAAATAATTTACAGTTATATTTTGAAAATAATAACACAGAAACCAGTGGTCAAACAGCTGTTCGCTATTGAATGGAAGAAGGGTAATATTCCTGGAATATTACCCTTTTTCCACTGTACTAAATTTTTAATGTAGCTTAGCTGCTTTTAGATACAAGGAATATTTCCCTTTTATCAACCAATACATGCGCCCAAGTAAACTTAACAAAACTGCTATCTTCGTTCAATTTTGCATTTTTGGAATATTACCCTTTTTCCACTCACTGATTCAATTGTTTTGTGAAATATCCTTCGGCAAAACATTTATTTATAAATAAAATTACTGCTAAGGGCTTCATTAGAAAGGGTGAAATTTTTTCAGGGATTCATTACTAATTAATTTTATCTAATCCAGGAGCAGAGTTATTTTTTTGGAATTATTACACGTGCTATTTCTCATTCATCCGTTGGTTGTAAGAAAAAGGAGTTATAGCAAGTTGTAGCTGGTGAATTATTTGGAAAACTGGTTAAAGTAATTGATATAACCATGCCCAAAACGGGCAGGTGGAGTGTTATTTTAATTGCATTCTGTGTGGTCCAGGGCTAAAAAAAATAGTTCTGTTTCTTATCACATAGTCAGCCACTTATATGACTGGACTACTTAAGAACAGAAGAGGTAGAGGTGTAAAAGACACTAGTCAGAGTTATCTCCTCTGAGAGTAATGAATTTCACTATGCAGCCAGACCCTGTGGTGAATGAAGTGAAGGTGTCATTTGCAGGGTGGAAAGTGAGTGCTTTTCGGAGGGCCTGGCATGCTGATAAGCATACTCTTTCAACTCAGTGAGGAAGGCAATGGTAAACCACCTTACTCCTCGTTTTTTACTTAGTAAAACCTCTAGAGGTTCAAACCAGCCTTTCGGCTGTTCACCTAAACAACAACAACATAACCATTTACAGTGGTGAATGGAAATCTTTTTTTAACGATCAAAAATTATTCTCGGTTTCACTTAGGTCACTTTTCAGTACGCTTTAATATGTTATGTTTAAAAAAAAAGAATATTTTCAGTTTGTATTTGGTTGTTTCTTGCCTAATTTTTTACCAATTTGTTCACAATTAAATTTTTTACAAGTTTTGTTTTAATTTTTATGTATTAATTTTAGTCATTAACAAAGATATTGTAGTTAAACCTAAAAAAATCATATTTTTAGACACTGGTTCTTTTGTTTTACGTTGAATTTATTAAAACCCAAGAGATATGCAGTTGTTTTACTCGATTTTTCAGGTTGAAAACCATTAGAAAAATTTTAATTCGTCTCTTAATTTACCATCTCAAAAATTCAGCAAGTCTTCATTTCACCGAAGATACTACTGAGTTCCGGGCGAAATTTTTCGCTAGCCGTTACTCTCTACCAAAACGTTTTAGGACATATTATGTTTACATGCTAAAGGTTTTTTTCGGACCTTTTCCGTTATTTAACACCACACCATCTGTAACCTTAAAGTGGCCTCGTGTAAACGCATCTTTATTGTTATGACTGATGACTCCCACTCACTATAATTAATATTGTATTGTAGATATTGTTTGCATGTTTATTAATACACGTGGCTCAGTTCATGCCTCCCCAATAGTCATTATTTATTTGTAATTAAATAACTTTGTGTTATACACTAATGTATTTTTTGAAATGTAACTTTTTTTACATAAATTTGTGTTATTTTCTGTAATTTTAAATTTTAATGTTTTGTAATATTTTTATGTATTTTTTTAAATAAGTTTGTGTTACTTTCTGTATTTTTAAATTTTAATGTTTTATAATTTTTCTGTATATTTTAAAATAAATTTGTGTTTTCAGTAACTTATTTTAAAATATTTATGTTTTGTAATCGTTTGATCTTAATCGTATTTGTAATTTTTCTGTATATTTTAATAAATTGTGTTTTTTATTTATTTATACATTTTAATGTTTTGTAATTGTTTGATCTTAATAATTGTTTTGTAATTTGGAAAATAAAGCTTGTAAATAATTTGTGAACTTGTAAAAGAATGAAGGAAAAACAACCGAAAATGAAAGAATCAAGCGATTGCTAATGGAAGAGCAGAGAGCACGTGCAGACAGTTGCTGGGTCGAACAGTAAGGGTCCATTCACACGATATTTTCATGATGTGAAATAACGGAAAAGGTCCTTTTTTTTCTTTTGGTCTGTAAAGTGAGCCAAGTAAAACTTCGTGAATCATCCTGGATTTTCATTATTTACAGTGGCGAGAGAAAGTCGCGTGAGTGTTTCACACCAGGTTTTTTAAATAATAAAGTTAACAAGAAGACATCTATTTATTGACTACCATTACAGAAACAATACAATGCTAATTTGCGATCGGTAATGCATGCGCTTTGGTCACGATAAAGGTTGGTTCGACTTACGTCTCCGGTGTTACTGAACGTGTCGTTGTGATGTAGCAAAAGAGTCGCTTCAAAAGTAGCGCCGCCTGGTGTTGCTTCAATGGTCACTACATAATTCGAGAGAGGTGCTGCTCTCTCATCTGAATGAAACTGACATTTTTTATCGTACGTCGGTTGGCGAATAATACGTACAGTCAGCACCCTTTTCACTTTCAAAATGGCACATTTGCTTTCGTTTTTTAACAAGTGATTTATATGGCCGATTAAAAACTCTGCAGCTTTTTTCACCCGTTCACTTTTCACAGATAAATTTGTGACAGATTTCTGACATGCACAATGATGGGCGGGAATCTTAGCATTTTTACACGTTCGATTAATATGGATCGGAAGAAATAAACTGATTCCGGAATCGGTGTTCGCATACAACGATTCGGTCCGAACTTTAATGTTTCCCGCATTTAAATTTTTATTTAAATCTAAGAGATCCAATACAGTTTTATGTAGATCGTACGGCGTAGTTAATTTTTTTGAATTTTCTTGTAAATTTTTGAAAGCTTTAGAGAATTTGTTTTTGAATCGATCCGGAAATATGAAGAAGAGACAAGGGAGTTTTTCTTCCAGATGCCCTTGATAGGTATTCCGGATTCCTCCGAATCTCATTCCGTGATCGCTGAAAAGTATTAATACGGTGTCATTAACCACTCCTAAATCACTCAAGCGGACTAAAAGATTTTTGTAAATTACATCACCATAACGAGGCAGATTTACTAAATCGTGTGTTATACTTGCGCTCCATATTAAACCGAAAAAAAGTTCTGCCGAATTTTTCATGGTCACCGTAAATTTTTCGGCGTAATCTAAGATGACTTGCAACACCATCCGGTAACCCAGACAGACCTGGTAAATACTTCTCACTTCGGAACCGATCTCGTTTTCGGCGATTCTGATAAAAGTTCTCCAGTAGTAATCCGTGGGTTGTTTGATGAAGCCGGCCTGTTCGAGATTGAATGTGCTTGTTTTTGACCCGTCCTCCGCGTAACACGTCTTGTAGCCGGATCTGTTGAATAAATCCCAAAGAAATGTACATCGGTCAAAATAAGATATGTGTTTAAATTTCCAGCATCCTGAATTTTTCAATTCGGTCTCTGACATACCGGTCAGAACCGTAATCAAATTCGGAAGTGTATTCTCGGCGACTTTATTGTAACCCAGCATCTCTATCGCTCCTAATTCATTTTTTATGTAGCCGTAACTTTCCGGCATCTGTCGGATGAAATTCAACCGAGACATCGAATCCAGCCCCAACATCAACACGCTCATCTTGTCACCACTTTCTGACATTTTCTGCACGTCAACTTTTCTTTTTTTCTTGCCATCGCTTTTCTTTTCCAACGGTGTAAAAGCGTGGAAGTCCTTGTAAACTAACTTCTGTTTTTTCCGTTCGGATCTCCATGGATCCTCATAACAAATCACCTTAACGAACTCGTGTGTCCCCATGAACGCTGCATTTTTAAAACGCACACAATTTTCATCCCAACTGAAACAGAAATTCCAAAATACCATCAATGTCGAAAATTTCATCTTAAGGGGGTAGTCAACACAAGATGATTTTTTAAAAATTTTGATTGTTTTTTGCATTTATTTGAAGTTTAAAATTTTCTGAATCACAGCATGTGTTTACTTTGTTTGTACGTTGACAAAAGTTATAAAAACATTTGTTTAAAATAAAGCTCACTATTTCACTAGGCGAGTGAAATTATTCCTTAAACTTTAAATAAAGTTTTCCGAAAATGTGTTTTTGCGTGATTGTACATTCTTGGAAATTAAATATTCTGGTTTGTATTGGAGGTATTTGGATGACTTTTTTCAAATGTTCATGATTTCTTGCTTTATTATCTGTGGAATGATTATTACAAAAACCTTAATAGGGATTTACTTTAAAAATAATTTGTGAATTCATAAAATATACATGTTTTTGAAAATATGGTTTTTCTTCAATAAATTTCTTGTGAAATAATACATAAAAGCGCATACAACAGATAATAGATAGCAATTTTCTGTATTTTGTAGCATAAGAATCATGTTGATATCTTTCTTGGTTCCTGAGATATTTGATTCCCAGTAAAAGCCCTTTTTCCAACCTTACCCTTACATTAGGGGCTGTAATTAATTTTTCGGCTTGGTTTAAATGGTAGATCATTACTAGTAAATTACTCTTTCATTTAAAATAAATAATGATAAATTTTAGCCAGAAGTTTTGATTTTAATTTTCTGGGTTGACTACCCCCTTAAGGAGAGCTTTCAATATTAAGATCCCTTTCAAGAGACAAAGCCTCTCATGGCTGGAAGCATCCGAGAAGCGACATTGCGTCTTCACTGAACACATTCAATGCTGAGCAATGCTGAGGTATCGCTTTCGTCGAACTGATTACTCGTGCAGCGTGACCTCCGCTTACTTTATGTAGGGCCTACCAACTTATGTTGCAAACGCTTTTATAGATTTACTGGCAACCCCCGCTCGCTTCGCTTGACAGCAGCTAATGTAGGCCTCATTAAATTCTTTTAAAAATACACAATATTTGTGGTTTTGTTGCCCTGTAGCAGCAAAACAAATTGTTTTTCAGCACTTCCAGCTCTAGAAAGTCTGATATAAAGTTGTCTGTGAGTGAAGGAAGCACTCTTGTCTCAAATCGATGGCCACCGTTTTAAACGTTTATCCCTTCAATTTAACAAAATTGAATAAAATGTATAGAAGAATACCGATGGAAAAGAAAAAGACAGTTGATATAATTATGGCTGAGATAAGAGACAGTAATGGGTGGGTGGGTGCGGTACGCAGAGTAATTGGAAATACTATGTGACTCATTCACTACCTGTCCAATGAAAACAAATATATGAAATACAGTACAAAAATAAAAATTTTGAATATTTCCGAATTTTTAATGTTTTTGCAATCGAATGTTATTCTTCACGTTTTTATATGATATATAAAAGTTGAATCGTGCTTCTAGCCCAAAAAAATAAACCATCCAGAGGACTTAGAAAAATAAAAGTGCTACGCACCCGAAAAACTAAAAACATGTGACATCGTCACAGTTTAACTGCTATGTGATAAGAAACATAACTGTTTTTTGTAGCACTGGAACCAACAGATCGAGTGCAATTAATTTAACACCCCACCTGTCCGTTAAGGGCAAAAAAATGCAGCTATAAAAATTATATTATAAAAAACTATTAATTAAACTATTGTGACACTTATCGCTAAGGTCCGTTTCGGGATCTAGGTAATTAAATAATTAATACACTAAAGTTTACAATTACAAGTATTTATTACAACTAAAAGAGTTACAAAATAAACTACAAACTATTATAATGAAGTAATACAATATTTAGCGTATGGCTTTTCAAGACATTTAAAAATCAGCATCATAATTGTTATATATTGGGATCAAATATGACCCTCTGTCTATAAGGATGGGAAATAACATTAATAATTGTTTGGGAAACAAATAGTCATAAAAAAAAACATGAAAAATATGTACATACAGTACGTAATTATAAAAACATGCTTAAGTCTATATACAGACATCCAGTCTGTCCAAGTAGGCTATTGATTCTGGAGTTGCCATCAGGAAATCCGCTCTTGTCCATCCTCTAAAGGCAGTTATTCTGCACTCTTTCACTATGTGATCAATAGTTTGTCTTTGACCACACTCACATAAAGGCGATGGTATTTTGCCCCATTTAAACAATAAATCAGCACACCTACCGTGTTTTGTTCTTATTCTATTTAGAGCTGACCATTTTCTACGAGGTAGTCCAAAACCTGGTGGTTTTTGTGAAAACCATGGGATTTGTTCTTGCTGCTTTGATGCCCATTCTTGCTGCCATGCACGGGGTATGTTAAATGCTTCCTCTTTGGCAGTAATTGCAGTTTTTGTAGGTGGCTTTCTTGATCGCAGACGAGTTTTATTTGCGTTTTCAATATCCTCATGAATTCTTAGGTCTTGATTGTCGACAATCTTATCATACTCTCTAATGAACGCATTCTTGCGGCGCAGGTTTGGGGTTGGTATGTGGCTCAATACTGGAAGCCATTCGGTAGGTGTTGATCTGATAGCGCCAGTGATCATTCTCATGGTATTGTTGAGTTGGGCGTCTACTTGAGTGTGAGGGCTGTTTAGCCAAACAGGTGCACAGTATTCAGCAGCTGAGAACACAAGGCTCAGAGCTGTTGAGCGAAGAGTTGAGGCTGAAGCTCCCCAAGTTGTTCCACAGAGCTTTTGTATAATATTATTCCTTGCTTTCAATTGCCCTGCTATTCTTGATAGATGATATTTGAAAGAAAGAGTTCTATCAAGTGTTATGCCTAGATATTTTGGGGTACTATTGTGAAGAAGCAATTTGTTCTCGAACTGGATTTTGAGCTCTCTCTTGGCAAGTTTGTTGTTAAGGTGAAAGCAAGAAACCTCAGTCTTGCTAGCATTAGGCTGCAAGCGCCATTGTCGGAAATATCTACCCATTCTCTTCAAATCATGAGAAAGAACTTGTTCCGCCTCCTCAAACGATCCACACCTAGTTGCTAACACCCAATCATCAGCATAGCCAAACTTTTTGGATGTAGTCTTGGGCAAGTCTGCAATGTAGAGGCTGAAGAGGAGCGGGGCGAGCACCGATCCTTGGGGCAGACCATTTTTCAGTTTCCTCTGTGTGCTTTTGTTGGAACCCATGATGACTTGAAATGTTCTGTCATTCATTTAATACAATAAATAACTTAATATTTTACTTAATACTACTTACAACAATTATATAGAATGCACATACACAAAAACTGAATTTAATGCAGATACACAATAACTTTACACAATGCACACACACACAAAGACAGTGTAACAGTAGTTGAACAACACAATCCCCGGAACGTTCCTGCACTACGCACAGTTAGCTCACTCTATAAACACTCTTCAAAGATCAAACGAATACTAACTAACTGACAGTGCTCGGGGTTCTATTTATATAAGTGGTTCAAAGAATCTTCCCGAAAAACACCGAAATTCGATATGAAAGTCCTCTCTAGAGAAGTCTTATTTAATGTACAGTCTAGCCTCTCTTAGTTTGCTCCTAATGTAAACAAACAATGACGTCACTGAGCATGCGCATTATATAAAAATGTGTACACGCTGATTAAAAAGTAACAACAAAATACTTTTAAAAGTATTTTTCTAAATGAAATTGTTAAGCCTACATTATATCATGGCTGATGTTTTAAGTACTTTAAGTACTTATAATATTTAAAAGATAGTTAACTTAATAGGAATACGACATCCGTAAAGTCGCAGACTCTAGCGTGCACCCTGTAGTAGGTGGCTTTTGTTTGTTGACACTAGGAGCAAACTAGGAACGGCTGAACTGTAAACAGGTAATCAACCGACCGTTCATAAATAGTTGTACAACAAAGACCTTATCATACACAATAGCGCAGTCCTTTTAAATAATTTTCATGAATAGGTAATCTTTTATAGCCAACCCTATTGTTAGTAATTTCTTTTTTTATTGATGTGTAATTTATATGGGAATAAATTAATTAATTAATAATTTTTTTTTATGATGCCTCCACTCACCCCAACCTCAATGAAAGTGACTAACAGGGAAGCGGGGACCACCTACATCAGTTGAACCATTGCACCAACAGATAGAAATCCTTGAAACGCTGCACTTACCTATCGGCACGTAAAATCGGGGGACGTCAAAAGCAAAAACACTAACACATATACCTATAATTTTATAAGTAAATTTGTGCAGGGATTAGCAATGATACCACACCTACAGCATGGAAAGATAACAATGAGAAAGAAAGATCCAACAAACACTAACAATGAGTAAAACAAAACCAATTATCAAATCAGGAGTCGTATATGAGTTAATAACGGTGGTAGGGAACTCAGTTCACCTACCAACTTGTCATGTGGCTGTCCCAACTGGATCAACCCATCCAATATAAGACAATTTTCCTCTTGAACGTTGATAATATTATATTCTTGTTTGAATATATCAAACCCGCAACCGTCAACAATATTAATAATTTTATCGCATCTTTCCAGGGGAGATATTAGAGTCTTTACCTTGTAGTCCAAAAGCCTGTGCCCCCTGGAGTTCAGATATGGCACTCTGTACACTACATGCGCAATATTGACACTAATACCTCCATGCACCTTGAATAAAAACATGGCATCTGCTATAGATACTGAAGTCACGAGATTGCCTTTTGCGTATGGATGGGCTGTGAGGAAGGGAAATGATATATTTGCAGTGCTGCCAACCTCAAAAGTGAGACACTACTCGTACATTCCACTAACGTGAAGTTTCAACATATATTTGTAAGCTGTAATTTATTCCGAGAAAATAAGTTTTCTTCATAAACCTTATAAGAAATAAATATGACCTGTAACATTGCCTACAGCTTAATTACATGACTAGAAATGTTTGATTTACTGTAATTACGAATGAATCGCCTTCTTTACTATTGCTGTCATCGGCGTTTTCATTATCAGTCTAGTATTTACCTAACCGTTTCATTTTTTTTACCAGGAGACAACGAACCGTTAAAGAATAGCTTCTTCACGTCCTTAATTTCCTTCTTTATTTTTTTTGAATTGTGGAAAGAGAAATATCACAGTAGTTAGCCGCTCGCTCATGGCTTGTGATAGGCATTTTTGTTTAGCTTCAACTTCAGAACACTTTATTATATTGCGTTTAGCACTGTGAATAGTTTAACCACAATTTCGAGAAACCGACATTTGTGATTACGGTAACAAAGAGTTATATTCGTACAGTTAACCTACCAAAGGTTCCGCGATATACTGTATATGCTCTGGGTATAGTATAAGTTATGTTTGTCTTACTGAAATTAAAGCAGTCGCGCATGCGCACTGATGCTTTTCCCCCTTTACCCCTCGTTGCAAACACGGGCAAACTTGTGACTCAAGTAACTATAGGTATATCCCGGCTCTTATCCAATGTCATTATACCCAGTTGGGTACACTCCTCTTCTTACTGATCAACCGCCTCTTACAGGCTGTCGCAAGTGATACAGCAACCTCCTCTGCACAGCTTCAATAACCTGGTCGGAGTATCCTCTGTCATAATTCCAAACAACTGAACAATACTCTTAACACCGACATGACATATACTTGATAAAGCCGGAAAAACGTCTCAAGCCGCCGAAAACGACGTCCAACATAAAATACAAGTCCTAAATTTCTCCTAGCTCTGGCAACTATTTTATTTACATGAGCTGTAAAGAGCAACTTGCCATCGAAGTGCAGCCCCAAGTCACATACGCTTTCAACACGGGATAAAGCCGTACCGTTAATGTAATAATAAGTATATTTGATGTTCAAAGTCTTCCTCAAATACAGTCGGACCTCTATTTATCGAACTTCTATGTATCGAAATTCTCTATAAATCGAAGTATTTCCTGAGTCCCGTGAAATTTTAAATGGAAAATTCTTCTGTATATCGAAAACAAATTCTATATATCGAATTTAATTTTAGTGAAAATACGAGTATAAATAGAACTCCATATAGCCCTTCCATGACACACTAGTCAATCCGAAACATTGAGAGAGAGTGGGGAGAGAGAGAGAGAGGGAGGGAGGAAGAGATAGAGGGGGAGAGAGAGGGATGAAGAGAGAGAGAGGGAGGGAGAGAGAGAGAGAGGGAGAGAGAGCAACATGACAATACAGTACGTCAGTACGTTTACCACTGTGGTCCACGTACAAGTGTAGTGTGATACGTTCATACTATGTACGATCAAAAATATGTAAATACGTCGAAGAAGTTTTCAAATGGGTACCTAAAACTGTTACGAGATAAAAACATGCCTAAGCAAAAGAGAAAAGTTTTTCTTTCTGTGGAGAATTGCCCTTCACACCCGTGTTCACAATAAAACAAACTTTATTGTAAATAAATACTGTTTTAAGGTAATATGGTCACGGTCGGGTAATCTCACTTAATATAAGTAGCAGTGATAATGGAAAAAAACAGCATTTCTCTTTATCGAAGTTTCTATACATCGAATTTTTTATGAGGAACGTACAATTTCGATAAATGGAGGTCCGACTGTACATCATTACATTGGTATTTTTAAAATTAAGAGGAAGGTCATTGACAACAGCACATTCATGAATACTGTTCACATCCTTCTGAAGCACTTTAAACTCATCATCAGCAGAATTAACTCTTGCGCAAAGCTTAACATCATCGACAAAAACGAAGATTTTTGAGTTAAGGCCTTTTCCTATGTCATTTATGAAAAGGATAAACAGCATAATAAAGGATAATAATAATAATAATAATAATAATAATAATAATAATAATAATAATAATGTGACAATAATAATTTTAGGAGGAAGGTTGAGAAATGGGAAGTTAAACCAGAGACAAAAGCTCCGAGAACTGGAGTAAAATGGAGTGAAGAAAGAAAAGCTAAATTCTCGCAAGAAATGAAAAACTGGTGGGCAAATAAAAAGAACAAAAAACCCCAAAACTGAATCATCTTTACTTAGCGTCTTCCACTTTGGGAGTTTTACGACTAGTAATAATAATAATACTAATAATGTGACAATATCGAAGGACATGGTTCGCAAAATTTCTAGTAAAATGGTAAAATGTTCATAAAATGGTAAAGAGTAGATAATAGAGTGAAAAAGTAACAATAGGGTTAGGTATAAAAGGATACCTATTCATAAAAATTATTTAAAAGGACTGCGCTATTGTGTATGATAAGGTCTTTGTAGTACAACTATTTATGAAGGGTCGGTTGATTACCTGTTTACATTAAATAAGACTTCTCTAGAAAGGACTTTTATATCGAATTTCGGTGTCTTTCGGGAAGATTCTTTGTTGATTCACTATATAAAGAGACCCCCGAGCGCGGTCAGTTAGTTAGTATTCGTTTGATCTTTGACAAGGGAGTGTTTACTACGTGTGCTATCGAAGGTAACTCCGTTAGAACAGGTCAACGGGGGGTTTCCGAGGCATTGTTATACTGTCTTTGTGTGTGTGTGCATTGTGTAAAGTTATTGTGTATCTGCATTAAGTTCAGTTTTTGTGTATGTGCATTCTATATAATTGTTGTAAGTAGTATTAAGTAAATTATTTAAGTTATTTATTGTATTACTTTTTTATAATTAGTATGTTACTTATTTTGTAACTCTTTTGGTTGTAATAAATATTTGCAATTGTAAACTCTAGTGTATTAATTATTTAATAACCTAGATCCCGAAACGGACCTTAGCGATAAGTGTCACAATAATAATACTTACTCGACCCGGTCATCGTGATCGTATTTGAAACGGGACATCCACGCAAATACTGAATACATGGAAGAAGAAAATGTCGACGGAGTTCTCCTTCGAAATGATTTATAGCAGCACGAGATAGTTTTCAGTTTATGTGCATCGACCGATTGTTTGTTCACGTATATATGAGTCAAATTAGAGGATACTAAAGGAGGGAGGCCATTTTTTGAGCATCTGATCGGTCGTTCGTCGTCGGTCCTTCTTCCACCTGATTCTTCCTTTTTCACGGCTCTCTTCCTTATGAAGGGCAATATTGTAGGATGATACGGTTCCATGTGAGGCACCCTGCACCCTTCAGTGTCTATCAAAAACGAATCGAATCTCCAATCCTCTTGGGCAACATCATCAAAAGAATCTGTAAAATCCAATACCATATCAGACTCCATTATTTTATCTATTAAAAAATC
Organism: Catonia carolina; assembly: GCA_035578175.1. Lineage (NCBI taxonomy): Eukaryota > Metazoa > Arthropoda > Insecta > Hemiptera > Achilidae > Catonia > Catonia carolina. The sequence continues at coordinate 4,786,490 of JAQMRL010000004.1, forward strand.
TGGTGTCAAACACCAACATGATTTTCTCTTGCCAATGAGTAAACATCATAATTAAACAACAAACAATTAAATACATAACCTAATGTTTATTTTTTTGTTTAAGGGGAGTGTGGAATAAAAAAATAATAATATTTATCGATTTTTCGTAAAAAAAACACTGTTTGAAATGTGCGCTTTAAAATGGCGTTAGAATCATGTTGCTATGATAACTAGAAAATATTTTATTAATTTTTTTGTGATTTTATGTTTATGCTGATTTTGCCATGTCACGAAATTTTACAATATAATGTAAATCTTCCTTTCGATTAATATTTTACAGTGATTTAGTATACTATTTTTTCACACTGCCGTCTCTCTTTTATTTATTCATAGGTTAGCAGTATAACCTAAAAGTTTATAACCTGCACTATTTTTGTTGTAGTCTGTCTTCTTTTACACTCGTGTTTTTGTTTCTCAAACTTTAAACGCGAATATCTCAAAACGTCATTTTTAGAACTTTAAGTACCTTTTTCTCAGCGTCCACAAAAGGTACAAGGCTGAAATTTTTATGGAGTATGTTAATCGTCCAGTTCTATCGATTGAATGTACCGTTTTTTAAAATATTAAAAATTGTGGGAGAAAAAAATTTCTTTTCTGTGATTTATCGATGAAAAAAATGGTCTCTTTTTAAAAAAATTGTGAAAATCAAAATTCTTTCCAGAATTAAATGCTACGCATTCTAATTATGTGCCAAAGAGTGGCTTTTCATACAAAAAAAAAAAATTGTAGCTCTAGGTGTAGTGGTTGGTGAGAGAAATGTACAAACATTAACATTGCTTAGGATAGGCAGGCCCCCCCCCCCCCACACTCCCCTTAACGTCTGACTGTTTTGCAGACGGCGGAATGATGATAAATATGAAAATGAGTAATGAAAAAATGTTAGACTTGACCGGGAATCGAATCCGGGACCCCGGCGTAGAAGCCAGTTGCGCTAACCACTACGCTAACGGGCCGGCCTAATTTTAATAATGTGTGAACTAATTTACTAAGCTCTGTAGACAAAAATATTTCAACTAAAATTTGTATGTTTTTACTTTCTCTTGCCTATATGAATATACAGGAAGGAATATATTGTTTACATGCCGATTTTTCGAAATCGAGTTTTCACCGGATCTACACGTTTTAGACCTCATGAACCCAAAAAACATGTTTTTAGCGATTGGTCTATGTGTACGCGCGCGCGCGCGTGTGTGTGTATGTGTGTGTGTGAGTGTGTGTGTGTGTGTGTGTGAACAGAATATCTCAAAAACGGAACATCGTACGAACTTGAAACTTGAAACTTAAGTTACATACCACTACCGAACGCAACACGAATATTTTAAGTTATAGCTTGGTTTTTCCAAGGAAGAACCGGGTGGTTTATTAAGGACGCAACCCCTGATTATAAGAAAATAGAAGTAATACATCGGTAAATTTTCTATCCCCCAATCGGTATGTTGGCAACAGTGTACTCAAGGCCAACTACCTAAACAGTTAAAATGTTCCAGTCAAGCATTAGTGTGGTGACAGCAGTCGTTTCGTTATATTGTGTCGCAATGGATTTTTCCAAGGAAGAACCGGGTGTTTTATTAAAGACGTTGTTCTTCTAGACTATATACGTATATAACGCAATGTTTTTTACGCTGAATAAAACGATAGTTTGCCAGTGCCGAACGATGGAGCGGATACCGAGATAGCAAGGGTTCAGAATATTAGTAATAAATCAAAATTAAAATAACGTACGAATTTGAAATTTCGTACACATTGTAAGAGTATAATTACCTATGTTGTGTTAAAATTTCAAACTTTTCGGTCAAATAATTATCGAGTTACACGCCTCTAAACGCATGAAATTCGTCGCGGTAGCAAAAAAAAACGGGTCTTGTTGTCTTTCAACGTCAATATGGCAATTTTTAAACAACATTAAAAATATAAGATTATTATAGGTCAACGCAGAATAAAATGAGCTAAATTCTGATGTAAAATATGTTGAAATCCGACTCATAGTTTTGGAGATGCTTTCGGTCCAAACTCGATTTTAATAAATCGAGTTTTCACCGGATCTACACGTTTTCAGACCTCCTGAACCCAAAAAAACGTGTTTTTAGCGATTGGTCTGTGTGTGTGCGCGCGCGCGCGCGCGCGTGTGTGTGTGTCTGTCTGTGTGCGCGTGCGTGTGCATGCGCATGCACGCGTGTGTGTGTGTGAACAAAATATCTCAAGAACGGAACATCGTACGAACTTGAAACTTGAGTTACATACCACTACCGGACGCGACACGAACATTTTCATCAAAATCGGTCAAACGGAAGTAGTAGTTTATTCGTGCTATTTTTCACTTTTTTGTGATTTTCTCAGAAACTGGTCCTACGATTTTTTTAAAAATCGTCTGGTTTACTAAATTTTTTATGCTCTGCAAGATTGGGTAGGCGCCATGTTTGCTGAAATTCTTGGTGAGGGTGTTTTCACGTAAAAACGTTGTTTTTTTAAGATTACGGCTTTAATATGCATTTTAGCGCAAAAATTTATATGATAAAAGTTGTAGAGAATTTAAAATCGTACAACTTTTTACTAATATTTTTTTGTATAACGCTTAGTTTAGCGGTAATTAGCGATTTTCTGTTTTTTTCTCACGAAAACGCGTGAAAAATCGATTTTTTTAAGATTTCGGCCTTAGTATGCATTTTACGACAAAAGTGTATATAATTAAATTTATAGAAAATTAAAGGCTCTACAACTTTTATAAAGAGCGTTTTTCTCTACAGAGGTTAGTTTAGCGTGAAAGAGTGATTTTTCGTATTTTTAAGCCAAACAGGTTTATTTTCATTTTGCGTCTTTCACTCATGATTAAAATTAGGTTATGTTTATTAGGTTATGTTTGAGGTTAGTTTTGTTGTTTACTTCTAATTTTTTATTACTAATACAGTAAAATCTCACTAGTCCGGCCTGTTCGGGACCGAGAGGGTGCCGCATTACTGAAAATGTTGGATTACTAGATGTGTTGGAATTTTTTAACTATAAATTTTAACAAAAAAAGAATATGCATTGATGTCTATATGATTTTAAATTAAATTAATTAATTAAAAAAGGTTTGCTGAGTACTTGTGTAGTCGTTGTACTAAACATAATTATCGGCTATTGACATCGCCTAGTGCGGTGTGGGGGTGCTCGTGTTGTGAGAATTACGTTTCGTTGTCAGTTCAGCATGAAGTATGGCCCAGTTCTGGGTTTTGGATAAAAGGCCAAAAATTATTCCATTTAACAACAATTAAGGTCTGCTTATTGATTTCTTTAATCAAATCCTAAACATATATGTTATATTAAATCCGCCGTAATTAATGGTCGAGTTGATTTCCCTAATTCAATTTAAATCTTTTACCAAAATCTGTCCTGGGTGAGGTTTCATTATAATTTTAGGCCTAATATTTTAAGGGCCGGATTGCTGGAGGTGCCGGACTACCGAGATTCTACTGTATTAGGTTTATTGATAATTATTTGAATTGGCAAGAGAAAGTTGTGTGAATGTTTCACACCAGATTTTTAGGAGGTTATATTGTTTGTGCACGCATTGTAGTGTGACTGACAGTGAAGATGAGTGATAGAGCAAAGAAGGCGATTCATTCTTAAAAGATTTTTTCCAACAGAATAAAGTAGCTGGTAGACCTAATTACAAGAAATCAAACACGTCTAAGCATGTAACTAATCTATAGACAATATTACAAATCAGATTTTATTTTTTTTGTAATTTATTTATTAAAGTCATAACCGCTCGGTCATTTAGCGACTACGGTAGATTATGTAACACTTTAACTGTGGGATTTGACACGTGAAAATTTCCAGACCCTGGCCGGGAATCAAACCCGGGACCTCCGCCGTGGCAAGCCAATAACCACTACGCTACGGAGGCGGCCATCAAATTTTATATTATAAGATTTATGAAAAAAAAAACATTTTCTCGGCATTAAACCACAGCTTAAAAAATGTACAGTTATCCCTTGGTATCCACGGGTTTAGCATCCGCGGGTTTCGGTTATCCGCGGACTTTGTCTGTGGGCCTAAAACCTTAAAATACGTACGTTGTCTCACCTAGTGTACACCGTACTTGGTTGGGAAGTCATAAAATTCTGAAAACATGGTTGTGTTTGAATAAATGTGGCATCCGTATCATGTTGGTCACACACTAGTATGGCGACGGCCCCCATGACCCAAGCTAGATTTCCGCGTACTGTACGGGTACCGGGCCCCGCAATACGTACGCCCAGGCACCATACTGTAATTTCTCCGTACGTTTTCCTCCAAGTGTCAGTCTAACTTTTTCGTACGTACGTACAGTTCTTTGTGTGTTCAACGATGCTAAAACGAAGCCAAGCATTTCTTCACAAAACCATCAACGAGATCCTCAGAATTGCAACGCATTGGCTAACCACGTGTTGGAGACGGATTTAGTCATGGAAAGGCCCTTCAATTCAAAAGAGGACTCAGGAGCTGATGATACCATACGAAGAAGTCCACAAAGAAGTTTGAAAAGAAGAAAAAGCAAAGAGCCATAACTAACTATTTTAAAGCAACTTAAATTTTTTATGCGTACATTACTGTATTTATTAAATATTCATAGATTATAATAGGATGATAAAATGTTCCTAAAACTATTAAACACTTAAAACGACTACAGGACTTTACCTTTAGAACCTAACCCCGATCTTTTCGTTCATATTAGGTATTATTATCCGCGGTTTTAGTAACCGCGGTAACCCTCCGGAACGTAACCTCCGCGGATAACGAGGGATTACTGTACTGTATGAATCTAAGCTTTGTGCAGCTGCGGGATGAAGGGGACAGACGAAGTACCAGACTACTGCCACGTCATAACACTGTACTAATCATCTCATTGCTCTTCGCTGGGCAGTAGGCTGCCTAGTGCGGTGACATACGTAGGTGTTGCTTCGACTATTCGCTGTAGACGGCGACACAGAATATAATATGTAGTTTGGAGAATATCCTTGATTACTACTACAAACATAGTACAAGTAAAACGTTACTACTACTAACGCAATCTCTCACTGTAGTAGTGACGTAATGCATACCTCTCAGCTGCACAAAGCTTGGGAATAAGAATTAGGCCTATGTAGCAATTGCACGGCAGTGTTGAGGGTGGCAGCACTCTCCCTTTATCACAACCAATTCATTCGCAAAAGGCATTCTCGTGACTCAAAAACCTATAAATCAGCTTTGAATACCTTTAACCGATTCGAAAGAAAACATTTGCAAAAAATTGATTCCGGTCGTATAGTAGTAGGTGGAGAAGGACCAAATGAAGAGTCCCACCAACAGAAGGGTTCTCTTTGAAGACCAGTTCTTAAAAACACTACCATCCTTATCTTGGATCTTCATCTAGTTCTTAAACCTTCCGCCATGTTTATGATGACAAAATCATTTTCCCTGAAAAATACAAAATAAAAGTTAAATAATTATTGGAGCGGCTGTTCTGCACCATTATCCCAACGTCATTTGGTTAGTGCAACTGGCTTCTACGCCGGGGTCCCGGATTCGATTCCCGGTCAAGCCTGGCAGTTTTCCATCCCTCATTTTCATATATCATCATTCTCCACCGTCTCTATTAACAGAGATTTCAAAACAGTCAGACGTAAAACCAAAACAAAAGGTCATTCGTTTCTATTGAACACGTATTCATTTTATGTGCATACTACAGCTGCTAATGTAAGGCCTCATTAAATTATTTTAAAACCTCTCTATATACAATATTTGTGGTTTTGTTGCCCTGTGGTAGCAAAATAAATCGTTTTTATTCACTTCCAGCTCTACGAAGTCCGACATAAAGTTGTCCATGAGTGAAGGAAGCTCTCTTGTCTCAAATCGTTGGCCACCGTTTTAAATGTTTGTCCCTGCGATTTAACAGAATTGAATAAAATGTATAGAAGAATATCGATGGAAAGGAAAGAGACAGTTGATATAATATGGCTGAGATAAGAGACAGTAATAGCCTACGTGGGTGCGGTACCCACTGAGTAATTGAAGAGCCCGGTGCAAGAACCAGACAGCTCCACTTTTTTGTCATTTTGTGTTATGTGCTGCTTTGCATAGCAAAAAAAAAACACTTTCATTTGGTTTAAAAACGAGATAGCTCCATTCATTGCTTATAAAGATATAACAGAAATGGAGCTGTCTTCTCATATTTTATTCTTTTAGCCGGGGGAAGAAAGAGACAGCTCCAGGAGCTGTCTGTTTCTTGACCCGTATGTAGTTCATATTTTCCCCACTAGAGTCAGTGTTATGCACAGATGTTTTGTAAAGTCATTCTTTGAGGTTATTGTTTGCTACATTGAAAGTTGAGGTTATTGTTTGTAAGTGGTCCTTTTTTTACGTGCTGATTTTTTGTATGAAATATGAGTAATTTATTACTTAATAGTGACAGTGAAGTAGATAATACTGACAGTGATCCAGATTATGTGCAGCCTGACATGACATTTGATAGTTCTTTGGTACCAACTTTATGTAGGCCGTGGTGTAAAAATTCTTTATCTTTTCTCGGATAACTGTTCATCCCAGAATAAAAACAATGCACTTTTTCAGTACTTTTATACGTTGGTTAAAGGACTTAAAAGATTCCATAAAATTTTTCACCGCTACCCTGAACCCGGCCATAGTTTTCTACCGTGTGACCGCACATTTGAATTAATTGAAAAGGAAAAGCGTAAACGAGAGAGAATATTTTTGCCAGAGGAGTATCACGAGTTAGTTAAAAACACAAGTCGCAAGTTCACTGTCATTGAGGTTAAACAAAATATGTTCCTTGCATTTACCAATCATTTTAATGAAATTTTTAAAAAAACCATTTGCAACGAAAAAAACAGAAGTTTACAATATCCAAGTATAGATTTGTTGAATACAACAATGAAAAAATAGTGTGCAGTGTTTCGCCAAGTAATATGATAAGAGACTCATTTACATTAGAAAAGCCTAATACTACGCTTTCTTTGCCAGAACAACAAAGATTTCTGTACAAAAATTTATTAAAAATCAATCCAAATAAAGCAAAAGATATAAAAGTTATTGCAAGCAAGTATGTTCCACCTGACTGTTTATGGTTCTACAACAAACTTGAAACAGCGAATGTTGCAGTAAATGAAAATGAAACGGCTGATGATGATGAAGTATTTTAAATTCATAAATTAATAAAATAAATTTGTATAAAATGTTTTTGTATAAAATAAATCATCTTCTGTTGAAATTTGAGTCATTTTATTTGTGTTTGTCTGCATTAAATCAAGGTAACCTCTCAACGGGGTCAAACAACCAGATGGCTCCCAATAAATTTGGTCCCAAAGCAAAAGAAAAAGTAATAAAATTTAAAAAATATATACCGATTATTTTGTAGCAAAGAAAATTCACTATTTAAAATGAAGTTACAGTACTAATTTCTAAATTTGAATTTTTGTTCCGTTTTTTGTCTCTCCTGAAAAATTTAAAAAAATGGAGTTGTCTGGTTCTTGCACCGGGCTCTTCAATTGGAAATATACGTACGACTCATTCACTACCTGTCCAATGAAAACAAATACTAGTATATGAAATACAGTACAAAAATAAAAATTTTGAATATTTCCAAATTTTTAATGTTTTTGGAATCGAATGTTATACTTCACGTTTTTCTATGGAATATAAAAGTTGAATCGTGATTCTAGCCCAAAAAATAGGCTACACCATCCAGAGGACTTGGAAAAAATAAAAGTGCTATACACCCAATAAACTAAAAAATGCGACATCGTCACAGTTTAAGTTGCTTAACTCACTTAATTAAAGTTAGTTAAAGTTGCAAAATAGCCCCCCTATTCATCAGGAGGAAGCTCTAAGCTATGCAACTATGAAAGATTTTTTAAAATCAGTTCAGTATTTTTTGAGATTACCTCATACAAACAAACAAACAAACAAACAAACGTTTCTTCTTTATTATATTAGTAAGGATAACATATCATTTGTGCGCACACGCAATTTGGATTATTGACTATTGCCTTTTTGAATAGGTTCATATGTTGATATGATTAGCTTTTTTGGTTGCCTTAAACCACTAACTAATGCAGGGGTCTAACCCTGGGGTTCTAAATGTGTGCGCCGGGCACTGCCAAACATTGCCAGGGGTACCTTTCCACGGCATATGCAATCATTTCCTTTTAAACGTTTTATAGAGAAAATATTCTGTAAAGGGAAAAAGTGACGTGACAGTGTGTTGGGCCAGTCTAAGCTGGTGGGAGTAGTTTGTATGGAAAAGTCCATCTAATAAGAAGAGGGTGTGCGTGAGTAGTGTGTTTACAACTTGACAATTTTGTAGTTGAGTTCTAACCTTAGCGTATGAAGTGATTAATTAGTTATAATTAATTAGGTAGTTAATTACTGAAGTGAAGTGTTATTCTACACAAATGTTGTAATCTATCTTTGTTGTTCTATCTCATGTATTTATTTTTATCTTTTACTATTTTGCTATTTATCGGATTTTAATTTTATAATGTAGTGTCTTATATAATTCAAAGCTGTTTATTTTTTCGTTGACTCTGTTCAGTTTTGAGTTCATATAAAATGAGTGAAAGTATTGGGAAAAATAAAGTCGGCAAAAAAGGTCAAGTTTTGCATTGTCATTGTCGTGAAATTATTAATAATGTGATAACGTTTTTTGAGCGGGGAGTGAAAGAGGGACCTGATGTATCATTGAATTATAGAAAGTGTGCCGTTATGGAACTTACAAGCAACAGGGATTTCAAAAAATACTTTTCCTTACTTTTTAATTTATTTCCGATTGCATAAATGTCAATAAATTAAGTTGACTGTAAGTCTGGTTTTCGTTTCTTATAATAGTAGCTAATAATATGAGGCAGAGTAGTAGTGGCGTTCAAGCTGCCGTTGCGGTGCGGTTTGGCTAGTATTACACGTGATCTGGAGTGGAAGGGCAATTCCTTTCTTACTTTCTCATGCCTATACCTTGTCTCTTTCTTTAGGAATGGAATCACCCGCGTAACGTACATGACGGAGTTTGTTTTCCATTAGCATTTTGGCTGAATTGAGGAGCATGTTTTTTTTTTGGTTTAACGTCCGACTGTTTTGAAAATTGCTGCTAATGCAGACGGAGAAGGATGAAATGAATTTTTTGTAACGTATGAAAAAATGCCATACCCGAGTGAGATTCGAACCCAAGACCGCGTGATGAGAGGCGAGCACGTTACCAACATCGCCAACGCGGCCGGCAATTGAGGAGCAGAGCAGCTGACTGACATTTCTACGGAATCGACTTTAAAATCTAAGGTTCCAGTCTCAATCTTTGTTTGAGTTTTGGTGAAGCATCTAAGATGAGTGATGGGGGAGACCGGGGCTAGTTGGCGCACTTTTACATGTATTTTTACTTTCTCTTGCCTATATGAATATACAGGAAGGAAAGTATTGTTTTCATGTCGATTTTAACAAATCGAGTTTTCACGGGATTTACACGTTTACAGACCCCCTGAATCCAAAAAACATGTTTTTAGCGATTGGTCTGTGTATGTGTGTGCATGCGCGCGCGCGCGCGTGTGAGTGCGAGTGTGTGTGTGTGTGTGTTTGCGTGTATGTGTGTGCATGCGCGCGCGCGCGTGTGAGTGCGCGTGTGTGTGTTGAACAAAATATCTCAAGAACGGAACATCGTACGAACTTGAAACCTAAACACTACCGGACCTGACACGAACATTTTCATCAAAATCGGTCAACTTGAAGTAGTAGTTTATTCGTGTAATTTTTCGCTTTATTGCGATATTTTCAAAAACTGGTCCTACGATTTTTTTAAAAATCGCCTCATTTACTAAATTTTTTATGCTTTACAAGGTAGGGTAAGCGCAATTATTACTGAAATTCTTGGTGAGGCTGTTTTCACGTAAAAAAACGCTTAGTTTAACAGTAATTAGCGATTTTCTGTTTTTTTTCTCACGAAAACGTGTAAAAATATCGATTTAAAAAAAAAAAATATTTCAGCTTCAGTATGCATTTTACGACAAATATGTATAATCAAATTTATAGGAAATTGAAAGTTCTATAACTTTTTTTAGAGCATTTTTCTCTACAGAGCGTAGTTTAGCGTGAAGGAGTGATTTTCCGTATTTTTAATCTGAAATGAGGTTCATTTTCATTATGCGTCTTTCACTCATGATTAATATTAGGTTATGTTTATTGAGGTTAATTTTTTGTTTATTTTTAATAAACTCTATTCAGAGAAATCTACATGAAAACAAAAGGCATTACTTTGCTTGTTTGGGATGTTTAGGTGATCAGCCGAAGGGCTGGTTTGAACCTCTGGAGGCTTTACTAAGTAAATCGAGGGCAAGGTGGTTTACCTTTGCCTTCCTCACTGGGTCGAAAAGTATGTTCATAAGCATGCCAGGTCCTCTGAAAAGCATTTACTTTCCACCCATTTGCAGGGGCAAGGTAATTATAAAATCTTACTTAGAAATAGGCGACAGAGTTCTTATTTTCATACACAATAATATACTACTCTTATTTTCCAAAAAAATAACAATTCTATTTTCTAAAACAAAATAAATTAAACACAAGGTTATGTTGTTTAGGTGATCAGCCGACAGGCAGGTTTGAATCTCTAGAGGCTTTTACTAAGTTAAACGAGCAGTGAGAAGGTTTACCGGGGCTTCTTTACAGAGTGGAAAAAGCATGTACATTCCGCCCTGCAAATGACACCTTCACTTCATTTACTACAGGTTCTAGATGTATAATGAAATTTATTACTCTCAGAGGAGATAACCGTGACTAGTGTCTTTTACACCTCTACCTCTTCTATTCTTAAATGATTCAGCCACATAATTGGCTGACCATATGATAAGAGATAACTATTTTTTGTAACCCTTAAACTAGCAGATCGAGTGCAAATAATTTAACACTCCACCTGCCTGTTATTCTTTCTCTATGCAGGGCGTTCTGTAAAAGGGTTCCAAGAATTCATGGCGTGATTCCCCACAACAAAAGAAGAAAAAAAATTTCAAATTAACATACGTCCGAAAATCATTAGTTACAGAGTTATACAGGGTAAAATGTTTCGTCAGAATTTCAGTTACCCCGTTAAACGAAGCCCTACAGATATTTGTTGGGCGTTAAATTAGGCAAAAATTTTACTGTATCGTTTGTAAAATGAACAGAAAAATTGAACAAAACAGGTTTCAGACCTGTAGCTGCAGTAATTTTTAAGATATCTGATGAAATGCGCAAAACTTGGTCCCAAAAAACAAGTTTCTTTTAGGTTTAAAGCAGATGAACTTTGTTAAAAGAATAATAAACACAAGAAATTCTTATACAAAACTTGTAGAGAATTTTTCATGCGTTTTTTTATTGAATTAAAATAAATTTTTTTAAAAATTGTGTTTGTCTATTATTGACTTATTTAACATCATTCTCTTCAAAATTAAATTCTCTACAAGTTTTGTATAAGAATTTCTTGTGTTTATTATCCATTTAACAAAGTTCATCTGCTTCAAACCTAAAAGGAACTTATTTTTCGGGACCAAGTTTTGTGTATTTCATCAGATATCTTAACAGGTCGAAACCTGTTTAGTTAAATTTTTCTGTACATTTTACATACGATACGGTAAAATTTATGCCTAATTTAACGCCCAACAAATATTTGTAGGGCTTCGTTTCAACGGGGTAACTGAAATTCTGACGAAATCTTTCACCCTCTATAACTCGGTAACTAATGATTTTTGGACTATGTTAATTTGAACTTTTTTTCTTCTTTTGTTGTGGGTAATGACGCCCTGAATTCTTGGAACCTTTTTCCCTTGGGTTCCTTGGAACCCTGTATAATAATATAGAGCAAAAGAGAGTAATAATAATGATAATGTCAATAAACGTTAAAGAGAGAACTGGGACATTATCCCAGTTCGTAGTACGGTTCGTAGTATAAATATCGAAATACGAGTAGAGATCATGTTTAGATTGTAAAGAGCTGAATGCAACCGACCCGACCAGCCTCAGTTTTCAAAACGTGTGCAGCTTCACATTTTCCAGCGAAAGCGAAAAACAACATACCTGATTGTATTAGGTAGATCTGGAGATAACATTTAAAACAGTCAAGTCATGAGAGGACATAAAATATAAAAAGTGAAAGAACAACCAATATGCATATTTGATTCAACCGCACTAACTGATTGTTATTATTCTACAGCTGTTTCTCTAAGCATCTGTGCCACTTTAAAAAACAATTTCACTGTTATCTTTAATAACACAAACTTTGACAGTGATACGGGTATTATAATTTATAAAATATGTTCGTAACAGGCAGGTGGAGTGTTAAATTATTTGCACTCGATCTGCTAGGGCTACAAAAATTAGTTCTGCTTCTAATCACATGATCAGCCAATTATATGTCTGAAAAATTTTTTTTCTCTCTAATTCTTTATTTACAACTGTAAAATTTAACATCAAGCAAATGTGATTAATATGATAATAATGTAAATTACATGATAGGCATGAGAGGGGTAGGGCCTCCATTGGTGCCTCCCCAACAATGAAATTTGTATATCAAATTAGCAGGTCTCTACTCCAGCGTCTTTTGAGGCGTCTAAGGGGATTATCAGGTAAATGGAAGGTGGAAAGTGAACGCACCAGGGGGTTCTCGTGTTCGTGTGATTTATTGTGAAAGCCTTTGTATAGGTATTCGATGGAATTTTGTACAAGTGGTGTTTTCAAATCTGTATGTAAGGTTTTGTTGTTAACGTAAAGAGGTGTTTTTGCTATAAGGCGTAATGTTTTTGACTGGAATGCTTGAATTCGTTGAAAGTTAGAGGGTTTGGTTGAACCGTAAATTTGGGACCCGTAGGTCCATATAGGTTTCAAAAGAGAACAATATATGCGAAATTTTTGTGCCATTGGTAATTTTGATCGTTTGTGAAGTAGGGAATATAGAAGTTTAAGTCGGGAATTCTGTTCCAAGTATATCAGGAAATATTAAGGTAAGGAATGAGGATAAGAGATTGAGGTGGCTGGGGCATGTGAAGAGAGTGGATGCTGGCAGGATACCAAGAGGTTTTTTTTTTTTTTTTTACTTGCATCCAGGAGACTCCAAAGGGAGTATAGGACATGTCAAATAAAACTGATAAACTGACAGTTTATCACCAATGATAAATTCATCACTTACCACCAAAAAATTGTTTTTGCTACTGCTTACTTCATTAGGCTTGTCATGAACCCCATTGAATCAAATATCACACAAAATTAAAAATTAAAAAATCAAATCAAATCACTTACCACAAGTTTTTTCCTACTACTGCTTAACTCAGTAGGCTTGTCATGAGCCCCTTTGTATCAAATAGAACACAATATTTGTTTAATTAGAAGTTCAATATTTTTCAATCAAAACTATTTAAAAAGGAATTCGTGTACACTGTAAAATGTTTCATCAATCAAATACTGTTTCAGCTTTTTTTTAAAATGACTTAAATTGTCACAACTTTTTAAACCTTGTGGCAATTTATTGATGTATTTTTTACCTACATAAGTTGGTTTTTGTTCAAACAATTTAGTGTTGTGATTAGCAACATAATAATCGATTCTGTTTCTTGTGAAGTGGTTGTGAACATCTAAATTCTGTGAAAAGGTATTTTTCTTTACGTACATTATCACTTCAAAAATGTACAAAGAAGGAACTGTGAGCAATTGCAGCTCTTTAAATAGTGATCTGCATGAGGTAAGGTGGTTGACTCCCATCATACACCTAACAGCTTTTTTCTGTATTTTAAAAACTCTTTCCATGTTACCCTGTGATGAATTACTCTATACTAGTATGGCATACCTGATATGAGATAAAATTAAACCATGATAAGCTGCTATAAGCAATTTTTTATCATTTAATCTGGCAATTTGTTTCAATACAAATACCCCAGATGATATTTTACCACATAATCCCATGATAGGGTCCTATCTAGTGACACTCCTAGAAACTTCACTGTTTGCACATGATCTAAGATATTATTCTGTATAAAGACATCCACTTCTCTGTTTTCCCTTACATTGTGTTTGTTTTTGAACTGTAAGTACTGACACTTTTTCCCTTTAACTGTTAACCTTAATTCATTCAGAAATTGGACTACAGATTCTATGCTAATATGTGTATTCACTTCGAGATTTTCTACCAGTAAACTTTTGTTTATGATTGAAGTATCATTAGCAAACAATAAAGCTCCACTGTTGGGTAAGATTTCTGGTAATCTATTTATATACAATAAAAACAAAATGGGGCCTAAAATTGAACCCTGCGGAACACCAGCTTTGACATCAAGCTTTTCAGACAAAATTTTTGTAAGTTTCCCCCTAACTAGTTTAGTTATTTCTACGCACTGCACTCTACCTACCAGATAAGACTGAAACCATTTAAGTTCTACGTCCCTAATACCTAATGACTAACATTTTCAACAAGACTTCATGATCAACACAGTCGAAAGCTTTACTGAGATCTAAAAACACAGTTAAGGCCTTCTCTCCAGCATCCAATATTATCAACTATCTGCTCAAAAAGTGAGACAATAGCAGTTTTGGTTGACTTACCCTTTTGGAAACCATGCTGATCTTTTGAGATAATAAGGTTTACAGTCAAAAAACTGATTAACCTATTAAACACTACCTTTTCAAGAATTTTGCTAATAGTGTTTAATATACTTCTGGGCCTATAATTTTCCACTAATTGGGTTTTGCCATTCTTAAACACAGGCAATATTTTACCTTCCTTCAGTTGCTTTGGAAATACTCCTCTTTCCAGGGAGAAGTTAATTGCATGAAGGAGAGGTGTTAATAAAATTTTTTTACATTCTTTAACAATAATACTTGAGATCCCATCTAACCCTACCGTTTTCTTACTTTTTAAGCTATCAATAACTGATTCTAGTTCCTCATGTGAAACTGAGCTAAATACAAATTTATCTTGGTGGATCAAGGTGGGAAGGAAGCAAACAAGTTTGGAGTGTTTGCTTTCTACCTTTTGACTGGTATCCTCTGCAGTGTTTTCTGCAAGTCGGAAAACATAAATGATAAAGGTGACTTTAAAATAAGAAAGATGGATTTCTAAGAAGTAGTTTATTTAAATATTTGAAAATAGTTTATGACAGGTACAAATAAGCTAAAAAGTTAAAAATAAATACAAGTTGGAAATATTAAATTGTTCATGGCAACCATTCGGCATCAGGGTCTGAATTCTGGTGTTGAATAAGTTCTTCACGGCGGTCATTTGAATTGGTCCGGCTGGAAACGACGTTGTATAATTTTTTAGCGCCTTCTGCGGCCACTTCGACACCGTCGCCTATTTTTTCACCGGCTTTGCGGACTGCGCCTCCGATGTTGGCGGGACTGAACGTTCCGTCGTCAATGTTGATGTTCACTCCGGAATTGCTGTCAGGACAGCCGCTCTGGTCAATCACACTCAGCTCGAACGGATCAACTCCGTTGCTGCTCAGTCTGGCACGCATCTAAAACAGAAAAGACGAAAAAACTACATTCACTTTAACTAAACATAATTCTTCTGCGCTCCAGATAATGCAATAATAAAAATAAAAATAATAATAATAATAATGTTATAATAAAAAATGTTTATCTTTAAATGCCAAAATTAAACATTACAATACACTAATCAAACCAACAATTTTATATGCCAGTGAGACCTTGACACTTAACAGGAAAACAGACATGGAAGGCTTACAGAAGGAAGAAAGAAAAATAATTAGGAAAATTCTTGGACCTAGATGGACCGAAAACGGGTACAGATTACAGAGAACATCGAAAATAGAAGAATATTTCAACATAAGAGACAGACATGAGGAAAAGACGCCTTCAATTTTATGACCACATTATGAGGCTTCCTGACACTAGACTCACAAAGAGAATAGTAAAATATGTATCATCACTTGTTAATCACTTGTTGGGGGGGGGGGGGGGGGGGGGGGGGAATGGATACAAAGTGTTAAAAAAGATTTAGAATTGGCCAAAATCATCAAAGAAGAAATTCTCATGAGACAATTTTAGAACAAAAGTTAAAAAATGGGAGGTAAACCAGAGACAAAAGCTCCAAGAACCGAAACTAAGTGGAGTGAACAGCGAAAAGCTGAATTCTCACAAAGAATGAAAAACTGGTGGGCGGATAAAAAGGACAAGAAATCCCAAAAACAAACCAGATTTACTTAGCGTCTTCCACTTCGGGAGCTTTACGACTAATAATAATAATAATAATAATAATAAAACTATATTATTATCAAACATTATAATCAACAAATGGGACGTTACACTAGAGCCAAAGGAACCGAAGCCATACAGGCCAAAATGAGATGAGGAGCGAAAAAAGCAACACAGCATAAGAATGAAACTGTTAGCAAGATAAGAACAACAAAAAATGAAAAACAAAACGAAGCATTTGCTTAGCGTCTTCCATTTCAAGGGAGTATCCGCAAATAATAATAATAATAAAACTTTACTTCCATACTTTTTTACTTTCTCTTGCCTATATGAATAAATAGGAAGGAAAGTATTGTTTTCATGTCGATTTTAAGAAATCGAGTTTTCACCGGATCTACACGTTTTCAGACCCCCTGAACCCAAAAAACATGTTTTTAGCGATTGGTCTGTGTGTGTGTGTGTGTGTGTGTGTGTGTGTGTGTGTGTGTGTGTGTGTGTACAGAATATCTCAAGAACGAAACATCGTGCGAACTTGAAACTTAAAACTTAAGTTACATACCACTACCGGACCCGACACGAAAATTTTCATCAAAATCGGTCAACCGGAAGTAGTAGTTTATTCGTGTAATTTTTCACTTTTTTGCGATTTTTTCAAAAACTGGTCCTAAGATTTTTTTAAAAATAGCCTGGTTTACTACATTTTTTATGCTCTACAAAATAGGGTAGGCGCCATTATTACTGAAATTCTTAATAACGCCGTTTTCACGTAAAAAATTTGTTTCATTTTTAAGATTGCGGCTTTAATATGCATTATAGCGCAAACATTTTTATAATAAAGGTTGTAGAGAATTTAAAATCCTACAACTTTTATTTCAAATATTTTTTTATATAACGTATAGTTTAGTGGTAATTAGCGATTTTCTGTTTGGAAAAGTACGCTTATCAGCATGCCGGGCCCTCTGAAAAGCACATATTTTCCACTCTGCAAATTTCACCATCACTTCATTCACCACAGTTTTAAAATATACGAGGGTAAGTCAATTATCATCCGCAATGTAGTTACAAAATTTTATTGTAATCAAACAGGAAACTTACAAGTACATCATTTTTCGACATAGCCCGCTTGCTTTTCAACGCACTTGGTCCATCGTTGTTCAAGTTTCCCGATGCCCTCATAAAAGAAGGTTTTTGGTTGAGATGCGAGCCAGGAATGCACCGCTTCTTTCAGTGCTTCGTCCGAGGTAAATCGACGGCCCCTTAATGCCTCTTTGAGTGGACCAAACAAGTGATAATCAGAAGGAGCAAGATCGGGACTATATGGAGGATGAGACAGTACTTCAAAATTGAATTTCTGGAGCGTTTTAGCAGTGTAGGCAGCAGTATGCGGACGGGCGTTGTCGTGCAACAACACAACACCTTTTGACAGCAGTCCTCGGCGTTTGCTTCAAATTGCAGGCTTTAGCTTGGCAGTAAGCATCTCACTGTAACGTACACTGTTTATTGTTGTGCCCCTTTCCTGATAATGTTCCAGTACAGGACCTTGTGAGTCCTGTACTGTTGTCTTTCTGCTTTTATCTGCCTTTCCAGCGCGACCGTTTGTACGCTTATCTCTTGGCCTATTCTTTCGTCCGTCCGTTAATTGTCTTTTTACAGTATGCTATATACCTGGTTCTGATCAAGAAGAATTTATTTTTGTTTAAATAAATTAAAATATTATTATTATTGAAAATTCTTTTTATTATATTTCATAATGTAGTTACTGTGTTAATTTTGGCTTATGCCTTATTCAAAATTTATATATAATCACGTTCCTCGTTTTTTTTATCCCCTTTTAAGGTAAGTTTTTTTTATATCTGTCACTTGAATTTATTAATATTATTTTGTAATGTATTTTATTAATCTATTTGTATCTTGACTACTGCACCTTTATTTTTAAATTCCATTTTGTATTATTTTTATATTTAAAAAAAATTTTAAATTTTCTTTTCCATTAAGCACAATTTTATTTGATTTTTACAATGTCTGATGATGATGTAATCTGTAGTTTTTAATTATCAAATTCGTGTAGGACGTTTATAGAATTAAATCTGTTCTCTTTTTAAGGTAAATTATTATCACAAATAAGTTAAAATATAAAAAAAAACAGAAAATCGCTAATTAGCGCTAAACTATAGTCTACGTTATACAAAAAATGTTTGAAATAAAAGTTGTAGGATTTTAAATTCTCTACAACTTTTATTATATACATTTTTGCGCTAAAATGCATATTAAAGCCGTAATCTTAAAAACAAAATTTTTTTACGTGAAAATAGCCTCACCAAGAATTTCAGCAAACATGGCGCCTACCCTATCTTGTAGAGCATAAAAGATTTATTACACCAGACGATTTTAAAAAAAATCGTAGGACCAGTTTTTGAGAAAATCGCAAAAAGTGAAAAATGACACGAATAAACTACTACTTCCGGTTGACCGATTTTGATTAAAATGTTCGTGTCGCGTCCGGTAGTGGTATGTAACTTAAGTTTCAAGTTTCAAGTTCATACGATGTTCCGTTCTTGAAATATTCTGTTCACACGCGCGCGCGCGCGCGCGCACGCACGCGCACACACACACACACACACACACGCACAAGCACACATACACACAGACCAATCGCTAAAAACATGATTTTTGGGGTCAGGGGGTCTGAAAACGTGTAGATCCGGTGAAAACTAGATTTCTTAAAATCGACATGAAAATAATAATTTCCTTTCTATATATTCATATAGGCAAGAGAAAGTATAAATCAATAATGCCAATAAATATTTTTAATTTAATTGGAATAAATGAGGTAATGTTTAGCAATTAAAAGTACTGACCTTGTCCACGTAAATTTTATCCAAAGTTTTGGTACGCGAGAGTAGAGTTGCAGACTGTCTGTTGGCGAAGGCCAGACTCTGGCAAGAGAAGACGGTAGCGTACGTGTCGTAGTCTGTCATAACCACTGTGTAAGATGCGCTTCCTGCAACGCCTGTAACACATTCACCACATTCAGTTTATAAATTCACTATAGTTCAGCCGCTCTAAGTTTGCTCCTACTGTCAACAAACCAAAACCAGCTACTACAGGGTGCACGCTAGAGTCCGTGACTTTATGGATGTCGTTTCCTATTTTTTTTTTTTTTTAATTTACGCCCCAATTGGAGCACTCGAGTCACTCATGGACATGCGTTCCTTGAGGAGTTAGTTGTGGCACCACACTGTTGTTTTCTTCGTTCCCACATCAATTTCATATTCCTTGACCTGGTGGCTCTCAATCTCTCTGCTACAGCTGCATTCGGCTGTCTTCTCTCTCTGAAAGGCAGTTGGGTTATCCTCTTTTCCCTTAGGATGGTCTTCTCTTCTCGTCACTGGATCATTTCTTCATTTATATTCAAGTTCCCCTTGTGTGACATGACTTCCTGTATCCATTTGTTTTGGATCTTATTCTTCATTTGGTAGTCAAGGAGCTGTTTAATGAGTCTTGAGTCAGGCAGTCTGCTAAGGTGGCCAAAGAAAGCGACTCTCCTCTTCCTCATTGTGTCCAATATCGGCTCATTTTCCTTATAAACTATATTGTTGGGGACTATCCACCATCTTCCTTGGACCTGATGCTTGAAATTGATAGTTGTTCTTAATATTCTTCTGTCTATCTTTTTCTTTTATTATCGTATTCCTATTAAGTCAACTATTTTTGAAATTATAACTACTTAAAGTACTAAAAACATCAGTCGTGATATGATGTAGGCCTAACAATTTCATTCATAAAAATACTTTTAAAAGTATTTTGTATTTAAATACTTTTGAAAATATTTTGTTGTTACTTTTTAATCAGCGTGTACACATTTTTATATAATGCGCATGCTCAGTGACGTCATTATTTGTTTACATTAGGAGCAAACTTAGAGAGGCTGGACTGTATATTGGTTATCAAACGAACACAGCTCCCCTATCCTCACATTTTGCTGTCTGTTGGTCGAGTACTGTTACGGGTAACCATTTGTAAGGTTACTAACGGAGCCGACAATCCTTTTATTAAGGGTGACTCTACAAGCCAAATAAAAAACTTAAGGGGGTAGTCAACTCAAGAAGACGATTTTTTAAAATTTCGATTGGTTTTTGCATTTATTTGAAGTTTAAAATTTTCTGAAGCACAACATTTTGTTTACTTTGTTTGTACGATAACAGAAAGTTATAAAAACATCTGTTTAAAATAAAGCAATCCACCGGGTTGGTCTAGAGGTAAAGTCGTTGTCAAAATCAGCTGTTTAACAGCTGATTTTGGTTCAGCTGAACGAAGGTTCCTGGTTCAAATCCTAGTAAAGGTAGTTCCTTTTATACGGATTTGAATGCTAGACAGTGGTTACCGGTGTACTTTGATGGTTAGGATTCAATTAACCATACTCTCTCAGGAATGGTCGACCTGAGTCTGTACAAGACTATACCTCATTTGCACATCATACACATCATCCTCATCTCATTGGGTCATGGGGTTGCTTATTGTTCTGAATTGAACAGATTGCAACGTACACAATTTAGGGATTACAAAAAAAAAAATATAAAGCTCACTAGCACGGCGAATGAAATTGTTCCTTCAAATTTAAGTTTTCCGGAAATGTGGTTTTTGCATGATTGGACATTCTTGTACGGATTCTTATCGGAATTAAATATTTTGGTTTGTATCGGCGGTATTTGGAAGATATTTTTTTCAATTGTTCATAATTTCTTGCTCTATTATCTGTGGAATGATTATTATAAAAACCTTAATAGGGATTTAGTTAAAAAATAATTTGTGAATACATAAAAAAAAATTATTTGAAAATATGGTTTTTCTTCAATGAATTTCTTGTAAGAAAAAATATATACAAGCGCATACAACAAATAATGACAGAAATTTTCTGTATTTTGTAGCATATGAATCATATTGATATCTAACTTAGTTCCTGAGATATTTGATTCCCCGTAAAAGCCCGCTTTTCCAACCTCACCCTTATATTAGGAGCTGTAATTAATTTTTTGACTTTGTTCAAATGGCAGATCATTACTAGTAAATTTTGTTTTTAAACCTGTTTTGTTCAATTGTTCTGTTCATTTTACATACGATACGGTAAAATTTATGCCTAATTTAACGCCCAACTAATATCTGTAGGGCTTCGTTTCAACGGGGTAACTGAAATTCTGACAAAATCTTTCACCCTATATAACTCGGTAATTAATGATTTTCGGACTTTATGTTAATTTGAACTTTTTTCTTCTTTTGCGTGGGGAATAACGCCCTGAATTCTTGGAACCTTTTTCAGAACGCCCTGTATAGGAAATGAATTTACCTCAAACTAAATATTTCTCCTCTTTCTTCTTCTTCTCCTCGTTCTGGTAACTTCTTCAAATACTTTCTCCTTCTTAAACAACTGTTCCAATCTGAATTCCGAATGGAAATGATTTCGGTCTCACTTATCCTTATTCAGAAAACCTCTGGTTGACGAACCTCCCTCTCCCATCAAGCGTTTTAACCAACCTGGAGGGCCAAAGAGAAGGATAACCATCCCAATGATTGGCTGTAAGTTGGAAAGTGGAAGAAAGGTCCAAAAACACAAAGGGGGAAATACATTCGCCTAATGAATATCATATGGTTGACAGTTGGCTATATTTACAACTTACTGCCTAATTAATACTCTAATGTATTACTATTCTAACAATGTGGGTTTCCCCAAAGACTAGTTGAGGGGTTTTACTTTAGTTCTGGAAGATACGGTAATTAGGAATTACGATAACTTCCATTGATGTATGACGGTGCAAAGCATATGTCCGGAATCGCTTCGTTTGAGAGTGAAAACTGGCTAAATTTTTGTCCGGGTTTCAGTTCCCCCGGAAAAATGTTTAGAAAGTTTCTTTTTTAATCCCTAATATGTGTACGTTGCAATCTGTTCAATTCAGAACAATAAGTAACCCCATGACCCAATGAGATAAGGATGATATGTATGACGTGTATATGAGGTGTAGTCTTGTACAGACTCAGGCCGACCATTCCTGAGAGGTATGGTTAATTGAACCCTAAGCATCAAAGTACACCGGTGATCACTGTCTATTATTGAAATCCGTATAAAAGTAACTACCTTTACTAGGATTTGAACCAGGAACCTTCGTCTCCGAAAATAACTGTTAAACAGCTGACTTAAGGCACCGACTTTACCTCTAGACCAACCCCCTGGGTCAGAAAGTTACTTAAGTTGTGAAACTTTTTTTAAATTTCTAATATGTGTACGTTGCAATGTGTTGCAATTGAGAACAGTAAGCAACCCCATGACCCAATAGGTATGTCCACACTCATTCGACTTTCGATTCGACGTCGCATGCGCTTAGAGGCATGCCACCATCCCGCACTCGTTTGAAAAAATTTATCTAAAAAAAACATAAATATTTTGAACAATGCACTAATATTAAAGCCTGTTCTTTCCTGCATTGAATGGTTTGATTTAGATTGTTTTATTTAGAAATTAATCGGAGATAACTCCAGCAATTTACGCAAAAAAGTACTCAGTTTTTAGCCGGTGTTCCATTAATGTGGTTTTTAAACCTCCGTTACTCCGTCCAGGCTTTTCATAAAATCGGCGTTTAAGTACGTTGAAGATCAGAGTTTTTTTAAAATATGAATATTTTAAAAGTTAAATCTCATGTACCGTTTAAATATGCCGGCCATTTAAAAAAAAAAGTGATTTTTGGCTCCACGTAAGGGTAGGGAAATGATTTTTGGATTGAACCATCCATTTTCACAACGGTATTATGTCAAGCAAAGCGTTTATTTTATTTTAATAAAAACATCGTTAAATTATTCAGAATGAGTTGCAGCAGGAAAAACACCGAAGTTTGTTTTTCCAAACGACTATAGCCTACTCGGAGCGTATACCGCTATAGAGCTCAGTTTCCTCTTAAGAAGTTTAGAGACTAATAGAATTTTCTATTAACACCACATAAAATATCTATTTCTAATTACAAATGCAAAATACGATACATGGCACAATACTGTTGTAAAAATGCATGGTTCAGTCCAAAAATCATTTTCCTCTCTTTACGTGAAGCCAAAATACACTTAAAAAAAAAATGGCCGGCATTTTATAATGGAACATCAGACTTCTATTTTAAAATTTTCATGTAGAGAAAACTCTGATCTTCAACGTACTTAAAACGCCGTTCTTTTATGAAAAGCCTGGACGGAGTAACGGACGTTTAAAAACCACATTAACGGAAAACCGGCTAAAATCTGAGTACTCTTTATGCGTAAATTGATGCATCTCCGACTAGTTTCAAGGTTAATTAATATAAGTCAAACCAATTAACGCAAGAAAGAACACGCTTTAATTTAGTGTAGTGTTCAAAAATATTAGTTTTTTTTTTTTAGATAAAGCCCTTCAAACGAGTGTGGACAGATGATATCATGCCGCTAAGCGCATGCGATGTAGCATGCGACGTCGAACGAGTGTGGACATAGCTAATGAGATGTGGTGTAAATAAGTTGTAGTCTTGTACAGATCCAGGTCGACCATTCCTGAGAGAGTATAGTTAATTGAACCCCAACCATCAAAGTACACCGGCAACCACTGTCTAGTGTTCAAATGCGTATAAAAATTACTACCTTTACTAGGATTTGAACTAGGAACCCTCGTCTCCAAAATTAGCTGTTAACAGCTGACTCACGGCGACGACTTTACCTCTAGACCAACCTGATGGGTCAAACTGAATAAAATAAGTCCCAGATCTAAAACTACAAATGGCAGAGTTACACTCTGCCTTTTACGTACAATGCTGTAAAACTGTTTTCTATTTAATTGACTAAATAGTGTATTTACAAATTAACAGTATGCTACATATTTTCAGTAACGGAGTTTTGTTTCATCATATTACAGGGAATGTTTATTTATAAACAGATATTGCAATTTCTGTCTTATTCTCCGTGTGTTTTCATTTAATAATACCCTGAATTTCTACAGTTTGTTTGTTGCTTCCTGGTCTATTTTATATACTGTATTTTTTTTTTCCGAACAGGCCTTCAATGGACCACGCTAATATCAATCTAGTTTGGCGGCTCCCTCCTTCTCCTCCAATACTGCTTCATGTTCTCGCTGTGTTGCGCTCTTCGTTCCTCCGTATTTATACTGTATAAATAAATACTGTATTTATCTTTAGAATTAAATTATTCTTTACAAGTTTTATTTAAAAATTTTACAAGTTTGTTACTCATTTAACAAAATTAATGTACTTCAAACCATATAGAAATTAGTTTTTCGAGACCAAATTTAGTCTATTTTATGAGATATCTCAAAAACTACTGTAGCTACAGACCTGGTACCTGTTTTATTCAATTTTTTAGCTCATTTTACATAAAATTTGTTTAGTTTCACAACTTAATTAACGTTCTAAACATTTCTGTAGGAGAACTGAAACCCGGACGAAAATGTTTGCCAGCTGTAACTCGTTGTTGTTGTTTAGGTCAACAGCCGAAAGGCTGGTTTGAACCTGTAGACGTTTTACTAAGTAAAACGAGGAGTGAGGTGGTTTACTATTGCCAAAACTCACTGAGTTGAAGGAGTATGCTTATCAGGATGCCAGGCCCTCCGAAAAGCACTCACTTTCCACCCTGCAAATGACACTTTCACTTCATTCACCACAGGGTCTGGCTGTAGAGTGAAATTTATTACTTTCAGAGGAGATAACTCTGATTAGTGTCTTTTACACCTCTACCTTTTCTGTTCTTAACCCATTATAGGTCTGTGGTAGGTATACTTACCACTGGCAATAAGGTCGATTTTTTTAAGTATAAGCTATGCAGTTGAACCTTATTGGCATTTTACAGAAGTCCTTATGGTTTTATAGAAGTTCTCTGCTAAGTAGGCTATCCACATATTGAAATTACCGCGCAGCGAACTTTTACTTTGTGAGTTACACGAGTGTGGTAAGGATTCATACTAGCGTACGCTACCATGTTGTTACTTTGGTACAGTGCTTAGAAAATTCCAGTTTTTTACGGGAAGGCAAGCATTCATGGTGATGTAAAGTTAATATAAGTCATTAGCGACATTTTTCTGTTACATAGGGCTACAATTTGTTTTAATAAGCATTCTTACCACTAAATATTATGTGATTCCCATTTCAAGAAACATTCCTTGGTAAGCATACTTACAAGGGCATAAAAAAAAGAAATATCTTACTGTTCTGGCACTAGAAATATATTATTCAAGTCCCTATAAAACAAAATTCAGCATTTTACAACATTTTTTTTCATCCTGGAGACTCCAAAGGGAGTATAGGACATGTCAAGATAAAACTGATAAACTGAAAGTTTATCACCAATGATAAATTCATCACTTACCACCAAAAAATGTTTTTGCTACTGCTTACTTCAGTAGGCTTGTCATGAACCCTATTGAATCAAATATCACACACAATGAAAAATAAAAAAATCCAACACAATGATAAATTCATCACTAACCAATAATTTCCTCCTGCCATTTCTTAACTCAGCAGGCTTGTCATGAACCCCTTTGTATCAAATTGTACACAATATTTGTTTAATTAAAGTTAAATACCAAAACTATTTAGAAAGGAATTCGTGTACACTGTAAAATGTTTCATCAATCAAATATTGGTTTAGCTTTTTTTTTAAAATGACTTAAATTGTCACAACTTTTTAAACCTTGAGGCAATTTATTGATGTATTTTCTACCTGTACATGTATACTCTACATGTATATTTTTCCCCGTAGTACTGCCCTATGAAGGGTTAAATAGTTCAGTCATATAAGTGGCTGACTATGTGATAAGAAACAGAACTATTTTTTGTAGCCCTGGAACCAACAGATCGAGTGCAATTAATTTAACACTCCACCTGCCCGTTATGTACCCAAAACGGGCAGGTGGAGTGTTATTTTAATTGCACTCTATCTGTTTGGTCCAGGGCTACAAAAAATAGTTCTGTTTCTTATCACATAGTCAGCCACTTATATGACTGAACTATTTAAAAACAGAAGAGGTAGAGGTGTAAAAGACACTAATCAGAGTTATCTTCTCTGAACGTAATGAGTTTCATTGTACAGCCAGACCCTGTGGTGAATAAAGTGAAGGTGTTATTTGCAGGGTGGAAAGTGAGTGCTTTTCGGAGGGCCTGGCATGATGATAAGCATACTCTTTCAACTCAGTGAGGAAGGCAATGGTAAACCACCTTACTCCTCGTTTTTACTTAGTAAAACCTCTAGAGGTTCAAACCAGCCTTTCGGCTGTTGACCTAAACAACTGCCCGTTATGGGCGTCTGTAACTCGCTAACGAAGCGATTCCGGATATACAAATGTGAAGTATGTCGGGTATATGAATAGAAGCAGCGTATAGCGAGGGACTTACTTAGAGGGAATCTGACTTTCATTTTGGCTGGGACGCTTTTGTCGGGCGTGGTCAGTACTCCGGTGTAATGGTACTTGTTGTCGACGTTGACTAGTCCGAGGACGGGGTGTTCACTCACTTGTTCGACCTTGTACTCGCCTGGCTCCCCGGTCGCTGTGAAATTGTACGTCAGACATTTACTGCCGGTCGACGTCTTCTGGATCACGTACCACTTTCCTAACATCTAAACAACAAAAACAATAATATTACAGTCACTTGAGTCACGAGTTTGCCCTTGTTTGCAACGAGGGGTAAAGGAGGAAAGTAAAAGCTTCAGTGCGCATGCGCGACTGCTTCAATTTCAGTACGACAAACATAACAACTTACACTGTATAAATCTAAGCTTTATAGAGCTGCGGGATGAAGGGGACAGACGAAGTACCACACTACTGTTACATCATAACACTCTACTAATCATATCATTGTTATTCGGTATGCAGTAGGCTGCCTAGTGCGGTGACATACGTGGGTGTTGTTTTCAATATTCCCTGTAGATGGCGACACAGAATATAATGTACAGTTCAGCCGCTTTTAGTTTGCTCCTACAGTCAACAAACCAAAGCCACCTACTACAGGGTGCACGCTAGAGTCCACCACTTTATGGATGTCGTATTCCTATTCAGTTAACTATGTTTTAAATTATAACTACTTAAAACATCAGTCTTGACATGATGTAGGCCTAACAATTTCATTTATAAAAAATTTTTTAAAGTATTTTGTATTTAAATACTTTTGAAAGTATTTTGTTGTTACTTTTTAATCAGCGTGTACTCATTTTTATATAATGCGCGTGCTCAGTGACGACATTATTTGTTTACATTAGGAGCAAACTAAGAAAGGCTGGGCTGTAGTATGGATAGTACCCGTCACTACTACAAACATAATACAAGTAAAACGTTACTACTACTAACGCAATCTCTCACAGTTGTAGTAGTGACGTAATGCATACCTCTCAGCTGCACAAAGCTTGGCAACGGGGAGTACTGTACCCAGAGCATAATATACAGTACATCGCGGAACCTTTTGTAGGTTAACTGTACGAATATAACTGTTTGTTGCCGTAAACACAAATGTCGGTTTCTCGAAAACGTGGTCGAACTATTCACAGAGCTAAACGCAATGTAATGAAATGTTATGAAGTTGAAGTTAAACAAGAATGCCTAACCGCGCCTCTTAACAAAAGTCGTAAGCGAGCGGCTAACTACTGTGATGTTTCTCTTTGCACAATTCGAAAAATAAAGAAGGAAACTAAGGACGTGAAGAAGCTATTCTTCAACAGTTTTGTTGACAACTGGTATAAAAAGAAAATGGTTAGGTAGATACTAGAGAGACTGATAATGAAAACGCCGGTGACAGCAATAGTAAAGAAGGCGATTCATTCGTAATTACAGTAAATCAAACATTTCTAGTCATGTAATTAAGTTTTTTTTTTTATTTATTTAACGTCGCATCAACTCTGCAACGGTCATTAGCGACGACGTTGGGGTGGAACTTTATGCAATGTAGGATGAAATGATTTTTTGTAACGTATGAAAATATGCCGTGCCTGAGTGGGATTCGAACCCAGGACCGCATGATGAGAGGCGAGCACGTTACCAACTACGCCAATGCGGCCGACGTGTAATTAAGTTATAGGCAATATTACACGTCACATTAATTTATTATAAGGTTTATGAAGAAAACATTTTCTCGAAATAAACCACAGCTTACAAAATATATCTAGAAACTGAAAGGTAGTGAAATGCACGAGTAGTGTCTTACTGTTGAGGTTGGCAGCACTGCAGATATTCCACTTCCCTTTCTCACAGCCCATACATACGCAAAAAGGCAATCTCGTGACTTCAGTATCTACATATACACTCGATTGTTGAATTGTTATTCGATCCGTGATATCTGCATTCTGTTCATTCAAGTAGGTCGACGATAAGCAACGCCATGACACGACCATATTCGCGAGACCAATATCTAAAATTCTGCTGATTTACGAAGCCCGCAAGTTGGAAGTGAGCTTCATTACTCATCCAAAGATTGTTGAAAAGATCTCCGTTGTCATTCATCATGTCCAATAATCGATTACAAAAACAAGTCGGGATGCGTGATCAACATTATTCAAAGCGTGCACTGAATTTTAAACAGATGGAACTGTAGATCTTTGTGTAAAATCCTCCTCACACTGCGATTAGAAATGCCGAGTGATATTGCATGACGTCGAGGTGAACGCGTAGGACTTCTTAACACAGCCGCCTGCACCTTGTCATCGTTTTCTGATGTACGGACACTTTTTAGACTTCCAGTTCGTTCTTCAGTGTTGAGCCTGTTTCTTCAAAGTTTTTAACCCATGTATTTATTGTATGGGCTGAAGGTATCGGATCATTACGCGGAATATTGAAATAATTACGAAATGCGCGCTGCGCGAACACGTAACTATCATTACTTTTATAATACGCTTTAACAGCGTATGCTCCTTGTGCACCGCTCCACCACTCCATTGGAACTAAATGGTAAAACAGACGCTTTAAGACGGCGGTAGTTTCATTCTCGTAGCCGAACTACAGGAGACTGTATGCAGTGTTACCAAATACCCCGATTCACTGCCTCACCCGTTATTTGTGTATAAAAGAATCTGTGATAAAATAAAGGCGTTATGTAAAATGGACGTTGAGTTGTCTAAGAGTCATTTCTTGTTTGTACGTTCAACTGTAATATGGACATCCGTAGTATAACTTCTTTTAAGAGTTTCATTTCTGAAAATGGTTTAAAATATTTTGTGTTAGAATGTAAGTTAGTAAATAAATCGGTTATCGCCAGCTATTCCACTAAATATCGTCGTCTACAGACGGTCCCGGAGCCTGCCACAGAGAGCGCATCCAACTTGCAGCAAGTATTGTAACCCCCGCCGGCGAGGTATATAAACAGGTGTTTTGAACCGCGAGCGACACTCACTTGCCAGCTCCCGACCAGCAAGGAACAAGAAAAGAAGAGGAAGCCCAGCCCAGCCGAGGGAAGTAGCCCAGAAGAGACGAGCCCGGACGCAGCCATCCCTGGTCGACGCTACCGGTCAGCCGAAGAAAGCCCGTGCGTGTCGGCTGACACCACGGTGAAGAGTGAGTCCGACGTAGGCCCGGAGGGAACCGCCTCGGCCTACGCCGACCCGACACTGCGGGGCTCTGGGGGCCACCACTGCCACGCTGCAGTCCCCACCCAACTGCCACTGAGGGAAGGCTAGGCCTGAACCCGGTAGCCGAGCCGTCACCCTTTGGACACCACCAACAACAACACCGTTTCAAGAAGAAACGGCCCTTTTCAGGGCCACCCACCGTGCAAGGCGAGACTTGGCTACGTGCCGTCGGCCCCAGTCGGCGACACGGTATATTGTTACAAGTGCGATGGAAAAATGTACATTAGCGGCGTAAGCAACGGCAATCTTGGTTACAGATGTGGAAGTTCAAGCTGTCCAGCCAGGAAAACTATACGGGATGGTACGATTTTTTCTTTGGTACGCATTCGTCCAATCGCCTTGTTGTCAATGTTATTAGGTTGGATTTTAAAATGTCCATTCTCAGTGATTGTGCGGGAAACTGGTTTGACACGAACAATTACTCAGAAATTAATTGGTGCTTTTAAGGAAATTTTAGGTGTGTGGTTACTTGAGAACTCTACCAGAAATTGGTGGTGTAGATTAGATTGTGGAAATAGATGAAAGCGCTTTCGGAAAAAGAAAATATAACCGTGGCAGCGTAACAAGAACACGCTGGGTTGTATGCGGAATACACCGAGAAAGTAAAAAGTGCTTTTTAAAAATAGTCGACAAAAGAGATTCGGATACACTAATTAAAGCAATTTCGGAAAATGTTTTGCCAGGAACGACGATTACAACTGATATGTGGCGGGGATATAATTCGATCGACCACAACGGCTACTTTCACGAGACTGTCAATCATTCATTGAATTTTGTGAATCCCAATAATAGAAATATTCACACTCAAACAATGGAGAGTCACTGGGCAAAAATTAAACGGGATATGCGTCGCAGAATTGGTCGAATGACTATATCGACATTTGAGACTTATTTCATCATTTTTATCAAGCCATTAGTTATTTTTCGCCCGTAATATTTATGGTAAATAGCATGTAACAAAAAAAAAATAAATAAAATAGAACAAAAAATAAAAAACTACAAAATTATAAAAACAAAATAAAAGACATCCTGTGCCCGCTTTTGGTAAATGAGGAGATTATTGTGAAAAACTAATAATTTTCCATATTATCTAAAGCGGCTGCATGAATAGTGAAAACGAAGAAATCAAGAAATATAACATCTTCTCTCTTGTTGCACTACTGCACTACCATATTTATATGTTTATTTTTTAAGTTTTATTTGTTAATTTAAAATACATTATAATTATGTTATATAATTTATGTACATTAAAGTACATTATGTTTCATATTCATTTGCATGGTATAAGTTTAAAATAGGTTAACTGTAAAAGTGCCTTTAGGCAACTAGACGAGTCCATCGCATCATAACAACAGGCGACCCTTTCACCAGTAATAAAACACCGATTTCCTTAAACTTCCGGTCCCTCAGGTAGATGGCCTCGTCCAGTTAGTTAGCTTTACTCAAATAAAGACCAACAACAACACACCGACTTGCTGACTGTACAGTGCATGACATTTTTGAGAGAAGCAAGAAGTATGTACCGCGCTCAGGTCATGTGACTAGAACTACCAATCGGAGTCGAGTCGACCGCTAGTATCCTTGATGACGGCGATGGTAAAAATAAAACATTTTGTTTTCCGTCGATGATGGGGACAAGGATGTGCGTATTCACCTATCCGTTACCGGACACCCCTCGGCCAGCTACGCCCATTCCGGAGGAATTTAAGCAGCCTAGTGGCTTTAGAGGGGTGTATGGCTTGTATGGAGGGATAGCACCTTTCCTACACTGGGAGACCACATCAGGCTAACTGAGGGCTCAGTGAGACTGGTTCCCACATACAATCAGCTCTCACTTTTGGCTCCAAGAAGGCACACAGCCGGCCACACCCCGGTAAACCATGTTGGTCCATGGGCTAGACAAAGTGAGGGTCTCTAGTGGTACCAAAATCACTAGTAAGGTAGCGTCTATACTCCATGTTAGGAGCGGCTACGAAAGGCGTCTGTACTCCATGTTAGGGGCGGCCTATCTAAAACCTACGGGTGGACATGACTCGAAGCTGCAGTGAGAGCAACATGTCTAAGGAGAAAACCTGATCAAAATCCTGCAAGTTCAGATGCAGTGAGGTGGCGGCCGAGTGATTGCCGGGATAAGCAATACACCCACTTACCAGCCAACGGCTTCGGGCGGATGAGAGGGTAAGTGGTAGGGCACTCTCTTGTCCTGGGGTTAAGAAATTGACCCCAAAGGCGGATGAACCAAAGATTTGGTGAACGGCGTAAGAATGTAGAAGGCTGAGGACAACCACTACATTAAAGATTCTATTGAATAGTCCTAGTAAAAAATTATATTATGTCTATGGTAATGCTCAAAACTAAATATAATTCCGGAGTAAGTTCCCCAGTCGGATCTCCGGGGGGAACAGTTATGAGCACGCATCGACTACAACTCAAGCAAGTGCAAAAATTTGGTACGTGGAATGTACGTAGTCTATTCCAGGATGGTAAGATTAACAACGTAATTAAGGAAATGCAGAGACTCAACATTAGTATTCTTGGTTGCAGCGAAGTTAGATGGCAAAACTCGGGACAGTGTGAAATAAACGACTATACAGTATATTTCTGCGGAGATACAACTAATAGAAATAAAAACGGAGTTGCTATAATAGTGAATAAAGAAGTTAAAAGATGCGTACTTAGTTTCATTAGCATCTCAGATAGAGTGGCACTACTGAAAATTAAGGCCAAACCCTACAGTATGAACATCATACAATTGTATGCTCCAACTTCAGAAAGCTCAGATCAGGAAGTGGAAGTCTTCTATGAACAACTAAATACAGCCTTAAAACATACAAAAAAGGAGGAAGTTAATCTTCTGATGGGAGACTTGAACGCTAAAGTGGGCAAAAGAGCGGTCAATAACACGGTGGGTCAATTTGGGCTGGGAACTCGGAATGACAGAGGAGACCGTCTTATTCAGTTCTGTCAAGAAGTGGACAGTGTAATAATGAACACATTTTTCCAATTACCACCTCGAAGATTATATACTTGGAAGTCTCCAGCTGACTGTCCCGAGAAAATTATCAGAAACCAAATTGACTATATTATTATAAATAAAAGATTCCAGAATTCTGTAAAATCGGCAAAGACATACCCTGGGGCAGACGTTCCTTCGGATCACAATCTACTACTGGCACGGATAAAATTACACCTAAAAAAAGTTTTTAAAGGGAAACCTCAGAATAGAGCGTATATGCACGAATTGAAGGATAATACCATAAGAGAAGATATCAGGGACGAACTAAATAATACAATAAGAAACATGGCAAGTAATAGTAGTCAGGAAAATATTAATATAGAAGAGATGTGGAACGAACTTAAAGATGCATGTAACTCTGCAGTGGAAAGAAAGCTAAAAACTAGAAAAAGAGTCAAGAAACAGCCATGGATGACAGAGGAGATACTAGAGATGATGGAGGAACGGAGGAGGCATAGGAATAGAAATGAAGCTGTATATAGGGAAATAAATAGAAGAATTAATAAAATGATCAAAGAAGCAAAGGAGTTGTGGCTGCGAAATGAATGTATAGAAATTGAAATTTTAGAAAAAAAACATGACGCTTTCAATCTACACAAGAAAATAAAGGCAGTAACTGGAGGAAAAAGTATAAGAAACAGTGACTCAATATTGGATAAGCGCAACAATCTGCTCTATGATAATGGAAGAATTCTGGAGAGATGGAGGGAATATATGGAGGAATTATTTGAGGGAGAACAACAGGGTGTACCAGAAGTGAGTGGGTTTTCAGGACCAGGCATAACACTTGACGAAGTAAGACACGCGATAACAAGGCTAAAAAATAATAAGTCACCTGGCCCGGACAACATACATGGTGAAATATTAAAACTAATTAGAAATAAACAACTGCAAGTCGTCACAATGCTCTTGAACAAAATTTATGAAACTGGAGAGCTTCCGGAAGATTGGTTACTCTCTACCTTTGTGCCTCTTCCTAAGAAGGCAAACGCCACTAGATGTTCAGACCACAGAATCATTAGCTTAATGAGCCATGCACTTAAAATTCTGCTTAATATTATACATTCTCGAATATATATGAAACTAGAAGAAAACATTAGTAATGTTCAGTTTGGATTTAGAAATGGGTTCGGAACACGAGAGGCTCTTTTTTCCATCCAAGTTTTAATACAAAGAGCTAGAGATGTGAACTGCAATGTATACGCATGTTTCATAGATTTTGAGAAGGCGTTTGACAAGGTGCAACATCACAAATTGCTCCAAATATTGAGGGATACAGGAATAGATGATAAAGACTTACGCCTAATTAAAAATTTGTACTTACAACAGAAAGCAGTCTTACGTGTAGGCAATGAAACCTCTCATGAATTTGGTGTGAAAAGAGGAGTTCGTCAGGGGTGCATTTTGTCGCCGACCTTGTTCAATACGTATTCGGAAATGCTGCTCAGAGAAGCTATCGACGAAATGGAAGAAGGCATACAAATTAATGGTCAAACCATCAATAATTTACGGTATGCGGATGATACGGTTTTGATAGCGGATAATGCAGAGGGGTTGCAAGCATTAATAAATCGTGTAGAGGAAACCTGTCGAAGATACGGCATGAAGTTAAACAGCAAGAAAACCAAAATACTAATAGTAAGCAAAAATGATGGAATACAGCATCGATTTACATCAAATGATGAGACGCTTAAAATAGTAAACAAAGTTGCCTATCTAGGATGTAATTTAAACAAGGAATGGGACCACTCGCAGGAAATTAGGTGCCGCGTAGAGAAGGCAAGAGCAGTATTCAATCGTCTCCGGAAAATTTTGTGTAATATGCACCTTAACATTGGTATAAGATCACGATTTCTGAGATGGTATGTGTTTTCGACTCTCCTGTACGGAGTGGAAGCTTGGACCCTAACCGCTGCAACATCTAGACGACTCGAGGCCTTCGAACTGTGGTGTTACCGCCGAATGCTCAGGATATCGTACACCTACCATGTCATAAACAGCACCGTCTTGCAACGTATGCAAAAAGCCATGGAAATCCTGCCAAATATAAAAGCCAGGAAGATGGCTTATTTAGGGCATGTGTTGAGAAACAGAAAATATCAGCTAATTTAACTTATATTGCAAGGCAAGATTGAAGGTGGGCGATCTCGGGGCCGTCGGCGGACGTCGTGGCTGAAGAACATCAGGCAATGGACAGGAATGACGAGCGTACAATTATTCAGAGCAGCTGTAAATAAAGTCATGTGGACTAATATGGTTGCCAACATCCACAGAGGATAGGCACCAACAGAAGAAGAAGTGGCTTTAGAGCGCTACCTAGGAACCCACAGCCCCTGAGAGGCCAACCCAAATGAGTGGGTGCGGTCACTCCCCTCAGTACTCGTGTAAACGTTGGACGAGTCACCGTCGAGCTCGTTACGCAGCTAATGCTTTGCATGTGGCTCCACCACACTTGCATGTTCTAAGAATAGCACACGGAGGTGCTACAGCCAGTGCCCGTTAGCTCAAAGCAGGTGAGGATTGGGTAGCTAAACTGCAGTTCTATGGGCACGCTCTGTGTGGTCTGGGGCGTGCCCCCAGGGGGGCAAGGGTGACAGCGCAGCTAGCATCTTTGACATGTGCTACTCCATAATCAACAATGTTTTCCTTTCACGTAGATGAAACATCCACCATGACCGCGACCTGCTCGCCATGTTTACGCGTACGATAAGCTGCAGAAGTTTCTGCATATATTCGAATATCATTCTGTATCGGAAGGACGTAATCGACATCCGATTG
The DNA here is from genome assembly GCA_035578175.1 of Catonia carolina. Taxonomy (NCBI): domain Eukaryota; kingdom Metazoa; phylum Arthropoda; class Insecta; order Hemiptera; family Achilidae; genus Catonia; species Catonia carolina. The sequence continues at coordinate 4,822,122 of JAQMRL010000004.1, forward strand.
ATCTTTGTCATTATGTCGGGGCAAAGTATTGTGAAGGTAAGATTGAAATGGGAACATACGTACTCTGTCCATGCTGAAGTCAGACATGGGCTCCATGGACGGACAACTGCCCAAGTGGTAGGAATGTGAAGCGACCAGATCAAACAGGCACCCACTGCCCACCACTGCGGCCACGATGATCAACGCTCCCATTGATAACCTCTTTGTCATTATTGCTCCCTTCTATTTCTTCTTCTTCTTCTTTTCCTTGTTCTGTAACAAAAGATCAGACCAGAGGAAATTAATCATTTCACAAAGTAAACACCTCCACACTAGCTTTCTTTTGTAAAAACAAGTCTGGTGTGAAACACTCCCCCGACTTTCTCTTGGTAATGTGGGTAATGAAAAACATAACCGATGTTTAATCATAAGTAAACAATGAAACACATACCTAAATTTAATTATGAGTGAATGATGTAAAATTGAAACCAACTCCTGTAAAACTAAAAAAATACGGAAAAAAAATCAGTAATTGCCTCTTAACTAGTACTAACCCAAGACCGGACGATGAGAAGCGAGCACGTTACCAACTGCGCCAATGCGGCCAGCAAGTACTAGTTAAGATTTTCTTTTCAGTCGGACGTTAAACCAAAAAAAAAAAATCTTAACTAGTACTTGCCGGCCGCATTGGCGCAGTTGGTAACGTGCTCGCTTCTCATCGTCCGGTCTTGGGTTCGAATCCCATTTAGGCACGGCATATTTTCATACGTTACAAAAAATAATTTCATCCTTCACCGTTTGCATTACAGTAATTGCAGAATAGTCGGACGTTAAACCAAAAGAAAAAAAAATTCATTAACTATAGAATAAGTTTTGTGTCAATGAATCAATAAGAAATTAAAAAATGAATTGTACAATCTATCTATAAACATGTGTTTTTATTGGCTTATCACTGGTCTAGAGGTAAAGTCTCGCCACAAGTCAGCTGTTTTAACAGCTGATTTTCTGAGAAGAAAGTTTCCTGGTTCAAAAACGTTTTTTTTTTGGTCCAAGAGACTCCAGGAGCAGTATAGGATATGTCAAATATAACAACTGAAATGCATATAAGAATCACACAACGTATCACTACTATCAAGAAATTCTTGTACGCTATAAAAAGTTTCACTGATCAAGTAGTAATTTTTCAGATTTTTTTTAAAGGAATGCAAATTATCACAACATTTTAAAAATTGGGGTAATTTAATCATGAATTTTCTCCCTACATAAGTAGGTTTTTTTCAAACAATTTTGTGGAGTGATTAGCCACATAATAATCATTTCTGTTTCTCGTGTTATGATTGTGAACATTGAAATTCTGCACAAAATTATTTTGCCTAACATACATAATCACCTGAAAAATGTAGAGAGAGGGATCTGTAAGCAATTTAAGCTACTTAAATAGTAGCCTGCATGAGGTTAGCTGGTTAGCTCCCACCATAACCTAATAGCTTTCTTTTAAATTTTAAAAACCCTATTCATATTACCCATGCTAGAATTATCCCATACTAAGATACCATAACGGATATGAGACAGAATGAGGCCATGATAAGCTGCCATTAGTAATTTTTTATCATTTAATCTGGCAATTTGTTTAAGTGCAAATACCCCAGATGATATTTTACTACAAACTTGATTGGTATAGAAGTCCCAAGACAAAAATCTATCTAGAGATACTCCTGGTAAAGGTAGTTACTTTTATACGGATTTAAATACTAGACAGTGGTTACCGGTGTACTTTTGTGGTTGGGGTTCAATTAAACATACTCTCTCAGGAATGGTCGGGCTGAGTCTGTACAAGACTACATCTAATTTACACGTCATACACATCAGGGGCGGTTCCAGGGCTGATTTTGGGGGGGGCTATCTTGTTTTTATGTAGCTCTTGCTGTTTGAAATTGAGTCATTGAAAAGTCCTCTTTTATGCTGTATTGCTGTAACCACAATTTTAATACATTGAGAAATTTTCGCTACGTCAAAGTCCTTGTAAATCAAGAAAATCTTGAAAAATAAAGGCGCTGACTGGATGCGATTGGCTTTTGACTACTGACACTGATTGTTATCTTAATACTATTTAAAAATAGATACTTTCTGTTTGACTCATTTTTATACTAAAATAATTATTGTTAATTGATAGGTACGAGTACTGGGATTCAGTTTTGTTAGAAATAATAGCTTATAGAAAATATTAAACTAAGTTTTCCTAGTATTTCAGGGGGGGGCCATGGCCCCCATGGCCCCTTCCCTGATACACATCATCCTCATCCTCATTGGGTGATGGGGTTGCTTATTGTTCTCAATTGAATAGATTGTAACGTACACACATTAGGAATTAAAATAACACATAAATTTATTTATTTGAAGAAAAGGAACGTGCGTCATATAAATGTGTGACAATGTACGCGTGTAACGCAGAGTGGAGATGTACATTAGTGAACCAAAAATTGTCTATACAGACTTGGCGCTTGTTATAGTTTCTTTAGTTTAATCTAAATTCAAGGACTTGTAGAAAATATTTAAACACTGACGTTGTCTGCATACACAACCTGTTCAAGTTCATGCATACCTAAACCGGTTTTATAGATTTTATTACTGTATCAATAATTATCCAATAATAAACTACCGATCTAGACACTTAATCATTTCATGTTGCCAGCTGACAAAATTTTACCTTTTTTAGAAACGTACTGACTTGAGTAAGGTGCATTCACACGATATTTTGATGTTGTGAAATAACGGAATAGGTCCTCCTCACATATGTACAGGGTGATTATAAATGAATACCAATTTTGAAGGACTACATTTTTGCAGTAAAAATACAGAGTGCTACTAATCAAAGGATTGTGAAGTAGGCTATACGTTCTGAAGTTTCATTTGTTAATCGAGAGATATCGCTGGGGCCAGCTGTCAGTTCGTGTTAAAATGCCCACCGCACAACAAAAGACGTATTGTGTTATAGAGTTTTGTAAGAGTGAATCGGTTATAGCGGTTCAACGTGCGTTCCGACGCAAACAAGGAATTAGATAAGACAGATAGGAAGTGTATCTTGCGTTGGTTTCGTCAGTTTAGTGAAGAACACGAGCGTGATTACGCCAAGGTATCTGCGTTTTGTGCTTTATCAAAAAAGAAGGTCTATGGGACCTTTCTTGGGTCTTTTCCATTTTCTGTATGCCAGTATCAAATCCGAATTCCCTGAAGGTTGTACACAACTCCCACTCGTGCGTCTAGCGCGCCAATATCACTAGTAATATTCCTGCGTAAAGTCAACTCCAATCCGATTTCACAGTTAGTATACAAGCATTTTTTAGAGTTACTTAATAATAATCGAACGGAGAAAGATCCTGTAGAGTTTCTTCAGGAAAGGGGCTTATTGCATAATCCCACAAGATATGACAACTAAAAAAAGTCTGTGTGACACACTTTCAACAAGACTTTTTCGTCCCAATTTAAATAATTTTAAAAAATAACGTAGTAATAAATAAATGTAATTATAATGTAAATAACTGAAATAAATTATAAGTAACCTGTAATTAAAAAAATAAAAAACACAAAATAAAACAACAGAACGCGTTAGTACTATACTGGGACTAGGAAGGACCTGTGTGTGTGTGTGTGTGTGTGCGCGCGTGTGTATAGTTACTTGAGTCACGAGTTTGCCCTTGTTTGCAACGAGGGGTAAAGAGGGAAAAGCATCAGTGAGCATGCGCGACTGCTTTAATTTCAGTACAAGAAACATAACAACTTATACTATACCCAGAGCATCCACAGTATATCGCAGAACCTTTTGTAGGTAAACTGTAGGAGTATAACGGTTTATTACCGTAAACAGAAATGTTAGTCTGAAAAACGTGGGCAGACTATTGACAATGCTGAACGAAATCTAATATGCAGTGTAATAAAATGGTGTGCAGGTAAAGCTAAACAAAAATAACTTTTCACTGCCTCTTAACAAAAGCCATGCGCGAGTGTGGCTAACTACTGAGATGTTTCTCTTACCACAATTAGAAAAATAAATAAATTAATTAAAGACGTGTAAAAGCAGTTGTCAACAGTTTTGTTGACATCTGGTAGAAAAAGGAAATGGTTAGGAATATACTAGTGGGACTGATAGTGAAGACGCCGGTGACAGCGATAGTAAAGAAGGCTAATCATTCGTAGAAAATATTGTTCCAATGGAATAAGGTAGCTGGTAATTACAGTAAATCAAACATTTCTAGTCATGTAATTAAGCTATAGGCAATATTACAGATCACATTTTTATTTCTTATAAGGTTTATGAAGAAAATATTTTTTCGGGATAAACCACAGCTTACAAAATGTAAGTGGAAACTGCACGGTAATGAAATGTACGAGTAGTGTCTGACTGTTGACGTTGGCAGCACTGTTGTATTTTCACTTCCCATCTTCACGGCCCATTAACCCTTTTTAACCCAGTGTGGCATAGAAGTCACATTGGAGTAAAATAACAGATATACAAATTTTAATGGTTAGTGACTACTCTGGATTCAAGAGCGCTGGATGTGAAGTGTAATAATTTTCTGTACCCTAGCCAGGAGTCGAACCTGGAAACCCTCCGCTTTGCAGTGTCAGATGCTGACCACTACGCCACAGAGGCGACCATTAGTTTCTTTTTAAAGTTAATTTTAAATATTCATGTTCATTTACTAAAATAAGGTAGCATTTCTTCGAGTATGTTGAATCGTACATACAAGCATATTTTTTAGACTGTAAATAGTGATTTTATCCATTTTACCATAAGTTTTGAATTGTAAATTTTTTAAGTCTTAAAGAATGCTTTGATATTAAAATCACATTTAGTTTTTTTGCTACAAATCTAAGTTAAAAGAATATTGTTTAGGAAGCCTGAACATGATTTTAGTTATTCATATTGTTGGGAACTTTGATATCAAGTCCCAATGTGACGTACGTGTCACACTTTTTTGTCAGGCCATCAAAAAGGCTGAGGGTCTAAAAGTGATTTTATTTCACTTAAATGTCAGTAGGCCTAAAATGTATGAAACAATCTACACGTATTTAAAAAATACAGTAAAGAGTACCGATTTTCCGTGGATCGTTTAACCGGGGTTTGGATTAACCGTGCGATCACTAGAATTTTTTTTTTTTTTTTTTGTTTAACGTCCGACTGTTTTGCAAATTGCTGCTAATGCAGACAGTGAAGGATGAAATTAATTTTTTGTAACGTATGAAAAAATGCTATGCCCGAGTTGGATTCGAACCCAAGACCGCGTGATGAGAGGCGAGCACGTTACCAACAACGCCAACGCGGCCGGCTAGAAAAATTAATTATGTATGTACTGTATAACTTTTACAAATTAAAACTTTTCAACTCCCGACATTTTCGTCATTGTAATTATCACAATTATTGTGATTTACTACGATAATATTGTTCGATTACGACAACAATGAGCAGGTACATTAATGTAGACATAAACTAATTTCGTATCGTAGTATCTTTGTTTCGTATCGAAACAAAGTAAAATAACAGATTTTTTGTGATTTTTTTTGTTACGTAGTTTAAGGTAAGATTTATATAAATTTATGTAGTAAATATTTTTATTTCAATACAATTTGTTCATTTATTTCCGATATCCGATAGTATTAACATGTATTAATCAGTAGAATAAAACATACGCGTAACTGAACTGGTGGTTTTGTTTATGACGTAGGTGGTCTCGACCGATTGGGTTGTATTATCCGTGTTTTCCGGTTATCCGGTATAGTTATACCCCCAATTACCACGGATAATCGGTATTATACTGTAGTTAAAAAATTTGGGATTGAAAGGATTAACAGCAAAAGGCAATCTCGTTACTTCAGTATCTATATCAGTACAGTATTGAGTAAGGCAGGGAGTGGGAGAAATGAACACTAGTGCAACCCTTCAGGGAATACGAATTTGATATTGGCATACAGAAAACGGAAAAGACCCCCTTTCTTCTTTCACGAGCCCACTGTTAATGGAATTTGTTATTTGGATATGCTAATAAATTGGTTGTTCCCTCAGTTAGAAGAAGAGGATCAGTGCATGTTCCAGCGGGATGGGGGGGATGCACCACCCCATTGGCCGGAGAGAAGCTGACAACCAGCCTCTTTATCACTGGCCTCCAAGAATCCCTCATTTAACCCCCTGTGATTTTTTACTTTCTCTTACCTATATGAATAGCCTATATAGGAAGGAAAGTATTGTTTTCATGTCGATTTTAAGAAATCGAGTTTTCACCGGATCTACACGTTTTCAGACCCCCTGAACCCGAAAAAACATGTTTTTAGCGATTGGTGTGCGTGTGTGTGTGTGTGTGTCTGCCTGAACAGAATATCTTAAGAACGGAACATCGTACGAACTTCAAACTTGAAACTTAAATTAGACACTACTACCGGACCCGATACAAACATTTTCATCAAAATCGGTCAACCGGTAGTAGTAGTTTATTCGTATAATTTTTCACTTTTTTGCGATTTTCTCAAAAACTAGTTCTACGATTTTTTTTAAAACCATATTTACTAATTTTTTTTACTCTACAAGATAGGGTAGGCGCCATGTTTGCTGAAATTCTTGGTGAGGCTGTTTTTACGTTAAAAAAATTGTTTTTTTTTTAGATTACGGCTTTAATATGCATTTTAGCGTAAAAATTTATATATTAAAATATGTAGAGAATTTAAAATTCTACAATTTTTATTTCTAACATTTTTTTGTATAACGCTTAGTTTAGCGGTAATTAGCAATTTTCTGTTTTTTTCTTCTCACGAAAACGTGTGAAAAATTGATTTTTTAAAGATTTCGGCCTTAGTATGCATTTTACGACAAAATTGTATAATTATAATCAAATTTATAGAAAATTAAAAGATCTAAAACTTTTATTTTGAGCATTTTTCTCTACACAGCCTAGTTTAGCGTGAAAGAGCGATTTTCCGTATTTTTAAGCCAAACTGAGGATGATTTTCATTTTGCGTCTTTCACTCATGATTAAAATTAGGTAATGTTTATTCAGGTTAGTTTTTTGTTTATTTCTAATGTTAGGTTTATAGTTAATTATTTACATTGGCAAGAGAAAGTTGTGTGAGTGTTTCACACCAGATTTTTTTCTATGGGGTACGTAAAAGATAAAGTGTTTTTTCTGACGCTGCCAGCGTTGGAAAAGAATATTAAGACGTGCCTTAGTAAAAACTTTTAACGAAATTAACACGGTGAAATGAAAAATAATTTGTTATTAGAATGTTCCACAGCTTCAGACGATCTAGGCTATCAAATGCCTTTTGGAAATCTATAAAAGCAGGATGGGTTTCTAAATTAAAATAACAATACCTGAAATCCTAATATGTTAAAGGTGTGTGTAAATATGTGCAAGTGTGTGTAAAGATTAATAATAATATATTTTTTCTTTTTCCTTTAAAGTTTTTGATTAAATTTCTAAGAAAAAAATATTTAATTAATTTTTTGGAATAATCTAATGTAAGCTTCAATCTGACATTCTAATGATATGACTTTATTTTCCTTAACGATAAAAAAACGATTAACCAGCAATTCTTTAAGTAGAAACTAATAATTATTAAAATATTTAAATGATTCACTTAGATTTAAAATTTAAAAGTAAAAATTAATGATAATAATTAATTTATGCTGATAGACAATTTCGCTCTCATTACAAGAAGGAAAAACATTCGGTACCCAGAAAACGATTGCGTGTCCATTTTACGAATAAAAATAACACGAGGTTCAATTAGTCGTGTCTATCGGCTGAAACAGTTTAATGACGTTTAATCACATTTTAATTGTTCCCCAACTATTTAAAATGGCAGTATTTCTAAGAAAATGTTTTGAATAAATTGGATGGAAAGTCACACATATTTTCTCGGTGATCCTTAAAATTGCCTCCAAACCACGCGTTGCGTCGGGTAAAATTTATCATTACAATTAAAAGTTATCAGATTACATTTCCTTATCTGCCCTATGTGAATTACGCCCTAAGTAGAGCAAATTTTAATACAATTTATTGTTTTTTATTTTGAAAAGGTTTGAACAATAAAATGTAGGCTAACAACAGGTTAAAACTACCGAGTGATTTTTTAGTCTTGTTACCCAATTGTTAATGTCTGGTAATATTTTTCTAAAAAAAATAAATTTTGTTTTGTGACACTAAGTTGGTAGCCCTACTCAACCAGTGTGGATATGGCAGTGTGAGTTAATTCTCCTTGAGCTGTGTAAAATTTTGTGCCATTTCCGGTCGTGTTACGAACAGAATGTCTTTTATCCTAAAACAATCTATTGTTTCAATCTGGAGGCTGAAGCTCTAGAACTAATCGTATGCGATACGGATACAATTTCAATTTTTTAGCAGCTTTCTGAACACTCGAATATGACAAATCAACATGCGAGGAAAGTTTTTGTAAACTTTTCCATGGAGAATTGAGCAATCCTGTTTTCACATTCTCTTAACGTCATCTGTCAAAAGAGTTGGTCGACCGCTACATTTTCTGCTGCAAACACTACCTGCCTCTCAAAATCGGTTCGTTAGCCTAGAAATTGACTAGAATAGAGTGGAGGAACACCAAAAAATTTAATTTGAAATGATTCTTTTACACTCGTATACGATTTCGTAGCAAAATATTGTTCAAGAATGAAAATCCGTTGTTTTAGGGTAAAAGACATTCCGTTCGTAACACAACTGGAAACAGCACAAAATTTTACGCAACTCAAGGAGAATCAACTCAAACTGTCGTATATATACCGGTTGAGTAGGGCTACCAACTTTGTGTCACAAAACAAAATATCCCTTTCTTAGAAAAAAATTACCAGACATTAACAATTGGGTAACAGGACTAAAAAATCACTCTGTACTATAGGCCCATGTAGTAGAAAAGTTGTAGTTTTTTACTTTCTCTTGTCTATATGAATAAATAGGAAGGAAAGTATTGTTTTCATGTCGATTTTAAGAAATCCACTTTTCACCGGATATACACGTTTTCAGTTCCCCGCAACCCACGCAAACATATTTTTACCGATTGGTCTGTCTGTGTGTTAACAAAATATCTCGCAAACGGAACATCGTACACAAAACAGTTGAAACTTGAAACTAACCCTTTCTTGGCCATTGGGGCTTACGAGTCCCATTTAGTTCCATTGCATTTATTTGTGCATTAACAGTTTAAATTGCCAACTAGGCAATTGACCATCGGGACTTCTAAATCCCGCCTGGTCTGATTTTTCTGTAAACTGTGAGGGCTTCAAAAATACATCAGATCGTGTCACCTGTGTAATGAATGAAGCCATCACATGTGTGTCTAACCTAGTTCTGTACTTACACTTCCGAGATTTTATTATTTTGCGGTCTAGAAAGGGTTAAGTTACACCTACTAAACGACCAGACACGATCATTTTCATCAAAATCGGTCAACCGGAAGTAGTAGTTTATTCGTGTCATTTTTCACTTTCTTTTAAATTTCTCAAAAACGGCTCCTACGATTTATCATAAAATCGCCTCATTTAACATATTTTGTATGCTCTACAAGATAGGGTAGTCGCCACGACTGCTGAAATTCTTGGGGAGGCTGTGCTCTCATTGAACAGTGTTTTTTTTAAGATTGCGACCTTAATACGCATTTAACAGCAAAAAAATATATAATCAAAGTTGTAGAAAATTTAAAAACCAACAACTTTTATTTTAAACGTTTCTTTATATAACGCTTAATTTAGCGGTAATTAGTGATTTCCTATTTATTTATAATGAAAATCTGTAAAAAAATTTTTAAATAATTCAGCCGTTTTTACGAAAAAACTGTATATAATCAAATTTATAAAAAGATCTACAACTTTTAATTCAAGCATTTTTCTCAACAGATCCTAGTTTAGAAAAACACAAAAACCTAGTGTGAAACACTCACACGACTTTCTCTTGCCAATAAAAATAATGAACAATATAACCTAACATTATCAATAAAACATTTGAAAAAAAACAAAAAATATAACTTAAATAAACATAACCTAATTTTAATCACGAGTGAGTGATGCAAAATTAAAACCAACCTTTTTTTGGCTTAATAATTCGGAAAATCACTCTTTCACGCTAAACTAGGCTCTGTAAAGAAAAATGCTTAAATAAAAGTTGTAGAGTTTTTAATTTTCTATGAATTTGATTATTTATCTGCCCATAACAGACGGGTGGAGTGTCAAATTATTTACACTCAATCTGTTCGTTGCAGGGCTAAAATAAATAGTTCTGTTTCTTATCACATGATCAGCCAATAAAATGACTGAATCATTTAAGAACAGAAGAGGTAGAGGTGTAAAAGACACTAATCAGAGTTATCTCCTCTGAAAGTAATGAATTTCATTATACAGCGAGACCCTGTGGTGAATGAAGTGAAGGTGTCATTTGCAGAGTGGAAAATAACGGGTGATTCAAAAAGAGCGCCGGTTTTTAAACGGCTGGTAAATTTTTGTTTATCGGTTGGCAACATTGTTAGACCTCATTTCTATTTCGGAGAACATTCCGATTGACGATTCAGTTGTAGTTTCTCTTGTTCGCAGTGTAGTACTCTCGCAGTCTGTGTCTAACCATGGAGAAGTTTACTATTGCACAACGAGTGTTAATCATCAAAACATTTTACCAGAGTGGAGAGAGTTATGCGGCTACTGTCAGGCGACTTCGCGGTACTCTAGGACGTAATGAAGCACCGAATGAATCAACAGTTCGCAGGCTCATGAAAAAGTTTTTTGAGACGGGTTCAACAGTCGACCTTAAAAGTTCTGGACGTCGTCGTTCTGGCCGAACTGAGCAGAACGTTGCGTTGGTTCGTGACAGTGTGGCTGTTAGCCCAGTAAAATCAATACGTCGCCGTTCTTAACAATTGGGTTTACGATGTTCTTTTGTACGGAGAATTCTTCGGTACGATCTCCAATATCACCCGTATAAAATTCAGTTTCTGCACGAGAAACAATGTTGTTGCTCCGTGAACGGTTCCAGGATCGCATCATTTCTCGTAATTCCGACCATCAATGGCCACCAAGGTCGTGTGACTTGACGCCTTGTGACTTTCATCTTTGGGGTCATCTGAAGTCATTGGTGTATGCCAATAAACCCCGAAACATCAATGACTTGAAGGAGGAAATTCGACGGGTTATCGGGCAAATGGAAGTCGAAACTTGTCGTGCAGTAATATCCAATTTCATGGACAGAATTGATGCGTGCCAGCGTGCCAGCGCAGTAGAGGAGGACTCATGCATGACATCATTTTTCATACATGAAATCGGAAGGTAAGATGAACTTGTTGATGTATTTATTTTCAGTTTTTCAATAAAATAAATCTCTTAATTTGATATATCAAAACCGGCGCTCTTTTTGAATCACCCTATATGTGCTTTTTAGAGGGCCCGGCATGCTGATAAGCATACTTTTCCACTGAGTGAGTGGTGGCAATGGTAAACCACCTCACTCCTCGTTTTACTTAGTAAAACCTCTACAGGTTCAAACCAGCCTACAGGCTGATCAGCTAAACAACAATATACATTTATGTCGTAAAATGCACATTAAGGCCGAAATCTTAAAAAACAAATAAATTTTTTACAGATTTTCATAAAAAACAGAAAATCACTAATTACCACTAAACTTAAGTAATAAAGATATGTTTAAAATAAAAGTTGGAGGATTTAAAATTCTCTACATTTTTTGTTATATAGGCCTACATTTTTGCGCTTAAGGGCATATTAAAGTAGTAATCTCAAAAAAATTTTTTTACGAGTAAACAGCCTTTCCAAGAATGTTAGCAGACATGGCGCCTAACCTATCTTGTATAGCATAAAAAATGTAGTAAACCAGGTGATTTTTTAAAAAATCGTAGAACCAGTTTTTGAGAAAATCGCAAAAAAGTGAAAAATTACACGAGTAAACTACTACTTCCGGTTGACCAATTTTGATGAAAATGTTCGTGTCGGGTCCGGTAGTAGTGTCTAACTTAAGTTTCAAGTTTGAAGTTCGTACGATGTTCCATTCTTAAGATATTCTGTTCACACACACACACACACACACGCACACACACACACACACACACACTCTCTCCCTCTCTCTCTCTCTCTCTCTCTCTCTCTCTCTCTCTCTCTCTCTCTCTCTCTCTCACACACACACACACACACACACACACACTCACACACACACACACACACACACACACACAAGCACACACACACACACACACGCACACACACACACACACACACACACACACACACACACTCACACACACACACACACACACACACACACACACACACACACACACACACACACACACACACACACACACACACACACACACACACACACACACACACACACACACACACACATATATACACACACACACACCCACACACAGACCAATCGCTAAAAACATGTTTTTTGGGTTCAGAAGGTCTGAAAACGTGTAGATCCGGTGAAAACTCGATTTCTTAAAATCGACATGAAAACAATACTTTCCTTCCTATATATTCATATGTGTTGTTGTTTAGGTCATCAGCCGAAAGGCTGGTTTGAACCTGTAGAGGTTTTACTAAGTAAAACGAGGAGTGAGGTGGTTTACCATTGCCACCACTCACTGAATGGAAAAGTACACTTATCAGCATGCCGGGCCCTCTGAAAAGCTCATATTTTCCACTCTGCAAATGACACCTTCACTTCATTCACCACAGGGTCTGGCTGTATAATGAAATTCATTACTTTCAGAAGAGATAAATCTGATTGGTGTCTTTTACACCTCTACCTCTTCTGTTCTTAAATGATTCAGTCATTTAATTGGCTGACCATGTGACAAGAAACAGAGCTATTTATTTTAGCCCTGCAACTAACAGATTGAGTGTAAATAATTTGACACTCCACCTGTCTGTTATGGGCAGATACATTCATATAGGCAAGAGAAAGTAAAAATGATAAGAATTTTATTTATTTAAGAAAGTATTACATTTTATTAGAGCAACAGGTAAAACCCAATACTGCTTTCTTAAAACATAAATATAACACACACAATCATAATTTAACAAGCTTATAATAATTATACAATTATGATGCTTCAACTTCATAACCTATAATATGAATCTGATGATTATAACACCTGCCCATAACAGACAGGTGGAGTGTCAAATTATTTACACTCAATCTGTTCGTTGCAGGGCTAAAATAAATAGTTGTGTTTCTTATCACATGGTCAGCCAGTTGAATGACTGAATCATTTAAGAACAGAAGAGGTAGAGGTGTAAAAGACACTAATCAGAGTTATCTCCTCTGGAAGTAATGAATTTCATTATACAGCCAGACCCTGTGATGAATGAAGTGAAGGTGTCATTTGCAGAGTGGAAAATATGTGCTTTTCAGAGGGCCCGGGGCATGCTGATAAGTGTACTTTTCCATTCCTTGAGGAAGGCAATGGTAAACCACCTCACTCCTCGTTTTTCTTAGTAAAACGTCTACAGGTTCAAACCAGCCAGCCAGGCTGATCACCTTAACAACGATTATAACACATGAATATGATAGTATAACAATATATTTACGTAAATAATGGTATAGTATAATTGAATATAATGCGCACAAACATACATAAAAAATTCAATGAAGCATTTACCGTATACACTTACAAATAAATTACAGTTTATTTCGGAAAGAAAAGAAAAAACCAAGTAAAAAATCAGAACAGGAGCCGTGGAACAAAAATTCGAATTTAGGAATTGAATACAATTTTGTATAACTAGACTGACTAAATGGAAACGGTCAATAAAACTAACAAATTTATCGTAAAGTCTCTTATAAATTAATAATATATTGCACAATACTGTTAGATATTTATTTAAGAACTGCACAATTTTTTCGTTTTTTTTTTGTAAAAGTTGACTGATTGTCAAAAAAAGTATCAATAATATTGTTACATTTATTATAAAGTGTCAGCATTTTATTTACTGGAGAATTTTAATGGTTTAACGTTCTGTTTCTAGGAAGTAATTTGGTTAGATTTGGCGTCCAATTATGTTAGACAAGTAGTGTTTGCCCACAAATGGAGAAACAGGCGTAAGCGTTGTAATGAATATAATTAGGAAGTGTTTCGTGAAGAAAGGTCGTGGACCTTGACGCTATGGGCCACTTGTCTGCTTAGCTTAACACTAACTGTTATTCTAAGAGAGATAATCTACAGTCCAGCCTTTCTTAGTTTGCTCCTACTGTCAACAAATAATGACGTCACTGAACACGCACATTATATAAAAATGTGTACACGCTGATTAAAAAGTAACCACAAAATACTTTCAAAAGTATTTAAATACTAAATACTTTTAAAAGTATTTAACAGTAGCGTAACTAGTCTGACTGCGCCCCAATGCAAGTATCCCCCCCCCCGTGCGCCCCTATTCGTAGACTCACTCTTCCCCACCCCCGTAACTTCCAACGAAACTAACAACATTTCTCCGTACTTCCACACTTCCTGGATACTATTTCACTACACACGACATTGTACAAGCTCTATCCAATTAGAGAAAGATTATTCAAAGAAATATAATTTATTATTTCAGTAATTTTAAAGTTAATTATTAAAAAAAATTATTATTCAAAAAATTAATTGAAAGTAAAATTAAGTTACTAAACATTTCCAAACACCATTAACATAACTGAAGTACAGGGAGTTTTGCTTCAACATATTTTTTTGCTAAAAATTTTCCAGAATATCAGTTTTTTGCGCCCCCCTAAGGCCTGTGCCCCAATGCACCGCATTGGTTGGATTGGCGTTAGTTACGCCACTGGTATTTAAATACAAAATACTTTTAAAAGTATTTTTATAAATGAAACTGTTAGGCCTACCTCAAATCATGACTGATATTTTAAGTACTTTAAGTACTTATAATTTCAAACATAGTTAACTTAATAGGAATACGACATCCATAAAGTGGTGTACTCTAGCGTGCACCCAGTAGTAGCTGGCTTTGGTTTGTTTACAGTAGGAGCAAACTAAGGACGGCTGAACTGTAGTACTGGCTACAACACAGTTACAGCCTAAAAGCTTCTCTTCCGAGAAATTCTCGTCATAGGCATAGTATTTGAATTGTAGAGCTTTCGACTGCGTACAAGCCTCTTTTATGACAAAACTACAGCTAAAGTGCCCGTTCTTCGAACGGTTTCCTTGGTGCCGTAGACGGTCGGTTGGAGTACCGAGTTCGATCCCTGTCAGGTCTGATATTCTTTAACTATTCATTGTTATCTACCTCCTTTCAACGTCAGCATTATTATTTATGAAAAAATTTGGTGTGAAACACTCACACAACTTTCTCTTGCCAATGCAAATAATTTAAACAATATAACCTAACATTAGTAATATAAAATTAGAAATAAACAAAAACTAACCTCAATAAACATAACCTTATTTTAATCATGAGTGAAAGACGCAAAATGAAAATCAACCTCAGTTTGGCACGGAAAATCACTCTTTCACACTAAACTAGGCTATGTAGAAAAAATGCTCTAAATAAAAGTTGTAGATCTTTTTATTTTCTATAAAATTAATTGTATACACTTTTGTCGTAAAATGCATACTAAGGCCGAAATCTTAAAAAATAGATTTTTCACACGTTTTCGTGAGAAAAAAACAGAAAATCGCTAATTACTGCTAAACTAAGCGTTATACAAAAAAATGTTTGAAATAAGAGTTGTAGGTTTTTAAATTCTCTACAACTTTTGTTGTATAAGTTTTTGCGCTAAAATTTATAATGAAGCCGTAATCTTAAAAAAACTATTTCTTTACGTGAAAACAGCCTCACCGAGAATTTCAGCAAACATGGCGCCTACCATATCTTGTAGAGCATAAAAAATGAGTAAACCAGGGGATTTTAAAAAAATCGTAGGACCAGTTTTTGAGAAAATTGCAAAAAAGTGAAAAATTATACGAATAAACTACTATTTCCGGTTGACCGATTTTGATAAAAATGTTCGTGTCGGGTCCGGTAGTGGTATGTAACTTAAGTTTTAAGTTTGAAGTTCGTACGATGTTCCGTTTTTGAGATATTCTGCACACACACACACACACACATACACACACACACACACACACACGCACACACATACGCGCGCGCGCACGCACACACACACACACACACAGATCAATCGCTAAAAACATGTTTTTTGGGTTCATGGGGTCTGAAAACGTATAGATCCGGTGTAACTCAATTTCGAAAAATCGACATGAAAACAATACTTTCCTTCCTATATATTCATATAGGCTAGAGAAAGTAAAAAAATAGTTAAACGTCAAACAAAAGCGAGATCTTGGTGTTTCTTTTTTTAAATTAAGATATGCAGCTCTTTATTTGCATAATATATGAAAGGTAAATCACAATAGAAACACCACAATGGTGACCACTATTAAGACGACTGATATATTTTTGACAATGTGACCGAGAAAAGGTGTATAGGGCACTGGTGGAATGGGTAGGTTGGTAACTAACTCAATGAATACGGGTTTTACCGGCGCGTAGGCTTGTGTTTATTGTTCTGTTTATTTTGTATGTAAATATTCTAAAAATATGCCCATAACAGACAGGTGGAGTGTCAAATTATTTACACTCAATCTGTTCATTGCAGGGCTACAATAAATAGTTCTGTTTCTTATCACATGGTCAGCCAATTAAATGACTGAATCATTTAAAAACAGAAGAGGTAGAGGTGTAAAAGACACTAATCAGAGTTATCTCCTCTGGAAGTAATGAATTTCATTATACAGCCAGACCCTGTGGTGAATGAAGTGAAGGTGTCATTTGCAGAGTGGAAAATATGTGCTTTTCAGAGAGCCTGGCATGCTGGTAAGCGTAATTTTTTACTCAGTGAGGAAGGCAAGGTAAACCACTTCACTCCTCGATTTACTTAGTAAAACCTTTACAGGTTCAAACCAGCCTACAGGCTGATGGCCTAAACAACAACAACAACAATTTCGATTACACAACATTTTTTGATCCATTGACTTTTAACGGAGATATTCGTAGTTTTTTGTTTACCCCTCCCTCTGAACTACCCCCTTCCTTTGTGATATTCAAAAAATTATAACCTATTTTCATTTCGATTATGTCCAGAGCCTAGATACCGAAATTCATTGAATTTGGTTCAGCGGTTCTTGCGTGATGCCGTAACAGACAAACAGACAAAAATTCAGCTGAACTTATTTTCGGTGTTTACGTGGTACGTCTGTCGTATAAACAAAATTTGGGGCATTTTGAAAAATTTTGCAGAAAAAATCACAATTTTATTTATATAGATCGGCCTTCCGTCAATCACGCATCTTTCCTCTGCCTGTTGGTTAACGAGTATACCCACAATTTGATTTCTAATGCCAAATTACAATTTTTAATATACTAGTAAACGTTTCCAGGTTTTTTTTATCTAGTTTATTATATTCATAATTAATTTCCACTACTAAATTTATTGATACTTTACTTATAATATTATCAATTCTTACATTATCTGTAATATTGTACCGTAATAAATTTTTATCAATTTTCTCTTTGTATAAAATATATTTTTAACTCTAATAAGATTTACGTTTTCTGTTATAGTCTATACAAATATTATAAAGACAAATATAGAACATATATAATATAGAATAGACAAACTAACTAGGATTAAACATGCTACTAAGAACACATATAATAAAAGATGTCTTTCAATAAATACAAAACTAAGACACTACAAAACAGTCGCCCTACCACAGATTACATACGCAAGTGAAACAATATTTAAAACCACAAATACCATTGCAATAGATAAGGGCCTCAGGATTGAGAGAAGAATAGTCAGAACTTGCTTGAACAAAATCTATCAAGTAGACGGAGTTTGGAGACTAGCTTCCAACGAAATGGTCTACAAAAACATAGAACCTATTACAAGTATAATTAAAAAGAAACGAATATCATTCCTGGGACATCTTTTAAGGACACCTGAAAATAGAACTAGCAGGAAAATAATAGAAAAGCTGTGGTATAGTAAAAGTGATATTAAATGGATCACAGAATTAAAAGAAGATATTAGAAGGTTACAAATTACAATAGAAGATTTAAAACACAAGACAAATGCATTAAAGATATTGAAGGACGAACGCGTTATACTACAGCCGGGAAGGAACAAGCAACGATTGGGAAGAGTGGTTCCAGAGGAGGAAAGAAAATTGCGCTCGGAAAGGATGAAAAAATATTGGGCGGAAAAGAAAAGGAAGAAAGAAGGAAAGACTTTAAATGTAAAATGACTAAAGTGGTCCTTTGTAGGCCATAAAATTTTAATAATAAAATAATAATAATAATAATAATTATAAAGACAAACCGTGTTTTTCTTGCGCAGGCTTATTTCCAAAACTACTCCACGGATTTGCATGAAAATTTGACAACATAATCGTATTTATATTGACAGCAAAATTTTATTTTTAAATTTAAAAAAATGATATAACCCTAAGGGCCCTAATGAAGATTTTTATAAATATGTGTGTGTGTGTGTGTGTGTGTCTGTGTGTGTGTGTGTGCTTGGAGTATACAGTCGACGCAGCTAAAATTTACACAGATTTTGTTACATATTTATTATAATTTACTATAAAAAAATTGATTACTCATGTTTCGCGTACGAAGCCGCGCTGGGCAAGCTAGTTTCATATAAAAAGTTAAAAAAAATAAGTGTATATATAATATAAATATATATATAACTTTCTTTGCCGTCTGCCGTTACGCTTAATTACGACTTGTGTACTCCACTTACTGTTCTTCCTGTATCTTCATCACCCTAGTTTGAACGTGATCGCGTTTGTTCTTTCTGACATAATTTATGTGTCACATTAGTTACATCGGCAAGAGAGAGAGCGTTATATCGCTCTCTTTTAAAGAAAAACTCGAAAATTTTAATCGAATTAAAACTAAGGGAATGCGAGTAAAATACATCACAAAAAATTTAAAACTGTTTAAATATAATTGGTGCTAAACAAAATGAAAGTTGCAAGTTCTTATTTTTCTGTAACTCTGGTTATAGTATAAACGTTTGCTCTAAAATACATGTGACAATATCTAAAAGGAAAGTGTGTTCGAGAATTCTCAGAAGGACTGAGATTTATAAAAATAGTGATAGTTAGGTAGTAAATAATAAATAAAAATTGTTGTTGTTTAGGTCATCAGCCGAAAAGCTGGTTTGAACCTCTAGAGGCTTTACTAAGTAAAATAAGGAGTGAGGTGGTTTACCACTGCCTTCCTCACTGAGTGGAAAAGTGCGCTTATCAGCATGCCGGGCCCTCTGAAAAGCACAAATTTTCCACTCTGCAAATGACACCTTCACTTCATTCATCACAGGGTCTGGCTGTATAATGAAATTCATTACTTTCAAAAGAGATAACTCGGATTAGTGTTTTTTACACCTCTACCTCTTCTGTTCTTAAATCATTCAGTCATTTAATTGGCTGACCATGTGATAAGAAACAGAACTATTTATTTTAGCCCTGCAACTAACAGATTGGGTGTAAATAATTTGACACTCCACCTGTCTGTTATGGGCAGAAAAATAAAAATATAACGCACAAATGGTCATGTATAGTGTAGGTCAGGTATAGTGCGGTCTTGGGTTCAAATCCCACTCGGGCATGGCATTTTTTCATTCGTTACAAAAATTCATTTCATCCTTCACCGTCTGCATTAGCAGCAATTTGCAGAACAGTCGGACGTTAAACCAAAAAAAAAAAAAAAAAAAAAAAAAATATTGTTGTACGGCTACCTAAAGGGGTCGGGTATCTATTTAAATAATTGGCCCTTTTTGTAACAAATCTATTCAGTTATAATGAGTTGTTTACATTTCAAAAAAACTTGTATTTTTATTAGTCTATTATATCGAAAATCTCTGTCCTTCTCGTGACTTCCATAGATTCATCTACATAAGCGCAACGATTTATTTATCTTATTTATTTATTTATTTTGATTTTATTTATTCTTTTTATTTATTTATTAGGCCGAGTTTAGTCTTTGATTGCCATCGACGAGTTTTGATCTATCAGTCAGTGAGTTATAAATTATGTACAAGTACGTCTGCCAAGAGATCCAGCACACATTGTAAACACGTACAATTGTTCTTAACTTCGTAAGTAGGACTTATTTTAAGTAAGTGAAAAATAATTATGTAATTACTTACGTTTACGTCATTTATTTATTGTTGTTAGTTGGTTATTTCTTATAAATAATTTAATTGTAGTAATTGTAATTCATTTTTAGATTTAACACATTGAGTGGTAGAGAGAGACTTGCCTAGCGGGTCCATGGGTAGTTGTTACCGCCAGGCGGCTGTCGTCTCCTCCCTCACCTAGCCACCAGTTCTGTTCTTACATCATTTTGAGTGATTCCGGAGGGTCACCGCCGCCGCCTATCCGATATCAGTTTGTTGTTATTTTATAGCCCTCAGAAAGGGTTTTCTTTGTAACCGTGCAGTTCGTTTTTTAAATTTTCGTCATACTATCTTTTAACCTCGTATAGTATAGGTACTTGTTTGGGACTATATAAATTTTATGTTTTGTTCAATTCATTAATTTATTTCTGTGATCTATTATAAGTTATCATTTATCGGTCTCGACCAATGAGGGTTGATTTCTACCTGCACATACAGACAGTTTTATACTGAACTGGACACAGTCGTCCGCTAACTCGCAAACGCAAAAGAACGCTCTCTGTGCAGTCTTACGCTTTTCCGCTTTCGCCCTAGTATTGGGAATTATCCGCGACCACTAATTTGTTTTCTTTATGTTATTTAAGTGTATTTCTCTATTAAATTCACGCATCGCTACGTATTTAACGCGTTGGAAACTCCGAAAACTAACCGCGCAATTACAGTCCACTTCAAGATCTTCGGCAGCTCACCACTCATCGGAAAGCCACTGGTACCAGCTGGTAAGTCGCAGGACTTCTAAGGTGAGTGGAATTCAACTTTTTGTTTATCGACAGTAAGCTGCTAAACGCTCCGCCACTCACCCTACCAGTACTCGTTGAGATTTTTATCGGGTGTTCAGGGTACAGTTGAAGCCATAAATTTTGTATCTTTGCGGGTATCGATTGAAAATAGCTTACACTTTCGGGTTTACTTTAAAAATATATTATTTGTAGTTTATAATTATATAAGAAATTACGCGTAAATCATAACGGTAAATGGAAAAATTCAAACAAGAAATACAGTAGAACCCCGATTATCCGCGAGCGGATGATCCACGGTGCGGATTATCCGCGAGTGCCACGAAAAAGAAATTTTAATTACGAATCTTGACGACCTTGAAGACCCGAGCGGGCGAGTGTATCGATCCCCTCTGTTACTTTCTCAACAAGTTGGCAGAAAAACACATGTTAAGGAAAGTACAATCTAGAATAAAAAAAAGGTGTTTCCAAAGCGAGAAGCAAAAACGAGTGACTGATTTTTTAAAAAGGCGTAACTGAACACTTTTTGTTAACTGTACAGGTATATTGTTTTTTGTTTACTGTTCTTTATTTTAGTGAGATGTAGAGCAAAGGTTTCTGCTGTACTGTACATATTTTAAAAGTTTTATATATCATGTTTTTTTGTACAATAAATTATAGTTTTTATGCTGAAATATTTTTTTCGTGTTTTCACCTCATTTTTAGTCTTTTTCGGGTTATCCGCGATTTTCGATATCCGCGGTGCCCTTGCCATCCAATTCCGCGGATAATCGGGGCTCTACTGTAATTACATTTATTATAACAGGCGAAAATAAACCTACGTAAAAAACACATTGAATTGTTTACTTTTATGTAATTAGCAAACATAAATCCATGTATAGGTGGCAAATAAACTAAATCTATAAAAGTGTTAGTAAGATAAGTAGTAGGGGTGGGGGTGCACCAGTAATCAGCCCAAACGGAGAGATACCTCATTCATTGCTCACCATTGAATGTGTTTAAGTAGCATAATTAATTGTAATTTATGGTGCCTAATAAATATTTGTTTGTGATTTTTGTTAATTATATAATTTACCCAG
Source organism: Catonia carolina (assembly GCA_035578175.1). NCBI lineage: Eukaryota > Metazoa > Arthropoda > Insecta > Hemiptera > Achilidae > Catonia > Catonia carolina. Next base: position 4,844,169 of record JAQMRL010000004.1, read on the forward strand.
ATCCCGAAACGTACCTTCGAGATAAGTGCCAAACTATAATTTATTACAAGCGCAAATTTTTAATAAAATTTGTTACACCGAGAACACAGGTACCCCCCCCCCTACTCATTCTATACGCAGCGCATAAAAAATGTAAATGTAAAAATATGAGGCGATTTCAAATAAAATCCTAGAAACCATTTTTACCGGCCGCATTAGCGCAGTTGGTAGCGTGCTTGCCTCTCATCACGGGGTCTTGGGTTCAAATCCCATTCAGGCACGGCATATTTTTGTACGTTACAAAAAAAAATCATTTCATCATTCACCGTCTGCATTAGCAGTAATTGTAAAACAGTCGGATGTTAAACAAAAAATAAACCATTTTTTAGAAAACCGCAAACGAGTGTAAAATTCCACGAATAAACTACTACTTTCGATTAACCGATTTTGATGAGAATTTTTGTATCGATCTAAATTTAAGTTTCCAATTTCAACGTCGTACAATTTTCCGTTTTTACTTTCTCTTGCCTATATGAATATATAGGAAGGAAAGTATTGTTTTCATATCGATTTTTCGAAATCGAGTTTTCACCGGATCTATACGTTTTCAGACCCCCTGAACCCAAAAAACATGTTTTTACCAATTGGTCTATGTGTGTGTCTGTGTGTGTGTGTGTGTGTGTGTGTGTGTGTGTGTGTGTGTGTGAGTACAAAATATCTCAAGAACGGAACATCGTACGAACTTGAAACTTGAAACTTAAGTTACATACCACTACCAGACCCGACACGAACATTTCATCAAAATCGGTCAACCGGAAGTAGAAGTTTATTCGTGTAATTTTTCACTTTTTGCGATTTTCTTAAAAACTGGTCCTACGATTTTTTTTTTAAATCGCCTGGTTTACTCAATTTTTTATTCTCTACAAGATAGAGTAGGCGTCATGTTCGCTGAAATTCTTGGTGAGGCTGTTTTCACAAAAAACAAAGTTTTTTAAGATTACGGCTTTAATACGCAATTTAGCGAAAAAATTTATATAATAAAAGTTGTAGAGAATTTAAAAAACTACAACTTTAATTCAAACATTTTTTTGTATAACGCTTAGTTTAGCGGTAATTAGCGATTTTATGTTTTTTTCTCACGAAAACGTGTGAAAATCGATTTTTTTAAGATTTCGGCCTTAGTATTGATTTTATGACAAAAGTGTATATAATCAATTTTATAGAAAATTAAAAGATCTACAACTTTTATTTAGAGCATTTTTCTCTACAGAGCCTAGTTGAGCGTGAATGGGTGATTTTCCGTATTTTTAGGCCAAACTGAGGTTGATTTAAATTTTGCGTGTTTCTCTCATGATTGAAATAAGGTTAGTTTTTATTTATTTCTAATGTTTTATTACTAATGTTAGTTTTATTGTTAATTATTTGCACTGGCAAGAGAAAGTCGAGTGAGTGTTTCACACCTGATTTTTAGTTATTTTGTTTACACTTGTTGTACAATCAGTAAACCTGAAAACGTGTATTTCGGCGAAAATTCGATTGTTGGAAAGTATAAATGAAAACAATAATTCGTTACAGGGCAAGAGAAAATAAACACGTGTAGTGGTTAAAACTTGGATTATTTGGAATAGGCCTATGTGTTCAATTTACCGACATTTCTAAAGGTTTTCTTTCATTGACACCCTGTATAACAATGCCGATTGTTTTACAGCGTGCACTGTTTTTGGTTTGTTTATTGTTGAGATTGTAGGAAGAAAACTAAAAGTAAATATCGTTTTGTACTTGAAGTTTATTTTACGACTGACCGATCGAACTTTGCTGATAACCTTTATACCCTTATGGGTCTTACAATGAATGCCTAATAGGCTACATTTATCTAATGTACGCAGTAATAAAATAAAGGTCCCTTCCGTTAACGTACACTTCAATTATTAAATTGCTATCATCTAAAACACACAACAAGGGCTGCCTTGGTCTTTACCCGAGTGGCGATTTCATTTAGGCTATACACAAAACATCTGGTTCAATGTAATTTAAATGGAGATGTTTGTCCAAGGTGCACAGTTCTACCGAATAGATTTTAAAACCTACATAGTTTTAACACTTTCGAGACGACAGCCGTACGTGGTACGGCCGTGATGATATACACCGAGTGACGGCAAACGTATCTCATACGGGCACGGCAATATACATCCCTAGACGGAAAACGTATCTCATACGTTTGCTACTTTCACATTGTTATTAATGTGGCTACCCGTACGCTATCCGTTTCCCGTTTTCACTGTTATTTAGTTCACTTTGTTCTACCTCCGTTTACCTACAGCGATAGTTGACCGAATCGACGAAACTATCGACCGCTACTTAATGCGCGAGATCGAACCGTAGTGTCTACTACCGAGTACCGTCATAGCGGGTTACAAGGCCACGTTGTTTGCAGTGTATGTGTTTTACTGTTACTGTCCTATTATACATTTCATGAAACGATGTCTAGAGATGCATTAGATTGTACTGCAGAAGATTCTGGGTCGGAATTAGATGACACGGACATTAATGAATCATACGACCCTGCGGAGAATGAAAGCGATATTGATATAAGTTTCATATAAAATCTTTCGGAAATGTGTAAAATTGGAGTAATTGTAAACAGTATTATTTTATACATAACTTAATAGTCAGTTTAAGTCAGTTGACTTAAACTAAATATATGGTTAAAAAAAGAAAATTTTAAACTTTATTTTCATATACCACCCTTGTTGATAAGAACTGAAGTGACTGCAAACTGATTTTTTTGAAAAAGTTGAAAAACGTCAGTCTGCAGTGCAAGATACGTATAATTTACTTCAGTCTGTAGTGTATAGTCGTGAAAAAAATGGTAGACTGGAAAGAGTTAAGGAGGACAAACACACTTAACAGGATTCTGCAAAATAATCCATAATTTCCAATGGAGTTACACGTTTTCAGGTCCTCTGAATAAAAATCAAACATTTTTTTTTACCGATTGATGCGTGTGAAAAATAACTCGAGAATGAAACAGCGTACCAAGTTTAAACTTGGAACATAATTTAGGTATCGTGAGGGAACCAGACACGAACATTTTCATCAAAATCACTAAAATAAATACTGATAATAATTATTTTTGCCCATAACAGGAAGGTGGAGTGTAAAATTATTTGCACACGACCTGCTTGTATCAGGGCTACGAAAATTATTTGTGTTTCTTTATCATATGGTCAGCCATTTATAAGACTGAAGCAGGGTAAAGTAAACTGGACGAGGCCATCTACCTGAGGGACCGGACGTTTAAGGAAATTGGTCTTTTATTACTGGTGAAAGGGCGCCTGTTGTTATGATGCGAAGGACTCTTCTAGTTGCCTAAAGGCACTTTTACAGTTAACCTATTTTAAACCTATGCCATGCAAATGTACATGCAAAGATAATGTTTGTACATAAATTTTATATAACATAATTATAATGTATTTTAAATTAACAAATAAAACTTAAAAAGTAAAAATATAAATAGTGCAGTAGTGCAACAAAAGAGAAGATTTTATTTCTTGAGTTCTTCGTTTTCACTATTCATGCAGCTGCTTTAGATAATATGGAAAATTATTAGTTTTTTTTCACAATAACCTTCTCATTTACCATAAGCGGCCACAGATCTTTGCATGTTCATTTGCATGGCATAGGTTTAAAATAGGTTAACTATAAAAGTGCCTTTAGGCAACTAGAAGAGTCCATCGCATCATAACAATAGGCGACCCTTTCACCAGTAATAAAACACCGATTTCCTTAAACGTCCGGTCCATGAGGTAGATGGCCTCGTCCAGTTTACTTCACCCGACTGAATCATTTAAGAATAGAAGAGGTAGTGGTGTAAAATACACTAGTTACAGTCATCTCTTGTTGTTGTTGTTTAGGTCATCAGCCGAAAAGCTGGTTTGAACCTCTAGAGGCTTTACTAAGTAAAACGAGGAGTGAGGTGGTTTACCATTGCCACAACTCACTCAGTGGAAAAGTATGCTTATCAGCATGCCGGGCCCTCTGAAAAGCACAAATTTTCCACTCTGCAAATGATACCTTCACTTCATTCATCACAGAGTCTGGCTGTATAATGAAATTCATTACTTTCAGAGAGATCTCTGATTAGTGTCTTTTACACCTCTACCTCTTCTGTTCTTAAATGATTCAGTCATTTAATTGGCTGACCATGCGATAAGAAACAGAACTATTTATTTTAGCCCTGCAACTAACAGATTGGGTGTAAATAATTTGACACTCCACCTGTCTGTTATGGGCACAGTCATCTCTTACAGTAATCAATTTAATAAATATACAGCTACAATCTGTGGTAAATGAAGTTAAGGTGTCATTTTCAAGATGGAAAGAACATACTTTTCAGAGTGCCTGGTATGCTGATAAGAATACTTTTCCAGGGTCTTTTCCGTTTTTTGTATGCCACTATCAAATCCGAATTCCCTGAAGGGTTACACAATTGTCCCACGCCTGCGTCTGGCACGCCAATCTGACCAGCAATATTACTGCGTAATGTCAACTTCAGTAAAATTTCACAATTAGTTACTACTCAGTCTGCCATGAATTTAGAGTTACTTAACACATTGAGTGGTAGAGAGAGACTCGCCTTGCGGGTCATGGGAAGGTGTTACCGCCATGCTGCCGTCTCATTAAGCCACTTCTCTCTTGTTATCATTTTAAGTAATTCCGGAGGGACACCGCTTGTCGGATATCAGTTTGTTGCTATTATATATAGCCCTCAAAAAGGTTTTTTCTTGGTAACTGTGCAGTGCATTTTTGAATTTTCGTCATACGATCTTCTACCCTCATAAGGTATAGGCTACTCGTTCAGTATTTTTAACGAACCCACCGGGTTGGTCTAGAAGTAAAGTCGTTTATCAGCTGATTTTCGGAGACGAAAGTTCGTGGTTCAAATCCTAGTAAAGGTAGTTACTTTTATACGGATTTGAATACTAGACAGTGGTTTCCGGTGTACTTTGATGGTTGGGGTTCAATTAACCATACTCTCTCAGGAGTGGTCAGCCTGGGTCTGTACAAGACTACACCTCATTTACACGTCATACATATCATCCTTATCTCATTGGGTCATGGGGTTACTTATTGTTCTGAATTGAACAGATTGCAACGTACACATATTAGGGATTAAAAAAAAAAACTTTCTAAACATTTCTGCGGGGGAACTGAAACCCGGACAAAAATTTTACCAGTTGTCACAGTTGCCAGTTGTATAATTTTTATGTAAAGGTTGCTTACTTACAATCTTTACATGCGTAAAATTTAACTTAAAAATGGATAATTTTGATAAATGTGTCGTGCGTAAGTTGGTGTACAACTTTCATTTAACAAAACATCGGCGGCTTCCGACAACCGGGTTACTGCGCGCAGCGTTAAAGGAAAGAACTTGACTTTAAAGGTAGAAATTTAATGGATTTCTGATATATTTAAGATAAGCAAAAAAATGTAGCAACCAATTTATAAATTAATTAATAACACAAGAAAATAAAGTAAATAATTATATTAAGTAAACGTATATTAAATTTTTTTCCGAAAAAACGAAGCACAACTTCGTATTATTAAAATTTAATATATATTAATTTAAATGTACAAAATGTTGCATGAAGCGAAATTATTTACCGTAAAAACATGGATAGAAAACAGCAGAAGATATTTCCAGGTTGGTTAATAGCGCGGGATTTTTTTTTTTTTTTTGTTTAACGTCCGACTGTTTTGCAATTACTGCTAATGCAGACGGTGAATGATGAAATGATTTTTTGTAACGTATGAAAAAATGCCGTGCCTGAATGGGATTCGAACCCAAGACCGCATGATGAGAGGCGAGCACGTTACCAACTTCGCCAATGCGGCCGATAGCGCGGGATGTGCACAGCGATATTTCCATGTGCACAACTATAGGCCTACACCTTTTATAAAGGTGCATTCACACGATAATATTTTGATGATGTGAAATAAAGTAAAAGGTCCGGCGAATAGTAAGCGCACCGTATAATGGTTTGTGGCGTTGGTGAAAGGGTTACCTTTTTTAATAATTTGTCACCAGACATCATGAGGAGACGGGTCGTCTCATGAAACGGATTTATGTTAATCAACTAACAATATACTCCTACCAAAGTTAAATTCCTTTCAAAGAAGTCATTGTAACGTACCAGATTATTAACTACAGTATTACGTCATACATAGCATACAATAGCCATAACATGGCCGTTATCAGCAATAGACTAAACACAACATCACTACCTAAATAAACTAGCAACCCCCGCTCGCGTCACTTCACAGCAGCTAATCTACGCCTCATTCTCTCTCTCTCTCTCTCTCTCTCTCTCACTCTCTCTTATATAAATATATATATAAAAAAATCGAACTTAGTTTGGCTTAATGCGGAAAATCACTCTTTCACGCTAAACTAGGCTCTGTAGAGAAAAATGCTAAAAATAAAAGTTGTAGATCTTTTAATTTCCTTTAACTTTGATTAGTATACTTTTGTCGTAACATGCATACTAAGGCCGAAATCTTAAAAAATCCACTTATTACAGATTTTCATGGGGAAAAAACAGAAAATCACAAATCACTGCTGAACTAAGCGTTATACAAAACAATGTTTGAAATAAAAGTTGTAGTTTTTAAATTGTCTACAGCTTTTATTATATATATGTATATATATTCAGTTCAGCAGTGATTTGTGATTTTCTGTTTTTTCCCCATGAAAATCTGTAATAAGTGGATTTTTTAAGATTTCGGCCTTAGTATGCATGTTACGACAAAAGTATACTAATCAAAGTTAAAGGAAATTAAAAGATCTACAACTTTTATTTGTAGCATTTTTCTCTACAGAGCCTAGTTTAGCGTGAAAGAGTGATTTTCCGCATTAAGCCAAACTAAGGTCGATTTTAATTTTGCATCATTCACTTATGATTAAAATAAAGTTATGTTTTTGAGGTTAATTTTTTTAATTTTTTGTTTAATTCTAATGTATCACGTATTACTAATGTTAGGTTATATTGATTATTATTTGCATAGGTATGAGAAAGTCGTGTGAGAGTTGGTATTTAAGTGGGTTTTACCGGAGAACCAGAACGATTCAAAGGAGTCACGTGTCTACCAGGGGGCGTTCAATAGATTCGATACGATGATGGCAAAACAATCTAATAAATATACGCAATTAGCACTCAAAAGGAATTTATTTCATTATACAAAAATCTGGTGTGAAACATTGACACGACTTTCTTATGTCAATGTAATTAATTACCAAATAATCTAATACAGTAGGCCTATTAGTGTAATTGAGCCGTCGTTACTTTGCTCCTTGTGTCAACAAACCAAAACCAAAGCCAGCTACTACCGGGTGGATATTCTATTCCTACTATAAACAGATAGCCTACAGTCAGCTCCCGATTATCCACGTACAATTGTACGTCGGATGAAATTTTTTTTCATTCGTTTTTCTTAACGTTAACGTTAAGTCCCAAATACCAAATCAAGAAAAAGCGTTTTAACTAAAACAAACAAAAGCAGATGACTGACTTTTTTAAAACGTTGTGACTTCTATTACAACATATAGCTTCTGTACATCATTTGTAAGTAAACAATATTTTTGTTTCGCCGGCCGCATTGGCGCAGTTGGTAACGTGCTCGTCTCTCATCAAGCGGTACTGGGTTCGAATCCCACTCAGGCATAGCATATTTTCATACGTTACAAAAAATCATTTCATCCTACATCGCATAAAGTTACACCCCAACGTCGTCGCTAATGACCATTGCAGTTGATGCGACGTTAAATAAATAAATTAAAAAATATAAATATATTTTTATGTTTTTTTCCTAAATACATTGTAGCTACTAATTTAAAAACATTACAGTAAACAAACATTTTTAGGGACAAAAAATAATTAACAACATTTAAAATTTTAATATTATATTTTGTAATTTAAGCTAGTGTTTTCATTATTATACATATTTATGTACTAATAACAAAATAATAAAATAACTAATAACAAAAAATTAATAAAGATTTTATACGTATACTACTGTATACGCCTACGCTTTTTTTCGTCATTTTGCGGATAATCCGCGGCACTCGTGCCACCCAATTCCGCGGATAATCGCCAGTTGACTGTACTTACATTTTTAACATTCATCGTCGGGTAATTATAATTTAGTTTCACTCGTTTTTCAGTAACAATATTTTTTACATTTCTTTGTAAATGAAATGTAACCACTACACCACTACACCACGGGCGGCCCGTGGTGTAGTGGTCAGCGCAACTGGCTACTATGCCGGGGTTCCGGGTTCGATTCCCGGTCAGGTATGGCATTTTTTCATCTGTAAATCACCACATATCATTACCTACACACAAGCCCAAGGCTTATGTACTATACGCGCGCCAGCTCATGATCTCTGTCGCCTGGGGAAGTGGAGCGGGTGGCATAATAGAACGTAAGTAATATATTTGTCTTATCGTCCAGTACAAAAACATTTAGTCATCATGTAAATATTATTATTATGTCTATGTATTTATTTATTATAGGCCTGCGTATTATTGCTTTTCACAACGGATACACGTGTCACAATGTACAGTTGTACATTTGTGCTAATGCGTCTCGGATGTGTTAATCATTATTCATGATTTTTGATCACTAAAGTGATTTTTATTTTGAAATTAAAGTGTGTTAACGTGCCAAAAGTTATTTGTTTTATGTGTTTTGTGTTAGGTAAATTTCAACGTGTATTTTTCATATCTTTTGTTTTATTTTAATGTCTTCCCGGAAAAATAAAGCGGTAATTCATTCGGAAGTGCGACAAATTATTGCATCAGTTATAAAAAACTGTGATGAAGAATCGCGTAAAGGACTCGGAATTGGCTTAACCACTTGACTGAGGTAAAAAAAATCATAATCATAATTTGCTACTAATTATTTAGGACTATAAATTAATGTTATGAAATATATATTTTTTAATTTCCTTATTTTCTATGGTACGTGCATATTTTAATTCCTGAGGACTGCCTGACTCAAACTGTAAATAAATACTAAATATTAATAAATAACTTACAATGAAAGAAAAGTAAAGGGTTACTATATTATAGAATAAATTGAAATAATAAAACAAAAGGTTACTTTATAATGACAAGAACATTATGATAAATGTTTTTTTTATGAATAGTATAATCTTTCGCTGCGTAACAGAAATTCCTCACACGGATCACGAGCTGACGCGCTTATAGTAGGCATCATCACTCAATAAAAAATAATATATATATATATATTTAAAACGTAAAGATCTAAAAAGTTGTTCTTTTGAAATTCGGCAAGTGTTTGTGTTTAATTTACGTCGCACGGTATTTCTGATGATGGGTTTGCATCAGTCATCATCAAATTCAACAATTATGAAATAATCAGTGACTAGATTAATAGACTATTAGATAGGCCTAACAGATCATTAAAATTGAAATGTTTATTTTTAAAGTTCTCTTGTTTTGTCATACATATCAGATGTAATACATAACATGTAACCACGTTTTTTTATGAAAAAAATCTGGTGTGAAATACTCACACAACTTTCTCTTAACAATGCAAATAATGACCAATATAACCTAACATTAGTAATAAAACATTAGAAATAAACAAAAAATTTACCTCAAAAACATAACTTTATTTTAATCATGAGTGAAACACGCAAAATGAAAATCAACCTCAGTTTGGCTTCAAAATACGGAAAATCACTCTTTCACGCTAAACTAGGCTCTGTAAAAAAAATGCTCTAAATAAAAGTGGTAGATCTTTTAATTTCCTATAATCCTAAATTTTATTGTATACATTTTTGTCGTAAAATGCATACTAATGCTGAATTCTTAAAAAATCGATTTTTCACACGTTTTCGTGAGAAAAAAAAGGAAATCGCTAATTACCGCTAAACTAAGCGTTATACAGAAAATGTTTAGAATAAAAGTTGTACGATTTTAAATTCTCTACAACTTTAATTATATTCATTTTTGCGGTAAAATGCATAATAAAGCCGCAATCTTAAAAAACAATGTTTTTACGTGAAAACAGTCAAGAATTTCAGCAAACATGGCGCATATCCTATCTTGTAGAGCATAAAAAATTAAGTAAATGAGGCGATTTAAAAAAAATCATAGGACCAGTTTTTGAGAAAATCGCAAAAAATTGAAAAATGACCCGAATAAACTACTACTTCCGGTTGACCGATATTGATGAAAATGTTCGTGTCGTGTTCGGTAGTGGTACGTAACTTAAGTTTAAAGTTTCAAGTTCGTACGATGTTCCGTTCTTGTGATATTTTGCACACACACATACACACACACACACACACACACACACACACACACCAATCACTAAAAACATGTATCTTTGGGTTCAGGGGGTCTGAAAACGTGTAGATCCGGTGAAAACTCGATTTCTTAAAATCCACATGAAAACAATACTTTCCTTCCTATATATTCATAGGCAAGAGAAAGTAAAAATGGAAATAAAGTAAACCGTTTTTATAAATTTATTGTTGAGTACTTTAATATCAGTCATGATTTGATATTATAACAGTTTTATTTATAAAAATACTAAAATACTTTTAAAATTATTTAGTAGGCTATATTAATATAGTTACTTTTTAATCAGCGTTACACCTCTTTAAGTAATGCGCATGCTCAGTGACGTCATTACTTGTTGCCAGTAGGAGCAAACAAAGGACGGCTGGACTTTTGTTTTAGTTATAGTTCAGTTATTACTTACTTAGCATTTGCTGAGTCACCTATCACATAATGGGTGACTCATGTTGATATTTTAGTCATGTTTGTATTGGACGTAGTTGATGATGAGTCATCACGCTGACTAACGGAATAAAATAATCTTTCAATATTAATAATATTTACATTCCCTTTTTATGTATCAATACATATTTTAGATTTATTTTGTAACTTATCGATTCCAACAGAACACTTTTAAGTGACGCCAATTTAGGCGTACCAGCAACTTTCTTGACACACAACGGAAATGACCCAAAAATAGTTGTGTTTCTTATCACAGAAAAACAGAAGGGGTACAGAAGTAAAAGACATTTCTATCGGTTTCATAATAATAGACACCCGAGTTTGAACACAAAGCATCTCCAAAACTACGAGTCGGATTTTAACATACTTTACAGAAAGTTGGAGAATTCTGTTATCTAGGAAGTAAAATAACAAAGGATGGTAGAAGCACAAGTTTGTTTTTTGTGCTACTTGCATCTAGGAGACTCCAAAGGGAGTATAGGACATGTCAAGATAAAATTGATAAACTGAAAGTTTATCACCAATGATAAATTGATCACTTACCACCAAAAAATGTTTTTGCTACTGCTTACTTCAGTAGGCTTGTCATGAACCCTATTGAATTAAATATCACACACAATAAATAATAAAAAAAGTCAAACACAATGATAAATTCATCACTTACCAATAATTTCCTCCTGCCACTGCTTAACTCAGCAGGCTTGTCATGAACCCCTTTGTATCGAATTGTACACAATATTTGTTTAATTAAAGTTAAATACCAAAACTATTTAGAAAGGAATTCGTGTACACTGTAAAATGTTTTATCAATCAAATATTGTTTTAGCTTTTTTTTAAAATGACTTAAATTGTCACAACTTTTTAAATCTTGAGGCAATTTATTGATGTATTTTCTACCTGCATAAGTTGGTTTTTGTTCAAACAATTTAGTGTTGTGATTAGCAACATAATAATCGATTCTGTTTCTTGTGTAGTGGTTGTGAACATCTAAATTCTGTAAAAAGGTATTTTTCTTTACGTACATTATCACTTCAAAAATTTACAAAGAAGGGACGACCGTGAAACTGAAACTGATAGAAGATATTTAGACGATTTCGTGGGGAATACCACCTGATCGTTCGAAGCGATGTGACGGGGCTGGGTTTCTTCTAAGAAATAATACTGAGGGGTAGTTATGGGGAGAAAAAATTTAGTTTCAGGATCAGCGTAAGTTGGTTTTGGGAGTGGAGTCCAATATATATATCAATTATAAAATCAATATATATATTACGAAGTAGTTGCCGTGTTTTTCATAATATTAAATTAATAATATCACAAAAAATTGGCTGGGCGGGCAGAGCTAGCGTTGATATATATAATTATATGTTCAACTGACTGAAAGTCGCGTTTTACGAGTAGTCATGGAATGGCAAAGTGCGAGCTGACTCCAGCGGATGCGGTCTGGTGTAAATTGACCGGATGGCTTCGATGTTCGAGTTCTTGCCTGCGTCGTGGAGATTTCTCGACGTGCAGTGGATGTAGTCCTGTAGGGAGGGAAAGAGTAGGTGGTCTTGTACTAAGGTGTTGGGTATTTTGTAATGGAAGTTTGCTATTAAGCGGAGGATTCTGTTATGAAAGGAGAAGAAGGATTTCTGGTGGGTTTTTGCTAGGAGGGGCCACCAGACCGGTGAACCGTATAGTAGGAAGGAGCGGATTATTGCTGAGTAAATGAGGAGTTTTACGGAGGTTTGTAAAGTTTTGGCGCGAAGGATAGGGGTAAGTTTGGACAGGAGAATTCTGCCCTTACGGATTTTTTCAGTGGCGTGGTGACTGAAGTTCAGGTGTCTGTCCAGGGTGACCCCTAAATACTTGACGTGGGGCGCCCAGTCCAGTTGGTGACCGTTGATGGTGAGAGGAGTCGGTTGGGCTGTCTTCCTGGTGAAGTTGATTGCCTCGCATTTTTGGGGATTCAAGGAGAGTTTCCAGAGGTTGCACCAATGGGATATGGAGTCTAGTTGCTCCTGGAGACGGGATTGGTTTAGTCGTAGGGCTCGGCTATGTCGGTAGAGTATTATGTCGTCTGCGTAAATTCCAACCTTTATTGAAGGAAGGACAGGAAAGTCGTTAGCGTATATTAGGTACAGGATCGGGCCGAGGACAGACCCTTGTGGGACGCCTGCATGGATGGGTTTGGTCGTGGAGGTGATGGTTTTGTAGTAGGGTGAGGGCGAAGATACGTAAAAGGATCTATTCGTCAGGTAAGAGTTTAGTAGTCGGACTATGGATGGTGGGAAGATGAGGGACAGTTTGTAAAGTAGCCCCAAGTGCCATACCCTGTCGAATGCTGCCTGAAAATCAAGCAGCACCGCCGTGGTATGATTCTTGAGGTTCGTAGCGTCTAGGATGTCGGTAACTACACGGAGCAGTTGGTAGGTGGTGGAACGGTTTCGTCGGAACCCAAATTGTTCCGATCGGAGTATGGGATCTATTGTAAGGAGGAGCCTAGGAAGGAGCAGTTTTTCAAAAAGTTTTGAAAGTATGGGTGTTAAGGAGATTGGGCGGTAACTGGAGGGTTCTGAAGGCGGTTTAAAAGGTTTGGGAATAACTATAATTTTGGAGTGTTTCCAGGCGGAAGGGAAGTGCTGCAAGGCAAGGATGCTGTTGAAAATATGTAGAAGGTGGGTTTTTAATTGAGTGGGGGAATTTAGGATTGCCCTTCCAGTGATGTTGTCCGGGCCGGGAGCTTTTTTGGGGTTGATTGAGTGGATTACTGTGGAGATGTCCTCGTCAGAAAAGGGTTCTAGATTTAGAGGGGTTGGGTCTTGGAGGGTGTCGGTGACCGTCTCGGTTACATGTTCGTCGTGTATTGGATTGGCGGGGGTAGGGTTTGTCTGGAAATGGGATTGAAAATGCGAGGCGAAGACTTCCACGATGTTCTTTGCAGAGTACGTGAGTCCGTCGGGTGTGTTGAGGGGGTGACTGGTACGGGTTTGTCGTAGTAGATGCCTGGTGGCTTCCCAGTATTTGTTCTTATCTTGTAGGTCCGTTAAGTACTCCTCCCAGTGTCTGTTACGGAACTGACCGAGGAGGAGCTTGACCGAGGAGGAGCTTGACCTGGAGCACGACCGTGAGCAATTGCAGCTCTTTAAATAGTGATCTGCATGAGGTAAGGTGGTTGACTCCCATCATACACCTAATAGCTTTTTTACTTTCTCTTGCCTATATGAATATACAGGAAGGAAAGTATTGTTTTCATGTCGATTTTTCGAAATCGAGTTTTCACCGGATCTATACGTTTTCAGACCCCCTGAACCCAAAAAACATGTTTTTAGCGATTGGTCTGTGTGTGTGTCTGTGTGTGTGTGTGTGTACAAAATATCTCAAGAGCGGAACATCGTACGAACTTGAAACTTATGTTACATACTACTACCGGACCCGACACGAACATTTTCATCAAAATCGGTCAACCGGAAGTAGTAGTTTATTCGTATAATTTTTCACTATTTTGCGATTTTCTCAAAAACTGGTCCTACGATTTTTTTAAAAATCGCCTCGTTTACTACATTTTTTATGCTCTACAAGATAGGGTAGGCGCCATGTTTGCTGAAATTCTGCGTGAGGCTGTTTTTACGTAAAACCATTTTCTTATCAAGATTGCGGCTTTAATATGCATTTTAGCGCAAAACGTTATATAATGTAAGTTGTAGAAAATTTAAAAACCTACAACTTTCTACTCAAACATTTTTTTGTATAACGCTTAGTTTAGCGGTAATTAGCAATTTTCTGTTTTTTTCTCACGAAAACGTGTGAAAAATCTATTTTTTTAAGATTTCGGCCTTAGAATGCATTTTACGACAAAAGTGTATAAAATAAAATTTATAGGAAATTAAGAGATCTACAACTTTTATTTTAAGCATTTTTTGTACAGTGCCTAGTTTAGCGTGAATGAGCGATTTTCCGTATTTTTAAGCCAAACTGAGGGCGATTTTAATTTTGTGTATTTCACTAATGTTTATTGAGGTTAGTTTTTTGTTCATTTCTAATGTTTTATTTCTAATGTTAGGTTTATTGTTAATTATTTGCATCGGCAAGAGAAAGTTGTGTGAGTGTTTCACACCAGATTTTTCTGTATTTTAAAGTGCTAACAAAAGTAGGATTGCTCTAGCAGGAAAAGCCTTTGAAATGGAAAATTGTAGCCTACTACTACAGTCAGACTACTTTAGTAGTTACTTAAAAATATTCGGACGGATATGAAGATTCTGTAGAGTTCTTTCAGGAAAGGGGTTAACTTATTGCATAATCCTAAAAGATGTGACAACTGAGTAAAACACTCACACGACTTTCTATCCCAATGTAAATAATTAAATAATATAACGCAATAGTTGTTGTTTAGGTCATCAGCCGAAAGGCTGGTTTGAACGTGTAGAGGTTTTACTAAGTAAAACGAGGAGTGATGTGGTTTTCCGTTGCCTTCCTCACTGAATGGAAAAGTACACTTATCAGCATGCCGGGCCCTCTGAAAAGCACATATTTTCCACTCTGCAAATGACACCTTCACTTCATTCACTACAGGGTCTGGCTGTATAATGAAATTCATTACTTTCAGAGGAGATAACTCTGATTAGTATCTTTTACACCTCTACCTCTTCTGTTCTTAAATGATTCAGTCATTTAATTGGCTGACCATGTGACAAGAAACAGAACTATTTATTTTAGCCCTGCAACTAACAGATTGAGTGTAAATAATTTGACACTTCACCTGTCTGTTATGGGCAGAACGCAATAGTAATGTAATAATAATTATTAAATGTAAAATATAAGTAACCTGTAAATAATTAAATATAAAATAATAAAAAACTCAAAATAAAACAATCAAAAAAAGAAATGAAACAACAGAACGTGTACTGTCAGTCTGTAACTTGATGGCCTCCGGCAGAGGGGGGGCAACCATTCCAAAAAACACACAGTTGAGCCGTTCTTAGTTTGCTCCTACTGTCAACAAACAAAAGCCACCTACTACAGGGTGCACGCTAAAATCTTCGACTTTATGGATGTTGTATTCCTATTAAGTTAACTATTTTTTAAATTAGAAGTCCTAAAAACATCAGTCATGATATGATGTAGGCCTAACAATTTCATTTAGAAAAATACTTTTAAAAAGTATTTTGTATTTAAATACTTTTGAAAGTATTTAGTTGTTACTTTTTAATCAGCGTGTACACATTTTAATATAATGCGCATGCTCAGTGACGTCATCATTTGTTTTCATTAGGAGCAAACTAACAGAGGCTGGACTATACATCTTATTTAAGTATTTGAAACTTGTCGGATATGACGTATCTTATGGAACACAGTATTTCGCATGGTTTTTTCAATAAAATTGTTTCGAAAAACACACGCTTAATTGAGATAATGTATAATTTAGTAAAAGTTTTGTTCTTGAAGTTAAAACCGTATTTTTTTCAAATACATTTTCATGGTTCAAAAACTATTTCACGGATTAACATAATAGGTGCTTGGCAAGTTTGGTCTGCAACAATTTTGGAAAACGACGATGCAATAAAATTTAGCAAAAAATCATTAGTTTTTGAGTTACGAGGTATTTTCATTAATAAATTTTGTTAAGTCGCGAAACACGACATGGGTAATTTGAATAATTATTTTACAGAAAACATATTTAAACGCTGCTATTAACTTTATTCGCTTTATGAGTGCACTTTTCCAAACGACCGAAAAGTTTTCCCGATGTTAACTTTTCAAGGCCGCGCTCTAAAATATTCCGTTTTCTTCCTCTACTTTAAAGTTAGTAGACTACAGTCAAAGTAGAGGGTTTTTTAAAATCCTTGTCACTCCTTTCCGGTTCGTCCAATTTAAATAATTAATTAAAAATTTTCTCTTTATTTAGTTTCCTACATGTGTATAGTTATATTTAATGACCGAAAATTTTCTCACGTACTGACTTCTTTTTGACGTGTTTCGCGATTTTACAAAATGTATTTAAGAGAATACCTCGTAACTTAAAAACTAATGATTTTCTGTTAAATTTTATTGCATCATCGTTTTCCATATTTATTACAGAAAAAACCTGCCATTTTAATAATTTAACCTGTTTTATAAAAATGCGTCATTTCCGAAAAGTTTCAGTTCCTTAAAAAAATTAGATGTGTTTTGTGAAATGGTTTTACAATTCGTATATTGCTCACCACTGCGGGGCAGGAGGCCATCAAGTTGTAGACAGACAGTGCATAGTCTCTTTTTTTCCCAAAAGAACATTATTTGCAATCAGTTTTTTAAAAATAAACTATAAGCAAATCTTTTGAATTTACAAATCACAAGTTGAGGCCTCATTACCCTGAGTACCTCTCATTATATCAATTATTCATGTGTTCAAAGAGAAAATCACTATGTACAAAGATATTTACATTTTACAGTATAGAATACTTTTCACTAAAATTTTATATAAATTTAAACTCTTTCAGACAAGTCCAAAACATGGTAACGTTTCAGGCGCCTAACTTCTTCTGCATTATTTAGAAGATTTATGGCTAATTCGTTTTCGTGGCTTTCAAGTCTTGCCTGATATTTTCTATTAAAACGCCTGACCTCGTCCATTACATCAGGAAGGTTGCAATAGTCTCTTTTTGAACATCTTTCTGTCTTGAACATTGGAAAGCTGAACATTAAGTCTGCAATTCTTCATCTAATTAGGACTAACGATTTCACTCCCTTATCGGGGAACAATGCAACCAGAAGAGGGGCCGCTGGCCTTTTACAGGAAAGTAAGAAAAATACAACTGCAGGACAGAAACATTTTGACTTCCTGGCACTTAAGTTTTACAACTTGCTTCCGGAGTACGTTAGAGACAGGTCTCGTGATAAGAATTTCAAACTTTTGATCAAAGATTTCTAATTCAGCTGGGGCAGAACTCCACTTGGAGTCTTTGATTTCTCTTCGCCACTAGGGTGCTTCTTGTTTTGTTTATATTTATATGTGTGACATATGACATAATCAGTTTATACTCGAACGCGATCAGCGTGTGTTGACAGTTTTTAAAATAACAGTGAAGTGCTACTCATGTTTTCGGAAATGCATGACATTATTTTTAGAAAGAGGAAAAAGTCACACGGAGCCATGTCTGGCAAATATGGAGGCAGGGGCACCGTTACAGTATTGTTTTTGGCCAAAAATTCACGAACAAGCAATGAAGTGCGAGCAGGTGCATTATAGTGGTGCAAAAGCCATGAATTGTTTTGCCACAAATCCGGGCGGTTTTTTCGGTTTGCTTCACGCAAACGGCGTTGAATTTGTAGATAGTACTCCTTATTGACCGTTTGACTTCGTGGCAAAAATTCGTGATGCACTATGCCATTAAAATTGAAGAACACAGTGATTATTCCCTTTACATTCGACTGCCTTGTCGATCCAGAATGCCTCCTCCACTGGGACGATTGAGCCTTAGTTTCGAAGTCATATCCGTAAACCCATGTTTCGCCACCTATTATAACACGTTTCAGTAATTCTGCATCGTATGATTCGACTTCATTTAGTGACTCCAGAGCAACTTCCATTCGCCGCTGTTTTTGTTCAAAATTCAAAAGTTTTGGAACAAATTTTGCTGCCTCGCGTTTCATACCCAAAACATTCGAAAAAATTTCATGGCATAAGCCAATGGATATGCCAACATCATTGCTGATTTCTCTGATTGCAATTCGGCGATCGTTTATAACCATTTCTTTCACTTTTTCCACGTTTTCATCGGTTGTTGATGTGCTGGGGCGTTCGTCATCTTCAACGTCTTCACGGCCATCTTGGAAACGCTTATACCACTCGTAAACCCTTGTTTTACTCATAGCAGACTCATCAATAGGCCTTTGTTAACATTTTACACACTTTGTTGCAATTCACTTCATTTTTTATGGAAAATTTGATACAAATTCTTTGATCTATTTTTTTTAACTAACGAAAATCGCCGAGCTCATAAAAACACGTCTAACTTGAGCGGCTGCCACAAACAAAGTAAACAATGAATACAACTGAACATTTTATCATACTTCAGGGGCAGTGTACCAACATAATAAAAAAATTTTGACAATCGGACTCAAAACTGGCGAAATTTTAAAATTCCAGTTATTTTTTGAACAGACCTCGTATATTCATAGAAGGCAAGAGACAGTAATAAACAATGGAGAATGCAGGCCTGCAGCAGACCGAATGTAGCCTAATGAAAATGAACAAGGCTTTATAAAAAAAATCTGGTGTGAAACACTCACACAACTTTCTCTTGCCAATGCAAATAATTAACAATAAACCTAATATTAGTAATAAAACATTCGAAATAAACAAAAAACTAACCTCAATAAACATAACCTGATTTTAATCATGAGTTAAAGACGCAAAATGAAAATCGACCTCAGTTTGGCTTAAAAATACGGAAAATCTCTCTTTCACGCTAAACTAGGCTCTGTAGAGAAAAATACTTTTAAAAAAGTTGTAGCTCTTTTAATTTTCTATAAATTTGATCATATACACTTTTGTCATAAAATACATACTAAGGCCGTAATCTTAAAAAAATCGATTTTTCACACGTTTTCGTGAGAAAAAAAAACAGAAAATCGCTAATTACCGCTAAACTAAGCGTTATACAAAAAATGTTTGAAATAAAAGTTGTAGGTTTTTAAATTTTCTACATGTTTTATTTTATAAATTTTTACGCTTAAATGCCTATTAAAGCCGTAATCTTAAAAAAACAATTTTTTTCACCAAGAATTTCAGCAAACATGGCGCCTACCCTATCTTGTAGAGAATAAAAAAATTAGTAACCACGCGATTTTAAAAAAAAATCGCAAAAAAGTGAAAAGTTACACGAATAAACTACTACTTCCGGTTGACCGATTTTGATGAAAATGTTCGTGTCGTGTTCGGTAGAGGCATGTAACTTAAGTTTCAAATTTCAAGTTCGTACGATGTTCCGTTCTTGAGATATTCTGTTCACACACACACCAATCGCTAAAAACATGTTTTTTGGGTTCAGGGGATCTGAAAAAGTGTAGATCCGGTGAAAACTCGATTTGTTAAAAATCGACATGAAAACAATACTTTCCTTCCTATACATTTATTCATATAGGAAAGAGAAAGTAAAAACAAACGAGGCGACTAAACCATAAATTAGTGAACCAAAATGTTAAACAAAAATGGAAAATCCAAATTGCAGCTAATGATCATGTTCACGTTTTCAATCTCTGACTAAATTGAAATGATTGTCCTTGAGAATTTAAATTCTACTTATTATATTAGTAGGCCTAGGTTGTAATGTAATTTATAATTACATTGCTCAACTATTATAGGCCTACTAATGTACATGTGTATGTAATATTGTATTGTGTTGTAAGGCCTACTACCGCCTGCCCAAAAAGTACAAACAACATTCTTATAAATTATTATGCTTCATTATCATCATTACTGAATTGTGGTTTCATTTATTTTTATTTTATTTATTTATTTTATTTAGTAAAATATAGCTACATTAAAATTACAATTCATGACTATACTAAGCTATTTACAATATTTTAAACTAAATATACTTATACGCAAAAACTCTTCTTCACAAAGAGTTCTGTCCGCGCATAGGAGTAGGCCTAATTTATACAGAACAAAAACATTAATTCACTTAAATACTTATAACTACTATAAAATTACTAAGTTAAATTACTACTGGAAGCTATATTATAATAGCGATATTATAATTTTTATTTTACAACTGTAACTACTTTACAATAATATATTTTAACTAACACAACGTCAATATTTTAACTTTATACGAAATTAATTCAATAAATGAGCATAAAGAGACAGTTAAACTGTCGCAAAGAGAAAATTAAAAACTAATAAAACAGTTATTTTAAGACCTGGAAAAGTTTCTCAAGTTCTTGCTCACAGATCGATATTATATGATATTTTAGTTTATGTTTTAATAGATGTGGTGACATAATACCGTGTATATGGGGTGGAAGTACGTTAACGAATCGCCTCTCAAGATAGAGAAATGACTTCTGAAAAAATGTACTATTTGGTTTTCTAGTCTTAATTTTTCCAGCGTTCCTAGTACCATAATTGGTTTTATTGGGATCAATTATTACTTCACGGTTACCACAAGCCCAAAAGAATTGTATCAGGTTTCATAGACGATGTTCTCTATATACGAGGCTAACTCAATAAAGTGATAATTGAAAGACTCTATAGTCGTTATTACTTTCTCTTGCCTGTATGAATATATAGGAAGGAAATTCTGCCCTTAACAGACAGGTGAAGTGTCAATTTATTTACACTCATTCTGTCCAGTTGCAGGGCTAAAATAAATAGTTCTGTTTTTTATCACATGGTCAGCCAATTAAATGACTGAATCATTTAAGAACAGAAGAGGTAGAGGTGCAAAAGACACTAATCAGAGTTGTCTCCTCTGAAAGTAATGAATTTCATTATACAGCCAGACCCTGTGGTGAATGAAGTGAAGGTGTCATTTGCAGAGTGGAAAATCTGTGCTTTTCAGAGGGCCTGGCATGCTGATAAGCGTAATTTTTCACTCAGTGAGGAAGGAAATTATAAACCACCTCACTCCTTGTTTTACTTAGTAAAACCTCTAGAGGTTCAAACCAGCCTTTCGGCTGATGACCTAAACAACACAACAACAGGAAGGAAATTAGGTATTGTTTTCATGTCGATTTTAACAAATTGAGTTTTCACCGGATCTACACGTTTTCAAACCCCCTGAACCCAGAAAACATATTTTTAGCGATTGGTGTGTGTGTGTGTGTGTATGTGTGTGTGTGTGTGTGTGTGTGTGTGTGCGCGCGCGCGTGCGTGCGTGCGTGCGTGTGTGTGTGTGTGTGTGAACAGAATATCTCAAGAAAGGAACATTGTACGAACTTGAAACTTGATACTTAAGTTACATACCACTACCGGACCCGACACGAACATTTTCATCAAAATCGGTCAACCGGAAGTAGTAGTTTATCGTGTCATTTTTCACTTTTTTGCGATTTTCTCAAAAACTGGTCCTACCAATTTTTTTAAAATCACCTGGTTTACTAAATTTTTTATGCTCCACAAGATAGGGTAGGCGCCATGTTTGCTGAAATTCTTGGTGAGGCTGTTTTGACGAAAAAATAAATATTTTTTTTAAGATTACGGCTTTAATATGCATTTTAGCGCAAATATTTATAAAATAAAAAATGTAGACAATTTAAAATCCTACAGTTTTTATTCCAAATATTTTTTTGTATAATGCTTAGTTTAGCGGTAATTAGCGACTTCCTGTTTTTTCTCACGAAAACGTATGAAAAATCGATTTTTTTTAAAGCTTTCGGCCTTAGTATGCATTTTACGACAAAAGTGTATTTAACCAAATTTATAGGAAATTAAAAGATGAATAACTTTTATTTAGAGAATTTTTCTCTACAGAGCCTAGTTTAGCGTGAAAGAGTGATTTTCCGCATTTTTGGGCCAAACTGACTTTAATTTTCATTTTGCGTCTTTCACTTATGATTAAAATTAGGTCATGTTTACTGAGGTTAGTTTGTTGTTTATTTCTAATGTTTTATTACTAATGTTAGGTTTATTGTTAATTATTTGCATTGGCAAGAGAAAGTTGTGTGAGTGTTTCACACCAGATTTTTCCGTATCTATTTATTGTGATTGCAACAGACGATGAATTAATGAGGCTGGTTGAAGAGGGAACTGCCGCTGATACCTCGGCAATGTTTCAACAACGATTATGACTCATTTTTGTTCGTTGCTATTGATGGATATCTATTTATAATAAGTGTAAAGTTTCCAGTGTGTAGAGTGTGCGATACGTCCGGTATATTAATTCAAAAATAGAATTAGCTAGAATTGCTAGAAATAAAATAAATAGAGTTGCTAGAATTCTAGCAACCTCTTCGTGGGGGCGTAGCCCGATTCCCTCCCAGGTGAAAGGTTGTCCCTCGGTTTTCCCCAGGTAGAAAGTTGGACATAGCCCGATTCCCTCCCGACCACTGCTCTATTGTCACCCTTCCACTGGAAGGATTGAAATAAAAACAAAACAAAGAATTTAAATTTAGAAAAACAATGAACAATACAAATAAAAAAAACAATGATACAAAAATGATGCAAAAAACATGATGCTGGCATGTACCAAACGGTCTATAGAAGAATCTAGAAGACTAGATTGAACTACGTACAATATTTCACCATAAATCAAAACATTTAACAAATAAAGCTACTTTAAATTTTAGCCAAGACCAACAACGTAAATTTTTCAATCTAATTCCTTTTTTATTTATACTTTATTGACGCAGCTATAATAAACAGCCACAACTTTAACACATATTTGAAGCGAAAATCTAGAATTTATTGTAAGAACACATTTGAAATACTGACGCAGCTATTAAACAGCAAAGACTGTATGGAGTGTGAGTCAGTTCGCCTCTTCGTGGTGCACCCTGGGTAATGCTAAACGAACCGAATTATAACTTTAAATGTGTATTTAAATTTCAGTGACCTTTAACTGTTTATTACTATATTATACATAAATATAGATATTTTACCAACGGGAGGGAATCGTGCTATGATTTTTATATACCTGTTCACGTCTGGGAGGGAATGAGGCTATGATTTTTATATACCTGTTCACGTCTGGGAGGGAATCAGGCTATGATTTTTATATACCTGTTCACGTCTGGGTGGAAATCAGGCTATGATTTTTATATACCTGTTCACGTCTGGGATGGAATCAGGCTACGATTTTTATATACCTGTTCACGTCTGGGAGGGAATCGTGCTATGATTTTTATATACCTGTTCACGTCTGGGAGGGAATGAGGCTATGATTTGTATATACCTGTTCACGTCTGGGAGGGAATCAGGCTATGATTTTTATATACCTGTTCACGTCTGGGATGGAATCAGGCTACGATTTTTATATACCTGTTCACGTCTGAGTGGGAATCAGGCTATGATTTTTATATACCTGTTCACGTCTGAGTGGGAATCAGGCTATGATTTTTATATACCTGTTCACGTCTGGGATGGAATCAGGCTACGATTTTTATATACCTGTTCACGTCTGAGTGGGAATCAGGCTATGATTTTTATATACCTGTTCACGTCTGAGAGGGAATCAGGCTATGATTTTTATATACCTGTTCACGTCTGGGATGGAATCAGGCTACGATTTTTATATACCTGTTCACGTCTGGGAGGGAATCGTGCTATGATTTTTATATACCTGTTCACGTCTGGGAGGGAATGAGGCTATGATTTTTATATACCTGTTCACGTCTGGGAGGGAATCAGGCTATGATTTTTATATACCTGTTCACGTCTGAGTGGGAATCAGGCTATGATTTTTATATACCTGTTCACGTCTGGGAGGGAATCAGGCTATGATTTTTATATACCTGTTCACGTCTGGGAGGGAATCAGGCTATGATTTTTATATACCTGTTCACGTCTGGGAGGGAATCAGGCTATGATTTTTATATACCTGTTCACGTCTGGGAGGGAATCGTGCTATGATTTTTATATACCTGTTCACGTCTGGGAGGGAATGAGGCTATGATTTTTATATACCTGTTCACGTCTGGGAGGGAATCAGGCTATGATTTTTATATACCTGTTCACGTCTGAGTGGGAATCAGGCTATGATTTTTATATACCTGTTCACGTCTGAGAGGGAATCAGGCTATGATTTTTACCTGGCTGAGGTCCTGGGAGGGAATCGGACGTGGGACACTCCGTATAAAGCTGAACGGCACTTTACTGTTACGTGTCCGCAAGATAAAGAGGAGCCTATTTCTGTAACCACTGATGTACCACTGTTTACGTTTACACACACAAACACACAACTAAAATATTCGAATCCCCAATAATATTACATACGTTTTAAATTTAATTAAATTTAAAATTTAAAAACCGTGTTACATTTATTACTTGTTTTATTTACGCATATTTACACATTTAAATTTATTTATATACAGTTTTAAATTTACAAATAGCCTACTATACCACAATAATTTAATTTAAAAAAGTGCTATACACGCTTCTCTAACTGTCCAACATCATCTCAATCTTACACGAATGGTGTAAAACATGGAAAATAAAACTTAATACGGCAAAATCCCTTCACGTAACTTTCACACTCTGTTATGGTGATTGCCCACCAGTATACATAGACAATGAACCTCTAACAAAAACAGATACGGTCAAGTATCTCTGTCTGACGTCAAGTATCTCTGTCTGACTTCAAGTATCTCTGCCAATGTCGACCGCATTGGCGTAGTTGGTAACGTGCTCGCCTCCCATCCTGCGGTCTTGGGTTCGAATCCCATTCAGGCACGGCATATTTTCACACGTTACAAAAAAATAATTTCATCCTTCACCGTCTGCATTAGCAGTAATTGCAGAACAGTCAAACCAAAAACCAAAAAAAAAAAAAATGTCTGACTTTTGATAAACGACTAACTTGGAGCACACATATTAAACGGAAACGTTTATTACTGAATTCCCGACTTAAACTTCTGTATTCCCTACTTAACAAACGATCAAAATTACCAATGGCACAAAAATTACGCATATATTGTTCTCTTTTGAAACCTATATGGACCTACGGGTCGTAAATTTACGGTTCAACCAAACCCTCTAACTTGCAACGAATTCAAGCATTCCAGTCAAAAACATTACGCCTTATAGCAAAAACACCTCTTTATGTTAGCAACAAAACCTTACATACAGATTTGAAAACACCACTTGTACAAAATTCCATCGAATACCTATACAAACGCTTTTACGACAAGTCACACGAACACGAGAACCCACTGGTGCGTTCACTTTCCACCTTCCATTTACCTGATAATCCCCCTAGACGCCTTAAAATACAAATTTCATTCTTGGGGAGGCACCAATAGGGGCCCTACCCCTCTCATGCCTATCATGTAATTTACATTATTATCTTAATCATCACATTTTTGCTTGTTGTAAAATTTTACAGTTGTAAATAAAGAATTAAAAAGAAAAAAAAGTGTTAACTTTGAATTAACTTTAAAGTGTTAATAAATATATTAACACTGAATTACAATTCGGGTGGCCAAAACATTTCAAAATTTCTTATAGCTATAACATTTTTTCAAATAGATTTTTATAGCAACCTGTTTGTGGGACACCCCGTACATAACAACAAGATAACCATCATTTATTTACAGTTAAGCTTTTCACATTTTGTAACTGACCGCATTTGTAACCTAATCGATTGTAATTTATTACAACCAGATCCCAACAGGTACCTGGCGTCTTTTCCGTTTTGTGTATGCCACTATCAAATCCGAATTCCCTGAAGGGTTGCACAATCCTCCCACTCGTGCGTCTAGCGTGCCAATCTAACTACAATTATAGCAACATTCCTGCGTAATGTCAACCACTCCGATTTCACAGTTAATTACTACAAACTCTGCATTGTTAGTCTACTATGAATTTTGTAGTGATGAACTTAATAATATACGGACGGAGGATGATACTGCAGAGTTCCTTTAGGAAAGGGGAGTTATTGTATAATCCCACAAGATGTGACAACTAAAAAAGTCTGTGAGACACTCAGACTTTCCCTTCCCAATGTAAATAATTAAAAAATATAACGTAATAGTAATGTAATAATAATTTAATGTAAATAATTAGAATAAGTTAAAGTAACTTGTAAATAAAAATTTATAATATGTCTGTCTCAGTATGAGTTTCAGTAAGGCAGGGAGTGGGAGAAATTAACACTTGTGCAACCCTTCAGGGAATACGGATTTGATAGTGGCATACATGCCCAAAACGGGCAGGTGGAGTGTTATTTTAATTGCACTCTATCTGTTTGGTTCAGGGCTAAAAAAATAGTTCTGTTTCTTATCACATAGGCAGCCACTTATATGACTGAACTATTTAAGAACAGAAGAGGTAGAGGTGTAAATGACACTAGTCAGAGTTATCTCCTCTGAGAGTAATGAATTTCACTAAGCAGCCAGACCCTGTGGTGAATGAAGTGAAGGTGTCATTTGCAGGGTGGAAAGTGAGTGCTTTTCGGAGGGCCTGGCATGCTGATAAGCATACTCTTTCAACTCAGTGAGGAAGGCAATGGTAAACCACCTTACTCCTCATTTTTACTTAGTAAAACCTCTACAGGTTCAAACCAGCCTTTCGGCTGTTCACCTAAACAACGACAGTGGCATACAGAAAACGGAAAAGACCCCGTACCTGGATTAAATGTAACAGGGGCCACCTCCGTAGCGTAGCGGTTAGCACATTGGCCTGCCACGTGGAAGTCCCGCGTTCGATTCCCGGCACAAACAATGGTACATACTCCACCGTAGTCGCAAATGACCAAGCAGTTGATGCGGCTTTAAATAAATTAATTAAAAAAAACAAGTAACAGTATTAAAGATTAAGCCCACAGCTGATTTTGTGATCTCATTTGAATAAATTAGAGAAAGTTGCATTACTGATGATTACAAATAGAAAATGAGATGGTGGTAGGGTAGGCCTACTCTAACTGATATAATTTTATATTTGTTTGCTTTCTGATCGGGTGATTGCGCAACATTACCCTCATTAACCCACCCGTATTCCCTTACTGATCGGCAGGTAGAATAACTAGTCCGTTCTGTTTGAACAGCTCTTATTTTAAAAACGATTAAACGGAAGATTTTTACGCTACATCAAATTAAAGCCTAACCTTTAATTTAATTTAAGCTTTCCTCCGTTGATTTGTATGACTTAAAATGTTTACTTAGGTTGGGAGTAACAGCTGGCTCCCAACCTAAATATTAGTTAATATTTCATGCAGTTAAGAATGTGCGTTTTATGTGCGTCTGTTTTGATTTTAAATAAAGCGAAATTTCAATATCTATTATTCATTTTTTCCCTGAGTAATTCACATGAATCTTTTCAGAATTAAATTTTCTACAAATTTATTTAAGAAAAAATACACCTTTATTTACCATTTATGGGAGTAATCTTACGTTAAACACAAAAATGTGTTATTTCTTTGCACCAACTCTTGTGTTTTATGTAAGATATCTCTGAAAGTATTGCATTTACAGCTCTGGAACCAATTTTATTCAATTTTTCAGATTAAAAAACATAAGTAACAATCGTATTTGTATCTTTGTAACTACCTTTAACATTTTTATACGGCCTTACTTCACCGAGAGTACAGAGTTCTAGGAGAAATTTTTCGCTAGCCGTAACTTGCTAACTAAGCGTTTTCAGGCATATGTTTATATGAATATTTTTTTCTTATTTTTAGCTGTAGAATGAGATCCCAAGAGATTGTCGTATAGTTTTGAATCACCCTGTATAGCGCAACTGTTAATTGCCGGGAAGTTTATGTCATTTTAAACTAAATGCAAGTTAAAGAGGGAGGTAGCGTGTTTTGTGGCTCAGACCAGAAAAACCATATCGACGTCGCAGGCAAAGACAAATAGGCAATTTAGGTTCATCCAGTTTTACGAGATAATTTAACGCATAGTTTATTTGTAACACTATATCCAAAATTACGGGAATATAAACCGAAATTCTTCGATAACTTCCGAATATCTAAAAAAACCCTTGATGCTTTATTACAATATTGATAAAAGACGATATTTCGCCCAGTATTAACTATGTAAGACCAACCAGAACTTTTACTCGCGCGGTCGGCCAAATCGTGCGTTTCAATGTGTACTGCCCGTTGCCAAGCTTTGTACAGCTGAGAGGTATGCATTACGTCACTACTACTGTGAGAGATTGCGTTAGTAGTAGTAACGTTTTACTTGTACTATGTTTGTAGTAGTCAAGGGTACTATCCAAACTACATAATATATTCTGTGTCGCCTTCTACAGCGAATAGTGAAAACAACACCCACGTATGTCACCCCACTAGGCAGCCTACTGCCTACCGAATACCAATGAGATGATTTAGTAGAGTGTTATGACGTAGCAGTAGTTTGGTACTTCGTCTGTCCCCGTCATCCCGCAGCTGCACAAAGCTTAGATTCATACAGTACGCCGCATGCAATTCCGTGTGCCTCAGTCACGTGCTACTGCAATCATTTTCATGTGTACGTAGCCTACAATCGCCTGATTTGTCCCAATTATCTTTACTATAATTATTCACATTCGGTAATGTGGAAAAATCTCTGTTATCCGGCATCATTTGATTCCCGAAAGTGCCGGACTAAAGAGAGTTTACTGTACCCAGTTAATAAAAAATGAAAGAATGATGCACGGAAGGAGGAAATCCCGTAGAAGCATACAAACACAATTACAATGTAATTTTGTAATTGTCATTATAATTTAGGCTATCTCTTATTTAAACGTGAAAATAAAAAGAGGAAATTGTAATGTGTAATTTACTACTTTGTAATTGCAAGCCTACATCTGAAATAGCACGCTCTTTACATAACCCAACTAATGTCCTTTAATTTCGCTTCAGTTTTTTTCATTTATTTAATGAAAAAACTAATGTTTTCTCAAGCTCTGTCTGATTACACTGGTCTGCATCAAAAATTCCCCTTGAACTTTAATAGGTGATCTATATGTATTTTGACCCCCTGAATCCGAATCTGACCTCCGTTTTGCTCCATCACTCACCATTTTTAGGGGGTGGGCCACTCACCCTTATTTGGGAAATTTCAACTTTTTATCCGTATGGTGTAACTATGAAATGAAATTGTGCAGTTGTATCTCGTTTTTATGGTACTTCAAGACCTACCTAACACTGAAAGAGTACAATAAGAGAGTATTGATGTAATGATACATTTAGTGCATTTTCATAAAATTTTTCTGGTCCAAGATACTTGTCTTCGAATACATATACGTAAAGAGAGTGGTTTTACTTGGAGGTAGCTTTTCTCTTGTACTGATCTCTGGGAGTTTCAAGCAAGAGTAACCAGCAGTAGTCTGCTAACATACTTAAGTTCCACTTCCCAGAGAACAGTTTTTTGAAGAGTGCAATGTCTTGATGAAACCTTTCTCCGTGTGCATCGTAAACTACTTCCAAGTTTTCTGGGAAAAAGTCCAAATGCGCGTGTAAAAGGTGCAATTTTAATAACATGTTGCAACCCCTCAACTCATATGCAGATTCTCATAAGCAATTCTTCGACAAGTTCAACATAATTTTCATTTTTGTTAAATCCTGAAAAATTTTCACACACGTCCTTAAATGCAGCACAAGCTCTTTTTTTCTTTTCAATTTAAGTGATTGATGGTCACTGAATCTTTAAAAAGCTCTCTAATTTATGGACCAACAAAAATTCCCTCTTTAATTTTTGCTTCACTCAAACGTAGAAATTTGCTCTTCAAATACTGGAATCCATCTCTTGTTTTATCGATAGCTTTCACGAACTGTTTAATCAAACTGAGTTTGATACGCAAAGGATGCAAAAATATATTTTCACTCGAAACTAAAGGCTCATTGGCAACAGTGTTTTGATCAGGAACTAAACTTTCACTCGAGGGCCAATTTCGAACAGTATAATTTTTATCGCGAGCTTGCTATCCCACTCACACAGAAACCAACAATGTTTGGTGTATCCCGATTAAAGTCCTGTAAGTAAAACCACAACCTTAAAATCAGCATAGTGCTTCAGGGGATGATCTTTATAACCAATTTTTTCAAGGATACGGCTGATATTTTTGTATGTCTCATTCATGTTGACCGTGTATGCAACCAGAACTGAGGGCAAATCATTACCATTTGCCAACAAAACAGCTTTTAAACTGGTTTTAGATGAGTCGATGAATAGGAGCCAATTTTCTGGATCATCGGCATGTTAGGTGAAATCACTAATCCATTTACATTATTGCAGTACACTAAGTCACCATCCCCCGAAAACAATCATTTAAACGAATCTAGCCGGGATCTAGAAACAGAAATGTTCACTTCTTTTTTCAAGAGGTTCCATTGCTGAAGCTGAGACCCGAGCAGTTAGGCTTTAGTTTTTGGGAGGTTTAAATCCCGGATGAGATCATTAAGCTCCTCTTGTGTGACCAGATGAGGCTCTAAGCGTAAAAAATGTACTGAAAACGTTTAATCGTCGCTAAGCTTATCACTTGGCCCGGCTTCCTACCCTGCTATACCTCTGAACTAACGGTGATGTCACCCCTCCCCCTACGGTCTTCATGCATAAATGTGTGTACACAGAGATAACATTTTCTATGGAGGGGAGGATGGGGTACTTACAACATCCCCCCATCCCTCGCTTTATTAGGAATAACCGCTTTTAGGTGTTTTTTTAGAATTTCGGGGGGGCGCCCCCCTCAAAAACGGTGGGTGATAGAGAGAAACGAAGGTCAAATCTGGATTCAGGGGGTCAAGATACATAAGAATCACCCATCAAAGTCCAAGGGGAATTGTTTTTATTTTTTTTTGCAGCCCAGTGTTATTAACGCTTATTTTAGCCGCAATCTGTAAAACACCGCGTTAATTGTAAGTAACAAGTGGCAATTTTTACTTTCTCTTGCCTATAAGAATATGTAGGAAGGAAAGTATTGTTTTATGTCAATTTTTCGAAATCGAGTTTTCACCGGATCTACACGTTTTCAGACCCCCTGGAAAAAACATGTGTGTGTGTGTGTGTGTGTGTGTGTGTGTGTGTGTGTGTGTGTGTGTGTGTGTGTGCGTGTGCGTGTACGCGCGCGCGCGCGCGCGCGCGTGTGTGTGTGTGCGTGTGTGTGTGTGTGTGTGTGTGTAAACAGACTATCTCAAGAACGGAACATTGTACAATCTTAACGCTTGAAACTTAAGTTAGATACTACTACCGAACCCGTCACCAACATTTTCATCAAAATCGGTCAACCGGAAGTAGTAGTTAAAGTAATATTTTTTAAAAATTGCCACCAGCCATGAGACGCGTCGGGTCTTTTCCGTTTTGTGTATGCCACTATGAAATCCGAATTCCCTGAAGGGTTGCACAAGAGTGTTCATTTCTCCCACTCACTGGCTTACCGAGACAGACACACGCACGCGTACATACGTTTTCCCAGTCCCAGTTTATAGTAAAAAGTACTACGTTACACGTTCTGTTGTTTTATTTCTAATTAAGATTGTTTTATTTTGAGTTTTAATTTTTTCTTTTTTTATTTACAGGTTACTTTAACTTATTCTAATTATTTACATAATATTTTTTCATTAAATTATTATTACATTACTATTACGTTATATTTTTAAATATTTACATTGGGAAGTCTGAGTGTTTCACAGACTTTATTAGTTGTCCTATCATCTGGGATTATGCAATAACACCCTTTCCTGAAGGCACTCTGTAACATCTTCCTCCGTTCGAATATTATTAACTCTACAAAATTCATAGTAGACTGTGTAGTAACTAACTGTGAAATCGGAGTGAAGTTGACATTATGCAGGAATATTGCTAGTCAGATTGACGCGCTAAACGCTGGAGTAGGAGAATTGTGTAACCCTTGAGGGAATTCGGATTTGGTAGTGGCATACAGAAAACGGAAAAGACCCCTCAAAAGAAATCATCCATAACCGTCTTTAACCCTTTCAATCCCAAATTTTTTAACTATTTTTTAAAAACGTGTACATTGTTTCATACATTTTACTGACATTTAAGTGAAATTAAATCACTTTTAGACCCTCAGCCTTTTTGATGGCCTGACAAAAAAGTGTGACACATAGGCCTACGTCATATTGGGACTTGATATCAAAGTTCCCAACAATATGAATAACTAAAATCATGTTCAGGCTTCCTAAACAATATTCTCTTAACTTAGATTTGTAGCAAAAAAACTAAATATGATTTTAATATCAAAGCATTCTTTAAGACTTAAAAAATTTTGCAATTCAAAAATTCTGGTAAAATGGATAAAATCACTATTTACAGTCTAAAAAATATACTTGTATGTACATTCAACATACTCGAAGAAATGCTACCTTATTTTAGTAAATGAACACGAATATTTAAAATTAACTTTAAAAAGAAACTAATGGTCGCCTCTGTGGCGTAGTGGTCAGCATCTGACACTGCAAAGCGGAGGGTCTCCAGGTTCGACTCCTGGCTAGGGTACAGAAAATTATTACACTTCACATCCAGCGCTCTTGAATCCAAAGTAGTCGCTAACAATTAAAATTTGTATGTCTGTTATTTTACTCCAATGTGACTTCTATGCCACCGCACTGGGTTAGAAAGGGTTAATAATAATGCTTTATTGAATAAAATAAAATACATCCGTTAAACAGAACTGCATTGTTTTCCGCTTAGTCTGAAAACCGTCTGCTCGATTAGCAACACACATTTTAAAAGTAAATAACCTCCTTATCTCAAACATAAATATCAAACTTTAAATAATAACAAAATAAAATGAAACATCCACATTTCTTATCTCTCCTTTAGAATACTGGCATTAGGTTTATATAGGCCTACTTCTTACTTACTTACTTACTGGCAAGGACTCATTCGATTAGGCCTTATTAAACACAACTATCAACTATAAATTTAAATAAGCCTACACAATTTACAAAAGTTACATCTCAACAAAAGAGATTTTTTTTCGTTTTATTTATTTATTTATTTTGATTCGGCCGAATAACCGCGCGCGGCATGGTTGTTGTAATAGTTTAGTAATTGACGTGGTCTTCGACCATAAATTTGATTTAAATGTTATATGTGTTTAGTGTGTAGTATATAATTCCTGAGGATGTCTCCAAGAGAGACAAGAGATCTCGAATGAATGTAATACTCTTGAGGTGAGTGTTATATTTAATTAGTTTTGTTTTTGCCTGTTCAGTATATATCATAAGTGGTGCAAACAAAGGAAAAATAATGTTTAATATGTAACCGGATGGCGACGTTAAGTGGCAACCTTATTAATTTGGTGGCTCTGAAAAGGGCCGTTTAAGCGGTGGTCGTCTTGGAGAGGAGTCGGTCGTAGTCGTCGTGGCGGTCGAGGAGCTGGGCGACACGGCGTGTCGTCGTCCAGCGGAGACGTCATCTTATTCCCTAGCAGTATTGCGTCGATGGCTACTTCGTCGGGTCCGGTGTGCGTAAGGCTCGGTCAAGGGACCGCTGTGGGCATCGCTCGCGTCAGCGGGCGATAACGGTCCGATCGACGGCTTACGGTGACGGGTCGGCGAACGGAAGCACCATCTTCTCTGTTGTGGGGTTGTCGATTAGTTCTCGCTGGAGTCCGGCAGCCGTGTGCCGGGGTGGACGTCTTGTCTGCTGTCTGGTGGAAGTGAAGCTCTCGGTGTCTTGAATGGAATTGAATGGGCCGGCTCAGTGCAGCGCTCTTTATATAGCTGCCGAGAGCGCTGTTGTATAGAGCGGTGACTGGCTTGGCCTTGATGACAAAGGCCTTTGCGGTGGGGAGCCGAAAATTTTGTCGCTATGCCGTCAAAGGCTGGAAGAACTATTGAAGCCGGCAACACAGTAAATGATTAATTA
Organism: Catonia carolina; assembly: GCA_035578175.1. Lineage (NCBI taxonomy): Eukaryota > Metazoa > Arthropoda > Insecta > Hemiptera > Achilidae > Catonia > Catonia carolina. The sequence goes on from JAQMRL010000004.1 coordinate 4,878,416, forward strand.
GAAGGGGTGGCGGTGACAAATAAAATTATTTATTTATTTATCCATTCATTTTTTAAATCAATAAAATTCCGATATAAGAGAAAATCTGTAATTCCAGGCTTCCTGACAATTCTGCACCCCATTCAGGTACTCCTCACACATAGGCGACGTCACCTCGACCAAACCATTTCCTACGTATTTCAGGTAGAGTTGTTTTGTTGGGACAATAGCTATGACGTTGGACAGAGAGGACGCACACGGGGGACAATATTATCCACCGGCCGTAGTCATCGAACAATCTCTTTGTTTACTCCGACACACTCCTTGTCATGTGACTTCTTAGTTCGTGATTTGAACTAGATTCTGAGAAATAATTACGTAGTCTGAGTTTGAATACAGTAAAAGAAGCGTATGAATCATAACACACTTCCTTCTTTTGCAAATTTAAAATAGAAAATGTTATGTCCTTGTGTAGCCCTGATTACGATTTTTCAAGATTAGGAATAGATAAATGGCAGGCTGTGTGTAGCAAATTAAAAAAGTTGAAAGTGAGTACTTCCGGAGGTAGTTTTTAGAAGACATTGCCATAGATCTTTTCAAAATTTTTATTTATTTTTTTTTATTCCTAATTTTTGTACATTATGTAACGTCTTGTTAGCAGTCGTTACTTTTGAATTCTTTGTATTTTGGCGCTTGCCGTCTTTTCTGCTTTTCTTCCGTAAGCTGGCGGGCTCTATCGGCTGTCTACGTTACTTCTCGGTCAGCTGATCGCTTTTCTCTGCATTATGTAGACCACACCGTTTGCATTTACTGTAAGAACCGGTCGAATTTATTTAATCATGTAGTATTGTGAGTTCTTTTATATTTCTTTTCGGGTTTTTTGTGAAAAACTTTGATGCGTCTAATTTACCCAATTTTCTGGTAAGTATTTCTTTTTATTTGTGGTAATATTAGGTAACCAAAGACTGAATATTCTTTACGACTTTCATGACTAGCCTGTTTATTAAGCTGTCGTAGACATTTTGTTTTTTATAACAAGTAAAATCTGCATTTTGTATTAAAACAAATTACTTTTATATAATGAAAACTGGGACGAACTTGGTCAATTTGTTTTTTAAGAAAACGTATGTAAATTGGTAATTACGATTTATTGTAAAACTTTGTTAATAAAAGTGTCGTAATTGATTATGGTTCGTTCATGCTAACTTGTCTATTGAAAATTATGATTACATCACGCTATGTAGGCTAACATGTAACTAATTTGGCGTTTGATGTCTTATTTAAATTCTGATTATTCTGTATAGGCCCTACTTTTGTATTTTTAATATTCTGTATTATTCTGTAATACTTTTGTAATTTTTAATATTCTGTATTATTCTGGTGTTGATTGGTGATGTAACTTCTGCCTTTAGGTAAGATATTAATGGTAGCTGGATTTTTGTCAATCCAGGGTTCGAGTCCCGGAGATGAAGTATTTCTGATTCCCGGAGTTATGCTGTTCTTAAATCGCTGCAGATGAGGATTGATTCAGTCCATAAAAGGATGTATCGTTGGTAATTTACTTGGTTCGAGTCCCGGAGATGTCCGCTGCTGGTAGTCTCCTTTGTCTCCAAATTCATTGTCATGGACACCGTTGATTGCCGTTTATAATTTTGCAGCTACTTCTTCCTGGAGTTTGACAGGAAGTTTCTATTACAACTACCCTGGTATGAAATTTTATTTATTTGTTTTTGGAATTTCTTTACATGCAACGCAATATCGTAATCGTTAATGTGGCGACAGTTTAATTTAAAATCTACAGGGATCAGCAGGAGACTGCAAGTTTATCTGTTAACTGCGTATTTTGGATTTAATCATGTTTTGAAAAAATGTAACATTTACTTCTTGTGAAATTAATTTATCTTTCATAGGTACTCGAACCTCGTTAAATTATTAGAGAAAATTCTATAAAAAAATTATTCTTAAAAGTTTGAATGCATTTATTTTGTTGATTGCATATTGTTATGTTTATTTTTTTTTTTAATTTACTTCTGGCAATCTTATAATTTTAATTAGTTATCTGTTATATTAGTTATCTGTTATCTGTTATATTAGTTATCTGTTATCTGCTATTAGTTATCTGTTATCGCGTTGGCGATGTTGGTAACGTGCTCGCCTCTCATCACGCGGTCTTGGGTTCGAATCCCACTCGGGCATGGCATTTTTTCATACGTTACAAAAAATTCATTTCATCCTTCACCGTCTGCATTAGCAGCAATTTGCAAAACAGTCGGACGTTAAACCAAAAAAAAAAAAATTTCTGCTACCACTGGTAAATCTAAAAATTAAATTCAGTTTAACATAAATCTATTTTGTAAAAAAAAGGAAATAATGGCAGCCATTGTTTTTTCCGTGAACTTTAATTATTAATGATGTATAAGTTTTCTTTTGGATGAAATTTTGATATTTCAGTTTTCTGAAGTTTAATTACGCCAATTTTTAAAATGTTTTCTACCGTAAAATTTGATTTTGAATATTTTTTTACTAATACTTTTTAAAAATTAAATTGTTCATATTTATGCATTGTATTTTTGTTAGTTTATTTATGCAACAACAACCATTTTGTTTTTTTTATGTTTTTCAGCTTCCAAATATTTTCATTATTTCTGTTTTGTTCCGCCCCACCAACCGAACGCTGGGGTGCATGTGTTTTATGCCCGCGAGCGAGGGGCGGTTACAGTTGCAATCTGTTCAATTCAGAACAATAAGCAACTCCGTGACCCAATGAGATAAGGATGATGTGTATGACGTTTAAATGAGGTGTAGTCTTGTACAGACCCAGGCCGACCATTCCTGAGAGAGTTTGGATGGTTAATTAAACCCCAACCATCAAAGTACACCGGTAACCACTGTCTAGTATTAAAATCCGTATAAAAGTAACTACCTTTACTAGGATTTGAACCAGGAACCTTCGTCTCCGAAAATTTTTCAAAATTAATACTGAAGAAAGCAGCAGTGACGAATTTAGCGAAGACAGTGAAAATGATCAATTTGATAACCCTGTTGATGCCTGCGCCCCTTTATCTACTTAATTTATTAACTTTTTAAAAAGTGACATTTTACAAACATCAAAAAATTCGAAATCTACGTTGCACCGGCTAAAAGAATGTAAACTTACTCTTGGTATTATGTATTAAATTTAAAACTAATTGTATATAACTATTTTAAATTTGAATTATAAAAATATTTATAATAAAGTAAGGCAAACAAAGTTGAAGAAACACGACAACAAATAACATCTTTAGAAGAAATTGCAGGAAGGATTGGATTGAAAATTTCTTACGAAAAAACGAAATTTATGATGATCGACCGGTTATGTATAAACAAAATTAATATTAATGGGAACCCTATCGACATTGTAGAAAGTTTTAAATATCTTGGAGAAACAATCACATACAATCTTAATGAGAGGGCAGCATGGAATGAGAGAATTTCTAAACTTTCCAAAGGACAGCAAATTACTAAAAACACTTACAACAAAAAATGTATTTCCATTCACACAAAACTTAAACACTACAAAGCAGTTCTAAGATCACAAGCAATGTACGGCAGTGAAACCCTCTTCAGTATTGATGGAAACGGAATGAAAGAAACAATCAGAAAAATAGAAAGAAGGATTCTTAGAACCTGCATAAACAAGAAACACATAGTTGACAACCAGCACAGACTTTTACCAAGAGAACAAATTTATAAAGAAATAGAACCAATCACTGATGCAATGCGCAAAAAGAGATTTTCTTTCTTTTCGCATATCCTCAGAACTCGAGAAAACCGATTATTGAGAAAAATTGTTGAAAAATTCATGTGTGCAAAAACAGAAGGAGCTACAATTCCTTGGCTTAAGAAATCAAAAAAGACAGAACAGAATTAAATCTAACAGTTGCTGGTGTCAAAGATCGCACACCGGTTTACAAAGAAACAATTAATGACAAAAACAAAATTTTATCAGTAAGAACAATTAAACGAAAAGAACAGGTTTGTTCAGACGAATTAAGAAAAGCAAGATCCGACAAAATGAAAAAGTATTGGCAAGAAAGAAATGAAAAGGAAATAAACTGCCGAAGAAAAAGAACTAACCAAAGAGACTAAAGTGATCCTTTGTGATCATAAACAAAAAAAAAGTAAGGCAATATAAATGTAGGTATTATAACAATATGATATGGGCAATAACAAATGTAGATGTATTGCCAGATTTGAAAACACCACTTGTACAAAATTCCATCGACTACCTATACAAACGCTTTCACGACAAGTCACACAAAAATGAACACGAGAACCCACTGGTGCGTTCACTTTCCACCTTCCATTTACATGATAAACCCCTCTAGACGCCTTAAAAGACGCTGGAGTAGAGACCTGCTAATTTGATACACAAATTTCATTTTTGGGGAGGCACTAATGGTGGCCCTACCCCTCTCATGCCTATCATGTCATTTACAATATTATCATAATCATCACATTTGCTTGTTGTAAAATTTTACAGTTGTAAATAAAGAATTAAAGAGAAAAAAAGATGTATTGCAAGTAGTACTGTATTGACAAATATGAAAAGAAAGGACAGTAACACTCCCTTAGTCACCCAGTAGTTTCGAGGCCAGCGCGCATGGCCTCCACACCGTTTCGCCGAACGTACTGTAAAATTGGACATTCTGCTACGAAATGAAAAATGTTCTCGTTCTTTTCCATATTGCACAATAAACATCGCACATCCCTATCCATAACCCATTGCCAATAATTTAAACTACCAGTTCTACTCCGACCCTAAAAACCATTTGATATGCGTGATCTTAACTTCATCCCTAATATAATGCTTTTAAGGGGGTAGTCAACTCAAGAAGATGATTTTTTAAAAATGTCGATTGTTTTTTTGCATTTACTTATGATTTAAAATTTTCTAAAGCACAACATTTGTTTACTTTGTTTGTACGTTGATAGAAAGTCATTAAAACATCCGTTTAAAATAAAGCTCACTAGTAAAGCAAGTGAAATTATTCCCTCAACTTTAAGCTTTCCGGAAATGTAGTTTTTGCATGATTGTACATTCTTGAGAATTAAATATTTTGGTTTTTATTGGAGATACTTGGTTGATGTTTTTTTTCAAATGTTCATAATTTCTTGCTCTATTATCTGTGGAATGATTATTACAAAAACCTTAATAGGGATTTAGTTAAAAAATAATTTGTGAATACTTAAAATAAATGTTTTTGAAAATATGGTTTTTCTTTAATAAATTTTTTGCAAGAAAAAATACATACAAGCGCATACAACAGATAATAGAGAGAAATTTTTTAGCATAAGAATCATGTTGATATCTTTCTTGGTTCCTGAGATATTTGATTCCTCGTAAAAGCCCGCGTTTCCAACTTCACTCTTATATTAGGGGCTGTAATTAATTTTTTGGCTTGGTTCAAGTGGTAGATCATTACTAGTAAATTACTTTTTCATTTAAAATAAATAATGATAAATTATAGCCAGAAGTTTTGATTTTCATTATCTGGGTTGACTACCCCCTTAAGGGGGGAGTATACCATGAAAATGATTAAAAATAACTTTTTTCCCAAAAATGTTTTTTTGCTTTTTTTATTGTGTAGAATGTTCTGAATAAGAGGGTTATTTTACTTTGTAAAATGGATTGATAGAAATGTTACAAATAAATTATTTTGTTGCAAGTGTCAACTCGATTTTTTTGCTTAGAAGCAAAAATATCGTGTTTTTCTATATAGAATAACTCAAGACTGATAGCAGATAAACTATTGCGGTTTTTTTTTTAATTTAAAGCGCCTTTCATTCTGTATTTCATTATAACACCACTAGATTGCTCAACTGTATCGTTCTTGCTCTATGATTGCTCTATTTTGAGATAATAAGTATGTTATTTACAAGAAATATCATTTAGTTTAATAGTGTTTTCCCGCAAATAAATTTTTTTATATCGTGTTGCACTAGAAACTGTGTAATTTGAGTTCTATTTCAGGTACAGTAATACATTTGACATCAAAATACTCAAAATTTTCTGCTCTATTGACTGTAGTATGCTTTTAACCCTAAGTGTGGTAAAAAAAAAATTTTTAACATATTTTGCGCTAATAACATCTTTTAGGCTTCTAAAAAAATATTTTTCTTCTTTCATATATCTCAAAAAGCATACTCTAGACAATAAATTTGCATGTCCTTAGCACCTACCCGAAATTTCAAGTAAATCGGCTGAATAGTATTTAAAAAATCCATTTTCCAAAAAAAACCATTTTAATTGAAAACCCACCCCATTCTTTAGGCCTACAGGCAGTTTTTTTACCATGTGTTATAATGAAAAGAATGTGCTAATCTTAGGCTATAAAATGAAAAAGTAGTGAAGGTTCTAACTTGAAAGATGTAAATTTTTATTTTTATGATAATACCCCCCCCCCCCCCTTAACCCAAATCTACATTTAACACGTTGACTGCCACACTAAATTTTGTGACACAGCGGGGCCATCGTAATTTTTTTTTCACAATTTATTCATTTTTCTTGTTATTTTACGTACGTATTATATTTAATAAACAAATACTAATTCTTTATGTTAAATAAATTTGTGACACACTTTTGGGCAACATGGCCAACTGGAATGATTTTACATTTCAGAGCCATGTGACCCATTTTTGTGGTACGACAAAAAATGTAATGGACAACTGGGTTTAGTTGCACAGTACTGTAGACTATTTCAATCAACCAAAATAAGCAAAAAAAAATATATAATAGCAGCATTCTATTACAGAAAAAGAAGAAAACTACCTGTATACGCAATGTCCTATTATTTGAAAAAGGCCAACTGAATGAATGAATGAATGAATTTTTTATTAAATACAAAATACATTTACATTAACATATATAGCCTACTAATTCCCGCATAGGACGAGCCTGTGCGCGGGAATGAGTTGTGCATTATTTATATATAAATTATATCAGTAATTATTACTAAAAATATTTTTAACAATTATTATTACAAAGCTTACTGAAACTTATCTAGTTATAAAATTTACAATTCCAAATAATTAAAATTTACTAGAAACCAATATTAGTATTCCTAAGTTAGAAAAATTACACTATTATCTACAAAAAAAATCTTCTCAACTCACTACAACACTATGCAATATACAAACATTTATTTATTATTATACAACATCGTTAATTAATTATTTTTAGGGATCACACCTTAATTAAAAAAAAATATATACATTTATAAATACAGAAAAAATACTGGCAAAATTCTGTTTAAAATTTAAGTTTACAATACCCATTACAAAATTTACTTTCAACCGAATAAAATTTACAAAAGCCAGGAAATGTTCTTACTTTAATAAAAAATAAAAAACAATGACTACACAGGTTACAAACTATTATGCAAGACCGTTAATCAATTATTTTTAAGGGGTCACAGATTGAAGTTTACAAGAATAAAACATATACATACAAAAGAAATCATGGCAAAAATCTGTTTAAAGTTTATTGAGAATTGATAGGATAATTTTTATCATTTTCTACTTACTAAATGACCAGCTTAAAATAATATTTATTCTTTCCCCAAGCCTCTATTTCTTTTTCAAGTTTTTTTGTTAATCTGCTGGTAATAAATTCTTGGGGAATTTTATTTATTAAAATACTGCTATAGTAATATACCTGCCGTCTACAGACATTCAATTTTATGTTTTTTATACTGTAAAGATTAGTTTTTGCAGGGCGAGTATCGTAAGTTGTAGTTCTACATTGAAAGATATCTCTGTTTCTGTTGATATACAAAATTATTTTTTTAATATATGTTTGTCTCAGTGTCATTACATTGAATTGGTCAAATAATAGTTTACTCGGGTATAATCTTGGTTTATTTAAGGCAGCTCTAATTAAATGTTTTTGAAAAGTGAATAGTTTATTCATGTGTGTATCATATGCCGCACCCCACACTTCAATACAATATTGAAAAAGAGAATTTGCATAAGCATAATAAATGGTTTTAATTATATCTTTATTTTTTATTTTGTTTATACTATAAAAAATGTATATAAGATATTTTAGTTTTGTAAACAAATTATCTATGTGTACATTCCATTTGATATGATCATCTACCATGATTCCTAGATATTTTATGACTTTAACTTTTTCTATTTTTGGGCAGGGGCAGTTATCGTCATTTCCTTCACCAAGTTTATGTGAATGTATTTTTAACTGGAGTAATGGTGATGGCTGCCCAGTTTCACTGGCTGAAAAAGCCATAAATTTGGTCTTTTTAAGATTTAGTGTCAGAATATGAGCATCAAACCACTCTTTAACTATTAAAATACCTAAATAAGCATTGTTATATGTGTCAACCCACGTTTCACCAGAAAATACTAAGGCTGTGTCATCAGCAAATGATAATACTGTACATTTCGCTATGTTTAATTTTAATAAATCATTTACGTAAATAAGAAAAAGAATAGGAGAAAGTACCGTACCTTGTGGAAGACCGAAATGAGAATTTTTTGTAATATCTGTTTTATTATTTAATGTTAATTCTTGAGTTCTGTCTTTAAGATAATTTTTAAATAGTTTTAGTGCTAAACCCCGAACTCCACAATTCTCCAATTTATATAACAGTATATTGTGAGGTACAGTATCAAATGCTTTAGCTAAATCTAAGAAAACAGCCATTGTTTTATGAGTTGCATTTAATTTTTTGTTTATTAATGTTACCAGGTGAATTACTGCATCTTTAGTTGATTTGTTAGCTTGGAATCCGTATTGGTTACTATCGATCAATTTTATTTTGTTTAAAAATTTAATTAACCTCTTTTTGATTATTTTTTCCATTACTTTTGCCAAGTTACTGAGAAGACTTATCGGACGGTAGTTTTCAGGTTTACTTGGATCACCTGTTTTATGTAGTGCTTTTATCTTCGCTATTTTAAATTTTTGGGGAAAATAACCTTCAAGAAGACATTTATTAAATATAAATTCGAGAGGTTTAACAACATAAGATGCTATTGCCTTGAGACAATGTCCAGTAATATTGTCAGTACCCGATGATGCGTTTACTTTTAAACTATTTATTATATTTCCTATTTCAATTGAATCTGTAGGTTCAATGTAAAATCTTTCACAAGGTGAAGGAACTGTCGATTTATGAATGCCCTTTTTATTTTTTGATACATTCAGCAACTTTTTTGCGTAATTTTCACCGACACTTGCAAAGTAACTATTTAAGATTTCGGGTTTAATTTTTGGATTTATAGTGTCTTTTTTTATGTCCATGATTTCTTATGTGATACCAAGTTTTTTTAGCGTTACCCTTACTCTGATTAAATTTATTATTAAAATATTCAATTTTTGCATTTTTTATTAATTTATCTAAAGAATTCCTATACTTTTTGTATTCTTCCCTTAATTTAATGTTTAATGGTTCCCTATTCATTCTCTTGTGCATCCTGTCCCTAACTCTAATGGAGGCCACTAAGCTTTGGGTTATCCAGTTCTTTATTGGTTTATTTTTATGAGAGATCGTGATAGAATTTGTATTATTGTTTATGTAGTTGGTTAATTTAAAAATAAATTTATTACGAAGCGAATCAATGGTATTGTTGTTTTGATTATAAATATCATGCCAATTTTCCTTATTTAGTTCCGTCTTTAGTTTAACAAAATTTACTTTCGTTTTAGTTTCATGAGATTGATTCAACGACTGAGTGTCGTGATTTATATGAATTGAAGTACAATAGTGATCGGTAATACTTGTCTTTAAAATTGCAGCCGCAATATTATCTTCCTTCAAATCATAGCTCTTAAGGAAAATATGGTCTATACAACCATTGCTTTTATTTTGCAATCTAGTTGGTTTATTAATATAGGATTTGTATCCGTTTAAATGCAGGGTACATAAATATTCGTTTGCTAATATATTACTGTTATCTAGAATATTCAAATTAATATCGCCCATAACCAAAATATTTTTATTCTTTTCTGTTGTTTTCAAGCCGGAATCTAAACTATTTATGAAACTAGTGGGATCTAATGAGGGGGAACGGTAGATCGCTATCATAGAATAATCTTTATTATTAAATTTACAACTGAAACTAATCGAATTTGCTTGTTCAATTTTTATATCCAATAAATTATATTCAATATTTTCATCTAAATATACACACAAGCCGTCACATTTAGTGAACTTACATTTTTCATTAATAAATTTATATCCTTTCAAACCAACACCACCGATCATCTCCTCAGTCAACCATGTTTCAGTTAAAACAATCACATGAAACCTAATACTGCTATTTCCTATATAATTCAGAAATTGATCCATGTTTTTTTTAATGCTACGAATATTCAAGTTAAGAATATTCAATAAATTATTGGCACTACTCTTTAGATACATATGTGGCTGAAAATCAAAAAAATCATTTACTTCAATGGTATTGTAAGCTACGGAATCAGTCAACTCACTGACACCAATATCAAAAGGCATAGCGTTTCAATAAGCTGAAAGTAAGAAAGAGAAAATTCAGAAAAAAAAACTCCTTCCTGGAAAACTAAGATGAATCAAAAAGCACATCCACTCCCGACGAGCATCCCAAAATGATCAAATAAATACAATTTTATCATTTTGACTATAATACAAAAAAGAAGAAAGTCAGAGATAAAAACCCCGCAAAAAAAAAAATTTTCTTTAGGAATAAACAAATATTAAATTACTAATTGGCTTTTAAAATTACATTATTAGCAGCTTCTTATACATAAATAACCTTACGTAACTATTTTACAGAAGACTTTACATTGTAATTCCGCAACAGAACAGATAAGCAAGCAAAAAGCTTATCAGTTAAATTGAAACTTCATTACATTACGCTAATTACAAAATTCATTTACCAATTCATCATTATATATTTATATGGACTATATTATATTCAAAAATTTGTAGGGAAAAACAATAATAAATTAAAACTAATAGGCACATTATAATACAACTAAAATAGAACTTAACTTGTTAGAACGAAAACAGTTAGATTATAAAAACTGACAAATTGTTTATGCTGTACTGTATTAATAACCAAAAAAAAAACTTTATCTTTTTCAGAATCAATCCGAAAAAAAACTTTCCTATAATTAATACAAAAAGAGCAGATCTAAACAAAAATATTGAACTCATGCAAATGCGTAATCAATGTTAAAAACATTTTAAAAAAATTTACAAATATTTCTTCCCTTTCATTATTAAATCTGATGGTAAGAGTGATGAACTAAAAAAGTAAAAATATTTATCTTCAGTTGCTCATAAAAATTCAATTATGGAACACCCAAAATAAGCAACCATAAAATATTAAAATAAATAACTAAATAAATGAAACCCTTACAACTTAGTAAAACCTTAATGAAAACGAAACGAAATACTCAATTTTTCACTCATGAATATAATTAGGTATCACTACTCACCCACAAAATAAAAGAAAAAGACCATGCCCATATACCTTTATACACAAAAACAACACACATAATTATACTCCTTGTAGCAGCTCATTCAGCTGGTCCTGTGAATGTATCACTATAATGGGGCCATCAGATGTTCTCTTTATCTTCACCCGACCATTCCTGTCTACCCAGGCATCAGTCACACTACCCGCCTTCTTTGCCTTTCTTGCGAGGGCGAGTAGAACTCTTTTACCCCTGGACAGTGACCAGTTAACAAAGACCGCTGAGTCACCGGCCAAACCCAATTGTCTCGCTGACAGGTTACGATTTTGTTTTTTCGCGGCCATCAATCCGTCAGCAGTAGACCTTCGTATGAACCGAACTATAATACTGTTAGTAGACGAAACTCCAGGAGGACCCCCAAGCCTGTGGCAGGCATCAATATCCCGTTCATCCACATCAAAGCCGAGCACCCTACCTAGATTACAAACAACCTTACCGATGTTCTCCCCAGGAATTATGGGCACCCCCTTAATCTCTAATGTATTACGTCTGCTGTACTGTTCCAACTCATCACAACGTAAAACAGCAGCAGTCACTGACGTTTTTAGAGCGAGAGTCACACCTTTTAAATTCTCGACTCTCCTTGCTGTCGTTCAATAACCCTCGATTGTTCAGTAACTAACTTTCTTAGGTCGTCAATTTTTTCATGGCAAGACTCCATTGATTTGCCCAACTCCGCCTCAGACTCTTTCTGGCCCCGCAAAATATCAGCGCGAAGTTTACCGAGCATAGATATCTATTTGAACAATGTCACTCTTTGAAGCCATAGCTTTAGAAACCACATTAGTAACACACGACTTAAAAATCTGGTGTGAAACACTCGCAAAACTTTCTCTTTCCAACGCAAATAACGACCAATATAACCTAACATTAGTAATAAAACATTAGAAATGAACAAAAAATTAACCTCAAAAAACATAACCTTATTTTAATCATGAGTGAAAGAGACAAAATGAAAATCGAACTCAGTTAAGCTTAAAAATACGAAAAATCACTCATTCACGCTCAACTAGGCTCTGTAGAGAAAAATGCTTAAAATAAAAGTTGTAGATCTTTTAATTTTCTATAAATTTAACTATATACACTTTTGTCGTACAGTGCATACTAAGGCCGAAATCAGAAAAAAATCGATTTTTCACACGTTTTCGTGAGAAAAAACAGAAAATTGCTAATTACCGTTAGACTAAGCGTTATACAAAAAAATGTTTGAAATAAAAGTTGTAGGTTTTTAATTCTCTACAACTTTTATTATATACATTTTTGCGCTAAAATTTATATTTAAGCCGCAATCTTAAAAATACAATTTTTTTACATGAAAACAGCCTCACCGAGAATTTAAGCAAACATGACGCCTACCTTATCTTGTAGAGCATAAGAAAATGAGTAAACCAGGCGATTTAAAAAAAAATCGTAGGACCAGTATTTGAGAAAATTGCAAAAAAAGTGAAAAATTACACGAATAAACTACTACTTCCGGTTGACCGATTTTGATGTAAATGTTCGTGTCGGGTCAGGTAGTGGTATGTAACTTAAGTTTCAAGTTTCAAGTTCGAACGATGTTCCGTTCATGAGATACTCTGTCACACACACACACACACACACACACGCGCGCGCGCGCGCACACACAAACACACACACAGACCAATCGCTAAAAACATGTTTTTGGGTTCAGGAGGTCAGAAAACATATAGATCCGGTGAATACTCGATTTCGAAAAATCGACATGAAAACAATATTTCCTTCCTATATATTCATATAGGCAAGAGAAAGTAAAAATTAGTTATGTACAGTGACTCATTTTTGATGGACATGGCCCATTTTTAAAGACAAGTGTGACATATATTTGGGTCACATACCAGTCAACGTGTTAATTACTTGTAAATCAAATGATAGTGATAACTACAACCGTGGTTGATTTTCATTTTGCATCTTTCACTCGTGATTAAAATTAGGTTATGTTTATTGAGGTTTAGTTTTTCGTTCATTTCTAATGTTGTTGTTGTTTAGGTCATCAGCCAAAAGGCTGGTTTGAACCTCTAGAGGTTTTACTAAGTAAAACGAGAAGTGAGGTGGTTTACCAATGCCTTCCTCACTGAATGGAAAAATATGCTTATCAGCATGCCGGGCCCTCTGAAAAGCACATATTTTCCACTCTGCAAATGACACCTTCATTTCATTCACCACAGGGTCTGGCTGTAAAATGAAATTCATTACTTTCAGATAAGATAACTCTGATTAGTGTCACAGTACACCTCTAACTCTTCTGTTCTTAAATGATTCAGTCATTTAATTGGCTGACCATGTGATAAGAAACAGAACTATTTATTTTAGCCCTGCAACTAACAGATTGAGTGTAAATAATTTAACACTCCACCTGTCTGTTATTGGCAGATTTCTAATGTATCATTACTAATGTTAGGTTATATTGGTAAGTATTTGAGTTGGCAAGAGAAAATTGTGTGAATATTTCACACCAGATTTTTTATCTCCTACATCGTAACAAAAAAGAGTAAAGGATCTTTCTGCACCGTTTTTAAAAGTACTTTAACACCTTGTAGCTAAAGTTGCCCTTAACCCGCCGGTTCACTAAGAAAAATTAAAAACAATATTTTACTTTCTCTTGCCTATATGAATATACAGGAAGGAAAGTATTGTTTTCATGTCGATTTTTCGAAATCGAGTTTTCACCGGATCTACACGTTTTCAGACCCCCTGAACGCAAAAAACATGTCTTTAGCGATTGGTCTGTGTGTGTGTGTGTGTGTGTGTGTGTGTGTGTGTGTGTGTGTGCGTGCGCGTGCGCGCGTGTGTGTGTCTGTACAGAATATCTCAAGAATGGAACATCGTACGAACTTGAAACTTGAAACTTAAGTTACATACAACTACCGGACCCGACACGAATATTTTCATCAAAATCGGTCAACCGGAAGTAGTAGTTTATTCGTATAATTTTTCACATTTTTGCAATTTTTTCAAAAACTGGTCCTACGATTTTTTTTAAAAATCGCCTCATTTACTCAATTTTTTATTCTCTAAAAGATAGGCGCCATGTTTGCTGAAATTCTTGGTGAGGGTGTTTTTACGTAAGAAAAGTGTTTTTTTTAAGATTACGGCTTTAATATTAATTTTAGAGCAAAAATGTATATAAAAAAAGTTGTAGAGAATTAAAAACCTACAACTTTTATCTCAAGCATTTTTTTGTAAAACGCTTAGTTTAGCGGTAATTAGCGATTTTCTGTTTTTTCTCACGAAAACGTGTGAAAAATTGATTTTTTTAAGATTTCGGCCTTAGTATGCACTTTACGACAAAAGTGTATATAATAAAATTTATAGAAAATTAAGAGATCTACAACTTTAATTAGAGAATTTTTCTCTACAGAGCCTAGTTTAGCGTGAAAGTGTGATTTTCCGTTTTTTTAAGCCAAATTGAGTTCGATTTTCATTTTGCGTCATTCACTCATGATTAAAATAAGGTTATGTTTTTGAGGTTAGTTTTTGTTTATTTCTAATATTTTATTAATAATGTTAGGTTTATTATTAATTATTTGCATTGGCAAGAGAAAGTTGTGTGAGTGTTTCACACCAGATTTTTTTTTTGGGTACCAATTTTCAGGTTTTCAGCGCATGCACGCACTTTTTAGTGTCTGATCCACCTAATGCCTTTTGAGGCCGAACTTCACCCAATGACAAAGTGACTTTTATGAATTCTGATCCACCTCGCCCAGTGAGGCCGAGACACGTTACCCAGTGGAGTGACGAGTTATTATAATAATTGTATTTTTACTTTCTCTTGCCTATATGAATATATAGGAAGGAAAGTATTGTTTTCATGTCGATTTTTCGAAATCGAGATTTCACCGGATCTATACGTTTTCAGACCCCCTGAACCCAAAAAACATGTTTTTAGCGATTGGTCTGTGTGTGTGTGTGTGTGTGTGTGTGTGTGTGTGTGTGTGTGTGTGTGTGTGTGTGTCTGTGTGTGAACAGAATATCTCAAGAACGGAACATCGTACGAACTTGAAACTTGAAACTTAAGTTACATACCACTACCGAACCCGACACGAACATTTTCATCAAAATCGGTCAACCGGAAGTAGTAGTTTATTCGTGTCATTTTTCACTTTTTTGCGATTTTCTCAAAAACTGGTCCTACGATTTTTTTTAAAATCGCCTGGTTTACTCAATTTTTTATTCTCTACAAGATAGGGTAGGCGCCATGTTTGCTGAAATTCTGCGTGAGGCTGTTTTTACGTAAAAACATTTTATTTTTAAGATTGCGGCTTTAATATGCATTTTAGCGCAAAACGTTATATAATATAAGTTGTAGAGAATTTAAAAACCTACAACTTTTATTTCAAACATTTTTTTGTATAACGCTTAGTTTAGCGGTAATTTGCGATTTTCTGTTTTTTTCTCACCAAAACGTGAGAAAAATCGATTTTTTTAACATTTCGGCCTTAGTATGCATTTTACGACAAAAGTGTATATAGATAAATTTATAGAAAATTAAAAGATCTACAACTTTTATTTAAAGCATTTTTCTCTACAGAGCCTAGTTTAGAGAGAAAGAGTGATTTTCCGTATTTTTAGGCAAAACTGAGGTCGATTTTAATTTTGCGTATTTCACTAATGTTTTTTGAGGTTAGTTTTTTGTTTATTTGTAATATTTTATTACTAATGTTAGGTTTACTGTTAATTATTTGCATTGGCAAGAGAAAGTTGTGTGAGTGTTTCACACCAGATTTTTTTAAATTTAAAACGTTTTCAATATAGAATTCAGAGGAAAATCACCGCACGCTAACGGCAATCAGATAAGCTACCACAATTAATTTTCTAACTTATAATCTGGTAATTACTGTTAATACAAATATTTCATACTGAAATGCATTTTGTCAACCGACTTCCTCCGCCGACTAAAGTCATAAGAAAACGATTGAATCGATTATCGGAAAAACAACAGAATAAACTTTTTTGAAATTTTCGATTAACTAAAAAACAACTTTTCAAGTCATTTCTTGCGATTTGAATACATGGTTTTTTGTTTTACTGCTTTATTTATTTTCCCATTACTCACAAAAAAAATACATTAATATATATACATAATATAAATACACGCCCATAACATACAGGTGGAGTGTCAAATTATTTACACTCAATCTGTTCGTTGCAGGGCTAAAATAAATAGTTCTGTTTCTTATCACATGGTCAGTCAATTAAATGACTGAATCATTTAAGAACAGAAGAGGTAGAGGTGTATTGTGACACTAATCAGAGTTATCTCCTCTGAAAGTAGTGAATTTCATTGTACAGCCAGACCCTGTGGTGAATGAAGTGAAGGTGTCATTTACAGAGTGGAGAAAATATGTGCTTTTCAGAGGGCCCGGCATGCTGATAAGCGTACTTTTCCAGTCAGTGAGGAGGCTATGGTAAACCACCTCACTCCTCGTTTTACCTAAAGTTCAGCCGTTCTAAGTTTGCTCCTAATGTAAACAAATAATGACGTCACTGAGCATGCTCATTATATCTAAATGTGTACACGCTGATTAAAAAGTAACTAAATACTTTCACAAGTATTTAAATACAAAATACTTTTAAAAGTATTTTTATAAATTAAATTGTTAGGCCTAGATCATATCACGACTGATGTTTTTAGTACTTTAAGTACTTATAATTTAAAAAAATAGTTAACTTATTAGGAATACGACATCCATAAAGTCACGGACTCTAGCGTGCACCCTGTAGTAGCTGGTTTTGGTTTGTTGACAGTAGGAGCAAACTTAGAGCGGCTGAACTATAGTAAAACCTCTAGAGGTTCAAACCAGCCTTTCGGCTGTTGACGTAAACAACAACAACAATATAAATACATTATATATATATAATTAATATAAATACAATCACAAATAGTTACATTAATATAAATATTATAGGTAGGCCTACTTTGAAGATGTAAAACTATTTATTTTAATCGCGGTGGGAAAATGAATCCACCCAACCAATTATGGTTTGCCATGTTCAAGGGTAGATGAAGACGCAACTACTGCGGTAGTTGTCTATCAGTGTGTTCGTAATTACAGCCACATGTTAGTTACGTACTTAAATACAGTACTAATTATACTACCAACACAGTTTTACTTTCTCTTGCCTATATGAATAGCCTATATAGGAAGGAAAGTATTCTTTTAATGTCGATTTTTCGAAATCGAGTTTTCACCGGATCTATACGTTTTCAGACACCCTGAACCCAAAAAACATGTTTTTAGCGATTGGTCTGTGTGTGTGTGTGTGTGTGTGTGTGTATACAAAATATCTCACGAACGGAATGTCGTACGAACTTGAAACTTGAAACTTAAGTTACATACCACTACCGGACCCGACACGAACATTTTCATCAAAATCGGTCAACCGGAAGTAGTAGTTTATTCGTATAATTTTTCACTTTTTTGCGATTTACTCAAAAACTGGTCCTACGATTTTTTTAAAATCGCCTTATTTACTCAATTTTTTATTCTCTACAAGATGGGTAGGCGCCATGTTTGCTGAAATTCTTGGTGAGGGTGTTTTTACGTAAAAACATAGTTGTTTTAAGATTACGGCTTTAATATGCAATTTAGCGCAAAAATGTATATAATAAAATTTATAGAGAATTAAAAATCCTACAACTTTCATTTTTAACATTTTTTTGTATAACGCTTAGTTTAGCAGTAATTAGCGATTTTCTGTTTTTTTCTCACGAAAACGTGTGAAAAATCGATTTTTTTAAGATTTCGGCCTTAGAATGCATTTTACGACAAAAGTGTATATAATAAATTTTATAGAAAATAAAAAGATCTACAACTTTTATTTAAAGCAGTTTTCGCTACAGAGCCTAGTTTAGCGTGAAAGAGTGATTTTCCGTATTTTTAAGCCAAACGGTTCAATTTTCATTGTTTTTGAGGTTAGTTTTTTGTTTGTTTCTAATGTTTTATTGCTAAAATTAGGTTATATTGTTAATCATTTGCATTGACAAGAAAAAGTTGTGTGAGTGTTTCACACCAGATTTTTATTAAAAAAATTTGCTATTATACATAAATTATAATCACAAAAACGGCAATCAGATAAGCGTAAGTGTTACAAACAAAGGAAAAAAAATCTGGTGTGAAACACTCACACAACTTTCTCTTGCCAATGCAAATAATTAACAATAAACCTAACATTGGTAATAAAATATTAGAAATAAACAAAAAACTAACCTCAAAAAACATTAGTGAAATACGCAAAATTAAAATCGACCTCAGTTTAGCTTAAAAATACGGAAAATCGCTCATTCACGCTAAACTAGGCACTGTACAAAAAAAAGCTTTAAATAAAAGTTGTAGATATTTTAATTTCCTACAAATTTTATTATACACACGTTTGTCGTAAAATGCATTTTAAGACCGAAATCTTAAAAAAATCGATTTTTCACACGTTTTCGTGAGAAAAAACAGAAATCCGCTAATTACCGCTAAACTAAGCGTTATAAAAAAAAATATTTGAAATAAAAGTTGTAGAATTTTACATTCTCTACAACTTTATTATATAAAGTTTTGCGCTAAAATGCATATTAAAGCCGCAATCTTAAAAAGAAAATGTTTTTACGTGAAAACAGTCTCACCCAGAATTTCAGAAAACATGGCGCCTACCCTATCTTGTAGAGAATAAAAAATTTAGTAAATGAGGCGATTTAAAAAAAAATCGTAGGACCAGTTTTTGAGAAAATCGCAAAAAAGTGAAAAATTATACGAATAAACTACTACTTCCGGTTGACCGGTTTTGATGAAAATGTTCGTGTCGGGTCCGGTAGTGGTATGTAACTTAAGTTTCAAGTTTCAAGTTCGTACGATGTTCAGTTCTTGAGATATTTTGTATACACACAGACACGCACACGCACACACGCGCGCGCGCGCGCGCACACACACACACACACACACACACACACACACACAGATCAATCGCTAAAAACATGTTTTTTGGGTTCAGGGGGTCTAAAAACGTGTAGATCCGGTGAAAACTCGATTTCTTAAAATTGACATAAAAACAACACTTTCCTTCCTATATATTCATATAGGCAAGAGAAAGTAAAAATACCATATCATTTGTTATAAGCTAAAATACGTGCCTGTATTAGCGGTGTTTTTACCATCAACAACTTTTATGAACTTTGAACAGAACACTAAAACACGGATGTAAATGAAAAACATTAATGTTTTTATTGGAATCATTTTAGTATTACAAGTATCCAGTAATTGGTAACAGAAATTATTATCATGGATGTTTGTACGAAAATCTGTTGATTAATTTACATTGATCGTGTTCTTTAAGAACGACCCAAACAAATGTAATGCGACTCGTTTTGTACTTACACCCAACGTATTATCTTTGCCCAAAGAGATAATCTAATGACTTGTGTTGTTTTTACATACAATAATAAATTGAGCGTCTTATTATAGAATTGAAAATGCCGGAAAAGTGAATTTTAGAAAAAAAATCATTTGTGCTGTTTTTACAATCATTGATTCAATTAAAGTATAATATATAGTATTAAAAACTTATAATAAAAATCTTTAAAAATAAAGAAAAGTTGATAATACTTACAAAACAAGCTGCGAAGAAAAACTTTGGTTAGCAAATAATGTTATGAAAACAGAACGATAGCAAATGTCAGTAGATACGAAGAAGCGCTGGCTACTGACCACTCACAACTACAGCTTAAAGCTCAACTGGTTTCAGGCCTTTCTCGCCGCTCTTTAAATAAATAAATCCCTGAATTACTGACTCACTGATTACGTCAGCCCGGTTACTGGAAATAGTCATCCCCACCACCGTATCAAATTATAGAGGCATTGCCTCGCTTATCGAGTGAACCTCTTCGTATTCGGGGCAGTCATATTAAACATAATAATTACAATGGACACAAGAAATTATTGTGCCAGCACTGCGCACCACGTCATCGCTAACATCATTGGTTTTGTAAGTGTCGATTAATGATCGCAACTACTGCCTCTCATGTTTTGCTGACGTCTTTAGGAAGAGACGTTTCATCAATTTTGCTACCATTCCGTTTAACTCTCTACATGTACAGTATCCTGATGAATTAATGTCCTCCAGCCGTGGGAGTGAGAAAATGCATACCGGTAACGCTCTCACTCGCACAAGCCATATGCGCCGTTCCAATAACATTTTCTTTAATTTTACTCATTGTTGTGAGCAAGCGTTTATGCATACAGTAAACTAACAAGCAAGATAACGACTGTAGTATGTTTTCAGATTTGGATTATAACGGTAAAGACCTTTGAGCGCATGCGTAGTTATGCCACATATCTCCCTCTCACTCGCTCGGCTATGGGACGTTAGTTCGTCTGATACCTATAGCGATGCAGAAAGAAGGTAATGCGACCAGAATTTCTTTTCAAATCTTGATTAGTTCACGAGAACTTCAAACCAAAAACATAAAAATCTTCGGATGTTCTCTGTTAGATGTGTAGTCTACCGCTATTGACTCCAGTTGCCCTTGTGCCTGATATTAGCGTACAAAAACATAAAAATCTTCGGATCTTCTCTGTTAGATTTGTACCGCTATTGACTCCAGTTGCCCTTGTGCCTGATATTAGCGTACAAAAACATAAAAATCTTCGGATCTTCTCTGTTAGATGTGTACCGCTATTGACTCCAGTTGCCCTTGTGCCTGATATTAGCGTACAAAAACATAAAAATCTTCGGATCTTCTCTGTTAGATGTGTACCGCTATTGACTCCAGTTGCCCTTGTGCCTGATATTAGCGTACAAAAACATAAAAATCTTCGGATCTTCTCTTGTTAGATGTGTACCGCTATTAACTCCAGTTGCCCTTGTGCCTGATATTAGCGTACACAAACATAAAAATCTTCGGATCTTCTCTGTTAGATGTGTACCGCTATTGACTCCAGTTGCCCTTGTGCCTGACATTAGCGTACAAAAACATAAAAATCTTCGGATCTTCTGTGTTAGATGTGTACCGCTATTGACTCCAGTTGCCCTTGTGCCTGACATTAGCCTACTACGGTATCAGGTGGTGGGATAAGTACCCTATGAAGGCGGGAATGGTTGTTCGCTATTCAACCGTCGCGTCGTTCTGTTAGTATCTCTGTTAGCATACTGTGTTGTTCAGGTAAACAGCCAACAGGCTGGTTTAAACCTCAAAAGGTTTTACTAAGGAAAAACGAGTAGTGGGGTGGTTTACTTTGCCTTCCTCACTGACTTGAAAGAGTATGCTTATCAGCATGCCAGGCCCTCCGAAAAGTACCCACTTTCCACCATGCAAATGATAACTGCACTTCATTCCCCATACGGTCTGGATTTATAGTGAAATTCATTACTTTCAGAGGAGCTAACTCTGACTTTTACACCTCTGCCTCTTCTGTTCATAAATAGTTCAGTCGTATAATTTGCTAACTATGTGATAAGAAACAGAACTATTTTTTGTAGCCCTGGAACCAACAGATCGAGTGCAATTAATGTAAAACTCATCTGCCCGTTATGGGCAAAGCGTACTGTATTATTGTATATTTATAAAGATACTAGCAACCCCGGCTCGCTTCGCTTCACAGCAGCTAATGTAGGTCTCATTAAATTATTTTAAAACCTCTCTATATACAATATTTGTGGTTTTGTTGCCCTGTGGTAGCAAAATAAATTGTTTTTATGCACTTCCAGCTCTACAAAGTCGAACATATAGTTGTCCATGAGTGAAGGAAGCACTCTTGTCTCAAATCGATGTCCACCGTTTTAAATGTTTGTCCCTGCGATTTAACAGAATTGAATAGAATGCATAGAAGAATATCGATGGAAAAGAAAGAGACAGTTGACCTAGGCCTATAAGGCTGAAATAAGAGACAGTATTACGTAGGTGCGGTACGCAGAGTAATTGGAAATGTATGACTCATTCACTACCTGTCTAATGAAAACATATATATGAAATAATACTGTACAAAAATAAAAATTTTGAATATTTCCAAATTTTTAATGTTTTTGGAATCAAATGTTATTCTTTACGTTTTTCAATGAAATATACAAGTTGAATCGTGATTCTAGCCCAAAAAATACACCATCCAGAGGACTTAAAAAAAATAAATGTGCTATGCACCCGATAAACTAAAACATGCGACATCGTCACAGTTTAAGTCGCTTAACTCACTTAATTAAAGTTACCTACTTAAAGTTGTAAAATAGCCTATATTGAACAGTAAGCTCTAAGCTATGCAACAATGAAAGATTTTTTTAAATCAGTTCAGTAGTTTTTGAGATGAACTCATACAAACAAACAAACAGACATTTCTTCTATATTATAGGCCTATTATTATAAATAAGTAATGAATTTCCTGGAGTCAGCTGACACTGTACGAAATGAAGATGTGCAGCGTAAGGGTTTGCGTCATAATGCCCGTCGATGCCGTTGTGGTCACGACATGGTTTTACAATTAATTAGGGGACATACAGATGGAAATTGTGACCTTTTTCAGAACATGCTTGAAGCAATTTACACATTTTATGCCTCCTATATGATTTTTACTTATTCTTACCTGTATGAATACACAGGAAGAAAGTATTGCTTTCATGTTGATTTTTCGAAATCGAATTTTCACCAGATCTACACGTTTTCAAACCCCCTGAACCCAAAAAATATTTTTAGCGATTGGTCTCTACGTGCGTTTCTTATCACATGGTCAGCCAATTAAATGACTGAAGCACAAAAGAAGAACAGAAAAGGTAGAGGGGTAAAAGACTCCAATTAGTTATCTCCTTTGAAAGTAATGAATTTCATTGTATGTACAGTACGACCAGACCCTGTGGTGAATGAAGTGAAGGTGTTATTTGCAGAGTGAAAAATATGTGCTTAAAGGCGCATTTACACGTACAATGATTTTCTGGCGCCAGTATTGATGCAAGTTTAATTTGCATGCCAGTTGAGGTTTACACATTAAACGCTTTTTGTCACGCCAATTCCATTATATTTTGCTGTTGTGAATTGTGAAGTTCGTGAAAACATCCAGAACAGTGATTTGTCACATTGGTATTGATAGTTTGGAGGTCTGTTTTTATAAGACGAACAATGTACGTCCCACAAATAAGGAAGTTGTTCATATTTTCCCAAAAATTTATTGTTTTCATCACTACTTCACTTCTTATTTAAAAAAACTTTAGCTCATTTTAGTTACCGTTTAAAGATACAGCAAAATAAAAATCTATGTATGTGAAAATATATAATAACAGATAATGGATAATAGTAAAAAATCAATTCGCAATTGAACCACCTTCTGTATACCAATAGCTTACTGGCGAGGTGAAGGTTTATACATGTAAATGTTTATTTAGTGGTACGCCAGTCACTTACTGGCGAACAAAATTTCAGAAGGCTGCAGAAAATTCCATGCAAGTTTCTTTCTGTGCATGCATGTTGAAACATGCGCGCCAACAATGGTTTACATACGCATGCATCGTTTTACTGGAGCGCCAGTTCTCATTGGTGCCAGAAAATCATTGCACGTGTAAATGCGCCTTTATATTTGGGTGGGCTGATAAGTTTTACTAGATAGGACCCTCGTGGGATTATTACACCGATCAAATTTGTGGTAAAATATCATCTGGGGTATTTGCATTAACACAAATTGCCAGATTAAATGATAAAAAATTGCTTATAGCAGCTTATCATGGTTTAATTTTATCTCGTATCAGGTATGCTATATTAGTATGGGGTAATTCATCACAGGATAACATGGAAAGAGTTTTTAAAATACAGAAAAAGCTGTCAGGTGTATGATGGGAGTCAACCACCTTACCTCATGCAGATCACTATTTAAAGAGCTGCAATTGCTCACAGTTCCTTCTTTGTACATTTTTAAAGTGATAATGTACGTAAAGAAAAATACCTTTTCACAGAATTTAGATGTTCATAACCACTACACGAGAAACAGAATCGATTATTATGTTGCTATTCACAACACTAAATTGTTTGAACAAAAACCAACTTATGCAGGTAGAAAATACATCAATAAATTGCCACAAGGTTTAAAAAATTGGGACAATTTAAGTCATTTTAAATAAAAGCTAAAACAATATTTGATTGATGAAACATTTTACAGTGTGCACGAATTCCTTTCTAAATAGTTTTGGTTGTAAATTATTTAACTTCTAATTAAAGAAATATTGTGTACTATTTGATACAAAGGGGTTCATGACAAGCCTACTGAGTTAAGCAGTAGCAGGAAAAAATTATTGGTACTTGATGAATTTATCATTGTGTTTGACTTTTTTATTTCGTGTGATATTTGATTCAAATGGTTCATGACAAGCCTACTGAAGTAAGCAGTAGCAAAAACAATTTTTTGGGGGTAAGTGATGAATTTATCATTGTGTTTGACTTTTTTATTTCGTGTGATATTTGATTCAATGGGGTTCATGACAAGCCGACTGAAGTAAGCAGTAGCAAAAACAATTTTTTGGGGGTAAGTGATGAATTTATCATTGGTGATAAACTTTCAGTTTATCAGTTTTATCTTGACATTCTATACTCCCTTTGGAGTCTCCTGGATGCAAAAAAATATCCACTCAGTGAGGAAGGCAATTGTAACACCTCACTCCTCTTTTACTTAGTAAAACCTCTACCGGTTTAAACCAGCCTTTCGACTGATGACCTAACCAACAACCAATGTAAAACAAGAGAATAGCTCCAACTAATTTTAATCATAAGTGAATGAAGATTATATAAAAATCAACCTCCGTTACACTTAACAGCTGTTTAAAACCCTTTATAGGTCTTTGTTAAGTTTTTTTTACATCCAGGAGACTTCAAAAGGGAGTATAGGACATGTCAAGATAAAACTGATAAACAAAAAGTTAATCACAATGATAAATTCATCACTTACCAATAATTCGTTTCCGCTACTGCTTAACTCAGTAGGCTTGTCATGAATCCCTTTGCATCAAATAGCACACAAAATTTGTTTAATTAGAAGTTAAATACTTTTCAACCAAAAACTATTTAGAAAGGAATTCATGCACACTGTAAATGTTTCATCATTCAAATATTGTTTTAGCTTTTTTTTAAAATGACTTAAATTGTCACAACTTTTTAAACCTTGTGACAATTTATTGATGTATTTTCTACCTGCATAAGTTGGTTTTTGTTCAAACAATTTAGTGTTGTGATTAGCAACATAATAATCGATTCTGTTTCTTGTGTAGTGGTTGTGAACATCTAAATTCTGTAAAAAGGTATTTTTCTTTACGTACATTATCACTTTAAAAATGTACAAAGAAGGAACTGTGAGCAATTGCAGCTCTTTAAATAGTGATCTGCATGAGGTAAGGTGGTTGACTCCCATCATACACCTGACAGCTTTTTCTGTATTTTAAAATCTCTTTCCTTGTTACACTGTGATAAATTATCCCATACTAATACCTGAAACCATGATAAGCTGCTATTAGCAGCTTATACTTACCACTGTAAGTATACTTACGGTAAGTATACTTACCACTGTAAGTATACTTACCACTGGCAATAAGGTCGATTTTATTTAAAAATAAGCTATGCAGTTGAACCTTATTGACATTTTATGGTGTTATAAACATTCACTGGTAGTAGGCTATCACATTTTGATATTAGTGCGCTTCGTCCATTTGCTTCTTGAATTGCACGAATGTGATAAGGATTCATACCAGCGCACGATACCGTGTTGTTTTGTTATTACTTTTGTACAGTGCTTAGATAATTCAAGTTTTTTACAGGGAAGCAAGCATTCATGCTAGTATAAAGTAGAGTTATTCTACACTTTTTTTACTTTTTAAATGTTTGAAATAAAAGTTGTAGGCTTTTAAGTTTTGTACAACTTTTATTATATACTTTTTTGAACTAAAAATGCTTATAAAGCCGCAATCTTAAAAAACAGTTTTTTTACGAGAAAACAGCCTCTCCAAGAATTTCAGCAGACATGCACCTACCCTATCTTGTAGAGCTGAAACAATTTAGTAAATAAGGCGATTTAAAAAAAAATTGTAGTAGCCGTTTTTGAGACAATCGCAAAAAAGTTTAAAATGACATTAATAAACTACTACTTCCGGTTGACCGATTTTGATGAAAATGTTCGTTTCGGGTCCTCTAGTGGTATCTAACTTAAGTTTCAAGTTTCAACTTCATACGATGTTCCATTCTTGAGGTATTTTGTTCACACACACCAATTGCTAGAAACATGTTTTTTGGTCAGGGGGTCTGATAACGAGTATATCCGGTGCAAACTCGATTTCGAAAAATAGACATGAAAACAATACTTTCCTTCCTATACATTCATTAGAAAGCAAAAAAAATATTGATTTTTTTTAATATCAATAGCCGTAGTATCCATTTGACAAAAATGCATTTTTTTGTCATCAGTCTCTCGACTGGTTTGATGTAGTTCTCCAAGCTGTTCTATCTTGTGCAAGTCGTTTCATATCTACAACATACCTGTAACACCCTACATCTTTTGTAATTTGCTTTATATACTCTAATCTTTGCCTCCCCCTACAATTTACTCCCTCAATATTACCCTCTATTATTGATAGCCCAATACCTGGATGTCTTAAGATATGCCCCACTAGCCTATCTCTTCTTCTGGTAAGATGCTTCCATATACTTTTTTTCATCCACTCGCCTAAGAACCTCTAAATTACTTATTTTGTCCACCCACCTAATCTTTGACATTTTCCTATAACACCACATTTCAAAAGCTTCTATCCTCTTCTTTTCTACAGCCCTTATCGCCCATGTTTCACTTCCGTATAATGCTACACTCCAAACATAATGTTTTGAGAAATTTTTCCTAATCTGTAAATCAATGTTTGTAGTCAGTAAGCTGTTTTTCATTTCAAAGGCTTTTCTAGCTTGAGTAATTCTACTTTTGATATCACTAGTGCTTCTACCATCCTTTGTTATTTTACTCCCTAGATAGCCTAGCAGAATTCCCCAACTTCCTGTATGTTTTCGTTGCCTACTTTTAAATTTCCCATCTCTTCTAAACCACTTTCACTGCTGCACAATACTTTCGTTTTATTCTTTTTAATTTTCATGAAGTAATCCTTTCTCAAAATCTCATCCATTCCATTTCAGACATCCTCTAGTTCTTTCTTTGTCTCGGCTAATACTACTATATCATCGGCGAATCTCAGCATTTTTATTGTTTCTCCTTGAATTTTTATTCCTGCATGAAATTTCTCCTTCACTTTATTTATAGCCTCTTCTATATACAAGTTAAAAGTAGTGGTGACAAAGAACAACCTTGTCGTACACCTTTTCTTACAGCAGCCTCTTGTTCAAATCCCTCAATTCTCAAAACAGCCGTTTGATTCTTATACAGACTGTAGATAACTTTCCTTTCTTTGTATTTAATTCCTAGCCTTTTCAAAGTTTTAAGTATTTTACTCCAATCCAAATTGTCAAATGCTTTCTCTAAATCTACAAATGCCATATAAGTAAAGGGTGATTCAAAAAGAGCGCCGGTTTTGATATATCAAATTAAGAGATTTATTTTATTGAAAAACTGAAAATAAATACATCATTAAGTTCATCTTACCTTCCGATTTTATGTATGAAAAATGATGTCATGCATGTGTCCTCCTCTACTGCGCTGGCACGCATCAACTCTGTCCATGAAATTGGATATTACTGCACGACAAGTTTCGACTTCCATTTGCCCGATAACCCGTCGAATTTCCTCCTTCAAGTCATTGATGTTTCGGGGTTTATTGGCATACACCAATGACTTCAGATGACCCCAAAGATGAAAGTCACAAGGCGTCAAGTCACACGACCTTGGTGGCCATTGATGGTCGGAATTACGAGAAATGATGCGATCCTGGAACCGTTCACGGAGCAACAACATTGTTTCTCGTGCAGCGTGACAGGTGGCACCATCCTGCTGAAACCACAACTCGTCAATGTCTATTCCATCCAAATGACGCCACAAAAACTCCCTAATCATCGTACGGTATCGGTCTCCATTTACTGTCACGGCTTGTCCTTCTTGATTTACAAAAAAGTAAGGGCCGATGACACCGCCCGACCAAAAGCCGCACCAAACTGTCACTCGCTGTGCATACATTTCCCTTTCATTAACCACGCGAGGGTTTTCTAAACCCCACATACGGCAGTTCTGTTTATTAACAAAACCGTTTAAGTGGAAGTGCGCCTCATCACTGAAAATGATTTTGTTTGCGAAGGTGTCATCATCCTGCCGTTTTCTCAATACCCAGTCAACAAACTGTCGTCTCTTCTGGTGGTCTGCCACTTTCAAATGTTGCGTCAACTGAATTTTATACGGGTGATATTGGAGATCGTAACGAAGAATTCTCCGTACAGAAGAACATCTTAAACCCAATTGTTGAGAACGGCGACGTATTGATTTTGCTGGGCTAACAGCCACACTGTCACGAACCAACACAACGTTCTGCTCAGTTCGGCCAGAACTTTTAAGGTGGACTTTTGAACCCGTCTCAAAAAACTTTTTCATGAGCCTGCGAACTGTTGATTCATTCGGTGCTTCATTACGTCCTAGAGTACCGCGAAGTCGCCTGACAGTAGCCACATAACTCTCTCCACTCTGGTAAAATGTTTTGACGATTAACACTCGTTGCGCAATAGTAAACTTCTCCATGGTTAGACACAGACTGCGAGAGTACTACACTGTGAACAAGAGAAACTACAACTGAATCGTCAATCGGAATATTCTCCGAAATAGAAATGAAGTCAAACAATGTTGCCAACCGATAAAAAAAATTTACCAGCCGTTTAAAAACCGGCGCTCTTTTTGAATCACCCTATAGTTTTATTTTTCTTTATCCTTTTCTCAATAATCAGTCTCAGAGCCAATATTGCATCTCGAGTTCCCATTCTCCTTCTAAATCCAAATTGGTCATTGTCCAACACTTTTTCTACTCGGTGTTCTATTCTCCTGTGTATAATTCTTATCAGTATTTTGGATGCATGGCATGTTAGGCTGATGATTCTGTAATGTTCACACTTCTCCGCTCTTGACTTTTTTGGTATAGGGAATCATAATATTTTTAAAAAAATCCGATGGTACTTCTCCACTCTCATACATTCTGCACACAAGTTTGTACAATTTGTTTTGAGCAACTTCTCCACAACGTAATAATAATTCCGAAGATGTGTTATCTATTCCTGCCGTCTTATTCATATTCATATCCTTAAGGGCCTGATCGAATTCTTTCCGTAGTATAGGGTCTCCTCTTTCATCTTCTTCAACATCAGTTTCTTGTTCTATCGCATCATGTTCTAATTCTTTTCCCCTGTAGAGTTGGTTAACGTATTCCTTCTATCTTTCAGCTCTCTCTTGGCCATTCAACAATGGTTTGCCACCTGCACTTTGAAAATAATTAACAGCTTTCTTCTTTCGTTCTCCAAAGTTTTCCCTTATTTTTCTGTAAGCTTTGTCTACTTTACCAACTACCATTTTACTTTCAATGTTCATACATTTCGCTCAGATCCACTCTTCCTTCGCTTTTTTACACTTTTTGTTATGTATGGTATTTCTCAAGTAGCAATATTGCCTTTTTCCTCTTTTGTCCTTTGCGTTTTTACATTTTCTTCGCTCATCCATCAGTTCCAAAATATCATTAGTAATTCAAGGTTTCCTACCTCTTCTTTTAGTGTGTCCTATCCATTCTTCCGCTGCTTTCACTACCACCTCCTTGAAGCTTATCCACTCCTCCGCTACACTTCTTGTGTCATTACCTCTTTCTTCTATCCCTTTTTGAATACTCTCCTGGAAATCTGGTTGTCTTGTTCTCTTAGTTTGTCTACATCCCACCTAGCATTTCCCTGTTCTTCAGTTTTTTAAGTTTAAGCCTGCTATCCATTACTACTAAGTAATGATCACTCCCTATGTCAGCACCTGGATAGGCTTTGCAGTTCATAATCTGGTTTCTAAATCTTTGTCTAATCATTATGTAATCTATTTGGTATCTTCCATTGTCACCGAGCACCATCCAAGTGTATAACCTCCTTTTGTGATTCTTAAATAGTGTATTGCCTATCACTAAATTATATTTGGAGCAGAAATCTACCAGCCGACTCCCTCTGCCATTTCTCTTCCCTAGACCATATTCTCTGATTATCTTTCCTTCTTTTCCTTCTCCAACTACTGCATTCCAGTCTCCCATAACTATCAAATTTTCATCACCCTTAACAAATTTTATTACTTCATCTAATTTCTTATATACGTGTTCTATTCCTTCCTCTATGTGCAAAGAGGTAGGCATGTAGACATGCACTGGTGGGCTTTGGTTTCATATCTACTCTAACCATGATAATCCTATCACTACACTGCTTATAGTACGTCACTCTTTGACCAATTTTTTTATTCATTATTAGACCCACTAATAATCCATTACTACTATCACGTTGTAGCGGAGGGCGCCCTGCCCTTCGATGGCTTTAGTTTTAATAACCCCAAAAGTCTTGGTCATCATCATCATCATCCCAGCGTACCTCATCAATGCCTACAATATCTAACTTCAACCTATCCATTTCCCTTTTTAAATTCTCTAACCTACCAGTTTGTTTTACACTCCTAACATTCCATGTTCCAACTCGAAGAATTTCAGAAACTTTTATCTTTTTGATGAAGTCCCCTCTGATAGTCCTCACCCGGAGATCCGAATGGAGGACTAGTTTATCTCCGGAATGTTTTACCAGAGAGGACGCCATCGTAATTTTTCATATTTTGAAGTTCTCAAAGTTCTTGAAGACTTGCATATACTAAGTAAGCCTAACCAGAATCATACATGAAGGAGTTTCCTCACGATAATTCTAGTCAGACAGAAAAAGCTGTAGTTTACTGTTGCTTTCAGCTTTTTGGTTGGCAGACTGAGTGCCCTGTGCCACCATCTGCCAGGGTGGAATGGGCAGCCCTTCCAGTTCCGTTCACCATGAGGCGGTCATCGTGTTGATGTGTGGTCACATGGTTACTAACAGGCCACACAACGTGAATGTATGGATAGGACACTAGCCTTCTATCCCGGCCGGTTCCCTTAAGCCTTTTGTAAAAGTAATTAAGGGGTCTCCTTCCAGTTGACGACAGAAGCCCTTTAATGCATATATAATTAGCCCAAAAATGCATATATAATCAAATTTATAGGAAATTATTAGAACTTTAAACTCGCGGGCTTCCCTCGCATTCGACTAGTGCCGCCGCCTACTTGCAGCACAGCGGAATCTACACGAACCAGGCTTTTCGATAGAAGAGTTGTCTTTTGCAACGCACACCGTCTACTAGTTACCTCGCTCCATGCCAGTACAGGTAACTAAAATATTAATTAGGATTTACAGTCTATTTAAATTTAGTTCGTAACCTGGCTTTATGGACAGGAAGTAAATGATCTATAACTTTTATTTCAAACATTTTTCTCTTCAGAGCCTAGTTTAGCGTCTAAGAGTGATTTCCGTATTATTAAGCTAAACTCAAAGGTTGGTTTTCATTTTGCATCATGGACTCGTGATTAAAATAAGGTCATGTTTTTTGAGGTTAGTTTTTTGTTTATATCTAATGTTAGGTTATATTGTTCATTATTTGCATAGACAAGAGAAAGTCTTGTGGGTATCACACCAATTTTTTTACTTTTGTATGTATAATGCTTATTACCCAATTGCTTGGTAGTGTAAAGTAACGGGTGTTTCAAAAAGGACGCACTTCGAAGTTTGAGAACGCTAATTTATAACATTAAGTAATTACAAATTATACGGTATGAAATTATTACCTTTATAACATTCAGATTACCTTTAAAACTTCACAATAAATGTTCAAAATGACTTCCTCCGCTTGTAATGCAAGTTCGGACACGTTTCATAACATTTGCAGCCACTTTTCGTAGTGTTTGCTCATTAATGTTTGTAATCTCTCTTTCAATATTAGCCTTCAATTCTTCAATTGTATGAGGATTGTTTTTAAAAACCTTACTCTTTAAATTCCCCCAAAGAAAAAAATCCGCAGGAGTAAGATCTGGGGATCTTGGTGGCGACAATCCTTTTGATATCACACGATGGCCAAAAAATTCTCGTAGCATATTCAGCGTTTCAGTAGAAGTATGGCACGTTGCGTTATCCTG
Organism: Catonia carolina; assembly: GCA_035578175.1. Taxonomy (NCBI): domain Eukaryota; kingdom Metazoa; phylum Arthropoda; class Insecta; order Hemiptera; family Achilidae; genus Catonia; species Catonia carolina. The sequence continues at coordinate 4,911,066 of JAQMRL010000004.1, forward strand.
CTGAAACCAACAATCTCGATCGTGTAATTCTAACAACGCTATAAATTGTTCAAAATTAAGTTGCGGTACACCACACCATCTACAGTATGTCATAAAATAAAGGCCCAACAATACGACGCCGGGAGATCGCACACCAAACACCAATTTTACGTGCGTGTAGTGGACGTTCATGAAATGTGTGAGGATTATGAGCGCTCCATATTCGGCAGTTTTGGCTGTTGATGTAACCATCCAAGTGGAACCATGCTTCGTCACTGAAATAAACACGATCCAATATTTGAATACCGTTGTCATTAACAAGAGAACGTATCCAACGACAATACTGTATACGTTTCCCATGGTCAACTTCTTTCAGTTCATGAACGACACAGATGCGGTAAGGATGCAGATTTAATTTTTTTGTAGCCCTTATAGCGGAAGATAGTGATAATACAGCCTGTGAAGATAACTTTCTAAGTGATTTGCCGGGTGAGGTAGTCAAACGTTGTTTCACATCGTCCAAAACTTGTTCTGTTAACACTGATGGTCGACCTGTGCTTTTCCGATCCTGTACACTGCCAGTCTCACGAAATTTTTTAATCAGACGCGATATTGTGGTGTTATTAGGTATTTCAGAATTGGAAAATTTTAACTGGAACTCGTCTTTCACTCGTTCGTAAGATTTATATGCGCAATAACTTTCAATAATAAAAACACGTTCATCCTTTGAAAAAACCATGTTTGAACTTATACAGACACAAATGAATACTGGGATAGCACTAGTACAAATGTCAGTAATGCACAATGGGTCAACAATGAGTACGGTAGTGCCAACTGTTATTTGGGGGGAAAAAATATTCCCTATGCAGAAAATATTAACCCTTAAACTTCGAAGTGCGTCCTTTTTGAAACACCGTTATATTATACAAATACAACTCTCTTAACCTGTTTACTGCGGTATTTGGAAATGTGTAGAACAGTAATGCAATACAGTACAGTAGTCTACACTGACCAAACTTACCCCTAAATGAAACTACCCTGAAATTGTTTTATTATCATTATTACTTGATATTCAAACAGAAAAAAGTTGTTAAGATATTTTTGTAGCTCCAGATAGTGAGTGGTCAATTAAAGGGTTAAGATTGCAGTCTTAATATGCTTTTTAGGGCAAAAATGTTTGTAATCAAAGTTATAGAACATTAAAAAACCTACAATGTTTATGACAAACTTTTTATTGAACAACTCTTAGTTAACGACAATTAGTAATTTTCTGTTTTCTTTTTTCATAAAAATCTGTAAAAAAGCGTCTTCTAGTAATACTATGTAATGTTTAAAATGTATGGAATAATAATTAAATTTTAAATTTAAAAAACGCGTGACAAAAACCTTTAAAATAAAAAAATAATATATATTGGCCCTTAGGTTTGCCATCGTCGCTTCGTGGTACCGCAAAGAACAACTAAGTTCTATTCTGTTAGCGGGTCCCCCAACGCGGCGACGGTAAGCCTAAGGGATAATAGTACACATTATTTTTTACTCTTTAAAAGTTTTGTTTTTTTTATTAAATAATCTGTGGTTATTGCGGATTTTATTATTATGTTTTGTAAGCGGGTGAAACTGCTTGAAAATATATATCGAACTCTGTAAAGTTCGATTGCAAAAATCTCGTTTAGGAGTACGATTTGATCGATTACACCTCGATACGCAAATAGAAGTATACGATTATATAGGTTATTAATTGAACTTTTTTTTGTCTTGTGTTGTCATTATTCTGAATATAAGAATATTTGGTAATATTTTGATGAAGTTTTAAAGATGTCACATTTCAGCGGAGTTTTACAGTTAACCGATTTAGATGATTTTATTACACCGTCACAGGTATCTTTGATTTAATATCGCATTTTTACCAAACTAGAATGATTTTGCAGAAGGCTTTAAAATTAATTGCACTTCTAATTTATGATTTTAAAGAGATAACAATATTAAACAGATGAAACGGCAAGAAATATCATGGTTTTTCTTTTGTGTCATAATTTACGTGGTATTTCAAATCGTGACAATCATGTCATGAAATGTAATGTAGTTTCTAATCTAACCTAACATAATTTAAATTTCATAAAAAGTGTGGTAACGGGATGGAATAAAAGGATTCAGGATAAATCTTGAGAGGCACAACTTGAAATCTGTACCTTACTGACCCTTTTCTTGTTTTTAAAACTGGATTCAGGAGACTCGAGAAGCAAGTATAGAACGTTTCGAGATAACTGACACCATAATTTTAACTATCTGTAAATTTATTTATTGCTACTTCTTGCTTGCTGACTAAAATAAGTGTCATCCAACCAATCAAATAATACACAGTTCACTTAAAAGGTTATGTATTTTTCTATCGAAAACTATTTAGAAAGGGATTCTTGACAATGTTATATGTTTCATCAATCAAATATTTTTTTTAGCTTTTCTAAACCAATTAAGATTACAGTACTATATCTTTTTAAAGCTTGTGGGAATGTACTGTTGTATTTCTACCTACAAGGTAGGTTTTTGTTCAAACAATTTACTATCTGTGATTAGCAACATAGTACTTGAGTCACGAGTTTGTCTTTGTTTGCAACGAGGGATAAAGGGGGAAAAGCATCAGTGTGAATGTGGGACTGCTTTAATTTCAGTACAACAAACACACCAACCTATATTATTCCCAGACCATATAGGCCTACGGTATATCGCGGAACCTTTTGTAGGTTAACTGTACGAATGTAACTGTTTGTTACAGTAAACGAAAATATTAATTTCTCGAAAACGTCGTCAGACACAGTGCTGAACGAAATCTTATATGCAGGTTAATAATGCTGTGAAGTTGAACCTAAACAAAAATGCCTTTCCCTGCCTCTTAACAAAAGCAATGAGCAGGTGGCTAACTACTGTAATATTTCTCTTTCCACAATTCGAAAAGTAAAAATCTGGTGTGAAACACTCACACAACTTTCTCTTGCCAATGCAAATAATTAACAATATAATGTAACATTAGAAATAAACAAAAAGTAACCTCAATAAACATAACCTAATTTTAATCATGAGTGAAAGACGCAGAATGAAAATCGAACTCAGTTTGGCTTAAAAATACGGAAAATCACTCTTTCACGCTAAACTAGGCTCTGTAGTGAAAAATGCTTTAAATAAAAGTTGTAGATCTTTTTATTTCCTATAAAATTTATTATATACACTTTTGTCGTAAAATGCATACCAAGGCCGAAATCATAGAAAAATCAATTTTTCACACGTTTTCGTGAGAAAAAATCAGAAAATCGCTAATTACTGCTAAACTAAGCGTTATACAAAAAAATGTTTGAAATGAAAGTTGTAGAATTTTAAATTCTCTACAACTTTTATTATATAAATTTTTGCGCAAATTGCATATGAAAGCCGTAATCTTAAAAAAACTATGTTTTTACATGAAAACAGCCTCACACAGAATTTCAGCAAACATGTCGCCTACCCTATATTGTAGAGAATAAAAAGTTGAGTAAGCCAGGCAATTTAAAAAAAATCGTAGGACCAGTTTTTGAGAAAATCGCAAAAAAGTGAGAAATTACACGAATAAACTACTACTTCCGGTTGACCGATTTTGATGAAAATGTTCGTGTCGGGTCCGGTAGTGGTATGTAACTTAAGTTTCAAGTTCGTACAATGTTCCGTTCTTGAGATATTCTGTTCACACACACACACACACACACACACACTCATTCATTCATTTACAACAAGGGCGTTCAGGCTTCTTCAGCCCCTCCTCACCGCGACCAAAAAGATCTTTTGTGATTGCCCCTATTCCTAATTTATGCAAGGCCCGCACTTTCGATAAAGCGCAGGGTCTGCCTAGGATCTAGTGCACTTACCTGAGCAGGTGTAAACACATCCCCACCCAACAGTGCTATACTTTTGCAGCCAACCACTATGCAACTGCAAAAATATAAATGTGCGACCCACTGAGGCGCCTTACAATACACCTCTCCGCACAGACCTTAATGGCCCATATTTCATCTTGGAAGATAGTCATGTTACACCCAAGGGCCAGGGAACTCATTCCCCCGGCCCCCCAGGCCCCCAATCCCACTCTTCCGCTCATCTCAGGGCCGTTAATATACCAAAAGGTAGCCCCTTCCGGCATCACCGGCCGTCCCTCCGCCCACTCCTGACGATCAAAAATTTCCATCCTCAGTGTGTCGGAGAAGTTGTATGCTCTGTTCATACGGTCCCAAGGACCACCTACCACACCCATCCCTTCAATCACCTTGAAGATCTCAGTGTGGCCCATCTCCACTGATGGGACCCCGATCCCGTCCTCCAGCCTCAAGGCAGTTCCTATCGCCTCTCCCTTCACTTGCACATGAATAGGAGGCAAATCAAACATCGCCTCCATAGCGGCCGTTGGACCAGTGCACATTGCACCACATATCCCTAGGCAGGCCAGTCTCTATAGCTCCTCAGCCGATCCTGCGCCGTCCTAGATCTGTTGTTGGCCACCATACAACATCTTCGTACGTGACCATTGGCAGAATGATGCCCACACAAGCCCATTCCACCATACGAGGCCCAAGCCCCGGAGTCCTCCCCAGCAGACTCTCACATATCCATAAGGCCTTTATAGCCTTCTCCACAGTCCTGGACATGTGGCCTTTCCAGGTTAGGCCACTATCCATGACAACCCCCAGATACTCTAACTCAGGGGAGTAGTTTAAATCCACTCCTTCCAGAGTCAAAGCATCCATAGCTGTTTTTCATGATTTCAAATGAAATGGGTACCATCTGGTCCCCACGTGCAGCTAGGGAAATAATAGGTCCGCCCCTGCATAGCCCCGCATACAGAGGTAAGGCAAAATACTGTAGGAGGAGCCAGGTATCCTACAGGCACCGTTAGACACTGATTAAATGCCCCAGTGCCATCCACCCTTCGGCACGGTACGACTGACACCACTTGGGTTGGGCAAAAGCTACAGTAGGAGAAGTTGCCTCTAGCACGGATAGAAAAAGTGCTAGATGCCAGGGACAAGGATTAGGATAGACAGACAGAAGCCCAGCATCTCAGCTCACCTCGGCGAGACCAGAGCATGGCTGAACAGTAGCCATTATATGCCGAGGAGTTTCCAGAGGCACGGGCACGAAAAACTGCTACAGAAAGTAAGGGAGCAGGTGTGCTCTCTTGGACGTGATGCTTCGGCACATGCAAGCCAGCCGACCACTGACTTGCTTCGCCTCCCACACACACACACACACAGACCAATCGCTAAAAATGTTTTTTTGGGTTCAGGAGGTCTGAAAACGTATAGATCCGGTGAAAACTCGATTTGGAAAAATCGACATGAAAACAATACTTTCCTTCCTATATATTCATGTAGGCAAGAGAAAGTAAAAACGGAAATTAAAGACGTGAAGAAGCTATTCTTTTGCAGTTTTGTTGACACCGGGTAAAAAAGGAAACGGTTAGGTAGATACTAATGAGACTGATAGTGAAGACGCCGGTGACAGCAATAGTAAAGTAGGCGATTCATTTGTAGAAAATTTTGTTGTAATGAAATGAGGTAGCTGGTAATTACAGTAAATGAAACATTTGTAGCCATGTAATTAAGCTACAGGCAATATTACAGGTCACATTTATTTCTTATAAGGTTTATGAAGAAAACATTTTCTCGGAATAAACACAGCTTACAAAAGGTATGCAGAAACTACACAGTAGTGAAATGTACGACTAGTGTCTCATTCTTGAGGTTGGCAGCATTGTCAAATTTTTACTTCTTTTCCTCACCGCCCATCCATACGCAAAAGGCAATCTCGTGACTTCAGTATCTATATCAATTCTATTTCTTCTGTTTAGATTGTGGACATTTAAATTCTGTAAAAAAGGTATTTCGATGTACATAATATATCAGCCCATAACAGACAGGTGGAGTGTCAAATTATTTACACTCAATCTGTTAGTTGCAGGGATAAAATAAATAGTTCTGTTTTTTATCACATGGTCAATCAATTAAATGACTGAATCATTTAAGAACAGAAGAGGTAGAGGTGTAAAAGACACTAATCAGAGTTATCTCATCTGAAAGTAATGGATTTCATTATACAGCCAGACCCTGTGGTGAATGAAGTGAAAGTGTCTTTTGCAGAGTGGAAAATATATGCTTTTCAGAGGGCCCGGCATGCTGATAAGTGTACTTTTCCACTCAGTGAGGAAGGCAATGGTAAACCACCTCACTCCTCGATTTACTTAGTAAAACCTCTACGGGTTCAAACCAGCCTTTTGGCTGATGACCTAAACAACAACAACATAATATATCATCAGTTCAAAATTTAAAAAAAATGGAACTATATGCAGTTGAAGCTTCATAAATAATCGTCTGCATGAAGTTTAGCATAGCAGCTGGTTCCCACCATACAGGTTATAGCTTTAACATGTTACTCTGTATGAAAATACCCCAAACTACACATGACATGGCCGGCCGCATTGGCGCAGTTGGTAACGTGCTCGCCTCTCATCATGCGGTCTTGGGTTCGAATCCCATTCAGGCACGGCATATTTTCATACGTTACAAAAAAATCATTTCATGCTTCACCGTCTGCATTAGCAGTAATTGCAGAACAGTCGGACGTTAAACAGAACAAAAAAATAAACATGACATACCGGATATGAGATAAAATTAAATCATGGTATGCTGCTGGCAGAAATTTTTACTTTCCATTGTTTTTTACAAATGTACAGAATACGGAAGGAAAGTATTGTTTTCATGTTGATTTTTCACCGGATTTACATGTATTCAGACCCCCTGAATCCAAAAAACATGTTTTTAGCAATTAATTGGTCTGTGTGTGAATGAAACATCCTACTAAATTGAAACATAAAACTTAAGTTGGGTACCACTAGAGGACCCGACTCAGTTATTTTTATAAAAATCTGGCATGAAACACTCGCACAACTCTCTCTTGCCAATGCAAATAATGACCAATATAACCTAACATTAGTAATAAAAGATTAGAAATAAACAAAAAAAACTAACTTCTAAAAACATAACCTTATTTTAATCATGAATGAAAGACGCAAAATGAAAATCAACCTCAGTTTGGCTTAAAAATACGGCAAATCACTCTTTCACGCTAAACTAGGCTCTAGAGAAAAATATTTTAAATATAAAAGTTGTAGATCTTTTAATTTCCTATAAATTTAATTATATACACTTTTGTGGTAAAATGCATACTAAGGCCGAAGTCTTAAAAAAAAAGATTTTTCACACGTTTTCGTGGAAAAAAAACAGAAAATTGCTAATTACCACTAAACTAAGCGTTATACAAAAAAATGTTGAAATAAAAGTTGTAGAATTTTGAATTCTCTACAACTTTAATTATATAAAATTTTGCGGTAAAATGCATAATAAAGCCGAAATCTTAAAAAAACAATTTTTACATGAAAACAGTCTCACCAAGAATTTCAGCAAACATGGCGCCTACCCCATCTTGTAGAGCATAAAAAATTAAGTAAATGAGGCGATTTAAAAAAAATCGTAGGATCAGTTTTTGAGAAAATCGGAAAAAAGTGAAAAATTACACGAATAAACTACTACTTCTGGTTGACCGATTTTCATGAAAATGTTCGTGTCGGGTCCGGTAGTGGTATGTAACTGAAGTTTCAAGTTCGTACGATGTTCCGTTCTTGAGATATTTTGTATATGCACAGAGCAATTGCTTAAAACATGTGTTTTGGGGGTCAGGGGGCAGAAAACGTGTAGATCCGGTGAAGAGTGGATTTGTTAAAATCGACATGTAAACAATACTTTCCTTCCTATGTATTCATATAGACAAGAGGAAGTAAAAATTGGTGAAATTCTTGGTGAGTGTGCGCTCTCCTAAAAAAAAAATGTTTTTTTAAGATTGCAACCTTAATATGATATAATTTTGAAGTTAATTCTATTTTATATAATGAATTTATATAATAAATTTCACTAACCTTCCTTTGTAACTGCGTCAACTTTTATTTTCACTTAAATGTGTTAAGATTTTTAATAAATAAAGTTTTTAATTTCAATTATATGTTATTTACTCTGATGATGGTGGATCCACCATAACACGTGTAAGTGAACAAAAATTAAAAGTTGACGCAGTTAAAAAGGAAGGTTAGTGAATTTTATTATATAAATTCATTATGTGTTTAGGTCATCAGCCAAAAGGCTGGTTTGAACCTGTAGAAGTTTTACTAAGTAAAACGAGGAGTGAGGTGGTTTACCATTGCCTTCCTCACTGAATGGAAAAGTACGCTTATCAGCATGCCAGGCCCTCTGAAAAGCACATATTTTCCACTCTGCAAAAGACACCTTCACTTCATTCACCACAGGGTCTGGCTGTATAATGAAATTCATTACTTTTAGAGGAGATAACCCTGATTAGTGTCTTTTGCACCTCTACCTCTTCTGTTCTTAAATGATTCAGTCATTTAATTGATTGACCATGCGATAAGAAACAGAACTATTTATTTTAGCCCTGCAACGAACAGAGTGAGTGTAAATAATTTGACACTCCACCTGTCCGTTATGGGCAGAAATTCATTATATAAAATAGATAGTATTTCAAACTGCAGGATGCATTATAAAGATTTATTTTTGAATGAAGAATTTTAAAGTTGTAGAACATTTAAAAATCTACAACTTTTATTGCAAACATTCCTTCGTGCAATGCTTAGCTTAGCGAAAGTAATTTTCTGTTTATTTTTTATAAAAATCTGTAAAAAAGTGGGATTTTTTAAGATTATAGCCTTAATATGCATATTACAACAAAAGTGTACGGTAGCCTAATCTAAATTATAGAAAATTAGATATATGGGTGAAACACTCTCATAACTTTCTCTTGCCAATGCAAATAATGAACAATATAACCTAACATTAGTAATAAAACATTAGAAATAAACAAAAAAATTAATCTCAAAAAACATAACCTTATTTTAATCATTAGTGAATGGTGCAAAATGAAAACCAACCTTTGTTTGGCTTAATAATATGGGAAATCACTTTTTGATGCTAAACTAGGGTCGGTAGAGAAAAATGCTTGAAATAAAAGTTGCAGAGCTTTTAATTTCCTATAAATTTGATTATATGTATACACTTTCGTTGTAAAATTCATATTAAGGCTGAAATCTTTAAAAAAAAATCGATTTTTTACAGATTTTCATGAAAAAAAAAAACAGAAAATCGCTAATTACTGCTAAACTAAACGTTATACGAAGAAATGTTTAATATAATCATTATAAGTTTTTAAATTCTGAACAACTTTTATTATGTACATTGTTGCACTAAAATGCATATTACAGCCGCAATCTTCAAAAAATAAAATTTTTCTACAAGAGCGCAGCCTTCCCAAGAATTTCACTAGACATGGCGCCTACCTTATCTTGTAGACCATAAAAAATGTAGTAAATGAGGCGACTTAAAAAAAAATCATAGGAGCCATTTTTGTAAGGAAATCGCAAAGAAGTGAAAAATGACACGAATAAAATACTACTTCCGATTGACCGATTTTGATGAAAATGTTCATGTTAGATTCGGTAGTAGTATACGAGGTAGGGTCAAAAAGTTCCCGGAATGGTCGCTTACAGTCACGTATTTGTAAGCTGAAAGGGAAATTTTTGTTTGTGAGGTTGGCATAACTGGTAGTGAATGTGCTTTTGAGGTTAGCAGGCAGTTGTAGTTGGTTCCGTGCGTTCGGTGTTTAATATTGTAGATCGTAGTTTCTGTCTTTCGTCGGATTGTGCAATGTCGTCATTAGAGCAGCGTGGCAATATTAAATTCTGTGTGTTGCTGGAGAAATCACCCTCGGAGACTCTTGAGATGCTAAAAAAAGCATACGGAAATTCTGCGATGAAGAAAACAGCAGTTTACGAGTGGCATAAGCGTTTTCGCGACGGTCGCACAACAATTGAAGATGACGTTCGGACTGGGCGGCCTTCCACTTCCACTACAGACGACAATGTTGAGCGCGTTCGACAAATTGTGCGTGCGGACAGGCGAACAACCATCAATACTATTGCCTCTGAAGTTGGTATTTCACATGGGAGTGTTCACAGCATTCTTCATAATGACTTGAACATGCACCGTGTTTGCTTGCACATTGTTCCAAAAATGTTATCCCCTGAGCAAAAGGAAATGAGAGTGACCATGTCCAGGGACTTGATTGAAATGGCTGATGCAGATGACAGCTTCCTGCGCAAAATTGTTACAGGTGATGAGACATGGTGCTTTCTTTACGACCCTCAGACAAAACGGCAGTCCGCTGAATGGAAGTCAAAAACTTCACCAAGAAAACAAAAATTTCGCTTGGACAGAAGCCGGGGTAAGGTGATGTTGGAGGTGTTTTTTGATTACCGTGGAGTGATTCATTATGAATTTATTCCTGAAGGGAGAACAGTAAATAAAGAATTGTACACAGAGATCTTAAAACGGCTACGAGATGCAATTCGACGAAAACGACCTGAAAAATGGGCAGAGAATGACTGGTATTTGTTGCACGACAATGCCCCAGCACATCGATCCCTAATGGTGAAACAATACCTTGCCAAGAATAATGTTACCACTCTGGAACATCCTCCATATTCTCCCGATCTCGCACCACCAGATTTCTACCTGTTTCCAAGGTTAAAAATGGCATTGAAGGGACATCGTTTTGCTGATTCGTCAGAGGTGATTGAAAATGCGACGGAGCGGCTGAAGGAACTTTCAAAAAACGGCTTTCAAGAGTGTTTCCAACAATTATATGAACGGTGGAATAAATGTGTAGATGCAGGAGGAGAGTATTTTGAAGGGAAATAATGTAAGAATGTTATAAATATTTTTAATAAATTTTTAATAACCAATTCCGGGAACTTTTTGACCCTACCTCGTATAATTTAAGTTTCAACTTTGTACGATGTTCCGTTCTTGAGATATTTTGTTCGCACATGCAAACACACACGCACACACGCACACACACACACACACACACACTCACTCACACGCACGCACACACACACACACACACACACACACACACACACACACACTCACGCGTGCACACGCACAGAACATTCGCTAAAAACATGTTTTTGGGTTCAGTGGGTCTGATAACGTATAGATCTGGTGAAAACTAGATTTCTTAAAATCTACATGAACACAATACTTTCCTTCTCCTATATATTCGTATAGGCAAGAGAAAGTGAAAACCCTACAACTTTTATTGAAGGATTTTTCTCTACAGAGCCTAGTTTAGCCAAGCTAAGGTTGATTTTCATTTGGCATCATTCACTCATGATTAGGCCTAAAATTAGGTTACGTTTTTCATTTTGTTTTACTTATTTAAAGTCACATCAAAAGCTTGGTCATTAGCAACTACGGTGGGTTTTGGCACATAATAATTTCCAGACCCTAGCTGGGATCCGAACCAAGGACCTGTGCTTAAAAGGCTAGCATGCTAATCGCTACCCCACTAGGGCGGCCATTTTGTATTTTACATTGTTTTTTAATGTTTAAATGTAGGTTATAATGTTCATTATTTACATTGGCGAGGTTGGAGGGGGAAGATAACGAACGGTGTTGAATTGGCTGTAAAGTTGTGCTCTTGTCTTTTGTGTAAATTCTGTTGGAATAAAAGTAAAAGTGAAAATACATGTGGTATCAAGTTGTGTGGCAGAATTTGGTGAATACGACAATGTGAACAGTATGGTGATAGCGACTGTAGTTTCTTTTTTATTTGTAAGAATAACTTTTTTTCTTGGCTAAGTATTAAAGACACAGTAGTATTTCATTTTTGGACTTTGAACTGTGATTGTCATTGAGTATTATTTAGTGGCCTAATCAATTGTTAGGAGCAGAAATAAAATTATAATTTTGTTTTCATGTTAAGCGATTAAATTTGAAATTGTGACTGGTTTGTACTGGAAAGTATGCAGGCTACAGTATTTTGTGGACATAAATAGTGCTTATCACAGTAATAATGAACCGATAGGATTTGTTAAATAAAATATAATAGATTGATAGTAAACAAACAATATAATTAAAATAAAATATAAACAGTACGTAAACAACAGGGAAGTAAAAAAAAAAAAATAATAAGTTGTGAATAGGTAATTGATGTCGGGTGGCATTGGAAAATATTTTACACCGCGTAGAACGTGTGCTAAGAGACAGAGATCAATTAGTTCACCAGAAGATTTAGATTCATTGCGTAAAAGAAGTTTAGTAATGGCACAGGACGAGAAATCAGTGCTGGCCATGGAAAAAGTAATGGCCAAGGTGTTAGATGAAAAATGTTAGATGAAGTTGTAACAGCCCCTCTATCTACATCGATAGGTTGGTAGGGGCGTTAACAAAAAACAGGAAAGGAAGCTAATAAAACAATAAATACATTCAGGTTGTGCTGCATAAATGAATGAATACAATTTTAAAAGTGGATAAAACCAAAATAATTTAATATAATAAAATTAAATAAAAGGTGTTAATACCAATGTTGTTACAATTATTGAGTCTTAAATATTAGTTAATAGTAAAAAAAATAATATTTAAAGATAAATTAATTAAATGAAAGTAAATTTAAAATTTTATAGCCAAAATTATTTAAATTCAGTCTTAATTTTCAGCTAAGCATGCCAGCTTTCTATCAAAATACAAATTAATATTCTTTAAATCAAAATGTTCCAGAAATATACATATTTAAATAGCACAATCATATTTCAGGCTCTCACTGGCCAACCTTTAAGTTACGTAGCCGGGACTCGAACAACTTGGCCAGGACTCGAAAAACTGGGCTGGGACTCGAATAACTTGGCCGGGACTCGAACCCTGCACAAACAAAATAGTTCGAGCCTTCGTTACAAGTAAGCAAGTAACTTCAATCGTAATCAAATAAAATGATACAAACGCATAAATTATGCAAATTTGAATAAACAACAAAATATTACAAAGATCAGATTTTAAAGTTAAAAATTAATGCAAGTTGCGATATTAAAAAAGAAGTTAAGAAAAATAGTTTAAACAAAAGCCAACACATTTTAGATTTTAGTGTATTCGACAAAATTACAAAATACTACAGGATTTATAATAAATTGACCATTGGTCAACATTTAATTTTACATAACCGAGAATCGAACTCAGTACTCATAAAAATTTCAAAATAACAGCAACTAAGTTTTGTTAACAATTACATAAATTTACATAACTTGCAGAAATCTTCAGCCTTCGGAGTGCTATAATAAAATCTTTTTAACTTACCAATTTTAAATTGGGCGTAATAGAATCACATTTCGAATTAGTAGAACGAAAAGCAGAAGTACCGAAAAGACTCAAAAATTTACGGAAAACCAAAATTATTTATAACGGTAAACGGACAGCAGAATACATAATAAAAAAAATAAAAAATACTTTTTACTAAAGTAATAAATAATCAAATAGGAACGGACATTACGCGAATGGTAAAGCCGGCCTTTAAACTTGAAAGAACAAACTCGTCTGTGCAACAAGGAAAGTTTTCAATTAATTCCAGCAATGACTAAACAGAAAAAACAGGCCACCACAGTACAAACAGCACACGCCAGGGGGCGCCAGCTCTCGGACACAACAAAAGTGCAGTTAATAAATCAGCAGATGAGTAGTAAAATTAAAACAACCGCCGAAATACGAAATTTAAAATAACATATGTAACGGTCTGAAGACCAGACGTTACAAAGTGTTATTGAACAGTCGTAGGGAAGAAAATAAGAAATTAAAGCAGGACTTGAATAAAGTTATGTGTAGGAATGAATTTTTGAATGATAGGTTGAATGATTTAGAGAATAGATCGCGTAGGAATAATTTAATTTTTAGAAATTTAGAATGTGGTCCCCAAAATAATATAAAAAAATGTGTTAAGGATTTCTGTGTCAATTTTTTGGGTATTAAGGATAACATTGGGATTAACCGAGCTCACTTTCTTGGGAGGGAGGTCGGTGGTTCAAACATCAGGCCTATCATAGTGCACCTGCCCAATGACGAAGATATTAACAATATATTAAGTAAAACAAAGAAGTTAAAGGGGTCAAATTACTACGTGCACAGAGATTTTTCCATTGATACGCGAAATAAAAGGGCAGAATTGTTTAATTTAAAGAAGGAAATAAATAGGATGGATAAGAATAAGAGAGTGTTTATAAATGTGGATCGTTTGATAGTTGAGGGTTGTACGTTTACGTTGACGGAGGACATGAATTTGGTATCACAGGGTTTGGATGGGCGCAGTAGGTTGGCAGGGTTGCTGGGGGGGTGAAAGATGTCTCAAAATTGCTGAAGGTGGTGCAGGAGAGAGATTAGCAAGGGCTTGTCTGCCAGAGTGGGTGTAGGAAGGTAAATAGTTTAAAAAATGGGGTAAATGTAGATAATATTCCAAAGGAGAGTGTGGTAAATGTAAATAGTATTTAAGAGGGTTTTGTACTCAGTATGGTGTATTATAATGTTGGTGGTCTTAAGAGTAAGAGGTTTAATTTAGATTTTTTCAGTTTTGTTAGTAATTATGATGTCTTCTGTCTCACGGAAACTTTTGTGGAGAAAAAAGACGTAGCAGTTTGGGGTAACTATTTCCAGGGTTATAAATTGTCATGGAAACCGGCATATAAATGTTCAGAACGTGGTAGGGCAAAATCGGGTATGGTTTTAGGTTACAGATATCAATTGGAGGGGGTCTTACGCTTTGAAAAGTTTGGAGAAGAAGAAATAATTAAAATGTATAGTAAAGGTAAGGAATACTTTTTGATACCGGTTTATTTAAGTGGGGGGAATTTTGCAGACTGGGAAAGTGATTTTAAAAACCTGGAATTATTGTTTGATGGCTATTTATGCAATAAAAATTGTATATTGTTAGGGGACTGCAACGGGCGTGTGGGGATGGAACAGACTGTAGATGAGGATTATTTCGAGACTGTGGTTTGAGTGCTGTTAGAAGGTCTAAGGATAGTATGTTAAATGTAAAGGGGAGACATATGCTGGAATTCTTTGAGAACAAAAATTTGATAATTTTAAATGGTCGCATGCATGGGGATGGTGGTGGTGAATTCACATACCTTGGGGTGCAAGGATCTTCTGTGATAGATCTGTGTGCGGTGGGATTGGATTGTTAGGGTATAATTAAGTCATTTCGCATTGGTTTGGAGCATTTCTCAGACCACATGCTGGTGGTGGTGGTGGATGTGTACTGTGAACCGGTGGGTGGGGAGAAGGATATCTTACCGCTTCTGCCGAAACTGTTGTGGTCAGACAGAGGGATAAATGGATATAGAAAAAAGTTAATGTTGGCATGTGTACAGGAATGTGATGTACTGTTGAAGGGGTGTGAGGGGGTGAATTATTTAATAAAGATGATTTCTAGCGCTGCGAGTAACTCAAATTATGTATTGAGTGGTGGTAAGAGGAAGGCAAAGCAGGAGTGGTTCGATAAGGAGTGTGAAAAAGCTAGAATTCGGGTTTTTTGTCTATTAAATTTGTATAGAAAAAGTAATGCAGTAGACGTCAAAAATTAATATTTGAGTGCTAGGTACTATTACAGAGATATGTGTAGAAAGAAAAAGGCTGCTTTTGTTTCTGGGGAAATAGAGAAATTTAAAGGAGCTAGGGATGGTAGGGTTTTCTGGGAATGTGTGAGATATTTTAAAAAGAGAGTATTCAAACGCGATCCAGGAATAAAAGCGGATGAATGGGTTAGTTATTTTAAAAATTTGTTAACGGGGCAAACAGCAACTAAAATTATGTACGCTGCACCATTTTGTGTAGATGAGTTGCTGGATCAAGAGATAGGGTTTCCAGAGTTACTTGTAGTATTAAAGAAGGCTAAAAATGGGAAAGCTCCAGGGATGGATAGAGTACCCTATGAATTTTTTAAATATGCACCAGTAGTGTTTTTAGGAGGTGTGTTGAAATTATATAACAACATATTAAACACAGAAGAGGTACCAGTAAGTTTTACAAAATCCATTATCTTTCCGATCCATAAGAAGGGGATGTTAATTTGGTAAATAATTACAGAGGTATATCATTCATAAATGTGATTGCAAAACTATTTACGGGTATTTTGTTGGGTAGGTTAGTTAATTGGGTAGATAAGAATGGATTGTTAAATGAATGTCAGCCAGGTTTTAGGCGAGGTTATTCTACCACAGATAACATCTTCAATTTGCTATGTACGATTAATCTCAGCTTGAAGGAGAGAGGTAAAAAATTGTATGTTTTCTTTGTAGATTTTAGAGCAGCTTTTGACCATGTGAGTCGGCATGCGCTTTTCTATAAATTGTATTCATTGGGGTTAAGTAGTAAATTTATAAGTATATTGAAAGGTTTGTACACTGATACCGAGTCGTTTGTTTGGTGTAGTGTAGGGTTAACAGAGGGTTTTGAAACAGCTGCAGGAGTCAAGCAAGGGTGTCTGCTATCGCCACTGTTATTTTCTTTGTTTATAAATGATTTGTATGAGGAATTGGGAGGAGGGATAAAAATTGATGAGGTATTCGTTAGATTATTGTTGTATGCAGATGACTTGGTGCTTTTGGCATCGGATCCAGAAGCTTTGCAAGGTATGATTAACAAGCTAGTGTTGTATTGTGTTAAATGGAATCTCGAAGTCAATTTGGACAAATCAAAAGTAATGGTTTTTAGAAGAGGGGGGAAATTGGGGAAGAGGGAAAGATGGACATTTGGTCAAACGCCAATAGAAGTTGTAAATAACTATAAATATTTAGGGATAACACTTACACCTTTATTATCACTTTCTGCGCATTTTAAGGAAAGAACCACGACTGCTAAGTTCGCTCTGAAAATAATGTGTGGAATAACCTTTTAGCCAATACTGAAGTCTCAGTATCTAGTAAGTGGGAGGTTTTTAATTCAGTTAGTAGGGCAGTAATGGCATACAAAGCTCAGGTCTGGGGATGTGAAGGAGTGGAAGAGCTGGAAAAGTTTCAGCGGTATGTTTTAAAGAGGATCTTTTGGTTACCAAGGTACACTCTCCGAATTATGTAATTTACTTGGAGACTGGGGTGGATTTGATACGACAGTATGTTTTGAAAATACATTTCAGTTATATTATGAAAGTTTTAAGGATGCTGGAGAGCAGGCTGCCTCTTAAATTGGCAAGGCTGGTAATTAAGTATAAAGTTGGGTGGTTTAAGACATGGCTAAATTTGGCAGCAAAGTTCAATTGTGAGCTACAGGATAATATTGAGGGATGTGACAATTGGCCATTGCAGTTAGAAAATATTTTGGTTAGTATGAGGGAGTCCACGAGGGGTAGATGGATGGAAAGGGCAAAACATAGTAGGTATGGTAAACTTGAGTGGGATTTAGGGGAAACAACATACATAGCTGATGAATATGATGGGCGTTTTATCAGTACTATATTTAGAACAAGAGTAGGGGTGTCCAGGTAGGGAGGGGGATGCAAAATTATGCTCAATGTGCAATGCCCGTGAGGTAGAGGACATATACCATTTTATCGGTAGGTGTCTTGTTTTGAAAGATATTAGATTGGTGTGGTTGGGGGCTACAACTCTTGAAGAGGGAAGGTTGGTGAGCTACTTAAACGGTGAAAATTGGTACAGTCTAGTAGGATACGTGAGGGCTGCAATCAAGTATAGAAAATATCTGGTCACAGAATTTAATTATTGAAAGTAGTTACTATTTTCTTTTTAGTGAAGATTAATAAATTTTGGTTTACAGGGTGTGCATTTCTCCTTTGTGAATACAGGGGGGCTTTGTGGTGTGGGTAATAAGGCTTACCTATTGATAAGAAATAATCAGTTGAGTTTTTTTTTAATTTTAATAAATTCTTAAAAAGAGGGTTAAAATTTACTTATATGTTTTAATTAATATAGGGGTTTTTGTTTTAGTGTCTTCAACCTGGCAGACGGCCTCCAGGTCATGTCATAAGTGAATACAGTAGTAAATTGATTTATTTTATTTTCTTTCTTTTATTTTTTTCTTTGTAGTTAATGTATAGTAGTATTAAGTGTATTTTGTAAGGTAAATGTATGTAATATTGACAGTATAATATAATTCACTATTATTATTATTATTGGCGAATTCTCCTTGTCCAGTAGGCCTTCATTGTTTCCGAGAAAGCTTTTTTGCGGTTTTCAGACCACTTTGGTCTAAACTGCTTCTCTCTTGAGGGCTCTGAAACTTTCCACTTGTCTACCTTGTGACAGAATAAGTTTTTATTAAAAATTTCAGTTTGATGTATATTTGCGCTTTTTAGGTCCTTACGAATTTCATCCAGGCAAGGTGTTGAAATTTTAAGTTTTGTTATATATTCAATTATTCTTTTTGTTAGCCTATCCTCCTGCAATCTGTTAAGATGTCTAAAGAACTTCCACCGCCTTTTACGCATGTCAATTTCAATGTTTGAATAGCTCTCTGTTGTTTTGTTGGATTGCAGCCTATACCCATCTTCTGTAAGTCGAGCCCCTAGAATTTTTCTAATAATTTTTCTTTCCTCCTTTTTGATTTCTTCGATTTCGTGTTTTCTGTTAAGTACTAGTGTTTCGCGTGCGTAGAGGACCATTGGTTTAATAACTGTGTTGTAGTGCCGAATTTTAGTTTGTCTTGACATGGATTTTTTGTTATAGAGATTTTGAACTAATCCTAGAGCTTTTTTCATTTTTTGGAGATGATTTTGTTGGGAAATTCTTTCAAGACCTGTTGGTTCAATGAATTCCCCCAAATATTTGAAGTATGGAACCTTGTTTATTCTACCATATTTTGTCCTCAAGCTTATGATATCTATTTTTGAGGATATGAATTCCGTTTTCTCAAATGAGATTTGTAGCCCTACTTTTTCAGCACATTCCTTTAATGTCTCAAGCTGCTTGATGGCGGTCTTTATTATTTACATTATTTACTATTATTATTATTATTATTATTTACATTGGCAAGAGAAAGTCATGAATGTTTTTCACCAGATTTTTATAATTTATTCTGGCAAATACCACAGATTTGATCGATACATAAATCGCAAGACAAAGATCTATCGAGTGTCGCTCCTGGAAATTTTGCTGTTTGCACATGTTATAGGATATTATTATAAAGTGTATAAAGACATCCACTTCTGTAAGTTGGCGTACATTATGTATCGACACTTGTTACCATCGATGGAAAACATTTATTCATTCAGGAATTGCACTACAGCTAATATGTGTATTCACTTTGAGTGTATCCACCAGTAAACTTTTATTTATTACTGAAGTATAATCAGCAAACAGTGAACGTCAACTGTTAGAGCACTTGGACACCAACGCTGCTTTGGCGCTGCTAAAAATACAGCCGCTGCTCCCCACTGCTAGCAGCGAATTCGTTTCTCACCAAAGTGGAAGCAGCGCTGCCGGCTCTGTAGAGAAAAAAATGTAGAGTAGTAACACTCCAGTTACTACTAGTAAATAGTTTGTACTTGTGAACAGCGATGCCTTTCTTTATAATTTGTATCTTGCCGCGTCAAGTTGTTTCTTAAAATATTTAGAATGTCATTTAAACAACTTATAGACGTTTTGAAGTAATTAAAAACCTTTGCCTCGTCTCGCCATAACTCACTGTAGATTGTATTAAAGTGGACACTTATTGCTCTAGAATGTAACAAAGGATATATTTAATACTTCCCTTATCTTGGCCGTTTATACTTGTGTTTTATGAAAAGTGCCAAAGCAAGAACTTCTTCATCTGAATCCATATTGCAAAATGAGGCTATTCCACAGCAGCGAAGGGTTTCGAAGCTATTAGTTTCTATTTATTCTGCTGGTTTCCACAGCAGAATAGCGAGAAAGGGTTTGTTTGCAGCGCTGGTCTATAAGAGCTCTTGGGCAATGCAAGAACAAAATGGGACCCAAAATTTTACCCTGTAGAATGCCAGCTTTGACATCAAGCATTTTAGATAAAATTTTTGCAAGTTTACACCTAGCAACTCTAGTTAATTCTACGTGCTGTACTTTTCCTGTAAGATAAGACTGAAACCATTTAAGTTGTTCATCCCCAACACTTAATGACTCGAATATTTTCAACAAGACTTGATCAACACAGTTGAAAGCTTTACTTGGATCTAAAAACACAGCTAAGCCTTTCTATTGTGGATCCGTTATTTGGTCTGTCAACAAGTGAGGCAGTAGTCGTTTTAGTTGACTTTGGCTTTTGTAAACCATGCTGATCTTTTGAGATGATAAGGTTTCAGCCGAGCAACTCGTGTTAATCCTGGTGTTGATCACTCCAAAATTATTTTCATGTGGGAGATTGATCCCCTTTTATTTATGTCAGTGATAAGTAACCTAAAAGAAATTAAATAATGTTAGTTTCTTGTATTCCAGGAATGTATAAAACCCGTTAAAATAGATAAAGCAGCAACCGTTTCTGGCACCGGATCTAAAATTAAAGTTCAAACCGATGGATCATACGTACAGTTACGAGAGGTATGTTTAGCGATTGTTCTTTTTTACTTTAACCGAGTCGTGTTGAATTGTTAAGTAACCGTGGTTGTCCGATGAATTTTGGGTGATGATCATGCATGAATGTTGTACCAAAGGCATTTCTTTTACTTGGCAAAAAAAGGTGAAGGATGGAGGGCAGGGGCATAATGTGTGCCCCCTTTGCATTACATAAGGAAGCTGGAAGAGAAAAGATAGAAAAAATGATTCACCAACAGACTGGTGATCTTGTTTGCCAATCGCATTATAGATGGTGAATCGCAAGAATGCCTTTTGCATATTGCATATGGGCTGTGAGGAAGGGAAGAGAAATATGACAGTGCTGCCAACCTCAACAGTGAGTCACTATATTTTACTACCGTGCAGTTGCACTATTTCTTAACCACACGTTGCCTTTCAATTAATATACAGTAGAATCTCCGTAGTCCGGCCCTTAAAATATTAGGCCTAAAAGTATGAAACCTCACCCAGGACAGATTTTGGTAAAAGATTTAAATTGAATTAGGGAAATCAACTCGACCATTAATTACGGCGGATTTAATATAACATATATGTTTAGGATTTGATTAAAGAAATCAATAAGCAGACCTTAATTGTTGTTAAATGGAATAATTTTTGGCCTTTTATCCAAAACCCAGAACTGGGCCATACTTCATGCTGAACTGACAACGAAACGTAATTCTCAGAACACGAGCACCCCCACACCGCACTAGGCGATGTCAATAGCCGATAATTATGTTTAGTACAACGACTACACAAGTACTCAGCAAACCTTTTTCAATTAGTTAATTTATTTTAAAATCACATAGAAATCAATGCAAATTCATTTTTTGTTTAAATTTATAATTTATAGTTCCGAAATTCCCCAACATATCCAATAATCTGGCACCCTCTCGGTCCCGAACAGGCCGGACTACTGATATTAAAAGTCACTGACACTTTTTCCACTTAAACCCCATTTCCTTTAACAATTTCTCTTAATGTACAAAGTTTCCAACTAAAATTTTGCCTTTCTTTCATAACTGGTAATAACGTTTCGTATGTCGGCATCACTTTCATATTGATGTAACCGTTTCCTTTTTTTTTACCAGGTGTCGAAAAACTGTTGATGAAGAATATTATCTTCTTCACTGTATTTAATGTCCTTCTTTATATTTGAAATTTTGGGAAGAGAAATACCAAAGTCGATAGCTGCTTGCTCATGGCGTTTGTTAACAGGTACGGGAAGGTATTTTTGTTTAGTTTCAACTTTGCAGCATTTTATTAGATTGCGTATTAGATTTTGTTCAGCACTGTGAACCGTGAACCGTGTTTTCGAGAAACCGACATTTCTGTTTACACTAACAAACAGTTATATTTGTACAGTTAACCTACAAAAGGTTTCGTGATATACTGTAAATGTCCTCTAAGTGTAGTTTGTGTTGTTGTGTTGGCAAACTGATACCAAAGCAGTCGCGCTTGCGCACTGATGCTTTCCTTTCTTTTACTACTTGTTAAAACCAAAGCCAAACTCGTGACTCAAGTGACTGTATCTGAGAAAATGTTTATATTTAAGGTTAGGTTTTATAGATTCGCCTGTATATATGATACTAGCGGGTCCCGCGTGGCTTCGCCCACGCAAACGTAAACAAAGAATCAACTGTTTAAGTATACTCTCTGTATGTCTTATGGGAAGGTATTTTTGCGAATTCTACCATTTAAAATAAAAATTTTGCAAAATCCTTTCTTAGCAACAGTTTATAAAACTTAAAATGATCTATAAATCAGGATATCTCTTTTTATATAATAGATAGCGCCCCGTTGTGGCTTCGCCCATGCAATTTTAAGGCTATGATTCTGTATTTTAATTTGCTAATAACTGATTTATAATCTGCTAATAACCTATTTGCTGAGTCACAAGTATAATTTTTTGGAATTACGTATAAAGAACAATTCACACACATCAATCGCGTCACCATTCCGAAACGGAACCGGCACGGCCACTCGAAGTCAAAAATGATGACAGTATTCACACATGTACGTCAGTTTTCCTTCCGTCAAACTCCATTCAGTCATTTTACAGAGACAAACATGTCCGTAAAAAACAAAATATCGTCGAGAAAAAAATATCGTTTTGACGGTTCGGTGACGGCGACAAGACTAATGCACTGGATCCGGGACGGTGCCGGTGCTCAGTGTAGACAATGTCATTATTTTTCAAGAAAGAATATTTTTCTGTGACTGAACTTCTCGGAATGACGGAACTGAGACGTGACGTGACGGCTGTGTGTGAATCGACCCTTATGGTGAAAAAATGAAAAAGAGAAGGATTAGCATATTTCCTGAATTTACATAAATAACTGTTGTTTTATTTAAACTTAATAAGTTAGATTTAAGAAAATAACTTTACTGTATGCGTTTTACTGAATTCGTTGAGACAAATTTTTTTTAAATTAAATTTTAATTGTTCGGTTGCAAAAATCATTTTTACAATGTCAGTCAAATACATTGTGTGACTTAAGCAATAACATTCGTATCTTGCATAATAAGTAATAATATTATAAAGCATAAAAAAACATAACACTTATTATGCTAATTACAACAATTCTGGAATTAATTCTGTCTAAAATGTAAATCCAGTGTTAGGTCAAAAGATTAAACACTATGTACAGTACAACATCCGGAGTGGCAAAAGTAAAACATAGATTAAAATTGGTGACGAAGTCAATTCAAGTTCTAGGAAAATAGCTATAGTTTTGTAATTGATCTGCTGTTTAAGTACAATAAGAATGTAATACTGGATGCTATGGAATATGCCTATGGAGGGGGTAAATGTGTGTTGGAGAACCAGCAGTAAGCGTAGCGCTTCGCGTTGATTCTTCATCCTCGCATCAGTGGCGGGGGGGGGGGGGAATTTTTGCTATTTCTGCCCTTTAAAATCAAAATTTTGAAAAATCCTTTCTTAGTGCGCGCTTACACAACATAAGAAAGCTAACATCCAAATTTCAAGTCTGTAGCGTCAGTAGTTTCGGCTGTGCGTTGATCTATAAATGAATCACCCTGGACATGGTTGTCCTTTTATATAATAGATTATTATAATAAAATGTAGTCTGTAGGGGTCAATCCATATGAAGTGATCCAAAAAAAAAATTTTTTGTCGCTTGACCATTTCAAATATTTTTTATTTTTTAATATATTATTTCCACTTGTTCTGGAAGTGCAATGATTTTATTAAATTTTTATTGCAGCCCACTTTTTTTTGGCGGCCATTTTTGTTTTGCAGCATACGCCAATTTTGGGGCTTGCAGACGTTAACGTAAGTTATTTTTCTCAGGACTGGATAATGCTAGAATACTGCAACAAAGACCATTTTATTCAGAATTTCCTCCTCTTTAATTTTGTATGTCAGCATAAGAAACCTTATTTGTACCCTTACAGGTAAAAATGCTCCTTAAAGTTTGGCAACGAAATTTACCGAATGCCACTTTTTGGAGCCTTGTTTTATGATGAAGGAGTGGTACATCATGCTTGATTTTTTAACTGCAATTACATATAAACCTATATTCACTATAGTGAGAATCTTAACTCTGATAAATGTGGCCTTTCATTTTTATGATATTTTAAAAATTGAAAATTTGCAATTTTCGCAAAGTTTGAAGCACAATATCTCTGGTGACATGGGATAAAAATTTAATATTTTTACAGAGTGTCTACCTGTATAAGAGTAGTACAGTAAAAATTTCAACTTTGATATTTTACTATGAAAAAAGTTATGAATTTTCTAAAATGTGTAAAAAACGCACTGAAATTGTGTCAAACGCATTAAAATCAAATTAACTTTTAATTGCACAGAACTTAAATTTGAATTTCTATTTCCACAGACATTTTAAAGGTATTTTTCAAAATAAAGGAATCCACAATCGACAAAAAAAGTTTATTATTGAATTTTGATTAACCTATTTGTCGATACCAATGTTGAGAAAACTTTTATTATTTGTTTTTAATCAGAATCACTATTAAGAAACATGCTTATTTCTTCAGACAGATTTGCTGAAATGTTATGTGATCTTGCAGTTGCAAGTTCAAGAGGTGATATTTTTCTTAAAATATCTTTAGTAGGCACCCACACTTTTTCGCTATCAGCCTTCTTAAATGACATTCCTAGGCCCTACGGGATGGTAAAGTGTACGTACACATCATTATTTTCTAAACTTAGTAGTTCAACCTCTACTAACCTCCACTGTCCATTATACACACAAGCCATTAAGTCATTTGTTTTGAGGAAATTATGGAGTTTAGAGACAAGAAGACTCATGTAGACTGATGAGACAAGAAAAGTTGAGCTTAATTTTTCGTACCGTTAACTGTATATGGTGTAACAACAACTGTGAATGGTGTATAAAGTTGGCAAGTGAAAGAATAACAACACACAAACAAAGGAAAGTGGAAAGCAAACCCATAATGACCTAAACAGTCCACTTCTGAATTGTTAAATAAATGAAAGCGAACAAACCTTACAGATTTGAAAAAGTGTATTTTTGTGTAGTTATGATTTTTATGCTGATTTAATAAAAAGATTTGCACAGTATTACTTTGTTCACATCCTGTTTTAAATGGAAGGTAATTGCACCAGGGGGAATAAAATATAAACCGGTACCCTGTTCATTTGGGTAGTGGGGTGAACAAAACGGGGCAAGAGTGGGGATGCTTAGAAGACATTCGACTGCTAGAGAAAGTCAAATTACCACCTCTTTAGTAACTGTCATGATGCCTGAGCAAGAAGTACCGCCATTCGTTGCACAAAGAATTATAATTAAATTTCTTACAAAATAGGGTGTAAATCCGTCAGAAATTTCAAGGAAGCTTGAGGCACAGTTCTGGGATACTACCCTTAAAAATACACGAGTGTATTCATAGCACAAACAATTTTCAAAAGGGTGAGAAATGTGGAAATAGAAGGTCACTAATGTCGACCGAGAACCAGCATCACAGAGGGTGCGTATTTGTACTGTTAGCCGACTTTTCAAGGACGACCGATGATTAATCATAGCTGAAATTGCTTCTGAGGTGGGAATCAGCTTTCTGAATCAGTGCTCAGGCATTCATTATAGATGACCTTGGGTTTTGGAAAAGAAGCTGCTCTTTCATAAGAGATATTATCCTTCTCGACCCCATACAGCTGCCCTACTCAGGAAAAAATTGCAGAAATGTCATGAACTACTCTGGAACACTCACTCTCTCTGCAGTCTGGACTTATTGCCCTGGAATTACGACCTGTTTAGCATCTTGAAAAATGCTGTTGGAGGTCAAGATTTTGATAAAGACATTGCTTTTGAAGCTTTCGTGTGCAATTGGCTCATGGTGCAACCATCTCCATTTTACAGTGATGGGATATAAAAATTACCCATCCACAGGGGAAATTGTATGTCTTTATATTTCTATCTTAATTGCAGTTTATATTTGATTCACCCTCGTGATCACTGCAGAATTAATATATGAGTGAATTGCATTAAATTACCAAATGAGTTGGTTATTATGTTAAGTCCAGCCTGTCTTAGTTTGCTCCTAATGTAAACAAATAATGACGTCACTGAGCATGCGCATTATATAAAAATGAGTACACGCTGATTAAAAAGTAACAACAAAATACTTTCAAAAGTATTTAAATACAAAATACTTTTAAAAGTATTTTTATAAATGAAATTGTTAGGCCTGTATCATATTATGACTGATGTTTTAAGTACTTATAATTGAATTGGTGAGTGGAAAAAGGGTAATATTCCAAAAATGCGAAATTGAACGAAGATAGCAGTTTTGTTTACTTCGGCGCATGTATTGGTTGATAAAAGCGAAATATTCCTTGTATCTAAAAGCAGCTAAGCTACATTAAAAATTTAGTAAAGTGGAAAAAGGATAATATTCCATGAATATTACCCTTCTTCCATTCAATAGTGAACAGCAGTTGGACCACTGGTTTCTGTGTTATTATTTTCAAAATGTGGTAACTGTAAATTATTTTAAAATAAAAATAAAGTTTTGTAGCATATTGGCACATTATATTGTTCTTTCAACTTAATTTTTCCCATTCACTTGTACTAAATCTAGAAAAAGGTGAATAGTCAACATATTAATAATCAAAAATCAATCCCATGATTATTGTAAAACAAATTCTAAAGCCACCATTAAAAACGTTTAATATAGTACTACAAATGACCAACTGAACATTTTACCATTAAACCAAAAACAAAGTCACAAAACAGTTTTTTTTAATTTCTCGAAAATAAGGATTTTGGAATATTACCCTTTTTCCACTCACCGATTCAATTTAAAACATACTTAACTTAATAGGAATATGACATTCATAAAGTCGCGGACTCTAGTGTGCACCCTGTAGTAGCTGGCTTTGGTTTGTTTACAGTAGGAGCAAACTAAGGACGGCTGTACTGTATAGTCACTTGGATCACGAGTTTGCCCTTGTTTGCAACGAGGGGTAAAGGGGGAAAAGCATCAGTGCGCATGCGCGACTGCTTTAATTTCAGTACGACAAACGTAACAACTTATACTATACCCAGAGCATAGCCTATACAGTATATCGCGGAACCTTTTGTTGGTTAACGGTACGAATATATAACTGTTTGTTACCATAAACAGAAATGTTAGTTTCTCGAAAATGTGGGCAGACTATTCACAGTGCTGAACAAAGTCTAATACGCAGTGTAATAAAATGCTGTGAAGTTGAAACTAAACAAAAATACCTTTCACTGCCTCTTAACAAAAGCCATGAGCAAGTGGCTAACTACTGTGATGTTTCTCTTCCCACAATTCGAAAAATAAAGAAGGAAATTAAAGACATGAAGATGCTATTCATCAACAGTTTTGTTGACATTGGTAAAAAAAGTAAACGGTTAGGTAGATACTAGTGAGACTGATAGTGGAGACGCCAGTGACAGCGATAGTAAACAAAGCGATTCATTCGTAGAAAATTTTTTCCAATGGAAAAAGGTAGAGCTGGTAATTACTGTAAATTAATTATTTCTGTCATGTTATTAAGCTATAGACAGTATTACAGGTCAGATTTATTTCTTATAAGGTTTATGAAGACAATTTTCTCGGATGAAACCACAGCTTACAAAATGTAAGTAGAAAATGCACAGTAGTAAAATGTACGAGTAGCGTCTCACTGTTGAGGTTGGCAGTACTGTCATATTTACACTTCCCTTCCTCACGGCCCGTCCATATGCAAAAGGCAATCTCGTGACTTCAGTATCTATAACTTGGCTTATAAAGTGAACATACGACTGGTCCCAGCCGTTACTTCCTAACCGGAGTGAACTGTACAACCCCCATTCTAAGTATCTTTGCACTGGTATAAGTAAAAGTCTTCCATCATGCACCATGTGTGGGAGGAGCACAGTGCATGAAACAGCCAGCACTACCCTGTGTGTGGTCACCATTGAATATGTGAACAGATTTGTAGCAGTCGTGTGTTAAGCTTTTGCATGTTGATGCGAATAAATGAAAAAAATGAAGAAAATGAGTGGTGAATTTGTTTCAGGGTGGAGCAAGTGAGAAGCTGCAAAGAGTGGACATCTCATTGAATGATTGTTTGGCTTGCACTTGCAGCGGGTGTATCACTTCGGCTGAGAGCGTTCTAATCACGCAGCAGAGCAAAGATGAGATGATGAAAGTGTTCAATGAAAAGAAACTGATGGTGAGTGTATGTATTTATATATCTGTGTTTTTCGCAAGAAATATATTTACAAGGGTAATCCAAAAAGTAAGTCTCCAAGACGCTGGGGACACAAGGAAACTGTTCATGCGGTCTTTGTTGTTGTACCGCACTCCCAAGCAAGCCTACGCACCCTTCACTGGGATATTTTGTCTTTGTTTGGCAGCCATTTGTAATGAAGCTCCCATTTGGTGCTACTGCCAAGTAAAAAGTTTGTGAAGTCATTCGGTTTTTGAGCACGAAGGTGTTGAACCGATTGGAATTCTTCAATAAATGATGGAAATATATGGCGAGTCATAAATGAGGGTTTGCAGGTGGTTGACCTGAAATTTATGATGAAGAAAAAGTGGGGGACAAGTCACGAAGACTTTTGCCGGCCGCATTGGCGCAGTTGGTAACGTGCTCGCCTCTCATCATGCGGTCTTGGGTTTGAATCCCATTAAGGCAAGGCATATTTTCATACTTTACAAAAAATCATTTCATCCTTCACCGTCTGCATTAGCAGTAACTGCAGAACAGTCGGACGTTAAACCAAAAAAAAAAAAAAGTCACGAAGAGATTTTGATAAAAGTGTTTGTGTTGGGACCCTGACCTAGTGGTACCTAAGTTACAAGTGTAACATAACAGTTACAGTGGAGTTATGTTACAGTGGTAACATAAGTTCCAAGTTTGAACTTTGTACAATATTCTGTTCGTGAGATATTTCGTTGGCACACACAACCAATTGCTAAAGATATGGTTTTTGGGTTCAGGGTGCCTGAAAACGGGCATTTCTGGTGAAACTTGGCAACACGAAATGAATACTTTTGTTCCATATGTATTCTTATTGGGCAGGAGCAAGTAAAAAGGAGCTTGACACTTTAGCACAAGTGCTAAGAAGTGACATGGGCAGCTGCGATCGACCCATGACCCTAAATGGGTGACATTATTGAAAACAAATGTCTATTAGTGTTAGTAAACAGAGCCCTTACTTTCGGTATTACCTTTGTAAATGAAGCTTTCTGTAGATTGTGAAGCATTGACTCAATTCTAATAGCTATCATGTAGATCAAGAACGTGTTATCATATTGCTCCTCCAATAATTTTTCTGATTATTCTGTTGTACTTTCATTTTAGTCATCTGGGTGGTTTCAGAAATTTCACTTGTCATGTTTTATCTAGAACAGGGGCTGGTGTTAGAGGTTTTCTCTTAATGACTTTCACAGCACAATTGTATGAGGGTCGATCAAATATAAACTGTAATTTTTTTATTAGGCCATGAAGAAGAATGACATCTCCAATGGCCATACCTCCTTCGTTTGGCGATTTTTGTTGACTGTAACAACCAGCATTAGTAAGCTGTACTCACTGTTCATTGTTAGTGAAGAAAATCCATGAGTAAAACTCCGCTAGAATCAAAAAAATTGTTTCTGGCAGAGAGACGAGGCAGGCTTCATCCTTCCTTCCCCAGTCCTTGCTCGCCATTTTCGACTCGGGAGTTTAATGGTGGACCCACATCTCATCACATGTGGCGCGCCTCAAAAAATCCTCCTCTTGTCAAAATTGATTCGAAAGTCTTTCAGTGATCTCCGACCTGACGTGTTTTTGATTTCCAATCAACTACCTCGAAATCTATCGAGCACTAATTTCTGTGGAGTCAAGATGGTCAGTGATAATAGATTGAACACTACCGTAGGTGATACCCACATTTGACGATATTTCTTTAATAGTTAACTGGCGATCTCGTTCAATAAGCTCTCGAATGGCACTGATGTTGTCATCTGTAAAAATTGACGTTGGGCGTCAATCATGACTTCATTTTTGACACAATCTCGCCCACCCTTAAATTCCCTGGCGCACATATGCACTCAATTCTGAGACAGCGTAGTGTCCCCAAACTGTATCTTCAAACAAGTCAAAATTTTCGAGGGTTTACAGCAATGCCTTCATTGGTTGAAAACTTTATGATGATGCGTTGCGTAACAGACGAATGTACCTCTTGCTCGGTCATGGATGTACCGACAACAGAACCGAGTGCGCCGGCTAACTGAACAGGTTCTCTCACTCCTCATAAACCAAACTTCAACCTCACATTACATCATTTACCTCGGAATTGCGTGCTAAGCAGAATAGCAAAGTTACCGTTTATATTTGATTCACTCTTGTATTTTAGAGCTACTTTCTGAGGCATTGAAGGTGGTGTAGATTGATGAGATATTAGGTCGTTGCCTAACCATTGTGACTGAAAAAATCTGATGTGAAACACTCACACAACTTTCTCTTGCCAATGCAAATACTGACCCGTATAACCTAACATTAGTAATAAAATATTAGATATAAACAAAAAACTAACCTCAAAAAACATAACTTTATTTTAATCATGAGTGAACGATGCAGAATGAAAATTAACCTCTGGCTTAAAAGTACGGAAAATCACTCTATCACGGTAAATTAGGCTCTGTAGAGAAAAATGCTTTAATTAAAAGTTGTAGATCTTTTAATTTCCTATAAATTTGATTATATACAATTTTGCCGTAAAATGCATACTAAGGCCAAAATATTTTAAAAAAATCAATTTTTTTACATGTTTTCGTGAGAAAAAAAACAGAAAATCGTTAATTACCACTAAACTAAGAGTTAAACAGAAAAATGTTAGAAATAAAAGTTGTAGGATTTTAAATTTTCTATAACTTTCCTTATAAACCTTTTTGCGCTAAAATGCATATTTAAGCCGCAATCTTAAAAAAATAATTTTTTTACTTGAAAACAGCCTTACCAAGAATTTTAGCAAACATGGCGCCTACCCTATCTTGTAGAGCATAAAAAATGTAGTAAATGAGGCGATTTTAAAAAAATCGTAAGACCAGTTTTTGAGAAAATCGCAAAAAAGTGAAAAATTACACGAATAATTTACTACTTCTGGTTGACCGATTTTAATGAAAATGTTTGTGTCAAGTCCGGTAGTGGTATGTAACTTAAGTTTCAAGTTCGTATGATGCTCCCTTCTTGAGATATTTTGTATACACACACACAGACCAATCGCAAAAAACATGTTTTTTTGGGTTGAGGGGGTCTCTTTACTTGTATAGTGGGTGAAGAGTGTATTTGTTAAAATGGACATGAAAACAATACTTTCCTTCCTATATATTCATATAGGCAAAAGAAAGTAAAAAAACGGAAGACTGAGTTCTTAGTTCCCCGATACAAACAGTTGGTTGACCCACTGTCATGATGGGGTTGTTGCCGAACGTTTCACTGGGTTGCTTGGCTTAGCAGGGTATTAAGTGGTCGTGAGAGGCTAAGAGAATGCTCTGGAACAACTTATGATATAGATGTTTCATATTGATTGGATACAAAACTCCCTTGTATTCCATAGCCATGTTTTGGACTTAACTTTAAGATTTCTTAGATCCATTAGTGTATATAATAGTGTCCGATAGTGAAGTAGTAATATCAGTTTTAATTTTATATGTGTATGTTTTTATTTATTTCCGTGGCCCCTTTACAGCCTTTTGTTTATCCTTCAGGTCTGTGATATTACCTTTTCATGTTAATTATATATTTGTTTGCTCTGATACTAGTTTGTAAGATTTTAATTTGATAAGTTGTTGTTATTGTTATTTATTTCGACTGTGATATCAGATCTAAGTTTATGTTTCTATGTTTATCCTATAAGTTTTTAATACAACTTTTTCATGTAAATTTTATTTATAATAAGAAAACTACGTTCTACACTTGGGCCCTTTATACACCCGCATGTAGAATAACAGGCGATGATAACCGCCCTGGTTTTTCGCCCAAAAAAAAAACCCCTTGTATTCCGGTCTTTATCCAAGGCTAACTTTTGATGCTTGCCAGTAATAAAGGTTTCCCCAGGCTGAGTTACAAGCCGTGCGTTGGGTTGTCCACCTCACAGCCCCTAGAAGGGCCCTGGGTTTCATTTGGAACCCACCTCCTCCTAGGTTCATCCGCCTTTGAGACCGTTGGCCATTATCTGAACTCACCTGCCCTGGATTTTATTTGGGTTGACTCCCTCGGCTCTGCTACCCTCTATGCCGTTTGGAATCGTTCGCCTTGGAAGACTGTTGACCGTTTTCATCTAAAGTCCAGCCTCTCTTAGTTTGCTCCTAATGTAAGACAAATAATGACGTCACTGAGCGTGCACATTATATCAAAATATTTACACGCTGATTAACAAGTAACAACGAAATACTTTTAAAAGTATTTAAATACAAAATACTTTTAAAAGTATTTATCTAAATGAAAGTTTTAGGCCTACATCATATCATGACTGATGTTTTTAGTACTCAAAGTACTTATAATTTAACCCTTTATGGGTCTGTGGTAAGTATACTTACCACTGGCAATAAGGTCGATTTTTTTAAAGAATAAGCTATGCAGTTGAACCTTATTGGCATTTTATGGTTTTACAGATGTTCTCTGGTAAGTAGGCTATCCACATATTGGTAAGGATTCATACCAGCGTACGCTACCATGTTGTTTTGTCGTTACTTTTGTACAGTGCTTAGAAAATTCCAGTTTTTTTTACGGGAAAGCAAGGATTCATGGTAATATAAACTTAAGATACCTTATTCGACACATTTTTCTGTTTTATAGGGCTACAAGTTGTTTCAAGAAGCATTCTTACCACTAAATATTATGTGATAAACATTCATTGGTAAGTATATTTACCAAGGCTTGACATAAAAAAAAAGAAATATCTTACGGTTCTGGCACCAGAAATACGTTATTCAAGTCCATATAAAACAAAAATTAACATTTTACAACATGTATATTTATCCCCGTAGTACTGCCCTATAAAGGGTTAAAACATAGTTAACTTAATAGGAATACGACATCCGTAAAGTCGCAGACTCTAGCGTGCACCCTGTAGTAGGTGGCTTTTGTTTGTTGACTGTAGGAGCAAACTAAGAATGGCTGAACTGTAAGTTGATCCACGGGTGCTTATTTGGCTGTGCCTTATTCGTACCTGCCTGCATATCTACGGGATGTTCCCTATCACCCATTGGGACAGACCATGTCGTTGTTGAGGCCTCCCTTACAAGGTCAAGCTTAGCCCCTACTCGATTCAAAGCCAAACCTGTGCATGAGTTGACCGTGCGTAGTGATGAAATGAAAGTTTATAGGGCAATGGCTGTACCTCTCACAACATACGCGAGTGAAACATGAGTGTCATTACAAAAGAATGAATTCGGCAACTTTACATAAGAAACTTATTACTGTACATAAGATCTAATAAACTTTCTGTACTACAGAAAATAACTCATAATTATTATACCAGAGCTGTTATCCGTATTGGATATCAAACCCCTAGATTGCATAAAACCATTAACAGCACTGCAGCACATTATATAGCTTCAATCACATACCTTAATTTACCAGAGGCTATCCGAAATACTGATGTAACTCCTCAAATATACAAAAGAAAAGTAACCAACTGGCTGATTAGTTTAGGGAGAGGGCAGTCTGAGGATTTAATTAGTTCTATGTATTCAAACTAATTATTGCTCTTACTCTTGTGTCAGCTTAAACATTTTTTATTAATTTTTTGTTAACATTGTCATCAAAAGTCTACTTTATCCTTTGCCATTACATGACATTTTATTTTTAGAATAAATAAAATAAACCAACTAATACCCGCGCACAGGCTAGACCTATGCGGGTATTAGGAAATAAGATAGGATAAGATTCATTGTACTTTTTAGCAAAGAGACCTTGACACTTAACAGGAAAACAGACATGGAAGGCTTAAAGAAGGAAGAAAGAAAAATAATTAGGAAAATTCTTGGACCACATGGACCGAAAACGGGTACAGATTACAGAGAGCATCGAAAATTGAAGAATATTCCAACGTAGAGACAGACATGAGGAAAAGACGCCTTCAATTTTATGGCCACATTATGAGGCTTCCTGACACTAGACTCACAAAGAGAATAGTAAAATATGTATCATCACTTGTTAATGGGTGGGGGGGGGGGGGGGAATGGATACAAAGTGTTAAAAAAGATTTAGAATTGGCCAAAATCACCAAAGAAGAAATTTTCATAAGAGACAATTTTAGAACAAAAGTTAAAAAATGGGAGGTTAAACCAGAGACAAAAGCTCCAAGAACTGGAACTAAGTGGAGAGAACAGAGAAAAGCTGAATTCTCACAAAGAATGAAAAACTGGTGGGCGGATAAAAAGGACAAGAAATCCCAAAAACAAACCAGATTTACTTAGCGTCTTCCACTTCGGGAGCTTTACGACTAATAATAATAATAAATAAAATATCCAGTCTGCTGAAATGAGATTTTTGCGGTGAGTCAAAGGTTGTACACGGTTAGTTAAGAGTACGTAACGAAGCTATATGTACCGAGTTAAATGTTCAGTCACTGTGGGAAACGGTTAGAATATATAAGAGAAACCGGTCTAACCATTTACTTTGCATACCAGCACACAGACTTTCTCTGCGAGCATAGAAATATAAACCTAGAGGGAAGCGAGGCTTGGGAAGGCCTGAAAAGACATGGATGCCGGAACAGCCTAATCCTTGATAGATGATGAAACTCCCTCTTAGGTCAGTCGCAAGTACTTTTGTATTGTATTTTGTGATTTGTATTTCCCATTGACGATAAACTTTGATGCTCATAACGGACGGATGGAATGTCAAATTATTTACACTCAATCTGTTCGTCGCAGGGCTAAAATAAATAGTTCTGTTTCTTATCACATGGTCAGCTAATTAAATGACTGAATCATTTAGGAACAGAAGAGGTAGAGGTGTAAAAGACACTAATCAGAGTTATCTTTTCTGAAAGTAATGAATTTCATTATACAGCCAGACCCTGTGGTGAATGAAGTGAAGGTGTCATTTGCAGAGTGGAAAATATGTGCTTTTCAGAGGGCCCGGCATGCTGATAAGCATACTTTTCCACTCAGTGAGGAAGGCAATGGATAATCACCTGACTCCTCGTTTTACTTAGTAAAACCTCTACAGGTTCAAACCAGCCTTTTGGCTGATGACCTAAACAACGATAAACTTTGATTTAAAATTTTTAATTTATGAATGAAATAGAAATGTCATTTTGGTTTTTTTAATTTCCCTTGTATCAGACTATGATTAATAATGGTATAAAATGTGTAAGCCATACGTTCGTATTCTTGTATGTTTCCATCATGTTTGCGTAAGTATTGCTTAATTTCTTTACAGTGATTGTGATTTTTATTTTTTGCATCCGGGAGACTCCAAAAGGGAGTATAGGACATGTCAAGATAAAACTGATGAACAAAAAGTCAATCACTATGATAAACTCATCACTTACCACCAAAAATTTGTTTCTGCTATTGCGTACTTCAGTAGGCTTGTCATGAACCCCGTTGTATTTTTTTTTTTTGGTTTAACGTCCGACTGTTGTGCAATTACTGCTAATGCAGACTGTGAAGGATGAAATGATTTTTTGTAACGTATGAAAATATGCCGTGCCTGAATGGGATTCAAACCCAAGACCGCATGATGAGAGGCGAGCACGTTACCAACTATGCCAATGCAGCCTTTGTATCAAAAATATTACACAAAATTAAAAAGTTAAACACAATGATAAATTCATCACTTACCAATAATTTTCATTCAAAAATAAATCTTTATAATGCATCCTGCAGTTTTAAATATTTCTATTTCATATAATGAATTAATACAATAATTTCACTAACCTTCTTTTTAAACTGCGTCACCTTTATTTTTATTTTACTTACACGTGTTTCGGTGGATCCACCATCATCAGAGTAAATAACATATAATTGAAACTAAAAACATTATTTATTAAAAATCCATAGAAAATGATACATCTTCAGTCACTTGTATAAAACTGATTTAAAATTAATTTATTTTAATTTATCCCTTCTCATATTTACTGTAGATAGCAGCAGCAGTCAATATCACTTCATCATTCCTAAATTTCACCTGTTCATTCAAAATGTCCTGCTTCCGCTCTTTTAAATATTTATAAATGTGGAACATCTCATATTTTTCAATTTTATTTTTATTTTCTATATTACATTGTTCTATTATATTGAAATGTTCATCTATTTTACCAAATTTATGTTTTTCTTCTTTTATATGATTGGTATAGTTAGATATAATGTAGTCACATTTCAGTGCTTTTTTATGTTCATTATACCTCACTTGAAAATTACGACTAGTCATACCAATGTAAAATTTTTTACAATCCTCATTACCACAATCTATTTTATACACACCCTTTTTATTGCTTAGTGTTTCATTTATATTATTTTTAATTATATTTGTGGACAGTAGTTTTTTATTATTACATGTGTATGCGATTTTATAAAATTTATTTAATGTTCTGTATAATTTATTGTTAATAGTTTTATTGTATTTTAATGCAATAAATGGTTTATGTTTTATTTTATTATCTAATATAAGGGTGGTTCTCAAGTTATTTTTAAAATGTAGTTTGTTTTTAATTTTATTTATTACTTTATTTATTTCTTTTTCATGATACCCATTCTTTTGTGCTATGAATTTTATTGTTCTTAATTCATTTTCTAGTAGTTTTTTATCTTTTATATAATTATATGCTCTGTAAATCATACTATGGTAAGCTGCCATTTTATGTGAGTATGGGTGGTTAGATGACTTATTTATATTTGTTACTGGTAATATACTTTTACGAAATACACCTGTTGTTATTTTACTATTACCCTTGATTAATTGTATGTCCATGAAATTTAATTTATTATTATTTTCAAGTTCCATAGTGTGGTGTAATTTATCATCAAATGTATTTAATTTTTTTAAAAATAAAGGTGACGCAGTTTAAAAAGAAGGTTAGTGAAATTATTGTATTAATTCATTATATGAAATACCAATAATTTGTTACCGCTACTGCTTAACTCAGCAGGCTTGTCATGAAGCCCTTTGTATCAAATAGTACTCAATATTTGTTTAATTAGAAGTTAAATACTTTTCAACCAAAAACTATTTAGAAAGGAATTCGTGCACACTTTAAAATGTTTCATCAATCAATTATTGTTTTAGCTTTTTTTTAAAATGACAAATTGTCACAACTTTTTAAACCTTGTGGCAATTTATTGATGTATTTTCTACCTCCATAAGTTGGTTTTTGTTCAAACAATTTAGTGTTGTGATTAGCAACGTAATAATTGATTCTGTTTCTTGTGTGGTGGTTTTGAACATCTAAATTCTGTAAAAAGGTATTTTGCTTTACGTACATTATCACTTCAAAAATGTACAAAGAAGGAACTGTGAGCAATTGCAGCTCTTTAAATAGGGATCTGCATGAGGTAAGGTGGTTGACTCCCATTATACACCTGACAGCTTTTTTCTGTATTTTAAAAACTCTTTCCATGTTACACTGTGATGAATTACCCCATACTAGGTATGAGATACCTAGTATGAGATACATACTTGGTATGAGATAAAATTAAACCAAGATAAGCTGCTATTAGCGATTTTTTATCATTCAATCTGACAATTTGTTTTAATGCAAATACCCCAGATGATATTTTACCACAAATTTGATTGGTATAATAATCCCTCGATAAAGTCCTATCTAGTGACACTCCTCGAAACTTCACTGTTTGCACATGATCTTAGATATTATTTTGGAAAAAGACATCCATTTCTCTATTTTCCCTTGCATTGTGTTTGTTTTTGAACTTTAGGTACTGACACTTTTTCCCATTAACTGTTAACATTAATTCATTCAGAAATTGGACTACAGATTCTATGATAATATATGTATTCACTTCGAGACTATCTACCTGTAAACTTTTGTTTATGATTGAAGTATCATCAGCAAATAATGAAGCTCTACTGTAAAGTAAGATTTCTGGTAATTATTTATATACAACAAAAACAAAATGTGACCTAAAATTGAACCCTGTGGAACACCAGCTTTGACATCAAGCTTTTCAGGCAAAAGTTTTGTAAGTTTCCCCCTAACTACTCTAGTTATTTCTACGCACTGTACTCTACCTAACAGATAAGACTGAAACCATTTAAGTTCTACGTCCCTAATACCTAATGACTAACATTTTCAACAAGATTTCATGATCAACACAGTCGAAAGCTTTACTGAGATCTAAAAACACAGTTAAGGCCTTCTCTAAGGTTGTTCTAACATAACCTAATCTTCTTTTTCCTAACTCTTTTCTCCCTTTTTTAGCCATTTCATTAAAAAGTATCCTTAAGAGTTTAATTTATCTGGGAGTTTACATGTAATGAGGAAGCTAACCTATCACACAGTATATTTTTGCCAGTTAAATTTAAATGTAACCCATGTTTAGTATAGTTATCACGATTTAGCCTTTCATTGATAAAATTGATTTTAACCCTTGCAATTGTTTTATTTTTTAGTCTGTTAATTCTTTTATGCTTTTCGCGGTTTGTTTTACTTATAACTTTGTTTACTTCTGGCTTATCATACCGAAAGGGAATAGCGTTTATTATTAAATTTGTTTTATTACTTAAAAGAACCAATTCTTCGAATGTTTTTAAGATTTGAAGAGTGTTTTTAAATTGTTTTGATTCTGTCATTGGTTCCTCCAAGAATTATTATTATAGGTCATTTATACCTAGGGTTTTTACATAGTCTTTAGATGACTTGACAACTTCTTTTAGGGGAGCATTCGGCTTATACACTACTCTTAACTTCAAATTTAGAGTTTAGTTTTTTATCTAACAATTCCCAACACTCATGGCCATGACTATCTGCGACCATTTAGATCTGCTGGAAGAAAATTTGACAAAATGTACAAGGGTCATTCGTAAAATTAGGTTCCTGTGATTTTTAAAAACAGACAGCTATATTTTTTATCTTAGTGTTATACATCAATTTAAAGCTTAAAACTTACGCTAGTTATTTTTCTACATAATTGCCGTTTCTGTCCAAACACTTTTGCAGACAATGCTCCAACTTTTCTATCCCCATGTTGTAGAATTCTGCCGCCAATCCTTTGAGGAATCGAGTAACCTCTTCCTTGACTTTATCATTGGTACTGAAGCGTAGGCCACCAGAGTGTTCCTTCAATTTTGGGAATAAGTGATTATCACTTGGGGCTAGGTCCGGGCTGTAGGGGTGGTGGGGTGGGGCACAACAGTCCAGCCAAAATCTGTCAGCAGTTCTTGAGTTTGATGTGAGACATGAGGTCGAGCGTTGTCATGGAGAAGCCTCACACCACTGGACAATCTTCCTCTTCGGCGGTTCTGGATTGCACGTCTCAGTTTTCTTAATGTGTCGCAATATCAATCAGAGTTTACTGTTGTTCCATGAGGCAAAAAGTCGATCAAAAGCAGGCAATATTGTCTCAACTTTTTCGACAATTCCATCTGAAACTGAAGGCTGTCCGCTTCGGTTTCCATCGTGAATTTCCATGCGGCCTTCACTGAATTCTCTACACCATTTCCGAACATGTTGAACAGATATGCAGTTTCGCCATAAACTTCGATTAACTGACTATGAATGTCAATAGGTGAAATCTGTTTTGCATATAAAAAACGTATCACAGCGTGAATTTTGCATCTGGTGGTAATAGTGATAGGGAGCTCCATCTTCGAAGGCTGTTAGGCTGGGCACTGATCGACTTAGTGAGGCGGGAGTGGTGCGGAAAAAGAGAGGGAGAGCTGATGAGTAAGACAGTGTTGCCAGATTTCTCCCAGCACATCGCATTCTGTCTCGGCAGCTTAGGGAACCTTATTTTACGAATGACCCTTGTAACTTGGTGAGAAGAAAGGCTTCCATGCTGGCACAAAATGTCCAATAATTCAGTGTGTATCATGTTGTGTGCTTTAACTTTCTCTTGCCCTTTATGAATATGTACAAAAGGAAAGTATTGTTTTCATATTGAGTTTTCACGGTAAATACACGTTAACAGCCTCTGAACCCCAAAAGCCATGTTTTTAACGATCGGTTTGTGTGTGAAGAAAATATCTCAAGAAGGAGATTGCGTACAAAGTCGAAAATTAGTACTTAAGATAGGTAGGTGCCACTTCGGGACCTGACACAAACATTTTCATCAAGATCAGTCAACCAGAAGCAGTAGTTTATTTGTGCGATTTTTCGCTAAAATCTCACGATTTCCTCAAAAATTGCTCCTCTTACCTTTTTTTTGTTTTTTAAATCGCCTCTTTAACTACATATCTTATTCTCTACATGATAGGCTGAGCGCCTTTTCTGCTGAAATTCTTGGTGGGCCTGTGCTCTCGTAGGAATAACTTCTTTTTTTTTAAGGTTACAGCCTTAATATGGATTTTAATTCAAAAGTGTCAAACATTTTTTTATACAATGCTTAGTTTAGCATAAATTAGTGATCTTAAATCACTAAATTAAATAAATATATAAATAATTTAATAAATTAAAACCTTTCTTGTTAATTTAAATTTCTGTGAAGAAGGTGGCGCCACCGAAATGCATGTAAGTGTTTTAAACTAGAGGGCAACCGAAAAAGAGGTAAGAGATGAATTTTATTTATAGGTTATACGTTTTATTATTTACATTGGCATGAGAAAGTCTTGTGAGTGTTTCAGACCAGATTTTTTTTTTATGTTTCAGTCGGGGAAAGAAGAGTCGTATAAATATATAGTGGTCTCTATAGCCGTACAACCGGTTCTCTCGCTGGCAGAAAAGTGCCGGATGACTCCAGAAGTTGCTTTTAAAAAATTAACCGGTAAAGTATATTTTTATGTTGCTTTATCAATGAATGGTATGGGGATCTTTGTTGCGTACGTTTGGGCAAAATGTGTGTTGAGTAATAAGTGGAATGATTGTTTCCCTGGTGTCTCTTTTTTGCTATTACAAGACGCATCTACTGAATCACCAAGTTTCAGTTGGATATCTATTCTAATAACGGGTGTTTTATTAAGGATGCAACCCTGATTATAAGAAGTTAGAAGTAATACGTCGGTAAATTTTCTGTCCCCCCAATCGGTATGTACTCAAGGCCAACTACCTGAGACAGTTAAAATGTTCCAGTCAAGCATTAGTGTGGTGACAGCAGTCATTTCATTATATTGTGTCAGCAATGGTTTTTTCAAAGGAAGAACGCGTTTTTATTGTAGAGACTTACATAGCGAGTAAACAAATGTGTGCAACCGGTATAGGTACGGTAGCGTGAGTTTATTCTCCTTGAGCTGTGTAAAATTTTGTTCCTCATCACTTAAATAAAAATGATCCAACAATTGAATACAATTTTCTTCAACCAAAGATTGAAACCACCGACAATATTGTAATCATTTCTGATGGTCTGTAGCTTTCAGTTCATGAGTTACGCCAACGCGATAAGGATGCAAATATAACTTTTTCGTAGCTCTGAAAACAGTAGTTAATGTTAGCCCAGCTTGCGATGATAATCTTCTAAGCGATGTTTTAGGTGATTGAGTCAAACGATTTTTCAAATCTTCGAGAACTTCCCCGGTTAACTTTGTTGGCTGGTGAGGTGGTTTCTCATCGAGTACACTCCCAGTTTTACGGAATTTATTTATCAAACGCAATATTGACGATTTATTCGGAACGGCAGAATGGGGAAGTTTCAACTGAAACTTATCTTGCACACATTTGTAAGATTTACTCGCTATGTTAGTCTCTACAATAAACACGCGTTCTTCCTTAGAAGAAACGATTGCTGACACGTAATAACGAAACGACTACTGTCACCACACTAATGCTTGACTGGAACATTTTAACTGTCTTAGGTAGTTGGCCTTGAGTACACTGTAGCCAACATACTGATTGGGGACAGAAAATTTACCGATGTATTACTTCTATCTTCTTATAATCAGGGTTGCTCCCTTAATAAAACACCCGTTATTATAAAGACAAAGCGTGTTTTTTTTGTGCAGGCAAATTTCCAAAACTACTCACTTTGACACCGTGTTTGTATTCATATGCACAGCAATATTTTATTTTTAAATTTACAAAAATGATAACCCTAAGAGCCCTAATGAAGATTTTCATAAATATGTGTGTGTGTGTGTACATGTGAGTACGTATTGCTCTTGAAGTAGACGAAGGGGTTTGATGATGGTGAGAGAAATTATCAAAATGTATGCGGGGTAATTATCAAAATGTTGTTTTGTGTGTGTGTGTGTACTATTGTTGAAGACAGTAAATACGTATTAAGACTAACGAGAGACGTACGCGGGGGAATTTATCAAAACTTTTATGTGTGCGTGCGTGCGTATGTACATTGGAGTATACAGTTGATCGAGCAGCTACACATGTTTTGTGCATGAAGCCTTGTGGGGGCTTGCTAGTAATGGGTGCTTTTTTTAGAGGTATAGAACTTTAAGTTGGCAGTACTGATTTCCATGGCGGCCATTTTGAAAACTGTTTTGTAATTTATGTTCAGTTTGGTTTGCCATTTTATAATGAATAGACTGACGCGTGAACAATGCTTGCAAACTGTGCAGATTTATTTTGAAAATCATGGTTCGGTTCGTGAAACTTATCGCGCACTACGTCCGTTTTATGATCGACATAATCGTCCATCAGAGCAAATAATTCGCTCAACAATGAAACGTTTTCGGTCAATATTTACTCTAAATGACAACACACATCCTTTGATACGTCATACAGTGCGTACTGAAGAAGCTGTTGCTGCTGTAGAGCGTAGGATTGAGGAAAACCCAAACGAGTCCATCCGCCATCGTGCACAACACTTGGAGCTGTGTCCATCAACTTTATGGAAGATTTTGCGGACTGATCTTAATTTGCGTGCTTACAACATCCAATTTGTTCAGGAATTAAAGCCGAACGACCACCTGGCATGGCGTGCATTTGGAGAATGGGCCCTAAACATGATTGCTGTTGATCCCGATTTTCACATGAAAATTTTTTTCAGTGATGAAGCCCATTTTTGGTTGAATGGCTACGTGAATAAACAAAACTGCTGCATTTGGAGTGAAGGTAATCCTCGATATATTGCTGAGAAGCCTTACATCCACAAAAAGTGACTGTTTGGTGTGCTTTATGGGCTGGTGGAGTCATTGGTCCTTACTTCTTCAACAATGATGTCGGGCAGAATGTTACAGTCAATGGTGACCGCTAAAGAGCCATGATCAATGACTTTTTTGTTCCTGAATTGGCCTTAATGTTGGAGAGCTGTGGTTTCAAGGAGATGGTGCAACATGTCACACAGCGCGTGTGAATGAATTAAAATAACACTCTCATCATCCAGCCTACAATACAATGTAGTAAAATAATAGGTAATAACACGACACTAGCGGAAAAGAAGTCAACTAAATTTATTCACTAACAGGTAAATTTTTTACTTTCTCTTGCCTATATGATTATATAGGAAGGAATGAATTGTTTTCATGTCGATTTTAAGAAATCGAGTTTTCACTGGATCTACACGTTTTCAGACCCCCTGAACCCAAAAAACATGTTTTAGCAATTGGTCTGTGTGTGTGTGTGTGCGCGCGCGCGCTTGTGTGTGTGAACAGAATATCTCAAGAACGGAACATCGTACAAACTTGAAACTTGAGTTACATACCAATACCGGACGCGACACGAACATTTTCATCAAAATCGGTCAACCGGAAGTAGTAGTTTATTCGTATAATTTTTCACTTTTTTGCGATTTTCTCAAAAACTGGTCCTACGATTTTTTTTAAAATCGCCTCATTTACTCAATTTTGATAGGGTAGGCGCCATGTTTGCTGAAATTCTTGGTGAGGCTGGTTTTACGTAAAATAAGTGTTTTTTTTAAGATTACGGCTTTAATATGTATTATAGCACAAAAATGTATATAATAAAAAAT
Organism: Catonia carolina; assembly: GCA_035578175.1. Lineage (NCBI taxonomy): Eukaryota > Metazoa > Arthropoda > Insecta > Hemiptera > Achilidae > Catonia > Catonia carolina. The sequence goes on from JAQMRL010000004.1 coordinate 4,955,017, forward strand.
GTAGAAAATTTAAAATTCTATAACTTTTGTTTTAAACATTTTTTTGTATAATGCTTAGTTTAGCGGTAATTAGCGATTTTCTGTTTTTTCTCACGAAAACGTGTGAAAAATCGATTTTTCTAAGATTTAGGCCTTAGTATGCATTTTACGACAAAAATGTATATAATTAAATTTATAAGAAATTAAAAGATCTACAACTTTTATTTATAGCATTTTTCTCTACAGAGCGTAGTTTAGCGTGAAAGAGTGATTTTCCGTATTTTTAAGCCAAACTGAGTTCGATTTTCATTTTGCGTCTTTCACTCACGATTAAAATAAGGTTATGTTTTTGATGTTAGTTTTTTGTTTATTTCTAATGTTTTATTACTTATGTTAGGATTATTGTTAATTTTTAGCATTGGCAAGAGAAAGTTGTGTGAGTGTTTCACACCAGATTTTTTTTATTTTATTCCTAATTTGTGTACGTTGCAATCTGTTCAATTTTGAACAATAAGCAAGCCCATGACCCAATGAGATGAGGATGATAAGTATGACGTGTAAATGAGCTGTAGTCTTGTACATACTCAGGCCGACCATTCCTAAAAGAGTATGGTTAATTAAACCCCAACCATCAAAGTACACCGGTAACCACTGTCTAGTATTCAAATCCATATAAAAGTAACTACCTTTACTAGGATTTGAACCAGGAACCTTCGTCTCCGAAAATCAGCTGTTTAAACAGCTGATTTTGGCGAGGACTTTACCTCTAGACCAGTGTTTCCCAACTGGTGGTCCGTGAGAGCCTTCGGGGTGGTCCGTGAGAGTCCAGTGATTACTTATAAAAAAGTAATATTTTCCCGTAATCAAATCAAAGTTACGATTTTCATTGAACAAAATTAAGTAAATACATTCAAGATTCAGATTAAGTAAAGGTAGAAGAGTTGTGGTGTAAGAAAGCCCTGGGCTTCCCCAACATTCGGCAAGTAGCTTTGCGGTATCTTATGATTTTTTTTCAACCACTTATATGTGTGAGCAGGCCTTCTCTAATTTATTGTTAATTAAAAACAAACAACGAAATCGGCTAAGTGTAAGCAGTGATTTGAGAGTAGCTCTTAACAAGAGCCTAAAACCTAGAATTCCTCAGCTAATCAGCAAGATTCGTGCACAAAAGTCGCATTGAAATTTTCATTTCATTTTTAATTCATTTTTTCATTTTCATTGTTATTTTCGACTAAGTAAATTCTCTATTCCTTATTTTATTAAAAGACAATTTACAATTAAAATATTTTTACTTTTTGTGATGTACATTGTACCATACTTTCTGAAAATAACAATTATTTGTTTGTAATAATAGTTTCGTAATTAATAATAATAGTTTGTTTCTGAAAATTTGTTTTATTTAATCACCTTTTAATTTGGTTACAACTGATAAGATATATGCAATAATGTAATGAGTGGTCCGTGGTAGTTCACTTTCAGGCTGAGTGGTCCGCAGACCACTGCGGGTTGGCAACCACTGCTCTAGACCAACCCGATGGGTTTGGCTGGTATGACAGCAAAAAAGTGTCCGAAGCTTCAGGGCTGTAGAAATGAATTGCTAATTGCAGACAAGGAACAATAATTACATGAAACTTAATTTTTCGCCGGGTGAAAAATGTGTGTGCAACTTGGAACGGTCCAAAAATTATCACAAAAAACACAGTGTAATAATTGTATTCTACTTTATGATATTCTATTTTTTTTTTTTATTGCCACATAGGACTACATAAGTTCATCAAACTAAAACGAGCTCATTTCAATTTTTGCGGTTCAATCTTTCAGTTTTTGGAGTCCCTTTGTGATGTTTCCCTCCTTGAACTTTCTCCAGTATTCCCTCAATCGATCCGATCTTCTCAGCCGTTCTTTGTCAGAATTCACAACTTTCTGTAGTTTTGTTGGTTTCTGCTGTTCAAGTCTCGTGGTTTTCTATTTTATATAATGAATTTATATAATAAATTTCACTAACCTTCCTTTTTAACTGCGTCAACTTTTATTTTCACTTACACGTGTTTCGGTGGATCCACCATCATCAGAGTAAATAACATATAATTGAAACTAAAAAATTTATTTATTAAAAATCTATAGAAGATGATACATCTTCAGTTATTTGTGTAAAACTGACTTAAAATTAATTTCCTTTAATTTTTCCCTTCTCATGTTTACTATAGATAGCAGCAGCAGTCAATATCACTTCATCATTCCTAAATTTGTCCTGTTTATTCAAAAGCCCTGCTTTTGTTGCTCTTTTAAATATTTATAAATGTGGAACATCTCATATTTTTCAATTTTATTTTTATTTTCTATATTACACTGTTCTATTATATTAAAATGTTTATCCATTTCACCAAATTAATGTTTTTCCTCTTTTATATGATTGGTATAGTTAGATATAATGTAGTCACATTTCAGTGCTTTTTTATGTTCATTATATATACCTCACTTGAAAATTACGACTAGTTATATGAATGTAAAATTTTTACAATCCTCACTACCACAATCTATTTTATACACACCCTTTTTATTGTTTAGTGTTTCATTTATATTATTTTTAATTATATTTGTGGACAGTAGTTTTTATTATTACATGTGTATGCGATATTATAAAATTTATTTAACATTTTGTATAACTTATTATTAATAGTTGTATTATATTTTAATGCAATAAATGGTTTTTGTTTTGTTTTATTGTCTAGTGTAAGGGTGGTTCTTTCTTCTTCTTCAGGTGCCATCTCCGCTTCGAAGGTTGGCAATCATCAGAGCGATTTTTATCTTTGATCTCACAGCCCTAAACAATTCGTTGTTGCTGCAACCATACCAATCTCTTAGGTTTTTCAGCCAGGATTTCTGTCTTCTTCCCAAGGATCTCTTTCCTTGGATTTTCCCCTGGACAATCACTTGTAATATTTTATATTTTTCTCCCCTCATGACATGTCCCATATACAATAATTTTCTTTTCTTCACTGTTAATAGTACTTCTCTTTCTTTATGCATACGTCTCAACACCTCCACATTCGTCATCTTTTCCACCCATGAAATCCTCAGAATTCGCCGGCACAGCCACATTTCAAATGCATACAGTCTCCCTTCATCAATCTTCTTCATTGTCCAAGCCTCCATCCCATAGTACAGTTGTGGTTCTTAAGTTATGTCAATGAATGAACAGGTCAAATTTAGGAATGATGAAGTGATATTGACTGCTGCTGCTATCTATAGTAAACATGAGAAGGGAAAAATTAAAGGAAATTAATTTTAAGTCAGTTTTACACAAATGACTGAAGATGTATCATCTTCTATAGATTTTTAATAAATAAAGTTTTTAGTTTCAATTATATGTTATTTACTCTGATGATGGTGGATCCACCGAAACACGCGTAAGTGAAAATAAAAGTTGACGCAGTTAAAAAGGAAGGTTGGTGAAATTTATTATATAAATTATTATAAAAATAGAATTAATTTCAAACTGCAGGATGCATTATAAAGATTTATTTTTTATGATATTCATTCTAATTTACAAAATGAGTTTGAGTGATAATTTATGTTTCATGTGCGTAGTCGATGCAATTCATAGTGATCTGTTGTATTTGGTGGCATCTCCCCTCTCTCGCCATCTCCCCTCCAATTGGTCGCCCGAAAGCACACACTCGGAGGCCGTTGCGTAGAACTCTGTTTCTCGTGACTGGCAACTATCGCTTTACTAATATACAGGCAGTCCTCGACTTTCGTACATTCTACTTTCGTACATTTCGGACTTTCGTACGATACGTATTGCCACCTACGATTCAACCTTCGTACATGTGGGTTCGGACTTTCGTACAGTGGCAAAAAAAATAGGGTGATTTCTTCCCGCGTTGTCCGAAGGTCATTCGCTCCCCACCTCTTGCAAACAGCCCTTACTGAGCGACAGCATGTGGGATCATCAGACAGTGTGTGTTTGTAAACTGTTAAGGGAGGTCGTGTAGTCAGTGACATCTGCAGTTAATGCTACGCAGCGCTGTTTAATTTATTTTTAAATTAACACGTTTTGTTTTAATTTTCTGCTAATATAAAATAACAAAAAAGAGTGCAGTGTTGTGGTAAACAAAATAAAATGAGTGGTAAACGAAAGAATACCGATCCTATAACAAATTTGAAAAATCGTAGGCATAAAATGAACACAATGGAGTCGAAACTCGAAATAATCAATCGTGCTGAAAAAGGTGAATCTTTTGCTTCGATTGCCCGTTCACTCGATTTGAGTCGGTCAACAGTGTTTTCAATAGTGAAAGAAAAAGACAAAATTAAAGAACACGTTAAGAGGGCTGGTAATATTTCATCAACTATTGTATCTAAGAGGCGAGGTGCAGCAATGGAAGAGATGGAAAAGTCATTAGGCGTTTGGATTGAAGATCAACATAAAAAACATATTCCGATCAGCTTATCAGTTATTCAAGAAAAGGCGTTAAGTCTGTACAAAGACTGGAAAACTAGATTAGGAGACGAATGCACTGAGAGTTCCGAATTTATGGCTAGCAAAGGTTGGTTCGATAAGTTCAAAAATAGAGCTTCCTTGCACAACATAAAATTAACCGGAGAGTCTGCAAGTGCAGACCATGTTTCTGCAAAAGAATTTAAACAAACATTCAGTGATTTTATTAAAGAACATGGTTATTCTTCCCAGCAAATCTTTAACGTCGATGAGACGGCACTTTATTGGAAGAAGATGCCGGCGCGAACATATTTAGCGAAAGATGAGGCGGTTGCACCAGGACATAAAGTTTCAAAAGAAAGGTTAACTTTACTTCTAGGAGGTAACGCTGCTGGAGATTTTAAATTGAAACCTCTGTTGATCTACAATTCAGAAAATCCAAGAGCGTTAAAGGGAAAAGTTAAGGGAATGCTTCCAGTGATCTGGAAGTCGAACTCTCGAGCTTGGGTTACCGCATCAATTTTTCAAGACTGGTTTTCTATACATTTTGTTCCAGCTGTCAAACAGTACTGTCAAGACAACAATTTGGCATTTAAAGCCCTTCTGTTATTAGACAATGCTCCAGGGCATCCTCAGATGCTACAAGAAATTTGTTCTGAAATTAAAATAGTATTCGTGCCACCAAATACGACCAGCCTAATTCAGCCAATGGACCAGACTGTTTTAGCGACTTTTAAGCGCTATTATTTAAAGAAGGTAATGCATCAAGCAATACGAGCGACCGACAAAGACGACGGTCCTACACTAAAAGATTTCTGGAAAAGTTATAACATTTTTCATGCTGTTAATAACATCGGTGATGCCTGGAATGAAATCAAGCAGAGTACGTTAAATGGTTCCTGGAAAACTTTATGCCCCGAATTAATCAATGTAAGTTTTAAAGATGTTCCAGACAATTCTACGAATGAAATCGTAAATATGATGAATGAAGTAAATCTTGACGTCACTTCTGAAGATGTTGAAGATTTAATTGCTTCGCGCGCAGAAGGATTGACTAATGAAGAGCTAATAGAAATCCAAGAAAGTAATAAAATTATGCAATTTTGCGAAGAAGTAGACGAAGATACAGAAGACAAGTGTGCACCTACACCATTAAAATCACTGACGTCCAAAAAATTGAGAGAGGCGTTTGCGCACTTGGAAGGTTTTCTGACCATAATAGAAGAACATGACGCAAACGCTGATCGAAGTTCTCTAGTCCGTAGAGCAATTGAAAAAGATGTCCAGTGTTACAGACTGATGTATGAAGAAAAGAAGAAGTTGGCAAAACAGATAACCATAAACCAGTTTTTCAACAAAGCTTCAACGGATGTATCGTCTCCATCGACATCATCATCATGATCGTGAGTTAAATTTTAGTATTTTTTCTGTGTTGTCATGAAACAGGTGGAAACATTGCCGATTTAAGTAACAAATTTCTTAAAATGGACACTTTTCTAAAATTAAATCGTTTATTGATAAAATTATGCATTACTTTGTTTTGTTTGTTAATAGTTCGTAATCAACAATATTGATTTGTAGGTTTTTTAATTTGAATTAAATAAGTAGATTAATCATGTGTACTTGTGCGATTTTTATTTTACAAAACGTAACCCTTATGAATGAATGCAAATATATGATTCGACTTTCGTACATTCGACTTTTGTACGTGTTTTTTGGAACCGATTACGTACGAAAGTCGAGGACTGATTGTAGTTAAATTAAACTATATCAAGTTTGGAAAGCGAGAGTGAGCCAGTTTGGCAACCTGCGGAAGCTTCTTGGCCGACAAGGCGCCCATCATCACAATTTAATAGAAAATGTGGTTCTAAAAGTTAAAATGGAATCGGTAAGAAGAGATAACAAATAAAATCTAAAATCTAAGTTAGGACTATTGTCGCCAATTTATGTCGTGCCAGCATGGGAAAATGATTAATTTCTAACTCGGCACCACGTGGAACAGCGCCCTTAGTTAAACTACATAACGACGGTAGAACCCCGCTTCCTCGTCAAGGAACTTCCACACCGGAGAGCGGTACCAGCTCTCACATACCTGAGGGGCCAATTTGCCCCTTGGCCTTGAAGCTCCAGGGTCAGTCGCTGCCTGGACTCCCGAATAGCGAGGCAGTCTTACAATAGGTGGTCTCGTGTGATCTGTTGTACACGCCAGGTAATTAAACACTCAAACAAGAGTCTGTACTGACAAGCCAACCAGACAACGTGGTTTAGGATGACCTCAGAAGAAATGGGCATCCCGACTTTTTTCAAAAACTGCTCATTACAAATCTGTTTCGTCTATGATGCTGATAGTTTCACAAGTAATAGATACCGCAGTGAAAGAAAGGTTTCTTACAAAATGTATCTGTGTAAAATATTCAGCGTACAGTTTTGTTGACAGTTGTGTGTGTTCTTAATGTTTAGGTTATTTTAATAGGCTGGGTGCTGACATGGTGCTCGACATGTGCATCGCTGAGGATATCGTCCTGTTGAAAGCGCAGGATGAATTCATTGAACGTTATCGTGCCAGATCTAGCGGTGTCAAAACGTCACTTCCGATGTTAGCTTCTGCTTGTCCTGGTAACTTATTTAAAGTCCAGCCTTTCTTAGTTCACTCCTAATGTAAACAAATATTGATGTCACTGAGCATGCGCATTATATAAAAATGAGTACACGCTGATTAAAAAGTAACAACAAATACTTTCAAAAGTATTTAAATACAAAATACTTTTAAAAGTATTTTTATAAATGAAACTGTTAAGCCTGCATCATATCATGACTGATGTTTGAAGTACTTTAAATACTTATAATTTAAAACATAGTTAACTTAATAGGAATACAACATCCATAAAGTCGCGGACTCTAGCGTGCACCCTGTAGTAGCTGGCTTTGGTTTGTTTACAGTAGGAGCAAACTTAGGACAGCTGAACTGTATGATAAACAGTTTTTTAAAAATAAATGCTTGCAAAATGTAGGTCTACCATGTTCTTAGATACCCACTGGAACAGCTATCAGTTGTCGGTAAATTTTAGGGTCATTGGAAAAGAGAAGCAGCTTTTTTCTGTTTACTTTATTAGTCGAAATGTAGTTACTTGAGTCAAGAGTTTGCCTTTGGTTTTAACGAGGGGTAAAGAGGAGGAAGCATCAGTGCGCATGCGTGACTGCTTTGGTATCAGTTCGCCACCACAACAACGTAAACTATACTTAGAGGACATACAGTATATTGCAAAACCTTTTGCAGGTTAATTGTACGAATGTAACTGTTTGTTGCTGTAAACAGAAATGTCGGTTTCTTGAAAACGCGGCCGAACTATTCACAGTGCTGAACGAAATCTAATGTGCAGTGTAATAAAATGCTGTGAAGTTGTTGATGCTAAACAAAAATACCTTTCCGTGCCTCTTAACAAAAGCCGTGAGTGAGCGGCTAACTACTGTGATATGTTTCTCTTTACACAATTCGAAATACGAGGGTTATCCAGAAAATAACCTCCGTTTTGAAATAAAAAGTAAACGAGTGAAGATACAAAAACTTTATTATATACATATTAAAACTACAGTTTTTCTCTATTTTTCGACATAGTCGCAAAACAGATTCAAGCACTTGTCGTACATTGGAACAGTCTTTGAAATACCCTCTGCATAAAAATCTGCCGCCTGTGAATGTAGCCAACCATTCACGGCGTTTTGAAGCTCTTTGTCATTGGCGAACCGCTGAGATGCAAGCCACCGCTTCATGTTCGTGAACACGTTAAAGTCACTAGGAGCCAAGTCCGGGCTGTATGAGGGATGATCGAAAAAATCCCTTTTAAACATGGCCAAAAGTTCATTTGTTTTCTCGCCCTCATACAGCTCGAAGAACAAATGAACTTTTGGCCAAGTTTAAATGGGACGTTCGATCATCTCCCATACAGCCCCGACTTGGCTCCTAGTGACTTTAACCTGTTCACGAACATGAAGCGGTGGCTTGCATCTCAGCGGTTCGCCAATGACAAAGAGCTTCAAAACGCCGTGAATGGTTGGCTACATTCACAGGCGGCAGATTTTTATGCAGAGGGTATTTCAAAGACTGTTCCAATGTACGACAAGTGCTTGAATCTGTTTGGCGACTATGTCGAAAAATAGAGAAAAACTGTAGTTTTAATATGTATATAATAAAGTTTTTGTATCTTCACTCGTTTACTTTTTATTTCAAAACGGATGTAGCGTGCAGTTATTTTGAGCAATTATTAATTAGGCTAGAGCAAATAAAAACACACTTTCCTCTATCGGTTACCAGCCACCGACTCCTTTCTTTATTTCTTCTTCAACTTTTTATTGTTATAAAAAAATACTTAAATTTATTTAATTTATTTTTACATAATATTAGATTTAAATTTGGAATAACATATAATATTTATTTTTAACAATTTAATAATATTTTAATAACTTAAATTACATTTATTTTGAAAATTTTAAATTATTTTTATTTTAGAATATCATATGATGCTTTATAATAATGAGCCCTCATAACTGGCTGCTACACGGAGGTTATTTTCTGGATAACCCTCGTATAAAGGAGAAAGTTAATGACAGTAAAGAAGATAATTTTTCGACACCTGGTAAAAAAAGGAAACTGTTATATTAATAAGAAAGTGATGCGGACATTACCGGTTTTGAAAGAAACGCAAAATTTTCGTTGGAAACTTTGTACGTCAAGAAAAATGTCAAACGAAATGGGGTTTCAGTGGAAAAAGTGTCAGTCACAACAAAGTATATTAATTGAAAGGCAACATGTGGTTAACAAACGGTAGTGAAATATAATGTTTCTATTTTTATATAATGAATTTATATAATAATTTCACTAACCTTCTTTTTAAACTGCGTCACCTTTATTTTTATTCTTACTTACACGTGTTTCGGTGAAACCACCATCATCAGAGTAAATAACATATAATTGAAACTAAAAAAATTTTTATCTCACTTTTTTAAAATTTATAGAAGATGATACATCTTCAGTCATTTGTATAAAACTGATTTAAAGTTAATTTATTTTAATTTATCCCTTATATTTACTGTAGATAGCAGCAGCAGTAAATATCACTTCTTCATTCCTAAATTTAACCTGTTCATTCAAAATGAACGGGTTAAATAAATTAGACGATAAAACAAAACAAAAACCATTTATTTCATTAAATTACAATAAAACTATAAATAATAAATTATACAAAACGTTAAATAAATTTAAAAAAAATCGCATACACATGTAGCCTAATAATAAAAAACTACTATCCGGAAATATAATTAAAAATAATGTAAATGAAACAGTAAACAATAAAAAGGGTGTGTATAAAACAGATTGTGGTAATGAGGATTGTAAAAAATTTTACATTGGTAGGACTAGTCGTAATTTTCAAGTGAGGTATAATGAACATAAAAAAATCACTGAAATGTGTCTACATTATATCTTAACTATATAAAAGAATAAAAACATAAATTTGGTGAAATGGATAAACATTTTAATATAATAGAACAATGTAATATAGAAAATAAAAATAAAATTGAAAAATATGAGATGTTACATATTTATAAGTATATAAAAGAGCAAAAGCAGGACATTTTGAATGAACAGGTCAAATTTAGGAATGATGAAGTGATATTGACTGCTGCTGTTATCTACAGTAAATATGAGAAGGGATAAATTAAAATAAATTAATTTTAAATCAGTTTTATACAAATGACTGAAGATGTATCATCTTCTATAGATTTTTAATAAATAAAGTTTTTAGTTTCAATTATATGTTATTTACTCTGATGATGGTGGATCCACCGAAACACGTGTAGGTAAGAATAAAAATAAAGGTGACACAGTTTAAAAAGAAGGGTAGTGAAATATTATATAAATTCATTATATAAAATAGAAATAATTTCAAACTGCAGGATGCATTTATAAAGATTTATTGTTAAAATATAGTGTCTCACTGTTTTGGTTGGCAGAACTGTCAGATTTCTCTTCCCATCCATACGCAAAACGCATTCTCTTGCCTCACTGTCTATATTGAAACAAATTTAATAGTCTTAACCTATTTTTAATGCAATTGCTGTTGAACAGTGGGCTCGAATGCCCACTATTAAGTTCATTAAGAACAGGTGATGATATCTGCAGCCTATTGAGCGGGAAAAGTCTGTCTTGTTGAATTTTTCTTTAGTCTTTGATTTCAGTTTGTCAGTCACAACTGAAGGTCGGTCCTAGCAATCTTCATTCGTTTGTCCATCAATAAACTGTTTCATTAAATTGCTATAAACATGAGTGATTTGTCTGTAAAAATGTTGATTGGAATCGGATGAACTTTTTTTCTGCATTCTATAAGGGAATCATCAGAATCTGCATCTCAGTTTTGGAGTGAGTCAGTTTTCGTCTTGCGCATGTCAGATGTGTACAACTAAAGAACATTTATGTCGCATTGCAGTTGCAGATTGGGGCTAATACCAGAGTGATTGACCCATTGGGGTAAGGGGTTTACTTTCTGAATGACCGTGGTAGAGCGGACACCAAATAAGCTTGCCGGTTTTCTTGAGTGCGCAGAAGGTTTATTTTGGTAATGGCGTGCTCGGTTGCCTCAGCAAGTGGTGGGGGGGGGGGGTCAGTGCTATACCCCCAGCTGTGATCACAACAGCCTGGTCTGTAATGTGTTGTGTAATAATTAGACTGTGCGTATTGTTACTTGTTGTTCTGCATTTTCAACACTGAAACCTGTATTTATTTATTTACAAAGTGTTTATTTATCATTCGTTAATCACAGCGTTCTACTTTACAGTATAGTCTGTCATTAGTGTCTGTGATTTTAAGATATTTTAATTTAAGATTTTATTTAAATCGAAATTAGAAGCGCTCGAATACTCCACAGTCAAACGAAGCAATTTGTAACTGATGTTCATAAATTTATGGAACGAGAAAAGGAAATGTGTGGGCCTACAAATATAAAGCAGGTAAAAAAGCAAACAGCTGAATCAACAGGTATTTCAGAGAGATCTCCCCAAAGTATTTTAACGGAATCGAAAAAAGTTGCGACCTGGGAACAGCCTTTGTGAGCTAGTGCCACGAAGAAACCTATTCGTTATTCCACGTGACTTTGAAGTTTGAGTGGATGTAAACAAATGATATGAGTGTACGGTTGGCAGAATCAGACTGATGTGAGAGCCCGTCTGTACCCGACAGCCAGGTCATATTTATGTTTACAAGGGTCACTATTTATATTTTGAGCCTAAGAATACATACAAACTATTTTTTGTTGAAAGTGGCTTTATTGCTTTTCAAAATATTCCCCTTTAACATTTATACACTTTTGTATGCGTTGGAACCAGTTCTCGTAGCATCTTTTCCAGTCTGCATCGGGTACCTCCAAAACATGGTTTTTGAATGCTTCAACAGCTTCTTCTGCTGACAAAAATCATTGTCCTCGCAATTTATCCTTGATAGTTGGGAACAAAAAGAAATCATTGGGTGCCAAATCTGGACTGTAAGGCGGATGACCCATCAATTCGATCTTTTGAGTGTTGAAAAGGTTGTTTCACGAGATGTGTGGGAGCTTGCGTTGTCTTAATGGAGGATGATCCGACAATTTTTGTTTGTTTTTCTGATTTCATCATAGACTACTGGCAAACAAATGGTTGTATACCATTCAGAATTTACTGTTTTACGCTCCTTTAAAGGTACTGTTGCCACATGACCAGTTTTCCTGAAAAAACAGGCGACCATTTGTTTTGAAGTGCTCTGAGCATGAACAACTTTTGTTGGGTTTGGTTCGTCTTGAAACACCCATACCACTGACTGTTGTTTTCGTTCTGGCTCGTACGCATATATCCATGATTCGTCACCTGTTACAATCTTATATACCTCTTTGGAAGCACCAACATTGAATGTTTTAATAATTTTTTTGCTCCAATCGACACGGGCATCTTTATGGGCTTTTGTCAAATTGTGTGGGATCCAACGACAACACACCTTTTTTACAGCTAAATATTCGTGCAATATTTTATGTATGCTAGTGGGACTAATGCCTAAAGATGTCTCAATCTCACAATATGTCACATGACGATCTTGGATGGTCATATTTTGCACAGCGTCAATGTTTTCAGGAACAGCAACCGACTTTGGACGACCTTCACAAAATTCATCATTGAGAGAACGATGACCACGATTGAACTCGTTATACCAGCGTTTCACAGTGGCAAAGGATGGGGGTTCATCACCAAAAGTGGAATTAAGTTGATCAGCGCACTGTTGTCTAGTTAATTCACGTCGGAAATCGTAATTAATCATTGCACGAAAGTTTTCACGACTCATTTCCATTTTTTGACCGACACAATATTTTAAAATAGCTACAAACGACACAAACAATGCTTTGTTTACAATATATCTGGTGTAGGTTATTGTTAAAAATGTCAAACTTTCAAATAAAAACATCAGCTGATACCCAACAACAATCAGTGCTGCTAAGGCTCAAAATATAAATAGTGACCGTCGTATTTATGTCTGCTTCTGGCACAGTAATAGGCTTCTTGTTCACTGCTCTATCATCACATTTTCTGTAACTAGAATTACGCACCCCACCAATAGCAGAGCAGAGTGATTGTCTACAGCAGTTGCAGAGATAAGTGAAATGAAGTGTAGTCTATGAATGCATTATTTCCTGGAGCAACTAACTGGGTATTTTAAGAGGTAGCATAGTAGAAATGGTAGCCGTTTCATCTGCGGTTTGATTTGTTTGTTGCATTTTTCACGTGAGGTCAGGTCCGTTGATGTCTCTTCATGTGCTATGCTTTCTGCTTTTGGCTTTGTCAATCTAGGCTATAATTGAAACGTCTGTTTCCAGGATGGGTGTGTTACGCTGAGAAGACGCACGGCTCGTACATCCTGCCTTATATCAGTGTAACTAAATCACCCCAACAGGTGATTGGTTCCATGGTCAAAAATCACTTGGCTCAACAGATGAACCGTCCACCTAAAAATGTCTACCATATCACTGTGATGCCGTGTTTCGATAAAAAACTGGAAGCGTCTAGAAATGATTTCTACAGCCCAGAGACTGATTCGAAAGATGTTGATTGTGTCATCACGTCAAGTAAGTGACTCTGGTGGCTTGTTCTTCTTCTTCGTTTTCTTCTCCCTGCGTGGTGAAATGGTGACATCGATTCAATAATTCAGTTTATATCGATAATCGGTAATAGTCAACTATCGAAAACTACAAGAATTAATTTTTAAAACATCCCGTAGAGGCCAGCACATTACAGCAACTTTGTTAAACGCGTATTTTCATACAAAATCAGTTGTGAAAATGGAGTCGGATGGAGTCCGACATACGAGTGGAACGGTAATACTATCATGTCGGATCAGATCCGACAGTCGAGTGGAAAGGGTTAAACACTAATCAAACTCTTAAGAGATGTGTCAGAAAAATATTGTGCTACTGTAATATGTATGTAAAAAAAAAAACAAAATGCAAATCCAAACCAATTGATCATGGCACTGGTAAATGAGCTCATCAGATACTTTTTTTTTCTTTCTCTTGCCTATATGCATATATAGGAAGGAAAGTATTGTTTTCATTTCGATTTTAAGAAATCGAGATTTCACCGGATTTACAAGTTTTCAGACCCCCCTGAATCCAAAAAACATGTTTTTAGCGATTGGTCTGTGTGTCCGTGTATGTATGTGCGCGCGCGTGCGTGTGTGTGTGTGTGTGTGTGTGTGTGTGTGTGTGTGTGTGAACAGAATTTCTCAAGAATGGAACATCGTACGAACTTGAAACTTAAAACTTAGCCTAAGTTGCATACCACTACCGGACCCGATTCACCAACATTTTCATCAAAATCGGTCAACCAGAAGTAGTAGTTTATTCGTGTAATTTTTCACTTTTTTGCGATTTTTTCAAAAACTGGTCCTACGATTTTTTTTTTAAAATCGCCTGGTTTACTAAAGTTTTATGCTCTACAAGATAGGGTAGGCGTCGTGTCTGCTGAAATTCTTGGTGAGGCTGTTTTCATGTAAAAAAATGTTTAAGATTGCAGCTTTAATATGCATTTTAGCGCAAAACTTTATATAATGAAAATGTAGAGAATTTAAAATCTTACAACTTTTATTTCAAACATTTTTTTGTATAATGCTTAGTTTAGCAGTAATTAGCAATTTTATGTTTTTTTTTCTCATGAAAACGTGTGAAAAATTGATTGTTTTAAGATTTCGGCGTTAGTATGCATTTTACAACAAAAGTGTTTATAATCAAATTTATAGGAAATTAAAAGATCTACAACTTTTATTTGTTGCATTTTTCTGTACAGAGCCTAGTTTAGCGTGAAAGAGTGATTTTCTGTATTTTTAAGCCAAACTAAGGTAGATTTTTATTTTGCGTCTTTCACTCATGATTAAAATTAGGTTATGTTTATCGAGGATAGTTTTTTTGTTTATTTCTAATGTTTTATTACTAATATTAGTTTATATTGTTAATTATTTTCACTGGCAAGAGAAAGTTGTGTGAGTGTTTCACACCAGATTTTTAATTTTGTTTTTTACGTCCGACTGTTCTGCAATTTTTGCTAATGCAAATGTTAGATAATGATGATAATGAAAATGAGTGATGAAAAAATCCCGGACGTGATCGGAAATCGAACATGGGACCCCAGCGTAGAAGCCAGTTGTGTTAACCACTACGCCAACAGGCCGGTCTCACCGCGTAACTGGTGTAACCATTGTTTTCATCGTTTCTCTTCCTACTTCCATTGTTACTGTTTTTTAATGCCATATCACATCACGAATCATGCCACCTTTAACTTATTTGTTTGGTGTGCAAATGCTTATTATATTATTAATGTACAGTTGGGCACCAGCTCTGTTGTTGGGGCAAGAGATTAAAGCTGAATAACGGATAAAAATTATGCTTATTCAATTCTAATAAATGAATTGTTTACAGTAAGCAGACCTTTCATCTGGTGACTGTGTGATCAACAAGATTAAATTTGATCATTTAATACCTCCAAATCAGTATTTCTTGTGCTTGTTGAACAACCTCCTCATAGGTGAATTCTGCACATAACTGTCCTAATGGACACCCTTCCGGAACCTGGAAACCTCTGGTTAACCAGCCTCCAACCCAACCAACAAGGAGGGCCGAAACGAAGTAGAACCACCTCGACTATTGGCTGAAAGTTGCAAGTGACAGAAAGGCGTGAAAACAGAGAGGGGGAGACGTACACCACCCCGTACCAGATGATTGACAGTTGGGCTGTCATTACTGTTATTACTACATTTACAATTACTAATTCTAACTAAGGGTTTTCCCTCATTCCTATTGGTTGCTTTTTACCATAATATTGGAAATTATAACAATATTGATTGTTAGGCTATTTGTACCTTGCAATGAGTGGTACGGTACGGGGAACAAATTTTGCAGCTTCGGTGACAGATAACAGAAATGCCTTTGGTTTGGTATAGCATGGCAAGAGAAGTGAAAACATGGCGTACATCACAAACCTACCTACACTTAGGTTTGAAACGAAAAGAAGAACATGTTTTGTATGTTTTTTTTATTTGCACTTACGATCACATGTGCCAACCGAACAGTGAGGAAGAGTTCCCCCTTTGATTGGCTCTTTATTATAGTGGGAACAACATCAATGATGATTAACAGCTGGACTGGCGGCAGTAGAGGGTATTACGGATGCACAGTAGTGGGAGAGGTGAAAACAGTACAAACAGAGCAAGCAAGTCTTCAAGTTTTCTTTAACCCTCAAAGTCGCAGGTACAGTTTGTTGAATTGGCAGCCTTTTTTTAACAGAAGGTGTAGGGCATTTCTGTTATAATTCTCAGTTATCTGAACATACACTAAATACTAAATATATACCGTATTTTCAGAAAAGTTTGCAGATTATGATTATATAATTAGTTTTTGCTGTTGATACTAACTGAAAAAGATGAAAACAAACCAACGTTGGAAACAAGGTTTTTTTGGTTTAAATGTTTGTGTCAGCTAACACACCGTATAAGTCGTGTAGTAAACTGATATACCTTGACATACCCAACATATACATAATGTAGCCACTTCAGGTTTCTGCTAATCTACCAAAACTGAATCCCACATTTCAAGGGATTAGTTTTTTATGGCTTAGAATATAAACCGTTGCATGAAGTCACACGAGAAAATTATTAGTACATATTATTTTTAGAATTCTTTTTTTATTTTTAGACGTAAATAAAGTTACTATTTAACAAATATTACTAAATGAAACCGTAAGTACTATAAACAAATAAATAAAAACAAGATACGCATAAGTACACAACAGAAATATGCACATGTTGTAAACACAAAATAGCGACGAACAAATCGTCAAAACACAGCTGATGAAAGACAGCAAAAACATTTGTTTACTAGCGCCCCACAGCAACGGTACGATGAAACATTTAACTATAGGTTCATAAATGATTATAATCTGTTTAGTGCTGCCATCTGCCAACAATTAAGTGACTTATAAAGTAAAGAATATGCGATTTATGAAATACATCGCAAAATCCATGATGCCACTTCTGCAACAGTGAAATGCATCGATTTTGCGACGGTTGCCACTTTGAGTGTTGAAAATGTTAAAATAATACCACCCCGTCTAATTGATCCAAGAATTAAAATGCGAATTGTATGTTTCAGTCGAACTGGAACAACTTCTGGTGGAACAGCGAATGGATTTGTCGGAAGAAGAAGAAGCAGAACCGAGTTGGCCGTGGGATCGTGACTCGTCATTACCACCTCATCCACCACTGAGAAGGCATATCGGCTCTGGATCAGGAGGTTATGCGCACCACATATTTTTACACGCCGTGAAAGAGTTGTTCCCGCATTTAAGTCCACCCAGTTTACGATTTACGTCATTGAGGTACGCACATAATGTGGGCAACGTTCTTTCTGTAACTTGATCTCCACATTTTCTGAAACTGTGTAAACAACTAAAAAACAAAACTTGTTGAAATGAAGAAATGAGTAAACTTTATTAGCTTGGAAAATGATATACATTATTCAGGCGATTGAAAATTGAACGACAATCCATCGACAGCTGATTCTGTAGCTGAACATAAGAGAAAATGTTCATGGAGACATGAAGTTTGTCTATGATGCTAAGAGTAGTCCGACAGTAGGCAACCAGCAATACAAGTGAGTATGTGTATTAATTAAAAATACGCACATGATGATCACAAATAAATATCCATACAGCATGAGTAATTCGTTCCAAGCTTTATAATAAATTATCGTAAACAATAAACTCATTCAATTCAATACTATTTTATATAATAAATTTCACTAACCTTTTTCAAGCTGCCTTTATTTATTTTTTATTAATCACTTACACGTGTTTCGGTGGATCCACCATCATCAGAGTACCGTTTGAAACTACAAATGTTTAAAATTTATAGAAAATGTTACATCTTCAGTCATTTGTAATAATATAATAATAATAATAATAATAATAATGATGCTTTATTTTTCACTTTTACAAAAGTTACACACTTTTACACACATCTTACGGCTTGACCGCAGTCATCAGCCGGAAAATCAGAGTACACTTACTTACAATTAATTACAATAATAAAAAATACAGTATATTATAATCAGCAATACATTAGAAAAAAGAAACTATACACCAACTTTATAAAAATGACATACATACATTTTGAAGCATAATGACATAATGAAAAATTAAATTAAAAGACAATAGGAAATAAATTTAAAAACCAAAACCCATCACCCTATTCATCCCTCTTCCTAGACACAGCAGAAGCACAAAACAACCAATCAAATTTTTCTGCCTCAGTAATTAAATTCTGTAATCAATGCCCATCTATATCTCCAAGCATCTCTACAAAAGAACGCTAGCCCTTGCCAGTCTTTCCCATTTAAAAGTTCCAGAAAAGCTTCCTGTCCCAATTCATTCTGCCCCAACCATTTTCGGCGCCATTCCCTAAGTACTGGACATCTTCCCACAAAGTGAAATATGTCCTCTTTTTCTCCCAAATTATACATAGAACAATTAAAATTTTTATCCACAACCCATGGTTTGTAATTTAGGTCTATCAATTCACCACGCGCTTTAATGATCCACCTGATTTTTCACAGATCCTCCATCACATTAAAATAACTGGCTTCACCTAGAACTACGTTTAGCTGTTTGTACCAACTGTGATACCTTGTGGCATTAATTTCTGCCAGCGAACGTTCCTTCTGCTTATCCTGGAGTGATAATATAATTTGCCTAAACCATCCCTTCCAATTCACCATATTGCCTATTTCAAACCTCATCCCTAGACCTAACTGTGACACAATTTCCCCCCATTCCCTGAACCAACCTATATTATTTTTAATTATTTCCAAAGCCATGATTTTGGTAGCCTTTCATCTTTCATTTTTAGTGCTTTGATTAAATAATTAAAGTGCAATTTTAAAGTATACAGATATAATGGTTCCATACCTGTTTCGATATAAAGCATATAGTTTGGGGTATTATTTGGAAGAGTAAGGGCCTTTTTTACAAAATAACGCTGAAGCTTTTCCACACTGTCTTGTTGCTTGTAGCCCCATACCTGGGCTGCGTAACAAATAATTGCCCTAGCACATGCGCTGAACAGACTGGTTTTGGTGGCCCACGTCACTTCTTTATTTTTTATTACGTCCTCCCAACTTACATTGAGTGCCGATTTGGCTGAGACCATTTTTTTCTGCAAATGGTATTCTGTTTTCATCGAGGGGGTAAGGAAGACACCCAAATATTTGTACACATTAACACATTCTATCAGCTCTCCTTTATAAAACCATTTTTCATTATTACCCGGCCTACCCCCATTTCTGAAGACCATTACTTTGGATTTCTGCAAATTTACTTTTAGATTCCAACTCTGACAATATTTTTCCAATTTATTTATCATGTACTGCAATCCCACTGGAGATTCTGACATAATTACTATATCGTCTGCATATAGTAGTAATTTTATTCTTTTCCCTCCTACCAATATCCCGCCCTCTAATTCATCGTGCAAGTCATTGAGGAATATTGCGAACAACAAAGGACTCAGCAAACACCCCTGTCTTACTCCCATGCCAGTTTCAAAACTTTCTGTCACACCAATCTTACTCCATACCACTGCAGTTGTACCCCTATTCAAACACTTTATTACTTTTAACATTCTCGTTGATAGCCCTAGACAAGATAATTTGTAACACAAGGCCCTTCTATCAATTGTATCAAAGGCTGATGAAAAATCCACAAAAAAAGAGTAAAGTTTTCCCCGCTTTTTGGCCAATCTGAGTTTAACAATAGATGACAAGACAAATATGTTATCCACCGTTGAATATCCCTTACGGAACCCAGCCTGAAATTCGTTGAGAATATTATTAGTTTCAACCCACCTGTTCAATCTACCCAGTAACAGGCCCGTAAATAACTTTGCTACCACATTCATAAAGGATATACTCCGATAATTAGAAACATCTTCCATTGCCCCTTTTTTATGCAGTGGAAATATAATTGACGCCTTAAAACTATCCGGTACCCTGCTGGTTCTATAAATATTGTTAAAAATTTGCAGTAACTTTTCAATCACTAATACAGTTGCCTTTTTATAAAATACGTATGTAATACCGTCAAAACCCGGACTTTTATTATCTTTGCCTTTACTTATTACAGCTTGTAATTCCTCTAATTTAAATTCATTGTCTAATGTAGGATTTTCTATGTACGGTTCCGCATATAAAACAGGTTCAGCTAACAAATTTGGATTTAAAAGTGTTTTAAAATAATTAATCCACTCCCCGTTATTAATTTTATTGCTTACCGAGTTTGATCTTCTTTTGAACCTGTTCAATGCCCGCCAGAAAGTTTTTAGGTCTTTTGCCGACGAGATCATACCTAATAGGGCCTTTTGATATTGTTTACGCTTTACGTCGCATAACATTTTATATGCTTTGTTTTTAACTAAGTATAGATCTTTAATACTATTCGCATTTGTTTTTCTGTATAAATTTAATAACGATAATACTTCTTTACGTGAACATACACATTCGTAATCGAACCACGATTGTTTACTTTTAGCATATGCCTGACCTTGACCCCCAACCACCGGACTCCCCGCTGCCTTCCTAATTGATTCTATTATACTATTGATAGCCTGATTAGACTCTGTATTAATTGAAAGATTACGCAATGAATTGTTCAATTTATCTTTGTAGTTTTTATCACTCGACTCCCTCCATAATAGCTTCGGCAAAAAAGGCAAACAGGAGATATTATTGATTTTACTATTTTCGATTACTAATTCCAATTCTATCGGCATATGGTCCGAATACGACTGCATTTGCACTTTAAAATCATCCACTAGATCTAAAACACTGCCAGATACTGCTGCTACGTCATTCACCGACACGCCCATCCCTCCCACGAATGTCATTTCCCCTTCTTTGTCCCCATCAGTTCTACCATTAAGAATAACATACCCTAGGTCATCGCACATCTCTAAGTACCTTTGCCCCCTGCCATTCACTATCTTATCTTTCGATTTCTTAAATTTTGCAAAACGATTACCTGTGTTCGTTCTACTCAACAAGACCTGTTCTTCTCCGATTCGTATATTCATGTCGCCTATCACTATTACATTCATGTCCGAATTCTGCAAAAGATCATCATATAAACTACTGAAATCAGCATCTCACTTATTACAATTATAATATTACAAGTAAAATTATATCATATTCTTTTAAGAAACTTAAAAAATTATTATCCTTTACCTTACCTTTTAAACCACATATATTATAAAATAACACCTTGATTTTTGATTTCTCATCACTATTCACAACTTTATTTTCACTGCCACCATCTTGAAGAGCTGCGGGAAGATCCTAAATATTCTGCTCCGTCGACTTGTTCCAGACTTCCGGGCCAATGCTTGTTGATATTCCACGGCCTGTACACTCGCCAGCCTCTTAACAACCTCCGCCAAGTCTATTTTAAATACCGATTTCAGCTTTTGTACCCCGTCTTCCTTACCCGCCATCAGTTTCATATCCTCGGTCCAAAAATATTTTGTACCCTTTATCTTTAAAAAGTCGTATCCCAGGTACACCGGTTCATTCCCTACTACTTTTACTAGTTCGCTTATCAGCTCCAACAGTTTTCTACGCTTTACACGAACGTCTTCTGGAAAGTCCTTGTGAACAACAAACTTGGGTCCCTTCAGCTTTTAACGTTTTTGAGAATTTTAGCAATGTCACTATCCTTAGGTATATGCGCGATTATTGTATTGCTCCTATTTCCCAATAAATGAGCACGATTAACTTCCACTTCCTGTTCGATTTTAAGGACCTCTGTACAAAATCGCTTTATTTTCGATACACATTCTCCCCGAAAGTCTTCCAAACCTTTGAATATCAGATTATTGCACCTTGACCTCCCTTCTAAATCAACTAACTTGGCTTCACTCTTTGAACATACTCGCCTAACCATCAATACTTCTTCTCTAAGGACGCGATTTTCTTCTTCTAAACTATTCACTTTCTCCGAAAGCAATTGAATGTCCTGCTTCGACGCTACGTGTGCTAATTTCTCGTCTAACATGACCCTAAACGACTCCATTACGTGTGATAAGGTCATATTTCCGATCTTTTCATCCCCCATATCTTTATCTTGGCACTGCTTAACGTTTCTGTCAGTTAAATTCGGAGAGAACTTCTAGAACGTTTCCTTTCCCACTTTTCTTCAGAGCTCATTAATACGATGCTCAACACTTATTATTATTAACTCTTCCTTTTTAACAGCTTCTTAACTTTGTAATTGAATAAATTAAAAAAAAATTAAATAAAAATAAAAAATAACAAAAAAAAGGTTTTGTAATAATTTTTAGATCCAACAGTATATGAATCACCGATCAGACATCGTAAACG
Organism: Catonia carolina; assembly: GCA_035578175.1. Lineage (NCBI taxonomy): Eukaryota > Metazoa > Arthropoda > Insecta > Hemiptera > Achilidae > Catonia > Catonia carolina. The sequence continues at coordinate 4,977,424 of JAQMRL010000004.1, forward strand.
CGTTTAAACAAACAAGATTTACACGAATAATTATGACTGAACAAACAATTACCGAGAGCGCACAATACACGTCCGATCGCTACGCTGGTTACTCTCTGACTATACTTCAGTCATTTGTATAAAACTGATTTAAATTAAGTTCCTGTAATTTATCCCTTCTCTTATATTTTACTGCAGATAGCAGCAGCAGTCAATATCACTTCATCATTCTTAAATTTGATTTGTTCGTTTAAAATGTCCTGCTTTTTCCCTTTTAGATATTTATAAATATGAAACTTCTCACCTTTTTCAATCTTTTTTTTTGTATATCTGGGGGGCTCCTAAACTCCCCTACATTTCGCCATCTCCACCCACTACTATGGCTGGTCGCAAGGATGCGAACTGGTAGTACAGTAGAACACCAATAGAATATCCCCTGCCTCGGTATACTGCACCATTATAACTTAACGTAGTCATTCTTTCTTCACTAGAAAACAGTACATACACCACATAGACAAGAATGACATAAAAATACATAAAACAACATAAAGATCACGCAGTATTTACAGCCTTCCATCACAGTATCCTGTATAGTTTTTCTTTAATTTTACCATCTCTGTGAAACAGATGTACCTCTCCATTTATTTCATTGGCTGTAGCTATACATTTATTGATTGGAGCTATTTTACTTCTTTTTGCTCCAGCAAACAGCCTGAAACTTTTTAAAGCTGTGCAAGGCACCCTCAGACTTTCTTTATTAGCACTGCTCTATTATACTGAAATGTTTGTCTATTTTACCAAGGTTATGTTTTTCCTCCTTTGGTTTTTTTTGTAAATCACCTCATTTACTAAATTTGTTAAGCTCTACATGATAGGGTAGGCGCCATGTCTGCTGAAATTCTTGGGGAGGTTGTGCTCTAATAGAGAAAAAATTGGTTTTTTTTAAGATCGCGGCCTTAATATGCATTTTAGCGCAAACGTGTATATAATGAAAGTTGTTGATAATTAAAAGGTCTACAACTTTTATTTCAAACGTTTCTGTTTATAACGCTTAGTTCAGCTGTAATTATGAGTTTATGTTTTTTCTTCATAAAAATCTGTAAAAAAATGGAATTTTTAAGATTTCGACCTTAGTGTGCATTTTACGACAAAAGCGTATATATGATCGAATTTACGGAAAATTAAAAGATCTACGACTTTTATTTTAAGCATTTTTCTCTACAGAGCCTAGTTTAGCAGGAAAAAAATATTTTTTTCGTTTTATAAGCAAAAGGCTGAGGTTGGTTTTCTTGTTTTTTTTGTTTATTTCTAATGTTTTATTACTAATGTTAGGTTATATTGTTCATTATTTGCATTTGAAAGAGAAAGTTGTAAGAGTGTTTTCACACCAGATTTTTTTTTATATAAAATTAAAATTTATTAAGTTTAAATTCTGAAATAAAATTTTAAAACATCCTTCAGTTAATATTTTAAAATGAAATGTACAAATTGAATTGTTTTCTAATATTATTTAGACCACATATATACGGTGATAAATAGCCATTAGATCTACCATTTGAATGCAAAATCTGTTCAGATCATTTGGATGGGAACAGGTTGACCACCCACCGTATAGTCCAGACTTGGCACCAAGTGATTTTCACTTGTTCCGCTACCTAAAGGAGTTTCTTGGTGGCAAGCGGTTCGCACAGATGAGGACGTGAGAGAAGCTGCTCAAGACTGGTTATCCTCTCAGGCGGCGGACTTCTATGATACAGGCATACAAAAGCTTGTTGAACGTTATGATAAATGTTTAAATAAAAATGGAAACTATGTGGAATACTAAAGAAAGATGTAACAAATACAATAAAAAAGGTTTTTTAAAAAAATCTTACATTGTTAATTTTTTTTAGAAATCGGACCTTTCTTTCCGCTTAACCCTCGTTTATATATATATATCTCTTTATTTTCAAATTTGTCATTTTCATAATCCATTTTACGAATTAATTTTTTATTAACTTTGTATCCAATTCTATAGTGTTTCTTTAATAGTTTTATTATCTTATTATTATTTTTTTTATTATGCATTATGGTAATGAATTGTTTATCTATGTTTTCATTTAAATCCTTAAGTTTATACCATATTTATTGAAGTTTATTGGATTTGCTTTTTTTTTACTTTGTCTATTATTTTATCTATCTCTCTTCATGGCATCCATTATTTATAGCTTACAATTTTGTTAGTATTTTTATGCAAAAGACGAGGTATTTGAAAGTAAGTTGATAAAAAGATAAGAATACCTTGATGTGTTACAGAAATCAAGATTTCCAACAAGTGACATTGGAGAATGATGGTAAAGTGCTGTTGAGGTTTGGTATAGCAAATGGGTTCAGGAACATCCAGAATCTGGTGCAGAAGTTGAAAAGAGGCAAATGCGTTTACGATTATGTCGAGATCATGGCTTGCCCTTCAGGTAAATCTCACTTGTACATTTTCAAAACAAAGAAATTCTGCAAAACGGCACCACTTGTTTCGTAGTACAGACCGCAAAGTGTCAGGCCAGTGGCTGGCTTGTGGTCCCTTCAGAAGAGCGGCTGATATCCTCTGCTCCCTCACCACTTTGCACTAGTAATTTATCTCATTCTGATGACATATTAGAACAATTGAAGAGCTTAGTTAGTGGATGAAGGTGCTGTATAACAAAAATATAGTTTAGTGGATAATTGCTACGAAAGTACTAACGCTTATTCCTTCATGAAAATTTTTTCCTTAAAGTTCTTAAAACTTTACTTTTCTTTGTCACTTTTTTTATTAGATTTATCGATCATTGCTACTGTCATCGCCACCCCTTCTAATTAATCATTTACTGTGTTGCCGGCCTTCAATACTTCTTCCGGCCTTAGTTGGCGCGGTAGGGCCTTTAGCGGCGCACCGACAAACCTTTTGGCTTCGCACTGACAGAGGCCTTTGTCATCAAGGCCAAGCCAGTAGCCGCTCTCTACCTCAGTGCTCTCAGCGACTATATAAAGCACTGCACTGAGCCGGGGGATTCAATTCCGATCAAGACACCGAGGGATTCACTTCCACCACACAGCATCGACAAGACGTCCACCACGGCACACGGCTGGCGGACTCCAGCGAGGACTAATCGACGACCCCGCAAGAGAGAAGATGATGCGTCCGCTCGCTGACCCATCACCGTAAGCCGTCGACCGGACCGTCATCGCCTGCTGACACGAGCGATGCCCACAGCGGTCCCTCGACTGAGCCTTACGCCCACCGGACCCGACGTAGCAGCCATCTACGCACTACTGCAGCGAAAAAAGCTGATGTCTCCACTGGACGACGACACGCTGTGTCGCCCAGCTCCTCGACTGCCACGACGACGCCTCTCCAAGACAACCACCGCTTAAACGGCCCTTTTCAGGGCTACCAAACTTATAAGGTTTAAACCGTCCCTTCTCAGGACCATCATCCTGAGCCACCGCTCTTGTCATAGCCACGCGCTGCTTACACCGGTCTCTTTTGAAACCGGCCCAACGATCCTTCACAGGACCAATTTAACACGTTCACTGCGGCTCGGGTGAAGCGATGTTATTCGCTGTGGCTGAACCGTCGCCTGCCACATTTATATGTTCCCCGCACACAGAAGCACACAAGTCTGCGGCGCTTCATATCCTCATATTCTCTCTACATTTACAATTTCTCGTGTGTATTTTCATTTAATACTTTTATTTTATATTTATACGTGTATGTTTATGTATTTTACTATAGATAAATGTATTGTTTTTCGTTTTAAAAATACACACATAAAAGTATAAATACAAAACAAATGTAAAAGTCTGAATGTACTTTGCTTTTATCACGTAAACCTATGAGAAAAAATTAAAAACTTATAGGAATAAAAGGATAATAATAGTTCTATATGGCATTCTTAGCTGAATAACTGCGGTGTGGTCATAGGTTTTTGAAAAGTTGAAAGTAAGTAATATTACGGTACAGACGGCAGACAGATATCGGTACCTGTGACGTGACAGCTTTACAATTTTTTTTTATTTTCAACAATATTTTATTACCCTTTCTGTTCCCACGGCAGTAAGTCTTTCCGTGGACAGGTAAAAATGCAATTCCAAAAATGGGGTCTCCTAAGAAAAGAATTGAATAAGCCTACTAGTATACTATTATAAATAAATGACCCTGCCGCTTTCTGTGACTGCGCACGCCTCGCAGGCTCCTAAAATTATAAATACTAATAAAATATTTCTACAGGGTGATTTTTTAGTCCTGTACCCAATTTTTAATGTAATTTATAAAACGGAAATTTAGTTGTAATAAAAATGTATAGTTGTTATATACAAAAGAAATTTAATATTTTATTACTCACATTTCTTAGTTACTAAAGATTTTTAAAGAATATGCTCAAAATGTCCACCCATTGAGGTTATACATGCTTTGACTCTTTTCACCATATTAGCAGAAACCTTTTTGAGAGTTGCACTGGAAACATTTGTGATTAAGTCTGTAATATTGGCTTTAAGTTCATCAATATTGTGAGGATTGTTTTTGAAGACCTCGGACTTAATGTAGCCCCACAAAAAGTAATCAGGGGATGTGAGGTCTGGCGACCTTGGAGGCCATAAACCCTTGCTTATTATTCGACCACCAAAGAACTCTTGCAGAAATCCATGGTTTCTCGAGACGTGTGACAGGTAGCGCCATCTTGCTGAAACCAGCAATACCGTTCTTGAGGTTCCAGTAGAGCCACAAATTGGTGCACAAGATTCCTGTACACTTCACCATTTACAGTCTGTTCGAAGAAAATGGGTCCGATTATACGCTGACGAGATATCGCACACCACACACCAATTTTTGCAGGATGTAAAGATTTATCGTGAACGGCGTAAGGATTTTCAGCCGCCCAAATTCGGGTGTTTTGAGTGTTCACATAACCGTCTAGATGGATCCAAGCTTCATCACTAAAGAACACTGTGTTCAAAGATTCGATTCCGTTATCATTTACGAATGACCTAAACCAACGGCAATATTGCAATCGCTTGTTTAAATCTGGAGGTTGAAGCTCTTGGACTAATCGTACGCGATACGGATACATATGCAATTTTTTAGCAGCTTTCTGAACACTCGAATATGATAAACCAACTTGCGAGGAAAATTTTCATAAATTTTTCCGTGGAGAATTGAGTAATCTTGTTTTCACATTCTCTATAACGTCATCTGTCAAGACAGTTGATCGACCGCTACGTTTTCTGTCGTAAACACTACCTGTCTCTCGAAATCGGTTTGCTAGCCTAGAAATTGACATTTTTTCTGGCGGAGGTACACCAACAAATTTAATTTTAAGTGCATCTTTTACACTCGTGTACGATTTTGTAGCAAAATATTGTTCAATAATGAAAACCCGTTGTTCTATGGTAAAAGACATTCTGTTCATAAGACGACCGGAATCCACACAAAATGTTACACAGCTCAAGGTTAATCAACTTGCACTGCCATGTGTATGCCGATTGAGTAGGGCTACCAACTTCGTGCGACAAAACAAAATTTCCCTTTATTAGAAATAAATTACCACACACTTACAATAGGGTAACAGGACTAAAAAATCACCAACAAATTTAATTTTAAATGCATCTTTTACACTCGTGTACGATTTTGTAGCAAAATATTGTTCAATAATGAAAACCCGTTGTTCTATGGTAAAAGACATTCTGTTCATAAGACGACCGGAATCCACACAAAATGTTACACAGCTCAAGGTTAATCAACTTGCACTGCCATGTGTATGCCGATTGAGTAGGGCTACCAACTTCGTGCGACAAAACAAAATTTCCCTTTATTAGAAATAAATTACCACACACTTACAATAGGGTAACAGGACTAAAAAATCACCCGATATAACCAATTTTTAAATGAGGCAAACATTTAAAAAATTTAATACCTACTAGTTTCTTTAAAAAAAGTTAACTTAAGGTCTTTATGTACGAAAAAATAGGCCTACTAAAAAATAGCCTAAATTTAAAGCATTTAGGTATTACATTTATATACACATATTTATTTATTTAGTTGCATTTTTGCCACACTTAATATTTACTAAGTATGGTAAATGTTGCGTAATTGTACAAAAAGTAATATAATGAAATAACATGTTATTAATTACAAATAAAACATCCCGTAAAACTCGAAACATAGAAGAAAATATGTCAGGTTTTAAAACTCCACCAAAAAAAAACCGGTGACGTTTCTTCAAAAGCTGAAGGTATACTGGCATAGAATGAACCTTTTTCTACAGCTGAACAATAAAAGAAATACAATTTACCCTAACTGAACACAGAAAGAAGAGATTATAAAACTGTATAAACGGACCACATATTTGTGGTGGCTTGCACCCTGGGACTGTTCAATACGCCACATAAATGTGGCGGCCGCACTGAACGTGTTAATAAGGTTTTAACCGGCCCTTTTCAGGGCCACCAAACAGATAAGGTTAGCCACTTAATGTCGCCATCTGGTGACACTACCATTGTCATATAACACCTTACGACACTTATTCTTACGCATACAACACTTTCATCAACTGAAAGTCTTTATTGTACACTGTACCGCCTACAAATGGATTAACTGTAATTTAACAATACAAAATACTGGTAAAGATCTTTATAAGAGACATTTTTAAAGAAATGCACAGTGCATATTAATGATGATGATAGGTGTTCATTACTAGATTTTACTGTTATTACTCTAAAGATGTCTATTAGGTTGCAGTGAATTCTGGTAGAAGAAGGTGTCAAATGATCTTAATATCTTATTCCTCTACAAACCTTAAAAATAAGCTGTGCGTAGTTCGTTCATCCCCTAGTATTTCCGTAAACTGTAGATGTTCAGCATTCTTTGTCATCTACGTAACTAAGTATGCACTTACCACCTTCAGCAATCGCAAAAAATACATTTTTAAAAAAATGTTACCTAGCACCTTTCATCCACTCAGCTCTTCAATTGTTTTATTGGTGCGCAGTAATGGCTTGGATTTTATAAACAATCCATTCATTCACTCAACTGTAAGTTGATGAAATAAATTCATATTGGGTGTAAAACAATTTATAAAATAAACAGTGCCAATATCTACGAGGGTCATTCGTAAAATAAGGTTCCCATGATTTTTAAAAACAGACATTTTTATATTTTTTATCTTAGTGTTATACATCAATTTAAAGCTTAAAACTTACGCTATTTTTCTACATAATCGCCGTTTCTGTCCAACCACTTTTGCAGACGATGCTCCAACTTTTCTATCCCCATGTTGTAGAATTCTGCCGCCAATCCTTTGAGGAATCGAGTAACCTCTTCCTTGACTTCATCATCGGTACTGAAGCGTAGGCCACCTAAGTGTTCCTTAAATTTTGGTTAGTGATAATCACTTGGGGCTAGGTCCGGGCTATAGGGAGGGTGGGGCACAACAGTCCAGCCAAAGTCTGACAGCAGTTCTTGAGTTTGATGTGAGACATGAGCATTCGCGGTACCCACCGCGCACACACTTTGTGATAGCCTAATTTTTCTGTTAAAATCTTATGGATTGTGGTGTTGGAAGTCTCAGGAATACGCAAAGCAAGTTCGTTAATGGTGATTCTCCGATCTTCAAGCAATGTTGTCTCAAGTTTTTCGACAATTCCATGTGAAACTGAAGGCCGTCCGCTTCGGTTTTCATTGTAAATTTCCGTGCGGCCTTCACTGAATTCTCTACACCATTTCCGAACATGTGGAACAGATATGCAGTTTCGCCATAAACTTCGATTAACTGACGATGAATGTCAATAGGTGAAATCCGTTTTGCATTTAAAAACGAATCACAGCGCGAATTTCCCGTCTGGCGGTAACAGCGATAGGGAGCTCCATCTTTGAAGGCTGCTAGGCTGGCACTGATCGACGTAGCGAGGGGGGAGTGGTGCGGAAAAAGAGAGGGAGAGCTGATGAGTATGCTAGGCTGGCACTGATCGACGTAGCGAGGGGGGAGTGGTGCGGAAAAAGAGAGGGAGAGCTGATGAGTAAGACAGTGTTGCCAGATTTCTCCCAGCACATCGCATTCTGTCTTGGCAGCTTAGGGAGCCTTATTTTACGAATGACCCTTGTAGTTTTTGTGATGACTAACAAACCTATTTAAATGATCTGATTACTGGCCAATAGCTGACTTACACCTATATCTTCAATTTTCTATTTGCTGCTTAATCGGTAATTCAGGAATAATAACGGTAATTGGTGATGGAAAATTTAGACGTGGAGCGATTCGCAAAATTGTCAATAAAGCATTAGCAATGATTAGTGAGTTGTAACATACGAGTTGATTTTAGTAAACGGGTGACGGGAATCAGTGTTCCAAATCAGACTTGTTGAGTAAGATCGGTAAAAAAAACAATACTCCAATGGACTGTTTTTGTGCAGTTTTAAAGAAAAAGAAGAAGAAACTTCTGCCGAACTTTGTGTTATTCTTAAAAATATTTAAAGAAAACTTGTACCATTTTCGTTCGTGTTGTTTGCACTTTTGAAAATAACTGGTGTGTCATCTCCGCCCTGTAGAAGAATGTTTACAAATCCTCATTCAGCACTTATGGTCCAAATCAAACACACTGACCGTTTCCAAGCCAAACTGGGGAGAAAATTCCTTTCTTATTTGCTTCATTCTGGCCTACTCAAGACTAAACCTATTCTGTTCATTCTAACAGCTATCCTATGAATGCATTTGTAGTGGAGAGTAACCCTCTGCAGGGTGGTGCATGACTCACTACCATTCAAGAGCCTATCTGTATCTGTCATAAAAGAATTTATGACAGTTACGAGCCTTGTAGGCCTACATACAGCCATTTTGAAACACACAGTGCTATTTTTAATCCGCTAGCTTTTCAGTTTATGTTGAGTTGTTACTAATTTCTTCTCTACTTTCACAATCTGCTATTTTCGCACCCTTATCCTTTTAATGTTTGTTTATAAAAATTACTGTCGATTTATTAGAGCTCTGTGTTGTGGGAATGTGCCGAGTGCAAATAACCAACTGGTACCCATTAATCAGGGATTAATGCAGGTTCACCCCCTCTGATCTACGCTTTCCAACCTATATATTGATGAGATAATTTTGTCAGTTGTGCAAATGAAAATGTATTAAAACTGGTATTCGAGGTGTTGTTACACCTCATATACCAGAGGATGATCTGCAGAAGGCTATGTCACATTTAAAGTCTGCAACCCATGAGTTGAATATGGATATTTCTGTATACGTACAAAAGTTGGGGCTTTCATTGGCAAGGAACCGGACCAGAGCAAAATAATTGTGGATAGAAGAATCATAGAATGAGCATGACGCTTTAAATACGTAGGCTGTCACATAAAATTTGCCGTAGGTAACTAGCATCGGCACAAAGTTGAATAAATTTCAGGCCATTTGTGGTAGGCCTACAATGAAAGATCCTTACTAAGGAAATGAAGGTGAAGTTTTACAATGTCTTGGCAGTCTCAAATTTAATGTGTGGATTCGAAAGATGGGTTCCATCGGCAAGGGATAGGCTGTGGAAATGAGGATTCTACGTTAAGTAAAACGCTGCAGCGAATAAGATAGAATTAGTTGAAACCTTTAATTGTTGGTGGCCCTGAAAAAGGGGCGTTTAAGCAGTGGTGGTCTTGACGTGCAGCGTCGGTCGTAGTCGTCGTGGCGGTCGAAGAGCTGGGTGACTGTCGTCGTCCAGCGGAGACACCCTCTTCTTCCCTCGCAGTAGTGCATCGATGGCTGCCTTCATCGGATCCGGTGGGCGTAAGGCTCGGTCGAGGGACCGCTGTGGGCATTGCTCCCGTCAGTGGGCGATGACGGTCCGATCGACGGCTTACTGTGATGGGTCGGCAAGCAGAAGCATCATCTTCTCTCTTGCGGGGCCATCGATACGCTTCACTGGAGTCCGGCAGCCGTGTGCCATGGTGGACGTCTTGTCTGCTGTCTGGTTTGAAGTGAATCCCTCGGAGTCTTGATCGGTATTGAATCGCTCGGCTCAGTGCAGTGCTTTTTATATAGTTGCCGAGAGTGCTGTTGTAGAGGGCGGCCATTGGCTCGGTCTTGATGACAAAGGCCTCTGCCGGTGCGGAGCCGAAAGGTTTGTCGGTGCGCCGACAAAGGCCAGGAAAACTATTGAAGGCCGGCAACACAGTAAATGGTTAATGAGAAGGGGTGGGGGTGACAAGAGTTTTCACAAAAAAAGAAATACACCAGGATTGTAAATATTAGTTTGATTTTTGCTTGAATTTTTGTTTTTAGGTTGTTTAAATGGAGGAGCTCAACTTCGCCCGACAGACGGCACTTTACCAAAAGAACTAACGACAAAATTAGAAAAATTGTACCAAGAATTGCCGCTCGCTGAACCGCAACAAAATAAAACCGTTCAAATATTGTACGACAAATGGCTGGGTGGCAAATACTCAGACAAAAAAAAATTCATGTTGAACACTTTGTACCATGCCGTCGATAAGTCTTCCAATATGCTCAACATCAAGTGGTAGCTGTCGAATAAGCACGTTACCACTGGCTAATGTGTGCGGAAACTTATTCGTTGCAGGAATACAACCAGGGCACCAGTGGTCCAGCAAGCTCCATAATTATTTGCCCATCATCATCTTCCTCTTCATCCCTGTTCCACCTCTCTATCTGTCAACCATGCTTCCTGCATAACTGAACCCAATCCACTTGACTCTTGGTCTACCCCTGGATCTTTAGCCCTCCCTCCAAGTACTGTATCCTTTTAGCCAGTCTACTTTTCTGATCAGGCTGTGCATTCTGTCACCTCTTCTTGTCTTTCCTAACAAAACCGTCTTAAATTTCCGTTCTGCCTCCCATGTTTCTGCTGCATAAACCAATATCCACTATGCATACGTACTTACAATGCTTAGAAACTTCTTGATCGCAGACGAAGGTTTTCGCACTGTAAGAAATCACTTGCTTCCTGCACCATGTTTACTCAAAGGGCGAGTCTATCTTGAAAAATCTGGTGTGAAACACTCGCACAACTTTCACTTGCCAATGTAGATAACGAACAATGTAATCTATGTTTTATCACAAGTAAAAAATGTAAAATGAAAAACAACCTAATTTAAATCATGAGTGTATGACGCGAAATGAAAATCAACCTCTGTTCAGCTTAAAAATATAGGAGAAATCAGTAATTGCCTCTAAACTAGGTTCTGTAGAGAAAAATGCTTAAAATAAAAGTTGTAAATTTTTTTAATGTTCTACAACTTAAATTACATAATTGCTCTCGAATGCATATTAAGGCCGCAATTTAAAAAAAAACCATTTATTTCTACAAAAGCACAGCCTCCCCAAGATTTTCAGCAGACGTGGCAATTACCCTGTCTTGTAGAGCAAAAAATTTAGTAAATAAGGTGATTTTTAAAAAAATTGTAGGAGCTGTTTTTGAGAAAATATCAAAAGAGTAATTGCACGGATAAACTACTTAATTATAATGCAGATGAAATATCTCCTGGCACTATTAGTTTTTTAAAAAAACTAATCATTTCGGTTGATACGACGAGTGGAACAACCATTCTGAATTTTCATTTAATTTCAAATGTTTCAAATACTTCGATGAAGCTGCTGTTACCACCGAAATGATTGTTACTTTTTTTGAAAAACTAAAGTGCAACCAAAAAGTAAGGTAAGATAAATTTCATTTGTGTTCTAATTTATAAATTAAATGGTTGCATTACAAGAATTTGTTTGTAATTGAATAAACGCTTACTTCCGATTGACCCATTTTGGAGAAAATATTAGTTTTGGGTCCTCGTGGTAGACCAATTGCTAAAAACATGTTTTTTGACTTCAGGGGGCCTAAAAACTTGTATAAAGGTGAAAACTCGATTTGGAAAAGTCAGAATGAAAATAATACTTCCTTCTCTACATATTCCTGTAGGGCAAGCGAAAATAAGAATACGAAAAATATTTTGTTTCAAATTTTCTTTTTTGGCTGTATATAGGCCCTAATAGTGTCCAAATTGGTGTGAATACAATGGTATACGCTTAATAACTTTGTTCGTGCAACATCTAGAAGTATTTATAAAAAATCTGGTGTGAAACACTCACACAACTTTCTCTTGCAAATGCAAATAATGACCAATATAACCTCCTAACATTAGTAATAAAACATTAGAAATAAACTAACCTTAAAACATACCTTTATTTTAATCATGAGTGAAAGACACAAAATGAAAATCAACCTCGGTTTTGCTTAAAAATACAGAAAATCACTTTTTCACGCTAAACTAGGCTCTGTACAGAAAAATGCTTTAAATAAGAGTTGTAGATCTTTTAATTTCCTATAAATTTCATTTATTTTTTTGTCGTAAAATGCATAATAAGGCTGAAATCTTTCAAAAATAGATGTTTTACACGATTTCGTGAGAAAAAACACAGAAAATCGCTAATTACCGTTAAACTAAGCGTTATACAAAAAAAATGTTTCAAATAAAAGTTGTAAGATTTAAAATCATCCACATTTTTTATTACATAAATTTTTGCGCTAAAATGCATATTAAAGCCACAATCTTAAAAAAACAATTGTTTTACATGAAAACAGCCTCACCCAGAATTTCAACAAACATGGCGCCTACCCTATCTTTTAGAGCATAAAAAATTTTATAAGCCACGCAATTTTACAAAAAAATCGTAGGACCAGTTATTGAGAAAATCGCAAAAACGTGAAAAGTTACACGAATAAACTACTACTTCCGGTTGAACGATTTTGATGAAAATGTTCGTGTCGGGTTCGGTAGTGGTATGTAACTTAAGTTTCAAGTTTGTACGATTTTCTGTTCTTGAGATATTCTGTTCACATACACACAGACCAATTGCTACAAACATGTTTTTCGGGTTCAGGGGGTCTGTTTACATGTAGATCCGGTGAAGAGTGGATATGTTAAAATTGACATGAAAACAAAACTTTCCTTCCTATATATTCGTATAGGCAAGAGAAAGTAAAAAGTAATAATTAAAGTATACCATGGTATTCTGGATACCCCTTAAAACTTTGTTTAACGTTTCCCTTAAATTACAATGTTATTCACATTGAAAGCGAAGAAAAAAGATAACTGCACAGTTGTATGCAGCTAGAGTCACAATGTCTTAACAAAATTGTTCGTAATTAAATATACTATGACGTGTCAGAAACGTTTCTCATGAAAATGTAAATGTTTTATTTCAAGGATTAAAAATACTTTCTTAAGAAATACGAGGGTCATCTCTTAAAGTAAAGACCAAAAAACTTATTCAGAAAAATATGTAAAATAAAGTGACACAGAATAAAATGCGTAACTTACATTAATGCTCTATGTAGTCGCCATATGAATTAAGACAGTAAGTTGTCGTAGTGATTTTACAAGCTTCAATATACCCTCGTCATATTCTTCTGCCACCAGTTCATTTAGCCACAGATTTCACAGCATCTTTAAGTTCATTGTCACCTGCGAATTGCTTACCACCCAAAAATTCTTTCAATTTGCCAAAGGGGTAATCTGAAGGCGCTCAATCTGGGCTGTACGGTCGGTGGCTGAAAATTTTCCATCCAAATCTTCTCAGTAAATCGAGCATCTTACCTGCCACATGTTGGCGTGCATATTATTGTGCAAGAGTACGATGCCGTCCACGGCGCCGATTTTGAATGGCACGCCGTAACTTGTGTAGAGTTTTGCAGTAATATTCTGCATTTGCAGTCGTTCCACGTAACGTAAAGTCAATGACTGCCACGTTCCATTCATATGACTACCGTTTTCTTTCTGGCGTATACTAAGAAATCCACGTTCCACCGGTGACTATTGAATTAAGAATTTCATCATCATTTTTCTCTGTAGCGCATCAGAAATTCCAATGCAGATCCCGTTAGGATTTGTTTGTGACGTTCCGATAACACGTACGGCACCCAACACTCACAAACCTTTCCGAATCCTAAATGGTCATGCACAATGCGACCAATAACATCTCTTGAAACGTCAGGGAAACTAAGGGCCAGTTCAGATATTGTCATGCTATGATTGTTTTTGATTTCATCTTCATCGACCTTTTTCAACAAGTCCTCGTTGATTATTGAGGGCCTCCTTGAACGTTCTCCATCATGCGCACTAACTCTCCTATTCTAGCCCTTTCACACCATTTTCGAACGTTTCTTTCATTCATTAAGTTATCACCGTACACAGCGACCAACTGGATATGAATTTCGACCGGTATAACGTTGCGATGGTAAAAAAACCGTATCAGTCCACGGATTTCACAATCGGGGGCAACATCATTTATCTAAATCATTTCAAAACGCAGTAACACCAAACATTATTATTAATGTTTATAAGATACGACAACTGACAAACAACAATGCAGTGTGTATATTACGAGACTGGCCTTCCACCACACAGGTTAGCCAACCTCAAGGAAAGAATTTTCCCAACAGTCTTTACTTTAGATATGACCCTCATACTTTAAAACGATGCTGACACATCCAGGAAGTTAATTTAATCTTTACTTTGACCCCGAATTCAAGTTTGTAAGAGCAAAGATTGCAGACATTACTGGGTGCAATACACTCTGTTAAGTGGTACACAGAAAACCAGTATAATTTAAAGTTACTAGCTAGCATCATTGCAGCGGAATACATGATAATCTTTTGTTTTTTGTATTTTTTTTTTTTGTATTGTCCTATATAAAGAACGCACTGGTTATGTAAAATTATTTTTTAAGCTGTCGTTTGTTCGCATGGTACGCCTTCATCCTCTCGCTAACCTTGTCCCTTTGTTCCTGCGTCCATGTCCTCTGCCTTGTTTCTGCAGTCGGGAATTTCCCAAAATCTTTTATTTTCCTTCTAAAGGCAGTTCCATCTGTTACATCGTTACGTGAAGCGTTTATGGTGTTTAGGTTTGTTTCGATTTCTTTGATCCATCTATCTTTGGTTTTAAAACCTTCTTGATATGTGATCATTTTGTACGTTACGTTATTTTTGTTTTGGAATCTCATTATGTGACCGTAAAATTGTTTTATGTATATGTATTTATATGTATATGTATTTGTATTATGTATATTAAAAAAAAACTTTTTATTGGCCTTAGACTGGTTCTCATACTTTCTTCTTTATAAGCACTTTTGCGGTGCTAATTATAATTTATGATAAATTTTAACCAAGTATTATTGTCAATTGTACCTGTTCATATATTATTAAGTTATTATTATTAATATTTATTAAAATATGCATTTTTTTCTAAAATTTGAGTGTTATATTTATTGTCAATTATTTTCAGAACAGTAATGTCTTCTAATTTAGAAAATTTGTGGTTATTTATTTGAACATGTTCTGCATAATGAGATTTTTGTTTTCCACATTTTGCAAGCTTGAAGAAGTTCTTGATGTAGATTTATATATAATAAAATTTAGTTCCAGTTTATGACACAGATAGCAACAGCAGTAAATTTTTCCATTTTACAATCAGTTTGATTCAAACCATTGACAAAGGAAGATGCAATCTTTGTAAATAATTTCTAGAAGCTGTTATTATTACCTGAAGAAGCGGTGCGCACCGCAAAAGTGCTTATAAAGAAAAATAGTACAAGAAGCAGTATAAGTTCTTTTTATATATCTATACTTCTATTCTAGTATAATAAAGAAGAAACGTCTGTTTGTTTGTTTGAGGTGGTAATCTCACAAACTACTCAACTGATTTTAAAAAATCTTTCATTGTTGCATAGCTTAGAGATTCCTGATCAATATAGGCTATTTTGCAACTTTAAGTAACTTTAATTAAGTGATTTAAGCAACTTAAACTGTGACGATGTCGCATGTTTTAGTTTATCGGGTGTATAGCACTTTTATTTTTACTTTTATTTTTTACTCCTCTGGATGGTGTATTTTTTGGGCTAGAAGCACGATTCAACTTTCATATTTCATAGAAAAACGTGAAGAATAACATTCTATTCCAAAAACATTAAAAATTCGGAAATATTCAAAATTCTTATTTTTGTACTGCATTTCATGTAGCCTATTTGTTTTCATTCGACAGGTACCTAGCGAATGAGTCATATATTTCCAATTACCCTGCGCACAGCACCCACGTATCTCTTTACGTGTCTACGTGATTACGTGTCTCTTATCTCAGTCATAAATCAACTGTTTCTTTCTTTTCCACCGGTATTCTTCTATGCATTCTATTCAATTCTGTTAAATCGTAGGAACAAACATTTAAAACGGTGGGCATTAATTAAAGAGCGTTTCTCGGGGCAACAAAACCACAAATATTGTATATAGCGAGGTTTTAAAATAATTAATTGAGGCATACATTAACTGCTGTGAAGCGAAGCGAGCGGGGATTGCTAGTATATTTATATAAACATGAGAAAAACAATACATTAAATAAGAAAACCATTGCAATTATCAAGAGTAACAATTTTCATGAAAAGTAAGACTCCCTCCTCAACTCATTTTCCAGTTTGCCATCAGATGGGAAAACAGTTGCTGATTATGTGAATTGTTAGACTTGCTCCAGCTCCTCTGCACCAGCATGTTACTGTGTTCTCCATTCAATTCCAAATTCCTCCACCTTTGCCCATATTCTTTGACCTTCTTCTTCACTCCTTTGTGTTCTTCGGGTATGGTTGTGATTGTAATTAAATTTTTACTTTCTCTTGCCTATATGAATATATAGGAAGGAAAGTATTGTTTTCATGTCGATTTTAACAAATACACTCTTCACCGGATCTACACGTAAACAGACCCTCTGAACCCAAAAAACTTGTTTTTAGCGATTGGTCTGTGTGTGTGTGTGTGTGTGTGTGTGTGCGCGCGCGCGCGCGCGTGCGTGCGTGTGTGTGCGCGTGTATGTGTGTGTGTGTGTGTGTGTACAAAATATCTTAAGAACGGAACATCATACGAACTTGAAACTTGAAACTTAAGTTACATACCACTACCGGACCCGACACGAACATTTTCATCAAAACCGGTCAACCGGGAGTAGTAGTTTATTCGTGTAATTTTTTCACTTTTTTCGATTTTCTCAAAAACTGGTCCTATGATTTTTTTAAAATCATAGGCTTGGTTTACTGAATTTTTTATGCTCTACAAGATAGGGTAAGCGCCATGTTTCCTGAAATTCTGGGTAAGGCTGTTTTCACGTAAAAAAGTTGTTTTTTAAGATCGCGGCGTTAATATGCATTTTAGCGCAAAAATTTATATGTTAAAAAATGTAGAAAATTTAAAATCCTACAACTTTTATTTTAAACATTTTTTTGTATAATGCACAGTTTAGTGGTAATTAGCAATTTTCTATTTTTTTCTCACAAAAACGTGTGAAAAATCGATTGTTTTTAAAGATTTCGGCCTTAGTATGCATTTTACGACAAAAGTGTATATAATCAAATTTATAGAATATTAAAAGATGTACAACTTTTATTTACTGCATTTTTCTCTACAGAGCATAGCTTAGCGTGAAAGAGTGATTTTCCGTATTTTTAAGCCAAACTGAGGTCGATTTTCATTTTGCATCTTTAACTCATGATTAAAATCAGGTTATGTTTATTGAGGTTAGTTTTTTTGTTTGTTTCTAATGTTTTATTACTAATGTTACGTTTTATTGTTAATTATTTGCATTGGCAAGAGAAAGTTGTGTGAGTGTTTCACACCAGATTTTTCTGCTTAATAAGAAGTGAAAAGAACACTAATGATTGCCAATGAAAAACCACCTTCGCGAAGCTCACTGCATACCTTTATCAACGGATGCTTCTAATCATAGCTCAATAAAACTATTCCCCGTTTTGATTCGCTATTTTTTACCTTATGAAGGCGTTAAAGTTAAGATTTTAGAGTTTCGAGAGCAGCCAGGTGAGACATCGGATATAATTGTCAATTATTTAAGAGAAGTATTATCTTGCAATGATTAGATAAAAAAAATTGTGGCATTTTGTGGAGATAATACGAACTGCAATTTCGGAGGAAAGAATAGAAAAGGACTTAATAAAAATGTTTACGCAATTGAACCAATCACTCGAAAGACAACTCATTGGGGTTCGGTGTGGACCCCTCACAGTCCACAACGCGATAAAAACAGTGTCAGATGGTCTTCCTGTAGCCTTTGAACGCATCGTTGTCAAAATTTATTCATTTTTTATACATTTACAGCATTCGAGTGGAATCTCCGAAAGAATTCTGTGATTTCAGTGATACAAAGTATCAGAAACTGCTGGGCTATAGTAAAACAAGATGGCTCGCATTAATGCCGGCGCTTGAAAGAATTTTAAAAATATTCCAGTCCTTACAAAGTTATTTTTTGAGCATCGATAACTGCCGAAATATTTTAAAAACCTTTTTCAAAAATCCCGTTCCTAAATTGGTTGTTGTATTTTATGCATGCACAGGCAGCGACTTTTCATCAAACCGTGCTGAAAATTGACGGACAAAGCATCTCTGCAATTGAATCTACGAAGGAAATTAATCGACTGCAAGATAACTTGGCACATAATGAGAGTTCTTGTTTTCTTCCTCACACAATTCGTAATTTAATGATAAAATTACAAGAAAATGACGCTGCTGTTGTTCAGAATGTAAAAGCTGCAGTGGTTGAATTTTATCAGACAAGTAAAGAATGCTTGGAACAGTGGAGTCAGTTCAATACAGACTTAGAAGTGTTTCAATGGGAAAATTTTGTCAAGAGTACTAACGTGAGAAGACGTTCAGAATGTGATGGATTTGCTGATTACTCAAGAATTTGTTAGCAGTAGTCAAGATACGGCAGTGTTTGACGAATTTTCGTTAATTAGTAACCACATCACAGATGAAACGATATCATGCTGGAACAGAAAAATATTGCTGTTGAAGATCGTTGGGTGGAGTTATTCTCACATTTCCGAGACGAACATCTTAACTGTGTGAACTTTCTAATAATTTTATTATTGAATATGTTTTGCGTCTGCCGGGCAGTAACGCCCCTGTTGAAAGGGTTTTTTCTTTCATGAATAAAATATGGACCAGTGAGAAAACACAGTTAGGTGTCGCAGTTTTAAAATCTATTTTAATTACAAAAATAAACATCGACAAATAATGTACTGACCTTTATTCCTATATAAAAACTAGACCAGATATTTTAAAAATGATTTGCTACGCCGACATATACAAAACACGTGTGCCTGTAACTGCAATTTAATATCTCAGTCTAATTTTTAAAAAACGTTAAGATTGTCTTTATAATTGAATAAATACCTATTGTAAAACAGTTTCTTCTTTTTACGCAATAAATATTAATATTTCATTTATCTAATGTGAATGGTTTTATTTAGAAATTTACCGCATACTTGCTTATCCCAACTCCTTACTGTATTACAAAATACAAAAGTAACTCTAATCTGGCTGTCATGTTTCATGCGTAAACTGTTGAACCGATTTTGCTGTAGCAAAATTATTTTTAAATATTATTTTTAGGGTAAGTTGGTGTAAGAATTAATATGTCAGTGAGGGTAAGATACCACAATAACTTATTTTAAGTCGCTTTTAAACCATAACTTTTATTTTGCACTTAAATATGGCATCTTACACCGTCGTACCCCATATTTACGTATTTATTTATTTACAAAGTTCCGTAACGTCCCGCTTTGACACGAAAAAATTGGTCACGTTACCCATGACCCGGACCAGACTAGAATAAATATGTGTGAAGGAGGTGCAGTCTTGTACAGACTGAAAGAGTAGGCCAACGCCTATGGTTAATTGAACCCGAACCATCAAAGTATGACCCTAACCCCTCCCCTCCTGTAAAAGGGCTAATATTCACTAGTGAAGAGCGTTCACAGTTTCAACCAGTCACCGTGATCACGGTTACACTGATTACCGCGCTCGCCGTTACTTTTAATAGTTGCTAGTGATTTAGTATATTTTTCAGTTGTTATTTCATGATAACAACTGAAGTTTTGATAAATTAAAAAAAGTGGGCTACATATATAACTAAAATAAAAATTTCTCCTAAAACTGATTAACACAAGGTATCCTAAATTAGTAATAAAAATATTTTATATAAAAAAGGAAAAGTACAAAAAACAATTTACAACTGAAAAAATTAACAACGACAATATAAATAAAATAGCTAGGTAGAACGCGCCGTGCAATAAAAATAACACTGTAATGTAATTATGTTACCGCGATCAGAAATGTAAAGGAACTACCCTCGTTTTGTTTAGTCTAGTAGATGAAAAACATAACAACGGGAAGAGACCGAGAGAGGGTGAGAGAGAAGAGTGCGTAAAAATAGAAGTAAAAGAGAATGGACGTGCCGGTTATTAAAGGAGAGCACTAAGCCCAGTGAACAGACCAACATATATATTACGTAGCTATTACCTATGTCGTTTAGTCTTAACTGTGAACAGTGAATGAGTGAGTGATTTTTTTCACTAGTTTCTAAGGTAAAGCATTCGTTCTGTCTTAAAAGTGACAGTGAACAGTGAATGAGTAAGTAACTGATTTTTGTAAAAGTGATTGGGGGAACGAGAGGTCTGTTACTCTTCTATCTGTAGAATTACGGTCGCCATGTCGTCCTGTCTTAAACAGTGAACAGAGAATGAGTAAGCGATCTTTTTAAGTGACTGGGGAACGAGAGGTTTGTTCTATATACCTGTAGAAGTACGGTTAACATTCGCCGTGTCGTCCTGTCTTCCAGTGACAGAAGAGTAAGCGATCTTTGTAACAGTGACTGGGGAACGGTTACTCGCCTATCTGAATAACTGTGGTCACCGTGAATTAAAAGTAACCGCGACTCGTTCGCAGTGACAGTTCTTTTGTCTCTTCTCTAGTATTCAGTAACTACAGTATTCAGATGAACTGCAGTCCCCTAGCTGTGGGAGTGAGAGAATGCATAACGCTCTCCCTCGCACAAGCCATACGCGCCGTTCCAATAACATTGTCGTATAATTTTACTCATTGTTGTGAGCAAGCGCTTATGCATGCAGTAAACTGCCAAGCAAGATAACGACTGTAGTATGTTTTCAGATTTGGATTATAACGGTAAAGACCTTTGAGCGCATGCGTAGTTATGCTACATATCTCCCTCTCACTCGCTCGGCTATGGGACATTAGTTCATCTGATACCTTTACCTTTGCTACGATTTGAACCAGGAGGGCTTAAAATAGTACAGGAAAATGGCATACATCATTACCCAGTAATATTTACTGTAGTTAAATTTTTATTCTCTGTATCGCTTTAAGCCATACTGTTGTTCCAGTTTCATCTGCTGGAAATAAAAATTAAGGTAGGGCCTATACATTATCTCTGGGGCCTACTGCTAAATGGTAGTAAACCGTAATCTGTTTTCGTAAGCCTTCTGGATATTGTATCACTATAGCTTACCTATTTTGAAACCCCCCTTTTTCTGGTGTTAATATTATTGTCGAGTATTTGTACCAATTATTTTTGCTTTGAAATTATTAAGCTAAGCCATTTATGATGTTGTGTGTGCGTTGATTGCTTGGGCCTATATTGTAGTGATTATTATTGTTATTCCACATTGCGTGTGGGTACGTAAAGCGGCCATCGCGCCATATAGCTAGTTGCTAATAATGTTATAAATGCACCTCGTAAAGGCGTTCAGTGTTAAAACATTCGTGTAAATTTATTAACACTTTTTTCAATTTAATTTTATTTATTTTTAGTACGATCGCATCGAACAGCGCTCGAAATTATAAAAAATAAATTTAATAGCGATTATTCATTTTAAAACGAGCCAACAATGGGAACAGCTGTAGGTACAAGATTATAGTGACGCCTAATGAACAGAAAAACGGGAAGATTAATAACAGTTCATTTTTCATTTGGGCGTCGGTGCATGAAATTAAAAAGAGACTGAGCGATGATAAGACCTATCATCGCTCAAATAAAGTTAAAATGGGTGAATATTTCAGTAGACCACTGAAATATTCACCCATTTTGGCGATCGTTCTCGTCACGGTCACCGCTACCTGGGAATATATAGCTACCATTTAATGAAAACAATAATACCGACTATTTGAATGAAAACTGGACTCGGTTAGGAGTTGGGTTGTGGATGGACAATACGCGTTGACTTTAAGTCAACGCGTATTGTCCATTTTTCCCGTTGAATGGTTTTACGGGCGTAATGGCTGCGCATTGCTTGTTTAACGCTTCTAGGATTACCTATACGGACTCGCCTTACAATGCAGGTTCGGACATTTTAATGCAGGTTCGGGAGATTGTTCTGTTTTGAGATTGGGACTTGTTACTACAGTCTAGCCTCTCTAAGTTTGCTCCTAATGTAAACAAATTATGACGTCACTGAGCATGCGCATTATATAAAAATGTGTACACGCTGATTAAAAAGTAACAACAAAATACTTCCAAAAGTATTTAAATAGAAAATACTTTTAAAAGTATTTTTATAAATGAAATTGTTAGGCCTACATCATATCACGACTGATGTTTTTATTACTTTAAGTATGTAATATTATTTAATTTGATATTTTTTATTGCCTATTTGTAAGATAATTTTATTATTTTAATTTTGTTTTGTATTCTTTATTGGCTTTGCACTAGCTTTCAAGTTTGATTTTATTATGTTTTTCATTTACCTTGTCTCCTATTTCATTCAATAAATATTATTCACATTAATACATTATGATTTTTATTCAATTAATATATTTTCATAATTACAATCACAACCTTCACTGTTTCAGTGTAATTTTAAAATAATGCTCCTTTTTTAATACTGTTAAATCAACTTACTGGTTTTATTTGATTTTAATGTTAAAAATCTAACGACAACAATTTTATATATTATTTATTTTTTCCTGTACATTATTCTATTTTATCCTTGGTCCCTACTAAATTGAAGTGCAATTTTTGACTTAGTTCATTTATTTTTCTATCCACGTTATTAAATCTTTAATTAACCTCAATCATGTTATTTATAAAATCATTCAGTTCCATTTACTTATTATTTGTTTTTTCTAGTCTATCATTAGTAGTTAGGAAATAAGAGTACTGGGACAACCTTGACCTTTGACCTGGCGGCTCTGGCACGAACTTGGAAAATAACCTTCAAAAAAAACCGCCAAAAAAAAAATTAAAAAAACTTCAAAAAAAAAATCCCGCCAAAAAAAAACAAACAAATAAAATAAAAAAATCCCAAAAAATTAAAAACAATTAATTTGGCAAAGTTCCAAACCCGATTTGCTTCGCAACGGCTTGACCGATTTTGATGCGGGCGATACACACGTGACCGGGAGATCGAGATCTAAAAGATAAACCCTAATCGGTAGCCGTATCCCCGATAGAACCTGAGATCGCTTGTAACACGTGACCTGTCTGTCGGACCGACGAGGTTTAGGTGCCCGCAGGACCCGGACATTCCGTAGAACGCGTTACGTCTGGTTTCGACCGTTAGGTTCTTTCGGGATCCGAAATATATAAATTTAGGAAAATTCGTTTCAGGACACCCTGTGCTTTGTTTTATTAGCATTGACGTCATTCGTTTTTTATCTATGCACGCGCCAGACTATTGATTGGGATGATGCAACTTGTTTATTGCAAATTTAAATTTACAGTTAAGATGATGCAACATATTATTCGTTAAAGTCACGAGCCGTCGAGTCAGCGATAAGTTGTTTGTTTCAATTTTAAAAATCGTTGACGTCATACCGCTTGTTATTCTCATTTTGTACCGAACCGCAGACTCAGCGTTTTCAATGCATTAGCATAGGGGAATTATCTGTATAAAAGGACACCGATTTTCCCATCGAATCATACCATCAGTGCATGTTGCCGTCAAAAAATATAAAAACTGTCAGTTATCATCATGTCATCGTTGATAGCGGTTATATTTTGCATGGTTCTCACCTCTGCAGCGTCATTCATCTCTACGTCAACCATAGAATATCTACAAACGTACGGATATCTCGCGACAGAGACAAACGCTTCATTCACAGATCCCGAAACCATCAAAACCGCCTTGAAGCAATTCCAAGAATTTTACGAATTACCGATCGATGGGGAGGAGAACGAAAACACTACCTGTTTGATGACACAACCAAGGTGCGGAGTATTCGATTTAGCATCCGCCTATAGAACTGCACCGCATTCGTGGACAAAAAACAACTTATCATGGCATTACAGCCTGGCCACGCCCGAAATGGTAGCGACTACCGAACGCGCGTTTGAAATCTGGATGAACTCGTCAGGACTAACATTCCACCAGAACAGCGAGAACCCAGATATTGTGATAACAAACGGCCGTACCCTTCACAGGTACAGTAAAAGAGTGAGCGGTATGTGTCCCATACGCTTCGACGGACGAGGTGGAACATTAGCACACGCATTTTTTCCCAATAGGAATAATAGTGTTGTAGAGATACACGTGGATGCAGACGAACAATGGGACTATAGTTTGGAACGAATAATTCCACCCGGCAGAAGCAACTTTTTAGCGATGATGTTACATGAAATTGGACATGTGATAGGAATCGAACACTCTACCGATAGACGTGCTGTCATGTATGCGTATTACAGAGGATACACCAGTCTAGCCGAGGATGATATCAATGCTATTCAAAGTCTTTACGGTAGACCTAGACCTCGAACAACACCGTCTACGACCGCTACTACAACAGCCGCCACCACTGTATCACGAAAAAACAGCACCACTCCTCCGCCACCAAATGAAGGCACTGAACTTAAAACCTTCATTTGTCAGCACATCGATAATACGATGAAAATGGTCGTCATCAATAATAGATTCTACATTCTACATGATAAACTTGTGTGGTCATTAGACATCGATGGAGAGTTTCATCACTCGAAGAAACCATTGGTGCTAACCGACTGGTTAAAGTTTCTACCGACAAAGTTTAATATTACAGCGGTGTATCAAAAGCCGAACGGTCTGGTAGTTATGCTAGTAAACGGTAAGACATTGTACGTATTTAATATGCATAACCTTCAACTGGATACTGGATATCCAGTATCGGCCGCGAGACAATTCGGCATACCAGAGTCAAGTGTTATACACACTATTATCAATACGTACACAGGCAAGACGTACGTATTATACAATGATATATTCTATGCCGAAATAGATGAAAATGATTTCACCTCGCGCGAATTGGGAATGATTACCAAAATATTTCCTGGTATACCACTCGGTCTAGACTCTGCTATGCGATACACAAACGGAATACTCTACTTCTTCAAAGGAAACCTCATGTACGAGTTTAGCGAATTTTCAGGTAAACTACTACGAGCCGGCAAGATCGACTATACTTTGTTCGGAATAAAATGTTACGACAGCGTGATCATTGATCAATTTCGCAATATACTTTCGAAATATAATGTATTGCCTAAAAAGTGAATTTTGTAAATATATTGTTATTTTTCTGTTCAATAAATGATTATTTACAAAATAACGTTTTTCCTTTCAAAATCCTTATTTAACCTAGATATAAGCAGTGTCGCTCTCAGTGCAACGCACGATGAGCTTGAGAAGTGGTATAGCGCGCGAGCTTCACAAGCAAGCCCGCAGGAACTATCCCAACAGAAACGTAGAGCTGAAGGGTATCGACGACTTGTATCAGGCCGATCTGGTCGAGATGATCCCATACGCCAGAGTCAATAAGGGCTACAGATACATAATGACAGTAATAAATTGTTTTTCTAAATTTGCTATTGCCGTGCCGCTCAAGAGCAAGACGGCTGAAGAAGTCGCTAGCGCTCTCGGCCCCATACTGAAAAAACACAATATGCGCCATTTTCATACCGACGAGGGTAAAGAGTGGTACAACGCGTCTGTGAGGTCCTTGCTGTCCAAGCACGGGATCAACCACTACTCCACTTACTCTCCGAAGAAGGCCTTGATAGTAGAGCGGTTCAACAGGACGCTGAAGGAGATGATGTGGAGAAAGTTTACAGAACGGGGCAATTATGTTTGGATAGGTCTTTTAGACGACCTCCTGTCTCAGTACAATAACAGGTCTCACAGGACTATAGGTTTCAAACCTGTAGATGTAAGTAAGAGGAACGAAGGTGAGGTGCTAAGAAATATATTGTCCAATACTCGTAAGAAACGCGCTCCCCAAACCGCCAAGTTTGAGCCGGGAGATAAGGTCAGGATCAGCAAGTACAAAAAAACTTTCGACAGAATTACATACCCAATTGGACCTAGAGGTGTTTACCGTAGATCGTATTTTGCACACCCGTCCCGTCACATACTCGCTCAAAGACGAAAAAGGACATGTGATCAAAGGTAGTTTTTACGCCCAAGAACTGAGCAAGACGAAATACGGCGACGTATTCCTCGTCGAGAAGGTATTGAGGAGAAAAGGTGACAGGTTGCTGGTCAGGTGGTTAGGGCATGACAAGAGTCACGATTCATGGATCGACAAGAAAGACCTTATATAAGAGCTGTAATGTAGGTTTATCGGTTACTAGTGCAAAATGAGGTGTAGGGAGCAGGAGAAACTCCCTGTCGTCAACTTAGATGTGCTTATCGAGTCGGGAGAAATAGGCGAAACGAGAAACAGACACGGTCGCCTCCTGCCGAATAGTATCAGATGTTTGGCCGTAGGACCGTCGAATTGCGGCAAGACAAACGCAATAATCAACCTGCTGTTCGACCCCAACGGGCTGAGGTTCTGCAATGTGTACATATTTTCAAAATCTCTGCACCAACCCAAGTATAGGTTTTTGGAGCGGGTGTTTCATGATATGGAGGGTGTAGACTATCACGAATTTAGCATCAACGCGCAAGTCCTGCCTCCGGAAGAGGTAGAGCCCAATTCCGTGATGATCTTTGACGATGTTGTATGTGAGAAACAACACAACGTGGTAAAGTACTTTGCTATGGGGAGACTTAACAACCTGGACGTGTTTTACCTATGTCAGACATACAGTAAGGCGCCTAAACAGCTCGTTAGGAATAATGCAAATTTTTTACTCATGTTCCGTCAGGACGAGCGCAACCTACGCCATATTTTTAACGACCTCGTAGTCCCCGATATGAGTTTTGAAGAATTCAAGATTCTGTGCGGTGAGGTATGGTCTCGAAACAAGAACGGACTTCTAGTAGTCGATAAAGAGAGAAAAACCCTCGGCGGTCGCTATAGATTTAATTACGATACGTTCGTCACCGAACTGCGACCCGTTTCGGCCGACACACAGCAGGAAAAAGCTGCGCAGCTAGCAGGACCGAGCAGAAAAAAGCTGCGCAGCTAGCAGGAATAAGCAGAAAAAAGCTGCGCAGCTAGCAGGAATAAGCAAGAAAAAGCTGCGCAGCTAGCAGGAACGAGCAGGTAAAAGCTGCGCAGCTAGCAGGAATAAGCAGAAAAAGCTGCGCAGATAGCAGGAAAAAGCTGCGCAGCTAGCAGGAATAAGCAGGAAAAAGGTGTACAGTCGCAGGTCGTGTATATATTAACGGTAGTGGAAAGGGGACTGCGTTAATAGACGAGGAGATGGCTTCGAGACAGGTCGACGAGAATCTAGTGCTGGAGATCGCAGAGTTGCGCAGGAGGATAAGAGAGAAGCAGCTAATTCTCAAGCATGGCTTGACTGAGGAAGATCTTAGGATACAGAAGCAGCTCAAACCGCTAACCGACCCCTTATCGAAGCTGTTGAACGAAAAGAAAGCCGAGACCGACCCTTCCTCAACGAGCGAACCGTTGAAGGGTTTAAAGCGTAAGCCTGTTAGGACGAAACCTGAAAATCGGTCTTCTAGACAGGTTGAAGCTCTTGACGATGATGACGAAGAATACAGAGTCGCAGATGAAAGTACCGACGACTCATGGAAAGATCTGATGACCGGTCCGTACAGGTACGCTAATCTGAAGAGGGGGAGCGACGGGTTCGGACCTCGGCATACTAAGAAGAAGACCGCGGACGAACCGATGGATGCGGGAGACCTCCATAGGATGGAAGAAATGGATACGAGCGCCAGCCTCCCAGTGGAGTTCACGGATGATTCAACTGTCGGGAATTCCGTGGAGATGAGGGACGCTTCCAGACCGCAGGCTACCCCGATGAGGACTTTACCTCGCGATGAGGAATTTAGCACCCCCAGCACCGTGGAAGAGCTGCTGTCTACCCCGCTAAGTCCGAGCTTCGGTATGGGTCAAAAACACGTTTCCCGGACGTCTAGCCCGTCGGTACATGCATGAGGCCATCACCGACTCCGACAACAATACGGATTCTACATACGGGGTACACTTCGAGGGTAACGATTTGGTGATGGGAGACTCAACCGTGCAGTTTGGACCCGACGACTCGATAATCGTCGGAGACGTGTCGTACCCAGGCACGTCTGGTCTGTACGAGCTGATATTCAAAAGGAAACCCGACCCGTTCGTCTACTCGGAAGAAGACTTGGAGGAGTACAAAAACTTATTGGACGCCACAAGCGCCCACAGAAGGAACAACTCAGCGCTAGGTCAAGTGAAGGCCAACACAGGGAAAAAGTACGTTTCAATCATAAGCCGGCTTTTCCCTCCGAAGCCGGACCGGCCGAAGCGCGGTAAGGGTATACGAGCCGGGCCTATGATGGAGCTGAACGGAAACAGGAAGACTGAGTACGTATATTTCGACGATCCCAACGAGCTCTGCGACAGGCTTAGACTCCTCGTAGCTTCTAAAGACTCAGGTTATACGGGTCACGACAGCGAGATAAATGCAATAGTCGAAGAGCTTAAAGAGCTGGGGCTTATAAGAGGAGATCTACGTCTGTAACTTTTATTCTCGCCATGGACACCGGAAGATCCGTACGTCGTTTTCTCACCCCTTACAGGGTGACTGCCGATGGAGATATGGACATGAGAGACCGGAGAATCTGTCGAGTAGGCGTAGCCCAGTCGTATACTGACGCGGTCAATGTTAACGAGTGCATGACACTCATCCAAGCTTATGCCGAAGATTATGGAGTCCTCGAAGTTCACGAGGAGGGCGGTGGCGATCCTACTACGACCTTTACGGGCGCAGGATGGCGCAAGTAGGAGACCCGATCGATGACGAAGACGCCGTCAACCTCAAGTACTTGAAAGAGTACCTTTCCTCCCACGACGAAAAGATGAAAGTTTCAGATCCCGTCAAAGACGAGCGGGTCGACGAAATTTTGAAAATGCGTGATGAGATTCAAAAGTTACGCAAAGAGTTGGAAGAAATAACATTCCGCTTGGAAACAAAAGGAGCTCCATAAATAGCCGGTGACTGCACCACAGACCTCATTATAAATTTAAAATGGGGCGACGCAGCACGACTCGTGGTAGAGCGCATGCAGGAGCCGGACTGGTAGGCAGCATCGCGAGCGGAGTCTTAGGAGCCGCCGAGAACGTCGTAGGAACCGTATTGAACAAAGCGATAGACGTTCTACCTGTAGAGCTTCACATACCAGGATATCAGTACTGCGGACCCGGCACAGACCTGTCGAAGAGATTGAGAAGAGGAGACCCAGGCATCAACCCTCTAGACGCCGCGTGCAAGCAGCACGACATAGCCCATTACAACCGCAAAGACTCGGCGGGTAGGGCCGAAGCAGACCGGGTATTGGCACAGAGAGCCTGGGAGAGGGTGAAAGCGTCCGACTCCAGCATAGCGGAGAAAGCGGCCGCCTGGGCGGTGACCAACATAATGAAAGCTAAAAGCAAGTTCGGCGGGAGGATCAAGCGAAGGCAGACCGGGAAGACCGCCCGTAGGAAGACCGCTCGTAAGACCCCTAGCAAGACCAATCGTCGCACTACCCGCAGGACTATCCGTAGCACTACCCGACGAGGTGAGGGACTGTATTTGAGACCGTACCCTACGCAGCACGCAGGATGTGGACTAAAGAAAAAAAAAACTTCGTTGAAACTTCCGAACAAACCCCTTTCCGATAGCCAATTGATGACGGCCGCCGACGCAAAGACGCAAAGACTCGAAATCTCGAACTTTAGAGGGGTGTTTATGCGTGACACGCTTCCTCACAGGCCCTACAAGAAAGAATCATCCATCATAAACTTAGACAGCGTGATGAACGAAGGAACCCACTGGGTGTGTTACAAGAAGGTCGGAGCGGTCGTAGATTATTTCGACAGTTACGGTAATCTGAGACCAACCTTAGAGCTGGTGAGATACCTCGAGAATGGGGGTGACGGACCGATCACCATAAGATATAATTACGAGAGGAGGCAACACTTTGATTCAGTCGTGTGCGGACACCTATGCTTAGAGTTTCTGACAGGTAAAGATGCTGTGTCTAAGCGGTAAGAGCTCTACGATCGAGGTCGATTACTTCCCTCCCATAGACCTCGGAGAGGGTCAGTGGGAGGTAGGTCTAGTGGATTTCATGAGCTACAACAACATACCCAACGTGCGGAAAGGGGTGAACAACCTGTTTTGCTTCGGTGATGGGGAGACTGTGGAACTGCCCGAAGGCATGTACGAGATAGACGACATCCACTCCAAGATCAAATACGAGATGTTGGAGATGTACGGCGGAGCAAACTGCGCCAGCAGCAGAACGCGGAGTAAGACGATAACCGAACCGATGTTGATGACTCAGGATCCCTTAAGTACCAAAAGCTCTTGAAGGAGCGGAAAAAGGAACAGAAAGGAAAAAGGGCAGAGAGATCGAGTGACCCTCTCGTAGAGTTCCATAAGAGATTGGAGAATGCGGCGAAAATAAGGGCTGCGATAAGATTGGAAGAGGAAGTGAAAAAGGCGGAAGAGGAAGCGAAAACGGCGGAAGAGGAAGCGAAAACGGTGAGCGACGTGATGAAGGAGACGGCAAAGGGGACAAAGACGGGCGCGGAATGTCGACCGTTGCCGAGACTCAACATAGAAGTAGTTCCTACTACACTAAAGTGCTCGATATTCTGCGGAGAAAAAATAGTTTTTACCGTACCCGAAACGATCAGAGAGGTGTTGGGGTTCGATCCGGCGATCCTTGGGCCCAATAAATGGCATACTTCGCAGCGTCCTGTCAACATTACGGCTGTAAATGCCGTGCAACATTGCGAGGGGCTCGTACACTAACGGAACCGAAGGACATACGCTGCACGAGTTCTTCCCGCAGGTGGAACGGGGTTACAAGATAATCGAAGTGCCCAAGAACGTCATCTACCTACCCGTAAATACTTCAAGGATAGGAAAAGTGACCGTCTGCGTAGTGGATCAGGACGGAAGACCTATTAGCTTTCAGAACGAGATAATCAGCCTCAGGCTTCACCTCAGAAGACGGGCACGATGGGATTAGTCTACTTGGAAGAGGGTTATAAAAGAACCGTGTCGGGCGGGGTGAAGAACATTCGTCCTGCGGAGCCTCACCAGTCACTTCGCGACAAGAAAGAGAAGAGACTTTCCTCAGATAACGCCGCTTTTTTGAGATCATTAGGATTCGTCGTGTTGGAGAAATGAGCTAAATAATAGACGTGGAATCCTCTAACGCCGTGGCGGATGACGACATCATAGGTATAGAGCTGCACACTCACACTCCGTACGCGTCAGCGACGTTCAACAACAACGACGAGATCAGGATCCCAGTAAACCAGCAGGATGTGTACACCCTACCTTGCGACAGCCTGCTTTACGTCGACGGAAAACTTGCGGCGTCTGATGGTACTTTAGATCCGGCCCTGGCTCTTTCAGACAACTGGCCTGCTTTCCTGTTTGAAGAGATCAGGCTAGAGATGAACGGTATCGAGGTGGATAGAGTGCGCAATGTGGGTATAACGTCGACTATGAAAAACATTCCGTCCTTCAGGTATGGAGAACAGAACTCTATAGACGTCGAAGGGTGGAACAAGGACGCCGTTACGGCCATTACCATCAGCACCACCGGTCGGTTCTCGGCTCACGTACCGCTAAAGAGGATCATAGGATTCTGTGAGGATTACCGCCGCATAATAGTCAACGCCAAGCTAGAGCTTATCCTGCTCAGGTCGGCCACCGACGACCGCGCCGTGGCGACACTCGCGCGCAAGGACTACAAGCTGTCTCTCACCAAGGTGGAGTGGAAGATGCCTTACGTCAGGCTTTCCGACGAGCGCAGGCTCCCACTGCTCAGGATGGTGGACCATGAAGCGCCTATATCGATCGCCTTCCGCAGATGGAACCTATACGAGTACCCCGTTCTGCCGCAGAGCACCGACGTGCTATGGACCGTCAAGACCTCTTCCCAGGCGGATAAGCCTCGCTACATCATAGTAGGACTACAGACCGACAAGAAGATCAAGACTACCGTATCATCGCATTTCGACCACTGCGAGCTCCAAGACATAAAACTGTACCTGAATACGGTGTACTACCCGTACGAAAACGCGAAGGGAGAGTACTCACTCTTCTACGAAAACGTTAAGCGCTTCCACAAGGTCTACTACGGAGGACAATCCAATCAACCCCTCATCGATTTTACGAGCTTCAAGACGAAAGTGCCGCTCTTCTTTATAGACTGCTCGAAGCAGAACGAGTCGCTCAACACCGGCGATATAGACATCAGGATCGATGTCAAGTGCAAAAACAATATCCCCGCCAATACCTCCGCCTACTGCCTGATAATCACAGATTGCGTCATGCAATATCAACCGTTAACAGGAACCGTCAGAAGGACGTAGTAACCAGGAACATTATGGCAACCGCATATCTATGATTTACAAAGACTTGTCGACATACCTCAAGCACGAAAAGAACTTCTTTTGGAGATGTCATGCGAAGAACACGCTCGACAAGAGAGCGCCGACGATGAAGACGAATGGACCGTAACCAAGAAAAGGAAAAACTGCATGCAATGCATTTTCAACTGTCGTATCAGCCAGTAAAGCCGCGTATTGTATCCACGAGTTTTATTCTTCATGTACGGCTGTCCTTAGAGTCTGGACCATTGTAATTTAGTTATAACGTTTTGATTTCAGAATATATGTATTAAACTTATTTCAACACGTGTCATCATTTCAACACCTTTACACCTGTAGATATAAGTTTTGCTAAAGCCGAAGGCTTTCTCGATCGTGCAGCGAGAGAGCAGCATGACGACAGGATCCGACCGGTAGGTCGGATCCCTTCGGGAATCGGAACTTGACTTCCCGCTTCAGGTATTTCATATACTTGCAGAGGTTTAGGTTGCAAGAAATAAAAGACAGATTCATAAAAGAATAAAACGTTTATTGTTACGTTATGATGAGGGTGAGAATGAATACAATAATAGAGGTGCGATAATAATACAATGAACTATAAACTAGTAATACTGATGTGATGATGGTCGGATACAGTAAACTCGTCGACATGTGCTAGAAGGAGACTAACCCATAATTTCTTGGAGCTCCTGCGGAACGTTCCTATGTCCGTATGCTAGGGTGCGGATGGCATCTACGGCGACGCGCTTATCATCGTAGTTGCACAGTGCAAGCTTGCTCGTCAATACGGTGCTGACTACATGCTTGCGGGATTGAAACAGCTTCATGTCCCTGTACAACCACAACGAGGGATCTTCAAAACACTTTCTGTAGTCGTCGAACGTGATGTCTTTGCGGACCACGTTCTTTTTGACGCCTTTAGCCTTCTTCTTGACAATACCCTCGCCAGTCCTGAAAGTGTACAGTTTTGCTCTCATCCCTATAAACTCTGCGATGGGGATGCCGTTGCACTCGTCTTTGAACTTGCCGAGCACTTTTTTGTTGGTAATGGAATGGCACGGGTGTGTCGGGGGGTAGTCGGAGGTGTCGAAGAAGGCCTTGAATTCTGGGTCCCGCATGTCGCGGTAAAAGTCTGGAGTCTCGATGTCGTAGAAGAAGCTGTCTGTATCCATGTACAGGAGGTCGATTTTCGACCCGTACCTCTTCTTCATGACATCGTAATGAAATGAATACATTAAGGTCTTACTGAAGTCCAAGACCGTAGCGCCCACGTAAATGGGCTTGTCCAGATGAATGGAGGTCTTGGACATCTCGACAGCGCAGAGCGACTCGTCGTAAATGATCCTGTCTTTGAAGGAGGGCTTGGCGACCAGCTTCATCAACCTCTTCGAGCTGCTAACCAGCTCCAGATTCATGCGTTTTCGAACGTTCTCCATGCACTTGCCGAAGACAGCATTGTTCAGCAGTTTGAAAAAGTCCTTCTCGAAGGCATTGCGGGCCGACTGTCTGTTAAGGGTGTTCAGGTCTATATAGGGCTTGAGCCATGCAGACTGTCGGAACTGAAGAACCCTGTGTACTTTGGTGACTTTTAGTCCGTGTGCGATAGCCTGCTTAAGGAGAGCGTAGTGGCAAACGTACTTGGTCTTGTTTTGCAGGGTGGTCAGGAGTTTGGGGTTTCTAGCTCCGGGAGGGATCGCGTTGTCCGCCATGAACGGGAGGTCGTTGTGCGAGTCCTGCGTCTCCGCGTCTGCAGGGTACTCCACGTCCACCTCGAGGATGAAGCCCAGCGGGGAGTCGCTGGGGATGACACTTAAATTCGAAACTAACCTGTTCTTTCTCTCTTCATCCTCGATCCAGTAAAAATCCTTGTAGGGGAGCTTCCCACTCATCGCCCAACCATATAGGTTGTTCGCGTCCACATACATGAGGTAGTTGGAGGGCAGCTCGGGGTCGAAACCTTCCACATAAGGGTTGTTGGCCTTGGCATGTTTCTTGACGCATACAGAGATTCCTCCTCGGATCCCTCTCTCCAGAAACATGTACATATCATAATCGGTTATGAGTTCCAGTTCTACTCGTGTCTTGTAGAGCATGGCGTCGAAAGAAAAACCTGGGACAGTAAAGTAATGGGCGCAATCGAGCCCGTATTCCTTCCTGCATAGAGACCTGAAATTCTCAAAGACGTCAGCCAACAGGAGGACATCGCACTTGAGGTACAAGTCAGAGTACTCCCCCAGCGTGCGGATGTTAAAACTGTCCCACACTTTAAGAGCATGACGATAGTCATCGTCTGAAATGTGCTCCCCGGTGAGGCTGCTGTAGAATGCTTCCTGAGGCCTCTTCCCCTTTACTAGGGACAGCTGCGTTCCGTTAAAGAAAGACTCGGTATGGGCGAAGCCTTCGGGAGGGAGGTTATCCACCAATGCGCTCAGGCCGCTGGCCATGAACCTAAAAGTGTCGACAAACCTCACGGCTAGCGTCTTGGTTATGTTTTTGGAGAAGGCAACGTACCTCTCCGTAGAATTAGGTATGACGGATATCCTCTTCTCGTCATAGCCGAGCTGTCTGACTATGAAATGAGAGTCGTAATTGGACGAGTTGTGGATAAAGACGGGTATGAACTTCTGGTTCTGTCTCATCAGATTGCAATTCGAACAGAGAGCGGTCCTATACTTTCCAGTCAGATGACAATGATCCCTGGTGGGTCTCACCTCAGGTCCGAACGCTACATCGCACATCTGACAACTCGTAGCAGCTTTGAACGAAAGCTCGTCCTGAGCCGTAAAGACCATAGGAACGTTTCGGTCCGACGCAGCAGCTACCCGTTCGACTATTTTTTTCAGGGTCTGCATAAAATGATCGGTCGCGTCAGGACCTCTATAAAGCAAGGGCGTTTTCGGCACTAATTGCGCGAAGTCGTCGGGAAGCGACGGGTCAACTACAAAATACATCCCGTAGCTCATGGGAACGTGACGCTCCGTGGCTATAGTGAAAAAAGATGTCGGTTTGGGGAGGTATCCTCCAGTGGGTTTGAGTACGCACTCAAAATCGGCATACGCAAATATTGGGACTGGGAATATGTGATGGTAATTTTTAAATTTCATCACTGGGGGAGTTCCATCATCGTTAGGCTTGGGCAGGGTGATCCTGCATGACGGGTTCTCTACGCAGTACTCGCGGTGAGCCGCCGTCTTCTCATGACCCTTAGGGTCGTCGTTGTAGAAGGTGAAACACCTCTTGCATACATCGATTGTCTGCTCATGTTTTGTCAACTGTGACCTGATTAACCGACTAAAATTATTGATGAAACAGTAATGCTGAATATCGGCATTTGTGACCAGGAGAAGATCGAAGTGATCATCTTTTTCGACATCAGCGACGACTAGAGGTTCTATTACCTCTTTTTCGGCTATCCCGTATACGTTGACGGACACCCCGTTGGCCTTGGCGAAGGCCTTTACGTGACTGAGGGAAGTGGGGAAATCTACCATACCGAAATCGTACTTGTCAAGCAGGGCGTCGTATCGTCTATCGATTCTGTCCCTGTGAGGACCTGTTACATGTTTACATAGGATAGCCCACTTGAAACACCTTTCGTCTCGGTTCTGGACGTTGATAACCGCTTTGCGGTTCTTTACGAAAGGTGGAAGAGGTAGGTACGATGAGCCTCGAAGCGGTCTATACCGGTTGATCCTGAGGAGGACGCCATCAACCGACATCAAAGACCATCCACTACCCTTCCCTAAAACCTCTGCTTCCTCATCCACAAGTTTTTGGACGCACATGTCTACGAGCGCTCCCATATCCGACCCGGGAAAGACGCAGGTGTTGGCAGTCTTGAACCCTACGTCTTGCACCTCTCCCGTCGTTGCCTTCTCGTACGTGCACCATCTCGCTGAGCAACGACTTCATTTCTTCCCTCAGGTGTGTCAGGAGCACCGTCACGTCCTTGAAGATGCTGTTGTCGTTTTTGCATTAATACGTTCGGAGGTTGCATCCGAACGCATTTTCCAAGACGTGAAAACTGCCAGACTCTGCAGCTTGTTCCAATCTGATTCGTTTGGCTTGCCTTTCCATATTTCCTGCAAAACCATATGTTTAAGTTTAACGGGAAAAGTATGGTACTTTGAAATGAAAACAATGATAAACTGTTTAATACATTTATTCTATTATTAATATATAACTATAATACTAATACTGATACTAATACTATGATGGGATGCACATCCCGTCATTCTGTCTGTGGCTTCACCGCAGCGATTACTGTTTAATAAATTTATTAGTATGATATAATATTCAGTATTACATACAATGCTAAACTAATCATATGTAGTTAGTACAAATATCGTATTTAAAAATAAGGCTAACCTTTAAATGAAGGCTGGTGCGTAACACTGGTTGTTGATGCTGTTGATGTTGTTGGTGTTGTCGGTGGTGATGGTGGTGGTAGCGGTGGTATTTTAAACTGAAACAGAACACAAACGGTAACACGCATTAGAGACTAGTCAAGCGTCTATAAAATAAATATTTATTTGAATGCGCTTTGCTAAACTCATCACATGCGGTTAAAACAAATCTCCCTTTATTTTTAGTATGTAAATTATTATTCCGTACTTGTAATAGTTTTATAAAAGATTCAAAGTGCATATTTCATAAAAGTGCTCAAGTCTTTTAAATTTTAAAAATATTTAAAGTAGAATAAAATTCACCTTCAATTAACAGCAGGTACAGAAGAAGAAGAACTGTGTCTAGCAGCGTAGCAGCAGGTAAGAGAAGAAGAAGAAGAAGAAGAACTGTGTCTAGCAGCGTAGAGCAGAGTATACTACTGGCAGTAGAGTTATGGTACACTGGGAAAATCGGTACCCTTTTATACAGATAATACACCCTATGCTAATGCATTGAAAACGCTGAGTCTGCGGTTCGGTACATAAGAACAAGCGGTATGACGTCAACGGCTCATGACTTTAACGAATAATATGTTACATCATTTAGAAAAATTAATTGCGATAAACAAGTTGCATCATATAGAAAAATTAACTGTACATTTAAATTTACAGTAAACAAGTTGCATCATCTGAATCAATAGTCTGTCACGTGCATAGATAAAAAACGAATGACGTCAATGATAATAAACTAAAGTACAGTGTGTTCCGAAACGAAATTACCAAAATTACCGATTGTTCAGATCCCTAAAGAACCTAACGGTCGAAACCGGACGTAACGCGTCTACGGAATGTTCGGGTCCTGCAAGTACCTAAACCTCGTCGATCCGATCGAAGGGTCACGTGTTACAAGCGATCACAGGTTCTATCGGCGATACGGCTACAGATTAGAGCTTATCTTGTAGATCTCGATCTCCAGGTCACGTGGGTACCGCCCGTATCAAAATCGGTCCAGCCGTTGCGGAGCAAATCGGGTTTAGAACTTTGCCAATTTTTTTGTTTTTTGCGGTTCTTTTTTTTAAATTTGCAATAAGCAAGTTGCATCATCCCAATCAATAGTCTGGCGCGTGCATAGATAAAAAACGAATGACGTCAATGCTAATAAAAGCATAGGTCGCAGGCCACGTGACTCGTAATAAACAACATGCGTCATTGTCAAAATTAAAACAATAGAGTTGCAAATAAACAGATTTCATCAGTCTGGCGCGTGCATCGGTCGAAACCGGACGTAACGCGTTCTACGGAATGTCCGGGTCCTGCAAGTACCTAAACCTCGTCGATCCGATCGACGGGTCACGTGTTACAAGCGATCACAGGTTCTATCGGGATACGGCTACAGATTAGAGCTTGTCTTGTAGATCTCGATCTCCAGGTCACGTGGGTACCGCCCGCATCAAAATCGGTCCAGCCGTTGCGGAGCAAACCGGGTTTGGAACTTTGCCAATTTTTTTGTTTTTTGCAGTTTTTTTTTTGGCGGGATTTTTTTATTTTCTCCAAGTTTTTTTTTTTGCGGGTTTTTTTTGTGGTCAAACGTTAAGGTCGCACCAAAACCGGGGGGTCAAAGGTCAAGGTTGTCCCAGTACTCTCTTTTCTATACTACTGACGGGGAAAGTGGAGCAGGGATCTCCTGTTTTAGAAATTGTTGTATGCTAAATAAATAATTATTACTAAATAAATAAATTAATTAATCGATGAGACCTGTCAGTGGATAGAGCTGTCCATGTCATTTCATTCA
This sequence comes from Catonia carolina, assembly GCA_035578175.1. Classification (NCBI taxonomy): domain Eukaryota; kingdom Metazoa; phylum Arthropoda; class Insecta; order Hemiptera; family Achilidae; genus Catonia; species Catonia carolina. The sequence goes on from JAQMRL010000004.1 coordinate 5,016,199, forward strand.
CTCTTTCACTCACCGTTATAAACCGGGAAAACCGGTATATAATCTAACTTCCCTAGTAGCACCTATTTAAGTTTAAAGTTTCAACTTTGTACAATGTTCCGTTTTGAGATATTTTGTTCACAAACACACACACAGACCAATCGCTAAAAACATGTTTTGTGGGGTTCAGGTGGTCTGAAAACATGTATATCCGGTGAAAACTAGATTTCTTAAAAACGACGGGAAAACAATACTTTCCTTCCTATACTTTCATAAAGGCAAGAGAAAGTAATGTAATATAATAAACTTATACACACACACAACAACACATACGTACATTCACAGGACAAACTGAATACGCTCACACATAACATAAACATACATCAGATGATTTACTACCGTCAGATGTGAAAGACAAAAAATAATAATAACAAAATTATTTTCCATTTTATTAAATAAAATGGATTGTTAACTCACTCTTTTTTAAATTCTTTAAAGAGTAAGGTGACGATTTACATCTTTTTAAAAATAGAAAAACATTTTTATAATTGAAAACAATTTTATTGAACCGATAAAGATAGATATTTTTAGAAGATTGGTGGAAATAAAGATTTCAAGGACTTTTAATAGATTTTAAAGATTTTAAGGAACTTTTAACAATTTAAATAATCTTAAGAATTTTAGAATGTTTACAAAAAAATCTTTTAATAAAGATCCTTGAATTATTGAATTTGGAAACTTTTCTTTATGAACTTCTGGGACAAAAAAATGGTGCCGTGACCAGGATAAGAAAGGATTCAATTAAGGAATTTCAATAAATAAATAAATTTTGGAAAAGAAATTAAAATAACTAACAAAAAGGACAGGATAGTGAAACAATTTCATCAAACGAAAATAATCAAACCAGAGCAGTTGAAAATCAAAAAGGAGATAAGAAGAAAAAATTAAAAATAACACAACGAATCTTCTAAAAATTATAAAAACTAAGGTATAAACAATTCACATCTGACCAAATATACTGACTCCGACTGGTAAGTCATCTGTTTCACACATATACATTTTTAACATAAACAAACGGAATAAAAATAAACATGGAGGAACAAGTGGGACAGATTCTCGAAACGAATAAATTAGACGAAACGAACATTAACTTCCAACTTAGGATACGGAGAAGTACGACAACAGGAAACATACGACAAAAACGACAAAGACTACAAAAACTATTAGAGAACGGGCGACAGATTGACTTAAACACATTACATAGATTTGATTTTGGTAAACAACTGACCGATTGTCAAAATTATTTTGCAAGGATAAGAAACATCGAAAATTTAACGGAATTAGAAACATATAATGCTAAAATTTTTGAGGATAGGCTTAACAAAATATTAACATTTATATTGCCCAACAAACCGGATAAAGCAGTAGATTTTCAGAATTTAAAGGAAGGGTTTGAGGTTTGGAAAGCAAATGGGTGGCATAATATTGAAGTTAGACCTAATTGTGAACAAAATCTAAATCTTGAAAGGGTACGTTTAGGAGACAACTTCTTGCCTAATCAAAGGCAAGAAATTCCTAATTGTGATCAATTTAACTTTGCACCTGATACAGGAATATTTAACCCCGTTCTTCAAAACGAAGTACCTGACATCTACATACCGAATGCAGTAGGTAACAATACTCCCTTACATTTTCAACGTGAATTAGATTTCAATTGGACAAAAATTGCAAATCCAATTGAACAAGAGTTAAAACAATTAACTATCACCGATGGACGAGACATTGATACATTAGTAAGAAATATTAAACTCATCAAACAAATACAGAAACGTTATGCCGTTAATTTACCTCTGGTTTTGTTAACTCCGTTTATGACTGGTTTTACAGAACAAATTTTTGAAAACTCCATTAGGAATAACCATAATTTTGATCAGTTTCATCAAAATTTAGTAAATAAATTAATTACACCAAAAATGAAAGAAATATTAAAATTGAAATTGTTATACCGAAATCAGTCACAATCGGAAACTCTTGCAGAATACATGAAGGAAATTTTAGAGAATCATGATGTTTTGAGACTAGATTTAACGGAAGGTGAGTTAATTAATATAATTTTAACAGGTTTAAATGAAATATATGCCACACACATAGGTATAATTGGTAAACCCACCAACTTACAAGATTTTATTAAGTTAGACGCTTATGTTTATGAAAGAGTTTATGCCAGAACTCTTAATGATCTTGGTTTATCAAACATAAATAATACAGGCGCTCTAAATACAATAAATAATACAGTATCTATTCAAGGTAAACAAAATACATTAAAAGATTCAGCATTCAATAACACCAGATCACAAAAATCATCCACAACATCGAAGTGTTTTTATTGTAATAATTCAGGCCACATTAAAAGGAATTGTAAACTTTGGCAACTCCAATATGGAAATAACCATGTTTCAAAAAACTGAATGAATACAAATACGGAAAACATAGACATATGGTTCGTATTTGTAAACATAATGCAAATAAACATTTAAAGATAGGTGAACAAAAGTTAAACGGCAACTATACTTTGAAGGCCTTAACAATAAAAATTAAAAATGATACATTTAGGGCTCTTATTGATTCAGGCTCAAGCCACAACATTATTAATCAAAAAATGTACAAACTTTTAAAAAGTAAGAAAGCAGTTATAAAGGAGGAAAATTTTAATGCAATTTGTCTTACAGCGGACAGGTTTCCTTTGGAAATCAATAAACAAGTCTGGGTTAAAATTAATTTACAAAACATATCGTGGAAAATGAACTTTAAAGTATTAACACAAATACAACACAAAATAATACTAGGAATGCATTTTTTACAAACCACACGTGCAACATTCAATGCAACCAGGTCATTCATAACCTTTGAATGGTTGAAAAATCAAAAATTTTATCTAATAAATACATACCCAGATCAGATTAATAATCTAGAGCACTCCGAGTATATTAAAAATAAAATTACAAACTTATGTAAGGAATTTTCTGATGTACTCACTAATAAATTAGGCTGTACCGATGTATTGACATATGATATTAAACTTAAAAATAATGAAATTATAAAATCGAGACCCTATCCACTAAATCCAATAAAAACACTTCAAATGAAACAGCAAATTGATAAATTATTAAAAGACAAGGTGATAAGAGAGAGTGTTTCCCCTTATTCGTCTCCGGCATTTCTAATTCCGAAAACCAATGGCACGAGTCGTTTAGTTGTGGACTATCGCTCAGTTAACTTGGTAATTGACTCAGAGGCACAACCTTTACCCAACATAAATCAGGCCTTCCAATGGTTTTCCGGGGCACGATGGTTTAGCACGTTAGATTTAGCACAAGCGTACCATCAAATACCATTGACAGAAAAATCTCGTCAAATCACCGCATTTTGTACCCCGGATGGATTATATGAGTATGAAAGATTACCTTTCGGTTTATCAACTGGAGCACAAGTCCTAACACGTCTTATGAATACAATATTCAAAAATATTAAGTATAAATTTGTATTTAATTATATGGATGATATATTAATATATTCCAAAAGTTTTACAGAACACATGAAACACATTAAAATTGTGTTGTCGATTTTAAGAAAAGCTGGTATTACCGTCAACCCTGATAAGGTAACATTTGCAGTGAATGAAATATCATTTCTTGGACACACATTATCATACAAAGGAGTCTCTATAGATTCGACTAGGACACAAAAAATATTGGAATACCCTGAACCCACGTCAGTGAAACAAGTACATCGGTACTGGGGTATGATTAATTATTTTTCTAAATTTATTAAAAATTATGCTGATAGAATCGAACCTCTAAATAAATTACGTCGTAAAAATACTCAGTTTATCTGGGGAGACTCACAGAAAACCGCATTTGAAGATCTTAAACAAACAATTGCTAATCCCCCGGTACTAGCTATACCAGACTTTTCAAAACAATTTATTTTGCAAACAGATGCGTCAGATACAGGTCTAGGAGCTGTACTGCTTCAAGAACAAGAAGGGTCTAGACGACCCATAGCGTACGCTTCCAAGACATTGACAGAGGCAGAAAGGAAGTTTTCTGCATATGAACGAGAATGTCTTGCAGTTGTTTTTGCAACAGATCATTTTCGGACCTACCTGACACATCGTGAATTTCTTTTAGAAACCGATAATCAAGCTTTAGCCTGGCTTCTTTCTAGACCTAAACAACTAGGTAGATTAGCTAGGTGGTTACTTCGATTATCTGTTTTTAAATTTAAAATTAATCACATCCGTGGCTCCGATAATAATGTTGCTGATGCGCTATCAAGGATGTATGATTCTAATAGTGAAGATACCACAAAAGATATATCTTATATCAATGCCTTATTATCACAGTTTCCTCTATCCTTTACAGATATAAAGAAACATCAAGAACAGGATACCTTTATCCTTCAACAAAAACAGAAAATGGATACCAAATTTTGTTTTTCAAAAGGAGTATTATGTTTAAAAGATAAAAACAATAATCCAACCAAAATTGTTCTTCCCAACTCTTTAAAAGATTTAGTATTTAAATATTTCCATAATTCTGAAATAGGTGGACATTTAGGCGTCTCTAAAACTATCCATAAAATAACACGATATTTTTACTGGCCAGATATATATACAGAGATTCCTGTCAAAGTGAATGCTTGTACAACTTGTCAGAGAAGCAAACCTGGAATGAATTATAAATGGGGAAATCTCAGTTCTAGAGTTCCAACAACACCATTTGATACACTGTTTATTGATACAGTAGGCAGTCTACCAAAAACTAACCAAGGATTCAAATATATACTAGTGGTGGTAGATAGTTTCTCAAAATTCACATGGTTAGCTCCATTAAAAAGTACCAATACGTCATCTATTATAGAAGAATTAAGACGTATTTTTCAACATTACTCCATCCCAAGACTAATAGTCACGGATAACGCCAAAACATTTAATTCAGTAATTTTTAAAAACTTTTGTTTCAATCTAGGCATTAAAAGGACTACACTCTCTCCTTATCACCCACAACCATCTCACGCCGAACGATTAAACAGAAATCTTAGGTCTATTCTTATCGCGTACCATGCAACTACACAAACAACCTGGGATAAATCTCTCTTTTGGTTTCAGTTAGCTTTTAATATGGCTCAACATACCGCACATGGTGTGTGTCCATTTGACATATTACATAATTTTCCAGCTCAAACTCCATTGGATAGAGCGTGGAATATACAAGATATCCTTCATCGGAATCCTGTAAGTCCAAGCAACATGATGGGTAAAATTAAGAGACAGCTAATTAAGTCTCATCATGATATGGCACGTAGATATAATGCTACACGCCATCCAAATCCGTTTTCGGTGGGAGATAAAGTTGTACTTAAAACTCATCCCGTAAGTTCGAAACGGAAAAATATTTGTGCAAAAATGACATACCGTTGGTCGGAACCATTTTATATCATAGGTTTCTCCACACCAGTTACAGCCTTAATACGTAAGACTGTTGGGGGAGAAATAACAAAAGAATACATTTCTAACCTTAAAAAGGTTACATAATTAATTACAAATAGCAATATTTTTAGGTGACGTATGTCGCGACACTCGAGCTTGAGATGATTGTAATAAATTATAACTGATGTTTGCATGCTGAATGACTGTATTGTGCAAGGGGCCCCGAATGAATGTAAAATACCGCCTCAAGCCGACAATTGCTATATACTCGCCTTTCCCTTTTTTTCAATTTAAACATCCAACTCTTATCCTTTTGCTTTTGCATTTACCCCAAGGGGGGGGGAAGATTGTAATATAATAAACTTATACACACACACAACAACACATACGTACATTCACAGGACAAACTGAATACGCTTACACATAACATAAACATACATCAGATGATTTACTACCGTCAGATGTGAAAGACAAAAAATAATAATAACAAAATTATTTTCCATTTTATTAAATAAAATGGATTGTTAACTCACTCTTTTTTAAATTCTTTAAAGAGTAAGGTGACGATTTACATCTTTTTAAAAATAGAAAAACATTTTTATAATTGAAAACAATTTTATTGAACCGATAAAGATAGATATTTTTAGAAGATTGGTGGAAATAAAGATTTCAAGGACTTTTAATAGATTTTAAAGATTTTAAGGAACTTTTAACAATTTTAATAATCTTAAGAATTTTAGAATATTTACAAAAAAATCATTAATAAAGATCCTTGAATTATTGAATTTGGAAACTTTTCTTTATGAACTTCTGGGACAGTAATAAGCAGCGGAGGTCTACTTACATGGGAATTCCTCAGGGCCATATACCCAACCTGATATTGGAACCAGAAGAGAATAAATTCACATTTTATTCAAACTAAACTTCATCGAAATACGTCAATTCCTGAACTTTGAAAAGAGCTGGTAATCCCTGTAGCAGAGTTTTTGTTTTCGTTTTTTTTTCAGCAAGTACTTAGGAAAATGTTACAAACAAAATGAATGTACCATTTTTATCACAAAACTCCCTTTCAACGACAGCAAAACACCAAAAATTACAAAGATTTTTGGCTAGAAGGTAAAAACAATTCGCCCGTAATGATATTTTTAAGGAACATCCCTATGTGGTCTACTTTACGGTAAAGCATGTTAACCGGGATCAAAGTAAAACAGACCTATACGCCTATTCTTCATGAAATTACCGGCTGATCGTCAGCTACTCAGTTTTCATTTGGGATCAATTAAAATTAAGGATACCGAACTCATTTGCTCGGTAATCCGGTCCAACCACTGGAACTAGCAAGGTCCAGTTTTTTGCAATTTCAATCGTTTCCTTTTGTATTTAAGGTGGCATCACTGTAACATTATTACGTACACAAAAATATAATTTAAACGAACACACTTATCGATATGAGGAGAGCTATCGCTGGGTGGTATCCTCCTCAAAGTCATTAACGCGGTTGGATTTTGTTTTAATTTATTTTAGTAGTTTAGTCGTGAACGTGTTTGCTAGTTATTCTTCTACAGTTGCAAAATAAATAAAGTAATAAAAAGATAAAAAAAGGTGGCACGTTAAAAGTTACATAATTACAAAATTTGTTATTGAAATGTCTTTTGTAACATTATGCATTATGCAGTTTCATACTGTTGAAGTGACGTACAACTCGCATTAAGGGAGTTCGCACAGTCCAATGTTACACCCTGAAAATGGTATCTATTATAACTTTATCAAATTTAAAAGAAATGATAGCGCTGGACAACGCTGGGTCATTGTTCATGCAGGTTGGGAGAAAGGTTTCATTCCAGGAGCCTTTCTTATGTTCAAATCGATATCAAGTAAAGGTGATTACCACCATGAAATGAATTTTGAAAACTTTTCTCGGTGGGTGAAAGAAAGGTTGCTACCAAACCTACCCACAAATTCTTTGGTCGTAATGGATAACGCGCCATATCATAGTGTGCAGGCAAACAAACCACCATCAACTGCATCGCGAAAAGGTGAAATTCAGGAGTGGTTAAAAAAAATAATATTACTTTTTCGCATGAAGTTACGAAAAGCGAATTGTTAGAACTAGTTCGTTTACGAAAATCACCGCCGACTTACAAAATAGATCAACTATTTGAAGAGAATGGACATGAAGTGGTAAGATTACCATCTTATCATTGCAATCTTAATGCCATTGAATATATATGAAACCTGATAAAAGGCCGGGTAGCAAAATTGAACGTTGACCAGAATGCTACGAAAATTTGCGACATAACTCAGAACATTATTTTTTCCATTACTGAAAGTGACTGGAAGAAAGAAATAGCATTTGTTAAGAAGGTAGAGGCAAGTTATTGGGAAAGTGATGCTTTATTTGAAAATGAAATTGAAAAAATTATTATCTCGTTTGGTGAAGGCTTGGAGACTGAGAGTAAAAGTGATGGCGAAGGTTCAAACGACGACAGTTTTGCACGATCCTTAGATGAATGTGCAATGTCTGGTGTGGAGGATTTAGATTAGAATGCTAACAGAAACATTTTTATGATAAAATAATGTTATTCTTTCAAATGAAAGGTAATTTGGTATAGATAAGAAAATTATATGAAACCAGTTTTTAATTTAACATTTTTGTGAGTGCGTGGGTGTGTTTTTTGTAAGATCGGTGCATTAATAATCATTATTTATTAATAAAAGAACACTAAGAAAGAACATTCTCAGGTGCCTTTTCCTGTACAACATACTACGATATTTCGTAAAAAGGTAAGATATTTTTAACCAATTCACATTAATAGATTATAATTCAATTGTTACTTATAATTTATCTAACGTATACATTTACGTTATAACTTAATACGTATAGCATGTTTATGCTATTAGAGTTTATACTAATCCCGCTTGAGGTTTTAGGTTAGATAAATCAATTATTAGCGTATCTAAAACTTACTGCGTAAACGGTTGTGGTTATACTTCAGCGCTTGTCAATGCTGAATCTGACTGTGCTTTTAGCAGGCGCGTAGGACAACAGACTACTATTATATTATACGTGCGGTGGGAAGCACGCTCTCCACACCCGCAGCCGTTTCAATAGTGCTGCTCTACCTCCCCTCACTGGATTTAAAGTTAACGTAGCCGAGTACACAGCAATGGAGTTAGTCTTGAGATCTCTTAAGGCCGTTTACAAAGAGTCTCGTCCTGCGGTTAACCCTTACACTGCCAGGCTGTCTGTACTTACTAGTCCAAACAATGCCAAGCTACAATCCCGTTATTTTACCGGCTGATTTTGTAAAATTGTTAAAAACTTCAAAATTGACACGAGAGAAAGCTTTTAGTATCATTTTTTACCTTAAATTCTTCTCATATAAGTAATCGAAAAACATTTAGTTTCAATAAATTTGAAGTTAAAAAAAAACTTTGAACTGTAAACAAAAATTTTTATTTTCAAAAGTGTTGGGACAAGTCTTAATAGTTTTGGATATTTTAATTTTCTTGCATTTATATCAAAAGAAACGGCTTTCTTTTCTTTTGAAACTTGCTGTATATTTTCGTGTTCTCTGAAACAGGCGTGTTTAGTATCGCGCCAGTTTAAATTTTCCGCGCCTGTAGATTTTTCTAGAATAACGATCTCCCGCTCATGTAAGGTTTATTGATATTGTATCGATGCAAGCACTATTTTTCTTCGTGGATGTATGTAGTCCGGCCCTCACGTGACTCGATTTTCTCCAATAGAAAAATTCCCCTTTTCCTAATCCCATCGCCATGTTGGCATCTTGCCTCGCTCCTTTCTCACTCATGTGCTATCGTCCGAACGTGCCAGCCGTGCGTTGCAAGTCCGGGTAACCGACGCTATCTTCCCGAATACCCATGTCCTTTACAATTAACGTCCGACGCATTCTATCGCCTTTGTCGCCGTCTAAACATAATTATTCGGCCCCAGTCTATGCAACTAACGAGTAAATTGTATTGTTACTCAAATCAAATTCTTGAGTTGTGTGATTGACGAAACTGATGCAACTGTTCTGCCTCGTGCATTACCTTTTCCGATCATGTCTTCACGCTGGAATTACTAGTATAGTCAGTGATTTGTGTGACCTTATTAACGTGCTTTACAATGACTTTAGTGATTCAATATTTGTAAATATAAACGAACATTCTAGTGAGTTGCACCGCAGTTTTTCTTCATCTCATCAACTTGGGCAATCAGCGTACACGGATCAGAGTGAGTACCTCAATATTCATAGTTTTTGCAGCCTTATTTATCCTATATGTGTTCCTGTCGAATCCTTTTCCATTTACCCCTTTTATCGAGTTACGTGCATTAGCCTAGCCCTTGCTTCGAAACAGGGCCGCGTCTTCAGTATCCGGGTGATATTAGATTTCACCATTTTAACGATTGAAGCGGAATGTAGGAGCTATAATACCATTTAGCTACCGCATTCAACAAAGTGGTCCGCTCCGCACCGGATTTATTTGTATACATTACATACAATTACATAATTTTTAAAATACAGTCCGCTAAAACTTTGTTAACGATAGAAGCAGCAGTGTGACATTTTGATACACAAAATTACTTGTCAATGTGTCCACTGTGAATGGTGTTGTTCTGATTGCATTGTAAATTGTATATTTGTATAGTGTTATTCGGAACAATTCCAACTAATAAATTTATAACGGGTTTCGGGCGTACAAGCGTGCTATGCGTGGTCATTCTCTCATTAACGGGCAATTCGTTTCTTTGTGTGCACAATTTCATTGTGTGTGTATGTGTGAGATTGTGGTAGTAACAAACCAAATCATTCCACACCTTTTTCTCTCTTTGTCTACAACGAATAATAATAGTGAAGCAGCCATTTTTATTTCAAGCAGAAGTGGGGATAAACACGGTCCCTCGTCGCCTCATACGCATTTGTCTTCCATCTCATGTGAGATACACACCAGCTGGTCACACTGTCTAACACTTGTTCACCGCTATCGCATTAATAACATTAACAATTTATTCAAACAACGGAATTTATTTATTAGAATACATAATAAATATTTTCAAGCGAGACTACAATTAAATTAAAACGTTCAATGCACAACATTGTAATTTCAATAATCCGAACGAATATTAAGCCAGTGTCATTAATCCGAACTTTTCGTAAACCGGTTTCAACAATCCGAACCAGTGCCAACAATTCGAACTATCTCAAACGTATCGGTTATCCAAATCTGTCAAAACCAATTTGTGATTTTCCACTACAGTGTATTCAAAAACGAGCTTTCAATTTTTCTCAAACCATAGGGTATTCAAAAACGAATTAATTCATTTCTTTCAAAATATTTACAAAACTTTGCATTCATCATGGAACCTGATCCCGGTCATTCCACAATTGATCCGGTTTCAGACCCGCTATTCGTTCAAGCGCGCAGAATCGAACGGGAATTAGACAATATGATAAACGTTCAAACCAACATTAGATTACCAGCCGTTGCTAGCGCCTCTTTTCATACAGAAACAAACGGGTTACGACAAGAATTTGACACAATTTTAAGTCATTTTCTTAAGCAATTAAATGATAATTACACCGCGGAAAACGAACAATTCATTGCAAAATTACAGAACGATATTCACAACAAATATTATCAAATCATAGCGCACAATTCTTCTAGCAATAACGAATCGAATAAAACAACTTCAGACGGTGTTCCAATACAATTACCTAAAATCAAACTTCCTGTTTTTAACGGCAAATGGGATGAATATCCCAATTTCATATCACTTTTCAACGATCTTGTACATTTTAATTCACAACTAACTTCGGTTCAAAAGCTGCATTATCTGCGAACCAGTCTCCGGGACGAGCCGCTTAAATTAATTTTTCATCTGCCAATAACGGCTGAAAATTACAACCTTGCTTATAATCTGCTAAACGAACGCTTCGCAAACCCACGACGACTTGCCTATCTGCATCTGTCACAGATATTTAATTACTCTGTGCCCAAAGAATTCAATCACGAGCAGTTCAAGGAATTTCTAAGCATACACGAATCCTCTATTTCGGCTTTAAAATTACTCGATATCGACTTAACGGATTTTCTGTTATTTAGTATAACTTATCGCAATCTTAGCCTGCCCGTGCAACAGTCATTTGAGGCTACAATCAACTCAACCGAAATACCGTCCTATTCGCAATTATTAACGTATATCGCCTCTCGCATGCATGCTACGGAGCTAATATCTGTTTCTCCTAACCAATCGCCGGCGCACACGCCAACCCGGCCAATCATGCGCAAATATGCGTCACCTCAATTATCTTTGTCGAAACTCTACGCTTTGCTAGTCGAGTCGCATGAATTCGAGCCCAAAGATCCAGAAGCACCTAGTTGTCATTTCTGCGACTCTAAATTGCACAACAGTTTTACTTGTACCGATTTTTTATTATTATCACTCGATGAACGATACCAAGCAATCTCAAACGCACGACGTTGTTTCGCCTGCTTTGGTAGGCATAATCGCAGCAATTGCAGATCTCAACGTTCTTGCAAGACCTGTGGAGCTAGAGAGCATCACACTCTGCTCCACCGCGAACGAGCACCCGCCTCGACTAAACGAACTTCCAATTTCAACGAACGTCGAAGCTTAACGCCTAGCACACTTACTTCTGACAACGCAGCGACTCGCCATGCTACTAGTCGTCACCCAACCATGCAAACGAGCAGCCCGTCTAACGAAGCTACTACTCGATGAATTTCAACTCAACAATCAAGCGCTCAACCGGCTCATGCGTCGCAGCAGCACGGCATCACACCTGCATCAACCTCAATTAACGACAACTCAAATCACACTACCCTCGCCAGTCAAACCGGTAGCACCGCTGTAATACTTGGCACCGCGCTACTGCTAGTACAAAACGAATCAAACGATTATGTAAAACTCCGAGCCGTTTTAGACTCCGGTTCTGAGACTTGCTTAATAACGGAACGCGCAGCCAAGTCCATTAACGCCGTTATATCCCCAGTCGCCAAAATCTGGTGGGAATAACTTCCGCTTCAACGCCCATTAAGGGAACAGCTCAAATAAATGTAGCATCGCTATCTCACAACAATTTTGAAACGTCGATCTCTGCGCTGGTGGTAAATAAAATCACAAATAATTTACCTACCTCTCGTATCTCACACTCGGTGACACAACAGTTTGCCAACAAGCAGTTAGCTGACCCCGAGTTTTATCGTCCGGCCCCAATCGACTTGTTATTGGGCGCCAGTGTTTTCGCTGAGATTGTTACTAACGACGGCCCATCCTTCATGCCGGGAACGCCCTCCGCCCTTTCGATAGTATTCGGGTGGGTTTTATTCGGGCAAGTTCCAACTGAATTAACGCCTAGTCGCGCTCATCAACCGACTTCGCTCTTCACGCAAGTTTCCGACGTGCATTCTGATCTCCAACGGTTCTGGGAGTCCGAAGAGTTGTCCGACCTTCCAGCGCCACATCCAGACAACGAATTTTGTGAAAATTTATACAAAACCACAACGACTCGGGACAATCAAGGCCGATACACTGTAGCACTACCCTTTCGAGCTAACCATGCTCCGTTAACGTCCAACCGCTCCGTCGTAGCGCGATCCGCACTGAATTTCGCATCACGAGTTTCTACTCAGCCTGCATTATCCGAGAAATACCACAACTTCATGTCAGAGTACCTCGATTTAAAACATGTCTCTCGCATCCTCGCCGTCTTCATACATCATTCCGCACCATGGAGTCTTCAAAACTTCTGACCCCAACGGAAAAATACGAGTAGTCTTCAACGCTTCATTCCCTGATTCTTCCGGCAATACGCTCAACGACGTCCTGCTACCCGGACCTAAACTGCAAAACGACTTAGTCAACATACTGTTATCGTTTCGCTTGCATCGTTTTGTTATATGCACCGACATAAAAATGATGTACCGCCAAATCAACGTTCGTGAATCTGACCGACAGTTCCAGCATATATTCTACAAACCTGTTAACGACTCAACACTCCGAGAGTACGAGCTGAACACAGTCACCTACGGCCTCGCACCATCTGCTTATCTCGCTCAACGCACGCTCATCCAGCTTGCCAACGACGACGGCGTCAATTATCCTTTAGCCGCCTACGCCATACGACATCATTCCTACGTGGACGACATTATCACTGGTGCATCCACGGTCGAGGAAACCAACGACTTGATATCACAGCTTCTCGAATTGTTCGCACGTGGAGGATTCGAACTTCGCAAGTGGTCTTCAAACTGCGCCTCGTTGCTCGAACGTTTTGCAGACAGTTTTCTTGAATCATCGCTTGACCTTTCGCACGACTTATCCATAAAAATTTTGGGTCTTCAATGGTCACCCGTTCATGACGCCAACACGTATCAAGTTGCTTCCTTTAACGGTACACCCACTAAACGCTCCGTACTTTCGTATCTCGCTCGTATTTTTGATCCTATGGGATTCCTCACTCCCATAACGTTTTGGATCAAAACTCTCATCAAAACTCTGTGGAACAACGACTTATCGTGGGACGACCCTTTACCTCAAGGGCTCGCCCAGCAGTGGCTTGCATTTGCCGACAAAATGCCATGCCTCCAATCACTTTCACTACCTCGACATGTAACGACTCACGGAGCTGCCTACCGCATATTAGGGTTCTGTGACGCCTCTGAAAAGGGTTTCGCCGCCTGCGTGTATCTTCACACTCAGCATCTCAACACTGTTAACGTTCACCTGCTCAAAGCCAAAAGCCGTGTTTCTCCCTCCAAAACGATCGGTACGATACCACGCTTAGAACTGTGCGCTGCGCTATTGTTAGCACGCCTTTTCGCCTCAATTTCGGACTTCGCAAAGTCGCTCAACGTTTGTGAAACAGGACTACACTCCGACGCCACTATTGTTCTCTCGTGGCTCAAAACGCCTCCACACTTGTTAAAAATTTACATCTCCAATCAAGTCCTGCACATTCTTCAGCAAACCACCGCGGATATGTGGTCTCACATACCAACCAGTGAAAACGCCGCTGATATCGCTTCTCGAGGTTGTGCACCGGACTGTCTTCTCAACAGTGACATCTGGTGGCACGGACCTGCTCGATATCTCACCGTCGCATCCGCCTGGCCCGACGTCAGCACACCTCAGCTTCCGAACGATCAGCTCGACCTACGTCCAACGCAGATCACACTCGTCGCCAATGTAAAAACCGAATTGGACGACCAACTGCTAACGAGATTCTCCAGCTACAACCGAATGCTTCGAGTCATCGCTTACATGTTTCGCTTCTTCAAACGCCTCCAAAGCAAAACGAACAATTTCAAGTCTTTTCTCACCGCTTCTGAGTTAATTCACGCTAAAATAGTCTGTATTAAGCTCACTCAAGCAACGCACTTCTCTTCGCAACTAGCAACGTGCGCCAAGGGTAAACAATTGGAATCATCCTTCGCCTCGCTCAAGTTGTTCGTGGACCAAGACGGAGCCCTCAGGGTGGGCGGTCGTCTATCTAACGCCGAGATCAACCTCGATCGTCAACATCCGTACTTATTGCCGAAGCACTGTCACCTCACACACTTGGTTTGTGACTATTATCATCACATTTCCTTACACTCCGGACCTAGAACGACTCAATCGCTCGTAACGCAGCAATTCTGGATTTTCTCCGCTCGCAGCGTCATCAGACAGCGTATACGTCACTGCACCCGCTGCATTCGATTTAGCAAAGCAACCTTTTAACCAATCATGGCCGATATGCCGTCATCCAGAGTTACTCCTTCTCGCCCGTTTCACTCGGTCGGCATCGATTATGCTGGCCCGTTCACAATAAAAATAAACTCGCTCAGAAAGTCCCTAACTACCAAGGGATACTTATGTGTTTTCGTCTGCATGTGCACCAAAGCTGTCCATCTGGAATTCGTCTCAGATCTCAGCACTAACGCCTTTCTCGCTTCTTTCGATCGCTTCACTTCACGCCGTGGACTTCCCGCTCAGGTCTTCTCCGACAACGGAACAAATTTCGTCGGAGCCAAGAACGCCTTCCGCGACATTTACAGTACAATCCAAACGTCTTCATCGCAAACTGGCGCCAGTTTAGCCGCCAAAAACATCGAATGGTTTCTTAACCCACCTTCTGCGCCTAACTTTGGTGGTCTGTGGGAAGCAGCCGTCAAATCTGCAAAACATTGCTTACATCGTCTTCTTCGTCAAACGATTCTTACTTACGAAGGATACGCCACACTTTTCACTCGCATCGAAGCCGTGCTCAACAGCAGACCGTTACTGGATTTGTCTCCGGATCCCTCCGAACTCGAAAACATTCTAACGCCTGGACATTTTCTCATCGAAGCTCCGCTTTTGCAACCTCCCGAATTACCTGTCGCCGAAAATACCTCGCTCACTTCCAAATGGTTGCTCTTAAAAAAATTTAACTCAATCATTTTGGAAAACTTGGTCTCGTGATTACTTACATACTCAAATACAACGCCATAAATGGACCAAAGTCGGCCCAAATGTTGCCGTAGGTCAAGTCGTAATCGCTCGTCAACTGGACACCTTGCCATCCCAATGGCCTTTAGGTGCAATTGTCAAATTATTTCCCGGTCGTGACAATGTCGTGCGCGTCGTAGAACTTAAAACCTCTCACGGTAACTACATGCGCCCCGTATCATCGCTCATTCTTCCTCCGACTCCATAAAGCGCTTTCTTTCGTCCTGGGACGACGTTAAACTCACCCCGCAGGACCTCTGCTTCCTGCGCTGTTCTTTTGCGCCTTGCCCGCCTTTTTGTCCGCAGCGTTCAATCTTGTAGCGCACGTAATACTCGTACATCCTCTTGCCTTGTCTTGGCAACTCAACGTTTTCGCAACGCCTTCGCTGCCGCTCAACGTCTTCTACCACTCTTCTTCCTGTTCGGCGCATGCGATGCTGCGTTCGCTTCTCAACGCCTCAACGGAGTTTTCCATGCCTTCGCTTGTGTGAATTCTCACTGCATCTCGTCTCGTCTCGTCAACGCTCAGGGCCTCTAGCTGCCTTCGTCGTGGGTCAATCTGCGAATTGATTCATACTCATCTTGTCTCGTCTCGTCCCTCTCACTGTTTCGCTTAAAGTTCTTCCTGTTTGAGAACTTCGAGCCTCTCTTCGCTTTCGTCGTTTTTCGTCGTGACTGCTTTCAAGCCCTCGCTTTTGAGCACAGCAAAATTTCCGTTTTTCTCGTGGGGCTCCCGTGTGAGTCCGCTCAAGATGTTCCTCTCTTCTGGGCCGCTTCAGTCCGCGCACTGGAGACGCCACCTCAAGATGTTCCGTCCTACGCTTCTCATCGTTTCTTCATCTTCGTCAACGATTTCTACGCTTCGTTCTGCCTTCCTGCCTTTGGTGGGCGGCAACCTCTTCGATCACCTACGTTTACTCTCGTCCGCTCGTCTTGCTTAAAAATCCTTTGCATTTTTAGGTGGGCGGGATGTTTAGTATCGCGCCTGTAGATTTTTCTAGAATAACGATCTCCCGCTCATGTAAGGTTTATTGATATTGTATCGATGCAAGCACTATTTTTCTTCGTGGATGTATGTAGTCCGGCCCTCACGTGACTCGATTTCCTCCAATAGAAAAATTCCCCTTTTCCTAATCCCATCGCCATGTTGGCATCTTGCCTCGCTCCTTTCTCACTCATGTGCTATCGTCCGAACGTGCCAGCCGTGCGTTGCAAGTCCGGGTAACCGACGCTATGTTCCCGAATACCGATGTCCTTTACAATTAACGTCCGACGCATTCTATCGCCTTTGTCGCCGTCTAAACATAATTATTCGGCCCCAGTCTATGCAACTAACGAGTAAATTGTATTGTTACTCAAATCAAATTCTTGAGTTGTGTGATTGACGAAACTGATGCAACTGTTCTGCCTCGTGCATTACCTTTTCCGATCATGTCTCCACGCTGCAATTACTAGTATAGTCAGTGATTTGTGTGACCTTATTAACGTGCTTTACTGTGACTTCAGTGCTTCAATATTAGTAAATATCAACGAACATTCTAGTGAGTTGCACCGCAATTTTCCTTCATCTCATCAACTTGGGCAATCAGCGTACACGGATCAGAGTGAGTAACTCAATATTCATAGTTTTTGCAGCCTTATTTATCCTATATGTGTTCCTGTCAAATCTTTTTCCATTTACCCCTTTTATCGAGTTACGTGCATTGGCCTAGCCCTTGCTACGAAACGGGGCCGCGTCTTCAGTATCCGGGTGATATTAGATTTCACCATTTTAACGATTGAAGCGGAATGTAGGAGCTATAATACCATTTAGCTACCGCATTCAACAAGGCGACATCCACCAATTTATGTTATATAATTCTAGAAACGGTGCATTCACCAATTTTTATGTAGGGGAGAAATTGGCACACGACACGATGGTGCCTTCATCATTTGTAGTGTAGAAATTGACAGCTCCGAATTTCTGTAGAGTGTAGTGGCAAAACGAATTTGTAATATAAAAGTGATGAGGTAACCCAAAGAGGTGACCTCCACCAAATTATGTAGTATAAAAATGTTGTAAAATACAACAAGGTGCCTCCACCATTTATGTAGTATTAAAATGGCAGCTGCAAAGTTCTGTAGCGTAGACAGCGTTTTCCCTTCACCGAAATTCGGAGTGGACGAACACTATTGTGACTGCCACCGGGCAACCCCAAGGGCGGTCCACATCAAAACCATAAGACGAAGAGAAAAACAGTCTAAACTACAAAACACTGAAAAATTGATTTTTGGGGGCTCCACCATCCAATTTTAGAACCCAACCAGACACTGAAATTGGATTCAGGGATTAATTGGCAACCCAGCGATTTGAATAACGTAGCTCAATTGATGGTAAAAAACTCGCTTTAAGTACTGCGAAGGTATGGTTGAATAACCACACAGGTCTAGACACAATGACATTTGCCACAGAAAAAAATAATGAAAAAAAATTAATGAGTAGCTAAAATAATTTATTAAAGAATAACTAAAAACTAAATAAAATAAATAATATAATGAATTTAAGTAAAACGGTTAATATACATTTAAAGTTTTTAAAATTTGAAAAAAAATAATTAGTTAAACAATACAGTTAAAAAAAAAATTGGAATAAATTAATTTTAACAAAACTTGAATTAATAATAGAAAAATACTTAATATGAATAATAATAAATTAATAGGAACATTTAAGAAAAAACTATTTTTAAAGTCCTTGGACTGAAACGGGAAAAGAAATCTCTTGGGCAGAGTTTAATAAATGATTTAAGGTGAAGAAAAATAAATACAGTAATGTAGGCCTATTTATTTTTTCAGGGAAAACTAAATAAAATTAAGACATAAAAAAAATGAATTGAAAGATGAAATTTAGTAAAAGAATTACTTAGAAAAATATAAGTAACTCAGTGGTCGTTGAAGAAGAGTTTAAAAAGAAAATGTGTCATATTTAAAGATTTAAATAATTTAAAAGAAAACGAAAGATACTGAATTAGATAATGTTTTGTTACTTAAAATTATTAAAAAAAATTAAAAAAAAGAATTTATTTATAAATAGGATATTTAAAACACCATAATAATATTAAGAGAATTTAAATTTAAAAAAATAGATTAAAAAAAATTGTTTAAGTTAAACCTGAAAAATTATTAAACATGGTACTTAAATTTAAATTTAGGTAATTTTCCCATATTGGGAAAGAAAAATAATTTACCTGTAAAATTTGGTGTTATCGGTGTGACATCCTGTCCAAGACAAAGCGTAAAAACTCAACGCACACAAACACAAAAAAAAGGTCATTCCCCTAACGTTCACGAATGTAAGCGTTCGAGGCGGCGAAAAATGCCGATACATCGGAAATACTATAAATTTAAACGAGGAAAAATATATGAAAAATTAAAACGACTGTAACAGAGAGAGTGAGAGAGAGAATCAAACGTGTAAGATAGAAAGAGAGAGAGATACAAATTACACGTGTTGAGTAACTGAACAATAAAGTAGTGACGACAAAAATGAAATCAGACACCGGACGTAAGCTTAAGAATTAAAAACGTAAATTTAAATACGGAATAAAAATCTATTGAAGTAAAACCAACTGGAAATAAATGAATAAAATAATTAGATTTAATGAAGAAAAAATACATAACCCTTAAAAAAAATAAATCCGGCACAAAATCAGAAAAACGGGATTGTAAATGAATTGAGAAGATTTTGGAGACAAAATCTTAGAAATTCATTACAAGAGCAGATTACGTTTTTCCTTCACCGAAATCCGTAGTGGAAGAACACATTGTAGTTGCCACCAGACAACCCCAAGGGCGGTCCATTCCAAACCACGGGATGAAGAGAAAATGCAGTCCAAACCACAAAATTATTTTTTCATGAAATTGGATTTGGGATTCAATTGGTAACCCAGTGATTCAAATTACGCAGCTCAGATGACGGTAGATCAAAACTTCACTTTTATTATTGCAGAGGTTTGGTTAAAGAACCACACAGGTCTAGACGCAATGACATTCATGACACAGAAATTTGAGCAGACTAAAATAATTTACTAACAAATACCAAAAAAGTAATTCTGTAAATTTTTGTCACAGAAGATATCTCGAGCAAATTTCAAAAAAATCCAAAGTAGCCTAAATAATAATAATTAAAAAAAATAATGAAGAGATGGCGAAAAAAATTATATTTTATATGAAATATTCTAAGTAACAATATTTAAAAAATGGTTATAAAGAATCAATTCTTAAAATGGGTAAAACTGAGATAATATTTTTAAATGATAATTACTTTAAAATTAATTCAAATTAGTTAACTAAATAATATCATTAAATTCCATTTATACTAATGTAAGAATACATTTTTTTAAGAGTCACAATGAATTCAACTTTATCATAAATTCGCCCAGTATATTTTAGTTAAATAAAATTAACTGTAAAATCTCAATTTCTAAGTAAACTACATGGTTCAACAAAAGTTAAATTTTACTAGTTTGAAAAACTGTTCAAATGATTTAGAAATAATTAAAAAACTTAAAAGAAAACTTTAACAAAATCTTCAAAAATTGAACTTGAAATTGAGTTTGTTGTCATCGCCACCCATTCTAAATAATCGTTTACTGTATTGCCGGCCTTAAATACTTCTTCCGGCCTTTGTCGGCGCGGTAGGCCCTTTGGTGGCGTACCGACAAACCTTTCGGCTGCGCACCAACAGAAGCCTTTGTCATGAAGGTCGAGCCAGTTACTGCCTCCTACCACAGCGCTCTCTGCGACTATAAAAAGAGCGCTACACTGAGCCGAGAGGATTCAATTCGATCCAGACATAGAGAGATTCACTTCCACCAGTCTACAGCATCGACAAGACGTCCACCACAGCACACGCCTGCCGGACTCCAGCGAAGACTAATCGACGACCCCACAAGCGAGAAGATGATCCTTCCGCTCGCCGACCCGTCACCGTAAGCCGTCGACCGGACCGTCATCGCCCGCTGACGCAAGCGATGCCCTCGACCGAGCCTTACGCCCATCGGATCCGATGAAGCAGCCATCGACGCTCTACTGCGAGGGAAAAAGATAATGTCGCCGCTGGACGATCACCCAGCCGTTCGACCGCCACGACGACTACGACCGACGCTGCACGTCAAGACGACCACCGCTTAAACGGCCCTTTTCAGGGCCACCAAGAATTAAAGGTTTCAACTCGCCACTAAATGTTACCATCCGGTGACAGTGTAATGAATAGATGAGTGTAACATCTGATTTTCTGCGTTACATTTTGTGTTGTTTTTGAACTGTTCGCGCGGCCTACCTCTGTCGAGTTGTGGACTGTTCCGTGGATTAATATCCACGTATTGGGTTAACATTGTTTTACTTTTTAAAATGAAATAAATGAGTATCTTATTACTGTCTTGAATTGTTTCTGTACTGTAACTATGCTATACTTTATTACAAGATTAGAATTTTGATTTAAAGTGCCAATACAACTGAGGCGGTGAATAACAGAACTCTCCTTCTCCGCCAAGACTAAATTTCGGCAAAATAAAAAAAACTAATATATATTTTATCTTTAGAGGTTTTTTGTACGAAGTTGGTTTTTCAGTTAAATATTGCATCCTGAAAGCAATTTCTAAAATTAAACACTGTTCTAAAACTTGTGAATAAGTTAAATTTGTAAATTTAGTTTGGAAAAGGAAAGTTTTGTTGCTTGAAATGTTTTAGGCAGTTCTGTAGTAACAAGTTGTGGATAAAGGCAGTTTTGATAATAAAACACAGGGATCATAGATATAACAGCTATATTTAATTATTAAAACAGTACTTTAGAAATTATAAGAACAGAGCTAGACAATATTATAAACTTTATGAAATAATTGTATAATTATTTAAAAACAATTACTCAATTCAATTATTACATTATAACATCATAAACAGATATTGAAATAAATAGAAGTACATTTTTTTAAACCACTAGATCATCAATTTCTTCAAAGTTACATTCTTCAGGCTGCGAAGGTTGTTCTGGCTCATCTTCTCCATTATCAACAGCATCTTTGTAATATTTTAGTTCCGGATTAAGTCTCCATTCTGGCCCGAAATTGCTTTTGAGTAGCTTGTCAACGTCGTTTAACTTGGCCTTTTTTACACGAACTGTATCACCGACAATTATATTAGGATTAAGATGTGAATATTTTTGCCCACCCTTTATTGTCTTAAATTGTCTTTGCTTGTCCTATATCATTCCTGTAGTGGACTTCTCCCCGAACTAAACCTTTGTTGTTCTTATTTTTTCAAAAATGCAACGTTTGGCTAATAAAAACGAAAATGCCTGTTTCGTGGTGATCACTTGTGCAACAGAAGCTTTCCAGTCAAAAACTGGCACTTCAGGCCCAAGCCTTTTAACAGTACCAAATTCGTTGAAAATTGCTGGAATTCAGTTTGATTGGTAATAACTTCTCTTTTTCTTATGATTTTTTCTATCCTCCCGAAAACACGATCAGGAGGCAGAAATGAATGACCAACTACAGGGTACATTACTACAATCTTCTTTATGGCTACTGGAGCACTGTCTTCAAACCATTTTTGCAACCATTGAAATCAACATGGTGTTTTTATTTTGCCCGGGGCATCCGTCTGCACATAAAAGAACTGACGTTTTTCCTTCTAAGTCTACATTATTGAGATACTGCCAAATCGCCGAAGAGATTTCGTTTGCCCCTTTAAAGTGCTTGTTTTCTAGCCATGCATATATTGTAACATTCTCTTTACTTGGGTTAGCTTTAGAATGCCCACGGACCACTGTAAGATTATATTGGTATAATTGCCGGCTGTAACAGGCAGACTGGTCGGACACTTTGGGTAATAGTAAATTTTTTTGGCAGTCAAAAGTTATAACTAGTTCCTATTACTTTTCATTTGAAAGAATAACATTATTTTATCATAAAAATGTTTCTGTTAGCATTCTAATCTAAATCCTCCACACCAGACATTGCACATTCATCTAAGGATCGTGCAAAACTGTCGTCGTTTGAACCTTCGCCATCACTTTTACTCTCAGTCTCCGAGCCTTCACCAAACGAGATAATAATTTTTTCAATTTCATTTTCAAATAAAGCATCACTTTCCCAATAACTTGCCTCTACCTTCTTAACAAATGCTATTTCTTTCTTCCAGTCACTTTCAGTAATGGAAAAAATAATGTTCTGAGTTATGTCGCAAATTTTCGTAGCATTCTGGTCAACGTTCAATTTTGCTACCCGGCCTTTTATCAGGTTCCATATATATTCAATGGCATTAAGATTGCAATGATAAGATGGTAATCTTACCACTTCATGTCCATTCTCTTCAAATATTTGATTTATTTTGTAAGTCGGCGGTGATTTTCGTAAACGAACTAGTTCTAACAATTCGCTTTTCGTAACTTCATGCGAAAAAGTAATATTTTTTTTTTAACCACTCCTGAATTTCACCTTTTCGCGATGCAGTTGATGGTGGTTTGTTTGCCTGCACACTATGATATGGCGCGTTATCCAGTACAACCAAAAAATTTGTGGGTAGGTTTGGTAGCAACCTTTCTTTCACCCACCGAGAAAAGTTTTCAAAATTCATTTCATGGTGGTAATCACCTTTACTTGATATCGATCTGAACCTAAGAAAGGCTCCTGGAATGAAACCTTTCTCTCAACCTGCATGAACAATGATCCAGCGTTGTCCAGCGCTATCATTTTCTTAAAATTTGATAAAGTTATAATAGATACCATTTTCAGGGTGTAACATTGGACTATGCGAACTCCCTTAATGCGAGTTGTACGTCACTTCAACAGTATGAAACTGCATAATGCAAAATGTTACAAAAGACTTTTCAATAACAAATTTTGTAATTATGTAACTTTTAACGTGCCACCTTTTATTATCTTTTTATTACTTTATTTATTTTGCAACTGTAGAAAAATAACTAGCAAACACGTTCACGACTAAATTACTGAAATAAATTAAAACAAAATCCAACCGCGTTAATGACTTTGAGGAGGATACCACCCAGCGATAGCTCTCCTCATATCGATAAGTGTGTTCGTTTAAATTATATTTTTGTGTACGTAATAATGTTACAGTGATGCCACCTTAAATACAAAAGGAAACGATTGAAATTGCAAAAGAACTGGACCTTGCTAGTTCCAGTGGTTGGACCGGATTACCGAGCAAATGAGTTCGGTATCCTTAATTTTAATTGATCCCAAATGAAAACTGAGTAGCTGACGATCAGCCGGTAATTTCATGAAGAATAGGCGTATAGGTCTGTTTTACTTTGATCCCGGTTAACATGCTTTACCGTAAAGTAGGCAACATAGGGTTGTTCCTTAAAAATACCATTACGGGCGAATTGTTTTTACCTTCTAGCCAAAAATCTTTGTAATTTTTGGTGTTTTTCTGTCGTTGAAAGGGAGTTTTATGATAAAAATGGAACATTCATTTTGTTTGTAACATTTTCCTAAGTACTTGCTGAAAAAAAAACGAAAACAAAAACTCTGCTACAGGGATTACCAGCTCTTTTCAAAGTTCAGGAATTGACGTATTTCGATGAAGTTTAGTTTGAATAAAATGTGAATTTATTCTCTTCTGGTTCCAATATCAGGTTGGGTATATGGCCCTGAGGAATTCCCATGTTAGTAGACCTCCGCTGCTTATTACTTTCTCTTGCCTTTATGAATGTATAGGAAGGAAAGTATTGTTTTCCCGTCGTTTTTAAAAAATCTAGTTTTCACCGGATATACATGTTTTCAGACCACCTGAACCCCACAAAATATGTTTTTAGCGATTGGTCTGTGTGTGTGTGTTTGTGAACAAAATATCTCAAAACGGAACATTGTACAAAGTTGAAACTTTAAACTTAAATAGGTGCTACTAGGGAAGTTAGTTTATATACCGGTTTTCCCGGTTTATAACGGTGAGTGAAAGAGTGAATGAAATGACATGGACAGCTCTATCCACTGACAGGTCTCATCGATTAATTAATTAATTTATTTAGTAATAATTATTTATTTAGCATACAACAATTTCTAAAACAGGAGATCCCTGCTCCACTTTCCCCGTCAGTAGTATAGAAAAGAGAGTACTGGGACAACCTTGACCTTTGACCCCCGGTTTTGGTGCGACCTTAACCTTTGACCACAAAAAAAAACCCGCAAAAAAAACTTGGGGAAAATAAAAAAATCCCGCCAAAAAAAACTGCAAAAAACAAAAAAATTGGCAAAGTTCCAAACACGATTTGCTCCGCAACGGCTGGACCGATTTTGATGCGGGCGGTACCCACGTGACCTGGAGATCGAGATCTACAAGACAAGCTCTAATCTGTAGCCGTATCCCCGATAGAACCTGTGATCGCTTGTAACACGTGACCCGTCGATCGGATCGACGAGGTTTAGGTACTTGCAGGACCCGGACATTCCGTAGAACGCGTTAAGTCCGGTTTCGACCGATGCACGCGCCAAACTGATGAAATCTGTTTATTTGTAACTCTATTCTTTTAATTTTGACAATGACGCATGTTGTTTATTACGAGTCACGTGGCCTGCGACCTATGCTTTTATTAGCATTGACGTCATTCGTTTTTTATCTATGCACGCGCCAGACTATTGATTGGGATGATGCAACTTGTTTATTGCAAATTTAAAAAAAACCGCAAAAAATAAAAAAAATTGGCAAAGTTCTAAACCCGATTTGCTCCGCAACGGCTGAACCGATTTTGATGCGGGCGGTACCCACGTGACCTGGAGATCGAGATCTACAAGATACGCCCTAATCTGTAGCCGTATCCCCGATAGAACCTGTGATCGCTTGTAATACGTGACCCGTCGATCAAATCGACGAGGTTTAGGTACTTGCAGGACCCGGACATTCCGTAGAACGCGTTACGTCCGGTTTCGACCGTTAGGTTCTTTAGGGATCTGAACAATCGGTAATTTTGTAATTTCGTTTCGGAACACACTGTACTTTAGTTTATTATCATTGACGTCATTCGTTTTTTATCTATGCACGTGACAGACTATTGATTCAGATGATGCAACTTGTTTACTGCAAATTTAAATGTACAGTTAATTTTTCTATATGATGCAACTTGTTTATCGCAATTAATTTTTCTAAATGATGTAACATATTATTCGTTAAAGTCATGAGCCGTTGACGTCATACCGCTTGTTATTATGTACCGAACCGCAGACTCAGCGTTTTCAATGCATTAGCATAGGGTGTATTATCTGTATAAAAGGGTACCAATTTTCCCAGTGTACCATAACTCTACTGCCAGTAGTATACTCTGCTCTACGCTGCTAGACACAGTTCTTCTTCTTCTTCTTCTTCTCTTACCTGCTGCTACGCTGCTAGACACAGTTCTTCTTCTTCTGTACCTGCTGTTAATTGAAGGTGAGTTTTATTCTACTTTATATATTTTTAAAATTTAAAAGACTTTAGCACTTTTATGAAATATGCACTTTGAATCTTTTATAAAACTATTACCAGTACGGAATAATAATTTACATACTAAAAATAAAGGGAGATTTGTTTTAACCGCATGTGATGAGTTTAGCAAAGCGCATTCAAATAAATATTTATTTTATAGACGCTTGACTAGTCTCTAATGCGTGTTACCGTTTGTGTTCTGTTTCAGTTTAAAATACCACCGCTACCACCACCATCACCACCGACAACACCAACAACATCAACAGCATCAACAACCAGTGTTACGCACCAGCCTTCATTTAAAGGTTAGCCTTATTTTTAAATACGATATTTGTACTAACTACATATGATTAGTTTAGCATTGTATGTAATACTGAACATTATATCATACTAATAAATTTATTAAACAGTAATCGCTGCGGTGAAGCCACAGACAGAATGACGGGATGTGCATCCCATCATAGTATTAGTATCAGTATTAGTATTATAGTTATATATTAATAATAGAATAAATGTATTAAACAGTTTATCATTGTTTTCATTTCAAAGTACCATCTTTTCCCGTTAAACTTAAACATATGGTTTTGCAGGAAATATGGAAAGGCAAGCCAAACGAATCAGATTGGAACAAGCTGCAGAGTCTGGCAGTTTTCACGTCTTGGAAAATGCGTTCGGATGCAACCTCCGAACGTATTAATGCAAGAACGACAACAGCATCTTCAAGGACGTGACGGTGCTCCTGACACACCTGAGGGAAGAAATGAAGTCGTTGCTCAGCGAGATGGTGCGCTCCTTAGATTCATTCAAGCTCAACATCCTAGTGGAGTGCACGTACGAGAAGGCAACGACGGGAGAGGTGCAAGATATAGGTTTTAAGACTGCCAACACCTGAGTCTTTCCCGGGTCAGATATGGGAGCGCTCGTAGACATGTGCGTCCAAAAACTTGTGGATGAGAAGCAGAGGGTTTAGGGAAGGGTAGTGGATGGTCTTTGATGTCGGTTGATGGCGTCCTCCTCAGGATCAACCGGTATAGACCGCTTCGAGGCTCATCGTACCTACCTCTTCCACCTTTCGTAAAGAACCGCAAAGCGGTTATCAACGTCCAGAACCGAGACGAAAGGTGTTTCAAGTGGGCTATCCTATGTAAACATGTAACAGGTCCTCACAGGGACAGAATCGATACGACGATACGACGCCCTGCTTGACAAGTACGATTTCGGTATGGTAGATTTCCTCACTTCCCTCAGTCAAGTAAAGGCCTTCGCCAAGGCCAACGAGGTGTCCGTCAACGTATACGGGATAGCCGAAAAAGAGGTAATAGAACCTCTAGTCGTCGCTGATGTCGAAAAAGATGATCTCTTCGATCTCCTCCTGGTCACAAATGCCGATATTCAGCATTACTGTTTCATCAATAATTTTAGTCGGTTAATCAGGTCACAGTTTACGAAACATGAGCAGACAATCGATGTATGCAAGAGGTGTTTCACCTTCTACAACGACGACCCTAAGGGTCATGAGAAGATGGCAGCTCACCGCGAGTACTGCGTAGAGAACCCGTCATGCAGGATCACCCTGCCCAAGCCTAACGATGATGGAACTCCCCCAGTGATGAAATTTAAAAATTACCATCACATATTCCCAGTCCCAATAGTTGCGTATGCCGATTTTGAGTGCGTACTCAAACCCACTGGAGGATACCTCCCCAAACCGACATCTTCTTTCACTATAGCCACGGAGCGTCACGTTCCCATGAGCTACGGGATGTATTTTGTAGTTGACCCGTCGCTTCCCGACGACATCGCGCAATTAGTGCCGAAAACGCCCTTGCTTTATAGAGGTCCTGACGCGACCGATCATTTTATGCAGACCCTGAAAAAAATAGTCGAATGGGTAGCTGCTGCGTCGGACCGAAACGTTCCTATGGTCTATACGGCTCAGGACGAGCTTTCGTTCAAAGCTGCTACGAGTTGTCAGATGTGCGATGTAGCGTTCGGACCTGAGGTGAGACCCACCAGGGATCATTGTCATCTGACTGGAAAGTATAGGACCGCTCTCTGTTCGAAATGCAATCTGATGAGACAGAACCAGAAGTTCATACCCGTCTTTATCCACAACT
The DNA here is from genome assembly GCA_035578175.1 of Catonia carolina. NCBI lineage: Eukaryota > Metazoa > Arthropoda > Insecta > Hemiptera > Achilidae > Catonia > Catonia carolina. Next base: position 5,044,745 of record JAQMRL010000004.1, read on the forward strand.
CGTCCAATTACGACTCTCATTTCATAGTCAGACAGCTCGGCTATGACGAGAAGAGGATATCCGTCATACCTAATTCTACGGAGAAGTACTTTGCCTTCTCCAAAAACATAACCAAGACGCTAGCCGTGAGGTTTGTCGACACTTTTAGGTTCATGGCCAGCAGCCTGAGCGCATTGGTGGATAACCTCCCTCCCGAAGGCTTCGCCCATACCGAGTCTTTCTTTAACGGGACGCAGCTGTCCCTAGTGAAGGGGAAGAGGCCTCAGGAAGCATTCTACAGCAGCCTCACCGGGAAGCACATTTCAGACGATGACTATCGTCATGCTCTGAAAGTGTGGGACAGTTTTAACATCCGCACGCTGGGGGAGTACTCTGACTTGTACCTCAAGTGGGATGTCCTCCTGTTGGCTGACGTCTTTGAGAATTTCAGGGGTCTTTACAGGAAGGAATACGGGCTCGATTGCGCCCATTACTTTACTGTCCCAGGTTTTTCTTTCGACGCCATGCTCTACAAGACACGAGTAGAACTGGAACTTATAACCGATTATGATATGTACTAGTTCTTAGAACGAGGGATCCGAGGAGGAATCTCTGTATGCGTCAAGAAACATGCCAAGGCGAACAACCCTTATGTGGAAGGTTTCGACCCCGAGCTGCCCTCCAACTACCTCATGTATGTGGACGCGAACAACCTTTATGGTTGGGCGATGAGTGGGAACCTCCCCTACAAGGATTTTTACTGGATCGAGGATGAAGAGAGAAAGAACAGATTAGTTTCGAATTTAAGTGTCATCCCCAGCGACTCCCCGCTGGGCTTCATCCTCGAGGTGGACGTGGAGTACACTGCAGACGCGGAGACGCAGGACTCGCACAACGACCTCCCGTTCATGGCGGACAACGCGAACCCTCCCGGAGCTAGAAACCCCAAACTCTTGACCACCCTGCAAAACAAGACCAAGTACGTTTGCCACTACGCTCTCCTTAAGCAGGCTATCGCACACGGACTAAAAGTCACCAAAAGTACACAGGGTTCTGCAGTTCCGACAGTCTGCATGGCTCAAGCCCTATATAGACCTGAACACCCGTAACTGACAGTCGGCCCGCAATGCCTTCGAGAAGAACTTTTTCAAACTGCTGAACAATGCTGTCTTCGGCAAGTGCATGGAGAACGTTCGAAAACGCATGAATCTGGAGCTGGTTAGCAGATCGAAGAGGTTGATGAAGCTGGTCGCCAAGCCCTCCTTCAAAGACAGGATCATTTACGACGAGTCGCTCTGCGCTGTCGAGATGTCCAAGACCTCCATTCATCTGGACAAGCCCATTTACGTGGGCGCTACGGTCTTGGACTTCAGTAAGACCTTAATGTATTCATTTCATTACGATGTCATGAAGAAGAGGTACGGGTCGAAAATCGACCTCCTGTACATGGATACAGACAGCTTCTTCTACGACATCGAGACTCCAGACTTTTACCGCGACATGCGGGAACTAGAATTCAAGGCCTTCTTCGACACCTCCGACTACCCCCCAACACACCCATGCCATTCCGTCACCAACAAAAAAGTGCTCGGCAAGTTCAAAGACGAGTGCAACGGCATCCCCATCGCAGAGTTTATAGGGATGAGAGTAAAACTGTACACTTTCAGGACTGGCGAGAGTATTGTCAAGAAGAAGGCGAAAGGCGTCAAAAAGAACGTGGTCCGCAAAGACATCACGTTCGACGACTACAGAAAGTGTTTTGAAGATCCCTCGTTGTGGTTGTACAGGGACATGAAGCTGTTTCAATCCCGCAAGCATGTAGTCAGCACCGTATTGACGAGCAATCTTGCACTGTGAAACTACGATAAGCGCGTCGCCGTAGATGCCATCCGCACCCTAGCATACGGACATAGGAACGTTCCGCAGGAGCTCCAAGAAATTATGGGTTAGTCTCCTTCTAGCACATGTCGACGAGTTTACTGTATCCGGCCATTGGCACATCAGTATTACTAGTTTATAGTTCATTGTATTATCGCACCGCCATTATTGTATTCATTCTCACCCTCATCATAACGTAATAATAAACGTTTTATTCTTTTATGAATCTGTCTTTTATTTCTTGCAACCTAAACCTCTGCAAGTATATGAAATACCTGAAGCGGGAAGTCAAGTTCCGATTCCCGAAGGGATCCGACCTACCGGGCGGATCCTGTCGTCATGCTGCTCTCTCGCTGCACGATCGAGAAAGCCTTCAGCTTTAGCAAAACTTATATCTACAGGTGTAAAGGTGTTGAAATGATGACACGTGTTGAAATAAGTTTAATACATATATTCTGAAATCAAAACGTTATAACTAAATTACAATGGTCCAGACTCTAAGGACAGCCGTACATGAAGAATAAAACTCGTGGATACAATACGCGGCTTTACTGGCTGATACGACAGTTGAAAATGCATTGCATGCAGTTTTTCCTCTTCTTGGTTACGGTCCATTCGTCTTCATCGTCGGCGCTCTCTTGTCGAGCGTGTTCTTCGCATGGCATCTCCAAAAGAAGTTCTTTATCGTGCTTGAGGTATGTCGACAAGTCTTTGTAAATCATAGATATGCGGTTGCCATAATGTTCCTGGTTACTACGTCCTTCTGACGGTTCCTGTTAACGGTTGATATTTCATGACGCAATCTGTGATTATCAGGCAGTAGGCGGAGGTATTAGCGGGGATATTGTTTTTGCACTTGACCTCGATCCTGATGTCTATGGCGCCGGTGTTGAGCGACTCGTTCTGCTTCGAGCAGTCTATAAAGAAGAGCGGGACTTTCGTCTTGAAGCTCGTAAAATCGATGAGGGGTTGATTGGATTGTCCTCCGTAGTAGACCTTGTGGAAGCGCTTAAAGTTTTCGTAGAAGAGTGATTACTCTCCCTTCGCGTTTTCGTACGGGTAGTACACCGTATTCAGGTACAGTTTTATGACTTGGAGCTCGCAGTGGTCGAAATGCGATGATACGGTAGTCTTGGTCTTCTTGTCGGTTTGTAGTCCTACTATGATGTAGCGAGGCTTATCCGCCTGGGAAGAGGTCTTGACGGTCCATAGCACGTCGGTGCTCTGCGGTAAAACGGGGTACTCGTATAGGTTCCATCTGCGGAAGGCGATCGATATAGGCGCGTCCTGGTCCACCATCCTGAGCAGTGGGAGCCTGCGCTCGTCGGGCAGCCTGACGTAAGGCATCTTCCACTCCACCTTGGTGAGAGACAGCTTGTAGTCCTTGCGCGCGGGTGTTGCCACGGCGCGGTCGTCGGTGGCCGACCTGAGCAGGATAAGCTCTAGCTTGGCGTTGACTATTATGCGGCGGTAATCCTCACAGAATCCTATGATCCTCTTTAGCGGTAAGTGAGCCGAGAACCGACCGGTGGTGCTGATGGTAATGGCCGTAACGGCGTCCTTGTTCCACCCTTCGACGTCTATAGAGTTCTGTTCTCCATACCCGAAGGACGGAATGTTTTTCATAGTCGACGTTATACCCAAATTGCGCACTCTATCCACCTCGATACCGTTCATCTCTAGCCTGATCTCTTCAAACAGGAAAGCAGGCCAGTTGTCTGAAAGAGCCAGGGCCGGATCTAAAGTACCATCAGACGCCGCAAGTTTTCCGTCGACGTAAAGCAGGCTGTCGCAAGGTAGGGTGTACACATCCTGCCGGTTTACTGGGATCCTGATCTCGTCGTTGTTGTTGAACGTCGCTGACGCGTACGGAGTGTGACTGTGCAGCTCTATGCCTATGATGTCGTCATCCGCCACGGCGTTAGAGGATTACACGTCTATTATTTAGCTCATTTCTCCAACACGACGAATCCTAATGATCTCAAAAAAGCGGCGTTATCTGAGGAAAGTCTCTTCTCTTTCTTGTCGCGAAGTGACTGGTGAGGCTCCGCAGGACGATTGTTCTTCACCCCGCCCGACACGGTTCTTTTATAACCCTCTTCCAAGTAGACTAATCCCATCGTGCCCGTCTTCTGAGGTGAAGCCTGAGGCTGATTATCTCGTTCTGAAAGCTAATAGGTCTTCCGTCCTGATCCACTACGCAGACGGTCACTTTTCCTATCCTTGAAGTATTTACGGGTAGGTAGATGACGTTCTTGGGCACTTCGATTATCTTGTAACCCCGTTCCACCTGCGGGAAGAATTCGTGTAGCGTATGTACTTCGGTTCCGTTAGTGTACGAGCCCCTCGCAATGTTGCACGGCATTTACAGCCGTAATGTTGACAGGACGCTGCGAAGTATGCCATTTATTGGGCTCAAGGATCACCGGATCGAACCCTAACACCTCTCTTAATCGTTTCGGGTACGGTAAAGTCTATTTTTTCTCCGCAGAATATCGAGCACTTTAGTGTAGTAGGGTCTACTTCTATGTTGAGTCTCGGCAACGGTCGACATTCCGCGCCCGTCTTTGTCCCCTTTGCCGTCTCCTTCATCACGTCGCTCACCGTTTTCGCTTCCTCTTCCGCCGTTTTCGCTTCCTCTTCCGCCTTTTTCACTTCCTCTTCCAATCTTATCGCATCCCTTAAGTAGCTAGGAAGTAGGGCTTCCAAGACAACCTTGACCTTTAACCTGGCGGATCGAGGAAAAAAAAGTTGACCTTTCAACCAAAAAAAAAAAAATCCCGCAAAAAAAAACCCGCCAAAAAAATCCTGCCAAAAAAAAACCCGCCAAAAAAATTTTTTTTTGCAAAGTTCCAAACCTGATTTTCTCCGCAACCGCTAAGCCGATTTTGATGCGGACGGTACCCCCGTGACCGGGAGATCGAGATCTACAAGATAAGCCCTAATCCGTAGCCGTATCCCCAATGGAACCTGAGATCGCTTGTAACACGTGACCTGATGATCGGATCGACGAGGTTTGGGTGCCAGCAGGACCCGGACGTTCCGTAGAACGCGTTACGTCCGGTTTCGGTCGTTAGGTTCTTTCGGGATCCGAACAATCGGTAATTTTGGTAATTTCGTTTCGGAACACTCTATGCTTTGTTTTATTAGCATTGACGTCATTCGTTTTTTATCTATGCACGTGACAGACTATTGATTCAGATGATGAAATCTGTTTATTTGCAACTCTATTCTTTTAATTTTGACAATGACGCATGTTGTTTTGTTACGAGTCACGTTGCATGCGCGTGCCTTTCATTGACGTCATAAATAAAGAAACCGCAAACTCAGCGTTTCCAATGCATTAGCATTGACGTCATTCGTTTTTATCTATGCACGTGACAGACTATTGATTCAGATGATGCAACTTGTTTACTGCAAATTTAAATGTACAGTTAATTTTTCTAAATGATGCAATGTATTATTCACGAGCCGCCGAGTCAGCGATAAGTTGTTTGTTTCAATTTTAAAAACTAACAACGTCATACCACCTGTTATTATGTACCGAACCGCAGACTCAGCGTTTCCAATGCATTAGCATAGGATAATTATGTGTATAAAAGGTCGCCGATTTTCCCATCGTACCATAAGTCTACTACCACTGCTCTACACTGCTAGACACATCTTCTTCTTCTCCTACCTGTTGCTACGCTGCTAGACACAGTTCTTCTTCTTCTACCTGTTGCTACGCTGCTTGGCACAGTTCTTCTTCTTCTTCTTCTCTACCTGCCGTAAATTGAAGGTGAGTTTTATTGACTTAAACGTAGAATTAAATAAATTTGAACCTAAAATCTTTTCCTATGCGTTATAGCGTTACTGTTCATAGCGCTGTTTTACCTGCTATATAACATCTACGTCATGATAGTAGGCGAGTGTAGCGTCACATCGATCTCAAAAGAAAAACCTCTATGATATTTCGTATAATACATGAGGTATTTACATACTAACTATTTTGTTGAAGAGATGTCGCAACATAACGAAGGACTAACACCCGTCCAAATAGATGGACTGTTAGAGGGTATCGATTTGGATGGATAGGGTTCATGTAGTTATCATGGTTTTTATCAGACTTGTGTTTATTTTTTGTTTTAGAAATGGAGGCGCTATTAAAAAAGCTGAATGACGATACTGTGAGGGTGTTGGAATTAGAGGTGAACAAGGAATACCGGTTTACGAAGGTCGTAAGGGTGCAGACTATGTACGGCGAGCAAATAATTATATACATCGACAGTTCGAAGGTGTTCCTACCATCAAGATTCGCAAAAACGCTGCATGATGAAGATATCGCTTTACTGAACGAGAATGGAGGCGGGATAGTAGATAATAATTAGGTCCAATCAGCTCAGAAAGTGTTTTGGATTTGTTTAGGGGTGGTTGTCTTTGGTCAGATTGTGATAGCTTTGGTTTTCTTTATTTGTGTTTGGTGTTATGATCAGATTTGTTGTTGTTGTTGTTGTTGTTGTTGTTTAGTTGGTTGGTTGGTTGTTTGGTTGTTGTTGTTGGTTGGTCTTGTAGATGTTGGTGTAGTTTGTGGGATGTTTGTGGGTTTTTTTTTTTGTGTTAGATTATAGTGAGGTAGTCAGATTTTTTTTTTTTTTTTTTTTTTGGTCTTGTAGTCAGATTGTATAGTGAAAGATAGTCAGATTTTTTTTTTTAAGTCAGATAGTCGGATTGTATGGTTAGATAGTCAGATTTTTTTAGTCATGTAGTCAGATTGTGTGTGTGTGTGTGTGTGTGTGTGTGTGTGTGTGTGTGTGGTGGTGGTGAGGTAATCAGATTGTATAGTGAGAGATAGTCAGATTTTTTTTTAATTCAGGTAGTCAGATTGTGTGTGTGTGGTCAGATTGTGTGTGTGTGTGGTCAGGTAGTCAGATTTTTTTTTATGGTATAATTTTCCAGTATTTTAGCCTATATATATATATATATATATATATAACACAAGAAAAAAAATTTGTTTCATAATTTAGTTTCAATTATTTGTTTCTTATTGAAGGTTCTACAAAGATATTCATTTTCTTACAGATTAGAAAAAAAAATTCTTAAAACATTGGATTGTAGCATTATATTTAAATTTATTTAAATAGCATTTAGATTTTACTTTCCATAAAGAAGGATGTTGCCGGTAAATGTCTATAAATTCCGTCAAAAACAAAAGTTACGGATTTATCACTCATTTCGTATAAAATGAAAGTAAAACAAAATCTCACACAAAACTTTCAACCAGTCTAAAGATTTCAACTGCAGATCAAAACTGAAGTTATTTGGCCACACACACAGATTTAAATGACAGTCCATCTTAACTGCAGTTCTCAACCTGTCCGTGAACTGTGTGTCTGTGGCCAGATTAAACTTCAGTTAATTGGCTTGCAGTCCGCTGACTTCGCAGTTATACTCGTATATATATATATATATATATAAACCTTTTTTTTTTTCTTGTTCATCAATACAAAAAAATAAAAAATAAAATCTGGTGTGAAACAGTCACACGACTTTCTCTTGTCAATGTAAATAATTAACAATAATCATAACATTAGTAATTACAAATAAACAAAAAAAAAACTAACCTCAATTAACATAATCTTATTTAATCATGAGTGAAAGACGCAAAATGAAATTCGACCTCAGTTTGTCTTAAAATGTGGAAAATCACTCTTTCACGCTAAAATCGGCTTAATAGAGAGAAAAAAAAAATGCTCTGAATAAAAGTTGTAGATATTTTAATTTTCTATAAATTTAATTATATACTTTTTTTGTCGTAAAATGCATACTAAGGCCGAAATCTTAAAACAATTGATTTTTTTTACACATTATCGTAAGAAAAAAAAATACAGAAAATCGCTAATTACCACTAAACTAAGCGTCTAAATCCATATCCTGAAGATATTGTTTTGCCGCTATAGAGAGATTTTTTTTTGTGCCGCTATAACGAGAGTTAAATACATTATCGTAATATACGAAAGGGTCGGGGTCGGTAAATAATGCCGCTAAAGAGAGATTTCCGCTAAATAGAGTTCCGCAATAGAGAGATTTTACTGTATATAAATTTTTTTGCTCTAAATTGCATATTAAAGCCGTAATTTCAAAAAAAAGTATGTTTTTTACGAAAACAGCCTCACCTAGAATTTCAGCAAACATGACGCCTACCCTATCTTGTAGAGAATAAAAAATTGAATATACCAGGCGATTTAAAAAAAAAATCGTGGGAGCCTTTCTTGAGAAAATCGCAGTAAAGTGAAAAATTACACGCTTGCTACTTCTGCTATGAAATGAAATGCATATTCACTCGCTTGAGTGAGAAAGCTGGTGAGTGGATGGAATTACTTCGAATAAGAAGAGTTTTATTGATACCGGTTCGGTATGTTTATGTGGTTAGTTAAGATCAAATGTTAATTTGACCTTAACCAACTACAATATTTTATCTCTGTTGAAAGTAATTTATATTATTTATCCAAGGCCACAACATAAAGTTTTCCTGTATTGTGTTTTCCGCAAATGTCAATAAATACATTGGTCGCTATTAAGTCTTTCTAACCAACCAAATTCATTTTGGTTAAATTTATTTATTGTAAACAAAACAGTATTTAAACTAAACCAAATTATAATTGATGTGAATAAAAAAAAAGTAGTGGTTACTGATAGTTGTTACTAGTTAGTTTTAGCATTTTGTCAAAACTGTTGAAAACAATTACTAAATTGGCTTAGTAAAAACTATATCATTTTGGTAGTGACCGGGAAAATCCTAGTTGTTCCTATGGTAGTTGTTACTAAGATTGTAGTTGTTTATAAGTTGTGTCATACGCTGGAGTGCAAATGGGCATGTTTCAACACGTTTGTATCAACTAACAAACATTTAATTACAACTTTATCGCTTCATTTGTGATTTTGCATCTCACGGGACATGATGTCTAGTAGTGATGAAGATACTGGGGAATCGGGAAATAAAATTGACAGAGAATTGTTTATTAGATTGATGAGTGAAAATATTGTTGTTTTGGAGAAGTCAAAATTGTGTTCGGTAATTGATGGGAAGAAAAAAGCTTGGAAAAATATTTCTAAACTTTATTGCCAAGCATCAGGAAGAAAGGTAACTGTGAGTCAACTGACGAAGCTACTCAATAATATGAAGACGGCCGTTAAAAAAAAAGACTGATGTTAAGCAAGCAGGGAATAAACCAGTGAAATTGAAACACTGGGAGAAACAGTTTCTTGAGTTACTCAATGAAGAAGAGAATCCAGTATTTGCCAAGGTACCGGGTAGCTTAACAGCAGGTGCAAAAGAACAAAATTATTTATTTACGGCATCAAAGTTAGACGCTTCTGACGTTCATTCAGAAGAGACAGCTACGGCTTCCCACCAGAACGTTGCATGCTCTGCAAAGAAAACTAATAGTTCAAAAATGATGCTGCCATATGAGAATGAAGAAACAACAGAATTTTCTACATCCCAACTTCAACGAGTAGTTTTACTACAACAGCTAGAACTAAATAAAATTCAGCTTGAACGGGAGAAATTACTGTTGTCAAAAATGAATATTAAAGTTTGTGATGAGTCAACTCAAACAGATGAAGAGTTAGGAGAGTTTTTTATTTTTTCACACTCTTGACTAAAAGTAAAATTATATGTTCTTCAATAATTTTAAAAAATCCTATAACCTTATCCTTTCCAAAAAGAAGTTAAAATAAATGCAAATAAAGATAAAAAATGTAAAAAATATATTAAGTTTTAATAAATAAATATAAAAGACTATTCACACTTTCATAGGCTACATGTAGGTTGCGTACACGCGTGAACATCAACTCACGGCCGCATTGGCGCAGTTGGTAACGTGCTCGCCTCTCATCATGCGGTCCTGGGTTCGAATCCCAAGTTTTAGAAAATTTAAAAACTCAACTTTCATTTTACGCGCTCTTTCGTACAGAGTTTACTTTAGCGTCATTAAGTAATTTTCCATATTTTGCTAAAAATCTAAGTTCAACAGTGGTTGATTTCCTTTTACGTCATCCACTCATTAAACTTATTAACATTGGCAAGAGAAAGTCATGTGAATGTTTTATACATCCCTGTCGGTAATCGAATCCTGGACCATCTCTTTTGTGTGCGTTCTACAGCTGCGGTTGAAAGGCGACAAAAATTTTAATTTATTTATTGTTTCATTACTTTGCCAGCGTATATAGAATGAATTTTCAAGATTTTTCTGGTAGCTATCGCTACCACTACACTACGGAGGCGGCCTCTGTTTTTCTTGATAAACAAATAAATTTCAATTTTCAGGGTTATTTAATGGTAATTTTCTATAAAATTTTTGCTAACTACAAAAGGTTTCTTACGTTAACTTAATAACTAACGCTACTTAGTAGCGTACAAATTTGCTCCAGTAACCCAACACAAACAATAATACTGAATACAAAAATATTATAGAACAAATATTTTAAAAGTTCTAGTAAAATAAAATATAAAAGGTCAACAAATTTAATTGTTAAGGAATATTTTTTAGTTGTTGTTTAGGTCAATAGCGGAAAGGCTGGTTTGAACCTCTGGAGGTTTTACTAAGTAAAACGACGACTGAGGTGGTTTACAATTGACTTCCTCACTGAGTGTAAAAATACGCTTATCAGCCACCACCATCAGGCCCACCGATAAACATCTACTTTCCACCATGCAAATGACAAATCCACTTCATTCACTAAAGAGTCTGGCTGTATAATGAAATTCATTACTCTCAGAGGAAATATCTGTGACTAGTGTCTTTTGCACCTCTACCTCATCTGTTTTTAAATACACATGATGTTGTTTAGGTCATCAGCTTAAAGGCTGGTTTGAACATCTAGAGGTTTTACTAAGTAAAACGAGGATAGAGGAAGTTTACAAATATCTTCCTCACTGAGTGAAAAAGAATTTTTAATAGCATGCTAGGCCTTCTGAAAAGCATTTATTAACCGCCCTGCAAATAAAACCTTCACTTCATTCACCTGTCTCGCTGTATAATGATAAAATTCACTACTCTTAGGAGATAATTTGTGACTAGTGTCTTTTACACCTCTACCTCTTCTGTTTTTAAATACCTAAGAAATATACCGTATTTACGCGTTTATAAGCCGCGTGCGTGTATAAGACGCACCCTGTTTTGAAGCAAGTAAATTGGGTAAAAATGTTTTTCCAACTATGGATAGCAGGAACTACAACCAACAAAAATACCTATATAGTTTTTTCAAATACTTTCAAAAAATATTTTATAATATAATATTTTTTCAAAAAATTTTGTGAATGGGATGGATTTAGTTATCTGTATTTGTGGTTGGAGCGTTTTGCCTCAAAATGGTTTTGGATTTGTTTTGTTTTAGTTTTCTGTTGTCAGATTGTGATGGGATAATTATTATTAAAGAAAATTAGTTGTGTTCTTATTTCTTTTAGACAAGGTTAGAAAAATTGATTTGATATTCATACTCTATTGGCAAGTCTCCAAAAGCAAACTGGTATTCTCTACCGAGGCGCCGGCTGTTACATGCATAATATGTTTATTATAAGGTATTGGAAATTTGTTTAACACAAATAAACCAGACTCTTTTAATGTTAATTATCTGGGTAGGTAAATTATATAATCTTATTCTAATGTTAATACATACATAAACATTCTAAAAAATAATAACACGCAATTAACTAACATTTTTAAATGGTTTATTACTGTATTAAACATCCATGTAATTGATAAATAGATAATATAATATCTCACTTTTTCATTTAATGGTAATTCCAATTTAATAAAAATATAATTAACAAAAATGGGTTAATACATGCGTTCCGTATATAGGCCTACGTATATCTTGCCCTCTTCTGTGTACATGTTTATTCCACATTATTCATAATTATTATGATTCGATAAAATGTATGTATGTAAATGGATTAAACTGATGGATTTTTTATGAATTCCGTTACGTTACAAAATCGTCAAAACAATAAACAACTTCCTACGATTTTTTTAAAATTGCCTTATTTACTATATTTTTCATGCTCTACATGATAAAGTAGGCACCAGGTCTACTGAAATAAAATAGGTTTTTTTAAGATTGCGGCCTTAATACGCAACTTAGCGCAAAAATGTAATAGTAAAAGTTGTAGAAAATTTAAAAATCTACAACCTTTATTTCAAGCACTTTTCTGTACAGAGTTTAGTTTAGCGTCAAAGAGTGATTTTTCATTTATTATTAAGCCAAACTGAGGTTGATTTTTAAGAATACGGCTTTAATGAGCAATTCAGCGCAAAAATGTATATAATAAAAGTTGTAGAAAATTAAAAATCCTACAAGTTTTATTTAAAACATTTTTTGGTATAACGCTTAGTTTAGCGGTAATTAGTGATTTTCTGTCTTCTTCTCACGAAAACGTGTAAAAAATCAAATTTTTTTAACATTTCAGCCTTAGTATGCATTTTACGACAAAAGTGTGTATAATTAAATTTATATAAAATTAAAAGATCTACAACTTTTATTTAAAGCATTTTTCTCTACAGAGTCTAGTTTAGAGAGAAAGAGTGATTTTCCGTGTTTCTAAGCCAAACTGAGTACGATTTTCATTTTGCGTCGTTCACTCATGATTAAAATGAGGTTATGTTTATTGAGGTTAGTTTCTTTGTTTATTTCTAATGTTTTATTACTAATGTTAGGTTTATTGTTAATTATTTGCACTGGCAAGAGAAAGTTGTGTGAGTGTTTCACACCAGATTTTTCATGTATGTTTGGTAAGTAGATTCATATTCTACATTCATTACAAAATTACATAATCGTGTGTACATGTTGATATGACCCTTTATGTTTAATTTTTACTTTCTCTTGCCTAAATGAATATATAGGAAGGAAAGTATTGTTTTCACGTCGATTTTTCGAAATCGAGTTCTCACCGGATCTATACGATTTCAGACCCCCTGAACCCAAAAAACATGTTGTTAGCGATTGTTCTCTCTGTGTGTGTGTGTGTGCGTGTGTGTGAACAGAATATCTCAAGAACGGAAAATCGTACGATTTTGAAACTTGAAACTTAAGTTACATACTACTAACGGACCCGCCACGAACATTTTCATCAAAATCGGTCAACCGGGAGTAGTAGTTTATTCGAGTAATTTTTCACTTTTTTGCGATTTTCTCAAAAACGGGTCCTACGATTTTTTTAAAAAATCGCCTGGTTTACTAAATTGTTTATGCTCTACAAGATAGGGTAGGCATGGTTCAGTCCAAAATTCATTTCCCTACCTTTATGTGGAGTTAAAAAAAACACGTTTTTTAAATAAAATGGCCGGCATAATAAAACGGAACATGAGATTTAACTTTTGAAATATTCATATTTTAGAAAAAACTCTGGTCTTCAACGTACTTAAACGTCGATTTTTATGAAAAGCCTGTACGGAGTAATGGATATTTAAAAACCACATTAACGGAAAACCGGCATTTTAAATTCCATAAATACAATCTGTACCTCATGTGTTTTAACGTTTACAATCGTTTTTACATTTTAAAATAGACCGTTTGTTCACTATATCGAGTGTTTGTAGGCCAGTGGGGTAGACTGGTTTCAAAGACTCAACGACCTTCTTCAAGATCATGAAGTGGCTTTTTGCCTCTTGACTACATATTTAATTTTCTTAAAGTTTCTTTCGCAGAACTTCCTCCAGTTTATTAAAGCTTACGTCATTTATTATAACACTCTTGATATTTTAACACCTGTGCATTTATGACCAACTGCAGTGTGTTCATTATACCATATTTACTGATTATAACTTTTATAATCAGTAAATATAAATTTACTTATAAATTTATATAAAGTCTATAACTTTTATTTCAAAGATTTTTTGTATAATGCTTAGTTTAGCGGTAATTAGCGATTTTCTGTTTTTTCACGAAAACGTGTGAAAATTCGATTTTTTCAATATTTCATTTTACGACAAAAAAAAAATATATAATCAAATTTATAGAAAATTAAAAGATCTACAACTTTTATTTAGAGCATTTTCTCTACAAAGCCTAGTTTAGCATGAAAGATTGATTTTCCGTATTTTGAAGCCCAACTGAGGTCGGTTTTCATTTTGCGTCTTTCACTCATGATTAAATAAGATTATGTTTATTGAAGTTAGTTTTTTGTTATTTTAAATGTTTTATTACTAATGTTAGGTTTATTGTTAATAATTTGCACTGGTAAGAGAAAGTTGTGTGAGTGTTTCACACCAGATTTTTCTTTTGGTTTAACGTCCGACTGTTCTCCAATTACTGCTAATGCAGACGGTGAAGGATGAAATGATTTTTTGTAACGTATGAAAATATGCCGTGCCTGAATGGGATTCCCATATTTGATATTTGCAAAAAACGTGATTTGCCGTTGGTTGGAAAACTTTTTCACCGCCTTGTAGAATAAGCGTTGATATTATTTATTATCTTTGTGGGTCTTCCATTTTAGAAGTTTTCTTTGTAATGAATGAATATAATTGTGAAACCGAATAATTTATCACCTCTTGAGGATCTATTCTAATGAGAATTATCATAATTATAGGGGAATAAGCATTTTGAATACTGGATACAGACTCTACAGTAGAATAATAAACCGCAGATTACGAATTATAGTAGAAAACTTGATCTCGGATGTGCAATGTGGTTTTCGGTTTGGAAGGTCCTGCATGGATAATGTTTTTACAGTTCAACAAATGATAGAAAAAAGGCGTGAATTTAATTTGGAAACCCACCTCGCCTTTGTAGACATCGAGAAAGCATTTGACTCTATCTGTAGAAAGAAAATGTGGCAGGTTCTAAGAAATTATGGCATACCAAGACAATTGATTGAAGTTATCAAGAGCTTATATTTATCATCATCAATAGCTATTAAAACATCAAGAACACTCTCAGAGGAAATATTGATAAACAAAGGATTAAGACAGGGATGTAGCCTCTCTCCAACGCTATATAATTTATATGTAGATGAAGTTTTAGGAAAATGGAAGGAGAAGGTAAATGCAGGAATAATGATTGGACGTGAGTGTTTTATAAATACACTTCTATTTGCAGATGACCAAATCCTGATACAGGAAACAGAAGACGACCTGCAATACTCCATATACCAACTGACTAAAGTATGTGAAGAGTATGACCTTCGTATCTTAGCGGCAAAAACTAAAGTGATGGCTTTCAAAGGGAAATGGCCGGTTCGAACGAAGATAGTGGTTAGAGATTCAGTTTTGGAGCAAGTTTCTGCTTTTACATACTTGGGCTGTACACTCACTTATGAGAAAGACATAGATGTTTCGAATAAAATAAATAAATTCCAATATCTTTGCGGAACAATCCATAGGAGCTTGAAGAACAAAGCAAGGAGAGAAACGAAACTGAAATTCTACCAGACCATGGCCACCCCAATATTGTTGTATGGAAGTGAAGCATGGGTTCTCGGTAAAAAGGAAGCAAGCAGAATTCAAGCAGCCGAAATGCGCTTTCTAAGGAGTGTTAAAGGCTGTACAAGATTGGATCTCTTGCGAAATGAAGATATTCGAAGTGAACTAAAGGTGGAGTCATTGAACGGGATGATGGAGAAGTATCGAATCAAATGGATAGAACATCTGGAAAGAATGCCATCTGATAGAATCCCCTTTCAGGCTCTGAAATATAAACCAACAGGAAGGAGAGATATTGGAAGACCTAGGAAAAGATGGGAACAAAACTAGAAATTTAAAAAATTAAAAAATAATCGACAAACTTAAAAAATTAACAGAAGGAGGCGATCTTATAGACCGGAACAGGCAGACATGCCTATGCCGTGGATGTCAGAAGAAGAAGAAGAAAAAATAAAAATTAAATTTAAAAGTATTTCTCTTGTTTTATTTAACGTAAAATATAAACTTTTAAAAAATTGTATCGTGTATTCACTAACTTCTCAAAGCTGTTTTCAGCTTGAAACTTTTAATAGATAATTTTAGTAATATATTTCATTTTAAAAACCTGTTTCTATCCGGGTAATTTATTCAGTACTGGTTATAAGAATTCCGGTAGTAGTAGTTGTGGTAATGTATGCAAACGTATGTATGCAAAAGTGGTAATTTATGCAAAAAATCCAACATTCATTTATAATAATTTTATTATTATAATAATTAATTATAATCAACTTGCGTAAATCGTTGAATAATATTTTGTTAATAATACCACTTATTTATAAGCAATATTAACACATTAGTAGTTTATTCGTGTAATTTTTCACTTTTTTGCGATTTTCTCAAAACCTGGTCCTACGATTTTTTTTAAAATCACCTCATTTACTCAATTTTTTATTCTCTAAAAGATAGGGTAGGCGCCATGTTTGCTGAAATTCTGGGTGAGGCTGTTTTCACGTAAAAACATTTCGTTTTAAGATTGCGGCTTTAATATGCATTTTAGCGCAAAACTTTATATATTAAAAGTTGTAGAGAATGTAAAATTCTACAACTTTTATTTCAAACAATTTTTTGTATAGCCCTTAGTTTAGCGGTAATTAGCAATTTTCTGTTTTTTCTCACGAAAATGTGTGAAAAATCGTAGTAATAAGAGAAAATAAATAAAATAAAATAAATTAACCCAGACAACGAGTTTACCTAATTTCTTAACTATACAAAAAATATTTCTCTGCACTAAGTATTTCCAAAATTTTAATATTATTATAAAAACACGTGTTAATTTTAACACATAATCCGATGAAAGTAGTATTTTCAAAAACATTTGTCGTCCATTATAAATGTAGAAATAAAGAATATCTGATATTCAAAATGTTACTAGGTCAATTTCCATACATGGACAACATGAAATAAATTATTTATTTTGCAAAAATAACTTTTGGCGAACGAATAAAATCGGTATCAAGGGTATCCGGCATAATACCATAATCGGGTATGAATTTTCGCTTCTTTTTTTTGATAAATTTCACAGCTTTAGAAAATGAACGGAACATGTCATAATTAATTTAATTTTTTATACTTAAGAAATATTTTTAATTATTTTTCTTCCACAAGTATTTTAGATAAACGAACTTACTAAAAATCAACCGGTTTTCATTATACGAGGGTTATCCAGAAAAAAACCTCCGTTTTGAAATAAAAAGTAAGCAAGTGAAGATACAAAAACTTTATTATATACATATTAAAACCACAGTTTTTCTCTATTTTTCGACATAGTCGCCAAACAGATTCAAACACTTGTCGTACCTTGGAACAGTCTTTGAAATACCCTCTGCATAAAAATCTGCCGCCTGTGAATGTAGCCAACCATTCACGGCATTTTGAAGCTCTTCGTCATTGGTGAACCGCTGAGATGCGAGCCACCGCTTCATGTTTGGGAACAGGTGAAAGTCACTAGAAGCCAAATCCGGGCTGTATAGGGGATGATCGATAACGTCCCATTTAAACTTGGCCAAAAGTTAATTTGTTCTTCGAGCTGTTTAAGGGCGAGAAAATCGTATATTCGATACTAAAAAGAAACTAACGATTTCAAAACACCGTGTTTTACAGAAAATTGTTAGTTGTTCCTGAATATATTCTCCTTTACGTTTATTAATCCTGGGTTTCGTTGGCAGCAGCTTGCTGGCCCATAACAGACAAGGTGGAGTATTAAGTTAATATTTATGTATTAGCATTCGATCTGCTAATTGTAGGACTACAAAAACTAGTTCCGTTTTTTATCACATGGTCACCCAATAATATGACTGAAGTATTTAAAAACATAAGAGGTAGATGTGTAAAAGACATAAAGTCAGAGTTATCTCCTCTGAGAGTAATGAATTTCATTATACAGCCAAACCTTGTGGTGAATGAAGTTAAGGTGTCACTTGCAGGGTGAGAAGTACATGATTTTCAGTAAGCCTGGGATGCTGATAAGAATAATTTTCTACTCAGAGAGAAAATTCACTCATCGTTTTACTTAGTAAAGCTTCCAGAGGTTCAAATTAGCCTATCAACTGATGACCAAAACAATAACACGCCAAGTCGCTCTTTCATTGGATTTAGATCGGTTGCACAAATGGCAAATTTTTCCGTCGCTGCTGAAAGCAGTGACCATGTTTTCTACAACCAACAATGAAATGCCGTCGCCGTAAATAGTTATTAGTTTCCATAAGGAACCGAGAAATGATGATGCGGTTTTAATTATTCAAAACGAAAAATTACAAAAATCAAATTTCAGCGTTTATTCATTTTAAACTGTAACAGAAAGGAATGAAGGATCATGTATGCGATGAAAGATGGCCGCCAAGTGTTCCTGCATTAATTCGTTTATTTGATTATATCTTCCGTTCTAACTACTGTACAGGCTTTTTATACATATCAAATTAAAGGTAAAGAGTTGCTGAACATTTTAATTACAAAAAAAAGTTTCTAAATTGCAAAACCTTGGAGAAAAGTACGATCAAATCTGAAATTTTTGCGAAAAATCCTTCTATAACTCGTTTAAAACTTAAATAACACCAAAACGGCTTAATATTTTGAAAAAATTAGCTAAATAAAAGTTGTAGATTATTCAATTTACTATTAAATCCACTACTTACAGAATATAATACTGCAACGTGTGATGGAGCAGTCTCACTTGAAGTATCAGCGGCAGAGATTCTCGCGCGCTGTTCTCAAGTAGCTCTCTACACAACATCGCATTGACCGTCATGTTGGTCTTTAGTCTTCTTCACTTTTTCTGGTTTACTTTTTTATTTAGTAGACTTGTAAGTATATTTTCTTATGAAATGGCAGTTTTCAACTCGAGCAGCGCTCGATCTGCTAGTTTCAGGGCTTCAAAATAAAGTTCTGTTTCTTATAACATGGTCAGTTAGCTTCTTAAATGACTGAAGCGTTTAAGAAGAAGAGGTAGTGGTGTAAAAGACACTAATCAAAATTATCTCCTCCGAGAGTAATGTATTTCATTATTCAGCCACACGCTTTGGTAAATGAAGTGAAGGTGGCATTTACAGGGTGATAAAAATAGATTGATGCTTTTCAGCCTGGTATGCTGTTACGAATTCTTTTCCACTCAGTAAGGAAGACAATTGTAAACCACCCGACTGCTTGTTTTACATAATAAAGCCTCTAGAAATTTCGGCTGATGACCTAAACAACATGTTATGTGTGAAGTCGGTTTTTTATTTTTCTTCATGCTCCATGTATTCTGCCAGTATTCTGTTTTGTCCAGGTGTCGTTCCAGTTGGTCAAACGCTATAGATGAATCATTATGAATTGATTGTATGGCAGTATCGTCGAAAAAAGTAGCTGTTGTAGTAAATATTCCCTGTAGCTTACGGTTTATATATAGTCAGATTAAACATCATTTTTGCTATCATTAAAGGTATAATAAGTAATCTTAATTATAAAAAAATGATAAAATGTATTTTGTATTTGTAATAGCCTACGTATTACTTAATTTGGTGAAAGCGGTAGTCCTATTATAAGGTAGTTAGGGAGTAAACGAGAATCTTAAATAAATGTTAGATAAATTATTTCACGTGAGCAAATCACGTTCACGTTTTTTATCAACCGTAAATAATTATGGTATTTTTTTAAGTTTATATTTTTTTTAAATTTCCACAGTTTGTTTATATTTAGCAGTAAGGCACTCGTATTACTATTAGTATAATAACATAACTGATACACTCAAGGTGACCAACTTCTCTTCTTTCATTTCTTTTTTTTTTTGTACTGTGTTTTCATATTATTGTATCTATTTTAGTTTTGTATATTGTAAGAATAACATTTTTAAATTATATTTTGCCATCAACGCAATTTTTCACTTCATTGAGTAATTTTTACCTATTTTATAAAAAAAATTATATTTTAATGCTTGAAGTATTATTGCTTTCTTACGCCTTATTTAACCAAATCTAAACACATCCAAATGAATCCTCTCTTATACATCTACTGCCGGCCGCATTGGCGCAGTTGGTAACATGCTCGCCTCTCATCATGCGGTCTTGGGTTCGAATCCCATTCAGGCACGGCATCTTTTCATACGTTACAAAAAAATCATTTCATCCTTCACCGTCTGCATTAGCAGTAATTGCAAAGTTACGATTTTCAGTGAACAAGATTAAGTAAATACATTCAAGATTCAGATTAAGTAAAGGTAGAAGAGTTGTAGTGTAAGAAAGCCCTGGGCTTCCCCAAGATTCGGCAAGTAGCTTCGCGGTATCTTATGATATTTTCAACCACTTATTTGTGTGAGCAGGGGTTCTCTAGTTTATTGTTAATTAAAAACAAACAACGAAATCGGCTAAGTATAAGCAGTGATTTGAGAGTAGCTCTTAGCAAGAGCCTAAAACCTAGAATTCTCAGCTAGTCAGAAAGATTCGTGCACAAAAGTCGCACTGAAATTTTCATTTCATTTTTAATTCATGTTTTAATTTTCATTATTATTTTCGACTAGGTAAATTCTGAATTAAAAGACAATTTACAATTAAAATATTTTTACTTTTTGTGAAATACAATGTACCCTACTTTCTGAAAATAACAATTATATGTTTGTAATAATAGTTTCTTAATTAATAATAATAGTTTGTTTCTGAAAATTTGTTTTATTTAATCACCTTTTAATTTGGTTAAAACCGATAAGATATATGCAATAATGTAATGGGTGGTCCGTGGTAGTTCACTTTCAGGCTGAGTGGTCCGCAGACCACTGCGGGTTGGGAACCACTGATCTACTCCATTAAATGGTTATTACCACAAAATTAATAAAAATTGTAAAGAGTGTTTTTAAAGGGTCCGCAATGACAATTTGACAATGACAACAGTTTGAGATATAATAAAGCTCTACAAGATAGGATAGGTGCAATGACTGCTGAAATTCTTGGAGAGTTTGTTTTTTACGTTTAACCCGGAATAAAAAAAAACAGACATGTAATATTCACAAACCAACATTATCTGAATACTAACTCACATTTTTAGGGGTAAAGCTTCTTATAGAAATTTTATTAAAGAGGTGAAACAGTTAAAATTTTTCAATAAAAAATGTAGAAAATTTTATTCTGAACAATGAACAAATGGAGTGAAAAAAACACATTTTTTCATTTTAGTTTTTCCGGTTAATTTTACTTTGTACTCTTATGAATAAAAACTCATTTAATCAAACATCTATTCGCTTTCTGTGTACTTAATTTACACCGGTTCGTTCAGAATAAAATTTTCTACATTTTTTATTGAAAAATTTTAACTGTTTCTTGGTGAAATAACAAAGTTATTCTTGCCCAAAGATGAAAAAATAAGTTTTTCACTCCATTTTTTGCATTTGACACTGGTTTTCTTAAAAACTATTTAACTTACAGTTCTGGGACCTGTTTTATTCAATTTATCAGATCAAAAACCATAAGAAATGATTGAATTCGCCCCTTAATCTACCTTACCACAATTCCAGGAAGACCTCATTTCACCTGGTGAACTGAAATCCAGGCGAAACTTTCGCTAGCTGTAACTCGCTAACGAAGCGTTTTCGGACCTATGTTTATATAACATTTTTTCATTATTTTTACTAATACAATGTGCTGTAGAAGTGGGTGGAGAACTTCATGAATCACCCTGTATAAACATAATTATCTTCTCTGAAAGTAATTAATTTCACTATACAACCAGACCGTGTGGTGAATGAAGTGAAGGTGTCATTTGCAGGGCGGAAAGTAGATGCTTTTCGGAGGACCTGGCAAGCTAATAAGCATACTTTTTTTCACTTAGTGAGGAAGGCATTGGTAAACCATCTCACTTCTTGTTTTAAAACGTCCTATTTATGTCGATAATCAAATCATTTGATGAGCTAATTTTAATAATAGTGGAAAGAAGTGGAATACAAGTTTGACTGTAATTAAGTAGGAAAATTGAAATAAGTATATAATAAACTTTTTTTTTAAATTTTTTTTATTTCGAGAAAGGAAACCTACGACGGCTAATCCCAATTTTCGCCGTCGTAGGTTGTTATATATACTATATGAACCTCATCGTTTTCATCATCATATAGTAGCTGTAAACAAAAAAAAACAAAAAAAAATGTAATTAGATTTTTTTATCAAGGAAAAACACAAGAAAGAGATGATTTATAATTCTCACCTTATGAAACCAAAAGGTTGTATTTACTGATTGAATCCTCTTCTGCAAAGAGATGGACAAAATCAAAACCTGTATCAGACAGTAAATCTATAACTGGCTCATCTGGTGTTGACCCTTCAACTAGTAGTTCTACGTATTTAGATAATAAGGCTATAAATATTAGGAAATGTGATTTTCAACTGATTTTCAAAAATCAGAAATAAATTTGAACCAAGAGTCTACAGAATTGGTTCCGGAATATTTGTATTTTGATGCCAATATTCTAAAATCTTCGATAGTTACATTTGCCTGCCCAAAGTGTTTTAATATTAGTTTAGAATTTTGTGTTAAAAGTAGTATAGGATTATGTAGTAATTTAGATGCAAAATGTAAGCATTGTGCTGATGAATTTTTGTGTGTTACCACATCACAAAAAATTCCAGGGATTGCTGTTTATGATATTAATCGTAGAGTGACCAAAGCTATAAATAGCATTGGTAAAGGACATGCTGTATTAGAACAGTTTTCTTTAATTATGAACACTAATTTAGTAAGTAAGCAAAGTTATCATGAACATTTGAAACTCTTACATAAACTTTCAAAAGTCACCACGTTAATTAGTGATGGTGATGCAAAAATTTTTTACTACATTACAAAGCAGGAAGCAGGAAGGCAAAACGTATGGGGCTGGGGAATTTTAAATTTAATCAAAGGTAAGCTATTAAAATTATAATAAAACTTTGTCTTCATTTTACCGCAACTTTTAATTTCTTGTGTCGCAAAATACTAGAAATGCCATAACTTGAGTTGTAAAACAACTAGGAACATAATTTTTTTTAAATTGTACAGAATTTCCTGATCTATTATGCTGTGGATGGATATTCCAAAATATGCAATGTAAATTTTTAATTTTGACTACCAGTTTTAGAAAAAAAAAGTCAATAACTCACATTTTCATCTGGCGACATTGGCTCAACTGTGCTCTGAAAAAAATACAAAATTTTTGATTAATTACCTAAAATAAGTCATTACCTTTGTTTAGTCCGAGTTTTTGTTTAAATGTTCTTCAAAGCATTTAACTATTTTCCACCCTGCAAATAACACCTTTACTTCATTCACTACAGGGTCTGGCTATATAATGAAATTCATTACTTTCAGAGAAGATAACTCTGATTAGTGTCATTTAAACCTCTACCTCTTCTATTCTTAAATGCTTCAGTCATATAATTGGCTGACCATGTGATAAGAAACAGAACTATTGTTGTTTTCTCAGCCATGGAAACAGCAGATCAAGTGTAAATAATTTAACACTCAAACTGCCTGTTATAAACCTATATATTGTTATAAGTATTCTATACTCTATATAAATATTTCTATAAAAGTATTGTATTCTATTATAAATATTCTGTATAGGCAAGAGATAGTAAAAAATATGGTGTGAAACACTCATACGACTTTCTCTTGCCAATGAAAATAATATAACCTAATATTAGTAATAAAATATTAGAACCAAACAAAAACTAACCTCAATAAACATAACCTAATTTTAATTATGAGTGAAAGACGTAAAATTAAAATCAACCTCAGTTTGGTTAAAAATACAGAAAATCACTCGTTCACGCTAAACTAGGCTCCGTAGGGAAAAATTTTTTAAATAAAAGTTGTAGATTTTTCAATTTTCTATAAATTTTATTATACACTCTTGACGTAAAACGTATACTAAGGCTGAAATCCTGAAAAAATCGATTCAACTTTGTACGATGTTCCGTTCTTAAGATATTCTGTTCACACACACACGCGCACACACGCGCGCACACGCACATACACACACTCACACACAGACCAATAGAATTAGAATACACATCAATAGAATTAGGTTTTTTAATAAATTATTAAATTGTCTTCAGTATATACCTTTCCTGCCCATAACAGACAAGTGGAGAGTCAAATTATTTATTCTCAATCTATTTGTTGCTGGGTTAAAATAAATAGTTCTGTTTCTTATCAATGGTCAGCCAATTAAATGATTGAATCATTTAAGAACAAAAGAGGTACAGATGTAAAAGACACTAATTAGAGTTATCTCCTCTGAAAGTAATGGATTTCATTATACAGCCAGACACTGTGGTAAATGAAGTGAAGGTGTCATTTGCAGAGTGGAAAATATGTGCTTTTTTGAGGGCCTGGCATGTTGATAAGAGTATTTTTCTATTCAGTGAGGAAGGCAATTGTAAACCACATCACTCCTCATTTTACTTAGTAAAACCTCTACAGGTTCAAACCAGCCTTTCGGCTGATGACCTAAACAACAATATTTTTAAATTAGATTTTCTAAAGTTGACAATTTAATGAAAAACCGGGAAAATACAGCATTAATTATTTAATCACCCATCACCAATAATTATGGTTATTAACTAATTCGAATACAAAAATAACCTTTCTGAATTTAATTTTAATTTATTAGAAAAACCGAAATTTATAATGAAGTAATCTTATAAAAACAACATATTTACGTGAAAACAGTCTTTTCAAGAATTTCAGCAGACACGGGACCTATCCTATCTTATAGGCTAAAATAAATAGTTCTGTTTCTTATCACATGGTCAGCCAATTAAATGACTGAATCATTTAAGAACAGAAGAGGTAGGGGTATAAAAGACACTAGTCAGAGTTATCTTCTCTGAAAGTAATTAATTTCACTTTACAGCCAGACCCTGTGGTGAATGAAGTGAAGGTGTCATTTGCAGGGTGGAAAGTAGATGCTTTTCAAAGGGCCTGGCATGCTGATAAGCGTACTTTTCCACTCATTGAGGAAGACAAGCGTAAACCACCTCACTCCTCGTTTTTACTAAGTAAAACCTCTAGAAGTTCAAACTAACCTGTTGGCTGGTGTCTGAGGCTGGTGTCTGAGACTGTGGTTCTTCTGGTTCTGGTGAGGCTGGTGTCTGAGACTGTGGTTCTTCTGGTTCTGGTGAGGCTGGTGTCTGAGACTGTGGTTCTTCTGGTTTTGGTGTTAGAGTAGGTGGTTGCATTGTTGGTGGTAAACCCTTCTCAGTTGGAGAAGGGTTTGTCTGCAATGGGGGTGGTATTTCTTCAACTGTTTGTTCAACTTGAACCATTTCTGGTGTTGAATTTACTGGTTCTGATACTGACATACTCTGAAACACATCAATCGCTAAAAACATTTTTTTGAAACTTCGGGGGGATTCAATCAAACATGTATTTACGATGAAAAACCGATTTAAGAAAATCGACACATAAACAATACTTTCTTTCCTTACTCCAATGCAGAAATAGCAATGAAGAAAGATTCAATCTAATTACTTACATACATACAGAATATGATAACTTGTTCTTCAAATATTTTAGGCCATACATTAATTTACTTATCTATTTCATTAACAAAGGTGGCGTGTGTTATACGTATTTTACTTAAATGGTATTTAAATAAACAAGTAATTGATTTTATAAATCTTTAAGTCAACAAAAAAGGCACGTGGTAGGATAAGCCAAAGTATAATGGTGTTCGTTCAACAGTTTCATTAAGATTGACAGGTTTTGTAAACTTAAAAAAGAGTAAAAAAATAACAGTGATTAATCACTCTCAACACTTTTCAAAATGAATAGTCAAAATTTCGTTGGAATATTATTTATCTGATTAGTAAAATTTGTCAGTAGGCAAATCCTATCCAGTCAAATTTTAGTTGATATTTGAACTAAGATTTAAACAAAATCAGTTGTTTAACAGCTGTTTTTCGGAGACGAAGGTTTATGGTTCAAATCCTAGTAAAGTTAATTACTTTTATACAGATTTGAATACTAGATAGTGGTTACCGGTGTACTTTGATGGTTGGGATTCAATTAACCACACTCGCTCAGGAATGGTCGGTCTGAGTTTGTACACGACTACACCTCATTTATACGTCATACATATCATCCTTATCTCATAGGGTCATGGGGTTGCTTATTGTTCTAAATTGAACATATTGCCACGTACACACATTAGGGATAAAAAACAATAATCGCATTTACTAAATTTTTTATTCTCTACAAGATAGTGTAAGCGCCATGTCTTCTGAAATTCTTGGGGAAGCCATGCTTTCGAGGTGAAAAATGAGGTTTTAAGAAAATGGCGTTAACATTTTAAAAGTATATATAATTAAAGTAGCCCATAACGGGCAGGTGGAGTGTTAAATTAATTGAATTCGATCTGTAGGTTCCAGGGCTACAAAAAATAGTTCTGTTTCTTATCACATAGTCAGTCAATTAAATGACTGAACTATTTAAGAACAGAAGAGGTAGAGGTGTAAAAGACACTAATCAGAGTTATCTCCTCTGAGAGTAATTAATTCACTATACAGCCAGACCCTGTAGTGAATGAAGTGAAGGTATCATTTGCAGGGTGGAAAGTGGATGATTTTTGGAGGCCTGGCATGCTGATAAGCATACTCTTTCAACTCAGTGAGGAGGGCAATTAGAGAACCACCTCACTCCTTGTTTTTACTTAATAAAGCCTCTAGAGGTTCAAACCAGCCTTTCGGCTGATGACCTAAACAACAATATTGAATAAATGATACAGTTATTGAGTTAGGTAATGTAATCAGCCAAAAAGTAAAATAAATTAACAAAAAATTTGGGTAATACATAAATTAGTTCGAAAGTAACACATATAGTTCCGTTTCCAATCATATGGTCAGCCAATTATGTAACAGATAAACACAGAAGAGATAGAGGTGTAAAAGACGCTAGTCAAGAGTGAGAATAATGAACCCATTATACATTCAAACTCTGTGGTGAATGAAGTAAAGGTGTCATTTGCAGGGTGGAAAATAGATGCTTTTCAGAGGGTTTGGCATGCTGATAAGCATACTTTTCCATTCAATGAGGAAGACAAGGTAAACCACCTCACTTCTCGGTTTACTTAGTTGTTTAACTTTCATTGTTTAGGGGATACGGAATGCCTATCTCCGTAATATTAAATGTAAGGAACATTTTCTCAAAAACTGTTATTCTTGTAGTTACTTTTCAGGCTATTCTATACCCACTGAGTTAGTAGCATCTTGATATATTGTTAGGAAGATAAGACATTTTTTTGAAATTACCACTTTTGAAAATCATAACTTTTTGCCTATTGAAGTACAAAATAAATATTTAAACACATTATTTTACTGTAGTATTAACTCAGTACATTGAAATTATGGTATGAAAATTTCATTAAAATCCATTTACCGTTAGATAAGATAATTACCGCTAAACTAAGCGTTATAGGTATACAAAAAAATGTTTGAAATAAAAGTTGTAGGATTTTATATTCTCTACAACTTTTATTATATAACTTTTTGCGCTAAATTGCATATTAAAACCGTATCTTAAAAAACTATGTTTTTACGTGAAAACAGCCTCACCCAGAATTTCAGTAAACATGACGCCTACCCTATCTTGTAGAGATAGGATAGGCTCTTAATCAATATTCTTATTAAGTTCTAATATTTAATAATCGACTAACAAAAAATTCAATAACATGGAAGAAACTAAAATCACATAAATAAAAATAGTTACATCAATAAACAATAAAGTAATCACATAATAACATATAATAAAAATCTTAAACTTACCATTTTAGAATGACGGAGTAAAATGTTCAATATTTTTGCTATATTTTATATATATACCTTTTTTTCTCTTCATTATTAAAAAAAAGTCTGGGAAACATTTTAACTTGGCACAGAAATAGATAAAAAAAAACGTGGAAAACAACATCCATATTTACCGATTAAATTATGCATAATAATTGCAGGTAGTTTTCCTTATGCTTGAAAAAATAATTTTTACTTATTTTCCTGTTCAAAACTATTACGTAAATAAAAATATTTACTACATTCACATAAATTAATTGTAAACTTTAATGATATGTCATTTGTAGAGTGGAAAATACAGGGTGATTCATGAAGTTCTCCACCCACTTCTACAGCACATTGTACTAGTAAAAATAATGAAAAAATATTATATAAACATAGGTCCGAAAACGCTTCGTTAGCGAGTTACAGCTAGCGAAAGATTTCGCCTGAATTCCTGGGCAAAGAGTAAAATAAAGCCATACTGAACTTTTGGAAAGGTTAATTAAGTAAGAAATGTCGTGGATTCTTATGTAATTTTACCTGATAAAACTAATAAAATAGGTTTCAGAACTATACCTGTAGTAGTTTTTGAGGGATTCACGGTTAAATACAAAAAATTGGGGCACGAAACAATGTTTTTTTAAGTTTCATGTACAATAACTTTGTTAAATTGGTAATAAATACATAAAATCAACAAACATTAATTGTAGAGAATTTAATTCTGAGAAAATTGATATATCAAAGTCTAAAATAAAACAGAAATAAGTATCAAAAAATCGATTTTATTCAGTATAATACATTACTAGTTTTAAGCAAAATTAATCAGGTTGGGCCAACCGTACGCACCTTTTTATAATAGATGTTCGAAAATGAGGCCATCATTATCAATACATTTTGCAGCACGTTTGTGTATTGCTTTTGTTGCGTTTCTTAATTTTTCAGGGCTTCCCTGTATCTGCACAGCCGAATCCATAATACGGGCAATTAATTCATCACGAGAATTCACTTTTGTCTTGTATACAATGTCTTTCATCCATCCCCAGATGCAATAATCCAATGGAGATAGATCTGGGGATCTTGGTGGCCAAGGGTGAGGCCCTCCACGACCAATCCAGTGTCCAGGAAATTGATGATTTAAATAAGCAGAAACGGCACGTGAAAAGTGGGGAGGTGCTCCGTCATGCTGGAAGTACAAATTTTGTCTGAGACGTAAAGGAACATTCTCTAACAGCTGCGGCAACTCTTCTTGAAGGAAATGCAAATACAACTCAGCATTTAGGCGTCCAGGTAATATGAAAGGTCCAATCAGCCGGTTGTGCAAAAGGCCACACCAGACATTGACGCTAAATCGGTGTTGAAAGTTCTGTTCCACTACCTCATGTGGATTTTCTTCTGCCCATGAGTGTTCATTGTGCAAGTTATTGACACCATCCCGAGTGAATTGTGCCTCATCCGTAAACAAAATACGCTTGTAGAGTTGATTATTAATATTCAAAAAGTTGCAAAACTCCAAGCGAAGCGGACCATCCCCTGGCTGTAGATAACCCACGGATAACGAGGGATTACTGTATTTTCTTCCTTCGATTGTTTGTAGCAGGGTTGCTCCTTCACCCGCTCTTCCATGTCGTCGATATGTTAGTCATTATCCGACTTCACACAAACGCTTCCAGTTTCTTCTATCCCCATTACATTGGGTCCATGTCTCCGAGGAGTAGGTTGGAGTATAGTGAGACAGGCGCACATAATATGGAAAAT
Organism: Catonia carolina; assembly: GCA_035578175.1. Lineage (NCBI taxonomy): Eukaryota > Metazoa > Arthropoda > Insecta > Hemiptera > Achilidae > Catonia > Catonia carolina. Next base: position 5,074,059 of record JAQMRL010000004.1, read on the forward strand.
AGAAACCAGTTAAATTGTTTATATGGATTTTTACTTTCACTTGCCTATATGAATAATATAGGAAGGAAGTATTGTTTTCATGTCGATTTTTCGAAATCGAGTTTTCACAGGATCTACACGTTTCACAGGATCTACACGTTTTCGGACCCCTGAACCCAAAAAACATGTTTTTAGCGATTGATCTGTGTGTGTGTGTGCGTGTGTGTGTGTGCGCGCGTGTGTGTGTGTGTGTGTGTGAACAAAATATCTCAAGAACGGAACATTGTCCAAACTTGAAACTTAAGTTAGATACTACTACCGGACCCGACACGAACATTTTCATCAAAATCGGTCAACCGGAAGTAGTAGTTTGTTCGTGTAATTTTTCACTTTTTGTGATTTTCTCAAAAACTGGTCCTACGATTTTTTTTTAAATCGCTTGATATACCAGATTTTTTCATGCTCTACATTCTACAAAATAGGTTAGGCGCCATGTTTGCTGAAATTCTCGGTGAGGCTGTTTACACGTAAAAAATTTTTTTTTTAAGATTACGGCTTTAAAATGCGGTTTAGCGCAAAAATTTATATAAAAGTTGTAGAGAATTAAAAAACCCACAACTTTTATTTCAACCATTGTTTTTGTATAACGCTTTGTTTAGCGGTAATTAGCAATTTTCAGTTTTTTTCTCACGAAAACGCGTGAAAAATCGATTTTTTTAAGATTTCGGCCTTAGTATGCATTTAACGACAAAAGTGTATAGGCTATAATCAAATTTATAGGAAATTAAAAGATCTACAACTTTTATTTGAAACATTTTTTTCTACAGAGCCTAATTTAGCAAGGTTAGTTTTTTGTATATTTCTAATGTTTTGTTACTAATGTTAGGTTATATTGGTAATTATTTGCATTGGCAAGAGAAAGTTGTGTAAGTGATTTACACCAGATTTTTAACTGAAAGAGTATTTGATGAAAAGTGCTATGCTTATGTGGTATAGCCTACAGCCCTATGAGAAATGTAGGGTCTACCAGAGGACAAATTTCTAAGACAGTTTTGGGAGTAGATTCTAACCAAGATGGAGAAGATATAACCTGGGAGACTACAGTAGGCTGTAGGCCTACATAACCTAATTTACATGGCAAGTAAGCTTACGCCTACATTTCGTTTTACCAGTAGGTCTATGGGAAGGCCATAGTAGACAGTACACTAATCAAACACAAAACAGTTAATTAACAGTTAACAGTTTTAATTAATTAAAATCTTTATATTAATTAACTGCCAACATTATCATAGTTACTTTTTTTCAACTCCGGCTATAGTGAAAAAAACTATCAAGTTTTGTTCTATAAAAATATTTATAGTTTGCCTAATTAAAATAACTTCCTTGCCATTAAAATACATTTTCAGATATATCAACTCAAATTTCGCGCAAACAACTTTTTGTAAATTGAAATTATTTTACCAAACATAGCTATACTCGTATTTCAAACTATAAATGACGTATAAATGCGTACAAGATATTATTATATTTTCGTTTAAATTTGTTGCAATGACCGACCATTCCTGTGAGAGTAATTGAACCCCAACCATCAAAGTACACCGGTAACCACTGTCTAGCAATCAAATCTGTATAAAAGTAACTACAGTTCAGCCGCTCTAAGTTTGCACCTACTATCAACAAACCAAAACCAGCTACTACATATGGTGCACGCTAGAGTCCGTGACTTTATGGATGCCGTATTTCTATTAAGTTAACTATGTTTTAAATTATAAGTACTTAAAGTACTAAAAACATCATTCGTGATATGATGTAGGCCTAACAATTTAATTTAGAAGGCGAATGTCCTCAACTATTCCTCGACAATAAACCGATACCACAACGACAAAAAGTTAAATACCTTGGACTTCACCTTGACAAGAGACTCACCTGGGCGACTCATATAAAAACCAAAAGACTGACTTTGAACTCCAAATTGAAAGAACTATTTCGACTACTTGGACGCCGTTTTTCACTGACTCTAAAATCTAAACTATTACTATACAAAGTTTATCTCAAACCAATATGGACCTATGGACTACAAATTTCTCAGAATTAAATTCTCTACAATTAATGTTTGTTGATTTTATGTATTTATTACCAATTTAACAAAGTTATTGTACATGAAACTTAAAAAAACATTGTTTCGTGCCCCAATTTTTTGCATTTAACCGTGAATCCTTCAAAAACTACTACAGGTACAGTTCTGAAACCTATTTTATTAGCTTTATCAGGTAAAATTACATAAGAATCCACGACATTTCTTACTTAATTAACCTTTCCAAAAGTTCAGTATGGCTTTATTTTACTCTTTGCCCAGGAATTCAGGCGAAATCTTTCGCTAGCTGTAACTCGCTAACGAAGCGTTTTCGGACCTATGTTTATATAACATTTTTTCATTATTTTTACTAGTACAATGTGCTGTAGAAGTGGGGGGAGAACTTCATGAATCACCCTGTATATGCTTTTCACGATTTTGTGAAAAACACGATTTTGTGAGAAAAAAAAACAGAAAATCGGTAATTACCGCTAAACTAAGAAAAACGCATTATACAAAAAAATGTTTGAAATAAAAGTTGTAGGACTTTAAATTCTCTACAACTTTTATTATATACATTTTTGCGCTAAACTGCATAATAAAGTCGCAATCTTAAAAAACAATTTTTTACGAGAAAACAGCCTTACAAAGAATTTCAGCAGACATGGCGCCTACCCTATCTTGTTGAGCATAAAAATTGTAGTAAACGAGGCAATTTTTAACATAATCGTAGGAGTCGTTTTTGAGAAAGTCGCAAAAAAGTAAAAAGTGACACGAAAAAACTACTATTTTCGGTTGACCGATTTTAATGAAATTGTTTGTGTCGGGTTCTCTTGTGGTATTTAACATAAGTTTCAAGTTTGAAGTTCGTACGATGTTCTGTTCTTGAGATATTCTGTTCACACACACACACAAACCAATCGCTAAAAACATGTTTTATGGGTTCAGTGGGTCTGAAACGTGTAGGTCCGATGAAAATTCAATTTCGAAAAATCGACATGAAAACAATACTTTCCTTTCTATATATTCATATAGGCAAGAGAAAGTAAAAAATCGTAGGAGGCGTTTTTCAGATTAATGCTATCTTCCGGTTAAACGATTGTCCTGAAAATGTTCATATTAGTTAAGCGTTACTAAGCGTTATACAAAACAATGTATATAATAAAAAATGTAGAGAATTTAAAATTCTACAACTTTTATTTCAAACATTGTTTTGTATAACGCTTAGTTTAGCGGTAATTTGCAATTTTGTTTTTTTCTCACGAAAACGTGAGAAAAATCGATTTCTTTAACATTTCGGCCTTAGTATGCATTTTACGACGAAAGTGTATACAGTATTTTCAAATTTTTGTATGGGTGGGGCCAACTTCACAGACGTTAGTTAGCGTGAAGAGTGATTTTCCGTATTTTTAAGCCAAACTGAGGTTAATTTTCATTTTGCGGTTAGTTTTTTGTTTATTTCTAATGTTAGGTTATATTGTTAATTATTTGTATTTATACTTTTTTTTATATAAATATTATTATTAAATTTTATTTTAAAATCATAGCATTGACATGCGCCTATGCATAAACGGCTAATTTACATATTGTCGGTATTTTCCTTCTTTTCCTTACGTAACTACGTACATCTTATGTTTTATAAATGAGTATTGGCATAAATAAATGTTGTTTGTATAAATTACCACAATCGGGTTGCTTTTTTGTCCCGCAGAGAGCAAGTTATGTACTTGGCAGGAAGACAGACAATTGCGATATTAGAATTGTACAAGGAAAATTAAGTATTAATGGACACGGTAGTATTAATGTTTTTTTTACAAGGTAGTATTAATTAAAGTAAGTATTAATGGTTCAAAGAAGCCAATAAAGTTATCGAGAAAACCGGAATACACCGAGAAAACTTAATGAACCAAACCAAATTTAGACAACTAATTACGGATTTTAAAGGCTTTCATGAAAAGGAAAACAGAATTTCGGGTTGACAGAAGAAAGGAGAAAAGCCTACAAAAAACCCTTGACTCAAAACACATGTCTTTTTACCGATTGTCTTTTTATTCGTGTCATTTTTCACTTTTTTGTGATTTTCTCAAAAACGGTTTTACGATTTTCTTTTAAAATCGCCTTATACTGTATACGTTTATAAAAACATGAACTATTTTACTATAAGAGCCCACCATTATAATACAAGAAACAAGGATCTCTTACTCTTACATGAGGCCTCAAATACTTTATAATAAAGGTATTTCCGCTACTTAGCACCCAAGCAGCTCAATCTGATACCCTCACAATTTTAAAATAGACCGGACATCATGTAAATAGTATTAAAAAACAGTAACCATATGGCTATTGGAAATAGGAAGAGAAGCTGTACAAACAATAGTTACACCAGGAATCCAATAATTTGAGAACTCGTCTACCGGACCGATAATTATTTTCTGTATTTGTAAATTAATTCTTAATTTTGCATAGTTCATATTTTATTGTTTTTATTTTTTTTTTCATGTGTACTATAGCACACTATTTTAATAAAATATCTTAGTAGTTTAATTAGTATTTAAGAAACTAACATGTGGTTTATAATACTAACACACTAATAGATAACCATATTAGTTGCAGTAGTAGAAATAAACAAAAGAAGCACTAAATTGATCTATCCTTGGACATGGGAAACCATAGTTGGGTAGATTAATTTTCCCACCACGAGTAAATTTAAAAAGTTTTAGATTCTTCAGTTATAAATAAGGAAATTAATTTGTATTGTAATGATTTTTGTAAAGTAATGGGAAAATAGATAAATTAGTTAAATAAATTGGAAATTTTTAAGGCTGTTGTGTGTACCTATAGTTTTTAAGCTCGTTACTATTGTTTGACAGACGTAGAAGCAATTGACTATAATGTAATTAGCTAACAGCGAATAACACCGATTACCGGATGCTTTTACTCGGTGTTACAGTTTTTTATTTACGTAGTCTCCTTTTGACGACATGTAATATTGTAAAGTTTTCAAAATCTCACAGTTCCATATTGTGAAAAATATTTTTTTGAAGAATGACTAATTAATTGTTGCCAGTCCCATGGAGTAAGACTTGTAAATTCTATACCTTTTTTTTAAGATTTCGGCCTTATCATTTTACGACAAAAATGTGTGTAATAAAAATTATAGGAAATTAAAAAATCTACAACTTTTATTTAACCCTTTATAGGTCTTTGGTAAGTATACTTACCACTGGAAATAAGGTAGATATTTTTAAGAACAAGCTATACAGTTGAACCCTATTGACATTTTATGGTATTATGGATATTTTCTGGTTAGTAGGCTATCCACATTTTGAAATTAGTGCGCAGCGGCCATTTGCTTTGTGAGTTGCACGAATGTGCAGCGTATGCACCCGTGTTGTTTTGTTGTTAGTATTTTACAGTGCTTAGAAAATTAAGAGTTATTTACGGGAAAGTAACCGTTTATGCTATTGTAAAGTTAAGATAAGTTATTCTACACATTTTTCTGTTACATAGATCTACAAGTTGTTTTAATAAGCATTCTTACCGATAAACTTTACGTGATTCCCATTTCAATAAACATTTCTTGATAAGTATACTAAGTATACTTTGTAAGTCTCACCAGGGCTTAACATAAATAAAGTAATATTTTAATGTTCTGGCACTAGAAATACATTATTCTAGTCCCTATAAAACAAAATTTAACATTTTACTACATGTATATTTTCCCCCGTAATACTGCCCTGTAAAGGGTTAAAGCATTTTCTCTACAGAGTCTAGTTTAGCGTGAAAGAGTTATTTTCCGTATTTTAAAGCCAAACTGAGATTGATTTTCATTTTGCGTCTTTCACTAATGATTAAAATAAGGTTATATTTATTGTGGTTAGTATTTTGTTATTTCTAATGTTTTATCTTAGTTTATATTGTTAATTATTTGCATTAGCAAGAGAAACACTAGACTCCCTATGGGTAGACTCCCTCCTTAACCCTTTCTTACCCAGTGTGGTGGCATAGAAGTCACATTGGAGTGAAATAACAGACATAAAATCTTTAATTGTTAGCGACTACTAACAAAAAATAAACGTTTACTAATAAAATCTTTTTGTTTATTATTTAATAAACAGTGAAATATTAACAGAATAAATGAATTATCTGAATTATTAGTCTTGAAATTCAACTTTACGTCATTATTTATAAAACAATAATATTGTTTGTGAAATAATGCGTAATTTAATTTTGTTTATATAATAAACTAAACCCTAGATAGCAGCCTACACTAACTTTGACAAAAATAATTATGTTATTTTAAAAATATATGTTTAAGAAAAAGCCATTATTATAGTCTTATCATAAGCAAGGTACAGAACCTCATGCACCTGAAATGGTGACGTTATGTATTTAGCGGTTAAGTAAAAATATACCTTCTTTTTTCTTTGTTTTAGAAAGAAATAATCTTAAATGAACTGATCGATATTTTAGAAGGAAATGAAGAAATAATTTCTGGGTGTGGGATGGATATTGCAGTTCAATCTCCGATACGTCCTGTTGATGACCTTACCAGCAATTATTGCTTCAAATATAATAATTTATAGAAGCTATGAAGAAACTTCTTCGGCGACAAACGATGAACCAACAATATCAAAATGTGTGAATAGAAAACGAAATTCGATAAAAAAAAAAAAAAATAAAGATGATTTTTATTGGACTAAAGAAGATAATCTTTTATGTAATAAAAACTGGTTGCCCATGGTAACAGCAACTTTTCAAGGAAGGACTCCGTTAGAATATTTTGAATTTTTTTGTGATGAAGATATTATAAATAACATGGTGATGAGCACAAATGAATGCGGCAAAACAAAATCGATGTGGAAGTTGCACCGCCGATGAAATGAAGTGTTGCTGTTTTGCTTTTGAGTGGATACAATTGGGTTAAATACACCATTAAGTGTAATTAAAATTTTCTTACTTTAATTAATTATTTATATCTTGTATTCAATTTGTTATTATGTAGATTATTATGTTTAATTTTCAGTTTCTAAGTAAAACTGGTAAGTCTGGTAGTGGTATGTAACTTAAGTTTTAAGTTTCAAGTTCGTACGATGTTCCGTTCTTGAGATATTCTGTTCACACACACAGACACACACACAAATGTTGATGTAATACTAACTAACCGATGAGGAAAATGTACCCACGTGTTAGTCCCATATGGTAGAATAAATCTGGCTTTTTTCCAATTGTCTGAAAAGTATTTTAAATTTCACACAGTATAAATAGAAAAGAAAATTCTAATACCAATTATAAGGTTCGCATCTCGAATGTTTAGGAATTTAAACTGATTGCCAATTGCTACATTTAGTATTTTAAAAGTAAATAAACTCATTTTATATTTTTATTTTATTGATTTTGTTTAAATTTAATTTTGAAGAATATTTTTATTTTAACGTGAGGTTTTAAATGGCCCTTTTCATGGCTAGTTAAAGGGCCAGTTTTCAGGGCACCAGAACACTTAACTACTCAGTTGTGGGAAACGGTTTATTTATTTTCGACGCGATGGAACATTTTAAGATACTTTTATTTATGGATGTGTACAGCAAGCTTAATTTTACCATTTTTCTCCGATCTAATTTTGGTAACTTATTTTAAGTCCAATAAACCTTTTAGTGTCTTAAATTCTCCAAATGACGTCAATAAATTTGATATGCCATTCAAAACGTACTACTACCGGACCTGACAAAAACTTTTCATCAAAATCGGTCAACCGGAAGTAAGTTAGTAGTTAATTCGTGAAAATTTCACTTTTTGCGATTTTCTCAAAAACGGTTCCTACGATTTTTTCTAAAAAATCGCCTCATTTACTAAATATTGTATGCTCTTACAAGATAGGGTAGGCGCCATATCTGATGAAATTCTTGGAAGGCTGTTTTCTCGTAAAAAAATTGTTTTTTTTAAGATTACGGCTTTAATATGCAATTTAGCGCAAAAATGTAATAAATAAAAGTTGTAGGTAATTTAAAAATTTACAAATCTTATTTGAAACATTTCTTTGCATAACGCTTAGTTTAGCGGTAGCCTAATTTGTAATTTTCTGGGTTTTTTTTCTTTCACGAAAATGTGTAAAAAATGGATTTTTTAAGATTTCAGCCTTAGTATGCAATTTACAACAAAAGTGTATAATCAAATTAATAGGAAATTAAAAGATCTACAACTTTTATTTTGAGCATTTTTCCCTATAGAGTGTAGTTAAGCGTCAAAAAGTGTTTTTACGTAGCCAAACGTAGCTTGGTTTTAATTTTGCATCAACTCATGTTTATAATGAGGTTATATTTTTTGAGGTTAAATTTTTTGTTTATTTCCAATGTTTTATTACTAATATTAGGTTATATTGTTCATTATTTGCATTGGTAAGAGAAAGTCGTGTGAGTGTTTCACACCAGATTTTACAATTTTATCGACGTCAAATTTTGTCGATTATTTTTTTTGAATCTATAAAAATAACTTTTAAAAACTGACCCATTAACAAATTTTATTACTTTAATAAGCAAAGATATATTATCAAATGATTTTTAATCCTTTCAAAGTTACCTTAGTTGATGATAACCTCAGAGTTGATGTTCCTAATTTTGACAAGATCAGTAATGTCTGGAGATATTTTTCACTGCCCAAATTCTCAACATGCTCTCACTGTAGGTTTTCCTTTTTTATTATCTGCCGTGTTTTGTTGTTCATGGAAGTTTTAAATATTTTATAACTTGACTGGATTCATTTTGTCAGTTCTGTGTCTCCATTATGTTTATCAATTGATTGTAACCTTTTCTTATTACTATCTGATATTTAAATCGCAAATCTGATATGTGAGGTTTATTTAATCCTTTCAAAGTTAGCTTAGCTGATAACCTCTGAGCTGATATTCCCAATTTTGACAAAATCAGTAAATTAATGCCAGGAAACCGTTTTTACTGCCCAAATTCTCAACATACTTTCACTGCAGGTTTTCATTTTTTATCATCTGCTCTGTTTTATTGTTTGTGGAAGTTCTAAATATTTTAGGACTTGATTGGAACTTATTATCATTTCTGTGTCTTCATTGTTTTCTTAATTTATTCTGAAATTCTCTAATTACTTTTTGACTTTTAAATTACAAATCTGATATAATTAGGTTAGTTGTTTAGAGCCTTAAAATTTTGTTAAGTTAATTTTTTGTAGTTCATTCGGTACAGATGATCTTATAAACTAAATTTTGTCGGTCGGCACTTGGTGTAGTGGTAATCGCAACTGACTTCTATGCAAGGGGTCCCGGATTCGATTTTCGGTCAGGCCTGGTTCAATTTTTTATCTCTTTTTTTCATCCATCACCTTCCCTCGTCTGCATTAGCAGTAATTTGTTGAAAAACTGTAGGACGTATACGAAAAAGATCAGCAGTCACGTAACTGACTAACAGAAGAGACTACTTAATAAGTTAACAAATAAAATAAAATAGATTTTTATAAATTAATAAATGGTAATTGTTGATAGCCGAGCGTGATGTTCCGGGAAACCAAAGATTTTCTCGTGCAAAAAACACAGTTCAGACACGCCAAAAGTAGTCACTTCAAAAATTAAATTTCATTTTAAAAACATCTGAATTTTTTTTAACTAATTTTTTATTTCGAGATTTTTTCTCCCTGGTAGATTTACTGTTTACTCAAAAACCCCTGTTGAAAAGACTAAAAAAAGTTGCTGTCTCATCAGTTTTTTTTGTTCTGTCTTACAAGCAACAATCGTTTAATAAAAAACCAGGCGTAATTACCTAATTAACGTCATGCTTATAATCGTAGAGAATAAAATAATATAATAAAAGTGCGGACAGGTACGTGAAATCGAATGCGTTTCAATCTTTCTTTCTCTCTTTTATTTGAGAACACAAGCATCATTCTCTCTCCCTTTCTCCAATATATATCGTCATTCCATCTCCTTCACATTTCTGCTAACACCTTCCAAGTAGTAGTACAATGCTTTATACCTTCTCAGTTATTGTCAGGCTGTCAACACTTGTCTTTAATTCTACTGTTCTTTTCTTTAATCAACATGATTTTTTTAGTGTTTAATAATACATACTTTTCTTTTCTAACAATCAAATTTAATACACAATTTATGAGAAAATTTTATACCTGCAGGCTATAAATTTATGATAAAATATATTGTCAAATAAATTTCTAATTTTTTCAGTTTTAAAAACTCAGTATGATTGGTCTCGTCTTGGTTTTTTTCTTCTTTTGAGACCGCAGTGGATCACTTGAGTCAATATCTGGGCACTCTCTTCTGATTCTTTTCTTTGATTTTCCTCCAGTATTCCTTCATTCTGGTAGATCTTCTTTGCCTTTCTACTTCCTGCTTCCTCTTTTATTTACTTTTCCTAGAATCTAATATTTTCATCTTTTAATAGTTTTAGCTGTTCGGCTTTATTTTCTAGATCTTCGAAGGTCCTCATTCTTTCATATCTTTCTTGATTTTTCTTAACCAAACTACTTCTGTATTTTTCAAGTAGAGTTATCTGATTATTTGGTTTGTGATTTTATCTTTGGGTGTTCTGATTATATGTCCAAAGAAGGATATTCTTTTTTCCTCATTGTTTCTATTACCGATTCGGTCTCCTGGTAAACCTGTTCATTTTGTAGTAATCTCCATTCTCTATTTACTTGGTGTCTCTTTCCGATGCGGGTTCTAAGGATCCTCCGTCCAAGTTTTTGGATTTTATCTAATCTGTTTTTCTGGTTTAATATGAATAGAGTTGCACACCCATATATTATCTCTGGTTGAACGACCGTTTTGTAGTGTTTTATTTTAGTTTTGATTGATAGGAATTTTTTATTTTAGGTGTTTTTGTGATTAGTTTTGATGTTGTTAGTTTCTTGGTTCTGTCCTCACATGCGTCCTTTTCTTTGTTGTTGTAACCGATTCCTGTTCAATGTTGCCGATTTTCCTGGTATTTGTCCTAGCGTTGTAAGTTGGTTCCTAGCCTCTGCGATGTTGTTTGCTAATAATGCTAGATCGTCGACGAACCCCAGGCAGTTGAATTTAATGTTATCTTTCTTGGTGCCTATTTTGATGTATTTTGGATTGGTGTTTTATAATAACTACAAAATAGAAATTTTTAGCAATTAGAAATAAACAAGTAGGCTTATGCTGTTTAGGTCATCAGCCAAAAGGCTGGTTTTACCCTCTAGAAACTTTACTAAGTAAAACGAGAAGTGAAGTGATTTAAAATGGCTTTCCTCTCTGAGTGAAAAAATATGTTTATCATCATGCCGGGCACTTCGAAAAACATCTCCTTTCCACCTTGCAAATGACAGCTTCACTTCATTCACCTCAAGGTCTGGCTGTATAATAAGATTCATTACTCTCAGAGGAGATACCTCTGACTAGTTTATTTCACACCTCTACCTCTTCTGTTTTTAAATACTTCAGTCATATAATAAGAAGACTATGTAATATGCAGTAAATAATGTAAAATTAAAAACATAACCTAATTTTAATCATGAGTGAATGACGCACAATGAAAACCTCTGTAGAACTTTAAAATACGGAAAATCAGGAATTGCGTCTAACTAGGCTTTATAGAGAAAAATGCTTATGATAAAAGTTGTAGGATTTTTAATTTTATATAGGTATATAATTTTAATTATATAGGTAGGCCTACATATTTCTCGTAAAATGCATATTAAGGCTGCAGTCTTCAAAATTCCAATTTTTTATTGATTTTGATGATAAAAAACCAGAAAATTACAACTACCGCTAAACTAAGCGTTGTACAAAAAAACTAAAAAATGTAGTAGGTTTTTAAATGTTCTACAGTTTTCATTAGGACTACATAAACTTTTGTTGTAAAATTCATACTAAGGCCGAAATCTTAAGAAATCCCACTTTTTTACAAATTTTCATAAAAAAAAACAGAAAATCACTAATTGCCTCTAAACTAAACGTTTTACAAAAAATGTTCAAAATAAAAGTTGTAGGTTTATAAATGTTCTACAACTTTAACTAAAGGCCTATAGTACCCTTTTGCTCTAAAATGTAGGTATATTAAGGCCGCAATCTTAAAGAAACAAAAACAGTTTTTGTCTACGAGAGAACAGCCTCCCCAAGATTTTCAGCAGACATGACGCTTACCCTATCTTGTACAGCATAAAAAATTTAGTAAATAAGGTGATTTAAGAAAAATTCAAAGAAGCTTGTTTTTAGAACATTGCATGAATAAACTACTACTTCCGGTTGTCCGATTTTGATGAAAATGTTTGTATCAGGTCCGCTAGTAACTTAAGTTTAAACTTCGTACGATGTTCCGTTTTTGAGATATTTTGTTCACATGCACAAATACACACAAATATATACACAGAAAATCGCTGAAAACATATTTTTTGGGTTCAAGGGGTCAAGAGCAAGAGCAAGTAAAAATGCTAAGTTTTCAGGATTTTACCTAATAATTTCATACACTTGGTTAGAGTTACTTTCATATTTACTGTTTATTCAGTAACATGCATTATTACTTTGTCTTGCCCTGTATGGGTATATAGGGAAGAAAAGTATTGTCTTCATTTCGATTTTTCGAAATTAAGTTTTTTCGGGTTAGACATTTTTAGGCCCCTGAACCCAAAAAAACAAATTTTAGCGATTGGTCTGAGTGCGTGTAAACAAAATATCTCAAGAATGGAATATTGATACGAAGTTGAAAATTCATACTCTGCGTATCTCAGTAGTATGTAACTCGATACTTAGGGCTTATCTTTAACAAACGACTTACGTGGCAGTCGCACATAAGAAATAAAAAAATTTATTAAATACTAAATTACAACTGTATCTATTTCTCTGTAGAACCTCTCCTTTACCAATTTCTTCAAAATTACTATTTACAAATCATTATTTAAACCAGTTTGGACTTACGGAGTCCAGTTATTTGGCTCAGCAAAACTCAGTTATCTTAATCATCTACAGACGTTCCAATCAAAATTTCTACGTTATATATATTTGGTGTACTTGCGTGTCGGTGGGACAAGACAACAAAATGGACTACCGGTTCCAAAAATAACGGCCGGCGGTTGTTTTAATCTTAAAAATGGTACTGGACTATAAAAAGTGTTTTCAATAGGTTTTTAGGTGATGAGCTTTACGTAAATTTTTAAAATTTCGTATTTCTGAATAGTAAGATAGTGAAAATATGTCTAGTACGCAGATACCGCTTTTTTGGTGTACTTGCGTATCGGTACGACCTGACAAACCTGTCTATATAATCCCAGAAGATGTGACAACTAAGAAAGTATGTGTGAAACACACAACTTTCTATTCCCAATGTAAATAATTAAAAAATATAACTTAATAGTAATGTAATAGTAGCAAAAAAAAACTATAAAACAATAAAAATATGAAATAAAACTACAGAACGTGTAACATTGTAGGGCTATTATATTTATATATAGGCCTACTACCATATAGTATTACGAGGGTAGGCTGATAAGTAATGCACACATGCTTGTAGAAGACAACTAAATAAACTTCAGTAGCGCGCCTGGTGGCATGTGGAAGTACTATTTCTCCTCTACAAGCCTGCGCAATTTGAAGGCGTTGCTTTCATTCAGTTTGTTTTGAGTAGTGGAAGTATGGCGTCGTGTTCTGGTGCTATGTCAACGAGAATTAAACAACGCGCTGTTATCGAATTTTTAACTGCTGAGAAAGTGAATCCTAGTGAGATTTATCGTCGTTTAAAGGCTGTTTATTGTGACGATACTGTTGATAGGTCTACTGTGAATCGTTGGGTAATAAAATTTCGTGATTGCCAACCTGGAAAAGCCTTAATTGTTGACAAAACACGCAGTGGACGACCAATCACTGCCTCAGACGATAATCGTCGCAAACTCATCGATGATTTGATTCAAAATGACCGGCGAATCACTCAACAGCGTATCGCAAACCAAATTGGAATATCTAAGGAACGTGTTGGCTTCATTATTGAACAATTGGGATACCATAAAATCTGTGCACGATGGGTACCACGCCGTCTGACAGACGAGAATAAACAGCGTCGATTGGAATGCTGTGAACAACTTTTGAAGCGCTACCGTGACGAAGGAGACGACTTTCTTTTGAATATTGTGACGGGGGACGAGTCATGGGTTCATCATTACGATCCCGAAGAAAAAAGGCAGAGCGCTGAATATCGTCATCCACATTCTCCTGTTGTGAAAAAGTTCAAAACACAACCGTCCGCAAAAAAAATTCTTTTGACTGTGTTTTGGGATGCTCGCCGAGTTTATGTGACTGATTATCTGGAACGAGGGGCAACGGTAAATTCTGCTCAGTATATACAGACTCTGAAACACCTCCGACGTCGAGTTTGTCGTGTTAGAGGCAACCTGGCGCCAATAATTTTGCAACACGACAATGCTCGTCCACACACTTCGCGTGCAACTGGAGAGGCTCTGAGAAACCTGAAGTTTCAACCAATTTTACACCCTCCGTATTCTCCCGACCTTGCGCCTTGCGATTTTTATTTTTTTCCTCTACTGAAGAGAGACCTTAAGGGTAATCATTACAGCTCGGACAATGAGGTGAAGGCAGCTATTGCGTCCTGGGTTCGAGGAAAGTCGGAAGAATTTTTCAGTGACGGAATGAAAAAACTTGTTAAACGTTGGGAGAAATGTGTAATGCTTAACGGTGACTATATTGAAAAATAAATAGATAATTTGGTAGGTTAAGATTTGTACTTTAATTTGTTATTTACCCCATCTTGCTATTTCTTTTTGTTCGTCTTCTACAAGCATGTGTGCATTACTTATCAGCCTACCCTCGTATTATAGGCTTATTTACTGGGACTTGGAAGGACATGTGTACGCGTGTGTGAGTGTTTCTGTCGTAATAGCCTATAAGTATTCAGTAAGGCAGGGAGTGGGAGATATGAAAAAGTCTACAACCCTTCAGGGAATTCGGATTTGATAGTGGCATACAGAAAACGGAAAAGACCCGTCTCCAAATCAAAACAATTACGGTTTGACGAATTTAGTTTTAACACAACAAAGAATCCATCAAAGCCTAAACCCTGCAAGGCTGTAGAAAGGGCTTGCGTAGGGATCAGACAAGCAGATGTAAGGGAAAGGAAAGAACAATTCATTATTATAATACCAATAATACCACACTTAACGAAATTTACCGTGTTAATAAATATTTTATTGATTGACTTAACGCACTTGAGATTTTAAAAGTGGTGTATTACTTTGGCATATTTTTTATAATTTTATATTGATTCTTTAATAAACTATAGCAAATTTTAAAAGTCTACTTGATTCTATCTCTATAACAAAAAAACGTTCTAAAATATTTTACATTGTTTTAGACTCAAAGATAGGTCTAGTAAGCAATTCTTGTTCGGAAATACTTATAAACATAAAATAACTTATTTATCGTAATTTAGGTACTTACTTCTAGACTAAATATTCTTGGGTAAGTAGCCCAGCGATATTGTTAAGAATCAGTTCTAGGCTATTACATAAATCTGACCTGTTTTGCATCTTTAAATTGTTTCTTGGAACTTGCAGATATTTTTCAATGTACTATAGGCCTATCCATTTTCGTAAAGCATGAAGTTATTAAAGCTAGAGGCCCGTGAAAAAGTTTGTTACGGTTTGTGGTAGAACAACCGTAATCTGTTATGAGTTTAGTTTCGCTTGGAGCTTGATCAGAGGCAATTAATTAGGCTGAGCTTATAATAGACCTAATGTAGGCTATTTTTTCACGTTTTTAATAGGTAGGCTAATTGGCATTTTTACGCATTTATATAATGACATTATAGTATTTTCTTAAATCTATTTTAATGTAGATTACAGGGACAGGCTAAATAAAAAAATAGTGATAAAAGCATGTAAACTAAGTTAACGCGTAATATGTCAGGTTTTTATTAATAGGCTTATAATCTAGCCGGTGGATTCAAATCTGTAGGCTACATAGCCTAAAAAAATATTGTAGAGTTTTTGGATACGGTTACATTTCTTAAATTATAAAAACCAGAAATAACGAAAAATTATGCATAATCAGAGAATTTTTCATAAGAAAAGCAAATAAAGCTTAGGCCTCAGCCTAAATTGTTAACGTAAAAATATCTAATACTTTTGTGACTAGTCCTTTTTATTGATTAGTTCTAATCCATAACAGTAGATTATTAATAATAAAAAATATTTATCAACGTAGCAGACATTATGAATTGGTAAGCCACTTACGTATATGAACTAAAATAAATGTTGTTTATAAAACAAATATATTCATTTATTTAACAAAGTACTAGTAGGTGTAATTTTAATCTTACGTATACAAGAAAGTTGCTTTTAACAGAGTCCGCCTCACGCTCCGTCTTCTGATGCGTTATTGGCTGTGGTAAATTACACCTATTTCTTCTCGCATAAATCACCGGCGCTTAGTTCTGTTTTTTGTAGCTGGTCTTTCCTGAAGTCCATACTTCTGTTATATAGTTATACCTACCATAATAAAACCTTTAAAGACTTTTAACTAATTACACTTTATTCTTATAGTGAACTATATAGGCTAACACATTGTTCAAGAGCTCAATTAATTGTTCATAAAATAATTTAACCCCGGGACTGTAGTATTTTATTCAGACTTCATAGTAACGGTTATTATATGTAATATATAGTAACGGCGTAGCAACGGCTACTCTATTTTTCTATAAAATTTTAAAATAAACTTAATCAATACGGTAATGAAATGGAAAAATACTTTTAGGCTAACACGCAGAAAAAAGAATGCGGTGTAGCTAATAACTAAGTAGCCTACTATTCTTCAGCACAAATTCATTGAGGTTCCTTCAAACGATATTTTTCTGTTTTCATCATTTAGACTAAACTAATTTCACGCATCAAACATTTTCTGCCTGCTCGATTTAGTCGTAGGGCAGAGTTTCAATCTACCAAAACTTGTTGTTAAGGCTTAGGCCTAACGTTAGTAAATTTTCGCATGTTGTAGGCCTACCTTTATGCTCTGTGCAAACCTAATCTGTTCTTGTGTGCAGCCTAAATTTTAAGTCAAGCGACCGTGTCTAAATCTTGTAGCTCACATTTGCTCAAAAAATCCAAGAAGGATCTCTTGCGGTCAATGAGTAACTTAACAATAGCTTAACAAATATTCATGCGTAGGAAGATTTAAGTTTTTTTTACTAGACTAGCTTAGCCTAATAGGAAGGCCTACTCACGGTCCGGTTTGCGTAAAGGCAAAAAAACAAGAAAGAAGAAGTAGAAGAAAGTAGATCTGAGACTAACAGAGAGCATAAACGACAAAACTAGATTAACGAGATAAAGAATAGGCCTACTTTTCATTGGTCTTCGGGCCAGCCCAGTCCGTCAGCTGGTAGAAAGTCGCTATTAGGCCTATTTGTAAAGTAACACCGGATGGAGAAGCGACTTTGTATGGTGATCAGTTGACAGCCACCCATACTTGACCCAAACTTTACTGGGGTCCCTGCTTAAACTCATGTTTAATCCACGTCAAAAAATACAGCAAAAAGCAGCGATCAAATTGGATAATTATCAACAACGTACAGTTTCCGGTAACAAATAAAAACTAAAAAAAATCTTTTTATTATTATTCTAATTTCTACAAAAAGAACAGAAGGCGGTTGACTTACTCTGTTAGCGTTGTGTGTGTGTCCCCCACTCTGCGCCTTGATGCTATTCCCCTCCGCACATACTGTGGGCCAGACCAACATTCAATCGTCACTTTCCTCACTCACGCTATCACTCTCATTAGACAAACACTCATCATCACTAGAACCTGAATTTGAATTTAAGTTAATGATAATACGATCTATTTCTGTGTCAATCACAAAGTCGTGCTTTAAATACTGTTTTTCAATTTCTTTGACATGATCACAGCATTTCGTCCACTGTTCGGCAGTATATGCATTAAAAAGGTGTTGGCAAAAGTCCGCTTTTTCTTGTAGCGATGAATTAATCTTTTGTTTGCGTACTTGACCTTTAATGTTGGCCCAAACCAGTTCAATTGGGTTGAGGTCAGGATGATAAGGAGGCAGCCGCAAAGGAGTGTGTCCATACTCCATAATTATCTCGTCAACGACATACACTTTGTCACGTCTGTAATTATTTACGACTTGTAGGAGTTGTGCTTTTGTATAGGACTGATCATAAGTCAACTTGTGCTCATCCAGCCATTGAATTATACCATTTTTGAGGGTTGCAGATGTCGGTTTCTTGTCACTTTCAACTGAATGGTATTTGGCGTTATCCATCACTACCACGCTTGGAGATTCTAATTTAATCAGTAACTCTTTTAACCACTTACAAAAATTGTTGGAATTCATCGACTCATGATAGTCACCACTTTTCGCCCCTGATTTATAAATTAACAACGCTCCTTTCACAAAACCCTTCTCTCCGCCAGCGTGAATAATAATTAATCTATTGCCTTTCCCGATATTTTTTGTAACGCCGACTTCTTGTTCTGACTGCCAGCATTTCTCCACAGAATGACCCTCTTGAATGAACGTTTCGTCCAAATAAATTATATTCCTGCCTTCGTTTCTGTACCTCTGAATAACCTGCAGATATCGCATTCTCCACGCTGAAATATCTGGCCGTTCAATAAGAATTTTCCGTTTTGATTGACATCGTTTCCATCTAAAACCAAGATTTCTTATTAGACGTCGTAAATAATCTGAGCTACAGTCAATAACATCGTCTTCTTTCAACGCTGTCAGCAATTTGCTTACTGTAGGCACTTCTTTTCGTACGGCGTAGAAGGAATGAATTTTTTGTCGAATAGCGCATTCGACAAAACTGTCTACCGTAATATGTTTTTTCCGGGAAGATTTTTTTCCTGTTGGGGTAGAAAAGCATAGTTTACCCTTAGCCGAAGATTCTTTTCCTTCTTCAAGGATTTTTCTTATTAAACTTTTTGAGACTCCAGTTGCGTCGCTTGCCGAATTAATGACATTAATCTCCGCTAAACCACTCGTCTCTTTCAGATTTTGGAAATACTGGGCAACATTGTAAACAATTTCCCGAGCTTGCCCCCTTAATGGCCTGCCTGATACACTACTTGACGTAGATGCCATGGCCTTATTATAGCTACACTTAAATTAAAATAGGTAATATATATATATATAAATATTTAAATACGAGTATATCACACAACAGTCGAACTTAAAGCCAAGAAAACTTACACACAAAATGGTATACAAACACTAACACACGGAAATCACTCACTCTGTACTAAAACTAAAAATTAATTTAACATTCTAATAATATGTGTATTATAAACACGCACGCTAAAATATTAAATGACTGCATTACACCAGTTAAAATATTATACTGAGGCCTGATTAATGTAAGCCTACGAACATGTGTTTCATTGTTTATTTTAAAACTGCTTAGCGCATTTGAATCAAACATTTTATGAACAAAGTAATTAATAAGTACGTGAAAATATATGTACGTGACCAAGGAATGAGTCAAATGTTGACATATCACATTAATGACGAGACAGAAAACCAGTAATTTACGTCAGTGATATGGAGCAATAACAAAACCAAAATACACAATTATTGTGCATTAAATTACGATATTATTTATTACGATAGGTTTCAAAACAATATCATTTCGTTTTATTTAGGTAAATATTTAAAAAATTGAATGAACATAAACATTGTTTAATGTCTTTTATAATTTGTTCCGTGCACTTTTTTCAAATAAAGATTACGAGTATTAATTTATTTACAGATAGTTATTAATTGTTGGTACCTATTTGAAGTTGATAGGACAAGTGGCTAATGAGAAATGATCGAGAGCGCTCTGATTACTTGAACGCAGACACAAAGAGGCAGTTGGAGGGAGAACACTTCTCCAGTCTTCAGTTCACGCATGCGGATAGGCTTTTTTTTACTAAGATTTTAAATTATAATTAAAAATCATGATTATAAATTAGTCATTTTGGTAGTGTAGCCTGTTTATGATGTCAGGAACAACCTGCAGAAATTTAAAGCAAGTATCTCTGCTTTATGCGTAAACAGAATCAGGATAGGTCTTTCGAACGGAAGTTTTAGAAACGATACTGAGAAGACGAATAACATACTAAAGAAATAATAACAGTATGTAGAGCACTAAGAAGTGAACTTTGAACGGAGACGCCACAGGTCTTGCTTTCTCGTTATGGAGGGGATAAAACAATCTTGTGATTACTGAGACGTAGACAGCAGAAGTAACATACAGCGCCATCTGACAGACTAATGAAGTACTAACTGCTATAGCACAACACAACAGCTATAGGCAGAACGGAGCGACAAATATTTATTTTAGGTATACAACTCTGTACCGACATAATTTTATAAAAATATAAAATGATTTCTTCATTAAACTGAAAACTAGAAAATATTTCAAAACAAAAAATAATATTGTTTAATAAAATCAAAATGTGTAAAATAACTGCAGTACCTAATTAATAATGTGAATAAAATAATAATATATTTTGTTTCCGATTATTATCTGGGCGAATACATTAAAAATCTATTTTCAATTTGATTAATTTTATAAAATTATAATTTTATCATGCAAATTAAAAATATTAGATAATTTTTAAATATAATATGTATATAAACTGTAATATTCAAATATTGTTAAATTATTTTTAAAAATATGTGTAATGATATTTATTGTATTTCAATAAAAAGAATACACAAAAGAAAGAATAATAACTGTTTTTAGCTTGATGAATCATCGATAAGTTAACTTTATACAATTAAAAAATACAAAAACATTGTTTAGTATCAATGTCTTCAATTTACATAACTTAACATTTTATTGTCAATATTCTGATTACTACTTTCATAGTTAAGAACCAAACACTGAATATTACTTAATAAAAAAGAACAATGTAATAATGTTCAAAAAACACAATAAAGCAACATAAATAAATAAAACAAATAAAATCCTGTAATTGAAAATTCCATTTACCAGATATACCTTGGGGATTTTTAAATCTCCAAAGTATTTTTTTGTAAAATAATTCAGTGGTAAGTAGTTTTCTTTTTTAATACAATTTATTTTTTTGTTTTAAATTGACTATTTACATTATAAACTTTTTAAAATAATAACATATACAAAATTTACAACAAAATGTTTTAAAACTTAACTAAGACTCACTTAACCAATCAGAAACGTTATCGTTTTACAAACAAATAACTAATTAATAACAATAATAATTGTGTTTTATTTACAAAACTTAGCCTACATTGAAAATAATACAATTTATATATACTAACTAGTTTTAACTAAATCACTTCACTTTCAAAATACAAACTTCACAACAGTTTGTACAATACTGACTGACTAAAAAAAAGATAGCCATTTTCGTAAAATATCAATAGAGTTTTCGTGAATGAAAAAGGATCTCAAATACAATGAATAATCTAGCGAAAGAAATAACAATATAGACGTAGTAGGACCAACAGAAGAAGACCATAGAATGTTTTACCCTGTACTATTTTTTTTATGTAAGAGTTGCCATCTCGAGGTATGACCTGTGTGAGATGGTAATATCATTGTTGATTTAAATTTACGCTCAGAGCGAAAAGAGACCCGCGGCCGACCAACTTAAAACATCTCAATAACTTGGAATGGGAGGTTGAACTAAAAACAGAAACTAAGTAACCCTATTTAGTACTTTTCCAAAAATCATTTTATTTAAGTACTTGAAAGAAGATATCTATATCTTCAGTTCCCAATAGAAATTCCTTGACTCTCTTCAGAAATCTCGTTCGCACTTTACATTGTTTTATTTCTGTAGGCAGTAAATTATAAAATTTGGGTCCTAAGTACGAATAAAATTTCATGAAATGGCTACTATTTGGCTTAGGTACACTTACTTCTAATTTATTTCTTAAAATTTGTTTCTTTAAATTAATGTTCTCGTAACTCTTTTCACTTCGGTCAAAAAAGTTTCTAAGGACCTTATAAACGTAAAGGTTCTTAAAGGGAAGAACAGACAATTGTTTAAAAATGGGTGCAGATTGCTCTAACTGAGCCTTCCATGATATAATACGAATAAAATATTTTTGCAGTACGACTATAGGCTTCAGTGTTGTTGAATACGCACCACCCCATAAGGCCAATCCATATTCAAGTTTTGAATTTACCAGTGCATAGTAAACTGATTTCAACAAACTCATATCACACACGGTTCTTAATAAATAAAATATTCTTATATATTTAATTAATTTTAGTTTTAAATAGCTCACATGATTTTTCCATGTGACTCTTGAGTCCAAAACTAGTCCTAAGTATTTTATTTCTTCTACACGTTCTAATAGGGAGCAAGAACAGGTTTGAATTCCTGCACAAGCCAGGCTGTGATACTTTAGTTGTAATGGAAATTGAATTGATCGTGATACATTGAAAAACATATACAGTGGAACCTCTCTAATTCGTCTCGTTCGGGACCGAAGGAGTGACGAAATACAGAAAGTGACGAATTATGGAATTTGATATGAACGGTTAACAAATAACATACTCGTACGTATATTAGTTCCACAGAAGTCGAATTACATAAATGAAACTTACATTAACGATAAACACAATAAGTAATTCTAAGTCCTATAACTACAGTAAATTTGTATTAGTCTACGTATCTAGTTTTATACTACTTCAGAAATTCTGTATATGGTTGTACTTACATTTTCTAATTTGTAGAACGCAAAACACAGTAGGCGTTACCAAAAATAAAATTACAATCGAAAAAGTATACATTTGCAAAATCGATGAAACGAATCTTTAACTATGTATCACTTAACACTACAAAAAAATCACATTAAAATTTAGAAAACATTACTTAATTACACCAATATGTATGTAAAATGCCAAATTTATGTTTTGAAAAAGTGGGTTATTTTCTTTTCTACCAACGAGTTCTTTTCTTTTTCCACAGCCAACTGGCGAATTTGTCGTACAATTAATTTTGATAACTCTGCTTCTTTCTGTCTCTCATACCATTCGATTCACTTCGTCAGCATTCCTTCTATTTCTCGATTCATACCAATATTTTCAGTGCTTGAAACATATTCTTCGTTGCTATCTTCCTCAACAGGTGAATCTTTGTTTTGAACGTAGGCCACAATTTCTTTGTCACTTAAAATCTCGTACCCAAGTTCGTTAGCATCGTGCTCTATCCATTCAACTAATTCCTCGCCGGTAATATTTTTAGTCACAGGTATACTCTGGCACACTTCTTTTAATTCTGATAAGACATTGTTTGTTTCATTGTAAGAACGGATGCTACTAGTTTCTTCTCGGTCAGCCCACAGATTGTTCCAACAAGACTTAAGTGTTGTTTTCGAAATGTTATGCCATGCTTGTGATATGCTATATATAGCATCTTTGATTGTATACTTTTTCCAAAATTCTTGAACCTGCGTTTCATTTTCGGAAAATATCAAACTCTGCAGAAATATTTTCCTATAATGAACTGGGGAGGGCTGACGAATTATAGAAGGTGATGAATTAGAGAGTGACGAATTAGAGAGGTTTTACTGTATTTAGTTTTGGGACTCATTATCATATAGCTACTTGTGAACCACCATCTTAGTGCCATTAAATCTGATTGCATATCGGTATGCAATTGTTCTAATGAGTTAGCCTTATAAAAAAGTGCCGTATCGTCTGCAAAGGCAATGAGGTCACCTTTAAACGATCCATTGCATTATTCATTTACATAGATAAGAAAAAGTGGTCCAGACAACACTGACCCTTGTGGAATACCAAATTCAACTGAACCCTGTTCGCTCAAGGTACTGTTTACTTTGGTTTGCTGAGTTCTATTTGACAAATACGTTCGAAACCAGTTCAGTGGTAAGCCTCGGACTCCTGCATCGTTCATCCTTGATAAAAGGAGAGAATGTTCTACAGTGTCAAAAGCTTTCATAATGTCAACAAATATCGCAGCACATAAGCTACCTCCGTTTAATGCACTATAAACATTAATCATGTAATCAAGTAGTGCTTTCTCAGTATTCAAACCTTCCCTAAACCCATACTGGGTTTTGCTAAAAAATTCTTGTTTAGATAGAAAACACATTAATCTGGCTTTGACAACCTTCTCGAGAATCTTGGAGAACACTGACAGAAGAGCAATCGGGCGATAATTAGTAGGGTCATATTTATCTGATTTCTTGTATAACGGTTTTACAATTGTTTTTTTCAATGCATCAGGAAACACGCCAGAGCTGAGGCTCTGATTAATAAGATACACCAAAATATCAACAATAACCGGCAATATATACTTTAACATTACAGGAGTAACATTATCAAATCCGGGAGCTTTTCGATTATTAAGTGAATTTATAATATTAGTTACCTCATAATTCGTAGTTGGGTAAAAAAACATACTATCATTGGTACATGGTTTTTTAAATAATCTTCTGTGCGTAACGTTATTTTGGGCTATTACAGAAATGTCTAAGTTTATTTGTTCCTTAAGACCTTTTGCTACTGTACAAAAAAAAGTATTAAAAATATTGGCTACCAACATTGGCTTATCAACAATTACCCCAGTTTCAGTTTTTAGTGAGATAGTTTGGCTTTGGTTCTTTTCATTCCCTATGATATGGTTTATTGTTTGCCACTGTTTCTTAGCATCCTTTTTATTATTTTCAAACAATTTACTATAATGTAAATTTTTCGTTCTTTTTATTTGAATTTGCAGTGCATTTTGTAATGCGTTATAAGCTACTTTTAATTCCATATTATCAGGATGTTTTAAGCACCTTTTATATAACGCATTTTTCCTATCAATTTGGAATAAGAGGTCGTCGTTCATCCAAGGCTGTAATTTTTTTTTAAACTTCGATTTCAATTTAGGACTAGCCCTACTTCGTGACATTTCCATACATAAGTATAGTTTATTTAAAAACACTTGAAAACCTGTAGAAACATCACTTCCATACACGTCATTCCAATTGGTTTTTTTAAGTAGACTAAAAAGAAGTTTAAAGTTTAAAGGCTGGACCTTTATTTCTTTTGAAACAGTTTTTCTGTTTATTTTAATATTTAGACAAGCTGCAATCATTCTATGATCAGTAATATTACTATCAATTATGAGGCAGATCAACTCAGTGTAAAGTTTTACTTTGTGTCTAAAAAAAATGTGATCAATACATCGATACATCAGAACCAGACTGTGACATTTAAAAATCAAGACTTTTGAGAAATAAAGGAAAATAGATTTAGTAATAACTTTCAAATGCAGTTGCACAAAATCATTTGTCATTACCTACCTGAAAACCTTACAGCACTAATGAAAACACTACAAACTTATAATTCACAAGAAAAAAATCTTTATTTATGTGACTGATATGCTATAAAATAATTTTTTATTTGAATTTCTTGAATTGGAACAGTATGGCTTTGACAATTTAGTTCACCTTTCCTACATGTTACACTATGTCAGCATGTACTAACTATAGTTAAAATTTACGAATTTATAATTTAACTAGAACATTAGTTACAAGAACTGAATCTAAAATTTTGTTGGGGGGAAAATATTATTATTATAAATAATTGTAACAAATGAATGTTAAATTCAATTTGTGTTCTAGTACATTTTTCTCAATAACAATATTAAAGACAAAAAACATGTTCCATAAACTTTTTTATACATAGGTATAATAAACACTGATAAATAAATAAACTAATGTAAAACATTGATAAAGACTTAAAATATACTCTAACTACAGTGCTAATAAAACTTTAAAAATTCAGTGACTTTAAAATGCACAAAATTACAATACCTTATTAAAAATTCAACATACAATTATTAACGTAAAATTAATAAATTACGATATCACTGAGTACAAAGTAATAATTGAAACTAATTAAACCGACAAATTAATTCGACAATTTTTTTAAAAAGCACTGCCTATATTAAAACATTTTGTAGAACGGTAGCACTACACTTTAAGAAAATTTTTTTAAGCTTAGGCACATTATTTAAAATGATAGAATTAGGCAACTAATAAAAATGTGAACGCAAATAAACAATAGTAATACTCTAATCCCTTTGATTGACCTAATCACTTTCAGAAGTAAGTTCTTTATCACAGTTTTTTTCCATGTTGATTGAAGAAGGTAAGCTTTTAAAATAGTCCCAGTGAACTTTAGGAATAATATGTTCATCGCACAATGACATCAAATCTTTTTTCTTCTTATCACTTATAATTAATTGTTGATCACAGTAAGCATGTTCAAGTTGCAACTTAGGCATCTTTCGCGAAGTTCTTGTTCGGACATCAATACTCATGTAACTTGTATCACTGTAGTTATTTTTATAAAAAATAGTAAATGGGCTTTTTTTTCAAAGTGCATTACCCTAATGTTATTCCAAACCACTTTTTGACCATTAGAGTTTTGACTGTAGTTATGTCCAAGAGAAAGAGCTAGTTTTTTGAAGTCGTAAATGTCGTCAGTGTTTATTTCAATTACATTGTAGGGGTGGCCAGTCTTTTTCGCAGATTTCAATACGGATACTAATTGTGAAGGGTGAGTGATAGAACCTCCTTTTATAATTCGTCTCCTTTCTTTCTCGATTGCTGCATGTATAGAATCATTTTCATTTTGAGTGTGGCCAGCAATAAGATACTTCTGTGTAATTGATTCAATATTACTGAAATTCTGTAATGCATATAAATACAAGGCAGCAATATTTTTATTCTTATTTTGCCCAATACAATTATCCGCGTATAAAATTAATTTTGTCACACCGATACTTAACTTTTTTTCAATTAATTGCAGTAGACATGAACTAACTTCATTGGCTCCTTTCTTTGCTGTTGTCTCTGTCTAGAAGAAGCAGGTGCCATGTTTTGACTGTATGTCAAAAGTAGTAAAATTAAAACATGAGAGTTTTCGTTTATAGTACAATGATGAACATTCTCCACAAGGCACAGACAGAACAGCCTCAAAGTCGAAACAAATAACAGCTGTTGTAAGTTTATTCTCATCGCAATTTTCAATATCTTTTTTCTTTTCTTCCCTACTTATATTTTTCTCTTCAATGTAGTGGTCATACTGTACCTGAATCTCAGCCCTGTCATTGATATTACATTGTTGATAACTGGAACACAAATTACATTGATCTTTCTTTGGCTGATAAAAGGAGATATTAAATTCATGATTGAAAATCTGAGAGTAAACGTGTTTTTGGCAATTTTTTTAATATCCTCCATTCGATTATTTTTAATGCAGTCTTCATTGTGTTTCTTAACTTTCTCAACATAAAGATCATACAATCTTGTTAAGTTTAAAGATCCATCAACATACTGTCGTTTTGTCCTTGAACGACAATAGTGAGATGGAACTCGGTCTATTGATTGAATGTGTTCTCTTATGTCTTCTGCTTCAAGTATAATTTTGTTACTACATGGATGTTTCCCTCTTTTATCTTCCTCCACTGTCCCATCATCACGTACTTTCTGCCATGCGGTATGAACATATCTTTTACTTACACTCAATGTCCCAAGAAACATTGTCTTACAAACTCTTATCATATTATTGTTCTTTATAGAAAAAAAAATGAAAAATTTTTGGACCTGTGACTGCTTTCACATGCATACCGATATTTTGGTTCTACAATTTTACAATGACGAATTATAAATTCCCGTTGTTTATTTATGTCACCCATAGACCAAAATGCACTTTTAATTTTTAAACGATCTTCTACGCCAAACTTAGAACTACATTTCAATCTACATTTCTCACTGCAGGGAGGTTTTAGTTGTCTTTCAGGAATAGCTGTGCCCGTAGAACTTATATAGGACTTACCACTATTCAGGTTTTGTTTACGTACATGTTTCTTCCATTGTACAGGCTTTGGAAGCCTTTTACGAGAACCACTGTCGGGAACAGATTCCAATGCCGTTGAAGGTGACAACGTTAGCTGACTGCTATCACATTTCTTTGCCTTACTCTTTCCTGAAACATCATTAATTTTGAGAACTATAGGCCTACCTATTTATTTTTAATATCAGTATTATAATTTTGTGTTCACATTAATTAAAGGTTACTTGTTGTTATGTCCAGTATTAAAGAATACATTACATAAAACAAAATTAGGGGGAAAGAATACTAAGGTGACAAATGGTAGAAATCAATTTAACTAATCGTTTTAACTTAATAAATTTAATAAGTTAATTATAAATAAATTAATTAAACTAAATGTGAACTGTTCTGTAATCAATGTTTCATTCTGATAGTATGCACGTAATCTGTGGTAAACATCATGTGCTCTGGTTCTCACAAATTGCATGTAATCTATGGAACCCATTCGATGATCGTAATAAATAAAAACTAAAAATTATAATAAAACTAATCGATGACTCATTCTGATAATATGCAGTATGTACTGGACCTTTGAAAATCTATTGTAAACATCTGGCTCGGGTTTATGAAAAAAAATTAATATTATCACATCCGATACAATGTCAATATAAAATTACAAAAATACGCCTATCAAGTTTCTAATCAATCCCAACCTTTTTATTTTTTTTGGCAGTTACAGTAGGTGTAACAATATATCTGCACTTTTAGAAAATGTAACTACTCCTTCCCACCATACACACAATCAATTTATACATTGACACGTGTTCGTTTTGTTAAGAACTTAGGAACATAAGAAACATAAAAAAAGATTGGGATTTTTAACTTTTTGACAGCATTTTTTTAAAAATCAGTATATTATAATTTATTGGTGTGTAGGTATTTTAACTACATATCGTATAAAGTACAATGCGTACCCATAACCTTATCGGGCTCATAAATAGCAGCCACTAAAATTTCATTTTGAGGGGTGTAATTAACAATTTTAGTAAGTTTTGATTAGAAATACCTTTAGCACGTATACGTTGAGATGTGTTAGCTAGTACAGAGTCTTCATCGGCGTCATTGTCTGTTGTTGATGATGACCTATCGCTGATATTTACGTAATTAGGATCTTTGTCAAAGTCATCCTCAGTCATTTCCTCTATTAATTGAGAACTTTCATGGTTATTGCCTTCATTGTACTGCTGAAAATATAGAAATGTATATAATAGGTATCATTTACGAACAAATTCTTGTATTGCATCCTGCCAACCATTTAATTTATAAATTATTAGGCTACAATATAAACTATTCTTTCTTACCTTTCTTTTGGTTGCAATTTCTTTTAAACTTTTGATAGTTATGGAGGTACCATCTTCTTTAGGGTTTAAAAAAATTTAAATTAAATTTAAATTTAGAACGGTCTTTTCCATTCAGCCATATCAGGAAAACTCCAAAGTACAACGTGTTTAATATCTATTGTATGTTTTTCTATAAACGACATCAAAATAAAGTAGGCTGTCAATTCAACCTGTTTTTCGCTTTAAAAATATCAAGATTATGCTAATGAAAATTCACACAATATTCCGTAAAAGAAACTAGTCAAACATACCTGATTTAGTTCTTGATCTTCGAAGTCATTTGTGACTGTGTTCAAATTAAATTCATAATATGATGGCTTCTGTTCACAATTTATAATTTCATTGTATAAGTCTGGTTGTAATTCCTGCAAAAAGTACCCAGTGGATAATATTTTTATAACACAAAGAGAAGATCTGTACACATAGGTACCTAAAAACAACTAAGGCATTGACCTATTTTATAATTCAATCTTGAAAAATATGTACGCATACAGTAAGAAAATGTATTAAAAAAAAACATTGTTAGTTGTAGAACTATATTAAAATGAAATTAGGTACAGAAATAGATAATTAAATGTATTACACTAATATTACATACTTAAAAGTTAGGTACTAACCTGTATTTCTGTTAAATCTGGAGAAGGACTGGAGAATCTATCATCTTCTTCAATGGTTTCCTTCGTAGCTAAGTCAAATATTAATTTAGCTCGTGATGATATATTTGACATTTTTGAATATTAAAGATAGTAGCGACAAACAATTTATAAACATAAACGGAAACGGTAAAACTTTGAGACGACTAATAGACGAAACAAATGGACAGAACAGTAGACAGCGTGTTGCTATAACAAAATTTGGTGTGAACTGATGGATTGTAATAAAAGCATACTGTGACAACTCAAAACAGAACAGTCTGACTCGGTACTATGCGCCTCTCACGAACACGAAATTCTCTGAGAGCAATGAATTTCGTTATACAGCCAGACCTTGTGGTAAATGAAGTGAAGGTGTCATTTGCAGGGTGGAAGGTAGGTGCTTTTCGGAGGGCCTGGCATGCTGATAAGCATACTTTTCCACTCAGTGAGAAAGGCAAGGTAAACAACCTCACTTCTCGTTTTACTTAGTAAAACCTCTAAAGGTTTAAACCAGCCTTTTGGCTGATGACCTAAACAACAACAACATTAATTGTGAAACTAAATAGATTTTATGTAAAATGAGCTGAAAATTTGAATAATTTAGATCCCAGACATGTAACTAGAGTAATATTTCAGACATCTGACAAAATCTACCAAATTTGGTCTCGAAAAAATGTTTTCTTTAAGGTTTGAAGTCCTACATTAACTTTGTTAAATGGGTAACCAACATGTAAAATTATTAAACAAAACTTCTAAAGAATTTAATTCTGAAGAGAATGGTGTAAAATAGGCCAATAAAAAACAAATACAAAACTTACGAAAAAAAGTTTTTATTACACCGAAACAAAACAGAACTGTCAACAAAAATTTCAAATCACACAGAAAGTCCTTATTATACTTGGTAACACAATTTCAGTGTAAAAATTAGTATTTCCATGAAAGAAAGAAATTTCTTGCAAAATAATTTGCAACTTCTCTTAGAATAAGTTCCTCTACTTACAAGTCGTGAATTTATTTTCCAACAAGGTGGATCGGCTCCACATTTCTCCTTAGCCACTAGGAATCATTTAAATTAAACTTTCAACAACTGGATTGGGCGTGATGGACCGATCTATTGGCCTCCAAGGTCGCCTGACTTGACACCTCTTGATTATTATTAGGTACCTGTGATGTCGTAAGCTTTAGTATATGAAGAAAAAGTTAAAACAAGGGAAGAGTTTGTGATCAGAATTCATAACGCTGCTGAACTTATTCAAAACAAACGTGATTAAATACACAATGCCATTGAAGCAATTTTAATTAAGTACAATGGTGAATAACTTATACTGTGGTGGAGCCTATTTTGAACAATTTTCGTAGTAGCCTACAGTAGTAAATTGTAATTTTTCTACTGTATTAGGCCTACCTCTCTAATTGAAGTTTTGTATTTGCTTGGTTTTCTTTAAGTGTTACCAAGTATTACAAGGACTTTTTGTGCGATTTGAAATTTTTGTTTACAGTTTTTTTTTGTTTTGCTGTAATAAAAACCTTTTTTCGTGAGTTTTATTTGTTCTTTTTATTAGACTATTTTACATCATTCTCTTCAAAATTAAATTGTCTACAAGTTTTGTTTAAAAATTTTACGTGTTTGTTACCCATTTAACAAAGTTAATGTAGGTACTTCAAACCTTAAAGAAAACAGTTTTTCGAGACCAGATTTGGTGTATTTCGTCATATCTCAAGAACAATTCTAGTTACAGATCTGGGGTTTGTTATTCAATTTTTCAGCTCATTTTACATGAAATCTATTTAGTTTCAAAACTGAATTAACGCTCTAGAAATTTCTGCAGGGTTTCATTTCTGCGGGGGAACTGAAACCCGGACGAACATTTTCGCCAGCTGTAACTCGCTAACGAAGCGATTCCGGATCTATGTTTACATGAACTTTTTATCTTATTTTTGGTTGTAGTTCACCTCCGAAGTATCTCCGCTTCTTCGTGAATCACTCTGTATGGTGTCTTAGGGTACAAAACAAAGTATACCCATGGTCAGTTTGCCGATACCCCTCCCGTACCTAGCCAGGATAACAAATGGAGTTCCTTTGGTTATGATTTTTTCTCGCGATGTGGTCATCGAAAAGCTCAAATTGTACAGGATAATAGTTGAGCTGAGCGCCTATTTGCGGAAATTTTTTGAACTTGAAGATCGTGATTTAAACATTTAAATCTTTTTAAAATTAAAACTCTCAGAGTATACATAAAATTGTAATTAAAATTAAATTTTCATTTGAGAAAAATACCCCTACGAATTTTTTTAGATTTTATCAAGGTATAATTGACTTTTCACTATTTTTGCAGTTTGTACGGTTTTTAGGATCCTGCAGTAGGCCTACACCCGACAAAAATTTTGGATTCTAATTTTTTACATTGTATAGGTACCCTGGAGTACATAATTTTGTCCATTTCTAACGGTTTTACAGCTAAAAGAACATTTTGAAGCTGTTTTCAGCCGGTAAAAATTGACTATACACCAATATAAAAATACGTAAATAAACAAATGTGAGGTCGAAAATTGGGGTAGAGAACAGGAAAGTTATTCTAATGCACGGAACGCGAAAAGGCAACTTATTTGGCATTCGCTTGGAGGTGCAAAGGAAAACTGTACAAAAATGTCCACGCCAACCAAACGTGTACAATCTCTGTAATTGCAATTGATTGTCAGTATTTTCCAGTGTCCATCTTCACGTCAACTTATTAATTGTCCATTAAACAGGTCTTTCAATAATAAAACAAAACAAGCGAAAATGAATTTCATGACACAATACAAAGATCTTATACATAGTACTGTGCTTTTTCGTATCCGGTTGTTTTACGTTGCTTAATAATTCTTTTAAAGGTTTTGTAGTAGGCTATTCTTATTTTATATTTAAAAAATTAATATTCATGCTCCTTCAGAAATAATGCACTCTCATAAGTTTAAATTCATGGAAACTTTAGAATATTTAGTTTTTTTAAAAAAGGATTTACAAGAATCACCCTGTTTTGCTTTTAATGTGGCCTGAACATGCCAATTTTTGCATCCTGAGGACTGCATCTACTTTTCCCAGAGATCTCTAAGATGTAACAAATTTTAAATGTGAGAATATGAAGTAAGCATAATAAATACTGAGAAGTAATGATAAATGCTCAGAATTTGTTTAAGCGTTTTAAGGCGTAACAGTCTACTATTTAATGTTATTGCAAATAAATTTGTATGACTGTCTCAAGATAGTTCGCTGTCTAACGCGACTCCTAAAAATTTTTACATTCCACAATAGACACTGAAAATATTTTCGTAATGATCACTATTTTTGCAGTTTACATACTACTATATTGAAAGTAGTTCCACTACGATACACTAATCAATCAGTGAGAGTAATTGGCGGTTTTTATGTGAATAGGTAATGGAAGTATTTGTTAACACACATTACATAAAAATACCGGTGTATGTTCCTAGACGAACAACGATGAACTGAAAGACTTGATACACGATTAAATCAGTCTATATTTTTCAAAATCAATTAAAAAAAACGTATGTTTGTTTGGGTACGATGAAGCAGTGAAGGCGCCTTTACTGCTATTGTATACATATAGCTGAGGTCCGTTTCGGGATCTGGGTAAGATAAATAATTAAAGAACTATTCGTTTACAAAATTACAAGTATTTATTACAAATTATAAACTACAAAATAAAATTCTACAAATAAACTACAATTACTACAATTAATGCACTTAATAAATAATGAACTAATTGCAATAAATTAATGCAATACTCACAATAATATTTTCAAGAATTTTTTAAATTAAAATTTAATTCTAATTAATTTTATTCTTGAAATAAATTTTTCAAACAAATTTTTCAGTTATAGATTTATATTAATAATGATGATGATGAAACTTATCGCCTTGAAACGCGTGCTAGTACAAAAACTAGTAAGTACTTGTTGTACGGCATTTTAATAAAAAATTTGTGATAATTTACATCCAAAAAAAATAATTAAATATAAAATTGTAAAAATTTACATCCAGCAATTCAGGTAAAGATGGAAGCAATTCCAACGTATGATTCTGTTTCAGGCGGATAAATATGACAAACTTATAAGGGATTCTTTCACAGCTAGGAAATCTTACAAAATGAATACGTTGCACTACAACTAGGGGAAGTTTCTTTATGCATTGCGATGATAAGCAACGTCGTGCGACACGACGTTGCCGTTCAGGAAACCTGAAGGTCATACTTGGTTGTTTTCCCGCCTTCCCCGTTTTGGGAGTGCGAAATTCCCCGTTGAGAAAAACCGTTAGTACCCCTTTTCGTCGGTTAAATTCAGACAGGGAAAAAATGTTTTTATTAAAAACCAAACATGTATTGTAGGTAATGAGATTAACTTTTACTAAAATTTTACAATTTTAATTAAATGCACTTACGCTAAAGGGGAGCACCCGTTTTGACGGTTTTGTGCGTGGTACCCCGTGACCTACCTCCTACAAGTAGGTGTGTGTGTCTGTGTGTGTGTGTGTGCGCGCAATATCTCAAGAACGGAACATCGTATGAACTTGAAACTTAAGTTACATACTACTACCGGACCCGACACGAACATTTTCATCAAAATCGATCAATCGAAAGTAGCAGTTTATTCGTATAATTTTTCACTTTTTTGAGGTTTTCTCAAAAACTGGTCCTACGATTTTTTTAAAAATCGCCTGGTTTACTCAATGTTTTATTCTCTACATGATAAGGTTTTCATAAGAAAAATCAGAAAATCGCTAATTACCGCTAAACTAAGCGTTATACAAAAAAATGTTTGAACTAAAAGTCGTGGAATTTTAAATTCTCTACATTCTTTATTATACAAAGTTTTGCGCTAAAATGCATATTAAAGCCGTAATCCTAAAAAAACAACGTTTTTACGTGAAAACACCCTCACCAATAATTTCAGCAAACATAGCTTTTATCCTGTCATGCAGAGCATAAAATATTTAGTAAATGAGGCGATTTTTAAAAAAATCGTAGAACTAGTTTTGGAGAAAATCGCAAAAAAGTGAAAAAATACACGAATAAACTATTACTTTCGGTTGACCGATTTTGATAAAAATCTTCGTGTCGGGTCCGGTAGTAGTATGTAACTTAAGTTTCAAGTTCATACGATGTTCCGTTCTTGAGATATTGTGTATATATATTTATACACCAACACTCACACGCACACACACAGAGACCAATCGCTAAAAATATGTTTTATGGGTTCAGGGGGTCTGAAAACGTGTAGATCCGGTCAAAACTCGATTTTGAAAAATCGACATGAAAACAATACTTCCCCTTCTATATATTCATAACTATTTATTGTTTTGAAAGATAATTTTTGAAACTTAATACATACCTATTATCTGTTAATAAAGATTTTTATTTATGGTGGACAGCATCGTATGTAATTTCATAAAAATCCAACATAAGTCCGGCGCCAGCAACCTCCATCTTTTTACCATTCCATGCTTGATCCCAGAAAAATGGAATAGTTAATAAGGGAACTCCAAAATGAATTGCCTCTTGACGACTTTCTTGACCTCCTTTAGTTATGAATAACCTTAATTTTGGGTGAGCTGAAATTTATAGAAAATTAATCAGTATCGTTTATTAATGAAAATACGAGGCGTGTTCAGAAAGTAATTACTGTTTTTAAAAATCAACAGGTAAAACAATTTTTTTCAACACAACTTTATTTCTACACGAAAGCCCAAACCTAAAACTATTTTTCGACATAGTTTCCACCGATGTTCAAACACTTGTCGTAGCGGGTGATCAATTTATCATTTATACCCTCTTTGTTGAAGGTTCCCGCCACTGACGTGCACAAAACCAAGAGACTCGGAAGTGTTTTGATTTTTTCTCACACGGTACAGTGATGATGGTAAGGAGTTTTTAAGGGGAGTGTGGAATGAAAGAAAAAAAAAATTATCAATTTTTCGTTTTTTCGTTGAAAATATAGTTTGAAATGTGCGCTTTAAAATGGCGTTAGAATCATGTTGCAATGGCAACTAGGAAATATTTTATTAATATTTTTGTTATTGTATGTTTAAGCTGATTTTGCCATTGTCATGAAATTTTACAAAATAATTTTCCCATTCGATTAATATTTTACTGTGATTTATTATACTATTTTTTCACATTGCGCGTCTCTTTTATTTATTCATAGGTTGGCAGTGTAACCTAAACGTTTATAACCTGCACTATTTTTGTTGTGGTTTGTCTTTGTTTCCACTGCTCGTGTTTTTGTTTCTCAAACTTTAAAAGCAAATATCTCAAAACGTAATTTTTAGAACTTCATGTACTTTTTTATCACCTTCCACAAAAGGTAAAAGGCTGAAATATTTATGGAGTATGTTAATCGTCTAGTTCTATTGATTGAATGTACCGTTTGTAAAAATATTGAAAATTGTGGGAGAAAAAAAATTTTTCGGTGATTTTTCGATGAAAAGTATGGTCTCTTTTATAAAAATTGTGAAAATCAAAATTCTAACCAGAATTAAATGCTACACATTCTAATTATATACCAAAGAGTGGCTTTTCGTACAAAAATAAAATTGTAGCTCTAGCTGTAGTGGTTGCTGAGAATAAGGTACAAACATTAACATTGCTTAGGACAGGGATCCACACTCCCCTTAAACAAAACTTTGACAGGTGATGAAAATTGGGTTTGTCATGTCACACCGGAATCTAAACAGCAGTCAATGGAGTGGCGACACAAGCAATCCCCGAAGAAACAAAAATTCAAGACGACAATGTCTGCACAAAAATTCATGTGCACTGTCTTTTGGGATCGGAAAGGTGTTTTGCTGATTGATTTTCTCCCAAGAGGTGAAAAAATTAATGCGGCAAGGTATTGCGAAACCTTAAGAAAACTAAGGCGGGCAATTCAAAACAAACGGAGAGTAATACTCAGTAACGGAATCGTGTTGCTCCATGACAATGCTCGGCCACATACCGCTGGTGGCTCTCAAACATTGGTTCGACAATTTCGTTGAAAGCAGTTTGATCACCCACCCTACAGCCCGGACTTGGCACCGTCTGACTACCACCTGTTCCTGCACATGACGCGCGAGCTAGGCGGCCAACGCTTTGAAACCGACGATGAAGTGAAAACTGTCGAAGATCGTGGCTACATTCGTTGGCGGGAACCTTCTACGAAGAGGGTATAGACAAATTGATCACCCGCTACGACAAGTGTTTGAACATCGGCGGAAACTATGTCGAATATAGTTTAAGGTTTGGAATTTCATGTAGAAATAAAATTGTGTTGAAAAAAATTTTTTACTTGTTTTTTTAAAAACGGTACTTACTTTCTGAACACGCCTCGTATTTAAGAAGAAGATTAAATGAAATCGTGTGAAAACTAAAACGGCTAGGAAAATATGAAAATATAGAAATTATATTTTTTATTTAAAAATTTTTACTTTCTCTTGCCTATATGAATATATAGGAAGGAAGGTATTGTTTTCATGTCGATTTTAAGAAATCGAGTTTTCACCGGATCTATACGTTTTCAGACCCCCTGAACCAAAAAAACATGTTTTTAGCGATTGGTCTGTGTGTGTGTCTGTGTGTGTGTGTGTGTGTGAACAGAATATCTCAAGAACGGAACATCGTACGAACTTGAAACTTGAAACTTAAGTTACATACAACTACCGGACGCGACACGAACATTTTCATCAAAATCGGTCAACCGGAAGTAGTAGTTTATTCGTATAATTTTTCACTCTTTTGCGATTTTCTTAAAAACTGGTTCCTACGATTTTTTAAATCACCTGGTTTACTCAATTTTTTATTCTCTACAAAATAGGGTAGGTGCCATGTTTGCTAAAATTCTCGGTCAGGCTGTTTTTACGTAAAAAAAGTTTTTTTAAGATTACGGCTTTAATATGTAGGCCTATTATAGCGCAAAAATGTATATAATAAAAAATGTTGAGAATTTAAAAACCTACAACTTTTATTTCAAACATTTCTTTGTAATACGCTTAGTTTAGCGGTTATTTGGGATGTTCTGTTTTTTTCTCACGAAAACATGTGGAAAATCGATTTTATTAAGATTTCGCCCTTAGTATGCATTTTACGATAAAAGTATATTTAATCATATTTATAGGAAATTAAAGGATCTACAAGTCTTATATAAAACATTTTCTCTACAGAGTCTAGTTTAGCGTGAAAGAGTGATTTCCCTGTTTTAAAGCCCCAAACTGAGTTAGATTTTCATTTTGCGTCTTCCACTTATGATTAAAATAAGGTTATGTTTTTTTGAGGTTAGTTTTTTGTTTATTTCTAATGTTTTATTACTAATGTTAGGTTATATTGTTTCAATTATTTGCACTGGCAAGAGAAAGTTGTGTGAATGTTTTACACCAGATTTTTTATTTTAAACTGTAAATTTCAATGAACAAACAAAAATTTACCTAAAATTTCGAGTTGAGGCATCCATTTTCTCAATGAGACAATGGAAGGTTTTCCAACAAACTCAGTATTGGATTCCCATTTCCAAAGTACTCTAAATTTTGGAAACTGGGAAAAGCTTTAGCAAAAGCGTTTCTCTTATCTTTTGGTACGGCTGTTCCTTTCATATTACTGCCAAGACTGAAATAGATAATACCTTCCTCTGCTTCATCCATCCATTTCTTTAAATCCTGTTACAAATACAAATTAAAATTTTGATGAATATTTTGTACATAGAGAAAGAAAATTATATATTTTTTGGAGTTAAAACTTCTTTACGTGCACCTTGTACTCTTTCTGAACAGTG
Organism: Catonia carolina; assembly: GCA_035578175.1. NCBI lineage: Eukaryota > Metazoa > Arthropoda > Insecta > Hemiptera > Achilidae > Catonia > Catonia carolina. The sequence goes on from JAQMRL010000004.1 coordinate 5,112,791, forward strand.
AATGAAACTTAACTGTCACGTATCACGCATCACACTCATAAAAGGTTATTTTTATTCCACTCCTTAATGGGAAAACCCGAATGGGTGTTTTTGAGATTAGTAATAAAATACGTTTACGTAGATCAAATCGGTGTAATATAATACGGAACAACGCGTAACGGAAATTTTTACTTTCTCTTGCCTATATGAATATATAGGAAGGAAAATATTGTTTTCATGTCGATTTTTAGAAATCGAGTTTTCTCCGGATCTATACGTTTTCAGACCTCCTGAATCCAAAAAACCATGTTTTTAGCGATTGGTCTGTGTGTGCGTGTGTGTATACAAAATATCTCAAGAATAGAATATCGTACGAACTTGAATCTTAAGTTACATACTACTACCGGACCCGACACGAACATTTTCATCAAAATCGGTCAACCGGAAGTAGTAGTTTATTCGTGTCATCTTTCACTTTTTTGCGATTTTCTCAAAAACGGCTCCTACATTTTTTTTAAAAATCGCCTCATTTACTTAATTTTGTATGCTTTACAAGATAGGGTTGGCGCTATGTCTGCTGAAATTCATTGAAAGGTTGTTTTCTCGTAAAAAACTGTTTTTTTAAGATTGCGGCTTTGATATGCATTTTAGCGCAAAACGTTATATAATAAAAGTTGTAGAAAATTTAAAAACCTACCACTTTTATTTCTAACATTTTTTTGTATAACGCTTAGTTTAGCGGTAATTAGCGATTTTCTGATTTTTTTAACATTTCGGCCTTAGTATGCATTTTACGACAAAAGTGTATATAATTTAATTTATAGAAAATTAAAAGATCTACAACTTTTATTTAGAGAATTTTTTTTACAGTGCCTGGTTTAGTGTGAAAGAGCGATTTTTCGTATTTCTAAGCCAAACTGAGGTTGATTTTCATTTTCCGTCTTTCACTCATGATTAAAATTAGGTTGTGTTTATTGAGGTTAGTTTTTTATTAGTTCTTATGTTTTATTACTAATGTTAGGTTTATTGTTAATTATTTGCACTGGCAAGAGAAAGTTGCGTTAGTGTTCCACACCAGATTTTTTACTTTCTCTTGTGTGTTTACAGAAATGTATCTCAAGAACGGAACGTGGTACGAACTTGAAACTTGAAACTTAAGTTACATACCACTACCTGACCCAACACAAATATTTTCATCAAAATCGGTCAAACGGAACTAGTAGTTTATTCGTGTAATTTTTCACTTATTTGAAATTTTCTCAATAACTGGTCCTACATGTAGTTGCAAAATAGGAAACAGGTTTTTTTAATCAGAAAATTTGTTAAAAGTAAATAATTAATTATTGAATTTAGTTTTATATTATAAAAACAAATAAAAATGTGTCCTCACATTACTCAACTGCCCAGTACACTAATAATTGTTGCACAAATTAAATAGCGTACTACAAAAACTAGCCAACAGTTTAAAAGTATGTAGGCTGTTACGAATTTCAGTCTTCAACTACTGTAATTTTAGTATAAACGTACTGTTGACATTTTTTTAAATTATATTACTAAAATGGTCACGTAAATTGCTTTAATGTATCTAAGGACATTTTGCATTATCGCTTCTTAAGGTGCCAATCCGTTTCGAATGTTGGACACCATCATGGCGATCCTCACTTTGCCACTGCAGCTCTAAACAGTTGCGGAGTAGTTTTATTGAACCAGGTTCTAAGGTTCTTTAACCAGGATATTTATCTTCGACCTGGGCCCCTTTGTCCTAATATTGTTCCTTGCAGTATGGATTGCAGAAGTTCATACCTTTCTCCATTCCTCATAATGTGTCCAAGATATTGGAGTTTTCTTCGCTTTATGGTATTCTTCACCTCCATATCCTTCCTCATCCTACTCAGCACCTCAGCATTGGTCATATGTGCCGTCCACGGGATCCTCAGCATTCTACGGTAGAGCCACATCTCGAATGCATTCAACTTTTTGGAGATGACATCATTGAGCGTCCATACCTGGCTTTGCCTATTCGGGATTTTATTTCTTGAGTATTATTCCAAGCTTCATTAATGGTAGTACCAAGATAATTATAGTGACAGTACACAGAAATAAAGTACACAGAAAGCGAATAGTTTTTGAGAAAACCAGTGTCAAATGCAAAAAAATGGAGTGAAAAAACACATTTTTTCATTTTAGTTTTTCCGGTTAATTTTACTTTGTACTCTTATGAATAAAAACTCATTTAATCAAACATCTAATCAAGTTCGTACGATGTCCTGTTTTTGAGATATTCTGTTCACAGACACATACACACAGAGACTCTTGATTAATCTTTCCCTATGTCTTTCATATATTTGTCTTTTCCTATGTTTTAAATGTTTATCTTTTCTTTACAGTTTTTTGAGTCATTAGAGAAAGTATTCGTTTCCCAAAGAACTTATTTATTAGCCGCTAAAAGTTTAAAGGGATCTGTATGAAGGAAACAATATAATTTAAACTAACTGGAATTATAGAATATACATTATACTAGTAAAGAAAATTTTGTTACTTACAGCCACGATTAAGTTTAAGCATTTCTCCAAAAAGTCCTGAACGCTTAAAAACAAAATTTTAAAATTAATTTATTATTATGGTACATGCTTTCTAAATAACGTACCCGTGTTAAGAATAAAAAGGAAAAGATTTAGTTTCTTCTCGAACACTATTTTTGTTGTTTTCTTCTTTCGTTGATGTTTCGATAACTTTACAATTTTAAGGTTAATTTTTCAAAGCACACTACAAATGTGGGTTTTTATTAAGCGAATTTTAAGTTTTTTAAGTTCAGTTTGCCGTAAATTTTATTGTGAGGTAGTCAGTTTGTATATTTATTGTGAGATAGTCAGATATTTTTTAGTCATGTAGTGAGATTGTATAGTGAGGTAGTCAGTTAGTCAGATTCTGTGGTCAGGTGGTCAGATTTTTTTTAGTGTGGTAGTCAGATTGTATAGTGAGGTGGTCAGATTTTTTTTGCAGTTAGATAGTCAGATTTTTTTTTGTCAGACAGTCAGATTTTATGGTCAGATAGTCAGATTTTTTTTCAGTCAGTCAGATTGTGTTGTCAGGTAGTCAGATTTTTTTCCAGTCAGTTAGTCAGATTGTGTTGTCAGGTAGTCAGATTTTTTTCAGTCAGGTGGTCAGATTGTGTGGTCAGATAATCAGATTTATTTTTTTTCAGTCAGGTAGTCAGATTGTGTGGTCAGGTAGCCAGATTTTTTTTTCAGTCAGGTTTCTGACCAGAGAAAACTAAAACTAAACAAATCCAAACTATACTCAGATACAAATCGCTGCAGACACAAAAAATACAGATAGCTAAACTCATCCCAATCTGACCAGAGAAATAAAAAACTAAACAAATACAATACTATTTTATTAGTTTAGAAATTAGAGGCTATTACAAATTTTAAAATATATTTATAGGCCTTCAGTGTTACACGCGTTTTTTACAGAAGAAAGAACAACTAAAAAAAACGCAAATTACGTGTAGTATGTGCAAGATGAAAACAAGGATATATTTTACAAATTTTTTTACAAAAAAAACCAACGTGATCATTATAATAAATACGTACGAGTAACAAAACAATAATTGTATGCGAGGTTATGCGAAAAAAAATGATTTATTTATTTTTACATTGTTGGTTCGGTTTAATTTTAAAATGGGTATAAGCAAACTAATAGAAGACGGATGGATAAAAGTATTCTAACCTAACCGCTTTACAAGGTCATCAAAATAAGAAATAAACAACCAATGTGATTTTTATTATTGTAGTCGATTTAAAGTCATTACATAATGCTGTAGTTATTAATCCAGCCAAAGAAGCCCCTATACCGGTTGCATGTGTATCTACCGAATGATGTCCTTTTCACCTTCACCACCACTTACACCAAGTTCCATTTTCGAAGCCATACCGGAACCTAGAAACGTATTTTCTACTGAAAAATGTAAAAATTATTACTAAATTAATTTTTTTGTGATACTAACTGTAATTACGTAACAAAACAAAATTGACCATTACAATTGTTTTACTTCCTATATAAGTGGCACTTAAAGTGTTAACTGATATTAACCAAATATCGTTGTTGCAGGTTAAAATGTTGGATCTAAAAATTATAGAAAAGAAAATGGCTCCACAAATATGGGGCTATAGGAATTGGGGTGGAGAGATTAAAGGACTCATATTTTTTAAAGACAGGGAGATTGCTGTATGGGTCGACGAAAATACAATAAATAAATTAGGATTAAAAAATAATTTTATATCGTATATGAAATCGTTGAAATGTTCAAAAAAAAAATCAAAGAAAAAGAAAAAGACCAGTTTATAAAAGAAAAATTAATAAATAAATTATTTTCTATAACAAAATAATGTTATTATTATTGTATACTGTATTTCTTTTACCTTGTCTTTAACAGGCGAAAATAAACCTAAAAATTGATTTTATACTATTGATTTTTATACGGATGTATTATAGATACATAAGCTCGCCACTCCAGCGGCGCTCCGCGCCGCTTCCGTGCCTCGCATCAGAGGAGTAGGAGGATCAGAATTCATAATTGGAACAGAACCCTTTGCCACAAAGTGAAGTTTGCTCCAAATTTAGCTCCATGAGTAATTAACTCTATGAGCAAATTTTAGCTCCAAAAGGGTTTTACATTTTTTAGAAAATATTCAGGTAATCTACTTCGTCAAAATCGATTTAATATGTTTCGAATGAGCTCTGCCTTTTTTCGCCCACATTTCTCAATGTATTAAGTCATCCGAAAATTTCTCTATTTTCCGGTTTTCCCGGTTATTGGTGGGTTAAATGAAAAATATTAATAAGGCTTAAGGTTTAGGGTATTGCCGACATAAAACCTGCTATTGTATTATTCTCTCCTTAACTTCCTGATGTTTTAAAAAATTTCCTTGCCACCCTGCTAAAATCGGTCTGATGGGTTTCGAATGTGCTCTGTTGCTTAGTTAACTTTTCACATAATTTTCTTCGGTCTATCCCCCTTTCCAAAATGGTCCGGAACTACTTCAAAAGAAGGATGTTGTGTCACGCTGACTTAGTTCCAATACTACATGACATACAACGTACATCAGAAACATTTGTCATTCCGAACTAAACAAGAAAAAATATATTTTCACCCAATTCTGGGAAGGGTTGCAAGAAGACTATGGCGTCGCAGTATTTGTATATAGAACGTACGTCAAAAACATTTGTTCTTCCGAAATACCCGGATGCACAAAAAAGTCGAAAATTTGTTTTTCTAGTTCTTTCCGTGAACGAGTGGGTTGATGGGACCTTTTCTTAATTATTCTTGAAATACTCTGGCAGTGGAACAAACAAGGTTTCATACAATTTATAGCTACGACCCGCTTTTTAAAAGATAAAAACATCCCCCGCGCTATAACAGGGCGGGTTACAAAAATTTTAAAGTAAGCTATTTGTATTTGTTTTTGAAGCTAAACGACATGCCGTAGAAAAAATTTTTATGTTCAAAATTTGACATTTAAAAGTTGTGCAGGGGGGGCTTTCAGGGTGATGGGACCTTACGTAACTTATTCTTTCTTGTAGTACTCCGACAGTGGAAAAAGAACGGTCCAATACAATTCCGAGCTACAATCCACCGTTTAGAAGACGAAAAATACCCCTCCCCCCAATAAAGGGGAAGGTTATAAAAATTTTAAAGTAAGCTGTTCTTATCTGTTTTTAAAGCTAAACAACTTGCCGAAAAAAAATTCGTATTTTGAAAATTTACGATTATTTAATGCGGGGGGGTAGCACCCCAATTTGGGACCGGAAGACGAATTTCTAAAAATGTATCTGGTTTACGTTTTATCCCGAACATGACATATAGCAACAAATAGCTATTAATGAGGCGTAAGAACCAGACAATCTAAAACCAGGATACATATAAAAGTCAAAATTTGTTTTTTGGATTTTTCTAACGAACGGGTGTCAAAATAGAACTTTTGCTTAAATATTCTTCAAAAAAATTATATATTCTTATATATATTCTTCAATATACTTCAAAAAAACGACCAAAAACTCTTTGTAAGCTACTAAGTACGACAAACCGTTAACGAGATAAAAAAACACCCCTTCCCCAACATTAAATAGAAGGGGCTGTTTGTATTTTTAAAGGCATTATGTATTGTATGTAATAATAACGTAAACCATTTTTAAACATAACTTAACCATTTGCTAAAAAAAATTTAATAAGACCACGTTTAAAGCAAATTTTTATGTTTTTATTCACTGCTGTATTTTCTGGATTTAAATGAAAACGGCAAAATCAATTAGCATAAATAAAGCATTTAATATTATTTGTTCTTACTTCATTTTCACAGTTTATTGAGAGTATATAAAAGTGTGTCTCCTACCACACAAAAGAACTTCAAGGACGAGTTTAGAACAAGTATATATAAACTCCGCAGATCAGTTTGATTCAGTCTGTTTGTTGCAAACACACTTGCGACACGCGAATATACTATCAAACGCTTTCCGTTATTATTTTATATTATTGAAATGGTAAGTGTTAATTTTGCTATTTATTCATGAGTTAGTAAATAAATTTGTTCTAGAAAAATTTCAAATTATACAAACTTTCTGTTTAATTGCCTTGCCTGAATGAGATTCAAACCCAAGACCGCATGATGAGAGGCGAACACGTTACCAACTTCGCCAATGTGGCCGGTTTTTATATAATAATGAAATAATAATACTAATAATTTTTATAAATTTTAGAACTGCTATTTTGTAGTGTTTTTTACGATTTAAATTCATATTTGACCCACCGGGTTGGTCTAGAGGTAAAGTCGTCGCCAAAATCAGCTGATTTTTGGAGACGAGGTTTTGGTTCAAATCCTAGTAAAGTTGGTTACTTTTATACGAATTTGAATACTAGACAGTGGTTACCGGTGTACTTTGATGGCTAGGGTTTAATTAACCATACTATCTCAAGAATGGTCGGCCTGGTTCTGTACAAGACTATACCTCATTTACACAACATATTCATTTCATTGGGTCATGGGGTTGCTTATTGTTCTGAATTGAACAGATTACAACGTACACAAATTAGGAAAAATCATATTGTTTACATACTTGAATACTTTACAAAAATGTGTAGTCTTGTAAGGACCACCTTATAATAACACGCTCGGGAATAGCATTCTTTCATACGTTACAAAAGAATTTATTTAATCCGTCACCATCTACATTAGCAACAATTTGCAAAACATTCGGACGTTAAACCAAAAAATTGTATTTTATGTCAGTTTATTGTTTAGTAGTATGTTAATATGCTCATTCTTTCTCTCTAAACTAAGTTCTGTAGTGAAAAATGCTTTAAATAAAAGTTGTAGATCTTTTAATTTTCTATAAATTTAATTATATACATTTTTGTCGTAAAATGCATACCAAGGCCGAAATCTTAAAAAATCGACTTTTCACACGTTTTCGTGAGAAAAAACAGAAAATCGCAACGTTTTGCGCTAAAATGCATATTAAAACCACAATCTTAAAAAAACTTTGTTTTTACGTAAAAAACGGCCTCACGCAGAATTCCAGCAAACATGACGCCTACCCTATCTTGTAGAGAATAAAAAATTGAGTAAACCAGGCGATTTAAAAAAAATCGTAGGACCAGTTTTTGAGAAAATCGCAAAAAAGTGAAAAATTATACGAATAAACTACTACTCCCGGTTGACCGATTTTGATGAAAATGTTCGTGGCGGGTCCGTTAGTAGTATGTAACTTAAGTTTCAAGTTTCAAAATCGTACGATTTTCCGTTCTTGAGATATTCTGTTCACACACACGCACACACACACACACACAGAACAATCGCTAACAACATGTTTTTTGGGTTCAGGGGGTCTGAAATCGTATAGATCCGGTGAGAACTCGATTTTAAAAAATCGATTTGAAAACAATACTTTCCTTCCTATATATTCATATAGGCAAAAGAAAGTATAGTCTGTCTCGTAATAGTCATTTTCTATTTTTAATACGTGATCGCAACATTTCTTTCAAAAATCCGTACCCAATTCGCTTATTTTCTGTTCAACCATTGCTTTCACGTTACATTTGTAACATTCTCAACAGCAATCTCATTTTTTATTTTTGCCCAAATTAATTCCATGGGATTTAAGTCGGGATGGTAAGGTGGTAGTCTTAGTATTTTATGACCTACACGTTCCAATACGCGATCTAAATAATACTCCTCGTGTCGTATTTGTTCATTTTAACTAATTCGTATAGTTCACATTTTAGCATCGCTTCAGAACATGGATTGTTTCTTTCTGTTAGCCATGTCATCAATATTGACTTTCTGCTATTTGAATTTGGTGTAGCAGCCGATAATTTATTGTGATACGGAGCGTTATCTACCACAAAAATTGAATTTTTTGGAAGATTTCTGAGTAGCTGGTTTTGAATCCATTTTTCATAATTTTCCGCATTCATGTCGTTGTGGTAGTCTCCTATTTTTTGACCTGCTTTAAAGACTAAAAGAGAATTTTCCACACCTCCTGTATCACTACCAGCGAGGATTATGATTATTCTTGATCCCTTTGAAATATATATTTTGTAGTAATAATCTTCATCGTATCTCAACCAAATCCGTCTACTGCGCAAACGCTTACATAACTTTGAAGAATAGTACAATTTTTGCAGTAAACGATAAATTAACCTTCATTTTGTTTAAATTTCGAAAATATGATTTACAGATGAGTGGATTTGAAGCTGGCAAGAATCGTGGATATGGTAAATATTTATGTTCAAATGACTACTTACAAAGACAGACAGATGACGAAAGAGACGAACAACTACATTACGGGCCTTATCTTTTTAGTGAGGCATACATAAAAAGAGACAGGACAGTTAACAAAAAAGTTACCACAGAAAACATACCAAAAACAAACGTAAATACTATAGAAAACATCTCCACGACCAACATAACTACCACAGAAAACATACCCTTAACAATAGTAGACACACCCATAAATAACATAAGTAACACAACCCCATTATATAATATTGAATTCCCGACATTTGATTTTGACGAATTAGTACGACAATCTATAGGAGACTACGAACCAGATTTATTACATTCTAACATAGCTGACATCACAACACCAGCAAATCATGAACCAGAGTTACAAAATACTAACGTGGCAGACAATCACACAACGGTTTTAATAGAAGCAGCCGAACAAAGTACAGCCCGCGATTTATTAGAATTGCAAACTGCTCCATCCATAAATACAACCCCAATTGCCTGTACCTCAAAGACCCTCGAAGATGACAGTTTAGGGATTGAGACATATTTTAAAGGAATTGCTAAAACAAGCGTTGAAAAAAAATTAAAAACAAAAAGGCCTAAAACAAGCGTTGAAAAAACAAAAAGACCTATAAAAAAACTTGACAAAATCATAACGTCTATTAGCCAGTGCGAACGACACAAGATTTGTCAAGAGAATAAACTTGATATCATATGTAAATTTTGTAAAAACGAATCCACAGTACTTTTTCATTGTATTGCTGAATATTTATGCCACCTTTTGCGCATTCACACACTCAGACAAACCTGGATAGGTGAATGTAGATATTATTGTAGAATATGCCATGATATAGTTGAAAGTACATGTCCTCATTTTAAAAACAAACATTGCTTTGTATGTCAAACAAAAAAACATGGGCCAACATGTGTAATTCATTTATTTAAATAGTTAAATTAAATTTTATTTGAATAGTTTAATTTGTGTTACTTACCACAACCATTTTTTACTCATTTGTGTGGTTTTATCGTTATTTGAGTAGTGTTAGTTATTTTTACAGCTTATTTAATTAATTAGTATTAGTATTACATAGAAAATGGAAAAACTGATTAGTTTGGTGTCTTTCATACACAAAATGAATTTATATGTTAAGACAGTATCTAATAAAGGAACAAAATTTTTTGATTATGGGTTCGATTATATAGATATAAAATTTCATTCATTTTTGACAGATGAAAACCAAATTGTGCAACAACTTATAAAATATTCGAATATGACGAATGTTTATAAACATTTAGTTGCCGTTGATTATAATCTAAATAAATCTGTGTTTTTTTTAATACCCATTTGTAAAAAATTCACAAATCCCATAATTAAAGAGGTTTTCATAAAGGGTCTTGAAGATTCTATAAATAAAAACTGTAAGACCACAGACAACTGTATAATATGCGTATATTGCTTCTTGCAATGCGCTAACAGTATGTATGATTTAGATAGTTTTAGTTCTCATATATTTGAGGGAAATCATCTACCATATGTGGTCGTGAACGAATTGAATTCGCATTTTTCCACCAACCCTTTTGAGTTGTCATGCAATTTGGTTTCCAATTTGTTATGTAATTTCCCGTTTATAGGGGAACATGACAAAGATGAATACAACAATTGTATTCTAAAAATTATTCAAAATTGTGAAAAAATTGACAAACTCCCTATTTCGCAAAACAAGGCGGTATCCTCACAGAATTTTATACTACTGGAAAATCTGACAAAACAGATATTAACATCAGATGATGAACCACAACCACCTAATCCTTGTACCAGTGGTGTCAGTATAAAAGATTATTTGGCTAATTTATGTAAAGATTAATTTCCCTTTTGATTCCAGGAAAATAATAAATATATTAAAAATATAGAAGTGTATTTGGGCAAAAAGAAGTTGGATTTAAAATATTTTTCATTCGGAAAAAACCAAGGATATGTTACTTATTTAGGCCCTAATATAAATAAATTTTCCAATTTCAAAATTAGAATCCATTTCAAAAACCAATATTTAGAACATAGATGTCATATATGTTGTGGCGATTCTACAATAGATATAGTGGACATAAATAATTTAACTTTTTATGGATTTAATGTAAAAAAGAATAAAACAATAGAAAGGTTAAACATTGAGAAAATGTCAAAAAACTTTCTACAAAATTTAAAAAAAGATATTACATTCTCTATTAAGGTTTATGATGTTCCACATTTTCATAAAACGAAAATAGAATATCAGCCTAAATCATTCCGGGCTATTACCCCAATAAATAAGGCCACGAAACTGGTCGATACAAAATATACATCTGTCAAAATTGCCAAATTTAGTCGACTATTGTTTGCATTTGATATCGTTTTCTATTTCTAAAAATTGCTTAATTTTTTAAAATTGAAATACTTTTTTTATGAGCGTGATGTGTTATGTTTTTATATTTTAATATTTTTTGGACCCATAAACAGAAACAAAATTCAATTTTACACTTACTTAAACAAACAAACATTACCTTAGACAGACGTATTAATTCTATACTAACTTAAATAAACGACAACTAACTTTAACTTAATTTACTGACTGATATGGTAACATATTAAAAAAGATCTCTTGATCTGTTTTTTGTGTATGAATATGAACCAATCTAACTTAATTTACTGACTGATATGGTAACATATTAAAAAAGATCTCTTGATCTGTTTTTTGTGTATGAATATGAACCAATCTAACATCTTCTTGTTCAAATACACTGCTACCCACTCAATAACTATGGACTACAAGATCTATTGTGCCCAGCCAAATTATTCAAGAAGATGTATAGGAATTCTCAAGTGAGTATTTAAGCCTATAGTACTAAAAATTATAATTCCTAATATGAAGTATAACATAAGGCCACTAATTACACACTCTTTTATATTGATTTTAATACAAATACAAATACTAGAAGCACACCACTAACCCTTCGGCATTTAATTCTGGATTCTGTGGGAATTTAAGAATTCCCACATTTAAGATTACCCCCTTCATGTGTGGGAATAAGAAAAAGCACACGGAGCCAGATCGGGTGAGTATGGCGCGTGTGGTAGCAAACCATACCGGTTTTCATCAAAAACTACGTAACCGAGATTGCCGTGTGTGCAGGCGCCTTATCGTGGTGGAAAAACCAGTCCCCTGTCTGCCACAAATTAAGTCTTTTACGACGAATGCTGTTTCATAGTCTTCTTAACACTTCAAGATAAAAAGCTTGATTTACCGTCTGGCCTGGTGAAACGAACTCTGAATGGACAATTATACTCATATCAAAAAAACATTTATTACACTCGTTTAGTTCAGCCGTTTCTATAATTGAGGTGTTCACTACCAGAATAAAAATGAGTTTTTTCTTAATGGTAGTCCGGATGTCGGAAAATCGAAATTCGGCTGGCGCCATTAAAAAGTAAAAAGCTGCAGACTGGTGCAAATTCAAGGTCATCGCAAATTTCAGCGCAACAACGAGTCACTGATTTCCCCTAGGCAAAGGGATGGAGCGCAGATGTAATATCCATATCATCCCATTGGAGCCTTTCAGTTTTAAATTCTTTTAAATTCTCCTGAGGGAACAGTATTATATATTTTCTGAGTGAAAACTTTACTGAATAACTGGGCTTATATATAGGTATAAAATATAACATATAAAGCTCAAATATGTTATGTTTTGCTAGTAGTATAAATATACAGGTTCTGGCCCAAGTTGGGGAAAACATTTATTAGTATAAGAATGCGCGTCCTGACACCAATTGCATACATTCGTCTACTTGTAAGAACTTTGAACATCAGTCTGTAATTTCATATTAGAATAACCATTTCTTGTCTTTTTATCATTCTTTAAATAAATTATTTTAACCATTTTGCTTCCAAGTAAACATTTTTTTTTTGTTAAACAGGAAACCTGATTAATTCTTCTTACCAATCGTAAATTAAAACTCAAGAAATGGAATATTACAATGATTCTCCAAATTGTTCGAGATTAATGATAAGAACTCCAGAAATAAAACCTTACAATAGCAATATTAAACTGATGAAAGAGCTGGTGTAACGACTGTCCACAATGAAATCTAAATTGATTTTTGTAAGTAATATTTGATAGTTTTCATGTAAATAAAAATTTTATATAATACCTAGTTTATCATTTATTACACTCGTTTAGTTCAGCCGTTTCTATATATGAGGTGTTCACTACCAGAATAAAAATGAGTTTTTTCTTAATGGTAGTCCGGATGTCGGAAAATCGAAATTCGGCTGGCGCCATTAAAAAGTAAAAAGCTGCAGACTGGTGCAAATTCAAGGTCATCGCAAATTTCAGCGCAACAACGAGTCACTGATTTCCCCTAGGCAAAGGGATGGAGCGCAGATGTAATATCCATATCATCCCATTGGAGCCTTTCAGTTTTAAATTCTTTTAAATTCTCCTGAGGGAACAGTATTATATATTTTCTGAGGGAAAACTTTACTGAATAACTGGGCTTATACAGGGTGATTCATGAAGTTCTCCACCCACTTCTACAGCACATTGTATTAGTAAAAATAATGAAAAAATGTTATATAAACATAGGTCCGAAAACGCTTCGTTAGCGAGTTACAGCTAGCGAAAGTTTCGCCTGGATTTCAGTTCACCAGGTGAAATGAGGTCTTCCTGGAATCGTGGTAAAGAAGATTAAGGGGCGAATTCAATCATTTCTTATGGTTTTTGATCTGATAAATTGAATAAAACAGGTCCCAGAACTGTAAGTTAAATAGTTTTTAAGAAAACCAGTGTCAAATGCAAAAAATGGAGTGAAAAACTTATTTTTTCATCTTTGGGCAAGGATAACTGTGTTATTTCACCAAGAAACAGTTAAAATTTTTCAATAAAACATGTAGAAAATTTTATTCTGAACAAACCGGTGTAAATTAAGTACACAGAAAGCGAATAGATGTTTGATTAAATGATTTTTTATTCATAAGAGTACAAAGTAAAATTAACCGGAAAAACTAAAATGAAAAAATGTGTTTTTTTCACTCTATTTTTTTGCATTTGACACTGGTTTTCTCAAAAACTATTCGCTTTCTGTGTACTTTATTTACACCGGTTTGTTCAGAATAAAATTTTCTACATGTTTTATTGAAAATTTTTAACTGTTTCTTGGTGAAATAACAAAGTTATTCTTCCCCAAAGATGAAAAAATAAGTTTTTCACTCCGTTTTTTGCATTTGACACTGGTTTTCTCAAAAACTATTTAACTTACAGTTCTGGGACCTGTTTTATTCAATTTATCAGATCAAAAACCATAAGAAATGATTGAATTTGCCCCTTAATCTACCTTACCACGATTCCAGGAAGACCTCATTTCACCTGGTGAACTGAAATCCAGACGAAACTTTCGCTAGCTGTAACTCGCTAACGAAGCGTTTTCGGACCTATGTTTATGTAACATTTTTTCATTATTTTTACTAGTACAATGTGCTGTAGAAGTAGGGGGAGAACTTCATGAATCACCCTGTATATAGGTATAAAATATAACATATAAAGCTCAAATATGTTATATTTTGCTAGTAGTATAAATATACAGGTTCTGGCCCAAGTTGGGGAAAACATTTAGTAGTATAAGAATGCGCGTCCTGACACCAATTGCATACATACATTCGTCTATCTGTAAGAACTTTGAACATCAGTCTGTAATTTCATATTAGAATAACCATTTCTTGTCTTTTTATCATTCTTTAAATAAATTATTTTAACCATTTTGCTTCCAAATAAACATTTTTTTGTTAAACAGGAAACCTGATTAATTCTTCTTACCAATCGTAAATTAAAACTCAAGAAATGGAATATTACAATGATTCTCCAAATTGTTCGAGATTAATGATAAGAACTCCAGAAATAAAACCTTACAATAGCAATATTAAACTGATGAAAGAGCTGGTGTAACGACTGTCCACAATGAAATCTAAATTGATTTTTGTAAGTAATATTTGATAGTTTTCATGTAAATAAAAATTTTATATAATACCTAGTTTATCATTTATTAAACATTTATTAAACTAAGAAAGATTGGATATTTAAAACTGTTGAAACTGAAGGAATTAAACAAAAAAACAGTTGATATATATATATATATATACAGCATAAGTTTATTTAGAATTAAACAAAAAACATGTATTTAAAGATAACATGGTAATAAAGCTTTTACATATTGCCTGCAAACGGCGCACTTTGGTAAAGAAATAGCACAGCCTTTGCAGCATATAAAATGTCTACAAGGTAAATTAACCACTGATATCGGTCGAAGATCGCAGATTTTACACCTTGTGGTAGTTTCTTCCGAAGATTCGGTGTTATAACGTACCACTTCTGTTGACGTGTCGTAATCAATTTCTAAATCGGCTTCACTCAGTAATGGCTTACATTCGTCTATGAAATCTTGTCCCTTCATAATATTCAAATATTGACAATAACTATAATACTTAGCGTGTTCGATCCATGGGTCATCGCGTTCACACCAAGAGCGAAGACCCCCTCCACAGAAGTAACATATGGTTAAATCCGAGATTCCGGTGTAAAACAAGCCGCATTCCGCCAACCGTATTGGATTTTGCCTTAATGTAAGAGGCCAGGTGAGAAATGAAGTAATTCTTGTTTCTAGAGTACTAAACTGTTTATGTGCAGCCAATTTGAGACCAGTAACGCCGATGAATTCTAAAAGTTGTTGTCGTATTGGAAGCTCGTTTTCCCCGACATGAAACACCTCTATCTCGAAGCCAGATACACGTGTATTATGTTGATTGTTCATGTTGATCGTAGTATCGTTTTGAAAACACTGAAATATTTATTGCAAAACGGACTCTTTTATACAAGCAACTGATCAATTAATATTATATCGGCCACTGTATTATTAGCATTAGCAAAAAGTTTATCATTACGCCTTTTCAAAGGAGTGATTTTTCTCGATTTGGCACACAGCAACAAGCATTCATAAACTGCATTGGTTTCATAAACAGTCTCTGTTGGTGATGTAAAATAAATCACTCCATCTGCGTCGCAAAATAAACAATCCTTATAATATAATAAATCTATAAATTTTCCATTCTTTTGTTTGTAAATTCCCACATCTGTGTTGTCGTAAATTATTATTCGCCCGTCATTTTTAATATTAAGCGAAATATAGTCTTCATCATATCCTTGAAACAAAATATTACTTTTATGTTCAACGTTTATAGATTTCCTTATAACTTTGGCTGTATTATATATAATATTCAGTCGTTTAATTGCCGTTAATTTATTATTAGCGATATCAATTATAACCAACCACGGTTGTATATACTCGGCAATGAATTCTATATTTTGTAATGTAAAAAACACTTCCGGACCCCAGATACTGCGTAAATCGTCAACAACGAACGAGCAAAAGTCACCATTGAAAATAGCATAAGAGTCATATAATTTAAAACGACCATGTGTTCCATCTAATTTTGGGAGTGTTTTAACTGGTATTTTATCGGTGGGGAGTTTAGATTCTATTACTTTTTGCATTGGTTCAAGTATTGATTCAGTATGTAAACCATATAAGAAGCAAAAGGTTTTAAACTTATCGTAGTTAATAAATGGCGCTTCTAATTCACAATACAATCGATCATAAGAAACTGTTGGTTTGTCCCTATAATGTAGTGAGTATAAAATAAGATTTTCTTGTTGGTAATAAATTTTCTTCACGCATAAATTACCCAGCATTAACAAACCAGAATCATGCGCCGACAATTGTGGTGTCTCTTTAGATACATAACAAAGTTCTATTCGCCATTCGTCCAAACTGATATATTCTTTAAATAATTTTTCCTTTCTTTCCAATATATTTCTTGTTAGATTATATCGAACATCTCCGTGAAATATAATAAATTCGTTTTTTTGACAAGGAGGCAATTTTGTGGAAAACGATTTTGAGAATTTACACGATCGGCGGAGTTCATATTCGTGGCTGTTCATTGTGTATTATTCTAAAGTATTGATTATTATCTACCAATTGTTTTTATTATATAACGTATGGGGTTTTTTTTTGTTTGAGATTAGAAGCAACCAGAATAGAAACATTAAAATGAAACGGTATTATAAAAATGTTGTTGGTTATATAAAATTACCCCCTCTTATCAATCAATTTTGTATATATAAGGAAAATGTTGTTGGCATAAGTCGTATTCAGTTCCAACATGTTTCAGAATATATTGAAAACATTGTGCGATGTTGAGATTAAATATTGGGTGACATACCCTGAGAAGATGACGCTGGAACAATTCGCGACAAAGTTCGGATTGAATATATCGGGGGATAGAAGAATTAAAATATTTTTCGAAATACAATACTATACAAGGGTTGTTATTAGAGAAGAATTACTGGACATGTTAGTATCTGACAATACGAAACGATATTCCGTAAAAAATTCAGTAATTACTCGGTTTTTGCGGTTAAACCCGCATATCAATTACAGTAAAACTCTTGACGGTAAAGACGTACGGAGAATTTGTTACATAGTTAATGGATTAGACTTTGAATATTTAATACAAACGATGAGATCGACAAAAAAAAAAGAATTGATACAGCTTATTTCAGTAATAAAATTACTAAGACTAAAATATCTAGAATATGAAAAATATTATGAACAATTTACAGTTGAATTACTTCAAATACAGAATAAACAATTGACCAACTCTATTGATCATACAATTGAAGATTACGCAATAGAAATGACAAACTGGTTGAACAATACATAAACAGACATACCATACTCACAAGTATTCTTTATTATTAATAACCCAAACTATAGTAGAAGTATTTATCAACTCCTATATATAAAATCCAGCACAGTATGAACTGTGCTCGCATAGAAGCAAGAGTCAGTTAAAAGAGCAAATCACTAAACAACACATCTATCAAAACCCAGCATAGTCAACAACATTTTTATGGAGGTAAATATTACTGTCAATTTAATTATACTTCCCCAATGTTTTAGGTTAGCTTAAAAATCACATTATATCGTGTAGGTGGCGCTCCGTTTGTGTTTTGGTTAGTTTAAAGTTCATAATTGTCGCTCCCAGGTGTCGCGCCGATCGTGTATATGAAACTTTTGACAATTTATAACATATTATAGTTCATTCCAGTTAAGTTGTCAGAGATTCTTTTTTTTTGGTTTAACGTCCGACTGTTCTGCAATTACTGCTAATGCAGACGGTGAATGATGAAATGATTTTTTGTAACGTATGAAAAAATGCCGTGCCTGAATGGGATTCGAACCCAAGAACGCATGATGAGAGGCGAGCACGTTACCAACTTCGCCAATGCGGCCGGCTGTGTCAGAGATTCATTGCTGTGGAATGTGGGACGGCAACTGTTCATTGGTTGTTTGTGTTTAACACAACGACCGCTTCACTTGTAGGCCTATACATGCAATTATATCAGTTTTGCTTCTGCATTCGAATAGTGTAGTATCTACTACATTGTGTTAATATTAGTGTTAATTCTTATTATAACAGTGTTTGTGATATTTTAAAACGTATGATACTAATATTTGTTGTAATTGTGTTGTTTTAATTTTAATAAGTAGTACTATTAGTTCGTAGTTATATTCTCTTAAATCAATAATAATGGATTCTCCGGTTAAACGAAACAAGCGCGGACAAGGCATTAATTCTAAACAAAAACTATTAATTATAAATGCTTTGAAATCTTTTAAAACTGAACATACTAATATAACAATTATTAAAATTGTAGCAAAAAACTTCAGCAATGGTAGGCGTCTCTGAACGATCAGTTTACAGAATAATTAAGGAAAAGAAAATTACTGGTCAAGTCAGATTTCCAACTAAAAAGTGAAACAGAGTTAACACGATTAGCAACTCGCTGGACGAAGCAACAAAAATTTAATTTAATTATTTTCATTTTTAAAGTTTCTTATAAAGTTACTTCAAGTTTTATCAAAATGCGGTTTGAATTGTTCCTTCGTGTACCGCCTGTGAATCGTTGCCAATATCAGCTGGTTTTCGGAGACGAAGGTTCCTGGTTCAAATCCTAGTAAAGGTAGTTACTGTTATACGGATTTGAATACTAGACAGTTGTTACTGGTATACTTTGATGGTTGAGGTTTAATTAACCATACGCTCTCAGGAATGGTCGGCCTGGGTCTGTATAAGACGTTACACGTCATACACATCATCCTCATCTAATTGGGTCATGGGGTTGTTTATTGTTCTAAATTGAACAGATTGCAACGTACGCATAATTAAGAAGTAAAAAAAGAATCGAATTGATTGTTTATTCATTAAACAACAGAAATTAATCAATCATATAAATCACAATATATATTACCACAAGATTCACAACATTCTCGATACCACTCATATTTACTCGCCACACTATTTGGAATCACTGTTACTTCCTTATCCGCGTATAGGCGAGCATAAATAACAGAATGATTTAAATATTCATAAAATGTATCCAAAAAAATGTTTGTAAGATCGTGGTGTAGTGATAACACTTCCCAATCCAAAAGACTAGTGTTTTTATAATGTTCCAAAAATGTAACAGAAAGACCTGTATAGGCTTGACAAACCAATTTAAAATCTATTCTGTTTTCATACTGTTGTATAATATTTTCACTCACAGAACATAAAGCCACTACATCGTTCCAATCAAGTTTATCCACACATTGGTGTACGAAATTATCAGGTAGATATACACAAGAAAGGACATCCCAGTCGAAATATGAGAAAAGTTCATAGACATTTGGGTGTTTTACCAAATCCGTATAAATTTTCCACCGACTCCAATCGACATAATCTCTGAAATCGAAAATAAAATCTACACTTACGTAACTATATCGATAGATATCCTGCCAATGTTTTTTGTCTAAGCGTTTTATTCTATCTGAAACCGTAACTCTAATATCTACACAAACCTCGTATAAATTTATCAAGGAATTAATTTCTCCAATCTTCACTAAATAATCATATATCCTGCTACAAATAGGATAATATTGAATAGTTAATAATGTGCCAAGCATTTTGATACTGATACAACTGGAGTATATACACGAGTTATTTATTTAAATTGTCGTAGATTCGAGGTTGATCGGTAGGTTTAATTAAATTATTTAATTCATCTGCAAAAGATTCTTTAATAAACTATCCAGACTAATATACAAAATTTGTTTTTGTTTGTTATAGATGAATCGTGTATCAAAGAAGAAAATAAACCAAAACCGCAAACTCGCCCGGGAGATCAGTCGCCAAATTAAAGAAATTCATGATCATCTTATTCATCTAAATACATCTCATCTAAATACATCTCACAAAAAATGGCCAAGTCTTATCCCAATAGAATCCTCACCAACGTACATAAACATTACATCAATTTTTGCAGAACCAAACGATCCCCGTAGAATATATTACTTATTAAAAACTAACTTGACTGACGTGGTCGAATGGCCAAAACTGATAAAATGCGAAACGTCCATACCATATAAAAATATCAGACCGATTCCAATTATCCATCCTGCAGACCCCCGCCACAAATATTTTCCTCACGCATTCACTAGCCCACATCCCTTCCGCGCCGGCCAGAAAATTAAAAAATTATTTTAATCATTCATATTTCATTCGTATATCTATTTTTTATTTTAAATATATTAAATTCTCATTCATATTTCATTCATATCATTCATATATCTATTTTTTATTTTAAATATATTAAATTCTCATTCATATATCTATTTTTTATTTTAAATATATTAAATTCATGTATATTAGTTGTATAATTAGCTGTAATAAAAAATAAATTTATTTAAAATCGAAACAAAACTATTGGTGTTTTAGTTTTCCATACCAAATTTCCTGAACCCGTTTTCTTTAATCATTTATCTTTTAGTTTAAACAATCATATTTAACTATACAGGGTTATTCACGAAACATGGGTTCGGAAATACCTCGTTTCCGAGTTACAGCTAGCGAAAGTTTCGCTCGGGTTTGACCAAATGAGAATTTTTCTGAAATTCTGTTAAGGAAGATTAAAAGGCGAATTCAATCGTTTCTTATGGTTTTTGACCTGATTCATTGAATAAAACAGTTCCCAGAACTGTAAATTAAATAGTTTTTGAGAAAACCAGTGTCAAATACAAAAATTGAGTGAAAAACACATTTTTCATCTTTGGGTAAGAATAACTTTGTTATACCACCAAAAAACAGTTAAATATTTCGAATAAAATAACATGTTGAAAATTTTATTCTGAACAATCCGGTGTAAATAAAATACACAGAAATCGAATAGATGTTTGATTAAATGAATTTTTTTCAAACAGTACAGAGTAAAATTAACCGGAAAAAGTAAGATGAAAAAATGTGTTCTTGTTCAACCCATTTTTTGCATTTGACACTGGTTTTCTCAAAAACTATTAAATTTACAGTTCTGGGAACTGTTTTATTCAATGAATCAGGTCAAAAACTATAAGAAACGATTGAATTCGCCCCTTAATCTACCTTACCAGAATTTCAAAAAGACTTTATTTCACCTGGTGGGTTAAAATCCGTGTGAAAGCTTTTACTAACCGTAACTCGGAAACGAAGCATTTCCGGCCCCATGTTTATATAAACTTTTTCAATTATTTTTTACATATACAATGGGCTCCCAAATTTCTCATATTTTCGTGAATCACCCTGTATACCTAAGTGAATCTACTACTAGAATAAAATGTTACTGATGCTGCTCCTAAAATCTTCGCTGGTCGTCATATGGTAATGGATTATTAGGTGGTAGAGGTAAATATCCAAAAAAATTAATGTGGTAAATGTTAAGAGTATTTAACACACAAACAACATTCTAATACATTAAGTTTTAAATATTTATATCATATTATACCATATTAATATGGTATGATTAATTCATCACATGTTGGTGATCACAACACTAAATTGCTTAAACAAAAATCAACTTATGCAGGGAGAGAATATATCAATAATTGTCATAACCTTTAAAAAATTCTGGCAATTTGTCATTAAAGAAGCTAAAACAATACTATATTGATGAAATATTTTACAGTGTGTATTAATTCATTTTTAAATGGTTTTTGTTTGAAAATTATTTATCTTATAACTAAATAAATAATACTATTTAATTAAATAGCAGTATTTAATTAAATGGTTTATTGATTAAATGGTTGATGATAACCCTACTGAGTAAGCAGTAGCGTAAACAAACTATTGGTAAGTGATGAATTTATCATTGTGATAAACTACATTTTTATTACATATTTTATACCCTATAACCTACATGGTAGAGTAACCACTGTTTAGTATTCGACCGATTTTTCGAAATCGAGTTTCTTACCGGACCTACACGTTTTCAGATCCATCGAACCAAAAAGAATGTTTGAAAGATTTTCAAACCATTTGTTAAAGTTTATAGAAGCAGGAAACATCTAGCCTTTTCAAGGTTCAATAAATGTTATAAAATGAAAAAAACATTTATTTCTGATCATTCAGTATTTAGTAGTTCACGTGAGATGTTACTTAAATCATTTACCGAGAGTATAAAATAATTTATAGTACAAAAACTTCATTCAATTAACTGTTTTTTTACGTAGGAAAAGGTTTTTTAAACATTGCGACCTTAAGTGCAACACAGTAACATTGTTGAACATTGTTGAACTCTATTTTTAAGCCAAAATCTGAAATAACTTGTCTGATGTCTTCGAAACGTAATGTGTGGGTTTTATCCTCGGAACTTATCTGTTATAAACCTGTGTATGAATAAAACATTTCAAGAATGGATCATCACACGAATCACATGAGACCCGACACGAATATTTTAATCCAATCAGTCAACATTTGTTCATAAGAAGTGGTCATTTTTAGTATAGCTCTATCGTTTTATCAATTTTAGTGTGAAATTTTTATAATCTTCTTATGGTTGTGGTGCTTATGTATAAGGTTTAGTTAAGCGGTAATCAGTGTATTAGCTGTTTTTTATCCAAAATATCGATTATTAAGATGTGTTTTACGAGAAAAGTGTGTAATTAAATTTATAGGAAATTAAATTACTCTAAAAAATTTGATTTACCTAAGATGATTTAGGGCATTTTAATTAGTAATTTAGTAAGAATTATCTTCTGTATAGAGAATATGGCTACAAATCTTTTATGTTTAGAAACTCCAGACGAGACTGTGGCCTATGCAGATAAAAATCTTATGAGTGATTTAGTGTTTAAGAATCTGCTTATTACCCAACCACTACCGCTGATATATTCGTATTTAGTTGAAGGATCTGTGATCCAAAAAAGTATGAGAACTTTAGTAGTATTATGGATTAAAGATGTATGTAAAAACATGCGAATGTATCAAAAGGTGGCAGCCGCCGCAGTTATATATTTCGATAGGTTTCTTAACCGCAAGCCAGATACTGAACCAGCTAACTTACAGCTCTTAGCATGCTCCTGTATGCTGATAAGTTCAAAGTTTTACGAGGCCTACGGACTCTTTAAATCATATAAACTATCTGTTTTGTCTGATAACTCTTGTAGTGTAGAATCCATCCTTGAATGGGAAATGAAAGTGTTGAAGGAGCTGTCATGGAGGGTATCTATAGTGTTGCCTCACGATTTCGTTTATCCGATTCTGTCCAGGATTATTCCTGTAGAGTCTGTAAAAGATCTGAAGAAAATCAGAGATTTATCTTACGATCTCTTATTAGAGGCAGTTTGCGCCTATGATTTTAATAACGTCCGCTACAGCGAGCTGGCCGGAGCATGTGTCTGTGTGGTGTTACGCTCCTTCAGTTCGTTGAAGGTTGATGAAAACGAAATTGCTGGGATTGTATGTTCTATAGATTTAACGTATGTAATAGAAAAGGTCCTTACGCTAAATGTTCTCTGTGCAGAAGAATCGTGCTAATTATTTGCCCTATTAGTTTCAAAGAATTTTCTAGCGTGTAAATTAATATTAATCTTTGTAGTAAATTTAGTTATTGTGGTTGTAAAATGTTTCATTGTTTATTTGAATTTCTGTTAATTTCTCATTCAATTTCAATTATATTTA
Organism: Catonia carolina; assembly: GCA_035578175.1. Taxonomy (NCBI): domain Eukaryota; kingdom Metazoa; phylum Arthropoda; class Insecta; order Hemiptera; family Achilidae; genus Catonia; species Catonia carolina. Next base: position 5,136,678 of record JAQMRL010000004.1, read on the forward strand.
ATTGTATCAGAATAAATTTATTTATTTTACTTTTAATTTTTTCGAGACACCAAATGCATTGAACATTAAAAAAAAAAAAAATATAAGGTATTTAAATACATATGATTAAATTGTATTTTTCTCGTTAACCACAGATCCTTACAAACAAACTTTTGAAGACGAAGAAACTTTTGAAAATTGAAGACGAAGTAAAAAAGACCTAAGGGGTCTTAGGAGATGATCTAAGACCTTAAGGTACCTTGAATTTAAGTGTAATTAGGTCCTTTGAGGTACCTACCTTGAGATCTCCTTTAAGGTAACCATCTTGAGAAAAGATTTTGAAATTTTTAAAAAATTATTCTATTAATTCACCAGTCTTACAATCCGTTAATTTTGGCGCAGTGGCGAGATAATATAGTGTATGTTTTCTAAACGGCAGAGTTTTTATATCCCCACAAATCTCCCGGATAACCGGCATAAAATCTAAATTTAGACTTGGATATTTAAGTGTACAGAAAATTCGGTTGAAATCGTGAAATGACTTCAGATTTCTCACACCGTAAAAATTATTTTCCAACACTTTTTCCAGTTGGCAAACGCTTACTCTGGGTAAAAAGACATCCACAGAATGGGTCGGCACTATATTCCGGCAATCCAACCAAACTCGATTGTCTATAGTGGATGGTCGAAAATATAATAGAAAATCATTTTCTGTAAATTGCCACCGTAAATTTAAAATATCAATTTGATTTCTAAACACTATTTCGCTTTCAACTTTTGCGTAAAATTGAATAGGTGTTAATTCTATGTCAAAATATGCCGTCCCGAGCCGACTCGTATAGCCAAGAAATTTTAATTGTATATTCATTTTTTGAAACAACATCTTCCTATATGTAACGATAAAATTATAAATATTTACATCTATTGTTCGCCGCTGGCCAATTTATTTAATTTATATTGTGTAAATTAAATAAAATAAATTATTATCAGATTATACGGTCAGATATTTAAATCAGGTACTCAGATTATACGGTCATATTTTCAAATAAGACAGTCAGATTATTTAGTCGGATAATCAGAATATATTGTCAGTTCAGTCAGGTAGGCAAAATATATATTATAGTCAGGTAGTCAGATTTTCAGTCATATAGTCAGTTTTTTTTCAGTCAGGTAGTCAGATTTTTCAGTCTGAAACTCAGATAGTCAGATAATACTGTCAGGTAGTCAGAATTTTTAGTCAGATAGTCAGATATTTTCAGTCTGAAAGTCAGATTATTCAGTCAGGTAGGCATAATATATATAGTCAGTTAGTTAGAATATATTGTAGTCAGATTTTTCAGTAATGTACTCAGATTATATGGTGAGATATTCAAGTCAGATAGTCAGAATATATGGTCAGGTAGTCAGATTTCTTCAGTCAGATAGTCAGGTAGTCAGAATGTATGGTCAGATAGTCAGATTTTGAGGCAGAAAGTCAGATTATACAGTCAGATAATCAGATTATATAATCAGTTGTTTAGTCACATAGTCAGATTTTATGGTGAGATAATCAGTTTTTTCCGTAAGGTGTAACTACTTACATAGATCTTATTATATATAAATATTTCTTAATATTCACTTCTTTATTAGTTCGTCGCGAGTCAGCAAATGGATATCTTTCATCATCATTACTTCAAGGATACGATCGCTTTAAAGTATAGTCTCATATGGACTATCAAATCCTGTACCGTATACGTCGATAAAAATGTAGATCTAATGCTCTCTGATGAGGGCTTCGTCGACGTTATTCAGTTGATGGTAAAAACCAGAAAGGCGTCTGGTTGGTGTTTAGCAGGCGGTTATGCGTCATATGTATTGGGAAGAACCAAGACGTATAGGGATATCGATATTTTTTTATTTGATTGCCAAACAGTTAGTCCTTATTCGATATGGATTGAATATAAAAAGAAAAGTTTAAATATAATAAGCCTAAAACCTACTGGGTTACCCCCATGGCCTATGATTAAAACTTTTTCGCTTATATCGGAGTTTGACATACCTCTTTGCATGTCTGCATTGGTGTTAGATGAGGGGTTCTGGCGTGGACTATGCCTGATAGACGATGGGAGGTGTATAAGCAACAACGGTAAGACGCAAAAGAGGAAGAAGGAATATTCTACTAGGCGTTTAACGTTTAATTTTCAGCCTCAGACTCTCGGGCAGTTAGCTGCTCGACGAATCTGCGAAGGTTTCAGGAAGACAACATTCTACGGCCATCCGTATCTAACAGCAAATCTCCAACCAATTGTCTAAGTTTATACAAGATATATGGGATTCGAACTGCTAATACCGGACACTACACCGTCCTTAAAACCTAAAATATTATTAGTTTGTAATTTAAATCAACATCATATTATCACTAAATATTTTCCTTTTCTAGGGAACGGTTTTTATTACGGATCATGTAAATCATCTTAATCCTATTTCCATCTTATTCTATAGTAATTTTCAAATAGAATTCCATCGAAAGTTCTTAGGTTTATAATCCCTGCTAGTAAGTAGATGTTTATTTGCAATTAATGAGTATTTTTGCCGCAATCATCATTTGGATGAAGAGCATTAAAAAATCCTCGAATTTGCGAAAACGGTTTATTGTATGTTCTGTTTATTGGCGACAGAATTGATTATTCACCTAATATCTTATCCATTAACGGTAATACAATCTTCTTATAACTCACGACGTAAATCAACAGAAGAGAAAAACATACGACTATCACCACAAATAAATTCACCTCTAATATGCGAAGACATGTGCCAACAAAAACCAGGGTAATATTTGAAGCGACAGAAGCAAACAAAGATTTCGTGATTGTAGAATTTTTGGTTTCGTTATCGACTTTTTCGCTCGCTTCACTCTTTGAATCCAACTCGGCGGATCTTTTCAAAATTATTTTCGGCAATAGCATTTTTTATATTAATAAAATGTTTTTTCGTAATCAAGCCAGCTGGTACATAAATAATTTCAATCCCATGTTTTAAACAGAGCAGAAATTTCTCTAATCTCTTTTAATGTTCTGAAAATTTATATAATGCGTTGGACCCTGAATTTCAATTGCAGTTTTAAATACTGGTAAATAAAAATCTAATTCCAATCGGGAAGAAGGAATTTTTTTATTCACCAGAATTTTCACGTTTGTTCCGAAAATATTTTTCAAAATTTTATAGGCTCGCAGTTCGCAATAGCTATTAAATCTGTTATTTTCATAATAAAATTTTTTACAGCAGATTTTCATTCTGTTTTTTCTATTTAAAAAAAAATATATATTGAAATAATAGGAGTTTTAAATCGGAGTATGTGGTTATTTTCCTTCGGTTTTGATGTTTAATTTTGGTTTTCCGGTATCGGTTATAATATATGGCGTTTGGTTTATTATAAATGCGATATAGTTTAACGACTATACAACTTGAAAGAAAATGGTTTTTTTATTAAAGACTATTTCCACCATTTTCCTTATTCTGACGTTATAAAGACAACACCACCGATGGTTATATTATCATTCTATATAAAAATAACAGAGTTTATACATCCTCAATACTATATTGATCGAAAAGAATTAAACGAGTCGTATCCAAATACAATCGAAATGAATTACGAGACAATGCTTTCCATGTCATACAGCAATGAAAACTGGACAAATCTCCTATATACTGCACGTTTTCTAACCCATGAGATTCTGGTCATAGTTTATTTTGGTATGAAGGAGAAAATACCTGTTGAAAAAATCGCGAATGACGTGGAAGATGTGATCTTTATTCGACGCTTTCAGAATAGTTCGAAAATCATTCAAAGGTTGAAGAAAACCACGCGAATATTCTTGGATGTCTTGGCGCAAAGAATGCACTATAATTTTGAAAAACTGAACATTAAAGTGAAAGATACCAACGGTCAGCTCTTCGAGCAATTGTTTCTGGATGTCAATATTAAAAACTCACACAAAAAGATCCACGAGATGTTACAAACCTCTTCGTTCGACTTCACCGATAGGTTGGCCATAACTACTTATGCAATCAAAAACGCCATCCCAACACGGGTCCTTAAATGGCATCTTAGAAAAACGCTGGCCGAGCGAAAAAACGAACTGAGGAAAAATACAGAAGATTCAGTATTGAAACAAATCTCTTGTTCCGTGATCGATAGAACTGAGTTTTTAACACTCGCTTTATACAGAAAAGTGATTGTATACCATACTGCAATATCAAATATTCTAAATAATTCTAGACTCAGTAGTATATAAGTAAGGGTTTTGTAACATCCAATACCATTATTCAAGAACATGTCGGCAGATGACAGCGCAAAAACTATTGAAATCGCGGAGGAAGCCATGTATAACTTGAAACTTCAACACGAATCCAACGACACTAACGCTTCGCTAACTTTTACGAATTTTGTCGACCAATTAAAAGAAAAAACAAACCAATTTGATTTCAAATCTTATCCGAGGTATTTAGTCTGGATGCTTTCTTCTATTATATACTTCGCTGTTAAAGACAATGTGAATAAGAAAACGCTTTTTCAAACCTTTGCCGGAATACTGGCACAACTCTTCGAAGATAAGACTAAAGCGGACGACATTTTACTAAGGACTAAATCATTTTACGACGAATTGATTTACTACGGTTCAAACTGTGAGAATTTAGACACGAAAGTGTTTATCGGCAGTGACGAAAAATGTGAAGAATTAAACTTTTATCGCGTCAACCTGACGAAAAGCCGTAGAGAACTGAACAACCTGTTGTTTGAAATGGCCCATGAATCTACCTTTAACTTTCACAGCCGTCTACTACTGAGCGCTTTTGCTTTTCTACACGATATTTCAATCGGGGATTTCAGAGAGGTTATACGCATTCATATATCGAACAAGAAAAACGATTTACCGCAATATGACGACCGGTTTCTAGCCAACATTGCCGACAGGATTCTACAGAATACGTACAAACGCACTATGCAAGCCTATCTGACTTTATGGCATTTCTATGTTGTCATAGAAGATCTGTTGGATTAAAACGATTTAGCTCGACATATGAAACATTTAACATCACAGTTTAATTTACATTCGGGACAGAGGATGTGACCACAATATAACATATGTGTGAGAATTGAATTTTTTTTGTAACAAATCAAACATTCACCTATTATTTTATTGCTGAAAAACACTTTTTCTTTTTTAATTTTTATTATGACAACGCCGGATAGTAACATTGTTGTGATGTTTATTATGTTTGTAGTAATTTTAATTGAATATGCAACAAATATGACTTTTTTTAATATGTTTAATGTTATATTATTATAGATTTTTAATTATTATTTATCTATGCTGTGTAGTATATATTATTCTTTGACGAAAAATAAAATTTTTATACACATTAATATCATAATTTTATTTATAATATAATTTATGTTCTAGTAGTTTTTTTTATGAATATACATATCTAATACAGCTGTTGTGTTGTCTGGTGAATATTGTTAAAAGAAATGGCCGGATATACCGATTTTATATACTCGTATTTCAACCAATGGCGAATATTGAGTGTATGAATTTAATAAAAATGTTAAATAAATTAGAAATACAACCTAAGTGTAGTTGGATAACAAGTGGAACCGGAAAATGTGGGTATAAATATTTGTGGTAATATCCTACGTTGTCATTTTCCTGAAATATTTTGCTGTTGTAAGTTGTAGTTCGAAAATATCGGGTGAGACATTTTAGAAAAACTCTATTTACACCCACATATTGTTTTTTATATCACATATCAACTGGCTCTTTCTTACCCATCGTTATTCGTCTTTACATTTTATTCAATTTTTTTAATTAGCAGTGACAAACATTTAAAACGGTGGGTATCAATTTTCAGAAAAGAATTCTTCCTTTACTCATGGATATATCGGACATTTTAGAGCTAAGTGTAAAAAACAATTTATTTTGCTGCCAATGACAACAAAATATGTCAGGTTTATCCAGTAATAAATAAGATTTAGTTGATATGATAATAATTGTTTTATTTCTCTTTATTCTCTAAAATTATAACAGGATATAATATGACCAAATGATCTGATCTACTGTATTAATTAATAACTATCAGAATGTTTTTGTTGTTGGTTGTTTGTTGGTATTTAAAAAAAATTATCGGTGTAGATTTTTAGGGTTTGAAGCGTTATAGGCTATTTATTCATGCGGTCTAACAGGTAAAGAATCATTTCATTCATGCAATCTGAACGCGCTCAACTATTCCGGGCAGATATACGGGCCAACTACGAGTCGTGTCTGTTGGCCTGTAAAAAGATGTCTTTTCATTACGGGGGTCTGGAAGTGTTGCCTTTAGATGTCGACGGATTAATCGAGCAGTTAGACAGCATAAACAATCTGAATATCGTCGGCCCCGAATGCAAACTGTCCCCACCGTCCCCATCTTCTGGTGATACTGGATACTGGGTCATCGAAAATAATCTCATGCTGCGAAGCAATTTAGCTAATGTCGCGATCGCGAACAGACGGCGTATGTACACAGTACCGTTTTGGGTTCCGTTTATCGAGTCGATTTTGCGCTATTTCAAGATGATGCAGAAACACAAAGGTAAAGTGTCTTTCCTCCGGTATTAAAAAAATGGAACATATAAATTTCGTAGAAGGTATTTGTCATTACAAAAATGTTCCTGTACTTGTAGATGAGACCACCACGAGCTACGTGTTGAAAAACAAAAACAACCCGGTGATAGTCGAAGCATATATAGATTATGCGACGCTACTGACAAATTCTCAACTAATCAGAATTCAAGGCGTAAATTTTTCGTTTGATAACATCTTGAAAATGGCTTTAGTGTCCAGCGGTAAAAGTTTCGTCCCGACAATATGTTTGCTGGACCCCGCATTATACAACAACAGTGACGTCAAGTCTTTCACCTCTCTTAAGCGACTGGCCAAATGGTATCATTTTGTTTCATGGAGGTGTCACGGAAAAGACATATATTTCGAACCGGAAGAAAATTTTCCCCTACACAACCTGTTCAAGACGTTGAACGTTAATATCGATCGCTTGAATCCGGACGATAAAAACCACATAAACGAAACTTCCAGTCTGTTTGATTTCTCCGAGAATCTCCAAAGTATTACCTGGTGGAATTTGGTGGTGGATAAACATAAATTTCCACTACCAACATACGAATCGTGGGAACATTGTTATATAGACATGCAGCGACAAGCGGAATGTTTCGCCGTCTTGAATAGCGTCATGCGAATCGTCTGCGCTTGGGAAACCGCTTACACAGATTTCCGCTCATTACTGTCCGCCTCTGTCGTCTTTATATATTTTCTACAAGACACTGGCGCTTCTTTGAATGAGTACACTGGTATTCTACCAGTTTTACAATTCGTTACGGTGGCAGCGCATAAGCCGACGGCCAACCTGGAACCGACAGGAGAACTGTTCAAATATGCCGAGCAGAAATACCAGAGAGCGTTGAAGAGTAAAAACCGCAGCAACCACATTCTACATCTGAAAGTGTCCCAGTTGAGTGAAAATTTAGTCGTATCCGAATTCACAGACCTTATACATTTTATCTTACACAACATGAATAACCTATACTCTGATTGTGAAACATTTGACCATCTCCTAGTTTATATGAGGAAAGTGTTCTCACATAGGAACAAATCCGAGCTGCATTATTATATAAGCGTGTATGCATTCGCTATGCTTACCATCAGGTTGGGTAAAATCAAATCGTATTCGGCGTTAGAAAATCTAGAGCTGCAGCGAATAAAGATTAGAAACGAGGAAACGGTAAAAGAGAAAATCAAAGATGATATAAAAATCCTACACGATTTTATCAATCCGTTTTTGGACTACCTGCATATATTGCAATCGAATCCCAATAATGATATGTTTGCGTTGACCGATGAAATTGTGTATTACTTTTTAAAATCAAACAACACGTTTTCACTGGTTATCGAGTATATATTAAAATCTATACTTCCAATTATAACGAGCTACGTGAAAGATATGGAGACGTGAGGTTTTTTACCAATCTATAGATCGCCACTTCACGAACGGTCTGATATGGTAAAATCGTACTGCAAAATGTGCGGAGATTCGTATGAACCACGCGATTTTTCTGGTATACTAAAGTCTTGTTTTTGTACGTGATCTCGGGCATCACAAAACTGAATTTGTGAGTACGGTATCCGGTCAATTGTAACGTGGATTTGGACAGCGACATTCTACCAGTTTTGGCATCCTCGATGAAAGCCAGTTTATCCATTCCTTTCAGATAGCCGATCATTTGGTATACATGTTCGAGCTGGAGCCGGTTACACTGTGATTTGACATACGCATTCAAGATCGAGTCGCCGAATTTCGTGTTCCAAATTTTTACAAAAGCGTCTAGATTTATTATGTTTTTTCCATCGCCGAATTCTCGGAGTATTAGGTAAAACAGGTTGCTGGAAATTGTAGGTTTATGTGTCTCTTCCAGCCTCCGCATGGCCGCCCGTTTTTTTTCGAAGAATTTAAACGCATATCTCGATCCTCTAAAATAATACAGATCTGTTAACACGTTTTTCATAGACGTTGTTGTGAGATTACTGTCGATAAGATGCATCAACAGGACGTGGTCGTGTGCCAGCGCCAGTCGCGGATCGTTCAGACACAAAAACGAATATTCTGGGTTGATGAGAACTAGCGCCTCGGCTATTGCGTCCATTGAATGCAGCGGATAGATATGAACACAGTCGCCGTCAAAATCAGCGTACATACCGGCCAAAATGGACGTCGGTATACCCGTGACTACAAAATCCCACACTCGTTTCACCTTGTGAAACGTGAAACATCTATAATCAATTACCGGGTATCTGACCAATATCACAAATTCCGGTTCTCTCATATTACCATAAACGTCTCGGTTTAGTATGATTTCATTGGACGCAATCTCAGGACAAGGCACTATTACCGACCGAGCGGTGAAAAACGATCGCCGGCTAAACACGGTTTTTCTGAAACAATTCAGGCGGCCGTTGTTAATATACTCGACTGGAGATGGGTTGAAATCTACACATTTTAAACGTGGCACACCCGCATCGTTGATGTTGTTTATCAAAGAAATAAGTTTGTTACATTGGCCAATCGTGTTGGTAGTTAATAGAGGCGGAGGAAGAATTTGTCCAGACACGTTTATGCTGTATCTATGAAATTGGAGATCGTTTTTAAATTTTTTAATAACACCATCGTAATATCTGAATTTGGCGAAATATTTTTCCAACTTCTGTTGGTTCCGTTTTTTACATTTTATACAAGTCCACAGGATTTGAGAAAAATTTAATATTCTAGAGATTCTGTAGTCGTTCAGATTACCAACAAAGGTAACGTCGCAATTTTCACACAAAATCTTGTCATCCTCTCGATCGCAGTGAGCGGTGCAAGCGACGGTACCACATCTTGGACAGATATTTTTTAAGATACCGTGCAAAGATTTTGTCACAAACGAAGTGGAATTCCACGCAATGTTCAGCTTCAGATTGTTTAACAGTTCCAAATACTCGTCGGCGCGCACTTGTAACAATGACCGTTCATAGTTTGTTTTGTGTTTGAAATCAGCATCTTTACCTATCGTAACCGACTGCAACATTTAAAAAAAGCATTACGGTCGGCGACTGTCCTTTTTATACACGCCAATAGTTAAGTTATTAGTCTGTGAAATATCCACTCCATATTATCACGTTCTTTGTCGTTTAGTGAAACTGTTTCCCCTTTTGAATTAATTTTATATATGTTTCTCTTAAAAGTTAAATGTTTACTGTCGGGTAATAAAAGCCGCGAGTCATCATTGCATTTATATTCATAACCATATATATTATGGTTATGTACTATTTCCGATGAATTCATGCATATTGACGTCTTTAAGGATTTAATGGAAATTTTGTCACTGATGGTATCGAGTTGCATAGACCTGTCACATCGTACATATTTGTTGAGATAATTCACACCAACCGCGTGTGTGTCTGTTTCGTTTATTTCTTTGTGGCAATACGGAAGCGTTAACAGAAAAGAGTTTTTAGTTGGTAAAGGAAACATCGTGCGCGTACACGAGTTATCGGCGCATAAACCTGTGACAAATCTATGACCAGTTCTACCGGATTTGCATTTACCCACACTTTCTATTCTTGAAGTTTGGTTTTCTCGAATAATACGCTTGTAATCAAAATCAAAGTTTATAGGCAGTCCCATTAGACAAGTGATTATATTTAAATTATAGATTAAGTGTGTCAATAATAGACTTTCAGTTTTAAATTTACCACAGAATTTTTCGAAATTAAGACGACTTCTTGTAACAGGATCACTATCGAACATTTTTATATTTATATCGTTTCCAGAAATATCATACATTCTGCTATAAGCACCGCGATAATAAGGACAATCGTCTTGGGTTGGTAGGACAAAATCACCGATTTCCGGTTTCAATATTGCAAATTGTTTATAAATTGGGTCTTTAATCCGATCTTCTTCTTCTATTTCACTATTCAAAAGATTTAATTTCTTCAGTGGTAAATGGAAGTATCGATCGAATGGAGGTTTATATACCAATGGGATACCACCATTAAAATGTCTTTCCAGATCGAACGGGACACATTTATGTAAATTTTCGTCAAAAACCGTTATACATCGCATATCGGGTGTTTGTAAATACAGATCTAATTCCGTATTTGTCATTATATTATATTCCTGTAACTGTTTGAATTGAGTATGGGCCGATTTACAATCCGGCGGACCTAAAATCGTAACTGTAGAGTCATCGACGCTCGTAGTATACGCGGGGGATTTTGTCCACAATGGCGGAATCGCTGTGGATACACGTAAAGTAGAATCATTTTCTTTACGCTTGGTTAACAACGTGGCTACTTCTCGGTCAATATAGTTGATAGATAATTGGTCATCCGGACCAATTTTACACTGAATTATTTTACCTACATAAGTTTCAGAGAAAACAGATAAATCATTTCGAGTGATCCGTAAACATTCTGGAGGCAGGTCAGAACAGGTCAACGAATCCGGATCGAAATACTGTTTCTTTGTATATTTACACAATCGCACTTCGGGGAAAACCGTTCATGCATTCTGTGTATTTGTAATAAGGCAAGTTAGGTTCGTAATTTTTAATACCGTTCGCACTAAAACGGCAGTTGTTTGAATCACCACACGGTATGCCGTTGGAAATATAACCATTATCACCGCATACGTGAACCTGTTTGATTTTGTTATCCCCTTCACATTCGAAAATTTTCTTCCCGTCCGTCCGATCCAAGACGTATTGACCGGCCTGTTTTTTATGGCAGATGTTTTCCTTCACACATCCAACAGATTCTACAAAAACAAAACCCTCCGGACACAATCGCTCGATAGAAACCAGTTTCTCGCCACCGCCGACTTGCAGCTCATATTTTCTATCGCCTTTGTTCACTATATTGAAGTTATTATTATTATTATTGTTGTTGTTGGAAAACTTTGTGACCACATTGGTAAAGTCTTTTGCCTGAAATGTTTTACCGTCCGCATAAGACATCAATTGCGCCATACCGATTCGGCTGTCGTATTTAACACGCCATTTATGTTTCATATTGAGAAATAATTTTATGAATATAAAAACCACAACAAAAATCAATACGACGATTATCAACATTTTTTGTTATTGAAAAAATACGCCATCACCCTGTCGTCGTTATGGGATATTTTCTCTATCACAGCGGCCAGATTCACGCAGTCGTATGTCTTAATTAAATTGGCTCTGATCATCAGATTTATAGTGACGTGATCTACGGGATATTTACAATTCAATTCAAGGTATAGATATTCATATGCATTGGGTTTACATTTTGTTTGATGGGTTGTGATTTTCGACGGATAATTTGAACAGATCAACATCACTTCTTTTTTTTTCACTATTAGACTGCTGCTGGTATATAAACAGACCACCGCGTTCTGCTTTTGGTCATTCAGTCAACCTAAGTTCGAAGTGAAACATGGAAAAATTATTCTCACAGTATGTTGAAGAGATGGAGAAGGAATACAATGTACGTCTATCTCACGGATTGTTCGTCAGAGCGCGGGATATGTTTCTAGCGGAGTTTACCAAGGAATATATGTGCGCCGTTATAGTGGGTTTCAACAACCAGAAACCAGACCATTTGGAGGATGTAAACTACAGAATCAATACACAAAGAACACGTCATAATCAGACCAACAACAATAATATTAACAAAACGACCGAACTTTTGAATGATATAAATATGAGTCATGTTTCCGTTATCAAAATTCCGATGATAAGGTCGAAAAAATACGACAGTTTTCAAATGGATCTGAAAATTAGTAGCAGATTCCTATTAAATGTGTTCAACCTACTAAGGAAGAAAAGACAATATGAAACTCTACCCGTGTTGACTCTGGGGATTACGGCCTTTGATATAGTCACTCGGATTGGTATCGACATGCACATGCCGTACCTGAACATATTCAGCACGTGTCATCCCGTTTTAGTAGAAGAAATATGGCGGTCGTACGAGAAAGAGTCATCCGAGCCAAGACGGACCGCTTTGATGGAGCTGATAAAATACTACGAGAAAAATTTCCAACAAATTATCGACAAATTCAGGCACACAAACCATTGCACCGCCTTGCAGAATATATCATCAGCCTCATCATTTTCATCGATATCTTCACCATCAACATCATCATTATATTCATCAACCCCACCAGGTTCATCATAATTATAACACCAGCGAATGGATAGTTAGTTATATTCGGCTCCTTCTTTATTACAACGTGTTTGATATTTAAATAATGTATATTATGATTGGTTGGTTGTGGTTTCTGTTGGATAATTTGAAAAGATTAACATTTGACTATAGACTGCTGCTGGTATATAAACAGACCACCGCGTTCTGCTTTTGGTCATTCAGTCAACCTAAGTTCGAAGTGAAACATGGAAAAATTATTCTCACAGTATGTTGAAGAGATGGAGAAGGAATACAATGTACGTCTATCTCACGGATTGTTCGTCAGAGCGCGGGATATGTTTCTAGCGGAGTTTACCAAGGAATATATGTGCGCCGTTATAGTGGGTTTCAACAACCAGAAACCAGACCATTAGGAGGATGTAAACTAACCAACAAATTATCGACAAATTCTCAATCGCAACAGACCACCTACCATCCGATATGTTATTCGCACTACCATCTTGATGTCATTATCATTATCCTCATCATAATACCAGTGGAGGGGTGTTTTTATTTGGTGTCTTATTTATTACAACGTAATTTGTATTTATATAAGCCGACAAAAATATACCAGATAAGAGATGGAGCCCGGAACTCACGACAAACGAAACGATTCGATTATTCATATACTTGGACATAATAACATCAACCGTGATGATCACGATCAAAACGGTGGCAGTGATCCAGAATACAACAATATACATTTTTTTTTCAAAGAAGCCTGCATAAAAGTTTTCAAAAACTCAGAAGAAAGTGTTCGCAAATTTCTCCCGAGAATAACAACGAGTTCAAAGGTAAAAGTTTTGGTGGACGCTCCAACACTGGACGAAGGAGATTTGAAATTGTTATCACACCACACAAGGCAATGGAAATATATGAAGGAATTTCAACAGTTTGAGAACCTGTGGCTCCCACTGTCCTCAACCAATGGCTTCACATTTTTTGAGAGGTTCCTTCGTGACTATTTGAAAAATTCAAAATATCTCATCTGTTATGGGGTCAGATTAGCCGAAATGGTCGATCGTCTACAAATTGAAAATCTCTTAATTTTTCCAATATCATTGGATACAACTCATAACAAATTCATTGTTGATTTTTTTTATAAATGTAGTAGTTTTCATTAAATAAATCATGTTTGAATTATAATTGATATCATGTGTGTTTTTTTATTTTATAAACGATAAACCCTCCATCGATTTTTGCACTTATCTTTTATGGTTTTGATACTATCCATATTCATTTTTACGTGACCACGTTCAAGATTCCAGTTGGTATTTTTTCTGGAAAATTCCTCGATTATTTTTTTAGAGTTCAATCCGCGGAAGGTTGCAAACGAGTCTATCGTCGATAAATTAAAATGTAAATCTCTGATATATTTTATAACTTCATATTCGTGTTCGATTATTTTCCTCAAACCAAATTCTATAGCATCAGCTATACAGTATACGAATCGATAATATTCAAGATTTTTAAATCCCGTCACATTCTCGTAATGACTTTCCAGAAAACGTTTTAATTCGTCTAAAAATTTACTCCATTTCGAATACAGACAAAGCAAGGAATCTAGGTAATTCTGCCACTTGTCGGCAAGGAATATAATTTCCGTAATATTCGAGTCTATCGTCTTACATATATCAAGGTACATTTTTTATTTCGCCGTCAATTATCCGATTCTCACATATAACAGAACGGCGTATATGGCGAAAAATAATGCGGCCAGCGTAGAAGACCCGACGCCATTTTCCACTGATCTAACTGGTAAGTTTTTCAGGTTACTGTGTCGAATTAGATCGGTAACCGCCTTTGTAAAACATGTGTGTCTTAAAACGGAACCGCTTCTTGTGTCCACTGCAAATTGGGTTCCGTCGGGATGTGAAAACTCGTGTGAACAGTGTTTGTAGATTTTTGGAAGTATAGGCGCAACTTTTGTATGTTGTTCGATCAACGACAACCCGTGTATCTCCCCATAATGGACGGCATCTTCATCTAACCATAACATAAAGTCCATTTTTTAAAGTATATTTTCAAAAAAAAACAACGAAAAACAATGTCCCAGGAAAAACTCGACGTGGTAAACGAATTGTTCAAACAGCGTAGGCTTAAATTTCCCAGGCGACGGGTGATGCTGAAAGGTATCGGTGATTTGGTTCAAATAGATCTTATGGAATTTCCAGACGATGTCCGTCAAAACCGCGGACATAGGTATGTTTTAGTTGCAATAGACTGTTTTTCAAAGCGTTTATGGTGTGTGCCCGTGAAAAATAAAACCGGCGAGCAGGTTACCGAGGCGCTTGAAGGTATATTGAACACTGCCGGCGTCCCACCAAAGAATATACAAAGCGATAAAGGAACGGAGTTCTACAACACCTCGTTTGGGCGGCTGATGACGAAACATAATATAAACCACTATAGTACACATTCCGATACAAAAAGTCAGATAGCGGAGAGGGTAATAAGGACGCTGAAGCAGTGGATATATAAGGAATTTTTCATAAGAGGACACAGGAGATGGATAGATTTTTTAGATGAAATCGTCGACCGATACAATAACAAAATCCACAGATCTATAGGTTGTAGGCCGTTGGATGTCGGTAAACAGAACGAAGCCAAGATTCTACAAAGGTTGAACGAAAATCGACCCGTGCCCAAACGAAAAAGAAAATCCCCGAAATTTAAAGTTGGTGATAAAGTGCGGATAAGCCGAGTGAAGGAGACATTCGAAAAAGGTTACACATACAACTGGACTCCGGCTATTTTCACAGTTGTCGAAGTAATTGACAAATATATGCCCGTAACCTATAGAATTATAGATTCGAACGACAACTCAATCCAGGGCCAATTTTACGAAGAGGAGCTGGCGAAAGTTAAACACGACGGCGTTTACCTAGTGGAAAAGGTTCTCCAAAAGAAAGGAAATCGTATGAAGGTGCGTTGGTTGGGTTTCGATAAGAAATTCGACTCGTGGGAATTGATATCGGAAAGTTTCATGTAGGTCGATTAAAAAAAATTAACAAACTAAATAATAAGAATGAGAAAACCTAACCAGGATGATAACCTAATTTGGGAACGAATGCAGAGGATTTTGCGATACGACGTGCCGCTGTTACAACAGACTTTTTTACCGCTCAGTTATTCGGTGGTTTTTGCACACCGCCTTAGCTCATACCGGTCGTTTTAAAAGCGTGTTTAGTATAAAAATGAACGTAGGGAAACTAATAGCAATAATTGGACTTTTGATTTCGTTGGGGTGTCTCGTGGCCGCATTCCGTTAAAAATAAGAAAAAATGAAACTTATCATATCTCTCGAGAAGTTTTTCATACTCTACGGTTCCACCACAGTGGAATGTATTAGACATAGAAACAACAGGATGAGCGACGTGACCGTGAATATACCAGATCCAAGACCATCTGAGACTTCCAAAACAATGGCAAACAAAAACCCAATCCGTGGGTATAAACGAGAATCTGCGTCTACGTCTACACCACACCCGGTCGTTCGGAAGCGAATTAAAAATGACTAAAGACTTCATTCAAAATTGTTACCTGAAATGTCTTGTCGATACGATTGATCCAATTTGGATCACCCAATGCGACTGGTATAATCGATTTACCGGCACCTGCGGTGGTGACTCCTTTGACAATATAGAAACGTTTCTATATCTGTCAAATGACGGCCGCAGGATGCTTTACGCTACAAACCACATACTGGCCTTCGACCAAACCACCGGCTTCCCCTGGGCTTCAGACCACGGTAAAAAGACTAACCTGCTTCCGGAAAAAGAAACGAACCGAAAATTTCTTTACCCGGGTTTGTTCGTATCGGAATTCGTCCATCCGCGCAAGCTAACAACGCTTGCCGAGTATATGAAGAAGACGCCGTTCTCCGGTGTCATAATAACGAATTATATTGACGCCATAATAGATCTGATACCTTTTCATATGTTTCCGTATTGCCTATCGGAAGATTTACTTTTGATAGATGAATATAATGAGCGCATCTTGTGTTGTTCCTATAATTATATCCTCAGCTTCTCACACCCGATACCGGATAAACAGTTGTTTGGCCTGTTTTCTAAACGCGTCCATCCACTTCTCAAAGCCGAGCGACAAAATAAACAATCCGCGAGTACGTATGTTGCCGACGAACTGATACCGTCGTCTAAAATGAAAACTTACTGCGCTAAACTGATTCAAAAACGGGCGCATTTGGATATAACCGCGTATATCTGCAACTTGGTCTATTTTCTCGGTTGTCTGGCTACGTATTGGAGACTGGGTATTAAATGGCCGCCAAACAACACTATTAAAACCTTAAAGAGAATCAACGCTAAGAAGACATGCTTGTCGATTTGCAGCTTCGCTAGGGGGTCCCACGCCCCCGGTATCGAAGAACGGATTCACACCTACATGTGCTCCGAAGTGATGAAATCGCTACCGGGTGTGGTGTGTAGAAACTCGAACCATATATACGAAACTTATAAAAAGGTTTTACACGACCTCAAACAATTCATTATTGAGTTGGACTATGAAGGAAACGTCTGATATTATAAGGAGGATGAAGCAATATTGTAAAGCCAATAATGTGGCAGGCTATTTTGGAGGAAGTAGAATAACAGGCCAGAATGAAATTATACACAAGCTGCAATCGTACAATTACGAATATGATTGTTTTATGTTTTCGGACACCGCTTCTGCTTCGATGCGTGCGTATTTTATAGAAATATTAATAAACAATTCTCATCTACCCTATACGATAAGTATCTCACTAAATCATTTGTATAAACATCATGTCGTATTGGATATTGATTTGAAAAACATCACTTTCGATCGGGAGGATATTACTACTCTATTCTCGTCACTGAAGACCGCTATCGCATACATTTTCAAGAACGTAAATCCATTGCCACGTATCTACGTTTGTGCCAAACTGCTACCCAACACCGACCATGTGGGTAGTTTAGACGACGTCTACCATTATGCACAACACGGTATCCACATTGAAATTCCAGACGTGATTCTCTGTAGGGGTGACAACATTTGGTTCAGCTATATTGTCAAACAAATGATAGAGCCACCATTCGATGTGGCTATCGATAACACCGCTTCATGGTCAATACCGCTGTCGTCAAAACCAGATGGATGTAAATATTACCCGATCATGGAATTAATGTCCGAAGAAATCGTCTCATTTCGCCGCGAAGATATAGTGGAAAAGTTTTTAATTTTGGATGATGGAAGCAGAAAAACGAGTCACTCGTTTATCATTCACACCGAAGGCAGTGCTGAACACACGAAACAAATCGGTTCGGATTCGACAACCAACGAGCCGATCTATAAATCTACGACACTGGCGTCGGCTGACCATTCACCACCAGATGAAAACCAACCGGAATCGACCAATAGAACCAGGATCGTGTACCTAAATACCAACTTTCCACACGCCAAATATGCAAAATATAGATTTAATGATGAATACGTTTTCTACGAGGTACAAGAATATAGGAAATTGACCCCGTTCAATAGAGACGATATCCTAGCGGAAATTATATATTATCTGAGACGCGACTCGTTTCACGATGAAATGTTGGTCAACACCCTCGCATTACTACTATTACTTATGCAAAAGATGGATGCCTCATTCTGCTTAGAAGAGTTTCTCTTTCACGATCTTCCAGAAACGTTGGTAAAGTGGAAAACTAAATTCTTAAAAATTATAAGCCAATGCGACAGTTTGGCTGACGATATCTTAACAATGTCAAAGAAGGAGAAACGACCCATTTGCCCGGAGGTATTCGTGAAAAATTTTTTAGTACAAAGAGGGCGATCTCAAGGTATTTACCGGATGGCCGATGAAGTGGGTCCATGTGAGTTTTCGGTCAAGGCGTATAACTTGGTGACAGCCGCACGCCTATCCCCAGAAAATTTGGGATGTTATTTTTTCCCTGCGTATCACACAACGGGAGATGGTTCGCGATATTTTTACGAGAATGATTGTTGGCTCGAGGCCACCAGAGTGATGGAAAGTTTTTACATACCGAGAATGATATCGTCAATATTTAACGTCGAGCAGCAAAATGACTCAGAAAACGTAAGAAGAAAAAGGGTGACCGGAAAAGATTTGTATGACGATATAATAAGTCGTTGGTCTAGGATAACACTGTTACCATTTCCACGCAATGTGATTGCATTTCGCGACGGGTTTTTGACGTGGCACGAACACCAGTTGTTTTTCAGTCATACACCGCTATTCAACGGACTTCGCTCGAATCTGGAATGGGAAAAGCTTATCCCGTTGATCAACCACGTCAAGAACGAGAAATGTAAATACGATGACATCGTACCATCCTTTGAACACGATTCGCGATCGGAGCCCGATGATTATCTTCGCTTCGGTTACATACGCGAGAATTGGACTTTAGTGAAAGAGGTACACCAATGTAAAGCCGAAGGGTTATGCCCTGTGAAATATACACTGGAATATATACTGGATTTATTTTCGTATGACGTGGAGCTAACATTCTTCATATTATGGTTACTGAGGTATACGCTTCTCGGCAAAACATTCAGAAGAGCGGTGATATTTTTCGGGTCGGGGTCAAATGGCAAAAGCACCTTTTCCAACGTATTAAAACAGATGTTCGGCACGATGTTCTCGACAATATCGCCGGAAACTCTGAGCAAACCCATACCTCAACTGGCGCCCGACATTGTGATGGCGAAGGACGCTAAAGTTATCTATTGCGACGATTTCCACAAATTACATCCACAATCGTTGAAAATGATCGTTTCAGGCGCCGATACATACACCAGAACGCTATACGATTCGGGTAAAAGTTTCACGATAAAAGGCCTCTTTATCGGATCGTCGAACACGACAAATTACGAGTTGGACTTCGCGGCACTGCTGAGGATCTTGGTGGTTCCTTTTGAGAGACGGTATACTGACAATTCGGCGTATTACTGTAACCCTGCCAAGTTCGAGGATATCGCTCTTAACCTGTTCGCGACCTTAATATGGTTACAAAAATACGAAAACGTGGAGAAACATAAGATGATTGATGAAGCGTCCTGTGAGATCCGCGTACTGCCGCGCAGCGTGAAAAGGAAAACAAACGATGTTATTTGGAGTTTCGATTTAACGTCGGTGTTGCTACAGCAATTAGATCTGGTTGTTGGGGAAAATTGTCTACTATTACTATCCGACCTCTCCAATCTGATTAACCAAAAGGTTGCTGAGGGAAGGGTGAAGATGTCGAATTTCAAAATGGACGCCAATGTTGTCATGACTCAAATGAAACTACGGTTTGAAGTGGTAGAATGTAATACGATGACAAAAGACAGGAGAATTGTAATTGAACCGGCGCTTAAGGGCGTAACAGACGAGAAGCTTAAAGAGTTGTATGAGCGATGCGTATGGAAAGTGTAGGAAAAATAAAAATCCTTTCGATTTGTAGTATATCGGTCAACAGCCAAAATAACAAAATAAACCAAACGTTTAGCACCGATGTAAATATATAAAAATCTTCCCAACGTAGAGGATATTTTAGTTAATACTTGATCTTGCTCTCATGAGCGTACGTGCCAATAAAGACAAAAAAAAGGCGACGGTGACAAAGAAAAATGTTTCAATACCATATATGCCGCACGTCACATACACATACCGACCTATCGGCAAGGTTTTCGAGGAATTTGAATTATGGAATAGAGAACAAGAGAAGCTTGACGAGAACCATGTACCGAAGCCTTCGCTGAGCACAACATTCGAAACTACTACACAAACACGATCATCACCACCCGAATATGAGAATATTTTTCGCAGAATAGGACCAACACCCATAAAGGAACAACCAAGCGACGATCCAATATTATCCCCGGGTGTGGCATGTGACCGCATTCAGGAACAAATACCCGATTATCCGAAATATATACATTATATAATACCACAACAAAAAAGCGTCCACCATGATCCTGTACGGAATATAACAGTTGATGCTATGAGCCGACAACAATGCGATATAAAGGAATCGTACCCGAGTCCGGCATTTAAAAACCGTAGTCAAGAACAACAACAAAAACAACATCTAAAACATTCTCAGTTTTCTAAGTTGAAGTTGGATATTAAATTGTTAATATCAGAAATAGAAAATCGTCCAACAATTTGGGATATTTCGTCGTCCGACTACAGGGATTTGAAAAAAAAAGCAGCCGCTTGGAAGGAGATATGTTTGAAACTTTTTCCTCGGTTTGACGAAATGGATACTTCAGAAAAAGTTAAAGCGAGTAAGTCATGATATCTGACCATATATTCTGACTACCTAAATAGAAAACTCTGATTACCTGTCAGTAAAGTATAATTAACTAACTGAAAAATCTAACTATCTGACCATATAATCTGACTACATGACCACGAAAAAGTCTAAATATCTGACTAAAATCTGACTCTCTAACCAAATAATCTGACTCTGACTATCTGACTTGAATATCTGACCGTATAATCTGAGTATTTGACCACATATTCTTACTATCTGACTGAAGATTCTGGCTATCTGATCTTAAAATCTGCTACCTGACTTGAATATCATCTGACCATATTATCTGGGTATCTAACTGAAAAAAATCTGACTATCTGACCATATATTCTTACTACCTGACGGAAAAGTCTGACTATATGACTTGAAATCTGACCATATAATATGACTTTCTGACTGAACAAATCTGACTATCTGACCATATATTCTGACTACCTTATTCTAAAATCTGACTATCCGACCATATATTCTGACTACCTGACTCTAAAATTGGCTATATGACGGAAAAGTCTGACTATCCTAAACGTTTTACTATTTTCATTTTTTATGCGAGGATCCCCTAAACAAATTGTCTTAAATTTGTATTTAAAAACCACAATAGAATTTAGAATGGTTAAATTTAATTTCCTGTTTTGTTCAAATAAAAATATTTTCTATCATTTACAGAAATTCAACTGAAGAAAAAGTGGAAGTATTTGAGAGACCAGTTAGCTGTGGAATTTGGAAAAGTTCAATCGACAACGTCTGCGATATCAGGATATACAGAAAACAATAAAAGGTGGATTCATTTTCAATCATTACAGTTCCTTAAGGATATTGTGATACCTAGGCGATCAATTAATAAATCGAAAATAACTCCCCACTTAGGGGATGCAAAAAGAATTTCTCGGTATAACATAGATACCGAATCGGTGGTAAAAAGTAAAAATTCTCAAACATTCCCTTGAATTTGAAACAAAATACACCTTCCTGACTGAATATCACCACTATGTGACCACCTGACTAGAGAACTTGACTCCCGACATTTTAAACTAAACAGATGATTTTTATTTATACATTATTACAATACTTCTTAAGTATATTGTGATATATATATATATAAACGCCCATGTTAAAATATTTAACTTATAAAACACATTCGAAAATAATTAAATTTAATTACTTAATAAATATCTTCTCGACTGGTTCATCAGTCAACCCCCAAAGTAATAAAATAATCACTTTAACCGCCGACGTAAATATATAAAACGTTTCTCATCGTAATGGATGTTTTAGTTCACATTTGCTCTTGCTATGATGAACATTTCCGAAGAATCTGATATATGGGATATAGAACAGGAGCTTATCGGGAATCCGCAACCTGATCCAGATATATATTTAGAGGAATCGTATAACAATCAATCTGATCGCATTCAGGAACAAATACATGATGATCCGAAGCCTTTGCTCAACACTACATTCGACAAGGAATCGTCCCTGAGTGTGGCAGATTTTTCCGTTACTCTACACAAAATAGAAAATAGTATTAAAAACCCAAACACCAACAGTGATATCAATTCACCACAAAACGTAAAAGATGTGGCTTCACCATATAATCCAGTTCTTGTCGATACAATGGCTCCAATTAGGAAAAAAAGAAAACACGTAATGGACTCAACTGACAAAATGATGGAGGAATATTTGAAAAAAATAAAATGTTCAATAAAGAACTTAAACTTGGTTAAAGTGCCATGTGATCCAACCGATATGTTAT
Source organism: Catonia carolina (assembly GCA_035578175.1). NCBI lineage: Eukaryota > Metazoa > Arthropoda > Insecta > Hemiptera > Achilidae > Catonia > Catonia carolina. The sequence continues at coordinate 5,159,516 of JAQMRL010000004.1, forward strand.
TTCTGGGATACGCGGCCACATTTAAGAGTTTGTCTCGACGAAGTCAAATAACTGTGAAATATAACATAGCTGAAGGGTTAATGAAAGCTGAATTGAACGATATCGACAATCCAATGGCAGTTGAATTGAACGTATCAAACCCACATACACCGAGTAATACTTCCATGATGAGTGACAGTACTTCATTTTCTTCAACTTCGAATGAAATTCAAACCTCAACTTTGCAATTAATTAATAATTGGCATTAATATAAACGTATTGTATTATCTCTATACTAAATAAATCATATCATTCTTGTATTTCATATTGTTGTCTTAAATGTTTGGTGTTACCTACTCTTTTCTTATTAATAAATTTATTTCTTATTAATGAAAGAAAAATTACATTCAAATTAAACCTTAAACATAGTAGTATCAGCCTTTGTTTGCTTCCCTAAAAGTATTCCCTTAAGTAGATTGTGAGTTTGGCTTGTTATTGGGTAATAACAGCTTTCAACGTGGCGTTTTAAACACGTAAGTAAGTGTCTTCAAAATCGTATACCAATTATATGTGTAAATAGCAGGTAATTCACTTGAATAATATTGGTTTTTGTTTGATCATTTTAAACTTTAAAGAAAATATATAATTTTGTGTTACAAAAACCAACCACTTTCTAACAACTCTCTGACTGAATCACTTTCATTCAAATGACGAAAAGGTAAAGATGGTGTGTATGTATTCTAAAACCACCAGTCATTTGCTAAATTTTATTATACACACCCAAACGATTATTAAATCGACGTCTATCTTGGGTCTTGGTTCTGATAAAAAATGAGCGTTTATTCGGCCGTGGCGCTATTCGTCAATTTTCTTTTCCTATATTTCTTCTTTACCAGCTCGTATACCGATAAACAACTGCAATTCGTCAGGGAATATATAGGTGTGAATTTTGAGTTTCTTTCAGACGACCAGACACAAATTGAGAACACGTTGAGATATATATCCGCTTACAAACTGCCCGATAATGCATTATCACTGATATGAGGAGTAAAGTTGGTCACCGATTCGGGTTGATCGTCGTTGATAGGCAGTCGATGTATTGTCTGGTTCTACGCCGCATCAAATATTATCTTAATAACCGTTTAAACAACTTCGCGGTTGATGAAATAAAATCACCTTCTGAAACGATGTGTCCCTGGGTTAGACACGAATGTTTTCTGGAGTTTCCGAAAGGCGCCAAGGAAAAGGATGAAACGCGACTACAGGCAGCAATACGAGAGTTGCAAGAAGAGACTGGAATCAGTTTTGGCGGTGAAATGGTAATACCTGACCTGACTATCGAACAACCGTATTCGTCAGTGTCTGGAAAACGGTATAAGCTGTTCTATTTTGTCGTCGACAAAAAGATTTTTAACACTAACCACTCGACAATCTTAACCTCGACAACAACCACGAATTTCGATATGGTGGTTTGGACACACTGGAAACACGTAAGAGGTTTTTTTTGTTGAAAAAGAATTCTACACATTAGTGTCGAAACTCGACGCGTATTTCAGGTTTTAACGAATTTTATTTTAAAAAAATTCTCTTGATAAACAGAAATATTTTGGCCACCGGCAGTGTTGTGGTCTTCATCTGTTCTCTGCTCTTTTTGGTGGTAAAGAACCCGTTTCTCAAGAAACATTATGTATCCACTTCCACTTCTACACGACAAGGCATCGACGTCGGATTTATCGACGACGACCAATTGTTGTTCAAATCGAGACCACACGGCTATTCCGGCATGATGACGACAACCGGCATATATGTACACGACGATCTAGAAAATGCAGAGCATGTCTGCAGGCCACCATATGTGCCGACCAAAGTATTCAACGCCGACGGATCCATGCAGCAAGAGACATGCTTCATGAACGCCGATATGCTATGGAAACTTTACACCACTAAAATATCTCAAAAATTCTTCGGCGTTTCAGAACAGATCACCAAACCGGAGGAAATAATCAAACTACTACGACCGCTGTTACGGTGATCCTTCACGTTCATCAACCTCTGGTCTCACAAACAGGGATTTTTTCGTTCCACAGTCGCCACACAAGCAAGCGATTCGCCAAGCATTTTGTGATCTGTTGTTCACCCTTTTCTTTTCCATTCCAATGGACGATGTTCGCTTTTTGCACTTGAAACAATAAATATCCATTCTATTTTTTATATAAGCTGTATTTTTTTCCTTAAATAGCACAAACCGCCACACTCTACACCATTTTCAATACTACCATGGACGGCCAAATACAACAGAGTTTCTTAGATGAACGTTCGAAAGAAATGTTATCTCGTTACGTGTTGCTTTTAGAAAGAATAGACTACCAAGATTGCGGTTTGGTAAGAGTGACCGAGCGACAACTGAAGTTTTATTTGGAGGCGGACGAGGACTACGCGTATAATGCGCATATAAAACTGGCCAACGGGAAAAGAATAAAACACCGTTCGTTCACGGTGCGGTTTGTCACAAGGTATAAATAACACTAGCATATTACCATCCGTCCACAGTATCAAGTTATACAATCGACGATGGTGGACGTCACCGGATTTTTAAACTCGTCGAACAGGGACTGGACGATGAAAACTAAACCATGCTCCGTATGCCGCCACGGAATAGTTAGGAATCTCGAGTGGTCGCTTCGTAATTCGCTGACCAACATACTCGTTTGTGAAAACGACATGTTCACGCTGTTGTTCGAAAAATATCCAGATTTAGTTTTGTATTCGAGCCACGATCGGGGTGTGGGTATTTCCGATGCCGTGCATTTTTCTGTGGTCTGCAAGGAGACTCTGGGTGTGTTTGCCACCGTGTATACACACAACATTCCCATTCATCCGGTGTTGATCGGTGGGAAAATGTTCAAATTGATCACTGAAAAGGGATATAGTAGCGTTACTAGTCAGATATGGAATTCGGAAATTTGGACCGGTATGGAATGTATATTTTGCAATCTAGCCGATGTATGGCCGACGGCGTTCATAATCAAAGGAAAATACTTCATCATCGGTCTTTTGGCTTGGACCAACTTCCTCCGAGTAAACTCGAATAGGAAACACGGGATCGTCATGTACACAAAGGGTGGTATATACACGCCGGCCAATTGCCCCGTCCTTGAGCGGTTTCTTCACACGTCTGAAAATATTCGTACCAATATTGGAAACAAGTGGGTGTTTCACGGCGGTTATGTTTTCGTGAAACTTTTGGAAAACTGCATCGTTGAACTGATGAAACTATATGAAAAGTTTTCTTCACCAACAACCCGCACTGCGGCCGATAATAAAATAAAAAAATTCATCAGGCAACACAACATCAATTTAAACACTGGCGTCGTCGACTCGGTGATCGGAAAACGAACGAAATTCATCTATCACAGTCAAGCGGGTAACAGTATACACAGCGGCGTAAAAAACATAAACCGGACCGGTCGGTTCAAAGAAGTCACCAAAATAGATTACATTTTCATCTGCAGACTGTTTCAGTTGGAAAATATGACGTCGTTGTATGCGAAAAAAATACCAATCAACTACCACGATTCCGATATAGGATTCCTGTGTCCGGTCGCCACCAGCGAACATTACCCGGGTATTCTGAACTTGGAAGCCGTGATCGGCACCTATATCTCGTCGATTTCGGACTGTGTATCGCAACAGCAAATATTGAGTTGTTTCTCGTCGTTAGGAATCGTACTCGAAGAATACAATTTCACCGTTGACGCGAATGATCCACACTGGTATTTGATAATCAATCAAAAGATCTATACACATTCATCCGCTCCCGGTAAATCACTACGCGAATGGGTTAGCTTTTTGCGAACACATCTCAAGCGGATATACGTGTGTGTAGAAGTATATCCCGTCGATTCTAAACTATATGTGATTCACTCTCTAGAGAATACCTTGTATAAATTCATGGCGGACGGGCTGACATACACGGCCATGGAATTGTACATGTTTAACGAATTCAACAACCACAATGACACCACTAACATTTTCGGCCCAACCAGCGCGTTGATACCTTTTATAAACTGTAACAAGAGCACTAGAAACACGTTCATTGTGCATGCGCTACGACAGGCGGCCGGAAAAAACGTATGCCGAACAGACGGTTTCGATTATCTCGCACAGAGGGTGGATTTGGTAAACCCGAAAAACACACACGAAGGAATTCCTTTCTGGGCCGAAGAGGCGAATATATTGGTCCTTCCCGATCCATATAACGTGGAGGATGCATTTGTAGTTTCTGAGGGATCCGTGGATGCGGGTCTCTTCAACACGCGACACACGTATGTAATCTCCGTTTTATTCGACGTTGTCGCAGCCAATTCAACTCTAAACTTGATCGCCGACGTTCCTTGTGAGGTGAGGAAAAACCTAGCGCTGTTGAAGTACTCAAAATCCGCCGCCACTGTATTTCAGACGAACAAGAATCTTTTGATAGACACCCATCCGGACGACAGTGGTGTCGGCCGAGTTCTCTGGTTTCCAAACTTTTGTGCGATTCCCGACGCCGGTGTGCGTATAATTAAAATCGTAAAAGCCGTATACAATTCGAAGGAGTTGTACCACTACACGATAAGTTTCACTGAACGCCCGACCTTGGGCTCTAAAATAGTCATACTTGAGGGTTGTCAAAAAGGTGTCATAAGTCGTTTTATACCGAAAGATGAACTACCAGAGTTGGTGGACGAAAATGGTGGCGTAGCCGCCTTCGAAATAGATATAATTCAAAACCCGATGTGCGTGAAGCGACTGGCACTGAATTTTCTGTTCAATGAGGAGAGAGTATATCTAAACGATTGTTTCGAACATACGGTGGGACAAAAGTTGGCGGTGTTGCAAAGGAATTGTGATTATTTTATACGCGATAAGAAAACCAAACTGCTCTATCAAGATTCAAACGGATTACCTGTAAAGGCTATCGTATACAAAGCGGTTATGCTGTATATGTGGAAACAAAAACCATCATCATTTTTACACTCCGCCGAACTAGACGTTACACCGGTAAACCCGTTGACCTGTCAGCCGGAGTGCCGAAACAACCCTAACTACAATAAAAACTCACACGCGTTTGGTTTCAGCGAAATGGAAAGGGAGGTTTTGGTTGGATTAGGGTGTAATGCTATTTTACAATCACTATACAATTTTAGCGATCCCGATTATATCTCAATCGCCGCCGCGGAAGAAGGACCAGAGGATGAAAACAACAATGTTTACATACCACTCTCCACATCCGCCCGACGTGCATTAGACATGTGTTTTTTAAATGGAATGAATTTCGATTTCAATGTAGAAATATAATAATTTAAAAATTACTCCTATATTTTTTTCTCTTCCTTTTTATTTTAATTTATTATTGTTAATTATTTTTACTATATATAATGTGATGTAGTTACGTGAAAAAAAATTTTAGTAATTAATCTCCACGTATCACAAAAGGAATTTGTCGTCACTTCGATTCAGATCAATTTTAGGATTCGTATTCTAATATCCCCATATTATGTCGATATATAAATGGCATGAGAACAGTTTTACAAAGATAAATGACATAATGATGGAATGATTAATGTCCATTTAACTGTAATTTTCTTTAGTTTTGTTATCCTAGCAGCTGAATACCCCTTTCATGTTACATTTTGGACGTAATTAAGCAAAATAAATACCTTAAATACGTATATAAATTTAAATAATTAAAAAATTGGCCCGTCCGGGATTTGAACCCGGGTCCTTTTGCACTCTAAGCGAGTATTATACAACACAGGCCATTGAAGAACTGCCTATAATAACCTCCATATAACGTCAATCTAAGTTAAAATATATAAATGGTTAAATTGTTAATGTTAAATATTAAAATACTTTTTAATTTGTAACATAAATACTATTTTTATTTGCAACTATTATTATAAGGCAGTGGTCTATACGAGCAATATGGATATTACGCATTCAGTAGCTCTGTTCACTTAACTGTCCTACCTGTAACACATCAGTAGGGTATCACGCACAACACAACCATTATCAATCACATTGAAACCATCAATCAATAACACCATCATTCGTACGGTTTATATCATATTTCCAATATGATATAGACAAAATTGATTGTATAGGATGTAAGTAATAACAAAAAGAAGTATAAGTATATTAAAATTAGTTTATTTTATTTTTTACTTTCGTGTAAGATTAGTAATAACAATAATAAAAGGTAAAAATAACTACAATAATAAATTTACTTATCTCAACAATACCATTTTCGTTTGACAAATGTTGTTCATAATTCAAAACCATCTACCTCATTTGAAATTCATGTCATAGGAAACTTGACGATTGCGATCAATCGACATTATACAAACTGTTTAAGTTATGTGAAATATCATTACTATTGTTTTTATAAGTCAGTATATTATCCCGCCACCAATGAAATATTATTCTGACATTTTCGTATGCACACACAGTTCCAACCGCATGACGAAAACCACATTTTTTTACACCATCAAGTCGATATATCAATCTTAGTTGTCTGAGTCCTGGACATCCATAAATTGGTTCAATATTGATAATATCTACGGTGTTCGATTTCACATATGGTCTTAACCACTCAATTTTCTTGTCGCCTTTCACATAGATCGTTCCTTCGGTGATGTTGTCGAAAATTTCTGATATGTAATTTATGTCGTAGAAACCACTATTCCAATCAAGTCCGTGATGTACATTTCGCAGCCAGGTAGCCATTTTTCGCATCTCCTTCGACAAACCAGAAAATGGGAACGGTGGTCTGAATAGATAATGTCCGTTAATTGTTTTTCCATGATCGCTCGAAATTATCGCCAGTTCTTTGAAAATGAAATTTCTATCGTTGTCTAAGAAACCTTGCATATCACAAAAGTATTCCATGACTGTTATTAGTTGTATGAGAACAACGACATGAAAGCCGCTCTATTTATAATTCTTCTCCCGAACAGTAAAACTGAGTAATCGTTTGATGTTGTTGGTTTAAATTAAATAAACCACCCAGTTTACTTTACATTTTGTTTCGTAAAATGCGGTTGATGTCTGAATAACTTTTCATATTTCTTCTTGATACAGACTTGGTATTTATTTAGTGGAAACATATCGTATCTCCAGATATACATGTCGCTATCCGGTGGGCAAATACAATTTCCATCGTCATCAACTTTCAAACAACCCATTCTTATATTCTCACACTCTTGTCCATATTGATATACGCTGTTGCAGACGCATACAGAATTGAAAGAATTAGTTTCCTTGTCGTAAAGCGTTTGTAAGTGTCCTCCGGAACTACATTTAGCCAAGCGGTTGGATATCGATTTTGGAACGCATGTGTTATGACGACAGACCCATTTCATGGAGCTGTTTGCACAGTTCTGTTGACAATGATAATCGGACACACACGAGACATTCCCACGAAAACAGTTTTTCAAATACGACGATTGAAGCAGATATTCCCGGTCGTTGTATAGCCTGTTAATGTTGCTCAAATTCGACACATTCGCCTTTTCGTCGGAAAAGTTCGTGTTGTATTTGCGCCATTGAATAAAAATCGAAAAAAGTATTAGACAGGCGAACATTAAATACGTGAGGAAATTGTCGACCATTTTTTAACGCCCATCAAAAAGGCCGAAGAAGCTAAATAAAATCAAACCGCAGAACGGAAGCGTCGATTTCCGTTCCGTCGTCTCTTTGTATTATTATCTTCAAAGGTAATGTTTTCTTATTCTTTTTTCTCAACTGGGAGACCGCCGCGTTGAGTGCAGTTTCGTTGTCTATGTTGTATTCTTGTTGTTGGAGAAAATACGTTCCAAGAATGCCTAGAATGGTGGCGAGTTCGAACTTTGTGCCTTGTATAAGTGGCATTGTGTTGTTATGTTGTTTTGTTTGTGTCGTTATATACGGGTAATATATACGGCTGTAAAAAGTGAACATACAGTGTGGCCGGTATTGTCATCTGTAATATATCAAAATACTCGTGGCTGTTGTGATTCATAAATGAGTTTCCAAATTTGAGGGCACATTTCAAATGAATCATCGCGTGTAGGATAAAATATATCATCCTAGTGACATAAAACTCCTTCTCTAAGATTTCGGACGAGGTGGCGGTCAGAACGCTGTGGTTTGAATTCTCCACGGCGTATGCCGAACCGATCATGGTAAACAATTCCTTAGAATTGTATAGTAAATATATGACGGCCGTGGATGACGACTGCTTTTCCGCAACAATCGTCGGTATAATGAATTCGTTAAAAAATTCATCCCGTTTCTTTTTAAACAGCACGCGGAGGTGCATGTTTGACGAGTCGTCAATGTCTACGAATTTTACACTCATGGATTTCAAATCGATATCTATGAGCGTTTCTCGTAGCAGTTCGAAAATCTTTCTCACCGAAATCACATCTCCGGCGGATTTCATTTCACTCATGATTAACGACATAGATTTCCTCCACTTTACGTTCACGGCCTGGTTGCTATCATCTTCTAATTTTATAAAACTTCTCACATGTCGGACCGGCTCGCTGGAGAGATACAGCAACAGCGATTTTATCTCCCGCATCAGAGTCAGTACTGATTCTGGCGTTTCCGACAAATCATTATCGGTTAGTGTCTTATTTTTCTTCAAAGAATATTCTTTGTCAATTTTTCCTTCTTCGGTTTTTTCATTTTCATCTTCTTGTTCGTTACCATCGTCTCTACTATTGTAATCTTCTTCAATAATTATACCCCAACGGGAGTGTGAAGTTGACCTTATCTGTTCTTTTTTCTTCACGTATAATTTTCGAGCTGTATCCCGGTCGATTTTGTTTGCCGCGCAAAATTTCTGCCAGTCGTTATACACATTACGGTGAGTAGAAGAAGAAGAAGATGAATAAGATACCATTTTTTATTTCCAACCCCACGTCCATCTTATGCGAATCAATAGAGCGAACACCACTAAGAGAACGATGAGAAAGGGGATGATCGCGTTTTCAAAATATAACAGAAACACGGGCAGCATGAAGCAAGTGCATAACAAACTCCACCAAACGGCGTTCGGGTTGAGCGGTTGGTTTTCGCGTGTGAATCGCTCGTAGTTGTTAGTTACGTCTTCAAACGCTCGTCCGACATGATCTATCACCTCCACCTGGTTTTTGTTCGCCGATTCCAGATAGGTCTCTATTAACGGCGTCATAATTTTAGAACTGTATACATAAAGATCGTCGGGCAGATGATCTGTTTGGTATATGGCATATAATTCTGGTGTTAGTTCGGAGAAAATTTCGCCGGGTTTTTTTGGATATACGTGGTCGTATAACTGTTTCAATTTCTCACAGTTTTCATGCAACTCTGCCTCACCGATTTCATATTTCATTCCGTATGGATCGACGACATCCAAAATGGCCCCAATCACTGACGTTAAGAATAACCCCGTCAAAAGTGGATTGCTTACGGCCGTGATCAAACTAAGGGTGGGTCTCAGCAATCCTCTGGCGACAATATTCAATGACTCTGACAAGTACACAGAATTCATTACAGCGGTTGATAATGTTTCACTCGCCGTAATGGCCGATTGTAGGGTCTTCCTGGCGGCAAGAACAAACGCATCAGGCGCCAACGGATATAGGACGTGTTTCGTATAATCTGTTAACTTCTCTGATGTAGAATTAAGTGGTTTAGATTCAGTGGATTCAGTGGTCGTTATGCTTCTAGTAGTGCGGCGGCCGCTGAAAGGTTTGCATTCGAAAACGACTTTTTCTCGGAGCGCGATCAGTGGATGTGCCACCGTACGGGTGATCGTTTTACCGAACAGATAATTTTCAAAAAAATTAACCACGCTATTGTTCCCACAACCGGCTCCAGATGCCTGTATTGTTTCCCCGTAAAATTCACAATACTGTTTGGAAAACGAACAATTATTAGTTGCCGGATCCCACATCAGAGGCGGCGCATTCTTTTCTGCTATACCCCGTGGATGTAGACAGAAATACTTTAATGCCGTGTTGGTCAGGTAACACTTACCCTTCGCTTCGTCCCAGAACGTGTCTAACGGTTTATTTTCCTTGAAACAGTTGTCCTGGCATCGATATATAGGAGCATCCAAAAAAGTAGTGTTACACGATTGTATACCAGAATCCTTTTTGCAAACGTGTTCACCCAGTTGAAAACAACATGCCGATATCGACTCGCAAAAATCTTTAGCCGACTTCAATTTGAAGTCGTTTGGATGTTGTTGAAGAAACCGTTGTGGAATCGATCCGTAAACGGATTCGTCCCACGGTGTCGCTTGCAAATAATTCCCCTTCCCCAATGCAAGCAGTTTGTTATATAAAGCGACTCTACGGCATACCCCGATACAATTCAACTGTTCTTCTTTCGACAAAGAACTATCTTCCATTTTTTGAAAATGATATACGTCAACGAGTATCAGCCTATTTTGGCCAACATCATTAGAGCCAATAAATTCCGTTTCAATACCGAGTCGTTTAAGATGCGTAAAGGTACACTCTATACGCTACAAAATTCTTCACTCCATACATACCAGGGGTTGTGTGTGGAAAATGTTTCGTTTTTCGAAAAAGATTCGATGAATGAAAAGAAGGTGTTTCTAAAAGGATACGGTATGATAGCCAACAAGGATGTGGAAAGCGCGCTGCGTGACCAGATCTCCGTCGCATTGAAAGAAGCAACGGGACAAGATCATTTCCGGGAAAATTGCGAGGTCAAGTTGCGGTTCGCTAACATATCATGCTGTATGGCTCACAAACAGTGTGCGGAAGCGGCAAATATGTTGCAACTGGAATTCGATAAACCATCATCGAGAAGTTGCGGACGGGTGTGTCTATTGAAGAATTTCGTACACGGCTCTGAAGATTATGAAGCGCTCAAAATGGAAAAGGAAAATGGTAGCGGAAAATATAAGCTTTGCAAGCCGCTAAATAACCCACAATCGCTAAGCATCGAGCCCAGTAAAAATATTTACAATCTGATTACCTCTCAGTTGGATGGGTTTATCACTGTTAAATTGGTCGGTGTGGTGTTTGCGGAAAATGAGCTGGAAAACCAAGAGTGTATCAAAATATGGTGCCATATTATGGAGTCACACTTTAAAACACCACTCTCTTCGTATGTTGAAAACATAACGTGGGCTGATGAAGCGGCCTAATAAATTATTCTTTTTCTTTTTATTTTACCAGTATCTTATTTCGAGTAGTTTATCATTATCGAAAAAGTAAAAATAATATTTATATTTTTTAATCTCCTCATGACTCAACATTGTGATATTTTTGTTGAATAAAGATAACCTGTCTATAACTGTATGATTTCTGTTGAATTTACTACTGTATAGCAATTCCACTCCGCTCATCATTTTCACCTCATTACCATTCTCCTCCTCCATCATCATCGTCATTACCATTTTTTATTATTATTGTTCGATTTCAAATATCGAGTTGTATATGGTGAAGAGATATGAAAACAGTTCGTTTACTTCTAGTGATGATAAACCGGTCATCTCCTCTTGACCGTGCAGCATTATGTGTTGTATACAAGTTCTAATCACTTTGACGATTCTTTCTATGTTGTATTTTTCGATTGAAATATGGTCGGATAACATACTATAATCAAAATCGTTTGTAAGTTCGTAGATGGATTGTATCCAATCCTGGTCACGATTGCCGTATTTAACAAAAAGTATTAGAATAAAATTTATAAAGAAATCGAAATTCAGGTAATCTAAACAGGTTTTTTCGAAAAATTTCCTTCGTCTGTCGTCGCCTTTAATCGACAAAATGAAATCTTCGATACAATCGTGTTTCTTAACGGCTTCGATATGCTGATAACATATTGAGGTCATTTTTTTTACATACTTAGCTGGTTTCTTCTGATTTATTGTTGTTGTTGGTGGTGGTGGTAATGGTTGTTTGGAAGGGTCTTGTGTGTTCGTCTTAAGGACTCCATCTAGGTATTCGGTCAGCTTCGATCCGAGATACCCGAAAATCAGGTACACGAATATCATTATGAACGCCGTTATTGGAGATTCGGCAGCCAACGGCGAGTCGTATGACAGCCCGAGGAAGTTAGTTTTCATTTTTTGTCAATAAGTTATAAATTCCGACATCCGGCCGCTCAGCGCTCAGTTATTTTATATTACTCAGATGGGAATACCAAACTCGCTGCGCAACTGTTTCGACACAGTTATCCGTCCCATGGACGACCCATCGAACACCCCGTTTAACGGTGTATCACAATTGGATTGGATAATCATAGATGGCCACATGTGGCTCTACAAAGTCGCTTATGGTTTGACCGACATTTTACAAAACGAAGAACAAATTGGACGGCTATTCTTAGACCAACTTTTATCTTTCGTGAATGTATTATACCTGCTCACCAACAATACTCCGATCCGTTGTGTATATATTTGTTTTGATGGACCCACGACCTCGAACCACAAGCATCATACTCAGATGAAAAGGGATAACCACCGCGAAAAGGTCGGCCTAGGTGTTTTGAGTCGCAACGAAAGAACCGCTTTTATCAGGTCTTTTGGCGATTACGTCCAACAACTTCTACAGTCATCCGACGAGTACGCCGCTATGGTTTGTCTAACAGAAATTTCATATTGCCAAGAACCCGGCGAGTCGGATATTAAAATTGTAAAGAAGTGTATAAAATTGGACAGGGGTTCTCGCATGGTCATATTGAACAACGACTCAGATATCTTTATTTCCTTAGTTCGATTACGAGAGTATGAAAACCTAACCGTTCTACTGGACATTCCCGAAAGAGGAATACACTATATGACAACGAAACATCTAAACGAAATAATACCGGACTACTATACGTTTATGTTTTTCGTTTTGTTTTTCTGTGGTTGTGATTATGAATGTCCAATAATAAGCGCCACTAAGAACCAGATGGCAACTATAAAGAATTTCCTGGCGGATAACAACGTCCACGATGTGACACCGAAATCGCTATACAAGTGTTGGATGAAATTGCCAACCAAATCTCGGTTACATGTCACCGGTATAGATAATAGACAAATTTTAAAACTGATACAATTAAAAATGTTATCCGTAACAGAGACCATATCATATTATTGTGGACAAGCAAACTTCAGTGATGACCATCCATCTGCCAGCTTTGATTTCGGCCGACTCTGTAAAGTGTATAAAAACCTAAGGTTAAAATGTTGAGCCAACACTTGCATTACGAGCATGGATGAAGAGAGTATTCCACCACGCGGCGACAGAATCATAACCGTATTCACAACGACCCCGCCAGAAGAGCGGAAAAATATTTCCGAGTATCTAGACGAAACTGAATTGGCGATATCATACGAGTTACGAAACACCGAGGTCAGTTTTGACGACCAATACTTAAAGAAATTTATTCTGACCAAATCCAGGCGTCGACCCGACGTCCGCAGACTCCTGATCGGTGACGCTCAATTGGTGACGGCTTCTTTGGCGTTATTGCTTCTGTTGAAATACCCAGAAGCGGTAATATATCTATATCCGGAACTGGATGGTTGTGTACAAACAACAAATCCTGCTGTATACGAGACACATAAGGTGGTGATCATAAGAAATGATATAGAGAAAAATAAACAGGTTGACGGGATCGACAATATAAACGCCGCCGAGGTTATCAAAAACTTTGAAAAATATATCATACAGCGAACACTGGTTAAAAAACTAGACGAGCAGCGGTTCACTTGCAGTAGGTGTAATTCCAGTCTCTCGGTTGTAGAATCGAGTGGAGGCGTAAGAAGTCTGGATGAGTTGACAGCGGTGGGTGTGATCTGTAAGAATTGTGACAATATAAAATGATCCTGTGTGAAATGTGTGGATTGTTTTACAATCAGGACGAACATGATTCTCATTTTAACAGCGATGAGCATAAATCGGATACCATTTTCTTGGGAATGATGTTGGTCGAGTCGGTGGGAAAGAATCGACTGGATACGTTCATCATCTATAATCCGTTGAAAATTATAAATCTGTCATCCTACCTGGAATGGATAAAACCTTTTGTGAAAGATAAACTAACCGGAGTTTATCCCTGCTACAAAATCAACATGATACTCGATTGTAAATTTTTCAAGAATGGCGAGTTTGAGACGAGGAGGTTCAAGACCAAAAACGAGCCGTATTTTAGCGGTAGTAATTCGGATGATTTTCTGGACAGAAATTTCAACAAACTAGCCAATGAAAAGGAAGAATGTGATCTTAAAGGCTCTGGTTGGACGTTTATAGAGCCAGTATCTTTTGAACTGCGAAAGAATGCATTCTTCCCAATGGGACTCAATGCAGGCGATTCCTTTGTATACTGATACGTTGCAAAATGTACTTAGATTTGATCTGCTTGTTTTCCCGCCAATAATACCGAATCAGTATATTATTTTCACATACAATCGTATCGCAAATTTCAACAATAAAAATATAATACGGGAACTAGAAGGAAAAAGTTATGACGTGACGACACAAGATGAAGCATATATTGCGTATTTATTCGGGACTGTTTTGTCGGAGTTTCATATTAATTATCGTATAGAAACAATGTCATCACACGTCGTAGCTAATGATATACGGTTAAAAACTATAGGATATAATTTAAAAAACAAAAAACTACACCTCACTCGTACACCCTTCTGGTGTCTGAATATATATACGGGTTGGACTGTAGAGTTGCCTCAAACACATATTATACGGCGACGACGGGAGCATTCGGAAATCGCATATCTACGCAGGCTTATTGCAGACACTGTTGAGATAGTTAATTATATCGGACAAAATGACACTTCAAACGTTGTATGATTACGGTAAAAGTGTGTTCGGCGCTGAACATTTCGAAAAAATGATCGAGAGTGAAATGGAACATCTTATACCATATATGAACTGCATCAGCGAAGGTTCTAATGTGGGTATCAGTATATTCAAGCAAATCCAACGCAACGCAACACAGGCAAGTCTTAACTACAAATACAACAGCATCCTCACAAAAGAGACCGACCGAGATTTGAATATTTTTTTGGACGTACAGGATTTTCTAGATTTAAAGCGGCCAAAGGCTTTGACATTGGTGAAGTTCGACGACGATTCACAACCCGTTGTCTTGCCATACAAACGAACACAAACTTTAAAACTTGATTGGTTGATATATTGGCAACGGGAAAAGCCAAATAGCGTTATCGAATGGTGTACGGACGTGTTCAACTTCAACCGGGTTATGGGAGGGATGTGTGGAGTGATCAACATGTCCAACCTGTTGGAACGTTTAGAGATAATCGGTTCGTATAATCTCACTCTGCTTCTCATCACTCTAATGACTGTCCATGAGCGTGATTTCAATCCGATTTCACGCAATGCCAAACCCGAAAAGAACGAAATTCTCAAATCGTTCGTCTATGAAGACGTGCAGAGGAAGATGAAGAAGACCGAAATCGGCGTAGACCATTTAGTGTATTCGCGAACGAGAAACTTTTTTAATATGCCCGCCCTACAGGGAACAAATTCCTTTTCGTTCAGTATTCAGCAACATTCGGATTGTCCTATCGTTGGTGGTGTAGAAGATTACAGAATCTCCTCGGTCAACCACACTGGAGATCCTGTTTCCTACGAGTAGACCGGTTTCGGGATCAGATGTGTTAAAAATTCTAATGTAGTTGTTTTGTATCCCACACATCGGACATGTATCTAGGCGGTTTAATCCGTGAAAATACAAGCCGCAAAAACTGCAATAATATAATAAGAAGTGTTAATCATTTCTTTTTTTATTATAATGTCAACATTCTTCGTGACAAAGTGGTTGAAAAGAGGATATGTGTGTGTAGATAACGACGGCAGATGTCGAACCGAACAATTCCTTTATACACCTTATATCCACATACATGTGCTAATAAAATCAAAAAATATTTTCGAAAAGAATATAATCACCCTACTAGAAACGGGTGAAATATATAAGATTGAATACAGAGATGATCTGGATAATTTACGAAACGAATCGAAAATATCTGCAATCGATATTGCCAAGGGCCTTCTAAAAGGAACCGCTGCGTATTTGTTTTGTAACCCGCTTTTCTCGAAACAAGTCGAATGCGTTTTGAGATGTAATCGAACGTTTTTCGGTTTATACGACGTATCAAACAACTATGACATAAAAATGCAATATTTTCAGTGCGCTAAACGCGAATGTGCCGATTTTTCAATTTATGCAATGTTTACTAACGAAATGCGATTTCATAGCAACTGTGAGCATATGCCGAGGCATAGGATTTGCGCATTCGACATCGAACTTACAACCGACATACACAAGCATAGGATTGCGCTCGGCGGAGGTTTGCACGACAAAATAGTCGCTGTATCGTTCGTAGTCGCTTTGTATTCGGCCGCCGAAAACATATTCGAAATTGAACGCAGTTTTGTGTATATGCTATGGCCCGAACCGAACTATGAAGATTCGGGTTGTAATATGGAAAATGTTCTCGTATTTAAAACCGAAACCGATCTACTTAAATCAGTCTGTTCTTTTTTTGCCGATGAGCTCAACGCCTCCATCCTGATCGGATATAATATAAATGGTTTCGATTTTCCAGTGATTATGAACAGATTGATATCTCTTGGACTTGCGACACAATATTGTACCGTTAACGAATTGAACGGTTTTATGGCGGGTAGGATGTTCACGTTGCCCTGTTGCGATAAATATCAAATCATTGATGTTTTTCACGCCGTAAAAAACATATACCCCAGCGAATACGATTCCTATTCGTTGGACAGTGTGGCGAAGGCTGTGCTCTCACAATCTAAAGAGTCTATATCTTTTTCTGAGCTAAATAGAATTTACTATGACGCGTTCAAAACTAAAAAATATAACAACGGCGTTCTGGAAAAATTATCTAAATACGTGTTGATGGATTCAATTTTAACGGCACAAATCTATGCCAAACTCAATTTAGAAACTCATGTTTATTCCGTCATAAACGTGTGCTTTTCTGACGCGATCGACTTCTACCGCGGAAACTCCATGTTGTCACGAAATTTTTTTTCGGTGATATACCCGACAAACGGAATCGTGTATTGTAAATATAACGATCCAATAATACACAGGCGAGAAGTGGATAATAACGCTGCGTTTTTTTCTTCCGTAACAAATAAATCGTATAAGGGTGCCACTGTGATGCGCACAAAACGTGATATTTACGCCAGGACTACAATCTCTATTTTAGATTTCAGCTCTCTATACCCGAGCATAATACAAGAGTTCAACCTATCACCGCTGTATGTGTTAAGGGAAGATGATATTTCAGAAGAGTTGACCGTGGACTTGTGGAAACAGTTCCAAGCGAAGACGCGGAAAATCGGTGAGTATTACACCATAAAATCTGCACACAACACAACACCGTTATCAATGGTTCTTAAGTTGTTGATCGAAAAGAGAAAATCGGTGAAGACCACTTCGTTGAACAAATCGTATAAAGTGGTAGCAAATTCCTTATACGGCCTCCTGGCTCTTCAGAAATCCACACACTAGCTTGCCGCTTTGGTGACCGCTTTCGGTCGAAAAATTCACTCAGCTGTGCTCGATTACCTGAGACGTAAGCGAAATCTCAACGTCATCTACGGAGACACGGATAGTTTTTTCGTCTTATCCGACGGTGGCAGTGAAATAGTGGAAAGTGTCAACGAATTTCTATCCGCCGATCAGGGATATAAATTTATAAAAATTGCACTCGACTATACCGCGTCCAGTTCCATAATTTTGGCTGAGAAAAAAAATACATTTTAAAACTGTCAAACGGACGCCTGAAGAAAGCAGGTCTCCAGAGAAAACAGATAACCAGCAAATTTCGCAACTATTCAGATTGTTTTCTCCAAGATCTATTCGATGTTGTTGAGCAGCATTACGATACAAAAACAGTACAACAGTATTTCATTCCACATTATAAAAAACTTCTAACGACATTATTGGAAAATATCCTAACAAATACAAAAGACGAGGATTATTTCATTTCAGCCAAATATGTACCATACTATGAGTACGCCAACATGTCGTCTTTCAATGCCGTCTGCGCTTATCGGTATAATCTGTTTTTTTCCGAGTCAATCGGGGAGATAAAATATGCGTTTGTTCTTTCGTCAAGCGACCAAACGGAGGCAGAAAAACAATTCTTTCGAATTCCACGACCATATAAAAAAGTATAGGATTCCGATCGATAGAATTGAATACGTGAAAAAGGTGTTTAACTACGTTAGTCTTCTGGAAAAGTATATCCTAAAAACCGACATATTCAACGACATGTGTAATCGCATCAAGATAAGAGAACAAAATATAGATTCGGTTAGGATGGCCGTACAGACACATAATATTTGGACCGAAAATCGGCAACAAAACAGATGGATATTGTATTTTGATGAGCTTTTCCCACTTTTATCGGCGTTTAGAATCCATTTTTGGGAAAACCGCGACCGCCGTTTTAAACAAACACTGTTACTCGTCCATAGTGATTTTAAATTGTATCATGTGACCGGAGATCCATTCTTTTACGGTGATTTCATTGATTTCACCACCGTCCACAAACTGCGTAAAATGAACATTTACCTGCAAGACGGCGGTTTTGGTGTTGTCGATACTCAAGAGAAACTCATTCGTTTTCTATCCATATTGTATACGAAACCTAACCAGATGACGAACTCAATATTCAATCATACGCCGAACGGTGAAATGATCTTTGTAGAAAACGGGACGATTAAAATTGTCATGTATTGATTTTTTTATTATTGATATTATTATCCTATTCAATCAAATATAATATTTATATTTAATTAGATAATTTTTTAATTTATTTATGTAGTCGTAGAACCTGTTGATTTATTCTTTTCGTCTTTCTGTTCGTCTTTCTTACTACAATATCCGAGCATATACCAACCTACCCCAAGGATTATGAACAACACGATTGTTATAAGTACTGCGTATACTAGTTTCAACCCTTCATCCATTCTATTTTTTTAACACAAATAATTTTAATGTCGCCAGTCAGAGATTTTTCTTCCCACCCTCAAGGGGTAAATTAATTTGATTTTCCAGGACATTTTCCCAGTAGATACTTCCACACAAGAAAGCAGATAACGAAAACTCCAACTGTTATTGCAACTGATATAATTATTTTCTGACCTTCTTCCATTTTTTAATAGATTGGCTTTAAAACTTACTTGCAGTAATTCTTACTAACATACCACCATATTATGCCACATATTATTGACACAATTACAACGGCTATAATAATCTTCATATTTTCATCTATTTTTTTATTAAATTATTTTACTAAGTTTTATTGATAATATTTCTCTATTAATTTTTTCCGATATTCGTGTATTAATTTTCTCTGATGTGTTGTCAATTGCATACCTAATTTAAGAATCTTTAGGAATGAGCCTATACAATATAGGAGTACTGCGACCAACACAAGACCCGCCAGAAGCCAAACATGTTTACAGTCTACAATCATTTTTATAATTCATTTTCTAAGGTTTCTTCGTTGATTCCATATATTTAGTATATTTATACATAATATATATCTCAAATATCTTCACCAGCATTAATATCAGAAACGAAGCCGCAATTACTATAATGCCGTAGCAATTGTCCATTTTTTATTCCTTGGTGATAGCATAAAACTTTCTCGTCACACATAATGACACGGTTTCAATAATTGCCAGAATAACTGAGACCATCGAACAACCTATAAGAATGTATTGCATTTTGTATTTTTCTTATTATATTATCACATGCATACCAAAAACTTACTACCACCGCAGATAAGTTCAAAAAAGGCCGTATTGAACGTCCACTGTGAAAAACGTGAATCGTTCAAATACGCGATTCTCTGTAAACTGTTCAACGAGCGGCACAAACACTATGAAATTCCGACAGGATATCATAAATTCTCGGACGAATACGATTTCAGCAATCTACGCTTTCCTGTGGCAGTCAGTGATATCCCGTCGTTCGAAGCTACGAATAACATATCAATCAGCGTTTACGGACTGACAAACGGCACATATAAAGTCTTCCCAATCAGACTGTCGGCGCATGTTAAGCAAGACCATAGAGATTTATTATACTATAGACACAAATACTATTATATAAAAAACTTTTCCAGATTATTAAAATGGCAAATTTCCAAACACAACGGTAAAGTGAGACTGAATCCCAGCGTTGATCTTGTAAAATGTGAAACGAAAAACAATCTAAGGTTGACGCACGAAACCATCCAGTTCAAGAATTTATCGCTAATGATGCAACTGCCGGTTGTGTTGTACGTGTGTTACGAACAAACCCCATCGTCCAGATGGATGTGTCTGATAAAATACACAGACAGTGATACGGTAGAGGAGAGTTTTAGTGTCGCTGATGGACCGAATGCGACACAAAAATTATTTCGCTCGATAATAGAAGTGGTTCGATGTCGATTGTCGGAGTATTATTTCTCGACAAATATTCCGATGAGACCGTTGACCGCTGAAGAATTACAGCGCCACAACGAAGCGCGTAGCTGTTATCTATGTTCAGAGCCGTTCGCTACGTTCGATTTTAAAACTCGAGACCATTGCCATTTTCGAGGGACGTATAGGGGTCCGGCACACAACAAGTGTAATTTGAATCTGAAAGTCCCCAACTATTTGCCTTGTATTTTTCCAGATCTTAATTCGGTAAAAGAAGATCTCCTCAAATATACCGGCGCGCAAAGGGTTAAAATCATTCACGTTTCTAACCACAGGTTGGGTATGATATCGAAAGCTTTATATGACAAACGGGCGAAAAACAAGACGTTTCACGTACGTTTTTTGGATATCAGAAATTATCTCAACGTAAAGCCTGATAAGTATAAATTCATAAGAGAAATGATGAACGAGTTCGAATCAATGCGGGATGAATTATTTAGCTGCTATGGACTTGATTTGGCGCATTTTGTTACAGTTTCATCATTCGCCTACCAGGCAATGTTAAAGTATACGCGAATAAAACTGGATCCAATCGTCTGTCCGGAAATGTTCGATTTTATTCAAAAAGGTATACGGGGTGGCATAAATTTATGTGTAAAGCGACACGCGAAAGCAAACAATAACCAACTACCCGACTATAACCCGAATCTGGAATCTTCGTTTATACTACACATCGATTCTGTGTCTCTATACGGTTTTACCATGAAAAATTACCTCATGCCAACCGGGAACTTTCGCTAGTTGACGAGTAGCGAAGAGATTGCTTCTATCAACCCCACCAACATCTCTGAACACTCTGAAATCGGCTACATTTTTGAGGTGGATATCGAATACCCGACAAGCAGTCACGACTATTTCAATGATATGCCGATGTGTGCGGAAACTAAAGATGAAAAATTAATGTTTACACTGGAAAGGAAGGAACGGTATGTGTGTCATTACATGAATCTCAAGCAGATGCTCTCATATGGAATGCAGCTGATGAGGATTCGTCGGGTTTTAATGTTCGATCAATCGAACTGGTTGGTCGGATTCATCGACGCGACCGTTGCAAAAATGAATGCATCAAAGTCACCGATGGAACGGGCATTATATAAATCTATCATCTGCTCCTCGTTCGGGAAGTGTTTAGAGAACGGAGCGAAATATTCGGATACTGTTTTGGTCGACGACGTGAAAAAACTCGATAGATATGTAAGTAAACCAAACTTTGTCGATCGGACTGTATATTTCAATGAATCTTCGCGTTTTTTGGTGGGTGTTCAACTCAAAAGACGGATGAATTTAATCAATAAACCCATTTATTTGGGCGTATGTATTCTGGACCTATCAAAGTATTATATGTACGAATTTTATTACGAAAAATTAACATTAATTTTTCCCAACAAGAAGCTGCTGTATGTGGACACGGATTCGTTCATTCTTGAGATCACCGGGCTCAACGACGTATATAAGCGCATGAAAGATTACGAAATATATTTCGATTTATCAAACTGTGAACAGTGTCGCTCATTCGTGAATGCTGGACGACCGGGGAAATTCAAAGACGAATGCAAAGGTGTGGTTGTATCTGAATACGTCGGTTTAAAATGTAAAGTGTATGCTTTACAGTTATCAACAGGGGTGGAAAAAATCACTTCGGCCGGCACCAAAGAAGAAAACGCTGTAAATTTTGAACATTTCAAAAAAGAACTCCGATCTCCGCTAGCCACTACCTGTCCTCGACGGCTTATTTGGTCCGATGGAATAAATACAACGGCAATCGGTCATTTCCGGTCAGAGTTTAAGTTATAATAGTATAAAATCGCTATTTTATACTGTAATCTGTGGGTTTGTGGTCATTATTTTTGATTTTCGTCCACCAGCTCTACTCTTTTTAATCTTGTCCGTGGTGTGTATGATATTGGTGTTGGAGTTGTTGGTGTCGTTGGTTATGAATTTCTTATACTCTTCCATATAGTTTTCAGTGTCTCTATAACCGAACGGTTTACAAGATTTGTGAAGTAATGACGTCATTTCAAATGTGGTTCTTTTGAGGACGTTTATGAGAAAAATTGTCGGAAGCGTCACAGGAAACGGACGAGAAAGATTTGGTGATTTGTAAACAAGATTATTAAAATGATCATCATCGTCGGATTCTGATAATTTGTAATGATCGGCACAAACACTACAGGGCAGTAGCATGTCGAAGACCGCAAAAAGCGAAGCCATAGAGTCAACATGTTCGACAGATGGTGACGCGCAATTGTCGAGCTTCAGAGCGGTCATATGTACAACTTTCCAGTATGCGGGTCCCCAAAGGTTCTGACCGGCTGGAACGCGTTCCAAGGCGATATATTCTCTACACGGAATCAAGTCTGAAACTTTTTCAAATTCTACGATATTTCTCATGGCGTCGCGATAAGATGTTGGTGACGTCATATATGTTTCGATATCGAAAAATCTCTTTATTTCATCGACATCAGTTTTCTTGGATTCCTCAAAATCTTTAGCAGTTTGTATTCCTTTGGCAAGAGTGTCGCTGTTCAGCGTCACATCGATATCGAGACACAACTCGATAAACGTTTTTATGATGTTCAGTATCACCTGCGGCATCAGTTCCCGTCTGTTTCGCTCAGTCAATTCGTCGCCGAATAACATCGGTGAAAGTGTGAGCCGCAAAAACAGATCGGTAACGAAAGGAATGTATAAACAAGGGTGGTTATCGGAGAAGTTTTCGAACCTAATAACTCTTCTTCCTTCTCCGCCACCATCACTACTGTCACAGTAAATACACATTTTTTTATTATCATAATTCGCCACTATTTTTTCACATTTTTACGAGACCTTGATCTGGATCTTGTTCTAGAACGAGGAGATCTCGATCGGGATCTGGACGATCTAAATGATCTAGTCATGGGTGAGCGCGTACGCTTTCGCCTAGGGGCGAAAGGGGATCGCGATCGGGATCGAGAGCGGCGGCGACAGCGGCCACCACCTACGCCTTTTTTCTTGGAAACGAATTCGGCTTTAGGGTTCTGCGATCCCTGTGTCCTCTCGTATCGAATCGTGGTGGTATGTTTCGGACAACTGGGTTTCGTTGCGATACAAGTACAGTGGCTGTAATTTTTTTTCACTTTACTTCTCTTCGATTTTTTCATTATTTTTTATTTAAAAAAATGACTACCGGCTTATACACCACATCTGTGAAGAAATGCGTGATTCCTCATTACAATACGTATGTCGAAGGTGTAAAATTACCCGAGAATAAAATCTTCGAAGAGGAGCGTAAGAATTACGAAAAATATGGAGATATGTTGTCTGGCGCGATCTCCGGTCTGTACCGACCGGACCAGTTTGTATTCTACGGATTGATTTCGCAAGAAAACTATATAAAAAATCTCTTCAACTCGTTGTCGTGTTTCACGGGCCATGACGCGGTGATAAGTTTTCTGGTCGCCTCACCGGCGTACAAATTGCGCGAGAAAGAACCCCTAAATCAGAAATGTCCATCTAATGTGGTATTCCAAAAGGGATGTCTGATAATTCCGAGAGGTGAGATAATATGGTCGCTGTTGGCCATCGAATCGGCCAAAATCGCCCAGGGCGACACAGAAGACGACGTGTTCAAAATATTTATAAAACTGGCCGCCAATGCGAACCAACAGAATCCGGGTCTTGTCCTTCCAAGCATGGAGAAAAAAGAAGAAGAGACTAAGACACACTATAACCATTTAAAAATACCGGCCGCTTTAGATAAGGATAGTAAAGTGGCGGAAGCAGATACGCGCTACGTATACTTAAATCCGACACTGTATAATAGAATAAAGGCGTTTAGGTGTGTATCGCCACAAGAGAAGAGTATTATCGATCAGGATTATATGCTGTTCGCGATGAATCTATTATACGTGCAGTCATTGTCCGCGCTCTCTTTGATCAGTACACCGCCAAAGCGTCTGCTACAATATCCACCGGGCACGCGTGAAAGCATCTGTCCTCCGAGAAAAGATGCCATATGCGTCTCAATACCGAAGATTGAGGCTAACAATTTAGTTAGTTGGTCGTTAGACGGTGGCACCGATGGATTGACAATGGCCGAACCGACAATATGCAACAACGTTATTCTTGTGGCCGACGTGAAAAACCATAACGCTTGTGGCACAAACAACGATTTAAACCACAACATTTTACACGCGATGGAAACCGAACACATGAGCCAGGTCAGGGAGGAATATAATATTTTGAAAGGCACACCGTTCCAACACACGGGCCTTGACACGTGGTACGACTTAGAGGCGCAACAGTATTGGAAGAAGATAATAATCAATAGTTACCCGAACCAACTGACTAATGGTGAAGAGATGATTTGTATAAATTCATACAATTGTGTTCTTACACCATTAGGTGTGGTGGCGACCAAAAACATCTGCGAAGGAGATCCGTTGATTTTCAAAGACCATAAAATGGATTTTAAAAATATCTGGATGCTCCCCAAAACCGGCTGGAAGTGTGATATAATTCCCAGACCTCTTCCCGAACAGGATCAACTGCCTGAAGGCGAAAGACCTGGGGTGGTGAGACTGAGCGATCCCAAAATCCAAAAGAACCCGCTAAACTATAGTCCATCCTTCGTGACCAGTCTAGGAACGAATATTTCGATACTGTCCGATTAGACGTCAGAATGAAGTATTAATAAATAATAATAATAATAATAATAATAATAATAGAGTTGTGGAAAATAACTATGGACAAAACTCATTACCACCAGGATAGACAATCTGAAAAATTCATTAAAAAAAATGATTACCACTCTACATGGCACATCGGTGGAAAAATGTGTGATACCACACTACGAGGATTATACTGAAAAATTACTTGAAAATTCTTTTTTTGAAGCCGAACGACCCAATTACAAGATATATGGGAATATACTTTCAGAAACCGTTTCTGGAATCTGTGTGTCCGACCTTTTCTCTATATTCGGACTGGTCACGCGCAAGAAGAAATTAAAAGATCTACACTATCCTTCGTCCTGTGTCGCGGATGATAATATTTCAATTCCCTATCTGACTGCATATAAATCAAATGATATTCTAAAGAAAGATATACTCAGATCCGGAAATCCTGGATGTATGACAAACGTGGTATTTCGTAAAGGATGTCTTGTCATGCCCCGTGGTGAATTAATTTGGTCCCTCTTGGCCTTAGACGGAAATAACAATATGGCTCCCGGTTGCCGTGGATTAAACAATAATAACGGAGATGATTTTAGAATATATATAACAGAAAGGGCAGTCACCGTAGATCGGCGTAGAATACGACGCACCTTATCAGACACGGGAACAAAGAGACAGAGGTCGGATATACCGATTTCCCCAAGCGATTCCGACCCTGAAGAATATCTTCAAAACCCTCCCGAATTCTATAAGGTGTCCGGCGTTAAAACACAATCGGAAGAACTAAAACCCCATTATGAACACATAAAATCTGTAAAACCGGGCGGACACGTGAGTTATAAAACGGCAAATAGAACGAAATACGTATATTTGAATCCCGCCATGTATAACAGATTGGTAGCATTCCGCTGTGCCACACCGCTGAACAAACCGCCTACCGTTCAAGATTATCTATTGTTCGGTATGAATTTGATGTATGTACAGTCTTTGTCAGCGCTAGCGCTGCTATCGACATTACCGAACAGATTGTTACAATATCCACCGGCAACACAAGAAACTATATGCGCCAAAGAAAGTGACACTATTTCGGTAATGATACCGAACGTTGACGATATTGATGAATGGGCGATAAACAAACCCACGGCTGGGTATGCGATCGTCCCCGGTCGTGTCCCTGACAATGCAGTTCTGATTGCTGATGTCGTCTCAAACAACACCTGCTCCGATAACAACATCACATCTCTTAATCACAACGTTATACAGGCGTTCGAAAGTGAATTTATGAAATCAGTCAGACGCGAGCACCAGTCAATAAAACCAATAATATTGGATTATGACGCCCAAAACGAACTAGACACCTGGTATGACATAGAAGCCAGGCAGTTCTGGAAAAAATTCATCGCAAACAGCTATCCCAGCACAATAACAGAGGGTCCAGACATCGTATCCAGGTATATACCTAACTGTGTTATGACACCTTTGGGTGTGGTGGCGACTAAAGATATTTGTGAGTCCGATCCGATTATATTGAAAGGTACGAAATTGGATTTGAAAAAAATTAAATCAATTCAAAACGACAATCAACACTGTGATATATTGCCGCAGAATTTTACAATAGACGAACCGACGACTATAACCAACAACAAATACCATTCTGGTATTTTGAAATATAACGAACCCGTGATTCAGAAGAATCCATTCAATTATTCTGCATCTTTCGTCACGTCTATCGGTACCAATTTCACCATCTTATCGGATTAGTTTAAAAAATGATCACGCATCTGTTTAAGGTAGCAATAATAACCGCGGTTATTTATTTTGTAACCTGTTACATGCTGGTGGTAAAAATATCAAAAGACGAAACAACAATTCCACGCGGATTCCGTTCGGATAAACTATACAAACCACAAACTCAGATCAATTGTACACACACCCCCAGACACTGTTATAAATGTGATTGTAAGGCATTATGCAACGGGATGTTGACCGAACTGAAGGGTGATAAATATTTCGCCTTACCCGACGGTCTATATTGTTATAAAGCTCCAGAAGATGTGTGTAACGTAAAATTTGCCTATTTAGTGTTTTACCACAGATCACAAAAATGGACTTGCATATCGAAATATCCCGGGTTTCGTTCTCGAACTACCGGTAAAAATATAGCCGGCTATTATCCACTAACCTATGACAATGACACCGAAAATAAGGTTACATACGACAATGTGAACAAGGATTTGTTGAGCATAGATTGCGGTTTCGACGAACACAACAATAAGCTGATTTTCATCCAACTCGACGGAATCAACACATGCCTCAGAGATTATTGTAAAAACAACTTGCCAATGTCTGACGAAGTTGGGCGTTATGATTTTAAAACCAACACTTGTGTGTGTCAACACAATGAACTACAGACTTATCTCGATGATAAGACAACCCACTGTTTGACTGAAAAAATAAAACCCACCAGCTACGATGATGGAGCGATTATTCCGATACTCGGGTACGACGAAAACACTTTTGTGAGCGATCTAGACGACCGATTGGTTTACAATAAAGAGACCAACAATGAGACAATGGGTATAATAATAATTAAAAATGAGCAAAATATTCAATTGGTTTGAGTCGTTGTATAAGACCGTGGGAAGCGAAGAACGGGCGATTGTATTCCAGAATGGCGAAGAGATGATCGGTCGAGAACAGTTTATACATTTCAAAAATATAGCGATCCACGACCTAGAGACGATACATCCAAAACTTTTGGAAAAAGCCGCAATGGATCTACTGCTGCCGAAAACAATTCCCGAATCGATATTAACGGAAATCGAACATTCGGCGACCGAAAGAATAATATCTATCCCCGAACGTACCGAGTTTCTCGTTAAACACGGACTCGAGTCGTCCACTCTGGAGTATAGTGGAAAAGAGATAGATGAATTGATTCAATCCAATACCGAATTGAAGGCAACTGCTGAAAAGTTTATGGCGAAATTTGGTGGGAAAGAAGGTGGGAAGGTGTTTAAAATTGGTAAATTGGTCTTTGACGGTACACTGTCGGGTGTGGCATTGGTATCGCTCGGACAGTTTCTACACGAGACCGCCACAAATTTGTCCGGGTGTTATAAGATTTCCGACGACGGTGAACAGATTTGTAAATTGAAAAGTAAAACCTGTGGCCACAAGAGTTTGGCGATAAAAAACGTATTCTGTTCGTCGGGCCACTCCACCGAACGGTGTGATTGCACATCCGATAAAGACTGTCGGGTGGTGGACACCCAAGGCGGTCGATATGTCTGCTACAAGGCGAAATGGACTGATGTCATACAAGCAGAAACGCAAACATTCGCAGACGCATACAAAACCATAATTAGATCTGCCGCGAGGTTTCTCATTTTTCTGGTGCCGATAATATCTCTTGTGGGTATCTCTTTCATCTACCGACTGTGTTTGTCGATCTTTCTGGTTGTAATATCGTTGTTTATTTTTTAGGTCGTTTAGCCGGATGTATCGTCTCGATCTCTTGTTCAGGATCTACACCATTTTCTTTTAACCCTGGCTGGTGTTTCATAATACCCAACGAGTTTATCACATATGGTATGATCACTTTCTTCGACGCCACCAATCCGAGAAGCAACAAGATATTTTGCACGGCACTCCTCAACGCTTTTGTTGACGGTGGTTCAGTTATTTTTAAGGTTTTCAGCATTGTTGATAGGTCGTTTGAATTCAACAGGTTTGACACCACATGTAACCCGGAGTCGTTAAGCACATCCACACGTTCTTTTCTCGAGTTTTCGATGAATATGTCGATATACGGCTGAATTTCCGGAGAACTGACACTTCGTATCTCGTTGAGTATAACATCGAAAAACGTATAGATATGAGAGGCGAGATTTTTCTCGGAACTGTTCCTGGACAGGGTCGAATCAAGGAGCAGACCTATTTGAAACTTGTGGTTCACAGTCATATCGTCCAGCGAATCTATCTCTTCGACTGTAGTAAAACATGAATTTAAAAAACTTGAATTGTTTTTCGCAAACAAATATTTTATTATATCTCGTTTGAGTGATTCTGCGGACAAGTCTTTATTGTTTGATATCGGCCGAAGGAAATTGCTATTGTTTTGGTTTTGGTGACCACCGGTGAAATTATTCTGAGTAGGACGAATGTTTGCCGCTGGTATTTCGTCTTCATTCGCCGTTTCAGCCTCTCTTGTCATCGTTGGCGGCGGCATAGGGCGAGTCCAATCGAGTGTGTTGAATAGATCTATAGAATTCAACGCGGGATTTTCTTCTCTCCTCTCGTCAAGTGTGTTCAAAAACGATGGCGGTTGTTGTTGGTTGATGAATTCCATCGTATATTTTTTAATTACAGACAGATTAGAAAAATAAAAAATGTACAAATATGTGTTTGTTTTCGATCTGGACGAGACGTTGGTCTTTGTCAAAAACAGGGATAATATGTGCGTCCTTATGCTCAACATGTTTTGTATTCGCTGTGGAGAAACGTGAACGTCTACACAGTCTTGTGGAGTGCCGGTGACAAGTCGTATGTGTACAATGTGATTAATTTACTCAATTGGCACCACTATTTCATGGAAATATACACACGACAAAACTGTGACATCAGTTACCAGTTGTTCGGTCAATACAAATGCAGGCAATACGTCGAACGTTCACTAAGCAGATATATAACCATGAACAACCTTCTACGTTATGTGTTGGTAGACGATTGTGCCGGCAAAAACACACACATAGCCGATTATGACAAGACAATTGAAGTAGCGCCGTTTCACGGCGAAAGCGGTGACATGGAATTGTATAGACACCTGAGTGATTTTAATTTTTTGCTTTGGCGACACGGGAGGTGATTGATTTTTACAACATATAAAAAATGCAACTTAAAATAAAAGAGACTGCGACGCCGTGTCCACCACTGCGGGAGTATATAAGAAAGAAATATATTATAAAAATACTAAATTATGCCTCATTCGCCGTATTGTTAACATATTGCGCCTTAGACTCGTTGCAGGTGTCGCATAATATAAAAACCATATTTCTATACGCGGGCCTGTCGCTTAATTTTGGTATATTATTATTTCTACAATCCGGCCGAAATTAGTTAAATTTCACCGAATCTTATAAGTTTCGATAATTAGTGGATGAAAATAAAACACCGGAATATATATTACGGGTTGTTTTTTTTTCTCGATTGAAGTTTGTAAACTATCTATTGTTATTTGGATTTTGTTTCAAGGAAATCGGTTATAATGTTATTTTTTTAAATATAATAATTTGTTAAAATTAAAAAGTTCAATTTCCAAATAATAATCATATACCTAATTAGGATAATAAAAATAAGAAAGATAACATATTATTTAGTTATGAAGCAAATTGTTTTTAATTGCATTTTATTTTTTATTGTTAAACTTATTCATAAACTTATTGACCTATTATGAAGAAAAATATATATTTAAATGTATCAGAAATGAGGAGATAAGTAGAGTGTGATGCCCAGCCACTCTTGAGCATATTAAGAACCTACAGGAAAAATTGGTCAGATTATGTTGTAATAATGTCACAAGTCCACCTCCCTCGATTTACGCAGCTCTATAAACCAATCGGAAAGAGACATTCAATTGGTAGGCCGACGATAACTATTTCTTCCGTATATGAATAGGTGGGTTGGTCAATGATTTGTTCTTTGAAAACGATTCGAAATAAAGTATGTGACAATTTGTATTGGTTTGATGGTAATTTCTCTGATATTGGGCTTCTGCACAACGCACAAACGTCGATAATATTCACACATCGCTTGCAAAACTGGTGATGGCAGGGGCATACCATTGTATCCATTCCCTCGATCAAACATATACTACAATGATCATCAGTCATTATAGGCGGCTTTTGTGAACAATTTACCATCTAGAAAGAGAGGAAAAATTAGTGACAATATGGAATAACAATATTTTCAATTAGGATTTTGAGTAAAAAAACAGTTACCTTGGACGTCCATGATGGTGCAAAAATTGCCATTGTCATTCTACTAGTGATTTGCGTCTCTATCTGTCTTTTTTTACGCCGATTACTGTATCGATTTTCTCGTCGTTGTTGTCGTCGTCGAAGCATATCTCTATAAGAATATATGCTTAACGACGAATAACATGTCGGCGACTGTTGTTGGTGTTTTATCACAGGATCGTCGTCCTCCACCCACCGATCAATCACGACCTTACAAATAGAGCATTGGGTCATTTCACCATATCCCTTATAATAAATCCCGGCTGTCGACCCCACTTTATGATAAATAGTTACGACCGATTCCGGCAAATTCAAAAGCATACATAAACTAACATCGTCTAGGTCCATTATGACTATGA
This sequence comes from Catonia carolina, assembly GCA_035578175.1. Classification (NCBI taxonomy): domain Eukaryota; kingdom Metazoa; phylum Arthropoda; class Insecta; order Hemiptera; family Achilidae; genus Catonia; species Catonia carolina. The sequence continues at coordinate 5,191,063 of JAQMRL010000004.1, forward strand.
AAACTAACCTGTAGCTCGATGTCTATTTATACACGTATATCTTATTCTACCACACAAACATCTACCCTACTTACCAAACTTTATCCGTATTTTGTTTTTTCTTCCTTTTTATATTTTATTTGGATTGATTATTAATATTGTCTATTAAGAAAAAATTAAATATTTAGAGTAAAAAAAACGTCGATTTAAAACTTCATTGACAATCATTTTCTTTAGCCGATTGTTTTGGATTTTTATTTATAGTTTTTTCTTTCCGATAAAATTTTATCCCAGAGTTTCGAAAATTTTCCACATTCTCTACACGCAAAACAATAAAACACACCCCTCGTTAAGTTTATACTTAGACTTGGATTTCGGTCGGCGTGAAACGGACATCGGACAACGTGACTCTCCCGTTCTAATGATATACCATAATGATTGGCCACATGTGATATTATTTTTTCATCTTTCACTGATCCTTTACGCTTAAAATAACGCTGGATGGTGTTCGTCGGCGGCGGGGGTAATTTTTTTAACAACTGCATTTCCACCACCAACATCTTTCCCGTGTATGTGAAACACTCGTCGTCTTGTGAAACGTTGTTTTGCGAGAAGAAAAATCCGAAATTGTAACCATTCATTTTGAAATTTATAATACAATTATTATTATTCGGTATTGGTTTCAGACTGAATTGTATCGTTACGTTGGACACGTTGTTGTAAAATATATCCATTTTTGTTGTGAATAATATTTCAGTGATAGGTTATATATATACGACGCTTGTGAAAAAACTAAACCATTATTAAATCGATTAATAATAACACGTATTTCTATATGTGTAGTATGTCGGACACTACTTATGAGGAAGACGAAGATTATTATGATGATGAAGAATCAGAATTTGAAAATGAGGCGATCGCAATCGAATTCGACTTCTTCGCGAAAGATCTACAAGATGAAATGCTGTTCGCCAAAGACGAAGACATATTTTTCAACTGGAAAATCGTATATGCGTTGTACAGATATTTGAAACCCTATTTGCATTTCATCTTCAATGTGGAAATAATACAACCGAAAATCGACGCCACACTCTCGACCCTTCTGCCGTTACAGCGCGGCGATATGATCAACATAGCCGTTTTCAACACAAACATGGATAAAACCGTAGATTTCTTCAACCAAATTAGCGGTATTCTCACACTAAAACAAAACCGACCGCTTTTACTCCTATACCGAATACTATGGAAAGTATCGGCCGACGAATACGATTCAGCGCGAAAAGACTTGAGAGATATGTTTTTGTTTATACGGGACGAAATCGGTGTATAACGAGCCCAACCACAATTAAAAATGAACGAAACTTCGGTGTTATATCTGGTGTCGCAGGGCAACAACGAAAAAGCTATGTATATGTTTTCAAGGTTTTTGAACGACGTATATAAGAAACTAAATCCCAAATATAATCGGAAAAAATTTACGTCGATTTGTGATGAGATTTTCTATCTATTGTCAAACAAACAAAAACTCACCCTGTACGACTATTTCAATCTTATACGCATTTGTTCTACAGACCCCGATTTCCCAACATTAATATACGAGAAATGTGACGACATCAAAAGACATTTTCAAGAGTGACCGCTGATCGTTCAACATTCCGGCGAAAAGGATTTGATTACCATTATAAAGAAGCTATTGGTGTTCTGCAAACCAAGAACGGTTAATGGGTGTGATAACCCCGGTGGCGATCGAAGGAATCCAATCATCCCCATGGAGATCGGTGAAAATCCGCTCAGTGAAACGCAATCAGATGCTGAGATTGTCGATTATGCGAAACAGCGAGCGGCCGAATTTGTATACAACGATTGGAAAAAATTCGCGTACGACTCATTTGAATTATTTTCACAGATATTAGATATTTTGAAAAATAAAAGTTTAAGCTACAAAATGAAATGGGCAGGTCTGTTGTCAGCCGTTAGAGATATCGATGCGCAAAACATTTTTTTGAAGGAATTAAACTTTATGTGGGACATGTTTGAAAAGATTCTCGGCTCACGGTGGTATGATATTTTTCATAATAAGGAAAGCCTGCAGACGGTGGACGAGTTAACGAAAAAACTGAAACAATTCCGGGGCGATAACGACGATGTCGCCGATATACTCTCGTCTTTAGAACGGCTGTTAAAATTTTATGTGCAGACCATACAATCTTTACAGGACCCGTCAATTGGATTCGACGAGAAACTTGCTATATTGAACTACGTTCTGGAGGATCATGGTTGTGTCGATTTTTCAGCGGAACTGAAGAATATATTCCTAATAATAAGTTGGTTGTTGGGCGACAATTGGCGAAAGATGCTTCAAGAAGATGTCGGCCGTATCGATAGATCATTGAGGGGAAAATTAACGTTAGCCGGTAGTTTTTTCACCGAACTACAAAAAACTACCTTCTTCGGTCACTTCATAGAAAAACGCGACCAAAACATCCTATCAGCAATACGTAGCGTCGATAGTGAGTTCTTGGTGCCGTGGATCGCCGTCCAAACAGTTTTCAAAGACGACGTTACACCCAAACACGTATTTAAAATTTTACAGGAGCTCGACGCTGAAGAAGGGTTCGATATAACGGCTTTGTCTGTATTGTTTAAAAATGAAAAACAATTACAGGAAAGACAGCTGGTAGAGAAAGAACTGAAAAACGCCAATCATGAAATGGAAAAAAAGAATAGACAGTTATGCAGCGAGTTAGCATCACTGAAACAAGAGCTACAGTCAGAAAGGGATACCAAACAGGAAAAACATAATCAGTACGAGCGGATAGAGAAAGAATTGAGGTCGCTGAAAGAGAAACTGCGGATCGAAAAAGACACGGTAAAACAGCTGAAAACCGTGAATCAAGAACTACAACAGAAGATTGAAATCGAACAGAGGCCGACGACACAATCGTCCGTTATCAGACACAGATCGAAAAGCCTTGGTTCTCTTAAAGATGTAGGCGTTGTTTTTCCGTTACAGAAGAAAAGGAAACGAGATGATTCCGATGGGCGGGATGTGGATTATGATGAAGCCTTTGGCATTGGGGATGAATCTCCGAAACCCGGTGAACGAATGCAAACGTCGTAGATATTATTAAAAAATGGTAGAGTTTTATTATACCGAAATCGTGGAATACGTGGAAAGCGGCCAATACGAGAAGGTGGCATATAGTATATCGGAGTTTCTCAAACGAATGCTCAATATCTTAATATCTCATCAAAAAACCGACTATCGGTATATCGTTACGTTTTTTCCGTCTGTGAGCGACGCCATTTTTGCAATATTAATGGATGAAGGGTGTTTGACCAACCGCTCACGTACGATCATCTCATACGGTGATTATATGCGGGAAGTCCGAAGTTGTAAATCGGACGTTGTAAAGGTCGAAATCCTCACGCGCAATATTGATTCGTATTTGGATCTGTTTAAACGTTATCCGTTGATCAACAGAAATTCCAGGGAAGAAGAACTACTGTTGATAATAAGATATATTCTTAAAGACTGCGACGCGAACTACAAACAGAAGACAGTTGATTGCGAGAAAGATGCGCAAGAGCTTTCTGTGTGTGTCGAAAATATGAAAGAACAGACCCGACTTTACGCCGAAGCGAACCAGTCGCTTTTCGCCAAAGATAAAGAAATCGATAGATTGAAAAATGTTATTACCACAATGACGGAGCAACATAACCGATTACAGACTCAACAGACTGACGATTTCGACCAACGTCTACACACCAAGAATGAAGAAATCCACTGTATCAAACAGTTGGTAGACGAACTCACCCAACAGATCCAATTGAACAAAGAGGAACTCGAGGCCGCGAAAGAAACGCTGGCGGCCAAAACCAAAACAGTAGAAGAAAATCAATACAAAATCGTAGAATTGAAAGAGAATGTCGCCACGTTGCGTCGTGAGTGTGAGCAGTGTGAAGAAGAATTGGCTGCGTCTCGAGCCAACGAGGAACAACTAAAGGATAAGTTATGTAGACGCGTGGAACAAGTTGATGAAGTCGAAAAACGCCTCAGTATAAGCATGGAAAAAAATATCACCCAGCCGATGGAATTAGAAAGGTCTTATTCTGTGTCCGAGGAGGATTATCTTAAACTGAAAAACCGTCTGGAACTATGCGAGCGAGAAGTCAATGTTTTAAAGTCGAAAAACATTAACCTAGAAAAGAATAACGCCCGGCACGTGGAAAAGGTAATTGAGCTTAAAGAACGGCTGGTGAAAGAGACGACACGGTACGAGTCCATCAAGAAGCAATCTTTTGCCAAAGAAGAGTTGATCGACAAACAACGACAACAAATAACCCTGTTGAACGGGGAAATTGAGTTGTTGACCAAACAAAAACAACAAGCCGAGTCGTTTATAGTAGGCCTGACTGAAAACATTAACGACGCTAAGTCGACCAACGAGAATCTGACGGAACAGTTGGAGGAGTGTACCAACAACAACATATTTTTGACAAGCGAAACGGATAAACTCAACGAAAATATAACCGATCTAAAAAACCAACTGCAAGAGGCCGAAGCAAGTTATCGGGAAAACGAGGAAAAGGATAAAAACGAGTCCGAGAAAGAGTTGAGAAAGTTACTGGATCAATTGACGGCGAAGAACCGTGAAATGTTGGAGATGCAACGGAAAATGCAAGACTGTTTGAGATTTGACGAACTTATTACCAAAATCAAAACAATCCTGAAAGATGTCGATCCGAATACGTTCTGTAAACGGTTAACCGAATTATTCGACGGTTTCCAAGTAGATAATTTTAACGATTTTGAGAAAAGGGTTGTCGGTATACAACAATACATGAGAGATAGTAACGTGACAGACCTTGAAACCCTCTTAGATCGCTTTTCGGATTCGTTTAAAGAGGTTTTATATGATATGTTTGATTCGAGAGATTATAAAGAAATCGAGCAAGTGGTCGAATCCATTAAATCAACGTTTGGTGTACAGAAACTGAAAAATTTGTTGGAAGAGAAAGAATCGTTGGTCATGGTTCTGTCCGGCCACACTCTAAAAGAGTTTATTACCACTTGCCATCAGTTGCTGCAGCTGACCGATTCGGATAATATATACACGCTATTGCCGATATTCCAAATGCTTAAGGATAAGGGTGTGACGAATATAAAACAGACTGTCCAGATGTGTGGTATAATGAATCAAACCTTTATAGATGAGAAGAAATCGGAAGAGAAAAAAACAGAAGAAATCTGTCAGGAATCATCAGGCGACTCTCCCAGAACCGAGAAAAAAGAAACATATCAACTGGAGACCAATACAGACACGAAACACGATGGAAAAAGGAAACGAGACGACGCCGACGACGATTCTCCCATTGATAAAAATAAAAAACGACAACAACCGGAGGAGGTTTAAGAGGCTGGTCCACAAACAAAAAGAAAAAATTCCAACGTTACGAAACTTGTTGTTTTTGTTATTATTAACGTTTATGTTTGGGTATTATATCCAACCCGGCTGTTAATTTTTTTTTTATTAACTTCCACATTTTATTATTATCATATACGAACCGGAGACTTTAAAATCCATATCTGTGATTATGGTGATAAAACTGTTGTTGAACCTCGATTCTGAGGAAATTTATTTTTTGGAACATCTTTCATCGGTTGAAACGATGGCGTTTATAATATGGTTGCACAGGATAGGGAGATAAGAAATATCACGGTTAAATATCTCGATATCAACAGTATCCAACAGTGTCAACAGTAGGTTTAGTTTTATAATATTATTCATTGTGTATATGATGTACAAACCGGAGACTTTAAAAATCAAATCTTGGTGTGTGGTGATAAATATGTTGTTGAAACACGGTTACGAATTCCTCGATTTTGAGGAGTTTTATTTTTTGGAACATCTTTCATCGATTAATGCGAATGATGTGTGGTTATACGGTGCCACAGGATTTAGGGAGATAAGAAATATCACGGTTAAATATCTCGACATCAAAAGTATAACAAACCATGCGATTTACCCCTTAAACCATGAGAAATGCCAAAATATCAGGCGAGTGTTCACAACCAGAAAGAGAGCTTGGGAATTTATCAATGACATGTTATCTCGTTATTGGGTTATATTGTGAACAAATGACAAACTCTCCGCTTTATTTAAATATTGATAATTGGTTCTGTAATAAAAACTCTCCAAACCAATTTTTTTGTAGTTTTTATCAATTTAGGTTTCTGATAATTATGCATTCAGTCTTGCTATCTGATCTCCTTCCTTCAATTTTTTATTCTAATTAGAATCAATAATAATAATGATCGGAGTTTTAGATGAAACTCCTCCGGTTAATAAATACATTATTTTTTTGGCCACTTTCATACACCGAGTGTTATTATATTTTTATCGTCTTATTTTATGTATCATAATATATAGACTGTTTACCTGTCTCTCTCTCCGACAAAAATAAGAGATTTTATTAGCAGGAGAATATTAAAAAGGTTGATATACAAACAAAACGAAAATAACTCGGTCGTTACGAAAATATATTTGCATTATCATTAACGTTCGTATTGTATATTATTATATTATAACCAACTTTTTTATTATTATCTATAAATTTTCTAGTATATTTTTACTCGAAATTATTTTATCCATTTTGTGATAGACTAGAATTAGAATTAATCTAATTAATATTATTAGAATAAGAATGTTTATACCAATCTTATAGCAAGCGACGAATTCTGGTTTTAAATTTGAAACGATGAAAAAACTCAAATAAGGTCCTCGGTATAATATATAAAGACTATCTCTTTTTAAACCCACACAGAAAAGAAAATATGACGACACATGAACGAGTCGATATCAAGCTTATAACACAGGCCGGTAAGTGGCCGATTCGAGCCACAAAGTTAGCGGCCGGTTATGATTTACACGCGGTGACGGACACGGTTATACGGGCAAGAGGGCGGGCAGGAATCCGAACTGGAGTTGCGATCGAGATGCCCACAAACCTGTACGGGAAGATATTTTCCAGAAGCGGTTTGTCGTTCAAACACGGTTTGGAGTGTGGAGCCGGTGTTATCGATGCGGATTACCGCGGCGAATTGATTGTTTTACTCTACAACCACACGGACGAAGACTATGCGGTCTGTCGAGGGGATCGGATTGCCCAGATCGTTTTCATGGAATATCAGGCGCCAAGTCTGCGGCAGGTTGCTGAATTGAGTGAGACCGAGCGGTCAGACAGTGGATTCGGGTCTACTGGTGTAATGAAAATTATAGATTATTGAACTAATATCACGATATCTATAAAACTATATTGTTTTTTATCCAAACTTTAAGCTATTAGTTATTTAATTTTATTTTTTTCTTCTCCAGCCGCTTCTTCTTCCTCTTCTTCTTCTTATTATTATTATTATTATTATTATTATTATTGTTTGTCTTATTCTTTGGTCTTCCACTGAGTTTCACCTTTAATTTCATCGTGTTCATCACCAGCCAAGCAGCCGCCTTTTCGTCGACACCGGCATCTGGTGCATTTACCCGTTTCCAAGCCTTGTCTATTAACACCCTGTCGGCGCGGGTCCTATTCACGGGGTCGTCATACATGCTGTAAACAATGTCGTGTTCTTTGCACGCCTCATCCAGTTTGTTTATGCCGCGGATTCCCATGGCCAGATGCCTATCGACATCCGTGCCGGGTCCGCAGTAGTTATAACTGGGTATGTGACAATTCTTCATATTCTTCACGATCGGCAGCCATCGCTCGACCAAACCCGAAACTACCGGAATAGCGGCGCTGGCGAGACAAGGCGCCAATAAAGCACCGGCGCGTTTTAATAACTTTCCAGTGTATTTCATAATTATTTTTTAATCATCAAAAATTTTATGAATAAATAGAGGCGTTGTTGTACTGGTAATTTAAACAATGTGTATTTCCAGAGAACAAACAATCTCCGCTGTTGATAATGATAATAATTATTACAACAACACCGCAGTGGAGTGTGAAAAATGTCAACAACTGGTAGGGAGGGATGTAGAACAATTAGTTTGGACTGTCAGTGCGGATGAAAATGTGAACAGCACAGAGAATATCTTGCGGCTGTATAGACGAGCACGGTCCGTAATGCCAACCAACTTCACAATCAACATGATATGGGAAAGCGACAGTGATGATGAAGATTCGGATTGTTTACTACCCGTTGCCTTCAGGATTTACTGCTCTATACCTACACCCGCGCGGGTTATATACCACAGACTCCATGAATAAACCGGGTTTAATATAAAAAAGACCGACTGACTACGTCTATTAACATACATCAACAGCCGTAGAAGAAGATGAGCGCCTTTACGATTATCGTCGAAGGACAGATTGGCAGCGGAAAAAGCACTTTCCTCTCGAACCTGAAACAAACCATCATCCCTGACGCAGTCGTAGTCCAAGAACCGGTTGATGTGTGGAAAAATTATTACAACGTAAACTACTTGGACCTATTCTATACGAACCCCGACAAATGGGCGTTTTCTTTCCAGTTCATAGTGTTTAAAACCATGTTGGAAAATCATCTATTGGCGCCGGAAAGAGTAAAAATTATGGAGCGCTCCTTATTCAGTGCAAGAAATATATTCATTAAGAATTTATATCGGCGCGGAATATTTTCCACCGTCGAATATAATATTCTGAACGAATGGTACGAGTATATTATGAAAAATTCAAACTTACAATGCGATCTGATTGTCTACCTAAAAACGAGTCCGGCGGTTGCGATGGAAAGGATCAAGAGACGCGACCGAAGTGAAGAATCGGATATCAAAATCCAATATCTGACCGAGATACACGATCTTCATGAAAACTGCTTCGGAGGGCCGACATACAACAACATTCCGGTATTAAAATTGAACGCTGACCAAAGTGAAAAAAGGGTTTTAGAAGAATTCACAGACAATATAGGCAAGTATTATGCGTTAATCGTCTAATAATAAAGATTATGAAATGACGTCATGACAAATACGGTGTATATAAACGGCTATAGTTTTTAAATTAAAATCATTATAAAATAACAGCGCAACAGTACAACATCATCATAATGCCGGAATTCATTGCAGATTTTCAATACTATAACGTCGGTGATGATTTTATAATCAAGGAGTTGGCGATCATCTCATTAGATGGAACAGTTATTAAACACGTCCTGTTCAGGCCACCGTATTCTAAATATATGCTGACCCAGAAACAGAAAGACGGAATCAACAGACAAAAAGTCGATTTTCATAACTTAGATTGGGACGCCGGTTTCAGCGAATACGACGACCTGGATAAAATATTAGAGAAATTGCGCGGCGGTGTGATATATGTCCGTGGTAAAACTAAAAAAGATGCGTTGTCCAAATATGGAGCTGTAGTAAACGTGATAATTTGTCCTAGTTTCGACGCGCTCGGTCGGCTGGTGAAATACGATCGGTATTTATGCCCTTTCAACCACACGCGGAATTGCTCCGTAAATAATGCCAAGTTGCTCGCGGCTTGGCGGTTGGAATATTTGAAAACTATAAATTTGTTGAATAGAACAAATACCGATCGTGAAACGTTAAAATATCTTCCGAAAAACCAGATAATCAAACTGTTCGGCAACGACATGCGTTCGATATGGCCAAATCTACCTGATTACCTGAAAGTAGATGAAGACATTTTGCAGGAGTTTAGATGCGATAAGCATTTCAAATGGCGCAACTACCCCGGTAAATATGACGATTGGGACGGGCCGAATCCAAAGAGAAAAGATTGTCCAGAATGTCAAAATGAATTACTATATACATTAGATTCTTCACGTCTACAATACTATGAACGAGAAGAAGAAGAAGAAGAAGAAATTAATACAAATAGTCAAACGTTTTTTTGTCGGTTAACATTTAACAAAACTATTGTTGTTTGTTATTCATTGTTTTTAATTTTTTTCTGGAGTTTGTATTATAATGTATTTCTGTTAAACGATTACGAAGCGTTGTTTTTTATCATTATATTTTTTTTGATCTCATATATCTATGGTAGTATTAAGAAATATTTATAATTCCCACAGAGATGGTGATGGAAAATATTATATGTTTGTAATATATATTAATCTTGTAGAAATTCAGTAGTTGTTTAATAAATATAATTGTAACTGGATAAATTTTTAGTGTTGTTGTTTCATTTATTACAAGAACCACCATTATTATTAATTACTATTAAAAGAAAATAATCTGTTGGACCCGGTTGGACAAAAAAAAAACGAATCACTGAATGGTTCAATTAGATATTATTTCGAAAATATCTCCAGTATATTTTAATTAGTAGTGTCATTTATTTAGTATTTTGTAATTTTTTAAAAATGTATTATTATTATTATTACAGCCATTCTGGTACACCAAAATCTACATTTTTATTTTTAAATATTTTATTTTGGAAATAGAACGTGAGTAAAATGGGTCTCCAGTAAAAAATAGAAACGTTTTTTATTTATTATATAATAATATGGTTGTTTTATTTTTTGTCGGATTCAAATAATAATAATAATATTATCATTTATTATTACAATAATAAGCAATCCTAAATTTAAAAATCCGTATCCATTTTGTTGCTATCGTCGATTGTTTTGATGGTTTTTTCACTCTTGACGTAAAAGTGTTTAGATCCGTTGCATATCACACATAAGGCGGCTATTTTTTTTACACCAACCACAACACAATGTTTCGATTGTGTTCGTCTTCTACAACGCAAACAAAAACCATCTATCATTTTTTTTATACGTGTTCGTTATAATAATTTTATGTGTAGTCTTGAAAGGTATGTTGGTGTTAAAAAATTATAGACTTTCAACAGGTAGTATTTAGTGTTGGGGTGATGATTCAATTTATTAAATTCCGTTAAAACCGTTTTCCTTAAGTTGAAATTGTTTTACACAAACACTTCATATTATGTGGCTTCCATTATAAACGTGGGTAAATTTTTTATAAAAAATAATATTGAAGATTCCTACTCATATATATTACATATTTAGTAATGGTTGTAAAGGTTTTACGATCAGGTAGAATTGTATCAGAGGTGAGTCAGGATGGTGAAGCTAGTAATAACCCACAAACTACTATGAAGAACACAATTGAATATATGTTTCAAGTTATGTCAAAATTAAGTTCACAAACGTCAATCGTAAAAGCACAAAATAATAGCTTAGACAAAAAATTGCGTAATATAAAAAACAGCCTAAGAAAACAAATAAATAGTCTAGAATGTGTGAAAACGGAATTGGTTAAAAATAATAGTGAATTAACGGAACAGTTTAATATAATGAAAAATAAAATTGATAAACAGATAAATCTAGTTCATTTGGAATTACAAAGTCAACATGAGAATATTCAAATTATTGATATTAAACAAATGGGCTGTAACAAACAGGTTGAGGGTATATCAAAGATGACAGATAAACGAATAGATGGAATTTATGAGAAGTTTGAGCAGAAACATAAGGATGTAAGGGATGAGATGAATAAATTTAAAGAAGATATACCTGGTTTAGTAAAATTGATAAATGATGAATTTTTTAAAAAACTAGAGAATTTAAAAGGGCTTTAGTAAGAATCCAATACTGGCTTTAGTAAGAATCCAATGTTAGACCTGGAAAAAATTAAGAATTATCTATGTTTATTCGGTGAAAATTTTTATATTAATGGTCAATGGACGATTGTAAAGAATCTGTTAAGCATATGTTTTACTAATAATGCCGGTATATGGTTACAAAACATAGTGGAGAATATTGATAGTTGGGAAGAATTTGAAAGACAATTTAAAATTATTTACTGGAACGAGTATATCAAACGGAGGATACGCTTTGATCTTGAGACAGGATGTTATCTACCGAATGGAAAACAAGATATAATAACTTATTTTCAAAAGAAATACAATATTGCTAAATTTACCCTCACTAATATGACAGAGGCTGAGAAAATTATAACTTTGTCCAAACATTTTAACGATGAGATTCAGTCAGCAGTTCTAATGCAGAAGATCGTTAGTTACAATCAGATGCTACAAATACTTCAACATTTTAATGAACTAACTAGTAATAATAATAGTAGTCGTCATTGTAGAGGATATAGTAATAATATATAAAATATGAATCATCTCATAAAACAATAGGAATCATGGAAGTAATACTTTCGAAAATAGAGTGAATTCCTCCTCGTTCCGGGTATGATGTGAGGAAAAATATTTTGCATTCTGTTAAAATATTTACCAGTAAGTATTGTTGTTGTTTTCAGGTTTTATTTATAATTGAACAATTTAAAAAATTATTTTTTGATAAATCGATGGTTTGGTTTTTCAATTTTGAAGAGTGATATTTGAAATAGGTATTAAGTTTCGATTCCCGTTTACGTTCGTTTAGAATATTAATATGAAATATTTGTGTTGTTTTAAGTGAGTGGTTGAGTTGTCATTAATTGGTTGTTTGCAACATGTATTTCAATAACGTGGGGTTATTTATAACGTATCCCTCACCCGTCGTCCTGTTATAGAATAGTACATTCTTCCCTTTATGGTCAATAGTCGAATGCCATTGTTGACTGTAAAATCTAGAGAATAGATTGAGATCGTTCAATCGCCGAATCCATATATTGGTGTCAATATCATTTATGTCACCTTTTGTTATTTTTTCTAGTACGTTACTCGTATCGATCGGTTCGCTGTGTGCGTTCTGGAAGTCGGTTACCTGTGATTCGAGTACATAACGCAGCAGCAATAAATTTCTTGTTTCAAATTCTACGGGCTTGTATTTGGGTAGGGGTATATCATCTGCATCAACCTCCACGTAAAACCTGTTAGTATTATTATCGGGAAGATTTTTCAACAAACCGTATACTTTATGGGTTTGTCGTTTGTCGAACATGTAATATCTCTTTTTTCCGTCCAACACTATCGGCTGTATAATTGAACTGACGGCCAACAGCTGGGCACACAGTTTGTTCTTATTCCAACTCACCGGCACGAAACCGGTCATCAGATCACAATCCTCGATATATTGTCTCGTATTTTGCACGTTCCAAGATTGTGGGTTTTTGACACACTCGTTGTAACCTTTGAATAGCTCATATCCTTTAGTACACTCGCATTTTCCTTGTGACACCATCCGACCGCGCACACATCGACCGTCCCGGATCCTCGACAGAACACATTTTCCAGCCACAAAATGCTTAATCCGATTTCTACAAACGCCTGTGTATCGAACGTTACCCTTATATAAATGACTACCATCATCATCATTATCATCATTATTTTTCACCAACCGTATACTTTTGAAACTTGGATCCATTGGATGGTCGCAATCGCCGTCATATACGTTGTTCGTCACGAGATCCGGATATAAACACTGACATTTTCCATCGACAAACTTTCCAAACTCATGGTTACATGCGGTTTTCGGTCTAGCGTTAATCGCCGGCTCTTTTTTTTCTTCGTCTTCTTTTGGCAGCGATAATAATACCAACTTTTTCTCGTGATGTAAATATTTCCTCAATACGAACAAAATAAGAATAAACGCCGCCAACGCCAACGCTATACGGCCTAATTTTTTATATAGTATCATCTTAATTTTTTTAAATCAAACAATTAAAAATGAATACTAATATACTGTCACTGATGACACAGAATATAGAAGCGTATCGAAACCACGAGAAGCAAGTACAGCGGTATCTTGACAACCTGAACCGAATACTGTCCGAACTAATAAGTTTCGCCAACCATCACCCTCAGCTGTTGACCGACCACAACCTAGTGTACGCGTACAAATTAATCGAATCGATCCATTTGGCCGGAAACAACCACCTACAATGGCGAATATATTTGGCCGAGATAAGGCGTTACCTGGCCAGATACTGTTCTACGGTGGCTGATTTCAAGACAAAGAAAAAATAAATGGTATATGAGAACTGCACACACGTGGCAGACTGTTGCGCCGTCAACAATATCATCCATATCGTATTTTCTCAGAGTCATAATGATAATAACGTCTTAATCACCTGTATGAATGGCTCCCAAATCTTACAGTCGATCAATTTTGTGAACGTGAACAAAGAAAGATCAACAATAGCCAATTCTTATGACAAAAATAACAATGACTACGATGCTTGGTATTTGTATGAGGTGAACAGCAAAGCGCTTTTATATAAACATCCTCAACAACAACAACAACAACAAGAATCATCATCACTTACCACTCCTACTCCTACTCCTCTAACTCTACAACCATCCCCATCACCATCAACAATAACAACAGTTGTCAGAGTATTCGTCGAAGAAGAAGAAGAAGACGAAAAAGAAGAAGAACTGATTTGGTCAATCGCCCCGAATCTGATATTGAGGAAGAAAATATACTTCTTCACCGAGCCTATATACAGGACGAACAGAAGCGGAAAGCCGATACTGGTCGCGGCTACAAGGAGTGTTACGGAGTTATACGATGACGCAAAGCCCAGACTAGACGAGACGCTGTTCGATCCCTTTTTACAGATCTACCGACCACTCAGATTGGATCTACAAAGTTTCTACTGGCGATTCTACTTCCTGCCGGTATATGAGAGAAAGTACCACGTTGTCGTTGTCATTAAACAGCAAGATAAAGATGATCAACAACAATACACCACTACCACAACCTTTATAAGGTATAATAATAACAACAACAACAACAACAGTTTTAACCAGAAGGCATTGAAGGCACTTTAGGGGTTGAACGCGCTGCAAGAACATGCAAAGACTTGTATATAACAAAAGCAGAAATGCCTAGAATCACGATCATCGTAATCACAGCAACTAAGAGCGCAATAAAGATATTCATTATTCAGTTGGTATTTGTAGGCCGTCAAAAGCGTTTTCCAAGATAGGTAATATGTATTTTTTAATTAATACAAAAATCACAACAACAAGGAAAATGATAACCGAAAACACCACCCATGCGTCATTCATTTTTTATCCCCAGACGAACCAGCTGTTCCTCCTCCTCCACCACCACCTTCCACGAGCCGTACCAAATCGTTGAAATTGAAGTTGACATTAACTGGTTTATTACTATTATTAATATTTCTTTCTTCTTCTTCTTTATCTCTTTTCTTCTTATCAATCTTACTACAAATACCCAACGACTGCAACTCTCTCCTTGCTATCACCTCCTTGATGAACGATTCTATATTGGCACCAATATCGATAGCAGGAGGAGGTTGAGGAGGTTTAGGCCAATTCAGACTGTAGAGCATCTCTAACAACTTAAGCGTAACTGTGGATGAACCACCACCACCATCATCATCACCACCACCTACATCAACACCAACTCCTCCTCCATCTATAAACTGTACTGAATAATGAGTATTAATCGGTTCACCAACACCGCCAACATCACCAACATCACCAACATTATTCATCGTCACTATATATATTTTTTTTAATAATATTATAATTATCAGTAATAGAATAATAACCAGATCAACAACAAACACTAAACACGAGCAAATAAAACTATCCAAATATTTATAACCACATTTACTAGTTGTCCAAAAATATTACAATTTTTTTTATCAAATCTTCATTATTATTATTATCGTCATCAAATCTAAAGATTATTTTATTATAATCTTTAAAAAAACTCACCACCAACAACAATCTGTATTCATAAATAAAACTACACCTATACCCATTCTTATTTATAAGTATATATATTAAAATAAGAAGAAAAATAAGTAAGTCTTTTTCGATGTCGATCTAAACGCATTATATATTTATGAGTGTCATCATATGTTACAAACACCCTATTTGAGAAGTTATATTTTTTTCGATTCAAATGATCAATCACTTTTTTTTGTAAAACTTCATAAACGCTTAGCTCTTCTATCGAATAACATTCATCATATTTTTGTTTAATAATACAATGTAATTTACATTCACTTGCTTTGAACATAGGATTTTGTGCATAATATAGCACCGTATCAAGATCGTAGTAGCGAGGCATTCTTTTGTTCAGTAAAGTATTAAACATCGTACACCACGACATAACTTGTAACGAATAACAATTGTATAATCCTCCAGGCTGTATCATCGACAATAATTATTTACTGATCTCCAACCATCCCCTTTATATATAGAGATAACCCATTCTTATTTATAAGTATATATATTAAAATAAGAAGAAAAATAATTAAATAAAAACATAAAAATATTATTAACAAATCTTAAGGTTATTTTTTTAATATTATCATCTTGAAAACTCACCAACAACAATCTTTATCCACATAAATAAATCTTTTGATAATGTTTTTGTAAGATATAGTTTAGTAAAAAAAGTTTCCTGTGTTTTTAAATTATCAATTGTATCATTAAAAAATTATAAGTGTAAAAAATGTTGGTGTGAAACATTCACTACAAGCTAAATATGTATTTACAAATACGAAATATTGGTTTTTTTAAATAGAAACATTTAAAATATGATTTTATAACTACAAAAAAAAGTTAGATTAAATTTGAACACTCTTTTGACTAATGAATAACTACCAGATGTTATATTATTCTGTGTGGGACGGATTGGATTCGTATTGAGTTTTTTTTGCTGACCAGCCAATTGTTTTTATTATTCTGTTCAGTTTTGTTATTTACCCTTAACTGCAATGAGTCGATTGGTTTTTTTTTAATTTTTTTATTAATTCCTTTTAAAAAAAATAAAATGTAAAATTATAATATGATTCAAACCAGTATGATATTCCTTTAAAAAAATAAAATATAAAATTTAAATATAGTTCAAACCAATACAATAAAATTTAACCATACTTTTGAAAAAAACGAGGGCCCATAAATATATTCTAAAATTTATATGTGATCTTTTTTTCTATTTGGGTAGACTCTTCGTGTCACTACAGTGATGAATAAGTACCCGGTGTTGTACTATTCTGTGTGGGACGGATTGGATTCGTATTGAGTTTTTTTTTGCGGGTATTTGTAATGGTCCGTAGAATATATTTTTGTTAAATTTGTTAATTATTATTTACTTTGTTTCAATTAATTTTATTTTGTGATAGTTTACCATACACCAATTCACAGTTATAATTGTTAATAATTTTTTTACTAGACTGCAATGTATATATATATTTAAAAAAAAGGGATATGATTATTTCAGTTAATTGATGTGATAATCAATTCATTCAGTATTTTTTTGTCTAAAAAAATATACTGTTTTGAATATATGAGAACGATTAAGTCTTTTTCCATGTCGACTTAAACGCATTATATATTTATGAGTGTCATCATATGTTACAAACACCCTATTTGAGAAGTTATATTTTTTTCGATTCAAATGATCAATCACTTTTTTTTGTAAAACTTCATAAACGCTTAGCTCCTCTATCCAATAACATTCATCATATTTTTGTTTAATAATACAATATACTTTACATTCACTTGCTTTGAACATAGGATTTTGTGCATAATATAGCACCGTATCAAGATCGTAGTAGCGAGGCATTCTTTTGTTCAGTAAAGTATTAAACATCGTACACCACGACATAACTTGTAACGAATAACAATTGTATAATCCTCCAGGCTGTATCATCGACAATAATTATTTACTGATCTCCAACCATCCCCTTTATATATAGAGATAACCCATTCTTATTTATAAGTATATATATTAAAATAAGAAGAAAAATAATTAAATAAAAACATAAAAATATTATTAACAAATCTTAAGGTTATTTTTTTAATATTATCATCTTGAAAACTCACCAACAACAATCTTTATCCACATAAATAAATCTTTTGATAATGTTTTTGTAAGATACAGGGTGATTCATGAAGTTCTCCCCCCACTTCTACAGCACATTGTACTAGTAAAAATAATGAAAAAATGTTATATAAACATAGGTCCGAAAACGCTTCGTTAGCGAGTTAAAGCTAGCGAAAGTTTCGCCTGGATTTCAGTTCACCAGGTGAAATGAGGTCTTCCTGGAATTGTGGTAAGGTAGATTAAGGGGCGAATTCAATCATTTCTTATGGTTTTTGATCTGATAAATTGAATAAAACAGGTCCCAGAACTGTAAGTTAAATAGTTTTTGAGAAAACCAGTGTCAAATGCAAAAAATGGAGTGAAAATCACATTTTTTCATCTTTGGGCAAGAATAACTTTGTTATTTCACCAAGAAACAGTTAAAAATTTTCAATAAAAAAATGTAGAAAATTTTATTCTGAACAAACCGGTGTAAATAAAGTACACAGAAAGCGAATAGTTTTTGAGAAAACCAGTGTCAAATGCAAAAAAATGGAGTGAAAAAAAAACATTTTTTCATTTTAGTTTTTCCGGTTAATTTTACTTTGTACTCTTATGAATAAAAACTCATTTAATCAAACATCTATTCGCTTTCTGTGTACTTAATTTACACCGGTTTGTTCAGAATAAAATTTTCTACATGTTTTATTGAAAAATTTTAACTGTTTCTTGGTGAAATAACACAGTTATCCTTGCCCAAAGATGAAAAAATAAGTTTTTCACTCCATTTTTTGCATTTGACACTGGTTTTCTTAAAAACTATTTAACTTACAGATCTGGGACCTGTTTTATTCAATTTATCAGATCAAAAACCATAAGAAATGATTGAATTTGCCCCTTAATCTACCTTACCACAATTCCAGGAAGACCTCATTTCACCTGGTGAACTGAAATCCAGGCGAAACTTTCGCTAGCTGTAACTCGCTAACGAAGCGTTTTCGGACCTATGTTTATATAACATTTTTTCATTATTTTTACTAGTACAATGTGCTGTAGAAGTGGGGGGAGAACTTCATGAATCACCCTGTATAGTTTAGTAAAAAAGTTTCCTATGTTTTGAAATTATCAATTGTATCATTAAAAAATTATAAGTGTAAAAAATGTTAGTGTGAAACATTCACTACAAGCTAAATATGTATTTACAAATACGAAATATTGGTTTTTTTAAATAGAAACATTTAAAATATGATTTTATAACTACAAAAAAAAAGTTAGATTAAGTTTGAACACTCTTTTGACTAATTCTCCCAACAAATTTATATATATATACATATCACATACGCCTACGTTTTGTGGCATATACGATCCAGAAATTGTGGTATGTGATTTTTTTTTTCTATTTGGGTGGACTCTTCGTGTCACATCAGTAATGAATAATTATCCGGCGTTGTACTATTCTATTCTAAATATATTCTATAATTTATATATGATTTTTTTTTCTTTTTGATTATTGTTTCGAATACATAAGAACGATTAAGTCTTTTTCTACGTCGAATTAAACGCAATAAATATGCACAAGCACCATCATGTCTTAGAAACACCCTATTTGTATAGTTATATATTTTTCGTTTCAAATGATAAATCACTTTTTTTTGTAAAACACGAACACTTAACGACCTTATCCAATACCATTCATCACGCCTTTCTGTAGGAATAATACAATATAATTTACATTCACTTGCTTTGAACATACGATTTTGTGCATAATATAGCACCGTATCAAGATCGTAGTAGCGTGGCATTCTTTTATTCAATAAAGTATTAAATATCGTACACCACGACATACGTTGTAACGAATCACAAATGTACAATTCCTTCATGTAATTCTTCATGCTGTATCATCGACAATAATTATTTACTGATCTCCAACACCCCCTTTATATATATATATAGAAACAACAATCTCAACCTGATATCACAAACAAACACAATTTTTTTTTAATTTTTATATCCTCTTTCCAAATTAGAGTTTATATAAATAAAACATATACCCAAACAACATCACCCTCACCAACTATATATATATATTAGAATAAGAAGAAGTAAAGAGCCAGAAAGTTAAAAAAAAAAACAAATAACTAAACACCCCAAACCACTATACAAACCAAACACCCAAAACCACTATAAAAAAAAAAAAAAAAAAAAACCCCATAAATATATTCTAAAATTTATATGTGATCTTTTTTTCTATTTGGGTAGACTCTTCGTGTCACTACAGTGATGAATAAGTACCCGGTGTTGTACTATTCTGTGTAGGACGGATTGGATTTGTATTGAGTTTTTTTTTGCGGGTATTTGTAATGGTCCGTAGAATATATTTTTGTTAAATTTGTTAATTATTATTTACTTTGTTTCAATTAATTTTATTTTGTGATAGTTTACCATACACCAATTCACAGTTATAATTGTTAATAATTTTTTTACTAGACTGCAATGTATATATATATATTTAAAAAAAAAGGATATGGTTAATTTCAGTTAATTGATGTGATAATCAATTCATTTAGTATTTTTTTGTCTAAAAAAAATTAAAAATTTATTTGTTTTACTCACCAATAAAAATCTTTGTACGCACATAAAAAATCTTATGATAAGATTTTATGAGATATATGTTAGTAAAAAAAATTACTGTGTTGAATATATATCATATACGCCTACTTATTTTCCACGTCGACTTAAACGCATTAAATATTTTAGAGTGTCATCATATGTTACAAACACCCTATTTGAGAAGTTATATATTTTTCGATTCAAATGATCAATCACTTTGTTTTGTAAAACTTCATAAACGCTTAGCTCCTCTATCCAATAACATTCATCATATTTTTGTTTAATAATACAATATACTTTACATTCACTTGCTTTGAACATAGGATTTTGTGCATAATATAGCACCGTATCAAGATCGTAGTAGCGAGGCATTCTTTTATTCAATAAAGTATTAAACATCGTACACCACGACATAACTTGTAACGAATAACAATTGTATAATCCTCCATGCTGTATCATCGACAATAATTATTTACTGATCTCCAACCATCCCCTTTATATATAGAGATAACACTCTCAACCCCATATCACAAACACAATTCTCTCTCTCTCTCTATTCTCTTCCCAAATTAGAATTTATATAAATAAAACATATACCTAACATCATTATCATCGTCACCAACTATGTATTAGAATAAGAAGAAGAAAAGAACCAGAAAGTTAAAAACAAATCCAAATGCAAATAACTAAATAACCCAAATCACTATACAAATTAAACAACAAACCAAATCAAAAAAAAAATCCAAATGCAAATAAATAAACACACACCAATAAAAAACTGACTATCTGACTAACAACTTAAGCGTAACTGTGGTTGGACCACTAATACCACCAACTCCTCCTCTATCTATAAACTGTATTGAATAAGAAGAATTAATCGGTTCACCAACACCGACAACATTATTCATCGGCACTATATATGTATATTTATAATATTATATTTATCAGTAGTAGAACAATAACCAGACCAACAACAACAAACACTAAACACGAGCAAATAAAACTATCCAAATATTTTATAACCACATTTACTAGTTGTCCAAAAATATTACAAATTTTTTATCAAATCTTCATTATTATTATTATCGTCATCAAATCTAAAGATTATTTTATTATTATCTTTAAAAAAAACTCACCACCAACAACAATCTGTATTCATAAATAAAACTGCACCTATACCCATTCTTATTTATAAGTATATATATTAAAATAAGAAGAAAAATAATTAAATAAAAACATAAAAATATTATTAACAAATCTTAAGGTTATTTTTTTAATATTATCATCTTGAAAACTCACCAACAACAATCTTTATCCACATAAATAAATCTTTTGATAATGTTTTTGTAAGATATAGTTTAGTAAAAAAAGTTTCCTGTGTTTTTAAATTATCAATTGTATCATTAAAAAATTATAAGTGTAAAAAATGTTGGTGTGAAACATTCACTACAAGCTAAATATGTATTTACAAATACGAAATATTGGTTTTTTTAAATAGAAACATTTAAAATATGATTTTATAACTACAAAAAAAAGTTAGATTATAAAAAAGTTAGATATATATATATCATATACGACTAATTATTTTTCTACGTCGAATTAAACGCATTAAATATTTACAAGCATCATCATGTCTTAGAAACACCCTATTTGTGTAGTTATATATTTTTCGTTTCAAATTATAAATCACTTTTTTTTGTAAAACGTCATAAACGCTTAACAACTTTAGGCAATTCCATTCTTCATCGTTAAATTTAGTAATAATACAATATAATCTACATTCACTTGCTTTGATCATACGATTTTCTGCATAAAATCGCACCATATCAAGATCGTAGTAGCGAGGCATTCTTTTATTCAATAAAGTATTAAATATCGTACACCACGAGATATCTTGTAACGAATCACAAATGTACAATTCCTTTATCTTCATGCAATTCTTCATGCACATCCTTCGTCGACAATAACTATTTACTGATCTCCAACCATCCCCTTTATATATATACCTAGAGATAACACTCTCAACTCCATATCACAAACACAATTCTCTCTCTCTATCTCTCTCTCTCTATCCTCTTCCCAAATTAGAATTTATATAAATGAAACATATACCCATCATCATTATCATCGTTACCAACTATGTATTGGAATAAGAAGAAGAAAAGAGCCAGAAAGTTAAAAAAATCCAAATACAAATAACTAAATAACTCAAATCACTATACAAATTAAACAACAAACCAAATCAAAAAAAAAATCCAAATAAACACCCTATTTGAGAACATACATTTTTTTCTGACCATACAATGTGACTACGTGACTAAAAAAAAATCTGACTATCTGACTATACAATCTGACTATCTGACCACCAAACACACACACACACACACACACACACACACACACACACACACAATCCGACTACCCGACCATACAATCTAACTCTATCTTTATACGATCTGCATACCTCACCAAAAAAAAAATCTGACTGTCTGACTAAAAAAAATCTGACTACCTGACCACACACACACACAATCTGACCACACACACACACAATCTGACTACCTGAATTAAAAAAAAAATCTGACTATCTCTCACTATACAATCTGATTACCTCACCACCACCACACACACACACACACACACACACACACACACACACAATCTGACTACATGACTAAAAAAAATCTGACTATCTAACCATACAATCCGACTATCTGACTTAAAAAAAAAATCTGACTATCTTTCACTATACAATCTGACTACAAGACCAAAAAAAAAAAAAAAAAAAAATCTGACTACCTCACTATAATCTAACACAAAAAAAAAAAAAAAAAAAAAAAAAAAAACCCACAAACATCCCACAAACTACACCAACATCTACAAGACCAACCAACAACAACAACCAAACAACCAACCAACCAACTAAACAACAACAACAACAACAAATCTGATCATAACACCAAACACAAATAAAGAAAACCAAAGCTATCACAATCTGACCAAAGACAACCACCCCTAAACAAATCCAAAACACTTTCTGAGCTGATTGGACCTAATTATTATCTACTATCCCGCCTCCATTCTCGTTCAGTAAAGCGATATCTTCATCATGCAGCGTTTTTGCGAATCTTGATGGTAGGAACACCTTCGAACTGTCGATGTATATAATTATTTGCTCGCCGTACATAGTCTGCACCCTGACGACCTTCGTAAACCGGTATTCCTTG
This sequence comes from Catonia carolina, assembly GCA_035578175.1. Lineage (NCBI taxonomy): Eukaryota > Metazoa > Arthropoda > Insecta > Hemiptera > Achilidae > Catonia > Catonia carolina. The sequence goes on from JAQMRL010000004.1 coordinate 5,214,652, forward strand.
TTCACCTCTAATTCCAACACCCTCACAGTATCGTCATTCAGCTTTTTTAATAGCGCCTCCATTTCTAAAACAAAAAATAAACACAAGTCTGATAAAAACCATGATAACTACATGAACCCTATCCATCCAAATCGATACCCTCTAACAGTCCATCTATTTGGACGGGTGTTAGTCCTTCGTTATGTTGCGACATCTCTTCAACAAAATAGTTAGTATGTAAATACCTCATGTATTATACGAAATAGCATAGAGGTTTTTCTTTTGAGATCGATGTGACGCTACACTCGCCTACTATCATGACGTAGATGTTATATAGCAGGTAAAACAGCGCTATGAACAGTAACGCTATAACGCATAGGAAAAGATTTTAGGTTCAAATTTATTTAATTCTACGTTTAAGTCAATAAAACTCACCTTCAATTTACGGCAGGTAGAGAAGAAGAAGAAGAAGAACTGTGCCAAGCAGCGTAGCAACAGGTAGAAGAAGAAGAACTGTGTCTAGCAGCGTAGCAACAGGTAGGAGAAGAAGAAGATGTGTCTAGCAGTGTAGAGCAGTGGTAGTAGACTTATGGTACGATGGGAAAATCGGCGACCTTTTATACACATAATTATCCTATGCTAATGCATTGGAAACGCTGAGTCTGCGGTTCGGTACATAATAACAGGTGGTATGACGTTGTTAGTTTTTAAAATTGAAACAAACAACTTATCGCTGACTCGGCGGCTCGTGAATAATACATTGCATCATTTAGAAAAATTAACTGTACATTTAAATTTGCAGTAAACAAGTTGCATCATCTGAATCAATAGTCTGTCACGTGCATAGATAAAAACGAATGACGTCAATGCTAATGCATTGGAAACGCTGAGTTTGCGGTTTCTTTATTTATGACGTCAATGAAAGGCACGCGCATGCAACGTGACTCGTAACAAAACAACATGCGTCATTGTCAAAATTAAAAGAATAGAGTTGCAAATAAACAGATTTCATCATCCGAATCAATAGTCTGTCACGTGCATAGATAAAAAACGAATGACGTCAATACTAATAAAACAAAGCATAGAGTGTTCCGAAACGAAATTACCAAAATTACCGATTGTTCGGATCCCGAAAGAACCTAACGACCGAAACCGGACGTAACGCGTTCTACGGAACGTCCGGGTCCTGCTGGCACCCAAACCTCGTCGATCCGATCATCAGGTCACGTGTTACAAGCGATCTCAGGTTTCATTGGGGATACGGCTACGGATTAGGGCTTATCTTGTAGATCTCGATCTCCCGGTCACGGGGGGTACCGTCCGCATCAATATCGGCTTAGCGGTTGCGGAGAAAATCAGGTTTGGAACTTTGCCAAAAAAAATTTTTTTGGCGGGTTTTTTTTTTGGCGGGTTTTTTTTTTGCGGGATTTTTTTTTTTTTGGGTGAAAGGTCAACTTTTTTTTCCGGATCGAACCCTAACACCTCTCTTAATCGTTTCGGGTACGGTAAAGTCTATTTTTTCTCCGCAGAATATCGAGCACTTTAGTGTAGTAGGGTCTACTTCTATGTTGAGTCTCGGCAACGGTCGACATTCCGCGCCCGTCTTTGTCCCCTTTGCCGTCTCCTTCATCACGTCGCTCACCGTTTTCGCTTCCTCTTCCGCCGTTTTCGCTTCCTCTTCCGCCTTTTTCACTTCCTCTTCCAATCTTATCGCATCCCTTAAGTAGCTAGGAAGTAGGGCTTCCAAGACAACCTTGACCTTTAACCTGGCGGATCGAGGAAAAAAAAGTTGACCTTTCACCCAAAAAAAAAAAAATCCCGCAAAAAAAAACCCGCCAAAAAAAATCCCGCCAAAAAAAAAAACCCCCAAAAAAATTTTTTTTGGCAAAGTTTCAAACCTGATTTTCTCCGCAACCGCTAAGCCGATTTTGATGCGGACGGTACCCCCGTGACCGGGAGATCGAGATCTACAAGATAAGCCCTAATCCGTAGCCGTATCCCCAATGGAACCTGAGATCGCTTGTAACACGTGACCTGATGATCGGATCGACGAGGTTTGGGTGCCAGCAGGACCCGGACGTTCCGTAGAACGCGTTACGTCCGGTTTCGGTCGTTAGGTTCTTTCGGGATCCGAACAATCGGTAATTTTGGTAATTTCGTTACGGAACACTCTATGCTTTGTTTTATTAGCATTGACGTCATTCGTTTTTTATCTATGCACGTGACAGACTATTGATTCGGATGATGAAATCTGTTTATTTGCAACTCTATTCTTTTAATTTTGACAATGACGCATGTTGTTTTGTTACGAGTCACGTTGCATGCGCGTGCCTTTCATTGACGTCATAAATAAAGAAACCGCAAACTCAGCGTTTCCAATGCATTAGCATTGACGTCATTCGTTTTTATCTATGCACGTGACAGACTATTGATTCAGATGATGCAACTTGTTTACTGCAAATTTAAATGTACAGTTAATTTTTCTAAATGATGCAATGTATTATTCACGAGCCGCCGAGTCAGCGATAAGTTGTTTGTTTCAATTTTAAAAACTAACAACGTCATACCACCTGTTATTATGTACCGAACCGCAGACTCAGCGTTTCCAATGCATTAGCATAGGATAATTATGTGTATAAAAGGTCGCCGATTTTCCCATCGTACCATAAGTCTACTACCACTGCTCTACACTGCTAGACACATCTTCTTCTTCTCCTACCTGTTGCTACGCTGCTAGACACAGTTCTTCTTCTTCTACCTGTTGCTACGCTGCTTGGCACAGTTCTTCTTCTTCTTCTTCTCTACCTGCCGTAAATTGAAGGTGAGTTTTATTGACTTAAACGTAGAATTAAATAAATTTGAACCTAAAATCTTTTCCTATGCGTTATAGCGTTACTGTTCATAGCGCTGTTTTACCTGCTATATAACATCTACGTCATGATAGTAGGCGAGTGTAGCGTCACATCGATCTCAAAAGAAAAACCTCTATGCTATTTCGTATAATACATGAGGTATTTACATACTAACTATTTTGTTGAAGAGATGTCGCAACATAACGAAGGACTAACACCCGTCCAAATAGATGGACTGTTAGAGGGTATCGATTTGGATGGATAGGGTTCATGTAGTTATCATGGTTTTTATCAGACTTGTGTTTATTTTTTGTTTTAGAAATGGAGGCGCTATTAAAAAAGCTGAATGACGATACTGTGAGGGTGTTGGAATTAGAGGTGAACAAGGAATACCGGTTTACGAAGGTCGTCAGGGTGCAGACTATGTACGGCGAGCAAATAATTATATACATCGACAGTTCGAAGGTGTTCCTACCATCAAGATTCGCAAAAACGCTGCATGATGAAGATATCGCTTTACTGAACGAGAATGGAGGCGGGATAATCGCGTACAAGGAAAATAAAGACTTGGGTGGAGGGAAAACAATGAATATGGTCAAATTTTAAAAATGAAGAAGAACTCGCAAGATAATAAACCAAAGGCTGTAATATTTAATTAATAATTGTATATATAAAAATAACGTCTTTTCCATTCAAAATCCTTATTTAACCTAGATATAAGCTGTGTCGCTCTCAGTGCAACGCACGGTGAGCTTGAGAAGTGGTATAGCGCGAGCTTCACAAGCAAGCCCGCAAGAACTATCCCACCAGAAACGTAGAGCTGAAGGGTATCGACGACTTGTATCAAGCCGATCTGGTCGAGATGATCCCATACGCCAGAGTCAATAAGGGCTACAGATACATAATGACAGTAATAAATTGTTTTTCTAAATTTGCTATTGCCGTACCGCTCAAGAGCAAGACGGCTGCAGAAGTCGCTAGCGCTCTCGGTCCCATACTGGAAAAACACAAGATGCGCCATTTTCATACCGACGAGGGTAAAGAGTGGTATAACGCGTCTGTGAGGTCCTTGCTGTCCAAGCACGGGATCAACCACAACTCCACGTACTCTCCGAAGAAGGCTTCGATAGTAGAGCGGTTCAACAGGACGCTGAAGGAGATGATGTGGAGAAAGTTTACAAAACGAGGCAATTACGTTTGGATAGGTCTTTTAGACGACCTCCTGTCTCAGTACAATAACAGGTCTCACAGAATTATAGGTTTCAAACCTGTAGATGTAAGCAAGAGGAACGAAGGTGAGGTGTTAAGAAATATATTGACCAATACTCGTAAGAAACGCGTCCCCCAAACCGCCAAGTTTGAGCCGGGAGATAAGGTCAGGATCAGCAAGTACAAAAAGACTTTCGACAAGGGTTACATACCCAATTGGACCAATGAGGTGTTTACCGTAGATCGTATTTTGCACACCCGTCCCGTCACATACTCGCAAAAAGACGAAAACGGACATGTGATCAAAGGTAGTTTTTACGCCCAGGAACTGAGTAAGACGAAATACGGTGACGTATTCCTCGTCGAGAAGGTATTGAGGAGAAAAGGTGACAGGTTGCTGGTCAGGTGGTTAGGGCATGACAAGAGTCACGATTCATGGATCGACACGAAAGACCTTACATAAGAGCTGTAATGTAGGTTTATCGGTTACTAGAGCAAAATGAGGTGTAGGGAGCAGAAGGAGGAACTTCCTGTCGTCAACTTAGATGTGCTTATCGAGTCGGGAGAAATAGGCGAAACGAGAAACAGACACGGTCGCCTCCTGCCGAATAGTATCAGATGTTTGGCCGTAGGACCGTCGATTTGCGACAAGACAAACGCAATAATCAACCTGCTGTTCGACCCCAACGGGCTGAGGTTCTGCAATGTGTACGTATTTTCAAAATCTCTGCACCAACCTAAGTATAGGTTTTTGGAACGGGTGTTTCATGATATGGAGGGTGTAGACTATCACGAATTCAGCGACAACGCGCAAGTCCCGCCTCCAGAAGATGTAGAGCCCAATTTCGTGATGATCTTTGACGATGTCGAATGCGACAAGCAGCATAACGTGGTAAAGTACTTTGCTATGGGGAGACATAACAACCTGGACGTATTTTACCTATGTCAGACATACAGTAAGGCGCCTAAACAGCTCGTTAGAGATAATGCAAATTTTTCACTCGTGTTCCGTCAGCCTACGAGCGCAACCTACGCCATATTTTTAACGATCACGTAGTCCCTGATATGACTTTTGAGGAGTTCAAGAATCTGTGCGGTGAGGCGTGGTCTCGAAACATGAACGGGTTTCTAGTAGTCGACAAAGAGAGAAAAACCCTCGGCGGCCGCTATAGATTTAATTATGATACGTTCGTCACCGAACTACGGCCCGTTTAGACCGACATACATCAAGAAAAAGCTGCGCAGCTAGCAGGAATAAGCAGGAAAAAGCTGCGCAGCTAGCAGGAATAAGCAGGAAAAAGCTGCGCAGCTAGCAGAAATAAGCAGAAAAAAGCTGCGCAGCTAGCAGGTATAAGCAGGAAAAAGCTGCGCAGCTAGCAGGAATAAGCAGGAAAAAGCTGCGCAGCTAGCAGGAATAAGCAGGAAAAAGCTGCGCAGCTAGCAGGAATAAGCAGAAAAAAGCTGCGCAGTCGCAGGTCGTGTATATATTAACGGTAGTGGAAAGAGGGGCTGGGTTGATAGACGAGGAGATGGCTTCGAGACAGGTCGACGAGAATCTAGTGCTGGAGATCGCAGAGTTGCGCAGGATGATAAGAGAGAAGCAGCTAATTCTCAAGCATGGCTTGACTGAGGAAGATCTCAGGATACAGAAGCAGCTCAAACCGCTAGCCGATCCCTTATCGAAGCTGTTGAACGAAAAGAAAGCCGAGGCCAATCCTTCCTCAAGTAAGCCTGTTAGGACGAAACCTGAAAAGCCGGTCCGTACAGGTACGCCAATTCGAAGAGGAAGAGCGAAGAGTTAGGACCGTTGCAGACGAAGAAGAAAACGCCCGACGAGTCGATAGATCTTGAAGACTCCTATAAATTGGAAGAGATGGATACGCGTCCTAACCTTCCTTTGGAGTTTACAGAACATGACGCCACGGCCGGAGCAGCCGTGGAGATGCAGGACTCGAACAGACCGCAGGCTACACCGATGTGGACTCTACCTCGCGATGAGGAATTTATCACTCCCAGCACCGTGGAAGAGCTGCTGTCTACCCCGCTAGGTAAGGTCCGAGCTTCGGTATGGGTCAAGAACACGTTTCCCGGACGTCTAGCCCGTCGATATATGCATGAGGCCATCACGGACGTGGATAACAATACGGATTCAACTTACGGCGTCCACTTCGAGGGTAACGATTTGGTGATGGGAGACTCAACCGTGCAGTTTGGGCCCGACGACTCGATAATCGTCGGAGACGTATCGTACCCAGGCACATCTGGTCTGTACGAGCTGATTTTCAAAAGGAAACCCGATCCGTTCATCTACTCGGAAGAAGACTTGGAGGAGTACAAAAACTTATTGGACGCCACAAGCGCTCACAGAAGGAACAACTCGGCGCTAGGTCAAGTGAAGGCCAACACAGGGAAAAGTACGTTTCAATCATAAGCCGACTTTTCCCTCCGAAGCCGGACCAACCGAAGCGCGGTAAGGGTATACGAGCCGGACCTATGATGGAGCTGAACGGAAACAGGAAGACCGAGTACGTATATTTCGACGATCCCAACGAGCTCTGCGACAGGCTTAGACTCCTCGTAGCTTCTAAAGACTCGGGCCATACGGGTCACGACAGCGAGATAAATTCTATAGTCGAAGAGCTCAAAGAGCTGGGGCTTATAAGAGGAGATCTACGTCTATAACTTTTATTCTCACCATGGACACCGGAAGATCAGTACGTCATTTTCTCACCCCTTACAGGGTGACTGCCGATGGAGATATGGACATGAGAGGTCGGAGAATCTGTCGAGTAGGCGTAGCCCAGTCGTATACTGACGCGGTCAATGTTAACGAGTGCATGAGACTCATCCAAGCTTATGCCGAAGATTACGGAGTCCTCGAAGTTCACGAAGAGGGCGGAGGCGATCCATACTACGACCTTTTCGGACGCGGGATAGCACAAGTAGGATACCCGATCGACGACAAAGACGCCGTGAACCTCAAGTACCTGAGAGAATACGTATCATCCCTCTTCGAAAAGACGAAACCTTCAGCTCCCGTCGAAGGCGAACGAGTCGGCGAAGTCTTGAAAATGCGTGATGAGATTCGAAAGTTACGTAGGAACCGTATTGAACAAAGCGATAGACGTTCTACCTGTAGAGCTTCACACACCCGGATATCAGTACTGTGGACCCAGCACAGACCTGTCGAAGAGATTGAGAAGAGGAGACCCGGGCATCAACCCTCTCGACGCCGCGTGCAAGCAGCACGACATAGCCTATTACATCCGCAAAGACTCGGCGGGCAGGGCCGAAGCAGACCGGGTATTGGCAGAGAGAGCCTGGGAGAGGGTGAAAGCGTCCGACTCCAGCATAGCGCAGAAAGCGGCCGCCTGGGCGGTGACCAACATAATGAAAGCTAAAAGCAAGTTCGGCGGGAGGATCAAGCGAAGGCAGACCGGGAAGACCACCCGTAGGAAGACTGCTCGTAAGACTCCTAGCAAGACCAATCGCCGCACTACTCGACGAGGTGAGGGACTGTATTTGAGACCGTACCCTACGCAGCATGCAGGATGCGGACTTAAGAAAAAAAAACTTCGTTGAAACTTCCGAACAAACCCCTTTCCAATAGTCAATTGATGGCAGCCGCCGACGCACTCGAAATCTCGAACTTTAGAGGGGTGTTTATGCGTGACACGCTTCCTCACAGGCCCTACAAGAACGAATCAGCCATCGTAAACTTAGACAGCGGGATGAACGAAGGAACCCACTGGGTGTGTTACAAGAAGGTCGGGGTAGTCGTAGATTATTTCGACAGTTACGGTAATCTGAGACCGACCTTAGAGCTGGTGAGATACCTCGAAAACGGGGGTGACGGACCGATCACCATATGATATAATTACGCCAGGAGGCAAGACTTTGATTCAGTCGTGTGCGGACATCTGTGCCTAGAGTTTCTGGCAGGTAAAGATGCTGTGTCTACGCGGTAAGAGCTCTAGGATCGAGGTCGATTACTTCCCTCCCATAGACCTCGGAGAGGGTCAGTGGGAGGTAGGTCTAGTGGATTTCATGAGCTACAACAACATACCCAACGTGCGGAAAGGGGTGAACAAGCTGTTTTGTTTCGGCGATGGGGAGACTGTGGAACTGCCCGAAGGCATGTACGAGATAGACGACATCCACTCCAAGATCAAATACGAGATGTTGGAGATGTACGGCGGGATGAACTGTAAAATCGGCAGTAGAGACGCGAACCGTACCGACGTAGAAGATATAGGATCCCTTAAGTACCAAAAGCTCTTGAAGGAGCGGAAAAAGGAACAGAAAGGAAAAAGGGCAGAGAGATCGAGTGACCCTCTCGCAGAGTTCCATAAGAGATTGGAGAATGCGGCGAAAATAAAGGCTGCGATAAGAGCGGAAGAGGAAGCGAAAAAGGCTGAAGAGGAAGCGAAAACGGTGGAAGACGAAGCGAAAGCGGTGGGCGACGTGATGAAGGAGACGACAAAAGGGACAAAGACGGGTGCGGAATGTCGACCGTTGCCGAGACTCAACATGGAAGTAGACCCTACTACACTAAAATGCTCGATATTCTGCGGATAAAAAATAGACTTTACCGTACCCGGAACGATCAGAGAGGTGTTAGGGTTCGATCCGGTGATCCTCGAACCTAATAAATGGCATACTTCACAGCGTCCTGTCAACATTACGGCTGTAAACGCCATCAGGGTAACGTGCAACATTGCGAGGGGCTCGTACACTAACGGAACCGAAGGACATACGCTGCATGAGTTCTTCCCGCAGGTGCAACGGGGTTACAAGATAATCGAAGTGCCCAAGAACGTCATCTACCTACCCGTAAATACTTCAAGGATAGGAAAAGTATCCGTCTGCGTAGTGGATCAGGACGGAAGACCTATAACCTTCCAGAACGAGATAATCAGCCTCAGGCTTCACCTGAGAAAACAGACATAATGGGATTAGTCTACTTGGAAGAGGGTTATAAAAGAACTGTGTCGGACGGAGCGAAGAACATTCGTTCTGCGGAGCCTCACCAGTCACTTCGCGACAAGAAAGAGAAGAGACTCTCCTCAGATAACGCCGCTTTTTTGAGATCATTAGGATTCACCGTGTTGGAGAAATGAGCTACATAATAGACGTGGAATCCTCTAACGCCGTGGCGGATGACGACATCATAGGCATAGAGCTGCACACTCACACTCCGTACGCGTCAGCGACGTTCAACAACAACGACGAGATCAGGATCCCAGTAAACCAGCAGGATGTGTACACCCTACCTTGCGACAGCCTACTGTACGTCGACGGAAAACTTGCGGCGTCTGATGGTACTTTGGATCCGACCCTGGCTCTTTCAGACAACTGGCCTGCTTTCCTGTTTGAAGAGATCAGACTAGAGATGAACGGTATCAAGGTGGATAGAGTGCGCAATGTGGGTATAACGACGGCCTTGAAAAACATTCCATCCTTCAGGTATGGAGAACAGAACTCTATAGACGTCGAAGGGTGGAGCAAGGTCGCCGTTACGGCCATTACCATCAGCACCACCGGCCGGTTCTCGGCTCACGTACCTCTAAAGAGGATCATAGGATTCTGTGAGGATTACCGCCGCATAATAGTCAACGCCAAGCTAGAGCTTATCCTGCTCAGGTCGGCCAGCGACGACCGCGCCGTGGCGACACCCGCGGGCAAGGACTACAAGCTGTCTCTCACCAAGGTGGAGTGGAAGATGCCTTACGTCAGGCTTTCCGACGAGCGCAGGCTCTCGCTGCTCAGGATGGTTGACCAGGACGCTCCTATATCGATCGCCTTCCGCAGATGGAACCTGTACGAGTACCCCGTTCTGCCTCAGAGCACCGACGTGCTATGGATCGTCAAGACCTCTTCCCAGGCGGATAAGCCTCGCTACATCATAGTAGGACTACAGACCGACAATAAGATCAAGACTACCGTATCATCGCATTTCGACCACTGCGAGCTCCAAGACGTAAAACTGTACCTGAATTCGGTGTACTACCCGTACGAAAACGCGAAGGGAGAGTACTAACTCTTCTACGAAAACTTTAGGCGCTTCCACAAGGTCTACTACGGAGGACAATCCAATCAACCCCTCATCGATTTTACGAGCTTCAAGACGAAAGTTCCGCTCTTCTTTATAGACTGCTCGAAGCAGAACGAGTCGCTCAACACCGGCGCCATGACATCAGAATCGAGATCAAGTGCAAAAACAATATCCCTGCCAATACCTCCGCCTACTGCCTGATAATCACAGATCGCATCATGCAATATAAACCGTTCACAGGAACCGTCAGAAGGATGTAGTAACCAGGAACATTATGGCAACCGCATATCTATGATTTACAAAGACTTGTCGGCATACCTCAAGCACGGTAAAGAATTTCTCTTGGAGATTCCTTGCGAAGAACACGCTCGACAAGAGAGCGCCGACGGTGAAGACGAATGGTCCGTAACCAAGAAGAGGAAAAACTGCATGCAATGCATTTTTAACTGTCGTATCAGGCAGTAAAGCCGCGTATTGTATCCACGAGTTTTATTCTTCATGTACGGCTGTACTTAGAGTCTGAACCATTGTAATTTAGTTATAACATTTTGATTTCAGAATATATGTATTAAACTTATTTTTAAAATTTGTCATCATTTCAACACCTTTACACCTGTAGATATAAGTTTTGCTAAAGCCGAAGGCTTTCTCGGTCGTGAAGCGAAAGCGCAGCACGACGACAGGATCCGCCCGGTAGGTCGGATCCCTTCGGGAATCGGAACTCGACTTCCCGCTCCAGGTATTTCAGATACTTGCAGAGGTTTAGGTTGCGAGAAATAAAAGACAGATTCATAAAAGAATAAAACATTTATTGTTACGTTATGATGATGGTGAGAATGAATACAATAATGGCGGTGCGATAATACAATGAACTATAAACTAGTAATACTGATGTGCCAATGGCCGGATACAGTAAACTCGTCGACATGTGCTAGAAGGAGACTAACCCATAATTTCTTGGAGCTCCTGCGGAACGTTCCTATGTCCATATGCTAGGGTGCGGATGGCATCTACGGCGACGCGCTTATCATCGTAGTTGCACAGCGCAAGCTTGCTCGTCAATACAGTGCTGACTACATGCTTGCGGGATTGAAACAGCTTCATGTCCCTGTACAACCACAACGAGGGATCTTCGAGACACTTTCTGTAGTCGTCGAACGTGATGTCTTTGCGGACCACGTTCGTTTTGACGCCTTTCGCCTTCTTCTTGACAATACCCTCGCCAGTCCTGAAAGTGTACAGTTTTGCTCTCATCCCTATAAACTCTGCGATGGGGATGCCGTTGCACTCGTCTTTGAACTTGCCGAGCACGTTTTTGTTGGTAGTGGAATGGCACGGGTGTGTCGGGGGATAGTCGGAGGTGTCGAAGAAGGTCTTGAATTCTGGGTCCCGCATGTCGCGGTAAAAGTCTGGAGTCTCGATGTCGTAGAAGAAGCTGTCTGTATCCATGTACAGGAGGTCAATTTTCGACCCGTACCTCTTCTTCATGACATCGTAATGAAATGAATACATTAAGGTCTTACTGAAGTCCAAGACCGTAGCGCCCACGTAAATGGGCTTGTCCAGATGAATGGAGGTCTTGGACATCTCGACAGCGCAGAGCGACTCGTCGTAAATGATCCTGTCTTTGAAGGAGGGCTTGGCGACCAGCTTCATTAACCTCTTCGAGTTGCTAACCAGCTCCCGGTTCATGCGTTTACGGACGTTCTCCATACACTTGCCGAAGACGGCATTGTTCAGCAGTTTGAAGAAGTCCTTCTCGAAGGCGTTTCGGGCCGACTGTCTGTTAAGGGTGTTGAGGTCTATGTAGGGTTTGAGCCATGCAGACTGTCGGAACTGCAGAACCCTGTGTACTTAGGTGACTTTTAGTCCGTGTGCGATAGCCTGCTTAAGGAGAGCGTAGTGGCAAACGTACTTGGTCTTGTTTTGCAGGGTGGTCAGGAGTTTGGGGTTTCTGGCTCCGGGAGGGATCGCGTTGTCCGCCATGAACGGGAGGTCGTTGTGTGAGTCCTGTGTCTCCGCGTCTGCAGGGTACTCCACGTCCACCTCGAGGAAGAAGCCTAGCGGGGAGTCGTCGGGGATGGCGCCTACATTCGATCCTATCGCGATCTTTCTCTCCTCGTCTTAAACCCAGGAAAAGTCCTTGTAGGGGAGGTTCCCGCTCATCGCCCAACCGTATAGGTTGTTCGCGTCCACATACATGAGGTAGTTGGAGGGCAGCTCGGGGTCGAAACCTTCCACATAAGGGTTGTTGGCCTTAGCATGTTTCTTGACGCATACAGAGTTTCCTCCTCGGATCCCTCGTTCTAAGAACATGTACATATCATAATCGGTTATAAGTTCCAGTTCTACTCGCGTCTTGTAGAGCATGGCGTCGAAAGAAAAGCCTGGTACAGTAAAGTAATGGGCGCAATCGAGCCCATATTCCTTCCTGCATAGAGACCTGAAATTCTCAAAGACGTCGGCCAACAGGAGGACATCGCACTTGAGGTACAAGTCAGAGTACTCCCCCAGCGTGCGGATGTTAAAACTGTCCCACACTTTCAGAGCATGACGATAGTCATCGTCTGAAATGTGCTCCCCGGTGAGGCTGCTATAGAATGCTTCCTGAGGCGGGAGTTCCGTCTCATCGAGTCTCTCCCATGAGTCGGTATACTCGTAAGGGTACACGCCTTTCCTCTTCACTAGGGACAGCTGCGTCCCGTTAAAGAAAGACTCGGTATGGGCGAAGCCTTCGGGAGGGAGGTTGTCTACCAGAGCGCTCAGGCTGCTGGCCATGAACCTAAAAGTGTCGACAAACCTCACGGCTAGCGTCTTGGTTATGTTTTTGGAGAAGGCAACGTACTTCTCCGTAGAATTAGGTATGACGGATATCCTCTTCTCGTCATAGCCGAGCTGTCTGACTATGAAATGCGAGTCGTAATTGGAGGAGTTGTGGATGAAGACGGGCAAGAACTTCTGGTTCCGCCTCGACATGTTGCATTTTGAACAGAGAGCGGTCCTATACTTTCCAGTCAGATGACAATGATCCCTGGTGGGTCTCACTTCAGGCCCGAACGCTACATCGCACATCTGACAACTCGTAGCAGCTTTGAACGAAAGCTCGTCCTGAGCCGTAAAGACCATAGGTACGTTACGGTCTGACGCTGCGGCTACCCGCTCGACTATTTCTTTCAGGGTCTGCATAAAATGAACGGTCGCGTCAGGGCCTCTATAAAGCAAGGGCGTTTTCGGCACTAACTGGGCGATGTCGTCGGGAAGCGACGGGTCAACTACAAAATACATCCCGTAGCTCATGGGAACGTGACGCTCCGTGGCTATAGTGAAAGAAGATGTCGGTTTGGGGAGGTATCCTCCAGTGGGTTTGAGTATGCACTCAAAATCGGCATACGCAACTATTGGGACTGGTAATATGTGATGGTAATTTTTGAATTTCATCACTGGGGGAGTACCGTCATCATTAGGTTTGGGTAGGGTGATCCTGCATGGCGAATTGTCCATACAGTACTCCCTGTGAACAGTCATCGCCTCACGACTCTTAGGGTCGACGTTGTAGAAGGTGAAACACCTCTTGCATACATCGATTCGTTCCTTATGTTTTGTCAGCTGCGGTCTGATGAGACGGCTAAAATTGTTGATGAGGCATAAATGCTGAGCGTCACCCTCTGCGACCAGGAGGAGATCGAAGTGATCGTCCTTTTCGACATCAGTAACGACTAGAGGTTCTATTACCTCTTTATCTGCTATCCCATATACGTTCACCGACACTCCGTTGGCCTTGGCGAAGGCCTTTACTTGACTGAGGGAAGTGGGGAACTCTACCATGCTGAAATCGTACTTGCTAAGCAGAGCATCGTAACGTCCGTCGATTCTACCCCTGTGAGGGCCTGACACATGTTTGCATAGGATGGCCCACTTGAAACACCTATTGTCTTGGTTTTTAACGTTAATAACCGCATTGCGGTTCTTTACGAACGGCGGAAGAGATAGGTACGATGAGCCTCGAAGCGGTTCATCCATTGGGGTGGGGAATACGTGATTGTAGTTTTCGAATTTCATCATCGTAGGAGTGTCATCATTAGGTTTGGACATCGTGAAACTGCATGGAGAGTTCTCTATACAGTACTCGCGGTGGGTCGCCATCTTCTCCCTACCCTTATGGTCGTCGTTATAGAAAGTGAAACACCTCTTGCATACGTCGATTTTGTGTTCATGTTTCGTCAGCTGAGACCTGATGAGACGGCTAAAATTGTTGATGAGGCAATAATGCTGAGCGTCACCCTCTGCGACCAGGAGGAGATCGAAATGGTCGTCCTTTTCGGCATCTGATATGACTAGAGGTTCTATTACCTCTTTGTCGGCTATCCCATATACGTTGACAGACACCCCGTTGGCCTTGGCGAAGGCCTTTACTTGGTTGATAGGTGTGGGGAACTCTACCATGCTGAAATCGTACTTGCTAAGCAAGGCATCGTATCGTCTATCGATTTTTTCCCTGTGAGGACCTGTTACATGTTTACATAGGATAGCCCACTTGAAGCACCTTTCGTCTCGGTTCTGGACGTTGATAACAGCACCGCGGTTCTTTACGAAAGGTGGGAGGGGAAGGTAAGACGAACCTCTGAGCGGTCTGTATCGATTGATCCTGAGGAGGACGTCATCTACAGATACTAAAGACCATCCGCTACCCTTCCCTAAAAACTCTGCTTCCTCATCCACAAGTTTTTGGACGCACATGTCTACGAGCGCTCCTATATCCGACCCGGGAAAGACGCAGGTGTTGGCAGTCTTGAACCCTACGTCTTGCACCTCTCCCGTCGTCGCCTTCTCGTATGTGCACTCCACTAAGATATTAAATTTGTACGATCTTAGGGAGGTCGACATCTCGCTGAGCAACGACTTCATTTTTTCCCTCAGGTGTGCCAGGAGCACCGTCACGTCCTTGAAGATGCTGTTGTCGTTCTTGCAGTAATACGTTCGGAGGTTACAACCGAACGCATTTTCCAAGACATGAAAACTGCCAGGCTCTTGAACTTGGTCCAACCTGATTCGCTTGGCTTGCCTTTCCATATTTCCTGCAAAACCATATGTTTTAGTTTAACGGAAAAAGTATGGTACTTTGAAATAAAAACAATGATAAACAGTTTAATACATTTATTCTATTATTAATATATAAATATAATATTAATACTGATACTAATAATACGACGGAATGTGCATACGTCATTTTGTTAGCGGATTCGCCGCGATTTGACGTATGATTTTTTACTTCCGCTTGCATCGCTGGTTGTACCGTTGGTTGTACCGCTGGACCGGTACTTCCGCCCGGTCATCGTCCACTAGGTCTATCATCGGCATATTTTAGGGTGCTCCCAGCAGCTCATCGAACAGTGTGGAGGTTTCCCTCAGCGGTTCGACTGTATGCTCATCACTAAGTTTATATTTTATTAAAAAATTCTATGTTTATATATAATGAAAATATTCTAAGTTCATATTTATAAAATGTATTACAGTATGAGGTGTCTCACCTTTCAATAAACTCGAAGAGCTGACAGGTAGAGTTATCGGGAGAAATATCAGTCGCAGTTGCTACTGATGGTATGATTCGATGGGAAAATCGACGACCTTTTATACAGATAATCATCCTATGCTAATGCATTAGAAACGCTGAATCTGCGGTTCGATACATAATAACAAGTGGTATGACGTTGTTGGTTTTTAAAATTGAAACAAGCAACTTATCGCTGACTCGGCGGCTCGTGAATAATACATTGCATCATTTAGAAAAATTAACTGTACATTTAAATTTGCAGTAAACAAGTTGCATCATCTGAATCAATAGTCTGTCACGTGCATAGATAAAAACGAATGACGTCAATGCTAATGCATTGGAAACGCTGAGTCTGCGGTTTCTTTATTTATGACGTCAATAAAAGGCACGCGAATGCAACGTGACTCGTAACAAAACAACATGCGTCATTGTCAAAATTAAAAGAATAGAGTTGCAAATAAACAGATTTCATCATCTGAATCAATAGTCTGTCACGTGCATAGATTAAAAACGAATGACGTCAATGCTGATAAAACAAAGCATAGGGTGTTCCGAAACGAAATTACCAAAATTACCGATTGTTCGGATCCCGAAATAACCTAACGGCCGAAACCGGACGTAACGCGTTCTACGGAACGTCCGGGTCCTGCTGGCACCTAAACCTCGTCGATCCGATCATCAGGTCACGTGTTACAAGCGATCTCAGGTTCCATCGGGGATACGGCTACGGATTAGGGCTTATCTTGTAGATCTCGATCTCCCGATCACGGGGGTACCGTCCGCATCAAAATCGGCCCAGCGGTTGCGGAGAAAATCGGGTTTGGAAGTTTGCAAAAAAAAATATTTTTTGGCGGGTTTTTTTTTTGGCGGGATTTTTTTTGGCGGTTTTTTTTTGGCGGGATTTTTTTTTTGGGTCAAAGGTCAACTTTTTTTTCTCGATCCGCCAGGTTAAAAGTCAAGGTTGTCCTGGAAGCCCCACTTCCTAGCTACTCCCTTATTTTCGCCGCATTCTCCAATCTCTTATGGAACTCTACGAGAGGGTCACTCGATCTCTCTGCCCTTTTTCCTTTCTGTTCCTTTTTTCGCTCCTTCAAGAGCTTTTGGTACTTGAGGGATCCTGAGTCATCAACATCGGTTCGGTTATCGTCTTACTCCGTGTCTCTGCTGCTGGCGCAGTTCGCTCCGCCGTACATCTCCAACATCTCGTATTTGATCTTGGAGTGGATGTCGTCTATCTCGTACATGCCTTCGGGCAGTTCCACAGTCTCCCCATCACCGAAGCAAAACAGGTTGTTCACCCCTTTCCGCACGTTGGGTATGTTGTTGTAGCTCATGAAATCCACTAGACCTACCTCCCACTGACCCTCTCCGAGGTCTATGGGAGGGAAGTAATCGACCTCGATCGTAGAGCTCTTACCGCTTAGACACAGCATCTTTACCTGTCAGAAACTCTAAGCATAGGTGTCCGCACACGACTGAATCAAAGTCTTGCCTCCTCTCGTAATTATATCTTATGGTGATCGGTCCGTCACCCCCGTTCTCGAGGTATCTCACCAGCTCTAAGGTCGGTCTCAGATTACCGTAACTGTCGAAATAATCTACGACCGCTCCGACCTTCTTGTAACACACCCAGTGGGTTCCTTCGTTCATCACGCTGTCTAAGTTTATGATGGATGATTCTTTCTTGTAGGGCCTGTGAGGCAGCGTGTCACGCATAAACACCCCTCTAAAGTTCGAGATTTCGAGTCTTTGCGTCTTTGCGTCGGCGGCCGTCATCAATTGACTATCGTAAAGGGGTTTGTTCGGAAGTTTCAACGAAGTTTTTTTTTTCTTTAGTCCACATCCTGCGTGCTGCGTAGGGTACGGTCTCAAATACAGTCCCTCACCTCGTCGGGTAGTGCTACGGATAGTCCTGCGGGTAGTGCGACGATTGGTCTTGCTAGGGGTCTTACGAGCGGTCTTCCTACGGGTGGTCTTCCCGGTCTGCCTTCGCTTGATCCTCCCGCCTAACTTGCTTTTAGCTTTCATTATGTTGGTCACCGCCCAGGCGGCCGCTTTCTCCGCTATGCTGGAGTCGGACGCTTTCACCCTCTCCCAGGCTCTCTGTACCAATACCCGGTCTGCTTCGGCCCTACCCGCCGAGTCTTTGCGGTTGTAATGGGCTATGTCGTGCTGCTTGCACGCGGCGTCTAGAGGTTTGATGCCTGGGTCTCCTCTTCTCAATCTCTTCGACAGGTCTGTGCCGGGTCCGCAGTACTGATATCCTGGTATATGGAGCTCTACAGGTAGAACGTCTATCACTTTGTTCAATACGGTTCCTACGACGTTCTCGGCGGCTCCTAAGACTCCGCTCGCGATGCTGCCTACCAGTCCAGCTCCTGCATGCGCTCTACCGCGAGTCGTGCTGCGTCGCCCCATTTTAAATTTATAATGAGGTCTGTGGTGCAGTCACCGGCTATTTATGGAGCTCCTTTTGTTTCCAAGCGGAATGTTATTTCTTCCAACTCTTTGCGTAACTTTTGAATCTCATCACGCATTTTCAAAATTTCGTCGACCCGCTCGTCTTTGACGGGATCTGAAACTTTCATCTTTTCGTCGTGGAAGGAAAAGTACTCTTTCAAGTACTTGAGGTTGACGGCGTCTTCGTCATCGATCGGATCTCCTACTTGCGCCATCCTGCGCCCGTAAAAATCGTAGTAGGGATCGCCGCCGCCCTCCTCGTGAACTTCGAGGACTCCATAATCTTCGGCATAAGCTTGGATGAGTGTCATGCACTCGTTAACATTGACCGCGTCAGTATACGACTGGGCTAAGCCTACTCGACAGATTCTCCGGTCTCTCATGTCCATATCTCCATCGGCAGTCACTCCGTAAGGGGTGAGAAAACGACGTACGGATCTTCCGGTGTCCATGGCGAGAATAAAAGTTACATACGTAGATCTCCTCTTATAAGCCCCAGCTCTTTAAGCTCTTCGTCTATTGCATTTATCTCGCTGTCGTGACCCGTATGGCCTGAGTCTTTAGAAGCTACGAGGAGTCTAAGCCTGTCGCAGAGCTCGTTGGGATCGTCGAAAAATACGTACTCAGTCTTCCTGTTTCCGTTCAGCTCCATCATAGGCCCGGCTCGTATACCCTTACCGCGCTTCGGCCGGTCCGGCTTCGGAGGGAAAAGCCGGCTTATGATTGAAACGTACTTTTTCCCTGTGTTGGCCTTCACTTGACCTAGCGCTGAGTTGTTCCTTCTGTGGGCGCTTGTGGCGTCCAATAAGTTTTTGTACTCCTCCAAGTCTTCTTCCGAGTAGACGAACGGGTCGGGTTTCCTTTTGAATATCAGCTCGTACAGACCAGACGTGCCTGGGTACGACACGTCTCCGACGATTATCGAGTCGTCGGGTCCAAACTGCACGGTTGAGTCTCCAATCACCAAATCGTTACCCTCGAAGTGTACCCCGTATGTAGAATCCGTATTGTTGTCGGAGTCGGTGATGGCCTCATGCATGTACCGACGGGCTAGACGTCCGGGAAACTTGTTTTTGACCCATACCGAAGCTCGGACTTAGCGGGGTAGACAGCAGCTCTTCCACGGTGCTGGGGGTGCTAAATTCCTCATCGCGAGGTAAAGTCCTCATCGGAGTAGCCTGCGGTCTGGAAGCGTCCCTCATCTCCGCGGAATTCCCGACAGTTGAATCATCCGTGAACTCCACTGGGAGGCTGGCGCTCGTATCCATTTCTTCCATCCTATGGAGGTCTCTCGCATCCATCGGTTCGTCCGCGGTCTTCTTCTTAGTATGCCGAGGTCCGAACCCGTCGCTCCCCCTCTTCAGATTAGCGTACCTGTACGGACCGGTCATCAGATCTTTCCATGAGTCGTCGGTACTTTCATCTGCGACTCTGTATTCTTCGTCATCATCGTCAAGAGCTTCAACCTGTCTAGAAGACCGCTTTTCAGGTTTCGTCCTAACAGGCTTACGCTTTAAACCCTTCAACGGTTCGCTCGTTGAGGAAGGGTCAGTCTCGGCTTTCTTTTCGTTCATCAGCTTCGATAAGGGGTCGGTTAGCGGTTTAAGCTGCTTCTGTATCCTGAGATCTTCCTCAGTCAAGCCATGCTTGAGAATTAGCTGCTTCTCTCTTATCCTCCTGCGCAACTCTGCGATCTCCAGCACTAGATTCTCGTCGACCTGTCTCGAAGCCATCTCCTCGTCTATTAACGCAGTCCCCTTTCCACTACCGTTAATATATACACGACCTGCGACTGTACACCTTTTTCCTGCTTATTCCTGCTAGCTGCGCAGCTTTTTCCTGCTTATTCCTGCTAGCTGCGCAGCTTTTTCCTGCTCGTTCCTGCTAGCTGCGCAGCTTTTTCTTGCTTATTCCTGCTAGCTGCGCAGCTTTTTTCTGCTTATTCCTGCTAGCTGCGCAGCTTTTTCCTGCTCGGTCCTGCTAGCTGCGCAGCTTTTTCCTGCTGTGTGTCGGCCGAAACGGGTCGCAGTTTGGTGACGAACGTATCGTAATTAAATCTATAGCGACCGCCGAGGGTTTTTCTCTCTTTGTCGACTACTAGAAACCCGTTCTTGTTTCGAGACCATACCTCACCGCACAGAATCTTGAATTCTTCAAAACTCATATCGGGGACTACGTGGTCGTTAAAAATATGGCGTAGGTTGCGCTCGTCCTGACGGAACATGAGTAAAATATTTGCATTATTCCTAACGAGCTGTTTAGGCGCCTTACTGTATGTCTGACATAGGTAAAATACGTCCAGGTTGTTAAGTCTCCCCATAGCAAAGTACTTTACCACGTTGTGTTGTTTCTCGCATACAACATCGTCAAAGATCATCACGGAATTGGGCTCTACCTCTTCCGGAGGCGGAACTTGCGCGTTGATGCTGAATTCGTGATAGTCTACACCCTCCATATCATGAAACACCCGCTCCAAAAACTTGGGTTGGTGCAGAGATTTTGAAAATACGTACACATTGCAGAACCTCAGCCCGTTGGGGTCGAACAGCAGGTTGATTATTGCGTTTGTCTTGCCGCAATTCGACGGTCCTACGGCCAAACATCTGATACTATTCGGCAGGAGGCGACCGTGTCTGTTTCTCGTTTCGCCTATTTCTCCCTACTCGATAAGCACATCTAAGTTGACGACAGGGAGTTTCTCCTTCTGCTCCCTACACCTAATTTTGCACTAGTAACCGATAAACCTACATTACAGCTCTTATATAAGGTCTTTCTTGTCGATCCATGAATCGTGACTCTTGTCATGCCCTAACCACCTGACCAGCAACCTGTCACCTTTTCTCCTCAATACCTTCTCGACGAGGAATACGTCGCCGTATTTCGTCTTGTTCAGTTCTTGGGCGTAAAAACTACCTTTGATCACATGTCCTTTTTCGTCTTTGAGCGAGTATGTGAAGGGACGGGTGTGCAAAATACGATCTACGGTAAACACCTTTAGGTCCAATTGGGTATGTAACCCTTGTCGAAAGTCTTTTTGTACTTGCTGATCCTGACCTTATCTCCCGGCTCAAACTTGGCGGTTTGGGGAGCGCGTTTCTTACGAGTATTGGACAATATATTTCTTAGCACCTCACCTTCGTTCCTCTTACTTACATCTACAGGTTTGAAACCTATAGTCCTGTGAGACCTGTTATTGTACTGAGACAGGAGGTCGTTTAAAAGACCTATCCAAACGTAATTGCCCCGTTCTGTAAACTTTCTCCACATCATCTCCTTCAGCATCCTGTTGAACCGCTCTACTGTCGAGGCCTTCTTCGGAGAGTAAGTGGAGTAGTGTTTGATCCCGTGCTTGGACAGCAAGGACCTCACAGACGCGTTGTACCACTCTTTACCCTCGTCGGTATGAAAATGGCGCATATTGTGTTTTTTCAGTATGGGGCCGAGAGCGCTAGCGACTTCTTCAGCCGTCTTGCTTTTGAGCGGCACGGAAATAGCAAATTTAGAAAAACAATTTAATACTGTCATTATGTATCTGTAGCCCTTATTGACTCTGGCGTATGGGATCATCTCGACCAGATCGGCCTGATACAAGTCGTCGATACCATTCAGCTCTACGTTTCTGGTGGGATAGTTCCTGCGGGCTTGCTTGTGAAGCTCGCGCTATACCACTTCTCAAGCTCATCGTGCGTTGCACTGAGAGCGACACTGCTTATATCTAGGCTAAATAAGGATTTTGAAAGGAAAAAAACGTTATTTTCTAAATAATCATTTATTGAACAGAAAAAATAACAATATATTTACAAAATTCACTTTTTAGGCAATACATTATATTTCGAAAGTATATTGCGAAATTGATAAATAATCACGCTGTCGTAACATTTTATTCCGAACAAAGTATAGTCGATCTTGCCGGCTCGTAGTAGTTTACCTGAAAATTCGCTAAACTCGTACATGAGGTTTCCTATGAAGAAGTAGAGTATTCCGTTTGTGTATCGCATAGCAGAGTCTAGACCGAGTGGTATACCAGGAAATATTTTGGTAATCATTCCCAATTCGCGCGAGGTGAAATCATTTTCGTCTATTTCGGCATAGAATATATCATTGTATAATACGTACGTCTTGCCTGTGTACGTATTGATAATAGTGTGTATAACACTTGACTCTGGTATGCCGAATTGTCTCGCGGCCGATACTGGATATCCAGTTCAAGTTGAAGGTTGAAGGTTATGCATATTAAATACGTACAATGTCTTACCGTCTACTAGCATAACTACCAGACCGTTCGGCCTTTGATACACCGCTGTAATATTAAACTTTGTCGGTAGAAACTTTAACCAGTCGGTTAGCACCAATGGTTTCTTCGAATGATGAAACTCTCCATCGATGTCTAATGACCACACAAGTTTATCATGTAGAATGTAGAATCTATTATTGATGACGACCATTTTCATCGTATTATCGATGTGCTGACAAATGAAGGTTTTAATGAAGGTTTTATGAAGGTTTTTTGGTGGCGGAGGAGTGGTGCTGTTTTTTCGTGATACAGTGGTGGCGGCTGTTGTAGTAGCGGTCGTAGACGGTGTTGTTCGAGGTCTAGGTCTACCGTAAAGACTTTGAATAGCATTGATATCATCCTCGGCTAGACTGGTGTATCCTCTGTAATACGCATACATGACAGCACGTCTATCGGTAGAGTGTTCGATTCCTATCACATGTCCAATTTCATGTAACATCATCGCTAAAAAGTTGCTTCTGCCGGGTGGAATTATTCGTTCCAAACTATAGTCCCATTGTTCGTCTGCATCCACGTGTATCTCTACAACACTATTATTCCTATTGGGAAAAAATGCGTGTGCTAATGTTCCACCTCGTCCGTCGAAGCGTATGGGACACATACCGCTCACTCTTTTACTGTACCTGTGAAGGGTACGGCCGTTTGTTATCACAATATCTGGGTTCTCGCTGTTCTGGTGGAATGTTAGTCCTGACGAGTTCATCCAGATTTCAAACGCGCGTTCGGTAGTCGCTACCATTTCGGGCGTGGCCAGGCTGTAATGCCATGATAAGTTGTTTTTTGTCCACGAATGCGGTGCAGTTCTATAGGCGGATGCTAAATCGAATACTCCGCACCTTGGTTGTGTCATCAAACAGGTAGTGTTTTCGTTCTCCTCCCCATCGATCGGTAATTCGTAAAATTCTTGGAATTGCTTCAAGGCGGTTTTGATGGTTTCGGGATCTGTGAATGAAGCGTTTGTCTCTGTCGCGAGATATCCGTACGTTTGTAGATATTCTATGGTTGACGTAGAGATGAATGACGCTGCAGAGGTGAGAACCATGCAAAATATAACCGCTATCAACGATGACATGATGATAACTGACAGTTTTTATATTTTTTGACGGCAACATGCACTGATGGTATGATTCGATGGGAAAATCGGTGTCCTTTTATACAGATAATTCCCCTATGCTAATGCATTGAAAACGCTGAGTCTGCGGTTCGGTACAAAATGAGAATAACAAGCGGTATGACGTCAACGATTTTTAAAATTGAAACAAACAACTTATCGCTGACTCGACGGCTCGTGACTTTAACGAATAATATGTTGCATCATCTTAACTGTAAATTTAAATTTGCAATAAACAAGTTGCATCATCCCAATCAATAGTCTGGCGCGTGCATAGATAAAAAACGAATGACGTCAATGCTAATAAAACAAAGCACAGGGTGTCCTGAAACGAATTTTCCTAAATTTATATATTTCGGATCCCGAAAGAACCTAACGGTCGAAACCAGACGTAACGCGTTCTACGGAATGTCCGGGTCCTGCGGGCACCTAAACCTCGTCGGTCCGACAGACAGGTCACGTGTTACAAGCGATCTCAGGTTCTATCGGGGATACGGCTACCGATTAGGGTTTATCTTTTAGATCTCGATCTCCCGGTCACGTGTGTATCGCCCGCATCAAAATCGGTCAAGCCGTTGCGAAGCAAATCGGGTTTGGAACTTTGCCAAATTAATTGTTTTTAATTTTTTGGGATTTTTTTATTTTATTTGTTTGTTTTTTTTTGGCGGGATTTTTTTTTTGAAGTTTTTTTAATTTTTTTTTTGGCGGTTTTTTTTGAAGGTTATTTTCCAAGTTCGTGCCAGAGCCGCCAGGTCAAAGGTCAAGGTTGTCCCAGTACTCTTATTTCCTAACTACTAATGATAGACTAGAAAAAACAAATAATAAGTAAATGGAACTGAATGATTTTATAAATAACATGATTGAGGTTAATTAAAGATTTAATAACGTGGATAGAAAAATAAATGAACTAAGTCAAAAATTGCACTTCAATTTAGTAGGGACCAAGGATAAAATAGAATAATGTACAGGAAAAAATAAATAATATATAAAATTGTTGTCGTTAGATTTTTAACATTAAAATCAAATAAAACCAGTAAGTTGATTTAACAGTATTAAAAAAGGAGCATTATTTTAAAATTACACTGAAACAGTGAAGGTTGTGATTGTAATTATGAAAATATATTAATTGAATAAAAATCATAATGTATTAATGTGAATAATATTTATTGCATTCATTACCTTGTCTCCTATTTCATTAAATAGGAGACAAGGTAAATGAAAAACATAATAAAATCAAACTTGAAAGCTAGTGCAAAGCCAATAAAGAATACAAAACAAAATTAAAATAATAAAATTATCTTACAAATAGGCAATAAAAAATATCAAATTAAATAATATTACATACTTAAAGTAATAAAAACATCAGTCGTGATATGATGTAGGCCTAACAATTTCATTTATAAAAATACTTTTAAAAGTATTTTCTATTTAAATACTTTTGGAAGTATTTTGTTGTTACTTTTTAATCAGCGTGTACACATTTTTATATAATGCGCATGCTCAGTGACGTCATAATTTGTTTACATTAGGAGCAAACTTAGAGAGGCTAGACTGTAGTAACAAGTCCCAATCTCAAAACAGAACAATCTCCCGAACCTGCATTAAAATGTCCGAACCTGCATTGTAAGGCGAGTCCGTATAGGTAATCCTAGAAGCGTTAAACAAGCAATGCGCAGCCATTACGCCCGTAAAACCTTTCAACGGGAAAAATGGACAATACGCGTTGACTTAAAGTCAACGCGTATTGTCCATCCACAACCCAACTCCTAACCGAGTCCAGTTTTCATTCAAATAGTCGGTATTATTGTTTTCATTAAATGGTAGCTATATATTCCCAGGTAGCGGTGACCGTGACGAGAACGATCGCCAAAATGGGTGAATATTTCAGTAGACCTATCATCGCTCAGTCTCTTTTTAATTTTATGCACCGACGCCCAAATGAAAAATGAACTGTTATTAATCTTCCCGTTTTTCTGTTCATTAGGCGTCACTATAATCTTGTACCTACAGCTGTTCCCATTGTTGGCTCGTTTTAAAATGAATAATCGCTATTAAATTAATTTTTTATAATTTCGAGCGCTGTTCGATGCGATCGTACTAAAAATAAATTAAATTAAATTCAAAAAAGTGTTAATAAATTTACACGAATGTTTTAACACTGAACGCCTTTACGAGGTGCATTTATAACATTATTAGCAACTAGCTATATGGCGCGATGGCCGCTTTACGTACCCACACGCAATGTGAAATAACAATAATAATCACTACAATATAGGCCCAAGCAATCAACGCACACACAACATCATAAAGGGCTTAATAAGTTCAAAGCCAAAATAATTCGTACAAATACTCAACAATAATATTAACACCAGAAAAATGGGGGTTTCAAAATAGGTAAGCTATAGTGATACGATATCCAGAAGGCTTACGAAAACAGATTACGGTTTACTACCATTTAGCAGTAGGCCCCAGAGATAATGTATAGGCCCTACCTTAATTTTCATTTCCAGCAGATGAAACTGGAACAACAGTATGGCTTAAAGCGATACAGAGAATAAAAATCTAACTACAGTAAATATTACTGGGTAATGATGTATGCCATTTTCCTGTACTATTTTAAGCCTTCCTGGTTCAAATCGTAGCAAAGGTAAAGGTATCAGATGAACTAATGTCCCATAGCCGAGCGAGTGAGAGGGAGATATGTAGCATAACTACGCATGCGCTCAAAGGTCTTTACCGTTATAATCCAAATCTGAAAACATACTACAGTCGTTATCTTGCTTGGCAGTTTACTGCATGCATAAACGCTTGCTCACAACAATGAGTAAAATTATACGACAATGTTATTGGAACGGCGCGTATGGCTTGTGCGAGGGAGAGCGTTATGCATTCTCTCACTCCCACAGCTAGGGGACTGCAGTTCATCTGAATACTGTAGTTACTGAATACTAGAGAAGAGACAAAAGAACTGTCACTGCGAACGAGTCGCGGTTACTTTTAATTCACGGTGACCACAGTTATTCAGATAGGCGAGTAACCGTTCCCCAGTCACTGTTACAAAGATCGCTTACTCTTCTGTCACTGGAAGACAGGACGACACGGCGAATGTTAACCGTACTTCTACAGGTATATAGAACAAACCTCTCGTTCCCCAGTCACTAAAAAAGATCGCTTACTCATTCTCTGTTCACTGTTTAAGACAGGACGATATGGCGACCGTAATTCTACAGATAGAAGAGTAACAGACCTCTCGTTCCCCCAATCACTTTTACAAAAATCAGTTACTTACTCATTCACTGTTCACTGTCACTTTTAAGACAGAACGAATGCTTTACCTTAGAAACTAGTGAAAAAAATCACTCACTCATTCACTGTTCACAGTTAAGACTAAACGACATAGGTAATAGCTACGTAATATATATGTTGGTCTGTTCACTGGGCTTAGTGCTCTCCTTTAATAACCGGCACGTCCATTCTCTTTTACTTCTATTTTTACGCACTCTTCTCTCTCACCCTCTCTCGGTCTCTTCCCGTTGTTATGTTTTTCATCTACTAGACTAAACAAAACGAGAGTAGTTCCTTTACATTTCTGATCGCGGTAACATAATTACATTACAGTGTTATTTTTATTGCACGGCGCGTTCTACCTAGCTATTTTATTTATATTGTCGTTGTTAATTTTTCAGTTGTAAATTGTTTTTTGTACTTTTCCTTTTTTATATAAAATATTTTTATTACTTATTTAGGATACCTTGTGTTAATCAGTTTTAGGCGAAATTTTTATTTTAGTTATATATGTAGCCCACTTTTTTTAATTTATCAAAACTTCAGTTGTTATCATGAAATAACAACTGAAAACATTGTTATTATTTCATGATAACAACTGAAAAATATACTAATTCACTAGTAACTATTAAAAGTAACGGCGAACGCGGTAATCAGTGTAACCGTGATCACGGTGACTGGTTGAAACTGTGAACGCTCTTCACTAGTGAATATTACCCCTTTTACAGGAGGGGGGTTAGGGTCATACTTTGATGGTTCGGGTTCAATTAACCGTAGGCGTTGGCCTACTCTTTCAGTCTGTACAAGACTGCACCTCCTTTACACATATTTATTCTCGTCTCGTCGGGTCATGGGTAACGTGACCAATTTTTTTCGTGTCAAAGCGGGACGTTACGGAACTTTGTAAATAAATAAATACATAAATATGGGGTACGTCGGTGTAAGATGCCATATTTAAGTGCAAAATAAAAGTTATGGTTTAAAAGCGACTTAAAATAAGTTATTGTGGTATCTTACCCTCACTGACATATTAATTCTTACACCAACTTACCCTAAAAATAATTTTGCTACAGCAAAATCGGTTCAACAGTTTACGCATGAAACATGACAGCCAGATTAGAGTTACTTTTGTATTTTGTAATACAGTAAGGAGTTGGGATAAGCAAGTATGCGGTAAATTTCTAAATAAAACCATTCACATTTGATAAATGAAATATTAATATTTATTGCGTAAAAAGAAGAAACTGTTTTACAATAGGTATTCATTTAATTATAAAGACAATCTTAACGTTTTTTAAAAATTAGACTGAGATATTAAATTGCAGTTACAGGCACACGTGTTTTGTTTATGTCGGCGGAGCAAATCATTTTTAAAATATCTGGTCTAGTGTTTAGATAGGAATAAAGGTCAGTACATTATTTGTCGATGTTTATTTTTGTAATTAAAATAGATTTTAAAACTGTGACACCTAACTGTGTTTTCTCACTGGTCCATATTTTATTCATGAAAGAAAAAACCCTTTCAACAGGGGCGTTACTGCCCGGCAGACGCAAAACATATTCAATAATAAAATTATTAGAAAGTTCACACAGTTAAGATGTTCGTCTCGGAAATGTGAGAATAACTCCACCCAACGATCTTCAACAGCAATATTTTTCTGTTCCAGCATGATATCGTTTCATCTGTGATGTGGTTACTAATTAACGAAAATTCGTCAAACACTGCCGTATCTTGACTACTGCTAACAAATTCTTGAGTAATCAGCAAATCCATCACATTCTGAACGTCTTCTCACGTTAGTACTCTTGACAAATTTTCCCATTGGAACACTTCTAAGTCTGCATTGAACTGACGCCACTGTTCCAAGCATTCTTTACTTGTCTTATAAAATTCAACCACTGCAGCTTTTACATTCTGAACAACAGCAGCGTCATTTTCTTGTAATTTTATCATTAAATTACGAACGGTGTGAGGAAGAAAACAAGAACTCTCTGTATGTGCCGAATTATCTTGCAGTCGATTAATTTCCTTCGTAGATTCAATTGCAGAGACGCTTTGTCCCTCAATTTTCAGCACGGTTTGATGAAAAGTCGCTGCCTGTGCATGCATAAAATACAACAACCAATTTAGAAACGGGATTTTTGAAAAAGGTTTTTAAAATATTTCGGCAGTTATCGATGCTCAAAAAATAACTTTGTAAGGACTGGAATATTTTTAAAATTCTTTCAAGCGCCGGCATTAATGCGAGCCATCTTGTTTTACTATAGCCCAGCAGTTTCTGATACTTTGTATCACTGAAATCACAGAATTCTTTCGGAGATTCCACTCGAATGCTGTAAATGTACAAAAAATGAATAAATTTTGACAACGATGCATTCAAAGTCTACAGGAAGACCATTTTATTTTATTTTTTATTTTATTTTAATATAATCATTGCAAGATAATACTTCTCTTAAATAATTGACAATTAAATCCGATGTCTCACCTGGCTGCTCTCGAAACTCTAAAATCTTAACTTTAACGCCTTCATAAGGTAAAAAATAGCGAATCAAAACGGGGAATAGTTTTATTGAGCTATGATTAGAAGCATCCGTTGATAAAGGTATGCAGTGAGCTTCGCGAAGGTGGTTTTTCATTGGCAATCATTAGTGTTCTTTTCACTTCTTATTAAGCAGAAAAATCTGGTGTGAAACACTCACACAACTTTCTCTTGCCAATGCAAATAATTAACAATAAAACGTAACATTAGTAATAAAACATTAGAAACAAACAAAAAAACTAACCTCAATAAACATAACCTGATTTTAATCATGAGTTAAAGATGCAAAATGAAAATCGACCTCAGTTTGGCTTAAAAATACGGAAAATCACTCTTTCACGCTAAGCTATGCTCTGTAGAGAAAAATGCACTAAATAAAAGTTGTACATCTTTTAATATTCTATAAATTTGATTATATACACTTTTGTCGTAAAATGCATACTAAGGCCGAAATCTTTAAAAACAATCGATTTTTCACGTTTTTGTGAGAAAAAAATAGAAAATTGCTAATTACCACTAAACTGCGCATTATACAAAAAAATGTTTAAAATAAAAGTTAAAGGATTTTAAATTTTCTACATTTTTTAACATATAAATTTTTGCGCTAAAATGCATATTAACGCCGCGATCTGAAAAAACAACTTTTTTACGTGAAAACAGCCTTACCCAGAATTTCAGGAAACATGGCGCTTACCCTATCTTGTAGAGCATAAAAAATTCAGTAAACCAAGCCTATGATTTTAAAAAAATCATAGGACCAGTTTTTGAGAAAATCGAAAAAGTGAAAAAATTACACGAATAAACTACTACTCCCGGTTGACCGGTTTTGATAAAAATGTTCGTGTCGGGTCCGGTAGTGGTATGTAACTTAAGTTTCAAGTTTCAAGTTCGTATGATGTTCCGTTCTTGAGATATTTTGTACACACACACACACACACACACATACTTGTAGGAGGTAGGTCACGGGGTACCACGCACAAAACCGTCAAAACGGGTGCTCCCCTTTAGCGTAAGTGCATTTAATTAAAATTGTAAAATTTTAGTAAAAGTTAATCTCATTACCTACAATACATGTTTGGTTTTTAATAAAAACATTTTTTCCCTGTCTGAATTTAACCGACGAAAAGGGGTACTAACGGTTTTTCTCAACGGGGAATTTCGCACTCCCAAAACGGGGAAGGCGGGAAAACAACCAAGTATGACCTTCAGGTTTCCTGAACGGCAACGTCGTGTCGCACGACGTTGCTTATCATCGCAATGCATAAAGAAACTTCCCTTAGTTGTAGTGCAACGTATTCATTTTGTAAGATTTCCTAGCTGTGAAAGAATCCCTTATAAGTTTGTCATATTTATCCGCCTGAAACAGAATCATACGTTGGAATTGCTTCCATCTTTACCTGAATTGCTGGATGTAAATTTTTACAATTTTATATTTTATTATTTTTTTTGGATGTAAATTATCACAAATTTTTTATTAAAATGCCGTACAACAAGTACTTACTAGTTTTTGTACTAGCACGCGTTTCAAGGCGATAAGTTTCATCATCATCATTATTAATATAAATCTATAACTGAAAAATTTGTTTGAAAAATTTATTTCAAGAATAAAATTAATTAGAATTAAATTTTAATTTAAAAAATTCTTGAAAATATTATTGTGAGTATTGCATTAATTTATTGCAATTAGTTCATTATTTATTAAGTGCATTAATTGTAGTAATTGTAGTTTATTTGTAGAATTTTATTTTGTAGTTTATAATTTGTAATAAATACTTGTAATTTTGTAAACGAATAGTTCTTTAATTATTTATCTTACCCAGATCCCGAAACGGACCTCAGCTATAAGTGTCCCAATATATTCATAAAATGTAAACATTAAGATATACATTTTTGTCAATGTCAAGAGCGAATAACACATAAATGACCGACTTTATCGGTGACCGATAAAGTCACTTCACCGACTTTGTCGGTGAAGTACTGATATGTATACAATAGCAGTAAAGGCGCCTTCACTGCTTCATCGTACCCAAACAAACATACGTTTTTTTTAATTGATTTTGAAAAATATAGACTGATTTAATCGTGTATCAAGTCTTTCAGTTCATCGTTGTTCGTCTAGGAACGTACACCGGTATTTTTATGTAATGTGTGTTAACAAATACTTCCATTACCTATTCACATAAAAACCGCCAATTACTCTCACTGATT
This sequence comes from Catonia carolina, assembly GCA_035578175.1. NCBI lineage: Eukaryota > Metazoa > Arthropoda > Insecta > Hemiptera > Achilidae > Catonia > Catonia carolina. The sequence goes on from JAQMRL010000004.1 coordinate 5,246,196, forward strand.
GATTAGTGTATCGTAGTGGAACTACTTTCAATATAGTAGTATGTAAACTGCAAAAATAGTGATCATTACGAAAATATTTTCAGTGTCTATTGTGGAATGTAAAAATTTTTAGGAGTCGCGTTAGACAGCGAACTATCTTGAGACAGTCATACAAATTTATTTGCAATAACATTAAATAGTAGACTGTTACGCCTTAAAACGCTTAAACAAATTCTGAGCATTTATCATTACTTCTCAGTATTTATTATGCTTACTTCATATTCTCACATTTAAAATTTGTTACATCTTAGAGATCTCTGGGAAAAGTAGATGCAGTCCTCAGGATGCAAAAATTGGCATGTTCAGGCCACATTAAAAGCAAAACAGGGTGATTCTTGTAAATCCTTTTTTAAAAAAACTAAATATTCTAAAGTTTCCATGAATTTAAACTTATGAGAGTGCATTATTTCTGAAGGAGCATGAATATTAATTTTTTAAATATAAAATAAGAATAGCCTACTACAAAACCTTTAAAAGAATTATTAAGCAACGTAAAACAACCGGATACGAAAAAGCACAGTACTATGTATAAGATCTTTGTATTGTGTCATGAAATTCATTTTCGCTTGTTTTGTTTTATTATTGAAAGACCTGTTTAATGGACAATTAATAAGTTGACGTGAAGATGGACACTGGAAAATACTGACAATCAATTGCAATTACAGAGATTGTACACGTTTGGCTGGCGTGGACATTTTTGTACAGTTTTCCTTTGCACCTCCAAGCGAATGCCAAATAAGTTGCCTTTTCGCGTTCCGTGCATTAGAATAACTTTCCTGTTCTCTACCCCAATTTTCGACCTCACATTTGTTTATTTACGTATTTTTATATTGGTGTATAGTCAATTTTTACCGGCTGAAAACAGCTTCAAAATGTTCTTTTAGCTGTAAAACCGTTAGAAATGGACAAAATTATGTACTCCAGGGTACCTATACAATGTAAAAAATTAGAATCCAAAATTTTTGTCGGGTGTAGGCCTACTGCAGGATCCTAAAAACCGTACAAACTGCAAAAATAGTGAAAAGTCAATTATACCTTGATAAAATCTAAAAAAATTCGTAGGGGTATTTTTCTCAAATGAAAATTTAATTTTAATTACAATTTTATGTATACTCTGAGAGTTTTAATTTTAAAAAGATTTAAATGTTTAAATCACGATCTTCAAGTTCAAAAAATTTCCGCAAATAGGCGCTCAGCTCAACTATTATCCTGTACAATTTGAGCTTTTCGATGACCACATCGCGAGAAAAAATCATAACCAAAGGAACTCCATTTGTTATCCTGGCTAGGTACGGGAGGGGTATCGGCAAACTGACCATGGGTATACTTTGTTTTGTACCCTAAGGCACCATACAGAGTGATTCACGAAGAAGCGGAGATACTTCGGAGGTGAACTACAACCAAAAATAAGATAAAAAGTTAATGTAAACATAGATCCGGAATCGCTTCGTTAGCGAGTTACAGCTGGCGAAAATGTTCGTCCGGGTTTCAGTTCCCCCGCAGAAATGAAACCCTGCAGAAATTTCTAGAGCGTTAATTCAGTTTTGAAACTAAATAGATTTCATGTAAAATGAGCTGAAAAATTGAATAACAAACCCCAGATCTGTAACTAGAATTGTTCTTGAGATATGACGAAATACACCAAATCTGGTCTCGAAAAACTGTTTTCTTTAAGGTTTGAAGTACCTACATTAACTTTGTTAAATGGGTAACAAACACGTAAAATTTTTAAACAAAACTTGTAGACAATTTAATTTTGAAGAGAATGATGTAAAATAGTCTAATAAAAAGAACAAATAAAACTCACGAAAAAAGGTTTTTATTACAGCAAAACAAAAAAAAACTGTAAACAAAAATTTCAAATCGCACAAAAAGTCCTTGTAATACTTGGTAACACTTAAAGAAAACAAAGCAAATACAAAACTTCAATTAGAGAGGTAGGCCTAATACAGTAGAAAAATTACAATTTACTACTGTACTACGAAAATTGTTCAAAATAGGCTCCACCACAGTATAAGTTATTCACCATTGTACTTAATTAAAATTGCTTCAATGGCATTGTGTATTTAATCACGTTTGTTTTGAATAAGTTCAGCAGCGTTATGAATTCTGATCACAAACTCTTCCCTTGTTTTAACTTTTTCTTCATATACTAAAGCTTACGACATCACAGGTACCTAATAATAATCAAGAGGTGTCAAGTCAGGCGACCTTGGAGGCCAATAGATCGGTCCATCACGCCCAATCCAGTTGTTGAAAGTTTAATTTAAATGATTCCTAGTGGCTAAGGAGAAATGTGGAGCCGATCCACCTTGTTGGAAAATAAATTCACGACTTGTAAGTAGAGGAACTTATTCTAAGAGAAGTTGCAAATTATTTTGCAAGAAATTTCTTTCTTTCATGGAAATACTAATTTTTACACTGAAATTGTGTTACCAAGTATAATAAGGACTTTCTGTGTGATTTGAAATTTTTGTTGACAGTTCTGTTTTGTTTCGGTGTAATAAAAACTTTTTTTCGTAAGTTTTGTATTTGTTTTTTATTGGCCTATTTTACACCATTCTCTTCAGAATTAAATTCTTTAGAAGTTTTGTTTAATAATTTTACATGTTGGTTACCCATTTAACAAAGTTAATGTAGGACTTCAAACCTTAAAGAAAACATTTTTTCGAGACCAAATTTGGTAGATTTTGTCAGATGTCTGAAATATTACTCTAGTTACATGTCTGGGATCTAAATTATTCAAATTTTCAGCTCATTTTACATAAAATCTATTTAGTTTCACAATTAATGTTGTTGTTGTTTAGGTCATCAGCCAAAAGGCTGGTTTAAACCTTTAGAGGTTTTACTAAGTAAAACGAGAAGTGAGGTTGTTTACCTTGCCTTTCTCACTGAGTGGAAAAGTATGCTTATCAGCATGCCAGGCCCTCCGAAAAGCACCTACCTTCCACCCTGCAAATGACACCTTCACTTCATTTACCACAAGGTCTGGCTGTATAACGAAATTCATTGCTCTCAGAGAATTTCGTGTTCGTGAGAGGCGCATAGTACCGAGTCAGACTGTTCTGTTTTGAGTTGTCACAGTATGCTTTTATTACAATCCATCAGTTCACACCAAATTTTGTTATAGCAACACGCTGTCTACTGTTCTGTCCATTTGTTTCGTCTATTAGTCGTCTCAAAGTTTTACCGTTTCCGTTTATGTTTATAAATTGTTTGTCGCTACTATCTTTAATATTCAAAAATGTCAAATATATCATCACGAGCTAAATTAATATTTGACTTAGCTACGAAGGAAACCATTGAAGAAGATGATAGATTCTCCAGCCCTTCTCCAGATTTAACAGAAATACAGGTTAGTACCTAACTTTTAAGTATGTAATATTAGTGTAATACATTTAATTATCTATTTCTGTACCTAATTTCATTTTAATATAGTTCTACAACTAACAATGTTTTTTTTAATACATTTTCTTACTGTATGCGTACATATTTTTCAAGATTGAATTATAAAATAGGTCAATGCCTTAGTTGTTTTTAGGTACCTGTGTGTACAGATCTTCTCTTTGTGTTATAAAAATATTATCCACTGGGTACTTTTTGCAGGAATTACAACCAGACTTATACAATGAAATTATAAATTGTGAACAGAAGCCATCATATTATGAATTTAATTTGAACACAGTCACAAATGACTTCGAAGATCAAGAACTAAATCAGGTATGTTTGACTAGTTTCTTTTACGGAATATTGTGTGAATTTTCATTAGCATAATCTTGATATTTTTAAAGCGAAAAACAGGTTGAATTGACAGCCTACTTTATTTTGATGTCGTTTATAGAAAAACATACAATAGATATTAAACACGTTGTACTTTGGAGTTTTCCTGATATGGCTGAATGGAAAAGACCGTTCTAAATTTAAATTTAATTTAAATTTTTTTAAACTCTAAAGAAGATGGTACCTCCATAACTATCAAAAGTTTAAAAGAAATTGCAACCAAAAGAAAGGTAAGAAAGAATAGTTTATATTGTAGCCTAATAATTTATAAATTAAATGGTTGGCAGGATGCAATACAAGAATTTGTTCGTAAATGATACCTATTATATACATTTCTATATTTTCAGCAGTACAATGAAGGCAATAACCATGAAAGTTCTCAATTAATAGAGGAAATGACTGAGGATGACTTTGACAAAGATCCTAATTACGTAAATATCAGCGATAGGTCATCATCAACAACAGACAATGACGCCGATGAAGACTCTGTACTAGCTAACACATCTCAACGTATACGTGCTAAAGGTATTTCTAATCAAAACTTACTAAAATTGTTAATTGCACCCCTCAAAATGAAATTTTAGTGGCTGCTATTTATGAGCCCGATAAGGTTATGGGTACGCATTGTACTTTATACGATATGTAGTTAAAATACCTACACACCAATAAATTATAATATACTGATTTTTAAAAAAATGCTGTCAAAAAGTTAAAAATCCCAATCTTTTTTTATGTTTCTTATGTTCCTAAGTTCTTAACAAAACGAACACGTGTCAATGTATAAATTGATTGTGTGTATGGTGGGAAGGAGTAGTTACATTTTCTAAAAGTGCAGATATATTGTTACACCTACTGTGACTGCCAAAAAAAATAAAAAGGTTGGGATTGATTAGAAACTTGATAGGCGTATTTTTGTTATTTTATATTGACATTGTATCGGATGTGATAATATTAATTTTTTTTCATAAACCCGAGCCAGATGTTTACAATAGATTTTCAAAGGTCCAGTACATACTGCATATTATCAGAATGAGTCATCGATTAGTTTTATTATAATTTTTAGTTTTTATTTATTACGATCATCGAATGGGTTCCATAGATTACATGCAATTTGTGAGAACCAGAGCACATGATGTTTACCACAGATTACGTGCATACTATCAGAATGAAACATTGATTACAGAACAGTTCACATTTAGTTTAATTAATTTATTTATAATTAACTTATTAAATTTATTAAGTTAAAACGATTAGTTAAATTGATTTCTACCATTTGTCACCTTAGTATTCTTTCCCCCTAATTTTGTTTTATGTAATGTATTCTTTAATACTGGACATAACAACAAGTAACCTTTAATTAATGTGAACACAAAATTATAATACTGATATTAAAAATAAATAGGTAGGCCTATAGTTCTCAAAATTAATGATGTTTCAGGAAAGAGTAAGGCAAAGAAATGTGATAGCAGTCAGCTAACGTTGTCACCTTCAACGGCATTGGAATCTGTTCCCGACAGTGGTTCTCGTAAAAGGCTTCCAAAGCCTGTACAATGGAAGAAACATGTACGTAAACAAAACCTGAATAGTGGTAAGTCCTATATAAGTTCTACGGGCACAGCTATTCCTGAAAGACAACTAAAACCTCCCTGCAGTGAGAAATGTAGATTGAAATGTAGTTCTAAGTTTGGCGTAGAAGATCGTTTAAAAATTAAAAGTGCATTTTGGTCTATGGGTGACATAAATAAACAACGGGAATTTATAATTCGTCATTGTAAAATTGTAGAACCAAAATATCGGTATGCATGTGAAAGCAGTCACAGGTCCAAAAATTTTTCATTTTTTTTTCTATAAAGAACAATAATATGATAAGAGTTTGTAAGACAATGTTTCTTGGGACATTGAGTGTAAGTAAAAGATATGTTCATACCGCATGGCAGAAAGTACGTGATGATGGGACAGTGGAGGAAGATAAAAGAGGGAAACATCCATGTAGTAACAAAATTATACTTGAAGCAGAAGACATAAGAGAACACATTCAATCAATAGACCGAGTTCCATCTCACTATTGTCGTTCAAGGACAAAACGACAGTATGTTGATGGATCTTTAAACTTAACAAGATTGTATGATCTTTATGTTGAGAAAGTTAAGAAACACAATGAAGACTGCATTAAAAATAATCGAATGGAGGATATTAAAAAAATTGCCAAAAACACGTTTACTCTCAGATTTTCAATCATGAATTTAATATCTCCTTTTATCAGCCAAAGAAAGATCAATGTAATTTGTGTTCCAGTTATCAACAACGTAATATCAATGACAGGGCTGAGATTCAGGTACAGTATGACCACCACATTGAAGAGAAAAATATAAGTAGGGAAGAAAAGAAAAAAGATATTGAAAATTGCGATGAGAATAAACTTACAACAGCTGTTATTTGTTTCGACTTTGAGGCTGTTCTGTCTGTGCCTTGTGGAGAATGTTCATCATTGTACTATAAACGAAAACTCTCATGTTTTAATTTTACTACTTTTGACATACAGTCAAAACATGGCACCTGCTTCTTCTAGACAGAGACAACAGCAAAGAAAGGAGCCAATGAAGTTAGTTCATGTCTACTGCAATTAATTGAAAAAAAGTTAAGTATCGGTGTGACAAAATTAATTTTATACGCGGATAATTGTATTGGACAAAATAAGAATAAAAATATTGCTGCCTTGTATTTATATGCATTACAGAATTTCAGTAATATTGAATCAATTACACAGAAGTATCTTATTGCTGGCCACACTCAAAATGAAAATGATTCTATACATGCAGCAATCGAGAAAGAAAGGAGACGAATTATAAAAGGAGGTTCTATCACTCACCCTTCACAATTAGTATCCGTATTGAAATCTGCGAAAAAGACTGGCCACCCCTACAATGTAATTGAAATAAACACTGACGACATTTACGACTTCAAAAAACTAGCTCTTTCTCTTGGACATAACTACAGTCAAAACTCTAATGGTCAAAAAGTGGTTTGGAATAACATTAGGGTAATGCACTTTGAAAAAAAAGCCCATTTACTATTTTTTATAAAAATAACTACAGTGATACAAGTTACATGAGTATTGATGTCCGAACAAGAACTTCGCGAAAGATGCCTAAGTTGCAACTTGAACATGCTTACTGTGATCAACAATTAATTATAAGTGATAAGAAGAAAAAAGATTTGATGTCATTGTGCGATGAACATATTATTCCTAAAGTTCACTGGGACTATTTTAAAAGCTTACCTTCTTCAATCAACATGGAAAAAAACTGTGATAAAGAACTTACTTCTGAAAGTGATTAGGTCAATCAAAGGGATAAGAGTATTACTATTGTTTATTTGCGTTCACATTTTTATTAGTTGCCTAATTCTATCATTTTAAATAATGTGCCTAAGCTTAAAAAAATTTTCTTAAAGTGTAGTGCTACCGTTCTACAAAATGTTTTAATATAGGCAGTGCTTTTTAAAAAAATTGTCGAATTAATTTGTCGGTTTAATTAGTTTCAATTATTACTTTGTACTCAGTGATATCGTAATTTATTAATTTTACGTTAATAATTGTATGTTGAATTTTTAATAAGGTATTGTAATTTTGTGCATTTTAAAGTCACTGAATTTTTAAAGTTTTATTAGCACTGTAGTTATACTCTTGTAGAAAATAAACTTATGAATATTGTTTATTTTAAGTCTTTATCAATGTTTTACATTAGTTTATTTATTTATCAGTGTTTATTATACCTATGTATAAAAAAGTTTATGGAACATGTTTTTTGTCTTTAATATTGTTATTGAGAAAAATGTACTAGAACACAAATTGAATTTAACATTCATTTGTTACAATTATTTATAATAATAATATTTCCCCCCCCAACAAAATTTTAGATTCAGTTCTTGTAACTAATGTTCTAGTTAAATTATAAATTCGTAAATTTTAACTATAGTTAGTACATGCTGACATAGTGTAACATGTAGGAAAGGTGAACTAAATTGTCAAAGCCATACTGTTCCAATTCAAGAAATTCAAATAAAAAATTATTTTATAGCATATCAGTCACATAAATAAAGATTTTTTTCTTGTGATTTATAAATTTGTAGTGTTTTCATTAGTGCTGTAAGGTTTTCAGGTAGGTAATGACAAATGATTTTGTGCAACTGCATTTGAAAGTTATTACTAAATCTATTTTCCTTTATTTCTCAAAAGTCTTGATTTTTAAATGTCACAGTCTGGTTCTGATGTATCGATGTATTGATCACATTTTTTTTAGACACAAAGTAAAACTTTACACTGAGTTGATTTGCCTCATAATTGATAGTAATATTACTGATCATAGAATGATTGCAGCTTGTCTAAATATTAAAATAAACAGAAAAACTGTTTCAAAAGAAATAAAGGTCCAGCCTTTAAACTTTAAACTTCTTTTTAGTCTACTTAAAAAAACCAATTGGAATGACGTGTATGGAAGTGATGTTTCTACAGGTTTTCAAGTGTTTTTAAATAAACTATACTTATGTATGGAAATGTCACGAAGTAGGGCTAGTCCTAAATTGAAATCGAAGTTTAAAAAAAAATTACAGCCTTGGATGAACGACGACCTCTTATTCCAAATTGATAGGAAAAATGCGTTATATAAAAGGTGCTTAAAACATCCTGATAATATGGAATTAAAAGTAGCTTATAACGCATTACAAAATGCACTGCAAATTCAAATAAAAAGAACGAAAAATTTACATTATAGTAAATTGTTTGAAAATAATAAAAAGGATGCTAAGAAACAGTGGCAAACAATAAACCATATCATAGGGAATGAAAAGAACCAAAGCCAAACTATCTCACTAAAAACTGAAACTGGGGTAATTGTTGATAAGCCAATGTTGGTAGCCAATATTTTTAATACTTTTTTTTGTACAGTAGCAAAAGGTCTTAGGGAACAAATAAACTTAGACATTTCTGTAATAGCCCAAAATAACGATACGCACAGAAGATTATTTAAAAAACCATGTACCAATGATAGTATGTTTTTTTACCCAACTACGAATTATGAGGTAACTAATATTATAAATTCACTTAATAATCGAAAAGCTCCCGGATTTGATAATGTTACTCCTGTAATGTTAAAGTATATATTGCCGGTTATTGTTGATATTTTGGTGTATCTTATTAATCAGAGCCTCAGCTCTGGCGTGTTTCCTGATGCATTGAAAAAAACAATTGTAAAACCGTTATACAAGAAATCAGATAAATATGACCCTACTAATTATCGCCCGATTGCTCTTCTGTCAGTGTTCTCCAAGATTCTCGAGAAGGTTGTCAAAGCCAGATTAATGTGTTTTCTATCTAAACAAGAATTTTTTAGCAAAACCCAGTATGGGTTTAGGGAAGGTTTGAATACTGAGAAAGCACTACTTGATTACATGATTAATGTTTATAGTGCATTAAACGGAGGTAGCTTATGTGCTGCGATATTTGTTGACATTATGAAAGCTTTTGACACTGTAGACCATTCTCTCCTTTTATCAAGGATGAACGATGCAGGAGTCCGAGGCTTACCACTGAACTGGTTTCGAACGTATTTGTCAAATAGAACTCAGCAAACCAAAGTAAACAGTACCTTGAGCGAACAGGGTTCAGTTGAATTTGGTATTCCACAAGGGTCAGTGTTGTCTGGACCACTTTTTCTTATCTATGTAAATGAATTATGCAATGGATCGTTTAAAGGTGACCTCATTGCCTTTGCAGACGATACGGCACTTTTTTATAAGGCTAACTCATTAGAACAATTGCATACCGATATGCAATCAGATTTAATGGCACTAAGATGGTGGTTCACAAGTAGCTATATGATAATGAGTCCCAAAACTAAATACAGTAAAACCTCTCTAATTCGTCACTCTCTAATTCATCACCTTCTATAATTCGTCAGCCCTCCCCAGTTCATTATAGGAAAATATTTCTGCAGAGTTTGATATTTTCCGAAAATGAAACGCAGGTTCAAGAATTTTGGAAAAAGTATACAATCAAAGATGCTATATATAGCATATCACAAGCATGGCATAACATTTCGAAAACAACACTTAAGTCTTGTTGGAACAATCTGTGGGCTGACCGAGAAGAAACTAGTAGCATCCGTTCTTACAATGAAACAAACAATGTCTTATCAGAATTAAAAGAAGTGTGCCAGAGTATACCTGTGACTAAAAATATTACCGGCGAGGAATTAGTTGAATGGATAGAGCACGATGCTAACGAACTTGGGTACGAGATTTTAAGTGACAAAGAAATTGTGGCCTACGTTCAAAATAAAGATTCACCTGTTGAGGAAGATAGCAACGAAGAATATGTTTCAAGCACTGAAAATATTGGTATGAATCGAGAAATAGAAGGAATGCTGACGAAGTGAATCGAATGGTATGAGAGACAGAAAGAAGCAGGGTTATCAAAATTAATTGTAATACGACAAATTCGCCAGTTGGCTGTGGAAAAAGAAAAGAACTCGTTGGTAGAAAAGAAAATAACCCACTTTTTCAAAACATAAATTTGGCATTTTACATACATATTGGTGTAATTAAGTAATGTTTTCTAAATTTTAATGTGATTTTTTTGTAGTGTTAAGTGATACATAGTTAAAGATTCGTTTCATCGATTTTGCAAATGTATACTTTTTCGATTGTAATTTTATTTTCGGTAACGCCTACTGTGTTTTGCGTTCTACAAATTAGAAAATGTAAGTACAACCATATACAGAATTTCTGAAGTAGTATAAAACTAGATACGTAGACTAATACAAATTTACTGTAGTTATAGGACTTAGAATTACTTATTGTGTTTATCGTTAATGTAAGTTTCATTTATGTAATTCGACTTCTATGGAACTAATATACGTACGAGTATGTTATTTGTTAACCGTTCATATCAAATTCCATAATTCGTCACTTTCTGTATTTCGTCACTCCTTCGGTCCCGAACGAGACGAATTAGAGAGGTTCCACTGTATATGTTTTTCAATGTATCACGATCAATTCAATTTCCATTACAACTAAAGTATCACAGCCTGGCTTGTGCAGGAATTCAAACCTGTTCTTGCTCCCTATTAGAACGTGTAGAAGAAATAAAATACTTAGGACTAGTTTTGGACTCAAGAGTCACATGGAAAAATCATGTGAGCTATTTAAAACTAAAATTAATTAAATATATAAGAATATTTTATTTATTAAGAACCGTGTGTGATATGAGTTTGTTGAAATCAGTTTACTATGCACTGGTAAATTCAAAACTTGAATATGGATTGGCCTTATGGGGTGGTGCGTATTCAACAACACTGAAGCCTATAGTCGTACTGCAAAAATATTTTATTCGTATTATATCATGGAAGGCTCAGTTAGAGCAATCTGCACCCATTTTTAAACAATTGTCTGTTCTTCCCTTTAAGAACCTTTACGTTTATAAGGTCCTTAGAAACTTTTTTGACCGAAGTGAAAAGAGTTACGAGAACATTAATTTAAAGAAACAAATTTTAAGAAATAAATTAGAAGTAAGTGTACCTAAGCCAAATAGTAGCCATTTCATGAAATTTTATTCGTACTTAGGACCCAAATTTTATAATTTACTGCCTACAGAAATAAAACAATGTAAAGTGCGAACGAGATTTCTGAAGAGAGTCAAGGAATTTCTATTGGGAACTGAAGATATAGATATCTTCTTTCAAGTACTTAAATAAAATGATTTTTGGAAAAGTACTAAATAGGGTTACTTTGTATCTTTATATTATCCTTTCAAAGCCTAAACTGTTTTTAGTTCAACCTCCCATTCCAAGTTATTGAGATGTTTTAAGTTGGTCGGCCGCGGGTCTCTTTTCGCTCTGAGCGTAAATTAAAATCAACAATGATATTACCATCTCACACAGGTCATACCTCGAGATGGCAACTCTTACATAAAAAAAATAGTACAGGGTAAAACATTCTATGGTCTTCTTCTGTTGGTCCTACTACGTCTATATTGTTATTTCTTTCGCTAGATTATTCATTGTATTTGAGATCCTTTTTCATTCACGAAAACTCTATTGTTATTTTACGAAAATGGCTATCTTTTTTTTAGTCAGTCAGTATTGTACAAACTGTTGTGAAGTTTGTATTTTGAAAGTGAAGTGATATAGTTAAAACTAGTTAGTATATATAAATTGTATTATTTTCAATGTAGGCTAAGTTTTGTAAATAAAACACAATTATTATTGTTATTAATTAGTTATTTGTTTGTAAAACGATAACGTTTCTGATTGGTTAAGTGAGTCTTAGTTAAGTTTTAAAACATTTTGTTGTAAATTTTGTATATGTTATTATTTTAAAAAGTTTATAATGTAAATAGTCAATTTAAAACAAAAAAATAAATTGTATTAAAAAAGAAAACTACTTACCACTGAATTATTTTACAAAAAAATACTTTGGAGATTTAAAAATCCCCAAGGTATATCTGGTAAATGGAATTTTCAATTACAGGATTTTATTTGTTTTATTTATTTATGTTGCTTTATTGTGTTTTTTGAACATTATTACATTGTTCTTTTTTATTAAGTAATATTCAGTGTTTGGTTCTTAACTATGAAAGTAGTAATCAGAATATTGACAATAAAATGTTAAGTTATGTAAATTGAAGACATTGATACTAAACAATGTTTTTGTATTTTTTAATTGTATAAAGTTAACTTATCGATGATTCATCAAGCTAAAAACATTAATGATTGATTAAATTTGAATTAATTGATTAATTGATATTATTTGTGTTGTGTCCAACATTAGAACTTTTTGTTATTATTATGTATTTAGTTCAAAATATAAAATTGTGTATTTGTATTTTCTTTCTATAATACTTATAATAACACCGGCTCTGCTGGCGGAGCGGTAACAGCATTGATAAAGCACTTACGTGACTTCTAAAATTTAAAAAGATGATGGGAGGGGAGAGCCAATCACATTATTTAATTCAAAAATCTATTAGCCAATAAAAACTGGTTCCTCGTTCCATCGAAAAAGTGTGCGGAGGCGTGCATAGGCGTGCGAAGAGCGATCACAGCGCGGCCCTGGTGTCAAAAAATTGAACGTCGAGTGCGTAGTGTGTATGTCGCAGATACCTCAAAACGGAGAATGGTAAAATTTTTGACTTTTAGTTCACAAAATCCTTTATAGATCGTGTCTGAAGCGAAATTTAATGAAAAACAAAACGGGGCTACCCCGTCTTGCAACGGTTCCCCGTTTCGTGTTGTGCTAGCTGACGAAAGTCCCCGTTTGCTACGTCCTACAAACACACACACACACACACACACACACACACACACACACACACACACACACACACACACACACACACACAGACCAATCGCTAAAAACAAGTTTTTTGGGTTCAGAGGGTCTGTTTACGTGTAGATCCGGTGAAGAGTGTATTTGTTAAAATCGACATGAAAAGAATACTTTCCTTCCTATATATTCATATAGGCAAGAGAAAGTAAAAATTTAATTACAATCACAACCATACCCGAAGAACACAAAGGAGTGAAGAAGAAGGTCAAAGAATACGGGCAAAGGTGGAGGAATTTGGAATTGAATGGAGAACACAGTAACATGCTGGTGCAGAGGAGCTGGAGCAAGTCTAACAATTCACATAATCAGCAACTGTTTTCCCATCTGATGGCAAACTGGAAAATGAGTTGAGGAGGGAGTCTTACTTTTCATGAAAATTGTTACTCTTGATAATTGCAATGGTTTTCTTATTTAATGTATTGTTTTTCTCATGTTCATATAAATATACTAGCAACTCCCGCTCGCTTCGCTTCACAGCAGTTAATGTATGCCTCAATTAATTATTTTAAAACCTCGCTATATACAATATTTGTGGTTTTGTTGCCCCGTGAAACGCTCTTTAATTAATGCCCACCGTTTTAAATGTTTGTTCTCACGATTTAACAGAATTGAATAGAATGCATAGAAGAATACCGGTGGAAAAGAAAGAAACAGTTGATATATGACCGAGATAAGAGACACGTAATCATGTGAATCACGTAGACACGTAATGAGATACGTGGGTGCTGTACGCAGGGTAATTGGAAATATATGACTCATTCGCTAGGTACCTGTCGAATGAAAACAAATAGGCTACATGAAATGCAGTACAAAAATAAAAATTTTGAATATTTCCGAATTTTTAATGTTTTTGGAATAGAATGTTATTCTTCACGTTTTTCTATGAAATATGAAAGTTGAATCTTGCTTCTACCCCAAAAAATACACCATCCAGAGGAGTAAAAAATACAAGTAAAAATAAAAGTGCTATACACCCGATAAACTAAAACATGCGACATCGTCACAGTTTAAGTTGCTTAAATCACTTAATTAAAGTTACTTAAAGTTGCAAAATAGCCTATATTGATCAGGAATCTCTAAGCTATGCAACAATGAAAGATTTTTCAAAATCAGTTCAGTAGTTTCCGAGATTACCTCAAACAAACAAACAGACGTTTCTTCTTTATTATACTAGAATAGAAGTATAGATATATAAAAAGAACTTATACTGCTTCTTGTACTATTTTTCTTTATAAGCACTTTTGGGGTGCGCACCGCTTCTTCAGGTAATAATAACAGCTTCTAGAAATTATTTACAAAGATTGCATGTTCCTTTGTCAAACTGATTGTAAAATGGAAAAATCTACTGCTGTTGCTATCTGTGTCATAAACTGGAACTAAATTGTATTATACATAAATCTACATCAAGAACTTCTTCAAGCTTGCAAAATGTGGAAAACAAAAATCTAATTATGCAGAACATGTTCAAATAAATAACCACAAATTTTCTAAATTAGAAGACATTACTGTTCTGGAAATAATTGACAGTAAATATAACACTCAAATTTTAGAAAAAATGCATATTTTAATAAATATTAATAATAATAACTTAATAAATAATATATGAACAGGTACAATTGACAATAATACTTGGTTAAAATTTATCATAAATTATAATTAGCACCGCAAAAGTGCTTATAAAGAAGAAAGTATGAGAACCAGTCTAAGGCCAATAAAAAGTTTTTTTTAATATACATAATACAAATACATATACATATAAATACAAATACATAAAACAATTTTACGGTCACATAATAAGATTCCAAAACGAAAATAACGAAACGTACAAAATGATCACATATCAAGAAGGTTTTAAAACCAAAGATAGATGGATCAAAGAAATCGAAACAAACCTAAACACCATAAACGCTTCACGTAACGATGTAACAGATGGAACTGCCTTTAGAAGGAAAATAAAAGATTTTGGGAATTTCCCGACTGCAGAAACAAGGCAGAGGACATGGACGCAGGAACAAAGGGACAAGGTTAGCGAGAGGATGAAGGCGTACCATGCGAACAAACGACAGCTTAAAAAATAATTTTACATAACCAGTGCGTTCTTTATATAGGACAATACAAAAAAAAATACAAAAAACAAAAGATTATCATGTATTCTGCTGCAATGATGCTAGCTAGTAACTTTAAATTATACTGGTTTTCTGTGTACCACTTAACAGAGTGTATTGCACCCAGTAATGTCTGCAATCTTTGCTCTTACAAACTTGAATTCGGGGTCAAAGTAAAGATTAAATTAACTTCCTGGACGTGTCAGCATCGTTTTAAAGTATGAGGGTCATATCTAAAGTAAAGACTGTTGGGAAAATTCTTTCCTTGAGGTTGGCTAACCTGTGTGGTGGAAGGCCAGTCTCGTAATATACACACTGCATTGTTGTTTGTCAGTTGTCGTATCTTATAAACATTAATAATAATGTTTGGTGTTATTGCGTTTTGAAATGATTTAGATAATTGATGTTGCCCCCGATTGTGAAATCCGTGGACTGATACGGTTTTTTTACCATCGCAACGTTATACCGGTCGAAATTCATATCCAGTTGATCGCTGTGTACGGTGATAACTTAATGAATGAAAGAAACGTTCGAAAATGGTGTGAAAGGGCTAGAATAGGAGAGTTAGTGCGCATGATGGAGAACGTTTAAGGAGGCCCTCAATAATCAACGAGGACTTGTTGAAAAAGGTCGATGAAGATGAAATCAAAAACAATCATAGCATGACAATATCTGAACTGGCCCTTAGTTTCCCTGACGTTTCAAGAGATGTTATTGGTCGCATTGTGCATGACCATTTAGGATTCGGAAAGGTTTGTGAGTGTTGGGTGCCGTACGTGTTATCGGAACGTCACAAACAAATCCTAACGGGATCTGCATTGGAATTTCTGATGCGCTACAGAGAAAAATGATGATGAAATTCTTAATTCAATAGTCACCGGTGGAACGTGAATTTCTTAGTATACGCCAGAAAGAAAACGGTAGTCATATGAATGGAACGTGGCAGTCATTGACTTTACGTTACGTGGAACGACTGCAAATGCAGAATATTACTGCAAAACTCTACACAAGTTACGGCGTGCCATTCAAAATCGGCGCCGTGGACGGCATCGTACTCTTGCACAATAATATGCACGCCAACATGTGGCAGGTAAGATGCTCGATTTACTGAGAAGATTTGGATGGGAAATTTTCAGCCACCGACCGTACAGCCCAGATTGAGCGCCTTGAGATTACCCCTTTGGCAAATTGAAAGAAATTTTGGGTGGTAAGCAATTCGCAGGTGACAATGAACTTAAAGATGCTGTGAAATCTGTGGCTAAATGAACTGGTGGCAGAAGAATATGACGAGGGTATATTGAAGCTTGTAAAATCACTACGACAACTTACTGTCTTAATTCATATGGCGACTACATAGAGCATTAATGTAAGTTACACATTTTATTCTGTATCACTTTATTTTACATATTTTTCTGAATAAGTTTTTTGGTCTTTACTTTAAGAGATGACCCTCGTATTTCTTAAGAAAGTATTTTTAATCCTTGAAATAAAACATTTACATTTTGTAAAGTTTTTGACTTGACAATTCCAAATTTTCGACTTTTGTTGAAAATCGTAGTTTCCTAATCTCCCTAGACCCTTGGAGTTGATCAAATTTTGTCTTTTTAAAATAATTAAAATGGTGTTTTTTTCTTTATTCGTTAAGGAAGATAAAAATATTATTTTATTATAAATAAAAGTTTGTAATTTTACATAACATATTTCTTTTCAATAATTTTTATTATTTCATAAAGAAATCACGTTTTATTAGTTTATTCTAGTTGGTTATATTTCATATGTTTTTACATCGCGTTTTCTCGTGGGAAATAAGAAAGCCTAAAGGCCTATTTTCAGTTCTCACTGTTTAAAACCCTTGCCTTGCAATTCCAGATCCTGGGAACAAATTTTTCAGTTCCATCTCTACGTACTTTTTGTAGAGGGGCCTTCAGTTACTTCAGCACTTTTTGCGGCCAATTAACGTGTTTGTTTTACGCCGGATTGTCAACGTCTTTCATAACGGCTAGTTTGATTGGTTTTTCCCCCTCCGTACGCCTGTAATTAGCGCCCCGGTCAGCCGTGTGTGTGCAGAAAATCTTCTGAGTGTTTTTCCTATTGTGTACGCGAAAAAGTCATACTTCTAAGGTGCTGTGATTGGATACTCACTAAAAAAGGTAATTTTCTTTTAATTTTCTTTTGTACAATTAAATAAAAAAAAAATGAAGAAAAGAAAAAAATAACCTTTTTGTAGAACCATTTTAAATGGAAAATATAAAACAAAAATATAGTTAAATAATAGTAAATAAAAAAAAAATTTCATGTAGAATTAGTGAAATCCTTTAGTTTTTTTTTTTGATTAAATAATAATAATATTAATAATAATAATAAAAATAATATTAAAAATAATAATATCGGGCTAATAATAAGATCACAATTTTAATTATAAAATGTTAAAAACTTTAAATTAAATACCTACTTTAAATACGTTAAAAATATATAAATATAAAAATATAAAAATAATTAACAAAAAAAATAATTTAATTCTGTTCAAATTTAAAAAAAGAAGAAATATTTTTTAAAATTTTAATTATAAAATGTTAAAAACTTGAAATTAAATACAAAAAAAAACGTTACAAAATATTAATTTATAAAAATAAATCTAAAATGTTAAACTGAATTTCGTCTCTTGTATTTTATTTAAAAAAATATATCTTCCTTTTTTTTTGTTAGATAAGTTCTAGAAATAAGTTTTCAGATAGATGGACTGCAATTAATTATATTCATAATGGGAGATACTTGAAAGAAAGCTACTGAGTACAGTTATAAAGATTTTGTACCTACAAAATTTTTTTTGAATCTCCATATTAAACACTGCACCGTGTTTGCTTATTTATTTTGAACAAAAAAAAAGTATATGTCTTGGCGAATTTACTGAAATTACTTGTTTCTCCAAGATTAATTCACCAATGGTTTTGTATGGTGATTTTTTATGAATTTGCAATATGTTTTGGCTACAAAGTTATTTTTCACTGTCTAAATGGATTCCGTAATCTGAAAACAGTCGTACCTTCTCGCAAACCACAAAGCGAGGACAGTGGCTCTTAAGTGAAATCTGAGCTGATATTTCACACTAACAACTGGAAACATGGTTTTGACTCTCCGATCAAAATTTCCCCCAAAACATTTTTTTTTTATTCCTTCGTAGGGAATTTCAGGGTCTTGGACGTTGGGCCGTTCTACGACGTCCTGGTGGAGACAACCTTCAATATAGGTTATTTTTAATATGCAGGTAAGTGTTGAGTGAAATTTTCAGGTTATTACCGGTGTATGGAGTAGAAAAATGGAGACATCTACTTGATGTACTTTATAAACACTCACACTACCTCACGAGCAACAAATTCACACTTTAATTTAAAGTAAAATTTTTTTTAAAAATTAAATCCTGTTCAAAGGATACACTAATTCAGGTTTTTGGAGCACGGTACATTTTAACTAACTAATAATTTTTCTTAATTTAGCCATTATTACAGGGACAGTTTTCGTTAAACATTATCCTACGAACTATTTATTAATATTATTGTGAACCCCACTTTTTTACAGTTAATACCATAGTTTCATTCATTATATGATATATATGACACATTTTCATGAGAAACGTTTCTGACACGTCATAGTATATTTAATTACGAACAATTTTGTTAAGATATTGTGACTCTAGCTGCGTACAACTGTGCAGTTAACTTTTTTCTTCGCTTTAAACGTGAATAACATTGTAATTTAAGGGAAACGTTAAACAAAGTTTTAAGGGGTATCCAGATTACCATGGTACACTTTAATTATTACTTTTTACTTTCTCTTGCCTATACGAATATATAGAAAGGAAAGTTTTGTTTTCATGTCAATTTTAACATATCCACTCTTCAAGGATCTACATGTAAACAGACCCCCTGAACCCGAAAAACATGTTTTTAGCAATTGGTCTGTGTGTCTGTGTGTATGTGAACAGAATATCTCAAGAACAGAAAATCGTACAAACTTGAAACTTAAGTTACATACCACTACCGAACCCGACACGAACATTTTCATCAAAATCGTTCAACCGGAAGTAGTAGTTTAGGCCTATTCGTGTAACTTTTCACGTTTTTGCGATTTTCTCAATAACTGGTCCTACGATTTTTTTGTAAAATTGCGTGGCTTATAAAAGTTTTTATGCTCGAAAAAATAGGGTAGGCGCCATGTTTGTTGAAATTCTTGGTGAGGCTGTTTTCATGTAAATAAATTGTTTTTTTAAGATTGTGGCTTTAATATGCATTTTAGCGCAAAAATTTATGTAATAAAAAATGTGGATGATTTTAAATCTTACAACTTTTATTTGAAACATTTTTTTGTATAACGCTTAGTTTAGCGGTAATTAGCGATTTTCTGTGTTTTTTCTCACGAAATCGTGTAAAACATCTATTTTTGAAAGATTTCAGCCTTATTATGCATTTTACGACAAAAAAATAAATGAAATTTATAGGAAATTAAAATATCTACAACTCTTATTTAAAGCATTTTTCTGTACAGAGCCTAGTTTAGCGTGAAAAAGTGATTTTCTGTATTTTTAAGCAAAACCGAGGTTGATTTTCATTTTGTGTCTTTCACTCATGATTAAAATAAAGGTATGTTTTAAGGTTAGTTTATTTCTAATTTTTTATTACTAATGTTAGGTTATATTGGTCATTATTTGCATTTGCAAGAGAAAGTTGTGTGAGTGTTTCACACCAGATTTTTTATAAATACTTCTAGATGTTGCACGAACAAAGTTATCACGCGTATACCATTGTATTCACACCAATTTGGACACTATTAGGGCCTATATACAGCCAAAAAAGAAAATTTGAAACAAAATATTTTTCGTATTCTTATTTTCGCTTGCCCTACAGGAATATGTAGAGAAGGAAGTATTATTTTCATTCTGACTTTTCCAAATCGAGTTTTCACCTTTATACAAGTTTTCAGGCCCCCTGAAGTCAAAAAACATGTTTTTAGCAATTGGTCTACCACGAGGACCCAAAACTAATATTTTCTCAAAAATGGGTCAATCGGAAGTAAGCGTTTATTCAATTACAAACAAATTCTTGTAATGCATCCGTCAACCATTTAATTTATAAATTAGAACACAAATGAAATTTCTCTCACCTTACTTTTTGGTTGCACTTTAGTTTTTTAAAAAAAGTTACAATCATTTCGGTGGTAACAGCAGCTTCATCGAAGTATTTGAAAAATTTGAAATTAAATGAAAATTCAGAATGGTTGTTCCACTCGTCGTATCAACCGAAATGATTAGTTTTTTTAAAAAACTAAAAGTGCCAGGAGATATTTCATCTGCATTATAATTAAGTAGTTTATCCGTGCAATTACTCTTTTGATATTTTCTCAAAAACAGCTCCTACAATTTTATTAAAAATCACCTCATTTACTACATTTTTTGCTCTACAAGACAGAGTAATTGCCACGTCTGCTGAAAATCTTGGGGAGGCTGTGCTTTTGTAGAAATAAATGGTTTTTTTTAAATTGCGGCCTTAATATGCATTCGAGAGCAATTATGTAATTAAAGTTGTAGAACATTAAAAAAACTTACAACTTTTATTTTAAGCATTTTTCTCTACAGAACCTAGTTTAGAGGCAATTACTGATTTCCTATATTTTTAAGCTGAACAGAGGTTGATTTTCATTTCGCGTCATACACTCATGATTTAAATTAGGTTGTTTTTCATTTTACATTGTTTACTTGTGATAAAACATAGATTACATGGTTCGTTATCTACATTGGCAAGTGAAAGCTGTGCGAGTGTTTCACACCAGATTTTTCAAGATAGACTCGCCCTTTGAGTAAACATGGTGCAGGAAGCAAGTGATTTCTTTCAGTGCGAAAACCTTCGTCTGAGATCAAGAAGTTCCTAAGCATTATAAGTACGTATGCATAATGGATATTAGTTTATGCAGCAGAAACATGGGAGGCAGAACTGAAATTCAAGACGGTTTTGTTAGGAAAGACAAGAAGAGGTGACAGAATGCACAGCCTGATCAGAAAAGTAGACTGGCTAAAAGGATACAGTACTTGGAGGGAGGGATAAAGATCCAGGGGTAGACCAAGAGTCAAGTGGGTTGGGTTCAGTTATGCAGGAAGCAAGGTTGACAGATAGAGAGGTGGAACAGGGATGAAGAGGAAGATGATGATGGGCAAATAATTACTGAGCTTGCTGGACCACTGGCGCCCTGGTTGTATTCCTGCAACAAATAAGTTTCCGCACACATTAGCCAGTGGTAACGTGCTCATTCGACAGCTACCACTTGATGTTGAGCATATTGGAAGACTTATCGACGGCATGGTACAAAGTGTTCAACATGAATTTTTTTTTGTCCGAGTGTTTGCCACCCAGCCATTTGTCGTACAACATTTGAACGGTTTTATTTTGTTGCGGTTCGGCGAGCGGCAATTCTTGGTACAATTTTTCTAATTTTGTCGTTAGTTCTTTTGGTAAAGTGCCGTCTGTCGGGCGAAGTTGAGCTCCTCCATTTAAACAACCTTAAAACAAAAATTCAAGCAAAAATCAAACAAATATTTACAATCCTGGTGTATTTCTTTTTTTGTGAAAACTCTTGTCACCGCCACCACTTCTCATTAATCATTTTTTACTGTGTTGCCGGCCTTCAATAGTTTTCCTGGCCTTTGTCGGCGCATCGACAAACCTTTCGGCTCCGCACCGGCAGAGGCCTTTGTCATCAAGACCGAGCCAATGGCCACCCTCTACAACAGCACTCTCGGCAACTATATAAAGAGCACTGCATTGAGCCGAGCGATTCTTTTCCTACCGCTTGGAAAACTTCCATAATAATCGTCCTCCCCAAACCTTTTAAACCGCCCACTAAACCATCTAGCTACCGGCCTATCTCTCTTCTACCCATCCTCTCAAAGGTATTTGAGAGATTGCTCCTTCCCCGACTGCGCCAAGCAATTGATCCTGCCCTCCCCCCTGAACAGTTTGGCTTCAGACAAGGATGCTCCATAACACTGCAACTGCTTAGAATCATCACGGCATTGATCGATGCCAAAAACTCCCGATGCGATACTACGGCGATACTGCTTGATTTCCAAGCAGCATTCGACCGGGTATGGCACTTAGGACTCCTCCACAAGTCCTCTCTCCTTCTTCCGCCTCCATTAGTGAGGCTTCTGCACTCATACCTCTCCAATAGAGAATTTTACGTCTCAACCAGGTCACAGCAGTTCCATGACGTAAAATCCGGTCTCAAACCCGTGAATGCCGGCGTACCACAGGGTTCAGTCCTTGGCCCGCTACTCTATCTGCTTTATACCCACGACTTTCCTGTACTCCCATCAATAAAAATCGGCCTCTTTGCTGACGACGCAATACTTTATTGCCACAGCAAGAGACCCCGAGTAAGCGCCGACAAATTACGCTCCCAAATTCCTATAACCTATAACCACTGCTTGGTGCAAAAAATGGAAACTTTCCCTCAATCCCAATAAGTGTGAAGCGATCAACTTTACAAGAAGAAGGATTAAGCCAGATCCACTCAGCATCGAAGGTGTGTAGCTGCCTTGGAAGGAGGACGTCCGGTACCTTGGTGCCATCCTCGACCGCCGCCTAAACTTCTCCAAGCACGCTGCAGACAAAATACGTAAGGGCAGAATCCTATTATATTCTCTAACCCCGATCCTTCGCTCTAAAGCCTTCACTAATTCACTAAAACTCCTAATCTACTCTGCGATTATCCGATCCTCTCTCCTTTACGGGGCACCAGTCTGGTGGCCCATCCTCTCCAACACCAATAAAAGAAAATTTTCATCCTTCCAAAACAGAATCCTTCGGATCATTTCCAAATTTCACTATCTAATCAATAATAATATCATCCAAGAACACCTCCAATTCCAATCCCTAATGGACTATATCTACAATACTTCAAGAAAACTACACGACTCTGCGAAAATCTCAGAACTCCAGATCGTCCGAAGAATATACGAAGATAACCATCCTCCAGAAGATATATGCATACTGCCATTCCACGATTTCCTCTAATTAATCTATCCCCTATTAAATAATGTTTCTAATCTAAATCCAGTTTTGTTAAATTAAATAAAAAACTCCTTCATTACCATAAACTAACTCATCCTATCCCGGAATCTGAATCATAATAATAAATTTACCCTAACAATTCCTTCCCAATATATCCATGTAAAATCAAAATAGTTCCAATATCCAACTCTCCGAGCGATCAGGTGAATCCCTCACGACATCGCCTATTATGGGCTTCCAACCCATTCAACAATGATTCCAGATTCCAGATCCGAGCGATTCAATACCGATCAAGACTCCAAGGGATTCACTTCGAACCAGACAGCAGACAAGACGTCCACCATGGCACACGGCTGCCGGACTCCAGTGAAGCGTATCGACGACCCCACAAGAGAGAAGATGATGCTTCCGCTCGCCGACCCATCACAGTAAGCCGTCGATCGGACCGTTATCGCCCGCTGACGGGAGCAATGCCTACAGCGGTCCCTCGACCGAGCCTTACGCCCACCGGATCCGATGAAGGCAGCCATCGATGCACTACTGCGAGGGAAGAAGAGGGTGTCTCCGCTGGACGACGACACACCGTGTCACCCAGCTCTCCGACCGCCACGACGACTACGACCGACGCTTAAACGGCCCTTTTCAGGGCCACCAACAATTAAAGGTTTCAACTCGCCACTAAATGTTACCATCCGGTGACAGTCTAATGAATAGATGAGTGTAACATCTGATTTTCTGCGTTACATTTTGTGTTGTTTTTGAATTGTTCGCACGGCCTACCACTGTCGAGTTGTGGACTGTTCCGTGCTGCGCTCTGTCCTAGGTTTTTAAAAGCTCGTTTCTCTAGTTGCCGGCCAGCTGACTTCACTACTATTCTGTACGTTATGGAGGACTAACGTTTGGGAAGAAGATGATGCCTCCGCTGGACGATGACACCCCGTGTCCGCCAGCTACTCGACCGCCACAATGAGTACGACCCACTCTTCCCGTCAAGATGACCACCGCTTAAACGGCCCTTTTCAGGGCCACCAAAAAAATAAGGTTTGCCACTTAATGTCGCCATCCGGTGACACGCTTTAAATTATTTTCACAAAATAAAGTAATTAATAATCATAAATAAAGTGATTGGTTCGCATAAATATTTTGTGATTTTTATCGTCATTGTCATCTCGTAACACAGTTTAGGTTAACCAACTGTTCCAGCCCCAAGGAGATTCATCCATTCTTTCCCTCGGCCTCCCATACGTCGTCACTTGTTTCCAGTTGTCTTTGGACGTTTATCGCTTTCACGTTCAATTCTTCACTGATACTGACATTACGAATTCTATCTTATTCGCTGCAGCGTTTTACTTAACGTAGAATCCTCATTTCCACAGCCTATCCCTTGCTGATGGAACCCATCTTTCGAATCCACACATTAAATTTGAGACTGCCAAGACATTGTAAAACTTCACCTTCATTTCTTCTGTAAGGATCTTTTTATTGTAGGCCTACCACAAATGGCCTGAAATTTATTCAACTTTGTGCCGATGCTAGTTACCTACGGCAAATTTTATGTGACAGCCTACGTACTTAAAGCGTCATACTCGTTCTATGATTCTTCTATCCACAATTATTTTGCTCTGGTCCGGTTCCTTGCCAATGAAAGCCCCAACTTTTGTACGTATACAGAAATATCCATATTCAACTCATGGGTTGCAGACTTTAAATGTGACATAGCCTTCTGCAGATCATCCTCTGGTATATGAGGTGTAACAACACCTCGAATACCAGTTTTAATACATTTTCATTTGCACAGCTGACAAAATTATCTCATCAGTATAAAGATTGGAAAGCGTAGATCAGAGGGGGTGAACCTGCATTAATCCCTGATTATTGGGTACCAGTTGGTTATTTGCACTCGGCACATTCCCACAACACAGAGCTCTAATAAATCGACAGTAACTTTTATAAACAAACATTAAAAGGATAAGGGTGCGAAAATAGCAGATTGTGAAAGTAGAGAAGAAATTAGTAACAACTCAACATAAACTGAATAGCTAGCGGATTAAAAACAGCACTGTGTGTGTTTCAAAATGGCTGTATGTAGGCCTACAAGGCTCGTAACTGTCATAAATTCTTTTATGACAGATACAGATAGGCTCTTGAATGGTAGTGAGTCATGCACCACCCTGCAGAGGGTTACTCTCCACTACAAATGCATTCATAGGATAGCTGTTAGAATGAACAGAATAGGTTTAGTCTTGAGTAGGCCAGAATGAAGGAAATAAGAAAGGAATTTTCTCCCCAGTTTGGCTTGGAAACGGTCAGTGTGTTTGATTTGGACCATAAGTGCTGAATGAGGATTTGTAAACATTCTTCTACAGGGCGGAGATGACAAACCAGTTATTTTCAAAAGTGCAAACAACACGTTTCAAAAGTGCAAACAACACGAATGAAAATGGTACAAGTTTTCTTTAAATATTTTTAAGAATAACACAAGGTTCGGCAGAAGTTTCTTCTTCTTTTTCTTTAAAACTGCACAAAAACAGTCCATTGGAGTATTGTTTTTTTTACCGATCTTACTCAACAAGTCTGATTTGGAACACTGATTCTTCCCGTCACATGTTTACTAAAATCAACTTGTATGTTACAACTCACTAATCATTGCTAATGCTTTATTGACAATTTTCCGAATCGCTCCACGTCTAAATTTTCCATCACCAATTACCGTTATTATTCCTGAATTACCGATTAAGCAGCAAATAGAAAATTGAAGATATAGGTGTAAGTCAGCTATTGGCCAGTAATCAGATCATTTAAATACGTTTGTTAGTCATCACAAAAACTACGAGGGTCATTCGTAAAATAAGGCTCCCTAAGCTGCCAAGACAGAATGCCATGTGCCGGGAGAAATCTG
The DNA here is from genome assembly GCA_035578175.1 of Catonia carolina. Lineage (NCBI taxonomy): Eukaryota > Metazoa > Arthropoda > Insecta > Hemiptera > Achilidae > Catonia > Catonia carolina. The sequence goes on from JAQMRL010000004.1 coordinate 5,272,463, forward strand.
GCAACACTGTCTTACTCATAAGCTCTCCCTCTCTTTTTCCGCACCACTCCCGCCTTGCTACGTCGATCAGTGCCGGCCTAGCAGCCTTCAAAGATGGAGCTCCCTATCGCTGTTACCGCCAGATGGGAAATTCGCGCTGTGATACGTTTTTTAAATGCAAAACAGATTTCACTTATTGATATTCATCATCAGTTAATCGAAGTTTATCGCCTCTCATCATGCGGTATTGGGTTCGAATCCCATTCAGGTACGGTATTTTTTCATACGTTACAAAAAATCATTTTATCATTCACAGTCTGCATTAGCAGTATTTGCAGAACAGTCGGACGTTAAACAAAAAAAAAAAACAAACATCGAAGTTTATGGCGAAAACTGCATATTGTTCCACATGTTCGGAAATGGTGTAGAGAATTCAGTGAAGGCCGCACAGAAATTCAGAATGAAAACCGAAGCGGATGGCCTTCAGTTTCAGATGGAATTGTCGAAAAAGTTGAGACAATATTGCTTGAAGATCGGAGAATCACCATTAACGAACTTGCTTTGCGTATTCCTGAGACTTCCACCACCACAATCCATAAGATTTTAACAGAAAAATTAGGCTATCACAAAGTGTGTGTGCGGTGGGTACCGCGGATGCTCATGTCTCACATCAAACTCAAGAACTGCTGTCAGACTTTGGCTGGACTGTTGTGTCCCACCCTCCCTATAGCCCGGACCTAGCCCCAAGTGATTATCACTACCCAAAATTTAAGGAACACTTAGGTGGCCTACGCTTCAGTACCGATGATGAAGTCAAGGAAGAGGTTAATCGATTCTTCAAAGGATTGGCGGCAGAATTCTACAACATGGAGATAGAAAAGTTGGAGCATCGTCTGCAAAAGTGTTTGGACAGAAACGGCGATTATGTAGAAAAATAGCGTAAGTTTTAAGCTTTAAAGTGATGTATAACACTAAGATAAAAAATATAAAAATGTCTATTTTTAAAAATCATGGGAACCTTATTTTACAAATGACCCTCGTAGATATTGTCAGTTTTTTTAGAAATTGTTTTACACCCAATATGAATTTATTTCATCAACTTACAGTTGAGTGAATGAATGGATTGTTTATAAAATCCGTGCCATTACTGCGCACCAATAAAACAATTGAAAGGCTGAGTGGATGAAAGGTGCTAGGTAACATTTTTTTAAAAATGTATTTTTTGCGATTGCTGAAGGTGGTAAGTGCATACTTAGTTACGTAGATCAAAGTACTGTGCTGTACATCTACAGTTTACGGAAATACTAGGGGATGAAGGAACTATGTACAGCTTATTTTTAAGGTTTGTAGAGGAATAAGATATTAAGATCATTTGACACCTTCTTCTACCAGAATTCACTGCAACCTAATAGACATCTTTAGAGTAATAACAGTAAAATCTAGTAATGAACACCTATCATCATCATTAATATGCACTGTGCATTTCTTTAAAAATGTCTCTTATAAAGATCTTTACCAGTATTTTGTATTGTTAAATTACAGTTAATCCATTTGTAGGCGGTACAGTGTACAATAAAGACTTTCAGTTGATGAAAGTGTTGTATGCGTAAGAATAAGTGTCGTAAGGTGTTATATGACAATGGTAGTGTCACCAGATGGCGACATTAAGTGGCTAACCTTATCTGTTTGGTGGCCCTGAAAAGGGCCGGTTAAAACCTTATTAACACGTTCAGTGCGGCCGCCACAAATATGTGGTCTATTTATACTCTACTGTCAAGTGAAAAATTTTACTACAAAAAAAAATATTATTTGGAAAAACTTTACTGAACCGTGCTTCCTTTGTAAACTTATTAAAAACTAACACTAAATTGGTCCAGAACTTTCATTCTGGGAAAAGAATTCCCAGAGATGAGATAATCATATGACACTACACTAGCCACTTTGGAAAAAAAAATAAAAAAATTAAAACTTTTATGTTGTTGACAAATAGAAATTTTAATCAATAAAAGGAAGTTAAACTATAATACATAATATAGAAATTACTTTGCGGATCCAGCAAAAAAAAAATATATAAAATATATTAACAACAAAATTAAATCACCATTATACAAATAATATAATTAAATTGTTCATAAAACACATGTTATTAAATATAAATATAAATACTTCCCATTTAAAAGAAACTCCGCTACGGAATATTGGGCAAAAATATTCTTCTCATCCATCCTTTTTTCTTTTTACATTTATCTCCTTGGATATATTTTAATAGATTATTGAATACAACATAATGGATTACTGAATACATGAATACATCTCCATGGATCTGAGTACATTTGAATACATGAATATAAGAATATAGTTGAATAGATTTGAATATACTTTAATGGATCTCTGAATATAAATTTTTCTGAAACAAATAAAACAGATTTCTGTACAAAACAGAAATAATAATGCTAAAGGTTTCCCTCCCGAAACGCGTTTTTTACTTTTTACATCTTCAAAGATTAAAACCAAATCTAATTAACATGATACAAGAGTTTACCAATAAAAATTTTCTCTCACTCTATTGTTTATTTGAATAAATAATAAGGGCGTAATTCCCCTGAATTACCGCAGGATTTACGGCTTGGTTGGGAAAACATAACCAAGATATAAATAACAACAAAATTTGCCAAAAGCAAAAACAAGACAAACAAAAGATAACTTTCCCAAAATGGTACTTTACTTTAGATTACAGATATTAAAATTTAACAGATTACTTTACATTTTAAGACGCAATTACAGTATTAAATAATAAGAAACATTTTAGGACTCAAATAATAACGAGATTCGTGTGTCCCAGAATCATAATCCATCCCTACTTTCACAAGATAAAAGACAAAAACAAAACACTATAATTCAATCAATACAAAGGAGCTTTACTCACCCAAATAATTTCCGCTGTATCGAGCACACGGAGCGAGCAGGAAGCAATACTACAATACACTATTTCATGGTGAGAAATTACACAAATATTTTGCCAACAACACTAGAAGATATAAAATTAACTTAGACAATATTCATTTTTCTCAAATAAAGACACTATTTAACTTTCTGATACCACATTGTGTAATTTGCCTAAGAAGGCATTTAGACATTCACTTTATGCTCCTTCATCCTTCGAGATACAGAACTTAACAGACCGAATCAAACAACCAGTATCCCCAAACCGGGGTAGAAGGGATCACGCGATATAAACCGACCAATGACAGCCTTTCTACAAATCATACGATGTCTGCCTACATTCAAAACAGCACGTACACACACTAAGATGTTGACGACCTCACACAAAGCAGGGTAGGAGGGGTAGACAATATATTCAAACTCACATACAAAGGAAATAACAAAATTCACCACTCTAATTTCAATAGAACAAAAAAAACTCTAACTTAACCACTGGGTCGAAAGCATTTGAAAGAAAATAAAGAATTTACTAAGAAAGGATCTACAACATAAAGGAAATATTTTATTCGAGGAATAAAATAAGGAAATATCAAATTAAAGAAATAAAATTAACTATAGAAAACTACTTATTCGTTACAATACAGTTTTATAATCTTTTCTTTCTGAGTTCAGTTAGGGTAAATTGTATTTCTTTTATTGTTCAGCTGTAGAAAAAGGTCCATTCTATGCTAGTATACCTTCAGCTTTTGAAGAACCGTCACCGGTTTTTTTTGGTGGAGTTTTAAAACCTGACATATTTTCTTCTATGTTTCGAGTTTTACGGGCTGTTTTATTTGTAATTAATAAAATGTTATTTCATTATATTACTTTTCTTACATTTACGCAACATTAACCATACTTAGTAAATATTAAGTGTGGCAAAAATGCAACTAAATATATAAATATGTGTATACAAATGTAATACCTAAATGCTTTAAATTTAGGCTATTTTTTAGTAGGCCTATTTTTTCGTACATAAAGACCTTAAGTTAATTTTTTTTAAAAAAACTAGTAGGTATAAAATTTTTTAAATGTTTGCCTCATTTAAAAATTGGTTATATCGGGTGATGTTTTAGTCCTGTTACCCTATTGTAAGTGTGTGGTAATTTATTTCTAATAAAGGGAAATTTTGTTTTGTCGCACGAAGTTGGTAGCCCTACTCAATCGGTATACACATGGCAGTGCGAGTTGATTAACCTTGAGCTGTGTAACATTTTATGTGGATTCCGATCGTCTTATGAACAGAATGTCTTTTACCATAGAACAACGGGTTTTCATTATTGAACAATATTTTGCTACGAAATCGTACGCGAGTGTAAAAGATGCATTTAAAATTAAATTTGTTGGTGTACCTCCGCCAGAAAAAATGTCAATTTCTAGGCTAGCAAACCGATTTCGAGAGACAGGTAAAGTTTACGACAGAAAACGTAGCGGTCGATCAACTGTCTTGACAGATGACGTTATAGAGAATGTGAAAACAAGATTACTCAATTCTCCACGGAAAAATTTATGAAAATTTTCCTCGCAAGTTGGTTTATCATATTCGAGTGTCCAGAAAGCTGCTAAAAAATTGCATATGTATCCGTATCGTGTACGATTAGTCCAAGAGCTTCAACCTCCAGATTTAAACAAGCGATTGCATTGCAATATTGCCGTTGGTTTAGGTCATTCGTAAATGATAACGGAATCGAATCTTTGAACACAGTGTTCTTTAGTGATGAAGCTTGGATCCATCTAGACGGTTATGTGAACACTCAAAACACTCGAATTTGGGCGGCTGAAAATTCTTACGCCGTTCACGATAAATCTTTACATCCTGCAAAAATTGGTGTGTGGTGTGCGATATCTCGTCAGCGTATAGTCGGACCCATTTTCTTCGAACAGACTGTAAATGGTGAAGTGTACAGGAATCTTGTGCACCAATTTGTGGCTCTACTGGAACCTCAAGAACGGTATTGCTGGTTTCAGCAAGATGGCGCTACCTGTCACACGTCTCGATAAACCATGGATTTCTGCAAGAGTTCTTTGGTGGTCGAATAATAAGCAAGGGTTTATGGCCTCCAAGGTCGCCAGACCTCACATCCCCTGATTACTTTTTGTGGGGCTACATTAAGTCCGAGGTCTTCAAAAACAATCCTCACAATATTGATGAACTTAAAGCCAATATTACAGACTTAATCACAAATGTTTCCAGTGCAACTCTCAAAAAGGTTTCTGCTAATATAGTGAAAAGAGTCAAAGCATGTATAACCTCAATGGGTGGACATTTTGAGCATATTCTTTAAAAATCTTTAGTAACTAAGGAATGTGAGTAATAAAATATTAAATTTCTTTTGTATATAACAACTATACATTTTTATTACAACTAAATTTCCGTTTTATAAATTACATTAAAAATTGGGTAACAGGACTAAAAAATCACCCTGTAGAAATATTTTATTAGTATTTATAATTTTAGGAGCCTGCGAGGCGTGCGCAGTCACAGAAAGCGGCAGGGTCATTTATTTATAATAGTATACTAGTAGGCTTATTCAATTCTTTTCTTAGGTGACCCCATTTTTGGAATTGCATTTTTACCTGTCCACGGAAAGACTTACTGCCGTGGGTACAGAAAGGGTAATAAAATATTGTTGAAAATAAAAAAAAATTGTAAAGCTGTCACGTCACAGGTACCGATATCTGTCTGCGGTCTGTACCGTAATATTACTTACTTTCAACTTTTCAAAAACCTATGACCACACCGCAGTTATTCAGCTAAGAGTGCCATATAGAACTATTATTATCCTTTTATTCCTATAAGTTTTTAATTTTTTCTCATAGGTTTACGTGATAAAAGCAAAATACATTCAGACTTTTACATTTGTTTTGTATTTATACTTTTATGTGTGTATTTTTAAAACGAAAAACAATACATTTATCTATAGTAAAATACATAAACATACACGTATAAATATAAAATAAAAGTATTAAATGAAAATACACACGAGAAATTGTAAATGTAGAGAGAATATGAGGATATGAAGCGCCGCAGACTTGTGTGCTTCTGTGTGCGGGGAACATATAAATGTGGCAGGCGACGGTTCAGCCACAGCGAATAACATCGCTTCACCTGAGCCGCAGTGAACGTGTTAAATTGGTCCTGTGAAGGATCGTTGGGCCGGTTTCAAAAGAGACCGGTGTAAGCAGCGCATGGCAATGACGAGAGCGGTGGCTCAGGATGATGGTCCTGAGAAGGGACGGTTTAAACCTTATAAGTTTGGTAGCCCTGAAAAGGGCCGTTTAAGCGGTGGTTGTCTTGGAGAGGCGTCATCGTGGCAGTCAAGGAGCTGGGCGACACAGCATGTCGTCGTCCAGTGGAGACATCAGCTTTTTCCGCTGCAGTAGTGCGTCGATGGCTGCTACGTCGGGTCCGGTGGGCCTAAGGCTCAGTCGAGGGACCGCTGTGGGCATCGCTCGTGTCAGCAGGTGATGACGGTCCGGTCGACGGCTTACGGTGACGGGTCAGCGAGCGGAAGCATCATCTTCTCTCTTGCGGGGTCGTCGATTAGTCCTCGCTGGAGTCCGGCAGCCGTGTGCCGTGGTGGACGTCTTGTCGATGCTGTGTGGTGGAAGTGAATCCCTCGGTGTCTTGATCGGAATTGAATCCCCCGGCTCAGTGCAGTGCTTTATATAGTCGCTGAGAGCACTGAGGTAGAGAGCGGCTACTGGCTTGGCCTTGATGACAAAGGCCTCTGTCAGTGCGAAGCCAAAAGGTTTGTCGGTGCGCCGCTAAAGGCCCTACTGCGCCAACAAAGGCCGGAAGAAGTATTGAAGGCCGGCAACACAGTAAATGATTAATTAGAAGGGGTGGCGGTGACAGTAGCAATGATCGACAAATCTAATAAAAAAAGTGACAAAGAAAAGTAAAGTTTTAAGAACTTTAAGGAAAAAATTTTCATGAAGGAATAAGCGTTAGTACTTTCGTAGCAATTATCCACTAAACTATATTTTTGTTATACAGCACCTTCATCCACTAACTAAGCTCTTCAATTGTTCTAATATGTCATCAGAATGAGATAAATTACTAGTGCAAAGTGGTGAGGGAGCAGAGGATATCAGCCGCTCTTCTGAAGGGACCACAAGCCAGCCACTGGCCTGACACTTTGCGGTCTGTACTACGAAACAAGTGGTGCCGTTTTGCCGAATTTCTTTGTTTTTGAAAATGTACAAGTGAGATTTACCTGAAGGGCAAGCCATGATCTCGACATAATCGTAAACGCATGTGCCTCTTTTCAACTTCTGCACCAGATTCTGGATGTTCCTGAACCCATTCGCTATACCAAACCTCAACAGCACTTTACCATCATTCTCCAATGTCACTTGTTGGAAATCTTGATTTCTGTAACACATCAAGGTATTCTTATCTTTTTATCAACTTACTTTCAAATACCTCGTCTTTTGCATATAAATACTAACACAATTGTAAGCTATAAATAATGGATGCCATGAAGAGAGATAGATAAAATAATAGACAAAGTAAAAAAAAAAGTAAATCCAATTAACTTCAATAAATATGGTATAAACTTAAGGATTTGAATGAAAACATAGATAAACAATTCATTACCATAATGCATAACAAAAAAATTAATAATAAGATAATAAAACTATTAAAGAAACACTATAGAATTGGATACAAAGTTAATAAAAAATTAATTCGTAAAATGGATTATGAAAATGACAAATTTGAAAATAAAGGGATATATATATATATAAACGAGGGTTAAGCGGAAAGAAAGGTCCGATTTCTAAAAAAAATTAACAATGTAAGATTTTTTTAAAAAACCTTTTTTATTGTATTTGTTACATCTTTCTTTAGTATTCCACATAGTTTCCATTTTTATTTAAACATTTATCATAACGTTCAACAAGCTTTTGTATGCCTGTATCATAGAAGTCCGCCACCTGTGAGGATAACCAGTCTTGAGCAGCTTCTTTCACGTCCTCATCTGTGCCGAACCGCTTGCCACCAAGAAACTCCTTTAGGTAGCGGAACAAGTGAAAATCACTTGGTGCCAAGTCTGGACTATACGGTGGGTGGTCAACCTGTTCCCATCCAAATGATCTGAACAGATTTTGCATTCAAATGGCAGATCTAATGGCTATTTATCACCATATATATGTGGTCTAAATAATATTAGAAAACAATTCAATTTGTACATTTCATTTTAAAATATTATTAACTGAAGGATGTTTTAAAATTTTATTTCGGAATTTAAACTTAATAAATTTTAATTTTATATAAAAAAAATCTGGTGTGAAAACACTCTTACAACTTTCTCTTTCAAATGCAAATAATGAACAATATAACCTAACATTAGTAATAAAACATTAGAAATAAACAAAAAAAACACGAAAACCAACCTCAGCCTTTTGCTTATAAAACGAAAAAAATATTTTTTTCCTGCTAAACTAGGCTCTGTAGAGAAAAATGCTTAAAATAAAAGTCGTAGATCTTTTAATTTCCCGTAAATTCGATCATATATACGCTTTTGTCATAAAATGCACACTAAGGTCGAAATCTTAAAAATTTCATTTTTTTACAGATTTTTATGAAGAAAAAACATAAACTCATAATTACAGCTGAACTAAGCGTTATAAAAAGAAACGTTTGAAATAAAAGTTGTAGACCTTTTAATTATCATCAACTTTCATTATATACACGTTTGCGCTAAAATGCATATTAAGGCCGCGATCTTAAAAAACACCAATTTTTTCTCTATTAGAGCACAACCTCCCCAAGAATTTCAGCAGACATGGCGCCTACCCTATCATGTAGAGCTTAACAAATTTAGTAAATGAGGTGATTTACAAAAAAAACCAAAGGAGGAAAAACATAACCTTGGTAAAATAGACAAACATTTCAGTATAATAGAGCAGTGCTAATAAAGAAAGTCTGAGGGTGCCTTGCACAGCTTTAAAAAGTTTCAGGCTGTTTGCTGGAGCAACAAGAAGTAAAATAGCTCCAATCAATAGATGTAGAACTACAGCCAATGAAATAAATGGAGAGGTACATCTGTTTCACAGAGATGGTAAAATTAAAGAAAAACTATACAGGATACTGTGATGGAAGGCTGTAGGCTGTAAATACTGCGTGATCTTTATGTTGTTTTATGTATTTTTATGTTATTCTTGTCTATGTGGTGTATGTACTGTTTTCTAGTGAAGAAAGAATGACTACGTTAAGTTATAATGGTGCAGTATACCGAGGCAGGGAATATTCTATTGGTGTTCTACTGTACTACCAGTTCGCATCCTTGCGACCAGCCATAGTAGTGGGTGGAGACGGCGAAACGTAGGGGAGTTTTGGAGCCCCCCCAAATATACAAAAAAAAAGATTGAAAAAGGTGAGAAGTTTCATATTTATAAATATCTAAAAGGGAAAAAGCAGGACATTTTAAACGAACAAATCAAATTTAAGAATGATGAAGTGATATTGACTGCTGCTGCTATCTGCAGTAAAATATAAGAGAAGGGATAAATTACAGGTTCTTAATTTAAATCAGTTTTACACAAATGACTGAAGGATAGTCAGAGAGTAACCAGCGTAGCGATCGGACGTGTATTGTGCGCTCTCGGTAATTGTTTGTTCAGTCATAATTATTCGTGTAAGTCTTGTTTGTTTAAACGCGTTTACGATGTCTGATCGGTGATTCATATACTGTTGGATCTAAAAATTATTACAAAACTTTTTTTTGTTATTTTTTATTTTTATTTTTTTTTTAATTTATTCAATTACAACGTTAAGAAGCTGTTAAAAAGGAAGAGTTAATAATAATAAGTGTTGAGCAGCGTATTAATGAGCTCTGAAGAAAAGTGCGAAAGGAAACGTTCTAGAAGTTCTCCGAATTTAACTGACAGAAACGTTAAGCAGTGCCAAGATAAAGATATGGGGGATGAAAAGATCGGAAATATGACCTTATCACACGTAATGGAGTCGTTTGGGGTCATGTTAGACGAGAAATTAGCACACGTAGCGTCGAAGCAGGACATTAAATTGCTTTCGGAGAAAGTGAATAGTTTAGAAGAAGAAAATCGCGTCCTTAGAGAAGAAGTATTGATGGTTAGGCGAGTATGTTCAAAGAGTGAAGCCAAGTTAGTTGATTTAGAAGGGAGGTCAAGGCGCAATAATCTGATATTCAAAGGTTTGGAAGACTTTCGGGGAGAATGTGTATCGAAAATAAAGCGATTTTGTACAGAGGTCCTTAAAATCGAACAGGAAGTGGAAGTTAATCGTGCTCATTTATTGGGAAATAGGAGCAATACAATAATCGCGCATATACCTAAGGATAGTGACATTGCTAAAATTCTCAAAAACGTTAAAAAGCTGAAGGGACCCAAGTTTGTTGTTCACAAGGACTTTCCAGAAGAGGTTCGTGTAAAGCGTAGAAAACTGTTGGAGCTGAAAAGCGAACTAGTAAAAGTAGTAGGGAATGAACCGGTGTACCTGGGATACGACTTTTTAAAGATAAAGGGTACAAAATATTTTTGGACCGAGGATATGAAACTGATGGCGGGTAAGGAAGACGGGGTACAAAAGCTGAAATCGGTATTTAAAATCGACTTGGTGGAGGTTAAGAGGCTGGCGAGTGTACAGGCCGTGGAATATCAACAAGCATTGGCCCGGAAGTCTGGTGGCGTCTGGAACAAGTCGACGGAGCAGAATATTTAGGATCTTCCCGCAACTCTTCAAGATGGTGGCAGTAAAAATAAAGTTGTGAATAGTGATGAGAAATCAAAAATCAAGGTGTTATTTTATAATATATGTGGTTTAAAAGGTAAGGTAAAGGATAATAATTTTTTAAGTTTCTTAAAAGAATATGATATAATTTTACCGTGTGAAACTTTTATTATACAAGAAAATGTTACTTATTTTCAATGTTTTTTCAATAACTTTAAGATACGTTGGGTTTACGGAGAAAAGGTTTCTCATTATGGGAGGGCTAGCGGGGGAATGATGTTAGGAGTTAGAATTGATTCAAATTATGTGGAAAATTGTAAATATCCAAACATAGGTAGTAGGCCAGTTGTGACATTAAAGTTAAAAAATAGTAGAGAGGTCAATATTTTGCCGGTATATATTAATTGTAATAAGTGAGATGCTGATTTCAGTAGTTTATATGATGATCTTTTGCAGAATTCGGACATGAATGTAATAGTGATAGGCGACATGAATATACGAATCGGAGAAGAACAGGTCTTGTCGAGTAGAACGAACACAGGTAATCGTTTTGCAAAATTTGAGAAATCGAAAGATAAGATAGTGAATGGCAGGGGCAAAGGTACTTAGAGATGTGCGATGACCTAGGGTATGTTATTCTTAATGGTAGAACTGATGGGGACAAAGAAGGGGAAATGACATCCGTGGGAGGGATGGGCGTGTCGGTGAATGACGTAGCAGCAGTATCTGGCAGTGTTTTAGATCTAGTGGATGATTTTGAAGTGCAAATGCAGTCGTATTCGGACCATATGCCGATAGAATTGGAATTAGTAATCGAAAATAGTAAAATCAATGATATCTCCTGTTTGCCTTTTTTGCCGAAGCTATTATGGAGGGAGTCGAGTGATAAAAACTACAAAGATAAATTGAACAATTCATTGCGTAATCTTTCAATTAATACAGAGTCTAATCAGGCTATCAGTAGTATAATAGAATCAATTAGGAAGGCAGCGGGGAGTCCGGTGGTTGGGGGTCAAGGTCAGGCATATGCTAAAAGTAAACAATCGTGGTTCGATTACGAATGTGTATGTTCACGTAAAGAAGTATTATAGTTATTAAATTTATACAGAAAAACAAATGCGAATAGTATTAAAGATCTATACTTAGTTAAAAACAAAGCATATAAAATGTTATGCGACGTAAAGCGTAAACAATATCAAAAGGCCCTATTAGGTATGATCTCGTCGGCAAAAGACCTAAAAACTTTCTGGCGGGCATTGAACAGGTTCAAAAGAAGATCAAACTCGGTAAGCAATAAAATTAATAACGGGGAGTGGATTGATTATTTTAAAACACTTTTAAATCCAAATTTGTTAGCTGAACCTGTTTTATATGCGGAACCGTACATAGAAAATCCTACATTAGACAATGAATTTAAATTAGAGGAATTACAAGCTGTAATAAGTAAAGTCAAAGATAATAAAAGTCTGGGTTTTGACGGTATTCCATACGAATTTTATAAAAAGGCACCTGTACTACTGATTGAAAAGTTACTGCAAATTTTTAACAATATTTATAGAACCGGCAGGTACCGGATAGTTTTAAGGCGTCAATTATATTTCCACTGCATAAAAAAGGGGCAATGGAAGATGTTTCTAATTATCGGAGTATATCCTTTATGAATGTGGTAGTAAAGTTATTTACGGGCCTGTTACTGGGTAGATTGAACAGGCGGGTTGAAACTAATACTATTCTCAACGAATTTCAGGCTGGGTTCCGTAAGGGATATTCAACAGTGGATAACATATTTGTCTTGTCATCTATTGTTAAACTCAGATTGGCCAAAAAGCGGGGAAAACTTTACTCTTTTTTTGTGGATTTTTCATCAGCCTTTGATACAATTGATAGAAGGGCCTTGTGTTACAAATTATCTTGTCTAGGGCTATCAACGAGAATGTTAAAAGTAATAAAGTGTTTGAATAGGGGTACAACTGCAGTGGTATGGAGTAAGATTGGTGTGACGGAAAGTTTTGAAACCGGCATGGGAGTAAGACAGGGGTGTTTGCTGAGTCCTTTGTTGTTCGCAATATCCCTCAATGATTTGCACGATGAATTAGAGGGCGGGATATTGGTAGGAGGGAAAAGAATAAAATTACTACTATATGCAGACGATATAGTAATTATGTCAGAATCTCCAGTGGGATTGCAGTACATGATAAATAAATTGGAAAAATATTGTCAGAGTTGGAATCTAAAAGTATATATATATATCAAGCGAGTTATTCTACAGCTCTGGCCGTCTCTCGCATCCCATACGCCACCTCTCTCTATTCATCCAGTCTCCTCCCTCCAATTGTCTAGCATGCATATCTTTCGATACTTGCTTTATCCATGCTTCAGGTGGTCTACCACGCTTATTTCGTCCCCAAGGGGTCCAGTTTATTATTAATCTAAAAGTAAATTTGCAGAAATCCAAAGTAATGGTCTTCAGAAATGGGGGTAGGCCGGGTAATAATGAAAAATGGTTTTATAAAGGAGAGCTGATAGAATGTGTTAATGTGTACAAATATTTGGGTGTCTTCCTTACCCCCTCGATGAAAACAGAATATCATTTGCAGAAAAAAATGGTCTCAGCCAAATCGGCACTCAATGTAAGTTGGGAGGACGTAATAAAAAATAAAGAAGTGACGTGGGCCACCAAAACCAGTCTGTTCAGCGCATGTGCTAGGGCAATTATTTGTTACGCAGCCCAGGTATGGGGCTGCAAGCAACAAGACAGTGTGGAAAAGCTTCAGCGTTATTTTGTAAAAAAGGCCCTTACTCTTCCAAATAATACCCCAAACTATATGCTTTATAGAAGGAACGTTCGCTGGCAGAAATTAATGCCACAAGGTATCACAGTTGGTACAAACAGCTAAACGTAGTTCTAGGTGAAGCCAGTTATTTTAATGTGATGGAGGATCTGTCAAAAATCAGGTGGATCATTAAAGCGCGTGGTGAATTGATAGACCTAAATTACAAACCATGGGTTGTGGATAAAAATTTTAATTGTTCTATGTATAATTTGGGAGAAAAAGAGGACATATTTCACTTTGTGGGAACATGTCCAGTACTTAGGGAATGGCGCCGAAAATGGTTGGGGCAGAATGAATTGGGACAGGAAGCTTTTCTGGAACTTTTAAATGGGAAAGACTGGCAAGGGCTAGCGTTCTTTTGTAGAGATGCTTGGAGATATAGATGGGCATTGATTACAGAATTTAATTACTGAGGCAGAAAAATTTGATTGGTTGTTTTGTGCTTCTGCTGTGTCTAGGAAGAGGGATGAATAGGGTGATGGGTTTTGGTTTTTAAATTTATTTCCTATTGTCTTTTAATTTAATTTTTCATTATGTCATTATGCTTCAAAATGTATGTATGTCATTTTTATAAAGTTGGTGTATAGTTTCTTTTTTCTAATGTATTGCTGATTATAATATACTGTATTTTTTATTATTGTAATTAATTGTAAGTAAGTGTACTCTGATTTTCCGGCTGATGACTGCGGTCAAGCCGTAAGATGTGTGTAACTTTTGTAAAAGTGAAAAATAAAGCATCATTATTATTATTATTATATTATTACAAATGACTGAAGATGTAACATTTTCTATAAATTTTAAACATTTGTAGTTTCAAACGGTACTCTGATGATGGTGGATCCACCGAAACACGTGTAAGTGATTAATAAAAAATAAATAAAGGCAGCTTGAAAAAGGTTAGTGAAATTTATTATATAAAATAGTATTGAATTGAATGAGTTTATTGTTTACGATAATTTATTATAAAGCTTGGAACGAATTACTCATGCTGTATGGATATTTATTTGTGATCACCATGTGCGTATTTTTAGTTAATACACATACTCACTTGTATTGCTGGTTGCCTACTGTCGGACTACTCTTAGCATCATAGACAAACTTCATGTCTCCATGAACATTTTCTCTTATGTTCAGCTACAGAATCAGCTGTCGATGGATTGTCGTTCAATTTTCAATCACCTGAATAATGTATATCATTTTCCGAGCTAATAAAGTTTACTCATTTCTTCATTCCAACAAGTTTTGTTTTTTAGTTGTTTACACAGTTTCAGAAAATGTGGAGATCAAGTTACAGAAAGAACGTTGCCCACATTATATGCGTACCTCAATGACGTAAATCGTAAACTGGGTGGACTTAAATGCGGGAACAACTCTTTCACGGCGTGTAAAAATATGTGGTGCGCATAACCTCCTGATCCAGAGCCGATATGCCTTCTCAGTGGTGGATGAGGTGGTAATGACGAGTCACGATCCCACGGCCAACTCGGTTCTGCTTCTTCTTCTTCGGACAAATCCATTCGCTGTTCCACCAGAAGTTGTTCCAGTTCGACTGAAACATACAATTCGCATTTTAATTCTTGGATCAATTAGACGGGGTGGTATTATTTTAACATTTTCAACCCTCAAAGTGGCAACCGTCGCAAAATCGATGCATTTCACTGTTGCAGAAGTGGCATCATGGATTTTGCGATGTATTTCATAAATCGCATATTCTTTACTTTATAAGTCACTTAATTGTTGGCAGATGGCAGCACTAAACAGATTATAATCATTTATGAACCTATAGTTAAATTTTTCATCGCACCGTTGCTGTGGGGCGCTAGTAAACAAATGTTTTTGCTGTCTTTCATCAGCTGTGTTTTGACGATTTGTTCGTCGCTATTTTGTGTTTACAACATGTGCATATTTCTGTTGTGTACTTATGCGTATCTTGTTTTTATTTATTTGTTTATAGTACTTACGGTTTCATTTAGTAATAGTAATGTTAAATAGTAACTTTATTTACGTCTAAAAATAAAAAAAGAATTCTAAAAATAATATGTACTAGTTATTTTCTCGTGTGACTTCATGCAACGGTTTATATTCTAAGCCATAAAAAACTAATCCCTTGAAATGTGGGATTCAGTTTTGGTAGATTAGCAGAAACCTGAAGTGGCTACATTATGTATATGTTGGGTATGTCAAGGTATATCAGTTTACTACACGACTTATACGGTGTGTTAGCTGACACAAACATTTAAACCAAAAAAACCTTGTTTCCAACATTGGTTTGTTTTCATCTTTTTCAGTTTGTATCAACAGCAAGAACTAATTATATAATCATAATCTGCAAACTTTTCTGAAAATACGGTATATATTTAGTATTTAGTGTATGTTCGGATGACTGAGAATTATAACAGAAATGCCTTACACCTTCTGTTAAAAAAAGGCTGCCAATTCAACAAACTGTACCTGCGACTTTGAGGGTTAAAGAAAACTTGAAGACTTGCTTGCTCTGTTTGTACTGTTTTCACCTCTCCCACTACTGTGCATCCGTAATACCCTCTACTGCCGCCAGTCCAGCTGTTAATCATCATTGATGTTGTTCCCACTATAATAAAGAGCCAATCAGAGGGGGAACTCTTCCTCACTGTTCGGTTGGCACATGTGATCGTAAGTGCAAATAAAAAAAACATACAAAACATGTTCTTATTTTCGTTTCAAACGTAAGTGTAGGTAGGTTTGTGATGTACGCCATGTTTTCACTTCTCTTGCCATGCTATACCAAACCAAAGGCATTTCTGTTATCTGTCACCGAAGCTGCAAAATTTGTTCCCCGTACCGTACCACTCATTGCAAGGTACAAATAGCCTAACAATCAATATTGTTATAATTTCCAATATTATGGTAAAAAGCAACCAATAGGAATGAGGGAAAACCCTTAGTTAGAATTAGTAATTGTAAATGTAGTAATAACAGTAATGACAGCCCAACTGTCAATCATCTGGTACGGGGTGGTGTACGTCTCCCCCTCTGTGTTTTCACGCCTTTCTGTCACTTGCAACTTTCAGCCAATAGTCGAGGTGGTTCTACTTCGTTTCGGCCCTCCTTGTTGGTTGGGTTGGAGGCTGGTCAACCAGAGGTTTCTAGGTTCCGGAAGGGTGTCCATTAGGACAGTTATGTACAGAATTCACCTATGAGGAGGTTGTTCAACAAGCACAAGAAATACTGATTTGGAGGTATTAAATGATCAAATTTAATCTTGTTGATCACACAGTCACCAGATGAAAGGTCTGCTTACTGTAAACAATTCATTTATTAGAATCGAATAAGCATCATTTTTATCCGATATTCAGCTTTTATCTCTTGCCCCAACAACAGAGCTGGTGCCCAACTGTACATTAATAATATAATAACCATTTGCACACCAAACAAATAAGTTAAAGGTGGCGTGATGTGATATGGCATTAAAAAACAGTAACAATGGAAGTAGGAAGAGAAACTATGAAAACAATGGTTACACCAGTGTAACGTCTGGTTGTATTACGTTACTGTTGGGTTTTCGTTTCGTATCTTGGCGCCGTATATCTGTTGGTATTAACTATTTGTTCAGTTCACTGTACGCCGTTGCTATCTGGCGTTTTTCTTTTGCACTATTCTGGTCTGAGTTGAATTTTATTTTTCTGTCAATTAATTGCTTACTTTTCCTTGTTCGACAGGCAGTCATGATTGTGTATTGAATTGGAACGGTTGCATTCTATTTAATTAGAATGTTTTTGCCGATTTATAAATTTCTTTCTTTTAACTTAAAGAATGGCGTTTATTTGTTTTAAAGTTGCATAATGATTGTTGCTAATGTTTAATTATGTTTTCTTAAATCTACTGTTTTTCTTAAATCTTATAAAGTTACGTAAATATTTTATCAGTCTTTTCGGGTTGGTGCTTAACTATTTTGTTCAAGTTTTTGGTTTCGTCGCTCAAATTTATTTTGGATTCTACTTTGGGGACGTTTCCATTATGGGAGATTCTACCACATGAGATTTCTACTCTAGGGAACTTTCGATTCTAAGTTGTTTTCTTTTCTGATGCCTTGGAGGATGGAAGTCTGGATAGCAGTGCCTTTCTGCTTGTTTTGCACAACCTGGGTTTGATTCTACGATGTTTTCTGTTCTATTATTTTCTGTTTCTGCAAACTGGTATGTGTGATTATTTTATTAAATGTGTTTTTTTGGGGTAAGTTCTGTGAATTTTACTTGACTGTGTCTGCGCATGTCAGGTAGGGCTTCCTGTACTGTGCATGTCCTGAACGGAAAATGTCAACGAACGAACTTGCTTTAAAATGTAACTTAAAATTATTTAAAATAAAACTTAACACGTTGTCTCATCTTATAACGAATTTCATTAATCTATAATCTTGTTTTTTTATTTTTTTTATATAAATTCTTTTTTAACAAGAATATTTTGTTTTTCTAATTTTTTTAAATAATTTTGTAAAAGCTGCCATGGTACGCAATTTATATATATTTATATATAATATAAAAACAATTATGATACTATGTTACTTCTAGACAATGAACTGTTTTTATTTAAAAATTATTTCATCTACCTAAAATATTTCTTACTATACTAAATCTTATTAAAATAAATAACTTGGTTTCTATTTTTGGTCAAATAGTATTTGTATTAAGAAATCTTAAAATAATAACTATTTAAATTCAATTATTCATTAAATATTGTCGTTTATATTTATTTTTTTTTGAATTTTCTTGAATTATATTTTTCTAAAAATAATTTATTCAGGTATTTGATTTTGTCGTAACTTTAATCATGTTCGTATAATAATTTTTACTGTTTTTCAAAAACTACTTGGATTTACTATGTAATTAATATTATTAATTTTTTTTTGGTGTTTTTCTTAAGCAATTATAATCATATGCAACAACAACCTGTTTTTTTTTTGGGCTTCCTTGTGTTTTTTGTCTACCCCCTGGCCAACCTATCAGTGTGGATAGAGGGGGAGGTGACACCAGTTACGCGGTGAGACCGGCCTGTTGGCGTAGTGGTTAACACAACTGGCTTCAACGCTGGGGTCCCATGTTCGATTTCCGATCACGTCCGGGATTTTTTCATCACTCATTTTCATTATCATCATTATCTAACATTTGCATTAGCAAAAATTGCAGACCAGTCAGACGTAAAAAACAAAATTAAAAATCTGGTGTGAAACACTCACACAACTTTCTCTTGCCAGTGAAAATAATTAACAATATGAACTAATATTAGTAATAAAACATTAGAAATAAACAAAAAAACTATCCTCGATAAACATAACCTAATTTTAATCATGAGTGAAAGACGCAAAATAAAAATCTACCTTAGTTTGGCTTAAAAATACAGAAAATCACTCTTTCACGCTAAACTAGGCTCTGTACAGAAAAATGCAACAAATAAAAGTTGTAGAGCTTTTAATTTCCTATAAATTTGATTATATACACTTTTGTTGTAAAATGCATACTAACGCCGAAATCTTAAAACAATCAATTTTTCACACGTTTTCATGAGAAAAAAAAACATAAAATTGCTAATTACTGCTAAACTAAGCATTATACAAAAAAATGTTTGAATTAAAAGTTGTAAGATTTTAAATTCTCTACATTTTCATTATATAAATTTTTGCGCTAAAATGCATATTAAAGCTGCAATCTTAAACATTTTTTTACATGAAAACAGCCTCACCAAGAATTTCAGCAGACACAACGCCTACCCTATCTTGTAGAGCATAAAACTTTAGTAAACCAGGCGATTTTTAAAAAAAATCGTAGGACCAGTTTTTGAGAAAATCGCAAAAAAGTGAAAAATTACACGAATAAACTACTACTTCTGATTGACCGATTTTGATGAAAATGTTGGTGTATCGGGTCCGGTAGTGGTATGCAACTTAAGTTTTAAGTTTCAAGTTCGTACGATGTTCCATTCTTGAGAAATTCTGTTCACACACACACACACACTCACTCACGCACGCACGCACGCATGCGCGCGCACACACACACACATACAAACACGGACACACAGACCAATCGCTAAAAACATGTTTTTTGG
The DNA here is from genome assembly GCA_035578175.1 of Catonia carolina. Taxonomy (NCBI): domain Eukaryota; kingdom Metazoa; phylum Arthropoda; class Insecta; order Hemiptera; family Achilidae; genus Catonia; species Catonia carolina. Next base: position 5,292,053 of record JAQMRL010000004.1, read on the forward strand.
ATTCAGGGGGTCTGAAAACGTGTAAATCCGGTGAAAACTCGATTTCTTAAAATCTCAGCAGACACGACACCTACCCTATCTTGTAGAGCATAAAACTTTAGTAAACCAGGCGATTTTTAAAAAAAATCGTAGGACCAGTTTTAAGTTTCAAGTTCGTACGATGTTCCATTCTTGAGAAATTCTGTTCACACACACACGCACGCACGCATGCGCGCGCACACACACACACATACACACAGACCAATCGCTAAAAACATGTTTTTTGGATTCAGGGGGTCTGAAAACGTGTAAATCCGGTGAAAACTCGATTTCTTAAAATCTCAGCAGACACGACGCCTACCCTATCTTGTAGAGCATAAAACTTTAGTAAACCAGGCGATTTTTAAAAAAAATCGTAGGACCAGTTTTAAGTTTCAAGTTCGTACGATGTTCCATTCTTGAGAAATTCTGTTCACACACACACGCACGCACGCATGCGCACGCACACACACACACACACATACACACAGACCAATCGCTAAAAACATGTTTTTTGGATTCAGGGGTCTGAAAACGTGTAAATCCCGTGAAAACTCGATTTCTTAAAATCGAAATGAAAACAATACTTTCCTTCCTATATATTCATATAGGCAAGAGAAAGAAAAAAAAAGTAATCTGATGAGCTCATTTACCAGTGCCATGATCAATTGGTTTGGATTTGCATTTTGTTTTTTTTTTTACATACATATTACAGTAGCACAATATTTTTCTGACACATCTCTTAAGAGTTTGATTAGTGTTTAACCCTTTCCACTCGACTGTCGGATCTGATCCGACATGATAGTATTACCGTTCCACTCGTATGTCGGACTCCATCCGACTCCATTTTCACAACTGATTTTGTATGAAAATACGCGTTTAACAAAGTTGCTGTAATGTGCTGGCCTCTACGGGATGTTTTAAAAATTAATTCTTGTAGTTTTCGATAGTTGACTATTACCGATTATCGATATAAACTGAATTATTGAATCGATGTCACCATAACAAACTAGTAAACAAACTAACCTAATCGTGAACGTGCTTCGTTTAGTTTGCGGTATTTCATTTCACTTTAAGATCGGTTAATATTTTTTGGCAGTTTTAGGTAACTAATTCACACAAAAATAATATACAGATTATTTTTCCTGTTTTTATTAGGTTTTAGGTATCAATTTCTAGTTAAATAGTTTATTTTATCTTCTTAGTTTATTTTCTTAGTTTTTACAACGACAATGTATGTTTCGCAGGTTATATTTTAAAAGTTTTTAGGTGAGAAAAGGCATTTTTTATGTAATATAATTATCATTAAAGTAATAACAAACATAAAAAGTATTGGACGCTCTTAAAACTAATGACAACACATAATGCGTATGATTAATGTAATAGGGGGATATAAACAAATCATAAAATAAATACAAGTGGAGGGGAATCACAGTGCAAACATAATACGAGTGGAAAGGGTTAACTTAGTATACCATTGTCACTTGATTTTTAACTATCGCTGAAAGATGTATGGTAAACCGGGACCTCCGTTTGACGCTAAACACGTACGGCCAGATTCTAAACGGCAATGAAATTGTAGGAGAAACTAATACGTATTGTACAGACGTGGGGACAATTTGAAATTCTTGTACCCGCCACACGTCCAACACAGCACTGTAATAGTTGCAGCTGTAGAAAGATAAACACAAAACCATTAAATTGATCTAGCCTCTAACATGGGAAACCTCAGTTGGGTAGATTAATTTTCCCGCCGTGAAGGTATAGATACTGAAGTCACGAGATTGCCTTTTGCGTATGTATGGGCTGTGAGGAAGGGAAATGATATATTTGCAGTGCTACCAACCTCAACAGTGAGACACTACTTGTACATTTCACTAACGTGAAGTTTCAACATACATTTGTAAGCTGTAATTTATTCCGAGAAAATGTTTTCTTCGTAAACCTAACAAGAAATAAATATGACCTGTTATATTGCCTATAGCTTAATTAAATGATGTCTAGAAATGTTTGATTTACTGTAATTACGAATGAATTGCCTTCTTTACTATTGCTGTCAACGGCGTTTTCATTATCAGTTTCTCTAGTATCTACCTAACCGTTTTCTTTTTTTTACCAGGTGTCAACAAAACTGTTGAAGAATAGCTTCTTTATTTTTCAAATTGTGGAAAGAGAAACATCACAGTAGAGTCTATCTACGCTAAGAGTACTCCGACGTAGGCAACCAGCAATACAAGTGAGCATGCGTATCGATTAAAAATACTCACAGCATGATCAAAAACAAAATTCCATACAACACTGATTCGCTCTAAGCTTAATATAATAAAAACACGTTCAATTCATTTGTTAGAAAATGTTTAATAAATTAATTGAAAATTAGTTTATCATTAATAACTACCAAAAAACTGAAATTACAAACAAAACAAAACTAAAATTACAAACAAAACTGAAATTACAATTACTGAAATTTTACAATTATTGTTCTTAAATTGTTAATTTTTCGTTACATTATTTACTATTATTATATTATTATTTATGATTAGTAGGTTTTTGTTATAGACACAGTTTTCTTTTATTTTTGGTCATAAGTAATAGAAGACTAATGCCTTGAGTTTTAACAGGAGAGTAAACCATTCCAGTGATTCATTGTTTATCATTTCAGATTGTTTATTTCATATCATTAAAATAATTAATGTCTGTGACTAGTTAAATACAACTGTTTGCACTTGCCCGTCTTTAACTCATTTTTAGATTCATCAGTTATCTTTTGGAATTGTATCGGTTCGTTTCGATTTTCTTCTTAAGCTAAAGTTGGAAAGTTTTGTAAACTGTGTTTTGTTATCGTGCGTGGTAGTGAATGTGTTGAGTTTTTGAAACATAAAAGCAGTAAACATTAAAAAGTATAAAACAATTGTTTTGTTAAATGTAATGGTTAAAATAATTAATTAAGGAGTCTTTATGATACTACAATAATTAAGAGTAATCAGAACGGTATAATTGAAAACACTTAAAGAATAATGACCATTCCTCAAGACGGTATATAGTTAGCTGTAGGGCTCGTTCAGCTGAGACAACATTTCTAGATGCAACATATATTGCAAAATCATCAACAAACAACGAACATTTAACAGGGTATACGCAACTTTTCACAATATTGTTTATGGCAACCGCAAATAGGGTACAACTAATTACACTCCCTTGCGGTATACCATTTTCCAAGACAAACCTGTCGGACAGACACTGACCAACCCTTACACGGAACGATCGTTCATCTAGAAAGTCCTTGATGAAGGCCAACATGTTCCCAGCGATGTCCCAATCCCGCAAAGTATTGAGGAAACCTCGTCGCCAAGCTGTATCATATGCTTTTTTCAAATCAAAGAATATGGCAACGAGGCGCTGCCTGCAGATAGCCGTCTCAAGGGCCACCAAGTGGTCCGTCGAAGACCTCCCTCTCCGAAAACCACTCTGTTAAGAAGCGAGGAAGTTATTATTTTCCAGATACCACAAGAGACGACTATTCACCATTCTTTCCATTACCTTACAAACAACACTTGTCAAGGAGATGGGACGGTAGTTGGAGGCCAATGTTTTACCTTTACCAGGTTTCAGAATCGGAACAACAATTGCTTCTTTCCAAGTTTTTGGTAGCTTTCTAGAAGCAAATATTCTATTAAAATATGTAGGAGTTGCCTTAAGCCAGAATCCGGTAAATGCGCTATCATCGAAAGTGTAATTTCATCTCCTCCAGGCGAGGTATTTTGAGATACTTTGAGCGCTTTTCTAAGCTCAGGCAACGAAAAAGGAATGTTTAGAGGATCATTTGAGTCCGCTATATGGAAAGGCAGAGACTCAATGGTTTTCTTATAATTTTGAAACTGTACTGAATATGAAGATGTGAGGAAAGCTGATTTAAAGGAAGAACCAATTATGTTAGCGATGTCGGACTGTGATGTGATCACAGAACCGTCAGCTTGCAACCCTGCGATTCGATGTGGAGACGTCCTCCCACATACCGAACGCAGTTTTCTCCATACCGTTGTCACAGGGATACTCCTGTTAATATCTCCAACGTAACGGCTCCATGACTCCCTCTTACTCTCAAGAAAAACACGCCTACAGAAGGCCCGAGCTCTTCGGTACGCTTCCAGGTTTGCATCTGTAGGTCTGCGACTAAAAATGCGCAAGGTCCTACGGCGGTCCTGAAGAGCCTCCTTGCAACAATCATTCCACCAAGGTACCGGCGGACGCCGCGCTATTCCCGATGTTTTAGGAATGCTCTGGGCAGCTGCAACTGATTTGTGTTTGGGGCTAAACTCTCACAACCTGATGGTCTTATTTCGTCAAGGATATTTCAGGAAGAAGTGGTACACATGAAATTAACCAAAATGAAGTGAGGGTTGTCCTAGCCAGCCGAAGGATGTAAAATGTCGACTGGGGTTGGCCAATGACCTCAAAGGTGGAAGAAGAACACTTATTCTGAATGGAAGGGTCTCAGAGGTGGGTCTTCTAAAATGTGGGGCACGTGCCTGAAGCTCAAAGGCAGCGCCCTAGCCCTGGAGTTACTCTGCGCAGTGCTCGTGAAGCGGTCACAAGACATTCTATGTTACCGGCTCACTTCAAAATGCCTCGGACGGGACTGGATTCAACAGTAAAGATAATCAGCAATGTGATGATTTTTAATGTCTCCTCTCTCTCAAAAACAGAGAAAAATGGCAGCAAAATTTAATACTAATGGGTGAAGATAAATGGGTGAAACAAGCATTAAACTTATTATATGTCATGGACGAAGAGACATAGGTAAGGTGCAAAACAGATGGACAAAGAAGTCGGAAAGCTTAAGACCTAATCCATGACATGACTGGGAGAAGAAGAAGCAGAAGATTACCTCTTTGTTATCATATGTACAATTTTACAACATATAAAATCAGTTACATTGAAAAATCTCCTATTGCCCTTTTATAATTTAAGAGGAGTTCTGAGAAACATTTTTTTCAGTGAAAGAAATCTGGTTGTGAAACACTCACACGACTTTCTCTTGCCAAATAATGAACAATATAACCTAGCATTAGAAATTGACCAAAATAATATAACTTCAAAAAACATAAACTTGTTTAATCATGAATGAATGATGCAAAATGAAAACCAACCTTGGTTTGGCTTAATAATACAGAAAATCACTTTCGTGTTAAACTAGGCTCTGAAGAAAAATGCTTAAATTAAAGTTGTTGGCGTTTTAAATTCCTGTAAATTTTATTACATACACTTTTGTCGTAAAATTCATACTAAGGTTGAAATCTTCAAAATCCATTTGCTTTAACTGATTTTCATGAACAAACCAGAAAAGCACTAATTACCGCTAAACTAAGCGTTATACAAATGTTCGAAATAAAAGTTATAGATTTTTAAATTGTGTACAACTTTCGTTAAATACACTTTTGCGCTAATATCCATATTAAGGCTGCAATCTTAAAAAAAAAACATTTTTGATGAGAGAACAGCCTCCCCAAGAATTTCAGCAGACATGTTGCTTACCTAGTCTTATAGAGCTTAAAAAATGTAGTAAATGAGGCGATTTTGAATAAAATTGTAGGAGCCAATTTTGAGAAAATCGAAGAAAGTAAAAAATTACACGAATAAACTACTACTTCCAGTTGACTAATTTTGATGAAAATGTTTGTGTTGGGTCCTCTAGTAATATCTAACTTAAGTTTCAAGTTTCAACTTTGTACTATGTTCCGTTCTTGATATATTTTGTTCACACACAGACAGACAGACAGACAGACACACACACACCCACACAAAACCAAATTGCTAAAAACATGTTTTGATAGGTTGAGGGGGTCTGAAAACATGTATATCCGGTGAAAACTCAATTCCTAAAAATCAACATGAAAACAATACTTTCCTTCCTGAATATTTATACAAGCAAGAGAAAGTAAAAAATAAATATACAAGAACTCCAACTTCTTGTCCCAAAACTACCATTTCACCACGCAGGGAGAAGAAAACGAAGAAGAAGAACAAGCCACCGGAGTCGCTTACTTGACGTGATGACACAATCAACATCTTTCGAATCAGTCTCTGGGCTGTAGAAATCATTTCTAGACGCTTCCAGTTTTTTATCGAAACACGGCATCACAGTGATATGGTAGACATTTTTAGGTGGACGGTTCATCTGTTGAGCCAAGTGATTTTTGACCATGGAACCAATCACCTGTTGGGGTGATTTAGTTACATTGATATAAGGCAGGATGTACGAGCCGTGCGTCTTCTCAGCGTAACACACCCATCCTGGAAACAGACGTTTCAATTATAGTCTAGATTGACAAAGCCAAAAGCAGAAAGCATAGCATATGAAGAGACATCAACGGACCTGACCTCACGTGAAAAATGCAACAAACAAATCAAACCGCAGATGAAACGGCTACCATTTCTACTATATGCTACCTCTTAAAATACCCAGTTAGTTGCTCCAGGAAATAATGCATTCATAGACTACACTTCATTTCACTTATCCCTGCAACTGCTGTAGACAATCACTCTGCTCTGCTATTGGTGGGGTGTGTAATTCTAGTTACAGAAAATGTGATGATAGAGCAGTGAACAAGAAGCCTATTACTGTGCCAGAAGCAGACATAAATACGACGGTCACTATTTATATTTTGAGCCTTAGCAGCACTGATTGTTGTTGGGTATCAGCTGATATTTTTATTTGAAATTTTGACATTTTTAACAATAACCTACACCAGATATATTGTAAACAAAGCATTGTTTGTGTAGTTTGTAGCTATTTTAAAATATTGTGTCGGTCAAAAAATGGAAATGAGTCGTGAAAACTTTTGTGCAATGATTAATTACGATTTCCGACGTGAATTAACTAGACAACAGTGCGCTAATCAACTTAATTCCACTTTTGGTGATGAACCCCCATCCTTTGCCACTGTGAAACGCTGGTATAACGAGTTCAATCGTGGTCATCGTTCTCTCAATGATGAATTTTGTGAAGGTCGTCCAAAGTCGGTTGCTGTTCCTGAAAACATTGACGCTGTGCAAAATATGACCATCCAAGATCGTCATGTGACATATTGTGAGATTGAGACATCTTTAGGCATTAGTCCCACTAGCATACATAAAATATTGCACGAATATTTAGCTGTAAAAAAGGTGTGTTGTTGTTGGATTCCACACAATTTGACAAAAGCCCATAAAGATGCCCGTGTCGATTGGAGCAAAAAAATTATTAAAACATTCAATGTTGGTGCTTCCAAAGAGGTATATAAGATTGTAACAGGTGACGAATCATGGATATATGCGTACGAGCCAGAACGAAAACAACAGTCAGTGGTATGGGTGTTTCAAGACGAACCAAACCCAACAAAAGTTGTTCATGCTCAGAGCACTTCAAAACAAATGGTCGCCTGTTTTTTCAGGAAAACTGGTCATGTGGCAACAGTACCTTTAAAGGAGCGTAAAACAGTAAATTCTGAATGGTATACAACCATTTGTTTGCCAGTAGTCTATGATGAAATCAGAAAAACAAACAAAAATTGTCGGATTATCCTCCATTAAGACAACGCAAGCTCCCACACATCTCGTGAAACAACCTTTTCAACACTCAAAAGATCAAATTGATGGGTCATCCGCCTTACAGTCCAGATTTGGCACCCAATGATTTCTTTTTGTTCCCAACTATCAAGGATAAATTGCGAGGACAATGATTTTTGTCAGCAGAAGCTGTTGAAGCATTCAAAAACCATGTTTTGGAGGTACCCGACGCAGACTGGAAAAGATGCTACGAGAACTGGTTCCAACGCATGCAAAAGTGTATAAATGTTAAAGGGGAATATTTTGAAAAGCAATAAAGCCACTTTCAACAAAAAATAGTTTGTATGTATTCTTGGGCTCAAAATATAAATAGTGACCCTTGTAAACATAAATATGACCTGGCTGTCGGGTACAGATGGGCTCTCACATCAGTCTAATTCTGCCAACCGTACACTCATATCATTTATTTACATCCACTCAAACTTCAAAGTCACGTGGAATAACGAATAGGTTTCTTCGTGACACTAGCTCACAAAGGTTGTTCCCAGGTCGCAACGTTTTTCGATTCCGTTAAAATACTTTGGGGAGATCTCTCTGAAATACCTGTTGATTCAACTGTTTGCTTTTTTACCTGCTTTATATTTGTAGGCCCACACATTTCCTTTTCTCGTTCCATAAATTTATGAACATCAGTTACAAATTGCTTCATTTGACTGTGGAGTATTCGAGCGCTTCTAATTTCGATTTAAATAAAATCTTAAATTAAAATATCTTAAAATCACAGACACTAATGACAGACTATACTGTAAAGTAGAACGCTGTGATAAACGAATGATAAAAATAAACACTTTGTAAATACATAAATACAGGTTTCAGTGTTGAAAATGCAGAACAAGTAACAATACGCACAGTCTAATTATTACACGACACATTACAGACCAGGCTGTTGTGATCACAGCTGGGGGTATAGCACTGACCCCCTCCCCACCACTTGCTGAGGCAACCGAGCGCGCCATTACCAAAATAAACCTTCTGCGCACTCAAGAAAACCGGCAAGCTTATTTGGTGTCCGCTCTACCAGGGTCATTCAAAAAGTAAACACCCCCCTTACCCCAACGGGGGGTCAATCACTCTGGTACTAGCCCCAATCTGCAACTGGGTCAGTCCACATCAAATCAACCAAAAAATTAATGATTTGACACCCAAGTTCTCAGATTTTGATGAAACTTGGTATTTTTTTTTTTTTTTGTCATCAGTCTCTCGACTGGTTTGATGCAGTTCTCCAAGCTGTTCTATCTTGCGCAAGTCGTTTCATATCTACATACCTGTAACACCCTACATCTTTTGTAATTTGCTTTATATATTCTAATCTTTGCCTCCCTCTACAATTTACTCCCTCAATATTACCCTCCATTATTGATAGCCCAATACCTGGATGTCTTAGGATATGCCCCACTAGCCTATCCCTTCTTTTGGTAAGATGCTTCCATATACTTCTTTTTTCATCCACTCGCCTAAGAACCTCTAAATTACTTATTTTGTCCACCCACCTAATCTTTAACATTTTCCTATAACACCACATTTCAAAAGCTTCTATCCTCTTCCTTTCTACAGCCCCTATCACCCACGTTTCACTTCCGTATAATGCTACACTCCAAACATAATGTTTTAAGAAATTTTTCCTAATCTGCAAATCAATGCTTGTAGTCAGTAAGCTGTTTTTCATTTCAAAGGCTTTTCTAGCTTGAGCAATTCTATTCTTGATATCACTCGTGCTTCTACCATCCTTAGTTATTTTACTCCCTAGATAGCAGAATTCCCTAACTTCCTGTATGTTTTCGTTGCCTACTTTTAAATTTCCCATCTCTTCTAAACCACTCTTGCTGCTGCACAACACTTTCGTTTTGTTCTTATTAATTTTCATGAAGTAGTCCTTCCTCAAGATCTCATCCATTCCATTTAAGGCATCCTCTAGTTCATTCTTTGCCTCGGCTAATACTACTATATCATCGGCGAATCTCAGCATTTTTATTGTCTCTCCTTGAATTTTTATTCCTGCGTCAAATTTCTCCTTCACTTCATTTATAGCCTCTTCTATATACAAGTTAAAAAGTAGTGGTGACAAAGAACAACCTTGTCGTACACCTTTTCTTACAGCAGCCTCTTTTTCGTAGCCCTCGATTCTCAAAACAGCCGTTTGATTCTTATACAGACTGTAGATAACTTTCCTTTCTTTGTATTTAATTCCTAGCCTTTTCAAAGTTTTAAACATTTTACTCCAGTCCAGATTGTCAAATGCTTTCTCTAAATCTACAAATGCCATAAAAGTAGTTTTATTTTTCTGTATCCTTTTCTCAATAATCAGTCTCAGAGCCAATATTGCATCTCGAGTTCCCATTCTCCTTCTAAATCCAAATTGGTCATCGTCCAATACTTCTTCTACTCGGTGTTCTATTCTCCTGTATATAATTCTTGTCAGTATCTTAGATGCATGGCATGTTAGGCTGATGGTTCTGTAATGTTCACACTTCTCCGCTCCTGACTTTTTTGGTATTGGAATCATAATGTTTTTTTTAAAGTCCGATGGTACCTCTCCATTCTCATACATTCTGCACACAAGTTTGTATAATTTGTTTTGAGCAACTTCGCCACATCGTAATAATAATTCCGATGGTATGTTATCTATTCCTGGTGTCTTATTCATATTCATATCCTTAAGTGCCCGATCGAATTCTTCTCGTAGTATAGGGTCCCCTCTTTCATCTTCTTCAACATCAGTTTCTTGTTCTATCGCATCATGTTCTAATTCTTTTCCCCTGTAGAGTTGGTTTACGTATTCCTTCCATCTTTCAGCTCTCTCTTGGCCATTCAACAATGGTTTGCCACCTGCGCTTTGTAAATTAACAGCTTTCATCTTTCGTTCTCCAAAGTTTTCCTTTATTTTTCTGTAAGCTGCGTCCACTTTACCAACTGCCATTTTACTTTCAATGTCCGTACATTTCGCTCTGATCCACTCTTCCTTCGCTTTCTTACACCTTTTGTTTATGGTATTTCTCAAGTAGCAATATTGCCTTTTGCCTCTCTCGTCCTTGGCGTTTTTATATTTTCTTCGCTCATCCATCAGTTCTAAAATATCATTAGTAATCCACGGTTTCCTACCTCTTCTTTTTGTATGTCCTAACCATTCTTCCGCTGCTTTCACTACCACCTCCTTAAAGTTTATCCACTCCTCCTCTACACTTATTGTGTCATTACCTCTTTCTTCTATCCCTTTTTGAATACTCTCCTGGAAACCTACCTGGTTGTCTTGTTCTCTTAGTTTGTCTACATCCCACCTAGCATTTCCCTGTCCCTTCTTCAGTTTTTTAAGTTTAAGCCTGCTATCCATTACTACTAAGTTATGATCACTTCCTATGTCTGCACCTGGATAGGCTTTACAGTTCATAATCTGGTTTCTGAATCGTTGTCTAACCATTATGTAATCTATTTGGTATCTTCCCTTGTCACCTGGCATCATCCAAGTGTATAACCTCCTTTTGTGATTCTTAAAAAGAGTATTGCCTATCACTAAATTATATTTGGAGCAGAAATCTACCAGCCGACTCCCTCTGTCATTTCTTTTCCCTAGACCATATTCTCCGACTATCTTTCCTTCTTTTCCTTCTCCAACTACTGCATTCCAATCTCCCATAACTATCAAATTTTCATCACCCTTGACATATTTTATTACTTCATCTAATTCCTCATATACTTGTTCTATTTCTTCCTCTCTGTGTGAAGACGTAGGCATGTAGACCTGCACTATAGTGGTGGGCTTTGGTTTCGTATCTACTCTAACCATGATAATCCTATCACTACACTGCTTATAGTAAGTCACTCTTTGTCCAATTTTTTTATTCATTACTAGACCCACTCCGCCCTGCCCTCCGATGGCTTTAGTGTTAATAACCCTATAATCCCCTGACCAAAAGTCTTGATCATCATCCCAGCGTACCTCACCAATGCCTACAATATCTAACTTCAACCTATCCATTTCCCTTTTTAAATTCTCTAACCTACCAGTTTGTTTTAAACTCCTAACATTCCATGTTCCAACTCGCAGAATTTCGGAAACTTTTATTTTTTTGATGAAGTCCCCTCTGATAGTCCTCGCCCGGAGATCCGAATGGAGGACTAGTTTATCTCCGGAATGTTTTACCAGAGAGGACGCCATCATAATTTTTCATATTTTGAAGTTCTCGAAGTTCTTGAAGTTCTCGAAGCTCTTGAAGATCTGCATATACTAAGTAAGCCTAACCAGAATCATACATGAAGGAGTTTCCTTACAATAATTCTAGTCAGACAGAAAAAAAGAAAAAGCTGTAGTTTACTGTTGCTTTCAGCTTTTTGGTTGGCAGACTGAGTGCCCCAAGCCACCGTCTGCCAGGGTGGAATGGGCAGCCCTTCCAGTTCCGTTCACCATGGGCCGGTTATCGTGCTGATGAGCGGTCACATGGTTACTAACAGGCCACACAACGTGAATGTATGGATAGGACACTAGCCTTCTATCCCGGCTGGTTCCCTTAAGCCTTTTGTAAAAGGAATTAAGGGGTCTCCTTCCAGTTGATGACAGAAGCCCTTTATAGCCCAAACTTGGTATAATTGTTAATTTTTTGCTTCTAAGTAGCCATGCAAAAAATTTTTTCTGTATTTCAAACGGTTTATTTTTTACAGCTTATTGAAATTTTTGTTATTTGATCGTTTTTGACCATCGGGCGGAAGACCCGAATTGTGACGTTAAAAGACAAAAAAAATGCATACCTTCCTTATTTACCTTATTTATTTTATTTAAAATTTCTAAAGACAATTTTTTTTTTGATGTTTTTTGTCGATACGCAGGGTTTTACGGAAACTGCAATATCTTCGAAAGGGTAAGGAGTAATCAAATAATTCCTTTTGCATTTCAGTTCTACAAAGTCTGCTCCATTATTTGAAGTAATAAAGTTAATGGTATTTTCACTCCTTCAATTAAAATTTTTACTTTAAAGACAGAAGTCGGTCATTTTTATTTTTATGCTATTTTTGACGACACGGCAAATTAGAGCATAGTTAAATTATTTCTCGTTGTTATTCAAAATATCATATTTCTACTAACTATACATTAGGTAACAATTAAAAATTTCTTTTCAGATGCTAAATCAACTTGCTAGGACCGTTTCAAATTTTCTTTTTAAATTTATGTGTACTCGTTGCAGTTTCTGGGCTCCATATGATGATTTACTTTCCTCAAAAAAAGCATGTAATTTCAGTGGGGAACAACCAATTTCATTGAATGAAGTATTTAATTCTTCAATGACATTCTCTTTTTGTAACTTATTCAGTTCTTGAGGATCTAATCCAATGTCAACATCATCACCATCTTGGGAATTCATGTTTATGTCATCAGTTTCAACGTTACTTTCATCAGTATGAGAGAGTAAAATTTTTCTGCAAGATCCACAAACTTTTTGACTTGGTTTAACTTTATATCCTTCAAATGCAATAGCTCTATAGTGTTTGACAGTTACAACACGCAGTGATTTTGTAATTGAGTTATATGTCTTTTTAAGGGATCACAGCATACTCTTTGTAATAACTCATACTTGTTCAGAAAAACACTTTGATGGTGCAAACAGAGAGACTAAAGTCCAGCCTCTCTAAGTTTGCTCTTAATATAAACAATTAATAATGACGTCACTGAGCATGTGCATTATATCAAAATGTGCACACGCTGATTAAAAAGAAACAACAAAATACTTTCAAAAGTATTTTTCTAAATGAAATTGTTAGGCCTACATCATATCATGACTGATGTTTTTAGTACTTAAAGTACTTATAATTTTGAAACAGTTAACTTAATAGGAATACGACATCCGTAAAGTCGCAGACTCTAGTGTGCACCCTGTAGTAGGTGGCTTTTGTTTGTTGACAATAGGAGCAAACTAAGAACGGCTGAACTGTATATTTGCAGCTTAGACTTGTTCTGAGTTTTAGAAGATTTAAGTCTGATTCAGACAGTTTATCAACTGTTAGTAAGGGGTTTATGTTTAACAAAGTGTAACATGTGACACTCACTTCCAGAAATTTCCCCCACACTGCAATTTCCCATTTTTCCAGATTTAGAAATTAAAAAATTAAAAATATTAATACTGAACATATAACACAAAACACACTTCACTTTTTAACGTCAATAATAATATTGACAAATAATAAATGTCAAATTATTGATTACCATACATATTAAGAATAACAAGCCCACACACATTGACTGTTTACGTTTGATATTATTAACGTCTTACGTTTGTTTAATTAAATAGCGTCTTACATTTTTATTTTATTTACTGTGCTGTATTATTATTGTGTTAATTACGTGTTTTCATTGATTATTTGTGTATTTATTATTTATTTCATTTGTGTAACCTACGAGGTTATACGCGTGTTTTGTTGTGTGCCGGCCCGGGCGATAAGGTTTAATACCTGGGCTTGGCACAGACAGGCACCGTCGTTACGGTACTTTGCGTCTAGGGAGATTGGGCTCCATGAACCTGGACGCACCCACCACTTCAGAGGATTCAACGGCGTGTGCTATTTGGGAGATGGCGACGGCAGCGACGCAACAAGTAACCCATTCCTCTTCATCGACCAGCGCACCGGCTCCGACAACTTCATCAATGGAAGTACCTGACAACGAAGGCTTCACCACCGTCCACCGAAAACGAGTTCGCACCAACTCAGGTGACGTACAAACACTTACCACCCCGATTGCAACCTCACCCCCCGATTCGACTCCACGTCGAAGTAAAGTTCCTCCGTTTGTGTTTCGCGCCCCTGCCAACTGGGCCGCGTTAACAAGGACACTGAGCAGTCAGCTCACGGAGTCATTCAAGGTCACGACACGTGGCAATTCTTACTCCTTATTTACGAAGAATATCGATGACTTCCAAAAGTGCAAGGCTGTCCTCCTTTCGGTGGGCATTAACTTCCACACTTACTATACAACCGAGCCTGATGAGGTCAAAGTGGCAATCAAAGGGTTGCACTCTTCGTTTCAACCCGAAGAGGTTAAGATGTTCCTCGCTGAGCGTGGCTTCGAGGTGAGCCACTGCCAGAATATAACTGGCCGAGCTGGCAGGCCAATCAATGTGTTCCTTATCAAGTTGCGCAAGTCACCTCGCTTCGAGGACATTTACAAGGTCGATTCGATCTTCAACATTGAAGTGACCGTGGAGGCCTTCCGCCCACGGCCGGGTCTGCCACAATGTTTTAAGTGCCAGCGTTATGGCCACTCATCGGTTAATTGTAACCATGAGTTAAGGTGCGTCAAGTGCGGCGGTAAGCACGACGCAGCTCAGTGTGAAGGCAAGTTAATTGAACAGCCTCGCTGCTGCAACTGTAATGGCCAGCACCCTGCTAGCTATCGGGGGTGCCCATTACATGTCCGGCTTCTTGCCGAGAGGCGCAAGGCTGCCGCCCAGTCGACGGCCGCTTCCTCATCAGCTCCGTCTACCGCCAAGTCCCAGGCGACACAATCACAACCCTCTTCCTCTTCTTCCCCTCCTACTCAGAGGAGCTATAACAAAACAATCATTAAGAAGGCTCCTGTGCACAGGGCCACCACCAAGAACCAGTTTCCGACTTCTGAGTGGTCCCACCACTCACAGCCATCCAAGCCGGTCTTCTCCGAAAGGGAGTTTCCGCCACTCCCGGCTAAAAAAGTCCCTCCTACGGACAGCACTGCATTCGATTTTTCTACGATCGTCCAGTTCCTAACCTCCTCTAAGTTCCTAGCTTGGGTGGCTAATGTTCTTCCTCAACTAACATCTATTAGCTCCGCCTCTGAAGCTATCACTATCCTTGTCTCATCTCTGACCTCCCTCCTTTTGTAATGCGTTTTCGCATTATGTCATGGAATGGCAATGGCATCCTTCGCCAACGAAACGACCTACTACGAGTACTAACAGATTACGATATTGACGTTGCTCTTCTACAGGAAACTAAATTTTTACCTACTACTCGCTTTCGCCTATCCCCCTACATTGTGTATCGTGCCGATCGACCTGGCGCTGTGGTCCCGGCAGGAGGGGTAGCTGTTCTGATACATAAGAAACATGTTCATAACTTCCTTGACGTGACCCATATTCCTTCGATTGAACATGTCGCTGTTACGGTGCCTCTCTTCTCACGTCTGGTTACTTTCATTTCAGTTTACCGCCCCCCATCTGCTGCCCATTTCCACCCCGCAGCCCTTGCTATGCTCTTCGACCAACGTCAACCTGTGTTTGCAGCTGGCGATTGGAACAGCAAACACACGGACCTCGGCTGCCGAACAACGAACATTGCTGGTACTGAACTCCTGTCCTTCCTCGAGCAGTCTCCTTTGTCGTTAGCGCTCCATGTTCCTGATACCCCGACAAGGGTGCCCCCATTCACCTATCAACTTCCTGATATCCTTGATTACGCTATTTCTCTCGATCTTGCCTCCGTCCCAGACATCGATGTATTACCTGAATTGAATTCTGATCACTATCCAGTTCTGTTTACTTTCACGTCCTCGACTGCTCGTATCCCTGTCCCGCCTCCTTCTCTGAAGGTCTGCTGGCGTTCCTTCTATGACTCAGTTGCCTCCCTAATTCCACCTGAACCCCCTACTATTACCACTGTAACTGAGCTCGAGTCCCATCTTGATTCCCTCACTTCGATACTTTCCGATTCCATTGCCCAGAACTCGCACCCACGCCCGCCTCGCACTAGGTCATCACTTCCAGCTCCTATCAAAGCAGCAATCGCCGATAGACGTCGCTTTCGAAGGCTCTGGCAGCGCACCAGAGATCCACATCATCGGGATCTGTTCAACGGTGCCGCTGCTAGGTGTAAACTGCTACTCGATGGTCACCGGTGTAGTAAGTGGGAGGACTACCTTCATCGAGTAGCGGATGACGGAAGACCATGGGAGGCTACACGTCGTTTGTTGTCGACCCAGAGGAAGTCGCATCCTCTGATGACACCTAATGGTTTGACATATTCTCCGCAGGCGATTGCTGACACTTTCGCTTCGCATTTTGAACGACATTTTGTTGCCCCTCCGCCCGTTCATCATGACCAGGATGAACTCATTCATGATGAAGTCAACTCAACGCTCTCTGACCCTACGCCCTGTAACTTACAGCCCTTCACGGAGGATGATGTCACCTCTGTAATTTCCTCGATTAATCCGCGTAAGGCCCCTGGTCCTGATAATGTCTCTGGATACGCCATCCTGAATTCCCCGCCAGATCTAAAGCTTCATCTTTTGACAATTTTCAATGCAGTGTTGGCGCTGCAACATTTCCCCTCTTCGTGGAAGGTTTCCAAAGTCATTACTATTCTGAAACCCCACAAACGTCCAACTGATCCCGAAAGTTATAGACCAATTTCCCTTTTGCCGATCCTGTCAAAATTATTCGAAAGGCTTCTTCTCCCACGCCTGCGACCTGTTGTTGAATCTGTTCTTCCCCCCGAGCAATTTGGTTTTCGTCAAGGACATTCCACAACTACCCAACTCCTCCGCATCGTCACGGCACTTGTGGATGCCAGAAATTCTTACTGTGACACAACGGCTGTACTGCTTGATTTTCGGGCTGCATTTGACCGCGTCTGGCATATGGGCCTCCTTTACAAACTGGCACAATTCTTTCCCCCCTCAACTGTCCGATTACTCCATTCCTATCTTACTGGAAGACAATTCCAAGTCTCTGTCACTATTCCTCAGTTCCACATGGCCATGTCCCCACTCACCCCTTCGTCCGCGGGTGTACCTCAGGGCTCGGTCCTTGGGCCCATCCTCTATCTTATGTACACCTTCGATTTTCCTGTCCGTGATTCAATCCAATTCGGACTGTTTGCCGATGATGCTATCCTGTACCGTCACGGCAGATGCCTCCGCCTCAATTGCCGCGCGCTTCAAACTCAGCTTCTAGACATCACTAGCTGGTGTCGTGTCTGGAGACTATCACTTAACCCCACAAAATGCGAAGCAATCCACTTTACACTAAAACGCAATGTTCCTCCGCCTCTACGATTGGAAGGGGAACTCCTCCCATGGCAGAACAGCGTGAAATATCTAGGGGTTGACCTAGATAAACGATTGACACTTCGACAGCACATTGACAGCAAGCTTAGCAAGGGTAGGGCCTTGTTCGCTTTACTCATCCCTTTGTTCCTCTCTCCTGCATACTCCTCAAAACTGAAACTTCTGATGTACTCCTCTATCCTACGTCCTTTCCTTTTGTACGGGTCACCGGTATGGTGGCCCTTTCTCTCCAAGTCCAACAAAAGACGTACTTCAGCATACCAGAACAAAGTCCTCCGGTGCATCACACAGTTCCACTATCTTATATCCAATCGCATCATACACGAACACCTTCTCTTCCCTTCTATGGAGGACTTTATTTACAATACCTCGAAACGGCTACACGACGCTGGGAAAACTGACGGACCCCAGATCATTCAGGACTTGTACCGACGCCTACACCCACCTGAAGTCTCTATCCCATTACCATTCCACGACTTTATCTAAATTTTAGAATGACCCACTTAACAAAATTTAGAGTTGCCACATTTTTATTCTGCCCTGTATTCCTCTTATTTACCCATGCCCCTCCTACTTGTATGACTCACTCCCCCCAGTTGGTAGTTGTCCCCATGTTCCTATGCATAATCACTCCACTACGGTGAAAAGAGCCGCAATTTAAATTAATAAACACTCAGAAGATAAAAAGGCCGGTGATTATGCCAAACTCTACCCTTTCCGTCTCCCCTGAAATCATAAACTAACCCCTACCTTAAATTATACCTTTAGTCCACGTTCAGTAAAATGCATGCCTTCCCCTCACCAAAATATTAGGCCTCCCACAAAACTGAAAAAAGGCCACTGAAAAATAAAATAAAATAAAAGAGCCGCTCTTAAACCCACTTGTCCCTTAATTTAAATTTTCCACAAATAACTTCTAAAAATAAATTACCTCCTTTCAAGTCCCAGTTCCAATGTCCCACGAACCAGAATCCTATTTCCTATTTAAACTATAAAATTCCCCCTAAATTTCTTGAGGTTGCAATTATTCTGTTATATTGTTCCCCGAGCGACCAGGTGTTCCTTAACACGATGTCGCCATCATAGGGCTTCTTAGCCCTCTCAACCAGGATTCAGGATTCAGGATTCAGCCCACACAATTTAACTAAGTATAACAGTAAAATTACAATAACTCAACCTGTTAACACTTATCAACATAACAATAAAAGACTTTTAATACACTCCTGGAACATGATGTCACTCCAACAAAAGCATCTGACTGACTGGCAAACAAATGCCAGGCTCTGTCTTCTGTCAGATTTATTGTTTAGGCATGGAAAAATTTAATATTATATAAACTTGTCTCAGATTTATTATTAAGGCATGAAAGAATTTTATTTTATAAACTTATACTTGCCTTCTTTGTTTTTGAACTATTAAAAGCTATTGCCGAATTTCTTCTTGCAAATGTGTTGAGAGCTTTTTAAATGCTTAAGGTAATAAGTATTAATCAGTATTATTTTATTAATTGTTACCTAATGTATAGTTAGTAGAAATATGATATTTTGAATAACAACTAGAAATAATTTAACTATGTTCTAATTTGCCGTGTCGTCAAAAATAGCATAAAAATAAAAATGACCGACTTCTGTCTTTAAAGTAAAAATTTTAATTGAAGGAAGTAGTGTAAAAATGAGAGATCCAGCACAACCTTGACCTTTGACCTGGCGGCTCGAAGACAACCTTGACCTTTGACCTCGACTTTGAAAAAAAAAAAAAAAAAAAAAAAAAAAAAAAAAAAAAAAAAACCGCCAAAAAAAAAAATTAAAAAAAAAACAAAAAAAAAAAAAATAAAACCCCCCCCCCAAAAAAAAAAAAAAAAAAAAAACGCCAAAAAACGCACACGCGCGCGCACACACGAAAAATTTGGCAAAGTTCCAAACCCGATTTTCTCCGCAACCGCTGGGCCGATTTTGATGCGGACGGCACCCACGTGACCGGGAGATCGAGATCTACAAGATAAGCCTTAATCCGTAGCCGTATCCCCGATGGAACCCGAGATAGCTTGTAACACGTGACCCGGGGGTCGGATCGACGAGGTTCAGGTGCGCGCAGGATCCGGACGCTCCGTAGACCGCGTTACGTCCGGTTTCGACCGTTAGGTTCTTTCGGGACCCTAAATATATAAATTTAGGAAATATGTTACCGTCAAAAAATAACGCGGGACGGACCGCAAGACTCGTCGCACCACCCGCAGGACATCCGTATCACTACCCGACGAGGTGAAGACTAATGATTGGGGCGATGAAATCTGTTTATTTGCAACTCTATTCTTTTAATTTTGGCAATGACGCATGTTGTTGTTACGAGTCACGTGGCATGCGCGTGCCTTTCATTGACGTCATTCGTTTTTTATCTATGCACGCGCCAGACTATTGATCGGGATGATGCAACTTGTTATTGCAATTAAAGATGATGCAACGTGTTTACTTTGTTTATTAGCATTGACGTCATTCGTTTTTTATCTATGCACGCGCCAGACTATTGATCGGGATGATGCAACTTGTTATTGCAATTAAAGATGATGCAACGTGTTTACTTTGTTTATTTGCAGTGACGTCAACCGTTTTTTATCTGTGCACGCGCCAGACTATTGATCGGGATGATGCAACTTGTTTATTGCAATTAATTTTTCTAGATGATGCAACATATCATCCGTTAAAGTCACGAGCCGTCGACTCAGTGTTTCAATTTTAAAAAACCGTTGACGTCATACCGCTTGTTATTCTCATTATGTACACAGAACCGCAAACTCTGCGTTTCCAATGCATTAGCATAGGAGAATTATGTGTATAAAAGCGCGCCGATTTTCCCATCGAATCATAACTCTACTGCCAGTAGTATCCACTGCCAGTCCGCTGACGTCACAGTTCTTCTGATTCATCTCTACCTACCTACCGCTAATTGAAGGTGAGTTTTATTATACTTTAAATATTTTTTAAATTTGAAAGACTCTAGCACCTTTATGAAATATACACTTTGAATCTTTAATAAAATTAAAACCTAAAATCTGTTTATGAAATTAAGACGTAGAACCTGTTGGTACGGCAACATTACCAGTTTTAGCCGTTGTTGGTGCAGCAACAACAACAACAACAACAACTACCGTAACTGTACACTGAATATGTAGTCTGATGTTTTAATCTGCAGCAGCAAGAACCGTTATTGACGTAAACGTAGAATTAATTACATTTGAACTCTATTGTTTTAATCTGCATCAACAACAACCGTTATTGATGTAAACGTAGAATTAAATAAATTTGAACCTAAAACCTTTTTGTAAATTAAGACTTTGACAATAGTCGTAAGTTGAACTTCGAACGTAGTAGTTTAAAAAATCGTTTTATATTTTCCTTTGACAGCATGATTTACGCTATAACAATATTCCTATGCGTTATAGCGTTACTGTTCATAGCGCTGTTTTACCTGCTATACAAAATCTACGACATGATAATAGGCGAGTGTAGCGCCACATCGATCTCAAAAGAAAAACCTCTATGCTATTTCGTATAATACATGAGGTATTTACATACTAACTATTTTGTTTAAGAGACTGAAGGACTAACACCCGTTCAAAATAGACGGACTGTTAGAGTGTATTGACCCGGATGGAGAGGGTTCATGTAGTTATCATGGTTTTTATCAGACTTGTGTTTATTTTTTGTTTTAGAAATGGAGGCGTTACTAAAAAAGATGAATGAAGATACTATGAGGGTGTCTGAATTAGTGTTGAACAAGGAATACCGGTTTACGAAGGTCGGCAGGGCGCAGACCAAGTACGGCGAGCAAATAATTATATACATCGGCAATTTGAAGGTGTTCCTACCATCAAGATTTACAAAAACGCTGACTGATGAAGATATCGCTTTACTGAACGATAACGGGGGCGGGATAATCGTGTACAAGGGAAATAAAGACTTGGGTGATGGGAAAACAATGAATATGGTAGAATTTAAAAAATGAAGAAGAACTCGCAAGAGAATAAACCAAAGGCTGTATTATTTAATTAATAAATGTATATATAAAAATAACGTCTTTTCCATTCAAAATCCCCATTTAACCTAGATATAAGCAGTGTCGCTCTCAGTGCATCACACGATGAGCTTGAGAAGTGGTATAGCGCGCGAGCTTCACAAGCAAGCATGCAGGAACTATCCCACCAGAAACGTAGAGCTGAAGGGTATCGACGACTTGTATCAGGCCGATCTGGTCGAGATGATCCCATACGCCAGAGTCAATAAGGGCTACAGATACATAATGACAGTAATAAATTGTTTTTCTAAATTTGCTATTGCCGTACCGCTCAAGAGCAAGACGGCTGAAGAAGTCGCTAGCGCTCTCGGTCCCATACTGGAAAAACACAAGATGCGCCATTTTCATACCGACGAGGGTAAAGAGTGGTATAACGCGTCTGTGAGGTCCCTGCTGTCCAAGCACGGGATCAACCACTACTCCACTTACTCTCCGAAGAAGGCCTCGATAGTAGAGCGGTTCAACAGGACGCTGAAGGAGATGATGTGGAGAAAGTTTACAGAACGGGGCAATTACGTTTGGGTAGGTCTTTTAGACGACCTCCTGTCTCAGTACAATAACAGGTCTCACAGGACTATAGGTTTCAAACCTGTAGATGTAAATAAGAGGAACGAAGGTGAGGTGCTAAGAAATATATTGTACAATACTCGTAAGAAACGCGCTCCCCAAACCGCCAAGTTTGAGCCGGGAGATAAGGTCAGGATCAGCAAGTACAAAAAGACTTTCGACAAGGGTTACATACCGAATTGGACCAATGAGGTGTTTACCGTAGATCGTATTTTGCACACCCGTCCCGTCACATACTCGCTCAAAGACGAAAAAGGACATGTGATCAAGGGTAGTTTTTACGCCCAAGAACTGAGCAAGACGAAATACGGTGACGTATTCCTCGTCGAGAAGGTATTGAGGAGAAAAGGTGACAGGTTGCTGGTCAGGTGGTTAGGGCATGACAAGAGTCACGATTCATGGATCGACAAGAAAGACTTTATATAAGAGCTGTAATGTAGGTTTATCGGTTACTAGAGCAAAATGAGGTGTAGGGAGCAGAAGGAGAAACTCCCTGTCGTCAACTTAGATGTGCTTATCGAGTCGGGAGAAATAGGCGAAACGAGAAACAGACACGGTCGTCTCTTACCGAATAGTATCAGATGTTTGGCCGTAGGACCGTCGAATTGCGGCAAGACAAACGCGATATTCAACCTGCTGTTCGACCCCAACGGGCTGAGGTTCTGCAATGTGTACGTATTTTCAAAATCTCTGCACCAACCCAAGTATAGGTTTTTGGAGCGGGTGTTTCATGATATGGAGGGTGTAGACTATCACGAATTCAGCGACAACGCGCAAGTCCCGCCTCCGGAAGAGGTAGAGCCCAATTCCGTGATGATGTTTGACGATGTTGTATGCGAGAAACAACACAACGTGGTAAAGTACTTTGCTATGGGGAGACATAACAACCTGGACGTATTTTACCTATGTCAGACATATAGTAAGGCGCCTAAACAGCTCGTTAGAGATAATGCAAATTTTTTACTCGTGTTCCGTCAGGACGAGCGAAACCTACGTCATATCTTTAACGATCACGTAGTCCCCGATATGACTTTTGAAGAGTTCAAGAATCTGTGCGGCGAGGCATGGTCTCGAAACCAGAACGGGTTTCTGGTAGTCGATAAAGAGAGCGGTATCCTCAGAGGTCGTTATAGGTTCAATTTCGATACGTTCGTTACCGAACTGCGAGATGACCTGTCATAAGGACGATAAGGACCCGGTAGAAGCTGCTCAGTCGACTGTCCCGCTCCCTAAGCTGTGCAGTCGACTGACCTGCTAGCTGCGCAGTCGACTGACCTGCTCCCTAAGCTGCGCAGTCAACTGACCTGCTAGCTGCGCAGTCGACTGCACAGTCGACTGACCTGCTCCCTAAGCTGTGCAGTCGACTGACCTGCTAGCTGCGCAGTCGACTGCACAGTCGACTGACCTGCTCCCTAAGCTGCGCAGTCGACTGACCTGCTAGCTGCGCAGTCGACTGCACAGTCGACTGACCTGCTCCCTAAGCTGTGCAGTCGACTGACCTGCTAGCTGCGCAGTCGACTGACCTGCTCCCTAAGCTGCGCAGTCGACTGGCCTGCTAGCTGCGCAGTCGACTGCACAGTCGACTGACCTGCTCCCTAAGCTGCGCAGTCGACTGACCTGCTAGCTGCGCAGTCGACTGCACAGTCGACTGACCTGCTAGCTGCGCAGTCGACTGCACAGTCGACTGACTTGCTCCCTAAGCTGCGCATTCGACTGACCTGCTAGCTGCGTAGTCGACTGCACAGTCAACTGACCTGCTTCCTAAGCTGCGCATTCGACTGACCTGCTAGCTGCGCAGTCAACATCACAGCTCGATGAACTGCTCCCTGAAGCTGCATATGGTCATAAATCCAGGTCGAAAGATTGTAGTTTTTATATATTGGCAGGAATCGAAGGGATCCGGTTAGAAGGTATGGGCATGGCTTCGAAGCAGGTTGACGAACAACTCGTATTGGAGATTGCGGAGCTCCAGAGGAGGATACGGGAGAAACAGTTGGCTTTGAAACGCGGCTCGATGGAGGAGGACCTTAGATTAGAGAAGCAGCTTAAGCCTGTGACCGAATCCTTATCGAAGTTTCTCGAGGAGCAGAAAACGGATACAGATCCATTTCAAGGGTCTCCAACTGCGAAGACCTTAAAGCCCGAGGAGATAAACCAGTTGCATACTCAAAGGAATAAACAAATGGAGCATCCATCCAGTTACCCCGTTACCACTGACGAAGGTGATGATGAGGAAGATGTGGATCTCGATGATTCTTGGAAGGATCTGATGTCCGGACCGTACAGGTACGCCAATTCGAAGAGGAAGAGCGAAGAGTTAGGACCGTTGCAGGCCAAGAAGAAAACGCCCGACGAGTCGATGGATCTTGAAGACCCCTATAAATTGGAAGGGATGGATACGCGTCCTAACCTCCCTTTGGAGTTCACAGAACATGACGCTACGGCCGGAGCAACCGTGGAGATGCGGGACTCGAACAGACCGCAGGCTACACCGATGAGGACTCTACCTCGCGATGAGGAATTTAGCACCCCCAGCACCGTGGAAAAACTGTTGTCTACCCCGCTAGGTAAGGTTCGAGCTTCCGTATGGGTCAAAAACACGTTTCCCGGCCGTCTGGCCCGTCGGTATATGCATGAGGCCATCACGGACACGGATAACAATACGGATTCAACTTACGGTGTACACTTCGAGGGTAACAATTTGGTGATGGGGGACTCAACCGTACAGTTTGGACCCGACGACTCTGTGATCATCGGAGACGTGTCGTACCCAGGCACGCACGGTCTGTACGAGTTGATTTTCAAAAAGAAACCTAACTCTTACGTCTACTCCGAAGAAGACCTGGAAGAGTACAAAACCATCTTGGAAGCTACTAATGCACACAGAAGGAACAACTCAGCGTTCGGACAAGTGAAAGCCAACACGGGGAAAAAGTATTTAACAATCATAAGCCGGCTTTTCCCTCCGAAACCGGACCGGTCGAAGCGAGGTAAGGGCCTGAAAACACTACCTGCGATGGAGCTGAACGGAGACAGGAAGACCGAGTACGTATATTTCGACGATCCCAACGAGCTCTGCGACAGGTTGAGACTCCTCGTAGCTTCTAAAGACTCGGGCCATACGGGTCACGACAGCGAGATAAATTCTATAGTCGAAGAGCTCAAAGAGCTGGGGCTTATAAGAGGAGATCTACGTCTATAACTTTTATTCTCACCATGGACACCGGAAGATCGGTACGCCATTTTCTCACCCCTTACAGAGTGACTGCCGATGGAGATATGGACATGAGAGACCGGAGAATCTGTCGAGTAGGCGTAGCCCAGTCGTATACTGACGCGGTTAATGTTAACGAGTGCATGAGACTCATCCAAGCTTATGCCGAAGATTATGGAGTCCTTGAAGTTCACGAAGAGGGCGGCGGCGATCCATACTACGACCTTTACGGGCGCAGGATAGCACAACTAGGAGACCCGATCGATGACGAAGACGTCGTGAACCTCAAGTACCTGAGAGAATACGTATCATCCCTCTTCGAAAAGACGAAACCTTCAGTTCCCGTCGAAGACGAACGAGTCGGCGAAGTCTTGAAAATGCGTGATGAGATTCAAAAGTTACGCAAAGAGTTGGAAGAAATAACATTCCGCTTGGAAACACAAGGAGCTCTATAAATAGCCGGTGACTGCACCGCAGACCTCATTATAAATTTAAAATGGGGCGACGCAACACGTTTCGCAGCAGATCGCATTCAGGAGCCGGATTGGTAGGGAGCATCGCGAGCGGAGTCTTAGGAGCCGCCGAGAACGTCGTAGGAACCGTATTGAACAAAGCGATAGACGTTCTACCTGTAGAGCTTCACATACCAGGATATCAGTACTGCGGACCCGGCACAGACCTGTCGAAAAGATTGAGAAGAGGAGACCCGGGCATCAACCCTCTAGACGCCGCGTGCAAGCAGCACGTCATAGCCTATCACAACCGCAAAGACTCAGCGGGTAGGGCCGAAGCAGACCGGGTATTGGCAGAGAGAGCCTGGGAGAGGGTGAAAGCGTCCGACTCCAGCATAGCGGAGAAAGCGGCCGCCTGGGCGGTGACCAACATAATGAAAGCTAAAAGCAAGTTCGGCGGGAGGATCAAGCGAAGGCAGACCGGGAAGTCCGTCCGTAAGAAGACCGTCCGTAAGACCCCTAGCAAGACCAATCGTCGCACTACCCGACGAGGTGAGGGACTGTATTTGAGACCGTACCCTACGCAGCACGCAGGATGCGGACTAAAGAAAAAAAACTTCGTTGAAACTTCCGAACAAACCCCTATCCGATAGTCAATTGATGGCGGCTGCCGACGCACTCAAAATCTCGAACTTTAGAGGGGTGTTTATGCGTGACACGCTTCCTCACAGGCCCTACAAGAACGAATCAGCCATCATAAACTTAGACAGCGTGATGAACGAAGGAACCCACTGGGTGTGTTACAAGAAGGTCGGGGCGGTCGTAGATTATTTCGACAGTTACGGTAATCTGAGACCACCCTTAGAGCTGGTGAGATACCTCGAGAACGGGGGAGACGGACCGATCACCATAAGATATAATTACGAGAGGAGGCAAGACTTTGATTCAGTCGTGTGCGGACACCTATGCTTAGAGTTTCTGGCAGGTAAAGATGCTGTGTCTAAGCGGTAAGAGCTCTACGATCGAGGTCGATTACTTCCCTCCCATAGACCTCGGAGAGGGTCAGTGGGAGGTAGGTCTAGTAGATTTCATGAGCTACAACAACATACCCAACGTGCGGAAAGGGGTGAACAACCTGTTTTGCTTCGGCGATGGGGAGACTGTGGTACTGCCCGAAGGCATGTACGAGATAGACGACATCCACTCCAAGATCAAATACGAGATGTTGGAGATGTACGGCGGGATGAACTGTAAAATCAGCAGCAAAGAGGCGAACCGTACCGACGTAGAAGACATAGGATCCCTCAAGTACCAAAAGCTCTTGAAGGATCGGAAAAAGGACCAGAAAGAAAAAAGGGGAGAGAGATCGATTGACCCTCTCGTAGAGTTCCAAAAGAGATTGGAGAATGCGGCGAAAATAAGGGCTGCGATAAGAGCGGAAGAGGAAGCGAAAAGGGCGGAAGAGGAAGCGAAAACGGTGGAAGAGGAAGCGAAAGCGGTGAGCGACGTGATGAAGGAGACGGCAAAGGGGACAAAGACGGGCGCGGAATGTCGACCGTTGCCGAGACTCAACATGGAAGTAGACCCTACTACACTAAAGTGCTCGATATTCTGCGGAGAAAAAATAGACTTTACCGTACCCGGAACGATCAGAGAGGTGTTGGGGTTCGATCCGACGATCCTTGAGCCCAATAAATGGCATACTTCGCAGCGCCCTGTCAACATTACGGCTGTAAACGCCATCAGGGTAACGTGCAACATTGTGAGGGGCTCGTACACTAACGGATCCGAAGGACATACCCTGCACGAGTTCTTCCCGCAGGTGGAACGGGGTTATAAGATAATCGAAGTGCCCAAGAACGTCATCTACCTACCCGTAAACACTTCGAGGATAGGAAGACTGACCGTCTCTGTGGTGGATCAGGACGGAAGACCAATAAGTTTTCAGAACGAAGTCATCAGCCTCAGGCTTCACCTTAAAAGACGCACGCGATGGGGTTAGTCTACCTGGAAGAGGGTTATAAAAGAACCGTGCCAGACGGAGTGAAGAACATTCGTCCTGTAGAGCTCGACCAGCCACTTCGCGACAAGAAAGAGAAGAGACTCTCCTCAGATAACGCCGCTTTTTTGAGATCATTAGGATTCACCGTGTTGGAGAAATGAGCTACATAATAGACGTGGAATCCTCTAACGCCGTGGCGGATGACGACATCATAGGCACAGAGCTGCACACTCACACTCCGTACGCGTCAGCAACGTTCAACAACAACGATGAGATCAGGATCCCAGTAAACCAGCAGGATGTGTACACCCTACCTTGTGACAGCCTGCTGTACGTCGACGGGAAACTTGCGGCGTCTGATGGTACTTTGGATCCGGCCTTGACTCTTTCAGACAACTGGCTTGCTTTCCTGTTTGAAGAGATCAGACTAGAGATGAACGGTATCGAGGTGGATAGAGTGCGCAATGTGGGTATAACGACGACTATGAAAAACATTCCGTCCTTCAGGTATGGAGAACAGAACTCTATAGACGTTGAAGGGTGGAACAAGGACGCCGTTACGGCCATTACCATCAGCACCACCGGTCGGTTCTCGGCTCACGTACCGCTAAAGAGGATCATAGGATTCTGTGAGGATTACCGCCGCATAATAGTCAACGCCAAGCTGGAACTTATCCTGCTAAGGTCGGCCACCGACGACCGCGCCGTGGCGGTACCCGCGGGCAAGGACTACAAGCTGTCTCTCACCAAGGTGGAGTGGAAGATGCCTTACGTCAGGCTTTCCGACGAGCGCAGGCTCCCGCTGCTCAGGATGGTGGACCAGGACGAGCCTATATCGATCGCCTTCCGCAGATGGAACCTGTACGAGTACCCCGTCTTACCGCAGAGCACCGACGTGCTATGGACCGTCAAGACCTCTTCCCAGGCGGATAAGCCCCGCTACATCATAGTAGGACTGCAGACCGACAAGAAGGCCAAGACGGCGGTATCATCTCATTTCGACCACTGCGAGCTCCAAGACATAAAACTGTACCTGAATTCGGTGTACTACCCGTACGAAAACGCGAAGGGAGAGTACTCACTCTTCTACGAAAACTTTAAGCGCTTCCACAAGGTCTACTACGGAGGACAATCCAATCAACCCCTCATTGATTTTACGAGCTTCAAGACGAAAGTCCCGCTCTTTTTTATAGACTGCTCGAAGCAGAACGAGTCGCTCAACACCGGCGCCATTGACATCAGAATCGAGATCAAGTGCAAAAACAACATCCCTGCCAATACCTCCGCCTACTGCCTGATAATCACAGATTGCGTCATGCAATATCAACCGTTAACAGGGACCGTCAGGAGGATAAATTAACCAGTGTGCGCTAGGTCTCGGTACGGGTAACAACATGCCTTCCTTCATTGTAGATTTTCGCACCATCAAGCCATCCGCTCATGAAACGGTCATCAAAGAGCTGGTAGTCCTCTCGGTAAAAGGTAGCGTCAAGCATCATTACCTGTTCAAGCCTCCTTACGACTACAACAGCATAATCACCATATCGAAGAAGAGGTGCATCCGGGATGATCAAGACAGAATCGGGATACAATGGAACAGCGGGTTCGTCGACTACGCACAGCTCTACCGCTTGCTGACCGAGTCGGTATCAGGAGGGAACATCTACGTCAAAGGAAAAGAAGCGGTAAAGGTCCTAGATAGAATTTTGCTGTGCAGCGAATTGAAGATTTTGGACCTAGACGACTACGGATGTCCTGCCATAGATCATCTGACACATACGTACGAGGTCGACTGTCAATGTCCGTTTTCTCACCCGGACTGCTCCATCAAGAGGGCTGAGGTGATGAGGATGTGGTGGAAAGAAAACAATGCAGTCTTTAACACCATCGAGAAAGTAGGAAAGAGCATAGAAATGGCGCTGCGTTCAGGGTTCAACAATCCCGGACCGGACGTACTCCGCTACTTACCCAAGGAGTTTCTCTTGGACCATTATGGCAACTGCATATCCGCCGTATACGACGACTTACCACCATACCTCAAAAATGATAAAGAACTTCTCTTGGAGATGCCATGCGAAGAACACGCTCAACAGGAGAGCGCCGACGATGAAGACGAATGGACCATAACCAAGAAGAGGAGAAACTGCATGCAATGCATTTTTAACTGTCGCGTCAGCCAGTAAAGCCGCGTATTGTATCCACGAGTTTTATTCTTCATGTACGGCTGTCCTTAGAGTCTGAACAATTGTAATTTAGTTATAACGTTTTGATTTCAGAATATATGTATTAAACTTATTTTCAAAACGTGTCATCATTTCAACACCTTTACACCTGTAGATATAAGTTTTGCTAAAGCCGAAGGCTTTCTCGGTCGTGAAGCGAAAGCGCAGCACGACGACAGGATCCAACCGGTAGGTCGGATCCCTTCGGGAATCGGAACTCGATTTCCCGCTTC
The DNA here is from genome assembly GCA_035578175.1 of Catonia carolina. Lineage (NCBI taxonomy): Eukaryota > Metazoa > Arthropoda > Insecta > Hemiptera > Achilidae > Catonia > Catonia carolina. The sequence continues at coordinate 5,322,467 of JAQMRL010000004.1, forward strand.
AGGTATTTCAGATACTTGCATTTACAGTAAGAGGTGTCTCACCTTTCAGTAAACTCGAAGAGCTGACAGGTAGAGTTGTCGGTTTCTGATAAGTAGAATTGGCGGGAAATATGAAATATCGGGCTTTTATACAGATAATTGGAGCCTATTCAAATACAATGGAAACGCTGAGTCTGCGGTTCTGTGTACATAATGAGAATAACAAGCGGTATGACGTCAACGGTTTTTAAAAAATTGAAACAAACACCTTATCGCTGAGTCGACGGTTGGTGACTTTAACGAATAATATGATGCATCATCTAGAAAAATTAATTGTAATAAACAAGTTGCATCATCCCGATCGATGGTCGGGCGCGTGCACAGATAAAAATCGGATGACGTCACTGCAAATAAACAAAGTAAACACGTTGCATCATCTTTAATTGCAATAACAAGTTGCATCATCCCGATCAATAGTCTGGCGCGTGCATAGATAAAAAACGAATGACGTCAATGAAAGGCACGCGCATGCCACGTGACTCGTAACAACAACATGCGTCATTGCCAAAATTAAAAGAATAGAGTTGCAAATAAACAGATTTCATCGCCCCAATCATTAGTCTTCACCTCGTCGGGTAGTGATACGGATGTCCTGCGGGTGGTGCGACGAGTCTTGCGGTCCGTCCCGCGTTATTTTTTGACGGTAACATATTTCCTAAATTTATATATTTAGGGTCCCGAAAGAACCTAACGGTCGAAACCGGACGTAACGCGGTCTACGGAGCGTCCGGATCCTGCGCGCACCTGAACCTCGTCGATCCGACCCCCGGGTCACGTGTTACAAGCTATCTCGGGTTCCATCGGGGATACGGCTACGGATTAAGGCTTATCTTGTAGATCTCGATCTCCCGGTCACGTGGGTGCCGTCCGCATCAAAATCGGCCCAGCGGTTGCGGAGAAAATCGGGTTTGAAAATTTGTCAAATTTTTCGTGTGTGCGCGCGCGTGCGCGTTTTTTTTTTTTTTTTTTTTTTTTTTTTTTTTTTTTTTTGGCGGATTTTTTTTTTTTTTTCAAAGTCGAGGTCAAAGGTCAAGGTTGTCTTCGAGCCGCCAGGTCAAAGGTCAAGGTTGTGCTGGATCTCTCATTTTTACACTACTGAAGGAGTGAAAATACCATTAATTTTATTACTTCAAATAATGGAGCAGACTTTGTAGAACTGAAATGCAAAAAGAATTATTTGATTACTCGTTACCCTTTCGAAGATATTGCAGTTTCCGTAAAACCCTGCATATCGACGAAAAACATCTAAAAAATTATCTTTAAAATTTTTTTTTAGACTAAAAATGATTACTTATTCAAAAAGTAGTATTATTTTTCAAATCCTTATACATTGAAGTATCCTTATAAAAAATTTCATTGCCATTGATGGGAAAATAAGGAAAGTATGCATTTTTTTGTCTTTTAACGTCACAATTCGGTTCTTCCACCCGATGGTCAAAAACGATCAAATAACAAAAACTTCAATAAGCTGTAAAAAATAAACCATTTGAAATACAGAAAAACAATTTTGCATGGCTACTTAAAAGCAAAAAATGAACAATTATACCAAGTTTCATCAAAATCTGAGAACTTGGGTGTCATGGTGTGGTTGAATTGACATGGATTGACCCAACTGCAACTGAAATGCGACATAAATGTTCTTTAGTTGTACACATCTGACATGCGCAACACGAAAACTGACTCACTCCAAAACTGAGATACAGATTCTGATGATTCCCTTATAGAATGCAGAAAAAAAGTTCATCCGATTCCAATCAACATTTTTACAGACAAATCACTCATGTTTACAGCAATTTAATGAAACAGTTTATTGATGGACAAACGAATGAAGGTTGCTAGGACCGGTCTTCAGTTGTGACTGACAAACTGAAATCAAAGACTAAAGAAAAATTCAACAAGACAGACTTTTCCCGCCCAATATCTGGCTGCAGATATCATCACCTGTTCTTAATGAACTTAATAGTGGGCATTCGGGCCCACTGTTCAACAGCAATTGCATTAAAAATAGGTTAAGACTATTAAATTTGTTTCAATATAGACAGTGAGGCAAGAGAATGCGTTTTGCGTATGGATGGGAAGAGAAATCTGACAGTTCTGCCAACCAAAACAGTGTGACACTATATTTTAACAATAAATCTTTATAAATGCATCCTGCAGTTTGAAATTATTTCTATTTTATATAATGAATTTATATAATATTTCACTACCCTTCTTTTTAAACTGTGTCACCTTTATTTTTATTCTTACCTACACGTGTTTCGGTGGATCCACCATCATCAGAGTAAATAACATATAATTGAAACTAAAAACTTTATTTATTAAAAATCTATAGAAGATGATACATCTTCAGTCATTTGTATAAAACTGATTTAAAATTAATTTATTTTAATTTATCCCTTCTCATATTTACTGTAGATAACAGCAGCAGTCAATATCACTTCATCATTCCTAAATTTCACCTGTTCATTCAAAATGTCCTGCTTTTGCTCTTTTATATATTTATAAATATGTAACATCTCATATTTTTCAATTTTTATTTTTATTTTCTATATTACATTGTTCTATTATATTAAAATGTTTATCCATTTCACCAAATTTATGTTTTTCATCTTTTATATAGTTAGATGTAATGTAGACACATTTCAGTGATTTTTTTATGTTCATTATACCTCACTTGAAAATTACGACTAGTCCTACCAATGTAAAATTTTTTACAATCCTCATTACCGCAATCTATTTTATACACACCCTTTTTATTGTTTACTGTTTCATTTACATTATTTTTAATTATATTTCCGGATAGTAGTTTTTTATTATTAGGCTACATGTGTATGCGATTTTTTAAAATTTATTTAACGTTTTGTATAATTTATTATTTATAGTTTTATTGTAATTTAATGAAATAAATGGTTTTTGTTTTGTTTTATCGTCTAATTTATTTAACCCGTTCATTTTGAATGAACACGTTATATTTAGGAATGAAGAAGTGATATTTACTGCTGCTGCTATCTACAATAAATATAAGAAGGGATAAATTAAAATAAATTAACTTTAAATCAGTTTTATACAAATGACTGAAGATGTACCATCTTCTATAAATTTTAAAAAAGTGAGATAAAAATTTTTTTAGTTTCAATTATATGTTATTTACTCTGATGATGGTGGTTTCACCGAAACACGTGTAAGTAAGAATAAAAATAAAGGTGACGCAGTTTAAAAAGAAGGTTAGTGAAATTATTATATAAATTCATTATATAAAAATAGAAACACTATATTTCACTACCGTTTGTTAACCACACGTTGCCTTTCAATTAATATACTTTGTTGTGACTGACACTTTTTCCACTGAAACCCCATTTCGTTTGACATTTTTCTTGACGTACAAAGTTTCCAATGAAAATTTTGCGTTTCTTTCAAAACCGGTAATGTCCGCATCACTTTCTTATTAATATAACAGTTTCCTTTTTTTACCAGGTGTCGAAAAATTATCTTCTTTAGTGTCATTAACTTTCTCCTTTATACGAGGGTTATCCAGAAAATAACCTCCGTGTAGCAGCCAGTTATGAGGGCTCATTATTATAAAGCATCATATGATATTCTAAAATAAAAATGATTTAAAATTTTCAAAATAAATGTAATTTAAGTTATTAAAATATTATTAAATTGTTAAAAATAAATATTATATGTTATTCCAAATTTAAATCTAATATTATGTAAAAATAAATTAAATAAATTTAAGTATTTTTTTATAACAATAAAAAGTTGAAGAAGAAATAAAGAAAGGAGTCGGTGGCTGGTAACCGATAGAGGAAGTTGTGTTTTTATTTGCTCTAGCCTAATTAATAATTGCTCAAAATAACTGCACGCTACATCCGTTTTGAAATAAAAAGTAAACGAGTGAAGATACAAAAACTTTATTATATACATATTAAAACTACAGTTTTTCTCTATTTTTCGACATAGTCGCCAAACAGATTCAAGCACTTGTCGTACATTGGAACAGTCTTTGAAATACCCTCTGCATAAAAATCTGCCGCCTGTGAATGTAGCCAACCATTCACGGCGTTTTGAAGCTCTTTGTCATTGGCGAACCGCTGAGATGCAAGCCACCGCTTCATGTTCGTGAACAGGTTAAAGTCACTAGGAGCCAAGTCGGGGCTGTATGGGAGATGATCGAACGTCCCATTTGACCTTGGCCAAAAGTTCATTTGTTCTTCGAGCTGTATGAGGGCGAGAAAACAAATGAACTTTTGGCCATGTTTAAAAGGGATTTTTTCGATCATCCCTCATACAGCCCGGACTTGGCTCCTAGTGACTTTAACCTGTTCACGAACATGAAGCGGTGGCTTGCATCTCAGCGGTTCGCCAATGACAAAGAGCTTCAAAACGCCGTGAATGGTTGGCTACATTCACAGGCGGCAGATTTTTATGCAGAGGGTATTTCAAAGACTGTTCCAATGTACGACAAGTGCTTGAATCTGTTTGGCGACTATGTCGAAAAATAGAGAAAAACTGTAGTTTTAATATGTATATAATAAAGTTTTTGTATCTTCACTCGTTTACTTTTTATTTCAAAACGGAGGTTATTTTCTGGATAACCCTCATATTTCGAATTGTGTAAAGAGAAACATATCACAGTAGTTAAACGCTCACTCACGGCTTTTGTTAAGAGGCACGGAAAGGTATTTTTGTTTAGCATCAACAACTTCACAGCATTTTATTACACTGCACATTAGATTTCGTTCAGCACTGTGAATAGTTCGGCCGCGTTTTCAAGAAACCGACATTTCTGTTTACAGCAACAAACAGTTACATTTGTATAATTAACTTGCAAAAGGTTTCGCAATATACTGTATGTCCTCTAAGAATAGTTTACGTTGTTGTGGTGGCGAACTGATACCAAAGCAGTCACGCATGCGCACTGATGCTTCCCCCTCTTTACCCCTCGTTAAAACCAAAGGCAAACTCTTGACTCAAGTAACTACATTTCGACTAATAAAGTAAACAGAAAAAAGCTTCTTCTCTTTTCCAATGACCCTAAAATTTACCGACAACTGATAGCTGTTCCAGTGGGTATCTAAGAACATGGTAGACCTACATTTTGCAAGCATTTATTTAAAAAAAATTGTTTATCATACAGTTCAGCAGTTCTAAGTTTGCTCCTACTGTAAACAAACCAAAGCCAGCTACTACAGGGTGCACGCTAGAGTCCGCGACTTTATGGATGTCGTATTCCTATTAAGTTAACTATGTTTTAAATTATAAGTATTTAAAGTACTTCAAACATCAGTCATGATATGATGCAGGCTTAACAGTTTCATTTATAAAAATACTTTTAAAAGTATTTTGTATTTAAATACTTTTGAAAGTATTTGTTGTTACTTTTTAATCAGCGTGTACTCATTTTTATATAATGCGCATGCTCAGTGACGTCAGTATTTGTTTACATTAGGAGTGAACTAAGAAAGGCTGGACTTTAAATAAGTTACCAGGACAAGCAGAAGCTAACATCGGAAGTGACGTTTTGACACCGCTAGATCTGGCACGATAACGTTCAATGAATTCATCCTGCGCTTCCAACAGGACGATATCCTCAGCGATGCACATGTCGAGCACCATGTCAGCACCCAGCCTATTAAAATAACCTAAACATTAAGAACACACACAACTGTCAACAAAACTGTATGCTGAATATTTTACACAGATACATTTTGTAAGAAACCTTTCTTTCACTGCGGTATCTATTACTTGTGAAACTATCAGCATCATAGACGAACCAGATTTGTAATGAGCAGTTTTTAAAAAAAGTCGGGATACCCATTTCTTCTAAGGTCATCCTAAACCACGTTGTCTGGTTGGCTTGTCAGTACAGACTCTTGTTTGAGTGTTTAATTACCTGGCGTGTACAACAGATCACACGAGACCACCTATTGTACGACTGCCTCGCTATTCGGGAGTCCAGGCAGCGACTGACCCTGGAGCTTCAAGGCCAAGGGGCAAATTGGCCCCTCAGGTATGTGAGAGCTGGTACCGCTCTCCGGTGTGGAAGTTCCTTGACGAGGTAGCGGGGTTCTACCGTCGTTATGTAGTTTAACTAAGGGCGCTGTTCCACGTGGTGCCGAGTTAGAAATTAATCATTTTCCCATGCTGGCACGACATAAATTGGCGACAATAGTCCTAACTTAGATTTTAGATTTTATTTGTTATCTCTTCTTACCGATTCCATTTTAACTTTTAGAACCACATTTTCTATTAAATTGTGATGATGGGCGCCTTGTCGGCCAAGAAGCTTCCGCAGGTTGCCAAACTGTCTCACCCTCGCTTTCCAAACTTGATATAGTTTAATTTAACTATATTAGTAAAGCGATAGTTGCCAGTCACGAGAAACAGAGTTCTACGCAACGGCCTCTGGGTGTGTGCTTTCGGGCGACCAATTGGAGGGGAGATGGCAAGAGAGGGGAGATGCCACCAAATACAACAGATCACTATGAATTGCATCGACTACGCACATGAAACATAAATTATCACTCAAACTCATTTTGTAAATTAGAATGAATATCATAAAAAATAAATCTTTATAATGCATCCTGCAGTTTGAAATTAATTCTATTTTTTATAATAATTTATATAATAAATTTCACCAACCTTCCTTTTTAACTGCGTCAACTTTTATTTTCACTTACGCGTGTTTCGGTGGATCCACCATCATCAGAGTAAATAACATATAATTGAAACTAATAACTTTATTTATTAAAAATCTATAGAAGATGATACATCTTCAGTCATTTGTGTAAAACTGACTTAAAATTAATTTCCTTTAATTTTTCCCTTCTCATGTTTACTATAGATAGCAGCAGCAGTCAATATCACTTCATCATTCCTAAATTTGACCTGTTCATTCATTGACATAACTTAAGAACCACAACTGTACTATGGGATGGAGGCTTGGACAACGAAGAAGATTGATGAAGGGAGACTGGATGCATTTGAAATGTGGCTGTGCCGGCGAATTCTGAGGATTTCATGGGTGGAAAAGATGACTAATGTGGAGGTGTTGAGACGTATGCATAAAGAAAGAGAAGTACTATTAACAGTGAAGAAATGAAAATTATTGTATATGTGACATGTCATGAGGGGAGAAAAATATAAAATATTACAAGTGATTGTCCAGGGGAAAATCCAAGGAAAGAGATCCTTGGGAAGAAGACGGAAATCCTGGCTGAAAAACCTAAGAGATTGGTACGGTTGCAGCAACAACAAATTGTTTAGGGCTGTGAGATCAAAGATAAAAATCGCTCTGATGATTGCTAACCTTCGAAGCGGAGATGGCACCTGAAGAAGAAGAACCACCCTTACACTAGACAATAAAACAAAACAAAAACCATTTATTGCATTAAAATATAATACAACTATTAATAATAAGTTAAACAAAACGTTAAATTAATTTTATAATATCGCATACACATGTAATAATAAAAACTACTGTCCACAAATATAATTAAAAATAATATAAATGAAACACTAAGCAATAAAAAGGGTGTGTATAAAATAGATTGTGGTAGTGAGGATTGTAAAAATTTTACATTCATGTAACTAGTCGTAATTTTCAAGTGAGGTATATATAATAAACATAAAAAAGCACTGAAATGTGACTACATTATATCTAACTATACCAATCATATAAAAGAGGAAAAACACTAATTTGGTGAAATGGATGAACATTTTAATATAATAGAACAGTGTATTATAGAAAATAAAAATAAAATTGAAAAATATGAGATGTTCCACATTTATAAATATTTAAAAGAGCAACAAAAGCAGGGCTTTTGAATGAACAGGTCAAATTTAGGAATGATGAAGTGATATTGACTGCTGCTGCTATCTACAGTAAACATGAGAAGGGAAAATTAGAGGAAATTAATTTTAAGTCAGTTTTACACAAATGACTGAAGATGTATCATCTTCTATAGATTTTTAATAAATAAATTTTTTAGTTTCAATTACATGTTATTTACTCTGATGATGGTGGATCCACCGAAACACGTGTAAGTGAAAATAAAAGTTGACGCAGTTAAAAAGGAAGGTTAGTGAAATTTATTATATAAATTCATTATACAAAATAGAAAACCACGAGACTTGAACAGCAGAAACCAACGAAACGACAGAAAGTTGTGAATTCTGACAAAGAACGGCAGAGAAGATCGGATGGATTGAGGGAATACTGGAGAAAGTTCAAGGAGGGAAACATCAGGAAGGGACTCCAAAAACTGAAAGATTGAACCGCAAAAATTGAAATGAGCTCGTTTTAGTTTGATGAACTTATGTAGTCCTATGTGGCTTTAAAAAAAATAATAAAAAAAAATAGAATATCATAAAGTAGAATACAATTATTACACTGTGTGTTTTGTGATAATTTTTGGACCGTTCCAAGTTGCACACACATTTTTCACCCGGCGAAAAATTACGTTTCATGTAATTATTGTTCCTTGTCTGCAATTAGCAATTCATTTCTACAGCCCTGAAGCTTCGGACACTTTTTTGCTGTCATACCAGCCAAACCCACCGGGTTGGTCTAGAGCAGTGGTTGCCAACCCGCAGTGGTCTGCGGACCACTCAGCCTGAAAGTGAACTACCACGGACCACTCATTACATTATTTCATATATCTTATCAGTTGTAACCAAATTAAAAGGTGATTAAATAAAACAAATTTTCAGAAACAAACTATTATTATTAATTACGAAACTATTATTACAAACAAATAATTGTTATTTTCAGAAAGTATGGTACAATGTACATCACAAAAAGTAAACATATTTTAATTGTAAATAGTCTTTTAATAAAATAAGGAATAGAGAATTTACTTAGTCGAAAATCACAATGAAAATTAAAAAATGAATTAAAAATGAAATGAAAATTTCAATGCGACTTTTGTGCACGAATCTTGCTGATTAGCTGAGGAATTCAAGGTTTTAGGCTCTTGCTAAGAGCTACTCTCAAATCACTGCTTACACTTAGCCGATTTCGTTGTTTGTTTTTAATTAACAATAAATTAGAGAAGCCCTGCTCACACATATAAGTGGTTGGAAAAAAATCATAAGATACCGCAAAGCTACTTGCCGAATGTTGGGGAAGCCCAGGGCTTTCTTACACCACAACTCTTCTCCCTTTACTTAATCTGAAGGAGGCGAAGCAAGTCAGTGATCGGCTGGCTTGCATGTGCCGAAGCATCACGTCCAAGAGAGCACACCTGCTCCCTTACTTTTTGTAGCAGTTTTTCGTGCCCGTGCCTCTGGAAACTCCTCAGCTTTTTATGGCTACTCTTCAGCCACGCATTGGTCTCGCCGAGGTGAGCTGAGATGCTGAGCTTCAGTCTGTCTATCCCTATCCTTGTCCTCGGCATCTAGCACTTTTTCTATCCGTGCTAGAGGCAACTTCTCCTACTGTAGCTTTTGCCCAACCCAAGTGGTGGTAGTCGTACCGTGCCGAAGGGTGGATGGCACTGGGGCATTTAATCAGTGTCTAACGGTGCCTGTAGGATACCTGGCTCCTCCTACAGTATTTTGCCTTACCTCTGTACGCGGGGCTATGCAGGGGCGGACTTATTACTTCCCTAGCTGCAAGTGGGGACCAGATGGTACCCATTTCATTTGAAATTATGAAAAACAGCTATGGATGCTGTGACTCTGGAAGGAGTGGATTTAAACTACTCCCCTGAGTTAGAGTATCTGGGGGCTGTCATGGATAGTGGCCTAACCTGGTAAGGCCACAGGTCCAGGACTGTGGAGAAGGCTATAAGGCCTTATGGATATGTGAGAGTCTGCTGGGGAGGACTCCGGGGCTTGGGCCTCGTATGGTGGAATGGGCTTATGTGGGCATCATTCTGCCAATGGTCACGTACGATGATGTTGTATGGTGGCCAACAACAGATCTAGGACGGCGCAGGATCGGCTGAGGAGCTATAGAGACTGGCCTTCCTAGGAATATGTGGTGCAATGTGCACTGGTCCAACGGCCGCTATGGCGGCGATGGTTGATTTGCCTCCTATTCATGTGCAAGTGAAGGAAGAGGCGATAGGAACTGCCTTGAGGCTGGAGGACGGGATCGGGGTCCCATCAGTGGAGATGGGCCACACTGAGATCTTCAAGGATTGAAGGGATGGGTGTGGTAGGTGGTCCTTGGGACCGTATGAACAGATCATACGAGTTCTCCGACACACTGAGGATGGAAGTTTTTGATCGTCAGGAGTGGGCGGAGGGAAGGCCGGTGTTGCCGGAAGGGGCTACCTTTTGGTATATTGACGGCCCTGTGATGAGTGGAAGAGTGGGATTGGGGGCCGGGGGAATGACTTCCCTGGCCCTTGGGTGTAACAAGACCGTCTTCCAAGATGAAATATGGGCCATTAAGGTCTGTGCGGAGAGGTGTATTGTAAGGCGCCTCAGTGGGTCGCACATTTATATTTTTGCAGTTGCATAGTGGGTGGCTGCAAAAGTATAGCACTGTTGGGTGGGGATGTGTTAACACCTGCTCAGGTAAGTGCACTAGATCCTAGGCAGACCCTGCGCTTTATCGGAAGTGCAAGCCTTGCATAAATTAGGAATAGGGGCAATCACAAAAGATCTTTTAGGTCGCGGTGAGGAGAGGCTGGAGAAGCCTGAACGCCCTTGTTGTAAATGAATGAATGAATGAATGAATTACTTAATCTGAATCTTGAATGTATTTACTTAATTTTGTTCAATGAAAATCGTAACTTTGATTTGATTACGGGAAAATATTACTTTTTTATAAGTAGTCACTGGACTCTCACGGACCACCCCGAAGGCTCTCACGGACCACCTTTGGTCCGCGGACCACTAGTTGGGAAACACTGGTCTAGAGGTAAAGTCGTCGCCAAAATCAGCTGTTTAAACAGCTGATTTTCGGAGACGAAGGTTCCTGGTTCAAATCCTAGTAAAGGTAGTTACTTTTATATGGATTTGAATACTAGACAGTGGTTACCGGTGTACTTTAATGGTTGGGGTTTAATTAACCATACTCTTTTAGGAATGGTCAGCCTGAGTATGTACAAGACTACAGCTCATTTACACGTCATACTTATCATCCTCATCTCATTGGGTCATGGGCTTGCCTATTGTTCAAAATTGAACAGATTGCAACGTACACAAATTAGGAATAAAAAAAAAAAAAAATCTGGTGTGAAACACTCACACAACTTTCTCTTGCCAATGCTAATAATTAACAATAATCCTAACATTAGTAATAAAACATTAGAAATAAACAAAAAACTAACCTCAAAAACATAACCTTATTTTAATCGTGAGTGAAAGACGCAAAATGAAAATCGAACTCAGTTTGGCTTAAAAATACGGAAAATCACTCTTTCACGCTAAACTACGCTCTGTAGAGAAAAATTCTATACATAAGAGTTGTAGATCTTTTAATTTCCTATTAATTTAATTATATACATTTTTGTCGTAAAATGCATACTAAGGCCTAAATCTTAGAAAAATAGATTTTTCACAAGTTTTCGTGAGAAAAAAAGAAAATCGCTAATTACCGCTAAACTAAGCGTTATACAAAAAAATGTTTAAAACAATAGTTATAGAATTTTAAATTTTCTACATTTTTTATTATATACATTTTAGTGCTATAATACATATTAAAGCCGTAATCTTAAAAAAAAAACACTTTTTTTACGTAAAAACAGCCTCACCGAGAATTTCAGCAAACATGGCGCCTACCCTATCATGTAGAGAATAAAAAATTGAGTAAATGAGGCGATTTTAAAAAAAATCGTAGGACCAGTTTTTGAGAAAATCGCAAAAAAGTGAAAAATTATACGAATAAACTACTACTTCCGGTTGACCGATTTTGATGAAAATGTTCGTGTCGGGTCCGGTAGTGGTATGTAACAAGTTTCAAGTTTCAAGTTCGTACGATGTTCCGTTCTTGAGATATTTTGTACACACACGCACACACACACACACACACACACACACACACACACACACACATACACACACACACACAGACCAATCGCTAAAAACATGTTTTTTGGGTTCAGGGGGTCTGAAAACGTATAGATCCGCTGAAAACACGATTTCAAAAAATTGACATGAAAACAATACTTTCCTTCCTATATATTCATATAGGCAAGAGAAGGTAAAAATAATAAAAAAATACCAGCCAGAGCAAGCCCACACATATTTCAACATCATTTCTCCATAATTTAAAAGACAAGTACGTGCTTGGAAGGTTCACTTATGCTTTCCATGTCAAATCATCCGTTTGTTTCGGTAACATTTATTAACGCTTTCACTGGCGACATGAACGACAAACCACACACACGCCGCCAAACACAAATTGTAGTTTGACGGTGCAGTGAAAACTTTCAATAAGCGCTTTATTTATAACAACAACATTATTTTATAACAACAAATTTAAAATAGTGTTTTGTAACACAAGAAATGCCGTCCATAGATGTTCAATCACTTAATACGACGCGAGGAGAATTAGAAGAAGCCGATTGACGTGATCCGTAAAACAGAAAAGTTTCGTGACGGCGTCAATTGACGGGATCAGCGATGAAAGTGTTAACATTAAGCACGAAAAACAATTAAATTTTTAACTGAGAGACACGTACAACAAATTCTCACAGCTGAGCTTGGTGGCCACTTTGAAGGGAATGAGTCGTTTGTATATTTGCTGGCAGTAACCTTCATTGCCCTTCATTGCCAGTAACCTTCAATGCCCAAAACGGGCAGGTGGAGTGTTATTTTAATTGCACTCTATCTGTTTGGTCCAGGGCTAAAAAAAAATAGTTCTGTTTCTTATTACATAGTCAGCCACTTATATGACTGAACTATTTAAGAGGTAGAGGTGTAAAAGACACTAATCAGAGTTATCTCCACTGAGAGTAATGAATTTCACTATGCAGCCAGACCCTGTGGTGAATGAAGTGACTGTGTCATTTGCAGGGTGGAAAGTGAGTACTTTTCGGAGGGCCTGGCATGCTGATAAGCATACTCTTTCAACTCGGTGAGTTGTGGCAATGGTAAACCTTGTTACTCGTCGTTTTTACTTAGTAAAACCTCTAGAGGTTCAAACCAGCCTTTCGGCTGTTGACCTAAACAACAACAACAAACCTTCATTAAACAGTGCTACTACTTTCACCTGTATTTCTAAGCATCTGCATAGGACACGTCAAGATAAAACAGATAAGCACAAATATTTACGCATTTTATTACCACCAATCAATCACTTGTTTACTTCAACGAGCATTCCAGCCGATAATTCACAAGCAAACAAAATCTGCCTTAGCTAGAAACTATTTAGAAAGCAATTCTTGTATACTGTAAAATGTTCCATCAATTAAGTATTTTTTTAGTTTTTTTTTTAAGCAAACTTAACCTACGAGGTAATCAAAGGGAAAAAAGATGATACAGTGAGCTGTAGGTTTCGTATATGGTACTCGTGTAGCTACTATATACTATACATTCCATCGTTGTTTTTTTGTTCTTCATTCAGTCGACGACCCCCTGTACAACGTAGATCAATTGTTTTGACTACACTTTTGAACCGTCTTCGGACAATAATGGTTGGTAAGTCATTTTTTTTAACTATCATCTGTTGTTTTAACTAAACTTGGGGTATGCCAACATACTTAGTAAGGTTCAGATATATTATATACCTATAATGAATTTTAAAATGTACGAAAAAGAAGTAACAGCGTCATTTCTATTTTGTTGTTACTTATATGCAATGTTCAGCATCTCTAATCACGTACCTCTGGTGCATTTCTAGTTTTATAATTATTATTTTGTTTGTTTATTTTGTAATCAAACAAATAAATATAAATGCTGATTTTTTTTGTGGTCCTACTATTCAGTTTGAGGATGGACTGATAGTGGAAAAGTTTTGTATTTTAGAAAAATAAATCTTTATAATGCATCCTGCAGTTTGAAATTATTTCTATTTTATATAATAAATTTATATAATAATTTCACTAACCTTCTTTTTAAACTGTGTCACCCTTATTTTTATTCTTACTTACACGTGTTTCGGTGGATCCACCATCATCAGAGTAAATAAAATAATTGAAACTAAAAAAATTTTTATCTCACTTATTTAAAATTTATAGAAGACTATACATCTTCAGTCATTTGTATAAAAATGAATTGTATAAAATTTGTATACAAATGACTTAAGATGTACTGTATAATCTTCTATAAATTTTGAATAAGTGAGACAAAAACTTTTTTAGTTTCAATTATTTTATTTACTCTGATGATGGTGGATCCACCGAAACACGTGTAAGTAAGAATAAAAATAAAGGTGACACAGTTTAAAAAGAAGGTTAGTGAAATTATTATATTAATTTATTATATAAAATAGAAAAAAATTTAGAAAAAGGTGTGGATACGGAAGGCAATGCAGCGGAAATATTTATTACACCACCTGACATAGGGGAACGTACCAGAAGATTTGGGAATACAGATGGAGGAGGACTGGTGGATAATTTTCTGGGGTCAATATTGCGGGCAAGCGCAGAAATCAAGTTACCAAACAGACGAGTTATGGTACTAGACAAAAATTTTGAAAATTGAAAATTAGCGAAGGAGTAAGTAAACTGGAAGGATGGATTTGACCTTGAATGCGTAATAGTAACTACTGCTTCAAAACAGACAAAGTTAGTGACGTATAGGAACAAGACATGTAGTTATTTTTAAATTTTTTTGTAGATAATGAGATAGTTCAACAGCTTATACTTGGTACTAGTAACTACGCGACATTCCTGAAATGTCCAAATCCCAATATAACTAGGCCTACTGAAATGTTTTTTTTTTTGGTATTTTGTACTTGTCAGATTACAACTGTCTCCTAGAAAAGCGTACATACTGGTAGAAAGAAGATGAAGTCCACAACAATCAGGAGCCAGATTTTTGGAAGTAAACCGATTTGTGTAATTAAATTACTACAAAAAGTTTGATAAAAGCGATCAATTTTGTGAAGTTCGACCTCACGCAGTGTCTGAAAAAGCACTTTCAGGAACATTTTGTGTCACAACAATACATCGATTAGGACGAGTCCATGAAAGTATTTTGGAAAACACAGTTGCAAACAAATTATCAGGAAAAAACCATTTCGCTCGGATCGAGCCTTGCTAAAATTTATGTTTACGATTTGCTAAGAAGAATGTTTTCATATTGTTTGTATTCAAAAGATATTTTTCAGTTTCTAAAACATTTGTATGTAATAATTCTAATAAACAGAAAAAACTTAGTAATATTTTCTTAATACAATGCTATCATATTTTCTACTCTATCTACGTTTTTTTTTTAAATATTATAGCCATTTTAAAAAATTAAGAACAAAACACAGATAAAATTAACAAAAATTATGCCTTTCACGGCCTTTCAAAGTAGTGACGGCAAACGAACATGCTGCTGTTATAGCGGTGTAGTGGGAGCACCACGCGTTGCAAAGTCGTCTACTACGGTAAAAAAACTATTATTTTCTCGATTAATACTTTAAATGAAACGCTATCAAAAATTTATAATAAATTTATATCAATTTATAATAAATTGTCAAAAAATCGAAAATTTTTGTGTCTCGGCGTTGGAGGGTTAAATTACCACAAATTCTTACTATCTATTGCGTATATGAACACATAGGAAGGAATGTATTGTTTTCATGTCGAATTTAACAAATCCACTCTTCACCTCATCTTTGTACATATGTACTATCGGTTTCATAACCATAGACACCTGAGTTTCAACCCAAAGCATCTCCAAAACTATGAGTTGGATTTCAACATACTTTACATCAAAATTTAGCTCATTTTATTCTGCGTTTACCTATAATAGTCCTATATTTTTAATGTTGTTTAAAAATTGCCATTTCGAGGTTGGAAGACAAAAAAAACCCGGTTTTTTGATACCGCAACAAATTTCATGCATTTAGAGGCGTGTAACTCGATAAATATGTGACCGAAAAGTTTGAAATTTTTACACAACTTAGACAATTATATTCTTACACTGTGTACGAAATTTCAAATTCATACGTTTTATTCATATGATTTTTTCATACTATTCATACGATTTACTGACGGAAACGTTTGGTGAACGCATAATTTCACGTTCTGGACCTGTAAATTGGCCTCCAAGGTTGTGCGACCTAACACCGCTGGACTATTTTCTGTGGGGGTATGTGAAGTCGCTAGTGTATGCCAATAAGCCACAGACAATTTACAACTTGGAAGGCAACATTCGCCGTGTTATTACCAATTTATGGCCCCAAATGCTGCAAAACGTGGTCACAAATTGGACGTCTCAATTGGACCACATCCAAGCCAGCCGCGGCAGCCACATGCCGGAAATTAGTTTAAAATAAAAATGGCAAATAATTATCTTTAAAACAAAACCAATTCTACGTCAATTATTCAATTATTCTGTGTTTTATTTCATTTTAAAGTTCTATACCTCTAAAAACAAACATCCTATATATATATATATATATATATATATATATATATATATATATATGTGTGTGTGCATTATATTCTAGAATAGTAAAAATGTAAAAACTTCCTTTCCTCACCATGGTAGATTAGGAGTGAGTTGGTTTATTCAATATTTAATTAATAATGAAGGCGTATTTCGAACATTCTTTATAAATTTTATTAGTTCAGTATTCAACAGATCATTTTTACTTTTCTCTAGCCCTACATGAGTAAATTGGGGAGGGAGAGTATAGTTTGCATCCACTATTCAACGGAAATATGTTTTCAGACCCCTTGAACCCAAAAAAAAAACATTTTTAGCGATAGTTCTGTCAGTGAACAAAATATCTCAAGTATGGAATATTATACAAATTTTAAACTTGCAAGTTAGGTATCACTAGGGAACCGGAACCCGACATAAACATTTCTATCGAAATCGGTCACCCGGAAGTAATAGTTTATCACTGCAATATTTCACTTTTGTCGTGATTTCCTGAAAAAACAGATCCTACAAATGTCTCATTTACTAAATTATTTTTTCTCTACGAGACAGAATAAGCGCCGCATCTGCTGAAATTCTTTGGGAGCCTGGGCTTTTAAAGTAATATATTTTTAAGATTTCGGCCTTAATATCCACTTTAAGACACAGATCTGTGTAACTAAATTTGTAGAAAATAAAACCTACAATTTTTATTTCAAACGTTTCTTTCTACAGAGCTTACTTTAGCGTCTATTTGCGACTTTCGGTATTGTCAAGTTCTTCAGAGGTTGATTTCAATTTTGAGTCAGTCACTCGTGATTTCAATGAAGTTATGTTTTGTTTATTCCACTGTTTACTAACAATTAAACATAAGTTATATTGTTCATTGTTTACATTGGCAAGAGAAAGTCGTGTGAGGGTTTTACACAAAATTTTTAAATACTATTTTAGCCTTGTATGGTTCCATTGTTACATTGTCAGATATTTTCTGTAAGCGAGAAAGCAGTTAATGAAGATATTGGCGAGTGTTTACCATATTTTGGGCGTTTCATGAAACTGTGTAGGTTATTAATAATCACGACGGTAATACAGGTTGACAGAATAGATGCAGAAGGTTGGCATGTCTTGGTCCAGAGTGAAGGATACGACAATTTGAAAACCTTAACAGGGTAAGAAGATGAAGATATCGGACATGAGCTTAATTTGCCACGAGTGATATTCTTTGTACATCTGTCAAGTGCTAATGTACGCCTACGAAAAGGAAAATGTGTTTTTACACAACTTAAATGCCACAACCACTAAACAAGAAACAGAATTGGTTTCTATGTTGGTGACACACGATATACTAAATTATTTAATCTAAAATCTACTTATGCTGGTAGAAAATATATCAATATATTAGCCTGCCACAAGCTTTATTTATATCACACTCACACGACTTTATCTTGCCAATGCAAATAATGACCGATATACCCTAACACACATTAGAAATACTCCGAGGGATTCACTTCGAACCAGACAGCAGACAAGACGTCCACCATGGCACACGGCTGCCGAACTCTAGTGAAGCATATCGACGACCCCGTAAGAGAGAAGATGATGCTTCCACTCCCCGACCCATCACAAAAGGCTGTCGATCGGACCGTCATCGCCTGCTGACGCGAGCAATGCCTACAGCGGTCCTTCGACCAAGCCTTACACCCACCGGATCCAATGAAGGCAGCCATCGATGCACTACTGCGAGGGAAGAAGAGGGTGTCTCCGCTGGGCGACGATACACCGTGTCACCGAGCTCTTCGACCGCCATGACGACTACAATCGACGCTGCACGTCAAGACGACCACCGCTTAAACGGCCCTTTTCAGGGCCACCAACAATTAAAGGTTTCAACTCGCCACTAAATGTTACCATCCGGTGACAGTGTAATGAATAGATGAGTGTAAAATCTAATTTTATGCATTACATTTTGTGTTGTTTTTGAATTGTTCGCACGGCCTACCTCTGTCGAGTTGTGGACTGTTCCGTGCTGCGCTCTGTCCTAGGTTTTTAAAAGCTCGTTTTTCTAGTTGCCAGCCAGCTGACTTCACTCCTATTCTGTACGTTATAAAGGACTAACGTTTGGGAAGAAGATGATGTCTCCGCTGGACGATGACACCCCAAGTCCCCCAGCTACTCGACCGCCACAATGACTACGACCGACTCTTCCCGTCAAGACGACCACCGCTTAAACGGCCCTTTTCAGGGCCACCAAACATATAAGGTTTGCCACTTAATGCCGCCATCCGGTGACACGCTTTAAATTATTTTCACAAAATAAAGTAATTAATAATCATAAATAAAGTGATTGGTTCGCATAAATGTTTTGTGATTTTTATCGTCATTGTCATCTCGTAACACAGTTTAGGTTAACCACCTGTTCCAGCCCCAAGGAGATTCTTTCCCTCGGCCTCCCATACGTCGTCACTTGTTTCCAGTTGTCTTTCGACGTTTATCGCTTTCACGTTCAATTCTTCACTGATACTGACATAAGTTTGGATTAATAATGCGGTAAATCAATTCTCACTCTAAACTAGGCTCTGTAGAGAAAAATGCGTACAAATAAAGTTGTAGATCGTTTAATTTTCTATAAATTTTATTGAATCACTTTTGTCGTAAAATGCATACTAAGGCCTTAAAAAATCCATTTTTTATGAATTTTCATGAAAAAACAGAAAATCACTAATTACCGCTAAACTAAGCGTTATGCAACAAAATGTTTGAATAAAAGTTGTAGATAATTTAAAAATCTACAACTTTTATTATGTACACTTTTGCGCTAAACTGTGTATTTAAAGCCGCAATCTTAAAAAAAGAAAAACATTTTTTTACAAGAGAACAGCTTCCCCAAGAATGTCAGGAGACATTGCACCTACTCTAACTTGGAGATAAAAAAAATGTAGTAAATGAGGTGATTTTAAAAAAAATCTGAGCTGTTTTTGAGAAAATCGCAAAAAGTGAAAAATGACTAGAACAAACTCTTCCGGCTGACCGATTTTTATGACAGTTTTGTTCATGTCGGGTCCTCTAGTGGTACCTAACTTATATTATAATTTTCAACTTTGTATGATTTTTCATTCTTGAGATATTTTGTTCACACACAGACCATTTGCTAAAAACATGTTGTTGGATTGAGGGGGGTCTGTTTACCTACTATCGATTTCGTAATCATAGACACCCGATTTTGAACCCTTGCATTTCCAAAACTATGTATCGGATTTCAATATACTTTACATCAATAGCTCATTTTATGCTGCGTTGACCTATAATAACCCTATATTTTTAATGTTGTTTAAAAATTGCTATATCGAGGTCGGAAGACAAAAAGACCCGGTGTTTTTATACCGCAACCAATTTCATGCGTTTAGAGGCGTGTAACTCGATAAATATTTGGCCAAAAAGTTTGAAATTTTAACACAACATAGACAATTATATTCTTACAGTGTGCGTATTTAAATTGTGTATGAAATTTTAAATTCATACGTTATTTAAATTTTGATTTATTAACAATATTCTGAATCCTTGCTATCTCGGTAACCACTCGATCGTTCGGCTCGGGCATACTATCATTTTATTCAGCGTAAAAAACTTAGTACAGATATGTTGATAACATGAAATATTGATTGGCCAATGTTGTGGTACAAGTTATAGAATTTTGAAAAAATAGATTGCAAATGCGGGGGTTGGGTGTTACTATCCATGTTGCTACTTTCTGTACGTGACATCCTGTCGGACTGTCTACCTGAACTGACAGACTGCATTGTCAATTCAGGTAGACAATCAGATTCAGGCAACATGGTTAGTAGCGCCCACTCCCCGCATTACCCATCTATTTTTCAAAATTCTAAAAATTGTACCACAACATTAGCCAATCAATATTTCATGTTATTAACATATCTGTACTAAGTTTTTTACGCTGATTAAAACATTCATTCACACGCGCTGTGTGACATGTTGCACCATCTCCTTGAAACCACAGCTCTCCAACATTAAGGCCAATTCAGAAACAAAAAAGTCATTGATCATGGCTCTTTAGCGGTCACCATTGACTGTAACATTCTGCCCGACATTATTGTTGAAGAAGTAAGGACCAATGACTCCACCAGCCCATAAAGCACACCAAACAGTCACTTTTTGTGGATGTAAGGCTTCTCAGCAATATATCGAGGATTACCTTCACTCCAAATGCAGCAGTTTTGTTTATTCACGTAGCCATTCAACCAAAAAAGGCTTCATCACTGAAAAAAATTTTCATGTGAAAATCGGGATCAACAGCAATCATGTTTAGGGCCCATTCTCCAAATGCACGCCATGCCAGGTGGTCGTTCGGCTTTAATTCCTGAACAAATTGGATGTTGTAAGCACGCAAATTAAGATCAGTCCGCAAAATCTTCCATAAAGTTGATGGACACAGCTCCAAGTGTTGTGCACAATGGCGGATGGACTCGTTTGGGTTCTCCTCAATCCTACGCTCTACAGCAGCAACAGCTTCTTCAGTACGCACTGTATGACGTCTCAAAGGATGTGTGTTGTCATTTAGAGTAAATGTTGACCGAAAACATTTCATTGTTGAGCGAATTATTTGCTCTGATGGACGATTATGTCGATCATAAAACGGACGTAGTGCGCGATAAGTTTCACGAGCCGAACCATGATTTTCAAAATAAATCTGCACAGTTTGCAAGCGTTGTTCACGCGTCAGTCTATTCATTATAAAATGGCAAACCAAACTGAACATAAATTACAAAACAGTTTTCAAAATGGCCGCCATGGAAATCAGTATTGCCAACTTAAAGTTCTATACCTCTAAAAAAAACACCCATTACTAGCAAGCCCCCACAAGGCTTCATGCACAAAACATGTGTAGCTGCTCGATCAACTGTATACTCCAATGTACATACGCACGTACGCACACATAAAAGTTTTGATAAATTCCCCCGCGTACGTCTCTCGTTAGTCTTAATACGTATTTACTGTCTTCAACAATAGTACACACACACACACACAAAACAACATTTTGATAATTTCTCTCACCATCATCAAACCCCTTCGTCTACTTCAAGAGCAATACGTACTCACATGTACACACACACACACACACACACACATATATTTATGAAAATCTTCATTAGGGCTCTTAGGGTTATCATTTTTGTAAATTTAAAAATAAAATATTGCTGTGCATATGAATACAAACACGGTGTCAAAGTGAGTAGTTTTGGAAATTTGCCTGCACAAAAAAAAACGCTTTGTCTTTATAATAACGGGTGTTTTATTAAGGGAGCAACCCTGATTATAAGAAGATAGAAGTAATACATCGGTAAATTTTCTGTCCCCAATCAGTATGTTGGCTACAGTGTACTCAAGGCCAACTACCCAAGACAGTTAAAATGTTCCAGTCAAGCATTAGTGTGGTGACAGTAGTCGTTTCGTTATTACGTGTCAGCAATCGTTTTTTCCAAGGAAGAACGCGTGTTTATTGTAGAGACTAACATAGCGAGTAAATCTTACAAATGTGTGCAAGATAAGTTTCAGTTGAAACTTCCCCATTCTGCCGTTCCGAATAAATCGTCAATATTGCGTTTGATAAAAACAAATTCCGTAAAACTGGAAGTGTACTCGATGAGAAACCACCTCACCAGCCAACAAAGTTAACCGGGGAAGTTCTCGAAGATTTGAAAAATCGTTTGACTCAATCACCTAAAACATCGCTTAGAAGATTATCATCGCAAGCTGGGCTAACATTAACTACTGTTTTCAGAGCTACGAAAAAGTTATATTTGCATCCTTATCGCGTTGGCGTAACTCATGAACTGAAAGCTACAGACCATCAGAAATGATTACAATATTGTCGGTGGTTTCAATCTTTGGTTGAAGAAAATTGTATTCAATTGTTGGATCATTTTTATTTAAGTGATGAGGAACAAAATTTTACACAGCTCAAGGAGAATAAACTCACGCTACCGTACCTATACCGGTTGCACACATTTGTTTACTCGCTATGTAAGTCTCTACAATAAACACGCGTTCTTCCTTTGAAAAAACCATTGCTGACACAATATAATAAAATGACTGCTGTCACCACACTAATGCTTGACTGGAACATTTTAACTGTCTCAGGTAGTTGGCCTTGAGTACATACCGATTGGGGGGACAGAAAATTTACCGACGTATTACTTCTATCTTCTTATAATCAGGGTTGCATCCTTAATAAAACACCCGTTGTTAGAATAGATATCCAACTGAAACTTGGTGATTCAGTTGATGCGTCTTGTAATAGCAAAAAAGAGACACCAGGGAAACAATCATTCCACTTATTACTCAACACACATTTTGCCCAAACGTACGCAACAAAGATCCCCATACCATTCATTGATAAAGCAACATAAAAATATACTTTACCGGTTAATTTTTTAAAAGCAACTTCTGGAGTCATCCGGCACTTTTCTGCCAGCGAGAGAACCGGTTGTACGGCTATAGAGACCACTATATATTTATACGACTCTTCTTTCCCCGACTGAAACATAAAAAAAAATCTGGTCTGAAACATTCACAAGACTTTCTCATGCCAATGTAAATAATAAAACATATAACCTATAAATAAAATTCATCTCTTACCTCTTCTTTGGTTGCCCTCTAGTTTAAAACACTTACATGCATTTCGGTGGTGCCACCTTCTTCACAGAAATTTAAATTAACAAGAAAGGTTTTAATTTATTAAATTATTTATATATTTATTTAATTTAGTGATTTAAGATCACTAATTTATGCTAAACTGAGCATTGTATAAAAAAATGTTTGACACTTTTGAATTAAAATCCATATTAAGGCTGTAACCTTAAAAAAAAAAGAAGTTATTCCTACGAGAGCACAGGCCCACCAAGAATTTCAGCAGAAAAGGCGCTCAGCCTATCATGTAGAGAATAAGATATGTAGTTAAAGAGGCGATTTAAAAAACAAAAAAAAGGTAAGAGAAGCAATTTTTGAGGAAATCGTGAGATTTTAGCGAAAAATCGCACAAATAAACTACTGCTTCTGGTTGACTGATCTTGATGAAAATGTTTGTGTCAGGTCCCGAAGTGGCACCTACCTATCTTAAGTACTAATTTTCGACTTTGTACGCAATCTCCTTCTTGAGATATTTTCTTCACACACAAATCGATCGTTAAAAACATGGCTTTTGGGGTTCAGAGGCTGTTAACGTGTATTTACCGTGAAAACTCGATATGAAAACAATACTTTCCTTTTGTACATATTCATAAAGGGCAAGAGAAAGTTAAAGCACACAACATGATACACACTGAAGTATTGGACATTTTGTGCCAGCATGGAAGCCTTTCTTCTCACCAAGTTACAAGGGTCATTCGTAAAATAAGGTTCCCTAAGCTGCCGAGACAGAATGCGATGTTCTGGGAGAAATCTGGCAACACTGTCTTACTCATCAGCTCTCCCTCTCTTTCTCCGCACCACTCCCGCCTCACTAAGTCGATCAGTGCCCGGCCTAACAGCCTTCGAAGATGGAGCTCCCTATCACTATTACCACCAGATGCAAAATTCACGCTGTGATACGTTTTTTTAAATGCAAAACAGATTTCACCTATTGACATTCATCGTCAGTTAATCAAAGTTTATGGCGAAACTGCATATCTGTTCAACATGTTCGGAAATGGTGTAGAGAATTCAGTGAAGGCCGCATGGAAATTCACGATGAAAACCGAAGCGGACGGCCTTCAGTTTCAGATGGAATTGTCGAAAAAGTTGAGACAATATTGCCTGCTTTTGATCGACTTTTTGCCTCATGGAACAACAGTAAACTCTGATAGATATTGTGACACATTAAGAAAACTGAGACGTGCAATCCAGAACCGCCGGAGAGGAAGATTGTCCAGTGGTGTGAGGCATCTCCATGACAACGCTCGACCTCATGTCTCACATCAAACTCAAGAACTGCTGACAGATTTTGGCTGGACTGTTGTGCCCCACCCCACCACCCCTACAGCACGGACCTAGCCCCAAGTGATAATCACTTATTCCCAAAATTGAAGGAACACTCTGGTGGTCTACGCTTCAGTACCAATGATAAAGTCAAGGAAGAGGTTACTCGATTCCTCAAAGGATTGGCGGCAGAATTCTACAACATGGGGATAGAAAAGTTGGAGCATCGTCTGCAAAAGTGTTTGGACAGAAACGGCAATTATGTAGAAAAATAACTAGCGTAAGTTTTAAGCTTTAAATTGATGTATAACACTAAGATAAAACTCTGGTGTGAAACACTCACACAACTTTCTCTTGCCAATGCAAATATTTAACAATATAACCTAACATTAGTAAAAAAACATTAGAAATAAACAAAAAACTAACCTCAATAAACATAACCTAATTTCAATCATGAGTGAAATACGCAAAATGAAAATCAACCTCAGTTTGGCTTAGAAATACGGAAAATCACTCTTTCTCTCTAAACAAGGCTCTATAGAGAAAAATTCTTTAAATAAAAGTTGTAGATCTTTTAATTTTCTATAAATTTTATTATATACACTTTTGTCGTAAAATGCATACTAAAGCCGAAATCTTAAAAAAATCGATTTTTCACACATTTTCGTGAGAAAAAATTAGAAAATCGCTAATTACCGCTAAACTAAGCGTTATACGAGGCGTATTTTTAAAGTAAGGGCCGTTTGAAAATTTAAAAAAAATAAAAGGAAATTTGCAAAAACTAATTTTATTTTTGGAATCTACATTCTTTTATCTATTTTTCTACATAGTTTCCAAGTTTTTGTACACACTTATCATATCGCACAACTAAATTTTGGAAACCTTCTTCATAAAAACTTGCCGCCTGCTGTGATTTGACCTTTGGCTTTGACCTTTACGGGAGAGTGCGTGTGTCTCCATTTCATGCTTTATTGTTTCGATTCGGGAGTGAAATGTGAAATCCACGTTTCGTCTCCAGTTACGACCCGACTCAGCATGTCGTCACCATTTTCGTCATAACGTGTCAGAAAATTCAAGGAACTCCCGAGTCTTTTGTGTTTGTGCTCCTCCGTCAGGAGTTTAGGGACCCAACGCGAGCACAGTTTCTTAAAGTTTAATTTTTCATTAACAATTTTGTAAACCACAGACCTTGAAACGTCGGGAAATTTGTCATCTGAAACATCCCTTGGGCGGCAGCCGTTATGACGATGACGACGAATTGAAAACGGCCGTGAATTCTCGGTTATCACTGCAGGCGGCAAGTTTTTATGAAGAAGGTTTCCTAAATTCAGTTGTGCGATATGATAAGTGTTTACAAAAACTTGGAAACTATGTAGAAAAATAGATAAAAGTATGTAGATTCCGAAAATAAAATTAGTTTTTGCAAATTTCCTTTTAGTTTTTTTTTTATTTTCAAACGGCCCTTACTTTAAAAATACGCCTCATACAAAAAACTGTTTGAAATAAAAAATGTAGAATTTTAAATTCTCTACAACTTTTGTTATATAAATTTTTGCGCTAAAATGCATATTAAAGCCGTAATCTTAAAAAAACAACGTTTTTACGTGAAAACAGCCTCACCCACAATTTCACCAAACATGGCACCTACCCCATCTTGTAGAGAATAAAAAATTGAATAAACCAAGCGATTTTTAAAAAAATCGTAGGACCAGTTTTTGAGAAAATTGCAAAAAAGTGAAAAATTACACGAATAAACTACTACTTCCGGTTGACCGATTTTGATGAAAATGTTCGTGTCGGGTCCGGTAGTGGTATGTAACTTAAGTTTCAAGTTTGTACGATGTTCCGTTCTTGAGATATTTTGTATACACCCACACACACACACACACAGACCAATCGCTAAAAACATGTTTTTTTGGTTCAGGGGGTCTCAAAACTTATAGATGCGGTGAAAACTCATTTCGAAAAATCGACATGAAAACAATACTTTCCTTCCTATATATTCATATAGGCAAGAGAAAGTAAAAAATATAGCAGTCTGTTTTTAAAAATCCTGGGAACCTTATTTTACCAATGACCCTTGTACATTTTGTCAAATTTTCTTCCAGCAGATCTAAATGGTCGCAGAATGGAAAGCAGATAGTCATGGCCGTGAGTGTTGGGAATTGTTAGATAAAAAACTAAACTCTAAATTTGAAGTTAAGAGTAGTGTATAAGCCGAATGCTCCCCTAAAAGAAGTTGTCAAGTCATCTAAAGACTATGTAAAAACTATTTAATAATTGAAGGAACCAATGACAGAATCAAAACAATTTAAAAACACTCCTCAAATCTTAAAAACATTCGAAGAATTGGTTCTTTTAAGTAATAAAACAAATTTAATAATAAACGCTATTCCCTTTCGGTATGATAAGCCAGAAGTAAACAAAGTTATAAGTAAAACAAACCGTGAAAAGCATAAAAGAATTAACAGACTAAAAAATAAAACAATTGCAAGGGTTAAAATCAATTCTATCAATGAAAGGCTAAATCGTGATAACTATACTAAACATGGGTTACATTTAAATTTAACTGGCAAAAATATACTGTGTGATAGGTTAGCTTTCCTCATTACATGTAAACTCCCAGATAAATTAAACTCTAAGGATACTTTTTAATGAAATGGCTAAAAAAGGGAGAAAAGAGTTAGGAAAAAGAAGGTTAGGTTATGTTAGAACAACCTTAGAGAAGGCCTTAACTGTGTTTTTAGATCTCAGTAAAGCTTTCGACTGTGTTGATCATGAAATCTTTTTGAAAATGTTAGTCATTAGGTATTAGGGACGTAGAACTTAAATGGTTTCAGTCTTATCTGTTAGGTAGAGTACAGTGCGTAGAAATAACTAGAGTAGTTAGGGGGAAACTTACAAAACTTTTGCCTGAAAAGCTTGATGTCAAAGCTGGTGTTCCACAGGGTTCAATTTTAGGTCACATTTTGTTTTTGTTGTATATAAATAATTACCAGAAATCTTACTTTACAGTAGAGCTTCATTATTTGCTGATGATACTTCAATCATAAACAAAAGTTTACTGGTAGATAGTCTCGAAGTGAATACATATATTAGCATAGAATCTGTAGTCCAATTTCTGAATGAATTAATGTTAACAGTTAATGGGAAAAAGTGTCAGTACCTAAAGTTCAAAAACAAACACAATGTAAGGGAAAATAGAGAAATGGATGTCTTTTTCCAAAATAATATCTTAGATCATGTGCAAACAGTGAAGTTTTGAGGAGTGTCAATAGATAGGACTTTATCGAGGGAAAAATACAGAAAAAAGCTTTAAAATACAGAAAAAAGCTGTCAGGTGTATAATGGGAGTCAACCACCTTACCTCATGCAGATCCCTATTTAAAGAGCTGCAATTGCTCACAGTTCCTTCTTTGTACATTTTTGAAGTGATAATGTACGTAAAGCAAAATACCTTTTTACAGAATTTAGATGTTCAAAACCACCACACAAGAAACAGAATCAATTATTATGTTGCTAATCACAACACTATTGTTTGAACAAAAACCAACTTATGGAGGTAGAAAATACATCAATAAATTGCCACAAGGTTTAAAAAGTTGTGACAATTTGTCATTTTAAAAAAAAGCTAAAACAATAATTGATTGATGAAACATTTTAAAGTGTGCACGAATTCCTTTCTAAATAGTTTTTTGGTGAAAAGTATTTAACTTCTAATTAAACAAATATTGTGTACTATTTGATACAAAGGGGTTCATGACAAGCCTGCTGAGTTAAGCAGTAGCGGTAACAAATTATTGGTAAGTGATGAATTTATCATTGTGTTTAACTTTTTAATTTTGTGTAATATTTGATACAAAGGCTGCATTGGCGTAGTTGGTAACGTGCTCGCCTCTCATCATGTGGTCTTGGGTTCAAATCCCATTCAGGCACGGCATATTTTCATACGTTACAAAAAATCATTTCATCCTTCACCGTCTGCATTAGCAGTAATTGCACAACAGTCGAACGTTAAACCAAAAAAAAAAAAAAGATACAAAGGGGTTCATGACAAGCCTACTGGAGTACGCAATAGCAGAAACAAATTTTTGGTGGTAAGTGATGAGTTTATCATAGTGATTGACTTTTTGTTCATCAGTTTTATCTTGACATGTCCTATACTCCCTTTTGGAGTCTCCCTGATGCAAAAAATAAAAATCACAATCACTGTAAAGAAATTAAGCAATACTTACGCAAACATGATGGAAACATACAAGAATACGAACGTATGGCATACACATTTTATACCATTATTAATCATAGTCTGATACAAGGAAAATTAAAAAAACCAAAATGAGATTTCTATTTCATTCATAAATTAAAAATTTTAAATCAAAGTTTATCGTTGTTTAGGTCATCACCCAAAAGGCTGGTTTGAACCTGTAGAGGTTTTACTAAGTAAAACGAGGAGTCAGGTGGTTTACCATTGCCTTCCTCACTGAGTGGAAAAGTATGCTTATCAGCATGCCAGGCCCTCTGAAAAGCACATATTTTCCACTCTGCAAATGACACCTTCACTTCATTCACCACAGGGTCTGGCTGTATAATGAAATTCATTACTTTCAGAAAAGATAACTCTGATTAGTGTCTTTTACACCTCTACCTTTTGTGTTCTTAAATGATTCAGTCATTTAATTAGCTGACCATGTGATAAGAAACAGAACTATTTATTTTAGCCCTGCGACGAACAGATTGAGTGTAAATAATTTGACATTCCATCTGTCCGTTATGGGCATCAAAGTTTATCGTCAATGGGAAATACAAATCACAAAATACAATACAAAAGTACTTGCGACTGACCTGAGAGGGAGTTTCATCATCTATCAAGGATTAGGCTGTTCCGGCATCCATGTCTATTCAGGCCTTCCCAAGCCTCGCTTCCCTCTAGGTTTATATTTCTATGCTCGCAGAGAAAGTCTGTGTGCTGGTATGCAAAGTAAATGGTTAGACCGGTTTCTCTTATATATTCTAACCGTTTACCACAGTGACTGAACATTTAACTCGGAACATATAGCTTCGTTACGTACTCTTAACTAACCGTGTACAACCTTTGACTCACCGCAAAAATCTCATTTCAGCAGACTGGATATTTTATTTTTTATTATTATTATTATTATTATTATTATTATTAGTCATAAAGCTCCCGAAGTGGAAGAGCTAAGTAAATCTGGTTTGTTTTTGGGATTTCTTGTCCTTTTTATCAGCCCACCAGTTTTTCATTCTTTGTGAGAATTCAGCTTTTCTCTGTTCTCTCCACTTAGTTCCAGTTCTTGGAGCTTTTGTCTTTGGTTTAACCTCCCATTTTTTAACTTTTGTTCTAAAATTGTCTCTTATGAAAATTTCTTCTTTGGTGATTTTGGTCAATTCTAAATCTTTTTTAACACTTTATCCATTCCCCCCCCCCATTAACAAGTGATGATACATATTTTACTATTCTCTTTGTGAGTCTAGTGTCAGGAAGCCTCATAATGTGGCCATAAAATTGAAGGCGTCTTTTCCTCATGTCTGTCTCTGTGTTGGAATATTCTTCAATTTTCGACGTTCTCTGTAATCTGTACCCGTTTTCGGTCCATCTAGGTCCAAGAATTTTCCTAATTATTTTTCTTTCTTCCTTCTTTAAGCCTTCCACGTCTGTTTTCCTGTTAAGTGTCAAGGTCTATTTGCTAAAAAGTACAATGAATCTTATCCTATCTTATTTCCTAATACCCGCATAGGTCTAGCCTGTGCGCGGGTATTAGTTGGTTTATTTTATTTATTCTAAAAATAAAATGTCATGTAATGGCAAAGGATAAAGTAGACTTTTGATGACAATGTTAACAAAAAATTAATAAAAAATGTTTAAGCTGACACAAGAGGAAGAGCAATAATTAGTTTGAATACATAGAACTAATTAAATCCTCAGACTGCCCTCTCCCTAAACTAATCAGCCAGTTGGTTACTTTTCTTTTGTATATTTGAGGAGTTACATCAGTATTTCGGATAGCCTCTGGTAAATTAAGGTATGTGATTGAAGCTATATAATGTGCTGCAGTACTGTTAATGGTTTTATCCAATCTAGGGGTTTGATATCCAATACGGGTTACAGCTCTGGTATAATAATTATGAGTTATTTTCTGTAGTACAGAAAGTTTATTAGATCTTATGTACAGTAATAAGTTTCTTATGTAAAGTTGCCGAATTCATTCCTTTGTAATGACACTCATGTTTCACTCGCGTATGTTATGAAAGGTACAGCCATTGCCCTATAAACTTTCATTTCATCACTACGCACGGTCAACTCATGCACAGGTTTGGCTTTGAATCGAGTAGGGGCTAAGCTTGACCTTGTAAGGGAGGCCTCAACAACGACATGGTCTGTCCCAATGGGTGATAGGGAACATCCCGTAGATATGCAGGCAGGTACGAATAAGGCACAGCCAAATAAGCACCCGCGGATCAACTTACAGTTCAGCCATTCTTAGTCTGCTCCTACAGTCAACAAACAAAAGCCACCTACTACAGGGTGCACGCTAGAGTCTGCGACTTTACGGATGTCGTATTCCTATTAAGTTAACTATGTTTTAACCCTTTATAGGGCAGTACTACGGGGATAAATATACATGTTGTAAAATGTTAATTTTTGTTTTATATGGACTTGAATAACGTATTTCTGGTGCCAGAACCGTAAGATATTTCTTTTTTTTTATGTCAAGCCTTGGTAAATATACTTACCAATGAATGTTTATCACATAATATTTAGTGGTAAGAATGCTTATTGAAACAACTTGTAGCCCTATAAAACAGAAAAATGTGTCGAATAAGGTATCTTAAGTTTATATTAGCATGAATCCTTGCATTCCCGTAAAAAAAACTGGAATTTTCTAAGCACTGTACAAAAGTAATGACAAAAGAACATGGTAGCGTACGCTTGTCTGAATCCTCACCACATTCGTGTAACTCACAAAGAAAACGGTCGCTGTGCGCTAATTTCAATATGTGGATAGCCTACTTACCAGAGAACATCTATAAAATCATAAAATACCAATAAGGTTCAACTGCATAGCTTATTCTTTAAAAAAATCGACCTTATTGCCAGTGGTAAGTATACTTACCACAACAGACCCATAAAGGGTTAAATTATAAGTACTTTGAGTACTAAAAACATCAGTCATGATATAATGTAGGCATAAAAATTTCATTTAGATAAATACTTTTAAAGTATTTTGTATTTAAATACTTTTAAAAGTATTTCGTTGTTACTTGTTAATCAGCGTGTAAATATTTTGATATGATGTGCACGCTCAGTGACTTTGTCATTATTTGTCTTACATTAGGAGCAAACTAAGAGAGGCTGGACTTTAGATGAAAACGGTCAACAGTCTTCACGGCGAACGATTCCGAACGGCATAGAGGGTAGCAGAGCCAGAGCCAACCCAAATAAAATCCAGGGCAGGTGAGTTCAGATAATGGCCAACGGTCTCAAAGGCGGATGAACCTAGGAGGAGGTGGGTCTCCAAATGAAACCCAGGGCCCTTCTAGGGGCCCAACGCACGGCTTGTAACTCAGCCTGGGGAAACCTTTATTACTGGCAAGCATCAAAAGTTAGCCTCGGATAAAGACCGGAATACAAGGGGTTTTTTTTCGGGCGAAAAACCAGGACGGTTATCATCGCCTGTTATTCTACACGCGGGTGTATAAAGGGCCCAAGTGTAGAACGTAGTTTTCTTATTATAATAAAATTTACATGAAAAAGTTGTATTAAAAACTTATACGATAAACATAGAAACATAAACTTAGATCTGATATCACAGTCGAAATAAATAACAATAACAACAACTTATCAATTTAAAATCTTACAAACTAGTATCACAGCAAACAAATACATAATTAACATGAAAAGGTAATATCACAGACCTGAAGGATAAACAAAAGGCTGTAAAGGGGCCACGGAAATAAATAAAAACATACACAAATACACATACAAAATTAAAACTGATATTACTACTTCACTATCGGACACTATTATATACACTAATGGATCTAAGAAATCTTAAAGTTAAGTCCAAAACATGGCTATGGAATACAAGGGAGTTTTGTATCCAATGAATATGAAACATCTATATCATAAATTGTTCCAGAGCATTCTCTTAGCCTCTCACGACCACTTAATACCCTGCTAAGCCAAGCAACCCAGTGAAACGTTCGGCAACAACCCCATCATGACAGTGGGTCAACCAACTGTTTGTATCGGGGAACTAAGAACTCAGTCTTCCGTTTTTTTACTTTCTTTTGCCTATATGAATATATAGGAAGTAAAGTATTGTTTTCATGTCCATTTTAACAAATACACTCTTCACCCGCTATACAAGTAAACAGACCCCCTCAACCCAAAAAAGTTGCAAGTTGCGAAGTAAGTATTTTGCTGAGAAAGCCGTTGTGTTGTTAGCTCCTGTTAAAGAAGGAAGTTTTTCAGAAATAAAGTATCGATAAGTATTGATTTTGTGTTCTAAGTTAAGTGTAATAACTAGTTTCACGTATAGTAATTTAGATTGTCCACTTTTTCAGCGATATTTTTTAATTTTTACAAAATAAAGTTAGTCGTAATTTTAAGGTTAGGTCAACCCGTAATATATCCGTGGTTTTCGTGAAGTCTGTGTACCCAATTAAACGTTAAAACTTTGTTTACTTTTTATAATAATATAAAATATATTCATTAAATAGATATTGTTAGGAATGGCCAGTAAAATTGGAACATTAGGTAAAAATAAAAGCTCCCCACCCGTTACGCGCTCTAAAATAAACATATCATCTCCAGCTGTTAGCCTTGAAAAAAAAGTAGCCAAATTAGTTGAAGAACAAAAAAACATTAGGGAATCTATAATAAATAGCAATAAACAAAACGAGGATATAAGAAATAAACTTGAACAAGAGATAGCTTCACTAAAAGAAATAATTAAAATTAATGAAAATGATCACAAAGTCGAAATTAATAAACTTATGGAAGCAAATAAAATTTTAGAAAATGAAATAAAATTAGTTAATTTAAAATTAAAAAATGGGTTAGGGCTAAATAACAATAATAATAATAACAGCAAAATAAATAATACCCCTAAAAATAAATCTAATTCAATGGTAAAAAATGATCCAAAGAAACTCTTGTACAGTGAAGCATTAGGATCTAAAAAAGCTACTAAAATAAACAATAAGAATAAAAACAAGGTCTTGGTGCTTGCGGACAGCCACGGACGCGGGTGCTGTGATCTGTTAAGTAAAAAATTAAATGATTTTGATGTTAGTGTAGTTTTTAAGCCGAATGCCCCTTTAAAAGAAGTAGTAAAATCAGCTAAAGATGATTTAAAAACCCTTACTAAGAATGATCATTTGATAATTATCGGAGGAACCAATGATATCAGTTCTAAAAATTTCCAAAATACTGTCGTGCCGACCTGACATATGATTGCCAGGAAGACAGAGCGCTAAAGGGTATTTTAAAATAAATGCGTCGACACTTGGTTATATATCGAGAGTCAAGTTTATTGAACAAAAGTTATAAAGTGAAATTTAAATTAGTGGAAGAGACCTTCTCCTAATTCCTGTGCTTTAAATTAAACTAACGAAAAATATTAAATATTCCCATATTATTACTTTAATAAAAAAAATAATATATATATTTATTAATTATGAATTTAAGTTACTGACCAATTAAGAATATATTTCTTCCTGCCACGCCCATCCTGATCTCGGCTGGTACAGACATGAACAATTGTAAAACTTTTTAAGAACAGTGTCTCCTCGATACCTATCAAGGTATCTCTTTTATACTGTCTTCCCCTTCCCAACAAGGATGATTCTAAATCAATAATATTTAAATTTAATTTCCTTGTTTATGATAATTTTTAATAATTTTGAAATATTGCGTATAAAAAAATACATTTAAAAGGAAAAGCTGGAATAACCAATTCCTGTCAATTCGGATGCGTCAAACAGATAAATAGTTATCATATCTATTCTACCTGCTTGTAACAACCGAAGGACATCCTTTGTGGTAGCACCAGGAAAAGAAAAATGGAATCTTTTACAAAAACAAGACAAAAAAAATAGATAGGCGACAAGTTAAAATAATATTTAAATAATAATGAAATCATAGTTAAAATTACAAAAACAAGTAATAAATAAAAGTAAGACACGAGGTTGTTTAGCATTGACCTATCCCCTCGTGACCCTAACCCTGAGAAGTTAATACAAACAAAAAATGAAGTTACAGAATTTAATATTACAATGTATTTAATAAAATAAAAATATCCAAAATTCCAATATCCCACATTACCCTCTTCTTAATAAAAGCAGTTGCCATGCAACTATCTTTTCAAAACACAAAAAAAAACTGTTGAATTTATGGCCTCCGTGGTTGCAATGGTGGTTTAGCAGGAGTATCTGCGGCTGTGGTCGTTGCAGGCTGAACGGATACTGCTGTTAACAAGCCCTGCAGCGTAAGCGGACGACTTTCCTCCTGGGTTGGTGGCACCTCCCGTACTGGAGTAGAACACATGGAACGAACTCCCCTCCACAGGCGAAGACGATTTTGCGAGATTATGAATAAACATAATGAAACAAAAAGAAAACTGGCAACAGAAATATGTCCAGACAATCTTACCCTATTTAATTCTGAATGGAATCCTTCAAATGCCTGTATTTGAAGCATCATGTCATTGAGATTAACCGGTGTGTTACTCATATGAACAGAATCTACTAATTTTTGAACTCGTTCTTGAATTTGTTTACTTTCTGAACCTTTTATTGTTGAAACTTCAGACGTCGCTATGATATCAGATACATGCGGCACATATAACATAGAATCTGATGATATAAAATTCAACATACCACTTAAGTGCGGTAGTAAAGTGAAATCATCTGAATAAATTGAACAGTATTGGCTGTTGTTCAATACACCAACACAATGTATAATTTCTGTTGAAACTTTATCAAATTTATCAGTATTATGCGTTAAATCTCCTGGCATACACTTCAGAGTTATCCTTGTAGGTTCCGAAACACTATATACCCATAGATTGTGATCCGGTGATCGGTAAAATATAGGTTTGAATGAATTTGGAAATAGTAATCTAGTACAAAATTTTTGAATATTAACTTGTACGCCCTGAAAGACTGCTAGCAAACAGTTGTCTTTTGACTTTGAGATTGGTATACTCGCTGAACAAATTATGTAAGGACCTCGCTTACAGTTTGATAGATATTCTAAATTTGGTGAAGCATAATTTTGTCGATCCTTAGATATCAGTAAATATTCATTGTCCACTTTTAAACTGACAAATGAATTGAGTTGTTTATGATAATAAGGTAACGGTTTAAATGTGTATAATTCAAAATATCGGTTTGATGCTTTAAGCGGTATTTCAATGAATAAACGAATACCTTCCTTAACACTAATCGCATGAACTTGTGCAATTTGATAGTAAATGTATACATCTTCTAAATTTGTGCCAGTTAACAAACTTAATTCAGAACTAAGCTTGTACATAATTTGTCTCAACACAACTGATAACAACTCAGGCGGTACCAATAGAACACTTAAATGACCCGCTGAAACAGAGTCTAACCCCTGCCTAACTTGCAAGAGTTCTTGACGAATCGCTTCCACTGAAGTTCCCAATTCTCTTAAAACCGACGACAATTGAATGTAAAGATTAATCAAAGCTTCTGTCTTCTGTACTTCACGTTCCAACACTATATGTTGCGCAGCTAATTTACCAAGCTCGGCAGCTAAGCCTCCCACAGCATTCATACTGTTACGAACTGTTACATCCAAATCTTTAAGATAAGTTAATTGTTTTGACGCTATGTGAACAACTGATTCAGATTCACGCTGTATGTTATCTATATGGTTATTTAAATCCTCCAAATCCACAGAATCTGGATTACCAAACAAAAATTTAATGCCTGTTCCTATGACATTGACAAGCCCTCTTGTCACTCGTGTCCTAGGCAACATTCGATTATAAGCATCAACTTCATCCCAGGCTGCATTTATAAGCCCTTTTAAACTTTTTAATTCAGAATTAGTCATCAATTTAACTGTTTGATTAGAAGAAGAAAAATTTCCATTTTCAATATAGGTTAAAACTTCCCTTAGACTAGTCAGCAATGAATTGAAATCATGTAGCTTTATTGTCAATGCTACAGTCCATTTATCTCCACTTATAATTACATCTTTGTTTTTAAAGAAAACTAAACCATTATTTATTTCACAGACTTGACTCCCGGCACAGGAATTAGTCGTAGAACCTTCCACTAGTATTCCAAATCCAAATATAAGGCAACCTAATAAAAGAAAAGAAAAGAACGATGCTAAACAATGTTTACAACAATTCCCTAACTGGTACCCTCATGACATGTGACAACTAAGTGCAAGATTTCCCTTCCCACGCAGGAATGAATTGCGCTTGGAATCTCCTCATAAGGGAGTGCTGGCGTTCACCCCTCAGATAGAGGAACCCTAAGGTAAAGGTAGCCAACGGATAGGAAAACAGGTTTGAGTAAGGAAACCGTATCTTGCCCTTAATTGAATGTCATTGTCCCTACTTTAAACTATTTAATAATTTTATTATGCTAATAATAAAAAAAACTATATTTCTCTCGATAAATTTTATCTAATTTTTATCATAATTAATTATACCACTTATGCTGATAATAAACCACATAGGGTTTTACAATTTACTAATGTTGATAATAATTTCCCGTTTACTTGGTTAAACTATGTTAGTTATATTTCTATTATACTTAATATTAAAATAAACAAAAAGTTCAATGATCTGATAAGAAGCAAGTAAAATTATTCATTAATAAAACATATTTAACTTGAATACAATACTAGTAATATTTTTTCCTTTATAGATATTTATTAACCTTGACACTTATTTTTAATAACAAACATAGTCGTCTAGATATGCAGGCTTTCTACTCTCTCTAGCACCTTTACTTATTGCTATCGGTTCGGTTACTTCAACCGGTCCATCTTGCCTATCTTCTTCTGATAATTCAAACTCTGTATCACTACTACCACCCGGTACAGGTTCTGAATCTAGCCCTAGGCTATCATCATCACTCATCTCCCCCTCTGCATCTATTACTCTATCATCTTCCTGGTTTACAGTTATCACAGGTGGTTGTTCAACTTGAAATCCTTCACCTTCACTTTCTTCTGCCTCCTCTTCTCCTATTGTTACATCTGTTTTATTCTTAAGGTCATCTTTCTTCTTTTTAGTCAAACTAATTTTATTTCTATTTCTACTTCCTAACTTAAGTCTATTTGCATGAACTATTATTTCTTGTCCATTTATTAACTTTATTTTAAAATTTAGATTATTTATTTTCTGTGTAATTTCACACGGTCCGATGAAAGGTTTACAAAATTTATTTTTAGTTTTTGACTTCATCATAGGTTGATATAGAAATACACTATCTCCCTCCTGAAATTTTGTTTCCCTTGAAGTTTTGTCATAATATTTTTTATTTTCCTTCTGTCCCACTAAGGTATTCTGAACACTAACTTCATACGCCTCCTTTAATCTGTCCATTAAATTCAAGATATTTTCTCCCTGACTTGTTTCTTGTAAAGAATAATCAAGGTCATCTGGATACGGTAGACGCATTTCTCGTCCATGAAAGAGAAAGTATGGTGTATAACCCGTCACTCGATGAGGTGTAGATCTGTACGCCATTAGTGCGTAGCAAATATATTGATCCCAATTATTTCCTGACTTTTTGACGTAATGGGATAACATATCGCTTAATGTTCTGTGAAGTCTCTCGACTCTACCATTCCCTTGCGGATGATATGGTGTAGTTTGCATCTTTTTCACTCCAAGTAATTTACATGACTCCTTAAACAGGTTAGACACAAAATTCTTTCCTTGATCGGTTAAAAGTCGCTTTGGCACTCCGTGTCTGGTGACTATCACTCTAACAAACGCTTGAGCA
Organism: Catonia carolina; assembly: GCA_035578175.1. NCBI lineage: Eukaryota > Metazoa > Arthropoda > Insecta > Hemiptera > Achilidae > Catonia > Catonia carolina. The sequence continues at coordinate 5,360,975 of JAQMRL010000004.1, forward strand.
CTTGTAGTTGCTAACTGATCTGGTATCGGAATTGCCTCGCAATACCGTGTGTGATAATCCATGAATGTAAGAAGATATTTATTCCCTGATTTTGTTAAGGGTAACGGCCCAACTACATCCAAACTAACTAATGCCAATGGTTCTAATATTACATCAAACTCCCCCAAAGGAGCCTTCCTCAACGCCCCTCTCTTTCTTTGGTTACATGACACACAATTAGCCACGTATTCTTCCACGTCTCTCGTAAGTCCTTCCCAATAAAATTTAGATTTGATAATTTCTATAGTCTTCTTTATACCCTGATGTCCCGCAAAGAGAGCATCATGGTTTAAAGCAATTACTTTCATAACCAATGACTTAGGTATCACCACCCTCTTCTTAGTTCCATCTTCCCTATCAATTTTATATAATATCTTGTCTTGATCGAGTACATAGTCTATCTCCTCTTCCTTTATCTTTTCCATTATCTGTATACAAAACGGATCTAACTGTTGTTCTCTTAAGACTATCTCGCGATCAATACTAGGTAAATATTCCACATCAATTTTATTAACATACCTGCTTAGTGCATCAGCGTTAGTATGAGCCTTACCAGCTTTATGAATAACTTCAAAATCAAATTCGGAAAGTTTTAAAGACCATCGCGTCAATCTAGAACTTGGATCTTTTAAGTTTATCAACCATCGCAATGCGGCATGATCGGTAACGATCTTAAAACGCTTGCCCAAAAGATAGCAACGAAAATACCTGGTCGCAAACACTACCGCCAAAAGTTCCCGTTCCGTGACCGAATAATGAGATTCTGCGCGATTCATAATTCGACTGGCGTAAGCTATGACATGCTCATTCTCTTCATGCTTCTAGGAAAGTATAGCAGCAATAGCATATGCACTTGCATCAGTACTCAAAATAAATTCCTTGTCGAAATCTGGATACCGTAAAATTGGTTCTGTAACTAAAAGTTGTTTCAACTCGTCGAAAGCTTGTTGTTCTGCTTCTCCCCAATGAAATTTACTATCTTTTCGCGTCAGCTCTGTTAACGGTTTTGGTACATGTGCGAAATTAGGTATATGTCTTCTATAATACGATGCTAATCCTAGGAACCCTCGTACGTCCCTCGCTGTTTCTGGTGTAGGAAATCTCTTCACACATTCTACCTTTGATGGATCAGGCTGAACACCCTCTTGAGAAATCACATGACCTAGGTAATTAACCTTAGACGCTACGAAAGAACATTTACTTAATTGTAAATATAGATTTGCAGATTTTAATTTTTAAAAAATATGGACTAATCTCTCCAAATGAATTTCTAATGTTGGCCCAAAAATAATGACGTCGTCAATATAACACAAAGCTTCTATACCTTTCAAATTCCCTAATAACTTATCTAAAGTTCTCTGCATTGTCGCTGGTGCGTTACTTAAACCAAATGGTATTTTCAAAAATTCATAATGACCTCCAGGAACTGAAAATGCTGTCTTCTCTCTATCTCCCTCGTCCACGTCCAACTGCCAAAATTTACTAGCAAGGTCTAGTGTAGTGAAATATCTGCTTCCTCTTAATGAATCCAAAGTATCTGTGATGTTCGGTAGGGGGTAGCAATCCCTTTTTGTGACTGCGTTTAACGCCCTGTAGTCTATACATATTCGCCACTTAGGTGTTCCATCCGAGCTCTTTTTAGACACAATGACTATGCTAGAAGACCACGGACTCTCCGATTCCTGTATTACTCCTCTCTGCAACATCTCTTTTATCTGTACTTCTACTTCCGGCTTCAAAAATTCAGGTATTCGATATATAGGTCGTTTGATTGGTTGCGTGTTTCCTGTATTTATTTTATGTTTAACACCCAATGTACATCCTAATCTACTCTTATCAGTATAAAATAAACAACTATAATATTCAAGTATAGGTAAAACTTGTTCCATTTCCTTATCATTTAAATGTGATAACTTATCATATAAAAGTTTACGATTTTCCACTTCTCCTGATTGTTGTTGCGGTAAGCCTTGAGTTCCGGATTCCCTTCCGCTCACCCAACAGATGTCTTGGTCTTCTTTTGAGGAACCTTCCCCAATATTAAAATTACTACCGGTAGTACCCGAGTCTATGTCCCAGACCCGAAAATCCCCCGAAGCTATACCCAGCTTCGAATTTTTCTCTATGACACACTCCGTGTCATTCACATTCAATAATTGTAAGTACACCCTAGGCCTCGAGGGTAGTACTTCATAAGACACTTTTCCAACTGCGCGCGCAATAAAAATTCCATGTGGCAAACCCTCTTCCTGGGGCTCCACGAATACTTCTTCAGGCACAGTCGTACCTTTTACCTCTAATATCCCCTGAATAATAAAAACGGTACGCGGCGGCACAACCACACGCGACCCCGCAACTACGGAACAAGAAACAAATGCCTTCTCCCTTAGGACTTTTACATGAGTTTCTCCCGTGTCACTTAAACCTTCAGCGAAGAGTGGGCTGATCAGACCCTCACCTCCACTGACCAGAGGTATTAACTCATTTTTAACTTCAAGACTATTGTCTTCAACATTAATCTTTATGCCAATATCTTTCATAATATCTCTCCCCAAGACACCATCATAATTTATATTTAAATTTTCAACAACATAAAAACTTTGCAAATATACATGATTACCTATTTTTAATTGTATAACTTGCATTCCCAACACACTCAGTGCTGCACCCGTAACCCCATATAACTTAACATTTACTGGTTTAATGGCACTTCTACATAATCCATGCCGTACTAAAGAAATTGAAGCACCAGTGTCTATTAACAATAAACAAGCCTTATTACCTATGACTGCTCGTAAAATTAAATCATTCCCCACTTCTTCTCCATTGTTACATGCATATACGTTTGAAATTAATTTTGTTGCGTATTCCGGGGTCTCCACTGCGAGTTCAAAGGTCGGGTGCTATCCTTTGAACTGCTGGAGTTTAAATTCACCCTACAATTCTTTTTAAAATGACCTGGTTTTCCACAACGGTAACAAGTGTTATTTCCTGACTGGCCTGCTGCATTATTACCAGAGCGCGGCCCTACTCCACGCGCTCCCGTGAAAAATGCATTCCCAGTATTATTATTCATTCTTGTGGTTGTATTTGGAACATTGCTATTTTGCAGTGCGGGACGATTCACGCCCTGCCTGGTACTGGGTTTTATACGGCAGCTACTTGCCACATGTCCTGTCCTACCACAGTTATAGCATCTAATCATTACCATGCCATTCTGTCGAATGGCACATATGGATCTAGTCTCCTCCATCTGACCCCGACTCCCCCTCAAAGCGGCACTTACTGTCACAGCGATGCGCACAGCATCTTCCATTGTTGTTGGACTCTGTATTGTTACTTGTTCTCCAACTGCACCTCGCAGACCCGATACAAAGGCAGCTATCATACGCCGTTCTGCTTCCTGGTTGAGAATCAACCGTTCCTGCTCATTATCGGTTTCCCTAATGGTCCGATTTGCAAGTTTTCTAAGCCTGTCTGCAAATTGTTCAGGCGTTTCACTCTTGTTCTGAACTGCGGTTTGCAATGCATTAAAATAGTATTGATCCAGTTCTTTCAGTGTAAATCTGTTTATCAACAAAGCTTTCACTGTGTTGTAAGTGACACCAGGCGTATTAATACCCGGATGTGTGGTTACAAATAATTGTGCAGGACCCCTTACTTTTAAATGAACTACTTTAAGTTTATCTTCATCATTGTCCCAATTACCCAACACGGCGGCATCTTCCACTTGTCTAAAGAAGTCTGTTACCGTTAATGATCCCTGGGCATCCCCTTTAAAATTTTCGATTAATCCTACAGTTGACATGTTCCTAGTGTTAGAAGTAGCTGGAATTCTTTCCATTCTACCAACCAACTGCGTTAAAAGAGAGTTAAACTCTCCTACGTCTAATTCTTCTGCCATTTTTTTTTTTACTCCTTTTATTTATTTCCTATTAAATACTTAAATATTCTATATCAGATCATATAATTTTCTTAAAAATATATTTATTATTAGTAATATTCCTTATTCGTAATTTTACTAATTTTCGTAATTAATTTCGATTTTTGTCACCTTGACTCTAACTATTCCTGGTTCGTTAGTATATTCAGTAGTATGGTTAATTTGCTTCTCTATAATCCTTTCTATTAAAGTTTTTAATAAGGTCTCACACCCCTCTAAGATTAAATTAGGGTGGTGTATCGGTAAATAATAAGTTACTTCACTACTCATTACCAACTTGTAACCTTAACAATAACAATTTATACCCTTATAGATTTTTTTGTTTTCTTCGGTTTCTTACTAGGTACTATTCTCCTATAGAACTGAGGAGAACCTTCTGGTGAGTAAGGTGTAAATATTGTTACTGGGGTAAAATTTTCTTTGCCCTCTACAACCGTAATTTCAAGAGGAACAGTAGATACTGGTATTAATTGAGTTCCCTGTAGTACAAAATGATAGTGCGAGTCGTTAAGACCTATACTCATGCCTAATCCTTTTTAAGTCTAGGTGTTACCTTAGGTACGTCGTATATGACAGTTGATGTTGAAGGCAACAACTCTTGTTGAATAACTCGCGGTTTAGTAAATGGTACTATGTGTTTATAATAAGCTTTCACTTGTCCTACTCTAGAACCCACAATTATATTACAAAGTATATATTAGTGAGTATTATATTACTCACTAATATGACAGAGGCTGAGAAAATTGTAACTTTGTCCAAACATTTTAACGATAAGATTCAGTCAGCAGTTCTAATGCAGAAGATCGTTAGTTACAATCAGATGCTACAAATACTTCAAAATTTTAATGAACTAACTAGTAATAATAATAATAGTAGTCGTCATTGTAGAGGATATAGTAGTAGCTAGGAAGTGGGAGTCCTAGGACAACCTTGACCTTTGACCTTTGACCTTGACCTGTGACCTGACCTCTGACCTCAAAAAAAAAAAAAAAAAAATTGGGGTCAAAGGGCAATTTTTTTTTCGGGGTCAGAGGTCAAATTTTTTTTGGGTCAAAGTCCAAATTGTTTTTTTAAATTGGGGGCAAAGTCCAAATACCAAATTTTTCTTGGGGTCAAAGGTCAACTCTTTTTTTTTTTTTTTTTTTTTTTTTTTTTTTTTTTTTTTTTTTGGCAAAGTTCCAAACTCGATTTTCTCCGCAACCGCTAGACCGATTTTGATGCGGACGGTACCCACGTGACCGGAAGATCGAGATCTACAAGATAAGCCCTAATCCGTGGCCATATCCCCGATGGAACCTGAGATAACTTGTAACACGTGACCTGGCCTGTAACACGTCACCTCGTTAACGGATCGATGAGGTTGAGGGCTTATCTTGTAGATCTCAATCTCCCGGTCACGTGGGTACCGTCCGTATCAAAATCGGTCCAGCAGTTGCGGAGAAAATCGAGTTTGGAACTTTGCCAAAAAAAAAAAAAAAAAAAAAAAAATGGCGGGAATTTTTTTTTTTTTTTTTTTGGCAAAGTTCCAAACTCGATTTTCTCCGCAACTGCTGGACCGATTTTGATACGGACGGTACCCACGTGACCGGGAGGTCGAGATCTACAAGATAAGCCCTAATCCGTAGCCGTATCTCCGATGGAACCTGAGATAACTTGTAACACGTGTCCTGGTCTGTAACACGTGACCTGGTTATCGGATCGATGAGGTTTAGGGCTTATCTTGTAGATCTCGATCTCCCGGTCACGTGGGTACCACCCGCATCAAAATCGGACCAGCGGTTGCTGAGAAAATCAAGTTCGGAACTTTGCCAAAAAAAAAAAAAAAAAAAAAGGCGGGATTTTTTTTTTTTTTTTTTTTTTTTGGCAAAGTTCTTAACTCGATTTTCTCCGCAACCGCTGGTCCGATTTTGATGCGGACGGTACCCACGTGACCGGGAGGTCGAGATCTACAAGATAAGCTCTAATCCGTAGCCGTATCCCCGACGGAACCTGAGATAGCTTGTAACACGTGACCTGGCCTGTAACACGTTACCTGGTTATCGGATCGATGAGGTTTAGGGCTTATCTTGTAGATCTCGATTGCCCGGTCACGTGGGTACCACCCGCATCAAAATCGGACCAGCGGTTGCTGAGAAAATCGAGTTTGAAACTTTGCCAAAAAAAAAAAAAAAAAAAAAAAAATGGCGGGAATTTTTTTTTTTTTTTTTTTTGGCAAAGTTCCAAACTCGATTTTCTCCGCAACTGCTGGACCGATTTTGATACGGACGGTACCCACGTGACCGGGAGGTCGAGATCTACAAGATAAGCCCTAATCCGTAGCCGTATCTCCGATGGAACCTGAGATAACTTGTAACACGTGTCCTGGTCTGTAACACGTGACCTGGTTATCGGATCGATGAGGTTTAGGGCTTATCTTGTAGATCTCGATCTCCCGGTCACGTGGGTACCACCCGCATCAAAATCGGACCAGCGGTTGCTGAGAAAATCAAGTTCGGAACTTTGCCAAAAAAAAAAAAAAAAAAAAAGGCGGGATTTTTTTTTTTTTTTTTTTTTTTTGGCAAAGTTCCAAACTCGATTTTCTCCGCAACCGCTGGTCCGATTTTGATGCGGACGGTACCCACGTGACCGGGAGGTCGAGATCTACAAGATAAGCTCTAATCCGTAGCCGTATCCCCGACGGAACCTGAGATAGCTTGTAACACGTGACCTGGCCTGTAACACGTTACCTGGTTATCGGATCGATGAGGTTTAGGGCTTATCTTGTAGATCTCGATTGCCCGGTCACGTGGGTACCACCCGCATCAAAATCGGACCAGCGGTTGCTGAGAAAATCGAGTTTGAAACTTTGCCAAAAAAAAAAAAAAAAAAAAAAAAAATGGCGGGATTTTTTTTTTTTTTTTTTGGCAAAGTTCCAAACTCGATTTTCTCCGCAACCGCTGGACCGATTTTGATGCGGACGGTACCCACGTGACCGGTAGGTCGAGATCTACAAGATAAGCCCTAATCCGTAGCCGTATCCCCGACGGAACCTCAGATAGCTTGTAACACGTGACCTGGCCTGTAACACGTCACCTGGTTATCGGATCGATGAGGTTTAGGGCTTATCTTGTAGATCTCGATCTCCCGGGCACGTGGGTACCACCCGCATCAAATTCGGACCAGCGGTTGCTGAGAAAATCGAGTTTGGAACTTTGCCAAAAAAAAAAAAAAAAAAATCGACCTTTGACCCCTTTGATGTACTTTAGTTTTATCATTGACGTCATTCGTTTTTATCTTTACACGAGACAGACTATTGATTCAGATGATGCAATTTGTTTACTACAAATTTAATTGTACAGTTAATTTTTCTAAATGATGCAACTTGTTTATCGCAATTTTTTCTAAACTTTGTAACCTAACATTCGTTTAAGTCACGACTCGTCCACTCAGCGATAAATTGTTTGTTTCATTTTTAAAAAACCAACAACGTCATACAACCGCAGAATCAGCGTTTCCAATGTATTAGCATAGGATAATTATGTGTATAAAAGGTCGTCGATTTTCCCACCGTATCATAACCACTGCTCTACACCGCTAGACACAGTTCTTCTTCTCACACCTGTTGCTACGCTGCTAGACACAGTTCTTCTTCTCCTAGCTGTTGCTACGCTGCTAGACACAGTTCATCTTCTCTACCTGTTGTTAATTGAAGGTGAGTTTTATTATTCTTTAAATATTTTTAAAAATTTAAAAGACTAGCACTTTTATGAAATATACACTTTGAATCTGTAATGAAATTAAAACCTAAAATATGTTTATGAAATTAAGACGTAGAACCTCATCATGTTTCTGTTTTTGGTATGTTTCAGTTACCAACAACACCAACAACCGGCAACCAACAACAATATCAATTTGAGGATCACCAGCTCGTATTGTAAAGGTTGGTCTTATTATAAATACTATACTGGAATAATTAACCGCATGCAACGAGTTTCAAAGCGAATTCAAATAAATATTTATTTTCTTGGTTAGTCTCGACTACATGTTTCTGTTTTTGGTATGTTTCAGTTACCAACAACACCAACAACCGGCAACAATCAGCAACCAACAACAATATCAATTTGGAGATCACCAGCTCGTATTGTAAAGGTTGGTCTTATTATAAATACTATACTGGAATAATAATACATTTACATACAATTACGTACTAAAAATAATGGGATATTTGTTTTAACCGCATGCGACGAGTTTTATTTTATAAACTCTTGGTTAGTCTCTTCTACATGTTTCTGTTTTTGTTATGTTTCAGTTTAAAACCGATAATCATCACCGCCATCACCACCATCGCCGACAATACCGACAAAATCAACGCAGTAACTCCACCATCATCAACAACATCCTCCTCCGTCATTTTGCAGTAACTCCACCATCGTCAACAACACCCCAGCAACATCCATCATCTCATACCGTCATCATCACCTTCTTCACTCTGTCAACAGCACCGGCACCTCATCGTCTACGCCATCATCTCCTTCTTCAGCTCCATCAACAGTACCAGGCTACATACCTTTCCGTAAGTATTTTGTCGGCAGTGGAAATAAATTAAGTAGTTATTAAGATAATATCGTCGGCATAGAGAACATGGCTGCAAACCTTCTATGTTTAGAAACCGCAGCCGAGACTGTGGCATATGCAGATACAAACCTTACAAGTGACGTAGTGTTGTACAATCTGCTTTCATCCCAGCCTCCACCTACCGTTTACTCATATCTATGTGATGGATCTAAGATCCGGAAGAATATGAGAACCGTAGTAGTAGGATGGATAAAAGATTTATGCCAGTACAGGCGAATGTACCACAAGGTGGCCGCAGCCGCAGTGATATATTTCGACCGGTTCCTTAACCGCAAGCCTGATACTGATCCGAATGATTTACAATTACTGGCATGCTCGTGCATGCTGGTAAGTTCAAAATTTTACGAGGCGTATGGATGCTTTACTTCTGACGAGTTGGCGGCTTCCACCGCCGATTCCTGTAGCATAGAGTCCATCCTGCAATGGGAGATGGAAGTGCTGAAGGAGCTGTCGTGGAGGGTATCTATAGTGCTACCTCACGACTTTATTCATCCGATTCTGTCCAGGATTTTCCCTACGGTAGATGTCCGAGACCTGAAGAAGGTCAGAGATATGTCTTACGATCTCCTGTTAGAGGCGGTATGCGCCTATGAAATTAACGACATCTGCTACAGCGAACTGGCCGGTGCATGCTTATGCGTAACGTTACGCTCTTTCAGTTCGTTGAAGGTCGAAGAAGACGTAATTGCTGGGATGCTGTTATATATCGATCTAACTTATTCTATCCAAAAGGTTCTAATGCTAAATGTTCCCTGTGCAGATGAATCGTAGCAAAAAATTAGTGTATTACTGTAAAATTTATATTGTATTAGCAGAATAAATGTATTAAACTGTTTATAATTGTTTTCATTTCGAAGTACCATACGTTTACCGTTACACTAAAACATATGGTTTTGCAGGAAATATGGAAAGTCAAGCCAAACGAATCAGGTTGGATCAAGTTCAAGAGACTGACACCTTTTGCGTCCTGGAGAATGCGTTCGGTTGTAACCTCCGGACGTATTACTACAAGAACGCAAACGAGGAACTTACGGACATACCAGTGCTCCTTATCCACCTGAGGGAAGAGATGGAATCGCTGCTCAAGGAGATGTCGACCTCCATAAGATCGTTCAAATTTAACATCTTAGTGGAGTGCACGTATGATAAGGCGACGACGGGTGAGGTGCATGATATAGGTTTTAAGACCGCCAACACTTGCGTCTTTCCCGGGTCGAATATAGAAGCGCTTTTAGACAGGAGTATCCAAAAGCTTATAGATGAGGAGGCGGAGTTTTTGGGGAAGGGGAGCGGGTGGTCTTTAGTATCTGTAGATGGGATCCTTCTCAGGATCAATCGATACAGACCGCTCAGAGGTTCCTCTTACCTACCTCTTCCACCGTTCGTAAAGAACCGCAAAGCGGTTATCAACGTTCAGAACCGAGACGAAAGGTGCTTCAAGTGGGCTATCCTATGTAAGCATGTAACAGGTCCTCACAGGGAAAGAATCGATAGACGATACGACGCCCTGCTTGACAAGTACGATTTCAGCATGCTAGATTTCCCCACTTCCCTAGGTCAAGTGAAGGCCTTCGTCAAGGCCAACGGGGTGTCCGTCAACGTATATGGGATAGCCGAAAAAGAGGTAATAGAACCTCTATTCGTGTCAGATGTCGAAAAGGACGATCATTTCGACCTGCTACTCATAGCTGCCGGCGATAAGCATCACTATTGCTTCATCGAAGATTTTAGCCGCCTCATCAGGCCGCAGCTGACAAAACATAACGGTCGAATCGATATATGCAAGAGGTGTTTCACCTTCTACAACGTCCACCCTAAGGGTCGTGAGGCGATGACCGTCCACAAGGAGTACTGTGTGGATAATCCTCCATGCAGGATCACGCTACCCACACCTAATGATGACGGTACTCCTCCTGTGATGAAATTCAAAAATTACCATCACATATTCCCAGTCCCTATAGTAGCGTATGCAGACTTTGAGTGCATACTGAAACCTACCGAGGGCTATCTCCCTAAACCGTCATCTTCTTTCACTATAGCCACGGAGCGTCACGTTCCCATGAGCTATGGAATGTACTTTGTGGTCGACCCGACTCTGCCTGAAGACATTAGAGAATTAGTCCCTGAAACCCCTATGCTTTACCGCGGCCTCAACGCTACCGAGCACTTTATGCGTACCCTGAAAGAAATAGTCGAGCGGATAGCCGCAGCGTCGGACCGTAACGTCCCTATGGTCTTTACGGCTCAGGACGAGCTTTCGTTCAAAGCCACCATAACATGTCAGATGTGCGACGTTACGTTCGGACCTGGGGTGAGACCCGTCAGGGACCATTGTCATCTTACTGGAAAGTATAGGACAGCTCTCTGCTCGAAATGCAATCTGATGAGACAGAACCAGAAGTTCTTACCCGTCTTTATCCACAACTCCTCCAATTACGATTCTCATTTCATAGTCAGGCAGCTCGGCTATGACGAGAAGAGGATATCCGTCATACCTAATTCTACGGAGAGGTACGTTTCCTTCTCCAAAAACATAACCAAGACGCTAGCCGTGAGGTTTGTCGACACCTTCAGGTTCATGGCCAGCAGCCTGAGCGCTCTGGTAGGCAACCTCCCTCCCGAAGGCTTCACCCATACAGAGTCTTTCTTTAACGGGGCGCAACTGCCCCTAGTGAAGAGGAAAGGCGTTTACCCTTACGAGTACACCGACTCTTGGGAGAGACTCGATGAGACGGAACTTCCGCCTCAGGAAGCATTCTATAGCAGCCTCACCGGGGAGCACATTTCAGACGATGACTATCGTCATGCTCTGAAAGTGTGGGACACTTTTAACATCCGCACGCTGGGGGAGTACTCTGACTTGTACCTCAAGTGCGATGTCCTCCTGTTGGCCGACGTCTTTGAGAATTTTAGGTCTCTATGCAGGAAGGAATACGGGCTCGATTGCGCCCATTACTTTACTGTTCCAGGTTTTTCTTTCGACGCCATGCTCTACAAGACTCGAGTAGAACTGGAACTCATAACCGATTATGATATGTACATGTTCTTAGAGCGAGGAATCCGAGGAGGAATCTCTGTATGCGTCAAGAAACATGCCAAGGCCAACAACCCTTATGTAGAAGGTTTCGACCCCGAGCTGCCCTCCAACTACCTCATGTATGTGGACGCGAACAACCTATATGGTTGGGCGATGAGCGGGTACCTCCCCTACAAGAATTTTTACTGGGTCGAGGATGAAGAGAGAAAGAACAGGTTAGTTTCAAATTTAAGTGCCATCCCCGACGACTCCCCGTTAGGCTTCTTCCTCGAGGTAGATGTGGAATATCCTGCGGACGATGAGACGCAAGACTGCCACAACGACCTCCCGTTCATGGCCGAAAACGCGACCCCTCCCAGAGCAAAGACCTCCAAACTTTTGACCACCCTGCAAAACAAGACCAAGTACGTATGTCATTACACCCTACTTAAACAGGCCATGGCACACGGTCTAAAGGTGACCAAAGTCCACAGGGTCCTCCAATTTCAACAGTCTGCATGGCTCAAGCCTTACATAGACTTGAATACCTGCAACAGACAGTCTGCCCGAAACGCCTTCGAGAAGGACTTCTTCAAACTGTTGAACAATGCCGTCTTCGGCAAGTGCATGGAGAACGTCCGTAAACGTATGAAACTGGAGCTGGTTAGCAACACAAAGAGGTTGACGAAGTTGATCACCAAACCCTCTTTCAAGGACAGGATCATATACGACGAGTCGCTATGCGCTGTCGAACTGTTCAAGACCTCGGTCCGTTTAGACAAACCTATTTACGTAGGCGCTACGGTCCTGGACTCCAGTAAGACCTTAATGTATTCGTTTCATTACGATGTCATGAAGAAGAGGTACGGGTCGAAAATCGACCTCCTGTACATGGATACAGACAGCTTCTTTTATGACATCGAGACCCCCGATTTTTACCGCGACATGCAGGAACTAGAATTCAAGACCTTCTTCGACACCTCCGACTACCCCCCGACACATCCGTGCCATTCCACTACCAACAAAAAAGTGCTCGGGAAGTTCAAAGATGAGTGCAACGGTGTCCCGATCGCTGAGTTCATAGGTTTGAGAGCGAAACTCTACACCTTCAGGACTGGCGAGGGAGATATCCAGAAGAAGGCTAAAGGCGTCAAAAAGAATGTGATCAAGAAAGACATCACTTTTGACGACTATAAAAAGTGCCTCGAAGATCCCTCGTTGTGGTTGTACAGGGACATGACAATGTTTCATTCCCTCAAGCATATAGTAAACACCATTGTGACTAGCAAGCTTGCGCTGTGCAACTACGACGACAAGCGCATCGCCGTAGATACCGCCCGCACCTTGGCGTACGGACACAGAAACGTCCCGCCTGAGCTCCGTAACGTTTTAGGTTAGGTCCCATCCCTCCCGTACATCCCGTTAATCCTCCACATATGTCTACTAGCCGACTATATTCGACCTCTAAACGTTGAACCGCGTCAGTATTGGAGTTTACGCCGCACCAGTATTACTAGTTGTAAGAACATAGGTATATTGTTATTAATCTCGAAAAACTAGGACGAATGAGTTTGCGTCTCACTCGAGCCTGTGCACATTTAGTTTTTAAAAAATTCTTATTTTATATTTCAGACATATAAAAATGTGCCTCCTCAAGCCGTTGCCGGAGGTCTCGGACATTTTTGAAAATGTAGAGACTGACGAGGAGATTGAAGATGAACAGGGCGAGGAGGTATGCGAGCAGTGCGAGGAGTTAAACGATGAAGAGGGGACGGCCTTTATTATAGATCTTTACGAACTTCAGGATGATCTGGACGATCTAGACGAGCCTGATGACATCGGCGAAGACGCGCATCAGTTTCTTCAGGAACTGAGGGTGCTGTTCCCCTCGTACTCTTACGAGATGTTGTATCCGCTAGAGACTATGGTCCCATGCGCCGTCCATATACGTACGGATGCTTTGACTTCCATAAGTCATATCTACCATTCTGTCCATGATAGGTGGCCACAGTGCGTACCGTACATCTCATACTTTACCTGATCCGGTCGCTCATTTCCTATCAATCGGTAGTATGATACCATGTCTATTTTTGTTATAGGCTATGTACATCGAGAGGAATGAGCCAAAGATGTTTACAATCGAGGAGGTAGAAGCGGAGATGGTTGAGGATGATTCGGAGGCAGGCGACGACGTCTTGTCGATCGGGACGGTCGCCGTCGAAGAGGCCGACATGGACTCAGCGACGTATGAGCCCATTGGTAACCACATGGACTTGGCGGCGTATGAGACCGTGGACGACCTCGTCGACTCTGAGGGCGAGGAACCATCCATGGACGATCTCGTAGACTCTGAGGACGAGGAAGTGTCCACGGATGACCTCGTAGACTCTGAGGTCGAGGTAGTCTGCCCGTTGTGTCGGAACGTAGGGAACGAATTCGGATATTCGTTTCGAATATGCGTCGAAGAAGTAGAGGACCTCAAACAGGTCGGAGACTTCTTTCGATTTGTCACGCGAACCTTTTTCTACTGTCTCGTAACACCGATGTTCATAAATAGTAATTATGTAAGGGTTGAGGAAACCGAGCTCGGCCCTATACATTTCCCATCTCACATGGCGATTGATGTAGAGGAAGGCGCACATGCGCGAACCATATATCATACAATCCACGATCGATGGCCGCAGTTCGTTCCCTATGTCTTTGTATGATAATCCAATCACTTGTAGTGTTTTACTTATTAACCTCATCGTCATACACGTATTCGTTTTCATCATCACTATCGTCATCATCATCATCATCATCATCATAAACATCTTATATATTAATAAATTGTATGTCGTCATACACGTATTCGTTTTCATCGTCACATCATCATCATCATCATAAATATGTTATATATTAATAAATTGTATGTTCCGCAATTTTTTTATATTAATAAATTGTATGTTCCACAATGAGTTAGTCTTTTCATTTCTCCAACACTAAACCACCTATAGCACCTAAAACACATGGAGACAGGATCGATGCTCGATTCCTGAGAGGGTCTGTCGCCGACAGATCCTCGCATCGTGCTGCGCTTTCGCTTCACGATCGGTAAAGCCCTCTTGCTTTATACATGCTCGATTCTTGAGAGGGTCTGTCCACGACAGATCCTCGCACCGTGCTGCGCTTTCGCTTCACGATCTGCAAAGCCCTCTGGCTTTAGCAATACTTATATCTAAGGTGAGAAGGATTATGAATAAAAACAAGTTCGAATAGAGTTAATACATATATTCTGAAATCAAAGTACTAGACTAATGTTACAAAAGTTCAGACTCTACAAGCAGCCGTACATGTGAGAGAAAAAACGAATCGAGGTTACAGGACGCGGCTTTACTGGCTGACGCAACAGTTAAAACTGCATTGCATGCAGTGTTTTCTCTTCTCGGTAATGGTCCATTCGTCTTCGCCGTCGTCGCTCTCCTGTTGAGCGTGTTCTTCGCAGGGCATCTCCAAGAGTAGTTATTTATCATTCTTGAGGTATGACGGTAAGTCGTTGTATACGTTGGATATACAGTTGCCGTAATGGTCCAAGAGAAACTCCTTGGGTAAGTAGCGGAGGGCTTCAGGGCCTGGGTTGCTAAAGCCCGAGTCCAGCACCTTTTTTATGCACTCCCCTACTTTGTTAACCGTGTCGAAGACAACGCTCTTTTCTTTCCACCACGCCCTCATAGCCTCGGCCCTCTTGAGGGAGCAGTCCGAGTGGGAAAACGGACACTGTATGTCTGACCCGTGCATATACATGAGGTGTTCGATCGAGGGACAGCCGTAGTCGTCGAGGTCTGAAACCTTTAGATCGTCGCACATCAATAGTCCCTCTAGTGTCTTCCTGTTTTCCTTTCCTTTGACGAAGATCTTCCCGCCAGACACGGCCCCCGTCAGCAAGCGGTATAGCTGTGTGTAGTTGACGAACCCGCTGTTCCATCGTATCCCGATTCTGTCTTGTCCTTCCCAGATGCGCGTTTTCTTGGACGGTGTGAGTATACCGTAAAAGTCGTAAGGAGGTTTGAAGAGATAATGATGCTTGACGCTACCTTCTACCGAGAGGACTACCAGCTCCTTGATGATCGTCTCATAATCTGAAGGTCTGATGACCTGAAAATCTACAATGAAGGAAGGCATGTTGTTGCGCGCGACGAGACCTAGCACACAATGGTTAATTTATCCTCCTGACGGACACTGTTAAAGGCGAGTACTGAATGATGCAATCTGTGATTATCAAGCAATAGGCCGTCGTATTGGTAGGGATGTTGTTTTTACACTCGATCTCGATCCTGATGTCTATGGCGCCAGTGTTCAGCGACTCGTTCTGCTTCGAGCAGTCGATAAAGAAGAGGGGGACTTTGGTCTTGAAGTTTGCAAAATCGATTAGGGGGTGGTTGACCTGACCTCCGTAGTAGACCTTATGGAACCGCTTAAAGTTTTCGTAAAACAACGAGTATTCCCCCTTAGCGTTTTCGTACGGGTAGTAAACGGAATTGAGGTAGAGTTTGATGTCCTGGAGCTCGCAGTGGTCGAAATGAGATGATACCGCCGTCTTAGCCTTCTTGTCCGTCTGCAGTCCTACTATGACGTAACGGGGCTTATCCGCCTGGGAGGAGGTTTTGACGGTCCAGATCACGTCGGTGGTCTGCGGTAAGATGGGATATTCGTACAGGTTTCATCTGCGGAAGGCCATCGATATGGGCGCGTCCTGATCCACCATCCTGAGCAACGGGAGCCTGTGCTGGTCGGAAAGCCTGACGTAAGGCATCTTCCACTCCACCTTGGTGAGAGTCAGCTTGTATTCCTTGCCCGCGGGTACCGCCACGGCGCGGTCGTCGGTAGCCGACCTTAGCATGATAAGTTCCAGCTTGGCGTTGACTATTATGCGGCGGTAATCCTCGCAGAATCCCATGATCCTCTTCAGCGGAACATGAGCCGTAAGCCTACCTGTGGTGCTGTTGGCGATAGCCGTTACGGCGTCCTTGTTCCACCCTTCCACGTCTATAGAGTGTTGTTCGCCGTACCTGAAGGACGGAATATTTTTCAAGGCCGTCGTTACACCAACGTTTCGCACCCTGTCCACCTCGATACCGTTCATCTCCAGCCTTATCTCTTCAAACAGGAAAGCAGGCCAGTTGTCAGAAAGAGCCAGGGTCGCATCCAAAGTACCATCAGACGCTGTCAGTTTAACGTCTACAAACAGCAGGCTGTCGCAAGGTAGGGTGTATACGTCCTGTTGGTTCACGGGTATCCTTATCTCATCGTTGTTGTTGAAAGTCGCTGACGCGTACGGAGTGTGAGTATGCATCTCCATGCCTATGATGGCATCGTCCGCTACGGCGTTAGAGGATCCCACGTCTATGATATAGCTCATTTCTGCAGCACGATGAAACCCAACGATCTTAGAAAAACAGTGTCATCTGTAGAGAGTCTCTTCTTTTTCACTTCACCGAGTGGCTGGTCGGGCTCCACAGGACGAATGTTCTTCGCTCCGTCCGGTACGGCTCTTTTATAACCCTCTTCCAGGTAGACTAACCCCATCGCGTACGCCTTTTAAGGTGAAGCCTGATGCTGATGACTTCGTTCTGAAAGCTTATTGGTCTTCCGTCCTGATCCACCACAGAGACGGACAGTCTTCCTATCCTCGATGTGTTTACAGGTAGGTAGATGACGTTCTTGGGCACTTCGATTATCTTATAACCCCGTTCCACCTGCGGGAAGAACTCGTGCAGGGTATGTCCTTCGGAACCGTTAGTGTACGAGCCCCGCACGATGTTGCAAGTCAACCGGATGGCGTTCACGGCCGTAATGTTGACAGGGCGCTGCGACGTGTACCATTTATTAGGTTCGAGGATCGACGCATCGAACCCCAGCACCTCTCTGATGGTTCCGGGCACGGCAAAGTCTACCTTTTCTCCGCAGAATATCGAGCACTTTAGAGTGGTGGGGTCTACGACCATGTTAAGTCTTGGGAGCGGTCGGCATTCCGTCTTTGATCCCTTTGACGTCTCCTTATTCGCGTCGCTTAAGGCTTTCGCTTCCTCCTCCGCCCTTTTCGCGGCCCTTATTTTCGCCGCATTATCCAATCTCTTAAAGACCTCCGCGAGAGGGTCGGTACTCGATCTCTCTTTCCTTTTTCCTTTCTGCTCCTTTTTCTGATCCTTCAAGAGCTTTTGGTACTTGAGGGATCCTGAGACGTCAACATCGGTTCGGTTATCGTCTTGCTCCGCGTCTCTGCTGCTGGCACAGTTCGCTCCGCCGTACATCTCTAACATCTCGTATTTGATCTTTGAGTGGATGTCGTCAATCTCGTACATGCCTTCGGGCAGCTCCACCTTCATCCCGTCACCGAAGCAGAACAGGTTATTCACCCCTTTCCGCACGTTGGGTATGTTGTTGTAGCTCATGAAATCTACCAGGCCTATCTCCCACTGACCCTCTCCGAGGTCTATGGGAGGGAAGTAATCGACCTCGATCGTAGAGCTCTTACCGCTTAGGCACAACATCTTTACCCGATAGAAACTCTAGGCACAGATGTCCGCAGACGACTGAATCGAAGTCCTGTTTCCTGGCGTAATTATATCTTATGTTGTTCGACCCGTCTTCTCCGTTCTCGAGGTATCTTACCAGCTCTACGGGAGGCCTCAGGTTACCGTAGCTGTCAAAGTACTCTACGTCTGCGCCGACCTTCTTGTAACACACCCAGTGGGTTCCTTCGTTAATCCCGCTGTCCAAGTTGACGATGGCTGATTCGTTCTCGTAGGGGCTATGGGGGAGCGTGTCACGCATAAACACCCCTCTAAAGTTCGAGATTTCGAGTGCGTCGGCGGCCGCCATCAATTGACTATCGGACAGGGGTTTGTTCGGAAGTTTCAACGAAGTTTTTTTTTCTTTAGTCCGCATCCTGCGTGCTGCGTAGTGTACGGTCTCAAATACAGTCCCTCACCTCGCCGGGTAGTGCTACGGTTAGTCCTGCGGGTGGTCCGACGGGTAGTCTTGCTAGAGCTCTTACGTACGGTCTTCCTACGGGTAGTCTTCCTACGGACGGTCTTCCCGGTCTGCCTTCGCTTGATCCTCCCACCGAACTTGCTTTTAGCTTTCATTATGTTGGTCACCGCCCAGGCAGCCGCTTTCTCCGCTATGCTAGAGTCTGACGCTTTCACCCTCTCCCAGGCTCTATCTGCCAATACCCGGTCTGCTTCGGCCCTGCCCGCCGAGTCTTTGCGGTTGTTATAGGCTATGTCGTGCTGCTTGCACGCGGCGTCGAGAGGGTTGATGCCTGGGTCTCCTCTTCTCAATCTCTTCTGTAGGTCCGTGCCAGGTCCGCAGTACTGATATCCAGGTATGTGGAGTTCCACGGGTAAAACGTCTATCGCTCTGTTCAAAGCTGTCCCTACAAGGTTCTCTGCAGCTCCTAAGACTCCGCTCGTGATGCTGCTTACCAGTCCGGCTCCTGAATGCGATCTGCCGCGAAATGTGTTGCGTCTCCCCATTTTAAGTTCGGAATGACGCTCGAGGACCCGGTTTTCTTTATTTATGGCATGCTTTTTCCCTCCAGACGTGACGGTACGTCGTCAAACTCTTTGCGCAACTTTTGGATCTCCTCGCGCATTTTCAAAATTTCGTCGACTCGCTCGTCTTTGACGGACTCTGAAACTTTCATCTTTTCGGCGTGGGAGGAAAGGTACTCTTTCAAGTACTTGAGGTTGACGGCGTCTTCTTCATCGATCGGGTCTCCTACTTGCGCCATCCTGCGGCCGTAAAGGTCGTAGTAAGGTTCGCCACCTCCCTCCTCCAAGACCTCGAGGACTCCATAATCTTTGGCATAAGCTTGGATGAGTCTCATGCATTCGTTGACGTTGACTGCATCCGTATACGACTGGGCTACGCCTACGCGACAGATTCTCCGGTCTCTCATGTCCATATCTCCATCTACGGTAACCCTGTATCGGGTGAGAAAACGACGTACTGATCTTCCAGTGTCCATAGCGAGAATGAGGTTCATAGACGTAGATCTCCTCTTATAAGCCCCAGCTCTTTGAGCTCTTCGACTGTAGAATATATCTCACTGTCGTGACCCGTATGGCCTGAGTCTTTAGAAGCTACGAGGAGTCTAAGCCTGTCGCATAGCTCGTTGGGATCGTCGAAATAAACGTACTCATTCTTCCTGTTTCCGTTCAGCTTCATCATAGGCCCAGCTCGTATACCTTTACCACGCTTCGGCCGATCCGGCTTCGGAGGGAAAAGCCGGCTTATGATTGAAACGTACTTTTTCCCATTGTTGGCCTTCACTTGACCTAGCGCCGAGTTGTTCCTTCTGTGAGCGCTTGTGACAGCTAATAAGTTTTTGTACTCCTCCAGGTCTTCTTCAGAGTAGATGAACGGGTCGGGTTTCTTTTTGAATATCAGCTCGTACAGACCAGGCGTGCCTGGGTACGACACGTCTCCGACGATTATCGAGTCGTCGGGTCCAAACTGTACGGTTGAGTCTCCCATCACCAAATCGTTACCCTCGAAGTGAACACCGTAAGTTGAATCCGTATTGTTGTCGGAGTCGGTGATGGCCTCATGCATGTACCGACGGGCTAGACGTCCGCGAAACGTGTTTTTGACCCATACCGAAGCTCGGACCTTGCCTAGCGGGGTAGACAACAGCTCTTCCACGGTGCTGGGGGTGCTAAATTCCTCATCGCGAGGTAAAGTCCTCATCGGGGTAGCCTGCGGTCTGGAAGCGTCCCTCATCTCCGCGGAATTCCCGACAGTTGCATCATCCTCCGTGAACTCCACTGGGATGCTGGCGCTCGTATCCATCTCTTCCATCCTATGGAGGTCTCCCGCATCCATCGGTTCGTCCGCGGTCTTCTTCTTAGTATGTCTAGGTCCGAACCCGTCGCTCCCCCTCTTCAGATTAGCATACCTGTACGGACCGGTCATCAGATCCTTCCATGAGTCGTCAATACTTTCACCTGCGACTCTGTCGTCTTCGTTATCGTCGTCAATAGCTTCAACCCGGCTAAAAGACCGATTTTCAGGTTTCGTCCTAACAGGCTTACGCTTCAAACCCTTCAACGGTTCGCTCGTTGAGGAAGGGTCGGCCTCGGCTTTCTTCTCGTTCAACAGCTTCGATAAGGGGTCGGTTAGCGGTTTGAGCTGCTTCTGTATCCTGAGATCTTCCTCAGTCAAGCCATGCTTGAGAATTAGCTGCTTCTCTCTTATCCTCCTGCGCAACTCTGCGATCTCCAGAACTAGATTCTCGTCGACCTGTCTCGAAGCCATCTCCTCGACTAATAACCCAGTCCCCCTTTCCACTACCGTTAATATATACACGATCTGCGACTGCGCAGCTTTTTCCAGCTTATTCCAGCTAGCTGCGCAGCTTTTTCCTGCTAGCTGCGCAGCTTTTTCCAGCTTTTTCCAGCTAGCTGCGCAGCTTTTTTAAGCTTATTCCAGCTAGCTGCGCAGCTTTTTCCAGCTTATTCCAGCTAGCTGCGCAGCTTTTTCCAGCTTTTTCCTGCTAGCTGCGCAGTTTTTTCCAGCTTATTCCAGCTAGCTGCGCAGCTTTTTCCAGCTTATTCCAGCTAGCTGCGCAGCTTTTTCCAGCTTTTCCCTGCTAGCTGCGCAGCTTTTTCCAGCTTATTCCAGCTAGCTGCGCAGCTTTTTCCAGCTTATTCCAGCTAGCTGCGCAGCTTTTTCCAGCTTATTCCAGCTAGCTGCGCAGCTTTTTCCAGCTTTTTCCTGCTAGCTGCGCAGCTTTTTACAGCTTATTCCAGCTAGCTGCGCAGCTTTTTCCAGCTTATTCCAGCTAGCTGCGCAGCTTTTTCCAGCTTTTTCCTGCTAGCTGCGCAGCTTTTTCCTGCTTATTCCTGCTAGCTGCGCAGCTTTTCCCAGCTGAAGGTCGGTCTAAACGGGCCGTAGTTCGGTGACGAACGTATCGTAATTAAATCTATAGCGGCCACCAAGGGTTTTTCTCTCTTTGTCGACTACCAGAAACCCGTTCATGTTTCGAGACCATGCCTCACCGCACAGATTCTTGAACTCCTCAAAAGTCATATCGGGGACTACGTGGTCGTTAAAAATATGGCGTAGGTTGCGCTCGTCCTGACGGAACACGAGTAAAAAATTCGCATTATCTCTAACGAGCTGTTTAGGCGCCTTACTGTATGTCTGACAAAGGTAAAATACGTCCAGGTTGTTATGTCTCCCCATAGCAAAGTACTTTACTACGTTGTGTTGTTTCTCGCATACAACATCGTCAAACATCATCACGGAATTGGGCTCTACCTCTTCCGGAGGCGGGACTTGCGCGTTGTCGCTGAATTCGTGATAGTCTACACCCTCCATATCATGAAACACCCGCTCCAAAAACCTATACTTGGGTTGGTGCAGAGATTTTGAAAATACGTACACATTGCAGAACCTCAGCCCGTTGGGATCGAACAGCAGGTTGATTATTGCGTTTGTCTTGCCGCAATTCGACGGTCCTACGGCCAAACATCTGATACTATTCGGCAGGAGGCGACCGTGTCTGTTTCTCATTTCGTCTATTCCTCCCGACTCGATAAGCACATCTAAGTTGACGACTGGGAGTTTCTCCTTCTGCTCCCTACACCTCATTTTGCTCTAGTAACCGATAAACCTTCATTACGGCTCTTATATAAGGTCTTTCTTGTTGACCCATGAATCGTGACTCTTGTCATGCCCTAACCACCTGACCAGCAACCTGTCGCCTTTTCTCCTCAATACCTTCTCGACGAGGAATACGTCACCGTATTTCGTCTTGCTCAGTTCTTGGGCGTAAAAACTACCCTTGATCACATGTCCTTTTTCGTCTTTGAGCGAGTATGTGACGGGACGGGTGTGCAAAATACGATCTACGGTAAACACCTCATTGGTCCAATTGGGTATGTAACCCTTGTCGAAAGTCTTTTTGTACTTGCTGATCCTGACCTTATCTCCCGGCTCAAACTTTACGGTTTGGGGAGCGCGTTTCTTACGAGTATTGGACAATATATTTCTTAACACCTCACCTTCGTTCCTCTTGCTTACATCTACAGGTTTGAAACCTATAGTCCTGTGAGGCCTGTTATTGTACTGAGACAGGAGGTCGTCTAAAAGACCTATCCAAACGTAATTGCCACGTTCTGTAAACTTTCTCCACATCATCTCCTTCAGCGTCCTGTTGAACCGCTCTACTATCGAGGCCTTCTTCGGAGAGTACGTGGAGTAGTGGTTGATCCCGTGCTTGGACAGCAAGGACCTCACAGGCGCGTTGTACCACTCTTTACCCTCGTCGGTATGAAAATGACGCATCTTGTGTTTTTCCAGTATGGAACCGAGAGCGCTAGCGACTTCTTCAGCCGTCTTGCTCTTGAGCGGTACGGCAATAGCAAATTTAGAAAAACAATTTATTACCGTCATTATGTATCTGTAGCCCTTATTGACTCTGGCGTATGGGATCATCTCGACCAGATCGGCCTGATACAAGTCGTCGATACCCTTCAGCTCTACGTTTCTGGTGGGATAGTTCCTGCGGGCTTGCTTGTGAAGCTCGCGCGCTATACCACTTCTCAAGCTCATCGTGCGTTGCACTGAGAGCGATACTGCTTATATCTAGGTTAAATAGGGATTTTGAATGGAAAACACGTTATTTTTATATATTCATTTATTAACTAAATATTACAGCCTTTGGTTTATTATCTTGCGAGTTCTTCTTCATTTTTTAAATTCTACCATATTCATTGTTTTCCCATCACCCAAGTCTTTATTTCCCTTGTACACGATTATCCCGCCCCCATTATCGTTCAGTAAAGCAATATCTTCATCAGCCAGCGTTTTTGCGTATCTTTATGGTAGGAACACCTTCGAATTGTTGATGTATATAATTATTTGCTCGCCGTACATGGTCTGCACCCTGCCGACCTTCGTAAACCGGTATTCCTTGTTCACCTCTAATTCAGACACCCTCATAGTATCTTCATTCAGCTTTTTTAGTAGCGCCTCCATTTCTAAAACAAAAAATAAACACAAGTCTGATAAAAACTTGATAACTACATGGACCCTCTCCATCCGGGTCGATACACTCTAACAGTCCGTCTATTTTGGACGGGTGTTAGTCCTTCGTTATGTTGCGACATCTCTTTAACAAAATAGTTAGTATGTAAATACCTCATGTATTATACGAAATATTAAAACAGCAGACTAAATATTCAGTGTACAGTTACGGTAGTTGTTGTTGTTGTTGTTGTTGCTGCACCAACAACGGCTAAAACTGGTAATGTTGCAGTACCAACAGGTTCTACGTCTTAATTTCATAAACAGATTTTAGGTTTTAATTTAATTAAAGATTCAAAGTGCATATTTCATAAAGGTGCTAGAGTCTTTCAAATTTTAAAAAAATTTAAAGTATAATAAAACTCACCTTCAATTAACGGCAGGTAGAGAAGAAGAAGAAGAAGAAGAACTGTGTCTAGCAGCGTAGCAACAGGTAGGAGAAGAAGAAGAACTGTGTCTAGCAGCGTAGCAGCAGGTAGGAGAAGAAGAAGATGTGTCTAGCAGCGTAGAGCAGTGGTAGTAGAATTATGGTACGATGGGAAAATAGGTGACCTTTTATACACATAATTATCCTATGCTAATGCATTGGAAACGCTGAGTCTGCGATTTGGTACATAATAACATGCGGTATGACGTTGTTGGTTTTTAAAATTGAAACAAACAACTTATCGCTGACTCGGCGACTCGTGATTTTAAAGAATAATACGTTGCAACATTTAGAAAAAGTAACTGTGCATTTAAATTCGTAATAAACAAGTTGCATCATCTGAATCAATAGTCTGTCACGTGTATAGATAAAAAACGAATGACGTCAATGCTAATAAATTAAAGTATAGGGTGTTCCGAAACGAAATTACCGAAATTAACGATTGTTCAGATCCCGAAAGAACCTAACGGCCGAAACCGGACGTAACGCTTTCTACGGAACGTCCGGGTCCTGCTGGCACCTAAACCTCATCGATCCGATAATCAGGTCACGTGTTCCAAGCGATCTCAGGTTCCATCGGGGATACGGGTTACAAGTTATCTCAGGTTCCAACGGAGATACGGCTACGGATTAGGGCTTATCTTGTAGATCTCGACCTCCCGGTCACGTGGGTACCGTCCGTATCAAAATCGGTCCAGCGGTTGCGGAGAAAATCGAGTTTGGAACTTTGCCAAAAAAAAAAAAAAAATTTCCGCCATTTTTTTTTTTTTTTTTTTTTTTTTTTTTGGCAAAGTTCCAAACTCGATTTCCTCAGCAACCGCTGGTCCGATTTTGATGCGGGTGGTACCCACGTGACCGGGAGATCGAGATCTACAAGATAAGCCCTAAACCTCATCGATCCGATAACCAGGTCACGTGTTACAGACCAGGACACGTGTTACAAGTTATCTCAGGTTCCATCGGAGATACGGCTACGGATTAGGGCTTATCTTGTAGATCTCGACCTCCCGGTCACGTGGGTACCGTCCGTATCAAAATCGGTCCAGCGGTTGCGGAGAAAATCGAGTTTGGAACTTTGCCAAAAAAAAAAAAAAAAAAAAAAAAAAAAAAAAAAAAAAAAAAAGTTGACCTTTGACCCCAAGAAAAAATTGGACTTTGACCCCAAAAAAATTTGGACTTTGACGCCAAAAAAAACAATCGGACTTTGACCCCAAAAAAAATTGACCTTTGACCACATTTTTTTTTTTGAGGTCAGAGGTCAGGTCACAGGTCAAGGTCAAAGGTCAAAGGTCAAGGTTGTCCTAGGACTCCCACTTCCTAGCTACTTATAGTAATAATAAATAAAATATAAATCATCTCATAAAGCAATAGGAATCATAGAAGTAATACTTTCGAAAATAGAGTGAATTCCTCCTTGTCCCGGGTATGATGTGAGGAAAAATATTTAGCATTCTGTTAAAACTTTTACCAGTAAGTATTGTTGTTGTTTTCAGGTTTTATTTACAATTGAATAATTTAAAAAATTATTTTTTGATAATTATATCGATGGTTTGGTTTTTCAATTTCGAAGGGTGATATTTGAAATAGGTATTACGTTTTGATTCCCGGTTACGTTCGTTTAGAATATTAATATGAAATATTTGTGTTGTTTTAAGTGAGTAGTTGAGTTGTCATTAACTGGTTGTTTGCAACATGTATTTCAATAACGTGGGGTTATTTATAACATATCCCTCACCCGTCGTCCTGTTATAGAATAATACATTCTTGCCTTTATGGTCAATAGTCGAATGCCATTGTTGACTGTAAAGTCTAGAGAATAGATTGAGATCGTTCAATCGCCGAATCCATATATTGGTGTCAATATCATTTGTGTCACCTTTTGTTATTTTTTCTAGTACGTTACTCGTATCGAACGGTTCGCTGTGCGCGTTCTGGAAGTCGGTTATCTGTGATTCGAGTACATAACGCAGCAGCAATAAATTTCTTGTTTCAAATTCTACGGGCTTGTATTTAGGTAGGGGTATATCATCTGCATCGACCTCCACGTAAAACCTGTTAGTATTATTATCGGGAAGATTTTTCAACAAACCATATACCTTATGGGTTTGTCGTTTGTCGAACATGTAATATCTCTTTTTTCCGTCCAACAGTATCGGCTGCATAATCGAACTGACGGCCAACAACTGGGCACACAGTTTGTTCTTATTCCAACTCACCGGCACGAAACCGGTCGTCGGATCACAATCCTCGATATATTGTCTCGTATTTTGCACGTTCCAAGATTGTGGGCTCTTGACACACTCGTTGTAACCTTTGAATAGCTCATATCCTTTAGTACACTCGCATTTTCCTTGTGACACCATCCGACCGCGCACACATCGACCGTCCCGGATCCTCGACAGAACACATTTTCCAGCCACAAAATGCTTAATCCGATCTCTACAAATGCCTGTGTATCGAACGTTACCCTTATATAAATGACTACCATCATCATCATCATTATTATTTTTCACCAACCGTATACTTTTGAAACTTGGATCCATTGGATGGTCGCAATCGCCATCATATACGTTGTTCGTCACGAGATCCGGATATAAACACTGACATTTTCCATCGACAAACTTTCCAAACTCATGGTTACATGCGGTTTTCGGTCTAGCGTTAATCCCCGGCTCTTTTTCTTCGTCTTCTTTCGGCAGCGATAATAATACCAACTTTTTCTCGTGATGTAAATATTTCCTCAATACGAACAAAATAATAATAAACGCCGCCAACGCCAACGCTATACGGCCTAACTTTTTATATAGTATCATCTTAATTTTTTTAAATCAAACAATTAAAAATGAATACTAATATACTGTCACTGATGACACAGAATATAGAAGCGTATCGAAACCACGAGAAGCAAGTACAGCGGTATCTTGACAGCCTGAGCCGAATACTATCCGAACTAATAAGTTTCGCCAACCATCACCCTCAGCTGTTGACCGACCACAACCTAGTGTACGCGTACAAATTAATCGAATCGATCCATTTGGCCGGAAACAACCACCTACAATGGCGAATATATTTGGCCGAGATAAGGCGTTACCTGGCCAGATGCTGTTCTACGGTGGCTGATTTCAAGACAAAGAAAAAATAAATGGTATATGAGAACTGCACACACGTGGCAGACTGTTGCGCCGTCAACAATATCATCCATATCGTATTTTCTCAGAGTCATAATGATAATAACGTCTTAATCACCTGTATGAATGGCTCCCAAGTCTTACAGTCGATCAATTTTGTGAACGTGAACAAAGAAAGATCAACAATAGCCAATTATTATGACAAAAATAACAATGACTACGATGCTTGGTATTTGTATGAGGTGAACAGCAAAGCGCTTTTATATAAACATCCTCAACAACAACAAGAAGAATCACCATCACTTACCACTCCTACTCCTACTCCTCTAACTCTACAACCATCCCCATCTCCATCAACAATAACAACAGTTGTCAGAGTATTCGTCGAAGAAGATGAAGAAGAAGAAGGAGAAAACGAGAAAGAAGAAGAACTGATTTGGTCAATCGCCCCGAATCTGATATTGAGGAAGAAAATATACTTCTTCACCGAGCCGATATACAGGACGAACAAAAGCGGAAAGCCGATACTGGTCGCGGCTACAAGGAGTGTTACGGAGTTATACGATGACGCAAAGCCCAGACTAGACGAGACGCTGTTCGATCCCTTTTTACAGATCTACCGGCCACTCAGATTGGATCTACAAAGTTTCTACTGGCGATTCTACTTCCTGCCGGTATATGAGAGAAAGTACCACGTTGTCGTTGTCATTAAACAGCAAGATACAGGTGATCAACAACAATACACCACTACCACAACCTTTATAAGGTATAATAATAATAACAACAACAGTTTTAACCAGAAGGCGCTGAAGGCGCTGAAAGCGCTGCAATAACATGCAAAGACTTGTATGCAACAAAAGCAGTAACACCTAGAATCACGATCATCGTAATCACAGCAACTAAGAGCGCAATAAAGATATTCATTATTAAGGTGGTATTTGTAGGCTGTTAAAAGCTTTTCCCACGATAGGTATTATGTATTTTTTAAATAATACAAAAATCACAACAACAAGGAAAATGATAACCGAAAACACCACCCATGCGTCATTCATTTTTTATCCCCAGCTGTTCCTCCTCCTCCACCAACACCTTCCACGAGTCGTACCAAATCGTTGAAATTGAAGTTGACATTAACTGGTTTATTACTATTATTAATATTTCTTTCTTCTTCTTCCTTATCTCTTTTCTTCTTATCAATCTTACTACAAATACCCAACGACTGCAACTCTCTCCTTGCTATCACCTCCTTGATGAACGATTCTATATTGGCACCAATATCGATAGCAGGAGGAGGTTGAGGAGGTTTAGGCCAACTCAGACTGTAGAGCATCTCTAACAACTTAAGCGTAACTGTGGACGAACCACCACCACCATCATCATCACCACCACCTACATCAACACCTACCCCTCCACCATCTATAAACTGTACTGAATAATGAGAATTAATCGGTTCACCAACACCGCCAACATTACCAACATCACCAACATTATTCATCGTCACTATATATATTTTTTTTAATAATATTATAATTATCAGTAATAGAATAATAACCAGACCAACAACAACAAACACTAAACACGAGCAAATAAAACTATCCAAATATTTATAACCACATTTACTAGTTGTCCAAAAATATTACAATTTTTTATCAAATCTTCATTATTATTATTATTGTCATCAGATCTAAAGATTATTTTATTATTATCTTAAAAAAACTCACCACCACCAACAACAATCTGTATTCATAAATAAAACTACACCTATTCCCATTCTTATTTATAAGTATATATTAAAATAAGAAGAAAAATAATTAAATAAAAACATAAAAATATTATTAGCAAATCTTAAGGTTATTTTTTTAATATTATCATCTTGAAAACTCACCAACAACAATCTTTATCCACATAAATAAATCTCGCCTCTCATCATTCGGTCTTGGGTTCGAATCCCATTCAGGCACGGCATTTTTTCATACGTTACAAAAAATCATTTCATCATTCACCGTCTGCATTAGCAGTAATTATTGCAGAACAGTCGGACGTTAAACAAAAAAAAAAAAAAAAAAAAAAAAAATGTTTTGTAAGATATAGTTTAGTAAAAAAAGTTTCCTGTGTTTTGAAATTATCAATTGTATCATTAAAAAAATTATAAGTGTAAAAATATGTTGGTGTGAAACATTCACTACAAGCTAAATATGTATTTACAAATGCGAAATATTGATTTTTTTTAAATAGAAACATTTAAAATATGATTTTATAACTACAAAAAAAAGTTAGATTAAGTTTGAACACTCTTTTGACTAATGAATAACTACCAGATGTTATATTATTCTGTGTAGGATGGACAGGATTCGTATTGAGTTTTTTTTGCTGGCCAGCCAATTCTTTTTTATTATTCTGTTCAGTTTTGTTATTTACCCTTAACTGCAATGAGTCGATTGGTTTTTTTAAATTTTTTTTTATTAATTCCTTTTAAAAAAATTAAAATGTAAAATTATAATATGATTCAAACCAGTATGATATTCCTTTAAAAAAAATTAAATAAAAATTTAAATATAGTTCAAACCAATACAATAAAATTTAACCATACTTTTAAAAAAAAACGAAGGCCTATAAATATATTCTAAAATTTATATGTGATTTTTTTTCTATTTGGGTAGATTCTTCGTGTCACTACAGTAATGAATAAGTACCCGGTGTTGTACTATTCTGTGTGGGACGGATTGGATTCGTATTGAGTTTTTTTTGCGGGTATTTGTAATGGTCCGTAGAATATATTTTGGTTAAATTTGTTAATATCATTATTTACTTTGTTTCAATTAATTTTATTTTGTGATAGTTTACCATACACCAATTCACAGTTATAATTGTTAATAATTTTTTTACTAGACTGCAATGTATATATATTTTAAAAAAAAGGATATGGTTAATTTCAGTTAATTGATGTGATAATCAATTCATTTAGTATTTTTTTCGTCTAAGAAAATTAAAATTTATTTGTTTTACTCACTAATAACAATCTTTGTACGCACATAAAAAAATCTTATGATAAGATTTTATGAGATATAGGTTAGTAAAAAAAAATTACTGTGTTGAATATATATCATATACGCCTACTTATTTTTCCACGTCGACTTAAACGCATTATATATTTATGAGTGTCATCATATGTTACAAACACCCTATTTGAGAAGTTATATTTTTTTCGATTCAAATGATCAATCACTTTGTTTTGTAAAACTTCATAAACGCTTAGCTCCTCTATCCAATAACATCCATCAAAATTTTTTTTAATAAGACAATGTAATTTACATTCACTTGCTTTGAACATAGGATTTTGTGCATAATATAGCACCGTATCAAGATCGTAGTAGCGAGGCATTCTTTTATTCAATAAAGTATTAAATATCGTACACCACGACATAACTTGTAACGAATAACAATTGTATAATCCTCCAGGCTGTATCATCGACAATAATTATTTACTGATCTCCAACCATCCCCTTTATATATATAGAGATAACACTCTAAACCCCATATCACAAACACAATTCTCTCTCTCTATCCTTTTCCCAAATTAGAATTTATATAAATGAAACATATACCCATCATCATCATTATCATCGTCACTAACTATGTATTAGAATAAGAAGAAGAAAAGAGCCAGAAAGTTAAAAAAAATCCAAATACAAATAACTAAATAACTCAAATCACTATACAAATTAAACAACAAACCAAATCAAAAAAAAAATCCAAATAAACACCCTATTTGAGAACAACATAGCCTTTTCTGACCATACAATCTGACTACGTGACTAAAAAAAATCTGACTCTCTGACTATACAATCTAACTACCTGACTGAAAAAAAAAATCTGACTACCTAACCACACAATCTGACCGCACACACAATCTGACTACCTGACTTAAAAAAAAATCTGACTCTCTGACTATACAATCTATCTACCTGACTAAAAAAAATCTGACTACCTGACCACACACAATCTGACCACACACACACACACACACAATCTGACTACCTGACTAAAAAAAAAAAAAAATCTGACTCACTCACTCACTCACTCTCTCTGACCATACAATCTAACTATCTAACTCCATAAAAAAAATAAATCTGATTATCTCACCATATAATCTGACTACCAGACCAAAAAAAAAAAAAAAATCCAAACAAACAAACAAACAAACCACAAACAACAACCACACACACACACACACACACACACACACACACACACACACACACACACACACACACACACACACAACCAAACTACTACAACAATCCAACCACAACACCAAACACAAATAAACACAAACACCTAAATCCAACCACACAAAACTACAACCACCCAAATCTGACCATAGAAAACTAAAATAAAACAAATCCAAAACTATTTTGGCCAACTCGCCCGGTTCACTTTCTACTCATATCTCTCCCTTCAGTTGTTAGAAGGTCTCAAATTTCAGAATGCTCCAGATGTCCAACGTCAGATTTTTCCAAATGATTCTAAAACGTCCGGTGAAAAACTACCAACACATCAAGTGGATACAAATCACTCAATTTACATAAAAATTACATTTTACATTTTAAATTAGAATAAAACAAAGACTGAAAACTTTTATGGGATAACACATGAACTTAGATAAAAAACTGATACCACTTTAGCGACGCCATCACAGGCTTTCCGAAAAACACCAGGTCTGTCTACTTAGCTGTTACTTCCACAAGATCATGAACAAGACAAAAGCCAACAGCATCGAAAGTCTCTTCCAGTCACCCCACTTGAACTCTTCAACCAATCAAAAAGCATCTCCCAACGTCATACGATTTTATGAAACGTTAAATCAGTCACGTAGGCAGATGAAGCAGTAAATGACATTTCTCTCACACAATAGTAAATAAAACTGTATAGAATTCACATTACAAGGCAACGATTGTCTATCCGTAAAACCTATTCCAAAATAAAACTCAATAGTCTATCATTATAATAAAAGAAAAATACAAAGAAAATATAAACGTGTCGAAAATCAAGTACAATAAGAATTTCAAAGAAACAAAATTTAAAGTAACTACGAGACCTAAGCATTTTAAAGAAACGATTTCCATCCAAATAAAAAATGAGACATAACACGAAGAATATTGAATTTAAAATTAAGACAGATATAAAATTTATAAAAATAAATTTTATAAACGTTACAATAATATATAAAATTCGATGTACGAGATGTGATCAAAATGTAAGGTTACTTTTCATTTTTTCATTTCTCTTGCCCATATGAATATATACGAAGGAAAGTATTTTTTTCATGTCGATTTTAACAAATACACTCTTCACCAGAATATAAACGTAAACAGACCCCCTCAACCCAAAAAAACATGTTTTTAGCGGTTGGGCTGTGTGTCTGTGGGTGTGTTTGCAAATAGGGCTATTGGGGGACATTGGTATTGATTTACATTGACGTACTGAGGACTATGAACGGGCTGAGGACATAAACGTGGTCCTCGAAACGTAAAACGTTGAAATTCGGTTTCTACGGCCTCCTACGATTCAGAAAAGTATATATTTTTAAGAAAACACAATATGTCCCCATTTAGTATGGTTTGCAGGCACAGTTAGTTGCAAGTGTGTCTCCCACGTACCGCTGACACTTGAGAATTATACACACCATTTATACACAAGTTTTTGTCTTGAGTCGCATAACCGAGGACTCACGAGCCATTCTCATAGTTAACAAAAAATTCAAAATAAGTCCACAGTTGAACCGTCTGTTACAACCGTACAATGTAGCCTTGTGTATATTAGCAGTACAATGATGCCAAGTTTCGTACACCGTTGTTAGTCTGTAATGTGTACAGGAGAAGCATAATTGTTCTCAGTTGCGAACTATAGCCAAGTTATTTCATTCAGAATAGTGGGAACTGTGTTGGCGCATCTGTATTTCCCTTTTGCTTTATCGATATCATTTATGTAAACTCACCATATATATCTATTTTCTTTTTTGACTCAGTTGATTCCTTAATTCTTTGGGGTATAGTAATGAGCGTACGTAGTGCGAATTTTAAAGTACTTTAATTAATTATAGCACTAGTAAACCCTAAATCGCTTCGATTTGAACTTATTAAAGATTGTTTTCTCTTTTGTTTTCATTTATAATTAAAAAAAAATGTCGTCTTTCAACTTCCACAAAAGGAAAGTAAATAAATGCGGTTCATTTAGAGTTTAGATAAATTCAAAATTGTCCCATTGCGCAATGTCAGCTCATTTTTCTTTTGCAAACCAAACTCTTAATGGTTAGAGACATGCTACTTTGCCAAACTATACAGTTAAATGTAAATCTGTAGCAAAATATTGTCACACAAAGTTTATCACTCCACGAAACCTCCTTAAGTTAACATTTTTGCACAAGATTTCTTTGTGCGCCTTTCTGGGGTAAAAATTCTATTTTTACCAGATTTTGTATTAATGGCCTTGTAGTTTTTAAGAAATCGTGATCAATGCGGGAGTGGTGTTTAGCTTTTGTATATATAACTTACTAGTAGAGTAGAAATGTACGTTCTAGCGCAACCTTGACCTTTGACCCCGACCTTGACCTCAAAAAAAAAAATCCCGCCCAAAAAAGAAAAACCGCCAAAAAAAAACCGCCAAAAAAAAAAAAATCCCGCCGAAAAAAAAAACCGCCAAAACAAAAAAAATTATTTTGGTAAAGTTACAAACCTGATTTTCTCCGCAACCGCTGGACCGATTTTGATGCGGGCGGTACCCACGTGACCGGGAGATCGAGATCTACAAGATAAGCCCAAGACTCGTCGCACTTCCCGCAGGATTATCCGTAGCACTACCCGACGAGGTGAAGACTAATGATTGGGACGATGAAATCTGTTTACTTTCAACTCTATTCTTTTAATTTTGACAATGACGCATGTTGTTGTTACGAGTCACGTGGCATGCGCGTGCCTTTCATTGACGTCATAAGTTTTTTATCTATGCTTTGGTAAAGTTACAAACCTGATTTTCTCCGCAACCGCTGGACCGATTTTGATGCGGGCGGTACCCACGTGACCGGGAGATCGAGATCTACAAGATAAGCCCTAAACCTCGTCGATCTGAAAAATAACGCGGACGGACCGCAAGACTCGTCGCACTACCCGCAGGACTATCCGTAGCACTACCCGACGAGGTGAAGACTAATGATTAGGACGATGAAATCTGTTTACTTGCAACTCTATTCTTTTAATTTTGACAATGACACATGTTGTTGTTACGAGTCACGTGGCATGCGCGTGCCTTTCATTGACGTCATTCGTTTTTTATCTATGCACGCGCCAGACAATTGATCGAGATGATGCAACTTGTTATTGCAATTACAGATGATGCAACGTGTTTACTTTGTTTCTTAGCATTGACGTCATTCGTTTTTATCTATGCACGTGACAGACTATTGATTCAGATGATGCAACTTGTTTATTGCAAATTTAAATGCACAGTTAATTTTTCTAAATGATGCAACGTATTATTCTTTAAAATCACGAGTCGCCGAGTCAGCGAAAAGTTGTTTGTTTCAATTTTAAAAACCAACAACGTCATACCGCTTGTTATTATGTACCGAACCGCAGACTCAGCGTTTCCAATGCATTAGCATAGGATAATTATCTGTATAAAAGGTCGACGATTTTCCCATTGTACCATAATTCTACTACCACTGCTCTACACTGCTAGACACATCTTCTTCTTCTCCTACCTGTTGCTACGCTGCTAGACACAGTTCTTCTTCTTCTTCTACCTGCTGCTACGCTGCTAGACACAGTTCTTCTTCTTCTCTACCTACCGTTAATTGAAGGTGAGTTTTATTATACTTAAATATTTTTTAAAATTTAAAAGACTCTAGCACCTTTATGAAATATACACTTTGAATCTTTAATAAAATTAAAACCTAAAATCTGTTTATGAAATTAAGAGGTAGAACCTGTTGGTACTGCAACATTACCAGTTTTAGAATTAAATAAATTTGAACCTAAAATCTTTTTGTAAATTAAGACTTTGACATTAGTCGTAAGTTGAACTTCTAACGTAGTAGTAGTATTAAAAATCGTTTTATATTTTCCGTTGACAGCATGATTTACGCTATAACAATATTCCTATGCGTTATAGCGTTACCGTTCATAGTGCTGTTTTACCTCCTATACAAAATCTACGTCATGATAGTAGGCGAGTGTAGCACCACATCGATCTCAAAAGAAAAACCTCTATGCTATTTCGTATAATACATGAGGTATTTACATACTAACTATTTTGTTTAACAGATGTCGCAACATAATGAAGGACTAACACCCATCCAAATAGACGGACTGTTAGAGGGTAACGATCCGGATGGAGAGGGTTCATTTTGCTATCATGGTTTTTATCAGACTTGTGTTTATTTTTTGTTTTAGAAATGGAGGCGCTATTAAAAAAGCTGAATGAAGATACTATGAGGGCGTCGGAATTAGAGGTGAACAAGGAATATCGGTTTACGAAGGTCGGCAGGGTGCAGACTATGTACGGCGAGCAAATAATTATATACATCGACAATTCGAAGGTGTTCCTACCATCAAGATTCGCAAAAACGCTGGATGATGAAGATATCGCTTTACTGAACGAGAATGGAGGTGGGATAATCGTGTATAAGGGAAATAAAGACTTGGGTGGAGGGAAAACAATGAATATGGTCGAATTTAAAAAATGAAGAAGAACTCGTAAGATAATAAACCAAAGGCTGTAATATTTAATTAATAAATGTATATATAAAAATAATGTCTTTTCCATTCAAAATCCCTATTTAACCTAGATATAAGCAGTATCGCTCTCAGTGCAACGCACGATGAGCTTGAGAAGTGGTATAGCGCGCGAGCTTCACATGCAAGCCCGCAGGAACTATCCCGCCAGAAACGTAGAGCTGAAGGGTATCTACGACTTGTATCAGGCCGATCTGGTCGAGATGATCCAATACGCCAGAGTCAATAAGGGCTACAGTTACATAATGACAGTAATAAATTGTTTTCTAAATTTGCTATTGCCGTACCGCTCAAGAGCAAGACGGCTGAAGAAGTCGCTAGCGCTCTCGGTCCCATACTGGAAAAACACAAGATGTGCCATTTTCATACCGACGAGGGTAAAGAGTGGTATAACGCGTATGTGAGGTCCTTGATGTCCAAGCATGAGATCAACCACTACTCCACGTACTCTCCGAAGAAGGCCTCGATAGTAGAGCGGTTCAACAGGACGCTGAAGGAGATGATGTGGAGAAAGGTTACAGAACGAAGAAATTACGTTTGGATATGTCTTTTAGACGACCTCCTGTCTCAGTACAATACGTAAGAAACGCGCTCCCCAAACCGTCAAGTTTGAGCCGGGAGATAAGGTCAGGATCAGCAAGTACAAAAAGACTTTCGACAAGGGTTACATTCCGAACCGAACTGTGAGATGACCTGTCATAAGGACCCGGTAGAAGCCGCTGCACAGTCGACTGACCTGCTCCCTAAGCTGCGCAGTCGACTGACCTGCTAGCTGCGCAGTCGACTGCGCAGTCGACTGACCTGCTTCCTAAGCTGCGCAGTCGACTGACCTGCTAGCTGCGCAGTCGACTGACCTTCTAGCTGCGTAGTCGACTGACCTGCTAGCTGAGCAGTCGACTGACCTGCTCTCTAAGCTGCGCAGTCGACTGACCTGCTAGCTGCGCAGTCGACTGACCTGCTAGCTGCGCAGTCTACTGCGCAGTCGACTGTGCAGTCGACTGACCTGCTAGCTGAGCAGTCGACTGCGCAGTCGACTGACCTGCTAGCTGCGCAGTCGACTGCGCAGTCGACTGACCTGCTAGCTGCGCAGTCGCCTGACGTGCTAGCTGCGCAGTCGACTGCGCAGTCGACTGACCTGCTAGCTGCGCAGTCGACTACGCAGTCGACTGACCTGCTAGCTGCGCAGTCGACTGACCTGCTAGCTGCGCAGTCGACTGCGCAGTCGACTGACCTGCTAGCTGCGCAGTCGCCTGACGTGCTAGCTGCGCAGTCGACTGCGCAGTCGACTACGCAGTCGACTGACCTGCTAGCTGCGCATTCGACTGACCTGCTAGCTGCGCAGTCGACTGCGCAGTCGACTGACCTGCTAGCTGCGCAGTCAACTGACCTGCTCCCTAAGCTGTGCAGTCGACTGACCTGCTAGCTGCGCAGTCGAATGCGCAGTCGACTGACCTGCTAGCTGCGCAGTCGACTGCGCAGTCGACTGACCTGCTAGCTGCGCAGTCGACTGACTTGCTCCCTAAGCTGCGCAGTCGACTGACCTGCTTGCTGCGCAGTTACTGTAACACCAAAAACTGATCAAAATGACTGTACACGCATCATGTAAGGAGTGCGTCTCTCTATTCATACTTATTTATGCTTAATAAGAAACGATTATTATTATTGTTATGAAAGCGCGAATGCAAGCCGCAGGTCAAATTATGGAACCGATTTTTAGGAAAAAACTGCGGCTTGTATTCGGAACAATACGGTATTTTACAATATTTTATGACGGGTAATTCTTCATATAACTTTTTTAATGCATTTAAAAGATTATTTTTTAAAATTTAAAAGACTCTAGCACCTTTATGAAATATACACTTTGAATCTTTAATAAAATTAAAACCTAAAATCTGTTTATGAAATTAAGAGGTAGAACCTGTTGGTACTGCATCATTACCAGTTTTAGCCGTTGTTGGTGCAGCAACAACAACAACAACAATAACAACCGTAACTGTACACTGAATATTTAGTCTGCTGTTTTAATCTGCAGCAACAACAACCGTTATTGACGTAAACGTAGAATTAAATAAATTTGAACCTAAAATCTTTTTGTAAATTAAGACTTTGACATTAGTCGTAAGTTGAACTTCTAACGTAGTAGTAGTATTAAAAATTGTTTTATATTTTCCGTTGACAGCATGATTTACGCTATAACAATATTCCTATGCGTTATAGCGTTACTGTTCTTAGTGCTGTTTTGTTACAACCATCTTAACGTTGTCAGATGTCCGGTATGTTTGGATAGAGTACCTAACCGCGTGCTGCTACCATGCCGGGATGTTACATGCACAGTGTGTTGGCTGAGGCTGCAGCATTGTCCCAGGTGCAGGAGACGGATTAAAGGAAATATAGCAATTTTCCTGTGAGGTTAGCAGTTTTATCGTGTAGCAATACGAAAAAAGTAAATACACCCTGAACGATCTCTGTTACAACGTGTTATCTGTTTCAGAATCTGAGGTGACGACAAAAAAAATTAGACGTCGGACCAAACCTGGAGAGGCATCGATCGGTCGATAACTATTGAAAGGTAAGATGGAAACAGAATTTGTAACTAAATTCATAGCACCATAATTATTTTTAGGGTAGAGTTGACGACGTAAATCTTGGTTTATTTTCAGGATGTCAGCATTCAGCACCCGATACCTTGATTGTCCGTTCAGGAGGCATCACCTGTTCACGCCCAAGGACCTGATACGTCACACCGTCCACTGTTGGAAGGAGAACGGGAAGCCTGACCGTATAATGTGCATATTTAACAGAGAGCATTATATAGAGCCTCACTTATGGACGCGTCACATCACCAAGGAGTGCATGTATTCCTGGGCTAACCTAGACGAATTACCATTGGATGGCGATGAAGAGCTCCAGTCATATGTAAATATACAGATTATATAAATTAGCTGTAAGTAGGTTACTGTTCATAGTCGTTACAGAATGGCAATATGACTTGCGATTTCAGCGCAAAGATGGATAGGGGGTATTACAGGACTCTAAGATCTCATATCGATGAAGACGACCCATGCAAGTTCAACAGTCACTACCGATTGCAGACCTGCTACGAGAGGAACAACAGAGCTTCACACGTATACCACGTATTACTGTTAGCCTACGTGATGTACGAATTTTGCGATAGGCGCTAGTAATCTTTTATTTCATTGTTGCAGGCGTCTACGAAAGGAGGAAGAGTACCGCAGGAGACTAATACGGTTTCGGAGAGAGCTGTTGGAACTACAACACAGAATTCTCGTCTATTCGACCCGGAAGACCTTCGAACGCATGTCCCTCTGAATTCTTCCTCGGAAGGATCCATTTACAGCGACAACTGGCGTATAAGCTGCGTACTAGGTGACATCGAGTGTTCGGAGGAATTCTACAGGGTAATCGAGGGGACGTTCCCGCAAGCCTTTGTTCATTACATCGATCCGCTAGAGCTCCTGCTAGATCTGCCTTCGCCTATTTCGTTCGCCGCCTTGACAGATTCGCTCAAAGACTACGTAGACAGCCTTGTGTTCAACATCGACCATGTTTGTAAAAATGGTACTGTTGAGCCGTAGGATGATGGATGCCGATAAACCGGACCTCGAAAGATGCGGCTTGATCCGCTGTTCAGACTCCAATCGCGCGACTTGTAAAGAATGCGGATGGTGGAACTCTTCCGATACCACTCTACTACACGCGAGTAAAAATCACATCCTCTCGAGTCCGGAATGTAGTTTAGGCAGAGAAGTAATGGAATGTTACAGATTTTTCCAAGACGTCGCCGAAGTCTCCGAAATAATTTTAAAAGAAACATTTCAGAAGTGGCCTCATGAATCCCCTCAGGTGAACGACCTCGTAAAATCGGGGTTCTATTATACGGGTATACTAGACGTTACTGCATGTATCGAATGCGGCGTAGAGCTATATCAATGGCGAGTCGACGACGATCCAGACACCGAACATAGGAAGGCTTCGCCATATTGCCCGTTAGTAAATAGAAGAAGAAAAACTCGCAAGAGAAGAAGCCGAAGGTGATCGATGTAGGCTTCTTCATATTGTCAGTTGTTAAATAAAAAACTCTAAGGCTGTAATATTTAATTAATAAATGTATATATAAAAATAACGTCTGTTCCTTTCAAAATCCTTCTTTAACCTAGTTATAAGCAGTGTCGCTCTCAGTGCAACGCACGATGAGCTTTAGAAGTGGTATAGCGCGCGAGCTTCACAAGCAAGCATGCAAGAACTATCCGCTGTTCTCAGTGCAACGCACGATGAGCTTGAGAAGTGGTATAGCGCGCGAGCTTCACAAGCAAGCCCGCAGGAACTATCCCACCGTAAACGTAGAGCTGACACATGGTCAGACAATTGAATGACTGAGTCATTTAAGAGCTGAAGAGGTAGAGGTGTAAAAGATACTAATCAGATTTATATTCTCTGAAAGTAAAGAATGTCATTATACAACCAGACCTTATGGTGAATGATGCGGTGGTATCATTTACGGAGTGGAAGATATGTGCCTAGGGTTTCAATACTCACTGCACTATTTTTATGCACTATAATTCGTTGTGGAATACGAAGGGTAAAGGGGAGATAAGGAGGTCATAAAAAATATTATACGACTATATCGTCAAATCATCCAAATTGCGATGTATAATAGCGCGTTCCGACGCAATTACATTGACGTTTTAAATATAAAATAAAAATATATCAAAAACTTCACTGGATGTTCGGAAATGGTTCGACCAAAAGACAGTTTGTCATCAGCGATTCAAGTTTCATAATTTGATAGATTAAACAGATGTCTATAACGGGCAGGTGGAGTGTTAAATTAATTGCACTCGATCTTTTGGTTCCAGGGCTACAAAAAATAGTTCTGTTTCTTATCATATAGTACGTCATTTATGACTGAACTATTTAAGAACAAAAGAGGTAGTGGCGTAAAAGACACTAGTCAGAGTTATCTCCCCTGAGAGTGATGAATTTCACTATACAGCCCGACCCTGTGGTGAATGAAGTGAAGTTGTCATTTGCAGGGTGGAAAGTGGGTGTTTTTCGGAGGGCTTGCAATGCTGTTAATCGTACTTTTTTAACTCAGTGAAGAAGGCATAGTAAACCACCTCACTCCTCGTTTTCACTTAGTAAAACCTCTAGAGGTTCAAACCAGCCTTCCGACTGTTGACCTAAACAATAACAGATTAAAAAGAACATAATTCTATTTTATAGAGGAAGAAAAATAATTTTTTCCAAAATCGAGTTTTCACCGGATCTATACGTTTTCAGACCCCCTGAACCCGAAAATTTTGCGATTTTCTCAAAAACCAGTCCTACGACTTTTTAAAAAATCTCCTGGTTTACACAATTTTTATTCTGTACAAGATATGGTAGCCGACAAGTTTGCTGAAATTCTGCGCGACGCTGTTTTTACGTAAAACATTTTATTTTTAAGATTGCGGCTTTAATATGCATTTTTGTGCAAAACGTGAATCGAGATCGAGTGTAAAAACAGCATCCCTACCAATACGACGGTCTATTGCTCGATAATCACAGATTGCATTCTTCAGTACTCGCCTTTAACAGGGACCGTCAGGAGGATAAATTAACCATTGTGCGCTAGGTCTCGTCGCGCGCAACAACATGCCTTCCTTAATTGTAGATTTTCAGGTCATCAGACCTTCAGATTACGAGACGATCATCAAGGAGCTTGTAGTCCTCTCGGTAGAAGGTAGCGTCAAGCATCATTATCTGTTCAAACCTCCTTACGACTTTTACGGTGTACTCACACCTTCCAAGAAAACGCGCATCTGGGAAGGACAAGACAGAATCGGAATACGATGGAACAGCGGGTTCGTCGACTACACGCAGCTCTACCGCTTGCTGACGGGGGCCGTGTCTGGCGGGAAGATCTTCGTCAAAGGAAAGGAAAACAGAAAGACATTAGAGGGACTATTGATGTGCAACGATCTAAAGGTTTCAGACCTCGATGACTACGGCTGTCCCTCGATCGAGCACCTCATGTATATGCACGGGTCGGACATACAGTGTCCGTTTTCCCACTCGGACTGCTCCCTCAAGAGGGCCGAGGCGA
The DNA here is from genome assembly GCA_035578175.1 of Catonia carolina. NCBI lineage: Eukaryota > Metazoa > Arthropoda > Insecta > Hemiptera > Achilidae > Catonia > Catonia carolina. The sequence continues at coordinate 5,403,115 of JAQMRL010000004.1, forward strand.
TGAGGGCGTGGTGGAAAGAAAAGAGCGTCGTCTTCGACACGGTAAACAAAATAGGGGAGTGCATAAAAAAGGTGTTGGACTCGGGCTTCAACAACCCAGGGCCTGAAGCCCTCCGCTACTTACCCAAGGAGTTTCTCTTGGACCATTACGGCAACTGTATATCCAACGTATACAACGACTTACCGCCATACCTCAAGAATGATAAAGAACTACTCTTGGAGATGCCCTGCGAAGAACATGCTCAACAGGAGAGCGACGACGGGGAAGACGAATGGACCATTACCAAGAAGAGAAAACACTGCATGCAATGCAGTTTTAACTGTTGCGTCAGCCAGTAAAGCCGCGTCCCGTAACCTCGATTCGTTTTTCCCACATGTACAGCTGCTTGTAGAGTCTGAACTTTTGTAACATGCGTCTAGTACTTTGATTTCAGAATATATGTATAAACTCTATTCGAACTTGTTTTTATTCACCATCCTTCTCACCTTAGATGTAAGTATTGCTAAAGCCAGAGGGCTTTGCCGATCGTGAAGTGAAAGCGCAGCACGATGCAAGGATCTGTCGGGTACAGACCCTCTCAGGAATCGAGCACCGATCCTGTCTCCATGTGTTTTAGGTACTATAGGTGGTTTAGTGTTGGAGAAATGAAAAGACTAACTCATTGCGGAACATGCAATTTATTAATATATAAGATGATGATGAAGATAAAAACGAGTACGTGTATGACGATGAGCTCTTAATAAGAAAACGCTGCAATTTGTGGGATTATTATACATAGACATAGGGAACGAACTGCGGTCATCGATCGTGGATCCGGTCAATCGGTAATTTTAGTAATTTCGTTTCGGAACACTCTATGCTTTGTTTTATTAGCATTGACGTCATTTGTTTTGTACTTACACGTGTCGTCAGATAATTAGGATGATGAAATCTGTTTATTTGATAAAAGCCTGTCGTTTTCCCATCGACTCATACCATCAGTGCATGTTACCGTCGAAAAATATAAAAACTGTCAGTTATCATCATGTCATCGTTGATAGCGGTTATATTTTGCATGGTTCTCATCTCTGCAACGTCATTCATCTCTACGTCAACCATAGAATATCTATAAACGTACGGATATCTCGCAACAGAGACAAACGCTTCATTCACAGATCCCGAAACCATCAAAACCGCCTTGAAGCAATTCCAGGAATTTTACGAATTACCGATCGATGGGGAGGAGAACGAGAACACTACCTGTTTGATGTCACAACCAAGGTGCGGAGTATTCGATTTAGCATCCTCCTATAAAACTGCACCGTATTCGTGGACAAAAAACAACTTATCGTGGCATTACAGCCTGGCCACGCCTGAAATGGTAGCGACTACCGAACGCGCGTTTGAAATCTGGATGAACTCGTCAGGACTGACATTCCACCAGAACAGCGTGAACCCTGATATTATGATAACAAACGGTCGTACCCTTCACAGGTACAGTAAAAGAGTGAGCGGTATGTGTCCCATACGCTTCGACGGACGAGGTGGAACATTAGCACACGCATTTTTCCCCAATAGGAATAATAGTGTTGTAGAGATACACGTGGATGCAGACGAACAATGGGACTATAGTTTGGATCGATTAATTCCATCCGGCAGAAGCAACTTTTTAGCGATGATGTTACATGAAATTGGACATGTGATAGGAATCGAACACTCTACCGATAGACGTGCTGTCATGTATGCGTATTACAGAGGATACACCAGTCTAGCCGAGGATGATATCAATGCTATTCAAAGTCTTTACGGTAGACCTAGACCTCGAACAACACCGTCTACGACCGTTACTACAACAGCTGCCACCACTGTATCACGAAAAAACAGCACCACTCCTCCGCCACCAAATGAAGGCACTGAAGTTAAAACCTTCATTTGTCAGTACATCGACAATACGATGAAAATGGTCGTTATCAATAATAGGTTCTACATTCTACATGATAAACTTGTGTAGTCATTAGACATCGATGGAGAGTTTCATCACTCGAAGAAACCATTGGTGCTAACCGAATGGTTGAAGTTTCTACCGACAAAGTTTAATATTACAGCGGTGTATCAAAGGCCGAACGGCCAGGTAGTTATGCTAGTAGACGGTAAGACATTGTACGTCTTTAATATGCATAACCTTCAACTGGATACTGGATATCCAGTATCAGCCGCGAGACAATTCGGCATACCAGAGTCAAGTGTTATACACACTATTATCAATACGTATACAGGCAAGACGTACGTATTATACAATGATATACTATGCCGAAATAGACGAAAATGATTTCACCTCGCGCGAATTGGGGATGATTACCAAAATATTCCCCGGTATACCACTCGGTCTAGACTCTGCTATGCGATACACAAACGGAATACTCTACTTCTTCAAAGGAAACCTCATGTACGAGTTTAGCGAATTTTCAGGCAAACTACTACGTGCTGGCAAGATCGACTATACTTTGTTCGGAATAAAATGTTATGACAGCGTGATTATTGATCAATTTCGCAATATACTTTCGAAATATAATGTATTGCTTAAACAGTGAATTTTGTAAATATATTGTTATATTTCTGATCAATAAATGATTAATTACAAAATAACGTCTTTTCCTTTCGAAATCCTTATTTAACCTAGATATAAGCAGTATCGCTCTAAGTGCAACGCACGATGAGCTTGAGAAGTGGTATAGCGTGCTAGCTTCACAAGCAAGCCTGCAGGAACTATCCCACCAGAAACGTAGAGCTGAAGGGAGGTGTAAAATATACTAATCAGAGTTATCTTCTCTGAAAGTAATGGATTTCATTTTACAGTTGGGCCCTGTGGTGAATGAAGGGAAAGTGCCATTTGCAGAGTGGAAAATATATGCTTTTCAGAGGGCCTGTCATGCTGATAAGTGTACCTTTTAACTAGAGGAGGAAGGCTATAGTAAACCGCCTGACTCCTCGTTGTTACTTAGTAAAACCTCTACGGGTTCAAACCAGTCTACAGGCTGATGGCCTAAACAACATCATATTCATATAGGCAAGAGAAAGTAAAATTCATAATAAAGAAATTGGTTTCCATGAGAGTGATTAATTTAATGGGACATCGTATTATTATGTTGCCAGTGAAAGTAATATTAACCTGAAGAAAAACCACACAAACATTTACGGTTACTTTAAATTTATGTTAAAGATAGAATTTATACGTTAAATTTAACGAATAAATATCTCATTACCGATAATGCGGACTACTAAGAAACAGAGCGAACAATGGACTTACATTTGCATAGTGTGAGTGTATCGTAACATGCATTGTTTCAATAAAGAAAAAGGTCAAACAGCAGATAACTTTTATAATTACGCAGATTAAGTAATTAATTAATTCAATTTTAAAATATTATAATATTATTTAGTCGTAAGGGTGTAGTGACAAATTATTTACACTCAATCTGTTATTTGCAGGGTTAAAATAAATAGTTTTGTTGCTTATTTCATGGTCACCCAATTAAATGACTGAATCATTCAAGAACAGAAGAGGCAGAGGTGTGAAAGAAGTCGTGAATGAAGTGAACGTACCATTAGCAGAGTGGAAAATATTTGCTTTTGAGAGGGTCTGTCATGCTGATAAGCGTACTTTTTAACTAAAGGAGGAAGGCTATAGTAAACCATCTGTCTCCTCGTTGTTACTTAGTAAAACCTCTACGGCTCCAAACCAGCCTACATGCTGATAACCTAAACAACAACATATTCTGCATTAAAAAAGTTATATGAAGAATTACCCGTCATAAAATATTGTAAAATACCGTATTGTTCCGAATACAAGCCGCAGTTTTTTCCTAAAAATCGGTTCCATAATTTGACCTGCGGCTTGCATTCGCACTTTCATAACAATAATAATAATCGTTTCTTATTAAGCATAAATAAGTATGAATAGAGAGACGCACTCCTTACGTGATGCGTGTACAGTCATTTTGATCAGTTTTTGGTGTTACAGTAACTGCGCAGCTAGCAGGTCAGTTGACTGCGCAGCTTAGGGAGCAGGTCAGTCGACTGCGCAGCTAGCAGGTCAGTCGACTGCACAGCTTAGGGAGCAGGTCAGTCGACTGCGCAGTCGACTGCGCAGCAAGCAGATCAGTCGGCTGCGCAGCTAGCAGGTCAGTCGACTGCGCAGCTAGCTGGTCAGTCGACTGCGCCGTCGACTGCGCAGCTAGCAGGTCAGTCGACTGCGCAGCTAGCAGGTCAGTCGACTGCGCAGCTAGCAGGTCAGTCGACTGCGCAGCTAGCAGGTCAGTCGACTGCGCAGCTAGCAGGTCAGTCGACTGCGCAGCTTAGGGAGCAGGTCAGTCGACTGCGCAGCTAGCAGGTCAGTCGACTACGCAGCTAGAAGGTCAGTCGACTGCGCAGCTAGCAGGACAGTCGACTGCGCAGCTTAGGGAGCAGGTCAGTCGACTGCGCAGTCGACTGCGCAGCTAGCAGGTCAGTCGACTGCGCAGCTAGCAGGTCAGTCGACTGCTCAGCTAGCAGGTCAGTCGACTACACAGCTAGAAGGTCAGTCGACTGCGCAGCTAGCAGGTCAGTCGACTGCGCAGCTTAGGAAGCAGGTCAGTCGACTGCGCAGTCGACTGCGCAGCTAGCAGGTCAGTCGACTGCGCAGCTTAGGGAGCAGGTCAGTCGACTGTGCAGCGGCTTCTACCGGGTCCTTATGACAGGTCATCTCACAGTTCGGTTCGGAATGTAACCCTTGTCGAAAGTCTTTTTGTACTTGCTGATCCTGACCTTATCTCCCGGCTCAAACTTGACGGTTTGGGGAGCGCGTTTCTTACGTATTGTACTGAGACAGGAGGTCGTCTAAAAGACATATCCAAACGTAATTTCTTCGTTCTGTAACCTTTCTCCACATCATCTCCTTCAGCGTCCTGTTGAACCGCTCTACTATCGAGGCCTTCTTCGGAGAGTACGTGGAGTAGTGGTTGATCTCATGCTTGGACATCAAGGACCTCACAGACGCGTTATACCACTCTTTACCCTCGTCGGTATGAAAATGGCACATCTTGTGTTTTTCCAGTGTGGGACCGAGAGCGCTAGCGACTTCTTCAGCCGTCTTGCTCTTGAGCAATACGGCAATAGCAAATTTAGAAAACAATTTATTACTGTCATTATGTAACTGTAGCCCTTATTGACTCTGGCGTATTGGATCATCTCGACCAGATCGGCCTGATACAAGTCGTAGATACCCTTCAGCTCTACGTTTCTGGCGGGATAGTTCCTGCGGGCTTGCATGTGAAGCTCGCGCGCTATACCACTTCTCAAGCTCATCGTGCGTTGCACTGAGAGCGATACTGCTTATATCTAGGTTAAATAGGGATTTTGAATGGAAAAGACGTTATTTTTATATATACATTTATTAATTAAATATTACAGCCTTTGGTTTATTATCTTACGAGTTCTTCTTCATTTTTTAAATTCGACCATATTCATTGTTTTCCCTCCACCCAAGTCTTTATTTCCCTTATACACGATTATCCCACCTCCATTCTCGTTCAGTAAAGCGATATCTTCATCATCCAGCGTTTTTGCGAATCTTGATGGTAGGAACACCTTCGAATTGTCGATGTATATAATTATTTGCTCGCCGTACATAGTCTGCACCCTGCCGACCTTCGTAAACCGATATTCCTTGTTCACCTCTAATTCCGACGCCCTCATAGTATCTTCATTCAGCTTTTTTAATAGCGCCTCCATTTCTAAAACAAAAAATAAACACAAGTCTGATAAAAACCATGATAGCAAAATGAACCCTCTCCATCCGGATCGTTACCCTCTAACAGTCCGTCTATTTGGATGGGTGTTAGTCCTTCATTATGTTGCGACATCTGTTAAACAAAATAGTTAGTATGTAAATACCTCATGTATTATACGAAATAGCATAGAGGTTTTTCTTTTGAGATCGATGTGGTGCTACACTCGCCTACTATCATGACGTAGATTTTGTATAGGAGGTAAAACAGCACTATGAACGGTAACGCTATAACGCATAGGAATATTGTTATAGCGTAAATCATGCTGTCAACGGAAAATATAAAACGATTTTTAATACTACTACTACGTTAGAAGTTCAACTTACGACTAATGTCAAAGTCTTAATTTACAAAAAGATTTTAGGTTCAAATTTATTTAATTCTACGTTTACGTCAATAACGGTTGTTATTGCTGCAGATTAAAACAGCAGACTAAATATTCAGTGTACAGTTACGGTTGTTGTTGTTGTTGTTGTTGTTGCTGCACCAACAACGGCTAAAACTGGTAATGTTGCAGTACCAACAGGTTCTACCTCTTAATTTCATAAACAGATTTTAGGTTTTAATTTTATTAAAGATTCAAAGTGTATATTTCATAAATGTGCTAGAGTCTTTTAAATTTTAAAAAATATTTAAAGTATAATAAAACTCACCTTCAATTAACGGTAGGTAGAGAAGAAGAAGAACTGTGTCTAGCAGCGTAGCAGCAGGTAGGAGAAGAAGAAAAACTGTGTCTAGCAGCGTAGCAACAGGTAGGAGAAGAAGAAGATGTGTCTAGCAGTGTAGAGCAGTGGTAGTAGAATTATGGTACAATGGGAAAATCGTCGACCTTTTATACAGATAATTATCCCTATGCTAATGCATTGGAAACGCTGAGTCTGCGGTTCGGTACATAATAACAAGCGGTATGACGTTGTTGGTTTTTAAAATTGAAACAAACAACTTATCGCTGACTCGGCGACTCGTGATTTTAAAGAATAATACGTTGCATCATTTAGAAAAATTAACTGTGCATTTAAATTTGCAATAAACAAGTTGCATCATCTGAATCAATAGTCTGTCACGTGCATAGATAAAAACGAATGACGTCAATGCTAATAAACAAAGTAAACACGTTGCATCATCTGTAATTGCAATAACAAGTTGCATAATCTCGATCAATTGTCTGGCGCGTGCATAGATAAAAAATGAATGACGTCAATGAAAGGCACGCGCATGCCACGTGACTCGTAACAACAACATGTGTCATTGTCAAAATTAAAAGAATAGAGTTGCAAGTAAACAGATTTCATCGTCCCAATCATTAGTCTTCACCTCGTCGGGTAGTGCTACGGATAGTCCTGCGGGTAGTGCGACGAGTCTTGCGGTCCGTCCGCATTATTTTTCAGATCGACGAGGTTTAGGGCTTATCTTGTAGATCTCGATCTCCCGGTCACGTGGGTACCGCCCGCATCAAAATCGGTCTAGCGGTTGCGGAGAAAATCAGGTTTGTAACTTTACCAAAATAATTTTTTTTTTGTTTTGGCAGTTTTTTTTTCGGCAGGATTTTTTTTTTTTTTTGGCGGGATTTTGTTTTTTTTTGGCGGTTTTTTTTTTGGGCGGGATTTTTTTTTTGAGGTCAAGGTCGGGGTCAAAGGTCAAGGTTGCGCCAGAACGTACATTTCTACTCTACTCTTACTCTTACAACATTTTTTGCTCGGTAGTAGGTTGTAAACCCTATTTTTGACGGATAAAGTTAGAAACAATACAGTTTAAACTATTGTGACCAAAAATGTTGTCAATGTCTCTTGCAGCAGCGGTTAAAAAATAAACTCACCAAATGTTGCACTTATAATAATAGATACTGTATATCAAGTCAAGCACCGCAAGATATTAATATAGTTGAATGTTATTTTCATCGATGTACAGTGTAAAGTAGCTAATTTTACACGAATTGTTTAAAAATTGATGAATTAAACCTTTCATTTTCATTTTTTTTTAACGTTAAAATTAACTTACAGTTTTTACATAGTAGAATATAGCTATTAATAAGGCTGGGCGCACATGGTCCGTGCGATCGCACGGACTTTATCATCTGTGCAAACGCCCGGACCGGGCGATGTAAAGTTGTCCATGGAATATGGTCCGTGCGATGCACGGATGTTACGTCCGGGCGCCCTGTTATTTCTGTCTTGTACTTCTCTATTTACTCATAAAAAAGCGGTCTTTCCTGACTTATTGAAGATAGCCAGCTTTATTTAAGTTATCAGACACAATTTTCAGACAGCTTGACCTAAAGTTATTAGTTTTAGCAATTTTTACTAATCTATAAAAGCATTTTGACCTCTTAGTTCACCCAATTTTATTATGGAAATTAAAATACTACGCGTATCAAACAAACACTCTACTGCAATAGCTCTGTAAAATTGATCGAGTCGTTTCTTAAGAACCGATCACAGTGTGAGGAGATTGATGGATCCAAAACGGGTTCATTTAAATTAAACTGTAAATTTTCTACTAGCGGAATACCACAGGGGTATATTCTTATCCCTCTATTGAGACTTATATTTATTAAATAAATTAATAAATTTATAATTAAATTAATTAAAATTTCCATATATTCTATCAAGTTTCGTTACTGTTATGTTTGCTGATTACAAGAGCAGTTAAAATGGCAACTTATAACGTAATAAACAGAATGTGTAAATGGTTCTTTTGTAATAAATCAGAATTAAATATAAACAAAACTAACTAAATTCAATTTCCGTTTACTTCACATCTGATAACTCTGGTATCAAGTATCATTTTGAACGAAAATTTTGAAAAAGGAACGGACACCTAGTTCTTAGTGTTACGTAGATGAGAACCTAACCTGGAAATCACATAGCGTACCTATTGAACAGTCTTCGCTCAGTGTGTTTTATTTTGCAAAATATCCGGAAAATTTTGTCGGAATAAGACAAATATTACATATTTTGCGTTATTCCACTCTGTACTCAGGTATGGGGTTACGCAGGGGGCAACTCAACCGAACAAAGATTTTTCGCATACAAAAATACTCAGTTAGAATTATCTCAAACATCCCAAGCCATTTTTTGCCAAATATTGTTTGTTAAATATAATGTTCTCTTCTTACCGTCTCTTTATTTATAAAACATTTTAAAATTCGCGAAAAAGGAAATTCGCACAGTGTTATTTACAAAACGTAAGTACAATGATAACAATGAAATTCGCCACAACGATGACTACAGAATTAAAAAAGATAGAACTTTAAAATTCTCGAAAGGAATTCACTACCGTTCGGTTTTTAAACAAATTACCATCTAAAATGAGATTCCTTAATTTATAAAACTGTGATTGGGAAAAAATGGTTTTTTTTTTAAATAAAACATCTACTATATTCTGATCAGGAGTTTTTAAATTAACTTATAAATTATGCTCTTCAAATATAATCTGTGTAGAATTAAAACATTAGATATTATAACATTGTATAGTAGTATAAATGAAAAACAAACGGAATGCCAATGTACAGTTTTAGTAAATTATAAATAGTAATTAAACTTCCCAGTTATTTTCTTGGTGAAAACATAAAAAAAGTTCAATTGTTTGTTGAAATAATTTGTTTAATGTAGGCCTACAGGCTATACGTATTTATTTAATTACCCTATGTCTATTCCTTTTTTAGTCGCTGACAAACAAGATTTTATTTATTTATATTCCTTATTATAGGCTTATTCTTTTAATTATTTTATAATTAAATATGGTACAAAAAATATGTACTACAAATACTGTGTAATGAATCAAGTGTAGTCAATTAGACAGCGCACGGATGAATATCGCACAGATCAGTGTGCCAGCACTCATTTGAAACAGTGGTCTGCTAGATGTAGTCATAGCTTCATTCGGGCGTTCGCACGGATGAGTTGAAGCAGGAAGGTCCGGGCGCTTTTTTCGCCCGGATCCGTGCGTCGCACGGACCATGTGCCAACCCCAATGCTTCTCCATTACCTGTTTACTTGTCCGTACAGCGCACGGACATATCATCCGTGCGTCGCACGGACCATGTGCCATCAGCGTAACAAAATTGTCAATTTTTAAAATAGAAGTTTTAATTTTTTCCAATGTTCACCCCTGTTACAACCTGACACTCGTGAGTACTATCAATTAAAAAATCAGGAAAATTTCAAAACAACACAAAAGCATAAAATTCCAATGTAAACATCACATTAATAATACTAACAACACTAATACACAATACAAACACATAAAAATGTTAATAAAAAATTGAACATTAAAATTGTTTAAATAAATTATTTACCGCTGTTATGACCTGAACCTGATAAATAGGCTACCAAATTAAAATATTCAGGAACTCTTCGGTACAACATTGTACTAAAATTCAATGTGTACTTTTAGATTACTTTAATGAATTCCAACAATAGTCATGTTCATTAACTTCAGTTAATACTAATAAAATATTAGAATACTATTTTAAAATTAAAATTTATGTAAAATTTTTTAATAATGAAATCTATTAGTTTTCCTATTTTGAGGTCACACGCAAACGATTCGTAAATTAGTTTGACGAATACTTTTAATAAAAATAATCACGAAAATTTTACCACAACATGACTACAGCAAAATTCAATACAATAAAATTTACGCTTCATTTATTATTAACCAAAGTAGTGTTAATTTATATGAGTTGAAGACTAATTTTGTAAAAATATGTAAATTTTTTTAGCCAAGATACGCCACTTTCTTTTAGGGTAATGGGTATACAATAGATAAATTTATAGATTTCTCTGAATGTGTTGTATTTTAAAAAAGTTGTACAATATAAAATAGACATTGAGTCGCGATACGAAATAAAACTAGGTACAAATGATTATACAGTCATTCGGCCGAATAACCGCGCGCGGAATGGTTATTGATGTAGGAAATAATTGACGTGGTCTGCGACCATAATTGTTTTGAATTCCCGATAATGTCTCCGAGGGATTTTTTTTTTCTTTTTTTTGTTTCACGTCCGACTGTTCTGCAATTACTGCTAATGCAGTATTTCGTCTCCGAGGGAGACGAAAGATCTTGAATCAATATAATACTCTGAGGTGAGCTTTATATTTAATTTGTTTTGTTTTGGCTGTTCATTATCATATACGTAGTGGTGCAAACAAAGGAAAATAATTTTTAATAAAATAAAAGAGACCTTATCCTTCTTCAAATTTTGTTTATCTCCTATTTGTATTACAGTACTGTACATTGATTTTCGTGCCCATAGAGCCGAGGATGAACTACGTCATAAACCGTCTGGATTTTTCAAGTATGTTAAATCCTTCATGACTGATGCGAAGTATGTGAGACCAATCAAGATCGGGGACGAATTAATAACTGAGGCCGGACCCCTGGCCGAGCGATTTGGGGAGTACTTTCACTCTGTTTACCAGACGTCGACTGGGCGGATGAAGTTGGATAGTGATGTTGGAACGAAACATCATGATGGTGATGCAACTATAAATGTACCAACAGTATCCGTAGATGACGTTCAGCGTGCTATTGGGAAGTTGAATGCAAGAGCTACAAAAAATAACCCTCTATTAATAAGGGCTAGAAAAATCCGTTGTAAACAAGTCAACAATAGGTATTTTGTAAATAGAATCTGTTACAGTTCTCTTTCACAAATAACAATACCCGATCTTTTAACCTACACAATAGCGCAGTGTCCTATTAAATAATTTTTATTAATAGGCATACCTTTATAGTCGTTGTTGTCTACTGACACTTATTATTCTCTCTTTACTGTTTTCATGGATGAAATTCTGCAACCTTCGCAAACCATCTTTTGATATTGTCACAGTATTGTTTTCACGTTGATTTTTCGAAATCAAGTTTCCACCGTATCTACAAGTTTTCAGACAACTTTGAGCCCAAAAAACCATGTTTTTAGCAATTTGTGTGTTTGTGAGATAGAGAGACAGTAAAATATCTCAAGAATGGAACATCGTACGAAAATGAAACTTGAAACTAAAGTTTAAATCCGAAATTTTCATCAAAATCGGTCAGTGATTTTTTGTGTATTTTTAAGCCAAACTGAGGTTGATTTTGATTTTCCGTCTTTCACTCATGATTAAAATTAGGTTATGTTTATTGAAGTTAGTTTTTTGTTTATTTGCAATGTTAGGTTCTATTGTTAAATATTTGAATTGGAAAGAGAAAGTTGTGTGAGTGTTTCACACTAGATTTTTAAAATATAAATTGTTTCGTAATAACTGTTATACCATATAATATTGTACATACATTATATGTATAATTGTACATTTTCTCGGCTCAAACATTGACAAAATAACATACTATATGTTATGCTTGTTATTTTTTTTGAATTGATCTGTAGAATTTTGACAGTATCGAAGACGAATATGGTTCAAGAAGTTTCTGGTTCTTCATTCATAAAATGGTAGAGAGTAGATAATCGAATTAAAAAGTAACAATAGCGTTAGCTATAAATGTATACCTATACATAAAGGTTATTTGGAAGGACCGCGCTATTGTGTATGATTCTTCTTCTTGATGTGCCTATCCGTTACGAATGTTGGCGATCATCATGGCAATCTTCATCTTGTCTGCAGCAACTCGGAAAAGCCGTACCGAAGTTGTATTGTACCAGACTCTGAGGTTCTTCAACCAGGATGTTCTTCTTCTACCTGGTCCCCGCTTTCCAAAAATTTTCTTTTGTAGAATGGCTTGCAGGAGGGCATATCTGGTTGCATTTCTCATAATGTGCCCGAAGTACTGTAGTTTTCGAGACTTGATAGTGGTCAGTACCTCCCGGTTCTTCCCCATTCTTCTAAAAAACCTCTTCATTTGTTACTCGATCAGTCCAAGTGATCTTCAGTATTCTCCGGTACAGCCACATCTCAAACGCTTCCAATTTCTTGCACATATCCTCGTTCAGGGTCCACGATTCAGCACCATAAAACAGAACAGAGAATACATAGCATCGCACCATTCTCACTTTTATACCAAGAGATAGGTAGTGGCTTTTGAAGAAGGCCCTCATCCGGTTGAAGGTGGATTTAGCCTTTCCAATGCGCACTCATCTCCTGGTTGTTGGTCCATTCCTCATTTATAATGGTTCCAAGATAATTATAGTGCTTTACTCGTTCTACTGGTGTTTGGTTGACGTAGAGTTAACCTTCTGTTATCATTGTGTATGATAAGACAGGGTTATTGTCGTACAACTATTCATGAAAGGGTCGGTTGATTACCTGTAACCCCTTTTACAATAGATCTCTTTACTTGTTATTTACTAGTTAAAACTTTTCCAGAAAAAGGGTTTTTTATACTTTATTATTTGTATCGAATTTCTCTGTTTTGCTAGAATTATCTTTTCTGATCCACTATATAAAGAGACCCCCGAGGCGGTCAGTTAGACAGTATCCGTTTGATCTTTGACAAGTGTTTATTGAGTGGCTATAGGTTCGTAGTACAGGTTCCGTATCCGAGCATTGTAGTGTTTAACTATTGTTATATTATCTTGAGTATGTGCATTATATTCAGTTTTTATGTATTCAGTTCCATTGTGTATGTGTGTTCTATATAATTGATTGTAAGTAGTACTAAGTAAATTACTTAAGTTATTTATGTAATACTCCATTATAATTAGTTTATTATTTATTTTGTCAATCTTATAGTTGTAATAAATATTTGTAATTGTAAACTTTATTGTATTAATTATTCACTTACCTAGATCTTGAAACAGACCTTAGCAATAAGTGTCACAGTGTATTAAAATAAAATTTTTTAATTGTCAGAAGTGAGACGGAATTTTTTTTTAACTTATTTTGACTAGGACATCGGAAACCTTTGTTATATTGGTAAATTTTTCTTTTGTGAATGACGAAAGAGAAAAGTATGAGCATTGTCAAGAAAAGAACTAATGTTTAATTTGGTCATATCATAACAGAGTTAAGAAAACACAAGTTTAAGAGGCTGGCGCTGCAAGGAAAATTTTGAGGAAAAAGCTGTCCTGGCCGAAGACGAAAATCCTCGAATAAAAACCGGAAACAGCGGGTTAGTATCACTTCAATGGACCTTTTATGATCGTTAGTTTTCACAAAGGATATGGCTAAGTGATATCGAACTTAGTTATTGAAAGAAGGGTAACCTACCATAGAACAATAAATATTAGTTGTATCTTTTCACAGAACTTATTCTAGAAGCTAAAGTTATTTTTAAAGTCATGTTCAGAAGAATTAAAGTTTCAGGGCAACTGGGAAAACAAAATAAAACATATTTTTCAATGCGTGTCGCTGAGTAATTAGGTGGGCACAATGAATAATTTAATTAGCAATAAGTTGATTATGCCTAATTATTATCCATTGCAAATTTTATTTTGTAAAATTACATACATTATAAATATATTTGATAAAATATGATTGTATATTTGTTGTACCTACTAGACAATATACATATATAGTATATTTATATAATGTAATTTTATGTTTTACACGACAAAATAAGTATTATATGTATGAAAATTAGCCTACTTAAGTTACCTGGCAAGTAGGGACTGTTAAATTCAACATTTCAACTGGCTGATTAATCTAAATGACATCGTACACAGGAAAGTGGTTTGAAGTTAATTTTATTAAAATGTATTAAACTCATTAAAGTTTTTATTTTTTATATTGAAATTATTATTATTATTATTAAAATTAATTAAGTTATTAAAATCCAAAGGTTTATTCATGAGCTTTGAAGTGTTTTGCGTCATGCAGAAATGGGACCCAAAAGGCAAATGAATGGTAACAGAGTCATTTGTGATAAGGTAAAACATTTAATGAAATTAACATAAAACGCATTATATTAATAAACACACTTTTAAAATGATATTTAAATATTACTTTACTAATAATAATACAAAACGTACATGTATCCGGACTCCTGTGATCACAAGATTACTAATTACAATTACAAACCCCGCAATTAAAATATTTACTTTAAAATAATCAACTAGAATACAACAATATTTTACTAATTACAACATTATTAACTGATTATATTTAATTCACAAAAAAACTATATAAGATAAAATAAACTTGACTTTACATATTATTACTAGCGGGACCCATGCGCTTCGCTGCACGTGTTGGACAACATAATGAGATTACGTTAATGTATATGTATATTAAATATAAAAATTTGTTGGTTCTTAAATTTTTACGGGTTAGTGGAAGCATTTAATGTGAGGGCTATCTGTAAACAATATTTTTAGTTTGTCCTGTTGGCGATAAAATGTATAAATTGTTTTTATCGCTAACCCTCGAACATGAAACATAGCCCGTGTGAAAAGCAGGAAGTAAGTAAATCAATCCCAAAAATGAACTTTAGGTGAGTTCGCATTGACGATATTTTGAAAATTTGATCAGATGGGTTCATGCCCAAGCGATAGAAACTGCAAATGCAATAGAAAAAAACCCCACAATCAGTTCAATTTTGCTGCTGTTGACAATCTTCATAAACAATGGAAGATTTGTGGGGAAATAAAAGCGAAAAGAAAACTTAGCTGTTGGTCAGTTATTTTGAAATTTTTATTTGGGTTTAAGCTGTCATATACATGAATAATATTTCCGTCGTAACAGGTACAAATCCAGTGCGTAATATGTTCTGTGGCTTTGAAAGGTAGTAGCTGGATATGTTTGTAATTTCTGGGAATGGGAATTATATCGTCGATGAGATTCCACATTAACAGACCTTCTTGCGGTTGCAACTCCGTGTGTGCTGACAAAATTTCATTAAATTTGCTTACGTGATCTGTAGATAAATAAATCGTTACTCATCATCTCGTCAACAGCAGATTCGGATAAAGGTAATATATGAGAAGCCATTTGTAATCTAACGGTAAATGACAGTTCTAAAAAATATATTATAATAAAGTTTTAAAAATACGGATAATATAATATTATGATGATGACTCTTTAAACTAATGATAAACGACCTGGTTTATCGAGTCAGGACCTCGAGATCAACTTTGTATTGCAAAACAAAATAGTCCTTACAATATCAGTAAACACTGATATTATACGAAATTAATATTAGTTTAGTTCTTTAAAGAACTGTTTGTATTTTGAATAAAACGCTATGGTAAGAAACATAGCAATGCAAAACTGGTTGCCACTTATAGAAAAGATTTAGTTCTTAAAAGAACTGTTTATTTCAATGATACGCTACGGTAAAAATATAGCAGTGCAAACACGAAAATGGAACTGCACAGGCAGACTGTTGTGCGAAGACTGACTGGACAATGCGACTGTGTAAGCGTGGTGACAATAAGGGTTGTCATACATACAATAATAGGCATAACGGTACTTTCACATGTGCTATTACCCTTTACGTAGGTAGCGACAACAAAATTGAAAAATATTATAAAATGTCTAAGTAAATACTCATGTGCTATAGTACTCAAGCTAATTAAAGTCTAAAGGACTTAATGTTTTCTGGGTCGACAAATCGATTAAAAAAAGTCCGAGCTCGATATCTCTAGCCGTTAAGGAGTTACACAGTTTTTTAAGTTTTTTGAGCCCCAGGGTGGTCGTACCCCGGATTTTTGATTTTTCCTGGGGGTTTCAGGAGGCGAGGAACAAAACAGATTCATATCATTTTTTCGCTAGGAGGCCTCCTTATAGGTTAGAATTTCCGGCCAAACACCGCTACACTCAGCTTTATATATATAGACTCGCCACCTCAGCGGCGCGAAGCGCCGCTTCAGTGGTAAGGCAGGGGGCTCCACCCCCTGCACCCCCCTCACCACTCCAGCGGCGCTTCGCGCCGCTTCCGTGCCTCGCATCAGAGGGGTAGGTGGATCAGAATTCATTATTAGATCAGAACCATTTGCCACAAAGTGAAGTTCGGTCTATAATGAGTTTGCGTGGATCACAATATTTTGAAATTTTAACATATGAAAGGTTAAAGTTGAAGTTTGAAGTTTTAAAAGTTAAAGAGTTGAAGGTTTAAGTTTTAGGTTAATAATATATAATATTCAAAATAATAATAGTTTTAAAATTTAACTTTGAATGTTGAGGTTTGAATGTATGATACTATGAGTTTTTCGTTTACTTATGTGATCTGGAGTTGCGACTTGAAAATTTTCGGATTACCAAATTTGAAAAATTGAAGTTTCAACGTTTGAAGTTTTGAAATTTTAAAGTTAGCAAATAATATTTGAAGATTGAGGTTTTATGTTTTTTTGAAAATTAAGAGTTTGAAGTTTTTAGGTTTGAGGTTGTCGGTTAAAGATGTGCCATTTTAAAGTTTGAACGTTGAGGATTCTTATGTTATGTGATTAACTTTATGATTTTTCAAAAACACAAGTTTGAAAATTCAGAATTTTCTGTTTGAACCATTGAAAATCTAAGGTTCAATTAATGTCACTAAGTTTGAATATTTGAGTAGTGCGTGGAATGTATGAAGTTCCAAAGTTTTTTTATTTTAAATTTTGAACTTTTTGTTTGTTAGTTTAAAGGCTAGAAATTTAAATGTACGGAATTTGAAAATTGTAATTACCAACGTTTGAAGGTTTATAGTTCGAGGTTTCAAAGTTTGATGTTCAAAAGTTTGCAGACGAAAGGTTTTAAGCTTAAAGTTTTACGTTCGGCTTTTAAAATTTTAATTTCAAAGTTAAAACATTTTAAACCTTGAAGGTTTAGTTTAGAATTCTTTTAGGTTGAGTGAGGTTTGAAGGTTTAACGTTTGAGATTAAAAAATTCAAAGAGTCTGGGCTCTGCCGTTATCTGCTCACATTTCTCTATGTATAGAAGAAATACTAAAATTTCACTATTTTTCCGGTTTTCCTATTATTTGGTGGGGTTACATGAAAAATTTTAATAGGGATTAAGGTTTTGGGGGATTACCGACAAAAAAGCTGCTATTGAATTTCTGCCTCTTTAGCTTCATGAAGTTTTTAAAAATTTCCGGGTTCCCCGCAAAAATTGGTCTGATGGGTTTCGAATGTGCTCTGTCGTCTGGATTATTTGGTCGACGGCCAATAAAAGAGTATTTATTCTTTTTTTGCGCTCGGGGGCTTGGTTGACTTTTCAAATAATTTTGTTCGGTTTCTTCCCCTCTCCAAAATGGGCTTAATGGACTTCAGTGTAAGGATGTTGTGTCACCCCGACATAGTTCAATATGGTACGTACGTCAGCCATTCCGAATTAACCCAACGAGAACGGAGATTTTTAACGCACACGCGGACTGTCATTTTACGCCTAATAAAAGCTCTTTTATTTCAGTCAGTTTCAGTTCAAAAAATTTGAAAAAATTACCATATATTGATAAAGAATTTGTTATTAGAACACCGTTCAAACCAATATTTTCCGTTTTCATTTACGACCACAATAAAAATTGAAATCTAAGAAAAAATATTTTCTTTTAGTAATATCAGGTTACGTACGAAAAAGTGTCACAAAATCAGTGAAACAAACAAAAACATATGTTTAGCTATGTATACATAAATAAAGCAATTCATTGCAAGAAAAACCAACGTTTAGATATTGCAAATTGATTGACGCATTCAAAAGATATCACACTTTTTGTTCAACAAAGTAACGTGCTGGATGAAAAAAGGCGAAAAAATCACTTAAAAATAATGTGTTGTCTTTTCAATTTTTATTTACTCTTCTTCTATGTAAGCTCTATATCTTTTACGCACGTTGCATTGGGTATTATCCTTTTCTAAACAGGGTAGCATAAATCAAAATATGTTATCGTTTATTTTGACGCTAATTTGTAAGGTTTAACCGAAGGGTAGACGAGACGGGTAGTGTTAACCTTCTTTGTCCAATGTTAGGGTCATAAAATTTGTCGCCGGCACTTTTAATTTATTGATTTCGATTGTTACATTTCCAACTAACTGATGATGTCATTCCCAAACAAATACGGGGTTTTGTTGAAAGGTTATGGATAAAAACGTTCAAATTTTAGTACTGGCTGTTCAAAGAAAATACATTTTTTCTGCGTAACACTACGTCGTCAATTTTCATCGTACAAATATGCAAGATATATCAAATGAAAAAAGAGAAAATTCTCTATCCAATAAATTCTCTATCTCGTTGAAAATAATGAATAGTTAATAATAATGGAAAATAATGAATAACGAAGATTTTAAAAGAGTTTAAAGAAAGAAAGAAGTTTAAGAAAACAGAGAGTTTAAAGAAAGATGATGACAAATGGGTGATATTGGGCTTCGCGGTTAGTAAGGGTTAAACGAGAAAAAAATATTTTCACCCCATTTCGGGAAGGGGTGCAAGCCGAGAATTTGGACAATGATGACGATATTAGGGCAAACACGATGCGAGGCAAGAATTTGAATTGAAATCAATTCTATTGCCGTGAGACATAAAAGTCAAAATTTAGTTTTTGAGTTTTCTCAGTGAACGAGTGGGCTAAGGGGACCTTTCTGTACATATTCTGGAATTGATCTAGCAGGGACTCAAAACAGGTCCTATATACAGTTTAACGCTACGGTGCTCCGTTTAGAAGTTAAAAATTACATCCGCTTCCACCCCAAAAATGGGCCGGATGGATCTTAGTGGAAAGATGTTGTTACGCGCCGAAGAAGTTATACACAAAACGTACGTCAAAATGATTTTTTTCTCGGAATGATACGAGAACAACTTTTTTTACCCAAATTTTGGGTGGGGGTGCAACCCGAGATTCAAGCCAAAAATGCCGATATTAAGCCAAACACGATGCAAGCGAAAATGTGAAGTTAAATCAATGTTCGTGGCGTGAGATATAAGGATCTTCAAACCCGGATGCAAAAAAGTCAAAATTTGGTTTTTTGAGTTCTCTCCGTAAACGGGTGGGCTGAAGGAACCCTTGTTTACATATTCTTGAAGTACTCCAGCAGAGGAACGAAAAAGGCCCTATACATCTTTTAGCTACGACCCTCCGTTCAGAAGTAAAAAATTTCGCCCCCCCCCTTAGGAAGAAGGAGAGGTTTTTTAGAATTTTGAAGCAACCCGTTCCTTTGTGTTTTTCTCGCCAAACAACATGCTGTAAAAAGATTTTTAGCGTTCTGAACATTTAAAAAATTTCCAAAAATTTGGAGTGGGGTAGCACCTCCCACGGGTCCCGAACCTAAGATTTCGAAAATTTCCCGTGTTCGGGTACTCAGCTGAGCACGTTCCATAGCGAACGCTTGAACCGAAAGCTATTTTTGAGGTGTAAGAAATAAGTAACTTGAAACCCGGATGCACAAAAAGTCAAAATTTGTTTTTTTGGATTTTCGCAACGAACGGGTATCGAAAGGGAACTTTTGGTTAAATATTCTTGAAGTACTTCGGTAGGGGAACAAAACACCCTTTGTTTACATCTAGGTCCGACAAACCGTTAAGGAGATAAAAACCACCCCTCCCCCCGCCTAAGTAGATGGAGAGGTTACAAAACATTTCGAGTAAACAAACTTTTACGTACTTTTAACGCCAAACGAGATGCTGTTAAAAGATTTTTATAGTTTTGAAAATTCGAAAATTTCTAAATTTTTGGGGAGGCGTAGCACCGCGCAGGGGTGCGGAACCTAAGATTTCAAAAATGTTTATTAATTTCAGCTAGAAGGGTAAGTCGTTTCAAATCTAAAAAGTGCAAGAAAAGTATTCCGCGGGCGTAAATAAAGCGGAACGTGCAAATCTGCGGGAGCCGAAAAGCCTAAATTTCGTTTTTTCATTTTTCTCGGCGAACGGTCGCTTCCGGGGCAACTTCAGTAACATATTCCGAACCGTCTCCAAGAGGGCTACGAAAAAGAATCCGGGCCGTTTTTAGCTACGACGCACGGTTAAAAAGTTCGAAATTTCAACCCCCGTTCCGAAAAATCTCCTTGTCCGCCGATAACAGTCACCCGCGATTTCGGATTTTTCGTGGGGGTTGTACGTACCGGTCGAGCCGACCGCACCGCCGGTCGACCCGAGCGATGCGCCCAGATGGCTGTGATTTTATCGTTTCCGAAAACCCCGCAACCGCCCCTTCCCGGACCCCCGGAAGCCTCAGGGGCGTACAAAAGGGGCGTTCTCGGTACGCGATCTTCCTACAAAGGGTAGACGAAGCGAACGGCGGCATTTTCGAGCCGCTACGACCGCCCGTGGCAGTCATGGAAATGTCATTCAAATTAATATTAAAAATGCAAATTTAAGTACATTATACTGAAATGTAACCAGGATTTAATTTAAAAAAAAAACACTCCATTATTAGCTAAATTTGCGATAAAATTAAATTGGCGACAAAAAATTGGTAACAAATTTTTTCTTTTAAATACACTATCAATTTAGATAAAACTGATTTTATTCAGGGTAATAAATTCTTAAAAAATACACAAAAAAATTTAAGGAAAATAATAATGATAATTACACAAATATTTTCATTAAATAGCAATCAAAATATTTTTTAAGTTACAACACAATACAATGTTAGGCCACTGCTCATTTCATAAATGGTACAATTAAGAATAATCAATAACTTAACACAAATGAGAAATTTTTAATAGTTAGTAAGGTCTTACATTGGTACAATATAACACGTATAATATGATTTGTGATAAATATCTTATTATATAAAGGAACAGAGTTAATATCAGTGAAAATAATTGCCTTACACTATTTCAAAATATAGTATAGACAACAAATACTTGAATTTCAGTCGAAAAAAATATTTTAAGTGATGACAATGTGATGCATTGATTATTGAATTAAAAAATAAATGTTAGAAAAGGATATTCATGTGACTTACATAACGTTTGTATGTAGTTTTTTTTAATAGAAAATACCGTATTATTCTGAAAACAAGCCGCATCGGAAAAATTACGATCAAAACTAGGAAATAAATTTCAAGTATAGTAGGCCTACTTGTATGTTTTTGAAATTATTTTATTTTTTAAGAAGAAAATAGCATACAAACAAATACACTTACTACTTAATTAGCATTTAGAAGTTTTTGTTTATTTTTTGTTTAATGCCGAACACAAGGATTCATCTACATTATTTGTGTTTTCTTCCGGCTTCTTTGGTTGATGTCTTTTCCGCGTTTTTACCCAAAAAGTAGCACAGAACTTGCGATAGGCCTACCAATAATTCGAAATTGGTATCGCAAGTCCTGCGCTACTTTTTGGGTACTTGTATAGACAAAGTAGCCTACCCTTAACCTATAACATCACTCATGGCGATGTATAAAATACAACAAAAAACAAATGATCGGATAAAAAACAAAATGAAATATAAGAAAACTGCTACCAAACTTTATACTGTAACACCAAACTGATCAAAATGACTGTACACGCACCACGTAAGGAGTGCGTCTCTCTCTCTCTATCTATCTATCTCTCTCTATTCATACCTACTATGCTTAATAAGAAACGATTATTATTATTAAAGCGCGAATGCAAGCCGCAGGTAAAATTATGGAACCGATTTTTATGAAAAAAAACTGCGGCTTGTATTCGGAACAATACGGTACTTCACATGTAGTTTAGTACTTCATTTTACCAATCACAAAAAATTTTCAAAATTTAAAAATTATTTAACACCATGTTACTCGGGAGTTATTATTTTTAGCCTTCCAGCAGCGAAATAATTTTTGAAATCGGTTGGATAATTTCTGAGATTACCTCATACAAACATACCAACAAATAAATAAACGTAACTTTTTTATAACATTAGAAAATATAACAATTGACTTAAATATTACAAGAAAAAATTATAAGCATGTAATATATTACTATAAAATTTACAAAATAAATTTCACTACCATCTTTAATTTAATACTGCATGATGTTTAAATAGATGAGTTCTTTAGGTGACAAATATCACATAATAGGTGTTGCTGTATTACTAATAAAACCGTTCAATTTTAACCCTAATGAGATCCAATAAAATAAGAATACATCAATCACTTAAGATACGAGTTGTGTCTAAAAAAAATTCACCTGGAAACATTAAACGTGTGTGAGTGTAATAGATACTGAAGTCACGAGATTGCCTTTTGCGTGTGTGTGACTGTGAGGAAGGGAAGTGAAAATATGACAGTGCTGCCAACCTCAACAGTGCGACACTACTCGTACATTTTACTACCGTGCAGTTTCTACATACATTTTGTAATCTGTGGTTTAATCCGAGAAAATTCTCTTCATAAACCTTATAAGAAATAAATCTGACCAGTAATACTGCCTATAGCTTAATTACACGGCTAGAAATGTTTGATTTACTGTAATTACTAGCTACCTTATTCCACGGGAACAAATTTTTGTATGAATGAATAATCACCTTCTTTACAATTGCTGTCACTGGCGTCTTCACTATCACTCCCACTAATATATTCCTAACCATTTCCTTTTTTACCAGATGTCAACAAAACTGTTGAAGAATAGCTTCTTCACATCTTTAATTTCCTTTTTTTCAAATTGTGGAAAGAGAAACATCACAGTAGTTAGCCACTTGCTCATGGCTTTTGTTAAGAGGCATTAAAAGGCATTTTTGTTTAGTTTAAACTTCACATCATTTTATTGCACTGCATATTAGATTTCGTTCAGCAATGTGAATAGCCTGCCCACATTTTCAAGAAACTAACATTTCTGTTTATGGTAGCAAACAGTTATATTCGTACAGTTAACCTACAAAAGGTTCCGTGATTTACTGTATAGGCTATGCTCTGGGTATAGTATAAGTTGTTATGTTTGTGTACTGAAATTTAAGAAGTCGCGCATGCGCACTGATGCTGTTCCCCCTTTACCCCTCGTTGCAAACAAGGGCAAACTCGTGACTCACGTGACTATACTAGCAAAAGATTAGTGATTAATAGTAGAATTGGGTATTAGCAAAGACACAGTGGGCACCATCATCCATGAAGATTTTGGATTTGTTTTCAGGTGTCCTGCATGTGGATGGCCAATCCAAACACGATTCATCCTCTACGATTGCTTGCCAGCACAAAAGCAAGCAAACCAATCGTACAAACATTTTCTACTCGCACATTCTGCCCGTAAACTTGCACCCGACATTTTATTTGTTTCTGTCACCATTTTACCTCAATTAATTAAAACTATTTGTCGAATAATTGAATTAATTGTCTATTAATTTGAAACAGAGCTCAATGTTGTGACATTGTTTCATGGTTTTTTGATGCACACTGCTTGAAACGAATGCAACAATATGATACGAGGAGCCTCGCGCAATCCTGGACAGAGTACAGGTACATGTCCATGCATGCCTGCACATGTGAGTGACCTTGTTTCAAGTGTTGAATAACAATATATTAAACCATTCACCATTTTTTAGACACACTTCGAATTTATTTCATGTATATCGTATTAGAAGTATCATATCGCTCCATAATTGAAGACCGAGATAAAACACAAACAAAAACCTGAAAATACAACTTATTCTCATATCGAGATATAAAACACTTAATTTGATCACTAAGATTATACCCTGGTTACATCCCCATTAATATAATGTACACAAAAAAATAACACGTAAATATATTCATCTAACAGTTAATGTTCACATAAGTAACACGTTCATACAACTTGTACAAACATTCAGAACAATATAAATAAGTATTATAGTTTTATTATTATGTAGTACAAATTGTAAAGTTTTGAACAAGAAGTATCAAAGATAAACAAATAAATTTAAATCACTCGTTTTAAATACAGGAAAAAATTATAATCATTTGGCTGTGTCCACATAACATGTGGAAGACATAGGATCAAATTCATACATTAGACAACATGAGGTGTGTACAAATTAGTTATCAAAAAAAAAACTTAAGACTTCTGAAATGTATTTAGAAATATATTATCAGATCAACTCTGATGTAGTACCAAATTAATTAATTAATCATGAAAAAATTCCGTTTAATATAATCTTATAGATTGAGAATGAAATTTATTATAAAGCAATCAAAGAACAAAGAATCCATAACCACATTTTTTCCATCTGAACGTAATTTAAAAGTCTACAACAAGAGTACATAAAATTTTTCATTAATATACCATAATATTTGAGTGAAAAAATTATTGAACAATTCAACTGGTTTTCTATTCACCCAGCAACAGATTTTAGAACTAACACAATTAGCTTCCTTCACCAGAACCAGGCTTGAGGATCTTATTGAAAAATAACCGTAATTTTGGTAAAAACATTCGAAAGTGAACGAGAATACACTTTCCGTCTTTAGGGTCTAAGTACAAGGGATTCTCAACCTGCCACTAAATCAATGTAAAGAACCATTAAAATACATTGGTTGACAAAGAAATATACTTAGTTCAGAAAAAATGGATTCAACTACACATACGAACAAAATGTTTTAAATAAATACAGATTTAAATGCATTAAACAATCCTAGGCAATATAGCAAAACAAATCAAAATAAAAAAAATGCGGCTGAACTTCTTTGTAAATTGACTAAATCAACATGTTTTCTACTTTTTTTGTGTGATTAAAGTGATAAACATAATATTTGATAACTAATTTATAAACACCTTGACTAAGATTACAATAGGATACATGAGATTTAATATTCAAGTACACAAATACTGTAGAGCTCTGATTATCTGATCTAGTAGGGTGATTGGTCAATACAGATGGCATAACAAGATGCATATCTGTAAGAAGTGTCTAAATTTAGCTGGCGTCTATTAGAACACAAACGTCTTCGGTTTATTCTAAGAGAATTCATAATTCTCTTAAAAAATGCCAAGATATAATGGTAGCTTATGTAGTGCAGTAGTTAGTATGCAACACTGCAAAGCAGCAGGTTCTGGGTTCAATTCCCAGCTAGGATCTGGAAAAACATCACACATCAAACTTACAAATACTGGAAATTTAAAAAACTATACAAAATCATTATTTCTAAATTGCAGTCGATTAGTTGTTATTGCAGGATAACAAAAGATCAGATAATCATAGCTCTAATGTACAAATATGACGCAGAAAAATAAAATTTGAAAAAAATTAGATGCTTATAACATTTTTCAACACCCTGTTTAGATTTAAATAACCAATAATTACCCCATATTGGACACAGGAGCATAACAAACATGTAACAAGTCGAATAACTTATTATGAAAAATTAAATATTGAAAGACATGATAACTTTTCACGTATAAAAAAAATTCAGAAAAAATAAACTTTTATTAAGATAAAAAATTTGACACAGAGCCTATTGAAAATATCCCTACTTACATTTTGATCGCCCGTCCAATAATTTTTTCCACAGATCGAATTGTTCATGGTATTTCACCACATGAATACTAATAGACTTCTTAATATTACATACATTAAATGGGATTCGCTCGTTTAGGAACTCGTTGATGTGAATTCGTTTCACAGATATCGCTTCTGCAACGATTCCTGTCGTAAAGACATCTTCTAATTTTAAATAATTTCTTCCGAGAGCATGAACATATAAATCATGCATTATATCGCCAGAAAGAAGATAGGCTGGACCGGTAACGAAGTCAGGGAAAATGGGCGGTGAAAACTGTCTGACTGAAACAAAATACTTAGATCTGCTATTTCTAATAGGTTTCCATTTTCTAGCAAGCCGACCGTAAATTATTCGTTTTTGATTAAAATGCTCATCGACAAATGAAAGTAACCTAGGCATATTTATAAACATATCGTCATCAGTTTTTAATACAAATCGTACTTTAGTACAAAAATTATCAACCCATTCAGTGAGTGAAACAGTCTTTAGGGTAAGATTGTCATACGAGTCAATAAATCGAGACCTAATTATATCTCCGTAGAGATCGGCCTCCGCTTTCACACTGGCATCGATATCAGGTTTATTGGAAGTACCTAAAAGAAAACCGAAAGCAACATCACGACGCTGACCATAATGACCCCACGTCTGTCGAACAGCCATTCTTGCTTCTTGATGCTGAGGTGCTGACGTGATCGCGACCAGAAGCTTCAATTTATTACCTAAATCAGGACACAAATCTACATTAGGAATGTCATACCCAGATTTATATAAATGTTCCGTTAATATTCCTAAACTAGCATTTTTTGATTCTATTTGCTTATTTTTCATTGGAATCTGTTGTATATTGCTGGATGATTTTTGTACCGTAGTCTTTTGAGAAGTAACCTTTTTCTCTTTGTCATGCACAGTAGTATTGCGTGTTGCAGCAGACACAGCTGGCACGCTGCTATTATCTGTTGACACCATGGCCATTACTTCCCGAGAAACATGTGACGGTGCTTTTGTCCCATTCACGGTTGAATCTAAAACATTCAAAATTAGGTATTATGAAATGGAAACAATGGACTGTAATTTGATCATGCAAAGTAAGAGTTTTAAGTAGCAAAAATAAAACTAATTTACAGTGAAACCTCTTTAATTGGTCATGTTTAGGAGCATAGGAGTGACGAGATAAAGAAAATGACCAATTATGGAACTCCTGATAATGATAATATACTGGTTCCTTATGCCCAAAACGGGCAGGTGGAGTGTTATTTTAATTGCACTCTATCTGTGTGGTCCAGGGCTAAAAAAATAGTTCTGTTTCTTATCACATAGTCAGCCACTTATATGACTGGACTATTTAAGAACAGAAGAGGTAGAGGTGTAAAAGACACTAGTCTGAGTTATCTCCTCTGGGAGTAATGAATTTCACTATGCAGCCAGACCCTGTGGTGAATGAAGTGAAGGTGTCATTTGCAGGGTGGAAAGTGAGTGCTTTTTGGAGGGCCTGGCATGCTGATAAGCATACTCTTTCAACTCAGCGAGGAAGGCATGGTAAACCACCTTACTCCTCGTTTTTACTTAGTAAAACCTCCAGAGGTTCAAACCAGCCTTTCGGCTGTTGACCTAAACAACAACAACAACTGGTTCCTTACATAGTGAAACCCCGATTATCCAAAATGGATCTGAAACACATGTTTTTTAATATGGTGATTACTCAATTTTAATATTATGAAACACACAATACAGCATTTAAATAAGAAATGTCGTTAACGAATAGAATAGTAGCCAATGAAATAAATTACGAATATGAAATTTCACTATTCTGGGAATTAGTCAACTCGTTTTTCACCCCAGGACACGCTTCTAATAAAACAATTCCGTGATGTTGCCGCAAAAAACGATTTCACCAAAAATCTCACATTTTTTTACAAAGATTGTAAATAATTTAAAAAGGATAAAGTAAATATTAAATATTGTTCACCAGAAATTTCTGTTTTTTGCCTACTGTTGCGTGAGCATAGGCAATCTTTTTACTATGTTTTTCTGTTATAATTTTTTCTTTTATGCCTGACTGTTTTGCAATTTCTGCTGATACAGATGGTGGAGAATGATGATACATAAAAATAAGTGTTGAAAAATGCCAGACCTGACCGGAATCGAACCCAGGACTCCGGCGTAGAAGCCAAATCCTCTAACCACTACCCCAACTGGCCAGCGCTTCTGTTATAATAAATATGCTAATACATACTAATAAACAGTCATAAAAAATACTGTAAAATCATTTTTAATATTTTTAAACCCAAAAAGAACGTGTTATGCAGAATTTTGTGTATCCGAAATTGGGTTTGCCCTCTATATTTTGGTAAAGCAGGAGTTACCATGTAAATAAAACTTCTATAACACTTAACACAGATCAGTTCTTTTAACACTTTCACTGAAGTACAAAGTGTGTGCTGGCAGTTTCATTCTTCTGTGCTGACCACACACCTGTGACAGAAGGCTTCCACTTCTACAAAAAAAAACTTAGTTTAAGCTGTTCAGCAGTGAAAGTTGATACTAACCGAAACTTAGCCCAAAATACTTATTACTATTATACTACTTCAGAAAAATTGTTATTTGGTTACTTGTATCAGTTTTTTTTAACTAAGTTATAAAAAAACAAGAGAGTATAAAACTGCAATTTTAACCCTGTGTTTTTGATGAGATATCTCGCATTGCATGTCTGATTTAAATAGTAATTATATTTTAAGTGAAAGTGATAAAGATGAATTCACCAATGGATCAGGTGTCAATGTTGCTATGGATGAAATGGGTAATTTTTATTGGGTTGAGATTGAAAATTTGCAGGCTCAAATTTCACAATTTAAATTCAGACAAGTAAATTAAATTAAAAATTACAATGGACTGAAGGAATTTATGGTTTTATAACTAAATTATGGGCTATAAAGGGCTTCTGTCGTCAACTGGAATGAGAACCCCTAATTTCTTTTACAATTAAGGCTTAAGGGAACCGGCTGGGATAGAAGACTAGTGTCCAATTCATACATTCACATTGTGTGGCCTGTTCGAAGCCGTGTGACCGCCCATCAGCATGATGACTGTCTCATGGTGAACAGAACTGGAAGGGCTGCCCATTCTACCCTGGCAGAAGGTGGCTTGGGGCATTCAGTCTGCCAACCAAAAAGCTGAAAGCAACAGTAAACTACAGCTTTTTCTGTCCGACTAGAATTATCGTGGGGAAACTCCTTCATCTATGATTCTGGTTAGACTTACTTAGTATACAGGGTGATTCATGAAGTTCTCCCCCCACTTCTACAGCACATTGTACTAGTAAAAATAATGAAAAAATGTTATATAAACATAGGTCCGAAAACGCTTCGTTAGCGAGTTACAGCTAGCGAAAGATTTCGCCTGAATTCCTGGGCAAAGAGTAAAATAAAGCCATACTGAACTTTTGGAAAGGTTAATTAAGTAAGAAATGTCGTGGATTCTTATGTACTTTTACCTGATAAAGCTAATAAAATAGGTTTCAGAACTGTACCTGTAGTAGTTTTTGAGGGATTCACGGTTAAATGCAAAAAATTGGGGCACGAAACAATGTTTTTTTAAGTTTCATGTACAATAACATTGTTAAATTGGTAATAAATACATAAAATCAACAAACATTAATTGTAAAGAATTTAATTCTGAGAAAATTGATATAATCAAAGTCTAAAATAAAACAGAAATAAGTATCAAAAAGTCGATTTTATTCAGTATAATACATTACTAGTTTTAAGCAAAATTAATCAGGTTGGGCCAACCGTACGCACCTTTTTATAATAGATGTTCGAAAATGAGGCCATCATTATCAATACATTTTGCAGCACGTTTGTGTATTGCTTTTGTTGCGTTTCTTAATTTTTCAGGGCTTCCCTGTATCTGCACAGCCGAATTCATAATACGGGCAATTAATTCATCACGAGAATTCACTTTTGTCTTGTATACAATGTCTTTCATCCATCCCCAGATGCAATAATCCAATGGAGATAGATCTGGGGATCTTGGTGGCCAAGGGTGAGGCCCTCCACGACCAATCCAGTGTCCAGGAAATTGATGATTTAAATAAGCAGAAACGGCACGTGAAAAGTGGGGAGGTGCTCCGTCATGCTGGAAGTACAAATTTTGTCTGAGACGTAAAGAAATTGTGGTTGAGGGTTAAAGGTTAGAAATTTCAAAGTTTAAGCTTCAAGATTTTTATGTTATGTGATGATTTTTATATTTTTCAAAAAGTTCATAGTTAGAGTTTGAGCAATTGGAAAAGTGAAGTTCGGTTAAGGTTACAAAATTTGAAGATTTGTGGTATTGATTGGCAGGTTTGGAGTTTGAAAGTTTGATGTTCTTTTTTAAATTTTCAGTTTGCTAGTTTAAAGCCTAAAAATTTATTGTTTAAGAATATAATTTCCTACGTTTGAAGGTTTATAGTTTTGGGTTTCAAAGTGTGACGTTTGACTTACAATTACCTTTTTTCTGCGTAATGAAGATATAACCCGTTCTACATTTTCAAAATTATTTTGAATTTTCATTTTTTAATTTAAAGGTTAAATGTAAGTAAAGTTAAATTTTAAAGTTTGGAAAATTTTTTGTTCCAACGTTTCAATGTCTATAGCTTGAGGTTTAAAAGTTTGATGTTTAATGATTGAGAGTTTGGAGTTTCAAGTAATGTGTAAAGTTTTAATGAATACGTCTGGTGTTTTATGCTCGCATTTTTCTGTTTTCTGACATTTTATATTTTAATCGAATAATTGAGAGTTGTTTAAAATTTGAAGTTTGAAGTTTTTAATGTTACTTAGGTTTAATTTTAAATTTCAGTGTGACATTTCATAGTTTGAAGCTTAAAGATTTTTATGTTAAGTGATTGACTTTCAGTTTTTCAAAAATAAAAGTTTTAAGTATCATAGTTCAAAGTTTAAACCATTGAACGACTGAGGTTCGGTTAAAGATTCGTGGTAGTGAGTGAAAGGTTTGAAGTTATAATTATTAATGTTTTATTTTAAATTTTGAATTTTCAACGTTTGAAGGTTTATAAATGGAGGTTTTAAAGTTTAATATTTGAAATTTGCTGACAAAAGGTTTTAGTTTGAAGTTTCACGTTGGCTTATAAAAATTTATTTACATATTTCATAGTCTGTTGGTTTGAAATTTTAAAATTTAAATTTTCAATGTTTAAACATTTTTAATTTCAAGTTAGTATATTAAAGTTAACAAAAATTAAAGTTTGAACGCTGATGTTTTATAATTTGAAGGTTTGAAGTTTCAATGATTGAAGTTTTAACACTTGAGTTCTGAAAATTTGGGATTAATATATTAAGTTTTAAAAATCCAAGTTTTGGGTTTTTAATAAATCTTGTATTTCTGGCTGAGGTTTGCTTTTTATAAATTTTACGATTAAAAAATTGATGTTTCAACGTTTGAAGTTTTATAGTTTGAAGGTTTGAAATTTTTAAGGTTAGCAAATAGTATTAGAAAATTAAGGTTTTATATTTTTTGGAAGATTAGGAGTTTGAAGTTTCTAGGTTTGAGGTTGTCGGTTAAAGTTGTGCCAATTTAAAGTTTGGACGTTGCCGATTCTTATGTTATGTGGTTAACATTATGATTTTTCAAAAACACAATTTTGAAAACTCATAATTTACAGTTTGAAAATTAAGGTTCAATTAATGTTACCAAGTTGAACATTTGAGTAGTGGGTGGAAGGTTTGAAGTTTTAAAGTTTTATTTTTATTTTTTATTATGAATTTTCATTTTGATAGTTTAAAGGCTAGAAGTTTAAATGTATAGATTTTGAAAATAGTAATTTCCAACGTTTAAAAGTGTATAGGTTGATGTTTGACAGTTTGCAGACGAAGGGTTTTAAGATTAAAGTTTCACGGTGGGTTTTAAAATTTCAATTTCAAAGTTTAAACATTTTAAACCTCGAAGGTTTAAATTTTGAAGTTTTAGTTTATAATTCTTTTAGGCTGAGATAAATTTGAAGGTTTAACGTTTGAGATTTAAAAATTCAAAGAGTCAGGGCTTCAACATCTAGTTTGTTTAAGGTTAGAGTTCGTGAATTCAAAGTTTGATGTTTGCCTGTAACAAGTTCGAAATAATTAAATTTTACATTAACAGATTGAAAAGTTTGATGGGTGAAACTTAGCGTTTGATATTTTAAGTTTCCGTTTTGAAATTTTGATGTTATACGGTATAAATATTTCATGTTGGGGTTTCACGTTTTTACCTTTCCGACTTACATTTTTCTGCGCAATGAAGATATAAAAACGTTCATCATTTTCAATATTATTTGGAATTTTTAGTTTTTATTTTAAAGGGTAGAAAGTCAAATGTTAAGAGTTTGAAAAATATTTTGTTCCAATGTTTGAATTTTTAAAGTTTGAGGTTTTAAGGTTTGATTTTTGAAGATTAAATTAATATTTTATATTTAAAGTTT
Organism: Catonia carolina; assembly: GCA_035578175.1. NCBI lineage: Eukaryota > Metazoa > Arthropoda > Insecta > Hemiptera > Achilidae > Catonia > Catonia carolina. The sequence continues at coordinate 5,435,602 of JAQMRL010000004.1, forward strand.
GGTGTTCTGATTTAAAAATATATCATTTTAATACTTGAAAGTTCGATATTTCACATTACAAGCTTTGGAGATAAGAAGTCAAGCTTGAGTTTTGACGTTTGATTATCAGATTTGTATGGTTAAATTTTCGTGATTCAAAGATAGACATTTTAAAGATCAACGAGTCACGGTTTAAGCATCTAGTTTGAAGTTTGTAAGTTTAAGTTTACAGGTTTTGGTTTCAAAGTTGGATCTTTGTCAAAGAAAGGATGGAAATAACTAAATTTTAAATTAAATAGTTTAAAAGCTTGAGGTTTTAAGGGATAAAACTTCCATGTTGGTTTTTGACGTTTAAACCTTTCTCACTTACATTTGTCAGCGTAACAAATCTATACAAACGTTCACTATTTTCTCGGTTATTTCAGTATTGTTTTGCGTTACATGAAAAATATTAACAAAGCTTTAGGTTTTGGCAGATGACCTAAAAAAATTAATTTATAAATTAAGCTCAAACAAAGATATTGTTAATTATTTGCATTGGCAAGAGAAAGTTCCGTGCATATTTACAACACATTTTTAAAAAAATTATTTCTTCGGACAGTATTGGTTTATTTTTAATGTTTTATAACATAAGTTAGGGATATTGTTAATTATTTCCATTGGCAAGAGAAAGTTCCGTGCGTATTTACAACACATTTTAAAAAAAAAATTTTTCTTCGGCCAGTATTTATAAAATTATAACAAAATTGAGTTTTTATAGTTTGTGTGAGTTTTTCACACTAGATTTAAAAAAAATAGTTAGATCTGCTGCTTTGAGTGTGTACTAACAATATTGGAGTTTACTTTCCAGTCAGTCACAAAAGAATGCATCCATTTTGTGGATGCATTCGTCAGTTGGTTTATAAATTTAATAACGGATTTTATTAAGTTAAATAATGTGTTTTTAGTCGACGATGGCGTTGATCTGTTGAAAATTTTGGCGTTATTGTCTCATTATGTGAATAATTTATATTTTCTTGTGTCACATTTAATTGTATAAGTGTTTAACTGAGTAATTGTATTACAGGAGCACCTAAATAAAGATGGCTGACAAATATTTTCCATGTGCAGACCACTTAACCTTTTAACTACATTAATTTTTTATGTTCATTAGAAGAGTTATGCATTTAGTTCTTAATGTTTATCTTAAAGAAGTTTATCTTAACCAGTTATATTTTTAAAAAATAGTTAGAACAATTGTAGAAAAACTATATTAATTATTATATATTTATATCTACATAAGTAACTTGTTTGAGTTTTACTTACCCTTAACCCGTCTGTTGTAAGGAAGACGTTAAGCAAATAATGTTTCTTATATTCAATCACACAACACAAGACAATTACAAATACAATTACTATATTGTTTTAAATTTACTAAATTCACACACACACACAAGTAAAAACACACTTTCTATAACATACTACAGCAAAGGCAGGCTTCCGAACAGAAGAGGCGTCAGAGAATGAGTATTAAAGCGTGCCACGCGCATTAATACATGGTGCATTGATACAAGATAGATTGACATATAGATCTATTTATATTTTTCAATATCTATGAAGGAAATTCAATTTTAAATAATTTAATAACGAATGACCAACGGAAAAACGTTTTTGCTTCTTATTTACTTAATATTTTACGCCCAAAACATACGTACAGTATCTTTGGCTTCTGCTATAAGATCACCCTTTACAAAGTGAAAACAAATAGTGCGGCGGATTGAAGTTCATGCGTCCCTAAGCGTTGTTCAATATGGCGTCTTGTTTGTTTTATACTAGCGACTATTAAAAATGAATTCAATAAGCATATTAAACATATTTCATTTTGAGGTTAAAATCTAATAACTTACGACTTACAATTAATAAATATAACTTATAACAAAAGATTTTTTAATGAAATCCAACAAAGCTATTAGTAAAAAATCATTAGTAAATAACATTATTATTATTATTATTATTATTATTATTATTATGATTTTTATTATCTCATTCATTATTCTTTCTGTTACCAAATTATTATTAATTAATTATTAATCAAAAAAATTGGCCATTATATTTATAAGACGCTATGAACTGTTGTAAGAATTCATTGTTAAGTTCAATAAGTGACAATAAATAAATTATTCTGTTTCGAATGTGCCCTGGGTTTTGGGTATTTCTCCGTTAACGGGTGGGCTAACGAGGCTTTTGTTTACATTTTCTTGATTTTTTTATCATGTTCTTGTGTGTTTTAAATCCAAACGACATGCTGTTAAAAGATCATACATATTTTTAAAATTTAAGAATTTCAACCATTTTGGCGGGCTTAGCTCCCACTACGGAGCACGGAAGTAACATTTTAAAAATTTAATGAAGATAAATAAAAACTTCACTCTTCTTCATGGATTCTGATATTTGGTAGGGTTACATGAAAAAAATTAATAAGGTCCTCTACAATTTTTAGCTATGACCCACCGTTTAGAAGATAAAAAATACCCCCCCCCCTTAAGCTTAGAAGGGGGGAGGTTATAAAAATTTTAAAGTAAGAGGTTCGTATCTGTTTTTAAAGCTAAACGACATGCCGTAAAAAGATTATTCATATTATCAAAAGTTGAGATTTAAAAGATTTGGGGGGTAGCACTCCCTACGAAGCCCGTAAGGCGAATTTAAACAATTTTCCTGGGGGTTCTAGCTATAGGTCGAGTGGACCACACCACCAGTTCGGCCGAGCGATGCGCCCAGATGGCTGTGAGTTTTTTCGTTTTCAGGTTGTCCGAAATGGCCCCTTTTCCGCCCCCTGGAAGCCCCCGGGGTCGTTTTTCGGGCAACGCATGGTACGGGTCCCGCCTATCTCGATGAGACAAAGAAAAAAGGTCGCAGTGACCTTAGCGCTAGGACGCTTCTTTAAAGATGTTCAAAATTTTCGGGGGGCCCCCCTGAGCCCCCGGAAGGCGGTAACCAAAAAATCATAATTTTCTGGTCGGTTTCAAAGGACGCCTGAACAATGTTTGTCATAGGTTTTGTTCTCCGAGGCCTCCGTATAGGTTAAAATTTATGTCAATGAGTGAGTGGGTCAGTCAGTGACCCCTAGTTAAATACCCCCTCTTACACTAAGAAGGGGGGGAAGTTATAAAAATTTTAAAGTACGCTATTCGTATCTGTTTTTAAAGCTAAACGACGTGCCTGTAAAAGATTTTTCGTATTTTCAAAATTTGAAATTTTAAAAAATTTTTTGGGGGGGCGTAGTTCCTTTGTTTTATTTTTAATTTTGTTTTTTGATTTTTCTCTGTGAAAGAGTGGGCTGAAAGAACCTTTCTCTACTTATCCTTTAAGTACTCCGGTTGTGGATCAAAAAAGGTCCTCTACAATTTTTAGCTATGACCCACCGTTTAGAAGATGGAAAATACCCCCCCCCCCAATCTAAGAAGGAGGAGGTTATAAAAATTTTAAAGTAGAAGGTTCGTATCTGTTTTTAAACCTGAACGACATGCCGTAAAAAGATTATTCGTATTTTCAAAATTTGAGATTCAAAAAAATTTAGGGGGTGTGTAGCACCCCCTACGAGGCCAGTAAGACGAATTTAAAAAATTTCTCTTCTTTACTTTCTACTCCGACACGATATATAGCAAAAATGTTGACTCCAAGCTATTTTTTAAGCGTAATGAATAATAAACTTAAAACCCGGATACGCAAAAAACTCAAAATTTCGTTTTTTGGATTTTTGCAACGAACGGGTTTAACAGTAAACATTTTGACTACGTATTCTTAAAGTACATAGGTAGGGGAACAAAAAACTCTTTGTGCGCTACCAGTTCCGACAAACGGTTGAGGAGATAAAATACCCCCTCCCACCACCCTTAAAAGAAGGGATGGGTTAAAAAAATTGAAAAAAATTTTTTTTTTGTGTATTTTTAACGCTGAAAACGATTCTGTAAAAATATTTTGAAAAATTCGAAAATTTGAAAATTGTCAAAATTTTGGGAGGGCGTAGCACCCCCTCACGGACACGGGATCTAAGTTTTCAAAAATTTTCCCTAATTCCGCCTGGAAGGGTAGCGCGGTGCATTTATAAAAAAAGCAATGAAAATGTTTTCCGGTCGTAAAAAAAGGAAAAAGTGATATCCGAAGGGGTCAAAAAGCCTAAATTTGGTTTTTTGAGTTTTTTTAGCGTACCCGTAAACGAAACACAACTTTAATAATATATTCTGAAACGTCTTCAGGAGACGAAGAAAAAAGATTCTGAGCACTTTTTTGCTACGACGCACGGTTAAAAAGTTCAAAATTTTCACCCCCCTCCACAACCCCCCTGAAATACGCGACCCGAGATTTCGGATTTTTCCTGGGGGTTCTAGCTACAGGTCGAGTGGACCACAGCGCCAGTTCAGCCGAGCGATGCGCCCAGATGGCTGTGATTTTTTTCGTTTTCGGGTTGTCCAAAATCGCCCCTTTTCCGCCCCCTGGAAGCCCCCTGGGTCGTTTTTCGGGCAACGCATGGTACGGCCCCCGCCTATCTCGACGAGACAAAGAAAAAAGGTCGCAGTGACCGTAGCGCTAGGACGCTTCCTTAAAGATGTTCAAAATTTTCGGGGGGCCCCCCTGAGCCCCCGGAAAGCGGTAACAAAAAAGTCACAATTTTATGGTCGGTTTCAAGGGTCGCTTGAACACTATTCGCAATAGGTTTTGCTTTCCGAGGCCCCGTGTAGGCTGTGACTTTTTGTCAGTGAGTGAGTCAGTGAGTGAGTGAGTGAGTGAGTGAGTGAGTGACACTGGGGCTTTATATAATATAGACTCGCCACCTCAGCGGCGCTTCGCGCCGCTTCAGTGGTGAGGCAGGGGGCTCCGCCCCCTGCACCCCCCTCACCACTCCAGCGGCGCTTCGCGCCGCTTCCGTGTCTCGAACTCAGAGGGGTAGGTGGATCACAATACATAAGAGGATCAGAACCATATAATTATGGGCGCTGCGCGCCCGCACTTTGTCATAGAGTGAAGTTAGGCCGCCAAGTGGGTTAGGTGGATCAGAATTTATCAGTTGATCAAGTGATTTAGATTAATTAGTTTTAAATTTTAAAAAAACGCACGCATCTTGCTGTATAAGAATTTGAAAAAAAGGGTGAAGTGGATAGGGTAAAGTCCGGTCAAACCTTAGGTAGATATGTATATCTAGTTTTCAAGTTAGAAGTTTATTAATTCTAGGTTAATGTTCAGCATATTTAATTTAAAAAATTGACATATTTAATGTTTAGCATATTTAATTAAAATTTTCAAGGGGCGTAGCACCCCCTTTGGCGCCCGGAAGAAAATTTTAAAAAATGCCTTGTGTTTCGGTATTATGCCGAACACGTTATATAGCAAAAATTTGGACTCTCAGCTATTTTTGAGGCAATATTGTTTTTTTTTTTTTTTTTTTTTTTAAGCTTTTATTGTTATTGGGAACTGTACATTGTTGACATCTACCCAATTTGATCGCTGCTTTTTGCTGTATTTTTTGACGTAGATTAGACATGAGTTTGAACGGGGACCCCCAATAGAGTTTGTTCATGGATGGCTGTCAACTGGTCACCATACAAAGTCGCTTGCCCAACCGGTGTTACTTAACAAATAATAGCGACTTTCTACCAGCTGACTGACTGGGCTGGCCCGAAGGCCAAATCAATTTGTAACTCAAAGAGAGAAAATTTTAAACTATGAATGATAGAAAAATGTATCTGGTCTCGTTAAAATTTTTTTTTTTTTTTTTTTTTTTGGTTTAACGTCCGACTGTTCTGCAGTTACTGCTAATGCAGACGGGGTCTCGTTAAAAACAGCGTTGTTTTGCCTACTCCTCAACTGGTATAAAGAATTTAGAAATAAGCTAAATTTCTATGTAGGAATGTGTTAAATTAGGAATTTTTAAGTGGTAACCCCAAAATTACATTTTTAAAATTTTTCACTGCGCAATCATTTCTGTTTTATGTAATGAGCTGAAAACGTACTGGAACAATCGTAAGCCACACTAAAAATTACCCATACGTAATGTTTAGCAATACAGAGCACTTAAACTCCGTAAGAACATTTTAAAAATTTCAGATCATAGTGTTTAATGACCAATTTTTTTTAAACTCATTTGAAAAATACCTCTTGCAAAAGAAACAAATGTCCCAGGGAAATTTTTTCTCACAATCAAACATTTTGAAATGAAAGTGTAACATATTTTTGAGTCTAGATAGTCATAAGTAATTAGTACAATTTTGTTATTCATTAAAATAGCACTTCTTTAACTAAGTAATCAGAAAACGCATAGCCACGTCAATTGCTGAAGTGCTTGGGGTTATTTAAGTAATTTATACCCATTTTTAAAACCACTGTAACTTTTGACCGTATCAGGGACAAAACAAATCGATTTCTACGCAAAAAACTACTTAATATAAGAAAATAAAAACGTATCTACATATCAACCGCGATTTATCATGAGTTTTCAAACATAATTTCAAGTTAAAACAATGCAAATAATAATTCAAAATATAGTAATTATTCGGGAGTACCCTGTATCAGTTCGGCGACTTTATTTTCAGAATCTCCGTTAAAAAATCGTTAATATTAGTAATAACAAAAAGTATACCGGCAACATTTTAAATACATTTTTGTCGATTGAAGTAAAAACACAAAATATTTTACCCGCCTTTGAAAATAGAGAAAGCGCCGCCCCACGGAGAAATTTGAAAACAATGACCGATACAAATATGCGTTTTTCGCGTATTTCTGAATTGATTATTATTAATTTAGAAATGTACTAAAGAATTACAATTAAGCACAACGAACCATCAGCAAAGTATCCATGTGCAAAATGTGTTAAATTCCGAATTTTAATTTTGGTTACGTCAAAATTACAGTTTTTAAACTTTTCACTCCCCTGTAATTTCTATGGCATGTATAAAGGTAAAAACATGCTGGGTCTATCCACAAGGACCTCCTTAAACTGGCCTAACATAATGTATTCCAATAAAGTCCTTTTACACTCCAGGAGGACATTGTAAAAATTTTAACTCCAAGAGTTTAACGTCCGATTTTTTTTTAAACTCATTTGTTAAATACCTCATGTAAAAAAAACAAATGTTTAAGAGAACGTTTTCTTTACAATTGAATAGTTTACGAATTGGAGTAAATAAACCTGTTTACGGCTCTGGAAGATCTAAGGTAAATAGTAGAATTTCGAAATTCGGTATAGTCATAATTCTTAAGCTCATAAATTGAAAAAACGCATAGCCAAGTTGATTGCTGAAGTGCTTGGGGTCTAAAATGGCGTTTCAAAATTTCAAATCCATTTATTAAATCAGGGTCACGTTTTACCGTATTTTAGACAATAAAACCGAATTCTACGCTAAAAACTACTTAATATAAGAAAATAAAAAAGTGTCTACATATTAACGGCAATTTATCATGAATTTTTAAAAATCAATTTTGAAAATCCCGAAATTCGTTGTTTTTATCCCGGTTTTCCAGAAAACGGTTGAATATTTTTGAAATCCGTGAATTGATCCTTACGTTTCGGCTCATTCCCGACAAAAAAGGTGTCGGTGACTTTTTCGCTAGGAGGCTTCTATACAGCGGCCAAAGAAATCGCCTCCTCCACCGCCACTCCAAATAAAAATGCACAATGTTCTATCCGCGCTAATCGTGCAGCTTTAATGTAGAACTAATGAGAATATATAATAAAAATTTCCGCAAAATTCCTAATGGGTAGAAAATTAGTTTATTCAAATTTATGGAGTGACAGGTACCCGTGAAATTTTCTGTTACACAAAAACCCATGTAATTTTAGTAGCTGAAAACGTTGCATTTGAAATATTTTGTAAAAATTGAATTTTTAAATTTCTCTTATTATTCCCCTCCTCCAAACGCCATAAATTAAGTCAAAAGTTTACGGTTTCGCATTTTTCCTGGGGGTTTTGGCGCAAGGCGGATACGGTACAATAACCAGTTTAGCCGTGCAAAGCACCCAGATGGCTGTGAATTTTTCGTTTTTTCAATTTGAAAATTTTCCCCTTCTCCGTGACGTGGAAGCCTTAGAAAGAGATGAAAAAGTTTTTAAACATATTCGCCCCGCCTAACTCAACGAGACGAAGAAAAAAGGTCGCAGTGAACGTTGCGCTCCGACGCACGGTTAAAAAATTCAGAAAACTACCCCTAACGCCCTGCCACCCCAAATGGGATTAGGTAAAAATTGGCAATTTTCTGGCCGGTTTCAGCGCAAGACGGAGAAAAAAGGTTCTGAGGTCTAACACTCTCCGAGGCTTCCTTCTAGGTTAGAATTTATGTCAGTCAGTCAGTGAGTGAGTCAGTCAGTCAGTGAGTGAGTGTGCTTGCAGCTTTAAATATAAAAAGACTCGCCACTCCAGCGGCGCTTCGCGCCGCTTCCGTGCCTCGCATCAGAGGGGTAGGTGGATCAGAATTCATAATTGGATCAGAACACTTTGCCACAAAGTGAAGTTCGGTCTCCAAAGGGTTTGCGTGGTTCACAATATTTTGAAATTTTAACATATAAAAGCTTTAGGTTAATAATTTAAGTTTTAAAATTTGAACTTTAATTGTTGAGGTTTGAATGAATGATACTTTGGGTTTTCGTTTTTTTATGTGAGCTGGTTTTGCGACTTGGACAATTTTCGGATTACCAAACTTCTATGTAATTTTCTTTGATATATAACATGCCGTTTTCCGCTCACATTTCTCTATGGAATGAAGAAATAAAAAATGCACAGTATTGGTCAGGGTACGTGAAAAATATTACAAGGCTTTAGGTTAAAGTCGACTGTCCCAAATGAGTTCAATAAAGTTTGGTTCCAAATAAGTATTCTTTTAACTAATCACATTCTGTGTTACTAAGTCCCTATCTAATAAAAACCGCCCTCCCTCTTTTTGACTCTGCACGAGTCCTTGTCTCGGCTTGGGACGAGCAGAACTTGACCTAATCACATATTCAAATTCTGGCGAGGTTACGGTTTCCCCCCACTTAGTGCTACGGAGCATGGAAGAAACATTTTAAAAATTTAATGCAGATAAATAAAAATTTCACTGTTTTTTCATGGAATCTGATATTTGGTAGGGTTACATGAAAAAAATTAATAAGGTCCTCTACAATTTTTAGCTATGACCCACCGTTTAGAAGATAAAAAATACCCCCCCAAAACTTAGAAGTGGGGAGGTTATAAAAATTTTAAAGTAAGAGGTTCGTATCTGTTTTTAAAGCTAAACGACATGCCGTAAAAAGATTATTCGTATTATCAAAAGTTGAGATTTAAAAAATTTGGGGGTAGCACTCCCTACGGGGCCCGTAAGGCGAATTTAAACAATTTTCCTGGGGGTTCTAGCTAAAAGGTCGAGTGGACCACACCACCAGTTCAGCCGAGCGATGCGCCCAGATGGCTGTGAGTTTTTTCGTTTTCGGGTAGTCCGAAATGGCCCCTTTTCCGCCCCCAGGAAGCCTCCGGGGTCGTTTTTCGGGCAACGCATGGTACGGCTCCCGCCTATCTCGACGAGACAAAGAAAAAAGGTCGCAGTGACCGTAGCGCTAGGACGCTTCTTTAAAGATGTTCAAAATGTTCGGGGGGCCTCCCTGAGCCCCCGGAAGGCGGTAACCAAAAAGTCATAATTTTCTGGTCGGTTTTAAAGGACGCCTGAACAATGTTTGTCATGGGTTTTGTTCTCCGAGGCCTCCGTATAGGTTAAAATTTATGTCAATGAGTGAGTGAGTCAGTCAGTGACCCCTGGTTAAATACCCCTCCTCTAACACTAAGAAGGGGGGAAGTTATAAAAATTTTAAAGTACGCTATTCGTATCTGTTTTTAAAGCTAAACGACATGCCGTTAAAAGATTTTTCGTATTTTCAAAATTTGAAATTTTAAAAATTTTTTGGGGGGGCCGTAGTTCCACCATTTTATTGTTAATTTGGTTTTTTGAGTTTTCTCTGTGAAAGAGTGGGATGACAGAACCTTTGTTTACTTATTCTTTAAGTACTCCGGTTGTGGAACAAAAAAGGACCTTTACAATTTTTAGCTATGACCCACCGTTTAGAAGATGGAAAATACCCCCCCACAAAACTAAGAAGGGGAGGTTATAAAAATTTTAAAGTAGAAGGTTCGTATCTGTTTTTAACGCTAAAGAACATGTCGTAAAATGATTATTTGTATTTTCAAAATTTGAGATTTAAAAAATTTGGGGGGGGGGGTTAGCACCCCCTACGGGGCCCGTAAGACGAAATTTAAAAAATTTCTCTTCTTTAGGTTCTACTCCGAACACAATATATAACGAAAATTTTGACTCCAAGCTATTTTTTAAGCGTAATGAATAAGTAACTTAAACCCGGATACGCGAAAAACTCAAAATTTCGTTTTTTGGATTTTTGCAACGAACGGGTTTAAAAGTAAACTTTTTGATTACGCATTCTTAATGTACATTAATAGGGGAACAAAAAACTCTTTGTGCGCTCCCAGTTCCGACAAACGGTTAAGGAGATAAAATACCCCCTCCCCCCACCCATAAAAGAAGAGGTAGGTTTAGAAAATTGAAAAAAATTAATTTTTTGTGTATTTTTAACGCTGAAAACGATTCTGTAATAAAATTTTGAAAAATTCGAAAATTTGAAAATTTTAAAAATTTGGGGGGGCGTAGCACCCCTCACGGACACGGGACCTAAGTTTTCAAAAATGTTCCGTAATTCCGTCCGAAAGGGTAGTGCGGTGCAATTATAAAAAAAGCAATGAAAATGTTTTTCGTGCGTAAAAAATGAAAAAAGTGATATCCGATGGGGTTAAAAAGCCTAAATTTGGTTTTTTGAGTTTTTTAAGCGTACCCGTTAACGAAACACAACCTTAGTAACATATTCTGAAACGTCTCCGGGAGACTAACAAAAAAGGTTCTGAGCACTGTTTAGCTACGACGCACGGTTAAAAAGTTCAAAATTTTCACCCCCCTCCACCACCCCCCTAAAACACGCGACCCGAGATTTCGGATTTTTCCTGGGGGTTCTAGCTATAGGTCGAGTGGACCACAGCGCTAGTTCGGCCGAGCGATGCGCCCAGATGGCTGTGATTTTTTCGTTTTCGGGTTGTCCGAAATGGCCCCTTTTCCGCCCCCTGGAAGCCCCCCAGGTCGTTTTTCGGGCGACGCATGGTACGGCCCCCGCCTATCTCGACGAGACGAAGAAAAAAGGTCGCAGTGACCGTAGCGCTAGGACGCTTCCTTAAAGACGTTAAAAATTTTCGGGGGGCCCCCCTGAGCCCCCGGAAGGCGGTAACCGAAAAGTCATAAATTTCTGGTCGGTTTCGAGGGTCGCTTGAACACTATTCGCAATAAGTTTTGCTCTCCGAGGCCCCGTTTAGGCTGTGACTTTTTGTCAGTGAGTGAGTCAGTCAGTGAGTGACACTGGGGCTTTATATAATATAGGACTCGCCACTCCAGCGGCGCTTCGCGCCGCTTCCGTGTCTCGCATCAGAGGGGTAGGTGGATCAGAATACATGAGCGGATCAGAACCATAAAAGTACGGGCGCTGCGCGCCCGCACTTTGTCATAGGGTGAAGTTCGGCCGCCAAGGGGGTTAGGTAGATCAGAATTTATAATTCAATGATTGAAGATTTAAATTTCAAAATTCGAAGTTTGAGGTTTTTCATATATTTTAAATTTTAGATTGAGGTTGCTCTTATAAATTTTAGGTTTGAATACTTGAAATTTCAACGTTTGAAATTTTACCATTAAAAAGTTTGAAATTTAATAATTTGGGATTGGTATTTGTAGTTTATTTATTGAAGCTTAAGCGCTTAAAGTTTTTAGAATTGTGGTTGAGGGTTAAAGGTTAGAAATTTCAAAGTTTAAGCTTCAAGATTTTTATGTTATGTGATTGATTTTTATATTTTTTAAAAAGTTCATAGTTTAGAGTTTGAGCAATTGGAAAAGTGAAGTTCGGTTAAGGTTACAAAATTTGAAAATTTGTGGTATTGATTGGCAGGTTTGGAGTTCGATAGTTTGATGTTTTTTTTTAAATTTTCAGTTTGCTAGTTTAAAGCCTAAAAATTTATTGTTTGAGAATATAATTTCCTACGTTTGAAGGTTTATAGTTTTGGGTTTCAAAGTGTGACGTTTGACTTACAATTACCTTTTTTCTGCGTAATGAAGATATAACCCGTTCTACTTTTTCAAAATTATTTTGAATTTTCATTTTTTTATTTAAAGGTTAAATGTAAGTAAAGTTAACTGTTAAAATTTGGAAAATTTTTTGTTCCAACGTTTCAATGTCTATAGCTTGAGGTTTAAAAGTTTGATGTTTAATGATTGAGAGTTTGGAGTTTCAAGTAATGTGTAAAGTTTTAATGAATCGGTCTGGTGTTTTATGCTCGCATTTTTCTGTGTTCTGAAATTTTAAATTTTAATCGAATAATTGAAAGTTATATGTTTAAAATTTGAAGTTTGAAGTTTTTAATGTTATTTAGGTTTAATTTTAAATTTCAGTGTGACATTTCATAGTTTGAAGCTTAAAGATTTTATGTTATGTGATTGACTTTCAGTTTTTCAAAAATAAACGTTTTAAGTATCATAGTTCAGAGTGTAAACCATTGAACGACTGAGGTTCGGTTAAAGATTCGTGGTAGTGGTTGAAAGGTTTGAAGTTATAATTATTAATGTTTTATTTTAAATTTTGAATTTTCAACGTTTGAAGGTTTATAAATGGAGGTTTTAAAGTTTAATATTTGAAATTTGCTGACAAAAGGTTTTAGTTTGAAGTATAACGTTGGCTTATAAAAATTTATTTACATATTTCATAGTCTGTTGCTTTGAAGTTTTAAAATTTAAATTTTCAATGTGTAAACATTTTTAATTTCAAGTTAGTATATTAAAGTTAACAAATATTAAAGTTTGACCGCTGATGTTTTATAATTTGAAGGTTTGAAGTTTCAATGATTGAAGTTTTAACACTTGAGTCTGAAAATTTAGGACTAATATATTAAGTTTTAAAAATCCAAGTTTGGGGTTTTTAATATATCTTATATTTCTGGCTGAGGTTTGCTTTTTATAAATTTTACAATTAAAAAATTGATTTTTCAACGTTTGAAGTTTTATAATTTGAAGGTTTGAAATTTTTAAAGATAGCAAATAGTACTTGAAGATTAAGGTTTTATATTTTTTTGAAGATTAAGATTTTCAAGTTTCTAGGTTTGAGGTTGTCGGTTAAAGATGTGCCAATTTAAAGTTTGAAGGTTGCCGATTTTTATGTTATGTGGTTAACATTATGATTTTTCAAAAACACAATTTTGAAAACTCATAATTTACAGTTTGAAAACTAAGGTTCAATTAATGTTACCAAGTTTGTATATTTGAGTAGTGGGTGGAAGGTTTGAAGTAGTAAAGTTTTATTTTTTATTATTTATTATGAATTTTCAGTTTGATAGTTTAAAGGCTAGAAGTTTAAATGTATAGATTTTGAAAATAAAAATTTCCAACGTTTGAAGGTGTATAGGTTGATGTTTGACAGTTTGCAGACGAAAGGTTTTAAGATTAAAGTTTCACGGTGGGCTTTTAAAATTTCAGTTTCAAAGTTTAAACATTTTAAACCTCGAAGGTTTAAATTTTGAAGTTTTAGTTTATAATTCTTTTAGGTTGAGATAAGTATGAAGGTTTAACGTTTGAGTTTTAAAATTACAAAGAGTCAGGGCTTCAACATCTAGTTTGATTAAGGTTAGAGTTCGTGAATTCAAAGTTTGATGTTTGCCTGTAAAAGGTTCGAAATAATTAAATTTACATTAACAGGTTGAAAAGTTTGATGGGTAAAACTTAGCGTTTGATATTTTAAATTTCCGTTTCGAAATTTTGATGTTATACGGTATAAATGTTTTATGTTGGGGTTTCACGTTTTTACCTTTCCGACTTACATTTTTCTGCGCAATGAAGATATAAGACGTTCATCTATTTCAATATTATTTGGAATTTTTAGTTTTTATTTTAAAGGCTAGAAAGTCAAATGTTAAGAGTTTGGAAAATTTTTTGTTCCAACGTTTGAATTTTTAAAGTTTGCGGTTTTAAGGTTTGATTTTTGAAGAATAAATTAATATTTTATATTTAAAGTTTAGTGTTCTGATTTAAAAATTTATCATTTTAATACTTGAAAGTTCGAAATTTCACATTACAAGCTTTGGAGATAAGAGGTCAAGCTTGAGTTTTGACGTTTGATTATCAGATTTGTATGGTTAAAGTTTCGTGATTCAAAGATAGAAATTTTAAAGATCAACGAGTCACGGTTTAAGCATTTACTTTGAAGTTTGTAAGTTTAAGTTTACAGGTTTTGGTTTCAAAGTTGGATCTTTGTCAAAGAAAGGATGGAAATAATTAAATTTGAAATTAAATAGTTTAAAAGCTTGAGGTTTTAAGGCATAAAACTTCCATGTTGGTTTTTGACGTTTAAACCTTTCTCACTTACATTTGTCAGCGTAATAAATCTATACAAACGTTCACTATCTTTGGTTATTTCAGTATTGTTTTGCGTTACATGAAAAATATTAACAGGGCTTTAGGTTTTGGCAGATTACCTAAAAAAATTAATTTATAAATTAAGCTCAAACAAAGATATTGTTAATTATTTGCATTGGCAAGAGAAAGTTCCGTGCATATTTACAACACATTTAAAAAAAAAATATTTCTTCGACCAGTATTGGTTTATTTTTAATGTTTTGTAACATAAGTTAAGGATATTTTAATTATTTGCATTGGCAAGCGAAAGTTCCGTGCGCATTTACAACACATTTAAAAAAAATTATTTCTTCGGCCAGTATTGGTTTATCTGTAATGTTTTGTAACATAAGTTAGGGATATTGTTAATTATTTGCATTGGCAAGAGAACGTTCCGTGCGTATTTACAACACATTTAAAAAAAATTATTTCTTCGGCCAGTATTGGTTTATTTTTAATGTTTTGTAACATAAGTTAGGGATATTGTTATTTATTTGCATTGGCAAGAGAAAGTTCCGTGCGTATTTACAACACATTTAAAAAAAATTATTTCTTCGGCCAGTATTTATAAAATTATTTATAATAAAATTGTGATTTTCGCTGCCCGTAATGTCTTAGAAGCAACATTATGTTTATTGTTAATTTTTTGCATTGGCAAGAGAAAGTTGTGTGAATGTTTCACACCAGTTTTTAAAAAAAATTGTGATTTTCGCTGCCCGTAATGTCTTATAAGGAACGTTATGTTTATTGTCAATTTTTTGCATTGGCAAGAGAATGTTGTGTGAGTTTTTCACACTAGATTTAAAAAAAATAGTTATATCTGCTGCTTTGAGTGTGTACTAACAATATTGGTGTTTACATTCCAGTCACAAAAGAATGCATCCATTTTGTGGATGCATTCGTCAGTTGGTTTATAAATTTAATAACGGATTTTATTAAGTTAAATAATGTGCTTTTAGTCAACGATGGCGTTGAACTGTTGAATATTTTGGCGTTATTGTCTCATTATGTGAATAATTTATATTTTCCCGTGTCACATTTAATTGTGTAAGTGTTTAACTGAGTAATTGTATTACAGTAGCACCTAAATAAAGACGGCTGACAAATATTTTCCATGTGCAGACCACTTAATCTTTTAACTACATTAATTTTTCATGTTCATTAGAAGAGTTATGCATTTAGTTCTTAATGTTTATCTTAAAGAAGTTTATCTTAACCAGTTATATTTTTTTTAAATTGTTAGAAAAATTGTAGAAAAACTATATTAATTATTATATTTTTATATCTACATAAGTAACTTGTTTGAGTTTTACTTACCCTTAACCCGTCTATTGTAAGGAAGACGTTAAGCAAATAATGTTTCTTATATTCAATCACACAACACAACACAATTACAAAAACAAATACAATATTGTTTTAAATTTATTTATTCACACACACACACAAGAAAAAACACACTTTCTATAACACACTACAGCAAAGGCAGGCTTCCGAACAGAAGAGGCGTAAGAGAATGAGTACTAAAGCGTGCAACGCGCATTAATACATGGCGCATTGATACAAGATAGATTGATACATAGATCTGATTATATTTTTCAATATCTATGAAAGAAATTCAATTTTAAATAATTTAATAACGAATTACAAACGGAAAAACGTTTTTGGTTCTTATTTACTTAATATTTTACGCCCAAAACATACGTACAGTATCTTTGGCTTCTGCTATAAGATCACCCTTTACAAAGTGAAAACAAATAGTGCGGCCCATTGAGTTCACGCGTCTCTAGGCGTGGTTCAACATGGCGTCTTGTTTGTTTATACTAGCGACTATTAAAATTAATTTAATAAGCATATTAAACATATTTCATTTCGAGGTTAAAATCTAATAACTTACGACTTACAATTAATAAATATAACTTATAACTGAATAATAAAAGAATTTTTAATGAAATCCAACAAAGCTATTAGTAAAAAATCATTAGTAAATAACATTATTATTATTATTATTATTATTATTATGATTTTTATTATGTCATTATGTGTTCTTCTTTCTGTTACTAAATTATTATTAATTAATTATTAATCAAAAAAAATTGGCCATTATATTTATAAGACGCTATGAACTGTTGTAAGAATTCATTGTTAAGTTCAATAAGTGACAATAAATAAATTATTCTGTTTCGAATGTGCTCTGGGTTTTGGGTATTTCTCCGTTAACGGGTGGGCTAACGAGGCTTTTGTTTACATTTTCTTGATTTTTTAAAATGATCTTGTGTGTTTTAAATCCAAACGACATGCTGTTAAAAGATCATACATATTTTGAAAATTTAAGAATTTAAACCATTTTGGCGGGCTTAGCTCCCACTACGGAGCACGGAAGAAACATTTTAAAAATTTAATGAAGATAAATAAAAATTTCACTGTTTTTTCATGGATTCTGATATTTGGTAGGGTTACATGAAAAAAATTAATAAGGTCCTCTACAATTTTTAGCTATGACCCACCGTTTAGATCGGTCTGGTGTTTTATGCTCGCATTTTTCTGTGTTCTGAAATTTTAAATTTTAATCGAATAATTGAAAGTTATATGTTTAAAATTTGAAGTTTGAAGTTTTTAATGTTATTTAGGTTTAATTTTAAATTTCAGTGTGACATTTCATAGTTTGAAGCTTAAAGATTTTATGTTATGTGATTGACTTTCAGTTTTTCAAAAATAAACGTTTTAAGTATCATAGTTCAGAGTTTAAACCATTGAACGACTGAGGTTCGGTTAAAGATTCGTGGTAGTGGTTGAAAGGTTTGAAGTTATAATTATTAATGTTTTATTTTTAATTTTGAATTTTCAACGTTTGAAGGTTTATAAATGGAGGTTTTAAAGTTTAATATTTGAAATTTGCTGACAAAAGGTTTTAGTTTGAAGTATCACGTTGGCTTATAAAAATTTATTTACATATTTCATAGTCTGTTGCTTTGAAGTTTTAAAATTTAAATTTTCAATGTGTAAACATTTTTAATTTCAAGTTAGTATATTAAAGTTAACAAATATTAAAGTTTGACCGCTGATGTTTTATAATTTGAAGGTTTGAAGTTTCAATGATTGAAGTTTTAACACTTGAGTCTGAAAATTTAGGACTAATATATTAAGTTTTAAAAATCCAAGTTTGGGGTTTTTAATATATCTTATATTTCTGGCTGAGGTTTGCTTTTTATAAATTTTACAATTAAAAAATTGATTTTTCAACGTTTGAAGTTTTATAATGTGAAGGTTTGAAATTTTTAAAGATAGCAAATAGTACTTGAAGATTAAGGTTTTATATTTTTTTGAAGATTAAGATTTTCAAGTTTCTAGGTTTGAGGTTGTCGGTTAAAGATGTGCCAATTTAAAGTTTGAAGGTTGCCGATTTTTATGTTATGTGGTTAACATTATGATTTTTCAAAAACACAATTTTGAAAACTCATAATTTACAGTTTGAAAACTAAGGTTCAATTAATGTTACCAAGTTTGTATATTTGAGTAGTGGGTGGAAGGTTTGAAGTAGTAAAGTTTAATTTTTTATTATTTATTATGAATTTTCAGTTTGATAGTTTAAAGGCTAGAAGTTTAAATGTATAGATTTTGAAAATAAAAATTTCCAACGTTTGAAGGTGTATAGGTTGATGTTTGACAGTTTGCAGACGAAAGGTTTTAAGATTAAAGTTTCACGGTGGGCTTTTAAAATTTCAGTTTCAAAGTTTAAACATTTTAAACCTCGAAGGTTTAAATTTTGAAGTTTTAGTTTATAATTCTTTTAGGTTGAGATAAGTATGAAGGTTTAACGTTTGAGTTTTAAAATTACAAAGAGTCAGGGCTTCAACATCTAGTTTGATTAAGGTTAGAGTTCGTGAATTCAAAGTTTGATGTTTGCCTGTAAAAGGTTCGAAATAATTAAATTTACATTAACAGGTTGAAAAGTTTGATGGGTAAAACTTAGCGTTTGATATTTTAAATTTCCGTTTCGAAATTTTGATGTTATACGGTATAAATGTTTTATGTTGGGGTTTCACGTTTTTACCTTTCCGACTTACATTTTTCTGCGCAATGAAGATATAAGACGTTCATCTATTTCAATATTATTTGGAATTTTTATTTTTTATTTTAAAGGCTAGAAAGTCAAATGTTAAGAGTTTGGAAAATTTTTTGTTCCAACGTTTGAATTTTTAAAGTTTGCGGTTTTAAGGTTTGATTTTTGATGAATAAATTAATATTTTATATATAAAATTTAGTGTTCTGATTTAAAAATTTATCATTTTATTACTTGAAAGTTCGAAATTTCACATTACAAGCTTTGGAGATAAGAGGTCAAGCTTGAGTTTTGACGTTTGATTATCAGATTTGTATGGTTAAAGTTTCGTGATTCAAAGATAGAAATTTTAAAGATCAACGAGTCACGGTTTAAGCATTTACTTTGAAGTTTGTAAGTTTAAGTTTACAGGTATTGGTTTCAAAGTTGGATCTTTGTCAAAGAAAGGATGGAAATAATTAAATTTGAAATTAAATAGTTTAAAAGCTTGAGGTTTTAAGGCATAAAACTTCCATGTTGGTTTTTGACGTTTAAACCTTTCTCACTTACATTTGTCAGCGTAATAAATCTATACAAACGTTCACTATCTTTGGTTATTTCAGTATTGTTTTGCGTTACATGAAAAATATTAACAGGGCTTTAGGTTTTGGCAGATTACCTAAAAAAATTAATTTATAAATTAAGCTCAAACAAAGATATTGTTAATTATTTGCATTGGCAAGAGAAATTCCGTGCATATTTACAACACATTTAAAAAACAAATATTTCTTCGACCAGAATTGGTTTATTTTTAATGTTTTGTAACATTAGTTAAGGATATTTTAATTATTTTGCATTGGCAAGAGAAAGTTCCGTGCGTATTTACAACACATTTAAAAAAAATTATTTCTTCGGCCAGTATTGGTTTATTTTTAATGTTTTGTAACATAAGTTAGGGATATTGTTATTTATTTGCATTGGCAAGAGAAAGTTCCGTGCGTATTTACAACACTTTTAAAAAAAAAATATTTCTTCGGCCAGTATTGGTTTATTTTTAATGTTTTGTTACATATGTTAAGGGATATTGTTAATTATTTGCATTGGCAAGAGAAAGTTCCGTGCGTATTTACAACAAATTTAAAAAAAATTATTTCTTCGGCCAGTATTGGTTTATTTTTAATGTTTTGTAACATAAGTTAGGGATATTGTTATTTATTTGCATTGGCAAGAGAAAGTTCCGTGCGTATTTACAACACTTTTTAAAAAAAAAATTATTTCTTCGGCCAGTATTGGTTTATTTTTAATGTTTTGTAACATAAGTTAGGGATATTGTTATTTATTTGCATTGGCAAGAGAAAGTTCCGTGTGTATTTACAACACTTTTAAAAAAAAAATATTTCTTCGGCCAGTATTGGTTTCTTTTTAATGTTTTGTAACATATGTTAAGGGATATTGTTAATTATTTGCATTGGCAAGAGAAAGTCCCGTGCGTATTTACAACACATTTAAAAAAAATTATTTCTTCGGCCAGTATTGGTTTATTTTTAATGTTTTGTAACATAAGTTAGGGATATTGTTATTTATTTGCATTGGCAAGAGAAAGTTCCGTGCGTATTTACAACACTTTTTAAAAAAAAATTATTTCGTCGGCCAGTATTGGTTTTTTTTTAATGTTTTGTAACATATGTTAAGGGATATTGTTAATTATTTGCATTGGCAAGAGAAAGTTCCGTGCGTATTTACAACACATTTAAAAAAAATTTATTTCTTCGGCCAGTATTTATAAAATTATTTATAATAAAATTGTGATTTTCGCTGCCCGTAATGTCTTAGAAGCAACGTTATGTTTATTGTCAATTTTTTGCATTGGCAAGAGAATGTTGTGTGAGTTTTTCACACTAGATTTAAAAAAAATAGTTATATCCGCTGCTTTGAGTGAGTAATAACAATATTGGAGTTTACATTCCAGTCAGTCACAAAAGAATGCATCCATTTTGTGGATGCATTCGTCAGTTGGTTTATAAATTTAATAACGGATTTTATTAAGTTAAATAATGTGTTTTTAGTCGACGATGACGTTGATCTGTTGAATATTTTGGCGTTATTGTCTCATTATGTGAATAATTTATATTTTCCCGTGTCACATTTAATTGTGTAAGTGTTTAACTGAGTAACTGTATTACAGTAGCACCTAAATAAGGATGGCTGACAAATTTTTCCATGTGGAGACCACTTAACCTTTTAACTACATTAATTTTTCATGTTCATTAGAAGAGTTATGCATTTAGTTCTTAATGTTTATCTTAAAGAAGTTTATCTTAACCAGTTATATTTTTTTAAAATTGTTAGAAAAATTGTAGAAAAACTATATTAATTATTATATTTTTATATCTACATAAGTAACTTGTTTGAGTTTTACTTACCCTTAACCCGTCTATTGTAAGGAAGACTTTAAGCAAATAATGTTTCTTATATTCAATCACACAACACAACACAATTACAAATACAATTACTATATTGTTTTAAATTTATTTATTCACACACACACAAGAAAAAACACACTTTCTATAACACACTACAGCAAAGGCAGGCTTCCGAACAGAAGAGGCGTAAGAGAATGAGTATTAAAGCGTGCCACGCGCATTAATACATGGCGCATTGATACAAGATAGATTGATACATAGATCTGATTATGTTTTTCATTATCTATGAAAGAAACTCAATTTTAAATAATTTAATAACGAATTACAAACGGAAAAACGTTTTTGGTTCTTATTTACTTAATTTTTTACGCCCAAAACATACGTACAGTATCTTTGACTTCTGCTATAAGATCACCCTTTACAAAGTGAAAACAAATAGTGCGGCGCATTGAGTTCATGCGTCCCTAGGCGTTGTTCAACATGGCGTCTTGTTTGTTTATACTAGCGACTATTAAAATTAATTTAATAAGCATATTAAACATATTTCATTTTGAGGTTAAAATCTAATAACTTACGACTTACAATTAATAAATATAACTTATAACTGAATAATAAAAGAATTTTTAATGAAATCCAACAAAGCTATTAGTAAAAAATCATTAGTAAATAACATTATTATTATTATTATTATTATTATTATTATTATTATTATTATTATGATTTTTATTATGTCATTCATTCTTCTTTCTGTTACTAAATTATTATTAATTAATTATTAATCAAAAAAATTGGCCATTATATTTATAAGACGCTATTAACTGTTGTAAGAATTTATTGTTAAGTTCAATAAGTGACAATAAATAAATTATTCTGTTTCGAATGTGCTACGGTTTTTGGGTATTTCTCCGTTAACGGGTGGGCTAACGAGGCTTTTGTTTACATTTTCTTGATTTTTTAAAATGTTCTTGTGTGTTTTAAATCCAAACGACATGCTGTTAAAAGATCATACATATATTGAAAATTTAAGAATGTTAACCATTTTGGCGGGCTTAGCTCCCACTACGGAGCACGGAAGAAACATTTTGAAAAATTAATGAAGATAAATAAAAATTTCACTGTTTTTTCATGGATTCTGATATTTGGTAGGGTTACATGAAAAAAATTAATAAGGTCCTCTACAATAATTAGCTATGACTAATAAACATTATAAATATTTCTATTTTCAAAATTTGAGATTTAAAAAGAATTGAGGGGGGGTTGGCATCCCTACGGGGCCCGTAAGACGAATTTAAAAAAGTTTCACTTCTTTAGGTTCTACTCCGAACACAATATATAGCAAAAATTTTGACTCCAAGCTATTTTTTAAGCGTAATGAATAAGTAACTTGAAACCCGGATACGCAAAAAAACCCAAAATTTCGTTTTTTGGATTTTTGCAACGAACGGGTTTAAAGGGGCAATTTTTGATTACGTATTCTTAAAGTACATTGGTAGGGGAACAAAAAACTCTTTGTGCGCTACCAGTTCCGACAAACGGTTGAGGAGATAAAATACCCACCTCCCCCCACCTTTCAATGAAGGGGAGGGTTTAAAAAATTGAAAAAAATTCTTTTTTTGGGTATTTTTAACGCTGAAAACGATTCTGTAAAGAAATTATAAAAAAGTCGAAAATTCAAAAATTTTCAGAATTTTGGGGGGGCGTAGCACCCCTTACGGACATGGGACCTAAGTTTTCAAAAATGTTCCGTTATTCCGCCCAAAAGGGTAGTGTGGTGCAATTATAAAAAAAGCAATCAAAATGTTTTCCGGGCGTAAAAAAAGGAAAAAGTGATATCCGAAGGGGTCAAAAAGCCTAAATTTGGTTTTTTGAGTTTTTTAAGCGTACCCGTTAACGAAACACAACTTTAGTAACATATTCTTAAACGTCTCCGGGAGACGAACAAAATAGACTGAGCAGTTTTTAGCTACGACGCACGGTTAAAAAGTTCAAAATTTTCACCCCCCCTCCACCACCCCCTTAATACACGCGACCCAAGATTTCGGATTTTTCCAGGGGGTTCTAGCTATAGGTCGAGTGGACCACACCGCCAGTTCGGCCGAGCGATGCGCCCAGATGGCTGTGATTTTTTCGTTTTCGGGTTGTCCGAAATCGCCCCTTCTCGGGCCCCTGGAAGCCCCCGGGGTCGTTTTTCGGGCGACTCATGGTACGGCCCCCGCCTATCTCGACGAGACGAAGAAAAAAGGTCGCAGTGACCGCAGCGCTAGGACGCTTCCTTAAAGGCGTTCAAAATTTTCGGGGGGCCCCCCTGAGCCCCCGGAAGGCGGTAACCAAAAAGTCATAATTTTCTGGTCGGTTTCAAGGGACGCCTGAACAACGTTCGTCATGCGTTTTACTCTCCGAGGCCTCCGTATAGGTTAGAATTTATGTCAATGAGTGAGTGAGTGAGTGAGTGACCCCTGGGGCTTTATATAATATAGACTCGCCACTCCAGCGGCGCTTCGCGCCGCTTCCGTGTCTCGCATCAGAGGGGTAGGTGGATCAGAATACATGAGCGGATCACAACCATAAAAGTACGGGCGCTGCGCGCCCGCACTTTGTCATAGGGTGAAGTTCGGCCGCCAAGGGTGTTAGGTGGATCAGAACTTTTAAGTGTATAGGTTTAAAGTTACGTCAAAGCGTTAGGTGGATAAAAGTAATTAGTTTTTAAATATGAATTTTTTAAGTTGAGGTTAATGTTTCAAAAGGCGCTGATGGGCCAGAGTTTCAAAAATTAAAGTTTACACCGAAGTATTGTAATATGATGTTATGTAGTTTCAATGTATGCCGTTCAAGGTTTCAAATTTCATACGTTTAAAAATTTGCGTTTAAAGAGATTGATGTTTTAAGTCAAAATGTTGAAGTCTGAGATTTGGAGATATTTTACTTTTGTGTACTAAAATTATGAATTTTAATCGAATTATTGAAGTTTTCAATTTTAAAATTCGAAGTTTGATGTTTTTCATATATTTTTAATTTTTATAAATTTTACATATAAAAAATTTCAACTTTTGAAGTTTTATAATTTAGAGGTTTGCTAGTTTTTTAAGTTTGGAAGTTAACGTTAAGTTTGAAGTTGGACGTTTGTTTGTTTGTTTGATGATTAAGAGTTCAAAGTTTATAGTTTTTAAGTTAAGGGTTATAGGTTTGACATTTTAAAGTTCGACGGTTGGAGACTTAGACGTTATGTGATTAACTTAAAGATTTTTCAAGAATAAGAGCTTAAAGATTCATAAAGTTCATAGCTTGGGAAGTTTTCTGTTCCAACGTTTAAATGTTTGTAGTTTGATGTTTCAAAGGTTGTTGTATATAGTTGGAGAGTCGGAAGTTTAAAGTAATGTTTGGACGTTATGTTTGAAGAAAAAAGTATTAATATAAGATTACAAGTTCACAGTGTGAAGCTTTGAAAGTTTGAGGTTCTAGGTTATGCTTATATAGTTTAAAGATTTGTGATTGTGGTTGAAATTTTTAAGTTTAATGCTTTCTTTTCAATTTGCAATTGTATAGTTTGATTTAAAACATTTGAAGGTTTTATAGTTTGATCGTTGTCAGTTTCAAGACGAAAGGATTGAGCTTATAGTTTCAAGTTGTGCTTTTGAAATTTCAAATATAAAGTTTCATGGTTGAAGTTTCAAAATTTAAAAATTCTAAACGTTGAAGTTTAAAAATTTAAACTTAAATTTATAAATTTTTAAGTTAAAATTTTTGAGGGTTGAATGTTAAAAGTTTCTAAATGCGACATTCAAAGGTTTCAAGTTTTGATATTCAAAAGTATATCGGATGAAGGTTTGAAGGTTTGGATGAAGGTCTGATATTTATAAAATGTGCGCTGTGTTTTAAAACACTGTAAACACTTTAAAACAATGTGCCGCCTTGTAAAACAAAACAAAATCACTTTTCGGAAGGTTTAGAACTCTAAGGTATAACATTTAAGGTGTAAGGTAAGCTATATACGTTTCAGATTTAGGTTCAATGTTTATAAGTTTTACGAAAGTTTCAACTTTCGATATTCCTTTTTATAATTTGAATGGTTGAAGTTTGAAGATAATATTATGTTGATTCAATTTTTAAAGTATAGAGGTGTAATTTAGGAATCACAAAAATTTGTTGTTCATGTTTGAAATGTAACAAATTTTTAAATCGCCGACCTTAAGAGTAGTCAACAAACCATGTGCGTGGCGAAGTTCCTTGAAGCCTTAAAATGTTTAAAGGTTTCAAATTTTATAAGGTGAAATTCATTTATTTTTTATAAAAACGTTTATTTTTTTTTTTTAAATTGTTTGGTCATCACCCGTTCGCTAAAATCAATCTACTGCATTTCGAATCGGTCTGGTATATTCAGCTCACATTTCTTTCTGTAATGAAGTTTATTTTTTTAATCGTTTTTAATTTTGAAATTTGAATGTAAATAGGTTTTTAACCTATAAACGTTTCAGCCATGGGTTTAAAAATATTAAATTTATAACGTTTTATTTTATTACAGTTAGTTTATTAAAGTTAACAAATATTAAAGTTTGAACGTTGATGTTTTATAATTTGAAGGTTTGAAGTTTCAATGATTGAAGTTTTAAAACTTGAGTTCTGAAAATTTTGAATTTATGTAATGTATTTGTAAAAATCGAAGTTTGGGAATTTTAATATATTTTATATTTCTGGCTGAGGTTTGCTTTTTGTAAATTTTGCGCTTGAAAAATTGATGTTTCAACGTTTGAAGTTTTGTAATTTGAAGTTTTAAAATTTTAAAGTTTGCGATTGGAATTTGAAGATTGAGATTTTATATTTTTTTGAGGAATAAGCTTCAAAAATATTTAATTTTTTCTTTATTAAGCTTGTATATAATTTGATATCTTCGAAGTTTCAATGATTGAAGATTTAAATTTCAAAATTCGAAGTTTGAGGTTTTTCATATATTTTAAATTTTAGATTGAGGTTGCTTTTTATTTTGAATACTTGAAATTTCAACGTTTGAAATTTTACCATTAAAAAGTTTGAAATTTAATAATTTGGGATTGGTATTTGTAGTTTATTTATTGAAGCTTAAGGGCTTAAAGTTTTTAGAATTGTAGTTGAGGGTTAAAGGTTAGAAATTTCAAAGTTTAAGCTTCAAGATTTTTATGTTATGTGATTGATTTTTATATTTTTCAGAAAGTTCATAGTTTAGAGTTTGAGCAATTGGAAAAGTGAAGTTCGGTTAAGGTTACAAAATTTGAAGATTTGTGGTAATGATTGGCAGGTTTGAGTTCGAAAGTTTGATGTTCTTTTTTAAATTTTCAGTTTGCTAGTTTAAAGCCTAAAAATTTATTGTTTGAGAATATAATTTCCTACGTTTGAAGGTTTATAGTTTTGGGTTTCAAAGTGTGACGTTTGACTTACAATTACCTTTTTTCTGCGTAATGAAGGTATAACCCGTTCTACTTTTTCAAAATTATTTTGAATTTTCATTTTTTAATTTAAAGGTTAAATGTAAGTAAAGTTAAATGTTAAAGTTTGGAAAATTTTTTGTTCCAACGTTTCAATGTCTATAGCTTGAGGTTTAAAAGTTTGATGTTTAATGATGGAGAGTTTGGAGTTTCAAGTAATGTGTAAAGTTTTAATGAATCGGTCTGGTGTTTTATGCTCGCATTTTTCTGTGTTCTGAAATTTTAAATTTTAATCGAATAATTGAAAGTTATATGTTTAAAATTTGAAGTTTGGAGTTTTTAATGTTATTTTGGTTTAATTTTAAATTTCAGTGTGACATTTCATAGTTTGAAGCTTAAAGATTTTATGTTATGTGATTGACTTTCAGTTTTTCAAAAATAAAAGTTTTAAGTATCATAGTTCAGAGTTTAAACCATTGAAAGACTGAGGTGCGGTTAAAGATTCGTGGTAGTGGTTGAAAGGTTTGTAGTTATAATTATTAATGTTTTATTTTAAATTTTGAATTTTCAACGTTTGAAGGTTTATAAATGGAGGTTTTAAAGTTTAATATTTGAAATTTGCTGACAAAAGGTTTTAGTTTGAAGTTTCACGTTGGCTTATAAAAATTTATTTACATATTTCATAGTCTGTTGGTTTAAAGTTTAAAAATTTAAATTTTCAATGTGTAAACATTTTTAATTTCAAGTTAGTATATTAAAGTTAACAAATATTAAAGTTTGAACGCTGATGTTGTATAATTTATTTTATAATTTATTTTAATTATTTGCATTGGCATGAGAAAGTTCCGTGCGTATTTACAACACATTTATAAAAAAAATTATTTCTTCGGCCAGTATTGGTTTATTTGTAATGTTTTGTAACACAAGTTAGGGATATTGTTATTTATTTGCATTGGCAAGTGAAAGTTCCGTGCGTATTTACAACACTTTTTAAAAAAAAATTATTTCTTCGGCCAGTATTGGTTTATTATTAATGTTTTGTAACATATGTTAAGGGATATTGGTAATTATTTGCATTGGCAAGAGAAAGTTCCGTGCGTATTTACAACACATTTAAAAAAAATTTATTTCTTCGGCCAGTATTTATAAAATTATTTATAATAAAATTGTGATTTTCGCTGCCCGTAATGTTATAGAAGCAACGTTATGTTTATTGTTAATTTTTTGCATTGGCAAGAGAAAGTTGTATGAATGTTTCACACCAGTTTTTAAAAAAAATTGTGATTTTCGCTGCCCGTAATGTCTTATAAGGAACGTTATGTTTATTGTCAATTTTTTGCATTGGCAAGAGAATGTTGTGTGAGTTTTTCACACAAGATTTAAAAAAAATAGTTATACCTGCTGCTTTGAGTGTGTACTAACAATATTGGTGTTTACATTCGAGTCACAAAAGAATGCATCCATTTTGTGGATGCACGATGGCGTTGATCTGTTGAATATTTTGGCGTTATTGTCTCATTATGTGAATAATTTATATTTTCCCGTGTCACATTTAATTGTATAAGTGTTTAACTGAGTAATTGTATTACAGGAGCACCTAAATAAAGATGGCTGACAAATATTTTCCATGTGCAGACCACTTAACCTTTTAACTACATTAATTTTTTATGTTCATTAGAAGAGTTATGCATTTAGTTCTTAATGTTTATCTTAAAGAAGTTTATCTTAACCAGTTATATTTTTAAAAAATAGTTAGAAAAATTGTAGAAAAACTATATTAATTATTATATTTTTATATTTTAATTTTTATATTTATAAGTAACTTGTTTGAGTTTTACTTACCCTTAACCCGTCTGTTGTAAGGAAGACGTTAAGCAAATAATGTTTCTTATATTCAATCACACAACACAACACAATTACAAATACAATTACTATATTGTTTTAAATTTATTTATTCACACACACACACACACACACACAAGAAAAAACACACTTTCTATAACATACTACAGCAAAGGCAGGCTTCCGAACAGAAGAGGCGTAAGAGAATGAGTATTAAAGCGTGCCACGCGCATTAATACATGGCGCATTGATACAAGATAGATAGATACATAGATCTGATTATGTTTTTCAATATCTATGAAAGAAATTCAATTTTAAATAATTTAATAACGAATTACAAACGGAAAAACGTTTTTGGTTCTTATTTACTTAATTTTTTACGCCCAAAACATACGTACAGTATCTTTGGCTTCTGCTATAAGATCACCCTTTACAAAGTGAAAACAAATAGTGCGGCGCATTGAGTTCAAGCGTCCCTAGGCGTTGTTCAACATGGCGTCTTGTTTGTTTATACTAGCGACTATTAAAAATTCATTTAATAAGCATATTAAACATATTTCATTTTGAGGCTAAAATCTAATAACTTACGACTTACAATTAATAAATATAACTTATAACTGAATAATAAAAGAATTTTTAATGAAATCCAACAAAGCTATTAGTAAAAAAGCATTAGTAAATAACATTATTATTATTATTATTAATATTATTATTATTATTATTATGATTTTTATTATGTCATTAATTCTTCTTTCTGTTACTAAATTATTATTATAATGTGCTCTGGGTTTTGGGTATTTCTCCGTTAACAGGTGGGCTAACGAGGCTTTTGTTTACATTTTCTTGATTTTTTAAAATGTTCTTGTGTGTTTTAAATCCAAACGACATGCTGTTAAAAGATCATACATATTTTGAAAATTTAAGAATTTCAACCATTTTGGCGGGCTTAGCTCCCTTTACGGAGCACGGAAGAAACATTTTAAAAATTTAATGAAGATAAATAAAAATTTCACTGTTTTTTCATGGGTTCTGATATTTGGTAGGGTTACATGAAAAAAATTAATAAGGTCCTCTACAATTTTTAGCTATGACCCACCGTTTAGAAGATAAAAAATACCCCCCCCAAAACTTAGAAGGGGGGAGGTTATAAAAATTTTAAAGTAAGAGGTTCGTATCTGTTTTTAAAGCTAAACGACATGCCGTAAAAAAATTATTCGTATTATCAAAAGTTGAGATTTAAAACATTTGGGGGTAGAACTCCCTACGGGGCCCGTAAGGCGAATTTAAACAATTTTCCTGGGTGTTCTAGCTATAGGTCGAGTGGACCACACCACCAGTTCGGCCGAGCGATGCGCCCAGATGGCTGTGAGTTTTTTCGTTTTCGGGTAGTCCGAAATGGCCCCTTTTCCGCCCCCTGGAAGACCCCGGGGTCGTTTTTCGGGCAACGCATGGTACGGCTCCCGCCTATCTCGACGAGACAAAGAAAAAAGGTCGCAGTGACTGTAGCGCTAGGACGCTTCTTTAAAGATGTTCAAAATTTTTGGGGGGCCCCCTGAGCCTCCGGAAGGCGGTAGCCAAAAAGTCATAATTTTCTGGTCGGTTTCAAAGGACGCCTGAACAATGTTTGTCATGGATTTTGTTCTCCGAGGCCTCCGTATAGGTTAAAATTTATGTCAATGAGTGAGTGGTCAGTCAGTGACCCCTGGTTAAATACCCCCCCTCTAACACTAAGAAGGGGGGAAGTTATAAAAAATTTAAAGTACGCTATTCGTATCTGTTTTAAAGGCTAAACGACATGCCGTTAAAAGATTTTTCGTATTTTCAAAATTTGAAATTTTAAAAATTTTGGGGGGGGGGGGGGGCTGTAGTTCCTCCATTTTATTTTTAATTTTGTTTTTTGAGTTTTCGCTGTGAAAGAGTGGGATGACAGAACCTTTGTTTACTTATTCGTTAAGTACTCCGGTTGTGGAACAAAAAAGGTCCTTTACAATTTTTAGCTATGACCCACCTTTTAGAAGATGGAAAATACCCCCCCCCCCAAAAAACTATGAAGGGGAGGTTATTAAATTTTTAAAGTAAAAGGTTCGTATCTTTTTTTAACGCTAAAGAACATGTCGTAAAACGATTATTTGTATCCTCAAAATTTGAGATTTAAAACATTTGGGGGTAGAACTCCCTACGGGGCCCGTAAGGCGAATTTAAACAATTTTCCTGGGTGTTCTAGCTATAGGTCGAGTGGACCACACCACCAGTTCGGCCGAGCGATGCGCCCAGATGGCTGTGAGTTTTTTCGTTTTCGGGTAGTCCGAAATGGCCCCTTTTCCGCCCCCTGGAAGACCCCGGGGTCGTTTTTCGGGCAACGCATGGTACGGCTCCCGCCTATCTCGACGAGACGAAGAAAAAAGGTCGCTGTGACCGTAGCGCTAGGACGCTTCCTTAAAGATGTTCAAAAATTTCGGGGGGCCCCCCTGACCCCCCGAAAGGCGGTAACCGAAAAGTCATAATTTTCTGGTCGGTTTCAAGGGACGCCTGAACAACGTTCGTCATGCGTTCTGCTCTCCGAGGCCTCCGTATAGGTTAGAATTTATGTCAATGAGTGAGTGAGTCAGTGAGTCAGTGACCCCTGGGGCTTTATATAATATAGACTCGCCTCCGGCGCGGCAGGGGGCTTCGCCCCCTGCACCCCCCTCGCCACTCCAGCGGCGCTTCGCGCCGCTTCCGTGCCTCGCATCAGAGGGGTAGGTGGATCAGAATTCATAATTGGATCAGAATCATTTTCCACAAGGTGAAGTTTTAGTCGCCAAACGAGTTGGGTGGTTCAGTATATTTTGAAAGTTTTTGAAAGTTTAACGTTTGGGGGGTTTGGGGGTTTTCTGGCAGTTGGGACCTTTCGTAACTTATTCTTAAAGTACTCCGGCAGTGGAACAAGAATGGTCCAATACAATTCTGAGCTATGACCCACCATTTAAAAGACGAAAAACACCCCTCCTCACAAATAGGGAGAGGTTATACAAATTTTAAAGTAAGCCGTTCGTATCTGTTTTTAAAGCTAAAGAACTTGCCGAAAAAAAATTTCGTATTTTTAAAATTTGCGATTTTTCAATTCGGGGGGGTGTAGCACCCCATTTTGGGATTGGAAGAAGAATTTATATAATTAATATAATAATAATAATAATTAAAGTTTTAAAATTTAACTTTGAATGTTGAGGTTTGAATGTATGATACTATGAGTTTTTCGTTTTCTTATGTGATCTGGGGTTGCGACTTGAACAATTTC
The DNA here is from genome assembly GCA_035578175.1 of Catonia carolina. Taxonomy (NCBI): domain Eukaryota; kingdom Metazoa; phylum Arthropoda; class Insecta; order Hemiptera; family Achilidae; genus Catonia; species Catonia carolina. The sequence continues at coordinate 5,467,042 of JAQMRL010000004.1, forward strand.
CGATTACCAAATTTACCCAGTATTGGTCAATGTTACTTGAAAAATATTACAAAAATATTACAATTTGGATTTTTGAGTTTTTTCTGTGAAAAAGTGGGTTGACAAAACCTTTGTTTACCTATTCTTTAAGTACTCCGGTTGTGGATCAAAAAAGGTCCTTTACAGTTTTTAGCTACGGCACACCGTTTAGAAGATGAAAAATCCCCCCCCCCCAACTAAGAAGGGGAGGTTATAAAAATTTTAAAGTAAGCTGTTCGTATCTGTTTTTTAAGCGAAACGACATGCCGTAAAAAATTTTCTCGTATTTTCAAAATTTTAGATTTTAAAAAATTTCGGGGGAGGGGTAGCACCCCTTTTGGGCCCGCAAGACGAATTTCAAAAATTTTCTCTTCTTAAGGTTTATCCGAACACGATATAGAGCGAAAATTTTGACTCCAAGCTATTTTCAAGCGTAATGAATAAGTACATTGAATACCGTATACGCAAAAAAGTCAAAATTTGGTTTTTTAGATTTTTGTAACGAACGGGTGTCAAAATCGAATTTTCGCTTATATACTATCAAAGTCCTTCACGAGACGAACAAAAAAGTTTCGTAGACCACTAGGTCCGACAAGCCCTTAGGGAGATAAAAGCCACCCCTTCCCCCCCTTAAATATAGGAGGTGGTTTCAAAAAAATTCGAAAATACACATTTTTCAGTATTTTTAACCACAAACAAGGTCCTGTTAAAAGATTTTTAAAATTTTGAATATTTGAGTTTTTTTTAAATTTTGGGGGGGCGTAGCACCCCTTACAGGTCCGAGACCTAAGGTTTCAAAAATTGTCCTTACTTCCGGTCGATTAAGTAAGCCAAAGAAAATAGAAACTTGGCATTAAGATTGATGCCGGGGCGTAGAAAAAGGAAAACCTGAAATTCGCAACCCCTAAAAAGCCTAAATTTCGTTTTTCGGGTTTTTTGGGCGAACCGGTCGTTTTTGAGCGACGGTCAAAAAACGATTTTAAACCACTTTGGAAGAGCAACAAAAAAGGTCCTATACTCTTTTACGCTAGGACGCACCGTTAAAAAGCTCAAAATTTAAGGGAGGCCCCCCAGCGCCCCCCGAAGGCGAAAACCCAAAAGTCATAATTTTCCCTTCGGTTTCAGCGACAGGCGAAGAGAAAAGGTCCTGATCGTTTTCCCGCTCCGAGGCCTCCTTACGGGTTAGAATTTATGTCAGTGAGTCAGTCAGTCAGTCAGTCAGTGAGTGACCCGCAGGGCTATAGAGTATATGGACTCGCCACTCCAGCGGCGCTTCGCGCCGCTTCCGTGCCTCGCATCAGAGGGGTAGGTGGATCAGAATTCATAATTGGTTCAGAATCATTTTCCCAAGGTTTTAGTCGCCAAACGAGTTGGGTTGTTCACTATATTTTATTTTGAAGTTTTAAGATGTGAACGTTTAAAGTTGAAGTTCGAAGTTTTAGAAGTTAAAAATTCGAAGGTTTTTAAGTTTTAGTTTTATTTTTAAGTTTTAACGTTTTTTCGGGTTACCAAATTTTTATGTAATTTTCTTCGCTAAGTAACATGTTAAAAGATTATTTGTATTGTACTCAGGAAATTTTAAAATTTTTCTTTGGTTAGCAATCACCATAGGACGGCGACCTAAAATTTAATTAATTTTATTTATTGTATTGGGTTACATGAAACTATTAACAGGGCTTTAGGTTACAGGCGTTTGCCAAAACAAGTAATCCAAAGTTTCACTTCAAGGGTTTCTTAATTTTCAAAAATTTCCGTGACTTCCCATCAGCAAAAATACATCTAATCTTTTTCAAATGTACTACGTTGTAATCCGCACATATTTTTCTATGTTATGTAAAAAAATAACACAATTTAAGTATTTTCCTGGTATTGATCAAGCTAACATAAACATATTTTACAGGGCTTTAATTTTCGGACGATTGCCCACAAAAAAGAGTTTAATAATGTTTCGTTCCAGTGATTTCTTAATTTTTTTAAAATTTTCGGTTCATCGTGCTTCGCAAAAATTAATCTAATTTGTTTCGAATAGGCCCTGCCGTTTTCCACTCACGTTTCTGTATTAATTGAAATAAATAAAAATATTCACTTATTTTCCGGTTTACCTAATATTGGTTACGGTCACATGAAAATATATCAGGGCTAGGTAACAGGGATGGGTTGAATTCGACTGCCGCAAAATTAGTCGACTAATGTTTGCTCCTAAGGTTTTTTAATAATTCCAAAATTCTTGGGTCACCCACCTTCGTCGATATCAATCGAATGTGTTTTGAATGAGCTCCGTAGTTTTCCGCTCACAATTCTCTACGTAAAAAAATTTAAAGGTCATTTTGCGAGTTTTCATGTTATTGGTCGTGGGTATATATATTAAAAAAATCTCTAATTTCCCTGTTTTCCCGGTATTGATCGCTGTAAAATTAAAATTTTGAAAGGGCATTAGTGCATTTAAAAAGCATCATACCCGGATGCACAAAAAAGTCGAAAATTTGTTTTTCTAGTTCTTTTCGTGCCCGGTTTGGGCTAATGGGACCTTTTGTTACTTATTCTTGAAATACTCCGACAGTAGAACAAACATGGTTTCATACAATTTATAGTTACGACCCACTGTTTAAAATATAAAAACATCCCCCCCGCGCAATAACAGGGCGAGGTTACAAAAATTTTAAAGTAAGCTGTTTGTATTTGTTTTTTAAGCTAAACGACATGCCGTAAAAAAATTTTGTATGTACAAAATTTGACATTTAAAAAAAAGTTGGGGGGGGGTTTCTAGGTGATGGGACCTTTCGTAACTTATTCTTGTAGTACTCCGGCAGTGGAACAAGAATGGTCCAATACAATTCCGAGCTACGACCCACCATTTAGAAGAAGAAAATAACCCCCCCCCAAGAAAGGGGAAGGTTATAAAAATTTTAAAGTAAGCTGTTCGTATCTGTTTTTAAAGCTAAACAACTTGCCGAGAAAAAAATTTCGTATTTTGAAAATTTGCGACTTTTAAATGCTTGGGGGGGGGGTTGTAGCACCTGATTTTGGGACCCGAAGAAGAATTGTAAAAAAATCTGGTTTACGTTTTATCCCGAACACGATATATAGCGACAAATAGCTATTAATAAGGCGTAAGAACCAGGCAACCTAAAACCAGGACACACAAAAAATTCAAAATTAATTTTTTTGGATTTTTCTAACAAACGGGCGTGAAAAGAGAACTTTTGCTTAAAGATTCTTAAAGTACTTAAAAAAAGGAACAGAAAACCCTTTGTAAGGTACTAAGTCCGACAAACCGTTAACGAGATAAAAAGCACCTCTCCCCCCACCCTAAACAGAAACGAAGGTTTTTAAAAAAATTCGACAATACACAATTTTTTGTATTTTTAATGGGAAAGAAGATGCTGATGAAACATTTCAAAAATTTTGAAAAAAAAAAAATTTTTCGAAATTTTGGAAGGGCGTAGCACCGCCCACAGGTCCGGGACATAATGTTTCAAAAAATGTCCGTATTTCCGGTCGATAGGGTAAGCCGACTGAAAATAAAAACCTGCATCAAATGTTATCCCCGGGCGTACAGACAGAGAAAACTGAAATTCGCAACCCCCAAAAAGCCTAAATTCGGTTTTTTGGGGTTTTCGTGCGAACCGGTCGTTTTTGAGCGACGGTCAAAAAACGTTTTTAACCCACTTCGGACGAGCAACAAAAAAGATCTTATACTCTTTTACGCTAGGACGCACCGTTAAAAAGCTCCTTGAACATTTTCTGATTACCAAATTTACCCAGTATTGATCATTGTTACTTGAAAAATATTACAAAAATATTACAATTTGGTTTTTTGAGTTTTCTGTGTGAAAAAGTGGGCTGACAAAACCTTTGTTTACCTATTCATTAATTACTCCGGTTGTGGATCACAAAAGGTCCTCTACAGTTTTTAGCTACGGCCCACCGTTTAGAAGATGAAAAATACCCCCCCCCCCAAAACTAAGAAGGGGAGGTTATAAAAATTTTAAAGTAAACTGTTCGTATCTGTTTTTAAAGCGAAACGACATGCCGTAAAAATTTTTTTCGTATTTTCAAAATTTTGAGATTTTAAAAAATTTGGTTGGGGAGGGGTAACATTACTATTGGGCCCGCAAGACGAATTTCAAAAATTTTCTTTTCATTAGGTTTTATCCGAACACGATATATAGCAAAAATTTTGACTCTAAGCTATTTTTTAAGCGTAATGAATAAGTACCTTGAAACCCATGTACGCAAAAAAGTCAAAATTTGGTTTTTTTTTATTTTTGCAACAAACGGGTGTCAAAATCGAACTTTCGCTTATATACTATCAAAGTACTTCACGAGACGAAGAAAAAAGTCTTTGTAGACCACTAGGTCCGACAAACCCTTAAGGAGATAAAAGCCACCACTTCCCCCCCTTAAATATAGGGGGTGGTTTCAAAAAACTTCGAAAATACACATTTTTCAGTATTTTTAACGACAAAAATGATACTGTTAAAAAATTTTGAAAATTTTGAAAATTTGAATTTTTTTTAAATTTTGAGGGGGCGTAGCACCCCTTACAGGTCCGAGACCTAAAGTTTCAAAAACTGTCCGTACTTCCGGTCGATAGGGTAAGCCGAAGAAAAATGAAAACCGGCATCAAGATTGATCCCGGGGCGTAGAAAAAGGAAAACCTGAAATTCGCAACCCCTAAAAAGCCTAAATTTCGTTTTTCGGGTTTTTTGGGCGAACCGGTCGTTTTTGAGCGACGGTCAAAAAACGTTTTTAAACCACTTCGGACGAGCAACAAAAAAGGTCCTTTACACTAATACGCTAGGACGCACCGTTAAAAAGTTCAAAATTTAAGTGAGGCCCTCCAGCGCCCCCCGAAGGCGAAAACCCAAAAGTCATAATTTTCCCTTTCGTTTCAGCGAAAGGCGAAGAAAAAAGGTCCCAATGGTTTTCGCGCTACGAGGCCTCCTTATGGGTTAGAATTTATGTCAGTGAGTGAGTGAGTGAGTGAGTGAGTGAGTCAGTGACCTGCAGGGCTATAGAGTATATAGAAGGCAGGGGGCTTCGCCCCCTGCACCCCCCTCGCCACTCCAGCGGCGCTTCGCGCCGCTTTCGTGCCTCGCATCAGAGGGGTAGGTGGATCAGAATTCATAATTGGATCAGTATCATTTTCCCAAGGTTTTTGTCGCCAAACGAGTTGGGTGGTTCACTATATTTTAAAATTTTAAGATGTGAAAGTTTAAAGTTGAATTTTGAAGTTTTAGAAGTTAAAAATTTGAAGGTTTTTAAGTGTTAGTTTTATTTTTAAGTTTTAACGTTTTTTTCGGGTTACCAAATTTTTATGTAGGCTTAATTGTCTTCGCTAAGTAACATGTTAAAAGATTATTTGTATTGTACTCAGGACATTTTAAAATTTTTGTTTGGTTAGCAATCATCATAGGACGGCGACCTAAAATTAATTTAATTTTATTTATTATATTGGGTTACATGAAACTATTAACAGGGCTTTAGGTTACAGGTGTTGGCCAAAACAAGTAATCCAAAGTTTTACTTCAAGGGTTTCTTAATTTTCGACAATTTCCGTGACTTCCCATCAGCAAGAAGACATCTTATCTGTTTTAAATGTACTACGTCGTAATCCGCACAATTTTTCTATGTTATGTAAAAAAATAACACAATTTAAGTATTTTTCTGGTATTGATCAAGTTAACACAAACATATTTTACAGGGCTTTAAGTTTGCCGACAAAAAAGGGTTCAATAATGTTTCGTTCCAAAGATTTCTTAATTTTTCCAAAATTTTCGGTTCATCGTGCTTCCCCAAAATCAATCTAATTTATTTCGAATGGGCTCTGCCGTTTTCCACTCACGTATCTTTATATATTGAAAAAAATAAAAAAATTCACTTATTTTCCGGTTTACCTAATATTAGTCAGGGTTACATAAAAAAACAGGGCTAGGTAACAGGGATGGGTTGAAGTTGACTGCCACAAAATCAGTCCAATAATGTCAGCTCCTAAGGTTTTTTAATAATTCCAAAATTCCTGGGTCACCCACCTTCGTTGAAATCAATCTAATGTGTTTTGAATGAGCTCTGTCGTTTTCCGCTTACAATTCTCGATGTAAATAAATTTAAAAAGGCATTCTGCGAGTTTGCATTTTATTGGTCGTGGGTACATATATTAAAAAAAATCTCTAATTCCCTATTTTCCCGGTATTGGTCGCTGTAAAATAAAAATTTTAAAAGGGCTTTACGTTTCGGCCGACTCCTGAAAAAAAGTGTTCAATAATTTTTTGTTTCAAGAATTTCTTAACTTTTTCCAAAATTTGTGGTCATCTCACTTTGCCATAATAAATCTAAACCGTTTTGAATCGGCTCCGTCTTATTCTTGAAATACTCCAGCGGTGGAACAAAAATGCTTCTATGCAAACTTTAGCTACGACCCACCGTTTAAAAGATGAAAACCAACTGCCCCCCCGGAATAAAGGGCCGCGGATATAAAAATTTTAAAGTAAGCTGTTTGTATATGTTTTTGAAGCTAAACAACTTGCCGAAAAAATTTCGTATTTTGAAAATTTGCGATTTTTAAATTCTGACAGGGGGTGTTGCACCCCATTTTGGGACCGGAAGAAGAATTTTAAAAAAAATCTGGTTTACGTTTAATCCCGAACACGATATATAGCGACAAATAGCTATTAATAGGGCGTAAGAACCAGGCAACCTAAAACCAACATACACAAAAAAGTCAAAATTTCTTTTTTTGGATTTTTTCAACGAACGAGGGCCGAAATAGAAATTTTGCTTAATTATTCTTAAAGTACTTCAGAAAAACAACAAAAAACTCTTTGTAAGTTACTAAGTCCGACAAACCGTTAACGAGATAAAAAGCACCCCTCTTCCCACCCTAAATTGAAGGGGTGGTTTAAAAAAAATTCAAAACTGCACAATTTTGTGTATTTTTAAAGGCACACAAGATGCTAATAAAACATTTAAAAAATTTTGAAAATTTAAATTTTTTCAAAATTTTGGAGTGGCGTTGCACCCCCCACAGGTCCGGGACACAATGTTTAAAAAAATGTCCGTATTTCCGGTCGATAGGGTGAGCCGACTGAAAATATAAACCTGCATCAAATGTTATCCCGGGGCGTACAGAAAGAAAAAACTGAAATTCGCAACCCCCAAAAAGCCTAAATTTCGTTTTTTGGGGTTTTCGAGCAAACCGGTCGTTTCTGAGCGACGGTAAGAAAACGTTTTTCAAGCACTTCGGACGAGCAACAAAGGTGGATCAGAATTCATTATTGGAACAGAACCATTTGCCACAAAGTGAAGTTCGGTCTACAAAGGGTTGGCGTGGTTCACAATATTTTGAAATTTTAACATATGAAAGGTTAAAGTTGAAGTTTGAAGTTTTAAATGTGAAAAATTTGAAGGTTTGAAGTTTTATGTTAATAATTAACGTTTTAAAATTTAACTTTGAATGTTGAGGTTTGAATGTATGATACTATGAGTTTTTATCGTTTTCTTATGTGATCTGGGGTTTCGACTTGAACATTTTCCGATTACCAACTTTACCCAGTATTGGTCAATGTAATCTTGAAAAGAATTACAAAAATATTACAATTTTTTTCTTTGAGGTTTCTCTGTGAAAAAGTGGGCTGACAAAGCCTTTGTTTACCTATTTTTTAAGTACTCCGGTTGTGGATCAAAAAAGGTCCTATACAGTTTTTAGCTACGGCCCACCGTTTAGAAGATGAAAAATACCCCCCTTAACTAAGAAGGGGGAGGTTATAAATATTTTAAATAAAGCTGTTCGTATCTGTTTTAAAAGCGAAACGACATGCCGTAAATTTTTTTTTTGTATTTTCAAAATTTTGAGTATTTAAAAAATTTGGGGGGGGGTAACACCCCTATTGGGCCCGCAAGACGAATTTCAAAAATTTTCTCTTTCCAGGTTTTATCCGAACACGATATATAGCAAAAATTTTGACACCAAGCTATTTTTTAAGCGTAATGAATAAGTACCTTAAACCCGGATACGCAAAAAAGTCAAAATTTAGTTTTTTAGATTTTTGTAACGAACAGGTGTCAAAATCGAATTTTTTCTTGTATACTATCAAAGTTCTTCACGAGACGAACAAAAAAGTCTTTGTAGACCACTAGGTCCGACAAACCCTTAACGAGATAAAAGCCACCCCTTCCACCCCTTAAATATAGGGGGTGGTTTCAAAAAAAATCGAAAATACAAATTTTTCAGTATTTTTAACCACAAACAAGGTACTGTTAAAAGATTTTGAAAATTTTGAAAATTTGAATTTTTTTTAAATTTTGGGGGGCGTAGCACCCCTTACAGGTCCGAGACCTAAGGTTTCAAAAATTGTCCGTACTTCCGGTCGATAAGGTAAGCCGAAGCAAAATGAAAACCGGCATCAAGATTGATACATAGGCGTAGAAAAAGGAAAACCTGATATTCGCAACCCCTAAAAAGCCTAAATTTCAATTTTTGGGGTTTTCGAGCGAACCGGTCGTTTTTGAGCGACGGTCCAAAAACGTTTTTAAAGCACATCGGACGAGCAACAAAAAAGGTCCTATACACCAATACGCTAGGACGCACCGTTAAAAAGTTCAAAATTTAAGGGAGGCCCCCCAGCGCCCCCCGAAGGCGAAAACCCAAAAGTCATAATTTTTCCATCGGTTTTAGCGACAGGCGAAGAAAAAAGGTCCTGATGGTTTTCGCGCTACGAGGCCTCCTTGTGGGTTAGAATTTATGTCAGTGAGTGAGTCAGTGAGTCAGTGACCCGCAGGGCTATAGAGTATATGGACTCGCCTCCGGCGAGGCAGGGGGCTTCGCCCCCTGCACCCCCCTCGCCACTCCAGCGGCGCTTCGCGCCGCTTCCGTGCCTCGCATCAGAGGGGTAGGTGGATCAGAATTCATAATTGGATCAGAACACTTTGCCACAAAGTGAAGTTCGGTCTCCAAAGGGTTTGCGTGGTTCACAATATTTTGAAATTTTAACATATAAAAGTTTAAGGTGATAATTTAAGTTTTAAAATTTGAACTTTAAATGTTGAGGTTTGAATGAATGATACTTTGAGTTTTCGTTTTTTTATGTGATCTGGGGTTGCGACTAATAATGTTTCAAAAAATGTCCGTATTTTCGGTCGATACGGTAAGCCTACTGAAAATAAAAACCTGCATCAAATGTTATCCCGGGGCGTACAGAATGAAAAAACTGAAATTGAAGCTAAACGACATGCCGTAAAAAAATTTTGTATGTTCAAAATCTGACATTTTAAAAAAAAAGTTGTGCGGGGGGATTTCTGGGTGATGGGACCTTTCGTAATTTATTCTTGAAGTACTCCGGCAGTGGAACAAGAATGGTCCAATACAATTCCGAGCTACGACCCACCATTTAGAAGAAGAAAATAACCCCCCCAATAAAGGGGAAGGTTATAAAAATTTTAAAGTAAGCTGTTCGTATCTGTTTTTAAAGCTAAACAACTTGCCGAGAAAAAATTTCGTATTTCGAAAATTTGCGATTTTTAAATGCTGGGGGGGGGGTTGTAGCACCTGATTTTGGGACCCGAAAAAGAATTGTAAAAAAATCTGGTTTACGTTTTATCCCGAAATTGATATATAGCGACAAATAGCTATTAATAAGGCGTAAGAACCAGGCAACCTAAAACCAGGACACACAAAAAATTCAAAATTAATTTTTTTGGATTTTTCTAACAAACAGGCGTAAGATTCTTAAAGTACTTCAAAAAAGGAACAGAAAACTGTTTGTAAGGTACTAAGTCCGACAAACCGTTAACGAGATGAAAAGCACCCCTCCCCCTACCCTAAAAAGAAACACAGGTTAAAAAAAATTCGAAAATACACAATTTTGTGTATTTTTAATGGGAAAGAAGATGCTGATGAAACATTTCAAAAATTGTGAAAAAAATTTTTTTCGAAATTTTGGAGGGGCGTAGCACCTTTCACAGGTCCGGGACATAATGTTTCAAAAACTGTCCGTATTTCCGGTCGATAGGGTAAGCCGACTGAAAATAAAAACCTGCATCAAAAGTTATCCCCGGGCGTACAGACAGAGAAAACTGAAATTCGCAACCCCCAAAGAGCCTAAGTTCGGTTTTTTGGGGTTTTCGTGCGAACCGGTCGTTTTTGAGCGACGGTTAAAAAACGTTTTTAACCCACTTCGGACGAGCAACAAAAAAGATCCTATACTCTTTTACGCTAGGACGCACCGTTAAAAAGCTCCTTGAACATTTTCCGATTACCAAATTTACCCAGTATTGATCAATGTTACTTGAAAAATATTACAAACATATTACAATTTTGTTTTTTGAGTTTTCTGTGTGAAAAAGTGGGCTGACAAAACCTTTGTTTACCTATTCATTAAGTACTCCGGTTGTGGATCACAAAAGGTCCTCTACAGTTTTTAGCTACGGCCCACCGTTTAGAAGATAAAAAATACCCCCCCCCCCCTAACTAAGAAGGGGGAGGTTATAAAAATTTTAAAGTAAGCTGTTCGTATCTGTTTTTAAAGCGAAACGACATGCCGTAAAAATTTTTTTCGTATTTTCAACATTTTGAGATTTTAAAAAATTGTGGGTGGGGGGGGTTAACACCCCTATTGGGCCCGCAAGACGAATTTCAAAAATTTTCTCTTCTTTAGCTTTTATCCGAACACGATATATAGCGAAAATTTTGACTCCAAGCTATTTTTTAAGCGTAATGAATAAGTACGTTGAAACCCGGATACGCAAAAAAGTCAAAATTTGGTTTTTTAGACTTTTGCAACGAACGGGTGTCAAAATCGAATTTTCGCTTGATTACTATCAACGTACTTCACAAGACGAACAAAAAAGTCTTTGTAGACCACTAGGTCCGACAAACCCTTAAGGAGATAAAAGCCAACCCTTCCCCCCTTAAATATAGGGGTTGTTTTTAAAAAAATTCAAAAATACACATTTTTCAGTATTTTTAACGACAAACAAAATACTGTTAAAAGATTTTTAAAATTTTTAAAATTTGAATTTTTTTAAAATTTTGGGGGGCGTAGCACCCCTTACAGGTCCGAGACCTAAGGTTTCAAAAATTGTCCGTACTTCCGGTCGATAGGGTAAGCCGACAAAAAATGAAAACCGGCATCAACATTGATCCCGGGGCGTAGAAAAAGGAAAACCTGAAATTCGCAACCCCTAAAAAGCCTAAATTTCGTTTTTCGGGTTTTTTGGGCGAACCGGTCGTTTCTCAGCGACGGTCAAAAAACGTTTCTAAAGCACTTCGGACGAGCAACAAAAAAGGTCCTATACACCAATACGCTAGGACGCACCGTTAAAAAGTTCGAAATTTGAGGGAGGCCCCCCAGCGCCCCCCGAAAGCGAAAACCCAAAAGTCATAATTTTCCATTCGGTTTCAGCGAAAGGCGAAGAAAAAAGGTCCTGATGGTTTTCGCGCTCCGGGGCCTCCTTACGGGTTAGAATTTATGTCAGTGAGTGAGTGAGTGAGTGAGTGAGTGAGTCAGTGACCCGCAGGGCTATAGAGTATATGGACTCGCCTCCGGCGAGGCAGGGGCTTCGCCCCCTGCACCCCCCTCGCCACTCCAGCGGCGCTTCGCGCCGGTTCCGTGCCTCGCATCAGAGGGGTAGGTGGATCAGAATTCATAATTGGATCAGAATCATTTTCCACAAGGTGAACTTTTAGTCGCCAAACGAGTTGGGTGGTTCAGTATATTTTGAAAGTTTTTGAAAGTTTAAAGTTTGGGGGGTTTGGGGGTTTTCTGGCAGTTAGGACCTTTTGTAACTTATTCTTGAAGTACTCCGGCAGTGGAACAAGAATTGTCCAATACAATTCTGGGCTATGACCCACCGTTTAGAAGACGAAAAACACCCCCCCCTCAAATAGGGAGAGGTTATACAAATTTTAAAGTAAGCCGTTCGTATCTGTTTTTAAAGCTAAAGAGCTTGCCGAAAAAAATTTTCGTATTTTCAAAATTTGCGATTTTTAAATTCGGGGGGGGGGGGGTGTAGCACCCCATTTTGGGATCGGAAGAAGAATTTATATAATTCATATAATAATAATAATTAAAGTTTTAAAATTTAACTTTGAATGTTGAAGTTTGAATGTATGATACTATGAGTTTTTCGTTTTCTTATGTGATCTGGGGTTGCGACTAATAATGTTTCAAAAAATGTCCGTATTTTCTGTCGATACGGTAAGCCTACTGAAAATAAAAACCTGCAACAAATGTTATCCCGGGACGTACAAAATGAAAAAACTGAAATTGAAGCTAAACGACATGCCGTAAAAAAATTTTGTATGTTCAAAATCTGACATTTTAAAAAAAAAGTTGTGCAAGGGGATTTCTGGGTGATGGGACCTTTCGTAATTTATTCTTGAAGTACTCCGGCAGTGGAACAAGAATGGTCCAATACAATTCCGAGCTACGACCCACCATTTAAAAGAAGAAAATAACCCCCCCAATAAAGGGGAAGGTTATAAAAATTTTAAAGTAAGCTGTTCGTATCTGTTTTTAAAGCTAAACAACTTGCCGAGAAAAAATTTCGTATTTCGAAAATTTGCGATTTTTAAATGCTGGGGGGGGGGTTGTAGCACCTGATTTTGGGACCCGAAAAAGAATTGTAAAAAAATCTGGTTTACGTTTTATCCCGAAATTGATATATAGCGACAAATAGCTATTATTAAGGCGTAAGAACCAGGCAACCTAAAACCAGGACACACAAAAAATTCAAAATTAATTTTTTTGGATTTTTCTAATTAACAGGCGTAAGATTCTTAAAGTACTTCAAAAAAGGAACAGAAAACTGTTTGTAAGGTACTAAGTCCGACAAACCGTTAACGAGATGAAAAGCACCCCTCCCCCTACCCAAAAAAGAAACACAGGTTAAAAAAAAATTCGAAAATACACAATTTTGTGTATTTTTAATGGGAAAAAAGATGCTGATGAAACATTTCAAAAATTGTGAAAAAAAATTTTTTCGAAATTTTGGAGGGGCGTAGCACCTCTCACAGGTCCGGGACATAATGTTTCAAAAACTGTCCGTATTTCCGGTCGATAGGGTAAGCCGACTGAAAATAAAAACCTGCATCAAAAGTTATCCCCGGGCGTACAGACAGAGAAAACTGAAATTCGCAACCCCCAAAGAGCCTAAATTCGGTTTTTTGGGGTTTTCGTGCGAACCGGTCGTTTTTGAGCGACGGTTAAAAAACGTTTTTAACCCACTTCGGACGAGCAACAAAAAAGATCCTATACTCTTTTACGCTAGGACGCACCGTTAAAAAGCTCCTTGAACATTTTCCGATTACCAAAATTACCCAGTATTGATCAATGTTACTTGAAAAATATTACAAACATATTACAATTTTGTTTTTTGAGTTTTCTGTGTGAAAAAGTGGGCTGACAAAACCTTTGTTTACCTATTCATTAAGTACTCCGGTTGTGGATCACAAAAGGTCCTCTACAGTTTTTAGCTACGGCCCACCGTTTCGAAGATAAAAATACCCCCCCCCCTTAACTAAGAAGGGGAGGTTATAAAAATTTTAAAGTAAGCTGTTCGTATCTGTTTTTAAAGCGAAACGACATGCCGTAAAAATTTTTTTCGTATTTTCAACATTTTGAAATTTTAAAAAATTTGGGGGGGGGGGGTTAACACCCCTATTGGGCCCGCAAGACGAATTTCAAAAATTATCTCTTCTTTAGCTTTTATCCGAACACGATATATAGCGAAAATTTTGACTCCAAGCTATTTTTTAAGCGTAATGAATAAGTACGTTGAAACCCGGATACGCAAAAAAGTCAAAATTTGGTTTTTTAGACTTTTGCAACGAACGGGTGTCAAAATCGAATTTTCGCTTGATTACTATCAACGTACTTCACAAGACGAACAAAAAAGTCTTTGTAGACCACTAGGTCCGACAAACCCTTAAGGAGATAAAAGCCAACCCTTCCCCCCTTAAATATAGGGGTTGTTTTTAAAAAAATTCAAAAATACACATTTTTCAGTATTTTTAACGACAAACAAAATACTGTTAAAAGATTTTTAAAATTTTTAAAATTTGAATTTTTTTAAAATTTTGGGGGGCGTAGCACCCCTTACAGGTCCGAGACCTAAGGTTTCAAAAATTGTCCGTACTTCCGGTCGATAGGGTAAGCCGAAGAAAAATGAAAACCGGCATCAAGATTGATCCCGGGGCGTAGAAAAAGGAAAACCTGAAATTCGCAACCCCTAAAAAGCCTAAATTTCGTTTCTCGGGTTTTTTGGGCGAACCGGTCGTTTTTGAGCGACGGTCAAAAAACGTTTTTGAAGCACTTTGGACGAGCAACAAAAAAGGTCCTATACACCAATACGCTAGGTTGCACCGTTAAAAAGTTTGAAATTTAAGGGAGGCCCCCCAGCGCCCCCCGAAGGCGAAAATCCAAAAGTCATAATTTTCCCTTCGGTTTCAGCGACAGGCGAAGAAAAAAGGTCCCCATGGTTTTCGCGCTCCGAGGCCTCCTTATGGGTTAGAATTTATGTCAGTGAGTCAGTCAGTCAGTCAGTGAGTGACCCGCAGGGCTATCAGTGACCCGCAGGGCTATAGAGTATATGGATTCAGTTGCTAGGCAGGGGGCTTCGCCCCCTGCACCCCCATCACCACTCCAGCGGCGCTACGCGCCGCTTCCGTGCCTCGCATCAGAAGGGTAGGTGGATCAGAATTCATTATTGGATCAGAACCATTTGCCACAAAGTGAAGTTCGGTCTATAATGAGTTTGCGTGGATCACAATATTTTGAAATTTTAACATATGAAAGGTTAAAGTTGAAGTTTGAAGTTTTAAAAGTTAAAAATTTGTAGGTTTTGAAGTTTTATGTTAATTATTTAATATTTAAAATATTAATAGTTTTAAAATTTAACTTTGAATGTTGAGGTTTGAATCTATGATACTATGAGTTTTTCGTTTACTTATGTGATCTGGAGTTTCGACTTGAAAATTTTCGGATTACCAAATTTGAAAAACTGAAGTTTCAACGTTTGAAGTTTTGAAATTTTAAAGTTAGCAAATAATATTTGAAGATTGAGGTTTTATGATTTTTGAAAATTAGGAGTTAGAAGTTTTTAGGTTTGAGGTTGTCGGTTAAAGATGTGCCATTTTAAAGTTTGAACGTTGAGGATTCTTATGTTATGTGAATTACTTTATGATTTTTCAAAAACACAAGTTTGAAAATTCAGAATTTTCAGTTTGAACCATTGAAAATCTATGGTTCAATTAATGTCACTAAGTTTGAATATTTGAGTAGTGCGTGGAATGTATGAAGTTCCAAAGTTTTTTTATTTTAAATTTTGAACTTTTTGTTTGTTAGTTTAAAGGCTAGAAATTTTAATGTACGGAGTTTGAAAATTGTAATTACCAACGTTTGAAGGTTTATAGTTCGAGGTTTCAAAGTTTGATGTTCAATGGTTTGCAGACGAAAGGTTTTCAGCTTAAAGTTTTACGTTCGGCTTATAAAATTTTAATTTCAAAGTTAAAACATTTTAAACCTTGAAGGTTTAAATTTTGAAGGTTTAGTTTAGAACTCTTTTAGGTTGAGTGAGGTTTGAAGGTTTAACACGTTTGAGATTAAAAAATTCAAAAAGTCTAGGCTCTGCCGTTATCTGCTCACATTTCTCTATGTATAGAAGAAATACTAAAATTTCACTACTTTTCCGGTTTTCCTATTATTTGGTGGGGTTACATGAAAAATATTAATAGGGATTAAGTTTTTGGGGGATTACCGACAAAAAAGCTGCTATTGAATTTCTGTCTCTTTAGCTTCATGAAGTTTTTAAAAATTTCCGGGTTCCCGCAAAAATTGGTCTGATGGGTTTCGAATGTGCTCTGTCGTCTGGATTGTTTGATTGACGGCCAATAAAAGAGTATTTATTCTTTTTTTGCGCTCGGGGGCTTGTTTGACTTTTCAAATAATTTTGTTCGGTTTCTTCCCCTCTCCAAAATGGGCTTAATGGACTTCAGTCTAAGGATGTTGTGTCACCCCGACATAGTTCAATATGGCACGTACGTAAGCCATTCCGAATTAACCCGACGAGAACGGAGATTTTTAACGCACACGCGGACTGTCATTTTACGCCTAATAAAAGCTCTTTTATTTCAGTCAGTTTCAGTTCTAAAAATTTGAAAAAAATTCCATATATTTATAAAGAATTTGTTATTAGAACACCGTTTAAACCAAATTTTCCCGTTTTCATTTACGACTACAATAAAAATTGAAATCTAAGAAGTAATATTTTCTTTTAGTAATATCACGTTACGTACGAAAAAGTGTCACAAAATCAGTGAAACATACAAAAACATATGTTTAGCTATCTATACATAAATAAAGCAATTCATTGCAAGAAAAACCAACGTTTAGATATTGCAAATTGATTGACGCATTCAAAAGATATCACACTTTTTGTTCAACAAAGTAACGTGCTGGATGAAAAAAGGCGAAAAAATCACTTAAAAATAATGTGCTGTCTTTTCAATTTTTATTTACTCTTCTTCTATGTAAGATGTATATCTTTTTCGCACGTTGCGTTGTGTATTATCCTTTTCTAAACAGGATAGCATAAATCAAAATATGTTATAGTTTATTTTGACGCTAATTGTAAGGTTTAACCGAAGGGTAGACGAGACGGGTAGTGTTAACCTTCTTTGTCCGATGTTAGGGTCATAAAATTTGTCGCCGGCACTTTTAATTTATTGATTTCGATTGTTACATTTCCAACTAACTGGTGATGTCATTCCCAAACAAATACGGGGTTTTGTTGAAAGGTTATAGATAGAAACGTTCAAATTTTAGTACTTGCTGTTCAATGAAAATACATTTTTTCGCGTAACACTACGTCGTCAATTTTTATCGTACAAATATGCAAGATATTTCAAATGAAAAAAGAGAAAATTCTCTATCCAATAAATTCTCTATCTCGTTGAAAATAATGAATAGTTAATAATAATGGAAAATAATGAATAACGAAGATATTGAGTGCGGGGCCTAAGATTTCAAAAATGTTTATTAATTCCAGCTAGAAGGGTAAGTCGTTCCAAATCTAAAAAGTGCAAGAAAAGTATTCCGCGGGCGTAAATAAAGCGGAACGTGCAAATCTGCGGGAGCCGAAAAGCCTAAATTTCGTTTTTACATTTTTCTCGGCGAACGGTCGCTTCCGGGGCAACTTCAGTAACATATTCCGAACCGTCTCCAAGAGGACTACAAAAAAGAATCCGGGCCGTTTTTAGCTACGACGCACGGTAAAAAGTTCGAAATTTCAACCCCCGTTCCGAAAAATCTCCTCGTCCGCCGATAAGAGTCACCCGCGATTTCGGATTTTTCCTGGGGGTTGTACGTACCGGTCGAGCCGACCTCACCGCCGGTCGACCCGAGCGATGCGCCCAGATGGCTGTGATTTTACCGTTTCCGAAAAGCCCGCAACCGCCCCCTCCCGGACCTCCGGAAGCCCCCATCGTTTTCGGCGCCAGAGGCCTCCTTAGGGGCGATAATTTATGTCAGTCAGTCAGTGACCCCTGGGTCTTTATATAATATAGATATATAGATATAATTACTAAAACCGTTACAAAATTTAAGACGAATCAAGAAACATGTCCTTACTCTTCTGGAGTTGGAAACCAAGTCCCTTCCTCGTTCACCAGCGTTCCTGCTGGTGCCTGTTTCCCCCTAACATTTTAAATTAGTTTGACCAGTCAGAGATACAGATTAATATCCCACTACAGATAAATTTGAAATTTTAAAACTAACGGTCAGATTGTTCTGCAACCATCATACTCCTTCTCTCCCTCTGAAATTCGTTACTTGTTGTTGTTACAAAAATATGTTATATTACTATTACTATATTTAATGACCATCATCCTGTTATTGTTTTTCTTACATTGATTTATTACATCCTACTTATTCTTAACTTAGTTAAACGTATTTTATTATATATTGTATTTTTTAAAATGAGTCCGTTACCGATTGATTTTACATTTAATGATACTTTAAATTTACGATTTTAAAATTAAGACTTATGATTAAAACTAAAACCTTTTCCTCTACATAACCCTTTAACATTTTTTAATTAATAATTAAAAATTAAATATAATGAAATAGTTGCAATCAAAAAAGACACACAACAGGAACAACAAGAACAGTGGCAACTCAAGACACTATTTGTTTCCTCTACTTCAGAAACTATTTCCCACTTCAGAAACAAGCTGATAGCCAACAAGAAGTGTTATTTGGAAGCCAGCTAGAATTAAATCCAGAAAATGCCATTAAATCCAGGATGGTCAACTAACCGGGCTTTACTGGATTAATTTGCTTCTCAACTGTCACTATATGTTCACTACGTTCAATCAGGTGTAGTGCTTCAGGTTGCCATTAAAATAATTTATCTTTAAATTCATTTAAACTGTTTCAAACAATTAGTTAAATCTTCAACCGGTCTCAGTTTTGAGTAAACAAAATGTTTGGTTACATTTTAATTAATCAGGAATTATAATAAAAAAATTACTAATTTTTAAGATTCTGTCATAAGAATGTTTTAATACCAGAATTGTGTTTCCACTAGTTTACCAATAAAATACTATTTTACAGTAATCGAAATTTAGTGTGAAACACTCAAGACTTTCCCTGGCCAATGTAAATAAAGAACCATGTAACTGCGTCTGTTTAATCATAACTACATGTTCATCAGTTTATCAGTCCCGCGAATACCGAAATAATTATAAATTGCGGCAGTTCCACTTTCAAACTAGTCAACAAAGAAAAATGACAAACAATTTTTTTATTATGAGTAAATAACGCAAAACAACACCTATGTAGAAATTAAAAATTCGGAAAAATTTCTTAAATAGTCTCAGTTGAGAAAAACTCGAAGTAAAAGTTGTGGTTTTCTTTTAATTTCTATACGTTTAATTATGCACATTTGCCGGAAAATGCTTACTAAGGCAACAATCTGTAACAAACCCCACTTTTACCGATTTTGATGGAAAAAAAACAGTAAATTGGCGCTAAAGTAATCGTTGCGCAAAAGACTAACATTACCATTTACATAGTATGTATAATTTCCATTTCCATTGCCATTGTAACACCTTTTGTTACATGATTTGCTTTTGTTAATCTGTTTCGTTTGTCCGGTTAACTTGTTTCAAATTTTATGTGCCGTGTGACGTAGTTGGTCTGGTGCCGGTCTCTGCCGGTGTCTTTTACTACCTGCGTTGAAATTCATTATAATTTCGGGTAGTCACTTCGATAAGGACGGTTAATGGACAGATGCATTTTTCTTTGTTGTTGGAAGTTAACAATGTACTGACTGAATTAATATTTTAAAATTTTTACTAAAATCTAATTATTTTTTATTTGTTCGACTGAGCCCTGTTTTCAGGTACGGTTTGCGTTTTTTTATTTAAATTTAGGCAGCCAAGACTTGGTAATTCTCATAAAATTTCTGATGATTGAGATGTTTTTTTTTAACATTGAAAATTTGTAAAGCATTTGAAATATTATTTTTAAACCTTATTTACTCTCATTTTTCCACTGGCTTGGTTTAACTTAACTTTTCTGTTTCCTTTAAATTTGTTAGATATTTTTTTTTTAATTTATGGTCTGATTTTCATACGTAGTTATATCTGACTTCCAGGTGGTTCTACAGACCGTATTGTACATGTTGGATACATGAATTTAATCATGTTACGCACATTTTTTCTTGGGCTTTATTAAGTTAGTTTTATTACTTACTTGATTTTTTACTATATAAATTTTTTTTTTTTTTTTTTTTTTTTGGTTTAACGTCTGACTGTTTTGCAAACTGCTGCTAATGCAGACGGTGAAGGATGAAATTAATTTTTGTAACTATATCAATTGATGTTATTCAAAATTTAAATTCTTTGTTTTCTTATCATCAACTGTTTTGGGGTTATTTTTTTTAAATAATGGAGTTTTAAATTTGAAGTGTTCTTGGGATTTATTGTAGTAATTTTGTATGGAACTTGTGTTTCAGGGTTCATTTCGTATTGTAAAAAATGGTATATTTCTATTGATTCATACAAAATGTTGCATATAAGTTTCGATATCAAATGTTTCAGATGTAACCAAAATAAAAAAAGGTCCATAAAAAAACTCGAGTTCATCGACCGTGGTCACAAATAGAAATGATCCCGTAATCCAGATGCAATTTTTAAAATGTTAAAATTATCAATTGGTTTGATACCAAATGATTTTCGATAACTACGATGGACTTTTGGTAATATACAAAATTTATTATACTTATTCGCTCATGTAAAAATTTATGTCAAGAAGTCAGGAAAATCATAGTTTTACTACCTCCTTACCCTGTTTTTTTTTTACGTAACTTATGGCTCATAACAGTATTTCTTTAGCTCGCATGGGTGTTAACCTGCCCTACGTTTAATAGTTTTGTTTAATTTTGTTGAAAGCCTAAAATTTTCAAAATTTAATTTAATTTTGATCAAACCTTTTTTTTAAATTTAAAAGTTTTAAAATTTAAAAAAATGTCTTTTCTCATATTTCTTCTTCTTCTTTACTTCAAGGATTAGGCACGTATTATATTTATATTATATTATTTATTATATTTATATTTAACTATTATTGTATTTGTAACTGTTGATTGCTTTTCTTGGTTTCTCTTGCAACAACCATTTCTAAGCACAAATGTACCTTTTAAGGCTTACAGTTATATTAAAAATTATTCACATTTAAAGTTTAAATTAATAAAGAAATTTTGTGTAATGTCATGACTCTACAGACATAGATTTATTAATGAATAAAATGGGAACTTATTTTCTTAGGTTGTTAACAATGAGCTTGGGGCTATGGTATTCATAACTTATTTTCAATCTTTTATTTTTTTTTACAAAAAAAGTGCGCATCATTA
Source organism: Catonia carolina (assembly GCA_035578175.1). NCBI lineage: Eukaryota > Metazoa > Arthropoda > Insecta > Hemiptera > Achilidae > Catonia > Catonia carolina. The sequence goes on from JAQMRL010000004.1 coordinate 5,487,970, forward strand.
TTGTTAATTTTTTTTAAAATATTCCTTATAGAGATTATCCTTTGAAATTTTTATTATTATATTGTTACTCATATGCTATTTTTTAAAATATGAACTATTCCATATACTAACATAGTTGCAATCTGTATTTCTAAAACTTTTAATTGTAAAATTTTTGAAACTTTTTTTAAAATTGGTCTCGCTTCTAATTTTTATTATAAGATTAATGATTACATCTTTTTGTAAACTATTTTTGAGATAAAATTAGGTAGGCCTACATTAAAATTTTATGAAATGTGCAACTATTTTGTGTACGTTGTTCCTGTTCCAACCACCCTTCAGCGTTTCCTATGTTAATTTTTTTTATTTTGTTCACCTTGTGCCCTTATAAAAGGTGTAACAAATAAAAGTGTCTGAGATGGACCAATAAAAACATATTGTAATATACTATAATATTTAAATGATCAGGAACAAAACTTACAAATTAGCGTAGTTAAGGGTCAGGTATCTATGATACAGTAAAACCATAGAATATTGCAATTTAGAAATTCGCAGAAAGAAAGCAGACTAAATTATGATTAAACGTCTTAGGAATGATAATCGTCCCGTACTCCCGTTCCTTTTTGGGTCTTACTATGAATATATATTACAGAAGTTGAATACCGATTTTTAATTTAAAATTTTCTCGTTAATTAAGATAAGCGCGACCACCTATGTTGGACAATGTTAATTTAACGAAGTTTATGTTCCTTTTTCTCTAAAACTATTGGACCGATTTTAACAATTTTTCTACCAGGTTATTCCTTACATCTTTCTACATCACCCCTACCAGATTCATGCATTTCTATGAGATTTTAGTTTTTTTTTTAATGACACCTAGGTGCAGGAAAACGGACAATTTTTAACGATAATTTTTTTTTTTATAATTTTAATTATGTCAGTACACATACTATTCTGGTAGGGTATGTGTATCTTGTACCTAAGAACCTCCATTAAAAATTTGGTTCTCCTATCTTCGATAGTTTTGGAGAAAAAAGGAACATAAGTGCAAAAAAAATCAATTTTCGGTAAATCCAATCAGAAAAAAAAATAAAACACTCGCTCACTTTCAGAACAGTCCAGCACCATAATCAGGATCTAATTCCTGTTTCAAATCTCCTTGCTTCTTCTTGTTTTGTCTACTGATTTTTCTTTTTTTCTTTACAAGCTCCATCGCTGAAATTTCAGCTTTCTTTACTCATAACTTGTCTAGATTCCGCAACACTGACGTAACATTTTTTTCACTATATTTTAACTTTAACTGTTCTAGAACTTTTAATGTCCCGCAAAAACCATCATGTTGTAAGAATGTCACATGACCGCCTCCCTCGATCTGCGCTGCACTATAAACCAATCAGAAAGAGAAATATTGGTAGGCCAAGGAAAAGATGGACGCCGGAACAGGCTTGAATAGCCTAATCCATGAAGACGACGACGACGAAAAACCATCATTAATTTGTAGCAAAGAATCAGAGACACCAATTTTAAAAGTAAACACCACGATTACTTGTGACCAACATTGAAAAACAAAATGATAGAATAGGTTATAAGGATTTTAGAATAATAACTAATGGGGAAAATAATTGACAGTCCTTTGACTCGCAGTAAACATATTACACCTCTAAACATGGTTTTATAAAAATATTAATATCTCCCATAATTTTAATCGTATAATCAAGATATTTATATCAAATTGTACAGAAATTAATGTACAATCGTATAGTGCCAAATTTGAAAAATCGATTTTTTTTCAAATTTTGATGGTCGTGCTTACCAACAAAACTAAAACTATTGAATTAATATTAAAAGATGGATATACCAAATAAGCCACCTCCAGACTGTAGCGTTTCTCGGAATTCACCGTATAACTCTTGATTAGAGCGCTTGATTCCTCCATTCAGCGGGACACAACAATATATCCTAGTTAGAGTTATAACAAAAAATGCTTAAACGTAAATGGTAAAGTATTAAAAATATTCCAGAAAATAAGCGCTTCCAACTTTTTCTACATATAGCAAAACTCGGCTAGCCGTCAGCTGGGAACAGTTTACCACGAGTAAAGGTTTCAATAAACCAAAGTTTACATCAATCGCCTCGACCGTGGGTTCTGCACACGATGAAAGTGTCACGCCATTTTCTGTTTGTCAACCGAAAAGTTCACCCGACTCCACAGGCTGCAACCGAGTCACCTATTAAAGTGATAAGCGAGTGCCCGTGGCTCAGGCTATGAAAAACCACTTACACAAGTAGGGGGCTATTCCCCTTGTCCTTTTAAAAATAGGTTTCATGTTTTAACTTCCTACTATGTTCAGTTCTTGCGATTTTTTGTTCACACACAGACACGCAAGCAAAATCGCTAATAAAACATGTTTTGTTGGGTTCAGAGGGTCTGAAAATGTTGTTTATCCGTTGAAACCTCGATTTCGAAAAATCAACTTGAAAACAATACTTTCCTGCCTGTTAAGGCCACTAATATAGCATGCCTTGAAGTTAATCCAGAAGTACTGAATAAAACGAATTAGGCGGCAGGCAGGAATGTAACGATAGGACATTAACCAACTATCCACGACAAATAATTAATTAATGTAACGAAGCACAAACGAATAATCCGGAGAACCAAGCTAATTTTATCGGGGCCTCTAGCTAAGGCCGATTCGACTTTTAAGAAATGTACGAAGGTATTAGAATGCACTGATAACAACAAGGTAAGGACGGGAACAAACGATTTAAGAAACATGAATACAAAATATTAGGGAAATGCTGATACAAAACATACAACAAATGAATAATTGCGCTTACCTGGTGAATTTGACGTAGAATGAAGCAGTGAACATCACGTGGAAAGCACTGGGTTCGAATATCGCTGTAACTAGTAATAATTGTAACGGTACACACAAGAGCAATTGCATATTAGTTTATAACAACAATACATGAGAAACGAACATAAGAAACTGAATTAATACACACGCACGCATCGAACAATATATTGCAACCATTGCAGAAAACGACGCCATAAACGGCCGACGAGACGAGGCAACACACAACCTCACATGCTGCAGTTCTGTATCAGAGTGAAGATGCCGGAAGCGAACAGGATCAGGACACACTGGGTAGAGGGGGTAAGACGTAATGAAATGATGTCATTGCAGACAAAATGAACAGGAAAGGCCTGGGAAGCGGGAATGAGTACGAATTTGAAATCAGTGCATTATTGACGTTAACAAGAATTACTAGACGGGGGGTGCGATAAGCGTTAACATACCGCCCACCTAAATCGATGAAAGCGATTTACAGAAAGACTTGCAGAGAAGAACGAAGCCGCCCGCCCTGAATACAACCAGGGAGCGGAAGACGCAAGAAAAGAACACGAAGAACGAAGCCGCCCGCCCTGAAAGGTCAGGGAGCGGAGAACGTAGCAAAACGACGAGGAACGAAGCCGCCCGCCCTGAGACAGGGAGCGGAGAACGCAGCAAAAACGACGAAGAACGAAGCATCGAAGACGACGAAGAAGAATCGAACAAGGAGAAGAACGGAGCATCTTGAGGTGGCGTGACAAAACGCACGGGTTTGCCCGGCCAACGACGAACGGAGCATCTTCCACGGCTTGCGCGGAAGCCAACGAGCAACGGAACGATCTTGAGGTGATTGTCAACGAGGGTTGACAACCAGAAGCGACGCAGAAGAAGAAACGAAGAAAGAAGACGGCGAACGAAGAAAACAGAAGAGCGACGGCGAGTGAAGATGAAGTATGCGGGAAACGAAGTGAAAACGGCGGAGAAAAGTTAGTTGCCCGCAGGCAGAGCTAACTGGTAAGCGGGTTGCGAAACGAATTGACGAGTAGGCGAATATTGGTGGCGAGAATCGAGAATTGCGGTACGGCGAACTTCACTAGCTAGCTGATAGTGAATCCGTGATTGAGGTTGAGGCGACGAGCGAGAGTTGCGAAGATCACACCAAGCGTGGAACGAGCGAAGAGAATTGAAATTACAATTATTCACCGGTTGTGAATATTGTATACGACGATTGGGGCGCCGCCCGCCATGAGGGGCACAAGGCGCGCGAAGAGCGTTAGCAGAGAATGAAGCGACTAAGGAGGGCCGGTTGCCCTTTAGCGAAGCAGTTTGCAGCGGTTGATCAAGAGTGTGTGCGAGAGATGACGAGAAGCGATGATTCGAAATGAGTTGATTAGCCGTAGAAGCGACTGAGACGAGCGTAGCAGGTTTTATCGGCGAATTATCGATGATGCAGGAAGATGCGAAGCGGTTTGGCGAAGAATTGACCGAAGACGACTCGGTGGAAGCCTTCAGCGTAGACTTGAAGCGAGACGCAGACTTGAAGCGAGGCGTAGAGTTGAAGCGACGAATTGGCGTAGTGCCGGCAGCAAGATCGGTCGAGATACTGGCGGAGTCAGTAGACGAAGCGAGACGAGAATCAACAGCGATGATCTCGGATGAAGCGGTGAAACGATTTGAAGGCGAAGAGACTGAAGTATTGCGAAGATGATTAGTTAAAGCAGTAGGGCGATCCGAAATGATGTTGGGCGCAGGCGAAACCAGTAGGCAGTTAGGCGGTTGAGCAGCAGAAACGATAGATTTATTGATTTCAGGGTTTGAGGTAACATCGAGGTTGATTTGTGAATTAGTAGGAACGATAGTTTGATGATCAGCGGCGATAATTTGAGGCGAAGTTGAATTTGTATTTGACGTGTGATTTTTAACAGTAGGCGATGCGAGATTAACAGTAGTAGCAGGCGACGAGAATTGAGTGTTATTAGTGAAAACAGATGTTAAAAGCGAATCGTTACTTGCAGCAGAATTAGGTGGTTGTATGTCGGGTAATTTGCCGAACAGTACATAACCGAAAACAGTTGACAAGGCGGATGGAGTGCCTTTAATTAAAGGCGTTTTACTGAAATCGAGAATTTCGGAAAAGCAGTCAGCACCAAGCAGTAGGTCTACTGGATTAGGGCTGCGAAAGCGAAAGTCAGCTAGCAGATGTTGAGATAACTGTTCACCAACGGACTTATGATATAAGTCCGTTGGTAAGAGAAGCAGTAGCTTGCGCAAGAGAAGTTGCTTGCGCAAGAGAAGCAGGTAGGCGGTCTGATATTTTTTGAATGACAGTAGTCTGAAGCGGAAGGCGAAAATTAGAATTTTGCGGCGACAGAATTGTAAGGTTAGTAGTACCTTTAACGGAGGTGACTTCAGCTGAAATGCCTTGCAAGCGCTTAGAAGTAGGAACGATGTCGAGTTGAAGAGAACGAGCGGCGTTGTAGGTTAGAATGCTGGACTGAGATCCATTGTCAATCACAGCGCGAAGTGGAACGATTTTGCCGGATGAATCGACAGCGTGAACGATGGCAGTACCTAACAGCGCGGTTTGGCCGTCAAGGCGACAGGAAAGTGAACAATCGGTAGGTTGGTTAACAATAATTGACGACGACGACGAATTTTCAGTAATTACCGGCTTATTAGCAAAGCAGGTAGCGCAGGAATCAATTGGCGGAGTTGCGATATTAGCATTCTGAATCGACGTTGAAGAATTGACAAGTAGGCATCCGGTAGACTGTGAATCGTTATCCGGATGTACGGTAAGATGAGATGAACTAGCGGTTGGCGAATTATGCGAGTTAACAACAGAAGCGGTGGACGAATTTTTGAGTGCTACGATCAATATGCAGCAGCGTATTGTGAGATTTTGACTGGCAAATACGGCAATGTTTATTTGAATTACAATTGCGACGGTCGTGGTGCCCAAAGCAAGCAAAACACAGTTTAAGACGAGAAATAATTTTGTAGCGATTATCAACGGTTTGCGCAAGAAATTCACTACAGTTGTGAATCGAGTGAAAGTTAGATTCGCACGAAAGACATTTAATTGAATTTGATTTAACGAAAAACGAAGGTATGTTGTCAGAATTAGGAGACGGCGACATAGAATTACGATTAATTTGTACAGAATTGAAATTAGCGGTGACCGGATGAGAAGAGTCCGGTTGATCGAGGTTTGAATTACTGGAGTGCGAAGAACTAGCGTTATCTGTAGACTGCGAAGAATTCGAGAGTTCAAGAGCATGCATTTTAGCAGTAACGAAAGAAATTAATGCCTCGTATGTAGGAACAACGGACGCGGAGTTTAGATCTTCGAACGCTTGTTTTGTCGCAGGATCTAGATTAGAATAGGCTATTTCAAACAGCAAATATTCAAGTAAATTTATATTTAGCAGACGTAAGGCTCCAATAGATGATTCGTGGACGTTAAGAAAGCCTTTTAACGATTGATAAGTAGGTGCATCCGATTTGACGAAATTAAACACTTGATTTAAATGAACGTTAGCTATACGACGTGCGTTTGAATAACGCTCGAGAATTAAATTGTACGCTAATACATAATTGTCAGGCGAAAGTGGTAAGTGTTCTATTAAACGAAGAGGTTCATTGATTAATGAACATCGCAGGTAATGAAGCTTTTGAACGGAAGATAATTCACCATTATTGTGAATCAAATCGTTGAATAGACTAATAAAATTTTGGAATTTTTTTATGTCTCCATCAAATGACGGCAGACGAATTCTAGGTAATTGAACTAGTTGCGAAGTATTAGTTTTAACTTGATTTTGTATAATTACAGTGGTATCAAGAGATTGAATTAATTTTTGTGCACGGTCAATTAATTGGAAATACTTATTTTCGAATGAAATGCGTTCTGATTCGAAATTGGTTTCAGGTTGTATTAATTCAATGTTGGTTTGGATCTGTTCAAAATCGCACCATAAATCGAGAAATTTTACTAGACGTAACTTGACTTGATTAAGTTCCACATCAGATTGAAGAAACTTATCAAAACGAGATAAATGATTATTAACGACGTCGCGTTTTTTAATCAAAGACTGAAAATTATCCATATTGAATGAAATGGATAAATAAATTAATCAACAAAGCAGAATCAAAAAACGTAAACAAACAAACAGCTGGTTGAATGAGGTCAGTGACGTTGCAATGAATAGCAGACGACAAGCGGATGAAGTAACCCAGTTAGAACTAGCAGCCAACCGGACAACGAAATGAAAGATAGAGTAGATGTGGGTGGAGCGCGCATGCGCTCCGAGACTCACTATCAGTTGAACAAGAAGCAAGAAAAAATGGCGACGGTAACCGAAATCTGGTTAAGTCACAGCGAGCAGCAGTAAACAAGTTTGCGACTGACGTCACGAGGCGTCAGTTGAACAATCCCAAGAATGCACACCACAGGCAATGAACTTGTAATGTATTACATACGTTACGCAATCACACAATTGAATTTTTAACATATGAATAAATGTTTATTATATTATTAATATTTTTATTAATATTTTTTATTATTATTATTTGAATGTTTAATGTATAAATTTGCATTATATATACCGAATTGTATATATGCAAAACACAATGACAAAATTTGTAAACCACGAATAATTAAATAAATAATTGACTATAATTCCAAAAAGCACTGATAAACATCCGGCCCGGAGGACCAATTTTGTTAAGGCCACTAATATAGCATGCCTTGAAGTTAAACCAGAAGTACGAATAAAACGAATTAGGCGGCAGGCAGGGATGTACCGATAAGACATTAACCAACTATCCACGACAAATAATTAATTAATGTAACGAAGCACAAACGAATAATCCGGAGAACCAAGCTAATTTTATCGGGGCCTCTAGCTAAGGCCGATTCGACTTTTAAGAAATGTACGAAGGTATTAGAATGCACTGATAACAACAAGGTAAGGACGGGAACAAACGATTTAAGAAACATGAATACAAAATATTAGGGAAATGCTGATACAAAACATACAACAAATGAATAATTGCGCTTACCTGGTGAATTTGACGTAGAATGAAGCAGTGAACATCACGTGGAAAGCACTGGGTTCGAATATCGCTGTAACTAGTAATAATTGTAACGGTACACACAAGAGCAATTGCATATTAGTTTATAACAACAATACATGAGAAACGAACATAAGAAACTGAATTAACACACACGCACGCATCGAACAATATATTGCAACCATTGCAGAAAACGATGCCATAAACGGCCGACGAGACGAGGCAACACACAACCTCACATGCTGCAGTTCTGTATCAGAGTGAAGATGCCGGAAGCGAACAGGATCAGGACACACTGGGTAGAGGGGGTAAGACGTAATGAAATGATGTCATTGCAGACAAAATGAACAGGAAAGGCCTGGGAAACGGGAATGAGTACGAATTTGAAATCAGTGCATTATTGACGTTAACAAGAATTACTAGACGGGGGGTGCGATAGGCGTTAACACTGCCTATGAATAAATTCATATCGGCAATAGATAGTAATATAAACTTGGAATGTTTTGAAGATTCTCACAGTACCTTTTTCATTGTATACACTAATAGAAGCAATTTTTAGTAAATTCCGTTGAACTCTTGTTGTAATGGTGTTTCTTACCTTGAGCGACTCTGTCCACTAAATGCTGACTAGACCATTCATCAAACTCAGAAGTCACTGAATGAAAAATATTTGGAGATAATATTTATATTAGTAAAGTAGTACTGTGACCATCGTAAATAAAAGTAATAATTGGCTATACATTTGGAAAATTATTTTTAATTTTATACATTACAATAAATATTCAGTTACGCTCAAGTCATTGTTAATAAAGAAAATTTCAATTAATAATGTAATAACAACCATTAGCATGGAACTACTTAAAGGCATTGAACACGAGTGCCTTAAACCTGTTTTTCGCCTTGGATCACAGAATTTCTTTGCATTACATAAGTCGTAGGAACACGCTTCGCAGAAAGTAAGAGAAGTATGAGGGCCAAGCAAAGGATTCTCTTTTATACTTTCGCAAGCATTATCTTCAGGGTCAATTGCTAGGCACGTACGTCGGACTCTTTCTCTTTCAGGAACGCCTCTTAAGTCTGAAAAAAATTCTCATATTAATTTCTTTTTTGGTTTCACATTTTCCTGTTAATATGAAACAACTCAGTACTACATATATTACTACGATAGTCATCATCAAAAATTGGTGAAAAGAAAACTGGCTTGTAGATTACAGTGCTTTCAGGACTTAAGTTGGCCCTATAACTTTAAAATTTAATCTAACGATGAATTTAATTGAAAGTACTACATAAACTGAACAAAGCTCAGTAATCCATTTTTTTACTTGCTGAACGAAAGAATTTGCCGTATAGAACCGGTATAATCGTTCGTTTGTTAATTTGTAATTTAGTCTGCAGTTTGATATACAAATATATGATATGAAGTATTTTTTACAGTGTAACCCTTTTGTTCGGGTGAATCCAAAAAAACACCACAAAACAAAATTGGCATGGGGATACAAGAAAAACTCCAACAGGAGGGATTGCTGTGATGTGATTTTAAATAAAAGAGAGAGATAAATTACTAAGATTAATTTTAATAAGATTTTTAAATATATAAACTAATTAACAAAATAGAATTACCGACAGATTCTTATTTATCGGAAAAAGGCATATAAGCGCTAAAATGATTTTTTTATAAAAAAATATAATAATCACCCATATCTTTTAGAAAACAAATTACAAGAATATGTATATATATAGTTTTATATGCAATTGCACATACTAGTACTGGATCCAGTTTTTAAAGAAATTTAATAAAAAGGTAGATAATTACTATTAAATAATTACAGAAGAAAGAATAATTAGAATTTTCAATTAGGATAAACCTATTACATAATAAATAGATAAGTTCAAAAATAAATTCAATTGTTTTAAGATAAATCAGATACTATAAAATTAATTATTTTTATTTTATAAGAATTTAATTAATATTCCCTTTTTTCTTTTTTTGTTTTACAAAATCATTTTGGATAAAACTCAAAATACAAATCAGAAAATTGAAAATGATTTTAGTTTCTTTTAAATATATATATTTTTGTAAAAAAAAAAATTTATGTACAAAAGATAAAAAAATATCCGGAGAATGGAATCCGGTTAACTCCGCACGGTATCATGATTACTAGCATACATTAATGGTAAAGAGCAAAAATAAACAATTTATCGTAAAAAGGTGACAAATGAAAATTTATATTATATATAAAAAATTTTATGTTGCGGAGGCTTCAAGATAATTAATTAAAAGTCGAATCATATCGCCGACAACAATTTTCTTTCGGGTTGCGAGATGCAATTACGTAACAATCGCCAATTGGCCCAAACAGGTTTCATTAGTTCTTGAACAAGTTCGCTTATGATGGGACTTGAAAATGGTCCATCCCAAATTAGTTTTAAAATTGACTCAAACGGGGAGAAATCAGCCCCACACTGGGTCCCGTAACACGGGAAAGCAAAAAGGTCAAGAAAACGTTGACATAACGCACCCCGAAAACACTAAAAAAAACATGAACGTCACATAAACTAAGACACGTCCGGCGTCATGACCTTTTGCTGCAAGAAGAACGAGAAACGGAAAATTACCTAAAAGGAAAACTCGGTCTGACGTCACGGGTCCCCTCCAACAAGGTAGAGGAAGAAGAACCGTCACCACCGATAGTAAGATAGCAACGAGCGGTAAGCGAAAGCCTAAAAGAGATAAATCAATTAAGAGATAACTAATTAACGTCAAGAGAGCAGATAACGAAAATTAATAATATTAGAACAATGCAAGGAAAAATTAATTAAAAACAAAATACTTTTGTAACATTGAAAATAAATGTTACAACAGTTACGGCTCATTGTTTAGAAACACCTTTCTACGGTCTGATTTGGGTCTGTGGTGCCCAGTTTTGTTTGAACACACTGAAAAATGTTCTTAAACAGTAATAATGAATTAAGTACAGAAAACTGACGAAAAACAAAATTTTCTAATGTTATTGCTACGTGAAGTTCCTGCTGAGGTTGTGAATTTAGGTAAAAGTGAGCATTTAATACCAACATTGATAAATTAAAATAACATGTATTGACCCGTACACATAAGAAAGATGAGAAAATAAGATGTTCTGTTTCGAAATCTATTTACCTTGCGAAATGGTATATGGTGTAACATGATGGATTAAATTGCTTTATAGACAGAAATAGTCTAGTCGTTCGAGAAAATGCTAAGCGAGGATTTAATTTTGACCAATAAATATTCGGTTCGCTTTATTTGGTGTCTGGCATCTTGTTTTGCTTCATATTGCACACTTTTTTACATTCCTTAAAGTTTCTATTTCTGTCGGTAGGAGGCCAGGTGCTTACGATCTTATCGTTTGGGTTTAATCTCTAGTGTATCCGAGAAGGGCATTCCGAGCGCTGTATCTACGGCACATGCCAAGGAGGGCACGTGTTGTCTGCATCTACCGTCGTTCAGATGTATCTTTGTTAATGCCACCGCCATGATTTTTTATGTGTTACAAGGGTAACTGACTGTAACACCATCATCAGTGCTTGTATATTCAGACGGTGCCAGAACCTGATTGTTGCGCGGAGCGCTATCGACGTGTAGTGGCAGTGTAGAGGCAGAATTGCCTCTACACTGCTACTTTGAAGTGCTACAGTGCTACTTTGAAGTGGATTCGCCGGAGGGGTATTTAAGCAGCCGCACTAAACAGCGAGTCGCACTTGCCATCCAACTCCCGTACGAAGAAGAAAAAACAAAAGAACAAGCAAAAAGAAAATCCCAGCCGAGATCGGATTCACCATCCCTGGTCGACGATCACAAAGCGGGCGCACGTTTTCGCATTGCTCAGCTTTCGCTTACCCGGCCGCCGACGGAACCCATGCGTCCCTGATGGCACCACCGTGAAGAGAGTTTAGCGTAGGACCGAAGTGAACTGCCTCGGTCGTGGGATCGGCCGAAAGACCTGACACTGCAGAGCTCTGGGGGTCACCACTGTCGCGCTGCAGTGGTGACTTACCTGCCACTGAGGGAGAGCTAAGCCTGAAACCCGTATCCGAGCCGTCACTCTTTGGGCTTCCGCTCACCGCTTCCGACCACAAACAACGGCCCATTTCAGGGCCAGCACAAAAGCCAAACGGCCCTTCTCAGGACCACCCATCCGCTACGTACAACGGTCTCTTTCAGGACCCCAAATAATTAAACGGCACTTTTAGGGACCACCAATCTCACAAGCAAAGTTTAGCCATGTCTTGACATTAGCTTAGCCATAATTAAAACGTATGAAATGAAATCTGTCATATTGAGTATGTTTAATTAACTTTTATAACTCGTTTGGTTTTTTTAGTTTTTGTCTACTCTTTTTACAAGTGTTTCGAGTTATCGTCCAGTAAATGAGTGATCTAATTTTCGAGTTTGGACCAGTAGATGAGAAGTCTTAACGTTTCGAGTTATAGACCAGAATACTGTGGACTAGAAAGTGATGTACTCGTATTTCCAGTGTCTGAAGTAGGCTATATTGTGACACTTATCGCTAAGGTCCGTTTCGGGATCTAGGAAATTAAATAATTAATACACTAAAGTTTACAATTACAAATATTTATTACACTAAAAGATTACAAAATAAATAATTAACTAATTATAATAAAGTAATACAACAAATAACTTGTTAATCTACTTAAAATAAATAATAAACAATAAATAACTTAATAATTCACTTAGCACTATTTACAACCAATTTTACAGACTGCACATACAAAATGACACTGAATACACAAAAACTGAATTTAATTTAGATCACATTAACTTTTCACAATACACGAACAAAGACAGTATAACGATCGTTGACCAACACAATGCTCGGAACAGTTAACCTAAATAACGCCCGTAGTTACTCGTCAAGGATCAAACGAATACTGACTGGACCGAGCTCGGGGGTCTCTTCATATAGTGAACCAAAAGAATCTACTCGAAAAAAACACCGAACTTCGAGTACAAACAATAGAGTACAAAAAATAACTCTTTATAAGCGAGTGCTAGAAAAATCCATTGTAAACAAGTCAACAAAAGATCTTTTGTTAATGGGAAGTGTTACAGGTCGACCCTTTCATAAACAGCTGTACACAAATACCCTATTATAATAGGCGTACTTTTATTTTTACTATTGTGTTATTGTGATTTTTGTCCTATTATTCCTTTTTCACTCTATTATCTACCCTTTTTATGAATGAAATTCTAGAAATTACGCGAACCCTGTATTTTCGATTTTGTCACAATATAGGTATTTATATATTTGTATTGTCAGTCATTAATGATGTTTAATTGATGAGCATTTACGGCGAACGTCGCTGGAATTCTCGAGCTGTCATGCAACAAGATATTACAATTTAACTCAAACCAAATAACCGCTCAATGGTGGATGCACAAAAATCTAGCCTGACCATGAACGACCGTGGAGCCGTCCAGTACAGTCCTCACTCCAATTACTTGCCAAATATCCCAGCTGCAGCAATGTTGTTTAGTATTAACTACTCACTCTTTCAGAAAGAGTAGTTAACTTGGAGTGTCATAAGTTCTAGTTCGATATCGTCTTAAATATTACGTTGATTTCTAGTATATTATATTGTGACGATATCGAAAAGGAATGTGTGTTCGAGAGGTTTCTAGAACCGAGAGATTCATAAATGTTAAATAGTAAATAATAGAGTGACAAAGTAACAATAGAGTTAGTTATAAAAGAATATTTAAAAAGGTTCGTGTATAATAAGGTAGGGTCTTTGTTGTACAACTATTTGTGAAAGTAGGTTAGTTACCTGTAACACCTTTTATTCAATTGTGACTTGTTTACACTAGTTAAGATTATTCCAGAGCCATAAAAAGGATTTTTGAATTTTATTATTGCATCGAATCTCTCTTTTTCCAGAAATCTCTCTGATCTACCTAAATAAAGAGAGCCCAAGTGCGGTTGGAGAGTTATTATTCGTTTGATCTTTGACAAGTGTTTATTGCGTGTGCTATTGTTACGTTAGAAAAGGTCAACGTCTCCGGGCATTGGTCAACTATTGTTTTTGTGTCTTATTGTTTATGTGCATTCCGTATAATTGTTTGTAAGTAGTACTAAGTAAGTTATTAAGTTATTTATTGTAATAAATCATTGTAATTAGTTTATTATTTATTTTGTAAATCTTTTAATTGTAATAAATACTTGTAATTTTAAACTTTACTGTATTAATTATTTAATAACCTAGATTCCGAAACGAACCTTAGCGGTAAGTGTCACAATATTAATATTGTGACAGTTATCGCTAAGGTCCGTTTCGGGATCTAGGTTATTAAATATTTAATACAGTAAAGTTTAAAATTACAAATATTTATTACACTTAAAGGTTTACATAGTAAATAATAAACTAATTAAAATGACTTATTACAAAAAATAACTTCATAACGTACTTAGCACTACTTACAATCACTTTTATAAGACTACACAAACATACAAAACATAGAAGCTGAATTCACAAAAACTGCACATTAACTTTACACAATACATACACTAACAAAGGCGGTATATAACAATACTTTGGAATCGTTAACCTGAAATAACGTCCCGATAATCACTCGACAAAGATCACACGAATACAAACTAGACCGCGCTCGGGGGTCTCTTTATATACCCATTCAGAAAGATCATTCCAGAAAAAAGTAGAGAACAAAGAAATAACCCTTTATAATGAGTGCTAGAAAAATCCGTTGTAAACAAGTCAATAATAGGTCTTTTTGTAAATAGAATAAAAGTCGTTACGAGTCCCTTTCATAACAGTTGTACAACAAACAATACCCGACCTTTTATCCTATACAATATCGCGCAGTCCTATTGTCATTTATTTTTGCTATTGTGTTATTGTTATTTTTCTCTTATTGTTCCTTCTTTACTATTTTTATCTACTGTGTACCATTTCATGAAAACACTAGAACCTTCACGAACGATCCTTTCCTTCGATCTGTCACAATATTTATATCCCGAGTCGTTTAGTTTTTAATGCCGCGAATAAAATGTATATTTCCAAAATTTAGTTAAAATTTTTAATCAGACTGTACCGAACGTGTCACAGTATTTCCATACATTTCTAAATAGCTCTTTCTCACGAAATTGGTGAATATTGGTAAATATTGTTGTTAAAGTGTTGTGACTAAAAATGTGATTTTATCAGGTTATTACTGATTTACGAGGCGCCTGAAAAATATTTTGTTAATGTGTACTTATAAAATTATTCCACCACTATAATATTTTAATAAATGAAAATGTCGGTTTGAAAGTGGAGGTATCAAAATTAAAAAGCGAGAACAACTTTATGCAGGGTAAAATTGTTAATCTAGTTCTAGAAGATCGTTCTAGAAGGAATATTTTAATTTTTAATGGGCTTACTCATAACAAGGGGAGTGATTGTTGCTAAATTGTTAAAACTTTTGCAGCACGACTCTAGGAGTTTCAAATAGTGTTAATATAAATCGTGCACACTCTTTGGGTAAAAATGGAGACAATGCTCCTGTTATAGCACATATACCGCAAGATAGGGTTACAAACTGTATTCCTAAGAATGCATATAAATTAAATGGGACTCGATATGTTGTGCATAGAGACTTTAGTGTTGAAACTCGTAGAAGTCGCAGTGTGCTAATGGCTTTGAAAAAATAAATAATGAAAACTCTGGGAGAAGAAGGGGTTTTCGTGGCAGTGGATAAACTGCATTTACCAGGACGGGTGTTTACTTTTTCGGAGAGTGCCGGATTATAATGAAACAACGTTTGCGGGTTGGAGAAATTGAATGGAATGTGCGGAAATTTTTTTCTGGTTTGAGTGTTCTGAAAAACAGAGGAATGATATTAGTTAGTAACGAAGAAGTTAATTATGCGTAGGAGGATGTCGTCTGCCAAGGTAGTCCAAATACTCGATAATTGATTAGGAGGTTAGTGGCTTGCAAGTGAGTAATTATTACGGTATTAGGCTGATTAGTTTTAATGTAGCGGGTCTTAAAATAAATTTAGTGTCTTTGAATTTTGAATTCATTTTCGTAACTTTGTTAAAACTTTTGATATTAAATGTTTGTAAGAGGATTTTGTAGAGGAGGAACAATCAGAATGGGTTCCTGGTTTCTTCGCTAAGTATGATATTTGCGTAACGCCGGCAATAAGAGTTAACAAAATGGGTCGAGCTAAAGGAGGTACCGTTGTTGGATTTAGGAAAAATAAATTTATAAATGCTAAGTGTTTAGTATTACAACGCATTTTTTGGTACTGCGCGCCTATTTCTGCATACGGTAGATCCTTCTAAAACTATAATTATTCCCCGGTTTCGTAATCGGGTCAATAAACTGATCCATACCCACGATCAAACATGTCATTGTGGCCCTGTTGGAGGCTAAAATCCAATCACGTTGTCTCCTCTTGGCCAATTACAAAATTAAATTGTCTCGCGGCTGCGCAGTATAAATCTGGACAATCCAAGTGCTTCAGTATTTTGTGATAAGTGCAGCACTGCATTCTGTGATTAAGTGCAGCAAATTTCCTTGCGTTTATTGTCTATTTTGCTCTTGCGCGTATTCTTAATGGTCGCTCCAAAGATCCATTGCAAAACCCAACGTTCTGAGATTGAGATTATAGTCAATCACCAAATGAAATTCGGTTACACCGCCTTGGATATCTTCTTGTACTACAAATTAATTAGCTAATCCAACACTAAGTTTATGACAATAAAAGACAGGGTTGTGGTTAATATTACATTTAAACAGGTTCCGGTTATGATTATTCCTGTGTATCTCAGTTGTGATAAGAAAAGGTGAGAGGAAGAATTTTCAAATTGTGGGAAATTTAAAAAAAATTATAGTTCAAATAATGGGATTATTCTAATTGACGATTTTAATTGTAGGATTGGTGAGCATCAAATACTACCGGAACAAATTCTCAATTCAACAAATTTAATAAATTACTGCAGAGTATCAATAGATACAATTATAAACAGTAAAATTAGAAAGTTATTAGATATGTGCGAGAACTTTAACTTGGTGGTTCTGAAAAGTTGTAGAGTGAAGGAGGACGCGACTGGATAATTTATGTTTGTAAGTACTGTGGGTGAGTCGGTGATTGATTTGAGTTGTGTGTCATGGGATATAGTGAATCTTGTTAATAATTTTAAAGTGGGGCAAGTAATCTACTCAGACCACATGACTTTGGAGGTGGATATTATATCATCACAGTGTGTGCCGGATGTTGTTGATCTGGCACTTTTACCTAGGCTTTATTGGGTCAAATCAGGGAAAGAAAAGTATGAGGCTTACATCCAGCGGAATATTGATTTTTTTTTTGCGGAATATTGAGATGTGTCCGTTACCCAGGGATAAAGGTGAAGCAAGTAATAAAATACTTAGTTTGATTAAGGAAGCAGCTGATAATAGAAGCTCAGTTAGGAAAAATAATATAGTTTTCAAACAGGAGTAGTATTACTGCGGGTGTGAGAAGGCTGGGCGAGGAGCTTTCAACAATTAAATATGTATAGGCGATGTAATAATGTGGAAACAAAAAATGCGTATTTGCAGTCGAATAAATTTTATACTAAGCTCTGTAAAAATAAGAAACTTCAATTATATAGGCAGGTAGCGAAGAAAATCGGTACAGTTAGGAGTAGATATATAATGTATTTTGAGCTACCACTATAATTATCTTTTACGACTCATAAAATTAATGACTGATTTTATTACCATAATTTTGTTTTATAGCTACTATAACGAACGTCAATTTTTGTTTTATTACAGTTAATAACATAGTACTACGTCAAAAGATAAATTTTATTACTGTATAATTGAAGTAATCATGTTTCTACGAAACGTAATAAAGTTAATTACTGCAGTAACGAACATCAATTTTATTTTTATTACAATTAATACCATAGTACAACGTAAAAGATAAATTTTATTACTGGATCATGTAAACTAATTATGTTTCTACGAAAAGCAATAAAAATAATTACTGCAGCAATGAAACTCAATTTTTCCTATTTATTATAGTAAATAACATAGAACATTGTCTAATATTCTTTTCCAAGGTTGATGAGCTCTGCTGTTCCACGCCTTTAGACCAATCAGAACGCTTGCCTACGTTGACAGATTGTACCTGACAAACATTACGTGCGCATGCGTATACGAGTCGCAATAGTTCACTCTTGTGTTGCATCTCGTACTGAACACATTGATAATAGAACGCGTTAACATCCAATACATATAATATAATCAACTGATTGTATGTTTATTGGTTACAATTATTATTGAAAGACCAAAAATATGGAAGATGTATTTGATTTTTTTATATCAGAAAAGTTATTTTGATCAGTTGTTAAGGTAATCAGCATGCCGAAAGGCTGCTTTAAACTTCTAGAGGTTTTACTAAGCAAAATTAAGAGTGAGGTGGTTTACTGTTCCTTTTCTCACTGAGTGGAAAAGTATACATATAAACTTGCTAGACCCACTGAAAAGCATCTACTTTCCACCTTGCAAATGTCACCTTCACTTTATTTAATACAGGGTCTGGCTGTATAATGAAATTCATTACTCTCAGAGGAGATAACTCAGATTAATAATAGTGTCCGTTACACCTCTACCTTTTCTGGTCCAAAATAAATCAGTTTTTTAATATGCTGACCAAATGATAAGAAACAGAACTAATTTTTGTAGCTCTGGAACTAGAAGATTAAGTCCAATTAATTGCACACTACCTGTCTGTTATGTACAACATTTTCGACACATCTATAGATATAGCGTCTGTATTAGTAGTAATTGTATAAGAGTTGGAGGTTAAACACAAAATTATAGATATACCCGCATAACAACCGGGATGTGGAAGGTCATAGCTTTAGTGTACTGATTGAAACCATTTATCCCAAATCGAAATACCCTTCCGTACACCTCTCTCATCCACCTACTTGATCTCTCTCTCACCCCCTCTACCTCTCCTTCTCTCACTCTCTCTCTCTCTTTCTCTCTCTCACGGGTTTGGCTAGAGTAGGTGACAGTCATATGGTGAGGGTGTCACATCATGTTGGTGCTTGTTGTAACGGCTGTCGAAATACATTGAGGCCAAACTTTCTTTTAAATTCTCATCTTCCCGCGCCTTCCAGTTTAGGACTAACCATTGTACGTATAATTTAAAATTTGCTTAGTAATAATTTTCTATAACATTTTTTTTTTTTTGTTTAACGTCCGACTGTTTTGCAAACTGCTGCTAATGCAGACGGTTTTCTATAACAAACAAGTTAATCTGTATAAATATAGGTAGCTTCCTTCGTTCTTCATAGATGTTATTTATACACGTGACAGTATGTTCATTCCCGGTGCTGAAGTTCTTTTCGCCCTCGAAGGTCGGGTCGTTTCTTTGCGGTTCTCTTTCATAGAACAAGA
Organism: Catonia carolina; assembly: GCA_035578175.1. Classification (NCBI taxonomy): domain Eukaryota; kingdom Metazoa; phylum Arthropoda; class Insecta; order Hemiptera; family Achilidae; genus Catonia; species Catonia carolina. The sequence goes on from JAQMRL010000004.1 coordinate 5,507,316, forward strand.
TGTCCGCGATGTATTGTTTTTTTTTGGTGAAATGAAACCGACCGTTATAGATGAACTGGTCTACTATGGAGATCATTTAGGCGGCAACATCAAGTGGTATATTGCTGTGCACGCCGAAATGGAAAAAGTTGTATACCACGAGGAGAGAGCGGAACCAAACTACTATTGTCCAGACGGCCGTTTTTCATGGTAAGACGAGACAGTTAATAAACGTTAATATAAGTATCCCTGAAATGGACAATCAATACGAAGACGCGATTGAAAAAATCCAAAGTAGTATTGAATCGTATACGTCATGTAGTAGTGGATGGACGTTGAAAAAAATCACGATATGTGATTTACATATTGTCCAATACTGTCCCCTCTACGGTGCTGGTTCGTTTATTCCCACTCCCAAAAAGATCAGCGACCGTAAGGCGGTCATAAATATTAAAAATGAGAATGACCGTATGTGTTTTATTTGGTGCATATTAGAACACATCTACCAACAACCAGACTATCACAAAATGATAAGCTGGTACAAAAAAATTTAAAGTTCTTAAACAAAAACGGTATCAGCTACCCCGTGAAATTAACAGACATTCCTAAATTTGAACAGCAAAACGATATCAATTAACGTTCTAAGTTATGAAACCGACACTGACGTATTTTACCCTGTATACGTTACTAAATACCGAAATCGCGAACATGTAATTCATTTACTTTTGCTACCCGGACCCACACGTGAACAATTCCATTACTGTCTTATAAATACAAAAACTGACATTCGTACGGGACACCAGTACAATGGTTTGTCTCGACTATTAAGTATGAGTCCATCATCTGAACATCGCACTCCATATTATTGTAATTATTGCTATCACCGATTTACTGGTGTTAAAGGTAAATCAAACCGCGACAAGCACATGTTAACTTGTCAAGAGTTTGGTCTCCAACGGACAACATTACCAGACCCCAAAGACCCCGTAAAATCTTTTATGAAATTTAGTGAGTTTCAAAAAACTCTAAAAGTCCCTTTCACGATTTACGCAGACCTTGAATCTTTCGTCACACCACTACATACCTCCCACCCACGACAAGTAGACGAGAATGGTCGTCCAGAGGCTTTCAATCATCCCACACATAAACATACAGCAAGCGGGTTTTCCTATGTAATTGTTGACGAAGACGGTAACATATTTCGCGGTCCAGTTACATATCGAGCCCAGAGTGACGATGATAATGTTGTCGAAAAAATGATGGAGCAATTGATCGGAATCGGCAAAGAACTTTATGATAAGTTGAAAAAATGTGTTCCCATAAATATGACGCCTGACGATTATCGTACATATTATTCTTCCACCTTGTGTATGCTATGTAATGAACCTTTTGTTTCTACCGATAATTACAAGGTGCATCATCACTCTCACACCACAGGTAAGTTTCTAGGTGCCGCTCACAATATATGCAATCTGAAAGCCCCTTACGTGAAACACATTCCTGTTTTCTTCCACAATCTTCGCGGCTACGACAGTCACCATAGCCAAGCACCATAGCCAAGTCACCAAGCACTAGGGAAATTTAAAGGAGATAAAATATCTTGCATCGCCAACAATAGTGAGCGATTCATGTCAGTGACCGTCAACAATTTACGCTTCCTAGACTCCTATCAGTTCCTGGACGATTCTCTCAGTCAAACGAAAAATTTAAAAAACCATTGTACTGATGTAGCCGGCACATTCAAACGACTCTCATAACGTTTTCAAAACACCACCGTTCGCGATCTGTTACTTCAAAAAGGTGTGTACTGTTACGAATACATGACAGACTGTTTTAAATTTAACGAGACGCAATTACCTAGTCCGGACAAGTTTTATAGTTCACTGAATCGTGAATCTGTAACAGTCGATGATTACGTCCACGCTCAACGCGTATGGGACGTGTGCAACGTTCAAAATATGGGCGACTACCACGACCTCTATCTTGAGTGTGACACATTACTTCTCGCTGACGTCTGAGAACTTTCGTTCCTTGTCAATGCAACATTACAACCTCGACCCCTGCCATTTCTACTCCGCTCCCAACATGTCTTGGTCAGCCATGTTGAAGATGACCAACGTGTCTCTTGAACTGTTGACTGACATCAACATGCATCTGTTTATCGAACGAGGAGTGCGAGGAGGAGTGGCTCAACTTCCAAAACGGTTCGCTTCAGCCAACAACAGTTCGTTTCCTGAACAACACAATAAAGATGCCCCCACGTCATGGATCCAATACCTGGATTGCGTAAACCTGTACGGTCATGCAATGTCCCAGCCACTCCCCACCGGTGAATTCAAGTGGATCGAAAAAGAGGAAATACCAAAATTTAACTGGTTGTCCATTTCCTCTGATTCGCCCACAGGTTTTATTTTGGAAGTTGATCTCGAATACCCAAAAGAGCTACACGATCAACACCGTGACTACCCGTTGACCCCGGAAAACAGAGAACAACCACACCTCTCCCCTTTTCTAAGAAAACACTTAAGAAAGATTGGCAAGCAACCTAAACTTTTGACCACCTTGTACGACAAGGAAAAGTACATAGTTCACTACCGTACACTGCAACTGACTGTATCTGTCGCTTGGGTTACGATTAAAAAAAGTCCATCGCGTAATCCAATTCAAGCAGTCCGATTGGCTTCGTCCATACATAGAGTTCAACGCCAATCTTCGGAAACATGCCCGTAACGATTTCGAGTCCTGGTTCTTTAAGCTTCTGAACAATGCAGTGTATGGTAAATCGCTGAAAAATGTTCGTAAACATACCGATTTCAAACTTGTTAATCAACCTAACAACCTGGACAAATGGATCACTCAGCCACGCATGAAACGGTGGTACACCTACAACCCTGAAGTAGTAGGTATCGCCTTGAACAAAGCACAAGTTATGTTAAACCGTCCCATTTACGTAGGGTTCACAATCTTGGACCTCAGCAAATATATAATGTACAATTTTCATTATAATTACGCAAAGGCTAGGTACGGTGAAAATATTCGTCTATTAATGACCGACACTGACAGTTTGATGTATGAGGTGAAAACGGTAAACGTTTACGATGACATGAGTGAACGCCTGGGTCTCTTTGACACCTCAAACTTTCCACCGACTCACGCCTGTTACAGCACCATCAACAAGAAGAAAGTCGGCAATTTTGCCGATGAAACTCACGGAGTACCAACCAAAGAGTTTGTCGGACTCCGTGCTAAGATGTACAGTTTTATGACTAAAGACAATGAAAAACGAGTGGCAAAGGGGGTCAACCGTGTTTGTATCAAGAAAGACTTGCGACACCAGTCGTACTTGGACAGTCTATTAAAAAAGAAATTGACATACACAAAGTGTTCATCGATTCGCAGTCGATTACACAATATTTACTCTATAGACATCAACAAACTCTCACTCTCACCATTCGACGACAAACGTTACGTACTTGACGATAGTCTTGACACGCTCCCGTACGGTCACTACTCTCTAGACAACGCGGTCAATGATGTCAACGACAGACCAATATCACCATCTCCAGCAAAACGTGCTCTAGTAGAGTACAATGAACCAGGTCCCTCGTCCCGTCACGACTCCCTCCTGTAGGCTATATATTGTGATGTTCATATTCCGAAAATATGTATGGTAACTTTGTAATTAAGCCATAAAAATAAGCTTTTATCATATGATATAAACAATGTTAATTAGTATCATTATTCTTTAATTAATGAGTATTTTTAAAATGTAATTAGATGAAAAGATGTATTTTGTTGATATCTTTAAGATTCGTATACCTAGGAATGTTAAAATGTTAATAATAAAAAGTTATTTGAAATATTTTACGATCTCATAAAACAATTATTCTATGGAATTTTAATCAAAATTAAATTATGTGATTATTAAAAAACTAACGATCCGATTTAAAAAAGAAAAACCCCTTTGTAATCAGCAGAAAAAACCCTTGAATTTGATGTAGGGCTCAATGCTGTTCTTGTAAATTTAAATTTTTGTTATAAAAAGTATTGGAGTGGGGATAGATATTCTCTCCACGATGAATTGCCAACCTCACGAACTGTAATAAATCACATAGAGTATTAAAATTATATAAATGTCAAATGATGTTAAATTATGTTCTATAAGCTTTATTGTAATAAGGAAAACTTGCATATTGTGTATTTTAAGTTATCACTTACTTATATTGTTTTGTTTCACCTTAATTTGGCTGTTATTAGCAATTTTCATTGGGAAAAAATGTATGATTAATCTACACAGGTTGGCACTTACTTTTTGTAGATGTAATTTTCAACCAAAAATTCAGGAAGTCCTCTCTTAGACGCGATGCGTAACAGACGTATCTTAAAATTGCTCGTAAAATTTTTATATAATATTATGGAGGGGATCAAGTACTCTATATTTGGGGCCGATATGTGTAGGCCATATGTAAGAGAAATAAATTGTTAAATTTTAAAGTAGTGTCAACTATAAAAAAAAAAATTTTATTTATTTTAATAATGCAAATTAACGGAAGTGATGTCAATTGTGGAATTAAATACAACAAGTGTTTTAATGGTGTTCTGTGTTTTATAAGCAAATAGTGTTTTGTGCTAAATAGTTTTTTTATAAATGTGTTCGGGTAATCTGCGTATGATAACCACCTGTTAATTTTATGGATATCCAAATTAAAGATAAGTAACTAATTTTAAGCAATTTTTGTAACAAAATTTTATATGCCTAAGTTGTATTTAGCATTTACTAACAAATTTAATATGATTGGTTAATAATTTAAAAGATCTGTTTGCCTATGAGCTTATTCACTGAGTTCAAAGTTCCCAGCCCTGTCTGTTTGTTTTAAAGAAATTTTTTTTATTTATTTATTTTATTTTATTTTTTGTTGAATGATTTTAGGCACATTCTGTCTTGTGATGTTGATCATGGCTTACTTTTATTGTTTCATTATGATAAATGATTTTGATATTATGATTCTATTCTCTTTTGTTGTAACAGCCATCAGGATAGTTTTATTAATAGACTTATATAGAGCTTTTAACTCTATTGAAGTTGTAAAATATAAATTAAAAAGTTTATGTTTTTTTTATGTTTTAATAAATTTCGATTAATTTGTTACCTTTTAAAATTGTAGTTTGATTTATTGATTGATGAAATTCCAATATACCTTGTATGTAAGCATTGTGGTATGAACTTTGTTTTATAATAATTAGTTAATTGCATTCGGAGGGTTTTTCGTGCTGTCAATAGGGTTGTTGTTTCTAGAACTTGAGTCTAGAAAGTTTTGGAATTTCGACTTGGATATTTTGGATTGATGTTTAATGGGTCTCCAGTTGCCCTGCTTGGATGGTAACCAAGGTAAGTTCGGTCAATATTGGAATCCTGACCATGGTCGTTTTTTGTTTACTTTAAGTTTCTTTTTCAGGTGACACCCCAACACCTGTTTTTGATGTGTCAGTCGGCTGGTGTTGGCATCTGACTGTTACATTAAATTGGCGCCCAACGTGGGGCTGATTCGTTCTGTCCTATGTTGTGGTCCATTTCTTTCCATTGTTTTTTTTTGTTGTTTTTGTCGTCCGTCATCGGCTGACTGTTACAATATATATATATCCTTCCATGGTGCACCATACGATTTTAATTTCACCGAATCAAAAACAACAGCATCATGGACATCCGTTCGGTTATTGCAAATGAACTGCACAGACAGGCGCGCAAGAACTTTCCGAGGAGAACGACTACGTTGAAAAGTAGACATGACCTGTACCAGGCCGATCTAGTAGAAATGGGTAAGTACGCAAAATCAAATAAAAATTTCAATTACATACTAACTATAATTAATTGTTTTACCAAAGTCGCCGACGCGATACCGATAAAAAGAAAGACAGGAGTGATGGTAGCTAACGCTTTAAAACCGTTTTTAAAATCACACCCAATTCGAAATTTACAAACGGACGATGGAAAGGAATTTTTCAATGTTCATGTACAGAATCTGTTAAAACAACATAATATCAATCATTATTCCACCTTTTCTGAAAAGAAGGCCGCCATAGTGGAACGGTTCAATAGAACGTTAAAGACGCAAATGTGGCGTGTTTTCACCAAACAAGGTTCGTACAATTGGTTGAAAATATTACCCGGTCTTATCACCAAATACAACAACTCTTTTCACAGGTCTATTGGAATGAAACCGAATCAAGTAGATGGTAAAAATGAAAAACAAGTGTTGAATCGATTAAAGCTTGAACCCAAACGTGTAGCCAAAATAAAACGTGGATTTAAAGGAGGCGATAAAGTTCGCATCAGTAAGCACAAGATCGTGTTTACCAAAGGATACTTACCTAATTGGACCTATGAGGTCTTTACCGTGTACAAAATACAACCAACTTTACCATTAACGTACCTTCTCATCGATAGTAGAGGAGAAATATTAAAAGGTAGCTTTTACGGTCACGAGTTGTTGAAAACAAAATACGACGACGTGTTCCTGGTGGAAAATGTTTTGCGTCGTAAAGGAGACATGCTATTGGTTAGGTGGTTAGGTTTCGATAAATCACATGACTCGTGGGTGAAGAAAGGTGATATTTTATAAATGTACATGTTTTCACTGTCATTGTCACATTTGAGTTTGACATGTGGTCGGTGACGTTTGTACTTTTAATGTTCTTCCTCGTCGTAGTAGTTACAGACAAAACAAATTTCCATTACACACTATTCAACAGCTCACCGTTCGATGATACGATCAAATTTCACTTGAAGGGATGTATCCATTCGTTGCAAGGATATAATGTCCCATCTGATTTTGAAAAAATTTACAGTTTATGGTACTACTTGAGCAGGGACAATTTAACCTATAAAGTCTGTACGTTTCGTGAACAGTATAGCGTGTCAAAATGCAAAAACTTAAAAACAATCGACCCATTGGACAAGAAAGTGAACGATATTATCAACAATTCTATTTCACAAATAGATGTTAATTTAATGTGTAACAAATCATGTGTACCACCACAAGAAAAAAAAACCTTAAAATTTGATTACAGCGGTGTAGGTATAATAGCTTTATTGGTTGTCTATGCATTGTTTGTTTTTGTCGGAATCGGAGCAAATTTTTATATGGCGTACAAAAACAGTAAAAAGGTATATATTGCATGCAATTAAGTATAATCGCTTTGTTCCAATCAACCAGTCAACTATAATGGAACGTATTCCTCAAAAAGATAAACTCGATGTAATAAATTTTGACAAGTACACCGAACCCGTGAAATCGAAGCACGGAAAACGACACAGCAATCTCCTTCCCAACACAATCAGGTGTATAATTTGCGGACCCTCAAATTGTGGAAAACCGAATTTGCTGTTTAATCTGATTTTCTCCGAGAACGGACTGAAATTTAAAAATTTATACGTTTTTTCAAAGTCGCTGAAGCAACCGAAATATCAGTTTTTATCTCACATAATGAAGGGCGTACCTACTGTCGGTTATTTTACATTTAACGAAAACGAAAATGTTTACCATCCGAGTAAAGCCAGACCCGATTCTTTGATGGTATTTGACGACATTGCATGCGAAAAACACGACAACATAAGACACTATTTCACAATGGGACGTCACAACAAATTAGACACCTTTTATTTGGGTCAATCGTAGAGTAGGATCCCCAAACATTTGATCAGAGACAACGCCAACTTGATTGTTGTATTCAAACAAGACGATTTAAATTTACATCATATTCATTCGGATCACGTAAATACTGACATTCCGTTTAATAAATTTAAAGAAATCTGCTCGTTGGCATGGAACAATAGCAATGGAAAAAATTTTCTCGTAGTAGACAAAGTCAGTAATATAAATGAGGTCGTTATCGGGTCGGTTTCGATGAGTTTGTTCGGGTATAAATACGAGTGATTCACCACCAATGTACTCGAGTGTTTGTAAAATGGATAAGCGACAGTTGTCGGTGGCGTTACAGGTGCAACGTTTACGGGACAATATTAAACGTAAGCACAGAGCTTTCACGACGGGGGTGATTGAGTCTGAAGAGCTTTTGGATAAACGTTTGAGACCGATTGTCACTCCTTTGAAAGAATTCATAAAAAAATCAGACGATGTGGTTAAAACAAAAGAAGAAGAAGGCGAAGGAGAAATGCTGGAGGGAAAGCGTTGGGATGACACAGAGTTTCCATTTAAGCTGTTTGCACCAGAGCAAACCAGTACGCCAACCGCGCCTAGAAGAAAATCAATAGTGAACGAATCAAGAGTCATTGATTCCATGAGCGAAAAAAATCCCACCAAATATTATCTGCAAATGCTGATAAATGATGTCACTAACACGATGGATCATGTGTACGGGGTATACTTGGAAAATGACAAGTTAATGATTGGTGATAAAGAGGTGCAATTTGGTCGTATGAAATTGACAATCGGTAGAGTGAATTACAACATGACCGCGGGTCTTCACCCGTTGATTTTTGAAAAGGAACCCGTCTCGTATACAACAGACGATCTACACACATACCACAAGATATTGATACAAACAAACGCCTATCGGCAAGGATATGATCCAAGGCGACAGATAAACTCGAATCGTGATTACAAATACACACAAATTTTCAAACCGCTGTTCAACAAAGCCACTCCTCCTGCAGCTGCTCCTCCCCCCGTTGGAAGCGGCATGGTGTTGACAGACAGTCGTATTCAATACGTGAATTGGGACGATGTGAACGAACTATGTGACCGGTTGCGGTTGTTGTTGGCGTCACAAGCGGCCGGCAATGTCAGTCATACAAACGAAATCCAATCGATAGTTGAGGAACTGCGTGAAGTCGGTATTATAAAAGGCGGTGCGTTGAAAACAAATCGCCACTACTGAGTGAACAATGAGTATCGACAAGTTTGGTCACTCGAATAGAAACGTCAGACGACGTTATAGTGAAGGTGATCAATATCATCATTATGTTGCTGGCCGCCTGTCTGGGTTTACATTAAAGTTGACCAAAGACGGTGACATTGACGTGCAGGGAAAACGTTTACGTAATTTGAGTGTTCCTATATCAGATACGGACGCTGCACGTAAAGTCGATTGTATTACACTTGATTCAAACTCGTTGAGCGTTGATGTGAAGAAGAGAAAAATTATCAACCTGGCCGATCCTGAGGCGGATAGTGACGCAATCAATATGCGGGCCATGAAAAAAGCCTGTTTGACAACTGATCTGTCTGACAATGTTTACGATGCCAACTATATGCGCGTAAGAAATGTTGGAGAACCAGTGGACAAAAACGATGCAGTACCCGTCCAGTACCTCTCAAAAAACTACGCCACCAAGGCGGACATGCGAAGCACTCTAGAAGCGACATCATCGGCAACAGCAGCTGTAGAAGCGAGTCTAAACGCAGTAGCGGCAGGAGCAGCGATAACAGATTCCGAAGGAAATCCAGCGTTCAACAATAAACGCTTGACAGCTGTGGGTTCACCCATCAACGACCAAGACGCGATCACCTTGAAATATCTCAAAGAACACACTAGTTTGGATGTGGACTCGTCCGCGAAGCAAGTAGACATGTACAATTATGTGGTGAAAAATGTTGGCGTGCCCGACGAAGACAACGATGCCGTCACACTCGGCTATCTAAACTGGAATTATGCCAAGCAATCGGCTTTGGAAAAGGCGCTCGTATTCGGTGAGGACGGTGATAAAAGTGTGGACGTGAAAAAGTGCAGACTCATCAATGTGGCGAGCGGAAAAAGTGAAAACGACGCGACCAATTTAAATCAAGTGTGGGACGTTTGCAACGAAGTGTTTGAAACATCTGTGCAAATGGCGATTCATCTGCAAAAACAGCAGCGTGGCGAACGAACCGCCTCCGGTGATGTGAACGAATTTAAAAAACTGATTCAATCATTGAGAGACCGGTTGCAAGAGTTCAGCGAAACGTATTATATTTCACCTAAAGTTTTGGTTGGTCCTCCAGGTCCACAGGGTGAACAGGGAGTGCCAGGACCACGCGGAGAACCGGGTAAAGGAATGAAATTTAATTCAAAACTGCAAGCGTTCAACGTGCAAGGAAAACGCATTATTAACGTTCCACATCCAATAGGACCGACAGACGCCGTAAACAGAGATTACGTCACGCAAGCCTTAACAAACTTTTTGGATGTTGTAGAGAGATCGCAACGGCGTAAAATCAGAAGTGTACATGGACCGGAGGCGCTTCCATTGACAATTGGAGAAGTGGTGGACGACCCGAAAATAGATCAAATAGCGAACGATATTTGGACACGCTAATAAAAATCATACATCGTCATCAACATTACAAGATGGGACCAGAATTTCAACCTGTAGTCGGCCCTCAAGGTCCACGAGGACCAAAAGGTGATACAGGTCCCCCTGGAAGTCAAGGCCCTCCCGGTCCGGCTGGTAAGGACGGAAAGACTGGTCCTCCAGGCAGAAAAGGTGAACCAGGAAGACCAGGAGAACGAGGACTTAAAGGTGACATAGGGCCTGCGGGAAGCCAAGGACCATCCGGCCCAGTTGGAGTAGCTGGTAAAGACGGAAAGGCTGGCGTTCAAGGTCCTCCAGGGAGAAACGGTGATCCAGGAAGACCAGGAGAACAAGGACCTCCCGAAGTACAGGGTCCGTCAGGGATAGGTTTCGCCCTGGACCAGGACGGTGATTACGAAATGAAGTCAAAGAGACTTACAAACGTTGGCGTTCCAAAGTCCAATAACGATGCGGTAATTGTATCGTATTTTAACACCAGGGTAAAGCCCGATCCAAAATCAAAACTCGGAAGAGGGTATTTATCGCAAGACGATCCCGCTAAAAAATTTCCGGAGGACCATAATATCAGAACCATCAGTAGATTGGGAAATAGAGAGAGAGAGAGTGAGAGAGGATATATAAGTACGAATAAAACCTATAAATAGCGATGAAGATGATGGTAAAACGGCAGACAGGTTCGGGGTTGCTTGACACAATCAGTGATATTGGTGCTAAGATATTGAATCGCACCATTGATATTTTACCGGTTGAATTACACATACCTGGATACCAGTACTGCGGACCGGGCACTAAATTACAAGACCGTTTGAGACGCGGTGATCGAGGAATAAATAAATTAGATTCAGCTTGTAAGGAACACGACATCGCTTACTCAAAGTACAGCGACAGTGGAAAACGGGCAGAAGCGGATCGGGTATTAGCTGAACGAGCGTGGGAACGGGTAAAAGCGGGTGACGCAAGTGCAGCAGAGAAAGCGGCCGCGTGGACAGTGACAAACCTGATGAAGCTGAAAACTAAATTTGGGGGCGGATTACGACGACGACGTCGTAGAAGTGGACGAAAACGGTCTCGCCGTGCAGCAGCAGAAGCAGCAACCAAAGTAGTAGGACAAGGATTGTATTTAAAAAATTACAAAGGACGCAGTGTGTATCTGAAAAATTACAAAGGGCGTGGGATGCAGTTGAGGAAAAGAAAACCTCAACTCGTTGCCGTCGCGTCCGCTAAACGGTCAAGAACTTCTACAATATGCTGACCAGGTAACGTATTTTCGGGGCGTTTTCATGTTGAACAACCTGCCGACGCGGGTACGAAAAAATGAAAGCGGAATCGTGAATTTGGACAAAGAAAGTGGGCGTGGTACTCATTGGGTGTGTTATCGCAAACTCGCCGATCACGTCAACTATTATGACAGTTATAGTAACTTACGTCCGCCACCGGAGTTGGTACGATATTGGAAAACGGGGTTTAATGGATCGCGAATCACTGTACAATACAACTATAAAAGAGAGCAGAAAAAAGTCAACTGCGGTCATTTGTGTTTGAAATTTTTACGAGCACAGTAAAATGTTTTCTATTTCCGGCCGCGGTTCGGTACTCCAATGTGATGTTTTCCCCCCGTCGAACTTGGCAGCACCACCGACTGGGAAATCGGACTAATCAATCTATCCACTTACAACACAATCCCAAACGTGGAAAAAGATGTTAACAACACCTTTTTTTGGCAACGCAGACGCCGGGCAACATCAACTGCCTGACGCAGAAGGTAAAGTTAAAGTTTCCGACGAACCGATCAACAGGGGCAGGGTGACCACAATTTACTCGGACGCCGAACAGAAAATTCTAGATAAAGATAAGTCGAATGCCGGGGTGTCGATCGTGATACCACAAGGCGCGTACGAGCTGGAAGATTTAGAGAAATACATAAAATAGACGTGTTTACGGGCTAACATTCCACTGGAATTTCATCTTAAAGCAAACAATAATAAACTGCATACTGAAATTTACTCGTCACGTCCTATAGATTTCACACAACCAAACAATTTGTCTGCAATGTTAGGTTTTACAGAGCGGGTGTTGGAGCCAAACAAATGGCACGTATCAGAAAACGAAGTAAACATCATCAAGGTAAATATCATCAGGGTGTTGTGCAATATTGTGCAAGGATCTTACGATAACGGAAAAGAATCACATATTCTACATGAATTTCCCTTGGCCGTTGACCCTGGTTATAAACTGTTGGAGACGCCTACCAACGTTATATATTTACCGGTAAACGTTAAACGCCTTCAGTCCATTGTCATCCGCCTGGAGGACCAAGAAGGGAATCTGATAAACTTTGCAAAAGAAGTAATCTCTTTGCGATTGCATTTAAGACGTACACGAGATGGGTCTGGTTATTTTACCGCGAAAAACTTATAAGTACAATGAACACACATGTTCAGTTGGCAGTCGTAAGTCGACCTTGAACAAGTTGAAACCTCACAACATACGGTTTTTAAAATCCATAGGTTTTCGTGTTTGAGGTGTCATGGAAGTGTTGAACGTTCAAGATAAACCGGTTTTCAATGATGTATTTACAAGTTGGGAGTACCACAGTCACACACCGTACGCGTCAACCACTTACAACAATAATGATGAGATAAGAATCCCTATTCAACAACAAGATGTATTCACATTGCCCAGCGAAACCTTCCTCTACATTGAAGGTACGTTACTGGAAAAGGCAGACACAGTGAACGTTAACTATAAATTAGTGAATAACGCGATCGCTTTTCTTTTCGATGAAATCAGGTACGAAATTAGCGGTATAGAAGTGGATAGGGTAAAGAATCCTGGGATTATTACATCTACAATAAAAAATTATCTTACCTTGTATGCAAACGATAAGGCTCTTGCGAACGCAGGTTGGAACGAATCCAACGGTTCGATCTCTGTAGATAGCACGAGTGGAAAATTTTCATTTTGTTACCCGTTAAAATTTCTCTTGCCCGTCTTTGACGATTACACCAAAATCACTTTTTTTTTGGTTTAACGTCCGACTGTTTTGCAAACAAAATCACTTTACCCGTCAAGCAAGAACTGATACGTTTGCGTGCTCCGACCGATAAAGACGCTGTCCTGTTGTCAGATGCGAAAAAAGATTTCTTATTGACATTGAAAAAAGTTCATTGGAAAATTCCTTACATTCATACAAAAAAGAAAGCTAACCCAAACGCTAATCCTTCATAGTTCAACAGCGGTGGTGGTTCAGTCGCCGTCCGCAATGTTAAGTTATATTTGAACAGTGAGTATTTACCATACGATAATGTGCACGTTGATATGAACTTGTTTTACGACGCCTATTCTCGGTTTACATCGTCCTACTCGTCTGACACTGGTACAGGTCCTTTCTTAAATCTGTCAGAATTCAAGCAGAACGGTGCAGTATACGTTATTGACTGTTCTAAGCAAAACGAAACTTTGAAAACGGGTGCCGTTGATTTAAGGTTGGAAAACGAAACGGAACAAACGGTACCCGCTGAAACGGTAGCGTACTGTTTGATCGTTTACGATGCCGTGGTGGAATACAAACCGTTGACTGGCACGGTACGTAAACTTTTGTAATGAGTGTACCAAACTATATATATATATATAAATTGTATCTACATACTAGAAAACACTTTAGTTTTATCTCGGCAGTATGGGCTCACGGTATTCTCTGTCGCAGGACGCTGAGGACACGGAACCACTGTTGCCAGGACGGACAACACCATCAATAAACGGTATGTATTACATATTTTTACCGCTAACATACACGTTAAACAATAAATTTGATAAACACGTAAGCGTCGGGCTGGTTTGTTCCAATCAAAACTTTGATACCGCGGTCGTATTCACAGCCCCTCGCAAACGTGTGGTCTTGTCGTACCACTTGTGAAAATTAATGGTGAATAATGGGGATCACGTACAACTAGCGCTGGACAAGAGCACAAAAATTACATGTCACTTAAAAGCCATCACAGATGACAACTCACATTCCGTGGTGGAGGTGAAACAAATTTTTGGAAAATGGTACGTTCAGGTTGTCGATAATAAAAACAATAAAATTTCTTTGTCAACCTCCGAGTGGTTTTGGTTTGATAAACATATACCAAGCCTGACTAAACATGTTCGTGACATATGGTATGACGAATCATAGATTGTAGAGGGGATAACTAAGGTAAAAACGTCACATGTTGCGTGGTGGACAGACAGGTTGCAGGATGAGTATGCTGCGAATAAAACAATTGTAAAATCGCAAGAGGAGACAGCGGACTAGTGACTCGTGAGATTTATGATTCGGTAGTTGACGATTTAACGCTTTTTGTCGGTGGTGTAGCGGTTCCGTTTGTGGCCACATGCAAATTAAAACACAGCTACTTGATGATTGCCGATTTTACTTTCCATCATTTTTCACAACCGGATGACGTTAAAATTGAAATTAAATTTAAAAATAAATTCAGAACGTATATCTGTGAATTTGAATGTAATGACGTGAAAAAAATATCCCATGTCGGTTCGGGAAAAATATGTTTTGTAGGTTTCACACGTGATCCGTATGACGGTAAAATACAAAAGTTTATGTTGGACGACCATGCGTGCAATAAACGTTCGTCGACGGTAGCACAAGACGAGAAATTGATTCTGTCACTGTCCGTGTTCGATACAATAGATAGACGAGTCGCCTTTGATACGGTAGACGGACCAAGTACCACTCGCACTGATTCATGTAATCGAACGCTAGTCGGTTTTGAGGGGTGGGCAAAATCAACAGAGTCGTACGGTTTATGTACAAGATACGTAAAAGATCATCTTATTTTGTCTGTGTATATCGACGGCTGAGAACCAGAGGAACGTAACTGCAAAAATCGGTTTTTTTGTTTTTTCACTATTCCTACACAACTTTTTATGCTGCACAACATGGTATTAATGAAATTTCTCTATCTCCTAATATAACCGATATTTGGTAGTTACGTTTTTCGAAAAAACTCTGTTAGCTCAGGACCAGAGAAACGTATTGGTAGATACGTTCCGTGTCTCGCATTGCGCTTCAGAACCAGAGAGACGTATCTGTCACTTATGCTTGTCTCTGGTTCTGATAAAGTATTGTTTTTAAAACCAGGGAGCCGATGTTTGGGTTATATTAATTTAATAAGGCATTAATATTTCCATTCATGATGTGTATTTACACAAACAATAAACAAACTACAAAATAATTATTGTGTACACAAAAAGTAATCTATGACTCATTCTTTCACAATATGAGTAATCCAGTGTACATCAATTAATTTACCACGTTTTCAAATGTATTTTAGTTATATTTATTCGGTTTTAAGCTTCGTGAATAAGTGGTTTTTGATTGTTACTTTCTGTAATTAGATATTTTTTTACAAGAAAAATCCGTTCAAGATTTTAGATAAAAAAACGTAATTTAAATTACGAAAAATTCACAACTAGTAGCACCAGTGCAATTAAGTAATTGTTTGTACTGTAGTTTGCGCCAACGGTAACGGCATTTTAAAAAATAAACGAGGCACAAGGCATGAATATATTTAGAAAAGTTTGGGAGTTCAAAACAATGACAATATTTTTGTCACTTCTCATAAAGGAGATTCCGACAGCACGGGTTACCAATATTGGTGATTCAATTTATCATTCCATATCCCGCAAAGAGACAAAATGTGATCATTGTTTTAATTTTTTGCAATTTGACACCTAACGAACAAGAGGCTGAGAGAATAATGTACGAGAAGCATTTAGCCCGAAAAAATTCGGCTAAATTTTAAAAACAAAATTAAAGAAGACGCAATTGCTGTAAAATGCCACCTTCTAGAATTTTATCTAGAAGCAGTTAGATACTGTCCATCAGTTATTGCAAAAGCAATTTTTTATAAACGTAGATTAGTGTACCTATATAATTTAACTGTTTTTAATGTTGCTTCAAAAAGAGCAACATATTACATGTGGCATAGAGGTATAGCTGGGAGAGTTTCAGTAAAGGTAGCTTAATATGCCTTTTCAAAGAACTAGAAAAAGTTGCTGATGGGCTGCCGGTTTATTTCCGATACTTGTGGCGGACAAATCAGAAACAGTAATGTCTCTGCAATGCTGCGTCATATTATTCAATCTTTTAACATTTCTGTAACAAAGCACTGTTGTTTTGAACCAAAACATTCGTGCGATTCTGTTCATGCTCGCATTAAGAAGTGTTCAAAGAACAACGATATTAACATCCCACTGGTTGGTACACAGTTGTCTGAACAGCTTCAAAAAACTAAAACATATCACGTTGTTGAAATCTGCCTACAAGATTTCTTAGATGTTTTTAAATTGAATAAAGAAAAGTTAAAAAACAAGAAATGTCTGTAAAAATCAGATCCAGTGGTTAGTATTGTTAATTTTAAATACCTTAAAAGTGACTGTTATTATTTACTGTCAGTAAATTTATGGAGCTAATAAACTCAAAAAATTTGCTACTCTCTGAAGGATATCGCAATAAAAATTAGATGAACGTTTTGAATTCAAACCCTTGTACAGCGGACCATTGAACATTGTTGAAGAAAAAATGAAAGACTTGTTTGATCTCTGCGGTTCTCGGATAATGAAAAACCTTTTTGTTAACTTTGATAACGTGTTAGAAAATGGCAATGTAATTCCAGAAATAAAGAAGGCGACAAAAAAACAAAACTAGGAAAATTGAAGAAATCGGTAATATAAAATTCTTGCAAAAATACCAAGAAAAGCAAAAAACAAAATATTTAAAGTAAACAAATGTTTACCCTAATATTTTTTTGAAAACTGGCAGAGTAAATAATTTTGTTTCAATTTCAGATTGTTCATAAAAACCTTTAATTTCAAATATTTTCTTGTATCTAATGTATAAATTTTTGTATTGAAAATATGTTAATTGTAAGGCTCTTTTGTTTAAACTGTTTTAGTTTGTAATTACTTTATGTGTTTGATTGACCGAGAAGTCGGTGGCCGCTAAAAAAATTTAAGTTTTCATACTGTCAATATTTTTAAGTTTATTATTTTCAAAATTTCTAAAGTTTTCGTATCCTAATTATTAAATTTTATATTTTAAATATTTTGAGATATTACTTATTTTTTAAATTGTTTATTTGAAACTATTCTTTGTTATTTTGTAAACAATTATCTAGCAAAAATTTATACATAAAATTTATTGGGTTAATTCCATCTGTAGCTAAATAAATAAAACGGAGCTAATAAATAAATAAAATAAAACGAGTTAAAAGAGAGTTTTTAATGAATAAAATCATATGATAAACATGTGTGTAGAAACGTATGAATACCGTTCTCAGTCTAACTTACTTTATCGTTCAGAACCAGAGAAACGTATCTGTGCAATCACTAAAATAAATCGCAATATCAAGGGCATTTTCAAAAATTAATTTTTACATTAGATAAGAAGCATTAGTAAATAGTTTAAATAACTTTCTATTGATAAAGGTTTTTGAAAAAATATAACGGTTTTCCCAAAAAATGATGAAATCCACCTTTGCGAACTTTCTTTTTGCTCTCCTGTAAAATCAGTAAAATGCAGATACGTTCCTCTGGTTCTCAGCCGACGATATATTATTCTATATTTGCAATACTAGTTATTATGTCACACTGTAAATAAATTGAAAGAACAGTTAGTTTCTCAATCAGTGTGGTAAAATGTCTCATTCAAGTTGCATATGTGAATTTCAAGCTTTCTACGATAACAGCAATGACTTTGTGCTTAAAGAATTTGTTGTTTCAGATTTAAACACACGTTCTTTTGTTCATTTACACTTTAAGCCACCATTCGATCGAGGTGAGTTGAATTGTATTTACAGAAAAACTGCACACTGGTTAGAATCACGTTTTCACGGTTTAATTTGGGAAGAAGGCGATATTCCATACAGTTTGACAACGGTCAAAAATATTCTCAATCAGTATAAATTTATTTACACAAAAGGACGTGAAAAACAAGTTTATTTAAAGTCATTAGTTGATGGGGTTGTTATTAATTTGGATGAGTGTAAACATTTAATACAAAGGTTAACAAACGAAAATAAAGTTCATTGTCCTGTCACCACGGGTACACACAAGACCGATGGTAGAATGAGATGTTCTCTTTCAAACTGTATTCATCTCGCAAAATGGTTAACTTGCGATTACAGAAGGGAAAGTGACAGATTGTCAACCTTTGCGGAACATACGGAAAACGTACGTGAAATAGCAAAATGTGGTTTTTATTTTGACAAAAATTCTGACTCGGTTTTTTGTATGTCGTGTAAAATGCACTTTCAACATATAGACAGTGTACTAGCAGATCATGTAAAAGTTTCACCGTCTTGTAACTTGTTGATTAGCTATATCAATAACGTACCAATGACTCTGGAACATATTGTTCCGAGGAGGGAACACTTGACATCTTTGATGTGATTGTTGAGGCTCTATCGACTTAACTTGTCTCGTTTTGAGATAAAATAAAAACATTTTTTTCTCTGATGTCATCCTCGTGATTGTTGTTGAATGAAAGGGGCTCTGGAGGTCTAAAAACCACCGTTGATTAGTGTCACGGGCACTCTCTGTGTGTTACGGACGATCTCCGATCACCAACTGAAAAAAAAGTATACAGGGCGCTGATGGCTTAAACTCCACCGCTGACAAAGTTCACGGCAATCCTCTTGCAAGATTGAACATGTGTTTGTGTGAATGAGGTCTTAGATGTATGCGTTCCCTTTTGAAATTTTAGTGAAACTATGCTTTTTTTTATCAAGATCATTAATACGTCATGAATTTTTTTTAAATTAAAAAACACATTAATTGCTTCATTGTTTTCCTTTATGTGTGTGGACATTTTCCTTAGTTTAATATTTTTAATCAACTTTTGGTATTTGAATGTGAGTGTTTATCTGAATTGTATCAACAATAATATTTATAAAAATGAAAACACTTAAGTTAATGCAAAAAAAATTTTAAAAAATGCGGTTGTAGGCTTACGTTACGTTTTTTGTGACCTCAGTTGCATAAAAGACAGCTGTGGGGGAGGGTCCGCTTGTTAAATAGAAAAAAACCCAACGCGCCTTTGTCATAACCGCATACGGTGGTGGGGAAAAATGACGGTATATAAGCGGTGAGAAATCGGTGAGCGGTTCCATTCACTGTTAAACTCAAACTATGAACGCTGACGAAGAACCTTACCAATCCGGCTCATACGCCAAACATTGTCAGAAATATCACAGTGAATATTGTGATAGGTGTCGACACTGGGTGATGTGTGTCCGTCCAGGACCGTGGGAACGATCTCAAGATATCAGCACAGAATGCTGGCTTCCAGAAAAGTGTGAATTGAACAAAAGACAGGAGCATTAGGCTGAACATCATATAGATACGTGTGACGGTATTGTTCATTGTTATAATATATGCACAGCAAAAGATGGAGAAAATTGTTTTGAAAATGTTGTGAAAGTCTTTTGCGAAGCGAATTGCGATGTAGCGAGACGGTTAAAGGAAAACGGGGTTTGATTTGATCCGGTGTAAGAGCGATGGTACACGCGTACGATACAACACACTTTACACAGAACAACACTAAATACACTTACAGACAAACAAAAACACCTTAAACACCTAGGCTAAATACAAATTTATAAATAGAAATTTTAAAAAAAAATTGTTTCTAAATTTGTAGTTCAGCCTATACGATGGTCCAAAGGCTCTAGACACGTTGCTTTATTCGATTCAGCACTATGATTCGGACAAAGGAATGTGTTTTAAACTTGTGATGGAGGTGTGTTACTACAGCAGTAAATCGTATCTTGATATGACCGCTTTTGAACTTTCCAAGTCTAGACATTTAGATTTCGAATGCAAACAAGAGTGCTGCTAGGCGTCAGTACCATATTTTATGTTTAAAGTAAATTATATAGAATAATTCATTGCCGATGAAGTAATAAAACTGATTGTGTAATATTATTTTCTCTGGGACGTACAATGTTTATTGCATTCATGAGAAACAACTTTTATAAATACACAAGATACAAGAGAGGTATATTTTTACGATGACAGTGGGAATGTTTTACAACCGAAGGAAATTGTATGACCGCTTCTGACCTTATCAAGCTTCTAGGCGTCAGTACCATATTTTATGTTTAAAGTAAATTATATATAATAGTTCATTGCCGATGAAGTAATAAAACTGATTGTGTAATATTATTTTTTCTGGGACGTACAATGTTTATTGCATTCATGAAAAACAACTTTTATAAATACACAAGATACAAGAGAGGTACATTTTTACGATGACAGTGGGAATGTTTTACAACCGAAGGAAATTGAATGACCGCTTCTGACCTTATCAAGTTTAGACATTTACATTTAAATAGTAAGAAAATGACGCCAGTCGCCAGTATAATTTTATGTTTAATGCAAATTATATATTACGTTGTCAGGTGAAGTAGTAAAATTAATAGTGTAAGATAGAAAATATAATTTTGTCTGGGAGGAACAATATTTATTGCTTTTTGTGAGAAACAATCTCCTTTTCATTATACTAGCAGTACATGCATGGTAGAATTATTATTTATGATGCAGTAAATTATTAATCATTCCTTTTGGCTGTAAAAGTCAGCAACTTTATGCACTCAGTAAAATTGCAATGCGTTTTACAAGCGTTTCTTTTATATTAGACTGACAGGTCAACGACAGTCTACAAGAGGTAGTTGAACTTACAAGTTCACTTTAGTATAAAACACATTCTAAAGGTTCTTCATACATTTCGTGTTGTTCAAAATGAACAGACATATAGAGACACAATACTACGTTTGGTTTCATATTTTCATGTATTTACATGTTGATTCACTAGAATCCTGTTATTATGTTTGCAAACTTTTTAGACTTTTGACAATGAACGAACTAAAAACAGAGAGACGGAAAATAACCTTTTTGAATAACTTACGCACCAGCGTACGTTAACGTTACATTTCTTTGAACGATTTCGAAGAAGAACGAAAGAAACACTATTTGTCATTGATTTGTAACGGTTATTATTTTTCAAAATCTCTTAATTTTTCACCTGTAGCGGTTGTAATTTGAGTAGTTCATTTAACGTTTCAATTCAACCATCTGAAATTAATCATTTGGCTGCATGTAAATTTTATTTTCGTGATTTTTTCGAATTGCCTTGCTTCCACTCAACCTGGTATATTTTTCACCCTGAACGTAAGAAGTACTGGCATATGAACGTTTTAAAGAGATATTTAAAACTTCAATTTCCATGGGTAAGAATTTCATTAATGTTTAAAAAAAAATTTGGGATATGTACGCTTCAGGTAGATTTTAAGGTGAATGTTACATGTCGAAAAATCCTTTTAGATTTCATTAACTTACCTAATCAGAAATTTGGTAATATGAGGTCTACAGCTTTTGATTTGATTTTTATACCTGGGAAAACCGCGTGGAAATCCTTTTGCAGTAATAAAACATCTACCAAATCTCGTACAAATGTTCTTGCAAACATTTCTGTGTGAAGTCATATAATTTACGGGCAGAAGACGATGTGTCTTCAGTTAGTTTGACGTCATTTTAGAAAAAATTGTACTCTGATCTCAACTCTTTATGTCCCCTTCCACACTTTTATTACTATTACTTACCCCACCATTGTATCAATACCACACCAATTCTTGGTCTTTACTTTATATACCGTGACGTGTAGCATATCATCTTGTTCTTCTTACGACACTACACATGAACGCTTACACAAAATGGACTTTGCTATTAAATTCAACTCTATGACCTACCCAAAATATTGCCGTACGTCAGAACTAACAAAAGGCAAGGAGTACAACATATCATCTATGAAATGATCAACTACTAAGTACGGGGACGCCATACGAGTGGACATTCTGGATGAGGATAAGGAGTATTTCATGTATCTGCCGGATCGCTACAACACGGCATTCACTGATGAGGAACTGCAAACGTTTGAGTGCAGTACGCATGTGTTGGTGAAGATTGGCAAAGGAGAGTTTCAGATTAAGGAAAAGGTATGTGAATTTTAATAAAATTATATAAAACAAAAATATTTTAAACATTATTTCATTTATTTTTTAAAATTAATATCACATTTATATAATTGGTCCGTTGTGGCGGTTATACTTTCCTGTGAACAAATAAAAAAACACTTTATTAGATAATTAGAAAAAGGAAATTAAACGTTATACAGTGTACAAGTCTTTTTGTGAGAGTAATACGTAACTTTAATGTTGTTGACACGAATTAATAAATTAATAGACCCAGAAACGGTATTTCTAAACTACCAACACTAAGACACAGAACTCAATTTCCATACTACTTTTACTATTGCTATTACTACTACTACTACTACTACTAAGAGTTAGTGAGACCTATTTTTCCCCTACTCACTTGTATTCGTTCATTTTTTGTCTTGTTTTTAACATGAAAATTATATAAAAAATGTGATTTTTTTTTCACATCGATTTGACGAAATTTATGTATGTATTAAAAAAAATACATAATTTTTATTATTAATATTATTATTTAATGAAACAGAAAATTGTTCTTTCACGTTAAACTAGGCTCTGTACAGAAAAATACAAAATAAACAAAAGTAAATGATGTATTAATTTTTT
Source organism: Catonia carolina (assembly GCA_035578175.1). Classification (NCBI taxonomy): domain Eukaryota; kingdom Metazoa; phylum Arthropoda; class Insecta; order Hemiptera; family Achilidae; genus Catonia; species Catonia carolina. Next base: position 5,530,266 of record JAQMRL010000004.1, read on the forward strand.
TATAAATTTCAGAACATTTTATTATTTTTATACTGTATGGTATAAAAATAGGCCACAACTAATTAAAATTCAAACACTATAGTTCTTTAAAGACAAAAATAAAGAACGAACAATGAAACCGTTTGTTTGTTTTAACCATCGGTCTATTTCAATTATAATTTTTAATTTATTCCACGGAAAAATTCTTTCACTTATTTTATTACCCAGTTGAAACGTCATTCCAATATTTATACACTACATGAATTATAATTCTTAACACTTGAAAATTTTGTACCTCACATATTGTTGTCGTTCAAAATTGAAAAAGTTTATTTATAAAAACAAAAAATGTCAACTTGTCACATATAATTTACATTCTTTATTTGATGGATAAATAAATAAATATTTAAAACTTGTTGTGTAAGCATAGTTAAAAGTAAAACTTACTTTTTTACGTTTTCTTGGTTTATATGAATATAAGGGAGGGAATTATTTTTTAATGTCAATTTTGAGTTTTCACCGAAAATACACGTTTTCAGGCCTCCTGAACCCGAAAAACATGTTTTTAACGATTGGTCTAAGTGTGAAAAAAATATCTCAAGAACGAAATATCCAACAATATTGAAACTTTGAACTTAAGTTAGATACCATTAGTGGAAAATACTGACTAGAAAATTATCATCAAAATTGGTCAACCCGAATTAATTGTTTATTCGTGCACTTCTTCAGTTTTTTGTAATTTTCTCAAAAACTAGGTACAATATTTTTTAAAAATTAAAAAAAGCGTTTAAAAATTAAAAAGTTAAAAAAAGCGTTTTAAACTTTATCACAAATGATAATTTACAACTTACCTCTTTGTATAAAAATCTATTTCCTCCTGCGTCAATCTTCTTAGTGCAACAACGCATTCCAGTGACATCTGATACAACATATTAAAGATGGTAGACTTTTGAAAATCTCCCACAGAAAAACATTTTGCTTGTTCGCTTCCCTGAAAAACAAGAAAAGAAAACTAAAAAATTGTCACGAACCATAAGACGTGTTGTCAAATAACGAGATTTATAGTTAAATTGAAACGTGGGGTGATCAGTATACTTTGTTTTACTCAGTGAGGAAGGCAAAGGTGAACCACCTCACTAATTATTTTTCTTAGTAAAACCTCTAAGTAGAAATTGGACCATTGTGTTTGAAATACATTGATTACAGCTAATAACAGAATAAATTTCTTATCTAGTTAATAATTAAGACAAATTTTTGTTTTCTGTTACAGATAAACATGAATGAAAAGAGCAGTTAAGACGATGATTTACCATAGGAACTTCTTTCCACTACACTAGAGAGTTTCACTACACTAGAGAGTTTCTTTTTTCAATAAATTGTGCTATTGTTAAACAATAACTGTATAATTTTTCAATAATTGATGCATTATAACAGATTTTCTGTTTGTACGCTATTTTGAAAAGAATAAAAACAAGAATTATCCATGTGCCTACAGCTAGAATTCAAAATATTCTGTCAACTACATAAAATTTACATACTTAGAACCTTCTTCAAAATTATTATTCAAAATTTAATGAAACCTATAGAATAATAAGTATTTTGATAGTAATTTTGTTTATAGAACGTGAAACAAATTTGAAATTAACTGACGTTAAAGAACATGTTTAATATATATTTGTGTTGTAATGTGACGAATTTAATGCACATCTGGAGTTGTTTATTTTTGAGTCTATTGAAATAAAAATAAACATCTCCAGCTGATTGAAAAATTAATACTTTAAAAATTATTTAATTTATATTACCAGAAAATATTTAAAAGAGTTATTTATTTAGTTACTAGGCAACTAAAGAAGAAGAAGCGACTTTGTAATTTTTTCAATGGGCGGTTTGACACCAAACTGTTAACATGAAATAAGTTTACCGTCCCATTCAGTGTATAAGATCTGTTTTATTTTGTGACATTCGAGATATTTGATAGTGTTTGTTAGATCGACAGAAATTTGACTAAATATGTATCTTGTTTTATTATGATTGATTTATCATTGTTTATGAATGTGATAACTAAGAAATAAATAAATGTACAGGCTTGTAATCTTTATGAAATATAAATAATAATGACTCTGTGTAAGTAAGTAAATACTAAAATGTTGTACACTGCAACTTTATATTAATTATTCATTAATATATAAACTTCCATTAAAGAAGTACAAAAAGCTTAGAAGAAATTGTGTCTTTTTATTTTTTGTTATTATTATTATTATTATTTTTATTATTATTGTAATGATTCGGGAGATATGATTTGAACTGATCAAGCACATTGACCACATAAGTAAAATGATAATTAAAAGCATCTCCTTCAAGATAGATAGTGACATTCTCTTGTGTGAGATAAATATAAAATCTTACGAATTGGGAAATCCCTTATGGGGAGTAATTTAGTTCTTTTTTACAGTGTTTATAATAATAAAAAAATTAAATTAATTATAAAATGTGAAACATAAATTAATGATATGTAAATTATTAAATAGTATTCAAAAATACAGTAATTTTATAAATTTAATATGGCAATAACAGACATATGGAGTGTCAAATTATTTACACTCAATCTGTTAGTTGCAGGGCTAAAAAATAGTTCTGTTTGTTATCACATGGTCAGCCAAGGTATAGACAAACAGTAACTGATACGCCGTACCAAATTCACTCAATAGACCTATACTAAGCCTAACCATTTGTACACTATATGTCTAACAATTTCTTGGAATTATTTTATTAATTAAATGGTAAAGTTTAAATGTATGTTTTTTTAGTGGATGAAATGATAATAAAATTATATATGAAATAATTATTTGTATTATTGATCTTACCTGGTCCTTTTGAGGTGATTTTTCAAGAAAACAGTTAATAACATTTTTCTCTGAGCTGTTTTTTTTTCAACTTTCAACTGACAAATAACATCGTGGAAAATATATTTGTGTATATATATGGAACGCTGATAAAAAATCAAGACGATATGTATGTTGTCTTAGATAATAAATTATAGTCAGAATCTTTATGCTAAAAGTAAAATTGAACGTGTAAGTTCTATTTCTTTATCTAAGCAATAAAAGTTGTACATCTAGCACAAAATAATAATATTCTGACATCTACAGATTTTGCGCTTAAAGAGAACCATAATAATCTGTACTTGTCTTCAGACATAAAATTTATAGTATGTACAAACTAGAATTTGCCTATGCAAAATAAATTCAAACTATCTATATTTATACAGTTCAACTAATGTTATTTAACTAGTAAAATTCATTACCATGAACTGTTGTCTATTTAAACTCATGAGACAGATAAGCCAATAAACTCTTGGAACAGTGTGTTTCTTATTGATTATTCTGTAACTACATTTTATATAAATAAACAGAGTAAACAAAATTTATGTAGCCTGTCATAAAATCTTTAGTTTAATGAAATATACATACTTTTATGTGTTTTTCTTATTGAACATCCTGTAACTACATTTTATATAAATAAACAGAGTAAAACAGAATTTATGTAGCCTGTCATAAAATCTTTAGTTTAATGAAATATACATACAGTACTCTTATACTTTTATGTTCCTACAGTTTGAATAATATATCGTACATGTATCGTAACACGTATAATGTAAGATTTATTTAAATTTATTTAAATAAATGTAAGATTTATTATACACAGTTGAATGCAGTATTATATCTACTTTACGCCGAAGCGAACCAGTCCCTTTTCGCCAAAGATAAAGAAATCGATAGATTGCAAAATTTTATTACCACAATGACGGAGCAACATAACCGATTACAGACTCAACAGACTGACGATTTCGACCAACATCTACACACCAAGAATGAAGAAATCCACTGTATCAAACAGTTGGTAGACGAACTCACCCAACAGATCCAATTGAACAAAGAGGAACTCGAGGCCGCGAAAGAAACGCTTGCGGCCGAAACCAAAACAGTAGAAGAAAATCAATACGAAATCGGAGAATTGAAAGAGAATGTCGCCACGTTGCGTCGTGAGTGTGAGCAGTGTGAAGAAGAATTGGCTGAGTCTCGAGCCAACGAGGAACAACTAAAGGATAATTTATGTAGACGCGTGGAACAAGTTGATGAAGTCGAAAAACGCCTCAGTATAAGCATGGAAAAAATATTACCCAGCCGATGGAATTAGAAAGTCTTATTCTGTGTCCGAGGAGGATTATCTTAAACTGAAAAACCGTCTGGAACTATGCGAGTGAGAAGTCAATGTTTTAAAGTCGAAAAACATTAACCTAGAAAAGAATAACGCCCGGCACGTGGAAAAGGTAATTGAACTTAAGGAACGGCTGGTGAAAGAGACGACACGGTACGAGTCCATCAAGAAGCAATCTTTTGCCAAAGAAGAGTTGATCGACAAATAACCCTGTTGAACGGGGAAATTGAGTTGTTGACCAAACAAAAACAACAAGCCGAGTCGTTTATATTAGGCCTGACTGAAAACATTGACGAAGCTAAGTTGACCAACGAGAATCTGATGGAACAGTTGGAGGAGTGTACCAACAACAACATATTTTTGACAAGCGAAACGGATAAACTCAACGAATATATAACCGATCTAAAAAACCAACTGCAAGAGGCCGAAGCAAATTATCGGGAAAACGAGGAAACAATAAAAGGATAAAAACGAGTCCGAGAAAGATTTGAGAAAGTTACTGGATCAACTGACGGCGAAGAATGGTAAAATGTTGGAGATGCAACGGAAAATGCAAGACTGTTTGAGATTTGACGAACTTATTACCGAAATTAAAACAATCCGGAAAGATGTCGATCCGAATACGTTTTGTAAACGGTTAACCGAATTATTCGACGGTTTCCAAGTAGATAATTTTAACGATTTGAGAAAAGGGTTGTCGGTATACAACAATACCTGAGAGGTAGTAACGTGACAGACCTTGAAACCCTCTTAGATCGCTTTTCAGATTCGTTTAAAGAGGTTTTATATAATATTTTTGATTCGAGAGATTATAAAGAAATCGAGCAAGTGGTCGAATCCATTAAATCAACGTTCGGTGTACAGAAACTGAAAAATTTGTTGGAAGAGAAAGAATCGTTGGTCATGGTTCTGTCCGGCCACGCCCTAAAAGAGTTTATTGCCACTTGCCATCAGTTGCTGCAGCTGACCGATTCGGATAATATATACACGCTATTGCCGATGTTCCAAATGCTTAAGGATAAGGGTGTGACGAACATAAAAGAGATTGTCCAGATGTGTGATATAATGAATCAAACCTTTATAGATGAGAAAAAATCGGAAGAGAAAAAACAGAAGAAATCTGTCAGGAATCATCAGGCGACTCTCCTAGAACCGAGAAAAAAGAAACATGTCAACTGGAGACCAATACAGACACGAAACACGATGGAAAAAGGAAACGAGACGACGATTCTCCCATTGATAAAAATAAAAGACGACAACAACCGGAGGAGGTTTAAGAGGCTGGTCCACAAACAAAAAGAAAAAATTCCAACGTTACGAAAACTTGTTGTTTTTGTTATTATTAACGTTTATGTTTGGGTATTATATCCAACCCGGCTGTTTTATTTTTTTGTTATTAACTTCCACATTTTATTATTACATAAGAATCTTCTAATATATTATTTTGTCGAACTAATTATTCATTTTGATAGACTATATAATGTTTATACCAGTCTTATAAACAACGAATTCTCGTTTTAAATCCCAGACGATGATATAAAAACTGTGGTTAATCGATCATATAATTGTAATGTAAAACCTGAACTATATAGTTTTATAATATTATTCATTGTGTATATCATGTGCAAACCGGAGACTTTAAAACTCAAATTTTGGTGCGCGGTGATAAATATGTTGTTGAAACACGGTTACGAATTCCTGGATGTTGAGGATATTTATTTTTTGGAACGTCTTTCATAGATTTATGCGAATGATGTGTGGTTATACGGTGCCACAGGATTTAGGGAGATAAGAAATATCACGGTTAAATATCTCGACATCAACAGTATAACAAACCATGCGATTTACCCCTTAAACCATGAGAAATGCCAAAATATCAAGCGAGTGTTCACAACCAGAAAGAGAGCTTGGGAATTTATCAACGACATGTTATCTCGTTATTGGGTTATATAGTGAACAAATGACAAAACTCTCCGCTTTACTTAAATATTGATAGTTGGTTTTGTAATAAAAACTCTCCAAACCAATTCTTTTTGTAGTTTTTATCAATTTAGGTTTCTGATAATTCTGCATTCAGTCTTACTATCTGATCTCCTTCCTTCAATTTTTTATTCTAATTAGAATCAATAATAATAATAATAATGACCGGAGTTTTAGGTGAAACTCCTCCGGTTAATAAATACATTATTTTTTGGCCACTTTCATACACCGAGTGTTATTATATTTTTATCGTCTTATTTCATGTATCATACATTGACTGTTTACCTGCCTCTCTCTCTCCGACAAAAATAAGAGATTTTATTAGCAGGAGAAAGTTTAAAATGTGGATATACAAACAAAACGAAAATAACTCCGTCGTTACGAAAATATATTTGCATTGTCATTAACGTTCGTATTGTATATTTTTGTATTATAACAAAGTTTTTTATTATTACCTATAAATTTTCTAGTATATTTTTACTCGAAATTATTATCCATTTTGTAATAGACTAGAATTAGAATTAATCTAATTAATATTATTAGAATAAGAATGTTTATACCAATTTTATAGCAAGCGACGAATTCTGGTTTTAAATTTCAAACAATGAAAAAACTCAAATAAGACCCTCGGTATAATATATTCATTAAGAGTTTATATCGGCGCAGAATATTTTCCACCATCGAATATAATCTTCTGAACGAATGGTACGAGTATATTATGAAAAATTCAAACTGAAAATGCGATCTGATTGTTTTCCTAAAAACGAGTCCGGCGGTTGCGATGGAAAGGATCAAGAGACGCGACCGAAGGGAAGAATCGGATATCAAAATCGAATATCTGACCGAGATACACGATCTTCATGAAAACTGCTTCGGAGGGCCGACATACAACAACATTCCGGTATGTAAATTGAACCCTGACCGAGGTGAAAAAAGGGTTTTAGAAGAATTCACAGACAATATAGGCAAGCATTGTGGGTTAATCGTCTAATAATAAAGATTCTGAAATGAAGTCATGACAAATACGGTGTATATAAACGGCTATAGTTTTTAAATTAAAATCATTATAAAATAACAGCGTGACAGTACAACATCATAATGACGGAATTCATTGCAGATTTTCAGTACTATAACGTCGGTGATGATTTTATAATCAAGGAGTTGGCGATCATCACATTAGATGGAACAGTTCTTAAACACGTCCTGTTCAGGCCACCGTATTCTAAATATACTCTGACCCAGAAACAGAAAGACGGAATTAACAGACAAAAAGTCGATTTTCATAACTTAGATTGGGACGCCGGTTTCAGCGAATACGACGACCTGGATTAATTATTAGAGGAACTGCGCGGCGTTGTGATATATGTCCGTGGTAAAACTAAAAAAGATGCGCTGTCCAAATATGGAGCTGTAGTAAACGTGATAATTTGTCCTAGTTTCGACGCGCTCGGTCGGCTGGTGAAATACGATCGGTATTTATGCCCTTTCAACCACACGCGGAATTGCTCCGTAAATAATGCCAAGTTGCTCGCGGCTTGGCGGTTGGAATATTTGAAAACTATAAATTTGTTGAATAGAACAAATACCGATCGTGAAACGTTAAAATATCTTCCGAAAAACCGGATAATCAAAGTGTTCGGCAGCGACATGCGTTCGATATGGCCAAAGCTACCTGATTACCTGAAAGTAGATGAAGACATTTTGCAGGAGTTTAGATGCGATAAGCATTTCAAATGGCGCAACTACCCCGGTAAATATGACGATTGGGACGGGCCGAATCCAAAGAGAAAAGATTGTCCAGGTTGTCAAAATGAATTACTATATATATTAGATTCTTCACGACTACAATACTATGAACGAGAAGAAGAAGAAGAAATTAATACAAATAGTCAAACGTTTTTTTGTCGGTTAACATTTAACAAAACTACTGTTGTTTGGTATTTATTTTTTTTTATTTTTTTCTGGAGTTTGTATTATAATGTATTTCTTTTAAACGATTACGAAGCGTTGTTTTTTATCATTATATTTTTTTGATTTCATATATCTATGGTAATATTAAGAAATATTTATATTTCCCACAGATATGGTGATGGAAAAATATTATATGTTTGTATAATAATGTAATATAATATATTAATTTTGTAGAAATTCATTAGTTGTTTAATAAATATAATTGCAACTGGATAAATTTTTAGTGTTGTTGTTTTCATTTATTACAAGAACCACCATTATTATTACTATTAAAAGAAAATAATCTGTTGGACCCGGTTGGACAAAAAAAACGAATCACTGAATGGTTCAATTAGATATTATTTCGAAAATATCTCCAGTATATTTTAATTAGTAGTGTCCTTTATTCAGTATTTTGTAATTTTTTCAAAATTCATTATTATTATTATTACGGCCACTATCGTACACCAAAATACAAATTTTTATTTTTGAAATACAATGTGAGTAAAATGGGTCTCCAGCAAAAAATAAAAAAAGTTTTTTATTGATTATATAATAATATGGTTGTTTTATTTTTTGTCGAATTCAAATAATAATAATCATTATTATTACAATAATAAGCAATTCCAAATTTAAAAATCCAACGCAAACAAAAACCATCTATCATTTTTTTATACGTGTTCGTTATAATACTTTTATGTGTAGTCTTGAACGGTATGTTGGTGTTAAAATATTATAGATTTTCAACATGTATGATTTAGTGTTGAGATGATGATTCAATTTATTAAATTCCGTTAAAATAGTTTTCCTTAAGTTGAAATTGTTTTACACACACTTCATATTATGTGGCCTCCATTAGAAACGTGGGTAAATTTTTTATAAAAAATAATATTGAAGATTCCTACTCATATATATTACATATTTAGTAATGGTTGTAAAGGTTTTACGATCAGGTAGAATTGTATCAGAGGTGAGTCAGGGTGGTAAAGCTAGTAATAACCCACAGACTACTATGGAGAACACAATTGAATATATGTTCCAAGTTATGTCAAAATTAGGTTCACGAATGTCAATCGTAAAAACACAAAATAATAGCTTAGACAAAAAATTGCGTAATATAAAAAACAGCCTAAGAAAACAAATAAATAGTCTAGAATATGTGAAAACGGAATTGGTTAAAAATAATGGTGCATTAACGGAACAGTTTAATATAATTGAAAATAAAATTGATGAACAGATATATCTAGTTCAATCGGAATTACAAAATCAAAATGAAAAGATTCAAATTATTGATATTAAACAAATGGGCTGTAACAAACAGGTTGAGGGTATATCAAAGATGACAGATAAACGAATAGATGGAATTTATGAGAAGTTTGAGCAGAAACATAAGGATGTACGGAATGAGATGAATAAAGTTAAAGCAGATATACCTGGTTTAGTAAATTTGATAAATGATGAGTTTTTTAAGAAACTAGAGAATTTAAATGAGAAAATAAAAGATCTAGAAAAAAATATTAACAACAGCTCTAACACTAATATAGATCGGAGTCTGTTAGATTTCAACAATATATTTTATAATTCAATTCGATATCAAGAAATACCAAAATTTACTGGCTTTAGTAAGAATCCAATGTTAGACCTGGAAAAAATTAAGAATTATCTATGCTTATTCGGTGAAAATTTTTATATTAATGGTCAATGGACGATTGTAAAGAATCTGTAAAGCATATTTTTTACTAATAATGCCGGTATATGGTTACAAAACATAGTGCAGAATATTGATGGTTGGGAAGAATTTGAAAGACAACTTAAAATTATTTACTGGAACGAGTATATCAAACGGAGGATACGCTTTGATCTTGAGACAGGATGTTATCTACCGAATGGAAAACAAGATATAATAACTTATTTTCAAAATAAATACAAATTTTATTTTTGCAGGTCTGCCAATTTTTTTAAATTATTTTGTTCAGTTTGTTATTTACCCTTAACTGCACTGACTCGACTGGTTTATTTTAATTTTTTTAATATTTCCTTTTAAATAAAATGTAAAATTATAATATGATTCAAACCAATATGATATTCCTTTAAAAAAAAATGTAAAATTATTATATGGTTCAAACCCATACAATAAAATTTAACCATACTTTTGAAAAATAAACCGAAGGCCTATAAGTATATTCTAAAATTTGTAATGGTCTCTAATATCTAAACTAATAAAAAAGTTTTGGATTTGTTTAGTTTTTGTACCCTCTGGTCAGACTGGGATGGGTTTACCTATCTGTATTTGTGTCTGGAGTGATTTGTGTCTGAGTATAGTTTTGGATTTGTTTAGTTTTAGTTTTCTGTGGCCAGATTGATATGGTTTGTTTTATTTGTGTTTGGTGTTATAGTCAGATTTTTTTGGATAGTTTTATTTGTATGGCGATTTGGTTGGTGGTGTAGATTGAGTTATTTATTTGTATTTGGTTTTCGATTTGTTTTTTATTTTCTGGCTCTATTTTTTCTTCTTCTTATTCTAATACGAAGTTGGTGATGATGATGATGGGTATATGTTTTATTTATTTAAATTCTAAGTTGAAAAAGATTAGTAGAGATAGATAGATAGACAGAGAGAGAAAGTAGTAATTTTTTTTCTGTTTATCAATTAAAATTTATCTGTTCTACTCATTTACTTTATTTTAAGCAACAACTATTATTTGTATTTTTTATATTCTAAAATTTGTAATGGTCCGTAGAACATATTTTGGTTAAATTTGTTACTTATTATTTACTTTGTTTCAATTAATTTTATTTTGTGATAGTTTACCATACACCAATTCACAGTTATAATTGTTAATAATTTATTATTCCTGAAATTTGTTTTTACTAGACCGCAATGTATAAATATATTTATAATATATATAGTTTTTTTTAAAAAAGGATATAGTTAATTTCAGTTAATTGATGTGATAATCAATTCATTTACCTGACTGAAAAATCTGCCTACCTGACCATAAAATCTGCCTACTTGACTATACAATCTGACTACCTGACTGAAAATCTGACTACCTGACTGAAAAATCTGACTACCTGACTGAAAAATCTGACTACCTGACTGAAAAATCTGACTACCTGACTGAAAAATCTGACTACCTGACTATACAATCTGACTACATGACTGAAAAATCTGACTGTCTGACTTACAAAATCTGACTGACTTACAAAATCTGACTACCTGACTATACAATCTGACTGTCTGAGTTACAAAATCTGATTGCCTGACTGAAAAATCTGACTACCCTACTGAAAGATCTGACTGTCTGACTTACAAAATCTGATAACCTGACTGAAAAAAATCTGACTACCTGACTATACAATCTGAGTACCTGACCATAAAATGTGACTGTCTGACTATACAAACTGACTACCTGACTGAAAATCAGACTACCTGACTGAAAATCTGACTGTCTGACTTACAAAATCTGACTATTTGACTGAAAAATCTAACTACCTGACTAAAAAATCTGACTGACTGACTTACAAAATCTGACTGTCTGACTTAGAAAATCTGACTATTTGGCTGAAAAATCTGACTACCTGACTATACAATCTGACTACCTGACTGAAAAATCTGACTGTCTGACTGAAAATCTGACTACCTGACTGAAAATCTGACTGTCTGCTTTACAAAATCTGACTATTTGACTGAAAAATCTAACTACCTGACTAAAAAATCTGACTGACTGACTTACAAAATCTGACTGTCTGACTTAGAAAATCTGACTATTTGGCTGAAAAATCTGACTACCTGACTATACAACCTGACCACGCAATCTGACTATCTGACTGAAAAATCTGACTACCTGACTGAAAAATCTGACTGACTGACTTACATAATCTGACTGTCTGACTTACAAAATCTGACTATTTGACTGAAAAATCTAACTACCTGACTAAAAAATCTGACTGACTGACTTACAAAATCTGACTGCCTGACTTAGAAAATCTGACTATTTGGCTGAAAAATCTGACTACCTGACTATACAATCTGACTACCTGACTGAAAAATCTGACTGTCTGACTGAAAATCTGACTACCTGACTGAAAATCTGACTGTCTGCTTTACAAAATCTGACTATTTGACTGAAAAATCTGACTACCTGACTATACAATCTGACTACCTGACTGAAGAATCTGACTACCTGACCAAAAAAAATCTGACTACCTGACCACGCAATCTGACTATCTGACTGCCAAAATCTGACTACCTGACTGAAAAATCTGACTACCTGACCACGCAATCTGACTATCTGACTGCCGAAATCTTACTACCTGACTATACAATCTGACTACTTGGTTGAAAATCTGACTATCTGACCATAAAATCTGACTATCTGACCACGCAATCTGACTACCTGACTGCCAAAATCTGACTTCCTGACTACACAATCTGACTACCTGACTGAAAAATCTGACTATCTCACCACAAAATCTGACTGTCTGACTGCAAAAATCTGTCTACCTTACTATACAATCTGACTTTTTGACGGCCAAAATCTGACTACCTGACTATATAATCTGAATATCTGACCATAAAATCTGACTACCTGACTATACAATCTGACTACCTGACTATACAATCTGACTACCTGACAGAAAAAATCTGATTATCTGACCATAAAATCAGCTAACTTGACCATAAAATCTGACTACCTGACTATACAATTTGATTATCTGACCATAAAATCTGACTACTTGTTTATACAACCTGAAATCTGACCATAAAATCTCAGCTAAAGTTTTTTTACTGGCCAGCCAATTTATTTTATGATTCTGTTCAGTTTTGTTATTTACCCTTAACTGCAATGAGTCGATTGGTTTTATTTAATTTTGTTATAATGCCTTTTAAAAAATTAAAATGTAAAATTATAATATGGTTCAAACCAGTATGATATTCCTTTTAACTAAATAAAATGTAAAATTTGAATATGGTTCAAACCAGTAGCATAAAATTAATAATTTTTTCCCTAAGAAAAATATGTTTTTTACTAGACCGCAATATACATATATATTTTATATGTAGTTTTTTAAAAGGATTTAATTAATTTTAGTTAATTGATGTGATAATAAATTCATTTAGTAATTATTTTTCTCTCTATTAATAAAAATTTATTTTATGCAACAACTACTTACTTAAAAAAAAATTTTTTTGTTTCTTATCTATTATGATCTGCCCGAGCAACAAACCAATCACTACCTTCCAAGTAAGATGCGCCTTCGCAAGAGATACTAACAATAAAGTATTAAATATCATACAACCCGACATGATTTTTGTAACGAATAACCATTATACACATCATACTGTATCATCGACAATAACAATATTTCACTGATCTCCATTTAATTTTACTAAGTAACTGCTATGTAACATATATTCCGATCCAGGAATTGTGGTATGAGATTTTTTTTTCTATTTGGGTGGACTCTTCGTGTCACTTCAGTAATGAATAATTACTCGGTGTAGTACTTTTCTGCGTGGGTCCGATTGGATGTGTATTCATTTTTTTTGCTGGTCACCCAATTAGTTTTAATTATTTTGTTCGGTTTCATTATTTACTCTTAACTGTGATGAGTCGATTGGTTTTTTAAATTTTTTTTAATAATTCGTTTTAAAATATGTAAAATTATAATATGGTTCAGGCCAGTATGATATTCCTTTTAAAAAAATAAAATGTAAAATTATAATATGGTCCAAACCAATACAATAAAATTTAACCATACTTTTGAAAGAAAAAAAAACGAACGCCTATAAATATATTCTAAAAATCTGTAATAGTCAGTAAAACATACCTTGGTTATATTTTTTTATTATTATTTATTTTGTTTCAATTAATTTTATTTTGTGATAGTTTACCACACACCAATTCACAATAATAATTGTTAATAATTGTTTTTCCTAAAAAATATTGTTTTACTAGAACGCAATATACATACTATATATTTTATAAATATTGTTTTTTTAAAAAAGGATATGGTTATTTTCAGTTAATTGATGTGATAATAAATTAGTTTAGTAATTATTTTTCTCTCTGTTAATAAAAATTTAATTTATGCAACAACTACTTAAACTTTTTAAATTTACTAAAATTTGTTTTTGTTTCTTACCTATTATCTTCCGCCCGACAAACCAACCGCTAGTAAAAAAATATCATACACCTCGATATGACTTTTAACGAATAACTATTATACACATCATACTGTATCATCGACAATAACAATATTTCACTGATCTCCATTTAATTTTACCAAGTAACTGCTATGTAACATGTAATCCGATCCAGGAATTGTGGTATGAGATTTTTTTCTATTTGAGTGGACTCTTCGTGTCACTTCAGTAATGAATAACTACCAGGTGTTATAGTATTCTGTGTGGGACGGATTGGATTTGTATTGATTTTTTTTTGCTGGCCTGTCAATTATTTTTAACTATTTTGTTCAGTTTTGTTATTTACCCTTAACTTCAATGAGTCGATTGGATTTTTTATTTTTTTATTAATTCCTTTTAAAAAATTAAAATGTTAAATTATAATATGATTCAAACCAGTATGATATTTCTTTAAAAAATAAAATATAAAATTTAAATATAGTTAAAACCAGTATAAAATAATTAACCATACTTAAAAAAAACACAGGCCTATAAATATATTCTAAAATTTGTTTGTGATTTTTTTCTCTGTTTGGGTTGACTCTTCGTGTCACTACAGTAATGAATAACTCTACCAGGTGTACTTTTGTGTGTGGGACGGATTAGATTCGTATTGAGGTTTTTTTTGCTGGTCAGCCAATTATTTTTTAATTATTTTGTTTTGTTATTTACCCCTGCAATGAGTCGATTGGTTTTTTCATTTTTTTAATAATTCCTTTTAAAAAAAATATAATGTAAAATTATAATATGATTCAATCCAATATGATATTCTTTTTAAAAAAATAAAATGTAAAATTATATTATGGTTCAAACCCGTACAATAAAAGTTAACCGTACTTTTGGAAAACTAATGTCTATAAATATATTCTAAAATTTGTAATAGTCTGTTGAACATACCTTGGTTAAATTTTTTAATTATTATTTACTTTGTTTCAATTAATTTTATTTTGTGATAATTTACACAAATTCACAATTATAATTGTTAATAATTTTTTTCCAAAAAAATGTTTTTACTAGACCGCAATATACATATATATTTTATATATTGTTTTTATTAAAAGGATATAATTAATTTCAGTTAATTCATGTCACAATAAATTCATTTAGTAATATTTTTTTCTCTATTTATTAAAAATGTTTTTGCAACAACTACTTTCAGTAATGAAACACTACCCGGTGTTATACTATTCTGTGTGGGACGGATTGGATTCGTGTTGAGTTTTTTTTGCGGGCCTGCCAGTTATTTTCAATTATTTTATTCAGTTTTGTTATTTACCCTTAACTGCAATGGGTGGATTGGTTTTTTTTTATTTTTTTATTAATTACTATTAAAAAAAATAAATTGTAAAATTTATAATATGATTCAACCCAGTATGATATTCCTTTAAAAAAAATATAATATAAAATTTAAATATAGTTCAAACCAATACAAAAAAATTTAACCATATTTTTGAAAAAAAGACCTATAAATATATTCTAAAATTTGTACGTGAATTTTTTTCTGTTTGGGTGGACTCTTCGTGTCACTACAGTAATGAATAAATACCTGGTGTTATACTATTGTGTGTGGGACTGATTGGATTCGTATTGAGTTTTTTTTGTTGGCCAGTCAATTATTTTTAATTATTTTGTTCAGTTTTGTTATTTACCCTTAACTGCACTGAATCAATTGATTTTTTAATTTTTTTAATAATTCCTTTTAAAAAAAATATGTAACATTATAATAAAGTTCAAACTAGTATGATATTATTTAAAATAAATAAAATGTAAAGTTATATAATGGTTCAACCACGTACAATAAACGTTAACCGTATTTTTGGAAAACGAGGCCTATAAATATATTCTAAAATTTGCAATAGTCTGTAAAACATACCTTGGTTAAATTTTTTAATTATTATTTATTTTAATTAATTTTATTTTGTGATAGTTTACCTCACACCAATTCACAATTTTAATTGTTTATTTTTTTTTCCTGAAAAAGTTTTTTTTACTGAACCGCAATATACATATATATTATATATAGTTTTTTAAAAGGATATACATAATTTCAGTTAATTGATGTGATAATAAATTCATTTAGTAATTTTTTTTCTCTATTAATTAAAATTTTTTTGCAACAACTACCTTCAGTAATGAATAACTACCCGGTGTTATACTATTCTGTGTGGGACAGATTGGATTCTTATTGAGTTTTTTTTGCTGGCCAGCCAATTATTTTTTAATTATTTTGTTAAGTTTTGTTAATTTTTCTTAACTGCAATGAGTCTATTGGTTTTTTTTTTAATAATTCCTTTAAAAAAAATGTAAAATTATAATATGGTTCAAACCAGTATGATATTCCTTTTAAAAAAATAAAATAAAAAATTTAAATATAGTTCAAATCAATACAATAAAATTTAACCATATTTTTGAGAAAAAAACCTATAAAACATTCTAAAATTTTTATGCGATTTTTTTTCTATTTGGGTGGACTCTTCGTGTCACTACGGTAATGAATTACTACCCGGTGTTGTACTATTCTGTGTGGGACCGATTGGATTCATTTGAGTTTTTTTTTGTGGGTCTGCCAATTATTTTTAATTATTTTGTTCTGTTTTGTTATTTACCCTTAACCTCAATGACTCTACTGGTTTTTTAATTTTTTTAATAATTCCTTTTAAATAAAATGTAAAATTAGAAAATGATTCAAACCAATAAGATATTCCTTTTATAAAATAAAATGTAAAATTATTATATGGTTCAAACCCGTACAATAACATATAACCATAGCTCTGAAAAACAAAACGGGCTTATAAATATATTCTAAAATTTGTAATGGTCTCTAATTTTTAAACTAATAAAATAGTTTTAAATTTGTTTAGTTTTTGTATCCTCTGGTCAGACTGGGATGGGTTTACCCATCTGTATTTGTGGCTGGAGTGATTTGTCTCTGAGTATAGTTTTGAATTTGTTTAGTTTTAATTTTCTGTGGTCAGAAACCTGACTGAAACATCTAACTACCTGACCACACAATCCGAATACCTGACCATAAAATCTGACTACCTGATTATAAAATCTAACAACCTGACTGTGCAATCTGACTGTCTGACTAAACAATCTGACTACCTGACTGAAATATTCTGACTACCTGACCTTGCAATCTGACTAAATGACTATACTATCCGACTACCTGACCTTGCAACCTGACTAAATATGACTATACAATCCGACTACCTGACCACACAATCTGACTATCTGACCACACAATCTGACTACCTGACCAAAAAATCTGACTACCTCACCACGCAATCTGACTGCCAAAATCTGACTACCTGACTATAGAATCTGACTACCTCACCACGCAATCTGACTATCTGACTGCCAAAATTTGACTACCTGACTATACAATCTGACTACCTGACCACACTATCTGACTATCTGACCGTAAAATCTGACTACCTGACTATACAATCTGTCTACATGACTGAAAAAAATCTGACTATCTGACTATAAAGTCTGATGTCTGACTATACAATCTGACTACCTGACTGAAAAAATCTGACTACCTGACCACGTAATCTGACTATCTGATTACCAAAATCTGAGTACCTGACTATACAATCTGACTATCTGATTACCAAAATCTGACTACCTGACTATACAATCTGACTATCTGATTACCAAAATCTGACTACCTGACTCTCAAAATCTGACTACCTGACTATACAATCTGACTACCTGACCGACGGATTGGATTCGTATTGGGATTTTTTTGCGGGTGTATCAATTATTTTTATTTATTTTTTTCAGTTTTGTTGTTTACCCTTAACTGCAATGAGTCGATTGGTTTTATTTTTTTTAATAATTTCTTTTAAAAAATGTAAAATTTTAATATGATTCAAACCATTATAATAAACATTAACCATATTTTTGAAAAAAAAAAATCTATAAATATGTTATAAAATTTGTATGTGATTTGTTTTTCTATTTGGGTGGACTCTGTGTGTCACTACAGTAATGAATAACTACCCGGTGTTGTACTATTCTTTGTGGGACGGATTGGATTGGTATTGAGTTTTTTTGCTAGTCACCAAATTAGTTTTAATTATTTTGTTCAGTTTTGTTATTTACCCTTAACTGCAATGAGTCGATCGGTTTTGTTTAAATTTTTTTAATAATTTCTTTTAAAAAAATGTAAAACTATAATATAATTAAAACCAGAATGATATTCCTTTAAAAAAAAATGTAAAATTATATAATGTTTCAAACCAGTAAAAAAAATAACCATACTTTAAAAAAAACAAACGCCTAAAAATATATTCTAAAATTTGTATGTGATTTTTTTTTTCTATTTGGGTGGACTCTTTGTTTCACTACAGTAAAGAATAAATACCCGGTGTTGTACTATTGTGTGTGGGACAGATTGGATTCGTATTTAGTTTTTTTGCTGGCCAGCCAATTATTTTTAATTATTTTGTTAAGTTCTGCTATTTACCCCTGCAATGAGTCTATGGGTTATTTATTTTTTTAATAATTCCTTTAAAAAAAAGTAAAATTATAATATGGTTAAAACCAGTATGATATTCCTTTCATAAAAATAAAATGTAAAATTATAATATGGTTTAAACCCGTACAATAAAAGTTAACCGTACTTTTGGAAAACTAATGTCTATAAATATATTCTAAAATTTGTAATAGTCTGTAGAACATACCTTGGTTAAATTTTTAAATTATTATTTACTTTGTTTCAATTAATTTTTTTTGTGATAGTTTACCACACACCAATTCACAATTATAATTGTTAATAATTTTTTTCCTAAAAAAGTATTTTTTTACTAGACCGCAATATACATATATATTTTATGTATAGTTTTTTTAAAAGGATACAATGAATTTCAGTTAAATGATGTGATAGTAAGCTCATTTAGTAATTTCTTTCTTTCTCTATTAATTAAAATTTTTTTTGCAACAACTACTTCAGTAATGAATAACTACCAGGTGTTATAGTATTCTGTGTGGGACGGCTTGGATTCATATTGTGTTTTTTTTGCTGGCCTGCCAATTATTTTTAATTATTTTGTTCAGTTTTGTTATTTATCCATAACTGCAATGAGTCGATTGGTTTTTTTCATGTTTTTATTAATACCTTTTAAAAAAATATAATGTAAAATTATAATATGATTCAAACAAGTATGATATTCCTTTAAAACAAATAAAATATAAAATTTAAATATATTTCAAACCAATACAATAAAATTTAACCATATTTAAAAAAACCAAGGCCTGCAAATATATATTGTAAAAATTGTATGTGATTTTTTTCTATTTGGGTGGACTCTTCGTGTCACTACAGTAATGAATAACTACCCGGTGTTGTACTATTCTGTGTGGGGTAGATGGGATTCGTATTGAGTTTTTTTGTGGCTTGCCAATTATTTTTAATTGTTTTGTTCAGTTTTTTTATTTACCCTTAACTGCAATGAGTCGATTGGTTTTTTTTATGTTTTTTAATAATTCCTATTAAAATAAATAAAATGTAACGTTATAATAAAGTTCAAACCAGTATGATATTATTTAAAAAAAAAATAAAATGTAAAATTAATTAATGGTTGAAACCCGTACAATAAAAGTTAAACGTACTTTTGAAAAACGAACGCCTATAAATATATTCAAAAATTTGTAATAGACTGTAGAATATACCTTGGTTAAATTTTTTAATTATATTATTTACTATGTTTCAATTACTTTTTTTGTGATAGTTTACCACATACCAATTCACAATTTATAATTGGTAATAATTTTTTTTGCGTATATATATATATATATATATTTTAAATAAAATACAAGAGATGAATTTCAGTTTAATAACGTGTTTAATTAAAATATTATTTCTCTTTTTTTATATTTGAACACCGTTAAATTATTTTTGTTAATTATTTTATATTTTTAGCATTTAAGTATTTTAGTTTTTTTTAAGTATTTAATTTAAAGTTTTAAATATTTTATAATTAAATTTTAAAATAATTTTTCTTTTTTTTATATATTTGAACAGCTTTAACTTATTTTTGTTAATTATTATTATTATTATTTTTAATATTATTATTATTTAATCAAAAAAAAATTTAAATGATTTCACTAATTCTACATGAAAATTTATTTATTTACTATTATTTAATATTTTTTTTCCATTTAAATGGTTCTTAAAAAGTTTTTTTTTTCTTTTCTTCTTTTTTTTTAATTGGAAGACAAAAAGTAAAAGTAAAAAAATTACCTTTCAGTGAGAATCCAATATCAGCACAGCACCTTAGGAGTACGACTTAACGCGTACACAATAGAAAAAACACTCGGACGATTTTCTGCACACACACGGCTGACCGGGGTGCTAATTACAGGCGTACGGAGAGGGGGAACCAATCAAACTAGCCGTTATGAAAGACGTTGACAATCTGGCGTAAAACAAAGGCGTTAATTGGCCGCAAAAAGTGCTGAAGTAACTGTAGGCCCCTCTACAAAAAGTACGTAGAGATGGAACTTAAAAACTGTTCCCAGGATTTGGAATAGCAAGGCAAGGGCTTTAAACAGTGAGAACTGAAAATAGGCCTTTAGGCTTTCTTATTTCCCACGAGAAAACGCGATGTAAAAACATGTGAAATATAACCAACTAGAATAAACTAATAAAACGTGATTTCTTTATGAAATAATAAAAATTTTTGAAAAGAAATATGTTATGTAAAATTACAAACTTTTATTTATAATAAAATAATATTTTTATCTTCCTTAACGAATAAAGAAAAAAAACACCATTTTAATTATTTTAAAAAGACAAAATTTGATCAACTCCAAGGGTCAAGGGAGATTAGGAAACTACGATTTTCAACAAAGGTCGAAAATTTGGAATTGTAAAGTCAAAAACTTTACAAAATGCTAATTTTCAGTCCATAATATATCGTAAATGGTCGTATCCAAGTGTGAAATATAACTATTTAATTAGCATTTGAATGACAGACCTAAAAAAACATGATTTTAAGATTCAACTATACAGATGAGCGCTGGTCGTAATAACGCGATTTTCTGTCAAGTTGCTGCACACAAATCTCATACGGACTCATTTCTCTCGACGGCTTTTAAACAGCATGTGCCCTAGACCTTTTAAAAAATGACTTACTCTTTAAAAAATCGATTTTCCACTGTGTTTTCTTTTTATGAAGAGATTTCCTATTAAATGCCAATTCTTTAATTAAACATCGATTAAAGTATTTGAAAATTTTGCTGGCTTTCAATTAATAACAGAATTCTAAATTAGTTTTTATTTTTTTAAAATTCCGAGTCGTTTTGATGGAAAACGCGCACGAAAAATGTGTGACGTCACGTTTTTTTCTTATGTTATGCAGCGTTAGTTAGTTGAACTGGTTACTCATCAGTCAGCGCAGCGAGCGGTAACGGATTTTACTACTCCCACTGCTTCCTCTAGCCTTCCCCTCACGGCGTTTGTTAACGAGAAATGTCACATAGTACGTGCACTTAAGTAGACCTACACTGTTATGTTATTTTTCAGTTAATTTTGCAGTATACATAAAGATGAGTTTTTCGCGATGTCTCCTTCAACCAAATAAATAAGTTCAATTCTTGTAAATTTTTAGCATTGTGCCTACGACCAGATATCGGAAAATTTAAGAGTGTGAGGGTTTAATAGGATTTTTTTAAACAAAATGATATTTATATTACAGCCTATTATGTTCTGTTATATTCGTTATGGTTTTGAGTGACATTCATAATAACTTAGAAACACATTTGCTTTTATTCACATAAACATACATATTTTATAAATACTACAATTTTATACTGTTACGTAATATTTATTACGCTTGTTTCATTTATCATGAAAATGTGTGCAGTCTGAAGTAATGTAGGTGACAGTGATAGATAATATTTTGATATTTCCCTCTCCCTTTGTTATCAAATAAACGCGATTTCCTTTGTCTGGACAAAATTGCTAGTTTCAAAGTAATTAATAAAATATTAATAATTTATTCAGTACTAAGTATTTATTTCTTACATTTGACACCAAAAACAGTTCAGTAATAATTTCCAAAATACAATATAGTACAATACTTATTTACTTTCCTGGGCGCTATCGTTGGATTTATACAAAAAAATAATCTGGTGTAAAACACACGACTTTCTCTTACCAATGTAAAAACCCATATTTATAACCTTTATTTCATCATAAGTAAACAACGGTAAATGAAAATTATCTAATTTTAATCATGAGTGAATGAAGCAAAATTAAAATCAATCTATGTTAAACTGCGGAAAATCACCAATTTACGCTAAAATAGTCTGAAAAGAAAACCGTTTGAAATAAAAGTTTTTGATCTTTTTATTTCCGATAACTTTTATACATTTTTGTCATAACTTCTAAGGCTACTAAGGCTGTAATATTAAAAAATCTCATTTTCTACCGATTTTGATGAAAAAATACAGAAAATCATTAACTGACGCTAAACGTTGTACAAAATATGTTTGAAAGAAAAGTTGTAGGTTTTTTAATGTTCTACAACTTTAATTTTTTACACTTTTGCTCTATAATGCATACGAGGTATGGCTATTAAAAAAAAGAGACTGACTTACAAAAATTATTTTTATTTTATACATAACCACTTGGTGTCATCTTCAATATACACTCCTTCTCTATCCCTACAACGCTCCATGCGAATTTTCCATTGTTGGAAACAGTGCTAGAAGTCATCTTCTGTCAGCTTCTTCAGGACACGTAACGCTCAAAAATGTTTGAAATGAAGCTCGCAAAAATGTTGTACTGACACTTTGTACGCGACTGAAAATGACCCAAATTTTTTGAAACTATAATAACATGTGATTAAACGTGCTTTTTTACTTATGATCAGGAAACGAAGCGCCAATCCATGTTCTGGAAGAGCCGAACTTCAGGCTCGTGTCCTGAAGGAGCTGAGAGAAGATGACTTCCAGCACTGTTTCCAACAATGGAAAATTCTCTTGGATTGTTGTAGGGATAGAGAAAGAGTGTATATTGAAGGCGACAATAAGTGATTAAATATAAAATTAAAATAAACTTTCTTACGTCAGTATCGTTATAATAGCCACACCTCGTATTAAGAGCGGAAACTTTAAAAAATGATTCACCACGAGAGCACAGGCCTCTCAATAATTTCACCTAACATGGGTCTTACTCTATCGTTTAGAGCACAAAAATTTAGTAAATGAGGCGATTTAAAAAAAATTGTAGAAGCAGTTTCCGAGGAAATCGCAAAAAGTGAAAACTTGCACGAATTAACTACTTCTTCCGGTTGACTGATTTTGATGAAAATGTTTGTGTCGGGTCTTCTTATGGTACCTTACTTAAGTGGTAAATTTCAACTTCGCAATTCCGTTCTTGGGATGTTTTGTTCACACGTGCGCGCGCGCACACATTGGGGACCAATAGCTAAAACCATTTTTTTGAGTTCGGGGACCTGAAAACGTGTGTATCCATTGAAGACTCGATTTCAAAAATGGATATTAAAACAATACTTTCCCTTTCTATGTAATTATATTTATATAGGGCAAATAAAATAAAAATAGGGGAACTTATACAGACTTTGGTATCCCATTACTGAAACGATAACATATTGAAAACTTAAAGTAGCTAAAACAGGGTTGATCTCCTCAAAGACGATATCTTAAATGGCCTAAATAATGTATTTTTTAGGAACCACTAGATTTGTTCTAAGTTTGGTTACTTTTGCGAACACACTCATATAAAAGGAACCAGTCTAATTTGCTGTCCGACCTGAAATCTTGTGGGCTATTTCAACTCACTAAAGAAGTAACTCGCTGTCAGCTTGTATTCCTACAGCCTTTTAAATGATATAGACAAGAACTTTGGTGATCACTACAACCACGCAGTGGCACAATTCACTGGTGGGAAAAGAATTAACTGTACAAGGGCTAGAAGTTACGAGGCGAGGTATCAAGGAGCGGTAGTGCAACGCAATTCAGTGATGACACACTATAAATTACATAAGTCATTGCTGAGCTGCAGCCCTGGAATGCTTTCAAAAAATACATTCTTGAAGAAAAAAAAAATGTACATCAATACAGGAAAGAAATACCCTGCCGAGTTTTATTTTCGGCTAAAACGTCGCAGACTGATAAACATAACGGCCGTAATTTACAGCGCCCTAACTTGTCATCGGAGGTCACTTTGAAGAGGAACGAAACCGCTTTCTAACTAGTCTGAATATTGATGCAATTCAGCGACAGCAACTTGCAGAATGAACGATGCTTCCTAAGCATCGGAACTAAGCCGAGTAGCTTGAAGAGCGTAGAAAACGGATCTGTTCTTCTTCGTTCAGCAGCTTCACCAAGAATTTCAGCAAACATGTCGCCTACCCTATCGTGTAGAACATAAAAAATTTTGTAAACCAGGCGATTTTTAAAAAAATCGTAGGACCAGTTTTTGAGAAAATTGCAAAAAAGTAAAAAATTACACGAATAAACTACTACTTCCGGTTGACCGTTTTTGATTGAAATGTTCGTGTCGGGTCCGGTAGTGGTATGTAACTTAAGTTTCAAGTTTAAAGTTCGTACGATGTTCCGTTCTTGAGATATTCTGTTCACACACAGACACACACACACAGACCAATCGCTAAAAACATGTTCTTTTGGGTTCAGGGGGTCTGAAAACGTGTAGATCCGGTGAAAACTCGATTTCGAAAAATTGACATGAAAACAATACTTTCCTTCCTATATATTCATATAGGCAAGAGAAAGTAAAAATATCTATTATTTATATACCTTTATTATTTATATATATTTTATTATTTATATCTATTATTCTATTATTTATATATATTTTCTATACCTATATTTTGTTATTGAGATATTTATGGAAACTGGTAATGTTTAGAAAATAACGTAAGGGTTCAACATATTTTTTTTTTGATAGAAACTGCTAAATCCCCAACAAATTGTATTGTATTATTGGATGGTGAAAACAATTCATTTCAATAATTTGCAAAAAACCGGAAATGTGAAAATTTTCAATATTTTCCGTTTTGTACCCTTGGGTATCGTACTTGTTAATTTGTTTGCAATTTTCTTTTTCCAACTAATTTAGCCTAATTGGGGATGAATTTATTTATGACTTATAACTAATTTAGCACATTTATACATCTGTAAATTAGTATGTTATCGTATTTTGTTATATTTCATTTTTTGGGAATATATCAGTGAGGTAATCATTGACTTTATATTGTAAATTTGAATATATTTGCCACTTCAAACAATACTACCTGTAGGCCTTATATTGTTTAGATTTTGGGTTATCTATAAAATTAATCTTTTCCTGTACCTAATAAAATTGTAGGTACTCCTTTACCAAATAATACAATAAAACTAATCTGTCACAAGCGAAAAGTATACCTGAGTAAGAAATTTCGTTACATCATTTATTTATCGATTATAAAGCTGTGTTTATAAATCAATCGTTAGGTTACACCTACACAGAACAGAATACTAAATTACGCTAATTTTAGGCTTGGAGTGTGGGTGAGTAGCCTATGTATTTTCGGCTCCCTCGAACACTCTCTGCATGGTTGTAGCAATGATTCAGGAACCAGTTGTAAAGTAGTGGGGAGAATGGTTTTATAGGAGAAACGGGTCTGTGTAGAACGTACGGACGCACATGTAAACACACAACTATTGCTACACTGATGATTCATAAAACGATCAAAACAAGCGTGCTCTGTAGTTTAATCTTAAAGTAAAAAATGATGCGTTGACATTGTATCTCTTTCAATAAAACAATTAAAATATGTGTTAAAGTATGATTTACAGTTGGGTTTGGATCTAAGATGGATTTGAATGATTATTGGTTTGTATGATTTATTATTATTTTTTTTTTTTTTTTGGTGAAGCACTCACTCATTTTTCTCTTGCCAATGCAAATAATGAACAATATAGCCTATTATTAGTAATAAAACATTTGAAATAAACAAAGTAACTTCAAGAAACATAACCTTATTTTAATCATGAGTGAAATGATGGAAAATGAAAACCAACCTCAGTTTTGCCTAATATTACGAAAAATTACTCTTTCACGCTAAACTCTGTAAACTCTGTAGAGAAAGATGCTAGAAATAAATGCTGTAGTTCTTTTAATTTCCTATGAATTTAATTAAAGCATTTTTGTCGTAAAATGATACTACGGCCGAAAATCTATTTTTTTAATATTTTGATGGAAAAATAGAGAATCACAAATTCCCGCTAAATGAAGCGTTATACAAAGAAATGTTAAAAATAAAAGTTTAGGATTTTCAAATTTCTACAATTTTAATTTTAATCCACTGTTGCGCTGAAAATGCAGTGATTTCATTTTTTATTATTATTTATTGTAAAAAATTATTAAAATTATTTCTCAAAACTAATATAACGATTCCAAAATCATTTATACAAAGAATTATGACATACAGCAAATGTATTGTTCATAAAAAAGAACAGCAGGTAGAAAATTATTGCAATAGAAATTAAGCACTGGCGTAAATTCTTTTATTTTGTTAGATTAGAAAAGTAATCAAGTTGTAACTCTTTCCCTCTATCTACATAGATAGGTTGGTAGTAGGGGGTTAACAAAAAAAAAAAACAAAAAAAGGAAGCGAAAATTACAAAGACTCAGTTTGTTGTTGCATAGGAGTATAATTACCAAAATAAAAAAAAACAATAGTATAAAAATAATTGAACGATGCGATATCAAAATAAATAAATATTTTCAGAATGAATGGACTAACATTAATATTAAAAATATAAAAAAACAAAATTACACATGAATAAGTAATTAACAGTAAATAGCAAATTAGATGAAAAAATACCAATTTTATATAGAATTACTTAGTAACAAAAGTTTTAAGAGATCAAAAATTTTTAAATTTTCTTCAATAATTATAGCTTACCATGGCAGCATTTTACACAAAATATAAAAAAAATTAAATAGGCTAAACATTAAACTAGATATACATTTTTGAATGTTTACAAGAATCCATAAAAATTCAAGTTATGTAAAATTATTAGAAAAAAAAAATAAAAAAAAGAGAAAACAATTCAAAATGTTTTTAAAGACACGAAATCAATTGAGAAACATGTCCATTCATTAAGATTTTTCCAGATCCGTACATGTTTATTTCTAGAACAATTTCCGGACACGCTTCAACAAGGTTTGACGCAGCAATAAAAGTTATCCCACAATAAATACCAAAAATATTTAAAAAACACATACCGGATTGTATATAAAACACTTTCCTGAAATTCGTTAGTACTTAGAAAGGTGAAAATAAATCCGCAGGCCCTTCAATCAAAGGTTGTGTGACCGAACGAACGGCATTATTGCAAGTAAAGTGAATAACATCAACAGGAATGGAGTTTAGTCACTGGCAAACAGATTTCCTGATCCGGGAATCGAATTGGATGGATTAAGCGTCGGAAACCAAGGCTGTCCAGACGGATGGTTCTACAATTGAATAATTCTACAGTCCAACAGTCCCACCATCGAATAGTTCAAAATAGAATAGTCCTAGACTTGAACAGTTCAAGACTCGAACCCTGGACAGATAAATACAACCGACCATCGTCAAAAGAGAATAACAAAATGTCGATAACAAATAATAAAACGGTGACAAAAGAAACAAGCAAAAAAGGGTAAGCAAAAGATCAGAATAAAAGGAAACAGTGAATATTTTTACAGGTTGGGACAAACTAAGCAATTAGCAAAGCAACAAAAAAAAATTTAAACAAGTAGTAACATTCGTTTAAATTGCCCTACACCTTTACGAATAACCACATAAGGTAAAAAAAGAAAAAAGATTTGACTAATAATCAAAAGGAATTTTACATAAACATGAGTCGAACCTGGTAAACGTAGCAAAAGATTCATTCAAAATTTAAATTTTCATATGACATATGGTTTTTTGTGTTGATCAATCTAAAAAACCTCTAAAAACATTCAGTTTCAGAAAGCTAAAAATAATAAGTAAAAACTTACCAATTTCATATTGGGTGACGTGAGTAAATTTACTTATATACTTTTACAAAAAAAAAACCATCCGGAAAAGACTATAAAAAAAAATACGGAACACAGATGAAATAAATAAAACCAGCAAATAAATAACGTTACAAGAATAATTTTTACAGATAAAAAAATATTTGAAACTCCACAACTAAAAGTTAACAAAATTCTTTTTTGCCAAAAGAATAAAACATATAATCGGACACGCCGTTTCAAAGATAGAAATAACATCCGTACATTTTAACAACCAAACTAGTTCTGACAATCCTACAAGGAAAAAAATGATACATTAATTCAATTACAGAAATGAACAAGAATAAGTCCAGAAAAGTACAACGAAAAACCGCCAGATCGCATCAGCTTACGGTAATTAAAATCGAAGTGAATCAATAAAATAAGCAAAATCAGCGTCAGAATATAAAATGTACTAAAAATATAACGTGCTGTGACTAGACGTTACAAAGGGAATCAAAAGAGGGATACAAGTGTAACAGCATTTTTAATAGCATGTTGAGGTGATTTTTTTATGCAGATGTCAGAAGAGCAGAGGCCAAGTGGAAAAACATGGTAACGGATTGGAGTGGTAACGTGGGGAAGAGACTATGGTGGAGAGAGACTCGGGAATGCAACAACAACAGGTCTAGATGACTTTTGAAAATAGAAGAAATTGACAATATTGATGTATTAACAAACCTGTCCATCTAATTGTATAACAATAACGTGAATAGCCTTGAACTTCCACATTTTGCTTCTGCCATAAAGATCTGCTCGTGTTGGTCGATGGAGGTGTAATGGAATTTGCTTTGTGAATTACCGTAGTACCATGTCCGCACTCAACTTCCTTCACTGTGTGTGGATTAAAAGCACAGTCTGACAATGACAAGTTACTGCAAATATAGCATTTTAACGTGAAACCTGTAACAAGCATTCGAATAAGGAATATTATGTTTTTTATATTGATCCCTCGTTGAGCTTAGCACTATCCTATCAGGCGTCCTCAATTAATGGTTTGAGTTTCACCGCTCAATAAACACTTTCCTACTAAAACAACCTCGGTCTTTCCCATCTTCATGCCAGCCGCAACCAACTACCGTTCCTCAACACTATGATCAATAATTGATCTTAGAGCTGGAATTATTCCAGCTCTAGTCTGACACTCATCTCTACGATGGTCCAAGCCAGTGACTACATAAGTCCCGCAAGAGGCCATTTCCATTGCCTCCAGGTGTTTTACATTTATTTCTATCTGACATATTATGTTTGACAAAGTTGCTGCATAGGTTGTGTTATTTTCAGTTATTGTTTCATTTATCCGCTTTCCAACGTAAACAGTTTGGATACCGGCTTCACATTTTGGAATGCAATGATTTTACGGCAGCTCATCCCTTTCCAATCCTAACTAATTCCCCTACACTCCAACATGTGCAGACTTCCGTATACCACGAGGTAACTCCTGTCGTGGTTTTACGAAGGATCTTCGTTATTTACTAATTGACAAGGAATAGGTATTTGTGAAAATTACGGCTGCTTTTTAAAATTTACATTTTTAAACTATTAAAACAGTTTGTATGAACAACACGTTATTTTGGCGGAACGCCAATACAACCGATTATCGTGCCCAAACCCAATTAATGTTGGTAGCACAATGAATTTGTAATTTTTATAGTTTCCAAAGATATTATACATTGCACACCTTTGTAAGGAATCAGTATACCTCATAACGTCACTTATAAGGGGAGAAGAATTCTTCGATATGTCAAGGTAAAACATAATGTAGATATTTGGGTTTGAGAAGAGTGGTATAGATTATGTAGGCCTATTGCTTCCAGAAGAAACCATTTTACCTTGTACAGATTTACCTGCTCTTAAGAGACTATAAACTAACTTATATGATAGTCCCTACTTAAATGAAAAAGGTCTGTAACTACATTATGCAAATCATCAATATAAATTTATAAAGTCTCTTTCGATAAAACTAATGAATTTAACTTTGCATTTTATGTACAAAGAAAAAATGTAAATAATATCACCTCTTTTATAAAGTTTCTGCCAAAAGAAAACTTTGATAGCCTAAACAATTTTTGAAACAGTGGATGAAATATTTAATATTTTCTTGACCAAATTTAAATCTCAGTATTTTTCATGATTGTCCTTTTACAAGGTAAAAAGAATTCAAAACCATAATGCAAACGCATGTATAGGCAGACTACTCACTTGTGGCCCCTCCGCACAAAGCGATGGACAATCATGAACGGGCCAAATAGACCTCTAGAATAGAATATTGCGTCTCGTGTGAAACAGCTGACTTTTAGAAGGCTGCTTTTATTATTATTACCAATAATGAGTGCTCCGGCTCTTCATCTTTTTTCCGAGGCTAGTTGCCAGTTTCCTTGTAACTTTAAAATCCCTCGGCCACGCTACGAACGCTGCGCGAGTTCTTCCGGTTGCAAGAAGGGAGGTGGGAAAACCTCAAAGAAGATTAGTAGTTGTGATGTAAGGGGAGGAATATCTCGTATTTGTGTATATGTGTAGGATTGTTTGTGAGTTCGGAACAGGCTTATGAATATGGCCGGGTTTATACTGGAGGGCAGGATTAACCGGTACATTCAATATTAGTAATAATAATAAAAGCAGCCATCTACAAGTCAGAACAGGCAGAGCAGGAACGAAAACTGTGCAGCAATTGTTGTCTGTACCATACCGTGTATTGGGAGGCCGACGTGTGTAGCACAGCAACGTGACCGCGTCAAACAACCACAGTTTGTAGTCGAGGCACAGTTTTAAAGCACGCGTTGAGCAGGAAACATGTCGGTTCAAGAGACGCTAATTAAACTTGTGCTTACCAAAACATTGCATGATAACAATCATCCTGATGACTGAAATACTGTTCCGTAGTAACCCTAGTGTAATTTTTCAATGTAGTATCGTCCAAATATTATATTAACTTGAACTCACCATGCGTTTTACGTTTTTTTCATAAAATCACTTTGCCACAAAGTTTTCTTACTTCGCTTTGAAATACAATACAGTAAAATAATTTCTTCTACACTGGAATCGGACAAATCCGATACTAACCTATCAATCTTACTAAAATGAATCATCACGCTAAATGGTCAAACATGAACTAATTTCTAAATCTTAAAAAATTTCGCCTGTCCTGCGTCTCCAGTATACGCTAGGAGAAATGCCTACTCTGCTCGCTCAGCCCTGCACGTGTCCGTCTAGAACGCACTGTGCCACCTGCGTTCCAGTATACTGCCGGCCAAATCCCTGATAGTAAGGAGAAGAAGGACCAATAATGAGATAATGTAAATAAAATCATATTTACACACAATCATCCTATAACAACCATCATAAATAATCATTCATCATCATTATTAACATCATCATTTCATTATTAATGTATCCTGAACTACATATTGTCACTTTTTATTTTAGAAATTGTTTTCACCTAACCTACTGTTGAGTGAACGGATTGTTTATAAAATTCGAAATTATAACAAGCATAACATTATTGCGCAACAACAAAACAACTGTTTTAATGTATCTCCAGAGTGACAAATTACTTATGTAAAGTGCGTGCGTATGAAAAGGAAAGTGACTGTACGTGATGGTTATGGAACGGAAAGCGGAGGATATCAGCTGCTTTTCTTTAGGAGCCACAAGTAGAAGCTGACCTCTAACACTCCGGGAATCGTAAAATCTAGCGTTATGTTAAAAGCCTCAAAGAAAAGGCCAAGCTAAATTTTCTCGTAGTTTTCAAACGTAATTTAAAAATTTCAAAAGAATTTTATGCCAAACTAATAAAACGTTAACAAATAAACGGTTGCACAATGATAACTTATATTAAAAATTAAAAATCAAGGTCAAAACGTGTGAAAATTGATTAGAGCAGCAAATAAATCAGAAAATAAAGGGTGATTCATTTAAAAGTAGCCCATCGCTCGAGTAATTTAATTTATAGCCGATCGAGTAATTTTCATATGCTGTATTGGCAGCAATGATCACGATGTGATCGACTGGCCTTGAACAGACAGGCACGTTATTCTGTTGTAAAGTTTTAGTAAGATTAGTAGTGTACAACGCATAGTTTACTTATTGTATGATTAAAATGCCATTTTCACTACAAGAAAGAATTGCGTTAGTGGAGGGTTACGTGCGCACAAATTCCATTAAACGAACACGCGCATATTTCTCTGAAAGGTTACCTAATTCTACAGTACCAGCAAAGAGAAGTAAAACACAACTTGTCGCAAAATGGCGGAAAACTGGATCAGTAGCGAATTGTAAACGGGAACGTGCACCAACAATCAGGACACCAGAGGCGATCGCGAATATTGAACAAAGAATCACTTTAAGCCCAAAGAAGTCGGTACGAAAGTTATCTAGCATCTATAGCGGCATGAAATATTCTTCATGCTTGCGTGTTCTTAAGTCTTTAAAATTGAAACCTTATCGTGTATCATGTGTACAAGAAATCAGGGAGCCAGACAAAGAGAAGCGTTTAAACTACTATTTCTGATGTTTTTACAAAATTACGGACGGTCAATTAGCTCCTACGGGATATTTCATGAGTGATGAAGCTTGGTTTCATTTGTCTGCCCATGTAAATTCACAGAACACTTGATATTGGTCAGTTGAAAATCCTCACTTGTTACATGAATCTCTCCTACATGATGAAAAAATTGGTGTATGGTGTGTGATTTCTGGACATCGTATTGTAGGGCCCGTATTTTTCATGAACAGTTAACCGATGATGAACGCAAGTACAATTTTTTCCAGAAAGGTGGTGCAACATATTACACGTCTCGCCAGTCCCTATCTCATATCAATCAGGCTTTTCCCATGCGAGTTGTTAGTAAAGATTTGTGGCCTCCTCGTTCACCAGATTTGAATATGAGGGATTTTTTTTTATTGGGTTATTTAAAAGGAACTGTTTACCAAACAAACCCTCCGCAGTATACATGAGCTAAAGAATAATATCGTGGCAGCCCATCAAGCTATAGACGTTTCCGTATTGCGTCGTGTGTACATTAATAACATTGAATGAGCGCAAAAATGTGTAAGCGTTCAATGACGCCACTTTCAGCATCTACTATAAAGGTGAAGTTGAAATTTGTATAAAAATTTTAAATAAATATGTAAAATTATGTATTAAGTCTATCTATTTATTCATTTACTATTTAAATCCAATTGAGTGCCGAAGGCCGCTGTTAAATGCAGCGGGCTACTTTTAAATGAATCACCTGTATAATCCTAATACAAACGTGTTATTCAATATAGATGGAAATATATGACTAATACCAATTGTTTATAGTTAATGAATTTACGTCAAGTTTTGTGGAATAACTTGGCACTTTTGTTAATTCTGAAACTAAACAAATAAGTAACATTTTTATAACCAATTCTATTTATTTCAAACCTGTGGATAAATCCGAAGTTCAAGGGATGGTTAAGAATGTAAAAAGCAAATATTTTTTTTGTTGGTTTGAATGAATTCGCCGGCCGCGTTGGCGATGTTGGTAACGTGCTCGCCTCTCATCACGCGGTCTTGGGTTCGAATCCCACTCGGGCATGGCATTTTTTCATACGTTACAAAAAATTCATTTCATCCTTCACCGTCTGCATTAGCAGCAATTTGCAAAACAGTCGGACGTTTCACCAAAAAAAAAAAAAAAAAAAATGAATTCCTGCTTCATTTTTCTTTTAATTCTTAGAGCTCGTTGCAAGTCTACTACATGTGTTAATTTGTAATATTTCATAAAGGAAAATTTCGTACTTGCCTAACAAAATCGATCATACCACTTCATAAAAACGGATGAAGAAAAGACATTCAAAAAATATATGTGTCTAAATTATTAACTATTTTGTCCGTATTTTCCAAAATTTTTGATTAGACCAAGGAAGGTAAGTAGTAGATTTTTATTTAATGAATTAAGTACATTCAAAAATTTGTACAACACAGGTTTCTAAGAGTAGGTAAACAAGAGACTGCAATTTCTCAATGCTTGGAAATTTTACTGTAACTAATCTACATATAAAAATCCCATTTTCATTATTTTGTGACTTATTCAGGTCTAAAGCTTTTGACCAGCTCCAACTCCTTCAACTTTTGTCAACTTCTTCAACTTTTGTCCTCCAACTCTGTTATTGTAAATTGTAAATGAAGTTATAGCTTTTAGAAAAAATGTGTTTTAGTTACTATTGTGAAAAAATATAAATATAAAGTTTTATTTTTGTAATAATTATTACTATTATTTCAAGTGTAGGCCTTATGTTTTTGTCTTTTTAATGTTTAACTTCTGTTAATTATTTCTATGTTTTGTATTTTATTTATTATTTCAGAATGTTAAATTGTTGAAGTAAGACTGATTACCCAGTACCTGATACTTTTGTGGAAATTGTTGATAACTTTTTGTTTTAATCAATGTTTAGTGAAGTAATTGTCATGCAAATATAGTCGTTTATGATTTATTGCTGGTGCAATAAGCAATATAA
This sequence comes from Catonia carolina, assembly GCA_035578175.1. Taxonomy (NCBI): domain Eukaryota; kingdom Metazoa; phylum Arthropoda; class Insecta; order Hemiptera; family Achilidae; genus Catonia; species Catonia carolina. The sequence goes on from JAQMRL010000004.1 coordinate 5,565,137, forward strand.
AAATACAAAACAAACATTTTCTTTCAAAAACTGTTCTAATTCTTAGTTACCCAATGAAAGCTTTGAAAGCAGTAGTACAGTGATGCTGCAGTTATGGAATTTATATTACAGCAGAGCGGGAGTTTGAAATTTTCCGGACTATGTAAATATACGACAATTTTTGTCATAATTATTTTAAAATTTGTAGGATTTGGTAGTTATATAGAATCAGGGTCCCTCACAGATTGTAACGATTTATTTTTAAAATCGATACTTTTTTGGGCGCTGAATCCGATTATGAAATTATCTTTCCTCGCAAATCACCATGAAATTAGTTAAAAGCCCTTTTCTATAATGTACCGACATAACCTCACTTGTTCGTACATATTTCAATTTGCCGTTTTATTTGAACTCATTTACACTTTAAAATGAACACTAAAATGTTAAAATGTCCCTATTTCAACTAAATTTGTTGATCAAAGACGTGTATTTGATTATTTGTATATTGACGAAATTGCTAACCCACTAACGTCTAACCTTTTAAGATACTGTGACGACGTTTCAAGCTGAACGAAAATATTAAAATGCGTACACTAACCGATAACCTTTAATTTAATTGATAACAACCAATAACCTTCAGGACTAATTTTTATAAAAAAAAATTAGTCTGTAAAACTGCATATATTAACAAATAACCTTTATAATGGGTAGGTTATCGTTTTTTAGTTAATTTATAACTAACTGCTTATAATAACCGATAACCTACTCACCATTTACTAACTTAGGTAAATTTTTAGTGTGCAAAAAACTAATTTAAAACTGCATGATAACCAATAACCTTATTATGGGTAGGTTATCGGTTTTTAAGTGCATTTATAACTGCAGAGTACAACTGATACCTACTCACAATTTACTAAATAATCTAGGTTAATTTTCGGTGTACACCATTATGTGGTAGGAGTGATGACGTAATGAAATGTTGCAAATCATTAATAAATATATTTTTCAATGATTAATAAATTACATTACTAAATATAGCGACATTATTAATTGGTTATGAGCATTCATACGATAATGAAGAGTGATATAACGGCAAAATCTAATATTACAAAAAAGTGAGGTTACATCGGCAGATGATAAAGAAAGTTACTAATTTCTAAAGTACTAAAGTTACTAAAGTCGGTAACTAATTTCATGATGACTTGCGAATAAAAATAATTTCATATTCGGACTCAGCGCCCAAAAAAAAGGTTTCAAAAAACTCGTTACAATCGGTGACCAGCCCTGATTTCTATACAATTACCTACGATTTTTTTTAAATTGTTACTGTGACAACGAAAAGTGTCAACCGATTTTTGTTTTAGTTCGCAAAATCTTCGGAACAAAAATCTTTCATAATAGGTATGTAACTGTGTTAATTTTCCCAACGCTGGCCGAAAGACAAATCCGGGACCACCGCTTTTCAACGTAGGCAAGGCGGCAAAAAAGCATTTTTTAAAATTATTCTATAAACGTACATTCAAAATAAATATATTCTTTTAATTTGAAAATTTCAAAACATGTAAAAAACATCAATAAAATTAATTTTGCGTTGACTACGCCCAAGGTTTTTATAGAGAAAAATAATTAGGACTACACCCTTATGTATATATAAACGTAAACTGCAATAACGAAATTTCGTTTTATTTACCTGTTTCAATTTGGTTGAAGATTACAAAATAAAAAAGAAATAGCATGTTTTGTTGGCAGATCGAAGAATTTATGAACATGATTAATGTTGATTTTGTACGTGTAATTGTAAAAATTTTGAAAAAAGATGTTTTAAAATATTATGTACTCGTATTTACAACATTGTTTAAAGTGACGCCTAAAATAAAATTCATTAACCTATTTACATTCGTTGCCATGGCAAAAAATTTTTCCAGCTGATTAGTTAGGTGTCAACACATAGTGAAAATTGTACATAAAAACAAGCAGTTTGGCCCCCACTAGGCACGAGCTTTATATCTATTACAGAGGCATGGCACTAAGTATTGGGTACAAAAGTGTAGTATGACTTTTTAATAATGTATACAATTTTTTCTATTAATTTAATACGGGGATATAAAATAAAATGTTTTTGTTGAAATTAAAATCAAAATTATAGTTTTAAGTTTAGCAAATAACAGATTCATAAAAATAGATTATGTTAGTAGTATAAGTTAGAATTAATTTTATAATGTAGGAATCATTAATCAATTTATAAGGTCAACAAAAGGATGTGTATAATTAATCATAATACTAGTAATGTAACGAATTTAGAGAGAGAGAGATAGTATGTGGGAGAGAGAGAGTGAGAGAGTGAGAGAGAGATAAGTACCGCTTCGAGAAAAATATAACCGTTAAAGTTAAAGTTTTAAACTATTAATATGCGAGTGTAATTAAATGAAATTATTTGACTGGCTTTCAGAATTAAGTTGTTGGTTTTGCAGTTGCAAATTAGGATGCTGGAAGATGGGTGAGCTTGGTGACGCTTGGGACTTGGGCTCCACATCTGATGTAGGAAACACGCATTCTGCTGTCGTTTTGTACAACGGTAAAAAATGTAATAATTTAGTAGTTTATTTTTGTTTTGTTTTATTTTGTGTTTAAAATCTACTGAATTATGCATTAAAAAGTAATAATGTAAGTTTCTATTTAATCTAACAATTATGCATTAAAGTCGCCACCAACGAACATCATGTGGTCTCAGGTATTTTCATCTACAATGAACATGCAAAATTTTATATTTCAATTTTTATAATGTACAATAACATGGACCCTCATGTTATTGTACATTATGAAAATTATATTAAATGTTTAATTATTACATTAAATGTAATTAGCAGTAATTGCAGTATTACATTAAATGCTTTTGTGATAAATGAATCTGGTATTTGCTATTTATTTTTTCGTTTCACACTCTCTGCAGAAGGCCAAATATAAAAGAATTCACTGAAATACCTTTGGATTTACTGAAACATATTAATATTGGAATCCTTATTAAATTTAACATAATATTTTTTTTAACAACACACACACACCCATAGTATTATAACGCGACAAATGTTTGAGGTTAAAAATATCAAATAGTTGTTTAGACCAGTCATAAGACAGGATGTATCTGGAACTAATTAGGGTAAAGTTGAATTTTGATAGACAAAGTAGGCCTACATTTAAGAGCACTGTTTGTAAATATGCTAAATTCCCACTAGAACCCCACTTGCTTCCTCCGGTGTCCCAAATTTTAACATGCAGTGTTTTGCGTACAAGGCTTTATCTCCTAAACTAAATCCACCAATCATTGCAAACTAATTTTTCATATATTTTACTTTTTTTTTAATAACTTTTTGTAACATTTTTATTTATTTCTAACTTATTTGACACATAAAAATAAATGATAATCGAAATAAAACAAAAGAAAATCGGTTTTAAATAAAATTTTAGTTTAAATCTGACTTACTTTTAAAAAAATTAAATTTAGAATATTTTAGATTATATTTAGTTATTATTATTATTGAATATATTTTATAAGGTGTATCTCAGCTATTATTGAATTAATATGTAATACTTTACCGGTTAATGTTCTATTCATGTCGTTTCTGAAGCCGTCGCTCGCCTTCAGAGTTTCGTTGGTATTTAATTATTTTTTTCTTGCCATAATTCAATTAACTAATGTTCTTTCACTTAATTTTATTTCATAGGTCTATCTGTGACTTTATACTATGAATTATATAATAAAATACTTTATATTTACTTAACACATTCCATAAATCAAACCACACATAAGCACAACCATTCTCTTCAAACTGCCCCGGTCAACAGCACACTAAATCAAACTGCATTCACTTATATTAATTACTTTTTGTTTGATAATTTTTAAAAATTTCAAATGATAGGCCTATATAAATTTGTGTTGTAAATATGTATTTCAAATTTATTTGATGATCCGTGTAGATATTTCTTTATTTTAAAATTTTAATAAATTTTTTTGTAACTTTAAAACTCTTTTGATTCATTTAAACATAAATATTCCATCACTCAATTAACACTTGATTTTTTAATTATTAGCTGAGATTATTAAGCTATTTAATTTAATAATTTAGAAATAAGATTAGAATTATAATTGGCCAGTTTAATAATTAACAAAATGTAAGAATTTAATTTATAAATGTTTACATAATTATCAATTGCAGTCAGGTTATTAACACATGGTTTATTAACCATGTTATTAACCATGGTGTTGTTGACACCTTGTAGGTACATTTGTAATGCTACACTCAACACATTAGCTGTTTAAAACTTCTTGATATACCTGTTAAATGTTGTAGTAGTTATAATAATTATACTGAAAAAATTGATTTGAAAACGAAATTTTTTTATAATAAATACATTTTTGTAGAGGAAGTCCAGGTAAATTGGCCCTGTCGGGTAAAGTGAACCTCTGTCTAATTCATGCGTTACAGAGCTGCTGCTATAAAATTACTCTTATTTCCGTTCAGAATGCAATGCGGAAAGTCCAAGCAATGTATTTCATATGGGAGTTTGAGCGCTACTACACCGAGTAAATGCCGGCCGCATTGGCGTAGTTGGTAACGTGCTCGCCTCTCAACATGCGGTCTTTCGTTCGAATCCGGTTCAGGCACGGCATATTTTCATACGAAAAAAATTCATTTCACCATTCGTCGTCTGCATTAGCAGTAACTACAGAACAGTCGGATGTTAAAAAAAAAAAAAACACCAAGTAAAAATATCGACTCCGCGTCACAATGTGTTCTCATTTGAAAATTCCTAATTGAATATCGTAACACGAAAATATACGTCATAAATGTATCGTTTTAAATATCCAGGGACTGACAAATTTACATAGCACTGGAATTGTTTATCAATTTCATTGGCTTTTTATATATTCTTCAAAGTAAATAATAGTTATTGTTTAAAATTTGGTAAAATCTTTAAATCTAGTTTGAATAACAGTCGTTAGTATCTCGGTATGGTAAAAATGGTAATATAACTTCCCTGGCCAGACAGTGAGGGTGACAAAAAGAGAGACGCCATACCCCTTTCTTTTATATGTAGGCCTACCTACAGTCCTACAGTGTAAAAGACTGTCGTCCATGTCGAGGTAGCCGTCACACAATAGCTTATTCAAACCTAACCATTTATAGTATAGATACTTTAGTCACGAGATTGCCTTTTGCATATGGATTGGCTGAGAGGAAGGGAGTGGAAGTAAAAAAAATGACAGTGCTGCCAACCTCATCAGTTAAATACTACTCGTAGTATACATATCACTACCGTGAAGTTTCTACGTACATTTTGTAAGCTGTGGTTTATGCCAAGAAAATGTTTTCTTCATAAACCTTATAAGAAATAATTGTGACCTGTAATTTTGCCTAAAGTTTAATTACATGACTAGAAATATTTGATTTACTGTAATTGCTAGCTACCTTATTCCATTGGAACAAAATTTTTTACGAATGAATCGCCTTCTTTACTATCGCTATCACCGGCGTCTTCACCATCAGTCTCACTAGTATCTACCTAACCGTTTCCTTTTTTTACTAGGTGTCAACAAAACTGTTAAAAATCTGTAGCGTCTTCACGTCTTTAATTTCCTTCTTTATTTTCCGAATCGTGGAAATAGAAACATCACAGTAGTTAGCCGCTCGCTCACGGCTTTTGTTAAGAGGCACGGATAGGGAATTTTTGTTTAGCTTCAACTTCACAACGATTTATTACATTGCATATTAGATTTCGTTCAGCAATGTCAATAGTCTGCCCACGTTTTTCAGACTAACATTCCTGTTTACGGTAATAAACCGTTATACTCCTACAGTTTACCTACAAAAGATTCTGCGATATACTGAGGATGCTTTGGGTGTATTATAAGTTGTTATGTTTCTTGTTCTGAAATTAAAGCAGTCGCGCATGCGCAGTGATGCTTTTCCTATTCCTCGTCGCAAACAAGAGCAAACTCGTGACTTAAGTGGCATACCTACGTACATAATATTTATGACTATTCGTGGAAACCCTATTTATCACTCATATTATTTATATTATTTTTTAACATTTTAAAAATCTCAGTCCTACTAGATCATTCCGGAACCAACATTTTCCGTTCAGATATTGTCACAATATATATAGCTAATATAAGCCTCACTGATACGCCCACAAGAAGCAGGCGGAGTGTTCAATCCTTTGAACTGTATCTGCTAGTTCCAGGGCTACAAAAATAGTTCTGTTTTTTATCACGTGGTCAGACAATTAAATGACTAAAATAATTAAGAGCAGAAGAGGTAGAGGTGTAAAAGACACTAGTCAGAGTTAACTCTTCTGAAAGTAATGAATTTTATCATACACCCAGACCCTGTGGTGAATGAATTGAAGGAGTCATTTGGAGGGTGCAAAGTGTATGCTTTTGGAGAGCCTGGCATGCTGATAAGCATACGTTACTTTTGTACTCAGTGAGGAAGACAATGGTAAACCACTACACTTCTTGTTGTTGTATTTAGAAAAGTCTTCAGACTAAAGGTTCAAACCAGCCTTTCGGCTGTTGACCTAAACATCAAGTCTCACTGGCTGTAAGGAACAGGTATATGATGTTTTACAGGCAACTTTTAACTTACACTTACATTTTACTTACATCATTTTTATAAAAGTTATTTACTATAAAAATTGCAAGAAATAATATAAGTAGGAATTTATGTACCTATATAGAAGGGAAGATGAAGATAAACGTTATAAAGTGTCTTGGTAAATCGGCATTAACAAAGATTAGCGCTCTTGTAATACCATAACAATTATCCAAAGCTGAGAAAATTTTTATATATCAATTCCCTTTAAAAATTTACTAAATATTTACATTTTTACTGTATTAAAAAACTAGTGATTAATACTTCTTGAATATTAAAATAATTATAACAATTTCTCGTAATACTGTAGTAGTAATAACAGTAATAAAAACTATGTGGAATTAGTGTAATTTCAATTACGGTTAATCTGTATTACGTCATTCACTTTTAATCTCTTTCCTGAAATTGCATTACCAAATGAAGTTTTCTAATAAACAACGCAATTTAAAGTTAAAGTAAAGACCAGACCAACTGTATTAATTTAAATTTTAACTCCTATTTAACGGTTACGTCGTGCAATAAGCTGAATGTACTACCCTTTGATGTAAAATATTGTGACACTTATCTCTAAGGTCCGTTTCGGGATCTGGGTAAATTACCACAACTAAAAAATTACAATTAATGAAGTGACTAAAATGTAAACGTATACTTATAAATAACAAACTAATATTATAATTAACTAATAACGATAGCTAACTCAACCAATTTTCTAAAGACTACTTGCAAAGGATACAGAAATACCACAAAACAATTCACAGTAATTCATAGTAACGTCAACCTTTCTAACGCACTGTTATAATTCGCTCACTGGTTCACTGACAAAAACGGAAGTGAACACACTCAATAACTCGCGTCGCTTTTAAGGTGGATCAATGGAGATTTCGAGAAAGTCAGAGAGTTTCGATATAATAATAAAAACACAAAATCCTTTTGACGGCTCCTGGATAAATCGTAACAACGGTAAACAAATTAGGATTGAATACAAGGTGTTACAAAAAGGCAAATTAATTATTTAAATAGGTACCCCACTCAACTCTTTCACAATAGACATACAACAAAAGGCAGGTCTACCTGTACTATAAAACCGTTTATAATTATTTATTGGAAACCCATTTATTTACGTTAACATTTACAAACTCTCGGTCCCCCTAGAAAACTCTCGAACACATATTCCTTTTGGATACTGTCACAATATTTTGCTGTTTACAAGTCATTGTAAATCAAAAAAGTGCTGAATAAATTACCATAAATAATATTATTAAAAAAATCGTTAAATTACCTAAACTTTTGTAATTTTTGTTTGTTTTTAAACAAAAATATTGTTTACTAAAAATTATGATTAATTTGTGTCAAGACACGATGAGAGAATTAAAATCACTTGCATAAACTTTTCGCTTAGCTATGGGAATACAACTTTTGTAAAAAAAATGTTACTGTAACACCAATATAAAGTAAATTGTAAAAATTTAAGTACTATTTTTAGATTTAAACTGTTTTTGTAAATTGTTTAAATAAATTTAATCTGTTCATGTAAATTTGTACGTTTCTCGTCTGACAACCCACGGAAAATTATCCAATAAAGGTGGAAAAATATTTTCTTAATTCCTTTCTTTAACTATAATTAATAAAAGAACATGGATGCATTTTTAAAAAAAAAAATATGAATAAACCAAGTTATTTAATCTGACAAAAGTAATTAGACTAAAAATATTCCCTTTTCAGCAATATTTTTGTAAATATTGAATAACTGGATCTATTTAGCGGCAGTTGGAATTACTGAGCTAAAGACGAGTAGGCCTACGTACTGTTTAAAATTATGCTGTTTAATAACACAGCGAAATAATTAAAAAGCAGCACACAGTCAAATAGAATAATGATAAAAATGATAAAAAGTTATTTGAACTTCCTATATTGGAAACCTATTGATCTATATCGGTCTATATTTGTCGGAATAAAACAAAAGAGAAGACAGGGAACACGTGCGAGCGGTCTATGTTTGTCGGAATAAAAGAAAATAGATTATGATAAACTTTATGTGTGACAATATTTCGCTACCGATTTACATTAAACTGTATAGTTTATTAAAACAGAATGTCTCTAACCATTAAGAGTTTGGTTTGTAAAAGAAAAATGAGTTGATATTGCGCAATTGGACAATTTTGAATTTATCTAAACTATAAATGAACCGTATTTATTTTACTTCCCTTTTGTGGAAGTTGAAAGACGACATGTTTTATTAATTATAAATGAAAACAAAAAAAGAAAACAATCTTTAATAAGTTCAAATCGAAGCGATTTAGGGTTTACTAGTGCTACAATTTATTACAGTACTTTAAAATCCGCACTACGTACGCTCATTACTATACCCCGAAGAATTAAGCAATCAACTGAGTCAAAAAAAAATATATGGTGAGTTTACATAAATGATATCGATAAAGCAAAAGGGAAATACAGATGCGCCAACACAGTTCCCACTATTCTGAATGAAATGGCTTGGCCCTAGTTCGCAAACTGAGAACAATCATGCTTCTCTTGTACAGATTACAGACTAACAATGGTGTACGAAACTTGGCATCATTGTACTGTTAATAAACACAAGGCTACATTGTACGGTTGTAACAGACGGTTCAACTGTGGACTTATTTTGAATTTTTTGTTAACTATGAGAATGGCTCGTGAGTTCTCGCTTATGCGACTTTGGAAAATACAACTTAGGTATGAAACTTTGCATCAGTGTACTGCTAACACTGTTACAAAGAACATACACAATTCAGAATAGAAAAAAAATAATTTTAATTAAAGAAATGTTTTAATAAATTTAGTAAATGTTTCTATTATAAAAAATTTAAAATACAAAGTTATGTTTTTCCAGCTGGAAAGTTAAAAAAATATTGCCTTAAGGGCATGTTCAGACAAGAAAATATTTTGATTATTTATACAAGATGAATTTACTTATCTGCCATATATATATATATATACATTCTTCGACGCTCGATTTCTACATCTGAGCCGTGACTTTTTACCTCGAAAACTGCATCATTGAGATGCAGTTTGTTTTATGCATCAGATGTAAAAAGAGATGTTCAGTTGTTATAAAAATTAGACAAATTGTTATACAGCTTTATACACATTTTACGCTATTATCGTTTTTTGACTCATTCACGCGATGTTGCCGGTTTTACACATCTTAAGTCGAGTCGCTGTCATCAGTTCTGTTCAGTTATGATCTGTTCGATCTGCACGTGGCTGCACTTCCACAGTACTGCGCGGTTAAATTTCCTGTCTCATCATGTTGAAACGAAGCGATATGTATTTCAAAGCCTTGGGATTACAAGCTCCAGAGTTGAATACAAACAGTTATATAAAAGGTAAGTTTTAACTTATTATTTTTATATTATAACATTAATTAGACCTATCATTATTATTTCAAAATGTCGCATTGCTTGCCTTATTTTTGGATAAGTAAAATTTATATAGCCAAAACTTAACTGAATAGCATACAATCTATGAATATCACATTAATATTAAGCATTAACTGTCGAATCACGGAACTGAAATGGAGCTACTAGTAAGGCTACGATAGGCGACTTAGTATTGCCTAAATGTTTGATGGTTGCCGAAGATAATTCCCACAGAAATCCGTGGCCCGTTCGTGAAGTAGGCCTATTATCTTTCAGCGCTTTCTACTTTTTTTTGTGTAAATTTTGTCAAAAATATGAAACCAAATTATTATAGACCAACTATTACTGGTTCCTAAAAAAATTAGAAGCAGCTTCCATTTTCTCCAGCAACAAATTACCGTCACTTGATGTTATTTTTTGTGTAAATAAAAGGTTACAATGTAGGTTCCTATTGTTAGACTGAAATATTATCATCTTATTTAGGCCTACCTAATTTATAGTCTAAGCTTGTGGCGAAATACAAAAAAAATCTCAAATAAAATGAATAAGGATTGGTTAGGCCTCTAGGTTTATTTAGAGCTTAAAACAAAAAAATTTGTTTGATGTATTAAGTTGTAGCTGCTATCAGTACGAAATTTGGCCTATATCTATGTAACTATTTGTTCATTAGGATGCAAACTGCAATACTTCAATAACACAATAATAATAAAAGAACTTCGTTTTTATTTTTCAATTAATAAAAATATTGCCAAACTTTCGGCCATGTAAACGTCATTTAAATTTAACTTAATTTTCTTTTGTTTTGTATTTTTTGGTTTATATTATAGACTACTTATAGTTTTTCTTTTTATATGATTTTAATTGTTAACTTAATGGGCTTTTTGTTTAAACCTTTGCTAAACTGAAAGCCAGGAATCAGGCATTTGTCATGACCTTTTTTAAATTCAATTTTCTCCGCAACTATTCATTATTTTCTAACGGGTTTAGTTCCATTAGATAGAGATCTTTCTTCTCTTTGATTTGATGTATGTTGTACATTTTTACGATGAAAATTGACGACATGGTTTTACGCGAAAGAAAGAGATTTTTTGATGAGCCAGTATACTAAAAACGGAGCGTTTTCGTCCATAACTTTTCAACAAAAACCACTATTTGTTTGAAAATAACTTTATCTGTTAGCTGTACTGTTACGGTCTAAATCAATAAATTATTAGTGCCGAAGACAAATTTTACGACTCTAAAACCAAATAAAGAAGGTTAACACTTCCCGTCTCGCCTATCCCTCGGTTAAACCTATAACAGTTAGCGTCAAAACAAATGATAACATGTTTTGATGAGATGTTATGCTATCATGTTTAAAAAAGGAAAATTAGGGGAAGGTCAGCCAGTATGGGCCACTAACACATTTCCTAATTTTTTTCTTTGTAATTGTAAAATTAAATTGTAATGTATTTATCGTAAGGTAAATACAATACTTAAAAAAAACCGGTAAAAAGAAAATTTCAAGTAAAATACGCTAGGTTAGTACAAATAATTGTAACTATTCTCGTGAATGTAAAAAAAGTTAAGAATAAAATAATAAAGGTAGAATAAAAGTCCAAATTGTATTCGCTTGAAGCAGGCTGCCACAGGGAAGTATTTTTAAAAGACTGGACAATATTTACGTACTCAGATGGCCAGTGGCTCATACTGCACGATTGTGGCCCGTACTGGGCTACAGACATGTCTGAGATTAAAAATGTTCTCCTGTAATTCAATTTTAGAATTTTTTAAAATGCAAATAACTAAAAATATGAACAAAAGTATGTTCTATTACACTATTATAATATTTACAAAATAAACTTACCACAATTTAGATGATCGATGGTTGAAATTTTTACCTGCATATGAGCACGTGTTAAGAAAACTAACATTTTTTCATAACTTCAGAAGGTTACTGGTGTTCAGCATCCCAATCGTAATAATAAGGCACCAAACAAAGATATATATTATTCTATATCAAAAAAGTCCTGCTACCTATTGTGTGTATTATGAAATTAAATGATGTTGTTTTTAAGAGAAAAATTGACACTGGTCCCATACTGGGCGACTCTCCAAATATTTCTAAAATAATATATTTTTTTTTAAATTTCAATATTTTTTCTGGTCGTAATTGAAAATGGAGAAATTGGTTCAAACGTGGTTCTATTAACAAATTCTTTATAAACAAGTGGTAATTTTTTGAAATTTTTAGGAATGAAACTGAAGGAAAAAAAGAGTTTTTATTAGGCGTAAAATGTCAGTCTGCGTGATCGTTGGAATCGCAGTTCTCATCGGGTGAAAACTATTAAAAAAATCACTTGCTGAACATTTATGTTTAACAGACCTTTGGTTAAGTCAGACAACACTGAATTATTTCTGTCATGAACTGTTTTTTTAAGTTAGTCTGACTGCATTAACACTAATATCTGAATTAATTACTTGTTAACTTTAACAGTTAATATAGTTTTCCCAAAAGAGGTCTATTAAATTGTAATGCCCACTTAATTGACTGAAGATGAAATAAGGAACGAATTCTTAAGTTTATGGATGGTTGTATGCCTAAGTTTTGTGCAATAAAGTTGTTACAAAAGTACAGCTTAGAGATTGACACATTATGCCTAAATCCACACAAACTTGACGGTTTATTTCAACAATTCTGAGAAAATAATCATAAAGTAAGTAGGATAAGTAAGAATATTATAAGTTTTTGAAAATTCTGTACTGTGTATTAGGCCTAATGTTAACCTTTCTGCTTTTCAGAATCTGTAAAGAGAGATTTTTCCACCAGATGAAGTCATCTGTAGCAAAGACAAAGTAGATGATCGGTTGGAAAAAAATAAGGTAAGTTACTTTTTAATAATGTTGTATAACGGTAATGTACATGTCTGTAAATGTGTTAATTAATGTCTGTTAAGCATTAGGTTTTTACTGAACAGTATATTTTAATTTTTTTTTGCCTTGTTGGTACAATAAACAGTAACAACTATGGTGCAGTATGTTATTTTGTATATTGTGATCCCTAACCCAATATTTTATAGTTGATATGATAGAAAGGATACTAAGCTGTTTAAGATTGACATAACAATAGTAAATTTTGTTGTTATTAACTTCTTCATTAGGAACCACTGACTAGTAAAAAGTTGAGTATTTTACTTCACTGTTACCTACTTCATAGTTTTATTTTCTTAACTATCAATTTGAGTTCTTTATTTAACTGCTGTTGTTATTGCTTGTTGTTACTGTTTAATCAGTAGTTCCAATCAGCTGGCAGTTTTGCAAAAAATTATTTTGCCTAGCCTAAAGTTGGATTTATCTCTGTCAAAATGATAGGGCAACAACAGAGTACGGTACAAGACTTGTTTTAAAACAAGTGCTAGTATTGATACACGCTTTATTTTCATCAGAAAAGGTATGACTGTTCAGTTAATTGCTAACATAATATATGAATATTTTTGTATTGCTTCATCTGGTGATGAGCTGAATTCAGTAATCAGTAGCACTTATGGACATCTATCTTAATTATCAGATGGTTTTCAGATTGATTCGGGCTTTTTTATTTATTACACAACAAAACGATAGTGTCAGGAATACACATGGTCAAGATATTGTTGTAGATTAAAACTCAAGTGTATTGTATGCTGTCTTAAACTGTTTAAAGTATGGAAAATTTAACAGTGATGATGTTTTTTATTTTTCAGTTAAAAGAAGATGAAGTTGATAAATTAACTAGTGAGGTTAACGACATGAAGTCTATTTCATTGAAATTAAATGAAAAATAGATTTAATTTGCAAAAATAATGCTACATACAACATCCTATTAGACACAAGGTAACAGATTGTAAATATGTTAAGTTTATTTTTAAAATGTAGCCTAGACCTAGAACAGTGAAATAATTTTTCCAGTAGCAAAAATAATCCAAATAAAACATTTTAAATTTGATAATAATTCATTGAGAAAGATTAATATGGTATAATTAGTGCCTACTGGTTTCCCTTTGATGTCCTTCATATTACTTTATTATTTCATGCAATGACTGACTTTCAGAAATTGAAGTAGGTAGACTACATTATAGGCCTACTCTTCTTCTTTGTCTTTCATAATCTTTTATTCTTTCATGATGTTACATTTTTGATAATCACACTCAATGGATGTGTTTCTCGACTGAAATCAAAAGCATACGGTGCTTGTCACCGATTTTATTCAAGATATTCTAATCTTATATGGGGCCTAATTAATGCATGATGATTATGAATAGTAAACAATAAATTTTTGGTTTAAAAAGTAACCCAGAAAATAGCAAAAGTTATTAGTTTTCTAATTTAATGGAGAGCTAAAGGACAACATTGAACAACTAAGCAAAATTTAGCTTATGCATGGTGGTTTTAGTACTTTTACAGTAGAAATAGGGTTTATCATTTTAAAAGCAAAACTGTTGTGAATGTTTTTGAAGAACAAATCTTCAAGTTTTAAAGAAAATTAGGGTTTCATAAATCGCAGCAGGTTATAATAATTTTTCCCATTGCATACTGAAATGAGTTAGATGATAAATATTCATAGAATATTTTTTCATAATTCTGTACTGTCATAGACAACAAATATATTTTCTAATTTTCTGATGATGTGCTCATAATAAAATGAATTACAAATTCAGTGGCATGATTTTTCCTAATGGTCAAGTAAGATTAAGTAAACAATTGTACAAAATAAATAAGAAATCTATAAACTAGCTTGGAAATGTTATCTTCTGCCTTGATTAGTTCTGGTATTTTATTAAAATAAGGTAATTTATTAAGTTACTAAACTTATCAATTTTTTTTTCATTTTCAGGATGCTCAAGATTATGACTTAGAAAGTTCAAAAAATGTGTGTGTTGAAAATGTGGATGAAATACGAGTAATTGCTCATGACTGAGGTAAATTTACCATCTGGTCCCATTATTGTACCAGTACCAAGTGAAGTGATTCACCTTCAATTAGGCCTATCCCTGTAATAATAGTACTCCAAAAGAGAATTCTTCAAAACAAATTAAGTTAAAGAAGAAACGTGAAAGGCGTAATTGTTGTCCATGTTGTGAAAAGCTGGTAACTAATTTTGTGCGACATCTTATTCTTAATCACAAAAATGAGGATTATATGTATTTTTTTTTTAATTATTATTTTTTAATTTTTTTTAATTCAAGCTTATTCATTATTGTTAGGTATAACAATGATCGGCTGATAACGATATTATAAATCATGTTTTGCCATCAGTCTCTTGACTGTTTTGATGCAGTTTGATAAGTTTTGTTTTCGTTATTTTCTATTTTGTTACTGAATCTTAAAATATTAAATTACAAACAAATTGTAAAACTAAATAAAGAAGTGTTTTCAAGTTGATAAGTATGTGTGTTCTTTTATAATAATTGTGTGCCATTATGTAACATCATTACCAAGTATAAATATTATGTTTATTTTTTTATAATAAGGAGGAGCATATGAGAGTGGTTTTTATTTTTAAGTAAGAAAGAGAATGTTTTCTCACTATCTTTGTGCTACAAAATTTAGTAAGATCGGTTCATTAAATGTTATGGTCATAGTCCTTCAAATGCATCGCTGCAGAAGTGAGAGCTCAAGACAGCTGATTGTATGACACATCAATTGGCGTTACTAAATAAACACACACCATGCACTTAAACGCAAAAATGTATATAATAAACGTTGTAGAGCCGGCCGGATTGGCGTAGTTGGTAACGTGTTCGCCTCTCATCATATGGGATTGGGTTCGAATCCCACTCAGGCACGGCATATTTTCATACGTTACAAAAAAGTCATTTCATCCTTAACAGTTACAACCCAACGTCGTCGTTAATGACCACTGTAGTTGATGCGACGTTAAATGAAACAACGATAAAAGGAAAACCGTTGTACAAAATTTAAAAACCTACAACTCTTATTCAAAAGTTTTTTTGTATAACGCCTAGTTTAGCGGTAAT
Source organism: Catonia carolina (assembly GCA_035578175.1). Lineage (NCBI taxonomy): Eukaryota > Metazoa > Arthropoda > Insecta > Hemiptera > Achilidae > Catonia > Catonia carolina. The sequence goes on from JAQMRL010000004.1 coordinate 5,581,163, forward strand.
TAGCGATTTTCTGTTTTTTCTCACGAAAACGTGTAAAAAGATCAATTTTTTTTTAGATTTTAGCCTTAGTAAGCATTTTACGACAAAAGTGTGTATTATCAAATTTATAGGAAATTAAAAGATCTACAACTTTTATTTAGAGCATTTTTCTCTACAGAGCCTAGTTTAGCGTGAAAGAGTGATTTTCCGTATTAGTAAGCCAAATGGAGGTTGATTTTCATTTTGCAACATCCACTCATGATTAAAATAAGGTTACCTATTTTTTTGAGGTTTGTTTTTTGTTTATTTTGTTATGTTTTACTGCAAATGTTCATTATTTGCATTGGCAAGCGAAAGTAGTGTGAGTGTTCAAACCAGATTTTTAAATTATGGTTAGACTCACATTTAAAGAATAGACAAATTGTCCAATCTTATGGGCTTTGATATCATTTTTGTTAATACCCTATATTCAATTAATAAATACTCGTATATCTTAACTGTCGCGGCCCAAACTTGGCAGGATTTACTGAACTTTCAGTTTTATTTTGTCTGCCTGGGCTCCCAGCTGGAACCTCCCTACCCTAAAATTAGCTTGTTTTGGAAACTGGTGATCATGAAATCTTAAAAGTTATCCGCCATTCTAAAATTAATTTTTCATTGTAATCGTAGGCGTTAGAGTATTCTTAAGAAGGTTCTGCCATAACCTTCCGCATTTTTTGGTTCAGTACTTGACAAATTAAATTACGCAGGAAATGAAATTCTATGCAGACTTACGCAAAAATGCATTTTAGGCAGACTTAAACCATTAATCAAGTTTAAAAGCTTAATACCCCAGTAGAATTGTTTCAGTTTTTAAATTTGTGGCATGATAACTGGGAGTTCTCTAAACAAGTGTTTTATAAATTTTTCTCATAATGTTTAGCGATTAAACCTAAAATTACATGTTCGGACTCCCTAGTTTTGGGCCCCAAAGGGGAAAATTAGCGTTCTCGGAATTTTTCCTTACATGTAGAGCCAAATTTAAAGTTTCTATGTCTACGGTAAGTACCAATAGGTTTTAATGAATAAGAGTGCAAGAGAAATATTTTCTGGGTTCTGTATCTCCTAGGTGGGTTGAGATAACTTTTACTGGGCTGACGTCTATCTCAACTACATGAAAATACCTTAATGAGTAGCGTAGTTACACTATGGAGAAAATGTGCCGTAATTTGGTTTGTGTTAATAAACACAGTGCGCTACGGGAACTTGGTTAGGTGCGCTGCCGGCGCTTAGAGAAAATGTACCTTAGCAAAAATGTATGGCAGAAAAACAAAAAAAATGTTTTGAATTATCTAGGTATTCTACAAACTGTACAAGAAAAACAATAAGGAAATTTTTTACAAACTGTACATTACACTTCTTTTTGGTGGTATGAGATTGGTTACGATTGTTTGCTTTATTAAGACATGCTGCGCCCTTTTCTTGGCGGCAATGTCAAGGCAGTGCCGAATCACCCTTATGTCGGATGGGATTGTTTCTTGTTGCTTTCAAACGTAGGTTAAATATTACTCCCTCGCTTGTCAATCCACATTCGTGACAGTCACGTCGGATGAGCGAAGGTTGGATAACCAGAATCTTACTGTACTTCATTTACTTGCATTAATGCCAGAATGATTACGATACGATGGAAGTAGATTTTCTGGAAATCCTTCCAGTTATAGCACAGAATTTTACGGAATGAAAACAAGACGTGCGATTATATTTTATTCCAGTACGGTATTGTATTATTTAAAACTATTACCAGGTATTCTATTTAGTTATTTCGTAAATAATAGCATGAAAATTTTATTAAGATTAAGAATTTTTTTAAGATGCGGTATTAAGATTTTTTAAAACATTTTTATAGGTGTGTTTAGTTAGTTATGCGCTAGTATGATTACAGTTATTCATGACTACCTATGAACAAGTGATAAACAAATACTGTTTATTGGTTATTGGTAATACACCAATAAACAAGCTTGAGTAGGTAAGAATAAAAAATGTTTTATAAAGGTAGAGAAATTTTATAATTTAGTTCAAATTAAATTTAGATATTTTTCTCCTTACGGAGAGACTTTTAAAATTTACTTTATTAAGGAAACAAGTAGACTATGTATCTAATTTTATAAAAAATGTTTCCTTCATTTAAAAATATGTTATAGGAATGTTTTATCATATTTTTGTGCTACTTATTATTTAGTGCTTATAATTTTGGGTGCCTAAACAGGCGTGTACGGTCACACAAGCGGCCAGGTTCATTCGTGTAAAAGGCATACTGAACTGTTTTCTTAGGTGCCCCAATTTCTACTTTCTCTTGCCCTATATGAATACATTGGTAGGGAAGGAAAGTACTGTTTTCACGTCGATGTTAAGAAATCTAGTTTTTACCGGATATACACGTTTGCAGGCGCCCAGAACCCAAAAAAAACATGTTTTTGGTAATTGGTTTGTCTATGTGCGTGCGCGCGCGTTTACGTGTGCGCGCGAGTAAGTAAAAAACCTGCTTTGGGACCAATCCTGATCTTCTGCACATAAAATTACTTCCACATATTTTTACTTAAAACAATTTGACTAGACTTAACTTAAAAAATAATTCAATTTGACTTAACTTAAATGAAATATTCATATTTCATATAGGAAAGAAAACGCCATCTCATTAGAAATATAGTCCTACCGTGAAATTATTGGGAAATTAATAAAATTTTACCTACCACGTTATTTCGAATAAGGGCATATTTTTTAAGTGGTTCTTATTTAAAAATAACGATATAAAAATTACATGTAAGGGAAAATTCGTTATTGTGTTAAAGTTAATATATATCGTTTCATAAAAATTAAGATTCAGATATTACGTAAAATTTTACCGGAATTTTTAACAAAGCAGAAATGTGCGAGTATCTAATTAAGAATTTTAGCTTTGTTGACAAAAAAATTGGCGAGAAATTAGAAACCTACAACTTTTATTATGAGAATGTTTCTTTACAGAGCCTAGTTTAGCGTCAGAGTGATTTCCGGATTTTTAAGCCGAACTGAGGTAAATTTAATTTGCATTATTCACTCATGATTAATATTAGGTTATGTTTTGTTCATTTAAAGTCACAACAACAGCTTGGTCATTAGCGGATATGGTGGGTTAAGAAACTGTAACGGTGGGTTTCAGCATGTAATCATTTCCAGACCCTAGCCGGGAATTGAACCCGGGACCTCCGCTTAGCAGGCTAGCGCGTTACCCACTGCACCACGAAGGCGGCCATTTTTAATTTTACATTTTTTACTAATGATTAAACATGAGTTATATTGTTCATTATTTACATCGGCTCGAGAAAGTCGTGTGCGTGTTTCATTTCAGATTTTTGGAATTGTATTTTTGTCTGTCTACAGAATGACTTTCTGCTGCGGGAACTGAAAGGGCAATAAAATGGTTTGAAGACAGGCATAAAATCCTAAAGCTGTTTATTATTATTTAATATTATTATAAGCTGTTATTTAATAATTATTTCGGTTTATTTATTTGAAATAACTATCTCAGAAATTTAAAATAACGCTAGTCGATGCTTTTTAATTTTTTTCTTTAATAGACATACGTGATAAAAGCGAAGTAATAATAAATAAAAATACATATAAACAAATTGTAAATCAAAGAGCAGATGATGCGGCTATGACACGCGCCTTGTGTTCTATCCAGTGATGAGAAGTCCGTTTACCATTGAAGTATTGCCTGTGTTGATTGACCGCACTTCTCCAAGGTCGCAGTGAACATGCAAAGTGTTTTATATATAGCTCGATTATTACAACAGATAACACCCATTCTTGTTTTATGCCTCATATATATATGGAGTATTCCCTGACGCTCTCTTCTTGACTCAATTTGATAAATGTGGCAACACTGTTTGGCATGATGTTGTAATAGAGGAAAATGTGAAAAATGACGTCACACGAGGGATTTTTTTTGTTTTGTATCTTATTGATATGTTCATATATGGTTGCGGCATTTGATTTTGATCAGAATAGCATAAAAATAAACTGAAAAAGTAAATTGTAGGCCGATATATAGGGGGGTTGAAAATGATGTTGTAACCATAGTTATTTCTCACATGATGCAAAAAGCGAGTTAATCTGTGAATATATATATATATATATCTATATATATATATATATGTATATTGTCTAGTAGGTACAACAAATTTACAATCATATTTTATCAAATATATTTATGATGTATGTAATTTTACAAAATAAAATTAGCAATGGATAATAATTAGGCATAATCAACTTATTGTTATTTAAATTATTCATTGTGCCCACCTAATTACTCAGCGACACGCATTGAAAAATATGTTTTATTTTGTTTTCCCAGTTGCCCTGAAACTTTAATTATTCTGAACATGACTTTAAAAATAACTTTAGCTTCTAGAATAAGTTCTGTGAAAAGATACAACTAATATTTATTGTTCTATGACAGGTTACCCTTCTTTCAAAAACTAAGTTCGATATCACTTAGCCATATCCTTTTTGAAAACTAACGATCATAAAAGGTCCATTGAAGTGATACTAACCCGCTGTTTCCGGTTTTTATTCGAGAATTTTCGTCTTCGGCCAGGACAGCTTTTTCCTCTCAAAATTTTCCTTGCAGCGCCAGCCTCTTAAACTTGTGTTTTTTTTAACTCTGTTATGATATGACCATATTAAACATTTGTTCTTTTCTTGACAATGCTCATACTTTTCTCTTTCGTCATTCACAAAAGAAAAATTTACCAATATAACAAAGGTTTCCGATGTCCTAGTCAAAATAAGTTAAAAAAAAATTCCGTCTCACTTCTGACAATTAAAAAAATTTATTTTAATATACTGTGACACTTATTGCTAAGGTCCGTTTCAAGATCTAGGTAATTGAATAATTAATACAATAAAGTTTACAATTACAAATATTTATTACAACTAAAAGATTGACAAAATAAATAATAAACTAATTATAATGGAGTATTACGTAAATAACTTAAGTAATTTACTTAGTACTACTTACAATCAATTATATAGAATACACATACACAATGGAACTGAATACATAAAAACTGAATATAATGCACATACTCAAGATAATATAACAATAGTTAAACACTACAATTTTTGGATACGTAAGCTGTATAACGAACCTATAGCCACTCAATAAACACTTGTCAAAGATCAAACGGATACTGTCTAACTGACCGCCTCGGGGGTCTCTTTATATAGTGGATCAGAAAAGTTAATTCTAACAAAACAGAGAAATTTGATACAAATAAAGTATAAAAAACCCTTTTTACTGGAAAAGTTTTAACTAGTAAATAACAAGTAAAGAGATCTATTGTAAAAGGTGTTACAGGTAATCAACCGACCCTTTCATGAATAGTTGTACGACAATAACCCTGTCTTATCATACACAATGATAACAGAAGGTTAACTCTACGTCAACCAAACACCAGTAGAACGAGTAAAGCACTATAATTATCTTGGAACCATTATAAATGAGGAATGGACCAACAACCAGGAGATAAGAGCGCGCATTGGAAAGGCTAGATCCACCTTCAACCGGATGAGGGCCTTCTTCAAAAGCCACTACCTATCTCTTGGTATAAAAGTGAGAATGGTGCGATGCTATGTATTCTCTGTTCTGTTGTATGGTGCTGAATCGTGGACCCTGAACGAGGATATGTGCAAGAAATTGGAAGCGTTTGAGATGTGGCTGTACCGGAGAATACTGAAGATCACTTGGACTGATCGAGTAACAAATGAAGAGGTTTTTTAGAAGAATGGGGAAGAACCGGGAGGTACTGACCACTATCAAGTCTCGAAAGCTACAGTACTTCGGGCACATTATGAGAAATTCAACCAGATATGCCCTCCTGCAAGCCATTCTACAAAAGAAAATTTTTGGAAAGCGGGGACCAGGTAGAAGAAGAACATCCTGGTTGAAGAACCTCAGAGTCTGGTACAATACAACTTCGGTACGGCTTTTCCGAGTTGCTGCAGACAAGATGAAGATTGCCATGATGATCGCCAACATTCGTAACGGATAGGCACATCAAGAAGAAGAATCATACACAATAGCGCGGTCCTTCCAAATAACCTTTATGTATAGGTATACATTTATAGCTAACCCTATTGTTACGTTTTAATTCGATTATCTACTCTCTACCATTTTTTGAATGAAGAACCAGAAACTTCTTGAACCATATTCGTCTTCGATACTGTCAAAATTCTACAGATCGATTCAAAAAAAATAACAAGCATAACATATGGTATGTTATTTTGTCAATGTTTGAGCCGAGAAAATGTACAATTATACATATAATGTATGTACAATATTATATGGTATAACAGTTATTACGAAACAATTTATATTTTAAAAATCTAGTGTGAAACACTCACACAACTTTCTCTTTCCAATTCAAATATTTAACAATAGAACCTAACATTGCAAATAAACAAAAAACTAACTTCAATAAACATAACCTAATTTTAATCATGAGTGAAAGACGGAAAATCAAAATCAACCTCAGTTTGGCTTAAAAATACACAAAAAATCACTGACCGATTTTGATGAAAATTTCGGATTTAAACTTTAGTTTCAAGTTTCATTTTCGTACGATGTTCCATTCTTGAGATATTTTACTAGTAGTGTACGTATGTTGGTTCTGCGTCTCCGCCATTTTGTTTTTTGTGTTATGAGTTAGAGAGTTGGGACTGATGTCATTCTTATCTCGTTGTGTGGTAGACCACGTGACCAGTTTGGCCACGCCCCTCGACCAATCAGGATCGCGTAATAGAGATAGGCAGTCTTTGGCCACGCCCTCGACCAATCAGGGATCGTGTAAGGAGATAGGCAATCAGGGGTAAGTATGAGGTTGTATTCTCGACCAATCAGGGTACACCGTTTTTTGTTATCGCTTTAAGTTAGCTCCGCCCATTTCCGGAGGGGAGATGGTGGTTGTTAAGTCCTCGACCATTCAGGGTACACCGTTTTTTGTTATCGCTTTAGGTAAGCACCGCCCATTTCCGGTGTACGTATGTTGGTTCTGCGTCTCCGCCATTTTGTTTTTTGCAGTGAAGGTTGTGGAGTAGATTTATGTAGGGTGGTTGGAGGGGAGTATGAGGTTGTATTCTCGACCAATCAGGACACACCGTCTTTTGTTATCGCTTTAAGTTAGCTCCGCCCATTTCCGGAGGGGTGAGTATGAGGTTGTATTCTCGACCAATCAGGGTACACCGTTTTTTTTTATCGCTTTAAGTTAGCTCCGCCCATTTCCGGAGGGGAGATAATAGTTGTTGTGTCCTCGACCATTCAGGGTACACCGTTTTTTGTTATCGCTTTAAGTTAGCTCCGCCCATTTCCGGAGGGGTGAGTATGAGGTTGTATTCTCAACCAATCAGGGTACACCGTTTTTTGTTATCGCTTTAAGTTAGCTCCGCCCATTTCCGGAGGGGAGATAATGGTTGTTGTGTCCTCGACCATTCAGGGTACACCGTTTTTTGTTATCGCTTTAGGTAAGCACCGCCCATTTCCGGAGGGGGAGACGGAGGTATTCTCAATGTTAAAATATGTGTTCACAAAGAACCGGTGGATAATAATCATAGTTTACTTAAGTGTGTGTGTGTGTGTGTGTGTGTGTGTGTGTGTGTATGTCCTGTATAGACAATGGAGAATTATATTGCCTTCAAGATTGTTTACCAGACTTGATCGCCGACGAGCGAACCGTGAGAACAGGATACGTGAAGAACGTTAATTGAACAAGATGTTATCAGCATAATTGAACACGCAAACCGGGTCGACCATGGACTGTGAAAGACAAAGGTCAATTATATTCACAAAGGTCTTCAAGATCGACAATCAGTCGTAATTGCTGGCGAACAAACCGTGAGACCAGGATACGTAAAGAACGTTAATTGAACACGATAGACCGTGGGAACTGAACGCAGTCGACCGCGCACGATGCTATCAGTGACGGTAGGCCGTGCGAACCGAACGCAGTCGACCGGGACGTTAATTGATCACGATAACATCAGCGGCGGTAGGCCGTGCGAACCGAACGCAGTCGACCGCGCACGATGCTATCAGTGGCGGAAGGCCATGCGAACCGAACGCAGTCGACCGTGACGTTAATTGAACACGATACCATCAGCGGCGGTAGACCGTGCAAACCGAACGCAGTCGACCGCGGCAAAAAATCACACGAATAAAATCAACATAATTCAGACCGTCTACATCCTGTTAACCGGGATAAAGATCGGACACATAAAGAAAATAATAATATATGAAAAATACATTGTACGTTGGGAAAAATACTTTAAAAAACGTATGGAAGTAATTAATACAACCGAGCCACTACTACATGTCTATATTTGTGTTCGTTATGTGTACGCACGCAAACATCTCCGTCACCGCTTTTACAGACTTCGGACGGTCCGCCCCCGAGAAAAATTATGTACATACGCACACATACACACGTGTACGGATGCAGATAGATCTTTCTGATAGAACGGGTGGGTTTACGGTGTTTGTGTGCGTCTGTGGTGTTTCGGTGTTGTTTGTGTCGGTGTGTTGTGTGAGTCCTGAAAAGGACTGATTGTAGGTGTATACTTTTTCTACTTGTCCAGATACCGGACAAACGGACAGTGTGGCATTTTGAATTTGTGGATGATGAATGGATCATCAACCACCTCCCACTCACACAAACGAATGAAGCAGCTTGGACACCGTACGCAGTCACCATCGCCTTCATATAGAAAGCCTGCTTTCGCCAACGCCTCCACACCCACATTTGTGTTGGGGAACACCAACAAGTACACTTCCTCGCAGACAGTTCTGTAGAACGTCTGCAGACGTATCTCGTACGCTGTCTGGTCGTCCATGTTGGAAGTGTAACAAGCAAACGAAACTGCACTGAATATTTATGTTTTGTTCCCCCACCCGCTGACACGCGATACAGCAGCTTCCGGTGTTTGATAAACAAGAAAGTCGATACCAATTTCGCAATATACGTTCGAAATACAATGTACTGCCGAACCGTGTAAAAGAATATTAAATAAAGCGGACTTAATTGTTATCACTTCCTACTTTTCTTCTACAATATGAAAATGTTATCACCCACCGCATCCGGTGCTTGAGAAAGAAGTTGACGACACTGCTATCAACCTTCGCCGCTTTGCTACCCACCCCACTTCCGCTGTTGGGATATTAATTAAAAGCAACCGCATCCGGAGTTTGAGAACAAACTTCTCTACTCTGTAATCGATATTATACATACCACTACTTCCGCTCTACACAAAAAAGTATTATTAACTAGTTCAACTAGCAACGGTTAAAAAAATTACTTTAAAATTGTCCATCCAGTTTTTTTTACCTCACAATTTTGCTTAATTTTCTTCGAATACCACTGATCAAAATGACCAGCGGTGAGTCTGTATCCCCAAGCCCTTAGAGTAAAATAGTGTCAGTCATCATGAGACAGCAGATAGCCAAGGAACTGCACAAACCGGCCCGACGTCACTTCACCACGCGAAGGGTCGAGCTGAAAGGAGTAGACGATCTGTACCAGGGAGATCTGGTGGAAATGATACCGTACGCCAAGGTGAACAAAGGATACCGCTATATTATGACCGTCATCAATTGTTTTTCCAAGTACGCCTTTGCCGTTCCGCTAAAGACCAAGGGCGGAGTCGGTGTGGCCACCGCACTGCGGACGGTATTGAAGAGCGTTAATCAAACGCCGCGACACTTTCAAACCGATCAGGGTACAGAATGGTACAACAGCACCGTGCAAGGAGTATTTAAAAAACACAGCATAAACCACTACAGCACGTACTCGGAGAAGAAGGCGTCCATAGTGGAGCGGTTCAATCGAACGTTGAAAGAGAAGATGTGGCGTCAATTCACGGCGCAAGGTACGTACAAATGGGTACATTTACTGCCCAAGTTGGTCACCGAATACAACAACATGGTGCACCGCACTATACAAATGAAACCCGCGCAGGTGACGAAAAGAAACGAAAAGCAGGTGTTGCGTGCGATCAACGAGGCTACGTATAGAAAAAAAGTACCGCTCAAAACAAAATTCAAGGTTGGCGATCAGGTGAGAATCAGTAAGTACAAGAAGACTTTTGCCAAAGGCTACCTTCCAAATTGGACCAACGAGATATTCACTGTCGATACGGTTAACCCTTCACGTCCCACCACTTATCTGTTACGAGATGTACGTGGTCAAGTGTTGAAAGGAGCGTTTTACGAACAAGAACTGAGCAAGGCGAAGCACGGAGACGTGTACCTGGTCGAGAAAGTGCTACGTCGACGAGGTGACAAAGTGCTCGTTAGGTGGATGCCGTTCGATTCCACACACGATTCGTGGGTCGACAAAAAAGATATACTCTGAGTACATTAGTGTGCGATGAACATTCAAAATGGAGATACGCACTGTACAACACAAGGAAAAATTACCACTATTGAATTTTGACGAGTACATTGGCAATGGTTGTGGTGGTGACCAGATGGGCAGAAGACACAGTGCTTTACTACCGAACAGTATTAGGTGTATAGTGTGCGGCCCATCCAACTGCGGAAAGACCAATGCCGTATTCAACCTGTTATTCGCCGACAACGGACTGTGTTTTGAAAACTTGTATGTATTCAGCAAGTCGTTGTACCAACCTAAATATACATTTTTACACGAGGTAATGGCTAAGGTACCGGAAATCGGATACTTTGCCTACAGCGAAAACGAAGAGGTGATCAGTCCGGCCGAAGCCAATCCGAATTCGATCATGATATTTGACGACGTAGCGTGTGAGAAACAAAACAACATAAGAAGCTATTTTGCCATGGGACGTCATAACAATGTGGACAGCTTCTACTTGTGTCAGACCTACAGCCGTATTCCAAAACAGTTGGTGCGTGACAATGCGAACCTACTGATGCTGTTCCGACAAGACGACAGGAACCTGAAACATGTGTATCACGATCATGTAAACACCGATATGAATTACGAGAAGTTTAAGCGGATATGTAGAAAAGCGTGGACCGATCACACACACGGATTTATCGTGGTCAATAAAGAATGCGATATGGACAAGGGCAGATACCGAATTGGATTCGATCGTTTCATCGCACTCAGTCATGACTGAGATAGCGAACTATCCGGATCAACGTCATTTTCTGGTAGCGCGCGCACCAAAAACGCGTCCGAAAGCCAACCTTTGTACTTGGTATTTTGAAAGGGAAAAAAAATTCTGTGGTAATTACTGCAGCCGAACGCGGGATAAGAGTGCATATCACCCAAGATGTTGGCGTCACGCGCTGACACCGAGACGGTCACATCGACCGATTATCATTGTCATGATCACAGCGGACGGAAGGATTTACAACAAGTCGTTGTGGTTGAAATTCATCGCCAAGTGCCAAGAGAAAAATGTCCCGTTACGATTCTGCCTCTACGCTGATTGTATGTTTCAGACGACCGTACGTCACCCGTGGAACTTTATTTCACGCTTTAGACCGTTGCCGAACATGTATCGCGGACGGGGTGACATATCACTAATTAACGCTCACGGTTCAATGAACTATGTGACCGTAGTCATGGATATGTTGGCATACGCTTGTGACATTGACAACGCACAATCCTGCATCTTGATCACTGAACGCACGATTCCAATCAGATCGCCCGTCACCGTTTACAAACAAGCACGCTTGTACGGAGTCAAATGTGTGGTGGACCCTAGCTACAACGTTCGATTCAGCGGTGACATCCTGCCACTACCTAGACGCCGAGCTAATACAGAGTTTGGTCTTGTCAATTGTCATGGTCAAGGGCTGTTAAGTTGTACGCTCCTGAAGGCCGCACTCCCGACTCTGCGTCCATACTGCCACCTGTTCGGTCTGGACTGGGACCCGGCGGATAGAGTGTATAAAGTGGTCGACCACCGACTTTTTTACATGTGGACCGAATACGTTGGCGCTTATCCAGATGAATTCTGGTTAATGAATTCGTTTCTGGTTCATCTACACAACAAAGTGCAACGCCCAATCCGAGAATTGAAGCGATATATGGCCGACTTGCCGGTAAAGGATAATACTGTGATTGCTGAAATCGCAGAGTATCGAGACGGAGTGAAAAGAAGCGCTGTGTTTTCATCATTGCTCACGAAAAAGAAAATTTATCCCGCCGATAATATAGTCACTAAATATTACGGTGGGATGAAAGGGGTCAAAAGTAGAGCCATTCAGACCCATCTGCACCGTGTACTACGATTTCTACGCAAACATAAGCGAAGAGTAATGTTTTTCAGAAACGTCCAGCTCGATGTGCCAGCGATTGTCTGATTGTACCTACGTACCTACAATCTTGCTTCTAGATACCTTCAATCTGGTTTTTAGGTACCTACAACCTAGTTTCTAGGTACCTACATCCTGGTTTCTAGGTACCTACGTGGTATCTACCGTCGGTCATCAGTCGATATGACGTCGACACGAGAACAAGTGGCGGTGGATATAGATCGGTTGACTCAATCGATAAAACGGAAGCACAGAGCTATGCAACACGGCGAGCTAGAAGCCAACCGTGTAATGGCGAAGACGTTCAGACCACTTATAGAACCACTGCAGGAGATTGCGACGAAGATAAAAATTGAAGACGAAAAATTAGACATAAAAAAAGAGGAACAAGGCAAAGAGGAACAACAGGAACCGAAAGACGAACCGGTTGCCAACGAGCGCATGGGAGCGCTTGCCAAGAAATATACCGACATGGCCAACGCTTCGACAAATAGAAACGAGTTTGATCATACATACGGTATACATTTTAATCCAAACACCGAGCGGTGGCAAATTGGAGATTCGGTTATATCGTTTGATGGTGATCAGGTACGCTTGGATGGTAGTAATCAGTTTTTTGTTGGTACCCGGGGGCTGTACGAACTACTGTTCAAGTCAAACCCGGTCGGGTACAAAGACAGGGACTTGAGACGTTACAAACAGATACTTTCCATTAGTGAAGCACACCTGCATGGACTGGGGCGGGTGAAACGAAACTCAAGCAGCAAGTATAAGAAAGTAATCTCGCAAATCTTCCCCCCGACCAATAAGTCGAAAGCGGGAAAAGGAATGTCAATCCAACATTCAAGCGCTCCGATAAAATACATGTATTACGACAATGTAAATGAAATATGTGATCGTCTACGCTTACTGATCTCGTCCAAGGAAGCCGGACACACTGGTCATGACGTGGAGATCGCGTCGATCATAGAGGAACTGCGAGAGAGAGGTGTTATTGAGGGTGGTGAACTGAAGATTACTGTATCAGTGTAGAGATGAGTGTAGACAAATTCGGACGGTATGAGGGCGGTGGTGGTGCAGCGCGTGGACCGCCCGGCGAAGGTTTCAAATTGACCAGCGAAGGTGAATTCGATATGGAGCACCGATCGTTGTGCAATGTGGCCAACAGTGCACAGATGAAAGACTACGATGCCGTGAATTTCCGTACGCTTAAGAAAAAGGAGCAGGAGATTAACGGTGTTGCTCTGATGAAATACAACGAACTGGCACAGCAAATTGTGGACGTATACGTAAATCTAAAATCTCATTATGAGCAGCAAGGTAAGAAGTCATATGCGAATATGGAGCATTATGTGAAGAGTGTAATGCACGACCATAAATTGGAAGCCATCAAGCAGATAGAAGATGGATTCAAAAGAGTCGAACCTTTGGTTGAGTCGGTGATATTAGAACAATTGTGGACGAGAAGATCGCGTTGTACCACAGAGGTAACACTTATCTGCATCCCCCCGATGAGTTCAGTCCTTCTATAGAGTTTGACCCGAAAGCATCTAGTAATGACCAGTTGACGGAACAGCAACAGAATACAACGGAGTAGACGGTACAAGCGGAAATCAGCCAGTCTAAAGACGGGATCCGGACTGTTAACATCGGTCGCGAAGAAAGTAATAAGCGGTGCTGTCGGAGGAATCGGTGAGGTTGCAGGAACTGTGTTGAACAAAGCGGTCGACATACTACCCGTGGAGCTACATATACCCGGATACCAGTACTGCGGACCAGGTACCAAGTTGGAAAAGCGTTTGCGCAGAGGCGATCCCGGTATAAATCCATTGGACGCAGCGTGCAAGCAGCACGATATAGCGTACAGCAAGTACAGCGATACAGCGCACAGAGCGGTCGCCGATAAGGAGTTGGCGGAACGCGCTTGGACACGAGTTAAAGCGAACGACGCGAGTTTAGGGGAAAAAGCGGCGGCTTGGACGGTCACTAACCTTATGAAGACCAAAGCCAAGTTGGGTGGTGGAATTAGGGGAAGAAGAAGGAGAGGTCGTGGGAAAAAGAAGAAGACGTCAAAGGTGGCGGCAGCCGCACTACGTCGTCTAAAGGCTATGGTGGGTAAAGGTCTGTACCTACGTCCGTACCCGAAGAGTGGTGGAGGTGGGAGAAAAAAAAAACATCGCCGTCGCCGCTAACAAATATCGACTTGGTTACTTATGCACGAGCACTAAACATTCCGCTGCGCGGAGTGTACATGAGAGACCGACTACCCACGCGTCCGCTTCGCAATGAAATGGCCATCGTCAATCTGGACAGTGTTCACGGACCGGGTACGCATTGGGTGTGCTACCGGAAACAAGGTACGGTGATCAATTACTTTGACAGCTTTGGTAACTTACCACCACCCGTCGAATTGATCCGATACTTTGGCCAGCAGGCCAGCGTTTTTTACAATTACTCAAACCACCAATCGTCAAACACTGTAATATGCGGACACCTGTGCCTCTTATTTTTGGCGAGCGCGGTGCGTTAGTATCGAACCGGATCCAGACGGATAACGACGACAATGTTGTTTTGCCTGAGTCATAACCAAAGCGTCTTGACATGCGATCTCTTCCCACCGTTGGAGTTGGTCGGTGACTGGGAAATCGGACTGATCAACTTGTCCACTTACAATTCGATACCAAACGTGGAATACGGTGTGAACGACTGTTTTGCGTACGGCAACGCCGACAAACGTGTGCTATTGCCCGAGGGTTCGTACGAGATCAACGACATTAGCAATTATATTACCGAACGTTTAGCGAAAGGAGAAAAGATAAAATTGATTGCAAACAACAACACTTTGAAATGTGAAATCGAAACGAATCAGAAGATCGACTTTAGCGTACCACACTCTATCGGATCGCTGCTGGGCTATGACGATGTCGTGCTGGAAGCCAACAAAAAGCACACGTCTCAACATCCCGTTTCCATAATAAAGGTGAACACGATACGTGTAGAGTGTAATATCGCACGTGGGTCGTACAGTAACGGAGTGGAAGGACACACGGTTCACGAGTTCTTTCCGTCCGTAGCGCCCGGTTTCAAAATCATCGAGTCACCGTCCACCGTGATATACGTACCCGTGAATACGAATCGCATCCACCACATTACAGTACGGCTGTTGGATCAGGACGGACGTCTCATAAATTTTCGCGGGGAAACTATCACCCTACTTCTTCATTTGCGGCGAAGAAGAGGAGGAGAGGGAGTATAAAATGGGTTTGGTATTTAAGTCGAGCAAGGAGGTCAGCGTACCGGTAAAATCTGTCAGTCGTCATACGACAACGACCGAGTTGACACCTGAGAACAAGACGTTTCTTCGACGAATTGGATTCACAGTGCGGCAATAATATATCATCGATTCTTGGAGTAAGCGACAAGTACGAAATAGACGACACGGTGCAAAAGTTTGAAGAGCACGTACATCTACCGTACGCCTCGCAGACTTTAAATAACAACGATGAGATTACGATCCCTATACACCAGCAAGACTTGTACACACTACCGTCCAAAAGTTATATCTACGTGGAAGGTGAAGTGAGTGCGGTGACCGCTGCCGACGCCGAGGCGGTCATCCAACTGGTCAACAACCCGGTCGCTTACTTCTTTGACGAGATACGATACGAGATTGGCGGCATGGTGGTAGACCGGACAAAAAATGTTGGTGTAACGACTACCGTGAAGAACATACTGTCGGCGCGTCTGAGTCAAAAAAACACATTGGAGAACGACGGGTGGAAAGTCGGGACTGAACCGTTCACCGTGACGGACAACAAATTCTCTTTCTGCACACCGCTGCGAATGCTGATGGGCTGGGCAGAGGACTATGGGAAAATCATATTGAATGTCGATCAAAAACTCACGCTGCTGCGCGGATCAAACGACGCTAACGTAGTGATTACTGCACCGGTAACCAACAAGGTCACCTTCAAACTTTCGAAATTACAATGGATCGTACCCTACGTGTCGGTGGAGGACGCCTACCGCCGCAACCTGCTGAAGATGACGGACGTTGACCGTCCGATTGCGATGCCGTTTCGCACCTGGCAGATATATGAATACCTTGTACTGCCCACCGCCACACATCACAACTGGGTGGTGAAGACCACCACGCAAATGGAAAAACCACGGTTTGTAGTGCTCGCCTTCCAGACGGCACGTAAAAACAACCAGACCGTAAACAATTCGTACTTTGACTTTTGTGATCTCAAGAACGTACGGTTACACCTGAACGAACAGTATTATCCGTACATGAACCTTATGGGAAACAAAGCGGTGCTCTACAACTGGTACTGCAATTTTATGAACGTTTATTACGGTGACGAGGAAGGACCATCTCTGTCACTGGCAACATTTTCAACCAACACACCGTTAGTGTTCATCGACTGCTCGCGCCAAAACGAATCACTCAAGGTCGGTGCGGTTGATATCCGCTTGGAGTTTGAAACGAACACAAACATCCCTGCAAACACAACCGCTTATTGCGTCATCATTTACGATACGGTTGTGCAATACACACCGCTGACCACCCAAGTCACACGCTTGATGTAAACTCATTCTGTCGACTACTCGCGTCATGGAAGGTCGTGGTGGTACCGGTGTGATCGAGTTTCACGGGTTCCGTGACAACGACAACGAATTTATCATCAAAGAGTTGGCACTGGTCGACGAACAGAAACACTTTACCCATCTGTTTTTTCGACCATCATACGCGAAAACATTGCTGGACAAATGCCATCAACGGACGGTCGAATGGTTAGAGACCCGTTACCACTACATCAGATGGGAACACGGTAACGTCGACTATTCCGAACCGGTGATGACACAACTTTGCGCCTACTTTCATACGATATACACCAAAGGTCCGGAAAAGGTACGTTTCTTACGAAAGTTTCACGATAACGTGAAGCAGATCCCGGACTCGGCACCAAAACCTACATTCAACGATGACAGCTTGTCGTGTTCGGTGCACGTCGGCGGTATACGTTGTGCCCTTCAATCGGCCGTTTTCTACATGGATTGGTTGAAACAACAACGCGACTATACACGAGAAAGTAACCGTTTACAATCGTTGGACGCCTCGAATCTTCCGACAGACCGGTGTAAGGAGTTGGCCAAAGCCGGTTTTTTCTACGACATGTCAACTAACAAAGTGGTTTGTTTGTGGTGCGGAGACTTTTACGACTGGCACATTGCGTGTGTAAAACATTACGTCAACAACATTCCGATTGAATTCGATGTAATTGTTCCACGAAGTTAGAAAAAAAAATTAAAAAAAATTAATGATAAAAAATACAAAAAAATAAAAGTGCATTAGGCCTATTGGGGAAAGCACGTTAAAAAAAACGCGCCTTACTTCCGGCCTCTTGGGCGGTGTGGAACAGGAAGTTTGTCGGTCAGTCGGTGAGTGACTGTCTCATCATGAACATCGTAGACGATTTGTGGATGAAGATCGGAGACGAGATCTTAACACCTCAACATTTTAAGGTTGATTTCTTTAACGTGTTGATTGTGGATGTCGACAACCGTGTGGTGAATGGTGACCCGGTCAAAGTATGCGTCACGTTTAACAACGTCAACAACATGTATTGGGTGAATTTCGAATGTGGTAATAAAAATGAGATTCGAGTCGGAAAAGGTGTCATTGGCACACAGGATATAAAATACGACGATTCGAGCAACACCAATATCACTGTGTCCGTTTATTCTGCGAAAAAGAAGGTGGTGGCGGAAGGGAGACATCGAAGTCCACTACTACGGGCGAACGATTGCACTGCGTCGACAAACCCAGACGATTATATTCAAGGACACTTTTGTATCCGTTTCTACATACTCTTGTATAAAAGGGAAAACGAATAGAGCTGAATGTATGTCTAAGTGTGTGTGTGTGCGGTGTGAACGCGTGCACAAGGCCTACTCAATTAAGAGCTAGCACGTTGAAATAAAAACGAGACCGGCGGCTCGGCACTAGCAGTATAAAATTGTATAGATCCATACGCGTGTCGTGAGATCGTTTCGGAGCACGATATCCGTCAGTTGTTAGAATGGAACGAGGCGATCGATCAGCAGATTAAAAATGATATAATCATGTTCGGTACGGCCGACGTCGTAGACGGAGCGTTAATGATAAAAAGACTTTTTCTACAGTCCGTTTCCATACGTTCGATCGAGGACTAAGTCGCCTTCAACAAACCGATGAATCTGGATGTCGTAGCGTTGATCGGATTGCTGAACAGTGCGTACACAGTTCAAACGAAACACACTGCTGGGAAACGCATCGGGCCCCCGGCCTAACGGGCGATGTGGAACGGGGGCACAACAAAAAAGAATTTCACTCTAGCCTCGGGACTCGGGACTCGGGACTCTGGCCTCGGGACTCTGGCCTCGGGCCTCTGACCTCGGGACCCGCGCGCGTTGTGAGTGACGGACGCTGGGATAGCGGTTGGTGGTGGTGTTGGTGGGGATTTCCTATATAAGAGAGGCTGCAGTGTACGCGATCACGGTTCACTCACTCACACCCAGCAGCATGCAACGTGTACACCAGTGCAACACCCTGCGGAAAGAGTCGTGGTGCGTGACACTTAACACGCTACTGACAAACGGTCCTTCCGATCTAGATTTGTTGCGTCATATATTTCGGTGGTCGATGATGTTTGGAACGGAGAACGTACGGTTCTGATATTGCAAGGTGTACGAGGAATGGACTGGCAGCGGATACGTCAGCGTTCGTCATATTTTAAAAGATATGATTGACTGCTACAACGATGGAACGGACATCACATTAAGCAAGGTGTTCCTAACTTCAGACGAACTCTATGCATACCAGGATCAGGTACGGAAAGCCCGTGCGGAATCTATGTATACATAGAACAGATACGGGAAAATTAAAGATAGCCCCCTTCCCTCACTCTCCCGATGGGGATCGACTTTAAATAGCCCTTTTCAGGGCTACCTTATTTTTTACTGTAGGTGGAGAATGTTTAAATTTGTGTCTGTGTGTATACGCTTGCAAACACTGCCGTCTCCGCTTTTACAGACTTCGGACTGTCTGCCCTCGAGAAAAATTATGTACATACGCTCACATTTGTGTACGGATGCAAATATATCTTTCTGATAGAACAGGTGGGGTTACAGTGTTTGTGTGCGTATGTAGTTTGTTGGTGAGGTGTGTGTGTGTGTGTGTGTGTGTGTGTGTGTGTGTGTGTGTGTGTGTGTGTGTGTGGTTCTGATAAGAACCGATTTTAATTATGAAGTCTCCTGATCACCACTTCCCAGTTCGATTTCCAGTTGCTGAAGACTTGGTGTACGCAGGTACAATGAAAATCGTACCCTTACACCCAACTTTGACAAAATAACTAGCACCAACGTCAGCGCTATTAATGGTACTAGCACCAGTACCATCAGGAAGAATCGCACAATTGTCGGTAAACCACGGAATAAACATAGCAATACTAGCAGCTGAATTATCATCTTGGACAACAAGTCTCTCTCGAGAGAGTCGTAGACGTAAGTGATCAAGGGTGGACAAAATACAAGAGTGAGAGTGGAGTGAGATGTTGGTTAATGAGTAAAGAATCATGTAGGAGAGTGGGGTGATGGTTAATGAGTAGGGTTAAAGAATCATGTGTTCTGACATTTATCTCAGGAGACTGTCTCTCTCTCTCTCTCTCATTTGGAAAGAGGTGGGTGGGTGTACCGGGTGGAGGGGTTGGAGGTGGACCGCGCGGCGGTGAAGTACTGTTTAGTTCATCATCATCATGGAATACAACAACAACAACAACGAGTGTCACACCCTAGAACATATGTCGTTGTGTGTGATAAGTAATACACTGTTAGAGCACGGTCCGTCATCTTACGACCTGCAAACATTGCTCAATTTGGCACAACATCCTATGTTTGGTACAAATAATTTACAACTGCACTGTGCCTACAGCTTTAGGTGTATGGTCAGGAAGGACTCCTGCACAGCGCTGATTAATTTACAGCGTCTCGATGTTCGACGTATTGTGAACACAGTGATTTGTGCCCTGACCGCCAGATGGACACATTGTATGGTTAGGGTTTTCACAGGTGAAAACGAGGCCATTTTGTATGCAGTTTCCCAAAAGAAAAGGGTCTGTAAAAGTACAAAAATAGGAACATCTGATGTTTCACATCTGTGGAAAAAAATAGTGAATAAATTTAACAAAAAAAAAATAGTTCATTCCACACTTTCCCACGCTCCCGATGGGGATCGACATTAAAAAAGTCCTTTTCAGGACTACCTTATTTTTTCTTTTATTTTGAGAAGGAACTTACTGAAGGAATCTTCCCTTCAAACTTAGAAAAGGTGAGAGGAAGGAGTGTACGCACGCAAACACTGCCGTCACCGCTTTTACAGACTTCGGACTGTCCGCCCCCGAGAAAAATTATGTACATACGCACACACACACACACTCATGTGTACGGATGCAAATAGATTTTTCTGATAGAACGGGTGGGTTTACGGTGTTTGTGTGCGTCTGTAGTAAGGTTGGTGTTTGTGTCGGTGGGTTGAGAGTCATAAAAAGGACTGATTTTATTCTTCATCAACAATGTTTTTTCTGGACTCGTCCATGAGCACATCATAGGCAACGTGCACATTTAATGCTCCGTTTAGCCAGTCCACATCATCGCCGTAGTCCTCTTGGTCAGCGAGCCAGCTAATTGCGTTATATAACGCCTCCATTCGCGTCTGCATCCGCTGTACGTTGAAGCTCATTTCGTGCAGTTGTGGTTGCACGTGAATTGCACGGATCAAATGTACATGCATCCTTAGATGTGTCGATTGCAGGTCACGAAGGGCCGTGACCCGCATTTCACTGCAGCGAAGAACACGGAATAAACGTTCAACAACTGAACGGAAGTCGTTCATTGCACAAAGAAACTCTTCTAAATTGTCAACGAGAGCCATTTCTGTTTGGAATCCAATGAACGACTGACTTTATTATTTTTGTAAATTAAAAGTCAGTGGTGATATTGGTGGTGGGGGCATGAAAAAAGGAAGTTGTTTATCACAATGTGTAAACTGTAACTGAGCGAAACACCGGATGTACTTTATCA
Organism: Catonia carolina; assembly: GCA_035578175.1. Taxonomy (NCBI): domain Eukaryota; kingdom Metazoa; phylum Arthropoda; class Insecta; order Hemiptera; family Achilidae; genus Catonia; species Catonia carolina. The sequence continues at coordinate 5,602,584 of JAQMRL010000004.1, forward strand.
GACCGGATACTGTGGTCAATTACAGCACAAGTCGACATCACACTCTTATTCCCCTATTACCTCCCGTTCAAGATGGATTTCAATAGACGTCTCGAATCATTTTACTCGGTAGTAAAAGGACCGGGTAATGTGAGTTTCAGATATTGTCTGTGGCCACATTCCTCTACGATGTATTGTGTGACGAATTTAGCCCGCAGTGGTTTCCGTTACAGTGGCCATGCCGACAAAGTAGTTTGTACTTTTTGTGGTACAAAGTTAAAAAACCTAAATAAAAAGAGTGGTTTAAAGGCTATCAAAATACATGAGAAAAAATGTAAAGGTCCCATCACTCCCCTGATTAAACGCCTAACGTAGCTTTCTTCCCTTTCTCTCTCCCGATGGGGATCGACAATCAACAGCCCTTTTCAGGGCTACCTTATTTTTTAATGTCGGTGGTAAATTTGTGTGTGTGTGTGTGTACGCTTGCAAACACTGCCGTCTCCGCTTTTACAGACTTCGGACTGTCTGCCCTCGAGAAAATTTATGTACATACGCTCACATTTGTGTACGGATGCAAATATATCTTTCTGATAGAACAGGTGGGGTTACAGTGTTTGTGTGCGTATGTAGTTTGTTGGTGAGGTGTGTGTGTGTGTGTGTGTGTGTGTGTGTGTATGTGTGTGGTTCTAATAAGAACCGATTTTAATTATGAAGTCTCCTGATCACCACTTAGTGGGGTGATGGTTAATGAGTAGGGTTAATGAATCATGTGTTGTATGTGTTAAAACAAACACCACCGTCGCCTCTTTACCCATGACTGCGGACAGGCTACCCCCAAGAATATAGATATGCACATACACGCGCACACTTGCGCACGAATGTGGATATAGATATCTTATAGGGATAGGTGGGGTTACGGTGTTTGTGTGTGTGTGTGTGTATGTGTGTGTGTGTGTGTGTGTGTGTGTGTGTGTGTGTGTGTAGTTCTCAAAAGAACTGTTTTTTAGTTCTGATAAGAACTTTTTTTTTTTTTTTAGTTCTGAAAAGAACTTTTTTTTAGTTCTGAAAAGAACTTTTTTTTTTTTAGTTCTGAAAAGAACTTTTTTTGTTTTAGTTCTGAATAGAACTTTCTTCTTGTTCTCCGACGTTTAATGCGGAGTTCCTTTCCAACATTACGGTTGGCGTTTTCGCTTTAATATCCGTAAATGTTATTGTGTATGGTATCTTTTCAAACTCGTCCAGATCCCAGCCACTCAGAGCTTTTGTTATCCTCTTTGGAAGGAATATTGAAAAATGCTTATTTTCTTTTTCTTCTCCTTTAGCTCCTCCATTGTCGTTTCCATCGAGAATTGCCACAACACTATTTCCATATTTAGTATTGGCCATGTACAATCTTATGACTGGATATGCTCGTCCTTCAGTTAGTTCGACAGCTTTCTTAGTCGGCGGAAAGTCGACGGACGAAGCTGAATTGAATTGTTCGACAAGAGTGGTAGCCGGTTCCATTGTAACGAATGTTCTTCGAAGAGTGGTGAATATGGAACTGGTCCCTCCTTTATATAGCGTTTCCACCACCACCACCACCACCACCACCACCACCACCACCACCACCACCACCACCACCACCACCACCACCACCACCACCACCACCACCACCACCACCTCCACCACTACCACCACCACCATAAACGACAAAGTGTGGGCGAAGTGAAAGGTTGCGTGAACCAACCACATCTTTCCCGTGAGATAATGATTATACAATATTACAACACGTAATCGGTGATGTGCATTAGGTACACAAATACAACGATTATCACTAGCACGATAACGAAAAACAACTTGTCCACAATGTTTCTGACCGTGTCGCAGAAATTCGGTAGAAAGCAGACCATTTTGTACGAGCACCACAAGTTCACGTAGTGATGCGTCTCTCTCGATTGTCTAATCGTTAATGTTAAAAAACATAGTATTCTGCTATTATGACGACTAGTTGCGCTTGCGCAGTTTGGTCGAATGACATTAATCGTTGGATGTGAATTTAATATTTCTACAATACCCTTCAATGGTATCAATATCCAATTCCTTTGACCAATCGCTTATCGCTTCAAAAATTTCAGAAAAAATGACGTTGTAATTGAACCTTACAATGACGCAAAAACGTTTCATTCGCGCTTTTCTGATCTCCGCTTGCGGAAAGAGTTGGATTAACAGTTTCACCAAATGCATGAGCAATCTGATTTTACCGTTCGGGTGAAATGAAATTAACCAAATTTGTGATGAAACATCAACGTCCATGACAACGGATCAACATCTACTGACTATGATCGGTTTCTTCTACCTCCTCCTTCTCCCCCTGCGCCACCTCTTCTTCTTCTATGACTTTTACTCGCCAATGACCGTGCGCTAGGGTGTCGTGTGAATTTCGGAGAAGGTACCGCTTGTCGTCCGATGATGACAATGACAGCTTCTGCTGTTTAAGCGTATAAATTTTGTGCTTTAAACTTCGTATGTGTTGGTTAGATGTGTAGAATTTGATTGACTCCTCCAAACATTTTTTGTACAGCTCATGACGAAGATCTTCTTTAATGGACAGACGTGCCACACCTTTCGCCACCTTTTTCTCTTTTTTGTCTTCAAGCTGCAAAGAATACATTTTTGCACGCAGTCCAACAAATTCCCTGATCGCCCTACCATGCATTTCGTCCTTAAATGTTCCTAGCTTCTTCTTATTCACCAGACTGAAGCACTGGTGGTGGACGGGATAATCGGATGTGTCGAACCGGTCGAGATCGTTCATCATATCATCATAGATATTTTCAGTTTCAATCTGGTAAAGAAGGCTGTCAGTGTCAGTCATAAGCAGTTTTATTTTGTCTCCATAACGGGCTTTGGAGTACCCGTAATGGAACTCATACATTATATGTTTGCTTATATCTAAAACACAGAAGCCCACGTAAATCGGCTTGTTCAACTTGATGACGGTCTTCTTTAACGACACACCTGCTACACGATCATTAAATGGAAACCATGATTTCAAGCGTGGTTTAGCTATTAGTCTGTCCAGTTTTACCGGGTCCATTACCAGGTGAAAATCGATTCTGTTTCTTACATTTTCCAGACTCTTTCCGTAAACAGCGTTGATCATCAATTTAAAAAAATCTGTTTCAAATTTGTTTTTTGCCTCTTTCCTCCGCTGGGTGTTGAAGTCGATATAAGTCTGCATCCACCTTTTCTGTTTAAACGACAGTACTCGATGAATCTTCTTCAACTTCATCCCAAATTTTGTGTACTGTTGCAGGTTCCGATAATGTAGCACGTACTTTTCTCTGTCGTCTAAGGTCGTAAGGAGTTTAACTGAAGAAGGTGTTCTGTTGGAAACGATTGGAGGTGCCTTTCGTTCGGGTGCCAACGGATAATCGTTATGCGTGTCGTGCAGGTCTCTCGGATATTCCAGATCTACCTCCAGTATATAACCCGTTTCGTTGTCCACATCTACCTTTTGCCATTCAAAGCCCACGATTTCTTCTTCGGTTAGCCAACGAAAGTCTTTGTACGGCATCGGTTCCATCATCGCAGTTCCGTACAGATTTGTACAATCATAATACTGGATCCACGTTGACGGTTGTGATGGATCGTTCTGGTCGGGTAGAGACGGGTTATTTGCCTTCGCATAACGATTGGAGATCATAGCCACTCCACCCCGCGTTCCACGCTCGATGAACAGGTGCATATCGATGTCCGTTAAAAGCTGTAGCTCGACTTTGGTCATCTTCAGCATGGCGTACCAGCCCAGGTGTGGAGTGGAAAAGAAATGGCACGGGTCCAAATTGTAGTATCGCATGCTGAGATCACGAAAATTTTCAAAGACATCGGCTAGCAACAGTACGTCGGTCTGAAGATACAGATCATGATAATCACCAAACGTTTGAATGTTGAATGTGGTCCACACAGTTTTTGCATGGTCGTAGTCATCGTCGGTGATGGTGGTACGATGTAAATGACTGTAAAAGGTTGACTTTGGTGGTAGCTCGTTATCTTGGAATTTCGCGATGTCGGAAGCATATTCGTACGGATAGACACCCTTTCGCAGCATAAGATCACGTTTGTTGTTGAAAACAGTGCTTGTACGCTTGAATACCGTGTCTCTGGTATCGTTGACTTCACATGCGTCGACTAAATTCTTCACCAACGTTTCCAAAGAAGCGTTGAGAAATTGTAGTGAATCAAGAAACCGAAGCGGACTCAACTGGAGGCTTGAGAACCTCTCACTGTTGTTGGCGATACACGATAAAGTCTCGTCTTTGTACTTGCCTAGAGATTGAACAATGTGATGCGAATCATACCCGCGCAGGTTGTGGAAAAATACGGGAATGTGGAGACATCGCTTGGCGTTCAGATTGCATCTGTTGTGAGTCGGTCCCAAGAACTTACCAGATGTATGTGAATGATGTCGACATCGATCGTCACCCAACGGAGTGTCGCATAAGAAGCAGTTCACAATGGTTTCAAACTCAGCTTCTTCCTCCCTCGTCAGTCGCATCGGAATTATATTCATCATGCGTTCCTTGAGGGCGTTTCCCTTGTCTAATAGCTCGTCCAACATCTTTTCAATCACATCCTCCCCACCTGTAACCCTGTAAACGACCGGTCCATCTTCTATGTCTCCGTGTTCGTCGACAATCACGTAGGAGAAACCGGATGGAGTGTGCAATGCAACTTTGTCGGTGTAGGCAAATGTACGAGGTTCCTTCAGGTGCTCATTGTCTTGTTGACACTGTTGCGGATTGGGTTCAGCTGTAGCGGTTGGAATGACGAACGATTCGGTGTCAGCATATATGGTGAACGGTGCCCTCAGTGTCCACGAGTAATTACGGAATCGCATCACAGATGACCTTTCTTCGGTTGGATTCGGTAATTTGATGCGCTGGGTTCCATGCGTTTCACACTGCTTTATGTGTGCGTCTCTGTTACGCAAAGCAATACTAGGATCAGATGAACTGAATCTACGAAGACAAAACGGGCAGTAATGAGTAGTGCGAAGGTTTTTCGTTAGTCCTGCGAGAAGGCGTGACATTCCATTTTTCCCAGGTTTTGTGTTGATAAGGCAGTAATGGAGTTGATCCTTCTTCCCACCGGACAGCAGTAACAAGTGTATGATGTGTTGTCGTTGACGATGTTCCGTTATACGCACTGGGTAGACTATGTCTTCCTCATCGTCGTACGAGAGCACGTTGATTGCTATGGTGCTGTTCATCCGCTCGAACCAGTTGATGTCATGTAGTTTAACGGGATACATGATACCGTCCATCTTGATGGTGTCTTCGTATTGACGGTACCAAGAGGCTTTATAATTGTTCCCTGGTTGATCATGAAAATACGCCAGAATCGACCACAGGAAGCATTTTTCATCGTCGTAATTCTTCACATTAATCACCGCTTTTTTGACAGCCAATTTCTTCGGAAGTTGGATATATGAAGTTGATGCACCGTGGAGAGGACGGTAACGGACGATGTGAAGGTCTATCTCCTTAATTTTGCTCACCGTCCATCCTGATCCATTCTTCAGGTACTGCTCCATACTCTGTACGATCTTGTCGATAGACTCCAAATACTGTTTGGAAACATTGTCGAGATCCAGTTGTACGTTGATCGATGTTTTGGTGCTACCGTGGAAGATGGCATCGGATTCTGTTCGCTCGTCTTCACCCTCATCCATAATTACGATTTTTTGCATTTGAATATTAACGGCAACGTACCACTTAACGTTGTCGTGAAAGCGACGTGCTTCTTCCATAATGTTATACAATATGGGATACCTGTAGCGAAATAGAATAAGCTTCAAGTCGTCTTCATCTTGGTCCTCAATGTTCCACCGGAAGTGGATCATATTGTTTTCAATAGCTCGGATAACTTCTGGTGTATGCATCGTACCTACGGTGAGCAGTATTCTCAGTCCTTTTCGCAAAGAAAATGAAAAGTGAACTGACATGGAAGTGGAAACTATGTAGCTACTTATATATGGTGAGTGTGTACGGAGTTTTCTGATATTTCCTTTTTCATGTATCTTTTAAGGGAAATTATTCTTTTCTTCTATACGGTGGATATTTTAATTGTTAATATTCGGCGGATGTGTTCATTGATGACATTTGCAACAAAATTATTAATTTATTCAACACAGGAAATGGATATTTCCGCTGGCGGCGGAAGTGGTAGAATTAGTTTCATTTTAAAGGCAGCGGAAGTTGATAAAAAATAATAATCAACGTTTTTTATCTCTCTTAAACTCCACATGCGAGTGCTTGTTAATTTATTTCTCAACTGTAGACTCTGACACCGGATGGTGGGTGTTGTATTAATTAATATTTGGTGTTATCACATAAGCGGCGGGAAGTGGTGTGTATGTGTTGGTACTCGTTTCGTACATATAAAAGGGAATTCCTCTCTCTGAAAGTATTCTGTGTTTCACTTTTATGCGAAGATGAATTCACATTCACGTTTTTATCTTCAGTCCGCTAACGTTACACGTTACGATGCCGAACATGTCCGTACGGAGGCTGTTGTACCGACACCAAGGTGGGTCTCGCCGACCGCCTTGGTTGTGGTACGTGTCTACGAACAGGTGGACAATTTTCGGTCCATTGAAACGTCGGACGCGGATTCGCTGGTTCCGTCCTTTCAAGCGACGGTTATGACCACCCCGGATGATGACCTGGACCTCAATACCATCGTCCGACGGGTGCAAAGGATGGAGGAGCGACGGTCTAGTTGGGCAGGTAAATATAATATTTTTCTCTCAGTTTATATGTGGTTTTGTGTGTGTGTGTGTGTGTGTGTGTGTGTTTGTAGGACGTAGCAAACGGGGACTTTCGTCAGCTAGCACAACACGAAACGGGGAACCGTTGCAAGACGGGGTAGCCCCGTTTTGTTTTTCATTAAATTTCGCTTCAGACACGATCTATAAAGGATTTTGTGAACTAAAAGTCAAAAATTTTACCATTCTCCGTTTTGAGGTATCTGCGACATACACACTACGCACTCGACGTTCAATTCTTTGACACCAGGGCCGCGCTGTAATCGCTCTTCGCACGCCTATGCACGCCTCCGCACACTTTTTCGATGGAACGAGGAACCAGTTTTTATTGGCTAATAGATTTTTGAATTAAATAATGTGATTGGCTCTCCCCTCCCATCGTCTTTTTAAATTTTAGAAGTCACGTAAGTGCTTTATCAATGCTGTTACCGCTCCGCCAGCAGAGCCGGTGTTATTATAAGTATTATAGAAAGAAAATACAAATACACAATTTTATATTTTGAACTAAATACATAATAATAACAAAAAGTTCTAATGTTGGACACAACACAAATAATATCAATTAATCAATTAATTCAAATTTAATCAATCATTAATGTTTTTAGCTTGATGAATCATCGATAAGTTAACTTTATACAATTAAAAAATACAAAAACATTGTTTAGTATCAATGTCTTCAATTTACATAACTTAACATTTTATTGTCAATATTCTGATTACTACTTTCATAGTTAAGAACCAAACACTGAATATTACTTAATAAAAAAGAACAATGTAATAATGTTCAAAAAACACAATAAAGCAACATAAATAAATAAAACAAATAAAATCCTGTAATTGAAAATTCCATTTACCAGATATACCTTGGGGATTTTTAAATCTCCAAAGTATTTTTTTGTAAAATAATTCAGTGGTAAGTAGTTTTCTTTTTTAATAGAATTTATTTTTTTGTTTTAAATTGACTATTTACATTATAAACTTTTTAAAATAATAACATATACAAAATTTACAACAAAATGTTTTAAAACTTAACTAAGACTCACTTAACCAATCAGAAACGTTATCGTTTTACAAACAAATAACTAATTAATAACAATAATAATTGTGTTTTATTTACAAAACTTAGCCTACATTGAAAATAATACAATTTATATATACTAACTAGTTTTAACTAAATCACTTCACTTTCAAAATACAAACTTCACAACAGTTTGTACAATACTGACTGACTAAAAAAAAGATAGCCATTTTCGTAAAATAACAATAGAGTTTTCGTGAATGAAAAAGGATCTCAAATACAATGAATAATCTAGCGAAAGAAATAACAATATAGACGTAGTAGGACCAACAGAAGAAGACCATAGAATGTTTTACCCTGTACTATTTTTTTTATGTAAGAGTTGCCATCTCGAGGTATGACCTGTGTGAGATGGTAATATCATTGTTGATTTAAATTTACGCTCAGAGCGAAAAGAGACCCGCGGCCGACCAACTTAAAACATCTCAATAACTTGGAATGGGAGGTTGAACTAAAAACAGTTTAGGCTTTGAAAGGATAATATAAAGATACAAAGTAACCCTATTTAGTACTTTTCCAAAAATCATTTTATTTAAGTACTTGAAAGAAGATATCTATATCTTCAGTTCCCAATAGAAATTCCTTGACTCTCTTCAGAAATCTCGTTCGCACTTTACATTGTTTTATTTCTGTAGGCAGTAAATTATAAAATTTGGGTCCTAAGTACGAATAAAATTTCATGAAATGGCTACTATTTGGCTTAGGTACACTTACTTCTAATTTATTTCTTAAAATTTGTTTCTTTAAATTAATGTTCTCGTAACTCTTTTCACTTCGGTCAAAAAAGTTTCTAAGGACCTTATAAACGTAAAGGTTCTTAAAGGGAAGAACAGACAATTGTTTAAAAATGGGTGCAGATTGCTCTAACTGAGCCTTCCATGATATAATACGAATAAAATATTTTTGCAGTACGACTATAGGCTTCAGTGTTGTTGAATACGCACCACCCCATAAGGCCAATCCATATTCAAGTTTTGAATTTACCAGTGCATAGTAAACTGATTTCAACAAACTCATATCACACACGGTTCTTAATAAATAAAATATTCTTATATATTTAATTAATTTTAGTTTTAAATAGCTCACATGATTTTTCCATGTGACTCTTGAGTCCAAAACTAGTCCTAAGTATTTTATTTCTTCTACACGTTCTAATAGGGAGCAAGAACAGGTTTGAATTCCTGCACAAGCCAGGCTGTGATACTTTAGTTGTAATGGAAATTGAATTGATCGTGATACATTGAAAAACATATACAGTGGAACCTCTCTAATTCATCTCGTTCGGGACCGAAGGAGTGACGAAATACAGAAAGTGACGAATTATGGAATTTGATATGAACGGTTAACAAATAACATACTCGTACGTATATTAGTTCCATAGAAGTCGAATTACATAAATGAAACTTACATTAACGATAAACACAATAAGTAATTCTAAGTCCTATAACTACAGTAAATTTGTATTAGTCTACGTATCTAGTTTTATACTACTTCAGAAATTCTGTATATGGTTGTACTTACATTTTCTAATTTGTAGAACGCAAAACACAGTAGGCGTTACCGAAAATAAAATTACAATCGAAAAAGTATACATTTGCAAAATCGATGAAACGAATCTTTAACTATGTATCACTTAACACTACAAAAAAATCACATTAAAATTTAGAAAACATTACTTAATTACACCAATATGTATGTAAAATGCCAAATTTATGTTTTGAAAAAGTGGGTTATTTTCTTTTCTACCAACGAGTTCTTTTCTTTTTCCACAGCCAACTGGCGAATTTGTCGTATTACAATTAATTTTGATAACTCTGCTTCTTTCTGTCTCTCATACCATTCGATTCACTTCGTCAGCATTCCTTCTATTTCTCGATTCATACCAATATTTTCAGTGCTTGAAACATATTCTTCGTTGCTATCTTCCTCAACAGGTGAATCTTTGTTTTGAACGTAGGCCACAATTTCTTTGTCACTTAAAATCTCGTACCCAAGTTCGTTAGCATCGTGCTCTATCCATTCAACTAATTCCTCGCCGGTAATATTTTTAGTCACAGGTATACTCTGGCACACTTCTTTTAATTCTGATAAGACATTGTTTGTTTCATGGTAAGAACGGATGCTACTAGTTTCTTCTCGGTCAGCCCACAGATTGTTCCAACAAGACTTAAGTGTTGTTTTCGAAATGTTATGCCATGCTTGTGATATGCTATATATAGCATCTTTGATTGTATACTTTTTCCAAAATTCTTGAACCTGCGTTTCATTTTCGGAAAATATCAAACTCTGCAGAAATATTTTCCTATAACGAACTGGGGAGGGCTGACGAATTATAGAAGGTGATGAATTAGAGAGTGACGAATTAGAGAGGTTTTACTGTATTTAGTTTTGGGACTCATTATCATATAGCTACTTGTGAACCACCATCTTAGTGCCATTAAATCTGATTGCATATCGGTATGCAATTGTTCTAATGAGTTAGCCTTATAAAAAAGTGCCGTATCGTCTGCAAAGGCAATGAGGTCACCTTTAAACGATCCATTGCATAATTCATTTACATAGATAAGAAAAAGTGGTCCAGACAACACTGACCCTTGTGGAATACCAAATTCAACTGAACCCTGTTCGCTCAAGGTACTGTTTACTTTGGTTTGCTGAGTTCTATTTGACAAATACGTTCGAAACCAGTTCAGTGGTAAGCCTCGGACTCCTGCATCGTTCATCCTTGATAAAAGGAGAGAATGGTCTACAGTGTCAAAAGCTTTCATAATGTCAACAAATATCGCAGCACATAAGCTACCTCCGTTTAATGCACTATAAACATTAATCATGTAATCAAGTAGTGCTTTCTCAGTATTCAAACCTTCCCTAAACCCATACTGGGTTTTGCTAAAAAATTCTTGTTTAGATAGAAAACACATTAATCTGGCTTTGACAACCTTCTCGAGAATCTTGGAGAACACTGACAGAAGAGCAATCGGGCGATAATTAGTAGGGTCATATTTATCTGATTTCTTGTATAACGGTTTTACAATTGTTTTTTTCAATGCATCAGGAAACACGCCAGAGCTGAGGCTCTGATTAATAAGATACACCAAAATATCAACAATAACCGGCAATATATACTTTAACATTACAGGAGTAACATTATCAAATCCGGGAGCTTTTCGATTATTAAGTGAATTTATAATATTAGTTACCTCATAATTCGTAGTTGGGTAAAAAAACATACTATCATTGGTACATGGTTTTTTAAATAATCTTCTGTGCGTATCGTTATTTTGGGCTATTACAGAAATGTCTAAGTTTATTTGTTCCCTAAGACCTTTTGCTACTGTACAAAAAAAAGTATTAAAAATATTGGCTACCAACATTGGCCTATCAACAATTACCCCAGTTTCAGTTTTTAGTGAGATAGTTTGGCTTTGGTTCTTTTCATTCCCTATGACATGGTTTATTGTTTGCCACTGTTTCTTAGCATCCTTTTTATTATTTTCAAACAATTTACTATAATGTAAATTTTTCGTTCTTTTTATTTGAATTTGCAGTGCATTTTGTAATGCGTTATAAGCTACTTTTAATTCCATATTATAAGGATGTTTTAAGCACCTTTTATATAACGCATTTTTCCTATCAATTTGGAATAAGAGGTCGTCGTTCATCCAAGGCTGTAATTTTTTTTTAAACTTCGATTTCAATTTAGGACTAGCCCTACTTCGTGACATTTCCATACATAAGTATAGTTTATTTAAAAACACTTGAAAACCTGTAGAAACATCACTTCCATACACGTCATTCCAATTGGTTTTTTTAAGTAGACTAAAAAGAAGTTTAAAGTTTAAAGGCTGGACCTTTATTTCTTTTGAAACAGTTTTTCTGTTTATTTTAATATTTAGACAAGCTGCAATCATTCTATGATCAGTAATATTACTATCAATTATGAGGCAGATCAACTCAGTGTAAAGTTTTACTTTGTGTCTAAAAAAAATGTGATCAATACATCGATACATCAGAACCAGACTGTGACATTTAAAAATCAAGACTTTTGAGAAATAAAGGAAAATAGATTTAGTAATAACTTTCAAATGCAGTTGCACAAAATCATTTGTCATTACCTACCTGAAAACCTTACAGCACTAATGAAAACACTACAAATTTATAATTCACAAGAAAAAAATCTTTATTTATGTGACTGATATGCTATAAAATAATGTTTTATTTGAATTTCTTGAATTGGAACAGTATGGCTTTGACAATTTAGTTCACCTTTCCTACATGTTACACTATGTCAGCATGTACTAACTATAGTTAAAATTTACGAATTTATAATTTAACTAGAACATTAGTTACAAGAACTGAATCTAAAATTTTGTTGGGGGGGAAAATATTATTATTATAAATAATTGTAACAAATGAATGTTAAATTCAATTTGTGTTCTAGTACATTTTTCTCAATAACAATATTAAAGACAAAAAACATGTTCCATAAACTTTTTTATACATAGGTATAATAAACACTGATAAATAAATAAACTAATGTAAAACATTGATAAAGACTTAAAATAAACAATATTCATAAGTTTATTTTCTACAAGAGTATAACTACAGTGCTAATAAAACTTTAAAAATTCAGTGACTTTAAAATGCACAAAATTACAATACCTTAATAAAAATTCAACATACAATTATTAACGTAAAATTAATAAATTACGATATCACTGAGTACAAAGTAATAATTGAAACTAATTAAACCGACAAATTAATTCGACAATTTTTTTAAAAAGCACTGCCTATATTAAAACATTTTGTAGAACGGTAGCACTACACTTTAAGAAAATTTTTTTAAGCTTAGGCACATTATTTAAAATGATAGAATTAGGCAACTAATAAAAATGTGAACGCAAATAAACAATAGTAATACTCTTATCCCTTTGATTGACCTAATCACTTTCAGAAGTAAGTTCTTTATCACAGTTTTTTTCCATGTTGATTGAAGAAGGTAAGCTTTTAAAATAGTCCCAGTGAACTTTAGGAATAATATGTTCATCGCACAATGACATCAAATCTTTTTTCTTCTTATCACTTATAATTAATTGTTGATCACAGTAAGCATGTTCAAGTTGCAACTTAGGCATCTTTCGCGAAGTTCTTGTTCGGACATCAATACTCATGTAACTTGTATCACTGTAGTTATTTTTATAAAAAATAGTAAATGGGCTTTTTTTTCAAAGTGCATTACCCTAATGTTATTCCAAACCACTTTTTGACCATTAGAGTTTTGACTGTAGTTATGTCCAAGAGAAAGAGCTAGTTTTTTGAAGTCGTAAATGTCGTCAGTGTTTATTTCAATTACATTGTAGGGGTGGCCAGTCTTTTTCGCAGATTTCAATACGGATACTAATTGTGAAGGGTGAGTGATAGAACCTCCTTTTATAATTCGTCTCCTTTCTTTCTCGATTGCTGCATGTATAGAATCATTTTCATTTTGAGTGTGGCCAGCAATAAGATACTTCTGTGTAATTGATTCAATATTACTGAAATTCTGTAATGCATATAAATACAAGGCAGCAATATTTTTATTCTTATTTTGCCCAATACAATTATCCGCGTATAAAATTAATTTTGTCACACCGATACTTAACTTTTTTTCAATTAATTGCAGTAGACATGAACTAACTTCATTGGCTCCTTTCTTTGCTGTTGTCTCTGTCTAGAAGAAGCAGGTGCCATGTTTTGACTGTATGTCAAAAGTAGTAAAATTAAAACATGAGAGTTTTCGTTTATAGTACAATGATGAACATTCTCCACAAGGCACAGACAGAACAGCCTCAAAGTCGAAACAAATAACAGCTGTTGTAAGTTTATTCTCATCGCAATTTTCAATATCTTTTTTCTTTTCTTCCCTACTTATATTTTTCTCTTCAATGTGGTGGTCATACTGTACCTGAATCTCAGCCCTGTCATTGATATTACGTTGTTGATAACTGGAACACAAATTACATTGATCTTTCTTTGGCTGATAAAAGGAGATATTAAATTCATGATTGAAAATCTGAGAGTAAACGTGTTTTTGGCAATTTTTTTAATATCCTCCATTCGATTATTTTTAATGCAGTCTTCATTGTGTTTCTTAACTTTCTCAACATAAAGATCATACAATCTTGTTAAGTTTAAAGATCCATCAACATAGGCCTACTGTCGTTTTGTCCTTGAACGACAATAGTGAGATGGAACTCGGTCTATTGATTGAATGTGTTCTCTTATGTCTTCTGCTTCAAGTATAATTTTGTTACTACATGGATGTTTCCCTCTTTTATCTTCCTCCACTGTCCCATCATCACGTACTTTCTGCCATGCGGTATGAACATATCTTTTACTTACACTCAATGTCCCAAGAAACATTGTCTTACAAACTCTTATCATATTATTGTTCTTTATAGAAAAAAAAATGAAAAATTTTTGGACCTGTGACTGCTTTCACATGCATACCGATATTTTGGTTCTACAATTTTACAATGACGAATTATAAATTCCCGTTGTTTATTTATGTCACCCATAGACCAAAATGCACTTTTAATTTTTAAACGATCTTCTACGCCAAACTTAGAACTACATTTCAATCTACATTTCTCACTGCAGGGAGGTTTTAGTTGTCTTTCAGGAATAGCTGTGCCCGTAGAACTTATATAGGACTTACCACTATTCAGGTTTTGTTTACGTACATGTTTCTTCCATTGTACAGGCTTTGGAAGCCTTTTACGAGAACCACTGTCGGGAACAGATTCCAATGCCGTTGAAGGTGACAACGTTAGCTGACTGCTATCACATTTCTTTGCCTTACTCTTTCCTGAAACATCATTAATTTTGAGAACTATAGGCCTACCTATTTATTTTTAATATCAGTATTATAATTTTGTGTTCACATTAATTAAAGGTTACTTGTTGTTATGTCCAGTATTAAAGAATACATTACATAAAACAAAATTAGGGGGAAAGAATACTAAGGTGACAAATGGTAGAAATCAATTTAACTAATCGTTTTAACTTAATAAATTTAATAAGTTAATTATAAATAAATTAATTAAACTAAATGTGAACTGTTCTGTAATCAATGTTTCATTCTGATAGTATGCACGTAATCTGTGGTAAACATCATGTGCTCTGGTTCTCACAAATTGCATGTAATCTATGGAACCCATTCGATGATCGTAATAAATAAAAACTAAAAATTATAATAAAACTAATCGATGACTCATTCTGATAATATGCAGTATGTACTGGACCTTTGAAAATCTATTGTAAACATCTGGCTCGGGTTTATGAAAAAAAATTAATATTATCACATCCGATACAATGTCAATATAAAATAACAAAAATACGCATATCAAGTTTCTAATCAATCCCAACCTTTTTATTTTTTTTGGCAGTCACAGTAGGTGTAACAATATATCTGCACTTTTAGAAAATGTAACTACTCCTTCCCACCATACACACAATCAATTTATACATTGACACGTGTTCGTTTTGTTAAGAACTTAGGAACATAAGAAACATAAAAAAAGATTGGGATTTTTAACTTTTTGACAGCATTTTTTTAAAAATCAGTATATTATAATTTATTGGTGTGTAGGTATTTTAACTACATATCGTATAAAGTACAATGCGTACCCATAACCTTATCGGGCTCATAAATAGCAGCCACTAAAATTTCATTTTGAGGGGTGCAATTAACAATTTTAGTAAGTTTTGATTAGAAATACCTTTAGCACGTATACGTTGAGATGTGTTAGCTAGTACAGAGTCTTCATCGGCGTCATTGTCTGTTGTTGATGATGACCTATCGCTGATATTTACGTAATTAGGATCTTTATCAAAGTCATCCTCAGTCATTTCCTCTATTAATTGAGAACTTTCATGGTTATTGCCTTCATTGTACTGCTGAAAATATAGAAATGTATATAATAGGTATCATTTACGAACAAATTCTTGTATTGCATCCTGCCAACCATTTAATTTATAAATTATTAGGCTACAATATAAACTATTCTTTCTTACCTTTCTTTTGGTTGCAATTTCTTTTAAACTTTTGATAGTTATGGAGGTACCATCTTCTTTAGAGTTTAAAAAAATTTAAATTAAATTTAAATTTAGAACGGTCTTTTCCATTCAGCCATATCAGAAAAACTCCAAAGTACAACGTGTTTAATATCTATTGTATGTTTTTCTATAAACGACATCAAAATAAAGTAGGCTGTCAATTCAACCTGTTTTTCGCTTTAAAAATATCAAGATTATGCTAATGAAAATTCACACAATATTCCGTAAAAGAAACTAGTCAAACATACCTGATTTAGTTTTTGATCTTCGAAGTCATTTGTGACTGTGTTCAAATTAAATTCATAATATGATGGCTTCTGTTCACAATTTATAATTTCATTGTATAAGTCTGGTTGTAATTCCTGCAAAAAGTACCCAGTGGATAATATTTTTATAACACAAAGAGAAGATCTGTACACACAGGTACCTAAAAACAACTAAGGCATTGACCTATTTTATAATTCAATCTTGAAAAATATGTACGCATACAGTAAGAAAATGTATTAAAAAAAAACATTGTTAGTTGTAGAACTATATTAAAATGAAATTAGGTACAGAAATAGATAATTAAATGTATTACACTAATATTACATACTTAAAAGTTAGGTACTAACCTGTATTTCTGTTAAATCTGGAGAAGGACTGGAGAATCTATCATCTTCTTCAATGGTTTCCTTCGTAGCTAAGTCAAATATTAATTTAGCTCGTGATGATATATTTGACATTTTTGAATATTAAAGATAGTAGCGACAAACAATTTATAAACATAAACGGAAACGGTAAAACTTTGAGACGACTAATAGACGAAACAAATGGACAGAACAGTAGACAGCGTGTTGCTATAACAAAATTTGGTGTGAACTGATGGATTGTAATAAAAGCATACTGTGACAACTCAAAACAGAACAGTCTGACTCGGTACTATGCGCCTCTCACGAACACGAAATTCTCTGAGAGCAAT
The DNA here is from genome assembly GCA_035578175.1 of Catonia carolina. Classification (NCBI taxonomy): domain Eukaryota; kingdom Metazoa; phylum Arthropoda; class Insecta; order Hemiptera; family Achilidae; genus Catonia; species Catonia carolina. The sequence continues at coordinate 5,619,510 of JAQMRL010000004.1, forward strand.
GAATTTCGTTATACAGCCAGACCTTGTGGTAAATGAAGTGAAGGTGTCATTTGCAGGGTGGAAGGTAGGTGCTTTTCGGAGGGCCTGGCATGCTGATAAGCATACTTTTCCACTCAGTGAGAAAGGCAAGGTAAACAACCTCACTTCTCGTTTTACTTAGTAAAACCTCTAAAGGTTTAAACCAGCCTTTTGGCTGATGACCTAAACAACAACAACATTAATTGTGAAACTAAATAGATTTTATGTAAAATGAGCTGAAAATTTGAATAATTTAGATCCCAGACATGTAACTAGAGTAATATTTCAGACATCTGACAAAATCTACCAAATTTGGTCTCGAAAAAATGTTTTCTTTAAGGTTTGAAGTCCTACATTAACTTTGTTAAATGGGTAACCAACATGTAAAATTATTAAACAAAACTTCTAAAGAATTTAATTCTGAAGAGAATGGTGTAAAATAGGCCAATAAAAAACAAATACAAAACTTACGAAAAAAAGTTTTTATTACACCGAAACAAAACAGAACTGTCAACAAAAATTTCAAATCACACAGAAAGTCCTTATTATACTTGGTAACACAATTTCAGTGTAAAAATTAGTATTTCCATGAAAGAAAGAAATTTCTTGCAAAATAATTTGCAACTTCTCTTAGAATAAGTTCCTCTACTTACAAGTCGTGAATTTATTTTCCAACAAGGTGGATCGGCTCCACATTTCTCCTTAGCCACTAGGAATCATTTAAATTAAACTTTCAACAACTGGATTGGGCGTGATGGACCGATCTATTGGCCTCCAAGGTCGCCTGACTTGACACCTCTTGATTATTATTAGGTACCTGTGATGTAAGCTTTAGTATATGAAGAAAAAGTTAAAACAAGGGAAGAGTTTGTGATCAGAATTCATAACGCTGCTGAACTTATTCAAAACAAACGTGATTAAATACACAATGCCATTGAAGCAATTTTAATTAAGTACAATGGTGAATAACTTATACTGTGGTGGAGCCTATTTTGAACAATTTTCGTAGTACAGTAGTAAATTGTAATTTTTCTACTGTATTAGGCCTACCTCTCTAATTGAAGTTTTGTATTTGCTTTGTTTTCTTTAAGTGTTACCAAGTATTACAAGGACTTTTTGTGCGATTTGAAATTTTTGTTTACAGTTTTTTTTTGTTTTGCTGTAATAAAAACCTTTTTTCGTGAGTTTTATTTGTTCTTTTTATTAGACTATTTTACATCATTCTCTTCAAAATTAAATTGTCTACAAGTTTTGTTTAAAAATTTTACGTGTTTGTTACCCATTTAACAAAGTTAATGTAGGTACTTCAAACCTTAAAGAAAACAGTTTTTCGAGACCAGATTTGGTGTATTTCGTCATATCTCAAGAACAATTCTAGTTACAGATCTGGGGTTTGTTATTCAATTTTTCAGCTCATTTTACATGAAATCTATTTAGTTTCAAAACTGAATTAACGCTCTAGAAATTTCTGCAGGGTTTCATTTCTGCGGGGGAACTGAAACCCGGACGAACATTTTCGCCAGCTGTAACTCGCTAACGAAGCGATTCCGGATCTATGTTTACATTAACTTTTTATCTTATTTTTGGTTGTAGTTCACCTCCGAAGTATCTCCGCTTCTTCGTGAATCACTCTGTATGGTGCCTTAGGGTACAAAACAAAGTATACCCATGGTCAGTTTGCCGATACCCCTCCCGTACCTAGCCAGGATAACAAATGGAGTTCCTTTGGTTATGATTTTTTCTCGCGATGTGGTCATCGAAAAGCTCAAATTGTACAGGATAATAGTTGAGCTGAGCGCCTATTTGCGGAAATTTTTTGAACTTGAAGATCGTGATTTAAACATTTAAATCTTTTTAAAATTAAAACTCTCAGAGTATACATAAAATTGTAATTAAAATTAAATTTTCATATGAGAAAAATACCCCTACGAATTTTTTTAGATTTTATCAAGGTATAATTGACTTTTCACTATTTTTGCAGTTTGTACGGTTTTTAGGATCCTGCAGTAGACCTACACCCGACAAAAATTTTGGATTCTAATTTTTTACATTGTATAGGTACCCTGGAGTACATAATTTTGTCCATTTCTAACGGTTTTACAGCTAAAAGAACATTTTGAAGCTGTTTTCAGCCGGTAAAAATTGACTATACACCAATATAAAAATACGTAAATAAACAAATGTGAGGTCGAAAATTGGGGTAGAGAACAGGAAAGTTATTCTAATGCACGGAACGCGAAAAGGCAACTTATTTGGCATTCGCTTGGAGGTGCAAAGGAAAACTGTACAAAAATGTCCACGCCAGCCAAACGTGTACAATCTCTGTAATTGCAATTGATTGTCAGTATTTTCCAGTGTCCATCTTCACGTCAACTTATTAATTGTCCATTAAACAGGTCTTTCAATAATAAAACAAAACAAGCGAAAATGAATTTCATGACACAATACAAAGATCTTATACATAGTACTGTGCTTTTTCATATCCGGTTGTTTTACGTTGCTTAATAATTCTTTTAAAGGTTTTGTAGTAGGCTATTCTTATTTTATATTTAAAAAATTAATATTCATGCTCCTTCAGAAATAATGCACTCTCATAAGTTTAAATGCATGGAAACTTTAGAATATTTAGTTTTTTTAAAAAAGGATTTACAAGAATCACCCTGTTTTGCTTTTAATGTGGCCTGAACATGCCAATTTTTGCATCCTGAGGACTGCATCTACTTTTCCCAGAGATCTCTAAGATGTAACAAATTTTAAATGTGAGAATATGAAGTAAGCATAATAAATACTGAGAAGTAATGATAAATGCTCAGAATTTGTTTAAGCGTTTTAAGGCGTAACAGTCTACTATTTAATGTTATTGCAAATAAATTTGTATGACTGTCTCAAGATAGTTCGCTGTCTAACGCGACTCCTAAAAATTTTTACATTCCACAATAGACACTGAAAATATTTTCGTAATGATCACTATTTTTGCAGTTTACATACTACTATATTGAAAGTAGTTCCACTACGATACACTAATCAATCAGTGAGAGTAATTGGCGGTTTTTATGTGAATAGGTAATGGAAGTATTTGTTAACACACATTACATAAAAATACCGGTGTATGTTCCTAGACGAACAACGATGAACTGAAAGACTTGATACACGATTAAATCAGTCTATATTTTTCAAAATCAATTAAAAAAAACGTATGTTTGTTTGGGTACGATGAAGCAGTGAAGGCGCCTTTACTGCTATTGTATACATATCAGTACTTCACCGACAAAGTCGGTGAAGTGACTTTATCGGTCACCGATAAAGTCGGTCATTTATGTGTTATTCGCTCTTGACATTGACAAAAATGTATATCTTAATGTTTACATTTTATGAATATATTGGGACACTTATAGCTGAGGTCCGTTTCGGGATCTGGGTAAGATAAATAATTAAAGAACTATTCGTTTACAAAATTACAAGTATTTATTACAAATTATAAACTACAAAATAAAATTCTACAAATAAACTACAATTACTACAATTAATGCACTTAATAAATAATGAACTAATTGCAATAAATTAATGCAATACTCACAATAATATTTTCAAGAATTTTTTAAATTAAAATTTAATTCTAATTAATTTTATTCTTGAAATAAATTTTTCAAACAAATTTTTCAGTTATAGATTTATATTAATAATGATGATGATGAAACTTATCGCCTTGAAACGCGTGCTAGTACAAAAACTAGTAAGTACTTGTTGTACGGCATTTTAATAAAAAATTTGTGATAATTTACATCCAAAAAAAATAATAAAATATAAAATTGTAAAAATTTACATCCAGCAATTCAGGTAAAGATGGAAGCAATTCCAACGTATGATTCTGTTTCAGGCGGATAAATATGACAAACTTATAAGGGATTCTTTCACAGCTAGGAAATCTTACAAAATGAATACGTTGCACTACAACTAAGGGAAGTTTCTTTATGCATTGCGATGATAAGCAACGTCGTGCGACACGACGTTGCCGTTCAGGAAACCTGAAGGTCATACTTGGTTGTTTTCCCGCCTTCCCCGTTTTGGGAGTGCGAAATTCCCCGTTGAGAAAAACCGTTAGTACCCCTTTTCGTCGGTTAAATTCAGAGAGGGAAAAAATGTTTTTATTAAAAACCAAACATGTATTGTAGGTAATGAGATTAACTTTTACTAAAATTTTACAATTTTAATTAAATGCACTTACGCTAAAGGGGAGCACCCGTTTTGACGGTTTTGTGCGTGGTACCCCGTGACCTACCTCCTACAAGTATGTGTGTGTGTGTGTGTGTGTTTGTGCGCGTGTGTCTATTACTTGATGAATCGGTTTTTTATCCTTACAGGTTACACGCACACGCTGACGCGGTTAGCCGATGGATCACATCAGGAAGTGGAGGAGGGGGAGGAGGAGGACGAGGAGGAGGAAGAAGAAGAGGAGGAGGTGGTGGAGGAGGAAGAGGAGCAGCAGCAGCCAGATGAGGTTGACGAATCTGATGTCTCCACTGTAGTCAATGAGAACATTGTTAGACGGGGACCAGATGTCCAACCATCATACGTTTCGGCTTTACCTGCGACGTCTTCTGGTGGACCACCTCCACCACGTCCTAACAGCGTTGCGCGGACTGCCTCACCGCAGCTGTTACCAACGGGGTCTCCATCACCTTCTGGTAGTGGACGTCGGTCTTTCCGTCGACGGTTGGTGTACACACCAAACGCCAGCCGTCCATCCACCAGTGGTGAAAGAAACTGGGAACCTGAAGAGCAGGTATGTTTATTCGTTGATCGCATTTTGTATCTGCATTTGTACAGCGTTATATTGGGGGTGATTGTAATTTGTTTAGTTTTGTTTAAGGTACAGGGTACTGCATCACCAGAATTCCACAGTATCCGTGAGCGCTCCCCCAGACACATGATGTTCCGTCACCAGGTAGAAGAGGTAAATTTAATGGTTGATTATTTGTCTCTCTCTTTCCCATAAGCTGCTAATATATTGCTAATGTTTATTATTTGTTTATTTTCTAGGCGCAGAGGGATGCAGACACATTGCGTGGCTCGATGTGTCGTATTTGTGTAGAGCGAGCGGCAAATACGACCATCTTTCCGTGTCGGCATCGGTTCTGTTTCACCTGCGCAGACAATTTACGGACCTGTTTCGTGTGTGGGGAACGAAACCAGGTAACGTTGCAGATCACCCGACAGACTGACGAACAGGTAACTTTAATCGTCGATTATTTGTTTAGTGATCTAATAGGCATTTGTATTTGTATGCTTTTATAAACGACCAATAAGGTTTCTAATTGTTTTTTTTTTTTTTTTTTTTTTTTTTGTTTCAGGTTCCTCCGGTTGTGCAAGGTAATGCCAGCACACTGCGTGGCACAGTGTGCTGCATTTGCATGGATCGAGTGGCGGATACGGATCTTCTTCCGTGCCATCACTCGTACTGCTTGCCTTGCGCAAGAAGACAAGAAAGATGTGCGTTGTGTCGGTCTGTGATATTAGGAATCGGACATCATCAGCTCGCTTTATTAGAGGATGGAGGAACCCAAACATAAAATCAGTCCTTTTCAGGACTCACACAACACACCGACACAAACAACACCGAAACACCACAGACGCACACAAACACCGTAAACCCACCCGTTCTATCAGAAAGATCTATCTGCATCCGTACACGTGTGTATGTGTGCGTATGTACATAATTTTTCTCGGGGGCGGACCGTCCGAAGTCTGTAAAAGCGGTGACGGCGATGTTTGCGTGCGTACACATAACGAACACAAATATAGACATGTAGTAGTGGCTCGGTTGTATTAATTACTTCCATACGGTTTTTAAAGTATTTTTCCCAACGTACAATGTATTTTTCATATATTATTATTTTCTTTATGTGTCTGATCTTTATCCCGGTTAACAGGATGTAGACGGTCTGAATTATGTTGATTTTATTCGTGTGATTTTTTGCCGCGGTCGACTGCGTTCGGTTTGCACGGTCTACCGCCGCTGATGGTATCGTCTTCAATTAACGTCACGGTCGACTGCGTTCGGTTCGCATGGCCTTCCGCCACTGATAGCATCGTGCGCGGTCGACTGCGTTCGGTTCGCACGGCCTACCGCCGCTGATGTTATCGTGATCAATTAACGTCCCGGTCGACTGCGTTCGGTTCGCACGGCCTACCGTCACTGATAGCATCGTGCGCGGTCGACTGCGTTCAGTTCCCACGGTCTATCGTGTTCAATTAACGTTCTTTACGTACCCTGGTCTCACGGTTTGTTCGCCAGCAATTACGACTGATTGTCGATCTTGAAGACCTTTGTGAATATAATTGACCTTTGTCTTTCACAGTCCATGGTCGACCCGGTTTGCGTGTTCAATTATGCTGATAACATCTTGTTCAATTAACGTTCTTCACGTATCCTGTTCTCACGGTTCGCTCGTCGGCGATCAAGTCTGGTAAACAATCTTGAAGGCAATATAATTCTCCATTGTCTATACAGGACATACACCCACACACACACACACACACACACACACACACACACACACACACACACACACACTTAAGTAAACTATGATTATTATCCACCGGTTCTTTGTGAACACATATTTTAACATTGAGAATACCTCCGTCTCCCCCTCCGGAAATGGGCGGTGCTTACCTAAAGCGATAACAAAAAACGGTGTACCCTGAATGGTCGAGGACACAACAACCATTATCTCCCCTCCGGAAATGGGCGGAGCTAACTTAAAGCGATAACAAAAAACGGTGTACCCTGATTGGTTGAGAATACAACCTCATACTCACCCCTCCGGAAATGGGCGGAGCTAACTTAAAGCGATAACAAAAAACGGTGTACCCTGAATGGTCGAGGACACAACAACTATTATCTCCCCTCCGGAAATGGGCGGAGCTAACTTAAAGCGATAAAAAAAAACGGTGTACCCTGATTGGTCGAGAATACAACCTCATACTCACCCCTCCGGAAATGGGCGGAGCTAACTTAAAGCGATAACAAAAGACGGTGTGTCCTGATTGGTCGAGAATACAACCTCATACTCCCCTCCAACCACCCTACATAAATCTACTCCACAACCTTCACTGCAAAAAACAAAATGGCGGAGACGCAGAACCAACATACGTACACCGGAAATGGGCGGTGCTTACCTAAAGCGATAACAAAAAACGGTGTACCCTGAATGGTCGAGGACTTAACAACCACCATATCCCCTCCGGAAATGGGCGGAGCTAACTTAAAGCGATAACAAAAAACGGTGTACCCTGATTGGTCGAGAATACAACCTCATACTTACCCCTGATTGCCTATCTCCTTACACGATCCCTGATTGGTCGAGGGCGTGGCCAAAGACTGCCTATCTCTATTACGCGATCCTGATTGGTCGAGGGGCGTGGCCAAACTGGTCACGTGGTCTAGCACACAACGAGATAAGAATGACATCAGTCCCAACTCTCTAACTCATAACACAAAAAACAAAATGGCGGAGACGCAGAACCAACATACGTACACTACTTTTACTGTCTCTCTATCTCACAAACACACAAATTGCTAAAAACATGGTTTTTTGGACTCAAAGTTGTCTGAAAACTTGTAGATATGGTGGAAACTTGATTTCGAAAAATCAACGTGAAAACAATACTGTGACAATATCAAAAGATGGTTCGCGAAGGTTGTAGAATTTCACCCATGAAAACAGTAAAGAGAGAATAATAAGTGACAGTAGACAACAACGACTATAAAGGTATGCCTATTCATAAAAATTATTTAATAGGACACTGCGCTATTGTGTAGGATAAAAGATCGGGTATTGTTATTTGTGAAAGAGACCTGTAACAGATTCTATTTACAAAATACCTATTGTTGACTTGTTTACAACGGATTTTTCTAGCCCTTATTAATAGAGGGTTATTTTTTGTAGCTCTTGCATTCAACTTCCCAATAGCACGCTGAACGTCATCTACGGATACTATTGGTACATTTATAGTTGCATCACCATCATGATGTTTCGTTCCAACATCACTATCCAACTTCATTCGCCCAGTCGACGTCTGGTAAACAGAGTGAAAGTACTCCCCAAATCGCTTGGCCAGGGGTCCGGCCTCAGTTATTAATTCGTCCCCGATCTTGATTGGTCTCACATACTTCGCATCAGTCATGAAGGATTTAACATACTTGAAAAATCCAGACGGTTTATGACGTAGTTCATCCTCGGCTCTACAGGCACGAAAATCAATGTACAGTACTGTAATACAAATAGGAGATAAACAAAATATGAAGAAGGATAATGTCTCTTTTATTTTATTAAACATTATTTTCCTTTGTTTGCACCACTACATATATGATAATGAACAGCCAAAACAAAACAAATTAAATATAAAACTCACCTCAGAATATTATATTGATTCAAGATCTTTCGTCTCCCTCGGAGACATTATCAGGAATTCAAAAACACACAAAACATAAAACATTAAAACAATCATGGTCGCAGACCACATCAATTATTTCCTACATCAATAACCATTCCGCGCGCGGTTATTCGGTCGAATGATGGTATAATCATTTGTACCTAATTTTATTTCTTATCGCGACTCGATGTCTATTTTATATTGTACAACTTTTTTTAAAATACAACACATTCAGAGAAATCTATACATTTATCTATTGTATACCCATTACCCTAAAAGAAAGTGGCGTATCTTGGCTAAAAAAATTTACATATTTTTACAAAATTAGTCTTCAACTCATATAAATTAACACTAACTTACTTTGGTTAATATGAAGCGTGATTTTTAATGTATTGAATTTTGCTGTAGTCATGTTGTGGTAAAATTTTCGTGATTATTTTTATTAAAAGTATTCGTCAAACTAATTTACGAATCGTTTGCGTGTAACCTCAAAATAGGAAAAACTAATAGATTTCATTATTAAAAAATTTTACATAAATTTTAATTTTAAAATAGTATTCTAATATTTTATTAGTATTAACTGAAGTTAATGAACATGACTATTGCTGGAATTCATTAAAGTAATCTAAAAGTACACAGTAGTGTAAAAATGAGAGTACTGGCACAACCTTGACCTTTGACCTGGCGGTTTGAACGCAACCTTGAAAAATGACCTTTGACCCCCCAAAAAAAAAAAAATCCCGCCAAAAGAAATTTTTTTTTGGCAAAGTTCCAAACCCGATTTTCTCCGCAACCGCTGGACCGATTTTGATGCGGGCGGTACCCACGTTACCGGGAGATCGAGATCTACAAGATAAGCCCTAATCTGTAGCCGTATCCCCGATGGAACCTGAGATCGCTTGTAACACGTGACCTGATGATCGGATCGACGAGGTTTAGGTGCCAGCAGGACCCGGACGTCCCGTAGAACGCGTTACGTCCGGTTTCGACCATTAGGTTCTTTCGGGACCCGAACAATCGGTAATTTTGGTAATTTCGTTTCGGAACACCTGTACTATAGTTTATTATCATTGACATCATTCGTTGTATCTATGCACGTGACAGACTATTGATTCAGATGATGAAATCTGTTTAATTACAACTCTATTCTTTTAATTTTGACAATGACGCATGTTGTTTGTTACGAGTCCTGTTGCATGCGCGTGCCTTTCATTGACGTCATACTACATGTATTAGCATAGGGAAATCACCTGTATAAAAGGACGTCGATTTTCCCATCGATTCATACCATCAGTAGCAACTCCGACTGATATTTCTCCCGATAACTCTACCTGTCAGCTCTTCGAATTTATTGAAAGGTGAGACACCTCATACTGTAATACATTTTATAAATATAAACTTAGAATATTTTCATTATATATAAACATAGAATATTTTAATAAAATATAAACTTAGTGATGAGCATATAGTCGAACCGCTGAGAGAAACCTCCACACTGTTCGATCAGCTGCTGGGAGCACCCCAAAATATGCCGATGATAGACCTAGCGGACGATGACCGGGCGGAAGTACCGGTCCAGCGGTACAACCAACGGCACAACCAGCGATGCAAGCGGAAGTAAAAAATCATACGTCAAATCGCAACGAATCCGCTAACAAAATGACGTATGCACATTCCGTCGTATTATTAGTATCAGTATTAATATTATATTTATATATTAATAATAGAATAAATGTATTAAACTGTTTATCATTGTTTTCATTTCAAAGTACCATACTTTTCCCGTTAAAATAAAACATATGGTTTTGCAGGAAATATGGAAAGGCCCGCCAAACGAATCAGGTTGGAACAAGCTGCAGAGTCTGGCACCTTTTGCGTCTTGGAGAATGCGTTCGGTTGTAACCTCCGAACGTATTACTGCAAGAACGACAACAGCATCTTCAAGGACGTGACGGTGCTCCTGTCACATCTGAGGGAAGAAATGAAGTCGTTGCTCAGCGAGATGGTGCGCTCCTTAGATTCGTTTAAATTTAACATCTTAGTGGAGTGCACGTACGAGAAGGCGTCGACGGCGGAGGTGCAAGACATAGGGTTCAAGACCGCCAACACCTGTGTCTTTCCCGGGTCGGATATAGGGACGCTTGTAGACATGTGCATCCAAAAACTTATAGACGAGGAGGTAGAGTTCTTGGGAAAGGGGAGCGGATGGTCTCTAGTATCTGTCGATGGGATCCTTCTCAGGATCAACCGGTATAGACCTCTGAGAGGCTCATCGTACCTACCTCTTCCACCTTTCTTAAAGAACCGCAATGCGGTTATCAACGTTCGGAACCGAGACGAAAGGTGCTTTAAGTGGGCTATCCTGTGTAAACATGTGTCAGGCCGTGACAGGCAAAGAATCGATAGACGATACGACGCCCTGCTTGACAAGTACGATTTCAGCATGGTAGAGTTCCCCACACCTATCAACCAAGTAAAGGCCTTCGCCAAGGCCAACGGGGTGTCCGTCAACGTATATGGGATAGCCGACAAAGAGGTAATAGAACCTCTAGTCATATCAGATGCCGAAAAGGACGACCATTTCGATCTCCTCCTGGTCGCAGAGGGTAACGCTCAGCATTATTGCCTCATCAACAATTTTAGCCGTCTCATCAGGTCTCAGCTGACGAAACATGAACACAAAATTGACGTATGCAAGAGGTGTTTCACTTTCTATAACGACGACCATAAGGGTAGGGAGAAGATGGCGGTCCACCGCGAGTACTGTATAGAGAACTCTCCATGCAGTTTCACGATGTCCAACCCTAATGATGACACTCCTCCGATGATGAAATTCGAAAACTACAATCATATATTCCCCGTCCCAATGGATGAACCGCTTCGAGGCTCATCGTACCTATCTCTTCCGCCGTTCGTAAAGAACCGCAAAGCGGTTATCAACGTTAAAAACCAAGACAATAGGTGTTTCAAGTGGGCTATCCTGTGTAAACATGTGTCAGGCCCTAACAGAGACAGAATCGGCGGACGATACGACGCCCTGCTTGACAAGTACGATTTCAGCATGGTAGATTTCCCCACTTCCCTCAGTCAAGTAAAGGCCTTCGCCAAGGCTAACGGGGTGTCCATCAACGTGTACGGGATAGCCGAAAAAGAGGCAATAGAACCTCTAGTCGTGTCAGATGTCGAAAAGGACGATCACTTCGATCTCCTTCTCATAGCTGACGGTGATAAGCATCACTATTGCTTCATCGAAAATTTTAGCCGTCTCATCAGACCGCAGCTGACAAAACATAAGGAACGAATCGATGTATGCAAGAGGTGTTTCACCTTCTACAACGTCGACCCTAAGAGTCGTGAGGCGATGACTGTTCACAGGGAGTACTGTATGGACAATTCGCCATGCAGGATCACCCTACCCAAACCTAATGATGACGGTACTCCCCCAGTGATGAAATTCAAAAATTACCATCACATATTACCAGTCCCAATAGTTGCGTATGCCGATTTTGAGTGCATACTCAAACCCACTGGAGGATACCTCCCCAAACCGACATCTTCTTTCACTATAGCCACGGAGCGTCACGTTCCCATGAGCTACGGGATGTATTTTGTAGTTGACCCGTCGCTTCCCGACAACATCGCCCAGTTAGTGCCGAAAACGCCCTTGCTTTATAGAGGCCCTGACGCGACTGAGCATTTTATTCAGACTCTGAAAGACATAGTTGAACGGGTAGCCGCAGCGTCGGACCGTAACGTTCCTATGGTCTTCACGGCTCAGGACGAGCTTTCGTTCATAGCTGCTACGAGTTGTCAGATGTGCGATGTAGCGTTCGGGCCTGAGGTAAGACCCGTCAGGGATCATTGTCATCTGACTGGAAAGTATAGGACCGCTCTCTGTACAAAATGCAATCTGATGAGACAGAACCAGAAGTTCTTGCCCGTCTTTATCCACAACTCCTCCAATTATGACTCTCATTTCATAGTCAGACAGCTCGGCTATGATGAGAAGAAGATATCTGTCATACCTAATTCTACGGAGAAGTACGTTTCCTTCTCCAAAAACATAACCAAGACGCTAGCTGTGAGGTTTGTCGACACGTTTAGGTTTATGGCAAGCAGCCTGAGCGCCTTGGTGGATAACCTCCCTCCCGAAGGCTTCGCCCATACCGAGTCTTTCCTTAACGGGACGCAGCTGTCTCTGGTGAAGAGGAAAGGCTTGTACCCTTACGAGTACACCGACTCATGGGAGAGACTCGATGAGACGGAATTACCTCCTCAGGAAGCATTCTACAGCAGCCTCACCGGGGAGCACATTTCAGACGACGACTATCGTCACGTCCTGAAAGTGTGGGACAGTTTTAACATCCGTACGCTGGGTGAGTACTCCGACTTGTACCTCAAGTGCGACGTCCTCCTGCTGGCTGACGTCTTTGAGAATTTCAGGTCGCTGTGCAGGAAGGGATACGGGCTCGATTGCGCCCATTACTTTACTGTCCCAGGTTTTTCTTTCGACGCCATGTTGTATAAGGCGCGAGTAGAACTGGAACTCATAACGGACTATGATATGTACTTGTTTCTGGAGAGAGGGATCCGAGGAGGAATCTCTGTTTGCGTCAAGAAACACGCCAAGGCCAACAACCCTTATGTGGAAGGTTTCAACCCCGAGCTACCCTCCAACTACCTCATGTATGTGGACGCTAATAACCTATATGGTTGGGCGATGAGCGGGTACCTCCCCTACAAGAAGTTTTACTGGGTCGAGGATGAAGAGAGAAAGAACAGGTTAGTTTCGAATTTAAGTGCCATCCCCAACGACTCCCCGCTAGGCTTCTTCCTCGAGGTAGATGTGGAATATCCTGCGGACGATGAGACGCAAGACTGCCACAACGACCTCCCGTTCATGGCCGAAAACGCGACCCCTCCCAGAGCAAAGACCTCCAAACTTTTGACCACCCTGCAAAACAAGACCAAGTACGTATGTCATTACACCCTACTTAAACAGGCCATGGCCCATGGTCTAAAGGTGACCAAAGTCCACAGGGTCCTCCAATTTCAACAGTCTGCATGGCTCAAGCCTTACATAGACCTCAACACCCTTAACAGGCAGTCTGCCCGCAATGCCTTCGAGAAGGACTTCTTCAAACTGCTGAACAATGCCGTCTTCGGCAAGTGTATGGAGAACGTCCGTAAACGTATGAAATTGGAGCTGGTTAGCAACTCGAAGATGTTGATGAAGCTGATCGCCAAGCCCTCTTTCAAGGACAGGATCATATACGACGAGTCGCTATGCGCTGTCGAACTGTCCAAGACCTTGGTCCATTTGGATAAACCTATTTACGTAGGCGCTACGGTCCTGGACTCCAGTAAGACCTTAATGTATTCGTTTTATTACGATGTCATGAAGAGGAGGTACGGGTCGAAAATCGACCTCCTGTACATGGATACAGACAGCTTCTTTTATGACATCGAGACCCCTGATTTTTACCGCGACATGCAGGACCCTGAATTCAAGACCTTCTTTGACACCTCCGACTACCCTCCGACACACCCATGCCATTCCGTCGCCAACAAAAAAGTGCTCGGGAAGTTCAAAGATGAGTGCAACGGCATCCCGATCGCCGAGTTCATAGGTTTGAGAGCGAAACTCTACACCTTCAGGACTGGCGAGGGGGATATTCGGAAGAAGGCCAAAGGCGTCAAAAAGAACGTGGTCAAGAAAGACATCACTTTTGACGACTATAGAAAGTGCCTCGAAGACCCCTCGTTGTGGTTGTACAGGGACATGAAAATGTTTCAATCCCGCAAGCATATAGTAAACACCATTGTGACTAGCAAGCTTGCGCTGTGCAACTACGACGATAAGCGCATCGCCGTAGATGCCACCCACACCTTGGCGTACGGACACAGAAACGTCCCGCCTGAGCTCCGTAACGTTTCGGGTTAGGTCACATCCCTCCCGCACATCCCGTTAGTCCTCGCATATGTCTACTAGCCGACTTTATCCGACCTCTAAACGTCGAACCACATTAGTATTGGAGTTTACTCCGCATCAGTATTATTAGTCGTAAGAACTTAAGAGCTCATCGCCATACATGTATTCGTTTTCATCTTCATCATCATCTTATATCAATAAATGTTTTATTCTCTTATGAATCTGTCTTTTATTTCTTGTAACCTAAACCACCTATAGTACCTAAAATACATGCAGGCAGGATCGATGCTCGATTCCTAGGAGGGTCTGTCCCCGACAGATCCTCGCATCGTGCTGCGCTTTCGCTTCACGATCGGTAAAAGCCCTCGTGCTTCGGCAAGACTTATATCTACAGGTGTAAAGGTGTTGAAATGATGACACGTTTTGAAAATAAGTTTAATACATATATTCTGAAATCAAAGTACTAGACTAATGTTACAAAAGTTCAGACTCTACAAGCAGCCGTACATGTAGGAAAAACGAATCGAGGTTACAAGACGCGGCTTTACTGGCTGACACAACAGTTAAAAATGCATTGCTTGCAGTGTTTTCTCTTCTTGGTAATGGTCCATTCGTCTTCGCCGTAGTCGCTCTCCTGTTGAGCGTGTTCTTCGCAGGGCATCTCCAAGAGAAGTTCTTTATCGTGCTTGAGGTATGGCGGCAAGTCTTTGTAAATCATAGATATGCAGTTGCCATAATGTTCGAAGAGAAACTCCTTAGGTAAGTATCGGAGTACGTCCGGCCCGGGATTGTTGAACCCTGAACGCAGCGCCATTTCTATGCTCTTTCCTACTTTCTCGATGGTGTTGAAGACTGCATTGTTTTCTTTCCACCACATCCTCATCACCTCGGCCCTCTTGATGGAGCAGTCCAGGTGAGAAAACGGACATTGACAGTCGACCTCGTACGTATGTGTCAGATGATCTATGGCAGGACATCCGTAGTCGTCTAGGTCCAAAATCTTCAATTCGCTGCACAGCAAAATTCTATCTAGGACCTTTACCGCTTCTTTTCCTTTGACGTAGATGTTCCCTCCTGATACCGACTCGGTCAGCAAGTCGTACAGTCGGGTGTAGTCGACGAACCCGCTGTTCCACCGTATCCCTATTCTGCCCTGATCGTCCCGGATGCGCCTCTTCTTCGATATGACGATTATGCTGTTGTAGTCGTATGGCGGTTTAAAGAGGTAATGATGCCTGCGACTACCGTCTACCGACAGTACGACCAGCTCTTTGATGACCGTTTCATGATCGGATGGCTTGATGGTGCGAAAATCTACAATGAAGGAAGACATAGTGTGACTCGTGCCGAGACGCGATACAGACTGGCTAATACGTCCTTCTGACGGTCCCTGTTAACGGTTGATATTGCATGGCGCAATCTGTAATTATCAGGCAGTAGGCGGAGGTATTGGCAAGGAATTTGTTTTTGCACTTGATCTCGATTCTGATGTCAATGGCACCGGTGTTGAGCGACTCGTTCTGCTTCGAGCAGTCTATAAAGAAGAGCGGGACTTTCGTCTTGAAGCTCGTAAAATCGATGAGGGGTTGATCGGACTGTCCTCCGTAGTAGACCTTGTGGAAGCGCCTAAAGTTTTCGTAGAAGAGTGAGTACTCTCCCTTGGCGTTTTCGTACGGGTAGTACACCGAATTCAGGTACAGTTTTATGTCTTGGAGCTCGCAGTGGTCGAAATGCGATGATACGGTAGTCTTGGCCTTCTTGTCGGTCTGTAGTCCTACTATGATGTAGCGAGGCTTATCCGCCTGGGAAGAGGTCTTGACGGTCCATAGCACGTCGGCGCTTTGCGGCAGAACGGGATATTCGTACAGGTTCCATCTACGGAAGGCGATCGATATAGGCGCGTCCTGGTCCACCATCCTGAGCAGCGGGAACCTGCGCTCGTCGGAAAGCCTGACGTAAGGCATCTTCCACTCCACCTTGGAGAGAGACAGCTTGTAGTTCTTGCCCGCGGGTATCGCCACGGCGCGGTCGTCGGTGGCCGACCTGAGCAGGATAAGCTCTAGCTTGGCGTTGACTATTATGCGGCGGTAATCCTCACAGAATCCTATGATCCTCTTTAGCGGTACGTGAGCCGAGAACCGACCGGTGGTGCTGATGGTAATGGCCGTAACGGCGTCCTTGCCCCACCCTTCGACGTCTATAGAGTTCTGTTCTCCGTACCTGAAGGACGGAATGTTTTTCATAGTCGTCGTTATACCCACATTGCGCACTCTATCCACCTCGATACCGTTCATCTCTAGTCTGATCTCTTCAAACAGGAAAGCAGGCCAGTTGTCTGAAAGAGCCAAGGCCGGATCCAAAGTACCATCAGACGCCGCAAGTTTTCCGTCGACGTACAGCAGGCTGTCGCAAGGTAAGGTGTACACATCCTGCTGGTTTACTGGGATCCTGATCTCATCGTTGTTGTTGAACGTCGCTGACGCGTACGGAGTGTGAGTGTGCAGCTCTATGCCTATGATGTCGTCATCCGCCACGGCGTTAGAGGATTCCACGTCTATTATGTAGCTCATTTCTCCAACACGGTGAATCCTAATGATCTCAAAAAAGCGGCGTTATCTGAGGAGAGTCTCTTCTCTTTCTTGTCGCGAAGTGACTGGTGAGGCTCCGCAGGACGAATGTTCTTCACTCCGTCCGACACGGTTCTTTTATAACCCTCTTCCAAGTACACTAATCCCATTTTGTCCGTCTTCTGAGGTGAAGCCTGAGGCTGATTATCTCGTTCTGGAAGCTTATAGGTCTTCCGTCCTGATCCACTACGCAGACGGTCACTTTTCCTATCCTCGAAGTATTTACGGGTAGGTAGATGACGTTCTTAGGCACTTCGATTATCTTGTAGCCCCGTTCCACCTGCGGGAAGAACTCGTGCAGGGTATGTCCTTCGGTTCCGTTAGTGTACGAGCCCCTCACAATGTTGCACGTTACCCTGATGGCGTTTACAGCCGTAATGTTGACAGGGCGCTGCGAAGTATGCCATTTATTGGGCTCGAGGATCATCGGATCGAACCCCAACACCTCTCTGAACGTTCCGGGTACGGTAAAGTCTATTTTTTCTCCGCAGAATATCGAGCACTTTAGAGTGGTGGGGTCTACGACCATGTTAAGTCTTGGGAGCGGTCGGCATTCCGTCTTTGATCCTTTTGACGTCTCCTTATTCGCATCGCTTAAGGCTTTCGCTTTCGCTTTCGCTTCCTCTTCAGCCTTTTTCGCTTCCTCCTCCGCCCTTTTCGCAGCCCTTATTTTCGCCGCATTATCCAATCTCTTAAAGACCTCCGCGAGAGGGTCGGTACTCGATCTCTCTTTCCTTTTTCCTTTCTGTTCCTTTTTCTGTTCCTTCAAGAGCTTTTGATACTTGAGGGATCCTGAGGCGTCAACATCGGTTCCGTTATCGTCTTGCTCCGCGTCTCTGCTGCTGGCACAGTTCGCTCCGCCGTACATCTCTAACATCTCGTATTTGATCTTTGAGTGGATGTCGTCAATCTCGTACATGCCTTCGGGCAGCTCCACCTTCATCCCGTCACCGAAGCAGAACAGGTTATTCACCCCTTTCCGCACGTTGGGTATGTTGTTATAGCTCATGAAATCTACTAGACCTACCTCCCACTGACCCTCTCCGAGGTCTATGGGAGGGAAGTAATCGACCTCGATCGTAGAGCTCTTACCGCTTAGACACAGCATCTTTACCTGCCAGAAACTCTAAGCATAGGTGTCCGCACACGACTGAATCAAAGTCTTGCCTCCTCTCGTAATTATATCTTATGGTGATCGGTCCGTCACCCCCGTTCTCGAGGTATCTCACCAGCTCTACGGGAGGCCTCAGATTACCGTAACTGTCGAAATAGTCTACGACCGCCCCGACCTTCTTGTAACACACCCAGTGGGTTCCTTCGTTCATCACGCTGTCTAAGTTTATGATGGCCGATTCGTTCTTGTAGGGTCTGTGAGGAAGCGTGTCACGCATAAACACCCCTCTAAAGTTCGCGATTTCGAGTGCGTCGGCGGCTGCCATCAATTGACTATCGGACAGGGGTTTGTTCGGAAGTTTCAACGAAGTTTTTTTTTCTTCTTTAGTCCGCATCCTGCGTGCTGCGTAGGGTACGGTCTCAAATACAGTCCCTCACCTCGTCGGACAGTGCTACGGTTAGTCCTGTGGGTGGTGCGACGGGTAGTCTTGCTAGAGGTCTTACGAACGGTCTTCCTACGGACGGTCTTCCCAGGCTGCCTTCGCTTGATCCTCCCGCCGAACTTGCTTTTAGCTTTCATTATGTTGGTCACCGCCCAGGCGGCCGCTTTCTCCGCTATGCTGGAGTCGGACGCTTTCACCCTCTCCCAGGCTCTCTCTGCCAATACCCGGTCTGCTTCGGCCCTACCCGCAGAGTCTTTGCGGTTGTGGTAGGCTATGTCGTGCTGTTTGCACGCGGCGTCTAGAGGGTTGATGCCCGGGTCTCCTCTTCTCAATCTTTTCGCTAGGTCTGTGCCAGGTCCGCAGTACTGATATCCTGGTATGTGAAGCTCTACAGATAGAACGTCTATCGCTTTGTTTAATACGGTTCCTACAACGTTCTCGGCGGCTCCTAAGACCCCGCTCGCGATGCTCCCTACCAATCCGGCTCCTGCATGCGCTCTACCGCGAAACGTGTTGCGTCGTCCCATTTTAAATTTATAATGAGGTCTGCGGTGCAGTCACCGACTATTTATAGAGTCCCTTTTGTTTCCAAGCGGAATGTTATTTCTTCCAACTCTTTGCGTAACTTTTGAATCTCATCACGCATTTTCAAGACTTCGCCGACTCGTTCGTCTTCGACGGGAGCTGAAGGTTTCGTCTTTTCGAAGAGGGATGATACGTATTCTCTCAGGTACTTGAGGTTCACGACGTCTTCGTCATCGATCGGGTCTCCTACTTGTGCTATCCTGCGTCCGTAAAGGTCGTATTATGGTTCGCCGCCGCCCTCTTCGTGAACTTCGAGGACTCCATAATCTTCGGCATAAGCTTGGATGAGTCTCATGCACTCGTTAACATTGACCGCGTCAGTATACGACTGGGCTACGCCTACTCGACAGATTCTCCGGCCTCACATGTCCATATCTCCATCGGCGGTCACCCTGTAAGGGGTTAGAAAATGACGTACTGATCTTCCGGTGTCCATGGTGAGAATAAAAGTTATAGACGTAGATCTCCTCTTATAAGCCCCAGCTCTTTGAGCTCTTCGACTATAGAAGTTATCTCGCTGTCGTGACCCGTATGGCCCGAGTCTTTAGAAGCTACGAGGAGTCTCAACCTATCGCAGAGCTCGTTAGGATCGTCGAAATATACGTACTCGGTCTTCCTGTCTCCGTTCAGCTCCATCGCAGGTAGTGTTTTCAGACCCTTACCTCGCTTCGACCGGTCCGGTTTCGGAGGGAAAAGCCGGCTTATGATTGTTAAATACTTTTTCCCCGTGTTGGCTTTCACTTGTCCGAACGCTGAGTTGTTCCTTCTGTGCGCATTAGTAGCTTCCAAGATGGTTTTGTACTCTTCCAGGTCTTCTTCAGAGTAGACGTAAGAGTCAGGTTTCTTTTTGAAAATCAACTCGTACAGTCCTGCAGTACCCTGATACGAAACGTCTCCGATGATCACAGAGTCGTCGGGTCCAAACTGAACGGTTGAGTCCCCCATCACCAAATCGTTACCCTCAAAGTGCACACCGTAAGTTGAATCCGTATTGTTATCCACGTCCGTGATGGCCTCATGCATGTAACGTCTCGCGAGACGGCTGGGAAACGTGTTTTTGACCCATACCGAGGCTCGAACCTTACCTAGCGGGGTAGACAACAGCTCTTCCACGGTGCTGGGGGTGTTAAATTCCTCATCGCGAGGTAGAGTCCTCATCGGTGTAGCCTGCGGTCTGGAAGCGTCCCTCATCTCCGCGGAATTCCCGACAGTTGCATCGTCCTCTGTGAACTCTAAAGGGAGGTTAGGACGCATATCCATCTCTTCCAATTTATAGGGGTCTTCAAGATCCATCGACTCGTCGGGCGTTTTCTTCTTGGTCTGCAACGGTCCTAACTCTTCGCTCTTCCTCTTCGAATTGGCGTACCTGTACGGTCCAGACATCAGATCCTTCCAAGAATCATCGAGACTCACATCTTCCTCATCATCACCTTCGGCAGTGGTAACGGGGTAACTGGATCGATGTCCCATTTGTTTACTCCTTTGAGTCTCCTCGGGCTTTAAGGTCTTCGCAGTTGGAGACCCTTGAAATGGATCTGTATCCGTTTTCTGCACCTCGAGATACTTCGATAAGGATTCGGTCACAGGCTTAAGCTGCTTCTCTAATCTAAGGTCCTCCTCCATCGAGCCGCGTTTCAAAGCCAACTGTTTCTCCCGTATCCTCCTCTGGAGCTCCGCAATCTCCAATACGAGTTGTTCGTTGACCTGCTTCGAAGCCATGCCCAAACCTTCTAACCGGGTCCCTTCGATTCCTGCCACTATATAAAACTACAATCTTTCGACCTGGATTTATGACAGGATTTATGGCATATGCAGCTTCAGGGAGCAGTTCATCGAGCTGTGATGTTGAGCAGGTCAGTCGACTGCGCAGCTAGCAGGTCAGTCGACTGCGCAGCTAGCAGGTCAGTCGACTGCGCAGCTTAGGAAGCTGGTCAGTCGACTGCGCAGCTAGCAGGTCAGTCGACTGCGCAGCTAGCTGCGCAGCTTAGGAAGCTGGTCAGTCGACTGCGCAGCTAGCAGGTCAGTCGGCTGCGCAGCTAGCTGCGCAGCTTAGGAAGCTGGTCAGTCGACTGCGCAGTCGACTGCGCAGCTAGCTGCGCAGCTTAGGAAGCTGGTCAGTCGACTGCGCAGTCGACTGCGCAGCTAGCTGCGCAGCTTAGGAAGCTGGTCAGTCGACTGCGCAGTCGACTGCGTAGCTAGCAGGTCAGTCGACTGCGCAGCTTAGGGAGCAGGTCACTCGACTACGCAGCTTCTACCGGGTCCTTATCGTCCTTATGACAGGTCATCTCGCAGTTCGGTAACGAACGTGTCGAAATTGAACCTATAACGACCTCTGAGGATACCGCTCTCTTTATCTATCACTAGAAACCCGTTCTTGTTTCGAGACCATGCCTCACCGCACAAATTCTTGAACTCTTCGAAAGTCATGTCAGGGGTCACGTGATCGTTGAATATATGACGCAAGTTACGTTCGTCCTGACGGAACACGAGTAAAAAATTTGCATTATCCCTAACGAGCTGTTTAGGCGCCTTACTGTATGTCTGACATAGGTAAAATACGTCCAGGTTGTTATGTCTCCCCATAGCAAAGTACTTTACCACGTTGTGTTGTTTCTCGCATACAACATCGTCAAACATCATCACGGAATTGGACTCTACCTCTTCCGGAGGCGGGACTTGCGCGTTGTCGCTGAATTCGTGATAGTCTACACCCTCCATATCATGAAACACCCGCTCCAAAAACCTATACTTGGGTTGGTGCAGTGATTTTGAAAATACGTACACATTGCAGAACCTCAGCCCGTTGGGGTCGAACAGCAGGTTGATTATTGCGTTCGTCTTACCGCAATTCGACGGTCCTACGGCCAAACATCTGATACTATTCGGCAGGAGGCGACCGTGTCTGTTTCTCGTTTCGCCTATTTCTCCTGACTCGATAAGCACATCTAAGTTGACGACAGGGAGTTTCTCCTTCTGCTCCCTACACCTCATTTTGCTCTAGTAACCGATAAACCTGCATTACAGCTCTTATATAAGGTCTTTCTTGTCGATCCATGAATCGTGACTCTTGTCATGCCCTAACCACCTGACCAGCAACCTGTCACCTTTTCTCCTCAATACCTTCTCGACGAGGAATACGTCACCGTATTTTGTCTTGCTCAGTTCTTGGGCGTAAAAACTACCCTTGATCACATGTCCTTTTTCGTCTTTGAGAGAGTATGTGATGGGGCGGGTGTGCAAAATACGATCTACAGTAAACACCTCATTGGTCCAATTGGGTATGTAACCCTTGTCGAAAGTCTTTTTGTACTTGCTGATCCTGACCTTATCTCCCTGCTCAAACTTGACGGTTTGGGGAGCGCGTTTCTTACGAGTATTGGACAATATATTTCTTAGCACCTCACCTTCGTTCTTCTTATTTACATCTACAGGTTTGAAACCTATAGTCCTGTGAGACCTGTTATTGTACTGAGACAGGAGGTCGTCTAAAAGACCTATCCAAACGTAATTGCCCTGTTCTGTAAACTTTCTCCACATCATCTCCTTCAGCGTCCTGTTGAACCGCTCTACTATCGAGGCCTTCTTCGGAGAGTACGTGGAGTAGTGGTTGATCCCGTGCTTGGACAGCAAGGACCTAACAGGCGCGTTATACCACTCTTTACCCTCGTCGGTATGAAAATGGCGCATCTTGTGTTTTTCCAGTATGGGACCGAGAGCGCTAGCGACTTCTGCAGCCGTCTTGCTCTTGAGCGGTACGGCAATAGCAAATTTAGAAAAACAATTTATTACTGTCATTATGTATCTGTAGCCCTTATTGACTCTGGCGTATGGGATCATCTCGACCAGATCGGCCTGATACAAGTCGTCGATACCCTTCAGCTCTACGTTTCTGGTGGGATAGTTCCTGCGGGCTTGCTTGTGAAGCTCGCGCGCTATACCACTTCTCAAGCTCATCGTGCGTTGTACTGAGAGCGACACTGCTTATATCTAGGTTAAATAAGGTTTTTGAAAGGAAAAGACGTTATTTTTATATACATACGTTGAGTGAATCTGCCAAGGTGAAGAATACCATTAAACCCGTTCAACAATTAAGGTGGTCATTCACTTCCTGTTCCACATCGCCCAAGAGAAACAAAGTAAACACGTTGCATCATCTTTAATTGCAATAACAAGTTGCATCATCCCGATCAATAGTCTGGCGCGTGCATAGATAAAAACGAATGACGTCAATGAAAGGCACGCGCATGCCACGTGACTCGTAACAACAACATGCGTCATTGTCAAAATTAAAAGAATAGAGTTGCAAGTAAACAGATTTCATCGTCCGAATCATTAGTCTTCACCTAGTCGGGTAGTGCTACGGATAGTCCTGCGGGTAGTGCGACGAGTCTTGGGCTTATCTTGTAGATCTCGATCTCCCGGTCACGTGGGTACCGCCCGTATCAAAATCGGCCCAGCGGTTGCGGAGAAAATCAGGTTTGTAACTTTACCATTGGTTTTTTTTTTTTGGCGGGATTTTTTTTTGGGGTCAAAGGTCATTTTTCAAGGTTGCGTTCAAACCGCCAGGTCAAAGGTCAAGGTTGTGCCAGTACTCTCATTTTTACACTACTGTACACATTGAATTTTAGTACAATGTTGTACCGAAGAGTTCCTGAATATTTTAATTTGGTAGCCTATTTATCAGGTTCAGGTCATAACAGCGGTAAATATCGAAAACACACAATTTATTTAAACAATTTTAATGTTCTATTTTATTATTAACATTTTTATGTGTTTGTATTGTGTATTAGTGTTGTTAGTATTATTAATGTGATGTTTACATTGAAATTTTATGCTTTTGTGTTGTTTTGAAATTTTCCTGATTTTTTTAATTGATAGTACTCACGAGTGTCAGGTTGTAACAGTGGTCAACATTGGAAAAAATTAAAATTTCTATTTTAAAAATTGACAATTTTGTTACGCTGATGGCACATGGTCCGTGCGACGCACGGATGATATGTCCGTACGCTGCACGGACAAGTAAACAGGTAATGGAGAAGCATTGGGGTTGGCACATGGTCTGTGCGACGCACGGATCCGGGCGAAAAAAGCGCCCGGACCTTCCTGCTTCAACTCATCCGTGCGAACGCCCGAATGAAGCTATGACTACATCTAGCAGACCACTGTTTCAAATGAGTGCTGGCACACTGATCTGTGCGATATTCATCTGTGCGCTGTCTAATTGACTACACTTGATTCAGTACACAGTATTCGCAGTACATATTTTTTGTACCATATTTAATTATAAAATAATTAAAAGAATAAGCCTATAATAAGGAATATAAATAAATAAAATCTTGTTTGTCAGCGACTAAAAAAGGAATAGACATAGGGTAATTAAATAAATACGTATAGCCTGTAGGCCTACATTAAACAAATTATTTCAACAAACAATTGAACTTTTTTATGTTTTCACCAAGAAAATAACTAGGAAGTTTAATTACTATTTAAAATTTACAAAAACTGTACATTGGCATTCCGTTTGTTTTTCATTTATACTACTATACAATGTTATAATATCTAATGTTTTAATTCAACACAGATTATATTTGAAGAGCATAATTTATAAGTTAATTTAAAAACTCCTGATCAGAATATAGTAGATGTTTTATTTTAAAAAAACCATTTTTTTCCCAATCACAGTTTTATAAATTAAGGAATCTCATTTTAGATGAAAATTTGTTTAAAAACCGAACGGTAGTGAATTCCTTTCGAGAATTTTAAAGATCTATCTTTTTTAATTCTGTAGTCATCGTTGTGGCGAATTTCATTGTTATCATTGTACTTACGTTTTGTAAATAACACTGTGCGAATTTCCTTTTTCGCGAATTTTAAAATGTTTTATAAATAAAGAGACGGTAAGAAGAGAACATTATATTTAACAAACAATATTTGGCAAAAAATGGCTTGGGATGTTTGAGATAATTCTAACTGCGTATTTTTGCAGGCGAAAAATCTTTGTTCGGTTGAGTTGCCCCCTGCGTAACCCCATACCTGAGTACAGAGTGGAATAACGCAAAATATGTAATATTTGTCTTATTCCGACAAAATTTTCCGGATATTTTGCAAAATAAAACACACTGAGCGAAGACTGTTCAATAGGTACGCTATGTGATTTCCAGGTTAGGTTCTCATCTACGTAACACTAAGAACTAGGTGTCCGTTCCTTTTTCAAAATTTTCGTTCAAAATGATACTTGATACCAGAGTTATCAGATGTGAAGTGAACGGAAATTGAATTTAGTTAGTTTTGTTTATATTTAATTCTGATTTATTACAAAAGAACCATTTACACATTCTTGTAATTTTAACTGCTCTTGTAATCAGCAAACATAACAGTAACGAAACTTGATAGAAAATATGGAAATTTTAATTAATTTAATTATAAATTTATTTATAAAATATAAGTCTTAATAGAGGGACAAGAATATACCCCTGTGGTATTCCGCTAGTAGAAAATTTACAGTTTGATTTAAATGAACCCGTTTTGGATCCATCAATCTCCTCACACTGTGATCGGTTCTTAAGAAACGACTCGATCAATTTTACAAAGCTATTGCAGTAAAGTGTTTGTTTGATACGCGTAGTATTTTAATTTCCATAATAAAATTGGGTGAACTAAGAGGTCAAAATGCTTTTATAGATTAGTAAAAATTGCTAAAACTAATAACTTTAGGTCAAGCTGTCTGAAAATTGTGTCTGATAACTTAAATAAAGCTGGCTATCTCTAATAAGTCAGGAAAGACCGCTTTTTTATGAGTAAATAGAGGAGTACAAGACAGAAATAACAGGGCGCCCGGACGTAAAATCCGTGCATCGCACGGATCATATGCCATGGACAACTTTACATCGCCCGGTCCGGGCGTTTGCACAAAGTCCGAAGTTTGATAAAGTCCGTGCGATCGCACGGACCATGTGCGCCCAGCCTTATTAATAGCTATATTCTACTATGTAAAAACTGTAAGTTAATTTTAACGTTGAAAAAAAATGAAAAAGAAAGGTTTAATTCATCAATTTTTAAACAATTCGTGTAAAATTAGCTACTTTACACTGTACATCGATGAAAATAACATTCAACTATATTAATATCTTGCGGTGCTTGACTTGATATACAGTATCTATTATTATAAGTGCAACATTTGGTGAGTTTATTTTTTAACCGCTGCTGCAAGAGACATTGACAACATTTTTGGTCACAATAGTTTAAACTGTATTGTTTCTAACTTTATCCGTCAAAAATAGGGTTTACAACCTACTACCGAGCAAAAAATGTTGTAAGAGTAAGTTATATATACAAAAGCTAAACACCACTCCCGCATTGATCACGATTTCTTAAAAACTAAAAGACCATTAATACAAAATCTGGTAAAAATAGAATTTTTACCCCAGAAAGGCGCACAAAGAAATCTTGTGCAAAAATGTTAACTTAAGGAGGTTTCGTGGAGTGATAAACTTTGTGTGACAATATTTTGCTACAGATTTACATTTAACTGTATAGTTTGGCAAAGTAGCATGTCTCTAACCATTAAGAGTTTGGTTTGCAAAAGAAAAATGAGCTGACATTGCGCAATGGGACAATTTTGAATTTATCTAAACTCTAAATGAACCGTATTTATTTTACTTTCCTTTTGTGGAAGTTGAAAGACGACATTTTAAATTAATTATAAATGAAAACAAAAGAGAAAACAATCTTTAATAAGTTCAAATGGAAGCGATTTAGGGTTTACTAGTGCTACAATTAATTAAAGTACTTTAAAATTCGCACTACGTACGCTCATTACTATACCCCGAAGAATTAAGGAATCAACTGAGTCAAAAAAGAAAATAGATATATATGGTGAGTTTACATAAATGATATCGATAAAGCAAAAGGGAAATACAGATGCGCCAACACAGTTCCCACTATTCTGAATGAAATAACTTGGCTATAGTTTGTAACTGAGAACAATTATGCTTCTCCTGTACACATTACAGACTAACAACGGTGTACGAAACTTGGCATCATTGTACTGCTAATACACACAAGGCTACATTGTACGGTTGTAACAGACGGTTCAACTGTGGACTTATTTTGAATTTTTTGTTAACTATGAGAATGGCTTCTCCTGGCTGCTTCTCCTATGAGAATGGCTTCTCCGAAGAATGGGAGTCCTCGGTTATGCGA
The DNA here is from genome assembly GCA_035578175.1 of Catonia carolina. Lineage (NCBI taxonomy): Eukaryota > Metazoa > Arthropoda > Insecta > Hemiptera > Achilidae > Catonia > Catonia carolina. Next base: position 5,646,866 of record JAQMRL010000004.1, read on the forward strand.
CTCAAGACAAAAACTTGTGTATAAATGGTGTGTATAATTCTCAAGTGTCAGCGCTACGTGGGAGACACACTTGCAACTAACTGTGCCTGCAAACAATACTAAATGGGGACATATTGTTTTTTCTTTAAAATATATACTTTTCTGAATCGTAGGAGGCCGTAGAAACCGAATTTCAAGGTTTTACGTTTCGAGGACCACGTTTATGTCCTCAGCCCGTTCATAGTCCTCAGTACGTCAATGTAAATCAATACCAATGTCCCCCAATAGCCCTATTTGCAAACACACCCACAGACACACAGCCCAACCGCTAAAAACATGTTTTTTTGGGTTGAGGGGGTCTGTTTACGTTTATATTCTGGTGAAGAGTGTATTTGTTAAAATCGACATGAAAAAAATACTTTCCTTCGTATATATTCATATGGGCAAGAGAAAGTAAATAATGAAAAGTCACCTTACATTTTGATCACACCTCGTACATCGAATTTTATATATTATTGTAACGTTTATAAAATTTATTTTTATAAATTTTATATGTCATTTTATATGTTTATTTTAAATTCAATATTCTTCGTGTTATGTCTCATTTTTTATTTGGATGGAAATCGTTTCTTTAAAATGCTTAGGTCTCGTAGTAACTTTATATTTTGTTTCTTTGAAATTCTTATTGTACTTGATTTTCGAAACGTTTATATTTTCTTTGTATTTTTCTTTTATTATAATGATATGAGTTTTATTTTGGAATAGGTTTTACGGATAGACAATCGTTGCCTTGTAATGTGAATTCTATACAGTTTTATTTACTATTGTGTGAGAGAAAGGTCATTTACTGCTTCATCTGCCTACGTGACTGATTTAACGTTTCATAAAATCGTATGACGTTGGGAGATGCTTTTTGATTGGTTGAAGAGTTCAAGTGGGGTGACTGGAAGAGACTTTTGATGCTGTTGGCGTTTGTCTTGTTCATGATCTTGTGGAAGTAACAGCTAAGTAGACAGACCTGGTGTTTTTCGGAAAGCCTGTGATGGCGTCGCTAAAGTGGTATCAGTTTTTTATCTAAGTTCATGTGTTATCCCATAAAATTTTTCAGTCTTTGTTTTATTCTAATTTTAAATGTAAAATGTAATTTTTATGTAAATTGAGTGATTTGTATCCACTTGATGTGTTGGTAGTTTTTCACTGGACGTTTTAGAATCATTTGGAAAAATCTGACGTTGGACATCTGGAGCATTCTGAAATTTGAGACCTTCTAACATCTGAAGGGAGAGATATGACATCTGTAATCTGAAATATGGAACCATCTCGGTAAAACCTGAGAGATATTCGTCAAGTTCTTCGGATCTCCGCCTGTCAGATTTACCCAAATTTCTTAACGTTATGCTTCTTTGTGGTGCAGTATCGAACTTATTTAATTTTTTTTTGGAACTTTATTATTATTATTATTCGCGTCAAGCTCCCAAAGTGGAAGTCGCTAAGTATTTAATTATGGATTACGCTACTGGGTACCTTCCGTTTTTTCTCCACCCAGTATGCTTTCATTCTCTCCGAGAATGCCTTTTTCCTATCCTCAGTCCATCTAGTTCCAACTTTTCGATGTTTTTCCACCGGCTTGACCTCCCAGTCCTCAACGCATTTCCGGTATTTCTTCCTGTCAGTAGTTATTTCTTCAGGAATTCCCGCAAGATTGAGATCCTCTTTAACCTTTTTTATCCAGTCTACTCCATTTTTAAGAGAGCTAACATATTCCACTATTTTCCGTGTTATCCTATTCTCGGGAAGTCTTTTAATGTGTCCCAAAAACTTTGGAACTTTATTATTATTATTAATTAATTTTATTGAATTTTTGTGGCCACATGCTTTGAGAGTATTTATATAAATTGTGATATTTAATAATTAAATATTTATTTATTGGTTAACAACATAAAAATTTTTGTTCTTTATATCTCCTAAAGTGGATCCAAGCGTTGGTTGTTTATCCTATCTTCGGGAATTAGTTCCTGAAATGGAAGTTTTGCCCTAATCAATAAATTATTAAGTGGTCTGCCAATATATATATAATAGAGAGTATGTTTATGTTGAAAAGTTATGTTTGAAGAACTTTTATTAGTATAATATAAATTGTCATGAAGGTAATATGTAAACTTCACAAACATGGGAGTCGTAAATTTTTTTTGATCATATTACTTTCTCTTGCCTATAATTATGAATATATAGGAAGGAAAGTATTGTGTTCGTGTCAATTTTAAGAAATCGAGTTTTTACTGAATATGTAACGTTTTCAGATCCCCTTAACCTATCAAAACATGTTTTTTTTCAGCGATTGGTCGGTCTGTGAACAAAATATCTCAAGAAGAAAACATTGTACGAAGTTGAAACTTGAAACTTAAGTTACATTAGGTTTGTTGAGACCTGAAGCTTACGAAAGGGAATGCTGCACAATAGCAGGAATTTAATGAATGAGGGGAAGTTGGCTATCTCTTTCCGGTCGACAACGAGTATAACACGCTACTAACAAATCTGAAAACATTTTTACTACTACGAGTCTATAACTCTTTGATTGAATTGAAATGAAATATCACCTAACCTAACCCACTCATAATTCTAACAAACTGCACAAAATAGAGTCATATGAACTGAACCAACTGTGCTAGATAAAGATTTAAGGATTAACAAAATTGTAGCTTTTTTTTTTTTTTCCGGGGTTCCTACGGCTGGCGCCGCTTCCCGCACTTCAATCTCCATTCTCTTCTTTCCTCCCAATCACCCTCATCCATCCCTCTCTCCCTCATGGCTTCCTGTATTCCCTTTTTCCACGTTTTCCTTGGTCTACCTTTCTTCCTTCTGTTGGTTGGGACATAAGACAACATTCTTTTTGGCCACCTCTCATCTCCCATTCTCTGCACATGACCATACCATATAAGTTGTCGTCTCTCTATCCTATCCACAATGGTATCTTCTACATGAGCTCTTTTCCTGATGTCGTCATTCCGGATATGGTCCAACCTGGACACTCTACATGAACGGCGCAGAAAGTCCATTTCAATTGCTTTAAGCTGGCTGTCTATTTTTGATGCCATTTGCCAGCACTCTGCCCCATAAGTTGTTATTGGCTCCACAATAGTGTGGTACAACTGGACTTTTGTATTCATGTGCATTTTTGCAGACCATAAAATCGGGTTCAATTTCTGGATTGCTATTCTCCCTTGCACAATCCTATTGTTAACATCCTTCCTAGTTGAACCGTCTGATGATATGTAGGTTCCTAAATACTTGAATTCCTTTGTGCTCTTGATAATTTTGTTGTCGACTTGAAGATCATTGGACTCTTCCCCTATAACCAAGTATTCGGTTTTGCTAATATTTAGCTACGTGACTTAATGTATGATCGTATTCAACTTGAATAAGTGATAAACTGTTGGCTTGGTTTGTTTATTCTTTTAATGTCAACAAGTCGTACAGAACTAACAACGAATTACAGAACCGTAGTCGTATCTTTGTTATTATTCATTGTTTACTTATTCTGTCATCTACCAACCAAGGTTCAAAGACTGAGAAAGTGGAGCAGGGATCTCCTGTTTTAGAAATTGTATGCTAAATAAATAATTATTACTAAATAAATAAATTAATTAATCGATGAGACCTGTCAGTGGATAGAGCTGTCCATGTCATTTCATTCACTCTTTCACTCACCATTATAAACCGGGAAAACCGGTATATAATCAAACTTTCCTAGTAGCACCTATTTAAGTTTAAAGTTTCAACTTTGTACAATGTTCCGTTTTGAGATATTTTGTTCACAAACACACACACAGACCAATCGCTAAAAACATGTTTTGTGGGGTTCAGATGGTCTGAAAACATGTATATCCGGTGAAAACTAGATTTCTTAAAAACGACGTGAAAACAATACTTTCCTTCCTATACATTCATAAAGGCAAGAGAAAGTAATAAGCAGCGGAGGTCTACTTACATGGGAATTCCTCAGGGCCATATACCCAACCTGATATTGGAACCAGAAGAGAATAAACTCACATTTTATTCAAACTAAACTTCATCGAAATACGTCAATTCCTGAACTTTGAAAAGAGCTGGTAATCCCTGTAGCAGAGTTTTTGTTTTCGTTTTTTTTTCAGCAAGTACTTAGGAAAATGTTACAAACAAAATGAATGTACCATTTTTATCACAAAACTCCCTTTCAACGACAGCAAAACACCAAAAATTACAAAGATTTTTGGCTAGAAGGTAAAAACAATTCGCCCGTAATGGTATTTTTAAGGAACATCCCTATGTTGCCTACTTTACGGTACAGCATGTTAACCAGGATCAAAGTAAAACAGACCTATACGCCTATTCTTCATGAAATTACCGGCTGATCGTCAGCTACTCAGTTTTAATTTGGGATCAATTAAAATTAAGGATACCGAACTCATTTGCTCGGTAATCCGGTCCAACCACTGGAACTAGCAAAGTCCAGTTCTTTTGCAATTTCAATCGTTTCCTTTTGTATTTAAGATGGCATCACTGTAACATTATTACGTACACAAAAATATAATTTAAACGAACACACATCGATATGTGGAGAGCTATCGCTGGGTGGTATCCTCCTCAAAGTCATTGAGGAGACGCGGTTGGATTTTGTTGTAATTTATTTCAGTAATTTAGTCGTGAACGTGTTTGCTAGTTATTTTTCTACAGTTGCAAAATAAATAAAGTAATAAAAAGATAATAAAAGGTGGCACGTTAAAAGTTACATAATTACAAAATTCGTTATTGAAAAGTCTTTTGTAACATTTTGCATTATGCAGTTTCATACTGTTGAAGTGACGTACAACTCGCATTAAGGGAGTTCGCATAGTCCAATGTTACACCCTGAAAATGGTATCTATTATAACTTTATCAAATTTTAAGAAAATGATAGCGCTGGACAACGCTGGATCATTGTTCATGCAGGTTGAGAGAAAGGTTTCATTCCAGGAGCCTTTCTTAGGTTCAGATCGATATCAAGTAAAGGTGATTACCACCATGAAATGAATTTTGAAAACTTTTCTCGGTGGGTGAAAGAAAGGTTGCTACCAAACCTACCCACAAATTTTGTGGTTGTAATGGATAACGCGCCATATCATAGTGTGCAGGCAAACAAACCACCATCAACTGCATCGCGAAAAGGTGAAATTCAGGAGTGGTTAAAAAAAAAATATTACTTTTTCGCATGAAGTTACGAAAAGCGAATTGTTAGAACTAGTTCGTTTACGAAAATCACCGCCGACTTACAAAATAAATCAAATATTTGAAGAGAATGGACATGAAGTGGTAAGATTACCATCTTATCATTGCAATCTTAATGCCATTGAATATATATGGAACCTGATAAAAGGCCGGGTAGCAAAATTGAACGTTGACCAGAATGCTACGAAAATTTGCGACATAACTCAGAACATTATTTTTTCCATTACTGAAAGTGACTGGAAGAAAGAAATAGCATTTGTTAAGAAGGTAGAGGCAAGTTATTGGGAAAGTGATGCTTTATTTGAAAATGAAATTGAAAAAATTATTATCTCGTTTGGTGAAGGCTCGGAGACTGAGAGTAAAAGTGATGGCGAAGGTTCAAACGACGACAGTTTTGCACGATCCTTAGATGAATGTGCAATGTCTGGTGTGGAGGATTTAGATTAGAATGCTAACAGAAACATTTTTATGATAAAATAATGTTATTCTTTCCTATGAAAGGTAATTTGGTATAGATAAGAAAATTATATGAAACCAGTTTTTAATTTAACATTTTTGTGGGTGCGTGGGTGTGTTTTTTGTAAGATCGGTGCATTAATAATCATTATTTATTAATAAAAGAACACTAAGAAAGAACATTCTCAGGTGCCTTTTCCTGTACAACATACTACGATATTTCGTAAAAAGGTAAGATATTTTTAACCAATTCACATTAATAGATTATAATTCAATTGTTACTTATAATTTATCTAACGTATACATTTACGTTATAACTTAATACGTATAGCATGTTTATGCTATTAGAGTTTATACTAATCCCGCTTGAGGTTTTAGGTTAGATAAATCAATTATTAGCGTATCTAAAACTTACTGCGTAAACGGTTGTGGTTATACTTCAGCGCTTGTCAATGCTGAATCTGACTTTGCTTTTAGCAGGCGCGTAGGACAACAGACTACTATTATATTATACGTGCGGTGGGAAGCACGCTCTCCACACCCGCAGCCGTTTCAATAGTGCTGCTCTACCTCCCCTCACTGCATTTAAAGTTAACGTAGCCGAGTACACAGCAATGGAGTTAGTCTTGAGATCTCTTAAGGCCGTTTACAAAGAGTCTCGTCCTGCGGTTAACCCTTACACTGCCAGGCTGTCTGTACTTACTAGTCCAAACAATGCCAAGCTACAATCCCGTTATTTTACCGGCTGATTTTGTAAAATTGTTAAAAACTTCAAAATTGACACGAGAGAAAGCTTTTAGTATCATTTTTTACCTTAAATTCTTCTCATATAAGTAATGGAAAAACATTTAGTTTCAATAAATTTGAAGTTAAAAAAAAACTTTGAACTGTAAACAAAAATTTTTATTTTCAAAAGTGTTGGGACAAGTCTTAATAGTTTTGGATATTTTAATTTTCTTTCATTTATATCAAAAGAAACGGCTTTCTTTTCTTTTGAAACTTGCTGTATATTTTCGTGTTCTCTGAAACAGGCGTGTTTAGTATCGCGCCAGTTTAAATTTTCCGCGCCTGTAGATTTTTCTAGAATAACGATCTCCCGCTCATGTAAGGTTTATTGATATTGTATCGATGCAAGCACTATTTTTCTTCGTGGATGTATGTAGTCCGGCCCTCACGTGACTCGATTTCCTCCAATAGAAAAATTCCCCTTTTCCTAATCCCATCGCCATGTTGGCATCTTGCCTCGCTCCTTTCTCACTCATGTGCTATCGTCCGAACGTGCCAGCCGTGCGTTGCAAGTCCGGGTAACCGACGCTATGTTCCCGAATACCGATGTCCTTTACAATTAACGTCCGACGCATTCTATCGCCTTTGTCGCCGTCTAAACATAATTATTCGGCCCCAGTCTATGCAACTAACGAGTAAATTGTATTGTTACTCAAATCAAATTCTTGAGTTGTGTGATTGACGAAACTGATGCAACTGTTCTGCCTCGTGCATTACCTTTTCCGATCATGTCTCCACGCTGCAATTACTAGTATAGTCAGTGATTTGTGTGACCTTATTAACGTGCTTTACAGTGACTTTAGTGCTTCAATATTAGTAAATATCAACGAACATTCTAGTGAGTTGCACCGCAGCTTTCCTTCATCTCATCAACTTGGGCAATCAGCGTACACGGATCAGAGTGAGTACCTCAATATTCATAGTTTTTGCAGCCTTATTTATCCTATATGTGTTCCTGTCGAATCCTTTTCCATTTACCCCTTTTATCGAGTTACGTGCATTGGCCTAGCCCTTGCTACGAAACGGGGCCGCGTCTTCAGTATCCGGGTGATATTAGATTTCACCATTTTAACGATTGAAGCGGAATGTAGGAGCTATAATACCATTTAGCTACCGCATTCAACAAGGCGACATCCACCAATTTATGTTATATAATTCTAGAACCGGTGCATTCACCAATTTTTATGTAGGGGAGAAATTGGCACACGACACGATGGTGCCTTCATCATTTGTAGTGTAGAAATTGACAGCTACGGATTTCTGTAGAGCAGATTACGTTTTTCCTTCACCGAAATCCGTAGTGGAAGAACACATTGTAGTTGCTACCAGACAACCCCAAGGGCGGTCCATTCCAAACCACGGGATGAAGAGAAAATGCAGTCCAAACCACAAAATTATTTTTTTATGAAATTGGATTTGGGATTCAATTGGTAACCCAGTGATTCAAATTACGCAGCTCAGATGACGGTAGATCAAAACTTCACTTTTATTATTGCAGAGGTTTGGTTAAAGAACCACACAGGTCTAGACACAATGACATTCATGACACAGAAATTTGAGCAGACTAAAATAATTTACTAACAAATACCAAAAAAGTAATTCTGTAAATTTTTGTCACAGAAGATATCTCGAGCAAATTTCAAAAAAATCCAAAGTAGCCTAAATAATAATAATAAAAAAAAAAATGAAGAGATGGCGAAAAAAATTATATTTTATATGAAATATTCTAAGTAACAATATTTAAAAAATGGTTATAAAGAATCAATTCTTAAAATGGGTAAAACTGAGATAATATTTTTAAATGATAATTACTTTAAAATTAATTCAAATTATTTAACTAAATAATATCATTAAATTCCATTTATACTAATGTAAGAATACATTTTTTTAAGAGTCACAATGAATTCAACTTTATCATAAATTCGCCCAGTATATTTTAGTTAAATAAAATTAACTGTAAAATCTCAATTTCTAAGTAAACTACATGGTTCAACAAAAGTTAAATTTTACTAGTTTGAAAAACTGTTCAAATGATTTAGAAATAATTAAAAAACTTAAAAGAAAACTTTAACAAAATCTTCAAAAATTGAACTTGAAATTGAGTTTGTTGTCATCGCCACCCATTCTAAATAATCGTTTACTGTATTGCCGGCCTTAAATACTTCTTCCGGCCTTTGTCGGCGCGGTAGGCCCTTTGGTGGCGTACCAACAAACCTTTCGGCTGCGCACCAACAGAAGCCTTTGTCATGAAGGTCGAGCCAGTTACTGCCTCCTACCACAGCGCTCTCTGCGACTATAAAAAGAGCGCTACACTGAGCCGAGAGGATTCAATTCGATCCAGACATAGAGAGATTCACTTCCACCAGTCTACAGCATCGACAAGACGTCCACCACAGCACACGCCTGCCGGACTACAGCGAAGACTAATCGACGACCCCACAAGCGAGAAGATGATCCTTCCGCTCGCCGACCCGTCACCGTAAGCCGTCGACCGGACCGTCATCGCCCGCTGACGCAAGCGATGCCCTCGACTGAGCCTTACGCCCATCGGATCCGATGAAGCAGCCATCGACGCTCTACTGCGAGGGATAAAGATAATGTCGCCGCTGGACGATCACCCAGCTCTTCGACCGCCACGACGACTACGACCGACGCTGCACGTCAAGACGACCACCGCTTAAACGGCCCTTTTCAGGGCCACCAACAATTAAAGGTTTTAACTCGCCACTAAATGTTACCCTCCGGTGACAGTGTAATGAATAGATGAGTGCAACATCTGACTTCCTGCGTTACATTTTGTGTTGTTTTTGAACTGTTTGCGCGGCCTACCTCTGTCGAGTTGTGGACTGTTCCGTGGATTAATATCCACGTATTGGGTTAACATTGTTTTACTTTTTAAAATGAAATAAATGAGTATCTTATGACTGTCTTGAATTTTTTTTGTACTTTAACTATGCTATACTTTATTACAAGATTAGAATTTTGATTTAAAGTGCCAATACAACTGAGGCGGTGAATAACAGAACTCTCCTTCTCCGCCAAGACTGAATTTCGGCAAAATAAAAAAAAACTAATATATATTTTATCTTTAGAGGTTTTTTGTACGAAGTTGGTTTTTCAGTTAAATATTGAATCCTGAAAGCAATTTCTAAAATTAAACACAGTTCTAAAACTTGTAAATAAGTTAAATTTGTAAATTTAGTTTGGAAAAGGAAAGTTTTGTTGCTTGAAATGTTTTAGGCAGTTCTGTTGTAACAAGTTGTGGATAAAGGCAGTTTTGATAATAAAACACAGGGATCATAGATATAACAGCTATATTTTATTATTAAAACAGTACTTTAGAAATTATGAGAACATAGCTAGACATTATTATAAACTTTATGAAATAATTGTATAATTATTTAAAAACAATTACTCAATTCAATTATTACATTATAACATCATAAACAGATATTGAAATAAATAGAAGTACATTTCTTTAAACCATTAGATCATCAAATTAAATAAGCTCTCAATTAGGTAAGCTCTCAAATTGCAGTTTCAGTTGGATGCATGTAGAGCAAGCATCCGTGGCTGGAGGTTTGAAACTCATGTTAAAATAAAAGTTAAATACATTCCTAAAAAATCTGTATTTGACTTTATTATCAACCCCAGTAGCCTGAAGATTGTACATTCTCCAGATCTTTTTTATAGTCAAATGACTAGGCAAATAGAGCCTTGTACTTTTTTCACGTGTGTAATGTGATTCTACAGGTTTTAGTTTCATTATAAACTCCATTACAAGCGTCTTCCTATTTTCATATAGCTTAGATTTTCGGTCGCCACCTCTATTTTCTTTATGGGGTTTTCTTTAGGTCTACATAAATTTTGTACCCGATACTTTGAGATGCTTAATATAGCAAGAAATGTCTTTGCGCATACCTGAGTAGAGCCTTGTTTTGTAGGAATGTAATAAGAGTTGGAAGTGGATTTTCTTGAAGAGTTAAGCACTTTTGCTCTTGTTGTCCTCTTTGGTAAAGATTGACTTACATCTTTAATAAAAATGAGTCTTGAAGAATTTTATTTGAACTTAAGTAGAAACCTTGATGAAATTTCCTCACAGTTTGCATAGTAATATTAGCGCACTTATAAGTCTTGGTATCGTAGCCACAATTAGGTGCTCGAGGGAGTGTTTTTACCTGTGCCTGAACAATTTGTACTTGTAGTACCCAGCCTTTACTCCAGTAAAGTATTACAGTGTACGATAATGATAGTAGGTGTATCATACACTATGTAACATTATACAATAAATTATAATAGTGTTTCTCCATTAAACAAGTTAAGAAGAAAAGACTGAAGTCTATGCATAACTAAAAACTATTCTATTACAAAAAAAGTTATACCATACCTTGCATCTCTCAGTGTTGTTTGTTTCTAATTTTCAATACTTCGTTTTCTTTTACTGCTGCGCCCAGAATTATCATTTTCTCTGTTTCCCTCCATTAAAAGTACTGTTATCTGAATAATATACTGTTATTAAAAAATTATGTTGTTTAACAGCAATCAAAGAAGCTTACCACATACCCGCCTGTAGTCCTGTTGATACTAAGGTTAGGTTAGGCAGATTTATTGCAGTCAGCTGTTAAAGAAAGATGTCTGACGAAAATAAAGCGGGAAACCATAAAATATAATACAGTTAACACATTGATATTTGTAATATGTTTTAAAAAGTAAACCACAATTTTATCGGAAAAGGAAAGTTTTGAAAAAAAATCACAAAAATTAAGTATGGTGGACATTGGAAAAGGACAGTTTTGAAAATGATTAATGGCACGAGAAAAGGAGTGTTTTGTTGCATTTACATGAGTCGATAAGGGCAGTTTTGAAATAAACCAGTGTTTTTATAGCACATTTAACCTAGGATAGAGACAGTTTTGGCAAGAAATCTCTATAAAAATAAAAACATGGCTACCAACTCTTAAATATTGTACTGCTAACTTATTTTTTTTAAAAAGTGGATAAGAACAGTTTTGTTACTCACTGCCTCAACTATATAATACTTAGTTTTTAAATATTATTGCTGTATGACATAGCAACTGTCAACGTATCATATTTTTTTGGGGTATATATATTGTGACACTTATTGCTAAGGCCCTAAGATTAAGTTGTCAAGTCCCTTCCGTGTATTATCGCTGAGCTCAACGCCGGTTGCCGCCGTCAGTTGCTGTAGTTCCGGGTTCTTCCGGCGCCTTCCCTGATTTAGTGCTCTTGGCGGTTCAGATGTCCAAGTTACTGGTTCGCAGTTACCAAGAACGGTTCCCTTCGGTAGTATCTTATCCGAGGAATCCAAATTCGCTACCCGGACGGAGATCGTCTTGCTGTTCGGTACTACAGCTCGCCCGATGATCACTCCTTCCTTTCCGGTGATTTCACCAGCTTCCATAACGCCGTTGTTGGTGCCCAGATTTTTCGACAGTGTAGCCGTTTCAATCCTCTCGCATCGGGCAGGTATCACTTCGTCCGCCTTTAGTAGAACTTCAGCATTGCTGAGCTTGAGGCGAGGACTCCATAATGCTACTTCACACCGCCCCATCTTCAGCAAGTGGCGTCCGATATCTACTGCAGCGTCGTGCGATCTCAGTATGTCAAGCCCTAATATGAATTCATCCACGATGTCGGCGACAAATACCCAGGCTTGTAGTTTGTAGCACCCGAGTGTTATATTAACTAATGCTTCGTCCTTAATAAGTAGTGTGCTGCCCGAAGCCGTCTGCACGGCGTACTTCTGGTTAACTTTCCTCCTCTTGCAGCGGGTCGCCTTGTCCGGCCGAATTACTAAAATTGAGGCCCCCGTGTCCACGGTAATAGAGCATGGCCTGTTATTTAATAATCCGTCAGCGATGAGGCTGTCTGACCCTCCTCGTACGGTGGCCAAACTGAAGATGGCTGGAGGGGAAGAGATCTTCGGCGCCGACGGTCCCCTCTTTACGCCGGCGTTTCGTCGTTTCCCTGGTCGGATATCAGCTTATTTTCTCCGCAGTTCCTTCTAAAATGGCCTGGCTTTCCACATTGCCAGCACAGCTGCTTTTCGCTGGTCGGTATCCGTCGATGGTTTTGACCCGGCGTGGTTTGGTTAGGCCGAGCTTCAAATCTATTTGAGACATTGTATTCGTCGGCAGTCACCCTCCGTACTTTCGCCGGTGTGTCTTTAGATGCGGTGACAGCTTCTATACGCAGTGCCTGAGTGAGAGCCTCACTGAGTGTCTTATGGCCCTAGAGAATCAGGTGTTTTTTCATTTCGGCGTCTCGAACCTCTTTGCCGAAACACTGCGCCGCTTCTTCTTGGATAAACCCGACAGGCTGTTCTCGAAAAGCCTTCTGCGCGAGCTGTTCAATATCCTGGGCGAATTCTTGCAAGGTTTCGCCCGGCTTCTGTCTTCATCCGCGTAGCTCACACTTGTAGATGGCCGCCAAGTTATGCTCGCCGTATCGCCCTTCTAGTGCTGCGACGATTTCTTCGTACCCTGCGGTCGCCGGTACAGCGCGTAGAACTTCTGCCGCCTGGCCTTGTCATTAGTACTGTAGTTTTCTCCGCCGGTGACCATGTGTTGAAGTCGGCCGCTGCCTCGAACTGTCGTCGGAAGACTTGCCACGAAGAACTCCCGTCAAATTTCGGTGCTTTCACACTAATTCCGCGCCCGGATGTTGTACTGTCGGAGTGAATTACCGGGCCGCGATATTCACTTGATTTCGCTGTTTTAACAATGTCCTTAAACCTAATATCTATAGCCTTATCTATTTTTTCTAACCTAGATTCTACAAATTCTACAACGTCTTTTCTCACTTCCTTAACATTTTCTTCTAACTTAGATTCTACATATTCTACATTTTCTTGCAACTTAAATTCTACTGAATCTATCCTATTATTTAAACTATCTACATTATCTCTAATTTTTCCTAATTCTATTCTTAATTCTGTCTTTATCTCATCATTACCTGACTGAATTACCTGTATTTTATCATTAATATCCTCATTTCCATCTTTAATTGCCTGTACGTTATTATTGGTTTTTTCATTACTTGCTTTAATCTCATTTAACATTTCCATTAATAAAGTCATGTCTACAGAACTCGCCATTTTGACTAACAATTTACAATTAATTACAAAAATAGCAACAGATACAAAATTAATAATTATAGTAGCAAGATAGATCTATTACAAAAAAATAAAACGATTATTTGTGAACAGTTTTACAAGCAATGATAAAGATTTTACAAAACTTTAAACACAAAATTTAAAAAAAAACACAACACTAATTTACTTTACCCTAAATTTTATAACACTTAGCTTAAATGAACTTTTACTTACAATTATTCCAAAAAAGCTAGATCCCGCACTTCTGACACCAATGTGACACTTATTGCTAAGGTCCGTTTCGGGATCTAGGTTATTAAATAATTAATACACTAAAGTTTACAATTACAGATATTTATTTCACTAAAAGATTACAAAATTAATAATTGAACTAATTATAACTAAGAAATACAATAAATGATTTAATAATTCACTTAAAATAGATAATTAACAATAAATAACTTACAATCACTTTTATAGGTTACACAACATACAAAACACAGAAACTGAATTCACATTAACTTTACAATACTCTCACAAAAAGACTTTACCCAATACGCACACAACAAAGGCAGTATAACAATCTTACTCGGATACGTAATCTGTTTACGCACCTCGATAATCGTACGGCAAAGATCACACGAATAGTGACTGTACCACGCTCGGGGGTCTCCTTTTATAATCATTCACAAAGATCGTTCCAGAACAAAGTAGTGAAATCTACTCAAGTACAAAAATAACTCTTTATTTATGAATGCTAGAAAAATCTTGTTAATAGGTCAATAAAAAGTCTTTTGTAAATAGAAAACGTAAACAACCTGCCTCCCTTATAATACCTGTACACAATACCTAAACTTTATGATAGTTATTACAACCCTAATGAATGAATAGACACAACTTTTATGGTTACAGCTGTCATTTACAAAACTGATCTTATTGTGTATTATTATTTCTGTCTTTATTACTCTCTCTTGTCGTTACTATTATTTCTTAACTATTTTTATGAATGGAATTCTGGAACATTCCTGTCTTTTCTTGGATCTTGTTACAATATATTAATTAAAAACTTAATTTAAAACTGTTTGTTTTTATATAATTATAAATTTGTATTTTTTGTATCTTATTGTTAATCATACGACAACAACCTACCTTTTTCTTTCAGTTTCCTAAATTTTCTTTTTTACTTGTATACTCTGTTCGCTCCGGCCAACCGAAAACGCGTGCGTGCCCGTGCGAGGGGCGGTAACATGAGGAACCTAATAAAAAAATAAATGTTTCTATGAAACGAACTAAAGTGGAAAAAGTTTATGATAAACACTGGATTCTATCCATGACCAAAAACTAACTAAACTATATTAAACATAGTTTTAAAGTCCTTTAACTAAAACGAAAAAATCTCTTGAGCAGAGTTCTATAAATAATTTATGTGAAGCAAATAAACACAGTAATGTATTTATTTTCAAAAAAAACTGACTATAAATTAAGGCATAAAAGATAAATTGATAAATACGATTTTGTAAACGAATTACGTAGAAAAATTTAAGTAATTCAGTGGTCATTGAACAAGATATAAAGAAATTCCAAACATTTATATATTATTTAAAATTAAAAATAACCAGAAAATATATTAAACATACTTAAATTTAAATTTAGGTAATCTTCTCAAGATTAGGATGTTAACGGTACGCCATCTTGTCCAAGAGAAGCGTAAAAATTTTAACACACTGTCATAATACAGAGTGAGGCATATGTATGGGAACCCTTCAATAAGTTGGAAACTGTTGTAGATATAATACTGTAACTTTCAGGATAAGTTATTGGTCAAATACTTTACCTTTTGACGTACAACTGAGTTTCAACCCCGTCTAAGAGGGTGGCCTAGGGGTTGTAACTCGAATATTTTCAATGTAAACACCCAGTGTGTGGTACATCATATTAAAGGCCTTTTAAATAAAAAAAGGCATAAATAAAAATTCTCTATGATACTTGTATCAAAAATGGCGGCTAATTGAAGTTTTAGTTTTTAAAGAAATGGTTGACACAATAATGAAACTAAAATGCTATTAATGTGACCTCTTAAACAATGTTGGATAATATTAATTGTTAAAAATATTGAAAAATAAACAATGAAATCAATTTAACAAAAAAACTAACAAATGGAAAAGTACATTACAAAAAAGACATTGCAAATCATGTTATTGGTAATAAAATAAAATAACTTATTATTGACAAATAACAAATCATTACAAATTATGCAATCATTTATTGAGGATCCTCATTGCTCGACTCGTAAAGTAGCAAGATTATGACATTAGCCAACGTTCAGTGATTCGGATATTGAAAGATGCACACTTCAAACCATTTAAAATACATCTGTTGCAAGAACTTAATGAAGATGACTTCGATCGAAGGCTTGAGTTCTGCGAAACTATGATGAACAACATTTGTGCACGTCCTGGTTTATTAAACGATATTGTTTTCAGTGATGAGGCCACGTTCTTATTGAATGGCAATGCTAATCGCCATAATTGTCAGTATTGGTCTGATGAAAATCCACGCTGGTAAAGGGAAGCCCATACTCAGTATCCTGTCAAAGTAAATGTATGGTCAGGTATTGTTGGTGGACGATTTGTAGGGTCTATTTTGATTGGTGGAAATTTAATCGCAGATTTGTACGAAAGATTGCTTGTGCAGGATATTATTCCAAGAATTCAAGACATTGTTGGCCCCCACTTCCACAACATTTGGTATCAACAAGATGGTGCCCCACCTCATTATGACATTCGGGTACGCCAAATTTTAAATTATGTTTTCTGGAAGCTGGATTGGACGAAGAGGGGCAATAGAATGGCCAGCGAGATCCCCCGACTTGACACCATTGGATTACTTTCTATGGGGCCACTAAAGTATTGTTTACCATAGTAAGCTGCAAAATATTGTGACACTTATTGCTAAGGTCCGTTTTGGGATCTAGGTTATTAAATAATTAATACGCTAAAGTTTACAAATTACAAATATTTATTAGACTAAAAGATTACAAAATAAATGATTAAACTAATTATAATTAAATAACACAATAAATGATTTAATAATTCACCTAAACTAAATAACAAACAATAAATAACTTAATAACTTACTTAGCCTACTTACAATCACTTTTATAGATTACACTAACATACAACACAAACTGAATTCACAAAACTACACATTAACTTTACAATACACACACAACAAAGAGACGGTATAACAATCTTACTCGGATACGTAATCTGTTTACGCACCTCGACAATCAAACGGCAAAGATCACATGAATACTGACTGGACCGCCGCCCGGGGCCTCCTTTTATTATCATTCACAAAGATCGTTCCAGAACAAAATAGAGAAATCTATTCAAGTACAAAAATAACTCTTTATTAATGAATGCTAGAAAAATCCCTTTGTTAACAAGTCAACTATTGTAAATAGAAACGTAAACAACCTCATAAACAACTTCATAAAAATAGCTGTACACAATAGTATACCTGAACTTTATGATAGTTATTTCAACCCTTATGAATGAATAGACACTTTTATGGTTACAACTGTCATTTACAAAACTGATCTTATTGTGCAAGTTATTGTTATTTTATTATTTCTTAACTATGTTTATGAATGAAATTCTGGAAGATTCGTGAGCGATCCCGTCTTTTCTCGATCTTGTTACATTGCCCCCTTCTTAAGGCTGCTCGTCCCGAGTAGCCCCTAAGTACGGTGCCAATCGATCGAGATGAACTACCACTTCTTGGTCCCTGGGCGTCGCTGTACTCGGTAGACGACGTCGTTGATGCGATCGAGGACAGCATACTGGCCTTCCCATTGATTTTCCAGCTTAGGGCACCTTCCTTTCTTCCTTCTCGGTCTGTAGAGCCATACACGGTCTTCAGGTTGAAATCCCGCGGAGTTAGCCATCAAGTCGTATCTTGCCTTTATTCGATCACTTGCTACTTGAAGATGTTGCCGTGCATACTTGTGGATTTCGTGGATACTTGCTACCAATTCCGCGGTGTACTGTTGCGCTGGTTGTTCCTTTTCAGGCGGGGCGCCGAACAGCAGATCACAGGGCAACCGTAGTTCACGGCCGAACATCATCTTGGCGGGTGTCAAGCCGGTGGTTTCATGTATCGCCGCTCTGTAGGCCATCAAGAAAAGAGGAAGCTTCTGGTCCACGTCTCGTTGATTTTTGGAGACTACCTTGCGCAGATGCTCTTCAACTGTCTTGATGTAGCGCTCGACCATTCCATCCGACTGCGGGTGTAATGCTGATGTCCTTGTCTTGTGGACGCCCAATCGTTCCAGTACTTCTTGAAGTAGCTGCGATTCGAAGTTCCGCCCTCGATCACTGTGTAGCTCTCTCGGTACTCCGAATCGGGAGAACAGCTCGTTCACTAAGGTTTCCGCCACAGTAGCCGCCTCTTGGTTTGGGATGGCGTATACTTCTCCTTCTAAATCCAAATTGGTCATTGTCCAACACTTTTTCTACTCGGTGTTCTATTCTCCTGTGTATAATTCTTATCAGTATTTTGGATGCATGGCATCTTCTTCAACATCAGTTTCTTGTTCTATCGCATCATGTTCTAATTCTTTTCCCCTGTAGAGTTGGTTTACAAATTCCTTCTATCTTTCAGCTCTCTCTTGGCCATTCAACAATGGTTTGCCACCTGCACTTTGAAAATAATTAACAGCTTTCTTCTTTCGTTCTCTAAAGTTTTCCCTTATTTTTCTGTAAGCTTTGTCTACTTTACCAACTACCATTTTACTTTCAATGTCCATACATTTCGCTCTGATCCACTCTTCCTTCGCTTTTTTACACTTTTTGTTTATGGTATTTCTCAAGTAGCAATATTGCCTTTTTCCTCTTTCGTCCTTTGCGTTTTTACATTTTCTTCGCTCATCCATCAGTTCCAAAATATCATTAGTAATTCAAGGTTTCCTACCTCTTCTTTTAGTGTGTCCTATCCATTCTTCCGCTGCTTTCACTACCACCTCCTTGAAGCTTATCCACTCCTCCGCTACACTTCTTGTGTCATTACCTCTTTCTTCTATCCCTTTTTGAATACTCTCCTGGAAATCTGGTTGTCTTGTTCTCTTAGTTTGTCTACATCCCACCTAGCATTTCCCTGTTTCTTCTTCAGTTTTTTAAGTTTAATCCTGCTATCCATTACTACTAAGTAATGATCACTCCCTATGTCAGCACCTGGATAGGCTTTGCAGTTCATAATCTGGTTTCTAAATCTTTGTCTAACCATTATGTAATCTATTTGGTATCTTCCATTGTCACCGAGCACCATCCAAGTGTATAACCTCCTTTTATGATTCTTAAATAGTGTATTGCCTATCACTAAATTATATTTGGAGCAGAAATCTACCAGCCGACTCCCTCTGCCATTTCTCTTCCCTAGACCATATTCTCTGATTATCTTTCCTTCTTTTCCTTCTCCAACTACTGCATTCCAGTCTCCCATAACTATCAAATTTTCATCACCCTTGACAAATTTTATTACTTCATCTAATTTCTTATATACTTGTTCTATTCCTTCCTCTATGTGCAAGAGGTAGGCATGTAGACATGCACTGGTGGGCTTTGGTTTCATATCTACTCTAACCATGATAAACCTATCACTACACTGCCTATAGTACGTCACTATTTGACCAATTTTTTTATTCATTATTAGACCCACTGCGCCCTGCCCTCCGATGGCTTTAGTTTTAATAACCCCAAAAGTCTTGGTCATCATCGTCATCCCAGCGTACCTCATCAATGCCTACAATATCTAACTTCAACCTATCCATTTCCTTTTTTAAATTCTCTAACCTATCAGTTTGTTTTACACTCCTAACATTCCATGTTCCAACTCGAAGAATTTCAGAAACTTTTATCTTTTTGATGAAGTTCCCTCTGATAGTCCTCACCCGGAGATCCGAACGGAGGACTAGTTTATCTCCGGAATGTTTTACCAGAGAGGACGCCATCGTAATTTTTCATATTTTGAAGTTCTCAAAGTTCTTGAAGACCTGCATATAGTTAGTAAGCCTAACCAGAATCATACATTAAGGAGTTTCCTCACGATAATTCTAGTCAGACAGAAAAAGCTGTAGTTTACTGTTGCTTTCAGCTTTTTGGTTGGCAGACTGAGTGCCCTGTGCCACCATCTGCCAGGGTGGAATGGGCAGCCCTTCCAGTTCCGTTCACCATGAGGCGGTCATCGTGTTGATGTGTGGTCACATGGTTACTAACAGGCCACACAACGTGAATGTATGGATAGGACACTAGCCTTCTATCCCGGCCGGTTCCCTTAAGCCTTTTGTAAAAGTAATTAAGGGGTCTCCTTCCAGTTGACGACAGAAGCCCTTTAATGCATATATAATTAGCCCAAAAATGCATATATAATCAAATTTATAGGAAATTATTAGAACTTTAAACTCGCGGGCTTCCCTCGCATTCGACTAGTGCCGCCGCCTACTTGCAACACAGCGGAATCTACACGAACCAGGCTTTTCGATAGAAGAGTTGTCTTTTGCAACGCACACCGTCTACTAGTTACCTCACTCCATGCCAGTACAGGTAACTAAAATATTAATTAGGATTTACAGTCTATTTAAATTTAGTTCGTAACCTGGCTTTATGGACAGGAAGTAAATGATCTATAACTTTTATTTCAAACATTTTTCTCTTCAGAGCCTAGTTTAGCGTCTAAGAGTGATTTCCGTATTATTAAGCTAAACTCAAAGGTTGGTTTTAATTTTGCATCATGGACTCGTGATTAAAATAAGGTCATGTTTTTTGAGGTTAGTTTTTTGTTTATATCTAATGTTAGGTTATATTGTTCATTATTTGCATAGACAAGAGAAAGTCTTGTGGGTATCACACCATTTTTTTTACTTTTGTATGTACAATGCTTATTACCCAATTGCTTGGTAGTGTAAAGTAACGGGTGTTTCAAAAAGGACGCACTTCGAAGTTTGAGAACGCTAATTTATAACATTAAGTAATTACAAATTATACGGTATGAAATTATTACCTTTATAACATTCAGATTACCTTTAAAACTTCACAATAAATGTTCAAAATGACTTCCTCCGCTTGTAATGCAAGTTCGGACACGTTTCATAACATTTGCAGCCACTTTTCGTAGTGTTTGCTCATTAATGTTTGTAATCTCTCTTTCAATATTAGCCTTCAATTCTTCAATTGTATGAGGATCGTTTTTAAAAACCTTACTCTTTAAATTCCCCCAAAGAAAAAAATCCGCAGGAGTAAGATCTGGGGATCTTGGTGGCGACAATCCTTTTGATATCACACGATGGCCAAAAAATTCTCGTAGCATATTCAGCGTTTCAGTAGAAGTATGGCACGTTGCGTTATCCTGCTGAAACCAACAATCTCGATCGTGTAATTCTAACAACGCTATAAATTGTTCAATTAAGTTGCGGTACACCACACCATCTACAGTATGTCATAAAATAAAGGCCCAACAATACGACGCCGGGAGATCGCACACCAAACACCAATTTTACGTGCGTGTAGTGGACGTTCATGAAATGTGTGAGGATTATGAGCGCTCCATATTCGGCAGTTTTGGCTGTTGATGTAACCATCCAAGTGGAACCATGCTTCGTCACTGAAATAAACACGATCCAATATTTGAATACCGTTGTCATTAACAAGAGAACGTATCCAACGACAATACTGTATACGTTTCCCATGGTCAACTTCTTTCAGCTCATGAACGACACAGATGCAGTAAGGATGCAGATTTAATTTTTTTTGTAGCCCTTATAGCGGAAGATAGTGATAATCCAGCCTGTGAAGATAACTTTCTAAGTGATTTGCCGGGTGAGGTAATCAAACGTTGTTTCACATCGTCCAAAACTTGTTCTGTTAACACTGATGGTCGACCTGTGCTTTACCGATCCTGTACACTGCCAGTCTCACGAAATTTTTTAATCAGACGCGATATTGTGGTGTTATTAGGTATTTCAGAATTGGGAAATTTTAACTGGAACTCGTCTTTCACTCGTTCGTAAGATTTATACGCGCAATAACTTTCAATAATAAAAACACGTTCATCCTTTTAAAAAACCATGTTTGAACTTATACTGACACAAATGAATACTGGGATAGCACTAGTACAAATGTCAGTAATACACAATGGGTCAACAATGAGTACGGTAGTGCCAACTGTTATTTGGGGGGAAAAATATTCCCTATGCAGAAAATATTAACCCTTAAACTTCGAAGTGCGTCCTTCTTGAAACACCGTTATATTATACAAATAAAACTCTCTTAACCTGTTTACTGCGGTATTAGGAAATGTGTAGAACAGTAATGCAATACAGTACAGTAGTCTACACTGACCAAACTTACCCCTAAATGAAACTACCCTTGATATTCAAACAGAAAAAAGTTGTTAAGATATTTTTGTAGCTCCAGATAGTGAGTGGTCAATTAAAGGGTTAAGATTGCAGTCTTAATATGCTTTTTAGGGCAAAAATGTTTGTAATCAAAGTTATAGAACATTAAAAAACCTACAATGTTTATGACAAACTTTTTATTGAACAACTCTTAGTTTAGCGACAATTAGTAATTTTCTGTTTATTTTTTCATAAAAATCTGTAAAAAAGCGTCTTCTAGTAATACTATGTAATGTTTAAAATGTATGGAATAATAATTAAATTTTAAATTAAAAAAACGCGTGACAAAAACCTTTAAAATAAAAAAATAATATATATTGGCCCTTAGGTTTGCCATCGTCGCTTCGTGGTACCGCAAAGAACAACTAAGTTCTATTCTGTTAGCGGGTCCCCCAACGCGGCGACGGTAAGCCTAAGGGATAATAGTACACATTATTTTTTAATCTTTAAAAGTTTTGTTTTTTTTTATTAAATAATCTGTGGTTATTGCGGATTTTATTATTATGTTTTGTAAGCGGGTGAAACTGCTTGAAAATATATATCGAACTCTGTAAAGTTCGATTGCAAAATTCTCGTTTAGGAGTACGATTTGATCGATTACACCTCGATACGCTAATAGAAGTATACGATTAGATAGGTTATTAATTGAACTTGTTTTGTCTTGTGTTGTCATTATTCTGAATGTAAGAATATTTGGTAATATTTTGATGAAGTTTTAAAGATGTCACATTTCAGCGGAGTTTTACAGTTAACCGATTTAGATGA
This sequence comes from Catonia carolina, assembly GCA_035578175.1. Lineage (NCBI taxonomy): Eukaryota > Metazoa > Arthropoda > Insecta > Hemiptera > Achilidae > Catonia > Catonia carolina. Next base: position 5,669,662 of record JAQMRL010000004.1, read on the forward strand.
TTTTATTACACCGTCACAGGTATCTTTGATTTAATATCGCATTTTTACCAAACTAGAATGATTTTGCAGAAGGCTTTAAAATTAATTGCACTTCTAATTTATGATTTTAAAGAGATAACAATATTAAACAGATGAAACGGCAAGAAATATCATGGTTTTTCTTTTGTGTCATAATTTACGTGGTATTTCAAATCGTGACAATCATGTCATGAAATGTAATGTAGTTTCTAATCTAACCTAACATAATTTAAATTTCATAAAAAGTGTGGTAACGGGATGGAATAAAAGTATTCAGGATAAATCTTGAGAGGCACAACTTGAAATCTGTACCTTACTGACCCTTTTCTTGTTTTTAAAACTGGATTCAGGAGACTCGAGAAGCAAGTATAGAACGTTTCGAGATAACTGACACCATAATTTTAACTATCTGTAAATTTATTTATTGCTACTTCTTGCTTGCTGACTAAAATAAGTGTCATCCAACCAATCAAATAATACACAGTTCACTTAAAAGGTTATGTATTTTTCTATCGAAAACTATTTAGAAAGGGATTCTTGACAATGTTATATGTTTCATCAATCAAATATTTTTTTTTAGCTTTTCTAAACCAATTAGGATTACAGTACTATATCTTTTTAAAGCTTGTGGGAATGTACTGTTGTATTTCTACCTACAAGGTAGGTTTTTGTTCAAACAATTTACTATCTATTTGTGATTAGCAACATAGTGCAGTTACTTGAGCCACAAGTTTGTCTTTGTTTGCAACGAGGGATAAAGGGGGAAAGGGGAAAAGCATCAGTGTGAATGTGGGACTGCTTTAATTTCAGTACAACGAACACAGCAACCTATATTATTCCCAGACCATATACGGTATATCGCGGAACCTTTTGTAGGTTAACTGTACGAATGTAACTGTTTATTTTAGTAAACGAAAATATTAATTTCTCAAAAACGTCGTCAGACACAGTGCTGAACGAAATCTTATATGCTGTTTAATAATGCTGTGAAGTTGAACCTAAACAAAAATGCCTTTCCCTGCCTCTTAACAAAAGCAATGAGCAGGTGGCTAACTACTGTAATATTTCTCTTTCCACAATTCGAAAAGTAAAAATCTGGTGTGAAACACTCGCACAACTTTCTCTTGCCAATGCAAATAATTAACAGTATAATGTAACATTAGAAATAAACAAAAAGTAACCTCAATAAACATAACCTAATTTTAATCATGAGTGAAAGACGCAGAATGAAAAGCGAACTCAGTTTGGCTTAAAAATACGGAAAATCACTCTTTCACGCTAAACTAGGCTCTGTAGTGAAAAATGCTTTAAATAAAAGTTGTAGATCTTTTTATTTCCTATAAAATTTATTATATACACTTTTGTCGTAAAATGCATACCAAGGCCGAAATTATAGAAAAATCAATTTTTCACACATTTTCGTGAGAAAAAATCAGAAAATCGCTAATTACTGCTAAACTAAGCGTTATACAAAAAAATGTTTGAAATAAAAGTTGTAGAATTTTAAATTCTCTACAACTTTTATTATATAAATTTTTGCGCTAAATTGCATATGAAAGCCGTAATCTTAAAAGAACTATGTTTTTACATGAAAACAGCCTCACCCAGAATTTCAGCAAACATGACGCCTACCCTATCTTGTAGAGAATAAAAAGTTGAGTAAGCCAGGCGATTTAAAAAAAAATCGTAGGACCAGTTTTTGAGAAAATCGCAAAAAAGTGAAAAATTACACGAATAAACTACTACTTCCGGTTGACCGATTTTGATGAAAATGTTTGTGTCGGGTCTGGTAGTGGTATATAACTTAAGTTTCAAGTTTCAAGTTCGTACGATGTTCCGTTCTTGAGATATTCTGTTCACACACACACACACACACACACACAGACCAATCGCTAAAAATTTTTTTTGGGTTCAGGGGGTCTGAAAACGTATAGATCCGGTGAAAATTCGATTTCGAAAAATCGACAGAAAACAATACTTTCCTTCCTATATATTCATATAAGCAAGAGAAAGTAAAAACGGAAATTAAAGACGTGAAGAAGCTATTCTTTTACAGTTTTGTTGACACCGGGTAAAAAAGGAAACGGTTAGGTAGATACTAATGAGACTGATAGTGAAGACGCCGGTGACAGCAATAGTAAAGTAGGCGATTCATTTGTAGAAAATTTTGTTGTAATGAAATGAGGTAGCTGGTAATTACAGTAAATGAAACATTTGTAGCCATGTAATTAAGCTACAGGCAATATTACAGGTCACATTTATTTCTTATAAGGTTTATGAAGAAAACATTTTCTCGGAATAAACAACAGCTTACAAAAGGTATGCAGAAACTACACAGTAGTGAAATGTACGACTAGTGTCTCATTCTTGAGGTTGGCAGCACTGTCAAATTTTTACTTCTTTTCCTCACCGCCCATCCATACGCAAAAGGCAATCTCGTGACTTCAGTATCTATTTCAATTCTATTTCTTCTGTTTAGATTGTGGACATTTAAATTCTGTAAAAAAGGTATTTCGATGTACATAATATATCAGCCCATAACAGACAGGTGGAGTGTCAAATTATTTACACTCAATCTGTTAGTTGCAGGGATAAAATAAATAGTTCTGTTTTTATCACATGGTCAGCCAATTAAATGACTGAATCATTTAAGAACAGAAGAGGTAGAGGTGTAAAAGATACTAATCAGAGTTATCTCATCTGCAAGTAATGGATTTCATTATACAGCCAGACCCTGTGGTGAATGAAGTGAAAGTGTCTTTTGCAGAGTGGAAAATATATGCTTTTCAGAGGGCCCGGCATGCTGATAAGTGTACTTTTCCACTCAGTGAGGAAGGCAATGGTAAACCACCTCACTCCTCGATTTACTTAGTAAAACCTCTGCGGGTTCAAACCAGCCTTTCGGCTGATGACCTAAACAACAACAACATAATATATCATCAGTTCAAAATTTAAAAAAATGGAACTATATGCAGTTGAAGCTTCATAAATAATCGTCTGCATGAAGTTTAGCATACCAGCTGGTTCCCACCATACAGGTTATAGCTTTAACATGTTACTCTGTATGAAAATACCCCAAACTACTCATGACATGGCCGGCCGCATTGGCGCAGTTGGTAACGTGCTCGCCTCTCATCATGCGGTCTTTGGTTCGAATCCCATTCAGGCACGGCATATTTTCATACGTTACAAAAAATCATTTCATGCTTCACCGTCTGCATTAGCAGTAATTGCAGAACAGTCGGACGTTAAACAGAACAAAAAAATAAACATGACATACCGGATATGAGATAAAATTAAATCATGGTATGCTGCTGGCAGAAATTTTTACTTTCCATTGTTTTTTACAAATGTACAGTATACGGAAGGAAAGTATTGTTTTCATGTTGATTTTTCACCGGATTTACACGTATTCAGACCCCCTGAATCCAAAAAACATGTTTTTAGCAATTAATTGGTCTGTGTGTGAATGAAACATCCTACTAAATTGAAACATAAAACTTAAGTTGGGTACCACTAGAGGACCCGACTCAGTTATTTTTATAAAAATCTGGCATGAAACACTCGCACAACTCTCTCTTGCCAATGCAAATAATGACCAATATAACCTAACATTAGTAATAAAAGATTAGAAATAAACAAAAAAAACTAACTTCTAAAAACATAACCTTATTTTAATCATGAATGAAAGACGCAAAATGAAAATCAACCTCAGTTTGGCTTAAAAATACGGCAAATCACTCTTTCACGCTAAACTAGGCTCTAGAGAAAAATATTTTAAATATAAAAGTTGTAGATCTTTTAATTTCCTATAAATTTAATTATATACACTTTTGTGGTAAAATGCATACTAAGGCCGAAGTCTTAAAAAAAAAGATTTTTCACACGTTTTCGTGGAAAAAAAACAGAAAATTGCTAATTACCACTAAACTAAGCGTTATACAAAAAAATGTTGAAATAAAAGTTGTAGAATTTTGAATTCTCTACAACTTTAATTATATAAAATTTTGCGGTAAAATGCATAATAAAGCCGAAATCTTAAAAAAACAATTTTTACATGAAAACAGTCTCACCAAGAATTTCAGCAAACATGGCGCCTACCCCATCTTGTAGAGCATAAAAAATTAAGTAAATGAGGCGATTTAAAAAAAATCGTAGGATCAGTTTTTGAGAAAATCGGAAAAAAGTGAAAAATTACACGAATAAACTACTACTTCTGGTTGACCGATTTTCATGAAAATGTTCGTGTCGGGTCCGGTAGTGGTATGTAACTGAAGTTTCAAGTTCGTACGATGTTCCGTTCTTGAGATATTTTGTATACGCACAGAGCAATTGCTTAAAACATGTGTTTTGGGGGTCAGGGGGCAGAAAACGTGTAGATCCGGTGAAGAGTGGATTTGTTAAAATCGACATGTAAACAATACTTTCCTTCCTATGTATTCATATAGACAAGAGGAAGTAAAAATTGGTGAAATTCTTGGTGAGTGTGCGCTCTCCTAAAAAAAAAATGTTTTTTTAAGATTGCAACCTTAATATGATATAATTTTGAAGTTAATTCTATTTTATATAATGAATTTATATAATAAATTTCACTAACCTTCCTTTGTAACTGCGTCAACTTTTATTTTCACTTAAATGTGTTAAGATTTTTAATAAATAAAGTTTTTAATTTCAATTATATGTTATTTACTCTGATGATGGTGGATCCACCATAACACGTGTAAGTGAACAAAAATTAAAAGTTGACGCAGTTAAAAAGGAAGGTTAGTGAATTTTATTATATAAATTCATTATGTGTTTAGGTCATCAGCCAAAAGGCTGGTTTGAACCTGTAGAAGTTTTACTAAGTAAAACGAGGAGTGAGGTGGTTTACCATTGCCTTCCTCACTGAATGGAAAAGTACGCTTATCAGCATGCCAGGCCCTCTGAAAAGCACATATTTTCCACTCTGCAAAAGACACCTTCACTTCATTCACCACAGGGTCTGGCTGTATAATGAAATTCATTACTTTTAGAGGAGATAACCCTGATTAGTGTCTTTTGCACCTCTACCTCTTCTGTTCTTAAATGATTCAGTCATTTAATTGATTGACCATGCGATAAGAAACAGAACTATTTATTTTAGCCCTGCAACGAACAGAGTGAGTGTAAATAATTTGACACTCCACCTGTCCGTTATGGGCAGAAATTCATTATATAAAATAGATAGTATTTCAAACTGCAGGATGCATTATAAAGATTTATTTTTGAATGAAGAATTTTAAAGTTGTAGAACATTTAAAAATCTACAACTTTTATTGCAAACATTCCTTCGTGCAATGCTTAGCTTAGCGAAAGTAATTTTCTGTTTATTTTTTATAAAAATCTGTAAAAAAGTGGGATTTTTTAAGATTATAGCCTTAATATGCATATTACAACAAAAGTGTACGGTAGCCTAATCTAAATTATAGAAAATTAGATATATGGGTGAAACACTCTCACAACTTTCTCTTGCCAATGCAAATAATGAACAATATAACCTAACATTAGTAATAAAACATTAGAAATAAACAAAAAAATTAATCTCAAAAAACATAACCTTATTTTAATCATTAGTGAATGGTGCAAAATGAAAACCAACCTTTGTTTGGCTTAATAATATGGAAAATCACTTTTTGATGCTAAACTAGGGTCGGTAGAGAAAAATGCTTGAAATAAAAGTTGCAGAGCTTTTAATTTCCTATAAATTTGATTATATGTATACACTTTCGTTGTAAAATTCATATTAAGGCTGAAATCTTTAAAAAAAAATCGATTTTTTACAGATTTTCATGAAAAAAAAACAGAAAATCGCTAATTACTGCTAAACTAAACGTTATACGAAGAAATGTTTAATATAATCATTATAAGTTTTTAAATTCTGAACAACTTTTATTATGTACATTGTTGCACTAAAATGCATATTACAGCCGCAATCTTCAAAAAATAAAATTTTTCTACAAGAGCGCAGCCTTCCCAAGAATTTCACTAGACATGGCGCCTACCTTATCTTGTAGACCATAAAAAATGTAGTAAATGAGGCGACTTAAAAAAAAATCATAAGAGCCATTTTTGTAAGGAAATCGCAAAGAAGTGAAAAATGACACGAATAAACTACTACTTCCGATTGACCGATTTTGATGAAAATGTTCATGTTAGATTCGGTAGTAGTATATAATTTAAGTTTCAACTTTGTATGATGTTCCGTTCTTGAGATATTTTGTTCGCACATGCAAACACACACACACACATACACACACACACACACACACACACACACACACACACACACACACACACACACACACACACACACACACACACACACACACACACTCACACTCACACTCACGCGTGCACACGCACAGAACATTCGCTAAAAACATGTTTTTGGGTTCAGTGGGTCTGATAACGTATAGATCTGGTGAAAACTAGATTTCTTAAAATCTACATGAACACAATACTTTCCTTCTCCTATATATTCGTATAGGCAAGAGAAAGTGAAAACCCTACAACTTTTATTGAAGGATTTTTCTCTACAGAGCCTAGTTTAGCCAAGCTAAGGTTGATTTTCATTTGGCATCATTCACTCATGATTAGGCCTAAAATTAGGTTACGTGTTTCATTTTGTTTTACTTATTTAAAGTCACATCGAAAGCTTGGTCATTAGCAACTACGGTGGGTTTTGGCACATAATAATTTCCAGACCCTAGCCGGGATCCGAACCAAGGACCTGTGCTTAGTAGGCTAGCATGCTAATCGCTACCCCACTAGGGTGGCCATTTTGTATTTTACATTGTTTTTTAATGTTTAAATATAGGTTATAATGTTCATTATTTACATTGGCGAGGTTGGAGGGGGAAGATAACGAACGGTGTTGAATTGGCTGTAAAGTTGTGCTCTTGTCTTTTGTGTAAATTCTGTTGGAATAAAAGTAAAAGTGAAAATACATGTGGTATCAAGTTGTGTGGCAGAATTTGGTGAATACGACAATGTGAACAGTATGGTGATAGCGACTGTAGTTTCTTTTTTATTTGTAAGAATAACTTTTTTTTCTTGGCTAAGTATTAAAGACACAGTAGTATTTCATTTTTGGACTTTGAACTGTGATTGTCATTGAGTATTATTTAGTGGCCTAATCAATTGTTAGGAGCAGAAATAAAATTATAATTTTGTTTTCATGTTAAGCGATTAAATTTGAAATTGTGACTGGTTTGTACTGGAAAGTATGCAGGCTACAGTATTTTGTGGACATAAATAGTGCTTATCACAGTAATAATGAACCGATAGGATTTGTTAAATGAAATATAATAGATTGATAGTAAACAAACAATATAATTAAAATAAAATATAAACAGTACGTAAACAACAGGGAAGTAAAAAAAAAAAAAAAATAATAAGTTGTGAATAGGTAATTGATGTCGGGTGGCATTGGAAAATATTTTACACCGCGTAGAACGTGTGCTAAGAGACAGAGATCAATTAGTTCACCAGAAGATTTAGATTCATTGCGTAAAAGAAGTTTAGTAATGGCACAGGACGAGAAATCAGTGCTGGCCATGGAAAAAGTAATGGCCAAGGTGTTAGATGAAAAATGTTAGATGAAGTGTTATTGAACAGTCGTAGGGAAGAAAATAAGAAATTAAAGCAGGACTTGAATAAAGTTATGTGTAGGAATGAATTTTTGAATGATAGGTTGAATGATTTAGAGAATAGATCGCGTAGGAATAATTTAATTTTTAGAAATTTAGAATGTGGTCCCCAAAATAATATAAAAAAATGTGTTAAGGATTTCTGTGTCAATTTTTTGGGTATTAAGGATAACATTGGGATTAACCGAGCTCACTTTCTTGGGAGGGAGGTCGGTGGTTCAAACATCAGGCCTATCATAGTGCACCTGCCCAATGACGAAGATATTAACAATATATTAAGTAAAACAAAGAAGTTAAAGGGGTCAAATTACTACGTGCACAGAGATTTTTCCATTGATACGCGAAATAAAAGGGCAGAATTGTTTAATTTAAAGAAGGAAATAAATAGGATGGATAAGAATAAGAGAGTGTTTATAAATGTGGATCGTTTGATAGTTGAGGGTTGTACGTTTACGTTGACGGAGGACATGAATTTGGTATCACAGGGTTTGGATGGGCGCAGTAGGTTGGCAGGGTTGCTGGGGGGGTGAAAGATGTCTCAAAATTGCTGAAGGTGGTGCAGGAGAGAGATTAGCAAGGGCTTGTCTGCCAGAGTGGGTGTAGGAAGGTAAATAGTTTAAAAAATGGGGTAAATGTAGATAATATTCCAAAGGAGAGCGTGGTAAATGTAAATAGTATTTCAGAGGGTTTTGTACTCAGTATGGTGTATTATAATGTTGGTGGTCTTAAGAGTAAGAGGTTTAATTTAGATTTTTTCAGTTTTGTTAGTAATTATGATGTCTTCTGTCTCACGGAAACTTTTGTGGAGAAAAAAGACGTAGCAGTTTGGGGTAACTATTTCCAGGGTTATAAATTGTCATGGAAACCGGCATATAAATGTTCAGAACGTGGTAGGGCAAAATCGGGTATGGTTTTAGGTTACAGATATCAATTGGAGGGGGTCTTACGCTTTGAAAAATTTGGAGAAGAAGAAATAATTAAAATGTATAGTAAAGGTAAGGAATACTTTTTGATACCGGTTTATTTAAGTGGGGGGAATTTTGCAGACTGGGAAAGTGATTTTAAAAACCTGGAATTATTGTTTGATGGCTATTTATGCAATAAAAATTGTATATTGTTAGGGGACTGCAACGGGCGTGTGGGGATGGAACAGACTGTAGATGAGGATTATTTCGAGACTGTGGTTTGAGTGCTGTTAGAAGGTCTAAGGATAGTATGTTAAATGTAAAGGGGAGACATATGCTGGAATTCTTTGAGAACAAAAATTTGATAATTTTAAATGGTCGCATGCATGGGGATGGTGGTGGTGAATTCACATACCTTGGGGTGCAAGGATCTTCTGTGATAGATCTGTGTGCGGTGGGATTGGATTGTTAGGGTATAATTAAGTCATTTCGCATTGGTTTGGAGCATTTCTCAGACCACATGCTGGTGGTGGTGGTGGAGGTGTACTGTGAACCGGTGGGTGGGGAGAAGGATATCTTACCGCTTCTGCCGAAACTGTTGTGGTCAGACAGAGGGATAAATGGATATAGAAAAAAGTTAATGTTGGCATGTGTACAGGAATGTGATGTACTGTTGAAGGGGTGTGAGGGGGTGAATTATTTAATAAAGATGATTTCTAGCGCTGCGAGTAACTCAAATTATGTATTGAGTGGTGGTAAGAGGAAGGCAAAGCAGGAGTGGTTCGATAAGGAGTGTGAAAAAGCTAGAATTCGGGTTTTTTGTCTATTAAATTTGTATAGAAAAAGTAATGCAGTAGAAGTCAAAAATTAATATTTGAGTGCTAGGTACTATTACAGAGATATGTGTAGAAAGAAAAAGGCTGCTTTTGTTTCTGGGGAAATAGAGAAATTTAAAGGAGCTAGGGATGGTAGGGTTTTCTGGAAATGTGTGAGATATTTTAAAAAGAGAGTATTCAAACGCGATCCAGGAATAAAAGCGGATGAATGGGTTAGTTATTTTAAAAATTTGTTAACGGGGCAAACAGCAACTAAAATTATGTACGCTGCACCATTTTGTGTAGATGAGTTGCTGGATCAAGAGATAGGGTTTCCAGAGTTACTTGTAGTATTAAAGAAGGCTAAAAATGGGAAAGCTCCAGGGATGGATAGAGTACCCTATGAATTTTTTAAATATGCACCAGTAGTGTTTTTAGGAGGTGTGTTGAAATTATATAACAACATATTAAACACAGAAGAGGTACCAGTAAGTTTTACAAAATCCATTATCTTTCCGATCCATAAGAAGGGGATGTTAATTTGGTAAATAATTACAGAGGTATATCATTCATAAATGTGATTGCAAAACTATTTACGGGTATTTTGTTGGGTAGGTTAGTTAATTGGGTAGATAAGAATGGATTGTTAAATGAATGTCAGCCAGGTTTTAGGCGAGGTTATTCTACCACAGATAACATCTTCAATTTGCTATGTACGATTAATCTCAGCTTGAAGGAGAGAGGTAAAAAATTGTATGTTTTCTTTGTAGATTTTAGAGCAGCTTTTGACCATGTGAGTCGGCATGCGCTTTTCTATAAATTGTATTCATTGGGGTTAAGTAGTAAATTTATAAGTATATTGAAAGGTTTGTACACTGATACCGAGTCGTTTGTTTGGTGTAGTGTAGGGTTAACAGAGGGTTTTGAAACAGCTGCAGGAGTCAAGCAAGGGTGTCTGCTATCGCCACTGTTATTTTCTTTGTTTATAAATGATTTGTATGAGGAATTGGGAGGAGGGATAAAAATTGATGAGGTATTCGTTAGATTATTGTTGTATGCAGATGACTTGGTGCTTTTGGCATCGGATCCAGAAGCTTTGCAAGGTATGATTAACAAGCTAGTGTTGTATTGTGTTAAATGGAATCTCGAAGTCAATTTGGACAAATCAAAAGTAATGGTTTTTAGAAGAGGGGGGAAATTGGGGAAGAGGGAAAGATGGACATTTGGTCAAACGCCAATAGAAGTTGTAAATAACTATAAATATTTAGGGATAACACTTACACCTTTATTATCACTTTCTGCGCATTTTAAGGAAAGAACCACGACTGCTAAGTTCGCTCTGAAAATAATGTGTGGAATAACCTTTTAGCCAATACTGAAGTCTCAGTATCTAGTAAGTGGGAGGTTTTTAATTCAGTTAGTAGGGCAGTAATGGCATACAAAGCTCAGGTCTGGGGATGTGAAGGAGTGGAAGAGCTGGAAAAGTTTCAGCGGTATGTTTTAAAGAGGATCTTTTGGTTACCAAGGTACACTCTCCGAATTATGTAATTTACTTGGAGACTGGGGTGGATTTGATACGACAGTATGTTTTGAAAATACATTTCAGTTATATTATGAAAGTTTTAAGGATGCTGGAGAGCAGGCTGCCTCTTAAATTGGCAAGGCTGGTAATTAAGTATAAAGTTGGGTGGTTTAAGACATGGCTAAATTTGGCAGCAAAGTTCAATTGTGAGCTACAGGATAATATTGAGGGATGTGACAATTGGCCATTGCAGTTAGAAAATATTTTGGTTAGTATGAGGGAGTCCACGAGGGGTAGATGGATGGAAAGGGCAAAACATAGTAGGTATGGTAAACTTGAGTGGGATTTAGGGGAAACAACATACATAGCTGATGAATATGATGGGCGTTTTATCAGTACTATATTTAGAACAAGAGTAGGGGTGTCCAGGTAGGGAGGGGGATGCAAAATTATGCTCAATGTGCAATGCCCGTGAGGTAGAGGACATATACCATTTTATCGGTAGGTATCTTGTTTTGAAAGATATTAGATTGGTGTGGTTGGGGGCTACAACTCTTGAAGAGGGAAGGTTGGTGAGCTACTTAAACGGTGAAAATTGGTACAGTCTAGTAGGATACGTGAGGGCTGCAATCAAGTATAGAAAATATCTGGTCACAGAATTTAATTATTGAAAGTAGTTACTATTTTCTTTTTAGTGAAGATTAATAAATTTTGGTTTACAGGGTGTGCATTTCTCCTTTGTGAATACAGGGGGGCTTTGTGGTGTGGGTAATAAGGCTTACCTATTGATAAGAAATAATCAGTTGAGTTTTTTTTTAATTTTAATAAATTCTTAAAAAGAGGGTTAAAATTTACTTATATGTTTTAATTAATATAGGGGTTTTTGTTTTAGTGTCTTCAACCTGGCAGACGGCCTCCAGGTCATGTCATAAGTGAATACAGTAGTAAATTGATTTATTTTATTTTCTTTCTTTTATTTTTTTCTTTGTAGTTAATGTATAGTAGTATTAAGTGTATTTTGTAAGGTAAATGTATGTAATATTGACAGTATAATATAATTCACTATTATTATTATTATTATTATTACTATTATTATTATTATTGGCGAATTCTCCTTGGATAGAAGACGTTAAGCATTATGACTCAGTTTCGTCATTTGTTTTTCTTATTGGTCCAGTAGGCCTTCATTGTTTCCGAGAAAGCTTTTTTGCGGTTTTCAGACCACTTTGGTCTAAACTGCTTCTCTCTTGAGGGCTCTGAAACTTTCCACTTGTCTACCTTGTGACAGAATAAGTTTTTATTAAAAATTTCAGTTTGATGTATATTTGCGCTTTTTAGGTCCTTACGAATTTCGTCCAGCCAAGGTGTTGAAATTTTAAGTTTTGTTATATATTCAATTATTCTTTTTGTTAGCCTATCCTCCTGCAATCTGTTAAGATGTCCAAAGAACCTCAACCGCCTTTTACGCATGTCAATTTTAATGTTTGAATAGCTCTCTGTTGTTTTGTTGGATTGCAGCCTATACCCATCTTCTGTAAGTCGAGCCCCTAGAATTTTTCTAATAATTTTTCTTTCCTCCTTTTTGATTTCTTCGATTTCGTGTTTTCTGTTAAGTACTAGTGTTTCGTGTGCGTAGAGGACCATTGGTTTAATAACTGTGTTGTAGTGCCGAATTTTAGTTTGTCTTGACATGGATTTTTTGTTGTAGAGATTGTGAACTAATCCTAGAGCTTTTTTCATTTTTTGGAGATGATTTTGTTGGGAAATTCTTTCAAGACCTGTTGGTTCAATGAATTCCCCCAAATATTTGAAGTATGGAACCTTGTTTATTCTACCATATTTTGTCCTCAAGCTTATGATATCTATTTTTGAGGATATGAATTCCGTTTTCTCAAATGAGATTTGTAGCCCTACTTTTTCAGCACATTCCTTTAATGTCTCAAGCTGCTTGATGGCGGTCTTTATTATTTACATTATTTACTATTATTATTATTATTTATTTATTTATTATTATTATTTACATTGGCAAGAGAAAGTCATGAATGTTTTTCACCAGATTTTTATAATTTATTCTGGCAAATACCACAGATTTGATCGATACATAAATCGCAAGACAAAGATCTATCGAGTGTCGCTCCGGGAAATTTTGCTGTTTGCACATGTTATAGGATATTATTATAAAGTGTATAAAAACATCCACTTCTGTAAGTTGGCGTACATTATGTATCGACACTTGTTACCATCGATGGAAAACATTTATTCATTCAGGAATTGCACTACAGCTAATATGTGTATTCACTTTGAGTGTATCCACCAGTAAACTTTTATTTATTACTGAAGTATAATCAGCAAACAGTGAACGTCAACTGTTAGAGCACTTGGACACCAACGCTGCTTTGGCGCTGCTAAAAATACAGCCGCTGCTCCCCACTGCTAGCAGCAAATTCGTTTCTCACCAAAGTGGAAGCAGCGCTGCCGGCTCTGTAGAGAAAAAAATGTAGAGTAGTAACACTCCAGTTACTACTAGTAAATAGTTTGTACTTGTGAAGTGAACAGCGATGCCTTTCTTTATAATTTGTATCTTGCCGCGTCAAGTTGTTTCTTAAAATATTTAGAATGTCATTTAAACAACTTATAGACGTTTTGAAGTAATTAAAAACCTTTGCCTCGTCTCGCCATAACTCACTGTAGATTGTATTAAAGTGGACACTTATTGCTCTAGAATGTAACAAAGGATATATTTAATACTTCCCTTATCTTGGCCGTTTATACTTGTGTTTTATGAAAAGTGCCAAAGCAAGAACTTCTTCATCTGAATCCATATTGCAAAATGAGGCTATTCCACAGCAGCGAAGGGTTTCGAAGCTATTAGTTTCTATTTATTCTGCTGGTTTCCACAGCAGAATAGCGAGAAAGGGTTTGTTTGCAGCGCTGGTCTATAAGAGCTCTTGGGCAATGCAAGAACAAAATGGGACCCAAAATTTTACCCTGTAGAATGCCAGCTTTGACATCAAGCATTTTAGATAAAATTTTTGCAAGTTTACACCTAGCAACTCTAGTTAATTCTACGTGCTGTACTTTACCTGTAAGATAAGACTGAAACCATTTAAGTTGTTCATCCCCAACACTTAATGACTCGAATATTTTCAACAAGTCTTGATCAACACAGTTGAAAGCTTTACTTGGATCTAAAAACACAGCTAAGCCTTTCTATTGTGGATCCGTTATTTGGTCTGTCAACAAGTGAGGCAGTAGTCGTTTTAGTTGACTTTGGCTTTTGTAAACCATGCTGATCTTTTGAGATGATAAGGTTTCAGCCGAGCAACTCGTGTTAATCCTGGTGTTGATCACTCCAAAATTATTTTCATGTGGGAGATTGATCCCCTTTTATTTATGTCAGTGATAAGTAACCTAAAAGAAATTAAATAATGTTAGTTTCTTGTATTCCAGGAATGTATAAAACCCGTTAAAATAGATAAAGCAGCAACCGTTTCTGGCACCGGATCTAAAATTAAAGTTCAAACCGATGGATCATACGTACAGTTACGAGAGGTATGTTTAGCGATTGTTCTTTTTTACTTTAACCGAGTCGTGTTGAATTGTTAAGTAACCGTGGTTGTCCGATGAATTTTGGGTGATGATCATGCATGAATGTTGTACCAAAGGCATTTCTTTTACTTGGCAAAAAAAGGTGAAGGATGGAGGGCAGGGGCATAATGTGTGCCCCCTTTGCATTACATAAGGAAGCTGGAAGAGAAAAGATAGAAAAAATGATTCACCAACAGACTGGTGATCTTGTTTGCCAATCGCATTATAGATGGTGAATCGCAAGAATGCCTTTTGCATATTGCATATGGGCTGTGAGGAAGGGAAGAGAAATATGACAGTGCTGCCAACCTCAACAGTGAGTCACTATATTTTACTACCGTGCAGTTGCACTATTTCTTAACCACACGTTGCCTTTCAATTAATATACAGTAGAATCTCCGTAGTCCGGCCCTTAAAATATTAGGCCTAAAAATATGATGAAACCTCACCCAGGACAGATTTTGGTAAAAGATTTAAATTGAATTAGGGAAATCAACTCGACCATTAATTACGGCGGATTTAATATAACATATATGTTTAGGATTTGATTAAAGAAATCAATAAGCAGACCTTAATTGTTGTTAAATGGAATAATTTTTGGCCTTTTATCCAAAACCCAGAACTGGGCCATACTTCATGCTGAACTGACAACAAAACGTAATTCTCAGAACACGAGCACCCCCACACCGCACTAGGCGATGTCAATAGCCGATAATTATGTTTAGTACAACGACTACACAAGTACTCAGCAAACCTTTTTCAATTAGTTAATTTATTTTAAAATCACATAGAAATCAATGCAAATTCATTTTTTGTTTAAATTTATAATTTATAGTTCCGAAATTCCCCAACATATCCAATAATCTGGCACCCTCTCGGTCCCGAACAGGCCGGACTACTGATATTAAAAGTCACTGACACTTTTTCCACTTAAACCCCATTTCCTTTAACCATTTTTTCTTAATGTACAAAGTTTCCAACTAAAATTTTGCCTTTCTTTCATAACTGGTAATAACGTTTCGTATGTCGGCATCACTTTCATATTGATGTAACCGTTTCCTTTTTTTTTACCAGGTGTCGAAAAACTGTTGATGAAGAATATTATCTTCTTCACTGTATTTAATGTCCTTCTTTATATTTGAAATTTTGGGAAGAGAAATACCAAAGTCGATAGCCGCTTGCTCATGGCGTTTGTTAACAGGTACGGGAAGGTATTTTTGTTTAGTTTCAACTTTGCAGCATTTTATTAGATTGCGTATTAGATTTTGTTCAGCACTGTGAACCGTGAACCGTGTTTTCGAGAAACCGACATTTCTGTTTACACTAACAAACAGTTATATTTGTACAGTTAACCTACAAAAGGTTTCGTGATATACTGTAAATGTCCTCTAAGTGTAGTTTGTGTTGTTGTGTTGGCAAACTGATACCAAAGCAGTCGCGCTTGCGCACTGATGCTTTCCTTTCTTTTACTACTTGTTAAACCAAAGCCAAACTCGTGACTCAAGTGACTGTATCTGAGAAAATGTTTATATTTAAGGTTAGGTTTTATAGATTCGCCTGTATATATGATACTAGCGGGTCCCGCGTGGCTTCGCCCACGCAAACGTAAACAAAGAATCAACTGTTTAAGTATACTCTCTGTATGTCTTATGGGAAGGTATTTTTGCGAATTCTACCATTTAAAATAAAAATTTTGCAAAATCCTTTCTTAGCAACAGTTTATAAAACTTAAAATGATCTATAAATCAGGATATCTCTTTTTATATAATAGATAGCGCCCCGTTGTGGCTTCGCCCATGCAATTTTAAGGCTATGATTCTGTATTTTAATTTGCTAATAACTGATTTATAATCTGCTAATAACCTATTTGCTGAGTCACAAGTATAATTTTTTGGAATTACGTATAAAGAACAATTCACACACATCAATCGCGTCACCATTCCGAAACGGAACCGGCACGGCCACTCGAAGTCAAAAATGATGACAGTATTCACACATGTACGTCAGTTTTCCTTCCGTCAAACTCCATTCAGTCATTTTACAGAGACAAACATGTCCGTAAAAAACAAAATATCGTCGAGAAAAAAATATCGTTTTGACGGTTCGGTGACGGCGACAAGACTAATGCACTGGATCCGGGACGGTGCCGGTGCTCAGTGTAGACAATGTCATTATTTTTCAAGAAAGAATATTTTTCTGTGACTGAACTTCTCGGAATGACGGAACTGAGACGTGACGTGACGGCTGTGTGTGAATCGACCCTTATGGTGAAAAAATGAAAAAGAGAAGGATTAGCATATTTCCTGAATTTACATAAATAACTGTTGTTTTATTTAAACTTAATAAGTTAGATTTAAGAAAATAACTTTACTGTATGCGTTTTACTGAATTCGTTGAGACAAATTTTTTTTAAATTAAATTTTAATTGTTCGGTTGCAAAAATCATTTTTACAATGTCAGTCAAATACATTGTGTGACTTAAGCAATAACATTCGTATCTTGCATAATAAGTAATAATATTATAAAGCATAAAAAAACATAACACTTATTATGCTAATTACAACAATTCTGGAATTAATTCTGTCTAAAATGTAAATCCAGTGTTAGGTCAAAAGATTAAACACTATGTACAGTACAACATCCGGAGTGGCAAAAGTAAAACATAGATTAAAATCGGTGACGAAGTCAATTCAAGTTCTAGGAAAATAGCTATAGTTTTGTAATTGATCTGCTGTTTAAGTACAATAAGAATGTAATACTGGATGCTATGGAATATGCCTATGGAGGGGGTAAATGTGTGTTGGAGAACCAGCAGTAAGCGTAGCGCTTCGCGTTGATTCTTCATCCTCGCATCAGTGGCGGGGGGGGGGGGGGAATTTTTGCTATTTCTGCCCTTTAAAATCAAAATTTTGAAAAATCCTTTCTTAGTGCGCGCTTACACAACATAAGAAAGCTAACATCCAAATTTCAAGTCTGTAGCGTCAGTAGTTTCGGCTGTGCGTTGATCTATAAATGAATCACCCTGGACATGGTTGTCCTTTTATATAATAGATTATTATAATAAAATGTAGTCTGTAGGGGTCAATCCATATGAAGTGATCCAAAAAAAAAATTTTTTGTCGCTTGACCATTTCAAATATTTTTTATTTTTTAATATATTATTTCCACTTGTTCTGGAAGTGCAATGATTTTATTAAATTTTTATTGCAGCCCACTTTTTTTTGGCGGCCATTTTTGTTTTGCAGCATACGCCAATTTTGGGGCTTGCAGACGTTAACGTAAGTTATTTTTCTCAGGACTGGATAATGCTAGAATACTGCAACAAAGACCATTTTATTCAGAATTTCCTCCTCTTTAATTTTGTATGTCAGCATAAGAAACCTTATTTGTACCCTTACAGGTAAAAATGCTCCTTAAAGTTTGGCAACGAAATTTACCGAATGCCACTTTTTGGAGCCTTGTTTTATGATGAAGGAGTGGTACGTCATGCTTGATTTTTTAACTGCAATTACATATAAACCTATATTCACTATAGTGAGAATCTTAACTCTGATAAATGTGGCCTTTCATTTTTATGATATTTTAAAAATTGAAAATTTGCAATTTTCGCAAAGTTTGAAGCACAATATCTCTGGTGACATGGGATAAAAATTTAATATTTTTACAGAGTGTCTACCTGTATAAGAGTAGTACAGTAAAAATTTCAACTTTGATATTTTACTATGAAAAAAGTTATGAATTTTCTAAAATGTGTAAAAAACGCACTGAAATTGTGTCAAACGCATTAAAATCAAATTAACTTTTAATTGCACAGAACTTAAATTTGAATTTCTATTTCCACAGACATTTTAAAGGTATTTTTCAAAATAAAGGAATCCACAATCAACAAAAAAAGTTTATTATTGAATTTTGATTAACCTATTTGTCGATACCAATGTTGAGAAAACTTTTATTATTTTTTTTTAATCAGAATCACTATTAAGAAACATGCTTATTTCTTCAGACAGATTTGCTGAAATGTTATGTGATCTTGCAGTTGCAAGTTCAAGAGGTGATATTTTTCTTAAAATATCTTTAGTAGGCACCCACACTTTTTCGCTATCAGCCTTCTTAAATGACATTCCTAGGCCCTACGGGATGGTAAAGTGTACGTACACATCATTATTTTCTAAACTTAGTAGTTCAACCTCTACTAACCTCCACTGTCCATTATACACACAAGCCATTAAGTCATTTGTTTTGAGGAAATTATGGAGTTTAGAGACAAGAAGACTCATGTAGACTGATGAGACAAGAAAAGTTGAGCTTAATTTTTCGTACCGTTAACTGTATATGGTGTAACAACAACTGTGAATGGTGTATAAAGTTGGCAAGTGAAAGAATAACAACACACAAACAAAGGAAAGTGGAAAGCAAACCCATAATGACCTAAACAGTCCACTTCTGAATTGTTAAATAAATGAAAGCGAACAAACCTTACAGATTTGAAAAAGTGTATTTTTGTGTAGTTATGATTTTTATGCTGATTTAATAAAAAGATTTGCACAGTATTACTTTGTTCACATCCTGTTTTAAATGGAAGGTAATTACACCAGGGGGAATAAAATATAAACCGGTACCCTGTTCATTTGGGTAGTGGGGTGAACAAAACGGGGCAAGAGTGGGGATGCTTAGAAGACATTCGACTGCTAGAGAAAGTCAAATTACCACCTCTTTAGTAACTGTCATGATGCCTGAGCAAGAAGTACCGCCATTCGTTGCACAAAGAATTATAATTAAATTTCTTACAAAATAGGGTGTAAATCCGTCAGAAATTTCAAGGAAGCTTGAGGCACAGTTCTGGGATACTACCCTTAAAAATACACGAGTGTATTCATAGCACAAACAATTTTCAAAAGGGTGAGAAATGTGGAAATAGAAGGTCACTAATGTCGACCGAGAACCAGCATCACAGAGGGTGCGTATTTGTACTGTTAGCCGACTTTTCAAGGACGACCGATGATTAATCATAGCTGAAATTGCTTCTGAGGTGGGAATCAGCTTTCTGAATCAGTGCTCAGGCATTCATTATAGATGACCTTGGGTTTTGGAAAAGAAGCTGCTCTTTCATAAGAGATATTATCCTTCTCGACCCCATACAGCTGCCCTACTCAGGAAAAAATTGCAGAAATGTCATGAACTACTCTGGAACACTCACTCTCTCTGCAGTCTGGACTTATTGCCCTGGAATTACGACCTGTTTAGCATCTTGAAAAATGCTGTTGGAGGTCAAGATTTTGATAAAGACATTGCTTTTGAAGCTTTCGTGTGCAATTGGCTCATGGTGCAACCATCTCCATTTTACAGTGATGGGATATAAAAATTACCCATCCACAGGGGAAATTGTATGTCTTTATATTTCTATCTTAATTGCAGTTTATATTTGATTCACCCTCGTGATCACTGCAGAATTAATATATGAGTGAATTGCATTAAATTACCAAATGAGTTGGTTATTATGTTAAGTCCAGCCTGTCTTAGTTTGCTCCTAATGTAAACAAATAATGACGTCACTGAGCATGCGCATTATATAAAAATGAGTACACGCTGATTAAAAAGTAACAACAAAATACTTTCAAAAGTATTTAAATACAAAATACTTTTAAAAGTATTTTTATAAATGAAATTGTTAGGCCTGTATCATATTATGACTGATGTTTTAAGTACTTATAATTGAATTGGTGAGTGGAAAAAGGGTAATATTCCAAAAATGCGAAATTGAACGAAGATAGCAGTTTTGTTTACTTCGGCGCATGTATTGGTTGATAAAAGCGAAATATTCCTTGTATCTAAAAGCAGCTAAGCTACATTAAAAATTTAGTAAAGTGGAAAAAGGATAATATTCCATGAATATTACCCTTCTTCCATTCAATAGTGAACAGCAGTTGGACCACTGGTTTCTGTGTTATTATTTTCAAAATGTGGTAACTGTAAATTATTTTAAAATAAAAATAAAGTTTTGTAGCATATTGGCACATTATATTGTTCTTTCAACTTAATTTTTCCCATTCACTTGTACTAAATCTAGAAAAAGGTGAATAGTCAACATATTAATAATCAAAAATCAATCCCATGATTATTGTAAAACAAATTCTAAAGCCACCATTAAAAACGTTTAATATAGTACTACAAATGACCAACTGAACATTTTACCATTAAACCAAAAACAAAGTCACAAAACAGTTTTTTTTAATTTCTCGAAAATAAGGATTTTGGAATATTACCCTTTTTCCACTCACCGATTCAATTTAAAACATACTTAACTTAATAGGAATATGACATTCATAAAGTCGCGGACTCTAGTGTGCACCCTGTAGTAGCTGGCTTTGGTTTGTTTACAGTAGGAGCAAACTAAGGACGGCTGTACTGTATAGTCACTTGGATCATGAGTTTGCCCTTGTTTGCAACGAGGGGTAAAGGGGGAAAAGCATCAGTGCGCATGCGCGACTGCTTTAATTTCAGTACGACAAACGTAACAACTTATACTATACCCAGAGCATAGCCTATACAGTATATCGCGGAACCTTTTGTTGGTTAACGGTACGAATATATAACTGTTTGTTACCATAAACAGAAATGTTAGTTTCTCGAAAATGTGGGCAGACTATTCACAGTGCTGAACAAAGTCTAATACGCAGTGTAATAAAATGCTGTGAAGTTGAAACTAAACAAAAATACCTTTCACTGCCTCTTAACAAAAGCCATGAGCAAGTGGCTAACTACTGTGATGTTTCTCTTCCCACAATTCGAAAAATAAAGAAGGAAATTAAAGACATGAAGATGCTTTTCATCAACAGTTTTGTTGACATCTGGTAAAAAAAGTAAACGGTTAGGTAGATACTAGTGAGACTGATAGTGGAGACGCCAGTGACAGCGATAGTAAACAAAGCGATTCATTCGTAGAAAATTTTTTCCAATGGAAAAAGGTAGAGCTGGTAATTACTGTAAATTAATTATTTCTGTCATGTTATTAAGCTATAGACAGTATTACAGGTCAGATTTATTTCTTATAAGGTTTATGAAGACAATTTTCTCGGATGAAACCACAGCTTACAAAATGTAAGTAGAAAATGCACAGTAGTAAAATGTACGAGTAGCGTCTCACTGTTGAGGTTGGCAGTACTGTCATATTTACACTTCCCTTCCTCACGGCCCGTCCATATGCAAAAGGCAATCTCGTGACTTCAGTATCTATAACTTGGCTTATAAAGTGAACATACGACTGGTCCCAGCCGTTACTTCCTAACCGGAGTGAACTGTACAACCCCCATTCTAAGTATCTTTGCACTGGTATAAGTAAAAGTCTTCCATCATGCACCATGTGTGGGAGGAGCACAGTGCATGAAACAGCCAGCACTACCCTGTGTGTGGTCACCATTGAATATGTGAACAGATTTGTAGCAGTCGTGTGTTAAGCTTTTGCATGTTGATGCGAATAAATGAAAAAAATGAAGAAAATGAGTGGTGAATTTGTTTCAGGGTGGAGCAAGTGAGAAGCTGCAAAGAGTGGACATCTCATTGAATGATTGTTTGGCTTGCAGCGGGTGTATCACTTCGGCTGAGAGCGTTCTAATCACGCAGCAGAGCAAAGATGAGATGATGAAAGTGTTCAATGAAAAGAAACTGATGGTGAGTGTATGTATTTATATATCTGTGTTTTTCGCAAGAAATATATTTACAAGGGTAATCCAAAAAGTAAGTCTCCAAGGGGGACACAAGGAAACTGTTCATGCGGTCTTTGTTGTTGTACCGCACTCCCAAGCAAGCCTACGCACCCTTCACTGGGATATTTTGTCTTTGTTTGGCAGCCATTTGTAATGAAGCTCCCATTTGGTGCTACTGCCAAGTAAAAAGTTTGTGAAGTCATTCGGTTTTTGAGCACGAAGGTGCTGAACCGATTGGAATTCTTCAATAAATGATGGAAATATATGGCGAGTCATAAATGAGGGTTTGCAGGTGGTTGACCTGAAATTTATGATGAAGAAAAAGTGGGGGACAAGTCACGAAGACTTTTGCCGGCCGCATTGGCGCAGTTGGTAACGTGCTCGCCTCTCATCATGCGGTCTTGGGTTTGAATCCCATTAAGGCAAGGCATATTTTCATACTTTACAAAAAATCATTTCATCCTTCACCGTCTGCATTAGCAGTAACTGCAGAACAGTCGGACGTTAAACCAAAAAAAAAAAAAAAAGTCACAAAGAGATTTTGATAAAAGTGTTTGTGTTGGGACCCTGACCTAGTGGTACCTAAGTTACAAGTGTAACATAACAGTTACAGTGGAGTTATGTTACAGTGGTAACATAAGTTCCAAGTTTGAACTTTGTACAATATTCTGTTCGTGAGATATTTCGTTGGCACACACAACTAATTGCTAAAGACATGTTTTTTGGGTTCAGGGTGCCTGAAAACGGGTATTTCTGGTGAAACTTGGCAACACGAAATGAATACTTTTGTTCCATATGTATTCTTATTGGGCAGGAGCAAGTAAAAAGGAGCTTGACACTTTAGCACAAGTGCTAAGAAGTGACATGGGCAGCTGCGATCGACCCATGACCCTAAATGGGTGACATTATTGAAAACAAATGTCTATTAGTTTTAGTAAACAGAGCCCTTACTTTCGGTATTACCTTTGTAAATGAAGCTTTCTGTAGATTGTGAAGCATTGACTCAATTCTAATAGCTATCATGTAGATCAAGAACGTGTTATCATATTGCTCCTCCAATAATTTTTCTGATTATTCTGTTGTACTTTCATTTTAGTCATCTGGGTGGTTTCAGAAATTTCACTTGTCATGTTTTATCTAGAACAGGGGCTGGTGTTAGAGGTTTTCTCTTAATGACTTTCACAGCACAATTGTATGAGGGTCGATCAAATATAAACTGTAATTTTTTTATTAGGCCATGAAGAAGAATGACATCTCCAATGGCCATACCTCCTTCGTTTGGCGATTTTTGTTGACTGTAACAACCAGCATTAGTAAGCTGTACTTACTGTTCATTGTTAGTGAAGAAAATCCATGAGTAAAACTCCGCTAGAATCAAAAAAATTGTTTCTGGCAGAGAGACGAGGCAGGCTTCATCCTTCCTTCCCCAGTCCTTGCTCGCCATTTTCGACTCGGGAGTTTAATGGTGGACCCACATCTCATCACATGTGGCGCGCCTCAAAAAATCCTCCTCTTGTCAAAATTGATTCGAAAGTCTTTCAGTGATCTCCGACCTGACGTGTTTTTGATTTCCAATCAACTACCTCGAAATCTATCGAGCACTAATTTCTGTGGAGTCAAGATGGTCAGTGATAATAGATTGAACACTACCGTAGGTGATACCCACATTTGACGATATTTCTTTAATAGTTAACTGGCGATCTCGTTCAATAAGCTCTCGAATGGCACTGATGTTGTCATCTGTAAAAATTGACGTTGGGCGTCAATCATGACTTCATTTTTGACACAATCTCGCCCACCCTTAAATTCCCTGGCGCACATATGCACTCAATTCTGAGACAGCGTAGTGTCCCCAAACTGTATCTTCAAACAAGTCAAAATTTTCGAGGGTTTACAGCAATGCCTTCATTGGTTGAAAACTTTATGATGATGCGTTGCGTAACAGACGAATGTACCTCTTGCTCGGTCATGGATGTACCGACAACAGAACCGAGTGCGCCGGCTAACTGAACAGGTTCTCTCACTCCTCATAAACCAAACTTCAACCTCACATTACATCATTTACCTCGGAATTGCGTGCTAAGCAGAATAGCAAAGTTACCGTTTATATTTGATTCACTCTTGTATTTTAGAGCTACTTTCTGAGGCATTGAAGGTGGTGTAGATTGATGAGATATTAGGTCGTTGCCTAACCATTGTAACTGAAAAAATCTGATGTGAAACACTCACACAACTTTCTCTTGCCAATGCAAATACTGACCCGTATAACCTAACATTAGTAATAAAATATTAGATATAAACAAAAAACTAACCTCAAAAAACATAACTTTATTTTAATCATGAGTGAACGATGCAGAATGAAAATTAACCTCTGGCTTAAAAGTACGGAAAATCACTCTATCACGGTAAATTAGGCTCTGTAGAGAAAAATGCTTTAATTAAAAGTTGTAGATCTTTTAATTTCCTATAAATTTGATTATATACAATTTTGCCGTAAAATGCATACTAAGGCCAAAATATTTTTAAAAAATCAATTTTTTTACATGTTTTCGTGAGAAAAAAACAGAAAATCGTTAATTACCACTAAACTAAGAGTTAAACAGAAAAATGTTAGAAATAAAAGTTGTAGGATTTTAAATTTTCTATAACTTTCCTTATAAACCTTTTTGCGCTAAAATGCATATTTAAGCCGCAATCTTAAAAAAATAATTTTTTTACTTGAAAACAGCCTTACCAAGAATTTTAGCAAACATGGCGCCTACCCTATCTTGTAGAGCATAAAAAATGTAGTAAATGAGGCGATTTTAAAAAAATCGTAAGACCAGTTTTTGAGAAAATCGCAAAAAAGTGAAAAATTACACGAATAATTTACTACTTCTGGTTGACCGATTTTAATGAAAATGTTTGTGTCAAGTCCGGTAGTGGTATGTAACTTAAGTTTCGAGTTTCAAGTTCGTATGATGCTCCCTTCTTGAGATATTTTGTATACACACACACAGACCAATCGCAAAAAACATGTTTTTTTGGGTTGAGGGGGTCTCTTTACTTGTATAGTGGGTGAAGAGTGTATTTGTTAAAATGGACATGAAAACAATACTTTCCTTCCTATATATTCATATAGGCAAAAGAAAGTAAAAAAACGGAAGACTGAGTTCTTAGTTCCCCGATACAAACAGTTGGTTGACCCACTGTCATGATGGGGTTGTTGCCGAACGTTTCACTGGGTTGCTTGGCTTAGCAGGGTATTAAGTGGTCGTGAGAGGCTAAGAGAATGCTCTGGAACAATTTATGATATAGATGTTTCATATTCATTGGATACAAAACTCCCTTGTATTCCATAGCCATGTTTTGGACTTAACTTTAAGATTTCTTAGATCCATTAGTGTATATAATAGTGTCCGATAGTGAAGTAGTAATATCAGTTTTAATTTTATATGTGTATGTTTTTATTTATTTCCGTGGCCCCTTTACAGCCTTTTGTTTATCCTTCAGGTCTGTGATATTACCTTTTCATGTTAATTATATATTTGTTTGCTCTGATACTAGTTTGTAAGATTTTAATTTGATAAGTTGTTGTTATTGTTATTTATTTCGACTGTGATATCAGATCTAAGTTTATGTTTCTATGTTTATCCTATAAGTTTTTAATACAACTTTTTCATGTAAATTTTATTTATAATAAGAAAACTACGTTCTACACTTGGGCCCTTTATACACCCGCATGTAGAATAACAGGCGATGATAACCGCCCTGGTTTTTCGCCCAAAAAAAAACCCCTTGTATTCCGGTCTTTATCCAAGGCTAACTTTTGATGCTTGCCAGTAATAAAGGTTTCCCCAGGCTGAGTTACAAGCCGTGCGTTGGGTTGTCCACCTCACAGCCCCTAGAAGGGCCCTGGGTTTCATTTGGAGACCCACCTCCTCCTAGGTTCATCCGCCTTTGAGACCGTTGGCCATTATCTGAACTCACCTGCCCTGGATTTTATTTGGGTTGACTCCCTCGGCTCTGCTACCCTCTATGCCGTTTGGAATCGTTCGCCTTGGAAGACTGTTGACCGTTTTCATCTAAAGTCCAGCCTCTCTTAGTTTGCTCCTAATGTAAGACAAATAATGACGTCACTGAGCGTGCACATTATATCAAAATATTTACACGCTGATTAACAAGTAACAACGAAATACTTTTAAAAGTATTTAAATACAAAATACTTTTAAAAGTATTTATCTAAATGAAAGTTTTAGGCCTACATCATATCATGACTGATGTTTTTAGTACTCAAAGTACTTATAATTTAACCCTTTATGGGTCTGTGGTAAGTATACTTACCACTGGCAATAAGGTCGATTTTTTTAAAGAATAAGCTATGCAGTTGAACCTTATTGGCATTTTATGGTTTTACAGATGTTCTCTGGTAAGTAGGCTATCCACATATTGGTAAGGATTCATACCAGCGTACGCTACCATGTTGTTTTGTCGTTACTTTTGTACAGTGCTTAGAAAATTCCAGTTTTTTTTACGGGAAAGCAAGGATTCATGGTAATATAAACTTAAGATACCTTATTCGACACATTTTTCTGTTTTATAGGGCTACAAGTTGTTTCAATAAGCATTCTTACCACTAAATATTATGTGATAAACATTCATTGGTAAGTATATTTACCAAGGCTTGACATAAAAAAAAAGAAATATCTTACGGTTCTGGCACCAGAAATACGTTATTCAAGTCCATATAAAACAAAAATTAACATTTTACAACATGTATATTTATCCCCGTAGTACTGCCCTATAAAGGGTTAAAACATAGTTAACTTAATAGGAATACGACATCCGTAAAGTCGCAGACTCTAGCGTGCACCCTGTAGTAGGTGGCTTTTGTTTGTTGACTGTAGGAGCAAACTAAGAATGGCTGAACTGTAAGTTGATCCGCGGGTGCTTATTTGGCTGTGCCTTATTCGTACCTGCCTGCATATCTACGGGATGTTCCCTATCACCGATTGGGACAGACCATGTCGTTGTTGAGGCCTCCCTTACAAGGTCAAGCTTAGCCCCTACTCGATTCAAAGCCAAACCTGTGCATGAGTTGACCGTGCGTAGTGATGAAATGAAAGTTTATAGGGCAATGGCTGTACCTCTCACAACATACGCGAGTGAAACATGAGTGTCATTACAAAAGAATGAATTCGGCAACTTTACATAAGAAACTTATTACTGTACATAAGATCTAATAAACTTTCTGTACTACAGAAAATAACTCATAATTATTATACCAGAGCTGTTATCCGTATTGGATATCAAACCCCTAGATTGCATAAAACCATTAACAGCACTGCAGCACATTATATAGCTTCAATCACATACCTTAATTTACCAGAGGCTATCCGAAATACTGATGTAACTCCTCAAATATACAAAAGAAAAGTAACCAACTGGCTGATTAGTTTAGGGAGAGGGCAGTCTGAGGATTTAATTAGTTCTATGTATTCAAACTAATTATTGCTCTTACTCTTGTGTCAGCTTAAACATTTTTTATTAATTTTTTGTTAACATTGTCATCAAAAGTCTACTTTATCCTTTGCCATTACATGACATTTTATTTTTAGAATAAATAAAATAAACCAACTAATACCCGCGCACAGGCTAGACCTATGCGGGTATTAGGAAATAAGATAGGATAAGATTCATTGTACTTTTTAGCAAAGAGACCTTGACACTTAACAGGAAAACAGACATGGAAGGCTTAAAGAAGGAAGAAAGAAAAATAATTAGGAAAATTCTTGGACCACATGGACCGAAAACGGGTACAGATTACAGAGAGCATCGAAAATTGAAGAATATTCCAACGTAGAGACAGACATGAGGAAAAGACGCCTTCAATTTTATGGCCACATTATGAGGCTTCCTGACACTAGACTCACAAAGAGAATAGTAAAATATGTATCATCACTTGTTAATGGGTGGGGGGGGGGGGGGAATGGATACAAAGTGTTAAAAAAGATTTAGAATTGGCCAAAATCACCAAAGAAGAAATTTTCATAAGAGACAATTTTAGAACAAAAGTTAAAAAATGGGAGGTTAAACCAGAGACAAAAGCTCCAAGAACTGGAACTAAGTGGAGAGAACAGAGAAAAGCTGAATTCTCACAAAGAATGAAAAACTGGTGGGCGGATAAAAAGGACAAGAAATCCCAAAAACAAACCAGATTTACTTAGCGTCTTCCACTTCGGGAGCTTTACGACTAATAATAATAATAAATAAAATATCCAGTCTGCTGAAATGAGATTTTTGCGGTGAGTCAAAGGTTGTACACGGTTAGTTAAGAGTACGTAACGAAGCTATATGTACCGAGTTAAATGTTCAGTCACTGTGGGAAACGGTTAGAATATATAAGAGAAACCGGTCTAACCATTTACTTTGCATACCAGCACACAGACTTTCTCTGCGAGCATAGAAATATAAACCTAGAGGGAAGCGAGGCTTGGGAAGGCCTGAAAAGACATGGATGCCGGAACAGCCTAATCCTTGATAGATGATGAAACTCCCTCTTAGGTCAGTCGCAAGTACTTTTGTATTGTATTTTGTGATTTGTATTTCCCATTGACGATAAACTTTGATGCTCATAACGGACAGATGGAATGTCAAATTATTTACACTCAATCTGTTCGTCGCAGGGCTAAAATAAATAGTTCTGTTTCTTATCACATGGTCAGCTAATTAAATGACTGAATCATTTAGGAACAGAAGAGGTAGAGGTGTAAAAGACACTAATCAGAGTTATCTTTTCTGAAAGTAATGAATTTCATTATACAGCCAGACCCTGTGGTGAATGAAGTGAAGGTGTCATTTGCAGAGTGGAAAATATGTGCTTTTCAGAGGGCCCGGCATGCTGATAAGCATACTTTTCCACTCAGTGAGGAAGGCAATGGATAACCACCTGACTCCTCGTTTTACTTAGTAAAACCTCTACAGGTTCAAACCAGCCTTTTGGCTGATGACCTAAACAACGATAAACTTTGATTTAAAATTTTTAATTTATGAATGAAATAGAAATCTCATTTTGGTTTTTTTAATTTCCCTTGTATCAGACTATGATTAATAATGGTATAAAATGTGTAAGCCATACGTTCGTATTCTTGTATGTTTCCATCATGTTTGCGTAAGTATTGCTTAATTTCTTTACAGTGATTGTGATTTTTATTTTTTGCATCCGGGAGACTCCAAAAGGGAGTATAGGACATGTCAAGATAAAACTGATGAACAAAAAGTCAATCACTATGATAAACTCATCACTTACCACCAAAAATTTGTTTCTGCTATTGCGTACTTCAGTAGGCTTGTCATGAACCCCGTTGTATTTTTTTTTTTTGGTTTAACGTCCGACTGTTGTGCAATTACTGCTAATGCAGACTGTGAAGGATGAAATGATTTTTTGTAACGTATGAAAATATGCCGTGCCTGAATGGGATTCAAACCCAAGACCGCATGATGAGAGGCGAGCACGTTACCAACTACGCCAATGCAGCCTTTGTATCAAAAATATTACACAAAATTAAAAAGTTAAACACAATGATAAATTCATCACTTACCAATAATTTTCATTCAAAAATAAATCTTTATAATGCATCCTGCAGTTTTAAATATTTCTATTTCATATAATGAATTAATACAATAATTTCACTAACCTTCTTTTTAAACTGCGTCACCTTTATTTTTATTTTACTTACACGTGTTTCGGTGGATCCACCATCATCAGAGTAAATAACATATAATTGAAACTAAAAACATTATTTATTAAAAATCTATAGAAAATGATACATCTTCAGTCACTTGTATAAAACTGATTTAAAATTAATTTATTTTAATTTATCCCTTCTCATATTTACTGTAGATAGCAGCAGCAGTCAATATCACTTCATCATTCCTAAATTTCACCTGTTCATTCAAAATGTCCTGCTTCCGCTCTTTTAAATATTTATAAATGTGGAACATCTCATATTTTTCAATTTTATTTTTATTTTCTATATTACATTGTTCTATTATATTGAAATGTTCATCTATTTTACCAAATTTATGTTTTTCTTCTTTTATATGATTGGTATAGTTAGATATAATGTAGTCACATTTCAGTGCTTTTTTATGTTCATTATACCTCACTTGAAAATTACGACTAGTCATACCAATGTAAAATTTTTTACAATCCTCATTACCACAATCTATTTTATACACACCCTTTTTATTGCTTAGTGTTTCATTTATATTATTTTTAATTATATTTGTGGACAGTAGTTTTTTATTATTACATGTGTATGCGATTTTATAAAATTTATTTAATGTTCTGTATAATTTATTGTTAATAGTTTTATTGTATTTTAATGCAATAAATGGTTTATGTTTTATTTTATTATCTAATATAAGGGTGGTTCTCAAGTTATTTTTAAAATGTAGTTTGTTTTTAATTTTATTTATTACTTTATTTATTTCTTTTTCATGATACCCATTCTTTTGTGCTATGAATTTTATTGTTCTTAATTCATTTTCTAGTAGTTTTTTATCTTTTATATAATTATATGCTCTGTAAATCATACTATGGTAAGCTGCCATTTTATGTGAGTATGGGTGGTTAGATGACTTATTTATATTTGTTACTGGTAATATACTTTTACGAAATACACCTGTTGTTATTTTACTATTACCCTTGATTAATTGTATGTCCATGAAATTTAATTTATTATTATTTTCAAGTTCCATAGTGTGGTGTAATTTATCATCAAATGTATTTAATTTTTTTAAAAATAAAGGTGACGCAGTTTAAAAAGAAGGTTAGTGAAATTATTGTATTAATTCATTATATGAAATACCAATAATTTGTTACCGCTACTGCTTAACTCAGCAGGCTTGTCATGAAGCCCTTTGTATCAAATAGTACTCAATATTTGTTTAATTAGAAGTTAAATACTTTTCAACCAAAAACTATTTAGAAAGGAATTCGTGCACACTTTAAAATGTTTCATCAATCAATTATTGTTTTAGCTTTTTTTTAAAATGACAAATTGTCACAACTTTTTAAACCTTGTGGCAATTTATTGATGTATTTTCTACCTCCATAAGTTGGTTTTTGTTCAAACAATTTAGTGTTGTGATTAGCAACGTAATAATTGATTCTGTTTCTTGTGTGGTGGTTTTGAACATCTAAATTCTGTAAAAAGGTATTTTGCTTTACGTACATTATCACTTCAAAAATGTACAAAGAAGGAACTGTGAGCAATTGCAGCTCTTTAAATAGGGATCTGCATGAGGTAAGGTGGTTGACTCCCATTATACACCTGACAGCTTTTTTCTGTATTTTAAAAACTCTTTCCATGTTACACTGTGATGAATTACCCCATACTAGGTATGAGATACCTAGTATGAGATACATACTTGGTATGAGATAAAATTAAACCAAGATAAGCTGCTATTAGCGATTTTTTATCATTCAATCTGACAATTTGTTTTAATGCAAATACCCCAGATGATATTTTACCACAAATTTGATTGGTATAATAATCCCTCGATAAAGTCCTATCTAGTGACACTCCTCGAAACTTCACTGTTTGCACATGATCTTAGATATTATTTTGGAAAAAGACATCCATTTCTCTATTTTCCCTTGCATTGTGTTTGTTTTTGAACTTTAGGTACTGACACTTTTTCCCATTAACTGTTAACATTAATTCATTCAGAAATTGGACTACAGATTCTATGATAATATATGTATTCACTTCGAGACTATCTACCTGTAAACTTTTGTTTATGATTGAAGTATCATCAGCAAATAATGAAGCTCTACTGTAAAGTAAGATTTCTGGTAATTATTTATATACAACAAAAACAAAATGTGACCTAAAATTGAACCCTGTGGAACACCAGCTTTGACATCAAGCTTTTCAGGCAAAAGTTTTGTAAGTTTCCCCCTAACTACTCTAGTTATTTCTACGCACTGTACTCTACCTAACAGATAAGACTGAAACCATTTAAGTTCTACGTCCCTAATACCTAATGACTAACATTTTCAACAAGATTTCATGATCAACACAGTCGAAAGCTTTACTGAGATCTAAAAACACAGTTAAGGCCTTCTCTAAGGTTGTTCTAACATAACCTAACCTTCTTTTTCCTAACTCTTTTCTCCCTTTTTTAGCCATTTCATTAAAAAGTATCCTTAAGAGTTTAATTTATCTGGGAGTTTACATGTAATGAGGAAGCTAACCTATCACACAGTATATTTTTGCCAGTTAAATTTAAATGTAACCCATGTTTAGTATAGTTATCACGATTTAGCCTTTCATTGATAAAATTGATTTTAACCCTTGCAATTGTTTTATTTTTTAGTCTGTTAATTCTTTTATGCTTTTCGCGGTTTGTTTTACTTATAACTTTGTTTACTTCTGGCTTATCATACCGAAAGGGAATAGCGTTTATTATTAAATTTGTTTTATTACTTAAAAGAACCAATTCTTCGAATGTTTTTAAGATTTGAAGAGTGTTTTTAAATTGTTTTGATTCTGTCATTGGTTCCTCCAAGAATTATTATTATAGGTCATTTATACCTAGGGTTTTTACATAGTCTTTAGATGACTTGACAACTTCTTTTAGGGGAGCATTCGGCTTATACACTACTCTTAACTTCAAATTTAGAGTTTAGTTTTTTATCTAACAATTCCCAACACTCATGGCCATGACTATCTGCGACCATTTAGATCTGCTGGAAGAAAATTTGACAAAATGTACAAGGGTCATTCGTAAAATTAGGTTCCCGTGATTTTTAAAAACAGACAGCTATATTTTTTATCTTAGTGTTATACATCAATTTAAAGCTTAAAACTTACGCTAGTTATTTTTCTACATAATTGCCGTTTCTGTCCAAACACTTTTGCAGACAATGCTCCAACTTTTCTATCCCCATGTTGTAGAATTCTGCCGCCAATCCTTTGAGGAATCGAGTAACCTCTTCCTTGACTTTATCATTGGTACTGAAGCGTAGGCCACCAGAGTGTTCCTTCAATTTTGGGAATAAGTGATTATCACTTGGGGCTAGGTCCGGGCTGTAGGGGTGGTGGGGTGGGGCACAACAGTCCAGCCAAAATCTGTCAGCAGTTCTTGAGTTTGATGTGAGACATGAGGTCGAGCGTTGTCATGGAGAAGCCTCACACCACTGGACAATCTTCCTCTTCGGCGGTTCTGGATTGCACGTCTCAGTTTTCTTAATGTGTCGCAATATCAATCAGAGTTTACTGTTGTTCCATGAGGCAAAAAGTCGATCAAAAGCAGGCAATATTGTCTCAACTTTTTCGACAATTCCATCTGAAACTGAAGGCCGTCCGCTTCGGTTTCCATCGTGAATTTCCATGCGGCCTTCACTGAATTCTCTACACCATTTCCGAACATGTTGAACAGATATGCAGTTTCGCCATAAACTTCGATTAACTGACTATGAATGTCAATAGGTGAAATCTGTTTTGCATATAAAAAACGTATCACAGCGTGAATTTTGCATCTGGTGGTAATAGTGATAGGGAGCTCCATCTTCGAAGGCTGTTAGGCCGGGCACTGATCGACTTAGTGAGGCGGGAGTGGTGCGGAAAAAGAGAGGGAGAGCTGATGAGTAAGACAGTGTTGCCAGATTTCTCCCAGCACATCGCATTCTGTCTCGGCAGCTTAGGGAACCTTATTTTACGAATGACCCTTGTAACTTGGTGAGAAGAAAGGCTTCCATGCTGGCACAAAATGTCCAATAATTCAGTGTGTATCATGTTGTGTGCTTTAACTTTCTCTTGCCCTTTATGAATATGTACAAAAGGAAAGTATTGTTTTCATATTGAGTTTTCACGGTAAATACACGTTAACAGCCTCTGAACCCCAAAAGCCATGTTTTTAACGATCGGTTTGTGTGTGAAGAAAATATCTCAAGAAGGAGATTGCGTACAAAGTCGAAAATTAGTACTTAAGATAGGTAGGTGCCACTTCGGGACCTGACACAAACATTTTCATCAAGATCAGTCAACCAGAAGCAGTAGTTTATTTGTGCGATTTTTCGCTAAAATCTCACGATTTCCTCAAAAATTGCTCCTCTTACCTTTTTTTTGTTTTTTAAATCGCCTCTTTAACTACATATCTTATTCTCTACATGATAGGCTGAGCGCCTTTTCTGCTGAAATTCTTGGTGGGCCTGTGCTCTCGTAGGAATAACTTCTTTTTTTTTAAGGTTACAGCCTTAATATGGATTTTAATTCAAAAGTGTCAAACATTTTTTTATACAATGCTTAGTTTAGCATAAATTAGTGATCTTAAATCACTAAATTAAATAAATATATAAATAATTTAATAAATTAAAACCTTTCTTGTTAATTTAAATTTCTGTGAAGAAGGTGGCGCCACCGAAATGCATGTAAGTGTTTTAAACTAGAGGGCAACCGAAAAAGAGGTAAGAGATGAATTTTATTTATAGGTTATACGTTTTATTATTTACATTGGCATGAGAAAGTCTTGTGAGTGTTTCAGACCAGATTTTTTTTTTATGTTTCAGTCGGGGAAAGAAGAGTCGTATAAATATATAGTGGTCTCTATAGCCGTACAACCGGTTCTCTCGCTGGCAGAAAAGTGCCGGATGACTCCAGAAGTTGCTTTTAAAAAATTAACCGGTAAAGTATATTTTTATGTTGCTTTATCAATGAATGGTATGGGGATCTTTGTTGCGTACGTTTGGGCAAAATGTGTGTTGAGTAATAAGTGGAATGATTGTTTCCCTGGTGTCTCTTTTTTGCTATTACAAGACGCATCTACTGAATCACCAAGTTTCAGTTGGATATCTTTTCTAATAACGGGTGTTTTATTAAGGATGCAACCCTGATTATAAGAAGATAGAAGTAATACGTCGGTAAATTTTCTGTCCCCCCAATCGGTATGCACTCAAGGCCAACTACCTGAGACAGTTAAAATGTTCCAGTCAAGCATTAGTGTGGTGACAGCAGTCATTTCATTATATTGTGTCAGCAATGGTTTTTTCAAAGGAAGAACGCGTGTTTATTGTAGAGACTTACATAGCGAGTAAACAAATGCGAGTAAACAACCGGTATAGGTACGGTAGCGTGAGTTTATTCTCCTTGAGCTGTGTAAAATTTTGTTCCTCATCACTTAAATAAAAATGATCCAACAATTGAATACAATTTTCTTCAACCAAAGATTGAAACCACCGACAATATTGTAATCATTTCTGATGGTCTGTAGCTTTCAGTTCATGAGTTACGCCAACGCGATAAGGATGCAAATATAACTTTTTCGTAGCTCTGAAAACAGTAGTTAATGTTAGCCCAGCTTGCGATGATAATCTTCTAAGCGATGTTTTAGGTGATTGAGTCAAACGATTTTTCAAATCTTCGAGAACTTCCCCGGTTAACTTTGTTGGCTGGTGAGGTGGTTTCTCATCGAGTACACTCCCAGT
Organism: Catonia carolina; assembly: GCA_035578175.1. Taxonomy (NCBI): domain Eukaryota; kingdom Metazoa; phylum Arthropoda; class Insecta; order Hemiptera; family Achilidae; genus Catonia; species Catonia carolina. The sequence continues at coordinate 5,705,357 of JAQMRL010000004.1, forward strand.
TTTACGGAATTTATTTATCAAACGCAATATTGACGATTTATTCGGAACGGCAGAATGGGGAAGTTTCAACTGAAACTTATCTTGCACACATTTGTAAGATTTACTCGCTATGTTAGTCTCTACAATAAACACGCGTTCTTCCTTAGAAGAAACGATTGCTGACACGTAATAACGAAACGACTACTGTCACCACACTAATGCTTGACTGGAACATTTTAACTGTCTTAGGTAGTTGGCCTTGAGTACACTGTAGCCAACATACTGATTGGGGACAGAAAATTTACCGATGTATTACTTCTATCTTCTTATAATCAGGGTTGCTCCCTTAATAAAACACCCGTTATTATAAAGACAAAGCGTGTTTTTTTTGTGCAGGCAAATTTCCAAAACTACTCACTTTGACACCGTGTTTGTATTCATATGCACAGCAATATTTTATTTTTAAATTTACAAAAATGATAACCCTAAGAGCCCTAATGAAGATTTTCATAAATATGTGTGTGTGTGTGTGTACATGTGAGTACGTATTGCTCTTGAAGTAGACGAAGGGGTTTGATGATGGTGAGAGAAATTATCAAAATGTATGCGGGGTAATTATCAAAATGTTGTTTTGTGTGTGTGTGTGTACTATTGTTGAAGACAGTAAATACGTATTAAGACTAACGAGAGACGTACGCGGGGGAATTTATCAAAACTTTTATGTGTGCGTGCGTGCGTATGTACATTGGAGTATACAGTTGATCGAGCAGCTACACATGTTTTGTGCATGAAGCCTTGTGGGGGCTTGCTAGTAATGGGTGTTTTTTTTAGAGGTATAGAACTTTAAGTTGGCAGTACTGATTTCCATGGCGGCCATTTTGAAAACTGTTTTGTAATTTATGTTCAGTTTGGTTTGCCATTTTATAATGAATAGACTGACGCGTGAACAATGCTTGCAAACTGTGCAGATTTATTTTGAAAATCATGGTTCGGTTCGTGAAACTTATCGCGCACTACGTCCGTTTTATGATCGACATAATCGTCCATCAGAGCAAATAATTCGCTCAACAATGAAACGTTTTCGGTCAATATTTACTCTAAATGACAACACACATCCTTTGATACGTCATACAGTGCGTACTGAAGAAGCTGTTGCTGCTGTAGAGCGTAGGATTGAGGAAAACCCAAACGAGTCCATCCGCCATCGTGCACAACACTTGGAGCTGTGTCCATCAACTTTATGGAAGATTTTGCGGACTGATCTTAATTTGCGTGCTTACAACATCCAATTTGTTCAGGAATTAAAGCCGAACGACCACCTGGCATGGCGTGCATTTGGAGAATGGGCCCTAAACATGATTGCTGTTGATCCCGATTTTCACATGAAAATTTTTTTCAGTGATGAAGCCCATTTTTGGTTGAATGGCTACGTGAATAAACAAAACTGCTGCATTTGGAGTGAAGGTAATCCTCGATATATTGCTGAGAAGCCTTACATCCACAAAAAGTGACTGTTTGGTGTGCTTTATGGGCTGGTGGAGTCATTGGTCCTTACTTCTTCAACAATGATGTCGGGCAGAATGTTACAGTCAATGGTGACCGCTAAAGAGCCATGATCAATGACTTTTTTGTTCCTGAATTGGCCTTAATGTTGGAGAGCTGTGGTTTCAAGGAGATGGTGCAACATGTCACACAGCGCGTGTGAATGAATTAAAATAACACTCTCATCATCCAGCCTACAATACAATGTAGTAAAATAATAGGTAATAACACGACACTAGCGGAAAAGAAGTCAACTAAATTTATTCACTAACAGGTAAATTTTTTACTTTCTCTTGCCTATATGATTATATAGGAAGGAATGAATTGTTTTCATGTCGATTTTAAGAAATCGAGTTTTCACTGGATCTACACGTTTTCAGACCCCCTGAACCCAAAAAACATGTTTTAGCAATTGGTCTGTGTGTGTGTGTGTGTGTGTGCGCGCGCGCGCTTGTGTGTGTGAACAGAATATCTCAAGAACGGAACATCGTACAAACTTGAAACTTGAGTTACATACCAATACCGGACGCGACACGAACATTTTCATCAAAATCGGTCAACCGGAAGTAGTAGTTTATTCGTATAATTTTTCACTTTTTTGCGATTTTCTCAAAAACTGGTCCTACGATTTTTTTAAAAATCGCCTCATTTACTCAATTTTGATAGGGTAGGCGCCATGTTTGCTGAAATTCTCGGTGAGGCTGGTTTTACGTAAAATAAGTGTTTTTTTTAAGATTACGGCTTTAATATGTATTATAGCACAAAAATGTATATAATAAAAAATGTAGAAAATTTAAAATTCTATAACTTTTGTTTTAAACATTTTTTTGTATAATGCTTAGTTTAGCGGTAATTAGCGATTTTCTGTTTTTTCTCACGAAAACGTGTGAAAAATCGATTTTTCTAAGATTTAGGCCTTAGTATGCATTTTACGACAAAAATGTATATAATTAAATTTATAAGAAATTAAAAGATCTACAACTTTTATTTATAGCATTTTTCTCTACAGAGCGTAGTTTAGCGTGAAAGAGTGATTTTCCGTATTTTTAAGCCAAACTGAGTTCGATTTTCATTTTGCGTCTTTCACTCACGATTAAAATAAGGTTATGTTTTTGAGGTTAGTTTTTTGTTTATTTCTAATGTTTTATTACTTATGTTAGGATTATTGTTAATTTTTAGCATTGGCAAGAGAAAGTTGTGTGAGTGTTTCACACCAGATTTTTTTTATTTTATTCCTAATTTGTGTACGTTGCAATCTGTTCAATTTTGAACAATAAGCAAGCCCATGACCCAATGAGATGAGGATGATAAGTATGACGTGTAAATGAGCTGTAGTCTTGTACATACTCAGGCCGACCATTCCTAAAAGAGTATGGTTAATTAAACCCCAACCATCAAAGTACACCGGTAACCACTGTCTAGTATTCAAATCCATATAAAAGTAACTACCTTTACTAGGATTTGAACCAGGAACCTTCGTCTCCGAAAATCAGCTGTTTAAACAGCTGATTTTGGCGACGACTTTACCTCTAGACCAGTGTTTCCCAACTGGTGGTCCGTGAGAGCCTTCGGGGTGGTCCGTGAGAGTCCAGTGATTACTTATAAAAAAGTAATATTTTCCCGTAATCAAATCAAAGTTACGATTTTCATTGAACAAAATTAAGTAAATACATTCAAGATTCAGATTAAGTAAAGGTAGAAGAGTTGTGGTGTAAGAAAGCCCTGGGCTTCCCCAACATTCGGCAAGTAGCTTTGCGGTATCTTATGATTTTTTTTCAACCACTTATATGTGTGAGCAGGCCTTCTCTAATTTATTGTTAATTAAAAACAAACAACGAAATCGGCTAAGTGTAAGCAGTGATTTGAGAGTAGCTCTTAACAAGAGCCTAAAACCTAGAATTCCTCAGCTAATCAGCAAGATTCGTGCACAAAAGTCGCATTGAAATTTTCATTTCATTTTTAATTCATTTTTTCATTTTCATTGTTATTTTCGACTAAGTAAATTCTCTATTCCTTATTTTATTAAAAGACAATTTACAATTAAAATATTTTTACTTTTTGTGATGTACATTGTACCATACTTTCTGAAAATAACAATTATTTGTTTGTAATAATAGTTTCTTAATTAATAATAATAGTTTGTTTCTGAAAATTTGTTTTATTTAATCACCTTTTAATTTGGTTACAACTGATAAGATATATGCAATAATGTAATGAGTGGTCCGTGGTAGTTCACTTTCAGGCTGAGTGGTCCGCAGACCACTGCGGGTTGGCAACCACTGCTCTAGACCAACCCGATGGGTTTGGCTGGTATGACAGCAAAAAAGTGTCCGAAGCTTCAGGGCTGTAGAAATGAATTGCTAATTGCAGACAAGGAACAATAATTACATGAAACGTAATTTTTCGCCGGGTGAAAAATGTGTGTGCAACTTGGAACGGTCCAAAAATTATCACAAAAAACACAGTGTAATAATTGTATTCTACTTTATGATATTCTATTTTTTTTTTTATTGCCACATAGGACTACATAAGTTCATCAAACTAAAACGAGCTCATTTCAATTTTTGCGGTTCAATCTTTCAGTTTTTGGAGTCCCTTTGTGATGTTTCCCTCCTTGAACTTTCTCCAGTATTCCCTCAATCGATCCGATCTTCTCAGCCGTTCTTTGTCAGAATTCACAACTTTCTGTAGTTTTGTTGGTTTCTGCTGTTCAAGTCTCGTGGGTTTCTATTTTATATAATGAATTTATATAATAAATTTCACTAACCTTCCTTTTTAACTGCGTCAACTTTTATTTTCACTTACACGTGTTTCGGTGGATCCACCATCATCAGAGTAAATAACATATAATTGAAACTAAAAAATTTATTTATTAAAAATCTATAGAAGATGATACATCTTCAGTTATTTGTGTAAAACTGACTTAAAATTAATTTCCTTTAATTTTTCCCTTCTCATGTTTACTATAGATAGCAGCAGCAGTCAATATCACTTCATCATTCCTAAATTTGTCCTGTTTATTCAAAAGCCCTGCTTTTGTTGCTCTTTTAAATATTTATAAATGTGGAACATCTCATATTTTTCAATTTTATTTTTATTTTCTATATTACACTGTTCTATTATATTAAAATGTTTATCCATTTCACCAAATTAATGTTTTTCCTCTTTTATATGATTGGTATAGTTAGATATAATGTAGTCACATTTCAGTGCTTTTTTATGTTCATTATATATACCTCACTTGAAAATTACGACTAGTTATATGAATGTAAAATTTTTACAATCCTCACTACCACAATCTATTTTATACACACCCTTTTTATTGTTTAGTGTTTCATTTATATTATTTTTAATTATATTTGTGGACAGTAGTTTTTATTATTACATGTGTATGCGATATTATAAAATTTATTTAACATTTTGTATAACTTATTATTAATAGTTGTATTATATTTTAATGCAATAAATGGTTTTTGTTTTGTTTTATTGTCTAGTGTAAGGGTGGTTCTTTCTTCTTCTTCAGGTGCCATCTCCGCTTCGAAGGTTGGCAATCATCAGAGCGATTTTTATCTTTGATCTCACAGCCCTAAACAATTCGTTGTTGCTGCAACCATACCAATCTCTTAGGTTTTTCAGCCAGGATTTCTGTCTTCTTCCCAAGGATCTCTTTCCTTGGATTTTCCCCTGGACAATCACTTGTAATATTTTATATTTTTCTCCCCTCATGACATGTCCCATATACAATAATTTTCTTTTCTTCACTGTTAATAGTACTTCTCTTTCTTTATGCATACGTCTCAACACCTCCACATTCGTCATCTTTTCCACCCATGAAATCCTCAGAATTCGCCGGCACAGCCACATTTCAAATGCATCCAGTCTCCCTTCATCAATCTTCTTCATTGTCCAAGCCTCCATCCCATAGTACAGTTGTGGTTCTTAAGTTATGTCAATGAATGAACAGGTCAAATTTAGGAATGATGAAGTGATATTGACTGCTGCTGCTATCTATAGTAAACATGAGAAGGGAAAAATTAAAGGAAATTAATTTTAAGTCAGTTTTACACAAATGACTGAAGATGTATCATCTTCTATAGATTTTTAATAAATAAAGTTTTTAGTTTCAATTATATGTTATTTACTCTGATGATGGTGGATCCACCGAAACACGCGTAAGTGAAAATAAAAGTTGACGCAGTTAAAAAGGAAGGTTGGTGAAATTTATTATATAAATTATTATATAAAATAGAATTAATTTCAAACTGCAGGATGCTTTATAAAGATTTATTTTTTATGATATTCATTCTAATTTACAAAATGAGTTTGAGTGATAATTTATGTTTCATGTGCGTAGTCGATGCAATTCATAGTGATCTGTTGTATTTGGTGGCATCTCCCCTCTCTCGCCATCTCCCCTCCAATTGGTCGCCCGAAAGCACACACTCGGAGGCCGTTGCGTAGAACTCTGTTTCTCGTGACTGGCAACTATCGCTTTACTAATATAGTTAAATTAAACTATATCAAGTTTGGAAAGCGAGAGTGAGCCAGTTTGGCAACCTGCGGAAGCTTCTTGGCCGACAAGGCGCCCATCATCACAATTTAATAGAAAATGTGGTTCTAAAAGTTAAAATGGAATCGGTAAGAAGAGATAACAAATAAAATCTAAAATCTAAGTTAGGACTATTGTCGCCAATTTATGTCGTGCCAGCATGGGAAAATGATTAATTTCTAACTCGGCACCACGTGGAACAGCGCCCTTAGTTAAACTACATAACGACGGTAGAACCCCGCTACCTCGTCAAGGAACTTCCACACCGGAGAGCGGTACCAGCTCTCACATACCTGAGGGGCCAATTTGCCCCTTGGCCTTGAAGCTCCAGGGTCAGTCGCTGCCTGGACTCCCGAATAGCGAGGCAGTCTTACAATAGGTGGTCTCGTGTGATCTGTTGTACACGCCAGGTAATTAAACACTCAAACAAGAGTCTGTACTGACAAGCCAACCAGACAACATGGTTTAGGATGACCTCAGAAGAAATGGGCATCCCGACTTTTTTCAAAAACTGCTCATTACAAATCTGTTTCGTCTATGATGCTGATAGTTTCACAAGTAATAGATACCGCAGTGAAAGAAAGGTTTCTTACAAAATGTATCTGTGTAAAATATTCAGCGTACAGTTTTGTTGACAGTTGTGTGTGTTCTTAATGTTTAGGTTATTTTAATAGGCTGGGTGCTGACATGGTGCTCGACATGTGCATCGCTGAGGATATCGTCCTGTTGGAAGCGCAGGATGAATTCATTGAACGTTATCGTGCCAGATCTAGCGGTGTCAAAACGTCACTTCCGATGTTAGCTTCTGCTTGTCCTGGTAACTTATTTAAAGTCCAGCCTTTCTTAGTTCACTCCTAATGTAAACAAATATTGATGTCACTGAGCATGCGCATTATATAAAAATGAGTACACGCTGATTAAAAAGTAACAACAAATACTTTCAAAAGTATTTAAATACAAAATACTTTTAAAAGTATTTTTATAAATGAAACTGTTAAGCCTGCATCATATCATGACTGATGTTTGAAGTACTTTAAATACTTATAATTTAAAACATAGTTAACTTAATAGGAATACGACATCCATAAAGTCGCGGACTCTAGCGTGCACCCTGTAGTAGCTGGCTTTGGTTTGTTTACAGTAGGAGCAAACTTAGGACAGCTGAACTGTATGATAAACAATTTTTTAAAAATAAATGCTTGCAAAATGTAGGTCTACCATGTTCTTAGATACCCACTGGAACAGCTATCAGTTGTCGGTAAATTTTAGGGTCATTGGAAAAGAGAAGCAGCTTTTTTCTGTTTACTTTATTAGTCAAAATGTAGTTACTTGAGTCAAGAGTTTGCCTTTGGTTTTAACGAGGGGTAAAGAGGAGGAAGCATCAGTGCGCATGCGTGACTGCTTTGGTATCAGTTCGCCACCACAACAACGTAAACTATACTTAGAGGACATACAGTATATTGCAAAACCTTTTGCAGGTTAATTGTACGAATGTAACTGTTTGTTGCTGTAAACAGAAATGTCGGTTTCTTGAAAACGCGGCCGAACTATTCACAGTGCTGAACGAAATCTAATGTGCAGTGTAATAAAATGCTGTGAAGTTGTTGATGCTAAACAAAAATACCTTTCCGTGCCTCTTAACAAAAGCCGTGAGTGAGCGGCTAACTACTGTGATATGTTTCTCTTTACACAATTCGAAATACGAGGGTTATCCAGAAAATAACCTCCGTTTTGAAATAAAAAGTAAACGAGTGAAGATACAAAAACTTTATTATATACATATTAAAACTACAGTTTTTCTCTATTTTTCGACATAGTCGCAAAACAGATTCAAGCACTTGTCGTACATTGGAACAGTCTTTGAAATACCCTCTGCATAAAAATCTGCCGCCTGTGAATGTAGCCAACCATTCACGGCGTTTTGAAGCTCTTTGTCATTGGCGAACCGCTGAGATGCAAGCCACCGCTTCATGTTCGTGAACACGTTAAAGTCACTAGGAGCCAAGTCCGGGCTGTATGAGGGATGATCGAAAAAATCCCTTTTAAACATGGCCAAAAGTTCATTTGTTTTCTCGCCCTCATACAGCTCGAAGAACAAATGAACTTTTGGCCAAGTTTAAATGGGACGTTCGATCATCTCCCATACAGCCCCGACTTGGCTCCTAGTGACTTTAACCTGTTCACGAACATGAAGCGGTGGCTTGCATCTCAGCGGTTCGCCAATGACAAAGAGCTTCAAAACGCCGTGAATGGTTGGCTACATTCACAGGCGGCAGATTTTTATGCAGAGGGTATTTCAAAGACTGTTCCAATGTACGACAAGTGCTTGAATCTGTTTGGCGACTATGTCGAAAAATAGAGAAAAACTGTAGTTTTAATATGTATATAATAAAGTTTTTGTATCTTCACTCGTTTACTTTTTATTTCAAAACGGATGTAGCGTGCAGTTATTTTGAGCAATTATTAATTAGGCTAGAGCAAATAAAAACACAACTTCCTCTATCGGTTACCAGCCACCGACTCCTTTCTTTATTTCTTCTTCAACTTTTTATTGTTATAAAAAAATACTTAAATTTATTTAATTTATTTTTACATAATATTAGATTTAAATTTGGAATAACATATAATATTTATTTTTAACAATTTAATAATATTTTAATAACTTAAATTACATTTATTTTGAAAATTTTAAATTATTTTTATTTTAGAATATCATATGATGCTTTATAATAATGAGCCCTCATAACTGGCTGCTACACGGAGGTTATTTTCTGGATAACCCTCGTATAAAGGAGAAAGTTAATGACAGTAAAGAAGATAATTTTTCGACACCTGGTAAAAAAAGGAAACTGTTATATTAATAAGAAAGTGATGCGGACATTACCGGTTTTGAAAGAAACGCAAAATTTTCGTTGGAAACTTTGTACGTCAAGAAAAATGTCAAACGAAATGGGGTTTCAGTGGAAAAAGTGTCAGTCACAACAAAGTATATTAATTGAAAGGCAACATGTGGTTAACAAACGGTAGTGAAATATAATGTTTCTATTTTTATATAATGAATTTATATAATAATTTCACTAACCTTCTTTTTAAACTGCGTCACCTTTATTTTTATTCTTACTTACACGTGTTTCGGTGAAACCACCATCATCAGAGTAAATAACATATAATTGAAACTAAAAAAATTTTTATCTCACTTTTTTAAAATTTATAGAAGATGATACATCTTCAGTCATTTGTATAAAACTGATTTAAAGTTAATTTATTTTAATTTATCCCTTCTTATATTTACTGTAGATAGCAGCAGCAGTAAATATCACTTCTTCATTCCTAAATTTAACCTGTTCATTCAAAATGAACGGGTTAAATAAATTAGACGATAAAACAAAACAAAAACCATTTATTTCATTAAATTACAATAAAACTATAAATAATAAATTATACAAAACGTTAAATAAATTTAAAAAAAATCGCATACACATGTAGCCTAATAATAAAAAACTACTATCCGGAAATATAATTAAAAATAATGTAAATGAAACAGTAAACAATAAAAAGGGTGTGTATAAAACAGATTGTGGTAATGAGGATTGTAAAAAATTTTACATTGGTAGGACTAGTCGTAATTTTCAAGTGAGGTATAATGAACATAAAAAAATCACTGAAATGTGTCTACATTATATCTTAACTATATAAAAGAATAAAAACATAAATTTGGTGAAATGGATAAACATTTTAATATAATAGAACAATGTAATATAGAAAATAAAAATAAAATTGAAAAATATGAGATGTTACATATTTATAAATATATAAAAGAGCAAAAGCAGGACATTTTGAATGAACAGGTCAAATTTAGGAATGATGAAGTGATATTGACTGCTGCTGTTATCTACAGTAAATATGAGAAGGGATAAATTAAAATAAATTAATTTTAAATCAGTTTTGTACAAATGACTGAAGATGTATCATCTTCTATAGATTTTTAATAAATAAAGTTTTTAGTTTCAATTATATGTTATTTACTCTGATGATGGTGGATCCACCGAAACACGTGTAGGTAAGAATAAAAATAAAGGTGACACAGTTTAAAAAGAAGGGTAGTGAAATATTATATAAATTCATTATATAAAATAGAAATAATTTCAAACTGCAGGATGCATTTATAAAGATTTATTGTTAAAATATAGTGTCTCACTGTTTTGGTTGGCAGAACTGTCAGATTTCTCTTCCCATCCATACGCAAAACGCATTCTCTTGCCTCACTGTCTATATTGAAACAAATTTAATAGTCTTAACCTATTTTTAATGCAATTGCTGTTGAACAGTGGGCTCGAATGCCCACTATTAAGTTCATTAAGAACAGGTGATGATATCTGCAGCCTATTGAGCGGGAAAAGTCTGTCTTGTTGAATTTTTCTTTAGTCTTTGATTTCAGTTTGTCAGTCACAACTGAAGGTCGGTCCTAGCAATCTTCATTCGTTTGTCCATCAATAAACTGTTTCATTAAATTGCTATAAACATGAGTGATTTGTCTGTAAAAATGTTGATTGGAATCGGATGAACTTTTTTTCTGCATTCTATAAGGGAATCATCAGAATCTGCATCTCAGTTTTGGAGTGAGTCAGTTTTCGTCTTGCGCATGTCAGATGTGTACAACTAAAGAACATTTATGTCGCATTGCAGTTGCAGATTGGGGCTAATACCAGAGTGATTGACCCATTGGGGTAAGGGGTTTACTTTCTGAATGACCGTGGTAGAGCGGACACCAAATAAGCTTGCCGGTTTTCTTGAGTGCGCAGAAGGTTTATTTTGGTAATGGCGTGCTCGGTTGCCTCAGCAAGTGGTGGGGGGGGGGGTCAGTGCTATACCCCCAGCTGTGATCACAACAGCCTGGTCTGTAATGTGTTGTGTAATAATTAGACTGTGCGTATTGTTACTTGTTGTTCTGCATTTTCAACACTGAAACCTGTATTTATTTATTTACAAACAAAGTGTTTATTTATCATTCGTTAATCACAGCGTTCTACTTTACAGTATAGTCTGTCATTAGTGTCTGTGATTTTAAGATATTTTAATTTAAGATTTTATTTAAATCGAAATTAGAAGCGCTCGAATACTCCACAGTCAAACGAAGCAATTTGTAACTGATGTTCATAAATTTATGGAACGAGAAAAGGAAATGTGTGGGCCTACAAATATAAAGCAGGTAAAAAAGCAAACAGCTGAATCAACAGGTATTTCAGAGAGATCTCCCCAAAGTATTTTAACGGAATCGAAAAAAGTTGCGACCTGGGAACAGCCTTTGTGAGCTAGTGCCACGAAGAAACCTATTCGTTATTCCACGTGACTTTGAAGTTTGAGTGGATGTAAACAAATGATATGAGTGTACGGTTGGCAGAATCAGACTGATGTGAGAGCCCGTCTGTACCCGACAGCCAGGTCATATTTATGTTTACAAGGGTCACTATTTATATTTTGAGCCTAAGAATACATACAAACTATTTTTTGTTGAAAGTGGCTTTATTGCTTTTCAAAATATTCCCCTTTAACATTTATACACTTTTGTATGCGTTGGAACCAGTTCTCGTAGCATCTTTTCCAGTCTGCATCGGGTACCTCCAAAACATGGTTTTTGAATGCTTCAACAGCTTCTTCTGCTGACAAAAATCATTGTCCTCGCAATTTATCCTTGATAGTTGGGAACAAAAAGAAATCATTGGGTGCCAAATCTGGACTGTAAGGCGGATGACCCATCAATTCGATCTTTTGAGTGTTGAAAAGGTTGTTTCACGAGATGTGTGGGAGCTTGCGTTGTCTTAATGGAGGATGATCCGACAATTTTTGTTTGTTTTTCTGATTTCATCATAGACTACTGGCAAACAAATGGTTGTATACCATTCAGAATTTACTGTTTTACGCTCCTTTAAAGGTACTGTTGCCACATGACCAGTTTTCCTGAAAAAACAGGCGACCATTTGTTTTGAAGTGCTCTGAGCATGAACAACTTTTGTTGGGTTTGGTTCGTCTTGAAACACCCATACCACTGACTGTTGTTTTCGTTCTGGCTCGTACGCATATATCCATGATTCGTCACCTGTTACAATCTTATATACCTCTTTGGAAGCACCAACATTGAATGTTTTAATAATTTTTTTGCTCCAATCGACACGGGCATCTTTATGGGCTTTTGTCAAATTGTGTGGGATCCAACGACAACACACCTTTTTTACAGCTAAATATTCGTGCAATATTTTATGTATGCTAGTGGGACTAATGCCTAAAGATGTCTCAATCTCACAATATGTCACATGACGATCTTGGATGGTCATATTTTGCACAGCGTCAATGTTTTCAGGAACAGCAACCGACTTTGGACGACCTTCACAAAATTCATCATTGAGAGAACGATGACCACGATTGAACTCGTTATACCAGCGTTTCACAGTGGCAAAGGATGGGGGTTCATCACCAAAAGTGGAATTAAGTTGATCAGCGCACTGTTGTCTAGTTAATTCACGTCGGAAATCGTAATTAATCATTGCACGAAAGTTTTCACGACTCATTTCCATTTTTTGACCGACACAATATTTTAAAATAGCTACAAACGACACAAACAATGCTTTGTTTACAATATATCTGGTGTAGGTTATTGTTAAAAATGTCAAACTTTCAAATAAAAACATCAGCTGATACCCAACAACAATCAGTGCTGCTAAGGCTCAAAATATAAATAGTGACCGTCGTATTTATGTCTGCTTCTGGCACAGTAATAGGCTTCTTGTTCACTGCTCTATCATCACATTTTCTGTAACTAGAATTACGCACCCCACCAATAGCAGAGCAGAGTGATTGTCTACAGCAGTTGCAGAGATAAGTGAAATGAAGTGTAGTCTATGAATGCATTATTTCCTGGAGCAACTAACTGGGTATTTTAAGAGGTAGCATAGTAGAAATGGTAGCCGTTTCATCTGCGGTTTGATTTGTTTGTTGCATTTTTCACGTGAGGTCAGGTCCGTTGATGTCTCTTCATGTGCTATGCTTTCTGCTTTTGGCTTTGTCAATCTAGGCTATAATTGAAACGTCTGTTTCCAGGATGGGTGTGTTACGCTGAGAAGACGCACGGCTCGTACATCCTGCCTTATATCAGTGTAACTAAATCACCCCAACAGGTGATTGGTTCCATGGTCAAAAATCACTTGGCTCAACAGATGAACCGTCCACCTAAAAATGTCTACCATATCACTGTGATGCCGTGTTTCGATAAAAAACTGGAAGCGTCTAGAAATGATTTCTACAGCCCAGAGACTGATTCGAAAGATGTTGATTGTGTCATCACGTCAAGTAAGTGACTCTGGTGGCTTGTTCTTCTTCTTCGTTTTCTTCTCCCTGCGTGGTGAAATGGTGACATCGATTCAATAATTCAGTTTATATCGATAATCGGTAATAGTCAACTATCGAAAACTACAAGAATTAATTTTTAAAACATCCCGTAGAGGCCAGCACATTACAGCAACTTTGTTAAACGCGTATTTTCATACAAAATCAGTTGTGAAAATGGAGTCGGATGGAGTCCGACATACGAGTGGAACGGTAATACTATCATGTCGGATCAGATCCGACAGTCGAGTGGAAAGGGTTAAACACTAATCAAACTCTTAAGAGATGTGTCAGAAAAATATTGTGCTACTGTAATAATATGTATGTAAAAAAAAAAACAAAATGCAAATCCAAACCAATTGATCATGGCACTGGTAAATGAGCTCATCAGATACTTTTTTTTTCTTTCTCTTGCCTATATGCATATATAGGAAGGAAAGTATTGTTTTCATTTCGATTTTAAGAAATCGAGATTTCACCGGATTTACAAGTTTTCAGACCCCCCTGAATCCAAAAAACATGTTTTTAGCGATTGGTCTGTGTGTCCGTGTATGTATGTGCGCGCGCGCGCGTGCGTGCGTGTGTGTGTGTGTGTGTGTGTGTGTGTGTGTGTGTGTGTGTGTGAACAGAATTTCTCAAGAATGGAACATCGTACGAACTTGAAACTTAAAACTTAGCCTAAGTTGCATACCACTACCGGACCCGATTCACCAACATTTTCATCAAAATCGGTCAACCAGAAGTAGTAGTTTATTCGTGTAATTTTTCACTTTTTTGCGATTTTTTCAAAAACTGGTCCTACGATTTTTTTTTTAAAATCGCCTGGTTTACTAAAGTTTTATGCTCTACAAGATAGGGTAGGCGTCGTGTCTGCTGAAATTCTTGGTGAGGCTGTTTTCATGTAAAAAAATGTTTAAGATTGCAGCTTTAATATGCATTTTAGCGCAAAACTTTATATAATGAAAATGTAGAGAATTTAAAATCTTACAACTTTTATTTCAAACATTTTTTTGTATAATGCTTAGTTTAGCAGTAATTAGCAATTTTATGTTTTTTTTTCTCATGAAAACGTGTGAAAAATTGATTGTTTTAAGATTTCGGCGTTAGTATGCATTTTACAACAAAAGTGTTTATAATCAAATTTATAGGAAATTAAAAGATCTACAACTTTTATTTGTTGCATTTTTCTGTACAGAGCCTAGTTTAGCGTGAAAGAGTGATTTTCTGTATTTTTAAGCCAAACTAAGGTAGATTTTTATTTTGCGTCTTTCACTCATGATTAAAATTAGGTTATGTTTATCGAGGATAGTTTTTTTGTTTATTTCTAATGTTTTATTACTAATATTAGTTTATATTGTTAATTATTTTCACTGGCAAGAGAAAGTTGTGTGAGTGTTTCACACCAGATTTTTAATTTTGTTTTTTACGTCCGACTGTTCTGCAATTTTTGCTAATGCAAATGTTAGATAATGATGATAATGAAAATGAGTGATGAAAAAATCCCGGACGTGATCGGAAATCGAACATGGGACCCCAGCGTAGAAGCCAGTTGTGTTAACCACTACGCCAACAGGCCGGTCTCACCGCGTAACTGGTGTAACCATTGTTTTCATCGTTTCTCTTCCTACTTCCATTGTTACTGTTTTTTAATGCCATATCACATCACGAATCATGCCACCTTTAACTTATTTGTTTGGTGTGCAAATGCTTATTATATTATTAATGTACAGTTGGGCACCAGCTCTGTTGTTGGGGCAAGAGATTAAAGCTGAATAACGGATAAAAATTATGCTTATTCAATTCTAATAAATGAATTGTTTACAGTAAGCAGACCTTTCATCTGGTGACTGTGTGATCAACAAGATTAAATTTGATCATTTAATACCTCCAAATCAGTATTTCTTGTGCTTGTTGAACAACCTCCTCATAGGTGAATTCTGCACATAACTGTCCTAATGGACACCCTTCCGGAACCTGGAAACCTCTGGTTAACCAGCCTCCAACCCAACCAACAAGGAGGGCCGAAACGAAGTAGAACCACCTCGACTATTGGCTGAAAGTTGCAAGTGACAGAAAGGCGTGAAAACAGAGAGGGGGAGACGTACACCACCCCGTACCAGATGATTGACAGTTGGGCTGTCATTACTGTTATTACTACATTTACAATTACTAATTCTAACTAAGGGTTTTCCCTCATTCCTATTGGTTGCTTTTTACCATAATATTGGAAATTATAACAATATTGATTGTTAGGCTATTTGTACCTTGCAATGAGTGGTACGGTACGGGGAACAAATTTTGCAGCTTCGGTGACAGATAACAGAAATGCCTTTGGTTTGGTATAGCATGGCAAGAGAAGTGAAAACATGGCGTACATCACAAACCTACCTACACTTAGGTTTGAAACGAAAAGAAGAACATGTTTTGTATGTTTTTTTTATTTGCACTTACGATCACATGTGCCAACCGAACAGTGAGGAAGAGTTCCCCCTTTGATTGGCTCTTTATTATAGTGGGAACAACATCAATGATGATTAACAGCTGGACTGGCGGCAGTAGAGGGTATTACGGATGCACAGTAGTGGGAGAGGTGAAAACAGTACAAACAGAGCAAGCAAGTCTTCAAGTTTTCTTTAACCCTCAAAGTCGCAGGTACAGTTTGTTGAATTGGCAGCCTTTTTTTAACAGAAGGTGTAAGGCATTTCTGTTATAATTCTCAGTTATCTGAACATACACTAAATACTAAATATATACCGTATTTTCAGAAAAGTTTGCAGATTATGATTATATAATTAGTTTTTGCTGTTGATACTAACTGAAAAAGATGAAAACAAACCAACGTTGGAAACAAGGTTTTTTTGGTTTAAATGTTTGTGTCAGCTAACACACCGTATAAGTCGTGTAGTAAACTGATATACCTTGACATACCCAACATATACATAATGTAGCCACTTCAGGTTTCTGCTAATCTACCAAAACTGAATCCCACATTTCAAGGGATTAGTTTTTTATGGCTTAGAATATAAACCGTTGCATGAAGTCACACGAGAAAATTATTAGTACATATTATTTTTAGAATTCTTTTTTTATTTTTAGACGTAAATAAAGTTACTATTTAACAAATATTACTAAATGAAACCGTAAGTACTATAAACAAATAAATAAAAACAAGATACGCATAAGTACACAACAGAAATATGCACATGTTGTAAACACAAAATAGCGACGAACAAATCGTCAAAACACAGCTGATGAAAGACAGCAAAAACATTTGTTTACTAGCGCCCCACAGCAACGGTACGATGAAACATTTAACTATAGGTTCATAAATGATTATAATCTGTTTAGTGCTGCCATCTGCCAACAATTAAGTGACTTATAAAGTAAAGAATATGCGATTTATGAAATACATCGCAAAATCCATGATGCCACTTCTGCAACAGTGAAATGCATCGATTTTGCGACGGTTGCCACTTTGAGTGTTGAAAATGTTAAAATAATACCACCCCGTCTAATTGATCCAAGAATTAAAATGCGAATTGTATGTTTCAGTCGAACTGGAACAACTTCTGGTGGAACAGCGAATGGATTTGTCGGAAGAAGAAGAAGCAGAACCGAGTTGGCCGTGGGATCGTGACTCGTCATTACCACCTCATCCACCACTGAGAAGGCATATCGGCTCTGGATCAGGAGGTTATGCGCACCACATATTTTTACACGCCGTGAAAGAGTTGTTCCCGCATTTAAGTCCACCCAGTTTACGATTTACGTCATTGAGGTACGCACATAATGTGGGCAACGTTCTTTCTGTAACTTGATCTCCACATTTTCTGAAACTGTGTAAACAACTAAAAAACAAAACTTGTTGAAATGAAGAAATGAGTAAACTTTATTAGCTTGGAAAATGATATACATTATTCAGGCGATTGAAAATTGAACGACAATCCATCGACAGCTGATTCTGTAGCTGAACATAAGAGAAAATGTTCATGGAGACATGAAGTTTGTCTATGATGCTAAGAGTAGTCCGACAGTAGGCAACCAGCAATACAAGTGAGTATGTGTATTAATTAAAAATACGCACATGATGATCACAAATAAATATCCATACAGCATGAGTAATTCGTTCCAAGCTTTATAATAAATTATCGTAAACAATAAACTCATTCAATTCAATACTATTTTATATAATAAATTTCACTAACCTTTTTCAAGCTGCCTTTATTTATTTTTTATTAATCACTTACACGTGTTTCGGTGGATCCACCATCATCAGAGTACCGTTTGAAACTACAAATGTTTAAAATTTATAGAAAATGTTACATCTTCAGTCATTTGTAATAATATAATAATAATAATAATAATAATAATAATGATGCTTTATTTTTCACTTTTACAAAAGTTACACACTTTTACACACATCTTACGGCTTGACCGCAGTCATCAGCCGGAAAATCAGAGTACACTTACTTACAATTAATTACAATAATAAAAAATACAGTATATTATAATCAGCAATACATTAGAAAAAAGAAACTATACACCAACTTTATAAAAATGACATACATACATTTTGAAGCATAATGACATAATGAAAAATTAAATTAAAAGACAATAGGAAATAAATTTAAAAACCAAAACCCATCACCCTATTCATCCCTCTTCCTAGACACAGCAGAAGCACAAAACAACCAATCAAATTTTTCTGCCTCAGTAATTAAATTCTGTAATCAATGCCCATCTATATCTCCAAGCATCTCTACAAAAGAACGTTAGCCCTTGCCAGTCTTTCCCATTTAAAAGTTCCAGAAAAGCTTCCTGTCCCAATTCATTCTGCCCCAACCATTTTCGGCGCCATTCCCTAAGTACTGGACATCTTCCCACAAAGTGAAATATGTCCTCTTTTTCTCCCAAATTATACATAGAACAATTAAAATTTTTATCCACAACCCATGGTTTGTAATTTAGGTCTATCAATTCACCACGCGCTTTAATGATCCACCTGATTTTTGACAGATCCTCCATCACATTAAAATAACTGGCTTCATCTAGAACTACGTTTAGCTGTTTGTACCAACTGTGATACCTTGTGGCATTAATTTCTGCCAGCGAACGTTCCTTCTGCTTATCCTGGAGTGATAATATAATTTGCCTAAACCATCCCTTCCAATTCACCATATTGCCTATTTCAAACCTCATCCCTAGACCTAACTGTGACACAATTTCCCCCCATTCCCTGAACCAACCTATATTATTTTTAATTATTTCCAAAGCCATGATTTTGGTAGCCTTTCATCTTTCATTTTTAGTGCTTTGATTAAATAATTAAAGTGCAATTTTAAAGTATACAGATATAATGGTTCCATACCTGTTTCGATATAAAGCATATAGTTTGGGGTATTATTTGGAAGAGTAAGGGCCTTTTTTACAAAATAACGCTGAAGCTTTTCCACACTGTCTTGTTGCTTGTAGCCCCATACCTGGGCTGCGTAACAAATAATTGCCCTAGCACATGCGCTGAACAGACTGGTTTTGGTGGCCCACGTCACTTCTTTATTTTTTATTACGTCCTCCCAACTTACATTGAGTGCCGATTTGGCTGAGACCATTTTTTTCTGCAAATGGTATTCTGTTTTCATCGAGGGGGTAAGGAAGACACCCAAATATTTGTACACATTAACACATTCTATCAGCTCTCCTTTATAAAACCATTTTTCATTATTACCCGGCCTACCCCCATTTCTGAAGACCATTACTTTGGATTTCTGCAAATTTACTTTTAGATTCCAACTCTGACAATATTTTTCCAATTTATTTATCATGTACTGCAATCCCACTGGAGATTCTGACATAATTACTATATCGTCTGCATATAGTAGTAATTTTATTCTTTTCCCTCCTACCAATATCCCGCCCTCTAATTCATCGTGCAAGTCATTGAGGAATATTGCGAACAACAAAGGACTCAGCAAACACCCCTGTCTTACTCCCATGCCAGTTTCAAAACTTTCTGTCACACCAATCTTACTCCATACCACTGCAGTTGTACCCCTATTCAAACACTTTATTACTTTTAACATTCTCGTTGATAGCCCTAGACAAGATAATTTGTAACACAAGGCCCTTCTATCAATTGTATCAAAGGCTGATGAAAAATCCACAAAAAAAGAGTAAAGTTTTCCCCGCTTTTTGGCCAATCTGAGTTTAACAATAGATGACAAGACAAATATGTTATCCACCGTTGAATATCCCTTACGGAACCCAGCCTGAAATTCGTTGAGAATATTATTAGTTTCAACCCACCTGTTCAATCTACCCAGTAACAGGCCCGTAAATAACTTTGCTACCACATTCATAAAGGATATACTCCGATAATTAGAAACATCTTCCATTGCCCCTTTTTTATGCAGTGGAAATATAATTGACGCCTTAAAACTATCCGGTACCCTGCTGGTTCTATAAATATTGTTAAAAATTTGCAGTAACTTTTCAATCACTAATACAGTTGCCTTTTTATAAAATACGTATGTAATACCGTCAAAACCCGGACTTTTATTATCTTTGCCTTTACTTATTACAGCTTGTAATTCCTCTAATTTAAATTCATTGTCTAATGTAGGATTTTCTATGTACGGTTCCGCATATAAAACAGGTTCAGCTAACAAATTTGGATTTAAAAGTGTTTTAAAATAATCAATCCACTCCCCGTTATTAATTTTATTGCTTACCGAGTTTGATCTTCTTTTGAACCTGTTCAATGCCCGCCAGAAAGTTTTTAGGTCTTTTGCCGACGAGATCATACCTAATAGGGCCTTTTGATATTGTTTACGCTTTACGTCGCATAACATTTTATATGCTTTGTTTTTAACTAAGTATAGATCTTTAATACTATTCGCATTTGTTTTTCTGTATAAATTTAATAACGATAATACTTCTTTACGTGAACATACACATTCGTAATCGAACCACGATTGTTTACTTTTAGCATATGCCTGACCTTGACCCCCAACCACCGGACTCCCCGCTGCCTTCCTAATTGATTCTATTATACTATTGATAGCCTGATTAGACTCTGTATTAATTGAAAGATTACGCAATGAATTGTTCAATTTATCTTTGTAGTTTTTATCACTCGACTCCCTCCATAATAGCTTCGGCAAAAAAGGCAAACAGGAGATATTATTGATTTTACTATTTTCGATTACTAATTCCAATTCTATCGGCATATGGTCCGAATACGACTGCATTTGCACTTTAAAATCATCCACTAGATCTAAAACACTGCCAGATACTGCTGCTACGTCATTCACCGACACGCCCATCCCTCCCACGAATGTCATTTCCCCTTCTTTGTCCCCATCAGTTCTACCATTAAGAATAACATACCCTAGGTCATCGCACATCTCTAAGTACCTTTGCCCCCTGCCATTCACTATCTTATCTTTCGATTTCTTAAATTTTGCAAAACGATTACCTGTGTTCGTTCTACTCAACAAGACCTGTTCTTCTCCGATTCGTATATTCATGTCGCCTATCACTATTACATTCATGTCCGAATTCTGCAAAAGATCATCATATAAACTACTGAAATCAGCATCTCACTTATTACAATTATAATATTACAAGTAAAATTATATCATATTCTTTTAAGAAACTTAAAAAATTATTATCCTTTACCTTACCTTTTAAACCACATATATTATAAAATAACACCTTGATTTTTGATTTCTCATCACTATTCACAACTTTATTTTCACTGCCACCATCTTGAAGAGCTGCGGGAAGATCCTAAATATTCTGCTCCGTCGACTTGTTCCAGACTCCACCAGACTTCCGGGCCAATGCTTGTTGATATTCCACGGCCTGTACACTCGCCAGCCTCTTAACAACCTCCGCCAAGTCTATTTTAAATACCGATTTCAGCTTTTGTACCCCGTCTTCCTTACCCGCCATCAGTTTCATATCCTCGGTCCAAAAATATTTTGTACCCTTTATCTTTAAAAAGTCGTATCCCAGGTACACCGGTTCATTCCCTACTACTTTTACTAGTTCGCTTATCAGCTCCAACAGTTTTCTACGCTTTACACGAACGTCTTCTGGAAAGTCCTTGTGAACAACAAACTTGGGTCCCTTCAGCTTTTAACGTTTTTGAGAATTTTAGCAATGTCACTATCCTTAGGTATATGCGCGATTATTGTATTGCTCCTATTTCCCAATAAATGAGCACGATTAACTTCCACTTCCTGTTCGATTTTAAGGACCTCTGTACAAAATCGCTTTATTTTCGATACACATTCTCCCCGAAAGTCTTCCAAACCTTTGAATATCAGATTATTGCACCTTGACCTCCCTTCTAAATCAACTAACTTGGCTTCACTCTTTGAACATACTCGCCTAACCATCAATACTTCTTCTCTAAGGACGCGATTTTCTTCTTCTAAACTATTCACTTTCTCCGAAAGCAATTGAATGTCCTGCTTCGACGCTACGTGTGCTAATTTCTCGTCTAACATGACCCTAAACGACTCCATTACGTGTGATAAGGTCATATTTCCGATCTTTTCATCCCCCATATCTTTATCTTGGCACTGCTTAACGTTTCTGTCAGTTAAATTCGGAGAGAACTTCTAGAACGTTTCCTTTCCCACTTTTCTTCAGAGCTCATTAATACGATGCTCAACACTTATTATTATTAACTCTTCCTTTTTAACAGCTTCTTAACTTTGTAATTGAATATATTAAAAAAAAATTAAATAAAAATAAAAAATAACAAAAAAAAGGTTTTGTAATAATTTTTAGATCCAACAGTATATGAATCACCGATCAGACATCGTAAACGCGTTTAAACAAACAAGATTTACACGAATAATTATGACTGAACAAACAATTACCGAGAGCGCACAATACACGTCCGATCGCTACGCTGGTTACTCTCTGACTATACTTCAGTCATTTGTATAAAACTGATTTAAATTAAGTTCCTGTAATTTATCCCTTCTCTTATATTTTACTGCAGATAGCAGCAGCAGTCAATATCACTTCATCATTCTTAAATTTGATTTGTTCGTTTAAAATGTCCTGCTTTTTCCCTTTTAGATATTTATAAATATGAAACTTCTCACCTTTTTCAATCTTTTTTTTTGTATATCTGGGGGGCTCCTAAACTCCCCTACATTTCGCCATCTCCACCCACTACTATGGCTGGTCGCAAGGATGCGAACTGGTAGTACAGTAGAACACCAATAGAATATCCCCTGCCTCGGTATACTGCACCATTATAACTTAACGTAGTCATTCTTTCTTCACTAGAAAACAGTACATACACCACATAGACAAGAATGACATAAAAATACATAAAACAACATAAAGATCACGCAGTATTTACAGCCTTCCATCACAGTATCCTGTATAGTTTTTCTTTAATTTTACCATCTCTGTGAAACAGATGTACCTCTCCATTTATTTCATTGGCTGTAGCTATACATCTATTGATTGGAGCTATTTTACTTCTTTTTGCTCCAGCAAACAGCCTGAAACTTTTTAAAGCTGTGCAAGGCACCCTCAGACTTTCTTTATTAGCACTGCTCTATTATACTGAAATGTTTGTCTATTTTACCAAGGTTATGTTTTTCCTCCTTTGGTTTTTTTTGTAAATCACCTCATTTACTAAATTTGTTAAGCTCTACATGATAGGGTAGGCGCCATGTCTGCTGAAATTCTTGGGGAGGTTGTGCTCTAATAGAGAAAAAATTGGTTTTTTTTAAGATCGCGGCCTTAATATGCATTTTAGCGCAAACGTGTATATAATGAAAGTTGTTGATAATTAAAAGGTCTACAACTTTTATTTCAAACGTTTCTGTTTATAACGCTTAGTTCAGCTGTAATTATGAGTTTATGTTTTTTCTTCATAAAAATCTGTAAAAAAATGGAATTTTTAAGATTTCGACCTTAGTGTGCATTTTACGACAAAAGCGTATATATGATCGAATTTACGGAAAATTAAAAGATCTACGACTTTTATTTTAAGCATTTTTCTCTACAGAGCCTAGTTTAGCAGGAAAAAAATATTTTTTTCGTTTTATAAGCAAAAGGCTGAGGTTGGTTTTCTTGTTTTTTTTGTTTATTTCTAATGTTTTATTACTAATGTTAGGTTATATTGTTCATTATTTGCATTTGAAAGAGAAAGTTGTAAGAGTGTTTTCACACCAGATTTTTTTTTATATAAAATTAAAATTTATTAAGTTTAAATTCTGAAATAAAATTTTAAAACATCCTTCAGTTAATATTTTAAAATGAAATGTACAAATTGAATTGTTTTCTAATATTATTTAGACCACATATATACGGTGATAAATAGCCATTAGATCTACCATTTGAATGCAAAATCTGTTCAGATCATTTGGATGGGAACAGGTTGACCACCCACCGTATAGTCCAGACTTGGCACCAAGTGATTTTCACTTGTTCCGCTACCTAAAGGAGTTTCTTGGTGGCAAGCGGTTCGCACAGATGAGGACGTGAGAGAAGCTGCTCAAGACTGGTTATCCTCACAGGCGGCGGACTTCTATGATACAGGCATACAAAAGCTTGTTGAACGTTATGATAAATGTTTAAATAAAAATGGAAACTATGTGGAATACTAAAGAAAGATGTAACAAATACAATAAAAAAGGTTTTTTAAAAAAATCTTACATTGTTAATTTTTTTTAGAAATCGGACCTTTCTTTCCGCTTAACCCTCGTTTATATATATATATCTCTTTATTTTCAAATTTGTCATTTTCATAATCCATTTTACGAATTAATTTTTTATTAACTTTGTATCCAATTCTATAGTGTTTCTTTAATAGTTTTATTATCTTATTATTAATTTTTTTATTATGCATTATGGTAATGAATTGTTTATCTATGTTTTCATTCAAATCCTTAAGTTTATACCATATTTATTGAAGTTTATTGGATTTGCTTTTTTTTTACTTTGTCTATTATTTTATCTATCTCTCTTCATGGCATCCATTATTTATAGCTTACAATTTTGTTAGTATTTATGTGCAAAAGACGAGGTATTTGAAAGTAAGTTGATAAAAAGATAAGAATACCTTGATGTGTTACAGAAATCAAGATTTCCAACAAGTGACATTGGAGAATGATGGTAAAGTGCTGTTGAGGTTTGGTATAGCGAATGGGTTCAGGAACATCCAGAATCTGGTGCAGAAGTTGAAAAGAGGCAAATGCGTTTACGATTATGTCGAGATCATGGCTTGCCCTTCAGGTAAATCTCACTTGTACATTTTCAAAACAAAGAAATTCTGCAAAACGGCACCACTTGTTTCTTAGTACAGACCGCAAAGTGTCAGGCCAGTGGCTGGCTTGTGGTCCCTTCAGAAGAGCGGCTGATATCCTCTGCTCCCTCACCACTTTGCACTAGTAATTTATCTCATTCTGATGACATATTAGAACAATTGAAGAGGTTAGTGGATGAAGGTGCTGTATAACAAAAATATAGTTTAGTGGATAATTGCTACGAAAGTACTAACGCTTATTCCTTCATGAAAATTTTTTCCTTAAAGTTCTTAAAACTTTACTTTTCTTTGTCACTTTTTTTATTAGATTTATCGATCATTGCTACTGTCATCGCCACCCCTTCTAATTAATCATTTACTGTGTTGCCGGCCTTCAATACTTCTTCCGGCCTTAGTTGGCGCGGTAGGGCCTTTAGCGGCGCACCGACAAACCTTTTGGCTTCGCACTGACAGAGGCCTTTGTCATCAAGGCCAAGCCAGTAGCCGCTCTCTACCTCAGTGCTCTCAGCGACTATATAAAGCACTGCACTGAGCCGGGGGATTCAATTCCGATCAAGACACCGAGGGATTCACTTCCACCACACAGCATCGACAAGACGTCCACCACGGCACACGGCTGCCGGACTCCAGCGAGGACTAATCGACGACCCCGCAAGAGAGAAGATGATGCTTCCGCTCGCTGACCCGTCACCGTAAGCCGTCGACCGGACCGTCATCGCCTGCTGACACGAGCGATGCCCACAGCGGTCCCTCGACTGAGCCTTACGCCCACCGGACCCGACGTAGCAGCCATCTACGCACTACTGCAGCGAAAAAAGCTGATGTCTCCACTGGACGACGACACGCTGTGTCGCCCAGCTCCTCGACTGCCACGACGACGCCTCTCCAAGACAACCACCGCTTAAACGGCCCTTTTCAGGGCTACCAAACTTATAAGGTTTAAACCGTCCCTTCTCAGGACCATC
The DNA here is from genome assembly GCA_035578175.1 of Catonia carolina. Taxonomy (NCBI): domain Eukaryota; kingdom Metazoa; phylum Arthropoda; class Insecta; order Hemiptera; family Achilidae; genus Catonia; species Catonia carolina. Next base: position 5,731,074 of record JAQMRL010000004.1, read on the forward strand.
ATCCTGAGCCACCGCTCTTGTCATAGCCACGCGCTGCTTACACCGGTCTCTTTTGAAACCGGCCCAACGATCCTTCACAGGACCAATTTAACACGTTCACTGCGGCTCGGGTGAAGCGATGTTATTCGCTGTGGCTGAACCGTCGCCTGCCACATTTATATGTTCCCCGCACACAGAAGCACACAAGTCTGCGGCGCTTCATATCCTCATATTCTCTCTACATTTACAATTTCTCGTGTGTATTTTCATTTAATACTTTTATTTTATATTTATACGTGTATGTTTATGTATTTTACTATAGATAAATGTATTGTTTTTCGTTTTAAAAATACACACATAAAAGTATAAATACAAAACAAATGTAAAAGTCTGAATGTACTTTGCTTTTATCACGTAAACCTATGAGAAAAAATTAAAAACTTATAGGAATAAAAGGATAATAATAGTTCTATATGGCATTCTTAGCTGAATAACTGCGGTGTGGTCATAGGTTTTTGAAAAGTTGAAAGTAAGTAATATTACGGTACAGACGGCAGACAGATATCGGTACCTGTGACGTGACAGCTTTACAATTTTTTTTTATTTTCAACAATATTTTATTACCCTTTCTGTTCCCACGGCAGTAAGTCTTTCCGTGGACAGGTAAAAATGCAATTCCAAAAATGGGGTCACCTAAGAAAAGAATTGAATAAGCCTACTAGTATACTATTATAAATAAATGACCCTGCCGCTTTCTGTGACTGCGCACGCCTCGCAGGCTCCTAAAATTATAAATACTAATAAAATATTTCTACAGGGTGATTTTTTAGTCCTGTTACCCAATTTTTAATGTAATTTATAAAACGGAAATTTAGTTGTAATAAAAATGTATAGTTGTTATATACAAAAGAAATTTAATATTTTATTACTCACATTTCTTAGTTACTAAAGATTTTTAAAGAATATGCTCAAAATGTCCACCCATTGAGGTTATACATGCTTTGACTCTTTTCACCATATTAGCAGAAACCTTTTTGAGAGTTGCACTGGAAACATTTGTGATTAAGTCTGTAATATTGGCTTTAAGTTCATCAATATTGTGAGGATTGTTTTTGAAGACCTCGGACTTAATGTAGCCCCACAAAAAGTAATCAGGGGATGTGAGGTCTGGCGACCTTGGAGGCCATAAACCCTTGCTTATTATTCGACCACCAAAGAACTCTTGCAGAAATCCATGGTTTCTCGAGACGTGTGACAGGTAGCGCCATCTTGCTGAAACCAGCAATACCGTTCTTGAGGTTCCAGTAGAGCCACAAATTGGTGCACAAGATTCCTGTACACTTCACCATTTACAGTCTGTTCGAAGAAAATGGGTCCGATTATACGCTGACGAGATATCGCACACCACACACCAATTTTTGCAGGATGTAAAGATTTATCGTGAACGGCGTAAGGATTTTCAGCCGCCCAAATTCGGGTGTTTTGAGTGTTCACATAACCGTCTAGATGGATCCAAGCTTCATCACTAAAGAACACTGTGTTCAAAGATTCGATTCCGTTATCATTTACGAATGACCTAAACCAACGGCAATATTGCAATCGCTTGTTTAAATCTGGAGGTTGAAGCTCTTGGACTAATCGTACGCGATACGGATACATATGCAATTTTTTAGCAGCTTTCTGAACACTCGAATATGATAAACCAACTTGCGAGGAAAATTTTCATAAATTTTTCCGTGGAGAATTGAGTAATCTTGTTTTCACATTCTCTATAACGTCATCTGTCAAGACAGTTGATCGACCGCTACGTTTTCTGTCGTAGACACTACCTGTCTCTCGAAATCGGTTTGCTAGCCTAGAAATTGACATTTTTTCTGGCGGAGGTACACCAACAAATTTAATTTTAAATGCATCTTTTACACTCGTGTACGATTTCGTAGCAAAATATTGTTCAATAATGAAAACCCGTTGTTCTATGGTAAAAGACATTCTGTTCATAAGACGACCGGAATCCACACAAAATGTTAAACAGCTCAAGGTTAATCAACTTGCACTGCCATGTGTATACCGATTGAGTAGGGCTACCAACTTCGTGCGACAAAACAAAATTTCCCTTTATTAGAAATAAATTACCACACACTTACAATAGGGTAACAGGACTAAAAAATCACCCGGTGTAACCAATTTTTAAATGAGGCAAACATTTAAAAAATTTAATACCTACTAGTTTCTTTAAAAAAAGTTAACTTAAGGTCTTTATGTACGAAAAAATAGGCCTACTAAAAAATAGCCTAAATTTAAAGCATTTAGGTATTATATTTGTATACAAATATTTATTTATTTAGTTGCATTTTTGCCACACTTAATATTTACTAAGTATGGTAAATGTTGCGTAATTGTAAGAAAAGTAATATAATGAAATAAAATTTCATTAATTACAAATAAAACAGCCCGTAAAACTCGAAACATAGAAGAAAATATGTCAGGTTTTAAAACTCCACCAAAAAAAACCGGTGACGTTTCTTCAAAAGCTGAAGGTATACTAGCATAGATTGAACCTTATTCTACAGCTGAACAATAAAAGAAATACAATTTACCCTAACTGAACACAGAAAGAAGAGATTATAAAACTGTATAAACGGACCACATATTTGTGGCGGCCCGCACCCTGGGACTGTTCAATACGCCACATAAATGTGGCGGCCGCACTGAACGTGTTAATAAGGTTTTAACCGGCCCTTTTCAGGGCCACCAAACAGATAAGGTTAGCCACTTAATGCCGCCATCTGGTGACACTACCATTGTCATATAACACCTTACGACACTTATTCTTACGCATACAACACTTTCATCAACTGAAAGTCTTTATTGTACACTGTACCGCCTACAAATGGATTAACTGTAATTTAACAATACAAAATACTGGTAAAGATCTTTATAAGAGACATTTTTAAAGAAATGCACAGTGCATATTAATGATGATGATAGGTGTTCATTACTAGATTTTACTGTTATTACTCTAAAGATGTCTATTAGGTTGCAGTGAATTCTGGTAGAAGAAGGTGTCAAATGATCTTAATATCTTATTCCTCTACAAACCTTAAAAATAAGCTGTACGTAGTTCGTTCATCCCCTAGTATTTCCGTAAACTGTAGATGTTCAGCATTCTTTGTCATCTACGTAACTAAGTATGCACTTACCACCTTCAGCAATCGCAAAAAATACATTTTTAAAAAAATGTTACCTAGCACCTTTCATCCACTCAGCTCTTCAATTGTTTTATTGGTGCGCAGTAATGGCTTGGATTTTATAAACAATCCATTCATTCACTCAACTGTAAGTTGATGAAATAAATTCATATTGGGTGTAAAACAATTTATAAAATAAACAGTGCCAATATCTACGAGGGTCATTCGTAAATAAGGTTCCCATGATTTTTAAAAACAGACATTTTTATATTTTTTATCTTAGTGTTATACATCAATTTAAAGCTTAAAACTTACGCTATTTTTCTACATAATCGCCGTTTCTGTCCAACCACTTTTGCAGACGATGCTCCAACTTTTCTATCCCCATGTTGTAGAATTCTGCCGCCAATCCTTTGAGGAATCGAGTAACCTCTTCCTTGACTTCATCATCGGTACTGAAGCGTAGGCCACCTAAGTGTTCCTTAAATTTTGGTTAGTGATAATCACTTGGGGCTAGGTCCGGGCTATAGGGAGGGTGGGGCACAACAGTCCAGCCAAAGTCTGACAGCAGTTCTTGAGTTTGATGTGAGACATGAGCATTCGCGGTACCCACCGCGCACACACTTTGTGATAGCCTAATTTTTCTGTTAAAATCTTATGGATTGTGGTGTTGGAAGTCTCAGGAATACGCAAAGCAAGTTCGTTAATGGTGATTCTCCGATCTTCAAGCAATGTTGTCTCAAGTTTTTCGACAATTCCATGTGAAACTGAAGGCCGTCCGCTTCGGTTTTCATTGTAAATTTCCGTGCGGCCTTCACTGAATTCTCTACACCATTTTCGAACATGTGGAACAGATATGCAGTTTCGCCATAAACTTCGATTAACTGACGATGAATGTCAATAGGTGAAATCCGTTTTGCATTTAAAAACGAATCACAGCGCGAATTTCCCGTCTGGCGGTAACAGCGATAGGGAGCTCCATCTTTGAAGGCTGCTAGGCTGGCACTGATCGACGTAGCGAGGGGGGAGTGGTGCGGAAAAAGAGAGGGAGAGCTGATGAGTATGCTAGGCTGGCACTGATCGACGTAGCGAGGGGGGAGTGGTGCGGAAAAAGAGAGGGAGAGCTGATGAGTAAGACAGTGTTGCCAGATTTCTCCCAGCACATCGCATTCTGTCTTGGCAGCTTAGGGAGCCTTATTTTACGAATGATCCTCGTAGTTTTTGTGATGACTAACAAACGTATTTAAATGATCTGATTACTGGCCAATAGCTGACTTACACCTATATCTTCAATTTTCTATTTGCTGCTTAATCGGTAATTCAGGAATAATAATGGTAATTGGTGATGGAAAATTTAGACGTGGAGCGATTCGCAAAATTGTCAATAAAGCATTAGCAATGATTAGTGAGTTGTAACATACGAGTTGATTTTAGTAAACGGATGACGGGAATCAGTGTTCCAAATCAGACTTGTTGAGTAAGATCGGTAAAAAAAACAATACTCCAATGGACTGTTTTTGTGCAGTTTTAAAGAAAAAGAAGAAGAAACTTCTGCCGAACTTTGTGTTATTCTTAAAAATATTTAAAGAAAACTTGTACCATTTTCGTTCGTGTTGTTTGCACTTTTGAAAATAACTGGTGTGTCATCTCCGCCCTGTAGAAAAATGTTTACAAATCCTCATTCAGCACTTATGGTCCAAATCAAACACACTGACCGTTTCCAAGCCAAACTGGGGAAAAAATTCCTTTCTTATTTCCTTCATTCTGGCCTACTCTAGACTAAACCTATTCTGTTCATTCTAACAGCTATCCTATGAATGCATTTGTAGTGGAGAGTAACCCTCTGCAGGGTGGTGCATGACTCACTACCATTCAAGAGCCTATCTGTATCTGTCATAAGAGAATTTATGACAGTTACGAGCCTTGTAGGCCTACATACAGCCATTTTCAAACACACAGTGCTATTTTTAATCCGCTAGCTATTCAGTTTATGTTGAGTTGTTACTAATTTCTTCTCTACTTTCACAATCTGCTATTTTCGCACCCTTATCCTTTTAATGTTTGTTTATAAAAATTACTGTCGATTTATTAGAGCACTGTGTTGTGGGAATGTGCCGAGTGCAAATAACCAACTGGTACCCATTAATCAGGGATTAATGCAGGTTCACCCCCTCTGATCTATGCTTTCCAACCTTTATATTGATGAGATAATTTTGTCAGTTGTGCAAATGAAAATGTATTAAAACTGGTATTCGAGGTGTTGTTACACCTCAATATACCAGAGGATGATCTGCAGAAGGCTATGTCACATTTAAAGTCTGCAACCCATGAGTTGAATATGGATATTTCTGTATACGTACAAAAGTTGGGGCTTTCATTGGCAAGGAATCGGACCACAGCAAAATAATTGTGGATAGAAGAATCATAGAACGAGTATGACGCTTTAAATACGTAGGCTGTCACATAAAATTTGCCGTAGGTAACTAGCATCGGCACAAAGTTGAATAAATTTCAGGCCATTTGTGGTAGGCCTACAATAAAAAGATCCTTACAGAGGAAATGAAGGTGAAGTTTTACAATGTCTTGGCAGTCTCAAATTTAATGTGTGGATTCGAAAGATGGGTTCCATCGGCAAGGGATAGGCTGTGGAAATGAGGATTCTACGTTAAGTAAAACGCTGCAGCGAATAAGATAGAATTCGTAATGTCAGTATCAGTGAAAAATTGAACGTGAAAGCGATAAACGTCCAAAGACAACTGGAAACAAGTGACGACGTATGGGAGGCCGAGGGAAAGAATGGATGAATCTCCTTGGGGCTGGAACAGGTGGTTAACCTAAACTGTGTTACGAGATGACAATGACGATAAAAATCACAAAAAATTTATGCGAACCAATCACTTTATTTATGATTTATTAATTACTTTATTTTGTGAAAATAATTTAAAGAGTGTCATCGGATGGCGACATTAAGTGGCAAACCTTATTTGTTTGGTGGCCCTGAAAAGGGCCGTTTAAGCGGTGGTCGTCTTGACGTGCAGCGTCGATCATAGTCGTCGTGGCGGTCGAAGAGCTTGGTGACACGGTGTGTCGTTGTCCAGCGGAGACATCATCTTCTTCCCAAACGTTAGTCCTCCATAACGTACAGAATAGTAGTGAAGTCAGCTGGCCAGCAACTAGAAAAGCGATCTTTTAAAAACCTAGGACAGAGCGCAGCACGGAACAGTCCACAACTCGACAGAGGTAGGCCATGCGAACAATTCAAAAACAACACAAAATGTAACGCAGAAAATCAGATGTTACACTCATCTATTCATTACACTGTCACCGGATGGTAACATTTAGTGGTGAGTTGAAACCTTTAATTGTTGGTGGCCCTGAAAAGGGCCGTTTAAGCAGTGGTCGTCTTGACGTGCAGCGTCGGTCGTAGTCGTCGTGGCGGTCGAAGAGCTGGGTGACACGGCGTGTCGTCGTCCAGCGGAGACACCCTCTTCTTCCCTCGCAGTAGTGCATCGATGGCTGCCTTCATCGGATCCGGTGGGCGTAAGGCTCGGTCGAGGGACCGCTGTGGGCATTGCTCCCGTCAGTGGGCGATGACGGTCTGATCGACGGCTTACTGTGATGGGTCGGCGAGCGGAAGCATCATCTTCTCTCTTGCGGGGTCATCGATACGCTTCACTGGAGTCCGGCAGCCGTGTGCCATGGTGGACGTCTTGTCTGCTGTCTGGTTTGAAGTGAATCCCTCGGAGTCTTGATCGGTATTGAATCGCTCGGCTCATTGGCTCGGTCTTGATGACAAAGGCCTCTGCCGGTGCGGAGCCGAAAGGTTTGTCGGTGCGCCGACAAAGGCCAGGAAAACTATTGAAGGCCGGCAACACAGTAAATGGTTAATGAGAAGGGGTGGCAGTGACAAGAGTTTTCACAAAAAAAGAAATACACCAGGATTGTAAATATTTGTTTGATTTTTGCTTGAATTTTTGTTTTTAGGTTGTTTAAATGGAGGAGCTCAACTTCGCCCGACAGACGGCACTTTACCAAAAGAACTAACGACAAAATTAGAAAAATTGTACCAAGAATTGCCGCTCGCTGAACCGCAACAAAATCAAACCGTTCAAATGTTGTACGACAAATGGCTGGGTGGCAAACACTCGGACAAAAAAAAATTCATGTTGAACACTTTGTACCATGCCGTCGAAAAGTCTTCCAATATGCTCAACATCAAGTGGTAGCTGTCGAATGAGCACGTTACCACTGGCTAATGTGTGCGGAAACTTATTTGTTGCAGGAATACAACCAGGGCGCCAGTGGTCCAGCAAGCTCAGTAATTATTTGCCCATCATCATCTTCCTCTTCATCCCTGTTCCACCTCTCTTTCTGTCAGCCATGCTTCCTGCATAACTGAACCCAACCCACTTGACTCTTGGTCTACCCCTGGATCTTTAGCCCTCCCTCCAAGTACTGTATCCTTTTAGCCAGTCTACTTTTCTAATCAGGCTGTGCATTCTGTCACCTCTTCTTGTCTCTCCTAACAAAACCATCTTGAATTTCAGTTCTGCCTCCCATGTTTCTGCTGCATAAACCAATATCCATTATGCATACGTACTTACAATGCTTAGGAACTTCTTGATCGCAGACGAAGGTTTTCGCACTGAAAGAAATCACTTGCTTCCTGCACCATGTTTACTCAAAGGGTGAGTCTATCTTGAAAAATCTGGTGTGAAACACTCGCACAACTTTCACTTGCCAATGTAGATAACGAACAATGTAATCTATGTTTTATCACAAGTAAACAATGTAAAATGAAAAACAACCTAATTTAAATCATGAGTGTATGATGCGAAATGAAAATCAACCTCTGTTCAGCTTAAAAATATAGGAAATCAGTAATTGCCTCTAAACTAGGTTCTGTAGAGAAAAATGCTTAAAATAAAAGTTGTAAGTTTTTTTAATGTTCTACAACTTTAATTACACAATTGCTCTCGAATGCATATTAAGGCCGCAATTTAAAAAAAAAACCATTTATTTCTACAAAAGCACAGCCTCCCCAAGATTTTCAGCAGACGTGGCACTTACCCTGTCTTGTAGAGCATAAAAAATGTAGTAAATGAGGTGATTTTTAAAAAAATTGTAGGAGCTGTTTTTGAGAAAATATCATAAGAGTAATTGCACGGATAAACTACTTAATTATAATGCAGATGAAATATCTCCTGGCACTTTTAGTTTTTTAAAAAACTAATCATTTCGGTTGATACGACGAGTGGAACAACCATTCTGAATTTTCATTTAATTTCAATTTTTTCAAATACTTCGAAGGAGCTGCTGTTACCACCGAAATGATTGTAACTTTTTTTAAAAAACTAAAGTGCAACCAAAAAGTAAGGTAAGAGAAATTTCATTTGTGTTCTAATTTATAAATTAAATGGTTGACGGATGCATTACAAGAATTTGTTTGTAATTGAATAAGCGCTTACTTCCGATTGACCCATTTTGGAGAAAATATTAGTTTTGGGTCCTCGTGGTAGACCAATTGCTAAAAACATGGTTTTGGACTTCAGGGGGGCTGAAAACTTGTATATAAGGTGAAAACTCGATTTGGAAAAGTCAGAATGAAAATAATACTTCCTTCTCTACATATTCCTGTAGGGCAAGTGAAAATAAGAATACGAAAAATATTTTGTTTCAAATTTTCTTTTTTGGCTGTATATAGGCCCTAATAGTGTCCAAATTGGTGTGAATAAAATGGTATACGCTTAATAACTTTATTCGTGCGACATCTGGAAGTATTTATAAAAACTCTGGTGTGAAACACTCACACAACTTTCTCTTGCAAATGCAAATAATGACCAATATAACCTAACATTAGTAATAAAATATTAGAAATAAACTAATCTTAAAACATAACTTTATTTTAATCATGAGTGAAAGACAAAAAATGAAAATCAACTTCAGTTTTGCTTATTAATACAGAAAATCACTTTTTCACGCTGAACTAGGCTCTGTACAGAAAAATGCTTTAAATAAGAGTTGTAGATCTTTTAATTTCCTATAAATTTAATTTAACTTTTTTATCGCAATTTTACAAAAAAATCGTAGGATCAGTTTTTGAGAAAATCGCAAAAAAGTGAAAAATTACACGAATAAACTACTTACTTCCGGTTGAACGATTTTGATGAAAATGTTCGTGTCGGGTCCGGTAGTGGTATGTAACTTAAGTTTCAAGTTTGTACGATTTTCTGTTCTTGAGATATTCTGTTCACACACACACACACACACACACAGACCAATTGCTAAAAACATGTTTTTTGGGTTCAGGGGGTCTGTTTACGTGTAGATCCGGTGATGAGTGGATATGGTTAAAATTGACATGAAAACAAAACTTTCCTTCCTATATATTCGTATAGGCAAGAGAAAGTAAAAAGTAATAATTAAAGTGTACCATGGTAACCTGGATACCCCTTAAAACTTTGTTCAACGTTTCCCTTAAATTACAATGTTATTCACGTTGAAAGCGAAGAAAAAAGATAACTGCACAGTTGTATGCAGCTGGAGTCACAATATCTTAACAAAATTGTTCGTAATTAAATATACTATGACGTGTCAGAAACATTTCTCATGAAAATGTAAGTGTTTTATTTCAAGGATTAAAAATACTTTCTTAAGAAATACGAGGGTCATCTCTTAAAGTAAAGACCAAAAAACTTATTCAGAAAAATATGTAAAATAAAGTGATACAGAATAAAATGCGTAACTTACATTAATGCTCTATGTAGTCGCCATATGAATTAAGACAGTAAGTAGTCGTAGCGATTTTACAAGCTTCAATATACCCTCGTCATATTCTTCTGCCACCAGTTCATTTAGCCACAGATTTCACAGCATCTTTAAGTTCATTGTCACCTGCGAATTGCTTACCACCCAAAAATTCTTTCAATTGGCCAAAGGGGTAATCTGAAGGCGCTCAATCTGGGCTGTACGGTCGGTGGCTGAAAATTTCCCATCCAAATCTTCTCAGTAAATCGAGCATCTTACCTGCCACATGTGGACGTGCATATTATTGTGCAAGAGTACGATGCCGTCCACGGCGCCGATTTTGAATGGCACGCCGTAACTTGTGTAGAGTTTTGCAGTAATATTCTGCATTTGCAGTCGTTCCACGTAACGTAAAGTCAATGACTGCCACGTTCCATTCATATGACTACCGTTTTCTTTCTGGCGTATACTAAGAAATCCACGTTCCACCGGTAACAATTGAATTAAGAATTTCATCATCATTTTTCTCTGTAGCGCATCAGAAATTCCAATGCGGATCCCGTTAGGATTTGTTTGTGACGTTCCGATAACACATACGGCACCCAACACTCACAAACCTTTCCGAATCCTAAATGGTCATGCACAATGCGACCAATAACATTTCTTGAAACGTCAGGGAAACTAAGGGCTAGTTCAGATATTGTCATGCTATGATTGTTTTTGATTTCATCTTCATCGACCTTTTTCAACAAGTCCTCGTTGATTATTGAGGGCCTCCTTGAACGTTCTCCATCATGCGCACTAACTCTCCTATTCTAGCCCTTTCACACCATTTTCGAACGTTTCTTTCATTCATTAAGTTATCACCGTACACAGCGACCAACTGGATATGAATTTCGACCGGTATAACGTTGCGATGGTAAAAAAACCGTATCAGTCCACGGATTTCACAATCGAGGGCAACATCAATTAGGCCTATCTGAATCATTTCAAAACGCAATAACACCAAACATTATTATTAATGTTTATAAGATACGACAACTGACAAACAACAATGCAGTGTGTATATTACGAGACTGGCCTTCCACCACACAGGTTAGCCAACCTCAAGGAAAGAATTTTCCCAACAGTCTTTACTTTAGATATGACCCTCATACTTTAAAACGATGCTGACACATCCAGGAAGTTAATTTAATCTTTACTTTGACCCCGAATTCAAGTTTGTAAGAGCAAAGATTGCAGACATTACTGGGTGCAATACACTCTGTTAAGTGGTACACAGAAAACCAGTATAATTTAAAGTTACTAGCTAGCATCATTGCAGCGGAATACATGATAATCTTTTGTTTTTTGTATTTTTTTTTTGTATTGTCCTATATAAAGAATGCACTGGTTATGTAAAATTATTTTTTAAGCTGTCGTTTGTTCGCATGGTACGCCTTCATCCTCTCGCTAACCTTGTCCCTTTGTTCCTGCGTCCACGTCCTCTGCCTTGTTTCTGCAGTCGGGAATTTCCCAAAATCTTTTATTTTCCTTCTAAAGGCAGTTCCATCTGTTACATCGTTACGTGAAGCGTTTATGGTGTTTAGGTTTGTTTCGATTTCTTTGATCCATCTATCTTTGGTTTTAAAACCTTCTTGATATGTGATCATTTTGTACGTTTCGTTATTTTTGTTTTGGAATCTCATTATGTGACCGTAAAATTGTTTTATGTATATGTATTTGTATTATGTATATTAAAAAAAAACTTTTTATTGGCCTTAGACTGGTTCTCATACTTTCTTCTTTATAAGCACTTTTGCGGTGCTAATTATAATTTATGATAAATTTTAACCAAGTATTATTGTCAATTGTACCTGTTCATATATTATTAAGTTATTATTATTAATATTTATTAAAATATGCATTTTTTTCTAAAATTTGAGTGTTATATTTATTGTCAATTATTTCCAGAACAGTAATGTCTTCTAATTTAGAAAATTTGTGGTTATTTATTTGAACATGTTCTGCATAATTAGATTTTTGTTTTCCACATTTTGCAAGCTTGAAGAAGTTCTTGATGTAGATTTATATATAATAAAATTTAGTTCCAGTTTATGACACAGATAGCAACAGCAGTAGATTTTTCCATTTTACAATCAGTTTGATTCAAACCATTGACAAAGGAAGATGCAATCTTTGTAAATAATTTCTAGAAGCTGTTATTATTACCTGAAGAAGCGGTGCGCACCGCAAAAGTGCTTATAAAGAAAAATAGTACAAGAAGCAGTATAAGTTCTTTTTATATATCTATACTTCTATTCTAGTATAATAAAGAAGAAACGTCTGTTTGTTTGTTTGAGGTGGTAATCTCACAAACTACTCAACTGATTTTAAAAAATCTTTCATTGTTGCATAGCTTAGAGATTCCTGATCAATATAGGCTATTTTGCAACTTTAAGTAACTTTAATTAAGTGATTTAAGCAACTTAAACTGTGACGATGTCGCATGTTTTAGTTTATCGGGTGTATAGCACTTTTATTTTTTACTCCTCTGGATGGTGTATTTTTTGGGCTAGAAGCACGATTCAACTTTCATATTTCATAGAAAAACGTGAAGAATAACATTCTATTCCAAAAACAATAAAAATTCGGAAATATTCAAAATTTTTATTTTTGTACTGCATTTCATGTAGCCTATTTGTTTTCATTCGACAGGTACCTAGCGAATGAGTCATATATTTCCAATTACCCTGCGTAGAGCACCCACGTATCTCTTTACTTGTCTACGTGATTCACGTGATTACGTGTCTCTTATCTCAGTCATATATCAACTGTTTCTTTCTTTTCCACCGGTATTCTTCTATGCATTCTATTCAATTCTGTTAAATCGTAGGAACAAACATTTAAAATGGTGGGCATTAATTAAAGAGCGTTTCTCGGGGCAACAAAACCACAAATATTGTATATAGCGAGGTTTTAAAATAATTAATTGAGGCATACATTAACTGCTGTGAAGCGAAGCGAGCGGGGATTGCTAGTATATTTATATAAACATGAGAAAAACAATACATTAAATAAGAAAACCATTGCAATTATCAAGAGTAACAATTTTCATGAAAAGTAAGACTCCCTCCTCAACTCATTTTCCAGTTTGCCATCAGATGGGAAAACAGTTGCTGATTATGTGAATTGTTAGACTTGCTCCAGCTCCTCTGCACCAGCATGTTACTGTGTTCTCCATTCAATTCCAAATTCCTCCACCTTTGCCCATATTCTTTGACCTTCTTCTTCACTCCTTTGTGTTCTTCGGGTATGGTTGTGATTGTAATTAAATTTTTACTTTCTCTTGCCTATATGAATATATAGGAAGGAAAGTATTGTTTTCATGTCGATTTTAACAAATACACTCTTCACCGGATCTACACGTAAACAGACCCTCTGAACCCAAAAAACTTGTTTTTAGCGATTGGTCTGTGTGTGTGTGTGTGTGTGTGTGTGTGTGTGCGCGCGCGCGCGCGCGTGCGTGTGTGCGCGTGTATGTGTGTGTGTGTGTGCGCGCGTGTGTGTGTGTGTGTGTGTGTGTGTGTGTGTGTGTGTGTACAAAATATCTTAAGAACGGAACATCATACGAACTTGAAACTTGAAACTTAAGTTACATACCACTACCGGACCCGACACGAACATTTTCATCAAAACCGGTCAACCGGGAGTAGTAGTTTATTCGTGTAATTTTTTCACTTTTTTCGATTTTCTCAAAAACTGGTCCTATGATTTTTTTAAAATCATAGGCTTGGTTTACTGAATTTTTTATGCTCTACAAGATAGGGTAAGCGCCATGTTTCCTGAAATTCTGGGTAAGGCTGTTTTCACGTAAAAAAGTTGTTTTTTAAGATCGCGGCGTTAATATGCATTTTAGCGCAAAAATTTATATGTTAAAAAATGTAGAAAATTTAAAATCCTACAACTTTTATTTTAAACATTTTTTTGTATAATGCACAGTTTAGTGGTAATTAGCAATTTTCTATTTTTTTCTCACAAAAACGTGTGAAAAATCGATTGTTTTTAAAGATTTCGGCCTTAGTATGCATTTTACGACAAAAGTGTATATAATCAAATTTATAGAATATTAAAAGATGTACAACTTTTATTTACTGCATTTTTCTCTACAGAGCATAGCTTAGCGTGAAAGAGTGATTTTCCGTATTTTTAAGCCAAACTGAGGTCGATTTTCATTTTGCATCTTTAACTTATGATTAAAATCAGGTTATGTTTATTGAGGTTAGTTTTTTTGTTTGTTTCTAATGTTTTATTACTAATGTTACGTTTTATTGTTAATTATTTGCATTGGCAAGAGAAAGTTGTGTGAGTGTTTCACACCAGATTTTTCTGCTTAATAAGAAGTGAAAAGAACACTAATGATTGCCAATGAAAAACCACCTTCGCGAAGCTCACTGCATACCTTTATCAACGGATGCTTCTAATCATAGCTCAATAAAACTATTCCCCGTTTTGATTCGCTATTTTTTACCTTATGAAGGCGTTAAAGTTAAGATTTTAGAGTTTCGAGAGCAGCCAGGTGAGACATCGGATATAATTGTCAATTATTTAAGAGAAGTATTATCTTGCAATGATTAGATAAAAAAAATTGTGGCATTTTGTGGAGATAATACGAACTGCAATTTCGGAGGAAAGAATAGAAAAGGACTTAATAAAAATGTTTACGCAATTGAACCAATCACTCGAAAGACAACTCATTGGGGTTCGGTGTGGACCCCTCACAGTCCACAACGCGATAAAAACAGCTTCAGATGGTCTTCCTGTAGCCTTTGAACGCATCGTTGTCAAAATTTATTCATTTTTTATACATTTACAGCATTCGAGTGGAATCTCCGAAAGAATTCTGTGATTTCAGTGATACAAAGTATCAGAAACTGCTGGGCTATAGTAAAACAAGATGGCTCGCATTAATGCCGGCGCTTGAAAGAATTTTAAAAATATTCCAGTCCTTACAAAGTTATTTTTTGAGCATCGATAACTGCCGAAATATTTTAAAAACCTTTTTCAAAAATCCCGTTCCTAAATTGGTTGTTGTATTTTATGCATGCACAGGCAGCGACTTTTCATCAAACCGTGCTGAAAATTGACGGACAAAGCATCTCTGCAATTGAATCTACGAAGGAAATTAATCGACTGCAAGATAACTTGGCACATAATGAGAGTTCTTGTTTTCTTCCTCACACAATTCGTAATTTAATGATAAAATTACAAGAAAATGACGCTGCTGTTGTTCAGAATGTAAAAGCTGCAGTGGTTGAATTTTATCAGACAAGTAAAGAATGCTTGGAACAGTGGAGTCAGTTCAATACAGACTTAGAAGTGTTTCAATGGGAAAATTTTGTCAAGAGTACTAACGTGAGAAGACGTTCAGAATGTGATGGATTTGCTGATTACTCAAGAATTTGTTAGCAGTAGTCAAGATACGGCAGTGTTTGACGAATTTTCGTTAATTAGTAACCACATCACAGATGAAACGATATCATGCTGGAACAGAAAAATATTGCTGTTGAAGATCGTTGGGTGGAGTTATTCTCACATTTCCGAGACGAACATCTTAACTGTGTGAACTTTCTAATAATTTTATTATTGAATATGTTTTGCGTCTGCCGGGCAGTAACGCCCCTGTTGAAAGGGTTTTTTCTTTCATGAATAAAATATGGACCAGTGAGAAAACACAGTTAGGTGTCGCAGTTTTAAAATCTATTTTAATTACAAAAATAAACATCGACAAATAATGTACTGACCTTTATTCCTATATAAAAACTAGACCAGATATTTTAAAAATGATTTGCTCCGCCGACATATACAAAACACGTGTGCCTGTAACTGCAATTTAATATCTCAGTCTAATTTTTAAAAAACGTTAAGATTGTCTTTATAATTGAATAAATACCTATTGTAAAACAGTTTCTTCTTTTTACGCAATAAATATTAATATTTCATTTATCTAATGTGAATGGTTTTATTTAGAAATTTACCGCATACTTGCTTATCCCAACTCCTTACTGTATTACAAAATACAAAAGTAACTCTAATCTGGCTGTCATGTTTCATGCGTAAACTGTTGAACCGATTTTGCTGTAGCAAAATTATTTTTAAATATTATTTTTAGGGTAAGTTGGTGTAAGAATTAATATGTCAGTGAGGGTAAGATACCACAATAACTTATTTTAAGTCGCTTTTAAACCATAACTTTTATTTTGCACTTAAATATGGCATCTTACACCGTCGTACCCCATATTTACGTATTTATTTATTTACAAAGTTCCGTAACGTCCCGCTTTGACACGAAAAAATTGGTCACGTTACCCATGACCCGGACCAGACTAGAATAAATATGTGTGAAGGAGGTGCAGTCTTGTACAGACTGAAAGAGTAGGCCAACGCCTATGGTTAATTGAACCCGAACCATCAAAGTATGACCCTAACCCCTCCCCTCCTGTAAAAGGGCTAATATTCACTAGTGAAGAGCGTTCACAGTTTCAACCAGTCACCGTGATCACGGTTACACTGATTACCGCGCTCGCCGTTACTTTTAATAGTTGCTAGTGATTTAGTATATTTTTCAGTTGTTATTTCATGATAACAACTGAAGTTTTGATAAATTAAAAAAAGTGGGCTACATATATAACTAAAATAAAAATTTCTCCTAAAACTGATTAACACAAGGTATCCTAAATTAGTAATAAAAATATTTTATATAAAAAAGGAAAAGTACAAAAAACAATTTACAACTGAAAAAATTAACAACGACAATATAAATAAAATAGCTAGGTAGAACGCGCCGTGCAATAAAAATAACACTGTAATGTAATTATGTTACCGCGATCAGAAATGTAAAGGAACTACCCTCGTTTTGTTTAGTCTAGTAGATGAAAAACATAACAACGGGAAGAGACCGAGAGAGCTAGAGAGAGAAGAGTGCGTAAAAGTAGAAGTAAAAGAGAATGGACGTGCCGGTTATTAAAGGAGAGCACTAAGCCCAGTGAACAGACCAACATATATATATTACGTAGCTTTTACCTATGTCGTTTAGTCTTAACTGTGAACAGTGCATTCACTGTTCACAGTAACTTGCACTTAAATATGGCATCTATCACTCACTCATTAGTGAGTGAATTTTTTCACTAGTTTCTAAGGTAAAGCATTCGTTCTGTCTTAAAAGTGACAGTGAACAGTGAATGAGTAAGTAACTGATTTTTGTAAAAGTGATTGGGGGAACGAGAGGTCTGTTACTCTTCTATCTGTAGAATTACGGTCGCCATGTCGTCCTGTCTTAAACAGTGAACAGAGAATGAGTAAGCGATCTTTTTAAGTGACTGGGGAACGAGAGGTTTGTTCTATATACCTGTAGAAGTACGGTTAACATTCGCCGTGTCGTCCTGTCTTCCAGTGACAGAAGAGTAAGCGATCTTTGTAACAGTGACTGGGGAACGGTTACTCGCCTATCTGAATAACTGTGGTCACCGTGAATTAAAAGTAACCGCGACTCGTTCGCAGTGGCAGTTCTTTTGTCTCTTCTCTAGTATTCAGTAACTACAGTATTCAGATGAACTGCAGTCCTCTAGCCGTGGGAGTGAGAGAATGCATAACGCTCTCCCTCGCACAAGCCATACGCGCCGTTCCAATAACATTGTCGTATAATTTTACTCATTGTTGTGAGCAAGCGTTTATGCATGCAGTAAACTGCCAAGCAAGATAACGACTGTAGTATGTTTTCAGATTTGGATTATAACGGTAAAGACCTTTGAGCGCATGCGTAGTTATGCCACATATCTCCCTCTCACTCGTTCGGCTATGGAACATTAGTTCGTCTGATACCTTTACCTTTGCTACGATTTGAACCAGGAGGGCTTAAAATAGTACAGGAAAATGGCATACATCATTACCCAGTAATATTTACTGTAGTTAGATTTTTATTCTCTGTATCGCTTTAAGCCATACTGTTGTTCCAGTTTCATCTGCTGGAAATGAAAATTAAGGTAGGGCCTATACATTATCTCTGGGGCCTACTGCTAAATGGTAGTAAACCGTAATCTGTTTTCGTAAGCCTTCTGGATATCGTTTCACTATAGCTTACTTATTTTGAAACCCCCCTTTTTCCGGTGTTAATTATTGTCGAGTATTTGTACCAATTATTTTTGCTTTGAAATTATTAAGCTAAGCCCTTTATGATGTTGTGTGTGTGTTGATTTCTTGGGCCTATATTGTAGTGATTATTATTGTTATTCCACATTGCGTGTGGGTACGTAAAGCGGCCATCGCGCCATATAGCTAGTTGCTAATAATGTTATAAATGCACCTCGTAAAGGCGTTCAGTGTTAAAACATTCGTGTAAATTTATTAACACTTTTTTGAATTTAATTTTATTTATTTTTAGTACGATCGCATCGAACAGCGCTCGAAATTATAAAAAATAAATTTAATAGCGATTATTCATTTTAAAACGAGCCAACAATGGGAACAGCTGTAGGTACAAGATTATAGTGACGCTTAATGAACAGAAAAACGGGAAGATTAATAACAGTTCATTTTTCATTTGGGCGTCGGTGCATGAAGTTAAAAAGAGAATGCGTGAGCGATGATAGGTCTACTGAAATATTCACCCATTTTGGCGATCGTTCTCGTCACGGTCACCGCTAACTGGAGATATTGTGAATTTTCAAAATGGTGGCGAAATGCCTCAGAAATAAAGGAAAAATTTTTATTAAATTTATAAAATTTTTCCTTTATTTCTGAGGCATTTCGCCACCATTTTGAAAATTCACAATATCTCCAGTTAGCGGTGACCGTGACGAGAACGATCGCCAAAATGGGTGAATATTTCAGTAGACCTATCATCGCTCACGCATTCTCTTTTTAACTTCATGCACCGACGCCCAAATGAAAAATGAACTGTTATTAATCTTCCCGTTTTTCTGTTCATTAAGCGTCACTATAATCTTGTACCTACAGCTGTTCCCATTGTTGGCTCGTTTTAAAATGAATAATCGCTATTAAATTTATTTTTTATAATTTCGAGCGCTGTTCGATGCGATCGTACTAAAAATAAATAAAATTAAATTCAAAAAAGTGTTAATAAATTTACACGAATGTTTTAACACTGAACGCCTTTACGAGGTGCATTTATAACATTATTAGCAACTAGCTATATGGCGCGATGGCCGCTTTACGTACCCACACGCAATGTGGAATAACAATAATAATCACTACAATATAGGCCCAAGCAATCAACGCACACACAACATCATAAAGGGCTTAGCTTAATAATTTCAAAGCAAAAATAATTGGTACAAATACTCGACAATAATTAACACCGGAAAAAGGGGGGTTTCAAAATAGGTAAGCTATAGTGATACAATATCCAGAAGGCTTACAAAAACAGATTACGGTTTACTACCATTTAGCAGTAGGCCCCAGAGATAATGTATAGGCCCTACCTTAATTTTCATTTCCAGCAGATGAAACTGGAACAACAGTATGGCTTAAAGCGATACAGAGAATAAAAATCTAACTACAGTAAATATTACTGGGTAATGATGTATGCCATGTTTACTTTCTCTTGCCTATATGAATATATAGGAAGGAAAGTATTGTTTTCATGTCGATTTTTCGAAATCGAGTTTTCACCGGATCTATACGTTTTCAGACCCCCTGAACCCAAAAAACATGTTTTTAGCGATTGGTCTGTGTGTGTGTGTGTGTGTGTGAACGGAACATCGTACGAACTTGAAACTTGAAACTTAAGTTACGTACCACTACCGGACTCGACACGAACATTTTCATCAAAATCGGTCAACCGGAAGTGGTAGTTTATTCGTGTAATTTTTCACTTTTTTGCGATTTTCTCAAAAACTGGTCCTACGATTTTTTTAAAAATCGCCTGGTTTACTCAATTTTTTATTCTCTACAAGATAGGGTAGGCGTCATGTTTGCTGAAATTCTGGGTGAGGCCGTTTTCACGTAAAAACATTTTCTTTTTAAGATTGCGGCTTTAATATGCATTTAGCGCAAAACATTATATAATAAAAGTTGTAGAGAATGTAAAATTCTACAACTTTTATTTCAAACATTTTTTTGTATAACGCTTAGTTTAGCGGTAATAAGCGATTTTCTGTTTTTTTTTCACGAAAACGTGTGAAAAATCGATTTTTTTAAGATTTCGGCCTTAGAATGCATTTTACGACAAAAGTGTGTATAATAAAAGTTGTAGAAAATTAAAAGATCTACAACTTTTATTTCAAGCTTTTTTTGTACAGTGCCTAGTTTAGCGTGTAGGAGCGATTTTCCGTATTTTTAAGCCAAACTGAGGTCGATTTTAATTTTGCGTATTTCGCTAATGTTTTTTGAGGTTAGTTTTTTGTTTATTTCTAATATTTTATTACTTATGTTAGGTTTATTGTTAATTATTTATATTGGCAAGAGAAAGTTGTGTGAGTGTTTCACACCAGATTTTTCTGTACTATTTTAAGCCCTCCTGGTTCAAATCGTAGCAAAGTTAAAGGTATCAGACGAACTAATGTCCCATAGCCGAGCGCGTGAGAGGGAGATATGTGGCATAAATACGCATGCGCTCAAAGGTCTTTACCGTTACAATCCAAATCTGAAAACATACTACAGTCGTTATCTTGCTTGTCAGTTTACTGCATGCATAAACGCTTGCTCACAACAATCAGTAAAATTATACGACAATGTTATTGGAACGGCGCGTATGGCTTGTGCGAGGGAGAGCGTTATGCATTCTCTCACTCCCACGGCTAGGGGACTGCAGTTCATCTGAATACTGTAGTTACTGAATACTAGAGAAGAGACAAAAGAACTGTCACTGTGAACGAGTCGCGGTTACTTTTAATTCACGGTGACCACAGTTATTCAGATAGGCGAGTAACCGTTCCCCAGTCACTGTTACAAAGATCGCTTACTCTTCTGTCACTGGAAGACAGGACGACACGGCGAATGTTAACCGTACTTCTACAGGTATATAGAACAAACCTCTCGTTCCCCAGTCACTTAAAAAGATCGCTTACTCATTCTCTGTTCACTGTTTAAGACAGGACGACATGGCGACCGTAATTCTACAGATAGAAGAGTAACAGACCTCTCGTTCCCCCAATCACTTTTACAAAAATCAGTTACTTACTCATTCACTGTTCACTGTCACTTTTAAGACAGAACGAATGCTTTACCTTAGAAACTAGTGAAAAAATCACTCACTCATTCACTGTTCACAGTTAAGACTAAACGACATAGGTAATAGCTACGTAATATATATGTTGGTCGGAGTTGTAAATTGACTGTTGGATCGAGCGGACGTGCCTCTTATCGCTGCGTTGTGGTATTGTAAGACAAACAATTAAACGTACTTGTTTGTTCGTGGTTATTAATGTATAAAGTGACCCAGTAATCTATGATTGTTTTTTCTTTTTTTTCGGTTGTGTATGGACCATAATAATTAAAATAAAATTTAATAAATTGTATTAATGAAGAAAAATATACGGAACTATTATTCGCCCGTAAACTCGAGTACGCCGAAGCGAAATCGATCGCAAAGTTCGCCAGAACTTCTAGGTCAGGTCGCGAAAAAAAGATCGGGAGTGGAATCTGTTAGTATGGAAGAAGGAGCATTAAATACAGCTTTTGAAAGGTTGGAGGAAAGGTTGTGTGTAAAGTTAGACGAAAGATTAGCTAAACTAGTTACGAAGGAAGATTTGTTGCATCTTACGGGCATGGTGAGCGAATTAGGGAACGAAAATAAAAAATTAAAAAGTGAGATTAGTAATTTGAGGGAAGACAATAAAAAACTGTTAAATAGGGTAATAGACCTGGAGGACAGAGGGCGAAGAAATAACCTAATATTTAAAGGTTTAGATTATGTGTTAGGTCAAACAGATTATGGGACAGTGGTAAAAAACTTTTGTGTTAACTACCTAGGTTGTCGTGCTGATATGTGGGTAAATCGAGCGCATCCTTTGGGGAAGGCAAGGACAGGGGCGCCGCTTATTGCGCACTTCCCGGATGATGCAGATGTTCAGTGGATATTGAAAAATTCCAGCAAGTTGAAAGGAACTAGCATATACATTCACAAGGATTTTTCGCAAGAAACCAGAAGAGCCAGGGCAAAGTTGTTTCTCATAAAGAAGGAGGTGTCGCGTTTGCGGCCGAATCTGCGGGTGATTGTTGTGCAGGACCGATTAGTAATCAATGGAGCGTCATTTAAGTGGGAAGAAGAGACCGGATTAAGATGGGGCAACCAGGAAGGAAAGACAAAATTTAAAGAGATCGTCGGGAAGGATGCTGATATGCTGCTGGAAAATGTCGAGGACAAAATCAATAAACAAGGGAACGTGGGTGAAGAGGTGAATGAGTGATACGGGGCCGTCAGCGGTAATGTTAGTAAGGTTAGGGATGTAAGTGTGCTAGTATACAATGTGGCTGGTATTAGAGGTAAGTGTTACAATGATTTTTTTCATTTTTTACAGAAGTATGACTGTTTTATTATACTAGAAACGTTTATTGAGGAGGGAGGGCATAAGGATTTCGAAGCATTTCTAAGTGATTATGAATTAAAATGGGAATTTGCGGTCAGAGAGAGTAGATATGGGAGGGCAAAAAAAGGCAAATTGTTAGGATATAAAAAATCAATGTATAAAAATTTTTATTTCTGTAATGTTGATGGGAGAGAAATAATAAAAGCATTTATAAACAAACAATTGTACTGTATTGTGCCGGTGTATCTGAGTGGAGGAACAGAAGGGGAATGGACTTCGGATTATGAGGCTTTATGGGACTGGATATTAAACTATAACGATAGTAGGAATTTAGTAGTTGTTGGTGATTGGAATGGTAGAATCGGAAATTTGCAAATTATTCCGGAAGAAGTGAGTCTAGACAATAAATTTGTGGGGTACAATCGCAAATCTAAAGATATTTTTATTAACAGTAAAGGTAGGAAGATAATGGATCTTTGCGAAACTTTTAATTTATTAATTTTAAATGGCAGAATTCGCGGAGATTTAGAGGGGGAATTAACATACATTAGCCAGAGAGGGGCCTCAGTGATCGACCTTGTATGCGTTTCTATAGACGGAATACGGGTCGTAAGTAATGTTAGAGTATTATCAGAATTTTTTTCGGATCATATGCCTGTTGTTGTGAGATTGACGAATGAGTGTGGAAGTGTGAATGATGATGAGGTGTTGCCGCTTTTGCCCAAATTAAAGTATAATGTATCTGAGGAGTGTAATATTGTTGGTCGATTAGCAACTGAAAGCAAACTCATAAGGGGGCTTCCGGAAGATAGCAATGAAGCTATTACTTTGTTAAATGAGTTGATTTATAAAGTTACTGAGACCCGGTTCCGGCAAGGTGAACATAGTAGTAAGGTAAGACGACAACCCTGGTTTGACAAGGAATGTGAAAAAGCCCGAACTAGGGTATTTGGTTTTTTAAATTTATTTAGAAAAGAAAACAATGAGCAAGTAAAGGAGGATTATTTAATAAATTTGAAGGACTATAAACTGTTGTGCAAACTGAAACGAGTAGAATATTTAATAGGCGTGAGAGAAAAGTTGACAGCGGTTAGGGATTCTAAGGAATTTTGGGATCTGGTAAGATACGTTAAGGGCAGACAGTTCGCGCAGAGTGTGAATATTAGCGCTGATAAGCTAGTAGCATATTTTTTAGGGTTATATACGCCGGTTAGGAGTAGCAGTCCAACGATGTATGCAATGCCGTTTATAGAGGATGACGTACTAGATAAGGTTATAGAGTTGAAAGAAATTGATCTAGTGTTGAGAAAATTACGGGATAATAAAGCTCCAGGCGAGGACAGAATTCCTGCCGAGTTCTATAAGAGGGCGCCTTTGGAATACAAGGAACTAATGGTGAAGTTTTTTAATAATATTATGTGCTATAGGTTAGTGCCTTCGTCGTTCACTCGGTCAATAATATTTCCATTACAGAAAAAAGGGGGAAACGTACATGAAGAATTAAATCTCAGAGGTATCTCATTTATGGACTCGGTCGCTAAAATTTTTGTGGGTATTTTGAGGAATAGGATGGTGGAATGGGAACAGAAGTTAGGAATACTTAAAGAAAATCAAGCGGGATTTCGAGGAGGGTACTCAACAGTGGATAATGTTTTTGTTTTGTATAATATAGTGAGGTATAATTTAATGGTTAGGAAAAAGAAAACGTACGGATTTTTCGTAGATTTCAAGGCGGCCTTTGATCGTGTGGACAGGGATGCACTTTTTTCAAATTGTCGGAGTTGGGTGTATCGCATAAATTTATTAATGTTTTAAAAGGCCTTTATTCAAACACGGAGTCGGCAGTGTGGTGCAAGGGTGGCCTAACCCGGAGATTTGAAGTCGTAAGTGGGGTAAAGCAGGGGTGTCCACTATCACCACTGCTTTTTTCTTTATTTATAAACGACCTATGTGATTGGATTGGGGGCGGGCTGGAGATTAGAGGTTTTAAGATCAATGCGTTATTATATGCGGACGATGTAGTAATATTGGCAGACGATAGTATAGTTTTATAGAGGATGATAGACAGGTTATGGTCTTTTTGTTGTAGATGGAATTTAGTTTTAAATATGGAAAAATCTAAAATAATTGTTTTCAGGAAGGGAGGAAGACTGGGCAAAAAAGAAAAATGGAAATATGGGGGAGAATTGATTGAAATAGTTAACGAATATAAATATCTTGGGGTTATTTTTACTAGTTCGCTCTCAATGGGAGCACATTTTAAAAACAAAATTCCGATTGCGAAATATGGCATTAACAGTTTATGGAGAAATCTGATTATTAATGATGAAGTACCTAACTCCACGAAATGGCAGGTTTACAATGCGACGACAAGGGCTACTCTATGCTATGCCGCGCAGGTATGGGGATTCCAGGAGCGGGACGAACTGGAAAATTTCAATAGGTTTTTTGTCAAACGTTTGTATGGATTGCCTAGAAATACGCCAAATTACATAGTATATTTGGAGAGTGGTGTCGATGTAATGTGGTTGCATACGTTGCGTATTCACCTTAAGTATATTTTGAAGGTACTAGGCTTACCGGAACACAGGCTACCGGGTAAAATGGCACGTCTGGTAATTGAAAATAAGTGTATGTGGTATAAGGAATGGCTAAATCTATGTAGGGCTCATACTGTCGAGTGGAGGGATTCGTTGAACGAGACGGAATCGTGGAAAGTATCTGGTGAGCAGTTAATAGGGAAGATTAGAGATGAGATACACGCGAAATGGTGGGAAAGAGCCAATAAAGCCCAATTTCATTCTGTATATGCTACGTTAAGAATGGACGAGAGGGCAAGAGGGTACCTTGCGGAAGATTTCAAAAGAAATTTTGTTAGTATTATTTTTAGAGTTAGGGGATCCTTACTGCCGCTGAACTTTGGACCGGGTAGAGAAGAGGCTAGTTTCAGATGCTCGATGTGTAATACCGGAGAAAAGGAAGATATTTATCATTTTATAGGGCGATGTCCGATTCTAGCCGACATACGACGTAGATGGTTTGGAAGGCGGCTATTGGAAGTTGGTTTGGTGACTGAGTTCATGAATGGGAGAGATTGGAAGAAATTGGTGGGTTATGTACGAACAGCGTTAAAATACAGGGATTTTTTGGTTAGGGAATTTAATTGGTAGGGGTATTTAAAAGTATGCGTGAGTGCTCAAAAGTCCGAAGGTACCTGTCAGTGTATGTGTGTGTGGGTGTGGGTCTGTGTCTTTACGCGTGTGTTTTATGACCGTGTGTGTGTTTTTGTGTCGGAATGAGAAATGAGAAATGGTTTTTTTGCAGCCATATTTATATTTATATTTTTTAAAGTAGTTTTTTTATTTTCAGTTTTTAGAAGCAGCCACATTGTGTACTTTTTATAGAAGATTTTTTAATTTTATATTTTAAAGAAAAGAAAGAAAAAAAAAGATTAATTTTTAATAATTTGTTATAGCAGAGTTTGGTACGTTTAATGCATGAAAGATAGTTGCGGTTTATTTTGTAGTTGGTGAATAAAATTATAATTGAAATTAAATTTTTATTAAAAATTGTAAACTGTAATTATTTAGGTAAAATGCTATCAGTTAATCCCTTTATTTATTTATTTACTTTGTTTATCTACCTGTACATTTTAGTCAAATAGAAGTAGACGTTCAACTCAGCTGACGGCCTCGGCCAAGCTTAATGAATTAGAAAGCTAACAATAAGATAATTGGAACAGTTTAATTTTAAGTGTATAAATTTGTAATGTATTATCTTACTCATATTTGAAAAATTTAAACTGTTGTCTTTGTAAATAAAGTTCATATTATTATTATTATTATTATTATTATATATGTTGGTCTGTTCACTGGGCTTAGTGCTCTCCTTTAATAACCGGCACGTCCATTCTCTTTTACTTCTATTTTTACGCACTCTTCTCTCTCTACCTCTCTCGGTCTCTTCCCGTTGTTGTTTTTTTCATCTACTAGACTAAACAAAACGAGGGTAGTTCCTTTACATTTCTGATCGCGGTAACATAATTACATTACAGTGTTATTTTTATTGCACGGCGCGATCTACCTAGCTATTTTATTTATATTGTCGTTGTTAATTTTTCAGTTGTAAATTGTTTTTTGTACTTTTCCTTTTTTCACCATACATCGTATGGACCCTGTCGACCTTTGTAAATCGGTATTCCTTATCAACCTCTAATTCCGACACCCTCATAGTATCATCGTTGAGCTTTTTTAATAGCAAGTCCATTTCTAAAACAGAAAAATAAACACAAGTCTGATAAAACCATGATAACTACATGCATGAACATACACAAGAAAAATTTACATTACTCACAATCAAGTTGCA
This sequence comes from Catonia carolina, assembly GCA_035578175.1. Taxonomy (NCBI): domain Eukaryota; kingdom Metazoa; phylum Arthropoda; class Insecta; order Hemiptera; family Achilidae; genus Catonia; species Catonia carolina. Next base: position 5,757,880 of record JAQMRL010000004.1, read on the forward strand.
ACCTTATAGGTTTTGACACCCTTCCTTCAGAGGTCGCAGGACGTGTTCTAACAGTTCTTACTGTATCTCTAACAGGCGGGATGTTCTCCTTATTATGATCTATAGGCAACCTCTGTGTGAAACGATGCGGTGCTAGATGCTCGATAATGACAGTGTCTGTATCACTCTCGACATCCATTGAGGTTGCAATTATACATTCAGTATATGTATGAATCAAACGGCTTCCTGCAGTCGATTCTTTATTATTATTTTCGATACGGCGGAGAACGCTGTCCATCCTGCAGTGGCGGTTCACCGGCTTTCTACGAGGTTATTAAAATAACTAAAGTTTTTATATAAATAAAAATCTAAATTTAGTCTTAATAGAAAGTCCTTACAATTTTTGAAAGAATGTATTATGACAGTTTAAAATTTACAAAATATTCAAAGTTTAAATTTTATTATTACCCAAGTTAAAATTTTATAAAAATATTCTAAGCTAAGTTTAAGTCCTTACAAGAATGTAATATGATAGTTTACAATGTACAAAATATTCTAAGTTTACATTTTATTACTGTAAAGTTTTTGACTTTACTATTCCAAATTTTCGACTTTTGTTGGAAATCTCCCTAGACCCTTGGAGTTGATCAAATTTTGTCTTTTTAAAATAATTAAAATGGTGTTTTTTTCTTTATTCGTTAAGGAAGAAAAATATTATTTTATTATGAATAAAGTTTGTAATTTTACATAGCATGTTTCTTTTCAATAATTTTTATTATTTCATAAAGAAATCACGTTTTATTAGTTCATTCTAGTTGGTTTTATTACACATGTTTTTACATAGCGTTTTCTCGTGGGAAATAAGGAAGCCTAAAGGCCTATTTTCAGTTCTCACTGTTTAAAACCCTTACTTGGCAATTCTGGATCCTGGGAACAATTTTTCAGTTCCATCTCTACGTACTTTTTGTAGAGGGGCCTACCGTTACTTCAGCACTTTTTGCGGCCAATTAACGCGTTTGTTTTACGCCGGATTGTCAACGTCTTTCATAACGGCTAGTTTGATTGGTTTTCCCCCTCCGTACGCCTGTAATTAGCGCCCCGGTCAGCCGTGTGTGTGCAAGAAGATCGTCTGAGTGCTTTTCCTATTGTGTACGCGTAAAGTTCGTACTTCTAAGGTGCTGTGATTGGATACTCACTAAAAAAGGTAATTTTCTTTTAATTTTCTTTTGTACAACTAAATAAAAATAAAAATGAAGAAAAGAAAAAAATAACCTTTTTTTAGAACCATTTTAAATGGAAAATATAAAACAAAAATATAGTTAAATAATAGTAAATAAAAAAAAAATTTCATGTAGAATTAGTGAAATCATTTAGTTTTTTTGATTAAATAATAATAATAATGGGCTAATAATAAAAACACAATTTTAATTATAAAATGTTAAAAACTTTAAATTAAATACCTACTTTAAATACGTTAAAAATATATAAAAATAAAAATAATTAACAAAAATAATTTAATTCTGTTCAAATTTAAAAAAAGAAGAAATATTATTTAAAATTTTAATTATAAAATGTTAAAAACTTTAAATTAAATACCAAAAAAAAACGTTTAAAAAAATATAAATTTATAAAAATAAATCTAAAATGTTAAACTGAAATTCGTCTCTTGTATTTATTTTTTAAAAATATATCTTCCCATTTTGTTAGATTAGTTCTAGAAATAAGTTTTCAGAGAGATGTACTGCAATTAATTATATTCATAATGAGAGATATTTGAATGGACGTTACTCAGTACATTTACAAAGGTTCTGAGTACTGTTATAAAGATACTGTACCTACAAAAATATTTTTTTTTGAATCTCCATATTAAACACTGCACCGTGTTTGCTTATTTATTTTGAAGAAAAAAAAAGGTATATGTCTTGGCGAATTTACTGAAATTACTTGTTTCTCCAAGATTAATTCACCTATGGCTTTGTATGGTGATTTTTATGAATTTGCAATATGTTTTGGCTACAAAGTTTTTTTTCACTGTCTAAATGGATTCCGTAATCTGAAAACAGTCGTACCTTCTCGCAAACCACAAAGCGAGGACAGTGGCTCTTAAGTGAAATCTGAGCTGATATTTCACACTAACAACTGGAAACATGGTTTTGACTCTCCGATCAAAAATTCCCCCAAAACATTTTTTTTTTATTCCTTCGTAGGAAATTTCAGGGTCTTGGACGTTGGGCCGTTCTACGACGTCCTGGTGGAGGCAACCTTCAATATAGATTATTTTTAATATGCAGGTAAGTGTTGAGTGAAATTTTCAGGTTATTACCGGTGTATGGAGTAGAAGAATGGAGACATCTACTTGATGTACTTTATAAACACTCACACTACCTCACGAACAACAAATTCACACTTTAATTTAAAGTAAAATTTTTTTAAATTAAATCCTGTTCAAAGGATAAGTTACACTAATTCTCGTGTTTGGAGCACGGTACATTTTAACTAATAATTTTTCTTAATTTGGTTAATATTACAGCCACAATTCAATAGATATTACTACCTTACATTACATCCTATTATATATGACATGGTGGAAGCGCCAAGGTTGATTCTAGACAGTGATCTTTTTTTTTAAATAAATTTCTTTTCCAGAAATTATGGAGTTATATTTTATGTTAATGTAGGTTTTTTTCAGGGTTATGTACAAGATATGCGGCTTTGGAATGTGTATAATTGTATTGTTTTCTTTTAACGTCGTTATGAGATGAAAATATTTATGGATTTATATTACCATTATGAAATCTTAGTGAATAATTCTGTTTTTCTTTCAGTAGTTACATTTATAATTATTCAATGTAAATAAGTTTTATAAGTTAATTTAATTTTTTTTTACAGTGTAGACATGGCACCATTGTGTTATCGTGCCATATCAGAGTTACATGTAGGAATTTATATATTTTTTTTTATTGTGTGTGTTTAACAATACATAGTATTTAATAAATGTTATATCACAGTATTGCATATACTACTATGAAAGATAATATTACTTTGTTTGTCTACGTGACATATGCTACGTCACGATGCATTTAACAAACATATGTGATTTCACGGTCAAATACCGCCTTTCTGTGACTTTCTAAATAATTTTTTTTAAAAAGAAATATATTTCTGCTTCAAATTTTTTTTTCTCGTTAGACATGAATACTTTTGGCAAATACTAAATGCCATACTTTTCGCTATGTTTTTGCGAGAAACATGAGTATAATGACAAAGGAATTGTATAGTGCAGTGGTATGAACTTGACATCATGAGTTCAATGTTCTTTAGTGCGAATTAATTCTGTTTCCTATGAATGTTAAATGGACTGTGTCTTTCAATCATTATTATTGGCATTTGGTATAATACGAATTAGTGTTCTTCTGTACATATATTTATTTATATGTACAATTTTTTTTAATTACCCAATTTTTAATATTGATTAAGGATAATTTATTTACCTTAAGTGTTGATCTTTACTAATCTTAATTTTGTATTTTCTTTTCTAAAAAAGTATTCTGGTGACCTGTACGAGTGATCGCATTTACTAATCTGACTTTGGAGCAGTTTCTTGGGACATTTCTTGAGACATAGTGAGCTGCAATCCTACTGCGAGTAGGTGAGAGACCTGATCGCACGCTGCGGCGCATTGCAACATTCCTGCTCGGAGGATCCCACATTAACGACCTCATTTCTGGTATGTAATGTGATTTAAATATTTTCAGCACTTTTAGACTGCAATGCCATTGAGAAACAATATGCTCGAGCTTCAAGGAAATATGTGCTACAGGATAATATTCTCTATTATAGGTCTAATAATAATTCTCCATCCCGGTTGCTCGCCTTACCAAAATGTCTAGTTACCCAAACTTTAGAATTTTATCACTGTAATTCCGTCGGTGGCGGCCATTTAGGCGTTTCCAAAACTTTATCCAAACTACAATCAAAATATTATTGGCCTAATATGATTCAGGACATAACTGATTTTATTAAATTCTGCGAACTGTGTCAAAAACTCAAAACAGTTAGATCTAAGCCTCATGGTTCACTTCAGCCCTTGCCTATTTTTACGAAACCTTTCTTCCGTATTCAACTGGATTTCTTAGGACCACTTCCGCCCACAAGCAGTAATTTCCAATACATTCTCATTGCCTTAGACCATGCTACGCGCTTTGCAATTGCTAAACCCACGGTCAAAGCAGACGCTTCTACAGTCGCAAAATTTCTTTTAGACATTTCTCTCACTTATGGCATTCCAAAAATTATACAATCTGATAATGGTACACACTTTGTCAACGCCCTACTCAAGCGTTTTTGTACACTTTTAGGTATTCAACATGTCACTAGTTCGTCTTATGCCCCCCAAAGTCAAGGCCTGGTAGAACGCTTCAATTCGACAATAATTCAAATTTTAAAATTTTATGTAAACTCACGTCATTCTAATTGGCACGAATATGTCAAACCAGCACTATTTTCGTACAACATTTCACTTCAAAAATCTGTAGGTCATTCACCCTTTTACCTACTGCATGGATTTCATCCAATCTGTCCCGCCGATCTCCCATTTGTAACTGAACAATTAGATTCTTCCCTTGACCATCAACTTCTTATATTGCAACATGTTCGCAAGACTATTCCAGCTTTCATGCAGAAAGCCCAGGCTACACAAAAAGTTTTCTTTGACAAGAAACATTCTTTCGTTCAGTTCAGGCCCTCTGATAAAGTTTTTGTCTATTTCCCACAATCCAAAGATTCTAAGACAACAAAATTCACAAATTTTTACCGTGGTCCTTTCCAAATTGTTAAGCAAGTTTCTCCGGTGTCTTATGAAATTCTTCTCGAAAAATATGGTAAGATGGTTCCAGAGGTGATACACATAAACAGACTAAAGAAGTGTGTATCTAATTCCGAAACTCCTGCGAGTAATCAACAGCTGTTACTACCAGATCAAGCGGTCTCACCAGTAATAAATCTTTTAAGGGCTATACTTATTCGAAGGACAGAAAATTAATACGTAATCAGAAAACGTTCATTTTAAATTTAGTTTTTAGTATCCCTAAGGTACTTCTTTACTCAGACGCATTTCTGTAATTTTATTTTGTACAATACCAGTTAATATTGCATGCTTCATTTGACAGGTTCATCGGAAGTATTAACGATAAGTTCAGTATATCCCATAATCAAATATTTCACCTTTTTTATTTTAGCTCTAGTAGTAAATGGTTTTAGACGTTTTCAGGAGAGAGGGTGAGCTATAATACACCTTTCCGCTTTTATTAACAATATTTTTTTATTTTCTTTACGTCTCATAACAATTATATAAATGTTTCAAGGCCCGTATTATGTACAAGGATGGTATATTTATTCACTATTTTTTTTTGCCTCGTATCTTAACGCAGGCCTACTGCATGTTGTATTGTGGACTGTCGAATACATTATTGTTTTTTTTTTGGGTAAGTTTGCTTTCAGTTAGCTACAAGTTGTTCACATTTTATTTTCTCTTAGCCGTCAGTATGATTTTTTTAATTTTTTTTATATTTATATATAGCCTTGCCAATTAATAACTAATGAAAATCGATGTTTTGGAATGTTTTAAGTTGTTGTTTTACAGAGGTTTAAGTTTTGGAGTGTTTTCGTGATTGCTAGAGTTAGGATATAGGGTATTTTTTTTTATTGTCAATTTTCTTACAGGAGTGTCTTAGCCGGTCAGTGCACTACAGTATGACTCACAATAAAGTTCTTTCACACCAATTACTCACATGTGAGAAAGTTTTTTTTTATTTGGAGTTATAATATAGATTAATTTTAGGGTCGCGCTAGATATAACGTGCTGCCCTACACTTTGGAGTTAAGGAGGTTGGTTAGTTAGTTTCTTTGAGTAGCGCTATAGATAACGTGCTGCTTTCTGAACTTTATGGAATACGATTTTTTTTTCTTTTTGTGTGCAAACTTTATTGTGAGGTTCTGAAGATTATATGATTATTATAATGAGGGTTTTTTTGCGATGATATTGAAGTTTATGAGTTATATGGAGTGATTATTGTTGTTATTGAGTTTTAAAGTTGATGAAGAGTTATTGATGTTTAATGGAGTTATATGATGATTAATGATGTTATTGAGTTTTGAGGTTGATGGAGATTATTTGATGATTTCTGGAGTTTATGAGGATTTTATGAGAGAGAGTTACATTTCGTCCGCCCAATCCGTCTTTCAGTTACTAAATTTCGCTTCTGGTTGTTAGCTTAACCGGCCTTCCTTTTCCTTTCCTCCATTTGGATTGTTTATCGGAGCCTATGATAGGGTGTGGAGGTACCCTGCGTACAGTTCTGGTGAATCAGTCACTGTTTTGTTTTGGTTGTGATCCGTTAGGGGGACCCGTTATCTTTTCTGGACCAGATTTTCGTGTACGAATGGGCCCGAATCTGACGAGTGAATGAGTTGTATGAAAGGGGCCTCTTGAATGATGTGTGAATGTGGGAAAATCTGCTTTTCAAGACGAGTTAGTGGATGTCTTTCTGTGAGTCTCATCCATTTCATAACTTCAAAATTCGTTTCCCCCTTGATTTTCGTACGGGGCTGATCTGCGGTTTGTTGCGTACAGCTAGCAGGCAGTCACTGTTTTAGTCGGATAGTACCTGGCCGGTATGCATGGTCGCTTTCCAGGAAAAGTTCGACAGAAAATCTCCCGTTAGGTCGACGGCTGGATAGTGGAATATTTTTGTTTGTGGCCCTGTGTTTTTGTTTTATTCATTAACTACACTTTTTTTTTCTTTCATTGTTTCACTTATTACTAGGACGACCCCCCCCCCAATTCGTTTTTTGGTTATCACACAAAGGGTTCTTTCCGCTCTAACCCTTTGTCAAGTTTTGATTTTTTTTTTGTGTTATCACTGATTCCGTACTAAGACATCCCATTTGATTTTTTTTTGTTTACTTTATTTAACCCTACAATGTAAATGGATTTTTGGATTGTGAAGGATTTTGTTTTTAAGGAGCTGGTTTTTGTATGTTGTAAATTTGTTTGTGTTGGATTTCAAGTACAGGAGTTTTAGTTTTGCAGCAAGTTTTTAGATTGAGCTTTCTTCAGCAGGTTTTGAACTGGACAGTATGTTAAATTTTAGATGGTTTCGCATCGATAGGTTTCAGCAAAAGGTTACATTTTGTTCAATTATAAAATTATCTTGAGCATACGTTTTAAGACTATTTTGGTTTCATACTTTAATATTACGTTGAAGTATTGCTTAATTAATCACTACTGATATTTCGTTGTGAACAATTTAGTAGAGATGTACAGCGATTTGCTGAGTAGAAAGTTTGTTTGTGTTTCTTACTCAGAGCATCTGGTATTTCGTAATTTCATACTTCATAATTTGCTACACTGTAATATATTTTTCTTAATCTACTAAGGATATTGAAGTTTTGTAACGGTAGGAATTTGACCGTTTTAATATTTGCAGTATTGCATGAACAGTAGGCTTATATTTGAGTCATATACCGTACAACAGTAAGTTTGGTAGTTATTGCTAATGAAAAGTAGGCTAGGCTACCCCGTTATGGTTGGTGACTTGCCTTTTCGAGTGGTGGTAGTTTTCTAGTTTCGGTTATTCAACTTTTTTTTCTCATATTTTGACAGTACCACAATGCAACCAAAGGTTTAATTGAAATATGAATTAATGACTTTTTTTATAATTTCAACGGACAGACAAATAACAATTCAGAGTTGTATCCGGAGATTGTTATGAAATAGTACTATGACAACTCATTTAAACTTAGAATTATAATTACAGTACAATACTATACGGCAAATTCTATTTGTCTCCCGTTCTTCGCATAAACGGCATGAAGGACGATTCTGTGTTTCAACACCCCTATTTAAAATTACTTTAGTTTAAGAATAAAACTCACTATTGTTCATTTCCTCTGTTTTTAGATTTAAATAAAACTTTGTTTATGTACGCATCATATAATATTGTCCATATCCCGGTGGCTAAGCGATTGATAAACCAGTGAGATAGAGAATCAAATCAACACTTCGTTTAAGACAAGATAATGCTTCATCCACTTAACATCTAAGTTAACCGTATGAAGATAAAGCCAACGAAGTCTCAGTAATAAACAAGATAATATAATATACAAATAAGCTAATTAATTTTATTACATATTAATTGTATCTTGAACACGCTTTAAGTAATTTAAATTGTATTCTCTTCCACGAGCAGTTTTAAAATTATATCAATCTATAACAACTACCAAAGTAAATTCTTTCACTGTGTGAGATCCAAGAATAATGTCCCCCGTGCTAAAGCAATTGTTGATCTTTTCCGCGTTTCTATTTCTCTTCGAGAAAAATGTAGCTTGCGCAAATAACGTCATTAAACTGTTCTCTGGTTTCCATATCAGAAATATTTCCGATGTGTACCTTTACGACTCTTCTATTCCGATAACCTACCTTATCCCATTTAACTCACAGCCTGATTTACCGAAAACCTCAAATCTATTCCAAAATTTATCCTGCCCATTTCCAGATTTAACACTATTCATTAATATCTCACAATCCCAAAACACCGACTACTCTAAACTAAATTCCTTTCCTAGTAAAACCTTAAAAACCCCGCTGGATTTCAAACAACACTTCGCTACTGCAATTAAGGACAACAACAACTCGTCTCCAGCATGTCAACTTTTCCAACGTATAACTACACTATCAAAGGAAACCTTCAATATTCTCCTCACGACAGGACTGCCAATTTCAAATTTGAATCCTTCACGCACACGCAGAGCCCTAGACTTTGTGGGCGAATTTTTAAACTTTTGCTGTGGAACTGCGACACAAAATCAACTACAAGAAACGTTCCATAATGAAAAATATCTAATGCAACATTATAACCACCTCACCCAAACAGTACACTCCGACCACCAAAATTTAGTAAAATCTACACAAAACATAGACATGGTAACACACCGAGTTCAATCCATCCTTCAAGAAACGGAAGAAGAATTAAATCTATACGCTAAAATGATTCAAGACACTGAAAACACCGAACTAATACAATTATATCATCTACTGACTATTTTGCATAGTGTACATTGGCAATCGTTCTTAAACACGTATTATTCGCACATGACTTCAGTGCAAATGTCTTGCAAACAGAAGACGCTACCTAGGGAACTAGTAACACCTGATATGCTACAGGCTGATCTACGAAATTTGTCTTTCCAACTTCACAAAGGCAATCAACAATTAGTATTGCCTATACAAGAAGCTCACCTCTATTATGAAAAGCCAATAACAACTTGCGTTTTTTCAAAAACAAAAATTCTATTAAAACTACAAGTACCCATCATCACCACATCGGTATATCATACACTGTTTCAAGTTGCTCCAATACCACTACTATGGGAAAACCAGATCTGTTCACTGGAAACACCACATATTTACGTAATCAGGAGTGGACCACGAGTGCGAACTCTATCACCATCATCTTCTTGCGACTTGAATAATAATGGCTTATGTTTCATTCCAAGGTTCCAACAGCATTCCAGCATTAACACAGATTGCATCAAGCAAATGTTAACAGACAGTTCACTGCAACAATTAATGCATAAATGCCATTTCGTCTGCCATAAGCGAACGACAGAAGTTTACATAACAGAAGTGCAAATATCAAGGTACTACATCACCAATCCACAACACAATACTCGTCTAGTTTGTCCTACAACAACAGTCGAACTTCCAGTCAATGTTGCCGGTGCTTTGGACATTCAAGTGCCCTGCGAATGTGAAGTCATGGAAGGAGAGTTACCGATCATCAACAGGGTTGTGCCGTGTGATTCCAGGACTCCGAAGTCGCCGGGGGTAACTCATTTGCTACCCGTTTCCTGGTCAACCTTCGACCATTATAAGTTTTCCTTTCACACAGATTTCCATCCTTCCATCTCGTCACTCCCTGACCTTGTGAACCACAAGTGGAACTTATCATTCCCTCAAATTTCCATTCATGATGAAACCCCTGATTATGTTTTCCAAGAGAGCAGCCTACCTAAGTCATGGAAAGACATTATTCTTGCCGATCATGTATCTAAATTTGTAGTATACACAGCCTTAATTATCATTTTCATCATACAGTTATACTTATATATCAAAATTAAAATACTAACCGCAAAGGTAAACAAGCCAACTCATATTGAATTGCGTAGGTTAGATTGAGTTTAAGAAACTACTAAATTTCTACCTTTATCATCTAAATTCAGAGAAATGGGCATAAGAGATTTAAATAGTAATTGGAAAATAGTAAATATTAATAAGAATAGTAATAAGCAATAATAATAAGGAAAACATAATTTCGTTCATTCATCATACTTTTACGTCTCAGAAAGCTAGTTGTTTTGAATTCCGCATTTATTAATTAATTACTTAATTCAAAAAAAAAAAAAAAAAAAACATACAGCACACTACAATGTACAATCTGCAATGCAAATCTACAATAAACAGACCTTTGAATTAGCTAACAGTAATTTTTTTTTCTCAGTCGTTTAACCCTAAAAATGGGAATTGCTCTTTATTATTTTTGTCTTACTTTTTTGTCTTATTAACTTAAGATTCAAGGATGATAATTTGTCCTATTCGTCTTTCAACAGTGGTCTGTTTGTCTCGATGGACATTGCAGGTTCCAGCAGTTTAAAGTTTGCTAATGTTAGGCAACTTCTCAGCACACACACTGCCAAACGATTCGTTTATCTTTCAGTTGTTTTTTTTACACACCCCCCTCCAAGGGAGATGATTGCATAGAAATCTTTCTTTCTACACAATCCAATTAGTGTTCCCGAATTCCCGTAAATTTTTTTTCCTAGTTTTCCCCCTTTCAGCCACTCTTTGGGTTTTCCATATACCGGAGTGGGGGAATGTAAAGTTTTTGACTTTACTATTCCAAATTTTCGACTTTTGTTGGAAATCTCCCTAGACCCTTGGAGTTGATCAAATTTTGTCTTTTTAAAATAATTAAAATGGTGTTTTTTTCTTTATTCGTTAAGGAAGAAAAATATTATTTTATTATGAATAAAGTTTGTAATTTTACATAGCATGTTTCTTTTCAATAATTTTTATTATTTCATAAAGAAATCACGTTTTATTAGTTCATTCTAGTTGGTTTTATTACACATGTTTTTACATAGCGTTTTCTCGTGGGAAATAAGGAAGCCTAAAGGCCTATTTTCAGTTCTCACTGTTTAAAACCCTTACTTGGCAATTCTGGATCCTGGGAACAATTTTTCAGTTCCATCTCTACGTACTTTTTGTAGAGGGGCCTACCGTTACTTCAGCACTTTTTGCGGCCAATTAACGCGTTTGTTTTACGCCGGATTGTCAACGTCTTTCATAACGGCTAGTTTGATTGGTTTTCCCCCTCCGTACGCCTGTAATTAGCGCCCCGGTCAGCCGTGTGTGTGCAAGAAGATCGTCTGAGTGCTTTTCCTATTGTGTACGCGTAAAGTTCGTACTTCTAAGGTGCTGTGATTGGATACTCACTAAAAAAGGTAATTTTCTTTTAATTTTCTTTTGTACAACTAAATAAAAAAAAATATGAAGAAAAGAAAAAATAACCTTTTTTTAGAACCATTTTAAATGGAAAATATAAAACAAAAATATAGTTAAATAATAGTAAATAAAAAAAAATTTCATGTAGAATTAGTGAAATCATTTAGTTTTTTTGATTAAATAATAATAATAATAATGGGCTAATAATAAAAACACAATTTTAATTATAAAATGTTAAAAACTTTAAATTAAATACCTACTTTAAATACGTTAAAAATATATAAAAATAAAAATAATTAACAAAAATAATTTAATTCTGTTCAAATTTAAAAAAAGAAGAAATATTATTTAAAATTTTAATTATAAAATGTTAAAAACTTTAAATTAAATACCAAAAAAAAACGTTTAAAAAAATATAAATTTATAAAAATAAATCTAAAATGTTAAACTGAAATTCGTCTCTTGTATTTATTTTTTAAAAATATATCTTCCCATTTTGTTAGATTAGTTCTAGAAATAAGTTTTCAGAGAGATGTACTGCAATTAATTATATTCATAATGAGAGATATTTGAATGGACGTTACTCAGTACATTTACAAAGGTTCTGAGTACTGTTATAAAGATACTGTACCTACAAAAATATTTTTTTTTGAATCTCCATATTAAACACTGCACCGTGTTTGTTTATTTATAAAAATAATAGGTATATGTCTTGGGGAAGTTACTGAAATTACTTGTTTCTCCAAGAGTTTTTCACCGATGGTTTTGTATGGTGATTTTTATATAGTTGCAATATGTTTTGGTAACAAAATTAATGTTCACTGTCTAAAAGGATTCCGTAAACCGTAAACAGCCGTACGTTCTCGCAAACCACAAAGCGAGAACAGTGGCTCCTAAGAGAAATCTGAGCTGTTATTTCACAGTAACAACTGGAAACATAGTTTTGACTCTCCGTTCAAAACTTCCCCCAAAACATTTTTTTTTTATTCCTTCGTAGGAAATTTCAGGGTCTTGGACGTTGGGCCGTTCTACGACGTCCTGGTGGAGGCAACCTTCAATATAGATTATTTTTAATATGCAGGTAAGTGTTGAGTGAAATTTTCAGGTTATTACCGGTGTATGGAGTAGAAGAATGGAGACATCTACTTGATGTACTTTATAAACACTCACACTACCTCACGAACAACAAATTCACACTTTAATTTAAAGTAAAATTTTTTTAAATTAAATCCTGTTCAAAGGATACACTAATTCTCGTGTTTGGAGCACGGTACATTTTAACTAATAATTTTTCTTAATTTGGTTAATATTACAGCCACAATTCAATACATATTACTACCTTACATTACATCCTATTATATATGACAATTACCCAAGTTAAAATTGTATAAAAATATTCTAAGTTTACATTTTATAAGACAATTCTAAGTTTAAATTTAAGTTTTATAAAAAGATTCAAAGTTTCAATTTCATTAAAAAAAAATTCAAAGTAACTTTAATAAGAATATTGTACGTTTATATTTATAAAATTTATTAAAGTAAGATAAGACTCACCTTTAAATAAACTGAAAGAGCTGACGTGTAGAGCTGACGTAGTTAGGTATAGCAGTCGCAGTTGCTTAGGTATAGCAGTCAAAATTGCACTGTTGGTATGATTCGATGGGGAAAACGGCGGGCTTTTATACAGATAGTTTCCCTATGCTAATACATGGGGCCTATTCAAACACAATCAAAACGCTTAATCTGCAGTTTATTTATACGTTAAATAAATTGCATCAGAAAGGCACGCGCATGCAACGTGACTCGTAACAAACAACATGCATCGGTCTAAAATAAATTAAAAGAATAGAGTTGCAAATAAGCAGATTTCTTCACCCCATCTATCAGTCGCGTGTAAAGACAAAAACAAATGACGTCAATGCAAATAAACTAAAGCACAGGGTGTTCCAAAACGAAATTACCAAAATTACTGATTATTCGGATCCCGAAAGCACCTAAGACCTGAAACCCTATGCTATACGTTCTACAGAACGCCTCGATCCTGCGAGCACCTAAATCTCGTTCATCCGATCGTCGGTTGTGAAGTTATAACCGATCTCGGGTTCCATCGGGGATACGGTTATGGCTTGCGGCTTATCTGGTAGATCTTAATCTCCCGGTCACGTGGACACCAAAACCATCAAAATCGGTCCTGCGGTTGCGGAGAAAATCGAGTTTGGAACTTTGCCAAATTTAATTTTTTTTTTCGAGGGATTTTTTTGCGGTTTTTTTTGACGTCAAAGGGCATCACGTGATAGGCCAAAGGTCAAGCCCGGGGTCAAAGGTCAAGGTCGTGCCAGAACAAACATTTTCTATCTACTTGCTTGAAACAGAAGTTGTACATCTTTTCATTTAGTACAAGTTTGATTGTATACACTTTTGTCGTAAAATGCATACTCAGGCCAAAATCTTAAAAAATCCATTTTTTACAGATTTACATGAAAGCAAAACGGAAAATCACTGATTTCCGTTAAACTAAGTGTTAGCCCTAAACAAAGAAATGTTTGGATTAAAAAATTGTAGATCTGTAAACTGTCTAAAACTTTGATTATATAGACACTTTAGCTCTGAAACACAGAATATTAAGACCACGATCTTAAAAAAAACATTTTTTACTAGTGCACAGCCTCCCAGAATTTCGGCAGATATGGCGCCTACCCTGTCTTGTCGAGCATAAAAATGTAGTAAATGAGGCGATTTTTAAAAAAATCGTAGGAGCAGTTTTTGAGAATATCTCAAAATAGTGAAAAATTACACGAATAAACTACTACTCCGGTTGACCGATTTTGGTGAAAATGTTTGTCGGGTTCTCTTGTAGTACCTAACTTTAGTTTCAGTTACAACCTTAAAAAATTTTCCCTAAAAATTTAATAAAGGAAAAATTTTCAACGAGATTTAGGTGCTCGCAGGATCGAGGCGTTCTGTAGAACGTATAGCATAGGGTTTCAGGTCTTAGGTGCTTTCGGGATCCGAATAATCAGTAATTTTGGTAATTTCGTTTTGGAACACCCTGTGCTTTAGTTTATTTGCATTGACGTCATTTGTTTTTGTCTTTACACGCGACTGATAGATGGGGTGAAGAAATCTGCTTATTTGCAACTCTATTCTTTTAATTTATTTTAGACCGATGCATGTTGTTTGTTACGAGTCACGTTGCATGCGCGTGCCTTTCTGATGCAATTTATTTAACGTATAAATAAACTGCAGATTAAGCGTTTTGATTGTGTTTGAATAGGCCCCATGTATTAGCATAGGGAAACTATCTGTATAAAAGCCCGCCGTTTTCCCCATCGAATCATACCAACAGTGCAATTTTGACTGCTATACCTAAGCAACTGCGACTGCTATACCTAACTACGTCAGCTCTACACGTCAGCTCTTTCAGTTTATTTAAAGGTGAGTCTTATCTTACTTTAATAAATTTTATAAATATAAACGTACAATATTCTTATTAAAGTTACTTTGAATTTTTTTTTAATGAAATTGAAACTTTGAATCTTTTTATAAAACTTAAATTTAAACTTAGAATTGTCTTATAAAATGTAAACTTAGAATATTTTTATACAATTTTAACTTGGGTAATAAAATGTAAACTTAGAATATTTTGTACATTGTAAACTATCATATTACATTCTTGTAAGGACTTAAACTTAGCTTAGAATATTTTTATAAAATTTTAACTTGGGTAATAATAAAATTTAAACTTTGAATATTTTGTAAATTTTAAACTGTCATAATACATTCTTTCAAAAATTGTAAGGACTTTCTATTAAGACTAAATTTAGATTTTTATTTATATAAAAACTTTAGTTATTTTAATAACCTCGTAGAAAGCCGGTGAACCGCCACTGCAGGATGGACAGCGTCCTCCGCCGTATCGAAAATAATAATAAAGAATCGACTGCAGGAAGCCGTTTGATTCATACATATACTGAATGTATAATTGCAACCTCAATGGATGTCGAGAGTGATACAGACACTGTCATTATCGAGCATCTAGCACCGCATCGTTTCACACAAAGGTTGCCTATAGATCATAATAAGGAGAACATCCCGCCTGTTAGAGATACAGTAAGAACTGTTAGAACACGTCCTGCGACCTCTGAAGGAAGGGTGTCAAAACCTATAAGGTTGCAACTTGATTGTGAGTAATGTAAATTTTTCTTGTGTATGTTCATGCATGTAGTTATCATGGTTTTATCAGACTTGTGTTTATTTTTCTGTTTTAGAAATGGACTTGCTATTAAAAAAGCTCAACGATGATACTATGAGGGTGTCGGAATTAGAGATTGATAAGGAATACCGATTTACAAAGGTCGACAGGGTCCATACGATGTATGGTGACAAAATAGTTATATACATCGATAAGTCTAAGGTGTTCCTTCCAACAAGATTTTCAAAAACGCTTGATGACGAAGATGTCTCCTTACTGAACGAGAATGGAGGTGGGACCACCATTTACAAGGGAAAGAAAGACTTGGGTGGAGGGAAAAGTATGAATGTTGTAGAACTTAAAAATTGAATGTAACCGTCATAAATGTAGTAATAAAAATTATATTAACTACTCACAGTGTTTTAATTAGTGCATCCTCCTTACATTGTTTGCGATAATACGAGTACTATGATCAATTATATCATATACATAATAGTATTGTAGAATCAGCAGTAATTCTCTTGTTTAACTCAAAGTCAGAGGTCTATGATTCAAAGGCCCATGACGTAATTGGCCATTGTATTTATTGCAAACAATGTAATATAAATTAATCAATGAATAAACAGGATTAGAGGTTAATGCCTGTAAATGCATATCACAGCAATAAGCATAATAGTATTGCAGACTCAACAGTAATTCTCTTGTTTAAAAACAATTAAAGCCAGAGGTATATGATTCAAAGGCCTATGACGTAATTGACCATTGTATTTATTGCAAGTCAGTCCGCTTAAATCAAAATAAATGTTATATTGGTAATCATGCTTAATTCATCACGTACGTCACAGGTCGGGGTCTTATAAGATAGATCGATAGCGTAAAGATTATTTCATTCGAGCTCAAATGAGCGTATTATCCTATTTAAATAAAGTTGTTGAGTAGCAGTCATAATGTGTGTCTTCAGCACGGAAGACTCTATAAAGATGTCTAAGTTGAATTCAGAGGAATATCGATTTAGAACGTTTGATGGTTGGACAAGCAGCTTCGCGAGTCCGTCGGATTTGGCAGCCGCCGGTTTCTACTATACAAAACAAGAAGATTTAGTACGTTGCGCATTTTGTCAGGTGGAACTCTGCCATTGGGTGGACGGAGACAATCCAATGAATGAACACTTTCGGTGGTCACCAAACTGCAGTTTTCTCCAAAATATACCGATTGAAAATGATAAAAAACATCAGGACAGTGTTAAGACGTTTGTGGAACAGGCGAACTTTCATCTAGAAAATAAATTATGCTGATTCATTAGTTTTTAAGAGTATAAGTTTGTTAGTG
This sequence comes from Catonia carolina, assembly GCA_035578175.1. NCBI lineage: Eukaryota > Metazoa > Arthropoda > Insecta > Hemiptera > Achilidae > Catonia > Catonia carolina. The sequence goes on from JAQMRL010000004.1 coordinate 5,774,943, forward strand.
AAAAATTAAAAATAATATTCTGTACCATGCTATCCCACTCAAAAATAAATCTGCAGAGTCAGTAGTCTGTGCACTAACGCCTATTTTTTTAAAAGCATAAAATGAAAAACTTTCAAACAGATGATGGTATTGTATAATACGTACGTCTTGCCTGAGCAGCGCAGAAGCGGTGCAGAAGCGGCGCAGGAGCGGCGCAAAGCGGCGCAGGAGCGGACCTGCTAGCTGCGCCGCTCCTGCGCCGCTCCTGCGCCGCTCCTGCGCCGCTCCTGCGCCGCTCCTGCGCCGCTCCTGCGCCGCTCCTGCGCCGCTTTGCGCTGCTTCTGCGCCGCTCCTGCACCGCTTAGGGGAGCGGGTCAGTTGACTGTGCAGACGACTGCGCAGCTAGCAGGTCAGTCGACGGGACAGCTTCTACCCCGGACCTGATGTCTTCAGATTCCTGCGTAGGGAGTTTCTCTTCGAACATTATGGGAACTGCATAACCACAGTGTACAATGACTTACCTCCATACCTCAAGCACGATAAAGAACTTCTCTTGGAGATGCCGTGCGAAGAACACGCTCGACAAGAGAGCGTCGACGACGAAGACGAATGGACCATAACCAAGAAGAGGAAAAACTGCATGCAATGCATTTTTAACTGATGTGTCAGCCAGTAAAGCCGCGTATTGTATCCACGAGTTTTATTCTTCATGTACGGCTGGTCTTAGAGTCTGAACCATTGTAATTTAGTTATAACGTTTTGATTTCAGAATATATGTATTAAACTTATTTTCAAAACGTGTCATCATTTCAACACCTTTACACCTGTAGATATAAGTTTTTCTAAAGCCGAAGGCTTTCTCGGTCGTGAAGCGAAAGCGCAGCACGACGACAGGAACCGACCGGTAGGTCAGACCCTTCGGGAATCGGATCTCGACTTCCCGCTTCAGGTATTTCAGATACTTGCAGAGGTTTAGGTTACAAGAAATAAAAGACAGATTCATAAAGGAAAAAAACATTTATTGTTACATTATGATGAGGTTGAGAATGAATACGATAATGGCGGTGCGATAATAATACAATGAACTATAAACTATTGTTAATTCGTCCGATCTTTTGACACGGTGAGGGGTAAAACTATCGTCATCTCTGTCGCACTATGTCCCTCTCCATGAGCTGCAAGCCACGCTCCGTTTTCCCCTCTTCATCCAATACTGATGTGCTGTAGCTGTAGTAGTGCAGGGAGAGGGTGTGTTAGTTTTTCCATTCTTCAGTCGGCATCTGTCGTTCTGCGTGATTTGTTTGCGTTTGTCTCTGTCGATATTTCGTTCAGTCGATATTTTCATTGTTCGGTATCTAACATTGATTTGTCTGTCTTGCCTTCTGTTCATATTTAATTTGTAATTTACTTCCATTGTTTATCTATTTTCCGTCTTTTTCATTATAATATTTTAGTTTTAGTATGGCTAACCGAGGTAGGGTAACGAAAATTGGTCAGGGTTCCGCTTTTAAATCACAAAGTCGCATGCTTATTAAACGGTTGCAAGACTACTTCGTTAGGGAGTCAGAAAACGGTGGACCTCTTATGCCAGTAAAAAAAATTACACAGCGAGTGTCTGACGCTTTAAATATTAGTAGGCAATCGGTATCAAAAATTATTAATGATCCAGTAGATGTTACTCCCGGGAAGAAAAGGCCTCGCGTGAAACCGGTTTCAGAAGTGGACGATTTCAGTCAGAATGCTATACGCAATGTCATTTATGAATTTTGTATCGAGATAGGGAACTGCCAACATTAAGGCAAATATTACGAATTGTAAAGGAAAGGGATATTTTTTCTGGTGGAAAGACATCGTTGTGGATGATTATTCGTTCGTTAGGATTCAGATGGAGAAAAATTAATAATCGGAAGTTTTTAATGGAACGATCTGATATTATAAACTTGCGATGGACTTTTCTAAATGACATTCGTAAGCACAGTATTGACAAAGTCGTCTTCTTAGATGAAACGTGGCTTAACGCGGGTCATGTTAGCCGAAAATCGTGGACTGATAATACAACGCGGAGTTGCCGAAAAGAACCTACGGGAAAAGGTGGCCGTTTAATTGTGATTCACGGTGGTACCAGCGCAGGGTTTGTACCGAACGCATTCATGATATTCCGTTCCAAAAGAGATCGAGATTGCCATCGGGAAATGAATGCGGATATTTTCACGGAATGGTTTGATAAATTGTTGGAAAACATACCAACAAAATCAGTGATCGTCATGGACAATGCGCCGTATCATTCGGTACAAACCAATAAACCGCTAAATCAAGCATCGTTGAAAAGAGAGGTAGCAGAATGGCTCCAAAAGAATAATATTCCGTTTAATGAAAATTCCCGGAAATGCCAGCTTCTCGAAATAGTCAAATCCAGAAGTATAGTGAAACGCTTCAAAATAGATGAACGTGCTAGAGAAAATGGACACACTGTTATTCGATTACCACCTTATCACTGTCAGTTTAACCCAATAGAACTGATTTGGGCCCAGATTAAGGGTAAAGTGGCGGATCGAAACAAACTGTTTACAGTAAATGAAGTTGAGCGGCTATTTCGTGAAGCTGTCAATGAGGTAACACCTGATGACTGGAGAAAAGCTGTGGCTCACGCTAAGAAAGAAGTTAAAGAAGTGCAAGAAAAGGATGGTGTTATCGAAGCAGCTGTTGATGACTTAATAATAAATTTACGCAACGGCTCTTCAACTTCCGATAGTGAATTAGAAAGTGTGACTTCTGGTTCGGTTATTGACACTTCAGAAGACGAGGAAGAACCCCAACCTGGGACAAGCGGAGTCGAAGGCGTGTACCCGTTATCGGAAAATTCCGATTAATAAATTACTATAATTTTTCTTTATATTCTAAATTTTTTTTCTATTAGTAAATTTTTAAATTAGATTATAGTTGCTTCCGATTTATTAATAGCTTTACGTTTAGTACTGTGCATATTGCATTCCATGTAAATAATACAGTTATTTTAATAGTTTAGTAGTAGTAGTTTTTTAGTAGTTTTAGCGTAGTAGTTTTAATAGTTTTGTAGTTATTTTTTAATAGTAAGTGTAAATAGGTTCCCTTCGTAAATAGGTTATAGGCTACATACTTTAAATAAATAAATATAGACAAGCAAGGCAGATGTTGACAAAGAATGTTTGTGACCGGCCTCGAGGAGTTTTCTTGTGTCGAGCAGGTAAAACTAAAAATCTCGAGTAATGCCGATTGGAGTAGGCGAGCCTCTGGCGCCTTAAAACCGGGGTCTCTCGACTGAGGTATGGCAACCCTGACAACAGAGTCCACTATCTTATTATGGAAAGGTTTTATTACTTTAAGAAAAATTGAATGAATGTTTGCGCGTGCGAAAGCCTGTACACGTGCACACAACAGGACGAGATGTGCGACACTGGTGAACTGAGAAATAGTTGCGCATGCACGCACAGCCCCATGTGTTGGAGTTGTGTTCAGCTCGCCCCGCCTTCGTACGGTGGTGCGAGGCGACTGCCTCGAGATTCCGTGTCAAAAGTTTCCCTGAACGGAGTATAGTAATACTGATGTGACGAAGGCCGGATACAGTAAACTCGTCGACATGTGCTAGAAGGAGACTAACCCATAATTTCTTGGAGTTCCTGCGGGACGTTCCTATGTCCGTATGCTAGGGTGTGGATGGCATCTACGGCGACGCGCTTATCATCGTCGTTGCACAGCGCAAGCTTGCTCGTCAATACAGTGCTGACTACATGCTTGCGGGATTGAAACAGCTTCATGTCCCTGTACAACCACAACGAGGGATCTTCGAGACACTTTCTGTAGTCGTCGAACGTGATGTCTTTGCGGACCACGTTCTTTTTGACGCCTTTAGCCTTGTTCTTAACGGCGCCCTCTGCGGTCCTGAAGGTGTAGAGTTTCACTCTCAGACCTATGAACTCCGCGATGTGGACGCCGTTGCACTCGTCTTTGAACTTGCCGGGCACTTTTTTGTTGGTGGTGGAATGGCACGGGTGTGTCGGGGGTTAGTCGGAGGTATCGAAGAAGGCCTTGAATTCTGGGTCCCGCATGTCGCGGTAAAAAATCTGAGGTTACGATATCGTAGAAAAAGCAGTCTGTATCCATGTACAGTAGATCGATTTTCGACCCGTACCTCTTCTTCATGACATCGTAATGAAATGAATACATTAAGGTCTTACTGGAGTCCAAGACCGTAGCGCCCACGTAAATGGGCTTGTCCAGATGAATGGAGGTCTTGGACATCTCGACAGCGCAGAGCGACTCATCGTAAATGATCCTGTCTTTGAAGGAGGGCTTGTCGATCAGCTTCATTAACCTCTTCGAGTTGCTAACCAGCTCTAGATTCATGCGGTTTCGGACGTTCTCCATACACTTGCCGAAGACGGCATTGTTCATCAGTTTGAAGAAGTCCTTCTCGAAGGCATTGCGGGCCGACTGTCTGTTAAGGGTGTTGAGGTCTATGTAGGGTTTGAGCCATGCAGACTGCCGGAACTGCAGAACCCTGTGTACTTTGGTGACTTTTAGTCCGTGGGCGACAGCCTGCTTATGGAGAGCGCAGTGGCAAACATACTTGGTCTTGTTCTGCAGGGTGGTCAAGAGTTTGGGGTTCTTGGCTCCAGGAAGGATCGCGTTGTCCGCCATGAACGGGAGGTCGTTGTGACAGTCCTGCGTCTCCGCGTCCCTAGGGTATTCTACGTCCACCTCGAGGATGAAGCCCAGCGGGAAAACGTCGGGGATGGCACCTACATTCGATCCTATCGCGATCTTTCTCTCCTCGTCTTCGACCCAGGAAAGGTCCTTGTAGGGGAGGTTTCCGCTCATCGCCCAGCCGTAGGGGTTGTTTGCGTCCACATACATGAGATAGTTGGAGGGCAGCTCGGGGTCGAAACCTTCCACATAAGGGTTGTTGGCCTTGGCATGTTTCTTGACGCAAACAGAGATTCCTCTTTGGATCCCTCTCTCCAGAAACATGTACATGTCATAATCGGTTATGAGCTCCAGTTCCACTCGTGTCTTATACAGCATGGCGTCGAAAGAGAAGCCTAGGACGGTGAAGTAATGGGCGCAATCAAGCCCGTATTCCTTTCTGCACAGTGACCTAAAATTCTCAAAGACGTCGGCTAACAGGAGGACATCGCACTTTAGGTACATGTCAGAGTACTCCCTCAGCGTGCGGATGTTAAAACTGTTGTGGCGATGTAATTAAATTTGAAGTAAAAATTATATTAAAATAATGATGACACGTTGTTCATGATGCAATTGATTCTTGGTTTAATAATGATGATAATAATGATGAAAACAATGATGATTTTTATAATGATGATAATAATAATGATGATGATTTTATAATAATAATTGTCTTGAAAAAAGTGAGTTACTTGGATGAAGTCTTGATGTGTTGTGTAAAGAAATGTTTTTTGGTTGCCTAGTTACATATAATTGATTTTAAATTTAGATCAGCTGGACCGTAAATGTTTATAAAATAAAGTTGTAAAGCAAAAGAAAACATTTGAAGTATGGCTGGACGTAACATCCTCCCCTCCATGAAATAACCAGGGTTGGTTATTTCATGATGATGCATGGATTTGTAGCAAAAAGTAGAGGAGAAGAATGTGAGGAACCAAAGAAAGAAATGAAATAAACTGAAATTGAAGTGAAAAAATATACTTGAGAAGAATGCAATGGTAACATAGGCCTATAATAAAGGATGAAGTGGACTGTATGGATAATGAATAATTGTGGAATCAAATGTAAGGAAAAATTGTTAATCAAGAGAACTGAAATAAATAGGGTTCTAAGAAATAGAATGAATTGACAATAAGAAGATGCATTACAATAAAATAGCAAAGAAGGAATATAATAGATGTCTTAATAAAATAGAAATAAAACAGAAGTGAACTTATAGCAAACTAAGAGTTATTCAATTCGGAAACAGCAGGCAGTTTTTATAGCTTTATTACTGGTCTAATGTAAGAGCCAGTAGGTGTAGAGATTTCTGCCACTCTGACAACTCCGCCGGCCGCAGTGGCGTAGTTGGTAACGTGCTCGCCTTTCATCATGCGGTCTTGGGTTCGAATCCCATTCAGGCACGGCATATTTTCATACGTTACAAAAATTCATTTCATCCTTCACCGTCTGCATTAGCAGTAATTGCATAACAGTCGGACGTTAAACCAAAAAAAAAAAAAAAAAAAAAAAAAAAAAAAAATCTGACAACTCCGTCAGTCCCTGGGAATAATTTAGTTATTCTGGCTAAAGGCCAGGATAGAGCAGGTAACCCAGGTTGATGCACAACTATAAGATCACCTGTTTGCAAGTTAGGTGATTTTTTAACCCATTTTTTTGCGTAAGTTTAGAGACAGCAGATACTCTTGTTGCCATTTGGTCCAAAATTCATGAGTTAATTTTTTTAATAAATAATAATATTATACTGGACACGATTCAGTTTGACCAGTAGTGTCAGGCAAAGAACAATGTGGTTTTTGCAATAAAAAATGTGCCGGGGTCAAGGCCTTTAAGTCATTAGGATCAGATGAAAGGGGAGTAATTGGTCGTAAGTTTAAAACTGCTTCCACCCTAGTAATAAAAGTTGTGAAAGCTTCATACGAAAGCCGCCTTGTACCTAAAGTACGTGTCAAAAGTTGTTTGGCTGAACGGATGGCTCTCTCCCACAGACCACCGAAATGTGGAGCATGAGGGGGGTTAATCTTAAATTCGAAACGCGTTGGAAGTAACGATGATATGAAGTGATCATCTTTAGGTAACCGTGTCAGAAAAGACTTTAAGTTGGCGGAGATTCGTGTGCGAGCCCCGATAAAATTTGTGCCGCAGTCAGAACGTAATAGTTCAGGACATCCACGTCGATTAGTAAAACGTTGAAATGCGTCTAAGAAAGCTTCCGTAGTTAGATCACGTGCCACTTCCAGATGAACCGCTTTCGTCACCATACAAATGAATAAACATAAGTACACGTTAACATCTGGAGCTCTTTTCGAACGATATGCTTTAACTACAAATGGTCCAGCATGATCTACACCCGTGTTAGTAAATGGTGTCGCAATGATGACTCTGTCAGACGGTAATTGGCCCATCAAAGGCGTATTTCCTACTGGATGTGCACGAAAACACTTAATGCATTTCGTAAAAATAGATTTAACAGTTTTACGCGCTGACATTATCCAAAATTGTTGACTTAGTGCATTCAAAACTGTTAACGTTCCTGCATGTAGAAGAATTTTGTGATAATGTGAAATAATCATTGAAACGAAACGGTGTTTAGATGGCAGCAAAATTGGATGTTTGGTACAGTAAGGAAGAGAAGCTTCCGAGAGTCTACCACCAACACGGATAATATCATCTTTATCCAAAAATGGCGTTAAATTTGCGTAGATCTTTGAACAAGGACGTTCAGACTTAAATTGAAGATAAAGTTCAGTAAAACATTCTCGCTGAATAATTTTACAGATGCATAAAACTATAAAACTATATAAATCGGATTTTTGTCTTCGACGCTACGGAGACCATTTTAAAATTATTTTGATAATATTGTTTAATTTTTGCCAGGATGAAATAAAATTGAAAGCAGTAGAAAACAAGTAGTTTTCGTTTATTGCTGATAAAACAGATTTTTCTTTGGACCTTTCTTGATTTATTTGTAACTCATCAGTTTGATCAGTTACAAGCGATTGCGCCTCAGAAATGGAAGGAGCTCCGGCAATAATGTCATCGACAAAAGTGTTGTCATTTAAAATATGGCAGGCTTGAGGATGTTGTAAAATCTCATCAACAGCAAGCTGCTTTAACGTACGAATTGCCAGATATGGAGCGCAGCTAGTACCGTAAGTAACTGTCGTTAGAGCGTAAACCTGAACAGGATCGGTAGGATTTTCACGCCACAAAATGCACTGATATAGATGATCATCTGGATGAACTAAAATTTGTCTAAACATTTGTTTTACATCACAGGTAAAAACATAAGAGTGTAATCGAAAATAAGTTATAATGTCAGGAATGAAAGGTTGGAGTTTGGGACCGGAATACAGACAATCATTGAGGGACTTACCATTAATCGATTTTGTTGTTACAGCTTGTGGTGTTCAAATTGTTTTAGTTGGGTGTGTAAAGTTTCTGACTCTATAAGGGAAAATAGGGAAGAAAGTACGGAAGATTGTTCGTGTTCGTCTTCTGCACTGGTTGACAATAAAACACAATTGTCAGTTGCGATGGGAGCATGACCCATGAGTACATGACCCAGTGCAGTAGGTACTATGTATGGTAGGTTACAACCTAGTGAAATAGGTTCGCCTCTCATTAAAGCTAAAGTTGCTTGGACACCCAACAACAGATCAACTGGGGCACACTGATCGAATAAATTGTCTGCTAAATTGAAACCATTAGCAGCAACTCTAACCTCAGCTGAAATTGAAGAACGAGGCAAAGGTGAAGCTATTTTATCTAAAACATTAAAATTACAATTATTAATTAACGGTTTTCCCATTAAATCACAAATTGTTAGGGAACAAATGCCTTTAGATTGAACAATGGCTTGTGATAAGCCTGAAATATTTATTTGAGAATTACGAATTTCTGCGTTAAGTTTTGATAAACATCGCGTAGTAACGATATTTATGTGACTGCCGGTATTTAAAACACCACGTAAAATTACAGTTTTGTTAGAAGCACCTTTGACTTGAACCAGGAAGGTACCTAGTAAAACAGTCATGTCAACATTCGTTAATTCAGAATTGTCATTTGCATTAGTAAACAATGACTTATTATCAATATTTTGTTTAGAAGGCACTGTTGTAGGTTCTGGAACCATGTGGTTACTGCATGACGGAGTTGTGTTAGTATTGTTGTTATTATTATTATTAGGGTTAGAATTAGTACGATAGTTATAATGGTGCAGCATGGTATGGTGAAATTTAGTACATACCTTACACCGCGATTTTGAGGGACAGCCAGATTGAATATTAAACTCATGCTTTGAGAGACAATTTTGACAGATGCGATTGGAACGCACAAAATTCCATCTTTCCATAGTTGACTGACTACGGAACTTAGGACAAATATACAAAGAGTGATTCTCTTTACATAATAAACAAACTACTGCATCGTCCGAATTTGATACTAAAGATACAGAATTGTACAATTTTGTGTTTCTAGTTGGTTTGTTTATGTTTGTATTACTTTCAGTAAATAAAGCTGCGTTTTCTAATTGGATAGCGCGAGATTCGAGCCAGCTGATTAAGTCAGATGGTTTCGGATAAACAATGTTATTGTTATTTGACTCAAACTGAAGTCTCATTTTGGGTGATAATTTCTTTAAAAGAAACATTGTAAAAAACTTTTCATAAAAATTAGCTTGAGGCAACAACTGCATGGCTTGCGTGTGTTGCATATAGGCGTCAAGAAATTGCCTTAGTTCCCTTGTTGATAACTCTGATATTGAAGGTAAATCGAAAATGTTTTGACAATGGAACGATATATGATGACGAGGGTTGTCATATCTAATTGATAATATTCTCAGCGCTGGCGCGTAAGAATCGCCAGATAATGGGAGATGGGAAATAAGTTTCAGAGCATCAGAAGATAAAGCCGAACGTAAATATTGAAGTTTGATGCTGTCGCTAATGTTAGGATCAGCATCAATTAGAGCCTTAAACGAATTGAAAAAGGTTGTCCAGTCTGCCATGTTCCCTGAATATTTAGGAAGATTTAATTTAGGAAGGCAAGCACTGTTTGAAAAAGAAATAAAAAGAGACTGTTGTGGAACAGATGGCTGCTGAACCGGTAAAGGTTCGACTGTTAATAGATTTTCGAGCCTAAATAAAATTGAAGTCAGTTCTCGGAATCCCCTAGAGAACTCCTCCTCCGATAATGGCTCGGGGAGAACGTCCAGCTCGGCAAGCTCATTGTAAAGCTGATCGTGCATCGACCATCTCGCTTTGACCCTTGCCAGTAAAGTACTGGCACGGTGATAGGATAATTGACCAGCTTCCTGGAAGCGGATGGCCTCTGCTTCAGTTTCTATCAGCACGTACTTTAAGTCTTCAAGACTCCTTCTGTAGTACCGTGCTGCTCTAGGCATACGTGCAAACTAACAAAAAAGGAAAAAGTAATTGTAAAATTTAGAAATTAAAAGTCAGTTATGTGACTTTTACGGTCCAGCTTTACAAAGATGTTATGATGTTAGATTTGAAACCAAATGATAAATTAATAAAATAAATTAAGTGTGTTGTTACTGCTGTTTCTTGATGTATAATTCTGTTGATCGTAAAAGTGTAGTAGCTCTTGTAGTCTTCTACAATGTAGTCTGTAGTTCTTGTAGTTTTGTTTTGTTTTAATCCGACCCAATGGATGACCAAAAAATGTGGCGATGTAATTAAATTTGAAGTAAAAATTATATTACAATAATGATGACACGTTGTTCATGATGCAATTGATTCTTGGTTTAATAATGATGATAATAATAATGATGATGATTTTATAATAATAATTGTCTTGAAAAAAGTGAGTTACTTTGATGAAGTCTTGATGTGTTGAGTAAAGAAATGTTTTTTGGTTGCCTAGTTACATATAATTGATTTTAAATTTAGATCAGCTGGACCGTAAATGTTTATAAAATAAAATTGGAAAGAAAAAGAAAACATTTAAAGTATGGCTGGACGTAACAACTGTCCCACACTTTTAGAGCATGACGGTAGTCTTCGTCTGAAACGTGCTCCCCAGTAAGGCTACTGTAGAATGCTTCCTGAGGAGGTAATTCCGTCTCCTCGAGTCTCACCCAAGAGTCGGTGTACTCGTAAGGGTACACACCTTTCCGCTTCACCAGGGGCAGCTGCGTCCCGTCAAAGAAAGACTCGGTATGGGTAAAGCCTTCTGGACGTAGGTTGTCCACAAGGGCGCTGAGGCTGCTTGCCATAAACCTGAAGGTGTCCACGAACCTCACGGCCAGCGTCTTTGTGATGTTTTTGGAGAAGGAGACGTACTTCTTGGTGGAATTGGGGATGGCAGATATCCTCTTCTCATCATAGCCGAGCTGTCTGACTATGAAATGAGAGTCGTAATTGAACGAGTTGTGGATGAAGACGGGTAGGAACTTCTGGTTCTGCCTCAACAGATTACATTTTGAACAGAGAGCGGTCCTGTACCTGCCTGTCAGATGGCAGTGATCCCTGTTGGGTCTCACCTCAGGCCCGAACGCTACATCACACATCTGACATCTCGTAGCAGCTTTGAACGAAAGCTCGTCCTGAGCCGTAAAGACCATAGGAACGTTTCGGTCCGACGCAGCGGCTACCCGTTCGACTATTTCTTTCAGGGTCTGTATAAAATGATCGGTCGCGTCAGGACCTCTATAGAGCAATGGTGTTTTCGGCACTAACTGGGCGATGTCGTCGGGAAGCGACGGGTCAACTACAAAATACATACCATAGCTCATGGGAACGTGGCGCTCCGTGGCTATAGTGAAAGAAGATGTCGGTTTGGGGAGGTATCCTCCAGTGGGTTTGAGTATGCACTCAAAATCGGCATACGCAACTATTGGGACGGGGAATATGTGATGGTAGTTTTTAAATTTCATCACTGGGGGAGTTCCATCAGCGTCAGGTTTGGGCAGGGTGATCCTGCATGACGGGTTCTCTACGCAATACTCGCGGTGAGCCGTCATCTTCTCATGACCCTTAGGGTCGTCGTTGTAGAAGGTGAAACACCTCTTGTATACATCAATTTTATACATATGTTTCGTCAGCTGAGACCTGATGAACCGACTAAAATTATTGATGAAACAATAGTGCTGAACATCGGCATTTGTGACCAGGAGGAGATCGAAGTGATCATCCTTTTCGACATCAGCGACGACTAGAGGTTCTATTACCTCTTTGTCGGCTATCCCGTACACGTTTACTCTGCTGGCCTTGGCGAAGGCCTTTACTTGGCTGATAGGTGTGGGGAACTCTATCATGAAATGAAAAATTCATTTCATCCTTCACCGTCTGCATTAGCAGCAATTTGCAAAACAGTCGGACGTTAAACCAAAAAAAAAACCATGCTGAAATCGTACTTGCTAAGCAGGGCGTTGTAACGTCTATCGATTCTTTTCATGTGAGGACCTGTCACATGTTTGCTCAGGATAGCCCACTTGAAGCACCTTTCGTCTCGGTTCTGGACGTTGATAACCGCTTTGCGGTTCTTTACGAACGGCGAAAAGGTAGGTAAGACGATCCTCGGAGCGGTCTAAACCGGTTGATCCTGAGGAGGACGTCATCAACCGACATCAAAGACCATCCACTACCCTTCCCTAAAAATTCCACCTCCTCATCCACAAGTTTTTGGACGCAAATGTCTACGAGTGCTCCCATATCCGACCCGGGAAAGACGCTGGTGTTGGCAGTCTTGAACCCTACGTCTTGCACCTCCCCTGTCATTGCCTTCTCATAAGTACATTCCACTAGGATGTTGAACTTGAACGAATCTAAGGTGCGCACCATCTCGCTGAGCAACGACTTCATTTCTTCCCTCAGGTGTGTCAGGAGCACCGACACGTCCTTAAAGATGTTGTTGTCGTTCTTGTAGTAATACGTTCGGAGGTTGCATCTGAACGCATTTTCCAAGACAGAAAAACTGCCAGACTCTGCAGCTTGTTCCAACCTGATTCGCTTTGCTTGCCTTTGCATATTTCCTGCAAAACCATATGTTTTAGTTTAACGGGAAAAGTATGGTACTTTGAAATCAAAACAATGATAAACAAATTAATACATTTATTCTATTATTAATATATAAATTTAATACTAATACTGATACTAATAATACGACGGAATGTGCATCCGTCATTTTGTTAGCGGATTCGCCGCCGCGATTTGACGTATGATTTTTTACTTCCGCTTGCATCGCTGGTTGTGCCGTTGGTTGTACCGCTGGCTGAGCTGGTGACCGCTGGACCGGTACTTCTACCCGGTCATCGTCCTGTAGGTCTATCACCGGCATATTTCTGGGTGCTCCCAGCAGCTCATCGAGCAGTCTGGACGACTGTATGCTGATCCCTAAGTTTATATTTTATTAAAAAATTCTATGTTTATATATAATGAAAATATTCTAAGTTTATATTTATAAAATTTATTACAGTATGAGGTGTCTCACCTTTCAATAAACTCGAAGAGCTGACAGGTAGAGTTGTCGGTATCTGTATAGTAGAGTTGGCGAGAGAAATATCAGACGCAGTTGCTACTGGTGGTATGATTCGATGGGAAAAACCGCGGGCTTTTATACAGATAATTTCCCTATTCTAATACATGGGGCCTATTCAAATACAATGGAAACGCTGAATCTGCAGTTTATTTATTTATACGGTAAATAAATTGCATCAGAAAGGCACGCGCATGCAACGTGACTCGTAACAAAACAACATGCGTCAATCTAAAAAATTAAAAGAATAGAGTTGCAAATAAGCAGATTTCTTCATCCCACTTATCAGTCGCGTGTAAAGACAAAAACAAATGACGTCAATGCAAATAAATTAAAGCATAGGGTGTTCCAAAACGAAATTACAAAAATTACTGATTATTCGGATCCCGAAAGCACCTAAGACCCGAAACCCTATGCGATACGTTCTACAGAACGCCTCGATCGTGCGAGCACCTAAATCTCGTTAATCCGATCGTCCGTTGCGAAGTTATAACCGATCACGGGTTCCAGCGGGGATACGGTTATGGCTTGCGGCTTATCTTGTAGATCTCGATCTTCCGGTCACGTGGACACCAAAACCATCAAAATCGGTCCAGCGGTTGCGGAGCAAATCGAGTTTGGAACTTTGTTTTTTTTAAGTCAAAGGTCATCACGTGATAGGTCAAGATCATCACGTGATAGGCTAAAGGTCAAGGTCAAGCCCAGGGTACAAAGTCCAAGGTCGTCTCAAAACAAACATTTTCTATCTACTTATTTTTATACAATTTTAACTTTGGTAATAAAATGTAAACTTAGAATATTTTGTAAATTGTAAACTGTCAAATTACATTTATGTAAAGACTTAAACTTAGCTTAAAATATTTTTATAAAATTTTAACTTGGGTAATAATAAAATTTAAACTTTGAATATTTTGTAAATTTTAAACTTTTATAATAAATTCTTTCAAAAATTGTAAGGACTTTCTATTAAGACTAAATTTAGATTTTTATTTATATAAAAACTTTAGTTATTTTAATAAATTCAAATTTACATTAATGTTTTAATTAATAAAATGATATACACCCTAAGATGACAGCATACGTCTAATGCTTTTAATATTTATAAAAAATCTTTATTCTATAATAAGACGTATGAACTCTATAATAATGTCTAATGTCTGTTTGTTTTTAATTTGCAGCAACAACCTAGACTAACAACAACAAACGTTACGTCAACAACATTCTGATTTTACAAATGTGAGTATTATTTTCTTCAATATATAATAAAATTAACTCCTAACAATAACGAACTAACTGCATGCAAATTGTTTGATTCTACCATTTTATTAATGTATGTAATACGCCACTAATACAGAACTATTGTTTTTAATTTGCAGCAACAACTTACACCGCAACAACAACAACAACAATCAGGCTCTAACAGCATACGTTACGTCAACAGCTACCACTTACAAATGTGAGTACGTTTTTCTTTAATAAAATAATCATTTTATAATAAAATTAACTCTCAACAATAACAAATTAACTATATGCAAATAGATTATAGATTCTACAATTTTATTTGTATGTAATACGCCACTAATACAGAACTATTGTTTTTAATTTGCAGCAACAACTTACACCACAACAACAACAACAACAATCAGGCTCTAACAGCATACGTTACGTCAACAGCTACCACTTACAAATGTGAGTACGTTTTTCTTCAATAAAATAATCATTTTATAATAAAATTAACTCTCAACAATAACGAACTAACATAAAACTAATATATAGTATTATAATGTAAGAAATAAATTCTTGTAACGCTAATACCACATATTTCCATTTATCAATTGCTGGTTAAAATATATGCAGAAGTCCTTACGGTGTTCAACCTGTAATTTATTTCAGAGCTAGGATGCAGACTGAGACGGTTATAGTCCTTCTAAAGATAAAAGGGAGGATTTGGGGTCATAGAGTGTGGAATGGTCAGATGAGGGCTCTTCTCTATCTACCAGAAGTAGAAGAAACATCAACAAATGAAGAACAAAAAAACATTAGGGAATCTATAATAAATAGCAATAAACAAAACGAGGATATAAGAAATAAACTTGAACAAGAGATAGCTTCACTAAAAGAAATAATTAAAATAAATGAAAATGATCACAAAGTCGAAATTAATAAACTTATGGAAGCAAATAAAATTTTAGAAAATGAAATAAAATTAGTTAATTTAAAATTAAAAAATGGGTTAGGGCTAAATAACAATAATAATAATAACAGCAAAATAAATAATACCCCTAAAAATAAATCTAATTCAACAGTAAAAAATGATCCAAAGAAACTTTTGTACAGTGAAGCATTAGCATCTAAAAAAGCTACTAAAATAAACAATAATAATAAAAACAAGGTCTTGGTGCTTGCGGACAGCCACGGACGTGGGTGCTGTGATCTGTTAAGTAAAAAATTAAATGATTTTGATGTTAGTGAAGTTTTTAAGCCGAATGCTCCTTTAAAAGAAGTAGTAAAATCAGCTAAAGATGATTTAAAAACCCTTAATAAGAATGATCATTTGATAATTATCGGAGGAACCAATGATATCAGTTCTAAAAATTTCCAAAATACTCCTCAAATCCTAAAAACAATTGAAGAACTGGTTCCAATGAGCAATAAAACAAATTTAATAATAAATACAATTCCCGTTCGACATGATAAGCCAGAACTAAATATAGTAATAAATAAACTAAACCGTGATATTCATAAAAAAATTAATAGCCTAGAAAATAAAACAGTAAACAGGATTAAAATTAGTTTCATCAATGAAAGGCTTAATCGTACTAATTTCACTAATCATGGGTTACATTTGAATCAGTCTGGTAAAAACGTGTTGTGTGATAGGATAGCATCCCTTGTCACTTGTAAACTCCCTGACAAATTAAAAGCTAAAGAGTCTTTTTTAATGAGTTGGCTGAAACAAGGGGTAAAGAGATAGGAAATATAAGGTTAGGTTTTATTGGTGAAACGCAACTGAAGAGGAGATCACAGGGTTTTAATTACAGTAACGGTAGGTTAGGTTTACATGATGTCAGGTTAATAAATAGGCTGCGACCAGCTTCTATAATTGGAGTCAACACAGTTGTAGATAACCAAAACAATAAGGAAAATAATGCATCCCACTTCTCTATTTTACATCAAAATATTCAATATTTAAGTAATAAAATAGACAGGTTAGATATATTTTTAAGTTCTGAGAACCCAGATATGGTGGTATTTACTGAACACGGTTTAAAATGTAATGAGATGTCACTAATAAACTTTTCAGGGTTTTCTATTATTGCTTCATATTGTAGGAAAATGCACAAAAGTGGGGGGGTTTGTATATTAGCTAATTCAAGTAAGAAACTTGACACTCGTAATTTACCTTATCTAGAACGGTTTTCTCGGGAAATGGTTATTGAAGTGGCTGGGGTAGAAGTTAGGTTAGAAAAGAGGGGAAAGATGGTTGTGGTGGGTGTCTATAGATCCCCTAATGGTGATTGGGGTCAGTTTTGTTCATCGTTCAGTGAACTACTGGAAGTTTTAACAGAACGATACGTAAAAGTGGTAGTTTTGGGTGATTTTAATGTAAATCTTGCTGTTGAAAATAAAATGGCTGAAGAGTTTAGGGATATTGTGGATATGAACAATCTTGATATAAAAGTTAAAGGTTATACAAAAATTACTACTCACTCACAAACCATAATAGATAATATTTTAAAAAATATGGAGAGTTGTCAGGTTAGGTTAAGGGGTTCAGAGCTCTCTGATCACGGCTATCAAGTATTAGAGATTCAGGATTTAGGTAGTCATGTCCCAAATCAAAAAAATATTAAAGAATTTAGGCAGGAAGACCAAGGGAATATTAACTGTTTGTTACATAGTTTATCCAAAGAGGATTGGAAGACGGTTTTCAATTCATCTGACATTAATCAAAAATATCATAATTTTATTGAGACATTAAAATTTCATTATAATAACAGTTGTCCAATTAAAAAGAAAGATGTAAAAAATATTGTCAGTGAAACAGATGAGTGGGTCACAGGGGAAATTTTGCAAATGAGATCTGAAGTTAGAGATGCATACTCAGATTTTCTTTCACATAGGACTACCTTTAATGAACAAAGGTACAAAACTATTAAAAAACATTATGCCAGAGAAGTCCAGAGAGCTAAATGTAAAAAAACTGCTGAAGTTCTTCATAATTCACCAAATCTATACTCAGCAATATGAGAAATAATTAATAAGAATCGAGGTGTAGTTAGCAACAAAAGTTTTACTGACATACCTAATATTGTTAACAAAAACAATGAACTTATAGAGAATGGTATAGAAATTTGTAATTATTTTAACAAATATTACCAGGAAGTAGCTTTAAAACTTAAACAACAGATTAGGGAAACAGTGGGATGTTATGATCCAAAAGGTAACAAGGTAGTTAATCAATTCTTATTTAGCCTAGTTTCAAGGGAGGAATTAGAATCAGTTATTGATAGTTTGAAAAGTAAGAAAACATGTGGGTTAGATGGGATTTCTAGTATAATTGTTAAAGAATGTAAACATCTTTTAATTACTCCTCTCCTTCATTTGATTAACTTCTCACTTGAAGCAGGTGTATTTCCAAACAAACTGAAGGAGGCTAAAATATTGCCTATATTTAAGAATGGAGATAGCCAGTTAGTTGAAAATTATAGACCCATAAGTATTTTAAACACAATCAGTAAAAATTTTGAAAAGGTAGTATTTATTAGATTAATCAGTTTTTTGACTGAAAACCTAATCATCTCAGAGGATCAGCATGGTTTCCAAAAAGGTAGATCAACTAAAACTGCAATTGTTTCACTTGTGGAGCAAGTAGTTGATATATTGGACGCCGGGGAGAAAGCATTGGCTGTGTTTCTGGATCTGAGTAAAGCTTTCGATTGTGTTGATCATGAAATTTTATTGAAAACACTAGAGTCATTAGGCGTTAGGGATGTAGAGTTGAAATGGTTTCAATCTTACCTTATTAATAGATTACAGTGTGTGGAGTTAACTAGGGTTGTTAGAGGGAAACTTACAAAAGTTGTATCTGGAAAGCTTGAAGTCAAAGCAGGCGTTCCACAGGGGTCAGTTTTAGGTCCAATTCTGTTTCTATTGTACATTAATAGGTTACCAGAAGTCATACCTAATGGCAGAGCTTTGTTGTTTGCTGATGATACTTCAGTAATCAGTAACAGTTCACTGGTAGATGCTCTTGAAGTAAATACACATGTTAACATAGAGTCCGTAGTGCAGTTCTTGAATCAAATGTTATTAACAGTTAATGGGAAAAAGTGTCAGTACTTGCAGTTCAAAAATAAACATAACGTTAAAGAAAGTAGAGAGGTGGATGTATTTATTCATAATAATAGTTTAGAGCATGTAGAAACAGTGAAGTTCCTGGGCGTATCTCTAGATAGATCTTTGTCTTGGGACTTCTATACCAATCAAGTTTGTAGTAAAATATCATCTGGGGTATTTGCACTAAAACAAGTTGCCGATTAAATGATAAAAAATTACTAATGGCAGCTTATCATGGCCTCATTCTGTCTCATATCCGTTATGGTATTTTAGTATGGGGTAATTCTAGCATGGGTAATATGAATAGGGTTTTTAAAATTCAAAAGAAAGCTATTAGGTGTATGGTGGGAGCTAACCAGCTAACCTCATGCAGGCCACTATTTAAGGAGCTTAAATTGCTTACAGTTCCCTCCCTCTACATTTTTGAGGTGATTATGTATGTTAGGCAAAATAATTTTATGCAGAATTTCAATGTTCACAATCACAACACGAGAAACAGGAATGATTATTATGTGGCTAATCACTCCACAAAATTGTTTGAACAAAAACCTACTTATGCAGGGAGAAAATTCATAAATAAATTACCCCAATCTTTAAAGTGTTGTGAGGATTTGAATTCCTTTAAAAAAAATTTAAAAAATTACTTGATCGGTGAAACTTTTTATAGCGTACAAGAATTTCTTTCTTGATAGTAGTGATACTTAGTGTGTTTCTTATGTATTTCAGGTGCTATATCTGACGACATGTCCTATACTCCTCCTGGAGTCTCCAGAGCGCAAAAAAAAAAAAAAAAAAAAAAAAAAAAAAAAAAAAAAATGCATGACGGTCTGGGTAGAGCGGCATACTCTTAGAGGGTTAGGACTAGGGGAGGAATTCGACGCGTACATCAACTCCCTCAGACCGTTAAACCCCCAGATTATCCGGTATAGGAGAAGGAGAAGAAGAGCGTTAAAATAAGTAATTTAATTATTCAGCTATTATTAAAGATGCGGTACACATAGTACATTATAATGATCATCATTCATTTTCCTTTACAGTATCAACACCGACAACAACTTAAACAACAACCCCCATCATCATCTGTAGCAACTACCCATATCATCAACTCCAGCAACTGCCCATATCATCAACTCCAGCAGCTACAACCAGCATCCATTAAATAACAAGCATCAACGCCGTCATCTTTCATACCGTAAGTAATCAGTTATCGGAATTAGTATTTTAAGTAATAGATTGTTCTTCCGTATACAGTTTCTAACTTACGGATACTTCATACCAACTGACGGTTCCACCCGTTAATCTTGTAAACGCCCTTATATTCATTAAATGATGAATAGGATGAGTTCGTAAGAGCTTCATTAAACATAGATTTAAAATAATCGGTAGAGTTATCGCTAAATGTTCTCTATGCAGATGAGCCGTTCACACAATATGTCGCTGCGGGAAGCTTCCAGACTGTTGGATGATTTGTTGGGGGCGGGAACATCTAGGAACATGCCGACAATTGATTTGGTCGGCGATGATATTCCAACTCCGACCTCACATCCAACTAGAGAAGCACTGCCGACTCATCATGGGCAACAACCGGCAGCGGCAGCACAGCAACAACCGGCAGCGGCTACACAGCAACCTCATCAACCGACAGCACATCAATTACAAATGTATAGTCTGGTGGATGTCATCGTCCAGTACTATACAATGGGACTATTATGTCTCACAAAATGGGATGAGGCAGTCACCAGAATAGGAGGGAAAGAACCTGAAAGTTGTAGAACTCTCTCGATTGCTGTGAGAGAGTTCTACAAAATGTTAAAAATGAAAATGCTGATGCCGGCGGTCCAAGAGAATAATCAGCTCGGCATCCTGGAGAAGATGGACGAAACGTTAACTATTGGGTTCATGATGGAATGAGTAAAGTCCGCGCCTACTTCCGAGGAAAAGCAATAACGGAAGCAGGGCGTTGATGAGTTATGGGAACTTATGAGGGCTAGACCAGCTAAACGCACCATAGCTTCTCTTTTCGAGGCTGAGGGTCCTTCACAGGACCCGATGACCCATATGCAGTCCGTAGAAGTAAAGGAAGGGATGAAACAATACTATGTTGGTCTCAACCTAAACGTGGTAAATACCTATTGCATGTTGAACTCTACGAGACTAAAGAGATTGACGGAGTGTCCTTCAAGGACAGATATAAACATACGAGAACTAAGGTCGAGGTGGTTATGAACGAGGACGATCCTCGATTGGGGATGGTCAACGAAATAGTCCACGAGTCATTCGAATCAATCATAGCCGACAAAGGTTCGAAAAAATGTGTCCGAACGGTCGGGGTGGCAAAGCCAATGACAAATTGATGGCTACATATTTCAATTTAATAACATAGTTTCTTTCATTTTTCTCGCTGACAGGTTCTTTCTTCTCCTGTTGTACAATTAATTTTTTATTTCATTGTTTATTATTCTAAATTTTGTTATTTCAATTAAAACTTCGTTAATCAATTTTATTATTTCATTAGTCAGTATTATTATTTGTTTTTATTATTTATTTTCATAGTTATTTAGTTTTATTTCTATTATTATTCAATTGTACTTTTAATATTATTAATCAAATACATTTAAACAATAAAATAATGCATTAAACCGTTTATCATTGTTTTCATTTCAAAATGCCATACTTTACCGTTAAACTAGAACATATGGTTTTGCAGGAATATGGAAAGGCAAGCCAAGCGCGCCAGGTTGGATGCATCCAATAGGACCGGTAGGTTTTACGTCTTAGAGAGTGCGTTCAGATGCAATCTTCGGACGTATTACTACAAGAACGACAACAGCATCTTTAAAAACGTATCACCGCTCCTGCTCCACCTGAGGGACGAGATAAAGACGGTTCTCGACGAGATAGTGTCCTCCCTAGGATCGTACAAATTCAACATCCTAGTGGAGTGCACTTATGAGAAGTTGACGACAGGAGAGATTCAAGACTTCGGGTTCAAGACGGTCAACACCTGCGTCTTCGCAGGGTCGGATACAGGCGCGCTTGTAGATGTGTGCACCCAAAAACTTTTAGATGAAGAGACGGCATTCTAAGGAAAAGGTTGGTCCTTAGTATCTGTTGACGGGATCCTCTTGAGATTCAATTTTGTAGTTTTGAAAAGTTTTTGACTTTACTATTCCAAATTTTCGACTTTTGTTGGAAATCTCCCTAGACCCTTGGAGTTGATCCAATTTTTTTCTTTCTAAAATAATTAAAATGGTGTTTTTTTTCTTTATTCGTTAAGGAAGAAAAATATTATTTTATTATGAAAAAAAGTTTGTAATTTTACATAGCATATTTCTTTTCAATAATTTTTATTATTTCATAAAGAAATTACGTTTTATTAGTTCATTCTAGTTGGTTTTATTTCAGATGTTTTTACATCGCTTTTTCTCGTGGGAATAAAGGAGGACTAAAGGCCTATTTTCTGTTCTCACTGTTTAAAACCCTTATTTTGCAATTCCGGAGCCTGGGAACAGTTTTTCAGTTCCATCTCTACGTACTTTTTGTAGAGGGGCCTACTGTTACTTCAGCACTTTTTGCGGCCAATTAACGCGTTTGTTTTACACCGGTTTGTCAACGTCTTTCATAACGGCTAGTTTGATTGGTTTTCCCCCTTCCGTACGCCTGTAATTAGCGTCCCGGTCAGCCGTGTGAGTGAAAAAAAATCGCCTGAGTGTTTTCTCTATTGTGTGCACGTAAAGTCGTTTTCCTAAGGTGCTGTGCTGAGACTGGATACTAATTAAAACGTAATTTTTTTAATATTCTTTTTGTCTTCCTCTTAAAAAAAATGAAGAAAAGAAAAAAAATAATAATTTGTTTAGAACCATTTAAATGGTAAATATATAAAATAATAAATAAATAAAAGTAAATAAATACATTTTCATGTAGAATTAGGGAAATCATTTTAAATAAATTTTCATGTAGAATTAGGGAAATCATTTAGTTTTTTTTGATTAAATAATAATAATAATAATAATAATAATAATATTAAAAATAATAATAACAATAAGAACAAAATTTTATTTATAAAATGTTAAATACTTCGAAAATATAATTTTAATATAAGCTATAAAAAAATGTTAACATAAAAAATTATGACTTTATCTCCAGTAGTTTTTGAACTGTATTTTTTTTTAAATGAATGCAATCTTTCTTGGTGACCATATAGTTAAAAGAGGGTATTCCATAATAAATTTTAAGTGTAAATGTGACAAGT
Organism: Catonia carolina; assembly: GCA_035578175.1. Classification (NCBI taxonomy): domain Eukaryota; kingdom Metazoa; phylum Arthropoda; class Insecta; order Hemiptera; family Achilidae; genus Catonia; species Catonia carolina. Next base: position 5,797,735 of record JAQMRL010000004.1, read on the forward strand.
AGCAGACAGCTTAATACCATATTAAAATTAATGATCACCTTAGGTGTATTTTGTTTCAAAGAAATTAAGTAGTTTCCTATCGTAGATTTTATACAAATTACGATCAATGCCACTTTTGGTTCATGGAGGGCAATTGTAAGAAAATGACACTTCGTTTTTAATTGTAAAACTTTGATCTTTAAAAATGTTTTTTTAAAGAATATTCTTCTTATTCTTACTGTGATTAAAACAGTGGATATATAGTACGAATACCTTTAATGTTGTACAAAATAATTTCCTTAAAATTATGTGTACATTACATAATAGGCTATGTAGAATTTATTTTAAGCAATAGGGGCTTTAGAAGTACTCCTCACAATGTCTCTTTGTAGGAACTAATTTTTGAAATCTCTGGCTGTGCAATCTCTTAAGGTTACTGAAACCAGAGATTATACAAAATTTAATTATAAAATGTTAAAAACTTTAAATTAAATGCGTTAAATACGTTAAAAATATAAATATATAAAAATAATTAACAAAAACAATTTAAAGCTGTTCAAATATAAAAAAAAGAAATATTTTTTTAAATTAAACACGTTCTTAAACTGGAATTCGCCTTTTGTATTTTATTTAAAAAAATATCTACCTATTTCGTTTAGACTAGATCTAGAAATAAGTTTTCAGATAGATGGACTGCAATTAATTATATTCACAATGGGAGATACTTGATTGAACGTTACTCGGTACAGTTATAACGTTTCTGGGTACTGTTTTAAAGTTTCTGTACCTACAAATTTTTTTTTTGTGAATCTCCATATTAAACACTGCACCGTGTTTGTTTATTTATAAAAATAATAGGTATATGTCTTGGGGAAGTTACTGAAATTACTTGTTTCTCCAAGAGTTTTTCACCGATGGTTTTGTATGGTGATTTTTATATAGTTGCAATATGTTTTGGTAACAAAATTAATGTTCACTGTCTAAAAGGATTCCGTAAACCGTAAACAGCCGTACGTTCTCGCAAACCACAAAGCGAGAACAGTGGCTCCTAAGAGAAATCTGAGCTGTTATTTCACAGTAACAACTGGAAACATAGTTTTGACTCTCCGTTCAAAACTTCCCCCAAACCTTTTTTTTTAAATTCCTTCATAGGAAATTTCAGGGTCTTGGACGTTGGGCCGTTCTACGACGTCCTGGTGGAGGCAACCTTATAATATAGATTATTTTTATCTAGTAAAAAAACAGGTAAGTGGTTGAGTGAAATTTGCAGGTTATTACAGCTGTATGGAGTAGAAGAATGGAGACATCTACTTGGTATACGTTTCAAACACTCACACTACCTCACGAACAAAAAAATCATACTTAAATTTAAAGTAAAATTATTCTTTTTAATTAAATCCTGATCAAGGATACACTAATTCTCGTGTTTGAAACACGGTACATTTAACTAAAAATCTTTTCATAATTTTATTACAGCCACAATTCATTCATGCATTTTTATTACTTGTCTTAATATATGACATGGTGGAAGCGCCAAGGTTGATTTTAGACAGTGATCATTTTCTTTTTAAATAAATTTCTTTTCCAGAAATTATGGAGTTATATTTTATGTTAATGTAGGTTTTTTTCAGGGTTACGTACAAGATATGCGGCTTTGGAATGTGTATAATTGTATTGTTTTCTTTTGACGTCTTTATGAGATGAAAATATAGTGGATTTATATTACCATTATAAGATCTTAGTGAATAATTCTGTTTTTCTTTCAGTAGTTACATTACATTTATAATTATTCAATGTAAATAAGTTTTATCTTGTTAATTTAATTTTTTTTACAGGGTACACATGACAACATTGTGTTATTGTGCCATATCAGAGTTACATGTCGGAATTTATAATTTTTTTTTATTGTATATGTTTAACAATACATAGTATTTAATACATGGTATATCACAACATTGCGTATACTACTATGAAAGTTAATATTACTTTGTTTGTCTACGTGACATATGCGACGTCACGATGCATTTAACAAACATATGTGATTTCACGGTCAAATACCGCCTTTCTGTGACTTTCTAAATAATTTTTTTTTAAATTAAAAAGAAATATATTTCTGCTTCAAATTTTTTTTTCGTTGGACATGAATACTTTTGGCAAATACTAAATGCCATACTTTTCGCTATATTTTTGCGAGCAACATGAGTATAATGACGAAGGAATTGTATAGTGCAGTGGTATGAACTTGATATCATGAGTTCAATGTTCTTTAGTACGAATTAATTCTGTTTCCTATGAATGTTAAATGGACTGTGTCTTTCAATCATTATTATTAGCATTTGGTATAATACGAATTAGTGTTCTTCTGTACATATATTTATTTATATGTACATTTTTTTTCAAATACCCAATTTTTAATATTGATTAAGGATAATTTATTTACCTTAAGTGTTGATCTTTACTAATCTTAATTTTGTATTTTCTTTTCTAAAAAAGTATTGTGGTGACCTGTACGAGTGATCGCATTTACTAATCTGACTTTGGAGCAGTTTCTTGGGACATTTCTTGAGACATAGTGAGCTGCAATCCTACTGCGAGTAGGTGAGAGACCTGATCGCACGCTGCGGCGCATTGCAACATTCCTGCTCGGAGGATCCCACATTAAAGACCTCATTTCCGGTATGTAATGTGATTATTGTTGTGTTTATCTCCTGATTTTCTTTGAGAGTGAGCCAGTTTTTTTAACGAGTTTGAGTTCCCATGACTGACTTGTTAAAAGTTAAAGTTAGAGATCTGTCACTGGAAGAAGCGCGTTCAGTGGCAAAGCAGTATAAGATTTTCGTGCCAAAGTTGGCAGACTTGGACTATTTGCGAGGTTCTATTGGCCTGTTAAAAAAATCACTAAAAAAACCTCAAGAAATCGAAACCTTAAGGGTTGAAGCCTTTGACTATCTGCTTACTTCGGGGTACGTTCCTTCTCAACTGTTGGAAAATTTCCCGGACATTGACACCTTGAGACAACATTTAACTCAAGTAATTATTGCAGGATCGTTGGTAAATCGCACTACACCTACTGAGGTGGCCACGGAAATGGCTACACCTAAGCCTAAAGTTCCGTTCTATGCTCCTCCTTCCTTCAGTGGACAAGGAAACCAAGATGTAACAGATTTTTTTGAATCTTATGAACGAGCTGCTCAGGTCAATGCATGGACGGCAGATCTTAAAAAGCGCTACTTGGCCCTATATTTGACAGATACGGCTCTAAAATATTTAAATTGCTTGCTCAAAGGGGATGCGACACAGCAACTTACGTACGATGTGCTTAAAACCCATCTTATTGATCATTTCTCTGGTACGCTCTCCAAAGAAATGTATGAAATTCAGCTGCAAAACCGTAAATAGCTGACAACTGAAAATGTTTTTACTTTTATGGCCGATGTTTTGGCCTTGTGTTTTAAGTTTGACCCGGAAATGTCGGAGGAGAGGAAATGTAAATATGTTCTTAGGGGAATATTACCATCCTACTTAGATAGACTAGCTCTAACTGACGTTTCGTCTATTGCAGCTATAAGAGGTAACTTAAAAAAATTACAGGCAACTCAAGATATTTTAAACTTTAGATTGGATAGCCAGTTAAATGATTCTGTGGTTGTAAACAGTATCGGGGCTTCCCAAAATTCTGTATGTGATGACCGACAAATTACCTTTTGCGCAGAGAGACCCCCAAGATATAATAATAATAATAATAACAATAATAACAATAATAATAATAATAATATGAACATTAAATATAATAATAACAATAATAATCATCAAAACAGACCACATTTTACACGTAATAATAATAATTCTTATAATACTGATGGTTCTAGTAACGTTAACACGCATAGAAACCCAATTAACAATACGACTCGATTTAGTAATAATAGGCCTTTCCACTACAACTCTGCTTCTAGAAATGCCTTCCATAGGAATCAAACCAGTAATTTTACGAACACTAATCGAAACTTTCAAAACCGAAATAGCTCCAACGGGAATGATAGAGCCCTCGCTTCTAAACCGCCGACTCCAACTTCTGGCTGTGACACTCGACAATCTGCTGACAGCTCGACCGAATCCCGTCGAAGTTGTCCCGGTAACCCGTCTATTGCTGGGCCATCCTCAGTAACTTGTGTTATCTGCAAAAGCCAAGATCATCTTCTGACTGATTGTCCATACAATACATTTCCAAAAAACTGTTAAATTGCGGAGGACAGTCGCGAACTGATCCTTCGCTTGTTCTAAAAGGACCCTTACACAGCCGATTTGGACGTATAAATCACTTAAATAATGAATACGCAAATCGATTTGCGTCTTTTAGACATTTATCTAGGGCATCTCACGTTAAATCCCGATCAAAAAATGCTGGCACAACACGGGCTCTTAATCAAGTTCCTGCTACATCTCCTTGCCTTATGGTTAATATTTCAGAAGTTAAAGTTCCAGATTCATTAAAGCTTCATTTTAAAACGGATTTAACTTGTTCTCAGGTTGACACTGTATTAAGCAGTTTTACAGAACAGTTTAAAGCTGCAGTACATTTTTCCTTCTTTTTGTCTCCTGCACGTTGGTTTCGTAATGATGTTTCACAGGACTACACTTCCGCTTTTTTTCATAAACCGCCTAATTTTAAGAACATGCGTTTTTGGTTCATTCCAATTAGTTTTTCATGCCCCACTAAAACCTCGAATTTTCGAATTTGGGTACTCTTCGTTATTGACACTACTTCGTTTGAAATTTTTATGTCAGCTGCTCACGGTTTTCCGCCAAATAATTTTATGACAGCTTTTCGTAGGTTTTTGCACACTACTTTTCGTGCTAAGTTCAAATTTTTTTTAATCAAAACGCCTCTTTGCTTGTATGCTTATAATTCTGGATTGGCACTCGTGGGTTCATTTTTTCGAATATTTCCTTATTTATTCCAATTTCATACTCTTCAAGGAATTAATTTCACTCATTTCGATAACAGTTATCTTAGCCGTAGTCAGTTATCTGAAATTTTTAAATTGTGTACACTTAAACTACCTTTCTCTATTTTGAACTCGAAACCTGCAGGAATAGCGAAGTTGGAATCTCTTATCAAATTTTTAGGGTTTCCGTTACTGGAACCTGTGGTAACAGATTCAAGTGATAATACGGGTAACTCTGTGTACCACGTTTCTTCGTCAGCATTGAATATTTTGGGAACCATTTCGGGGGTTAATGTTCAAATAACCCTGGATACTGGTTCAAATTTAAGTCTTGTTCATAGTGAACTCGTTAACCCAAATAAAATTAAACCCATTAACAACATTTCATTAACGGCAGCTAATAAGTCACTTTTACAAGTTTTGGGACATACACATCTAATGTTTAACTTGCAAAATGTTAATCTACAACATTCTTGTTTAGTCGTTAAGAACTTAAATTGTTCACTACTCTTGGGAAACGATTTCTTGATTAAATATGCGGTAGTCTTGGATTTTGGAAACAATACTTTATCATTTAATTTTCCTGGCAAAGGTTTAATGGAAATAAAAATAGATCCAGCTTGGAGCCAGACTGTTAGTAATCTCTTTTTACCTCAGACAATAACTACTGTCAATGATGCCTCTCCAGTGGCCGTACAGACTGATAACCCCACCGCTACTACTCTAGAAACAATAACAAACACCCCCGCAAGTCCTTCCGCTTCGTCCTTGTGTGTCAGTGCACCCACCATTCCATCAGCGAGTGTGCATAATCTCTCATCTACCTATTGTTTCAGTCGGCCTTGCCTCATAAAACCGTTTACATCTGTTAAAATCCGGTTTCCTTTAGAAACAGATATTTCTGATTTGTTTGAGAATACGTCCTTTGCTTCACGTGTTGATGTACATATTATGACTGTTTCTTTTGACAAACAATTTCGTAAGATTATCATTTTCAATGTTTCCGGCAGAATCATACACCTTAACGATAGTATTTCTTTTACGTGTTTTGAAGAGACACCACCATTATTACCCGCTGTTTCTTACGATCCCAGGAACGTACGTATTTCTGATAAAGTTTTTTTGCTACCAAAATCTTCCGTAGTTATAAATACGTCTATTGATCACTTGTTTCCATCTGTAAGTTCATACCATATCAGTCCGAACACCCATTATCTAAACAAAAACTGTCTTACTTACTACATTGATCGTTCAGGCTTCTCAAATGATAAGTTCTATTTACGAAACGTTTCAGGTGTACCCCTGGTTCTGAACGCCGACTCTTTATTAGGCAAAATCTCGTTCTTCTCCCATGTAGACAAAAATACAATCCCTGTATCTTCGATTTCTCAAGAAATCATTAGAGATGTAACTATTCACGGCAAAGAAATTCATATTTCTCCCGATTTGACGGACGATCAGTTTATACAAGTTAAAAAATTATTGTTAGAGTTTTCAGATGTATTTTCGCGCGGCGAAACAGATCTTCCTCAAGCCAAATTGCCTCCAGTTCAAATTAAGTTATCAGATACTGACGCTGTTTTCCAGGGCCCGTACAAGTTAGCTCCAGCCGAACAAAAAGAATTAGATGTCATTATCAATAACCTTCTGGAAGCAGATGTCATTACTCCAATTAAATCTCCGTATGCATCACCAGGTTTCATTGTTCGCAAACCTGATGGATCAGGCCGTTTAGTAATCAATTATAAGAAAATTAATTCCAAAATAATTCAGGATAAATTTCCATTAGCAAATACAAACACTATTCTAGAATCTTTTTCGGGATCTAAGTTTTTCACCACACTGGATTTATCGCAAGCTTTCTACTGTCAGCAAATTTCTCCGGAAAGCGTACCAATCACTGCTTTTATCGTTCCAAATGGATTATATGGTTTTAAACGACTTCCGATGGGTTTATCTATAAGTCCTTCTTCCTTTAATCAAAACATTACTCTATTGTTCTCAGATCTACTGTACCGAAACTTGAGCTTTTATATAGATGACGTGTTTGTTCATTCTTCCGAGTTTTCCGCATGCTTTGATGTTCTCCGCGAGGTCTTAACCCGCCTACGTACTGCTTCTCTCCGTTTAAATCCAGAAAAATGTAGATTTTTCTTTCCTTCAGTCAAAATCCTAGGACACACTGTTTCAAGTGAGGGTCTAACGCCGTTAGCTGAAAATGTTGAATCAGTCACTAGATTTCCGAGGCCACAGAAAGTTAAACAGGTGAGGTCTTTCCTTAGGTTGGTTAATTATTACAGGCGTTTCATTAAAAATATTACTCAGATTGCCTACCCACTAACAAAGTTAACAACCAAAGATTGTGAAAAACGTAAATTTGTGTGGTCAGAAGAATATGAACAAGCATTCATAAAACTTAAACATTTAATTTCAAATCCTCCCGTCTTAGCACACTTTGTGGATGATCGCCCTACATTTTTGTACTGCGATGCCTCGAGAGTTGGGGTAGCTGGCTGTTTAACCAAAAAGACCGAAGCAAACGAATTAAAACCAATAGCCTTTGTCAGCCGCCGTTTGACGAAAAATGAAGAGAACTGGACTGTTGCGCAATTAGAACTTTTAGCAATCGTCTACAGTGTAAAACATTTCAGGCATTTTCTGTATGGAAGGGAATTTACGATCATCACTGACCATAAGACTTTGGAGTCAGTCAGGAATTTGAAAGATCCAGGTTCACGTTTGTCTAAACTTCTGGTACAGCTGAGTGAATATAATTTTAAAATTAAATACATTCCAGGTAAGTTTTTAAATGTCCCTGATGCATTATCCAGGAATCCCTTGGATATTCCTGTTGAAGTTTCAGTTGATAGGGTAACACTAAGTAAAGGAGGTAATAACAATAGCATACAACAGATCAACAGCATTACTGCAACAGAACAGCCAAAACACACCTTGGACGCGAAAAGGTCGTTGCCAGTATTCTTGTGCAATAAAATTAATATTGAGTTACTACAACATCAAGACGATTTCTTATCTAAAATATTTTCAGCACTTTTAGACTGCAATGCTGTTGAGAAACAATATGCTCGAGCTTCAAGGAAATATGTGCTACAGGATAATATTCTCTATTATAGGTCTAATAATAACTCTCCATCCCGGTTGCTCGCCTTACCAAAATGTCTAGTTACCCAAACTTTAGAATTTTATCACTGTAATTCCGTCGGTGGCGGCCATTTAGGTGTTTCAAAAACTTTATCCAAACTACAATCAAAATATTATTGGCCTAATATGATCCAGGACGTAACTGATTTTATTAAATCCTGCGAACTGTGTCAAAAACTCAAAACAGTTAGATCTAAGCCTCATGGTTCACTTCAGCCCTTGCCTATTTTTACGAAACCTTTCTTCCGTATTCAACTGGATTTCTTAGGACCACTTCCGCCCACAAGCAGCAATTTCCAATACATTCTCATTGCCTTAGACCATGCTACGCGCTTTGTAATTGCTAAACCCACGGTCAAAGCAGACGCTTCTACAGTCGCAAAATTTCTTTTAGACATTTCTCTCACTTATGGGATTCCAAAAATTATACAATCTGATAATGGTACACACTTTGTCAACGCCCTACTCAAGCGTTTTTGTACACTTTTAGGTATTCAACATGTCACTAGTTCGTCTTATGCCCCCCAAAGTCAAGGCCTGGTAGAACGCTTCAATTCGACAATTCAAATTTTAAAATTTTATGTAAACTCACGTCATTCCAATTGGCACGAATATGTCAAACCAGCCCTATTTTCGTACAACATTTCACTTCAAAAATCTGTAGGTCATTCACCCTTTTACTTACTGCATGGATTTCATCCAATCTGTCCCGCCGATCTCCCATTTGTAACTGAACAATTAGATTCTTCCCTTGACCATCAACTTCTTATATTGCAACATGTTCGCAAGACTATTCCAGCTTTCATGCAGAAAGCCCAGGCTACACAAAAAGTTTTCTTTGACAAGAAACATTCTTTCGTTCAGTTCAGGCCCTCTGATAAAGTTTTTTTCTATTTCCCACAATCCAAAGATTCTAAGACAACAAAATTCACAAATTTTTACCGTGGTCCTTTCCAAGTTGTTAAGCAAGTTACTCCGGTGTCTTATGAAATTCTTCTCGAAAAATATGGTAAGATGGTTCCAGAGGTGATACACATAAACAGACTAAAGAAGTGTGTATCTAATTCCGAAACTCCTGCGAGTAATCAACAGCTGTTACTACCAGATCAAGCGGTCTCACCAGTAATAAATCTTTTAAGGGTTTTACTTATTCGAAGGACAGAAAATTAATACGTAATCAGAAAACGTTCATTTTAAATTTAGTTTCTAGTATCCCTAAGGTACTTCTTTACTCAGACGCATTTCTGTAATTTTATTTTGTAAATACTAGTTAATATTGCATGCTTCATTTGATAGGTTCATCGGAAGTATTAACGATAAGTTCAGTATATCCCATAATCAAATATTTCACCTTTTTTATTTTAGCTCTAGTAGTAAATGGTTTTAGACGTTTTCAGGAGAGAGGGTGAGCTATAATACACCTTTCCGCTTTTATTAACAATATTTTTATTTTCTTTACGTCGCATAACAAATTATATAAATGTTTCAAGGCCCGTATTATATACAAGGATGGTATTTTTATTCACTATTTCTTTTTTGCCTCGTATCTTAACGTAGGCCTACTGCATGTTGTATTGTGGACTGTCGAATACATTATTGTTTTTTTTTGGGGGTAAGTTTGCTTTCAGTTAGCTACAAGTTGTTCACATTTTATTTTCTCATTGCCGTCAGAAAGCCTTTGTTTTTTTTGTTCCTGCTCTTGTTTACTTGTTAATAATTATCTGTTAATAAGTTAATATACTCGATGTTTTGAGATGTGTTAAGAGATGGGTTTATGTAGTTTAGGTTTGAATTGTTTGATAGATTGATAAAGGTATAGCATGTAGTTTTGTTTTACAGTCAATGTCTTTAGGCAGGTGTCTTAGCCGATCATTGTAGAACAGAATGGCTCACAATAAAGTTCCTTCACGCCAACAGTTTCTTATTTAATTTCATTATTTACGATTGCAACAAAGATTATTATGGGTTTATTTTGGGGTAGCGCTAAAAAAATGTGGTACTCCATTTACTGTGTTAAGGAGGATAGTCAGTTTCGTTGATTTACAATATTACTGCACAGCTTTGTGAATTTAACGGAATAAATTTCTTTTCCTATTTAATCTTTATTGTGAGGTTCTGACGATGTGGAGATGCAGTCTTATTGGAGAAGAAGTTTTATTGAAGATATTGATGACAGTTACGGAGTTATATATATGTTGTGGAGATTTACGTACAGTTATGTGAAGGTTTTGAAGTTTTGAGTTCTGATTTTTGAATTTTTTTTGAGGTTGAAGAGAGTTACTTTATGTCCAACAAATCCGTGTTTCAGTAACTAAAATTCACTTCTGGTTGCTAGCTTAACCGGCCTTCCTTTTCCTTTCCTCCATTTGGATTGTTTATCGGAGCCTATGATAGGGTGTGGAGGTACCCTGCATATAGTTCCGGTAACTCAGTCACAGTTTTGTTTTGGTTGTGATCCGTTAGGGGGACCCGTTCTCCTTTTTAAACAAGATTTTATGAGTGAATGGTCCGAATCTGACGAGTGATTGAGTTGTGCGAACGGGACTTTGAATGTTGGTTGATTGTGACAAAATCTAAGTCTTGACTGGTGATCGTGGAAGACCGTCGGCGAGTCTCCTCCATTTCAGAACTTCAAATTCCTTTTCCTTTTATCTCCGTATGGGACTGATCTGAGGTTTGTTGCGTACAGCTGGCAGTCCGTCACCATTTTAGTCAGTTAGTGCTTGTAAATTATGCATAGCGGTTTGCAAAAAAAGCTGACAGGAGATTTTCCGTTTTGATAGCAACTTGTTAGTGAAATACTATGATACATTACCATACTCTGACCCTGTGTTTTTTTCTATTATCTAATTTTTGTTGTTGTTTCAGTTACACTATTAGGACAACCCCCCCCCCATAATTCGATTTTAGTTATCACACGAAGGGTTCTTTCCGCTCTGACCCTTTGTATAGTTGTTTTTAGTTGATTTTTGGTTTTATTTTAATGATCCTTGCTAAGACACCCCATTTTTTGTGTTATTAACCCGTTGTTAATATATTATGGCTTGATTTGTTACGGTTTTGTTTTTCCTTTCTTTCTAAAAAAAAGAAGAGGGTTTAGTAGGTTGAAAGTTATTGTGTTGGATTTTTGGTATAGTATTTTGGAGCAAGATTTCGGATTGATTTACTTTCAGAACGTTTTGAAATGGTCGGGATGTTTATTTAATTTGGCTACGCATCGATAAATTTCAGCATAAGGTTTTAAGAATATTTTGGTTTCATACTGTAATATTACGTTGAAGTATTGCTTAATTAATCACTACTAATATTTCGTTGTGAACAATGTAGTAGAGATTTACAGTGATTTGCCGGTAGAAAGCTTGTTTGTGTTTCTTACTCAGATCATCGGATATTTCGTAATTTCATATTTCATAATTTGCTACACTGTAACAAATATATTTTTCTTATCCACAAAGGATATTGAAGTTTTGTAACAGTAGGAATTTGAGCGTTTTAATATTTACAGTACCACAATACAACCAAAGGTTTAATTGAAATATAAATTAATGATTTTTTTTTTAATAATTCCAACGGACAGACAAATAACAATTCAGAGTTGTATCCGAATGTTGGTATATAAGAGTGCTATGACAACTCATTTAAACTTAGAATTATAATTTCAGTACAATACTATACGGCAAATTCTGTTTGTCTCCCGTTCTTCGCATAAACGGCATGAAGGACGATTCTGTGTTTCAACACCCCTATTTAAAATTACTCTAGTTTAAGAGTAAAACTCACTATTGTACATTTCCTCTGTTTTTAGATTTAAATAAAACTTTGTTTATGTACGCATCATATAATATTGTCCATATCCCGGTGGCTAAGCGATTGATAAACCAGTGAGATAGAGAATCAAATCAGCACTTCGTTTAAGACAAGATAAGGCTTCATCCACTTAACATCTAAGTTAACCGTATGAAGATAAGGCCAACGAAGTCTCAGTAATAAACAAGATAATATAATATACAAATAAGCTATTTAGTTTTATTACATAGTAATTGTATCTTGAACACGCTTTAACTAATTTAAATCGTATTCTCTTCCACGAGCAGTTTTAAAATTATATCAATCTATAACAACTACCAAAGTAAATTCTTTCACTGTGTGAGATCCAAGAATAATGTCCCCCGTGCTAAAGCAATTGTTGATCTTGTCCGCGTTTCTATTTCTCTTCGAGAAAAATGTAGCTTGCGCAAATAACGTCATTAAACTGTTCTCTGGTTTCCATATCAGAAATATTTCCGATGTGTACCTTTACGACTCTTCTATTCCGATAACCTACCTTATCCCATTTAACTCACAGCCTGATTTACCGAAAACCTCAAATCTATTCCAAAATTTATCCTGTCCATTTCCAGATTTAACACTATTCATTAATAGCTCACAATCCCAAAACACCGACTACTCTAAACTAAATTCCTTTCCTAGTAAAACCTTAAAAACCCCGCTGGATTTCAAACAACACTTCGCTACTGCAATTAAGAACAACAACAACTCGTCTCCAGCATGTCAAATTTTCCAACGTATAACTACACTATCAAAGGAAACTTTCAAAATTCTCCTCACGACAGGACTGCCAATTTCAAATTTGAATCCTTCACGCACACGCAGAGCCCTAGACTTTGTGGGCGAATTTTTAAACTTTTGCTGTGGAACTGCGACACAAAATCAACTACAAGAAACGTTCCATAACGAAAAATATCTAATGCAGCATTATAACCACCTCACCCAAACAGTACACTCCAACCACCAAAATTTGGTAAAATCTACACAAAACATAGACATGGTAACACACCGAGTTCAATCCATCTTTCAAGAAACGGAAGAAGAATTAAATCTATACGCTAAAATGATTCATGACACTGAAAACACCGAACTAATACAATTATATCATCTACTGACTATTTTGCATAGTGTACATTGGTAATCGTTCCTAAATACGTATTATTCGCACATTACTTCAGTGCAAATGTCTTGCAAACAGAAGACGCTACCTAGGGAACTAGTAACACCTGATATGCTACAGGCTGATCTACGAAATTTGTCTTTACAACTTCACAAAGGCAATCAACAATTAGTATTGCCTATACAAGAAGCTCACCTCTATTATGAAAAGCCAATAACAACTTGCGTTTTTTCAAACACGAAAATTCTATTAAAACTACAAGTACCCATCATCACCATATCGGTATATCATACACTGTTTCAAGTTGCTCCAATACCACTACTATGGGAAAACCAGATCTGTTCACTGGAAACACCACATATTTACGTAATCAGGAGTGGACCACGAGTGCGAACTCTATCACCATCATCTTCTTGCAACTTGAATAATAATGGCTTATGTTTCATTCCAAGGTTCCAACAGCATTCCAGCATTAACACAGATTGCATCAAGCAAATGTTAACAGACAGTTCACTGCAACAATTAATGCATAAATGCCATTTCGTCTGCCATAAGCGAACGACAGAAGTTTACATAACGGAAGTGCAAATATCAAGATACTACATCACCAATCCACAACACAATACTCGTCTAGTTTGTCCTACAACAACAGTCGAACTTCCAGTCAATGTTGCCGGTGCTTTGGACATTCAAGTGCCCTGCGAATGTGAAATCATGGAAGGTAGTTACCGATCATCAACAGGGTTGTGCCGTGTGATTCCAGGACTCCGAAGTCGGCGGGGGTAACTCATTTGCTACCCGTTTCCTGGTCAACCTTCGACCATTATAAGTTTTGCCTTTCACACAGATTTCCATCCTTCCATCTCGTCACTCCCTGACCTTGTAAACCACAAGTGGAACTTATCATTCCCTCAAATTTCCATTCATGATGAAACCCCTGATTATGTTTTCCAAGAGAGCAGCCTACCTAAGTCATGGAAAGACATTATTCTTGCCGATCATGTATCTAAATTTGTAGTATACACAGCCTTAATTATCATTTTCATCATACAGTTATACTTAAATATCAAAATTAAAATACAAACCGCAAAGGTAAACAAGCCAACTCATATTGAATTGCGTAGGTTAGATTGAGTTTAAGAAACTTCTAAATTTCTACCTTTATCATCTAAATTCAGAGAAATGGGCATAAAAGATTTAAATAGTAAATATTAATAAGAATAGTAATAAGCAATAATAATAAGGAAAACATAATTTCCTTCATTCATCATACTTTTACGTCTCAGAAAGCTAGATGTTTTAAATTCCGAAATTATTAATTAATTAATTAATTCAAGCAAACATACAGCACACTACAATGTACAATCTGCAATGCCAATCTACAATAAACAGACCTTAGAATTAGCTAACAGTAATTTTTTTTCCAGTCTTTTAACCCTAAAAATGAGAATTGCTCTTTATTATTTTTGTCTTACTTTTTTGTCTTATTAACTTAAGATTCAAGGATAATTACTTGACCTATTCGTCTTTCTATAGCGCTCTGTTTGTCTCGATGGACATTGCAGGTTCCAGCAGTTTAAAGTTTACTAATGTCAGGCAACTTCTCAGCACACACACTGCCACACGATTCGTTTATTTTTCAGTTTTTTTTACACACCTCCCTCCAAGGGAGATGATTGTATAGAAATCTTTGTTTCTACACAATCCAATTAGTGTTCCCGAATTCCCGTAAATTTTTTTTCCTAGTTTTCCCCCTTTCAGCCCATCTTTGGGTTTTCCATATATCGGAGTGGGGGAATGTAAAGTTTTTGACTTTACTATTCCAAATTTTCGACTTTTGTTGGAAATCTCCCTAGACCCTTGGAGTTGATCAAATTTTTGTCTTTCTAAAATAATGAAAATGGTTTTTTTTTTCTTTATTCGTTAAGGAAGAAAAATATTATTTTATTATGAATAAAAGTTTATAATTTTACATAGCATATTTCTTTTCAATAATTTTTATTATTTCATAAAGAAATCACGTTTTATTAGTTCATTCTAGTTGGTTTTATTTCAGATGTTTTTACATCGCTTTTTCTCGTGGGAAATAAGGAGGGCTAAAGGCCTATTTTCTGTTCTCACTGTTTAAAACCCTTATTTTGCAATTCCGGAGCCTGGGAACAGTTTTTCAGTTCCATCTCTACGTACTTTTTGTAGAGGGGCCTACTGTTACTTCAGCACTTTTTGCGGCCAATTAACGCGTTTGTTTTACACCGGTTTGTCAACGTCTTTCATAACGGCTAGTTTGATTGGTTTTCCCCCTTCCGTACGCCTGTAATTAGCGTCCCGGTCAGCCGTGTGAGTGAAAAAAAATCGCCTGAGTGTTTTCTTTATTGTGTGCACGTAAAGTCGTTTTCCTAAGGTGCTGTGCTGAGACTGGATACTAATTAAAAGGTAATTTTTTAAATTTTCTTTTTGTCTTCCTCTTAAAAAAAATGAAGAAAAGAAAAAAAAATAATAATTTTTTTAGAACCATTTAAATGGTAAATATATAAAATAATAAATAAATAAAAGTAAATAAATAAATTTTCATGTAGAATTAGGGAAATCATTTTAAATAAATTTTCATGTAGAATTAGGGAAATCATTTAGTTTTTTTTGATTAAATAATAATAATAATAATAATAATATTAAAAATAATAATAATAATAAGAACAAAATTTTATTTATAAAATGTTAAATACTTCGAAAATATAATTTTAATATAGGCTATAAAAAAAATGTTAACATAAAAAATTATGACTTTGTCTCCAGTAGTTTTTGAACTGTATTTTTTTTTAAAATGAATGCAATCTTTCTTGGTGACCATATAGTTAAAAGAGGGTATTCCATAATAAATTTTAAGTGTAAATGTGACAAGTAGCAGACAGCTTAATACAATATTAAAATTAATGATCACCTTAGGTGTATTTTGTTTCAAAGAATTAAGTAGTTTTCTATCGTAGATTTTATACAAATTACGATCAATGCCACTTTTGGTTCATGGAGGGCAATTGTAAGAAAATTACACTTCGTTTTTAATTGTAAAACTTTGATCTTTAAAAATGGTTTTTTTTTAAAGAATATTCTTCTTATTCTTACTGTGATTAAAACAGTGGATATATAGTACGAATACCTTTAATGTTGTACAAAATAATTTCCTTAAAATTATGTGTACATTACATAATAGGCTATGTAGAATTTATTTTAAGCAATAGGGGCTTTAGAAGTACTCCTCACAATGTCTCTTTGTAGGAACTAATTTTTGAAATCTCTGGCTGTGCAATCTCTTAAGGTTACTGAAACCTGAGGTTATACAAAATTTAATTATAAAATGTTAAAAACTTTAAATTAAATACGTTAATTACGTTAAAAATATAAATATATAAAAATAATTAACAAAAACAATTTAAAGCTGTTCAAATATAAAAAAAGAAATATTTTTTTAAATTAAACACGTTCTTAAACTGGAATTCGCCTTTTGTATTTTATTTAAAAAAATATCTACCTATTTCGTTTAGACTAGATCTAGAAATAAGTTTTCAGATAGATGGACTGCAATTAATTATATTCACAATGGGAGATACTTGATTGAACGTTACTCGGTACAGTTATAACGTTTCTGGGTACTGTTTTAAAGTTTCTGTACCTACAAATTTTTTTTTTGTGAATCTCCATATTAAACACTGCACCGTGTTTGTTTATTTATAAAAATAATAGGTATATGTCTTGGGGAAGTTACTGAAATTACTTGTTTCTCCAAGAGTTTTTCACCGATGGTTTTGTATGGTGATTTTTATATAGTTGCAATATGTTTTGGTAACGAAATTAATGTTCACTGTCTAAAAGGATTCCGTAAACCGTAAACAGCCGTACGTTCTCGCAAACCACAAAGCGAGAACAGTGGCTCCTAAGAGAAATCTGAGCTGTTATTTCACAGTAACAACTGGAAACATAGTTTTGACTCTCCGTTCAAAACTTCCCCCAAACCTTTTTTTTTTAAATTCCTTCATAGGAAATTTCAGGGTCTTGGACGTTGGGCCGTTCTACGACGTCCTGGTGGAGGCAACCTTATAATATAGATTATTTTTATCTAGTAAAAAAACAGGTAAGTGGTTGAGTGAAATTTGCAGGTTATTACAGCTGTATGGAGTAGAAGAATGGAGACATCTACTTGGTATACGTTTCAAACACTCACACTACCTCACGAACAAAAAAATCTTACTTAAATTTAAAGTAAAATTATTCTTTTAAATTAAATCCTGATCAAGGATACACTAATTCTCGTGTTTGAAACACGGTACATTTAACTAAAAATCTTTTCATAATTTTATTACAGCCACAATTCATTCATGCATTTTTATTACTTGTCTTAATATATGACAAGTATAAAGATGTTGTAAAATAAAGCACGGCGAACTGCACCAAATTATGTAGAATTAAAATGTTGGTGCCTCCACCAAATTTGTAGTAAATACATTGGCAGCTGCAAAGTTCAGTAGCGTAGACAGCGTTTTCCCTTCACTGAAATTCGGAGTGGACGACCACCATTGTAGTTGCCACCGGGCAACCCCAAGAGCGGTCCACATCAAAACCATATGACGTAGAGAAAAGCAGTCCAAACTACAAAACATTGCAACATTGATTTTCGGGGGCTCCACCATCCAATTTTAGAAACCAACCACAGACTGAAATTGGATTCATAGATTAATTGGCAACCCAGCGATTTGAATAACGTAGCTCAAATGATGGTAAAAACTCGCTTTTAGTACTGCAGAGGTTTGGTTGAAGAACCACACAGGTCTAGACGCAATGACATTGAAACAGTAAAAGAAAAAAAAATAATAAAAAAAATTAATGAGCAGTTAAAAAAATTTATTTAATGAATAACTAAAAACTAAATAAACTAAATAATATTATGATTTAAAGTAAAAACAGTTAATTCATTTAAAGTTTGCAAAAAAATAATTAGTTAAATATCAATACAGTTTGAAAAAAATATTGAAATAAATTAATTTTAACAAAACTTGATTTAACAATAGAAAATACTTAATATGAATATAATAAATAATTAGGAGTATTTAAGAAAAACAAATTTTAAAGTCCTTGGACTGAAACGGGGAAAAAATCTCTTGGGCAGCGTTTAATAAATAATTTAAGGTGAAGAAAAATAAATACAGAAATGTATTTATTTGTTGGGGAAAAACTAAATAAAATAAAAACATAAAAAAACAATTGTAAGATGAAATTTAGTAAAAGAATTACTTAGAAAAATTAAGTAACTCAGTTGTCGTTGAACATGAGTTTAAAAGAAAAATTTGTCATATTTAAGATTTAAAAATTTAAAAGAAGAAATATATACTGAATTTGATAAAGTTTTTTTTTTACTTAAAATTAATTAAACATTTTAAAGAGATTTATTTAGTTTATAATAGGATATTTAAAACACCATAATAATATTAAGAAACATTATGAATTTAATTTTAAAAAAATATAGATTTAAAAAAAATTGTTTAAGTTAAACCTGAAAAATTATTAAACATGGTACTTAAATTTAAATTTAGGTAATTTTCCCATATTGGGAAAGAAAAATAATTTACCTGTAAAATTTGATGCTATCGGTTCGACATCCTGTCCAAGGCAAAGCGTAAAAACTCAACGCACACAAACGTAAAAAAAGGTCATTCCCCTAACGTTCACGAATGGAAGCGTTCGAGGCGGCGAAAAATGCCGATACATCGGAAATACTAAGAATTTAAACGAGGAAAATTATATGGAAAATTAAAACGACGGTAACAGTGAGAGTGAGAGAGAGAATCAAACGTGTAAGATAGAAAGAAAGAGAGAGAGAGATATAAATTACACGTGCGAGAAATTGAACAATAAAGATGTAACGACAAAAATGAAATCGGACACCGGACGTAAGCCTAAGAATTAAAAACGTAAATTTAAATACGGAATAAAAATCTAGTGAAATAAATGAATAAAATAATTAGATTCAATGAAGAAATAATACATACCCTTAAAATAAAATAAATCCGGCACAAAAATCAGAAAACCGGAATTGTAAATGAATTGAGAAGATTTTGGAGACAAAATCTTAGAAATTCATCACACTCCCCCCTTAGGAAGAAAAAAACAAGAAAACTAGATCTGAAGAAATCAAAGGTAATTGCGTTGATGACAAGAAGAAAATATCTCGTTTTCTGCAGAAAATGGTCAAGCAATCTTTACATTCCTTGAACGTTGATAATATAGCATATAATTAAATTGATATGATTATGTGTTTGTTTAAAATTTGATTTAAATTACCCTATCATATGGTATTAATTAATTTCAATCATAATCATATACTATTAATTTTATTTTGTAAGTATACTTGGTGTGTTGTATATTTTGTTTAAGGAATTGAATCAAGTCTTAATTTATTAGAATAGATTGTAATTACATGATTATTTGTTAGTTTGATTGCAAACATTACTAAAAATTTTTCCTGAACAATGTGAATTTGAAATTGGTGTATGAATTTTAAAATGTACGTGTTATTATACCTAAACATATATACATAAACATAATAGTAAAATAAATTTGATTAACAATAGCACCCCAAAAATTTGGTGTTAGGGTAGGTGTAAGAGAATTTTAAGGGCAAGAATTAATGAAATGCATGGAATAGTTGGGATGGAAAAATATATGTTAGAGGAATAATCGGTAATTGGTAAAAAGAAAAATTAGGAATAATATCAATTTGACGATGACTAATTTGTATTAGGAAAGCTATGGGAGAGAAAGGTATTGTACTCAACATGTGATCTCTTGTAGATGGACATCAAAATGGCTGAACTGTAGTTGAAGATGGAAAATTGTTCAAGTTCTTGAATCGAAGTTTTCTCTAGTTGGAAGGTTGTATTATCGAACCAGTTTGTAATGTTGGAAGTTTATATTGTAGGACGGGATATGTGATGAGTCCGTAAGCAGAAAGTGTCGGTATGTTCTCATAACAGCTGTATGTTGTTTATTTTAAATGTTGATACAATTGGCTTTGATGTTCAGGAACAACCAATGTATTGTAAATTTGAAGTCGAAGTGGTAATTCTTGAAGATCTGGTATTAGAATTTCTTTAGGTAAAATCTTTGTTGAAATGTGTTATGAAAAATAGCATTCTTGAATTTGTTGTAACGACGTTTTTAAGTTGATACGAGAATGTGATAAATAAAATACAAGAAACTCTTCATAATGGAAAAGATTGTGAGTTCTTCTGCGTTTCATTAGTTTGAAGTCAAAAGATGATATCTTTAAAATCATGATATTTTTGTTAGTTGCAAAAATCTTGAGGATTGTGAACTGTTGCATTCAGATGCTGCATTGTAGACTGGAACGATACGCTGGAAGTCCATTGGTCCTCTTGTTGAAAAGACAGCTGATGGTTGAGTAAAGTGGGTGAAAAATTCTTAGGAAAAATATACAGGAATACTTGGGTATGGCCTAGGAATTGATTAAATTAGGGATATGGTTGCTTTAGAAATAATTGTGTCAGGAATAGATATGGTACGTGTGTTATGAAGTACATTATTGGAAGTTGGATAAACAGCATGAGGAGGAATAAGGGAAATTTTGATGAGTATGATAATTTTTGGAAGGAAAAACCCGTGAGAATAGGTCGTATGAGAATAATAATGGATGGAGTGTACTATTTTACAAAAAGAAAATTTGTCTTTTGAAATGGAAATTAAAATAACCTAATTAATGTTTTTAGAAACACATTGTAACCAGATAAAAGTATTTTGTATAGTACTATATTTATCTGTAAAGATTTATTAACTTTAATAATACTTTGTTTTAAATTGTGCGAATTATTTTATGGATGAAATGAAAGTTTTATAAATAAATTAATAAAATTAATGTGCGAATTATTTTATGGATCAAATGAAAGTTTTATAAGTTAATTAATTTTGTAATTTCATCAACATAGTTGAAGTTAAATGAGTATGAAAGTTATTATAAAAATGTTATAAGTTGGTATTTACTATAAGTACAAAAGAATAGATCACTTGAACATCTAACATATGATCAGAGAATGAGATATGATTGTAAAATAGCATTTATGAGTTAAAAACATGGACAGAAGAGCAAAATATAAGATTTACCTTGATAAAATATCAAAATGTTAATTGGTGTTTTAAATATATTATGTAACTTAATTCTAACTTAAATACTAGCTTATGAAAATATAATGTAATAAATTCGACGTGTCGCAGTGATCGTTATTGTATAGTTGAAAGGTTACGAAAAAGTTTTTTTTTTTAAATTGTAATATTTTTAAGTTAAAAGTCTAAAGGAAAAATATTTTTCTAATATAATTATTGAATGTTAAAATTACCACTTGTAATAATTGTTTGTCCATGACAACGCGTAAAACAAAATTTGTTGTGTGACAAAAGTAACTTTCGTAATAAATGTCTTTTTATTAACACTAATTTTTTTTTGCAATTGTAAAAGTTCTTTTGCGATTAATGTTTATCAGAGAAATTGATTGTTTAATTTAAAAAAATATTGTGTAATAGAGTTATTAAAATAGTTGTTTTATTGTGAAAAGGTCTTTGTTACACTGATTATTTTCACTGTAATAAATATTGTTTCAATAAATTTTCGTGAACATTTAACTGTATTATGTAAAAAGAAGTTAGGTCATTGATTTTGTAAAAATGTATTCTTGTACGTAGGAAAACCTGGTAACTGTAGGTTGATGATCTCTGAAGAATGATCATAGCTGACAGGAACTTAGTAGGATGCTGGTAGTTAAAAAATGTAATCGGTCACTGCGTTTGTCGGCTCTCTTAATGGCTAATGGTGTATGACTCACTTGATCTGCTGTGATTCTGGGAGTACTTAGGAAAATGTCTCCATCTGTTGACAAGTTAAAAGCAAATTAAGCTTACAAAAATAATATATTTGGTAATATGTGTTCCTAACAAGCTTCGTTGTAGTAAAAAAATCATCATAGAGGGAAATAATTATTAAATACATGAATAAATAATTAATGATGATAAATAAATATATGTATAATGACAAGTGATTATAAGTTTATAAGATGATAAGTCGTGAGGAGTACATTTACATACTAGTTAAGAAAAAAATTATCCCATTGTAACAACAAGCTTCATTGTAGTAAAAAAAATCATCATAGAGGGAAATAATTATTAAATACATGAATAAATAATTAATGATGATAAATAAATATATGTATAATGACAAGTGATTATAAGTTTATAAGATGATAAGTCGTGAGGAGTTCATTTACATACTAGTTAAGAAAAAAATTATCCATTGTAATGTGCAAAACAAACAATTATCTGTAGACTGTGAACTATTTTGTAATAAAAATCTACTATGTTCTCCTTAAACAGAAAGCATCAATCAATAGTTTAACTAATCTATTGATATTTATTTCATCGCATAAAAACTAAAACTCTTCTTGAGTAAATACTGTCTTACAAACTAAAGTTCTTGCTGAACAAATATATCGTTTTAAAGTCTAAAGTAGAAAATGAAATCAACTGAAAACGTTGTACAGACTGAATAGCACATACATTACTACACCTAGCCAGAACCTAGGCATAGAAGGCACAAGGCTCCTTTCTAGCAATGCCAGAAACCATGACATCCTTGTACTTGATGATTGAGATGAGATAATATAAAAACACTAATATACTTATAACTAAAATGCTTGTATTATAACTTGTAATTCATAAAATCATAATTCCTTAACCTAATATTCAATAATAATCATTCATATAATATAATATCAATTGTTTAACGGGTGACTGCTGAAAATTAAAAATATTGCGCTGAAGGTGATGCACTAATGTAACTATGTCTAGCCAGATCCTAGACACAGGGGGCACAAGGTTCCTTTCTGGCGGATGCCAGAAACCGTAACTTCCTTGTACTTGAGATTCATAAGTAATAAAATAATACAATCATCCATCGTTGGAGTTGCTTAAAAACTAAAATGAAGGCTGAAAATAATCTTATCACTAACTTAAATCTAATTATGTTGTAGTAAATTCCGAGAACAGAAATATAAAATAAATGTATTTAGAAGTAGAAGGAATGGAATGGGATAAACTCACGACAAATGTTAAAAACAAATTAATAGAGAAAGTAAGACCATGGATATAAGGAAAAATAAAATAAACAAAATTAGCATACAAGGTAGGAAACCTAATAAAAAGCTAACAGGTCTTCAAACAAGTCGTACCTCATTCTAATTATTGAAAAAATCTAGGGACAGCAAAGAAAATCCTAACAGGACATTGTATGTGGAGTGAAAATTTGGAAAATACCTGAAAATTTAGAAACGAGTTTCATGAATCAACGGAAAGTTAACTCCGGACAAAAATGGGCAGAAAACAGAGTAAAGAAATCCAAAAACAAGGAGAACGGACACACGTCCTGCAAAAATTTAGTGAAACAACAAAAAGGATAGAAGGAAAAATGCACTACGATTGCCCCCTGATTCAACCTCACAAACCCGTCTGCATTAGCAGCAATTTGCAAAACAGTCGGACGTAAAACCAAAAAAAAAAAAAAAAAAAACCTCACAAACACACACGCAATCACACAATCAGAGACAGCCAACATTCATTTGCATTCATCCATCACATACAATCTTGATTGGATAGAAAATCTTACTCTGTGGGTTAAGTACTTCACGGAACCCAAACCGAGAAGATAGGTAAAGAATAAGACTTTGTACTCAATCGAGGTAGGGCAAATGGTAGACATTGGAAAGACACAAGGACAAGGTAAGGGGCCTATGGGTGGCTAGACTAATGGGGCACGAACCAAAAATTACGGCGTCCCTAGGAGCTTTCCGAAGTGTGAGAACTCATGGAAGAAAAGTAACTTAGTGAAAACTGGTCACTAAATCGAGACATTAAGAATAGAAGTCAGTAATGAATAAATAAATAAAATAAGATAAAATCACATGGTCCAAAAATGAAAATTGTTGTAAAATCTAATGTAAATTGAATCAGAATGTTAAAATGATGAGAATATAACTGAAGCATTGGTAATTATAGAAATAAAATATGCATCAAAAATTAATTGTAAAATCTAACGGCTAATAAGAATAGAAACCACAGATCAAGAAACCCAGAAGTAGGTAATAATTAGGTTCAATCAGCTCAGAAAAGTGTTTTGGATTTATTTAGGGTTGGTTTTCTTTGGTCAGATTGTGGTAGTTTTGGTTTTCTTTATTTGTGTTTGGTGTAATGGTCAGATTTGTTGTTGTTGTTGTTTAGTTGGTTTTTTTTTATTTGTATGTTGGTTGGTTGGTTGTAGAGGTTGGTGTAGTTTGTGGGATGTAGGTTTTTTTTTGTTTGGGTGGTTAGTTGGATATTCAGATTATGTGTGTGTGTGTGTGTGTGTGTGGTTGTTGTTGTTGTTGGGTTTAGATAGTCAGATTATAGTCAGGTAGTCAGATTTTTTCTTTTAGACAGTCAGATTATAGTCAGGTAGTCAGATTTTTTTTTTGATAGTGTGTGTGAGATTTCTTTTTTTTTAGTCAGGTAGTCAGAAGTCTAGGGTAGTGATTTGAATTCACTATTTTTTTTTTTAAGTTGTAGAGTTAAACAGATTTTGTAGATCTCCTCTGAAAGTAATGAATTTCATTATACAACTAAATAAATAAATAAAGCAAATATTTTACAAGATTTGTTACAAAAAAAAACGAATGTGATCATTATAATAAATACGTGAGGCTAACAAAACAATAATTGTATGCTAGGTTATGCGAAAAAAAATATGATTTATTTTTTTTTACTCTGTTGGTTTGGTTTAATTGTGAATTGGGTATAAAAATACTAATAGAACTGGAGAGAGATAAAACTATGTTTTTTTTAGAGTTCCAACCGATTTCGAGGTCATTTAATAAGAAATAGACAAGGCAATATATTATTGTGATCGGTTAAAGTCGTTACATGATGCTGTAACGTTGGCTGTATGTATTTCAACTGATACCAGAAAATAATAATACAGCCAAAGAAATCTATATAGGCAGACTTCCAACTTTTTTTACAAGTTGATCATAGATTTATAAATTACAATTGATCAGGTTATAATAATTTCAAACATATTATCTGTTCATAAGATCGTATATGTTGTTTTAATATTCCAACCACTTCTTGGTTTTATTCTTATATTAACTGGTGGGGGGGGGGGGGGAACTGGCTTCTCCGATCTGAAGTAAACAGGCTGGTGTTTCTTTTGTAAGATTGCGGCTTTATTATGCATTTTTTAACGCAAAATGTATATCATTGGGTGTTTCCCCAAGCCCACTCTTGCAAGTTTAGATATAAACAAATAAACTAACCCCAAGAAACATAACCTAATTTTAATCATGAGTGAAAGACGCAAAATGAAAATCAAACTCAGTTTGGCTTAAAATACGGAAAATCACTATTTTACGCTAAACTAGGCTCTGAAAAGACGAATGCTCTAAATAAAAATTGTAGATCTTTTAATTGTCTATAAATTTTTTGATTATACTATACACTTTTGTCGTAAAATGCATACTATGGCTGAAATCTTAAAGATAAAAAACGATTGTTAACACGTTTTCGTGAGAAAAAAACAGAAAATCGCTAATTACCACTGAACTTTGCTTTATACAAAAAAAAATGCTGAAATAAAAGTTGTAGGATTTTTTTAATTTTCCACAACTTTTATTAAACATTTTTTTTTGCGCTAAAATGCATAATAAAGCCGTAATCTTAATAACACAATTTTTAGAATTTCAGCAGACATTGAACCTATCCTATCTTGTAGAGTAAAAAATTTAGGTTTTCACCGGATCTACACGTTTTCAGACCCCTGAACCATAAAACCATGTTTTTAGCGATTGATCTGAGTGTATGTGTGTGTGTGTGTGCGCGCGCGTGTGTGTGAACAGAATATCTCAAGAACGGAATATCGTACGAACTTGAAACTTGAAACTTATACTACTAGATACTAGTACCTAGATACTACCGGACCCGACACGAACATTTTCATCAAAATCGGTCAACCGGAAGTAGTAGTTTATTCGTATCAGTTTTCACTTTTTTGTGGTTTTCTCAAAAACAACGGCTTCTACGATTTTTTAAAACAAACACCCCTTTACCGAATTTATTATGCTCAACAAGATAGGGCAGGTGCCATGTCTGCTGGAATTCTCTAGGAGGGCGTTTTCTCATAAAAAATTGTTTTTTTAAGATTGCGGCTTTAATATGCATTTTAGCGCAAGTATGGAATAATATAAGTTGTAGAGCAATTAATATCCACAACAGCGGGATACTGTGAAGAAATGGGTGACAGAGTAAATCAATTCGTATTTAAACTAGTTTTATACGAAAATGAGAACAGTTGATTGTTTTAAAAGTTAGAAAACAGTTGACGGGATCTCTAGTATTATTGTTAAAGAATGTAAAAAATTATTAACCCCTCTCCTTTATGTAATATGGAAGTAGGTGTATTTCCAAAGCAATTGAAGGAGGATAAAATATTGCCTCGTTTCAAGAATGGTAATGACAAATTCGTTGAAAATTATAGGCCTAAAAGTATTTAAAACACAATTAGCAGAATTTTAGAAAAGGCAGTGTTCATTAGGTTAATCAGTTTTTTGACTAAAACCCATATAATGATCACCAAAGCCAAACGAAAATTCAACTAAAACAGCTATAGGCTCACTTTTTGAGCACGTAGTTGATGTAGTGGATGCAGGAGAGAAAGCCTTACCTGTGTTTTGAGATCTAAGTACAGCTTTCAACTGTGTTGATCATGGAGACTTGTTGAAAATATTTGAGTTTTTAGGTGTTAGATATGTAGAACTTAAATGGTTTCAGTCTTATCTTATAGGTAGAGTTCAGGGCATGAATTAACTAGAGTTGTTGTTAGGGAATAAACTTCCACGATTTTTATCTGTTTATTTGTCTGTCTATTTTTTTGGAATGTACATTGTAGTTGTGAAGTTTCTAAATTAAACATTTGAGTAAAATATGGATGTCAACAGTTGAATCTACTGTGAATTATGGAGGATGGAAGAATGTGTTCGTTTCGTTTTTGTAGGTGTGTTAAGGTTAACGTATATTATACACACACACGTCTCAGGTATAAATTGTAGGGGGATAAGATGTACGAGTGAACAAGTCTAGCCTTTTCGCGAATATAAAAGTCTACAAAAAATAGGTACTACATTTTATAAACTGGTTATATGTTAAGAATTATATTCAATGCTAGGTAGCTGTTATGTTATGACTACCTGTAAAGGTCTATATTTATAATATTTCATGCTTTATCGTATACCATTATTATATTCTATTCAGTATGAAGTTGTTTTCTTATAGTACCTTAATAATATTATTATTACTCCCTGTTATGTGAACTTATTAATATTTAAAGTAATATTCAAGCCATCAAAAATTATATTACCGTTGTCCATTCATTAATTTTAAAAATGAAACTACATATTTCTTATTTATATTATTGTTGCTTGCCCATAACAGGTAAGTGGAGTGTGAAATTATTTGCACTCGATCTGCTAGTTCCAGGGTAACAAACAATAGTTCTGTTTTTTTATCACATGCTCACCCAATTATATGACAAACATTTAAGAATAGAAGAGGTAGAGGTGTAAAATACACTAGTATAGAGTTTATTTATGGAGAATAGATGACAAAATTTTAAGTGCTCCCAGAAAAGGATTTTAAATAAATAATTACACTACTGTACTAGTTGCAATATCATTTGAGTAACTTAATGGAACTTTAAAATGAATGACGTAATTCTAGTTTGATTTTCAACTGTAGTTTATAATGTATAATCCTGTGGTGTTTTAAAGGTTTCCGTAGAATGGTAAACAACTATTTGTATTATTTATAGGAAAAACATTGACTAACTGAATTAAAACTCTCCTTAACTATCATTTCATTAGAATTTGGAAACTCAATCTTTAAGAAAATACTATCAATAACAACAGCCGTGTTTTTCGTTGATAAAACTATTAATTACTAATAATGCAGGCCATGTATATGCTGCACATGGAAAACAATGTTTGCAGAAGAGCATGCCGTTTATCTTACCATGTTATTCCATCAATGTCACTGTTTGAAGGACAGAGATGTTAATGTTTGAAGGGTGGTGGTACTGTATTATAGAATTTTTTATTACCTTCTTTGGTAAAACCATTACAATTATATTATATTAGTGCTGTAATTAGATTAAGTGTTAGAAAAAATCTCCAGTGGGATGTTGATTGTGTGCTCACTATTGTCTTATAATACAATAAAGTGATTAACTACTATGTAACTACTATGGTATTATTTTGTTATCACTGTAAAAAAGTAATGAATTATTTCCAGTTTTTTTGTAATAAGTTGTGGTATAATTGAGGTATCAATTTCTCTTTATCAATTTTACTATGGTTTCTTTTACATGAAATGACTGATCGAATTATTTGTAGATATATTGTAATACATTTTTAATTAATTAAAGAAAATTTAATTCGGTACAGATTTTTTTTAAATTAACTATTTTTATTTTATTGGGTGTTAACTAAATAAGCCTTGGCTGGTGCATAGGTAATCAATTGCCACTATTTAACGGACAGAGATGTTACTCTAATCATGGTACTGTACATAACAATTGTTAGACTGTTTTTAGAACATTTACACATACACACACATAATAGAACATAATACACATATCGTTCCATAACTTAAAACAGACAGTAAACAGGCTGTTAATTAGACTTCTGTTTTTATTTTTTATTTCCTGTTTTGCGTATTACTACTAAAAGTAAAGGGTAATAGTAGAAAATAAATGTTGAAACTTGACCGGGAATCGAACAGGAACCTTTAATGTAGAAGCTGATTCCGCTGACCAATACACCTCAGATCGGCCTTAACTTTTATGTAAACTAATAAAAAACATAATTTATGGAATAGCTATGTACTTTCACCGAGAAAATGTAGTGTGGACAGTATCAAGTTCAGATTTCTGATTTCATGAATCTAACTTAATTTTTAAGTTTCAAGTTCGTAAGGTAGTTTTGCCGGCTGCATTAGCGTAGTTGGTAACGTGCACGCCTCTCCTCATGCAGTCCTGGGTTTGAATCCAACTCACACAGTTACACCCCAACGTGGTCGCTAATGACCTTGTAGTAAATAAATAAAAAATAAAAAAGGTGGTTTTGGTTTTTTCTTTTATTTTTATTTAAAAAAACCACTATTTATCTAGTTTTAATTGTAAATAATAATCAAGAACAGTATAATATGTTTTAATGTTATAATTTGTTAATTACAGCAGTGGGTTATAATTTTTTCATGTGTTAAATCTAATCGGTAAGTTGCATTTATTGTTATACAACAGATCAGGCATTAAAAAAGAATTTATAGGTATATAAAAAAAATTGTGGCCGTTATTTGTTTATTTGTTTCATTTTACATGTCCGGTTAAATTCAACAGGTGTAAGAGTTGCGTGATTGTCCAATAAGACCAACACAAATGTAATATTTCGCATGTTGTTTGTTGATAAGTATATAAAATAAACAATAAGGTTTACGAATGGAAATTAGAATTTATTTGTACAACAGAATTGATTGCTATGTACATACTGAATAAAAAATATTTTAAAAATTTGACTTGAAATAATAATAATTTATCTATTTTATTTAAATAAATTTTTTTTTGTGCCGGCGTATTTGCTTGCAGCGTATGGGAGAGCGCCGTATGGGTCTGAAAAAAGAAATAATAAATTTATTAATTATTTTAAAAATTACAAAATTATCTAACATATTTAGATATTTTAATATTAATAATGAGAATTAATAATCATTAAATGGAATTAGTAAAAGCGTTAATTTTTTTTAAATAAATATTTTTAACAGACAGGTGAAGTGTCAAATTATTTACACTCAATCTGTTTGTTGCAAGGCTAAAATAAATAGTTCTGTTTCTTATCACATGGTCAGCCAATTAAATGACTGAATTATTTAAGAGCAGAAGAGGTAGAGGTGTAAAAGACACTAGTCAGAGTTATCTTCTCTGAAAGTAATGAATTTCACTATACAGCCAGACCCTGTGGTGAATGAAGTGAAGGTGTCATTTGCAGAGTGGAAAATATGTGCTTTTCGGAGGGCCCGGCATGCTGATAAGCATACTTTTCCACTCGGTGAGGAAGGCAATGGTAAACCACCTCACTCCTCGTTTTACTTAGTAAAACCTCTACAGGTTCAAACCAGCCTTTCGGCTGTTGACCTAAACAACAATATTTTTAAATTAGATTTTCTAAAGTTGACAATTTAATGAAAAACCGGGAAAATACAGCATTAATTATTTAATTACCCATCACCAATAATTATGGTTAATAAAAAATGAATAAAACGCTGTATTTTAACTAATTCGAATACAAAAATAACCTTTCTGAATTTAATTTTAATTTATTAGAAAAACCGATCTAAACAAATAAAAATATAATAAGTAAAAAAAAATATCTAAGAATGTTTATTTGATAATATATGGGTAATTATTCCCTTTTTCCACTCACAGGTTCAAATCCAGCTCTCCCCGTTAAAATTACATAAATAAACAAGTATACACTCATCATCGGGGATTATTTCATCTTCCTCTCCCATTTCCTGAAACATATCAACATCTGCATAAACAGACAAATATATAGTGTGAAACACTTACACAACTTTCTCTTGCCTGATGCAAATAATATTAACAATAAACCTAACATTAGTAATAAAACATTAGACATTAACAAATAACTAACCGCAATAAACATAACCTAATTTTAATCATGAGTGAAAGACGCAAAATGAAAATCGACCTCAGTTTGGCTTAAAAATACGGAAAATCACTCTTTCACGCTAAACAAGGCTCTGTAGAGAAAAATACTATAAATAAAAGTTTGAGATGGTTTAATTTTCTATAAATTTAATTATATACACTTTTGTCGTAAAATGCATACTAAGGCTGAAATCTTAATTAGATTTTTCACATGTTTTCGTGAGAAAAAACCAGATAATCGCTAATTACTACAGTAGTGTACGTATGTTGGTTCTGCGTCTCCGCCATTTTGTTTTTTGTGTTAAGTGTTGGAGAGTTGGGATTGACGCCATTCTTGTCTGGTTGTGTGGTAGACCACGTGACCGGTTAGGCCACGCCCCTCGACCAATCAGGACACACCGTCTTTTGTTATCGCTTTAAGTTAGCTCCGCCCATTTCCGGAGGGGAGATGGTGGTTGTTGTGTCTTCGACCATTCAGGGTACACCGTTTTTTGTTATCGCTTTATGTTAGCTCCGTCCATTTCCGGAGGGGTGAGTATGAGGCTGTATTCTCGACCAATCAGGACACACCGTCTTTTGTTATCGCTTTAAGTTAGCTCCGCCCATTTCCGGAGGGGTGAGTATGAGGTTGTATTCTCGACCAATCAGGACACACCGTCTTTTGTTATCGCTTTAAGTTAGCTCCGCCCATTTCCGGAGGGTAGATGGTGGTTGTTGTGTCTTCGACCATTCAGGGTACACCGTTTTTTGTTATCGCTTTACGTTAGCTCCGTCCATTTCCGGAAGGGAGATGGTGGTTGTTGTGTCTTCGACCATTCAGGGTACACCGTTTTTTGTTATCGCTTTAGGTAAGCTCCGCCCATTTCCGGAAGGGTAGATGGCGGTTGTTGTGTGCTCGACTAACCAGGGAACACTGTCGTTTGTTATCGCTTTAGGTAAGCACCGCCCATTTCCGGAGGGGGAGACGGAGGTATTCTAAATGTTAAAATATGTGTTCACAAAGAACCGGTGGATAATAATCATAGTTTATTTAAGTGTGTGTGTGTGCGCGCGTAGGATACATAAAGAAAATAATAATACTTGAAAAATACATTGTACGTTAGGAAAAATACTTTAAAAACCGGATGGAAGTAATTAATACAACCGTGCCACTACTACATGTCTATATTTGTGTTCGTTATGTGTACGCACGCAAACATCGCCGTCACCGCTTTTACAGACTTCGGACGGTCCGCCCCGAGAAAAATTATGTACATACGCACACGTACACATGTGTACGGATGCAGATAGATCTTTCTGATAGAACGGGTGGGTTTACGGTGTTTGTGTGCGTCTGTGGTGTTTCGGTGTTGTTTGTGTCGGTGTGTTGTTTGAGTCCTGAAAAGGACTGATTCTAGGTGTATACTTTTTCTACTTGTCCACATACCGGACAAACGGACAGTGTGGCATTTTGGATTTGTGGATGAGGAATGGATCATCACCCACCTCCCACTCACACAAACGAATGAAGCAGCTTGGACACCGTACGCAGTCACCATCGCCTTCATATAGAAAGCCTGCTTTCGCCAACGCCTCCACACCCACATTTGAGTTGGGGAACACCAACAAGTACACTTCCTCGCAGACAGTTCTGTAGAACGTCTGCAGACGTATCTCGTACGCTGTCTGGTCGTCCATGTTGGAAGTGTAACAAGCAAACGAAACTGCACTGAATATTTATGTCTTGTTCCCCCACCCGCTGACACGCGATACAGCCGCTTCCGGTGTTTGATAAACAAGAAAGTCGATACCAATTTCGCAATATACGTTCGAAATACAATGTACTGCCGAACCGTGTGAAAGAATATTAAATAAAGCAGACTTAATTGTTATCACTTCCTGCTTTTCTTCTACAATATGAAAATGTTATCACCCACCGCATCCGGTGCTTGAGAAAGAAGTTGACGACACTGCTATCAACCTCCGCCGCTTTGCTACCCACCCCACTTCCGCTGTTGAGAAATTAATTAAAAGCAACCGCATCCGGAGTTTGAGAACAAACTTCTCTACTCTGTAATCGATATTATACATACCACTACTTCCGCTCTACACAAAAAAGTATTATTAACTAGTTCAACTAGCAACGGTTAAAAAAATTACTTTAAAATTGTCCACCCAGTTTTATTACCTCGCAATTTTACTTAATTTTCTTCAAATACCACTGATCAAAATGACCAGCGGTGAGTGTGTATCCCCAAGCCCTTAGAGTAAAATAGTGTCAGTCAACATGAGACAGCAGATAGCCAAGGAACTGCACAAACCGGCCCGACGTCACTTCACCACGCGAAGGGTCAAGCTGAAAGGAGTAGACGATCTGTACCAGGGAGATCTGGTGGAAATGATACCGTACGCCAAGGTGAACAAAGGATACCGCTATATTATGACCGTCATCAATTGTTTTTCCAAGTACGCCTTTGCCGTTCCGCTAAAGACCAAGGGCGGAGTCGGTGTGGCCACCGCACTGCGGACGGTATTGAAGAGCGCTAATCAAACGCCGCGACACTTTCAAACCGATCAGGGTACGGAATGGTACAACAGCACCGTGCAAGGAGTATTTAAAAAACACAGCATAAACCACTACAGCACGTACTCGGAAAAGAAGGCGTCCATAGTGGAGCGGTTCAATCGAACGTTGAAAGAGAAGATGTGGCGTCAATTCACGGCGCAAGGTACGTACAAATGGGTACATTTACTGCCCAAGTTGGTCACCGAATACAACAACACGGTGCACCGCACTATACAAATGAAACCCGCGCAGGTGACGAAAAGAAACGAAAAGCAGGTGTTGCGTGCGATCAACGAGGCTACGTATAGGAAAAAGTACCGCTCAAAACAAAATTCAAGGTTGGCGATCAGGTGAGAATCAGTAAGTACAAGAAGACTTTTGCCAAAGGCTACCTTCCAAATTGGACCAACGAGATATTCACTGTCGATACGGTAAAACCTTCACGTCCCACCACTTATCTGTTACGAGATGTACGTGGTCAAGTGTTGAAAGGAGCGTTTTACGAACAAGAACTGAGCAAGGCAAAGCACGGAGACGTGTACCTGGTCGAGAAAGTGCTACGTCGACGAGGTGACAAAGTGCTCGTTAGGTGGATGGGGTTCGATTCCACGCACGATTCGTGGGTCGACAAAAAAGATATACTCTGAGTACATTAGTGTGCGATGAACATTCAAAATGGAGATACGCACTGTACAACACAAGGAAAAATTACCACTATAGAATTTTGACGAGTACATTGGCAGTGGTGGTGGTGGTGACCAGATGGGCAGAAGACACAGTGCTTTACTACCGAACAGTATTAGGTGTATAGTGTGCGGCCCATCCAACTGCGGAAAGACCAATGCCGTATTCAACCTGTTATTCGCCGACAACGGACTGTGTTTTGAAAACTTGTATGTATTCAGCAAGTCGTTGTACCAACCTAAATATACATTTTTACACGAGGTAATGGCTAAGGTACCGGAAATCGGATACTTTGCCTACAGCGAAAACGAAGAGGTGATCAGTCCGACCGAAGCCAATCCGAATTCGATCATGATATTTGACGACGTAGCGTGTGAGAAACAAAACAATATAAGAAGCTATTTTGCCATGGGACGTCATAACAATGTGGACAGCTTCTACTTGTGTCAGACTTACAGCCGTATTCCAAAACAGTTGGTGCATGACAATGCGAACCTACTGATGCTGTTCCGACAAGACGACCGGAACCTGAAACATGTGTATCACGATCATGTAAACACCGATATGAATTACGAGACGTTTAAGCGGATATGCAGAAAAGCGTGGACCGATCACACACACGGATTTATCGTGGTCAATAAAGAATGCGATATGGACAAGGGCAGATACCGAATTGGATTCGATCGTTTCATCGCACTCAGTCATGACTGAGATAGCGAACTATCCGGATAAACGACATTTTCTGGTAGCGCGCGCACCATAAACGCGTCCGAAAGCCAACCTTTGTACTTGGTATTTTGAAGGGGAAAAAAATTCTGTGGTAATTACTGTAGCCGAACGCGGGATAAGAGTGCATATCACCCAAGATGTTGGCGTCACGCGCTGACACCGAGACGGTCACATCGACCGATTATCATTGTCATGATCACAGCGGACGGGAGGATTTACAACAAGTCGTTGTGGTTGAAATTCATCGCCAAGTGCCAAGAGAAAAATGTCCCGTTACGATTCTGCCTCTACGCTGATTGTATGTTTCAGACGACCGTACGTCACCCGTGGAACTTTATTTCACGCTTTAGACCGTTGCCGAACATGTATCGCGGACGGGGTGACATATCACTAATTAACGCTCACGGTTCAATGAACTATGTGACCGTAGTCATGGATATGTTGGCATATGCTTGTGACATTGACAACGCACAATCCTGCATCTTGATCACTGAACGCACGATTCCAATCAGATCGCCCGTCACCGTATACAAACAAGCACGCTTGTACGGAGTCAAATGTGTGGTGGACCCTAGCTACAACGTTCGATTCAGCGGTGACATCCTCCCACTACCTAGACGCCGAGCTAATACAGAGTTTGGTCTTGTCAATTGTCGTGGTCAAGGGTTGTTAAGTTGTTCGCTCCTGAAGGCCGCACTCCCGACTCTGCGTCCATACCGCCACCTGTTCGGTCTGGACTGGGACCCGGCGGATAGAGTGTATAAAGTGGTCAACCACCGACTTTTTCACATATGGACCGAATACGTTGGCGCTTATTAAGATGAATTCTGGTTAATGAATTCGTTTCTGATTCATCTACACAACAAAGTGCAACGCCCAATCCGAGAATTGAAGCGATATGGCCGACTTGCCGGTAAAGGATAATATAGTGATTGCTGAAATCGCAGAGTATCGAGACGGAGTGAAAAGAAGCGCTGTGTTTTCATCATTGCTCACGAAAAAGAAAATTTATCCCGCCGATAATATAGTCACTAAATATTACGGTGGTATGAAAGGGGTCAAAAGTAGAGCCATTCAGACCCATCTGCACCGTGTACTACGATTTCTACGCAAACATAAGCGAAGTTAATGTTTTTCAGAAACGTCCAGCTCGATGTGCCAGCGATTGTCTGATTGTACCTACGTACCTACAATCTTGCTTCTAGATACCTACAATCTGGTTTCTAGGTACCTACAACCTAGTTTCTAGGTACCTACATCCTGGTTTCTAGGTACCTACGGTGTATCTACCGTCGGTCATTAGTCGATATGACGTCGACACGAGAACAAGTGGCGGTGGATATAGATCGGTTGACTCAATCGATAAAACGGAAGCACAGAGCTATGCAACACGGCGAGCTAGAAGCCGACCGTGTAATGGCGAAGACATTCAGACCACTTATAGAACCACTGCAGGAGATTGCGACGAAGATAAAAATTGAAGACGAAAAATTAGACATAAAAAAAGAGGAACAAGGCAAAGAGGAACAGCAGAAACCGAAAGACGAATCGGTTGCCTACGAGCGCATGGGAGCGCTTGCCAAGAAATATACCGACATGGCCAACGCTTCGACAAATAGAAACGAGTTTGATCATACATACGGTATACATTTTAATCCAAACACCGACCGGTGGCAAATTGGAGATTCGGTTATATCGTTTGATGGCGATCAGGTACGTTTGGATGGCAGTAATCAGTTTTTTGTCGGTACCCGTGGGCTGTACGAACTACTGTTCAAGTCAAACCCGGTCGGGTACAAAGACAGGGACTTGAGACGTTACAAACAGATACATTCCATTAGTGAAGCACACCTGGATGGACTGGGGCGGGTGAAACGAAACTCAAGCAGCAAGTATAAGAAAGTAATCTCGCAAATCTTTCCGCCGACCAATAAGTCGAAAGCGGGAAAAGGAATGTCAATCCAACATTCAAGCGCTCCGATAAAATACATGTATTACGACAATGTAAATGAAATATGTGATCGTCTACGCTTACTGATCTCGTCCAAGGAAGCCGGACACACTGGTCATGATGTGGAGATCGCGTCGATCATAGAGGAACTGCGAGAGAGAGGTGTTATTGAGGGTGGTGAACTGAAGATTACTGTATCAGTGTAGAGATGAGTGTAGACAAATTCGGACGGTATGAGGGCGGTGGTGGTGCAGCGCGTGGACCGCCCGGCGAAGGTTTCAAATTGACCAGCGAAGGTGAATTTGATATGGAGCACCGATCGTTGCGCAATGTGGCCAACAGGGAACAGATGAAAGACCACGATGCCGTAAATTTTCATACGCTTATTAAAACGGAGCAGAAAATTAACAGCTTTGCTGTGATGAAACACAACGAACTGGCACAGCAAATTGTGGATGTATACGTAAAATTAAAATCTCATTACGAAGAGCAAGGAAAGAAGTCATATGCTGATATGGAGCATTATGTGAAGAGTGTAATGCAAGACCATAAATTGGAAGCCATCAAGCAGATAGAAGATGGATTCAAAAGAGTCGAACCTTTGGTTGAGTCGGTGATATCAATACGTGAAGATATGGAGGAAAAAATCAGAACAATTGTGGACGAGAAGATCGCGTTGTACCACAGAGGTAACACTTATCTGCATCCCCCCGATGAGTTCAGTCCTTCTATAGAGTTTGACCCGAAAGCATCTAGTAATGACCAGTCGACGGAACAGCAACAGAATACAACGGAGTAGACGGTACAAGTGGAAATCAGCCAGTCTAAAGACGGGATCCGGACTGTTAACATCGGTCGCGAAGAATGTAATAAGCGGTGCTGTCGGAGGAATCGGTGAGGTTGCAGGAACTGTGTTGAACAAAGCGGTCGACATACTACCCGTGGAGCTACATATACCCGGATACCAGTACTGCGGACCAGGTACCAAGTTGGAAAAGCGTTTGCGCAGAGGCGATCCCGGTATAAATCCATTGGACGCAGCGTGCAAGCAGCACGATATAGCGTACAGCAAGTACAGCGATACAGCGCACAGAGCGGTCGCCGATAAGCAGTTGGCGGAACGCGCTTGGACACGAGTTAAAGCAAACGACGCGAGTTTAGGGGAAAAAGCGGCGGCTTGGACGGTCACTAACCTTATGAAGACCAAAGCCAAGTTGGGTGGTGGAATTAGGGGAAGAAGAAGGAGAGGTCGTGGGAAAAAGAAGAAGACGTCAAAGGTGGCGGCAGTCGCACTACGTCGTCTAAAGGCTATGGTGGGTAAAGGTCTGTACCTACGTCCGTACCCGAAGAGCGGTGGAGGTGGGAGAAAAAAAAACATCGCCGTCGCCGCTAACAAATATCGACTTGGTTAATTAAGCACGAGCACTAAACATTCCGCTGCGCGGAGTGTACATGAGAGACCGACTGCCCACGCGTCCGCTTCGCAATGAAATGGCCATCGTCAATCTGGACAGTGTTCACGGACCGGGTACGCATTGGGTGTGCTACCGGAAACAAGGTACGGTGATCAATTACTTTGACAGCTTTGGTAACTTACCACCACCCGTCGAATTGATCCGATACTTTGGCCAGCAGGCCAGCGTTTTTTACAATTACTGAAACCACCAATCGTCAAACACTGTAATATGCGGACACCTGTGCCTCTTATTTTTGGCGAGCGCGGTGCGTTAGTATCGAACCGGATCCAGACGGATAACGACGACAATGTTGTTTTGCCTGAGTCATAACCAAAGCGTCTTGACATGCGTACTCTTCCCACCGTTGGAGTTGGTCGGTGACTGGGAAATCGGACTGATCAACTTGTCCACTTACAATTCGATACCAAACGTGGAATACGGTGTGAACAACTGTTTTGCGTACGGCAACGCCGACAAACGTGTGCTATTGCCCGAGGGTTCGTACGAGATCAACGACATCAGCAATTATATACCGAACGTTTAGCGAAAGGAGAAAAGATAAAATTGATTGCAAACAACAACACTTTGAAATGTGAAATCGAAACGAATCAGAAGATCGACTTTAGCGTTCCACACTCTATCGGATCGCTGCTGGGCTATGACGATGTTGTGCTGGAAGCCAACAAAAAGCACACGTCTCAACATCCCGTTTCCATAATAAAGGTGAATACGATACGTGTAGAGTGTAATATCGCACGTGGGTCGTACAGTAACGGAGTGGAAGGACACACGGTTCACGAGTTCTTTCCGTCCGTAGCGCCCGGTTTCAAAATCATCGAGTCACCGTCCACCGTGATATACGTACCGGTGAATACGAATCGCATCCACCACATTACAGTACGGCTGTTGGATCAGGACGGACGTGCTCGCCTCTCATCACGCGGTCTTGGGTTCGAATCCCACTCGGGCATGGCATTTTTTCATACGTTACAAAAAATTCATTTCATCCTTCACCGTCTGCATTAGCAGCAATTTGCAAAACAGTCGGACGTTAAACCAAAAAAAAAAAAAAAAAAAAAAAAGGACGGACGTCTGATAAATTTTCGCGGGGAAACTATCACCCTACGTCTTCATTTGCGGCGAAGAAGAGGAGGAGAGGGAGTATAAAATGGGTTTGGTATTTAAGTCGAGCAAGGAGGTCAGCGTACCGGTAAAATCTGTCAGTCGTCATACGACAACGACCGAGTTGACACCTGAGAACAAGACGTTTCTTCGACGAATTGGATTCACAGTGCAGCAGTAATATGTCATCGATTCTTGGAGTAAGCGACAAGTACGAAATAGACGACACGGTGCAAAAGTTTGAAGAGCACGTACATCTACCGTACGCCTCGCAGACTTTAAATAACAACGATGAGATTACGATCCCTATACACCAGCAAGACGTGTACACACTACCGTCCAAAAGTTATATCTACGTGGAAGGTGAAGTGAGTGCGGTGACCGCTGCCGAGGCCGCGGCGGTCATCCAACTGGTCAACAACCCGGTCGCTTACCTCTTTGACGAGATACGATACGAGATTGGCGGCATGGTGGTAGACCGGACAAAAAATGTTGGTGTAACGACTACCGTGAAGAACATACTGTCGGCGCGTCTGAGTCAAAAAAACACATTGGAGAACGCCGGGTGGAAAGTCGGGACTGAACCGTTCGCCGTGACGGACAACAAATTCTCTTTCTGCACACCGCTGCGAATGCTGATGGGCTGGGCAGAGGACTATGGGAAAATCATATTGAATGTCGATCAAAAACTCACGCTGCTGCGCGGATCAAACGACGCTAACGTAGTGATTACCGCACCGGTAACCAACAAGGTCACCTTCAAACTTTCGAAATTACAATGGATCGTACCCTACGTGTCGGTGGAGGACGCCTACCGCCGCAACCTGCTGAAGATGACGGACGTTGACCGTCCGATTGCGATGTCGTTTCGCACCTGGCAGATATACGAATACCCCGTACTGCCCACCGCCACACATCACAACTGGGTGGTGAAGACCACCACGCAAATGTAAAAACCACGGTTTGTAGTGCTCGCCTTCCAGACGGCACGTAAAAACAACCAGACCGTAAACAATTCGTACTTTGACTTTTGTGATCTCAAGAACGTACGGTTACACCTGAACGAACAGTATTATCCGTACATGAACCTTATGGGAAACAAAGCGGTGCTCTACAACTGGTACTGCAATTTTATGACCGTTTATTACGATGACGAGGAAGGACCATCTCTGTCACTGGCAACATTTTCAACCAACACACTGTTAGTGTTCATCGACTGCTCGCGCCAAAACGAATCACTCAAGGTCGGTGCGGTCGATATCCGCTTGGAGTTTGAAACGAACACAAACATCCCTGCAAACACAACCGCTTATTGCGTCATCATTTACGATACGGTTGTGCAATACACACCGCTGACCACCCAAGTCACACGCTTGATGTAAACTCATTCTGTCAACTACTCGCGTCATGGAAGGTCGTGGTGGTACCGGTGTGATCGAGTTTCACGGGTTCCGTGACAACGACAACGAATTTATCACCAAAGAGTTGGCACTGGTCGACGAACAGAAACACTTTACCCATCTGTTTTTTCGACCACCATACGCGAAAACATTGCTGGACAAATGCCATCAACGGACGGTCGAACGGTTAGAGACCCGTTACCACTACATCAGATGGGAACACGGTAACATCGACTATTCCGAACCGGTGATGACACAACTTTGCGCCTACTTTCATACGATATACACCAAAGGTCCGGAAAAGGTACGTTTCTTACGAATGTTTCACGATAACGTGAAGCAGATCCCGGACTCGGCACCAAAACCTACATTCAACGATGACAGCTTGTCGTGTTCGGTGCACGTCGGCGGTATACGTTGTGCCCTTCAATCGGCCGTTTTCTACATGGATTTGTTGAAACAACAACGCGACTATACACGAGAAAGTAACCGTTTACAATCGTTGGACGCCTCGAATCTTCCGACAGACCGGTGTAAGGAGTTGGCCAAAGCCGGTTTTTTCTGCGACATGTCAACTAACAAAGTGGTTTGTGTGTGGTGCGGAGACTTTTACGACTGGCACATTGCGTGTGTAAAACATTACGTCAACAACATTCCGATTGAATTCGATGTAATTGTTCCACGAAGTTAGAAAAAAAAAAATAAAAAAAATTAATGATAAAAATACAAAAAAATTAAAAGTGCATTAGGCCTAATGGGGAGAGCACGTTAAAAAAAACGCGCCTTACTTCCGGCCTCTTGGGCGGTGTGGAACAGGAAGTTTGTCGGTCAGTCGGTGAGTGATTGTCTTATCATGAACATCGTAGACGATTTGTGGATGAAGATCGGAGACGAGATCTTAACACCTCAACATTTTAAGGTTGATTTCTTTAACGTGTTGATTGTGGATGTCGACAACCGTGTGGTGAATGGTGACCCGGTCTTAGTATGCGTCACGTTTAACAACGTCAACAACATGTATTGGGTGAATTTCGAATGTGGTAATAAAAATGAGATTCGAGTCGGAAAAGGTGTCATTGGCACACAGGATATAAAATACGACGATTCGAGCAACACCAATATCACTGTGACCGTTTATTCTGCGAAAAAGAAGGTGGTGGTGGAAAGGAGACATCGAAGTCCACTACTACGGGCGAACGATTGCACTGCGTCGACAAACCCAGACGATTATATTCAAGGACACTTTTGTATCCGTTTCTACATACTCTTGTATAAAAGGGAAAACGAATAGAGCTGAATGTATGTCTAAGTGTGTGTGTGTGCGCGCGCGGTGTGAGCGTGCACAAGGCCTACTCGATTAAGGGATAGCACGTTGAAATAAAAACGAGACCGGCGGCTCGGCACTAGCAGTATAACATTGTATGGATCCATACGCGTGTCGTGAGATCGTTTCGGAGCACGATATCCGTCAGTTGTTAGAATGGAACCAAGTCGACATCACACTCTTATTCCCCTATTACCTCCCGTTCAAGATGGATTTCAATAGACGTCTCGAATCATTTTACTCGGTGGTAAAAGGACCGGGTAATGTGAGTTTCAGATATTGTCTGTCGCCACATTCCTCTACGATGTATTGTGTGACGAATTTAGCCCGCAGTGGTTTCCGTTACAGTGGCCATACCGACAAAGTAGTTTGTACTTTTTGTGGTACAAAGTTAAAAAACCTAAATAAAAAGAGTGGTTTAAAGGCTATCCAAATACACGAGAAAAAATGTAAAGGTCCCATCACTCCCCTGATTAAACGTCTAACGTAGCTTTCTTCCCTTTCTCTCTCCCGATGGGGATCGACAATCAACAGCTCTTTTCAGGGCTACCTTATTTTTTAATGTCGGTGGTAAATTTGTGTGTGTGTGTACGCTTGCTAACACTGCCGTCTCCGCTTTTACAGACTTCGGACTGTCTGCCCTCGAGAAAAATTATGTACATACGCTCACATTTGTGTACGGATGCAAATATATCTTTCTGATAGAACAGGTGGGGTTACAGTGTTTGTGTGCGTATGTAGTTTGTTGGTGAGGTGTGTGTGTGTGTGTGTGTGTGTGTGTGTGTGTGTGTGTGTATGTGTGTGGTTCTAATAAGAACCGATTTTAATTATGAAGTCTCCTGATCACCACTTAGTGGAGTTATGGTTAATGAATATAGTAGGGTCAATGAATCATGTGTTGTATGTGTTAAAACAAACACCACCGTCGCCTCTATACCCATGACTGCGGACAGGCTACCCCCAAGAATATAGATATGCACATACACGCGCACACTTGCGCACGAATGTGGATATAGATATCTTGTAGGGATAGGTGGGGTTACGGTATTTGTGTGTGTGTGTGTGTGTGTGTGTGTGTGTGTGTGTGTGTGTGTGTGTGTGTGTGTGTGTGTGTGTGTGTGTGTAGTTCTCAAAAGAACTGTTTTATAGTTCTGAAAAGAACTTTTTTTGTTTTAGTTCTGAATAGAACTTTCTTCTTGTTCTCCGACGTTTAATGCGGAGTTCCTTTCCAACACTACGGTTGGCGTTTTCGCTTTAATATCCGTAAATGTTATTGCGTATGGTATCTTTTCAAACTCGTCCAGATCCCAGCCGCTCAGAGCTTTTGTTAACCTCTTTGGAAGGAATATTGAAAAATGCTTATTTTCTTTTTCTCCTCCTTTGGCTCCTCCATTGTCGTTTCCATCGAGAATTGCCACAACGCTATTTCCATATTTTGTATTGGCCACGTACAATCTTATGACTGGATATGCATGTCCTTCAGTTAGTTCGACAGCTTTCTTAGTCGGCGGAAAGTCGACGGACGAAGCTGAATTGAATTGTTCGACAAGGGTGGTAGTCGGTTCCATTGTAACGAATGTTCTTCGAAGAGTGGTGAATATGGAACTGGTCCCTCCTTTATATAGCGTTTCCACCACCACCACCACCACCAACACCACCACCACCACCACCACCACCACCACCACCACCACCCCCACCACCACCACCACTACCACCATAAACGATTAGTTTGACAAAGTGTGGGCGAAGTGGAAGGTTGCGTGAACCAACCACATCTTCCTTCCCGTGAGATAATGATTATACAATATTACAACACGTAATCGGTGACGTGCATTAGGTACACAAATACAACGATTATCACTAGCACGATAACGAAAAACAACTTGTCCACAATGTTTCTGACCGTGTCGCAGAAATTCGGCAGAAAGCAGACCATCTTGTACGAGCACCACAAGTTCACGAAGTGATGCGTGTCTCTCGATTGTCCAATCGTTAATGTTAAAAAACATAGTAGGCCTATTCTGCTATTATGACGACTAGTTGC
Source organism: Catonia carolina (assembly GCA_035578175.1). Classification (NCBI taxonomy): domain Eukaryota; kingdom Metazoa; phylum Arthropoda; class Insecta; order Hemiptera; family Achilidae; genus Catonia; species Catonia carolina. The sequence goes on from JAQMRL010000004.1 coordinate 5,841,880, forward strand.
GCTTGTGCAGTTTGGTCGAATGACATTAATCGTCGGATGTGAATTTAATATTTTTACAATACCCTTCAATGGTATCAATATCCAATTCCTTTGACCAGTCGCTTATCGCTTCGAAAATTTCAGAAAAAATGACGTTGTAATTGAACCTTACAATGACGCAAAAACGTTTCATTCGCGCTTTTCTGATCTCCGCTTGCGGAAAGAGTGTGATTAACAGTTTCACCAAATGCATGAGCGATCTGATTTTACCGTTCGGATGAAATGAAATTAACCTAATTTGCGATGAAACATCAACGTCCATGACAACGGATCAACATCTACTGACTATGATCAGTTTCTTCTACCTCCTCCTTCTCCTCCTGCGCCTCCTCCTCTTCTTCTATGGCTTTTACTCGCCAATGACCGTGCGCTAGGGTGTCGTGTGAATTTCGGAGAAGATACCGCTTGTCGTCCGATGATGACAATGACAGCTTCTGCTGTTTAAGCGTATAAATTTTGTGCTTTAAACTTCGTATGTGTTGGTTAGATGTGTAGAATTTCATTGACTCCTCCAAACATTTTTTGTACAGCTAATGACGAAGATCTTTTTTAATGGACAGACGTGCCACACCTTTCGCCACCTTTTTTTCTTTTTTGTCTTCAAGCTGCAAAGAATACATTTTTGCACGCAGTCCAACAAATTCCCTGATCGCCTTACCATGCATTTCGTCCTTAAATGTTCCTAGCTTCTTCTTATTCACCAGACTGAAGCACTGGTGGTGGACGGGATAATCGGATGTGTCGAACCGGTCGAGATCGTTCATCATATCATCATAGATATTTTCAGTTTCAATCTGGTAAAGAAGGCTGTCAGTGTCAGTCATAAGCAGTTTTATTTTGTCTCCATAACGGGCTTTGGAGTACCCGTAATGGAACTCATACATTATATGTTTGCTTGTATCTAAAACACAGAAGCCCACGTAAATCGGCTTGTTCAACTTGATGACGGTCTTCTTTAACGACACGCCCGCTACACGATTGTTAAATGGAAACCATGATTTTAAGCGTGGTTTAGCTATTAGTCTGTCCAGTTTTGCCGGGTCCATTACCAGGTGAAAATCGATTCTGTTTCTTACATTTTCCAGACTCTTTCCGTAAACAGCGTTGATCATCAATTTAAAAAAATCTGTTTCAAATTTGTTTTTTGCCTCTTTCCTCCGCTGGGTGTTGAAGTCGATATAAGTCTGCATCCACCTTTTCTGTTTAAACGACAGTACTCGATGAATCTTCTTCAACTTCATCCCAAATTTTGTGTACTGTTGCAGGTTCCGATAATGTAGCACGTACTTTTCTCTGTCGTCTAAGGTCGTAAGGAGTTTAACTGAAGAAGGTGTTCTGTTGGAAACGATTGGAGGTGCCTTTCGTTCGGGTGCCAACGGATAATCGTTATGCGTGTCGTGCAGGTCTCTCGGATATTCCAGATCTACCTCCAGTATATAACCCGTTTCGTTGTCCACATCTACCTTTTGCCATTCAAAGCCGACGATTTCTTCTTCGGTTAGCCAACGAAATTCTTTGTACGGCATCGGTTCCATCATCGCAGTTCCGTACAGATTTGTACAGTCATAATACTGGATCCACGTTGACGGTTGTGATGGATCGTGCTGGTCGGGTAGAGACGGGTTATTTGCCTTCGCATAACGATTGGAGATCATAGCCACTCCACCCCGCGTTCCGCGCTCGATGAACAGGTGCATATCGATGTCCGTTAAAAGCTGTAGCTCGACTTTAGTCATCTTCAGCATGGCGTACCAGCCCAGGTGTGGAGTGGAAAAGAAATGGCACGGGTCCAAATTGTAGTATCGCATGCTGAGATCACGAAAATTTTCAAAGACATCGGCTAGCAACAGTACGTCGGTCTGAAGATACAAATCATGATAATCACCAAACGTTTGAATGTTGAATGTGGTCCACACAGTTTTTGCATGGTCGTAGTCATCGTCGGTGATGGTGGTACGATGTAAATGGCTGTAAAAGGCTGACTTTGGTGGTAGCTCGTTATCTTGGAATTTCGCGATGTCGGAAGCATATTCGTACGGATAGACACCCTTTCGCAGCATCAGATCACGTTTGTTGTTGAAAACAGTGCTTGTACGCTTGAATACCGTGTCTCTGGAATCGTTGACTTCACATGCGTCGACTAAATTCTTCACCAACGTTTCCAAAGAAGCGGTGAGAAACTGTAGTGAATCAAGAAACCGAAGCGGACCCAACTGGAGGCTTGAGAACCTCTCACTGTTGTTGGCGATACACGATAAAGTCTCGTCTTTGTACTTGCCTAGAGATTGAACAATGTGATGCGAATCATACCCGCGCAGGTTGTGGAAAAATACGGGAATGTGGAGACATCGCTTGGCGTTCAGATTGCATCTGTTGTGAGTCGGTCCCAAGAACTTACCAGATGTATGTGAATGATGTCGACATCGATCGTCACCCAACGGAGTGTCGCACAAGAAGCAGTTCACAATGGTTTCAAACTCAGCTTCTTCCTCCCACGTCAGTCGCATCGGAATTATATTCATCATGCGTTCCTTGAGGGCGTTTCCCTTTTCTAATAGCTCGTCCAACATCTTTCCAATCACATCCTCCCCACCTGTAGTCCTGTACACGACCGGTCCGTCTTCTATGTCTCCGTGTTCGTCGACAATCACGTAGGAGAAACCGGATGGTGTGTGCAATGCAACTTTGTCGGTGTAGGCAAATGTACGAGGTTCCTTCAGGTGCTCATTGTCCTGTTGACACTGTTGCGGATTGGGTTCAGCTGTAGCGGTTGGAATGACGAATGATTCGGTGTCGGCATATATGGTGAACGGCGCCCGCAGTGTCCACGAGTAATTACGGAATCGCATCACAGATGACCTTTCTTCGGTTGGATTCGGTAATTTGATGCGCTGGGTTCCATGCGTTTCACACTGCTTTATGTGTGCGTCTCTGTTACCCAAAGCAATACTAGGATCAGATGAACTGAATCTATGAAGACAAAACGGGCAGTAATGAGTAGTGCGAAGGTTTTTCGTTAGTCCTGCGAGAAGGCGTGACATTCCATTTTTCCCGGGTTTTGTGTTGATAAGGCAGTAATGGAGTAATCCTTCTTCCCACCGGACAGCAGTAACAAGTGTATGATGTGTTGTCGTTGACGATGTTCCGTTATACGCACTGGGTAGACTATGTCTTCCTCATCGTCGTACGACAGCACGTTGATTGCTATGGTGCTGTTCATCCGCTCGAACCAGTTGATGTCATGTAGTTTAACGGGATACATGATACCGTCCATCTTGATGGTGTCTTCGTATTGACGGTACCAAGAGGCTTTATAATTGCTCCCTGGTTGATCATGAAAATACGCCAGAATCGACCACAGGAAGCATTTTTCATCGTCGTAATTCTTCACATTAATCACCGCTTTTTTGACAGCCAATTTCTTCGGAAGCTGGATATATGAAGTTGATGCACCGTGGAGAGGACGGTAACGGACGATGTGAAGGTCTATCTCCTTAATTTTGCTCACCGTCCATCCTGATCCATTCTTCAGGTACTGCTCCATACTCTGTACGATCTTGTCGATAGACTCCAAATACTGTTTGGTAACATTGTCGAGATCCAGTTGTACGTTGATCGATGTTTTGGTGCTACCGTGGAAGATGGCATCGGATTCTGTTCGCTCGTCTTCACCCTCATCCATAATTACGATTTTTTGCATTTGAATGTTAACGGCAACGTACCACTTAACGTTGTCGTGAAAGCGACGTCCTTCTTCCATAATGTTATACAATATGGGATACCTGTAGCGAAATAGAACAAGCTTCAAGTCGTCTTCGTCTTGGTCCTCGATGTTCCACTGGAAGTGGATCATATTGTTTTCAATAGCTCGGATAACTTCTGGTGTAGGCATCGTACCTACGGTGAGTAGTATTCTCAGTCCTTTTCGCAAAGAAAATGAAAAGTGAACTGACATGGAAGTGGAAACTATGTAGCTACTTATATATGGTGAGTGTGTACGAGGTTTTCTGGTATTTTCTTTTTCATGTATCTTTTAAGGGAAATTATTCTTTTCTTCTATACAGTGGATATTTTAATTGTTAATATTCGGCGGACGCGTTCATTCAAAATTATTAATTTATTCAACACAGGAAATGGATGTTTCCGCTGGCGGCGGAAGTGGTAGAATTAGTTTCATTTTAAAGGCAGCGGAAGTTGATAAAAAATAATAATCAACGTTTTTTATCTCCCTTAAACTCCACATGCGAGTGCTTGTTAATTTATTTCTCAACTGTAGACTCTGACACCGGATGGTGGGTGTTGTATTAATTATTATTTGGTGTTATCACATAAGCGGCGGGAAGTAGTGTGTATGTGTTGGTACTCTTTTCGTACATATAAAAATGAATTCCTCTCTCTGAAAGTATTCTGTGTTTCACTTTTATGCGAAGATGAATTCACATTCACGGTTTTTTCTTCAGTCCGCAAACGTTACGCGTTACGATGCCGAACATGTCCGTACGGAGGCTGTCGTACCGACACCAAGGTGGGTCTCGCCGACCGCCTTGGTTGAGGTACGTGTCTACGAACCGGTGGACAATTTTCGGTCCATCGAAACGTCGGACGCGGGTTCGCTGGTTCCATCCTTTCAAGCGACGGTTATGACCACCCCGGATGATGACCTGGACCTCAATACCATCGTCCAACGGGTGCAAAGGATGGAGGAGAGACGGTCTAGTTGGGCAGGTAAATATAATATTTTGCTCTCAGTTTATATGTGGTTTTTTTTTTTTTTTTTTTGTGTGTGTGTGTGTGTGTGTGCGCGCGTGTCTATTATTTGATGAATCGGTTTTTTATCCTTACAGGTTACACGCACACGCTGACGCGGTTGGCCGATGGATCACATCAGGAAGTGGAGGAGGAGGAGGAGGAGGAGGAGGAAGAAGACAAGGAGGTGGTGGAGGAGGAAGAGGAGCAGCAGCAGCCAGATGAGGTTGACGAATCTGATGTCTCCACTGTAGTCAATGGGAACATTGTCAGACGGGGACCAGATGTCCATCCATCATACGTTTCGGCTTTACCTGCGACGTCTTCTGGTGGACCACCTCCACCACGTCCTAACAGCGTTGCGCGGACTGCCTCACCGCAGCTGTTACCAGCGGGGTCTCCATCACCTTCTGGTAGTGGACGTCGGTCTTTCCGTCGACGGTTAGTGTACACACCAAACGCCAGCCGTCCATCCACCAGTGGTGAAAGAAACTGGGGACCTGAAGAGCAGGTATGTTTATTCGTTGATCGCATTTTGTATCTGCATTTGTACAGCGTTATATTGGGGGTGATTGTAATTTGTTTTTTTTGTTTTGTTTCAGGTACAGGGTACTGCATCACCAGGATTTCACAGTATCCGTGAGCGCTCCCCCAGACACATGATTTTCCGTCACCAGGTAGAAGAGGTAAATTTAATGGTTGATTATTTGTCTCTCTCTTTCCCATAAGGTGCTAATATATTGCTAATGTTTATCATTTGTTTATTTTCTAGGCGCAGAGGGATGCAGACACATTGCGTGGCTCTGTGCGTCGTATTTGTGTAGAGCGAGTGGCAAATACGACCATCTTTCCGTTTCGGCATCGGTTCTGTTTCACCTGCGCTGACAATTTACGGACCTGTTTCGTGTGTGGGGAACGAAACCAGGTAACGATGCAGGTCACCCGAAAGACTGACGAACAGGTAACTATAATCTTCGATTATTTGTTTAGTGATCTAATAGGCACTTGTATTTGTATACTTTTATAAACAACCAATAAGGTCTATAATTGTTTTTTTTTATTGTTTCAGGTTCCTCCGGTTGTGCAAGGTAATGCCAGCACACTGCGTGGCACAGTTTGCTGCATTTGCATGGATCGAGTGGCGGACACGGATCTTCTTCCGTGCCAACACTCGTACTGCTTGCCTTGCGCAAGAAGACAAGACAGATGTGCGTTGTGTCGGTCTGTGATATTAGGAATCGGACATCATCAGCTCGCTTTAGAGGATGGAGGAACCCAAACATAAAATCAGTCCTTTTCTGGACTCACACAACACACCGACACAAACAACACCGAAACACCACAGACGCACACAAACACCGTAAACCCACCCGTTTTATGAGAAAGATCTATCTGCATCCGTACACATGTGTATGTGTGCGTATGTACATAATTTTTCTCGGGGGCGGACCGTCCGAAGTCTGTAAAAGCGGTGACGGCGATGTTTGCGTGCGTACACATAACGAACACAAATATAGACATGTAGTAGTGGCACGGTTGTATTAATTACTTCCATCCGGTTTTTAAAGTATTTTTCAAGTATTATTATTTTCTTTATGTGTCCTACGCGCGCGCACACACACACACTTAAATAAACTATGATTATTATCCACCGGTTCTTTGTGAACACATATTTTAACATTGAGAATACCTCCGTCTCCCCCACCGGAAATGGGCGGTGCTTACCTAAAGCGATAACAAACGACAGTGTTCCCTGGTTAGTCGAGCACACAACAACCGCCATCTACCCTTCCGGAAATGGGCGGAGCTTACCTAAAGCGATAACAAAAAACGGTGTACCCTGAATGGTCGAAGACACAACAACCACCATCTCCCTTCCGGAAATGGACGGAGCTAACGTAAAGCGATAACAAAAAACGGTGTACCCTGAATGGTCGAAGACACAACAACCACCATCTACCCTCCGGAAATGGGCGGAGCTAACTTAAAGCGATAACAAAAGACAGTGTGTCCTGATTGGTCGAGAATACAAACTCATACTCACCCCTCCGGAAATGGGCGGAGCTAACTTAAAGCGATAACAAAAGACGGTGTGCCCTGATTGGCCGAGGATACAACCTCAAACTCACCCCTCCGGAAATGGGCGGAGCTAACTTAAAGCGATAACAAAAGACGGTGTGTCCTGATTGGTCGAGGGGCGTGGCCTAACCGGTCACGTGGTCTACCACACAACCAGACAAGAATGGCGTCAATCCCAACTCTCCAACGTTTAACACAAAAAACAAAATGGCGGAGACGCAGAACCAACATACGTACACTAGGAAATGGGCGGAGCTAACTTAAAGCGATAACAAAAGACGGTGTGTCCTGATTGGCCGAGGATACAACCTCATTTTCACCCCTCCGGAAATGGGCGGAGCTAACTTAAAGCGATAACAAAAGACGGTGTGTCCTGATTGGCCGAGGATACAACCTCATACTCACCCCTCCGGAAATGGGCGGAGCTAACTTAAAGCGATAACAAAAGACGGTGTGTCCTGATTGGTCGAGGATACAACCTCATACTCACCCCTCCGGAAATGGGCGGAGCTAACTTAAAGCGATAACAAAAGACGGTGTGTCCTGATTGGTCGAGGGGCGTGGCCTAACCGGTCACGTGGTCTACCACACAACCAGACAAGAATGGCGTCAATCCCAACTCTCCAACGCTTAACACAAAAAACAAAACGGCGGAGACGCAGAACCAACATACGTACACTACTTACTACTAAACTAAGCGTTATACAAAAAAATGTTTGAAATAAAAGTTGTAGGTTCTTAAATTCTCTACAACTTTTATTATATAAGTTTTTGCGCTAAAATTTATAATGAAGTCGTAATCTTATAAAAACAACGTATTTACGTGAAAACAGCCTTTTCAAGAATTTCAGCAGACACGGGACCTATCTTATCTTATAGAGCATAAAAAAATGTGGTAAAAGAGGTAATTTTTAAAAAAAAACCTAAAGCCGTTTTTGAGAAAATCGCAAAAAAGTGAAAAATTACACAATTAAACTACTACTTTCGGTTGACCGATTTTGATGAAAATGTTCGTGTCGGGTCCGGTAGTGGTGTCTAACTTAAGTTTCAAGTTTAATTTCGTTTGATGTTCCGTTCTTGAGATATTTTGTATACACACACATAGACCAATCGCTAAAAACATCTTTGTGTTGTGGGTTCAGGGGGTCTGAAAACATGTAGATCCGGTGAAAACTCGATTTCGAAAAATTGACATGAAAACAATACTTTCTTTCCTATATATTCATATAGGCAAGGGAAAGTAATAAAGCAACATTCAATGAAACAAAAGTTTAAAAAAATAAACTTCTCTGTTACCTTTTCCACTTTCACGGAGATAACATTAGATGCATTTGGATCTGGCTGAGAGGATTCACCAGCGTTTGATTCGTCATGCTCAGCTTTCAAATTCTGTTGGGAAGATGAGAAAACATTAATTCGTATGAATTACAGAACAAACAAAAAATTAAGAAGCTGTAAAAGAAAGAGGATGACAATGGCAAAATACAGAAACAGGTGCCCTTGCTATACTGGAAATTAAGCCCATAACAGACAGGCGGAGTGTCAAATTATTTACACTCAATCTGTTAGTTGCAGGGCTAAAATAAATAGTTCTGTTTCTTATCACATGGTCAGCCAATTAAATGACTGAATCATTAAAGAACAGAATAAGTAGAGGTGTACTGTGACACTTATCAGAGTTATCTCGTCTGAAAGTAATGAATTTCACTATACAGCCTGAGGTATAGTTTTGTACAGATCCAGGCCAACCATTCCTTAGAGTGTATAGTTAATTAAAAAAAAGGGATTTTTTTAAAATAATGTTGTTAATTACTATATCAGCCGTTTAACCCTTTGAGTACTGTTGTCTTGTATATGCGACGGCACTTACATGCAAAGGCTAGAACCAACTGTGATGTAAACTCAGGTTCAAATTTTTCAGAAGTACTATGTTTCGCATTCTATTGGCTTTAAAATGAGTTAGTACTCTATAATTATATAAAATCTGGACCAATTGAAATTGGAAGTAACGAATTAGAGAACTTTTCTTTACCAAACTATAAAACTAAACAAAAAATGGTGTTTTTTCATTTTTGTTCTGAATTTTTTCTAAAATGTACACAGATGAAAGAAATAAGTGAATATCCAATAACTGTAGAATCTGACGAAAAAGAGTGATAATGAGGATAATAACAAAGAACTTTGCAGGAATTGACTGTGACTATAGAACACAATTCTGTCACTGTCATTAGCCTTTGGCCCAAAGATGTACCAAAATAATTCTTGTTACATTATTGCAGATTTTAAATTACGACTTATATTGTAACAAACACATAAAACTAAAAGTTACAAAAAAAAATGAAAAAATTAAAAGCTAAAAATACTGAAAACTAAATCTAAGAACTAAAAATTCAAGACAAACCATGAAATGTAGCTTCATCATGGTATGAAGTGTAATGAAAATACCTAATCTGTGCAAGCTTTATTTCCTATAAAAACTCAGTAGTTAAAGAGTTAAATACGTAATCGATTTATTTATACTGCCTATTACAAGTATTTGTAGTTACCATTGTAAAAAAATAGTTTAAATCGTTCTGAAAAATGTATTCTTAAATATTAACAATATAACCTAACATTAGTAATAAAACATTAGATATAAACAAAAAACTAACCTCAAAAAACATAACCTTATTTTAATCATGAGTGAATGATGTAAAATGAAAATCGAACTCAGTTTGGCTTAAAATTACGAAAAATCACTCTTTCACGCTAAACTAGGCTCTGTAGAGAAAAATGCTTTAAATAAAAGTTGTAAATCTTTTAATTTCCTATAAATTTTTTTACACTTTCGTCGTAAAATGCATTCTAAGGCCGAAATCTTAAAAAAATCGATTTTTCACACTTTTCGTGAGAAAAAACAGAAAATCGCTAATTACCGCTAAACTAAGCGTTATACAAAAGAATGTTTGGAATAAAAGTTGTAGGTTTTTAAATTCTCTACAACTTTTATAATATAACGTTTTGCGCTAAAATGCATATTAAAGCCGCAATCTTAAAAAGAAAATGTTTTTACGTGAAAACAGCTTCACCAAGAATTTCAGCAAACATAGCGCCTATCTTATAGAGAATAAAAAATTTTAAACTTACCATTTCAGAATATTGGTGTGAGTACATGACGATCGCGAAGTAAAATGTTAATTCAATATCTTTTCTATTATATATACTTCTTTTTTTTATGTATTATAGAAACAAGAGAGTGGGAAAACTTTACATAACTTGACGCAGTATTATTAGGCGATAAAAACAAACAAGGATAATAACGTGTTTATTTCATGACAAAAAGTTAAGTGAAACTTAAGTTTCAAGTTTCAAGTTCATACGACCATTCTTGAAATATGCTGTTCACACGCGTACGCGCGCACACACACAGACCAGTCGCTAAATACTCGATTTCTTAAAATCGACATGAAAACAATACTTTCCTACCTATATATTCATACAGGCAAGAAAAAGAAATAAATGATTAATGACTTAAAAATATGGTTGATTAATTTTATTCCAAGAAAATGTGATCGTTGAAAACTATATGAATTTTATTATAAATTGAATAAAATCTATTCAAACGACTGTATAAATTTATAGATGGTGTTAAATTTCGAAGACAATTTTCTTAGTTACTTTTTTGTTATTATATGTAACAAAATAACAAAAATGAACGTTTAACAATGTGTGTAATCCAATCTGAAATGTACACATTTAATAAATCAGTGTTTATAAAATAATTTAAATTTGGTACTGTAATTTTAATTACAGTTGAGCGTCGATAATCCGAATGCTTTCTGAGGTTTTTTAGGATATTTTAATTTTCATGAGAACGGCGAAAGAAAAGAACGGTTTATACTGCGTAACATGTATTATAAACTCTTGCTACTTTACGCGAAAAACTTGGCCGGCAGAAAACGAGTGTCGAAGCTCACGCAATCAAAAATTAGCAAGTTTTTTTAAGTAATATTTCAGTGATGTTGTAAGGTTTATAGTGAATATTTATCTGTACCAAGTGTTTTGTTTGTTTTAAATTTAATAATCCCACCGGGTTGGTCTAGAGGTAAAGACGTTGCCAAAACCAGCTGTTTAACAGCTGATTTTCGGAGACGAAGGTTCCTGGTTCAAATCCTAGTAAAGTTAGTTACTTTTATACGGATTTGAATACTAGACGACGGTTACCGGTGTACTTTGATGGTTGGGGTTCAATTAACCATACTCTCTCAGGAATGGTCGGCCTGGGTCTGTACAAGACTACACCTCATTTACACGTCATACATATCATTCTCATCTCATTGGGTCATGGGGTTGCTTATTGTTCTCAATTGAACAGATTGCAACGTACACACATTAGGGATTATAAAAAAAAAGATTACCAATGAAATCGTCTCCGCAAGTCAGCTGTTTAACAGCTGATTTTTGGAGGCGAAGGTTTCTGGTTCAAATCCTAGTAAAGTTAGTTATTTTTATACGGATTTGAATACTAGAAAGTGGTTACCCGTGTACTTGATGGTTGGAGTTCAATTAACGATGCTCTCTCAGGAATGGTCAGTCTGGTTCTGTACAAGACTACACCACATTTACACATCATATACAGCATTCTTATCTCATTGGGGCATAGGTTTACTGATGGGAATTGAACAGATTCCAACGTACATACATAAGAATTAAAAAACCAATAATTTTCTTGAAAAAAAAATAAATATGTAGATTTTTATAGTTTTGGTTGATTTTTAATTAATAGGCTAATTCAAATAAATATTCTGTCTCTATTGATGGTTCAACATTTCACGGTTATGCGTGTTAACGCTACAAATCAAGTTAATCAGGTTATTATCCTATCAAAAACTTTTAATAAATTAAGATGTTTTATAGACTGATCGATAAATCAATTTTGTATCCTTGAGTAGTGAAACGGCGAAATAGTTTTAGTAGTAACACTACCAATAATTATTTTTGAAGTTTAGAAATTATTGATAGAAAACTTACGACTAAGTAGACCTATAATAGTGAAAGATAGTAATCTGGTAGTATTTGTGTATTTATTTATTGTCAAAGTTGTTAAGTTTTGTTTTAAAGTTTTGATTTGTTTGTGTTACGAATGCGAATTTTAAACTGTAATTATAAAGCGCAGTACACTAAAACTTTCAGAATAAAGTACGTACAGTTTGTACACATTCAAAATAATTACTTTGGTAAAAGTTTAACTTTAGAAAAACTTTTATTCCTCTGCTTATAATTGTTCACCAGAAACATCACTTCAATAACATTTTATTTTTATTTTATGTATTAAAAAAATGTTAAGTAACTATTTTGGTGACCGTTACGATGGCATAGTTAATAGTGTAATTTCTGCTAATAAGAAGACTCGTGTCAATTCACTGTTGAATGATTGAAAAATTCAAATGTTTACTTCTAAATTTGGTAGTGCATCATAGTTAGTAGAATACCGCTAGCTCTACGTTCTTATTGCTCGTATTAAGCCCAATAATTGTAGTTGACAACTTAGTAGTATTAATGAAAATTTCAACCTTGAAATTTTAAAACGATTCGAGTCAAACTATGTTGAACACATCCTGATAAGAATAGACAACAAATTCTTGTTTGGAGATCTCAATTTACAGACAGCAAAACAAAACATTTCAGATTTCAGTGTTAAATATTTAGACAGATTACACGAACGTTAAAATTTACTGCCGATCAATTTATTAGACAATGGTTTAACTAAAAATTCAAGAATGAAACGATTTTCTGGACTTGTCCTATAGATACAGTATGTAATAAAAATTTAGCGTAACATTTTTGTAGTTTACATTTTTACTATCTTTTGCCCTACCTATGCGAAATATAAAAGAAGTTAAGTACTTTTGAAGTCGTTTTTTACTTTCTCTTGCCAACATGAATATATAGAAAGTGGTTAATTGATTGAGTGTTGAATAAATGCACAAAATAAAGGATTCACTGTATGAATTTTGAACACGTTTTATTTGAACACAAGCGGACTGTATCACCGTTCAGCACACACTCACTCTCACCTGCGCACTGGTCCACGCACTCGAACTAGCTCCGCGCATGGCAGTAGCCAGCGCCCATTCACACACACGCATTTTCGCAACTAAACACATTCACACACAAATAAAACATTAATTAAATATTAACCATGCCCCCGGCCTTGAAGGGCATTCAAGAATTACAATAATTAAATTATGAATACTAAAGTTTTTTTTTTTTTTAAAAAGAACAATTAATCTCTTTTCTTGATTGAATTTGTCATATCTGAGTCAATTGGTAATACACATAATTTCACAATAGGTCGTTTAATAAGACCATTTGAAGTCTTAAGAGTAACCACACGAACTCTGGCATGTCGTCCTGGATGAAGTTCAATGACGCGAGCCATTTTCCATTGGAGTGGAGGAAGATTGTCCTCTTTGATGATAACAAGATCACCAACGTTGAGGTTTGGAGGAGATGTTGTCCACTTCCTTCGCTGCTGCATGTTGTTTAGGTAATCTCTTGACCACCGCGACCAGAAATGTTGATACACCATCTGAACATGCTGCCACTGATTAAGTCTACTGGTTGGAATTTTGAGTAGGCATGGTTCAGGATAGTTTGTGAGGACATCACCAATTAGGAAATGTGACGGGGTCAACGGATTTAGATCAGTAGGTTCATTTGATAATGGAGATAAGGGACGAGAATTTATACATGCCTCAACTTGAGTTAATAGTGTGACAAATTGTACGTAGGTTAAAATTAAATTCCCTAAAACTCGTTTTATGTGTGTTTTCACTAACTTAACTGACGATTCCCATAGTCCACCAAAATGTGGAGCCCTAGGAGGTTGAAAATGCCATGTAATTTCGTCGTTTGATAAAGTTGTTGACACCTTGTCATTAAATTCCTTTGACTTCCACAATCTTAGAAGTTCATTTAGTTCACGATGTGCTCCTACAAAATTGGTCCCGTTGTCTGAGTATATGTCCTTTGGTTTTCCTCTTCTTGAAATGAATCTACGTAAAGCTCCAATAAAAGATTCCGTAGTCAAATCTTCGACTAACTCCAAATGTAGAGCCTTGACACTAAAACACACAAATAGCGCACACAAATGTAACATTTAGCTGGAATGACACCCTTCTTCTTTGACATCTTCACATAGAAAGGTCCACAATAATCTACTCCGGTATAGTAGAATACTCGAGGTGGCACAAGAACTCTAGTTTTGGGCAATTCACCCATCATCTGTGTCCGAATCTTAGGTCTTGCTCTGAAGCAGGAAATACATTCGTGGAATACCTTCTTGACTAATGAACGACCGTTGATTGGCCAGTATTTCTGACGAACGATGTTTAATAACAGTTGGGGTCCTGCATGAAGATTTTTTATGTGCATATGTTTCGCAATTAAATATGTGATGATGTGACCCTTAGGCAATATGATTGGGTGTTTCTGGTCAAGACTTAAATCTGATTGTTGTAAACGTCCACCAACACGTATCACTTGATTTTTGTCCATGAATGGATTCAATGCCTTAAGTTTACTGTTTCTTGGCACACATTGTCCTGATTGTAAATTACAATATTCATGAAGAAATGATTCTTTTTGCACAAGTCTAATAACAGCATTTTCCGCTAATTGAAGTTCTGTGACAGAAAGATTGCTGTCAAGACGAAGATCACGTGTTGTCTGACAGTTACGCGTAAATCGAAGACAGTACGCAATAACACGTACAAATTTAGTGAAACTAGAAAAATTATTAAAATCAATAACATTATTTGTTGAGACTGCACATGAAATATTATTCTTCTGTCGTTCTAGAATATCATTATGATCTGTATCTGGTTCTTCCGAAATTAAATCTACTGATGAGTAGAGAAACGATGGTCCCTTCCAATATAAGCTGGCGTTTAAAATTTCTGAAGGAAGTAACCCTCTTGATAAGAAATCAGCAGAATTGTCTTCGCTTCTGACATGTTTCCAAGAACTGGTCTCAGTATTGTCTTGTATTTTGGACACTCGATTTGCGACGAATGTTGACCAATGAGATGAAGGTGCTCTTATCCACGCTAATGTAATAGTTGAATCAGAGTAGTAGGTGATTGAATCTATCTGAATCTGTAAAGCAGTCACAATTTTCTTGCACAATTCCGACAATAGCAAAGCTCCACACAATTCGAGTCTTGGCAAAGATGTCTTCTTCAGCGGTGCAACGCGTGATTTGGAACTAACTAAATTTACTGAGATATTACTGTCAGTATCAACTGACTTGATGTAAATACAGGCACCATATGCAGATTCTGATGCATCTGAAAATCCATGAATCTCGATTCTTGTAACGTGTGTTTCTTTGGGTAAGATATTTCGTTGAATATCTATTTGCGATATAGATTGTAAAGATTCTTGAAAGCTAATCCACTGTTTTAGCAATTCTTCAGGAACCTCTTCATCCCAACCAATCTTACAACTCCACAGTTGTTGCATGATTATCTTAGCCCTCACTATGACTGGTCCAATAAGCCCCAATGGATCAAATATTTTTCCTATAGCTGATAAAATTGTGCGTTTTGAATGTCTTACACTCGTCTTGTTGTAATCGCCTAATAAAAATTGAAATGTGTCTTGCCTTGGGTTCCAAATAAGACCAAGAGTACTCACAGTTGCATCGTTATTGATCATGAAACAATCGTCACTTACATCTTGATTTAGTAAATTTGATAAAATATCAGGATGGTTTGCACTCCACTTTCGTAAATTAAAACCTCCTCTATGTGCTATGGTCGTCATATCCTTTTGAAGCTGTTTAGCATCCTCTAAGGTTTTTGTGCCAGTCATAAGATCATCAACGTAAAAATCTTCTATGAAAACCCTTGATGCTTCTGGAAAATCATGTTTTTCATCTACCGCAAGTTGTTTCAATGCTCTCGTAGCTAAGTACGGAGCACTTGCTGTACCATATGTCACTGTTGTTAATTCAAATGTTTTGATTGGCTCATTTGGCTGTTCTCTCCACAAAATTCGCTGTAATTTCCACTGTGATGGATGCATTTTAACTTGCCGATACATTTTTTCAATATCTGCAGTGATGACGTAGGAATGTGTTCTAAATCTTGTCACTATACTAAACAGGTCTGACTGGATTGTAGGTCCAACAATTGAAATGTCATTTAGCGAAAAACCTGAAGTGGTTTTTGAAGACGCATCAAATGCTACTCGTAGCTTTGTTGTCTTAGATTGTTCCCTTACAACCGCATGATGTGGAATGTAATAACACTGGGTGGATTGCGATTCATCCAATGGAACCTCTCGCATGTGACCAAAGTCTATATACTCCTTCATAAACTGCACATACTGTGATTTCAATGCTGGGTTGATTGAAAAACGTCTTTCAAGTGTAAATAATCTTCGCGATGCGTTCTTCTTAGATTCGCCGAGATCACTTATATCACCTGTTAAGGGTATTTTCACACAATATCTTCCATTCACATCTCTGGTTGTAGTGTTCACGAATAAATCTTCACAAAATTTGTCGTTTCCGGTATGATGTTTTTCACCCTTGCACTCTTCTAATTCCCAAAATCTCTGTATATTTCTGTTAATTTCGTCTAGTGTAGATAAAAAACACGTAGTTGCTAGATTTGATGTAGTGTTTACATTCATTTTGCCAGAAATTATCCATCCAAACACCGTATTTTGTATTGTATAAGATGAATTCGAAAACTTCAATTTACCTTCATGTAATAAATCAAAAAATAATTGTGCACCAATAAGCATGTCAATGTCATTGGGCTGATTAAATTGAGGGTCTGCTAATTGAATGATTTGCGGAATGTTTAAGTGAGCTGTTTCTATTGTGACCGTAGGTAATTGTTGAGTGATGTTTTTGAGAATTATACAATAAATAGTAGTCGAATATGAAGTTAATCTAGATTTAATGATACACTGAACCATATTTGAAGTTTGAGTGGATGATTGGCCTATGCCATGGACTTCAAACGCACTATTCTTGATAGAGAGATTTAAAATACGCGCTAACCTTTCAGTTATGAAATTTGATTGAGAAGCACTATCAAGCAACACACGGCAAAGATGAGGACAACCTCTATGATCTAGCACTGAAATTACTGCTGTTGAAAGCAAAACAATAGATTTTTGTTGATCAGATGTCACGTTTGAAGTAGAAACAATGGTTTGTTCTACAATTGGTTTAGAAGGTTTGTCACCTTGAGTAGAAATTTCCTTTTCTGAATCCCTTGAGTCAGATTTATTATGATGTAATAATGTATTGTGTCTCTTGCCACAAAGTTTGCACGAGCTTGATTTACAATTGGTAGATTTGTGAGAGCTCTGAAGACAATTAAAACATAAATTGCGTTTCTTCACTTCTTTTTCACGGTCTGAGCTTGGAAGTCCTTTGAAGACCTTACACATATAAAGTGGATGTTCTTGTTCACTGCACAAAGAACAATCTTTTGTAGACACATGACAGTTCGTGGAAAATGTATGGTTTTTAAATGTTGGCTTGAGTTTCTGAGACTGGATGTGGTTCACAAAATGTGGATTAACCGGTGTATGTTTTTGCAATTTGTTGTATTCAATTGATTCTAATACCTGACGCTTGTGTTGTAAAAATACTTCCAAATCGGACATAGTAGGTAACGCATCCTTTGTTAGTGTGTTTTCCCACTCACGTAATGTTACTGGATCTAATTTGGTAGTAATTAAATAAATTAAAAGCGTGTCCCAGTGATTTGTGGGTTGCTCTAAACCAGAAAGGGCACGAATGTGTTTTAAGGCACTATCTAGAAGTTTGCGTAAAGAAATTGAATTTTCTTTATCATTTTTAGCAAGACTGAACAAAGCATTTACATGTTTGTTGATTAAATAACGCTTGTTGCCAAATCTGTCATTTAACAATTGCCAAGCTATGTGATAATTTTGTGCGGAACTTTCTAAAGCTTGAATGACTTCAAAAGCTTCATCCTTTAAAGAAGCCTTCAAGTAATGAAACTTATGAATATCCGGTATTTCCCTTAAGTGAATAAGTGATGTAAATGTGTCACGAAATGAGAGCCATTCACCATAGCTGCCATTGAATGTAGGAAGTTGGATATCTGGGAGTTTCACTGATATTGGTTGCGTAATTACTGGCTTGTTTTCAATATTGTTGTGATTGTTGCTAAGCTCATGATCAGAAATTAAATCTTGAGCCGCTGACATTAGTGCAAAATATTCTGCCTCAAAATTATTTCTTTGATCTGACTGATCATCAGATTCGTCAAGTAATTCAATTTGTAATTGTACTTTATCGAATTCACACCAAAACTCCTCTAATTTTGATAATCGCAGTTTTAATTGACTAATATCTGCTGCACAAGAAATTCCACTAAAATATGTTTTAAATCTAGTTAATTTTGCTTTAACTAAGCCACGTTCCTTCACTAATAGTTTTAAATCACTCATGATTGTTTATATACTAGGTGTAAAATATGTAGCATTAAATGAATGTTAATAACACATGAATTGGGTGAGTATAAGAAATGTAAATAGTAGCAACAATGTAAAATAAATCAATTAAATACTTATCTATTAATTCCAGCAAATTATGAGCTAGGCCCTGAATGTTTTACGATTTGGTAATGCTGAATTTGTGAATTTATGAATAATTACCTAGCTATATTGTTTTTAAATGTTATTGTGCATCAGTATATGAAATGTGTTGATAATGTAAAAATCAGCTGATTAACAATGCTTTAAAAGTTGTTGTTGTTTTGCACAAAATAACAAATTTATTACAAAAATATGTTATTTACCACAGTTTGGATCCGGTCGGAGTAACCAAAAAATGGTTAATTGATTGAGTGTTGAATAAATGCACAAAATAAAGGATTCACTGTATGAATTTTGAACACGTTTTATTTGAACACAAGCGGACTGTATCACCGTTCAGCACACACTCACTCTCACCTGCGCACTGGTCCACGCACTCGAACTAGCTCCGCGCATGGCAGTAGCCAGCGCCCATTCACACACACGCATTTTCGCAACTAAACACATTCACACACAAATAAAACATTAATTAAATATTAACTAGAAAGAAAAGTATTGTTTTCATGTAGATTTTTCGAAATCAAGTTTTCACCGGATCTACACGTTTTCAGACCCCCTGAACCAAAAGGTGAGTGTTTCACACTCACAGAACTAGATTTGTTTTTGAAAATATTAGAAAATCGATCGATGATTTTTTGACTCCTTTATCCTCTGACTCTCCTTGCTATATTTAGTTACTTATTGTTGAAATGCAATAAAAATGTTGTTGTGTATGTATTAAGAATACTTAACAACACCTAAAATGACAGTGGAATAAATTAATGCTAATTATCAATATTGAACTTTGATTAATATTAATTCTGTTTAGGTATCAGCTGGTTTGAACCTGTAGAGGTTTTACTAAGTAAAACGAGGAGTGAGTTAGTTTACCATTGCCTTCCTCACTGAGTGGAAAAGTACGCTTATCAGCGTGCCGGGTCCTCTGAAAAGCACATGTTTTCCACTCTGCAAATGACACCTTCACTTCATTCACCACAATGTCTGGCTGTGTAATGAAATTCATTACTTTCAGAGGATATAACTCTGATTAAGTCTTTTACACCTCTACCTCTTTTGTTCTTAAATGATTCAGTCATTTAATTGGCTGATCATGTGATAAGAAACAAAACTATTTATTGTAGCCCTGCAACTAACTGATTGAGTGTAAATAATTTTAAACTCCACCTATCTGTTATGGACAATATAAAACTTAATAATACAAAAGAATACTAAAACAATATTAATATAAAACTTAAAACCTTCTATTACGAGCACTATTTTTATTGTAGTAGTCAAAGCTAATCAATTATTCGGTTTCATTTTTAAAATTACATTATTGTAGAACCTCTTTCTGAATACTTTAAACATTTATACGAGTAATTTCTTAAGAGCATTGTTATAAATTTTGTCACTTTATTGGTATCAAATAACCATTTTTAAAGTATGATAACGTATAGCAAAATACTTAAGACAGTCTTCTAGAGACGACAATTTTTATGGAGCAAACTACAAAGTATATCCGTTCTTGTATGAACATGCAACTTATACCATGATCATAACTTTTAACCTGCAAGAGTACCATCCATTTTCTAAGTAGGTTACTTACGTTACTAACATTTGCACACAGTATTCAATAAATTCTCATATCCACAATCCAATGTTACTTTAGATCTTTCCACATAATGCATTAGGTTTAATTCGTATAAGTTACCATAAGTAATTTTGTATGTTTAAAATAAATGTATTCAAGAATAGTCATCAAATATTTTAGACCAGTTTGTAGAAGATCGTTATCTCTACATAAAATAAATATTCTAGATAAAATAATTAAAAATAATATACATTTAATTATTGATAATTTAATTTTTATAAATAAATAATATTTTTTAAATTAAACGAAATATTTTGAATTATTTCTTAAATAATTTTATAAAAATATTTTGATATCATGGTCAAACCTGATCAAGTGAGGATGATAAACTAATCTCAATCTTAAATTATCAACATAAATAATTATAAAATAAAGTAAGCCTTTTATTAAAGAAAATACTGATAGTACTATTACTGATACTGGTATTGCTGAATTGTTTCTTCTACTTACTGATACTATGTAGAAGAAACAATAATTCTACAAATTCTTGCCGATGATTTTAGATAATTTCTCATTCTTTTTAAAGTCAGTGTCATGGCTGTTGAAATTCTTAGAGAGGTTGTGTGCTGTCGTACGAAAAAAGTGGTTTTTATAAGATTACTGCCTTAATATCCATTCTAGAGCAATATTGTATATATTTAAAGTTGTAGAACATTTAAAAATTTATATTTCAAGCATTTGTTTGTACAATGCTTAGTTTAATGGCAATTAGTAATTTTCCGTTGTTTTTTTTTATAAAAATCGGTAAAAAATGAGATTTTTTTAAAGATTGCGGCCTTAGTATGCATTTTATAACAAAAGTGTATAAGTATTAAAAAACTGACAACTATTATTTCAAGTACTTTTTTACAGATCTTAGTCTAGCGTCAATTAGTGATTTTTTTGTATTTTTAAGTCAAACAGTAGTTGATTTTCATTTTATGTCATTATCTCTTGATTAAAATTAGGTTATGTCATTGATTTTACATTATTTACTCATGATTAACCATATGTTATAACGTTCATTATCTATATTGGAAAGAGAAAGTCTTGTTATTGTTTCTCCAGACATTTTTCCTTAGATTGATTTTTTTATTTAATTTAATTTGATTTGAAGACTCCTTCGATGATTTTTTCTTAATTTGTATTCATTGTAAGAATTTTATTAATCTGCTTGTTTTATCAAATATTTCTACTGTTAAAACATCTTTGTCATTAGCTAGCAGATTAATTTTAAACGGATATAATTAAATATAATTTAAGACAATTGAAGAACTGACTGATTATTGTAAATTCTTCACTCACTGTGGGTACAAAAAGGTACTGAAGAATTCCTTCAAATCGGACTGATAGGTAACGTTGAAGATAGACCTACTATATTCTGGAATTTTTGTTAGAATCTAACAGAAAAAAATTGTTTTAATATCATAAGTTCTTTAGTTAAAAATGTATACCTATTAATTTCAAGATTTTAAAAGCTTTGCTACTTTTGATTGAATAACGAATAAAAATTTTATCTTGGCTGTAATCCAATAATAATAATAATAATAATAAATTTTTATAATAATTTTTGAAAAAAGCTAAAGATTTCAACAGGAAAGGATGCCTTGTACATTGAATGAATGAGAAGCTTTCAAATGTCACCGAAAATTTTCAATTACATACATCTGGTATGTGTTCCTTTTTGATTTTATCTAAATTTCCTGGCTGGTAAATTAGATTAGTAGATTTTAAAATTTTAATTGTCAATATTTTGGTATATTTAAAAATGCATAAATGATTTTTTTTTTCAATTTAAAGATAAATTAAGTATTACTTTAAACACAATCTATATTCTTTGAAATTATAGAACAATATTTGGAAAACTACTTGCCTGCAAAATATTTGATTACAGTAGTGTTATAATAGGGCCCACGCATCAGGCTCACGCATCAACGCAGAGTTTGATGTTATCTGTCTTCCTGCGGCGACGCCATCTTGTTAGAGAGTTGGGAATGATGCCAAGCCCTCGACCAATCAGAGCACAGCGCCTTCTGTTATCGCATTGCTCCGCCCATTTCCGGTGAGGGGGGAGGTTGTCTGACCGCCCTCACCCGCGGGAGGGGGGTGGTGGGGTCGCCCTGCATCAGCGCAGAGTTATCTGTCTTTCTGCATCGCCGCCATCTTGTGAGTTGGGAATGATGCCAAGCCCTCGACCAATCAGACCACAGCGCCCGGGGGGGGGGGTTGTTGCTCTGTCTGACCGCCCTCACCCGTGGGAGGGGGTGGTGGGGTCGCCCTGCATCAACGCAGAGTCATCTGTCTTCCTGCGTCGCCGGATCACGTGATGCGCGCGCGCCGGGCGGGCAGAGTCCCGAGGCCCGAGGCCCGACGCCCCGCGCCGGCGCGACCAATCGCACAGGGTGCACCACGCGATCGCATTAAGTATCATCAGATCACGTCTGCGTTGACGCCATCTTGTTTTTTGTGTTAAGAGTTATAGAGTTGGGAATGACGTCATCTGTCTTGAGTGTTAGGCCAAGCCCTCGACCAATCAGAGCACAGCGCCCGCCCATTTCCGGGAGGGGGGGGGGTTCATCTGTCTGACCGCACTCACCCGCGGGAGGGGTTGGTGGGGTCTGCATCAACGCAGAGTTATCTGTCTTCCTGCATCGCCGCCGGAATGATGCCAAGCCCTCGACCAATCAGAGCACAGCGTCCGGAGGGGAGGGAGGTTTTTGCTCTGTCTGACCCACCCGCGGGAGGGGGGAGGTGGGGTCGTCGCCATCTGTCTCGAACGGGGGGAGTAGACCTGGCCACGCCTTCGACCAATCAGGGCGCTCCAGCCGGATCACGTGATACAGCGCCCGGAGGGGAGGGAGGTTGTTGCTCTGTCTGACCCACCCGTGGGAGGGGGTTCGTCGCTATAGAAGGGGGCATACTGCGCCACCGCCATTTTGTTTTTTGTGTTATGAGTTAGAGAGTTGGGACTGATGTCATTCTTATCTCGTTGTGTGGTAGACCACGTGACCAGTTTGGCCACGCCCCTCGACCAATCAGGATCGCGTAATAGAGATAGGCAGTCTTTGGCGAGGCCAGAGCCCCGAGTCCCGAGTCCCGAGTCCCGAGGCTAGAGTGAAATTCTTTTTTGTTGTGCCCCCGTTCCACATCGCCCGTTAGGCTGGGGGCCCGATGCGTTTCCCAGCAGTGTGTTTCGTTTGAACGGTGTACGCACTGTCCAGCAATCCGATCAACGCTACGACTATAGAAGACAGCGTTTAGATTAAAAAAATACAGTTTATTTATGTTTTTGTAAAATCTTTATGTCAATAAAATTGTTATTAACAATTCAATCTGATTTTATTTATCTATGTAGTATTTTTCATTGAGTTTGTGTGTGTGTGTGTGTGCGCGCGCGCGTGTGCGTGTGTGTGTGTGTGTGTGTGTGCATTATGGTTACACTGCCTTGTTTCAGTTAGAAGTGACTGCAGTCCGATCTGGGTAAAGTTTATATACGTTCCGAGTAACCATGTTATAACATACCAATTTCCTCGTATCACACAAATAAAAAGATATTAAACGTCTATTATTAAATCGACGGGAAGTACAGCGCATGATAAATGATAATTATTGCATTGAAATATTAATCTACAATCTTTGTCCTTCAACACGTGAAACGAACATTTTCCTTATTAGCAGGAAGTTTTACAATTTAATATTCGGTTAAACTTTACTCATGCTCGAATAAAAAAACCATTAACATAGTTTAAGTTATCTTACATCCTTTCATTTGTCGATGTGGCTGCGTCATATTTAACCATGAAATAAAATAACAGGAAGTACCAAGCCTAATAAATATTCTAAAGCTAACCACACACGTTTTCCTTGAACATAACTTAATAACTTTCCTCATCGATAAAACAAAACGACTCTCTTAAAATATTAACTTAAATTTAGCAGACACCACTATGTGGTATAAAAATAATTTATATCTTAAGAGTTGCGTCATATATGAAAGTCGTATTATAAATCCCCTTCCATACCTCCTGCTGAGCGCATCTGTTGGACGCCTACACGACAGTTTCATTAATTGTGACAGTTGTGATTAATAGCCACCATCTGGTGTTCGACTATAGTTAACAAGCATCTGCATCCGGTATCAAATTACACCCGCTCTCACAATCTACTAAAAATATCCACTATGTGGTATGAAAAAGTTGCATCATATATGAAAATCCCCCACCACAACCCCTGCTAAGCGCATCTGTTGGTCACATCTATTCATTCCGTCTACGCATTCGTCACGAGAGGTAGTGTGTATACTTTCATCTCCAACAATGTCTACTGTACCAGAAATTGTTCGTGCCATTGAAGACAACATGATCCATTTACGATGGAACATCGAAGAGCACGAGGAGAACGACGTAAAGCTGATTTTATTTCGATACAAGTACCCCATATTGTTTAACATCTTGGAAGAAGGACGTCGCTTTCACGGCAACGTAAAGTGGTACGTTACGGTCAAAGTACAAATGCAAAAAGTCGTACTTATGGAAGAGGGTGAAGACGAGTGGACCGAAGCGGACACCATTTTTCACGGAAAGACCAAAACATCGATCAACGTAGATCTGAATCTCGAAGGTGTGACTGATCAGTATTTGGAAGCTATCGATAAGATCATCAACAGCTTGGAGCAGTACCTGAAGAACGGATCGGGATGGACGGTGAAGAAGATAAAAGAAGTTGACCTTCACATCGTCCGGTACCGTCCACTTCACGGGGCGGCGAGTTCTTACATCGAACTGCCGAAAAAACTTGCCGTTAAAAGGGCCGTTATCAACGTCAAGAATTACAACGACGAGAAGTGTTTCCTGTGGTCGATTCTAGCCTTCTTTCACGAGAAGCCGAACAGAATGTATCGTGTATCTGACTTACGTCAATATGAAGACACTATAAAGATGGATGGGATCATTTATCCTGTCAAACTACACGATATCGACTGGTTTGAGAGGATGAATGATTCCATCGGAATCAACGTGCTGTCATACGACAAAGACGAAGACGTCGTGTATCCAGTCCGAATAACGAAAACCGTCAGCGTACACACATCATTCAGCTGTTATTGCTGACCGGTGAGAAGGAGGGTCAACTGCATTACACCCTGATCAACACGAAACCGGGGAAAAACGGATTGTCTCGTCTTCTCAGCGGCTTGACAACAAGTAAGTCTTCCGCCCACTACTGTCCGTTTTGTCTACACAGATTCTCTTCGTCTAATCCACAAATCGCCTTACGCAACAGAGACGAGCACATCAAACTTTGCGAAACACACGGTACGCAGCGGATCGAACTTCCAAAACCGGGAGACGAGAGGTCATCGGTGATGCGATTTCGCAATTACTCGTGGACTCTGCGAGCGCCTTTCACCGTGTACGCCGATACAGAATCGTTTGTCGAACCGACTGCGACGGCTGAACCGAACCCTCACCAAAGCGGTATCGACAACGAGCATCTAAAGTCACCGCACACCTTTGCCTACACCGAGAAAGTAGCAGTACACACACCATCCGGGTACTCGTATGTGATAGTCGACGAAAACGGTGACATAGAAGATGGACCGGTCGTTGTCAGATCTACCGCCGGCATGGACGTTATCGAACAAATGATCGATGATTTGCTACGTAAAGGAAAGGAACTGAAGGAGCGGATGATGAACATTATCCCGATACGGCTGACGTGGGAGGAAGAAGCCGAATTTGAAACGACCATCAACTGTATGTTATGCGATACGTCGATGGGTGACGATCGGGTCAGACATCATTCCCACACATCTGGGAAATTTTTGGGACCGGCTCACAACCGTTGCAACCTGAACGCCAAGCGATGTCTCCACATACCCGTATTTTTTCATAACCTCCGCGGGTATGATTCACATCATATAGTTCAATCGTTGGGCAAGTTCAAGAAAGAGGAGGTGATGGTTATCGCCAACAACAGCGAAAGATTCTCGAGCATACAGTTGGGACCGTTGCGATTTCTCGACTCACTCCAATTTCTGAACGCTTCGTTGGACACTTTAGTGAAAAACTTGGTCGACGGCTGTGACACCGACACGGTTAAGGATGAGACGTTCAAACGTACAACCACCGTTTACGGCCAACGTCGATACCTAATGTTACGCAAAGGTGTGTTCCCGTACGAGTATTCGACCGACGTCGAAAAATTCCATGATCGTCAGCTTCCGCCAAAGTCTGCATTCTTTAGCACTTTACACCGTGCCGACATAACCGACGAAGACTACGAACACGCGAAATCTGTATGGGCCGCTTTTAACATCTATACGTTTGGCGACTACCACGACCTGTATCTCCAGACCGACGTACTGCTGCTAGCCGATGTCTTTGAGAATTTTCGAGGTCTCAGCATGCGCTACTACAATCTTGACCCGTGCCATTTCTTTTCCACTCCACATTTGGGATGATACGCCATGCTGAAGATGACTAAAATCGATCTACATCTTTTAACGGACATCGACATGCACCTGTTCATCGAGCGAGGAACGCGGGGTGGAGTGGCCATGATCTCGAATCGATATGCGAAGGCGAATAACCCGTCTCTACCGAACCAATACGATCCATCGCAACCGACAACTTGGATACAGTACTACGATTGTACCAATCTCTATGGAACTGCGATGATGGAACCGATGCCCTACAAAGACTTTCGTTGGTTGACAGAAGAAGAAATCAGAAGCTTTGAATGGCAGAATGTGGACGTGGACAATGAGACGGGATATATACTCGAGGTGGATCTAGAATATCCTACGGATCTACACGACCTACATAACGATTACCCGCTAGCACCAGAACGCAAGAAACCGCCAACCGACAACAGCAAAACACAAAAACTGTTAACCACCTTAGACGATAGAGAGAAATACGTCCTGCATTACCGCAACCTACAGCAGTACGTAAAATACGGAATGAAGCTGAAGAAGATCCATCGTGCACTCGCGTTTAAACAGAAAAGGTGGATGCAGTCCTACATTGATTTCAACACTCAGCGTAGGAAGGAGGCGAAAAACAAATTTGAGACAGATTTTTTTAAACTCATGATAAACGCAGTGTACGGAAAGAGTTTAGAAAACGTGAGGAATCGGATCGACTTCCACCTGGTGATGGACCCTTCTAAATTGGACAGATTGATAGCGAAACCGCGATTAAAATCCTGGTTTCCATTTAACGAACGTGTGGCCGGTGTATCGTTAAAGAAGGCCGTCATCAAATTGAACAAACCGATTTACGTAGGCTTCAGTGTTCTGGACATAAGCAAACACGTAATGTACGACTTCCATTACGGATACTCCAAAGCCCGTTACGGAGAAAAAATAAAATTGCTTATGACAGATACTGACAGCCTCCTCTATCAGATTCAGACGGACAATGTCTACGACGATATGATGAACGACCTCGACCGGTTCGACACGTCAGAATACCCCGTTGACCACCAGTGCTTCAGTCTCGTCAATAAGAAAAAGTTGGGTACGTTTAAGGATGAAATGCATGGACGAGCGATAAGGGAATTTGTCGGCTTGCGAGCGAAAATGTACTCTTTGCTGTTGCAAGACAAGAAGGAAAAGAAGGTGGCAAAAGGCGTGGCGCGACTCTCTATTAAAGAAGACCTACGACACGAGCAGTATAAGAATTGCTTGCAAGAGTTAACAAAAGTTTATACATCCAACCACAATATACGCAGCTTTCGACACACGATCTACACGCTCAAGCAACAAAAGCTATCGCTATCATCGTTAGACGACAAGCGTTACCTTCTCCTCAATTCGTACGACACACTGGCACACGGACATCGGCGGATTAAAGAGATAGAAAAGGAAGACGAGAAGGAAGTGGTGGAGGAGGAGGAGAAGGAGGAAGAGGAGGAAAAAATGGAAATTGTCCAGTAGATGTTGAAATTCAATGATGGATGTTGACATATCGTCTCCAGTATGGATAATAACATTCCGACCAGATGGGAAGATTAACTCGGTTAGACATTTAATGAAAATATTAACTAATTTTTTCCCGCAAGCTGTGATTTCATTAACAAGAATGAAAAGATTCAGTTTTGTTGTTCAAGCAAATTACAATGTGGTTTTTTCGGAAATTGTAAATACGTTAAATGAATGGAAACACGAATTAGAATTTGATACTATTGATGGGCAGTGTAGAAATATTAAGTGGAATCACAAGCGTGTTTGATTCAACCTTGACTGTTTCCTGTTACTCGCTTGAGTTTGTATTCGTTAAACGTGTTGGATGGTGTGATAGAGGTAGTGGTGGGGGGAGTATAGCTATATAAACGCTCGTTCAGCTTTCATCGGGGCATTATTGAGGTAGAATCAACAGAAGCTATCATAATGGAACAACCGACAATGATGCTGTCGGTTGACCACGCCAGACTGACCGCTCGTGATTTTCAGATATCAAAATGATAAAAAAAGCTCGTTGCGTGTGCCGGCGAGACTCGGGACTCGGGACTCTGGCGCTACCAGGCACGTGTTACAGCAGATGCACAGCCGGCAGTTAGTGATTTGTCGAGAGTAGCACAAGGCGGCTGGGAAACGCATCGGGCCCCCGGCCTAACGGGCGATGTGGAACGGGGGCACAACAAAAAAGAATTTCACTCTAGCCTCGGAACTCGGGACTCGGGACTCGGGACTCTGGCCTCGGGCCTCTGACCTCGGGACCCGCGCGCGTTGTGAGTGACGGACGCTGGGATAGCGGTTGGTGGTGGTGGGGATGTCCTATATAAGAGAGGCTGCAGTGTACGCGATCACGGTTCACTCACTCACACCCAGCAGCATGCAACGTGTACACCAGTGCAACACCCTGCGGAAAGAGTCGTGGCGCGTGACACTTAACACGCTACTGGCAAACGGTCCTTCCGATCTAAATTTGTTGCGCCATATATTTTGGTGGTCGATGATGTTTGGAACGGAGAACGTACGGTTCTGGTATTGCAAGGTGTACGAGAAATGGACTGGCAGCGGATACGTCAGCGTCCGTCATATTTTAAAAGATATGATTGACTGCTACAACGATGGAACGGACATCACATTAAGCAAGGTGTTCCTAACTCCAGACGAACTTGTGTCTTATATATTATACGATACGTCAGAGGAAATGGTATTATCACGTGTTTCAATGGTTTCATCATCCTTTGTTTTTGTCACCGTCACCACCTGCTATTCGATATCACATAGTTTGTGAGTTGATGTCAGTCACCACTTTTCAGATGACTATACCATATTATGTATTGTAACTTTGTAGCTAAAGAAATAGCTTATTTGCACTTTGGTAGGTGATGACAAAAAGGCACACCGGTTACTTGATTTTAAATCAAAGATTAAAATTTATTTTAGTATTAAGGATTGATGTTTTTATTGCTTGTTTATTTTTAGAATTAATGTCTGCTAAATTTAAGTTAATATTTTAAGAGAGTCGTTTTGTTTTATCGATGAGGAAAGTTATTAAGTTATGTTCAAGGAAAACGTGTGTGGTTAGCTTTAGAATATTTATTAGGCTTGGTACTTCCTGTTATTTTAAATAACAAAACATAAAACGCATCCCGGCCCCACGGGCGATGTGGAAGAGGTTATAAATACATCCACCTTGATCTGAAACAGACACAGTCGTTTGATCGACTCTGAACGCTATGGACCCCCGACAGACTCGTGAGATTGTCACGGAAAGTGATATCGTTCAACTCATTGAATGGAACGAAGAGTGCGATAGACTGATTGAGCATTGTGCAATTATGGTTGGTACTGCGGAAGCCATAGATGGGGCGCTAGCCATGAAAAGACTGTTTCTTCAGTCAATTCCGATCCGTCAGATAGAGGAATACCTTTCGTTCAACATGCCAATTAACTTGAATTTGGGAGTGTTGAACAGTCTGTTGGACAAAGCCTACACCGTTCAATCGTAGAATCATGCGGCCCGTGCAATAGGCCTACTGGGGAAAGCACGTTAAAAAAAACGCATCTAGCTTCCGGCCTCACGGGCGATGTGGAACAGGAAGCACGACTCGGGGAGGATACAAACACTGCCGTCACCGCTTGCAGACTTCGGACTGTCCGTCACAGAAAAAAATACCTACATACGCACACACACTCACATGTGTACGGATGCAGCTAGATTATTCTGAAGGACGGGTGGGTTTACAGTGTTTGTGTGTGTGTGTGCATGTGTAGGTATATGTGTAAGTGTGCTTGTGCGTGTGTCTCGCTCACTTATCATTGGTATTGTAAGATAAGCGAGCTGTAGTCTGACAGAGTGTGTGTGTGTGTGTGTGTGTGTTAGTTGGTCGGTTAACAATAAAATTGTATTCTTTCATTGATTTGTTGCCGACATATGCCGCATGTATGTAGTTGGACGGCACAACAAGTACAGAAAATGTGTCGGCAAGGAAGGACTAGTGTGTTGCAAGAATGAATGAGGCATACCTTGCATGTTACTCCTTCCCGATATGATGGTGGTGGTGCCGCTTCTTCAACTACATCATCATCGATCTCCTCCTCTACTACCTCCTCCTCCACCACCTCCTCTTCCTCCTCCTCTACTATAACGTCTGTCGACTCGTTCCCATCTTCATCCTCAACGTCCATGGAGGTGTGTACGTAATTTGGCCAAGAGACTCTGCGACCCTCTAAATTGAAGACGCAGGCGACTAAGTCGTCGACATCTTTGTCGTCCGCCTCCGATGTTGTAAACACTGCACTAAAAGATGGTGTAAGTGCTGCAGAAGGTAGTTGAGTGATGTCTTCTACACTGTGGTCATCTGCTTCGTATATGTTGACTTCCACTCGTGCTCTTGGTCGTATCCATCTTGGTGTAGGAACATACGCATGGTATTGAAAGTTTTCATATCGAGTAACATTACTCGAAGTAATTTGTACTTGTGAGTAATTGTTCATTGTGAATGAATGTGAACTGATTGATTAGTGTGCTTATATAGTGCAAGTACCATGACGTCGCGCTTGCTCCGCCCACCTAGGCTTGCTCGCTGTGTGTGTGTGTGTGTGTGTGTTCCACTGACGATAAAGCGTTGAAATGATCGAGTAGAGATGATGATGATGATGATGGTGTCGGTTGTTCCATGATGATGATGATGATAGCTTCTGTTTATTTTTTTAAAGTATTGTAAGTGTTGAGCGGAAAAGATCAAGTGTGTGTGTGTGTGTATACAAACAGCGCCGTCACCTCTTTTTTCCATGGCTTCGGACATGCTACCCCCAAGAATATGAATATTTACATACGCGTACGCACGCGTACACGGATGCGAATAGACATATCTTATAGAGATAGGCGGGTTTACGGTGTTTGTGTGTGTGTGTGTGTGTGTTTGAGTTAGTTGTTATTTATGTCGGTGTATGTGTGTGTAAAGTTCTGAAAAGAACTGTTTCTCCTGCAGTTCTGAAAAGAACTATTTGTTTTCTTCTTCATGTACTGCTTCGATTCTTGGACTTAACACAACTGTAGGTGTTCTTCTGGAAATTTCGGAGAATGTCAGTGCGTACGGTCTCGCTTCAAATTCATTCAAATCCCAACCGCAAAGTAATTTCTGTAAGCGCTTCGGAAGGAAAATTGTAAATTCCTCGTTTTCATCGTCTTTCAAAACCGCCACCACGCTCTTGCCGAATTTTGTGTTAGCAATATACATGCGGACCACCGGGTATGTTTTGCCTTCTACCAGCTCTGACGCTTTCTTTGTTTCTGGAAAGTCCACTGACGATAAAGCGTTGAATTGATCGATTAGAGATGATGATGATGATGCTGTCGGTTGTTCCATTATGATAGCTTCTGTTGATTCTACCTCAATAATGCCCCGATGAAAGCTGAACGAGCGTTTATATAGCTATACTCCCCCCACCACTACCTCTATCACACCATCCAACACGTTTAACGAATACAAACTCAAGCGAGTAACAGGAAACAGTCAAGGTTGAATCAAACACGCTTGTGATTCCACTTAATATTTCTACACTGCCCATCAATAGTATCAAATTCTAATTCGTGTTTCCATTCATTTAACGTATTTACAATTTCCGAAAAAACCACATTGTAATTTGCTTGAACAACAACACTGAATCTTTTCATTCTTGTTAATGAAATCACAGCTTGCGGGAAAAAATTAGTTAATATTTTCATTAAATGTCTAACCGAGTTAATCTTCCCATCTGGTCGGAATGTTATTATCCATACTGGAGACGATATGTCAACATCCATCATTGAATTTCAACATCTACTGGACAATTTCCATTTTTTCCTCCTCTTCCTCCTTCTCCTCCTCCTCCACCACTTCCTTCTCGTCTTCCTTTTCTATCTCTTTAATCCGCCGATGTCCGTGTGCCAGTGTGTCGTACGAATTGAGGAGAAGGTAACGCTTGTCGTCTAACGATGATAGCGATAGCTTTTGTTGCTTGAGCGTGTAGATCGTGTGTCGAAAGCTGCGTATATTGTGGTTGGATGTATAAACTTTTGTTAACTCTTGCAAGCAATTCTTATACTGCTCGTGTCGTAGGTCTTCTTTAATAGAGAGTCGCGCCACGCCTTTTGCCACCTTCTTTTCCTTCTTGTCTTGCAACAGCAAAGAGTACATTTTCGCTCGCAAGCCGACAAATTCCCTTATCGCTCGTCCATGCATTTCATCCTTAAACGTACCCAACTTTTTATTATTGACGAGACTGAAGCACTGGTGGTCAACGGGGTATTCTGACGTGTCGAACCGGTCGAGGTCGTTCATCATATCGTCGTAGACATTGTCCGTCTGAATCTGATAGAGGAGGCTGTCAGTATCTGTCATAAGCAATTTTATTTTTTCTCCGTAACGGGCTTTGGAGTATCCGTAATGGAAGTCGTACATTACGTGTTTGCTTATGTCCAGAACACTGAAGCCTACGTAAATCGGTTTGTTCAATTTGATGACGGCCTTCTTTAACGATACACCGGCCACACGTTCGTTAAATGGAAACCAGGATTTTAATCGCGGTTTCGCTATCAATCTGTCCAATTTAGAAGGGTCCATCACCAGGTGGAAGTCGATCCGATTCCTCACGTTTTCTAAACTCTTTCCGTACACTGCGTTTATCATGAGTTTAAAAAAATCTGTCTCAAATTTGTTTTTCGCCTCCTTCCTACGCTGAGTGTTGAAATCAATGTAGGACTGCATCCACCTTTTCTGTTTAAACGCGAGTGCACGATGGATCTTCTTCAGCTTCATTCCGTATTTTACGTACTGCTGTAGGTTGCGGTAATGCAGGACGTATTTCTCTCTATCGTCTAAGGTGGTTAACAGTTTTTGTGTTTTGCTGTTGTCGGTTGGCGGTTTCTTGCGTTCTGGTGCTAGCGGGTAATCGTTATGTAGGTCGTGTAGATCCGTAGGATATTCTAGATCCACCTCGAGTATATATCCCGTCTCATTGTCCACGTCCACATTCTGCCATTCAAAGCTTCTGATTTCTTCTTCTGTCAACCAACGAAAGTCTTTGTAGGGCATCGGTTCCATCATCGCAGTTCCATAGAGATTGGTACAATCGTAGTACTGTATCCAAGTTGTCGGTTGCGATGGATCGTATTGGTTCGGTAGAGACGGGTTATTCGCCTTCGCATATCGATTCGAGATCATGGCCACTCCACCCCGCGTTCCTCGCTCGATGAACAGGTGCATGTCGATGTCCGTTAAAAGATGTAGATCGATTTTAGTCATCTTCAGCATGGCGTATCATCCCAAATGTGGAGTGGAAAAGAAATGGCACGGGTCAAGATTGTAGTAGCGCATGCTGAGACCTCGAAAATTCTCAAAGACATCGGCTAGCAGCAGTACGTCGGTCTGGAGATACAGGTCGTGGTAGTCGCCAAACGTATAGATGTTAAAAGCGGCCCATACAGATTTCGCGTGTTCGTAGTCTTCGTCGGTTATGTCGGCACGGTGTAAAGTGCTAAAGAATGCAGACTTTGGCGGAAGCTGACGATCATGGAATTTTTCGACGTCGGTCGAATACTCGTACGGGAACACACCTTTGCGTAACATTAGGTATCGACGTTGGCCGTAAACGGTGGTTGTACGTTTGAACGTCTCATCCTTAACCGTGTCGGTGTCACAGCCGTCGACCAAGTTTTTCACTAAAGTGTCCAACGAAGCGTTCAGAAATTGGAGTGAGTCGAGAAATCGCAACGGTCCCAACTGTATGCTCGAGAATCTTTCGCTGTTGTTGGCGATAACCATCACCTCCTCTTTCTTGAACTTGCCCAACGATTGAACTATATGATGTGAATCATACCCGCGGAGGTTATGAAAAAATACGGGTATGTGGAGACATCGCTTGGCGTTCAGGTTGCAACGGTTGTGAGCCGGTCCCAAAAATTTCCCAGATGTGTGGGAATGATGTCTGACCCGATCGTCACCCATCGACGTATCGCATAACATACAGTTGATGGTCGTTTCAAATTCGGCTTCTTCCTCCCACGTCAGCCGCATCGGGATAATGTTCATCATCCGCTCCTTCAGTTCCTTTCCTTTACGTAGCAAATCATCGATCATTTGTTCGATAACGTCCATGCCGGCGGTAGCTCTGACAACGACCGGTCCATCTTCTATGTCACCGTTTTCGTCGACTATCACATACGAGTACCCGGATGGTGTGTGTACTGCTACTTTCTCGGTGTAGGCAAAGGTGTGCGGTGACTTAAGATGCTCGTTGTCGATACCGCTTTGGTGAGGGTTCGGTTCAGCCGTCGCAGTCGGTTCGACAAACGATTCTGTATCGGCGTACACGGTGAAAGGCGCTCGCAGAGTCCACGAGTAATTGCGAAATCGCATCACCGATGACCTCTCGTCTCCCGGTTTTGGAAGTTCGATCCGCTGCGTACCGTGTGTTTCGCAAAGTTTGATGTGCTCGTCTCTGTTGCGTAAGGCGATTTGTGGATTAGACGAAGAGAATCTGTGTAGACAAAACGGACAGTAGTGGGCGGAAGACTTACTTGTTGTCAAGCCGCTGAGAAGACGAGACAATCCGTTTTTCCCCGGTTTCGTGTTGATCAGGGTGTAATGCAGTTGACCCTCCTTCTCACCGGTCAGCAATAACAGCTGAATGATGTGTGTACGCTGACGGTTTTCGTTATTCGGACTGGATACACGACGTCTTCGTCTTTGTCGTATGACAGCACGTTGATTCCGATGGAATCATTCATCCTCTCAAACCAGTCGATATCGTGTAGTTTGACAGGATAAATGATCCGATCCATCTTTATAGTGTCTTCATATTGACGTAAGTCAGATACACGATACATTCTGTTCGGCTTCTCGTGAAAGAAGGCTAGAATCGACCACAGGAAACACTTCTCGTCGTTGTAATTCTTGACGTTGATAACGGCCCTTTTAACGGCAAGTTTTTTCGGCAGTTCGATGTAAGAACTCGCCGCCCCGTGAAGTGGACGGTACCGGACGATGTGAAGGTCAACTTCTTTTATCTTCTTCACCGTCCATCCCGATCCGTTCTTCAGGTACTGCTCCAAGCTGTTGATGATCTTATCGATAGCTTCCAAATACTGATCAGTCACACCTTCGAGATTCAGATCTACGTTGATCGATGTTTTGGTCTTTCCGTGAAAAATGGTGTCCGCTTCGGTCCACTCGTCTTCACCCTCTTCCATAAGTACGACTTTTTGCATTTGTACTTTGACCGTAACGTACCACTTTACGTTGCCGTGAAAGCGACGTCCTTCTTCCAAGATATTAAACAATATGGGGTACTTGTATCGAAATAAAATCAGCTTTACGTTGTTTTCCTCGTGCTCTTCGATGTTCCATCGTAAATGGATCATGTTGTCTTCAATGGCACGAACAATTTCTGGTACAGTAGACATTGTTGGAGATGAAAGTATACACACTACCTCTCGTGACGAATGCGTAGACGGAATGAATAGATGTGACCAACAGATGCGCTTAGCAGGGGTTGTGGTGGGGGATTTTCATATATGATGCAACTT
This sequence comes from Catonia carolina, assembly GCA_035578175.1. NCBI lineage: Eukaryota > Metazoa > Arthropoda > Insecta > Hemiptera > Achilidae > Catonia > Catonia carolina. Next base: position 5,878,009 of record JAQMRL010000004.1, read on the forward strand.
TTTCATACCACATAGTGGATATTTTTAGTAGATTGTGAGAGCGGGTGTAATTTGATACCGGATGCAGATGCTTGTTAACTATAGTCGAACACCAGATGGTGGCTATTAATCACAACTGTCACAATTAATGAAACTGTCGTGTAGGCGTCCAACAGATGCGCTCAGCAGGAGGTATGGAAGGGGATTTATAATACGACTTTCATATATGACGCAACTCTTAAGATATAAATTATTTTTATACCACATAGTGGTGTCTGCTAAATTTAAGTTAATATTTTAAGAGAGTCGTTTTGTTTTATCGATGAGGAAAGTTATTAAGTTATGTTCAAGGAAAACGTGTGTGGTTAGCTTTAGAATATTTATTAGGCTTGGTACTTCCTGTTATTTTATTTCATGGTTAAATATGACGCAGCCACATCGACAAATGAAAGGATGTAAGATAACTTAAACTATGTTAATGGTTTTTTTATTCGAGCATGAGGAAAGTTTAACCGAATATTAAATTGTAAAACTTCCTGCTAATAAGGAAAATGTTCGTTTCACGTGTTGAAGGACAAAGATTGTAGATTAATATTTCAATGCAATAATTATCATTTATCATGCGCTGTACTTCCCGTCGATTTAATAATAGACGTTTAATATCTTTTTATTTGTGTGATACGAGGAAATTGGTATGTTATAACATGGTTACTCGGAACGTATATAAACTTTACCCAGATCGGACTGCAGTCACTTCTAACTGAAACAAGGCAGTGTAACCATAATGCACACACACACACACACACACACGCACACACGCGCGCGCGCACACACACACACACACAAACTCAATGAAAAATACTACATAGATAAATAAAATCAGATTGAATTGTTAATAACAATTTTATTGACATAAAGATTTTACAAAAACATAAATAAACTGTATTTTTTTAATCTAAACGCTGTCTTCTATAGTCGTAGCGTTGATCGGATTGCTTGACAGTGCGTACACCGTTCAAACGAAACACACTGCTGGGAAACGCATCGGGCCCCCAGCCTAACGGGCGATGTGGAACGGGGGCACAACAAAAAAGAATTTCACTCTAGCCTCGGGACTCGGGACTCGGGACTCTGGCCTCGCCAAAGACTGCCTATCTCTATTACGCGATCCTGATTGGTCGAGGGGCGTGGCCAAACTGGTCACGTGATCTACCACACAACGAGATATGAATGACATCAGTCCCAACTCTCTAACTCATAACACAAAAAACAAAATGGCGGTGGCGCAGTATGCCCCCTTCTATAGCGACGACCCCCCCTCCCACGGGTGGGTCAGACAGAGCAACAACCTCCCTCCCCTCCGGGCGCTGTATCACGTGATCCGGCTGGAGCGCCCTGATTGGTCGAAGGCGTGGCCAGGTCTACTCCCCCCGTTCGAGACAGATGGCGACGACCCCACCTCCCCCCTCCCGCGGGTGGGTCAGACAGAGCAAAAACCTCCCTCCTCTCCGGACGCTGTGCTCTGATTGGTCGAGGGCTTGGCATCATTCCGGCGGCGATGCAGAAAGACAGATAACTCTGCGTTGATGCAGACCCCACCAACCCCTCCCGCGGGTGAGTGCGGTCAGACAGATGAACCCCCCCTCCCGGAAATGGGCGGGCGCTGTGCTCTGATTGGTCGAGGGCTTGGCCTAACACTCAAGACAGATGACGTCATTCCCAACTCTCTAACTCTTAACACAAAAAACAAGATGGCGTCAACGCAGACGTGATCTGATGATACTTAATGCGATCGCGCGGTGCACCCTGTGCGATTGGTCGCGCCGGCGCGGGGCGTCGGGCCTCGGGCCTCGGGACTCTGCCCGCCCGGCGCGCGCGCATCACGTGATCCGGCGATGCAGAAAGACAGATAACTCTGCGTTGATGCAGGGCGACCCCACCACCCCCTCCCGCGGGTGAGGGCGGTCAGACAACCTCCCCCCTCACCGGTAATGGGCGGAGCAATGCGATAACAGAAGGCGCTGTGCTCTGATTGGTCGAGGGCTTGGCATCATTCCCAACTCTCTAACAAGATGGCGTCGCCGCAGGAAGACAGATAACATCAAACTCTGCGTTGATGCGTGAGCCTGATGCGTGGGCCCTATTATAACACTACTGATTACTTTTCACAAAAATTAATTTAATAAAAACAAATCCGGGAAATTAACCTAATTTGTTCGTGAATGACCACAAAGAAATATTTTTGAAGTACAGTAAATAATTATATTGTAGATGAAAACATTTAAGTTTAAAGCTAGCATCGTTTAGTTTTTACAATTCAATGAAATTAAGTTTTTGTTCAGTATTGATTTCAGTAAAAAGTTCTCTTATCGATAAAACTTCCAAACCTGTCTTTCTAACTTCTATTCATATATTTGTATGTAAAATGTATTGTGACGCATGCATACAATCCTTGGTAAATTTTCTTTATTATTTACTTGTTATATTTTATTTGTCTGTAGAAAAACAAAATTACTATACTATTATATTATTTAAATGCTTTTTGGTAGTACGTATATATAAAAAAAAGTTTTTTTATTTATGTCATTAAATTATTTGTTTCAATATATGGCAGCAATATTGAAATTCATAATCTGTCTTTAAAATAAAAAATGAAATCGACCAACTCCGTGGCGTAATAGTCAGAGCTCTGAACTACAAAGCAAAAAGTACCGGGTTCGATTCCCGACTATGGTCTGGGCATTATTACATATTTAACTTGTTCTTCCATAACTTAAAGCAATCGCCGATAATCAAGTAATCGCTAAAAATTAAAAAAATAATTGTAAATATTTTGAGATATCATTATTTGTAGACTGTAGGCCTACTATATTTTAGTATTTTAGTCCTATATACATAGTATTTAGGCCTACTATATTTTGTATTTCAGTCCTAAAATGTAGATTGTAATACATTTATATGTTTAATTTAAATTTCTATTAGGCCTAATTTCTTAACCTCATTTCACAAGAATATATTTTTTACGTTTCAGCATTTTCTACTAGTTTGTGTAAATTTCTTTAATATTATTAGTTATTTAGAGTTGATTTTTGTGTATACATTGTGCTTTAACTGTAATATTTTGTTATTATTCGAGTTTCTAGTTTAACTTTTAAAATACTTTTCCTTAGTAGTATCAAGCTGTAAACAAACCTAATAAACGTATTTCGGCTGTATATTAGGCTGAAACGCTTTTAATGATGAAGAATTCTTCATTTTTGAAAGATAGTGTAGGCTTACATTTAAAAAAAGTAATAAGCTACAATAGTTTTGCTTACAGAAAATAAAATTAATTTTCTATAATAACTTAATTTTAGCAATCAGTAAAATAGTAGTTTTAGCTTAAATTGTGTTATTTCTATAGACTACTATTACTATTACTAATTTAAATTTTGTAGAATTTTTTAAATTTAAATTTCATTGGTTTGTTATTACAAACTTACTTGATTTTTGAATAAAATACTCTAGAACTCTGTACGAAAGTAAGTTATAAAAAAGTTTCCTACAGATATATTATATTATACTTTGATTGTATCATTTATTAATTTACTTGGTACAGACAATTAATCAATCAGTTTGTTCTAAAAGTATTTATACTTGTTTTCCTAACAAATGACCGATAGATTTCCGTAATATTTTCCTTCACATAATAAAAATAAAATTCTGAAAAAGTGACGGAGAAAACTCTTAGCAGGTTGCCTAGCTACATCCTATTCAAGTTTTGATTTATATAAAATCCTGAATACGAATCCTCGAACGTCCGTTTACCATGAATGATGAAGGGCTTAATATTTGATTCCTAAAAGACTTTGTGAAAAGTTGGCGGGATATTTCCCTGTCAAATTTAAAATGTTGTTTATAATTTTATTTTGGTTTCCTTTTTATGCTCGATTATCCCTTTTCAACGACGATTGTCCAAACTAACCTAAACAAACTTATATTCTTATAATCAGAAATTCAGTTAATTGGAAAAATCAATCAAAATATGTCAATATTTTACCCCTAACTTTTATAAAATATCAATACTATTCAAAGGTTATGAAATAAATGTATAATATTAATATAAAGCAATGAAAGATACAAAATTTTAAAAAGTTAGTTCATTTATTGAACGTAGTTCAATCACTGTTGTTGTTTAGGTCATCAGCCGAAAGGCTATTTTCTGGAGACTTTACTAAGTAAAAAAAGGAGTGAGTTGGCTTACCTTGCCGTCCTCACTGAGTGGAAAAGTATGCTTATCAGCATGCCGGGTCATCTGAAAAGCATCAACTTTCCACTCAGCAAATGACACATTCACTTCATTCACCACAGGATCTGGCTGTATAATGAAATTCATTACTTTCAGAGGAGATAACTCTGTTTAGTGTCTTTAACACCTCTACCTCTTCTGTTCTTAAATGATTCAGTCATTCGATTGGCTGGCCGTGTAATAAGAAACAGAACTATTTACTTTAGCCCTACAACTAACAGATTGAGTGCAAATAATTTGGCACTTCACCTGTCTGTTAAGGGTAGTATTAAGGAATATAAATTTGTATTCTCTTATGAGCTATTAGTGTTGTAAATATATAGTTATAGTAGAATAGAAATGTATGTTTTGGCACAACCTTGAACTTTGACCCCCCCCCCCAAAAAAGACCTTTGACCCCCAAAAAACAAAAAAAAAAAAAAAAAATTGGCAAAGTTCCAAACCCGATTTGCTCCGCAACCGCTGGGCCGATTTTGATGCGCGTGATACCCACGTGACCGAGAGATCGAGATCTACAAGATAAGCCTTAATCCGTAGCCGTATCTCCGATGGAAGCTGAGATCGCTTATAACTCGTGACCCGGGGGTCGGATCGACGAGGTTTAGGTGCGCGCAGGATCCGGACGTTTCGTAGAACGCGTTACGTCCGGTTTCGGGTCTTAGGTTCTTTCGGGATCCGAACAATCGGTAATTTCAGTAATTTTGTTAATTTCGTTTCGGAACACACTGTACTTTAGTTTATTATCATTGACGTCATTCGTTTTTATGCGGGCAGTATCCACGTGACCGGGAGATCGAGATCTACAAGATAAGCCCTAATCCGTGGCCGTATCCCCGATAGAACCTGAGATCGCTTGTAACACGTGACCCGTCGATCGGATCAACGAGGTTCAGGTGCCTGAAGGATCCGGACGTTTCGTAGAACGCGTTACGTCCGGTTTCAAACGTCAGGTTCTTTCGGGATCCGAAATATATATAATTAGGAAATTTTGTTTCGGGACACCCTATGCTTTGTTTTATTCGCATTGACGTCACCCGTTTTTTATCTATGCACGTTCCGGACTATTGATCGCGGGATAATGCAACTTGTTTATTTGCAACTCTATTCTTTTAAACGAGTCACGTTGCATGCGCGTGCCTTTCATTGACGTCATAAAACTTGTTATTGCAATTAATTTTTCTAGATGATGCAACTCTATTCTTTTAATTTTGACAATGTCACATGTTGTTTGTTACGAGTCACGCTGCATGGGCGTGCCTTTCATTGACGTCATAAAACTTGTTATTGCAATTAAAGATGATGCAACGTGTTTACTTTGTTTATTTGCAGTGACGTCATCCGTTTTTTATCTGTGCACGCGCCCGACCATCGATCGGGATGATGCAACCTGTTTATTACAATTAATTTTTCTAGATGATGCAACATATCATCCGTTAAAGTCACGAGCCGTCGACTCAGCGATAAGGTGTTTGTTTCAATTTTTTAAAAAAAACCGTTGACGTCATACCGCTTGTTATTCTCATTATGTACACAGAACCGCAGACTCAGCGTTTCCAATGCATTAGCATAGGGTAATTATGTGTATAAAAGCGCGCCGATTTTCCCATTGCATCATAACTCTACTGCCAGTAGTATCCACTGCCAGTCCGCTGACGTCACAGTTCTTCTGATTCTTCTCTACCTACCTACCGTTAATTGAAGGTGAGTTTTGTTCTACTTTAAGCAATCAAATGGAACTTTAAATATTTTTTAATTTTAAAAGATTTTAACACTTTTATGAAATATGCACTTTGAATCTTTTATAAAAATTAAAACCTAAAATCTGTTTATAAAATTATGACGTAGAACCTAATACGAATTTAACGACGGGTAACACGTTGCCGGTACAGCAACAACACCAGTTTTAGCCGTTGTTGGTATAACAACAACAACAACCGTAACAACACCAGTTTCAGCGTTTACTATTATAAATACGGAATAACAATTTCCATACCTAAATTAAGTTGTTCCAACCGCATGTCGGTAGTTTAGTAACGCATGTAAAACGCTCGTTCACTGAATATTTAGTCTGTTGTTTTAATCGCAGCAACACAACAACCGATACCGACTTAAACGTAGAAGTAAATAAATTTGAACTTAAAATCTTCGTATAAAATTAATACTTTGACTAACGCATGTAAAACGCTAGTACACTGAATATTTAGTCTGTCGTTTTAATCTGCAGCAACACAACAACCGATACCGACTTAAAAAATTTGAACGTAAAATCTTCTTAACTGAATAGTTAGTCTGTCGTTTTAATCTGCAGCAAGAGCAACCGATAACGACTTAAACGTAGAAGTAAATAAATTTGAACTTAAAATCTTCTTATTAAATTTAGACCTTGACTAGTCGAATTTAGAACTTAGTGGTATTAAACGAGTCTCTAATGCGTGTTTCTGGTTTTGTTCTGTTTTAGTTTAAAATACCATCCGCCACCACCACCAGCAACAACGACAACAACAACAACCAACAACAACAACAAAATCAATTTGTTTGATCAACAGCTCATATTTAAAGGTTGGTCTTATTATAAATACCATACGGGAATAATAATTTACATACTAAAAATAAAGGGATATTTGTTTTAACCGCATGCGATGAGTTTAGCAAAGCGAATTCAAATAAATATTTAATTTAGAAACCCTTGACGAGTCTCTAATGCGTGTTTCTGTTTTTGTTACGTTTCAGTTTAAAATCAACCTCACCGCCGCCGCTACCACCACCATCACCACCATCAACACCAACAACAACAAAATCGACCATCACCACCGCCGCTACCACCACCGTCAACATCAACAACAACAACAACATCCCAGCATCCTCCGTCACCCCATCGTCACCCGCTTCAACTCCAGCACCTCGCCGTCTACCGCCATCATCTCCTCCTTCGGCTCCATCAACCAGCGAGGCTACATATCCCACAGTAAGTAAATTGTCGGCGGTACAAATTAACTAAGTAATTACTAAGATAATATCGTCAACATAGAGAACATGGCTACAAACCTTCTATGTTTGGAAACCGCAGCCGAGACTGTGGCATATGCAGATACAAACCTTACAAGTGACGTAGTGTTGTACAATCTGCTTTCATCCCAGCCTCCACCAACCGTTTACTCATATCTATGTGACGGATCTAAGATCCGAAAGAATATGAGAACCGTAGTAGTAGGATGGATAAAAGATTTATGTCAGTACAGGCGAATGTACCACAAGGTGGCTGCAGCCGCAGTGATATATTTCGATAGGTTCCTTAACCGCAAGCCCGATACTGAACCGAATGATTTACAGCTACTGGCATGCTCGTGCATGCTGATAAGTTCGAAATTTTACGAGGCGTACGGATGCTTTACTTCTGATGAGTTGGCGGCCTCTACCGCCGATTCCTGTAGCACAGAGTCCATCCTGCGATGGGAGATGGAAAAGCTGAAGGAGCTGTCGTGGAGGGTATCTATAGTACTACCTCACGACTTTGTTCATCCGATTCTGTCTAGGATTTTCCCTACGGAGGATGTCGGAGACCTGAAGAAGGTCGGAGATATGTCTTACGATCTCCTGTTAGAGGCGGTTTGCGCCTATGATTTAAACGACATCCGCTACAGCGAACTGGCCGGCGCATGTGTATGCGTGACGTTACGCTCTTTCAGTTCGTTGAAAGTCGAAGAAGACTTAATCGCTGGGATGTTGTTATATATTGACCTCTCGTATTCTATCCAAAAGGTTCTAATGCTAAATGTTCTCTGTGCAGATGAATCGTGCTCCATCAGTGTCCCGGGAATTGTCGAGACTGGAAGCGGCGAGACTGTTTGACGAGGTGTTGGGAGCGGCTAGAAACATGCCGGTAATAAACTTGGACGACGAGCGACCCGAAGTCGAGTTATTACCGGTGCGTCCAGCTCCTTAGCCACCTCGGCAACCAGTCGAGATGCAGCCGGAGGTCCCAGCTCCTAAACCACCCCAGCGATCAGTCGAGGTGCAGCCGGAGGACGTACATGCGCAACAGGAGATGCGAGCGGTCGAACCTGCGGCGCATCCCGTTCAACCGGCCCAGCCGGCGGCACGAGTGGAGCAACCGGCCCGATTACCAACCCGAATGCTCAGCATGATGGACGTGGTAGTGCAGTATTATACATTCGGGTTGGTAACCCTAGCGAAATGGGAGGACGCGATCGCTAGGGTGGGCGGTAGGGAGCCCGACAGTTGTAAAAGGCTGTCCGGAGGCATCTTCGACTACTTTAAAGTTTTGAAATTGGAGATGCTCCTGCCCATCTTCAACGAGAACAACCAGATGGGCGTCTTGGAGAAGATGGACGAGAGGTTAACTGTCGGGTTCCTGATGGAATGCGCACGAACCGCGCCTGCTTCCAAAGAGAAACCGTACCGGGAGCAGGACGTCGACGATCTATGGGATCTCATGAGGGCCAGACCGGCCAAACGACCCATAACCGCTCTCTTCGAGGATGCAGGTCCCTCACGGGAACCATCATCGTACTCGGAGTCCGTAGAGCTCAAGACCGACCAGAAACATTACAACGCGTGGTCGGTACCTAAGAGAGGTAAATACCTCATGCGAATTGAGCTCTACGAGACGAGCGAGATCGAGGGAGTGTCATTCGGGGACAGGTTCAAGCGCGTGAAGAGCAGAGTCGAGCTCGTCGCCAACGAGGGTGATCCTCGTTTGACGGCGGTCGATAACGTAATTCACGACACGCTAGAATCGATCTTGAGAGACCGAGGCACCAAAAAAATAATCCGCAAAATCGCTGCGGTGAAGCCTCAGACAGAATGACGGGATGCGCATTCCATCGTATTATTATTAGCAGTATTAGTATTAGTAATAGTATTTGTATTAAATTTATATACTGTAGTAAAAAGCACCAATTTTGTAGTGGAAAAACGAAGCCTCCACCATTTTGTAGTAAAAAATGAGGACACAACACGGCGCCTCTACCATATTATGTAAGAAATACATTGGCAGCTGCAAAGTTCAGTAGCGTAGACAGCGTTTTCCCTTCACCGAAATTCGGAGTGGACGAACACCATTGTAGTTGCCACCGGGCAACCCCAAGGGTGGTCCACATCAAAACCCTAAGACGAAGAGAAAAAAATAGTCCAAACTACAAAACATTGAAACATTGATTTTCGGGGGCTCCACCATCCAATTTTAGAATCCAACCAGAAACTGAAATTAATTCAGGGATTAATTGGCAACCCAGCGATTTTGAATAACGTAGCTCAATTGATGGTAAAAACTCGCTTTTAGTACTGCGAAGGTTTGGTTCAAGAACCACACAGGTCTAGACTCAATAACATTTGACACAGAAAGAAAACAATGAAAAAAAAATTAATGAGTAGCTAAAATAATTTATTAATGAATAACTAAAAACTAAATAAAATAAATAAAATTATGATTTTTAAGTAAAACGGTTAATTCATTTAAAATTTGAAAAAAATAATTAGTTAAATAACAATACAGTTTAAAAAAAATTGGAATAAATTAATTTTAACAAAACTTGATTTAACAATAGAAAATACTTAATATGAATATAATAAATTAATAGGAATATTTAAGAAAAACTATTTTTAAAGTCCTTGGACTGAAACGGGGAAAAAAATCTCTTGGGAAGAGTTTAATAAATGATTTAAGGTGAAGAAAAATAAATATAGTAATGTACTTATTTTTCGGGGAAAAAACTAAATAAAATTAAGACATTAAAAAAAATGAATTGCAAGATGAAATTTATTAAAAGAATTACTTAGAAAAATTTAAGTAACTCAGTGGTCGTAGAACAAGAGTTTAAAAGAAAATTTGTCATATTTAAGATTTAAAAATTTATAAGAAGAAAAATATACTGAATTTAATAGTTTTTTTTTCTTAAAATTAATTAAACATTTTAAAGAGATTTATTTAGTCTATAAATAGGATATTTAAAACACCATAATAATATTAAGAAACATTATGAATTTAAATTTAAAAAAATAGATTTAAAAAAAATCGTTTAAGTTAAAACCTGAAAAATTAATAAACATGGTACTTAAATTTAAATTTAGGTAATTTTCCCATATTGGGAAAGAAAAATAATTTACCTGTAAAATTTGATGTTATCGGTTCGACATCCTGTCCAAGACAAAGCGTAAAAACTCAACGCACACAAACGTAAAAGAAGGTCATTCCCCTAACGTTCACGAATGGAAGCGTTCGAGGCGGCGAAAAAATGCCGATACATCGGAAATACTAAGAATTTAAAGGAGGAAAATTATATGGAAAATAAAACGACGGTAACAGTGAGAGAGAGAGAGAGAGATATCAAACGTGTAAGATAGAAAGAGAGAGAGAGATACAAATTACACGTGTGAGTAACTGAACAATAAAGAAGTAACGACAAAAATGAAATCGGACACCGGACGTAAGCCTAAGAATTAAAAACGTAAATTTAAATACGGAATAAAAAATCTAATAAAATAAAACCAACTGGAAATAAATGAATAAAATAATTAGATTCAATGAAGAAAAATACATAACCCTTAAAATAAAATAAATCCGGCACAAAAATCAAAAAAACGGAATTGTAAATGAATTGAGAAGATTTTGGAGACAAAATCTTAGAAATTCATTACAATACCATTAATAGAATAAAAATGTATTAAACTGTTTATCATTGTTTTCATTTCAAAGTACCATACTTTTCCCGTTAAACTAAAACTAACATTTATTGTTAACCCAGAATACTGACTGCTTAAATTCTGATTGACTTACATACGATGCAACAGGTGATTAGGACCAAAAATTCATAGCGAGTTTATTACTTTTTTATGAATGCAGATTGTTTAAATAGTAAGAAACAAAGAATTTAAAGTTGTAAAAATTTAACTGCTTCATAATTTGACTGCCTAGACAGTTAAAATAACAGATAAAGAATTACTTTCTAGAAACTCGTGATTACTCATAACACTCTACGAAGTAAGTAAATCGCTGTACCTATTCCAAAGTTTTATGGTGCAAACCTTTATCGGCAATAATTGGAGCTGTTTACGCATATAGTTTTAAAAATTCTTACTTATATTTCAGACATATAAAAAATGTGCTTTCACAAACCGTTGCCTGAGGTTGTGAGCATTTTTGGAAACGTGGATACGGACGAGGAGATTGAAGAAGAAGAACAGGGTGAGGAGGTATGCGAACAGTGCGAGGAGTTAAACGACGAAGAGGGGACGGCCTTTATTATAGATCTTAACGAGCTTCAGGACGATCAAGACGAGCCTGAAGACATCGGCGAAGACGCCCATCAGTTTCTTCAGGAATTAAGGGCGCTGTTCCCCTCGTACTCTTACGAGATGATGTATCCTCTAGAGAGTATGGTCCCATGCGCCGTCCATATACGTACAGATGCTTTGACTTCCATAAGTCATATCTACCATGAGGTCCATGATAGGTGGCCTCAGTACGTACCGTACGTTTCATGCATCGAAGAGACCGACATGGACTTGATCGAAGAGGTCGACTGGGCCTTGATCGAAGAGGCCTACATGGACTTGTGAGGAAACCGAGTGCGGCCCTATAGATTTCCCATCCCACATGGCGATTGATGTAGAGGAAGGCGCGCATGCGCAAACCATATATCACGCACTCCACGATCGATGGCTGCAGTTCGTTCCCTACGTATATGTATAATAATCCCTCAAGCCCTATGTCCTCATAATCCTATATGTATAATTATCCCTCAAGCTCAACTGCAGCGGAATACATGGTAACTTTATCATACACGAATTGCAGTGTTGTACTTATTAAGAGCTCATCGCTGGCCTCAGTGCGTACCGTACGTCTCATGATTGACCTGATCCGTTCGCTCATTTCCCGGCGATCAGTAGTGTGATACCATGTCTATTTTTGTAGTAGGCCATGTACATCGAGAGGTATCAGCCAAAGATGATTAAAATCGAGGAGGTAGAAGCTGAGATGATTGAGGATGATTCGGTGGAGGGTGACGACGTCTTGTCGATCGGGACGGGCGCCGTCGAAGAGGCCGACATGGACTTGACGGCGAACGAGGCCGACATGGACTTGACGGCGAACGAGGCCATGGACGACTTCGCAGACTCTGATGACGAGGAAGTGTCCGTGGACGGCCTCGTTGACTCTGAGGATGTGGAAGTCTGCCAGACGTGTCAGAACGTAGGGAACGAATTCGGATTTTCCTTTCGAATATGTGTCGAAGAAGTAGAGGACTTCAGACAGGTCGGAGACTTCTATCGATTTCTCATGAGAACCTTTTTCGACTGTCGCGTAAAACCAATTTACATAAATAGTAGTTATGTAAGGTTTGAGGAAACCGAGTGCGGCCCTATAGATTTCCCATCCCACATGGCGATTGATGTAGAGGAAGGCGCGCATGCGCGAACCATATATCACGCACTCCACGATCGATGGCCGCAGTTCGTTCCCTACGTATATGTATAATAGGCCCTCAAGCCCTATGTCCTCCTAATCCTATATGTATAATTATCCCTCAAGCTCAACTGCATCGGAATACATGGTAACTTTATCATACGCGAATTGCAGTGTTGTACTTATTAAGAGCTCATCGCCATACATGTATTCGTTTTCATCTTCATCATCATCATCATCATATATCGATAAATGTTTTATTCTTTTATGAATCCGTCTTTTATTTCTTGTAACCTAAACCGTCTATAGTACCTAAAATACATGCAGGCAGGATAGGTGATCGATTCCTGGGAGGGTCTGATGGGGTTGCTTATTGTTCTGAATTGAACAGATTGCAACGTACAATGCAGAATAAAGTAATAGAACCTTAACATGGATTATTTTAATGGAATTTTAACATTAATATTTTTTACGCTCTCTTCTGTTTTAGTTATTCATCGCTCCTCTAATGGAAGTTTTCCGTTATCACTACCTCATCGATGCTACCGCCTTAGAGCGCAGTCTGATATGGGCTATCAAATCCTGTACGGAATATGTAGAGGAATATGCAGACCCGATGCTCTCTGATGAGGGCTTCATCGAAGCGATTAAGACGGCGGTGGATACCGCAGGGGCGTCTGACTGGTGCATAGCAGGCGGTTTTGTCTCATACGTGTTGGGAAGGACCAAAGCGTATGGAGATATAGACATTTTTTTATTTGATTGTCGCCCAGAGAATCCTTATTCTACACGATTAAATATAAAAATAAAACCTTAAATATAATAAGCCTAAAACATACCGGGTTACCCACATGGCCTATGATTAAAACTTTTTCGCTTATATCGGAGTTTGACATACCTCTTTGCATGTCTGCATTGGTGTTAGAGGAGGGGTTCTGGCGTGGACTATGCCTGATAGACGATGGGAGGTGTATAAGCAACAACGGTAAGACGCAAAAGAGGAAGAAGAAATATTCTACTAGGCGTTTAACGTTTAATTTTCAGCCTCAGACTCTCGGACAGTTAGCTGCTCGACGAATCTGCGAAGGTTTCAGGAAGGCAACATTCTACGGCCATCCGTATCTAATAGCAAATCTCCAACCAATCGGTTAAGTTTATACCGCACATTTTACTAGTTTGTAGATTTATGTATTATTAGCTCGTCATATAATTGTATTCGTTCGCATCATCATACCATAACAATAAATGTTTTATTCCTTTATGAATCTGTCTTTTATTTCTTGTAACCTGAACCTCTGGAAGTATCTGAAATACCTGAACCGGGAAGTCGAGTTCCGATTCCCGAAGGATCCGGCCTGCCGGTCGGATCCTGTCGTCGTGCTGCGCTTTCGCTTCACGACCGAGAAAGCCTTCGGCTTTAGCAAAATTATATCTACAGGTGTAAAGGTGTTGAAATGATGACACGTTTTGAAAATAAGTTTAATACATATATTCTGAAATCAAAACGTTATAACTAAATTACAATGGCCCAGACTCTAAGAACAGCCGTACATGAAGAATAAAACTCGTGTTACATAATTCACTTTTTAGGCAATACATTATATTTCGAAAGTATATTTCGAAATTGATCAATAATCACGCTGTCGTAACATTTTATTCCGAACAAAGTATAGTCGATCTTGCCGGCTCGTAGTAGTTTACCTGAAAATTCGCTAAACTCGTACATGAGGTTTCCTTTGAAGAAGTAGAGTATTCCGTTTGTGTATCGCATAGCAGAGTCTAGACCGAGTGGTATACCAGGAAATATTTTGGTAATCATTCCCACTTCGCGCGAGGTGAAATCATTTTCGTCTATTTCGGCATAGAATATAATCATTGTATAATACGTACGTCTTGCCTGTGTACGTATTGATAATAGTGTGTATATCACTTGACTCTGGTATGCCGAATTGTCTCGCGGCCGATACTGGATATCCAGTATCCAGTTGAAGGTTATGCATATTAAATACGTACAATGTCTTCCCGTCTACTAGCATAACTACCAGTCCGTTCGGCCTTTGATACACCGCTGTAATATTAAACTTTGTCGGTAGAAACTTTAACCAGTCGGTTAGCACCAGTGGTTTCTTCGAGTGATGAAACTCTCCATCGATGTCTAATGACCACACAAGTTTATCATTTAGAATGTAGAACCTATTATTGATGACGACCATTTTCATCGTATTGTCGATGTGCTGACAAATGAAGGTTTTAAGTTCAGCGCCTTCACTCGGCGGCGGAGTAGTGGTGCTGTTTTTTCCTGATACAGTGGTGGCGGCTGTTGTAGTAGCGGTCGTAGACGGCGTTGTTCGAGGTCTAGGTCTGCCGTAAAGACTTTGAATAGCATTGATATCATCCTCGGCTAGACTGGTGTATCCTCTGTAAAACGCATACATGACAGCACGTCTATTGGTAGAGTGTTCGATTCCTATCACATGTCCAATTTCATGTAACATCATCGCTAGAAAGTTGCTTCTGCCGGATGGAATCAATCGATCCAAACTATAGTCCCATTGTTCGTCTCCATCCATGTGTATCTCTACAACACTATTATTCCTATTGGGGAAAAATGCGTGTGCTAAAGTTCCACCTCGTCCGTCGAAGCGTATGGGGCACATACCGCTCACTCTTTTACTGTACCTGTGAAGGGTACGGCCGTTGGTTATCACAATATCTGGGTTCTCGCTGTTCTGGTAGAATGTTAGTCCTGACGAGTTCATCCAGATTTCAAACGCGCGTTCGGTAGCCGCTACCATTTCCGGCGTGGCCAGGCTGTAATGCCATGATAAGTTGTTTTTTGTCCACGAATACGGTGCAGTTTTATAGGCGGATGCTAAATCGAATACGCCACACCTTGGTTGTGACATCAAACAGGTAGTGTTCTCGTTCTCCTCCCCATCGATCGGCAATTCGTAAAATTCTTGGAATTGCTTCAAAGCGGTTTTGACGGTTTCGGGATCTGTGAATGAAGCGTTTGTCTCTGTCGCGAGATAGCCGTACGTTTGTAGATATTCTATGGTTGAGGTAGAGATAAATGACGTTGCAGAGGTGAGAACCATGCAAAATATAACCGCTATCAACGATGACATGATGATAACTGACAGTTTTTATATTTTTTGACGGTAACATGCACTGATGGTATGATTTGATGGGAAAACGTCGGGCTTTTATACAGATAATTGGAGCCTATTCAAATACAATGGAAACGCTGAATCTGCAGTTTATTTGTACGTTAAGTAACTTGCATCGGAAAGGCACGCGCATGCAACGTGACTCGTAACAACAACATGCAACGTTCTAAACAATTAAGCAGATTTCGCACTTATCGGTAATACAATCAAAAGACCGATTCTGCAGTTTAATACAATAACTGAATGTGTGACATCAACCTAAAAATTAAAAGTATAGAATTGCAAATAAGCAGATGTCACACTTATCGGTCGTATGTAAAGACAAAAACAAATGACGTCGATAAATACACGACCAGCGACTGTACGGCTTTTACCTGCTAGCTGCGCAGCTTTTTCCTGCTAGCTGCGCAGCTTTTTCCTGCTAGCTGCGCAGCTTTTTCCTGCTTATTCCTGCTAGCTGCGCAGCTTTTTCCTGCTTATTCTTGCTAGCTGTGCAGCTTTTTCCTGCTTATTCCTCCTAGCTGCGCAGCTTTTCCTGCTTATTCCTGCTAGCTGCGCCGCTTTTTCCTGCTTATTCCTGCTAGCTGCGCAGCTTTTTCCAGCTTTTTACTGCTTATTCCTGCTAGCTGCGCAGCTTTTCCTGCATATTCCTGCTAGCTGCGCAGCTTTTTCCTGCTCATTCCTGCTAGCTGCGCAGCTTTTTCCTGCTCATTCCTGCTAGCTGCGCAGCTTTTTCCTGCTCATTCCTGCTAGCTGCGCAGCTTTTTCCTGCTCATTCCTGCTAGCTGCGCAGCTTTTTCCTGCTCATTCCTGCTAGCTGCGCAGCTTTTTCCTGCTCATTCCTGCTAGCTGCGCAGCTTTTTCCTGCTCATTCCTGCTAGCTGCGCAGCTTTTTCCTGCTCATTCCTGCTAGCTGCGCAGCTTTTTCCAGCTTTTTACTGCTTATTCCTGCTAGCTGCGCAGCTTTTTCCTGCTCATTCCTGCTAGCTGCGCAGCTTTTTCCTGCTTATTCCTGCTAGCTGCGCAGCTTTTTCCAGCTTTTTCCTGCTTATTCCTGCTAGCTGCGCAGCTTTTTCCTGCTTATTCCTGCTAGCTGCGCAGCTTTTTCCTGCTTATTCCTGCTAGCTGCGCAGCGTTTTCCTGCTTATTTCTGCTAGCTGCGCAGCTTTTTCCTGCTTATTCCTGTTAGCGGCGCAGCTTTTTCCGTTTTACTAAATAAAACGAGGAGTGAGGTGTTTTACAGTTGCCTTCCTCACTGAGTGGAAAAGTACGCTTATCAGCATGCCGGACCCTCTGAAAAGCACTTATTTTCCACTCTGCAAATGACACCTTCACTTCATTCACCACAGGGTCTGGCTGTATAATGAAATTCATTACTTTCAGAGAATATAATTCTGATTAGTGTCTTAGGGCTGGTTTGAACCTGTAGTGGTTTTACTAAGTAAAACGATGAGTGAGGTGTTTTACAGTTGCCTTCCTCACTGAGTGGAAAAGTACGCTTATCAGCATGCCGAGCCTCCTGAAAAGGACATATCTTCCACTCCGCAAACGATACCTCTACATCATTCACCACAAGGTCCGGCTGTATAATGAAATTCATTACTTTCAGAGAATATAATTCAGATTAGTGTCTTTTACACCTCGACCTCTTCAGCTCTTAAGTGATTCAGTCATTCAATTGGCTGACCATGTGACAGCTCTACGTTTATGGTAGGATAGTTCCTGCGGGCTTGCTTGTGAAGCTCGCGCGCTATACCACTTCTCAAGCTCATCGTGCGTTGCACTGAGAGCGATACTGCTTATATCTAGGTTAAAGAAGGATTTTTGAAAGGAACAGACGTTATTTTTATATACATACATTTATTAATTAAATATTACAGCCTTCGAGTTTTTTATTTAGCAACTACCACCTTCGGTTTATTCTCTTGCGAGTTTTTCTTCTTCTATTTACTAACGGACAATATGGCGAACCCTTCCTATGTTCGGTGTCTGGATCGTCGTCGACTCGCCATTGATATAGCTCTACGCCGCATTCGATACATGCAGTGACGTCTAGTATACCCGTATAATAGAACCCCAATTTTACGAGGTCGTTCATTCGAGGGGATTCATGAGGCCACTTCTGAAATGTTTCTTTTAAAATTATTTCGGAGACTTCGGCGACGTCTTGGAAAAATCTGTAACATTCCATTACTTCTTTGCCTAAACTACATTCCGGACTCGAGAGGATGTGATTTTTACTCGCGTGTAGTAGAGTGGTATCGGAAGAGTTCCACCATCCGCATTCTTTACAAGTCGCGCGATTTGAGTCTAAACAGTGGATCAAGCCGCATCTTTCGAGGTCCGGTTTATCGGCATTCATCATCCTACGGCTCAACAGTACCATTTTTACAAACATGGTCGATGTTGAACACAAGGCTGTCTACGTAGTCTTTGAGCGAATCTGCCAAGGCGGCGAACGAAATAGGCGAAGGAAATTCTAGCAGCAGCTCTAGCGGATCGAGGTAATGAGCGAAGGCTTGTGGGAACGTGCCCTCGATTATCCCGTAGAATTCCTCCGAACACTCGATGTCGCCTAGTACGCAGCTTATCCGCCAGTTGTCGCTGTAAATGGATCCTTCCGAGGAAGAATTCAGAGGGACATGCGTTCGAGGGTCTTCCGGGTCGAATAGACGAGAATTCTGTGTTGTAGTTCCAGCAGCTCTTTCCAAAACCGTATTAGTCTCCTGCGGTACTCTTCCTCCTTTCGTAGACGCCTGCAACAATGAAATAAAAGATTACTAGCGCCTATCGCAAAATTCACACATCGCGTAGGCTTACAGTAATACGTGGTTTACGTGTGAAGCTCTGTTGTTCCTCTCGTAGCAGGTCTGCAATCGGTATTGACTGTTGAACTTGCATGTGTCTTCATCGCAATAAGATCTTAGAGTCTTGTAATACCCCCTATCCATCTCTGCGCTGAAATCGCTAGTCATATTGCCATTCTGTAACGACTATGAACAGTAACCTACTTACAGCTAATTTATATAATCTGTATATTTACATATGATTGGAGCTCTTCATCGCCATCCAATGGTAATTCGTCTAGGATCACCCAGGAATACATACACTCCTTGGTGATGTGACGCGTCCATAAGTGTGGCTCTATATAATGCTCCTTGTTAAATATGCACTTTATACGGTCAGGCCTCCCGTTCTCCTTCCAACAGTGGACGGTGTGTCGTATCAGGTCCTTGGGTGTGAACAGGTGATGCCTCCTGAACGGGCAATCAAGGTATCGGGTGCTGAATGGTGATATCCTGAAAATAAACCAAAATTTACGTCGTCAACTCTAACCTACAAATAATTATGGTGTTATAAATTTAGTTACGAGTTCTGTTTCCATCTTACCTTTCAATAGTTATCACCGATCGATGCCTCTCCAGATCTGGTCCGACGTCTAATTTTTTGTCACCACCTCAGATTCTGAAACAGATAACACGTTGTAACAGAGATCGTTCAGGATGTATTTACTTTTTTCGTATTGCTACACGATAAAACTACTAACCTCACAGGAAGATTGCTATATTTCCTTCAATCCGTTTCCTGCACCTGGGACAATGCCGCAGTCTCAGCCAACACACTGTGCATGTCGCATGCCGGCATGGTAGCAGCACGCGGTTAGGCACTCTCTCCAAACATACCGGACATCTGATAACGTTCGGATGGTTGTAGCAGGCTCTACATAATGTGGGCGGTGGAGGTGAGGGCGATGGAGAATGTGACCTGGGTGGTGATGACGTTGGTGAAGCAGACACAATGGAAAGTGTTGGTGAGCCGATCAAAATGGGGTCCCTCTGCGTTGTCGGAGGATGCACATCACGGTGAATGATGACTGTGTCCTCATCTTCCTCTATCCACTCTGGGTAGTTTGTGACAAAGTCCAGCAAGGATGGAGAACCTTCACGCGATGTTTGCGGACCTTCTCCATCCAGATCGACACCCTCTAACAGTCCATCTATTTGGGCGGGTGTTAATGCTTCATTATGTTGTGACATGTCTATAACAAAATAGTTAGTATGTAAATACCGCATGTATTATACAAAATAGCATAGAGGTTTTTCTTTTGAGATTGATGTGGCGCTACACTCACCTACTATCATGACGTAAATTTTGTGTAGCAGGTAAAACAGCACTATGAACAGTAACGCTATAACGCATAAGAATATTGTTATAGCGTAAATCATGCTGTCAACAGAAAATATAAAACGATTTTTAATACTACTACGTTCTAAGTTCAACTTACGACTAGTCAAAGTCTTAATTTTACAAAAAGATTTTAATTTCAAATTTATTTAATTCTACGTTTACGTCAATAACTGTTGTTGCTACAGATTAAAACAATAGAGTTCAAATTTATTTAATTCCACGTTTACGTCAATAACGTTTGTTGTTGCAGATTAAAACAACAGACTAAATATTCAGTGTACAGTTACGGTTGTTGTCGTTGTTGCTGCTGTACCAAAACGGATAACACTGGTGTTGGTTGTTTTTGTTGTTGATGTACCAACAACGGTTAAAACTGATGATGTTGCCGTACCAACAACGTATTACCCATGTATGAGGTTCTACGTCTTAATTTCATAAACAGATTTTAGGTTTTAATTTTATCGAAGATTCAAAGTGTATATTTCATAAAGGTGCTAGAGTCTTATTTAATTCTACGTTTACGTCAATAACGGTTGTTGTTGTTGCAGATTAAAACAACAGACTCAATATTCAGTGTACAGTTACGGTTGTTGTTGTTGTTGTTGTTGTTGCTGCTCTACCAACAACGGTTAAAACTGGTGATGTTGCCGTACCAACAGCGTATTACCCATGTATGAGGTTATACGTCTTAATTTCATAAACAGATTTTAGGTTTTAATTTTATTAAAGATTCAAAGTGTATATTTCATAAAGGTGCTAGAGTCTTTTAAATTTTAAAAAATATTTAAAGTATAATAAAACTCACCTTCAATTAACGGCAGGTAGAGAAGAAGAAGAACTGTGTCTAGCAGCGTAGCAACAGGTAGGTGGAGAAGAAGAAGAACTGTGTCTAGCAGCGTAGCAGCAGGTAAGAGAAGAAGAACTGTGTCTAGCAGTGTAGGACAGTGGTAGTAGAGTTATGATGCAATGGGAAAATCGGCGACCTTTTATACAGATAATTACCCTATGCTATTGTATTGAAAACGCTGAGTCTGCGGTTCTGTGTACATAATGAGAATAACAAGCGGTATGACGTCGATGGTTTTTTAAAAGATTGAAACAAACAACTTATCGCTGAGTCGACGGCTCGTGACTTTAACGAATAATATATTGCATCATCTAGAAAAATTAACTGTACATTTAAATTTGCAGTAAACAAGTTGCATCATCTGAATCAATAGTCTGTCACGTGCATAGATAAAAAACGAATGACGTCAATAATAATAAACTAAAGTACAGTGTGATCCGAAACGAAATTAACAAAATTACTGAAATTACCGATTGTTCGGATACCGAAAGAACCTAACGGTTGAAACCTGACGTAACGCGTTCTACGAAACGTCCTGATCCTGCGCGCACCTAAACCTCGTCGATCCGACCCCCGGGTCACGTGTTACAAGCTATCTCAGGTTCCATCGGGGATACGGATACGAATTTGAGCTTATCTTGTAGATCTCGATCTCCCGGTCACGTAGGTATCACGCGCATCAAAATCGGCTTAGCGGTTGCGGAGCAAATCGGGTTTGGAACTTTGCCAATTTTTTTTTTTTTAATTTTTTTTTTTTAATTTTTTGGCAAAGTTCTAAACCCAATTTGCTCCGCAACCGCTGGGCCGATTTTGATGCGGACGGTACATACGTGACCGGGAGATCGCGATCTACAAGATAAGCCCTAAACCGTATCCGTATCCCCGATGGAACCTGAGATAGCTTGTAACACGTGACCTGATGATCGGATCGACGAGGATTAGGGCTTATCTTGTAGATCTCGATCTCCCGGTCACGTGGGTACCGTCCGCATCAAAATCGGCCCAGCGGTTGCGGAGCAAATCGGGTTTGGAACTTTGCCAATTTTTTTTTTTGGGGGTCAAAGGGCGGCACATGGCGGGTGGGGTCAAAGGACAAGGTTGTGCCAAAACATACATTTCTATTCTACTAGTTGTCTTATTAAAGTATGTTGTTATAGTATAAATATTCTACTGAAATAACTACACATTATAAAATTAAGTAGCCTACATCATTATTAGGTAAGGTACGTTTACGACAGCATAATAAATACACGGCCTTGAACCTTCAGGTGCCTTACTGAATTACTAAATTTATTTTGTCTGCTAGAAAATATACCTGTTATTTAATAAATTATGTATTGTTCATATTTCTTCTAAGAAAGTTTTAATACAGTGGTTGAAGTTACTACACCTGTGCCCACGACACTTAAATATATTATTTCCTTATAGTAAACGTTTTAATTCAATTTTTCTATTAAAAAAAGTAATTTTCTTATCCGTTACAGATTATATCTTAAAGTGATTTTTATTTGATTTAATTTATCTCGGTAATTAATCATCGACATTCTGACATTTATTTTTTCTACAAGAAATTTTCTGTAGAAGTTAAGTAGACGTTACAATCTGCGGTTTTCGAATTTTTCTTTAAAAACATGTTAACGGTAGATTAAAAATGCACTGTTCCCAGTTTTAATAAAATCTCATTAATGCTGTGTTTTCCGATGACAGATAGGTGAAATGTTAAATTATTTGCACTCGATCAGGACTATAAAAAATAGTCCCGTTTCTTATCACATGGTCAGCCAATTATACGACTGAAACATTACTGACTGATTATATGACTGAAGTAAAAGACACTAATGAGAGTTATTTTTCCTCTGAGAGTTATGAATTACATTTCATTGTACAGCCAGACTCTGGTGAATTAAGTAAAGGTGTAATTTGCAGGGTGGAAAGTACCGGGTGAGCATAAAGTCTTGCCCTGATTATAAAAATTTATTGCAGAATAACTGTTTGACATAATAATTTAAATTTGATACTGTTACATAGGTTAGTGTTAATAGTTTTTTTTAAGATTACTTACATTAGTAAACTTCAACGTGTGCCCCCTTGGTAGCTCGGAGAATGTCGAAGCGGTATTCCAGTTCCCGCCAGGTGTTTTGTAACATGTGTTCTGTCACAGTACCCACAGCAGCTTGTATCCTAGCCTTCAGTTCGTCAACGTCAGCAACTGGTGTGGCAAAGACTCTATCC
The DNA here is from genome assembly GCA_035578175.1 of Catonia carolina. Lineage (NCBI taxonomy): Eukaryota > Metazoa > Arthropoda > Insecta > Hemiptera > Achilidae > Catonia > Catonia carolina. The sequence continues at coordinate 5,901,138 of JAQMRL010000004.1, forward strand.
TTAATATAGCCCCAGAAAAAAAAAGTCAGGGGGAGTAATGTCTGGAGAGCGGGGTGGCCAGGGTGTTGGACCACCCCTTCCAATCCACCGATCCGGAAATGTTTCATCCAGGAAATTATACACTATCAAAGCCCAGTGGGGCGGTGCCCCATCTTGCTGGAAAATTACCCATGGTTGATATTCTTCTAACTGTGGTACAATGAACTGTTGCAAAACATCTAAGTAAATGTTAGCGTTAATGGCGTTTTCCAGAACACATGGTGACAGAACACATGTTACAAAACACCTGGCGGGAACTGGAATACCGCTTCGACATTCTCCGAGCTACCAAGGGGGCACACGTTGAAGTTTACTAATGTAAGTAATCTTAAAAAAAACTATTAACACTAACCTATTTAACAGTATCAAATTTAAATTATTATGTCAAACAGTTATTCTGCAATAAATTTTTATAATCAGGGCAAGACTTTATGCTCACCCGGTAGATGTTTTTCAGAAAGCCGGACATGCTGATAAGCATACTGTTCCACTCAGTTGTGAAGAAGCCAATAGTAAACCACCTCACTCCTCGTTTTACTTAGTGAAGGCTCTAGAGGTTCAAACCAGCCTTTCTACAGTTCAGCCGTCCTAAGTTTGCTCCTACTGTAAACAAACCAAAGCCAGCGACTACAGGGTGCGCGCTAGGGTCCACGAATTAATGGATGTCGTATTCCGATTAAATTAACTACGTTATAAATTATAAATACTTAAAGTACTTAAAACATCTGTCATGATTTGATGTAGCCCTAACAATTTTATTTATAAAAATACTTTTAAAAGTATTTTGTATTTTAATACTTTTGAATATATTTTCTTGTTACTTTTTAATCAGCGTGTACACATTTTTATATAATGCGCATGCTCAGTGACGTCATTATTTGTTGACAGTAGGAGCAAACTAAGAAAGGCTGGACTTTAGTGATGACGTAAACAACAATGCCAAACGTGATATTCCAGAAGAGAGCTAGGACTTTCGTGAACAATAATCAACCTCATGAGTAGTATAGAAATACCAATTTTGGCACAACCTTGACCTTTGACCCGCCGGTACTGACACAACCTTGACCTTGACCTGCCACGTGCCCCCCCCAAAAAAAAAAAAAAAAAAAAATTTGGCAAAGTTCCAAACCCGATTTGCTCCGCAACCGCTGGGCCGATTTTGATGCGGACGGTACCCACGTGACCGGGAGATCGAGATCTACAAGATAAGCCCTAATCCGTAGCCGTATCCCCAATGGACCCCCCCCAAAAAAAAAACCCCCCAAAAACCTCCTCCCAAAACCCACCCAAAAAATCCCTCCCCCCCAAAAAAAAATCCCGCCAAAAAAAAACCCCCGCCCAAAAAAAACCGCAAAAAAAAAGCCGCCAAAAAAAAACCCGCCAAAAAAAAAAAAACGTACGCGCGCGCGCACACAAAAAAATTTGGCAAAGTTCCAAACCCGATTTGCTCCGCAACGGCTGGACCGATTTTGATGCGGGTGGTACTCACGTGACCGGAAGATCGAGATCTACAAGATAAGCCTTAATCCGTAGCCGTATCCAAGATAGAACCCGAGATCGCTTGTAACACGTGACCCGGGGTCGGATCAACGAGGTTCAGGTGCGCGCAGGATCCGGACGTTCCGTATAACGCGTTACGTCCGGTTTCGACCGTTAGGTTCTTTCGGGATCCTAAATATATAAATTTAGGAAATATGCTACCGTCAAAAAATAACGCGGGACGGGCCGCAAGACTCGTCGCACTACCCGCAGGACTATCCGTAGCACTACCCGACGAGATGAAGACTAATGATTGGGACGATGAAATCTGTTTACTTGCAACTCTATTCTTTTAATTTTGACAATGACGCATGTTGTTGTTACGAGTCACGTGGCATGCGCGTGCCTTTCATTGACGTCATTCGTTTTTTATCTATGCACGCGCCAGACTATTGATCGGGATGATGCAACTTGTTATTGCAATTAATTTTTCTAGATGATGCAACGTGTTTAAATTACAGTTAATTTTGACAATGACGCATGTTGTTTGTTACGAGTCACGTTGCATGCGCGTGCCTTTCATTGATGTCATAAATAAAGAAACTGCAGATTCAGCGTTTCCATTGTATTTGAATAGATCACATGTATTAGCATAGGGAAATCGCCTGTATAAAAGCCCTTAAGTGCTTTCGGGATCCGAATAATCAGTAATTTTGGTAATTTCGTTTTGGACCACCCTATGCTTTGTTTTATTTGCATTGGCGTCATCCGTTTTTTATCTATGCACGCGCCAGACTATTGATTGGGACGATGCAACTTGTTTATTGCAAATTTAAATTTACAGTTAATTTTGACAATGACGCATGTTGTTTGTTACGAGTCACGTTGCATGCGCGTGCCTTTCATTGCCGTCATAAATAAAGAAACTGCAGATTCAGCGTTTCCATTGTATTTGAATAGATCACATGTATTAGCATAGGGAAATCGCCTGTATAAAAGCCCTTAGGTGCTTTCGGGATCCGAATAATCAGTAATTTTGGTAATTTCGTTTTGGACCACCCTATGCTTTGTTTTATTTGCATTGGCGTCATCCGTTTTTTATCTATGCACGCGCCAGACTATTGATTGGGACGATGCAACTTGTTTATTGCAAATTAAAATTTACAGTTAATTTTGACAATGACGCATGTTGTTTGTTACGAGTCACGTTGCATGCGCGTGCCTTTCATTGCCGTCATAAATAGAGAAACTGCAGATTCAGCGTTTCCATTGTATTTGAATAGATCACATGTATTAGCATAGGGAAATCGCCTGTATAAAAGCCCTTAGGTGCTTTCGGGATCCGAATAATCAGGAATTTTGGTAATTTCGTTTTGGAACACCCTATGCTTTGTTTTATTTGCATTGACGTCATTCGTTTTTTATCTATGCACGCGCCAGACTATTAATTGAGACGATGCAACTTGTTATTGCAATTAATTTTTCTAGATAAGTTCGCGAGGAGGGCTGTGGCGATCCCTACTACGACCTTTACGGGCGCAGGATAGCTCAAGAGGGCCGAGGTGATGAAGGCGTAGTGGAAAGAACGCTCTCCTTTTTAACAACACTTTTTGTGAAAGTTAGCTCTGTTTCATGTTTTTCGAAAAAACCCTTTTAAAAACATCATCTTTTATGCTGAAGACTGTTGTTTAGCTCAACAGCCGAAAGGCTAATTTGAATCTCTAGAGGTTTTACAAAGTAAAACAAGAACTGAGGTGGTTTACCAATCAATACATTCCTCACTGAGTACAAAAGTAGCCTATGCTTACCAGCATGCCAGACCCTCCAAAAATTATCTACTCTACACTTTGCAAATGACAACTTCACTTCATTTACCCCAGGGTCTGGCTGTATAATGAAATTCATTACTTTTAGAGGAGTTAACTCTGACTAGTGTATTTTACATCTCTACCTTTTCTGTTCTTAAATAGTTCAGTCATATAATTGGCTGACCACGTGATAAGAAACAGAACTATTTTTTTTTGTAGCTGAAGACTATTGAATGCTTAACGAAGAAAAAATATTTTCATCAGCTACCGCACCATTAAAACTTTAAGAACTTGTTTCAAAAATCAACTATTAATTGAATCCTTAATGTTTTAATTTTACTTAAACAGATAACTTATCAATTGGCTTTACGTTTTCTGCAACTATGGTTCTCCTTATCTCTCCTACATTCCGTAATTCAGCAACGAGACTCCAGCCCCAGAATCATATTCAATTCCGGGCTTACGACCTTTTAATTTAATATAAGAAGTTGTTCAAGGTTTTTTAATAGTCGATAATAAATAAAAATATTCTTTATAACTACATGCTCTCTCTTACTACGCAACTTTTAATTTATTTAGTTATTGACATCAAGAGCTATGGAATATTGTGAGCCAACTTTGCCCGCTACTTTTTGTTATTTTTTGTCTGAGTTGTAAATACGAACAGCTACATACACTGGTAGTTCACTAGCTGGAGTTACTTAACTTCATGTTACGAGTTTCTATTACCTGCCTCAATGGGACTAACCCAGAGGACAAAGGTAAGCTTAAATAATTTGTTTTAAAATTTTTTTTGAGGAATTGTAATTTTTTTAAGTAAGGATATAATATGAATATAATAATATTAATAATATTTTTGCTTCAATAATATAAGCTAACATTTATAAAAATAAAATATCCTACATAAAAATTACATATTATACCTAATTTTATAATAAACAGGCATGTTAATGTCACCAAAATAGTTTGTTTTTAAATGTGTTAAATCTTAAATTGAGAGACTATTTTACAACCAGAATATTTATGTAGAATTTCATTAATTAGGCTTCTCCTATCTTAAAAGAAGAGTTCAAATTTAGACTCGTGGTATAGAATAATCTAATACGCATTTGTTTAAGCCTAAATACTCAAAATTAAAAACTTTAGACCTGATAATATTTTAAATTTCAAAAATATTTTAATAATGATGAAATGTTTACTCAGTTGTGTCTGGTTTCAAAAATAGATGCACAATCATTGTAGGCCTATTTTATTTTTCAAAAGAATAACGTCAAAGAACAAAAAAAAAAGTAACAAAATCATACATTCAATACTCTAATAAATTTCATCATTTTGGAAAATCGTGCTGAGTCACCAACCTACAGGCCTTACTTCATATTTTTTTTGGAAATTTCTTTTAATTGCACCGCAGAGCAAAAAAATATTTTATGGTCAATTACCTCAAAATCGATTTGTCTAATGTTATAAATTTAAATAAACAAACCAGTTAATAAACTGTTCATGGACCGCCTCCATGGCGTAGTGACTAGCGTACTAGTGAACGAAGCAAAAGGTCCCGGGTTCGATTCCCAGCTAGAGTCTGGAAATTGTAACTCGTCAAAACCCACCGTCACAGCACCATAAACCCACAGCAGTCGCTTATGACCAAGCTGTCGATGCAACTTTCAATAAACTTAAAAACCAAAACTTTTCATTTTTACATTTTAAAACTAAATGTAGGCCTACTTATGAGATGTAGTTACTTATTTCAGGCAGGTGGAATGGTAAATTATCTGCACTCAATCTACTAGTTTCAGGGCTACAAAAATTAGTTCTGTTTCCGATCATATGATCAGCCAATTATATGATTGAAACATTTAAGAACAGACGTGGTAGAGGTGTAAAAGATACTAGTCAGATTTAACTCCTCTGAAAGTAATGAATTTCATTATACAGCCAGACCCTGTGGTTATTGACGTGAATGTTTTGTAGGGTAGAAAGTAGATGTTTTCAGGGGGTCTGGCTTAGTGAGGAAGGCATGGTAAACCACCTCACTACTCATTTTATTTAGGAAAGCTTCTAAAGATTCAAACCAGCTTTCCTAAATAAAATGAGTAGTGAGGTGGTTTACCATGCCTTCCTCACTAAGCCAGACCCCCTGAAAACATCTACTTTCTACCCTACAAAACATTCACGTCAATAACCACAGGGTCTGGCTGTATAATGAAATTCATTACTTTCAGAGGAGTTAAATCTGACTAGTATCTTTTACACCTCTACCACGTCTGTTCTTAAATGTTTCAATCATATAATTGGCTGATCATATGATCGGAAACAGAACTAATTTTTGTAGCCCTGAAACTAGTAGATTGAGTGCAGATAATTTACCATTCCACCTGCCTGAAATAAGTAACTACATCTCATAAGTAGGCCTACATTTAGTTTTAAAATGTAAAAATGAAAAGTTTTAGTTTTTAAGTTTATTGAAAGTTGCATCGACAGCTTGGTCATAAGCGACTGCTGTGGGTTTATGGTGCTGTGACGGTGGGTTTTGACGAGTTACAATTTCCAGACTCTAGCTGGGAATCGAACCCGGGACCTTTTGCTTCGTTCACTAGTACGCTAGTCACTACGCCATGGAGGCGGTCCATGAACAGTTTATTAACTGGTTTGTTTATTTAAATTTATAACATTAGACAAATCGATTTTGAGGTAATTGACCATAAAATATTTTTTTGCTCTGCGGTGCAATTAAAAGAAATTTCCAAAAAAAATATGAAGTAAGGCCTGTAGGTTGGTGACTCAGCACGATTTTCCAAAATGATGAAATTTATTAGAGTATTGAATGTATGATTTTGTTACGTTTTTTTTGTTCTTTGACGTTATTCTTTTGAAAAATAAAATAGGCCTACAATGATTGTGCATCTATTTTTGAAACCAGACACAACTGAGTAAACATTTCATCATTATTAAAATATTTTTGAAATTTAAAATATTATCAGGTCTAAAGTTTTTAATTTTGAGTATTTAGGCTTTAAACAAATGCGTATTAGATTATTCTATACCACGAGTCTAAATTTGAACTCTTCTTTTAAGATAGGAGAAGCCTAATTAATGAAATTCTACATAAATATTCTGGTTGTAAAATAGTCTCTCAATTTAAGATTTAACACATTTAAAAACAAACTATTTTGGTGACATTAACATGCCTGTTTATTATAAAATTAGGTATAATATGTAATTTTTATGTAGGATATTTTATTTTTATAAATGTTAGCTTATATTATTGAAGCAAAAATATTATTAATATTATTATATTCATATTATATCCTTACTTAAAAAAATTACAATTCCTCAAAAAAAATTTTAAAACAAATTATTTAAGCTTACCTTTGTCCTCTGGGTTAGTCCCATTGAGGCAGGTAATAGAAACTCGTAACATGAAGTTAAGTAACTCCAGCTAGTGAACTACCAGTGTATGTAGCTGTTCGTATTTACAACTCAGACAAAAAATAACAAAAAGTAGCGGGCAAAGTTGGCTCACAATATTCCATAGCTCTTGATGTCAATAACTAAATAAATTAAAAGTTGCGTAGTAAGAGAGAGCATGTAGTTATAAAGAATATTTTTATTTATTATCGACTATTAAAAAACCTTGAACAACTTCTTATATTAAATTAAAAGGTCGTAAGCCCGGAATTGAATATGATTCTGGGGCTGGAGTCTCGTTGCTGAATTACGGAATGTAGGAGAGATAAGGAGAACCATAGTTGCAGAAAACGTAAAGCCAATTGATAAGTTATCTGTTTAAGTAAAATTAAAACATTAAGGATTCAATTAATAGTTGATTTTTGAAACAAGTTCTTAAAGTTTTAATGGTGCGGTAGCTGATGAAAATATTTTTTCTTCGTTAAGCATTCAATAGTCTTCAGCTACAAAAAAAAATAGTTCTGTTTCTTATCACGTGGTCAGCCAATTATATGACTGAACTATTTAAGAACAGAAAAGGTAGAGATGTAAAATACACTAGTCAGAGTTAACTCCTCTAAAAGTAATGAATTTCATTATACAGCCAGACCCTGGGGTAAATGAAGTGAAGTTGTCATTTGCAAAGTGTAGAGTAGATAATTTTTGGAGGGTCTGGCATGCTGGTAAGCATAGGCTACTTTTGTACTCAGTGAGGAATGTATTGATTGGTAAACCACCTCAGTTCTTGTTTTACTTTGTAAAACCTCTAGAGATTCAAATTAGCCTTTCGGCTGTTGAGCTAAACAACAGTCTTCAGCATAAAAGATGATGTTTTTAAAAGGGTTTTTTCGAAAAACATGAAACAGAGCTAACTTTCACAAAAAGTGTTGTTAAAAAGGAGAGCGTTCTTTCCACTACGCCTTCATCACCTCGGCCCTCTTGAGCTATCCTGCGCCCGTAAAGGTCGTAGTAGGGATCGCCACAGCCCTCCTCGCGAACTTATCTAGAAAAATTAATTGCAATAACAAGTTGCATCGTCTCAATTAATAGTCTGGCGCGTGCATAGATAAAAAACGAATGACGTCAATGCAAATAAAACAAAGCATAGGGTGTTCCAAAACGAAATTACCAAAATTCCTGATTATTCGGATCCCGAAAGCACCTAAGGGCTTTTATACAGGCGATTTCCCTATGCTAATACATGTGATCTATTCAAATACAATGGAAACGCTGAATCTGCAGTTTCTCTATTTATGACGTCAATGAAAGGCACGCGCATGCAACGTGACTCGTAACAAACAACATGCGTCATTGTCAAAATTAACTGTAAATTTAAATTTGCCATAAACAAGTTGCATCGTCCCAATCAATAGTCTGGCGCGTGCATAGATAAAAAACGGATGACGCCAATGCAAATAAAACAAAGCATAGGGTGGTCCAAAACGAAATTACCAAAATTACTGATTATTCGGATCCCGAAAGCACTTAAGGGCTTTTATACAGGCGATTTCCCTATGCTAATACATGTGATCTATTCAAATACAATGGAAACGCTGAATCTGCAGTTTCTTTATTTATGACATCAATGAAAGGCACGCACATGAAACGTGACTCGTAACAAACAACATGCGTCATTGTCAAAATTAACTGTAATTTAAACACGTTGCATCATCTAGAAAAATTAATTGCAATAACAAGTTGCATCATCCCGATCAATAGTCTGGCGCGTGCATAGATAAAAAACGAATGACGTCAATGAAAGGCACGCGCATGCCACGTGACTCGTAACAACAACATGCGTCATTGTCAAAATTAAAAGAATAGAGTTGCAAGTAAACAGATTTCATCGTCCCAATCATTAGTCTTCATCTCGTCGGGTAGTGCTACGGATAGTCCTGCGGGTAGTGCGACGAGTCTTGCGGCCCGTCCCGCGTTATTTTTTGACGGTAACATATTTCCTAAATTTATATATTTAGGATCCCGAAAGAACCTAACGGTCGAAACCAAACGTAACGCGTTCTACGGAATGTCCGGATCCTGCGCGCACCTGAACCTCGTTGATCCGACCCCCGGGTCACGTGTTACAAGCGATCTCGGGTTCTATCGGGGATACGGCTACGGATTAAGGCTTATCTTGTAGATCTCGATCTCCCGGTCACGTGGGTACCACCCGCATCAAAATCGGTCCAGCCGTTGCGGAGCAAATCAACATATTTCCTAAATTTATATATTTAGGATCCCGAATAAACCTAACGGTCGAAACCGGACGTAACGCGTTCTACGGAATGTCCGGATCCTGCGCGCACCTGAACCTCGTTGATCCGACCCCCGGGTCACGTGTTACAAGCGATCTCGTGTTCTATCGGGGATACGGCTACGGATTAAGGCTTATCTTGTAGATCTCGATCTCCCGGTCACGTGGGTACCACCCGCATCAAAATCGGTCCAGCCGTTGCGGAGCAAATCAACATATTTCCTAAATTTAGATATTTAGGATCCCGAAAGAACCTAACGGCCGAAACCGGACGTGACGCGTTCTACGGAATGTCCGGATCCTGCGCGCACATGAACCTTGTTGATCCGACCTCCGGGTCACGTGTTACAAGCGATCTCGGGTTCCATCGGGGATACGGCTACGGATTAATGCTTATCTTGTAGATCTCGATCTCCCGGTCACGTGGGTACCACCCGCATCTAAATCAGTCCAGCCGTTGTGGAGCAAATCGGGTTTGGAACTTTGCCAAATTTATTTGTGTGCGCGCGCGCGTACGTTTTTTTTTTTTTTTTGGTGGGTTTTTTTTTTGGCGGCATTTTTTTTGCGGTTTTTTTTTTGGGCGGGGGTTTTTTTTTGGCGGGATTTTTTTTTTGGGGGGAGGGATTTCTTGGAGGGGGTTTTAGGGGCGGTTTTTTGGGGGGGTCCATCGGGGATACGGCTACGAATTAGGGCTTATCTTGTAGATCTCGATCTCCCGGTCACGTGGGTACCGTCCGCATCAAAATCGGCCCAGCGGTTGCGGAGCAAATCGGGTTTGGAACTTTGCCAATTTTTTTTTTTTTTTTTTTGGGGGGGGGCACGTGGCAGGTCAAGGTCAAGGTTGTGTCAGTACCGGCGGGTCAAAGGTTAAGGTTGTGCCAAAATTGGTATTTCTATACTACTCTCATGATATAAGGATGATGTGTATGACGTATTAATGAGGTGTAGTCTTGTTCAGACTCAGGCCGACCATTCCCCTGAGAGAGATTATGAATGCTATAGTAAAAGGTATGCGATTTAATAATAAATAAGATAAATTGAAATTAACAAAATTTTATTTTTTTTAAATTATTCCTTAGTATTTTCCTTCTTTGTGAAAATCACCCTTACGTAACTACGTAACCTAAAGAATAAAAATACACATCCTATGTTTTATACACGAGTGTTGGATTGTTTGCATTCTAAATTACCATAAAATAAATTACCATAAAACAATCTAAATTACCTTAACTTTATTTTTCTAAGGTTAAAAAAACGTGTGATGAGAATAAAAACCAAGTTTATTTTTCTTAAGAAATATTTATGAATCTGAGAATAAAGTTTAAACTATCAGTTTACTATAAGTTTAACTTAAGTAGTAACTATAAGTTTTACCACTACCGGAATAAAATACTTAGGCCTACAGTACATTGATTTATCCAAGGCCATAACATAAAGTTTTCCTGTTTGTGTTTTAATTTATACAATTTTAATTTATTTTATTCTACACAAATTATAGTTAAGAAAAATATTTATTACAAGTCAATTTATCAATAATCCTTTTTTCACCGGAATTAGGTACGCGTTTTCAAATACCATGAACCCAAAAAACATAAAACAATGTTTTTACGAATTGGTCTGTGTTTTTGTTTGAACAAAATATTTCAAGAATGAAAATGTCTTACGAACTTGAATCTTGGAATTGAATATTTTCTTTTGGTATTATAAATATATTAAATTTTAAATTACCTTATTTAAGAAGTTGTGATATAAATCATAACCTTATTCCAATCATGAGAGAAACACGCAAAATGAAAATCAACCTCAGTTTTGCCTGAAAATACGGAAAATCAATCTTTCACGCTCAACTAGGCTCTGTACAGAAAAATTCTTTAAATAAAAGTTGTAGATCTCTTAATTTTCTATAAATTTTATTTCATACTTTTTTGTCGTAAATTGCATTCTAAGGCCGAAATCTTAAAAAAATAGATTTTTCACACGTTTTCGTGAGAAAAAAACAGAAAAGCTAATTACCGCTAAACTAAGCGTTATACAAAAAAATGTTTGAAATAAAAGTTGTAGAATTTTACATTCTCTACAACGTTTATTATATAACGTTTTGCGCTAAAATGCATATTAAAGCCGTAATCTTAAAAAAACAATGTTTTTACGTGAGAACAGCCTCACGCAGAATTTCAGCAAACACGCCGCCTACCCTATCTTGTAGAGCATTAAAAATGTAGTGAACCAGGCGATTTTAAAAAAAATCGTAGGACCAGTTTTTGAGAAAATCGCAAAAAAGTGAAAAATTACACGAATAAACTACTACTTCCGTTTGATCGATTTTGATGAAAATATTCATGTCGAGTCCGGTAGTAGTATGTAACTTAAGTTTCAAGTTTCAAGTTCGTACGATGTTCCATTTTTGAGATATTCTGTTCACACACAGACCAATCGCTAAAAATATGTTTTTTGGGTTATGGGGGTCTGAAAACGTATAGATCCGGTGAAAATTCGATTTCGAAATCGACATGAAAACAATACTGCCTTCCTATATATTCATATAGGCAAGAGAAAGTAAAAATATTCAGTTACTCTGAGGTCGTATTTCCCCCTTTCCCGCTGATGATTTTCATAATGATGCCAACAATATTCATGTTTCCAATACTAATTGGTTTTATTTGTACAATCGTGATTTGGCTTCAATTTCATTTAAATTTCTCTTGTACCGTTGAGTAAGAAGTTAGATGCTTTAAGTTTAGTTTGCCGTAAAGCTCAGCGAACGGTGAGTTGCTGGTTTTATTACGAACTTGCTGGAAATGCGTCCCCGGGCTTATAAGTTTGTAAGAAGGCAAAAGATAGTTTCTAATACAATGATTATCATACGAATTGTTTCTTTGGTAGTTGAAAAACTTTTACACAGATTATTTTTGCCTACAACAGGCAGGTGGAGCGTAAAATTATTTGCACTCGATATGCTAGTTCCAGGGCTATAAAAAATTGTTTTGTTTCTTATCTCATAGTCGGCCAATTATATGACTAAAAACGCAAAAAGTAGAGGTGTAAAAGAAACTAGTCACAGTTATCTTCTCCAAGAGTAATGAATTTTATTCTACAGCCAGACCCTGTAGTGAATAAAGTGAAGGTGTCATTTGCAGGGTGGAAAGTTATTTTCAGAAGGTCTGACATGCTGATAAGCATACTTTTCCATTCAGTGAGGAAGGCACTTGTAAACCACCACACTTATCGTTTTACTTAGTAGAGCCACTAGAGGTTCAAACAGCCTTTCGGCTGATGACCTAAACAACAAAACAGATTATTTAAACAGATATCCTTTGTTGTATTTTTATACTGAAACTGTACTACTACACAGTAGTACAGCGCAGTCAATGGCCCGTATATATCAACAATACACAATACATAATATTAACGAACGTAAAAAACTTGCAAAATAGTAGTGGTGACCTTCAGTCTGCATCAACTTCATTATAGTGATGTCATACACTCGTCAGTTCATTACATTACAACGTCAACGCAAAATTTTACCAACACCATCTCAATTTGAGATCAAAATAATAATTCACATAATAAACCAAGTTTAGCTTAAGTAATTTAGTTTAATTTGCTAAAAGTTATTATCTTCCATTTTCAAGAATAATTTATGAAATATTTCTTAGTTAATAATAAATATGTTTAAGAATACTTTTTTAAGTTCAATGAACTTAAGTTAAACCTCTACTGTAAAACACTCACACGACTATCTCTAACTAATGTGAATTAATTAAAAATAACCTATGTTTTAATCATGATTAAATGACGCAAAATAAAAGTCAACCTCAATAGAACTTAAAAAATACGGAAAATCACTAATTGACGCTAAACTAAGTATTGCCGCTTTAGAAAAAAAAATGCTTGAAATAAAAATTGTAATTTTTAAAAATTTTTTATAACAAGTTTATTCTTTTATCGTGGCCTTCGGGCCAGCCCAGTCAGTCAGCAAGAAAAAAGTCGCTATCATTTGTTAAGTAACACTGGCTGGGCAAGCGAATTTTTATGGTGACTAGCTGACAGCCATTCCTGGACAAATTCAACATGGGGTCCATGTTCAAAAATTCATGGCGAATCACATCATAAACTATAGCGAAAAGCAGCGATCGAATTGGTTGTTGTTAATAACGTACAGTTCCCGATAACAATTAAAAGCTAAAAAATAATTTTTCTGTCGTAAAATGTATACAAGACCGCAATTTAAAAAACGCATTTTTTACCGATTTTAATGAAAAATACGGAAAATTGTTAAGTGACGTTAAACTGAGCACTGTAAAAAAATTCTTACAATAAAAGTTGTAGGTTTTATTATCTACAGCTTTGATTACTTATACTTTTATTGTGAAATTCATATTAAGTCAACCTAAAAAAAACAATTTTTAACACGACGCAGCTCCTTTTTTAATTTTAGCCGACATTGCGCTTACCCCATCTTGTAGAGCATTAAAAATGTAGACAAAATGTGAACGGATACCGGAGAGATTTGGAGCAGAAGTTTACTAGTTTATTTATAGTATATCACTGGAAGCTAGTAATAATTCTGCGCTAAGCGCAGGCGTAATTGCTAACTTAATAATATATAGAAACATTTATATTCCATTAAAAGATATATTTAAATTCTAAAAAAGATCTACTGAAATTATGTCCTACCAAAAGTTTTACAGAGAATTCTAATAATTCATTTGTTTCCACAGCTGTATAAAAGTCCTAGGGTATAAGGTGATTCATTAAGCAGTGTGCGTAAAAACAAGGCAGATTTTAGTACCTCAACCAAGGCGTAACTGTTCTTAACGAACAAGATTTATAAACAAACGAACAAATTTTGCTGACATTTAAAGAAGTTCTATGATCTAATTACGGAAATTTAACTAAAATACTTGTATATTTTTAATTTTTTAAGTTTCATACTAAACAAGAACTTCCAAATTAGCCGTGGAGATTTGAAAATTTATTCAGAATACTGATTAAAGAGGACAAAAACATAATTCTTTTATATTTGTTACTGCACTACTTATATAGGCTTCTAGAATCCTCTTCAAGGGTTTCTTCTTCTTCTCCTTCTCGTCCTCCTCTTCTTCTTCTGATTTTTCCTCCTCCTCCTCCTCTTGCTTTATTGCTCCTAAAGTTTATTGCTTCTGAGTATCAGTAAAAAATTAAAACTTAAGGTAGACTCCCCACTTAACGCAGAAAAAGTTGACTGTTAAGAAGAATAGTGTTATACAATCCTGGTTTTCCTCGAAAATTTGGATAATCGCGAAAGAGTTGGGCTGATCTATTAAAAGTTCCAAAAGCGCTACGAGACTAATTCTTAAGGTAGTTTTGTTTAAGAATAGTCAACCATTTTTACTCCTTAAAAACAACTGTCCAAATGCAAAAAAACTTATTGCGGATTAATCTTTAAGCAGCAAATACGCAAATTTCAGCTCTAAGTGATTGGGAAGTTAAAAAACAAGTAATAAATTGTATTATTAGTGAGTGAATCATTAAACCAAAGAGAGAAGGGTTTCGATCTTATAGGCCTATTTACAGATTCTGCCGGAAAGTGTACCCTGCTAGGACAAACCGTACAATTTATGAGTACTATATTTTAAAACAATTAATTTAATTTCGTGGTCAATTAACCCTAACAATCCTACCTAGTCCATAATTTAATTGAAAAAAGACCTCCACCCTTCCTTTACTTCTTACAACGAATTGAATGCAACTTACCAGTTGTATAATAGGCAATAAAATACGAGAATGGTAACCTTAAAAACGTTGTATTGAACAACGTTTAAAAAAATTAAATTATAAATGGTTGGTTAATTAACTATTTAATTAATTAAGATTGATATTGATTATATTAAGGAATCCCAAACTTAAAGTAATACTTTTCCAATTCTTGTTTTAGCTACTATACACTGGTTAAATAACATTTTTAAGTACACTAACATTAATACAGCAATAAAAATCTGGTGTGAAACACTCACACGACTCTCTCTTGCAATTCAAAAAAATTACCAATATAACCTTAGCAATAAAACGTTAGAAATAAACAAACAACTAACCTGAAAAACATAACCTAATTTTAATCATGAGTGAAAGACGCAAAATGAAAATCAAACTTAGTATGGCTTAATACGGAAAATCACTTTTTGACGCTAAACTAGACTCTGTAGAGAAAAATGTTTAAAAGTTTTAGATCTTTTAACATACTATAAATTTTATTAAATGCATTTTTGTCGTAAAATGGATACTACGGCCGAAATCATAGAAAATCAATTTTTTACAGATTTTCATGAAAAAAAAATTAGAAAATCACTAATTACCGCTAAACTAAGCATTATACAAAAAAATGTTAAAAAAAAATTGTAGGTTTTTAAATTCCTTACAACGTTTTAGTTTATTCATTTTTGCCCTGAAATGCACATTAAGGTTGCAATCCTAAGAAAAAAACATTTTTTCGACGAGAGAAGAGTCTCCCCAAGAATTTCAGCAGAAATGGCACCTTCTCTATCTTGTAGAGAATAAAAATTGTAGTAAATGAGGCGATTTAAAAAAAACCGTACAATTCATTTCTGAGAAAATCGCAAAAAAGAGAAACATGACACGAATAAACTACTACTTCCGGTCGTCGCGGCGACGACTTTGCCACTAGACCAACCCGGTGGGTTTAGAGTTACGCAAAAATAATTTTATTCATGAACTTGATTAAATTTATAAAATTTTCGCTATGGGTAGGCCTACCGTTTAATTTAAATTAAATAATCAACAAAACTGGTAGGCCTACATTCAAAATGTTTTAAAAAATGGTTTCTAAGGATGCTTAATATATTTCATTTTAATTATGGCTTATTGAACAGTGAACACGAATCTTCTAAAAATATTATCACAAATATTTCATTTCATGAAATTTTGCAATTGACCCTTTCAGAGCCCAAACAATATTTACAAGTTTGATCCTAAAGTGCCATATAATTTTTTTAAGGATGTGCCAAAAGTTTCAGCGCTTATGTTAACAACTTGCTGGTGTAAGCCTGTCATTACCCACCGAAATTTCGTTACAGAAAAATAAAATTTCCCGAAAAATAATTTTAATTGTGTTCATAAAAAGTAGTAAAAATATTCAAAATACATTTTTTTAAATTTATTTAAAGTCGCATCAAACTGAACAACACAAAACTTTTAACAGAAAAGACCGACCAAATAACAGAAAACCGTGTTTTCCGACGAAGAATGCTAGAAGAGACCAGAAAGATTGAAGGAATACTGGTAAAGAATCAAGAAAGAAACATCAGGAAAATACTCCAACACAACAAAAATTGAAATAAGATGGTTCTATCTATTACTTATAAGAAAACTACAAAACTTCTATTATATTCATCGCATGTACTAAATGCACAAGCAAAAAAAAGTAAAAAGCTCTTGTTGAAGTAGGGTTTCTTGTTTAAAACCGGATGTTCTGCATAATTATGCCAATGAAGACGATGAAGAATAATAGATTAAAATGGGCGAAGAAAGAGCGCCAGATCTGAGTAGGAATCGACGAACTCAGGACCTCAACATACAAGGCACTTGTTGCACTGACCACAAGACCAACTTAGTTGAAGTAGGGAAAGAACCCTTAATTATAATATAAAATAAATATATAATTCTTTTCACAAATATTAAAGTTTAGTAGACACTGATAAATAACTGACAAAAACTCGAAAAATTTTACTTTTTGTTTTAAGAAAGTCTAGTTTAGCTTGTATAGTCGTGAAACATGAAGATTAGGTTATTTCTGAGCAACAAAATGAGTAAAAATCGGGTGATTAAATCTGTGTTTGCTAAATAGTAATAATGTAGATAATTTTCACACAATAGTCTTTTGTATTTGCTTCGTACGTGAATTGTACAAGACAGCCTGCACATAAACTACCACGGACAATGCTGACTCTATTTACAAATTTAGATATACATTTAAGGCAAATACAGACTCAATTTCCAGTAGTCTATTTACAATTAAGTAAATAGACAGCCATGCATAGGTCTTGGTAGTGTACAATGTCCTACAGGGTTTTAGCAGTTATACATCTCACCTTTAATTAATTAAGACACGACGTCACTTATCATAAATGCATTTACAAATTAATTGTCCATCAAAAAAACTGTCTATTAACAAATTTATCAAAATATAATATATTGTTTTTTTGTGACTATCTAATTATGTAGGTAATGATTTAAAAAAGTTGATATCAGATTTTCATTTGCGTCCCTGTTTCTTGATTCTACGACCTAAAAGAGTGGTTTTCAAAAGGGTGTCTGCGTGCGCGTGTCATGCGTTCTAGAGTGAGTTCGGAACAGGCTGCGGACTAATCCTTGTTTGGACGAAGAAGAAGAAGAAGACGTAGCTTAAAAAATATTAGTAGACCTACTCGAATTGAGGCAGTAGGCTACTCCAATCAATAATTTTAAAATGTTATTTCCTCAAAAACGAGTCCAAAGATTTTGATTAACGTTTCCTTATTTACTAAAATAAATGTTTTAATTAAACTGACTTATGCAGTACCCATGGTAAATGAGTTTCTATCGTTCAAAGAATTTCTTTTAATTACAGCCATAATGAGGTTGGTTCCCTGTAAGAAAATGTATTATCCAAAATTTTAACCATAAGGCGGATTTAAGGAAAATATGTTTATATTTTTTAAAGAAGTTTAAAAATCTGGTGTAAAACACTCACACAACTTTCTCTTGCCAATGCAAATAATTAACAATATAACCTAACATTAGTAATAAAACATTAGAAATAAACAAATAACTAACTTTTAAAAATATAACCTTATTTTAATCATGACTGAAAGACGCAAAATGAAAATCGAACTCAGTTTGGCTTAAAAATACAGAAAATCACTCTTGCACGCTAAACTAGGCTCTGTAGTGAAAAATGCTTTAAATAAAGGTTGTAGATCTTTTTATTTCCTATAAAATTTATATATACACTTTTGTCGTAAAATGCATTCTAAGGCCGAAATCTTGAAAAAATTGATTTTTCACACGTTTTCGTGAGAAAAAATCAGAAAATCGCTAATTACTGCTAAAATAACGTTATAAAAAAAATGTTTAAAATAAAATTTGTAGACTTTTAAATTCTTTACAACTTTTATTATATACATTTTTGCGCTAAAATGCATATTAAAGCCGCAATCTTAAAAATGTATTTTTTTACGTAAAAACAGCCTGACGCAGAATTTCAGCAAACACGGCGCCTACCCTATCTTGTAGAGCATAAAAAATGTAGTAAACCAGGCGATTTAAAAAAAATCGTAGGACCAGTTTTTGAGAAAATCGCAAAAAAGTGAAAAATTATACGAATAAACTACTACTTCCGGTTGACCGATTTTGATGAAAATGTTCGTGTCGGGTCCGGTAGTGGTATGTAACTTAAGTTTCAAGTTTGAAGTTCGTACAATGTTCCGTTCTTGAGATATTCTGTTCACACACACACACACACACACAGAGACCAATAGCTAAAAACATGTTTTTTGGGTTCAGGGGGTCTGAAAACGTATAGATCCGGTGAAAACTCGATTTCTAAAAATTGACATGAAAACAATACTTTCCTTCCTATATATTCATATAGGCAAGAGAAAGTAAAATTAATCATTTCGGAATATTTGTTTATAAAAATTAGGGGCCTAATATAAAATGTTAAGATAAAAATTGTATTTTTTTGGAAATAATGTATTATTATTTTCGCCTTAATGGTAATGGTTCAAAGGGAAACTTGAACTTTTATGTACAAGAATTTTATTATATATATGAAAAATATTAAGTTTAAGTTATTCTTGTTAAAAGTAATCAAGGTTATCAAGATGGTTAATTTATAATGGGATAACGTTTAAAAATAATATGGCGGAAAACTGTAAGATATTAAAGGATCTATTAAAAAGAAGAAATGCTGTAATAGCTATAAAAACTGTCATAAAATTAACATGGTTATACTCTTTAATAAATTTGTTATTTTTAACTGGTTTGAGTGTTCAATAAGTTAGTTAGGTGCATCACAACTTTTACAAGACTCATCAGCGATTAGGTTAGGTCAATTCAAGGTTAATGCGTATTTGTATTATTTATTACTATTAGCAGAAGCGCAGGAAACTGTTTGGTATCTAAACAACACAGTTTACACAAGATTTCACTCTTGTAAATGCATTCAAGATAAACAAAATAATAAGTTATTTTAAAAAGAAAAGAAGCACACAAACAAGTTGCTTCCTCTTTATTCTCTTCGTTGAATACGCCAACAATAAAGTTTAAAATAATTATTTAAGACCAATGTTATATAAAAAGAACAACTTAATTTTTTTTTATGAGTAGAAACTGTTGATTAATACATTTAGTTTACAACCAATAAAACATGTAATTATATTACTAATAGTTACTGGCTTAGTTACAGAATAATTAATACAGGCTATAAATACTACTTCTATACGTATTTATTAAACAATAATTGAAATTTTTTTTATAAACAAGAATGGTAAACTAATCCACGGTAAGCAAAAGTTATTGTGCAGTATTGATTTGGAAGAACCAAGGAAAGTACCATCACAACTTTGATCAGTGGTTCACAATAATTTTAATAATAATAATAAAATTTGGTGTGAAACACTCCCACGACTTTCTCTTGCCAATACAAATAATGAACATAATGAACATTATTATAACCTAACATTAATAATAAAACATTAAAAATAAACAAAAAACCTAACCTCAAAAAACATAACCTTAATTTAAACATGATTGAAAGACACAACTTCAAAAATGACATCAACCTCACTTAGACTTCAAAATACGGAAAATCACTCTTTCACGCTAAACTAGGCTCTGTAGAGAAAAATACTCTAAATAAAAGTTGTAGATTGTTTAATTTCCTATAAATTTGATTATAAACAATTTTGTCGTTAATACATAGGCCCTACTAAGACTGAAATCTTTAAAAAAATCGATTTTTTTAACAAGTTTTCGTGAGAAAAAAGACAGAAGATAACTAATTACCGCTAAACTAAGCGTTACGTATACTAAAAAATGTTTGAAATAAAAGTTATAGGATTTTAAATTCTCTACAACTTTTATTATATATTTTTGCACTAAAATGCATATTAAAGTCGTAATCTTAAAAAAAACAATTTTTTTACGAGCAAACAACCTCCCCAAGAATTTCAGCAGATATAGCGCCTACCCTATCTTGTAGAGTTTATAAAAAATTAAGTAAATTAGGCGATTTTAAAAAAAAACATTGTAGGAGCCGTTTGTGAGGAAAATGCTGTGAAGTTGAAGCTAAACAAAAATACCTTTCCGTGCCTCTTAACGAAGGCCGTGAGAGAGCGATGTGATGTTTCCCTTTCCGCAATTTAAAATAAAAAGAAGGAAGTAAAAGACAGTGACGTAGTTATTTTTCATCAACAGTTTTTTTGACACCTGGTAAAAAAGGAAATGGTTATATCAATAAGAAAGTGATGTCGAAATATGAAACGTTATTACCGGCTTTGAAAGAAAGGCTAAATTTTAGTTGGAAACTTTGTACGTAATAGAATTTTAAAGAAATGGGAAAGAAATTGAATGGGAAATTGAAAGGTAACAAGTGGTTAACAAACAGTGCAATTGCACGGTAGTAAAATATAGAGTCACACTGTTGAAGTTGGCAGCACTTGTAGATTTCTCTTCCCTTCCTCACTGCCTATCCATACGCAAAAGGCATTCTCGTGACTAACTTTCTGCAAAGTTTATTCACAATGACTTTTAATTGTTCATAAGAGTCAAAAATTCTAATATTATGAAAGCCTGCCTCACTGAACAAATGTTGGCATACGGCGAAATCCTGATGATGATAACCAGAGACCCGGATCTGTACTACAAAATCAATTTCTAGCTAAAGACATGAAAATAAACATAATAGGTAGTCGTTTGAAACAAGTCGTGTTCACCGATGATCTAAGATAGTTAACCACCAACTGAATTTTGTTAAAATTTTATCGAAGAAATAAATAAGAAGGTTGGAGAAAGTACCCGTCTAACTATAATTGAGGACCGTTGGTTAATTTTCGTAATACGAGGTTTGGCTATTAAATAACGAGACTGACTTTGTAAAAAGTTTAATTTTAATTTTATACATAATCACTTATTGTCACCTTCAAAATACACTTCTTCTCTATCCCTACAACGCTCCATGCGAACTTTCCATTGTTGGAAACAGTGCTGGAAGTCATATTCTGACAGCTCCTTCAGGACATGTGCCGCTTTCTCTTTTACAGCTTCCACAGACTCAAATCTTGTCCCTTTTAATGCAGGTTTCACCTTAGGGTACAGGTAGAAGTTACATGGTACAAGATCTGGTGAATAAGGTGGATTTTCTAACACTGAGATGCTGTACTTGGCTAGGAACCTCTTGGCAGATAACGCGGAATGAGCTGGCGCATTGTCTTGGTGGAGAACCCATAATTTGTCCTTCCACATTTCGGGGCGTTTTTTCCTTACTCTTTGACGTAGTTTAGAAAGTACCTCAAGGTAGTAATATTGATTAATTGTTTGACCTTCAGGTGAAGGTACACAATCCCTGGGATATCAAAAAAAAACAATCAACATTGCTTTAAATTTTGACTTGCTCATTCGAGCTTTTTGGCTCACGGTGAAGTTCGGCTCTTCCAGTGCATGGATTGGCGCTTCGTTTCCGGATCATTAGTAAAAAATCACGTTTCATCACATGTTATTGTCTTCTACCTGTTCCCTAAGGTGAAATCTGCATTAAAAAGGACAAGATTTAAGTCTGTAGAACTGTAAAAGAGAAAGCGGCACGTGTTCTGAAGGAGCTGACAAACGATGACTTTAAGCAATGTTTCCAACAATGGAAACTTCGCATGGAGCGTTGTAGGGATAGAGAAGGAGTGTATATTGAAGGTGACAATAAGTGATGTATAAAATAAAAATAAAATGTTTTACGTCAGTCTCGTTATTTAATAGCCACACCTCGTATATAAGCATGCACGCTCGCAAAAACAATAGCTAAAAACACGTCTTTGGATTCAGGGGGCCTGAAAACGTATATTTCCGGTGAAAAGTCGATTCCGAAAAATCGATGATAACAATACTTTCCTTCCCTATAGGCTATTTATATACCTAATGTAAATTTCCCATAACAGGCGGGTGAAGTGTTAAATTATTTACATTCCATCTGCTAATTCCAGGGCTACAAAAAATAAATCTGTTTATAATCATATGGTCAGCTAATCATATGACTGAACCATTTATGAACAGAGAAGGTGGAGGTGTAATGAGAGTAATGAATTTGGTTATACATACAGACCCTGAGATGAATAAAGTAAATGTGTCATTTGCCGGGTAGAAAGTAGATACATTTCAGAGGGTTTGGCATGCTGTTAAGGATACTTTTACATTAGGTGAGGAAGACATGATAAACCACCTCACTCCTCGTTTTACTTAGTCAAACCTCTGGAGGTTTAACCAGCCTTTCGGGTGATGACTTAAGCAACAACGTATTGGTAATATAACAAACAATGCCCATAACAGACAGGTGGAGTGTCAATTTATTTACACTTAATCTGTTCGTTGCAGGGCTAAAATAAATAGTTCTTTTTCTTATCACATGGTCAGCCAAATAAATGACTGAACTATTTAAGAACAGAAGAGGTAGAAGTGTAAAGGACAGTAGTCAGGGTTATCTCCTCTGAGAGTAATGAATTTCACTATACAACCAGATCCTGTGGTGAATAAAGTGAAGGTAACTTTTGCAAGGTGGAAAGTGGATGCTTTTCGGAGGGCCTGACATGCTGATAAAGATACTCTTTCAACTCAGTGAGGAAGGCAATAGTAAACCACCTCACTCCTCGATTTTACTTAGTAAAACCTCTAGAGGTTCAAGCCAGCCTTTTGGCTGTTGACCTGAACAACAGCAGACTATGACGATACCTGTGGTGCAGTATAGAAGTGAGGTATAGGAACTTTCCAAGTAGGAATAGATAGATTGCAGGGGGTGGAAATGAGTTTTCTGAGAGCAGTGAAGGGCTGTACCTGATAGGATAGGCTAAGAAATATTGCTTCACAGGATGAGGTGGGCATAATTGCCCTAGAAGAAAAAGTTAAAATTCATGAGGAACTGGTGCAGCAATTTTGAATAGATGGGGAGGACTTTTGCCCCATTTAGCCCAAGAGTACAAACCCATGGGTAAGCGGAATGCTGGATGTCCAAGAAGGAAATATTTTCCAGAACAGGCAGAGATGCCTAGTCTATGAAGTGAAGAAGATAAAGATAAATAAATAATTGTGAAACAAACGTAATGATGGTTTGACCAAGTTCAGTTAAGGGGACCGTAACTGCCTATATAACTACATGTTAAGTTTTTGCAACTTTTCTAAAAAACTATAAAAATTAGAACCTTAATTTTTTTGAAATTCAACTTCAGGCTTTTATTTAATTCCGCACTGAAGCTTATTTTTGAATAAAGTATTATAAATTGATTATTAATTTTTTATAAAAAGTACTAATAATTCCAAGAAAAAAAAAATTAAAAAATTGTAAAATATTTATTATGGACAATTCTTAAATAATCCTGTGTGCGGAACTAGCCCATTATAAGTAAAATGTGCCCTGAAAATTTCAAACTGATATCATTAATTATGCCAGAGAAAACTTTCAAAAATCATGATTTGCTGCAAATTGACTTATAAATTGTAATATTGTATAAAAATTGTAATTTATAGTTTTTAAATAACGTCCAGCGCTGTAAGATGGTTGGTCTGGATCCCCGTCTTCAAGTTATTATCTTTTTAAACTCCTCTGCCCGTATTTGTTTTTCAAATTCAGACAGTTTTCTTTCAGTGTCTTCTATTCGTCCTGAATCCAGTCAATGCATTGCACGAAACATGTTCCTTCCAGATTTCAGCCCCAGTTCTTTGTACAAAAGTGTCTTTATACAATAATATAATGTTTATATTTTTAAAAATTGCACTACCACCATAAATAATAAATCAAAACACTCAGAATACTATGCAGTTTAATAAAATAAAAAAAAATCTGAATTTTTTTTCCCAGTTATGGTTCCCTTAAACATTTCAAAAACATTCTAAGTCACATCAACAACAGTGACTACTGTGATTTGTAAAGCTGCAATGTTGGTTTTAACTTGTAATAATTCTTGGACCCTAGCTGGGAATGAAAGCCAGGACCTTCTGCTGTGTCGGGCATGTTAGTCACTACACCACATATGAGACCCTTGCCCTGTATGAAATATAGGTAAGGAAAGTAATATTTTTGTATCAAAATTTTGAAATTGAGTTTTTATCGGATATAACTTAAACATTTTCAGGTCCCTTGAGCCCAAAAAAATTATGTTTTTACTGATTAGTCAGTAAACTGACTAAGTCAGTGTCTGTATGTGTGTGAACAATGTGTGTTGTTCTGGTGGGATAAAACGTTTCTAGTTTTAATTTGTAACCAACCCCTTTGAAGGTTATCAAATAACAAATAGACGATTAAATTGCATTTTAATATATTACCAAGCATAAATAAATGGCTAATTCACATAAAAAAGATGTTAAACAAAGTGTATTTT
Source organism: Catonia carolina (assembly GCA_035578175.1). Classification (NCBI taxonomy): domain Eukaryota; kingdom Metazoa; phylum Arthropoda; class Insecta; order Hemiptera; family Achilidae; genus Catonia; species Catonia carolina. The sequence continues at coordinate 5,925,779 of JAQMRL010000004.1, forward strand.
ATTCACATTATATAATGGGTATTTTGCAATATTCTTATAATATATTATTATGATATTAAAATCATTCCTGGGGTATTCCTGGCAATTTACTATAAATAAAACTTCTTTAGCGAAAATTGAATTTATCTAACCGTGGTTTTAGTATTGTATAGTAACGTAATTATACAATTTATCATTAGATATTTAATAATTTATTCTATAATCTAACTATTTGAATTTATCCGTCAACAAATTAACATCAATCATATATCAAAGGTAAATATAAATATATTAATTTTTTTTAATTCCTAATTTGTGTACGTTGCAATCTGTTCAATTCAGAACAATAAGCAACCCCATGACCCAATGAGATGAGGATGATGTGTATGACGTGTAAATGAGATGTAGTCTTGAACAGACCCAGGCCGACCATTCCTGGGGAGTATGGTTAATGGAACCCCAACCATCAAAGTACACCGGTAACCGTCGTCTAGTATTCAAATCCGTATAAAAGTAACTACATTTACCAGGATTTGAACCAGGAACCTTCGTCTCCGAAAATCAACTGTTAAACAGCTGATTCTGGCGACGACTTTACCTCTAGACCAACCCGGTGGGTTAATTAGAATTATCGTTCTTAGTGACACGATAATTTTTCTGGGTAAACCTCCTTTCATTAAAATAATTTTTTTCACGTAATTTAATGTTTTTGTGGTTGATCTCGGTCTGAACTATTGAAATACATAAATAACCGAAATTCGAAATTTTCAGTTAAAACTATAATACAGTCTCGCCTTAAACGCGTGGCGAGTTCTTCGGAGTGCACCAGCAATCTTTCCTCTGGTCTTTGGCTGTATTATCTTCCCAAGGTATTTGAAGCTAACAGGTGTCAAACGATGAGGTCCTTTTCTGGTATTTTTATCTAGCAATTGATGCATTATAGCTAAATAAATTAAAATTTTAGATACAGTTCAGTATTTAATTAAGTTATAAAAGTTTATTGAAAAAGTCACTTCATAAAAAAAACTGATATCTCAATGCTCTAGTTATTTTACAGTTCAAAGACACGTTGATAGTTCAAAGAGTACAATATTTTTAGTTTTATCACTCACTTTTGCACTAAAATAAAATACCGTATCATACAGTTATTATAAAAACATGGTGTGAAATATTCACACGATTTTCTCTTGTTAATGTACATAATAATCAAAATAACCGATGTTTAATCTTTTGTAAACAATGTAAAACGAAAAACATTTAATTTTTACTTTCTCTTGCCAATATGAATGTAAAGGAAGAAAAGTATTGTTTTCATGTCAATCGAATCGATTTTTCAACGGATCTACACGTTTTCCCTGAACCCAAAAAAACATGTTTTTAGCGATTGGTCTGGGTGTGTGTCTGTGTATAGAGAAAATCTCAAGAACGGAATATCGTACGAACTTGAAACTTGAAACTTAAGTTACATACCACTACCGGACCCGAAACAAACATTTTCATCAAAATCGGTCAACCGGAAGTAGTAGTTTATTCGTGTCATTTTTCACTTTTTGCGATTTTCTCAAAAACCGCTCTGTAATGAGAAAATTGTGTGGTAACCCAAAGAGGCGACCTCCACTAGATTATGTAATGTGAAGACGAAGCCTCCACCAGATTTCGCATGGCAAAGTAAGGTGCTAGACATCAAACTAAGTAAGGAGGAATATCCACCGAAGTAGACGCCAACCACCATACTAAATAAGAGGTACAAGCACAGCGAACTTCACCAGACAAAATGTAGTGTAGCAACAGACTAAAAAAAGAAAGTAACGGCTCAACTGTGTTTCACCAGACACTGAAATGAAAACACAGCCAAACTGGTACTTTAGGGGCATAGAAAAACCTCCACCACTCTGCCTAAGGAAAACTGCTATAGGATTCGGCAGAGAAAATCCAAATTTCCATTCTCTGAATCTATGCAAAGCATAACCCAGAAATTCTAGCAGGTAGAGCTAAACTCGCTGTTGGAAGAGCGAAGGTGTGATTTAAAAATCAATCTCGGGTCTAAGAAAAATATTACACAGACAACTTGGAGTGAAAATAATAAAATATTAATTTATTTAAAAACTAAACTAAAACAAAATTTTAAACTAACATAAAATATGTTTTTTTTTCTACTTTTTAATAAAGAAAAAAAATTATAATTGATAAGTGATTAATATATCTAATAGTGGTTATAAAACTATAATAATAACTTAGTTATACCTAATTAATTGAATCAAAATAACGGGAACAAACAAAAACAATAAAAATAACTACAGAAACTTGTCAATGCTAACCAAAATAATTGAAAGGTACTTAATATAAGGATTATAAATAAATAATAAGTTAGAACGGAACTAGCCTAGTGTTTGTCAGATGGACGATTTAAAGAAAGAAAATTACCGGACAAAATCGTTTAAAAATTTAATAAAAAAATTTATTAAAATTATTTAGTTAAAAATTAATAAATCATTGATAAAAAAAATATTAAAAAAAATATTGGATTAAAATTAAAACTTGGCTTTACAAAAAGAAAAATATAAGAATTAACTTGAAGAAACTACCTAGAATTGAATTAAACAGATGAATTGAAAGAAAAATTTAAATGTGAATACGAGAAATAAAGGTGACGTATTTTTATTTGAAAATCAGTTAACAAACCATCTAAAACAAGAAACTATTTAAAGGAAAACTTAAACAAATAAACTATTCGGCAATTAATTTTAAAGACAAGATTTAACAAAAAAAAATGTAAAAAAAACCCGTATAAAAAAACTTCAAAAATCTACTTTAGAAAATCTATAATCAAAAAAAAAATTCTTTACAAAAGAAACAACGTTACATTTCAAAAAAAACTATGACTTATTTTTTTTAGAATGAAATAAGAAGAAATTAAGCAATGAAAAACAAGGTCTGTTTGAAATTGTTCGAACTGACTTCCACATAAAAATAGTTCTAAAAAAATAAAAAGATTAAAATTAAGAAGAGAAAAAGTTTAAAGTCGAAGCGACTGACACTGAAAAGTGACCATTTGAGGTGGTCATTGGAATATCTTAAAGTTGGGAGAAGCATTTGAAAAACAAAACATCTTCTCCGTAAAAATTATTACAACCAAAAATTTAATGTGAAATAATAAAAAAAGAAATTGAGAAAAATACTGATTTTAAATTTTAATATTAAGTTGGAATGCGAAAGGCATACCAAATCTAAACTTTTATAATAATTATTAAAAATATTACTTAAAAATTATCGGGGAAATAGTTTTACATTAAATTCATCAAATATCTTAAAATAAAAACATGCCGTATTAAATTTTAGCCAAAATCCTAACCGGGATTAAATAATCATTTTAAATTTAAATTTTAGATATAGTTTAAAGAAAATCATTATAGATAAATTACCTGGAGCTTATAAGGATGTTCACTCGTCCACAGCTACAAAGCAAAGGCGTAGAATATAAGAAAAAAAAATTAACGCACGAGAAAAATTAAACGTTGACATTGAAGAAGACGGTTCAATGTACATAAAAAGAAGCGTCAGCGTAAATCGTACGTACAGAGAACATATCACGAGACGGTCGATTGTATTGATAGAGATGGGAATTCAATTATTAGAACAATTACACATATTATAAAACCCATTTAAGCCTAACGTAACGTTAGCAAGGAAAAATATTAACGGAAAAAAACCAAGAAATATAACACCGGATATTCGCTTTAGAAAAATTCAATACAGAACTTCTAGTTAACAATGATTTTAATATAAAATTAATTAATAAAATTTATAAAATGAAATAAAATTACAGGGTGTCTAAACAATTTATTGACACTTAAGAAAATTATTTGAATTTAAAAAAAATTAACAGACAAACCTGTCTGCTATTGTAAGATGTTTCAAGAAATCTTGAAATATCTTACACCTCCCCCCCTAAAGAAAATTTCCATCTCTGGGCAATACAAGTGTGTATACCTAAAACAAGAACATCTCCTTTCGTATGTTGAGATAAATAATCAAGTAAACTTTACATTTTACTAGTATGACTTTAACAAGATAATTATAATTTATTTAAAAGCAGTCATTTGCAATTAGTTATATTATTTGAAATAAGAACAATTTATAATCATGATACATTATTACGATATTATCGCAAAGTTGATATCGTAATACTAGGTGGCTTAACCTGATTATTGATTTGTGACATTAATATTATTTTAAAAAGTACATATACATTCAAAAGTGTTATCACGCTTAACCATGAATACATTATAATTTGATGAAAATATGTTTGTGTTATAATAGTACTCCAGTCGTTAGGTAATTTAATGGGTTTGTTTAAGTTTGCGGGTAAAGGATCGATTTGATTTATAATTGGGAAGGATGTGTTCCAATGTTGGTTGAGGATGTAGGACAAATTGTTTGTCAAAGGTGGCGAGTAATCAACAAAATGTAAAAAAGGTAGTGTAGGAATATTGGTCCATGATAATGGGATGAAGTGTTTCAACTGGAAACTTGTAGGAGATCTATAGTCACAAGGAAAAACAGTGTGGATAAGGGTTTTGAGATTATGTTGTAGTGTACAGTTACAAGGCAGTTGTACATGAGTGACGCCGATGTTAACAGGAGTAAGAAGGATTGAGGAATTAGGACAATTAATAGTAGTATTAGGAAGAATATTGGTGATTAGAAATTCAACTGGTGACTTCTCAAAGATGGACATCAACATTGATGATGTACAATGGAAAACACAAAACTTTTGCAATTCTTGAATTGAAGCTCCCTGGATGATTTGTCGTAGGCAAGATGATTTTAACATTGGATTTGACGTGTGGCGAGGCAGTAAGCATAATCCTTTGTCTGGTTGGCAAGTTGGAGAGGAATGTTCAATAATTTGCACCCTGGACGTTGAATTGATAATGTAGAAAGGTTCACTTGATAAAACGCATGATTCTTTGTACCATTGAAGAGGAACAGGTGAATACTTGTACAGTTCGTAGTTTGAAGTCAATGTTTTTAGCGGAATTTGTATTTTTATTAGAATTTGTTTCTTGTAAAAACTGCAGGTTGTTAACTTTAAATGTTGATATTTTTTAAGTTGACGCAAAGGTATAGCTAACTCTTTGTTATGATGTTGAATTTTGGTTTGCAATTTTTGAAGATCATTAAGTAGAACTTGGGAACTTAAAATATCTGTTGGAACTTGATGAGAAAAACAGTCCTGTTTAATTTTGTTGTAGTGAGTATCATATGCGGAGACAAAGATGTGTAGATAAGCAAAGTAGAAATAATGAAGAATAGAAAACCAGTTTTTTGTTTCTTGCGTTTCTTGTTCCTGTAGGTGTAGTGCAATATCTTTAAAATCTTGTTCAGATTGACGAAATAATTGTTGAAGTTTTTGAATTGTTGAGTTGAATTTGTTGGTTGTAGATGCTAAATGGCGGTGGTCTATGTGAAGAAGTTCTTGTAAGGTGTTTAGATGTTGTGTTAGGAACTGCTCATTATATTCGACTGCATGTAATTCATCAGTAGTCGCAACAGAACAGCACCAGCTAAGGAAACGTCCGATGAAATCCAGCGTACGTCGTGAGCGGGATGGTTCAAGTCGTTCATTTTCATCTTGATTAAACAAAACGTGAGTTGTCGCATTATATAATTTATGAAGAGCATTTGGGAGTTGACACTGCTGTTCTTGTTTCATTTGACATGTCGGTAGTTCTTCTTGAAGATCCACAGTAGACGATTGGTTGATTAGGGTAAATAAAAATTGGGTAAAGTTGCGAGGAATCATAAATTCTGGAGTCTCAAGAGTACAAGATGAGTTGCTTTGGTTGAAGGTGCATGATGGGAAAGGGATGACATGTTCGTGAGTAAAGTAAGATGTTGGGTTTGTTAAAGGGACGGTGTAAATCAAAGGGATTGAGGATTCGTAAATGAATGTATCCTGGATGGGAAAGAGGTAAATCCCATGAAAAATGTGAATAGGAGTTGTTTTTACGAATTGGTGAATGCCTAAGAGTATATTGAGAAGGATGAAATGACGTAATTGAAGGGTCATGGTGAAGGAAGCTATGATAATAATTTGGATGTGAGCGTACTATTTAACAATATTTCAGATTTCAATGACAAAAGTCTAGTTAAGCATAAAGCGATTTTGAGTAAAACATTTTTTTAAAAATTTGTATTGATGTGAAATATATATTGATATTTATAGAACTTTTTTTATAAATTAGTTAAATAAATTTAGGTATACCTATATATTTTTTTAACCTTGAAAATATTTGAACATTGATATTTTTTTAGAAAGACCAATTTTTTAATCAGTAAAACTTTAAATATATAATTTTTTTAATTAGATTACTTGATTATGAGAAATAAATGTAAAAGAGATGTTTTTGTAATTTGAATATAAAAAAAAGATTCGGAACGCGGCCTAATATGGAAATCAAATCTAAATTTTGTTTTTAAACAAATTATTTTGTATTTGGTGTTTTTAATGTAAGAGGTAATTAAAATTAAATGCTTAAAATCTAAATTATACTTATAGAATAAAATCACCAGCTACACATTTGTTAACACAGACTTAAGTAAAAGTTTAGCAGCGAAAATCGAGGTAAATTGAATTTACGTTGTGTTTACTTTTTAACATAACATATTGTTAATGCACTCAAAATTTTCATGAAAACTATTAATCACTTTTGCGGAATGATGATTTCAAGTTTATGTAGTATGAATATGATTTCGAGAAATTTATAAAAAACCTGGTTGTCGAGAATCGTAGATTTTGGTAGGTCACAGTATATGATGAAGGAAGCTGTCTAAACGGTGTTACTAGGAGTCCGGGTTCGTCCGAATGTGTAGGTGGCTCTCGCCCAATAGATGGCTGCTACGATCTAATGTAAATGATCTGCGTTGACAGGAAACTCTGGCTACACTAGGATGCGGAATCTGTTATTAACAAAATATAATCACTTAAGTTTACATACAGAAAGAAAAGTTGCAAGTTATAGACATAGGAGGGTAAAAGTAAAATATAAATAAAAGAGGGTAAAAGTAATTTTAATTGAAACATCATAAAGTAAAAAGAAAAATATTAATTTAGGGGTCGAGAAAAAAAAATTAAGTTAATCGTGAGAAAAATTACTGAATCATAGTGAAGTTATATTGTGAGTAAATCATAAACCTAAAATTAAAATCATGAGTAAAGTTCTTGACATAAATGAAAACTGAAAATCATACTATAGAATAAACTAAGACGCTAACGGAATGCATCTAGTTAACAGTTCTTAATTGCACTTAAGAACAGGCCTGCAAGATAACTCCATGGTACCACCATGAATTAGACAATCATGCAGATAAAAAAATAAAATCATAAAAATTCATCATTAAAGTCTGCTTAAATCTAAAATGTCAAAATATCATCCTTAACCTAAAATTGAAACTGCAGAGTAAAAATTAAATATTAAAAACTATGTGCTGAAGATTGCACATATAACAGCTTCTGGTTAGGTCCCAGAAACAGAAGGTACAGAATGCAGTCTATAGCATCGCCATAGAGTAGATAACCCTGTACTTAGTAAGATAATAAAAAAAAAAATAATGTAAACGGCATATACTTAAATCTAAAATTGAGTTCTTCTGAAAAATATTAATTATCATATTCTTAACCTAGGAAATGTAATATTCTTGTAACTTATAGTTAAATCATCATTGTAGCATAAATATAGAATGCAGAATTTAATTAATAAAACATAAATAAAATCGGAATCATAGAAATGTTAATTACCTCACGACAAAATTTAATAAAGTATAAGTAAAACATCAAAGACAAAACTTGAATAGATTAATAATCTAAGTGTAGAATTAAAGAAATGTCAATAAACCCCTAAAATTGTTATAATGGAAAGAAAATAACAGAAAATAGGATAAATTATTATGAAGATTGAACAGTGTTGGATTCACAACATGTGTTCCTGGTGCTAAATCTAAGAAAGAAAAAAATGTGAGAACAAAAAAAAAAATAAAACTGAAGCTACCGAGGCTGAAGATTGAAATTTTTTTTGAAAAAAAAAATTAAAATGCAACATGACTCTTTGGGAACATTAGCTCTGGACAAGGGACAGAAAAAAGAGTAAAGAAATCCAAAAATAAGAAATGAAAACGGACACAAGGTCGGGCAATTCGGAAGTTCACAAAAAAAGATAGCTTAGAAAAATGTTCAACAGAACGTCCCCTGATTCATACCCTCACAAACACACACGCAATCACACAATCAGATACAGCCAACATTCATTTGCATTCATCCATCACTCGCAGTCTATATTAAACAGAAAATCCCATCCCCTGACTCAAATACCTCCCTTTTCGAAGAGTCACAGCGACAAGGTAGGCAAGGGGAAAAGATTCTAAGTCCAATCAAGGTGGGATAATCAGCTGTCATCAGAAAATAAGAATGGCAAGAGAAGAGGTCCATATGGGTGGCTAATCCATTACGACACAAACCAAACAATTAAGGGTCCTAAAGAGCTACTACCCAGAAAGCAATACAGAAGAAAACACAACGATAAAAAATATTTGGCATTGAATACCAAGTGAAAATGTAAGTAAAAATCAACGGAAATTACTAGAAGAATTCTGAAGACAAACAAAACAGAGATTAAACTGGAAAAAGCAAGTGGAATGACTTCAGAAAAAAATCAATGGAAAACTACTGGGAGCACCCAGGGAAGCATTCATAAATCCAACAAAAGTCTGAATATTGATTTAAGAAGTAGAACTAAGTTTGTAAATTATGTGAAAAAAAATTAAATAAATGAAAACTACGTTAGATAAATATAGTTATGGGTAAAACTGCAAATGTTTTCAGCAATAATTGTAATTTTACTAACAGAAAATCATAATAAGTCATATGTAAATAAATGTCATAATAGGGAAAGTAGTGAATAAACATAAAGATGACTTATGAATCCAATAAATAATTGAAGTAAAATGATGCATTGAGAAAAAAATTAATAAATTAAATTAACTACAAAGAAATTGAAAATGAGTAGCCAAAATTGTCCAACGCAAAAATATCTTAACCCTAATGATGTGCTAAATTTGTAATAAAATAATAAATCCTAAGTAATTGTACCATTATTTGACGTACAAGATATTTAAGATAACCCAAAATATTATGTAACTAAAATCTAATGAAGCCACAAAATTACCTTAGTAAACAACTGTGAAACATCTTCTGTTAAAAACTGGTTTATTAAAAAAACTTTAAGAGTAATTATTAATGAAACCAAATAAAATAAATGTAGTTAATGATAGAGAAAAAAATTTATGTAATAATAATATTTTGGAAGAATCTCAAAAAAATTATTGTAGATTATTAAAATTGAAAACTAGATTCTTTTTAATTTTATTAATTAGTACAGTTCGTAACAGACTAAATATTTCACAACTATTTGAATAAGGTTCTAACTAAATTATGCACAAGGTTAATAAAATTGTTTAACTACAATTAGTCGATGAAAGTATTAACCTGAAAAGTAAATGTGATATGATATGAAATGTGAAATTATTAAAATGATTAGTGTAGTCGAAGGTGTTGATACATGATACAAACAATGTATCCAGTTAGTTATGAGACACTCCAGATTGGTCATTTCGTTGGATGAATTTCTTTAGTCTGCTGACGTGTATTATTTGTGGAGTTAGTTTTCCATAGCGTTCAATGATAACTTCGTAGTTTAAGGAACTAATAACCTTTGAAATGGTGTAAGGGCCTCGAAAATTAGAAGATAACTTAGGTGATTTACCTGGTGCAGTTTGAGGGAAGAAAACGAGAACTTTATCATCTACATTGAAAGTGACATGTTGATGAGATTGTCAGTAGATGGTTGCTGAAATTTGTTTGTGATTAGGCCTATTATTTTAGAAGGAATTCTTAAAACCTTGGTTACCCTGAAAGGCTTGAGTAGATGGTGCTTCTATGGGAGTGGATAAGCAAAATTCTAATAGATTTTTGGATTCCTGATATTTCTTAATATTTGCTAACAGTTTGTCTAAAGTTGAATTATCAGAAAGCGAGATTTTGTCCAAGATTGAAGGAAGTAATCCTCTTAAGACATATTTACAGATTCTAATTTCTGGCATGTTCGGATCTAATTTTGAACAAAGGTGCATGACATCTGCTATAAATGCTGAAGTGGATTCAGAAATATTTTGGCGTTTATTGAAAAGAGAGATTTCCAAGAGGTCTGTGTCATTGTCTAATCGGAAATGTTTAAGAAATTCATTTTTTATAAATGAGTATGTTAAGTGTTCTTCAGCGAAGCGAATTTTTAGGTCTTCAAAAAAATCGAAAGCAGTATCACGTAAATATAGAGGAAGAAATTGACACTTGAATTTGTCATCCCAGAAGTTAACTGTAGCTGCGCGTTCATAGTCCTTAAAGAAATTTTGCACATTTTCATTACATTTAGCGTGAAAAATTGATGGAGCAAAGAAAGGTAGTTTAGGTTTTTGTGTAATTGGGTGAGGAGTACCATCCATGTCTGAAGGAAGTGAAAGATCAGTCTGAGTAGAGATAGAATTCGATGGGTATAGGAACTTAAGTGATAAAGCAGTCTTAAGGTCGACTAAATCTGGATATGTTTGGAGTAATTCAGAAGGAATCGTAGCGTGTTCAATGAAATAATTAAGAGCTTGATCCCTAGCTTCCTGAATGCAGTCAGGAGATTTAAAATAATGTTTTCGGAGACGAAGGACGCCTCTAAGATAATCAAGATCAGCGTTAGGCGGGATAAAAATTTGATGAAACATAAATATGCAATCGTCTGAAAAAGATAATGAAAGAAACTAGACTTTCAAAATCTATAGTCTAATAATACGTAAATAATCATCACACAAGCCTGTAAAATTTTCACAGTTATTCAGTAAGCTATAGCAAAATATTAATCCCTTAAATAGGAGTAAAGTCTTAGGGAAGTTAAAACATGCGATACATTAAGTAAATAAAACTATACATTTTATATGAGATACATACAAACCTTTACAGAAATGGAAAACATTGCGAAGAACGACGGCCAATGGAAAACAAAGAATCGCGGTTTGAAAACTGAAGAATGAAATAAATAAATGTAACCGAACTACTACGGAGAACTAAAATGAGCTGCAAAGTTGTAGGAAGCAGAAATCAAAATGCGAAGTATAAAATAGTGTAGGAAAGATAACAGGCTACAAGAAAAAGTTGCGCAAACGTGTGAAAACGAGCCCAAACTAAGGGTGGTTGTTAAAAAAAACTGGTTTCAAAAGAAAAGGACAAATCAAGACTTGTAAGAAAGTGGGAGTGAGAAAAATCAGTACCTAGTGAGGCATAGAACACAATGGGATTTTAAAGAAAAAAATTTCTAAAAACGTAGTAAGAACATCAGAAATCAACCAAAGTGGTAAAACCAACCTAGGAAGTACAGTAATAAAAAAAAAAAGACTAACGGAACTAAAATAGGATACGAATGCAATGAGAGTAAAATCTCCATACAACGTGAGTGCACAAATAAATCCGTGGTTACCTGTAAAGTAAATTCTTAACACCTAATTAGTAAAAATAAAACGTAAAATATAACAATTGCTAAAATTAAGTGGCTTCATACATCTGTGTAATACTTCATTCAAAAAACACGGCGATTCTCCACCAGATTATGTAATGTGAATAATGTGTGGTAACCCAAAGAGGCGACCTCCACCAGATTATGTAATGAGAATAATGTGTGGTAACCCAAAGAGGCGACCTCCACTAGATTATGTAATGTGAAGACGAAGCCTTCACCAGATTTCGCATGGCAAAGTAAGGTGCTAGACATCAAACTAAGTAAGGAGGAATATCCACCGAAGTAGACGACAACCACCATACTAAGTAAGAGGTACAAGCACAGCGAACTTCACCAGACAAAATGTAGTGTAGCAACAGACTAAAAAAAGAAAGTAACGGCTCAACTGTGTTTCACCAGACACTGAAATGAAAACACAGCCAAACTGGTACTTTAGGGGCATAGAAAAACCTCCACCACTCTGCCTAAGGAAAACTGCTATAGGATTCGGCAGAGAAAATCCAAATTTCCATTCTCTGAATCTATGCAAAGCATAACCCAGAAATTCTAGCAGGTAGAGCAAAAACTCGCTGTTGGAAAAGCGAAGGTGTGATTTAAAAATCAAACTCGGGTCTAAGAATGAAAAATATTACACAGACAACTTGGAGTGAAAATAATAAAATATTAATTTATTTAAAAACTAAACTAAAACAAAATTTTTAAACTAAAGTAAAATATGTTTTTTTCTACTTTTTAATAAAGAAAAAAATTATTAATGATAAGTGATTAATAAATCTAATAGTGGTTATAAAAATATAATAATAACTTAGTCATACCTAATTAATTGAATCAAAATAACGGGAACAAACAAAAACAATAAAAATAACTACAGAAACTTGTCAATGCTAACCAAAATAATTGAAAGGTACTTAATTTAAGGATTATAAATAAACAATAAGTTAGAACGGAACTAGCCTAGTGTTTGTCAGATGGACGATTTAAAGAAAGAAAATTACCGGACAAAATCATTTAAAAATTTATTAAAATTATTTAGTTAGAAATTTAGAAATCATTAATAAAAAAAAATTTAAAACAAATATTGGATTAAAATTAAAACTTGGCTTTACAAAAAGAAAAATATAAGAATTAATTTGAAGAAACTACCTAGAATTGAATTAAACAGATGAATTGAAAGAAAAATTTAAATGTGAATACGAGAAATAAAGGTGACGTATTTTTATTTGAAAATCAGTTAACAAACCATTTAAAACAAGAAACTATTTAAAGGAAAACTTAAACAAATAAACTATTCGGCAATTAATTTTAAAGAAAAATTTAACAAAAAAAATGTAAAAAAAAGAAACTCGTATAAAAACTTCAAAAATCTACTTTAGAAAATCTATAATCAAAAAAAAATTCTTTACAAAAGAAACAATGTTACATTTCAAAAAAACTATGACTTATTTTTTTTAGAATGAAATAAGAAGAAATTAAACAATGAAAAACAAGGTCTGTTTGAAATTGTTCGAACTGACTTCCACATAAAAATAGTTCTAAAAAAAAGATTAAAATTAAGAAGAGAAAAAGTTTAAAGTCGAAGCGACTGACACTGAAAAGTGACCATTTGAGGTGGTCATTGGAATATCTTAAAGTTGGGAGAAGCATTTGAAAAACAAAACATCTTCTCCGTAAAAATTATTACAACCAAAAATTTAATGTGAAATAATAATAAAAAAAAGAAATTGAGAAAAATACTGATTTTAAATTTTAATATTAAGTTGGAATGCGAAAGGCATACCAAATCTAAACTTTTATAATAATTATTAAAAATATTACTTAAAAATTATCGGGGAAATAGTTTTACATTAAATTCACCAAATATCTTAAAACAAAAACATGCCGTATTAAATTTTAGCCAAAATCCTAACCGGGATTAAATAATCATTTTAAATTTAAATTTTAAATATTGGTTAAAGAAATTCATTGTGGATAAATTACCTGGAGCTAATAAGGATGTTCACTCGTCCACAGCTACAAAGCAAAGGCGTAGAATATAAGAAAAAATTAACCCACGAGAAAAGTTAAACGTTGACATTGAAAAAGACGGTTCAATGTACATAAAAAGAAGCGTCAGCGTAAATCGTACGTACAGAGAACATATCACGCGACGGTCGATTGTATTGACAGAGATAGGAATTCAATTATTAGAACAATTACACATATTATAAAACCCATTTACGCCTAACCTAACGTTAGCGAGGAAAAAAATATTAACGGAAAAAAACCAAGAAATATAACACCGGATATTCGCTTTAGAAAAATATTCAATACAGAACTTCTAGTTAACAATGATTTTAATATAAAATTGATTAATAAAATTTATAAAATAAAATAAAATTACAGGGTGTCTAAACAATTTATTGACACTTAAGAAAATTATTTGAATTTAAAAAAATTTAACAGACAAACCTGTCTGCTATTGTAAGATGTTTCAAGAAATCTTGAAATATCTTACAAAATTAAGAGTTTAAAAATGGTTATTTATTAACGTAAGTTGAAAATAATAATTGATTTATTTAAAAATCCATAAATAAAAATGCAAATTTTAAACGTTTGTCACGTGACACAAAACGCTCTTGATTGGTCGAGTTTGTGATGACGTCACATGCTTGTAAACAAACCTCGTGGCTCGTTTGCCTACTTCTTATAATAGCTTTCGAAACTGTTATTAAGATTTTCCTTTGTTTTTGTGTGATTTATTTGCAATATTTTAGAAATTCTGTCAAGTACCTACTTTTACCATGGACAACGATTTTGTAAAAGCAGACAGCAGAAACCTGCCCCAAGTCGACGCAATCATGGCGCACTTATACAAATTTATATATAGCGCATATAAAATACAAATTTATATATAGCGCACTTTATAAATTTATATATAGGCGCAGCTATACAAAAAAATGTTTGAAATAAGAGTTGTAGGTTTTTAAATTCTCGACAACTTTTGTTAGGCTTATATAAGTTTTTGCGCTAAAATTTATAATGAAGCCATAATCTTAAAAAAACTATTTCTTTACGTGAAAACAGCCTCACCGTGAATTTCAGCAAACATAATCCTTACCTATCTTGTAGAGCATAAAAAAATGAGTAAACCAGGCGATTAAAAAAAATATCGTAGGACCAGTTTTTGAGAAAATCGCAAAAAAGTGAAAAACTATACGAATAAACTACTAGTCCCGGTTGACCGATTTTGATGAAAATGTTCGTGTCGGGTCCGATAGTGGTATGTAACTTAAGTTTCAAGTTAGAAGTTCGTACGATGTTCCGTTCTTGAGATATTCTGTTCACACACACGCACATGCGCGCGCGCACACACACACACACACACACACACACACACAAACACAGACCAATCGCTAAAAACATGTTTATTGGGTTCAGGGGGTCTGAAAACGTATAGATTCAGAGAAAACTTGATTTCGAAAATTCGACATGAAAACAATACTTCCCTTCCTATGTATTCATAATAGACAAGGGAAAGTATAAATAACTTTATTTCCCATTATTAACCAACCCCCACCCCTTTAATGCTAGCAATATGATCGGTTGTAGCAATATTATATATAGTGCGATTTATATCCTTTATAAATCATCGGCGCACGTCAACATTCTTTGGAACACTTGCAAATAGTTTTTCCGGAGTTGTTAACGACGTATTTGTACATTTTGGAACTGCACATCATTTGTAACTTATTTTGTTACATAAATCACTGATAAAATGTAAATCCAATCGAACTTTCGTTTTTTGTTTACAACAAAATGTATGTGGATGATATGTGCCACAGACCAAATACAGGCAAGTGACGTCACCGACCCGTTTGCAGCGCCATATTGTCAAAGTAGTGTTTTGGCGCGCTATATAAATATTGAATTTTTAATTTGATATTTTTCAGCAAATATGTACCAGATTTAAAAAATACAACTTTTACTGGGTTCCTTAAACTCTACTACATCATATAAAATGGATTTAAAAACCTGTCAAATAGCCTATTGTTGTTGTTGGACAGCCACTATCAACGGTGTCATGATTACAACTGACCGGGGTTTGCACGACCCCGCCACGTACAAATTACCAGTGACGCACGGATTCAACGCAGGTACCTAGATAAGTGTTTGTAGGTACCTAGATATCGGTTTGTAGGTACCTGGACACTGGTTGTAGGTACCTAGATACCTGGTTGTAGGTACCTAGATACCGGTTGGTAGGTACCTAGATACCGGTTTGTAGGTACCTAGATACCTGGTTGTAGGTACCTAGATACCTGGTTGTAGGTACCTAGATACCGGTTTGTAGGTACCTAGATACCTGGTTGTAGGTACCTAGATACCTGGTTGTAGGTGCTGATGCAGAATACAGATGACACCAACTCTGCGTTGATGCAGCACCGCCCTCCCGCGGATGAGGGCGGACAGACAACCTCCCCCCTCCAGGCGCTGTGCTGGTCGAGGGCTTGGCCCAAGACAGATGCCGTCATTCCCACTCTCTAACTCTTAACACGAAAAACAAGATGGCGCTTGATGCAAAGCCACTACGTTGATGCTTGATGCAGCACCCCCCTCCCACGGGTGAGGGAACCCCCCCTCCAGGCGCTGTGCTCTGATTGGTCGAGAGCGTGGCCTCAAGACAGATGCCCAACTCTCTTAACACAAGATGGGGATACTGCCTCCCCCCCTCCAGGCGCTGTGCTCTGATTGATCGAGGGCGTGGCCTCAAGACAGATGCCGTCATTCTCAACTCTCTAACTCTTAACACAAAAAAACAAGATGGCGCTTGATGCAAAGCCACCACTATAACACTACTATCA
Organism: Catonia carolina; assembly: GCA_035578175.1. NCBI lineage: Eukaryota > Metazoa > Arthropoda > Insecta > Hemiptera > Achilidae > Catonia > Catonia carolina. The sequence continues at coordinate 5,942,214 of JAQMRL010000004.1, forward strand.
AGAAATACCAAAATTTACTGGCTCTAGTAAGAATCCAATGTTAGACCTGGAAAAAATTAAGAATTATCTATGCTTATTCGGTGAAAATTTTTATATTAATGGTCAATGGACGATTGTATAGAATCTGTTAAGCATATGTTTTACTAATAATGCCGGTATATGGTTACAAAACATAGTGGAGAATATTGATGGTTAGGAAGAATTTGAAAGACAATTTAAAATTATTTACTGGAACGAGTATATCAAACAGAGGATACAGTTTGATCTTGAGACAGGATGTTATCTACCGGATGGAAAACAAGATATAATAACTTATTTTCAAAAGAAATACAATATTGCTAAATTTACCCTCACTAATATGACAGAGGCTGAGAAAATTGTAACTTTGTCCAAACATTTTAACGATAAGATTCAGTCGGCAGTTTTAATGCAGAAGATCGTTAGTTACAATCAGATGCTACAAATACTTCAACATTTTAATGAACTAACTAGTAACAATAATAGTAGTCGTCATTGTAGTAATAATATATAAAATATGAATCATCTCATAAAACAATAGGAATCATGGAAGTAATACTTTCGAAAATAAGAGTGAATTCCTCCTCGTCCCGGGTATGATGTGAGGAAAAATATTTTGCATTCTGTTAAAATTTTTACCAGTAAATATTGTTGTTGTTTTCAGGTTTTATTTATAATTGAATAATTTAAAAAAATATTTTTTGATAATTATATCGATGGTTTGGTTTTTCAATTTCGGAGGGTGATATTTGAAATAGGTATTACGTTTCGATTCCCGGTTACGTTCGTTTAGAATATTAATATGAAATATTTGTGTTGTTTTAAGTGAGTGGTTGAGTTGTCATTAATTGGTTGTTTGCAACATGTTTTTCAATAACGTGGGGTTATTTATAACGTATCCCTCACCCGTCGTCCTGTTATAGAATAGTACATTCTTCCCTTTATGGTCAATAGTCGAATGCCATTGTTGACTAAAGTCTAGAGAATAGATTGAGATCGTTCAATCGCCGAATCCATATAATGGTGTCAATATCATTTGTGTCACCTTTTGTTATTTTTTCTAGTATGTTACTCGTATCGAACGGTTCGCTGAGCGCGTTCTGGAAGTCGGTTATCTGTGATTCGAGTACATAACGCAGCAGCAATAAATTTCTTGTTTCAAATTCTACGGGCTTGTATTTGGGTAAGGGTACATCATCTGCATCGACCTCCACGTAAAACCTGTTAGTATTATTATCGGGAAGATTTTTCAACAAACCATATACCTTATGGGTTTGTCGTTTGTCGAACATGTAATATCTCTTTTTTCCGTCCAACAGTATCGGCTGCATAATCGAACTGACGGCCAACAGCTGGGCACACAGTTTGTTCTTATTCTAACTCACCGGCACGAAACCGGTCGTCGGATCACAATCCTCGATATATTGTCTCGTATCTTGCACGTTCCAAGATTGTGGGCTCTTGACACACTCGTTGTAACCTTTGAATAGCTCATATCCTTTAGTACACTCGCATTTTCCTTGTGACACCATCCGACCGCGCACACATCGACCGTCCCGGATCCTCGACAGAACACATTTTCCAGCCACAAAATGCTTAATCCGATCTCTACAAATGCCTGTGTATCGAACGTTACCCTTATATAAATGACTACCGTCATCATCATCATTATTTTTCACCAACCGTATACTTTTGAAACTTGGATCCATTGGATGGTCGCAATCGCGATCATATACGTTGTTCGTCACGAGATCCGGATATAAACACTGACATTTTCCATCGACAAACTTTCCAAACTCATGGTTACATGCGGTTTTCGGTCTAGCGTTAATCGCCGGCTCTTTTTCTTCGTCTTCTTTCGGCAGCAATAATAATACCAACTTTTTCTCGTGATGTAAATATTTCCTCAATACGAACAAAATAATAATAAACGTCGCCAACGCCAACGCTATACGGCCTAACTTTTTATATAGTATCATCTTATTTTTTTTAAATCAAACAATTAAAAATGAATACTAATATACTGTCACTGTTGACACAAAATATAGAAGCGTATCGAAACCACGAGAAGCAAGTACAGCGGTATCTTGACAACCTGAGCCATATACTATCCGAACAGTAGCTAGGAAGTGGGGGTTCTAGGACAACCTTGACCTTTGACCTGACCTTGACCCAAAAAAAAAGTTGACCTTTGACCCCGAAAAAAAATCCCGCAAAAAAAAAATTCCGCCAAAAAAAAAAATTCCCGCCCAAAAAAAAATTTTTTTTTTGGCAAAGTTCTAAACTCGATTTTCTCTGCAACCGCTGGACCGATTTTGATGCGAACGGTACCCACGTGACCGGGAGATTGAGATCTACAAGATAAGCTCTAATGCGTAGCCGTATCCCCGATGGAACCTGAGATCGCTTGTAACACGTGACCTGATTATCGGATCGACGAGGTTTAGGTGCCAGCAGGACCCGGACGTCCCGTAGAACGCGGTACTTCCGGTTTCGGCCGTTAGGTTTTTTCGGGATCCGAACAATCGGTAATTTTGGTCATTTTGATAATTTCGTTTCGGAACACCCTGTACTTTAGTTTATTAGCATTGACGTCATTCGTTTTTATCTATGCACGTGACCGACTATTGATTCAGATGATGCAACTTGTTTATTGCAAATTTAAATGCACAGTTAATTTTTCTAAATGATGCAACGTATTATTCTTTAAAATCACGAGTCGCCGAGTCAGCGATAAGTTGTTTGTTTCAATTTTAAAAACCAACAACGTCATACCGCTTGTTATTATGTGCCGAACCGCAGACTCAGCGTTTCCAATGCATTAGCATAGGATAATTATCTGTATAAAAGGTCACCGATTTTCCCATTGTACCATAATTCTACTACCACTGCTCTACACTGCTAGACACATCTTCTTCTTCTCCTACCTGTTGCTACGCTGCTAGACACAGTTCTTCTTCTTCTCCTACCTGTTGCTACGCTGCTAGACACAGTTCTTTTTCTTCTTCTCTACCGTTAATTGAAGGTGAGTTTTATTCTTCTTTAAATATTTTTTAAAATTTAAAAGATTCTAGCACCTTTATGAAATATACACTTTGAATCTTTATCATAGTGGTGTTTTACCTGCTATACAAAATCTACGACATGTTAGTAGGCGAGTGTAGCGCCACATCGATCTCAAAAGAAAAACCTCAATGCTATTTCGTATAATACATAGGGTATTTACATACTAACTATTTTGTTAAAGAGATGTCGCAACATGATGAAGGACTAACATCCGTCCAAATAGACGGACTGTTAGAGGGTATCGATCCGGATGGAGAGGGTCCATGTAGTAATCATGGTTTTTATCAGACTTGTGTTTATTTTTTGTTTTAGAAATGGAGGCGCTATTAAAAAAGCTGAATGACGATACTATGAGGGTGTCGGAATTAGAGGTGAACAAGGAATACCGGTTTACGAAGGTCGGCAGGGTGCAGACTATGTACGGCGAGCAAATAATTATATACATCAACAATTCTAAGGTGTTCCTACCATCAAGATTCGCAAAAACGCTGGATGATGAAGATATCGCTTTACTTAACGAGAATTGGGGCGGGATAATCATGTACAAGGGAAATAAAGACTTGGGTGGAGGAAAAACAATGAATATGGTCGAATTTAAAAAATGAAGAAGAACTCGCAAGAGAATAAACCAAAGACTGTAATATTTAATTAATAAATGTATATATAAAAATAACGTCTTTTCCATTCAAAATCTTTATTTAACCTAGATATAAGCAGTATCGCTCTCAGTGCAACGCACGATGAGCTTGAGAAGTGGTATAGCGCGCGAGCTTCACAAGCAAGCCCGCAGGAACTATCCTACCAGAAACGTAGAGCTGAAGGGTATCAACGACTTGTATCAGGCCGATCTGGTCGAGATGATACCATACGCCAGAGTCAATAAGGGCTACAGATACATAATGACAGTAATAAATTGTTTTTCTAAATTTGCTATTGCCGTACCGCTCAAGAGCAAGACGGGTGAAGAAGTCGCTGGCGCTCTCGGTCCCATACTGGAAAAACACAAGATGCGTCATTTTCATACCGACGAGGGTAAAGAGTGGTATAACGCGTCTGTGAGGTCCTTGCTGTCCAAGCATGGGATCAACCACTACTCCACGTACTCTCCGAAGAAGGCCTCGATAGTAGAGCGGTTCAACAGGACGCTGAAGGAGATGATGTGGAGAAAGTTTACAGAACGAGGCAATTACGTTTGGATAGGTCTTTTAGACGACCTCCTGTCTCAGTACAATAACAGGTCTCACAGGACTATAGGTTTCAAACCTGTAGATGTAAGCAAGAAGAACGAAGGTGAGGTGCTAAGAAATATATTGTCCAATACTCGTAAGAAACGCGCTCCCCAAACCGTCAAGTTTGAGCCGGGAGATAAGGTCAGGATCAGCAAGTACAAAAAGACTTTCGACAAGGGTTACATACCGAATTGGACCAATGAGGTGTTTACCGTAGATCGTATTTTGCACACCCGACCCATCACATACTCGCTCAAAGACGAAAACGGGCATGTGATCAAAGGTAGTTTTTACGCTCAGGAACTGAGCAAGACGAAATACGGTGACGTATTTCTCGTTGAGAAGGTATTGAGGAGAAAAGGTGACAGGTTGCTGGTCAGGTGGTTAGGGTATGACAAGAGTCATGATTCATGGATCGACAAGAAAGACCTTATATAAGAGCTGTAATGTAGGTTTATCGGTTACTAGCGTAAAATGAGGTGTAGGGAGCAGAAAGAGAAACTCCCTGTCCCGCCTCCGGAAGAGGTAGAGCCCAATTCCGTGATGATGTTTGACGATGTTGTATGCGAGAAACAACACAACGTGGTAAACTACTTTGCTATGGGGAGACATAACAACCTGGACGTATTTTACCTATGTCAGACATACTGTAAGGCGCCTAAACAGCTCGTTAGGGATAATGCAAATTTTTTACTCGTGTTCCGTCAGGACGAACGTAACTTGCGTCATATATTCAACGATCACGTGACCCCTGACATGACTTTCAAAGAGTTCAAGAATCTGTGCGGCGAGGCATGGTCTCGAAACAAGAACGGGTTTCTAGTGATCGATAAAGAGAGCGGTATCCTCAGAGGTCGTTATAGGTTCAATTTCGATACGTTCGTTACCGAACTGCGAGATGACCTGTCATAAGGACGATAAGGACCCGGTAGAAGCTGCGCAGTCGACTGCGCAGCTAACAGCTCAGTCGACTGCGCAGTCGACTGACCTGCTCCCTAAGCTGCGCAGTCGCCTGCGCAGTCGACTGACCTGTTAGCTGCGCAGTCGACTGCGCAGTCGACTGACCTGCTCCCTAAGCTGCGCAGTTGACTGCGCAGTCGACTGACCCGTTTTCCCACTCGGACTGCTCCCTCAAGAGGGCCGAGGCGATGAGGGCGTGGTGGAAAGAAAAGAGCGTCGTCTTCGACACGGTAAACAAAGTAGGGGAGTGCATAAAAAAGGTTTTGGACTCGGGCTTCAGCAACCCAGGGCCTGAAGCCCTCCGCTACTTACCCAAGGAGTTTCTCTTGGACCATTACGGCAACTGTATATCCAACGTATACAACGACTTACCGTCATACTTCAAGAATGATAAAGAACTACTCTTGGAGATGCCCTGCGAAGAACACGCTCAACAGGAGAGCGACGACGGCGAAGACGAATGGACCATTACCAAGAAGAGAAAACACTGTATGCAATGCAGTTATAACTGTTGCGTCAGCCAGTAAAGCCGCGTCCTGTAACCTCGATTCGTTTTTTTTCTCACATGTACGGCTGCTTGTAGAGTCTGAACTTTTGTAACATTAGTCTAGTACTTTGATTTCAGAATATATGTATCAACTCTATTCAAACTTGTTTTTATTCATCAACCTTCTCACCTTAGATATAAGTATTGCTAAAGCCAGAGGGCTTTACCGATCGTGAAGCGAAAGCGCAGCACGATGCGAGGTTCTGTCGGGGACAGACCCTCTCAGGAATCGAGCATCGATCCTGTCTCCATGTGTTTTAGGTACTATAGGTGGTTTAGTGTTGGAGAAATGAAAAGACTAACTCATTGCGGAACATACAATTTATTAATATAAAAAATTGCGGAACACACAATTTATTAATATATAACATATTTATGATGATGATGATGATGATGATGATGATGAAAACGAATACGTGTATGACGACATACAATTTATTAATATATAAGATGTTTATGATGATGATGATGATGATGATGATGATGATGATGATGAAAACGAATACGTGTATGACGATGAGCTTAATAAGTAAAACACTACAATTGATAGGATTATCATACATAGACATAGGGAACGAACTGCGGCCATCGATCGTGGATTGCATGATATATGGTTCGCGCATGTGCGCCTTCCTCTACATCAATCGCCATGTGGGATGGAAAATGTATAGGACCGAGCTCGGTTTCCTCAACCCTTACATAATTACTATTTATGTAAATCGGTCTTACGAGGCAGTAGAAAAAAATTCGCGTGACAAATCAAAAAAAGTCTCCGACCTGTCTGAGGTCCTCTACTTCTTCGACGCATATTCGAAACGAAAATCCGAATTCGTTCCCTACGTTCCGACACATCGGGCAGACTTCCCCGTCCTCAGAGTCTACGAGGTCGTCCACGGTCTCATACGCCGACAAGTCCATGTGGTTACCAATGGGCTCATACGTCGCTGAGTCCATGTCGGCCTCTTCGACGGCGAGCGTCCCGATCGACAAGACGTCGTCACCTGCCTCCGAATCATCCTCAACCATCTCCGCTTCTACCTCCTCGATTGTAAACATCTTTGGCTCATTCCTATCGATGTACATAGCCTATAAGAAAAATAGACATGGTATCATACTACCGATTGCTAGGAAATGAGCGAACGGATCAGGTAAAGTATGAGATGTACGGTACGCACTGTGGCCACCTATCATGGGCAGAATGGTAGATATGACTTATGGAAGTCAAAGCATCTGTACGTATATGGACGGCGCATGGGACCATAGTCTCTAGCGGATACAACATCTCGTAAGAGTACGAGGGGAACAGCACCCTCAGTTCCTGAAGAAACTGATGGGCGTCTTCGCCGATGTCATCAGGCTCGTCTAGATCGTCCAGATCGTCCTGAAGCTCGTGAAGATCTATAATAAAGGCCGTCCCCTCTTCATCGTTTAACTCCTCGCACTGCTCGCATACCTCCTCACCCTGTTCATCTTCAATCTCCTCGTCAGTCTCTACATTTTCAAAAATGTCCGCGACCTCAGGCAACGGCTTGGGGAAGCACATTTTTATATGTCTGAAATATAAAATAAGAATTTTTAAAAACTACATGTGCAAACATATCCAATCGCATAATGCGGCTCGACAGGCTCGAGTGAGACGCAAACTCATTCGTAATAGTTTTTCGAGACTAATAACAATATACCTATGTTCTTACAACTAGTAATACTGGTGCGGCGTAAACTCCAATACTGATGCGGTTCAACGTTTAGAGGTCGAATATATAGGCTAGTATATATATAGTATATATATAGGCTAGTAGACATATGCGGAGGATTAACGGGATGTGCGGGAGGGATGGAACCTAACCTAAAACGTTACGGAGCTCAGGCGGGACGTTTCTGTGTCCGTACGCCAAGGTGCGGGCGGTATCTACGGCGATGCGCTTGTCGTCGTAGTTGCACAGCGCAAGCTTGCTAGTCACAATGGTGTTTACTATATGCTTGAGGGAATGAAACATTTTCATGTTCCTGTACAACCACAACGAGGGATCTTCGAGGCACTTTCTATAGTCGTCAAAAGTGATGTCTTTCTTGATCACATTCTTTTTGACGCCTTTAGCCTTCTTCTGGATATCTCCCTCACCAGTCCTGAAGGTGTAGAGTTTCGCTCTCAAACCTATGAACTCAGCGATCGGGACACCGTTGCACTCATCTTTGAACTTCCCGAGCACTTTTTTGTTGTTAGTGGAATGTCACGGATGTGCCGGGGGGTAGTCGGAGGTGTCGAAGAAGGTCTTGAATTCTAGTACCTGCATGTCGCGGTAAAAATCGGGGGTCTCGATGTCATAAAAGAAGCTGTCTGTATCCATGTACAGGAGGTCGATTTTCGACCCGTACCTCTTCTTCATGACATCGTAATGAAACGTATACATTAAGGTCTTACTGGAGTCCAGGACTGCAGCGCCTACGTAAATAGGTTTGTCTAAACGGACCGAGGTCTTGGACAGTTCGACAGCGCATAGCGACTCGTCGTATATGATCCTGTCCTTGAAAGAGGGTTTGGTGATCAGCTTCATCAACCTCTTCGAATTGCTAACCAGCTCCAGTTTCATGCGTTTACGGACGTTCTCCATACACTTACCGAAGACGGCATTGTTCAACAGTTTGAAGAAGTCCTTCTCGAAGGCGTTTCGGGCAGACTGCCTGTTGCAGGTATTCAAGTCTATGTAAGGCTTGAACCATGCAGACTGTTGAAATTGGAGGAACCTGTGGACTTTGGTCACCTTTAGACCATGTGCCATGGCCTGCTTAAGTAGGGTGTAATGACATACGTACTTGGTCTTGTTTTGCAGGGTGGTCAAAAGTTTGGAGGTCTTTGCTCTGGGAGGGGTCGCGTTTTCGGCCATGAACGGGAGGTCGTTGTGGCAGTCTTGCGTCTCATCGTCTGCAGGATATTCCACATCTACCTCGAGGAAGAAGCCCAGCGGGGAGTCGTCGGGGATGGCACTTAAATTCGAAACTAGCCTGTTCTTTCTCTCTTCATCCTCGACCCAGTAAAAATTCTTGTAGGGGAGGTACCCACTCATCGCCCAACCATATAGGTTGTTCGCGTCCACATACATGAGGTAGTTGGAGGGCAGCTCGGGGTTGAAACCTTCCACATAAGGGTTGTTGGCCTTGGCATGTTTCTTGACGCATACAGAGATTCCTCCTCGGATTCCTCGTTCTAAGAACATGTACATATCATAATAGGTTATGAGTTCCAGTTCTACTCCCGTCTTGTAGAGCATGGCGTCGAAAGAAAAACCTGGAACAGTAAAGTAACGGGCACAATCGAGCCCGTATTCCTTCCTGCATAGAGACCTAAAATTCTCAAAGACATCGGCCAACAGGAGGACATCGAACTTAAGGTACAAGTCAGAGTACTCCCCCAGCGTGCGGATGTTAAAAGTGTCCCACACTTTTAGAGCATGACGATAGTCATCGTCTGAAATGTGCTCCCCGGTGAGGCTGCTATAGAATGCTTCCTGAGGTGGAAGTTCCGTCTCATCGAGTCTCTCCCAATAGTCGGTGTACTCGTAAGGGTACACGCCTTTCCTCTTCACTAGGGACAGTTGCGTCCCGTTAAAGAAAGACTCGGTATGGGCGAAGCCTTCGGGAGAGAGGTTGCCTACCAGAGCGCTCAGGCTGCTGGCCATGAACCTAAAGGTGTCGACAAACCTCACGGCTAGCGTCTTGGTTATGTTTTTGGAGAAGGAAACGTACCTCTCCGTAGAATTAGGTATGACGGATATCCTCTTCTCGTCATAGCCGAGCTGTCTGACTATGAAATGAGAATCGTAATTGGAGGAGTTGTGGATGAAGACGGGTAAGAACTTTTGGTTCCGCCTCGACAGGTTGCATTTCGAACAGAGAGCTGTCCTATACTTTCCAGTAAGATGACGATGGTCCCTGACGGGTCTCGCCTCAGGCCCGAACGTAACGTCGCACATCTGACATCTTATGGCGGCTTTGAACGAAAGCTCGTCCTGAGCCGTAAAGACCATAGGGACGTTACGGTCCGACGCTGCGGCTACTTGCTCGACTATTTCTTTCAGGGTACGCATAAAGTGCTCGGTAGCGTTGAGGCCGTGGTAAAGCATAGGGGTTTTAGGGACTAATTCTCTAATGTCTTCAGGCAGAGTCGGGTCGACCACAAAGTACATTCCATAGCTCATGGGAACGTGACGCTCCGTGGCTATAGTGAAAGAAGATGACGGTTTAGGGAGATAGCCCTCGGTAGGTTTCAGTATACACTCAAAGTCTGCATACGCTACTATAGGGACTGGGAATATGTGATGGTAATTTTTGAATTTCATCACAGGAGGAGTACCGTCATCATTAGGTGTGGGTAGCGTGATCCTGCATGGAGGATTGTCCATACAGTACTCCCTGTGGGTGGTCATCGCCTCACGACCCTTAGGGTCGACGTTGTAGAAGGTGAAACACCTCTTGCATACATCGATTCGTTCCTTATGTTTTGTCAGCTGCGGTCTGATGAGACGGCTCAAATTTTCGATGAAGCAATAGTGATGCTTATCACCGGCAGCTATGAGAAGCAGGTCGAAATGGTCGTCCTTTTCGACATCTGATACGAATAGAGGTTCTATTACCTCTTTTTCGGCTATCCCGTACACGTTGACGGACACCCCGTTGCCTTGACGAAGGCCTTTACTTGACCGAGGGAAGTGGGGAAATCTAGCATGCTGAAATCGTACTTGTCAAGCATGGCGTCGTATCGTCTATCGATTCTTTCCCTGTGAGGACCTGTTACATGTTTACATAGGATAGCCCACTTGAAGCACCTTTCGTCTCGGTTCTGAACGTTGATAACCGCTTTGCGGTTCTTGACAAACGTTGGAAGGGGAAGGTAAGAGGAACCTCTGAGCGGTCTGTATCGATTGATCCTGAGAAGGATCCCATCTACAGATACTAAAGACCATCCGCTCCCCTTTCCCAAAAACTCCGCCTCCTCGTCTATAAGCTTTTGGATACTCCTGTCTAAAAGCGCTTCTATATTGACCCGGGAAAGACGCAGCTGTTGGCGGTCTTAAAACCTATATTGTGCACCTCTCCCGTCGTCGCCTTATCATACGTGCACTCCACTAAGATGTTAAATTTGTACGATCTTATGGAGGTCGACATCTCCTTGAGCAGCGATTCCATCTCTTCCCTCAGGTGGATAAGGAGCACTGGTATGTCCTTAAGTTCCTCGTTTGCGTTCTTGTAGTAATACGTCCGGAGGTTACAACCGAACGCATTCTCCAAGACGCAAAAGGTGTCAGTCTCTTGAACTTGATCCAACCTGATTCGTTTGGCTTGACTTTCCATATTTCCTGCAAAACTATATGTTTTAGTGTAACGGTAAACGTATGGTACTTCGAAATGAAAACAATTATTAACAGTTTAATACATTTATTCTGCTAATACGATATAAATTTAACAGTAATACACTAATTTTTTGCTACGATTCATCTGCATAGGGAACATTTAGCATAAGAACCTTTTGGATAGAATTAGTTAGATCAATATATAACAGCATCCCAGCAATTACATCTTCTTCGACCTTCAACGAACTGAAAGAGCGTAACGTTACGCATAAGCATGCACCGGCCAGTTCGCTGTAGCAGATGTCGTTAAATTCATAGGCGCATACCGCCTCTAACAGGAGATCGTAAGACATATCTCTGACCTTCTTCAGGTCTCGGACATCTACCGTAGGGTCAATATATAACAGCATCCCAGCAATTACGTCTTCTTCGACCTTCAACGAACTGAAAGAGCGTAACGTTACGCATAAGCATGCACCGGCCAGTTCGCTGTAGCAGATGTCGTTAAATTCATAGGCGCATACCGCCTCTAACAGGAGATCGTAAGACATATCTCTGACCTTCTTCAGGTCTCGGACATCTACCGTAGGGTCAATATATAACAGCATCCCAGCAATTACGTCTTCTTCGACCTTCAACGAACTGAAAGAGCGTAACGTTACGCATAAGCATGCACCGGCCAGTTCGCTGTAGCAGATGTCGTTAAATTCATAGGCGCATACCGCCTCTAACAGGAGATCGTAAGACATATCTCTGACCTTCTTCAGGTCTCGGACATCTACCGTAGGGAAAATCCTGGACAGAATCGGATGAATAAAGTCGTGAGGTAGCACTATAGATACCCTCCACGACAGCTCCTTCAGCACTTCCATCTCCCATTGCAGGATGGACTTTATGCTACAGGAATCGGCGGTGGAGGCCGCCAACTCGTCAGAAGTAAAGCATCCATACGCCTCGTAAAATTTCGAACTTATCAGCATGCACGAGCATGCCAGTAACTGTAAATCATTCGGTTCAGTATCAGGCTTGCGGTTAAGGAACCGGTCGAAATATATCACTGCGTCTGCGGCCACCTTGTGGTACATTCGTCTGTACTGACGTAAATCTTTTATCCATCCTACTACTACGGTTCTCATATTCTTTCGGATCTTAGATCCATCACATAGATATGAGTAAACGGTAGGTGGAGGCTGGGATGAAAGCAGATTGTACAACACTACGTCACTTGTAAGGTTTGTATCTGCATATGCCACAGTCTCGGCTGCGGTTTCTAAACATAGAAGGTTTGCAGCCATGTTCTCTATACCGACGATATTCTCTTAATAACTACTTAATTTATTTCCGCCGCCGACAAAATACTTACGGTGAGATATGTAGCCTGGTACTGTTGATGGAGCTGAAGAAGGAGATGATGGCGTAGACGATGAGGTGCTGGTGTTGTTAACGGAGTTGAAGAAGGCGATGATGGCGGTATACGATGAGATGACGGATGTTGCTGGGGTGTTGTTGGTGATGGCGGAGTTACTGCAAAATGACGAAGGAGGATGTTGTTGATGATGGTGGAGTTACTGCGTTGATTTTGTTGGTATTGTCGGCTGTAGTGGTGATGGTGGTGATGATGATTGGTTTTAAACTGAAACATAACAAAAACAGAAACATGTAGTAGAGACTAACCAAGAGTTTATAAAATAAAACTCATCGCATGCGGTTAAAACAAATATCCCTTTATTTTTAGTATGTAAATTATTATTCCAGTATAGTATTTATAATAAGACCGACCTTTACAATATGAGCTGGTGATCCTCGAATTGATATTGTTGTTGGTTGTTGATTGTTGCCGGTGGTTGCCGCTTGTTGGTGTTGTTGGTAACTGAAACATACCAAAAACAGAAACATGTAGTAGAGACTAACCAAGAAAATAAATATTTATTTGAATTCGCTTTGAAACTCATCGCATGCGGTTAAAACAAATATCCCTTTATTTTTAGTATGTAAATTATTATTCCAGTATCGTATTTATAATAAGACCGATCTTTACAATATGAGCTGGTGATCCCCAAATTGTTATTGTTGTTGGCTATTAATTGTTGCCGGTTGTTGGTGTTGTTGGTAACTGAAACATACCAAAAACAGAAACATGTAGTAGAGACTAACCAAGAAAATAAATATTTATTTGAATGCGCTTTGCTAAACTACCGACATGCGATCAGAACAATTTAATTTAAGTATGGAAATTGTTATTCCGTACTTGTAATAGTAAACGCTAAAACTGGTGTTGTTACAGTTGTTGTTGTTGTTGTTGTTGTTGATGTACCAATAACGGTTACGACTGGTGATGTTGCCGTACCAACAATGTATTACCCATGTATGAGGTTCTACGTCTTAATTTCATAAACAGATTTTAGGTTTTAATTTTATTAAAGATTCAAAGTGCATATTTCATAAAAATGTTAGTCTTTTAAATTTTTAAAAATATTTAAAGTAGAATAAAACTCACCTTTAATTAACAACAGGTAGAGAAGAAGAACAGTGTCTAGCAGCGTAGCAACAGGTGTGAGAAGAAGAACTGCGTCTAGCGGTGTAGAGCAGTGGTTATGATACGAAGGGAAAATCGGCGACCTTTTATACACATAATTATCCTATGCTAGTGCAATTAAAACGCTGAGTCTGCGGTTCGGTACATAATAACAAGCGGAATGACGTCGATTGTTTTTTAAGATTGAAACAAACAACTTATCGCTGAGTGGACAGGTCGTGACTTTAACGAATGTTATGTTACAAAATTTTGAAAAAATAATTGTGATAAACAAGTTGAATCATTTAGAAAAATTAACTGTACATTTAAATTTGCAGTAAACAAGTTGCATCATCTGAATCAATAGTCTGTCGCGTGCATTGATAAAAAACGAATGAAGTCATTGATAAAACTCAAGTACATTTTTTTTTTTTTTGGCAAAGTTCCAAACACGATTTTCTCCGCAACCGCTGGACCGATTTTTAATGCGGGCGGCACCCACGTGACCGGGAGATCGAGATCTACAAGAATAGCCCTAAACCTCATCGATCCGATCATCAGGTCACGTGTTACAAGCGACCTCAGGTTCCATCGGGGATACGGCTACGGATTAAGGCTTATCTTGTAGATCTCGATCTCCCGGTCACGTGGGTACCGCCCGCATCAAAATCGGTCTAGCGGTTGCGGAGAAAATCGAGTTTGGAACTATGTCAAAAAAAAAAAAAAAATCCCGCCAAATTTTTTTTTTTTGGCAAAGTTCCAAACTCAATTTTCTCCGTAACCGCTAAACCGATTTTGATGCGGGCGGCACCCACGTGACCGGGAGATCGAGATCTACAAGATAAGCCCTAATTCGTAGCCGTATCCTCGAAGGAACCTGAGATCGCTTGTAACACGTTACCCGATGATCGGATCGACGAGGTTTAGGGCTTATCTTGTAGATATCGATCTCCCGGTCACGTGGGTGCCGCCCGCATCAAAATCTGTCCAGCGGTTGCGGAGAAAATCGAGTTTAGAACTTTGTGAAAAAAAAAAAAACCCGCCAAAAATTTTTTTTTTTTTGACAAAGTTCCAAACTCGATTTTCTCCGCAACCGCTGGACCGATTTTGATGCGGGCGGCACTTACGTGACCGGGAGATTGAGATCTACAAGATAAGCCCAAAACCTCGTCGATATGATCATCAGGTCACGTGTTACAAGTGACCTCAGGTTCCATCGGGGATACGGCTACGGATTGGGGCTTATCTTGTAGATCTAGATCTCCCGGTCACGTGGGTACCGCCCGCATCAAAATCGGTCCAGCGGTTGCGGAGAAAATCGAGTTTAGAACTTTGCCAAAAAAAAAAAATTTGGCGGGATTTTTTTTTTTTTTTTTTGATAAAGTTTTAAACTTGATTTTCACTGTAACCGCTGGATCGATTTTGATGCGGGCGGCACCCACGTGACCGGGAGATCGAGATCTACAAGATAAGCCCTAAACCTCGTCGATCCGATCATCGGGTCACGTGTTACAAGCGATCTCAGGTTCCATCGGGGATACGGCTACGAATTAGGGCTTATCTTGTAGATCTCGATTTCCCGGTCACGTGGGTACCGCCCCCATCAAAATCGGTCTAGCGGTTGCGGAGAAAATCATGTTTTGAAATTTGCCAAAAAAAGAAAAAAAAAATTGGCGGGATTTTTTTTTTTTTGGCAAAGTTTTAAACACGATTTTCTCCGCAACCGCTAGACCGATTTTTTTGCGGGCGGTACCCACGTGACCGGGAGATCGAGATCTACAAGATAAGCCCTAATCCGTAGCCGTATCCCCGATGGAACCTGAGATCGTTTGTAACACGTGACCCGATTATCCGATCGACAAGGTTTGAGCTTATCTTGTAGATCTCGATCTCCCGGTCACGTGGGTGCAGCCCGCATCAAAATCGGTCCAGCGGTTACGGAGAAAATCGAGTTTGGAACTTTGCCAAAAAACAAAATTTTTGGCGGGATTTTTTTTTCGGGGTCAAAGGTCAACTCTTTATTTTGGGGGGGGTCAAGGTCAGGTCAAAGGTCAAGGTTGTCCTAGAACCCCCACTTCCTAGCTACTCCGAACTAATAAGTTTCGCCAACCATCACCCTCAGCTGTTGACCGACCACAACCTAGTGTACGCGTACAAATTAATCGAATCGATCCATTTGGCCGGAAACAACCACCTACAATGGCGAATATATTTGGCCGAGATAAGGCGTTACCTGGCCAGATACTCTTCTACGGTGGCTGATTTCAAGACAAAGAAAAAATAAATGGTATATGAGAACTGCACACACGTGGCAGACTGTTGCGCCGTCAACAATATCATCCATATCGTATTTTCTCAGAGTCATAATGATAATAACGTCTTAATCACCTGTATGAATGGCTCCCAAGTCTTACAGTCGATCAATTTTGTGAACGTGAACAAAGAAAGATCAACAATAGCCAATTATTATGACAAAAATAACAATGACTACGATGCTTGGTATTTGTATGAGGTGAACAGCAAAGCGCTTTTATATAAACATCCTCAACAACAACAAGAATCATCATCACTTACCACTCCTACTCCTACTCCTCTAACTCTACAACCATCCCCATCACCATCAACAATAACAACAGTTGTCAGAGTATTCGTCGAAGAAGATGAAGAAGAAGAAAACGAAAAAGAAGAAGAACTGATTTGGTCAATCGCCCCGAATCTGATATTGAGGAAGAAAATGTACTTCTTCACCGAGCCGATATACAGGACGAACAGAAGCGGAAAGCCGATACTGGTCGCAGCTACAAGGAGTGTTACGGAGTTATACGATGACGCAAAGCCCAGACTAGACGAGACGCTGTTCGATCCCTTTTTACAGATCTACCGGCCAATCAGATTGGATCTACAAAGTTTATACTGGCGATTCTACTTCCTGCCGGTATATGAGAGAAAGTACCACGTTGTCGTTGTCATTAAACAGCAAGATAAAGATGATCAACAACAATACACCACTACCACAACCTTTATAAGGTATAATAATAACAACAACATCGGTTTTAACAAGAAGGCACTACAAAAACAGTCCAAGACTTGTATATAACAAGAGCAGTAATAACGCCTAGAATCACGATCATCGTAATCACAGCAACTAAGAGCGCAATAAAGATATTCATTAT
Organism: Catonia carolina; assembly: GCA_035578175.1. Classification (NCBI taxonomy): domain Eukaryota; kingdom Metazoa; phylum Arthropoda; class Insecta; order Hemiptera; family Achilidae; genus Catonia; species Catonia carolina. The sequence continues at coordinate 5,959,070 of JAQMRL010000004.1, forward strand.
TAAGGTGGTATTTGTAGGCTGTCAAAAACGTTTCCCACGATAGCTATTATGTATTTTTTAAATAATACAAAAATCACAACAACAAGGAAAATTATAACCGAAAACACCACCCATGCGTCATTAATTTTTTATCCCCAGCTGTTCCTCCTCCTCCTCCTCCTCCACCACCACCTTCCACGAGCCGTACCAAATCGTTGAAATTGAAGTTGACATTAACTGGTTTATTACTATTATTAATATTTCTTTCTTCTTCTTCTTCTTTATCTCTTTTCTTCTTATCAATCTTACTACAAATACTTAACGACTGCAACTCTCTCCTTGCTATCACCTTCTTGATGAACGATTCTATATTGGCACCAATATCGATAGCAGGAGGAGGTTGAGGAGGTTTAGGCCAACTCAGACTGTAGAGCATCTCTAACAACTTAAGCGTAACTGCTTTTATTCATAAATAAAACTACACCTATACCCATTCTTATTTATAAATATATATTAAAATAACAAGAAAAATAATTAAATAAAAACATATTAATATTATTAGCAAATTTAAAGGTTATTTTTTTATTTTTATCATCTTGAAAACTCACCAACAACAATCTTTATCCACATAAATAAATCTTTTGATAATGTTTTTGTAAGATATAGTTTAGTAAAAAAAAGTTTCCTGTGTTGTGTAATTATCAATTGTATCATTAAAAAAATTATAAGTGTAAAAAAATGTTGGTGTGAAACATTCACTACAAGCTAAATATGTATTTACAAATGCGAAATATTGTTTTTTTTAAATAGAAACATTTAAAATATGATTTTATAACTACAAAAAAAGTTAGATTTAGTTTGAACACTCTTTTGACGAATTCTCTCAACAAATTTATATATATATCACATACGCATACGTTTTGTGGCGTACACGATCCAGAAATTGTGGTATGTGATTTTTTTTCTATTTGGGTGGACTCTACGTGTCACTTCAGTAATGAATAACTACCAGGTGTTATATTATTCTGTGTGGGACGAATTGGATTCGTATTGAGTTTCTTTTTTTTTGTTGGCCTGTCAATTATTTTTAATTATTTTGTTCAGTTTTGTTATTTACCCTTAACTGCAATGAGGCGATTGGTTTTTTTATTTTTTTAATAATTTCTTTTACAAAAATGTAAAATTATATAATGGTTTAAACCAGTATAAAAAATTAACCATACTTTAAAAAAAACAAAGGCCTATAAATTTATTCTAAAATTTGTATTTGTTTTTTTTTCTATTTGGGTGGACTCTTCGTGTCACTACAGTAATGAATAAATACCCGGTGTTGTACTATTGTGAGTGGGACGGATTGGATTCGTATTGAGTTTATTTTGTTTGCTGGCCTGTCAATTATTTTTAATTATTTTGTTCAGTTTTGTTATTTACCCTTTACTGCAATGAGTCGATTGGTTTTTTTAATTTTTTTTAATAATTTCTTTTAAAAAATGTAAAATTACAATATGATTCAAACCAGAATGATATTAAAAAAAATAAAATGTAAAATTATATAATGGTTCAAACCAGTATAAAAAAATTAACCATACTTTAAAAAACGAGGGCCTATAAATATATTCAAAAATTTGTATGTGATTTTTTTTGCTGGCCTGTCAATTATTTTTAATTATTTTGTTCAGTTTGTTGATTTACCCTTAACTTCAATGAGTCGATTGTTTTTTTTATTTTTTTTAATAATGTTTTTAAAAAATTAGGTAAAATTATATTATGGTTTAAACGAGTATGATATTTAAAAAAAAATAAAATGTAAAATTATATAATGGTTTAACCCAGTATAAAAAAAATTAACCATACTTTAAAAAAAACGAAGGCCTATAAATATATTCCAATTATTTTTAATTATTTTGTTCAGTTTTGTTATTTACCCTTAACTGCAATGAGTCGATTGGTTTTTTTTATTATTTTAATAATTCCTTTTAAAAAAAATAAAATGTAAAATTATAATATGATTCAAACCAGTATGATATACCTTTAAAAAAATAAAATATAAAATTTAAATATAGTTCAAACCAGTATAAAAAAATTAACCATACTTAAAAAAAACGCAGGCCTATAAATATATTCTAAAATTTGTATGTGAATGTTTTTTCTACTTGGGTGGACTCTTCGTGTCACTACAGTAATGAATAACTACCCGGTTATATACTATTGTGTGTGGGACGGATTGGATTCGTATTGAGTTTTTTTTGGTGCCCTGCCAATTATTTTTAATAATTTTGTTCAGTTTTGTTATTTACCCTTAACTGCAATGAGTCGATTGATTTTTTTAATTTTTTTAATAATTCCTTTTAAAACAAAAAATATGTAACATTATCATAAAGTTCAAACCAGTATGATATTATTTAAAAAAAATAAAATGTAAAATTATATAATGGTTCAAAACCGTACAATAAAAATTAACCGTATTGTTGGAAAACGAATGCCTATAAATATATTCTAAAATTTGTAATAGTCTGTAGAACATACCTTGGTTAAATTTTTTAATTATTAATTACTTTGTTTCAATTAATTTTATTTTGTGATGATTTACCACACACCAATTCACAATTGTAATTGTTAATAACTTTTTTTCCTAAAAAATGTTTTTACTAGACCGCAATATACATATATATTTTAATATATAGTTTGTTTTAAAAGGATATAATTAATTTCAGTTAATTGATGTAATAGTAAATTCATATAGTAATTTCTTTTTTTCTCCATTAATTAAATTGTTTTTGCAACAACTACCTTCAGTAATGAATAACTACCTGGTGTTATACTATTCTGTGTGGGACGGATTGGATTCGTAATGAGTTTTTTTTTGCGGGCCTGCCAATTATTTTAAATTATTTTGTTCAGTTTTATTATTTAAAATTGACTGCACTGAGCCGAATGGTTTTTTTTTATTTTTTTTATTAATTCCTTTTAAAAAAATAAAATATAAATTTATAATATAATTCAAACAAGTATGATATTCCTTTAAAAAAATAATATATAAAATTTAAATATAGTTCAAACCAATACAATAAAATTTAACCATACTTTTGAAGAAAAAAAACGAAGGCCTATAAATATATTCTAAACTTTGTATGTGATTTTTCTTTTCTATTTGGGTGGACTCTACGTGTTACTTCAGTAATGAATAACTACCTGGTGTTATACTATTGTGTGTGGGACGGATTGCTTTCGTATTCAGTTTTTTTTTCTGATCACCCAATTAGTTTTAATTATTTTGTTCAGTTTTGAAATATACCCTTAACTGTAATAAGTCGATTGTTTTTTTCATTTATTTAATAATTCGTTTTAAAAAATGTAAAATTATAATATGATTCAAACCAGTATGATATTCCTTTTAAAAAATATGAAATTTAAATATGGTTCAAACCAATACAAAAAAATTTAAACATATTTTTAAAAAATGACCTATAAATATACTCTAAAATTTGTATATAATTTTTTTTTCTTTATGGGTGGACTCTTCGTGTTACTACAGTATGATGAAATACCCGGTGTTATAATATTATGTGTGGGACGGATTGGATTCGGATTGAGTTTTTTTTTGCCGGCCAGCCAATTATTTTTATTTATTTTGTTAGGTTTTATTATATACCCCTGCAATGAGTCGATTTGTTTTTATTATTTTAATACTTCCTTTTAAAAAAAGAAAATGTAACATCATAATAATGTTCAAACCAGTATGATATTATTTAAAAAAAATAAAATGTAAAGTTATATTATGGTTCAAACCCGTACAATAAAAGTTAACCGTACTTTTGGAAAACGGAGGCCTATAAATACATTCTAAAATTTGTAATAGTCTGTAGAACGTACCTTGGTTAAATTTTTTAATTATTATTTACTTTGTTTCAATTAATTTTATTTTGTGATAGTTTACCACACACCAATTCACAATTATATGTGTTAATAATTTTTTTTTGCGTAAAACAATATTATTTTACTAGACCACAATATACATATATATTTTATATATTGTTTTTATTAAAAGGATATAATTAATTTCAGTTAATTGATGTGATAATAAATTCATTTAGTAATATTTTTTTCTCTATTAATTAAAAATGTTTTTGCAACAACTACTTTCAGTAATGAATAACTACCCGGTGTTATACTATTCTGTGTGGGACGGATTGGATTTGTATTGATATTTGTTTTGCTTGCCTGTCAATTATTTTTAATTATTTTGTTCAGTTTTGTTATTTACCCTTAACTGACATGAGTCGATTGGTTTTTTTATTTTTTTATTAATTCCTTTTAAAAAAATAAATTGTAAAATTATAACATGATTCAAACCAGTATGATATACATTAAAAAAAATATATAAAATTTAAATATAGTTCAAACCAATACAATAAAATTTAACCATATTTTTGAAAAAAGACCTATAAATATATTCAAAAATTTGTATGTGTATTTTTTTCTATTTGGGTGGACTCTTCGTGTCACTACAGTAATGAATAAATACCCGGTGTTGTACAATTGTGTGTGGGACGGATTGGATTCGTATTGAGTTTTTTTTGGTGCCCTGCCAATTATTTTTAATTATTTTGTTCAGTTTTGTTATTTACCCTTAACTGCAATGAGTCGATTGATTTTTTTAATTTTTTTAATAATTCCTTTTAAAACAAAAAATATGTAACATTATAATAAAGTTCAAACCAGTATGATATTATTTAAAAAAAATAAAATGTAAAATTATATAATGGTTCAAAACCGTACAATAAAAATTAACCGTATTGTTGGAAAACGAAGGCCTAAAAATATATTCTAAAATTTGTATGTGATTTTTTTTTCTATTTAGGTGGACTCTTCGTGTCACTACAGTAATAAATAACTACCGGTGTTATACTATTGTGTGTGGGAAGGATTGGATTCATATTTAGTTTTTTTTGCTGGCCAGCCAATTATTTTTAATTATTTTGTTAAGTTTTGTTATTTAGCCTTAACTGCAATGAGTCGATTGGTTTTTTAATTTTTTAAATAATTCCTTTGAAAAAAATAAAATGTAAAATTATAATAAAGTTCAAACCAATATGATATTCCTTTAAAAAAAAATAAAATGTAAAATTATTTTATGGTTCAAACCCGTACAATAACATTTAACCATACTTTTGAAAAAAAACAAAGGCCTATAAATATATTCTAATACTTGTAATGGTCTCTAATTTCTAAACTAATAAAATAGTTTTGGATTTGTTTAGTTTTTGTTTTTGCTGGTCAGACTGAGATGGGTTTAGCTATCTGTATTTGTGTTTGGAGCGATTTGTGTCTGAGTATAGTTTTGGATTTGTTTAGTTTTAGTTTTCTGTGGTCAGAAACCTGACTGAAAAATCTGACCACCTGACCACACAATCTGACTATCTGACTATCAAAATCTGACTACCTGCCTGAAAAAATCTGACTGTCTGACCACACAATCTGACTATCTGACCACAATCTGACTACCTGACTGAAAAAACATCTGACTGTCTGACCATACAATCTGACTACCTGACTGAAAAATCTGGCTACCTAACCATACAATCTGACTACCTGACTGAAAAAAATCTGACTACCTGACTGAAAAATCTGACTATCTGACCATAAAATCTGACTATCTGACTACCTGACTATACAATCTGACTGTCTGACTATACAATGTGACTACCTGCCCATAAAATCTGCCTACCTGACCACACAATCTGACTATCTGACTGCCGAAATCTGACTGTCTGACTATACAATCTGACTACCTGACTGAAAAATCTGACTACCTGACCACGCAATCTGACTAACTGACTGCCAAAATCTGACAACCTGACTATACAATCTGACTACCTGACTGAAAAAATCTGACTACCTGACCACACAATCTGCCTACCTGACTATACAATCTGATTGTCTGACTATACAATCTGACTACCTGACCGTAAAATCTGACTGTCTGACTGAAAAATCTGACTATCTGACTACAAAATCTGACTACCTGACCATAATATCTGACTATCTAACTGCCAAAATCTGAATACCTGACTGATAAATCTGAGTACCTGACTGAAAATCTGACTACTGACCACGCAATCCGACTACCTGACTGCCAAAATCTGACTACCTGACTATACAATCTGACTACCTGACTAAAAAAAATCTGACTACCTGACTGAAAAAAAATCTGACTACCTGACTGAAAAAACACTGACTACCTCACCATTAAAATCTGACTACCTGACTATAAAATCTTACTACCTGATTATACAATCTGACTACCTGACTGAAAAAAAAATTTGACTACCTGACCACGAAATCTGACTACATGACTAAAAAAAATCTGACTATCTGACTATAAAAAAAACCTGACTCTCTGACTAAAAAAAATCTAACTACCTAACCTACAATCTCACTATTTGACCACACAACCTCACTATCTGACCGTAAAAAAATCTGTACAATCTGACTACCTCACAAAAAAAAAATCTGACCACCTAACCACACAATCTAACTAACCGACTACCCAAAAAAAAATCTAACTACCTCACTATACAATCTAACTACCTATCAAAAAAAATTTTGACTATCTGACCACACACACAATCTAACTATTTAACCATAAATCTGACTATCTGACTACCCAAAAAAAAAATCTGACTACATTACTAACTCACTTTATATATATATATATATATATATATATGTATACATCCCGCTAACAATTCCGCGTCTTTTCAAAAAGCGTGCATTTCGCACATCGCTTATTTGAAGAGTATATTCAACTTTGATGAGAGTATATAGGGTATTTGTTACACTTACACCCTGAGTTTTGGTATTGGTTTGTCCTGATATTGAAAATTGAGCATTTTTGAATTTTATTCACTGTGCTATCAATTCAGACTCCTTTCGAATTACCGACAATTTCGCGTTCGTACAAATTACCGACAATTTCGCGTCCGGCATCGTTCCCGCTATTATGACTTATAGCCTGCAACAGTGTAAACGATGTTGCCATGTCGTACCGGCACGTGTACTGTAGCATTTGCCACTTCTACGTGTTGTAATGATTGTAGATAGATATTCACATCTCACCCTAGTACTTCTCCACACAAGACCATCGTATGAAAACAATTCGTTCTCGGACGGAATCCAATCCAGTCATCAAAATAATTTATTATTTGTTGTTTATTATTTTGACATGTATTTTAAATAGGTACTTATTTTAAATCAATGTAAAACCAGAATAATTAAAGAAAGTATATTTTTTATTTGTTAGAGTTAATTATTTAAAATATCCTAATTGTTACAAATACAGTCAAACCTCCTCATTCGAAATCCTCCCTAAATCGAATATAATTGTATGCTATCCCCTTCAAAAATCGTCCTTAATATGAATTAAATTACCTCCCTATTCGAAAATTTTCGAGAGTTTCGTGGTCATATATATTGTAACAATACATTTTTTTATACATTATTAATAAAATAATTACAAAATTTCCAATTTACACATTGTACACGATTTTTAATGAAGCATGCGTTAAATCACGTCAATAAGGACACAGTAAGCGTAGTACAAAACTACAAAAAGCTTTATAAAAAACTGAAAATGCAGTTAACTTTTGAGTTAGAAGAAACCAAGCAGAAACACAAACAATTACACTTCTTACAAAACATTATTGTCACAAAACCTTACGACCAAATAAAGGCATAACAAGCGTAGTTCAAAGCTTCAATACGCATCAGGAAATATTGAAAATTCAGTTAATATTTAAGTCAGAGGAAACCAGACGAAAGCAAAAAAAAAAAATTAGTTAGGCTAAATTAGTAATGCAGTCTTTCCTTCTTTGGTGTATGATTTTCGTACAAACAGGGTAAAAAATACCGTAGCTGTATTCATTCAGATTAAGCAATATTTTACTCGTTAAAATTTCTACAATTTTTGGTACCCAATTTATTTTTCATTTTCTGTAGGCTGACCTAACTTTTTGTTTGTAGGTATAGTTGTACTGTTTACGCGTATCCCGATTTTATTTTACTCTGTTTTTTATGTCGTTTTTTTTTAATAATTTTTCATATCGTTCTTATAAGTAGAATAATCTTTTGCTTTTGAGTACTAATAGAGCTTGTAATACCAAAACATGCCCTTAATTCTTAATCACAGTATTAAGTAAACCCTGTGGTGAATGAAGTAAAGGTATCATTTACAGAGGGGAAAACATGTGCTTTGCAAAGGGCCCTGCATGCTGATACGCGTACTTTTCCGTTCAGTGAGGAAGGCCACCTCACTTCTCGTTTTACTTAGTAAAACCTCTACAAGTTCAAACCAGCCTTTCGGCTGATGACCTAAACAACACAAGTAAAATAATATTTGTAAAAAACTTTCCTCAATCAAATTGGTGGTCTATTAATAATTTTGACTTTTGTAATTTAATATTTTATGGAATTACATGAATTTTATTAAAACGCAATTTTTAAGTACATTTTTTGTTTCAATGTTTTACCTCTGTAAATCGAAATCAGCCGGTTCCATCAGATTCGAATCAGGGAGGTTCGACTGTAATTACTATAATATGATCAATTAGTAGACAATGCAATTAAAATATTTACTTAGTTGACAAAATTATGTAATTGTAAAGCGACATAATTTGTTCAATATTCAAATGGAGTACCATTCACCCATTGTCTTTTCGGTGTTCAAATGATTTCATCATCATCATCTGATGATTAGGCTTAGGCTTAGGATTAGGCTCAATGGCCTGTTCCAGTATTCATCTCTTTTTAGGTCTTCCCAAGCCTCGCTTCTCTCTAGGTTTATATTTCCATGTTTTAGTGACTGAATCAAAATGATTTTATAAATTATACAAAAGTACGATGGCCAGTAAAATTTCTACAACTTTTGAAATGCAGTCCGGCTTGGTCATAGTTTGTATTTTTATTCTTGTTCCTCAAGTAATGGTAATCTTTGATCTTCAACAAATTATACATTACACTAATAATTCTCGTATCCAGCTGTTTTGTACACGTTGAAGTTTATCCTTTAACAGGCCATTTCCAAGATTATTTTTCGGCTAAACAACTTTCAGTCAGTCTTCCAAACCCTGATATTTTTCTCTGCGTTTTCTTTTAAATTATTTAGTGTTGTAAAAGCCATGGTGGCCACTTTTTGTTGATATTCTTTTGGTTTCTAGTACTTTATTTACATCGTCAACCAACCACCCAATCTAGGAATCAATATTACAAATAATGAAATAAATAAACCTTATTGTTACGTAAAATAATGTACATAATTTTTGACAAGTCAAAATGCTTGGGATAAGGAACTGGAAGGTTATACTATTGCACAGAAGACAAAAAGGAGACAGACAAGGCATTCATTTGGAGAGGCCAAGAAAAACTATGTGAAACCTTGACCAAGACAGCCAAACAATATGCTAGGACCAACTGATTAGAAACTAATTCTTAATAGTAAACAGTGTCCATATTCATAAGTTAACTTGATAGTTGATCATTAAAAATTTTAATCATTATATTTAACAAAAAACCAGATAAAAAGTAATTATATGACGGAATAATTTGAACATTATTTGATTTTTTAAACATACATTTTTTTTTTTTTTTTTTGTCTTTAATTTTAAAATCTAGAACACTATACTATACATTAAAGCACAATCACTAGATTTGATGAGAGTCATTATTAGGCGTGGAAGGAGGGGTCACACCCAGCAGTGTATCCTCCAGGATGACGTAATCATACTATGAGTGAGATGATCTTGATGAAAATGAAACCCAACAGTGACGAACTTAAGAAGATGTGATGTTGAAGATAATGAAATGAAGATAATGGAAGAACGGTAACAGAATGTTATCGAAGAAGATCCCTACACCATAGCCGGCGAAGTCGTCGAAAATTTGGAAAATTTTGAATGGCCATTTGTCGAGCGAGATCGTTTGGATGATTTTGCAATTTATCAAAGAAACTTTGATAAAGTTGTCGTGCAACGTCTTTTACGTAGGGAATACGAAGGTCAGAATGAAGGGTGTCGTTTCTCACATACCAAGGTGCTCTAGTGGCAAGCCTTAAATATCTTGATTGAAATACCTGTATTTTGTTTAAACTGGTTCGAGCAGCAGCACCAAAAATCTGAATTCCGTACAGCCAGAGAGGTTTCAGCAAAGTCTTGTAAATTGTAATTTTTTGTTTCAGTGGTAGACGAGAACGCGGTTTAACTAGGTGGAACAAACATCTGAGGCGATTGTTTAGTAATAAGCGTTTGCTTTTCAGATGTTCATTCAACATACATTTGAATAAGTTTAAGTGTGACTAAATTAAAAACAAATCCATCAGAATTTGTAAACATGATAAATACTCAAAGGTATTGGTACGCTAAGTACCTTATTTTTAAGCGTTTTAGGGCGTAGCAGTAGGATTTGATTATATAGCAGATACGTTCCTTAATACACCTGTCCCAGGATAGTTTGCTACCTAATATTAATTCTAAAAGTTATGTAACTTACCTGTTACAAAAGATTTTGATATATTGTCATTAATGGAGATATCCTTACTTTGGTTACTTATTTCCTTACGACCAGTGAAGCATTTGGCCACAGTTTTATCTGAGTTGAGAACTAGATTATTTATTGCATCCAGTCTATAACCTTACTTCAAGCTTCGTTAGTTTTAAACCTTGTTCATAGTTTTCATCTTCGAAAGATATTATCGTATCATCAGCAAATAATATATCATTGAAGGAGCCAAGAAATTCAGCGAGATCGTTAACAAAAATTAAAAATAGCAAGGGTCTTAAAATTCTAACTCGTTGAACTCCCCTTTTAACTTGTATAAAATTTTATGTATATTTTGTTTTAACTTTGCAATGATTGGATGGCAATTCGACCCTCTGATGTCCCTCTAATACCATACACCTCAATTTTTTAATGGGCAAATCATACGGGACACGGTCAAAAGCTTTACAAAAATCAAAAAATAAATAACAGGGGTTTGTTTTTGCTAATGATTAATTTCAGTAAGCTTCTTCAGTATCGGGAAATTACAGACTCTGTTGACCTACACTTTCAGGACTCGTGTTGGACATTTGCGAGTGTACTGAATTTACTTTAAAAAAATCGACTAATCTACTCTCTTATCAATTTATTATCTTTTGTAAAAATATTTTCGCCGTTTGGAAACATTTTCTCGATGTGGGTATCCTTTGAATTATCGATTTAAATTTACTCGCCCAAGTGACGAATAAAATGCATGTTTTGATTTTCAGAGGCAACTGCCTTTAATAAAATAATAGTACTGTAAGGGGTTGCACATAACAGGCAGGTGGAGTGTTAAATTATTTGCACTCGATTTGCTTGTTTCAGGACTAAAAAAAATTTAGTTTTGTTTTTATCACATGGTAAGCCAAACATATGACTGAAGTATTTAAGAACAGAAGAGGTACAAGTGTAAAAGATACTTGTCAGAGTTATATCTCCTCTGAGCGCAATGAATTTTATTATGCAGCCAGACCCTGTGGTGAATAACGTGAGGCGTGTCATTTGCAGGGTGGAAAATAGGTGCTTTTTAGACGGCCTGGCATATTGATAAGCTTTTCAACTCGGCGAGGAAGGCAATTGTAAACCACCCCACTCCTTGTTTTACTTAGCTAAACCTGTAGAAGTTCAAACCAGGACTGCAAAGTTGGCCCCATACAAAAATTTCAAAAATTAACTTGTAAAATTGATCGGTCTACGTTTCTACCGGATTATTCCGGAAATTTTTTTGTTTGTTCCGTCCAAATAAGTGAAAAAACGCCGGGAGGGGCTAACTTCACACTGGCCTCCCCCCGCTCAACTTTTTAAATTTTTTTTGGACTTCAGGGACAGACCTTCGTTTGTTTCGGATGGTCTCGCAAAATATTTTTTTAGTTCCTTTCAAGTAAGCGAGAAATCGAGAAGAACTGGGTGGTGCTACTGTCACTAATCCCCCTCGACTCAATATTTTAAAGTTTTTTACATAGATTGACAGCCCTTCGTTTGTTCCGGATCATTTCGCGAAAATTTCGTTTGTCCCGTTCAAATATGCTAGAAAATCAAAGAAAAATTTGGAGTGGCAAGTATAAGCCCATGCATTCAATACTTTTTGGTTTTTACTTTAAATGATAGCTCTCATTTGTTCTGGATTGTTCTGTAAATTGTTTTGTTTGGTCTGCCGAAATCAGCGAAAAAATCGTGAAAAACTTAGGAATGGTGGCGATACTCTAAGAAATTCAATTTAAACTTTATCGTTATCCCTATCGAGAGTCGTTCTGCTGTTTCGGAACGTTCCATAAATATTACGATTGTTAAGCTCATACTCGCGAGAAAATCGAGGTGAACTGGATGGTACAAACTTCACTTTAGGTCACCCACTCATTAATATTTAAACTTTTTTGTCTAAATCCATGGCCCTTGTTTTTTCCGGCTATTTAAAAAAAATGTCGTTTGTTCAGATGTTGTAAGAGAAAAAGGAAAAAACTGAATGGGTGTACTTTATTCTACCCTTAACATTTTTTTTCTGAAATCTGTAATCTCTGTCCAGAATTTTATAATGAAAGAAAATCGGTCCAGAATAAATATTAAAATATGCCTACTTGGTTCAGGTCTGTCTAGTAAAGTTTGCTATTTCCCGAATTTCTTAGTTTAATTTTTTATCGCATTGTTTTTAAGCAAAAAACAAGGCTAATAATAATCTACTCCTAGTCCATTTTTCATTTTTTATATTTTAGAAAAAGTTTTTTCTCTTTAATGTTTTATTTACTTACTGTAAAACTGCTAAACCTAGTAATTGGGGCGACATATTACATGATACGAAATAGCATTATGGAAGTGTACTTGAACCATTTTGCAGTGAGAGTGGGCAAACAGCAAAATGCGCATTCTTTTTACACATCGTAAGCGTAATCAGGAAATATTTGATTGACAATTGTCAGGTGGTGTAATGTTAAAAAAAGCGTGAAATAAAATGTTAAAAATTCTTAAACAAATTTTTGTTTTGTTTTATCCCTGATGCGTGTAGGTTGCAATTTGTTCGATTGAGAACAATAAGCAACCCCATGACCCAATGATATGTATGACGTTTAAATGAGCTGTAGTCTCGTACATACCCAGGCCGACCATTCCTGAGAGAGTATGGTTAATTGACCCCCAACCATCAAAGTACATTGGTAACCACTGTCTAGTATTCAAATTCGTATAAAAGAACCAATTATACTATATACTAGGATTTAAACTAGGAACCTCCATCTCCGAAAATCAGCTGTCAGAAAAGCTGTCGAAAAGTCAGCTAAACAGCTGACTTGCGGCGACGACTTTTCTTCTAGACTAGACCAACCCGTTGGTTACTAAACGAACGACGTAAACAAATTACTAAAGGATTTGTTCATGGATTCGTTGACAGTAGGTTTATGCCTAATTTGAAAAAAGAAACCAAAGCGGCGTGCGATGGACTCATGTATGGAAGGCGACAGCACGGCGGAGAACAACTCTTCAAAATTGCGTATAATATACGTTGTGTATACAATGCGTTTAGAAAGATATCCTGCCAGCCATAACAATAATTTAATCCTGACACTACTATGCGCAGCACCGGTTTCCTTCCAGGATAGTTTGTCAACCCAAAAAATCGTCTATCGGAAAAGAGAGTTTTTTAATTCTATCAAAAAATATATAATTATTTTTAATTTAATTGTATTACTTATATCAAATAATTTGCCGAATAATATTTATTTGAATGTTTAGTAAATTAGATTGTGAGTTTTGAAAGAATTGTAATTCGATGATTAATAAAAATTTGTTTTTATTATTCTTTTAAACTTTTTTTCTTAACACAACACAATATTTATTTATAACTTGTTTTGTCTATTTTCTTAACCGGTGGACGCGAAATTGATAGCAGATGTGAAACTGACGTCCTTGTAAGAATATACATAATATACGTATATTTTTACATAGGGGCGTAGCGAGAGCACTCTGGTGAGAAACTCTCCAAGGTACGGTGTATAAAATAGTTTCAAAACACCGCCATTTCGCATCCGGTACCAAAATTTATTTATTTTTTTGTGTCTCTCTGAGTAACAATAAAATTCTCAAAAAATAAATATAGTTGCCCGAAACTATGTACTTTAGTTTAAAAAAATTACGTCCGAAAACCATGTCACAATAAATTTTTATTAAGTTTTTATTAAGGATTACAATTTGGCGTCCGTATACGGACGCCAAATTGCACTCGGACTCCAGATTGTTAGGAAATTGTCAATGTATGGACGCGAAAATGATAGTAGTACATATATATATATATATATATATATATATATATATATATATATATATATATATATATATATATATATATATATATATATATATATGTACTACTATCATTTTCGCGTCCATACATTGACAATTTCCTAACAATCTGGAGTCCGAGTGCAATTTGGCGTCCGTATACGGACGCCAAATTGTAATCCTTAATAAAAACTTAATAAAAATTTATTGTGACATGGTTTTCGGACGTAATTTTTTTAAACTAAAGTACATAGTTTGGGGCAACTATATTTATTTTTTGATAATTTTATTGTTACTCAGAGAGACACAAAAAAATAAATAAATTTTGGTACCGGATGCGAAATGGCGGTGTTTTGAAACTATTTTATACACCGTACCTTGGAGAGTTTCTCACCAGAGTGCTCTCGCTACGCCCCTATGTAAAAATATACGTATATTATGTATATTCTTACAAGGACGGCAGTTTCACATCTGCTATCAATTTCGCGTCCACCGGTTAAGAAAATAGACAAAACAAGTTATAAATAGATATTGTGTTGTGTTAAGAAAAAAAGTTTAAAAGAATAATAAAAACAAATTTTTATTAATCATCGAATTACAATTCTTTCAAAACTCACAATCTAATTTACTAAACATTCAAATAAATATTATTCGGCAAATTATTTGATATAAGTAATACAATTAAATTAAAAATAATTATATATTTTTTGATAGAATTAAAAAACTCTCTTTTTCGATAGACGATTTTTTGGGTTGACAAACTATCCTGGAAGGAAACCGGTGCTGCGCATAGTAGTGTCAGGATTAAATTATTGTTATGGCTGGCAGGATATCTTTCTAAACGCATTGTATACACAACGTATATTATACGCAATTTTGAAGAGTTGTTCTCCGCCGTGCTGTCACCTTCCATACATGAGTCCATCGCACACCGCTTTGGTTTCTTTTTTCAAATTAGGCATAAACCCACTATCAACGAATCCATGAACAAATCCTTCAGTAATTTGTTTACGTCGTTCGTTTAGTAACCAACGGGTTTGTCTAGTCTAGAAGAAAAGTCGTCGCCGCAAGTCAGCTGTTTAGCTGACTTTTCGACAGCTTTTCTGACAGCTGATTTTCGGAGATGGAGGTTCCTAGTTTAAATCCTAGTATATAGTATAATTGGTTCTTTTATACGAATTTGAATACTAGACAGTGGTTACCAATGTACTTTGATGGTTGGGGGTCAATTAACCATACTCTCTCAGGAATGGTCGGCCTGGGTATGTACGAGACTACAGCTCATTTAAACGTCATACATATCATTGGGTCATGGGGTTGCTTATTGTTCTCAATCGAACAAATTGCAACCAACACGCATTAGGGATAAAACAAAACAAAAATTTGTTTAAGAATTTTTAACATGTTATTTCACGCTTTTTTTAACATTACACCACCTGACAATTGTCAATAAAATATTTCCTTATTACGCTTACGATGTGTAAAAAGAATGCGCATTTTGCTGTTTGCCCACTCTCACTGCAAAATGGTTCAAGTACACTTCCATAATGCTATTTCGTATCATGTAATATGTCGCCCCAATTACTAGGTTTAGCAGTTTTACAGTAAGTAAATAAAACATTAAAGAGAAAAAACTTTTTCTAAAATATAAAAAATTAAAAATGGACTAGGAGTAGATTATTATTAACCTTGTTTTTTGCTTAAAAACAATGCGATAAAAAATTAAACTAAGAAATTCGGGAAATAGCAAACTTTACTAGACAGACCTGAACAAAGTAGGCATATTTTAATATTTATTCTGGACCGATTTTCTTTCATTATAAAATTCTGGACAGAGATTACAGATTTCAGAAAAAAAATGTTAAGGGTAGAATAAAGTACACCCATTCAGTTTTTTCCCTTTTTCTCTTACAACATCTGAACAAACGACTTTTTTTTTAAATGCCCGGAAAAAACAAGGGCCATCGATTTAGACAAAAAAGTTTAAATATTAATGAGTGGGTGACCTAAAGTGAAGTTTGTACCATCCAGTTCACTTCGATTTTCTCGCGAGTATGAGCTTAACAATCGTAATATTTATGGAACGTTCCAAAACAGCAAAACGACTCTCGATAGGGATAACGATAAAGTTTAAATTGAATTTCTTAGAGTATCGCCACCATTCCTAAGTTTTCACGATTTTTTTCGCTAATTTCGGCAGACCAAACAAAACAATTTACAGAACAATCCAGAACAAATGAGAGCTATTATTTAAAGTAAAAACCAAAAAGTATTGAATGCATGGGCTTATACTTGCCACTCCAAATTTTTCTTTGATTTTCTAGCATATTTGAACGGGAAAAACGAAATTTTCGCGAAATGATCCGGTACAAACGAAGAGCTGTCAATCTATGTAAAAAAACTTTAAAATATTGAGTCGAGGGGGATTAGAGTGACATTAGCACCACCCAGTTCTTCTCGATTTCTCGCTTACTTGAAAGGAACTAAAAAAATATTTTGCGAGACCATCCGAAACAAACGAAGGTCTGTCCCTGAAGTCCAAAAAAAAATTTAAAAAGTTGAGCGGGAGGAGGCCAGTGTGAAGTTAGCCCCTCCCGGCGTTTTTTCACTTATTTGGACGGAACAAACAAAACATTTTCCGGAATAATCCGGTAGAAACGTAGACCGATCAATTTTACAAGTTAATTTTTGAAATTTTTGTATGGTGGCCAACTTTACAGTCCTGGTTTGAACTTCTACAGGTTTAGCTAAGTAAAACAAGGAGTGGGGTGGTTTACAATTGCCTTCATCGCCGAGTTGAAAAGCTTATCAATATGCCAGGCCGTCTAAAAAGCACCTATTTTCCACCCTGCAAATGACACACCTCACGTTATTCACCACAGGGTCTGGCTGCATAATGAAATTCATTGCGCTCAGAGGAGATATAACTCTGACAAGTATCTTTTACACTTTGTACCTCTGCTGTTCGTAAATACTTCAGTCATATGTTTGGCTTACCATGTGATAAAAAAAAACTAAATTTTTTTTAGCCCTGAAACAAGCAAATCGAGTGCAAATAATTTAACACTCCACCTGCCTGTTATGTGCAACCCCTTACAGTACTATTATTTTATTAAAGGCAGTTGCCTCTGACAATCAAAACATGCATTTTATTCGTCACTTGGGCGAGTAAATTTAAATCGATAATTCAAAGGATACCCACATCGAGAAAATGTTTCCAAACGGCGAAAATATTTTTACAAAAGATAATAAATTGATAAGAGAGTAGATTAGTCGATTTTTTTAAAGTAAATTCAGTACACTCGCAAATGTCCAACACGAGTCCTGAAAGTGTAGGTCAACAGAGACTGTAATTTCCCGATACTGAAGAAGCTTACTGAAATTAATTATTAGCAAAAACAAACCCCTGTTATTTATTTTTTGATTTTTGTAAAGCTTTTGACCGTGTCCCGTATGATTTGCCCATAAAAAAATTGAGGTGTATGGTATTAGAGGGACATCAGAGGGTCGAATTGCCATCCAATCATTGCAAAGTTAAAACAAAATACACATAAAATTTTATACAAGTTAAAAGGGGAGTTCAACGAGTTAGAATTTTAAGACCCTTGCTATTTTTAATTTTTGTTAACGATCTCGCTGAATTTCTTGGCTCCTTCAATGTTATATTATTTGCTGATGATACGATAATATCTTTCGAAGATGAAAACTATGAACAAGGTTTAAAACTAAAGAAGCTTGAAGTAAGGTTATAGACTGGATGCAATAAATAATCTTGTTCTCAACTCAGATAAAACTGTGGCCAAATGCTTCACTGGTCGTAAGGAAATAAGTAACCAAAGTAAGGATATCTCCATTAATGACAGTATATCAAAATCTTTTGTAACAGGTAAGTTAAAAAAATTTTTAGAATTAATATTAGGTAGCAAACTATCCTGGGACAGTTGTATTAAGGAACGTGTCTGCTATATAATCAAATCCTACTGCTACGCCCTAAAACGCTTAAAAATAAGGTACTTAGCGTACCAATACCTTTGAGTATTTATCATGTTTACAAATTCTGTTGGATTTGTTTTTAATTTAGTCACACTTAAACTTATTCAAATGTATGTTTAAAAAATCAAATAATGTTCAAATTATTCCGTCATATAATTACTTTTTATCTAGTTTTTTGTTAATTATAATGATTAAAATTTTTAATGATTTTTAATGATCAAGTTGACTTATGAATATGGACACTGTTTACTATTAAGAATTCGTTTCTAATCAGTTGGTCCTAGCATATTGTTTGGCTGTCTTGGTCAAGGTTTCACATAGTTTTTCTTGGCCTCTCCAAGTGAATGGATTGTCTGTCTCCTTTTTGTCTTCTGTGCAATAGTATAACCTTCCAGTTCCTTATCCCAAGCATTTTGACTTGTCAAAAATAATGTACATTATTTTACGTAACAATAAGGTTTATTTATTTCATTATTTGTAATATTGATTCCTAGATTGGGTGGTTGGTTGACGATGTAAATAAAGTACTAGAAACCAAAAGAATATCAACAAAAAGTGGCCACCATGGCTTTTACAACACTAAATAATTTAAAAGAAAACGCAGAGAAAAATATCAGGGTTTGGAAGACTGACTGAAAGTTGTTTAGCCGAAAAATAATCTTGGAAATGGCCTGTTAAAGGATAACCTTCAACGTGTACAAAACAGCTGGATACGAGAATTATTAGTGTAATGTATACTTTGTTGAAGATCAAAGATTACCATTACTTGAGGAACAAGAATAAAAATACAAACTATGACTAAGCCGGACTGCATTTCAAATGTTGTAGAAATTTTACTGGCCAAAGTACTTTTGTATAATTTATAAAATCATTTTGATTCAGTCACTAAAACATGCAAATATAAACCTAGAGAGAAGCGAGGCTTGGGAAGACCTAAAAAGAGATGAATACTGGAACAGGCCATTGAGCCTAATCCTTAACAGATGATGATGAAATCATTTGAACACCGAAAAGACAATGGGTGAATGGCACTCCATTTGAATATTGAACAAATTATGTCGCTTTACAATTACATAATTTTGTCAACTAAGTAAATATTTTAATTGCATTGTCTACTAATTGATCATATTATAGTAATTACAGTCGAACCTCCCGGATTCGAATCTGATGGAACCGGCTGATTTCGATTTACAGAGGTAAAATATTGAAACAAAAAATGTACTTAAAAATTGCGTTTTAATAAAATTCATGTAATTCCATAAAATATTAAATTACAAAAGTCAAAATTATTAATAGACCACCAATTTGATTGAGGAAAGTTTTTTACAAATATTATTTTACTTGTGTTGTTTAGATCATCAGCCGAAAGGCTGGTTTGAACCTGTAGAGGTTTTACTAAGTAAAACGAGAAGTGAGGTGGCCTTCCTCACTGAACGGAAAAGTACGCGTATCAGCATGCAGGGCCCTTTGCAAAGCACATATTTTCCCCTCTGTAAATGATACCTTTACTTCATTCACCACAGGGTTTACTTAATACTGTGATTAAGAATTAAGGGCATGTTTTGGTATTACAAGCTCCATTAGTACTCAAAAGCAAAAGAATATTCTACTTATAAGAACGATATGACAAATTATTGAAAAAACGACATAAAAAACAGAGTAAAATAAAATCGGGATACGCGTAAACAGTACAACTATACCTACAAACAAAAAGTTAGGTCAGCCTACAGAAAATGAAAAATAAATTGGGTACCGAAAATTTTAGAAATTTTAACGAGTAAAATATTGCTTAATCTGAATGAATACAGCTACGGTATTTTTTACCCTGTTAGTACGAAAATCATACACCAAAGAAGGAAAGACTGCATTACTAATTTAGCCTAACTAATTTTTTTTTTTGCTTTCGTCTGGTTTCCTCTGACTTAAAAATTAACTGAATTTTCAATATTTCCTGATGCGTATTGAAGCTTTGAACTACGCTTGTTATGCCCTTATTTGGTCGTAAGGTTTTGTGACAATAATGTTTTGTAAGTGTAATTGTTTGTGTTTCTGCCTGGTTTCTTCTAACTCAAAAGTTAACTGCATTTTCAGTTTTTTCTAAAGCTTTTTGGAGTTTTGTACTACGCTTACTGTGTCCTTATTGTCGTGATTTAACGCATGCTTCATTAAAAATCGTGTACAATGTGTAAATTGGAAATTTTGTAATTATTTTATTAATAATGTATAAAAAAATGTATTGTTACAATATATATGACCACGAAACTCTCGAAAATTTTCGAATAGGGAGGTAATTTAATTCATATTAAGGACGATTTTTGAAGGGGATAGCATACAATTATATTCGATTTAGGGAGGATTTCGAATGAGGAGGTTTGACTGTATTTGTAACAATTAGGATATTTTAAATAATTAACTCTAACAAATAAAAAATATACTTTCTTTAATTATTCTGGTTTTACATTGATTTAAAATAAGTACCTATTTAAAATACATGTCAAAATAATAAACAACAAATAAATTATTTTGATGACTGGATTGGATTCCGTCCGAGAACGAATTGTTTTCATACGATGGTCTTGTGTGGAGAAGTACTAGGGTGAGATGTGAATATCTAACTACAATCATTACAACACGTAGAAGTGGCAAATGCTACAGTACACGTGCCGGTACGACATGGCAACATCGTTTACACTGTTGCAGGCTATAAGTCATAATAGCGGGAACGATGCCGGACGCGAAATTGTCGGTAATTTGTACGAACGCGAAATTGTCGGTAATTCGAAAGGAGTCTGAATTGATAGCACAGTGAATAAAATTGAAAAATGCTCAATTTTCAATATCAGGACAAACCAATACCAAAACTCAGGGTGTAAGTGTAACAAATACCCTATATACTCTCATCAAAGTTGAATATACTCTTCAAATAAGCGATGTGCGAAATGCACGCTTTTTGAAAAGACGCGGAATTGTTAGCGGGATGTATATATATATATACAATCTCACTACAAAAAAAAACCCCCAAATCCAAACAAACAAATAAACCACAATCTACAACCACACCAACATCCAAACCACTAAAACAATCTAACCATAACACCAAACACAAATAAACACAAACACCTAAATCCAACCACACAAAACTACAACCACCCAAATCTGACCAGAGAAAACTAAAATAAAACAAATCCAAAACTATTTTGGGCAGCTCGCTCGTTTTACTTTCTACTAACGTACAATTGTATTATTTATTGCTTCTTAATAATTATCCTAAATAACAAACATTAATTCTAAATAAGCCGTAATACTAGGCCTAAGCTATATTTAGTATCCTTTTTGGTCATCAGCAGTAAACTGAATAACTGCACTCTGGCATATGAAGTGATAGACTAGTTAGTCCGTGCCGGCCGCATTGGCGCAGTTGGTAACGTGCTCGCCTCTCATCATGCGGTCTTGGGTTCGAATCCCATTCAGGCACGGCATCTTTTCATACGTTACACACAATCATTTCATCTTTCACCGTCTGCATTAGCAGTAATTGCAGAACAGTCGGACGTTAAACCAAAAAAAAAAAAAAAAAAAAAAAAAAATAGTTAGTCCGTGAGTTCCGTCGATGCGAGCTTATTTTCGTGAGTAATACTAGTTTTACGGTAATTTTAAAATCATATTGTATTTTTAGGGTTTCCATAATTCATTATTTTCAGTAAAGTTATGTTAAATTGCGATTGAATTTTAAACAATTTACTTTCTTTAAATAATTACATTACTCCTTACTTATTTAGTGTGACGGGTCATGAACAAATTTTATTACTTAAGTGTTTGTTGTGGTTACATTTTAAGTTACACGCTTGATACATGTCTTATGCTTTCTCGTTGGCCGATGTAAGTAGGATAGATAGCATACTGTCCTCTGCATGATAGGCGCAATCGGCAACTTATAGCGTGTTACCAGTAAATGATGTAGTTGGCTCATATTGTGATAAGAAACAGTACTATTTTGAAAAATTGACATGAAAACAGTACCTACTTTTCTCCCCTATATATTCATAAAAGGGAAAATAAATTTAAAAATTTCTTTTAGTTCTCAGGTAGATCTGTGCGGCAGTGGGTAAATTAGTTATAAAACACTTACATTGTGTATTTTTTCTTGATAAATAAATCTTTTTCTTCTGCCTTTCAAGGATTAGACATCTCTGCCTGTTCTGAACCTCTCAAATCTGCCCATCTCTTTCTCGGGCGTCCTCGTTCTCTCCTGCCCTCCGGCTTATAGCCCAGTGTATCCTATCCTCCCTCATTCTATTCACATGCTCTAACCACTGCATTCTGTTCTGAGATACCTTGTCGTTTA
This sequence comes from Catonia carolina, assembly GCA_035578175.1. NCBI lineage: Eukaryota > Metazoa > Arthropoda > Insecta > Hemiptera > Achilidae > Catonia > Catonia carolina. The sequence goes on from JAQMRL010000004.1 coordinate 5,981,727, forward strand.
TAGAGAAGATGTTGAGTTCTTTCCTTATCTCGGTATTCCTATAACAATCTTCTCTACTACACCTCGAATACGTACTTCTCTATACGTCGAAGAAATCTCATTTCAGATGCTTGCAATCTACTTTTCTCTCGCTTTGATAGCACCCAAGTTTTACTGTCATAGAGTAGGGTCGGCACTGCTAATGTTTTATAAAATCGCACCCTCGTATTTTTACTGGTGCGGTGAATAGTTCCGCATATTTGCTGAAATCGGTGCATTTTATTGTAAGCAACGTTATCCTGTTAGTATATAATGTTGCAACCTACTTACTGAAAGTGGGATATCTGTTGCAAAATATTATTATCTATAACAATTTTGTTTCTGACTGGTTCAAAATTACACAATTTTTTACACATTTTCAAAATTACACTTAACAAAGTTCATTTTAAAGATTTATCACTTGGGAATAACATTTTTTTACTATTTTTTATACAATGAAAATTAATTTCATTTGATAAAATAAAATGACAGTTTTTGAGGTTTTACAAAAATGTATACAAGTGAAAATTGTTGGTTTTGAATTTATACGATTCATATGACAAATAAATTGCGACTGAGGTAAATAAGTAGTACCAAATATAAGTTAAGTATGTTAAGTTTGTTGTATGATAAACGAGAAAGTCAGTGTGTTTTCCTGTTGTAGATACCTTTTTATGGGATTACCTTGAAGCTTTTCTCACTTCCTTTTTTTAGTAGATGGGTTGTGTAATTTTCAGGCGTAGCGATATACTTCTGTTCGATTCACGTTTCGATGAACGTGTGGCGGAATACGGCTTGTGGCTGGCTGGTCGCATTTAAAACTAAGACGTAGGCCTACCTGCGTACTAGTGCCGCTCGCTCACATTGTCCGACGATTGTAAGCACTTAACTAATAATGCATTCATACATTTTAAATCGTTCACTGGTCAACATAAAACGAGTAGGCTCATTTACATTTCCTATTCGTTCTTATTACCTTCCTTACCATTTTATATCTTCTACCCGATTTTTTTTACTTTCTCTTGCCCTATATAAAAAATCTGGTGTAAAATACTCACATGATTCTCTTTCTCTTGCCAATGCAAATAATGAACAATATATCCTAATATTAGTCATAACACATTTTAAATAAACAAAAAACTGACCTCAAAAACATAAACTAATTTTAATCATAAGTGAAAAACCCAAAATGAAAATCAACCTTACTTTGGCTTAATAACACGGAATATCACTTTTACGATCAAGTAGGCTCTGTAGAGATAAATACTTAAAAAAAAGTTGTAGATCGTTTAATTTCCTATAAATTTGATTATTACATATTCGTCGTAAAATGCATACTAAGGCTGAAATCTTAAAAAATCAATTTTGTTTTACAAACTTTCATGAAAAAAAAACAGAAAATTGCTAATTACCGCTAAACTAAGCGTTATAAAAAGAAATGTAAATAAATAAAAGTTGTAGGTTTTTAAATAGTCTACAACTTTTATTTATAAATGTTTGCGCTAAAATGCATATTAAGGCCGCAATCTTAAAAAACAATCTTTTTACAAACAAAAAGCCTCCCCAAGAATTTCAGCAGACATGGCGCCTACACTATCTTGTACAGCATAAAAAATGTATTAAATGAGACGATTTTTAAAAAAATCGTAGGGGCCGCTTTTAAGAAAATTGCAAGAAAGTGAAAAAATGACATGACTGAACTACTATTTCCGGTTGACCGATTTTGATGAAAATGTTTGTGTCGGGTCCGGTAGTATTACCTAACTTAAGTTTCAAGTTTCAAACTCGTACGATGTTCCATTCTTGAGATATTTCTTCACGCGCGCGCGCACACACACAGACACACACACACACACACACACACACACACACACACACAAACACACGCAGATAATTGCTAAAAACATGTTTTTTGGGTTCAGGGGGTCTGAAAAGTGTATATCCGGTGAAAACTCGATTTCGAAAAATCGACATGAAAGCAATACTTTCCTTCCTATTCTGCAATCTTAAAACAATCACTTATTTACCAATTTTGATGAGTAAAATACAGAAAATAACTAATTAACGCTAAACTAAGCATTTTAGAAAACCGCTTGAAATAAGTAGGCTTTGTCATTTTTAATATCATTGATTATATACACTTTTACCATATTTGCATATTTAGTCTGCAGTTTAAGAAAACCCATTTCTCGCCGTTACCAATGAGTAAAGTATGGAAAATCACTGATTGACCCTAAAATAAGCATTGCAGTAAAATATGCTTGAAATATAAGTCCCGTAATCTTCCCTTCCGGATATAATATCCCTTCCATATTCTTTGAACCATTTATCCGAAAATGAGGTCTATTTCGTAATGTCTGAAATTTTGTTTTTGTCCATCGTTTGTCATCCATTCTAAACAGACGACCGAAGCATTTTAGTGTTCTAATCGTTAATTTTCCCAGTGCAGTTTTTCTCGTCCTCGTAACCTATATTGTCCGTCTACTGTCTTTGGATCCATTACCTTGCGAATGACCTTTGGCTCATATTTCTCTGCTTCTTTTAGACCAGCCTTCCCGGTCATTCTAAAAAACTCACTTGCGTGCAGACACACAGGTTTTAACCCAATATTATAATGTTTGATCTTGTCTCGGAAATGTTTTTTCATAAATACAGGTGGTGAGTTCATAGTGTAGAGACCACCTTCATCTTGTATCGTTCCCTTCCTTCTTTATTTAGTTTTTCAAAGGAAATCTGTAGCCCTGCTTTTTCTGCTTGAACAAATGTATTCGTTCCATCGTTGTTTCCATGTTCCTGGAAATGATTACCAGGTCGTCTGCAAAAGCAAGACAATTTAATCTGTATGACGTTCTTAGATCTTCTAATAAGTGCGCTAACTACGTCTGGAGCAGTCAATCTGTTTAATATAAGTTAGTAATTAGGCATAATCCCCATAGTTATACCGTAGGTTATTATTAAGTGATACGATGGATAAGTAAACAGTTTTTAAGGTGTGCTTATTTAGCACTTGAAGTTTTGTTGAAAGTGAAATCATGTTCGAGAAGATTATCCCATACTTTATTTAGACCAGTTACAGATCGTTTGTACACATCATATATTACACTGAAACTTGAAAGTGAGGAATTAAAAATTACGCTATTTGTTTTGGAGAAACGTAACATGTAACTGGGTCGATCGGCATCGAGGAGGCACAAGTGAACGACCGAATCGAGAGTAGAGAGTGGAGAGTGGAAGAGGCAATAGCTGTTTTATTGTGGAGGAAACCACGTGTTAGTTTTGTTATGTAGTCGTTCCACTGTTTGTATGTCCTCTATTCCACATGACCCAGTGACACTTCATTTAACGCTATCACACTGAACCGCGTTCAGTAGAAATCACGTTCAAATATCTCATCAACATTTCTGATACAAAAAAATAAAAATTTCAAATCAATTTTATGATCAAATGGAGTATTATTTAAAGGGTCTGATGACTACCAATAAGAGTAAAAAAGTACTGTGATCGTATCTCAAAAATTTACAAAGATATAAAATGATCTTTTCTTCTCATGAACCTCTAAATCAAAAAATCTGGTGTTAAACACTCACATAACTTTCTCTTGACAACGTAAATAATGAACCATGTAATCCATATTTAATCAACGATGTAAAATTAACAAAGAACCTAATTAATCATGAGTCAATGCCTCTAAATGAAAATTAACCTCTGACTGACTTAAAAATACGGAAACTCACTAAATGATGCTAAACTAGGCTCTGTAGAAAACGATTGTTGGTTTTTAATTTTTTATTACTTATGTTATGTATACTTTTGTCGTAAAATGCATACGGCCGCATTTTTTACCGATTTTAATGAGCAAAATACGAAAATCACTACTTGATGCTAAACTAAGCCATGAAGAAAAAAAATGTTATAAATAAAAGTAGTATTTTTTTTGAATTTTCTAAACCTTCAAACTTTTGCCTTAAATTGCATATTAAGGCCGCAATTTAGAAAAAAAATTACCACGAGAGCACAGCTCCCTCAAGAATTTCAGCAGTTATGCCGCTTGCCCTATCTTGTAGAGCATAGCAAATTTAGTAAATAAGGCAAATTTTTAAAAAAATTGTAGGAGCCGTTTTTGAGAAAATAGCAAAAAAGTTAGAAATTGTACGAATAAACTGTTACTTCCAGTGTACGTATTTTAATAAAAATGTTCTAGTCGGGTCTTCTTGTGGTATCTAATTTAAGTTCCAAGTTTCAACTTCGTTAGATTCCGTTCTTGAGATATTTTGTTCACACACACACACACGCGCGCGCGTGCGCACGCACATACATACATACATACAAACACACGCACACACGCCCAGCAATTGCTAAAAACATGTTTTCTTGGGTTCAGGGATCTGAAAACGTGTAGATCCGGTGAAAACTCTATCTCACAAAATCGGACATGAAAACAATACTTTCCTTCCTACATATTCATATAGGCAAGAGATAGTAAAAATTAAAGATAAACGAAAACGCAGTAAAGAACAGGCCTTAATTTGCTGTAGTGGTTAAATTTTCCGTTCGGTCGTTTTTGAAATAGACAACTTCAAAGACAACGGACTTTGGCGGGCACTATGAAATATACTTATTTTATTAATAGGAAAAATACTCTAAATTTGATGTGCTCATGTTTCCACTTGTTTAGGGCTATTTGTATTAACGTACTTAAAATACCTTAGTACAGTGGTTCCTAGTTATAACGCCGGACGCATCGGTTATACCGCACTTTCGGATATAACGGGTACAATTATGTCCCCGCATAATTTTCCCATTTTTCTGCAGAATCTAAAAATATGTTACGTTACTCTTTATATAGTCTATGTGTTAATTTCTTTCCCCGGATTTAGGTTATTGCGGTAGAATATGGCTTCACTGAACACTTTCGGGTTTAAAATGAAAATTTGAATAAAAAAAGTTACAGATCATTTCCACCAGGAGTTTTTGCGAGAAAACTGTTTGGACATGATTAAATTCTGATGTGTTATCTTTTAGTTTTGCGATGCATAAATTTTGTTTATGACTGAAAACATATTTTAATCAGACTTAGTACGTATTTTAATGCAAAAGTGTAAATCAATGTTGTAGAACTTATTTTAAACCCTACAACTTTTGATTCAAACTTTTTTTGTGCAACGCTTAGTGCAAAAGCGTACGTATAGGCTATAATTAAGTTATAGGAAATTAAGAAAACTATAATTTTTATTTTAAGCATTTTTATCTGCAGAGCCTAGTTTAGAGGTAATAACTGATTTTCCGGAAATCTCCGGGACTACGCGGCATAAGAATTAGAAAAATTTAGTGTGTTTGTTCAATTTCAGTTCAACTCAGCCCGGCCCGTTGGTGCAGTGTTTAGCGCAACTGGCTTCTACGCCGGGGTCCCGGGTTCAATTTCCGGTCAGGTCTGGTATTATTTCATCACTCATTTTCATCTATCATCCTTCTTACCTTCTGCATTAGCAGCAATTGTAAAACAGTCAGACGTACAACAAAAAAAATTCAGTTGTAGTTGCTCACTAAGAAATTACTTTAAAAATTTATTTCTATCTATATCTATAAGTTTTCTATAAGTTTTATATCTATATCTATCTATCTATCTATTCTATCTATTCTATTCTATCTATTCTATCTATAAGTTTTCAGACCCCCTGAACCCAAAAAACATGTTTTTAGCGATTGGTCTGTGTGTGTGTGTGTGTGTGTGTGTGAACAGAATATTTCAAGAACGGAACATCGCACGAACTTGAAACTTGAAACTTGAAACTTAAGTTACATACCACTACCGAACCTGACACGAACATTTTCACCAAAGTCGGTCAACCGGAAGTAGTAGTTTATACGTATAATTTTTCACTTTATTGCGATTTTCTCAAAAACTGGTCCTACGATTTTTTAAAAATCGCCTGGTTTACTCAATTTTTTATGCTCTACAAGATAGGGTAGGCGTCATGTTTGCTGAAATTCTGCGTGAGGCTGTTTTTACGTAAAAACATTTTCTTATTAAGATTACGGCTTTAATATGCATTTTAGCGTAAAACTTTATATAATAAAAATTGTAGAGAATTAAAAACCGTACAACTTTTATTTCAAACAATTTTCCGTATAACGGTTAGTTTAGCGGTAATTTCGATTTTCTGTTTTTTTCTCATGAAAATGTGTGAAAAATCGATTTTTTAAAGATTTCTGCCTTAGAATGCATTTTACGACAAAAGTGTATATTACATATACAACTTTTATTTAAAACTACAACTTTTATTTAAACCTAAGGTTAACCTACAACTTTTATTTAATACAACATTTTATTAATACTGTTTTATTGTTGATATTGTATTATTTAATACAATATTTTATTTAATACAACTTTTATTTAAAGCATTTTTCTCCACAGAGCCTAGTTGAGCGTGAAAAATTGATTTTCCGTATTTTTAAGGCAAACTGAGATCGATTTTCATTTTGCGTCTTTCATATACGATTAAAATAAGGTTATATTTTTTGAGGTTAGTTTTTTGTTTATTTTTAATGTTTTATTACTAATGTTAGGTTTATTGTTAACTATTTGCATTGGCAAGAGAAAGTTGTGTGAGTATTTCACACCAGATTTTTTTATTACAAAACATTGTACGTCATATCAGTGATTAAAATATAGCAATTATGCTTATTAATAACTAATAGTTTTTAAAAATATATGTTATTACAAATAAATTTTTATCGATCGTTTATTGTAACGCATTATCTTGTATTCGAATGTATGCCATAATATAATGTAGCAAGTGTTAAGTGATGGTAAATTAAACAGAAACTGGTTTAGTCAGTGTAAATTATCGATAATTAATTGAAATGTATTATTTATCTATTTATTTTTATATCATGTATTTATAATTGCGCGTATTGTGTGATCTTAAACCCCTATCTTATTACCAGTTTTTTAAAATCGTTTACTTAATTTTTATGCTCTACAAGATAGGGTAGGCGTCATGTTTGCTGAAATTCTTGGCGAGGCTGTTTTTACGTGAAAAATGTTTTTTTAAGATTACGGCTTTAATAAGCCGTATAACCTTCAATAAGAAACAAATAATTGAAACTAAATTATGAAACAATTTTTCTTGTTATATATATTCTTAGGCTAAAATACTAGAAAATTATACCATGAAAAAGGCTTGGTCTGAAACAAATCCTTTGTGTAGAGGGAGTCTAGTTTCATTTCTATAATGCAGCATGGTTACTATACCAAATTTGGATGGTAGTTTAAGATTAACAAAATTAAAACGATTTCCACGAATCGAGTGGATTTTCACTGCACGGGACTTTGGTATCGTTTTCTCCCAACTGATCTGGTTGTGTTTGTAGACAGAAACCAAAGCAACAGAAACAATACCAAATGGTTTATCTCAGGCCATTTAAATTGATCAGCATCTATGCAGTAACATTCCGCTTTAAGCTCCACCACTTTGGTAAGATTTCTGCCTTGGTATGCATTTTACGACAAAAGTGTACATAATAAAATTTACAGGAAATTAAAAGATCTACAACTTTTATTTAAAGCATTTTTGTATAGTGCCTAGTTTAGGGTGAAAGAGTGATTATCCATATTTTTAAGCCAAACAGGGCGATTTACATTTTGCGTCTTTCACTCATGATTAAAATAAGGTTATGTTTATTGACGTTAGTTTTTTGATTATTTCTAATGTTTTATTACTAATGTTAAGTCGTATTGTTTAAATTATTTTCATTGGCAAGAGAAAGTTCTGTGGGTGTTTCACACCAGTTTTTTTCAATTTAATGTGTTAGACCATAAAGTTTTGAAAAGAATAACGAATTTAACGAAGATAATGAAAATAACGAAGAATAACGAATTTTAATCATATATTATGTAAAACGCAAAATTAAATCAACCTCAGTTTGGCTTGAAAATACAGAAAATCGCTATTTCACGCTCAACTAGGAACTGTACAAAAAATGCTTTAAATAATAGTTGTAGATTTTTTAATTTCCTATAAATTTTACTACATACACTTTTGTCGTAAAATTCATACTAATACCGAAATCTTCAAAAAATCAATTTTTCACACGTTTACGTGAAAAAAACCCAGAAAATTGGTAATTACCGCTAAATTAAGCGTTATTCAAAAAATTTATAAATAAAAGTTGTACAATTTTAAATTCTCTACAACTTTAATGATATACATTTTTGCTTTAAAATGCATAATAAAGCCGCAATCTTACAAAAAAACAATTTTTTTATGTGAAAACAGCCTCACCAAGAATTTCATAAAAACATGTAAAATAAAAAAACAAATAATTGAAACTAAATTATAAAACAATTTTTCTTGTGTTATTCTTATTTCTCTTGTGTTATATTCTTAGGCTAAAATACTGGAAAATTATATAGGTATTTATCCAAGCTTGTTATTTATTTATTTACGGTTGGAATATCAAACAACTTATACGGTCTTAAGAACAGATATGTTGAAATTATTATTATAACCTGACCAGTTGTAGTTTATACATCTGTGATGATCTTGTAAAAGGTTGCTAAACTGCCAATAGAAACTTCTTTGGCTGGATTATTCTCTGGTAAGAGTTGAATTACATATCGGCTCCACTACAGCATTATGTAACGACTTTAAATCGACTACAATAATAATAATCACATTGGCTGGTTTATTTCTTACTTTGATGTCCTTGAAAAGCGGTTGGTTAGAATACTTTTATCCATCCGCCTTCTATTAGTTTCCTTATACCAACAATGTAAAAATAAATAAATCGTTTTTTTTCGCATAACCTCGCATACAATTATTGTTTTGTTACCCTTACGTATTTATTATAATGATCACGTTGGTTTTTTTTGTAACAAATTTTGTAAAATATATCCTTGTTTTCATCGTGCACATACTACACGTAATTTGCGTTTTTTTTTTGGTTGTTCTTTCTTCTGTAAAAAAACGCGTGTAACACTGAAGGCCTATAAATAAATTCTAAAATTTGTATGTGATTTATTTTTTTTGCTGGCCTGTCAATTATTTTTAATTATTTTGTTCAGTTTTGTTATTTACCCTTAACTGCAATGAGTCGATTGATTTTTTAAATTTTTTTTTAATAATTTCTTTAAAAAATAAGGTAAAATTATAATATGGTTCAAACCAGTATGATATTATTAAAAAAAAAAAAATGTAAAATTATTATATGGTTCAAACCCGTACAATAAAATTTAACCATACTTTTGAAAAAAAAACCCGAAGGCCTATAAATATATTCTAAAATTTGTAATGGTCTCTAATTCATAAACTAATAAAATAGTTTTGTATTTGTTTAGTTTTTTGTTTTCTCTGGTCAGACTGGGATGGGTTTAGCTATCTGTATTTGTGTCTGGAGCGATTTGTGTCTGAGTATAGTTTTGGATTTGTTTAGTTTTAGTTTTCTGTGGTCAGAAACCTGACTGAAAAAAATCTGACTACCTGACCACACAATCTGACTACCTGACTGAAAAAAAAAATAAATTTGTTTATCTGACCACACAATCTGACTACCTGACTGAAAAAAAATCTGACTGTCAGACCATACAATCTGAATACCTGACCATAAAAGAATCTGACTGTCTGACTATACAATCTGACTACTAGACTGAAAAAAAAATCTGACTACCTGACAACACAATCTGACTAACTGACTGCAAAAAAAAATCTGACTATCTGACCGTAAAATCTGACTGTCTGACAAAAAAATCTGACTATCTAACTGCCAAAAAAAAATCTGACTACCTCACTATACAATCTGACTGTCTGACTATACAATCTCACAACCTACCAAAAAAATCTGCCTACCTGACCACACAATCTGACTAACTAACTACCACACACACAATACAATCTCACTACCTGACTAAAAAAATCTGACTATCTCACTACCTGATTATACAATCTCACTACCAAAATAAAATCTGACACTCTCACCATACAATCTGACTACCTAACCATACAATTTAACTATCTGATAAAAAAAAAATCTCACACTCACCATACAATCTAACTACCTAAATATATTAACTGACCACCACCACCACCACCGACTAAGAAAAAAAAATCTGACTATCTCACCATAAAAAAAAAAAAAAATTAAAAAAAATAAATAAACCCGAAAATCCAAACAAACAAAATAAACCACAATCTACAACTACACCAACATCCAAACCACCAAAACAATTTTTAATCATAACACCAAACACAAACACCTACAAACACCTTAACTTAACCACAGAAAACCACAACCACCCCAAATCTGACCAAAGAAAACTATAACAAAACAAATCCAAAACCATTTTGGCCCAACTCGCCCCTTTTATTTTCTACTGATTACCCTTTGAAATTTTTATTATTATATTGTTATTCATATGTTATTTTTTAAATATGAACTATTCCATATACTATGTTGCAATCTGTATTTCTAAAAATTTTAATTGTAAAATATTTGAAACTTTTTAGAATTGGTCTCGCTTCTCATTTTTATTATAAGATTAATGATTACATATTTTTGTAAACGATTTTTGAGATAAAATTAGGTAGGCCTACATTAAAATTTTATGAAATGTGCAACTATTTTGTGTACGTTTTTCTTGTTCCAACCACCCTTTAGCGTTTCCTATGTTAATTTGTTTTATTTTGTTCACCTTGTGCCCTTATAAAAGGTGTAACAAATAAAAGTGTCAGAGATGGACCAATAAAAAAATATTGTAATATACTATAATATTTAAATGATAAGGAACAAAACTTACAAATTAGCGTAGATAAGAGTCAGGTATCTATGATGCAGTAAAACCATAGAATATTGCAATTTAAAAATTCGCAGAAAGAAAGCAGACTAAATCATGATTAAACGTCTTAGGAATGTCAATTGTCCCGTACTCCCGTTCCTTTTTGGGTCTTACTATGAATATATATTACAGAAGTTGAATACAGATTTTTAATTAAAAATTTTCTCGTTAATTAAAGCAATACTAAAACTATTGAATTAATATTAAAAGATGGATATACCAAATAAGCCACCTCCAGACTGTAGCGTTTCTCGGAATTCACCGTATAACTCTTGCTTAGAGCGCTTGATTCCTCCATACAGCGGGCCACAACAATATATCGTAGTTAAAGTTATAACAAAAAAATGCTTAAACATAAATGGTAAAGTATTAAAAATATTCCAGAAAAATAAGCACCTCCAACTTTTTCTACAGAGAGCAAAACTCGGCTAGCCGTCAGCTGGGAACAGTTTACCACGAGTAAAGGTTTTAATAAACCAAAGTTTACATCAATCGCCTCGACCGTGGGTTCTGCACACGATGAAAGGGTCGCCCCATTTTCTGTTTGTCAACCGAAAAGTTCACCCGACTCCACAGGCTGCAACCGAGTCACCTATTAAAGTGATAAGCGTGTGCCCGTGGCTCAGGCTATGAAAAACCACTTACACAAGTAGAGGGCTATTCCCCTTGTCCTTTTAAAAATAAGTTTCATGTTTTAACTTCCTACTATGTTCAGTTCTTGAGATTTTTTGTTCACACACAGACACGCAAGCAAAATCGCTAATAAAACATGTTTTGTTGGGTTCAGAGGTCTGAAAATGTTGTTTATCCGTTGAAACCTCGATTTCGAAAAATCAACTTGAAAACAATACTTTCCTGCCTATGAATAAATTCATATCGGCATAAGATAGTAATATAAGCTTGGAATGTTTTGAAGATTCTCACAGTACCTTTTTCATTGTATATACTAATGTACTCAATGTTTATTTATTTAGAAAAATTGATAAATTTATTTTCTTGTGGTTCAAATTATTTAATAACAATTAAAAATTCTTAAAATCCATAAAATTTTTAAAACTCCTTAAAATTCTTTAAAATTGTTAAAATCCTTTTAGTGTTCAGATCCTTTTTCCTGAAATATCTCTTGATTGAAAACTTCTTGATTGTATATATTTGAATCCTTTTTATTTAAAAATTGTAAAAACGTCTTCACTCTTCAAAATCTTAATATCGAATCATTAACAATCCTTTTTTAATATTTTATTTAATTTTCTTTTTTTTTTATATTGTTACTCACATCTGGAGGTGGTAAATCATCTGTGTATATTTGTTTATTTTGAGGTATAGTGTTAACATGTTGATATCGAGTGTGTGAAGGTTGTGTGTTTACGTTTGTGTGTGAGTGTGTTTGGTTTTGTGTGGGGTTGCGTGTGTACGGGTGTTTGTGTGTATACGTGTCTCATATTACAATCTTCCCCTCCCTCGGGGGGAATGCAGAAGCGAAAAGAAAAGGGGTGGATGCGGAAATGTTAAAAAGAATACGAGTACGCAGCAGTTGTCGGCCTGAGACGGTATGTTTCGTTCATTTGGGGCCCCTTTCACAACACATCCACACAACATGCAAACATCAGATACATACTTAGTACAATCATCTCAAGCTCGAGTGTCACAACGTACGTCATCTAATAATATGTCTAATCGTGGCGAATTATGTAACCTTTTTAAGATTAGATATGTGCTCTTTGGTTATTTCTCCCCCAACAGTCTTACGGATTAAGGCTGTAACTGGTGTGGAGAAGCCTATGATAGAAAATGGTTCTGACCATCGGTATGCCATTTTCGCACAAACATTCTTCCGTTTCGAACTTACAGGATGAGTCTTAAGTAAAACTTTCCCACCGAAAACGGATTAGGATGACGCGTAGCATTGTATCTACGTGCCATATCATGATGAGACTTAATTAGTTGCCGTCTAATTGTACTCATCACGTTGCTCGAACGTACGGGATTCCTTTGTTTGTTTTTTTGTTTTAACGTCCGACTGTTCTGCACATTGCTGCTAATGCAGACGGTGAAGGATGAAATGAATTTTTTGTAACGTATGAAAAAATGCCATGCCCGAGTGGGGATTCCGATGAAGGATGTCTTGGATATCCCATGCTCTATCCAAGGGCGTTTGAGCTGGAAAATTATGTAATATGTCGAACGGACATACACCGTGGGCTGTATGTTGTGCCATATTAAAAGCCAACTGAAACCAAAAGAGAGATTTATCCCAGGTCGTTTGTGCAGTTGCGTGATACGCAATAAGAATGGACCTAAGATTTCTGTTTAATCGTTCGGCGTGAGATGGTTGTGGGTGATGAGGAGAGAGTGTGGTCCTTTTAATGCCCAGGCTGAAACAAAAATTTTTAAAAATTGCCAAATCGAATGTTTTGGCGTTATCTGTGACGATTACTCGTGGAATGGAATAATTTTGAAAAATACGTTTTAATTCTTCTATAATTGAAGACGTATGTGTATTTTTCAATGGAGCTAACCATGTAAATTTTGAAAAGCTGTCTACCACCACTAGTATATATTTATACCCTTGGTTGGTTTTCGGTAGGCTGCCTACAGTATCGATAAAAAGAGTATCAAATGGTGTTGTTGGAACCCTGGAACTGAGATTCCCCCATTTGTAATTCATTCCAGGTTTGCTTCGCTGACAAGTTGTACAAGCATTCACCTTTAAAGGAATTTCTTTATATATATCTTGCCAGTAAAAATGTCGCGTTATTTTGTGTATTGTTTTAGCGACCCCTAAGTGTCCACCTATTTCAGAATGATGGAAATATTTAAACACTAAGTCTTTTAAAGAGTTAGGGAGAACTATTTTGACAGGTTTGTTGTTTCTGTCTTTCAGACACAGCACTCCTTTCGATAAACAAAATTTTTTATCCATCTTTCGTTTTTGTTGGAGGATAAAGGTATCCTGTTCTTGATGTTTCCTCATGTCTGTAAAAGATAGAGGAAACTGTGACAATAAAGCGTTGATATAAGATATATCCTTTGCGGTATCGTCACTAGTGGAACTGTACATTCTCGATAACGCATCGGCAACGTTATTATCGGAACCGCGGATGTGATTAATTTTGAACTTAAAAACAGACAATCTGAGCACCCACCTAGCTAATCTGCCTAACTGTTTAGGTCTGGAAAGAAGCCAGGCTAATGCTTGGTTGTCAGTTTCTAAGAGGAATTCACGGTGTGTTAGGTAAGTTTGAAAACGATCTGTCGCAAAAACGACTGCAAGGCACTCTCGTTCATACGCAGAAAACTTCCTTTCGGCCGCCGTCAACGTTTTAGAAGTGTATGCTATGGGTCGTCTAGACCCTTCATGTTCCTGAAGCAGTACGGTTCCTAGACCTGTATCCGACGCATCTGTCTGTAAAATGAAAGTTTTGGAAAAGTCTGGTATTGCCAGTACCGGGGGATTGGCAATTGCCTGTTTGAGATCTTCAAACGCGGTTTTCTGTGAGTCTCCCCAGATAAACTGAGTATTTTTACGACGCAATTTATTTAGGGGTTCGATTCGATCGGCGTAATTTTTAATAAATTTAGTAAAATAGTTAATCATGCCACAGTATCGATGCACCTGTTTCACAGATTTGGGTTCAGGATACTCCAAAATTTTCTGTGTCCTAGTCGAATCTATAGAGACTCCTTTATAGGATAAGGTATGTCCAAGAAATGGTATCTCGTTTACTGCAAACGTCACTTTATCGGGATTAACAGTAATGCCGGCTTTTCGTAGAATCGACAGTACTTTTCTAATGTGCGTTAGGTGTTCCTGAAAACTTGTGAAGTATATTAATATGTCATCCATATAATTGAACACAAATTTGTACTTAACGTCCTTAAATATTGTATTCATGAGGCGTGTTAGAACTTGTGCTCCAGTTGATAAACCGAAAGGTAATCTTTCGTACTCGTATAAACCATCCGGAGTACAAAATGCCGTGATTTGGCGGGATTTGGATGTCAATGGTATTTGATGGTACGCTTGAGCTAAATCCAGTGTGCTAAACCATCGCGCGCCTGAAAACCATTGAAAGGCATGGTTTATGTTAGGTAAAGGTTGTGCTTCTGAGTCGATTACTAAGTTAACCGAGCGATAGTCTACGACCAAACGACTCGTACCATTTGGTTTTGGAATTAGGAACGCCGGGGACGAATAAAGTGAAACACTCTCTCATATCACTTTGTCTTTCAATAATTTGTCTATCTGATGCTTCATCTGAAGTGTTTTTACAGGATTTAATGGATATGGTCTCGATTTTATTATTTCATTATTTTTAAGTTTAATGTCATATGTCAAGACATCTGTACATCCTAGTTTAGTAGTTAGTACATCTGGGAATTCCTTGCATAAATTAAGAATTTTATTTTTAATGTAATCAGATTGCTCGACATTATTAATCTGATCTGGATGTATATCCGTTAAATAAAAATTTTGATTTTTTAACCAGTCAAAGGTTATTATCGATTTCATCGCATTGAATACAGCCCGCGTTGTTTTTAAAAAATTTATGCCTAATATTATATTATGCTGTATTTTCGTCAAAACTTTAAAATTTATTTTCCAAGAGAGATTCCTTACTATAATTTTGACCCAAACTTGTTTGTTTATTTCTAAAGGAAACCTGTCAGCTGTAAGACAAATAGCTTTAAAGTTTTCCTTTTTTATAATCGCATTTTTATTTTTTAAAAGGTTGTACATTTTTTGACTGATAACATTATGGGTGGAACCACAATCAATAAGAGCGTTAAAGATATAATTTTTAATTCCTATTTCTAAAGCCTTTAACGCGTAATTACAGCTTGACTTTTGTTTACCTATTTTTAAATGTTTGTTTACATTACTTTCACAAATACGTACCATATGTTTATGTTGTTCGTACTTGTGTAAGTTTAGTTTTTTGAAATACGGTAATTCCCTTTTTGTTGCCAAAGTTTACAATTTCTTTTAATGTGTCCTAATTTATTACAATAAAAGCACTTCAGTGTTGTGAGCGATGTTTGTGATCTGGTGTTGTTAAATGTTGTTTCTTTTAAGGTATTTTGTTTAATCTGAATAGGTACCGCGGTATTTGTTGTATTTAGGGTGTCTGTAGTGTTCATATTTGATAAACCAATATCATTAAGAGTTCTGGCATAAACTCTTTCGTAAACATAAGCATCTAGTTTATTAAAGTCTTGTAAATTATTAGGTTTACCAATTATGCCTATGTGCGCGGCATATATTTCATTTAAACCGGTCAAAATCACATTAATTAGTTCACCTTCTGTTAAATCTAGTCTTAATACATCGTGATTCTCTAAAATTTCTTTCATGTATTCCGCAAGGGTCTCCGTCTGTGACTGGTTTCGGTACAATAATTTAATATATTTCTTTCATTTTTGGTGTAATTAATTTATTTACTAAATCTTGATGAAATTGATCGAAATTATGGTTATTCCTAATAGAGTTTTCAAAAATTTGTTCCGTGAAACCAGTCATAAACGGAGTTAACAACACCAGGGGCAAATCAACTGCGTAACGTTTCTGTATCTGTTTAATAATTTTGATATTTCGTACTAATGTGTCAATGTCACGTCCATCGGTAATAGTTAAATGTTTTAATTCGTTTTCTATTTGATTTGCATTTTTTGTCCAATTAAAGTTCAATTCACGTTGGAAACACAAGGGATTATTGTTACCTACTGTATTTGGTATTAAAATGCTAGGAACATCGTTTCTAAGAACAGGGTTTTGTATTACTGGATGATGTATAAGATTAATTTGATCATAATTAAGGATCCCTTGTTGTTGATCAGGTAAGGGATTATCATTTAAATGTACCTCTTCAGAATTTAAATTTTGTTCGAAATTGGGTCTAACTTCGATATTACGCAACTCATTTGCCTTCCAAATATCAAACTCCTCTCTTAAATTTTGAAATCCTACGGCTTTATCTGGTTTATTGGGTAATACAAACGTTAAAGTTTTGTTAAGTCGATCGTCAAAAATTTCAGCGTTGTATTTTTCTAAATCATTTAAATTTTCTGTGTTTCTTAACTTTAGTAAATAATTTTGACAATCTGTTAGTTGTTTGTCAATGTCAAATCTACGTAGTGTATTGAGGTCGATTTGTCGTCCGTTATCTAATAGTTTTTGTAATCGTTGTCTTTTTTGTCTGACATTTCCGGTTGTGATGCTTTTTCCTATCCTAAGTTGAAAGTTAAGGTTGGTTTCGTCTAGTCTAGTAGGGTCGAGAATCAGTGCTATTTGTCCATCCATTGTTTATATTTATCTTTTACGGTTAAGGTTGTTTTGTTTGTTTATGTTGATTAGTTATAGGTATGTAACAAATGCCTTACCGGTTGACGTTGGTATACCTTTCAGATGTGAGTTGTTTATAATGGTTGTTATAATTTTTGAAGATCTGTATTTTTTTTTGATTTTGGCCTTGACTTATTTATTGAATCTTATTTGTTGTACTTTCAAAAGTATCACCGTTGATCAAATCACTTTACTTATAACTTTCCCGGTCGATGCACCATTTTTGTACTCAATGTTTATTTATTTAGAAAAATTGATAAATTTATTTTCTTCTGGTTCAAACAAAATTCGTATTTTATTATTTAATAACAATTAAATGCCTGCCCATAACAATTTTCCTGCCCATAACAGACAGGTGGAGTGTCAAATTATTTACACTCAAGTTGTTCGTTGCTGGGCTAAAATAAATAGTTCTGTTTCTTTTCACATGTTCAGCCAATTAAATGACTGAATCATTTAAGAACAGACGAGGTAGAGGTGTAAAAGACACTAATCAGAGTTATCTCCTCTGAAAGTAATGAATTTCATTATACAGCCAGACCCTGTGATGAATGAAATGTAGGAGTCATTTACAGAGCAGAAAATATGTGCTTTTCAGAGGGCTCGGCATGCTGATAAGCATACTTTTCCTTTCAGTGAGAAAGGCAATGGTAAACCACCTCACTCCTCGTTTTACTTAGTAAAACCTCTACAGGTTCAAACCAGCCTTTCGGCTGATGACCTAAACAACAACAACAATTAAAAATTCTTAAAATCCTTAAAATTTTTAAAACTCCTTAAAATTCTTTAAAATTGTTAAAATCCTTTTAGTGTTCAGATCCTTTTTCCTGAAATATCTCTTGATTGAAAACTTCTTGATTGTATATATTTGAATCCTTTTTATTTAAAAATTGTAAAAACGTCTTCACTCATCAAAATCTTAATATCGAATCATTAACAATCCTTTTTTAATATTTTATTTAATTTTCTTTTTTTTTTATATTGTTACTCACACCTGGAGGTGGTAAATCATCTGTGTATATTTGTTTATTTTGAGGTATAGTGTTGACATGTTGATATCGAGTGTGTGAAGGTTGTGTGTTTACGTTTGTGTGTGAGTGTGTTTGGTTTTGTGTGGGGTTGCGTGTGTACGGGTGTTTGTGTGTATACGTGTCTCATATTACACTAATAGAAGCAATTTTTAGTAAATTCCGTTGAACTCTTGTTGTAATGGTGTTTCTTACCTTGAGCGACTCTCTCCACTAAATGCTGACTAGACCATTCATCAAATTCAGAAGTCGCTGAGAATGAAGAATATTTGGAGATAATATTTATATTAGTAAAGTAGTACTGTGACCATCGTAAATAAAAGTAATAGATGGCTATACATTTGGAAAATTACTTTTAATTTTATACATTACAATAAATATTCAGTTACGCTTAAGTCATTGTTAATAAAGAAAATTTCAATTAATAATGTTATAACAACCATTAGCATGGAACTACTTAAAGGCGTTGAACACGAGTGCCTTAAACCCGTTGTTCTCCTTGGATCACAGAATTTCTTTGCATTACATAAGTCGTAGGAACACCCATCGCAGAAATTAAGAATTCTATGTGAAGGGTCATCAAAATAATGCGTTTTTTTTACTCTTTCGCAAATATCTTCTCCAGGGTCAATTGATCCGCACCAACGTCGGACGAGTTCAGAACGATCGCTAAAGTCTGAAAAAAAATTCTCATATTAATTTCTTTTTTGGTTTCACATTTTCCTGTTAATATGAAACAACTCAGTACTACATATATTACTACGATAGTCATCATCAAAAATTGGTGAAAAGAAAATTGGCTTGTAGATTACAGTGCTTTCAGGACTTAAGTAGGCCCTATAACTTTAAAATTTAATCTAACGATGAATTTAATTGAAAGTACTACATAAACTGAACAAAGCTCAGTAATCCATTTTTTTTACTTGCTGAACGAAAGAATTTGCCGTATAGAACCGGTATAATCGTTCGTTTGTACATTTGTAATTTAGTCTGAGTTTGATTACAAATATATGGTATGAAGTATTTTTTACAGTTACGGCTCATTGTTTAGAAACACCTTTCTACGGTCTGATTTGGGTCTGTGGTGCCCAGTTTTGTTTGAACACACTGAAAAATGTTCTCAAACAGTAATAATGAATTAAGTACAGAAAACTGACGAAAAACAAAATTTTCTAATGTTATTGCTACGTGAAGTTCCTGCTGAGGTTGTGAATTTAGGTAAAAGTGAGCATTTAATACCAAAATTGATAAATTAAATAACATGTATTGACCCGTACACATAAGAAAGATGAGAAAATAAGATGTTCTGTTTCGAAATCTATTTACCTTGCAAAATGGTATATGGTGTAATATGATGGATTAAATTGCTTTATAGACAGAAATAGTCTAGTCGTTCGAGAAAATGCTAAGCGAGGATTTAATTTTGACCAATAAATATTCGGTTCGCTTTATTTGGTGTGTGGCATCTTGTTTTGCTCCATATTGCACACTTTTTTTACATTCCTTAAAGTTTCTATTTCTGTCGGTAGGAGGCCAGGTGCTTACGATCTTATCGTTTAGGTTTAATCTCTAGTGTATCCGAGAAGGGCATTCCGAGCGCTGTATCTACGGCACATGCCAAGGAGGGCACGTGTTGTCTGCATCTACCGGTGTTCAGATGTATCTTTGTTAATGCCACCGCCATGATTTTTTATGTGTTACAAGGGTAACCGACTGTAACACCATTATCAGTGCTTGTATATTCAGACGGTGCCAGAACCTGATTGTTGCGCGAAGCGCTATCGACGTGTAGTGGCAGTGTAGAGGCAGAAGTGCCTCTACACTGCTACTTTGAAGTGCTACAGTGCTACTTTGAAGTGGAATCGCCGGAGGGGTATTTAAGCAGCCGCACTAAACAGCGAGTCGCACTTGCCATCCAACTCCCGTATGAAGAAGAAAAAACAAAAGAACAAGCAAAAAGAAAATCCCAGCCGAGATCGGATTCACCATCCCTGGTCGACGATCACAAAGCGGGCGCACGTTTTCGCATTGCTCAGCTTTCGCTTACCCGGCCGCCGACGGAACCCATGCGTCCCTGATGGCACCACCGTGAAGAGAGTTTAGCGTAGGACCGAAGTGAACTGCCTCGGTCGTGGGATCGGCCGAAAGACCTGACACTGCAGAGCTCTGGGGGTCACCACTGTCGCGCTGCAGTGGTGACTTACCTGCCACTGAGGGAGAGCTAAGCCTGAAACCCGTATCCGAGCCGTCACTCTTTGGGCTTCCGCTCACCGCTTCCGACCACAAACAACGGCCAATTTCAGGGCCAGCACAAAAGCCAAACGGCCCTTCTCAGGACCACCCATCCGCTACGTACAACGGTCTCTTTCAGGACCCCAAATAATTAAACGGCACTTTTAGGGACCACCAATCTCACAAGCAAAGTTTAGCCATGTCTTGACATTAGCTTGGCCATAATTAAAACTTATGATATGAAACCTGTCTAATTGAGTATGTTTAATTAACTTTTATAACTCGTTTGGTTTTTTTAGTTTTGTCCACTCTTTTTACAAGTGTTTCGAGTTATCGTTCAGTAAATGAGTGATCTAATTTTCGAGTTATGGACCAGTAGATGAGAAGTCTTAACGTTTCGAGTTATAGACCAGAATACTGTGGACTAGAAAGTGATGTACTCGTATTTCCAGTGTCTGAAGTATATTGTGACACTTATCGCTAAGGTCCGTTTCGGGATCTAGGAAATTAAATAATTAATACACTAAAGTTTACAATTACAAATATTTATTACACTAAAAGATTACAAAATAAATAATTAACTAATTATAATAAAGTAATACAACAAATAACTTGTTAATCTACTTAAAATAAATAATAAACAATAAATAACTTAATAATTTACTTAGCACTATTTACAACCAATTTTACAGACTGCACATACAAAATGACACTGAATACACAAAAACTGAATTTAATATAGATAATATTAACTTTTCACAATACACGAACAAAGACAGTATAACGATCGTTGACCAACTTAATGCTCGGAACAGTTAACCTAAATAACGCCCGCAGCCACTCGTCAAGGATCAAACGAATACTGACTGGACCGCGCTCGGGGGTCTCTTTATATAGTGAACCAAAAGAATCTACTCGAAAAAAACACCGAACTTCGAATACAAACAATAGAGTACAAAAAATAACTTTTTATAAGTGAGTGCTAGAAAAATCCATTGTAAACAAGTCAACAAAAGATCTTTTGTTAATGGGAAGTGTTACAGGTCGACCCTTTAATAAACAGCTGTACACAAATACCCTTTTATAATAGGCGTACTTTTATTGTTACTATTGTGTTATTGTTAGTTTTGTCCTATTATTCCTTTTTCATTCTATTATCTACCCTTTTCATGAATGAAATTCTAGAAATTACGCGAACCCTGTCTTTTCCATTTTGTCACAATATAGGTATTTATATATTTGTATTGTCAGTCATCAATGATGTTTAATTGATGAGCATTTACGGCGAACATCGCTGGAATTCTCGAGCTGTCATGTAACAGGATATTACAATTCGACTCAAACCAAATAACCGCTCAATGGTGGATGCACAAAAATCTAGCCTGACCATGAACGACCGTGGAGCCGTCCAGTACAGTCCTCACTCCAATTACTTGCCAAATATCCCAGCTGCAGCAATGTTGTTTAGTATTAACTACTCACTCTTTCAGAAAGAGTAGTTAACTTGGAGTGTCATAAGTTCTAGTTCGATATCGTCTTAAATATTACGTTGATTTCTAGTATATTATATTGTGACGATATCGAAAAGGAATGTGTGTTTGAGAGGTTTCTAGAACCGAGAGATTCATAAATGTTAAATAGTAAATAATAGAGTGACAAAGTAACAATAGAGTTAGTTATAAAATAATATTTAAAAAGGTTCGTGTATAATAAGGTAGGGTCTTTGTTGTACAACTATTTGTGAAAGTAGGTTAGTTACCTGTAACACCTTTTATTCAATTGTGACTTGTTTACACTAGTTAAGATTATTCCAGAGCCATAAAAAGGATTTTTGTATTTTATTATTGCATCGAATCTCTCTTTTTCCACAAATCTCTCTGATCTACCTAAATAAAGAGAGCCCAAGTGCGGTTGGAGAGTTATTATTCGTTTGATCTTTGACAAGTGTTTATTGTGTGTGCTATTGTTACGTTAGAAAAGGTCAACGTCTCCGGGTATTGGTCAACTATTGTTTTTGTGTCTTATTGTGTATGTGCATTCCGTATAATTTTTTGTAAGTAGTACTAAGTAAGTTATTAAGTTATTTATTGTAATAAATCATTGTAATTAGTTCATTATTTATTTTGTAAATCTTTTAATTGTAATAAATACTTGTAATTTTAAACTTTACTGTATTAATTATTTAATAACCTAGATTCCGAAACGAACCTTAGCGGTAAGTGTCACAATATTAATATTGTGACACTTATCGCTAAGGTCCGTTTCGGGATCTAGGTTATTAAATATTTAATACAGTAAAGTTTAAAATTACAAATATTTATTACACTTAAAGGTTTACAAAGTAAATCATAAACTAATTAAAACAACTTATTACAAAAAATAACTTCATAACGTACTTAGCATTACTTACAATCACTTTTATAAGACTACACAAACATACAAAACATAGGCTGAATTCACAAAAACTGCACATTAACTTTACACAATACATACACTAACAAAGGCGGTATTTAACAATACCTTGGAATCGTTAACCTGAAATAACGTCCCGATAATCGCTCGACAAAGATCACACGAATACAAACTAGACCGCGCTCGGGGGTCTCTTTATATACCCATTCAGAAAGATCATTCCAGAAAAAAGTAGAGAACAAAGAAATAACCCTTTATAATGAGTGCTAGAAAAATCCGTTGTAAACAAGTCAATAATAGGTCTTTTTGTAAATAGAATAAAAGTCGTTACGAGTCCCTTTCATAACAGTTGTACAACAAACAATACCCGAACTTTTATCCTATACAATATCGCGCAGTCCTATTGTCATTTATTGTTGCTATTGTGTTATTGTTATTTTTGTCTTATTGTTCCTTCCTTACTATTTTTATCTACTGTGTACCATTTCATGAAAACACTAGAACCTTCGCGAACGATCCTTTCCTTCGATCTGTCACAATATTTATATCCCGAGTCGTTTAGTTTTTAATGCCGCGAATAAAATGTATATTTCTAAAATTTAGTTAAAATTTTTAATCAGACTGTACCGAACGTGTCACAGTATTTCCATACCTTTCTAAATAGCTCTTTCTCACGAAATTGGTGAATATTGGTAAATATTGTTGTTAAAGTGTTGTGACTAAAAATGTGATTTTATCAGGTTATTACTGATTTACCAGGCGCCTGAAAAATATTTTGTTAATGTGTACTTATATAAAATTATTTCACCACTATAATATTTTAATAAAAGAAAATGTCGGTTTGAAAGTGGAGGTATCAAAATTAAAAAGCGAGAACAACTTTCTGCAGGGTAAAATTGTTAATCTAGTTCTAGAAGATCGTTCTAGAAGGAATATTTTAATTTTTAATGGGCTTACTCATAACAAGGGGAGTGATTGTTGCTAAATTGTTAAAACTTTTGCAGCACGACTCTAGGAGTTTCAAATAGTGTTAATATAAATCGTGCACACTCTTTGGGTAAAAATGGAGACAATGCTCCTATTATAGCACATATACCGCAAGATAGGGTTACAAACTGTATTCCTAAGAATGCATATAAATTAAATGGGACTCGATATGTTGTGCATAGAGACTTTAGTGTTGAAACTCGTAGAAGTCGCAGTGTGCTAATGGCTTTGAAAAAATAAATAATGAAAACTCTGGGAGAAGAAGGGGTTTTCGTGGCAGTGGATAAACTGCATTTACCAGGACGGGTGTTTACTTTTTCGGAGAGTGCCGGATTATAATGAAAACGTTTGCGGGTTGGAGAAATTGAATGGAATGCGCGGAAATTTTTTTCTGGTTTGAGTGTTCTGAAAAACAGAGGAATGATATTAGTTAGTAACGAAGAAGTTAATTATGCGTAGGAGGATGTCGTCTGCCAAGGTAGTCCAAATACTCGATAATTGATTAGGAGGTTAGTGGCTTGCAAGTGAGTAATTATTACGGTATTAGGCTGATTAGTTTTAATGTAGCGGGTCTTAAAATAAATTTAGTGTCTTTGAATTTTGAATTCATTTTCGTAACTTTGTTAAAACTTTTGATATTTTATGTTTGTAAGAGAATTTTGTAGAGGAGGAACAATCAGAATGGGTTCCTGGTTTGTTCGCTAAGTATGATATTTGCGTAACGCCGGCAATAAGAGTTAACAAAATGGGTAGAGCTAAAGGAGGTACCGTTGTTGGATTTAGGAAAAATAAATTTATAAATGCTAAGTGTTTAGTATTACAACGCATTTTTTGGTACTGCGCGCCTATTTCTGCATACGGTAGATCCTTCTAAAACTATAATTATTCCCCGGTTTCGTAATCGGGTCAATAAACTGATCCATACGCACGATCAAACATGTCACTGTGGCCCTGTTGGAGGCTAAAATCCAATCACGTTGTCTCCTCTTGGCCAATTACAAAATTAAATTGTCTCGCGGCTGCGCAGTATAAATCTGGACAATCCAAGTGCTTCAGTATTTTGTGATAAGTGCAGCACTGCATTCTGTGATTAAGTGCAGCAAATTTCCTTGCGTTTATTGTCTATTTTGCTCTTGCGCGTATTCTTAATGGTCGCTCCAAAGATCCATTGCAAAACCCAACGTTCTGAGATTGAGATTATAGTCAATCACCAAATGAAATTCGGTTACACCGCCTTGGATATCTTCTTGTACTACAAATTAATTAGCTAATCCAACACTAAGTTTATGACAATAAAAGACAGGGTTGTGGTTAATATTACATTTAAACAGGTTCCGGTTATGATTATTCCTGTGTATCTCAGTTGTGATAAGAAAAGGTGAGAGGAAGAATTTTCAAATTGTGGGAAATTTAAAAAAAATTATAGTTCAAATAATGGCATTATTCTAATTGACGATTTTAATTGTAGGATTGGTGAGCATCAAATACTACCGGAACAAATTCTCAATTCAACAAATTACTGCAGAGTATCAATAGATACAATTATAAACAGTAAAATTAGAAAGTTGTTAGATATGTGCGAGAACTTTAACTTGGTGGTTCTGAAAAGTTGTAGAGTGAAGGAGGACGCGACTGGATAATTTATGTTTGTAAGTACTGTGGGTGAGTCGGTGATTGATTTGTGTTGTGTGTCATGGGATATAGTGAATCTTGTTAATAATTTTAAAGTGGGGCAAATAATCTACTCAGACCACATGACTTTGGAGGTGGATATTATATCATCGCAGTGTGTGCCGGATGTTGTTGATCTGGCACTTTTACCTAGGCTTTATTGGGTCAAATCAGGGAAAGAAAAGTATGAGGCTTATATCCGGCGGAATATTGAGATGTGTCCGTTACCCAGGGATAAAGGTGAAGCAAGTAATAAAATACTTAGTTTGATTAAGGAAGCAGCTGATAATAGAAGCTCAGTTAGGAAAAATAATATAGTTTTCAAACAGGAGTAGTATTACTGCGGGTGTGAGAAGGCTAGGGCGAGGAGCTTTCAACAATTAAATATGTATAGGCGATGTAATAATGTGGAAACAAAAAATGCGTATTTGCAGTCGAATAAATTTTATACTAAGCTCTGTAAAAATAAGAAACTTCAATTATATAGGCAGGTAGCGAAGAAAATCGGTACAGTTAGGAGTAGATATATAATGTATTTTGAGCTACCACTATAATTATATTTTACGACTCATAAAATTAATGACTGATTTTATTACCATAATTTTGTTTTATAGCTACTATAACGAACGTCAATTTTTGTTTTATTACAGTTAATAACATAGTACTACGTCAAAAGATAAATTTTATTACTGTATAATTGAAGTAATCATGTTTCAACGAAACGTAATAAAGTTAATTACTGCAGTAACGAACATCAATTTTATTTTTATTACAATTAATACCATAGTACAACGTAAAAGATAAATTTTATTACTGGGTCATGTAAACTAATTATGTTTCTACGAAAAGCAATAAAAATAATTACTGCAGCAATGAAACTCAATTTTTCCTATTTATTATAGTA
The DNA here is from genome assembly GCA_035578175.1 of Catonia carolina. Taxonomy (NCBI): domain Eukaryota; kingdom Metazoa; phylum Arthropoda; class Insecta; order Hemiptera; family Achilidae; genus Catonia; species Catonia carolina. The sequence goes on from JAQMRL010000004.1 coordinate 6,008,156, forward strand.
AATAACATAGAACATTGTCTAATACGCTTTTCCAAGGTAGATGAGCTCTGCTGTTCCACGCCTTTAGACCAATCAGAACGTTTGCCTACGTTGACAGATTGTACCTGACAAACATTACGTGCGCATGCGTATACGAGTCGCAATAGTTCACTCTTGTGTTGCATCTCGTACTGAACACATAGATAATAGAACGCGTTAACATCCAATACATATAATATAATCAACTGATTGTATGTTTATTGGTTACAATTATTATTGAAAGACCAAAAATATGGAAGATGTATTTGATTTTTTTATATCAGAAAAGCTATTTTGATCAGTTGTTAAGGTAATCAGCATGCCGAAAGGCTGCTTTAAACTTCTAGAGGTTTTACTAAGCAAAATTAAGAGTGAGGTGGTTTACTGTTCCTTTTCTCACTGAGTGGAAAAGTATACATATAAACTTGCAAGACCCACTGAAAAGCATCTACTTTCCACCTTGCAAATGTCACCTTCACTTTATTTAATACAGGGTCTGGCTGTATAATGAAATTCATTACTCTCAGAGGAGATAACTCAGATTAATAATAGTGTCCGTTACACCTCTACCTTTTCTGTTCCAAAATAAATCAGTTTTTTAATTTGCTGACCAAATGATAAGAAACAGAACTAATTTTTGTAGCTCTGGAACTAGAAGATTAAGTCCAATTAATTGCACACTACCTGTCTGTTATGTACAACATTTTCGACACATCTATAGATATAGCGTCTGTATTAGTAGTAATTGTATAACAGTTGGGTGTTAAACACAAAATTATAGATATACCCGCATAACAACCGGGATGTGGAAGGTCATAGCTTTAGTGTACTGATTGAAACCATTTATCCCAAATCGAAATACCCTTCCGTACACCTCTCTCATCCACCTACTTGATCTCTCTCTCACCCCCTCTACCTCTCCTTCTCTCACTCTCTCTCTCTTTCTCTCTCTCACGGGTTTGGCTAGAGTAGGTGACAGTCATATGGTGAGGATGTCACATCATGTTGGTGCTTGTTGTAACGGCTGTCGAAATACATTAAAGCCAAACTTTCTTTTAAATTCTCATCTTCCCGCGCCTTCCAGTTTAGGACTAACCATTGTACGTATAATTTAAAATTTGCTTAGTAATAATTTTCTATAACATTTTTTTTTTTTTTTTTGTTTAACGTCCGACTGTTTTGCAAACTGCTGCTAATGCAGACGGTTTTCTATAACACACAAGTTAATCTGTATAAATATAGGTAGCTTCCTTCGTTCTTCATAGATGTTGTTTATACACGTGACAGTATGTTCATTCCCGGTGCTGAAGTTCTTTTCGCCCTCGAAGGTCGTGTCGTTTCTTTGCGGTTCTCTTTCTTAGAACAAGATGTCCGCGATGTATTGTTTTTTTTTTTGGTGAAATGAAACCGACCGTTATAGATGAACTGGTCTACTATGGAGATCATTTAGGCGGCAACATCAAGTGGTATATTGCTGTGCACGCCGAAATGGAAAAAGCTGTATACCACGAGGAGAGAGCGGAACCCAACTACTATTGTCCAGACGGCCGTTTTTCATGGTAAGACGAGACAGTTAATAAACGTTAATATAAGTATCCCTGAAATGGACAATCAATACGAAGACGCGATTGAAAAAATCCAAAGTAGTATTGAATCGTATACGTCATGTGGTAGTGGATGGACGTTGAAAAAAATCACGATATGTGATTTACATATTGTCCAATACTGTCCCCTCTACGGTGCTGGTTCGTTTATTCCCACTCACAAAAAGATCAGCGACCGTAAGGCGGTCATAAATATTAAAAATGAGAATGACCGTATGTGTTTTATTTGGTGCATATTAGAACACATCTACCAACAACCAGACTATCACAAAATGATAAGCTGGTACAAAAAAATTTAAAGTTCTTAAACACAAACGGTATCAGCTACCCCGTGAAATTAACAGACATTCCTAAATTTGAACAGCAAAACCATATCAATTAACGTTCTAAGTTATGAAACCGACACTGACGTATTTTACCCTGTATACGTTACTAAATACCGAAATCGCGAACATGTAATTCATTTACTTTTGCTACCCGGACCCACACGTGAACAATTCCATTACTGTCTTATAAATACAAAAACTGACATTCGTACGGGACACCAGTACAATGGTTTGTCTCGACTATTAAGTATGAGTCAATCATCTGAACATCGCACTCCATATTATTGTAATTATTGCTATCACCGATTTACTGGTGTTAAAGGTAAATCAAACCGCGACAAGCACATGTTAACTTGTCAAGAATTTGGTCTCCAACGGACAACATTACCAGACCCCAAAGACCCCGTAAAATCTTTTATGAAATTTAGTGAGTTTCAAAAAACTCTAAAAGTCCCTTTCACGATTTACGCAGACCTTGAATCTTTCGTCACACCACTACACACCTCCCACCCACGACAAGTAGACGAAAATGGTCGTCCAGAGGCTTTCAATCATCCCACACATAAACATACAGCAAGCGGGTTTTCCTATGTAATTGTTGACGAAGACGGTAACATATTTCGCGGTCCAGTTACATATCGAGCCCAGAGTGACGATGATAATGTTGTCGAAAAAATGATGGAGCAATTGATCGGAATCGGCAAAGAACTTTATGATAAGTTGAAAAAATGTGTTCCCATAAATATGACGCCTGACGATTATCGTACATATTATTCTTCCACCTTGTGTATGCTATGTAATGAACCTTTTGTTTCTACCGATAATTACAAGGTGCGCCATCACTCCCACACCACAGGTAAGTTTCTAGGTGCCGCTCACAATATATGCAATCTGAAAGCCCCTTACGTGAAACACATTCCTGTTTTCTTCCACAATCTTCGCGGCTACGACAGTCACCATATCGTCCAAGCACTAGGGAAATTTAAAGGAGATAAAATATCTTGCATCGCCAACAATAGTGAGCGATTCATGTCAGTGACCGTCAACAATTTACGCTTCCTAGACTCCTATCAGTTCCTGGACGATTCTCTCAGTACACTAACGAAAAATTTAAAAAACCATTGTACTGATGTAGCCGGCACATTCAAACGACTCTCATAACGTTTTCAAAACACCACCGTTCGCGATCTGTTACTCCAAAAAGGTGTGTACTGTTACGAATACATGACAGACTGTTTTAAATTTAACGAGACGCAATTACCTAGTCCGGACAAGTTTTATAGTTCACTGAATCGTAAATCTGTAACAGACGATGATTACGTCCACGCTCAACGCGTATGGGACGTGTGCAACGTTCAAAATATGGGCGACTACCACGACCTCTATCTTGAGTGTGACACATTACTTCTCGCTGACGTCTGAGAACTTTCGTTCCTTGTCAATGCAACATTACAACCTCGACCCCTGCCATTTCTACTCCGCTCCCAACATGTCTTGGTCAGCCATGTTGAAGATGACCAACGTGTCTCTTGAACTGTTGACTGACACCGACATGCATCTGTTTATCGAACGAGGAGTGCGAGGAGGAGTGGCTCAAATTCCAAAACGGTTCGCTTCAGCCAACAACAGTTCGTTTCCTGAACAACACAATAAAGATGCCCCCACGTCATGGATCCAATACCTGGATTGCGTAAACCTGTACGGTCATGCAATGTCCCAGCCACTCCCCACCGGTGAATTCAAGTGGATCGAAAAAGAGGAAATTCCAAAATTTAACTGGTTGTCCATTCCCTCTGATTCGCCCACAGGTTTTATTTTGGAAGTTGATCTCGAATAACCAAAAGAGCTACACGATCAACACCGTGACTACCCGTTGACCCCGGAAAACAGAGTACCACCACACCTCTCCCCTTTTCTAAGAAAACACTTAAGAAAGATTGGCAAGCAACCTAAACTTTTGACCACCTTGTACGACAAGGAAAAGTACATAGTTCACTACCGTACACTGCAACTGACTGTATCTGTCGCTTGGGTTACGATTAAAAAAAGTCCATCGCGTAATCCAATTCAAGCAGTCCGATTGGCTTCGTCCATACATAGAGTTCAACGCCAATCTTCGGAAACATGCCCGTAACGATTTCGAGTCCCGGTTCTTTAAGCTTCTGAACAATGCAGTGTATGGTAAATCGCTGGAAAATGTTCGTAAACATACCGATTTCAAACTTGTTAATCAACCTAACAACCTGGACAAATGGATCACTCAGCCACGCATGAAACGGTGGTACACCTACAACCCTGAAGTAGTAGGTATCGCCTTGAACAAAGCACAAGTTATGTTAAACCGTCCCGTTTACGTAGGGTTCACAATCTTGGACCTCAGCAAATATATAATGTACAATTTTCATTATAATTACGCAAAGGCTAGGTACGGTGAAAATATTCGTCTATTAATGACCGACACTGACAGTTTGATGTATGAGGTGAAAACGGTAAACGTTTACGATGACATGAGTGAACGCCTGGGTCTCTTTGACACCTCAAACTTTCCACCGACTCACGCCTGTTACAGCACCATCAACAAGAAGAAAGTCGGCACTTTTGCCGATGAAACTCACGGAGTACCAATCAAAGAGTTTGTCGGACTCCGTGCTAAGATGTACAGTTTTATGACTAAAGACAATGAAAAACGAGTGGCAAAGGGGGTCAACCGTGTTTGTATCAAGAAAGACTTGCGACACCAGTCGTACTTGGACAGTCTATTAAAAAAGAAATTGACATACACAAAGTGTTCATCGATTCGCAGTCGATTACACAATATTTACTCTATAGACATCAACAAACTCTCACTCTCACCATTCGACGACAAACGTTATGTACTTGACGATAGTCTTGACACGCTCCCGTACGGTCACTACTCTCTAGACAACGCGGTCAATGATGTCAACGACAGACCAATATCACCATCTCCAGCAAAACGTGCTCGAGTAGAGTACAATGAACCAGGTCCCTCGTCCCGTCCCGACTCCCTCCTGTAGGCTATATATATATCCTTCCATGGTGCACCATACGATTTTAATTTCACCGAATCAAAAACAACAGCATCATGGACATCCGTTCGGTTATTGCAAATGAACTGCACAGACAGGCGCGCAAGAACTTTCCGAGTAGAACGACTACGTTGAAAGGTAGACATGACCTGTACCAGGCCGATCTAGTAGAAATGGGTAAGTACGCAAAATCAAATAAAAATTTCAATTACATACTAACTATAATTAATTGTTTTACTAAAGTCGCCGACGCGATACCGATAAAAAGAAAGACAGGAGTGATGGTAGCTAACGCTTTAAAACCGTTTCTAAAATCACACCCAATGCGAAATTTACAAACGGACGATGGAAAGGAATTTTTCAATGTTCATGTACAGAATCTGTTAAAACAACATAATATCAATCATTATTCCACCTTTTCTGAAAAGAAGGCCGCCATAGTGGAACGGTTCAATAGAACGTTAAAGACGCAAATGTGGCGTGTTTTCACCAAACAAGGTTCGTACAATTGGTTGAAAATATTACCCGGTCTTATCACCAAATACAACAACTCTTTTCACAGGTCTATTGGAATGAAACCGAATCAAGTAGATGGTAAAAATGAAAAACAAGTGTTGAATCGATTAAAGCTTGAACCCAAACGTGTAGCCAAAATAAAACGTGGATTTAAAGTCGGCGATAAAGTTCGCATCAGTAAGCACAAGATGGTGTTTACCAAAGGATACTTACCTAATTGGACCAATGAGGTCTTTACCGTGTACAAAATACAACCAACTTTACCATTAACGTACCTTCTCATCGATAGTAGAGGAGAAATATTAAAAGGTAGCTTTTACGGTCACGAGTTGTTGAAAACAAAATACGACGACGTGTTCCTGGTGGAAAATGTTTTGCGTCGTAAAGGAGACATGCTATTGGTTAGGTGGTTAGGTTTCGATAAATCACATGACTCGTGGGTGAAGAAAGGTGATATTTTATAAATGTACATGTTTTCACTGTCATTGTCACATTTGAGTTTGACATGTGGTCGGTGACGTTTGTACTTTTAATGTTCTTCCTCGTCGTAGTAGTTACAGACAAAACAAATTTCCATTACACACTATTCAACAGCTCACCGTTCGATGATACGATCAAATTTCACTTGAAGGGATGCATCCATTCGTTGCAAGGATATAATGTCCCATCTGATTTTGAAAAAATTTACAGTTTATGGTACTATTTGAGCAGGGACAATTTAACCTGTAAAGTCTGTACGTTTCGTGAACAGTATAGCGTGTCAAAATGCAAAAACTTAAAAACAATCGACCCATTGGACAAGAAAGTGAACGATATTATCAACAATTCTATTTCACAAATAGATGTTAATTTAATGTGTAACAAATCATGTGTACCACCACAAGAAAAAAATACCTTAAAATTTGATTACAGCGGTGTAGGTATAATAGCTTTATTGGTTGTCTATGCATTGTTTGTTTTTGTCGGAATCGGAGCAAATTTTTATATGGCGTACAAAAACAGTAAAAAGGTATATATTGCATGCAATTAAGTATAATCGCTTTGTTCCAATCAACCAGTCAACTATAATAGAACGTATTCCTCAAAAAGATAAACTCGATGTAATAAATTTTGACAAGTACACCGAACCCGTGAAATCGAAGCACGGAAAACGACACAGCAATCTCCTTCCCAACACAATCAGGTGTATAATTTGCGGACCCTCAAATTGTGGAAAAACGAATTTGCTGTTTAATCTGATTTTCTCCGAGAACGGACTGAAATTTAAAAATTTGTACGTTTTTTCAAAGTCGCTGAAGCAACCGAAATATCAGTTTTTATCTCACATAATGAAGGGCGTACCTACTGTCGGTTATTTTACATTTAACGAAAACGAAAATGTTTACCATCCGAGTAAAGCCAGACCCGATTCTTTGATTGTATTTGACGACATTGCATGCGAAAAACACGACAACATAAGACACTATTTCACAATGGGACGTCACAACAAATTAGACACCTTTTATTTGGGTCAATCGTAGAGTAGGATCCCCAAACATTTGATCAGAGACAACGCCAACTTGATTGTTGTATTCAAACAAGACGATTTAAATTTACATCATATTCATTCGGATCACGTAAATACTGACATTCCGTTTAATAAATTTAAAGAAATCTGTTCGTTGGCATGGAACAATAGCAATGGAAAAAATTTTCTCGTAGTAGACAAAGTCAGTAATATAAATGAGGTCGTTATCGGGTCGGTTTCGATGAGTTTGTTCGGGTATAAATACGAGTGATTCACCACCAATGTACTCGAGTGTTTGTAAAATGGATAAGCGACAGTTGTCGGTGGCGTTACAGGTGCAACGTTTACGGGACAATATTAAACGTAAGCACAGAGCTTTCACGACGGGGGTGATTGAGTCTGAAGAGCTTTTGGAGAAACGTTTGAGACCGATTGTCACTCCTTTGAAAGAATTCATAAAAAAATCAGACGATGTGGTTAAAACAAAAGAAGAAGAAGGCGAAGGAGAAATGCTGGAGGGAAAGCGTTGGGATGACACAGAGTTTCCATTTAAGCCGTTTGCACCAGAGCAAACCAGTACGCCGACCGCACCTAGACGAAAATCATTAGCGAACGAATCAAGAGTCATTGATTCCATGAGCGAAGAAAATCCCACCAAATATTATCTGCAAATGCTGATAAATGATGTCACTAACACGATGGATCATGTGTACGGGGTATACTTAGAAAATGACAAGTTAATGATTGGTGATAAAGAGGTGAAATTTGGTCGTATGAAATTGACAATCGGTAGAGTGAATTACAACATGACCGCGGGTCTTCACTCGTTGATTTTTGAAAAGGAACCCGTCTCGTATACAACAGACGATCTACACACATACCACAAGATATTGATACAAACAAACGCCTATCGGCAAGGATATGATCCAAGGCGACAGATAAACTCGAATCGTGGTTACAAATACACACAAATTATCAAACCGCTGTTCAACAAAGCCACTCCTCCTGCAGCTGCTCCTCCCCCCGTTGGAAGCGGCATGGTGTTGACAGACAGTCGTATTCAATACGTGCATTGGGACGATGTGAACGAACTATGTGACCGGTTGCGGTTGTTGTTGGCGTCACAAGCGGCCGGCAATGTCAGTCATACAAACGAAATCCAATCGATAGTTGAGGAACTGCGTGAAGTCGGTATTATAAAAGGCGGTGCGTTGAAAACAAATCGCCACTACTGAGTGAACAATGAGTATCGACAAGTTTGGTCACTCGAATAGAAACGTCAGACGACGTTATAGTGCAGGTGATCAATATCATCATTATGTTGCTGGCCGCCCGTCTGGGTTTACATTAAAGTTGACCAAAGACGGTGACATTGACGTGCAGGGAAAACGTTTACGTAATTTGAGTGTTCCTATATCAGATACGGACGCTGCACGTAAAGTCGATTGTATTACACTTGATCCAAACTCGTTGAGCGTTGATGTGAAGAAGAGAAAAATTATCAACCTGGCCGATCCTGAGGCGGATAGTGACGCAATCAATATGCGGGCCATGAGAAAAGCCTGTTTGACAACTGATCTGTCTGACAATGTTTACGATGCCAACTATATGCGCGTAAGAAATGTTGGAGAACCAGTGGACAAAAACGATGCAGTACCCGTCCAGTACCTCTCAAAAAACTACGCCACCAAGGCGGACATGCGAACCACTCTAGAAGCGACATCATCGGCAACAGCAGCTGTAGAAGCGAGTCTAAACGCAGTAGCGGCAGGAGCAGCGATAACAGATTCCGAAGGAAATTCAGCGTTCAACAATAAACGCTTGACAGCTGTGGGTTCACCCATCAACGACCAAGACGCGATCACCTTGAAATATCTCAAAGAACACACTAGTTTGGATGTGGACTCGTCCGCGAAGCAAGTAGACATGCACAATTATGTGGTGAAAAATGTTGGCGTGCCCGACGAAGACAACGATGCCGTCACACTCGGCTATCTAAACTGGAATTATGCCAAGCAATCGGCTTTGGAAAAGGCGCTCGTATTCGGTGAGGACGGTGATAAAAGTGTGGACGTGAAAAAGTGCAGACTCATCAATGTGGCGAGCGGAAAAAGTGAAAACGACGCGACCAATTTAAATCAAGTGTGGGACGTTTGCAACGAAGTGTTTGAAACATCTGTGCAAATGGCGATTCATCTGCAAAAACAGCAGCGTGGCGAACGAACCGCCTCCGGTGATGTGAACGAATTTAAAAAACTGACTCAATCATTGAGAGACCGGTTGCAAGAGTTCAGCGAAACGTATTATATTTCACCTGAAGTTTTGGTTGGTCCTCCAGGTCCACAGGGTGAACAGGGAGTGCCAGGACCACGTGGAGAACCGGGTGAAGGAATGAAATTTAATTCAAAACTGCAAGCGTTCAACGTGCAAGGAAAACGCATTATTAACGTTCCACATCCAATAGGACCGACAGACGCCGTAAACAGAGATTACGTCACGCAAGCCTTAACAAACTTTTTGGACGTTGTAGAGAGATCGCAACGGCGTAAAATTAGAAGTGTACATGGACCGGAGGCGCTTCCATTGACAGTTGGAGAAGTGGTGGACGACCCGAAAATAGATCAAATAGCGAACGATATTTGGACACGCTAATAAAAATCATACATCGTCATCAACATTACAAGATGGGACCAGAATTTCAACCTGTAGTCGGCCCTCAAGGTCCACGTGGACCAAAAGGTGATACAGGTCCCCCTGGAAGTCAAGGCCCTCCCGGTCCGGCTGGTAAGGACGGAAAGACTGGTCCTCCAGGCAGAAAAGGTGAACCAGGAAGACCAGGAGAACGAGGACTTAAAGGTGACACAGGGCCTGCGGGAAGCCAAGGCCCATCTGGCCCAGTTGGAGTAGCTGGTAAAGACGGAAAGGCTGGCGCTCAAGGTCCTCCAGGGAGAAACGGTGATCCAGGAAGACCAGGAGAACTAGGACCTCCCGGAGTACAGGGTCCGTCAGGGATAGGTTTCGCCCTGGACCAGGACGGTGATTACGACATGAAGTCAAAGAGACTTACAAACGTTGGCGTTCCAAAGTCCAATAACGATGCGGTAACTGTATCGTATTTTAACACCAGGGTAAAGCCCGATCCAAAATCAAAACTCGGAAGAGGGTATTTATCGCAAGACGATCCCGCTAAAAAATTTCTTTTCGGAGGACCATAATATCAGAACCATCAGTAGATTGGGAAATAGAGAGAGAGAGAGGATATATAAGTACGAATAAAACCTATAAATAGCGATGAAGATGATGGTAAAACGGCAGACAGGTTCGGGGTTGCTTGACACAATCAGTGATATTGGTGCTAAGATATTGAATCGCACCATTGATATTTTACCGGTTGAATTACACATACCTGGATATCAGTACTGCGGACCGGGCACTAAATTACAAGACCGTTTGAGACGCGGTGATCGAGGAATAAATAAATTAGATTCAGCTTGTAAGGAACACGACATCGCTTACTCAAAGTACAGCGACAGTGGAAAACGGGCAGAAGCGGATCGGGTATTAGCTGAACGAGCGTGGGAACGGGTAAAAGCGGGTGACGCAAGTGCAGCAGAGAAAGCGGCCGCGTGGACAGTGACAAACCTGATGAAGCTGAAAACTAAATTTGGGGGCGGATTACGACGACGACGTCGTAGGAGTGGACGAAAACGGTCTCGCCGTGCAGCAGCATAAGCACCAACCAAAGTAGTAGGACAAGGATTGTATTTAAAAAATTACAAAGGACGCGGTGTGTATTTGAAAATTACAAAGGGCGTGGGATGCAGTTGAGGAAAAAAAAACCTCAACTCGTTGCCGTCGCGTCCGCTAAACGGTCAAGAACTTCTACAATATGCTGACCAGGTAACGTATTTTCGGGGCGTTTTCATGTTGAACAACCTGCCGACGCGGGTACGAAAAAATGAAAGCGGAATCGTAAATTTGGACAAAGAAAGTGGGCGTGGTACTCATTGGGTGTGTTATCGCAAACTCGCCGATCACGTCAACTATTATGACAGTTATGGTAACTTACGTCCGCCACCGGAGTTGGTACGATATTGGAAAACGGGGTTTAATGGATCGCGAATCACTTTACAATACAACTATAAAAGAGAGCAGAAAAAAGTCAACTGCGGTCATTTGTGTTTGAAATTTTTACGAGCACAGTAAAATGTTTTCTATTTCCGGCCGCGGTTCGGTACTTCAATGTGATGTTTTCCCCCCGTCGAACTTGGCAGCACCACCGACTGGGAAATCGGACTAATCAATCTATCCACTTACAACACAATCCCAAACGTGGAAAAAGATGTTAACAACACCTTTTTTTTGGCAACGCAGACGCCGGGCAACATCAACTGCCTGACGCAGAAGGTAAAGTTAAAGTTTCCGACGAACCGATCAACAGGGGCAGGGCGACCACAATGTACTCGGACGCCGAACAGAAAATTCTAGATAAAGATAAGTCGAATGCCGGGGTGTCGATCGTGATACCACAAGGCGCGTACGAGCTGGAAGATTTAGAGAAATACATAAAATAGACGTGTTTACGAGCTAACATTCCACTGGAATTTCATCTTAAAGCAAACAATAATACTCTGCATACTGAAATTTACTCGTCACGTCCTATAGATTTCACACAACCAAACAATTTGTCTGCAATGTTAGGTTTTACAGAGCGGGTGTTGGAGCCAAACAAATGGCACGTATCAGAAACGAAGTAAACATCATCAAGGTAAATATCATCAGGGTGTTGTGCAATATTGTGCAAGGATCTTACGATAACGGAAAAGAATCACATATTCTACATGAATTTCCCTTGGCCGTTGACCCTGGTTATAAACTGTTGGAGACGCCTACCAACGTTATATATTTACCGGTAAACGTTAAACGCCTTCAGTCCATTGTCATCCGCCTGGAGGATCAAGAAGGGAATCTGATAAACTTTGCAAACGAAGTAATCTCTTTGCGATTGCATTTAAGACGTACATGAGATGGGTCTGGTTATTTTACCGCGAAAAACTTATAAGTACAATGAACACACATGTTCAGTTGGCAGTCGTAAGTCGACCTTGAACAAGTTGAAACCTCACAACATACGGTTTTTAAAATCCATAGGTTTTCGTGTTTGAGGTGTTATGGAAGTGTTGAACGTTCAAGATAAACCGGTTTTCAATGATGTATTTACAAGTTGGGAGTACCACAGTCACACACCGTACGCGTCAACCACTTACAACAATAATGATGAGATAAGAATCCCTATTCAACAACAAGATGTATTCACATTGCCCAGCGAAACCTTCCTCTACATTGAAGGTACGTTACTGGAAAAGGCAGACACAGTGAACGTTAACTATAAATTAGTGAATAACGCGATCGCTTTTCTTTTCGATGAAATCAGGTACGAAATTAGCGGTATAGAAGTGGATAGGGTAAAGAATCCTGGGATTACATCTACAATAAAAAATTATCTTACCTTATATGCAAACGATAAGGCTCTTGCGAACGCAGGTTGGAACGAATCCAACGGTTCGATCTCTGTAGATAGCACGAGTGGAAAATTTTCATTTTGTTACCCGTTAAAATTTCTCTTGCCCGTCTTTGACGATTACACCAAAATCACTTTTTTTTTGGTTTAACGTCCGACTGTTTTGCAAACAAAATCACTTTACCCGTCAAGCAAGAACTGATACTTTTGCGTGCTCCGACCGATAAAGACGCTGTCCTGTTGCCAGATGCGAAAAAAGATTTCTTATTGACATTGAAAAAAGTTCATTGGAAAATTCCTTACATTCGTGTGAATGACGTGACACGATTAAGTTTGTTGAAACTTGTTAAATCAGACAGACCAGTTCAGATATTCTTTTGGAGATGGGAATTACACGAATACCCATCTTTCCCACAGACAAACCATCATCTGTGGTCGGTTAAGACTTCTTCACACATGGAAACGGCTAGGTACGTGATTGTCACCTTTCATACAAAAAAGAAAGCTAACCCAAACGCTAATCCTTCATAGTTCAACAGCGGTGGTGGTTCAGTCGCCGTCCGCAATGTAAGTTATATTTGAACAGTGAGTATTTTCCATACGATAATGTGCACGTTGATATGAACTTGTTTTACGACGCCTATTCTCGGTTTACATCGTCCTACTCGTGTGACACTGGTACAGGTCCTTTCTTAAATCTGTCAGAATTCAAGCAGAACGGTGCAGTATACGTTATTGACTGTTCTAAGCAAAATGAAACTTTGAAAACGGGTGCCGTTGATTTAAGGTTGGAAATCGAAACGGAACAAACGGTACCCGCTGAAACGGTAGCTTACTGTTTGATCGTTTACGATGCCGTGGTGGAATACAAACCGTTGACTGGCACGGTACGTAAACTTTTGTAATGAGTGTACCAACCTATATATATATATATATAAATTGTATCTACATACTAGAAAAACACTTTAGTTTTATCTCGGCAGTATGGGCTCACGGTATTCTCTGTCGCAGGACGCTGAGGACACGGAACCACTGTTGCCAGGACGGACAACACCATCAATAAACGGTATGTATTACATATTTTTACCGCTAACATACACGTTAAACAATAAATTTGATAAACACGTAAGCGTCGGGCTGGTTTGTTCCAATCAAAACTTTAATACCGCGGTCGTATTCACAGCCCCTCGCAAACGTGTGGTCTTGTCGTACCACTTGTGGAAATTAATGGTGAATAATGGGGATCACGTACAACTAGCGTTGGACAAGAGCACAAAAATTACATGTCACTTAAAAGGCATCACAGATGACAACTCACATTCCGTGGTGGAGGTGAAACAAATTTTTGGAAAATGGTACGTTCAGGTTGTCGATAATAAAAACAATAAAATTTCTTTGTCAACCTCCGAGTGGTTTTGGTTTGATAAACATATACCAAGCCTGACTAAACATGTTCGTGACATATGGTATGACGAATCAAAGATTGTAGAGGGGATAACTAAGGTAAAAACGTCACATGTTGCGTGGTGGACAGACAGGTTGCAGGATGAGTATGCTGCGAATAAAACAATTGTAAAATCGCAAGAGGAGACAGCGGACTAGTGACTCGTGAGATTTATGATTCGGTAGTTGACGATTTAACGCTTTTTGTCGGTGGTGTAGCGGTTCCGTTTTTGGCCACATGCAAATTAAAACACAGCTACTTGATGATTGCCGATTTTACTTTCCATCATTTTTCACAACCGGATGACGTTAAAATTGAAATTAAATTTAAAAATAAATTCAGAACGTATATATGTGAATTTGAATGTAATGACGTGAAAAAAGTATCCCATGTCGGTTCGGGAAAAATATGTTTTGTAGGTTTCACACGTGATCCGTATGGCGGTAAAATACAAAAGTTTATGTTGGACGACCATGCGTGCAATAAACGTTCGTCGACGGTAGCACAAGACGAGAAATTGGTTCTGTCACTGTCCGTGTTCGATACAATAGATAGACGAGTCGCCTTTGATACGGTAGACGGACCAAGTACCACTCGCACTGATTCATGTAATCGAACGCTAGTCGGTTTTGAGGGGTGGGCAAAATCAACAGAGTCGTACGGTTTATGTACAAGATACGTAAAAGATCATCTTATTTTGTCTGTGTATATATTATTCTATATTGGTAATACTGGTTATTATGTGACACTGTAAATAAGTTTCTCAATCAGTGTGGTAAAATGTCTCATTCAAGTTGCATATGTGAATTTCAAGCTTTCTACGATAACAGCAATGACTTTGTGCTTAAAGAATTTGTTGTTTTAGATTTAAACACACGTTCTTTTGTTCATGTACACTTTAAGCCACCATTCGATCGAGGTGAGTTGAATTGTATTTACAGAAAAACTGCACACTGGTTAGAATAACGTTTTCACGGTTTAATTTGGGAAGAAGGCGATATTCCATACAGTTTGACAACGGTCAAAAATATTCTCAATCAGTATAAATTTATTTACACAAAAGGACGTGAAAAACAAGTTTATTTAAAGTCATTAGTTGATGGGGTTGTTATTAATTTGGATGAGTGTAAACATTTAATACAAAGGTTAACAAACGAAAATAAAGTTCATTGTCCTGTCACCACGGGTACACACAAGACCGATGGTAGAATGAGATGTTCTCTTTCAAAGTGTATTCATCTCGCAAAATGGTTAACTTGCGATTACAGAAGGGAAAGTGACAGATT
Organism: Catonia carolina; assembly: GCA_035578175.1. Classification (NCBI taxonomy): domain Eukaryota; kingdom Metazoa; phylum Arthropoda; class Insecta; order Hemiptera; family Achilidae; genus Catonia; species Catonia carolina. The sequence goes on from JAQMRL010000004.1 coordinate 6,023,425, forward strand.
GTCAACCTTTGCGGAACATACGGAAAACGTACGTGAAATAGCAAAATGTGGTTTTTATTTTGACAAAAATTCTGACTCGGTTTTTTTATGTCGTGTAAAATGCACTTTCAACATATAGACAGTGTACTAGCTGATCATGTAAAAGTTTCACCGTCTAGTAACTTGTTGATTAGCTATATCAATAACGTACCAATGACTCTGGAACATATTGTTCCGAGGAGGGAACACTTGACATCTTTGATGTGATTGTTGAGGCTCTGTCGACTTAACTTGTCTCGTTTTGAGAAAAAATAAAAACATTTTTTTCTCTGATGTCATCCTCGTGATTGTTGTTGAATGAAAGGGGCTCTGGAGGTCTAAAAACCACCGTTGATTAGTGTCACGGGCACTCTCTGTGTGTTACGGACGATCTCCGATCACCAACTGAAAAAAAAGTATACAGGGCGCTGATGGCTTAAACTCCACCGCTGACAAAGTTCACGGCAATCCTCTTGCAAGATTGAACATGTGTTTGTGTGAATGAGGTCTTAGATGTATGCGTTCCCTTTTGAAATTGTAGTGAAACTATGCTTTTTTTTATCAAGATCATTAATACGTCATGAATTTTGTAAAAATTAAAAAACACATTAATTGCTTCTTTGTTTTCCTTCATGTGTGTGGACATTTTCCTTAGTTTAATATTTTTAATCAACTTTTGGTATTTGAATGTGAGTGTTTATCTGAATTGTATCAACAATAATATTTATAAAAATGAAAACACTTAAGTTAATGCAAAAAAAATTTTAAAAAATGCGGTTGTAGGCCTACGTTACGTTTATTGTGACCTCAGTTACATAAAAGACAGCTGTGGGGGAGGGTCCGCTTGTTAAATAGAAAAAACCCAACGCGCCTTTGTCATAACCGCATACGGTGGTGGGGAAAAATGACGGTATATAAGCGGTGAGAACTCGGTGAGCGGTTCCATTCACTGTTAAACTCAAACTATGAACGCTGACGAAGAACCTTACCAATCCGGTTCATACGCCGAACATTGTCAGAAATATCACAGTGAATATTGTGATAGGCGTCGACACTGGGTGATGTGTGTCCGTCCAGGACCGTCGGAACGGTCTCAAGATATCAGCACAGAATGCTGGCTTCCAGAAAAGTGTGAATTGAACAAAAGACAGGAGCATTAGGCTGAACATCATATAGATACGTGTGACGGTATTGTTCATTGTTATAATACATGCACAGCAAAAGATGGAGAAAATTGTTTTGAAAATGTTGTGAAGTCTTTTGCGAAGCGAATTGCGATGTAGCGAGACGGTTAAAGGAAAACGGGGTTTGATTTGATCCGGTGTAAGAGCGATGGTACACGCGTACGATACAACACACTTTACACAGAACAACACTAAATACACTTACAGACAAACAAAAACACCTTAAACACCTAGGCTAAATACAAATTTATAAATAGAAATTTAAAAAAAAATTTGTTTCTAAATTTGTAGTTCAGCCTATACGATGGTCCAAAGGCTCTAGACACGTTGCTTTATTCGATTCAGCACTATGATTCGGACAAAGGAATGTGTTTTAAACTTGTGATGGAGGTGTGTTACTACAGCAGTAAATCGTATCTTGATATGACCGCTTTTGAACTTTCCAAGTCTAGACATTTAGATTTCGAATGCAAACAAGAGTGCTGCTAGGCGTCAGTACCATATTTTATGTTTAAAGTAAATTATATAAAATAATTCATTGCCGATGAAGTAATAAAACTGATTGTGTAATATTATTTTCTCTGGGACGTACAATGTTTATTGCATTCATGAGAAACAACTTTTATAAATACACAAGATACAAGAGAGGTACATTTTTACAATGACAGTGGGAATGTTTTACAACCGAAGGAAATTGTATGACCGCTTCTGACCTTATCAAGCTGCTAGGCGTCAGTACCATATTTTATGTTTAAAGTAAATTATATATAATAGTTCATTGCCGATGAAGTAATAAAACTGATTGTGTAATATTATTTTCTCTGGGACGTACAATGTTTATTGCATTCATGAAAAACAACTTTTATAAATACACAAGATACAAGAGAGGTACATTTTTACGATGACAGTGGGAATGTTTTACAACCGAAGGAAATTGAATGACCGCTTCTGACCTTATCAAGTTTAGACATTTACATTTAAATAGTAAGAAAATGACGCCAATCGCCAGTATAATTTTATGTTTAATGCAAATTATATATTACGTTGTCAGGTGAAGTAGTAAAATTAATAGTGTAAGATAGAAAATATTATTTTGTCTGGGAGGAACAATATTTATTGCTTTTTGTGAGAAACAATCTCCTTTTCATTATACTAGCAGTACATGCATGGTAGAATTATTATTTATGATGCAGTAAATTATTAATCATTCCTTTTGGCTGTAAAAGTCAGCAACTTTATGCACTCAGTAAAATTGCAATGCGTTTTACAAGCGTTTCTTTTATATTAGACTGACAGGTCAACGACAGTCTACAAGAGGTAGTTGAACTTACAAGTTCACTTTAGTATAAAACACATTCTAAAGGTTCTTCATACATTTCGTGTTGTTCAAAATGAAGACATATAGAGACACAATACTACGTTTGGTTTCATATTTTCATGTATTTACATGTTGATTCACTAGAATCCTGTTATTATGTTTGCAAACTTTTTAGACTTTTGACAATGAACGAACTAAAAACAGAGAGACGGAAAATAACCTTTTTGAATAACTTACGCACCAGCGTACGTTAACGTTACATTTCTTTGAACGATTTCGAAGAAGAACGAAAGAAACACTATTTGTCATTGATTTGTAACGGTTATTATTTTTCAAAATCTCTTAATTTTTTCACCTGTAGCGGTTGTAATTTGAGTAGTTCATTTAACGTTCCAATTCAACCATCTGAAATTAATCATTTGGCTGCATGTAAATTTTATTTTCGTGATTTTTTCGAATTGCCTTGCTTCCACTCAAGCTGGTATATTTTTCACCCTGAACGTAAGAAGTACTGGCATATGAACGTTTTAAAGAGATATTTAAAACTTCAATTTCCATGGGTAAGAATTTCATTAATGTTTAAAAAAAAATTTGGGATATGTACGCTTCAGGTAGATTTTAAGGTGAATATTACATGTCGAAAAATCCTTTTAGATTTCATTAACTTACCGAATCAGAAATTTGGTAATATGAGGTCTACAGCTTTTGATTTGATTTTTATACCTGGGAAAACCGCGTGGAAATCCTTTTGCAGTAATAAAACATCTACCAAATTCACTGTCTCGTACAAATGTTCTTGCAAACATTTCTGTGTGAAGTCATATAATTTACGGGCAGAAGACGATGTGTCTTCAGTTAGTGTGACGTCATTTTAGAAAAAATTGTACTCTGATCTCAACTCTTTATGTCCCCTTCCACACTTTTATTACTATTACTTACCCCACCATTGTATCAATACCCCACCAATTCTTGGTCTTTACTTTATATACCGTGACGTGTAGCATATCATCTTGTTCTTCTTACGACACTACACATGAACGCTTACACAAAATGGACTTTGCTATTAAATTCAACTCTATGACCTACCCAAAATATTGCCTTACGTAAGAACTAACAAAAGGCAAGGAGTACAACATATCATCTATGAAACGATCAACCACTAAGTACGGGGACGCCATACGAGTGGACATTCTGGATGAGGATAAGGAGTATTTCATGTATCTGCCGGATTGCTACAACACGGCATTCACTGATGAGGTACTCCAAACGTTTGATTGCAGTACACATGTGTTGGTGAAGACCGGCAAAGGAGAGTTTCAGATTAAGGAAAAGGTATGTGAATTTTAATAAAATTATATAAAACAAAAATATTTTAAACATTATTTCATTTATTTTTTAAAATTAATATCACATTTATATAATTGGTCAGTTGTGGCGGTTACACTTTCCTGTGAACAAATAAAAAAACACTATTAGATAATTAGAAAAAGGAAATTAAACGTTATACAGTGTATAAGTCTTTTTGTGAGAGTAATACGTAATTTTAATGTTGTTGACAAGAATTAATAAATTAATAGACCCAGAAACGGTATTTCTAAACTACCAACACTAAGACACAGAAACTCCATTTCCATACTACTTTTACTATTGCTATTACTACTACTACTACTACTATTACTAAGAGTTAGTGAGACCTATTTTTCCCCTACTCACTTGTATTCGTTCTTTTTTTGTCTTGTTTTTAACATGAAAATTATATAAAAAATGTGATTTTTTTTTCACATCGATTTGACGAAATTTATGTATGTATTAAAAAAAATATATAATTTTTATTATTAATATTATTATTTAATGAAACAGAAAATTGTTCTTTCACGTTAAACTAGGCTCTGTACAGAAAAATACAAAATAAACATAAGTAAATGATGTTTTAATTTTTTTATAAATTTCAGAACATTTTATTATTTTTATACTGTATGGTATAAAAATAGGCCACAACTAATTAAAATTCAAACACTATAGTTCTTTAAAGACAAAAATAAAGAACGAACAATGAAACCGTTTAATTGTTTGTTTTAACCATCGGTCTATTTCAATTATAATTTTTAATTTATTCCACGGAAAAATTCTTTCACTTATTTTTTTACCCAGTTGAAACGTCATTCCAATATTTATACACTACATGAATTATAATTCTTAACACTTGAAAATTTTGTACCTCACATATTGTTGTCGTTCAAAATTGAAAAAGTTTATTTATAAAAACAAAAAATGTCAACTTGTCACATATAATTTACATTCTTTATTTGATGGATAAATAAATAAATATTTAAAACTTGTTGTGTAAGCATAGTTAAAAGTAAAACTTACTTTTTTACGTTTTCTTGGTTTATATGAATATAAGGGAGGGAATTATTTTTTAATGTCAATTTTGAGTTTTCACAAAAAATACACGTTTTCAGGCCCCCTGAACCCGAAAAACATGTTTTTAACGATTGGTCTAAGTGTGAAAAAAATATCTCAAGAACGAAATATCCAACAATATTGAAACTTTGAACTTAAGTTAGATACCATTAGTGGAAAATACTGACTTGAAAATTATCATCAAAATTGGTCAACCCGAATTAATTGTTTATTCGTGCACTTTTTCAGTTTTTTGTAATTTTCTCAAAAACTAGGTACAATATTTTTTAAAAATTATATTATTTACTACATTTTTACAGGATGATCTACAAGATAGGGTCATGTCTGCTGAAATTCTTGAGTCAATGCTCTCGAGATAAAAAGTTTTTACGATTGTGGCTTTTATATGCATTTAAGGGTAAAAACATGAGGAAATCTTAAGGAATTCATTTTATTATAAATTTTAAGGAAGAGAAAACAGAAAATCATGAATATCTGTTAAACTAGGTATAACTGTCTTCCAGTTGACCAATTTTGATGTTGTTGTCAAGTTGTTTTTTATTAATTATAGTACAATAATTAAGAATGGACGTAACGATTATTGTCCAATAGTTTTTAGTTAGAGGGTTAAAAAAAGCGTTTTAAACTTTATCACAAATGATAATTTACAACTTACCTCTTTGTATAAAAATCTATTTCCTCCTGCGTCAATCTTCTTAGTGCAACAACGCATTCCAGTGACATCTGATACAACATATTAAAGATGGTAGACTTTTGAAAATCTCCAACAGAAAACATTTTGCTTGTTCGCTTCCCTGAAAAACAAGAAAAGAAAACTAAAAAATTGTCACGAACCATAAGACGTGTTGTCAAATAACGAGATTTATAGTTAAATTGAAACGTGGGGTGATCAGTATACTTTGTTTTACTCAGTGAGGAAGGCAAAGGTGAACCACCTCACTAATTATTTTTCTTAGTAAAACCTCTAAGTAGAAATTGGACCATTGTGTTTGAAATACATTGATTACAGCTAATAACAGAATAAATTTCTTATCTAGTTAATAATTAAGACAAATTTTGGTTTTCTGTTACAGAAAAACATGAATGAAAAGAGCAGTTAAGACGATGATTTACCATAGGAACTTCTTTCCACTACACTAGAGAGTTTCACTACACTAGAGAGTTTCTATTTTCAATAAATTGTGCTATTGTTAAACAATAACTGTATAATTTTTCATTAATTGATGCATTATAACAGATTTTCTGTTTGTACGCTATTTTGAAAAGAATAAAAACAAGAATTATCCATGTGCCTACAGCTAGAATTCAAAATATTCTGTCAAGTACATAAAATTTACATACTTAGAACCTTCTTCAAAATTATTATTCAAAATTTAATGAAACCTATAGAATAATAAGTATTTTGATAGTAATTTTGTTTATAGAACGTGAAACAAATTTGAAATTAACTGACGTTAAAGAACATGTTTAATATATATTTGTGTTGTAATGTGACGAATTTAATGCACATCTGGAGTTGTTTATTTTTGAGTCTATTGAAATAAAAATAAACATCTCCAGCTGATTGAAAAATTAATACTTTAAAAATTATTTAATTTATATTACCAGAAAATATTTAAAAGAGTTATTTATTTAGTTACTAGGCAACTAAAGAAGAAGAAGCGACTTTGTAATTTTTTCAATGGCGGTTTGAGACCAAACTGTTAACATGAAATAAGTTTACCGTCCCATTCAGTGTATTAGATCTGTTTTATTTTGTGACATTCGAGATATTTGATAGTGTTTGTTAGATCGACAGAAATTTGACTAAATATGTATCTTGTTTTATTATGATTGATTTATCATTGTTTATGAATGTGATAACTAAGAAATAAATAAATGTACAGGCTTGTAATCTTTATGAAATATAAATAATAATGACTCTGTGTAAGTAAGTAAATACTAAAATGTTGTACACTGCAACTTTATATTAATTATTCATTAATATATAAACTTCCATTAAAGAAGTACAAAAAGCTTAGAAGAAATTGTGTGTCTTTTTATTTTTTGTTATTATTATTATTATTATTATTATTATTATTATTATTATTATTATTATCATTATTATTATTGTAATGATTCGGGAGATATGATTTGAACTGATCAAGCACATTGACCACATAAGTAAAATGATAATTAAAAGCATCTCCTTCAAGATAGATAGTGACATTCTCTTGTGTGAGATAAATATAAAATCTTACGAATTGGGAAATCCCTTATGGGGAGTAATTTAGTTCTTTTTTACAGTGTTTATAATAATAAAATAATTAAATTAATTATAAAATGTGAAACATAAATTAATGATATGTAAATTATTAAATTGTATTCAAAAATACAGTAATTTTATAAATTTAATATGACAATAACAGACATATGGAGTGTCAAATTATTTACACTCAATCTGTTAGTTGCAGGGCTAAAAATAGTTCTGTTTGTTATCACATAGTCAGCCAAGGTATAGACAAACAGTAACTGATACGCCGTACCAAATTCACTCAATAGGGCTATACTTGATTTATCATTGTTATGAATGCGATAACTAAGAAATAAATAAATGTACAGGCTTGTAATCTTTATGAAATATAAATAATAATGACCCTGTGTAAGTAAGTAAATACTAAAATGCTGTACACTGCAACTTTTTATTAATTATTCATTAATATATAAACTTCCATTAAAGAAGTACAAAAAGCTTAGAAGAAATTGTGTGTCTTTTTATTTTTTGTTATTATTATTATTATTATTATTATTATTGTAATGATTCAGGAGATATGATTTGAACTGATCAAGCACATTGACCACATAAGTAAAATGATAATTAAAAGCATCTCCTTCAAGATAGATAGTGGCATTCTCTTGTGTGAGATAAATATAAAATCTTACAAATTGGCAAATCCCTTATGGGGAGTAATTTAGTTCTTTTTTACAGTGTTTATAATAATAAAATAATTAAATTAATTATAAAATGTGAAACATAAATTAATGATATGTAAATTATTAAATAGTATTCAAAAATACAATAATTTTATAAATTTAATATGACAATAACAGACATATGGAGTGTCAAATTATTTACACTCAATCTGTTAGTTGCAGGGCTAAAAAATAGTTCTGTTTGTTATCACATGGTCAGCCAAGGTATTGACAAACAGTAACTGATACGCCGTACCAAATTCACTCAATAGACCTATACTAAGCCTAACCATTTGTACACTATATGTCTAACAATTTCTTGGAATTATTTTATTAATTAAATGGTAAAGTTTAAATGTATGTTTTTTTAGTGGATGAAATGATAATAAAATTATATATGAAATAATTATTTGTATTATTGATCTTACCTGGTCCTTTTGAGGTGATTTTTCAAGAAAACAGTTAATAACATTTTTCTCTGAGCTGTTCATTTTTCAACTTTCAACTGACAAATAACATCGTGGAAAATATATTTGTGTATATATATGGAACGCTGATAAAAAATCAAGACGATATGTATGTTGTCTTATATAATAAATTATAGTCAGAATCTTTATGCTAAAAGTAAAATTGAACGTGTAAGTTCTATTTCACTATCTAAGCAATAAAAGTTGTACATCTAGCACAAAATAATAATATTCTGACATCTACAGATTTTGCGCTTAAAGAGAACCATAATAATCTGTACTTGTCTTCAGACATAAAATTTATAGTATGTACAAACTAGAATTTGCCTATGCAAAATAAATTCAAACTATCTATATTTATACAGTTCAACTAATGTTATTCAACTAGTAAAATTCATTACCATGAACTGTTGTCTATTTAAACTCATGAGACAGATAAGTCAATAAACTCTTGGAACAGTGTGTTTCTTATTGATTATTCTGTAACTACATTTTATATAAATAAACAGAGTAAACAAAATTTATGTAGCCGGTCATAAAATCTTTAGTTTAATGAAATATACATACAGTACTCTTATACTTTTATGTGTGTTTTTATTGAACATCCTGTAACTACATTTTATATAAATAAACAGAGTAAAACAGAATTTATGTAGCCTGTCATAAAATCTTTAGTTTAATGAAATATACATACAGTACTCTTATACTTTTATGTTCCTACAGTTTGAATAAGTACATCGTACATGTATCGTAACATGTATAATGTAAGATTTATTTAAATTTATTTAAATAAATGTAAGATTTATTATACACAGTTGAATGCAGTATTATATCTACTTTACGCCGAAGCGAACCAGTCCCTTTTCGCCAAAGATAAAGAAATCGATAGATTGCAAAATTTTATTACCACTATGACGGAGCAACATAACCGATTACAGACTCAACAGACTGACGATTTCGACCAACATCTACACACCAAGAATGAAGAAATCCACTGTATCAAACAGTTGGTAGACGAACTCACCCAACAGATCCAATTGAACAAAGAGGAACTCGAGGCCGCGAAAGAAACGCTGGCGGCCGAAACCAAAACAGTAGAAGGAAATCAATACGAAATCGGAGAATTGAAAGAGAATGTCGCCACGTTGCGTCGTGAGTGTGAGCAGTGTGAAGAAGAATTGGCTGAGTCTCGAGCCAACGAGGAACAACTAAAGGATAATTTATGTAGACGCGTGGAACAAGTTGATGAAGTCGAAAAACGCCTCAGTATAAGCATGGAAAAAATATTACCCAGCCGATGGAATTAGAAAGTCTTATTCTGTGTCCGAGGAGGATTATCTTAAACTGAAAAACCGTCTGGAACTATGCGAGCGAGAAGTCAATGTTTTAAAGTCGAAAAACATTAACCTAGAAAAGAATAACGCCCGGCACGTGGAAAAGGTAATTGAACTTAAGGAACGGCTGGTGAAAGAGACGACACGGTACGAGTCCATCAAGAAGCAATCTTTTGCCAAAGAAGAGTTGATCGACAAACAACGACAACAAATAACCCTGTTGAACGGGGAAATTGAGTTGTTGACCAAACAAAAACAACAAGCCGAGTCGTTTATATTAGGCCTGACTGAAAACATTGACGAAGCTAAGTCGACCAACGAGAATCTGATGGAACAGTTGGAGGAGTGTACCAACAACAACATATTTTTGACAAGCAAAACGGATAAACTCAACGAATATATAACCGATCTAAAAAACCAACTGCAAGAGGCCGAAGCAAATTGTCGGGAAAACGAGGAAACAATAAAAGGATAAAAACGAGTCCGAGAAAGAGTTGAGAAAGTTACTGGATCAATTGACGGCGAAGAATGGTGAAATGTTGGAGATGCAACGGAAAATGCAAGACTGTTTGAGATTTGACGAACTTATTACCGAAATTAAAACAATCCGGAAAGATGTCGATCCGAATACGTTTTGTAAACGGTTAACCGAATTATTCGACGGTTTCCAAGTAGATAATTATAACGATTTGAGAAAAGGGTTGTCGGTATACAACAATACCTGAGAGGTAGTAACGTGACAGACCTTGAAACCCTCTTAGATCGCTTTTCAGATTCGTTTAAAGAGGTTTTATATAATATTTTTGATTCGAGAGATATAAAGAAATCGAGCAAGTGGTCGAATCCATTAAATCAACGTTCGGTGTACAGAAACTGAAAAATTTGTTGGAAGAGAAAGAATCGTTGGTCATGGTTCTGTCCGGCCACGCCCTAAAAGAGTTTATTGCCACTTGCCATCAGTTGCTGCAGCTGACCGATTCAGATAATATATACACGCTATTGCCGATGTTCCAAATGCTTAAGGATAAGGGTGTGACGAACATAAAAGAGATTGTCCAGATGTGTGATATAATGAATCAAACCTTTATAGATGAGAAAAAATCGGAAGAGAAAAAACAGAAGAAATCTGTCAGGAATCATCAGGCGACTCTCCTAGAACCGAGAAAAAAGAAACATGTCAACTGGAGACCAATACAGACACGAAACACGATGGAAAAAGGAAACGAGACGACGATTCTCCCATTGATAAAAATAAAAGACGACAACAACCGGAGGAGGTTTAAGAGGCTGGTCCACAAACAAAAAGAAAAAATTCCAACGTTACGAAAACTTGTTGTTTTTGTTATTATTAACGTTTATGTTTGGGTATTATATCCAACCCGGCTGTTTTATTTTTTTGTTATTAACTTCCACATTTTATTATTACATAAGAATCTTCTAATATATTATTTTGTCGAACTAATTATTCATTTTGATAGACTATATAATGTTTTTACCAGTCTTATAAACAACGAATTCTCGTTTTAAATCCCAGACGATGATATAAAAACTGTGGTTAATCGATCATACAATTGTAATGTAAAACCTGAACTATATAGTTTTATAATATTATTCATTGTGTATATCATGTACAAACCGGAGATTTTAAAACTCAAATTTTGGTGCGCGGTGATAAATATGTTGTTGAAACACGGTTACGAATTCCTGGATGTTGAGGATATTTATTTTTTGGAATGTCTTTCATAGATTTATGCGAATGATGTGTGGTTATACGGTGCCACAGGATTTAGGGAGATAAGAAATATCACGGTTAAATATCTCGACATCAACAGTATAACAAACCATGCGATTTACCCCTTAAACCATGAGAAATGCCAAAAAAAAAAAAAAAAAAAATGAGAAATGCCAAAATATCAAGCGAGTGTTCACAACCAGAAAGAGCTTGGGAATTTATCAACGACATGTTATCTCGTTATTGGGTTATATAGTGAACAAATGACAAAACTCTCCGCTTTACTTAAATATTGATAATTGGTTTTGTAATAAAAACTCTCCAAACCAATTCTTTTTGTAGTTTTTATCAATTTAGGTTTCTGATAATTCTGCATTCAGTCTTACTATCTGATCTCCTTCCTTCAATTTTTTATTCTAATTAGAATCAATAATAATAATAATAATGACCGGAGTTTTAGGTGAAACTCCTCCGGTTAATAAATACATTATTTTTTGGCCACTTTCATACACCGAGTGTTATTATATTTTTATCGTCTTATTTCATGTATCATACATTGACTGTTTACCTGCCTCTCTCTCTCCGACAAAAATAAGAGATTTTATTAGCAGGAGAAAGTTTAAAATGTGGATAGACAAACAAAACGAAAATAACTTCGTCGTTACGAAAATATATTTGCATTGTCATTAACGTTCGTATTGTATATTATTGTATTATAACAAACTTTTTTATTATTACCTATAAATTTTCTAGTATATTTTTACTCGAAATTATTATCCATTTTCTAATAGACTAGAATTAGAATTAATCTAATTAATATTATTAGAATAAGAATGTTTATACCAATCTTATAGCAAGCGACGAATTCTGGTTTTAAATTTCAAACGATGAAAAAACTCAAATAAGACCCTCGGTATAATATATTCATTAAGAATTTATATCGGCGCAGAATATTTTCCACCATCGAATATAATCTTCTGAACGAATGGTACGAGTATATTATGAAAAATTAAAACTTAAAATGCGGTCTGATTGTTTTCCTAAAAACGAGTCCGGCGGTTGCGATGGAAAGGATCAAGAGACGCGACCGAAGGGAAGAATCGGATATCAAAATCGAATATCTGACCGAGATACACGATCTTCATGAAAACTGCTTCGGAGGGCCGACATACAACAACATTCCGGTATGTAAATTGAACCCTGACCGAAGTGAAAAAAGGGTTTTAGAAGAATTCACAGACAATAAAGGCAAGCATTGTGGGTTAATCGTCTAATAATAAAGATTCTGAAATGAAGTCATGACAAATACGGTGTATATAAACGGCTATAGTTTTTAAATTAAAATCATTATAAAATAACAGCGTGACAGTACAACATCATAATGACGGAATTCATTGCAGATTTTCAGTACTATAACGTCGGTGATGATTTTATAATCAAGGAGTTGGCGATCATCACATTAGATGGAACAGTTCTTAAACACGTCCTGTTCAGGCCACCGTATTCTAAATATACTCTGACCCAGAAACAGAAAGACGGGATTAACAGACAAAAAGTCGATTTTCATAACTTAGATTGGGACGCCGGTTTCAGCGAATACGACGACCTGGATTAATTATTAGAGAAACTGCGCGGCGGTGTGATATATGTCCGTGGTGAAACTAAAAAAGATGCGCTGTCCAAATATGGAGCTGTAGTAAACGTGATAATTTGTCCTAGTTTCGACGCGCTCGGTCGGCTGGTGAAATACGATCGGTATTTATGCCCTTTCAACCACACGCGGAATTGCTCCGTAAATAATGCCAAGTTGCTCGCGGCTTGGCGGTTGGAATATTTGAAAACTATAAATTTGTTGAATAGAACAAATACCGATCGTGAAACGTTAAAATATCTTCCGAAAAACCAGATAATCAAAGTGTTCGGCAGCGACATGCGTTCGATATGGCCAAATCTACCTGATTACCTGAAAGTAGATGAAGACATTTTGCAGGAGTTTAGATGCGATAAGCATTTCAAATAGCGCAACTACCCCGGTAAATATGACGATTGGGACGGGCCGAATCCAAAGAGAAAAGATTGTCCAGGATGTCAAAATGAATTACTATATATATTAGATTCTTCACGACTACAATACTATGAACGAGAAGAAGAAGAAGAAGAAGAAGAAGAAGAAGAAATTAATACAAATAGTCAAACGTTTTTTTGTCGGTTAACATTTAACAAAACTACTGTTGTTTGGTATTTATTTTTTTAAATTTTTTTCTGGAGTTTGTATTATAATGTATTTCTTTTAAACGATTACGAAGCGTTGTTTTTTATCATTATATTTTTTTGATCTCATATATCTATGGTAATATTAAGAAATATTTATATTTCCCACAGATATGGTGATGGAAAAATATTATATGTTTGTACAATAATGTAATATAATATATTAATTTTGTAGAAATTCATTAGTTGTTTAATAAATATAATTGCAACTGGATAAATTTTTAGTGTTGTTGTTTTCATTTATTACAAGAACCACCATTATTATTACTATTGAAAGAAAATAATCTGTTGGACCCGGTTGGACAAAAAAAACGAATCACTGAATGGTTCAATTAGATATTATTTCGAAAATATCTCCAGTATATTTTAATTAGTAGTGTCCTTTATTCAGTATTTTGTAATTTTTTCAAAATTCATTATTATTATTATTATTATTATTATTATTACGGCCACTATCGTACACCTAAATACAAATTTTTATTTTTGAAATACAATGTGAGTAAAATGGGTCTCCAGCAAAAAATAAAAAAGTTTTTTATTGATTATATAATAATATGGTTGTTTTATTTTTTGTCGAATTCAAATAATAATAATAATTATCATTATTATTACAATAATAAGCAATTCTAAATTTAAAAATCCGTATCTATTTTGTTGATATCGTCGATTGTTTTGATGGTTTTTCACTCTTGACATAAAAGTGTTTAGATCCGTTGCATATCACACATAAGGCGGTTATTTTTTCACACCAAGCACAACACAATGTTTCGATTGTGTTCGTCTCCTACAACGCAAACAAAAACCATCTATCATTTTTTTATACGTGTTCGTTATAATACTTTTATGTGTAGTCTTGAAAGGTATGTTGGTGTTAAATATTATAGATTTCCAACAAGTATGATTTAGTGTTGAGATGATGATTCAATTTATTAAATTCCGTTAGAACCGTTTTCCTTAAGTTGAAATTGTTTTACACAAACACTTCATATTATGTGGCCTCCATTATAAACGTGGGTAAATTTTTTATAAAAAATAATATTGAAGATTCCTACTCATATATATTACATATTTAGTAATGGTTGTAAAGGTTTTACGATCAGGTAGAATTGTATCAGAGGTGAGTCAGGGTGGTAAAGCTAGTAATAACCCACAGACTACTATGGAGAACACAATTGAATATATGTTCCAAGTTTTGTCAAAATTAGGTTCACGAATGTCAATCGTAAAAGCACAAAATAATAGCTTAGACAAAAAATTGCGTAATATAAAAAACAGCCTAAGAAAACAAATAAATAGTCTAGAATATGTGAAAACGGAATTGGTTAAAAATAATGGTGCATTAACGGAACAGTTTAATATAATTGAAAATAAAATTGATGAACAGATATATCTAGTTCAATCGGAATTACAAAATCAAAATGAGAAAATTCAAATTATTGATATTAAACAAATGGGCTGTAACAAACAGGTTGAGGGTATATCAAAGATGACAGATAAACGAATAGATGGAATTTATGTGAAGTTTGAGCAGAAACATAAGGATGTACGGAATGAGATTAATAAAGTTAAAGCAGATATACCTGGTTTAGTAAATTTGATAAATGATGAGTTTTTTAAGAAACTAGAGAATTTAAATGAGAAAATAAAAGATCTAGAAAAAAATATTAACAACAGCTCTAACACTAATAAAGATCGGAGTCTGTTAGATTTCAACAATATATTTTATAATTCAATTCGATATCAAGAAATACCAAAATTTACTGGCTTTAGTAAGAATCCAATGTTAGACCTGGAAAAAATTAAGAATTATCTATGCTTATTCGGTGAAAATTTTTATATTAATGGTCAATGGACGATTGTAAAGAATCTGTAAAGCATATGTTTTACTAATAATGCCGGTATATGGTTACAAAACATAGTGGAGAATATTGATGGTTGGGAAGAATTTGAAAGACAACTTAAAATTATTTACTGGAACGAGTATATCAAACGGAGGATACGCGTTGATCTTGAGACAGGATGTTATCTACCGAATGGAAAACAAGATATAATAACTTATTTTCAAAATAAATACGATATTGCTAAATTTACCCTCACTAATATGACAGAGGCTGAGAAAATTGTAACTTTGTCCAAACATTTTAACGAAAGATTCAGTCAGCAGTTCTAATGCAGAAGATCGTTAGTTACAATCAGATGCTACAAATACAACATTTTAATGAACTAACTAGTAATAATAATAGTAGTCGTCATTGTAGAGGATATAGTAATAATATATAAAATATGAATCATCTCATAAAGCAATAGGAATCATAGAAGTAATACTTTCGAAAATAGAGTGAATTCCTCCTCGTCCCGGGTATGATGTGAGGAAAAATATTTAGCATTCTGTTAAATTTTTTTACCAGTAAGTATTAATTAAAACTTTTACCAGTAAGTATTGTTGTTGTTTTCAGGTTTTATTTACAATTGAATAATTTAAAAAATTATTTTTTGATATATCGATGGTTTGGTTTTTTCAATTTTGAAGAGTGATATTTGAAATAGGTATTACGTTTCGATTCCCGGTTACGTTCGTTTAGAATATTAATATGAAATATTTGTGTTGTTTTAAGTGAGTGGTTGAGTTGTCATTAATTGGTTGTTTGCAACATGTATTTCAATAACGTGGGGTTATTTATAACGTATCCCTCACCCGTCGTCCTGTTATAGAATAGTACATTCTTCCCTTTATGGTCAATAGTCGAATGCCATTGTTGACTGTAAAATCTAGAGAATAGATTGAGATCGTTCAATCGCCGAATCCATATATTGGTGTCAATATCATTTGTGTTACCTTTTGTTATTTTTTCTAGTACGTTACTCGTATCGAACGGTTCGCTGTGCGCGTTCTGTAAGTCGGTTATCTGTGATTCGAGTACATAACGCAGCAGCAATAAATTTCTTGTTTCAAATTCTACGGGCTTGTATTTGGGTAGGGTACATCATCTGCATCGACCTCCACGTAAAACCTGTTAGTATTATTATCGGGAAGATTTTTCAACAAACCATATACCTTATGGGTTTGTCGTTTGTCGAACATGTAATATCTCTTTTTTCCGTCCAACAGTATCGGCTGCATAATTGAACTGACGGCCAACAGCTGGGCACACAGTTTGTTCTTATTCCAACTCACCGGCACGAAACCGGTCATCGGATCACAATCCTCGATATATTGTCTCGTATCTTGCACGTTCCAAGATTGTGGGCTCTTGACACACTCGTTGTAACCTTTGAATAGCTCGTATCCTTTAGTACACTCGCATTTTCCTTGTGACACCATCCGACCGCGCACACATCGACCGTCCCGGATCCTCGACAGAACACATTTTCCAGCCACAAAATGCTTAATCCGATCTCTACAAATGCCTGTGTATCGAACGTTACCCTTATATAAATGACTACCGTCATCATCATCATTATTTTTCACCAACCGTATACTTTTGAAACTTGGATCCATTGGATGGTCGCAATCGCGATCATATACGTTGTTCGTCACGAGATCCGGATATAAACACTGACATTTTCCATCGACAAACTTTCCAAACTCATGGTTACATGCGGTTTTCGGTCTAGCGTTAATCGCCGGCTCTTTTTCTTCGTCTTCTTTCGGCAGCAATAATAATACCAACTTTTTCTCGTGATGTAAATATTTCCTCAATACGAACAAAATAATAATAAACGCCGCCAACGCCAACGCTATACGGCCTAACTTTTTATATAGTATCATCCTAATTTTTTTAAATCAAACAATTAAAAATGAATACTAATATACTGTCACTGATGACACAGAATATAGAAGCGTATCGAAACCACGAGAAGCAAGTACAGCGGTATCTTGACAACCTGAGCCGAATACTATCCGAACTAATAAGTTTCGCCAACCATCACCCTCAGCTGTTGACCGACCACAACCTAGTGTACGCGTACAAATTAATCGAATCGATCCATTTGGCCGGAAACAACCACCTACAATGGCGAATATATTTGGCCGAGATAAGGCGTTAACTGGCCAGAAACTGTTCTACGGTGGCTGATTTCAAGACAAAAAAAAATAAATGGTATATGAGAACTGCACACACGTGGCAGACTGTTGCGCCGTCAACAATATCATCCATATCGTATTTTCTCAGGGTCATAATGATAATAACGTCTTAATCACCTATATGAATGGCTCCCAAGTCTTACAGTCGATCAATTTTGTGAACGTGAACAAAGAAAGATCAACAATAGCCAATTATTATGACAAAAATAACAATGACTACGATGCTTGGTATTTGTATGAGGTGAACAGCAAAGCGCTTTTATATAAACATCCTCAACAACAACAAGAATCATCATCACTTACCATCCTACTCCTACTCCTCTAACTCTACAACCATCCCCATCTCCATCAACAATAACAACAGTTGTCAGAGTATTCGTCGAAGAAGAAGAAGAAACGAAAAAGAAGAAGAACTGATTTGGTCAATCGCCCCGAATCTGATATTGAGGAAGAAAATATACTTCTTCACCGAGCCGATATACAGGACGAACAGAAGCGGAAAGCCGATACTGGTCGCGGCTACAAGGAGTGTTACGGAGTTATACGATGACGCAAAGCCCTGTCTAGACGAGACGCTGTTCGATCTCTTTTTACAGATCTACCGGCCACTCAGATTGGATCTACAAAGTTTCTACTGGCGATTCTACTTCCTGCCGGTATATGAGAGAAAGTACCACGTTGTCGTTGTCATTAAACAGCAAGATAAAGATGATCAACAACAATACACCACTACCACAACCTTTATAAGGTATAATAATAACAACAACAACAACATCGGTTTTAACCAGAAGGCGCTGAAGGCGCTAAAAGCGCTGCAATAGCATGCAAAGACTTGTATATAACAAAAGCAGTAACGCCTAGAATCACGATCATCGTAATCACAGCAACTAAGAGCGCAATAAAGATATTCATTATTAAGGTGGTATTTGTAGGCTGTCAAAAGCGTTTCCCACGATAGGTATTATGTATTTTTTAAATAATACAAAAATCACAACAACAAGGAAAATTATAACCGAAAACACCACCCATGCGTCATTCATTTTTTATCCCCAGCTGTTCCTCCTCCGCCACCACCACCTTCCACGAGCCGTACCAAATCGTTGAAATTGAAGTTGACATTAACTGGTTTATTACTATTATTAATATTTCTTTCTTCTTCTTCTTTATCTCTTTTCTTCTTATCAATGTTACTACAAATACCCAACGACTGCAACTCTCTCCTTGCTATCACCTCCTTGATGAACGATTCTATATTGGCACCAATATCGATAGCAGGAGGAGGTTGAGGAGGTTTAGGCCAACTCAGACTGTAGAGCATCTCTAACAACTTAAGCGTAACTGTGGATGAACCTCCACCACCACCACCATCATCATCCCCACCTACATCAACACCAACTCCTCCTCCTCCATCTATAAACTGTACTGAATAATGAGAATTAATCGGTTCACCAACACCGCCAACATCACCAACATTATTCATCGTCACTATATATATATTTTTTTTATAATATTATAATTATCAGTAATAGAATAATAACCAGACCAACAACAACAACAAACACTAAGCACGAGCAAATAAAACTATCCAAATATTTATAACCACATTTACTAGTTGTCCAAAAAAAAAATACAATTTTTTATCAAATCTTCATTATTATTATTATTGTCATCAAATCTAAAGATTATTTTATTATTATCTTAAAAAAAACTCACCACCAACAACAACAATCTATATTCATAAATAAAACTACACCTATACCCATTCTTATTTATAAGTATATATTAAAATAAGAAGAAAATAAAAACAAAATAAATAAAAACAAAAACAAAACAAAAAAACAAAAAATAAATAAAAACATAAAAAACATTATTATCAAATCTAAAGGTTATTTTTTATTATTATCATCTTAAAAACTCACCAACAACAATCTTTATCCACATAAATAAATCTTTTGATAATGTTTTTGTAAGATATAGTTTAGTAAAAAAAAAGTTTCCTGTGTTTTGTAATTATCAATTGTATCATTAAAAAAAATTATAAGTGTAAAAAATGTTGGTGTGAAACATTTACTACAAGCTAAATATGTATTTACAAATGCGAAATATTGGTTTTTTTAAATAGAAACATTTAAAATATGATTTTATAACTACAAAAAAAGTTAGATTAAGTTTGAACACTCTTTTGACGAATTCTCTCAACAAATTTATATATATATATATATATATATATATATATATCACATACGCATACGTTTTGTGGCATACACGATCCAGAAATTATGGTATGTGATTTATTTTTCTATTTGGGTGGACTCTTCGTGTCACTTCAGTAATGAATAACTACCAGGTGTTATATTATTCTGTGTGGGACGGATTGGATTCGTATTGAGTTTTTTTTTTGCTGGCCAGCCAATTCTTTTTATTATTCTGTTCAGTTTTGTTATTTACCTTTAACTGCAATGAGTCTATTGGTTTTTTTTTATTTTTTTAATAATTTCTTTTTTAAAAAAAATGTTTTTTTTTCTTTTTTAACGTCCGACTGTTTTGCAAATTGCTGCTAATGCAGACGGTGAAGGATGAAATGAATTATTTGTAACGTATGAAAAAATGCCATGCCCGAGTGGGATTCGAACCCAAGACCGCGTGATGAGAGGCGAGCACGTTACCAACATCGCCAACGCGGCCGGCAAAAAAATGTAAAATTACAATATGATTCAAACCAGAATGATATTTAAAAAAAAAAATGTAAAATTGTATAATGGTTCAAACCAGTCTAAACAAATTAACCATACTTTAAAAAAACAAAGGCTTATAAATATATTTTAAAATTTATATGTGATTTTTTTCTATTTGGGTAGACTCTTCATGTCACTACAGTAATGAATAAGTACCCGATGTTGTACTATTGTGAGTGGGACGGATTGGATTCGTATTGAGTTTATTTCTTTTGCTGGCCTGTCAATTATTTTTAATTATTTTGTTTAGTTTTGTTATTTACCCTTAACTGCAATGTGTCGATTGGTTTTTTTTTATTTTTTTTAATAATTTCTTTTAAAAATATGTAAAATTATAGTATGATTCAAACCAGAATGATATTTTTTAAAAAAAAATAAAATGTAAAATTATATAATGGTTTAAACCAGTATAAAAAAATTAACCTTATTTAAAAAAAACAAAGGCCTATACTCGTATTCTAAAATTTGTATGATTTTTTTTGCAGGCCTGTCAATTATTTTTAATTGTTTTTTTCAGTTTTGTTATTTACCCTTAACTGCAATGAGTCGATTGGTTTTTTTATTTTTTAAATAATTTCTTTAAAATATAAGGTAAAATTATAATATGGTTCAAACCAGTATGATATTATTTAGAAAAAATAAAATGTAAAATTATATAATGGTTCAAACCCGTATAACAAAAGTTAACCATACTTTTGGAAAACGAAGGCGTACAAATATATTCTACAGATTGTAATAGTCTGTAGAACATACCTTGGTTAAATTTTTTAATTTTATTATTTACTTTGTTTCAAATTATTTTATTTTGTGATAGTTTACCACACACTAATTCAAAATTATAATTTTTAATAATTGAACCGGTCAACGGAAAAACGTTGCAAGTAACAAAACCAAATTTTTACAGAAAGTGAAAGATACCATCTGATTCTTAGCTTTATAACGATTTTTTACTGTATGACGATTTGTTCCAAGAATTTTCGAGGTTTTAGTTACAATTTCACCCATTAGAATTCACTATTATGGTAAAGTAGAGGATTTATAGAGCGTTATCCACTGAAACCTCTCTTTTGTAAATTTTGTCAGTTGCAACGTTTTTCTGTTGAGCCATTCAATTCTTTTCCCTAAAACAAATATTTTTACTAGACCGCAATACCCGGTGTTATACTATTCTGTGTGAGACGGATTGGATTCGTATTGAGTTTTATTTTGCGGGCCTGCCAATTATTTTTAATTATTTTGTTCAGTTTTGTTATTTACCCTTAACTGCAATGAGTCGATTGGTTTTTTATTTTTTTATTAATTCCTTTTAAAAAAAATAAAATGTAATATTATAATATGATTCAAACCGGTATGATATTCCTTTAAAAAAAATAAAATATGAAATTTAAATATAGTTCAAACCAATACAATAAAATTTAACCATATTTTTGAAAAAAAGAACCTAAAAATATATTCTAAAATTTGTATGTGATTTTTTTTCTATTTGGGTGGACTCTCCGTGTCACTATGGTAATGAATAATTACGTGGTGTTGTACTATTCTGTGTGGGACGGATTGGATTCGTATTGAGTTTTTATTTTTGCGGGTCTGCCAATTATTTTTAATTATTTTGTTCAGTTTGTTATTTACCCTTAACTGCACTGACTCGACTGGTTTATTTTTATTTTTTTAATATTTCCTTTTAAATAAAATGTAAAATTATAATATGATTCAAACCAATATGATATTCCTTTTAAAAAAAGTGTAAAATTATTATATGGTTCAAACCCATACAATAAAATTTAACCATACTTTTGAAAAATAAACCGAAGGCCTATAAGTATATTCTAAAATTTGTAATGGTCTCTAATTTCTAAACTAATAAAATAGTTTTGGATTTGTTTAGTTTTTGTATCCTCTGGTCAGACTGGGATGGGTTTACCTATCTGTATTTGTGTCTGGAGTGATTTGTGTCTGAATATAGTTTTGGATTTGTTTAGTTTTAGTTTTCTGTGGCCAGATTGATATGGTTTGTTTTATTTGTGTTTGGTGTTATAGTCAGATTTTTTTGGATGGTTTTATTTGTATGGCGATTTGGTTGGTGGTGTAGATTGAGTTATTTATTTGTATTTGGTTTTGGATTTGTTTTTTATTTTCTGGCTCTATTTTTTTCTTCTTATTATTCTAATACGAAGTTGGTGATGATGATGATGGGTATATGTTTTATTTATTTAAATTCTAAGTTGAAAAAGATAAGTAGAGATAGATAGATAGACAGAGAGAGAAAGTAGTAATTTTTTTTTCTGTTTATCAATTAAAATTTATCTGTTCTACTCATTTACTTTATTTCAAGCAAGAACTATTATTTGTATTTTTTATATTCTAAAATTTGTAATGGTCCGTAGAACATATTTTGGTTAAATTTGTTACTTATTATTTACTTTGTTTCAATTAATTTTATTTTGTGATAGTTTACCATAAACCAATTCACAGTTATAATTGTTAATTTATTATTCCTGAAATTTTTTTTACTAGACCGCAATGTATATATATATTTATAATATATATAGTTTTTTTAAAAAAAAAGATATAGTTAATTTCAGTTAATTGATGTGATAATCAGTTCATTTACCTGACTGAAAAATCTGCCTACCTGACCATAAAATCTGCCTACCTGACTATACAATATGACTACCTGACTGAAAATCTGACTACCTGACTGAAAAATCTGACTACCTGACTATACAATCTGACTACATGACTGAAAAATCTGACTGACTTACAAAACCTGACTGTCTGACTTACAAAATCTGACTGTCTGACTTACAAAATCTAACTGTCTGACTTACAAAATCTGACTATCTGACTGAAAAATCTGACTACCTGACTATACAATCTGACTGTCTGACTTACAAAATCTGACTGCCTGACTGAAAAATCTGACTACCCTACTGAAAGATCTGACTGTCTGACTTACAAAATCTGATTACGTGACTGAAAAAAATCTGACTACCTGACTATACAATCTGAGTACCTGACCATAAAATGTGACTGTCTGACTATACAAACTGACTACCTGACTGAAAATCTGACTACCTGACTGAAAATCAGACTACCTGACAGAAAAACTGACTGTCTGACTTACAAAATCTGACAATCTGACTGAAAAATCTAACTACCTGACTGAAATATCTGACTGACTGACTTACAAAATCTGACTGTCTGACTTACAAAATCTGACTATTTGGCTGAAAAATCTGACTACCTGACTATACAATCTGACTACCTGACTGAAAAATCTGACTGTCTGACTGAAAATCTGACTACCTGACTGAAAATCTGACTGTCTGCCTTACAAAATCTGACTATCTGACTGAAAAATCTGACTACCTGACTATACAATCTGACTACCTGACTGAAAGATCTGACTGTCTGACTTACAAAATCGGACTATCTGACTGCCAAAATCGGACTATCTGACTGCCAAAATCTGACTACCTGACTATACAATCTGACTACCTTACTGAAAAATCTGACTGTCTGACTAACAAAATCTGACTGTCTGACTAACAAAATCTGACTACCTGACTATAAAATCTGAGTACCTGACCATAAAATGTGACTGTCTGACTATACAATCTGACTACCTGACTGAAAATCTGACTACCTGACTGAAAATCTGACGGTCTGACTTACAAAATCTGACTATCTGACTGAAAAATGTGACTACCTGACTGAAAAATCTGACTGACTGAATTACAAAATCTGAGTATCTGACTTACAAAATCTGACTATTTGACTGAAAAATCTGACTACCTGACTATACAATATGACTACCTTACTGAAAAATCTGACTGTCTGACTGAAAATCAGACTACCTGACTGAAAATCTGACTGTCTGACTTACAAAATCTGACTATCTGACTGAAAAATCTAACTACCTGACTGAAATATCTGACTGACTGACTTACAAAATCTGACTGTCTGACTTACAAAATCTGACTATTTGGCTGAAAAATCTGACTACCTGACTATACAATCTGACTACCTGACTGAAAAATCTGGCTGTCTGACTGAAAATCTGACTACCTGACTGAAAATCTGACTGTCTGCCTTACAAAATCTGACTATCTGACTGAAAAATCTGACTTCCTGACTATACAATCTGACTACCTGACTGAAAGATCTGACTGTCTGACTTACAAAATCGGACTATCTGACTGCCAAAATCTGACTACCTGACTATACAATCTGACTACCTTACTGAAAAATCTGACTGACTAACAAAATCTGACTACCTGACTGAAAAAAATCTGACTACCTGACTATAAAATCTGAGTACCTGACCATAAAATGTGACTGTCTGACTATACAATCTGACTACCTGACTGAAAATCTGACTACCTGACTGACAATCTGACGGTCTGACTTACAAAATCTGACTATCTGACTGAAAAATGTGACTACCTGACTGAAAAATCTGACAGACTGACTTACAAAATCTGAGTATCTGACTTACAAAATCTGACTATTTGACTGAAAAATCTGACTACCTGACTATACAATATGACTACCTTACTGAAAAATCTGACTGTCTGACTGAAAATCTGACTACCTGACTGAAAATCTGACTGACTTCCAAAATCTGACTATCTGACTGAAAAATCTGACTACCTGACTATACAATCTGACTGTCTGACTTACAAAATCTGTCTATCTGACTGGAAAATCTGACTACCTGCCTATACAATCTGACTGCCTGACTGAAAAATTTGACTACCTGACTGAAAAAAATCTGACTACCTGACCACGCAATCTGACTACCTGACTGCCAAAATCTGACTACTTGACTATACAATCTGACTACCTGACTGAAGAATCTGACTACCTGACTAAAAAAAATCTGACTACCTGACCACGCAATCTGACTATCTGACTGCCAAAATCTGACTACCTGACTGAAAAATCTGACTACCTGACCACGCAATCTGACTATCTGACTGCCGAAATCTTACTACCTGACTATACAATCTGACTACTTGGTTGAAAATCTGACTATCTGACCATAAAATCTGACTATCTGACCACGCAATCTGACTACCTGACTGCCAAAATCTGACTTCCTGACTATACAATCTGACTACCTGACTGAAAAATCTGACTATCTGACCACAAAATCTGACTGTCTGACTGCAAAAATCTGTCTACCTTACTATACAATCTGACTTTTTGACGGCCAAAATCTGACTATCTGACTATATAATCTGAATATCTGACCATAAAATCTGACTACCGGACTATACAATCTGACTACCTGACAGAAAAAATCTGATTATCTGACCATAAAATCAGCTAACTTGACCATAAAATCTGACTACCTGACTATACAATTTGATTATCTGACCATAAAATCTGACTACTTGTTTATACAACCTGAAATCTGACCATAAAATCTCAGCTAAAGTTTTTTTACTGGCCAGCCAATTTATTTAATGATTCTGTTCAGTTTTGTTATTTACCCTTAACTGCAATGATTCGATTGGTTTTTTTTAATTTTGTTATAATGCCTTTTAAAAAAATAAAATGTAAAATTATAATATGGTTCAAACCAGTATGATATTCCTTTTAACAAAATAAAATGTAAAATTTGAATATGGTTCAAACCAGTAGCATAAAATTCAACCGTATTTTTGGAAAACGAGGCCTATAAATATATTCTAAAATTTGTAATGGTCTGTAGAACACACCTTGGTTAAATTTTTTAATTATTATTTACTTTGTTTCAATTAATTTCATTTTGTGATAGTATACCACACACACCAATTCACAATTATAAATGTTAATAATTTTTTTCCTAAGAAAAATATGTTTTTTACTAGACCGCAATATACATATATATTTTATATATAGTTTTTTAAAAGGATTTAATTAATTTCAGTTAATTGATGTCATAATAAATTCATTTAGTAATTATTTTTCTCTCTATTAATTAAAATTTATTTTATGCAACAACTACTTACTTAAATAAAAATTTTTTTGTTTCTTATCTATTATGATCTGCCCGACCAACAAACCAATCACTTTCTTCCAAGTAAGATGCGCCTTCGCAAGAGATACTAACAATAAAGTATTAAATATCATACAACCCGACATGATTTTTGTAACGAATAACCATTATACACATCATACTGTATCATCGACAATAACAATATTTCACTGATCTCAATTTAATTTTACTAAGTAACTGCTATGTAACATATATTCCGATCCAGGAATTGTGGTATGAGATTTTTTTTCTATTTGGGTGGACTCTTCGTGTCACTTCAGTAATGAATAATTACCCGGTGTAGTACTTTTCTGCGTGGGTCCGATTGGATGTGTATTCATTTTTTTTGCTGGTCACCCAATTAGTTTTAATTATTTTGTTCGGTTTTATTATATACTCTTAACTGTGATGAGTCGATTGGTTTTTTAAATTTTTTTTAATAATTCCTTTTAAAATATGTAAAATTACAGTATGGTTCAGGCCAGTATGATATTCCTTTTAAAAAAATAAAATGTAAAATTATAATATGGTCCAAACCAATACAATAAAATTTAACCATACTTTTGAAAGAAAAAAAAACGAACGCCTATAAATATATTCTAAAAATCTGTAATAGTCTGTAAAACCTACCTTGGTTATATTTTTTATTATTATTTATTTTGTTTCAATTAATTTTATTTTGTGATAGTTTACCACACACCAATTCACAATAATAATTGTTAATAATTTTGTTTCCTAAAAAATATTGTTTTACTAGAACGCAATATACATACTATATATTTTATAAATATAGTTTTTTTAAAAAAGGATATGGTTATTTTCAGTTAATTGATGTGATAATAAATTAATTTAGTAATTATTTTTCTCTCTGTTAATAAAAATTTAATTTATGCAACAACTACTTAAACTATTTAAATTTACTAAAATTTGTTTTTGTTTCTTACCTATTATCTTCCGCCCGACAAACCAACCGCTAGTAAAAAAATATCATACACCTCGATATGACTTTTAACGAATAACAATTATACACATCATACTGTATCATCGACAATAACAATATTTCACTGATCTCCATTTAATTTTACCAAGTAACTGCTATGTAACATGTAATCCGATCCAGGAATTGTGGTATGAGATTTTTTTCTATTTGAGTGGACTCTTCGTGTCACTTCAGTAATGAATAACTACCAGGTGTTATAGTATTCTGTGTGGGACGGATTGGATTTGTATTGATTTTTTTTTGCTGGCCTGTCAATTATTTTTAACTATTTTGTTCAGTTTTGTTATTTACCCTTAACTTCAATGAGTCGATTGGATTTTTTATTTTTTTATTAATTCCTTTTAAAAAAATAAAATGTTAAATTATAATATGATTCAAACCAGTATGATATTTCTTTAAAAAATAAAATATAAAATTTAAATATAGTTAAAACCAGTATAAAATAATTAACCATACTTAAATAAAACACAGGCCTATAAATATATTCTAAAATTTGTTTGTGATTTTTTTTATGTTTGGGTTGACTCTTCGTGTCACTACCGTAATGAATAACTACCAGGTGTACTTTTGTGTGTGGGACGGATTAGATTCGTATTGAGGTTTTTTTTGCTGGTCAGCCAATTATTTTTAATTATTTTGTTAAGTTTTGTTATTTATTCCTGCAATGAGTCGATTGGTTTTTTATTTTTTTAATAATTCCTTTAAAAAAAAATAAAATGTAAAATTATAATATGATTCAAACCAATATGATATTCCTTTTAAAAAAATAAAATGTAAAATTATATTATGGTTCAAACCCGTACAATAAAAGTTAACCGTACTTTTGGAAAACTAATGTCTATAAATATATTCTAAAATTTGTAATAGTCTGTAGAACATACCTTGGTTAAATTTTTTAATTATTATTTACTTTGTTTCAATTAATTTTATTTTGTGATAATTTACACAAATTCTCAATTATAATTGTTAATAATTTTTTTTCCTAAAAAATGTTTTTACTAGACCGCAATATACATATATCGAGGGCTTCATGCCAGAAGGGCGTATCAACCAAAAGTATATTTATCAGGAGAGCATTTTAAAACTTTCTTGATTTTTCTTTCACTTTCTGTAAAAACCCGCATACTGTTATTTTAACAACTTTAATGCCTTTACCTAGCCTCAAGCAGTATATTTTGGAACCAGTTGTTTGAACCTGATCACCGTATGATTTTAGGCCCGTTTGGTCGATACGCCTTTATGGAATATACATAAATTTGTACAAATACGGCTGATACGCCCTTTTGACTTGATTAATTTTAACATTTTGTAATAGTGTTACCAATAACATTGTACATTTTAATTTTTTTATAGTATTGTTTTATTAAGTTTTACATTTTTTATGATGTTCAAAAAATTTTAAGTTTTACAAAATTGATTTTATAAAAATTTACAAGTTTTACAATATTTTTGATAATGAAAATCTAAAAGTAGAAATAGTTTACCTACAGTGTTGGTACATTAATTTACACCTGTTTTGTTGAATTGTTATATTATTTTTATTTATTTTTATTCTTCTTCTCTAATTTTGTTACTGTTCTAATAGTACTAAGTTCTAATTCATCTAAATCTTCTTCAGCTGTACCTTTTTTTGAACTTTTATAAGTTAAGGAAGTATAGAAGTTGTGAAACTCTCTTGGAATGACTTTAATTTTGCATACATTTTGTAAATCTTCATATTTTGCTAAAGTGATTGGAAGTTCTGCTTGATATGCTGGCTCTAAGTTGTAACTTATGTTATTTCTAGTATTTCTTTTCGTTCTCAAAGTAAGTGTCTTGTATTCCTCCCATTATTCGTTTTTGAAAAAAATTTGCTCATTATTGTCTTTTGTAAAGAGAAGACATTTCACCTGTTTCCAGTTCAGAAATGTTCCATCGTCTGCTCTCAGTTGATTGTTAAATGTTTTGCCCTTCAATTTTCTGAAATCGTAAAAATCACTAAAATTTAATTCTGTCAGGTCATATGGCTTTCCTTTTCTTTTTGCAAGACGAATAACATGAACCCAGTCATTCTGCCAGAAGATTTTAGTAAATTCACTAGCCTTTTCTATCGTAGCGTGAATTGAGTCGCACTCCATATGAGTGTGTCCTGGTTCAAAAATTTCAATTCGATACTTCTAAGGGTTGCATGATCTCGAAGTACCATTTGCAGCATTAATGCCACAATTGAATTCCGATTCTGCCCAGGGCAGCAATCAGAATACATAATTAATTGTGTACATGTTGTTGGTAAATTATTAATAAATATTTTTAAACATGTAGCTATTTTCATCAGATCCCCGATTCCCATTAGTTTCGCTCCAAAGAAAGCAATGTCCTTGTTTCTTGGCTACTTCATAAACCGTAAAGTTAAACACTGCTAGTTTTCTTTTGTTGAATACAGGTTTCCTGTATTCAAGCGGGCAATATAAAATAGCCTGTAAATCAAAATTTATGGTTATAACAGAATTATCTGATATAGCACGTAATTTGTCATCATTCTTGGCTTCGTTAGCTGCATTCTTCCTTTTCAAGTGTAGCTCATATTCATCATTCCTGATACCATTTTCATTTTCGTTGTAATTGTAACACCAGCACTGATCCTTTCGAGGAGTGTGAAAACCAATATTTTTGTTTAATATTGTTTCTTTGTAGAGCGTTTTACCTAGAGAAGCCATGTCTGTTTCATGGCAGTGCTGAACGTATAACTCATACATTTTTTCTTTATTTAACATTGACTCCAGATATTTTTTGCTGGTATCTTTTCGGCACCAATGTGCAGGAAAACATGGAAATGAATCAATATGTGCTTCCATGTGAGATACTCGTTGTAGATCCGCCTTGTTATGAGGTTTGTGATGACCTCGTTTATCCGGAGAAGTCACGTTATTTGTAGCTCTGCAACTTTTGTCTAACGCCACTCGTACTTTTTCTCTGATATGGAAAGTGTATTAAAAAAAAACTTTACAAACACGGTAAATTTGTACATTGTAAGACAGCTTGTAAATTAAGGACTTTTGACGGCGAGAATTATTCTGTCTGCTTCTTTTTACTATTTGTGTTTCTACAAACCGACAAATAAAATCAACTTATAAGCAACTTACATATTCATTTTTAAAGAAATTTATTAAAATATTATGATTCTTTAAAATCTTTCTGTGCTAAAATGGCGTATAATTTCTGACCTCTTACACAATATTATGAGTTTTGTCAGACCAAAAGGGCGTATGTTTATACGCCTTTCTGGCTCAACATAATATGAACTATAAGTGATACGCCAAAAAAGAAAATATTCAATAAAACTTTATTTTGCTAATTAACTTGTATGATCCTCTAATATGGCAAAATATAGACTATTTCAAACTATTTAAGAGTAAAACCAGAAAATTGTAATTTTGGTGGATACGCCCTTCTGGCATGAAGCCCTCGATATATTTTATATATTGTTTTTATTAAAAGGATATAATTAATTTCAGTTAATTTATGTCATAATAAATTCATTTAGTAATATTTTTTTAGTAATATTAAAAATGTTTTTGCAGCAACTACTTTCAGTAATGAAACACTACCCGGTGTTATACTATTCTGTGTGGGACGGATTGGATTCGTGTTGAGTTTTTTTTGCGGGCCTGCCAGTTATTTTCAATTATTTTATTCAGTTTTGTTATTTACCCTTAACTGCAATGGGTGGATTGGTGTTTTTTATTTTTTTATTAATTACTATTACAAAAAATAAATTGTAAAATTTATAATATGATTCAACCCAGTATGATATTCCTTTAAAAAAAATATAATATAAAATTTAAATATACTTCAAACCAATACAATAAAATTTAACCATATTTTTGAAAAAAAAACCTATAAATATATTCTAAAATTTGTACGTGAATTTTTTTCTATTTGGGTGGACTCTTCGTGTCACTACAGTAATGAATAAATACCTGGTGTTATACTATTGTGTGTGGGACTGATTGGATTCGTATTGAGTTTTTTTTGTTGGCCAGTCAATTATTTTTAATTATTTTGTTCAGTTTTGTTATTTACCCTTAACTGCACTGAGTCAATTGATTTTTTAATTTTTTTAATAATTCCTTTTAAAAAAAATATGTAACATTATAATAAAGTTCAAACTAGTATGATATTATTTAAAATAAATAAAATGTAAAGTTATATAATGGTTCAACCCCGTACAATAAACGTTAACCGTATTTTTGGAAAACGAGGCCTATAAATATATTCTAAAATTTGCAATAGTCTGTAGAACATACCTTGGTTAAATTTTTTAATTATTATTTATTTTAATTAATTTTATTTTGTGATAGTTTACCTCACACCAATTCACAATTTTAATTGTTTATTTTTTTTCCTAAAAGAGTATTTTTTTACTAGACCGCAATATACATATATATTATATATAGTTTTTTTTTAAAAGGATATAATTAATTTCAGTTAATTGATGTGATAATAAATTCATTAAGTAATTTTTTTTCTCTATTAATTAAAATTTTTTTGCAACAACTACCTTCAGTAATGAATAACTACCCGGTGTTATACTATTCTGTGTGGGACGGATTGGATTCTTATTGAGTTTTTTTTGCTGGCCAGCCAATTATTTTTTAATTATTTTGTTAAGTTTTGTTAATTATTCTTAACTGCAATGAGTCTATTGTTTATTTTATTTTTTTAATAATTCCTTTAAAAAAAATGTAAAATTATAATATGGTTCAAACCAGTATGATATTCCTTTTAAGAAAATAAAATAAAAAATTCAAATATAGTTAAAATCAAAACAATAAAATTTAACCATATTTTTGAGAAAAAAACCTATAAATATATTCTAAAATTTTTATGCGATTTTTTTTCTATTTGGGTGGACTCTTCGTGTCACTACGGTAATGAATTACTACCCGGTGTTGTACTATTCTGTGTGGGACCGATTGGATTCATTTGAGTTTTTTTTGTGGGTCTGCCAATTATTTTTAATTATTTTGTTCTGTTTTGTTATTTACCCTTAACCTCAATGACTCGACTGGTTTTTTAATTTTTTTAATAATTCCTTTTAAATAAAATGTAAAATTAGAAAATGATTGAAACCAATATGATATTCCTTTTAATAAAATAAAATGTAAAATTATTATATGGTTCAAACCCGTACAATAACATTTAACCATAGCTCTGAAAAAAAACGGGCTTATAAATATATTCTAAAATTTTTAATGGTCTCCAATTTTTAAACTAATAAAATAGTTTTGAATTTGTTTAGTTTTTGTATCCTCTGGTCAGACTGGGATGGGTTTACCTATCTGTATTTGTGGCTGGAGTGATTTGTCTCTGAGTATAGTTTTGAATTTGTTTAGTTTTAATTTTCTGTGGTCAGAAACCTGACTGAAACATCTAACTACCTGACCACACAATCCGAATACCTGACCATAAAATCTGACTACCTGACTATAAAATCTAACTACCTGACTATGCAATCTGACTGTCTGACTAAACAATCTAACTACCTGACTGAAATATTCTGACTACCTGACCTTGCAATCTGACTAAATGACTATACTATCCGACTACCTGCCCTTGCAACCTGACTAAATATGACTATACAATCCGACTACCTGACCACACAATCTGACTATCTGACCACACAATCTGACTACCTGACCATAAAATCTGACTACCTCACCACGCAATCTGACTATCTGACTGCCAAAATCTGACTACCTGACTATAGAATCTGACTACCTCACCACGCAATCTGACTATCTGACTGCCAAAATCTGACTACCTGACTATACAATCTGACTACCTGACCACACAATCTGACTATCTGACCGTAAAATCTGACTACCTGACTATACAATCTGTCTACATGACTGAAAAAATCTGACTATCTGACTATAAAGTCTGACTGTCTGACTATACAATCTGACTACCTGACTGAAAAAATCTGACTACCTGACCACGTAATCTGACTATCTGATTACCAAAATCTGAGTACCTGACTATACAATCTGACTATCTGATTACCAAAATCTGACTACCTGACTGCCAAAATCTGACTACCTGACTATACAATCTGACTACCTGACCGACGGATTGGATTCGTATTGAGATTTTTTTGCGGGTGTATCAATTATTTTTAATTATTTTGTTCAGTTTTGTTGTTTAACCTTAACTGCAATGAGTCGATTGGTTTTATTTTTTTTAATAATTTCTTTTAAAAAATGTAAAATTTTAATATGATTCAAACCATTATAATAAAATTTAACCATATTTTTGAAAAAAAAGATCTATAAATATGTTATAAAATTTGTATGTGATTTGTTTTTCTATTTGGGTGGACTCTTCGTGTCACTACAGTAATGAATAACTACCCGGTATTGTACTATTCTTTGTGGGACGGATTGGATTCGTATTGAGTTTTTTTGCTGGTCACCAAATTAGTTTTAATTATTTTGTTCAGTTTTGTTATTTACCCTTAACTGCAATGAGTCGATCGGTTTTGTTTAAATTTTTTTAATAATTTCTTTTAAAAAAATGTAAAACTATAATATAATTAAAACCAGAATGATATTCCTTTAGAAAAAAAATGTAAAATTATATAATGTTTCTAACCAGTAAAAAAAATTAACCATACTTTAAAAAAAACAAACGCCTAAAAATATATTCTAAAATTTGTATGTGATTTTTTTTTCTATTTGGGTGGACTCTGTGTCACTACAGTAAAGAATAAATACTCGGTGTTGTACTATTGTGTGTGGGACAGATTGGATTCGTATTTAGTTTATTTGCTGGCCAGCCAATTATTTTTAATTATTTTGTTAAGTTCTGCTATTTACCCCTGCAATGAGTCTATTGGTTTTTTATTTTTTTAATAATTCCTTTAAAAAAAAGTAAAATTATAATATGGTTAAAACCAGTATGATATTCCTTTCATAAAAACAAAATGTAAAATTATAATATGGTTTAAACCCGTACAATAAAAGTTAACCGTACTTTTGGAAAACGAATGTCTATAAATATATTCTAAAATTTGTAATAGACTGTAGAACATACCTTGGTTAAATTTTTAAATTATTATTTACTTTGTTTCAATTAATTTTTTTTGTGATAGTTTACCACACACCAATTCACAATTATAATTGTTAATAATTTTTTTTCCTAAAAAAGTATTTTTTTACTAGACCGCAATATACATATATATTTTATGTATAGTTTTTTTTAAAAGGATACAATTAATTTCAGTTAAATGATGTGATATAAGCTCATTTAGTAATTTCTTTCTTTCTCTATTAATTAAAATTTTTTTGCAACTACTTCAGTAATGAATAACTACCCGGTGTTATATTATTCTGTGTGGGACGGCTTGGATTTGTATTGAGTTTTTTTTTACTGGCCTGCCAATTATTTTTAATTATTTTGTTCAGTTTTGTTATTTATCCATAACTGCAATGAGTCGATTGGTTTTTTTTATTTTTTTATTAATACCTTTTAAAAAAATAAAATGTAAAATAATTATAATATGATTCAAACAAGTATGATATTCCTTTAAAACAAATAAAATATAAAATTTAAATATAGTTTAAACCAATACAATAAAGTTTAACCATATTTAAAAAAACCAAGGCCTACAAATATATATTGTAAAAATTGTATGTGATTTTTTTCTATTTGGGTGGACTCTTCGTGTCACTACAGTAATGAATAACTACCCGGTGTTGTACTATTCTGTGTGGGGTGGATTGGATTCGTATTGAGTTTTTTTTGTGGCTTGCCAATTATTTTTAATTGTTTTGTTCAGTTTTTTTTATTTACCCTTAACTGCAATGAGTCGATTGGTTTTTTTTTATGTTTTTTAATAATTCCTTTTAAAATAAATAAAATGTAACGTTATAATAAAGTTCAAACCAGTATGATATTATTTAAAAAAAATAATAAAATGTAAAATTATATAATGGTTGAAACCCGTACAATAAAAGTTAAACGTACTTTTGAAAAACGAACGCCTATAAATATATTCAAAAATTTGTAATAGTCTGTAGAATATACCTTGGTTAAATTTTTAATATTATTATTTACTATGTTTCAATTACTTTTTTTGTGATAGTTTACCACATACCAATTCACAATTTATAATTGGTAATAATTTTTTTTTGCGTATATATATATATATATATATTTTTTAAATAAAATACAAGAGATAAATTTCAGTTTAATAACGTGTTTAATTAAAATAATATTTCTCTTTTTTTATATTTGAACACCGTTAAATTATTTTTGTTAATTATTTTATATTTTTAGCATTTAAGTATTTTAGTTTTTTTAAGTATTTAATTTAAAGTTTTAAATATTTTATAATTAAATTTTAAAGTAATTTTTCTTTTTTTTTATATTTGAACAGCTTTAACTTATTTTTGTTAATTATTATTAATATTATTTTTAATATTATTAATATTATTTAATCAAAAAAAAATTAAATGATTTCACTAATTCTACATGAAAATTTATTTATTTACTATTATTTAATATTTTTTTTCCATTTAAATGGTTCTAAAAAAGTTTTTTTTTCTTTTCTTCTTTTTTTTAATTGGAAGACAAAAAGAAAAAGTAAAAAAATTACCTTTCAGTGAGTATCCAATATCAGCACAGCACCTTAGGAGTACGACTTTACGCGTACACAATAGAAACAACACTCGGACGATTTTCTGCACACACACGGCTGACCGGGGTGCTAATTACAGGCGTACGGAGAGGAGGAACCAATCAAACTAGCCGTTATGAAAGACGTTGACAATCCGGCGAAAAACAAACGCGTTAATTGGCCGCAAAAAGTGCTAAAGTAACTGTAGGCCCCTCTACAAAAAGTACGTAGAGATGCAACTTAAAAACTGTTCCCAGGATCTGGAATTGCAAGGCAAGGGCTTTAAACAGTGAGAACTGAAAATAGGCCTTTAGGCTTTCTTATTTCCCACGAGAAAACGCGATGTAAAAACATGTGAAATATAACCAACTAGAATAAACTAATAAAACGTGATTTCTTTATGAAATAATAAAAATTTTTGAAAAGAAATATGTTATGTAAAATTACAAACTTTTATTTATAATAAAATAATATTTTTATCTTCCTTAACGAATAAAGAAAAAAAACACCATTTTAATTATTTTAAAAAGACAAAATTTGATCAACTCCAAGGGTCAAGGGTGATTAGGAAACTACGATTTTCAACAAAGGTCGAAAATTTGGAATTGTAAAGTCAAAAACTTTACAAAATGCTAATTTTCAGTCCATAATATATCGTAAATGGTCGTATCCAAGTGTGAAATATAACTATTTAATTAGCACTTGAATGACAGACCTAAAAAAACATGATTTTAAGATTCAACTATACAGATGAGCGCTTGTCGTAATAACGCGATTTTCTGTCAAGTTGCTGCACACAAATCTCATATACGGACTCATTTCTCTCGACGGCTTTTAAACAGCATGTGCCCTAGACCTTTTAAAAAATGACTTACTTTTTAAAAAATCGATTTTCCACTGTGTTTTCTTTTTATGAAGGGATTTCCTATTAAATGCCAATTCTTTAATTAAACATCGATTAAAGTATTTGAAAATTTGTCTGGACAAAATTTCTAGTTTCAAAGTAATTAATAAAATATAAATAATTTATTCAGTACTAGGTATTTATTTCTTACATTTGACACCAAACACAGTTCAGTACTAATTTCCAAAATACAATATAGTACAATACTTATATACTTTCCTGGGCGCTATCGTTGGGTTTATACAAAAAAAATAATCTGGTGTGAAACACACGACTTTCTCTTACCAATGTAAAAACCCATATTTATAACCTTTATTTCATCATAAGTAAACAACGGTAAATGAAAATTATCTAATTTTAATCATGAGTGAATGAAGCAAAATTAAAATCAATCTATGTTAAACTGCGGAAAATCACCAATTTACGCTAAAATAGTCTGAAAAGAAAACCGTTTGAAATAAAAGTTTTTGATCTTTTTATTCCCGATAACTTTTATACATTTTTGTCATAACTTCTAAGGCTACTAAGGCTGTAATATTAAAAAATCTCATTTTCTACCGATTTTGATGAAAAAATACAGAAAATCATTAATTGACGCTAAACGTTGTACAAAATATGTTTGAAAGAAAAGTTGTAGGTTTTTAATGTTCTACAACTTCAATTTTTTACACTTTTGCTCTATAATGCATACGAGGTAAGGCTATTAAGAAAAAGAGACTGACTTACAAAAAATTATTTTTATTTTATACATAATCACTTGGTGTCATCTTCAATATACACTCCTTCTCTATCCCTACAACGCTCCATGCGAATTTTCCATTGTTGGAAACAGTGCTAGAAGTCATCTTCTGTCAGCTTCTTCAGGACACGTAACGCTCAAAAATGTTTGAAATGAAGCTCGCAAAAATGTTTGTACTGACACTTTGTACGCGACTGAAAATGACCCAAATTTTTTGAAACGATAATAACACGTGATTAAACGTGCTTTTTTACTTATGATCAGGAAATGAAGCGCCAATCCATGTACTGGAAGAGCCGAACTTCAGGCTCGTGTCCTGAAGGAGCTGAGAGAAGATGACTTCCAGCACTGTTTCCAACAATGGAAAATTCTCTTGGATTGTTGTAGGGATAGAGAAAGAGTGTATATTGAAGGCGACAACAAGTAATTAAGTATAAAATTAAAATAAAATTTCTTACGTCAGTATCGTTATAATAGCCACACCTCGTATTAAGAGCGGAAACTTTAAAAAATGATTCACCACGAGAGCACAGGCCTCTCAATAATTTCACCTAACATGGGTCTTACTCTATCGTTTAGAGCACAAAAATTTAGTAAATGAGGCGATTTAAAAAAAATCGTAGAAGCCGTTTCCGAGGAAATCGCAAAAAGTGAAAACTTGCACGAATTAACTACTTCTTCCGGTTGAGTGATTTTGATGAAAAAGTTTGTGTCGGGTCTTCTTATGGTACCTTACTTAAGTGGTAAATTTCAACTTCGCAATTCCGTTCTTGGGATATTTTGTTCACACGTGCGCGCGCGCACACATTGGGGACCAATAGCTGAAACCATGTTTTTTGAGTTCGGGGACCTGAAAACGTGTGTATCCATTGAAGACTCGATTTCAAAAATGGATATTAAAACAATACTTTCCCTTTCTATGTAATTATATTTATATATGGCAAATAAAATAAAAATAGGGGAACTTATACAGACTTTGGTATCCCATTACTGAAGCGATAACATATTGAAAACTTAAAGTAGTGTCCCAGTATTTCCAGAAAAAAAATTAAACAAACTGTTTTCAGATCCGGCCACTCCAAAATTCTTTATTTAAATTTCGTTATATAAATATTTTAAAACTTTGTTAAAATTTTTAAAATCGTTAAAAATGATTAAAACTTTTAAAATGTTTTAAAATTCTTAAAAACTTAAACACACCAATCTTCTGAAATTATGTTTTTCCTTTTAACAATATTATTTCTAAATTGCAAAATATTTCAATATTTTTGTTGCTTTAAAATTCGTAAATACGTTTCCACTCTTTTTAAAAGGATTAAAAAAAATGGAATGAAACCAACAATCCTTTTTTTGTATGATTAAAAAAAGGAATGTTCTTTTTTATCTTATTTAAATGTTTTGAAATTATTTCATGTTCTTTTTATCTTCTCACATCTGTCGGTAGTAAATCATCTGTTGTTTATTTACGTTATGTTTACGTTACGTATGAAAGTATTCAGTTTGTGTTGTGTGTGTACGTATGTTTAAATGTAGTTGTGTTTAAAAATGTGTACTCACATTACAGTAGCTACAACAGGGTTGATCTCCTCAAAGACGATATCTTAAATGGCCTAAATCATGTATTTTTTAGGAACCACTAGATTTGTTCTAAGTTTGGTTACTTTTGCGAACACACTCATATAAAAGGAACCAGTCTAATTTGCTGTCCGACCTGAAATCTTGTGGGCTATTTCAACTCACTTAAGAAGTAACTCGCTGTCAGCTTGTATTCCTACAGCCTTTTAAATGATATAGACAAGAACTTTGGTGATCACTACAACCACGCAGTGGCACAATTCACTGGTGGGAAAAGAATTAACTGTACAAGGGCTAGAAGTTACGAGGCGAGGTATCATGGAGCGGTAGTGCAACGCAATTCAGTGATGACACACTATAAATTACATAAGTCATTGCTGAGCTGCAGCCCTGGAATGCTTTCAAAAAATACATTCTTGAAAGAAAAAAGAATGTACATCAATACAGGAAAGAAGAAAAAGGAAAGAAATACCCTGCCGAGTTTTATTTTCGGCTAAAACGTCGCAGACTGATAAACATAACGGCCGTAATTTACAGCGCCCTAACTTGTCATCGGAGGTCACTTTGAAGAGGAACGAAACCGTATTCTAACTAGTCTGAATATTGATGCAATTCAGCGACAGCAACTTGCAGAATGAACGATGCTTCCTAAGCATCGGAACTAAGCCGAGTAGCTTGAAGAGCGTAGAAAACGGATCTGTTCTTCTTCGTTCAGCAGCTTCACCAAGAACTTCAGCAAACATGTCGCCTACCCTATCTTGTAGAGCATAAAAAATTTTGTAAACCAGGCGATTTTTAAAAAAATCGTAGGACCAGTTTTTGAGAAAATTGCAAAAAAGTGAAAAATTACACGAATAAACTACTACTTCCGGTTGACCGATTTGGATTAAAATGTTCGTGTCGGGTCCGGTAGTGGTATGTAACTTAAGTTTCAAGTTTAAAGTTCGTACGATGTTCCGTTCTTGAGATATTCTGTTCACACACAGACACATACACACAGACCAATCGCTAAAAACATGTTCTTTTGGGTTCAGGGGGTCTGAAAACGTGTAGATCCGGTGAAAACTCGATTTCGAAAAATTGACATGAAAACAATACTTTCCTTCCTATATATTCATATAGGCAAGAGAAAGTAAAAATATCGTACAAAATAAAAAATATTGTGAATTTATCTTTTGTTATTGAGATATTTATGGAAACTGGTAATGTTTAGAAAATAACGTAAGGGTTCAACATATTTTTTTTTTTTGATAGAAACTGCTAAATCCCCAACAAATTGTATTGTACCATTGGATGGTGAAAACAATTCATTTCAATAATTTGCAAAAAACGGAAATGTGAAAATTTTCAATATTTTCCGTTTTGTACCCTTGGGTAGCGTACTTGATAATTTGTTTGCAATTTTCTTTTTCCAACTAATTTAGCCTAATTGGGGATGAATTTATTTATGACTTATAACTAATTTAGCACATTTATACATCTGTAAATTAGTATGTTATCGTATTTTGTTATATTTCATTTTTTGGGAATATATCAGTGAGGTAATCATTGACTTTATATTGTAAATTTGAATATATTTGCCACTTCAAACAATACTACCTGTAGGCCTTATATTGTTTAGATTTTGGGTTATCTATAAAATTAATCTTTTCCTGTACCTAATAAAATTGTAGGTACTCCTTTACCAAATAATACAATAAAATTAATCTGTCACAAGCGAAAAGTATAACTGAGTACGAAATTTCGTTACATCATTTATTTATCGATTATAAAGCTGTGTTTATAAATCAATCGTTAGGTTACACCTACACAGAACAGAATACTAAATTACGCTAATTTTAGGCTTGGAGTGTGGGTGAGTAGCATATGTATTTTCGGCTCCCTCGATCATTCTCTGCATGGTTGTAGCAATGATTCAGGAACCAGTTGTAAAGTAGTCGGGAGAATGGTTTTATAGGAGAAACGGGTCTGTGTAGAACGTACGGACGCACATGTAAACACACAACTATTGCTACACTGATGATTCATAAAACGATCAAAACAAGCGTGCTCTGTACTTTAATCTTAAAGTAAAAAATGAAGCGTTGACATCGTATCTCTTTCAATAAAACAATTAAAATATGTGTGAAAGTATGATTTACAGTTTGGTTTGGATCTAAGATGGATTTGAATGATTGTTGGTTTGTATGATTTATTATTATTATTTTTTTTTTTTGGTGAAGCACTCACTCATTTTTCTCTTGCCAATGCAAATAATGAACAATATAGCCTATTATTAGTAATAAAACATTTGAAATAAACAAAGTAACTTCAAGAAACATAACCTTATTTTAATCATGAGTGAAATGATGGAAAATGAAAACCAACCTCAGTTTGGCCTAATATTACGAAAAATTACTCTTTCACGCTAAACTCTGTAAACTCTGTAAACTCTGTAGAGAAAGATGCTAGAAATAAATGCTGTAGTTCTTTTAATTTCCTATGAATTTAATTAAAGCATTTTTGTCGTAAAATGATACTACGGACGAAAATCTAGTTTTTAAATATTTTGATGGAAAAAATAGAGAATCACAAATTCCCGCTAAATGAAGCGTTATACAAAGAAATGTTAAAAATAAAAGTTAAGGATTTTCAAATTTCTACAATTTTAATTTCAATCCACTGTTGCGCTGAAAATGCAGTGATTTCATTTTTTATTATTATTTATTGTAAAAAATTATTAAAATTATTTCTCAAAACTAATATAACGATTCCAAAATCATTTATACAAAGAATTATGACATACAGCAAATGTATTGTTCATAAAAAAGAACAGCAGGTAGAAAATTATTGCAATAGAAATTAAGCACTGGCGTAAATTCTTTTATTTTGTTAGATTAGAAAAGTAATCAAGTTGTAACTCTTTCCCTCTATCTACATAGATAAGTTGGTAGTAGGGGGTTAACAAAAAAAAACAAAAAAAGGAAGCGAAAATTACAAAGACTCAGTTTGTTGTTGCATAGGAGTATAATTACCAAAATTAAAAAAAACAATAGTATAAAAATAATTGAACGATGCGATATCAAAATAAATAAATATTTTCAGAATGAATGGACCAACATTAATATTAAAAATATAAAAAAACAAAATTACATATGAATAAGTAATTAACAGTAAATAGCAAATTAGATGAAAAAATACCAATTTTATATAGAATTACTTAGTAACGAAAGTTTTAAGAGATCAAAAATTTTAAAATTTTCTTCAATAATTATAGCTTACCATGGCAGCATTTTACACAAAATATAAAAAAATTTAAATAGGCTAAACATTAAACTAGATATACATTTTTGAATGTTTACAAGAATCCATGAAAATTCAAGTTATGTAAAATTATTAGAAAAAAAAAATAAAAAAAAGAGAAAACAATTCAAAATGTTTTTAAAGACACAAAATCAATTGAGAAACATGTCCATTCATTAAGATTTTTCCAGATCCGTACATGTTTATTTCTAGAACAATTTCCGGACACGCTTCAACAAGGTTTGACGCAGCAATAAAAGTTATCCCACAATAAATACCAAAAATATTTAAAAAACACATACCGGATTGTATATAAAACACTTTCCTGAAATTCGTTAGTACTTAGAAAGGTGAAAATAAATCCGCAGGCCCTTCAATCAAAGGTTGTGTGACCGAACGAACGGCATTATTGCAAGTAAAGTGAATAACATCAACAGGAATGGAGTTTAGTCACTGGCAAACAGATTTCCTGATCCGGGAATCGAATTGGATGGAAGTAGTGTAAAAATGAGAGTACTGGCACAACCTTGACCTTTGACCCGCCGGTTCTAGATGACC
Source organism: Catonia carolina (assembly GCA_035578175.1). Lineage (NCBI taxonomy): Eukaryota > Metazoa > Arthropoda > Insecta > Hemiptera > Achilidae > Catonia > Catonia carolina. Next base: position 6,066,686 of record JAQMRL010000004.1, read on the forward strand.
TTGGAAAAAAAAAAAAAAAATTCCGCCCAAAAAAAAAAAATACCGCCAAAAAAAAAAAAAAAAAATCCCGCAAAAAAAAAAAAAACCACCAAAAAAAATCCCGCCAAAAAAATTAAACTAAAAATTAAAAGCTCCAAACCCGTTTTTCTCCGCAACCGCTGGACCGATTTTGATGCGGGCGGTACCCACGTGACCGGGTGATCGAGATCTACAAGATAAGCCCTAAACCTCGTCGATCCGAAAAATAACGCGGGACGGGCCGCACTACCCGCAGGACTATCCGTAGCACTACCCGACGAGGTGAAGACTAATGATTGGAACGATGAAATCTGTTTACTTGCAACTCTATTCTTTTAATTTTGACAATGACGCATGTTGTTGTTACGAGTCACGTGGCATGCGCGAGCCTTTCATTGACGTCATTTGTTTTTTATCTATGCACGCGCCAGACTATTGATCGGGATGATGCAACTTGTTATTGAAATTAAAGATGATGCAACGTGTTTACTTTGTTTATTAGCATTGACGTCATTCGTTTATATCTATGCACATGACAGACTATTAAGTCAGATGATGCAACTTTTTTACTGCAAATTTAAAGGTACAGATAATTTTTCTATATGATGCAACTTGTTTATCGCAATTAATTTTTCTAAATGATGTAACTTATTTAACCTAGATATAAGCAGTGTCGCTCTCAGTGCAACGCACAATGAGCTTGAGAAGTGGTATAGCGCGCGAGCTTCACAAGCAAGCCCGCAGGAACTATCCCACCAGAAACGTAGAGCTGAAAGGTATCGACGACTTGTATCAGGCCGATCTGGTCGAGATGATCCCATACGCCAGAGTCAATAAGGGCTACAGATACATAATGACAGTAATAAATTGTTTTTCTAAATTTGCTATTGCCGTACCGCTCAAGAGCAAGACGGCTGAAAAAGTCGCTAGCGCTCTCGGTCCCATACTGGAAAAACACAAGATGCGCCATTTTCATACCGACGAGGGTAAAGAGTGGTACAACGCGTCTGTGAGGTCCTTGCTGTCCAAGCACGGGATCAACCACTACTCCACGTACTCTCCGAAGAAGGCCTCGATAGTAGAGCGGTTCAACAGGACGCTGAAGGAGATGATGTGGAGAAAGTTTACAGAACGTGGCAATTACGTTTGGATAGGTCTTTTAGACGACCTCCTGTCTCAGTACAATAACAGGCCTCACAGGACTATAGGTTTCAAACCTGTAGATGTAAGCAAGAGAAACGAAGGTGAGGTGCTAAGAAATATATTGTCCAATACTCGTAAGAAACGTGCCCTCCAAACCGCCAAGTTTGAGCCGGGAGATAAGGTCAGGATCAGCAAGTACAAAAAGACTTTCGACAAGGGTTACATACCCAATTGGACCAATGAGGTGTTTACCATAGATCGTATTTTGCACACCCATCCCGTCACATACTCGCTCAAAGACGAAAAAGAACATGTGATCAAGGGTAGTTTTTACGCCCAAGAACTGAGCAAGACGAAATACGGTGACGTATTCCTCGTCGAGAAGGTATTGAGGAGAAAAGGTGACAGGTTGCTGGTCAGGTGGTTAGGGTATGACAAGAGTCACGATTCATGGATCGACAAGAAAGACCTTATATAAGAGCCGTAATGTAGGTTTATCGGTTACTAGAGCAAAATGAGGTGTAGGGAGCAGAAGGAGAAACTCCCTGTCGTCAACTTAGATGTGCTTATCGAGTCGGGAGAAATAGACGAAACGAGAAACAGACACGGTCGCCTCCTGCCGAATAGTATCAGATGTTTAGCCGTAGGACCGTCGAATTGCGGCAAGACAAACGCAATAATCAACCTGCTGTTCGACCCCAACGGGCTGAGGTTCTGCAATGTGTACGTATTTTCAAAATCTCTGCACCAACCCAAGTATAGGTTTTTGGAGCGGGTGTTTCATGATATGGAGGGTGTAGACTATCACAAATTCAGCGACAACGCGCAAGTCCCGCCTCCGGAAGAGGTAGAGCCCAATTCCGTGATGATGTTTGACGATGTTGTATGCGAGAAACAACACAACGTGGTAAACTACTTTGCTATGGGGAGACATAACAACCTGGACGTATTTTACCTATGTCAGACATACAGTAAGGCGCCTAAACAGCTCGTTAGAGATAATGCAAATTTTTTACTCGTGTTCCGTCAGGACGAACGTAACTTGCGTCATATATTCAACGATCACGTGACCCCTGACATGACTTTCGAAGAGTTCAAGAATCTGTGCGGCGAGGCATGGTCTCGAAACAAGAACGGGTTTCTAGTGATCGATAAAGAGAGCGGTATCCTCAGAGGTCGTTATAGGTTCAATTTCGATACGTTCGTTACCGAACTGCGAGATGACCTGTCATAAGGACGATAAGGACCCGGTAGAAGCTGCGCAGTCGACTGACCTGCTCCCTAAGCTGCGCAGTCGACTGCACAGTCGACTGACCTGCTCCCTAAGCTGCGCAGTCGACTGACCTGCTAGCTGCGCAGTCGACTGCGCAGTCGACTGACCTGCTAGCTGCGCAGTCGACTGACCTGCTCCCTAAGCTGCGCAGTCGACTGACCTGCTCCCTAAGCTGCGCAGTCGACTGCGCAGTCGACTGACCTGCTCCCTAAGCTGCGCAGTCGTCTGACCTGCTCAACATCACAGCTCGATGAACTGCTCCCTGAAGCTGCATATGGTCATAAATCCAGGTCGAAAGATTGCAGTTTTTATAGTATATTGACAGGAATCGAAGGGATCCGGTTAGAAGGTTTGGACATGGCTTCGAAGCAGGTCAACGAACAACTCGTATTGGAGATTGCGGAGCTCCAGAGGAGGATACGGGAGAAACAGTTGGCTTTGAAACGCGGCTCGATGGAGGAGGACCTTAGATTAGAGAAGCAGCTTAAGCCTGTGACGGAATCCTTATCGAAGTTTCTCGAGGTGCAGAAAACGGATACAGATCCATTTCAAGGGTTTCCAACTGCGAAGACCTTAAAGCCCGAGGAGATAAACCAGTTGCATACTCAAAGGAGTAAACAAATGGAGCATCCATCCAGTTACCCCGTTACCACTGACGAAGGTGATGATGAGGAAGATGTGGATCTCGATGATTTTTGGAAGGATCTGATGTCCGGACCGTACAGGTACGCCAATTCGAAGAGGAAGAGCGAAGAGTTAGGACCGTTGCAGGTCAAGAAGAAAACGCCCGACGAGTCGATGGATCTTGAAGACCCCTATAAATTGGAAGAGATGGATACGCGCCCTAACCTCCCTTTGGAGTTCACAGAACATGACGCTACGGCCGGAGCAACCGTGGAGATGCAGGACTCGAACAGACCGCTGGCTACACCGATGAGGACCCTACCTCGCGATGAGGAATTTAACACCCCCAGCACCGTGGAAGAGCTGTTGTCTACCCCGCTAGGTAAGGTCCGAGCCTCGGTATGGGTCAAAAACACGTTTCCCAGCCGTCTCGCGAGACGTTACATGCATGAGGCCATCACGGACGTGGATAACAATACGGATTCAACTTACGGTGTGCACTTCGAAGGTAACGATTTGGTGATGGGGGACTCAACCGTACAGTTTGGACCCGACGACTCTGTGATCATCGGAGATGTGTCGTATCAGGGTACTGCAGGACTGTACGAGTTGATTTTCAAAAAGAAACCTGACTCTTACGTCTACTCTGAAGAAGACCTGGAAGAGTACAAAACCATCTTGGAAGCTACTAATGCGCACAGAAGGAACAACTCAGCGTTCGGACAAGTGAAAGCCAACACGGGGAAAAAGTACTTAACAATCATAAGCCGGCTTTTCCCTCCGAAACCGGACCGGTCGAAGCGAGGTAAGGGTCTGAAAACACTACCTGCGATGGAGTTGAACGGAGACAGGAAGACCGAGTACGTATATTTCGACGATCCTAACGAGCTCTGCGACAGGTTGAGACTTCTCGTAGCTTCTAAAGACTCGGGCCATACGGGTCACGACAGCGAGATAAATTCTATAGTCGAAGAGCTCAAAGAGCTGGGGCTTATAAGAGGAGATCTACGTCTATAACTTTTATTCTCACCATGGACACCGGAAGATCCGTACGTCATTTTCTCACCCCTTACAGGGTGACTGCCGATGGAGATATGGACATGAGAGGCCGGAGAATCTGTCGAGTAGGCGTAGCCCAGTCGTATACTGACGCGGTCAATGTTAACGAGTGCATGAGACTCATCCAAGCTTATGCCGAAGATTATGGAGTCCTCGAAGTTCACGAAGAGGACGGAGGCGATCCATACTACGACCTTTACGGGCGCAGGATAGCACAAGTAGGAGACCCGATCGATGACGAAGACGTCGTGAACCTCAAGTACCTGAGAGAATACGTATCATCCCTCTTCGAAAAGACGAAACCTTCAGCCCCCGTCGAAGACGAACGAGTCGTTGAAGTCTTGAAAATGCGTGATGAGATTCAAAAGTTACGCAAAGAGTTGGAAGAAATAACATTCCGCTTGGAAACAGAAGGGCTCTATAAATAGCCGGTGACTGCACCGCAGACCTCATTATAAATTGAAAATGGGACGAAGCAACACGACTCGCGGTAGAGCGCATGCAGGAACCGGTTTGGTAGGGAGCATCGCGAGCGGAGTCTTAGGAGCCGCCCAGAACGTCGTAGGAACCGTATTAAACAAAGCGATAGACGTTCTACCTGTAGAGCTTCACATACCAGGATATCAGTACTGCGGGCCCGGCACAGACCTGACGAAAAGATTGAGAAGAGGAGACCTGGGCATCAACCCTCTAGACGCCGCGTGCAAACAGCACGACATAGCCTACCATAACCACAAAGACTCTGCGGGTAGGGCCGAAGCAGACCGGGTATTGGCAGAGAGAGCCTGGGAGAGGGTGAAAGCGTCCGACTCCAGCATAGCGGAGAAAGCGGCCGCCTGGGCGGTGACCAACATAATGAAAGCTAAAAGCAAGTTCGGCGGGAGGATCAAGCGAAGGCAGACCGGGAAGACTGCCCGTAGGAAGACTGCTCGTAAGACCCCTAGCAAGACCAATCGTCGCACTACCCGACGAGGTGAGGGGCTGTATTTGAGACCGTACCCTACGCAGCACGCTGGATGCGGACTAAAGAAAAAAAACTTCGTTGAAACTACCGAACAAACCCCTGTCCGATAGTCAATTAATGGCAGCCGCCGACGCACTCGAAATCTCGGACTTTAGGGGGTGTTTATGCGTGACACGCTTCCTCACAGGCCCTACAAGAACGAATCGGCCATCATAAACTTAGACAGCGTGATGAACGAAGGAACCCACTGGGTGTGTTACAAGAAGGTCGGGACGGTCGTAGACTATTTCGACAGTTACGGTAATCTGAGGCCTCCCGTAGAGCTGGTGAGATACCTCGAGAACGGGGGTGACGGACCGATCACCATAAGATATAATTACGAGAGGAGACAGGATATTGATTCAGTCGTGTGCGGACACCTATGCTTAGAGTTTCTGACAGGTAAAGATGCTGTGTCTAAGCGGTAAGAGCTCTACGATCGAGGTCGATTACTTCCCTCCCATAGACCTCGGAGAGGGTCAGTGGGAGGTAGGTCTAGTAGATTTCATGAGCTACAACAACATACCCAACGTGCGGAAAGGGGTGAACAACCTGTTTTGCTTCGGCGATGGGGAGACTGTGGAGCCACCCGAAGGCATGTACGAGATTGACGACATCCACTCAAAGATCAAATACGAGATGTTGGAGATGTACGGCGGGATGAACTGTAAAATCGGCAGCAGAGACGCGAACCGTACCGACGTAGAAGACATAGGATCCCTCAAGTACCAAAAGTTCTTGAAGGAGCGGAAAAAGGAGCAGAAAGGTAAAAGGGTAGAGAGATCGAATTCCGACCCTATCGCAGAGCTACATAAGAGATTGGAGAATGCGACGGCGAAAATAAGGGCCGCGAAAAGAGCGGAAGAGGAAGCGAAAAAGGCTGAAGAGGAAGCGAAAACGGTGGAAGAGGAAGCGAAAGCGGTGAGCGGCGTGATGAAGGAGACGGCAAAGGGAACAAAGACGGGCGCAGAATGCCGACCGTTGCCGAGACTCAACATGGAAGTAGACCCTACTACACTAAAGTGCTCGATATTCTGCGGAGAAAAATAGACTTTACCGTACCCGGAACGATCAGAGAGGTGTTGGGGTTCGATCCGGCGATCCTCGAGCCCAATAAATGGCATACTTCGCAGCGCCCTGTCAACATTACGGCTGTAAACGCCATCAGGGTAACGTGCAACATTGTGAGGGGTTCGTACACTAACGGAACCGAAGGACATACGCTGCACGAGTTCTTCCCTCAGGTGGAACGGGGCTACAAGATAATCGAAGTGCCTAAGAACGTCATCTACCTACCCGTAAATACTTCGAGGATAGGAAAAGTGACCGTCTGCGTAGTGGATCAAGACGGAAGACCTATAAGCTTCCAGAACGAGATAATCAGCCTCAGGCTTCACCTCAGAAGACGGACAAAATAGGATTAGTCTACTTGGAAGAGGGTTATAAAAGAACCGTGTCGGACGGAGTGAAGAACATTCGTCCTGCGGAGCCTCACCAGTCACTTCGCGACAAGAAAGAGAAGAGACTCTCCTCAGATAACGCCGCTTTTTTGAGATCATTAGGATTCACCGTGTTGGAGAAATGAGCTACATAATAGACGTGGAATCCTCTAACGCCGTGGCGGATGAAGACATCATAGGCATAGAGCTGCACACTCACACTCCGTACGCGTCAGCGACGTTCAACAACAACGACGAGATCAGGATCCCAGTAAACCAGCAGGATGTGTACACCCTACCTTGCGACAGCCTGCTGTACGTCGACGGAAAACTTGCGGCGTCTGATGGTACTTTGGATCCTACCTTGGCTCTTTCAGACAACTGGCCTGCTTTCCTGTTTGAAGAGATCAGACTAGAGATGAACGGTATCGAGGTGGATAGAGTGCGCAATGTAGGTATAACGACGACTATGAAAAACATTCCGTCCTTCAGGTACGGAGAACAGAACTCTATAGACGTCGAAGGGTGGAGCAAGGATTCCGTTACGGCCATTACCATCAGCACAACCGGTCGGTTCTCGGCTCACGTACCGCTAAAGAGGTTCATAGGATTCTGCGAGGATTACCGCCGCATAATAGTCAACGCCAAGCTAGAGCTTATCCTGCTCAGGTCGGCCACCGACGACCGCGCCGTAGCGATACCCGCGGGCAAGGACTACAAGCTGTCTCTCACCAAGGTGGAGTGGAAGATGCCTTACGTCAGGCTTTCCGACGAGCGCAGGCTCCCGCTGGTCAGGATGGTGGACCAGGACGCGCCTATATCGATCGCCTTCCGCAGATGGACCCTGTACGAGTATCCCGTTCTGCCGCAGAGCACCGACGTGCTATGGACCGTCAAAACCTCTTCCCAGGCGGATAAGCCTCGCTACATCATAGTAGGACTACAGACCGACAAGAAGACCAAGACTATCATCGCATTTCGATCACTGCGAGCTCTAAGACATAAAACTGCACCTGAATTCGGTGTACTACCCGTACGAAAACGCCAAGGGAGAGTACTCACTCTTCTACGAAAACTTTAGGCGCTTCCACAAGGTCTACTACGGAGGACAATCCGATCAACCCCTCATCGATTTTACGAGCTTCAAGACGAAAGTCCCGCTCTTCTTTATAGACTGCTCGAAGCAGAACGAGTCGCTCAACACCGGTGCCATTGACATCAGAATCGAGATCAAGTGCAAAAACAATATCCCTGCCAATACCTCCGCCTACTGCCTGATAATTACAGATTGCGCCATGCAATATCATCCGTTAACAGGGACCGTCAGAAGGACGTATTAGCCAGTCTGTATCGCGTCTCGGCACGGGTCACACTATGTCTTCCTTCATTGTAGATTTTCGCGCCATCAAGCCATCCGATCATAAAACGGTCATCAAAGAGTTGGTCGTACTGTCGGTAGACGGTAGTCGCAGGCATTATTACCTCTTTAAACCGCCCTACGACTACAACAGCATAATCGCCATATCGAAGAAGAGGTGCATCCGGGACGATCAGGACAGAATAGGGATACGGTGGAACAGCGGGTTCGTCGACTACACCCGACTGTACGACTTGCTGACCGAGTCGGTATCAGGAGGGAACATCTACGTCAAAGGAAAAGAAGCGGTAAAGGTCCTAGATAGAATTTTGCTGTGCAGCGAATTGAAGATTTTGGACCTAGACGACTACGGATGTCCTGCCATAGATCATCTGACACATACGTACGAGGTCGACTGTCAATGTCCGTTTTCTCACCCGGACTGCTCCATCAAGAGGGCCGAGGTGATGAGGATGTGGTGGAAAGAAAACAATGCAGTCTTCAACACCATCGAGAAAGTAGGAAAGAGCATAGAAATGGCGCTGCGTTCAGGGTTCAACAATCCCGGGCCGGACGTACTCCGATACTTACCTAAGGAGTTTCTCTTCGAACAATATGGCAACTGCATATCTATGATTTACAAAGACTTGCCGCCATACCTCAAGCACGATAAAGAACTTCTCTTGGAGATGCCATGCGAAGAACACGCTCGACAGGAGAGCGCCGACGACGAAGACGAATGGACCATTACCAAGAAGAGGAAAAACTGCATGCAATGCATTTTTTAACTGTTGTATCAGCCAGTAAAGCCGCGTCCTGTAACCTCGATTCGTTTTTCCTACATGTACGGCTGCTTGTAGAGTCTGAACTTTTGTAACATTAGTCTAGTACTTTGATTTCAGAATATATGTATTAAACTTATTTTTAAAACGTGTCATCATTTCAACACCTTTACACCTGTAGATATAAGTCTTGCCGAAGCCCGAGGGCTTTTGTCGATCGTGAAGCGAAAGCGCAGCACGATGCGAGGATCTGTCGGGGACAGACCATCCCAGGAATCGAGCACCGATCCTGCCTGCATGTATTTTAGGTACTATAGGCGGTTTAGGTTACAAGAAATAAAAGACAGATTCATAAAAGAATAAAACATTTATTGATATAAGATGATGATGAAGATGAAAACGAATACATGTATGGCGATGAGCTCTTAAGTTCTTACGACTAATAATACTGATGCGGCGTAAACTCCAATACTAGCGCGGTTCGACGTTTAGAGGTCGGATAAAGTCGGCTAGTAGACATATGCGGGGACTAACGGGATGTGCGGGAGGGATGTGACCTAACCTAAATCGTTACGGAGCTCAGGCGGGACGTTTCTGTGTCCGTACGCCAAGGTGCGGGTGGCATCTACGGCGACGCGCTTATCATCGTAGTTGCACAGCGCAAGCTTGCTCGTCAATACAGTGCTGACTACATGCTTGCGGGATTGAAACAGCTTCATGTCTCTGTACAACCACAACGAGGGATTTTCGAGACACTTTCTGTAGTCTTCGAACGTGATGTCTTTGCGGACCACGTTCTTTTTGACGCCTTTAGCCTTCTTGACAATGCCCTCGCCAGTTCTGAAAGTGTACAGTTTTGCTCTCATCCCTATAAACTCTGCGATGGGGATGCTGTTGCACTCGTCTTTGAACTTGCCGAGCACTTTTTTGTTGGTAGTGGAATGGCACGGGTGTGTCGGCGGGTAGTCGGAGGTATCGAAGAAGGCCTTGAATTCGGGGTGCTGCATGTCGCGGTAAAAGTCTGGAGTCTCGATGTCGTAGAAGAAGCTGTCTGTATCCATGTACAGGAGGTCGATTTTCGACCCGTACCTCTTCTTCATGACATCGTAATGAAATGAATACATTAAGGTCTTACTGGAGTCCAGGACCGTAGCGCCCACGTAAATGGGCTTGTCCAGATGAATGGAGGTCTTGGACATCTCGACCATTCGTAAATGATCCTGTCTTTGAAGGATGGCTTGGCGACCAGCTTCATCAACCTCTTCGAGTTGCTAACCAGCTCCAGGTTCATGCGTTTACGGACGTTCTCCATACACTTGCCGAAGACGGCATTGTTCAGCAGTTTGAAGAAGTCCTTCTCGAAGGCATTGCGGGCAGACTGTCTGTTAAGGGTGTTGAGGTCTATGTAGGGTTTGAGCCATGCAGACTGTCGGAACTGCAGAACCCTTTGTACTTTGGTGACTTTTAGTCCGTGTGCGATAGCCTGCTTAAGGAGAGCGTAGTGGCAAACGTACTTGGTCTTGTTTTGCAGGGTGGTCAGGAGTTTGGGGTTTCTGGCTCCGGGAGGGGTCGCGTTGTCCGCCATCAACGGGAGGTCGTTGTGTGAGTCCTGCGTCTCCGCGTCTGCAGGGTACTCCACGTCCACCTCGAGGAAGAAGCCCAGCGGGGAGTCGTCGGGGATGTCGCCTACATTCGATCCTATCGCGGTCTTTCTCTCCTCGTCTTCAACCCAGGAAAAGTCCTTGTAGGGGAGGTACCCGCTCATCGCCCAACCGTATAGGTTGTTTGCGTCCACATACATGAGGTAGTTGGAGGGCAGCTCGGGGTTGAAACCTTCCACATAAGGGTTGTTGGCCTTGGCATGTTTCTTGACGCATACAGAGATTCCTCCTCGGATTCCTCGTTCTAAGAACATGTACATATCATAATCGGTTATGAGTTCCAGTTCTATTCGCGTCTTGTAGAGCATGGCGTCGAAAGAAAAACCTGGAACAGTAAAGTAATGGGCGCAATCGAGCCCGTATTCCTTCCTGCATAGAGACCTAAAATTCTCAAAGACGTCAGCTAACAGGAGGACGTCGCACTTGAGGTACAAGTCGGAGTACTCACCCAGCGTGCGGATGTTAAAACTATCCCACACTTTCAGAGCATGACGATAGTCATCGTCTGAAATGTGCTCCCCGGTGAGGCTGCTATAGAATGCTTCCTGAGGCGGAAGTTCCGTCTCATCGAGTCTCTCCCAAGAGTCGGTGTACTCGTAAGGGTACACGCCTTTCCTCTTCACCAGGGACATCTGCGTCCCGTTAAAGAAAGACTCGGTATGGGCGAAGCCTTCGGGAGGGAGGTTGTCTACCAGAGCGCTCAGGCTGCTGGCCATGAACCTAAAAGTGTCGACAAACCTCACGGCTAGCGTCTTGGTTATGTTTTTGGAGAAGGAAACGTACCTCTCCGTAGAATTAGGTATGACGGATATTTTTTTCTCGTCATAGCCGAGCTGTCTGACTATGAAATGCGAGTCTTAATTGGAGGAGTTGTGGATGAAGACGGGCAAGAACTTCTGGTTCCACCTCAACATGTTGCATTTTGAACAGAGAGCGGTTCTATACTTTCCAGTCAGATGGCAATGATCCCTGTTTGGTCTCACCTCAGGCCCGAACGCTACATCGCACATCTGACAACTCGTAGCAGCTTTGAACGAAAGCTCGTCCTGAGCCGTAAAGACCATAGGAACGTTACGGTCTGACGCTGCGGCTACCCGCTCGACTATTTCTTTCAGGGTCTGCATAAAATGAACGGTCGCGTCAGGACCTCTATAAAGCAAGGGCGTTTTCGGCACTAACTGGGCGATGTCGTCGGGAAGCGACGGGTCAACTACAAAATACATCCCGTAGCTCATAGGAACGTGACGCTCCGTGGCTATAGTGAAAGAAGATGTCGGTTTGGGGAGGTATCCTCCAGTGGGTTTGAGTATGCACTCAAAATCGGCATACACAACTATCTGGACGGGGAATATGTGATGGTAATTTTTAAATTTCATCACTGGAGGAGTACCGTCATCATTAGGTTTGGGTAGGGTGATCCTGCATGGCGAATTGTCCACACAGTACTCCCTGTGGACAGTCATCGTCTCACGACCCTTAGGGTCATCCTTGTAGAAGGCGAAACACCTCTTGCATACATCGATTCGGCCGTTATGTTTTGTCAGCTGTGGACTGATTAACCGACTAAAATTGTTGATGTAGCAATAATGATGAACATCACCGTCAGCTATGAGAAGGAGGTCGAAATGGATGTCCTTTTCAACATCTGATACGACTAGAGGTTCTATTACCTCTTTGTCGGCTATCCCGTATACGTTGACGGACACCCCGTTGGCCTTGGCGAAGGCCTTTACTTGACTGAGGGAAGTGGGGAACTCTTCCATGCTGAAATCGTACTTGCTAAGCAGAGCATCGTAACGTCCGTCGATTCTGTCCCTGTTAGGACCTGTCACATGTTTGCTCAGGATGGCCCACATGAAACACCTTTCGTCTCGGTTCTGGACGTTGATAACCGCTTTGCGGTTCTTTACGAAAGGTGGAAGGGGAAGGTACGATGAACCTCGGAGCGGTTCGTCCATTGAGACGGGGAATATATGATTGTAGTTTTCGAATTTCATCATCGGAGGAGTGTCATCATTAGGTTTGGACATCGTGAAACTGCGCGGGGAGTTCTCTATACAGTACTCGCGGTGGGTCGCCATCTTCTTCCTACCCTTAGGGTTGTCATTATAGAAGGTGAAACACCGCTTGCATACGTCGATTTTGTGTTCATGTTTCGTCAGCTGTGAACTGATGAGTCGATTAAAATTGTTGATGAGGCAATAATGCTGAGCGTCACCCTCTGCGACCAGGAGGAGATCGAAGTGTTCGTCCTTTTCGACATCGGCGACGACTAGAGGTTCTATTACCTCTTTGTCGGCTATCCCGTACACGTTTACAGACACTCCGTTAGCCTTGGCGAAGGTCTTTACTTGGTTGATAGGTGTGGGGAACGCTACCATGCTGAAATCATACTTGCTAAGCAAGGCGTCGTAACGTCTATCGATTTTTTCCCTGTTAGGACCTGACACATGTTTGCACAGGATAGCCCATTTGAAACACCTTTCGTCTCGGTTCTGGACGTTGATAACCGCTTTGCGGTTCTTTACGAACGGTGGAAGAGGTAGGTACGATGAGCCTCGGAGCGGTCTGTATCGATTGATCCTGAGGAGGACGCCATCAACCGACATCAAAGACCATCCACTACCCTTCCCTAAAAACTCTGCTTCCTCATCCACAAGTTTTTGGACGCACATGTCTACAAGCGCTCCTATATCCGACCCGGGAAAGATGCAGGTGTTGGCAGTCTTAAAACCTATATCTTGCACCTCTCCCGTCGTCGCCTTCTCGTACGTGCACTCCACTAGGATGTTGAACTTGAACGAATCTAAGGAGCGCACCATCTCGCTGAGCAACGACTTCATTTCTTCCCTCAGGTGTGTCAGGAGCACCGTCACGTCCTTGAAGATGCTGTTGTCGTTCTTGCAGTAATACGTTCGGAGGTTACAACCAAACGCATTCTCCAAGACGCAAAAGGTGCCAGACTCTGCAGCTTGTTCCAACCTGATTCGTTTGGCTTGCCTTTCCATATTTCCTGCAAAACCATATGTTTTATTTTAACGGGAAAAGTATGGTACTTTGAAATGAAAACAATGATAAACAGTTATATAAATATAATATTAATACTGATACTAATAATACGACGGAATGTGCATACGTCATTTTGTTAGCGGATTCGCCGCGATTTGACGTATGATTTTTTACTTCCGCTTGCATCGCTGGTTGGGTCGTTGGTTGTACCGCTGGACCGGTACTTCCGCCCGGTCATCGTCCGCTAGGTCTATCATCGGCATATTTTGGGGTGCTCCCAGCAGCTCATCGAACAGTGTGGAGGTTTCCCTCAGCGGTTCGACTGTATGCTCATCACTAAGTTTATATTTTATTAAAAAATTCTATGTTTATATATAATGAAAATATTCTAAGTTTATATTTATAAAATGTATTACAGTATGAGGTGTCTCACCTTTCAATAAACTCGAAGAGCTGACAGGTAGAGTTATCGAGAGATCTATCAGTCGCAGTTGCTACTGATGGTATGAATCGATGGGAAAATCGGTGCCCTTTTATACAGGTGATTTCCCTATGCTAATACATGTAGTCTATTCAAATACAATGGAAACGCTGAATCAGCAGTTTCTTTTTTTATGACGTCAATGAAAGGCACGCGCATGCAACGTGACTCGTAACAAACAACATGCGTCATTGTCAAAATTAAAAGAATAGAGTTGCAAATAAACAGATTTCATCGTTCCAATCATTAGTCTTCACCTCGTCGGGTAGTGCTACGGATAGTCCTGCGGGTAGTTCGGCCCGTCCCGCGTTATTTTTCGGATCGACGAGGTTTAGGGCTTATCATGTAGATCTCGATCTCCCGGTCACGTGGGTACCGCCCGCATCAAAATCGGTCTAGCGGTTGCGGAGAAAAACGGGTTTAGAGCTTTGCCAAAAAAAAATTTTTTGGCGGGAATTTTTTTAGTGGTTTTTTCTTGGGCGGTATTTTTTTTTTTTTTTTTTGTTTGGCGGGTTTTTTTTTTTTTCCAAGGTCATCTAGAACCGGCGGGTCAAAGGTCAAGGTTGTGTCAGTACTCTCATTTTTACACTACTGATGGATTAAGCGTCGGAAACCAAGGCTGTCCAGACGGATGGTTCTACAATTGAATAATTCTACAGTCCAACAGTCCCACCATCGAATAGTTCAAAATCGAATAGTCCTAGACTTAAACAGTTCAAGACTCGAACCCTGGACAGATAAATACAACCGACCATCGTCAAAAGAGAATAACAAAATGTCGATAACAAATAATAAAACGGTGACAAAAGAAACAAGCAAAAAAGGATAAGCAAAAGATCAGAATAAAAGGAAACAGTGAATATTTTTACAGGTTGCGACAAACTAAGCAATTAGCAAAGCAACAAAAAAAAATTTAAACAAGTAGTAACATTCGTTTAAATTGCCCTACACCTTTACGAATAACCACATAAGGTGATAAAAGAAAAAAGATTTGACTAATAATCAAAAGGAATTTTACATAAACAAGAGTCGAACCTGGTAAACGTAGCAAAAGATTCATTCAAAATTTAAATTTTCATATGACATATGGTTTTTTGTGTTGATCAATCTAAAAAACCTCTAAAAACATTCAGTTTCAGAAAGCTAAAAATAATAAGAAAAAACTTACCAATTTCATATTGGGTGACGTGAGTAAATTTACTTATATACTTTTACAAAAAAAAACCATCCGGAAAAGACTATAAAAAAAATACGGAACACAGATGAAATAAATAAAACCAGCAAATAAATAACGTTACAAGAATAATTTTTACGGATAAAAATATATTTGAAACTCCACAACTAAAAGTTAACAAAATTCTTTTTTGCCAAAAGAATAAAACATATAATCGGACACGCCGTTTCAATGACAGAAATAACATCCGTACATTTTAACAACCAAACTAGTTCTGACAATCCTACAAGGAAAAAACGATACATTAATTCAATTACAGAAATGAACAAGAATAAGTCCAGAAAAGTACAACGAAAAACCGCCAGATCGCATCAGCTTGCGGTAATTAAAATCGAAGTGAATCAATAGAATAAGCAAAATCAGCGCCAGAATATAAAATGTACTAAAAATATAACGTACTGTGACTAGACGTTACAAAGTAAGGGAATCAAAAGAGGGATACAAGTGTAACAGCATTTTTAATAGCATGTTGAGGTGATTTTTTTATGCAGATGTCAGAAGAGCAGAGGCCAAGTGGAAAAACATGGTAATGGATTGGAGTGGTAACGTGGGGATGAGACTATGGTGGAGAGAGACTCGGGAATGCAACAACAACAGGTCTAGATGACTTTTGAAAATAGAAGAAATTGACAATATTGATGTATTAACAAACCTGTGTATCTAATTGTATAACAATAAGATACATAGCCTTGACTTTCCACATTTTGCATCTGCCATAAAGATCTGCTCGTGTTGGTCGATGGAGGTGTAATGGATTTTGCTTTGAGATCAACAGTATCACCTCCTCCGCAGTCACGTTCGTTCGCTGTGTGTGGATTAAGAGCACAGTCTGACAATGACGAGTCAATGCAAAAATAGCATCTTAACGTGAAACCTGTAACAAGCATTCGAATAAGGAATATTATGTTTTTTATATTGATCCCTCGTTGAGCTTAGCACTATCCTATCAGGCGTCCTCAATTAATGGTTTGAGTTTCACCGCTCAATAAACACTTTCCTACTAAAACAACCTCGGTCTTTCCCATCTTCATGCCACCCGCAACCAACTACCGTTCCTCAACACTATGATCAATAATTGATCTTAGAGCTGGAATTATTCCAGCTCTAGTCTGACACTCATCTCTACGATGGTCCAAGCCAGTGACTACATAAGTCCCGCAAGAGGCCATTTCCATTGCCTCCAGGTGTTTTGCATTTATTTCTATCTGATATATGTTTCACAACGTTGCTGCATAGGTTGTGTTATTTTCAGTTATTGTTTCATTTATCCACTTTCCAACATAAACAGTTTGGATACCCGCTTCACATTTTGGAATGCAATGATTTTACGGCAGCTCTTCCCTTCCAATCCTAACTAATTCCCCTACACTCCAACATGTGCAGACTTCCGTATACCACGAGGTAACTCCTGTCGTGGTTTTACGAAGGATCTTCGTTATTTACTAATTGACAAGGAATAGGTATTTGTGAAAATTACGGCTGCTTTTTAAAATTTACATTTTCAAACTATTAAAACAGTTTGTATGGACAACACGTTATTTTGGCGGAACGCCAATACAACCGATTATCGTGCCCAAACCCAATTAATGTTGGTAGCGCAATGAATTTGTAATTTTTATAGTTTCCAAAGATATTATACATTGCACACCTTTATAAGGAATCAGTATACCTCATAACGTCACTTATAAGGGGAGAAGAATTCGTCGATATGTCAAGGTAAAACATAATGTAGATATTTGGGTTTGAGAAGAGTGGTATAGATTATGTAGGCCTATTGCTTCCAGAAGAAACCATTTTACCTTGTACAGATTTACCTGCTCTTAAGAGACTATAAACTAACTTATATGATAGTCCCTACTTAAATGAAAAAGGTCTGTAACTACATTATGCAAATCATCAATATAAATTTATAAAGTCTCTTTCGATAAAACTAATGAATTTAACTTTGCATTTTATGTACAAAGAAAAAATGTAAATAATATCACCTCTTTTATAAAGTTTCTTCCAAAAGAAAACTTTGATAGCCTAAACAATTTTTGAAACAGTGGATGAAATATTTAATATTTTCTTGACCAAATTTAAATCTCAGTATTTTTCATGATTGTCCTTTTACAAGGTAAAAAGAATTCAAAACCATAATGCAAACGCATGTATATGCAGACTACTCGCTTGTGGCCCCTCCGCACAAAGCGATGGACAATCATGAACGGGCCAAATAGACCTCTAGAATAGAATATTGCGTCTCGTGTGAAACAGCTGACTTTTAGAAGGCTGCTTTTATTATTATTACCAATAATGAGTGCTCCGGCTCTTCATCTTTTTTCCGAGGCTAGTTGCCAGTTTCCTTGTAACTTTAAAATCCCTTGGCCACGCTACGAACGCTGCGCGAGTTCTTCCGGTTGGAAGAAGGGAGGTGTGAAAACCTCAAAGAAGATTAGTAGTTGTGATGTAAGGGGAGGAATATCTCGTATTTGTGTATATGTGTAGGATTGTTTGTGAGTTCGGAACAGGCTTATGAATATGGCCGGGTTTATACTGGAGGGCAGGATTAACCGGTACATTCAATATTAGTAATAATAATAAAAGCAGCCATCTACAAGTCAGAACAGGCAGAGCAGGAACGAAAACTGTGCAGCAATTGTTGTCTGCACCATACCGTGTATTAGGAGGCCGATGTGTGTAGCACAGCAACGTGACAGCGTCAAACAACCACAGTTTGTAGTCGAGGCACAGTTTTAAAGCACGCGTTGAGCAGGAAACATGTCGGTTCAAGAGACGCTAATTGAACTTGTGCTTACCAAAACATTGCATGATAACAATCATCCTGATGACTGAAATACTGTTCCGTAGTAAACCTAGTGTAATTATTCAATGTAGTATCGTCCAAATATTATATTAACTTGAACTCACCATGCGTTTCACGTTTTTTTCATAAAATCACTTTGCCACAAAGTTTTCTTACTTCGCTTTGAAATACAATACAGTAAAATAATTTCTTCTACACTGGAATCGGACCAATCCGATACTAACCTATCAATCTTACTAAAATGAATCATCACGCTAAATGGTCAAACATGAACTAATTTATAAATCTGAAAAAATATTCGCCTGTCCTGCGTTTCCAGTATACGCTAGGAGAAATGCCTACTCTGCTCGCTCAGCCCTGCACGTGTCCGTCTAGAACGCACTGTGCCACCTGCGTTCCATTATACTCCCGGCCAAATCCCTGATAGTAAGGAGAAGAAGGACCAATAATGAGATAATGTAAATAAAATCATATTTACACACAATCATCCTATAACAACCATCATAAATAATCATTCATCATCATTATTAACATCATCATTTCATTATTAATGTATCCTGAAAATACTTTATATAAACTACATATTGTCACTTTTTATTTTAGAAATTGTTTTCACCTAACCTACTGTTGAGTGAACGGATTGTTTATAAAATTCGAGATTATAACAAGCATAACATTATTGCGCAACAACAAAACAACTGTTTTAATGTATCTTCAGAGTGACAAATTACTTATGTAAAGTGCGTGCGTATGAAAAGGAAAGTGACTGTACGTGATGGTTATGGAACGGAAAGCGGAGGATATCAGCTGCTTTTCTTTAGGGGCCACAAGTAGGAGCTGACCTCTAACACTCCGGGAATCGTAAAATCTAGCGTGATGTTAAAATCCTCAAAGAAAAGCCAAGCTAAATTTTCTCGTAGTTTTCAAACGTAATTTAAAAATTTCAAAAGAATTTTATGCCAAACTAATAAAACGTTAACAAATAAACGGTTGCACAATGATAACTTATATTAAAAATTAAAAATCAAGGTCAAAACGTGTGGAAATCGATTAAAGCAGAAAATAAATCAGAAAATATAGGGTGATTCATTTAAAAGTAGCCCATCGCTCGAGTAATTTAATTTATAGCCGCTCGAGTAATTTTCATATGCTGTATTGGCAGCACTGATCATGATGTGATCGACTGGCCTTGAACAGACAGGCACGTTATTCTGTTGTAAAGTTTTAGTAAGATTAGTAGTGTACAACGCATAGTTTACTTATTGTATGATTAAAATGCCATTTTCACTACAAGAAAGAATTGCGTTAGTTGAGGGTTACGTGCGCACAAATTCCATTAAACGAACACGCGCATATTTCTCTGAAAGGTTTCCTAATGCTACAGTACCAGCAAAGAGAAGTATACAACAACTTGTTGCAAAATGGCGAAAAACTGGATCAGTAGCGAATTGTAAACGGGAACGTGCACCAACAATCAGGACACCAGAGGCGACCGCGAATATTGAACAAAGAATCACTTTAAGCCCAAAGAAGTCGGTACGAAAGTTATCTCAACAAAGCGGCATGAAATATTCTTCATGCTTGCGTGTTCTTAAGTCTTTAAAATTGAAACCTTATCGAGTACCATGTGTACGAGAAATCAGGGAGCCAGACAAAGAGCAGCGTTTAAACTACTATTTCTGGTGTTTTTACAAAATTACGGACGGTGAATTAGATCCTACGCGATATTTCATGAGTGATGAAGCTTGGTTTCATTTGTCTGCCCATGTAAATTCACAGAACACTTGATATTGGTCAGTTGAAAATCCTCACGTGTTACATGAATCTCCCCTACATGACGAAAAAATTGGTGTATGGTGTGTGATTTCTGGACATCGTATTGAAGGGCCCGTATTTTTCATAAACAGTTAACCGATGATGAACGCGAGTACAATTTTTTCCAGAAAGGTGGTGCAACATATTACACGTCTCGCCAGTCCCTATCTAATATCAATCAGGCTTTTCCCATGCGAGTTGTTAGTAAAGATTTGTGGCCTCCTCATTCATCAGATTTGAATATGAGGGATTTTTTTTTATTGGGTTATTTAAAAGGAACTGTTTACCAAACAAACCCTCCGCAGTATACATGAGCTAAAGAATAATATCGTGGCAGCCCATCAAGCTATAGACGTTTCCGTATTGCATCGTGTGTGCATTAATAACATTGAATGAGCGCAAAAATGTGTAAGCGTTCAATGACGCCACTTTCAGCATCTACTATAACGGTGATGTTGAAATTTGTATAAAAATTTTAAATAAATATGCAAAATTATGTATTAAGTCTATCTATTTATTCATTTACTATTTAATTCCAATTGAGTGCCGAAGGCCGCTGTTAAATGCAGCGGGCTACTTTTAAATGAATCACTCTGTATAATCCTAATACAAACGTGTTATTCAATAAAGATGGAAATATATGACTAAAGTCCATTTGATTTCTTCGTGCGGGTGAAGGTCACGCTCTTCTTCCCCTTCCTTCCGCAAGATTTCTCCTCATACCCCTTACACTACTTCTACATTACTGAATTGAACTACTTCTTTTCTCTTTACAGACTAAAGTTTTGTCTATTAACGACAAGAAATTTAATGGTTACTCTGATACACAAAAGACATTAGGCCTACTATGATATGTGAAACCTTTTTATTCTACACAATATATTTTCCTAATTTTTGTGCTTAACTTTCTGATCGTTGGAACAGTTCTATCCTAATATTTCTTTATACAAACTGCACCTTAATAAAAACATCGCCAACCTTTTTACCTAAACGAAAAAGATGATTATTTATCTTTTATGTTTTAAAGCATGCATACAGAAACTGGATTGTTACAAATTTGTATACGACTGAGAAATAAACTGTCAATTACCTTTTATGTAATCTTGAGCGCCGTTCGCAAAGAATTAATTTCACACAAGTTCTTTTAAATAATTATATACCCTATAAATTATTTGTTTGGATTGTCTGCGAAGATTAGAACTGTTTGCAGCCATCTCAACTTTCACGCTTAAACAATTGAATTAACTAAACTTACACAAGCCCGCCAAAGAAACTGCACATCTGTATGATACAAAACTTTAATCTGAACTGGTCGAAAGAGTATAAAAAATCAAATAAATAGGCCTGTGTGTGGTGACAAAGGTGCTGTAACATGTTTGTTTACTTAAAACAATACACGTAAGCTTCATAAAGTCATAAAATATCACAGTCTATGCTGACGCATAGTATAATGACCGTGTTTCTATTTCAGTGACTTTTCTATTATTCCATATTACGTGGTAATAGTGCGTACATATAATATCTATAATAACCATAAAACAATATTAATAACAATTATAACAATAATATAATACAAATTACACCACGTATATACTATTGTTATTACATGTAACAAAATGTTTGTCTAAATATACGTCCGGAAATGCTTCGTTGGCGAGTTATGCCTGGCGAAAGATTTTGCCTTGATTCCTGGGTAAAGAGTGAAATAAAGCAATACTGAAATTTTGAAAAGGTAAATTTAGGAAAATGTTTAGTGGTTTCTTATGGTTTTTATTTAACCTGGGAAACTTAAAAAAATGAGTCCCAGAACTGTATCGCTTTTAGTTTTTAAGAAAACTACGTAGATACATTAAAGAAAAGGCTTAGAAAATATATTTTTTAAGTTTAGCGTAAAATAACTCTGTTAAATTGCGAATAAAAACACGAAACATTTTAATGAAAATTGTAGAGAATTTTATTCTAGAAAATGATATAAATAACGTCTATGAAAATTAAACTCATTTGAGAAGTTTTTTAATTACAAACAAAAGAAAAACTGGATTTAGATTTTTTCCATTGCAGTTTTCCTTTTGTTTGTAATTAAACTTCTCGAATGAGTTTAAGTTGATTTAAATAACACATTTATGTGTTGGTCTCGTCAGATGTTTTAAGCGTACGGTACTTCACGAAGTGAAATAATGTAAACCTGATGAAGGCGTAGGCACAAGTGCACACACATACTACGCGCTGCATAATTCAGACGACTGGTGGGGT
Organism: Catonia carolina; assembly: GCA_035578175.1. Classification (NCBI taxonomy): domain Eukaryota; kingdom Metazoa; phylum Arthropoda; class Insecta; order Hemiptera; family Achilidae; genus Catonia; species Catonia carolina. Next base: position 6,088,643 of record JAQMRL010000004.1, read on the forward strand.
AGGCGAGGTGAGGAAGTGGCATGACCTTCACCCGCACGTTGATTTCAAATAGATTATAATACCCATTGTTTATAGTTAATGAATTTACGTCAAGTTTTGTGGAATAACTTGGCACTTTTGTTAATCCTGAAACTAAACAAATAAGTAACATTTTTATAACCAATTTTATTTATTTGAAACCTGTGGATAAATCTGAAGTTCAAGGGATGGTTAAGAATGTAAAAAGCAAATATTATTTTTGTTGGTTTGAATGAATTCCTGCTTCATTTTTCTTTTAATTCTTAGAGCTCGTTGCAAGTCTACTACATGTGTTAATTTGTAATATTTCATAAAGGAAAATTTCGTACTTGCCTAACAAAATCGATCATACCACTTCATAAAAACGGATGAAGAAAAGACATTCAAAAAATATATATGTCTATATTATTAACTATTTCGTCCGTATTTTCCAAAATTTTTGATTAGACCAAGGAAAGTAAGTAATAGATTTTTATTTAATGAATTAAGTACATTCAAAAATTTGTACAACACAGGTTTCTAAGAGTAGGTAAACAAGAGACTGCAATTTCTCAATGCTTGGAAATTTTACTGTAACTAATCTACATATAAAAATCCCATTTTCATTATTTTGTGACTTATTCAGGTCTAAAGCTTTTGACCAGCTCCAACTCCTTCAACTTTTGTCAACTTCTTCAACTTTTGTTCTCAAACTCTGTTATTGTACATTGTAAATGAAGTTATAGCTTTCAGAAAAAATGTGTTTTAGTTACTATTGTGAAAAAATATAAATATAAAGTTTTATTTTTGTAATAATTATTACTATTATTTCAAGTGTAGGCCTTATGTTTTTGTCTTTTTAATGTTTAACTTCTGTTAATTATTTCTATGTTTTGTATTTTATTTATTATTTCAGAATGTTAAATTGTTGAAGACTGTTTACCCAGTACCTGATACTTTTGTGGAAATTGTTGATAACTTTTTGTTTTAATCATCGTTTAGTGAAGTAATTGTCATGCAAATATAGTCGTTTATGATTTATTGCTGGTGCAATAAGCAATATAAAAATACAAAACAAACATTTTCTTTCAAAAACTGTTCTAATTCTTAGTTACCCAATGAAAGCTTTGAAAGCAGTAGTACATGATGCTGCAGTTATGGAATTTATATTACTGCAGAGCGGGAGTTTGAAATTTTCCGGACTATGTTTGTAAATATACGACAATTTTTGTCATAATTATTTTAAAATTTGTAGGATTTGGTAGTTATATAGAATCAGGGTCCCTCACAGATTGTAACGATTTATTTTTAAAATCGATACTTTTTTGGGCGCTGAATCCGATTATGAAATTATCTTTCCTCGCAAATCACCATGAAATTAGTTATAAGCCCTTTTCTATAATATACCGACATAACCTCACTTGTTCGTACATATTTCAATTTGCCGTTTTATTTGAACTCATTTACACTTTAAAATGAACACTAAAATGTTAAAATGTCCCTATTTCAACTAAATTTGTTGATCAAAGACGTGTATTTGATTATTTGTAAATTGACGAAATTGCTAACCCACTAACATCTAACCTTTTAAGATACTGTGACGACGTTTCAAGCTGAACGAAAATATTAAAATGCGTACACTAACCGATAACCTTTAATTTAATTGATAACAACCAATAACCTTCAGGACTTATTTTTATAAAAAAAAATTAGTCTGTAAAACTGCATATATTAACAAATAACCTTTATAATGGGTAGGTTATCGTTTATTAGTTAATTTATAACTAACTGCTTATAATAACCGATAACCTACTCACCATTTACTAACTTAGGTAAATTTTCAGAATACAAGGTTAGGTAAATTTTCAGTGTGCAAAAAACTAATTTAAAACTGCATGATAACCAATAACCTTAATATGGGTAGGTTATCGGTTTTTAAGTGCATTTATAACTGCAGAGTACAACTGATACCTACTCACAATTTACTAAATAATCTAGGTTAATTTTCGGTGTACACCATTATGTGGTAGGAGTGATGACGTGATGAAATGTTGCAAATCATTAATAAATGTATTTTTCAATGATTAATAAATTACATTACTAAATATAGCGACATTATTAATTGGTTGTGAGCATTCATACGATAATGAAGAGTGATATAACGGCAAAATTTAATTACAAAAAAGTGAGTTTACATCGGCAGATGATAAAGAAAGGCTTATAAGTAATTTCATGATGACTTGCGAATAAAAATAATTTCATATTCGGACTCAGCACCCAAAAAGTAAGGTTTCAAAAAACTCGTTACAATCGGTAACCAGCCCTGATTTCTATACAAGTACCTACGATTTTTTTAAATTGTTACTGTGACAACGAAAAGTGTCAACTGATTTTTGTTTAAGTTCGCAAAATCTTCGGAACAAAAATCTTTCATAATAGATATAAAACTGTGTTAATTTTCCCGACGCTGGCCGAAAGACAAATCCGGGACCACCGCTTTTCAGCGTAGGCAAGGCGGCAAAAAAGCATTTTTTTAAATTTTTCTATAAACGTATAAATATATTCTTTTAATTTGAAAATTTCAAAACACGTAAAAAACATCAAGAAAATTAATTTTTAGTTGACTACGCCCAAGGTTTTTCTAGAGAAAAAAAATTAGGACTACACCCTAATGTATGTATAAACGTAAACTGCAATAACGAAATTTCGTTTTATTTACCTGTTTCAATTTGGTTGAAGATCACAAAGCACAAAAGAAATAGCATGTTTTGTCGCCAGATCGAAGAATTTATGAACATGATTAATATTGATTTTGTACTTATGATTTTGGTAAAAAGAACTTTAACTGGTTTTATAAAAATTTTGAAAAAGGATATTTTAAAATAATATGTACTCGTACTTACAACATTGTTTAAAGTGATGCCTAAAATAAAATTGATTAACCTATTTACATTCGTTGCCATGGCAAAAATTTTTCCAGCTGATTAGTTAGGTGTCAACACATAGTGAAAATTGTAAATAAAAACAAGCAGTTGGGCCCCCACTAGGCGCGAGCTTTATATCTATTACAGAGGCATGGCACTAAGTATTGGGTACAAATGTTTAGTATGACTTTTTAATATGGTATACCATTTTTCTATTAATTTAATACGGGGATATAAAATAAAATGTTTTTGTTGAAATTAAAATCAAAATTATAGTTTTAAGTTTAGCAAATAACAGATTCATAAAAATAGATTATGTTAGTAGTATAATTTAGAATTAATTTTATAATGTAGGATACATTAATCAATTTATAAAGTCAACAAAAGGATGTGTATAATTAATCATAATACTAGTAATGTAACGAATTTAGAGAGAGAACGAGTATGTGGGACAGAGAGAGAGTGAGATAGAGATAAGTACCGCTTCGAGAAAAATCTAACCGTTAAGGTTAAAGTTTTAAACTATTAGTATGCGAGTGTAATTAAATGAAATTATTTGATTGGCTTTCAGAATTAAGTTGTCGGTTTTGCAGTTGCAAATTAGGATGCTGGAAGATGGGTGAGCTTGGTGACGATTGGGACTTGGGCTCCACATCTGATGTAGGAAACACGCATTTCTGCTGTCGTTTATTACAACGGTAAAAAATGTAATAATTTAGTAGTTTATTTTTGTTTTGTTTTATTTTGTGTTTAAAATCTACTGAATTATGCATTAAAAAGTAATAATGTAAGTTTCTATTTAATCTAACAATTATGCATTAAAGTCGTCACCAACGAACATCATGTGGTCTCAGGTATTTTCATCTACAATGAACATGCAAAATTTTATATTTTAATTTTTATAATTTACAATAACATGGACCCTCATGTTATTGTACATTATAAAAATTATATTAAATGCTTTAATTATTACATTAAATGTAATTGGCAATAATTGCAGTATTACATTAAATGCTTTTGTGATAAATGAATCTGGTATTTGCTATTTATTTTTTCGTTTCACACTCTCTGCATGAGACCAAATATAAAAGAATTCACTGAAATACCTTTGGATTTACTGTAACATATTAATATTGGAATCCTTATTAAATTTAACATAATATTTTTTTTAACAACACACACACACCCATAGTATTATAACGCGACAAATGTTTGAGGTTAAAAATATCAAATAGTTGTTTGACCATTTAGCCCAGTCATAAGACAGGGTGTATCTGGAACTAATTAGGGTAAAGTTGAATTTTGATAGACAAAGTAGGCCTACATTTAAGAGCACTGTTTGTAAATATGCTGAATTCCCACTAGAACCCCACTTGCTTCCTCCGGTGTCCCAAATTTTAACATGCAGTGTTTTGCGTACAAGGCTTTATCTCCTAAACTAAATCCACCAATCATTGCAAACTGTTTTTTCATACATTTTACTTTTTTTTAATAACTTCTTGTAACATTTTTATTTATTTCTAACTTATTTGACACATAAAAATAAATGATAATCGAAATAAAACAAAAGAAAATCGGTTTTAAATAAAATTTTAGTTTAAATCTGACTTACTTTTAAAAAAAATAAAATTTAGAATATTTTAGATTATATTTAGTTATTATTATTGAATATATTTTATAAGGTGTATCTCAGCTATTATTGAATTAATATTTAATACTTTACCGGTTAATATTCTATTCATGTCGTTTCTGAAGCCGTCGCTCGCCTTCAGAGTTTCGTTGGTATTTAATTATTTTTTTCTTGCCATAATTCAATTAACTAATGTTCTTTCACTCAATTTTATTTCATAGGTCTATCTGTGACTTTATACTATGAATTATATAATAAAATACTTTATATTTACTTAACACATTCCATAAATCAAACCACACATAAGCACAACCATTCTCTTCAAACTGCCCCGGTCAACAGCACACTAAATCAAACTGCATTCACTTATATTAATTACTTTTTGTTTGATAATTTTTAAAAATTTCAAATGATAGGCCTATATAAATTTGTGTTGTAAATATGTATTTCAAACTTATTTGATGATCCGTGTAGATATTTCTTTATTTTAAAATTTTAATAAATTTTTTATGTAACTTTAAAACTCTTTTGATTCATTTAAACATAAATATTCTATCACTAAATTAACACTTGATTTTTAATTATTAGCTGAGATTTTTAAGCTATTTAATTTAATAATTTAGAAATAAGATTAGAATTATAATTGGCCAGTTTAATAGTTAACAAAATGTAAGAATTTAATTTATAAATGTTTACATAATTATCAATTGCAGTCAGGTTATTAACACATGGTTTATTAACCATGTTGTTAACCATGGTGTTGTTGACACCTTGTAGGTACATTTGTAATGCTACACTCAACACATTAGCTGTTTAAAACTTCTTGATATACCTGTTAAATGTTGTAGTAGTTATAAAAATTATACTGAAAAAATTGATTTGAAAAAGTAATTTTTTTATAATAAATACATTTTTGTAGAGGAAGTCCGGGTAAATTGGCCCTATCGGGTAAAGTGAACCTCTGTCTAATTCATGTGTTACAGAGCTGCTGCTATAAAATTACTCTTATTTCCGTTCAGAATGCAATGCGGAAAGTCCAAGCAATGTATTTCATATGGGAGTTTGAGCGCTACTACACCGAGTAAATGCCGGCCGCATTGGCGTAGTTGGTAACGTGCTCGCCTCTCATCATGCGGTCTTTCGTTCGAATCCGATTCAGGCACGGCATATTTTCATACGAAAAAAATCATTTCACCATTCATCGTCTGCATTAGCAGTAACTGCAGAACAGTCGGACGTTAAAAAAAAAAAACACCAAGTAAAAATATCGACTCCGCGTCACAACGTGTTCTCATTTGAAAATTCCTAATTGAATATCGTAACATGAAAACATACTTCATAAATGTATCGTTTTAAATATCCAGGGACTGACAAATTTACATAGCACTGGAATTGTTTATCAATTTCATTGGCTTTTTATAAATTCTTCAAAGTAAATAATAGTTATTGTTTAAATTTTGGTAAAATCTTACCGATAAAAAATCGTTAAATTACCTAAACTTTTGTAATTTTTGTTTGTTTTTAAACAAAAATATTGTTTACTAAAAATTATGATTAATTTGTGTCAAGACACGATGAGAGAATTAAAATCACTTGCATAAATTTTTCGCTTAGCTATGGGAATACAACTTTTGTAAAAAAATGTTACTGTAAGACCAATTTAAATTAAATTGTAAAAATTTAAGTACTATTTTTAGATTTAAACTGTTTTTGTAAATTGTTTAAATAAATTTAATCTGTTCATGTAAATTTGTACGTTTTTCGTCTGACAACCCACGGAAAAATATCCAATAAAGGCTGGAAAATATTTTCTTAATTCCTTTCTTTAACTATAATTAATAAAAGAACATGGATTCATTTTTTTAAAAAATATGAATAAACCAAGTTATTTAATCTGAGAAAAGTAATTAGACTAAAAATATTCCCTTTTCAGCAATATTTTTGTAAATATTGAATAACTGGATCTATTTAGCGGCAGTTGGAATTACTGTGCTAAAGACGAGTAGGCCTACGTACTGTTTAAAATTATGCTGTTTAATAACAAAGCGAAATAATTAAAAAGCAGCACAAAGTCAAATAGACTAATGATAAAAATGATAAAAAGTTATTTGAACTTCCTATATTGGAAACCTATTGATCTATATCGGTCTATATTTGTCGGAATAAAACAAAAGAGAAGACAGGGAACACGTGCGAGCGGTCTATGTTTGTCGGAATAAAAGAAAATAGATTATCTACCATTCCGTCTGTCACCTTTCGGCTATATTTGTCGGAATAAAACAAAAGAAATTGTCTCCCATTTTGTTGTCGACCATTCGGCATGCTACCTAATTAAAAATCAGCCCACAGTCAAATAGAATAATGATAAAAATGATAAAAAGTTTTTGGACTTCCTTTATTGATCTATATCGGTCTATATTTGTCGGAATAAAACAAAAGAGAAAACAGGGAACACGTGCGAGCGGTCTATGTTTGTCGGAATAAAAGAAAATAGATTATGATAAACTTTATGTGTGACAATATTTCACTACCGATTTACATTAAACTGTATAGTTTATTAAAACAGAATGTCTCTAACCATTAAGAGTTTGATTTGTAAAAGAAAAATTAGTTGATATTGCGCAATTGGACAATTTTGAATTTATCTAAACTCTAAATGAACCGTATTTATTTTACTTCCCTTTTGTGAGGGTTGAAAGACGACATTTTTATTAATTATAAATGAAAACAAAAGAGAAAACAATCTTTAATAAGTTCAAATCGAAGCGATTTAGTGTTTACTAGTGCTACAATTAATTACAGTACTTTAAAATCCGCACTACGTACGCTCATTACTATACCCCGAAGAATTAAGGAATCAACTGAGTCAAAAAAAAATAGATATATATGGTGAGTTTACATAAATGATATCGATAAAGCAAAAGGGAAATACAGATGCGCCAACACAGTTCCCACTATTCTGAATGAAATGGCTTGGCCCTAGTTCGCAAACTGAGAACAATCATGCTTCTCCTGTACAGATTACAGACTAACAACGGTGTACGAAACTTGGCATCATTGTACTGCTAATAAACACAAGGCTACATTGTACGGTTGTAACAGACGGTTAAACTGTGGACTTATTTTGAATTTTTTGTTAACTATGAGAATGGCTCGCGAGTTCTCGCTTATGCGACTTTGGAAAATACAACTTGTGTATGAAACTTTGCATCAGTGTACTGCTAATACACACATGGCTACATTGTACGGTTGTAACAGACGGTTCAACTGAGGACTTATTTTGAATTTTTCGTTAACTATGAGAATGGCTCGCGAGTCCTCGGTTATGCGACTTTGGACAAAAACTTGTGTAAGTGGTATATACGACTCTCTAGTGTCAGTGCTACATGGGACACACACTTGGAACTAACTGTGCCAGCAAACCATACTAACAGGGGACATTTTCTTCCTTATAAATATATACTTTTATTAATCGTAGGAGGCCGTAGATACCGAATTTCAATGTTTTACGCTCCGAGAACCACGTGTGTGTCTTCAGTCGGATTTTAGTCTCCAGTACGTCAATGTATATCAATACCAATGTTCCTTAATAACCCTATTTGAAAAAGACTCACACTCTCTCACTCTCTCTCTCTCATACACACACACACGTACACACAAGCACGCAGGCACACGCACAGAGACCAATCGCAAAACCATGTTTTTTTGGGTTCAGGGGGTTTGAAAACGTGTGGATCCGGTGAAATGTCGATTTCGAAAAATTGACATGAAAACAATACTTCCTTTTATATATTCGCCCCTTAATCTACCTTAACAGAATTTCAGGAAGACCTCGTTTTACCTGGTGAGCTGAAATCCGGACGAAATCTTTTGCTAGCCGTAACTCGGAAACAAAGCATTTGCGGACCTAAGTTTATATGAATTTTTTTCATTTTTTTACATGTACAATGAACTCCCAAAGTCTCTTATATCTTCGTGAATCACCCTGTATAAACATACTGTATTTAAAGGGAAGGAAAGTATTGATTTCATGTCAATTTTTACATTCTCTTCCCTAAACGAATATGTAGGAAGGAACGTATTGTTTTGATGGCGATTTATGGAAATCGAGTTTCCATCGGACATACACGTTTTCAGACCACCTGAACCAAAAAAATATGTTTTTAGCGATTGGTCTGTGTGTGTGTGTGTGTGTGTGTGTGTGTGTGTGTGTGTGTGTGTGTGTGTGTGTGTGTGTGTGTGTGTGTGCGTGTGTGTGTGTGTGTAAACAAAATATTTTAAGAACGGAACATTGTACGAACTTGAAATTTAAAACTTAAGTTAGATACTACTAGCGGACCCGAAAGGAACATTTTCACCAAAATCGGTCAACCGAAAGTAGTAGTTTATTTATGTAAAATTTAATAATTAAATTTTACATAAATAAACATGGTAACATTATGTTACTTTTTAAATAAAATCGCAAAAAAATTATTTTTTTGCGATTTTCTCAAAAACTGGTCGTACGGTTTTTTAAAAATCGCTTGGTTTACTAAATTTTTTATGCTGTACACGGTAGGGTAGACGTCATGTTGGCTAAAATTCCTGGGTAAGTTGTTTTCTTGTAAAACAATTGTTTTTTTAAGATTGCGACTTAAATATGCATGTAAACGCAAAAATGTGTATAATTAATGTTGTAGAGAATTTTAGATCGTACTAATTTTGTTTCAAACATTTGTCTGATTTTTTTCTCACGGAAACGTGTAAAAAATCCATTTTTTAAAGATTTCAACTTTACTATGCATTTACGCAAAAGTGTCTTTAATCAATTTTTTAGAAAATTAAAAAACTGCAACTTCTAATTTGAGAATTTTTTTCTATAGAGCCTCGTTTAGTGTGAAAGAAAGATTTTTTGTACTTTTAAGCCAAACTGAGGTCGATTTTTATTTTGTGCCTTTCACTCATGATTAAAATAAGGTTACGTTTTTTTATGTTAGTTTTTAGTTTATTTCTATTATTTTATTACTAATATTAGGGTTTATAGTTAATTCTGTGCATTGGCAAGAGAAAGTTGTGTATGTGTTCACACTAGATTTTCAGCTATAGAGTGATCTCCCTGAAGTGAAGAATCATTTTGTATATTCATATAGAAAAGAAAAGAAAATTAATTGTCTAGAATATACCTTCGTTACGTAACAGATTTACGGGATCACCTGTATGAAAGACCGCTCGAAATTACAATTGCATCGTATAGTCAACGATTTACGTTAAACCTTAATATTTAACCTCAAATAAAATACTACCCTTTAAATAAGGGTAACTAGAATAGGGGATGAAGAAAATTAAACGAGACATTCTCTCTCTTTATTCAGCAAATAACAGTGTACGTTTATTAAGTTTATTAAGGAGATAGCCTAGGAGGAGATATATGTCGTGTGACGCACACAGCTACCTTCCCCACCATAAACGAAGCAAACACTGGGTGCCTAAAAAACAATTTAACATTAATTCCGGACCTTTCTCGTTGTAAGTGTATACTGCCTGCCCGGCCGGTATCCTGTGCACATAGCGTGTGAGAGAGATAGAACGATAGGGCGGTGATAGTAATTATTTTTTTGAAAAACATCACGTGACGCAGAGTACAAAGTTTGCGTTTACGTACCAGATTGTATGCAAATTATACGCAGTCTAAATATAGCCCAATATTAATAATCACGCTGAATCACCATAGAATGATGAATTGCGATTCAGTGTGGTGACACCATTTCGTGTATAAAGTTAGGTTATTCCTCGGTTTATTGTAACTTTCAAGCTTTTGCGTAAAATTCAATTAAAATTTCGGCGATATTTAATTTGCAATAATCATGGAAGATGTTAACAGTGTGGCGACAGGATTTCGTGTATAAAATTAGAATATTTTCTCGGTTTATTGTTAAATTTGTGTATTGTAAGTTTCACGTAAGTTTCACGCATGAAATGTAAGTTTCATTGTAAGTGTGTAAAGTTAAATTTAAAAATGGATTTTTTTTATAAATGTGTCTCTCGTGTACAACTTTCATTTAAGAGAACATCGGCTGTTGACAGCCTCGTTGTTGCGCGTAGTACTAAAAGAAAGAATTAACTTTAAAGGATAAATTTTAATGGTTTTCTAATGCATTTAAGGTAAGCAAAAATGCGGCAACCATTTATGAATTAATAACACAAGAAAATAAAAAAATAATCAACTTATAATGTTTCCGTAAAAACGAAGCACAACTTCGTATTAATAAAACCATTTCTTATAATTCTATTAAAATAAATCCATAATATGTTGCATAAAGCGAAATTATTTACCGTAAAAACATGGATAGATATAGTCACTTGAGTCACGAGTTTGCCCTTGTTTGCAACGAGGGTAAAGGGGGAAAAGCACCAGTGCGCATGCGCAACTGCTTTAATTTCAGTAAGTACGACAAACATAAAAACTTGTACTATACCCGGAGCATATACAGTATATCCTTTTGAAGGAACCTTTTGTAGGCTAACTGTACGAATATAACTGTTTATAAAAAGAATAAAACGTGGTCGAATTATTCACAGTGCTGAACGCAATGTAATAAAATGTTGTAAAGTTAAAGCTAAACAAAAATGCCTATCCGTGTCTTTTAACAAAAGCAATGAGCGAGCTGCTAACTATTGTGATGTTTCTCTTTCCGAAATTCGAAAAGTAAAGAAGGAAATTAAGGACGTGTTGAAGCTATTCTTTAACAGTTTGGTTATACATGGTAAAAAAAACGGTTAGGTAGAAACTAGAGAGACAGATAATGAAAACGCCGGTGACAGCAATAGTAAAGAAGGCGGCTAAATAAAACATTTCTAGTCATTTAATTAAGCTACAGGCAATATTACAGGTCATATTTATTTCTTATAAGGTTTATGAAGAAACCATTTTCTCGGAATAAACCACAGCTTACAAAATGTGTGTAGAAACTGGACGGTAGTGAAATGTACGAGTAGTGTTTCACTGTTGAGGTTGGCCGCACTGTAAATAAATCATTTCCCTTCCTGAGAGCCCATACAAACGCAAAAGGCAATCTCGTGACTTGAGCACCTATACCAGTAGTAGATATGTTGAGGTTGGTTAATAGCGCGGGATGTGCACAGCCATGTCTCAGCTTATAGCCTAGTTCTTGTACACACACGGTTACTAGACTAGACGTTAGCGGTAACGCGTAGCTGCTGTGAGGTACAATATGAGCGATGACGTAGTCTGTTCCCCTAACATTAGGATTATTGCATTGTTTTATAAACATAGCTTTTCAAGTACGTCTATACGGGAAATCCAATTTAATTTTTATAATTCTTCGTTTGCGGCCTAAAGTGTTTCTTCAGTAACTTGTTTTCTTGTTTCAGCTGGGCGTTTTCACGTTTTAAGAGATCTGTTATTCAAATTTGGCGGTTGTTCATTAATAACACGAGGCGTACCCTCCTCTACGGGATCCCTTCATTTTGTGAACTGCCTCTGTTGTAATTGGATCATGAGATTGAATATCGACAAATTTAAATTTGGTACTAAATTCATTTTTACTATCTTTTGCCTGTATGAATATATAGGAAGCAAGGTATTGTTTTCATGTCGATTTTTCGAAATGGAGTTTTCACCGGGTCTACACGTTTTCAGACCCCCTGAACCCAAAAACATGTTTTTAACGATTGGTCTGTGTGTGTGCGCGCGCGCGCATGTGAACAGAATATCTCAAGAACGGAACATCGTACAAACTTGACGTTTTAACTTGAGATATTCTGTATACACACGGGCGCACACACATACACAGACCAATCGCTAAAAACATGTTTTATGATTTCAGGGGATGTGAAACCGTGTATATTCGGGTGAAGAGTGTATTTGTTAAAATTGACATGAAAACAATATTTTCCTTCCTATATATTCATATAGGCAATAGAAAGTAAAAAGTACGATGGTCCCGCAGTAACACTCACAAAATTGAGCGTGGCAGTAAAAGTGATATAACTTGAAACTCACAAGAATCAGAATCGGACGAAAACGGGTTGTTTTGGAACATCCAGTAGCTAAATACTGTAGCTGTCTTCGTCGAATTTCATTAACCCTTGAATCACTACTTCCACTAATGCTACACTTTGTTAGAAACACACGCGCGCACACACACACACACATACACGCACGACTGTCTCGTCGCTTTCATGTGATCACGCATGTCATATTAACGTAACAAGATTCACGTAACAAATATTGAACTGTTTAGACAATGTACTAAACAAATAGCATCACCACATCTTACCGTATTCCGAAAACTCTGGTTGGAGTGTTAAGGGGGGAAAAGTACTGTCATCGTAAAAAAAACATTAAAATTCTTGTGTGAAACACTCACACGACTTTTTCTATAATAATGAACAATACAATCTATGTTTCACCATTAGTAAACGATGTAAGATGAATATTATAACATAATTTTAATGACGCAACATGAAAAATCAACCTCTGTTCTCTCTAAAATTTCTACGGAAAATCAGTAATTTTTATTTTCTCTTGCCTGTATGAACATAGCCTATAAGAAAAAAAGTTGTTGTTTTCATGTCGATTTTTTGAAATCGAGTTTTCACCGGATCTACACGTTTTCAGACCCCCTCAATCCAAAAAAACAAGTGTTAGCGATTGGTCTGTGTGTGTGTGTGTGTGTGTGTGTGTCTCTGTGTGTGTGTGTGTGTGTGTGCTTTTGTATATAAATTGAGAGAAGTTGAAGTGTGATGTTGAGAGTGATGGCATCAATAAAATAGAGAGGCGTTTGAATTTTCATTTGTATTTATTTTTTAAAACTAGGTCCGACTTCTTGATAGACGTTGGGGCAATATTTGTCGGCTAGTATAGAGAACGCCTGGTTGGATCCGTGCGGCACGTAGCCGTCGCGCGACAATCGACTCCACATGTGAACCAGAGTGGAATTTTTGATTTGCCTCATGATTCTTTGGGTTTCGCTTTCGTCCAGGAAACTTTTCCAGTCGGAAAAGTGTACCGGGTAAAACACGTTCGGCGGGTACAAGTGAAATCCACTGCAACGGCTTTTCATCAGCTGGAACACCTGCACACATAAAATACGCCCTCTTACACTTCACTCAAAAAATTGGTTTTTAATATGCTTTTTACGGTTGATGAGCTCTGCTGTTCAACACGTTTAGATCAATCACAACGTTGCCAGATTGTACCTGACATACATTACGTGCGCATTCGTATAACAGACGCAATAGTTCACTCTCGTCTTGCATCTCGTACTTAACACATCGATTATAGAGCGCGTTAACATCCAATACTTTATAACATAATCAGCTGATTGTATGTTTATAGGTTACAATTATTATTGAAAGACTAAAATATGGCTGACGAAATATTTAACAGAGCTACCAGAGCAAGTATTGGCTAGGTATAAAGTGTGTAGGGGGCCAATGCAAATGTTCAGAGCTCATCAGCCTTGAAAAATAGTATATTTAGTTTCACTTTGTTAAAAAATTAGTTGTGTTTCTTATGACATTGTCAGCCAACCTGAAGCATTTACCTCCTATTTCATAATATAAGTAGGCCTAAGCAAGCGAGACATAGCAAAAATTCGGTTGCTTAATTTTCTACCCGGTTTCATCTTATCCAGTATAAAAATGTTTAAAATTTCGTCCTTTTTTGTTATTCCTAATTCGTGTACTCTGCAATCTGTTCAATTGAGAACAATAAGCAACCCCATGTGTATGACGTGTAAATGAGGTGTAGTCTTGTACAGACCCAGACCGACCATTCCTGAGTGAGTACAGTTAATTGAACGCCAATTATCAAAGTACACCACCACTGTCTAGTATTCAAATCCGTACAAAAGTCACTAACTCTAATACGATTTTAACTAGCAATCTTCCGTCTTCGAAAATCAGCTGTTAAACAGGTGATTCGCGGTGACGGCTTTACCTCTAACCAACCCGGAGGGTAAAATGTCATCCAGCTTAATTTTATTTTAAACTTTTTTTATTACTGGATAAGATGAAACCGGACACCTTCACTTCATTACCACAGGGTGTCTGGCTGTGAGATAACTGTTACTAGTGTCACAGTACACGTCTACCTGTCGTTTTATTAAATGTTTCAGCCATATAATTGACATAGTGATAAGAAACACAACTATTTATTGTAGCCCTGCAACTAACAGATAATTGAAGTGCAAATCATTTAACACTCCACCTGCCTGTTATGGCAATATACGAAAGGACATTATTGTTTAAAAGTCGGTTTTTAGAAATCGAGTTTTCACTTAAGTCCAGCCTCTCTTAGTTTGCTCCTAATGTAAACAAATAATGACATCACTGAGCATGCGCATTATATCAAAATGTGTACACGCTCATTAAAAAGTAACAACTAAATACTTTCAAAAGTATTTAAACACAAAATACAAATTTTATAAAATACAAAACAGAATATATGTAAAGCTGTTTGAAAAAATGTAGCGTGTTACAGGTATGTAGATATGAAACGACTTGCGCAACATAGAACAGGTTGGAGAACTGCATTAAACCAGTCGAGAGTCTGATGACAAAAAAAGTCTTAATTTGAGTGAAACGTAAAACAACTTCTATACAGGGTGAGTCACGAAGATATGCAGAAACTTTAGAAGCTCATTGTACATGTAAAAATAATGAAAAAAGTTTATATACAAATGGGTCCGGAAATGCTTCGTTACCGAGTTATGGCTAGCGAAAGTTTCACCCGGATTTCAGCTCACCAGGTGAAATGAGGTCACCCTGAAATTCTGGTAAGGTAGATTAATAGGCGAATTCATTCATTTCTTATGGTTGTTGATCTGATAAATTGAATAAAACAGGTCCCAGAGCTGTAAGTTAAATAATTTTTAAGAAAACCAGGGTCAAATGCAAAAAATGTAGTGAAACCACATTTTTTCATCTTTCGGCAAGAATAACTTTGTTATTTCACCAAGAAACAGTTAAAATTTTTGAATAAAACATGTAGAAAATTTAATTCTGAACAAACCGGTGTAAATAAAGTGCACAGAAAGCGAATAAATGGTTGATTAAATGAATTTTTATTCATAACAGTACAAAGTAAAAAATGTGTTTTTTTCACTCCATTTTTTGCATTTGATACTGGTTTCCTCAAAAACTATTTAACTTGCAGTTCTGGAATCTGTTTTATTCAATTAATCAGATCAAAAACCATAAGAAACGATTGAATTCGCCCCTTAATCTACCTTACCAGAATTTCAGGAAGACCTCATTTCACCTGGTAAGCTGAAATCCGGGCGAAATCTTTCGCTAGCCGTAACTCAGTAACGAAGCATTTCCGGACCAATGTTTATATAAACTTTTTTCATTATTTTTACATGTACAATGGGCTGTCAAAGTTTCTGCATATCTTCGTGAATCACCCTGTATACGGTTGTGACGTTTCGAATAAGAGGTTACCTCAGAGACTTGGCAGAATTCTAGGAGAGAGTTGGTGAGTAGAATAGGTCCGTTGTTGGACCAATCGTTGCCATCGAACCAATCCCTGAAGTTGTCCACGCAGTTGGTCAACAAATTGTGCGCGAATCCACTCGGCTCAAAATTCAGCACCCCGTTCGCAATCGTCTCGTCGTCTTGAACGCCAGCAAAATTCGACTTAAGTGACGTCAGGGGTCTAAACACAAACCAACAACAAATTTCATATCAAACAATCACTCGAATTGCTCTTTATGTTGCTATGTTTACTAAATTTGTTATGCTCTACATGATAGGACAGGCGCCATGTTTGCTGAAATTCTTGGTAAGACTATTTTCAAGTAAAAAAAATTATTTTTTTAAGATTACACAGCTTTAATATGAGTTGTAGCGCAAAAATTTATATAATAACAAGTGTGGAAAATTTAAAATCCTACAACTTTTATTTCAAACATTTTTTTGTATAATGCTTAGTTAAGCGATAATTAGCGATTTTTGTTTTTTTTCTGATGAAAACGTGTGTAAAATTTAGTTGATTTCAGCCTTAGATTGATTATATGCATTTTACGACAAAAATGTATATAATTATATTTATAGGACATTAAAAGATCTACAACTTTTAATTAAAGCATTTTTCTCAACAGAGTCTAGTATAACGTGAAAGAGTGATTTTGAGTATTTTTAAGCCAAACTAAGTTCGATTTTCATTTTGCGTCTTTCACTCATGATTAAAATAAAGTTATGTTTTTTGAGGTTATTTTTTGTTTATTTCTAATGTTATACCTATTACTAATGTGTTGTTTAGGTGATCAGCCGAAAGGCTGGTTTGAACCTGTAGAGGTTTTACTAAGTAAAACGAGGAGTGAGGTGGTTTACATTTGCCACAACTCACTGGGTGGAAAAGTACACTTATCAGCATGCCGGGCCCTCTGAAAAGCACCTATTTTCCACTCTGCAAATGACACCTTCACTTCATTCACCACACAATCCAACTGTATAATGAAATTGATTACTTTCAGAGGAAATAACTCTGATTAGTGTCTTTTACACCTCTACCTCTTTTGTACTTAAATGATTTTAGTCATTCAATTGGCTGACCATGTGACAAGAAACAGAACTATTTATTTTAGCCCTGCAACTAACAGATTGAGTGTAAATACTTTGACACTCCACCTGTCTGTTATGGCCAGATATTACTAATGTTAGGTTATATTGGTCATTATTTACATCGGCAAGAGAAAGTTGTGTGAGTGTTTAACACCAGATTGTTTTTTTTTTCAATATTTGTATGTAATGAAAACGACGGAAAAATAATAAATTGAACGGGGAATATTTACCTCATGGAGATGACGTCCAGGTCGAGGTAGGTGCCTCCATAAGTCCAAAGTAATAGTAACCTCATGGCGTCGCTGATGTGTTCCAAAGGGTATTGGGAGTTTTCAAAGGCGCCGTTCACCCACAGCTCATTCAAAGGCGTGCCGTTGAACAGCCGATCCATTTTCACCTTCACCAAATAAACATTCTTGTAATTATCTAGCAACGCTCTCACGTGGTTCGAAGACAGTTCGTAAAACGCTTCGTTTAATTTACACGTGTGAAATATGTAGGTTTTATATTTAGGATTCAATCTGGCGGTGGATTCAATTGCACAACATTGACGTCCGTTCAAAACTATTCCTTCTTCCGATGAATGCTTACAACGCAGACTTTTCGTTCCACAAGACGATTCCACAAAAAATATATTCCTCCTACTTTTCTTTATTGATTTTTGTCCGATCATTTTCTTCATCCAAGGTGTTTGCTGCGCCGAATCTTCAACGTCCCACCAATTCATCGATTGTCTTTTTTTTATTATCATTTTTTTATTCTTATTACTTTTTGTTTCCTTATTATTTTTATCGTCGTAATTTTCATCACCGAATTTATTTGTGGTTTTTTGTTGAGTAATAACACTGTATATTTTATTGTTAGATCGTTCCGTTACAGTGTTGCCGATAATTCTAACGGTTGACGGAATTACAGGCCTATCAGCTGGGCTCTTCTCTGTCTGATACATTTTAGGAAGCTCCTTTCCTCCCCCGTTCTACTGAAAACTTGTTCATTCGTCATCATTTCTCTCCAGCCGACCCTCAACATCCTTCTATAGCACCAGGCCAGTAGGTATAGTTCTGCATTCAACTAGGTATAATAAATCTTACATTTATTTAAATAAATTTACATAAAACTTACATTATACGATGCAAGTACGATGTACTTATTCAAAGTGTAGGAACAAGTACGATGTACTTATTACAGAACATAAAAGTATGTATGTATATTTCATTAAACTAAAGATTTTATGACAGACTACATAAATTTTGTTTTACACTGTTTATTTATAAAATGTAGTTACAGAATGTTCAATAAGAAACACATTATCTGTCTCATGAGTTAAATAGACAACAGTTGAATAACTTTAGTTGAACTGTAAGAGAGAGAAGGTAAGGAAGACAAGTACAGATTATTATGGTTCTCTTTAAACGCAAAATCTATAGATGTCAGAATATTATGTACTAGTTGTACAACTTTTATTGCTTAGATAGTGAAATAGAATTTACACGTTCTATTTTACTGTTAGCATAAAGATTCCTGCATTTCTCATCGTCTTGATTTTTTATGCAAATAGAGTTGATACGTAGTGCCATACTACTACATACTACATACAACTGCCATACTATTAAAATGTACTAAAGCTACATGTATCGTACCATGTTTAATGTAAGATTTATATCAACCTTATTTGCATTCTAGTCATAAAATTGAATGTGTATTTCATGAAGTTAAGATTTGTACATCGTTACTTTTAATAAATGCAAAAAGAGTTGATACATTTAACTTAATGAAATACACAGTAGGTGATAAATAGTGCGATCACTCTTATATTATTCAAATGTACTAGAATTTATGAATTGTAAAACAAAATCTTGTACATCGTTACTTTTAATAAATGCAAATAGAGTTGATACATTTAACTTAATGAAATACACATCTGTTGAGTAAAAGTAATAAAGTACAAGATTTATCAACCTTAAATCTTGTACTTTATTACTTTTACTCAACAGACAATTTGAATAATATAAGATTTTATCGGTAACGAAGAGGAATTTTATTTTTATTATAGTAAATAACACAGTACGTCTTCAGAAGGTAAATTTTAGTACTGCAATTTGACACTTAATTTTACCTGTTGTTCAACTTCAACTTTTATAAATACACAAGATACAAGAGAGGTACATTTTTACGATGACAGTGGGTATGTTTTACAACCGAAGGAAATTGTATAACCGCTTCTGACCATATCAAGTTTAGACATTTACATTTAAATAGTAAGAAAATGACGCCAGACGCCAGTATAATTTTATGTTTAATGCAAATTATATATTACGTTGTCAGGTGAAGTAGTAAAATTAATAGTGTAAGATAGAAAATATAATTTTGTCTGGGAGGAACAATATTTATTGCTTTTTGTGAGAAACAATCTCCTTTTCATTATACTAGCAGTACATGCATGGTAGAATCATTATTTATGATGCAGAAAATTATTAATCATTTCCTCTGGCTGTAAAAGTCAACAACTTTATGCACTCAGTAAAATTGCAATGCGTTTTACAAGCGTTTCTTTTATATTAGACTGACAGGTCAACGACAGTCTACAAGAGGTAGTTGAACTTACAAGTTCACTTTAGTATAAAACACATTCCAAATACATTCTTCATACATTTCGTGTTGTTCAAAATGAACAGACATATAGAGACACAATACTACGTTTGGTTTCATATTTTCACGTATTTACATGTTGATTCACTAGAATCCTGTTATCATGTTTGCAAACTTTTTAGACTTTTGACAATGAACGAACTAAAAACAGAGAGACGGAAAATAACCTTTTTGAATAACTTACGCACCAGCGTACGTTTACGATACATTTCTTTGAACGATTTCGAAGACGAACGAAAGAAACACTATTTGCCATTGATTTATAACGGTTATTATTTTTCAAAATTTCTTAATCTTTTCACCTGTAGCGGTTGTAATTTGAGTAGTTCATTTAACGTTCCAATTCAACCATCTGAAATTAATCATTTGGCTGCATGTAAATTTTATTTTCGTGATTTTTTCGATTTGCCTTGCTTCCACTCAACCTGGTACATTTTTCACCCTGAACGGAAGAAGTACTGGCATATGAACGTTTTAAAGAGATATTTAAAACTACAATTTCCATGGGTAAGAATTTAATTAATGTTTAAAAAAAAATTTGGGATATGTACGCTTCAGGTAGATTTTAAGGCGAATATTACAAGCCGAAAAATCCTTTTAGATTTCATTAACTTACCGAATCAGAAATTTGGTAATATGAGGTCTACAGCTTTTGATTTGATTTTTATACCTGGGAAAACAGCGTGGAAATCATTTTGCAGTAATAAAACATCAACCAAATTCACTGTCTCGTACAAATGTTCTTGCAAACATTTCTGTATGAAGTCATACAATTTACGGGCAGAAGACGATGTGTCTTCAGTTAGTATGACGTCATTTTAGAAAAAATTGTACTCTGTTCTCAACTCTTTATGTCCCCTTCCACACTTTTATTACTATTACTTACCCCACCATTGTATCAATACCCCACCAATTCTTGGTCTTTACTTTATATACCGTGACGTGTAGCATATCATCTAGTCTTCTTACGACACTACACATCAACGCTTACACAAAATGGACTTTGCTATTAAATTCAACTCTATGACCTACCCAAAATACCGTCGTACGTCAGAACTTACAACTGGTAAAGACTACATAATAACTTCAATGAAACGATCAACCACTAAGTACGGGGACACCATACGAGTGGACATTCTGGATGAGGATAAGGACTACTTCATGTATCTGCCGGATCGCTACAACAAGGCATTCACTGATGTGGAACTTGGAACGTTTGATTGCAGTACACATGTTTTGGTGAAGACCGGCAAAGGAGAGTTTCAAATTAAGGAAAAGGTATGTGAATTTTAAATAAATTATATTAAACAAAAATATTTTAAACATTATTTTAATTTATTTTTTAAAATAAATTTCACATTTATTGGTTCGTTATAGCGGTTACACTTTCTTGTGAACAAATAAAAAGAAACACTTTATTAGATAATTAGAAAAAGGAAATTAAACATTATACAGTGTACATGACTTTTTTGTGAGAGTAATATGTAATTTTAATGTTGTTGACACGAATTAATAAATTAATAGACCCAGAAACGGTATTTCTAAACTACCAACACTAAGACACAGAAAGTCCATTTCCACACTACTTTTACTATTACTATTACTACTACAACTAAGAGCTAGTGAACTCATTTTTTCTCCTACTCACATGTATTCGTTCTTTTTTGTACTATTTGTCTTGTTTTTATGTTATTCCAATATTTATACACTACATCAATTATTATTCTAAACATTTGAAAATTTTGTACCACACATATTGTTGTCGTTCAAAATTGAAAAATTTATTTATAAAAACAAAAAATGACAACTTGTCACATTCACTTTGTTATAACATCTCAGTTTCGGAACATGTGAAAATATACTTTATTTAGTTGTACATTCCAAATAATTACTATACTGTTTTTAAATTAAATATATTTCATTCTTCATAAATATTTCCCTTGCCTTTAAGTTATGATTAATTGATCATCATATGTTTAACGTGCTTTTTATGGCAGTGAATTTCTGCCTAATGATTTCAAAATCATCAGATTTATGTTTAGTAGAGAAATAGAGTTTTACCATTTATCTAGTGCTTTAATTTTGTCTTAAAAATGCATTGTTAAGCTAAAAAGTCCTTATAAATAAATTTTAAAATAAATTAGTTATACAATTTGAAGAAGTAATTTGGGGAAAATAATTTTTATTGAATACTAAAACTTGAAGTTTTTATCTTAGTTTAGTTGTTGTTACGTCGTTTAGTAAAATATTATTTTTGACATTTTAGTCGAAAAATCGTCGACGGAAACTTGCGATAAGTTTTCAATTAGTGTTAAGGAAATCAAGTATTTTAGCGAAAGTATTTGAAAGGTCAGTAGCCTGTTAAGTGATCTTCATTTTAATCATAATTTCCTGAAACATTTGCTTTATAATTGTTAAAACTTCTGCTGTTTACTTGATAAAAAATTGATTCAGATGCAGTACAATATTACAAACTGAAAACATCTTGTAAACAAAATGGGGACTTTTTGCAGTAGTCACTCATTTGTAAAATGTAATAAACAATGAACACGGATAAAAACATGGTTCTTTACTTAAAATAAAAATACACAGCATCAATTTGTTTTAAGATAAAGGACATAAATAGAAATCTTACACCTTCACGATTTCCATTAATGGAAAATACTGACTAGAAAATTATCATCAAAATTAGTCAACGTGAATTAATTATAACTGTATTCCAGTCGACCAATTTGATGTTGTTGTCATGTTGTTTTTTATTAATTATAGTACAATAATTAAGAATGAACGTAACGTTTTAAACTTTATCACAAATGATAATTTACAACTTACTTTTTGTGTAAAAATCTATTTCCTCCTGCGTTAATCTTTTTAGAGCAACAACGCATTCTAATGACATCTGATACATTATATTATAGATGGTAGATTTTTTAAAATCTCTAACGGAAAAACATTTAGCTTGTTCGCTTCCTCCCTGAAAACAAAAAAAGAAAACTAAAAAATTGTCACGAACCATAAAACGTGTTGTCAAATAAAGAGATTTATAGTTAAATTGAAACGTTGGGTTTGTTTTACTCAGTGAGGAAGGCAAGTGTAAACCACCTCACTAATTTTTTTTTAGTAAAACCTATAAGTAGAAATTGTAATAATCATTGCTAATAACAGAATAAATTTCTTATCTAGTTAATAATTAAGTCAAATTTTTGTTTTCTGTTACAGAAAAACCTGATTGAAAAGAACAATTAAGACGCACTAGCGAGTTTCATAGAAGTAGCACTACGTTTCATTGTGGTAGCAAAGAAACACAACTTGTAGACAACAGTTTGACACGCAATTGTTTCGTGTGCAAAATCAAGTAGTTTATAAAACATTAACTTTTTAATAAATACAGTAATTAAGTTAGTTATCAGTAATACCGTCTTTAAGTTATGTAGATTTTTTAATTATTTTGAATAAATTATGAAGTCGTTAGCTTCTAATAATTAGTATTCTTCGGAGACATCCTCAGAAATTATTGTACTAAACACTAAACACATATAACATTTGAAACAAATATGGTCGAAGACCATATTTGTTTTGTTTTTAAATTTGTTTTTAAATTATGGTCGAAGACCAAAATTGACCACGTCAATTACTAAACTATTACAACAGCCATGCTGCGCGCGAAGGAAAAAAAATTCGAAGCAATTTCTTAGGAACAAATTATTATACCGTCATTCGGCCGAATAACCGCGCAAGGCATGGTTGTTGTAATAGTTTAGTAATTGACGTTTATGTATATATATATATATATATATATACAAATGCAAATACTGAAAAATAGGCGTCGATTAGCTTCTTAATTGTATTTGAAACAATTATTGTGTGGTGAAATAAATGATCTTTATATGCTTAGAAAAATCTCTTTTCACGTCCCAAGTTTTTATAACCGTTCAAAAAATATGTTTTATCACAAATCTTTTCTATTAATTATGCGGCTTATTCGCCGGTAAACTGTATGATAGTTAATTATAATTTCATGGACAGAATTGTGACAATAGATCCATTTTGTCAGACCCGCGAATTGTATAGGTCAGCCATTCTTAAGTCTTTCAAGACGTAAGTTTTCAAGCAATTCCACATTATGTGTTTTAAACTGTTTTAGGTATATTTAATTCTGTTTGCATTATTGACTATTTTTGTTTGTATTTTTCTTTTTACTTTTGTAGTGTCTTTTGTCTGTAATGAAATATTATTTCTGTAATTCGGCCGTAGTCGGCCTGTTGCAAACAATGAAATTAAATAAATAAATAATTATTTATATAAATATAAATAGTTTTTGTTAATACGGTTTTAATTATTTTATTCATGGGGAGGCAGCAATGGGGACCCTACCCCTCTCTTGCCTATCATGACATTTACACAATTATCATAATCATCACATTTACTTGTAAAATTTTACAGTCGTAAATAATGAGTTACAAAGAAAAAAAGTTTTTCACTTTGAGTACTAATCCCGATTTTAAGAATTAAACATCTATTAAAGGGTACAGAAATAATTTTATATCTTAAAGGACTTCCTTTTTTCAAAAGTACTGAATTCCGACCACTTTCTCTAAACTGACGGCAAGGGGATAACTTAAAAATTATTTCATAGTAGTGAAAGTTTTTGAATAAGAAGTAATATTAAAATTTATAAAAAGACTTTTGTAACATTTTTATTTTATTTTTTATAATTAGTTTATTATGGTCGCATCAACATTCTAAGTTTTTAGCGACCCCATTACATAAAAAAACACAAGTTTTATTTTTTTAATTATTTTATTGTATTATTTTTCATATTACAAAACTTCTTTACGCTTGTATTAACGTTGCAGTAGGACACATGCTTTTCTTTATATTTACTATCTTTTTTAACTATTTTTGTCCAAGCTCAAGGGCTTCGACATTCGAGTATATAAAAATAATTATAGTTTTTATAATTTCTTGGAATTATTTTATTAATTAAATGGTAAAGTTATAATGTATGTTTTTTTTAGTGGATGAAATGATAAAAATAAAATTATATATTAATTAATTAATTGTATTATTGATCTTACCTCTTCCATTGGTGATTTTTCAAGAAAATAGTTAATAACATTTTTCACTGAGCTGTTCATTTTTCAACTTTCAACTGACAAATAACATCATGGAAAATATATTTGTGTATATATATATAGAACGTTGATAAAAAATCAAGAAATGATGTCTTAGATAATAAATTTTAGTTAGAATCTTTATGCTGCAGTAAAATAGAACATGTAATTTATATTTCACTATACTTATCTTCAGACATAAAATTTATAGAATATGAACAAACTAGAATTTGTCTATGCAAAATAAAATCAAACTATCTATATGTAAACAGCTCAACTAATGTTATTCAACTAGTAAAATTTATTACCAAGAACTGTATTAAACATGTACGATGTACTTATTATTCTTACTGTAGGAAATTTATCTATGCAAAATAAATTCAAATGTGTTCAAAAGTGGTTTGTCGAGTGAATAAACTCTTCTGTTCATGTATGAGAATTAGTTGAAGCAAATAAACAACTTAGAATTTATGAATCGTAAAACAACAACTTGTTCATCGTTATTTTAATCAACATTCACCATTTATGGTTATCTGGTGAGCTATTCCTATGTTATTGTGTAGGGTTTCGTTACGCACGTACCAAAAGGAGTAGGTAGTATTCTAATTACCTAGAATAAACAAATAATATATTTTTTATTAAAGAATTCTTATTAAAGAATACAACCAGACCAAAATATGTGCTTTTCAGAGGACCCGGCATGCAGATAAGCGTACTTTTCCACTCAGTGAGGTAGGCAATGGTAAACCACCTCACTCCTCGTTTTACTTAGTAAAACTTCTACAGGTTCAAACCAGCTTTTCGGCTGATGACCTAAACAACACATCTGCATTAGCAGTAATTGCAGAACAGCAATTTGACACTCCACCTTCTGTTATGGGTAGTTATAGAAACTACCGTGCTAATTAGATATCAATCTTTTATTTGTTTACTGTATCTACTTGGAAGAACATACATGGAAGTCTTATAAGTGTTGTAATCATAAAATCGTATAAATTGTTACAAGCATTTATACATGTGCAACATAAATCCCTTTTCTTTTATTTGCTGTAAATATATTACAGTACCTCGGACGTTATATGAAATTACTAGGTTTTACTGAGCGTGTTATGGCTTGTTATTTAAGTAGAGGATATCCTGGATATGACTACTGGTTTATCTACAATTTCATATTAACTAACCAGATGACTGCAATCTTCAGGTTGCAACCGTTGTCGTGTAATTAATAACAAACAGCCCTTATTGTGTTATTATACAGCGGTTTTGTGCGATCCATCATAAACGAAAAGAACTGAGAATTTTTCTTTATTACATTTACAGTTCACCGCTGGTAAGTATACCTCTACGGGGTGAAACAGAGAGACAAATAAATTTCATACGGCCATTCTAGTATGTCAACAGGTGTAGCAACAATTAGTAATGCTGTTCGTTACGAAAAAATTGTCTAACCTGCCGCTCTTTCAGTACATTTCCGTGATCTGTTTCACATGTCGATTTGCGTTACCGTTTATCGTCAGTAAAGCTACGATTTGTGTATTTATTTCTTGTACAAACGACTAGTTTAAATGTGGTTTAATATCTTTTTGATAATTTTTTAATGTTTTACCATGTGTTCGTTCATCCATTTTTCATTGGTTTTTCTTCATGTTATAAATTATTAAATTTTACAAAGGTCCTGCGATGCCCCAAACTGGAGAGAGCAGCCGTAAGAAAATCGAAGAAATAGTTCACAGTGACTTAAGGGAGTTAATTAGTAAATTTGTTGGTCATTGTGATAGTAAATAATAGTGGGAATGTTTAATTATTTACACTCGATCTGGTAGTTCCAGGGCTACAAAAAATAGTTTTGTTTCTTATCACATGTTCAGCCAACAGAAGAGGTAGAGGTGTAAAAGACACTAGTCAGATTATCTCAGCCAGACCCTGTGGTGAATGAAGTAAAGGTGTCATTTGAAGGGTGGAAAGTGAGTGCTTTTCGGAGGGCCTGGCATGCTGATAAGCATACTCTTTCAACTCAGTGAGGAAGGCATGGTAAACCAACTTACTCCTCGTTTTTACTTAGTAAAACCTCTAGAGGTTCAAATCAGCCTTTTGGCTGTTGACCTGTTCTTCACGACAAACGACTGCCATATTGACATTTTATTTCTGATGCGAATATTTAAAGTTTATTTATTGACTGAGGAATATTTTGTGATCAGTTTGGGATAAAGCAGATGTTACAATTACATTAAGTTTATCACAGTAAAAATATGTTCCAGGGTTTATGATATTCCTCACGATTAATTCATTGTGTGAATTTATTAACACCGACAAAATTGTATTTTCTTTAAATCTCATTGGTATGTTAATCAGAGGTTATAAACCAATCAGATCTAAAGAAAAGACTCCAGTACATGTTATCATATTGGATGGGAGGAGGTGAGGATGATGTGTATGACGTGAAAATGAGGTGTAGTCTTGTACAGACCCAGGCCGACAATTCCTGAGAGAGTATGGGTTATTAAACCCCAACCATTAAAGTACACCGGTAACCATTGTCTAGCATTTAAATCTGTATAAAAGTAACTACCTTGACTAGGATTTGAACCAGGAACCTTTGTCTCCGAAAATCAGCTGTTAAACAGCTGATTTTCGCGACGACTTTATCTTTAGACCAACCCGGTGGGTCCTAGGATTTGAATCAGGAACTTTATCTCTGAAAATCAGCTGTTAAACAGTTGACTCGCATTGATGTCCTTTAGACCAACCCAGTGGGGGGTCAATAAGTAAAACATACGGATAAATGAAAATGAAACAATAAAATAAGAAATAATACACATAAATTTTATTTGAGATCAAATAATAAAGACATTTTACAAAGCTGACCAAATTATTCAATAAAATTTCTTAACAAAACTATTTCAGTTCTTGAACATAATTAACTATCAACAATTCAACTGATATCAGTTATAAATTTAATAAAATTTTGTACATAAGTAGGTTATTTTATGTAAAAACAAAATATAAATAAATAAGTGTGGCTTATTTATAAAATATAAAATCACAAGTTAATAATAAAAAAAGTATTCTTGCTCCATTTTATAATT
Organism: Catonia carolina; assembly: GCA_035578175.1. Taxonomy (NCBI): domain Eukaryota; kingdom Metazoa; phylum Arthropoda; class Insecta; order Hemiptera; family Achilidae; genus Catonia; species Catonia carolina. The sequence goes on from JAQMRL010000004.1 coordinate 6,116,613, forward strand.
TTTAAAAATGTTGCATGAATATTTAAGTTCTTCCTAATCGCAAATTAATTTTTAGTTTTAAAAAATTTGTACTGGAGAGTTTTATTTCTGACTCGCTTAATTAATATTGATATTTTATTTGTAAGCAAATATAATTTTAAAAGATCACTTTTGTTGAAAATAATCACAAAAATGTTTTATATCAAACTTTTCAATGTGGATATTATGAAATAACATAAATGATAAATTTAACGATATAGTTATTCAAATAATTAATCATTTAATAAATTTTTTATCTTGTTTATTTGATGCTGATGATTAACTGAAATAATGTGTACATCTTAAGGAATGTAGTACATTAATACAAGCATTAAAAATAGGTTTTACTCTTCTTGATTTCAGTACAAAAAACACTTTTATAATCTTTGTAAAACACACACGAGAATCAGAGAACATAATAAAAATACGGTTAACCACAAATTTAGTTAAACTTGAAACACCATTTTGGTTCCCTAAGGTATTTACAACAAATGCTTTAGTGTTAAATACAAAATTATTAAATTTTAAAACAGCTGCATCAAAAAAATCAAGTTTTAACAAATATGTAATACAAAGAACATAAATTTTATTGTATACTATAAAACCACCAATTTTTTAATAATAACAAAATGATATCTAGTAACTTTTCATAAGACTTAATGCATATACCTATGCATTTATTAAAAAATATAAACAAAAATTACAAACGCTATCATAAAAATAATTAAAAAAATTAATTACATCATTATAATACAGTAATAAAATTAAAACATATTTATTAATGGTTTTTAAATAAGTTTATTATTCGTAGCAAAATATAAACATATTTTTTATATATATATATATTAGCGAGTTTGTTTTACAGCTGTCGCCGTCTCTCGCATCCTAATACCCTCCACATTTGTCTGTCCAAGCAGTCATTGTCTGTCAGTCCTCTCGCCTGCATCGCCAACTCCATGCCATACTGCCAGGAGTGCTTCGGCCTTCCTCTTTTGCGGCTTGACTCAGGGACCCAGTCCAATAATATCTTTGGCCATCTCTCAGGAGGCATTCTCTTCACATGCCCATACCACTTCAAACTCTTTGCCTCTATCCAATCGGCAATATTCTCAGTCAGACCCATCTTCCTTCGAATATCATCATTCATATTTTTTAAAAGCATAAAAGGCACTTATAAGTAGTGCATAGTATTGTGTACTCAAAGTGGTCTCCAAAACGAGTTTAGAATATCTAAAGTTACTTAACGTTGGTTTAAAATGTCCTTAGACCGAAAAATCGTTAATACACGAGTGAAAGAATATCAGCACCAGATACATCGTTCTCCCAAACAGGCTGTAACAAAAAAGTAAATAAATAAAATAAAATAAAGCAAAGCAGTAGTCAAGAGGGTGGAGGTGGTGAAAACTCGATTTCGAAAAATCGACTTGAAAACAATACTTTTCTTCCTGTATATTCATACAGGCAAGAGAAGGTAAAAAACAAACAAAACGAACCAACGACAAAACAGGGAAAATAATTATAATGTTTACAAGTATTATTTACTTTGATAACTTAATAAAAAAATCGTTAAACTAACATTAAAAAGCAATAATAAAATCTGGCCATGAAAATGTTTCTTAATAGTAATATCATCTTTTATCTTGCTACACCTATAAAAATATGTGCAAAGTTATGGCCGGTGGAGACGGCTGACAGACCAACTCCTGTTTTGTAAGAATAACAAAAACAAAAAGAATGAAATAATGAAGACGAAGAAGGTAAAATAAAAATAACAGAATACCAGCAGAAGAGTTAGCGAGTATAACTAAATATCACAATTTACATCATTTTACAATAAAAAGGCTTGTGTGTGTGTGTAGTAAGACTTGTGTATATACTTGTGTACATCAGTTGGCTATAAATACCAGAGTTATTCGGAGAGAAATAAATGAACATCTATATGAATAAAAAATCTGGTGTGAAACACTCACACAACTTTCTCTTGCCAATGCAAATAATGACCAAAATAACCTAAAATTAGTAATAAAACATTAGAAATAAACAAAAAACCAACCTTATTTTAATCAAGAGTGAAAGACGCAAAATGAAAATCGATCTCAGTTTAATTTAATACCCACCGGGTTGGTCTAGTGGTAAAGTCGTCGCCAAAATCAGCTGTTTAACAGCTGATTTTCGGAGACGATGGTTCCAGGTTCAAATCCCAGTAAAGGTAGCTACTTTTATACGGATTTGAATAGTAGACAGTGGTTACCGGTGTACTTTGATGGTTAGGTTCAATTAACCATACTCTCTCAGGAATGGTCGACCTGAGTCTGTACAAGACTACACCTCATTTACACGTAATACACATCATCATACGTAACGGGCAGATGGAGTGTTAAATTAATTGCACTCGATCTGTTGGTTCCAGGGCTACAAAAAATAGTTCTGTTTCTTATCACATAGTCAGCCATTTATATGACAACTATTTAAGAACAGAAGAGGTAGAGGTGTAAAAGACACTAGTCAAGAGTTATCTCCTCTGATAGTAATGAATTTCACTATACAGCCAGACCCTGTGGTGAATGAAGTGAAGGTGTCATTTGCAGGGAGGATAGTGGGTGCTTTTCGGAGGGCTGGCATGCTGATAAGCATACTCTTTCAACTCAGTGAGGAAGGCAAACGTAAACCACCTCACTCGTCGTTTTTACTTAGTAAAACCTCTAGAGGTTCAAACCAGCTTTTCGGCTGTTGACCTAAACAAAACACACATCATCCTCATCTAGTTTACATTAATAACTAACACTTTTACTATTGTTACTCTAACATTGTTATTTTTCGTTAATTATTTACTATTATTACATTTTTATTTATGATTAGTAGATTTTTAATAAAGATTCAGTTTTATTTTTGGTCACAAGTAATAAAAGACCAATGCGCTTGAATTTAACAGGAGAGTAAAGAATTTCAGTGATTCGTTGGTAATCATTTCAGATTGTTTACTTTATGTCATTAAAATTAATGTCTTTGACTAGTTAAATACAACTGTTTGCACTTGCCCGTGTTGAACTCATTTTCTGTTTTATCAATTATCTTTTGGTATTGTATCGGTTCGTTTCGATTTTTTCGTAGACTGAAGTTGAAAAGTTTTGTAAGCTGTGTTTTGTTAACATGCGTGATAGTGAATGTGTTGAGTTTTTGAAACATAAAAGCGGCAACCATTAAAAAGTAGAAAAAAATTGTTTTGTTAAATGTAACGGTTAAAATAATTAATTAAGGAGTCTCTTTATAAAACTACAATAATTATTACAAGTAATCTGAACGGTATAATATTGAAAACGCTTAAAGGATTATGTTTATTTTAGCTGGATGTAGATTGTAGATTTTTACTTTCTCTTGCCTATATGAATATATAGGAAGGAAAGTATTGTTTTCATGTCGATTTTTCGAAATCGAGTTTTCACCGGATCTATAAGTTTTCAGACCCCCTGAACCCAAAAAACATGTTTTTAGCGATTCGTCTGTGTGTGTGTGTGTGTGTATACAAAATATCTCAAGAACGGAACATCGTACGAACTTGAAACTTGAAACTTAAGTTACATACCACTACCGGACCCGACACGAACATTTTCATCAAAATCGGTCGACCGGAAGTAGTAGTTTATTCGTATAATTTTTCACTTTTTTGCGATTTTCTCAAAAACTGGTCCTACGATTTTTTTTAAAATCGCCTCATTTACTCAAATTTCTCTAAAAGATAGCGTAGGCGCCATGTTTGCTGAAATTCTTGGCGAGGGTGTTTTTACGTAAAAAAAAGTGTTTTTTTAAGATTACGACTTTAATATTAATTTTAGAGTAAAAATGTATATAATAAAAGTTGTAGAGAATTTAAAAACCTACAACTTTTATTTCAAGCATTTTTTTGTATAACGCTTAGTTTAGCGGTAATTAGCGATTTTCTGTTTTTTTTCTCACGAAAACGTGTGAAAAATCTATTTTTTAAGATTTTAGCCTTAGTATACATTTTATGACCACAGTGTATATAATTAAATTTATAGGAAATGAAACGATGTACAACTTTTGTTTAGAGAATTTTTCTCTACAGAACCTAGTTTAGCGTGAAAGAGTGGTTTTCCGTATTTTTAAACCAAACTGAGGTTGATTTTCATTTTGCGTCTTTCACTGATGATTAAGATTAGGTTATTTATATTGAGGTTAGTTTTTTGTTTATATTTCTAATATTTTATTACTATTGTTAGGTGTATTGTTAATTATTTGCATTGGCAAGAGAAAGTTGTGTGAGTGCTTCACATTTTTAACCGATTGCGCTTGCCTAAAAACAGAACGTTTATCATGTTTTTTATGTACGTATTCATTTTATTAAAAGTTTCTATACATTGATCGTATGAATGTGTAAGTTATCATAGTATAGCGGTGTTTTTTTTTAGCCCGTTTCGGGTAATATTGTGGCGACTCGTTCTTTTTCTCTCGTATAGGGCCAATATTTGTGACCACGTGAGGTGACTTTAGACGTTTTTTTACAGCCCACATTTTCAGCGTTCACTCATTATAGGCTTTTCTTCTTTCTTCATCCACCCGTTGTTCCGGTTTTTACTTTTTGATGGAAACCCTTAAAATCCATAATTATTTATCTGAATTTGGTTTGGTTCGTTAACATTTTCTCGATTTTGTTCCGCTTTTCTCAATATTTTGACACTTTTCGCTAAGGTCCTTTTCGGGATCTAGGTAATTAAAGTATTAATTATTTAATTATTTGCACCAGATAGGTTACTTTACTGGGTTACTTTACACTATATGTTGTTTTGAACCCAGGACCGCATGATGAGAGGCGAGCACGTTACCAACTACTGAATGAATGAATGAATTAATTAATTAATTAATGAGGCATTCATTCACCCATTCTGGTTCTACAAAATTGTTAACAATTCAAATTCTAAAAGACCTAAGTTCTTAAAGTTGTCACTAATTTTTATCCGTAATGTGTGAACGTTGCAATCTGTTCAATTCAGAACAATAAGCAACCCCATGATGACCCAATGAGATGAGAATGATGACGTGTAAATGAGGTGTAGTGTTCTACAGACCCAGGCCGACCATTCCTAAGAAAGTATGGTTAACTGAACCCCATCCATCAAAGAATACCAGTAACCACTGTTTAGTATTCAAAGTCATATACAATATACTACTTTTACTAGGATTTCAACCACGAATCTCATGCGGTCTTGGGTTCGAATCCCATTCAGGCACGGCATATTTTCATACGTTACAAAACATCTAAGTCCTTGAAAATCAGCTGTTAAACAGTAGACTTGCGGCGATGACTTTATATGTAGACCTAGAGATAATTATTACAGATTATCAATATCTTATCAACAGACACCCGTTTGCCGATACCCAATCAACGAATACCGTTTACAGATACCCGTTCAACAACCGTTTATTTAAGGCGTTTATTAACCAAACAAGGAAATATGTGGAATGCCCTTGACTTAATTGTAATTCTTCGTACGAAGAATTTAAACAGAATCGTATAGACAACTAACAATTAAATGTTGTACAAATTATTTAAATTTTATAACAATAAAAAATACTAGAAATAATAATTAAATACATTTTTAAAGAACCGGTTCAGTTTAATATCAGTGTTAAGTTTATGCTTTTGAGTTTACAGAGCTCGTCTATCCATTTTTTATAAACTTGTTTTATACACATGTTTTATATTTTTACTTGTTTTATATATATGTTAAAAACAAGACAAATAGTACAAAGAAGAACGAATACATGTGAGTAGGAGAAAAAATGAGTTCACTAGCTCTTAGTAGTAGTAGTAATAGTAATAGTAAAAGTAGTATGGAAATGGACTTTCTGTGTCTTAGTGTTGGTAGTTTAGAAATACCGTTTCTGGGTCTACTTATTTATTAATTCGTGTCAACAACATTAAAATTACATATTACTCTCACAAAAAAGACATGTACACTGTATAATGTTTAATTTCCTTGTCAAACAAAAAAAACCTAATAAAAAAACATGGCATATCGATTTGAATTTCTGAAGTCATATATTAGATGTTTATTGAAGGTAGTCAACCAAACCCATCTATTGCATTTGTAGAAACATATTTTAGGTGTTCATTAAAAATAAGTCATTATTTTAAACTGTAAAAGTGTACTTTAATTGTTTTCATAGCTCGCATTTCTCATTTACAAAGTCTTATTTTAAGCGTTTTTAATCATTGTTTTACTAGCAAAGCGTATTTACTTAGTTAATTACATCAAAGGGGTTATTGACCGTTTTCCGATACTAAATCAACAGACACCCGTTAACCGTTACCCAACAACGGACACCCGTTCATCGATACCCTATCAACGCACACCCGTTTACCGATAGCAAAGCATATTTACTTAGTTAATTACATCAAAGGTGTTATTGATTTGATACAGAGAATTATTGTTAAACAAATTTTAATATTCGTACAATGGTCCTGGAAATAGAACCCGGGACTTTTACCCTCTTAGTGTCATAAATGTTTGTTATAGAAAATTATTACTTAGAAACAGTCTCAATGCGTTAGCTACCATCACTCCGGTCTTTCTTTTTATCGGTATCGCATCGGCGACTTTAGTAAAACAATTAATAATGGTTAGTATGTAATTAAAATTATTATTTAATTTTGCATATTTACCCATTTCCACTTGATCATCCTGGTACAGGTCATGTTTGCCTTTCAACGTGGTCGTTCTCCTAGGAAAGTTCTTGCGCGCCTGTCTGTGCAGTTCGTTTGCGATACCCGATCGGATGTCCATGATGCTGTTGCTTTTAATTCGGGTGAAATTACAATCATATGATCGACTATGGAAGGATATATATATAGCCTAGAGGAGGGAGTCGAGGGACAACCGTGCGTTCATCGTGCTCTACTAAAATCGTGCTCTACTCAAGCACGTTTTTACAGGATGTGGTTTACAGGATGTGGTTTAGTCTGGAGAAAGGGGGTCGGGACGGGAGGAGGGACCTGGTTCATTGTGCTCTATTCGAGCACGTTTTGCTGGAGATGGTGATATTGGTTCGTCGTCTTCGTCGTCGTCGTTATTGACCAAGGAGTAGTGACCGTACGGTAGTGTATCTAATCCATCGTCAAGGACGTATCGTTTATCGTCGAATGGGGAAAGTGACAATTTGTTAACATCTATTGAGAAAATATTATGTAAACGACTCCGGATCGATGAACATTTCGTGTATGACAATTTGTTTTTAAACAGGCAGTCCAAGTACGACTGATGTCTCAAGTCTTTCTTGATGCATACCCGGTTGACTCCCTTTGCCACACGTTTTTTACTGTCATTAGTTGTAAAACTGTACATTTTAGCACGGAGACCGATAAACTCTTTGATGGGCACTCCATGCGTTTCATCGGCAAAAGTGCCGACCTTTTTCTTGTTGGTGGTGTTGTAACAGGGGTGAGTCGGGGGGAAATTGGATGTGTCAAAGAGACTCAACCGTTCAATCATGTCATTGTAAACGTTTTCTGTTTTCACCTCGTACATCAAGCTGTCAGTGTCAGTCATTAGTAATCGTATATTGTCACCGTACCTGGCCTTTGCGTAATTGTAGTGGAAATTATACATTATAAACTTACTCAAGTCCAAGATGGTGAACCCTACGTAGATGGGACGGTTTAATGTGACTTGAGCTTTGTTTAGGGCGATACCTACTACTTCTGGGTTGTAAGTGTACCACCGTTTCATGCGTGGCTGACTTACCCATTTATCTAGCTTGTTGGGTTCATTAATTAATTTGAAGTCGGTGTGTTTCCTAACATTTTCTAGCGATTTGCCGTACACTGCGTTATTTAGAAGTTTAAAGAACCGGGACTCGAAATCGTTACGGGCATGTTTCCGAAGATTGGCGTTGAACTCTATGTATGGACGAAGCCAATCGGACTGCTTGAATTGGATTACGCGATGGACTTTTTTCAATCGTAACCCAAGCGACAGATACAGTTGCAGTGTACGGTAGTGAACAATGTACTTTTCCTTGTCGTACAAGGTGGTCAAAAGTTTAGGTTGCTTGCCAATCTTTCTTGAGTGTTTTCTTAGAAACGTGGAGAGGTGTGGTGGTATTCGGTTTTCCGGAGCCAACGGGTAGTCACGGTGTTGATCGTGTAGCTCTTTTGGGTATTCGAGATCAACCTCTAAAACATAACCTGTGGGCGAATCAGAGGGAATGGACAACCAGTTAAATTTTGGAATTTCCTCTTTTTCGACCCACTTGAATTCACTGGTGGGGAGTGGCTGGGACATTGCATGACCGTACAGGTTTACGCAATCCAGGTATTGGATCCATGACGTGGGGGCATCTTTATTGTGTTGTTCAGGAAACGAACTGTTGTTGGCTGAAGCGAACCGTTTTGGAATTTGAGCCACTCCTCCTCGCACTCCTCGTTCGATAAACAGATGCATGTCGATGTCAGTCAACAGTTCAAGAGACACGTTGGTCATCTTCAACATGGCTGACCAAGACATGTTGGGAGCGGAGTAGAAATGGCAGGGGTCGGGGTTGTAATGTTGCATTGACAAGGAACGAAAGTTCTCAAAGACGTCAGCGAGAAGTAATGTGTCACACTCAAGATTGAGGTCGTGGTAGTCGCCCATATTTTGAACGTTGCACACGTCCCATACGCGTTGAGCGTGGACGTAATCATCGTCTGTTACAGATTCACGATTCAGTGAACTATAAAACTTGTCCGGACTAGGTAATTGCGTCTCGTTAAATTTAAAACAGTCTGTCATGTATTCGTAACAGTACACACCTTTTCGGAGTAACAGATCGCGAACGGTGGTGTTTTGAAAACGTGATGAGAGTCGTTTGAATGTGCCGGCTACATCAGTACAATGGTTTTTTAAATTTTCCGTTAGTGTACCGAGAGAATCGTCCAGGAACTGATAGGAGTCTAGGAAGCGTAAATTGTTGACGGTCACTGACATGAATCGCTCACTATTGTTGGCGATGCAAGATATTTTATCTCCTTTAAATTTCCCTAGTGCTTGGACGATATGGTGACTGTCGTAGCCACGAAGATTGTGGAAGAAAACAGGAATGTGTTTCACGTAAGGGGCTTTCAGATTGCATATATTGTGAGCGGCACCTAGAAACTTACCTGTGGTGTGGGAGTGATGACGCACCTTGTAATTATCGGTAGAAACAAAAGGTTCATTACATAGCATACACAAGGTGGAAGAATAATATGTACGATAATCGTCAGGCGTCATATTTATGGGAACACATTTTTTCAACTTATCATCAAGTTCTTTGCCGATTCCGATCAATTGCTCCATCATTTTTTCGACAACATTATCATCGTCACTCTGGGCTCGATATGTAACTGGACCGCGAAATATGTTACCGTCTTCGTCAACAATTACATAGGAAAACCCGCTTGCTGTATGTTTATGTGTGGGATGACTGAAAGCCTCTGGACGACCATTCTCGTCTACTTGTCGTGGGTGGGAGGTGTGTAGTGGTATAACGAAAGATTCAAGGTCTGCGTAAATCGTCAAAGGGACTTTTAGAGTTTTTTGAAACTCACTAAATTTCATAAAAGATTTTACGGGGTCTTTGGGGTCTGGTAATGTTGTCCGTTGGAGACCAAATTCTTGACAAGTTAACATGTGCTTGTCGCGGTTTGATTTACCTTTAACACCAGTAAATCGGTGATAGCAATAATTACAATAATATGAAATGCGATGTTCAGATGATTGACTCATACTTAATAGTCGAGACAAACCATTGTACTGGTGTCCCGTACGAATGTCAGTTTTTGTATTTATAAGACAGTAATGGAATTGTTCACGTGTGGGTCCGGGTAGCAAAAGTAAATGAATTACATGATCGCGATTTCGGTATTTAGTAACGTATACAGGGTAAAATACGTCAGTGTCGGTTTCATAACTTAGAACGTTAATTGATATGGTAGGGTTTTGCTGTTCAAATTTAGGAATGTCTGTTAATTTCACAGGGTAGCTGATACCGTTTGTGTTTAAGAACTTTAAATATTTTTTGTACCAGCTTATCATTTTGAGATAGTTTGGTTGTTGGTAGATGTGTTCTAATATGCACCAAATAAAACACATACGGTCATTCTCATTTTTAATATTTATGACCGCCTTACGGTCGCTGATCTTTTTGGGTGTGGGAATAAACGAACCAGCACCGTAGAGGGGACAGTATTGGACAATATGTAAATCACATATCGTGATTTTTTTTCAACGTCCATCCACTACCACATGACGTATACGATTCAATACTACTTTGGATTTTTTCAATCGCGTCTTCATATTGATTGTCCATTTCAGGGATACTTATATTAACGTTTATTAACTGTCTCGTCTTACCATGAAAAACGGACGTCTGGACAATAGTAGTTGGTTCCGCTCTCTCCTCGTGGTATACAGTTTTTTCCATTTCGGCGTGCACAGCAATATACCACTTGATGTTACCGCCTAAATGATCTCCATAGTAGACCAGTTCATCTATAACGGTCGGTTTCATTTCACCAAAAAAAACAATACATCGCGGACATCTTGTTCTATGAAAGAGAACCGCAAAGAAACGACACGACCTTCGAGGGCGACAAGAACTTCAGCATCAGGAACGAACATGTTGTCGAGTGTATAAACATCAACTGCGAGGAATGAAGAAAGTTACTTATATTTATATCGAATAATTTATATTCCCTCTCTGTCACTCTCACAGTTTAACATTAAGTTAAATGTATCAACTCTATTCAGTTAATAATATTCTACCATAATAGTATGGCAGTTGAACTGTCATTATACAACTAATACTACATTTTAATAGTATGACAGTTGAACCGACATTATACTTCTACTACTACATTTTAATAGTATGACAGTTGAACCGACATTATACTTCTACTACTACGTATCAACTCTATTTGCATTTATTAAAAGTAACGATGTACCAATCTTATCTTCATGAAATACACATTCAATTTTATGACTAGAATGCAAATAAGGTTGATATAAATCTTACATTAAACATGGTACGATACATGTAGCTTTAGTACATCGTACTTGCATCGTATAATGTCAGTTTTATGTAAATTTATTTAAATAAATGTAAGATTTATTATACCTAGTTGAATGAAGAACTATACCTACTAGTATGGCACCATTTCGTTACATCGAGGTATCGATTAGTTATGTAGAGGTAAATTTAGAGGTAGTTTAATTAAATTTAACAAATTATTACGCTTAGATCGCAAACAAATTACAGTTTAATTACCTAGGCTAAAATGATTACAAAATGCTATTCAAACTTATAAATTAAACTTAATTAACAATATAAATTGTTATTTCCATATGATAATCGACTCCTCCCTACAACCAATTGCATTCAATGTTTCCTTTAGATAAACCTGCTTTTCTTAACGTACTTTTTAGGAAATTTCGTTAACAGTACGCACTTGAAAACAGCACTCAGTTCATCCATAATCCAAGTTACAACTGGAACTAGCCGACAAAGGGGGTAGCTGTTTGTATACAAAAACCTACCCAAGGATTTATTAAAATTTCTACCAAGAAAAAGAGGAATAAAGAAACAATAATCTTAGAATTATCCAAAATAAGTAGAAAGAATGCAATGTTAGATGAACAGATAATAAACGAATAGAAAAATATAAATAAAATAATTTCATCCGTTAAACCCGTGAATAAACTCTACAAAACTTGCAAATCATTATTTGGAGTCACAGTTAACGGATTTTTCATAACTGCATGCAGGAGACTCGGGAAAGTGAGTGAGCCCTACAGGGCAGCTATTGGGGATCAAATTGATGAGCCCCAAATATCAACACTACGTTGAATTCATTTATGACCACTACTCACTTGCTTACTCGAGTAAGCGCGGCATTTGTATCAAATACACAATTTGCTTCAGCGTTCACTTGGAAATTTATTTAATTACTAGCAAACCAAAAAGCCATTGGGAAAAGAATGTTGTTTGCATACACTGGACAATGTTCCATCACTTCACTGTTTGTGCATTTTCTAGGAAATTATGAATTTTGGACATTTCACCCACTTCTTTATCAAGTTAGTTTTTCAACTGGTAATAGGCCTACATCGACCGTTAACATAAATTTATTAACCCTTTCAGTACCAACGTCCGGAAAACAGGACGTCGATATAACGGGTGATTCAAAAAGAGCGCCGGTTTTTAAACGGCTGGTAAATTTTTGTTTATCGGTTGGCAACTTTGTTAGACCTCATTTCTATTTCGGAGAACATTCCGATTGACGATTCAGTTGTAGTTTCTCTTGTTCGCAGTGTAGTACTCTCGCAGTCTGTGTCTAACCATGGAGAAATTTACTATTGCACAACGAGTGTTAATCGTCAAAACATTTTACCAGAGTGGAGAGAGTTATGCGGCTACTGTCAGGCGACTTCGCGGTACTCTAGGACGTAATGAAGCACCGAATGAATCAACAGTTCGCAGGCTCATGAAAAAGTTTTTTGAGACAGGTTCAACAGTCGACCTTAAAAGTTCTGGACGTCGTCGTTCTGGCCGAACTGAGCAGAACGTTGCGTTGGTTCGTGACAGTGTGGCTGTTAGCCCAGCAAAATCAATACGTCGCCGTTCTCAACAATTGGGTTTACGATGTTCTTCTGTACGAAGAATTCTTCGGTACGATCTCCAATATCACCCGTATAAAATTCAGTTGACGCAACATTTGAAAGTGGCAGACCACCAGAAGAGACGACAGTTTGTTGACTGGGTATTGAGAAAACGGCAGGATGATGACACCTTCGCAAACAAAATAATTTTCAGTGATGAGGCGCACTTCCACTTAAACGGTTTAGTTAATAAACAGAACTGCCGTATGTGGAGTTTAGAAAACCCTCGCGTGGTTAATGAATGGGAAATGTATGCACAGCGAGTGACAGTTTGTTGCGGCTTTTGTTCGGGCGGTGTCATCGGCCCTTACTTTTTTGAAAATCAATAAGGACAAGCCGTGACAGTAAATGGAGACCGATACCGTACGATGATTAGGGAGTTTTTGTGGCGTCATTTGGATGGAATGGACATTGACGAGTTGTGGTTTCAGCAGGATGGTGCCACCTGTCACGCACGCTGCACGAGAAACAATGTTGTTGCTCCGTGAACGGTTCCAGGATCGCATCATTTCTCGTAATTCCGACCATCAATGGCCACCAAGGTCGTGTGACTTGACGCCTTGTGACTTTCACCTTTGGGGTCATCTGAAGTCATTGGTGTATGCCAATAAACCCCGAAACATCAATGACTTGAAGGAGGAAATTCGACGGGTTATCGGGCAAATGGAAGTCGAAACTTGTCGTGCAGTAATATCCAATTTCATGGACAGAGTTGATGCGTGCCAGCGCAGTAGAGGAGGACACATGCATGACATCATTTTTCATACATGAAATCGGAAGGTAAGATGAACTTGTTGATGTATTTATTTTCAGTTTTTCAATAAAATAAATCTCTTAATTTGATATATCAAAACCGGCGCTCTTTTTGAATCACCCTATATTACTTTCTCTTGCCTATATGAATATACGAGGGGGTACCCAAAAGTATCCGGAATAGCTCTGCTGTGGGCGGAGCTTGTGCAGTACAAATTCCCGCCACTAGGCTGCTTGTAGCGCTACTCATTGCCAGTTCAATGCCATTTTGTTCGTTGATCTAGCTTGTTCTGTTCTCGTGCAGTGATTGTTCTCGCTAGTGCTGTTTTGTGCTCGTGTCGTTTTTCATGATGGCAAGTTTTAATGAACAACGTGCGGCTGTGAAATTTTGCTTCTTGCTCGGTAAAAACGCCGCGGAAACAATTGTAATGTTGAACACAGCTTACAAAGACGACGCTATTGGAAAAACCCAAGTGTACGAGTGGTTTTTGCGCTTTAAAAATGGCGACATGTCGATTGAGAACAAACCTCGTTCTGGACGACCGTCGACTTCCCGAACAGACGAAAATGTTGTGAAAGTGAAAGAAATTGTACGAACAGACCGACGACAGACCATTGACCAAATATCACAGGTTAGTGGGTTATCTTGGAGCTCAGTCCAACGCATTTTAACAGAAGACTTGACAATGAAAAGAGTCGCTGCCAAGTTTGTGCCTCGGGTTCTGACAGACACTCAAAAGGAACGTCGAATTGAAACGTGTAGTGATTTGAAACAACAGCTTGAAACTGATCCAGATTTCATGTCAAAGATCATTACGGGTGACGAGTCTTTGTGCTATGGGTACGACCCAGAAACCAAACAACAATCCAGTCAATGGAAGACTTCATTATCACCCCGACCAAAAAAAAGTCGTCAAGTCAGATCGAACATCAAAACAATGCTGATTTGTTTTTTTGATGTGAGGGGAATTGTCTATTCAGAGTTCGTTCCACCAGGCCAGACGGTAAATCAAGCTTTTTATCTTGAAGTGTTAAGAAGACTACGAAACAGCATTCGTCGTAAAAGACCTAATTTGTGGCAGACAGGGGACTGGTTTTTCCACCACGACAACGCGCCTGCACACATGGCAATCTCGGTTACCCAGTTTTTGGCGAAAAACGGCATGGTTTTGCTACCACACGCACCGTACTCACCCGATCTGGCTCCGTGTGATTTTTTCTTGTTCCCACGCATGAAAAGGGGCATGAAAGGTCTCCGATTTAACAACGTTGATGATGTCAAGAAAAAAACGACGGATGAGCTGGCAGCCATCACTGAAGAGGAGTACAAAAAATGTTTTGAACAGTGGAAGCACCGGTGGGACAAATGTATTAGTTGTAATGGGAAGTATTTTGAAGGGGATAAGGTTCTTTTGTAAAAAAATTAAAAATAAATAGTTTTAAAAAATAATTCCGGTTTCTTTTGGGTACCCCCTCGTATAGGAAGGAAAGTATTGTTTTCATGTCGATTTTAAGAAATCGAGTTTTCACCGGATCTATACGTTTTCAGACCCCCTGAACCCACACAAACATGTTTTTAGCGATTGGTCTGTGTGTGTGTAGGTGTGTGGGTGTGTGTGTGTGTGTGTGAACAGAATATCTCAAGAACGGAACATCGTACGAATTTGAAACTTGAAACTTCAGTTACATACCACTACCGGACCCGACACGAACATTTTTATCAAAATCGGTCAACCGGAAGTAGTAGTTTATTCGTGTAATTTTTCACTTTTTTGCGATTTTCTCAAAAACTGGTCCTACGATTTTTTTAAAAATCGTCTGGTTTACTCAATTGTTTATTCTCTACAAGAAAGGGTAGGCGCCATGTTTGCTGAAATTCTGCGTGAGGCTGTTTTTACGTAAAAACATTTTCTTTTTAAGATTGCGGCTTTAATATGCATTTTAGCGCAAAATGTTATATAATAAAAGTTGTAAAAAATGTAAAATCCTACAACTTTTATTCCAAACATTTTTTTGTATAACGCTTAGTTTAGCGGTAATTAGCAATTTTCTGTTTTTTTCTCACGAAAACGTGTGAAAAATCTATTTTTTTAAGATTTCGGCCTTAGAATGCATTTTACGACAAAAGTGTATATAATAAAATTTATAGGAAATTAAGAGATCTACAACTTTTAGTTCAAGCATTTCTTTCTACAGTGCCTAGTTTAGTGTGAATGAGCGATTTTCCGTATTTTTAAGCCAAACTGAGGTCGATTTTATTTTTGTGTATTTCACTAATGTTTTTTGAGGTTAGTTTGTGTGTTTATTTCTAATGTTTTATTACTAATGTTAGGTTTATTGTTAATTATTTGCACTGGCAAGAGAAAGTTGTGTGAGTGTTTCACACCAGATTTTTTTACGTAGTTATAATATCTGGTTTACCGGACCCCCGTCAGTTATGCTTAATGTGCATGCTTCCGGATAACCGAACATTGCCAAAAAAAACTTTTAAACAGAAATTAATTTTGAATAATATATTTTGAAACCGCTTCATGGCGTAGTAACTAGCACCCTAGCCTACGAAACAAAAGGTCCTGAGTTCGATTTTCGGCTATTTTTTTTTTTTTTTTTTTTTTTTGTTTAAAGTCCGACTGTTTTGCAAATTGCTGCTAATGCAGACGGTGAAGGATAAAATGAATTTTTGTAACGTATGAAAAATGCCATGCCCGAGTGGGATTTGAACCCAAGACCGCGTGATGAGAGGCGAGCACGTTACCAACATCGCCAACGCGGCCTTGATTTCCGGCTAGGGTCTTGAAATTTTAACAAGTTAAAACCACCGTTTAGGTACCAAAACCCTCTTAGTAGTTGCTAATGACCAAGCTGCCAATATGACTTTAAATAAACTAAAAAAAACTATTTTGAATATTTTTAGTGTTAGAACGATATCTTATTTTTACGCACTTCATAAAAAGTAATTTTTAACAGAAAATGTTTTTTTCCTGTTACGTCGAAATTCTGGTCGGCAATGGCAGGCTTACGCCAGCAAGTTTTTGATATAAGGGCTGGCACTTTTTGTACACCCTTTTCAAGTTAAAAGGCACTTTACATCAAACTTTAAAACATTGTTTCAGCACTGAAAGGGTTAAGCAATACAGTGTAGGTCACGCTAATACGTGTGTCCACTCACTTGGACTTTTGTTGATCACAAATAACGTAGTTGGCCTTTGGATGTGACGTAGCAAAAGTAGTTCAATTCCCTACAAGCTTCTGCTTGTAGGGCTGTGTTATACTCGCACCACGTGTACTGCTTGAGTCGCAGCTCCATGTAGTTGGGAGGAATGCAGTGTGTTGTTATAGTAGTGAAAGAGTGAATGAGTGTATGAATGAATTAGCAGTGTTTCACAGCTGACACATTTGTAGTGGTAGCGTGTACTAACTAGACTAAAAACATATTCTTATCACCCGGTGCATTTAACAAATACCTACCGGGTTATTAACTTGGTCGGATTTATAATATTTAAATTACCAATTTATATAAAAATATGTAAATAAATGAATGTAATAAATACAAACAAATATGTTAAATACGGAAGTTTGAAAAATAATGTTTTGAATCAGTGTAATACAACAATCGTCCTGCCAGCATGCGTCACTCATTCATTATACGTCACCGGTACCCTTCAGCCCGCAACTACACGCAGCTTGGACCCGCACAATACATTTTACTGAAGCATTTCAACTAAAACATGAATACAGCTAAACATTAATTTTGTCGCACCGGTAGTTTTTTCACAGTTAGCCTAATTATTACTTTCTCTTGCCTATTGGAAAGTATTGTTTTCATGTCTATTTTTCGAAATCGAGTTTTCACCGGATCTATACGTTTTCAGACCCCCTGAACCCAAAAAACATGTTTTTAGCGATTGGTCTGTGTGTGTGTGTGCGTGTGTGTGTGTGTGTGTGTGTGTGTGTGTGTGTGTGTGTGTGTGTGTGTGTCTGTCTCTGTGTGTGTCTGTGTGTGAACAGAATATCTCAAGAACGGATAATTGTACGAACTTGAAACTTAAATTACATACCACTACCGAACCCGACACGAACATTTTCATCAAAATCGGTCAACCGGAAGTAGTAGTTTATTCGTGTAATTTTTCATTTTTTTGCGATTTTCTCTAAAACTGGTCCTACGATTTTTTTAAAAATCGCCTCATTTACTAAACTTTTTATTCTCAACAAGATAGGGTAGGCGTCATGTTTGCTGAAATTCTGGGTAAGGCTGTTTTCACGTAAAAACATTTTCTTTTTAAGATTGCGGCTGTAATATGCATTTTAGCGCAAAACGTTATGTAATAAAATTTGTAGAGAATGTGAAGTTCTACAACTTTTATTTCATTTTTATACATTTTTTTGTATAAACGCTTAGTTTAGCGGTAATTAGCGATTTTCTGTTTTTTTCTCACGAAAACGTGTGAAAAATTGATTTTTTTAAGATTTCGGCCTTGGTGAGCATTTTACGACAAAAGTGTATTAATCAAATTTATAGGAAATTAAAAGATCTACAACTTTTATTGAAAGCGTTTTCCTCTACAGAGCCTAGTTTAGCGTGAAAGAGTGATTTTCCGTATGTTTAAGCCTAACTGAGTTCGATTTTCATTTTGCGTCTTTCACTCATGATTAAAATAAGGTTATGTTTATTGAGGTTAGTTTTTTGTTTATTTTTAATGTTTTATTATTAATGTTAGGTTATATTGTTGATCATTTGCATTGGCAAGAGAAAGTTTTGTAAGTGTTTCACACCAGATTTTTTTAATTTTGTTGGTTTTTTTGTGATTTTCCAATGAAAGGTACAAGTTGACACACCAGATATTCTCTCGAAAGACAAAGAGAAGAAGTTTCTCATCACATGGTTCAATGGCGTGGTGAATGTTCTTTTTGAAGATCGGTTACTTCTAGCATGGGAAGATCCCAATCCGGTGTTCATGATCACTCACTTCGGTGTCTGCACGTCGTCTGATGCTGTCGGCCACTTCACAGTTAGCCCCTCTTTGGAAAGTTTTACACCTTCAGGTAATTGTATTCTGTCTGTCATTAAAATTTACTTGCTGTAGGTCTATAGTCGCATCACTATTAATTTGTTTTTCTTGTAATCCCTAATTTGTGTACGTTGCAATCTGTTCAATTGAGAACAATAAGCAACCCCATCACCCAATGAAATAAGGATGATATGTATGACGTATAAATGAGGTGTAGTCTTGTACAGAATCAGGTCGACCATTCCTGAGAGAGTATGGTTAATTGAAGCCCAACCATCAAAGTACACCGGTTGCCACTGTCTAGCATTCAATCCGTATAAAATTAGCTACCTTTACTAGGATTTGAACCAGGGAGTTTCTTCTCCGAAAATCAGCTGATTTTGGCGACGACTTTACCTCTAGACCAACCCGGTGGGTTACTATTAATTAGCGTTCAAATTATTTGTATAAATTGGTGATTGAAAATGGTGATTGAAAATTCAACGGCTCTGATGATTGTACAGCTAAAAATTTAAAAAAATTTCATATTATAAAAATAGGTCCGAAAACATTTTTGTTGCCGAGTTACGGCTAGCGAAAGATTTCACCCGGTGAAATGAGGTCGTTCTAAAAATTTTAAGGCATTAATAAAGAGGCCAATTCGTTTTAAATTTAATTTTTATGGTTTGTAACCTAAAGAATTGAATAAAACGGGTCCCAGAGCGTGTTTATCGTAGTTATGACAATAACACTCGAAAACTAGTCTAATGGACAGGTGAAATTGCCGTGACCTCACGACATCACACGTCAACTGTTTATTGAAACCGGATCGACAAAAAAGGCGATCTAAGAAATTTTATAATAGAGGCTGCGGGAAGTTTCAATAATATCCTTTCGTTATGACTGGCACTAGAATATATTGGATTGGTCGAGCGGAGCCCATTGCAGGGAATCCAAACGGCCCTCGTTTATATTCTAATATGAGAATAGTTGATAAGCTTTTATTGCCAACTTATAGCAAACTTCATTTCATTCTGTTGACAAATAGTAATATTTGTAACAATTGATTCTGGTTTTGTAATCTATAAATGGCGAATTTTAATAACCGCATTTATTTTTCACTTACTTAATTTAAATTGTCTAAATGTTGTAGCATTTAGCAAAGTTATTTTACGTTAAACATAAAATAAGCAAATATTATCTACAAAACTATGAGAGGCAATTAGTTCTGCGGCCTGTTTTACCCAATTTTTCAGGTTGAACAACACAGACCTAACAAACGATCAAATTTTTCTGTTAAGAAAGCCTTAAAAATTTCGCTTGGGAATGAAATTTAATCTTAATTTCATCCGTGAACAATATCTTTAAATAGGCGAAAATTAAAAATTGACTTTTTACGTTGAAAACATGCAGGTGAAAAATGATGGATTTCTTATTCAAGCTAAATGAAAGATATTGTGTCCAGATGCTCATTTACATCCAAGCTAACGGTTTGTCTTTTTCTCAAGAGCTATTAAACATAGATTTTTGCAGTAAGTTTTACATAGACAAATTTAATATTTTTTTCAAATTTTATTCGTGTTGCAACGAAAAAAGTTTAGGCCGTAAATATTTTGTGAACCTGTACGTAGATTGTAAAGATTTAAAGAAATGTCCTTAGTACCATCTAGATACGCGCGCCGCCCATGGAAGATTGACAAAGTCAGCTGTAGTTGGGTGTAACAGAGTGTGCCAAAGCCAAGTGGCAACTTGACACTTGACCTCTGCTGCTATTGGCTAGATCTCATCACCAGTCGTTAATTCTTTGGGGTATCCAACTATTTTTACTCTTTAAAATCTTTATTCACAGCTGTACAAACAATTGATATGATGAAAAACCAATATAAGTGTGATATAATGTAAAATCTTAAAGTATTACTTTACTTTAGGACTTGGAAAAGAACACCACTAACCAATAGGAATATTCGGTATTTATTTAATTAGTTTTAATAAGGATTTATTCATTAATTTTGTGTACTGTTTTTTACTTTCTCTTGCCTATATGAATATATAAGAAGGAAAGTATTGTTTTCATGTCGATTTTTCGAAATCGAGTTTTCACCGGATCTACACGTTTTCAGACTCCCTGAACCCAAAAAACATGTTTTTAGCGATTGGTCTGTGTGCGTGTGTGTGTGTGTGTGTTTGTGGGAGCACCCAAACGAGGAGATTTACGAGTTAACACAGTACCATACGAGGAGGCAAAACAAAACGAGGAGACCTCGTTTTGTACACCCTGTTTTTTTATGTTAGTTAGACGTAAGTCGTCATGATTCGTAAAGATTTTGCATTTTTTTTAATTCTCCTCGTTTTGTATTTTTCTACTTTTTTTTAGTTCACAGTAAAATCCACCAGGGCTGCGCTGAATTTCATTTGAACACACTTATATTACACACGCGTAAAAACAACCCAAAGTGAGGTCCCTTTAAATATCTCCTCGGTTTAGCTTCTCTCGATGACTACCACTTAAAAATGTTTACGTTCGACTCCCTCTCCTTTTTTACATTGTTGCCAATGTAGTCTATACGTTATGAAGGTCACCTTACATTTTAATCGTAACTTCGCTTCCAGTCATTTGTTTTCTTAATTTAAAGTCCACTGTAATCATCAACTCGGGGCAATGAATCTTCGTATTCGGAACCAAACTTGTCTATTTTCCTCCTGCGCATACTATCAGAAACCCCTTTAGATCTTATAATATGTTAAATTCCGTTATTCTGACTTGACCGTTTATACGATCTCTTAAGTAATACAGAATTTATTAATTAAATGAAAGTGAAATTATAAAAGAAGTAGAGGCATACGGTGTTTTTTTAAATTGCATGATAATTATGGTAAAAATTAAAACTAAATTCTTCACGAAAGAAAATTATAGTAATCCTAAAAATTAATACATCTAAACCAATAGAAAAATTAGGGCTTACAAAAATTAACCCCGTAACAGTGATAAAAATTAAGTACCTAAAATATGTTATCAAAATAATGAAAGTTTTACAGAGAATTACATTTGTAAATTTATTGACAATAATAATAATAATAATAGCAGCAGCAGCAGCAGCAGCAGCAGCAGCAGCAGCAGCAGCAGCAGCAGCAGCAGCAGCAGCAGCAGCAGCAGCAGCAGCAGCAGCAGCAGCAGCAGCAGCAGCAGCAGCAGCAGCAGCAGCAGCAGCAGCAGCAGCAGCAGCAGCAGCAGCAGCAGCAGCAGCAGCAGCAGCAGCAGCAGCAGCAGCAGCAGCAGCAGCAGCAGCAGCAGCAGCAGCAGCAGCAGCAGCAGCAGCAGCAGCAGCAGCAGCAGCAGCAGCAGCAGCAGCAGCAGCAGCAGCAGCAGCAGCAGCAGCACCAGCAGCAGCAGCAGCAGCAGCAGCAGCAGCAGCAGCAGCAGCAGCAGCAGCAGCAGCAGCAGCAGCAGCAGCAGCAGCAGCAGCAGCACCAGCAGCAGCACCAGCACCAGCACCAACACCAACACCAACACCAACACCAACACCAACACCAACACCAACACCAACACCAACACCAACACCAACACCAACACCAACACCAACACCAACACCAACACCAACACCAACACCAACACCAACACCAACACCAACACCAACACCAACACCAACACCAACACCAACACCAACACCAACACCAACACCAACACCAACACCAACACCAACAGCAACAGCAACAGCAACAGCAACAGCAACAGCAACAGCAACAGCAACACCAACACCAACACCAACACCAACACCAACACCAACACCAACACCAACACCAACACCAACACCAACACCAACAACAACAACAACAACAACAACAACAACACCAACAACAACACCAACAACAACAACAACAACAACAACAACAACAACAACAACAACAACAACAACAACAACAACAACAACAACAACAACAACAACAACAACAACAACAACAACAACAACAACAACAACAACAACAACAACAACAACAACAACAACAACAACAACAACAACAACAACAACAACAACAACAACAACAACAACAACAACAACAACAACAACAACAACAACAACAACAACAACAACAACAACAACAACAACAACAACAACAACAACAACAACAACAACAACAACAACAACAACAACAACAACAACAACAACAACAACAACAACAACAACAACAACAACAACAACAACAACAACAACAACAACAACAACAACAACAACAACAACAACAACAACAACAACAACAACAACAACAACAACAACAACAACAACAACAACAACAACAACAACAACAACAACAACAACAACAACAACAACAACAACAACAACAACAACAACAACAACAACAACAACAACAACAACAACAACAACAACAACAACAACAACAACAACAACAACAACAACAACAACAACAACAACAACAACAACAACAACAACAACAACAACAACAACAACAACAACAACAACAACAACAACAACAACAACAACAACAACAACAACAACAACAACAACAACAACAACAACAACAACAACAACAACAACAACAACAACAACAACAACAACAACAACAACAACAACAACAACAACAACAACAACAACAACAACAACAACAACAACAACAACAACAACAACAACAACAACAACAACAACAACAACAACAACAACAACAACAACAACAACAATAATAACAACAACAACAACAATAATAATAACAACAATAATAATAACAACAATAATAACAACAATAATAACAACAATAATAACAACAATAACAACAATAATAACAACAATAATAACAATAATAATAACAATAACAATAACAATAACAATAACAATAACAATAATAATAATAATAATAATAATAATAATAATAATAATAATAATAGAATATCAATGAAGGAATAAGTGGAATGCAACATTTAAAAATAAAATAATGTAACGTCTTAACAACAGTTTATTTTATTACTTAAAAATAATACAATTAAAATTAATTTAATTGATTGCATATTTTAACTTATAAAAATAAGAATTTACCTTCACGAAATATTGCTTAACACGTGACAAAAGTACAATATTAAAATATTAGGAGCAAAATGAAAGGTCTTTAAGAATTAAAATTTACAAATTCACAAAGATAGTTTTGAATATAAAATTTCAGAAAAAAATTATTGGTAAAACACCAAAACTCAAAACTCAAACAGTACGCAAGAAATAATAATTTTTCAATTACATAATGTTCTTTTTACCTACATAAAAAATTGATAATCGTAATTCTGTCAGTACACTTAGCTGTTTTGTTTAATTAATCGAAATAAGAAAAAACTTAAATATTAACCTGGCTGTTGTTTTATTTTTTTGTATTTTGTTATATACTTTCCACTTAATTAACTTCCATGATTTAGATGAGAGGCATTCACTGTTTTCCAGGCACTGAATGCATTTATCTTTTGAAGGAACAATATTTCGCACTATTTCTTTTTTGAAAAAGTTTTCAACAGCTTTAGTATGGTTTTCATCCCAGATTTCTCTTTCCACTGGTTTCTTAGCTTTTTTGCATTTAGTTTTCTTTTTCCATTGGTCCGTTTGTTTTCTACTTCGGCCTCGTCTGAATCAGTGGTATCTTGCATACGAGTATTACGTGTAACATTTCTCCTAATTTTACTTCTTGTTTTTCTTTTTTGTCGAAGCTATTTTAACCTGTAAGTCATCTTTATCACCACCATTTTCTTCTTCAGCAGTGTCCTTTTCTTCATCATCACTGTGATCTTCCAGCTGCGGTACAATATCGTCTATGCCTAAATTGACTTCATCAAGTGACTTTCCATGTTCAAGTTCGCCTCTTTCAAGCTGAATTAATAATTTGCTGACTTTCGCCAGTTGAATTGTTGTATCCGGTAAACGATAATAGTCGCGATGAACGTTAATACTGTGACCGAGATGGTTTGCCAAGTGTTCAAGCTCATTATTTGTTAAATTTAAAATCTGTGATACTGTGGCAATGTGTTTTCTTAAATTGGTAGAAGTTAAATAATTAGAATTTGTAGCGCCACATTTTTGTGCCGCTTCTCTTAATGCGTCACAACCACGAATATGCGAGTCTCCGTTCCGTTTAGGAAACAAGTATTTATTAGTGCCAGGAACGCAGAAATTTTTTCTGTTAATGATTAAGCTATCAATGTTCCTAACCATGGTAGGGGTCAACAACAAAGGTACTCCTCTATCATATTTCCCTCTTATTGTCAGTAGCGTCATTCTTTTGGTGAGTAATTTTTCACATTTTGACAACGATGCTTCAATTTCACCTTGTTGCTGATGATGAGGTCTTTCTAAATAAGTATTTAATTTGATCTTTTCCACATCACCAACTCGTTTTCTGTTAAATGTCACAACATGAGCGAGAGTAAGAATAAGCATTTCCTTAAAATTCCCTGCATTTCCTTTTGAATTACTTAAAAACTTGTACAGTTCTTCCTGTCTTTCGTTTATATAGAAATTAAATTTTTTTAATGTCTTCAGCAACTGGTAGCAGTGATGGTTTATTCCATCGACTTTTATCCAGCATTTTCTTAGCGCGTTGTAATATTCGATGTGACCACTCCAAATCATAAAGTACCATTAAATCATCTAACATTTTTCTTTTTGTTTCATCACCTTCCATAAATGCTTCACACTTTACTATCCGGCAACACTTTTTTAAAGTGTAACCAATCTTTAATGCTAAAGAAGGTCTTGAATTTTCCTCTCCCAAATTATTTAACCCTCCAATATCTCTAGCACACTGAATTAGTAACTCAAATTTGGATGGATCAATTAATTTTCGAAGTGTAATATCATCCTCGAATTTCTGTGCTACTATTACCAATCGTGCTACCTCACGAAATTTCTGAGAAATGTACGATGAAAGATGATCCTGTCCTTCAAATTTTTTGCCCAACATAGCACCGTATTTCATTATTAGTTCATCATTTCTTGCTACTAAAGAAATGTGGTCATTTTTCATGTTTTTTAAAATTGTTTTCAGTTTTTCAGTAACTACATCTGGATTACTGAGAAGTATTTCACCCACAGTTACAGCATTGTTGCGTTTCTCGTTTATTTTTGGATTTAATTTACACTTCCGGACATGAACTGATATTTTGCTTCTTTTATAAAAACCAAGGCAAAATTCGCAACGTAAAAATTTTTCGGGACTGCATGAAGAGTCAGGCCTGCGACAAGTTAAAAGCGTTCCTTTCCGTTTTAAGAGAGCGTCTTTATTATGAATGAAATTTCCTTTTCTACGGAGAACTGAAATTAATAATCGCCTGTCTGTCGAACCTTTCTTTTTCCCAAGAAATTCGTTGACTTCTTTTTCCTCCGAGTGTACACTCTGGAAATGTTCGGGTAATTTTGATATAAGTTTTCCACAGTACAAACAAGCGTCTTTCTTATCCCAAACTCTACAAAATTTAGAATTGTTTGTTTGTGAAACAACTATTTTTCTAGGAAAATTTTTTTTATTTGTATTTGATTGGATTTGTTCATTGATTTCATCTGAGTCGTAGTTCTGAGACGAAGACGATGCCGTATCTAGAATTGGTGAAAATGACTCCTTATTTGCCTTCTCATTCCTTATAGATGGGATTTTCTCATTTACTATAACTGTTTTATTATTACTATTCTTTCTTACATCTGTAGGAAACGCTTCCTTTATTTTGCGACCATCTGATGAATCGTCACTGCTACTATGAGGCACCAAACTCGTTGACGAAACATTGAACTTTGGAAAATTTACTGGGGTTCTTTTTTCCTTTTTGTCTAAGTTAATTTCAGTTTGATTTGATGTTGCTTTGGTGTTTCTTACTTTGTAAAGTTCCTTGAGATGTACCAAGAGAATTAATTTTCACATAAATATCCGTGGAACCTGTAAAAAATTAATTGAAAGACTTGATAAAAGAATTCGTGTATAAATGAAAAAAAATAACGATGTGATAGCAAAACACAAAGTCTCGCAACGTGGAATGTATTAGGCCATAGCATCCCCCGTCCTTGTATTGAGTGAAATATTTTTTTAATTCATTATATATTAACACCGAAAGCAAGCTAACAATGAAGTTTATTGGCAATGACATGTAACACGTCTTCGCCACAGATTATGATTTACTGAGAGATATAGTATTATTTTTAACAGAGAAAATTTTAAACCTCTCTTGTATAGACCAATAATATTTTTAGTAATACAGTTTGACGTATTCATCATTCGTTGTCATTTCTATCTTTGTATATGTCTTCTACTTCTTCCACCGACATTCACGATTTTTTACATCCTAAATATTCCTCGCGAGTGTGGAATAATTACTTTTAGGGCTATAATACAAAACGGGATTTCTCAAATGTGATGTTTTAGAAAAAAATACACGTTTTTAAAATAAAAAAAATTAATTAAAAATTAATATCTCAATAACCGTGTAGGCCAACACGATAATCGGGTAAGTATAATTTTTTATTCGTGTATGCCTACAGTAATTTTGGCAAAATAAATCGTTAAAATAATAACTACAAAGAATACAAAGTTATAAAAGCGAAAATAACTGTGTTAAAAATAAGTAAGTTACGGTAATGTTTGGGGTCAATAAAATACAATAAAAAAAACCAATCAATGATCTAAAAAAAAATGAAAATCTTTACAATTTTCCCTCTCTTTCTTGGAATTCTGTAAATAATTATTACATACCATTTGAAAGTAGATAATACTAATACTAATAATAAAGAGAAAATAGATAAAATAATAATAGAAAATAGATAATCACAAAACACAGAAAAAAAATTAACCAAAAAAATGTCTCGCCAGAATACCATCAGATGGTATTCGCTAACAACAGAGATCATGCACCCTTCATTTTAGGAGATAATGCGCTATTCGCTGCTCTGTAATCTACATTTCTTTTTAGCAAAGATGATATGTACTTGTGAAGGTTTTTCACAGAAAGATAAAATTAAATAAATTTTAAGTGAAATGTTTAGATGAATTTTGTAAATTTTATAACTTTTTCAAAAGACAAATTTTACATAATTTAATGAAATAACACTGATTCATGTCGCAAAATTATGAACACTAATAAGAACAATGTAGGGCTTAAATTTATTTTAAGTCGCACAAACTACTTCGGTTAATGACGAGTACAGTCATCATTTATAGTTTTTTTTTTGAAGCGCTGTACAGTCGCCAGAAGGTGTCGTTCACTCAGGGCATTGTTAAGTCATTTTGAAGAGCATGATTTGAAACGAACCAAGCTATCGTCCTTAGGCACTTGGATTGACATCGTTGAAATTTGTCCCCACACATAAACACGTATTTTTTACGTTTAACATGATTATAATGCACTAGCCAAATTAAGATGAAAGGATAACAGAAAAAATGAAAATATCCTTACCCCGAATTGCAGCTTCCTTTTCTTTTTCAGTCAACCCCTTAGTCGATTCATATTTTGGTAGATTTAGAACGTCAAGTTGTTCTGTATTTTCGAAATTGCAGATCGGTGAAACAATTAACCCTTCACTCGACCTACATTTTGGTTCCCTCGGATTACATTTCTTCTGATTGTGATTTGACGCTTCGAAATCATTGCCATAATTTTAGCAGACCTCGATGACTCCATCTAGAATGACAACAGCACATCGTCGAGTACCTAAGATTGTGGATGTTTTTAAATACAATATTTACTTTATAATTAAAATTACGGTTTACTATAAAACCGTCATTTTATATTCATTTAACCATTACTAGCGTCTTCAGATACAAAAAACCGATTATTCCTCTAACATAGACTTATTTCATCTATAAGTATTTAAGTATCGTTAATCGTTCTTATAAAATATATATAGCGTTTTAAAATTGTATTCCTATTTTACTCATTTAATTTTTACTTTTAATGAAAAATTAGTTATGGTTTTTCAAGAGTAAATCATTTTATGTTCAATCATTTTTAGTTTAAAAACGTAACTTGAAAAACTAGCATGAGCTAGACTATAAAATTGAAAGCTACACCTTCTCTTTGACTTAGTAAATCATATTAATTAGTTTCTTAATTGTGGCTGAAGTGCGATCATGTCAGCTACATTCTTGTAATTTACCGTAATTGATCATTTCCGGTCTAGGGTTGATAATAACTACCTACGGCATATCATTTCAAAGATGTAGTTCAGTTTACTGATTTAAATAATTAAATTTATCAACTTAAAATAAATTATTTGAAAAATATCATGAAGACTTACCTGAGATAGAAGTTGTTTTTCTGTTCGTCGCATCTTCCTTTCACATGACAATTTAACTTAAAAATATGAAAAATGTGTGAGTTCCTCACACTTTGTTTTCGTCGCAGTAAAAGAAAAAATGAGAAAAACTAAAAAAAAATCAGGATCCGTATCATAATTCGCAACTTGTTAATTTTTTTCATACTCCTGTCTCTATTGAGTATCAAAGTGGTCTGGTTATAAAACATTTTAAAAATTACTTTCTGTCCACAAAAGTTCCACAAAAACTACATTCATAGGGCATTTTAACCGTTGTGTTTTCCTTCTCATGTACTCACAAATTGTTCCTTGGATTCGGATAATCTAAACTAACCATATATGAAAGCGCAGTAGCACACTGTTGGTGATTTACTCTCGATATTATGCCAGTGGCAAAGGAAAATGAAAATACGACTTAACGTAAAAAGAAAAATATAGTTCAGTGCCGAGTTTTTGTACCATTCATATTTCTGAATTTTCATTAAAATGGTTTCTTTTATTTATTTTGTATTATCGGAAAATTTAGCACTTAAATCAATCTTTTGTTAAAAAAAAACTTAAATCTTTTTTGGAAAATTATTTATTTATTATTAACGTAATAGTAATAATTAATTAATAACCCTATAATAAATACTATTTTAAATTATCACAATTTGTATAAATTTTTTTATTTTTTGCACTTGGTTTGTCACTACTGATACACTTGTTCAGGGGTGGATACAGGACTGATTTTTGGAGAGGCTCCGAAGTTTGAAGTCCTGCATACCCACCCAAACTCGAAATGGTAGGTCTGGGGTTCTCCCGGAAATGTTTGTAAAATGTTAACAAGTAAATATCTTTTTCTGATTACCCTTATACATCTGATGATTACTTTTTAAGTTTATAAATTTTTTGTTAAACATTAGAAAAACATACATCAGGAAATAAGAAAAAAACGTACACAACATTAATTTATAAGAGACCTAGAGTATATGATAATTCGTGTGAAAAACATACGCGCACATTATTGTATCAAGACTGGGGAATAAAATAAAAATACAAAAGTTCCTTCTAATTTCTATTTAATACTTAATTGTTAATAATTCTCAACAACATTAATTTTCTTCATACTTAATATACTGTGTTTCAAGGTCATTATAAACAAGAAAATTGAAAAAAGTTTCGCAAAATGACAGCTAAAAAAATGCAAAAATGTTCCGGAAACAGAGATTGCTCGTGAGATGAGAAAAGTAGGAGTTTTACCGATGTTGCTATGAAATTTCAGACGTTTTGAAGGCAGAAAAGATGTTTCCCTGCCCTCATGTTTGCCTGCGTTAGGTAAAGAAAGATTTTTTTTTCAAAATTGCTTACCTTAAAGGTTATCATGGCAAGGTAATCATGTAAAGGTTAAGTTACTGCAATCTTCGATGTATAAAAGGCATCACCAATCAGTGAATCTCCGGAACTACAATTCATAGGTCTACGATATTCAAATTTGAGTGCTCACGAAGGATTTTAGAAAATTCACTTTATAACGACCAAAATCCCGGTAAAATCGTCAAAATTTGTAAAACTATCCCTCCCAAACAATAACATCTTCGTAGGACTGCACGAAATGCGGCAACTATGGGCCGCAGGTGTTAGTGTCGTGTAGGTTTTTTTTGTAATTTTACTTCGGATTTTTGTGTCCTTTCGGCTGATCGCAGAAGATGATAAGATGGATGAATTTTTTTAGCTTATGAAAAGATGCCATGCCTAAGCGGAATTGGAACCCGCGACCGCCGGGTGAAAAGCCGAGACGCTAACAACTCAGCTACAGCGGCAGGCCGTGTAGCGTTTTTAAAATCAATCTACCAAACTGGGAAAAATCTATGTAATAACAACGGTTCATCACTAAATCTCGAGAATCACAATGCCTACAAACTTAAAATTTGGCAGGTATGCAACCGCTTAGGATTTAGGGCCTCAGTAAGAAAGGATTTTTGAAAATTCAATGTTGATCGGAGAAAACTCCGCAAACGAAATTTCCGTAAAGTTTGGAAATAAACTACTCCTCTCAAACCACAACACCTGTGTACGCGAAATTCGGAACGTATGTGCCTCTTAGGTGATATATTTTTGAGTAGGTAAGGGTTTTTAAAAATAAAATATAATTATATCGGAGAAGTGGATTAATCTACATTTTTAACACCTACGCACTGATCACGAAATCTCCGGAACCATACAACTCGCAGTAACTTAAAATGTTATAGGTATGTCCTCCCTTAGAGTTAAGTAACAGCTACCAAAGAGTTTTTCAAAATTCCATTTGTATTGGCGATAATCCCAGAAAACCAATTGCAGCACAAAAAAAAATTATTTCGTTTCTCCTTTACGAAAATACCTTAAAACGTGAAAGTCAGTGTCTGCGCTTTAAGTTAACACATTCTCACAATATTGACAAATTAAATGTCAGCTCATTTATTAAAATCTATTAAGCCGATAAGGCTGTACGAAGCCGAAAAATATACGTAACCTCTTCTGCCGCAGTCGCTTAATATAGAAATCAGTTCAGATAATCTATAAATGGAGTGGTCAGTTTCATAGCGCATTTTACTCGTTTAAACCTTTCCGTTATTTTAGATAGATACTATAGATACGATATTGTGGATAG
The DNA here is from genome assembly GCA_035578175.1 of Catonia carolina. Lineage (NCBI taxonomy): Eukaryota > Metazoa > Arthropoda > Insecta > Hemiptera > Achilidae > Catonia > Catonia carolina. Next base: position 6,147,985 of record JAQMRL010000004.1, read on the forward strand.
ATACGAGTATTTATGTTAAAAGATATTTATGTTTAATTGAAAAGTAGTTATCCATTAATTTTCATGATAATATCTGTAAGGTTATAGCTAGAAGTTAATTAGCCGCTCTGGACTTATTCCCATTTATATGTGTAAATTCGTAACTATCCGATTAGGATTATAGGTCTACTATATGAAAATCTGTCTTTCATTTTCAAAAAAAAATAATGATACTAATATTATTATTTATCTAGATGTACAGACTTTGAAATCACTAATAGGATGTTACCATTCAGCGAGTTGTAGGCTTTTGTAAGAGTATCTTAAACAAGTATAGTAAAGACTACACGAATTATCTAGTTTAAACATCGCTCAAGGAATGTGTACATTTCTTTTCTTCTAAAATTGGGTTTTGGGGCTTTACCCCAAAATCTTGACATTAAAGGGGACATGAAGACGTGTGGTTAGCGAAGATGATGGAGAGTAAAAATGATTCCATTATTCGGGTTACGGCTTGCAGTTTGTCTCTACGTGTAGTGTGGAACTGATCTATAATGTGGAAATTATAAGTAGAAGTACAGTAAAAAAACAAAGAATTACGTTTGGCAACATTGAGATGACTAATAACTACTCTGCTATCCTGTCATTTAAATTTCTCCTCGGTTTGGCTTTTCAGTTCCGATTGCCTTCACACGCGTGGCGCGAAATTTAGCCACGCCTCCTCCTCGTTTTATGCACTCACTGTGTGTCAAAAAATTTACAAAAATGTTAATAAAATGGTGTGTTAATAGTGCACCACATCTAACCAAGTGAGAATTGAGAAAAAATGAAAAAAATATTATAAATTACGGTAGACCTCGTTTTGGCAATTTCTACCGGTCTCCTCACTTGGTGCTTTCAACCGGTATGAGTGTGTGTGTGTGTGTGTGTGTGTGTGCGCGCGCGCGCGCGCGTGTGTTCGTAAGCGCGCGCGTGCGTGCGTGTGTGTGTATGTGTGTGCGCGCGCGTGCGTGCGTGCGTGCATGTGTATGTATGTGTGTGTGTGAGTATGTATGTGTGTGTGTGTGTGTGTGTGTGTGTGTGTGTGTGTGTGTGTGTGTGTGTGCGTGTGTGTGTGTGTGTGTGTGTGTGTGTGTGTGTGTGTGTGTGTGTGTGTGTGTGTGTGAGTGTGTGTGTGTGTGTGTGTGTGTGTGTGTGTGTGTGTGTGTGTGTGTGTGTGTGTGTGTGTGTGTGTGTGTGTGTGTGTGTGTGTGGACAGAATATCTCAAGGACGGAACATCGTACGAACTTGAAACTTAAGTTACATACCAATACCGGACCCGACACGAACATTTTCATCAAAATCGGTCAACCAGAAGTAGTAGTTTATTCGTGTAATTTTACACTTTTTTGCGATTTTCTCAAAAACTGGTCCTACGATTTTTTGAAAAATCGCCTGGTTTACTCAATGTTTTATTCTCTATAAGATAAGGTAGCATGTTATAAGGTGGCATGTTTGCTGAAATTCTGAGTGAGGCAGTTTTCTCGTAAAAACATTGTTTTTTTAAGATTACGGTTTTAATATGTAATTTAGAGCAAAACGTTATACGTATAATAAAAGTTGTAGAGAATTTAAAATCCTATAACTTTTATTTCAAACATGTTTTTGTATAACGCTTAGTTTAGCGGTAATTAACGATTTTCTGTTTTTTTCTCACGAAAACGTGTGAAAAATCGATTTTTTAAAGATTTCGGCCTTAGTTATGCACTTTACGACAAAAATGTATATAATAAAATTTATAGAAAATTAAGAGATCTACAACTTTTATTTATAGAATCTTTCTCTACAGAGCCTAGTTTAGCGTGAAAGTTTGATTTTCCGTTTCTTTTAAGCCAAATTGAGTTCGATTTTCATTTTGCGTCATTCACTCATGATTAAAATAAGGTTATGTTTTTGAGGTTAGTTTTTGTTTATTTCTAATATTTTATTAATAATGTTAGGTTTATTATTAATTATTAGCATTGGCAAGAGAAAGTTGTGTGAGTGTTTCACACCAGAATTTTAGTTTTCAGAAGATTCATTTAATTTCTGTAAATTTATTTGATTGAGGTTTGGTTCCGAAATCTTTCATCTGTGTGGGGTTGTCTCCGCTCTATCTTAAACGGGGGCTTCTTCTAGGGTTGCCTGGTAAATTACGTATAAGAGGTTTTAATTGAATCAAAGTCTATGCTTAAATCTAGATTACAGCTTCCGAACTACTCCATTCACGTGATTTGAGTGTAAATCTGTTTGTTTGAGTTGGTTAGGCCCTACGTCGTTGGTCTAAAGTTTCACGTATTAGCATACATCTACGTGTGCCTCGTGAGGCCTAACTTTTATATAAAACACTTTTTCTATCACCCTTAATTTAGCACCAATTAGTGATTTTCCGTATTTTTCTCATAGAAATTCGTAAGAAAGAGGAATTTTACGACAAAAGTGTCAGAAAATTAAAATACCGCCAACTTTCATTTCGAGCATTTATTTCTACAGAACCTACTATCGGTTTCATAATCATAGACACCCGAGTTTGAACCCAAAGCATCTCCAAAACTATGAGTCGGATTTCAACATACTTTACATCAAAATTTAGCTCATTTCATTTTGCGTTTACCTATAAAACCTATGTTTTTAATGTTGTTTAAAAATTGCCATATCGAGGTTGGAAGACGGTTTTTTTGACACCGCAACAAATTTTATGAGTTTAGAGGCGTGTAACTCGATAAATATTTGACCGAAAAGTTTAAAACTTTAACACAAGATAGAAAATTATATTCTTACAGTGTGTTAGAAATTTCAAATTCATACGTTATTTAAATGTTGATTTATTAACAATATTCTGAACCCTTGCTATCTCGGTAACCGCTCGATCGTTTGCCACGGGTAAACTATCGTTTTATTCAGCGTAAAAAACTTAGTACAGATATGTTAATAACATGAAATATTGATTGGCCAATGTTGTGGTAGAATTTTTAAAATTTAAAAAAATAGATGGGTAATGCGGGGGGTGGGCCCACTACTACCCATGTAGCCTGACTCTGAGTGTCTACCTCAAAAAAAATAAATTGATAATGCAGTCTGTCAATTCAGGTAGACAGTCCGACAGAATGTTACCTACACAAACTAGCAACATGAATAGTAACACCCACCCCCCGCATAACCCATCTATTTTTCAAAATTCTAAAATTTCTACCACAACATTGGCCAATCGATGTTTCATGTTATTAACATAATTATCTGTACTAAATTTTTTACTCTGAATACAACGATAGTTTGCCCGTGCCGAACGATTGAGCGGTTACCGAGATAGCAAGAGTTCAGAATATTGTTAATAAATCAACATTTAAATAACGTATGAATTTGAAATTTCAAACACGCTGTAAGAATATAATTGTCTATGTTGTGTTAAAGTTTTAAACTTTTTGGTTAAATATTTATCGAGTTACACGCCTCTAAACGCAAAAGATTTGTTGCGGTATCAAAAAACCGGGTCTTTTTGTCTTCCCACCTCAATATGGCAATTTTTAAACAGCATTAAAAATGTAGGACTAATATAGGTAAACACAGAATAAAATGAGCTAAATTTTTATGTAAAGCATGTTGAAATCTGACCCATAGTTTTGGAGATGCTTCGGGTTGAAACTCGGGTGTCTATGATTATGAAACCGTTAGTAGTTTTGCCGTGTAGTGAACTAGTTTTACAGAATCAAGTCCTACAAAGGTTGATTTCCATGCAGCGGCATTCACTGATGAATAAAATTAGGTTACGGTTTTTTTCATTGAACCATGTTTACTTATGATTAACATGAGTTGCATGCTTCATTATTTTGCATTGAAAAGAAAGTGACACAAACCACTTTTTGCTTTTTCAGATTGTTAACGGTAGAATCAGCACCTGAGTGATCGCATTTAAATTTTGAAAATTATTTACAGTTGTGCGGCTGTCTCTAGGGGTCACTCTGTTACCTTAGGGAATCAAATTAGCCCTTAATACCTTAAGGAACAATTGTACAACTGATTTATGAAGTTTTATTGTTGCAGAGTTAATGAAGCCAACGAAATTTGTGTTGGCATGCCCAGTAACAGAAACTTATGTATTTGAACCTATAACCCAAGGATCAATTAATTTTTCTGTTAAAGCAAGCAGCGATGCTTACGTTGCATTGGCGGAAGGTACAGACGATGATTTCCTCTTGAAATACGAGGTAACACTTTCATCTTTTTTGCTTGATCTGTTGATGTGGTGTGGCTCCCACCATTCGATATATCGATTTTGGCAGTCAAATTAAAAGCATTCTTACGTTGACTGCCACACTAAATTTTGTGACAGTTACAGCGGGGCCATCGTACTTTTTTTAATAATTTATTCATTTTTCTTGTTATTTTCCCTACGTATTTTAATTAATAATTCTTTTTGTTAAATAAAGTTGTGACACACTTTTGGGCAACATGGCCAACTGGAATGATTTTACATTTCCGAGCCATGTGACCCATTTTTGTGGTACGACAAAAAATGTGATAGACAACTGGGTTTAGTTGCAAAGTACTCTAGACTATTTCAATCAACCAAAATAAGCAAGAAAAAAAAATTTAATAATAGCAGCATTGCATTGTACTACAGGAAAAGAGGAAAACTACCTCTATACGCAATGTCCTATTATTTGAAAAAGGCCAACTATCAAACGAGACAAAGAGAGCCTTGTTGATATGAGTGCAAGCTAAGTGCACAATGTCACTCTTTGAAGCCATAGCTTTAGAAACCACATTTTGTAACACACGACTTAAAAATTAGTTATGTACTGTGACTCATTTTTCATGCACATGGCCCATTTTTAAAGACAATTTAGACATATATTTGGGTCACACAATAAAAATCATATTTACAATAGCAGTCAACGTGTTAACAAGTGACGCGTATGTAACATTGTTATTAGTCCTAAGTAGCGTTATCGTTGTACATTATTACACGGCTCGTTAAACAAGTAGCCTACTTAGAAAAAGTGAAAAATAAATTACGAGTAACTTATTTTATAAATTTACCAAATATAAACAATCTGTTAGCCAAATACAATTTTCCGGCCGTTACCAGATATTTTAAGCCATTTAAAACGGTAATAGTGGTTTGTTTGGGCGACGACCCAAAATTAGGCCTACATCGGGTGACGTAGGGCTAATTCAAAAAAGTAGGCCCTAGTAGTAGACTATTCATTTCAGGTCTATTTTGCTAAATCACGTTTTTACTGACCGATTCGTTGGCGTTGAAAAATGTTTGTTAGGTTGGTAACTATTTACACTCAATCTGTTCGTTGCAGGGCTAAAATAAATAGTTCTGTTTCTTTTCACATGTTCAGCCAATTAAATGACTGAATCATTTAAGAACAGAAGAGGTAGAGGTGTATTGTGACACTAATCAGAGTTATCTCCTCTGAAAGTAATGAATTTCATTATACAGCCAGACCCTGTGATGAATGAAGTGAAGGTGTCATTTACAGAGCGGAAAATATGTGCTTTTCAGAGGGCCCGGCATGCTGATAAGCATACTTTTCCACTTAGTGAGTTGTGGCAATGGTAAACCACCTTACTCCTCGTTGTTACTTAGTAAAACCTCTACAGGTTCAAACCAGCCTTTCGGCTGATGACCTAAACAACAACAGGTTGGTAATAAGCGTAGATGGTTATTAACCATTACTCTCGTATTGTAGTCCAATCGTGAAAAGAATAAAGGTGTCGCTTAGTACCAACGACGTTGCTCCAAGTATAACGGCAGCTGCTAAGGTATTATTACTGAATCAAATTGCTTAGATAGATTTTTTAATCCGCTTTCAGTGAACAATTGACATTGTTCAACCCCACTTGGAAAAGTCTGATGACGTGAGGTCAGGAGATCGCAGTACTTTTACTTGAATTCTCAATCAGCCGAAATTAACGCACCGATTTCTTTTAGGATAGTATATACTGGAAGAAATTGGAAGAAAAGGTTACGTAAAAGATATACGAGTATGGATAGGACATTAGGTCTATATAGATGACGAAGGGCTTTGTAAATCATTTGCTTTATCGCCCTCATGTAACCATTCCATGTGCGTGGAATCTCCTCTGTGGAATCTACTTCCTTGGGCCCACGCCAAGGGCGGATACCGCCATGGCACCCTCATTTTTAAGCTGGCTAACAGGGCAATGTTTGCGTCCATTCTGGACTAAATTTGTGGTAGATCGAGACAAACCACGACCATTTTAGGTTGGCATGGCTCGCATATTTTTGAACCACACAGGATGCTACTCAAAAGGCATAATTGTGTGCGCAGATTTCCCGCATTGCTCTAGAAAAGAAATGGCGAAGTGCCTGCATGTAGTAAGATTTGATCGACCTACACTACCGAGAAGGTTAGACCAACTGAAATTCATCGATAAGATGTTTGTGCGTCTATCTCACAACCGATGTCACACAGCAACATCATGCAAACGGCAACAGACGTGTATTTTTTTTTATTAAGTGATGATGCCTACATAAGCCTTGGGCTTGTGCGTAGGTAATGATATGCGGTGATTTACAGATGAAAAAAATGCCAGACCTGACCGGGAATCGAACCCGGGACCCCGGCATAGTAGCTAGTTGCGCTGACCACTACACCACGGGCCGGCCTTCATTTGCGGTGATCCTCTTCACCCTGATGAAGGTTTTAAGGATGTGTAACTGTGGTGGGCAGCATTTCGTCCGATCCGTAACTCCCGGTATTTAAAAATGAAGTGGCCATACAAGAAGCGAAAACATTACGGAATGTAAATTATTTTTATGCCATGAGTAGAGGAGCGAAATGGAATGTGAGCTAGGGACAGCAGGCGTCTACTCCAGACACTAAGACACCAACCAAATGGGCTTAACTGGTGAATTACCGACAACAGCGGATAATCCAAGATAAGATGAAAAAGGGAAAACTCCATTATAGCCTATATTCACCTACAAACGAGTAACCAAGTGGAGTCAGTAAAACTGAAATTAAGTATTGGGACTAATATTGGTTCGCCTATTCCGGTAATCGGAAGATAATAGAGTAAGGCTTACGGCGTATAGGCGCATCCGGTTATAAACAACAAATAATGCCGGGCCCTTGAATTTCATTATAACTTAAGTTTACTATAATTATTATTGTTTACACAAAAGAATAAAAAAGTAAGGCCTAATCTATGCAGTGTGAATATCTTGAATTTAACTGAAATTTTTAATTGTTCTTTTGTAATTAAAAAAAAATTAAAATAATGCAATAAAATGAATCACAATAGCATTTAAAATAAATGCTATTAATTTACTTAAATAGCATTTATAGTGGCCTCAGGTAACAAAGATAATTTTGTCAGACGTATAAAGTAAATTTGAAAAATGTGGTCGCTGTAACTTCTGCAGATGAAATCTGTTGTTGTTTTTCAGATAATTTTTGGAGCGAAAGACAATGAAAAGACTGTCATTCGTAAACACGATAAGACAGGCAAAAAGGAAGACAAGGCTTGGGTTAATACACAAGATATTTTAAAAGTAGACGAACACAGAGAATTTTGGGTGAGGTGGAATAATGGCGTTGTAGCCGCAGGAAAGAAGGGAAGAGGAACTCCGATCCTGCAATGGGCCGATCCAGAAACAGCTTCTGTCGTAACACATTATGCAGTGAGCGGCGGTGCTTCCGGTGAAGATGTAGAATGGTTGATTGAAGGTAATCTATTCCATCATATCATATCATTCTATCATACCGGGTGATTTTTTAGTCCTGTTACCCAATTGTTAATGTCTGGTAAATTTTTTCTAAGAAAGGGATATTTTGTTTTGTGACACAAAGTTGGTAGCCCTACTCAACCGGTATAGATACGACAGTTTGAGTTGATTCTCCTTGAGTTGCGTAAAATTTTGTGCTGTTTCCAGTTGTGTTACGAACAGAATGTCTTTTACCCTTGAACAACGGGTTTTCATTCTTGAACAATATTTTGCTACAAAATCGTATGCGAGTTTAAAAGAATCATTTCAAATTAAATTTTTTGGTGTTCCTCCACTCTATTCTAGTCAATTTCTAGGCTAACTAACTGATTTTTAGAGGCAGGTATTGTTTGCAGCAGAAAACGTAGTGGTCGACCAACTCTCTTGACAGATGACGTTAAGAGAATGTGAAAACAAGACTGCTCAATTCTCCATGGAAAAGTTTACAAAAACTTTCCTCGCATGTTGATTTGTCATGTTCGAGTGCTCAGAAATCTGCTAAAAAATTGAAATTGTATCCGTATCACATACGATTAGTTCTAGAGCTTCAGCCTCCAGATTTAAACAAGAGATTGTTTTAGGATAAAAGGCATTCTGTTCGTAGCCAAGACTGAAAATGGCACAAAATTTTACACAGCTCAAGGAGAATCAACTCACACTGCCATATCCATACTGGTTGAGTAGGGCTACCAACTAAGTGTCACAAAACAAAATTTATTTTTTTTAGAAAAATATTACCAGACATTAACAATTGGGTAACAGGACTAAAAAATCAGCCTGTATCATATCATTCTATCATACTTTTCTGTAGGCCTATTAGTCAGTCACTGATGCATGATAAAAGTAATACAGCTGAACGGAATACGATAGGCCTACTAATTGCGAAAATCAAGGAAATTCCAAATAGGCCTACAGAACAACAAATCTAGAAAAATGGTTAATGTGTGTGTCGGTACAGTGAAAATATTCTGTAAAGGGAAAAGTGACGTCACAGTGCCCTGGGCTAGTCCAGTGTTTCCCAAACTTTTTGACCTCGCGGCTCCCTTGTGATTTTTTAAGGTTACGGCGGCGCCCCTCTACCTTGCTCAGTGGCAGCTGGTGAGGTATTTCGTTGGGGGTTCACACCTTCCAGGGGATGTGGGCTGGGGGGTATGGAATTTTTGAAAATTAAACGTTCATAAACAGCATTTTAATCATTTTGAGGCAAAAATTCAAGCTTCAAATAATATGTATTTTCTAGGAAAAACTGCTATTTTATAAGCTCTTGGCGGATTTTAAGAATATTATAATTATAAAAACTATATTATAATTATTATTAAAGACAAGTTGGCAGAGGAGAGTAAATATATTCGAAAAACCACAGGCAAGTTTTATATATGAAATTTTAATATGATATCTTATAAAATATAATTACAATTCAAACAAAAAATTATTTCATATACATTTTTAAATCCGTGGCCTGCGGCGCCCCGGGGTGCCGCGGCGCACACTTTGGGAAACACAGGGCTAGTCTAAGGGGTGGTGGGAGTAGTCCTACTTCACTATTCTCTCTCTAGTTCACTTATAACCTTCTTAGTGTATTCATGTGATTAATTAGTTAGTTATTGAAGTGAAGTGTTATTCTGCACAAATGTTATAATCTATCTTTGTTGTTTGTTCTATCTCATGTATTCATTTTTATCGTTTACTATTTTGTTATTTATCGGATTTTAATTTCTAATATAGTGTCTAATATTATTAAAAGCTGTTTACTTTTCCGTTGACTCGGTTCAGTTCTGAGTTCATATAGAATGAGTGAAAATAAAGGGAAAAAATAAAGTCGGTAAAACGGGTCAAGTTTTGCATAGTCAAAAATCGTGAAATTATTAATAATGTGATAACGTATTTTGAGCGGGAAGTGAAAGAGGGAGGGACCTGATGTATCATTGAATGATAGAAAGTGTGCCGTCTTACAGGCAACTGGGATTTCAAAAAATACTTTTTTTCACTTACTTTTTAATTTATTTCAGATTGCATAAATGTCAATAAATTAAGTTAACTGTAAGTCTGGTTTTCTTTTCTTATAATAGTAGCTAATAATATCAGGCAGAGTAGTAGCGTTTAAGGTGCCGTTGCAATGCGGTTTGGATAGTATTACACCTGATGTGGAGTCGAAGGGGAATTCCTTTCTCACTTTCTCATGTTTATAATACACGAGACAAAAATAGCCGGCCGCGTTGGCGATGTTGGTAACGTGCTCGCCTCTCATCACGCGGTCTTGGGTTCGAATCCCACTCGGGCATGGCATTTTTTCATACGTTATTCATTTCATCCTTCACCGTCTGCATTAGCAGCAATTTGCAAAACAGTCGGACGTTAAACCAAAAAAAAAAAAAAAAGAGACAAAAATAGACCTACCTTTAGATTGTGATCTCTTTCTAAAGCTAGTGTTCCTTCAGGTAGGCCCGACATTTAAAATTCATCCTATCTCATCGGCATTTAACACATCTTCTGCGCTGTAACTGGTTCATTAGGGGTGGTAAAATTTATTGCTTCTAATTTTCGCAGTATTCGTTAGAAATATAGGCATCTTGATACTGTACTATTTTTACACCGGTCTTTAGTTCATATTTTGCCCGCTGTTGGCGCTGTGATAGATAGCGCAGCGGCCACACCTCTCACAGTGGCAAGATATATCTGAGGTACCGGCGAATGCGATAGTTGAAGGTGATCAGACAGTATCGATTCCATCTCTAGAGAACGTCGATACGGAGGAAGAGTTATCGCTCAACATTGAGTTTTTTTACTATCTCTTGCCTATATGAATATATAGAAAGGAAAGTATTGTTTTCATGTCGATTTTTTGAAATCGAGTTTTCACCGGATCTACACGTTTTCAGACCACCTGAACTCAAAAAACATGTTTTTAGCTATTGGTCTGTGTGTATGTGTGTGTGTGTGTGCGCGCGCGCGCGTGTGTGAACAGAATATCTCAAGAATGGAACATCGTACGAACTTGAAACTTCGTTCGTAACTTAAAACTTAAGTTACGAACATTTTCATCAAAATCGGTCAACTGGAAGTAGTAGTTTATTCGTGTAATTTTTCACTTTTTTGCGATTTTCTCAAAAACTGGTCCTACGACTTTTTCTTTAAAATAACCTGTTTTACTTAATTTATTATGCTCTACAAGATAGAGTAGGCGCCACGTTTGCTGAAATTCTTAGTAAGGCTGCTTTCATGTAAAGAAATTGTTTTTTTAAGATTACGGCTTTAGGATACATTTTAGCGCAAAAATTTTTATAATAAAAACTGTAGACAATTAAAAATCCAACAACTTTTAACTCAAACTTTTTTTTGTATAGGCTAACGCTTAGTTTAGCTGTAATTAGCGATTTGATTTTCTGATTTTTTCTCACGAAAAGTGTGAAAAATCGATTTTTTTAAGAATGCAGCATTAGTATGCATTTTACGACAAAAATGTATTGAATAAAATTTATAGAAAATTAAGAGATCTAAAACTTTTGTTTATAGCGTTTTTCTCTACAGAACCTAGTTTACCGTGAAAGAGTAATTTTCCGTATTTTAAAGCCAAACTGAGGTTGATTTTCATTTTGCGTGTTTCTCTCAAGATAAAAATAAGGTTATGTTTTTTTAAGGTTAGTTTTTGTTTATTTCTAAAGTTTTATTACTAATGTTAGGTTATATTGTTAATTATTTGCATTGGCAAGAGAAAGTATGCGAGCGGTTCACAACAGATTTTTTTAAAACTAAAATAAAAGGTTAATAATTTTAATGTAATTAATTGAAATTATTTAATTAAATCAGATACGACACCGGTTCCAAACACGGACGTCGGTAATTATGGATATGAACCGATCGTGTGGGGTCGACTGGATGTGACCGTGAATGCACCTCGTGTTGGAAGGATCGCACTGAAAACCACCTTCAAAGATGTGAAAAACCTTTACACGATCGCATTAGGAACAAGCTACAACGAGAAATCTTCAATCAGCTACGGCGAAGGGGAAGACACGTTACAGGTGATTAGTGATTAGCCTACTATCCAACATTCATAGGCCTAATGTTAGTACAGTAGACTCTCAGAAATCCGGACTAATGTGGCGGACGGCCGGTCCGGATTTCGAAAAATCCGAATTTCCCGGAGGTTGGCAATTTCGTCTTTATGGTGAATAATTATGACAATTAGCATTAACGTTTATCTGCTAATATAAGAGTGAGCTTCTGAAAAACTTTAAAACACTGTAGGCCTAATAAATTACAGTAGGCTACCGGTACTGTAATTATTCAATATACGAAGCACAAACATTGACTAAACTTAACGCTACTGTACCGTAATAAGATTCGATTGCACTCTTTGTAAGATTTGCAAGTTACGGATTTCAAACATGTAACAACGAACGTCATATATGTCTCAATTATAGAGTAATTACACGATCAACTAAATAAAATCTAAATGTACTGTAGTACGGTACTGTGCTTAGTAAAGTACGGTTTTGGGATTAAATAAAATGCCTCGTAAAATCATAAACATAGATTTTACTGAAACACAGAGCTCCCGACGACGCAAACTACTGTGGGCCCAAAATGACAAAAAATGTCATTTACATACATTTTATATACGCAATTATTATTAAAAAGTACATACACACAAATTATAGTGCTAATCGCATGATCGTTCATCGGGCCAATCCCATGAAAACTTTTTACTGGTTGTTAATTTATAAGTTGTAAATTTTCAGAAAATAAAGTGAAAAAAAATCATCGTCCGGACTATTCGGAGTCCGGACTAGCGCGATCCGGATTTTTGAGAGTCTACTGTATTACATTTTTGAGGTGATTATGTATGTTAGGCAAAATAATTTTATGCAGAATTTCAATGTTCACTATGATCATAACACGAGAAACAGGAATGATTATTATGTGGCTAATCACTCCACAAAATTGTTTGAACAAAAACCTACTTATGCAGGGAGAAAATTCATGAATAAATTACCCCAATTTTTAAAATGTTGTGAGGATTTGAATTCTTTTAAAAAAAATATGAAAAATTACTTGATCGGTGAAACTTTTTATAGCGTACAAGAATTTCTTTCTTGATAGTAGTGATATATTGTGTGATTCTTATATGTATTCCAGGTGTTATATCTGACGACATGTCCTATACTTCTCCTGGAGTCTCCAGGGCGCAAAAAAAATAAAGAAAAAAAAATTATTTGAGAACGAAGGTCAGCCGGTTTTTCCCAGCGTGACGTCACTCTGTGACCCGCAGCCGGCCGACCATTAAACTATATTTTTTGTGCCCGAACGTGTGAAAAGGGACTTAATCTTCACCAAGCGTAATAATTCTCAGTACAGCTGTTTGAAGTGATTCTGGTCAAATAATACAATTTTCTGTTTATTGCAGAAAACGCTACCTATAGTTGAGCCGTTGTTAATTTGCTCCTACTGTCAACAAACAAAAGCCACCTACTACAGGGTGCACGCTACACTACACCACTTTACGGATGTCGTATTCCTATTAAGTTAACTGTTTTTTAAATTATAATTACTTAAAGTACTAAAAACATCAGTCATGATATATATGATGTAGGCCTAACAATTTCATTTAGAAAAATACTTTTAAAAGTATTTTGTATTTAAATACTTTTGAAAGTATTTTGTTGTTACATTTTAATCAGCGTGTACATATTTTGATATAATGCGCATGCTCAGTGACGTCATTATTTGTTTACATTAGGAGCAAACTAAGAGAGGCAGGACTATACATTCTTTATAAACAACTAGAAACTGATATAGTTGAATTTATAATGACAATAGATGGCATAAGTGCCCGTAAAAAACAGGTGGAGTGTGAAATTATTTACACTCAATCTGTTCGTTGCAGGGCTAAAAAAATAAATATTTCTGTTTTTTATCACATGGTCACCCAATTAAATGGCTGAATCATTTAAGAACAGAAGAGGTAGCGGTGTAAAAGACACTAATCAGAGTTATCTCCTCTGAAAGTGATAAATTTCATTATACAGCCAGACCCTGTGGTGAATGAAGTGAAAGTGTCATTGCAGAGTGAAAAATTTGTGCTCTTCAGACGGCTCGGCATGCTGATAAGCATAGTTTTCCACTCAGTGAGTTGTGGCAATGGTAAACCACCTCACTCCTTGTGTTTACTTAGTAAAACGTCTACAAATTCAATTCAGCCTTTCGGCTGATGACCTAAACAACAACAGATGGCATAAAATAATTTTTTTGTAGACCCTTGTACACTACACAAAAGGTATCATATCTTCCCCAATGTTAATCATATAAGCGAAGTTGAAGTATTTTTGATTGTTTAGTTTAAAGTTCTGATTTAAGAAAAGTTAATGGTTTAATTTATATTATTTGTGTTTTCTTATACATTTATGGAAAGAAGTATACTTATTAATAATAAAATGTGTGAAGATGTATTTTTCTTACGAAATATTAAGGTTTCAAGGGGTTTGCTGAAGCTGTACATATAAAAGATTTAACTTACGAACAGAAGATAATAATCTTTAGTAAAAAGTTTAGTACAGTACAAAAGTTTTTTTTAAATGTATTGTTAAATTAGGTATTATCATTGTTAGATTGTAAGCCTAAGTATTATTATTATTATTATTATATTATTATATTTGGTGTTTTCTTGTTTGCCCACCAGCCTTTCATTTTCTGAGAAAAATCAGCTTTTCTTTCCTCACTCCATCTTGTTCCAACTCTTGGAATTTTAACCTCTGGAATAACCTCCCATTCATTAATTTTTGTTCTAAAAACTATTTCGATTGGTAACTTCATTATCAGTAATGTTTTCCAGAACTAGATCTTTCTTAACGTCTCAAATCCATTCCCCTCCATTGACAAGCGAAGCTACATATTTTACCATCTTTTTTGTAACTCTATGATCAGGGAGCCTCATGATATGACCAAAAAATTTAAGACGTCTTTTCCTCATGTCTGTTACAATATTTGAATGTTGCTCAACTGTGTTATTTTTTTGTAATCTATAACCGTTTTCAGTTAATCTTGGACCGAGAATTTTCCTTATTATTTTCCTTTCCTCCTTTTTCAAATTTTCTAAATCGGCTTTCCTGTTGAGGTTCAGGGTCTCACTGGCATAAAGCATTGATGGCTTGATCACTGTGTTGTAGTGTCTAATTTTTGTGTGAAGAGACAAGCATTTATTTTATAAATAAATTGCACCAGCCCTAGGCCTTTACGAGCTTTCTTTATTCTCTCCTGCTGTGAAAATTTCTCCGAAATAACTTCTCCTAAATATTTTAAAAAAGACACCCTGTTGATTGTTCCATATTTGGTTTGTAGTCTGGTAACTTCTAGGTTTATAGTTGTGAACACTGTTTTATTATTATTATTAGTCGTAAAGCTCCCGAAGTGGAAGACGCTAAGTAAATCTGGTTTGTTTTTGGGATTTCTTGTCCTTTTTATCCACCCACCAGTTTTTCCTTCTTTGTGAGAATTCACCTTTTCTCTGTTCACTCCACTTAGTTCCGGTTCTTGGAGCTTTTGTCTCTGGTTTAACTTCCCATTTTTTAACTTTTGTTCTAAAATTGTCTCTTATGAGAATTTCTTCTTTGGTGATTTTGGCCAATTCTAAATCTTTTTTAATACTTTGTATCCATTCCCCCCCACTAACAAGTGAAGATACATATTTTACTATTCTCTTTGTGAGTCTATTGTCAAGAAGCCTCATAATGTGGCCATAAAATTGAAGGCGTCTTTTCCTCATGTCTGTCTCTATGTTAGAATATTCTTCAATTTTCGACGTTCTCTGTAATCTGTACCCGTTTTCGGTCCATCTAGGTCCTAAAATTTTCCTAATTATTTTTCTCTCTTCCGTCTTTAAGCCTAAGTATTATTATTATTATGTTTTATTTTAATATTTTAGTAGTGATTAAAAAGACTACTTTTTATATTCAGAAACATCTTTTTGTAACATCCCTACCATTATCTCTTCACTTCTTTAAAAGTATAGATTACAGGTAATTTATAATAACATATCTGAAATCAGCACAAAATTTTCTAATACCAGTTACTACATGTACCTGATGGTCAGTAGTAACTTTATGCTCCTCTTTATATATATTGCAAAACTTTAATGGCTGTTTTCTCAAAACGCACTTTTTTACAATTCCATATTGAAATTGCAGACTCTTTCACAGTTTTTGGAATTTCTAAAAGAAAAAAAAAGAATTTTTGAGTGTTTTGTGTTCTTTCCAGTGATACTAATAAGTCAAAATTCACATTGGTTAAGTTAAGGTCCCTTTTCACACGTTTGGTCACATTTTTGAAAAGTTAAGGTAATTATTTACACTATTATACAGGGTGATTCACGAAGATATTCAGAAACTTTAGGAGCTCATTGTACATGGAAAAATAATGAAAAAAGTTTATATAAACATGGGTCCGGAAATGCTTTGTTTCCGAGTTACGGCTAGCGAGAGTTTCGCCCGGATTTCAGCTCGCCAGGTGAAATGAGGTCTTCCTGAAATTCTGGTAAGGTAGATTAAGGGCAGAATGCAATCATTTCTTATGGTTTTTGCCCTGATAAATTTAATAAAACAGGTCCCAGAACTGTAAGTTAAATAGCTTTTAAGAAACCAGTGTTAAATGCAAAAAATGGAGTAAAAACACATTTTTTCATCTTTGGGCAAGAATAACTTTGTTAATTCACCAAGAAACAGTTAAAATTTTTGAAACAAACATGTAGAAAAGTTTATTCTGAACAAACCGGTGTAAATAAAGTACACAGAAAGCGAATAGATGTTTGATTAAATGAATTTTTATTCATAACGGTACAAAGTAAAATTGACCATAAAAACAAAGATGAAAACATGTGTTTTTTTTCACTCAATTTTATGCATTTGACACTGGTTTTCTCAAAAACTATTTAACTTACAGTTCTGGGACCTGTTTTATTCAAATTATCAAGTCAAAAACCATAAGAAACGTTTGAATTCGCCCCTTAATCTACCTTACCAGAACTTCAGGAAGACCTCATTTCATGTGGTGAGCTGAAATCCGGGAGAAATCTTTCGCTAGCCGTAACTCGGTAACGAAGCATTTACGGACCCATGTTTATATAAACTTTTTTCATTATTTTTACATGTACAATGGGCTCCCAAAGTTTCTGAATATCTTTGTGAATCACCCTGTATAGAAGAATTCATTAAGTTTTTATTGAAAATATTTACAGATGTTCAATGTGTGCACCAAAGTGAACTCCATCTTGTACAAAAACATGTAATCACTATCTTCCTGGAGTTGAGGCATTAACCATTCGTTTAACATGTCCAGATAAATTACTCCGGTTACTGACACTTGGTGAAAGAAGAACGGCCCGTACACATTTTCACAAGATAATGCACAAAAGACGTTTACTTTAGGGGAATCGCGTGTATGCTGTAAAGTTTATTTTGGGGTTTCTGTGCCCCATATTCTAACACTATGTCTATAAACGTTTCCACTAATGTGAAAATTACATTCATCACTAAAAATTAGGCGATTAAAGAATGCATCGTAATTTTCAACACAATGTTGCATCTCCAGACAAAAATGTTTACGTACGACTTTATCACTGGTATTTAAACTTTGTACTAACTGCCATTTATAAGGTGTCATTTTCAAACGTTTCCGCAGAATTTTCCACTTTTTTTAAGCCAAATTGAGTTCGATTTTCATTTTGCGTCATTCACTCATGATTAAAATTAGGTTATGTTTATTGAAGTTAGTTTTTTGTTTATTTCTAATATTAGGTTAATTGTTAACTATTTGCATTGGCAAGAGAAAGTTGTGTGAGTGTTTCACACCAGATTTTTATACATATCTACGACATGATTGATGTGGTGATTCGAGTGAATCACTCTTGTACACTCTGGTACATATTAGGCCTGCAAGGTAGCCCTATAGTCACTTGAGTCACCCATTGAGTTTGCCCTTGTTTGCAACGAGGGGTAAAGGGTAAAGGGGCAACACCATCAGTGCGCATGCCCGACTACTGCTTTCATTTCACTACGACAAACATAACATAACATCTTATACTATACCCAGAGCATATACAGTATATCGCGGAACCTTTTATAGGTTAACTGTAGTTACAGAAATGTCGGTTTCTCGAAAACGTGGTCGAACTATTCACAGTGTTGAACGAAATTTAATATGAAATGTAATAATATGTTATGAAGTTGGAGCTAAACAGAAATGCCTATTCGTGCCTCTTAACAAAATCCGTGAGTGAGCGGCTAACTACTGTGATGTTTCTCTTTCCACAATTGGAAAAATAAAGAAGGAAATTATAGACGTGAAAAAGCTATTCTTTAACAGTTTTGTTGACACCTGGTAAAAAAACAGAAAACGGTTAGATAGATACTAGAGAGAGGGTTAATGAAAACGCAGGTGATAGCAATAGTAAAGAAGGCGATTCATTCGTAATTACAGTAAATTAAACATTTCTAGTCATTTAATTAAGCGATAGGCAATATTACAAGTCATATTTATTTTCTATACAGTTTATGAAGAAAACATTTTCTCTGAATAAACCGCCACAGCTTAGCCTACAAAATGTATGTAGAAACTGCACGGTAGTGTCTCACTGTTGCGGTTGGTAGCACTGCAAATACAGTCGGACCTCTATTTATCGAACTTCTATATATCGAAATTCTCTATATATTGAAGTATTTTTTGAGTCCCGTGAAATTTTAAATGAAAAATGCTTCTGTATATCGAAAACAAAAATTCTATATATCGAATTTAATTTTAGTAAAAATATAAATAGAACTCCATATAGCCCTCCCAAGGATTGACACTAGTCAATCCGAAATATTGAGAGAGAGGGGGGAAGCGAGAGAGAGAGAGGGGAAAGTGAGGGGGGGAGAGAGAGCAACGTGACTATACAGTACGTCAGTACGTTGACCACTGTGGTTCACGTACAAGGGTAGTATGATACGTTTATACAATGTACGATCAAAAATATGTAAATACGTCGAAGAAGTTTTCAAATGGGTACCTAAAACTGTTACGAGATAAAAACATGCCTAAGCAAAAGAGAAAAGTTTTTCTTTCTGTGGAGAATTGCCCTTCACACCCGTGTTCACAATAAAACAAACTTTATTGTAAACAAATACTGTTTTAAGGTAATATGGTCACGGTCGAGTAATCTCACTTAATATAAGTAGCAGTGATAATGAAAAAAAAACAGCGTTTCTCTTTATCGAAGTTTCTATATATATCGAATGTTTTATGAGGAACGTACAATTTCGATATATGGAGGTCCGACTGTATATTTTTCCCCTTTCTAACAGCCCATACATACGCAAAAGGCAATCTCGTGACGACAGTATCTATATATACAAACACAAAAACAAAACAGATGAGAAAATTAAGCTTCTTCACAATTTTATTTTTCACTGTGAAGGAAAATATTTTGTGCTGTATTCAATCTGTGGTAACAAGTATTTTAAATTGTTAGGATATTGTGAATGTAGGCGTACTTGATATTTGTTTTAACTGATCTTTGTGTGATTTTCTTTGAAAGGTAGAAGTTAACACACCATGTACTCCTTCGGAAGGAAAAGATACACCATTTCTGATTACATGGTTCAATGGGGTCATAGCTGTATATTTTAACAATCGGTTATTGCTTTCATGGGAAAGTGATGATCATGTGAAAGGGGTTGGTGCATTTGGAGTCGCTGCCTGGGATGGAGCTCAAGGCCTTTTCACCGCTACCGCTTCTTTGGATCATGTCCATCATCGAGGTAATATCATTCCGTCTGGACACAAATGTTTGTGCTGAAATGTGCTTCTTGTTCTTCTATAGTCGCTTTAAGTTAATTTGTTTTACTAATTTAATAGAGTATGAAATATGGCTCCAATTAATAGATGTACCTATAGCTACAGCCAATTAAATAAATGGAGAGGTAGATCTGTTACACAGAGATGGTAATTTGTTTTTTTTTTTTTTTAGCTTCTATTGTTATTGGGAACTGTACATTGTTGACAACTACCCAATTTGATCGCTGCTTTTTGCTGTATTTTTTGACGTAGATTAGACATGAGTTTGAACAGGGACACCCAGTAGAGTTTGTTCATGGATGGCTGTCAACTGGTCACCATACAAAGTCGCTTGCCCAACCGGTGTTACTTAACAAATAATAGCGACTTTCTACCAGCTGACTGACTGGGCTGGCCCGAAGGCCTGGTAAAATTTAAAAAAAAACTATACAGGATACTGTGAAGGAAGGCTGTAAATATTGTGTGATCTTTATGTTTTTTTATATATTTTTATGTTATTCGTGTCTATGTGGGGTGTATGTACTGTTTTCTAGTGAAGAAAGAATGACTACGTTAAGTTATAATGGTGCAGTATACCGAGGCAGGGGATATTCTATTGGACCACCTCGCATCCTTGCGACCACTCATAGTAGTGGGTGGAGACGGAAAAAAAAGAAAAAAAAATAATAGTAGCCTGTCATTGTTTATAGTTGTGCTGCACTGTCATGCAATTTGAGAGTAACTTGGCGTTGAATTCAGAGCTGGTTGAAAAAAGTTGGCTTGATGACAAGTAGGCCTACTGTATGAATCTAAGCTTTGTGCAGCTGCAGGATGAAGGGGACAGACGAAGTACCAGACTGCTGCTACGTCATAACACTCTACTAATCATCTCATTGGTATTCAGTGGGCAGTAGGCTGCCTAGTGTACGTGGGTGTTGTTTTCACTATTCGCTGTAGACGGTGACACAGAATATATTATGTAGTTTGGATAGTACCCTTGACTACTACAAACATAGTACAAGTAAAACGTTACTACTACTAACGCAATCTCTCACAGTAGTAGTGACGTAATGCATACCTCTCAGCTGCACAAAGCTTGGGATCGGGCAGTAGCCACTTTCGTTGACAACCGGCGCACTCTGTGATGACCCACCCAAGTTTCACTGGAGTATGATTAATAAACACTTGGAAATTTATATGATTTCGTTTTCTAATATTTGGAGGGGTAGTAATTTATTTTATCTTGTAGGCTTAAGTGGAATAAACTTCACTTCATCTACAAAGTAATAGTAAGTCTATAATGTAAATTCTCGCAAGAATTCTGGCAAAGAGGAACAACTTCATGGAATGTTACCATGAAATTTTATATTAAGACAAAAAAAACCGACAAAATGAACACCTTCCTATGAACAATATTTGCTCAACGTTTCTTGATTCTTTAGTTCACAATTATAGGCCTACTTGTTGATCAACCCCTGATTAGAAGAGTATTATATCGTATCTTTTAACGTAAACAAATATTGAAGTTACATTCCCTATATTAAAGCTAAGACATTGTAGCCTACTCAAGTTTATTTAACTGCAACATTTTAACATATATGTAGAGAAAAAAAATTATGAATTTCTATTTATTTAAATACAAGGAAGCGAATTTAGAATGTTGTATTAATACAGTAAATTAAAAAATTATGATACAACCTAATAGTAATAAAATAAAAGATGGAAAATATAAGAACCAATTTTAATAAATAAATACCTACTGACAAAACCTTCCAGTACTAGATACTATTTTTGTTTGTAGTAGAGAAAAACTACTTTTTATAGTAATACAAATACTGAAATAGTATCGGCGAGAACATTAAGCGAGTTAAGAAATTTCTTTTAATAATTTTATACAGCTCTGTCTTCTACTATACCTGCTACCCGCTTGATCAACCAACCCTTAATCCCTTAGTTTTTTATTCATATATAAAAATGAAATAATAATTGAACTATATTAACGCTGCTTTTTAATTTTACTGTGTTATTTACTGTGTTAATCCAACTAGGTACCGCTAAATTGATACAGTTATTAAAAATTTACAAAAGTATTGAAATTATTTTTCTCAGATTAAATAACTTGGTTTATTAAAATTATTTTACGAAATGAAACCATGTTCTTTTATTAATTGCAGTTAGAGACAGGAATTAAGAAAATAGTATCTGCCTTTATTGGATATTTTTCCGTGGGGTTACGGACTACAAAGTACAAATTTACATGAAAAGATTAGATTTATTTCCACAATTTACAAATCGGGCGTGTTTATATTCGTAATCCAGTTAATTACGCACAAAAGTAAAACCAAAGAAAAGAAACTGAACATAAAAAAAGTAAAATTTACTTTTTTCTTAATATATATATATATATATATATATATATATATACATCCCGCTAACACTTCCGCGTCTTTTCAAAAAGCGTGCATTTCGCACATCGCTTATTTGAAGAGTATATTCAACTTTGATGAGAGTATATAGGGTATTTGTTACACTTACACCCTGAGATTTGGTATTGGTTTGTCCTGATATTGAAAATTGAGCATTTTTCAATTTTATTCACTGTGCTATCAATTCAGACTCCTTTCGAATTACCGACAATTTCGCGTTCGTACAAATTACCGACAATTTCGCGTCCGGCATCGTTCCCGCTATTATGACTTATAGCCTGCAACAGTGTAAACGATGTTGCCATGTCGTACCGGCACGTGTACTGTAGCATTTGCCACTTCTACGTGTTGTAATGATTGTAGTTAGATATTCACATCTCACCCTAGTACTTCTCCACACAAGACCATCGTATGAAAACAATTCGTTCTCGGACGGAATCCAATCCAGTCATCAAAATAATTTATTATTTGTTGTTTATTATTTTGACATGTATTTTAAATAGGTACTTATTTTAAATCAATGTAAAACCAGAATAATTAAAGAAATTATATTTTTTATTTGTTAGAGTTAATTATTTAAAATATCCTAATTGTTACAAATACAGTCAAACCTCCTCATTCGAAATCCTCCCTATTTTTTTTTTTTTTTTTTTTTTTTTTGGTTTAACGTCCGACTGTTGTGCAATTACTGCTAATGCAGACGGTGAAGGATGAAATGATTTTTGTAACGTATGAAAATATGCCGTGCCTGAATGGGATTCGAACCCAAGTATTCGAATATAATTGTATGCTATCCCCTTCAAAAATCGTCCTTAGTATGAATTAAATTACCTCCCTATTCGAAAATTTTCGAGAGTTTCGTGGTCATATATATTGTAACAATACATTTTTTTATACATTATTAATAAAATAATTACAAAATTTCCAATTTACACATTGTACACGATTTTTAATGAAGCATGCGTTAAATCACGACAATAAGGACACAGTAAGCGTAGTACAAAACTACAAAAAGCTTTAGAAAAAACTGAAAATGCAGTTAACTTTTGAGTTAGAAGAAACTAGGCAGAAACACAAACAATTACACTTCTTACAAAAAATTATTGTCACAAAACCTTACGACCAAATAAGGGCATAACAAGCGTAGTTCAAAGCTTCAATACGCATCAGGAAATATTGAAAATTCAGTTAATTTTTAAGTCAGAGGAAACCAGACGATAGCAAAAAAAAAATTAGTTAGGCTAAATTAGTAATGCAGTCTTTCATTCTTTGGTCTATGATTTTCGTACAAACAGGGTAAAAAATACCGTAGCTGTATTCATTCAGATTAAGCAATATTTTACTCGTTAAAATTTCTAAAATTTTCGGTACCCAATTTATTTTTCATTTTCTGTAGGCTGACCTAACTTTTTGTTTGTAGGTATAGTTGTACTGTTTACGCGTATCCCGATTTTATTTTACTCTGTTTTTTATGGCGTTTTTTCAATAATTTGTCATATCGTTCTTATAAGTAGAATATTCTTTTGCTTTTGAGTACTAATAGAGCTTGTAATACCAAAACATGCCCTTAATTCTTAATCACAGTATTAAGTAAACCCTGCGGTGAATGAAGTAAAGGTATCATTTACAGAGGGGAAAATATGTGCTTTGCAAAGGGCCCTGCATGCTGATACGCGTACTTTTCCGTTCAGTGAGGAAGGCCACATCACTTCTCGTTTTACTTAGTAAAACCTCTACAGGTTCAAACCAGCCATTCGGCTGATGACCTAAAAAACACAAGTAAAATAATATTTGTAAAAATCTTTCCTCAATCAAATTGGTGGTCTATTAATAATTTTGACTTTCGTAATTTAATATTTTATGGAATTGCATGAATTTTATTAAAACGCAATTTTTAAGTACATTTTTTGTTTCAATATTTTACCTCTGTAAATCGAAATCAGCCGGTTCCATCAGATTCGAATCAGGGAGGTTCGACTGTAATTACTATAATATGATCAATTAGTAGACAATGCAATTAAAATATTTACTTAGTTTACAAAATTATGTAATTGTAAAGCGACATAATTTGTTCAATATTCAAATGGAGTACCATTCACCCATTGTCTTTTCGGTGTTCAAATGATTTCATCATCATCATCTGTTAAGGATTAGGCTCAATGGCCTGTTCCAGTATTCATCTCTTTTTAGGTCTTCCCAAGCCTCGCTTCTCTCTAGGTTTATATTTCCATGTTTTAGTGACTGAATCAAAATGATTTTATAAATTATACAAAAGTACGATGCCCAGTAAAATTTCTACAACATTTGAAATGCAGTCCGGCTTAGTCATAGTTTGTATTTTTATTCTTGTTCCTCAAGTAATGGTAATCTTTGATCTTCAACAAAGTATACATTACACTAATAATTCTCGTATCCAGCTGTTTTGTACACGTTGAAGTTTATCCTTTAACAGGCCATTTCCAAGATTATTTTTCGGCTAAACAACTTTCAGTCAGTCTTCCAAACCCTGATATTTTTCTCTGCGTTTTCTTTTAAATTATTTAGTGTTGTAAAAGCCATGGTGGCCACTTTTTGTTGATGTTCTTTTGGTTTCTAGTACTTTATTTACATCGTCAACCAACCACCCAATCTAGGAATCAATATTACAAATAATGAAATAAATAAACCTTATTGTTACGTAAAATAATGTACATTATTTTTGACAAGTCAAAATGCTTGGGATAAGGAACTGGAAGGTTATACTATTGCACAGAAGACAAAAAGGAGACAGACAAGGCATTCATTTGGAGAGGCCAAGAAAAACTATGTGAAACCTTGACCAAGACAGCCAAAAAATATGCTAGGACCAACTGATTAGAAACGAATTCTTAATAGTAAACAGTGTCCATATTCATAAGTTAACTTGATAGTTGATCATTAAAAATTTTAATCATTATAATTAACAAAAAACCAGATAAAAAGTAATTATATGACGGAATAATTTGAACATTATTTGATTTTTTAAACATACATTTGAATAAGTTTAAGTGTGACTAAATTAAAAACAAATCCAACAGAATTTGTAAACATGATAAATACTCAAAGGTATTGGTACGCTAAGTACCTTATTTTTAAGCGTTTTAGGGGGGTAGCAGTAGGATTTGATTATATAGCAGACACGTTCCTTAATACACCTGTCCCAGGATAGTTTGCTACCTAATATTAATTCTAAAAATTTTGTTACTTACCTGTTACAAAAGATTTTGATATATTGTCATTAATGGAGATATCCTTACTTTGGTTACTTATTTCCTTACGACCAGTGAAGCATTTGGCCACAGTTTTATCTGAGTTTAGAACTAGGTTATTTATTGCATCCAGTCTATAACCTTACTTCAAGCTTCTTTAGTTTTAAACCTTGTTCATAGTTTTCATCTTCGAAAGATATTATCGTATCATCAGCAAATAATATAACATTGAAGGAGCCAAGAAATTCAGCGAGATCGTTAACAAAAATTAAAAATAGCAAGGGTCTTAAAATTCTAACTCGTTGAACTCCCCTTTTAACTTGTATAAAATTTTATGTGTATTTTGTTTTAACTTTGCAATGATTGGATGGCAATTCGACCCTCTGATGTCCCTCTAATACCATACACCTCAATTTTTTTATGGGCAAATCATACGGGACACGGTCAAAAGCTTTACAAAAATCAAAAAATAAATAACAGGGGTTTGTTTTTGCTAATGATTAATTTCAGTAAGCTTCTTCAGTATCGGGAAATTACAGTCTCTGTTGACCTACACTTTCAGGACTCGTGTTGGACATTTGCGAGTGTACTGAATTTACTTTAAAAAAATCGACTAATCTACTCTCTTATCAATTTATTATCTTTTGTAAAAATATTTTCGCCGGTTGGAAACATTTTCTCGATGTGGGTATCCTTTGAATTATCGATTTAAATTTACTCGAAGACAAGGCACACTCATTCTTGGTGGACAGAGGACCTGAAAGGAGTTGTTGAAGAGAAAAAAAGACTATATCTAAGGTGGTTGAACACAAAGGATGATGAAGACCTGAGAAATTATAATAGATATAGATATATTGTGAAAAAAGAAATAAAAACCGCGAAAAATGAATTGTGGAACATCAAATGTGCAGAAATCAGCTCACTAGTAGGTGGATCTAGGTCAAGGGAGGCGTGGGGAACGATTAACGTATTGAGAAAGAATTCCAATGAACGGAAAAGAATTAGCCCCATCATAGTAGATCAATGGAAAGATTATTATGAAATGCTGTTGGTGGAGAGTCGGGGAGAATTCCTCGATACTGGAGTTGATGTTAAAGAGACAGCCGTGAGAGGGGTGGATCCGATAACAATGGAAGAAGTGGAATCTGCTCTGAAAGGAATGAAGAATAACAAGGCCTCCGGACCAGGTGATTTGCCTATTGAGTTGATAAAGCACGCCACACAAGAAGTTTTAAAAATATTGTGCAAAATTTTCAACAAGTGCCTAAGGGGTGAGGATATTCCTAGAGAATGGAGAACAGCATATATACACTCTATTTTTAAGAAAGGGAATGGAAAGGATTGCGGTAATTATAGGGGGATCAGCATAACTTCATCTATCGGTAAACTTTATGAAAGAGTCCTTAAAGCTCGTATAGAATTTGATTTAACAGAAAGTGAAGAACAGAGTGGATTTAGACCAGGACGGTCCTGTGTAGACAATATTTTCACATTGAAGCAGTTGATAGAAAAAAGATTAGCAAGAGGTTTTGAGCTCCATGCCACCTTTATAGACTTGAAAAAAGCATTCGATTCTGTACCGCGTAAAAAATTATGGACTGCTATGAGGGATTCTGGTGTAAATGCGGTCTACATAAACGCTATAAAGGAAATTTATAAAAACAATAAATCAATTATTGGATTTGGAAGTCAAGAATCAGCTGCTATATTCCCAAATAAGGGCGTTAAACAAGGTTCATGTCTATCACCAACCCTTTTCAAAATTTACTTAAATAGTGCTCTCAGACAGTGGATCAGGAAATGTAGCCCTATGGGAATACAAACAGGAAACGGGCCCATATATACTATATTGTTTGCAGATGATCAAGTTGTATTAGCAGAAGACCAGCAGGATATGACATATATGCTGCACAAACTGATAGGAGATTTTCAGGAGTGGGGACTTGAGGTCAACATGGATAAAACAAATTATTTGAATATTGGAGGCAAGGGGCCGGACATACAGACAGATTTTGGTGCTATAAAGATGGTGAGGCAATATAATTACTTGGGTGTTACAATAAATGAGGATGGTAGAGACAATGAAGATATTTTGAGGAAGATAGGGAAAGGAAAAAACATTATCAGAGCACTGCATCCAATTCCGTGGAACAAAACACTTACAAAAAAGACAAAAACAAACATATATCAAGCTATGATAGAACCAATATTGACGTATGGATCTGAGGCGTGGGTCATGGATCGCAGACATGCTGCAAAATTGCTTGCTGCAGAAATGATGTATTGGAGAAGATGCGCAGGCTTATCATTATTAGATAAAGTAAGCAATGAAGTAATAAGAGAGCAGATGCAGGCAAAAGAAACAATACTAAGTCGCATTGGGAGGAATCAAGTAAAATGGTATGGCCACCTTCGTCGAATGAATATGGAGAGAATACCATTGAAAATCTTTGAATGGACTCCAAACCAGCATCAGAAGCGAGGTAGGCCAAGGAAAATATGCATGACCAATGTTCGACAGGAGATGGAAGGTAGAGGATTGCGAGAGGGAGACTGGAGAGATAGGGAGCGATGGCGGAAGGGATGCGAGAAGCGACTCTAAGGTTGCAAAACTTGCTTAAAAAAAAAAAAAAAAAAAAATTTACTCGCCCAAGTGACGAATAAAATGCATGTTTTGATTGTCAGAGGCAACTGCCTTTAATAAAATAATAGTACTGTAAGGGGTTGCACATAACAGGCAGGTGGAGTGTTAAATTATTTGCACTCGATTTGCTTGTTCCAGGACTAAAAAAAATTTAGTTTTGTTTTTATCACATGGTAAGCCAAACATATGACTGAAGTATTTAAGAACAGAAGAGGTACAAGTGTAAAAGATACTTGTCAGAGTTATATCTCCTCTGAGCGCAATGAATTTCATTATGCAGCCAGACCCTGTGGTGAATAACGTGAGGTGTGTCATTTACAGGGTGGAAAATAGGTGCTTTTTAGACGGCCTGGCATATTGATAAGCTTTTAAACTCGGCGAGGAAGGCAATTGTAAACCACCCCACTCCTTGTTTTACTTAGCTAAACCCGTAGAAGTTCAAACCAGGACTGTAAAGTTGGCCCCCATACAAAAATTTCAAAAATTAACTTGTAAAATTGATCGGTCTACGTTTCTACCGGATTATTCCGGAAAATTTTTTGTTTGTTCCGTCCAAATAAGTGAAAAAACGCCGGGAGGGGCTTACTTCACACTGGCCTCCCCCCGCTCAACTTTTTAAATTTTTTTTGGACTTCAGGGACAGACCTTCGTTTGTTTCGGATGGTCTCGCAAAATATTTTTTTAGTTCCTTTCAAGTAAGCGAGAAATCGAGAAGAACTGGGTAGTGCTAATGTCACTCTAATCCCCCTCGACTCAATATTTTTAAGTTTTTTACATAGATTGACAGCCCTTCGTTTGTTCCGGATCATTTCGCGAAAATTTCGTTTGTCCCGTTCAAATATGCTAGAAAATCAAAGAAAAATTTGGAGTGGCAAGTATAAGCCCATGCATTCAATACTTTTTGGTTTTTACTTTAAATGATAGCTCTCATTTGTTCTGGATTGTTCTGTAAATTGTTTTGTTTGGTCTGCCGAAATCAGCGAAAAAATCGTGAAAAACTTAGGAATGGTGGCGATACTCTAAGAAATTCAATTTAAACTTTATCGTTATCCCTATCGAGAGTCGTTCTGCTGTTTCGGAACGTTCCATAAATATTACGATTGTTAAGCTCATACTCGCGAGAAAATCGAGGTGAACTGGATGGTACAAACTTCACTTTAGGTCACCCACTCATTAATATTTAAACTTTTTTGTCTAAATCGATGGCCCTTGTTTTTTCCGGGCATTTAAAAAAATGTCGTTTGTTCAGATGTTGTAAGAGAAAAAGGGAAAAAACTGAATGGGTGTACTTTATTCTACCCTTAACATTTTTTTTCTGAAATCTGTAATCTCTGTCCAGAATTTTATAATGAAAGAAAATCGGTCCAGAATAAATATTAAAATATGCCTACTTGGTTCAGGTCTGTCTAGTAAAGTTTGCTATTTCCCGAATTTCTTAGTTTAATTTTATATCGCATTGTTTTTAAGCAAAAAACAAGACTAATAATAATCTACTCCTAGTCCATTTTCCATTTTTTATATCTTAGAAAAAGTTTTTTCTCTTTAATGTTTTATTTACTTACTGTAAAACTGCTAAACCTAGTAATTGGGGCGACATATTACATGATACGAAATAGCATTATGGAAGTGTACTTGAACCATTTTGCAGTGAGAGTGGGCAAACAGCAAAATGCGCATTCTTTTTACACATCGTAAGCGTAATCAGGAAATATTTGATTGACAATTGTCAGGTGGTGTAATGTTAAAAAAAGCGTGAAATAACATGTTAAAAATTCTTAAACAAATTTTTGTTTTGTTTTATCCCTAATGCGTGTAGGTTGCAATTTGTTCGATTGAGAACAATAAGCAACCCCATGACCAAAGATATGTATGACGTTTAAATGAGCTGTAGTCTCGTACATACCCAGGCCGACCATTCCTGAGAGAGTATGGTTAATTGACCCCCAACCATCAAAGTACATTGGTAACCACTGTCTAGTATTCAAATTCGTATAAAAGAACCAATTATACTATATACTAGGATTTAAACTAGGAACCTCCATCTCCGAAAATCAGCTGTCAGAAAAGCTGTCGAAAAGTCAGCTAAATAGCTGACTTGCGGCGACGACTTTTCTTCTAGACTAGACCAACCCGTTGGTTACTAAACGAACGACGTAAACAAATTACTAAAGGATTTGTTCATGGATTCGTTGATAGTGGGTTTATGCCTAATTTGAAAAAAGAAACCAAAGCGGCGTGCGATGGACTCATGTATGGAAGGCGACAGCACGGCGGAGAACAACTCTTCAAAATTGCGTATAATATACGTTGTGTATACAATGCGTTTAGAAAGATATCCTGCCAGCCATAACAATAATTTAATCCTGACACTACTATGCGCAGCACCGGTTTCCTTCCAGGATAGTTTGTCAACCCAAAAAATTGTCTATCGGAAAAGAGAGTTTTTTAATTCTATCAAAAAATATATAATTATTTTTAATTTAATTGTATTACTTATATCAAATAATTTGCCGAATAATATTTATTTGAATGTTTAGTAAATTAGATTGTGAGTTTTGAAAGAATTGTAATTCGATGATTAATAAAAATTTGTTTTTATTATTCTTTTAAACTTTTTTTCTTAACACAACACAATATTTATTTATAACTTGTTTTGTCTATTTTCTTAACCGGTGGACGCGAAATTGATAGCAGATGTGAAACTGACGTCCTTGTAAGAATATACATAATATACGTATATTTTTACATAGGGGCGTAGCGAGAGCACTCTGGTGAGAAACTCTCCAAGGTACGGTGTATAAAATAGTTTCAAAACACCGCCATTTCGCATCCGGTACCAAAATTTATTTATTTTTTTGTGTCTCTCTGAGTAACAATAAAATTCTCAAAAAATAAATATAGTTGCCCGAAACTATGTACTTTAGTTTAAAAAAATTACGTCCGAAAACCATGTCACAATAAATTTTTATTAAGTTTTTATTAAGGATTACAATTTGGCGTCCGTATACGGACGCCAAATTGCACTCGGACTCCAGATTGTTAGGAAATTGTCAATGTATGGACGCGAAAATGATAGTAGTACATATATATATAGTTATGGAAACGATACAATTCTGACCCGGCCAGGACTGTTATACAATCCTGACCCGGTCGGCCAGAATTGTATCGTGTATATATAGACGCGGTCAGAATTAGATTGAATCTATATAACTGGTCAGAATTGTATTAAATCTATATAAACCGTTCGTTTATCTTATTACTTATTATAACTTTCGTTTATCTTATTGATATTTAAGTCTGTCTTCTTTATATTTATATAAGTATTATTTATATTTTATTTAAGTTTATTTTATATTTAATTCAACTGCAATAGTGCTCGATTATTCGAAACAGTTTATACGAAATTGCAGCTTTTTGAGACTAGTTTTGAAGTTTTTAAATTTAAAAAAGAAAAATAACATTCTGTTGATGGCCTATTATACAATCAACACTCCGTATTCGCGGTTCCATTTTTTGTTACCGTTTTCGGTATTCGCGGTGAACTAAATTCAATATTCGCTGTTTTTAAATTTAAAAAAGAAAAAATACATTCTCTTGATGGCCTATTATACAATCAACTCTCCGTATTCGCGGTTCCATTTTTTGTTACAGTTTTCGGTATTCGCGGTGAGGTAAATTCAATACTCGCTGTTTGTTCTGAATGAAAAAGAATTTGAAAACGATTATAAAATGCATGATAAAGATGATCATGAAGGTAAAATGTTCTGTACATCATTCCTGAATAACTTGCTTTTATTACGTACATAAATACAGTACCTACGAAACATCGAGTCGCTGGTTTTAAAACTGGTGAGTATGTATGTTTATATAAATAACATATTATTATCTACGCTACAGTATGTTTGTAGGTATTATGTATAGGCATTGCTTATTAATTTACTAATTCAACTTCCGTATTCGCGGTTTTTGTATGTATTCCTTATTCTCGGCGAATTACCGGAACATAACCCCCACGAATACAGAGAGTTTACTGTACATAATTTCGTGTGTTTATAACGTAAGAATATTTAAAATTACCGTAGTAAAGGAATCGTTTTTAATAAGCAACGCTAGTTGATTCTGCTACTGATATAAACCTATCGTGTCAACTGATATAGGCTGGGCTAACATGTTATGTAGTACTATTTTGTGTATTATTTTAGAGTAGGCTACAGTACAATTTTTTTAAAAGTCGCATCAACATTCTAGGTTAATAGTGACTACTGTATTTTTTTATCTATATATTTTTCAATGTTGGGGATATCGGTGAATTGCATTTTGATCCTACTCCCACAGCCCAGACCCGAGCCGCGATTGTAACCCGGGACCTCTGTTTCACAACAGCTGACGACTGACACCACTAACCGTTTAGTCACGGGGTTGGGCTGTACAATCTTTGTTTATTTTCGTGTTTTCAATTAAAAGCGACCTTTGTACTTACATGTTTTAGGTTTTATTAAGCGCCAAAAAGCCCGCTACTGGTATACTCCTCTTTGCTGTAACAAAGCACAGCGATAGGCGGGAACGATCTTTGGCTGATAAATTACGCTCATCCGTGCCAGGCATTTACACCTGTTCCGTGGCAGCTCATAATAACATTATTTAATGTCTCAGGCAGTCCCGAAAATGAGGTTTTTGTGGCTTTACGGCTTAGTAGAAATTTAGTTTATTCGAAAGCGTCTTGGTACCATGAAGTGCGGCAATTTTTGTTTTAATTTTAACGAAATGCTACATTTTTTTAAGTGACAAAAACGTTATAATTTTGACACGAAAATATTTTTAGCAGAGAAACTAATTTTATAATGGAATGATAGTTCTTTTTGTAACTTAAATAACCGGCGAAAATTGTAACATTTTGAAAGTAATTAATGTAAGTTTCGCTTTCATTATTAATAAAAAGGTAAAACTTATATTAGTGATATACTGTAGTACTACAGGATGTTTTTTTAGTCCTGTTACCTAATTTGTAATGTAATTTTTAAAAAGGAAATGCAGGTTTAATAATAAAATTTATTTACTTACCAAAGAGATTTAATAACAGCTATATTATTTACATAATTGTTAAAAAATATGCTCAAAATGCCCACCCCTTGCGGTTATACGCACGCTTGGACTCTTTTCAGTATATTAGCAGAAGTATGTTTAAGAGTTGCTTTAGAAACATTCATGATTAATATGGATTTAAGTTCATCAATAGTGTGAGGATTGTTTTTGAAGGCCTCGGACTTAATGTAGCCCTACAGAAAGCAGTCAGGAGATGTGAGGTCTGAGGATCTTGGAGGCCATAAGCCCTTGTTATTTATTCGACCACCAAAGAACTCTTGCAGAAAATCCATGGTTTCTCGAGACGTGTGGCATGTAGCGCCGTCTTGCCAAAACCAGTAATAACGTTCTTGATGTTCAAGGAGGGACACAAATTGGCGCACAATATTCCTGTATACTTCACTTCTTCACTCCTGTAAACTTTTCCGTGGAGAAATGAGCAACCTTGTTTTCACATTCTCTGAAACGTTATCTGTCAAGAGAGTTGGTCGACCACTACGTTTTCTGTCGCAAACACTATCTGTCTCTCGAAATCGGTTTGTCAGCCTAAAAATTGACGTTTTCCGGTGGAGGACACCAACAAATTTAATTTGAAATGATTCTTTTACACTCGCGTACGATTTCGTAGCAAAATATTGTTCAAGAATGAAAACCCGTTGTTCTAGGGTAAAAGACATTCTGTTCGTAACACGACTGGAAACGGCACAAAATTTTACACAACTCAAGGAGAATCAACTCACACTACCGTATCTATACCGGTTGAGTAGCGCTACCAACTTCGTGTCACAAAACAAAATTTCCCTTTCTTAGAAAAAAATTACTAGACATTATCAATTAGGTAACAGGACTAAAAAAATCACTGTACTTACGATTGTGTAGGGAAAGCAAGCGTTAGAAGTTATTACAGTTTCCTAAGCGGCAGGCACTTCTGTCGCCTTTGTGTAACTTACGAGTATTTGGTTGAATGTGTAAGTAAAGGGCTATAATCACGACGCTAGTTTACTAGCAGCTAGTGACTTTGAACATGTTTGATTTTACTAGCGCTAGTAAACTAGCTCGGTGTGAACGTTTGGAAACTATGCTAGTTACTAATAAGCTGCTAGTACTAGCAGCTGGTAAACTAGTGTCATGTGAACCGTCGCCGACACGCTAGTACGTCCCGCTAGTACTGGCAGCTAGTAAACTAGCGTCGTGGGAGTAGGCCTTAATTTTACACAATATGTTTATTTTCAGAGTGACAAAATCATGTTCTTAATTAGGGCAGAAGTTAGTAGAGATGAAAACGCTTACAGATCCATACTTTAAAATTATAACAGGAATCGGTGGCGTAGATAAAAATTTCGTTCGGAGACGTGGGTTCTGACGTACTGTAATAATTCTTATATTTCCTCAAAATGCTACAAAAATTAAAACCCTTCATTTTTTCAAAGGAAGTTTCAACTTATAATTTTCAACCCAGTACTTTTTCCCCTCGTATTGAGCCAATTTTACACCACGTGAGGTGACTAGATGTTTCCGGAAGCTCACATTCTCAGCATTAGGTCACTGTAGGCTTTTCTCCTTTCTTCTGTCCATATGGTGTTCCGTTTTTGCTCTTCATGGAAGCTCTTAAAGTCCGTAATTAGCTGTCTGAATTTGGTTCAGTTCATTTAGTTTTCCGGTATATTCCGGTTTTTTCAATATTAGGCTATTTCTGACTTCTTTAAACCATTTATCCGACAACTTAGGTCTACTGTTTAGTGTTTCAAAAATTTGTTTTGTGAACCGGCTGTCATCCATTGCCTGTCGGACCTTACCGACCATTCCTGGCAGAAGCATTTGCCGATTTTGATCGCTCGAAACTCTTTTTGGTGCAGAAGAACGAGCCCCTTACACCATTTTTTATTATAGTGGTGGGTGTTTTTATACATGACCTAAAAAGCCGAGTACAGCCAAACCCAAACGACCTTGAAACAAAGGGTGATTTTACAATGATTTGAATAAATAACCAATATTAAAAAAGTTCGTTAAGCGACGCAAGTTTAAATTAATTTAGTTGGTTATTTAATTTAACTTGGTAGATTTTCTGCTATTGGTAAAATTTACTAATCATTATAATAAGTTTTTTTTTTTACATTTCGAGGGGTATCTGGGCACCCTATAACCTCCTTTTATCTACGTACGCCCCTAACAGGAATTGGATGTGGTCTATGGACCCACAATAAAAATCAAATCTTAAAAAATAATTCACAGAACATCCACTGTCGCCAGGTTAACATAGTAAGAATAAATCATTCTTCGGTGCCCTGAAAATATTATAGGAAAACATTTAAATGGAAAGAGGAAAATTACAAAGTCATTCAGTTCTTCAGATCTTTTATTTTTTATACGAAATATGATCAAAGCAGATTTTTT
Source organism: Catonia carolina (assembly GCA_035578175.1). Classification (NCBI taxonomy): domain Eukaryota; kingdom Metazoa; phylum Arthropoda; class Insecta; order Hemiptera; family Achilidae; genus Catonia; species Catonia carolina. The sequence continues at coordinate 6,183,305 of JAQMRL010000004.1, forward strand.
TTAAACACAACTATGATTATAATAGTTCTTTAGTAGCGGAATATATTGTTAATACACCAGGACACATTTTCAAAGATTTGGTCTCAATCATCAGCTCATTATAAGGTTCTACTAACGTATCTATTAATTTATTTTATTTAGTTACATATATTTTACGATTTATTACTAAACTAAACTAAGCTGTACAAGTATAGAATATTTTTAACTAAATAACTTATAGGCCTACACAAAAACTCTTCTTCATAAAGAGTTCTGGTCGCGCATAGGAGTATACAGAAAAAAAATTAATTACTTAAACACTAATAACTACTATAAAAATTATTATGTTATTATAAATAGTTATAGGCCTACATAAATAGGGTACAAGGATTACGTTACGGAGTAGTTGACCCTGAATTGGGCAAATTAAATATTTTCTATCAAAACATCATTTTGTCCATTTTTTTCTGAATAAAACGCTGTAATTTTTATTTTAGTTCGCAAAATATAAGTACGCAAAAAAACAATTTTCTTTACCTATGTCGCATCATTTATGAGCCCTCGGAGTAAGAAAAGTTGTCCAGTTTTGAATTACCGTAACTCTATTCACGTAACCATGAGAAGGCTGAAACCATAAGTTTGAAATTCGCGCTTTGTTGATATATTATTATCGATATATAGAAAATACCAAAACTGCTCAAATTCGATAACACAGGATCGATCTCATATCGATAGACAAAGCAGTATTGTCTAAACAAATGCAATTTTGTCGTAATGTGCAACGTGGCGTTTGAATAATATAAACAACTTATTTATTGTTACGAACTTAAGAAATAACCGAAAAATAAAATAAGTTTATTATCTATTTTATTTCAGACACTATTTTGTAGTTATATATAATTAGTTAGTGCGCAGTGTAAGTGGCCGTGTTCAGATGTGTAAAAGTTAGGTTATGACGTGGTAGTTTTTGTTAGTGTTGATTACAATGGTTTGGTAATTATTTGTGAACTTATTATATTTATTGTGTTTTTTATATTCTACTTCTCCATATTTTAAATTTTCATAATGCCACATAAACAAATAACTGTTCAAAAACCTAATGTGAAAGTACAAAAAAGATCGAATCAAAAACAGAAAGTAATAAAAATGGAAACTGAACCACAAGCTGGTTCATCATATGTAGAAAGTAATAAATGTCCACAAGTCTGTCCATCAAATGTAGATAGCAATACAAAGTTTACACAGTGTTATTTGGAGGTATTGCAACAAGTCTAAACATGTAACTTATAGAATTGTGGAATCTGCAGTATCTGTAGCTGTGAAAGAGTACAATTTTGGATAAGCAATAGAAAATAACTCATTATTATTATTACTACATTTTATTTTATAATATTCTATCTATTTTATATGTATTAGTAGTTATTACTAATTTGATATTTTTAAACATATAGGCCTAATCATGTTATTTTATTTCATAATTAATTTTTAATGTTCAGAACAAGAAATAAAGAAAATTTGGTAAATACTACACATTATAGAACTGAATTTTCTCTTCAATTTGAGCCTAAATATTACATTAACGTAAACTAATAAATTTCTTTATAACTTATTTCCACTTTCTACCATCTTTAAAATTGTTGTAATCAATTTATTAACTAAAATTTTACTTAAAGATAATTTAAAATAATGTATAATTTTATTATCAACGTAGGAAAATTTTCATTTTCATTCAGAATAAAAAACAATAAATTTAAAGTTAACTACTCCCACGTTGACTACAGATTTAAAAAACAAAATAAAAATGATAAATTCAATTAGATTTTCATAAATATCAATAATAATATAATTTCATTAACAATGGAAAATTTTAAAATTTCTGTAAATTAAAAAAAATATTATGATGTACATTTTTAATAGAAAAAAAATGACTTGAACCATTCTATTGGTGAGTCCCTAATGCCAGTCGCTTCCAATTTACTGATTAGTATAGGGTGATCCACAGTGTTGGAAGCTATCTTGATATCAAGAAACAAACTGCTACTTTAGTGCTGGTTTCATAATTTAACTACTGGTTTACATCCTGGTGCATAAACAGTAACTTCTGCAGTTTGGAAAGTTTTTATATTCTAGTAATAACTTTTTTATAGCAGAAGTAAAATAATTTTTGAAAACAAAATGATTAACAAAAAATTAGCATTTTTCTAGTTTTTACCTATTAAAACATAACTAGCAAACAACTTAATGAAAAGCATTAAAAAATTATTACACATAAATAAATAAAGCAAAATAGGCATTACACATAAATATATAACAGATAGATTAGACTATATAGCAACATTACATAAAAATAATGTTTTATTTAAAACACTTTTGCATAATTTTTAAGGTTACTTTGTAACATCCAGTGACACCCTTTCCTCCTTTTGTTGCTGCCGCTGTGGTACTTTTTAATTAATAAATAAATCATTTACAAACTTGTATAAACAATTAAAAAGTGATTAAGCCTTAACTTAATTCTGTAAAACATAAGACGGTCTGTAACATACACAAATAAACAATACAATAAATACATGGCTACTATATACAACTAGTAATAATATCTTATACTAAAATTGCAAGCCAAACAATAGGCCTATACAAAAAAAATACAATAAAATAATATGATCAGGGGTTGGCTGGCCACCCAGTGTAGCGATTAGCTTGCTGATTCGTAAACCAAACAGTCTTGGGTTTGATTCCCCAGCTAAGCCTGACATGTTTCAATCACAATTAAAAAAGTGATTAAGCCTACGCTCAAGCTTAGGCTTGTGTAAGCTTCATATTTAAACAAACAAAATATTTATACATTTTACATACAGAAAATACGCATCTTCAAACAAACAAAAAATATACATGGAAAAAATAATACACAGTGGTTAAATCGTACACATCAGCGTTATAATTCACTGGTTTCATTCTTGCTTATTTCTATAATTTGTGACATGTTACTACATAATGTGCACCACTAACAGACGTATTAGGAAATCAAAAGATTTTTTCTTTTCAGCTGTATCTAACGCAGTGTTTCCCAAACTTTTTTTTCTCGCAGCACACTACAAAAAAAACGGCCAATAGCCGCGGCACACCTATTACTTTATGCCATTGATTAAACTTAAGTACTTGATATAAACGTACTTATATCATACTTATACATACTTACTTATAGTCATCGGCTAGGCATTATTTTGTTGGACCGTTTAAATTTAATTTAATTTATTTTCCATGAGTTCCGCGGCTCACTTAGCCGGCCTCGCGGCACACAGTTTGGGAATCTCTGATCTAACGCTTTCAAAGATAATCTATAATTGGCCTCTATGTATGCTGCAACTTTAACTTTGTCATCTTCAACAGCCATTGTTTCACTTCTGTCAGCCTTTCCTTTCTTCTGACACTTAGTAAAAATTCGGCCAATCTTGTTTTTCCATTGTTTGTTAACAATTTCCAAAAAGTCGTCACTCTTGGTCACTGCTGACCTGTCACATTGCCCCTCTTTAGAGAAGCCTGATGAAATGATCCACTGATCATGAAATGCTACTTCCATGACTTGATCAAGTCTTATGTCTTTCAATAAATTTCTCTTAAAAGAATCTGACACAAAATGCAGAGTTGGAAGGTTAGCCTTTGAGTGTTTCTTCAAAGTTGCAACAGGTTCAACATGGTCACTATCAGCAGTCAAAGCAAGATATGCCTCACATGACTTCATGTGTTCAGCTAATTTATCCCGCCGATACAAACCTTCACAGTGTGAACATTTTACGTTCAAATTCACAAACTAGTTTATAAAATACACAATCTTTATAGTTTTTAATCTTTAGTTCTGTAATTCTTACTTTTGTAAAAGTATAAGATTAAGATAACATAAGTTTAAGATTTCATTAATTTATTTAACTCATTAAGAAAATATTGTTAGCAACAATCAATTTTGTTTATTATATGTTAATAGTCCTCAGGCTTTGCATTTGTGAACAGATACTTGTAATTATTGTACACAGACAGTATTAAACAAATAAATAAATTTACATTAGGCCAATTTATTTCTGTTTTTGCCAACAAACATTGATTAGTGATTAGTGATTGACAGTGCATTATCATCAAAAAATAAAATTTCAATAAAAATGAAACAAACAACCCTGATTAAATTAAGCTATGACTTAATGAAATCAATTAATCACACTTTCAGAAAAATTACGATTAATTTTTTTTGACCACACAGGTGATTCAAAAGATTTTTCAGATTTTGCAATGTTATGCATTTTTGCGTAGCAACAAAATTCTACAAATTTGAAATACTATAACTGTTAGTTGGAACTATTTACATAAGTTGCAATTTTTGATGAAATTGGGGAAAAGGTTTAGATAATTTCTGGGCATAAGATACATTTTTGGACAGAGAGTACATTTTCTTTTATAAGAAAATATGTAGTAATGTTTTGCTATGAGTACCTACAAAAATTATTGAAAACCTCTTGATGTAAGTAACATTTCCAGGAAAATTCTACGGAGTTGGCAACACTGTTGATAATCAGTTTATAGCAAGTTTTGGCATTTGTTTATTTCATGAGTACACATGAAGGAAAAATTTCAACTCCGAAACTATTTTACAAGTAGCACCGTTTTTGATTAAATGAAGCCAACCAACTCACTCTATGGCAATTTTGGATTGAATGTGAGAAAGAAGAAAAATTATACTAGCTTCGTGGTGCCAATGCTTAGTTCCACTGGCTGCCACTTTTTTACTATGAACCTAATCTAACTAAGTAACCTAATCTAAAACTCCCATGTGCGCATTCATATATTTGATGTTCAAACAAATTTATACTGGTTGCAACAAGCATTACAGCCACATGAACACTGCTCACAAAGTATAAAATCCTATACTAATGACTTCGTAAATTACCCCCTCTTAACAAAGCTGTTACGTGAACTTTCAAAATGCAAAAAAATAAAAACTGTCTGGCCTACATAATGCATTGCAAATATAGTCATATGGTCTGCTTAAAGGTAAACCTGCCTGCTCAAAAACAGACTTTGGCTTACTTTACCCACACACCTGTTGTCTATATCTGCACTTGCTACTAAAGTTAACTCACTCATACAAATCTTAATTGTATGGTGTTTGTAAGAAGAGCAAAAGTAAACTGACAACAAGCTTGTTGGTCTGCAAACACCTGAACACCGAGTGAACAACTCTTGGCCGACCTAATGGACAACAGAATTCACCATCATCCTATTGGTCAGCACTAATCGTCCTTGTGGTCTAAAGGAGAACACACCTAGTCAGCTTGCTGATCAAGTTTACCAGGGTTAATTTAAAAATTCACGTATGACCAAGTCACGACAGCTTTGTATCAAACTTCCCACATCTCTTTTCCTTTGCAATGATTATAATAATTCCAGTTGCAATAATGTGCCTTCAGTTCTTTCCTCAAACATTGTAATAAAAAGGAATGAATAAAATTTATATTTTCTTTGGAGTGAACCATATGACGGTAGCGGGAAAGAGTGTAAAAACTAAAAATCTCTACAATTTTGTTTCTTAAATAGGTGCGATATCCAAAAATTATAAAATCAGTGGTGGCGTATCTTAATCAGAATAACCAACAGTGAAAAAACTTGTTATAATTGGTACGTTTAGTCATAAGATGAAAAAAAACAACATTCGCTTAGAGTCAATGAGTGATGTCAGTCTCATAGGGTGGGTGTGATTAGGCATTAAGTATATATTTTTATTTTTTCCTAACTAAATAGTCTAAATAGGAAAAAACTTCCTATAGTTGGGTATTACTTTTGCCAATCATTTTGTTGAGGGCATAATGATGAGGACCTGAAAGAAAATCTTGGTTCATCGTTCTAACAATCAGTAACTAATTACAAAAAAAATTAGCTTAAAAAAATAGAAAATAATTGAAAGTCAATACAAAATTATTATTTCTGAACAAACTACAATACCTATCTAAACATTATGATACCTTTTCATTTGAAAAAAGAATCGTCAAAATCTGCATAGCATTTTCAGAATAATCACTGGACAAACATAAAAAAAGATCATAGAAACAGTAGCATTGAGAAACTCCTCTTTTGTTGAAGTCTGTAAAAATAAACTTTTTAAAAAATTAGGTTTACATACTTATTTGGCATTTATTTTATTTTGTACTTATTTTGTATGAAATAAGAAGCATTCAAAGAAATGCAGGAATAATATAAAAAACTTTAGTATCTAGTTGATCTATCTAATAAATGAATTTTCTAACACCCTGTACCTACTATGATATTGTTTTCTATTAACAAATAGAATAAAATGTGACATTATTGACCAGTTAATAAATAATGAATGTCTGGAAACTCAGTAATAGACCTGATTTAAAAAAAATTAAAAATAATGCATTTCATACTTTGATTACCATTTATGTGAATAATATAAATTGGGTTTGCATTTTTTCCACACATCTTTCTAAGCATACAAAAATAACAGTATCATTTCATTACAAATTCCTTAGAAAACCCCTCCTTTTCTTAGTTCTTAGTAGGTACTAAGAACTGAAATTGTAAAAATATTTTGGGCACTCTATACATAGCTCAGATCAGGAGCTTAAAGTGAGGGATCAAACATCACTTTTCTTTCTCTTAAATTACTAGGAGATACTGTGTGTGTTGTTATTTAAATCTTGTATATAAAATATGTATGAGTTACAGTAATAACTTTTATCATTACATACGAGAATTATTATTAACATAAATTGTATATCGATGTAAAATTTTGAGTTACAAAAAATACATCTGAAACAGCACCTCTCACAAAAATTTGACAGGATTTTTTTTTGTTGGTGGTGAAACATGTTAAAAACACTAGTTACAAATGAAAAAAATGTAACTTTACCAGATTATCTTTTGCAGGAGTGAAACTTTCACAGGGATTTGGCAAAGTTGCCAGATCAACCTACTGACCACTTTTTATTTTTTCAATGGCATCTTTGTATTGAAGCACACATCTTTTTTTACATCTAGCCAAGCTTGCCAGGCCAGATTTTCTAGCATCTGTTTATATCATACATTATATCATACTGTTTATCATACATTTGGAGACATGCTTGTAACGTCGATAAGATGTTATTATCTACAACGAAAAAAACTTATATTATTTAACTGTACAAAATTATAAAGATTACCAATATACTTTTTTTTATTGCTTACCATACCTAATGATTGTAGATGAAAAAACTTGTAATTAATAAGCAAGATAATGTGAGATAATTTGTAAAGCATTAAGCTTGATAATGCGGAAAGTTGCTTTAGAAAGGAAAATGTCGCTGTTTGGAATAAATGCCTTTAAAACAGTTGCTTAATTTTCAATGTTGTGTATTGCAGATGTTACATAACAAAATAATTTGTTACAACAGAGTTTATATTTTAGGTTAAATTCACAGAAATCAAATGACTCCTACTTTTTCTTCAATCTCTATTCTAGTATTTTGTTACTGGCAGGCATTCACAACTACAGCCTACTGCCAGCTGATCTGGGCGGTACTTTTTGTGGCAGGATGTATTTTTCTCTATAGTAAGCAACATAAAAAGTGTTTAGATACAAGAACTGCAATAGACAGTAGTTTGCAATTTCTGGAATTTAGTAGTATGCTACTAATTCGAATGGTAACTAAAAAATAATTCATTGCATTAATTTGCTTTATAGTTTCAGTGCAGCGGTTAACCAAAAATATTAATTTCACTGGAAATATCCTGCATAAAATTTGTAAATTGTTTTCAAAACAACTCAATTCATTTTACTTTAATTCTTTCAAAACAACTTTTTCTTTGTAAACAATCAATTTTAAGAAACATAATTATTTAAAAAGTTACTGAAAACATTTTACCTGTATGTTTCTCAACTTCATTACAGTTACTGCTGATAAACATCTGCTGATTTCTGTTATATATTTTTTCCCTGCAGATTTTTTGTTATCTATTGTGGAGAAAAGTCTCCTTCGCACTACAAAAAAAAAACATAATGTAAACGAATATTACAGAAAATAGAATGAATGAAATATGTTAAACAAACTAGAATATCATGCTGCTACAAAAATTGAAACAATTAACTAAATTCAAACAATTTTTTTTAAAATGTGGTTTGCTAGAAATTACAGAAAGGATAAAATATATTCCTGTGTTAACTTGTCAAATATTCTATTCATTCTCAGTGTGTACAAGACTCTACACATTACTTACAACATCACATACAAATTGCCTTCATCTCATTGTAACTTGATGTGAAATAATTATATATCTACATTATGATTCTAAATTAATTAACTGTTATACTTGCCTAAATTTTCATAGTGTTTTTCTATTCCTACATCTCTTTCCCAAGGAAGTGTGCCTTTAGTGTCGTACTTGGGTAATGCCAAGTTCTGGAGATATGTATTGTCCTACGGGAGTGACAATATTTTTGCTCAATTCGATAATGTTTTCAGTCCTTGATGAGTAAACTCCCTGGCATTGAAAAATAAAAATAAAATTAATACACTATATAGAATCATGAATATCGGACATCAATAGTATTTAAGAAAACTATTTAGTCCAGTAAAAGTATTTATAAACATTATAAATACAAAAGGGCCATGTCACCCCTTGCTGTAAATTTTACAACTGTATCTTAAGTAATTCTCTACAAATATTACTAACATGAGAAGTACACTACCGTACCGTACGACATATTGCTAAAAGGATTGTACTTAAACTTATGAATTTTATAATGAATACAACATGGTGTTCTAAATTTGTCATACTGTAAATAATTTTTGTAATTTAAATAACAGAATAACTTTTTATATTTATTTGTTGAGCCCCTATTCTAACACTCCAGCACACACTGTTATGTACATTTGTTTTTTGTAATAATATACTTTTGTCTACAGCCAATTCAAGTATTGGTAGTGTATACCAATTCACTAACAAATGGACCGCTTAAAGTATTAAATTCTCTTAAAAACCAATAGATATACACGAGTAGCTTAATTTTATTCAATAAGCTTCAAAACCCTGATCGCCTTGGTGGCTTGGATATTAAGGGCGTCAGTCTTAATCAACAGAAAGCAGTAGACTAATATTGAGGTCCCAGCTTCGATTCCCGGTTGGTCTGGGCAGCCGAACTGTAAGTGCTTTTCTGCTATTGTACCAGCAGGATAATCGAGAGATAAAATGTACTGAAAATATTATATCTCTGAGAGTACCACAACTCCTTAAGAAACTTTACAATTACCTTGCTGTTAATTTCACTTTTCACATAAAGAGTAAGTGGTTACTGCAGCACTGAACTCTTAAATACAAAAGTTTATAAGATTAAGGGAAAACTAACAAAATAACGATATAGGCCTATATTATAAAAAAAACATTTTTCAGAATTCAGCACTTCACAACTGAAATATGCTGAAGAATAACCCATGTTTTATTTTTATCATAAATACTATGTTAAAAATACAATTAAAAACATAATTATTTCAAGTTAACTTACCTTTGGTTTGCATTCCTCATTCCGCCTCGATGTCATTGTTGAAAATTAAAACTTACAAACTTACAAACAAAGGATTGACAGCAGCAAAAGACACGAGGTCGATGACGCTATCAAACGAATCGTGATTCGTGAACGAGTCGTACGATTGAGTTGGCAACCGCTAGGAGCTCTCTGAATCTCGATGTGTGAATGTGGAGTGGGGGATAGCATATGCAGTGTTAAGCAGCTATTCGCGTCCGCGATCAGCTGTGGTCCGACCACAGCTTTTTTTTCGCGACAACTTACCCTCCCGACCGGAAGTACGGAATTTTTTTTTAAATCTAAGGTCCCGGACCCGTGAGGGGTCCTACGCCCCCAAAATTTTTGAAATTTTCAAAATTATCGAAATGTTTTACAAGCACCTCGTTTGGCGTTAAAAGTACAGAAAAATTTGTTTTCTTAAAATTTTTCAAAAACCACCCCTCTTAGGTTGGGGGAGGGGTGGTTTTTATCTCCTTAACGGTTCATCGGACCTAAAAAGTGTATACAACCTTTTTTGTTCCCCTGCCGAAGTACTTTAAGAATATATAATCAAAAGTGCTGTATGTTTACCCTTGGTTGCAAAAATTCAAAAAAACAAATTTTGACTTTTGTGCATCCGAGTTTCAAGTGATTTTTCTTGCGCCTCCAAAATAGTTTTGAGTCAAAATTTTTGTTGTGGAACGTGTTCATCTTAATACCGAAACACGAGAAATTTTTTTTAAATGTTTCGTCCGGGCCCCGTGGAGGGTGCTACGCCCCTCCAAAATTTTGAAAATTTTCAAAATACGAAAAATATTTTAACAGCATGTCGCTTGGCGTTAAAAACAAATAGGAACGGCTTGCTTCAAAAAATTTTATACCTACCCTCTTCCTAGGAGGAGGGCGTAATTTTCATCTTTTAAACGGTTAGTCGTAGCTAAAAAGTGTATTGGACCTTTTTTGTTCTCAGCCGGAGTACTTCAAGAATGTGTAAACAAAGGTCCCGTCAGAATTTGGAGTAATTCAAGAATATGTAGATAAAGGTCTCCTTAGCCCACCCGTTCACTTAAAAAACTCAAATAACTTAATTTTGACTTTTTTGAAAAACCGGGTCTCAATTTACTTATTTCTTATACCACATAAATTTATTTTACATTAATTTTTGTTTTGCATCGTGCTTGTCTTAATATCGTCATCATTTTCTAAATTCTCGGCTTGCAACCCCTCCCAAATTGGGTAAAATATTTTTTCTCGTTTTCTTCAGAAAAGCAAATGTTTTTGACGTACGTTCTATATAAAACTAAGTCGGCGTGACACAACATCCATCGACTGAAGTCCATCCGGCCTATTTTGAAAAAGGGGAAAGACCGAACAAAATTTATTTGAAAAGTTAACCAAGCACTAGAGCGCAAAAAAAATAAAAGCTGTTTTATTGGCCGTCGGCCAAATAATCCAATTCTTGTGACGTGATTTTTCCATCGAGTTCTGTATGTGCCTATTTTCTCTTGGATGGTTTCTTCGCTCCCTAGTTCCCTCCTGATGACACTACTACGAATCTAATCTCGCAGGGAGCATCCCTTCACCGATTTCATGAATCTCATTTCAGCGGCTTCTACTTTCCTTAATTGGGCTGTTCTTTAGCACCCATGACTCGCAACCATATAGCAGTAGGGGAACTGCCATCACGTCATACATACGTGTTCTTGTATCTTTCCTTTTTTCTTTCTTAAGACCTTCTTAATGAAACCGCAAACCGTCTGAAATTTATTTACCCTTTTCAAAATATCTTCATCATCTTCGTATGTGACTCGCAGCCCCGGCATGTGAAATGGGAAACTTATTCCAAAATGCTGTCATCATGCACTATTTTTGAGCGAACTGCGTCTTTACCAGCGCAAGCCATTATTCGTTTTCCTTGCTGATATTTTCATCCTATATTCCTTGTGAATATTCTTGATCAGGAAAACAGATTTTTGCAGGTCATCTGAATTCTGTATTATTACCATATCATCTGCATACATTAGGGTGCTCAGACAGGAATCCTGGGACATTTCAATACCTGGAGGAGCTTGCTGCTTCCATCGACGAATGGCATCGTCCATATAAATGTTATATAATGTTGGCGAGAGGCTACATCCTTATTAAACTCCTTGATTAACGTATTCACTTCTAGTTATTCGATCGCCTACAAGTATTGAAATTTTCGTCTCTTCGTAAATGCTTTACAATACCCAAATCAAATGTTGCGTATAGCCTGTTTGTTCCATGATCTGCCACAACTTCTTCTGGGAAACATTGTCAAATGCCTTATCGAAATCTACAAAACCTGGGTGTGTTTCCAGGTCGAATTATACTCTCTTTTCTGAAATTTGTTTGAGAGTGAATACTCCGTCCGTTGTTGTCGGCCCTTTCCTAAACCTTTGCTATTCTTCCAACAGTATAGCGTCAGCGATTGAAGCCAGTCTATAATTTAATATAACTTGTATTTTTTGTGTGTTTGTTACACAGTAACACTGCGTAGTCTCTCCATTTTTTCAGATGTAGAACGTCGTAATGTGATTTTGTAAAAATCTGTCCTTCGCATGTTGGCCTACTGCTATTGTACTTAACTAATACAGGACCTAATTAGATTACTACAATATAATATGTAAATTCGTTACAAAAATAAAGAAAATATCAAGCAAAGTAGACTACTTAAAAAATCTGGTGTAAAACACTTACATGACTTTCACTTGCCAATGCAAATAATGAACCATAAAACCTATGTTTAATCGTGAGTGACGACGGAAAATGAAAATCAACCACTGGAGAACTTAAAAATACAGAAAATCACTAATTGACGCTAAACTAAGTGTTGTAAAAAAGTGTTTAAAATAACAGTTGTAGGTTTTTCACCGTCCTCCAACTTTTATTTTATACTTTGTCATAAATGCATACTAAGGCCGCAAGCTTTAAAACAATGCACTTTTTACAGATTTTCATGAAAAAAAGAAAACCACTTAATTGCTGCTAACCTATTTTTTTGTAAGAGTTGTACAAAAACATGTTTGAAAGAAAGGTTGTAGGGTTTTTAATGTTCTACAACTGATTATGCACTTTTGCTCTAAAATGCATACACTTATATGGAAACATCGGTCTCACAGGCACCAAGGGTGATTTGTTTACATAATACTGGGTTCCCTGAGCTAGGGTTGGTGCTGACCGTCACAATAGCTTCCTCCCTCATTCCTATCTACTTCATAGTGAAATATGGTTCAGTTCACGTGAATCGTTGCTGTAGTGTAAATCGTTCGTAAAAATCATACCGGTCTGTGATACCGCGTGTTTCTTTTTGTGTATTTCATGTAGCGGTCTGTGGAACCGTGTGTTTCCCTTACTGTATTTAACGGTCTGTAAGACGGGTGTTTTCTTTACGGGTTTATATTTTAATTATTTGTATTATATTTTAATTATTTTTTTTTATTACTTAATTGTAAATTTCTGAAGTGGCTCGACCACTTAGTACAAGCGATCCCGACTATGGTGACAGAATTCGTAGATTATTGGACAATGATGACAGTGACTCAGAAGGTTCTATTTGTGATGAAATTGATGACTCGGATGTATCACTTGCAAGAAAGCTATTTGCCTAGAATGCAGCAGAAAACTGTGTCTTGATTGTACAAAAAACAAATGTCAGTAAAAAAACCCTAATATGTATGAGTAGTGTAAAAAAGACAGTTCTGGTGCAACCTTGACCTTTGACCCGCCGGTCCTAGCACGCCCTTGACCCTTGACCTTGACCCGACACGTGCCCCCAAAAAAAAAAAAAAAAAAAAAAAAAATCCCCCCACCCAAAAAAAAAAAAAAAAAAAATGAAAATCCCCCACCAAAAAAAAAAAAAAAAATAAAAAAAAAATAAAAAATAAAAAAAACCGCGCACGCGCGCGCACACACGAAAAATTTGGCAAAGTTCCAAACCCGATTTTCTCCGCAACCGCTGGGCCGATTTTGATGCGGATGGCACCCACGTGACCGGGAGATCGAGATCTACAAGAGAAGCATTAATCCATAGCCGTATCCCCGATGGAACCTGAGATAGCTTGTAACACGTGACCCGGGGGTCGGATCGACGAGGTTCAGGTGCGCGCAGGATCCGGACGTTCCGTAGAACGCGTTACGTCCGGTTTCGACCGTTAGGTTCTTTCGGGACCCTAAATATATAAATTTAGGCAATATGTTACCGTCAAAAAAATAACGCGGGACGGGCCGCAAGACTCGTCGCACCACCCGCAGGACATCCGTACCACTACCCGACGAGGTGAAGACTAATGATTGGGGCGATGAAATCTGTTTACTTGCAACTGTATTCTTTTAATTTTGGCAATGACGCATGTTGTTACGAGTCACGTGACATGCGCGTGCCTTTCATTGACGTCATTCGTTTTTTATCTATGCACGCGCCAGACTATTGATCGGGATGATGCAACTTGTTATTGCAATTAAAGATGATGCAACGTGTTTACTTTGTTTATTTGCAGTGACGTCATCCGTTTTTTATCTGTGCACGCACCAGACTATTGATCGGGATGATGCAACTTGTTTATTGGAATTAATTTTTCTAGATGATGCAACATATCATCCGTTAAAGTCACGAGCCGTCGACTCAGCGATAAGGTGTTTGTTTCAATTTTTAAAAAACCGTTGACGTCATACCGCTTGTTATTCTCAGAACCGCCGACTCAGCGTTTCCAATGCATTAGCATAGGAGAATTATGTGTATAAAAGCGCGCCGATTTTCCCATCGAATCATAACTCTACTGCCAGTAGTATCCACTGCCAGTCTGCTGACGTCACAGTTCTTCTGATTCATCTCTACCTACCTACCGTTAATTGAAGGTGAGTTTTATTCTACTTTAAGCAATCAAATTGAACTTTAAATATTTTTAAATTTTAAAAGACTTTAGCACTTTTATGAAATATGCACTTTGAATCTTTTATAAAAATTAAAACCTAAAATCTGTTTATAAAATTATGACGTAGAACCTGTTGGTACTGCAACATTACCAGTTTTAGCCGTTGTTGGTGCATCAACAACAACAACAACTACCGTAACTGGACACTGAATATGTAGTCTGCTGTTTTAATCTGCAGCAGCAAGAACCGTTATTGACGTAAACGTAGAATTAATTAAATTTGAACTCTATTGTTTTAATCTGCATCAACAACAACCGTTATGATGTAAACGTAGAATTAAATAAATTTGAACCTAAAACCTTTTTGTAAATTAAGACTTTGACAATAGTCGTAAGTTGAACTTCAAACGTAGTAGTTTAAAAAATCGGTTTATATTTTCCTTTGACAGCATGATTTACGCTATAACAATATTCCTATGCGTTATAGCGTTACTGTTCATAGCGCTGTTTACATGCTATACAAAATCTACGACATGACAGTAGGCGAGTGTAGCGCCACATCGATCTCAAAAGAAAAACCTCTATGCTATTTCGTATAATACATGAGGTATTTACATACTAACTATTTTGTTTAAGAGACTGAAGGACTAACACCCGTTCAAAATAGACGGACTGTTAGAGTGTATTGACTCGGATGGAGAGGGTTCATGTAGTTACCATAGTTTTTATCAGACTTGTGTTTATTTTTTGTTTTAGAAATGGAGGCGCTACTAAAAAAGATGAATGAAGATACTATGAGGGTGTCTGAATTAGTGTTGAACAAGGAATACCGGTTTACGAAGGTCGGCAGGGCGCAGACCATGTACGGAGAGCAAATAATTATATACATCGGCAATTCGAAGGTGTTCCTACCATCAAGATTTACAAAAACGCTGACTGATGAAGATATCGCTTTACTGAACGATAACGGGGGCGGGATAATCGTGTACAAGGGAAATAAAGACTTGGGTGATGGGAAAACAATGAATATAGTAGAATTTAAAAAATGAAGAAGAACTCGCAAGAGTAAACCAAAGGCTGTATTATTTAATTAATAAATGTATATATAAAAATAACGTCTTTTCCATTCAAAACCCCTATTTAACCTAGATATAAGCAGTGTCGCTCTCAGTGCATCGCACGATGAGCTTGAGAAGTGGTATAGCGCGCGAGCTTCACAAGCAAGCCCGCAGGAACTATCCCACCAGAAACGTAGAGCTGAAGGGTATCGACGACTTGTATCAGGCCGATCTGGTAGAGATGATCCCATACGCCAGAGTCAATAAGGGCTACAGATACATAATGACAGTAATAAATTGTTTTTCTAAATTTGCTATTGCCGTACCGCTCAAGAGCAAGACGGCTGAAGAAGTCGCTAGCGCTCTCGGTCCCATACTGGAAAAACACAAGATGCGCCATTTTCATACCGACGAGGGTAAAGAGTGGTATAACGCGTCTGTGAGGTCTCTGCTGTCCAAGCACGGGATCAACCACTACTCCACTTACTCTCCGAAGAAGGCCTCGATAGTAGAGCGGTTCAACAGGACGCTGAAGGAGATGATGTGGAGAAAGTTTACAGAACGGGGCAATTACGTTTGGGTAGGTCTTTTAGACGACCTCCTGTCTCAGTACAATAACAGGTCTCACAGGACTACAGGTTTCAAACCTGTAGATGTAAATAAGAGGAACGAAGGTGAGGTGCTAAGAAATATATTGTCCAATACTCGTAAGAAACGCGCCCCCCAAACCGTCAAGTTTGAGCCGGGAGATAAGGTCAGGATTAGCAAGTACAAAAAGACTTTCGACAAGGGTTACATACCCAATTGGACCAATGAGGTGTTTACCGTAGATCGTATTTTGCACACCCGTCCCGTCACATACTCGCTCAAAGACGAAAAAGGACATGTGATCAAGGGTAGTTTTTACGCCCAAGAACTGAGCAAGACGA
This sequence comes from Catonia carolina, assembly GCA_035578175.1. Lineage (NCBI taxonomy): Eukaryota > Metazoa > Arthropoda > Insecta > Hemiptera > Achilidae > Catonia > Catonia carolina. The sequence goes on from JAQMRL010000004.1 coordinate 6,199,710, forward strand.
AATACGGTGACGTATTCCTCGTCGAGAAGGTATTGAGGAGAAAAGGTGACAGGTTGCTGGTCAGGTGGTTAGGACATGACAAGAGTCACGATTCATGGATCGACAAGAAAGACCTTATATAAGAGCTGTAATGTAGGTTTATCGGTTACTAGAGCAAAATGAGGTGTAGGGAGCAGAAGGAGAAACTCCCTGTCGTCAACTTAGATGTGCTTATCGAGTCGGGAGAAATAGGCGAAACGAGAAACAGACACGGTCGCCTCCTGCCGAATAGTATCAGATGTTTGGCTGTAGGACCGTCGAATTGCGGTAAGACAAACGCAATAATCAACCTGCTGTTCGACCCCAACGGGCTGAGGTTCTGCAATGTGTACGTATTTTCAAAATCTCTGCACCAACCCAAGTATAGGTTTTTGGAGCGCGTGTTTCATGATATGGAGGGTGTAGACTATCACGAATTCAGCGACAATGCGCAAGTCCCGCCTCCGGAAGAGGTAGAGCCCAATTCCGTGATGATGTTTGACGATGTTGTATGCGAGAAACAACACAACGTGGTAAAATACTTTGCTATGGGGAGACATAACAACCTGGACGTATTTTACCTATGTCAGACATATAGTAAGGCGCCTAAACAGCTCGTTAGAGATAATGCAAATTTTTTACTCGTGTTCCGTCAGGACGAGCGCAACCTACGTCATATCTTTAACGAACACGTAGTCCCTGATATGACTTTTGAGGAGTTCAAGAATCTGTGCGGTGAGGCGTGGTCTCGAAACATGAACGGGTTTCTAGTAGTCGACAAAGAGAGAAAAACCCTCGGCGGTCGCTATAGATTTAATTACGATACGTTCATCACCGAACTACGGGCCGTTTAGACCGACATACAGCAGGAAAAAGCTGCGCAGCTAGCAGGAATAAGCTGCGCAGCTAGCAGGAATAAGCAGGAAAAAGCTGCGCAGCTAGCAGGAAAAAGCTGCGCAGCTAGCAGGAATAAGCAGGAAAAAGCTGCGCAGCTAGCAGGAAAAAGCTGCGCAGCTAGCAGGAAAAAGCTGCGCAGCTAGCAGGAATAAGCAGGAAAAAGCTGCGCAGCTAGCAGGAATAAGCAGGAAAAAGCTGCGCAGCTAGCAGGAATAAGCAGGAAAAAGCTGCGCAGCTAGCAGGAATAAGCAGGAAAAAGCTGCGCAGCTAGCAGGAATAAGCAGGAAAAAGCTGCGCAGCTAGCAGGAAAAAGCTGCGCAGCTAGCAGGAATAAGCAGGAAAAAGCTGCGCAGCTAGCAGGAATAAGCAGGAAAAAGCTGCGCAGCTAGCAGGAATAAGCAGGAAAAAGCTGCGCAGCTAGCAGGAATAAGCAGGAAAAAGCTGCGCAGCTAGCAGGAATAAGCAGGAAAAAGCTGCGCAGCTAGCAGGAATAAGCAGGAAAAAGCTGCGCAGCTAGCAGGAAAAAGCTGCGCAGCTAGCAGGAATAAGCAGGAAAAAGCTGCGCAGCTAGCAGGAAAAAGCAGGAAAAAGCTGCGCAGCCAGCAGGAATAAGCAGGAAAAAGCTGCGCAGCTAGCAGGAATAAGCAGGAAAAAGCTGCGCAGCCAGCAGGAATAAGCAGGAAAAAGCTGCGCAGCTAGCAGGAATAAGCAGGAAAAAGCTGCGCAGCTAGCAGGAATAAGCAGGAAAAAGCTGCGCAGCTAGCAGGAATAAGCAGAAAAAAGCTGTACAGTCGCAGGTCGTGTATATATTGACGGTAGTGGAAAGGGACTGCGTTAATAGACGATGAGATGGCTTCGAGACAGGTCGACGAGAATCTAGTGCTGGAGATTGCAGAGTTGCGCAGGAGGATAAGAGAGAAGCAGCTAGTTCTGAAGCATGGCTTGACTGAGGAAGATCTCAGGATACAGAAGCAGCTCAAACCGCTAACCGATCCCTTATCGAAGCTGTTGAACGAAAAGAAAGCCGAGACCGACCCTTCCTCAACGAGCAAACCGTTGAAGGGAGTAAAGCGTAAGCCTGATAGGACGAAACCTGAAAAGCGGCCTTTTAGTCGGGTTAGAGCTCTTGAGGATGATGATGATGATGATGATGATGATGACGACGAAGAAGACAGAATCGCAGGTAAAAGTATCGACGACTCATGGAAGGATCTGATGACCGGACCGTACAGGTATGCTAATCTGAAGAGGGGGAGCGACGGGTTCGGACCTCGGCATACTAAGAAGAAGACCGCGGACGAACCGATGGATGCGGGAGACCCCCATAGGATGGATGAGATGGATACGAGCGTCAGCCTCCCAGTGAAGTTCACGGAGGACGATGCAACTGTCGGGAATTCCGCTGAGATGAGGGACGCTTCCAGACCTCAAGCCACCCCGACGAGGACTTTACCTCGCGAGGAGGAGTTTAGCACCCCCAGCACCGTGGAAGAGCTGCTGTCTACCCCGCTAGGTAAGGTCCGAGCTTCTGTATGGGTCAAAAACACGTTTCCCGGACGTCTATCCCGTCGATATATGCATGAGGCCATCACAGACTCCGACAACAATACGGATTCAACTTACGGCGTCCACTTCGAGGGTAACGATTTGGTGATGGGAGACTCAACCGTGCAGTTTGGGCCCGACGACTCGATAATCGTCGGAGACGTATCGTACCCAGGCACGCATGGTCTGTACGAGCTGATATTCAAAAGGAAACCCAACCCGTTCATCTACTCGGAAGAAGACTTGGAGGAGTACAAAAACTTATTAGACGCTACAAGCGCCCACAGAAGGAACAACTCGGCGCTAGGTCAAGTGAAGGCCAACACAGGGAAAAAGTACGTTTCAATCATAAGCCGGCTTTTCCCTCCGAAGCCGGACCGACCGAAGCGCGGTAAAGGTATACGAGCCGGGCCTATGATGGAGCTGAACGGAAACAGGAAGACCGAGTACGTTTATTTCGACGATCCCAACGAGCTATGCGACAGGCTTAGACTCCTCGTAGCTTCTAAAGACTCGGGCCATACGGGTCACGACAGCGAGATAAATTCTATAGTCGAAGAGCTCAAAGAGCTGGGGCTTATAAGAGGTGATCTTCGTCTATGACCCTCATTCTCGCTATGGACACTGGAAGATCCGTACGTCGTTTTCTCACCCCTTACAGGGTTACCGCAGATGGAGATATGGACATGAGAGACCGGAGAATCTGTCGCGTAGGCGTAGCCCAGTCGTATACGGACGCAGTCAACGTCAACGAATGCATGAGGCTCATCCAAGCTTACGCTGAAGATTACGGTGTCCTCGAGGTCTTGGAGGAGGGCGGTGGCGAATCTTACTACGACCTTTACGGTCGCAGGATGGCGCAAGTAGGAGACCCGATCGATGAAGAAGACGCAGTCAACCTCAAGTACTTGAAAGAGTACCTTTCCTCCTACGCCGAAGAGATGAAAGTTTCAGATCCTGTCAAAGACGAGCGAGTCGACGAAATTTTGAAAATGCGCGATGAGGTCCAAAAGCTGCGCAAAGAGTTTGAGGACGTATCGTCACGCCTGGAGGGAAAAAGCGCGCCATAAATAAAGAAAAACGGGTCTTCGAGCTTCATTCCGACCTTAAAATGGGGAGATGCAACACGTTTCGCAGCAGATCGCATTCAGGAGCCGGACTGGTAGGGAGCATCGCGAGCGGAGTCTTAGGAGCTGCAGAGAACCTTGTGGGGACAGCTTTGAACAGAGCGATAGACGTTTTACCCGTGGAACTCCACATACCAGGATATAGTACTGCGGACCCGGCACGGACCTGCAGAAGAGATTAAGAAGAGGAGACCCAGGCATCAACCCTCTCGACGCAGCGTGCAAACAGCACGACATAGCCTACCACAACCGTAAAGACTCTGCGGGCAGGGCCGAAGCAGACCGCGTGTTAGCAGATAGAGCCTGGGAGAGGGTGAGAGCGTCCGACTCCAGCATAACGGAGAAAGCGGCCGCCTGGGCGGTGACCAACATAATGAAAGCTAAAAGCAAGTTCGGCGGGAGGATCAAGCGAAGGCAGACCGGGAAGACCGCCCGTAGGAAGACCGCCCGTAGGAAGACCGTTCGTAAGACCTCTAGCAAGACTACCCGTCGCACCACCCGCAGGACTAACCGTAGCACTACCCGACGAGGTGAGGGACTGTATTTGAGACCGTACCCTACGCAGCATGCAGGATGCGGACTAAGGAAAAAAAACTTCGTTGAAACTTCCTAACAAACCCCTGTCCGATAGTCAATTGATGGCGGCTGCCGACGCACTCGAAATCTCGAACTTTAGAGGGGTGTTTATGCGTGACACGCTCCCCCATAGTCCCTACGAGAACGAATCAGCCATCGTCAACTTGGACAGCGCGAGGAACGAAGGGACCCACTGGGTATGTTACAGGAAGACCGGTGCAGTCGTAGAGTACTTTGACAGCTACGGTAACCTGAGGCCTCCCGTAGAGCTGGTAAGGTACCTCGAGAACGGAGAAGACGGGCCGAACATCATAAGATATAATTACGCCAGGAGGCAGAACTTTGATTCAGTCGTCTGCGGACATCTATGCCTAGAGAATCTATCGGGTAAAGATGTTGTGCCTAAGCGGTAAGAGCTCTACGATCGAGGTCGATTACTTTCCTCCCATAGACCTCGGAGAGGGCAAGTGGGAGATAGGCCTGGTAGATTTCATGAGCTACAACAACATACCCAACGTGCGGAAAGGGGTGAACAACCTGTTCTGCTTCGGCGACGGGATGAAGGTGGAGCTGCCCGAAGGCATGTACGAGATTGACGACATCCACTCAAAGATCAAATACGAGATGTTGGAGATGTACGGCGGAGTGAACTGCGGCAGCAGCAGAGACGCAGAGCAAGACGAAAACCGTACCGATGTTGAAGACGCAGGATCCCTCAAGTACCAAAAGCACTCGAAGGAGCGGAAAAAGGAACAGAAAGGAAAAAGGAAAGAGAGATCGAGTACCGACCCTCTCGCGGAGGTCTTTAAGAGATTGGATAATGCTGCGAAGGCGGCTGCGAAAAGGGCAGAGGAGGAAGCTAAAGTGAAAAAGGCGGAGGAGGAAGCGAAAGCGAAAGCGAAAAGGGCGGAGGAGGAAGCGAAAGCGAAGAAGGAGACGTCAAAGGGATCAAAGACGGAATGCCGTCCGCTCCCAAGACTTAACATGGTCGTAGACCCCACCACTCTAAAGTGCTCGATATTCTGCGGAGAAAAGGTAGACTTTTCCGTACCCAGAACCATCAGAGAGGTGCTGGGGTTCGATGCGGTGATCCTCGAACCTAATAAATGGTACACGTCCCAGCGCCCTGTCAACATTACGGCCGTGAACGCCATCCGGTTGACTTGCAACATCGTGCGGGGCTCGTACACTAACGGTTCCGAAGGGCATACCCTGCACGAGTTCTTCCCGCAGGTGGAACGGGGTTATAAGATAATCGAAGTTCCCAAGAACGTCATCTACCTACCCGTAAACACATCGAGGATAGGAAGACTGTCCGTCTCTGTGGTGGATCAGGACGGAAGACCGATAAGCTTTCAGAACGAAGTCATCAGCCTCAGGCTTCACCTTAAAAGACGTACGCGATGGGGTTAGTCTACCTGGAAGAGGGTTATAAAAGAGCCGTACCGGACGGAGCGAAGAACATTCGTCCTGCGGAGCCCGACCCGCCACTTGGTGAAGTGAAAAAGAAGAGACTCTCTACAGATAACGCTGCTTTTCTAAGATCGTTGGGTTTCATCGTGCTGCAGAAATGAGCTATATAATAGACGTGGGATCCTCTAACGCCGTAGCGGACGATGCCATCATAGGCATGGAGATGCATACTCACACTCCGTACGCGTCAGCGACTTTCAACAACAACGACGAGATAAGGATACCCGTGAACCAACAGGACGTGTACACCCTACCTTGCGACAGCCTGCTGTTTGTGGACGTGAAACTTTCGGCGTCCGACGGTACTTTGGATGCGACCATGGCTCTTTCTGACAATTGGCCCGCTTTCCTGTTTGAAGAGATAAGGCTGGAGATGAACGGTATCGAAGTGGACAGGGTGCGAAACGTCGGTGTAACGACGGCCTTGAAAAATATTCCGTCCTTCAGGTACGGCGAACAACACTCTATAGACGTGGAAGGGTGGAACAAGGACGCCGTAACGGCTATCGCCAACAGCACCACAGGTAGGCTTTCGGCTTACGTTCCGCTGAAGAGGATCATGGGATTCTGCGAGGATTACCGTCGCATAATAGTCAACGCTAAGCTGGAACTTATCATGCTAAGGTCGGCTACCGACGATCGCGCCGTAGCGGTACCCGCAGGCAAGGACTACAAGCTGACTCTTACCAAGGTGGAGTGGAAGATGCCTTACGTCAGGCTTTCCGACCAGCACAGACTCCCGTTGCTCAGGATGGTGGATCAGGACGCGCCCATATCGATGGCCTTCCGCAGATGGAACCTGTACGAATATCCCATCTTACCGCAGAGCACCGACGTGATCTGGACCGTCAAATCCTCCTCCCAGGCGGATAAGCCCCGTTACGTCATAGTAGGACTGCAAACGGACAAGAAGACCAAGACGGTGGTATCATCCCATTTCGACCACTGCGAGCTCCAGGACATCAAACTCTACCTCAATTCCGTGTACTACCCGTACGAAAACGCGAAGGGGGAATACTCGTTGTTTTACGAAAACTTTAAGCGGTTCCATAAGGTCTACTACGGAGGTCAGGTCAACCACCCCCTAATCGATTTTGCGAACTTCAAGACCAAAGTCCCCCTCTTCTTTATCGACTGCTCGAAGCAGAACGAGTCGCTGAACACTGGCGCCATAGACATCAGGATCGAGATCGAGTGTAAAAACAACATCCCTATCAATACGACGGCCTATTGCTTGATAATCACAGATTGCATCCTTCAGTACTCGCCTTTAACAGGGACCGTCAGGAGGATAAATTAGCCATTGTGTGCTAGGTCTCGTCGCACGCAACAACATGCCTTCCTTCATTGTAGATTTTCAGGTCATCAGACCTTCGGATTACGAGACGGTCATCAAGGAGCTGGTAGTCCTCTCGGTAGAAGGTAGCGTCAAGCATCATTATCTGTTCAAGCCTCCTTACGACTTTTACGGTGTGCTCACGCCGTCCAAGAAAGCGCGCATCTGGGAAGGTCAAGACAGAATAGTGATACGGTGGAACAGCGGGTTCGTCGACTACGCACAGCTCTACCGCTTGCTGACGGGGGCCGTGTCTGGCGGAAAGATATTTGTCAAAGGAAAGGAGAACAAGAAGACATTAGAGCGGCTATTGATGTGCGACGACCTAAAGATCTCAGACCTCGACGACTACGACTGTCCCTCGGTCGAACGCCTCATGTATACGCACGGGTCGGACATCCAGTGTCCGTTTTCCCACTCGGACTGCTCCCTCAAGAGGGCCGAGGCTATGAGGGCGTGGTGGAAAGAAAAGAGCGTCGTCTTCGACACGGTAAACAAAGTAGGGGAGTGCATAAAAAAGGTGTTGGACACGGGCTTCAACAACCCTGGGCCTGAAGCCCTCCGCTACTTACCCAAGGAGTTTCTCTTGGACCATTACGGCAACTGTATATCCAACGTATACAACGACTTACCGTCATACCTCAAGAATGATAAAGAACTACTCTTGGAGATGCCCTGCGAAGAACACGCCTAACAGGAGAGCGATGACGGCGAAGACGAATGGACCATTACCAAGAAGAGAAAACACTGCATGCAATGCAGTTTTAACTGTTGCGTCAGCCAGTAAAGCCGCGTCCTGTAACCTCGATTCGTTTTTTTCTCACATGTACGGCTGCTTGTAGAGTCTGAACTTTTGTAACATTAGTCTAGTACTTTGATTTCAGAATATATGTATTAAACTTATTTTTAAAACCTGTCGTCATTTCAACACCTTTACACCTGTAGATATAAGTCTTGCCGAAGCCCGAGGGCTTTTGTCGTTCGTGAAGCGAAAGCGCAGCACGATGCGAGGATCTGTCGGGGACAGACCCTCCCAGGAATCGAGCACCGATCCTGCCTGCATGTATTTTAGGTACTATAGGCGGTTTAGGTTACAAGAAATAAAAGACAGATTCATAAAAGAATAAAACATTTATTGATATAAGATGATGATGAAGATGAAAACGAATACATGTATGACGATGAGCTCTTAAGTTCTTACGACTAATAATACTGATGAAACTCGAATACTGGTGCGGTTCGACGTTTAGAGGTCGGATAAAGTCGGCTAGTAGACATATGCGGGGACTAACGGGATGTGCTAGAAGGAGACTAACCTATAATTTCTTGGAGCTCCTGCGGAATGTTCCTATGTCCGTATGCTAGGGTGCGGATGGCATCTACGGCGACGCGCTTATCATCGTAGTTGCACAGCGCAAGCTTGCTCGTCAATACAGTGCTGACTACATGCTTGCGGGATTGAAACAGCTTCATGTCCCTGTACAACCACAACGAGGGATCTTCGAGACACTTTCTGTAGTCGTCGAACGTGATGTCTTTCTTGACCACATTCTTTTTGACGCCTTTAGCCTTCTTCTTGACAATACCCTCGCCAGTCCTGAAGGTGTAGAGTTTCGCTCTCAAACCTATAAACTCGGCGATCGGGATACCGTTGCACTCGTCTTTGAACTTCCCGAGCACTTTTTTGTTGGTGGCGGAATGGCATGGGTGTGTCGGGGGATAGTCGGAGGTGTCGAAGAAGGCCTTGAATTCGGGGTCCTGCATGTCGCGGTAAAAATCGGGGGTCTCGATGTCATAAAAGAAGCTGTCTGTATCCATGTACAGGAGGTCGATTTTCGACCCGTACCTCTTCTTCATGATATCGTAATGAAATGAATACATTAAGGTCTTACTGGAGTCCAGGACCGTAGCGCCTACGTAAATAGGTTTATCTAAATGGGCCGAGGTCTTGGACAGCTCGACAGCGCATAGCGACTCGTCGTATATGATCCTGTCCTTGAAAGAGGGCTTGGCGATCAGCTTCATTAACCTCTTCGAGTTGCTAACCAGCTCCAGGTTCATGCGTTTACGGACGTTCTCCATACACTTGCCGAAGACGGCATTGTTCAGCAGTTTGAAGAAGTCCTTCTCGAAGGCATTGCGGGCAGACTGCCTGTTAAGGGTGTTCAGGTCTATGTAAGGCTTGAGCCATGCAGACTGTTGAAATTGGAGGACTCTGTGGACTTTGGTCACCTTTAGACCATGTGCCATGGCCTGCTTAAGGAGACCGTAGTGGCAAACGTACCTGGTCTTGTTTTGCAGGGTGGTCAGGAGTTTGGGGTTTCTGGCTCTGGGAGGGGTCGCGTTTTCAGCCATGAACGGAAGGTCGTTGTGGCAGTCTTGCGTCTCAGCGTCCGTAGGGTATTCCACATCTACCTCGAGGATGAAACCTAGTGGGGAATCGTTCGGGATGACACTTAAATTCGAGATCAACCTGTTCTTTCTCTCTTCATCCTCGATCCAGTAAAAATCCTTGTACGGAAGGTTCCCACTCATCGCCCAACCATATAGGTTATTGGCGTCCACATACATGAGGTAGTTGGAGGGCAGCTCGGGGTCGTAACCTTCCACATAAGGGTTGTTGGCCTTGGCGTGTTTCTTGACGCAAACAGAGATTCCTCCTCGGATTCCTCTCTCCAGAAACATGTACATATCATAGTCCGTTATGAGTTCCAGTTCTACTCGCGTCTTATACAACATGGCGTCAAAAGAGAAACCTGGGACGGTGTAGTAATGGGCGCAATCGAGCCCGTATTCCTTCCTGCACAGCGACCTGAAATTCTCAAAGACGTCGGCTAACAGGAGGACGTCGCACTTGAGGTACAAGTCGGAGTACTCACCCAGCGTACGGATGTTAAAACTGTCCCACACTTTCAGGGCGTGACGATAGTCGTCGTCTGAAATGTGCTCCCCGGTGAGGCTGCTGTAGAATGCTTCCTGAGGCGGGAGTTCCGTCTCATCGAGTCTCTCCCACGAGTCGGTGTACTCGTAAGGGTACACGCCTTTCCTCTTCACCAGGGACAGCTGCGTCCCGTTAAAGAAAGACTCGGTATGGGCGAAGCCTTCGGGAGGGAGGTTGTCTACCAGAGCGCTCAGGCTGCTGGCCATGAACCTAAAAGTGTCGACAAACCTCACGGCTAGCGTCTTGGTTATGTTTTTGGAGAAGGAAACGTACTTCTCCGTAGAATTGGGGATGACGGATATCTTCTTCTCGTCATAGCCGAGCTGCCTGACTATGAAATGCGAGTCATAATTGGACGAGTTGTGGATGAAGACGGGCAAGAACTTCTGGTTCTGTCTCATCAGATTGCATTTTGAACAGAGAGCGGTCCTATACTTTCCAGTCAGATGACAATGATCCCTGTTGGGTCTTACCTTAGGCCCGAACGCTACATCGCACATCTGACAACTCGTAGCAGCTTTGAACGAAAGCTCGTCCTGAGCCGTAAAGACCATAGGAACATTACGGTCCGACGCTGCGGCTACCCGTTTGACTATTTCTTTCAGGGACTGCATAAAGTGCTCGGTCGCGTCAGGGCCTCTATAAAGCAAGGGCGTTTTCGGCACTAACTGGGCGATGTCGTCGGGAAGCGACGGGTCAACTACAAAATACATCCCGTAGCTCATGGGAACGTGGCGCTCCGTGGCTATAGTGAAAGAAGATGACGGTTTGGGGAGGTATCCTCCAGTGGGTTTGAGTATGCACTCAAAGTCCGCATACGCAACTATAGGGACTGGGAATATATTATGGTAATTTTTGAATTTCATCACTGGAGGAGTTCCATCATCGTTAGGTTTGGGTAGGGTGATCCTGCATGGAGGATTGTCCACACAGTACTCCCTGTGAACAGTCATCGCCTCACGGCCCTTGGGGTCATCGTTGTAGAAGGTGAAACACCTCTTGCATATATCTATTCGGCCATCATGTTTTGTCAGCTGTGACCTGATGAGTCGACTAAAATTGTTGATGAAACAATAGTGCTGAACATCGCCATTTTTAACTAGAAGAAGGTCGAAGTGATCGTCCTTTTCGGCATCTGATACGACTAGAGGTTCTATTGCCTCTTTTTCGGCTATCCCGTACACGTTGACGGACACCCCGTTGGCCTTGGCGAAGGCCTTTACTTGACTGAGGGAAGTGGAGAAATCTACCATGCTGAAATCGTACTTGTCAAGCAGGGCGTCGTATCGTCCGTCGATTCTTTCCCTGTTAGAACCTGACACGTGTTTACACAGGATAGCCCACTTGAAGCACCTTTCGTCGCGGTTCTGGACGTTGATAACCGCTTTGCGGTTCTCGACAAACGGCGGGAGGGGAAGGTAAGACGGGCCTCGGAGCGGTTCGTACGTTGGGGCGGGGAATACGTGATTGTAGTTTTCGAATTTCATCATCGGAGGAGTGTCATCATTAGGTTTGGACAACGTGAAACTGCCTGGGGAGTTCTCTATACAGTACTCGCGGTGGGCCGCCATCTTCTCCCTACCCTTAGGATCGTCGTTATAGAAGGTGAAACACCGCTTGCATACGTTGATTTTGTGTTCATGTTTTGTCAGCTGCGGGCTGATGAGACGGCTAAAATTGTTGATGAAACAATAGTACTGCTTATCACCGTCAGCTATGAGAAGGAGGTCGAAATGGTCGTCCTTTTCGGCATCTGATACGACTAGAGGTTCTATTGCCTCTTTTTCGGCTATCCCGTACACGTTGACGGACACCCCGTTGGCCTTGGCGAAGGCCTTTACTTGACTGAGGGAAGTGGGGAAATCTACCATACCGAAATCGTACTTGTCAAGCAGAGCGTCGTATCGTCTATCGATTCTGTCCCTGTTAGGACCTGTTACGTGTTTACACAGGATAGCCCACTTGAAGCACCTTTCGTCACGGTTCTTGACGTTGATAACCGCTTTGCGGTTCTTGACAAACGGCGGAAGGTGAAGGTAAGACGAGCCTCTGAGCGGTCTGTATCGGTTGATCCTGAGGAGGATCCCATCGACAGATACTAGAGACCATCCGCTCCCCTTTCCCAAGAACTCTACCTCCTCGTCTATAAGTTTTTGGATGCACATGTCTACAAGCGCTCCTATATCCGACCCGGGAAAGACGCAGGCGTTGGCAGTCTTGAACCCTATATCTTGCACCTCTCCCGTCGACGCCTTCTCGTACGTGCACTCCACTAAGATGTTAAATTTAAACGATCTTAGGGAGGTCGACATCTCCTTGAGCAGCGACTCCATCTCTTCCCTCAGGTGGATAAGGAGCACTGGCACGTCTTTAAGTTCTTCGTTTGCGTTCTTGTAGTAATACGTCCGGAGGTTACATCCGAACGCATTTTCCAAGACGCAAAAGGTGCCAGACTCTTGAACTTGATCCAACCTGATTCGCTTGGCTTGTCCTTCCATATTTCCTGCAAAAAACCATATGTTTTATTTTAACGGGAAAAGTATGGTACTTTGAAATGAAAACAATGATAAACAGTTTAATACATTTATTCTATTAATACTAACACTATTACTAATACTAATACTGCTACTAATAATACGATGGAATGCGCATCCCGTCATTCTGTCTGAGGCATCCGTACGCCTCGTAAAATTTTGAACTTATCAGCATGCACGAGCATACCAGTAGCTGTAAATCATTCGGTTCGGTATCGGGCTTGCGGTTAAGGAACCGATCGAAATATATCACTGCGACTGCATCCACCTTGCGGTACATTCGCCTGTACTGACATAAATCTTTTATCCATCCTACTACTACGGTTCTCATATTCTTTCGGATCTTAGATCCTTCACATAGATATGAGTAAACGGTTGATGGAGGCTGGGATGAAAGCAGATTGTACAACAATACGTCACTTGTAAGGTGTGTATCTGCATATGTCACAGTCTCGGCTGCGGTTTGTAGCCATGTTCTCTATGTTGATGATATTATCTTAGTAATTACTTATTTAATTTGTACGGTCGACAAATTACTTACGGTGGGATATGTAGCCTCACTGGTTGATGGATCCGAAGGAGGAGATGATGGCGGTAGACGGTGAGGTGCTGGTGTTGTTGATGGAGTTGTTGTTGTTGGTGTTGTCGGTGGTGATGGTGGTGGTAGCGGCGGTGGTGAGGTTGATTTTAAACTGAAACGTAACAAAAACAGAAACACGCATTAGAGACTCGTCAAGGGTTTCTAAATTAAATATTTATTTGAATTCGCTTTGCTAAACTCATCGCATGCGGTTAAAACAAATATCCCTTTATTTTTAGTATGTAAATTATTATTCCAGTATAGTATTTATAATAAGACCAACCTTTAAATAAGAGCTGTGATCAAACAAATTGATTTTGTTGTTGTTGTTGTTGTTGCTGGTGGTAGGATGGTTTTAAACTAAAACAGAACAAAACCAGAAACATGCATTAGAGACTCGTTTTAATACTACTACGTTCTAAGTTCGACTATTCAAAGTCTTAATTTTATAAGAAGATGTTAAGTTCAAATTTATTTAATTCTACGTTTAAGTCGGTATCGGTTGTTGTTGCTGCAGATTAAAACAACAGACTAAATATTCAGTGAAGGAGCGTTTTACATGCGTTACTGAACTACCGACATGCGGTTGGAACAATTTAATTTAGGTATGGGAATTGTTATTCTGTATTTATAATAGCAAACGCTGAAACTGATGTTGTTATGGTTGTTGTTGTTGCTGTACCAACAACGGTTAAAACTGGTGTTGTTGCTGTGCCGGCAACTTATTACCCGTCGTTAAATTCGTACGAGGTTCTACGTCATAATTTTATAAACAGATTTTAGGTTTTAATTTTTATAAAAGATTCAAAGTGCATATTTCATAAAAGTGCTAAAGTCTTTTAAAATTTAAAAATATTTAAAGTTCAATTTGATTGCTTAAAGTAGAATAAAACTCACCTTCAATTAACGGTAGGTATGTAGAGAAGAAGAATCAGAAGAACTGTGACGTCAGTGGTATACTACTGGCAGTAGACTTATGATTCGATGGGAAAATCGGCGCGCTTTTATACCCATGCTAATGCATTGGAAACGCTGAGTCTGCGGTTCTGAGAATAACAAGCGGTATGACGTCAACGGTTTTTTTAAAAATTGAAACAAACGCCTTATCGCTGAGTCGACGGCTCGTGACTTTAACGGATGATATGTTGCATCATCTAGAAAAATTAATTCCAATAAACAAGTTGCATCATCCCGATCAATAGTCTGGTGCGTGCACAGATAAAAAACGGATGACGTCACTGCAAATAAACAAAGTAAACACGTTGCATCATCTTTAATTGCAATAACAAGTTGCATCATCCCGATCAATAGTCTGGCGCGTGCATAGATAAAAAACGAATGACGTCAATGAAAGGCACGCGCATGCCACGTGACTCGTAACAACAACATGCGTCATTGTCAAAATTAAAAAATAGAGTTGCAAATAAACAGATTTCATCGCCCCAATCATTAGTCTTCACCTCGTCGGGTAGTGGTACGGATGTCCTGCGGGTGGTGCGACGAGTCTTGCGGCCCGTCCCGCGTTATTTTTTTGACGGTAACATATTTCCTAAATTTATATATTTAGGGTCCCAAAAGAACCTAACGGTCGAAACCGGACGTAACGCGTTCTACGGAACGTCCGGATCCTGCGCGCACCTGAACCTCGTCGATCCAACCCCCGGGTCAAGTGTTACAAGCTATCTCAGGTTCCATCGGGGATACGGCTACGGATCAATGCTTATCTTGTAGATCTCGATCTCCCGGTCACGTGGGTGCCGTCCGCATCAAAATCGGCCCAGCGGTTGCGGAGAAAATCGGGTTTGGAACTTTGCTAAATTTTTCGCGTGTGCGCGCGCGCGTTTTTTTTTTTTTATTTTATTTTTTTATTTTTTTTTTTTTGGTGGGGGGGATTTTTTTTTTTTTTTGGGCACGTGTCGGGTCAAGGTCAAGGGTCAAGGTCGTGCTAGGACCGACGGGTCAAAGGTCAAGGTTGCACCAGAACTGTCTTTTTTACACTACTTGTATGTAGTCACTTTTGAGTTATGTTTCTTTTATACAAATTTTTGCTTTTTTTAAATTTAAGTATGTGATTAAATATGTATTAAAATAATACATTTAACCTGAGTGAAAAAAAAATATAAGTATGTTATCAATTTTAAAAATTAAGTCGTTAATACCATAAATAATTTGGCTTTTTTCATTTATTTAAACAATTGTTTTTCGATAACCAGATCTTATACCAATGTCAATTCAATCATTATACTATAGTAAAATAAAATAATTTTTGTTAAACAGATCTAGTTGAGTTTCTTTGCCTTTGATTCCCAAATAAATTGCCAAAAATGAAATGGCGGTCTGTCAGACCGGGTGTTTCTATTAACGTTATAAAAAACATGTTTCCATATAAGTGTTAAGGCAAAAAAAAAAAACATTTTTCTACGAGAGAAGTCTTCCCAAGAGTTTTGGCAGACTTGGGGCTTACCCTATCTTGTAGATCATAAAAAATGTAGCAAATAAGGCGATTTAAAAAAAATCGTAGGAGCCGTTAGGAGAAAACGTTTTTACGTTTATTTATGAACTAAAAATTTGAAAAAATTACTGTCCCAAAAAAATAGGTATACAGACTGTCACATAACTTTCACCCCAGCTATTTTCTTCTTTGTTTTTAATAAGAAATGTATTAGTATTTTAGCCGTTCAGATTACCTTAACTGTCAGCTTGAAACTCTACCGAAATAAATTGTAAATTTTCATTCGTAGTACAGATCTTTTATTTTTCATCTCATTTTTTTTAAAACTAACTTTCGAGGAAAATATTTTTATTGGTGGGGACCTTTCTCACTGCCTATTCTGCCCACATAGTAAATGTGGCACCGATAAGGTATAAAGAAATAAATACTATTTTTCTCGGAATCTAGATGCAGCAGAGTACCGGATAACAATAGTTTAACCACTTTTTTCAAGACCAACAACAAAATAGGCGGCCAATGTTAACACGAAGCTCCCTCATTTTAAAAACTCACTCAATTTAAAAACAAACTAAACAGACTACGACAAAAAGTAAATACATGGGTTTGATCTGCATAAAAATACGTAGAATGCTGCAATTTAAAGAAAACATTTGGCAACCTTTTGTAAGTTAAAATTAACGGATGGTTACCAGTTATTTTTTTGTAAACTGATAACATGTTACTTAAAATTTAAGGCGGTCATAATTAAGTCTAATAACTGGTTGAATTTACCAGTAAGCAGTAGGTCGCAGTACCTACTACTAGTAGTACTAGTAGTACTGGTCCCGCAGTAGTCCGCTGGTACCGAAGTAGTCCTACACCAAACGTTAAAAAATAAGTTTTCCGCTATAAGTTGCAAAACTAACAGCACATTCTCTGGAAAGAGCTACTGACGCGTTCCTGGAGACTGATTTATTCAATTGTTCTAATTAAAAACCATCGAATACGCTTCATTTACGGCCAAAAATATCAATAGCTTTTCATTCCTCCCTCTGAAAAAAAACCGAACAGAAATCCTTCGCTACTATAACTCTAAAAAGAAGCAAATCAAAACTATGCTTATACTATACAAATTTTTTTATTTAATTTTGTTCGTGCAAAAGGCTACCGTTGTATTTGTACTTCATAGCGAAAAAACATCTCGTGTAATTTAATTTAATCTTTAATGAATTAGACAATTCAAAAATTTAACAGTAGGCCTACTGTAAGTTAACCCTGCACGCGCGCGGCATTCAGTATAACGTAACCAAGCGCGCAGCGGTGTTTGGACCGCACATAATTTATGCGATGTTTTGATGATGCATGTGCTATAATTAACTATATATAATACTATTAGTTTTTGTTTATTTTCTCTTATTATTAATTTTATTTTCATATTACATCATTTTTATCAGTAATAAAGTGATTGTTTATTTTGATACAGTGTTTGAAAAGTAAAATTTTGTTTTAATTTTACCAAATAATTCTAACATTTATGAAGCTGTTTATAAATTTAATAATACAACATAGGCTATATTAATTATCAAGCATAATTAAGTCAAAACGCAAACATTTAAACAAAATACATAAACATTACAAGTAAACTATAATAATAATAATAATAATACAGAATTTCGAACCATTATTTTTGAAGTGTCTTTCTTGATTTATTATCTACATTTATTTATAAATGACAATAAAATTACAAACACATGTACAATAAAACTATATATTTTTTTATAAATGACAATTACATACACACATACAGTAAAACTTAAACATAATTTTGAAAAAAATATAAGGAGTTAGCTGTCGTCATCAGAAGCACCTCCAATGCAAGTCTCACAGGTAATAATTTGTTGGCTGTGATTTTTGCAGACATTTTTGCCGCATGTACCACATGTAACACCCGTTTTTGAATTTTTATGACTACCGCACAAAAAACAAGCTTTCTTCTGAGAAACAGCCTTCACAGCTTTCTGAGGCTCGCGGTATTTCGATAGGAAACACGATATATCTTTGGGAAGACACCATAGTTGAGCTCTAATTTTTAAATTTAGCTCCATCATGCTCATTGCGAGATTGGTGAGATAGTTTCTTCTCGCACAAATTTTTTCTCTGTTATTGGCTAGGAAGATTTTGAACGAATTTATTCCAGCTATGTCAAGTTCTCGGAAAAATACTACAAGCGGCCACCTTCTTGTTTTCCTCGCTGTTGAATACAACGAACACAGTTGATCTACAGTGTCGACTCCACCTTTTGTCAAGTTGTAGTCTCGGATTATTTCAGGTTTCTTACTGTCTGGATCCACCTCATTTAGATCATGCATCGTTGATAGTAGCAGTACTACTTTTTTCTTTTTCGGGACGTAAGATACAAGTGTCTTGTCGTATTGAAATCCAAAAATCGTGGACCCAACTTCCCTTTATTTATAAATTTATAAATAATAATTTTTTTTTTCAGTGTACCCAAGAATGTTAGCCCTTCTTGTAACAAATATTCCGCAGTAGTTCGTAGTAATATATCAACACACGTATCACAAAATAAAAATAAAAATAAATAACAGTACTACAACGGAAAAGGATGAGCTAAAAATATAAATACATACTAACATACGATATGAAAACAATACTCATAACATAAAATAACGCAAATAAAGCAAGAACAAACATAAGAAATAAAAGGACACATAAAAATATTCACTTACATTACTGTGCGCGTGGCGGTGTTTAGACCGCAGAAACGATGCTATGCCAGAGGGTTCTCACTTTACACTGTCTGTTGTGAAAACCGGGAGGAGTAGGAAGGCGATATTAGCGCTACGTTATTCAAAAAATAATAACTGAAGAATATCTTAAGCCCTTGGTCAGCAATTAAAGCGGAAATCCGTGGAACGAAACAATTATTAAATTTTGCGGTCTAAACACCGCACACGCGCGCTTTAGAGGGTTAAAGACTGCAGATTATTACTCAGGAGTTAAAGCATTTGCTGCGTGCCCGATCTACGTTTGGGATTTCAGATTTACTACAATGTCTTTTGAATATATTTGCAACATATGCAAACTATGTCCACGATTTCAAGAAATATATTTCAATAATTCCAAAAACACTAAGAAAATAAATTCGTAGTAAGTACTGGGCTGATTACAATGCAATACAGCAAGCAATACTTGAAAAATGTAGATGTAGCCTACTTTTGGTAAAAACAAAACAAATACAGGATTACTGACACTAGCTACAAAAATGGACCTTAACGGCAGCTGGAGACATAAGCAAAAATTTATTTCGTATCTTACAGGCAGTAATTTGATAGAAAACGTCGTGTAAAGTAATAAAAAAAAAAAATTACAATTAATATTTGAAGGGCTGTAACTCAGTTTTAAGGGTAGTTGGGGCAAAACGATACCGGACCATTTTACGTACCTATTAAAGGAAAATTGTGAGAATATCACTTTGATCGGCAGGTTAAAAAATGTCAATATGCGATTCGTTAAGAAATACGAAGACAATGAATCTTTGTAATACTGAACATTGATTTTGCCAACGGATTTGAATAAAAAATGTTTCCCAGTTTCCAGTTTGCTTATTTACACACTAAGTGCCATCAAACTATACATCGATTTTGACCAATTTTTGTGCTGAATAAAACTGTGTATTCGGATCCAGGCTATCTCTCTCGGGTAAAAGTCACAAAATGTTCGACCTTGAATAACTCTTGAGGGAATGGTATAAGGAAAAAAATATTTACTACGTTTCAATGCGATTGAAGTCTCTTTTTTGTAATATAGTCAAAAATCGAGCGCGAGTAATTTTTTCTTGTACCGGTACTGGGGTGCAAATATTTACCGTGAAACTTCAATAAAGTTTGTCCCAAATGTGTTTCCGGGTAATTTTAATTTGTTTAATGATCATTTCAGCTGTTTGTGAATTACAGCGCTGAGTGAAGTGTTGTTCCTATGAATATACTATTAGAACTGATAGCTGCTCCAGCTACGTAAAAGGCGGTAGAAATAGTACGGATAGAGGTTAGTTAGCATTAGTATTAGTCTAAGCTAGCCTAGTTAGCTAACAAATTACGATAAAAGATTATCAAAATGAAACACCTTTGCGATTAAAATTTTAAATTTATTAATTGTACAGTAAGTAGGCATACATACAGTATACTGAAAAAATACAGTAATTACTTTGAATTTAGAATACGACAAAGAAGCAAGAAAATTAAATTCTAAACAGGACAATGAGATAAAACTAGCTATTTATCCTGAAAACAAGAATAGGCCTACATTGGCGCAGTTAGTAACGTGCTCGCCTCTCATCATGCGGTCCTGGGTTCGAATCGCACTCAGGCACGGCATATTTTCATACGTTACAAAAAATAATTTCATCCTACATTGCATACAGATTCACCCCAACGTTGTCGCTAATGACCGTTGCAGTTGATGCGACGTTAAATAAATTAAAAAAAAAAAAAGAATAGGCCTAATGTTATTAGACCTTTTCGAAATTGAATTATGCAATTAATTTCATTTCATTTTTACTCGTATTATTACAAAGACTAAAACGAAACCTCAAATTTAATGGTACAAAAACTAATTTATTTCATAATCCGGGAATGCTTAAATTTGCTACCAATTAAAATTTGTACTTTTTTCTTAGGCTCTATAAGAAATCCTTATTTAAGAAAGTCCCGTCCGGGTTAGCGGGACTCTACTGTAATTTATTTTACCATTCTAAAACAGCTTCCGAAAACGTAAAATTGTAGTTAAATTTCTTTTTTTATACTTGCACATTTAGACGAACGAATCTATACATAATACCACTATCGACTTTAATAATATAAAAAATACAGTTGTCGAAGAATTAAAAACTTAAAAAGAATTAAAAACACCATAAAACTTCTTAAATTAAAATTAAAATGAATTTAAATAATTAATTAATAAAATAAAATAATTTAATTAATAAAATAAAATCAATTAATTAATAAAATATAATAAATTAATTAATAAAATTAAATGAATGAATTAAATTAAATTAGGCAGAGATAATAATAAATCGTAGGGTATACATTATATAGAGAGCATACAATTCTGACCGGGGCAGAATTGTATTAACTATCCTGACCGGGTCAGAATTGTATTGGTTCTAGTAGAAAAAGGTCAGAATTGTATCGTCTGCATTTATGGGTTTATATATATATATATATTAGACAGGTAGTAAAAAATACCCGGCGCCTCCACCATGTCATATTTATATATATATATATATATATGACATAGTGGAAGCGCCAAGGTTGATTCTAGACAGTGATTTTTTTTCTTTTTAAATAAATTTCTTTTCCAGAAATTATGGAGTTATATTTTATGTTAATGTAGGGTTTTTTTCAGGGTTACGTACAAGATATGCGGCTTTGGAATGTGTATAATTGTATTGTTTTCTTTTAACGTCTTTATGAGATGAAAATATTGTGGATTTATATTACCATTATGATATCTTAGTGAATAATTCTGTTTTTCTTTCAGTAGTTAAATTACATTTATAATTATTCAACGTAAATAAGTTTTATAAGTTAATTTAATTTTTTCTACAGTGTACACATGGCAACATTGTGTTAACGCGCCATATCAGAGTTACATGTAGGAATTTATAATTTTTTTATTGTATGTGTTCAACAATACATAGTATTTAATAAATAGTACATCACAGTATTGCGTATACTACTATGAAAGATAGTATTACTTTGTTTGTCTACGTGACATATGCGACGTCACGATGCATTTAACAAACATATGTGATTTCACGGTCACATACCGCCTTTCTGTGACTTTCTAAAATAATGTTTTTTTAAATTTAAAAAAAATATTTCTGCTTCAAATTTTTTTCGTTTGACATGAATATTTTTGGCAAATACTAAATTCCATACTTTTCGCTATGTTTTTGCGAGCAACATGAGTATAATGACAAAGGAATTGTATATTGCAATGGTATGAACTTGATATCAGGAGTTCAATGTTCTTTAGTATTAATTCATTCTGTTTCCTATGAATGTTAAATGGACTCTGTCTTTTAATCATTATTATTAGCATTTGGTATAATACAGATTAGTGTTATTCTGTACATTTATTTATATGTACAATTTTTTTTAATTACCCAATATTTAATTTTGATTAAGGATAATTTATTTACTTTAAGTGTTGATCTTTACTAATTTTAATTTTGTATTTTCTTTTCTCACTGAAAGTATTCTGGTGACCTGTACGAGTGATCATCGCATTTACTAATCTGACTTTGGAGCAGTTTCTTGGGACATTTCTTGAGCAATAGTGAGCTGCAGTGCTACTGCACGGTTGAGAGCCCTGATCGCACGCTGCGTCGCATTGCAACATTCCTGCTCGGAGGATCCCACATTAAAGACCTCATTTCTGGTATGTAATGTGATTATTGTTGTGTTTATCTTCTGGTTTTATTTGGGAGTGAGCCAATTTTTCATCGAGTTTGAGTTCCCATGACTGACTTGTTAAAAGTTAAAATTAGAGATCTGTCACTGGAAGAAGCACGTTCAGTGACAAAGCAGTATAAAATTTTCGTGCCAAAGTTGGCAGACTTGGACTATTTGCGAGGTTTAATTGGCCTGTTGAACAAATCACTTAAAAAACCTCAAGAAATTGAAACCTTAAGGGTTGAAGCCTTTGACTATTTGCTTACTTCGGGGTACGTTCCTTCTCAACTGTTGGAAAATTTCCCGGACATTGACACCTTGAGACAACATTTAACTCAAGTAATTATTGCAGGATCGTTGGTAAATCGCACTACACCTACTGAGGTGGCCACGGAAATGGCTACACCTAAGCCTAAATTTCCGTTCTATGCTCCTCCTTCCTTCAGTGGACAAGAAAACCAAGATGTAACAGATTTTTTTGAATCTTATGAACGAGCTGCTCAGGTCAATGCATGGACGGCAGATCTTAAAAAGCGCTACTTGGCCCTATATTTGACAGATACGGCTCTAAAATATTTAAATTGCTTGCTCAAAGGGGATGCGACACAGCAACTTACATATGATGTGCTTAAAGCCCATCTTATTGATCATTTCTCTGGTACACTCTCTAAAGAAATGTATGAAATTCAGCTGCAAAACCGTAAACAGCTGACAACTGAAAATGTTTTTACCTTTATGGCCGATATTTTGGCCTTGTGTTTTAAGTTTGACCCGGAAATGTCGGAGGAGAGGAAATGTAAATATGTTCTTACGGGAATATTACCATCCTACTTAGATAGACTAGCTCTAACTGACGTTTCGTCTATTGCAGCTATAAGAGGTAACTTGAAAAAATTACAGGCAACTCAAGATATTTTAAACTTTAGATTGGATAGCTAGTTAAATGATTCTGTGGTTGTAAACAGCATCGGGGCTTCACAAAATTCTGTACGTGATGACCGACAGATTACCTTTCGCGCAGAGAGACCTCCAAGATATAATAATAATATTATGCCTAATAATAACAATAATAATAATAATATGAACATTAAACATAATAATAACACTAATAATCATCAAAACAGACCACATTTTACAAGTAATAATAATAATTCTTATAATACTGATGGTACTAGTAACGTTAACGCGCATAGAAACCCAATTAACAATACGACTCGATTTGGTAATAATAGGCCTTTCCACAACAACTCTGCTTCTAGAAATGCCTTCCATAGGAATCAAACCGGTAATTTTACGAACACTAATCGAAACTTTCAAAACCGAAATAGCTCCAACGGGAATGATAGAGCCCTCGCTTCTAAACCATCGACTCCAACTTCTGGCTGTGACACTCGACAATCTGCTAACAGTTCGACCGAATCCCGTCGGAGTTGTCCCGGTAACCCGTCTATTGCTGGCCCATCCTCAGTAACTTGTCTTATCTGCAAAAGCCAAGATCATCTTCTGACTGATTGTCCATACAATACATTTCCAAAACACTGTTAAATTGCGGAGGACAGTCGCGAACTGATCCTTCGCTTGTTCGAAAAGAACCCTTACACAGCCGATTTTAAATTACTTAAATAGTGATTACGCAAATCGATTAGCGTCTTTTAGGCATTTATCTAGGGCATCTCTCGTTAAATCCCGATCAAAAAATGCTGGCACAACACGGGCTCTTAATCAAGTTCCTGCTACATCTCCTTGCCTTATGGTTAATATTTCAGAAGTTAAAGTTCCAGATTCATTAAAGCTTCATTTTAAAACTGATTTAACTGTTCTCAGATTGACACTGTATTAAGCAGTTTTACAGAACAGTTTAAAGCTGCAGTACATTTTCCCTTCTTTTTGTCTCCTGCACTTTGGTTTCGTAATGATGTTTCACAGGACTACACTTCCGCTTTTTTTCATAAACCGCCTAATTTTAAGAACATGCGTTTTTGGTTCATTCCAATTAGTTTTTCATGCCCCACTAAAACCTCAAATTTTCGAATTTGGGTACTCTTCGTTATTGAAACTACTTCGTTTGAAATTTTTATGTCAGCTGCTCACGGTTTTCCGCCAAATAATTTTATGACAGCTTTTCGTAGGTTTTTGCACACTACTTTTCGTGCTTAGTTCAATTTTTTCCTAATCAAAACGCCTCTTTGCTTGTATACTTATAATTCTGGGTTGGCGCTTATGGGTTCGTTTTTTCGAATATTTCCTTATTTGTTCAAATTTCATACTCTTCAAGGAATTAATTTCACTTCTTTCGATAACAGTTATCTTACCCTTAGTCAGTTATTTAAAATTTTTAAATTGTGTACAAGTAGTGTAGAAAAGCCGGTCCTGGGGCGACCTTGACCTTCGACCAGCCGGTTTTAGAGTGACCTTGACCTTTGACCTAAAAAAAGTTGACCTTTGACCTCAAAAAAACAAAAAAAAAATAGAAAAAAATTGGCAAATTTCCAAACCCGATTTGCTCCTTAACGGCTGGACCGATTTTGATGCGGGTAGAACCCACGTGACCGGGAGATCGAGAACCACGTGATCGAGATCTACAAGGTAAGCCGCAAGCCATAACCGTATCTCTGATAGAACCTGAGATTGAACCTGAGATTTGTAACACGTGACTTGTCGGTCGGATCAATAAGGTTTAGGTACCCGCAGGACCCGGACATTCCGTAGAACGCGTTACATCTGGTTTCGACCGTTAGGTTCTTTCGAGATCCGAAATATATAAATTTAGGAAATTTCGTTTTGGGACACCGTGTTAACGAGATTTATGTACCCGCAGGATCGAGGCGTTCCGTAGAACGTATCTCATAGGGTTTCGGATCTTAGGTGCTTTCGGGATCCGAATAATCAGTAATTTTGGTAATTTCGTTTTGGAACATCTTATGCTTTAGTTTATTTGCATTGACGTAATTTGTTTTTGTACTTACACGTGCCGTCAGATAATTAGGATGATGAAATCTGTTTATTTGCAACTCTCTCTTCTTTTTGGTTTGCATCGTAAGCGGTGTGGAGCTCTACAAATGGGAAGAGGATGACGAACCGGACACCGAGCATCGGAAGGCTTCTCCTCGCTCCTGTTAGTACACAACCACTCCAGTACACGATGTTTCAAGAATATAAAAAGGCAAAAAATAATTTGTAATTTGCGTTCAATAAATGTATAAACAAAATAATGTCTTTTCCTTTCAAAATCCTTATATAACCTAGATGTAAGCAGCATCGCTCTCAGTAACATTTACGACGAGCGTGAGAAGCGGCATTGCACGCGAGCTTCACAAGCAAGCCCGCAGGAACTATCCCACGAGAAACGTAGAGCTGAAGGGTATTGACGATTTGTACCAAGCCGATCTGGTCGAGATGATCCCGTACGCCCGAGTCAATAAGGGTTACAGATATATAATGACTGTAATAAATTGTTTTTCTAAATTTGCTATCGCCATACCGCTGAAGAGCAAGTCGGCTGAAGAAATCGTCAGCGCTCTCAGTCCCATACTGAAAAGGCATAAGATGCGACATTTTCACACTGATGAGGGCAAGGAGTGGTATAATACGTCTGTGAGGTCCTTGCTTTTCAAACACGGGATCAACCACTACTCCACTTATTCACCGAAAAAGGCCTCAATAGTAGAGCGGTTCAACAGAACGCTCAAGGAGATGATGTGGAGAAAGTTTACAGAGCGAGGCAATTATGTCTGGTTTGCCGTGCCTGAATCCCATTCAGGCACGGCATAGTTTCATACGTTACAAAAAATCATTTCATCATTCACCGTCTGCATTAGCAGTAATTGCAGAACAGTCGGACGTTAAACCAACAAAAAAAAAGAAATTATGTCTGGTTAGGTCTCCTAGACGACCTCCTGTCAGAGTATAACAATAGGCCTCATAGAACTATAGGTTTTAAGCCTGTAGATGTAAACAAAAGGAACGAAGGTTAGGTGCTAGGTAATATATTGGCCAGTGTACATAAGAAGCGGAGTCCTCGAACCATCAAGTTCGAGTTGGGAGATGCAAATACAAAAAGACTTTTGACAAGGGGTACATACCCAACTGGACCAACGAGATCTTTACCGTAGATCGTATTTTCCCTACCTTCCCCGTCACATACACGCTCAAAGACGAGCAAGGACAGCCCATCAAAGGCAGTTTTTACACTCAAGAACTGAGCAAGACTAAATATGGAGACGTGTTCCTCATCAAAAAGGTGCTGCGGAGAAAAGGTGACAGGTTACTGGTTAGATGGCTAGGACATGATAAGAGCCACGATTCGTGGGTCGACAAGAAAGACCTTATATAAGAACGGTAAAGTCGGTTTATCCGTTACTACTGCAAAATGAAGTGCAGGGAGCAGAAAGAGAAATTGCCGGTGACTAATCTCGATCTGTTGATCGCCTCAGACTCTGCGGACGAGAAGAGAAACAGACACGGTCGTCTCTTACCGAATCTGATGAGGTGTTTGACGGTAGGGCCCTCGAATTGCGGCAAGACAAACACGATATTCAACCTGATGTTCGACCCTAACGGGCTTAAGTTCTGCGGCGTGTACGTGTTTTCGAAATCTCTACATCAACCCAAGTACAGGTTTTTGAAACGGGTGTTTTACGGTATGGAGGGTGTAGACTACTACGAGTTCAGCGACAACGTGCAAGTCCCACCTCCGGAAGATGTAGAGCCCAATTCGGTGATGATATTCGATGATGTCGTATGCGAGAAGCAGCATAACGTGGTTAAGTACCTCGCTATGGGGAGGCACAATAACCTAGACGTGTTTTATCTTTGTCAGACATATAGTAAAGCGCCCAAACAGCTCGTCAGGGATAACGCGAATTTCCTGATTATATTTCGACAGGACGAACGTAACTTGCGCCATATATTCAACGATCACGTGACCCCTGACATGTCGTTCCAAGAGTTCAAAACGCTGTGCGGCGAGGCGTGGTCCCGAAAAAAAACGTGTTTCTAGTGGTCGATAAAGAGAGCGGTATCCTCAGAGGTCGTTATAGGTTCAATTTCGATACGTTCGTTACCGAACTGCGAGATGGCCTGTCATAAGGACAATAAGGACCCGGTAGAAGCTGCTCAGTCGACTGTCCCGCTCCCCGAAGCGGCGCAGGAGCAGCGCAGAAGCGGCGCAGTCGACTGACATGCTAGCTGCGCAGTCGACTGACCTGCTCCATAAGCTGCGCATTCGACTGACCTGCTAGCTGCGCAGTCGACTGCACAGTCGAATGACCTGCTCCCTAAGCTGCGCAGGAGCAGCGCAGAAGCGGCGCAGTCGACTGACATGCTAGCTGCGCAGTCGACTGACCTGCTCCATAAGCTGCGCATTCGACTGACCTGCTAGCTGCGCAGTCGACTGCACAGTCGAATGACCTGCTCCCTAAGCTGCGCAGTCGACTGACCTGCTAGCTGCGCAGTCGACTGCACAGTCGACTGACCTGCTCCCTAAGCTGCGCATTTGACTGACCTGCTAGCTGCGCAGTCGACTGCATAGTCGAATGACCTGCTCCCTAAGCTGCGCAGTCGACTGGCCTGCTAGCTGCGCAGTCGACTGCGCAGTCGACTGACCTGCTAGCTGCGCAGTCGACTGCACAGGAATAAACAAATGAAGCATCCATCCAGTTACCCCGTTACCACTGACGAAGGTGATGATGAGGAAGATGTGGGTCTCTATGATTCTTGGAAGGATCTGATGTCCGGGCCGTACAGGTACGCCAATTCGAAGAGGAAGAGCGAAGAGTTAGGACCGTTGCAGGCCAAGAAGAAAACGCCCGACGAATCGATGGATCTTGAAGACCCCTATAAATTGGAAGAGATGGATACGCGTCCTAACCTCCCTTTGGAGTTCACAGAACATGACGCTACGGCCGGAGCAACCGTGGAGATGCAGGACTCGAACAGACCGCAGGCTACACCGATGAGGGCTCTACCTCGCGATGAGGAATTTAGCACCCCCAGCACCGTGGAAGAGCTGTTGTCTACCCCGCTAGGTAAGCCCTTTGCGTTTTCGTACGGGTAGTACACCGAATTCAGGTACAGTTTTATGTCCTGGAGCTCGCAGTGGTCGAAATGCGATGATACGGTAGTCTTGGTCTTCTTGTTTGTCTGTAGTCCTACTATGATGTAGCGAGGCTTATCCGCCTGGGAAGAGGTCTTCACGGTCCATAGCACGTCGGTGCTCTGCGGCAGAACGGGGTACTCGTACAGGTTCCATCTGCGGAAGGCGATCGATATAGGCGCGTCCTGGTCCACCATCCTGAGCAGCGGGAGCCTGCGCTCGCTGGAAAGCCTAACGTAAGGCATCTTCCACTCCACCTTGGTGAGAGACAGCTTGTAGTCCTTGCCCGCGGGTGTCGCCACGGCGCGGTCGTCGGTGGCCGACCTGAGCAGGATAAGCTCTAGCTTGGCGTTGACTATTATGCGGCGGTAATCCTCACAGAATCCTATGATCCTCTTTAGCGGTACGTGAGCCGAGAACCGACCGGTGGTGCTGATGGTAATGGCCGTAACGGCGTCCTTGCTCCACCCTTCGACGTCTATAGAGTTCTGTTCTCCATACCTGAAGGTCGGAATGTTTTTCATAGTCGTCGTTATACCCACATTGCGCACTCTATTCACCTCGATACCGTTCATCTCTAGCCTGATCTCTTTAAACAGGAAAGCAGGCCAGTTGTCTGAAAGAGCCAAGGCCGGATCCAAAGTACCATCAGACGCCGCAAGTTTTCCGTCGACGTAAAGCAGGCTGTCGCAAGGTAGGGTGTACACATCCTGCTGGTTTACTGGGATCCTGATCTCGTCGTTGTTGTTGAACGTCGCTGACGCGTACGGAGTGTGAGTGT
This sequence comes from Catonia carolina, assembly GCA_035578175.1. Lineage (NCBI taxonomy): Eukaryota > Metazoa > Arthropoda > Insecta > Hemiptera > Achilidae > Catonia > Catonia carolina. The sequence goes on from JAQMRL010000004.1 coordinate 6,228,519, forward strand.
GCACCTCTATGCCTATAATGTCGTCATCCGCCACGGCGTTAGAGGATTCCACGTCTATTATGTAGCTCATTTCTCAAACACGGTGAATCCTAATGATCTCAAAAAAGCAGCGTTATCTGAGGAGAGTCTCTTCTCTTTCTTGTCGTGAAGTGGCTGGTGAGGCTCCGCAGGACGAATGTTCTTCACCGCATCCGACACGGTTCTTTTATAACCCTTATCCAAGTAGACTAATCCCATCGTGCCCGTCTTCTGAGGTGAAGCCTGAGGCTGATTATCTCGTTCTGGAAGCTTATAGGTCTTCCGTCCTGATCCACTACGCAGACGGTCACTTTTCCTATCCTTGAAGTATTTACGGGTAGGTAGATGACGTTCTTGGGCACTTCGAGTATCTTGTAACCCCGTTCCACCTGCGGGAAGAACTCGTGCAGCGTATGTCCTTCGGTTCCGTTAGTGTACGAGCCCCTTGCAATGTTGCACGTTACCCTGATGGCGTTTACAGCCGTAATGTTGACAGGGCACTGCAAAGTATGCCATTTATTGGGCTCGAGGATCGCCGGATCGAACCCCAACACCTCTCTGATCGTTCCGGGTACGGTAAAGTCTATTTTTTCTCCGCAGAATATCGAGAACTTTAGTGTAGTAGGGTCTACTTCCATGTTGAGTCTCGGCAACGGTCGACATTCCGCGCCCGTCTTTGTCCCCTTTGCCGTCTCCTTCATGTAAGGTTTCACCTTACTATTCCTGTTTTCGATTTTTTTTTTAAATAAATTTTACGTATGCGTGCTCTTTGGCTTATTAGAACATTTTTAATCTTGTATTAATAAAAGAAAGAATTGTAATTCTTATTACAATGGAATCTTAGTTAGATTTTATTTGTCAACTCGGTAGTTCTATTCAAGTTGTTTTTCATTCCTACTAGTCTTTAGGCCTTGGTTTTCTCATACTGTTTTACACGATCCGTCCATCCTAATACCCTGGGAACTTTGTGGCCTTTTTGGCCTAAATCTTTCTCTTATGTGAAACCCTTAGTTTGCTCTTTTTACCCTGGGAAAAATTAGAAAAAAATATGTTGTTTTGTAGCTCATTTCCAAGAACCTCTCCTCTTTCCCCTCCTGCAGGCTGTATGTGTTTTTCAGCAAATACAGCCTTTTTCCTAAAACCAATCACAACTTTCGTTACTTTTCCTCTCGGTTTTTTTGATTCTGATTGGTCAACCCCACTACTGTTTCTGTACGTTTTTCTCCCCGGTCAATTTTGTGTCTCTAAAAAACTGGTGAGTTCGTTTTCTGCCGTTGTGTGGTTATGTGCTATGGAAATTTTATAAGGTAAATATAATATATTTATTATTTTTTTTAATGTAAAGTACATTTATAATCATGAGGCGAAAAAAAAAACATTAAACCATTAAATATGTAAAATAAAATATAAATTTAAATATTAGAGTTTAAGATAATAAATACAATAAAATGAAGCTAATTATGTAGGCTAGTAACCATGGTTAGTGTTAGGAATAAATATTTAGTTAGGGTTATTATATATATTTTTTTTTCGGGTTAGTTAATTTTACAGAATCAAACCAATTTGTTTTAAATTAGATATATAAAAGCAGCAAAGGTTATCTAAAATCAAAATAATAAAAAAATATTTGTACTAAGTCTTGTTTATCTTTGTTTTGTTTTGTTAAATCATTTTAAGTATATTTTTGTTTTTTTTTTAATTATAAAATAAATTAACTTGTATTTTAAAAATTTTCTTAAAGATAAATGGATAACCCCATTTTATAAATTTCGTACTAGGTTTTATATTTATAACAAAACTTAAAACTTGAATTTAAAAATATAAAAGCATATATAAATATCTTTAATTTGAATTACTTTAAAAAAAAAAAATTTTAAAAAAAGAATAAAATAAAATTAATTAACCTCAATTACAATGCCTCATAGTTTTTAATTTATTCCTAATTCCTAGTTAAGTTAGTTGTAGTTAGTTTTAACAATGCTGAGTATTCAAGTCAGCAACAGAATTTTACGGAAATGATACCATCCGTATACCACCTGTGTTTCTGCTAAGAGCTTGAAAACATTGACACATCTAACTGCAATGTTTTATTTTAATTTTTAATATACAAATTAGTACACTCCACTGTGTGCCTATAATAGTTGGTTTCATGTGGAATCAACATATTGTGATGTGGTAGCATAACTGGTTTCGAACTGAAGGTTTGAAATTTAACAAAATTGTCTTGTATGTGATCCATGAATGGATTTCTCCACTGGATATTGGATTCCGTGAGCTGAATACCTTTGTACCTTCACTCGCAATTCCACAGGCGAGAGTTCTTTTAAGGACTCATGTTGTTCAGCATCTGAGCTCGTCAAGAGAAACTTTCTAGTTAGAAAGTTATAAAACCCCTTTATCAATGTGTCTTCCGTAGTTAGCCATAGTTTTACAGGTTTCTAGTTTTTATCCTAAAAACTCAGTGGTGGAGGCGATCGCTATACCAAGCGAAAACTATTAATAAAGCCATTTTTGGCTTATAGGGGCCGATTTTCTCGAGGGTGCCCTTCAGCATTAAGGTACTGTTGGATTGCAGTACCCGGTAAGTTTCGAAGTGTTTTTTTTTCTCATTTAGGTAACTACGTCAAGGAGGATCACTTAACATCGGTGAATGACCGAAAAGTCATTTTTAACATACACTCTATTTACGTTTTAAAACATAATCTTTATTTATAATAATTTTTAGCCAATTTTCAATCCCCCGATATTATATTACATGTTGGAGTTTCGCCGGGTAATGAACGATATTCAGTGGACCATTGACGAAATCGTTAATTCAAGACTTCAGTTTATTTTTAATATATTAATTTTTTTTATTTTCAGTTAGCTTATAAATAGTGTAGTTGTTTAATTTTATTTCTATTGCAGGACTTATCTCACTGTAGGTTGGAATCACATTTCTTCGTTTGTTTATGTTTTGTCTTATATTTCAGGTTAATGGACTTAAATGTAATGTGTTAAGTTATTTAACATTATGTATTGTAGTTATAATAATCATAAAAATGTGATAACTTTGATTTTCTAAGAAATAATATTTATAATATGCTTTATCGAACTACGTGACATAATTGTCCATTACGTTGCTTTTAAAATCAGCTGTTATTTCACGGCCACATAGTGCTTTTAAATTACTTATTTTGGCGTATTTTATAGAAGTAATTTATACAATATTTTTGTTTGCAATTTGTTTATTGGAACATGAACTTTTTTTTTGGACAAAATAAAGTTTCCATAGAATTCGCTTTATTTTTGCGAGTACAGAGAGTATAGACATGGCAATGGCTAATTTTGTGGTATAGTGATTTAAATTCAGAGTCCTGAGTTCGACTTATTCGCCACTCTTACAATATGCATTAATCTTGTTTAGACTTTTTAAACTACGGTAATCGGATTAACTTTATATAGTAATAAGCGTGTCTTTATAATTATAATTATTATTAAGATTATTATATTAATTAAAAAAATAAAATAACTCTATAGAATGTTTGCTAATTTTTGTATTTTTCTGTTATTTTATAAGATAAGTGGGTGTTTTGGAGTTACTACCTATAAGCAGTAGACTGATCAACCGTAGGACTCATTTTGGAGATTCCATATTTGTGCCAGCGCTTGGCGTCTTAACACCGCTGACACCATAAGGATCATACAGCATTCTGACATTGTTTTCCTGTCCCACTGCTCACTTTATCTCTGTTTAATCGACTATCTGGTATGTAATGAAAGTATTTGAATTCTTAATATAATCTTTTCAGTAATCCGAAAAATCACCACATGATCGATTTAACCAAAGTGAATATCAGGGACTTGAAATTAGACGAAGCCCGTTTGTTGGCCAACCAGTACAAAATTTTTGTGCCAAAATTTGGCGATTTAGATTATTTAAGAGGGGCTCTAAACCTAATTAAAAAAACTTTAAAAAATCCGACGGAAGTAGAAGAGTTACGTACTGAGGCCTTTCAGTATTTACTAACATCTGGATACATACCACGCCAGTTGTTGGAAAATTTCCCTGATATCGAAACTTTAAAACAACATCTAACACAGGTTATTATAGCAGGTTCAAATACAGGTTTTGGTAACACAGGTCCAGCTCCACAGGTACCCATGTTACAAACGGAAATGGCAACAGCGAAACCAAAGGTTCCATTTTATACTCCGAGATCCTTTAGCGGAAGAGGTTCGGAAGACATTATAGATTTTTTTGAGACTTACGAAAGAGCCTCTGAAATAAATTCATGGACTCCAGAGCTTAAGAAGCGATTTTTATCTTTGTATCTTACCGACACGGCCCTTAATTATTTAAACTGTATTTTGAAAGGTGATGCCAACCAACAAATTACATATGATTCCCTTAAGGATCATCTTACTGACCATTTTTCAGGGTCGACAACTCCAGAACACTTTGAAATTCAGTTACAAAATAGGAAACAGCTGGTCACGGAGAATGTCTTCACATTTATGGCCGACATCCTAGCTTTGTGTCACAAGTTTGATCCAGACATGAGCGAATCACGCAAATGCAAATACATCTTACGAGGTATATTGCCTAGTATCTTAGATAAACTCGCTTTGTCTGACATTACATCAGTGGCGACTATTCGAAACAATTTAAAAAAACTACAAACCACTCAGAATATTTTAAATTTTCGTGTGGATGGACAGTGTAATGAATCAACAGCAATTAATAGTATCAATTATTCTCCCGACTGTATACAAATGCATCATGGTAATAATATTATAACTAATGATAGGCATGTTAATAGTAGATCTTTTCAGGGTAACTCCGGCGGCTTTAACAACCAGAATGCCGCCGTTCATCAAACCAATAATGCTAATCATTACAGTAATAGAAGTAGTAATTCTAGAAATTATAATAATCAGTACAGTAATAATAATGCTAATAATTCTCGTTATAATGGATCTCAGAATCGCAATTTTAATCGAAATAGTCAAAATTTTAATAATAAAAACGATCACTGTGTTAGCAATCGAGTAGAGAATTCTAACAGGTCATTTCAGCAATCTAATTCTAATTTTTCTGGCAACAGAACACGTCCAAATTACAGTTCCATTAATGTTAAGAATTCGACTGAAAATTGTCCAATTACTTCTTCAAATGGTAGCCAACACAACCGCTCGCCCCAACAATCGACACATCCCGCTGTTAACACCTGCCTTATTTGTAAGAGCACAGATCATGTTTTGTCTGACTGCCCTTTTAATACTTTTCCAAAAAACGGCTAATTTGCGAGGGACAGACTTGCTCTGATCCTTCGCCGATCTCTTCACTTTTCAAAGGGCGTTTCAGAAAAAAATTTCATTTCGCGAATACTAGAAAATCGGATAGGACAGTGTACTTATCACTCCCGCCTACCAATACCAACAGCTCTCGATTATCACGTGCTTTTAATGCTTCTAGATCACTTATTAATTATTCTGATAAATTTTCGTCTTCACATTTGTCTAACTCGTCTCAGGTAGAGAAACAGCCAATTGCTACTTCAGCACCTTGCTGTTTAGTTAATTTTTCTGAAGTAGATATTCCCGATTCTTTAAAGCTGGTAAACAAGTCTGATTTAACGTGCGAACAGGTTGACACTGTATTGAGTGCTTTCACAGAACAATACAAACCCGCCGTTCATTTTTCATTTTTCATGGCTTCATCGCGCTGGTTTAGTGCTATTTCTTCCCAAGATTTCAAATCTGAATTTTTCGTCACTCCACCCAATGTTAAGACTTTTCGTTTTTGGTTTTTTCCCTTCAGTTTTTCTTTTCCAAATACAAACCCTAATTTTCGACTATGGTTTATTTTTGTTGTTGATACTGTAGCATTGGAAATTTTTATGTCAGCTTCACAAAGCTTTCCGCCGCGTTTCTTTATAGACGCTTTTCGCCGATTTCTAAATTCGATTTTCCATTCCAATTTTCGCTTTTATCTTATACGGACACCGTTGTGCCTGAAAACTGGCATTTCGGGTTTAGCAATGATAGATTCTGTATTCCGTATTTTCGCTTACTTGTTTCAATTTCACACTCTTCAAGGTATAAATTTTACTTCAATGACAAATTCTTTTGTAACTCATAGTCAGCTGTCTGAGATTTTTAAATTGTGCACATTAAAATTACCTTTTTCGATTTTAAACTCGAAACCTACCGGTGTTGCGAAACTAGAATTCCTTATTAAGTTTTTAGGTTTTCCTTTTCAGGAACATCACGATGATCAATTACCGATTACCTTATCAGAAAATCATGATTTTTGTGATACAGTTAACCAAATCCACACTTCTGCTTTAGCGATTAATGGCTGCGTTAATGGTGTAAATATTAAAATTATTTTAGACACTGGTGCTAATGTAAGTTTAGTTAATGCCGATTTAGTCAATATTAACCGAGTTAAACCGACTAACAATATCTCACTCTCTTCCGCGAATAAATCGCTTTTACAGGTATTGGGTCAGACCCATTTGCACTTCAATTTACATAATATTAACTTACAACACGCTTGTTTTGTAGTTCGAAATTTAAATTGCTCTCTGTTACTGGGAAATGATTTTTTTATTCGTTATGCCGTCATTCTGAACTTTAGGAGAAATATGTTAACGTTTAATTTTCCAGGTAAGAAAAACCTCCAAATTAAAATTGACCCTCAGTGGAAAAGATCGGTCACTCAGTTCTTACCATCTTCGTCGATACAACCTGCCACTAATTCTCCTACTTCGCTTTCAGTTCAGACTACCCCCGATTCAACTGACCTTCCTACAGCACAATCGGTTACCAGCCCGCCTACACAGTCGTCAGCTGATTTTATACCTACACCGCGCACATTTCCATCTGTTCTGCCGACTACGTTTTCTTACAAGCCTAAGTTCATAAAACCTTTTTCGACAATAAAAGTTCGATTCTCGTTAGATACAGCCATTGAAGAATTATTTCTCGACCCTTCCAATTTAAACAGAGACAATCTTTACACTATGGCCGTTGCTTTTGATAAACAATTTCGCAAAGTTTTAATTTCTAACAATTCAGACCGTATTGTTTACCTTAACCCAAGCATTTCGTTCACAATGGTCGAAGATATTTCCCTTGTGTCAAGTAAAATTTCTACAGATCCCTTAAATGTCCGCGTTTTAGATAAAGTTATTCTTCTGCCAAAGTCAGATATGCAGATTAATTCTTCAGTTGATCACGTGTTAGGTTACTATAAGTTTCACAGTTTTACTCCCAACTCCCATTATTTTCAAAAAAATTCTCTTGTGTGTTTTATTAACCGCTCTGGTAGCATTGGTAGTAAGTTTTACCTTCGTAACGTTTCTCCAGTTCCCCAAATTATTTACAGTGACACTTTGTTAGGAGAAATCGCTTTCTCTCCTCAAGATAATTTATCAACCTCCCCTATTGCTTCTATTTCTACCGAAAATACTAGGGAAGTAACTATTCATGGAAAATCCATCCATATCTCTCCTGATTTATCTTTAGATCAATTCAATCAAGTTAAGCAGTTACTTTTAGAGTTTTCTGATGTGTTTTCAACCGGAGAATCAGATTTACCACAGGCTAAATTACCCCCAGTCCAAATTAAGTTATCTGATTCCGAAGCAGTTTTTCAAGGACCGTACAAGTTCGCCCCGGCTGAGCAGAAAGATTTGGATGTTGTTATTAAAAACCTTCTCGCCGCTGACGTTATTACACCGATTAAATCCCCTTACGCTTCTCCAGGTTTTCTTGTGCGTAAACCAGATGGATCATCTCGCTTGGTAGTTAATTACAAGAAAATCAATTCCAAGATTGTACAAGATAAATTTCCTATAGCCAACACAAGTACCATCTTAGAGTCTTTTTCTGGTTCCAAATATTTTACCACACTTGATTTGTCCCAAGCATTTTATTGTCAACAAATCTGTCCAGAAAGTGTTCCTATTACAGCATTCATCGTTCCTAATGGCTTATTTGGATTCAAGCGACTTCCAATGGGTCTGAGTATTAGCCCAGCAGCTTTTAACCGTAACATAACTCTGTTGTTATCCGACCTTTTGTATCGTAACCTAAGTTTTTACATTGATGACGTTTTTGTTCATTCATCCGAGTTTTCCATTTGTTTTGATGTTCTTCGTGAAGTTCTGACACGATTACGAAACGCTTCTCTTCGTTTAAAACCTGAAAAATGTAGGTTTTTCTTCTCATCAGTTAAAATTCTAGGTCACACCGTCTCAAGCGAAGGACTTACACCCCTGGCTGAAAATGTTGAATCCGTAACCAAATTTCCGCGCCCACAGAAAGTTAAGCAAGTCAGATCATTTTTAGGTTTAGTAAATTATTATCGCCGTTTCATTAAAAATATAACTCAGATAGCTTTTCCGTTAACACAATTAACCACGAAGGATTGCGAAAAACGGAAATTTATTTGGTCAAATGAGTGCGAAGAAGCTTTTATAACGCTTAAAAATTTAATTTCAAACCCCCCTGTACTAGCACATTTTGTTGATGAACGTCCAACGTTTCTTTACTGCGACGCATCACGAATTGGTATAGCTGGTTGTCTAACACAAAAATCGGAGACCAATGAACTAAAGCCAATCGCTTTTGTAAGTCGCCGATTAACAAAAAACGAGGAAAATTGGACAGTGGCACAGCTGGAACTGTTAGCAATTGTGTACAGTGTAAAACATTTTCGACATTTCCTCTACAGCCGTGACTTTACTATAATTACTGATCACAAAACCCTAGAATCAGTTAAGAATTTAAAAGATCCAGGATCACGACTAAGTAAATTGTTAGTTCAGCTAAGTGAGTACAACTTCAAGATAAAATACGTGCCAGGAAAATTTTTAGAAGTACCAGATGCTTTGTCCAGAAATCCTCTGGATCTTCCAGTTGAAGCTCCAGTAGACACAATAGAAGTAAGACGGGAAATCAAGAATACGTCAAACACGTATAATAAAAAAACTACTTCATCAGTAGGGCAACTAACGCTTCAAATCAGACCGTCACGAACATCTTTAAATACAACAGAAGTTTTATCTACAGATGTTTCCATTCCGTCACCTGCACTTGACCTACATAGTAGTAACCATAGCAACGACACGCAAATTGTTATGTTTAATAACACTGTTAACATAGAATTAGAGCAACGACAAGATCAGTTCCTGTCACAAATCTTCGCAGCGCTATTAGACAGAAATGCCGTAGAAAAACAGTATGCACGCGTTTCCAGAAATTACGTACTCAAAAACAACATTCTATATTATAAACGCTTCGACAACGAACCAATTCTCGTTTTAGCTTTGCCCAAATCTTTAGTAAATCAGACCTTAGAATTTTATCATTGTTCGCCTATTGGTGGTGGTCATTTAGGTGTGTCTAAAACTTTGTCCAAACTTCAACCTAAATATTTTTGGCCAGGTATGTCATCTGATGTCACTAATTTTGTTAAAGCATGCGAACTCTGCCAAAAAATTAAAACTAGCAGGTCTAAACCCCACGGTCTGTTGCAGCCTATACCAGTTTCTTCAGTTCCATTTTTCCGCCTACAGTTGGATTTTTTAGGCCCATTACAACGAGCGAAAAACAATTATCAATTTATTCTTATTGCATTGGACACCGCTACCCGTTTTGCTATTGCCAAAGCTTCTGTTAAAGCAGACGCTGTCACCGTTGCAAAATTTTTACTCGAAGTTTCCTTGTCTTACGGTGTTCCTAAATTTATTCAAACAGACAATGGGACCCATTTTGTTAACGCGCTTCTCAAACGTTTCTGTACCTTATTAGGCATTCAGCATGTGACAAGTTCTTCGTACGCACCCCAGTCTCAAGGACTCGTGGAGAGATTCAATTCTACTTTAGTGCAAATCCTAAAATTCTATGTCAATAATAATCACTCAAACTGGAATGAATACATAAAACCTGCCTTGTTCTCCTATAACATCTCTCATCAAAAATCAATAGGTCATTCCCCGTTCTATTTGGTACATGGTTTTCATCCCGTTTGTCCAGCAGATCTACCTTTCGTTACAGAGCAACTAGATTACGCCATTGATCATCAGCTGCAAGTGTTGCAAGATGTCAGGAAAACAATTCCCGCTCTCATCCAAAAGTCTCAATTATCTCAGAAGCATTACTATGATTTAAAGCATTCCTATATTTCCTTCAAACCGTCTGATAAAGTTTTCGTGTATTTTCCTCAATCAAAAGATTCTAAGACTTCTAAGTTTACGACTCTTTATCGTGGTCCTTATACGATTCTTAAACAAATTTCGCCAGTAACATACGAAATACTTTTGGAAAAATTTGGCAAGCTAGTTCCGGAAACAGTACATATTAATAGACTACGAAAATGTATTAAAGATTCAACTACAATAACCAATAATCAGCAAGTTCTCTTACCAGATCAAACCGTCGCTTTAATTACAAATCTTTTAAGATGTTTACATTCGTAGATCTACGTATTGATTTTCAAAACCACATAAAATTAAATAACTTTGTTACATCATTTTCAAGATTATTTCAATACTTAAGTTATGTGTGTCATTGTGTTTATTATTTTTTTCATTATGTGTTTCAAATTTTCTTTGTAAATAGAACCGTGTCTTGTGTTTTGTTTCCAGATTACTATGATATTAAGTTTATGATATTATGATATTAAGTTTATGATATGATATATGATATTAAGATTACTATGATATGAAGTTACTCTGATATGATAGATTATTGTTTAAGTTATATTATTTGTTTATTTTTTTTTACATGTGTACAGAAGAATACTCATCCATTTACAAGGGTGTGGAGATATTTCCTGCAAATAATTTTTTTCTCTCACTTCATTCGATTTTTTATAGCTTAGGACTTTATTAATTCAACAAGATATATTACGTTTGTGTGAAGAACAATTAGGTTAAACTATCACTTAACAGATATTTATTTTCTCTAATTTTTGTTTGAAATACTCAGTTGCATAAAATCTTTGGTTTCTGTCTACCCACAAGAGTTTTTATTTTTCGATGGTGTTACAATTTCAGATAGCCGAATTTCATGTAGCCTTGCCATTTAATAATTATAGGTAATCGATATTTTGGAATGTTTTAAAGTTTTTGTTTTAAAAGGATTTAAGTTTTGGACTGTTTTCTTGATTGCTAGAGTTAGGACATAGGGTATATATTTTTTTTTCAGTTTCATTTTAGGAGCGTTTTAGCCGGTCAGTGCAATACAGTGTGACTCACAATTAAGTTGTTTCACACCAGTTACTCACATGTGTGAACTTTTTTTATTTACAGTTATAATACAGATTAATTTTAGGGTCGCGCTAGATATAACGTGCTGCCCTACAGTTTGGAGTTTAATGAGTATTTGATGTTGATTTTTGGAGTTTATGATTATTTTATGAGAGAGTTCATATCGTCCGCCCAATCCGTGTTTCAGTTCCTAAATTTCACTTCTGGTTGTTAGCTTAACCGACCTTCCTTTTCCTTTCCTCCATTTGGATTGTTTATCGGAGCCTATGATAGGGTGTGGAGGTACCCTTCGTACAGTTCCGGTAAAGCAGTCGCGGTTTTGTTTTGGTTGAGATCAGTTAGAGGGACCCGTTATCTTTTCTGGACCAGATTTTTGGTATGAATGGGCTCGAATGGTTTGAATGAGTGTAGCGAGTGATTGGAGCCTTTGAATGTTGGTTGAGAGTGGAAAGATCGAAGTCTTGATAAGTGATCGTGGACAACCATCGACGAGTTTCATCCATCTCAGAACCTCAAAATTTCTTTTCCCCCTTGATTTTCGTACGGGGCTGATCTGCGGTCTGTTGCGTACGGCTAGCAGGCAGTCACTGTTTTAGTCGGATAGTACCTGGCCGGTATGCATGGTCGCTTTCCAGGATAAGTTCGACAGAAAATCTCCCGTTAGGTCGACGGCTGGATAGTGGAATATTTTGTTTGTGACCCTGTGTTTTTTTTTTCCATTAACTACACATTTTTTTTTTCTCTTTTGTTTACTTATTACTAGGACGTTCCCCCCCCACAATTCGATTTTTGGTTATTGCACGAAGGGTTCTTACCGCTCTAACCCTTTATCAAGTTTTGATATTTCGTTTTATCACTGATTCTTTGCTAAGACATCCCTTTGAATTTTTTTTTGTTTACTTTATTTAACCCTACTATGTAAATGGATTTTTGGATTGTGAAGGATTTTGTTTATCAAGAGCTGGTCTTTGTATGTAGTAAATTTGTTTGTGTTGGATTTCAAGTTCAGGAGTTTTATTTTGGCAGTAAGGTTTTAGATTGGGTTTTCTTCAGCAGGTTTTGAACTGGACAGTATGTTAAATTTTAGATGGTTTCGTATCGATAGTGTTTGGCATAAGGTTATTACGCTTTTCTTTTGTTTATTATTATCAATTTGTTTTGCGGCTAAGTCAGGCTTGGTTTTGTTGACATATTTTCGGTTGTCACAGTTTATCTTTAGGTTTTTTTTATTTTCGGTTTTCCTTTCAGTTGTAGTTATGAATTGGTTTTAGAACGTAAGTTTTAAGCATCATTTGTAGAGATGGATTTTGGTGCAGTATTGTATTTACAGGTGGATCTCAGAATGATTTTTTTTTGTTTTCAAATGGTTTATGAATGTATGGTTTCGGTTATTAACTTAAGTTAGTTTAATAACACTTTTAGCCTAGGTTGCCTTTCCTTGTTTTTGGTTTTTCTAAATAGGTTTGGTTGACGAGTTTTGTTTACGGCAACTATATAATAAAAGGAGTTCTTGCAGTTATGTTACGTTTTAAAAGGGTAGACTACGTTAGTTAGCTAAGTTATAATTGGTTTAAGTTTTTTTTTCTTTTTAGATTTTAGTTGTTTTAATATCTGTGGGGTAGGTAGCATTAGCCAAAGAGAGAAGGCTGGTGTGCCCCGTTTCAGTTTTGCTTTGAAGAATAACAGAACTTCTTCTATTTAGAATTTGTTTTTAATAAGTTATGATTCGAATTTTGTTAGATTTAGGTTTAGATTTGCTGTTCCGATAAGATTTCCTCAAAGGACAGTTTTGGATTATTTATTTTTAGAATTTATGGGTAATGACAGAACCAAGATGCAACCAGGACAAATTTGTTGAAACTACAACACCCCTTTGAATTAGATATGATATAAATCGCAGAAAAAAATAACTCCGTAGAGTAGCAACGTTGTTTTTGAAATCCCAGTTCAATTATGATTTTTTTAAATAATTTCAACATAAAATAACATACTCTCGTTTCTTCTGTTTTAGTATACAAAGAGTCGTATGTACATCAAATTTTCCGTTTTACAGTGAAAGTGCCCAGACTCAAGAAAAACCTGTTATCTACTATCTGTTACCACAGTGTACTTAAACCTATTGCTACCACCTTTCGTATTCCAGCAAAAAAATTAAGTTCACAAAACAAAAACCGTCGTTCTTACAACGAATTTGAATTCAATTCTACATAGTAGTAACTTTAGTAAAAAGGCTAATAAAAATCATAAATTTAGTAATAAGATAAGATATTTAGGGTAATTTCACTTAATAATTAAACTTAAGATATATTACGTTATTTTTCAACATTTCATTAATTTAACCAAGGATATCATTTTTTAATTTTTATTATATTTGTAAGATCGTTGAAGATTATGGCTTCCAGTACAAAAATATTTTTTCTTTTTGCTTCTACATCACTTGTTGGGCAAAACTTTGTTTCGGCAGACAAAGTAGTTAATTTATTTTCTGGTTTTCACATAAAAAATATTTCCAATGTTTACCTGTATGATTCTTCCGTCCCGTTAATGTACATTCTCCCCTTCGATTCCCATCCCGATTTACCTCAAAACTCAACAATGTTTCAAAACTTAACCTGTCCTTTCCCGAACTTATCTCAACTTATAAACGTTTCCCAATCCCTAAATAATAACCCCCTAGAACAATTTTCCTTACCAAGAAAACCCGCTGAACCACTTCAAGATTTTCACCATGATTTTGCCTCAGCGATTCACGACAGAAACAGCACATCTCCCGCCTGCCAACTGTTTAAGCGCATCACGACACTGTCGAATGCTACTTTGAACATCCTATTCACAACAGGACTACCAATATCTAATTTGGATCAGCAACGACCAAGAAGAGCTTTAGATTTCATTGGCGAATTTCTAAATTTTTGCTGCGGTACTGCCACAGAGAATCAACTTCATCAAACATATTACAACGAGAAATATTTAACAGATCACTACAATCAACTTACAAAAACGATACATTCGGATCACCAAGACCTAATCAAGACAACCCACAACATGGACACCGTTACAAATCGCGTTCAGTCAATTCTAAAAGAAACAGAAGAGGAACTACACTATTATGGAAAAATAATACAGGATACGGAAAACACTGAAATTCTACAAATATATAACATCTTGGCTGTACTTCATAATATTAATTGGCAATCATTTCTAAACACATACTACTCTCACATGACGTCAGTTCAAACCTCATGTAGACAGAAGATGCTTCCTCGCGAACTGGTAACACCCATTACGTTACAGTCCGATCTGGAAAAATTATCGACACAACTAATGAAAAACAAACAGCAATTAGTACTGCCAATACAAAACCTTCATTTATATTACGAAAAGCCTATTACGACTTGTGTTTTCTCAACTACAAGAATTGTTCTCAAACTACAAGTTCCAATCGCTAAGACAGCCGCATCGCATGCCCTGGTCAAAGTGTCACCGATTCCACTAGTCTGGAATAACCAAATTTGTTCATTAGATACTCAACACCTCTACATCATCTTAAGTGAACAACGAGTACGTACCATTTCTCCATCCACCTCATGCGATTTACAAAGTGATAAGTTATGCTACATCCCAAGATTTCAGCAACACTCCAGCCTAAACACCAAGTGCATCAAGCAAATACTTACAGATGGCTCGTTACAAAGCCTAATGCAAAAATGTCACTTTATTTGCCACAAACGAACAACCGAAGTGTATATTACCGAAGTTCAGGTGTCACGATTTTATATAACTAACGCACAGCAAAACACCCGATTGGTCTGTCCATCTACGACAATAGAACTTCCAGTCAACGTTACAGGCGCATTGGATATTCAGGTCCCATGTGAATGTGAAGTGTTAGAAGATCATCACATCATCATAGATAAAATCACACCTTGTGACTCTAGAACTCCGAATTCGCCAGCGGTAGCCCATCTACTCCCCGCACCCTGGTCCACTTTCACCCATTACAAGTTTTCATTCCCTCATTCGGACTTCTATCCTTCCACTTCCTCCTTATCAGACCTGATAAATCATAAATGGAACCTAACCTTTCCCCAAATTTCTATCTCCGATCATGTACCAGAATCAGTTTTTCAAGAAAGTACATTGCCAAACGTTTGGAAAGACATACTTCTCAACGATCAATTCACAAAATGGATTGTTTATTCCGTTCTAGTAATCATTTTTATATTAATTGTTTATTTGAACATTAAAATAAAGATTTTAGAAGCTAAAGTTAAAAATAGACCCACCCAAATCCAATTACACAGATTGGATTGAAATTTATTAAACAAAAAAAATAATATGAAAACAATAACATAATTATAATTAAAATGTTTGAATATTTACGTGATTGTTTAAAACAATTTTAAGCGGACTGTATCTATAATCATAGGGCTTTTAAAAAAAAAAAAAAAAAAAAAAAAAAAAAAAAAAATTATTTTAATAATAATTATACTACTTAAATACTACTTAACTTTAATTTGTTTCTATTTTTAGATTTAAAACCTTAGGAATTTTGATTAAGATCTTTTTGCCTCAAGTTTTTTTAAAGGTAGCTAATATTTTATTTTAGTTTTGAATCTGTATTGATATTAAGTTAGCTTCATTTTTTTCATATATTAGGTTACGTATATATATATATTGTTAAAAACTCTTTGCATCCTCAGATCATAATGCACGTGCAATCTACAATCTACAGTCATCATCCACAGTGAAAGACATGTATAAATATTTACTTATTTCAACTTATCTTCTTTAACCCTGGAAAAGGAATTTTTTATGCTTTAGATGTCACTTGGCATAATTGTTAGTTTATGGCCTTTCTCGTTGGTCACAACTTTTTTTAGTCTCTTCACCTGGATGGATACTGCAGATTAGGATAGGTTATCAATGGTAATACTTTGCTAATATATTGGTATCACAGCACACACCCACACAATGTTGAGTCAAAGTTTTTTTTAATTTTTAAAATGCCAAGGAAGAGTGATTGTAAATAACAGATTTGTTTTCCCTTTCAATCACAAATATTACATTCGAGCCTGGTAACAATTTTTTCCCCCTCTGGCCACTGTCTTCGGGTTTTTCAATACCAGAGCTGGGGGAGTGTAAGGTTTCACCTTACTATTCCTGTTTTCGATTTTTTTTTTAAATAAATTTTACGTATGCGTGCTCTTTGGCTTATTAGAACATTTTTAATCTTGTATTAATAAAAGAAAGAATTGTAATTCTTATTACAATGGAATCTTAGTTAGATTTTATTTGTCAACTCGGTAGTTCTATTCAAGTTGTTTTTCATTCCTACTAGTCTTTAGGCCTTGGTTTTCTCATACTGTTTTACACGATCCGTCCATCCTAATACCCTGGGAACTTTGTGGCCTTTTTGGCCTAAATCTTTCTCTTATGTGAAACCCTTAGTTTGCTCTTTTTACCCTGGGAAAAATTAGAAAAAAATATGTTGTTCTGTAGCTCATTTCCAAGAACCTCTCCTCTTTCCCCTCCTGCAGGCTGTATGTGTTTTTCAGCAAATACAGCCTTTTTCCTAAAACCAATCACAACTTTCGTTACTTTTCCTCTCGGTTTTTTTGATTCTGATTGGTCAACCCCACTACTGTTTCTGTACGTTTTTCTCCCCGGTCAATTTTGTGTCTCTAAAAAACTGGTGAGTTCGTTTTCTGCCGTTGTGTGGTTATGTGCTATGGAAATTTTATAAGGTAAATATAATATATTTATTATTTTTTTTAATGTAAAGTACATTTATAATCATGAGGCGAAAAAAAAAACATTAAACCATTAAATATGTAAAATAAAATATAAATTTAAATATTAGAGTTTAAGATAATAAATACAATAAAATGAAGCTAATTATGTAGGCTAGTAACCATGGTTAGTGTTAGGAATAAATATTTAGTTAGGGTTATTATATATATTTTTTTTTCGGGTTAGTTAATTTTACAGAATCAAACCAATTTGTTTTAAATTAGATATATAAAAGCAGCAAAGGTTATCTAAAATCAAAATAATAAAAAAATATTTGTACTAAGTCTTGTTTATCTTTGTTTTGTTTTGTTAAATCATTTTAAGTATATTTTTGTTTTTTTTTTAATTATAAAATAAATTAACTTGTATTTTAAAAATTTTCTTAAAGATAAATGGATAACCCCATTTTATAAATTTCGTACTAGGTTTTATATTTATAACAAAACTTAAAACTTGAATTTAAAAATATAAAAGCATATATAAATATCTTTAATTTGAATTACTTTAAAAAAAAAAAATTTTAAAAAAAGAATAAAATAAAATTAATTAACCTCAATTACAATGCCTCATAGTTTTTAATTTATTCCTAATTCCTAGTTAAGTTAGTTGTAGTTAGTTTTAACAATGCTGAGTATTCAAGTCAGCAACAGAATTTTACGGAAATGATACCATCCGTATACCACCTGTGTTTCTGCTAAGAGCTTGAAAACATTGACACATCTAACTGCAATGTTTTATTTTAATTTTTAATATACAAATTAGTACACTCCACTGTGTGCCTATAATAGTTGGTTTCATGTGGAATCAACATATTGTGATGTGGTAGCATAACTGGTTTCGAACTGAAGGTTTGAAATTTAACAAAATTGTCTTGTATGTGATCCATGAATGGATTTCTCCACTGGATATTGGATTCCGTGAGCTGAATACCTTTGTACCTTCACTCGCAATTCCACAGGCGAGAGTTCTTTTAAGGACTCATGTTGTTCAGCATCTGAGCTCGTCAAGAGAAACTTTCTAGTTAGAAAGTTATAAAACCCCTTTATCAATGTGTCTTCCGTAGTTAGCCATAGTTTTACAGGTTTCTAGTTTTTATCCTAAAAACTCAGTGGTGGAGGCGATCGCTATACCAAGCGAAAACTATTAATAAAGCCATTTTTGGCTTATAGGGGCCGATTTTCTCGAGGGTGCCCTTCAGCATTAAGGTACTGTTGGATTGCAGTACCCGGTTAGTTTCGAAGTGTTTTTTTTTCTCATTTAGGTAACTACGTCAAGGAGGATCACTTAACATCGGTGAATGACCGAAAAGTCATTTTTAACATACACTCTATTTACGTTTTAAAACATAATCTTTATTTATAATAATTTTTAGCCAATTTTCAATCCCCCGATATTATATTACACTTCATCACGTCGCCCACCGCTTTCGCTTCCTCTTCCACCGTTTTCGCTTCCTCTTCCGCTCTTATCGCAGCCCTTATTTTTGCTGCATTCTCCAATCTCTTATGGAACTCTACGAGAGGGTCACTCGATCTCTCTACCCTTTTTCCTTTCTGTTCTTTTTCCGCTCCTTCAAGAGCTTTTGGTACTTGAAGGATCCTATGTCTTCTACGTCGGTACGGTTCGCGTCTCTGCTGCCGATTTTACAATTTATCCCGCCGTACATCTCCAACATCTCGTATTTGATCTTGGAGTGGATGTCGTCTATCTCGTACATGCCTTCGGGCAGTTCCACAGTCTCCCCATCGCCGAAGCAAAACAGGTTGTTCACCCCTTTCCGCACGTTGGGTATGTTGTTGTAGCTCATGAAATCTACTAGACCTACCTCCCACTGACCCTCTCCGAGGTCTATGGGAGGGAAGTAATCGACCTCGATCGTAGAGCTCTTAACGCTTAGACACAGCATCTTTACCTTTTTTTTTTTTTTTTTTTTTTTTTTGGTTTAACGTCTGACTGTTTTGCAAATTGCTGCTAACGCAGACGGTGAATGATGAAATGAATTTTTTGTAACGTATGAAAAAATGCCATACCCGTGTGGGATTCGAACCCAAGACCGCGTGATGAGAGGCGAGCACGTTACCAACATCGCCAACGCGGCCAGAAACTCTAAGCATAGGTCTCCGCACACGACTGAATCAAAGTCTTGCCTCCTCTCGTAATTATATCTTATGGTGATCGGTCCGTCACCCCCGTTCTCGAGGTATCTCACCAGCTCTAAGGGTGGTCTCAGATTACCGTAACTGTCGAAATAATCTACGACCACCCCGACCTTCTTGTAACACACCCAGTGGGTTCCTTCGTTCATCACGCTGTCTAAGTTAATAATGGCTGATTCGTTCTTGTAGGGCCTGTGAGGAAGCGTGTCACGCATAAACACCCCTCTAAAGTTCGAGATTTCGAGTGCGTCGGCGGCCGCCATCAATTGACTATCGGAAAGGGGTTTGTTCGGAAGTTTCAACGAAGTTTTTTTCTTTAGTCCGCATCCTGTGTGCTGCGTAGGGTACGGTCTCAAATACAGTCCCTCACCTTGTCGAGTAGTGCGGCGATTGGTCTTGCTAGGGGTCTTACGAGCAGTCTTCCTACGGGCGGTCTTCCCGGTCTGCCTTCGCTTGATCCTCCCGCCGAACTTGCTTTTAGCTTTCATTATGTTGGTCATTATGTTGGTCAAAGAGAGGAGTGGCTATCGTTATTCATAAAAAAATACAAAAGTATGTCAAAACATGGGAGGAAATTGATGAGAGGATAATATCGATGGAACTCGACTTATATGGACGAGCATTGGTGGTAATAGGAGTTTATGCTCCTACAGTCGATGCGAATAGAGAAATAAAAGAAAATTTTTATAAAAAATTGACAGCAGTTCTTACTGATATCAATCCACGAAAGGAATTTATCATTCTTGGAGATTTTAATGCTAGGGTAGGAAGAGATACAAATAACATGGTTGTTGGACAGTATGGTGAAGATAATGTAAACGAAAGTGTGGAGAGGTTAATCGATATGTGTAATGGACTCTCTTTGAAAATTTTGAATGGTTTTTTCCCTCACAAGGAAATACATAAATTTACATGGATTCAGCCGACGAAAAACCTGAGGTCAATAATAGATTATGCTATTCAACAGCAATCGGCCACATATAGGGTAATGGATGTAAGAGTTTACAGGGGATCGCATTGCGGTTCGGATCACTTCCTGTTGGGGGCGAGAGTATTTTTCAGCTACATGAAAAAAGACAGTCCAACACGGGATAGTAGAGAGATCAGGAAGTTGCCTGTAGTCAGATTCAATTTGGATAGTTTGAAGGATGTGTCGGTAGATTTCTTATATAAGCTCAGGCTAGCAAAAGGAATGAAGGAAATGAAGGATAGGTGTGCAGAGTATTTATATGGCCAGATTAAACACCATGTACTCCAAGCAGCTAATGAACCTTTAGGGATTTTGGAAAGAGGAAGCACACCTCAGCCAGAATGGTGGAGTAAAGAAGTGGGAAAAAATATTAAATACAAGAAGGAGTGTTATTTGAAGTGGATTCAAACAAGAGATGTGGAGGATAAAAAGGAGTATTACAGAATAAACAGAGAGCTGAAGAGGGAAGTAGTGAAGGCTAAGGAAGAGGCTTGGGAAAGGAAATGTGAGGAGATGGAAAGGTATTTAGGTGGTAGGAGGGTGGCAGAGGCTTGGAGGTTTATGGAGGGTTTGAGGAGAGACAGGTCAGATAATAGTAAAAGATCCACTGCAGTAATAAGCCTAGAGGAGTGGGAGGAGTATTTCAAGGTTCTGTTGCATGTCAAGGTTGCGCCATATATTCAACGATCACGTGACCCCTGACATGTCGTTCCAAGAGTTCAAAACGCTGTGCGGCGAGGCGTGGTCCCGAAGAAAAACGTGTTTCTAGTGGTCGATAAAGAGAGCGGTATCCTCAGAGGTCGTTATAGGTTCAATTTCGATACGTTCGTTACCGAACTGCGAGATGGCCTGCCATAAGGACAATAAGGACCCGGTAGAAGTTGCTCAGTCGACTGTCCTGCTCCCCGAAGCGGCGCAGAAGCGGCGCAGGAGCAGCGCAGAAGCGGCGCAGTCGACTGACATGCTAGCTGCGCAGTCGACTGATATGCTCCCTAAGCTGCGCATTCGACTGACCTGCTAGCTGCGCAGTCGACTTCACAGTCGAATGACCTGCTCCCTAAGCTGCGCAGTCGACTGACCTGCTATCTGCGCAGTCGACTGACCTGCTCCCTAAGCTGCGCAGTCGACTGCACAGTCGACTGACCTGCTCCCTAAGCTGCGTATTTGACTGACCTGCTAGCTGCGCAGTCGACTGCATAGTCGAATGACCTGCTCCCTAAGCTGCGCAGTCGACTGACCTGCTAGCTGCACAGTAGACTGACCTGCTCCCTAAGCTGCGCAGTCGACTGGCCTGCTAGCTGCGCAGTCGACTGCGCAGTCGACTGACCTGCTAGCTGCGCAGTCGACTGCATATTCGAATGACCTGCTCCCTAAGCTGCGCAGTTGACTGACCTGCTAGCTGCGCAGTCGACTGCACAGTCGACTGACCTGCTAGCTGCGCAGTCGACTGCATAGTCAAATGACCTGCTCCTTAAGCTGCGCAGTCGACTGACCTGCTAGCTGCATAGTCGAATGACCTGCTCCCTAAGCTGCGCAGTCGACTGGCCTGCTAGCTGCGCAGTCGACTGCACAGTCGACTGACCTGCTAGCTGCGCAGTCGACTGCACAGTCGAATGACCTGCTCCCTAAGCTGCACAGTCGACTGCCCTGCTAGCTGCGCAGTCGACTGACCTGCGCATTCGACTGACCTGCTTGCTGCGCAGTCAACATCACAGCACGATGAACTGCTCCCTGAAGTCGCATATGGTCATAAATCCAGGTCGAAAGATTGTAGTTTTTATATATTGGCAGGAATCGAAGGGATCCGGTTAGAAGGTATGGGCATGGCTTCGAAGCAGGTCGACGAACAACTCCTATTGGAGATTGCGGAGCTCTAGAGGAGGATACGGGAGAAACAGTTGGCTTTGAAACGCGGCTCGATGGAGGAGGACCTTAGATTAGAGAAGCAGCTTAAGCCTGTGTTCGAATCCTTATCGAAGTTTCTCGAGGTGCAGAAAACGGATACAGATCCATTTCAAGGGCTCCAACTGCGAAGACCTTAAAGCCCGAGGAGATAAAGCAGTTGCATACTCAAAGGAATAAACAAATGGACCATCCATCCAGTTACCCCGTTACCACTTACGAAGGTGATGATGAGGAAGATGTGGGTCTCTATGATTCTTGGAAGGATCTGATGTCCGGGCCATACAGGTACGCCAATTCGAAGAGGAAGATTTTTTTTTTTTTTTTTTTTTTTTTTTTTGTTTAACGTCCGACTGTTCTGCAATTACTGCTAATGCAGACGGAAGAGGAAGAGCGAAGAGTTAGGACCGTTGCAGGCCAAGAAGAAAACGCCCGACGAGTCGATGGATCTTGAAGACCCCTATAAATTGGAAGAGATGGATACGCGTCCTAACCTCTCTTTGGAGTTCACAGAACATGACGCTACGGCCGGAGCAACCGTGGAGATGCAGGACTCGAACAGACCGCAGGCTACACCGATGAGGGCTCTACCTCGCGATGAGGAATTTAGCACCCCCAGCACAGTGGAAGAGCTGTTGTTTACCCCGCTAGGTAAGGTTCGAGCCTCGGTATGGGTCAAAAACACGTTTCCCAGCCGTCTCGCGAGACGTTACATGCATGAGGCCATCACGGACACGGAAAACAATACGGATTCAACTTACGGCGTACACTTCGAGGGTAGCAATTTGGTGATGGGGGACTCAACCGTACAGTTTGGACCCGACGACTCTGTGATCATCGAGACGTGTCGTATCAGGGTACTGCAGGACTGTACGAGTTGATTTTCAAAAAGAAACCTAACTCTTACGTCTACTCCGAAGAAGACCTGGAAGAGTACAAAACCATCTTAGAAGCAACTAGTGCACACAGAAGGAACAACTCAGCGTTCGGACAAGTGAAAGCCAACACGGGGAAAAAGTATTTAACAATCATAAGCCGGCTTTTCCCTCCAAAACCGGACCGGTCGAAGCGAGGTAAGGGCCTGAAAACACTACCTGCGATGGAGCTGAACGGATACAGGAAGACCGAGTACGTATATTTCGACGATCCTAACGAGCTCTGCGACAGGTTGAGACTCCTCGTAGCTTCTAAAGACTCGGGCCATACGGGTCACGACAGCGAGATAAATTCTATAGTCGAAGAGCTCAAAGAGCTGGGGCTTATAAGAGGAGAGCTACGTCTATAACTTTTTTTCTCACCATGGACACCGGAAGATCAGTACGTCATTTTCTCACCCCTTACAGGGTGACTGCCGATGGAGATATGGACATGAGAGACCGGTGAATTTGTCGTGTAGGCGTAGCCCAGTCGTATACTGACGCGGTCAATGTAAACGAGTGCATGAGACTCATCCAAGCTTATGCCGAAGATTATGGAGTCCTCGAAGTTCACGAGGAGGGCGGCGGCGATCCCTACTACGACCTTTACGGGCGCAAGATAGCACAAGTAGGAGACACGATCGATGACGAAGACGCCGTGAACCTCAAGTACCTGAGAGAATACGTATCATCCCTCTTCGAAAAGACGAAACCTTCAGTTCCCGTCGAAGACGAATGAGTCGGCGAAGTCTTGAAAATGCGTGATGAGATTCAAAAGTTACGCAAAGAGTTGGAAGAAATAGCATTCCGCTTGGAAACAAAAGGAGCTCTATAAATAGGAGGTGACTGCACCGCAGACCTCATTATAAATTTAAAATGGGACGACGCAACACGACTCGCGGTACTAAGCGATAGACGTTCTACCTGTAGAGCTTCACATACCAGGATATCAGTACTGCGGACCCGGCACAGACCTGTCGAAGAGATTGAGACGAGGAGACCCAGGCATCAACCCTCTAGACGCCGCGTGCAAGCAGCACGACATAGCCTATTACAACCGCAAAGACTCGGCGGGTAGGGCCGAAGCAGACCGGGAATTGGCAGAGAGAGCCTGGGAGAGGGTGAAAGCGTCCGACTCCAGCAAAGGGGAAAAAGCGGCCGCCTGGGCGGTGACCAACATACTAACTTACTTTACTTTTAGCGGGGTTCCTACAGATTGCTCCGCATCCCGCATTTCGATCTCCAAAGCCTCCTGTCCCACCAGTCATTTTCTCTTAAATTCCTTCTCTCCATGGCCCCTCGAACTCCCTCACTCCACCTCCCCCTGGGCCTTCCTCTTCTTCGCCTTCCCGCTGGACAGTATTCCCCCACTCTCTTCGGCCATCTATCTGAATTCATTCGCTGAACGTGCCCATACCATGTTAACTGTCTGTCCTCAATTCTCTTCATAATTGTATTAGATCTTCCTACCTGTCTCCTAATATCTTCGTTTCTTACTCGATCTAATCTAGACAAACGACATGCTCTGCGGAAAAAATCCATTTCTAAAGCTTCCAATCGCTGTACATTCCTCTTACTCATTTGCCAACACTCCGCTCCATATGTCGCAATTGGCTCCACAACTGTACTGTAAAGCATCCTTTTTGTCTTCAGGCTAACTTTTGAAGACCACAACAGACCGTTCAGCTTTCGAATTGCTGCCCTTCCCTGACCGATACGACACCTTACGAGCCGGCCGCGTTGGCGATGTTGGTAACGTGCTCGCCTCTCATCACGCGGTCTTGGGTTCGAATCCTACTTGGGGATGGCATTTTTTCATACGTTACAAAAAATTCATTTCATCCTTCATCGTCTGCATTAGCACCAATTTGCAAAACAGTCGGACATTAAACCAAAAAAAAAAAAAAAAGTAAGACACCTTACATCCTCCTCACACCTGCCGTCCTCTGTGATAAGCGCTCCCAAGTATTTACATTTCGCAAAGTTCCTCACCAAAACTCCCTCCTCAACCAAATCCTCTCCCCTCTCCCCAACCACAACGTAAGCCGTTTTAGTCATATTAATCTTCATCCCCCACTTCAGATATTCCTCCTTCAGCTTCCTAAACATGTACAACATATCCTCCCCCTCATTTGCCAACACCATCTGATCATCCGCAAAAAAAGTGTATAAATTTTCTTCCCCCATATTTATTCCCATTCCTCCACACTTTTCTCTCCACATCCTTAAAGCTTCCTGGACATATATTTTATACAACGTGGGAGACAAGCAACAACCCTGCTTCAAACCCTTGGTCACCCGAAAACAGCCTGATACCTCATTTCCTATCTTCACCACGCATTCATAACTTTTATACATATTATAAATGGCTCTAATATACGTCCTATGTAGATTCACTCCCTTCAAAACTTCAAACAGCTTATTCAGTGGGATACTATCATATGCCTTCTCCAGGTCTATGAAAAGCATATGTACCGACATATTCCTCTCCATTCTTATTTCCATTACCTGTCTCAAAACAAAGATATTATCTATACATGATCGACCAACTCTAAAACCACTCTGCTCTTCCACATCAACAAAATCCCGCTCAATTCTTGCTTTTAAAATTCGGCCATACAATCTTGCCATTGAATTTATAACACTAATACCTCTATAATTTTCACATTCTTTCCTATTTCCCTTCTTATAAATAGGACTAATATAACCAATATTCCATTCTCTCTGTAATTCATTCCCTTCCAATAAGCACTTATCAAACAAATTACAAATCCATTCGAGTAACTCTTCCGTCCCATGCTTCACCAATTCAATAGCAATATCTCCAGGCCCCGATGCTTTCCCATTTGGCACTCGCCGTAATTCTCTCTTCAATTCCTGCTTAGTATTCCTATCCACATCCAACCTCACCCCTCCGACCTCAAACTCCGCGTTCACCTCTCTATATTCTCTCCTATTCTCCTGCAACAGAACCTTGAAATACTCCTCCCACTCCTCTAGGCTTATTACTGCAGTGGATCTTTTACTATTCTCTGACCTGTCTCTCCTCAAACCCTCCATAAACCTCCAAGCCTCTGCCACCCTCCTTCCACCTAAATACCTTTCCATCTCCTCACATTTCCTTTCCCAAGCCTCTTCCTTAGCCTTCACTACTTCCCTCTTCAGCTCTCTGTTTATTCTGTAATACTCCTTTTTATCCTCCACATCTCTTGTTTGAATCCACTTCAAATAACACTCCTTCTTGTATTTAATATTTTTTCCCACTTCTTTACTCCACCATTCTGGCTGAGGTGTGCTTCCTCTTTCCAAAATCCCTAAAGCTTCATTAGCTGCTTGGAGTACATGGTGTTTAATCTGGCCATATAAATACTCTGCACACCCATCCTTCATTTCCTTCATTCCTTTTGCTAGCCTGAGCTTATATAAGAAATCTACCGACACATCCTTCAAACTATCCAAATTGAATCTGACTACAGGCAACTTCCTGATCTCTCTACTATCCCGTGTTGGACTGTCTTTTTTCATGTAGCTGAAAAATACTCTCGCCCCCAACAGGAAGTGATCCGAACCGCAATGCGATCCCCTGTAAACTCTTACATCCATTACCCTATATGTGGCCGATTGCTGTTGAATAGCATAATCTATTATTGACCTCAGGTTTTTCGTCGGCTGAATCCATGTAAATTTATGTATTTCCTTGTGAGGGAAAAAACCATTCAAAATTTTCAAAGAGAGTCCATTACACATATCGATTAACCTCTCCACACTTTCGTTTACATTATCTTCACCATACTGTCCAACAACCATGTTATTTGTATCTCTTCCTACCCTAGCATTAAAATCTCCAAGAATGATAAATTCCTTTCGTGGATTGATATCAGTAAGAACTGCTGTCAATTTTTTATAAAAATTTTCTTTTATTTCTCTATTCGCATCGACTGTAGGAGCATAAACTCCTATTACCACCAATGCTCGTCCATATAAGTCGAGTTCCATCGATATTATCCTCTCATCAATTTCCTCCCATGTTTTGACATACTTTTGTATTTTTTTATGAATAACGATAGCCACTCCTCTCTTTGACCAACATAATGACCAACATAATGAAAGCTAAAAGCAAGTTCGGCGGGAGGATCAAGCGAAGGCAGACCGGGAAGACCGCCCGTAGGAAGACTGCTCGTAAGACCCCTAGCAAGACCAATCGCCGCACTACTCGACAAGGTGAGGGACTGTATTTGAGACCGTACCCTACGCAGCACACAGGATGCGGACTAAAGAAAAAAACTTCGTTGAAACTTCCGAACAAACCCCTTTCCGATAGTCAATTGATGGCGGCCGCCGACGCACTCGAAATCTCGAACTTTAGAGGGGTGTTTATGCGTGACACGCTTCCTCACAGGCCCTACAAGAACGAATCAGCCATTATTAACTTAGACAGCGTGATGAACGAAGGAACCCACTGGGTGTGTTACAAGAAGGTCGGGGTGGTCGTAGATTATTTCGACAGTTACGGTAATCTGAGACCACCCTTAGAGCTGGTGAGATACCTCGAGAACGGGGGTGACGGACCGATCACCATAAGATATAATTACGAGAGGAGGCAAGACTTTGATTCAGTCGTGTGCGGAGACCTATGCTTAGAGTTTCTGGCCGCGTTGGCGATGTTGGTAACGTGCTCGCCTCTCATCACGCGGTCTTGGGTTCGAATCCCACACGGGTATGGCATTTTTTCATACGTTACAAAAAATTCATTTCATCATTCACCGTCTGCGTTAGCAGCAATTTGCAAAACAGTCAGACGTTAAACCAAAAAAAAAAAAAAAAAAAAAAAAAAAAGGTAAAGATGCTGTGTCTAAGCGTTAAGAGCTCTACGATCGAGGTCGATTACTTCCCTCCCATAGACCTCGGAGAGGGTCAGTGGGAGGTAGGTCTAGTAGATTTCATGAGCTACAACAACATACCCAACGTGCGGAAAGGGGTGAACAACCTGTTTTGCTTCGGCGATGGGGAGACTGTGGAACTGCCCGAAGGCATGTACGAGATAGACGACATCCACTCCAAGATCAAATACGAGATGTTGGAGATGTACGGCGGGATAAATTGTAAAATCGGCAGCAGAGACGCGAACCGTACCGACGTAGAAGACATAGGATCCTTCAAGTACCAAAAGCTCTTGAAGGAGCGGAAAAAGAACAGAAAGGAAAAAGGGTAGAGAGATCGAGTGACCCTCTCGTAGAGTTCCATAAGAGATTGGAGAATGCAGCAAAAATAAGGGCTGCGATAAGAGCGGAAGAGGAAGCGAAAACGGTGGAAGAGGAAGCGAAAGCGGTGGGCGACGTGATGAAGGAGACGGCAAAGGGGACAAAGACGGGCGCGGAATGTCGACCGTTGCCGAGACTCAACATGGAAGTAGACCCTACTACACTAAAGTTCTCGATATTCTGCGGAGAAAAAATAGACTTTACCGTACCCGGAACGATCAGAGAGGTGTTGGGGTTCGATCCGGCGATCCTCGAGCCCAATAAATGGCATACTTTGCAGTGCCCTGTCAACATTACGGCTGTAAACGCCATCAGGGTAACGTGCAACATTGCAAGGGGCTCGTACACTAACGGAACCGAAGGACATACGCTGCACGAGTTCTTCCCGCAGGTGGAACGGGGTTACAAGATAATCGAAGTGCCCAAGAACGTCATCTACCTACCCGTAAATACTTCAAGGATAGGAAAAGTGACCGTCTGCGTAGTGGATCAGGACGGAAGACCTATAAGCTTCCAGAACGAGATAATCAGCCTCAGGCTTCACCTCAGAAGACGGGCACGATGGGATTAGTCTACTTGGATAAGGGTTATAAAAGAACCGTGTCGGATGCGGTGAAGAACATTCGTCCTGCGGAGCCTCACCAGCCACTTCACGACAAGAAAGAGAAGAGACTCTCCTCAGATAACGCTGCTTTTTTGAGATCATTAGGATTCACCGTGTTTGAGAAATGAGCTACATAATAGACGTGGAATCCTCTAACGCCGTGGCGGATGACGACATTATAGGCATAGAGGTGCACACTCACACTCCGTACGCGTCAGCGACGTTCAACAACAACGACGAGATCAGGATCCCAGTAAACCAGCAGGATGTGTACACCCTACCTTGCGACAGCCTGCTTTACGTCGACGGAAAACTTGCGGCGTCTGATGGTACTTTGGATCCGGCCTTGGCTCTTTCAGACAACTGGCCTGCTTTCCTGTTTAAAGAGATCAGGCTAGAGATGAACGGTATCGAGGTGAATAGAGTGCGCAATGTGGGTATAACGACGACTATGAAAAACATTCCGACCTTCAGGTATGGAGAACAGAACTCTATAGACGTCGAAGGGTGGAGCAAGGACGCCGTTACGGCCATTACCATCAGCACCACCGGTCGGTTCTCGGCTCACGTACCGCTAAAGAGGATCATAGGATTCTGTGAGGATTACCGCCGCATAATAGTCAACGCCAAGCTAGAGCTTATCCTGCTCAGGTCGGCCACCGACGACCGCGCCGTGGCGACACCCGCGGGCAAGGACTACAAGCTGTCTCTCACCAAGGTGGAGTGGAAGATGCCTTACGTTAGGCTTTCCAGCGAGCGCAGGCTCCCGCTGCTCAGGATGGTGGACCAGGACGCGCCTATATCGATCGCCTTCCGCAGATGGAACCTGTACGAGTACCCCGTTCTGCCGCAGAGCACCGACGTGCTATGGACCGTGAAGACCTCTTCCCAGGCGGATAAGCCTCGCTACATCATAGTAGGACTACAGACAAACAAGAAGACCAAGACTACCGTATCATCGCATTTCGACCACTGCGAGCTCCAGGACATAAAACTGTACCTGAATTCGGTGTACTACCCGTACGAAAACGCAAAGGGCTTACCTAGCGGGGTAGACAACAGCTCTTCCACGGTGCTGGGGGTGCTAAATTCCTCATCGCGAGGTAGAGCCCTCATCGGTGTAGCCTGCGGTCTGTTCGAGTCCTGCATCTCCACGGTTGCTCCGGCCGTAGCGTCATGTTCTGTGAACTCCAAAGGGAGGTTAGGACGCGTATCCATCTCTTCCAATTTATAGGGGTCTTCAAGATCCATCGATTCGTCGGGCGTTTTCTTCTTGGCCTGCAACGGTCCTAACTCTTCGCTCTTCCTCTTCGAATTGGCGTACCTGTACGGCCCGGACATCAGATCCTTCCAAGAATCATAGAGACCCACATCTTCCTCATCATCACCTTCGTCAGTGGTAACGGGGTAACTGGATGGATGCTTCATTTGTTTATTCCTGTGCAGTCGACTGCGCAGCTAGCAGGTCAGTCGACTGCGCAGTCGACTGCGCAGCTAGCAGGCCAGTCGACTGCGCAGCTTAGGGAGCAGGTCATTCGACTATGCAGTCGACTGCGCAGCTAGCAGGTCAGTCAAATGCGCAGCTTAGGGAGCAGGTCAGTCGACTGTGCAGTCGACTGCGCAGCTAGCAGGTCAGTCGACTGCGCAGCTTAGGGAGCAGGTCATTCGACTGTGCAGTCGACTGCGCAGCTAGCAGGTCAGTCGAATGCGCAGCTTATGGAGCAGGTCAGTCGACTGCGCAGCTAGCATGTCAGTCGACTGCGCCGCTTCTGCGCTGCTCCTGCGCAGCTTAGGGAGCAGGTCATTCGACTGCGCAGTCGACTGCGCAGCTAGCAGGTCAGTCGAATGCGCAGCTTATGGAGCAGGTCAGTCGACTGCGCAGCTAGCATGTCAGTCGACTGCGCCGCTTCTGCGCTGCTCCTGCGCCGCTTCGGGGAGCGGGACAGTCGACTGAGCAGCTTCTACCGGGTCCTTATTGTCCTTATGACAGGCCATCTCGCAGTTCGGTAACGAACGTATCGAAATTGAACCTATAACGACCTCTGAGGATACCGCTCTCTTTATCGACCACTAGAAACACGTTTTTTTTCGGGACCACGCCTCGCCGCACAGCGTTTTGAACTCTTGGAACGACATGTCAGGGGTCACGTGATCGTTGAATATATGGCGCAAGTTACGTTCGTCCTGTCGAAATATAATCAGGAAATTCGCGTTATCCCTGACGAGCTGTTTGGGCGCTTTACTATATGTCTGACAAAGATAAAACACGTCTAGGTTATTGTGCCTCCCCATAGCGAGGTACTTAACCACGTTATGCTGCTTCTCGCATACGACATCATCGAATATCATCACCGAATTGGGCTCTACATCTTCCGGAGGTGGGACTTGCACGTTGTCGCTGAACTCGTAGTAGTCTACACCCTCCATACCGTAAAACACCCGTTTCAAAAACCTGTACTTGGGTTGATGTAGAGATTTCGAAAACACGTACACGCCGCAGAACTTAAGCCCGTTAGGGTCGAACATCAGGTTGAATATCGTGTTTGTCTTGCCGCAATTCGAGGGCCCTACCGTCAAACACCTCATCAGATTCGGTAAGAGACGACCGTGTCTGTTTCTCTTCTCGTCCGCAGAGTCTGAGGCGATCAACAGATCGAGATTAGTCACCGGCAATTTCTCTTTCTGCTCCCTGCACTTCATTTTGCAGTAGTAACGGATAAACCGACTTTACCGTTCTTATATAAGGTCTTTCTTGTCGACCCACGAATCGTGGCTCTTATCATGTCCTAGCCATCTAACCAGTAACCTGTCACCTTTTCTCCGCAGCACCTTTTTGATGAGGAACACGTCTCCATATTTAGTCTTGCTCAGTTCTTGAGTGTAAAAACTGCCTTTGATGGGCTGTCCTTGCTCGTCTTTGAGCGTGTATGTGACGGGGAAGGTAGGCAAAATACGATCTACGGTAAAGATCTCGTTGGTCCAGTTGGGTATGTACCCCTTGTCAAAAGTCTTTTTGTATTTGCATCTCCCAACTCGAACTTGACGGTTCGAGGACTCCGCTTCTTATGTACACTGGCCAATATATTACCTAGCACCTAACCTTCGTTCCTTTTGTTTACATCTACAGGCTTAAAACCTATAGTTCTATGAGGCCTATTGTTATACTCTGACAGGAGGTCGTCTAGGAGACCTAACCAGACATAATTTCTTCTTTTTTTTGGTTTAACGTCCGACTGTTCTGCAATTACTGCTAATGCAGACGGTGAATGATGAAATGATTTTTTGTAACGTATGAAAATATGCCGTGCCTGAATGGGATTCAGGCACGGCAAACCAGACATAATTGCCTCGCTCTGTAAACTTTCTCCACATAATCTCCTTGAGCGTTCTGTTGAACCGCTCTACTATTGAGGCCTTTTTCGGTGAATAAGTGGAGTAGTGGTTGATCCCGTGTTTGAAAAGCAAGGACCTCACAGACGTATTATACCACTCCTTGCCCTCATCAGTGTGAAAATGTCGCATCTTATGCCTTTTCAGTATGGGACTGAGAGCGCTGACGATTTCTTCAGCCGACTTGCTCTTCAGCGGTATGGCGATAGCAAATTTAGAAAAACAATTTATTACAGTCATTATATATCTGTAACCCTTATTGACTCGGGCGTACGGGATCATCTCGACCAGATCGGCTTGGTACAAATCGTCAATACCCTTCAGCTCTACGTTTCTCGTGGGATAGTTCCTGCGGGCTTGCTTGTGAAGCTCGCGTGCAATGCCGCTTCTCACGCTCGTCGTAAATGTTACTGAGAGCGATGCTGCTTACATCTAGGTTATATAAGGATTTTGAAAGGAAAAGACATTATTTTGTTTATACATTTATTGAACGCAAATTACAAATTATTTTTTGCCTTTTTATATTCTTGAAACATCGTGTACTGGAGTGGTTGTGTACTAACAGGAGCGAGGAGAAGCCTTCCGATGCTCGGTGTCCGGTTCGTCATCCTCTTCCCATTTGTAGAGCTCTACACCGCTTACGATGCAAACCAAAAAGAAGAGAGAGTTGCAAATAAACAGATTTCATCATCCTAATTATCTGACGGCACGTGTAAGTACAAAAACAAATTACGTCACTGCAAATAAACTAAAGCATAAGATGTTCCAAAACGAAATTACCAAAATTACTGATTATTCGGATCCCGAAAGCTCCTAAGATCCGAAACCCTATGTGATGCGTTCTACGGAACGCCTCGATCCTGCGGGTACCTAAATCTCGCTAACACAGGTTGTCCCAAAACGAAATTTCCTAAATTTATATATTTCGGATCCCGAAAGAACCTAACGGTCGAAACCGGACGTAACGCGTTCTACGGAATGTCTGGGTCCTGCGGGTACCTAAACCTTATTGATCCGGCCGACAAGTCACGTGTTACAAATCTCAGGTTCAATCTCTGGTTCTGTCGGGGATAAGGTTATGGCTTGCGGCTTACCTTGTAGATCTCGATCTCCCGGTCACGTGGATTCTACCCGCATCAAAATCGGTCCAGCCGTTGCGGAGCAAATCGGGTTTGGAAATTTGCCAATTTTTTTCTATTTATGGTTTTTATGAGGTCAAAGGTCAATTTTTTTTAAGTCAAAGGTCAAGGTCACTCTAAAACCGGCATGTCAAATGCCCATGTCGTCCCAGGACCGGCTTTTCTATACTACTTGTACACTTAAACTACCTTTCTCTATTCTGAACTCGAAACCTGCGTGAATAGCTAAGTTGGAATCTCTTATAAAATTTTTAGGGTTTCCGTTACTGGACCCTGTGGTAACAGATTCAAGTGATAATGCGGGTAACTCTGTGTACCACATTTCTTCGTCAGCATTGAATATTTTAGGAACCATTTCGGGTGTTAATGTTCAAATAACACTGGATACTGGTTCAAATTTAAGTCTTGTTCATAGTGAACTCGTTAACCCAAATAAAATTAAACCCATTAACAACATTTCATTAACGGCAGCTAATAAGTCACTTTTACAAGTTTTGGGACATACACATCTAATGTTTAACTTGCAAAATGTTAATCTACAACATTCTTGTTTAGTCATTAAGAACTTAAATTGTTCACTACTCTTGGGAAACGATTTCTTGATTAAATATGCGGTCGTCTTGGATTTTAGTAACAATACTTTATCATTTAATTTTCCTGGCAAAGGTTTAATGGAAATAAAAATAGATTCAGCTTGGAGACAGACTGTTAGTAATCTCTTTTTACCTCAGACAATAACTACTGTCAAAGATACCTCTCTAGTGGCCGTACAGACTGATAACCCCACCCCTACTACTCTAGAAACAATAGCAAACACCCCCGTAAGTCCTTCCGCTTCGTCCTTGTGTGTCAGTGCACCCACCATCCCATCAGCGAGTGTGCATAATCTCTCATCTACATATTGTTTCAGTCGACCTTGCCTTATAAAACCGTTTACATCTGTTAAAATCCGGTTTCCTTTAGAAACAGATATTTCTGAATTGTTTGAGAATACGTCCTTTGCTTCACGAGTTGATGTACATATTATGACTGTTTCTTTTGACAAACAATTTCGTAAGATTATCATTTTCAATGTTTCCGGCAGAATCATACACCTTAACGATAGTATTTCTTTTACGTGTTTTGAAGAGACACCGCCAATATTACCCACTGTTTCTTACGATCCCATGAACGTACGCATTTCTGATAAAGTTTTTTTTGCTACCAAAATCTTCCGTAGTTATAAATACGTCTATTGATCACTTGTTTCCATCTGTAAGTTCATACCATTTCAGTCCGAACACCCATTATCTAAACAAAAACTTTCTTACTTACTACATTGAACGTTCAGGCTTCTCAAATGATAGGTTCTATTTACGAAACGTTTCAGGTATAACCCTGGTTCTGAACGCCGACTCTTTATTAGGTAATATCTCGTTCTTCTCCCATGTAGACCAAAATACAATCCCTGTATCTTCGATTTCTCAAGAAAGCATTAGAGATGTAACTATTCACGGCAAAGAAGTTCATATTTCTCCCTATTTGACGGACGATCAGTTTACACAAGTTAAAAAATTATTGTTAGAGTTTTCAGATGTATTTTCGCGCGGCGAAACAGATCTTCCTCAAGCCAAATTGCCTCCCGTTCAAATTAAGTTGTCAGATACTGACGCTGTTTTCCAGGGCCCGTACAAGTTAGCTCCAGCCGAACAAAAAGAATTAGATATCATTATCAATAACCTTCTGGAAGCAGATGTCATTACTCCAATTAAATCTCCGTACGCATCACCAGGTTTCATTGTTCGTAAACCTGACGGATCAGGCCGTTTAGTAATCAATTATAATAAAATTAATTCCAAAATAATTCAGGATAAATTTCCATTAGCAAATACAAACACTATTCTAGAATCTTTTTCGGGATCTAAGTTTTTCACCACGCTGGATTTATCGCAAGCATTCTACTGTCAGCAAATTTCACCGGAAAGCATACCTATCACTGCTTTTATCGTTCCAAATTGACTATATGGTTTTAAACGACTTCCGATGGGTTTATCTATAAGTCCTTCTTCCTTTAATCGAAACATTACACTATTGTTCTCAGATCTACTGTACCGAAACTTGAGCTTATATATAGATGACGTGTTTGTTCGTTCTTCCGAATTTTCCGTATGCTTTGATGTTCTCCGCGAGGTCTTAACCCGCCTACGTACTGCTTCTCTCCGTTTAAATCCAGAAAAATGTAGATTTTTCTTTCCTTCAGTCAAAATCCTAGGACACACTGTTTCAAGTGAGGGTCTAACGCCGTTAGCTGAAAATGTTGAATCAGTCACTAGATTTCCGAGGCCACAGAAAGTTAAACAGGTGAGGTCTTTCCTTGGGTTGGTTAATTATTACAGGCGTTTCATTAAAAATATTACTCAGTTGCTTACCCACTAACACAGTTAACAACTAAAGATTGTGAAAAACGTAAATTTGTGTGGTCAGAGGAATGTGAACAAGCATTCATAAAACTTAAACATTTAATTTCAAATCCTCCCGTCTTGGCACATTTTGTGGATGATCGCCCTACATTTTTGTACTGCGATGCTTCAAGAGTTGGGGTAGCTGGCTGTTTAACCCAAAAGACCGAAGCAAACGAATTAAAACCAATAGCTTTGTCAGCCGCCGTTTGACGAAAAATGAAGAGAACTGGACTGTTGCGCAATTAGAACCTTTAGCAATCGTCTACAGTGTAAAACATTTCAGGCATTTTCTGTATGGAAGGGAATTTACGATCATCACTGACCATAAGACTTTGGAGTCAGTCAGGAATTTTAAAGATCCAGGTTCACGTTTGTCTAAACTTCTGGTACAGCTAAGTGAATATAATTTTAAAATTAAATACATTCCAGGTAAGTTTTTAGATGTCCCTGATGCATTATCCAGAAATCCCTTGGATATTCCTGTTGAAGTTTCAGTTGATAGGGTAACAATAAGTATAGGAGGTGATAACACTAGTATACAACAGATCAACAGCATTACTGCAAGAGAACAACCACAACACACCTTTGACACGAAAAGGTCGTTGCCAGTATTTTTGTGCAATAAAATTAATATTGAGTTACTGCAACATCAAGACGATTTCTTATCTAAAATATTTTCAGCACTTTTAGATTGCAATGCTGTTGAGAAACAATATGCTCGAGCTTCAAGGAAATATGTGTTACAGGATAATATTCTCTATTACAGGTCTAATAATAACTCTCCATCCCGGTTGCTCGCCTTACCAAAATGTCTAGTTACCCAAACTTTAGAATTTTATCACTGTAATTCCGTCGGTGGCGGCCATTTAGGCGTTTCAAAAACTTTATCCAAACTACAATCAAAATATTATTGGCCTAATATGATCCAGGACGTCACTGATCTAAGCCTCATGGTTCACTTCAGCCCTTGCCTATTTTTACGAAACCTTTCTTCCGTATTCAACTAGATTTCTTAGGACCACTTCCGCCCACAAGCAGCAATTTCCAATACATTCTCATTGCCTTAGACCATGCTACGCGCTTTGCAATTGCTAAACCCACGGTCAAAGCAGACGCTTCTACAGTCGCCAAATTTCTTTTAGACATTTCTCTCACTTATGGGATTCCAAAAATTATACAATCTGATAATGGTACACACTTTGTCAACGCCCTACTCAAGCGTTTTTGTACGCTTTTAGGTATTCAACATGTCACTAGTTCGTCTTATGCCCCCCAAAGTCAAGGCCTGGTAGAACGCTTCAATTCGACAATAATTCAAATTTTAAAATTTTATGTAAACTCACGTCATTCTAATTGGCACGAATATGTCAAACCAGCACTATTTTCGTACAACATTTCACTTCAAAAATCTGTAGGCCATTCACCCTTTTACTTACTGCATGGATTTCATCCAATCTGTCCCGCCGATCTCCCATTTGTAACTGAACAATTAGATTCTTCCCTTGACCATCAACTTCTTATATTGCAACATGTCCGCAAGACTATTCCAGCTTTCATGCAAAAAGCCCAGGCTACACAAAAAGTTTTGTTTGACAAGAAACATTCTTTCGTTCAGTTCAGGCCGTCTGATAAAGTTTTTGTCTATTTCCCACAATCCAAGGATTGTAAGACAACAAAATTCACAAATTTTTACCGTGGTCCTTTCCAAGTTGTTAAGCAAGTTACTCCGGTGTCTTATGAAATTCTTCTCGAAAAATATGGTAAGATGGTTCCAGAGGTGATACACAAGAAGTATATAAGGGGGCATACTGCGCCACCGCCATTTTGTTTTTTGTGTTATGAGTTAGAGAGTTGGGACTGATGTCATTCTTATCTCGTTGTGTGGTAGACCACGTGACCAGTTTGGCCACGCCCCTCGACCAATCAGGATCGCGTAATAGAGATAGGCAGTCTTTGGCCACGCCCTCGACCAATCAGGGATCGCGTAAGGAGATAGGCAATCAGTATAATAGGGGGCATACTGCGCCAACGCCATTTTGTTTTTTTTTGTGTTAAGAGTTGGGACTGATGTCATTCTTATCTCGTTGTGTGGTAGACCACGTGACCAGTTTGGCCACGCCCTCGACCAATCAGGGATCGCGTAAGGAGATAGGCAATCAGTATAATAGGGGGCATACTGCGCCACCGCAATTTTGTTTTTTTGTGTTAAGAGTTAGAGAGTTGGGACTGATGTCATTCTTATCTCGTTGTGTGGTAGACCACGTGACAGGTTAGGCCACGCCCCTCGACCAATCAGGACACACCGTCTTTTGTTATCGCTTTAAGTTAGCTCCGCCCATTTCCGGAGGGGTGAGTATTAGGTTGTATCCTCGGCCAATCAGGACACACCGTCTTTTGTTATCGCTTTAAGTTAGCTCCACCCATTTCCGGAGGGGTGGGTATGAGGTTGTATTCTCGACCAATCAGGACACACCGTCTTTTGTTATCGCTTTAAGTTAGCTCCGCCCATTTCCGGAGGGGAGATGGTGGTTGTTGTGTCTTCGACCATTCAGGGTACACCGTTTTTTGTTATCGCTTTACGTTAGCTCCGTCCATTTCCGGAGGGGAGATGGTGGTTGTTGTGTCTTCGACCATTCAGGGTACACCGTTTTTTGTTATCGCTTTAGGTAAGCTGCGCCCATTTCCGGAAGGGTAGATGGCGGTTGTTGTGTGCTCGACTAACCAGGGTACACTGTCGTTTGTTATCGCTTTAGGTAAGCACCGCCCATTTCCGGTGCTGCTGGGTGTGAGTGAGTGAGTGAACCGTGATCGCGTACACTGCAGCCTCTCTCTTATATAGGAAATCCCCACCACCACCACCACCACCAACCGCTATCCCAGCGTCCGTCATTCACAACGCGCGCGGGTCCCGAGGTCAGAGGCCCGAGGCCAGAGTCCCGAGGCGAGAGTCCCGAGGCCAGAGTCCCGAGGTTAGAGTCCCGAGGCCAGAGTCCCGAGTCCCGAGTCCCGAGGCTAGAGTGAAATTCTTTTTTGTTGTGCCCCCGTTCCACATCGCCCGTTAGGCCGGGGGTCCACTTCGCTACAGAGAGAGACAGTAAGGTAGAACAAACACTGCCGTCACCGCTTGCAGACTTCGGACTGTCCGCCACAGAAAAAAATACCTACATACGCACACACACTCACATGTGTACGGATGCAGCTAGATTATTCTGAAGGACGGGTGGGTTTACAGTGTTTGTGTGTGTATGTCATGCATGTGTATGTATTTAGGTATACGTGTACGTGTGCTTGTGTGTGTATTTGTGTTTGATAGTGCCTGTGTAGAGTTCTAAGAAGAACTGTTTAAATGAGGCTGCATTTTCTTACCATGTGCTTGTCTCGTTCCATCCATTCCATCTCCTTCCTTTCGACGAAAGCACAATCAGGCATCCGTTGTCGATGGAACGTAAACGGTTTGTCATCTCGCCTCCAATCGTACACCCGTAACTGACACACCGGACATCGCACCGTATCTTCATCGCCTTCGTATACAAATCCCGCCAATGCCAGATCCTTAACAGACACCGCCTTGTTTGGGAAGATCATCGAAATTATAAACCTAGCCCTATCTCGTTTGAAGTCGTAAAACGTTTTCAAACGTTTAGTGTAGTCCATTGTCGACAAGTGAATAAAACATAGAACGCGCATTATATTTATATAGAAAAGAGTACCACATCCTGTATGTATGATAGAGTACCACATCCTGTCTGATAACAGTACAGCGACCTTCACACGCGCAAACAGTCAGTTATCATCATGACACCGTTGATAGTGGTTATCATCTGCGTTGGTCTCGCTTCGTCCACGTCCATCTCTTCATCAACTATAGAATACCTGCAAGCATATGGATATCTACCTAAAGAGACAAACGTCTCACTCGTCGACCGTGAGCACATCAAAACCGCCCTGAAGCAATTCCAAGAATTCTACAATCTTCCGATCGATGGTGAAGAAAACGTGAATACTACATGTTTAATGGCACGACCAAGGTGTGGTGTATTCGATTTGTCATCAGCATATCATACGGCACCGTATCCGTGGACGAAGAACAATTTAACATGGCACTTCAGCCTGGCCACACCGGAAATGGTGACGGCAACCGAACGAGCTTTTGACATCTGGTCCAGTTCATCAGGGTTAACATTCCACCAGAACAGTGTGAATCCAGATATTGTGATAGCAAACAGACGCTTCATTCACAGGTACGTGAGAAAATCCGGCTTGTGTCCCAGCCAGTTGGATGGACAAGGTGGAACTTTAGCACACGCATTTTTCCCCAATAGAAACAATAGTGTTGTGGAAATACATGTGGATTCAGACGAACAATGGGATTATAGTGTGAACGGAAGAACAGCGCCTGACAGAAGCAATTTCTTATCGATGATGATACACGAAATCGGTCATACGTTGGGAATCGAACACTCTACCGATAAGCATGCTGTCATGTATGCTTATTACAACGGCTACACTGAGCTAGGAGTGGATGACGTCAATGCTGTTCAAAGTCTTTATGGCGGACCGAGAACTACGTCAACACCAATGCCTACTTCCGCTACTACAACAGCTACCACTGTACCACGAAGTACGACTCCGCCAAGTGCTGATCTGAAAAGCTACATTTGTCAATATACGAACACTTTGATGAAAATGGTTGTCATAAATCATAGACTTTACGTTTTACACGACAAACTTGTGTGGTCATTGGACATTGATGGGGAGTTTCATCATGCAAAGAAGCCACTGGTGTTGGACGAATGGTTAACGTTTCTACCGACAAAGTTTAACATTACAGCGGTGTATCAGAGACCGAACGGAGAGGTAGTCATGTTACTAGACGGAACGACATTGTACGTATTTGATATACACAACCGTCAATTGGTCAGTGGATATCCACTATTGGCCACGAAACAATTTGGCACACCAGATACGAGTGTTATACACACCATTATCAATACGTACACAGGTAAAACATACGTACTATACAACGACATATACTATGCTGAAATAGACGAGAATGATTTTTCGTCAAGTGAATTGGGATTAATTACTCGATTATTTCCTGGCATACCACTCGGTCTCGACTCTGCTATGCGATACACAAACGGAATTCTTTACTTCTTCAAAGGAAAAATCATGTACGAGTTTAACGAATTCTCAGGGAAGCTCCTACGAGCCGGCAATATAGACTATACTTTGTTTGGAATAAAATGCTATGAAAGTGTGATTATGGATGAATTTCACAAGATACTATCAAAATACAATATGTCGCCTAAAAAAATTGAATAAATTAGACTTTTATAATTAACTCGTGTGTGTTTATTACCTGCTTCTATCACGACCACCCGCTGCTGCCACCGATACGTCCTGTACCAACCGGTGTCAGCCCTAGTCCCCAGAAAAATAGTTCAGTCACCATGAGACAACAGATAGCAAAAGAACTGCACAGACCGGCCCGTCACCACTTCACTACGCGAAGGGTCGAGCTGAAAGGTGTAGACGATCTGTACCAGGGAGATCTTGTGGAAATGATACCCTACGCCAAAGATAATAAAGGTTACAAGTACATTATGACTGTCATTAATTGCTTCTCCAAATACGCTTTTGCCGTTCCACTAAAGACCAAGAACGGTCTCGATGTGGCCACTGCATTGCGAACGGTATTGAAGAGTGTTGCACGCGCACCGCGTCACTTTCAAACCGATCAGGGTACGGAATGGTACAACCGAAGCGTGCAAGGAGTATTTAAAAAATACGACATAAACCACTACAGCACGTACTCGGAGAAGAAGGCGTCCATAGTGGAGCGGTTCAATCGCACTTTGAAAGAGCGGATGTGGCGTCAATTTACGGCGCAGGGCACGTACAAGTGGGTACAACTGCTACCTAAACTGGTCACCGAATATAACAACACGGTGCACCGCACTATTCAAATGAAACCCGTGCAGGTGACCAAGCGAAACGAAGAGCAAGTGTTGCGTGCAATTAACGAGGCTACGTACAGGAAAAAAGTACCGCCGAAATTCAAGGTGGGCGATCAGGTGAGAATCAGCAAGTACAAGAAGACTTTCGCCAAAGGCTACCTTCCCAATTGGACCAACGAGATATTCACTGTCGATACGGTTAAACCTTCACGCCCTGCCACCTATCTGCTGCGTGATGGACGCGGTCATGTGTTGAAAGGAGCGTTTTACGAGCAAGAACTGAGCAAGGCGAAACATGGTGATGTGTACCTTGTAGGGAAAGTGTTGCGTCGACGAGGCGACAAAGTGCTGGTCAGGTGGATGGGATTCGATTCAACACACGATTCGTGGGTCGACAAAAAAGATATACTCTGAGTGAGTGTGCATACGCATGGCATTCATGATGGAGATACGCACTGTTCAACACAAGACGAAATTACTACTACTGAATTTTGACGAATATATTGGTGGTGGAGGACAGATGGAGAGAAGACACAGTGCTTTATTACCGAACAGCATCAGGTGTATAGTGTGCGGTCCATCCAATTGTGGTAAGACGAATGCCGTTTTCAACCTGCTATTCGCCGACAACGGACTGTGTTTTGAAAACTTGTACGTGTTCAGCAAGTCGCTGTACCAACCTAAATATCAATTTTTGAAAGAGGTAATAGCTAAAGTACCGGAAATCGGATACTTTGCCTACAGCGAAAACGAAGAGGTGATCAGTCCTGGGGAGGCCAAACCGAATTCGGTCATGATATTTGACGACGTGGCATGTGAGAAACAGGACAACATAAGAAGCTATTTTGCCATGGGACGACATAACAATGTGGACAGCTTTTACCTGTGCCAGACGTACAGCCGCATACCAAAACAGCTGGTGCGTGACAATGCTAACCTACTGATGGTGTTCCAAAAAGACGACCGAAACCTGAAACATGTGTACCACGATCATGTAAACACCGATATGACGTACGAAGAGTTCAAGCGGATATGTAGAACGGCGTGGACCGATCACACGCACGGGTTTATCGTGGTGAATAAAGAGTGCGATATGGACAAGGGCAGGTACCGAATGGGATTCGATCGTTTCATCAGTCATGACTGAGGTAGCAAACTATCCTGATCAACGACATTTTCTGGTGGCGAGCGCGCCAAAAACGCGCCCGAAAGCAAACCTCTGCACATGGTATTTCGAAGGAAAGAAGAGTTTTTGTGGAAATTACTGCAGTCGAACCCGGGGCCCGTATCACCCACGATGTTGGCGACACGCACTGACACCGAGACGATCACATCGACCGATTATCATTGCCATGATCACAGCGGACGGGAAGATTTATAACAAGTCGTTGTGGTTGAAATTCATCGCCAAATGTCAAGAGAAAAACGTCCCTCTACGACTGTGCATTTACGCCGATTGTATGTTTAAGGCGACCGTACGACACCCGTGGAATTTCATTTCACGCTTCAGACCGGTGCCGAATATGTACCGCGGGCGAGGGGACATATCACTCATCAACGCTCACGGCTCAATGAATTATGTGACAGTAGTTATGGATATGTTGGCATACGCTTGTGACATCGACAACGCACAATCCTGCATCTTGATCACCGAACGTACGATTCCTATCCTATCGCCGGTCACCGTGTACAAACAAGCGCGCATGTACGGAGACAAATGCGTGGTGGATCCTAGCTACAATGTACGTTTCAGCGGTGACATCCTGCCACTACCTAGACGTCGAGCTAATACAGAGTTCGGACTTGTCAATTGTCGTGGACAAGGGCTGTTAAGTTGTACGCTCCTGAAGACCGCACTCCCGACTCTCCGTCCGTACTGCCATCTGTTCGGGTTGGAGTGGGTCCGGGCGGATAGAGTGTATAAAGTGGTCGATCACCGACTGTTTTACAAATGGACCGAATACGTAGGCGCTTATCCCGATGA
The DNA here is from genome assembly GCA_035578175.1 of Catonia carolina. Classification (NCBI taxonomy): domain Eukaryota; kingdom Metazoa; phylum Arthropoda; class Insecta; order Hemiptera; family Achilidae; genus Catonia; species Catonia carolina. The sequence goes on from JAQMRL010000004.1 coordinate 6,272,318, forward strand.
ATTCTGGTTGATGAACTCCTACTTCATTTATCTACACGACAAAGTGCAACGACCGATCCGAGAGTTGAAGCGATATATGGCCGACATGCCGGTAAAGGACAATACAGTGATTGCTGAAATCGCAGAGTATCGTGACGGAGTGAAAAGAAGCGCAGTGTTTACATCATTGCTCACGAAAAAGAAAATACTTCCCGCCGACAATATAGTCACGAAATATTACGGTGGAATGAAAGGGGTCAAAAGTACAGTTATTGAGACCCATCTGCACCGTGTACTACGATTTCTACACAAACATAAGCGTAGAGTGCTGTTTTTCAGAAACGTAGAGCTCGATGTACCTGTGAACATCTGAACGGTCTCTACGTATTCAGTTACTAGGTACCTACAACATTTCCGTGTCTAGGTACCTACAACCAGGTATCTAGGTACCTACAACAAGGTATCTAGGTACCTACAAACCGGTGTCTAGGTACCTACAAACCGGTATCTAGGTACCTACAACCAGGTATCTAGGTACCTACAAACCGATATCTAGGTACCTACAACCAGTGTCCAGGTACCTATCTACGTTTCCGTTCATTAGTCGATATGATTTCAACACGTGAACAACTGGTGTTGGATATCGATCGGTTGACCGAATCGATAAAACGTAAACATAGAGCGATGCAGCACGACGAGCTGCAAGCCGATCGTGTCATGGCGAAGAGGCTGAGACCTCTTATAGAACCGCTACAGGACATCGCATCAAAGATAAAAGTTGAAGATGAAGTGAAAGAAGAAGAGGAGGCGGACCGAGTCAAAGACGAAGCAGTGTCCGATAATGATGACGTCAAACCTGATCTGGGCGCGCTTGCACAATATTACACCAACTTAGCCAACACTTCGACAAACAGAAACGAGTTGGACCATTCGTACGGTATACATTTTAATCCGAACACCAACCGGTGGCAGATTGGTAAATCGACGGTATCGTTTGACGGTGACCAAGTACGTTTGGATGGCAACAAGTTTTTTATTGGCACCCGGGGACTATATGAACTGCTGTTCAAGTCCAATCCGGTCGGGTACAAAGAAAGAGATTTGACACGTTACAAAAAGATACTTAACATTAGCGAGGCGCACCTGGACGGATTGGGACGGGTGAAACGCAACACCAGCAATAAATATAGAAATGTAATCACAAAGATTTTTCCTCCAAGCAAGAGGAAGACGACCGGTAAAGGGTTGAACATTCAACACACTAGCGCTCCGATAAAATACATGTATTACGACGATGTGAATGAAATATGTGATCGTCTGCGCGTACTAATCTCATCGAAGGAGGCCGGACACACTGGACACGACGTGGAGATCGCGTCGATCCTAGAGGAACTGCGAGAGAGAGAGGTCATAGTGGGTGGTGAACTGAAGATTCCTGTATCAGTCTTGAGATGAGCGTAGACAAATTCGGACGGTACGAGAGCGGTAGCGGTGGTGCAGCGCGTGGGCCGCCCGGCGAAGGTTTCAAGTTGACCAGTGAAGGCGAATTCGACATGGAACACCGATCGTTGTGCAATGTTGCCAACAGGGATCAGATGAAAGACAACGATGCCGTAAATTTTCGTACGCTTAAGAAAAAGGAGCAGGAAATTAACGGTGTTGCTTTGAAGAAATCCAACGAACTGGCACAGCAAATTGTGGATGTATACGTAAATCTTAAGGCTCATTACGAGAAGCAAGCTAAGAAGTCATATGCGGATATGGAGCATTATGTGAACCAAATAATGCACGATCATAAATTGGAAGCCATCAAGCAGATAGAAAATGCATTCCACAGAGTCGAACCGTTGGTCGAGTCGGCGATATCATTACGTGCAGAAATGGAAAATAAAATCAGAACAATTGTGGACGAAAAGATCGCGTTTTACAACAGAGGTGAGACTTATCTGCATCGCCCCGATGGGTTCAGTCCTTCTGTGGAGTTTGACCCGAAGGCATCTAGTAATGACCAGCTGCATTCCCCCGATGAGTTCAGTCCTTCTGTAGAGTTTGACCCGAAGACATCTAGTAATGACCAGACGACGGAGCATCAGAAAACAACGGAGTAGACGGTGCAAGCGGAAAACAGTCAGTTTAAAGACGGGATCTGGACTGTTAACATCGGTCGCGAAAAAAGTAATAAGCAGCGCTGTCGAAGGAATCGGTGACTTTGCGGGTACTGTGTTGAACAAAGCGGTTGACATACTACCAGTCGAGCTACATATACCCGGATACCAGTACTGCGGTCCGGGCACCAAATTGGAAAAGCGATTGCGGAGAGGCGACCCCGGTATAAATCCGTTGGACGCGGCGTGTAAGCAGCACGATATAGCTTATAGCAAGTACAGCGATACAGCACACAGAGCGGTCGCCGACAAGGAGTTGGCGGAACGCGCCTGGACACGAGTGAAAGCAAAAGACGCGAGTTTAGGGGAAAAAGCGGCAGCTTGGACAGTAACCAACCTGATGAAGACCAAGGCCAAATTGGGCGGAGGCCTTAAAAAAAGAAGAGGAGGAAAGAAGCGAACCGGAAGAGCCGCTGCTTTGCGACGTTTAAAAGCTATGGTGGGTAAAGGACTGTACCTCCGACCGTACCCGAAGAGTGGTGGTGGAAGAAAAAAAAAAACTTCACCGCTAACCAATGTTGACTTGGTGAATTATGCACGAGCGTTGAACATTCCGCTGCGTGGTGTGTACATGAGAGACCGGCTGCCCGCGCGTCCACTCCGCAATGAAATTGCCATCGTCAATCTGGATAGCGTTCGCGGACCGGGCACTCATTGGGTGTGCTACCGGAAACGGGGTGATGTTGTCAATTACTTTGACAGTTTCGGAAACTTACCACCACCGAACGAATTGATCCGATACTTTGGCCAGCACGTAAGCGTTTTCTACAATTACTCAAAATACCAAACGATGAACAGCGTAATATGCGGTCACTTGTGTCTCTTGTATTTGGCGCATTAGTCTCAATTCGAACGCCGGACGATCAACTATGTTTTGTTTGAGCGATAACCGAAGCGTTTTGACGTGTGATCTCTTCCCACCGTTAGAGTTGGGTAACGGAGCCGTATGGGAAATTGGACTGATCAATCTGTCCACTTATAATTCTATACCGAATGTAGAAGAGGGTGTAAACAACTGTTTTGCATACGGGAACAAACGCATGCTCTTACCTGACGGGTCGTACGAAATCAACGATATCTACAACTACATAAAAGCACGTTTGGTGAAAGGAGAAAAGATAAATTTGATTGCAAACAACAACACTTTGAAATGTGAAATCGAAACGAACCAGAAAATTGACTTTACCGTACCGAATTCTATCGGATCGCTGTTGGGCTATGACCGCGTAGTGTTGGAAGCGAACTAGAAGCATACATCTCAACATCCCGTATCCATCATAAAGGTGAACACAATACGTGTAGACTGTAATATCGCACGTGGATCGTACAGCAACGGAGTGGAAGGTCACACGATCCACGAATTTTTTCCGTCTGTTCCACCTGGTTTTAAAATTGTCGAATCACCGCCTACCGTGATATATGTACCGGTGAACACGAATCGGATTCACCACATTTCAGTGCGTCTGTTGGATCAGGACGGACGTCTTATAAATTTCCGTGGAGAAACCATCACTGTGCGTCTGCATTTGCGAAGAAGAGGAAATGTTGGTTTTTAGACCGACGAAGGAGGTCAGTGCACCGGTGAAACCGGTCAGTTCCCATTCGACAACGGTCGAGTTGACACCGGAGAATAAGACGTTTCTTCGTCGAATTGGATTTATTGTACGGTAAGTGTGTGGAAATATGTCAATTCTCGGGGTGAGCGACAAGTACGAAATCGACGATACAGTACAAAAGTTTGAGGAGCACGTACATTTACCGTACGCATCACAGACTTTAAACAACAACGATGAGATCACGATTCCTGTACACCAGCAAGACGTGTACACACTACCGTCGAAAAGTTACATCTACGTGGAGGGTGAGGTCAGTGCGAAGACCAATGCCAATGCTAATGTTGCTGTGCAACTGGTAAACAATCCGGTAGGTTATCTTTTTGACGAGATACGATATGAGATTGGTGGCATGGTGGTGGACCGTACGAAAAATGTAGGGATCACCACCACCATAAAAAACCTACTATCAGCACGTCTAAGTCAAAAAAACACATTGGAGAATGCCGGGTGGAATGTTGAAGCCGGTCCAATCACCGTGACCGATAACAAATTTTCATTCTGCACACCACTACGCATGCTGTTGGGTTGGGCAGAAGACTATGGGAAAATCATACTGAACGTCGATCAAAAACTTACGCTAATGCGTGGGTCGAATGACGCAAACGTTGTGATCGCCAATGCGGCGACCGACGTTATCACTTTGAAACTGCTAAAAGTACAATGGATTGTACCTTACGTATCGGTAGAGGATGCCTATCGCCGCAACCTCCTTAAGATGACAGACATTGACCGTCCGATCGCGATGCCGTTTCGCACCTGGCAGATATACGAGTACCCCGTGCTACCAACATCGATACATCACAACTGGGTGGTGAAGACCACCACACAGATGGAAAAGCCACGGTTTGTAGCGCTTGCCTTTCAGACGGCGCGTAAAAACAACCAGACCGTGGACAACTCACGTTTCGATTTTTGCAATCTCAACAATGTGCGCTTGCATCTGAATGAACAGTTTGTCACCGCCCCCTCTATCCACATCGATAGGTTGGCCCAGGGGTGGACAAAAACACAAGGAAGCTAAATAAAAAAGAGTTGTTGTTGCATATGATTATAATTGCATAAAAAAATCACAAGAGAAATGTAATAATATTAATTAATTAGTAACAAATCCAAGTTGTTTCTTTTAAAATAAAGGCAAAAAAAAATAGTATTATAAACACAATATGGATATATCAAAATTAAGTCCCTGAATAAATAACTTCAGGAAAATTTTAAGAGAATATCACAAATGAATTTAAACAGCAAAATTTAAAGAATACTAAGATTCAGTTAGATATTTTAAGTTTTCATTGTAACAGATACAATTTTACCAGAATTATACTGATTTATAATTTTTGAATTTACTATAGTAAAAAACTTTTAAATATAAGAATTAATTTTGCATCAAATCAAATCATAGTCTGTTAATAGTATAATATCATAATAGTTGCTTCTAGAAATGCATTGCGTACCATGGCAGCTTTTACATAATTATTAAAGACAATAATAAAAACAAAATATATAAAAAAAAAATATAAAATTTGTAATAATAAACGCCAAAATTATAAATAAAGAATATTCATTATGAAAGAGCAAAACATGACATAGTTCTGATTTTAAATAATTTTAAGTTAAGTAATAGTCAAGTTCGTTCACCAATATTTTCCGTACATGACATGCACAGTACAGGCAAACATTCCTGACGAGCGCAGAAATGTTCAAGTAGAAACAACAGAGATTTTCCCCAAAAGAAAATTTTAACCAAACATACCGGTTTCCAGAAATCAAACCTTCCAGGACAGAATCGGTGATCTTCGACCAAATTAAACAGTAGGATAGATGAACTGCCAAATTTTCGGGATTCGGGAATCGAACCCGGGAGAGTCATCCTTCGGAACCAAATTGCAAGGTGAGGTGAGTGGCACAGCTGTCCAAACTTCAACCCTCCAAATTGTTAGAACACAAAATTTTCCAGAATCGAAATGAAACCATAGTTGAAATCTCCAATAGCCGAAGAACAGTCCCAGAGTAGAATACGAAATAAATTTAACCGATGAAACCAAGAAAATTTTCATGAGCCACATGGTTAAGCACAAACCCGGTAAAGACTATTACAAATTACGTAACATCATAAAAAAGTTATTTAAAAAACTGCAGATAAAAGACGAATCATAATTTCACATTTGCAATAATATATATGCAACATTTTAAAATAAAAACGACATTCTTTTACTAAAAGAATAAAAGTATAAATTCGGCGAAACATATTAATGTAAACGACCGTTCAGTTTCACAATACAACCAAGAGTGTACACGAACAAGGAAAAAACGTACATAAATTAAATTTACTAGAAAATTCGACACAGGCTAGAATAGTACAATGGAAAAAAGACAGATAGCGTCAGCTTACGGTGAACAGAGTTAAGTATTAATAAAACAGAAATGCAGCGCCAGATATGAAACAAAAACCCACAGTAACGTATTTCAACATAGACGTTACAAGTTTTACCCGTATATTAATCTTATGGGAAACAAGACGATTTTCTACAACATGTATTGCAACTTTTTGAACGTTTATTATGGTCTTGAAGAAGGACCATCCCTGCCGCTGTCAACATTTTCAAACAATACACCGATCATATTTATCGACTGCTCTCGTCAAAACGAATCACTGAAAGTCGGAACAGTGGATATCCGCTTGGAATTTGATACAAAAGAGAACATACCGGCAAACACTAGCGCTTATTGTGTCATCATTTACGACACGGTGGTGCAGTACACTCCTTTGTCGACCCAGGTGACCCGAGTGGTGTAGTGCTTCACAACGTCAGTCTACCGCCATGAGTGGGACAGGGGTCATCGAGTTTCACGCGTTCCGCGACAACGACAACGAATACATCGTCAAGGAGCTCGTGCTGGTCGACGAACAGAAACACTTTACCCATCTGTTTTTCCGACCACCATACGCGAAAACACTACTGGACAAGAGCCATCAGCGGACGGCAGAATGGGTAGAGACCCGTTACCACTACATTAGATGGGAACACGGCGACGTCGAGTATTCGGAGCCGGTGATGAAGCAGCTGTGCGCGTACTTTGATACGATATACACCAAGGGTTTGGAGAAGGTGCGTTTCTTACAAAAGTTTCACAGTAATGTGAAACAGATACCGGACTCGGCGCCAAAACCTTCATTCACTGATGACAGTTTGACCTGTCCGGTGCACGCAAGCGGTGTACGGTGTGCCCTTCAATCGGCCGTTTTCTACATGGAATGGCTGAAACAACTGCGCGACTACACACGTGAAAGTAACCGTTTGCAATCGTTGGACGCCTCGAATCTTCCGACAGACAGGTGTAAAGAATTGGCCAAAGCCGGATTTCACTACGACACGACGACAAACAAAGTGGTGTGCGCATGGTGCGGTGACTTTTATGACTGGCACATTGCGTGCGTTAAATATTACGTACACAACATTCCGATAGAATTCGATGTAATTATACCACGATAATAAATTGATAAATAAAAAAAAATTATAAAAATAACAAAAAATATATAAATTATCATGTGCATTAGGCCTATTGGGGATAGCACGTTAAAAAAAACGCGCCATACTTCCGGCCTCTTGGGCGGTGTGGAACTGGAAGTCAGTCGACCGATGCCCATTGCACCGTCAACATGGACACGGTACGAGACGTGCGCATCAAAGTTGGAGATGCCCTCTACAATCCAACCAACTACAATTTGAAGGTGAACAACAACATATTTATTGTTGACCTTTGCCGACACGAGTTTAGTGCGGCCGGAGATAACGTAAAAGTGTCTTTGAGCTTCAAAAACTGCGAGAAAAAGTACTGGTGTAAGTTCAAGGTTGAAAACCGTCATATTAACATAATCGGACGAGAAACGATTGTATTCTCCGGCTTCAAAGTCGACGACGACGACCATAGCGTGAGAGCATACAAATTGCACGATTCGACACAATTGGATTTGGAGGAAAGCACTTTGAATAGGCTTGCAAGTTCTGAGAATGGCAACAATGTGCTGACCGTCACAGTTTATGAGGCTATAAGGAAAAAACAACGGTTTCAAAGAGTGGTGTGTGATAGCATAGGCGGATACGATACGGTAGACGGACCGGCAACGCCGCTGTTAGTAGCATACGAAACAGAGGAGCGATCTGATATCGCCTACCCCACTACGGCAGATTACTTTCAAGGTCGTTTTTGTACAAGTTTTTCTATAATCATGCATAAAAACTTTAGCAGCAGCTGTCGTCGTTACATTCGTGTATTCTGATCAACTGCGCTATGCCGCCAGCCATCAACCCGGAGCATTTAATCGCGATTTCCGCCCGCAAACGTCGTCTCAACAAGAAAAATAATTTGCTTGTGTACATGTTCGCCAAAGTGATCATGGACAAGAGTTGGGACATCATATGCGCTAGGGTAGCGGCAAAATATGAACATTAAATAAAAGTTCGCGTGCAATAGGCCTACAGGGGAGAGCACGTTAAAAAAAACGCATCTGCCTTCCGGCCTCTTGGGCGATGTGGAACAGGAAGTGAATGACCACCTTAATTGTTTAACGGGTTTAAATACGACCCACCCATCTGATGTTGGCACAGTCGTTTCATCGACTCGGTAAGGTATGGACCCCCGACAGCCTCGTGACATTGTCACGGAACATGACATACGCCAACTGATGGAATGGAACGTGGAGATTGACAGACTTATTGAACATTCTGTAATATCGATAGGTACAGCGGAAGCGATAGACAGTGCGCTAGCGATGAAGAGACTTTTCCTTCAATCCGTACCGATTCGACTGATCGAGGAATACCTCTCCTTCAACTTACCTATCAACTTGGATTTGGCGACGTTGCACAGACTGTTGGACAATGCATACATTGCGCAAACAAAAATATGACCTTTTTTTTCTTCTCCATTACACAGAACGCGGCGTTATTCCTACAAAGGGATAGCACTTGGAAGAAAAAATAATAATGCATCAAAATTCCGGCCTCATAGGCGACGTGGAACGGAAGAAAAAAAAATCGTCAGCTTCCCTATATCCGTGGCCACAGACGTGCTAATCTGTACGGACATAAAAAAATATATCCTCGGCCCCGGTCCAACACCTCACACACACACACAAACACACACACACACACACACACGCACACACACACACACACACACACAGGTGATAGTGGGGATTATGGTGGATCGACGGGGCGTGGGCTGACAATAGATTTGTCTGAGAGCAGACGGGATTACAGGGTGTGTGTGTGTGTGTGTTTGGACACGGGACTCGGGGACTCGGGACTCGGGACTTTAGACGACGATCGTCGGGGGAGGAAGTAATTTGGCTAGCGGTACGTTTTCTTTGCGGACGACAAAGTTTAATTGTGGCGGTACGCATCCGGACGGTGTTCGTCCGGCGGTGGGGTGGTGGCGGCAGTCGTTACAATAATATAAAAACGTACCGGCCCGGCGTCCCTGGACGCACGGCATTCGATCGCAGAAGAACGGCCGTCCCGCTTCGCACGTCCCGACGCAGTTGAATGTTTTTTTCGCACCGAGCGCCGCCTCGTTTCGTTCCGGCCCCCGCCGCTCATTTCGTGCGCTGTATATTCGCATAAAAGGACATGGTCGTTCGTCGTGGTACTGGCGGTGGTGGTGGCGGTAATTTGATTTTGTTTGTTTACCGAAGTCGGTGTTGGTTCTTTTTTTTTCTTCTTCTTCTTTTGTCGAGAGGCGGTGGTGGACGATGGTGACGACGGTGACAACGACGACGACGACGGTGACGGCGATGGCGATAGACGTGAGAACTTTGTATGACATAGCTGTAGCTTGCCGTAATGGCTTATGAAACTTGTTTAGCACTCAGATTTTCCCACACCACGCCGTTCTGACGTAGATGTTGACCTTCAGCAAACCGATATACGAGTCGGTGGATGGTAAAGAGCGCGCGATGGCGGTTTCTATGAATTTAATTCACTTTTTTCCTTGTACACAAGGTCATGTATAAAAACCAATTATTATTTTATAGTCGATTTCGTGGAATTTTTAATTCACTTTTTTCCTTGTAAAGTAAAAGTTGACTGGTATGTGTAGATTATTCAGCGTTGTGTGTCATCTTGCACAAGATTGCAACATATTTAATGTAGTAATTAACTACCGGAAACATGTGGCTGATAGCGTCTGTAGCTTAAGTAGTTGTGTGATTGGATAAAAGTCGATTCAGGAAGTTCGTGAACGGATATTGCAATCTGGTTACAGGAAGTGATAAACAGTCGATTTCTTTGACAGGATGTTTGCGGTTGATAAACAGCAGGCCTAGTAGTAATTAACTACCGGAAACTCTTTGACAGGATGTTTGCGATTGATAAACAGCACAATACAAAGGAGTACCGGAAACGTGTGGGTGATAGCGACTGAAAGTTGTTGTTTAACGTACCGGATCGCAAAACGTTGAACGACGTTTGTGCTCGATGGCAATCTGATTACAGGAAGTGAGACGACAGGCTGTTTGCGGTTGATAAACATTGAAGCTAGGCTTTTGTTTGACACAGTAGCAGACGGTTGCGGACAGCGAGTTTGCACACCACACATGGAGCGTGACGACAAGTGTTTTACCCTTGAACAACAATCGTGATGTGTCATATGCTGTTAGAGCATGGTGAGACTTCCTACGACATCGATACATTACTCCATTTGGCACGACATTCACGCGGATGTACACTGTACTTGGCATACATCAAAAGGCATGAGTTTAAGTGGAACAGGAAGTTTGTCGGTCAGTCGGTGAGTGACTGCCTCATCATGAACATCGTAGACGATTTGTGGATGAAGATAGGAGACGAGATCTTAACACCTCAACATTTTAAGGTTGATTTCTTTAACGTGTTGATTGTGGATGTCGACAACCGTGTGGTGAATGGTGACCCGGTCAAAGTATGCGTCACGTTTAACAACGTCAACAACATGTATTGGGTGAATTTCGAATGTGGTAATAAAAATGAGATTCGAGTCGGAAAAGGTGTCATTGGCACACAGGATATGAAATACGACGATTCGAGCAACACCAATATCACTGTGACCGTTTATTCTGCGAAAAAGAAGGTGGTAGTGAAAGGGAGACATCGAAGTCCACTACTACGGGCGAACGATTGCACTGCGTCGACAAACCCAGACGATTATGTTCAAGGACACTTTTGTATCCGTTTCTACATACTCTTGTATAAAAGGGAAAACGAATAGAGCTGAATGTATGTCTAAGTGTGTGTGTGCGCGCGGTGTGAACGCGTACACAAGGCCTACTCGATTAAGGGATAGCACGTTGAAATAAAAACGAGACCGGCGGCTCGGCACTAGCAGTATAACATTGTATGGATCCATACGCGTGTCGTGAGATCGTTTCGGAGCACGATATCCGTCAGTTGTTAGAATGGAACGAGGCGATCGATCAGCAGATTAAAAATGATATAATCATGTTCGGTAAGGCCGACGTCGTAGACGGAGCGTTGATGATAAAAAGACTTTTTCTACAGTCCGTTTCCATACGTTCGATCGAGGACTATCTCGCCTTCAACAAACCGATGAATCTGGATGTCGTAGCGTTGATCGGATTGCTGGACAGTGCGTACACCGTTCAAACGAAACACACTGCTGGGAAACGCATCGGGCCCCCGGCCTAACGGGCGATGTGGAACGGGGGCACAACAAAAAAGAATTTCACTCTAGCCTCGGGACTCGGGACTCGGGACTCTTGCCTCGGGACTCTGGCCTCGGGACTCTGGCCTCGGGACTCTCGCCTCGGGACTCTGGCCTCGGGACTCTGGCCTCGGGACTCTGGCCTCGGGCCTCTGACCTCGGGACCCGCGCGCGTTGTGAATGACGGACGCTGGGATAGCGGTTGGTGGTGGTGGTGGTGGTGGGGATTTCCTATATAAGAGAGAGGCTGCAGTGTACGCGATCACGGTTCACTCACTCACTCACACCCAGCAGCACCGGAAATGGGCGGTGCTTACCTAAAGCGATAACAAACGACAGTGTACCCTGGTTAGTCGAGCACACAACAACCGCCATCTACCCTTACGGAAATGGGCGCAGCTTACCTAAAGCGATAACAAAAAACGGTGTACCCTGAATGGTCGAAGACACAACAACCACCATCTCCCCTTCGGAAATGGACGGAGCTAACGTAAAGCGATAACAAAAAACGGTGTACCCTGAATGGTCGAAGACACAACAACCACCATCACCCCTCCGGAAATGGGCGGAGCTAACTTAAAGCGATAACAAAAGACGGTGTGTCCTGATTGGTCGAGAATACAACCTCATACCCACCCCTCCGGAAATGGGCGGAGCTAACTTAAAGCGATAACAAAAGACGGTGTGTCCTGATTGGCCGAGGATACAACCACATACTCACCCCTCCGGAAATGGGCGGAGCTAACTTAAAGCGATAACAAAAGACGGTGTGTCCTGATTGGTCGAGGGGCGTGGCCTAACCGGTCACGTGGCCTACCACACAACGAGATAAGAATGACATCAGTCCCAACTCTCTAACTCTTAACACAAAAAAACAAAATTGCGGTGGCGCAGTATGCCCCCTATTATACTGATTGCCTATCTCCTTACGCGATCCCTGATTGGTCGAGGGCGTGGCCAAAGACTGCCTATCTCTATTACGCGATCCTGATTGGTCGAGGGGCGTGGCCAAACTGGTCACGTGGTCTACCACACAACGAGATAAGAATGACATCAGTCCCAACTCTCTAACTCATAACACAAAAAACAAAATGGCGGTGGCGCAGTATGCCCCCTTATATACTACTTACACATAAACAGACTAAAGAAGTGTGTAACTAATTCCGAAACTCCTGCGAGTAATCAACAGCTGTTACTACCAGATCAAGCGGTCCCACCAGTAATAAATCTTTTAAGGGTTTTACTTATTCGAAGGACAGAAAATTAATGCGTAATCAGAAAACATTCATTTTAAATTTAGTTTTTGGTACCCCTAAGGTACTTCTTTACTCAGACGCATTTCTGTAATTTTATTTTGTACAATACTAGTTAATATTGCATGCTTCATTTGATAGGTTCATCGGAAGTATTAACGATAAGTTCAGTGTATCCCATAATCAATTATTTCACTTTTTTATTTTAGCTCTAGTAGTAAATGGTTTTAGACGTTTTCAGGAGAGAGGGTGAGCTATACATTCACCTTTCCGCTTTTATTAACAATATTTTTCTTTTTCTTTACGTCTCATAACAATTATATAAATGTTTCTCAAGGCCCGTATTATGTACAAGGATGGTATTTTTATTCACTATTTCTTTTTAGCCTCGTACCTTAACGTAGGCCTACTGCATGTTGTACTGTGGACTGTCGAATACATTATTTTTTTTTGGGTAAGTTTGCTTTCAGTTAGCTACAAGTTGTTCACAATTTATTTTCTCATAGCCGTCAGAAAGCCTTTTTACTTTTTTTTCCTGCTCTTGTTTATTTAACCTTATCTGTTAATAATTTAAGATACTCGATGTTTCGAGATGTTTTAAGAGATGGTTTATGTAGTTTAAGTTTGGATTGTTTGATAGATTGATAAAGGTATAGCATGTAGTTTTGTTTTACAGTCAATGTCTTTAGGCAGGTGTCTTAGCCGATCAGTGTAGAACAGAATGGCTCACAATAAAGTTCCTTTACGCCAACAGTTTCTTATTTAATTTCATTATTTACGATTGCAACAAAGATTATTACGGGTTTATTTGGGGTAGCGCTAAAATATTGTGGTGCTCCATTTACTGTGTTAAGGAGGATAGTCAGTTTCGTTGTTTTACAATATTAACGCACAGCTTTGTGAATTTAACGGAATAAATTTATTTTCCTTTTTAATCTTTATTGTGAGTTTCTGACGATGCAGTCTTATTGGAGAAGAAGTTTTATTGAATATATTGATGACAGTTACGGAGTTATATATATGTTGTGGAGATTTACGTACAGTTATGTGAAGGTTGTTGAAGTTTTGAGTTCTGGTTTTTGAATTTTTTTTTGAGGTTGAAGAGAGTTACATTATGTCCACCAAATCCGTGTTTCAGTAACTAAATTTCACTTCTGGTTGCTAGCTTAACCGGCCTTCCTTTTCCTTTCCTCCATTTGGATTGTTTATCGGAGCCTATGATAGGGTGTGGAGGTACCCTGCGTACAGTTCCGGTAAATCAGTCACTGTTTTGTTTTGGTTGGGATCCGTTAGGAGGAACCGTTCTCCTTTTTAGACAAGATTTTACGAGTGAATGGTCCGAATCTGACGAGTGATTGAGTTGTGCGAACGGGACTTTGAATGTTGGTTGATTGTGACAAAATCTAAGTCTGGACTGGTGATCGTGGAAGACCGTCGGCGAGTCTCCTCCATTTCAAAACTTCAAATTCTTTTTCCCTTTATCTCCGTATGGGACTGATCTGAGGTTTGTTGCGTACAGCTGGCAGTCCGTTACCATTTTAGTCAGTTAGTGTTTGTAAATTATGCATGGCGGTTTGCGAAAAAAGCTGACAGGAGATTTTCCGTTTTGATAGCAACTTGTTAGTGAAATACTATGATACATTATCATACTCTGTCCCTGTGTTTTTTTTCCTATTTTCTCTTTTTTTTGTTGTTTCACTTACACTATTAGGACAAAAACCCCTCCCCATAATTCGATTTTAGTTATCACACGAAGGGTCTTTCCGCTCTGACCCTTTGTATAGTTGTTTTTAGTTGATTTTTGGTTTTTTTTTAATGATCCTTGCTAAGACACACCATTTTTTTTGTGTTATTAACCCGTTGTTAATATATTATGGCTTGATTTGTTATGGTTTTGTTTTTCCTTTCTTTCAAAAAAAAGAGAGGGTTTAGTAGGTTGAAAGTTATTGTGTTGGATTTTTGGTGTAGTATTTTGGAGCAAGATTTCGGATTGATTTACTTTCAGAACGTTTTGAAATGGTCGGAATGTTTATTTAATTTGGCTACGCATCGATAAAGTTCAGCATAAGGTTAGGAATATTTTCAGCATAAGAATATTTTGTTTTCATACTTTAATATTACAATGAAGCATTGCTTAATTAATCACTACTGATATTTCGTTGTGAACAATTTAGTAGAGATGTACAGTGATTTGCCGAGTAGACAGTTTGTTTGTGTTTCTTACTCAATTCATCGAATATTTCGTAATTTCTTATTTCATAATTTGCTACACTGTAACAAATATATTTTTCTTAACCCACTATGAATACTGAAGTTTTGTAGCAGTAGGAATTTGAGCGTTTTAATATTTACAGTATCGCATGAAGAGTAGGCTTATATTTGCGGCATATACCGTACAACAGTAAGTTTGGTAGTTTTTGCTAACGAAAAGTAGGCTGGGCTACCCTATTATGGTTGGTGACTTGCCTTTTCGAGTGGTGGTAGCTTTCTATTTTCAGTTAATTAACTTATTTTTTTCTCGTATTTTGACAGTACCACAATACAACCAAAGGTTTAATTGAAATATAAATTAATGATTGTTTTTTTAATAATTCCAACGGACAGCCAAATAACAATTCAGAGTTGTATCCGGATGTTGGTATAGAAGAGTACTATGACAACTCATTTAAACTTAGAATTATAATTACAGTATAATACTATTCGGCACATTCTCTTTGTCTCCCGTTCTTCGCATAAAGGGCATGAACGACGATAGTAGTTATTCTTATGCATTCTGGTGGGTATAATAAATCTTTCATTTATTTAAATAAATTTACATAAAACTTACATTGAACTATGCATAACATGTACTATGTACTATGTACCTGTTCTATCAGATTACATGTACATGTTAATCTATATCTTACGCAAGTCGTTTCATATCTACATACCTGTAACATCCTACATCTTTTATAAAATGTAGTTACAGAATTTTCTTAGTAATAAATTTTACTATCAAAGTGTAGGTTGTTTTAGCTCTGAGTAGTAGTAGTAGTAGTACTAGCAAAACTTACATTATACAATACATGTATGATGTACTTATTCAAAGTGTATATTTCATTAAACTGACAGACTACATAAATTTTGTTTTACACTGTTTATTTATATAAAATGTAGTTACAGAATGTTCAATAAGAAACACACTGTTCCAACAGTTTATTGACTTTTCTGTCTCATGAGTTTAAATATACTACAGTTGAATAACATTTGTGGAACTGTATAAATATTGATAGTTTGATTTTATTTTGCATAGACAAATTCTACTTTGTACATACTATATATTTTATGTCTGAAGACAAGAACAGATTATTATGCTTTCCTTTATCCGTAAAATATGTAGACGTTAAAATATTATTATTTTGTACATAGATGTACTTCTATTGCTTAAATAGTGAAATAGAACTTACACGTAAAGATCTAACTATAATTTATTATCAAAGACAACATTTCTTAACGTCTTAATTTTTATCAGCATTCTATATAAATACAGAAATATATTTTCCACGATGTTATTTGCCAGTTGAAAGTCGAAAAATGAACAGCTCAGAGAAAGATGTTATTATCTGTATTCATGTAAAATCACCTCAAAAGGATAAGGTAAGTTCAATAAAACAAATAATTATTTCATATATAATTTTATTATTATCATTTTATCCTCTAAAAAAAACATACAATAAAACTTTACCATTTAATTTATATAATCTAATATTTCACACCATTCACCATTTTATGTACACAATAAAAAACAGTCTACATAAGAAAAATAATTACTTGAAGGAGATGCTTTTAATTATCATTTTACTTATGTGTTCAAATCATATCTACTGAATCATTACAATAATAATAATAAAAAAAATAAAAAGACACACAATTTCTTCTAAGCTTTTTGTACTTCTTTAATGGAAGTTTATATATTAATGAATAATTAATATAAAGTTACAGAGTCATTATTATTTATTTCTTAGTTATCGCATCATAAACAATGATAAATCAATCATAATAAAACAATATAATATTTCTATTAAAATAATATAATCTAATATTTCGCACCATTCACCATTTTATGTACACAATAAAAACACTCTATATAAGAAAAATAATTAAAAACACACTCTCATAGATATTTCTTTTCAAATTACGTCCTACTAATAGTTTTTTATTTTATTTTTAGCGTACCGTTTCCTCATTTGATAACTTGTTACAATCCATTAACAGTTTTATCAATTTAAAATAATATTTTTATTATGTATTAAGGGATTGTTATGATTTTAAGTTTGTCTCGAAACCTGCAGTACTTTAATTTTAAAAAAAAAACACAAACTACTTCAATAAAAATAGAATACAACAATAACTGTTGTTCTTTAGGTCATCAGCCGAAATGCTGGTTTGAACCTGTAGAGGTTTTACTAAGTAAAATGAGGAGTGAGGTGGTTTACCATTGCCTTCTTTACTGAACAGAAAAGTACACTTATTAGCATGGCGGGCCCTCTGAAAAGCCACTCTGCAAATGACACCTTCACTTCATTCACCACAGGGTCTGGCTGTTTAATGAAGTCCATTAATTTTAGAGGAGATAACTCTGTTTAGTGTCTTTTACACCTCTTCCTCTTCTGTTCTTAAATGATTTAATTGGCTGACCATGCGATAAGAAACCGAACTATTTATTTTACCCCTACAATGAACAGATTGAGTGTAAATAATTTGACACACCACCTATCTGTTATGAGCAGTCATTCTCAGAGTGAAAGATAAAGTAAAGAAAAACAATTTATTATAAATTTACTAAACTTTTTACCACCCTGTATTTATTTATTTATTTTTATTGAGTAAGAAGAAACATAATCTCTTCAAATAAATTAAATCAAATAAATAAATTTAGAATTAGTTAGAATTAGAATTACTTTCACTAACTATTTTATGTAAGAAAAGTATTGCAGTCATACAGATTTTATTGAATTTATTAAACATACTTAAGTCAGGAGATTACCTTTTGCAAACATGAGACTAAATTCTGTAATGCTGTCAATTTAACACAACTCTCATCATTCGGCCTTGGGTTCGAATCCCATTCAGGCACGATATTTATTCATACATTTCAAAAAAATCAGAGTGTATAATAAATTCAATAAAATCTGTATGACTGCAATACATCTGATTTAACACAAGAATACATAACAAAATTTCATAAAAAATTACTGGACAAATGATAATTCTTGTACTCAAATAAGTTTTTTGTGTTGTTTTATTGACGTCATTGAACCAGCAAGACATAGGCAAGTAGGTAGGTAATGCAGAAATGTCAGTTGTGACTTGACTAACAAAAGGTACCATATCCAGATTTTGTGTAATGAAAATCTGTAGTGTAGCGGAAAGAAGTCATTGTCTTAACTGCTCAGGTTTTTCTGTAACAGAAAACAAAAATTTGTATTAATTATTAACAAGATAAGAAATTTATTCTGTTATTAACTTATTTATTCTGATTTTACTATGAAAAATAATTAGTGAGGTGGTTAACCTTGCCTTCCTCACAGAGTAAAACAAATTACCCCACGTTTCAAATTAACTTTTGACATCATGTTTTATGGTTCATGACAATTTTAGTTTTCTTTTTTTTTGTTTTCAGAGAGGAAGCGAACAATGTTTCTGCGTAAGAGATTATAAGAAAAGAACAATCTACAAAGTTTTATTTCAAATGTCTTTAGAATGCGTTGTTGCACTAAAGAGATTAACGCAGGATGAAATTGATTTTTATACAAAAAGGTAATATGTTAATTATCATTAATATCATAAATAAAATGTATTCCTTAAGATTTCCACATGTTTTTACCCTTAAATGCATATAAAAGCCACAATCTTTAAAACTTTTTATCACGAGAGCATTGACGCATAAATTCCAGCAGACATAACCCTATCTTGTAGATCATGCTGTAAAAATGTAGTAAATAATATTCTCACTCCCACGGCTAGGGGACATTAGTTCATCTGAATATTATACATGTATTTCGGAATCATGTGCTTATTATTTATTACTTCTCATTTTGTTTTTTTTTTTGCGTTTTAAGGTGGTTTTGATTATTTTTTTTATTTTAATTTAAAAAGACACTATTTATCTAATTTGATTGTAAATAATAATTAAGAACAGTATAATATGTTTTAATGTTATAATTTTATAATTTGTTAATTACACCAGTGGGTTGTAATTTTTTCATGTTTTAAATTTAATTGATAAGTTGCATTTATTGTTATACAACAGATTATATTGTTTCGGTGATCAGCCGAAAGTCTGGTTTGAACCTGTAGAGGTTTTACTGAGTAATACGAGGAGTGAGGTGGTTTACCAATGCCTTCCTCACTGAGTGGAAAAGTACGCTTATCAGCATGCCGGGCCCTCTGTAAAGCACATATTTTCCACTCTGCAAATGACACCTTCACTTCATTCACCACAGGGTCTGGCTGTATAATGAAATTCATTACTTTCAGAGGAAATAACTCTGATGACTGTCTTTTACACCTCTACCTCTTCTGTTCTTAAATTATTCAGTCATTTAACTGGCTGACCACGTGATAAGAAACAGAACTATTTATTTTAGCTCTGAAACGAACAGATTGAGTGTAAATAATCTGACACTACACCTGTCTGCTATGGGCAGACAACAGATTATGCATAAAAAAAGTTATATTAAAAAAAACAAACTTCTGTGTTAAAAGTTATGAAATATATTGATAAATGTGTGTTTATTCGGGATAATTATCTCTAACCATTATTAAGAAAATGGGTCAAACGTTAACATAGTGGAGATATGATGTTGAGACCTGAAATTGGTCTTATATTAGGGGAAAAATAATAATAGCAATGAAAACTTTTACATTTAAATTATGGTGATAGAGTTATGTCAAAACAATGAATATTAAAAAAAATCTGGTGTGAAACACTCACACGACTTTCTCTTGCCAATGCAAATAATGAACAATATAGCCTAACATAAGCAATAAAACATTAGATTTAAATAAAAACACTAACCTCAATAAACATAACCTAATTTTAATCATGAGTGAAAGACGCAAAATGAAAAACAACCTCAGTTTGGCTTAAAAATACGAAAAATCTCTCTTTCACGCTAAACTAGGCTTAGTGGAGAAAAATGCTGTTATTGAAAGTTGTAGATCTTTAAATTTCCTATAAATTTGATTGTATACACTTTTGTCGTAAAATGATACTAAGGCTGAAATTTTAAAAAATCGATTTTTTTACATGTTTTCGGGAGAAAAAAACAGAAAATCGGTAATTACAGCTAAACTAAGCGTTATACAACAAAATTTTTAACATAAAATGTGTAGAATTTTAGATTCTCTACAACTTTTATTATACACATGTTCACGCTAAAGTGCATATTAAATCACAATCTTAAAAACACAATTTTTTACGAGAAAATAGAACAGCCTCTCCAAGAATTTCAGCAGATATCGCACCTACCGAATCTTGTAGAGCATAACAAATTTAGTAAATGAGGCGAGTTTTTCGGGTTCAGGGGGCCTGAAAACATGTATTTTCGGTGAAAACTCATAATTAACATTAAAATAATATTTCTCTCCCCTATATATTCATATAAACCAAGAAAACGTAAATAAGTAACTTATAAACTGTTTAATGTTTAACTTTTTCTTATATTTTACTTTTAACTATGCTTACACATCAAGTTTTAAATATTTTTTTATTTACTTATCCATCAAATAAAGAATGTAAATTATATGTAAGAAGTTGTCATTTTTTGTTTTTATAAATAAATTTTAAAATTTTGAATGACAACAATGTGTGGTACAAAATTTTCAAATGTTTAGAATTATAATTGATGTTGTGTATAAATATTGGAATAACGTTTCAACTGTGTAAAAAAAATAAGTGTTAAAAACAAGACGAATACAAGTGAGTAGGTGAAAAATAGGTCACACTACCTCTTAACAAGTGAGTAGGGGAAAAATAGGTCACACTACCTCTTAACAAGTGAGTAGGGGAAAAATAGGTCTTACTAGCTCTTAGTAGTAATAGTAGTAGTAAAAGTAGTATGGAAATGAAGTTTCTATGTCTTAGTGTTGGTATTTTAGAAATACCGTTTCTGGGTCTATTAATTTATTAATTCGTGTCAACAACATTAAAATTACGTATTACTCTCACAAAAAGACTTGTACACTGTATAACGTTTAATTTTCCTTTTTCTAATTATCTAATAAAGTGTTTTTTTTTTATTTGTTCACAGGAAAGTGTAACCGCCACAACAGACATATAAATGTAAATTAATTTTAAAAAATAAATGAAATAATGTTTAAAATATTTTTGTTTTATATAATTTTATTAAAATTCACATACCTTTTTCTTAATCTGAAAGTCTCCTTTGCCGGTCTTCACCAACACATGTGTACTGCAATCAAACGATAGGAGTTCCTCATCAGTGAATGCCGTGTTGTAGCGATCCGGTAGATACATGAAATATTCCTTATCCTCATCCAGGGTACAGGTCCTTTTTTAAATTTGTCAGAATTCAAGCAGAACGGTGCAGTATACGTTATTGACTGTTCTAAGCAAAATGAAACTTTAAAAACGGGTGCCGTTGATTTAAGGTTGGAAATCGAAACGGAACAAACGGTACCCGCTGAAACGGTAGCTTACTGTTTGATCGTTTACGATGCCGTGGTGGAATACAAACCGTTGACTGGCACGGTACGTAAACTTTTGTAATGAGTGTACCAACCTATATATATATAAATTGTATCTACATACTAGAAAACACTTTAGTTTTATCTCGGCAGTATGGGCTCACGGTATTCTCTGTCGCAGGACGCTGAGGACACGGAAACACTGTTGCCAGGACGGACAACACCATCAATAAACGGTATGTATTACATATTTTTACCGCTAACATACACGTTAAACAATAAATTTGATAAACATGTAAGCGTCGGGCTGGTTTGTTCCAATCAAAACTTTAATACCGCGGTCGTATTCACAGCCCCTCGCAAACGTGTGGTCTTGTCGTACCACTTGTGGAAATTAATGGTGAATAATCGGGATCACATACAACTAGCGTTGGACAAGAGCACAAAAATTACATGTCACTTAAAAGCCATCACAGATGACAACTCACATTCCGTGGTGGAGGTGAAACAAATTTTTGGAAAATGGTACGTTCAGGTTGTTGATAATAAAAACAATAAAATTTCTTTGACAACCTCCGAGTGGTTTTGGTTTGATAAACATATACCAAGCCTGACTAAACATGTACGTGACATATGGTATGACGAATCAAAGATTGTAGAGGGGATAACTAAGGTAAAAACGTCACATGTTGCGTGGTGGACAGACAGGTTGCAAGATGAGTATGCTGCGTATAAAACAATTGTAAAATCGCAAGAGGAGACAGTGGACTAGTGACTCGTGAGATGTACGATTCGGTAGTTGACGATTTAACGCTTTTTGTTGGCGGTGTAGCGGTTCCGTTTTCGGCCACATGCAAATTAAAACACAGCTACTTGATGATTGCCGATTTTACTTTCCATCATTTTTCACAACCGGATGACGTTAAAATTGAAATTAAATTTAAAAATAAATCCAGAACGTATATCTGTGAATTTGAATGTAATGACGTGAAAAAAATATCCCATGTCGGTTCGGGAAACATATGTTTTGTAGGTTTCACACGTGATCCATATGATGGTAAAATACAAAAGTTTATGTTGGATGACCATGTGTGCAATAAACGTTCGTCGACGGTAGCACAAGACGAGAAATTGATTCTGTCACTGTCCGTGTTCGATACAATAGATAGACGAGTCGCCTTTGATACGGTAGACGGACCAAGTACCACTCGCACTGATTCATGTAATCGAACGCTAGTCGGTTTTGAGGGGTGGGAAAAATCAACAGAGTCGTACGGTTTATGTACAAGATACGTAAAAGATCATCTTATTTTGTCTGTGTATATATTATTCTATATTGGCAATACTGGTTATTATGTGACACTGTAAATAAATTGAAAGAACAGTTAGTTTCTCAATCAGTGTGGTAAAATGTCTCATTCAAGTTGCATATGTGAATTTCAAGCTTTCTACGATAACAGCAATGACTTTGTGCTTAAAGAATTTGTTGTTTTAGATTTAAACACACGTTCTTTTGTTCATTTACACTTTAAGCCACCATTCGATCGAGGTGAGTTGAATTGTATTTACAGAAAAACTGCACACTGGTTAGAATCACGTTTTCACGGTTTAATTTGGGAAGAAGGTGATATTCCATACAGTTTGACAACAGTCAAAAATATTCTCAATCAGTATAAATTTATTTACACAAAAGGACGTGAAAAACAAGTTTATTTAAAGTCATTAGTTGATGGGGTTGTTATTAATTTGGATGAGTGTAAACATTTAATACCAAGGTTAACAAACGAAAATAAAGTTCATTGTCCTGTCACCACGGGTATACACAAGACCGATGGTAGAATGAGATGTTCTCTTTCAAAGTGTATTCATCTCGCAAAATGGTTAACTTGCGATTACAGAAGGGAAAGTGACAGATTGTCAACCTTTGCGGAACATACGGAAAACGTACGTGAAATAGCAAAATGTGGTTTTTATTTTGACAAAAATTCTGACTCTGTTTGTTGTATGTCGTGTAAAATGCACTTTCAACATATAGACAGTGTACTAGCAGATCATGTAAAAGATTCACCGTCTTGTAACTTGTTGATTAGCTATATCAATAACGTACCAATGACTCTGGAACATATTGTTCCGAGGAGGGAACACTTGACATCTTTGATGTGATTGTTGAGGCTCTGTCGACTTAACTTGTCTCGTTTTGAGAAAAAATAAAAACATTTTTTTCTCTGACGTCATCCTCGTGATTGATGTTGAATGAAAGGGGCTCTGGAGGTCTAAAAACCACCGTTGATTAGTGTCACGGGCACTCTCTGTGTGTTACGGACGATCTCCGATCACCAACTGAAAAAAAGTATACAGGGCGCTGATGGCTTAAACTCCACCGCTGACAAAGATCACGGCAATCCTCTTGCAAGATTGAACATGTGTTTGTGTGAATGAGGTCTTAGATGTATGCGTTCCCTTTTGAAATTGTAGTGAAACTAAGCTTTTTTTTATCAAGATCATTAATACGTCAAGAATTTTTGAAAAAATTAAAAAACACATTTATTGCTTCATTGTTTTCCTTCATGTGTGTATGGTCATTTTCCTTAGTTTAATATTTTTAATCAACTCTTGGTATTTGAATGTGAGTGTTTATCTGAATTGTATCAACAAAGATATTTATAAAAATGTAAACACTTTAGTTAATGCAAAAAAAAAATTTTAAATGCGGTTGTAGGCCTACGTTACGTTTTTTTGTGACCTCAGTTGCATAAAAGACAGCTGTGGGGGAGGGTCCGCTTGTTAAATAGAAAAAACCCAACGCGCCTTTGTCATAACCGCATACGGTGGTGGGGAAAAATGATGGTATATAAGCGGTGAGAACTCGGTGAGCGGTTCCATTCACTGTTAAACTCAAACTATGAACGCTGACGAAGAACCTTACCAATCCGGCTCATACGTCGAACATTGTCAGAAATATCACAGTGAATATTGTGATGGGCGTCGACACTGGGTGATGTGTGTCAGTCCAGGACCGTGGGAACGATCTCAAGATATCAGCACAGAATGTTGGCTTCCAGAAAAGTGTAAATTGAACAAAAGGCAGGAGCATCAGGCTGAACATCATATAGATACGTGTGACGGTATTGTTCATTGTTATAATATATGCACAGCAAAAGATGGAGAACATTGTTTAGAAGATGTTGTGAAAGTCTTTTGCGAAGCGAATTGCGATGTAGCGAGACGGTTAAAGGAAAACGAGGTTTGATTTGATCCGGTGTAAGAGCGATGGTACACGCGTACGATACAACACAGTTTACACAGAACAACACTAAATACACTTACAGACAAACAAAAACACCTTAAACACCTAGGCTAAATACAAATTTATAAATAGAAATTTTAAAAAAAAATTTGTTTCTAAATTTGTAGTTCAGCCTATATGATGGTCCAAAGGCTCTAGACACGTTGCTTTATTCGATTCAGCACTATGATTCGGACAAAGGAATGTGTTTTAAACTTGTGATGGAGGTGTGTTAATACAGAAGTAAATCGTATCTTGATATGACCGCTTTTGAACTTTCCAAGTCTAGACATTTAGATTTCGAATGCAAACAAGAGTGTTGGTAGGCGTCAGTACCATATTTTATGTTTAAAGTAAATTATATAGAATAATTCATTGCCGATGAAGTAATAAACTGATTGTGTAATATTATTTTCTCTGGGACGTACAATATTTATTGCTTTCATGAGAAACAACTTTTATAAATACACAAGATACAAGAGAGGTACATTTTACAATGTCAGTGGGAATGTTTTACAACCGAAGGAAATTGTATGACCGCTTCTGACCTTATCAAGCTGCTAGGCGTCAGTACCATATTTTATGTTTAAAGTAAATTATATAGAATAATTCATTGCCGATGAAGTAATAAACTGATTGTGTAATATTATTTTCTCTGGGACGTACAATATTTATTGCTTTCATGAGAAACAACTTTTATAAATACACAAGATACAAGAGAGGTATATTTTACAATGTCAGTGGGAATGTTTTACAACCGAAGGAAATTGTATGTCCGCTTCTGACCTTATCAAGCTGCTAGGCGTCAGTACCATATTTTATGTTTAAAGTAAATTATATAGAATAATTCATTGCCGATGAAGTAATAAACTGATTGTGTAATATTATTTTCTCTGGGACGTCCAATGTTTATTGCTTTCATAAGAAACAACTTTTATAAATACACAAGATACAAGAGAGGTACATTTTACAATGATAGTGGGAATGTTTTACAACCGAAGGAAATTGAATGACCGCTTCTGACCTTATCAAGTTTAGACATTTACATTTAAATAGTAAGAAAATGACGCCAGTCGCCAGTATAATTTTATGTTTAATGCAAATTATATGTTACGTTGTCAGGTGAATAAGATAGAAAATATAATTTTGTCTGGGAGGAACAATATTTATTGCTTTTTGTGAGAAATAATCTCCTTTTCATTATACTAGCAGTACATGCATGGTAGAATCATTATTTATGATGCAGTAAATTATTAATCATTCCTCTGGCTGTAAAAGTCAGCAACTTTATGCATTCAGTAAAATTGCAATGCGTTTTACAAGCGTTTCTTTTATATTAGACTGACAGGTCAACGACAGTCTACAAGAGGTAGTTGAACTTACAAGTTCACTTTAGTATAAAACACATTCTAAAGGTTCTTCATACATTTCGTGTTGTTCAAAATGAACAGACATATAGAGACACAATACTACATTTGGTTTCATATTTTCACGTATTTACATGTTGATTCACTAGAATCCTGTTATTATGTTTGCAAACTTTTTAGACTTATGACAATGAACGAACTAAAAACAGAGAGACGGAAAATAACCTTTTTGAATAACTTACGAACCAGCGTACGATTACGTTACATTTCTTTGAACGATTTCGAAGAAGAACGAAAGAAACACTATTTGTCATTGATTTATAACGGATATTATTTTTCAAAATCTCTTAATCTTTTCACCTGTAGCGGTTGTAATTTGAGTAGTTCATTTAACGTTCCAATTCAACCATCTGAAATTAATCATTTGGCTGCATGTAAATTTTATTTTCGTGATTTTTGCGAATTGCCTTGCTTCCACTCAACCTGGTATATTTTTCACCCTGAACGTAAGAAGTACTGGCATATGAACGTTTTAAAGAGATATTTAAAACTTCAATTTCCATGGGTAAGAATTTCGTTAATGTTTAAAAAAAAATTTGGGATATGTACGCTTCAGGTAGATTTTAAGGTGAATATTACATATCGAAAAATCCTTTTAGATTTCATTAACTTACCGAATCAGAAATTTGGTAATATGAGGTCTACAGCTTTTGATTTGATTTTTATACCTGGGAAAACCGCGTGGAAATCCTTTTGTAGTAATAAAACATCTACCAAATTCACTGTCTCGTACAAATGTTCTTGCAAACATTTCTGTGTGAAGTCATATAATTTACGAGCAGAAGACGATGTGTCTTCAGTTAGTGAGATGTCATTTTAGAAAAAAAATTGTACTCTGTTCTCAACTCTTTATGTCCCCTTCCACACTTTTATTACTATTACTTACCCCACCATTGTATCAATACCCCACCAATTCTTGGTCTTTACTTTATATACCGTGACGTGCAGCATATCATCTTGTTCTTCTTACGACACTACACAACAACGCTTACACAAAATGGACTTTGCTATTAAATTCAACTCTATGACTTACCCAAAATATTGTCGAACGTCAGAACTAACAAAAGGCAAGGAGTACAACATATCAACAATGAAACGATCAACCACTAAGTACGGGGACGCCATACGAGTGGACTTTCTGGATGAGGATAAGGAATATTTCATGTATCTACCGGATCGCTACAACACGGCATTCACTGATGAGGAACTCCTATCGTTTGATTGCAGTACACATGTGTTGGTGAAGACCGGCAAAGGAGACTTTCAGATTAAGAAAAAGGTATGTGAATTTTAATAAAATTATATAAAACAAAAATATTTTAAACATTATTTCATTTATTTTTTAAAATTAATTTACATTTATATGTCTGTTGTGGCGGTTACACTTTCCTGTGAACAAATAAAAAAAAAACACTTTATTAGATAATTAGAAAAAGGAAAATTAAACGTTATACAGTGTACAAGTCTTTTTGTGAGAGTAATACGTAATTTTAATGTTGTTGACACGAATTAATAAATTAATAGACCCAGAAACGGTATTTCTAAAATACCAACACTAAGACATAGAAACTTCATTTCCATACTACTTTTACTACTACTATTACTACTAAGAGCTAGTAAGACCTATTTTTCCCCTACTCACTTGTTAAGAGGTAGTGTGACCTATTTTTCCCCTACTCACTTGTTAAGAGGTAGTGTGACCTATTTTTCACCTACTCACTTGTATTCGTCTTGTTTTTAACACTTATTTTTTTTACACAGTTGAAACGTTATTCCAATATTTATACACAACATCAATTATAATTCTAAACATTTGAAAATTTTGTACCACACATTGTTGTCATTCAAAATTTTAAAATTTATTTATAAAAACAAAAAATGACAACTTCTTACATATAATTTACATTCTTTATTTGATGGATAAGTAAATAAAAAAATATTTAAAACTTGATGTGTAAGCATAGTTAAAAGTAAAATATAAGAAAAAGTTAAACATTAAACAGTTTATAAGTTACTTATTTACGTTTTCTTGGTTTATATGAATATATAGGGGAGAGAAATATTATTTTAATGTTAATTATGAGTTTTCACCGAAAATACATGTTTTCAGGCCCCCTGAACCCGAAAAACTCGCCTCATTTACTAAATTTGTTATGCTCTACAAGATTCGGTAGGTGCGATATCTGCTGAAATTCTTGGAGAGGCTGTTCTATTTTCTCGTAAAAAATTGTGTTTTTAAGATTGTGATTTAATATGCACTTTAGCGTGAACATGTGTATAATAAAAGTTGTAGAGAATCTAAAATTCTACACATTTTATGTTAAAAATTTTGTTGTATAACGCTTAGTTTAGCTGTAATTACCGATTTTCTGTTTTTTTCTCCCGAAAACATGTAAAAAAATCGATTTTTTAAAATTTCAGCCTTAGTATCATTTTACGACAAAAGTGTATACAATCAAATTTATAGGAAATTTAAAGATCTACAACTTTCAATAACAGCATTTTTCTCCACTAAGCCTAGTTTAGCGTGAAAGAGAGATTTTTCGTATTTTTAAGCCAAACTGAGGTTGTTTTTCATTTTGCGTCTTTCACTCATGATTAAAATTAGGTTATGTTTATTGAGGTTAGTGTTTTTATTTAAATCTAATGTTTTATTGCTTATGTTAGGCTATATTGTTCATTATTTGCATTGGCAAGAGAAAGTCGTGTGAGTGTTTCACACCAGATTTTTTTTAATATTCATTGTTTTGACATAACTCTATCACCATAATTTAAATGTAAAAGTTTTCATTGCTATTATTATTTTTCCCCTAATATAAGACCAATTTCAGGTCTCAACATCATATCTCCACTATGTTAACGTTTGACCCATTTTCTTAATAATGGTTAGAGATAATTATCCCGAATAAACACACATTTATCAATATATTTCATAACTTTTAACACAGAAGTTTGTTTTTTTTAATATAACTTTTTTTATGCATAATCTGTTGTCTGCCCATAGCAGACAGGTGTAGTGTCAGATTATTTACACTCAATCTGTTCGTTTCAGAGCTAAAATAAATAGTTCTGTTTCTTATCACGTGGTCAGCCAGTTAAATGACTGAATAATTTAAGAACAGAAGAGGTAGAGGTGTAAAAGACAGTCATCAGAGTTATTTCCTCTGAAAGTAATGAATTTCATTATACAGCCAGACCCTGTGGTGAATGAAGTGAAGGTGTCATTTGCAGAGTGGAAAATATGTGCTTTACAGAGGGCCCGGCATGCTGATAAGCGTACTTTTCCACTCAGTGAGGAAGGCATTGGTAAACCACCTCACTCCTCGTATTACTCAGTAAAACCTCTACAGGTTCAAACCAGACTTTCGGCTGATCACCGAAACAATATAATCTGTTGTATAACAATAAATGCAACTTATCAATTAAATTTAAAACATGAAAAAATTACAACCCACTGGTGTAATTAACAAATTATAAAATTATAACATTAAAACATATTATACTGTTCTTAATTATTATTTACAATCAAATTAGATAAATAGTGTCTTTTTAAATTAAAATAAAAAAAATAATCAAAACCACCTTAAAACGCAAAAAAAAAAAACAAAATGAGAAGTAATAAATAATAAGCACATGATTCCGAAATACATGTATAATATTCAGATGAACTAATGTCCCCTAGCCGTGGGAGTGAGAATATTATTTACTACATTTTTACAGCATGATCTACAAGATAGGGTTATGTCTGCTGGAATTTATGCGTCAATGCTCTCGTGATAAAAAGTTTTAAAGATTGTGGCTTTTATATGCATTTAAGGGTAAAAACATGTGGAAATCTTAAGGAATACATTTTATTTATGATATTAATGATAATTAACATATTACCTTTTTGTATAAAAATCAATTTCATCCTGCGTTAATCTCTTTAGTGCAACAACGCATTCTAAAGACATTTGAAATAAAATTTTGTAGATTGTTCTTTTCTTATAATCTCTTACGCAGAAACATTGTTCGCTTCCTCTCTGAAAACAAAAAAAAAGAAAACTAAAATTGTCATGAACCATAAAACATGATGTCAAAAGTTAATTTGAAACGTGGGGTAATTTGTTTTACTCTGTGAGGAAGGCAAGGTTAACCACCTCACTAATTATTTTTCATAGTAAAATCAGAATAAATAAGTTAATAACAGAATAAATTTCTTATCTTGTTAATAATTAATACAAATTTTTGTTTTCTGTTACAGAAAAACCTGAGCAGTTAAGACAATGACTTCTTTCCGCTACACTACAGATTTTCATTACACAAAATCTGGATATGGTACCTTTTGTTAGTCAAGTCACAACTGACATTTCTGCATTACCTACCTACTTGCCTATGTCTTGCTGGTTCAATGACGTCAATAAAACAACACAAAAAACTTATTTGAGTACAAGAATTATCATTTGTCCAGTAATTTTTTATGAAATTTTGTTATGTATTCTTGTGTTAAATCAGATGTATTGCAGTCATACAGATTTTATTGAATTTATTATACACTCTGATTTTTTTGAAATGTATGAATAAATATCGTGCCTGAATGGGATTCGAACCCAAGGCCGAATGATGAGAGTTGTGTTAAATTGACAGCATTACAGAATTTAGTCTCATGTTTGCAAAAGGTAATCTCCTGACTTAAGTATGTTTAATAAATTCAATAAAATCTGTATGACTGCAATACTTTTCTTACATAAAATAGTTAGTGAAAGTAATTCTAATTCTAACTAATTCTAAATTTATTTATTTGATTTAATTTATTTGAAGAGATTATGTTTCTTCTTACTCAATAAAAATAAATAAATAAATACAGGGTGGTAAAAAGTTTAGTAAATTTATAATAAATTGTTTTTCTTTACTTTATCTTTCACTCTGAGAATGACTGCTCATAACAGATAGGTGGTGTGTCAAATTATTTACACTCAATCTGTTCATTGTAGGGGTAAAATAAATAGTTCGGTTTCTTATCGCATGGTCAGCCAATTAAATCATTTAAGAACAGAAGAGGAAGAGGTGTAAAAGACACTAAACAGAGTTATCTCCTCTAAAATTAATGGACTTCATTAAACAGCCAGACCCTGTGGTGAATGAAGTGAAGGTGTCATTTGCAGAGTGGCTTTTCAGAGGGCCCGCCATGCTAATAAGTGTACTTTTCTGTTCAGTAAAGAAGGCAATGGTAAACCACCTCACTCCTCATTTTACTTAGTAAAACCTCTACAGGTTCAAACCAGCATTTCGGCTGATGACCTAAAGAACAACAGTTATTGTTGTATTCTATTTTTATTGAAGTAGTTTGTGTTTTTTTTTTAAAATTAAAGTACTGCAGGTTTCGAGACAAACTTAAAATCATAACAATCCCTTAATACATAATAAAAATATTATTTTAAATTGATAAAACTGTTAATGGATTGTAACAAGTTATCAAATGAGGAAACGGTACGCTAAAAATAAAATAAAAAACTATTAGTAGGACGTAATTTGAAAAGAAATATCTATGAGAGTGTGTTTTTAATTATTTTTCTTATATAGAGTGTTTTTATTGTGTACATAAAATGGTGAATGGTGCGAAATATTAGATTATATTATTTTAATAGAAATATTATATTGTTTTATTATGATTGATTTATCATTGTTTATGATGCGATAACTAAGAAATAAATAATAATGACTCTGTAACTTTATATTAATTATTCATTAATATATAAACTTCCATTAAAGAAGTACAAAAAGCTTAGAAGAAATTGTGTGTCTTTTTATTTTTTTTATTATTATTATTGTAATGATTCAGTAGATATGATTTGAACACATAAGTAAAATGATAATTAAAAGCATCTCCTTCAAGTAATTATTTTTCTTATGTAGACTGTTTTTTATTGTGTACATAAAATGGTGAATGGTGTGAAATATTAGATTATATAAATTAAATGGTAAAGTTTTATTGTATGTTTTTTTTAGAGGATAAAATGATAATAATAAAATTATATATGAAATAATTATTTGTTTTATTGAACTTACCTTATCCTTTTGAGGTGATTTTACATGAATACAGATAATAACATCTTTCTCTGAGCTGTTCATTTTTCGACTTTCAACTGGCAAATAACATCGTGGAAAATATATTTCTGTATTTATATAGAATGCTGATAAAAATTAAGACGTTAAGAAATGTTGTCTTTGATAATAAATTATAGTTAGATCTTTACGTGTAAGTTCTATTTCACTATTTAAGCAATAGAAGTACATCTATGTACAAAATAATAATATTTTAACGTCTACATATTTTACGGATAAAGGAAAGCATAATAATCTGTTCTTGTCTTCAGACATAAAATATATAGTATGTACAAAGTAGAATTTGTCTATGCAAAATAAAATCAAACTATCAATATTTATACAGTTCCACAAATGTTATTCAACTGTAGTATATTTAAACTCATGAGACAGAAAAGTCAATAAACTGTTGGAACAGTGTGTTTCTTATTGAACATTCTGTAACTACATTTTATATAAATAAACAGTGTAAAACAAAATTTATGTAGTCTGTCAGTTTAATGAAATATACACTTTGAATAAGTACATCATACATGTATTGTATAATGTAAGTTTTGCTAGTACTACTACTACTACTACTCAGAGCTAAAACAACCTACACTTTGATAGTAAAATTTATTACTAAGAAAATTCTGTAACTACATTTTATAAAAGATGTAGGATGTTACAGGTATGTAGATATGAAACGACTTGCGTAAGATATAGATTAACATGTACATGTAATCTGATAGAACAGGTACATAGTACATAGTACATGTTATGCATAGTTCAATGTAAGTTTTATGTAAATTTATTTAAATAAATGAAAGATTTATTATACCCACCAGAATGCATAAGAATAACTACTGACGATTCTGTGTTTCAACACCCTTATTTAAAATTACTTTAGTTTAAGAGTAAAACTCACTATTATTCATTTCCTCTGTTTTTAGATTTAAATAAAACTTTGTTTATGTACGCATCGTATAATATTGTCCATATCCCGGTGGCTAAGCGATTGATAAACCAGTGAGATAGAGAATCAAATCAACACTTCGTTTAAGACAAGATAATGCTTCATCCACTTAACATCTAAGTTAACCGTATGAAGATAAAGCCAACGAAGTCTCAGTAATAAACAAGATAATATAATATACAAATAAGCTAATTAGTTTTATTACATAGTAATTGTATCTTGAACACGCTTTAACTAATTTAAATTGTATTCTCTTCCACGAGCAATTTTAAATTTATATCAATCTATAACAACTACCAAAGTAAATTCTTTCACTGTGTGAGATCCAAGAATAATGTCCCCCGTACTAAAGCAATTGTTGATCTTGTCCGCGTTTCTATTTCTCTTCGAGAAAAATGTAGCTTGCGCAAATAACGTCACTAAACTGTTCTCTGGTTTCCACATCAGAAATATTTCCGATGTGTATCTTTACGACTCTTCTATTCCGATAACCTACCTTATCCCATTTAACTCACAGCCTGATTTACCGAAAACCTCAAATTTATTCCAAAATTTATCCTGTCCATTTCCAGACTTAACACTATTTATTAATATCTCACAATCCCAAAACACTGACTACTCTAAACTAAATTCCTTTCCTAGTAAAACCTTAAAAACCCCGCTGGATTTCAAACAACACTTCGCTACTGCAATTAAGGACAACAACAACTCGTCTCCCGCATGTCAACTTTTCCAACGTATAACCACACTATCAAAGGAAACTTTCAATATTCTCCTCACGACAGGACTGCCAATTTCAAATTTTAACCCTTCACGCACACGCAGAGCCCTAGACTTTGTGGGCGAATTTTTAAACTTTTGCTGTGGAACTGCGACACAAAATCAACTACAAGAAACGTTTCATAACGAAAAATATCTAGCCTAATGGAACATTATAACCACCTCACCCAAACAGTACACTCCGACCACAAAAATTCACACAATCCATACTTCAAGAAACGGAAGAAGAATTAAATCTATACGCTAAAATGATTCAAGACACTGAAAACACCGAACTAATACAATTATATCATCTATTGACTATTTTGCATAGCGTACATTGGCAATCGTTCCTAAACACGTATTATTCGCACATGACTTCAGTGCAAATGTCTTGCAAAGAGAAGACGCTACCTAGGGAACTAGTAACACCTGACATGCTACAGGCTGATCTCCGAAATTTGTCTCTCCAACTTCACAAAGGCAATCAACAAATACGTAGTATTGCCTATACAAGAAGCTCACCTCTAAAATGAAAAGCCAATAACAACTTGCGTTTTTTCAAAAACGAAAATTCTATTAAAACTGCAAGTACCCATCATTACCACATCGGTATATCATACACTGTTTCAAGTTGCTCCAATACCACTACTATGGGAAAAACAGATCTGTTCACTGGAAACACCACATATTTACGTAATCAGGAATGGACCACGAGTGCGAACTCTATCACCATCATCTTCTTGCGACTTGAATAATAATGGCCTATGTTTCATTCCAAGGTTCCAACAGCATTCCAGCATT
Organism: Catonia carolina; assembly: GCA_035578175.1. Lineage (NCBI taxonomy): Eukaryota > Metazoa > Arthropoda > Insecta > Hemiptera > Achilidae > Catonia > Catonia carolina. The sequence continues at coordinate 6,307,035 of JAQMRL010000004.1, forward strand.
AACACAGATTGCATCAAGCAAATGTTAACAGACAGTTCACTACAACAAGTAATGCATAAATGTCATTTCGTCTGCCATAAGCGAACGACAGAAGTTTACATAACGGAAGTGCAAATATCAAGGTACTACATCACCAATGTACAACACAATACTCGTCTAGTTTGTCCTACAACAACAGTCGAACTTCCAGTCAATGTTGCCGGTGCTTTGGACATTCAAGTGCCCTGCGAATGTGAAGTCATGAAAGGAGAGTTACCGATCATCAACAGGGTTGTGCCGTGTGATTCCAGGACTCCGAAGTCGCCGGGGGTAACTCATTTGCTACCCGTTTCCTGGTCAACCTTCGACCATTATAAGTTTTCCTTTTACACAGATTTCCATCCTTCCAACTCGTCACTCCCTGACCTTGTAAACCACAAGTGGAACTTATCATTCCCTCAAATTTCCATTCATGATGAAACCCCTGATTATGTTTTCCAAAAGAGCAGCCTACCTAAGTCATGGAAAGACATTATTCTTGCCGATCATGTATCAAAATTTGTAGTATAAACAGCCTTAATTATCATTTTCATCATACAATTATACTTATATATCAAAATTAAAATACTAACCACCAAGGTAAATAACAAACCAACTCATATTGAATTGCGTAGGTTAGATTAAGTTTAAGAAACTACTAAATTTCTACCTTTTTCATCTAAATGCAGAGAAATAAGCATAACAGATTTAAATAGTAAATATTAATAAGAATAGTAATAAGCAATAATAATAAGGAAAACATAATTTCGTTCATTCATCATACTTTTACGTCTCAGAAAGCTAGTTGTTTTAAATTCCGAATTTATTAATTAATTAAATAATTCAAAAAACATACAGCACACTACAATGTACAATCTGCAATGCCAATCTACAATAAACAGACCTTTGAGTTAGCCAACAGTAAATTTTTTTTCCCAGTCTTTTAACCCTAAAAATGGGAATTGCTCTATATTATTTTTGTCTTACCTTTTTGTCTTATTAACTTAAGATTCAAGGATAGTAGTTGGACCTATTCGTCTTTCAACAGCGTTCTGTTTGTCTCGATGGACATTGCAGGTTCCAGCAATTTAAAGTTTACAAATGTCAAGCAACTTCTCAGCACACACACAACCAAACGATTCGTTTAACTTTCAGTTTTTTTTACACACCCCCCTCCAAGGGAGATGATTGTATAGAAATCTTTGTTTCTACACAATCCAATTAGTGTTCCCGAATCCGTAATTTTTTTTCCTAGTTTTCCCCCTTTCAGCCTATCTTTGGGTTTTCCATATACCGGAGTAGGGGAATGTAAAGTTTTTGACTTTACAATTCCAAATTTTCGACCTTTGTTGAAAATCGTAGTTTTCTAATCTCCCTTGACCCTTGGAGTTGATCAAATTTTGTCTTTTTAAAATAATTAAAATGGTGTTTTTTTTTCTTTATTCGTTAAGGAAGATAAAAATATTATTTTATTATAAATAAAAGTTTGTAATTTTACATAACATATTTCTTTTCAAAAATTTTTATTATTTCATAAAGAAATCACGTTTTATTAGTTTATTCTAGTTGGTTATATTTCACATGTTTTTACATCGCGTTTTCTCGTGGGAAATAAGAAAGCCTAAAGGCCTATTTTCAGTTCTCACTGTTCAAAGCCCTTGCCTTGCAATTCCAGATCCTGGGAACAGTTTTTAAGTTCCATTTCTACGTACTTTTTGTAGAGGGGCCTACAGTTACTTCAGCACTTTTTGCGGCTAATTAACGCGTTTGTTTTACGCTGGATTGTCAACGTCTTTCATAACGGCTAGTTTGATTGGTTCCCCCCCCCCCCCACGTACGCCTGTAATTAGCGCCCCGGTCAGCCGTGTGTGTGCAGAAAATCGTCCGAGTGTTGTTTCTATTGTGTACGCGTAAAGTCGTACTCCTAAGGTGCTGTGCTGATATTGGATACTCACTGAAAGGTAATTTTTTTAATTTTTCTTTTGTCATCCAATTAAAAAAAAATGAAGAAAAAGAAAAAAATTACTTTTTTAGAACCATTTAAATGGAAAAAAAAATTAAATAATAGTAAATAAATAAATTTTCATGTAGAATTAGTGAAATCATTTAGTTTTTTTTTATTAAATAATAATAATAATAATTAAGAAAAATAAGTTAAAGCTGTTCAAATATAAAAAAAGAAAAATTATTTTAAAATTTAATTATAAAATGTTTAAAACTTTAAATTAAATACTTAAAAAAACTAAAATACTTAAATGCTAAAAATATAAAATAATTAACAAAAATAATTTAACGGTGTTCAAATATAAAAAAGAGAAATATTATTTTAATTAAACACGTTATTAAACTGAAATTCGTCTCTTGTATGTTATTTAAAAAAATATATCTTCCTATTTTGTTGGATTAGTTCTAGAAATAAGTTTCAGATAGATGTACTGCATTAATTATATTCACAATGGGAGATACATTGAATGAACGTTACACAGTACTGTTATAAAGATTCTGTACCTACAAAAATATTTTTGAATCTCCATATTAAACACTGCACCGTGTTTGTTTTTTTTTAACAAAAAAAAAGTATATGTCTTGGCGAATTTACTGAAATTTCTTGTTTCTCCAAGATTAATTCACCAATGGTTTTGTATGGTGATTTTTATAAATTTGCAATATGTTTGGCTACAAAGTTTTTTTTCACTATCTAAAAGGATTCCGTAATCCGAAAACAGTCGTACCTTCTCGCAAAACATAAAGCGAGAACAGTGGCTCTTAAGTGAAATCTGAGCTGATGTTTTTCACTAAGAAACTGAAAACATGGTTTTGACTCTCCGATCAAAACTTCCCCCGAAACATTTTTTTATTCCTTCATAGGAAATTTCAGGGTCTTGGACGTTGGGCCGTTCTACGACGTCCTGGTGGAGGCAACCTTTAATATAGATTATTTTTATCTAGTAAAAACAGGTAAGTGGTTGAGTGAAATTTTCAGGTTATTACGGCTGTATGGAGTAGAAGAATGGAGACATCTACTTGATGAATATTATAAACACTCACACTACCTCACAAACAAAAAATTCACACTTTCATTTAAAGTAATTTTTTTTTATTTAAATCCTGTTCAAGGGATACACTAATTTACGTGTTTGGAGCACGGTACATTTGAACTAATATTTTTTTTTCCTAATTTGGTTAAAATTACAGCCACAATTCAATTTTTTTTACTACCTGTCATAATATATATATGACACATTTCAAACCTTATATTTTGCACTTATTGTAAAGTCATATATTTTACACCTTTCAAATGTCGATTTATTTTACACTTTTTGTTACTTGAATTGATAAATACTATAATAACTATAAACTATAAACAATAATTATAATAACCTTTGGTAGCTATTAAAATGAATATCACTTAACACCTCCATTTTTCTCACAAATTCGAAGTAATTTCACCAATAAATTATTGAAATTTTCACGAGATTATCCATATTTATTTGTCAGTTACACATTTTTATTTATTAATACAACTTTTTAATTCTATGAAACTTAATCATATAAAGCAAACAAACTCTGACAAAAAAAATCCAGCACATACATAAAACAAACAAAATATGTACACAGACACACGTAACTCGTCCGAAAACACTTGCTTCAGCAAAGGATTTTAGTTATACTAAATACTTATAATAATATAATGCCTTTATTTAAAACATAATTGATTTACAGCATAAAAAAATAATCATTCAAAATTCAAAAGAAAAATAAATATAAATAAACAACAAACTCAGCATAATCTTGACGTGACCTATGGATGGTCGTCTGCCAGGATTAGAAATTTAATAATAAATCAAATTAAACTCGCTGTTTTCCTTGAGCGTAGCTTTAAAATAAATACCTAATAACTACAAAATAGTTTCCCCATCCTAATTATACCTACAACCTAAACTTATGTTATTTTAAAATTAAATAAATCATTCTAAAATTTGATAAGAATCCTACAAAGGCTTCTTTTAAATTGTTAAATAGGAAAAATAGACCTAGTTAAATCAAAATTATAAAAATAAATCAGTGTTTAACAGGGAAAAATAAAGTGGGGCGTTCCAATAAATCAGTCTCTAAAATTCAACATTGAATAATAGATATGAGAGGGTCGCACTCTGGTGATAAACCATTTCCCTTTCTCACACACTATCTATCACATACTCACTTACACCACATACACATACTACATACCACATACACATATAATGATATTTACAAATTAATTGCAATGACAATGGCAATCAAAAACACAATTGAAAATAATTTAATTATAATGATATTAAATGATATTACCTTATTTAAATTTGAAGTATTAGATCTATTAAAAACACAATTGAGTTTCTCCTATTAAGAGAAACGACATTAAATGTTATTAATTTCAGTTGTTTCTTTAATTGTTCACTGTTAATCACATTTTATGCTTATTTTTTTATATTTTATTTTTATACCATTGTTACAATCAAAAAAAAAATCCGTCAGCTGTTTATTTGTTTACATTCTTGTGTATGTTGTTTATGCCAACGCGGTACAATTTACTATTAGAAAAATATATTTTTCTTTACATCTCCCCCCCTAAGGAAGGTAAAACAAGATGACCTCTTATTTACTTTCTTCTTGGTTTGCAAACTGAGAGGCTGGAGTCAACTTCGAGATGTGGAAAAGATTCGATTCTGATCTTTTTTGGCCAGTGTATATCTTGTAAATTGAGTTTGATATTTTCTCTATAATTTTGTAGGGTCCGACTCTCAGTTCGTCGAGATTTTTCCGATTCAGTTTGTTTCCATTGTCCACAAAAACCGTATCACCAATTTTGAAGTCACCACATTTTCGATTCCTATCATAAACTGTTTTGTTGTAATTATGCGATTTGATTGTATTTTCCAGAGCCCTTTCCCTGTCTCTAATCAAGTCAATCTCTGTCTTTTCAGGTTTTAACTCCTTTGGCAAAATTGTAACATCTGTACCATTTAGTAGATATATTGGAGCATATCCAGTTATAGTGTGCACAGTTTCATTATAATTTTTTACACAATTTTGTGCTATGGTGGTCCATGCTGCTTTGCTGTCTCTTTCGTTAACCTTACACCTGATTTTATTGACCAACGTTTGATTTAATCTTTCATTTAAACCGTTTGAGAATGGTGAATTCACTGCAGTGAAAATTAGTGGAATATTTTTATTATCCAAAAATGTTTTGAATTCTCTAGAATTGAGGCCTGGGTACTGGTCGGAGAGGATTATTCCAATGTTGTCAGCTTCTGCGGTATTTTCCACTAGTTTGATAAAGTCCTTCGCATTTTGAGTCCTTGATGTCAAAATATAAGCGTATTTTGTGAAATGATCTGATAGCAGGTGCAAGTATCTTTTTGTTGATCTTGAACCCCCAAAGCCTCCAATAGTATCAATGGAACAAATTTCAAAAGGCTTTGTGGCAGGACCCAGGTGAGACATCAACCCATATTTACTTTGTCCTCTTGATTTGTTTTTTATACATACTACACAGCTTTCGCAGACATGTTTTATGTTTTTTGTCATGTTTTCTGCTGTATATGAGGAGCTGATCATTCTTTGCATTTGTTTAATTCCTATATGACCTAGGCTTATACGTACATTAATGATGAATTCTTTACTAAATTTTCTGATAGAATAATTTTTTCTTTTTTCTTTACGCTTTTGTAATAAACGTTATTTTTGGATATTAGTTTTTCTCTTTGGTATTGTATCTTTTCATTTTGAGCTTGGTCTTTTAAGATATCTTCTAGTCTTATTAAGTTAACTACTTTTAATTGCTCATACAGGTACTCATTTGGCTCTAAGACAGGATTCCTGCTTAGGCAATCAGCTTCAATGTTGTGTCTCCCTGGAGAATATTTAATTTGAAAATCGTATTGAGATAAATAGTAAGTTAAATCTCCTAATTCTTCATCCGTTCTTGATCTTATGTTCATATTCTCCAGCGGTTTGTGATCTGAAAAGACAGTAAATTTTCTACCCATCAATAAATGCTGCCAATATTGAACACATTGTTTGATTGCTAGGCATTCTAGGTATATAGCTTTCTTCTTTTTCTGAACTTCATTCAATTTCTTTGAAAAGTATGCAACTGGTTTTTCTTCATTGTTTTCTTGTAGTTGTTTTAGTACGGCTCCTACGCCTAGTATACTAGCATCTGTGTAAATGTGCATAGGCAAATTTGGATCAAAAATAGTCAATATTGGTTGAGAGCATAGTAAATGTTTCATTTCATCAAATGATTCTTGGCATGCTTTTGTCCAGTTAAAAGTTTGCCCTTTTCTTAAAAGGTTATGTAAAGGGTCTAATTTTATTGCTATTTTTGGCACATACTTATGATAATAGTTTATCTTTCCCAAAAATTGTCTTACATTTTTTTGCGTTTTTGGAGTTGAAAAGTTCCGTATTGATATTAAGTTGTCTTTCAGAGGTTTAATTGAATTATTCTGTATGATATGACCCAGGTATTTCACAGACTCAGCTGCAAAAGTACATTTAGAGAATTTTAGTTTCAAGCCTTCATTTTTTATTGCTTGAAAGAGCTGTGTTAGATGTTTGATGTGGTCCGGGAACGTTTTTGAAAATAGCAAGATGTCATCAATAAAGCTTACTGTAAACTCACCGAGTTTGTGTTTACGTATTATGTTACACATTATCCTTTGGAAAATAGCTGGTGAGGTTTTTAGGCCGAAGGGCAAACAAGTCCATTGAAAATGGCCCTCCTGTGTGACGAATGCAGTTTTGTGTCTATCTGTGACACGCAAAGGTATAGACCAAAATGCTGAGTTCAAGTCCAACGTTGAGAAAAACTTACAATCTCTTGTCCGTACCATTAGGTCCTCAATAAGTGGGAATGGTTGTGATTGAGGAATGACAATTTTATTTAGGTCTCGAAAATCTATGCACAATCTTGATTTTTTGTTTTCATCTTTTTTATATGCTAATGTGACTGGAGCTGCAAAGGGACTATATGATTCTTCTATTATATTCCTTTCTAATAATTTCGCAATCTGTTTTTCAATCTCCTTTTTATCTTCAAATGTACAACGATATGGTCTTTTACTGCAGTATTTTTCTACTGACAGATCAATGTGTGCTTCATAATCCTTTACTGTTCCTATGTCATGTTTATCGATTGCAAATACAGATTGATTGTTTAATATTAAGTCATCAATTTCTGCCTGCTTTTCATAGTCTAGATGATTTATCTGAATTGTTAAATTATCCTTACTGAAGTTTTCATTGAAGTTAATTGAATTATCAGATTTTATCTCCTTAGAAATCTTAATATCTGGATTTTTAGTTTCCTTAGAAACTATTTCACATCTGTGTATAGGAATTTTCTGACTGATTCCTAAGTTTTCGTCTTGAACCAAGTAAAAAATTTTTATGGAATCAAGCCCAATTAAGAAGTCATAATCGAAATTTTCTTTATCCACTACAAAGACTGGAATTTTTTTTCGATATTAAAAATGCTCACGTCAAGTGTTACTAAGCCTTTTGCCTTTTGAACGCCATTAATTGTTTTTAAATTAGTATTATTGCAATGATTTGATTTGTTATTGTTCACCTTCAATAACCTTGAATTTATCAATGACACATTTGAGCCTGAGTCATAGATTCCAAATATTTCAACCTTTTTATTCAATACTAATTTTACTTTAATTAATGGCGGCACTATTAGTTTTTTTGGTCTTCACCCTGTAGTTCACATTCCAATTCAGAATTATTAACAAACTTTATTTGTTTCTTGTCTTTTTCATTATCATTCTTAGTTTTAAACCAGCACAATTCCTCTGAGTGATAGCGTACACCTTTCTTTAACTTTTCGCAAATGCTACATTTTACTTTTATCAGTTTGGTATCGTCCTTTTTTTTATAACTAGATGTTCGAACTTGCCAAGTTCGTTAAATAAGTCCTTTGTTTCCAAAATTTCATCTCTGTTGATCTTATCTGTTATAAACTTTGGCAAGCCTGCAGCAATTATATCTATCAAAGTCCCCTGATCAATTGTCTTTCTAATTTCAAGTAAAAGTTTTTCCTTTTTCACAGCATATTCTAATAAGGATCCTGCTTGATATTTAAATGATAAAGCATATCTGCTAGTAGTCCAGCCTTTATTAGCGTAGGTTAGTAAAAAGTTTGATTTCCATTCTGGCCATTGGGATTGCAAACTAAGCTTTATCATCATGGAGGAATACCAATCAGTACATGATTTTTCTAGAAATAATCTGAAGATTTCAATTTTTTCTTCATCTTCTACTACATCGAACCTTTGACATTCTTTTTCAAATATTTCCATCCAATGATATGCGTTTATGTTTCTACCATCAAATTTTTCAAGTACAAACCTTTCAGATAATCTTTTAATATTTTGCTTTTCTTTTTTTGTTGACATTCAACTAATTTTTCCAAAATTTTGACTATGGGATCTCCCGAATCCGTTTTGTTGGCAATGGTCAATCGTTCTTGAGTAACTTCTTCTAAGAATTGGTCTTTAAAGACTACATTACTATCTTCATCAAAGTATGTTTGTAATATATCCTCTGTCATTTTTATCCATACACTTCTCGTTTGATGTCTTTTTTTTAACGTATTTTTCACTGTAACATATGCTTTGGACTTATGGACATGTTCATGAAGTGATGCCGCTTGGTACTCGTCAGGAATTAGGAATGCTTTGTCATCTTGCGTGACAATTGAGGTTATGGCAATATAGTTTGATTTTCCGTCTACTGTTGGTTTTGTTTCAAACGTAAATTTCAATTTTTCCATTTTCTAACAAAGAAATGTCGTTTTATAATGATATTTACAAATTAATTGCAATGACAATGGCAATCAAAAACACAATTGAAAATAATTTAATTATAATGATATTAAATGATATTACCTTATTTAAATTTGAAGTATTAGATCTATTAAAAACACAATTGAGTTTCTCCTATTAAGAGAAACGACATTAAATGTTATTAATTTCAGTTGTTTCTTTAATTGTTCACTGTTAATCACTTTTTATGCTTATTTTTTTATATTTTATTTTTATACCATTGTTACAATAAAAAAAAATCCGTCAGCTGTTTATTTGTTTACATTCTTGTGTATGTTGTTTATGCCAACGCGGTACAATTTAATATTAGAAAAATATATTTTTCTTTACACACATACTCTCACTTTCTAAAATTTTACAAATGGCTCGTCAAACTGCACATAACTAATTGGTAATTACATTCGTTTACTAGCCCTCTTCTATAAGAAAGCGCAACTCGTAAATATCCCGCTAGTTTCTTCTAACTTTTACCATGTAACCAGTCCAAAACCTCCTCGTCATTCAATTCAGGTTTACCGAAATAATTTACACGTATACTACTTAATATGGGACACCTTCCCATAAAATGCAACTATTTTCTTTACTCCGCAAATTACACGGGGAACACAACCGCTGAGGTGCCTCTCTATCACATCTGAGATTTAAACTTATTAATTCTCCCCTCGCCTGAAAAATTAATCCCGAAATACACCTACCTAAACCCAGATTTAAAAAAATATTTTCTTCGAAGTCGTGCTCCAACCGACTAAACAGACTATGATTTGCGCATCTGCAGTTCGCCGTAAAAAACTTCATTAAATTGTTTTTAGCACATTACAATATACTGTGACAATATCGAAGAAGATCATGTTTGCGAAAGTTCTAGTAAAATGATAAAATGTTTATGAAATGGTAAAGGGTAGATAATAGATTGAAAAAGTAGCAATAACACAGTAGTAACTATAAAAGTACGCCTATTTATAAAAGGTCGGGTATTGTTGTACAACTATTTATGAAAGAGACATGTAAAAACTTTTATTCTATTTACAATAAGATCTATTGTTGACTTGTTTACAATCGATTTTTCTAGCACTCATTTATAAAGGTTTTTTTTCTTTATTACTTGTATCGAAGTTCGGTGTTTATCGGGAAGATTCTTTTTGATTCACTATAAAAGAGACCCCCCGAGCGCGGTCAGCGAGTTAGTATTCGTTTGATCTTTCAAGAGTGGCTATCGGACGTAGTGCAGGAACGTTCCGAGCATTGTGTTGGTCAACGATTTTTATACTCTCTTTGTGTGTGTATTGTGAAAAGTTATTGTGTATTTGTATTAAGTTCAGTTTTTGTGTTTTCAGTTTCATTTTGTATGTGTATTTTATAAAATTAATTGTAAGTAGTGATAAGTAAATTATTAAGTTATTGATTGTTTATTATTGTATTAATTCATGATAATTAGTTTAATTATTTATTTTGTGAATCGTCCAGTGTAATAAATATTTGTAATTGTAAACTTTAGTGTATTAATTAATTAATTACCTAGATCCCGAAACGGACCTTAGCGATAAGTGTGACAATACTTTCCAGCTTTACCGTCCACCGTGTCACTCCATGCATTCCTCTACTTAAAGCACACCCTTACCATTCATTCACTCCATCGCAACCACTCTCTATACCAACCAGTTTCACTCTCAACCATTATCTCAGCTAACATGCGCGGTAATCTATGCCGGGGCCACTCCAACTCTCTCAGTACATAATTAAAATATATCCGAAATATATAGTGTATAGAAATTGCATTTCAACATTTATTCCTAAATAAATTATATAATATGGAGTGGCTCTTGGTAAAGCAAGCAATTTTTTGACGAAAAATCCCATCACCTCCTCCAAACAATCATACTGTCGAAAGTCCCAGATCTGAGCCCCGTAGGTAGCTGCTGCCCTACCACCGCCCAAAAGATTTTCCACTTAGCCTTCATTGAAACTTCTTTCTTAATGATAAAATTTTTCCACACACCATTTAGACCAAACTTACTAATCGCTGAACTTTCTTTATCATGCCTAGTAAACGACAAACTTGTAGTTAATGTAACTCCTAAATATTTATACCTGTTAACTAATTCAATTTCCTCATTCCCCAGAAACCATTTCTCACAAGCCACTAAACGACCCCCTTCCTAAACACCATTATTTTTGATTTTTGGGTATTAATTTCTAGTCCCCGACGATGACAGTAATTTTTTAGGTTCAATATAATTTTTTGTAGATCCTTTGGCGTGGATGCAATAATAACTATATCGTCCCCGTACAATAATATCTTAACATTAATATCTCGTAACCATATTTATTCCCTCCCCCAGAAAATAACTAATGTCATTTACAAAAATAGAAAATAATATAGGAGACAAAAGACATCCTTGTTTTAATCCACTTACGGTATCAAAAAATTCTGTAATCATATTATTACACCATAACCCCGCCTTTGTATCCCTATAGTTCCGCTATAATACGTACAAAATAATAAGACAGCCCCAATTCATACAATTTATAAATTAACGCTTCTTTATCTACTCGATCAAAAGCTCCTCGTAAATCTACGAAGAAACAGTAAACTTTTTTACACCTACCCATTAATTTCAATTTGACTATGCTATAGAGATTAAATATGTTGTCAACCGCGAAAGAACCCTTCCTAAAGCCAGCCTGATATTCGGATAGCACACCATTTTTATATGTCCACCTCTCTAATCTACTTAACATCTCACCCGAAAATAACTTAGCGATTGCATTTACAAACGAAATCCCTCTACAATTTCTTACCCCAGCCACATTCCCTCTTTTCTATAAATTGGAAAAATCACAGATTCCCGAAAATTCTGTGGTACAGATAATAGCGTTAAAATATTATTAAATACTTCCAGAACTAAATTCAGTTCTTCCCGTGGTGCATTTTTAAAAAACTCTACCGGGGTACCGTCCGTATCAGGCGCCTTATATTCTTTCGCTCTACCCAAAACCATCTCCAGCTCACCCCATTTAATCTCACTATTAAGCATTTTGTCCACTCTATACAGTATTGCATACGCCATCGGATGTGCAGCTGTAAATTCACCTAACAAATTACTGAAGTGACGTCACCAAGCCTGCGGCGAAATTCTCGTTGACATTTTAAAAGGATTGTTCCTAAAAATTTTCATAAGTCCTCAGAATGATCCTGGATCCCTAACTGTACCGAATTTCTTCGCTGCCTGCCTATATAATTGAAGTTTCTTATTTTTACAGAGCTTAGTATAAAATTTATTCGACTGCAAATACGCATTTTTTGTTTCCACATTATTACATCGCCTATACATATTTAATTGTTGAAGCTCCTCGCCCTAGCCTTCTCACACCCCCAGTAATACTACTCCTGTTTGAAAACTATATTATTTTTCCTAACTGAGCTTCTATTATCAGCTGCTTCCTTAATCAAACTAAGTATTTTATTACTTGCTTCACCTTTATCCCTAGGTAACGGACACATCTCAATATTCCGCCGGATGTAAGCCTCATACTTTTCTTTCCCTGATTTGACCCAATAAAGCCTAGGTAAAAGTGCCAGATCAACAACATCCGGCACACACTGCGATGATATAATATCCACCTCCAAAGTCATGTGGTCTGAGTAGATTACTTGCCCCACTTTAAAATTATTAACAAGATTCACTATATCCCATGACACACAACACAAATCAATCACCGACTCACCCACAGTACTTACAAACATAAATTATCCAGTCGCGTCCTCCTTCACTCTACAACTTTTCAGAACCAACAAGTTAAAGTTCTCGCACATATCTAACAACTTTCTACCTTTACTGTTTATAATTGTATCTATTGATACTCTGCAGTAATTTATTAAATTTGTTGAATGAGAATTTGTTCCGGTAGTATTTGATGCTCACCAATCCTACAATTAAAATCGCCAATTAGAATAATCCCATTATTTGAACTATAATTTTTTTTAAATTTCCCACAAATTTGAAAATTCTTCCTCTCACCTTTTCTTATCACAACTGAGATACACAGGAATAATCATAACCGGAACCTGTTTAAATGTAATATTAACCACAACCCTGTCTTTTATTGTCATAAACTTAGTGTTGGATTAGCTAATTAATTTGTAGTACAAGAAGATATCCAAGGCGGTGTAACAGAATTTCATTTGGTGATTGACTATAATCTCAATCTCAGAACGTTGGGTTTTGCAATGGATCTTTGGAGCGACCATTAAGAATACGCGCAAGAGCAAAATAGACAATAAACGCAAGGAAATTTGCTGCACTTAATCACAGAATGCAGTACTGCACTTATCACAAAATACTGAAGCACTTGGATTGTCCAGATTTATACTGCGCAGCCGCGAGACAATTTAATTTTGTAATTGGCCAAGAGGAGACAACGTGATTGGATTTTAGCCTCCAACAGGGCCACAGTGACATGTTTGATCGTGCGTATGGATCAGTTTATTGACCCGATTACGAAACCGGGGAATAATTATCGTTTTAAAAGGATCTACCGTATGCAGAAATAGGCGCGCAGTACCAAAAAATGCGTTGTAATACTAAACACTTAGCATTTATAAATTTATTTTTCCTAAATCCAACAACGGTACCTCCTTTAGCTCTACCCATTTTGTTAACTCTTATTGCCGGCGTTACGCAAATATCATACTTAGCGAACAAACCAGGAACCCATTCTGATTGTTCCTCCTCTACAAAAGTCTCTTACAAACATAAAATATCAAAAGTTTTAACAAAGTTACGAAAATGAATTCAAAATTCAAAATCACTAAATTTATTTTAAGACCCGCTACATTAAAACTAATCAGCCTAATACCGTAATAATTACTCACTTGCAAGCCACTAACCTCCTAATCAATTATCGAGTATTTGGACTACCTTGGCAGACGACATCCTCCTACGTTTTTCGTTACTAACTAATATCATTCCTCTGTTTTTCAGAACACTCAAACCAGAAAAAAAATTTCCGCACATTCCATTCAATTTCTCCAACCCGCAAACGTTGTTTGATTATAATCCGGCACTCTCCGAAAAAGTAAACACCCGTCCTGGTAAATGCAGTTTATCCACTGCCACGAAAACCCCTTCTTCTCCCAGAGTTTTCATTATTTATTTTTTCAAAGCCATTAGCACACTGCGACTTCTACGAGTTTCAACACTAAAGTCTCTATGCACAACATATCGGGTCCCATTTAATTTATATGCATTCTTAGGAATACAGTTTATAACCCTATCTTGCGGTATATGTGCTATAATAGGAGCATTGTCTCCATTTTTACCCAAAGAGTGTGCACGATTTATATAACACTATTTGAAACTCCTAGAGTCGTGCTGCAAAAGTTTTTAACAATTTAGCAACAATCACTCCCCTTGTTATGAGTAAGCCCATTAAAAATTAAAATATTCCTTCTAGAACGATCTTCTAGAACTAGATTAACAATTTTACCCTGCAGAAAGTTGTTCTCGCTTTTTAATTTTGATACCTCCACTTTCAAACCGACATTTTCTTTTATTAAAATATTATAGTGGTGAAATAATTTTATATAAGTACACATTAACAAAATATTTTTCAGGCGCCTGGTAAATCAGTAATAACCTGATAAAATCACATATTTTTAGTCACGATACTTTAACAACAATATTTACCAATATTCACCAATTTCGTGAGAAAGAGCTATTTAGGAAGATATGGAAATACTGTGACACGTTCGGTACAGTCTGATTAAAAAATTTTAACTAAATTTTGAAAATATACATTTTATTCGCGGCATTAAAAACTAAACGACTCGGGATATAAATATTGTGACAGATCGAAGGAAAGGATCGTTCGCGAAGGTTCTAGTGTTTTCATGAAATGGTACACAGTAGATAAAAATAGTAAGGAAGGAACAATAAGACAAAAATAACAATAACACAATAGCAACAATAAATGACAATAGGACTGCGCGATATTGTATAGGATAAAAGGTCGGGTATTGTTTGTTGTACAACTGTTATGAAAGGGACTCGTAACGACTTTTATTCTATTTACAAACAGACCAATTATTGACTTGTTTACAACGGATTTTTCTAGCACTCATTATAATGGGTTATTTCTTTGTTCTCTACTTTTTTCTGGAATGATCTTTCTGAATGGGTATATAAAGAGACCCCCGAGCGCGGTCTAGTTTGTATTCGTGTGATCTTTGTCGAGCGATTATCGGGACGTTATTTCAGGTTAACGATTCCAAGGTATTGTTATATACCGCCATTGTTAGTGTATGTATTGTGTAAATTTAATGTGCAGTTTTTGTGAATTCAGCTTCTATGTTTTGTATGTTTGTGTAATCTTATAAAAGTGATTGTAAGTAGTGCTAAGTACGTTTTTTTGTAATAAGTCATTTTAATTAGTTGATTATTTACTTTGTAAACCTTTAAGTGTAATAAATATTTGTAATTGTAAACTTTACTGTATTAATTATTTAATAACCTAGATCCCGAAACGGACCTTAGCGATTCGTTTCGGAATCTAGGTTATTAAATAATTAATACAGTAAAGTTTAAAATTACAAGTATTTATTACAATTAAAAGATTTACAAAATAAATAATAAACTAATTGCAATGATGTATTACAATAAATAACTTAATAACTTACTTAGTACTGTAACGTTTTTTTTTGCAACGTTACGTGGTTTTCTTTTCTTTTCTCCTTTCTGCTATTTATACGCAGGTTCGCTCTATCTGTCGGATATTTGATGCACTACGTGTTTGCTATTCATCGCTCAGGGCCTTCTAAGTGAGTCTTGTGCGTGACGTCACGCTGCTGTTTCACTGGGCCCTGCTTTCGGCAGCAACCTGCCTGTTCGTTGTTAACTTTTGTGATGGCCGGACGTACATTGCCGTGCTACTATTATAATGTTTTAAATTAATATTAATATGTTTTTTTACTTCTATTCTGCGTATTACCCTTCTAGGTAAGTGTATTTTCTTAATACTTTTACCGTTTTTCTGGCAATATAACCTTGTAAAGTATGACACGGCTTGGTGTAAGATTTTTACATTCACGAAATGGCGACTGATTTTGCCAGTCATCATATTTTGTAACTTCATTAATTGCTGTAAATTTCTTATATTCGTTATGAGTTATGAATATTATTTCAAGTCTATTCTGTATTTTTAAACCCAATATTTTGTAATGATTTCACTCATTCTTAAATGAATTTAATATCCTATTAATTATTGCCAGTGAAACGTATCATATATATATATATATGTTCATGCTTTGATTTGTAAAACTCTATATGTGATTTTCTTTATGATATGTTAACTAATATTCTTTAGTAAACATGAAATCTTCTATTTCATGGTAATTTATATTTGATTTGAGTTTAATTCCTTGCGAATTGTGTTAACTAGGGTTCAACATTCATTTCAAAATTCATATCAAGATTCATTTCGAGATTTACTTTAAATGGTACTTGGAGATTCATGTCGTTATCGTCCAACCAGAGGTTGATGGTCCTGGGATCGATGTCACTAAAGCTCATGTAGACTACGAATGTGGCCAAAACATCCTGCCTGTCTGAGGTTTGATGGTTATTGCGTCTGTATGAAATAATTTGGATTATCCGAGGTATGAGTCAAATTTATTTTTTTTACACTGGGTATTGTGTGTTATTCGTCTACCATTGAATCGATTCTTCTGGAACATTTCGAGATACAAATTTTTTCGTATAATTTTAATAATATCTGGCCGACAAGGCGTTGCATGCGGCGAACAGGATTTTATTTAGTAACGTCAAGACATGAATCCTCCGTAATAAAATGAATTATTTAAATTTTTCAAAATTATTTTTCAATTATTCAATTAACAAATTGCTCAGCAAAATTATTTAAAGAATGAATTTTATTTTATTAAATATATTTTTATAAATACTCACTGGCTCCTTTTAATATATCTTTTCTAAATTACTTAAATAATATTGAATATTGAATATGGATTGTATACATATTGGTTTAAAGATTATTAAGTGTTGTTGCATAAAAACCTAATTAGTCAATTTATTTAAATATATTTTTTAAAAGTTTTTTTAAATCTTGGGAATTCCCTATTTAATTTACTAATGTATTAATTATTTTTGTAAATTAATTTATTCAGCTGAATTTATAACGGACTTGCTAGTCACAAAATTCATTTTCCGTATAACTGTAATAATTAATCGTTTGGATAATATAATTACAAATTTTATTTATATAAGTATTATTTATATAAGTATTGATGTATACACTGAGTTTTCTTCAGATTTATTTTTTGCCTTTCTGTTTTTAAAGGTGAATAAAATTGTAATAGAATCTTATCCTGAGATATTGCTATTGTTAAGGAATGTCTTGGTTATATACAATTTACTCAATTTACAATTTACTTTACTAATTTACTACAGTGAAACTGATATATTACTTGTTATTAATTAAATGTATATTTTGTTAGATTTTGCTGTACTGTGTCTTTATTTATGTATCACAACAAAATTTTTACTGTAATCTCGTTACCAGATTTGCTAAATTTTTGGGCGTCCTTGTGCGGCGTTGAGCAAAAAGATTACAGTACTACTTACAAACAATTATACGGAATGCACATACACAATAAGACACAAAAACAATAGTTGACCAATGCCCGGAGACGTTGACCTTTTCTAACGTAACAATAGCACACGCAATAAACACTTGTCAAAGATCAAACGAATAATAACTCTCCGACCGCACTTGGGCTCTCTTTATTTAGGTAGATCAGAGAGATTTGTGGAAAAAGAGAGATTCGATGCAATAATAAAATATAAAAATCCTTTTTATGGCTCTGGAATAATCTTAACTAGTGTAAACAAGTCACAATTGAATAAAAGGTGTTACAGGTAACTAACCTACTTTCACAAATAGTTGTACAACAAAGACCCTACCTTATTATACACGAACCTTTTTAAATATTCTTTTATAACTAACTCTATTGTTACTTTGTCACTCTATTATTTACTATTTAACATTTATGAATCTCTCGGTTCTAGAAACCTCTCGAACACACATTCCTTTTCGATATCGTCACAATATAATATACTAGAAATCAACGTAATATTTAAAACTATATCGAACTAGAACTTATGACACTCCAAGTTAACTACTCTTTCTGAAAGAGTGAGTAGTTAATACTAAACAACATTGCTGCAGCTGGGATATTTGGCAAGTAATTGGAGTGAGGACTGTACTGGACGGCTCCACGGTCGTTCATGGTCAGGCTAGATTTTTGTGCATCCACCATTGAGCGGTTATTTGGTTTGAGTTAAATTGTAATATCCTGTTGCATGACAGCTCGAGAATTCCAGCGACGTTCGCCGTAAATGCTCATCAATTAAACATCATTAATGACTGACAATACAAATATATAAATACCTATATTGTGACAAAATCGAAAATACAGGGTTCGCGTAATTTCTAGAATTTCATTCATGAAAAGGGTAGATAATAGAGTGAAAAAGGAATAATAGGACAAAAAGCACAATAACACAATAGTAAAAATAAAAGTACGCCTATTATAATAGGGTATTTGTGTACAGCTGTTTATGAAAGGGTCGACCTGTAACACTTCCCATTCGTTTGATCGTTGACGAGTGGCTTTTGGCGTTATTTAGGTTAACTGTTCCGAGCATTGTGTTGGTCAACGATCGTTATACTGTCTTTGTTCGTGTATTGTGAATAGTTAATGTGATCTATATTAAATTCAGTTTTTTTGTATTCAGTGTCATTTTGTATGTGCAGTCTGTAAAATTGGTTGTAAATAGTGCTAAGTAAATTATTAAGTTATTTATTGTTTATTATTTATTTTAAGTAGATTAACAAGTTATTTGTTGTATTACTTTATTATAATTAGTTAATTATTTATTTTGTAATCTTTTAGTGTAATAAATATTTGTAATTGTAAACTTTAGTGTTTTAATTATTTAATTTCCTAGATCCCGAAACGGACCTTAGCGATAAGTGTTACAATATACTTCGGACACTGGAAATACGAGTACATCACTTTCTAGTCCACAGTATTCTAGTCTATAACTCGAAACGTTAAGACTTCTCATCTACTGGTCCATAACTCGAAAATTAGATCACTCATTTACTGGTCCATAACTCGAAAATTAGATCACTCATTTACTGGACGATAACTCGAAACACTTGTAAAAAGAGTAGACAAAAACTAAAAAAACCAAACGAGTTATAAAAGTTAATTAAACATACTCAATATGACAGGTTTCACTTCATACGTTTTAATTATGGCCAAGCTAATGTCAAGACATGGCTAAACTTTGCTTGTGATATTGGTGGTCCCTAAAAGTGCCGTTTAATTATTTGGGGTCCTGAAAGAGACCGTTGTACGTAGCGGATGGGTGGTCCTGAGAAGGGCCGTTTGGCTTTTGTGCTGGCCCTGAAATTGGCCGTTGTTTGTGGTCGGAAGCGGTGAGCGGAAGCCCAAAGAGTGACGGCTCGGATACGGGTTTCAGGCTTAGCTCTCCCTCAGTGGCAGGTAAGTCACCACTGCAGCGCGACAGTGGTGACCCCCAGAGCTCTGCAGTGTCAGGTCTTTCGGCCGATCCCACGACCGAGGCAGTTCACTTCGGTCCTACGCTAAACTCTTTTCACGGTGGTGCCATCAGGGACGCATGGGTTCCGTCGGCGGCCGGGTAAGCGAAAGCTGAGCAATGCGAAAACGTGCGGCCGCTTTGTGATCGTCGACCAGGGATGGTGAATCCGATCTCGGCTGGGATTTTCTTTTTGCTTGTTCTTTTGTTTTTTCTTCTTCGTACGGGAGTTGGATGGCAAGTGCGACTCGCTGTTTAGTGCGGCTGCTTCAATACCCCTCCGGCGATTCCACTTCAAAGTAGCACTGTAGCACTTCAAAGTAGCAGTGTAGAGGCACTTCTGCCTCTACACTGCCACTACACGTCGATAGCGCTCCGCGCAACAATCAGGTTCTGTCACCGTCTGAATATACAAGCACTGATAATGGTGTTACAGTCGGTTACCCTTGTAACACATAAAAAAATCATGGCGGTGGCATTAACAAAGATACATCTGAACGACGGTAGAAGCAGACAACACGTGCCCTCCTTGGCATGTGCCGTAGATACAGCGCTCGGAATGCCCTTCTTTATCTTATTGCGATACACTAGAGATTAAACCCAAACGATAAGATCGTAAGCACCTGGCCTCCTACCGACAGAAATAGAAACTTTAAGGAATGTAAAAAAAGTGTGCAATATGGAGCAAAACAAGATGCCACACACCAAATAAAACGAACCGAATATTTATTGGTCAAAATTAAATCCTCGCTTAGCATTTTCTCGAACGACTAGACTATTTCTGTATATAAAGCAATTTAATCCATCATGTTACACCATATACCATTTCGCAAGGTAAATAGATTTCGAAACAGAACATCTTATTTTCTCATCTTTCTTATGTGTACGGGTCAATACATGTTATTTTAATTTATCAATTTTGGTATTAAATGCTCACTGGGGTCAGACAAGAATTGAAACAGCGGTCGGCTGTTTAAGACAGCTTCGATACGAGCGAATAATGTTATGTACTCTTCGAAAAGCAGAGGTTTGTCTCCGATGAGTCGAAGTAGACAATGTTTGGCTGATTTAACGGCGGCCTCCCATAACCCGCCGAAATTTGGCGCAGAAGGTGGATTGAAATGCCAGGTTATTTTCAACGCAGCGAGATGATTCCCAATAGCAGTGGAAGAACGACGAATTAGATGATAAATTTCGACAAATTTATTTTTAGCGCCTACAAAGTTGGTGCCGTTATCGGAGTAGATGTCCGAAGGCAGACCTCGACGAGATACAAAACGATCCAGAGCAGCAAGAAAGGCGTCGGTTGAGAGATCGGACACGAATTCAAGATGAACGGCCTTAGTTGACATACACACGAAGACACACAAATAGCCTTTGGCGCAGGAAGTTTTACGAAGACGACTAGTTTTTACGAAGAAAGGGCCGGCAAAATCAACACCAGTAGAAGAAAATGCTAGGGAAGCAGTGACACGAGAAGATGGAAGAGTAGACATCACAGGTTGAGAAGGTCGTCCGTTGTATCTAATGCAGCGAACGCAGCGATGAATTCGTTGTCGGATGACGTTTCTAGCAGATAAAATCCAGAATTGTTGAACGATTAGAGCCTGTGCTGTACGAGGTCCCGAATGAAGCGACAGTTGATGATAATAGTCACATATTAAGTTGGTTAAGTGGCTACGTTTTGGCAGCAACATGGGATGCTGTGCAGTTGTGCTAAGAGCAGAACGGCATAGACGACCGCCCACTGTTAGAATACCTTGATCGTTGAGCAGAGGCGACAAAGAAATAAGCGACTTAGATGGCATTTTGCCCTTGGAGATGGCATGTATGTCATCGGAGAAATAACGCAGTTGAGTCAATTTTACGCACACATTGGTAGCAGCGCATATTTCGTTTGAAGTCAGAAACGAGGAAAAAACGACTGAAGGAGACTTGAGTTTTTTCACGAAGCGTAGAACATAAGCCATGATTCTTGTCAAACGAGAGAACGAGGAAAATTTTAACAAGATATCGTCGGGAAACGAAGGATCAGCAGAAACGGCGAGACATGTTTTTTCTTGCCGTAGATCGAGTTTGTCGGCAGAAACGGACGGAATATTAATCGCAGGCCATTTTGAAGATAGCGCACGATAAATAGGCGGACCTTGCCACCATAACGGGTGATTGATCAAGTCGGTACAATTGGTACCACGAGAAGCGACATCAGCAGGGTTTTGGTCTGTAGAAATATGAGACCAGGAGTCAAGATCGGTTAAAGACAGAATTTGTTGCACACGATTGGCAATAAACATTTTTAAGCGGTGTTGTGGCGTTTGTAGCCAAGCCAACACGTTACTAGCATCAGTGAATAGTCGAAATTCACAACAAGAAATTGAGCTCGCAAAATCAGAAATTGAAGAAATTAAACGAGCTAACAAGAGTGCAGCGCACAGTTCGAGACGAGGAATTGTAACGTTTTTTAACGGAGACACTCGGCTTTTGGCTTTGAGCAGAAACATGTTAGAATAAGAACTTGTTTGTACGTGAAGGTAAACACAAGCAGCGTAACCCTTTTCAGAAGCATCGCAGAATCCAAGTATTCGGTATTCAGCGTCGTTGACAGTGATTAACCGAGGAAGGCGAAAATTTTGTAACGAAGACAGATCAGTATTGAATTTATTCCAGGCGTTGTCGAAGATCGGCGGTAACTTGTCGTCCCACTGTAGATTGTTGTTCCATAGTTGTTTCAGGAAGTGCTTTACCCAGAAAGTGACTGGAGTGAGAAAGCCAAGAGGATCGAAGATTTTTGCAAGATAGGAGAGCACAGTTCGTTTTGTGACCTCAGAGCCGAAAGGAATTACATGATACGAAAATGAATCAGAGGTGGGGTTCCACTGAAGCCCTAAGATTTTAATGGACGAAGTTTCATCTGAGAAACAGACTGGATTTTCCAGATGATCGTTCGGAAAGCGTTGCAGAAGATCAGGATGATTAGAAGACCATTTCCGTAATTGAAAGCCTCCCAATGCGAATAATTCAATGAGTTGATCGATTAGAAGTTCAGCTTCCTTGAAATTGGAAGCACCGGTTAGAATGTCGTCGACATAGGTGCTGGAACGAATAGCATCAGACGCAAGAGGAAACGAAGTGCCTTCATCTTCTACTAATTGAAGTAAGGTACGTTGTGCTAAGTAAGCAGATGGTTTAACGCCGTAAGTTACAGTATTCAGCTCGAATTCTTGAGGTGTAGAACTTGAATCAGAACAATAAAAAATATGCTGATGAGAACGATCTTCAGGCCGCACGAGAATTTGTCGATACATCATTTTGATGTCAGAGCAGACAACTATTTGATGTTTACGAAAAGAAATTAAAATATTACAGATGTCCTTTTGTAATTTAGGACCAGACAACAGTTGATTATTAAGCGAATTGCCGTGAAAATCGGAGAAGGAAGCGTTAAACACAACACGAATTTTTCCATTAGGGTCGGCGGTTTTAAATACGCCGTGATGCGGAATTATGTATTCAGCAATTGAAGAAGCAGGCGACATGTGGTTGAGATTAAGATACTCACGCATGAAATCGTGGTACTTTTGTTGAACTACAGGCTGCTGAGAAATTTTAACAGCGAATTTTTTAGCAGCACGACTTGCAATGTTACGATTAGAAGACAACGATACAGAATTAGTCTTGAATGGAAGTGCAACAACGTAACGTCCAGTACTATCACGAGTGGTGGTTTCGGAGAATAACTTTTCACAGTAGTCATCGTCCGGATT
Organism: Catonia carolina; assembly: GCA_035578175.1. Classification (NCBI taxonomy): domain Eukaryota; kingdom Metazoa; phylum Arthropoda; class Insecta; order Hemiptera; family Achilidae; genus Catonia; species Catonia carolina. Next base: position 6,330,336 of record JAQMRL010000004.1, read on the forward strand.
AGTAACAGGGGGAGCGACGATTTCTTCCGACTCCCAGAAGCGCTGCATAGTTTGAGACAACGTGTCGACAGCAGCGAATAACGAGTTAGTTTGTTGGTTATTTGAAACCGTAGATAGTGCTGGTAATTTACCAAAAATTACCCAGCCGAAAACTGTAGAAATGGCAGAAGGACTGCCTTTGATTATGGAATTATTATGTTGAAGTACTAGATCAGGAAACACTTCGGCGCCCAGTAAAATGTCTACAGGGGCGGAGTGGATAAATTCAGGATCAGCAAGAATTTTATTGGAGTGTAATTGTAAGACTTCGTGAGAGATGCAAACAGATGGTAAATTATTAGTAATTTTAGGAATTACTAATGCAGTTGTAGCGAGACGAAAGCCGTTGTTCAGTTTAGAAGCGATGGTAAGCTGTGAAGTGCCTTGAATTTGAGTAGTGGCAGCTGATATGCCTAACAGGTTTTGACGACATGGAATTATTTTTGCGCCAATTTGTTCTGCAGCGCGAGATGTGATTAAGTTCACTTCGGATCCGCAATCGAGTACAGCGCGGAAAGCGTGAAAGTTACCAGAGTGAGTTTGTATTAGTACAGTAGCAGTACCTAATAAAACCTTTTGAGAACCTGTTCTACACGATAGAGAATTACTGTTAGAAGAATCAAAAGTAGGCACGGTGTTTTCAGTAACGGTGTCTGAGCGCGCGCTACTGAGTGCAGATAGTCCTGCAGAAGGATGTTTATTAACGACAGTATTTGTAGACGAGCTACGATCAGATGAATTAACAACTTGAGAATTAGTATTACGATTGTAATTAGTAGTGATCGATTTGTTATTTGGATCACTTGATGTAGCGTGACGAGTGCTGGAATCGATTTGACTGGAAGAACCGTGTAACAGTGTGTGATGATTAGTAGCACCACATAATCGACAAGATTTAATAGATTTGCAATCCTTGCGAGAGTGTTTGCCCAGGCAGGCGAAACATTTACGAAGCTGGAAGACTTGTTTATGCCGTTCTTCAACGGACATAGCGAGAAATTCGTTACAATTGAAAATGTTGTGGTTAGTTGAACCACAAAACTGACATTTATAGAGCGACTCGTTATTTGAATTAGCTGAATTACTACCTAATAAAACTGAATGCTGTTTTTTAGGCAGTGTCGGAGACTGCGGTTGTTTACGGAACACCGGTTTGTGAACTGCCGGTTTATCGATGTTAGATTTACTTGTATACGAAGAACTAGCGTTATCGGTAGATGGAGAAGAATTAAGCAATTCGAACGCATGCATTTTAGCAGTAACAAACGACATTAAAGCTTCGTAAGTAGGAACGACTGACGCAGAATTTAGATCCTCAAAGGCCTGTTTGGTGATGGTATCCAAATTAGAATAAGCGATTTCGAACAGTAAATACTCGAGAAGATTTATATCAAGTAAACGCAAAGCGCCAATTGAAGACTCGAGTACATTGAGAAAATGTTTCAGCGATTTATATCTGGGTGTTTCCGATTTGATGAAATTAAATACTTGAGTTAAATGCACGTTAGCAATTCGCCGGGCATTTGAATAACGTTCAAGAATTAAATTGTAAGCTAATATATAGTTATCAGATGAAAGCGGGAGATGCTCGATCAGATGGAGAGGTTCATTAATTAATGAACAACGCAGATAATGCAATTTTTGCACAGAAGATAGTTCACCGTTATTGTGGATTAAATCGTTGAACAAACTTATAAAGTTCTGAAACTTGGTAATGTCCCCATCAAAATTGGGAAGACGAATTCTAGGCAATTGAACTAATTGTGTGTTATTAGTTTTAACTTGATTTTGGATAATTACAGTATGATCTAACGACTGGATTAGTTTTTGCGCATTATCAATTAATTGGAAGTATTTGTTTTCAAATGCTGTACGTTCGAGTTCAAAATTATTTTCAGGTTGAAGTAATTCAAGTTTGGTTTGAATTAGTTCGAAATCAGACCACAAATCGATGAATTTCTCTAAGCGTAATTTGACTTGAGTGATTTCGACGTCGGATTTGAGAAATTTGTCAAAACGAGTTAAATGGTTATTAATAACCTCGCGTTTTTTAAGTAGAGACAGATAGTCATCCATGTCGAAATAAATAAAACGAATAAATTAATCAACAAACGCAGAATGACAAATGTAAACAGGTACCAGCTGATCGAATTAGGTTAGTAAGTAACGGAGTGACGTCGACTGCAGACCGCAACAACAGATCGGTTATATCAGTTTGGAAAATGAACTTGATTGTCGAGCCAAGAGAGAGGCGTGGCCTAGACGGAGAGATTATGCGCATTGAAGCGTAGCAAGTGAATGAAGACGAAGCAGGAAAAAAATGGCGACGACTGACGGCTTGTGTTCAGATCGGAGAGCGAGCTACAAGACTGGTTTATGTGTGACGTCACAAAGCGTCTGTTGAGACAAGCTGCACTGTGTATAGAAACGGTAGTGTACTGGATATAACTAGACAACATTACGAAATGCGCAACTACTAATACTGATTATGCAATCCGCACGACACATTTTTACCAGAATGAAACAAATATTTGTATTATTAATATTTTTATTAATATTTTTACTGGTTTTATTCGAATGTTTAGAGTACCAATTTGTTTTAAATAGACTAAATTGGACACACTTGTAAGATACGACAGCACAATATGCAAACAACGAACTAAATAATTAAATGAATAATTGAATAAATAATTGACTATATTCCAATGGTCACTGATATATACAGAGCCCGCGGGGACCAATAATGTTAAGGCAGCTAAGTAAGAATACCTTGAAATAAATTCCGAAGCACGGAATAACGTAAGTTTAGTAGCAGGCACGGAATAAACATGGTACATGAACTGATTATCCACGACAAATAATCCTTTAACGTAAAACAAAAGCATAAACGACTGGAGCCAGAGGACCAGACTGCTTTTATAGGCGCTTGCAGTCAAAGCGGAACGAATGAAATAGCAAACACGATGGTTTAAAACAATGTACTGAAACTGACAATGTAAATAAGGAACGAATGACTTAGGAAACAGAAATACAAAGGGAAACACACAAATGTAACACATGAAATATGCTTAAGTAACGCTTACCTGAGACTGGATTGTAGACATAAACTGGTACGACCACGTGGATAAACCGCACTGGATACAAACGACACTGCAAACTAGCGATGAATACACAAACATAGTACATGAGCCAACACGAAGCAATTCACATAACAAACATGAGCAAACGAATAGAACTAAGCGTAAAACGTATACATATGGAGTAGAAGACCACTTGCAACTTCGGACAGCGTAACGACGCCATTCGACCGACGGACAGGCAAAACGTAACCTTTACATATCACATGCATTTACAAGAGTGTGTCTACAAGGAGCATGAAGCGAAGGAAAAAGGGCTTAGGTAGTGGGGGAACAACGTAATTGAATGATGTCACCAGGAAGCAAATACAGATTGGGCAGGATCAAGTAGCGGGATAATTTGAATATATTGTCAGCGCAATAACTGGCGTTAACAGCCCGGTTAGTTGACCATCCTGGATTTAATGGCATTTCCTGGATTTAATTCTAGCTGGCTTCCAAATAACACTTCTTGTTGGCTATCAGCTTGTTTCTGAAGTGGGAAATAGTTTCTGAAGTAGAGGAAACAAATAGTGACTTGAGTTGCCACTGTTGTGTTCTTTTTTGATTGCAACTATTTCATTATATTTTATTTTTAATTATTAATTAAAAAATGTTAAAGGGTTATGTAGAGGAAAAGGTTTTAGTTTTAATCATAAGTCTTAATTTTAAAATCGTAAATTTAAAGTATCATTAAATGTAAAATCAATCGGTAACGGACTCATTTTAAAAAATACAATATATAATAAAATACGTTAAACTAAGTTAAGAATAAGTAGGATGTAATAAATCAATGTAAGAAAAACAATAACAGGATGATGGTCATTAATTATAGTAATAGTAATATAACATATTTTTGTAACAACAACAAGTAACGAATTTCAGAGGGAGAGAAGGAGTATGATGGTTGCAGAACAATCTGACCGTTAGTTTTAAAATTTCAAATTTATCTGTAGTGGGATATTAATCTGTATCTCTGACTGGTCAAACTAATTTAAAATGTTAGGGGGAAACAGGCACCAGCAGGAACGCTGGTGAACGAGGAAGGGACTTGGTTTCCAACTCCAGAACAGTAAGGACATGTTTCTTGATTTGTCTTAAATTTTGTAACGGTTTTAGTAATTATATAATAATAAGTAAAGTCAAGTTTATTTTATCTTATATAGTTTTTTTGTGAATTAAATATAATCAGTTAATAATGTTGTAATTAGTAAAATATTGTTGTATTCTAGTTGATTATTTTAAAGTAAATATTTTAATTGCGGGGTTTGTAATTGTAATTAGTAATCTTGTGATCACAGGAGTCCGGATACATGTACGTTTTGTATTATTATTAGTAAAGTAATATTTAAATATCATTTTAAAAGTGTGTTTATTAATATAATGTGTTTTATGTTAATTTCATTAAATGTTTTACATTATCACAAATGACTCTGTTACCATTCATTTGCCTTTTGGTCCCATTTCTGCATGACGCAAAACACTTCAAAGCTCATGAATAAACCTTTGGGTTTTAATAACTTAATTAATTTTAATAATAATAATAATAATAATAATAATAATTTCAATATAAAAAATAAAAACTTTAATGAATTTAATACATTTTAATAAAATTAACTTCAAACCACTTTCCTGTGTACGATGTCATTTAGATTAATCAGCCAGTTGAAATGTTGAATTTAACAGTCCCTACTTGCCAGGTAGCTTAAGTAGGCTAATTTTCATACATATAATACTTATTTTGTCGTGTAAAACATAAAATTACATTATATAAATATACTATATATGTATATTGTCTAGTAGGTACAACAAATATACAATCATATTTTATCAAATATATTTATAATGTATGTAATTTTACAAAATAAAATTTGCAATGGATAATAATTAGGCATAATCAACTTATTGCTAATTAAATTATTCATTGTGCCCACCTAATTACTCAGCGATACGCATTGAAAAATATGTTTTATTTTGTTTTCCCAGTAGCCCTGAAACTTTCATTCTTCTGAACATGATTTTAAAAATAACTTTAGCTTCTAGAATAAGTTCTGTGAAAAGATACAACTAATATTTATTGTTCTATGGCAGGTTACCCTTCTTTCAATAACTAAGTTCGATATCACTTAGCCATATCCTTTGTGAAAACTAACGATCATAAAAGGTCCATTGAAGTGATACTAACCCGCTGTTTCCGGTTTTTATTCGAGGATTTTCGTCTTCGGCCAGGACAGCTTTTTCCTCAAAATTTTCCTTGCAGCGCCAGCCTCTTAAACTTGTGTTTTCTTAACTCTGTTATGATATGACCAAATTAAACATTAGTTCTTTTCTTGACAATGCTCATACTTTTCTCTTTCGTCATTCACAAAAGAAAAATTTACCAATATAACAAAGGTTTCCGATGTCCTAGTCAAAATAAGTTAAAAAAAAATTCCGTCTCACTTCTGACAATTAAAAAATTTTATTTTAATATACTGTGACACTTATTGCTAAGGTCTGTTTCAAGATCTAGGTAATTGAATAATTAATACAATAAAGTTTACAATTACAAATATTTATTACAACTATAAGATTGACAAAATAAATAATAAACTAATTATAATGGAGTATTACATAAATAACTTAAGTAATTTACTTAGTACTACTTACAATCAATTATATAGAACACACATACACAATGGAACTGAATACATAAAAACTGAATATAATGCACATACTCAAGATAATATAACACACTACAATGCTAGGATACGGAACCTGTACTACGAACCTATAGCCACTCAATAAACACTTGTCAAAGATCAAACGGATACTGTCTAACTGACCGCCTCGGGGTCTCTTTATATAGTGGATTAGAAAAGATAATTCTAGCAAAACAGAGAAATTCGATACAAATAATAAAGTATAAAAAACCCTTTTTCTGGAAAAGTTTTAACTAGTAAATAACAAGTAAAGAGATCTATTGTAAAAGGTGTTACAGGTAATCAACCGACCCTTTCATGAATAGTTGTACGACAATAACCCTGTCTTATCATACACAATGATAACAGAAGGTTAACTCTACGTCAACCAAACACCAGTAAAACGAGTAAAGCACTATAATTATCTTGGAACCATTATAAATGAGGAATGGACCGACAACCAGGAGATAAGAGCGCGCATTGGAAAGGCTAGATCCACCTTCAACCGGATGAGGGCCTTCTTCAAAAGCCACTACCTATCTCTTGGTATAAAAGTGAGAATGGTGCGATGCTATGTATTCTCTGTTCTGTTTTATGGTGCTGAATCGTGGACCCTGAACGAGGATATGTGCAAGAAATTGGAATCGTTTGAGATGTGGCTGTACCGGAGAATACTGAAGATCACTTGGACTGATCGAGTAACAAATGAAGAGGTTTTTTAGAAGAATGGGGAAGAACCGGGAGGTACTGACCACTATCAAGTCTCGAAAGCTACAGTACTTCGGGCACATTATGAGAAATGCAACCAGATATGCCCTCCTGCAAGCCATTCTACAAAAGAAAATTTTTGGAAAGCGGGGACCAGGTAGAAGAAGAACATCCTGGTTGAAGAACCTCAGAGTCTGGTACAATACAACTTCGGTACGGCTTTTCCGAGTTGCTGCAGACAAGATGAAGATTGCCATGATGATCGCCAACATTCGTAACGGATAGGCACATCAAGAAGAAGAATCATACACAATAGCGCGGTCCTTCCAAATAACCTTTATGTATAGGTATACATTTATAGCTAACCCTATTGTTACTTTTTAATTCGATTATCTACTCTCTACCATTTTATGAATGAAGAACCAGAAACTTCTTGAACTATATTCGTCTTCGATACTGTCAAAATTCTACAGATCAATTCAAAAAAAATAACAAGCATAACATATAGTATGTTATTTTATCAATGTGTGAGCCGAGAAAATGTACAATTATACATAATGTATGTACAATATTATATGGTATAACAGTTATTACGAAACAATTTGTATTTTAAAAATCTAGTGTGAAACACTCACACAACTTTCTCTTTCCAATTCAAATATTTAACAATAGAACCTAACATTGCAAATAAACAAAAAACTAACTTCAATAAACATAACATAATTTTAATCATGAGTGTGTCACCGGATGGCGACGTTAAGTGGCAACCTTATTAATTTGGTGGCCCTGAAAAGGGCCGTTAGTAGTATAGGAATGAGAGTACTGGCACGACCTTGACCTTTGACCCCAAAAACCAGGACAACCTTGACCTTAAAATACGGACGGGACAAGGTTGTTCCAGTATTCTCTGAAAATACCGGGACAAAAAAAAAACTTAAAAAAAAAATTACAAAATAAAAACAAAAAATAAATAAAAAAAAATAAAATATTAAAAAAAATTATTTTGGCAAAGTTCCAAACCCGATTTGCTCCGCAACGGCTGGCCCGATTTTGATGCGGGCGGTACCCACGTGACCGGGAGGTCGAGATCTACAAGATACGCCCTAATCCGTAGCCGTATTCCCGATGGAACCCGAGATCCCTTGTAACACGTGATCTAATGATCGGATCAACGAGGTTTAGGTGCCCGCAAGACCCGGACGTTCCGTAGAACGCGTTACGTCCGGTTTCGGCCGTTAGGTTCTTTCTGGATCCGAACAATCGGTAATTTTGATAATTTTGGTAATTTCGTTTCGGAACACCCTGTACTTTGTTTTATTAGCATTGACGTCATTCGTTTTTATCTATTATGTACCGAACCGCAGACTCAGCGTTTCCAATGCAATAGCATAGGGACCCGGACATTCCGTAGAACGAGTTACGTCCGGTTTCGACCGATGCACGCGCCAGACTAAATTGGGATGATGAAATCTGTTTATTTGCAACTCTATTCTTTTAATTTTGACAATGACGCGTGTTGTTTGTTACGAGTCACGTTGCATGCGCGTGCCTTTCATTGACGTCATAAATAAAGAAACCGCAGACTCAGCGTTTCCAATGCATTAGCATAGAGGAATTATTTATTTACAAAATAACGTCTTTTCCCTTCAAAATCCTTATTTAACCTAGATATAAGCAGTGTCGCTCTCAGTGCAACGCACGATGAGCTTGAGAAGTGGTATAGCGCGCGAGCTTCACAAGCAAGCCCGCAGGAACTATCCCACCAGAAACGTAGAGCTGAAGGGTATCGACGACTTGTATCAGGCCGATCTGGTCGAGATGATCCCATACGCCAGAGTCAATAAGGGCTACAGATACATAATGACAGTAATAAATTGTTTTTATAAATTTGCTATTGCCGTACCGCTCAAGAGCAAGACGGCTGAAGAAGTCGCTAGCGCTTTCGGCCTCATACTGAAAAAACACAAGATGCGCCATATTATACCGACGAGGGTAAAGAGTGGTATAACGCGTCTGTGAGGTCCTTGCTGTCCAAGCACGGGATCAACCACTACTCCACGTACTCTCCGAAGAAGGCCTCGATAGTAGAGCGGTTCAACAGGACGCTGAAGGAGATGATGTGGAGAAAGTTTACTGAACGTGGCAATTACGTTTGGATAGGTCTTTTAGACGACCTCCTGTCTCAGTACAATAACAGACCTCACAGAACTATAGGTGTCAAACCTGTAGATGTAAATAAGAGGAACGAAGGTGAGGTGCTAAGAAATATATTGTCCAATACTCGTAAGAAACGCGCTCCCCAAACCGCCAAGTTTGAGCCGGGAGATAAGGTCAGGATCAGCAAGTACAAAAAGACTTTCGACAAGGGTTACATACCCAATTGGACCAATGAGGTGTTTACCGTAGATCGTATTTTGCACACCCGTCCCTTCACATACTCGCTCAAAGACGAAAAAGGGCATGTGATCAAAGGTAGTTTTTACGCCCAGGAACTGAGCAAGACGAAATACGGCGACGTATTTCTCGTCGAGAAGGTATTGAGGAGAAAAAGTGACAGGTTGCTGGTCAGGTGGTTAGGGCATGACAAGAGTCACGATTCATGGATCGACAAGAAAGACCTTATATAAGAGCTGTAATGTAGGTTTATCGCTTACTAGCGCAAAATGAGGTGTAGGGAGCAGAAGGAGAAACTCCCTGTCGTCAACTTAGATGTGCTTATCGAGTCGGGAGAAATAGGCGAAACGAGAAACAGACACGGCCGCCTCCTGCCGAATAGTATCAGATGTTTGGCCGTAGGACCGTCGAATTGCGGTAAGACAAACGCAATAATCAACCTGCTGTTCGACCCCAACGGGCTGAGGTTCTGCAATGTGTACGTATTTTCAAAATCTCTGCACCAATCCAAGTATAGGTTTTTGGAGCGGGTGTTTCATGATATGGAGGGTGTAGACTATCACGAATTCAGCGACAACGCGCAAGTCCCGCCTCCGGAAGATGTAGAGCCCAATTCCGTGATGATCTTTGACGATGTCGTATGCGAGAAGCAGCGTAACGTGGTAAAGTACTTTGCTATGGGGAGACATAACAACCTAGACGTATTTTACCTATGTCAGACATACAGTAAGGCGCCTAAACAGCTCGTTAGGGATAATGCAAATTTTTTACTCATGTTCCGTCAGGACGAACGTAACTTGCGCCATATATTCAACGATCACGTGACCCCTGACATGACTTTCGAAGAGTTCAAGAATCTGTGCGGCGAGGCATGGTCTCGAATCAAGAACGGGTTTCAAGTGGTCGATAAAGAGAGCGGTATACTCAGAGGTCGTTATAGGTTCAATTTCGATACGTTCGTTACCGAACTGCAAGATGACCTGTCATAAGGACGATAAGGACCCGGTAGAAGCTGCGCAGTCGACTGACCTGCTCCCTAAGCTGCGCAGTCGACTGACCTGCTAGCTGCGCAGTCGACTGACCTGCTAGCTGCGCAGTCCACTGACCTGCTTCCTAAGCTACGCAGTCGACTGACCTGCTAGCTGCGCAGTCGACTGACCTGCTCCCTAAGCTGCGCAGTCGACTGACCTGCTAGCTGCGCAGTCGACGGCGCAGTCGACTGACCTGCTCCCTAAGCTGCGCAGTCGACTGCGCAGTCGACTGACCTGCTAGCTGCGCAGTCGACTGACCTGCTCCCTAAGCTGCGCAGTCGACTGACCTGCTAGCTGCGCAGTCGACTGACCTGCTAGCTGCGCAGTCGACTACGCAGTCGACTGACCTGCTCCCTAAGCTGCGCAGTCGACTGACCTGCTAGCTGCGCAGTCGGCTGACCTGCTAGCTGCGCAGTCGACTGCGCAGTCGACTGACCTCCTAGCTGCGCAGTCGACTGCACAGCTCGATGAACTGCTCCCTGAAGCTGCATATGGTCATAAATCCAGGTCGAAAGATTGTATTTTTTATATATTGGCAGGAATTGAAGGTATCCGGTTAGAAGGTATGGGCATGGCTTCGAATCAGGTCGACGAACAACTCGTATTGGAGAATGCGGAGCTCCAGAGGAGGATACGGGAGAAACAGTTGGCTTTGAAACGCGGCTCGATGGAGGAGGACCTTAGATTAGAGAAGCAGCTTAAGCCTGTGACCGAATCCTTATCGAAGTTTCTCGAGGTGCAGAAAACGGATACAGATCCATTTCAAGGGTCTCCAACTGCGAAGACCTTAAAGCCCGAGGAGATAAACCAGTTGCATACTCAAACGAATAAACAAATGGAGCATCCATCCAGTTACCCCGTTACCACTGACGAAGGTGATGATGAGAAAGATGTGGAGCTCGATGATTCTTGGAAGGATCTGATGTCCGGACCGTACAGGTACGCCAATTCGAAGAGGAAGAGCGAAGAGTTAGGACCGTTGCAGGCCAAGAAGAAAACGCCCGACGAGTCGATAGATCTTGAAGACCCCTATAAATTGGAAGAGATGGATACGCGTCCTAACCTCCCTTTGGAGTTCACAGAACATGACGCTACGGTCGGAGCAACCGTGGAGATGCAGGACTCGAACAGACCGCAGGCTACACCGATGAGGACTCTACCTCGCGATGAGGAATTTAACACCCCCAGCACCGTGGAAGAGCTGTTGTCTACCCCGCTAGGTAAGGTTCGAGCCTCGGTATGGGTCAAAAACACGTTTTCCAGCCGTCTCGCGAGACGTTACATCCATGAGGCCATCACGGACGTGGATAACAATAAGGATTCCACATACGGCGTACACTTCGAGGGTAACGATTTGGTGATGGAGACTCAACCGTACAGTTTGGACCCGACGACTCTGTGATCATCGGAGACGTGTCGTATCAGGGTACTGCAGGACTGTACGAGTTGATTTTCAAAAAGAAACCTAACTCTTACGTCTACTCTGAAGAAGACCTGGAAGAGTACAAAACCATCTTGGAAGCTACTAATGCACACAGAAGGAACAACTCAGCGTTCGGACAAGTGAAAGCCAACACGGGGAAAAAGTATTTAACAATCATAAGCTGGCTTTTCCCTCCGAAACCGGACCGGTCGAAGCGAGGTAAGGGTCTGAAAACACTACCTGCGATGGAGCTGAACGGAGACAAGAAGACCGAGTACGTATATTTCGACGATCCCAACGAGCTCTGCGACAGGTTGAGACTACTCGTAGCTTCTAAAGACTCGGGCCATACGGGTCACGACAGCAAGATAAATTCTATAGTCGAAGAGCTCAAAGAGCTGGGGCTTATAAGAGGAGATCTACGTCTATAACTTTTATTCTCACCATGGACACCGGAAGATCAGTACGTCATTTTCTCACCCCTTACAGGGTGACTGCCGATGGAGATATGGACATGAGAGGCCGGAGAATCTGTCGAGTAGGCGTAGCCCAGTCGTATACTGACGCGGTCAATGTTAACGAGTGCATGAGACTCATCCAAGCTTATGCCGAAGATTATGGAGTCCTCGAAGTTCACGAAGAGGGCGGAGGCGATCCATACTACGACCTTTACGGGCGCAGGATAGCACAAGTAGGAGACCCGATCGATGACGAAGACGCCGTGAACATCAAGTACCTGAGAGAATACGTATCATCCCTCTTCGAAAAGACGAAACCTTGAGCTCCCGTCGAAGACGAACGAGTCGGCGAAGTCTTGAAAATACGTGATGAGATTCAAAAGTTACGCAAAGAGTTGGAAGAAATAACATTCCGCTTGGAAACAAAAGGAGCTCTATAAATAGCCGGTGACTGCACCGCAGACCTCATTATAAATTTAAAATGGGACGACGCAACACGACTCGCAGTAGAGCGCATGCAGGAGCCGGATTGGTAGGGAGCATCGCGAGCGGAGTCTTAGGAGCCGCCGAGAACGTTGTAGGAACCGTATTGAACAAAGCGATAGACGTTCTACCTGTAGAGCTTCACATACCTGGATATCAGTACTGTGGACCCGGCACAGACCTTTCGAAGAGATTGAGAAGAGGAGACCTGGGCATCAACCCTCCCGACGCCGCGTGCAAGCAGCACGACATAGCCTATTACAACCGCAAAGACTCGGCGGGCAGGGCCGAAGCAGACCGGGTATTGGCAGAGAGAGCCTGGGAGAGGGTGAAAGCGTCCGACTCCAGCATAGCGGAGAAAGCGGCCGCCTGGGCGGTGACCAACAAATGAAAGCTAAAAGCAAGTGCGGCGGGAGGATCAAGCGAAGGCCGACCGGGAAGACCGCCCGTAGGAAGACTGCTCGTAAGACCCCTAGCAAGACCAATCGCCGCACTACTCGACGAGGTGAGGGACTGTATTTGAGACCGTACCCTACGCAGTATGCAGGATGCGGACTAAAGAAAAAAAAACTTCGTTGAAACTTCCAAACAAACCCTTTTCCGATAATCAATTGATGGCAGCCGCCGACGCACTCGAAATCTCGAACTTTAGAGGGGTGTTTATGCGTGACACGCTTCCTCACAGGCCCTACAAGAACGAATCAGCCATCATAAACTTAGACAGCGTGATGAACGAAGGAACCCACTGGGTGTGTTACAAGAAGGTCGGGGCGGTCGTAGACTATTTCGACAGTTACGGTAATCTGAGGCCTCCCGTAGAGCTGGTAAGGTACCTCGAGAACGGGGTTGACGGACCGATCACCATAAGATATAATTACGAGAGGAGGCAACACTTTGATTCAGTCGTGTGCGGACACCTATGCTTAGAGTTTCTGGCAGGTAAAGATGTTGTGCTTAAGCGGTAAGAGCTCTACGATCGAAATCGATTACTTCCCTCCCATAGACCTCGGAGAGGGCCAGTGGGAGATAGGTCTAGTGAATATCATGAGCTACAACAACATACCCAACGTGCGGAAAGGGGTGAACAACCTGTTTTGCTTCGGCGATGGGGAGACTGTGGAACTGCCCGAAGGCATGTACGAGATAGACGACATCCACTCCAAGATCAAATACGAGATGTTGGAGATGTACGGCGGGATGAACTGTAAAATCGGCAGCAGAGACGCGAACCGTACCGACGTAGAAGACATAGGATCCCTCAAGTACCAAAAGCTCTTGAAGGAGCGGAGAAAGGAACAGAAAGGAAAAAGGGCAGAGAGATCGAGTGACCCTCTCGCAGAGTTCCATAAGAGATTTGAGAATGCGGCGAAAATAAGGGCTGCGATAAGAGCGGAAGAGGAAGCGAAAAAGGCGGAAGAGGAAGCGAAAACGGTGGAAGACGTGATGAAGGAGACGACAAAGGGGACAAAGACGGGCGCGGAATGTCGACCGTTGCCGAGACTCAACATGGAAGTAGACTCTACTACAATAAAGTGCTCGATATTCTGCGGAGAAAAAATAGACTTTACCGTACCCGGAACGATCAGAGAGGTGTTAGGGTTCGATCCGGTGATTCTCGAACCTAATAAATGGCATACTTCGCAGCGCCCTGTCAACATTACGGCTGTAAACGCCATCAGGGTAACGTGCAACATTGTGAGGGGCTCGTACACTAACGGAACCGAAGGACATACGCTGCATGAGTTCTTCCCGCAGGTGGAACGGAGTTACAAGATAATCGAAGTGCCCAAGAACGTCATCTACCTACCCGTAAATACTTCAAAGATAGGAAAAGTGTCAGTCTGCGTAGGGGATCAGGACGGAAGACTTATAAGCTTCCAGAACGAGATAATCAGCCTCAGGCTTCACCTCAGAAGACGGACACAATGGGATTAGTCTACTTGGAAGAGGGTTATAAAAGAACCGTGTCGGACGGGGCGAAGAACATTCGTCCTGCAGAGCCTCACCAGTCACTTCGCAACAAGAAAGAGAAGAGACTCTCCTCAGTTAACGCCGCTTTTTTGATATCATTAGGATTCACCGTGTTGGAGAAATGAGCTACATAATAGACGTGGAATCCTCTAACGCCGTGGCGGATGACGACATCATAGGTATAGAGCTGCACACTCACACTCCGTACGCGTCAGCGACGTTCAACAACAATGACGAGATCAGGATCCCAGTAAACCAGCAGGATGTGTACACCCTACCTTGCGACAGCCTGCTGTACGTCGACGGAAAACTTGCGGCGTCTGATGGTACTTTGGATCCGACCCTGGCTCTTTCAGACAACTGGCCTGCTTTCCTGTTTGAAGAGATCAGGCTAGAGATGAACGGTATCGAGGTGGATAGAGTGCGCAATGTGGGTATAACGACGGCCTTGAAAAACATTCCATCCTTTAGGTATGGAGAACAGAACTCTATAGACGTCGAAGGGTGGAGCAAGGATGCCGTTACGGCCATTACCATCAGCACCACCGGTCGGTTCTCGGCTCACGTACCGCTAAAGAGGATCATAGGATTCTGTGAGGATTACCGCCGCATTATAGTCAACGCCAAGCTAGAGCTTATCCTGCTCAGGTCGGCCACCGACGACCGCGCCGTGGCGACACCCGCGGGCAAGGACTACAAGCTGTCTCTCACCAAGGTGGAGTGGAAGATGCCTTACGTCAGGCTTTCCGACGAGCGCAGGCTCCCGCTGCTCAGGATGGTTGACCAGGACGCTCCTATATCGATCGCCTTCCGCAGATGGAACCTGTACGAGTACCCCGTTCTGCTTTAGAGCACCGACGTGCTATGGACCGTCAAGACCACTTCCCAGGCGGATAAGCCTCGCTACATCATAGTAGGACTACAGACCAACAAGATGATAAAGACTACCGTATCATCGCATTTCGACCACTACGAGCTCCAAGACATAAAACTGTACCTGAATTCGGTGTACTACCCGTAAGAAAAAGCTAAGAGAGAGTACTCACTCTTCTACGAAAACTTTAAGCGCTTCCACAAGGTCTACTACGGAGGACAATCCAATCAACCCCTCATCGATTTTACGAGCTTCAAGACGAAAGTCCCGCTCTTCTTTATAGACTTCTCGAAGCAGAACGAGTCGCTCAACACCGGTGCCATTGACATCAGAATCGAGATCAAGTGCAAAAACAATATCCCTGCTAATACCTTCGCCTACTGCCTGATAATCACAGATTGCTTCATGCAATATCAACCGTTAACAGGAACCGTCAGAAGGACGTAGTACCCAGGAACATTACGGCAACTGCATATATATGGTTTACAAACACTTGTCGTCATACCTCAAGAATGATAAAGAACTTCTCTTGGAGATGCCATGCGAAGAACGCGCTCAACAAGACGACGATGAAGACGAATGGACCATTACCAAGAAGAGAAAACACTGCATGCAATGCAGTTTTAACTGTTGCGTCAGCCAGTAAAGCCGCGTCCTGTAACCTCGATTCGTTTTTCCTACATGTACGGCTGCTTGTAGAGTCTGAACTTTTGTAACATTAGTCTAGTACTTTGATTTCAGAATATATGTATTAAACTTATTTTCAAAACGTGTCATCATTTCAACACCTTTACACCTGTAGATATAAGTTTTGCTAAAGCCGAAGGCTTTCTCGGTCGTGAAGCGAAAGCGCAGCACGACGACAGGATCCGACCGGTAGGTCGGATCCCTTCGGGAATCGGAACTCGACTTCCCGCTTCAGATATATCAGATACTTGCAGAGGTTTAGGTTGCAAGAAATAAAAGACAGATTCATAAAAGAATAACACATTTATTGTTACGTTATGATGAAGGTGAGAATGAATACAATAATGACGGTGCGATAATAATACAATGAACTATAAACTAGTAATACTGATGTGACGATGGTCGGATACAGTAAACTCGTCGACATGTGCTAGAAGGAGACTAACCCATAATTTCTTGGAGCTCCTGCGGAATGTTCCTATGTCCGTATGCTAGGGTGCGGGTGGCATCTACGTCGACGCGCTTATCATCGTAGTTGCACAGCGCATGCTTGCTCGTCAATACAGTGCTGACTACATGCTTGCGGGATTGAAACAGCTTCATGTCTGCGATGGAACAACTCTGCGATGGGGATGCTGTTGCACTCGTCTTTGAACTTGCCGAGCACTTTTTTGTTGGTAGTGGAATGGCACGGGTGTGTCGGGGGGTAGTCGGAGGTATCGAAGAAGGCCTTGAATTCGGGGTCCTGCATGTCGCGGTAAAAGTCTGGAGTCTTGATGTCGTAGAAGAAGCAGTCTGTATCCATGTACAGGAGGTCGATTTTCGACCCGTACCTCTTCTTCATGACATCGTAATGAAATGAATTCATTAAGGTCTTACTGGAGTCCAAGACCGTAGCGCCCACGTAAATGGGCTTGTCCAGATGAATGGAGGTCTTGGACATCTCGACAGCGCAGAGCGACTCGTCGTAAATGATCCTGTCTTTGAAGGAGGGCTTGGCGATCAGCTTCATTAACCTCTTCGAGTTGCTAACCAGCTCCAGATTCATGCGTTTTCGAACGTTCTCCATGCACTCGCCGAAGACGGCATTGTTCAGCAGTTTGAAGAAGTCCTTCTCGAAAGCATTGCGGGCCGACTGCCTGTTTAGAGTGTTCAGGTCTATATAGGGTTTGAGCCATGCAGACTGTCGGAACTGCAGAACCCTGTGTACTTTGGTGACTTTTAGTCCGTGTGCGATAGCCTGCTTAAGGAGAGCGTAGTGGCAAACGTACTTGGTCTTGTTTTGCAGGGTGGTCAAGAGTTTGGGGTTCATGGCTCCGGGAGGGATCGCGTTGTCCGCCATGAACGGGAGGTCGTTGTGCGAGTCCTGCGTCTCCGCGTCTGCAGGGTACTCCACGTCCACCTCGAGGATGAAGCCCAGCGGGGAGTCGTCGGGGATGGCACTTAAATTCGAAACTACCCTGTTCTTTCTCTCTTCATCCTCGACCCAGTAAAAATCCTTGTAGGGGAGGTTCCCACTCATCGCCCAACCATATAGGTTGTTCGCGTCCACATACATGAGGTAGTTGGAGGGCAGCTCGGGGTCGAAACCTTGCACATAAGGGTTGTTGGCCTTGGCATGTTTCTTGACGCATACAGAGATTCCTCCTCGGATCCCTCTCTCCAGAAACATGTACATATCATAATCGGTTATGAGTTCCAGTTCTACTCGCGTCTTGTAGAGCATGGCGTCGAAAGAAAAACCTGGGACAGTAAAGTAATGGGCGCAATCGAGCCCGTATTCCTTCCTGCATAGTGACCTGAAATTCTCAAAGACGTCAGCTAACAGGAGGACATCGCACTTGAGGTAAAGATCGGAGTACTCCCCCAGCGTGCGGATGTTAAAACTAACCCACACTTTCAGAGCATGACGATAATCGTCGTCTGAAACGTGCTCCCCGGTCAGGCTACTGTAGAATGCTTCCTGAGGATGTAATTCCGTCTCCTCAAGTCTCTCCCAAGAGTCGGTATACTCGTAAGGGTACACGCCTTTCCTCTTCACCAGGGACAGCTGCGGTCCGTCAAAGAAAGACTCGGTATGGGTAAAGCCTTCCGGAGGGAGGTTATCCACCAAGGCGCTCAGGCTGCTTGCCATAAACCTAAACGTGTCTACAAACCTCACAGCTAGCGTCTTGGTGATGTTTTTGGAGAAGGAGACGTACTTCTCGGTGGAATTGGGGATGACTGATATCCTCTTCTCATCATAGCCGAGCTGTCTGACTATGAAATGAGAGTCGTAATTGGACGAGTTGTGGATAAAGATGGGTATGAACTTCTGGTTCTGTCTCATCAGATTGCATTTTGAACAAAGAGCGGTTCTATACTTTCCAGTCAGATGGCAATGATCCCTGTTTGGTCTCACCTCAGGCCCAAACGCTACATCGCACATCTGACAACTCGTAGCAGCTTTGAACGAAAGCTCGTCCTGAGCCGTAAAGACCATAGGAACGTCACGGTCTGACGCTGCGGCTACCCGCTCGACTATTTCCTTCAGGGTCTGCATAAAATGAACGGTCGCGTCAGGACCTCTATAAAGCAAGGGCGTTTTCGGCACTAACTGGGCGATGTCGTCGGGAAGCGACGGGTCAACTACAAAATACATCCCGTAGCTCATAGGTACGTGACGCTCCGTGGCTATAGTGAAAGAAGATGTCGGTTTGGGGAGGTATCCTCCAGTGGGTTTGAGTATGCACTCAAAATCGGCATACATAACTATTGGGACTGGGAATATGTGATGGTAATTTTTGAATTTCATCACTGGAGGAGTACCGTCATCATTAGGTTTGGGTAGGGTGATCCTGCATGGCGAATTGTCCACACAGTACTCCCTGTGGACAGTCATCGTCTCACGACCCTTAGGGTCATCCTTGTAGAAGGCGAAACACCTCTTGCATACATCGATTCGGCCGTTATGTTTTGTCAGCTGTGGACTGATTAACCGACTAAAATTGTTGATGTAGCAATAATGCTGAACATCACCATTTGTAACTAGAAGGAGGTCGAAGTGATCGTCCTTTTCGACATCAGTGACGACTAGAGGTTCTATTACCTCTTTATCTGCTATCCCATATACGTTCACCGACACCCCATTGGCCTTGGCGAAGGCCTTTACTTGACTGAGGGAAGTGGGGAAATCTACCATACCGAAATCGTACTTGTCAAGCAAGGTGTCGTAACGTCTATCGATTCTGTCCCTGTTAGGACCTGTCACATGTTTACATAGGACAGCTCACTTGAAACACCTTTCGTCTCGGTTCTGGACGTTGATAACCGCTTTGCGGTTCTTTACGAAAGGTGGAAGGGGAAGGTAAGACGAACCTCTGAGCGGTCTGTATCGATTGATCCTGAGGAGGACGCCATCTACAGATACTAAAGACCATCCACTACCCTTCCCTAAAAACTCTGCTTCCTCATCCACAAGTTTTTGGACGCACATGTCTACGAGCGCTCCCATATCCGACCCGGGAAAGACGCAGGTGTTGGCAGTCTTAAAACCTATATCTTGCACCTCTCCCGTCGTCGCCTTCTCGTACGTGCACTCCACTAGGATGTTGAACTTGAACGAATCTAAGGAGCGCACCATCTCGCTGAGCAACGACTTCATTTCTTCCCTCAGGTGTGACAGGAGCACCGTCACGTCCTTGAAGAGTTGTCATTCTTGTAGTAATACGTTCGGAGGTTGCAACCGACCGCATTTTCCAAGACGCAAAAGGTGCCAGACTCTGCAGCTTGTTCCAATCTGATTCGTTTGGCTTGCCTTTCCATATTTCCTGCAAAACCATATGTTTTAGTTTAACGGGAAAAGTATGGTACTTTGACATGAAAACAATGATAAACAAAAATAAGGCTAACCTTTAAATGAAGGCTGGTGCGTAACACTGGTTGTTGATGCTGTTGATGTTGTTGGTGTTGTCGGTGGTGATGGTGGCGGTAGCGGTGGTAGCGGCGGTATTTTAAACTGAAACAGAACACAAACGGTAACACGCATTAGAGACTAGTCAAGCGTCTATAAAATAAATATTTATTTGAATGCGCTTTGCTAAACTCATCACATGCGGTTAAAACAAATCTCCCTTTATTTTTAGTATGTAAATTATTATTCCGTACTTGTAATAGTTTTATAAAAGATTCAAAGTGCATATTTCATAACAGTGCTAAAGTCTTTTAAATTTTAAAAATATTTAAAGTAGAATAAAACTCACCTTCAATTAACAGCAGGTAGAGAAGAAGAAGAACTGCGTCTAGCAGCGTAGCAGCAGGTAAGAGAAGAAGAAGAACTGTGTCTAGCAGTGTAGAGCAGTGGTAGTAGAGTCATGGTACGATGGGAAAATCGGCGACCTTTTATACAAAAATAATTACCCTATGCTAATGCATTGGAAACGCTGAGTCTGCGGTTCGGTACATAATAACAAGCGGTATGACGTCAACGGCTCGTGACTTTAACGAATAACATGTTACATCATTTAGAATAATTAATTGCGATAAACAAGTTGCAAATACACAGATTTCATCATCTGAATCAATAGTCTGGCGCGTGCATAGATAAAAAACGAATGACGACAATGATAATAAACTAAAGTACAGTGTGTTCCGAAACGAAATTACCAAAATTACCAAAATTACCGATTTTTCGGATCCCCAAAGAACCTAACGGCCGAAACCGGACGTAACGCGTTCTACGGAACGTCCGGGTCCTGCGGACACCTAAACCTCGTTGTCCGATCATCAGGTCACGTGTTACAAGCGATCTCAGGTTCCATCGGGGATACGGCCACGGATTAGGGCTTATCTTGTAGATCTCGATCTCCCGATCACGTGAGTACCGCCCGCATCAAAATCGGCCCAGCGGTTGCGGAACAAATCGGGTTTGGAACTTTGCCAAAATAATTTTTTTGGCGGGTTTTTTTTTTATTTTATTTTTTTTAATATTTTTTTTGGGGGGGTTTTTTTAAATTTTTTTTTTGGGGTTTTTTTGTTTTTTTTTAAGTTTTTTTTGTCTTTGTATTCTCAGAGAATACTGGGACGTCCCAGTATTCTCAGAGAATACTGGGACAACCTTGTCCCGCCCGTATCTTAAGGTCAAGGTTGTCCTGGTTTTTGGGGTCAAAGGTCAAGGTCGTGCCAGTACTCTCATTTCTATACTACTGCCGTTTAAGCGGTGGTCGTGTCGTAGTCGTCGTGGCGGTCGGAGGCTGGGCGGCGTGTCGTCGTCCAGCGGAGTCGTCATCTTCTTCCCTCGCAGTAGTGCGTCGATGGCTGCTTCGTAGGGTCCGGTGGGCGAAGGCTCGGTCGAGGGACCGCTGTGGGCATCGCTCGAGTCAGTGGGCGATGACGGTCCGGTCGACGGCCTACGGTGACGGGACGGCGAGCGGAAGCAGCATCTTCTCTCTTGCGGGGTCGTCGATTAATCTCTCACTGGAGTCCGGCAGCCGTGTGCGGTGGTGAACGTCTCGTTGTAGTCTGGATCGAAGTGACGGTCTCGGTGTCTTGATTGGAAGTGATTTTTTCCCGGCTCAGTGCAGCGCTCTTTATATAGCTGCTGTTGTAAAGAGCGGCTACTGGTTTGGCCTTGATGACAAAGGTAGCCGAAAGGTTTGTCGGGCGCCGCTACAGGGCTTTGCGGTGGGGAGCCGAAAGCTTTGTCGCTATGCCGTCAAAGGCCGGAAGAATTATTGAAGCCGGCAACACAGTAAATGACTTATTAGAAGGGGTGGCGGCGACAAGTGAAAGACGGAAAATCAAAATCAACCTCAGTTTGGCTTAAAAATACACAAAAAATCACTGACCGATTTTGATGAAAATTTCGGATTCAAACTTTAGTTTCAAGTTTCATTGTCGTACGATGTTCCATTCTTGAGATATTTTACTGTCTCTCTATCTCACAAACACACAAATTGCTAAAAACATGGTTTTTTGGGCTCAAAGTTGTCTGAAAACTTGTAGATACGGTGGAAACTTGATTTCGAAAAATCAACGTGAAAACAATACTGTGACAATATCAAAAGATGGTTCGCGAAGGTTGTAGAATTTCATCCATGAAAACAGTAAAGAGAGAATAATAAGTGTCAGTAGACAACAACGACTATAAAGGTATGCCTATTCATAAAAATTATTTAATAGGACACTGCGCTATTGTGTAGGATAAAAGATCGGGTATTGTTATTTGTGAAAGAGAACTGTAACATATTCTATTTACAAAATACCTATTGTTGACTTGTTTACAACGGATTTTTCTAGCCCTTATCAATAGAGGGTTATTTTTTGTAGCTCTTGCATTCAACTTCCCAATAGCACGCTGAACGTCAACTTCATCCGCCCAGTCGACGTCTGGTAAACAGAGTGAAAGTACTCCCCAAACCGCTCGACCAGGGGTCCGGCCTCAGTTATTAATTCGTCCCCGATCTTGATTGGTCTCACATACTTCGCATCAGTCATGAAGGATTTAACATACTTGAAAAATCCAGACGGTTTATGACGTAGTTCATCCTCAGCTCTATGGGCACAAAAATCAATGTACAGTACTGTAATACAAATAGGAGATAAACAAAATTTGAAGAAGGACAAGGTCTCTTTTATTTTATTAAACATTATTTTCCTTTGTTTGCACCACTACATATATGATAATGAACAGCCAAAACAAAACAAATTAAATATAAAACTCACCTCAGAGTATTATATTGATTCAAGATCTTTCGTCTCCCTCGGAGACATTATCAGGAATTCAAAAACACACAAAACATAAAACATTAAAACAATTATGGTCGCAGACCACGTCAATTATTTCCTACATCAATAACCATTCCGCGCGCGGTTATTCGGCCGAATGACTGTATAATCATTTGTACCTAGTTTTATTTCTTATCGCGACTCAATGTCTATTTTATATTGTACAACTTTTTTTAAAATACAACACATTCAGAGAAATCTATAAATTTATCTATTGTATACCCATTACCCTAAAAGAAAGTGACGTATCTTGGCTAAAAAAATTTACATATTTTTACAAAATTAGTCTTCAACTCATATAAATTAACACTACTTTGGTTAATAATAAAGGAAGCGTAAATGTTAATGTATTGAATTTTGCTGTAGTAATGTTGTGGTAAAATTTTCGTGATTATTTTTATTAAAAGTATTCGTCAAACTAATTTACGAATCGTTTGCGTGTAACCTCAAAATAGGAAAAACTAATAGATTTCATTATTAAAAAATTTTACATAAATTTTAATTTTAAAATAGTATTCTAATATTTTATTAGTATTAACTGAAGTTAATGAACATGACTATTGTTGGAATTCATTAAAGTAATCTAAAAGTACACATTGAATTTTAGTACAATGTTGTACCGAAGAGTTCCTGAATATTTTAATTTGGTAGCCTATTTATCAGGTTCAGGTCATAACAGCGGTAAATATCGAAAACACACAATTTATTTAAACAATTTTAATGGTCTATTTTTTTATTAACATTTTTATGTGTTTGTAGTGTGTATTAGTGTTGTTAGTATTATTAATGTGATGTTTACATTGGAATTTTATGCTTTTGTGTTGTTTTGAAATTTTCCTGATTTTTTTAATTGATAGTACTCACGAGTGTCAGGTTGTAACAGGGGTGAACATTGGAAAAAATTAAAATTTCTATTTTAAAAATTGACAATTTTGTTACGCTGATGGCACATGGTCCGTGCGACGCACGGATAAAATGTCCGTGCGCTGCACGGACAAGTAAACAGGTAATTGAGAAGCATTGGGGTTGGCACATGGTCCGTGCGACGCACGGATCCGGGCGAAAAAAGCGCCCGGACCTTCCTGCTTCAACTCATCCGTGCGAACGCCCGAATGAAGCTATGACTACATCTAGCAGACCACTGTTTCAAATGAGGGCTGGAACACTGATCTGTGCGATATTCATCCGTGCGCTGTCTAATTGACTACACTTGATTCAGTACACAGTATTCGAAGTACATATTTTTTGTACCATATTTAATTATAAAATAATTAAAAGAATAAGCCTATAATAAGGAATATAAATAAATAAAATCTTGTTTGTCAGCGACTAAAAAAGGAATAGACATAGGGTAATTAAATAAATACGTATAGCCTGTAGGCCTACATTAAACAAATTATTTCAACAAACAATTGAACTTTTTTTATGTTTTCACCAAGAAAATAACTAGGAAGTTTAATTACTATTTAAAATTTACTAAAACTGTACATTGGCATTCCGTTTGTTTTTCATTTATACTACTATACAATGTTATAATATCTAATGTTTTAATTCTACACAGATTATATTTGAAGAGCATAATTTATAAGTTAATTTAAAAACTCCTGATCAGAATATAGTAGATGTTTTATTTAAAAAAAACCATTTTTTCCCAATCACAGTTTTATAAATTAAGGAATCTCATTTTAGATGGTAATTTGTTTAAAAACCGAACGGTAGTGAATTCCTTTCGAGAATTTTAAAGTTCTATCTTTTTTAATTCTATAGTCATCGTTGTGGCGGATTTCATTGTTATCATTGTACTTACGTTTTGTAAATAACACTGTGCGAATTTCCTTTTTCGCTAATTTTAAAATGTTTTATAAATAAAGAGACGGCAAGAAGAGAACATTATATTTAACAAACAATATTTGGCAAAAAATGGCTTGGGATGTTTGAGATAATTCTAACTGAGTATTTTTGTATGCGAAAAATCTTTGTTCGGTTGAGTTGCCTCCTGCGTAACCCCATACCTGAGTACAGAGTGGAATAACGCAAAATATGTAATATTTGTCTTATTCCGACAAAATTTTCCGGATATTTTGCAAAGTAAAACACACTGAGCGAAGACTGTTCAATAGGTACGCTATGTGATTTCCAGGTTAGGTTCTCATCTACGTAACACTAAGAACTAGGTGTCCGTTCCTTTTTCAAAATTTTCGTTCAAAATGATACTTGATACCAGAGTTATCAGATGTGAAGTAAACGGAAATTGAATTTAGTTAGTTTTGTTTATATTTAATTCTGATTTATTACAAAAGAACCATTTACACATTCTGTTTATTACGTTATAAAATGCCATTTTAACTGCTCTTGTAATCAGCAAACATAACAGTAACGAAACTTGATAGAAAATATGGAAATTTTAATTAATTTAATTATAAATTTATTTAATAAATATAAGTCTCAATAGAGGGACAAGAATATACCCCTGTGGTATTCCGCTAGTAGAAAATTTACAGTTTGATTTAAATGAACCCGTTTTGGATCCATCAATCTCCTCACACTGTGATCGGTTCTTAAGAAACGAATCGATCAATTTTACAAAGCTATTGCAGTAAAGTGTTTGTTTGATACGCGTAGTATTTTAATTTCCATAATAAAATTGGGTGAACTAAGAGGTCAAAATGCTTTTATAGATTAGTAAAAATTGCTTAAACTAATAACTTTAGGTCAAGCTGTCTGAAAATTGTGTCTGATAACTTAAATAAAGCTGGCTATCTTTAATAAGTCAGGAAAGACCGCTTTTTTATGAGTAAATAGAGGAGTACAAGACAGAAATAACAGGGCGCCCGGACGTAACATCCGTGCATCGCACGGATCATATGCCATGGACAACTTTACATCGCCCGGTCCGGGCGTTTGCACAGATGATAAAGTCCGTGCGATCGCACGGACCATGTGCGCCCAGCCTTATTAATAGCTATATTCTACTATGTAAAAACTGTAAGTTAATTTTAACGTTGAAAAAAAATGAAAATGAAAGGTTTAATTCATCAATTTTTAAACAATTCGTGTAAAATTAGCTACTTTACACTGTACATCGATGAAAATAACATTCAACTATATTAATATCTTGCGGTGCTTGACTTGATATACAGTATCTATTATTATAAGTGCAACATTTGGTGAGTTTATTTTTTAACCGCTGCTGCAAGAGACATTGACAACATTTTTGGTCACAATAGTTTAAACTGTATTGTTTCTAACTTTATCCGTCAAAAATAGGGTTTACAACCTACTACCGAGCAAAAAATGTTGTAAGAGTAAGTTATATATACAAAAGCTAAACACCACTCCCGCATTGATCACGATTTCTTAAAAACTACAAGACCATTAATACAAAATTTGGTAAAAATAGAATTTTTACCCCAGAAAGGCGCACAAAGAAATCTTGTGCAAAAATGTTAACTTAAGGAGGTTTCGTGGAGTGATAAACTTTGTGTGACAATATTTTGCTACAGATTTACATTTAACTGTATAGTTTGGCAAAGTAGCATGTCTCTAACCATTAAGAGTTTGGTTTGCAAAAGAAAAATGAGCTGACATTGCGCAATGGGACAATTTTGAATTTATCTAAACTCTAAATGAACCGTATTTATTTTACTTTCCTTTTGTGGAAGTTGAAAGACGACATTTTTTATTAATTATAAATGAAAACAAAAGAGAAAACAATCTTTAATAAGTTCAAATCGAAGCGATTTAGGGTTTACTAGTGCTACAATTAATTAAAGTACTTTAAAATTCGCACTACGTACGCTCATTACTATACCCCGAAGAATTAAGGAATCAACTGAGTCAAAAAAGAAAATAGATATATATGGTGAGTTTACATAAATGATATCGATAAAGCAAAAGGGAAATACAGATGCGCCAACACAGTTCCCACTATTCTGAATGAAATAACTTGGCTATAGTTTGCAACTGAGAACAATTATGCTTCTCCTGTACACATTACAGACTAACAACGGTGTACGAAACTTGGCATCATTGTACTGCTAATATACACAAGGCTACATTGTACGGTTGTAACAGACGGTTCAACTGTGGACTTGTTTTGAATTTTTTGTTAACTATGAGAATGGCTCGTGAGTCCTCGGTTATGCGACTCAAGACAAAAACTTGTGTATAAATGGTGTGTATAATTCTCAAGTGTCAGCGCTACGTGGGAGACACACTTGCTATGTCATTTTATATGTTTATTTTAAATTCAATATTCTTCGTGTTATGTCTCATTTTTTATTTGGATGGAAATCGTTTCTTTAAAATGCTTAGGTCTCGTAGTAACTTTATATTTTGTTTCTTTGAAATTCTTATTGTACTTGATTTTCGAAACGTTTATATTTTCTTTGTATTTTTCTTTTATTATAATGAGTAGCTAGGAAGTGGGAGTACTGGGACAACCTTGACCTTTGACCTGGCGACTTTAGATGACCCTCAAAAAAAAAAAAAAAAAATACATCCCGCCAAAAAATTTTTTTTTGGCAAAGTTCCAAACTCGATTTTCTCCGCAACTGCTGGGCCGATTTTGATGCGGTTGGCACCCACGTGACCGGGAGATCGAGATCTACAAGATAAGCCCTAAAACTCGTCGATCCGATAACCGGGTCACGTGTTACAAGCGATCTCAGGTTCCATCGGAGATACGGCTACGGATTAGGGCTTATCTTGTAGATCTCAATCTCCTGGTCACGTAGGTATCGCCCGCATCAAAATCGGTCTAGCGGTTGCGGAGAAAATCAGGTTTGAAAATTAAAAAAAATAAAAATATGGCAAATTTTTAAACCCGATTTTCTCCGCAACCGCTGGGCCGATTTTGATGCGGGCGGTACCTACGTGACCAGGAGATCGAGATCTACAAGATAAGCCTTAAACCTTATTGATCTGATAACCAGGACACGTGTTACAAACGATCTCAGGTTCCATCGGGGATACGGCTACGGATTAAGGCTTATCTTGTAGATCTCAATCTCCCGGTCACGTGGGTACCGTTCGCATCAAAATCGGCCCAGCGGTTGCGGAGAAAATCGAGTTTGAAAAATTGCCATTTTTTTATTTTTTTTAAATTTTCAAACCTGATTTTCTCCGCAACCGCTAGACCGATTTTGATGCGGGCGGTACCCACGTGACCAGGAGATCGAGATCTACAAGATAAGCCTTAATCCGTAGCCGTATCCCCGATGGAACCTGAGATAGCTTGTAACACGTGACCTGTTTATCAGATCGACGAGGTTTAGGGCTTATCTTGTAGATCTCGATCTCCTGGTCACGTGAGTACCGCCCACATCAAAATCGGTTTAGCGGTTGCGGAGAAAATCGGGTTTGAAAAATTGCCATTTTTTTATTTTTTTTAAATTTTCAAACCTGATTTTCTCCGCAACCGCTGGACCGATTTTGATGCGGGCGGTACCCTTGTGACCGGGAGATCGAGATCTACAAGATAAGCCCTAAACCTCGTCGATCTGATAACCAGGTCACGTGTTACAAGCTATCTCAGGTTCCATCGGGGATACGGCTACGGATTAAGGCTAATATTGTAGATCTCGATCTCCTGGTCACGTGGGTACCACTTGCATCGAAATCGGTCCAGCGGTTGCGGAGAAAATCAGGTTTGAAAATTTGCCATTTTTTTATTTTTTTAAATTTTCAAACTCGATTTTCTCCTCAACCGCTGGGCCGATTTTAATGCGAGCGGTACCAACGTGACCGGGAGATCGAGATCTACAAGATAAGCCCTAAAACTCGTCGATTCGATAACCGAGTCACGTGTTACAAGCGATCTCAGGTTCCATCGGGGAAACGGCTACGGATTAGGGCTTATCTTGTAGATCTCGATCTCCTGGTCACGTGGGTACCGCCCGCATCAAAATCGGTCTAGCGGTTGCGGAGAAAATCAGGTTTAAAAATTTAAAAAAAATAAAAAAATTGCAATTTTTCAAACCCGATTTTCTCCGCAACCGCTGGGCCGATTTTAATGCGGGCGGTACCCACGTGACCAGGAGATCGAGATCTACAAGATAAGCTCTAAACTTCGTCGATCTGATAACCAGGTCACGTGTTACAAGCTATCTTAGGCTCCATCGGGGATACCGCTACGGATTAGGGCTTATCTTGTAGATCTCAATCTCCTGGTCACGTAGGTACCGCCCGCATTAAAATCGGTTTAGCGGTTGCGGAGAAAATCAGGTTTGAAAATTTAAAAAAATAAAAAAATGGCAAATTTTCAAACCCGATTTTCTCCGCAATTGCTGGGCTGATTTTGATGCGGGCGGTACCCACGTGACCAGGAGATCGAGATCTACAAGATAAGCCCTAAACCTCGTCGATCTGATAACCAGTTCACGTGTTACAAGCTATCTCAGGTTCCATCGGGGATACGGCTACGGATTAGGGCTTATCTTGTAGATCTCGATCTCCTGGTCACGTGGGTGCCCGCCGCATCAAAATCGACCCAGCGGTTGCGGAGAAAAGCGGGTTTGAAAATTTGTAAAAAAAAAAAATAAAAAAAATAAAATGTCGGGTTTTTTTTTTTTTTTTGGAAATTTTTAAACTCAATTTTCTCCGCAACCGCTGGGCCGATTTTGATGCGGCTGGCACCCACGTGACCGGGAGATCGAGATCTACAAGATAAGCCCTAATCCGTAGCCGTATCCCCGTTAGAACCCGAGATCGCTTGTAACACGTGACCTGTGGATTGGATCGACGAGGTTTAGGTGCTCGCAGGATCCGGACATTCCGTAGAACGCGTTACTTCCGGTTTCGGGTCGTAGGTTCTTTCGGGATCCGAACAATCGGTAATTTTGGTAATTTTGGTAATTTCGTTTTGAGACACCCTATGCTTTGTTTTATTAGCATTGACGTCATTCGTTTTTTATCTATGCACGTGCCAGACTATTAATTCAGATGATGCAACTTGATTACTGCAAATTTAAATGTACAGTTAATTTAGATGATGCAACTCTATTCTTTTAATTTTGACAATGTCACATGTTGTTTGTTACGAGTCACGCTGCTTTACTAGGATTTGAACCAGGAACCTTCATCTCCGAAAATCAGCTGTTAAACAGCTGATAAACAGCTGTTAAAAATCAGCTGATAAACAGCTGTTAAAAATCAGCTGTTAAACAGCTGTTAAAAATCAGCTGTTAAACAGCTGATTTTGACGACGATACAAGTATAAAAGGTTGTGGTTTTCCCATCGAATCATACCATCAGTAGCAACTGCGTCTGATACTCCCGACAACCCTACCTGTCAGCTCTTCGAGTTTATTGAAAGGTGAGACACCTCATACTTTAATAAATTTTATAAATATAAACTTAGAATATTTTCATTATATATAAACATAGAATTTTTTAATAAAATATAAACTTAGTGATGAGCATACAGTCGAACCGCTGAGGGAGACCTCCAGACTGTTCGATGAGCTGCTGGGAGCACCCCAAAATATGCCGATGATAGACCTAGCGGACGATGACCGGGCGGAAGTACCGGTCCAGCGGTACAACCAACGGCACAACCAGCGATGCAAGCGGAAGTAAAAAATCATACGTCAAATCGCGACGATTCCGCTAACAAAATGACGTATGCACATTCCGTCGTATTATTAGTATCAGTATTAATATTATATTTATATATTAATAATAGAATAAATGTATTAAACTTTTTATCATTGTTTTCATTTCAAAGTACCATACTTTTCCCGTTAAAATAAAACATATGGTTTTGCAGGAAATATGGAAAGGCAAGCCAAACGAATCAGGTTGGAACAAGCTGCAGAGTCTGGCACCTTTTGCGTCTTGGAGAATGCGTTCGGTTGTAACCTCCGAACGTATTACTGCAAGAACGACAACAGCATCTTCAAGGACGTGACGGTGCTCCTGTCACATCTGAGGGAAGAAATGAAGTCGTTGCTCAGCGAGATGGTGCGCTCCTTAGATTCGTTCAAGTTCAACATCTTAGTGGAGTGTACTTACGAGAAGACGATGACGGGAGAGGTGCAAGATATAGGGTTCAAGACTGCCAACACCTGCGTCTTTCCTTGGTCGGATATGGGAGCGCTTGTAGACATGTGCGTGCAAAAACTTGTAGACGAGGAAGCAGAGTTTTTAGGGAAGGGTAGTGGATGGTCTTTGTTGTCGGTTGATGGTGTCCTCCTCAGGATCAGCCGGTATAGACCGCTCCGAGGCTCATCGTACCTACCTCTTCCGCCGTTCGTAAAGAACCGCAAAGCGGTTATCAACGTTCAGAACCGAGACGAAAGGTGCTTCAAGTGGGCTATCCTATGTAAACATGTGTCAGGTCCTAACAGGGAAAAAATCGATAGACGTTACGACGCCCTGCTTAGCAAGTATGATTTCAGCATGGTAGAGTTCCCCACACCTATCAGCCAAGTAAAGACCTTCGCCAAGGCCAACGGAGTGTCTGTAAACGTGTACGGGATAGCCGACAAAGAGGTAATAGAACCTCTAGTCGTCGCTGATGTCGAAAAGGATGACCACTTCGATCTCCTCCTGACCGCAGAGGGTGACGCTCAGCATTATTGCCTCATCAACAATTTTAATCGACTCATCAGGTCTCAGCTGACGAAACATGAACACAAAATCGACGTATGCAAGCGGTGTTTCACCTTCTGTAACGACAACCCTAAGTGTAGGGAGAAGATGGCGGCCCACCGCGAGTACTGTATAGAGAACTCCCCGCGCAGTTTCACGATGTCCAAACCTAATGATGGCACTCCTCCGATGATGAAATTCGAAAACTACAATCACGTACTCTCCGTCCCAATGGACGAACCGCTCCGAGGTTCATCATACCTACCTCTTCCGCCGTTCGTAAAGAACCGCAATGCGGTTATTAACGTTAAAAACCAAGACAATAGGTGTTTCAAGTGGGCCATCCTATGCAAACATGTGTCAGGCCCTCACAGGGGTAGAATCGACAGACGTTACGATGCTCTGCTTAGCAAGTACGATTTCAGCATGGTAGAGTTCCCCACTTCCCTCAGTCAAGTAAAGGCCTTCGCCAAGGCCAACGGAGTGTCGGTGAACGTATATGGGATAGCAGATAAAGAGGTAATAGAACCTCTAGTCGTTACTAATGTCGAAAAGGACGATCACTTCGACCTCCTTCTAGTTACAAATGGCGATGTTCAGCATTATTGCCTCATCAACAATTTTAGTCGGTTAATCAGTCTACAGCTGACAAAACATAATGGTCAAATCGATGTATGCAAGAGGTGTTTCGCTTTCTACAACGTTGACGCTAAGGGTCGTGAGGCGATGACTGTTCACAGAGAGTACTGTGTGGACAATCCGCCATGCAGGATCACCCTACCAAAACCTAATGATGACGGTACTCCTCCAGTGATGAAATTCAAAAATTACCATCACATATCCCCAGTCCCAATAGTTGTGTATGCCGATTTTGAGTGTATACTGAAACCCACTGGAGGATACCTCCCCAAACCGACATCTTCTTTCACTATAGCCACGGAGCGCCACGTTCCTATGAGCTACGGGATGTATTTTGTAGTTGACCCGTCGCTTCCCGACGACATCGCCCAGCTAGTGCCGAAAACGCCCTTGCTTTATAGAGGCCCTGACGCAACCGTCCATTTTATGCAGACCCTGAAAGAAATAGTCGAGCGGGTAGCCGCAGCGTCAGACCGTAACGTTCCTATGGTCTTTACGGCTCAGGACGAGCTTTCGTTCAAAGCTGCTACGAGTTGTCAGATGTGCGATGTAGCGTTCGGGCCTGAGGTGAGACCCACCAGGGACCATTGTCATCTTACTGGAAAATATAGGACCGCTCTCTGTTCAAAATGCAACCTGTCGAGGCGGAACCAAAAGTTCTTACCCGTCTTCATCCACAACTCCTCCAATTACGATTCTCATTTCATAGTCAGACAGCTCGGCTATGACGAGAAGAGGATATCCGTCATACCTAATTCTACGGAGAAGTACGTTGCCTTCTCCAAAAACATAACCAAGACGCTAGCCGTGAGGTTTGTAGACACTTTTAGGTTCATGGCCAGCAGCCTGAGCGCTCTGGTAGGCAACCTCCCTCCCGAAGGCTTCGCCCATACCGAGTCTTTCTTTAACGGGACGCAGCTGTCCCTAGTGAAGAGGAAGGGCGTGTACCCTTACGAGTATACCGACTCATGGGAGAGACTCGATGAGACGGAATTACCTCCTCAGGAAGCATTCTATAGCAGCCTCACCGGGGAGCACATTTCAGACAATGACTATCGTCATGCTCTGAAAGTGTGGGACAGTTTTAACATCCGCACGCTGGGGGAGTACTCTGACTTGTACCTCAAGTGCGATGTCCTCCTGTTAGCCGACGTCTTTGAGAATTTCAGGTCTCTATGCAGGAAGGAATACGGGCTCGATTGCGCCCATTACTTTACTGTCCCAGGTTTTTCTTTCGACGCCATGCTCTACAAGACGCGAGTAGAACTGGAACTCATAACCGATTATGATATGTACATGTTTCTGGAGAGAGGGATCCGAGGAGGAATCTCTGTATGCGTCAAGAAACATGCCAAGGCCAACAACCCTTATGTGGAAGGTTTCGACCCCGAGCTACCCTCCAACTACCTCATGTATGTGGACGCGAACAACCTGTACGGCTGGGCGATTAGCGGGAACCTCCCCTACAAGGACTTTTCCTGGGTTGAAGACGAGGAGAGAAAGATCGCGATAGGATCGGATGTAGGCGTCATCCCTGACGACTCCCCGCTGGGCTTCTTCCTCGAGGTGGACGTGGAGTACCCTGCAGACGCGGAGACGCAGGACTCGCACAACGACCTTCCGTTCATGGCGGACAACGCGACCCCTCCCAGAGCCAGAAACCCCAAACTCCTGACCACCCTGCAAAACAAGACCAAGTACGTTTGCCACTACGCTCTCCTTAAGCAGGCTATCGCGCACGGACTAAAAGTCACCAAAGTACACAGGGTTCTGCAGTTCCGACAGTCTGCATGGCTCAAACGCTATATAGACCTGAACACCCTTAACAGACAGTCGGCCCGCAATGCTTTCGAGAAGGACTTCTTCAAACTGCTGAACAATGCCGTCTTCGGCAAGTGCATGGAGAACGTCTGTAAACGCATGAACCTGGAGCTGGTTAGCAACTCGAAGAGGTTAATGTAGCTGGTCGCCAAGCCCTCCTTCAAAGACAGGATCATTTACGACGAGTCGCTATGCGCTGTCGAGCTGTCCAAGACCTCGGTCCGTTTAGATAAACCTATTTACGTAGGCGCTACAGTCCTGGACTCCAGTAAGACCTTAATGTATTCATTTCATTACGATGTCATGAAGAAGAGGTACGGGTCGAAAATCGACCTCCTGTACATGGATACAGACAGCTTCTTCTACGACATCGAGACTCCAGACTTTTACCGTGACATGCGGGACCCAGAATTCAAGACCTTCTTTGACACCTCCGACTATCCCCCGACACACCCGTGCCATTCCACTACCAACAAAAAAGTGCTCGGTAAGTTCAAAGACGAGTGCAACGGCATCCCCATCGCAGAGTTTATAGGGATGAGAGCAAAACTGTACACTTTCAGGACTGGCGAGGGTATTGTCAAGAAGAAGGCTAAAGGCGTCAAAAAGAATGTGGTCAAGAAATTTTTTTTTTTTTTTTTTTTTTTTTTTTTTTTTTTTTTTTTTTGGTTTAACGTCCGACTGTTCTGCAATTACTGCTAATGCAGACGGTGAATGATGAAATGATTTTTTGTAACGTATGAAAAAATGCCGTGCCTGAATGGGATTCGAACCCAAGACCGCATGATGAGAGGCGAGCACGTTACCAACTGCGCCAATGAAAGACATCACGTTCGACGACTACAGAAAGTGTCTCGAAGATCCCTCGTTGTGGTTGTACAGGGACATGAAGCTGTTTCAATCCCGCAAGCATGTAGTCAGCACTGTATTGACGAGCAAGCTTGCGCTGTGCAACTACGATGATAAGCGCGTCGCCGTAGATGCCATCCGCACCCTAGCATACGGACATAGGAACATTCCGCAGGAGCTCCAAGAAATTATAGGTTAGTCTCCTTCTAGCACATCCCCTTAGTCTCCGCATATGTCTACTAGCCGACTTTATCTGACCTCTAAACGTCGAACCGCACCAGTATTGGAGTTTCATCAGTATTATTAGTCGTAAGAACTTAAGAGCTCATCGCCATACCTGTATTCGTTTTCATCTTCATCATCATCTTATATCAATAAATGTTTTATTCTTTTATGAATCTGTCTTTTATTTCTTGTAACCTAAACCGCCTATAGTACCTAAAATACATGCAGGCAGGATCGGTGCTCGATTCCTGGGAGGGTCTGTCCCCGACAGATCCTCGCATCGTGCTGCGCTTTCGCTTCACGACCGAGAAAGCCCTCGGGCTTTGACAAGACATATCTACAGGTGTAAAGGTGTTGAAATGACGACACGTTTTGAAAATAAGTTTAATACATATATTCTGAAATCATAGTACTAGACTAATGTTACAAAAGTTCAGACTCTACAAGCAGCCGTACATGTGAGAAAAAAACGAATTGAGGTTACAGGACGCGGCTTTACTGGCTGACGCAACAGTTAAAACTGCATTGCATGCAGTGTTTTCTCTTCTTGGTAATGGTCCATTCGTCTTCGCCGTCATCGCTCTCCTGTTGGACGTGTTCTTCGCAGGGCATCTCCAAGAGTAGTTCTTTATCATTCTTGAGGTATGACGGTAAGTCGTTGTATACGTTGGATATACAGTTGCCGTAATGGTCCAAGAGAAACTCCTTGGGTAAGTAGCGGAGGGCTTCAGGCCCAGGGTTGTTGAAGCCCGAGTCCAACACCTTTTTTAAGCACTCTTCTACTTTGTTTACCGTGTCGAAGACGACGCTCTTTTCTTTCCACCACGCCCTCATAGCCTCGGCCCTCTTGAGGGAGCAGTCCGAGTGGGAAAACGGACACTGTATGTCTGATCCGTGCATATACATGAGGTGTTCGATCGAGGGACAGCCGTAGTCGTCGAGGTCTGAAACCTTTAGATCGTTGCACATCAATAGTCCCTCTAATGTTTTCCTGTTTTCCTTTCCTTTGACGAAGATCTTCCCGCCAGACACGGCCCCCGTCAGCAAGTGGTAGAGCTGTGTGTAGTCGACGAACCCACTGTTCCATCGTATCCCGATTCTGTCTTGTCCTTCCCAGATGCGCGTTTTCTTGGACGGTGTGAGTACACCGTAAAAGTCGTAAGGAGGTTTAAACAGATAATGATGCTTGACGCTACCTTCTACCGAGAGGACTACCAGCTCCTTGATGATCGTCTCGTAATCTGAAGGTCTGATGACCTGAAAATCTACAATGAAGGAAGGCATGTTGTTGCGCGCGACGAGACCTAGCACACAATGGCTAATTTATCCTCCTGACGGTCCCTGTTAAAGGCGAGTACTGAAGGATGCAATCTGTGATTATCAAGCAATAGGCCGTCGTATTGGTAGGGATGTTGTTTTTACACTAGATCTCGATCCTGATGTCTATGGCGCCAGTGTTCAGCGACTCGTTCTGCTTCGAGCAGTCGATAAAGAAGAGGGGGACTTTGGTCTTGAAGTTCGCAAAATCGATTAGGGGGTGGTTGACCTGACCTCCGTAGTAGACCTTATGGAACCGCTTAAAGTTTTCGTAAAACAACGAGTATTCCCCCTTAGCGTTTTCGTACGGGTAGTACACGGAATTGAGGTAGAGTTTGATGTCCTGGAGCTCGCAGTGGTCGAAATGGGATGATACCACCGTCTTGGTCTTCTTGTCCGTTTGCAGTCCTACTATGACGTAACGGGGCTTATCCGCCTGGGAGGAGGATTTGACGGTCCAGATCACGTCGGTGCTCTGCGGTAAGATGGGATATTCGTACAGGTTCCATCTGCGGAAGGCCATCGATATGGGCGCGTCCTGATCCACCATCCTGAGCAACGGGAGTCTGTGCTGGTCGGAAAGCCTGACGTAAGGCATCTTCCACTCCACCTTGGTAAGAGTCAGCTTGTAGTCCTTGCCTGCGGGTACCGCTACGGCGCGATCGTCGGTAGCCGACCTTAGCATGATAAGTTCCAGCTTAGCGTTGACTATTATGCGACGGTAATCCTCGCAGAATCCCATGATCCTCTTCAGCGGAACGTAAGCCGAAAGCCTACCTGTGGTGCTGTTGGCGATAGCCGTTACGGCGTCCTTGTTCCACCCTTCCACGTCTATAGAGTGTTGTTCGCCGTACCTGAAGGACGGAATATTTTTCAAGGCCGTCGTTACACCGACGTTTCGCACCCTGTCCACTTCGATACCGTTCATCTCCAGCCTTATCTCTTCAAACAGGAAAGCAGGCCAGTTGTCAGAAAGAGCGTGTAAAGAGCGTGAAAGAGAGTGTACACGTCCTGTTGGTTCACGGGTATCCTTATCTCGTCGTTGTTGTTGAAAGTCGCTGACGCGTACGGAGTGTGAGTATGCATCTCCATGCCTATGATGGCATCGTCCGCTACGGCGTTAGAGGATCCCACGTCTATTATATAGCTCATTTCTGCAGCACGATGAAACCCAACGATCTTAGAAAAGCAGCGTTATCTGTAGAGAGTCTCTTCTTTTTCACTTCACCAAGTGGCGGGTCGGGCTCCGCAGGACGAATGTTCGTCGCTCCGTCCGGTACGGCTCTTTTATAACCCTCTTCCAGGTAGACTAACCCCATCGCGTACGCCTTTTAAGGTGAAGCCTGAGGCTGATGACTTCGTTCTGAAAGCTTATCGGTCTTCCGTCCTGATCCACCACAGAGACGGACAGTCTTCCTATCCTCGATGTGTTTACGGGTAGGTAGATGACGTTCTTGGGAACTTCGATTATCTTATAACCCCGTTCCACCTGCGGGAAGAACTCGTGCAGGGTATGCCCTTCGGAACCGTTAGTGTACGAGCCCCGCACGATGTTGCAAGTCAACCGGATGGCGTTCACGGCCGTAATGTTGACAGGGCGCTGGGACGTGTACCATTTATTAGGTTCGAGGATCACCGCATCGAACCCCAGCACCTCTCTGATGGTTCCGGGTACGGAAAAGTCTACCTTTTCTCCGCAGAATATCGAGCACTTTAGAGTGGTGGGGTCTACGACCATGTTAAGTCTTGGGAGCGGACGGCATTCCGTCTTTGGCCCCTTTGACGTCTCCTTCTTCGCATCGCTTAAGGCTATCGCTTTCGCTTCCTCCTCCGCCCTTTTCGCTTTAGCTTCCTCCTCTGCCCTTTTCGCAGCCGCCTTCGCCGCATTATCCAATCTCTTAAAGAACTCCGCGAGAGGGTCGGTACTCGATCTCTCTTTCCTTTTTCCTTTCTGTTTCTTTTTCCGCTTATTCGAGTGCTTTTGGTACTTGAGGGATCCTGCGTCTTCAACATCGGTACGGTTTTCGTCTTGCTCCGCGTCTCTGCTGCTGCCGCAGTTCACTCCGCCGTACATCTCCAACATCTCGTATTTGATCTTTGAGTGGATGTCGTCAATCTCGTACATGCCTTCGGGCAGCTCCACCTTCATCCCGTCGCCGAAGCAGAGCAGGTTGTTCACCCCTTTCCGCACGTTGGGTATGTTGTTGTAGCTCATGAAATCTACCAGGCCTATCTCCCACTGGCCCTCTCCGAGGTCTATGGGAGGAAAGTAATCGACCTCGATCGTAGAGCTCTTACCGCTTAGGCACAACATCTTTACCCGATAGAAACTCTAGGCATAGATGTCCGCAGACGACTGAATCAAAGTCCTGCCTCCTGGCGTAATTATATCTTATGATGTTCGGTCCGTCTTCTCCGTTCTCG
Organism: Catonia carolina; assembly: GCA_035578175.1. Taxonomy (NCBI): domain Eukaryota; kingdom Metazoa; phylum Arthropoda; class Insecta; order Hemiptera; family Achilidae; genus Catonia; species Catonia carolina. The sequence goes on from JAQMRL010000004.1 coordinate 6,368,833, forward strand.
AGGTACCTTACCAGCTCTACGGGAGGCCTCAGGTTACCGTAGCTGTCAAAGTACTCTACGACCGCACCGGTCTTCCTGTAACATACCCAGTGGGTCCCTTCGTTCCTCGCGCTGTCCAAGTTGACGATGGCTGATTCGTTCTCGTAGGGTCTATGGGGGAGCGTGTCACGCATAAACACCCCTCTAAAGTTCGAGATTTCGAGTGCGTCGGCAGCCGCCATCAATTGACTATCGGACAGGGGTTTGTTAGGAAGTTTCAACGAAGTTTTTTTTTCCTTAGTCCGCATCCTGCATGCTGCGTAGGGTACGGTTTCAAATACAGGCCCTCACCTCGTCGGGTAGTGCTACGGTTTGTCCTGCGGGTGGTGCGACGGGTAGTCTTGCTAGAGGTCTTACGAACGGTCTTCCTACGGGCAGTCTTCCTACGGGCGGTCTTCCCGGTCTGCCTTCACTTGATCCTCCCGCCGAACTTGCTTTTAGCTTTCATTATGTTGGTCACCGCCCAGGCGGCCGCTTTCTCCGCTATGCTGGAGTCGGACGCTCTCACCCTCTCCCAGGCTCTATCTGCTAACACGCGGTCTGCTTCGGCCCTGCCCGCAGAGTCTTTACGGTTGTGGTAGGCTATGTCGTGCTGTTTGCACGCTGCGTCGAGAGGGTTGATGCCTGGGTCTCCTCTTCTCAATCTCTTCTGCAGGTCCGTGCTGGGTCCGCAGTACTGATATCCTGGTATGTGGAGTTCCACGGGTAAAACGTCTATCGCTCTGTTCAAAGCTGTCCCCACAAGGTTCTCTGCAGCTCCTAAGACTCCGCTCGCGATGCTCCCTACCAGTCCGGCTCCTGAATGGGAACTGCTGCGAAATGTGTTGCGTCTCCCCATTTTAAGGTCGGAATGAAGCTCGAAGACCCGTTTTTCTTTATTTATGGCGCGCTTTTTCCCTCCAGGCGTGACGATACGACCTCAAACTCTTTGCGCAGCTTTTGGACCTCATCGCGCATTTTCAAAATTTCGTCGACTCGCTCGTCTTTGACAGGATCTGAAACTTTCATCTCTTCGGCGTAGGAGGAAAGGTACTCTTTCAAGTACTTGAGGTTGACGGCGTCTTCTTCATCGATCGGGTCTCCTACTTGCGCCATCCTGCGACCGTAAAGGTCGTAGTAAGGTTCGCCACCTCCCTCCTCCAAGACCTCGAGGACTCCGTAATCTTCGGCATAAGCTTGGATGAGCCTCATGCATTCGTTGACGTTGACTGCGTCCGTATACGACTGGGCTACGCCTACGCGACAGATTCTCCGGTCTCTCATGTCCATATCTCCATCTGCGGTAACCCTGTAAGGGGTGAGAAAACGACGTACGGATCTTCCAGTGTCCATAGCGAGAATGAGGGTCATAGACGAAGATCACCTCTTATAAGCCCCAGCTCTTTGAGCTCTTCGACTATAGAATTTATCTCGCTGTCGTGACCCGTATGGCCCGAGTCTTTAGAAGCTACGAGGAGTCTAAGCCTGTCGCATAGCTCGTTGGGATCGTCGAAATAAACGTACTCGGTCTTCCTGTTTCCGTTCAGCTCCATCATAGGCCCGGCTCGTATACCTTTACCGCGCTTCGGTCGGTCCGGCTTCGGAGGGAAAAGCCGGCTTATGATTGAAACGTACTTTTTCCCTGTGTTGGCCTTCACTTGACCTAGCGCCGAGTTGTTCCTTCTGTGGGCGCTTGTAGCGTCTAATAAGTTTTTGTACTCCTCCAGGTCTTCTTCCGAGTAGATGAACGGGTTGGGTTTCCTTTTGAATATCAGCTCGTACAGACCATGCGTGCCTGGGTACGATACGTCTCCGACGATTATCGAGTCGTCGGGCCCAAACTGCACGGTTGAGTCTCCCATCACCAAATCGTTACCCTCGAAGTGGACGCCGTAAGTTGAATCCGTATTGTTATCCACGTCCGTGATGGCCTCATGCATATATCGATGGGATAGACGTCCGGGAAACGTGTTTTTGACCCATACCGAAGCTCGGACCTTACCTAGCGGGGTAGACAGCAGCTCTTCCACGGTGCTTATTTTTTTTTTTTATTTTTGGTTTAACGTCCGACTGTTTTGCAAATTGCTGCTAATGCAGACGGTGAAGGATGAAATGAATTTTTGTAACGTGTGAAAAAATGCCATGCCCGAGTGGGATTCGAACCTAAGACCGCGTGATGAGAGGCGAACACGTTACCAACATCGCCAACGCGGCCGGCGAACCACGGTGCTGGGGGTGCTAACTTCCTCATCGCGAGGTAAAGTCCTCATCGGTGTAGCCAGCGGTCTGGAAGCGTCCCTCATCTCCGCGGAATTCCCGACAGTTGCATCATCCTCCGTGAACTCCACTGGGATGCTGACGCTCGTATCCATCTCTTCCATCTTATGGAGGTCTCCCGCCTCCATCGGCTCGTCCGCGGTCTTCTTCTTAGTATGCCGAGGTCCGAACCCGTCGCTCCCCCTCTTCAGATTAGCATACCTGTACGGTCCGGTCATCAGATCCTTCCATGAGTCGTCGTTACTTTCACCTGCGACTCTGTCTTCTTCGTCATCATCGCCAAGAGCTTCAGCCCGGCTAAAAGGCCGCTTTTCAGGTTTCGTCCTAAAAGGCTTACGCTTTAAACCCTTCAACGGTTCGCTCGTTGAGGAAGGGTCGGTCTCGGCTTTCTTTTCGTTCAACAGCTTCGATAAGGGATCGGTTAGCGGTTTGAGCTGCTTCTGTATCCTGAGATCTTCCTCAGTCAAGCCATGCTTGAGAATTAGCTGCTTCTCTCTTATCCTCCTGCGCAACTCTGCGATCTCCAGCACTAGATTCTCGTCAACCTAACTCGAAGCCATCTCCTCGTCTATTAACCCAGCCCCCCTTTCCACTACCGTTAATATATACACGACCTGCGACTGCGCAGCTTTTTCCTGCTTATTCCTGCTAGCTGCGCAGCTTTTTCCAGCTTTTCCTGCTAGCTGCGCAGCTTTTTCCTGCTTATTACTGTTAGCTGCGCAGCTTTTTCCTGCTTATTCCTGCTAGCTGCGCAGCTTTTTCCTGCTTATTCCTGCTAGCTGCGCAGCTTTTTCCTGCTTATTCCTGCTAGCTGCGCAGCTTTTTCCTGCTTATTCCTACTAGCTGCGCAGCTTTTTCCTGATTTTTCCTGCTAGCTGCGCAGCTTTTTCCTGCTTATTCCTGCTAGCTGCGCAGCTTTTTCCTGCTTATTCGTGCTAGCTGCGCAGCTTTTTCCTGCTTATTCCTGCTAGCTGTGTCCCAGAGGTTCGTAAATAAAATTTTCAAATTATTTTAATCTCTTTAAAATTCAAGGTTCTTTATAAAAATTTCTTGATAAATATTATAAAATTCTTAAAAGTATTAAAATCTTTAAGATCTTTTAAAATGTGTTAAAAATCCTTGAAAATCTGCTCCACCAAATCTTCTAAAATTGTTTATTATTTCTCAATAATATTTTTTAAAATTCGCAAACTGTTTCTATTTTAAAAAACTGTAAATCGCATCTCATTCCTTAAAAGTTTTAAAATAGAATGAATTAACAATCCATTTTATTTCATAAAATAATATGTTCTTTTTGTTTTCCTTGTAAAGTTTATTTTTTATTATTATTCTCGTTGCTCGCATCTGAAGGTGGTAAATCATCTGTTGTTTATATTGAGTGTGTGAATGTGTATGTTTATGTTATGCGTTATTGTTTGTGTGTATAAGTGTCTCCTATTACAATCTTCCCCCCCCGGGGAGTATGCATAAGCAAAAAGTATGGATAAGCAAAAAAGGGGTGGGTGCTTAAATGTTAAAAAAGAAGATGTGTATGTAGCAGTTGTCGGCCTGAGACGGTAAAATTCGTTCATTCGGGGCCCCGTTCAATAATACATCCATACAGCATGCAAACAGCATTTTTTTTTGTTTTGTTACAATCATCTCAAGCTCGAGTATCGCGACAGACATCACCTAAAAAGTATTATTTTTAGCAAATTATGTAACCTTTTTAAGGTTAGAAATGTGTTCTTTGGTTATTTCTCCCCCAACGGTCTTACGGAGTAAGGCTGTAACTGGAGTGGAGAAGCCGATGATATAAAACGGTTCAGACCATCGGTATGCCATTTTTGCACAAATATTTTTCCGTTTCGAACTTACGGGGTGAGTTTTAAGCAAAACTTTATCTCCCACCGAAAACGGATTGGGGTGGCGTATAGCATTATATCGGCGTGCCATATCATGATGAGATTTAATTAGTTTTCTTCTAATGTCACACATCATGTTACTTGAACGTACAGGATTTCTATGAAGGATATCTTGGATATTCCATGCTCTATCCAACGGTGTTTGAGCTGGAAAAGTATGCAATATATCAAATGGACATTCCCCATGTGCGTTATGTTGAGCCATATTGAAGGCTAATTGAAACCAAAATAGAGATTTATCCCAGGTTGTTTGAGTAGTTGCATGGTATGCAATAAGAATAGACCGAAGATTTCGGTTTAATCGTTCGGCGTGAGATGGTTGTGGATGGTAAGGGGAGAGAGTGGTTCGTTTTATGCCTAGATTGAAACAAAAGTTTTTAAAAATTATTGAATTAAAATTTTTGGCGTTATCTGTGACGATTAACCTCGGGATGGAGTAATTTTGAAAAATACGTTTTAATTCCTCTATAATGGAGGATGTATTAGTGTTTTTTAATGGAGCTAACCATGTAAATTTTGAAAAACTGTCTACCACCACTAGAATATATTTGTACCCGTGGTTGGTTTTCGGTAGACTACCCACTGTATCAACAAATAATGTATCAAATGGTGCTTTCGGAACTCTAGAACTGAGATTTCCCCATTTATAATTCATTCCAGGTTTGCTGCGTTGGCAGGTTATACAAGCATTCACTTTTAAAGGAATTTCTTGATATACAGCCGGCCAATAAAAATACCGTGTAATTTTGTGTATAGTTTTAGCGACACCTAAATGTCCACCGATTTCCGAATGATGAAAATATTTAAATACTAAATCTTTTAAGGAATTGGGGAGAACGATTTTGGTCGGATTATTGTTTTTATCTTTTAGACATAGGACTCCTTTGGATAAACAAAATTTATTATCCATTTGTTGTTTTTGTTAAAGGATAAAGGTATCCTGTTCCTGATGTTGTCTTATGTCTGTAAAAGATAGGGGGAACTGCGATAATAAAGTATTAATATAAGATATATCTTTTGAGATATCTTCATTATTTAAATCATACATCCTCGATAATGCGTCCGCCACATTATTATCCGAACCACGGATGTGATTAATTTTAAATTTAAAAACAGATAACCGAAGTAACCATCTAGCCAATCTACCCAACTGTTTTGGTCTGGAAAGAAGCCAGGCTAAGGCTTGATTATCGGTTTCTAAAAGAAATTCACGATGTGCTAAATAGGTCCTGAAATGATCTGTTGCAAAAACGACCGCAAGACACTCCCTTTCATACGCAGAAAACTTCCTTTCGGCCGCCGTTAACGTCTTAGAAGCGTACGCTATGGGTCGTCTAGACCCTTCTTGTTCCTGAAGCAGTACAGCTCCTAGACCTGTATCCGACGCATCTGTTTGTAAGATAAAAGTTTTGGAGAAGTCTGGTATTGCCAGTACTGGAGGATTGGCAATTGCCTGTTTAAGATCTTCAAACGCTCTTTTCTGTGATTCTCCCCAGAAAAATTGAGTATTTTTACGACGCAATTTATTCAGGGGTTCGATTCTATCAGCATAATTTTTGATAAATTTAGAAAAATAATTAATCATACCACAATATCGATGTACTTGTTTCACTGACGTAGGTTGCGGGTACTCCAATATTTTTTGTGTCCTAGTTGAGTCTATGGAGACCCCTTTGTACGATAATGTGTGTCCAAGAAACGGTATTTCATTTACAGCAAATGTTACCTTATCAGGATTAACTGTAATGCCAGCCTTCCTTAGAATTGACAATACTATTTTAATGTGTTTCAAATGTTCTGGAAAACTTTTGGAATATATTAATATATCATCCATGTAATTAAATACAAATTTATATTTAATGTTTTTGAATATTGTATTCATAAGACGTGTTAAAACTTGTGCGCCAGTCGACAAACCAAAAGGTAATCTCTCATATTCATATAAGCCATCCGGGGTACAAAACGCGGTGATTTGACGAGATTTTTCTGTCAATGGTATTTGATGGTACTCTTGGGTTCGAATCCCATTCAGGCACGGCATTTTTTCATACGTTACAAAAAATCATTTCATCATTCACCGTCTGCATTAGCAGTAATTGCAGAACAGTCGGACGTTAAACAAAAAAAAAAAAAAAAAAAAAAAAAAAAAATTTGATGGTACGCTTGCGCTAAATCTAATGTACTGAACCATCGTGCATTGGAAAACCATTGAAAAGCATGATTTATTTTCGGTAATGGTTGGGCCTCTGAGTCAATTATTAAGTTGACTGAGCGATAGTCTACGACTAAACGACTCGTGCCATTTGGTTTTGGAATCAAAAATGCTGGAGATGAATAAGGCGAAACACTTTCTCGAATTACTTTATCTTTTAATAATTTATCAATTTGTTGTTTCATTTGAAGTGTTTTTATTGGATTTAAGGGATAGGGTCTAGATTTTATAATTTCACTATTTTTAAGTTTAATATCATATTTTAATACATGGGTACAGCCTAATTTAGTGGTGAGTACGTAAGGAAATTCCTTACATAAATTATTAATTTTATTTTTAATATACTCACTTTGTTCCACATTATTAATCTGATCTGGGTATAAATTTATTAGATGAAATTTTTGATTTTTTAACCAGTCAAAAGTTATCACAGACCTTGTGGCGTTAAATATTGCACGTGTTTTTTGTAGAAAATTCATTCCAAGTATTATTTCGTGCTGTATTTTTGTTAATACCTTAAAATTTATTTTCCATGATATATTTTGTAGGTTAATGGTTATCCAGACCTGTTTATTAATTTCTAGAGGAAACCTATCAGCTGTAAGACAAATTGCCTTAATATTTTCCTTTTTTATAATCGCCTTCTTAGCCTTTAAAAGTTTATACATTTGTTGGTTAATAATGTTGTGTGTGGAACCAGAATCAATAAGGGCATTAAATATATTATTTTTGATTTTTATTGATAAAGCTTTCAAAGTATAATTACTGTTTAACCTTTGTTCTTTTATCTTTAAATGTTTACGTGTGTTATGTTTACAAATACGCATCATATGACTATGTTGTGCGCATTTGTAAACATTCAGTTTTTTGGAACATGGTTATTTCCTTTTTGCTGCAAAAGTTTACAATTTCTTTTGATATGACCAAATTTATGACAATAAAAACACTTCAAAGTTGTTGCTGACATTTGTGATCTGATTTTATTGCATGCTGTATCTTTTAATGTGTTTTGTTTATCTTGCGTAGGTAATGTGTTATTTACAGTGTTTATGACGCCTGTATTATTCATTTTTGATAAACCGATGTCATTAAGAGTTCTAGCATAAACTCTTTCATAGACATAGGTATCTAATTTATTAAAATCTTGTAAGTTATTGGGTTTGCCTATTATACCTATGTGTGTGGCATATATTTCATTTAAACCCGTTAAAATTATATTAATTAACTCACCTTCTGTTAAATCTAGTCTTAATACATCATGATTTTCTAAAATTTCTCTCATGTATTCCGCAAGGGTCTCCGTTTGTGACTGGTTTCGGTATAATAATTTTAATTTTAATATTTCTTTCATTTTTGGTGTGATTAATTTATTTACTAAATCTCTATGAAATTGATCGAAATTATGGTTATTTCTAATAGAATTTTCAAAAATTTGTTCTGTGAAACCGGTCATAAACGGAGTTAACAACACCAAGGGTAAATCAACTGCATAACGTTTCTGTATCTGTTTAATAATTTTGATATTTCGTACTAACGTGTCAATGTCACGTCCATCAGTAATAGTTAATTGTTTTAATTCGTTTTCTATTGGATTTGCAATTTTTGTCCAATTAAAATTTAATTCGCGTTGGAAACACACGGGATTATTGTTACCTACGGCATTTGGTATTAATATGTCAGGGGTTTCGTTTCTAAGAACAGGGTTTTGCATTTCTGGGTGATGCATAAGATTAATTTGATCATAATTAAGAATTCCTTGTTGTTGATCAGGTAAGAAATTATTCCCTAAATGTGCCTCTTCAGGATTTAAGTTTTGCTCGAAATTAGGTCCAACTTCGAAATTATGCAACCCATTAGCCTTCCAAATATCAAATCCCTCTCTTAAATTTTGAAAGCCTACGACTTTATCTGGTTTGTTGGGTAATATAAATGTTAATATTTTGTTAAGCCGATCATCAAAAATTTCGGCATTATACTTTTCTAACTCATTTAAATTTTCTATGTTTCTTAACCTTACTAAATAGTTTTGACACTCTGTCAGTTGTTTGTCCATGTCAAATCTATGTAATGTAGTTAAATCGATTTGTCGCCCGTTATCTAAGAGTTTTTGTAATCTTTGCCTTTTTTGTCTTACGTTTCCTGTTGTTGTGCTTTTCCGTATTCTAAGTTGGAAGTTAAGGTTCGTTTCGTCTAGTTTAGTGGAATCAAGAATCGGTGCTACCTGTCTATTCATGTTTCTATTTGTTTTGTTTGTTAATGATGATTATTTATGTGTATGTAATAGATGACTTACCAGTCGACGTCGGTATACCTGTCAGATGTGAGTTTTTTATAATTTAGTTTTTTATAAATTTTAGAAGATTTGTTGTTTTATTTTTGATCTTTTTCTTTGTCTCTTTCTTGGCCTTTGACTAATTTTGTTATATTTGTTTGATGATTTCTTGTTGATGAATTCTTCCTTTTTGTTTATTATTTTAATTTCTTTCCCAAATATTATATTATTGAATTTATTTATTGAAATTTTTCATCAAGTATCCTGGTCACGGCACCATTTTTGTCCCAGAGGTTCGTAAATAAAATTTTCAAATTATTTTAATCTCTTTAAAATTCAAGGTTCTTTATTAAAATTTCTTGATAAATATTATAAAATTCTTAAAAGTATTAAAATCTTTAAAATCTTTTAAAATGTGTTAAAAATCCTTGAAAATCTGCTCCACCAAATCTTCTAAAATTGTTTATTATTTCTCAATAATATTTTTTAAAATTCGCAAACTGTTTCTATTTAAAAAAACTGTAAATCGCATCTCATTCCTTAAAAGTTTTAAAATAGAATGAATTAACAATCCATTTTATTTCATAAAATAATATGTTCTTTTTGTTTTCCTTGTAAAGTTTATTTTTTATTATTATTCTCGTTGCTCGCATCTGAAGGTGGTAAATCATCTGTTGTTTATATTGAGTGTGTGAATGTGTATGTTTATGTTATGCGTTATTGTTTGTGTGTATAAGTGTCTCCTATTACAGCTGCGCAGCTTTTTCCTGCTTATTCCTGCTAGCTGCGCAGCTTTTTCCTGCTTTTTCCTGCTAGCTGCGCAGCTTTTTCCTGCTTATTCCTGCTAGCTGCGCAGCTTTTTCCTGCTTATTCCTGCTAGCTGCGCAGCTTTTTCCTGCTTATTCCTGCTAGCTGCGCAGCTTTTTCCTGCTTATTCCTGCTAGCTGCGCAGCTTTTTCCTGCTTATTCCTGCTAGCTGCGCAGCTTTTTCCTGCTTTTTCCTGCTAGCTGCGCAGCTTTTTCCTGCTTATTCGTGCTAGCTGCGCAGCTTTTTCCTGCTTATTCCTGCTAGCTGCGCAGCTTATTCCTGCTAGCTGCGCAGCTTTTTCCTGCTGTATGTCGGTCTAAACGGCCCGTAGTTCGGTGACGAACGTATCGTAATTAAATCTATAGCGGCCGCCGAGGGTTTTTCTCTCTTTGTCGACTACTAGAAACCCGTTCATGTTTCGAGACCACGCCTCACCGCACAGATTCTTGAACTCCTCAAAAGTCATATCAGGGACTACGTGATCATTAAAGATATGACGTAGGTTGCGCTCGTCCTGACGGAACACGAGTAAAAAATTTGCATTATCTCTAACGAGCTGTTTAGGCGCCTTACTATATGTCTGACATAGGTAAAATACGTCCAGGTTGTTATGTCTCCCCATAGCAAAGTATTTTACCACGTTGTGTTAATTTCTCGCATACAACATCGTCAAACATCATCACGGAATTGGGCTCTACCTCTTCCGGAGGTGGGACTTGCGCATTGTCGCTGAATTCGTGATAGTCTACACCCTCCATATCATGAAACACCCGCTCCAAAAACCTATACTTGGGTTGGTGCAGAGATTTTGAAAATACGTACACATTGCAGAACCTCAGCCCGTTGGGGTCGAACAGCAGGTTGATTATTGCGTTTGTCTTGCCACAATTCGACGGACCTACGGCCAAACATCTGATACTATTCGGCAGGAGGCGACCGTGTCTGTTTCTCGTTTCGCCTATTTCTCCCGACTCGGATAAGCACATCTAAGTTGACGACAGGGAGTTTCTCTTTCTGCTCCCTACACCTCATTTTGCGCTAGTAACCGATAAACCTACATTACAGCTCTTATATAAGGTCTTTCTTGTCGATCCATGAATCGTGACTCTTGTCATACCCTAACCACCTGACCAACAACCTGTCACCTTTTCTCTTCAATACCTTCTCGACGAGAAATACGTCACCGTATTTCGTCTTACTCAGTTCCTGGGCGTAAAAACTACCTTTGATCACATGTCCTTTTTCGTCTTTGAGCGAGTATGTGACGGGACGGGTGTGCAAAATACGATCTACGGTAAACACCTCATTGGTCCAATTCGGTATGTAACCCTTGTCGAAAGTCTTTTTGTACTTGCTGATCCTGACCTTATCTCCCGGCCCAAACTTGACGGTTTGGGGGGCGCGTTTCTTACGAGTATTGGACAATATATTTCTTAGCACCTCACCTTCGTTCCTCTTATTTACATCTACAGGTTTGAAACCTATAGTCCTGTGAGACCTGTTATTGTACTGAGACAGGAGGTCGTCTAAAAGACCTACCCAAACGTAATTGCCCCGTTCTGTAAACTTTCTCCACATCAACTCCTTCAGCGTCCTGTTGAACCGCTCTACTATCGAGGCCTTCTTCGGAGAGTAAGTGGAGTAGTGGTTGATCCCGTGCTTGGACAGCAGAGACCTTACAGACGCGTTATACCACTCTTTACCCTCGTCGGTATGAAAATGGCGCATCTTGTGTTTTTCCAGTATGGGACCGAGAGCGCTAGCGACTTCTTCAGCCGTCTTGCTCTTGAGCGGTACGGCAATAGCAAATTTAGAAAAACAATTTATTACTGTCATTATGTATCTGTAGCCCTTATTGACTCTGGCGTATGGGATCATCTCTACCAGATCGGCCTGATACAAGTCGTCGATACCCTTCAGCTCTACGTTTCTGGTGGGATAGTTCCTGCGGGCTTGCTTGTGAAGCTCGCGCGCTATACCACTTCTCAAGCTCATCGTGCGATGCACTGAGAGCGACACTGCTTATATCTAGGTTAAATATGGATTTTGAATGGAAAAGACGTTATTTTTATATATACGAGGCGTATTTTTAAAGTAAGTACCGTTTGAAAATAAAAAAAAAATAAAAGGAAATTTGCAAAAACTAATTTTATTTTCGGAATCTACATACTTTTATCTATTTTTCTACATAGTTTCCAAGTTTTTGTAAACACTTATCATATCGCACAACTAAATTTTGGAAACCTTCTTCATAAAAACTTGGCGCCTGCTGTGATTTGACCTTTGGCTTTGACCTTTACGGGAGAGTGCGTGTGTCTCCAATCCATGCTTTGTTGTTTCGATTCGGGAGTGAAATGCGAAATCCACGTTTCGTCTCCAGTTACGATCCGACTCAGCATATCGTCACCGTTTTCGTCATAACGTGTCAGAAAATTCAAGGAACTGTCGAGTCTTTTGAACTCTCTCGAGCGGCCTCACACTGCCGCTCAGACCCGAGCTGCATTGGACTCTTTTGGCTGGGAAGTTTTGGACCACCCACCTTACAGCCGTGACCTTGCGCTGAGCGACTTTCATCTCTTCCGTCATCTGAAACATCACTTGGGCGGCAGCCGTTATGACGATGACGACGGCAAGTAGGCGGCAAGTTTTTATGAAGAAGGTTTTCAAAATTTAGTTGTGCGATATGATAAGTGTTTACAAAAACTTGGAAACTATGTAGAAAAATAGATAAAAGTATGTAGATTCCGAAAATAAAATTAGTTTTTGCAAATGTCCTTTTATTTTTTTTTTATTTTCAAACGGTACTTACTTTAAAAATACGCCTCGTACATTTATTAATTAAATAATACAGCCTTTGGTTTACTCTTGCGAGTTCTTCTTCATTTTTTAAATTCTACTATATTCATTGTTTTCCCATCACCAAGTCTTTATTTCCCTTGTACACGATTATCCCGCCCCCGTTATCGTTCAGTAAAGCGATATCTTCATCAGTCAGCGTTTTTGTAAATCTTGATGGTAGGAACACCTTCGAATTGCCGATGTATATAATTATTTGCTCTCCGTACATGGTCTGCGCCCTACCGACCTTCGTAAACCGGTATTCCTTGTTCAACACTAATTCAGACACCCTCATGGTATCTTCATTCATCTTTTTTAGTAGCGCCTCCATTTCTAAAACCAAAAATAAACACAAGTCTGATAAAAACCATGATAACTACATGAACCCTCTCCATCCGGGTCAATACACTTTAACAGTCCGTCTATTTTGAACGGGTGTTAGTCCTTCAGTCTCTTAAACAAAATAGTTAGTATGTAAATACCTCATGTATTATACGAAATAGCATAGAGGTTTTTCTTTTGAGATCGATGTGGCGCTACACTCGCCTACTATCATGTCGTAGATTTTGTATAGCAGGTAAAACAGCGCTATGAACAGTAACGCTATAACGCATAGGAATATTGTTATAGCGTAAATCATGCTGTCAAAGGAAAATATAAACCGATTTTTTAAACTACTACGTTCGAAGTTCAACTTACGACTATTGTCAAAGTCTTAATTTACAAAAAGGTTTTAGGTTCAAATTTATTTAATTCTACGTTTACATCAATAGCGGTTGTTGTTGATGCAGATTAAAACAATAGAGTTCAAATTTAATTAATTCTACGTTTACGTCAATAACGGTTCTTGCTGCTGCAGATTAAAACAGCAGACTACATATTCAGTGTACAGTTACGGTAGTTGTTGCTGTTGTTGTTGTTGCTGCACCAACAACGGTTAAAACTGGTAATGTTGCAGTACCAACAGGTTCTACGTCTTAATTTCATAAACAGATTTTAGGTTTTAATTTTATTAAAGATTCAAAGTGTATATTTCATAAAGGTGCTAGAGTCTTTCAAATTTAAAAAATATTTAAAGTATAATAAAACTCACCTTCAATTAACGGTAGGTCAACAGGTAGAAGAAGAAGAACTGTGTCTAGCAGCGTAGCAGCAGGTAGGTGGAGAAGAAGAACTGTTCTAGCAGCGTAGCAGCAGGTAGGTGGAGAAGAAGAACTGTTCTAGCAGCGTAGCAGCAGGTAAGAAAAGAAGATGTGTCTAGCAGTGTAGAGCAGTGGTAGTTGAATTATGGTACAATGGGAAAATCGGCGACCTTTTATACAAATAATTATCCTATGCTAATGCATTGGAAACGCTGAGTCTGCGGTTTGGCACATAATAACATGCGGTATGACGTTGTTGGTTTTAAAAATTGAAACAAACAACTTATCGCTGACTCGACGACTCGTGATTTTAAATAATACGTTGCAGCATTTAAAAAAATTAACTGTACATTTAAATTCGTAATAAACAAGTTGCATCATCTGAATCAATAGTCTATCACGTGCATAGATAAAAAACGAATGACGTCAATGCTAATAAATTAAAGTATAGGGTGTTCCGAAACGAAATTACCAAAATTACCGATTGTTCGGATCCCGAAAGAACCTAACGGTTGAAACCGGACGTAACGCGTTCTACGGGACGTCCGGATCCTGCGCGCACCTAAACCTCGTCGATCCGACCCTCAGGTCACGTGTTACAAGCGATCTCAGGTTCCATCGGGGATACGGCTACGGATTAGGGCTTATCTTGTAGATCTCGATCTCCCGGTCACGTGGGTACCACGCGCATCAAAATCGGTCCAGCGGTTGCGGAAAAAATTGTGTTTGAAAATTTGGCGGGAAAAAAAATTGGCGGGATTTTTTTTTTGGGTCAAAGGTAAACTTTTTTTTTTTTTTTTTTTGAGGGTCATCTAAAGTCGCCAGGTCAAAGATCAAGGTTGTCCCAGTACTCCCACTTCCTAGCTACTATAATGATATGAGTTTCATTTTGGAATAGGTTTTACGGATAGACAATCGTTGCCTTGTAATGTGAATTCTATACAGTTTTATTTACTTATGTGTGAGAGAAAGGTCATTTACTGCTTCATCTGCCTACGTGACTGATTTAACGTTTCATAAAATCGTATGACGTTGGGAGATGCTTTTTGATTGGTTGAAGAGTTCAAGTGGGGTGACTGGAAGAGACTTTTGATGCTGTTGGCTTTTGTCTTGTTCATGATCTTGTGGAAGTAACAGCTAAGTAGACAGACCTGGTGTTTTTCGTAAAGCCTGTGATGGCGTCGCTAAATTTTTATCTAAGTTCATGTGTTATCCCATAAAATTTTTCAGTCTTTGTTTTATTCTAATTTTAAATGTAAAATGTAATTTTTATGTAAATTGAGTGATTTGTATCCACTTGATGTGTTGGTAGTTTTTCACTGGACGTTTTAGAATCATTTGGAAAAATCTGGCGTTTGACATCTGGAGCATTCTGAAATTTGAGACCTTCTAACATCTGAAGGGAGAGATATGACATCTGTAATCTGAAATATGGAACCATCTCGGTAAAACCTGAGAGAAATTCGTCAAGTTCTTCGGATCTCCGCCTGTCAGATTTACCCAAATTTCTTAACGTTATGCTTCTTTGTGGTGCAGTATCGAACTTATTTAATTTTTTTTTGGAACTTTATTATTATTATTATTATTAATTAATTTTATTGAATTTTTGTGGCCACATGCTTTGAGAGTATTTATATAAATTGTGATATTTAATAATTAAATATTTATTTATGGGTTAACAACATAAAAATTTTTGTTCTTTATATCTCCTTAAGTGGATCCAAGCGTTGGTTGTTTATCCCATCTTCGGGAATTAGTTCCTGAAATGGAAGTTTTGCCCTAATCAATAAATTAATATGTGGTCTGCCAATATATATATAATAGAGAGTATGTTTATGTTGAAAAGTTATGTTTGAAGAACTTTTATTAGTAGTCTATAATATAAATTGTCATGAAGGTAATATGTAAACTTCACAAACATTGGAGTCGTAAATTTTTTTTGATCATATTACTTTCTCTTGCCTATAATTATGAATATATAGGAAGGAAAGTATTGTGTTCGTGTCAATTTTAAGAAATCGAGTTTTCACTGAATATGTAACGTTTTCAGATCCCCTGAACCTATCAAAACATGTTTTTTTTTCAGCGATTGGTCTGTCTGTGAACAAAATATCTCAAGAAGGAAACATTGTACGAAGTTGAAACTTGAAACTGAAGTTACATTAGGTTTATTGAGACCTGAAGCTTACGAAAGGGAATGCTGCACAGTAGCAGGAATTTAATGAATGAGGGGAAGTTGGCTATCTCTTTCCGGTCGGCAACGAGTATAACACGCTACTAACAAATCTGAAAACATTTTTACTACTACGAGTCTATAACTCTTTGATTGAATTGAAATGAAATATCACCTAACCTAACCCACTCATAATTCTAACAAACTGCACAAAATAAAGTCAAATGAACTGAACCAACTGTGCTAGATAAAGATTTAAGGATTAACAAAATTGTAGCTACGTGACTTAATGATGATCGTATTCAACTTGAATAAGTGATAAACTGTTGGCTTGGTTTGTTTATTTTTTTAATGTCAACAAGTCGTACAGAACTAACAACGAATTACAGAACCGTAGTCGTATCTTTGTTATTATTCATTGTTTACTTATTCTGTCATCTACCAACCAAGGTTCAAAGACGGAGAAAGTGGAGCAGGGATCTCCTGTTTTAGAAATTGTTGTATGCTAAATAAATAATTATTACTAAATAAATAAATAAATTAATCGATGAGACCTGTCAGTGGATAGAGCTGTCCATGTCATTTCATTCACTCTTTCACTCACCATTATAAACCGGGAAAACCGGTATATAATCAAACTTCCCTAGTAGCACCTATTTAAGTTTAAAGTTTCAACTTTGTACAATGTTCCGTTTTGAGATATTTTGTTCACAAACACACACACAGACCAATCGCTAAAAACATGTTTTGTGGGGTTCAGGTGGTCTGAAAACATGTATATCCGGTGAAAACTAGATTTCTTAAAAACGACGTGAAAACAATACTTTCCTTCCTATACATTCATAAAGGCAAGAGAAAGTAATAAGCAGCGGAGGTCTACTTACATGGGAATTCCTCAGGGCCATATACCCAACCTGATATTGGAACCAGAAGAGAATAAACTCACATTTTATTCAAACTAAACTTTATCGAAATACGTCAATTCCTGAACTTTGAAAAGAGCTGGTAATCCCTGTAGCAGAGTTTTTGTTTTCGTTTTTTTTTCAGCAAGTACTTAAGAAAATGTTACAAACAAAATGAATGTACCATTTTTATCACAAAACTCCCTTTCAACGACAGCAAAACACCAAAAATTACAAAGATTTTTGGCTAGAAGGTAAAAACAATTCGCCCGTAATGCTATTTTTAAGGAACATCCCTATGTTGCCTACTTTACGGTAAAGCATGTTAACCGGGATCAAAGTAAAACAGACCTATACGCCTATTCTTCATGGAATTACCGGCTGATCGTCAGCTACTCAGTTTTCATTTGGGATCAATTAAAATTAAGGTCCGACCCGTGCGTATACATGAGGTGTTCGATCGAGGGACATCCGTAGTCGTCGAGGTCTGAGATCTTTAGGTCGTCGCACATCAATAGCTCCTCTAATGTCTTCTTGTTCTCCTTTCCTTTGACAAATATCTTTCCGCCAGACACGGCCCCCGTCAGCAAGCGGTAGAGCTGTGCGTAGTCGACGAACCCGCTGTTCCACCGTATCCCGATTCTGTCTTGTCCTTCCCAGATGCGCGTTTTCTTGGACGGTGTGAGTACACCGTAAAAGTCGTAAGGAGGTTTGAACAGATAATGATGCTTGACGCTACCTTCTACCGAGAGGACTACCAGCTCCTTGATGATCGTCTCGTAATCTGAAGGTCTGATGACCTGAAAATCTACAATGAAGGAAGACATCTTGTTGCGTGCGACGAGACCTAGCACACCATGGCTAATTTATCCTCCTGACGGTCCCTGTTAAAGGCGAGTACTGAAGGATGCAATCTGTGATTATCAAGTAATAGGCCGTCGTATTGGTAGGGATGTTGTTTTTACACTCGATCTCGATCCTGATGTCTATGGCGCCAGGGTTCAGCGACTCGTTCTGCTTTGAGCAGTCGATAAAGAAGAGGGGGACTTTGGTCTTGAAGTTCGCAAAATCGATTAGGGGGTGGTTGACCTGACCTCCGTAGTAGACCTTATGGAACCGCTTAAAGTTTTCGTAAAACAACGAGTATTCCCCCTTCGCGTTTTCGTACGGGTAGTACACGGAATTGAGGTAGAGTTTGATGTCCTGGAGCTCGCAGTGGTCGAAATGGGATGATACCACCGTCTTGGTCTTCTTGTCCGTTTGCAGTCCTACTATGACGTAACGGGGCTTATCCGCCTGGGAGGAGGATTTGACGGTCCAGATCACGTCGGTGCTCTGCGGTAAGATGGGATATTCGTACAGGTTCCATCTGCGGAAGGCCATCGATATGGGCGCGTCCTGATCCACCATCCTGAGCAACGGGAGTCTGTGCTGGTCGGAAAGCCTGACGTAAGGCATCTTCCACTCCACCTTGGTAAGAGTCAGCTTGTAGTCCTTGCCTGCGGGTACCGCTACGGCGCGATCGTCGGTAGCCGACCTTAGCATGATAAGTTCCAGCTTAGCGTTGACTATTATGCGACGGTAATCCTCGCAGAATCCCATGATCCTCTTCAGCGGAACGTAAGCCGAAAGCCTACCTGTGGTGCTGTTGGCGATAGCCGTTACGGCGTCCTTGTTCCACCCTTCCACGTCTATAGGGTGTTGTTCGCCGTACCTGAAGGACGGAATATTTTTCAAAGCCGTCGTTACACCGACGTTTCGCACCCTATCCACTTCGATACCGTTCATCTCCAGCCTTATCTCTTCAAACCGGAAAGCGGGCCAGTTGTCAGAAAGAGCCATGGTCGCATCCAAAGTACCGTCGGACGCCGAAAGTTTCACGTCCACAAACAGCAGGCTGTCGCAAGGTAGGGTGTACACGTCCTGTTGGTTCACGGGTATCCTTATCTCGTCGTTGTTGTTGAAAGTCGCTGACGCGTACGGAGTGTGAGTATGCATCTCCATGCCTATGATGGCGTCGTCCGCTACGGCGTTAGAGGATCCCACGTCTATTATATAGCTCATTTCTGCAGCACGATGAAACCCAACGATCTTAGAAAAGCAGCGTTATCTGTAGAGAGTCTCTTCTTTTTCACTTTACCAAGTGGCGGGTCGGGCTCCGCAGGACGAATGTTCTTCGCTCCGTCCGGTACGGCTCTTTTATAACCCTCTTCCAGGTAGACTAACCCCATCGCGTACGTCTTTTAAGGTGAAGCCTGAGGCTGATGACTTCGTTCTGAAAGCTTATCGGTCTTCCGTCCTGATCCACCACAGAGACGGACAGTCTTCCTATCCTCGATGTGTTTACGGGTAGGTAGATGACGTTCTTGGGAACTTCGATTATCTTATAACCCCGTTCCACCTGCGGGAAGAACTCGTGCAGGGTATGCCCTTCGGAACCGTTAGTGTACGAGCCCCGCACGATGTTGCAAGTCAACCGGATGGCGTTCACGGCCGTAATGTTGACAGGGCGCTGGGACGTGTACCATTTATTAGGTTCGAGGATCACCGCATCGAACCCCAGCACCTCTCTGATGGTTCCGGGTACGGAAAAGTCTACCTTTTCTCCGCAGAATATCGAGCACTTTAGAGTGGTGGGGTCTACGACCATGTTAAGTCTTGGGAGCGGACGGCATTCCGTCTTTGATCCCTTTGACGTCTCCTTCTTCGCATCGCTTAAGGCTTTCGCTTTCGCTTCCTCCTCCTCCCTTTTCGCTTTCGCTTTCGCTTCCTCCTCCGCCCTTTTCGCGGCCCTTATTTTCGCCGCATTCTCCAATCTCTTAAGGACCTCATCGAGAGGGTCGGTACTCGATCTCTCTTTCCTTTTTCCTTTCTGTTCCTTTTTCCGCTCCTTCGAGAGCTTTTGGTACTTGAGGGATCCTGCGTCTTCAACATCGGTACGGTTTTCGTCTTGCTCCGCGTCTCTGCTGCTGCCGCAGTTCACTCCGCCGTACATCTCCAACATCTCGTATTTGATCTTTGAGTGGATGTCGTCAATCTCGTACATGCCTTCGGGCAGCTCCACCTTCATCCCGTCGCCGAAGCAGTACAGGTTGTTCACCCCTTACCGCACGTTGGGTATGTTGTTGTAGCTCATGAAATCTACCAGGCCTATCTCCCACTGGCCCTCTCCGAGGTCTATGGGAGGAAAGTAATCGACCTCGATCGTAGAGCTCTTACCGCTTAGGCACAACATCTTTACCCGATAGAAACTCTAGGCATAGATGTCCGCAGACGACTGAATCAAAGTCCTGCCTCCTGGCGTAATTATATCTTATGATGTTCGGTCCGTCTTCTCCGTTCTCGAGGTACCTTACCAGTTCTACGGGAGGCCTCAGGTTACCGTAGCTGTCAAAGTACTCTACGACTGCACCGGTCTTCCTGTAACATACCCAGTGGGTCCCTTAGTTCCTCGCGCTGTCCAAGTTGACGATGGCTGATTCGTTCTCGTAGGGTCTATGGGGGAGCGTGTCACGCATAAACACCCCTCTAAAGTTCGAGATTTCGAGTGCGTCGGCGACCGCCATCAATTGACTATCGGACAGGGGTTTGTTAGGAAGTTTCAACGAAGTTTTTTTTTCTTTAATCCGCATCCCGCCTGCTGCGTAGGGTACGGTTTCAAATACAGGCCCTCACCTCGTCGGGTAGTGCTACGGTTAGTCCTGCGAGTAGTGCGACGGGTAGTCTTGCTAGAGGTCTTACGAACGGTCTTCCTACGGGCGGTCTTCCTACGGACAGACTTCCCGGTCTGCCTTCGCTTGATCCTCCCGCCGAACTTGCTTTTAGCTTTCATTATGTTGGTCACCGCCCAGGCGGCCGCTTTCTCCGCTATGCTGGAGTCGGACGCTCTCACACTCTCCCAGGCTCTATCTGCTAACACGCGGTCTGCTTCGGCCCTGCCCGCAGAGTCTTTACGGTTGTGGTAGGCTATGTCGTGCTGTTTGCACGCGGCGTCGAGAGGGTTGATGCCTGGGTCTCCTCTTCTCAATCTCTTCTGCAGGTCCGTCCCCGGTCCGCAGTACTGATAGCCCGGTATGTGGAGTTCCACGGGTAAAATGTCTATCGCTCTGTTCAAAGCTGTCCCTACAAGGTTCTCTGCAGCTCCTAAGACTCCGCTCGCGATGCTGCTTACCAGTCCGGCTCCTGAATGCGATCTTCTGCGAAACGTGTTGCATCTCCCCATTTTAAGTTCGGAATGAAGCTCGAGGACCCGTGTTTCCTTATTTATGGTGCGCTTTTTCCCTCCAGGTGTGACGATACGTCCTCAAACTCTTTGCGTAGCTTTTGGATCTCATCGCGCATTTTCAAAATTTCGTCGACTCGCTCGTCTTTGACAGGATCTGAAACTTTCATCTTTTCGGCGTGGGAGGAAAGGTACTCTTTCAAGTACTTGAGGTTGACTGCGTCTTCTTCATCGATCGGGTCTCCTACTTGCGCCATCCTGCGACCGTAAAGGTCGTAGTAAGGTTCGCCACCGCCCTCCTCCAAGACCTCGAGGACACCGTAATCTTCAGCGTAAGCTTGGATGAGCCTCATGCATTCGTTGACGTTGACTGCGTCCGTATACGACTGGGCTACGCCTACGCGACAGATTCTCCGGTCTCTCATGTCCATATCTCCATCTGCGGTAACCCTGTAAGGGGTGAGAAAACGACGTACGGATCTTCCAGTGTCCATAGCGAGAATGAGGGTCATAGACGTAGATCACTTTTTATAAGCCCCAGCTCTTTGAGCTTTTCGACTATAGAATTTATCTCGCTGTCGTGACCCGTATGGCCCGAGTCTTTAGAAGCTACGAGGAGTCTAAGCCTGTCGCATAGCTCGTTGGGATCGACGAAATAAACGTACTCGGTCTTCCTGTTTCCGTTCAGCTCCATCATAGGCCCGGCTCGTATACCTTTACCGCGCTTCGGTCGGTCCGGCTTCGGAGGGAAAAGCCGGCTTATGATTGAAACGTACTTTTTCCCTGTGTTGGCCTTCACTTGACCTAGCGCCGAGTTGTTCCTTCTGTGGGCGCTTGTAGCGTCTAATAAGTTTTTGTACTCCTCCAAGTCTTCTTCCGAGTAGATGAACGGATCGGGTTTCCTTTTGAATATCAGCTCGTACAGACCGTGCGTGCTTGGGTACGATACGTCTCCGACGATTATCGAGTCGTCAGGCTTGAGTTGTACCGTAGAATCACCCATCACCAATTCGCTGCCTTCGAAGTGTACCCCGTATGTAGAATCCGTATTGTTGTCGGAGTCTGTGATGGCCTCATGCATGTACCGACTGGCCAGACGGCCGGGAAACGTGTTCTTGACCCATACGGAAGCTCGAACCTTACCTAGAGGCGTCGAAAGCATCTCCTCTATAGTGGTAGGCGTGCTAAACTCCTCCTCGCGAGGTAAAGTCCTCGTCGGGGTGGCCTGAGGTCTGGAAGCGTCCCTCATCTCAGCGGAATTCCCGACAGTTGCATCGCCCTCTGTGAACTCCACTGGGAGGCTGACGCTCGTATCCATCTCATCCATCCTATGGGGGTCTCCCGCATCCATCGGTTCGTCCGCGGTCTTCTTCTTAGTATGCCGAGGTCCGAACCCGTCGCTCCCCCTCTTCAGATTGGAATACCTGTAGGGCCCGGTCATCAGATCCTTCCATGAGTCGTCGATACTTTTACCTGCGACTCTGTCTTCTTCGTCGTCATCATCATCATCATCATCATCCTCAAGAGCTTTAACCCGGCTAAAAGGCCGCTTTTCAGGTTTCGTCCTATCAGGCTTACGCTTTACTCCCTTTAACGGTTCGCTCGTTGAGGAAGGGTCGGTCTCGGCTTTCTTTTCGTTCAACAGCTTCGATAAGGGATCGGTTAGCGGTTTGAGCTGCTTCTGTATCCTGAGATCTTCCTCAGTCAAGCCATGCTTCAGAACTAGCTGCTTCTCTCTTATCCTCTTGCGTAACTCTGCGATCTCCAGCACTAGATTCTCGTCGACCTGTCTCGAAGCCATCTCATCGTCTATTAACGCAGTCCCTTTCCACTACCGTCAATATATACACGACCTGCGACTGTACAGCTTTTTTCTGCTTATTCCTGCTAGCTGCGCAGCTTTTTCCTGCTTTTTCCTGCTAGCTGCGCAGCTTTTTCCTGCTTATTCCTGCTAGCTGCGCAGCTTTTTCCTGCTTATTCCTGCTAGCTGCGCAGCTTATTCCTGCTTATTCCTGCTAGCTGCGCAGCTTTTTCCTGCTAGCTGCGCAGCTTTTTCCTGCTTATTCCTGCTAGCTGCGCAGCTTTTTCCTGCTTATTCCTGCTAGCTGCGCAGCTTTTTCCTGCTTATTCCTGCTAGCTGCGCAGCTTTTTCCTGCTAGCTGCGCAGCTTTTTTCTGCTTATTCCTGCTAGCTGCGCAGCTTTTTCCTGCTAGCTGCGCAGCTTTTTTCTGCTTATTCCTGCTAGCTGCGCAGCTTTTTCCTGCTAGCTGCGCAGCTTTTTTCTGCTTATTCCTGCTAGCTGCGCAGCATTCTCCTGCTTTTTCCTGCTTATTCCTGCTAGCTGCGCAGCTTTTTCCTGCTTATTCCTGCTAGCTGCGCAGCTTATTCCTGCTAGCTGCGCAGCTTTTTCCTGCTGTATGTCGGTCTAAACGGCCCGTAGTTCGGTGATGAACGTATCGTAATTAAATCTATAGCGGCCGCCGAGGGTTTTTCTCTCTTTGTCGATTACTAGAAACCCGTTCATGTTTCGAGACCACGCCTCACCGCACAGATTCTTGAACTCCTCAAAAGTCATATCAGGGACTACGTGATCGTTAAAGATATGACGTAGGTTGCGCTCGTCCTGACGGAACACGAGTAAAAAATTTGCATTATCTCTAACGAGCTGTTTAGGCGCCTTACTATATGTCTGACATAGGTAAAATACGTCCAGGTTGTTATGTCTCCCCATAGCAAAGTATTTTACCACGTTGTGTTGTTTCTCGCATACAACATCGTCAAACATCATCACGGAATTGGGCTCTACCTCTTCCGGAGGCGGGACTTGCGCATTGTCGCTGAATTCGTGAT
Organism: Catonia carolina; assembly: GCA_035578175.1. Lineage (NCBI taxonomy): Eukaryota > Metazoa > Arthropoda > Insecta > Hemiptera > Achilidae > Catonia > Catonia carolina. The sequence goes on from JAQMRL010000004.1 coordinate 6,392,451, forward strand.
AGTCTACACCCTCCATATCATGAAACACGCGCTCCAAAAACCTATACTTGGGTTGGTGCAGAGATTTTGAAAATACGTACACATTGCAGAACCTCAGCCCGTTGGGGTCGAACAGCAGGTTGATTATTGCGTTTGTCTTACCGCAATTCGACGGTCCTACAGCCAAACATCTGATACTATTCGGCAGGAGGCGACCGTGTCTGTTTCTCGTTTCGTCTATTTCTCCCGACTCGATGGGCACATCTAAGTTGACGATAGGGAGTTTCTCCTTCTGCTCCCTACACCTCATTTTGCTCTAGTAACCGATAAACCTACATTACAGCTCTTATATAAGGTCTTTCTTGTCGATCCATGAATCGTGACTCTTGTCATGCCCTAACCACCTGACCAGCAACCTGTCACCTTTTCTCCTCAATACCTTCTCGACGAGGAATACGTCACCGTATTTCGTCTTGCTCAGTTCTTGGGCGTAAAAACTACCCTTGATCACATGTCCTTTTTCGTCTTTGAGCGAGTATGTGACGGGACGGGTGTGCAAAATACGATCTACGGTAAACACCTCATTGGTCCAATTGGGTATGTAACCCTTGTCGAAAGTCTTTTTGTACTTGCTGATCCTGACCTTATCTCCCGGCTCAAACTTGACGGTTTAGGGGGGCGCGTTTCTTACGAGTATTGGACAATATATTTCTTAGCACCTCACCTTCGTTCCTCTTATTTACATCTACAGGTTTGAAACCTATAGTCCTGTGAGACCTGTTATTGTACTGAGACAGGAGGTCGTCTAAAAGACCTACCCAAACGTAATTGCCCCGTTCTGTAAACTTTCTCCACATCATCTCCTTCAGCGTCCTGTTGAACCGCTCTACTATCGAGGCCTTCTTCGGAGAGTAAGTGGAGTAGTGGTTGATCCCGTGCTTGGACAGCAGAGAACTCACAGACGCGTTATACCACTCTTTACCCTCGTCGGTATGAAAATAGCGCATCTTGTGTTTTTCCAGTATGGGACCGAGAGCCCTAGCGACTTCTTCAGCCGTCTTGCTCTTGAGCGGTACGGCAATAGCAAATTTAGAAAAACAATTTATTACTGTCATTATGTATCTGTAGCCCTTATTGACTCTGGCGTATGGGATCATCTCTACCAGATCGGCCTGATACAAGTCGTCGATACCCTTCAGCTCTACGTTTCTGGTGGGATAGTTCCTGCGGGCTTGCTTGTGAAGCTCGCGCGCTATACCACTTCTCAAGCTCATCGTGCGATGCACTGAGAGCGACACTGCTTATATCTAGGTTAAATAGGGGTTTTGAATGGAAAAGACGTTATTTATATATATACATTTATTAATTAAATAATACAGCCTTTGGTTTACTCTTGCGAGTTCTTCTTCATTTTTTAAATTCTACTATATTCATTGTTTTCCCATCACCCAAGTCTTATTTCCCTTGTACACGATTATCCCGCCCCCGTTATCGTTCAGTAAAGCGATATCTTCATCAGTCAGCGTTTTTGTAAATCTTGATGGTAGGAACACCTTCGAATTGCCGATGTATATAATTATTTGCTCTCCGTACATGGTCTGCGCCCTGCCGACCTTCGTAAACCGGTATTCCTTGTTCAACACTAATTCAGACACCCTCATAGTATCTTCATTCATCTTTTTTAGTAGCGCCTCCATTTCTAAAACAAAAAATAAACACAAGTCTGATAAAAACCATGGTAACTACATGAACCCTCTCCATCCGAGTCAATACACTCTAACAGTCCGTCTATTTTGAACGGGTGTTAGTCCTTCAGTCTCTTAAACAAAATAGTTAGTATGTAAATACCTCATGTATTATACGAAATAGCATAGAGGTTTTTCTTTTGAGATCGATGTGGCGCTACACTCGCCTACTATCATGTCGCAGATTTTGTATAGCAGGTAAAACAGCGCTATGAACAGTAACGCTATAACGCATAGGAATATTGTTATAGCGTAAATCATGCTGTCAAAGGAAAATATAAACCGATTTTTTAAACTACTACGTTTGAAGTTTAACTTACGACTATTGTCAAAGTCTTAATTTACAAAAAGGTTTTAGGTTCAAATTTATTTAATTCTACGTTTACATCAATAACGGTTGTTGTTGATGCAGATTAAAACAATAGAGTTCAAATTTAAATAATTCTACGTTTACGTCAATAACGGTTCTTGCTGCTGCAGATTAAAACAGCAGACTACATATTCAGTGTACAGTTACGGTAGTTGTTGTTGTTGTTGATGCACCAACAACGGCTAAAACTGGTAATGTTGCAGTACCAACAGGTTCTACGTCATAATTTTATAAACAGATTTTAGGTTTTAATTTTTATAAAAGATTCAAAGTGCATATTTCATAAAAGTGCTAAAGTCTTTTAAAATTTAAAAATATTTAAAGTTCAATTTGATTGCTTAAAGTAGAATAAAACTCACCTTCAATTAACGGTAGGTAGGTAGAGATGAATCAGAAGAACTGTGACGTCAGCAGACTGGCAGTGGATACTACTGGCAGTAGAGTTATGATTCGATGGGAAAATCGGCGCGCTTTTATACACATAATTCTCCTATGCTAATGCATTGGAAACGCTGAGTCTGCGGTTCTGTGTACATAATGAGAATAACAAGCGGTATGACGTCAACGGTTTTTTAAAAATTGAAACAAACACCTTATCGCTGAGTCGACGGCCCGTGACTTTAACGGATGATATGTTGTATCATCTAGAAAAATTAATTGTAATACACAGGTTGCATCATCCCGATCGATGGTCGGGCGCGTGCACAGATAAAAAACGGATGACGTCACTGCAAATAAACAAAGTAAACACGTTGCATCTTCTTTAATTGCAATAACAAGTTGCATCATCCCGATCAATAGTCTGGCGCGTGCATAGATAAAAAACGAATGACGTCAATGAAAGGCACGCGCATATCACGTGACTCGTAACAACAACATGCGTCATTGGCAAAATTAAAAAATAGAGTTGCAAATAAACAGATTTCATCGCCCCAATCATTAGTCTTCACCTCGCCGGGTAGTGCTACGGATGTCCTGCGGGTGGTGCGACGAGTCTTGCGGCCCGTCCCGCGTTATTTTTTGGCGGTAACATATTTCCTAAATTTATATATTTAGGGTCCCGAAAGAACCTAACGGTCGAAACCGGACGTAACGCGTTCTACGGATTAAGGCTTATCTTGTAGATCTCGATCTCCCGGTCACGTGGGTGCCGTCCGTATCAAAATCGGTTTAGCGGTTGCGGAGAAAATCGGGTTTGAAAATTTGGCGGGGGAAAAAAATTTGGCGGGATTTTTTTTTTTTTTTTTGGCGGGTTTTTTTTTTTTTTTTTTTTGTGACACGTGTCGGGTCAAGGTCATGACCCGGGGTCATAGGTCAAGGTTGTCCTCGAACCGGGGGGTCAAAGGTCAAGGTTGTGCCAGAACTGTCTTTTTTACACTACTTCTATAGTATACAAATAGAACATTAGAGTTTTCAAAATGGTAAAATAAAAAAAAACTGAGATGAAGGAATTGCAGTAATGAAATTCCTTCATTAAATACAAAAAAAATTATGTAAAAAATATATTTATACGTGAAGCAAAAAAAATAAATCTACCTTAGTGATAAATGGAAATAAATACAAAAAAAAAGACTTCACGGTTCTTGCGCGTCGTGTCTTAAATCCTAGTTAATTAAGCCTCTGATTAAATTCCAAGTTTAAATTTATTAGTAGTATGATTAAACAGAATTAAAAATATGAATGTGATAAAGAATACGGATTTTGGCCAGGGAAAAAATTCTGTACGCATGAGTTCACACGTGGATCGATATAAAAAAACTACAATACAAGAAAAATGACATTAAACACTGCACATTTATTTGGTAAAGAAACGTAATAATTTTAAACGAAAAATAATTGGATTTTTATTTAAACAAATGTGCTAACGAAAAAAAATACAAAAAAATGGACACTGAACAATTGTAACAAAATAACGAGTGAATAAAATACTAGGGAAAGTTACATTGATTAAAATATATATGAAGCAAAAATGAAAAAAAAATTAAAATGGAAAAAAGGAATACAGGAAAAGATAATCAAAAAAAATTAAATTTAAGTGAAATGAAGATTTTATTAAATGAAACTCTTAAGGAGATGAAAACACTTTACGCCACGTGGGATCTCATGCATACAAAATTCCTCTCTGGAATAATGAATTTAAAAACCCATAATGAATAAATTAAAAAAAATATATATATATTTGTTAAAATAACTACCCCATATTTTTCAGTTTCCACCAAACAATATTATTTTATAAAAAAAAATTAAGGGGGCTTAAAATTTAGGAATTTGTAATAAAACATGATAAAAATTAAAGTTACCTGAATTCAAGGTGTGGATTCGAAGGCCGTTCGCACAAGACAAGGGAAAAGCGCGCTCACAGAACGGGCGAAAGGAAACCCCCACTCCTAAGGTAGTTGAGCAACGAGAAAGAGAGAGAGCGAGGAACACGTGTAATTTCTCTCTCTCTAACGCAAAGAGAAGAGAAAAACTATGTGGGATAGCATAGCGGGGCAAAGGGGGAAACGGAGAACGAACTAACCAACGAAAGTGCGAAATGCAGAATCAACGAATTCCACGAGTATACGTGACTGCTTTAGCGATAAAGAATGAAATAAGGCCTAGAAACGTTTTATGAAATAATAAAGAATAAAAACGTGAAGAAATATCTAGAATGAAAAAAAGAATTATTTTTTTTTGAAAGTTTAAAATCACTCAGAAATGAAACGGATTTTAATATTTTACCAAAAAGAATGAAAAACTCGTTTTTCTGGTAAAATATTACACGCCGCTCCGTTGGGGGAAAAAAATAAAATGAAATTTTTTTTTTTTTTGATCGAAACATTGGGCAGGAGGAGATGGCCGAAGATAGAAAACTGAATGTATAAGAAAGGAAAGTGAACGTTAGAGAAAATGTAAAAATCTAATAAAATTTCTTTACTGCAAGGAGATGGTCAAGTAGTCTTTACATAAGTAATTTATGATAATGCACATGTTCGTGTTTTATTCCTAATGTTATGAAAAAGAATTTAAAATAATTTTTTTTTGTGTTTCTACCGTAATGTAGAAATAGTAACTGTAGGAGAAAGTCCTTGAACATTTTGAGATTTACGTATAGTCATAGTACAAATTATATAAATATTTAAACAAGTTAAAATAGTTAACCATAAATAAATTGTTGAGTGAACAATATAAGTTTGATCAATAATAGCTCTCCAAGGATTAGGTGTCTGGATAGGTTTGTTCAAGTTAGAAGGCCAGGGGTCGACTTGTTTGATGACAGGAAAGGAAATATTCCAGTTTTTGTTGAGGATATGAGATAAGTTGTTTGTGATGGGTGGGTAGTAGTCTAGTACATGTGAAAAAGGTAATGCAGCAAAGTGTGTCCAGGAATGTGGAACAAAGTGTTTTAGTGTAAAATCTGCAGGAGATCTTGAATCGCAGGGAAACGTTGTATGAATAAGGATATTCTGGTCTTGTTGAAGGGTGCAATTACATGGTAAAGAGAGATGTGTTATGCCAATGTTGACAGGTTTAAGCGGAATAACTTTTGTTGGGCAGTTTATATTGGTGTAAGGTAGGATATTTGTTATCAAGTACTCAACCGATGATTTCTCGAAGATTGATGTGGCTACCGTTGGTCTGCAGGTGAAAGCGCAGTATTTTTGAAGTTCCGGAATTGCTGTGCCCTTGATGAGGTGTTGTATACAGGATGTTTGCATCGTTGGCGTATAGGTATGGCGAGGTAGTAAGCATAATCTATCGTTGGCTTGGCATGATGTTGACGCTTTATCAATAATTTGTAATATGGTTGTAGAATTGATGATGTAGAATGAGTCGTGTGAAAGATAACAGGTTTGGTCGTACCATTGTAGCGGAATTGGTGTGTATTGGTATAGTTGATATGCTGTAGTCACTGATGTTAACGGAACTTGAATTTTGATGATAATTTGTGCCGAGTAGAAGGTGCAAGTGGTTAATTTTAGATTCAAATATTCTCTGAGTAGATGTATAGGAATGGCCAATGTCTTGTTGTGGTGTTTAAGTTTATCCTGTAATTTTTGGAGATCTGAAGCTAACATTTTTGGAGGTAAAATCTCACTTGGAACTTGATGCGACGAGCAGCGTTGTTGGATCTTGTTGTAATGAATTTCATATGTTGAGATGAATATGTGTCTGTAGGCAAAATATAGATATTTCAAAATGTAGAAGAAATGTTTGTTTTCTTCGTTTTCATCTGTTTGAATTTGGTTTATGACTTCTGAAAAGTCTTGATGTGTTTTCTTGAACAAGTCATTGATTTTGTTAAACGATGTGTTTAAATGTTCACTGGTAGATGCAAGATGTTGATGATCAGACTGAAGTATTCCTTTTAGACCATTTAGATGTTGCGTGAGAAATTGTTCGTTAGTTTCTACTGCGTGTAACTCGTGTACTGTGGCGATTGAACAGCACCAATTCAGAAAATTGCCAATAAATTCTAAAGTGCGCCTGGATCGTGTTGATTCAAATCGATGAGCATAGTTGTGGAAAAGAATTTTGGTTGTAGCATTGTGTAAGTTTTGTAGCATCGTTGGAATTTGACAGTGATTAGTAGGACGGCATGTTTGACCTTCCGTTGATTCGGTTGTATTTGTTTGGTTGAGTAATGTAAAGGAAATGAGTGAAATTGTCTGGAAGCGATAACTCAGGAGTTTGGAAATGGCAGGATGAGGAGTTGGATTGTTGGAATGGACAGGATGGGAATGTGACATCGAGATTTGGAAAGGAACGTGGATTGGACACAGGAATGGAGTAGATTAAAGGAATGGATGACTCGTAAATTATCGTATCGGACAGTGGTGTTAAGTAAATACCATTGAAGACATGTACGGGGGTCGGGTAAACCGTATGGATAAAATAAGATGAAAAGATGATGGGAAATAACTGAAGTAGTAAGGGAAGCATGTTAAGGAGATCGTATGGTTTAAAGTCAAAATCGGAAGGAAATGCTATCTTACAAGTATGAATTTGTCTTGAAAATGAAGCTATTAATTTTAAATTATTAGTAATACAATTTTAGAACAATGAAAGTTTTAGTTTTGCTACAAAAATTAAATAATGAGTACAATTAGTGATCTTAAAATTTTATTTTAGTAGAGAGGTGTAAGTTCGAATGAGGTTAACTTTTGTTTTAAAAGAACATTAGAATAATATGCTTTATGTGTTTGTATTGTGTCTGTTGAATATTTTTAAACAATATTATTTTAATACAACTTATTTGAATGAACGAGAATACTTGAGCATTTTAGTTGCAGGAAAGAAAGGTACGAAAAATGAAAGATTATTTATGGTAAAAGTGGAAGCTAAATTCTGAATAAATTCATTAAATTGTTTGGTGGAGTGAAAAGTATTAAATATGCTTAAACTTAAATGTAATTTACTTATAACTAAAATAATCTTAATAATATATAAATAATCTAACGTAATATATTCTTTTTTTATAAATATATGTGTTTTTATAAATAATTATCTGTAATTATTGCGTATAATATAGGTGTAATTATTTTGTATGAGAGCGTAATTTTCACAACTTTGTTTGACTAGAAATGAGAAAGTTCTTTATATTTTTGTTCAATTAGATTTTCACGGTTAGATCATTATCTTGAAAAGATATTGTATGAGTTTTAATTGATGTTGTAATCTTGCATTATTTAGTTGGAATTTGAAAACCTGTAGATGAATACGAGATGGACTCCGGAATCCGACGATGGTGTTGGAGACCCAGTATCCACTCTGTGATATTGTCTAGAATGCGTAGGCCTGGTCAAGCGATTGGATAGGATCGTTCATCAAAGTATGCCGTCTCTGGATTACTCTCGTTTTTCCTCGATCTGTTGACAGTTTTAAAAACTTTTAAGCAAACAAAGATAAAATAAGTTATGCAATAATCGTTTGCATGAACTCGGAGTGATATGTATTTAGGAGATATGTCATTGTAGTGCTAAAATTACAAAGAACATATACTTAAGCGAGAAAAATTGCTCGCAAATTATTTTGAGTAATTTTGTGTTTAAGAGTAAAGTATTGCACATGACAGGGTACAAATATACCATTCTAAGAACTAAATGACTGAAGTTAACTAATTTGTAATGGGGAAATAATTAGAGGGATCCTTAATCTAAAGAGGGAATGATTGTTGATGGGGGCCTTAACCTAAATAAGAAATTATACCAAATGTTTGTATAATATAATGCTATTAGGATTAGGACGGAGTGTTAAAATATTGCACTTAATAGAACATCATGCTTGGAAAGGGCATGGACGTTTACTGTCAAACAACTAAATTCTATTTGACAGAAGGCGCTGAGTTCTGTCTTGTGAAGACACAAGAGTTAGACCTCTCAGCACTTAAGGTGAAAGAGTAATTAAATCTGGACGGATAAACTTAATGACGAAATCATAGGATAATGCTTAAAAACTAAAAATCTCGGTATTAAACAACAGTAATTCTTAAACTTAATGTAGGAATCAGTGTAAATCAAGCGTTATACTTAGAGAGGGTATGAACGCTGCAACAAAAAAATTAAACAAATCTTGGTATAATAATAATCGGAACAGAAAGCCTTAAACCTAAGTAGTACGTTATAACTAATGGTAAAGTGACACGGAGCAGGACTAGAATTGCGATCTATTGTAAATAATAAATAAACTTTACTTAACATAAAGAAGGACGGATTGGAATTAAAACAACCTAATGAATGAAAAGGAGAAGGAAAATTCAACAAGCAACACCTCGTAATAGTTGGAAATTTTACCAGGAAAGAATAGTGAATTTAAAAAAAATAAATTTGCATAGAACCAGAATGAAAAAGAAAAAAAAATTTGAGATTGCCTGAAATTTTGGAAGAAAAAAGTATATAGTGTCTCAGAAATCTTTTGAAGGTTAACTCCGGACTGAAAATAAATGGGCAGAGGACAGGAGAAAGGAACAGCCAAAAGCAAGAAAATTTCGGACACACGTCGGGAATTTAGATGGGAAAAAAATGATAGCAGGAAAAATGCGCAGCAATTCGCCCCCTGATACATACTTCCACAAACGTACACGCATACGTACAATCACTCAACCAGCATTCACTTTCATTCACACAGCACATACAATCTTGACTGCATACAAAACCTCATCAGTGGGATAAACACCTCGCTTCTCGGAATCCCAACCCGAGAAGGTAGGCAAAGAATAAGGCCTTGTACTCAATCAAGGTAGGGCAAATGGAAGACATTGGAAAGAAAAGGGGGGAAAAGGAAGGGATCGAAGGAAGCTACCCTTTGATACGAATTAAAAAAAATTAGGCGTCACAGGAGCCTTGAAAAGTATGAAGACACAACACGGAAGAAGTTTAACAAATGAGCTGAAGTTGAAGGAGTAATGAAACAATTTAAACAACGTGAAAAATACTGAAACGAAGGTGTACTGCAAGTTCTTGAAGGCTGAACTGAAACAAAGGCTAAAAATACTAACTGTATCCTTCAAGAAAGGCCAAAACAGAAGTAAAAATGTGAAAGTACGAGGACAACTTGATGAATTGAGAAGTTGAAAAGATGGAAAGGTAAATGACGTTGGGGAGAAACTGATACTAATGGATAGAAAAAAAATAAAAACGAGATTGATTAATTATAAATGTAGGAAATTAAACTTAAAATGTGGGGGTGAACAATTATCGAAGTGTAATTTGACATCAACTTGAAAATAAAAACTGAAGATGAGCAGATCGAGATAAAACTTATCAGATAGTGAAGCGGGCCTACACATTAGGAAAAAGAGATCTTAAAATTAATCTTAAAACTAAGCTTATGAGTAATTACCCTAGAATCTAATAAATTAAATCACAACCCAAATATAATTAGTTAAATAAATAAATCTGGAATTCGCAGCTTGTCACAAAACTGTTCTGTCGACTAAAAGTAGGTAAAAAAAACTTTTGGAAACAGAAATCAGACACAGACGACTAACGGAGTACAAAATTTCAAAAATAATGAAAAGCAAATTTACGTAAACAAAATTCTGACTTGAAATGTGAATGGAATTTAAAAAAAGAAATTGACATTTGTAGCGTTATCAAAAATTAGCGCCAAGATTTTAAATTTTTATTACAGTTTGTGAAAAGTTGAACGAATTCGAGACCATTTATGCTCTTAAATCTACATATATATTATACTTTGTCCATAAATTATTATACTAAAAATGCACAACCCTCGTTAGAATTCAGCATGGTGAATTCAATCTTCTGTTAATTAAATTTTACAGAAGCTCATCAATAAAACAACTAGTTAGAGTCCTGTGGAAAAAGTTGGTGAGTATATTAAATCAAAGCACAAAAGTGATAATGAGAGCATGTCATGAATGTGAGATAAACATACAAGATTCAACTGTAATTGTTAGTTATCCTTATAATTCTGCGATTGAGTTCTATGAATAAATTTCTTCAAACGGCTTACATGGACAATCTGCGGTGTTAATTTGCCGAAACGTTCTAAAATAAACTCATAATTTAATGGACTTATGACTCTTGAAATTTTGTACGGACCACGGAAATTAGATGCTAACTTTGGCGATTTTCCTGGTGTTGTTTGTGGAAAGAAAACCAATACCTCGTCATTAACAGAAAATTTCACATCTTGATGCATTCTGTCGTAATACTTCTTTTGTGTGTCTTGAGCCTTCGAAAGAATTGCTGGTAATTTTTCACGAACCCGTTGAAGGATTTTTAACTGGTCTAGCAGTTCGACATCATTTTCTGTTTCCAGTAATGGTAGATCAAACGGTGATAGCGGATGGTAGCCGTGTAATAAATAAAACGGTGAATACTCCAAAGACTTTTGAACTGAAATGTTGTACGAGAAAATAACAGGTTGTACAAATTTATGCCAGTTACTTTGATTTTCGTTGACATAAAATTTTAGCATTTGTAGTATCGTAGAGTTAAAACGTTCTGTAATGCCTGTAGTTTGCGGACGATATGGTGTGCTGGTGTGATGTTCGACTCCTAGTTGTAAGCATAGATTGTTGATCGTTGAATTAATGAAATGAGAACCTTGGTCTGTTTGAATAATTTTAGCGCATCCGTATTGAAGGAAAAGCTTGTATAGAAAATTTGCTACTGCGTTTGCATTATTATGAACCGTTGGGGTTGCCATGGCAAACCGAGTTGTAGAATCCAGGGCTATGAGAATGTGTTGAAAATTTCCAGTAGTTTTTGGAAGAGGGCCTAAAAAGTCTAGAACTATTTTTGTGAAAGGAGTTGAGGTTATTTTAATCGGATGAAGGAGGCCAAATTTTTTTGAACGGGGAACTTTAATAATTTGACATTCGGGACACGATTTGACGTATGCTGTTATGTCCTTAGACAGACTGGGCCAGAAATATTTAGCAGAAATTTTTGAAATGGTTTTTTGAATTCCTAGATGAGCACCTGACATGGGTGAATCATGGTACATTTTGATGACTTCGGGAACTAAAACAGAAGGAAGGACGAGTCGCAAAGTAGTGGAATTATCATGAAATAATTTGAAGTACACAAGATCATTTTGAAGAGTATAACGTCGGGACATGCGTTTGAAGTTTTGAGAAGTATTCGGAGAAGAAATGAGAGCAAAATAAATTTTACTGATCAAATCGTCCTGTTTTTGGAGAAGATTAATGTCTAATTTAGAATTAAATGGAAGTGGAGCAGAGTCTGAATTTATTTGAAGTACGTGAAAGGACGTGGAAGGGGTGTCTGCCGTAGATGGAGAAACTGAACTGAAATTATCGTGTGAAACTGAAGCAGAGGTGGGAGTGGCATTGACAACATCGATGTTATGTTCTACTGGAATATCTAGAGGCGATCTGGAAAGCGCATCTGCGACATTGAGGAATTTTCCGGGAATATGTTTAGTAGTATAAGAATATTCGGATAATTGAAGTAGTAATTTGCTTAAACGAGATCCGGGGTCTTTAAGATTTTTAACATATTGAAGAGCGGAATGATCTGTGATTATAGTAAAAGGCCTACCGTAAAAGAAATGCCTAAAATGTTTAACGGAATATACGATGGCTAAAAATTCAATTTGGGAGACCGACCAGTTAGACTCATTAGATGTTAAGCGTCGAGAAACGAAGGCTATAGGTTTCATCTCGTTGTTATTATTCCTTTGGCATAAACAACCTGCTATGCCAATGCGTGAAGCGTCGCAAAACAAGAACGTTGGTCTAGAGTTGTCGAAGTATTCCAAGATAGGTGGATTAACAATTAAGTTCTTAAGTGTTTCAAAAGCTTTTTCGTGGTCTGTAGTCCAAATAAATTTCTGATCAGCTCTAGTAAGCTGAGTTAACGGATAGGCTATGTGGGTAAAATTACGAATAAATTTTCTGTAAAAGCCCACCATGCCAAGAAAACTACGAACTTCCTTGACTTTAGTAGGAGTTGGAAATTTTGTGATTGCTTCGACGTTTTGAGGAAGTGGAGAAATTCCCACATTGGAGATCTTATGACCCAGAACTTTTACTGAATTATAGAAAAACTTGCATTTCTCTGGTTTTAACTTCAGAGACGCTGAGCGTAGTCTAATGAAAACCTCCTTAAGTACTTCTAAACATTTTTCGAATGAGGCAGCATGAACATACAGGTCGTCGATGTAAAAGTTAAGATTTTTATACAGTAGATCGGATAGTAAAAATGTCATATTTCGGTTGAAAGCAGCTGGGCTAACAGATAATCCCATTGGTAGACGTTTGAAACCATATAAGCCAGTTGGAGTAATGAATGCTGTGATTGGAATGCATTCTGCCGCAATACGCTGTGTGAAAAAGGCTTGTGATATATCCATAGTAGCGAAAAATTGTGAACCACCGAAAGACTCCAAGATTGTGGAAGGATTTGGCAAAGGAAATTTATCGTGTATGATTTTCTTATTAATTTTTCTGTAATCAACAACTAGTCTCGAAGAACCATCAGGTTTGTGAACTAAGAACGCAGGACTCCCGTAGGGTGATTTTACATCCATAATGACATCAGAAGATTTAAGCTTGTCAATGATCTTGTTTAGTTCAGACAATTCATAGGCAGAGAATTTATACGGACTGTTAAAAACAGCATCTTGATCTACTAGTTTTATGTGGACAGGAGGCAGGTTGGCTTCCGGTAAGTCGAATTCATCTTTTGAAAATATATCTTGGAAATCGGATATTAAAGAACTTACAGCTTTGTATTGTGAATGAGACAATTCCGGAATAATGTCTATTAATTTATTATGAATAAGAATGGGTTCATGTTGGTTTGTGGCTGGAGAAGAAACATTGACTTGAAAAACAGGAGTTTGTGGGGAAGATATCGTAAGTGTACCGAGCATTAATCCAGTTGGAAAATAAATGGGTGACGGAGAAGCATTATTTATTGAGAACTTCAAATGAGAAGCGTCGGAGGGAACTAGGGTAATGTTGACAAGAGAAACATCAGCGATATTAGAATTTTGTTGGAAATCAAACTTGAATACAGAAGATAAAAATTTGTCAACGGAAGTGCCTATCTGCAGCGAAGAATTTGATGGTAATAAAATTGTATGAGAAGTAAGAACAGGTGTGGGCTTGGAAAAATATTCTGGAATACTAACGATTGGTGTTTGAGCTTTATCGAAGAGGGGAGTTATATTGGAATAATCATCTGAAGCGAAGAATTGGAGTTCATCAGAAACATTATAAAGAAGATAATTCGAGTCACTATCCGGGAACATTTGTAATGCATTGGAAACACTATCGGAAAGTGAAGGGATGCTTGAGCTAGTAATACGGAGTACTGCATGTGGTTTGAGAAAATTGAAGCTGCTAGTGGGTGTAATTTTTAGATCAGTAGTAGACGAATAATTGTGAGAAGATTGCAAATTATGAAGCCATTTTTTATTGAAATTGATTTTAAAGCATTTTCCATTCTTGAAAAACGAAATTTGATTCTTATTGAAGTCCAAAATAATGCCGAATTTTACAAAAAATTCGTTGCCTAAAAGAATTTGACAAGTTAGGTCCTTCACAACATACACAGTATGACAGAATGGTATTTTGGAAATGGAAAAGCACAAATTCGTTGAGCCTAAAACTTCTAATGTTGAACCGTTCGCAGAAGTCAAAACAATATTCGAAGAAGGAGTGATTTCAGAAGGAGAAACTTAAGCCGCATTGCAAAGAGATAAATTGGAGCCAGTATCTAGGACTATCGGTAGAGAGTCAGATTGGAGAGAGCCGATAACTGTTAAAGCCATTGTAGGTTGTTGTGTGTAAACATCAGTACAGAGCAGAGGTTGCGATGAAACCTGGATTGAAGTGCTTAAGTCCTTCGTAGAAAGAACAGATTTGGAAGAAAAATGGTCTGATTTAAATTTGATCAACGATAATAAATGATTAAGACCGCAAATGTGGGACGCTATCACATTAATTGGAAGGTTATGAACAAAACATGTCAGAATTTCAGAAATTTGTTGTTTGGAAACAAAAGAATACTTAAATGGTTCAAAATTTATGCCTATTAAGGTGCGATATTTGAATATGTAACCGAAAGTGCGAATAAAGGAACCGATAATAATGTATGTTGAATCATAGGTGGCAGAAGTTCTACGAGAATTAAAGAAATATGTTGAAATACATTTAACATTGCACTCAGAAATAATTGCAGAACATAGGCGTTTGGTAAGAGAGAGATTTTTTCCCACGGATGGATCTGTTATGAAGACTTGCCTAGCTTTGACATCAAAAATTAACAAAGACCAAAGATAGGTACGGTTAGATTCACTAGGCGAAGCTTGGAAAACTGGTACAAACATGAAGTCAGAATTTTTGAAATCAGAAACAAAGTTATTTGGTAACGAGATGGATTCTTGGTTTGAAACTAATTGAATAGAGTGTACAATGGCGTATGAAAAATCTACAACGTGAAAGAAATGATTATTAATCGTTTGTAATATAATGTGGACTTGTTCACAAGACAATTCGGCATTTTCTGATACGCATAAATTCGAAGGAAGCGATAAATCTGAAGGCTGAATCGCACAAACTGAAGTTGAAATGTTAAACTGAGCATTAGGAACTTGAAAATTAAATGAATCACAAAGATCTACCTCCAAGGATGGCGAAATTTTACTGTCATAATGAGAAGAGGTTAGGTTGTTAGAATAATTAGGATTAATGAGTTTCATTTTTGAGGAACGCGCCGAAACATTAGAAATTGTACCTGAATAGTTATTTTTATTTGAAGTAAAAGAAGCTTTGGAAGAGGTATTTTTAACAGCTAATTCGGTGGAAGTAAGTGAGGTCAGGCATCGACCCCGGGGGCTTACACGTTTTTTGATGGGTGAGTGTTATATCTACAACGACTAATGGAGTGCCTCGGTTTGTTGCAAATTTGACAGAAATATCTATGCTGAGTGGGCATGGCCACTTGAGGTTGAGGAGGGTGGTTGAATTGTGAAGACGAAGCACTTGGAAAGTTTTGAGACATTAGAGGCCTGGGCGAAAACATTTGGGGTTGTTGAAATGGAATAGCTGGAATGAAATGAGGCGTTCCTTGAATCGGTGGGAAATTTTGTTGAATGGGCCTAGTTTGATCAAAATTAAAATTGTTTAGAAATTGTGGGTTGTTGAATTTAGGTCGTGGTTGCGAATTGAAATGTGACCGATTTTGGTGACTAACCTGTTGGCGATTCGGATTGCTACTAGAAGTAGGGCGATCTGCTTGTGTTGATTTGCTATTAGTGCTGTTATGAAATTTGCTGTGCGATGGAGCATTATTTTGATTGGTTACAACTTGGACCTGATGTGAAGTGGCATTAAGAGGCGCGTCGACAGATGTAGCAACATGGAAATTTAATAGGTTTTTTGATTCTTGGAATTTCCTAACGTTGGTTAACAATTTATCCAGAGTCGAATTGTCACACAGAGAAATTTTGTCCAATATTGTAGGCAATAAACCTCTCAAGATGTACTTACAAACTTTCTGTTCAGGCATTTGCGGATCTATACGGGAGCATAAGTGCATTACATCAGCTATGAATGAAGATGTATGTTCAGAAATTAGTTGTCTTTTATTAAATAAAGTCATCTCCAAGAGATCAAGGTCGCAATCTAAACGGAAGTGTTTTAAAAATTCCGGTTTCACAAACGAATAATTCATCTGGTTAGAATCAAAACGTAACTTAAGATCGTCGAAGAAGTCCAACGCCGTGTTTTTTAAGTACAGTGGCAGAAACTGTAGCTTAAACATATCGTCCCAGAAATTTACGATGGCTGCTCGTTCAAAATCTTTAAAAAATGCAACAATGTCATCGTTGCCTCTGCCTTGAAACACAGACGGAGTGAAAAATGGCAATTTAGCCTTAGGTCCAGAAGTTTGTGGCGACGCGTCCATGATAATAGCAGGATCCGTTTGAGTACCAATAGAAGTTGATGGTTGAAGGAACTTAATAGACAGTGCAGTTATTAAGTCAGCAAGGTCGGGGTATTGTTGTTTTAATTCATCCGACAAAGATGCGTGAGTCAATAAATAGTCTAATGCGTGTTCTCTGGAAACCACAATTGAATTTGGGTTTTGAAAGAAATGTTTGCGCAGACGTAAAACGCCCCTAATATACTCTAGGTCTGCCCCAGAAGGAATGAAAATGTTATGTTGATTCGCCAATAGACGAGCCTGTTCCACAGAGAGCGATTTGATTGTAATATTACGCAGATCTGACATAAGGGAAGACTAATCACAAAATACAAGTTGAAACTTACCTGTAGACCGATAACACATACAGTAAACACAAAATATGAATCAAATGTAATGCAATGTTTATACTGACTGATTTCCAGTGAAATACTTGCGATAAACCATTAAGATGAATGATGATACAATGACAGGTGACTGACTGCTGTTGTGAGCTGGTTGTGAGTGATACGCTGGAGATGATATCTCGGGTGACAATGTATGTCAGATGAATGAAATGCGCTGTGCAGTTCAACTTAAATCGCTTACTGTATCAAGTAGCAAGGCGTGTCGCTGTAAAGTTGTCTCTGAAAGATAAATTTCCAATCATGTTAGAAAATCACTTACAATTGTTTTAGTGAAATAAATTTGTAGGTTAGGTGGAAACACAGTTTAGCTTGTCATGAAATATGCCATATGTTTTTCTGGAAAGGGAGAAAAAAAATTTGTTTTCAGCCAAAATCTAACCTAAAGTAACCTTACTTAACTTGTAAATGTAATTTACAGGTTTTGTTAAACTGTATTGTTAAAGTTGTGTAACTTAACTGCCATCAATAATGTACAAAGTGACCGCACAACGTCAGATCACAGAATGTACACTTTGTAGGTTAGAATACGTGACACAGTCGCTAATACTATAACACTAAAACAATAATATAACCTTAATATTATGAGTCGGCAGCATAATGGAACTCACAATATATTTATACACCACAGGAAATACATTTGACAGCTGTATGCTTGAAGTAAGCTTTAAGGTCAAAACACACACACAAAAATAGTGTCACAATACACACTTTGTGTACACTTAACAGACATGAGTTTTCTCATAACCTAACTTAGGTAAATAAGGTCGTCAGAACCGTCAACATTCCTTTAATAGATAGGAAAAGCATTCAGCTTTTGGCTTTGCATTGAATTACAATAAAAAATCAGCAGCCGATAGTGTGTTCAATTTGACCGAGCTAAAACAGCTTAAGCAACAGCAATTAAAAGTCTGGCTTTCATTTTATGCCACCATAGCCAGCAAAACAAAAATAAAATCACACAGTTAGCTCCAAAAATAATATGTATAGTATTTACATTCCGTCTGACACTTAAAGTTATAAAACCAGCCATGAATAACCTAAAAGTTAGCGAATATTGTACAAATATGTCAAGGTTAATACTTCACCGTAATGATGACCACTAAGTTTGCTGTCAACTATATATAGCAACCGTCGGGAAGGCCACTGAATCATTCGTAATATCTCGACGTCCACTGCCGTCTGGGTGAAACTGTCACAATGGCTAGAAATTGTAAGAAGAAACTTGACGACCACAAAGTTACGAAGGAGATTTCTATGACTGAAGAAAACGAATCCAACACACTTATATCACAAAATATAGATTAGAAACTAACTTAACACCGGACAGGCGTGAAACGAAATGCATGTACTAAGTTGGATCGACAAAATTAGAAGTAAAAACGGAATTATGTAACAAGGTGTCACCGCCACCCTTTCTAATTAATCATTTACTGTGTTGCCGGCTTTGAGTACTTCTTCCGGCCTTTGTCGGCGCGATGGGCCCTTTAGCGGCGAAGCGACAAAGCCTTTAGCGGTGCCCGACAATCCTTTCGGCTCCCTTCCGCTAAAGGGCTTTGTTGCCAAGGCCGAGCGACTCACCGCCCCCTACCACAGCGCTCTCAGTAGCTATAAAAGCGCAGTGCACTGAGCCGCTTTTCATTGCGCTCTACATCTCCGACGAGGATCGACCGACTACATCCACGAGAGAAAGAAGGAAGATGCTCTGGGACTTGCAGCAGCCAGCAACGCAGCAGCCGTCGCCGCAGCTCTCGCAGCCGCCGCCGCCGCAGCAGTCGCAGCCACACGCTGCCTACACTGGTCTCCTTCGAGACCAGCACAACGGTCCTTCTCAGGACCAATTTAACAAGGTTTTAACCGGCCCTTCTCAGGGCCATCAACCGGAGCCACGGCTCTCTTCGCAGC
Organism: Catonia carolina; assembly: GCA_035578175.1. Lineage (NCBI taxonomy): Eukaryota > Metazoa > Arthropoda > Insecta > Hemiptera > Achilidae > Catonia > Catonia carolina. Next base: position 6,411,262 of record JAQMRL010000004.1, read on the forward strand.
CACGCGCTGCTTACGCCGGTCTCCTTCGAGACCAGCACAACGGTCCTTCTCAGGACCAATTTAATAAGGTTTTAACCGGCCCTTCTCAGGGCCATCAACCTGAGCCACGGCTCTCTTCGCAGCCACGCGCTGCTTACGCCGGTCTCCTTCGAGACCAGCACAACGGTCCTTCTCAGGACCAATTTAATAAGGTTTTAACCGGCCCTTCTCAGGGCCATCAACCTGAGCTACGGCTCTCGTCGCAGCCACGCGCTGCCTACACCGGTCTCCTTCGAGACCGGCACAACGGTTCTTTTCAGGACCAATTTAATAAGGTTTACACCGGCCCTTTTCAGGGCCACCAAAATGATAAGGTTAGCCACGAAATGTCACCATCCGGTGACAAGTGGCGCCCGAACGTGGGGCAAAGATATGAAAATGTATTTCATACCGGATCAGCACCTGAGAAAATAGAAAAAATGGCGCCCAACACAACAAATCCGTTTCTACAGGACGACTGCAGCTCGAACGCTCTAGACAGCTTTGTAAACGCTCTAAGTGCAGCAATCAAGTCGGCTACGGCCCCCGCACCGGCAGTAACAGCAGTTTTTTCGGGGATGCCACACGAGATGCCGGAAGAATTTATAAGCAGAATAACCAGCCAGCTCCAAGCCAGCCGTGCTACCTACGAAGAGTGGGCCAGCATATTACGTCGGCAGCTACGAGGGGAAGCAGAAAAGTGGGCCTCCAGTCACCTCACCGAAAATCTGCAATACACAGAGATCTGCAGCTTGTTAGAAAAAAAAGGTAACGTGCTCGCCTCTCATCACGCGGTCTTGGGTTCGAATCCCATTCAGGCATGGCATTTTTTCATACGTTACAAAATATCATTTCACCCTTCACCGTCTGCATTAGCAGTAATTGCAGAACAGTCGGACGTTAAACCAAAAAAAAAAAAAAAAAAAAAAATTGTTAGAAAAAAGGTTTGACAACACGACGGTGAAGAATACCCTGCTCGCCGATTTTTATGGCAGAAAACAGAGAAATGAACCAGCCGATATTTGCATCCTCGGGAAAAAGAAACTAATGCACAGACTACTGCCCGAGTTCACCGAAGAAGCCATTCTCCCGATGCTGTTAGAACAACTACGGCCAGAGTTAAGAATGTGTCTACGGTTTCCACCGCCTTCAACACTGGAAGAGTTGATAGAAAGGGCCGCAACCATAGAAGAGGACATCAAGCAGGCACACATATCTAGTTCGGCGAGGAAAGAAGATGCTCGTAGGGGCAGTGAAGCACCGCGATGTCATTTCTGCCCAGGACGACACTTCCACCGAGACTGCCCGGTAAAGAAACAACAGACGGGAAACGCCTAAGCGGCTCGGTCGAAACTCCGCGACCGGGCCAACTCAACCAACTTGGAGGAGATTTACCGAGAATTATCGTAAACATCGCCGGGAAGACAGTCCGAGCGGCCATAGATTCAGCGGCCAACTATAACTTTATCCGTGAGGGTCTTGTTAATGGACCATTAACCGGCACACCGACTGACATTCGTCTCGCTCTAGCTGACCAGCGATGCCGAACGAAGGGATCAATGAAGCTCGATGTCGCGATCAGCGGAGAACTACACCAGCTGGAAGCAATGGTCGTAACCGGCCTCCAAGAAGAACTGCTCTTGGGTTACAAGTGGTTACAACAAGCAGAAGCGGTGATGGATTTTCGAAGGGGCTGCCTGCACATCAGCAATAACACCCGAAAAACAATATTCTGGGAGGACCGAGCGCCAACAGCAGCACCAGAACTGAACCCAGCTCAGATCAAGACGACTGCAGACCTATACACGAAGCAGCGCCTCATAGAAGTACTTGACCGTCACCGAGAGCTGTTCCACGCCGGGAAGCTGAAGACAACAAACACGATGAACCATGAAATCAAATTGAAACCAGACAGTAAACCGTTCCGAGTACCAATGTACCGTTACTCCGACGAAAAGAAGAGAGTCATCCGCGAGCAAGTTGAAGAGATGCTCCGCCAGCAGGTGATCGAGCCCACAACGTCTCCCTACAGCTCACCGGTGGTCATCGTTAAAAAGAAAGATTCCACGCCACGATTCTGCGTCGACTACCGGAGACTAAATGAAATCACTGAAGACGTGGACTCACCACTGCCGCTCATCTACGAGACCATCAAGGACCTCGGCGGAGCTAAGGTGTTCTCGACACTTGATCTTAAGTCTGGGTACTGGCCGATACCCCTCGAGGAAGAAGCCAAGCGGTACACGGCGTTTTCCGTACCTGATGGAGGAAGATATCAATTTCGAGTAATGCCTTTTGGACTAAAGAACGCACCAAGTACTTTCCAGCGGATGATGCAAGACGTTCTCACGGGCTTGCTAAGGAGGTTTTGCCTCGTGTACCTCGACGACATCATTGTGTTTTCACCGGACTGGAAGACACACTTGCAACACCTGGACTTGGTTTTGGAACGACTACAGCTCCACCAACTGACCTGCTCATTGGAGAAGTGCCACTTCGGGAAGGAAGAGGTATCGTTTCTGGGCCACATTATTACACCGAAGGCTAACAGCCCACAGAAGACCCATCTCACCGCTATCTGCCAACAATCGGTCCCGCAGTCAAAGAAAGACGTGCAAAAGTTCCTGGGCTCCTGCAACTGGCTACGAGAGTACGTTCCTCATTTCACCCAGCTATCGACACCGCTCTCCGATCTTCTAAAGAGCAAGAGGTGGCAGTGGTCACCAGAAGCAGAGAAGTCTTTCAACGACATTAAGGCAGCATTCAGTAAGCCGTTAGCTTTGTCACGGCCAGATTCATCCCTCGAGATGTGCCTTCAGACAGACGCAAGCATGAAGGGGCTAGGAGCGGTGCTCTACCAGAAAGGACTCGACGGGGAGAAAAAAATAATTTCATACGCCAGTGCCAAACTGTCTGACACTGAAAAAAAGTACCACTCCAACGAGTTGGAATGCCTAGCTGTTGTCTGGGCGATCAGAAAATATCGCCCTTACCTAGAAGACGGACATTTCACACTGATCACCGACAACAAGGCCCTGACTTGGCTGAGACAGGCGTCCAACCAGAAGGCGAAGTACGCGAGATGGGCCCTGCTCATTCAGAGTTTCAAATTCACTATGATACACTGCCCCGGCAAAGACAATGAGCTGCCTGATTTGCTTTCCCGAGAGCCCGGCGAAGAGAACACAGATGGAGTAAGAGAAGAGCCTCGGCTACAACCACAACATCAGCCGCCCCCGCAGCAGAAACAAGATGTTCTTACGCTACAGGTCATCACCGGGAAAGGTATCCATCGGTTGGTTCAAGAGGCACAAGAAGAAGACGAACTATGTCGCCGCTGGAGACAAAACGCTGGAGAAGCAGCTGAAGCGGGTGTCCGAGTGGACGAAGACGGACGAGTTTGGATGCTAAAGCAAGCAGCTAGGATGTACGTCCCACCGAGCGCCCGTAAAGAAGTAATTCGGCACTACCATGATTCACAGGACGCTGGCCATCCGGGCGCCGAAGAAACGTTCCGCGCCATCGGTACGCGATATGGTTGGGTAGGCCTCACCACCGAAGTCCGCCAGTTTGTAAGAAGCTGCAGAGTGTGTTCCACCTGCAAGCGAGGGAGAAATCCACCAAACGACCGCCAGAGACCTCACATACCGAAGCGCTGCTGGAACACCATTGGACTGGACGTAATGGGCCCGTATCCAGCTACAGAACAAGGGAACCGGTTCATCATCGTGGTCACAGACTTGATGTCCCGCTGGGTGAAAGCTAAGGCAACCCCAAAGGCCGACGCAGCTACACTTGTTGCTTACCTAGAAGACGACATATTCCCTCGTTGGGGGTACCCAGAGGCGATACTGACGGACAACGGGAGAGCTATGGTGGGAACTAGATGGAAAAGGATGTGCGATCGACTACACATTAAGCAGTGGACAACCGCCAACTACCACCCACGGGCTAATCCAACGGAGAGAAGAAATGGCGAGATTAAGAGAGCTCTTCGTATTCAACTACAGGGGTCCGAACACGATCAGTGGGACCGACGGTTACCAAGAGTACTCTTTGCTTTAAGAAACAGGGCCAACGCGGCGACCGGAGTACCACCAAGCGTTCTCGTCATGGGACGGGAACTGCAACGGCCGGGCGACTGGAGTCACCCGGCAGATGATCAAGTCATCGCGGTTGAAGAAAGGGAGAATTCAGCGAGAAGACGACAGAAGACCTACCAGGAGAAGAGGTTTCCACGGCAGCCAGATGGCCAACAACTACGGGACGGACAAGCTGTCTGGATACGGCATCATCCAAACACGGCGAGAGACCGGCGTTGCGTTGGATTTGAACCAGTATACGAGGGCCCATGGACTGTAGCAAGACATCTCGGGGGCCAAATTTATGAAGTGGACCGGAATGGAACTGCCTACAAGGTTCACATAAAGGACACGAAAATCGCCGAGGATGAGCAGCTGGACGCTGCGAATCAAAGCACAGAAGAGGAACAACCATCAAGCACAGACAACAGTAGCAGCACCGACAATGAGAACACCAACGCTGATGAAACACAGCTGGCAGAAGAGGTGGAAGTCGATGGACCTGTCGCCAGTCGCCTTCGAGCACGACACTAGAAGCTCACCCGGCAGCACAGTTCTTGGAGGGGGGGAATTGTCACCGCCACCCTTTCTAATTAATCATTTACTGTGTTGCCGGCTTTGAGTACTTCTTCCGGCCTTTGTCGGCGCGATGGGCCCTTTAGCGGCGAAGCGACAAAGCCTTTAGCGGTGCCCGACAATCCTTTCGGCTCCCTTCCGCTAAAGGGCTTTGTTGCCAAGGCCGAGAGACTCACCGCCCCCTACCACAGCGCTCTCAGTAGCTATAAAAGCGCAGTGCACTGAGCCGCTTTTCATTGCGCTCTACATCTCCGACGAGGATCGACCGACTACATCCACGAGAGAAAGAAGGAAGATGCTCTGGGACTTGCAGCAGCCAGCAACGCAGCAGCCGTCGCCGCAGCTCTCGCAGCCGCCGCCGCCGCAGCAGTCGCAGCCACACGCTGCCTACACTGGTCTCCTTCGAGACCAGCACAACGGTCCTTCTCAGGACCAATTTAACAAGGTTTTAACCGGCCCTTCTCAGGGCCATCAACCGGAGCCACGGCTCTCTTCGCAGCCACGCGCTGCTTACGCCGGTCTCCTTCGAGACCAGCACAACGGTCCTTCTCAGGACCAATTTAATAAGGTTTTAACCGGCCCTTCTCAGGGCCATCAACCTGAGCTACGGCTCTCGTCGCAGCCACGCGCTGCCTACACCGGTCTCCTTCGAGACCGGCACAACGGTTCTTTTCAGGACCAATTTAATAAGGTTTACACCGGCCCTTTTCAGGGCCACCAAAATGATAAGGTTAGCCACGAAATGTCACCATCCGGTGACAAAGGTAACATTGTGAAATAATTTAAGAAAAACCAAGCACACGTCCATTTTGTCGGAACATTACAACGAAACAGGACAAAGAGAAAGCAAGACTGCAGAGTGGTCAACCTGATAAACGAAAAATTTGTTGTCCAAAGAAAAATATATATAGAAAGTTGTTCCAAATTCAGCTTGTGACCTATAGTATGTTAACCAAAATGAAAGGTTGTATTTCCAATGAAATTCCACAGTAATCTTGTTGTAAATACCTGAAAAACTTTACAATACTCAAAGATATTAGTAGCGTATTTAAAGCGTTAATCTTACAAGCCAATTAAAAATTTTTGGGCTGTCATTCCTAAACCAAATTGCTTGTAAATATTACTAATTTTATTCCAACTTAAAGCAAGAATATTATTGTCATCATTATCATAATAATTAAGATAGTAATTAAAATCCCAAATAACATTAGAATTGTTATTTCACAGTATTAGTAATATTTTCAAGTATCGTTAACGTATCTTAAATATAAGCCCGTACTAATCATAAATTATTAGACCACATTATCAAACTAAACTTATTCCTTACATTATCCTAATCATAATTATTCGAGTGTCAGATTATAAAAACCGGCGAAAACTCCACCAAATTTGTAGTGGAAAAAAAACGAAGCTTCCACTAAATCTAGTAGTGTGTCGAAACGACACAGTTTATTTTTAGTTAGAACAACTAAAAATTTTATTTAAGTCACAACGACTCGCGGCGAGAAAACCGGACCCTCCCCTTCACCAGGCCTCGGAGCGGACGATAACACTGTTGTAATTCTCCCAAGGGAGAAACCCAAAAGTGGCCCGCCCCGAAACCGGATAAAAAAGGAAAACGGCTCACCCCACGAAGACGCTGAAACTCAAATAACCAATAGGGGGCAATCCACCATCCACGATGTTTTTGAGACCAGCCAGAAACTGAAACTGGACCCAGGGATTGTGGAAATCCCAGTGAAAAAAAAACATAGCTCAAATGATAGATAAATCTCGCTCTTAGTACTGCGAAGGTTAGATTGTTAGAATCTGTGCCGGTTCAAAAAGGTATAAAAATAAATTATATTCTGACACCCAAAAATAGATTTAAAACAAACTACTTTAATTCAAACAAATTGAAACATAATTCCAACAAAGATGTTAACAGAATCTTTGTAAACAACAAAATAGAAATTTTCTTTAAAACAACAAAAAAACAAAAAAAACGTTAAATTCTCATTCCTGAGAACAAGAGATAAATAAAAAAAAATGATACTTCTAATGAATCAAAAAAAAACTAAACTTAGAAAAATATGAATGTATGAACAAAACCCATCTTAAAACTAATTAAAAAATGTTGTTTAAACCTCTGTTTGAAAATCGATATCCATGTTTTTGTAAAGAAAAAGAATTTAATAAATTACTAAACCGTTTTATTAGATAAAATTTAATTTAAAAACAAAATAATTTAATCTTTAATTCATTGCATTAATTTATAAAATTTAATTAATTCTTCAAAAAAAAGAAACAAATACACAATCTAGATCTTAAGGACTTAGAATTTAAATCAAAAAAAAAATTTAAAAAACAAGAAAAATGTGCCATTTTAATACTCAGAAAGAATTTTGAAAATTTTTATAAAAAACATTATAAAACAAGAACTAACTACCTGAACTTATACTAGGAAAATCGCTTAGCTATCGGTTCTCAAACAGACGTACAAACAAAATTATTAGGGAACGAATTAAGCTTAAGCGGAGATAAATGAAAAAACTCTATGGTATACAAATAGAACATTAGAGTTTTCAAAATGGTAAAATAAAAAAAAACTGAGATGAAGGAATTGCAGTAATGAAATTCCTTCATTAAATACAAAAAAAATTATGTAAAAAAAATATATTTATACGTGAAGCAAAAAAAATAAATCTACCTTAGTGATAAATGGAAATAAATACAAAAAAAAAGACTTCACGGTTCTTGCGCGTCGTGTCTTAAATCCTAGTTAATTAAGCCTCTGATTAAATTCCAAGTTTAAATTTATTAGTAGTATGATTAAACAGAATTAAAAATATGAATATGATAAAGAATACGGATTTTGGCCAGGGAAAAAATTCTGTACGCATGAGTTCACATGTGGATCGATATAAAAAAACTACAATACAAGAAAAATGACATTAAACACTGCACATTTATTTGGTAAAGAAACGTAATAATTTTAAACGAAAAATAATTGGATTTTTATTTAAACAAATGTGCTAACGAAAAAAAATACAAAAAAAATGGACACTGAACAATTGTAACAAAATAACGAGTGAATAAAATACTAGGGAAAGTTACATTGATTAAAATATATATGAAGCAAAAATGAAAAAAAAAATTAAAACGGAAAAAAGGAATACAGGAAAACATAATAAAAAAAAATTAAATTTAAGTGAAATGAAGATTTTATTAAATGAAACTCTTAAGGAGATGAAAACACTTTACGCCACGTGGGATCTCATGCATACAAAATTCCTCTCTGGAATAATGAATTTAAAAACCCATAATGAATAAATTAAAAAAAATATATATATATTTGTTAAAATAACTACCCCATATTTTTCAGTTTCCACCAAACAATATTATTTCATAAAAAAAAATTAAGGGGGCTTAAAATTTAGGAATTTGTAATAAAACATGATAAAAATTAAAGTTACCTGAAATCAAGGTGTGGATTCGAAGGCCGTTCGCACAAGACAAGGGAAAAGCGCGCTCACAGAACGGGCGAAAGGAAACCCCCACTCCTAAGGTAGTTGAGCAACGAGAAAGAGAGAGAGAGCGAGGAACACGTGTAATTTCTCTCTCTCTAACGCAAAGAGAAGAGAAAAACTATGTGGGATAGCATAGCGGGGCAAAGGGGGAAACGGAGAACGAACTAACCAACGAAAGTGCGAAATGCAGAATCAACGAATTCCACGAGTATACGTGACTGCTTTAGCGATAAAGAATGAAATAAGGCCTAGAAACGTTTTATGAAATAATAAAGAATAAAAACGTGAAGAAATATCTAGAATGAAAAAAAAAGAATTATTTTATTTTGAAAGTTTAAAATCACTCAGAAATGAAACGGATTTTAATATTTTACCAAAAAGAATGAAAAACTCGTTTTTCTGGTAAAATATTACAGTAGTTGCCACCAGACAACCCCAAGGGCGGTCCATTCCAAACCACGGGATGAAGAGAAAATGCAGTCCAAACCACAAAATTATTTTTTCATGAAATTTGATTTGGGATTCAATTGGTAACCCAGTGATTCAAATTACGCAGCTCAGATGACGGTAGATCAAAACTTCACTTTTATTATTGCAGAGGTTTGGTTAAAGAACCACACAGGTCTAGACGCAATGACATTCATGACACAGAAATTTGAGCAGACTAAAATAATTTACTAACAAATACCAAAAAAGTAATTCTGTAAATTTTTGTCAAAGAAGATATCTTGAGCAAATGTCAAAAAATCCAAAGTAGCCTAAATAATAATAATAAAAAAAATAATCAAGATGGCGAAAAAAATTATATTTTATATGAAATATTCTAAGTAACAATATTTAAAAAATGGTTATAAAGAATCAAATCTTAAAATGGGTAAAACTGAGATAATATTTTCAAATGATAATTACTTTTAAATTAATTCAAATTAGTTAACTAAATAATATCATTAAATTCCATTTATACTAATGTAAGAATAGATTTTTTTAAGAGTCACAATGAATTCAACTTTATCATAAATTCACCCAGTATATTTTAGTTAAATAAAATTAACTGTAAAATCTCAATTTCTAAGTAAACTACATGGTTCAACAAAAGTTAAATTTTACTAGTTTGAAAAACTGTTCAAATGATTTAGAAATAATTAAAAAACTTAAAAGAAAACTTTAACAAAATCATCAAAAATTGAACTTGAAATTGAATGTGTTGTCACCGCCACCCATTCTAATTAATCGTTTACTGTGTTGCCGGCCTTAAATACTTCTTCCGGCCTTTGTCGGCGCGGTAAGCCCTTTGGTGGCGTACCGACAAACCTTTCGGCTGCGCACCAACAGAAGTATTTGTCATGAAGGTCGAGCCAGTTACTGGCTCCTACCACAGCGCTCTCTGCGACTATAAAAAGAGCGCTACACTGAGCCGAGAGGATTCAATTCCGATCCAGACATAGAGAGATTCACTTCCACCAGTCTACAGCATCGACAAGACGTCCACCACAGCACACGCCTGCCGGACTCCAGCGAAGACTAATCGACGACCCCACAAGCGAGAAGATGATGCTTCCGCTCGCTGACCCGTCACCGTAAGCCGTCAACCGGACCGTCATCGCCCGCTGACGCGAGCGATGCCCTCGACCGAGCCTTACACCCATCGGATCCGATGAAGCAGCCATCGACGCTCTACTGCGAGGGAAAAAGATAATGTCGCCACTGGACGATCACCCAGCTCTTCGACCGCCACGACGACTACGACCGACGCTGCACGTCAAGACGACCAGCGCTTAAACGGCCCTTTTCAGGGCCACCAACAATTAAAGGTTTTAACTCGCCACTAAATGTTACCATCCGGTGACAGTGTAATGAATAGATGAGTGTAACATCTGATTTTCTGCGTTACATTTTGTGTTGTTTTTGTATTGTTCGCGCGGCCTACCTCTGTCGAGTTGTGGACTGTTCCGTGGATTAATATCCACGTATTGGGTTAACATTGTTTTACTTTTTAAAATGAAATAAATGAGTATCTTATTACTGTCTTGAATTTTTTCTGTACTGTAACTATGCTATACTTTATTACAAGATTAGAATTTTGATTTAAAGTGCCAATACAACTGAGGCGGTGAATAACAGAACTCTCCTTCTCCGCCAAGACTAAATTTCGGCAAAATAAAAAAAACTAATATATATTTTATCTTTAGAGGTTTTTTGTACGAAGTTGGTTTTTCAGTTAAATATTGCATTCTGAAAGCAATTTCTAAAATTAAACACAGTTCTAAAACTTGTAAATAAGTTAAATTTGTAAATTTAGTTTGGAAAAGGAAAGTTTTGTTGTTTGAAATGTTTTAGGCAGTTCTGTAAAAACAAGTTGTAGATAAAGGCAGTTTTGATAATAAAACACAGGGATCATAGATATAACAGCTATATTTTATTATTAAAACAGTACTTTAGAAATTATGAGAACATAGCTAGACATTATTATAAACTTTATGAAATAATTGTATAATTATTTAAAAACAATTACTCAATTCAATTATTACATTATAACATCATAAACAGATATTGAAATAAATAGAAGTACATTTTTTTAAACCACTAGATCATCAATTTCTTCAAAGTTACATTCTTCAGGCTGCGGGTTGTTCTGGCTCATCTTCTCCATTATCAACAGCATTTTTGTAATATTTTAGTTCCGGATTAAGTCTCCATTCTGGCCCGAAATGGCTTTTGAGTAGCTTGTGAACGTCGTTTAACTTGGCCTTTTTTACAGGAACTGTATCACCGACAATTATATTAGGATTAAGATGTGAATATTTTTGCCCACCCTTTATTGTCCTAAATTGTCTTTGCTTGTCCTATATCATTCCTGTAGTGGACTTCTCCCCGAACTAAACTTTTGTTGTTCTTATTTTTTTCAAAAATGAAACGTTTGGCTAATGAAAACGAAAATCCCTGTTTCGTGGTGATCACTTGTGCAACAGAAGCTTTCCAGTCAAAAACTGGCACTTCAGGCCCAAGCCTTTTAACAGTACCAAATTCGTTGAAAATTGCTGGAATTCAGTTTGATTGGTAATAACTTCTCTTTTTCTTATGATTTTTTCTATCCTCCCGAAAACACGATCAGGAGGCAGAAATGAATGACCAACTACAGGGTACATTACTACAATCTTCTTTATGGCTACTGGAGCACTGTCTTCAAACCATTTTTGCAACCATTGAAATCAACATGGTGTTTTTATTTTGCCCGGGGCATCCGTCTGCACATAAAAGAACTGACGTTTTTCCTTCTAAGTCTACATTATTGAGATAGTGCCAAATCGCCGAAGAGATTTCGTTTGCCCCTTTAAAGTGCTGGTTTTCTAGCCATGCATAAATTGTAACATTCTCTTTACTTGGGTTAGCATTAGAATGCCCACGGACCACTGTAAGATTATATTGGTATAATTGCCGGCTGTAATAGGCAGACTGGTCGGGCACTTTGGGTAATAAAAAATTTTTTTGGCAGTCAAAAGTTATAACTAGTTCATCATTATTTTTAGATTTTAAAATAGAGTAGGAGCTAGAAGCTTTAAGTTTATGTACTCTCATCTTTATCATCAAATAATATTTTTTCTTACAATTAGGTAAGCTCTCAAATTGCAGTTTCAGTTGGATGCATGTAGAGCAAGCATCCGTGGCTGGAGGTTTGAAACACATGTTAAAATTAAAGTTAAATACATTCCTAAAAAAGCTGTATTTGACTTTATTATCAACCCCAGTAGCCTGAAGATTGTACATTCTCCAGATCTTTTTTATAGTCAAATGACTAGGCAAATAGAGCCTAGTACTTTTATCACGTGTGTAATGTGATTCTACAGGTTGTAGTTTCTTTATAAACTCCATTACAAGCGTCTTCCTATTTTCATTTAGCTTAGATTTTCGGTCGCCACCTCTATTTTCTTTATGGGGTTTTCTTTAGGTCTACATAAATATTGTACCCGATACTTTGAGATGCCTAATATAGCAAGAAATGTCTTTGCGCATACCTGAGTAGAGCCTTGTTGTTAAGGCGCGTTATACATGCAGTAACGTACTCAGATTCCCGCTACCTAGTATTTCAAAGTTCCTAAATAAAATAGTTCCTGTGACCTCATTCTTCCTGCCCCTACCAACGCTCTCTGACTTTCTTGTTCCCAAAACTCTTGCACTTGTAATTTGGCAGTGAATGCATCAAGTCGGCGCTCTCTCTCGTACGGTCATAATGGCGCGTTATGGCATTACATTGTGATGTATGTCAGTCGTTGGCATACATTTCGTTCGATCTCTTCATGAGAACTCTAATTGTGTTAATAATTTTGTTTATTGTGAATTTATAACTGTTTTAACCTACAAATTATGTTCAGTGATTTTCAACCTACCAACAACGTGTTAGTAACATTGCGAAACTATTCAAGACTTTATCAAGGTAAGTGTCGATTTTTGTTGTATTTTCTGCTATTTATTGGTGCAATTCCTTTGATTTCATGTTCCTCAATTCATCCTATTGTTTATATTTCAATTCGTTCTTAACCGCCTTAAACCGCCAGTTGCAATCAATCAATCGTTTAGTTGTGATTACCAACTATCTTATAAAAGTAATCTGGTTCTCCGGAAACAATCGTTTTATTTGCTGTTTCGCTTAATTCAATAATTATTCGTCGTGGGTAATTTTTTATTGTGGTCTACCGGCCTATTTCCTATGTTCATTTCGATCGTCCGAGCCTCATGTCTTAACATTCAAGGTATCTCTCGCACCGGATCCTTAACACTTGTTTTGTAGGAATGTAATAAGAGTTGGAAGTGGATTTTCTTGAAGAGTTAAGCACTTTTGCTCTTGTTGTCCTCTTTGGTAAAGATTGACTTACATCTTCAATAAAAATGAGTCTTGATGAAATTTCCTCACAGTTTGCATAGTAATATTAGCGCACTTGTAAGTCTTGGTATTGTGGCCACAATTAGGTGCTCGAGTGTTTTTGACCTGTGCCTGAACAATTCAACAAACAACAAACGAATTAGAGTAGGTTTGTATAAGATTAAAATTTGTATTAAATGAAAGATTTGCTAAGATTATTATTATTATTGTAAGAATAGGAAGTTAAAAAATATTATGATTACTATACCCTGTTCATCGGAACTTGTTGTGTCACAAGTTGGCTTTATGTCTTTAACAAACTTCTCTAATGTACTTGTAGTACCCAGCCTTTACTCCAGTAAAGTATTACAGTGTAAGATAATGATAGTAGGTGTATCATACACTATGTAACATTATACAATAAATTATAATACTGTTTCTCCATATAACAAGTTAAGAAGAAAAGACTGAAGTCTATGCATAACTAAAAACTATTCTATTACAAAAAAAATTATACCATACCTTGCATCTCTCAGTTTCTTTGTTTCTAATTTTCAATACTTCGTTTTCTTTTACTGCTGCGCCCAGAATTATCATTTTCTCTGTTTCCCTCCATTAAAAGTACTGTTATCTGAATAATATACTGTTATTAAAAAATTATGTTGTTTAACAGCAATCAAAGAAGCTTACCACATACCCTACTGTAGTCCGGTTGATACTAAGGTTAGGTTAGGCAGATTTATTGCAGTCAACTGTTAAAGAAAGATGTCTGACGAAAATAAAGCGGGAAACCATAAAATATAATACAGTTAACACATTGATATTAGTAATATGTTTGATATTCCGAGATCGTTTTTCAAGATGTTTTAATGCACTCCGACTGCGTCGACGAGCTGTTGTTAATGATGCTGTTGAATACCAAGCTGATTCTGTATCTGATCCACTTACACCTGAACAATCTGTTGATCAACCCATTTCTACTTCAACCTTCATTGATCGTTTGTTGCATACGCCTGCGCCGTCTTCCACGCCGCACCCCATTCTTCGCTTCACCAGGCCTTCCATCGTGTAAAAGAGATTGCAGGAGCAATCCCTTTTTCAATGGTGGCGGGGTTATGTATTACACAGAGAAATCAAGGGATATAAGGACATTATATATATATTTGAAATTGTATATTTGGAATTGTATTTGAAATATTTAAACTCATTTTATTGTATTCATTTTATTGCATTCTTACTTAATTTCTCATGAATTCTTTTTTTTGTTATCGTATGATTTATTCCGTTAATTAGTTTGATTTTGAAATTACTAAGTACCGCTTTACAAACCACGGCGTAACTTGTTTACTTATCGCCGGAAATTATTAAGTTATTTATTGTTTCTTATTTATTTTAAGTAAATTGTTAAGTTATTTATTGTATTACTTCATTATAATTATGTCAGTTTTTTCTAAGAATCGACACGGGAGGATTGGGGCGCTTGGTATTTCACCTCCCACTCTTCCTCTAATGAAGTACATAATCTTGTACTGGCGCATGCGCTCTCTGCTCTGTTTTCTCCCACCACGAAATTAATTTCATTCTCTGTACAGCTACAGTACAGTTGGTGTCAATTTGGTTATTTTAAGTGGTCGACTGCTAACTGAGTTTTATAATACAAGTGTTATTGTACGTTTATTGTATATTTTTATTTACGTGTAGTGTTTATTATTATTGTACTGTATATATTTTTTCGGGTAAAACTATTATTATTTTTTTTATTTTATTGTTTTATAATATCACGTTTAAGTAAATTGCATTATGGCACATCGAGGACGAATAGCAAAAAGTGGGAGAGGTGTAATTTTAAAATCTCAGGCAAGAGTTTTTGTAAAAACGTTTACCAGACTACTTTCAGCAGGAGTCCGAAAATAATGGGTCACTAATTCCTTTGGGGAAAGTGACGCAGAGAGTTGCGGACGCCTTGCAGATAAGTAGAGCAACGGTTTCAAAAATTTCTGCAGAACCTGAGATAGTAACTCCTGGTAAAGTTCGTGAACGCCAGTCCCCGAAAAGTAACATCGATTCTTTCGTTGAAACTGGTATTCGGAATCACATTTACGAATATTATAGAAGAAAAGAAATTCCAACCATTCGAAAACTTATGAAGTCTTTAAAAGAAAGCTATCTATTCCACAGTAGCCGCTCAACTTTATGGAAAGTTCTTAAGAAAATAGGTTTTCAATGGAAACGAATCAATAACAGAAAATTTTTGATGGAAAGAAATGACATCGCAAATTGGCGATGTAATTTTTTACGCGACATTAGGAAAGAGGATTTCAACAAAATTGTGTTCATTGATGAGACGTGGGTTAGTTCCGGTCACACGGTTAAGAAATCGTGGACTGATGAGACTGCTTTTTCTTGCAGAAAAGAACCAACTGGAAAAGGAGGAAGACTATTAATTATCCATGCCGGTACAAAAGATGGATTTGTTCCGAGTGGTTTAAAAATTTCCCAATCTAAAAAGACCGGCGACTACCACGAAGAAATGAATGCAGTCACTTTTAAAGAATGGTTTTTAAATCAGCTGGAAAGCATTCCACCGAAATCAATAATAGTGATGGATAATGCTCCATATCACTCGGTAGTATTAAACAAAGCTCCATCAAGTTCGTCAATAAAATCTGTTATTCAGAAATGGCTGATTGAAAAAAATGTACCTTTCAACGACAATTTTAAAAAACCGGAACTATTAGAATTAGTAAGGCGACATAAGCCACAGTTTAAAACATATGAATTGGATACTTTAGCGGAAGAAAAGGGTCATCGCATTATTAGATTACCACCATATCATTGCCAGTTTAATGCTATCGAGTTGATATGGGCTAACATCAAAGGAAAAGTGGCGGCACGAAATAAAACCTTTACCATAAAGGAGGTTCAACAGTTAACACTCCAAGCTATAGCCGAAATTTCTGGAGAAGACTGGAAGAAAGCGGTTGATCACACAAGAAAAGTGATTGGAGAATCATGGAAGGCAGACAGCGTTTTAGAAGATTGTGTTGACGAAATCATTGTCAATTTACGTAGCGGTATATCGTCTTCTTCTGATTCTTCTTCGTTATCTGGAAACTCTGACAGTGAATCTGAAGCGCCTGGCCCAAGTGGTCTATTAAAAATCCCTGGTATTGATTTACTTCCAGAGGTTAGCGATAGTGACTGAAAAGTGGCTGCATTCTAACTATTAACTTGTAAGTAATATTGTATAAATAATTTAATTTAATATGTAGGCTTACGTATACAATAATGTAAATGTATCAGAAAATGGAAAAGTAAAATATAAAATCAATTACAAATAAAATAATAAAAACTGAAATTAAAACAATAATAAAACGTGCCTAAATATTAATAACAAATACAAAAGAAAAAACGTGTAATGCGAGCTTGGGTGTTGTCAATGTCTACGTGTGTATGGGTGTGTGTATGACAAAGTAGCAGCAAGAATGAGTGAGAAAGCAAGATTGTTATTCGGTTACTGTCATATTGGTTATGACAAAAGGACGGTAGGGGAATAACTACCGTAGACTTCTCCTCCACTCTCTAACACATGGTGGGGTCCAACACTTCATTGATCCGGGTCGATTCTTTAAAAAAATATACTATAGTTTATTATTTATTTTGTTAATCTTTTAGCGTAATAAATATTTGTAATTGTAAACTTTAGTATATTAATTATTTAACAGACAGGTTGCCCGCAACGCTTTCGAAAAGGACTTCTTCAAAGTGCTGAACAATGCCGTCTTCGGCAAGTGCATGGAGAACGTTAGTAAACGCATGAACCTGGAGCTGGTAAGCAGCTCAAAGAGGTTGATGATGCTGATCGCCAAGCCCTCTTTCAAGGACAGGATCATCTACGATGAGTCGCTCAGCTATCGAGATGACTAAGACCTCGGTTCATTTGGAGAAGCCCATTTACGGAGGCGCTACAGTCTTGGACTCCAGTAAGACCCAAATGTATTCATTTTATTATGACGTCATGAAGAAGAGGTACGGGACGAAAATCGATCTACTGTCCATGGACACTGACAGCTTCTTCTACAATATTGAGACCTCAGGCTTTTACCACGACATGCAGAGTCCTGAATTCATGACTGTCTTCGACACCTCCGCCAATCACCCGCACACCCGTGCCATTCCACCACCAACAAAAAAGTGCTCGGTAAGTTCAAAGACAAGTGCAACGGCGTCCCCATCGCAGAGTTTATAGGTCTGAGAGCGAAACTCTACACCTTCAGGACCGCAGAGGGTGCCGTTAAGAAGAAGGCTAAAGGCGTCACAAAGAACGTGGTCCGCAAAGACATCACGTTTGATGACTACAGAAAGTGTCTTGAATATCCCTCGTTGTGGTTGTACAGGGACATGAAGCTGTTTCAATCCCGCAAGCACATAGTTAACACCATAATGACCAGCAAGCTTGCGCTGTGCAACTACAACGACAAGCGCATCGCTGTAGGTACCACCCGCACCCTGGGGTACGGACACAGGAACGTTCCGCCGAAGCTCCGAGACATTTTAGGTTAGGATTTCCTCCCCCTGCACATGTCTATGAGTTTAACCTGCCAGACCCGAAATCTTTACCGACAGTATTAATTTAAAGGTGTAAAAAATAGTATTAATTAAGAGATGTAAAAATAGTATTATAGTTATAATTTTTATAGAATGTGATAATGCAGCTCAACGGAGTTAGACCTAAGGTCGTCGCAATCGATGAGGTCGAGGTATCTGAGCAGGATGACGTAGATGTTCTAACTATTGGAGAGGAGGCGGTAAACCCGATGTCTGACGTCGACCACCTCACAGACTCTGAGGGTGAGGAAGCTTGCATTGTGTGCTCTGACATACCTCAGGCTTACAGCACTTTGATATGGTACTGTGTCGAGGAGGTGACAGACCTCGATGAGGTATGAGAGTTTATCCTCGACTTAACGTCAATTTTTAGGGATTATGCTGTAAGACCTGTTTACGCTAATCCTGGTTATAACCGGTTTGAAGATACGGCTTACGGTAGGGTGATGTTTCCTTCCCACACCGAGGTAACTATAGGACATGACATTGATGTGCGAACTGTTTACCATCTGATCCATGATGAGGGGCCATAGTACATCCCACATATATCGTAATGACACCTGCACACTTCGTCACCCTCGCAGTATTACTAGTTTGTAGTTTCATGTATTATTAGCTCATCATATAAGTGTATTCGTTCGCATCTTCATCATATCATAACAATAAATGTTTTGTTTTGTAATCACCCCTTTGTTCATGTGCATAACCTATGCACAAGAACATTAGTTGGCCAAGGTGATACAAGAACGTGAAATAAAACTTTGACAAAACCAGAAAAATGAAATATGTTGTTGCTGTTAAAAAAAAAATAAAACCAAACAATTTTGGTTTGTAACAAGAATTTAATTTTACAGAAAATTTTAGTTGAATAACAATGAACAAACAGCAGCTAAATTTTGAATAAAACACTACCATAACACATTCCAGTGCTATAAAAATTTATATAGCAATAACATTATCAAAAGAAACAAAAATTACAATAATAGCTATAATAATTATAGTTACATTCATAATATTAGAATTCATTAAATTTCAACCTTTTAAAATTTTATATAAGGCTGAAAGTATATTATTTTAAAAGAATATAAAATAAAAATGTTTTCAAAGAATTTACCATTAATTTTGATCCAAAAAAAAATCTTACTCTAAGGTTAAGAATTTCTGATAAAAACAGAATAACAAAATGTACATTATGTTTAACTCTAGAAGATTAAAAGAAATTTTTATTGGAAGTCCAGTACAATCTATAAGGATAATTAATTTAAATTATTAAAAAAGAATATTAATGAGATTTGTAAAATAAAAGGGTTTTATTAAGTTTTAGCCAAAAGATTTAAAAAATATATAATTATATTTAAAAAAATCAATTTAAGTTCATCATGTCTGTTAAGAAGATCATACAGGTTCAAATCGCGTAGAAACTTGCAGGAAATGGTTTCCAAGAATAGCTCAACCAGGTCTTGAGTATATAAAAGTTAAAGTAGATAAATAATAAAGTTGACATACCAGAAAAGTAGACAATAAACTAGATTACTTAGCCCCATTCTCCTCGGTTTACTTCCTTGATTAACAAAAGGTTTTTGGATGTTAAAAGAAAAGTAGACTTCTATCATACATTGCAGGTATTTGTGTATATACAAGAAAACTCAAGCAGCTCATATTAATTGAAAAAGGTACAATCTCTCCATCGTAAAATCAATTTTGGCATTATTACTTATGTATTCTTTTGACTAGCTCATCTAATTTTGTTACATATATCGGCACTTGAAACCCCATTTTAAAAGGGTGAAGAAAATATAAATCAAGCCATAAAAGTACCGGTAAAAACTCAAAAAATTTACGAGAAACAAAATAATCAACCAAACATGGCCACTACTAAACACAGACAGACAAAAGTGCAGAGAGACGATCAGCTGACGTGATAGAAAACTAAAAACCTCGTAGAACGAGAAAGCAGAGGAGGGGAACGGCCAACAGAATACGAAGCTAATCCTCTTAAGCAAAATCCTAATTGATTAGGAAAGAATGTGATTGAGAAAGAAATCCATTCAAACAATAAATTTATCAAAAACAGATAACAAATAGGAGGAAAAGAATAACCAAAATATAAGTAGGCCTAAGCGACTGTAACGTAGTTACAGTTTCTCATTGATTTCCTCTTTTCATTTCCTGTACCTCAAGTATCGGCAGTATACGAGGCGGGAAATCGAGTTCCGATTTCCGAAGGGTCTGACCTACCGGTCGGATCCGGTCATCGTGTTGCGCTTTCGCTTCACAACCGAGAAAAACTTATATCTACAGCTATATTTAGCAAAACTTATATCTACAAGTGTAAAGGTGTTGAAATTATGGCACGTTTTGAAATAAGTTTAATACATATATTCTGAAATCAAAACGTTATGACTAAATTATAATGGTTCAGACTCCAAGGACAGCCGTAGACTGCGCAGCTTCAGGGAGCAGGGCAGTCGACTGCCTGCGCAGCTTGGGGTAGCTTGTCAGTCGACTGCACAGTAGGCTGCGCAGCTTATGTCAAGCTTTTTCCAGCTTTTTTCCGGCTAGCTGTGCAGCTTTTTCCGGCTTTGATGGATGTCATTGACTAATATTATATTTGCTTTGAACAGGAATCGTTTCCTAGACGCTTTTAAACAAGAAAATTTTCTGAGACGTAGTCCTCACCTGTCTATTATATGTCGTCTCCACTTCCCGTCATCGGTCTATTATATAGACATGAAACATTCTGATGTATAGGAGAAAGAAGAAGTTTAGCTGCAAGTGAGTTATGAACGATGTAGAATTTAATCAGTTATGTTAGATTTTTATATGGATAAATAAATTTATTTGAATTAGTCATAGACTGCGGAATTTAATTATCTCAATCATCATACTTAATGGGTAAAGTAACACTTCCTAGATATCTTTTAGATTTTTGTGAATAAACACAGTCGTATGCTATTAACGCAGAGGCTGTTCCAACAATAACTTTATCATCGATTATGTTTAGGTCTTCAGCCGAAAGGCTGGCTTGAAGCTGTAGAGGGTCCACCAATGAAAACGAGGATCGAGGTGGTTTACCATGCCTTCCTCACTGAGTGGAAAAGTACACTTATCAGCGTACCGAAACCTCTGGGACAGGTGTCAGCAGTCGGTTGCTTATCAGCATGCTGACCCTCTCTGAAAAGCATGCTCTGCAACAGACGTCATCTTCATTTACCACAAAGTCTGGCCGTATAATGAAATTCATTACTCTCGGAGAAGGTAACTCTGACTAGTGTCGTATACACCTCTACTACTTCTGTTCTTAAACAGTTCGTCATATAATTGGCAGACAATGTGGTAAGCATCAGAACTAGTTTTATAGCCCTGGGACCATAAGGTCGAATGCGATAAGTAACACTCCGCCTGCACGTTAAGGGCAACTTATCGATTAAAAGCCTAATTAATATTTATTACAAGCAACGTTGATGCCTATTATAAATGCTCAGAAAGATTACATTGTTTAAAGAACTATCAAAGTTACGGGATACTTGTAGAGACGCAGATAATAAAAAACATCATATATATGTAGGAATCGGAAACCGAATTTGCTGGTTTTCCCGCCGGTGAGATTCAGATGGCACGTGAGCTCGCAACAGCTGGATAACGGTCGACGCCAGAAGAAGAAACCAGTGTGTGTAAAAAAGTGTCGAGTGACGAGAGACTGTTTTCTTATGTTGTATTCCTTTTATTCTGATGTAATAATGTTAATTTTCATGTTTAAATAATAATTTGTTAAATTGTCGTGTGACGAGTTTTATTTTCATCCATTCAAATCCCACAAATTGGGGGCTCGTCCGGGATGAACTGAGTAACGAGTTTCGACACGAAACACACGACGCAATATAGGACGCCATTTTTACGACGCTTAAAACGAACTATCTTCTTTGCTGTTGCTTACGACGCTGACGACGAAACGACGTGCAGTTTTGTGAATCGACGACGTTTGGATCTAAGACGAGGATTCATTTGATTAACAAAACGTGCTTTTTGGATTTTGGGCATTTTGGCTGCAGCATTTTTTGGTGGTACAAGTGACGACGAGAGGTATAAATTGTGACGACGACGAGGGATTTTGGATGTGGTGAGAAAAGGACGAAGGCTCATCAGAAAAATAAAGGAAACGACGAAAAGGTATCGACAACCTAACCTATAAACCGGTGCGACGAAAAGAAGATTACACAGTTACCGACGGTCGATAAAACTGGAAACTACTTTACCGACTTTTGAATAAAACGACGAGATGGCGACACTAGGTGACATAACCTCAATTCTGAACAACATAAACAACTCACCAACGAAAGCAATCAAGGTTTTACATCACCTTATTTTTGGGATAATTCCAACTGACAGGAAAAATAGAAAACGACTGCGGGAGTTTACAGGATTCGAGTTTACAGCAGGTTCGATTGAGGAAGAACAGCAAAAGAAATTTATGGAGGAGACGTTTTCGGTGTCGGAGTTGTGTGTTGTGATAGGAATTTTATGTGTTGACGCTGGCACTAAAGGGGAGATGATTGATGACATTTGTTATTACCTGACAAATTTGGACGCACTTCAAGCAAAAATAAACGACGATATCAAACAGGAAGAAGAAGACGACGAAGAAGAGGAGGATGATGAGGACGATAAAAAGAAAGTGAAGATAAAAAAGGACGAGAAGAAAGGCAACAGTTCTGATGAGGAGCAGGACAAAGATGTGTCGGAGGAAATAAGGCGAAATTTGGCTGCGATGGAGTTACAAAATAGGAGGTATGAAGAGCAGCATAAATTTTCGTTGACGTTTCGTGACATAGAGGGCGCTTTGAAAACATTCAATGGCAAGGACGGATATCCGGTGAAGAAGTGGATCACTGATTTCGAAGAAACAGCAGTCTTGATGGGATGGAGTGAGCTGCAAAAGTTTGTGTTTGCAAAAAAATCACTTGAAGGTTTGGCTAAGCTTTTTGTTCAAGGTGAGCGAGGATTGACGTCTTGGTCAGCTTTGAAGAAAGCACTGAGGGACGAGTTCGATACAGCGACGAGCAGTGTGGAAATTCATAAGCTGCTAACTCAACGACGGAAGAAGCAGGACGAATCCCTCCAGGAATATTTCCTAGTGATGAAGGAGATAGCCAGCCGTGGTGACATTGAATTAGTTTCAGTGTTTCAATATGTGATTGATGGTATCGACGACGAGACAGGAGCAAAACTTCTTTTGTACGGGGCGACGAGTTCTAGGGAGTTCAAGGACAAGATGAAGAGCTACGAGTTGGCAGTGAAGTCGATGCCAAAGAAGAGCTCCAAGAACTCTAACAACGGCAATTTTCAAGGAGGTTCCAAGCACAACAACGAGAAGGATGGAAGACGCAACGACGGTGCAAGGAAGAAGGACAGAAGCGGCGAAGGAGAAAAGAAGTGCTATAATTGTGGTGATGCTGGACATAATTCGAGAAACTGTATGCACAAGGACAAGGGTAGAAGATGATTCAACTGTAACGACTTTGGGCACATCTCCAGTGAGTGCACAAAAGAGAGGAAGCGAGACAGAAGAGGTACTGCAAGGGATGGTTCAAACATGCACAACCTGGCGACTTCGAATAGCAACCTGAAATTCAAGGAAGCCAAGCTGTGCGATCAGGAAATCAACGCCCTTATTGACTGTGGAAGTCACTACAACCTTTTGAGACAGAATATATACGAGACGATGGAAGCTCCAGGTTTGCGAGAGACGAGTGTTGTTCTGTCAGGGTTCGGAGGAAGTAAGGTGTCTCCTCAAGGTTATTTCCAAACAGTCATTGAGCTCGATGAGGATGAGTTTGTGACGAACGTCTATGTAGTGTCTGGAGATGCTATGAAGATAGACATGGTGATAGGTAACGATCTTCTGGACCAGGGTGAGGTCATCTTGAGCAAGAAGGGAGTAACCATCAGGAAACAGGAAGTATCGATCATGTGCATCCAGGTAACCAATGAACCAGAGTTGGACATCGAGAATTGTCTTGACAAAGAGACGAAGAAGCAGGTAGAAGACCTAGTGGAAGGTTATGTTCCAGCAAAAACGAAGTCAACTGACGTGAAGATGAGGATCGCAGTGAAGGAAGAGCAACCAACGTTTTGCAAACCTAGACGACTATCACCAAAGGAGAAGAAGGTCGTTGATGATCAAGTCGAGGAGTGGCTAGAGAAGGATGTCATCGAACCAAGTTCGTCGGAGTATTCGAGTCAGGTGGTAGTGGTCAAAAAGAAGAACGGTGCACATCGAGTTTGCGTGGACTATCGAAGAGTAAATCGAATAGTGGTCAAGGATCGCTATCCCATGCCGCTGATCGAGGATGTCTTGGACAAACTACAGGATGCAGCTGTATTTTGTACATTGGACCTCAAGGATGGATTCTTTCACGTAGAAGTTGAAGAGGACAGCCGACGATACCTGGCTTTTGTGACGCACACGGGACAGTACCAGTTCAAACGAGTACCTTTCGGATTTACCAATTCACCTGCAGTGTTCCAACGTTATATCAACGCCGTGTTCTGGGTGTTGATCAGGGAGAACCTGGTGTTCATCTATATGGACGACCTAATCATCCCAGCGAAGAACTTTGTTGAAGCGATTCAACGATTGGGACGTGTCTTGGGGATAGCTGCAGAGTACGGGTTAGAAATCAACTTTGCGAAGTGCCAATTCCTGAAGACGAAGGTACAGTTCCTGGGATACACTATCCAAGGTGGACAGATCCAAGCATCTGAAGAGAAGGTTCTAGCCGTTCGTGACTTTCCAGAGCCGAAGGCGATTGCAGCGGTGCAGAGCTTTTTGGGACTGGCAAGCTACTTCAGGAAGTTCATTCCAAACTTCTCTGTCGTGGCTAAACCGCTGAGTGACCTGTTGAGAGGAAAACCTGAGTTCAAATTTGACGATTAGCAGCGACGTGCATTTAACGAGCTCAAGGATATCCTTTCTTCAGAACCAGTTTTGAGAATTTACAACCCGAAATTTGAGACGGAGCTTCACACCGACGCCAGCAAGTATGGATATGGAGCAGTGTTGTTGCAGAAGTGTCCAGACGACGAGAAGCTACATCCGGTCTCATATATGAGCAAAAAGACGACCGTTCAGGAAGAAAAATACAGCAGTTACGAGCTGGAGATCTTGGCTGTAGTAAAAGCACTGAAGAAGTACAGAGTGTACTTGCTTGGACTGGCATTCAAGATCGTAACTGACTGTGAGGCGTTCCAAAAGACGATGCAGAAGACAGACCTAGCAGCGCGTGTGGCCAGATGGGCGATGAGCTTGGAAGAGTTTGACTATACCATCCAACACCGAGCTGGTAGCAGAATGAAACACGTCGACGCTCTAAGCAGATGTTTAGCAGTGATGTTTGGCTTCCCTGATGGTCTAACATCGAGGATCAAGATCGCAAAGGAAAAATATGACGGACTGGTAGCGATTAAAAAGATCTTGGAAGAGAAACCATACGAGGACTTCATAGTGAGAGATGGACTTCTGTTCAAATTTGTCGACGGTCAGGTGGTCTTGGTAGTTCCACGAGCGATGCACCAGGAGATCATCCGAGCGGCACACGAGAGAGGACACTATGCTGTCAAGAGGACGGAAGAAGACGTGAAGCAGGAATACTACATTCCTGACCTGGCCAACAAAGTGAAACGAGTGATCGCCAACTGTGTGAAATGTCTGGTGGTAAACAGGAAGGTGGGCAAGAAGGAAGGCCTTCTTCACCCTCTGTTCAAGGAGAGTGAACCGTTGCACACCTACCACATGGATCACATTGGACCACTCGCATCTACCAACAAGGGGTATAACCACATCCTTTGTGTAGTTGACGCCTTCACGAAGTTTGTCTGGTTATATCCAGTGAAAACGACGAAAACGGCTGAGACGATTGGAAAGATGGAATTGCAAAAGACGAACTTTGGAAACCCGGTGCAAGTGATCACCGACAAGGGGACATCGTTCACTTCCCGAGAGTTTGAGGACTACTGTGAAGCAGAAGGCATCAAACACATCGCGGTGACGACAGGACTACCCAGAGCAAATGGTCAAGTGGAAAGAGTCAACGCAACTGTTGGAACGATCATCTCCAAGCTGAGCATCGACGACCCGACGAAGTGGTACAAGGTGGTACCTGCCGTGCAACGAGCGATCAACTCCGCGTTCCAGAGGAGCATCGGAAGATCACCGTTTGAATTGTTGATGGGAACCAAGATGCGCAACAAGGACGATCTTCACATCGTCGAACTCATCGAAGAAGAGTTGCTTACCTCATTCGACGAGAAACGTGACCAGATGAGAGAAGATGCCAAGTTGCAGATCCAGAAGGTGCAAGCTGAAAATCGGAGCAACTTCAATCGACGACGAAAGGAAGCTGCAAAGTATAAGGTCGGTGATCTGGTTGCCATCAAACGCACCCAGCTGGGACCGAACCTTAAGTTGAAGACAAAGTACTTAGGACCATACCGAGTGATGAAGGCCAAGCTGAATAACACCTACGATGTCTACAAGGAAGGCGAAGACCAAGATGGACCACGGCTGACAAGTACTTGTGCTGAGTACATGAAGCCCTGGCTGGACGGGTATTCCTCATCCGAGTCGGATGAACTTCAGGACGGCCGAGTGTAGGAATCGGAAACCGAATTTGCTGGTTTTCCCGCCGGTGAGATTCAGATGGCACGTGAGCTCGCAACAGCTGGATAACGGTCGACGCCAGAAGAAGAAACCAGTGTGTGTAAAAAAGTGTCGAGTGACGAGAGACTGTTTTCTTATGTTGTATTCCTTTTATTCTGATGTAATAATGTTAATTTTCATGTTTAAATAATAATTTGTTAAATTGTCGTGTGACGAGTTTTATTTTCATCCATTCAAATCCCACATATAGCTTTATTTTCAAAATATTTTTAATACTTAAATAAATAATAATACATGTAATTTTAAAACGGAAATAAATAATAATATATTCATACAATCAATAAAAAACAAGTTAAAATTAATAATTCCCTCTAAAGCATCATACACCTCCTCTCTTGTAATAACTCCATCTATACAAGTCTATAAGGAATCGGTATTGCCGGAAGGAGGCACAGGAGTAGTCGGAGGAAGAGGCAGCGACATCCATCGAAGGAGCAGCAGCAGGAGAAGCATCAGGTGTAGAAGCACTGACTGCTACAGATTTCTGCAACTCTGTCATTGATTGGCAAATCTGCAGTCGCCACTGCTTCCATCTTTTATTCTGTATAGGTTGATTTTTTAATAAAGAATCAAGACTTCTCTGGAGTTGATTGATCTTATATTGTTAAACGAACATATTCACTTGCTGCTTTTTTATAAGCTCCCCATGTTTCTAGTTGTCGGTGTCCTGGTTGTTGGTGTCCGGTTTGTCAGTGTCCTGGTTGTCGGTGTCCTGGTTGTCGGTAGCCTGGTTGTTGGTGTCCTGATTGTTGGTGTCCTGGTTGTTGTTGGTGTTGCGGTTGTTGGTGTCCTGGTTGTCGGTGTCCTGGTTGACGGTATTCAGGTAGTCGGTGTCCTGGTTGTTGGTTTCTTGGTTGACGGTGTCCTGGTTGTTGGTGTCCTGGTTGTCGGTGTTTTGGTTGTTGGTGTTCTGGTTGTCGGTGTTCTGGTTGTCGGTGTCCTGGTTGTCAGTGTCCTGGTTGTCAGTGTTCAGGTTTTCGGTGTCCTGGTTGTCGGTGTCCTGGTTGACGGTGTCCTGGTTGTCGGTGGCCTGGTTGTCGGTGGCCTGGTTGTTGGTGTCCTGGTTGTTGTTGGTGTTCTGGTTGTTGGTGTCCTGGTTGTCGGTGTCCTGGTTGACGGTATTCAGGTTTTTGGTGTCCTGGTTGTTGGTGTCTTGGTTGTCGGTGTCCTGGTTGACGGTATTCAGGTTGTCGGTGTTTTGGTTGTTGGTGTTCTGGTTGTCGGTGTTCTGGTTGTCGGTGTCCTCGTTGTCAGTGTCCTGGTTGTCAGTGTTCAGGTTGTCGGTGTCCTGGTTGTTGGTGTCTTTGTTGTCGTTGTTCTGGTTCTTGGTGTTCAGGTTGTTTGTGTCTTGGTTGTCGGTGTTCAGGTTGTAGGTGTCCTGGTTGACGGTGTCCTAGTTGTCGGTGTCCTGGTTGTCTTTTTTTTTGGTTTAACGTCCGACTGTTCTGCAATTACTGCTAATGCAGACGGTTAAGGATGAAATGATTTTTGTAACGTATTAAAATATGCCGAGCCTGAATGGGATTCGAACCCAAGACCGCATGATGAGAGGCGAGCACGTTACCAACTGCGTCCTGGTTGTCGGTGTCCTAGTTGTCGGTGTCCTGGTTGTTGTTGCTGTTCTGGTTGTTGGTGTACTGGTTGTCGGTGTCCTGGTTGTCGGTGTCCAGGTTGTTGGTGTCTTTGTTGTCGTTGTTCTGGTTCTTGGTGTTCAGGTTGTTTGTGTCTTGGTTGTCGGTGTCCTGGTTGTTGGTGTTCAGGTTGTAGGTGTCCTGGTTGACGGTGTCCCGGTTGTCGGTGTTCTGGTTGATGGTGGCCTGGTTGTTGGTGTCCTGGTTGACGGTGTCCCGGTTGTCGGTGTTCTGGTTGATGGTGTCCTGGTTGTCGGTGTCCTAGTTGTCGGTGTCCTGGTTGAAGATGTCCTGGTTGTCGGTGTCCTGTTGTTTGGTGTCCTGGTTGTCGGTGGCCTGTTTGTTGGTGTTCTGGTTGTCCAGGTGTCCGGGTGTTCTGGTGTTTCCTGTCCAGGTTGTCGATGTCCTGTTTTTTGGTGTCCTGTTTTTTGGTGTCCTGGTTGTCGGTGTCCTGGTTGTCTGTGTCCTGGTGTTTCGTGTCCTGGTTGTCGGTGTTTTGGTTGTCAGTGTCCTGGTTGTCAGTGTTCAGGTTGTTGGTGTCCTGGTTGTTGGTGTCTTTGTTGTCGTTGCTCTGATTCTTGGTGTTCAGGTTGTTTGTGTCTTGGTTGTTGGTGTCCTGGTTGTTTGTGTCCTGGTTGACGGTGTCCCGGTTGTCGGTGTTCTGGTTAATGGTGTCCTGGTTGTCGGTGTCCTGGTTGTTGGTGTCCTGGTTGTTGTTGGTGTTCTGGTTGTAGGTGTCCTGGTTGACGGTGTCCTAATTTTTGGTGTTTGGTTGACTGTGTCCTGGTTGAAGATGTCCTGGTTTTCGGTGTCCTGTTGTTTGGTTTCCTGTTGTTTGGTGTCCTGGTTGTCGGTGTCCTGTTTTTTGGTGTTCTGATTGTCCTGGTGTCCTGGTGTTCTGGTGTTTCGTGTTCTGGTTGTCGATGTTCTGTTTTTTTAGTGTCCTGGTTGTCGGTGTCCTGGTTGTCGGTGTCCTGGTTGTCGGTGTGCTGTAAAGTACCTGGGTATGCATCTTGACAGGCGGTTAACTTGGAAAACCCATGTGAGAATGAAGAGAAACGAATTAAATTTGAAATACAAAAGGATGTACTGGCTGATTGGTGGGAACTCTTCACTCTCTCTTGAGAATAAGTTGCTGATTTACAAAATGTTACTAAAACCAGTTTGGTTTTACGGCATTCAACTTTGATGAACTACCAGCAGAAGTAACATAGAGATAATTCAAAGGTTCCAAAATAAGGTTGTTCGGGCTATAACAAGGGTACCATGGTTTGCAAGGAATGCAGAAATACAACAGCATTGCAACCTTCCTGATGTAATGGACGAGGTCAGGCGTTTTAACAGAAAATATCAGGCTAGACTTGAAAGCCACGAAAACGAATTAGCCATAAATCTTCTAAATAATGCAGAAGAAGTTAGGCCCCTGAAACGTTACCATGTTTTGGACTTGTCTGAAGGAGTTTAAATGTACATAAAATTATATTGAAAAGTATTCCATTATGTAAAATGTAAATATCTTTGAACATAGTCATTCTCTCTTTTAACATGTGAATAATTGATATAATGAAAGGTACTCAGGATAATGAGGCCACAACTTGCGATTTGTAAATTCAACAGATTTGTTTACAGTTTGTTTTCAAAAAACTGATTGCAAATAATGTAACTTATAAAACAAAAACAAAAAAAAAATAATTTATTATCAGAGGGGGTGTGTCAGCAATAACCTTGACGACGATTATAAGCCTAATTATTTATTACGACCCATACCAAAGGTCTAAAATGTGTGTTGACGTACATTAAATCAAAAGGTCTGTGATTACATTACACTAACTATCCGATTCTGAATAAACAAGTCGGAGGTAAGTGATTGTACTAATTAATGTAGAATAAATCAAGTCATAATTTATTATCAGAGGGGGTGTCTCAGCAATAACCTTGACGACGACTATAAGCCTAATTATTTATTACGACCCATACCAAAGGCCTAAAATGTGTGTTGTACATTAAATCGAAGGTCTATGATTACATTACACTAACTCTCCGTTGCTGAATAAACAAGACGGAGGTAAGTGATTGTACTAATTAATGTAGAGTAAACAAAGTCATAATTTATTATCAGAGGGGATGTCTCAGCAATAACCTTGTCGACGATTAAAAGCCTAATTATTTATTACGACCCATACCAAAGGTCTAAAATGTGTGTTGACGTACATTAAATCAAAAGTCTGTGATTACATTACACTAACTCTCCGTTTCTGAATAAACAAGACGGAGGTACGTGATTGTACTAATTAATGTAGAATAAACAAAGTCACAATTTATTATCAGAGGAGGTGTCTCAGCAATAACCTAGACGACGATTAAAAGCCTAATTATTTATTACGACCCATACCAAAGGTCTAAAATGTGTGTTGACGTACATTACATTGTTTCAACAACAATCAAAGTCAAAGGTCTATGATCACAAAAGTCATTTATTATAACATTGTGCTAATTATTGATTAATTACTGTCGAATTATCAAAGCCTAAGGTTTTTTGACGTCGTAGATCGACTAATCAATACAATAGTTATCTTAACTGTGTATGAATTGTATATATTTCAGATGCATTTATTATTCAATTCCGAATAAGCAAGGTCAGAAGTTACTGATTATAATATTATTGCGAGCGGAGGCTCATTAATAACTCATTAAAACATTGTTCTAATAACAATCAATATGAGTAAGCAGATTACATTGTTTTAATAATCAAAGTCAGAGGTCTATAAAAAGATTGCATTATTTGTCTTGAATATCGTATCCCTTAGGCTGCTATTAATGTATACAAGCTGGCGGATGCTGAACTGTGAAGATAGCTGTACAGCTCCGTTTCTGCTTCTGCGCAGCTATTTTCCGCTTATATGCAGAACGTCTAAAGCAAGTATATAAAAATGACTGAAAACGCATGACCTGGAGCGTGTCAACAATTCAAAACTGATAAAAATACTGTGGCTAATAAAAAAAAAGATTATTTAATACAAAACGTAAAAGTCCTCCTATATCAGTATGGCTTGAACTCAATCAGGTTCATGCTTTTGTCTCCTCCCAACTCCTTCCTCCCTCTATTTACCAAAACGCCCCCTGTCTTGGTGAGGGCATCGATGTTCGAATCGGATAGGATGGTGTTGAACCGAGCCGGAAGGTATGTTGTACATCCGCAGACGTCTACAACAATCCTCTCTTCGTGCTGGGTGGTTTTCCTCCCCACCATGGTAAATTTGTATTCTCTATCTTGTTCGACGGTGCTTACGCCCATAAGCCGCTGTTAAGTTTCTTGTATACACTTTCCATTTTTATGTCTGAAAAAAGAGATAAAAAAGGCTTTCAGTCAAGTAACAATGTCATGTACATTACAACAGGAAGTCCCCATCCTACAGATGAAAAAACTTCTGGTCTCGTCTGTTAGCTTAGTTTTCTAACACTATCAGATACTCACCATTCTAAACCCTTAAAGGTTCTTTAGCAGGCCACGCGGTTGCAGTAGAAGCAGTGTCGATGCCTACAGGAACCTGCGGGTTACGAGGCGGAATATTTTCCTTCTCGCTGCCGAGGACCTGATCAACATCTATAGGTGACCTCGTTATCGGTCGGGGTCCAGGACCCTCTCTCCTGATTATGATTGTTTCAGCATCGTTATCGTAGACATCCATACCTCTGGAAACATACACATGCCGGTTGATTTAGAAAGCTGCACACCTTCAAGACGATCTCTCAAAGATCCCTAGCTGCCTCCACTTCAAACGTAGTTTAAGCGGTGATCGTTAACGGACCAAATAGAATGAAAAGTTCTTGAATGAAAAGTTAATAATACCAAAGCCGAAATTATTTATTTTCTAAATAAAAACAATACGTAATTTCCAGTATTTAATAATAGTCGTACTTAAATTAGTAATTTGATGCTAACTGCGCCGGTTTGTTGTTGAGGTCAAAGTTCTGAAGTTGTTGCTGTAATTGAAAACGATAAGCGATTAGAATAGTGGAATGTATAACACTGTGTTATCATACACAAAATCAAATATACGTCGAGTTACCTATTTCAGCACTCTCCTTCTTCGCGGTCGAGACATCCTACGGTTTTTGGACCTTAAGGGCCCGATGCATCGAATTCGTCCTCCAGACCTAACCCCCGAAAATTATGGCGGTCGACCCATACCGTTAACATCTCTCCCAGATTGGGTAAAAAGAGAAGTGTTCTCATTTCACCGTCCCATACTATATAACCCCATACCCTTTCTTTTATCTTCGAGACGACTACCATCGCTTTAGCGAGCCGCATCCTTACCCTGAAACTAAATACTATTTACCGTTTCGCAAAGATCACTCGGGTGCATATTATTAGTTTACTAAAGTTCAATTTCAATTTTAAAAAATCCCAAGTCTTCCCAAGTGTTTAATTTAAAAAAAATATCCCGTATTATATTCATGAAAAGATTCAAAGTTTTAAATTCATAAAAGTATTCTAAGTTTTAAATTCGTAAAACGATTCTAAATATTAAATTCACAAAGAGATTCAAAGTTTTAATTTAAAAAAAGTATTTAGAGTCTTAAAACTCATAAAATATATTCAAAGTGTAATTTTTAAAAAAATTTCTAAAGTAAAAGAAGACTCGCCTTTATCATGCTCAGGTATTTTTTTTTTGTTTAACGTCCGACTGTTGTGCAATTGCTGCTAATGCAGATGCTGAAGGATGAAATGATTTTTTGTAACGTATGAAAATATGCCGAGCCCGAGTGGGATTCGGTCGCGGCATATGTAGCACTAGGTTATTATGCTCAGGTAGCGAGTCGCTGTACTTCTTGTAGTGATCGGTAATAGCGGTATGATTTGTCGAGGGAAAACGGCTGCGTTTTATACAACCTAATTGACCTCTAATGACTAACCAACCTTGTATTTTGATCTCGAGGATGACCCTAAGCCATTGTATTGACCTTGAGCATGACCTTGATTAATGGCCTCGTTTTTGAGAGTGACTTTGAGCAGTAACCTCTACCTTAAGAAAACCTTGAAAAATGACTGTGACCTTGAAAGTGACCTTCTCCGTGAAAGTGACCTTGAAAGAAAGCCTCGGTTTTTACGGTAAACTTGATCAATGGCTTCAGCCTTCAGAATGATCTTAAAAATGGCCTAAACTTTGAGAGTGACCTTGACAAATTTCCTCGACTTTGAAGGCGACTTTGAGCAAAGACCTTGTCTTTGAAAGTAACCTTAAGCAATGCTTCGACCTTGAAGGTGACCTTGACAAAAATCTTTGATATTGGATGACCTTGACGTTTAATATACTTTTGACTTTGAAATTGTTCTTGACCTTAAACTGACCTTGATCTTGTGCGAGAACGAACATTTTTCCACTACTCCCAAAATTACTAACATATACAACCACTACCTTCCAAACCCACAGAATATACGCAGTGGGTCTGTACATATTACGACCGAAATATTATTCACGTATATGACAGCTCAAACCCAAATAAAAATTTTTAAATAACGGACTAACAAATCAGTTTTCTTTTCACTTTATTTCCCCACAAAACCTTCCTTTGTTTATGAAGATTATCAACAGCACCAAAATTGGACTGATTGCGGGGTTTTTCTATTGCATTTGCAGTTTTTATCGCGTTGGGCATTAACCCTTCTGATCAAATTTCCAAAATATCGTCAATGCAAACTCACCTGAAGTTCATTTTCGATAGTAGAAGATCCTTTTCCCCATTACAGGCAACGGGTAAAACAACTTACCTTCGAAGAAAAAAGGTAGACCTGCAAAAGTTAGAGTTCGAAGACCCAAGAAACATGAAAATGAAGCTTCTCGAAAGCATCTGGAACGATCTTTTGAATCCTCAGAGAAAAACAGGAACGTCAAAATAAGGTCCGTAAATGAACTATTAGTAAAATATTAGTTGAATCAGAAGAACATAAAGTGGCAAGGTTACAAAACATAAGCTTTGTCATTAAAAAAATAGATTAATTGAGTCTCAGGTAGAAAAAGCTAATAGGTTGGAAAACCAGCGTCTTAAACAGGCATCTTTGCGACGGCTTCACTGGAGCTATAAAGAAAATTCTGCTCTGAATTATGATTCCTCAGTAATGTATGAAACCGACAGTGATGTATTAATTGTTAGCGATAAAAACAATTTATACATTTTAGCGCCAACAGGACAAACTAAAAATAATGTAACAAGATCGAAGAAAAGGCGGGATCGTTCGCGAAGGTTCCAAAACTCCATTCATAAAAATAGTTATGGAATAATGAAATTAACTATACACAATAGCAACAGTGAATGACAGTTTTACAATGATGACTTTAAAGGTGTGTCTACTATAAAAGTTCAGGTATTGTGTACAGCTATTATGAGGGCGGCAGGTTGTTTACGTTTTCTATTTACAAAAGACCTATTCTTGACCTGTTTACTACGGATTTTTCTAGCATTCATTAATAAAAGGTTATTTATTTTTTGTACCTTATGTTTTCTCTTCTCTGTTCTGAAATGATCTTTTATAAATAGGTATATAAAGAGAGCCCGAGCGCGGTCAGAGTAGTTAGTATTCGTGTGATCTTTGCCGAGCGATTATCGAGGTGCGTAAGCAGATTACGTATCCGAGTAACGATTGTTATACCGTCTTTGTGAGTGTATGGTATTGTATAAAGTTAAAGTGCAGTCTTTGTGAATTCAGTTTCTGTGTTTTGTATGTTGTGTAATCTATGAAAGTGATTGTAAGTTATTTATTGTTTATTATCTATTTTAAGTGAATTATTAAATCATTTATTGTATTACTTAATTATAATTAGTTTAAATATTTATTTATTTTGTAACCTTTAGCGTAAACAATATTTGTAATTGTAAATTTTAGCGTATTAATTATTTAATAACCTAGATCCCGAAACGAACCTCAGCAATAAGTGTCACAATAATGTTTACAGAGAAGCCTTACATAAAATGCTTCCACTAACCGTTAAAAACATAGAAACCAACAAATTTTTATATATAATATAAATAATAGATTAACTTAATCTCATTATGATTTTCCAACACGAGCAGCGAAGCGCACGAGTTCCACTAGTACGTTATAAATGCATACCGTGTTAAAACATTCATGTAAATCTATCAACATTTTTTTGAATTTACATTTACTTATTTTTAGTATGATCGCATCGAGCAGCGCTCGAAATTATAAAAAAAATTTAATAGTGATTATTCATTTAAAAACGAGCCAACAATGGAAACAGCTGTACGTGCAAGATTACAGTGACGCTTAATGAACGGGAAAACGGGAAGAATAATAACAGTTCATTTTTCATTTGGGTGTCGGTGCATGAAGTTGAGTTCTTTGAGCGATGATAGGTCTACTGAAATGTCTAACCTTTTTGGCGATTGCTGTCTTCATCATCGTCTGCGGTGAGTGGAAACTTATCCCCAAAACTGAATACAAAAATCAATATGGGTTTTATTTCTGGTCTGAGTCAAGGATAACAGGAAAAATGACCACAGAAAAAACTGCGTGTATGTTCTTTGCGTTGACGCCATATTCGGCCATAATGGCTGCGCATTGTTATTATGTGAAAAGTTTCATATCATACAAAGATGCACCGGTTGGCGAAAAATCAGATATGGAGGTAAGATAAATTAATTTATCCTATTTATTATTAAAGCGGCAATTAGTGATTTTCTGTTGTTTTTCCATCAAAATCGTTAAAAAAATTATGTTTTAAAATTGAGGCGTTAAAATCATTTTTAAAATAGATTGGGAAAAATTCGACATTTTTTTTAACATTCTTCTCTACAGAGCCTGAAAATTAGTGATTTGGTAAATGTTCAGTAGTTGGACGCACTCCCGATTTTTAAAATTTTTATGTTTTCTTACACATTTTTGTGCGCTGATTCCGAATCTGTAATAGTTTTTGGGGCAAAGCCTAGTGAAATTAGTAATAGGCACTTTTATATCGTGTAACGACATAACCTCACTTTCCGCAAATTTGTTGATTTATATCGTGTTATTTTGATGTATGTATATATATTAAGGTACAGAATATATATAATATATTGATAGTAATATTAATAAATATTGATAAATAAAAATAACGTAAATATATAAACAACGTAAATACTATGAATAACGTAAAATAATATACTAATATAATGACGTTACGGCGTGTATTGGTTTGATGTTTATGACGTCATTACAAGCGGCCTCAAAAATTAATACCAACCTTATTTACGAGTAGGTTATCGGTTGTAATGGGCGTGGTACCATAGGCGTTTCTTTCCCGAAAATTTGTTGGATCACGTTGTCATTCACGCCGTTATATTTACATTTTTATATATATATATATATATATATTACGAATGTACGGGTTATATATAATATACTCGCCACTCCAGCGGCGCTTCGCGCCGCTTCCGTGCCTCGCATCAGAGGGGAGGTGGATCAGAATTCATAATTGGATCAGAACCATTTTCCCAAGGTTTTAGACGCCAAACGAGTTGGGTGACTCACCATAAATTTTAAGATGTGAAAGTTTAAAGTTGAAGTTTGAAGTTTTAGAAGTTAAAAATTCGAAGGTTTTTAAGTTTTAGTTTTTTGTTTAAGTTTTAACGTTTTTTTCGGGTTACTAAATTTTTATGTAATTTTCTTCGCTAAGTAACATGTTAAAAGATTATTTGTATTGTACTCAGGAAATTTTAAAATTTTTGTTTGGTTAGCAATCACCATAGGACGGCGACCTAAAATTTAAGAAATTTTATTTATTGTATTGGTTTACATGAAACTATTAACAGGGCTTTAGGTTACAGGCGTTTGCCAAAACAAGTAATCCAAAGTTTCACTTCAAGGATTTCTTAATTTTCAACAATTTCCGAGACTTCCCATCAGCAAAAAGACATCTAATCTGTTTTAAATGTACTACGTCGTAATCCGCACAAATTTTTCTATGTTATGTAAAAAAATAACACAATTTAAGTATTTTCCTGGTATTGATCAAGTTAACATAAACATATTTTACAGGGCTTTAATTTTTGGACGATTGCCGACAAAAAAGAGTTCAATAATGTTTCGTTCCAGTGATTTCTTAATTTTTCCAAAATTTTCGGTTCATCGTGCTTCCCCAAAATTAATCTAATTTATTTCGATGGGCTCTGCCGTTTTCCACTCACGTTTCTTTATATATTGAAAAAAATAAAACACGTCCGACCTTTTTTTTCGGGCTTTCAATGCAGATTAAGGGCCTTTAGTCAAAACAATCTTTTGCTTTTGAGTACTAATAGAGCTTGTAATACCAAAACATGCCCTTAATTCTTAATCACAGTATTAAGTAAACCCTGTGGTGAATGAAGTAAAGGTATCATTTACAGAGGGGAAAACATGTGCTTTGCAAAGGGCCCTGCATGCTGATACGCGTACTTTTCCGTTCAGTGAGGAAGGCCACCTCACTTCTCGTTTTACTTAGTAAAACCTCTACAAGTTCAAACCAGCCTTTCGGCTGATGACCTAAACAACACAAGTAAAATAATATTTTTAAAAAACTTTCCTCAATCAAATTGGTGGTCTATTAATAATTTTGACTTTTGTAATTTAATATTTTATGGAATTACATGAATTTTATTAAAACGCAATTTTTAAGTACATTTTTTGTTTCAATGTTTTACCTCTGTAAATCGAAATCAGCCGGTTCCATCAGATTCGAATCAGGGAGGTTCGACTGTAATTACTATAATATGATCAATTAGTAGACAATGCAATTAAAATATTTACTTAGTTGACAAAATTATGTAATTGTAAAGCGACATAATTTGTTCAATATTCAAATGGAGTACCATTCACCCATTGTCTTTTCGGTGTTCAAATGATTTCATCATCATCATCTGATGATTAGGCTTAGACTTAGGATTAGGCTCAATGGCCTGTTCCAGTATTCATCTCTTTTTAGGTCTTCCCAAGCCTCGCTTCTCTCTAGGTTTATATTTCCATGTTTTAGTGACTGAATCAAAATGATTTTATAAATTATACAAAAGTACGATGGCCAGTAAAATTTCTACAACTTTTGAAATGCAGTCCGGCTTAGTCATAGTTTGTATTTTTATTCTTGTTCCTCAAGTAATGGTAATCTTTGATCTTCAACAAATTATACATTACACTAATAATTCTCGTATCCAGCTGTTTTGTACACGTTGAAGTTTATCCTTTAACAGGCCATTTCCAAGATTATTTTTCGGCTAAACAACTTTCAGTCAGTCTTCCAAACTCTGATATTTTTCTCTGCGTTTTCTTTTAAATTATTTAGTGTTGTAAAAGCCATGGTGGCCACTTTTTGTTGATATTCTTTTGGTTTCTAGTACTTTATTTACATCGTCAACCAACCACCCAATCTAGGAATCAATATTACAAATAATGAAATAAATAAACCTTATTGTTACGTAAAATAATGTACATAATTTTTGACAAGTCAAAATGCTTGGGATAAGGAACTGGAAGGTTATACTATTGCACAGAAGACAAAAAGGAGACAGACAAGGCATTCATTTGGAGAGGCCAAGAAAAACTATGTGAAACCTTGACCAAGACAGCCAAACAATATGCTAGGACCAACTGATTAGAAACGAATTCTTAATAGTAAACAGTGTCCATATTCATAAGTTAACTTGATAGTTGATCATTAAAAATTTTAATCATTATATTTAACAAAAAACCAGATAAAAAGTAATTATATGACTGAATAATTTGAACATTATTTGATTTTTTAAACATACATTTGAATAAGTTTAAGTGTGACTAAATTAAAAACAAATCCATCAGAATTTGTAAACATGATAAATACTCAAAGGTATTGGTACGCTAAGTACCTTATTTTTAAGCGTTTTAGGGCGTAGCAGTAGGATTTGATTATATAGCAGATACGTTCCTTAATACACCTGTCCCAGGATAGTTTGCTACCTAATATTAATTCTAAAAATTATGTAACTTACCTGTTACAAAAGATTTTGATATATTGTCATTAATGGAGATATCCTTACTTTGGTTACTTATTTCCTTACGACCAGTGAAGCATTTGGCCACAGTTTTATCTGAGTTGAGAACTAGATTATTTATTGCATCCAGTCTATAACCTTACTTCAAGCTTCGTTAGTTTTAAACCTTGTTCATAGTTTTCATCTTCGAAAGATATTATCGTATCATCAGCAAATAATATATCATTGAAGGAGCCAAGAAATTCAGCGAGATCGTTAACAAAAATTAAAAATAGCAAGGGTCTTAAAATTCTAACTCGTTGAACTCCCCTTTTAACTTGTATAAAATTTTATGTATATTTTGTTTTAACTTTGCAATGATTGGATGGCAATTCGACCCTCTGATGTCCCTCTAATACCATACACCTCAATTTTTTAATGGGCAAATCATACGGGACACGGTCAAAAGCTTTACAAAAATCAAAAAATAAATAACAGGGGTTTGTTTTTGCTAATGATTAATTTCAGTAAGCTTCTTCAGTATCGGGAAATTACAGACTCTGTTGACCTACACTTTCAGGACTCGTGTTGGACATTTGCGAGTGTACTGAATTTACTTTAAAAAAATCGACTAATATACTCTCTTATCAATTTATTATCTTTTGTAAAAATATTTTCGCCGTTTGGAAACATTTTCTCGATGTGGGTATCCTTTGAATTATCGATTTAAATTTACTCGCCCAAGTACGAATAAAATGCATGTTTTGATTTTCAGAGGCAACTGCCTTTAATAAAATAATAGTACTGTAAGGGGTTGCACATAACAGGCAGGTGGAGTGTTAAATTATTTGCACTCGATTTGCTTGTTTCAGGACTAAAAAAAATTTAGTTTTGTTTTTATCACATGGTAAGCCAAACATATGACTGAAGTATTTAAGAACAGAAGAGGTACAAGTGTAAAAGATACTTGTCAGAGTTATATCTCCTCTGAGCGCAATGAATTTCATTATGCAGCCAGACCCTGTGGTGAATAACGTGAGGTGTGTCATTTGCAGGGTGGAAAATAGGTGCTTTTTAGACGGCCTGGCATATTGATAAGCTTTTCAACTCGGCGAGGAAGGCAATTGTAAACCACCCCACTCCTTGTTTTACTTAGCTAAACCTGTAGAAGTTCAAACCAGGACTGCAAAGTTGGCCCCATACAAAAATTTCAAAAATTAACTTGTAAAATTGATCGGTCTACGTTTCTACCGGATTATTCCGGAAATTTTTTTGTTTGTTCCGTCCAAATAAGTGAAAAAACGCCGGGAGGGGCTAACTTCACACTGGCCTCCCCCCGCTCAACTTTTTAAATTTTTTTTGGACTTCAGGGACAGACCTTCGTTTGTTTCGGATGGTCTCGCAAAATATTTTTTTAGTTCCTTTCAAGTAAGCGAGAAATCGAGAAGAACTGGGTGGTGCTACTGTCACTAATCCCCCTCGACTCAATATTTTAAAGTTTTTTACATAGATTGACAGCCCTTCGTTTGTTCCGGATCATTTCGCGAAAATTTCGTTTGTCCCGTTCAAATATGCTAGAAAATCAAAGAAAAATTTGGAGTGGCAAGTATAAGCCCATGCATTCAATACTTTTTGGTTTTTACTTTAAATGATAGCTCTCGTTTGTTCTGGATTGTTCTGTAAATTGTTTTGTTTGGTCTGCCGAAATCAGCGAAAAAATCGTGAAAAACTTAGGAATGGTGGCGATACTCTAAGAAATTCAATTTAAACTTTATCGTTATCCCTATCGAGAGTCGTTCTGCTGTTTCGGAACGTTCCATAAATATTACGATTGTTAAGCTCATACTCGCGAGAAAATCGAGGTGAACTGGCTGGTACAAACTTCACTTTAGGTCACCCACTCATTAATATTTAAACATTTTTGTCTAAATCCATGGCCCTTGTTTTTTCCGGCTATTTAAAAAAAATGTCGTTTGTTCAGATGTTGTAAGAGAAAAAGGAAAAAACTGAATGGGTGTACTTTATTCTACCCTTAACATTTTTTTTCTGAAATCTGTAATCTCTGTCCAGAATTTTATAATGAAAGAAAATCGGTCCAGAATAAATATTAAAATATGCCTATTTGGTTCAGGTCTGTCTAGTAAAGTTTGCTATTTCCCGAATTTCTTAGTTTAATTTTTTATCGCATTGTTTTTAAGCAAAAAACAAGGCTAATAATAATCTACTCCTAGTCCATTTTTCATTTTTTATATTTTAGAAAAAGTTTTTT
The DNA here is from genome assembly GCA_035578175.1 of Catonia carolina. Taxonomy (NCBI): domain Eukaryota; kingdom Metazoa; phylum Arthropoda; class Insecta; order Hemiptera; family Achilidae; genus Catonia; species Catonia carolina. Next base: position 6,452,512 of record JAQMRL010000004.1, read on the forward strand.
CTCTTTAATGTTTTATTTACTTACTGTAAAACTGCTAAACCTAGTAATTGGGGCGACATATTACATGATACGAAATAGCATTATGGAAGTGTACTTGAACCATTTTGCAGTGAGAGTGGGCAAACAGCAAAATGCGCATTCTTTTTACACATCGTAAGCGTAATCAGGAAATATTTGATTGACAATTGTCAGGTGGTGTAATGTTAAAAAAAGCGTGAAATAAAATGTTAAAAATTCTTAAACAAATTTTTGTTTTGTTTTATCCCTGATGCGTGTAGGTTGCAATTTGTTCGATTGAGAACAATAAGCAACCCCATGACCCAATGATATGTATGACGTTTAAATGAGCTGTAGTCTCGTACATACCCAGGCCGACCATTCCTGAGAGAGTATGGTTAATTGACCCCCAACCATCAAAGTACATTGGTAACCACTGTCTAGTATTCAAATTCGTATAAAAGAACCAATTATACTATATACTAGGATTTAAACTAGGAACCTCCATCTCCGAAAATCAGCTGTCAGAAAAGCTGTCGAAAAGTCAGCTAAACAGCTGACTTGCGGCGACGACTTTTCTTCTAGACTAGACCAACCCGTTGGTTACTAAACGAACGACGTAAACAAATTACTAAAGGATTTGTTCATGGATTCGTTGACAGTAGGTTTATGCCTAATTTGAAAAAAGAAACCAAAGCGGCGTGCGATGGACTCATGTGTGGAAGGCGACAGCACGGCGGAGAACAACTCTTCAAAATTGCGTATAATATACGTTGTGTATACAATGCGTTTAGAAAGATATCCTGCCAGCCATAACAATAATTTAATCCTGACACTACTATGCGCAGCACCGGTTTCCTTCCAGGATAGTTTGTCAACCCAAAAAATCGTCTATCGGAAAAGAGAGTTTTTTAATTCTATCAAAAAATATATAATTATTTTTAATTTAATTGTATTACTTATATCAAATAATTTGCCGAATAATATTTATTTGAATGTTTAGTAAATTAGATTGTGAGTTTTGAAAGAATTGTAATTCGATGATTAATAAAAATTTGTTTTTATTATTCTTTTAAACTTTTTTTCTTAACACAACACAATATTTATTTATAACTTGTTTTGTCTATTTTCTTAACCGGTGGACGCGAAATTGATAGCAGATGTGAAACTGACGTCCTTGTAAGAATATACATAATATACGTATATTTTTACATAGGGGCGTAGCGAGAGCACTCTGGTGAGAAACTCTCCAAGGTACGGTGTATAAAATAGTTTCAAAACACCGCCATTTCGCATCCGGTACCAAAATTTATTTATTTTTTTGTGTCTCTCTGAGTAACAATAAAATTCTCAAAAAATAAATATAGTTGCCCGAAACTATGTACTTTAGTTTAAAAAAATTACGTCCGAAAACCATGTCACAATAAATTTTTATTAAGTTTTTATTAAGGATTACAATTTGGCGTCCGTATACGGACGCCAAATTGCACTCGGACTCCAGATTGTTAGGAAATTGTCAATGTATGGACGCGAAAATGATAGTAGTACATATATATATATATATATATATATATATATATATTTAAATAGGTTTACTATATACTTAATAACTATTATGTTTGATTTTCAGAAATATCACATAAATATTAATTAAATGAGTAAGGTTCCTTGTTACTTTCATATAGACTATAGTTAAACAGAAAAATTTAATATTATTTAAATTTGCAGAAGACTTTAAGAAAAACTACAACTTAGCTAGTTATTTTAAATTTTAATATAAAAAAATAGATTAAATGTTACATTAGGTTTCGCAAAGGAAAATATTTTAATTTTAACATTTCAGTTAGTAGTTACAGATTATGAAAAGACATGAAAATGCATATATTTTAGGTAATGTCTCGACAAAGATTTTCTTGTTAGATACTTGTAAATTAACGGCTATAAAGGTTTCGATAATAGAGTCTTCCGTGTAAGATATAATTAATCGGTTTCGCCGAATCACAGTTGACCGAAACTGAGGATTTCACAAAAATATAAAAAAGATGGTCACATACCTCATTTTAACAACACATATGTTGTGAAACACTCACGAATCCTGGTAATCTTATTCTCGAGATGGTAGCTAGAACAGTATCGAAAAGGTTTCTGACATTTCAAAATCCAGCAGAAAATCCCATCAAGGCGTAGAATATTGGAGGATGATAAAGATCACATTCGGGAATCGAATACCCAAGTGATGATCAGTAAGTAGAAAGTAGTAGGCATTGAAATTCTAACTTGCTGTATTACGTTGATCAGAACATGTTACATCCAAAACGGTACTCCAAAACGTACACTCGAACCATGTACCTGAATCGTGCATCTGAATAGCACACTTGAACCCTGCAGAAAAGATCGGACGAGTGTCAATAATTTATAAAAAGATCTTAACAACAGCACCTTCACACAATACCAGTAAAGTAGAAAAATAAGGTTATGTAATATAAGGAAATAAGAACAGAGTTACGAGTTTAAAAAAATATACAATAATAAACCTTAAAACAACTTGCCGAAATACAACTAACTAATCTTTTTAGAAAACAAATTTCTTATACAGAAAACAAAATATCTTTAGAAAAGTAGTGCAATTAAAATTAATTTTAGTTTGATATAACAGGTAGCTTATAGTTAGAAATAGGCCTAAAACTAGGCATAGCTTAGCTTTACAAAAGAAAATAAAACAACTCGTAATAATATTCTCAGTTCCTGGGATGCTAATAAAGGAAATTTGCTTACCATATCTATGGGCAGAAGAAAATACTTTTCCTAAAAAAGTATTAAAACAATCAAATTATACGTAACGAAATTACATCAGAACTGTAAACGTAACTAGGTAGAACTACCCCGAACAAGTCACAGGCAGGTACATCGTTGCAGCGCAGCGTGAGGGACAGAAGAAGTACCTAAGAAAAAAAATAAAGCGCGCCAGCTTACGGCAAGCAGAACCGTATTATCGGCAAAACAGATAAGGAAATCTACAACGACGAACAACGTAGACAAAACCTAATGAAACGGTAACAATCTGCTAATCAGATGTTACAGACTCCCTCCGCCAAGAACAAACAAAACCAAGAAATGGGTTTGTTTGCCCCAGCCGAGAAGAGAAACAACAACAACGGGGAGTTTAAAGTCGTCCCCTGGCGCGACTGACATCAACCCCCCAACAGAACCCCACAGGAGTAGTTAAGGTCATCTCCTTCGCGTGACCGACAAGATCGAAAAAAAAGGACCGTAAAGGTCTCTGTAACCCTCCATCATCCGCCCAGCTAAGGGAAGAGACCGAAAGCTCAAGAAACCCCACAAGTCCTTGGTGACTGCACTGGCACATCCGCCCAACTAAGGGAAGATGTGGCAAATACAGCACCATCAAACACCTTACCATCACCAAAACCCGAAACATAACCAACCTAAGTCCAAAACACCTAATAAACTAACCTAAACAGAGGACTCACTACGTCCAACGGGCAAGAAACCCAAAAATGGCTGGAGAAAGCCAAAGGATCCAAAGATCAAAGTGAGGGATGCGAGGCAGTCTCCCCGAAGAATCCCAAAAATGCGTGAGGCAAAAACCCCAAACGCACCAAACACAGGGTACAGAGACCCCAGCTAAGACAAAACAGGTAAAACAAGGCAATTCCCTACCAGGGTGACCCAACAAAACGAGGGCAACACAACAAAATAAGAAAACGTTTTTTTCAAAAAGGAAACAAACGACAAGCCACAAGAAAAGGTAAACTTACCTATTCAAGACATAAAGTAGGGTATATCCAAACAAACAACCAAAAAAAATTTAACGAGAGCGGACAAAATCCACAGTGGATATGTCCAAGTCGTCGCAATCGGAAACTTCGTCATCAGATACGGGAATGTCCGTATGTCGAACAGGCCCGTAAGCAACCTTGAGTTGAGATAGATGAGCTTTCCGAACACACGCGGAACAGCCAGGACGAGCCAATTCCACGGTGACGGGAACAAGAAATTTAGAAATCGTAAACGGCCCAAACCAGCGCGTCATGAGCTTGGCCGTTTGTTTATTAATAGCAGAGCTTAAATTATGTTTCATACACCATACCAGGTCTCTAACTTTAAAATGATTCTCAGTTCTTCCTTTATTGTAACTTTGTGCGAAACGCTTTCGTGCTTTTATTAAATTATCCTTGGCACTTTTCCATACTTCGGTAGCAGAGCTAGCGTCATGCGGCAATAAATCATTAATTTTCCAAATATTGGATAGGGGACAGGAGGGAAAGATTTAAAAAATAATATTAAACGGAGAATTCTTAATGGAGTCGTGGAAAGAAGAATTGAAGGCGAGCTGCAACCAAGTGAGGGATTGGTCCCAATTAGATTGAGAATCAGAATGAAAGGCAATAAGGGCCGCCTTAAGATTTCGGTTGAATCTTTCGGCATTGGAAGGTTGGGGATGATAAGGGGATAAAGTAGAGAACTTAATACCCAGCGAGAACAGAAAGTTTCTAAAAAGGTGTGAAGTGAAACAGGTAGCGTTATCAGAGATAACAATATCAGGAAAACCAAAACTTTGAAAAACATGATCCTTAAGGGATTTAATAGTGTTGGCAGAAGTAGCGTCGCGTACAGGACAAAGCCAGGTAAATTTCGAAAAAGAATCGACAATGACCAAAATGTAACGATACCCACAACGGGTACGGGGTAAAGGACCTACATAATCAATGTGAAGGACATGGAAAGGGCGAGTGGTGACGGTGGAGGCTAAGAGACCTATTTTGGTGTTGCGAGAAGGCTTGCTAGTGGCGCAGATTTTACAAGACTTTACGCGAATTTCAATGTCTTTGGACATAGAGGGCCAATAAAAATATTGAGAAATTTTACGACGAGTTTTCATGAAACCGAAGTGACCTCCTAACACAGAGTCGTGAAAATAAGCAAACACCATGTCAACTAATACTGAAGGGAGAACAATACGCGAAGGGAAAATTCCTAAAGGTTTAATACATAAGACACCTTTAGAAAGGTAAAACTTGGATGAAACAACACCGTCCTTTAGTGAAGAAATAATTGACAACAGCTCGGGGTCTTGGTTTTGATAGCTAATATCACCAAAGGCCAAATGAAAATTATTGAGGATAGGGAAACATTCTATATCATCCTCAGCACCAGCAACTTCGTTCTCCTCGAACATTCTAGATAAAGTATCGGCGATCACATTTTGCGTTCCTTTTTGTCACTTCCCCTCTATCCACACTGATAGGTTGGCCCGGGGTTAACAAAAAAGGAAGCCATAAAAAAACAAGTAGTTGTTGCATATGATTATAATTGCCCAAAAAAAAAACTAAATTAGAAAAATAATAATTAAACAGTAATATACCAAAAATTAGTAAATTAATTTAGGAAATAACTGCACGAACTTTATTTAAAAAATTTAAAAATTACGTGAATAAATAGTTACAGTAAAAATTAAAGAATGTACCAAAAACAAATTTAAATTACAATATTCGGTAAATTATTAAAGATCCAAAGTATGATTATTCTAAGTTTCCTTTACAATAGATATAACTTAACCAAAATTACAAAAAATTTTGTTATTTTTAAAAAAAAATTACCATCCTGAAAAATTTAAATTGAAGATTCAACTTTGAGTATGATCAGGTAATTAACTGTAAATAGCATAGTATTTTTAATTTTAGTCATAATTATCGCGTACCATGGCAGCTTTTACAAAAATTTAAATAAAATAGAAAAACAATATATATTTTAAATATTTATGAAATTTTAGATACCAAGATCATAGTTGAGCAAAATTTATTATAAAAGAAGAAAACATTATAAAAGTATTTAAGATTTTAAATATTTCAAATTAAATTATAAACAAGTTCGTTCGTCAGTATTTTCCGATCAGGACAAGCTTAGTACTGGAATAAATTCCTGACAGGCGCAGACACGGTCAAACAGTAATTGATGATTTTCCCAAAATGAAAATTAAAATTATTAACAAAACATACCGGTTTGTAGAGACCAAACCTTCCTGAACTTTGTCGATGCTTAACGGCCGAAATAATTCCGTAGATAAATCAAGCAGCATCAGCAGCAAGGAACAACATGGCTAGCTGACAACATTCCAAACCCGGGAATTGAACTAGGGAGAGCCAACCTCGGGAACCAAGGTGGAGCAAAGTATGGTGAATAGCACTAAAATCCAAATCTTCTACCATCCAAAGTTTCAGAAGTGGAAATATCCCAGAATCGAACCCGGAGTCGGTAATGTCCCAGAGTTAGAACCCAAAATTATTTTGGGCGACGAATAAAGAAAAATTCCATGAGCAATTTGCAAAACACAACCCGGAAAAAACTATTAAATATTACGCATACATAATGAAATTAGAAAAAAACAGCAGATACTATTAAACGGATCATATTTATATATAAGCAATAATAATCCCGCAACTATAAAACGAAAGCAGACATTTTTTAACCAAAAGAATGAAATTTGAAAATCGGCAATAACATCTCAATGTAAGAGAATACTACCATTCTATTCAGTAGACGAACTAGATTACAAGTGTAACCAGGAAAAAATTACATAATTTAATTACAGAATGAAATTTGACCCAGGCTAGAATAGTACAACGGAAAAACGACAGATAGCGTCAGCTTACGGTGAATAGACCGAAGTAATTATGTACAATCAGAAATACAGCGCCAGAATATGAAACGAGAAATCCAAAACAAGTAACGTACTAAAACAAGACGTTACAGACTCCCCCCGCCAAGAACAAACAAAACCAGAAAATGGTTTGGTTTGCCCAAAGCGAGAAGAGGCACAACAACAACAGGGAGTTTAAAGTCGTCCCCTAGCGCGACTCACATCGACCCCCCAAGAAAACCCCACAGGAGTAGTTTAGGTCATCTCCCTCGCGTGACCGACAAGACAAAACCGAGAAATGGGACCGTGAAGATGACCGGAATCTCTGGTCGTCCGCCCGGCTAAGGGAAGAGACCGAAAACGCAGGAAACCCCCACAAATCCGCAGTGACTGCCCCGGCTCATTCGCCCAGCAAAGGGAAGATGATTCGGAGACAGCACCCATAATTCTAACACCAACACCGAACACCAACAACCCAAAAAAAATGAAAACCCAAAACTTAACAACTACAAAAGGACTCGCTGTGTCCCAGAAAAGAAAAGGGGAAAACCCCAAATAAGCTACAAAAGCCAAAGATCCAAAGATCAAGACAAAAGGGTAGAGGACGTCTCCTTGAAACCCAAAGACAAGGCAAGAGGCAAAATCCTCCAAACGCCAAAACAAACACAACAAGGTCCATAGACCACCAAAGGGGCAAATTAACCAAAATGCCAGGCAAAATACAAAAACAAAGCAAGGCAAAAAAAACAATAAGACAAAACAGGTAAAGACCAAACAGGGCAAAATTAGGTAAGACGTCTTACAAAGGATAAAATCAGTAAACTTCCAAATTGGAAACAGCAGACACAGTAGAGTCAAAATTAATAACAGACAAATCAATCAAATCAACAGGATCTACCGCTTCGTCTTCTTCATCATCGCATTTCTCGGGGATGTCCGCATGGCGAACAGGTCCGTAAGCAACCTTAAGCTGGGAGACATGCGCCTTCCTGACGCAGTCAGTACCACCAGGACGAGCCAACTCAACAGATACAGGGGTTAAAAATTTAATAATGGAAAAAGGGCCGAACCAGCGCGTCATCAACTTAGCTGATTGCTTGTTCACAGCCGAACTCAGATTATGCTTCAAACACCACACAAGGTCACCAATTTTAAAGTTACTTTCTTTTCGATTTTTATTGTAATGCTGAGCAAACTTCTTTCGTGCTTTTATCAAATTGTCTTTGGCACTCCTCCAAACTTCAGACGCAGTACGTGGATTTTGAGGCAATAAATCACTGATCTTCCACATATTGGATAAGGGACAGGTAGGGAAGATTTTGAGAATAATATTAAAAGGGGAGGTTTTAATAGATGCATGGAATGAAGTATTAAAAGCTAGTTGTAACCAAGTAAGGGATTGGTCCCAGGTGGTTTGCGAATCAGAATGAAAAGCGATGAGGGCTGCCTTGAGATTACGGTTAAATCTCTCGGCGTTCGAAGGTTGGGGATGATACGGAGACAGAGTAGCAAACTTGATACCTAAGGAAAAAAGAAAATTTCGAAAAGAATGTGACGTGAAGCAAGTGGCATTGTCAGAAATGATAATATCGGGGTAACCGAAACTCTGGAACACATTATCCTTAAGGGCTTTGATAGTACAGGCGGAGTTAGCTTCACGCACGGGACAGAGCCAAGTGAATTTGGAGAAAGAATCGACTATCACCAGGATATAACGGTAGCCAAAACGAGTACGAGGCAATTGTCCTACATAGCCAATATGCAGGACATGAAAAGGACGAACAGGGACAGTGGACGATAAAAGACCAATTTTAGAATTACGAGAGGGTTTACTCGTGGCACAGATACTACAAGATTTGATACGGGTTTCGATATCTTTCGACATGGAATTCCAAAAGAAATATTGGGAAATTTTCCTACGTGTTTTGATAAAGCCTAAATGACCTCCTAACAGAGAGTCATGAAAGTAAGCGAACACCATGTCGATCAGAACAGAAGGAAGAACAATGCGGGAAGGGAAATGGCCTAAAGGTTTAATACAAAGAACACCTTTAGAAAGATAATATTTGGGCGAAACTTGACCACCTTTCAGGGAGGAAATAATGGGCAACAAATCTGGGTCTTGGTTCTGGTAAGTGGATAACTCAGCAAAAACCAGGGGAAAATCGTTCAAAATAGTGAAGCATCCCACCTCATGCTCAACAGCTGGAACATCATTTTCCTCGAACATCCGTGACAGGGTGTCAGCTATTACGTTTTGTGTCTCTTTAATATGAGTAACCTTGAACTTCATTGACATGATCTTGGCAATCCATCTTCCTAGCTTTCCCAGAGATCTAGGTCTAGCGAGCAACCAGGACAAAGCCTGATTGTCGGTCTCCAGTTCGAATTCTCGATGTTCAAGATAGGGACGGAATTTTTCTATTCCGTAGACCACGGCAAGACACTCAAGTTCATAGGCTGAACCTTTTCTTTCCTGTTGAGTTAATGTCCGAGAAGCATAAGCCACAGGTTGACGCGATCCATCAATCTCCTGCAGCAAGATGGCACCTAAAGCACAAGAGCTGGCATCCGTTTGCAAGATGAAACCCTTTTCGAAATCGGGTATTCTTAAAACAGGCGGATGACTAATGGCATTCTTCAATGTATCAAAAGCTTGCTGAGTATCCTCTTTCCAACGAAAAGGGCACCTTTTCCCACGTGGAGCATTTAAAGGAGCAGCAATCTCAGAGAATTTGGGAATAAATTTCCTAAAGAAATTAACCATGCCGACAAACCTAGCCACAGCCTTAGCATTCTTGGGTCGAGGGAAATTCATTATGGACGAAGTACGCTCAGGATCGATTTTGACACCACCAGATGAAATGAGATGGCCAAGGAAACCTACTTCACCTACGGCGAATTTAACCTTCTCAGGATTTACCGTGAGACCGGCATTGGATAAACGGGAGAGACTATCACGCACGTGTTCAACATGGGTGTCAAAATCATCAGAAAAAATCAGAACATCGTCGAGAAAATTAAAAACATATTTAAACTTAACGTCATGAAAGATTTTGTCAAGAAGACGGGACAAAACTTGACCTCCGGTGGCTAAACCAAAAGGAATCCTAGTGAATTGGTACAACATCCAAGGGGTGCAAAAACTTGTCACATGCTTGGACTTTTCAGAAAGGGGAATTTGGTGATACGCAGAATTGAGGTCAAGTACAGTAAAATACTTGGCCTTCCCGAACCAATCGAAACATGAATGAATATTGGGAAGAGGGACCGCTTCAACATCAACATGTTGGTTAAGCTTTCTGTAATCAATCACCATACGGGGTTTCTTATCGTCACGGGTGACAACAAAAGCAGGGCTGGCATAAGAAGAGTTGCTAGGCTCGATGATACCTTGCTCTAACAGCTTATCAACGAGTTCGCGCAAAAGCAACATCTTGGGTGGAGCGAGGACATAGGGATGCGACTTAACAGGGGTATGGTTATTTAATTTGACGTCGTACTCGACTAGATGTGTAATACCCAAACGAGTCGTTAGCACATCAGCGAATTCGCTAAACAACTCCACTGCGCGTTCACGTTGTTCAACGTTTAGGTGGGAAACTAAACTGTGCCAGTCCTTATCGTCAGAGTCAAGTGACTCCACTTGGTGATTTTCGCCAAAAACAGAAACAGGATTAGAAAACAAGGGTAATTTTTCCTTAGGGCGAAACTTGAAATAAAAGGAAGAAGAAGGCAAATCAAGTACCAAACCTGTATGAATAAAAAAATCCAAACCAAGAATGAATGGGCATGCAAGATTGTCGGCGACAAATACAGGAAAACACCAAGTAAAACCATCAATCCTGATTTTAAATGACACTTCATACAAAATATTTAATTTAGAACTGGTTGCTGACGAACATACAATATCAGAAGATTGTATATTTTTAATATTGTGAGAATTATTTATAAGATTGAATACTTTTAAACTCATAAACGATCTAACTGATCCTGAGTCGAGCAACGCTGGGATTTTACAAGAACTAAAAACGAGATTGGTCCTAGGACGACTTCTAACGGGACAAATATTAACAATGCTTCTACGACTGGATTTCAGTCCGCCCTGTAGCACAGCATTAGGCCAACGGACCAATTTTAAATAATTATTACCAATGCGACGATCAGTTTTATTAACAGACTTGACAACATTTTCACCGACAAGATTAACACTCGAGTTAAAATTTAACTTAGATTTAAAACGAGAACACTGCCATATATAATGGCCACGAGTTTTACATAAAAAACAAGTGGCAGGGAAATTTTTAAATGAGTTAGACTTAGAATTAAAATAACGGAGAGGGCTAACTTGATCAACTCCGTTGCATATTAGTTTTTTTGAAACATTAGCATTATTATTGGAAGGATTTCTCCCATCAGAAGCAGCCTTTCTGAAACAATTAGCAATGACGTGTCCTGGTTTCTTACAATAATGACATAACAGCAAATTTTTATTTGAGGGCTCGCTACGAAAATGATCGCCGGCTGCCTTTTGCCGCTGCTTATCGGCAAATAACGTATTCATAACTTGAATACACATTAAATTCAATTCATTATAATTATTGGGTCGCTGACTCATTACTAAACAAGAGCGGGTTTCGGGCGACAACCCATCGACAATACTACTAACAACTTCCGCCTCGCTTAAACACAACTGTAAAATAGCTGCCGACCTTTTAACATCAGAAATATAACGATGCAGATCCTCACCTATACGCTGACTCCTATAAAATAATCTTTGCTTCAATTCAACAAATTGCCGAATAGGAATAAAAGTTTGTATCGCTTCGCGTTGAAAATCGCTGAAGTTTTGCGATACTGTGTGTTTGATTAACACATCGCGCAACGGACTTGCTACATACGGTAGCAATAACGAAACAATACATTTCTGAATGTCAGTAAAAGAATCTTGGAGATCGATAGCTATACCAAAAAAATTCATTAAATCGTCGATGTTAAAACAATTACAGATTGACAATTTGCTCAAAAGCTTTTCGGCGGGATGGGCAACTTCCCATATAAAGAAACAGATGGACTTACACAATCAGAACCCCGCACAACATTAGCGTTAGGAACATTATCGGTTGACATACGACCCTTAAAGGCATGAATAGAATTTTCAATAAAATTATTCGAACCACTGGTACCGGGAGAAGTACCTGTTATATCCCTAGTACAAACTTCCTTCAGAGATTTCATGGTACCATTCAAAGCAGATATATGATTTTCAAATTCAGAAATCTTTTCTGTCAAACCTGAATCGTTAAGACATAAAGTTTTCAAAAGCATGACACGGTTTGAGACTGAAGACAGTCTACTACACAAACCGTTATAAAATCTAATTGAAAAAGGTGTTTCAATGTTCTCAATTTCCTGCAAAAAACTATGTACTCTCAAAGTCAGAAGTTGTAATTCTTTTTCGAGAGGCAATACATTTAGGTATTCAGCTTTTTGAATAATATTTTGCGCAAGTACACGCCTGAGTTTGACTCTCAACTCGGATACGGTTCCTTCCACGTTAACACCGCGACTTCGTAACTCGAATAACAGGTCATCTTTTAAAAGATGATCAACGCACAGACTGGGGCCAATAGGCTCCATATTAGCCAGCAAAACACGAGAAAATAGAACTCAAAAGGGAGGCACTTACCAGCCACCCTAACACAGCTGATACGGAAAATATTCAACGAACACAAAATTTTAAAACTAATAAATAACAAATTCTATTATACCATGTGCAACCACTAAAAAAAAAAATAGAAAAAGGAATAATTATATAAAGAAAACGTGTGGAACATACACACACCCACACAGGCGGTGACACGTCCAAAGAAAAAAAACACAGTGAACCAAGGGCTATCACAAACAGGACAGCTGTTGAACCGCTGCACCAACTCAGCGTCCAAAATCAAAACCACGCTTTCTGCCTACCACTTTGTCACTTCCCCTCTATCCACACTGATAGGTTGGCCCGGGGTTAACAAAAAAGGAAGCCATAAAAAACAAGTAGTTGTTGCATATGATTATAATTGCCCAAAAAAAACTAAATTAGAAAAATAATAATTAAACAGTAATATACCAAAACTTAGTAAATAAATCCAGGAAATAACTGCACGAACATTATTTAAAAAATTTATATTTACGTGAATAAATAGTTACAGTAAAAATTAAAGAATGTACCAAAAACAAATTTAAATTACAATATTCGGTAAATTATTAAAGATCCAAAGTATGATTATTCTAAGTTTCCTTTACAATAGATATAACTTAACCAAAATTACAAAAAATTTTGTTATTTTTAAAAAAAAAAATTACCATCCTGAAAAATTTAAATTGAAGATTCAACTTTGAGTATGATCAGATAATTAACTGTAAATAGCATAGTATTTTTAATTTTAGTCATTATTATCGCGTACCATGGCAGCTTTTACAAAAATTTAAATAAAATAGAAAAACAATATATATTTTAAATATTTATGAAATTTTAGATACCAAGATCATAGTTGAGCAAAATTTATTATAAAAGAAGAAAACATTATAAAAGTATTTAAGATTTTAAATATTTCAAATTAAATTATAAACAAGTTCGTTCGTCAGAATTTTCCGATCAGGACAAGCTTAGTACTGGAATAAATTCCTGACAGGCGCAGACACGGTCAAACAGTAATTGATGATTTTCCCAAAATGAAAATTAAAATTATTAACAAAACATACCGGTTTGTAGAGACCAAACCTTTCTGAACTTTGTCGATGCTTAACGGCCGAAATAATTCCGTAGATAAATCAAGCAGCATCAGCAGCAAGGAACAACATGGCTAGCTGACAACATTCCAAACCCGGGAATTGAACTAGGGAGAGCCAACCTCGGGAACCAAGGTGGAGCAAAGTATGGTGAATAGTACTAAAATCCAAATCTTCTACCATCCAAAGTTTCAGAAGTGGAAATATCCCAGAATCGAACCCGGAGTCGGTAATGTCCCAGAGTTGGAACCCAAAATTATTTTGGGCGACGAATAAAGAAAAATTCCATGAGCAATTTGCAAAACACAACCCGGAAAAAACTATTAAATATTACGCATACATAATGAAATTAGAAAAAAACAGCAGATACCATTAAACGGATCATATTTATATATAAGCAATAATAATCCCGCAACTATAAAACGAAAGCAGACATTTTTTAACCAAAAGAATGAAATTTGAAAATCGGCAATAACATCTCAATGTAAGAGAATACTACCATTCTATTCAGTAGACGAACTAGATTACAAGTGTAACCAGGAAAAAATTACATAATTTAATTACAGAATGAAATTTGACCCAGGCTAGAATAGTACAACGGAAAAACGACAGATAGCGTCAGCTTACGGTGAATAGACCGAAGTAATTATGTACAATCAGAAATACAGCGCCAGAATATGAAACGAGAAATCCAAAACAAGTAACGTACTAAAACAAGACGTTACAGACTCCCCCCGCCAAGAACAAACAAAACCAGAAAATGGTTTGGTTTGCCCAAAGCGAGAAGAGGCACAACAACAACAGGGAGTTTAAAGTCGTCCCCTAGCGCGACTCACATCGACCCCCCAAGAAAACCCCACAGGAGTAGTTTAGGTCATCTCCCTCGCGTGACCGACAAGACAAAACCGAGAAATGGGACCGTGAAGATGACCGGAATCTCTGGTCGTCCGCCCGGCTAAGGGAAGAGACCGAAAACGCAGGAAACCCCCACAAATCCGCAGTGACTGCCCCGGCTCATTCGTCCAGCAAAGGGAAGATGATTAGGAGACAGCACCCATAATTCTAACACCAACACCGAACACCAACAACCCAAATAAAATGAAAACCCAAAACTTAACAACTACAAAAGGACTCGCTGTGTCCCAGAAAAGAAAAGGGGAAAACCCCAAATAAGCTACAAAAGCCAAAGATCCAAAGATCAAGACAAAAGGGTAGAGGACGTCTCCTCGAAACCCAAAGACAAGGCAAGAGGCAAAATCCTCCAAACGCCAAAACAAACACAACAAGGTCCATAGACCACCAAAGGGGCAAATTAACCAAAATGCCAGGCAAAATACAAAAACAAAGCAAGGCAAAAAAAACAATAAGACAAAACAGGTAAAGACCAAACAGGGCAAAATTAGGTAAGACGTCTTACAAAGGATAAAATCAGTAAACTTCCAAATTGGAAACAGCAGAGTAGAGTCAAAATTAATAACAGACAAATCAATCAAATCAATAGGATCTACTTCTTCGTCTTCTTCATCATCGCGTTGCTCGGGGATGTCCGCATGGCGAACAGGTCCGTAAGCAACCTTAAGCTGGGAGACATGCGCCTTCCTGACGCAGTCAGTACCACCAGGACGAGCCAACTCAACAGATACAGGGGTTAAAAATTTAATAATGGAAAAAGGGCCGAACCAGCGCGTCATCAACTTAGCTGATTGCTTGTTCACAGCCGAACTCAGATTATGCTTCAAACACCACACAAGGTCACCAATTTTAAAGTTACTTTCTTTTCGATTTTTATTGTAATGCTGAGCAAACTTCTTTCGTGCTTTTATCAAATTGTCTTTGGCACTCCTCCAAACTTCAGACGCAGTACGTGGATTTTGAGGCAATAAATCACTGATCTTCCACATATTGGATAAGGGACAGGTAGGGAAGATTTTGAGAATAATATTAAAAGGGGAGGTTTTAATAGATGCATGGAATGAAGTATTAAAAGCTAGTTGTAACCAAGTAAGGGATTGGTCCCAGGTGGTTTGCGAATCAGAATGAAAAGCGATGAGGGCTGCCTTGAGATTACGGTTAAATCTCTCGGCGTTCGAAGGTTGGGGATGATACGGAGACAGAGTAGCAAACTTGATACCTAAGGAAAAAAGAAAATTTCGAAAAGAATGTGACGTGAAGCAAGTGGCATTGTCAGAAATGATAATATCGGGGTAACCGAAACTCTGGAACACATTATCCTTAAGGGCTTTGATAGTACAGGCGGAGTTAGCTTCACGCACGGGACAGAGCCAAGTGAATTTGGAGAAAGAATCGACTATCACCAGGATATAACGGTAGCCAAAACGAGTACGAGGCAATTGTCCTACATAGCCAATATGCAGGACATGAAAAGGACGAACAGGGACAGTGGACGATAAAAGACCAATTTTAGAATTACGAGAGGGTTTACTCGTGGCACAGATACTACAAGATTTGATACGGGTTTCGATATCTTTCGACATGGAATTCCAAAAGAAATATTGGGAAATTTTCCTACGTGTTTTGATAAAGCCTAAATGACCTCCTAACAGAGAGTCATGAAAGTAAGCGAACACCATGTCGATCAGAACAGAAGGAAGAACAATGCGGGAAGGGAAATGGCCTAAAGGTTTAATACAAAGAACACCTTTAGAAAGATAATATTTGGGCGAAACTTGACCACCTTTCAGGGAGGAAATAATGGGCAACAAATCTGGGTCTTGGTTCTGGTAAGTGGATAACTCAGCAAAAACCAGGGGAAAATCGTTCAAAATAGTGAAGCATCCCACCTCATGCTCAACAGCTGGAACATCATTTTCCTCGAACATCCGTGACAGGGTGTCAGCTATTACGTTTTGTGTCTCTTTAATATGAGTAACCTTGAACTTCATTGACATGATCTTGGCAATCCATCTTCCTAGCTTTCCCAGAGATCTAGGTCTAGCGAGCAACCAGGACAAAGCCTGATTGTCGGTCTCCAGTTCGAATTCTCGATGTTCAAGATAGGGACGGAATTTTTCTATTCCGTAGACCACGGCAAGACACTCAAGTTCATAGGCTGAACCTTTTCTTTCCTGTTGAGTTAATGTCCGAGAAGCATAAGCCACAGGTTGACGCGATCCATCAATCTCCTGCAGCAAGATGGCACCTAAAGCACAAGAGCTGGCATCCGTTTGCAAGATGAAACCCTTTTCGAAATCGGGTATTCTTAAAACAGGCGGATGACTAATGGCATTCTTCAATGTATCAAAAGCTTGCTGAGTATCCTCTTTCCAACGAAAAGGGCACCTTTTCCCACGTGGAGCATTTAAAGGAGCAGCAATCTCAGAGAATTTGGGAATAAATTTCCTAAAGAAATTAACCATGCCGACAAACCTAGCCACAGCCTTAGCATTCTTGGGTCGAGGGAAATTCATTATGGACGAAGTACGCTCAGGATCGATTTTGACACCACCAGATGAAATGAGATGGCCAAGGAAACCTACTTCACCTACGGCGAATTTAACCTTCTCAGGATTTACCGTGAGACCGGCATTGGATAAACGGGAGAGAATATCACGCACGTGTTCAACATGGGTGTCAAAATCATCAGAAAAAATCAGAACATCGTCGAGAAAATTAAAAACATATTTAAACTTAACGTCATGAAAGATTTTGTCAAGAAGACGGGACAAAACTTGACCTCCGGTGGCTAAACCAAAAGGAATCCTAGTGAATTGGTACAACATCCAAGGGGTGCAAAAACTTGTCACATGCTTGGACTTTTCAGAAAGGGGAATTTGGTGATACGCAGAATTGAGGTCAAGTACAGTAAAATACTTGGCCTTCCCGAACCAATCGAAACATGAATGAATATTGGGAAGAGGGACCGCTTCAACATCAACATGTTGGTTAAGCTTTCTGTAATCAATCACCATACGGGGTTTCTTATCGTCACGGGTGACAACAAAAGCAGGGCTGGCATAAGAAGAGTTGCTAGGCTCGATGATACCTTGCTCTAACAGCTTATCAACGAGTTCGCGCAAAAGCAACATCTTGGGTGGAGCGAGGACATAGGGATGCGACTTAACAGGGGTATGGTTATTTAATTTGACGTCGTACTCGACTAGATGTGTAATACCCAAACGAGTCGTTAGCACATCAGCGAATTCGCTAAACAACTCCACTGCGCGTTCACGTTGTTCAACGTTTAGGTGGGAAACTAAACTGTGCCAGTCCTTATCGTCAGAGTCAAGTGACTCCACTTGGTGATTTTCGCCAAAAACAGAAACAGGATTAGAAAACAAGGGTAATTTTTCCTTAGGGCGAAACTTGAAATAAAAGGAAGAAGAAGGCAAATCAAGTACCAAACCTGTATGAATAAAAAAATCCAAACCAAGAATGAATGGGCATGCAAGATTGTCGGCGACAAATACAGGAAAACACCAAGTAAAACCATCAATCCTGATTTTACATGACACTTCATACAAAATATTTAATTTAGAACTGGTGGCTGACAGTAGTGTAAAAATGAGAGAACTGGCGCAACCTTGACCTTTGACCCGGAGAGTTCGAGCACAACCTTGACCTTTGACCTCGACTTTGAAAAAAAAAAAAAAAACCCGCCAATTTTTTTTCCCGCCAAATTTTCAAACCCGATTTTCTCCGCAACCGCTGGGCCGATTTTGATGCGGACGGTACCCACGTGACCGGGAGATCGAGATCTACAAGATAAGCCCTAATCCTTGAGCCCCAAACCCCCCCAAAACTCCCCCCAACACCCCCCCTAAAATCCTCCTAAAAAAATCCCCCCCCAGAAAAAACCGCCAAATTTTTTTTCCCGCCAAATTTTCAAACCCGATTTTCTCCGCAACCGCTGGGCCGATTTTGATGCGGACGGTACTCACGTGACCGGGAGATCGAGATCTACAAGATAAGCCCTAATTCTTGAGCCCCAATTCCCCCCACCCCAAAAAAGCTCTCCCAAAAAAGTTCCCCTCCCAAAAATCCCCCCCAAAAAAAAAAAACCGCCAAATTTTTTTCCCGCCAAATTTTCAAACCCGATTTTCTCCGCAACCGCTAAGCCTATTTTGTTGCGGACGGTACCCACGTGACCGGGAGATCGAGATCTACAAGATAAGCCTTAATCCGTTGCCGTATCTCCGACGGAACCCGAGATCGCTTGTAACACGTGACCCGCCGTTCGGATCGGCGAGGTTCAGGTGCGCGCAGGATCCGGACATTCCGTAGAACGCGTTACGTCCGGTTTCGACCGTTAGGTTCTTTCGGGACCCTAAATATATAAATTTAGGAAATATGTTACCGTCAAAAAATAACGCGGGACGGACCGCAAGACTTGTCGCACTACCCGCAGGACTATCCGTAGCACTATCCGACGAGGTGAAGACTAATGATTGGGGCGATGAAATCTGTTTACTTGCAACTCTATTCTTTTAATTTTGACAATGACGCATGTTGTTGTTACGAGTCACGTGGCATGCGCGTGCCTTTCATTGACGTCATTCGTTTTTATCTATGCACGCGCCAGACTATTGATCGGGATGATGCAACTTGTTATTGCAATTAAAGATGATGCAACGTGTTTACTTTGTTTATTTGCAGTTACGTCATTCGTTTTTCATCTGTGCACGCGCCAGACTATTGATAGGGATGATGCAACTTGTTTATTGCAATTAATTTTTCTAGATGATGCAACATATCATCCGTTAAAGTCACGAGCCGTCGACTCAGCGATAAGGTGTTTGTTTCAATTTTTAAAAAAACCGTTGACGTCATACCGCTTGTTATTCTCCTTATGTACACAGAACCGCAGACTCAGCGTTTCCAATGCATTAGCATTGGGTAATTATTTGTATAAAAGGCCGTGGTTTTTCCCAGTGTACCATAACTCTACTGCCAAACGTATACCGCTCTACGCTGCTTAGGTGACAGGCCAAACCCGGAGAGGCATCGATCGGTCGATAACTATTGAAAGGTAAAATGGAAACAGAACTGGTAACTAAATTTATAACACCATAATTATTTGTAGGGTAGAGTGGACGACGTAAATCTTGGTTTATTTTCAGGATGTCAGCATTCAGCACCCGGTACCTTGATTGTCCGTTCAGCAGGCATCACCTGTTCACACCCAAGGACCTGATACGACACACCGTCCACTGTTGGAAGGAGAACGGGAAGCCTGACCGTATAAAGTGTATATTTAACAGGGAGCATTATATAGAGCCTCACTTATGGTCGCATCACATCACCAAGGAGTGCATGTATTCCTGGGCTATCCTAGACGAATTACCATTGGATGGCGATGAAGAGCTCCAATCATATGTAAATATACAGATTGTATAAATTAGCTGTAAGTAGGTTACTGTTCATATTCGTTACAGAATGGTAATATGACTGGCGATTTCAGCGCAGAGATGGATAGGGAGTATTACAGGACTCTAAGATCTCATTGCGATGAAGACATATGCAACTTCAACAGTCAATACCGATTGCAGACCTGCTACGAGAGGAACAACAGAGCTTCACACGTACTACTGTTAGCGTACGCGATGTGCGAATTTTGCGATAGGCGTTAGTAATCTTTTGTTTTTGTCATTGTTGCAGGCGTCGACGAAAGGAGGAAGAGTACCGCAGGAGACTAATACGGTTTCGGAAAGAGCTGCTAGAACTACAGCACAGAATTCTAGTCTATTCGACCCGGAAGACCTTCGAACGCATGTCCCTCTGAATTCTTCCTCGGAAGGAGCCATTTACAGCGACAACTGGCGGATAAGCTGCGTACTAGGCGACATCGAGTGTTCGGAGGAATTCTACGGGATAATCGAGGGGACGTTCCCACAAGCCTTCGTGCATTACCTCGATCCGCTAGAGCTCCTGCTAGAATTGCCTTCGCCTATTTCGTTCTTCACCTTGACAGATTCGCTCAAAGACTACGTCGACAGCCTTGTGTTCGACATCGACCATGTTTGTAAAAATGGTACTGCTGAGCCGTAGGATGATGGATGCTGGTAAACCCGACCTCGAAAGATGCGGTCTGATCCACTGCTCAGACTCCAATCGCGCGACTTGTAAAGAATGCGGATGGTGGAACTCTTCCGATACCACTCTACTACACGCGAGTAAAAATCACATCCACTCGAGTCCGGAATGCAGTTTAGGCAAAGAAGTAATGGAATGTTACAGATTTTTTCAAGACGTCGCAGAAGTCTCCGAAATAATCTTTAAAGAAACATTTCAGAAGTGGCCTCATGAATCTCCTCGGGTGGACGACCTCGTAAAATCGGGGTTCTACTATACGGGTATACTAGACGTCACTGCATGTATCGAATGCGGCGTAGAGCTATACCAATGGCGAGTCGACGACGATCCAGACACCGAACATAGGAAGGCTTCGCCATATTGTCCGTTAGTAAATAGAAGAAGAAAAACTCGCAAGAGAATAAACCGAAGGTGGTCGATCTAGGCCTCTTCATATAAAAATCCAAGGCTGTAATATTTAATTAATAAATGTATGTATATAAAAATAACGTTTGTTTCTTTCAAAATCCTTATTTAACCTAGATATAAGCAGTGTCGCTCTCAGTGCAACGCACGATGAGCTTGAGAAGTGGTATAGCGCGCGAGCTTCACAAGCAAGCCCGCAGGAACTATCCCACCAGAAACGTAGAGCTGAAGGGTATCGACGACTTGTATCAGGCCGATCTGGTCGAGATGATCCCATACGCCAGAGTCAATAAGGGCTACAGATACATAATGACAGTAATAAATTGTTTTTCTAAATTTGCTATTGCCGTACCGCTCAAGAGCAAGACGGCTGAAGAAGTCGCTAGCGCTCTCGGCCCCATACTGAAAAAACACAAGATGCGTCATTTTCATACCGACGAGGGTAAAGAGTGGTATAACGCGTCTGTGAGGTCTCTGCTGTCCAAACACGGGATCAACCACTACTCCACTTACTCTCCGAAGAAGGCCTCGATAGTAGAGCGGTTCAACAGGACGCTGAAGGAAATGATGTGGAGAAAGTTTACAGAACGGGGCAATTACGTTTGGATAGGTCTTTTAGACGACCTGCTGTCTCAGTACAATAACAGGTCTCACAGGACTATAGGTTTCAAACCTGTAGATGTAAATTAGAGGAACGAAGGTGAGGTGCTAAGAAATATATTGTACAATACTCGTAAGAAACGCGCTCCCCAAACCGTCAAGTTTGAGCAGGGAGATAAGGTCAGGATCAGCAAGTACAAAAAGACTTTCGACAAGGGTTACATACCCAATTGGACCAATGAGGTGTTTACCGTAGATCGTATTTTGCACACCCGTCCCGTCACATACTCGCTCAAAGACGAAAAAGGACATGTGATCAAGGGTAGTTTTTACGCCCAAGAACTGAGCAAGACGAAATACGGTGACGTATTCCTCGTCGAGAAGGTATTGAGGAGAAAAGGTGACAGGTTGCTGGTCAGGTGGTTAGGGCATGACAAGAGTCACGATTCATGGATCGACAAGAAAGACCTTATATAAGAGCTGTAATGTAGGTTTATCGGTTACTAGAGCAAAATGAGGTGTAGGGAGCAGAAGGAGAAACTCCCTGTCGTCAACTTAGATGTGCTTATCGAGTCGGGAGAAATAGGCGAAACGAGAAACAGACACGGTCGCCTCCTGCCGAATAGTATCAGATGTTTGGCTGTAGGACCGTCGAATTGCGGTAAGACAAACGCAATAATCAACCTGCTGTTCGACCCCAACGGGCTGAGGTTCTGCAATGTGTACGTATTTTCAAAATCACTGCACCAACCCAAGTATAGGTTTTTGGAGCGGGTGTTTCATGATATGGAGGGTGTAGACTATCACGAATTCAGCGACAACGCGCAAGTCCCGCCTCCAGAAGATGCAGAGCCCAATTCCGTGATGATCTTTGACGATGTTGTATGCGAGAAACAACACAACGTGGTAAAGTACTTTGCTATGGGGAGACATAACAACCTGGACGTATTTTACCTATGTCAGACATACAGTAAGGCGCCTAAACAGCTCGTTAGGGATAATGCAAATTTTTTACTCGTGTTCCGTCAGGACGAGCGCAACTTACGCCATATCTTTAACGAACATGTAGCCCCCGATATGACTTTTGAAGAGTTCAAGAATATGTGCGGTGAGGCATGGTCTCGAAACCAGAACGGGTTTCTGGTAGTCGA
Organism: Catonia carolina; assembly: GCA_035578175.1. Lineage (NCBI taxonomy): Eukaryota > Metazoa > Arthropoda > Insecta > Hemiptera > Achilidae > Catonia > Catonia carolina. The sequence continues at coordinate 6,475,156 of JAQMRL010000004.1, forward strand.
CAAAGAGAGAAAAACCCTCGGCGGTCGCTATAGATTTAATTACGATACGTTCGTCACCGAACTACGGCCCGTTTAGACCGACATACAGCAGGAAAAAGCTGCGCAGCTAGCAGGAATAAGCAGGAAAAAGCTGCGCAGCTAGCAGGAATAAGCTGGAAAAAGCTGCGCAGCTAGCAGGAATAAGCAGGAAAAAGCTGCGCAGCTAGCAGGAAAAAGCTGGAAAAAGCTGCGCAGCTAGCAGGAAAAAGCTGGAAAAAGCTGCGCAGCTAGCAGGAATAAGCAGGAAAAAGCTGCGCAGCTAGCAGGAATAAGCAGGAAAAAGCTGCGCAGCTAGCAAGAATAAGCTGGAAAAAGCTGCGCAGCTAGCAGGAAAAAGCAGGAAAAAGCTGCGCAGCTAGCAGGAATAAGCAGGAAAAAGCTGCGCAGCTAGCAGGATTAAGCAGGAAAAAGCTGCGCAGCTAGCAGGAAAAAGCTGGAAAAAGCTGCGCAGCTAGCAGAAAAAAGCTGGAAAAAGCTGCACAGCTAGCAGGAAAAAGCTGAAAAAAGCTGCGCAGCTAGCAGGAATAAGCCGGAAAAAGCTGCGCAGCTAGCAGGAATAAGCAGGAAAAATCTGCGCAGCTAGCAGGAATAAGCAGGAAAAAGCTGCGCAGCTAGCAGGAATAAGCAGGAAAAAGCTGCGCAGCTAGCAGGAAAAAGCTGGAAAAGCTGCGCAGCTAGCAGGAAAAAGCTGGAAAAAGCTGCGCAGCTAGCAGGATTAAGCAGGAAAAAGCTGCGCAGCTAGCAGGAAAAAGCTGGAAAAAGCTGCGCAGCTAGCAGAAAAAAGCTGGAAAAAGCTGCACAGCTAGCAGGAAAAAGCTGAAAAAAGCTGCGCAGCTAGCAGGAATAAGCAGGAAAAAGCTGCGCAGCTAGCAGGAATAAGCAGGAAAAAGCTGCGCAGCTAGCAGGAATAAGCAGGAAAAAGCTGCGCAGCTAGCAGGAATAAGCTGTACAGTCGCAGGTCGTGTATATATTGACGGTAGTGGAAAGGTACTGCGTTAATAGACGATGAGATGGCTTCGAGACAGGTCGACGAGAATCTAGTGCTGGAGATCGCAGAGTTGCGCAGGAGGATAAGAGAGAAGCAACTAGTTCTGAAGCTTGGCTTGACTGAGGAAGATCTCAGGATACAGAAGCAGCTTAAACCGCTAACCGACCCACTATCGAAGCTGTTGAACGAGAAGAAAGCCGAGACCGACCCTTCCTCAACGAGCGAACCGTTGAAGGGAGTAAAGCGTAGGGAGACATTGAAGCCTTTTAGGACGAAACCTGAAAAGCGGCCTTTTAGCCGGGTTAAAGCTCTTGACGATGATGATGATGATGATGATGATGACGATGATGACGAAGAAGACAGAGTCGCAGGTAAAAGTATCGATGACTCATGGAAGGATCTGATGACCGGACCGTACAGGTATGCTAATCTGAAGAGGGGGAGCGACGGGTTCGGACCTCGGCATACTAAGAAGAAGACCGCGGACGAGCCGATGGAGGCGGGAGACCTCCATAGGATGGAAGAGATGGATACGAGCGTCAGCATCCCAGTGGAGTTCACGGAGGATGATGCAACTGTCGGGAATTCCGCGGAGATGAGGGACGCTTCCAGACCCCTGGCTACACCGATGAGGACTTTACCTCGCGATGAGGAAGTTAGCACCCCCAGCACCGTGGAAGAGCTGCTGTCTACCCCGCTAGGTAAGGTCCGAGCTTCGGTATGGGTCAAAAACACGTTTCCCGGACGTCTATCCCGTCGATATATGCATGAGGCCATCACGGACGTGGATAACAATACGGATTCAACTTACGGCGTCCACTTCGAGGGTAACGATTTGGTGATGGGAGACTCAACCGTGCAGTTTGGGCCTGACGACTCGATAATCGTCGGAGACGTATCGTACCCAGGCACGCATGGTCTGTACGAGCTGATATTCAAAAGGAAACCCAACCCGTTCATCTACTCGGAAGAAGACCTGGAGGAGTACAAAAACTTATTAGACGCTACAAGCGCCCACAGAAGGAACAACTCGGCGCTAGGTCAAGTGAAGGCCAACACAGGGAAAAAGTACGTTTCAATCATAAGCCGGCTTTTCCCTCCGAAGCCGGACCGACCGAAGCGCGGTAAAGGTATACGAGCCGGGCCTATGATGGAGCTGAACGGAAACAGGAAGACCGAGTACGTTTATTTCGACGATCCCAACGAGCTATGCGACAGGCTTAGACTCCTCGTAGCTTCTAAAGACTCGGGCCATACGGGTCACGACAGCGAGATAAATTCTATAGTCGAAGAGCTCAAAGAGCTGGGGCTTATAAGAGGTGATCTACGTCTATGACCCTCATTCTCGCTATGGACACTGGAAGATCAGTACGTCGTTTTCTCACCCCTTACAGGGTTACCGCAGATGGAGATATGGACATGAGAGACCGGAGAATCTGTCGCGTAGGCGTAGCCCAGTCGTATACGGACGCAGTCAACGTCAACGAATGCATGAGGCTCATCCAAGCTTATGCCGAAGATTACGGAGTCCTCGAGGTCTTGGATGAGGGCGGTGGCGAACCTTACTACGACCTTTACGGTCGCAGGATGGCGCAAGTAGGAGATCCGATCGAAGAAGAAGACGCCGTCAACCTCAAGTACTTGAAAGAGTACCTTTCCTCCTACGCCGAAGAGATGAAAGTTTCAGATCCTGTCAAAGACGAGCGAGTCGACGAAATTTTGAAAATGCGCGATGAGGTCCAAAAGCTGCGCAAAGAGTTTGAGGACATATCGTCACGCCTGGAGGGAAAAAGCGCGCCATAAATAAAGAAAAACGGGTCTTCGAGCTTCATTCCGAACTTAAAATGGGGAGATGCAACACGTTTCGCAGCAGATCGCATTCAGGAGCCGGACTGGTAAGCAGCATCGCGAGCGGAGTCTTAGGAGCTGCAGAGAACGTCGTAGGAACCGTATTGAACAAAGCGATAGACGTTTTACCCGTGGAACTCCACATACCGGGCTATCAGTACTGCGGACCGGGGACGGACCTGCAGAAGAGATTGAGAAGAGGAGACCCGGGCATCAACCCTCTCGACGCCGCGTGCAAACAGCACGACATAGCCTACCACAACCGCAAAGACTCGGCGGGCAGGGCCGAAGCAGACCGCGTGTTAGCAGATAGAGCCTGGGAGAGGGTGAGAGCGTCCGACTCCAGCATAGCCGAGAAAGCGGCCGCCTGGGCGGTGACCAACATAATGAAAGCTAAAAGCAAGTTCGGCGGGAGGATCAAGCGAAGGCAGACCGGGAAGTCCGTTCGTAGGAGGACCACCCGCAATACAGTACGCGGGACGGACCGTAAGACCCGTCGCACTACCCGCAGGACTAACCGTAGCACTACCCGACGAGGTGAGGGCCTGTATTTGAAACCGTACCCTACGCAGCACGCGGGATGCGGATTAAAGAAAAAAAACTTCGTTGAAACTTCCGAACAAACCCCTGTCCGATAGTCAATTGATGGCGGCCGCCGACGCACTCGAAATCTCGAACTTGGGGTGTTTATGCGTGACACGCTTCCTCACAGGCCCTACGAGAACGAATCAGCCATCGTCAACTTGGACAGCGCGAGGAACGAAGGGACCCACTGGGTATGTTACAGGAAGACCGGTGCGGTCGTAGAGTACTTTGACAGCTACGGAAACCTGAGGCCTCCCGTAGAGCTGGTAAAGTACCTCGAGAACGGAGAAGACGGACCGAACATCATAAGATATAATTACGCCAGGAGACAGGACTTTGATTCAGTCGTCTGCGGACATCTGTGCCTAGAGTTTCTATCGGGTAAAGATGTTGTGCCTAAGCGGTAAGAGCTCAACGATCGAGGTCGATTACTTTCCTCCCATAGACCTCGGAGAGGGCCAGTGGGAGATAGGCCTGGTAGATTTCATGAGCTACAACAACATACCCAACGTGCGGAAAGGGGTGAACAACCTGTTCTGCTTCGGCGACGGGATGAAGGTGGAGCTGCCCGAAGGCATGTACGAGATTGACGACATCCACTCAAAGATCAAATACGAGATGTTGGAGATGTACGGCGGAGTGAACTGCGGCAGCAGCAGAGACGCGGAGCAAGACGAAAACCGTACCGATGTTGAAGACGCAGGATCCCTCAAGTACCAAAAGCACTCGAAGGAGCGGAAAAAGGAACAGAAAGGAAAAAGGAAAGAGAGATCGAGTACCGACCCTCTCGCGGAGGTCTTTAAGAGATTGGATAATGCGGCGAAGGCGGCTGCGAAAAGGGCAGAGGAGGAAGCTAAAGCGAAAAGGGCGGAGGAGGAAGCGAAAGCGAAAGCGAAAAGGGAGGAGGAGGAAGCGAAAGCGAAAGCCTTAAGCGATGCGAAGAAGGAGACGTCAAAGGGATCAAAGACGGAATGCCGTCCGCTCCCAAGACTTAACATGGTCGTAGACCCCACCACTCTAAAGTGCTCGATATTCTGCGGAGAAAAGATAGACTTTTCCGTACCCGGAACCATCAGAGAGGTGCTGGGGTTCGATGCGGTGATCCTCGAACCTAATAAATGGTACACGTCCCAGCGCCCTGTCAACATTACGGCCGTGAACGCCATCCGGTTGACTTGCAACATCGTGCGGGGCTCGTATACTAACGGAGCCGAAGGACATACCCTGCACGAGTTCTTCCCGCAGGTGGAACGGGGTTATAAGATAATCGAAGTGCCCAAGAACGTCATCTACCTACCCGTAAACACTTCGAGGATAGGAAGACTGACCGTCTCTGTGGTGGATCAGGACGGAAGACCGATAAGCTTTCAGAACGAAGTCATCAGCCTCAGGCTTCACCTTAAAAGACGTACGCGATGGGGTTAGTCTACCTGGAAGAGGGTTATAAAAGAACCGTACCGGACGGAGCGAAGAACATTCGTCCTGTAGAGCTCGACCCGCCACTTGGTGAAGTGACAAAGAAGAGACTCTCCTCAGATAACGCTGCTTTTCTAAGATCGTTGGGTTTCATCGTGCTGCAGAAATGAGCTATATAATAGACGTGGGATCCTCTAACGCCGTAGCGGACGACGCCATCATAGGCATGGAGATGCATACTCACACTCCGTACGCGTCGTCGACTTTCAACAACAACGACGAGATAAGGATACCCGTGAACCAACAGGACGTGTACACCCTACCTTGCGACAGCCTGCTGTTTGTGGACGTGAAACTTTCGGCGTCCGACGGTACTTTGGATGCGGCCCTGGCTCTTTCTGACAACTGGCCCGCTTTCCTGTTTGAAGAGATAAGGCTGGAGATGAACGGTATCGAAGTGGACAGGGTGCGAAACGTCGGCGTAACGACGGCCTTGAGAAATATTCCATCCTTCAGGTATGGGGAACAACACTCTATAGACGTCGAAAGGTGGAACAAGGACGCCGTAACGGCTATCACCAACAGCACCACAGGTAGGCTTACGGCTCACGTCCCGCTGAAGAGGATCATGGGATTCTGCGAGGATTACCGCCGCATAATAGTCAACGCCAAGCTGGAACTTATCCTGCTAAGGTCGGCTACCGACGACCGCGCCGTGGCGGTCCCCGCAGGCAAGGACTACAAGCTGACTCTTTCCAAGGTGGAGTGGAAGATGCCTTACGTCAGGCTTTCCGACCAGCACAGACTCCCGTTGCTCAGGATGGTGGATCAGGACGCGCCCATATCGATGGCCTTCCGCAGATGGAACCTGTACGAGTACCCCGTCTTACCGCAGAGCACCGACGTGATCTGGACCGTCAAGTCCTCCTCCCAGGCGGATAAGCCCCGCTACGTCATAGTAGGACTGCAGACGGACAAGAAGACCAAGACGGCGGTATCAACTCATTTCGACCACTGCGAGCTCCAGGACATCAAACTCTACCTCAATTCCGTGTACTACCCGTACGAAAACGCGAAGGGAGAGTACTCGATGTTTTACGAAAACTTTAAGCGGTTCCATAAGGTCTACTACGGAGGACGGGTCAACCACCCCCTAATCGATTTCTCGACCTTCAAGACCAAAGTCCCCCTCTTCTTTATCGACTGCTTGAAGCAGAACGAGTCGCTGAACACCGGCGCCATAGACATCAGGATCGAGATCGGGTGTAAAAACAACATCCCTGCCAATACCTCCGCCTACTGCTTGATAATCACAGATTGCATCCTTCAGTACACGCCTTTAACAGGAGCCGTCAGGAGGATAAATTAGCCAGTGTGCGCTAGGTCTCGTCGTGCGCAACAACATGCCTTCCTTCATTGTAGATTTTCAGGTCATCAGACCTTCGGATTACGAGACGGTCATCAAGAAGCTGGTAGTCCTCTCGGTAGAAGGTAGCGTCAAGCATCATTATCTGTTCAAGCCTCCTTACGACTTTTACGGTGTACTCACGCCGTCTAAGAAAGCGCGCATCTGGGAAGGTCAAGACAGAATAGGGATACGGTGGAACAGCGGGTTCGTCGACTACGCACAGCTCTACCGCTTGCTGACGGGGCCGTGTCTGGCGGGAAGATATTTGTCAAAGGAAAGGAGAACAAGAAGACATTAGAGCGGCTATTGATGTGCGACGACCTAAAGATCTCAGACCTCGACGACTACGTCTGTCCCTCGGTCGAACGCCTCATGTATACGCACGGGTCGGACATCCAGTGTCCGTTTTCCCACTCGGGCTGCTCCCTCAAGAGGGCTGAGGTGATGAAGGCGTGGTGGAAAGAAAAGAGCGTCGTCTTCGACACGGTAAACAAAGTAGGGGAGTGCATAAAAAAGGTGTTGGACTCGGGCTTGAACAACCCTGGGCCTGAAGCCCTCCGCTACTTACCCAAGGAGTTTCTCTTGGACCATTACGGCAACTGCATATCCGCCGTATACGGCGACTTACCGCCATACCTCAAGAATGATAAAGAACTACTGTCGGAGATGCCCTGCGAAGAACACGCTCAACAGGAGAGCGACTACGGCGAAGACGAATGGTCCAATACCAAGAAGAGAAAACACTGCAAGCAATGCATTTTTAACTGTCGCGTCAGCCAGTAAAGTCGCGTCTTGTAACCTCGATTCGTTTTTTCCTACATGTACGGCTGCTTGTAGAGTCTGAACTTTTGTAACATTAGTCTAGTACTTTGATTTCAGAATATATGTATTAAACTTATTTTCAAAACGTGTCATCATTTCAACACCTTTACACCTGTAGATATAAGTCTTGCCGAAGCCTGAGGGCTTTTGTCGATCGTGAAGCGAAAGCGCAGCACGATGCGAGGATCTGTCGGGGACAGACCCTCCCAGCAATCGAGCACCGATCCTGCCTGCATGTATTTTAGGTACTATAGACGGTTTAGGTTACAAGAAATAAAAGACAGATTCATAAAAGAATAAAACATTTATTGATATAAGATGATGATGATGAAGATGAAAACGAATACATGTATGGCGATGAGCTCTTAAGTTCTTACGACTAATAATACTGATGAAACTCCAATACTGGTGCGGTTCAACGTTTAGAGGTCGGATAAAGTCGGCTAGTAGACATATGCGGGGACTAACGGGATGTGCGGGAGGGATGTGACCTAACCCAAATCGTTATGGAGCTCAGGCGGGACGTTTCTGTGTCCGTACGCCAAGGTGTGGGTGGCATCTACGGCGATGCGCTTATCGTCGTAGTTGCACAGCGCAAGCTTGCTAGTCATAATGGTGTTTACTATATGCTTGCGGGATTGAAACATTTTCATGTCCCTGTACAACCACAACGAGGGGTCTTCGAGGCACTTTCTGTAGTCGTCAAAAGTGATGTCTTTCTTGACCACGTTCTTTTTGACGCCTTTGGCCTTCTTCCGGATATCTCCCTCGCCAGTCCTGAAGGTGTAGAGTTTCGCTCTCAAACCTATGAACTCAGCGATCGGGATACCGTTGCACTCGTCTTTGAACTTCCCGAGCACTTTTTTGTTGGTGGCGGAATGGCATGGGTGTGTCGGAGGGTAGTCGGAGGTGTCGAAGAAGGTCTTGAATTCGGGGTCCTGCATGTCGCGGTAAAAATCGGAGGTTTCGATGTCATAAGAGAAGCTGTCTGTATCCATATGTACAGGAGGTCGATTTTCGACCCGTACCTCTTCTTCATGACATCGTAATGAAATGAATACATTAAGGTCTTACTGGAGTCCAGGACCGTAGCGCCTACGTAAATAGGTTTATCCAAATGGGCCGAGGTCTTGGACAGCTCGACAGCGCATAGCGACTCGTCGTATATGATCCTGTCCTTGAAAGAGGGCTTGGCGATCAGCTTCATTAACCTCTTCGAGTTGCTAACCAGCTCCAGGTTCATGCGTTTACGGACGTTCTCCATACACTTGCCGAAGACGGCATTGTTCAGCAGTTTGAAGAAGTCCTTCTCGAAGGCATTGCGGGCAGACTGCCTGTTAAGGGTGTTCAGGTCTATGTAAGGCTTGAGCCATGCAGACTGTTGAAATTGGAGGACTCTGTGGACTTTGGTCACCTTTAGACCATGTGCCATGGCCTGCTTAAGGAGACCGTAGTGGCAAACGTACCTGGTCTTGTTTTGCAGGGTGGTCAGGAGTTTGGGGTTTCTGGCTCCGGGAGGGGTCGCGTTTTCAGCCATGAACGGAAGGTCGTTGTGGCAGTCTTGCGTCTCAGCGTCCGTAGGGTATTCCACATCTACCTCGAGGATGAAACCTAGTGGGGAATCGTTCGGGATGACATTTAAATTCGAGATCAACCTGTTCTTTCTCTCTTCATCCTCGATCCAGTAAAAATCCATGTACGGAAGGTTGCCTTTCATCGCCCAACCATATAGGTTATTGGCGTCCACATACATGAGGTAGTTGGAGGGCAGCTCGGGGTCGTAACCTTCCACATAAGGGTTGTTGGCCTTGGCGTGTTTCTTGACGCAAACAGAGATTCCTCCTCGGATTCCTCTCTCCAGAAACATGTACATATCATAGTCCGTTATGAGTTCCAGTTCTACTCGCGTCTTATACAACATGGCGTCAAAAGAGAAACCTGGGACGGTGTAGTAATGGGCGCAATCGAGCCCGTATTCCTTCCTGCACAGCGACCTGAAATTCTCAAAGACGTCGGCTAACAGGAGGACGTCGCACTTGAGGTACAAGTCGGAGTACTCACCCAGCGTACGGATGTTAAAACTGTCCCACACTTTCAGGGCGTGACGATAGTCGTCGTCTGAAATGTGCTCCCCGGTGAGGCTGCTGTAGAATGCTTCCTGAGGCGGGAGTTCCGTCTCATCGAGTCTCTCCCACGAGTCGGTGTACTCGTAAGGGTACACGCCTTTCCTCTTCACCAGGGGCAGCTGCGTCCCGTTAAAGAAAGACTCGGTATGGGAGAAGCCTTCGGGAGGGAGGTTGTCTACCAGAGCGCTCAGGCTGCTGGCCATGAACCTAAAAGTGTCGACAAACCTCACGGCTAGCGTCTTGGTTATGTTTTTGGAGAAGGAAACGTACTGCTCCGTAGAATTGGGGATGACGGATATCTTCTTCTCGTCATAGCCGAGCTGCCTGACTATGAAATGCGAGTAATAATTGGACGAGTTGTGGATGAAGACGGGCAAGAACTTCTGGTTCTGTCTCATCAGATTGCATTTTGAACAGAGAGCGGTCCTATACTTTCCAGTCAGATGACAATGATCCCTGTTGGGTCTCACCTTAGGCCCGAACGCTACATCGCACATCTGACATCTTATGGCGGCTTTGAACGAAAGCTCGTCCTGAGCCGTGAAGACCATAGGAACGTTACGGTCCGACGCTGCGGCTACCCGTTCGACTATGTCTTTTAGAGTTTGCATAAAGTGCTCGGTCGCGTCAGGGCCTCTATAAAGCAAGGGCGTTTTCGGCACTAACTGGGCAATGTCGTCGGGAAGCGACGGGTCAACTACAAAATACATCACGTAGCTCATGGGAACGTGGCGCTCCGTGGCTATAGTGAAAGAAGATGACGGTTTGGGGAGGTATCCTCCAGTGGGTTTGAGTATGCACTCAAAATCGGCATACGCAACTATCGGGACTGGGAATATATTATGATAATTTTTGAATTTCATCACTGGGGGAGTTCCATCATCGTTAGGTTTGGGTAGGGTGATCCTGCATGGCGGATTGTCCACACAGTACTCCCTGTGAACAGTCATCGCCTCACGACCCTTTGGGTCAACCTTGTAGAAGGTGAAACACCTCTTGCATATATCTATTTGACCATTATGTTTAGACAACTGTGGGCTGATGAGACGACTAAAATTGTTGATATAACAATAGTGCTGAACATCGCCATTTTTAACTAGAAGAAGGTCGAAATGGACGTCCTTTTCAACATCTGATACGACAAGAGGTTCTATTGCCTCTTTTTCGGCTATCCCGTACACGTTGACGGACACCCCGTTGGCCTTGGCGAAGGCCTTTACTTGACTGAGGGAAGTTGGGAAATCTACCATACCGAAATCGTACTTGTCAAGCAGGGCGTCGTATCGTCTATCCATTCTTTCCCTGTCACGGCCTGACACATGTTTACACAGGATAGCCCACTTGAAACACCTTTCGTCACGGTTCTTGACGTTGATAACCGCTTTGCGGTTCTCGACAAACGGCGGAAGGGGAAGGTAAGACGAGCCTCGGAGCGGTTCGTACGTTGGGACGGGGAATACGTGATTGTAGTTTTCGAATTTCATCATCGGAGGAGTGTCATCATTAGGTTTGGACATCGTGAAACTGCATGGGGAGTTCTCTATACAGTACTCGCGGTGGGCCGCCATCTTCTCCCTACCCTTAGGATCGTCGTTATAGAAAGTGAAACATCGCTTGCATACGTCCATTCGGCCATTATATTTCGTCAGCTGTGACCTGATGAGCCGATTAAAATTGTTGATGTAACAATAATGCTGAGCGTCACCCTCTGCGACCAGGAGGAGATCGAAGTGATCGTCCTTTTCGACATCAGCGACGACTAGAGGTTCTATTGCCTCTTTTTCGGCTATCCCGTACATGTTGACGGACACTCCGTTGGCCTTGGCGAAGGCCTTTACTTGGTTGATAGGTGTGGGGAACTCTACCATGCTGAAGTCGTACTTGTCAAGCAAGGCGTCGTATCGTCTATCGATTCTGTCCCTGTTACGACCTGTTACGTGTTTACACAGGATAGCCCACTTGAAGCACCTTGCGTCGCGGTTCTTGACGTTGATAACCGCTTCGCGGTTCTTGACAAACGGCGGAAGGGGAAGGTATGATGAGCCTCTGAGCGGTCTATATCGGTTGATCCTGAGGAGGATCCCATCGACAGATACTAGAGACCATCCGCTCCCCTTTCCCAAGAACTCTACCTCCTCATCTACAAGCTTTTGGACGCACATGTCTACAAGCGCTCCTATATCCGACCCGGGAAAGACGCAGGTGTTGGCAGTCTTGAACCCTATATCTTGCACCTCTCCCGTCGACGCCTTCTCGTACGTGCACTCCACTAAGATGTTGAATTTAAACGATCTTAGGGAGGTCGACATCTCCTTGAGCAGCGACTCCATCTCTTCCCTCAGGTGGATAAGGAGCACTGGCACGTCTTTAAGTTCTTCGTTTGCGTTCTTGTAGTAATACGTCCGGAGGTTACATCCGAACGCATTTTCCAAGACGCAAAAGGTGCCAGACTCTGCAGCTTGTTCCAACCTGATTCGTTTGGCTTGCCTTTCCATATTTCCTGCAAAACCATATGTTTTATTTTAACGGGAAAAGTATGGTACTTTGAAATGAAAACAATGATAAAAAGTTTAATACATTTATTCTATTAATACTAACACTATTACTAATACTAATACTAATACTGCTACTAATAATACGATGGAATGCGCATCCCGTCATTCTGTCTGAGGCATCCGTACGCCTCGTAAATTTTGAACTTATCAGCATGCACGAGCATGTCAGTAGCTGTAACTCATTCGGTTCAGTATCGGGCTTCCGGTTAAGGAACCGATCGAAATATATCACTGCGGCTGCAGCCACCTTGTGGCACATTCGCCTGTACTGACATAAATCTTTTATCCTTCCTACTACTACGGTTCTCATATTCTTTTCGGATCTTAGATCCTTCACATAGATATGAGTAAACGGTTGGTGGAGGCTGGGATGAAAGCAGATTGTACAACACTACGTCACTTGTAAGGTTTGTATCTGCATATGCCATAGTCTCGGCTGCGGTTTCCAAACATAGAAGGTTTGTAGCCATGTTCTCTATGCCGACGATATTATCTTAGTAATTACTTAGTTAATTTGTACCAACGAAAAAATTACTTACGGTGGGATATGTAGCCTCGGTGGTTGATGGAGCCGAAGGAGGAGATGATGGCGGTAGACGGTGAGGTGCTGGTGTTGTTGATGGAGTTGTTGTTGTTGGTGTTGTCGGTGGTGATGGTGGTGGTAGCGGCGGTGGTGATGGTCGATTTTAATCTGAAACGGAACACAAACAGAAACACACATTAGAGACTAGTCAAGGGTTTCTAAATTAAATATTTATTTGAATTCGCTTTGCTACACTCATCACATGCGGTTAAAACAAATCTCCCTTACTTTTTAGTATGTAAATTATTATTACAGTATAGTATTTATAATAAGACCAACCATTAAATAAGAGCTGTGATCAATCAAATTGATTTTGTTGTTGGTTGTTGACGTTGTTGCTGGTGGTAGGATGGTTTTAAACTAAAACAGAACAAAACCAGAAACACGCATTAGAGACTCGTTTTAATACTACTACGTTCTAAGTTCGACTATTCAAAGTCTTAATTTTATAAGAAGATGTTAAGTTCAAATTTATTTAATTCTACGTTTAAGTCGGTATCGGTTGTTGTTGCTGCAGATTAAAACAACAGACTAAATATTCAGTGAACGAGCGTTTTACATGCGTTACTGAACTACCAACATGCGGTTGGACCAATTTAATTTAGGTATGGGAATTGTTATTCCGTATTTATAATAGCAAACGCTGAAACTGATGTTGTTACGGTTGTTGTTGTTGTTGCTGTACCAACAACGGTTAAAACTGGTGTTGTTGCTGTACCGGCAACTTATTACCCGTCGTTAAATTCGTACGAGGTTCTACGTCATAATTTTATAAACAGATTTTAGGTTTTAATTTTTATAAAAGATTCAAAGTGCATATTTCATAAAAGTGCTAAAGTCTTTTAAAATTTAAAAATATTTAAAGTTCAATTTGATTGCTTAAAGTAGAATAAAACTCACCTTCAATTAACGGTAGGTAGGTAGAGATGAATCAGAAGAACTGTGACGTCAGGTGACTGGCAGTGGATACTACTGGCAGTAGAGTTATGATTCGATGGGAAAATCGACGCGCTTTTATACACATAATTACCCTATGCTAATGCATTGGAAACGCTGAGTCTGCGGTTCTGTGTACATAATGAGAATAACAAGCGGTATGACGTCAACGGTTTTTTTAAAAATTGAAACAAACACCTTATCGCTGAGTCGACGGCTCGTGACTTTAACGGATGATATGTTGCATCATCTAGAAAAATTAATTGCAATAAACAAGTTGCATCATCCCGATCAATAGTCTGGCGCGTGCACAGATAAAAAACGGATGACGTCAATGCAAATAAACAAAGTAAACACGTTGCATCATCTTTAATTGCAATAACAAGTTGCATCATCCCGATCAATAGTCTGGCGCGTGCATAGATAAAAACGAATGACGTCAATGAAAGGCACGCGCATGCCACGTGACTCGTAACAACAACATGCGTCATTGTCAAAATTAAAAGAATAGAGTTGCAAGTAAACAGATTTCATCACCCCAATCATTAGTCTTCACCTCGTCGGGTAGTGCTACGGATAGTCCTGCGGGTAGTGCGACGAGTCTTGCGGTCTGTCCCGCGTTATTTTTTGACGGTAACATATTTCCTAAATTTATATATTTAAGGTCCCGAAAGAACCTAACGGTCGAAACCGGACGTAACGCGTTCTACGGAATGTCCGGATCCTGCGCGCACCTGAACCTCGACGATCCGAACGGCGGGTCACGTGTTACAAGCGATCTCGGGTTCTATCGGGATACGGCTACGGATTAAGGCTTTTCTTGTAGATCTTGTTCTTTCGGTCACGAGGGTACCGTCCGCAACAAAATCAGCCCGGCGGTTGCGGAGAAAATCGGGTTTGAAAATTTGGCGGGAAAAAAATTTGGCGGTTTTTTTTTTTTTTTTTTTTTTGGAGGGGGATTTGGGGGGGGTTTTGGGGGCTCAAGGATTAAGGCTTATCTTGTAGATCTCGATCTCCCGGTCACGTGGGTACCGTCCGCAACAAAATCGGCCCAGCGGTTGCGGAGAAAATCGGGTTTAAAAATTTGGCGGGAAAAAAATTTGGCGGGTTTTTTTTTTTTTTTTTTTCAAAGTCTAGGTCAAAGGTCAAGGTTGCGCCAGTACTCTCATTTTTACACTATTGCTGACGAACATACAATATCAGAAGATTGTATATTTTTAATATTGTGAGAATTATTTATAAGATTGAATACTTTTAAACTCATAAACGATCTAACTGATCCTGAGTCGAGCAACGCTGGGATTTTACAAGAACTAAAAACGAGATTGGTCCTAGGACGACTTCTAACGGGACAAATATTAACAATGCTTCTACGACTGGATTTCAGTCCGCCCTGTAGCACAGCATTAGGCCAACGGACCAATTTTAAATAATTATTACCAATGCGACGATCAGTTTTATTAACAGACTTGACAACATTTTCACCGACAAGATTAACACTCGAGTTAAAATTTAACTTAGATTTAAAACGAGAACACTGCCATATATAATGGCCACGAGTTTTACATAAAAAACAAGTGGCAGGGAAATTTTTAAATGAGTTAGACTTAGAATTAAAATAACGGAGAGGGCTAACTTGATCAACTCCGTTGCATATTAGTTTTTTTGAAACATTAGCATTATTATTGGAAGGATTTCTCCCATCAGAAGCAGCCTTTCTGAAACAATTAGCAATGACGTGTCCTGGTTTCTTACAATAATGACATAACAGCAAATTTTTATTTGAGGGCTCGCTACGAAAATGATCGCCGGCTGCCTTTTGCCGCTGCTTATCGGCAAATAACGTATTCATAACTTGAATACACATTAAATTCAATTCATTATAATTATTGGGTCGCTGACTCATTACTAAACAAGAGCGGGTTTCGGGCGACAACCCATCGACAATACTACTAACAACTTCCGCCTCGCTTAAACACAACTGTAAAATAGCTGCCGACCTTTTAACATCAGAAATATAACGATGCAGATCCTCACCTATACGCTGACTCCTATAAAATAATCTTTGCTTCAATTCAACAAATTGCCGAATAGGAATAAAAGTTTGTATCGCTTCGCGTTGAAAATCGCTGAAGTTTTGCGATACTGTGTGTTTGATTAACACATCGCGCAACGGACTTGCTACATACGGTAGCAATAACGAAACAATACATTTCTGAATGTCAGTAAAAGAATCTTGGAGATCGATAGCTATACCAAAACAATTCATTAAATCGTCGATGTTAAAACAATTACAGATTGACAATTTGCTCAAAAGCTTTTCGGCGGGATGGGCAACTTCCCATATAAAGAAACAGATGGACTTACACAATCAGAACCCCGCACAACATTAGCGTTAGGAAAATTATCGGTTGACATAAGACCCTTAAAGGCATGAATAGAATTTTCAATAAAATTATTCGAACCACTGGTACCGGGAGAAGTACCTGTTATATCCCTAGTAAAAACTTCCTTCAGAGATTTCATGGTACCATTCAAAGCAGATATATGATTTTCAAATTCAGAAATCTTTTCTGTCGAACCTGAATCGTTAAGACATAAAGTTTTCAAAAGCATGACACGGTTTGAGACTGAAGACAGTCTACTACACAAACCGTTATAAAATCTAATTGAAAAAGGTGTTTCAATGTTCTCAATTTCCTGCAAAAAACTATGTACTCTCAAAGTCAGAAGTTGTAATTCTTTTTCGAGAGGCAATACATTTAGGCATTCAGCTTTTTGAATAATATTTTGCGCAAGTACACGCCTGAGTTTGACTCTCAACTCGGATACGGTTCCTTCCACGTTAACACCGCGACTTCGTAACTCGAATAACAGGTCATCTTTTAAAAGATGATCAACGCAGAGACTGGGGCCAATAGGCTCCATATTAGCCAGCAAAACACGAGAAAATAGAACACAAAAGGGAGGCACTTACCAGCCACCCTAACACAGCTGATACGGAAAATATTCAACGAACACAAAATTTTAAAACTAATAAATAACAAATTCTATTATACCATGTGCAACCACTAAAAAAAAATAGAAAAAGGAATAATTATATAAAGAAAACGTGTGCAACATACACACACCCACACAGGCGGTGACACGTCCAAAGAAAAAAAACACAGTGAACCAAGGGCTATCACAAACAGGACAGCTGTTGAACCGCTGCACCAACTCAGCGTCCAAAATCAAAACCACGCTTTCTGCCTACCACTTTGTCACTTCCCCTCTATCCACACTGATAGGTTGGCCCGGGGTTAACAAAAAAGGAAGCCATAAAAAACAAGTAGTTGTTGCATATGATTATAATTGCCCAAAAAAAACTAAATTAGAAAAATAATAATTAAACAGTAATATACCAAAACTTAGTAAATAAATCCAGGAAATAACTGCACGAACATTATTTAAAAAATTTAAAAATTACGTGAATAAATAGTTACAGTAAAAATTAAAGAATGTACCAAAAACAAATTTAAATTACAATATTCGGTAAATTATTAAAGATCCAAAGTATGATTATTCTAAGTTTCCTTTACAATAGATAAAACTTAACCAAAATTACAAAAAATTTTGTTATTTTAAAAAAAAAAATTACCATCCTGAAAAATTTAAATTGAAGATTCAACTTTGAGTATGATCAGATAATTAACTGTAAATAGCATAGTATTTTTAATTTTAGTCATAATTATCGCGTACCATGGCAGCTTTTACAAAAATTTAAATAAAATAGAAAAACAATATATATTTTAAATATTTATGAAATTTTAGATACCAAGATCATAGTTGAGCAAAATTTATTATAAAAGAAGAAAACATTATAAAAGTATTTAAGATTTTAAATATTTCAAATTAAATTATAAACAAGTTCGTTCGTCAGTATTTTCCGATCAGGACAAGCTTAGTACTGGAATAAATTCCTGACAGGCGCAGACACGGTCAAACAGTAATTGATGATTTTCCCAAAATGAAAATTAAAATTATTAACAAAACATACCGGTTTGTAGAGACCAAACCTTTCTGAACTTTGTCGATGCTTAACGGCCGAAATAATTCCGTAGATAAATCAAGCAGCATCAGCAGCAAGGAACAACATGGCTAGCTGACAACATTCCAAACCCGGGAATTGAACTAGGGAGAGCCAACCTCGGGAACCAAGGTGGAGCAAAGTATGGTGAATAGTACTAAAATCCAAATCTTCTACCATCCAAAGTTTCAGAAGTGGAAATATCCCAGAATCGAACCCGGAGTCGGTAATGTCCCAGAGTTGGAACCCAAAATTATTTTGGGCGACGAATAAAGAAAAATTCCATGAGCAATTTGCAAAACACAACCCGGAAAAAACTATTAAATATTACGCATACATAATGAAATTAGAAAAAAACAGCAGATACCATTAAACGGATCATATTTATATATAAGCAATAATAATCCCGCAACTATAAAACGAAAGCAGACATTTTTTAACCAAAAGAATGAAATTTGAAAATCGGCAATAACATCTCAATGTAAGAGAATACTACCATTCTATTCAGTAGACGAACTAGATTACAAGTGTAACCAGGAAAAAATTACATAATTTAATTACAGAATGAAATTTGACCCAGGCTAGAATAGTACAACGGAAAAACGACAGATAGCGTCAGCTTACGGTGAATAGACCGAAGTAATTATGTACAATCAGAAATACAGCGCCAGAATATGAAACGAGAAATCCAAAACAAGTAACGTACTAAAACAAGACGTTACTTTTTATATGTGTCACAGTAAATTTCATAGACATAATTTTTGCGATCCAGCGCCCTAACTTTCCTAGAGATCTGGGTCGAGCTAACAACCAGGATAACGCTTGGTTGTCCGTTTCCAGAGCAAATTCGCGGTGTTCCAGATGGGGGCGAAATTTCTCCATGCCATACACCACCGCAAGGCATTCCAGCTCGTAAGCGGAAGCTTTCCTTTCTTGCAGCGTTAAACTTCTGGATGCATAAGCCACAGGTTGACGTGAGCCATCGATTTCTTGTAATTGAACAGCGCCTAAAGCGCAAGAGCTGGCGTCGGTTTGCAAAATAAAGCCATTTTCAAAGTCAGGTATTCGTAACACGGGCGGGTTGCTAATAGCGCTCTTCAAGGTGTCTAAAGTGTGCATCTTCACTCCAACAAAACTTGCTCCTTTTCCCACGAAGAGCGTTCAGAGGAACGGCTATTTCCGAAAACTTAGGGATAAACTTCCTAAAGAAATTTACCATGCCCACAAATTACGACACGGCCTTGGCATTCTTAGGTGTAGGAAAATTTAAAATAGCAGTAGTACGGTCGGGGTTAACCTTAACACCACCCGCCGAAATAAGGTGACCAAGGAAACCAACTTCGCTAACAGCGAATTTCACCTTATCCGGATTGACAGTGAGACCTGCTTTAGACAGACGTTGAAGTATATCTCGCACGTGTTCAACATGAGCATCGAAATCGTTAGAAAATATCAAAACATCGTCCAGGAAATTAAACACATACTGAAATTTGACATCATGGAAAATTTTGTCTAAAAGTCGGGATAATACTTGACCGCCAGTGGCTAAGCCAAAAGGGATACGTGTGAACTGATACAACATCCAAGGAGTGCAAAAGCTAGTCACATGCTTGGATTCTTGAGAAAGAGGGATTTGGTGGTAAGCGGAATTAAGGTCAAGTATAGTGAAAAATTTGGCCTTACCGAACCAATCGAAACAAGAGTGCAGATTGGGAAGGGGAACGGCTTCAACATCAACATGCTGATTGCGCTTCCTATAATCGATCACCATCCGTGGTTTCCTGTCGTCACGAGTAACGACAAAAGCGGGACTAGCATAAGATGAATTGCTCGGCTCGATTATACCTTGTTCGAGCAATTTGTCGACTAAATTGCGCAAAAGCAACATCTTAGGTGGGGCCAAAACATAAGGATGTGATTTCACGGGGACTTTACTATTTAATTTGACGTCATATTCAACGAGGTGGGTGAGACCCAAACGAGTCGTAAGCACCTCGGAAAATTTATTAAACAACTCCACAGCGCGTTCACGTTGTTGAATGTCATGATGGGAAATAAGTTTCCCCCAGTCCATACTATCAGAATCAAGAGATTCTACTTGGTGATCTATAGAATTAGAAGAAATCGGACTTCCGAATAAGGGTATTTTATACTTGGGACGAAATTTGAAATGAAGAAGACTAGAAGATAAATCAAGCACAAGACCAGTATGAATAAAGAAATCTGATCCAAGAATAAAAGAACAGGCCAAATTACTTGCTACAAGGACGGGAAAATTCCAAGTAAAACAATCAACTTTTATTTTACATATGACTTCATATATAATGTCCAATTTGGAGCTAGTGGCAGACGAACACAGAACGTTAGACTCTTTTACAGATTTAATGTTGCGAGAATTATTTAAAGAATTAAAGGTATTCAAACTCATAAACGATCTTACAGATCCGGAGTCAAGAAGAGCAGGAATATCACATGAATTAAATTTAAGATTCACTTTGGGGCGACTCCTAACAGGACAAACATTTATAATACTACTACGATTAGGCTGCAGTACACCGTTGACAGCTTTAGGCCAACGGACCAATCTAGAATAATTATTACCAAAATGCTAATTGGAAACGAAATTCCGCCTAACGTTGTCAGAATAATTGTGACCAATACGAGCGGTATAGATTCGCTTACACTTGAAAAGAGAACAGTCCCATATGTAATGTCCCAGGACATTACACAAGTAACATTGAGGAGGAAATTTATTATAAAAGTTAGACTTAAATTCAGAATAGTGAGGTAGGCTAACCGTATCTACCCCACTACAAACTAGTTTTTTTGGAATATTATTACTATTATTAGAAGACGAAGAAACATTTCTCCTTATTGCAGCCTTTCTAAAACAATTTGCAACGATGTGGCCAGGTTTATGGCAAAAATGACAAACGGGTACATTACTATCACGTGTTAATAACTTGCTACTCTCGTTCACCCTCTGACGCCTATTATCTGTGAACAATGTGTTCATGACTTGAACGCACAGTAAATTTAATTCGGGGAAAAAACGTGGCCGATTGCTCATAACCAGACAAGACCGCGTTTCCGGCGACCTACCATCCACAATATTGCTGACAATTTCGGCTTCACTCAGACCTAACTGCAAAATAGCGGCAGATTCTTAAATTTCTGAGATATATCTGTGTAAATCCTCGCCAACCATCTGACTCCTAAAGAACAAATTTTGTTTTAACTCGACGAACTGCCGGGTAGGTATAAAGGTAAGAATAGCTTCGCGTTGAAATTCACTAAAGTTTTGTGAAGAAGTGTGTTTAATTAGTACATCACGCAAAGGACTTACAGGGTAAGGTAGTAATAGAGAAACGATACTTTTCCGGATATCAGGAAATGAATCATGCAAGTTGATCCCTATACGAAACAATTTTAATAAGTCGTCCACACTAAAACCATTACAGACCGGTAGCTTGCTTAAAAATTTTTCAGCGGGGTGAGGTAATTTACCGTATAAGGAGAACGTAGGTCTGACTCCTTCTAGCACAGTGAGGTTATTAAAGTTATTAATATTATTTGAAGAGGTATTGCTATCAATATTATTAGCGGCATTATTATTATTTTTATTAACATCTTTATTATTGGTATCACCGGGATGATCGTTATTGGTACACATACTACTTAAGGTTTTAATAGAGCTTTCAAGATTTAATATGTGGTCACCAAATTCTTTTATTTTATCAGAGTTCAGCAGTTCTTCATTACATAAGGTTTTCAACATGTTAAAACGCTTAGTAACGGAAGATAACCGGCCTCTCAGGCCATTGTAATATCTAACAGAAATCGGAGCTTCAATATTCTCGAATTCGTCGACAAAACTATGCAAACGCAAGGTTAATAATTGAATTTCTTTTTCTAAAGAAAAAACATTAAGATATTCGGGAACTGGTTTTATATTTTGGGCAATGACCATCCGTAACTTAACTCGCAGCTCGGATACGGACCCGGATACATTTACTCCCCTACATCTTAATTCAAATAAGAGGTCATCTTTCATGAGATAATCGATGTAAATATTATCATCGGCTGACTCCATGATTGCCTGACAAGACATACAAGTAAAATAAAAAAGGACAATCTAAGGAAACACAATATAAAAGGGTAGCATCCCAGAAGCTGAAAACATTAAAGTAATTACAATTATGCTTCTGATAATATTTCACTATGCAACGATTTATTAATACATTAACATATAAGTTTAATGGAGCAAAATACCAAATAAAAAAACAGACCGACCAGATTAAAGAACCACACGTTCTGGTACCAAATTGTAAACACCCTTATCGCCACCGTGAACACCCACGGCCCAAAAACACAAGCGACAGGTCGGATAGGGTGTAAACAAATAAAAAAATTTTTAGGAAGCGCTAAACAAAACAGAGGGATCGTTGCATGAGTAAAATAAAATCATTCACAAATAGGTTGTAAAAAAATTTAATTAATAACAAATAAGAGTGGCATATAAGATATTAACCATTAAATGTTTCAATAACAAAATTTCAAATCGGTGTAGACCGAACAATCGCAACAAACTAAATGAATACAATGTGGATAATTCAAAATAAAAAAAATGTAAAATAATGCTTTTATACAACTAACAATAGCTTTTTGTTGGCCAACATATATATATATATTCCCATTTCTGGGGACTTAGTCAGTCCAGTATAATCTACGTGTAAGTGTGGCTCTCTGTTAGAGAATATCTTATATCTAGCTGCTCCGGAAAATTTACTCATAAAGTTGATCATTTACTTATACACGAAGTTGCAATGGTGGCCATTTTTTCTAACCTAGAAATATTAAAAGCCCGCGTTTTTAGCGCGAGTATTATGAATTTGTAGGCAGCAACACTGTGAACGTGGGTCATAGTGACCTTGAATGGTGGATATCTTTACGAAAGGGAAGTATTATTTTTACAATCATTCTCCCTCTCATTAATAATACAAGCAATGTACTGACAGTGAGTGTATGAACGGCAAGCAGGCGATCCTTCAACTTTGTATTCAGTTAAGACAGTCATTTAATCATGAAACAAAATTAAACAAAAATATCATCTCCAGTAGCCTACATTTTATTTCAACTTATTTTCCTAATCTAGTGTTTAGTTCAATTTTGATAATTTTGTACGTTTATCATATTAACAAACTTTAAATTGTTAATAAGTAATTAGGTAATTAGTTACTTATTAACTAATAGTTAATAAATCTAACTATATTTCCTACATTATTATGCGCAACGTCTACAAGATAGGAAAAGCACCAAGTCTGCTGAAATTCTTGGGAAGATTATACTTTCGTAGAAGAAAATGTTGGTTTTTTTTAGATTGCGGCCTCGATAAATATTCTCGGGCAAAAGTGTATAAAACTCAAAGTTGTAGAACATCCAAGCACCTACAGTTTTCATTTCAACTTTTGTTGTACAACGCTTTGTTTAGCGTCAATTGGTGATTTTCTGTTATTTTTCTTGACAATCGATAAAATAGAATTTTTTTAAGATTACGGCCTTAGTACGCATTTTACGACAGAAATGTAATTATTGAAGTTATAGCATATTGAGAAATCTACAACTTCTACGCGCAACCTAAATCTAGCATTCTCGCAAATCTAGCAATCTAAAATCTAGCATTTTAAAATCTAGCATTTCAATTGAAATCTAGCATTTTCTTCTACGGAGCGTAGTTTAGCGTTAATTAGTGATTTTCTGTAAATGTTGCCCATTACAAGCAGGTGAAGTGTTAAATATTATTTGCATTCGATCTGTTAGTGCCAGGGCTACAATAAATAGTTCTCTCTCTTATCACATGGTCATCCAATTAGATGACTAAATCATTTAAGATAGAAGAGTTACAGGTGTAAAAAACACTAGTCACAGTTATCTCCTCAGAAAGTAATGAAATTCCCTGTACAGCCAGACCCGGTGGTGTAAAGTGAAGTTGTCATTTTCAGGGTGAAAAGTAGATGCTTTTCAGAGGGCCTGGCGTGGTGATAAGCATACTCTTTCAACTCAGTGAGGAAGGCAGGGTAAAAAATTTCATTCCTCGTTGTACCTAGTAAAACCTCTAAAGGTTCAAGCCAGCCATTTGGCGGATGACCTAAACAACAACTGTAAATTTAGCTCATAAAAATCGGTGACAAAATGTTATTGTTTTAAGATTGCGGCCTTGGTTCGCATTTTTCTACTGCAGTGTATTTTTAATAATAATTAAGTTGTAGGAAATTAAAAAGGCTAAAACTTATAATTTAAGCATTTTTTCTCTACAGAGCCTAGTTTAGACTAGGATTACTGATTTAGATTATTGATTATCCCTATTTTTAATTTTTACAGTTGATTTTCATTTTGCATCATTCACTCATGATTAAAATTAGGTTAGGCCACCTCCGTAGCGTAGTGGTTAGCGCTACGCTAACTAAATTATTAGTTCGTAATAATAATTTTTTTTAAATTTGTTATTTAAAATAATACGTAAGTTCAGTTAGCATAGAAAACTGTCGTTTACATCACTAGCAGGTTACGTTTCTCTTAGTTTTCTTCTACATCAACAAAACTAATTCAGTTTTTATGAACAAGGATAAACTACGTACACATGAAACAATAAAACAGAAGAAATTAAATATTGTTTTATTTCGAGTAATAATATCAACTTTTATGCTACTAATTTAAAATAATAAAAGGTTCAGACGAACATTTTTAAGCTTGATGTAAAGTACGTAATTGTAGTAATGTTGCTTCCGAAAATTAATAGTTTTATACAGAAAAAAAATCTAGAACGTAGTTCCCATATGTATGATTTGTATATTGTTTGTTAGAACAGAAAATAAATTAGATTTTACAAAATTTTGAAGATTATAATACATCTTGTTTCTTATAAGGTTCTTGGATGACCTAAGTAAAAAAGGTCTCTTTGGGCATAATAAATTTTAACTATCCCTCCACCACCTGTCAGCTCGACTTCAGATAAAGTTGTAAACAAACCAATAAACCTTCACTACCTACAAAATATTGTAACATTTAAAATTAAAGGAAAATTCTTTTCAGATTATTCAGTCAGTTCCCTTCTGTTCCTTGTTGGTGTAATACAGTATTATCGGTCGTACGTTATATGTGGTGCATGTTTCTCTCGCTATCTCTTCGGTATTCTAATGTTACGAATATTTCCGTTTTTTTTTTGTATTTTATTACGTTTGATTTATTATGTGTATAAGTGGTTTCTAATTTTTGTGAGACACCCACCTCTCTCTAGTCGACAGAAGCAAAATTGTCCGATAGTTTTCGCGAGTGATAGTGAGTTGGCTGGATAAAATTACTTTCACAGTTATGACTGGATTAAAACATACTCTTACCATGGATACTGAAATCTATTTCCCTTCCCATTCCACGGAAGTCCTGCACCCAAAGATTGTTATAAGGTATTTATGAACT
Source organism: Catonia carolina (assembly GCA_035578175.1). Lineage (NCBI taxonomy): Eukaryota > Metazoa > Arthropoda > Insecta > Hemiptera > Achilidae > Catonia > Catonia carolina. The sequence continues at coordinate 6,500,007 of JAQMRL010000004.1, forward strand.
TGTTTACTGGCTTTAGTTTGTGGAAGCAACTAAAATTTAGTCATTCTTGGGAGGATGACAAATTTACATCTCTTATCACAGTATAGAGATATAACTGAATGATTTACGCTGAAATTGATACCTTCGACACTGGTTCGATTTAATAGAAATGTAATTACTTTTACTAGCCGTATGTCAAGATTTCATTTTACATATATTATTTTCTCGAAAATTCCATTTTCACTGGGCTTTCAAGATAGAAATGGGTTTTACTGCGGCAACTACACAGATAAAAGAGTTTAAGTTTAAACGAAACTTCCGAAATGTTTCGTATTGTTACAGAACGAAAATTCTGTAAAATTACCGAGGGATCTCTTTATTCTGAAATTAGGTACATTTCATAGAAAATATGTTTCCTTCTACTTTTCAAATAAAATTACACCAGGAAATCCATTACTCACTATCCATACAATGGGGCTTCAGGGAATGACGGTATGTACTTTTTAATCGCAACAGATCGCTTGTCGTTTAGAAGTTGCCATAAATAATGCAGCAATTGCGGAGTTTGAGAAATCAAACGCCTCCCACGCCGCCGGGGACGAGGAAACTTACAAATATTTGTTGTAGCTACTTGAAGTTCACTTCTAAATACAGAAATTATACTGTTAAAATTATCTAACGCCTTCAAATTTATTTATTCAGTAAAAGTTATCGAAACTCATTAAGTTATAGGAATTTTGTTGAATGAAATCACACACATACGACAATTTTACACATTTTAATTTTAATATCATATAAGAGAAGTATCTTAACTTTATTATTTAGACAAAATAAAACCTAATGTATAAATACCAGTATTAATTAATAAGTTCATTGTCGTATGCCACACTATCTGCCTCATCCCAGTTGATGAAAACACATCCAGAAAGAAAATAAAGTAGCATACTACAATGAATTAGACCAAATGATGAAAACATTACCTATTTTGTAAAACAGATCCATTTTTACAAATTACACTAAAATCATAATGATTTCATTAATTTTCCACCGAAAATAATTTATTTTCTAATTAACATATTTTAAACACGGGGCGCACAACCCGCGGTTCCTGACTTGTTTTCTTTTTTTGCGGTCCGCAGTCCGTTCGAACATTTGGTCTTAAATTTAGTGAAACGAAATACTATTTCATAGTGAATGGCATAAGCCAGCTCAATATTATTGTGCCAAAGAACAATCTGATATTGACATTGAGTGTTACCTGCACGATTTTGTTTCCTAAAATGTTTCATTAAATTTCTACAAAAATTACTTACCACGAGAATAGTTAATATGCGAAATTTTTTTTCTCGTGTATTTTTTCTAAAGCTGTTACGCAAGAGTTAACAGAAAGTCACTTGGAATCAACTTTGAGAATAACAACTAAAGTACATAGGTTGCACAGGGTATGTTGGTACAGGTGTGTACCAACAGGTATATACAGGTATGTAGGCTATGCAAAGTTGCAGTACAAAATCGTAAAGTCTGTCATCCACCATAAAATAGTTGGATTTTAAAATTTAACCACAAGTCAATAAGACTAGGCCAATTATTAAATTCTAGCAAATTTATATCTGCGGCCTGGCTCGAAAAATCAGTAATTAATTGGCCCACCGTTAAAAAACGGTTGTGTACACATAATGATAAAAAGATAAACGGTTGTAAACACTCTTGTCTAAGCCAAACATAACAGGTATATCTATTATCACACCCGTCAATCACGGAAATAGGAACAAATTACAGAACATGATAGTGATACAGTACTAGGTCGAAATCTAATTATTTTTTATCTACCGAATGACAAAATTATTCGTATTAGTCACCGAAATTGAAACATAATTACAGCATACGATACTGATTCACATTTATTTTACCGTAGCCTATTTGTTATTTACATATTTATTTATGATTTACGTGCGTATTTATTATCAACTGATTGAGCAAAACAATTCTTGTTAATTGCCGAAATAGGAATAAAATTTTAGCCCGTCATTGATGCAAATTATGCAGTATTAAATTACCACGTCTATAATCGATCGGATGTCGAAATCACTTCCGACATTCGCCGAAATAGAAAAAATACAGCCCTTGATATTGTTAGAGTACTAGGTTGAAATTAACATCTTCATCAACCAGAGGACAAAATTACTCTCATTAATTACTAAAATTGTAAAATAATAAAACAATTTATGTTAAAACGGACTAGAACTAACTTGACATACGTATACATTATCAACCGAATGACTAAACCATGCTCGTCAATTTACGAACTAGAAATAAAATTACAGCACTTTACATTGACACAGATTAACATATTTTCTATCAAACGGATGAAAAATCACATCCGACAATTTCCAAAATAGGAAACAAATTACTGCACATGACATTGATATAGGCTAGAATTAAATTACCATTCTCAACCGAATTACTAAATATTATTTGTGAATTACTTACTGAACTAGGAACAAAATTGCAGCACATGACATTGTTACATAATTAGGTCAAAATTAAAATTAGAGCACCTAAATTAATACAGGCTAGAACTAATTTACCATTATCAACCGAATTACTAAATCATTTTTGTGAATTACTTACTGAACTAGGAACAAATTACAACACACTCATGACATTGGTATTGTCAGGCGCTATAAAATATTTGCTCATCTGTTTTAGCTATTTAATGTTTTATATTTTTTCTTTAGATGTGTTTCCCCAGACGGGAGAATTTACCGGCAAACGTTGTTCAGGCGTTAAAACAACATATCGCTCCCTCTGTTTACAAATTTCGTAAGTTACTTAACACTTCTGGGAAATCTGACCATAGCCGTAGATTACGAGGTACATTATCTAATTTTTATTCTAGTGCCTTTACAGGTAGTCATGTTTGTCCCGTTTCCCTAGTTAGGCCTACTTAATGTTGTATCGTGAGGTTCCCAACGTTTCCTATTTCTTCTCCCTTCATGACAAGATGACTTCAAGCTAGTCACGAGACTTGTACTGTAAAGTCTCGTTCGAACATTGAAACTTCATTTTATTTCCTGTGACAGCGTACCAATACTCGTAACAAAGTTTTCATTTAGGCTTATTTTTATTCATTACTGTCTAATGAAGCTCTGCCTGTGTTATGGTGAAGTATGCAATTATTTTCATAATGCTTTTAGTGATAGTAGTGTCAAGGAGGACAGTGAGTAGAAAATCTAACTGTCTCAAATTTACAGTGATAAAACTACTGAATCATACAGTATTCCGTTTAAAGAAAGAAGAATCCACTTATAAGCTAGGTGTGCTCATAGTGTCGCAGGCAAGTTGTAAACATTTCTGCAAACTATAGTCCGATTCACGAACGAAAACATCTGTCTTTAAACAGCAATATCTTTTCAATCGTTTTATGTCAAAACAATTACGGTACATCAAATTAAAGCTTGTTTTATTAGTGGTTAAAGTATATACATTAATATTTTCGAAAATTGATAGTATATTACATATAACGAATTACACATAAAAAGTACCCTGTTTTAAACCACTTTTACAGTAGGTTATACCCAACTTTAAGTTACTGTTACTTTTTTCCCGCGTACTTTAAAATATATTGGGCCACAACGTATTATAAAAGAAAGGTTTCTACGTGTAATGCATATTTTTGTTTTATTTTTGGGCAACTGGTTTTAAAATGGCGGCCGTTTTCAAAAAGAATTGTTATTTTGGCTACCAGTAATGAAGATACGGAAATAATTTTTGTACTGACGGTTGTATACTGTTTGTTTAGTCAAAACCCAGCTACAAAATATTTTACAATGTTTCTCCATTCAGTCAAGAAAACTGTAGGCCTATTTTATGCTCATACTAGTTTAGGTAGGGTGCGATTTTTAGAAAATTTCCAGTTTTGTGTTGTTGACACATACGTTTCTCTCAAGGCACTACAATACCTCGAAAAATAAACGTATTTCAACTTTATAACGGGAATGACATGTGTGGTTAGTAAACTAGGACTACCTATTTCAGATAGTCTGACCTCCGTTTTTTTTATTGTTGGTCCCTTTTCTCTTTTCGTTAAGTTGTTATCTAAAAATTTTGTTTGTCCTATATTCTTTACGGATCACTCGGTTTGAGTGAATCTTTCCGACTACATGTCGAAGCGATTTAATTTGTGCTGCCATTCGTTCAAACCTTGCAATAGGCTTATATTCAGTGTTTTGTAACATCAAATGCAAACAAAAGAATTCTAGAGAATTTTACGTAGCTAATCGAATAGGTACGTTTCATTTATCGTCTAAATACAAACACTGGTTACAGTGTTAAGTTAAACACTGGTTACAATGTAGCCCATCTAAATTTAGTAAAATACTTCATGACTGTAGAAATAGACATTACGTAGCAATTTAGCAAGCAATTTCGGTTTTATTTTAATTTAAATAACGAAGTAGCGAATGAAAACTCATAAGCAATGTACACATTTTGCTACCAACACCATTAATAGGTATACTGTTAGTAAAATCACTTGTAACATGAAATAATACGCATTGTGTAATACAAGTAATCCTAGGAGATAAATGACTAATTAAACCTATAATAACGCAGACTAACAAGATATTAAATAATTATGTCTTCGAGATGGCTAAAAACATAACCTGCAAAGATCGTTCCTAACCTCACTTGTTTTTGTTCTATGATTCTCGCGCCTGTTAGAAATGGCGGGTGGATTATAAGCAGACATAACCTCTTCACTTTGTTCCTAACCTCAAAGTTAATTCTCTCGCCTAAGATTTCGCGCCTAAATTATATACAGTAGAGGCGTATATCTACGTATATTTTTACCGGAGCCAGCAAGACACCAAAATTATATAGATGAGCCAGTAAGTAGGACCTGATCAACAATTGTTATACGTACAACTAGAGTAGTAATTTTTTCCACGGCTGAGCCACAAAGTGTCCCATGACAGAACTATATACATATATTTAAATAGGTTTACTATATACTTAATAGTAGTGTAAAAATGATAGTACTGGGACAACCTTGACCTTTGACCCGGAGAGTTCGAGCACAAAAAAAAAGAAAAAAAAAAAAAAAACCCGCCAAATTTTTAAACCCGATTTTCTCCGCAACGGCTGGGCCGATTTTGATGCGCGTGGTACCCACGTGACCAGGAGATCGAGATCTACAAGATAAGCCTTAATCCGTAGCCGTATCCCCGATGGAACCCGAGATCGCTTGTAACACGTGACCCGGGGGTCGGATCGACGAGGTTCAGGTGCGCGCAGGATCCGGACATTCCGTAGAACGCGTTACGTTCGGTTTCGACCGTTAGGTTCTTTCGGGACCCTAAATATATAAATTTAGGAAATATGTTACCGTCAAAAAATAACGCGGGACGGGCCGCAAGACTCGTCGCACTACCCGCAGGACTATCCGTAGCACTACCCGACGAGGTGAAGACTAATGATTGGGGCGATGAAATCTGTTTACTTGCAACTCTATTCTTTTAATTTTGACAATGACGCATGTTGTTGTTACGAGTCACGTGGCATGCGCGTGCCTTTCATTGACGTCATTCGTTTTTTATCTATGCACGCGCCAGACTATTGATCGGGATGATGCAACTTGTTATTGCAATTAAAGATGATGCAACGTGTTTACTTTGTTTATTTGCAGTGACGTCATCCGTTTTTTATCTGTGCACGCGCCAGACTATTGATCGGGATGATGCAACTTGTTTATTGCAATTAATTTTTCTAGATGATGCAACATATCATCCGTTAAAGTCACGAGCCGTCGACTCAGCGATAAGGTGTTTGTTTCAATTTTTAAAAAAACCGTTGACGTCATACCGCTTGTTATTCTCATTATGTACACAGAACCGCAGACTCAGCGTTTCCAATGCATTAGCATAGGAGAACTATGTGTATAAAAGCGCGCCGATTTTCCCATCGTATCATAACTCTACTGCCAGTAGTATCCACTGCCAGTCCGCTGACGTCACAGTTCTTCTGATTCATCTCTACCTACCTACCGTTAATTGAAGGTGAGTTTTATTCTACTTTAAGCAATCAAATTGAACTTTAAATATTTTTAAATTTTAAAAGACTTTAGCACTTTTATGAAATATGCACTTTGAATCTTTTATAAAAATTAAAACCTAAAATCTGTTTATAAAATTATGACGTAGAACCTAATACGAATTTAACGACGGGTAACACGTTGCCGGTACAGCAACAACACCAGTTTTAGCCGTTGTTGGTACAGCAACAACAACAACACCAGTTTCAGCGTTTACTATTATAAATACGGAATAACAATTTCCATACCTAAATTAAATTGTTCCAACCGCATGTTTGTAGTTTAGTAACGTATGTGAAACGCTCGTTCACTGAATATTTAGTCTGTTGTTGTAATCTGCAACAACACAACAACCGATACCGACTTAAACGTAGAAGTAAATAAATTTGAACTTTAAATCTTCTTATAAATTTAATACTTTGACTAACGCATGTTAAACGCTTGTACACTGAATATTTAGTCTGTTGTTTTAATCTGCAGCAACACAACAACCGATACCGACTTAAACGTAGAAGTAAATAAATTTGAACTTAAAATCTTCTTATTAAATTTAGACCTTGACTAGTCGAACTTAGAACGTAGTGGTATTAAAACGAGTCTTTAATGCGTGTTTCTGGTTTTGTTCTGTTTTAGTTTAAAATACCATCCGCCACCACCACCAGCAACAACAACAACCAACAACAACAACAACAAAATCAATTTGTTTGATCAACAGCTCATATTTAAAGGTTGGTCTTATTATAAATACTATACTGGAATAATAATGTACATACTAATAATAAAGGGATATTTGTTTAGCAAAGCGAATTCAAATAAATATTTAATTTATAAACTCTTGGCGAGTCTCTAATGCGTGTTTCTGTTTTTGTTACGTTTCAGTTTAAAATCATCCTCACCACCGCCGCTACTACCACCGTCACCACCATCAACACCAACAACAACAAAATCGACCATCGCCACCGCCGCTACCACCATCACCGCCAACAACTAGTGTTACGCACAAGCCTTCATTTAAAGGTTAGCCTTATTTTAAAATACAATATTTGTACTAACTACATATGATTAGTTTTGCATTGTATGTAATACCGAATATTATATCATACTAATAAATTTATTAATCAGTAGCCTTTACTATAATTATACCTAACACTTAAAGTTTGAACTTACTGTAGTAACTAAGAGAGGCAATTTATATGCCAGTGTACCGTCGAGATCTTTGATAGACGATGAACCATCGTTTTTGTTTTACAGCAAGTATGCAGACATTGAGGGTAGTGCTCCCAAAAATACAAGGGAGGATTTGGGGACATAGGATCTGGGCTGGGGAGATGAAGGCGCTCCTCTTCGTGCCTGAGGCTGGGGATTGCATGTCGGCATGGGTAGACATGCATACCCTTCGGGAGCTGGGGTTGTACGAGGAATTCCATGCATACCTAGATTCCCTTCGATCTACAACCCCGAGGAAGACCCGGTCTAGGAGAAGAAGGAGAATGATGAAATAGGTAATTTTATTATTTAGATGTTATGAACTTGACGGTACGACATAGGAATAAAATTATACCTAAAACTTAAGACTTTGACTAGCTGACCTTAGAACGTAGTAGTATTAAAAATCGTTTTATATTTTCTGTTGACAGCATCATTTACGCTATAACAATATTCTTATGCGTTATAGCGTTACTGTTCATAGTACTGCTTTACCTACTATACAAAATCTACGTCATGATAGTAGGTGAGTGTAGCGCCACATCAATCTCAAAATAAAAATCTCTATGCTATTTTGTTTAATACATACGGTATTTAACTATTTTGTTATAGAGATGTCACAACATAATGGCCTAACACCCGCCCAAATAGACGGGTTGTTAGAGGGGGACGATCCGAATGAAGAGGTTCCTCAAACATCGCGTAGGGGTTCTCCATCCTTGCTGGAGTTTGTGACCAACTACCCAGATTGGATGGAGGAAGATGAGGACACAGTAATCATCTACCATGATGTGCCTCCTCCGACAACGCAGAGGGACCCCATTTCGTTTGGATCACCAACACTTTCCATTGATACTGCTTCACCAACGCCATCGATACCATCACAACATGCGTCTCATTCTCCATCCCCCTCACCTATGCCGCCTACATTATGCAGAGCCTGCTACAACCATCCCAACGTAGTCAGATGTCCGGTATGTTTGGACAGAGTGCCGAACCGTGTGCTGCTGCCATGCCGGCATGTGACATGTACAGTGTGTTGGTCGCAGCTGCGGCATTGTCCCAAGTGTAGGAAACGGATCGAAGGAAATATAACAATCTTCCTGTGAGGTTAGTAGTTTTATCGTGTAGCAATACGAAAAAAGTAAATACATCCTGAACGACCGCTGTTACAACGTGTTATTTGTTTCAGAATCCTAGGCGGAGACGAGAAATAAGTTGACGGACCAACGGAGAGGCAACGAGCGGTTGATAATTATTGAAAGGTAAGATGGAAACAGAACTTGTAACTAAATTTACAACACCATAATTATTTGCAGGTTAGAGTTGTCGACGTAAATTTTGACTGTTTTGTAAATTGCTGCTAATGCAGGTGGCGAAGGATGAAATGAATTTATTTGTAATTTGAATTGATTATTTTATTATTTGAAATTATTATTACTTATAACAATTCTATTATCGCTTTTTAAAAACTTGATAAGACTTTATAGATATGTTTTAAAATTTAAATTGAAATTTAGTAAACTATTAATATGTAACCTAATGATCATTGCAAAAACGGTAACGTAACTTCTTTGTTTATCGCCTTGCAGGATGAATAGCCAAAGCAATAACACAATTGTTTGTCGACATGACGGTCTGCATAGGGTCAATATGGTTATTTGCCCCTATGACAAGTCGCACGTTATTGAACCTGGCAGGCTGATGAGACATCTGTACCGTTGCTCCCGTAACCACCGTGAGTCCGATTTGGTTGTATGTAAATACAACTGTACCCACCTCATCGAGGAGAAGGAGATGTCGCGACATCTGGAAGAGTGTCCCGATTCCTGGAAGAAACACTGTGGCATCAGGCAGGGAATACGGTTCGAAGCCGAGTTAATGCATATCCAGATGCCACCGTCGGCTGAGAATTGGGAGAAGGAGATGTCGCGACATCCTGCAGAATCCGAGGCGGGGATATAAAATAAGGTGACGGACCAACGGAGAGGCATCGATCGGTCGATAACTATTGAAAGGTAAGATGGAAACAGAACTTGTAACTAAATTTATAACACCATAATTATTTGTAGGTTAGAGTTGACGACGTAAATCTTAGTTTATTTTCAGGATGTCAGCATTCAGCACCCGGTACCTTGATTGTCCGTTCAGCAGGCATCACCTGTTCACGCCCAAGGACCTGATACGCCATACCGTCCACTGTTGGAAGGAGAACGGGAAGCCTGACCGTATAAAGTGTATATTTAACAGGGAGCATTATATAGAGCCGCACTTATGGACGCATCACATCACCAAGGAGTGCATGTATTCCTGGGCGATCCTAGACGAATTACCATTGGATGGCGATGAAGAGCTCCAATCATATGTAAATATACAGATTATATAAATTAGCTGTAAGTAGGTTACTGTTCATAGTCGTTACAGATTGGCAATATGACTTGCGATTTCAGCGCAGAGATGGATAGGGGGTATTACAGGACTCTAAGATCACATTACGACGAAGACACATGCAAGTTCAACAGTCAATACCGATTGCAGACCTGCTACGAGAGGAACAACAGAGCTTCACACGTAAACCACGTATTACTGTAAGCCTACGCGATGTGTGAATTTTGCGATAGACGCTAGTAATCTTTTATTTCATTGTTGCAGGCGTCTACGAAAGGAGGAAGAGTACCGCAGGAGACTAATACGGTTTCGGAAAGAGCTGCTGGAACTACAACACAGAATTCTAGTCTATTCGACCCGGAAGACCCTCGAACGCATGTCCTTCTGAATTCTTCCTCGGAAGGAGCCATTTACAGCGACAACTGGCGGATAAGCTGCGTACTAGGCGACATCGAGTGTTCGGAGGAATTCTACGGGATAATCCAGGGCACGTTCCCACAAGCCTTCGCTCATTACCTCGATCCGCTAGAGCTGCTGCTAGAATTTCCTTCGCCTATTTCGTTCGCCGCCTTGGCAGATTCGCTCAAAGACTACGTAGACAGCCTTGTGTTCGACATCGACCATGTTTGTAAAAATGGTACTGTTGAGCCGTAGGATGATGGATGCCGATAAACCGGACCTCGAAAGATGCGGTCTGATCCACTGCTCAGACTCCAATCGCGCGACTTGTAAAGAATGCGGATGGTGGAACTCTTCCGATACCACTCTACTACACGCGAGTAAAAATCACATCCTCTCGAGTCCGGAATGTAGTTTAGGCAAAGAAGTAATGGAATGTTACAGATTTTTTCAAGACGTCGCAGAAGTCTCCGAAATAATCTTTGAAGAAACATTTGATAATTGGCCTCATGAATCTCCTCGGGTGAACGACCTCGTAAAATCGGGGTTCTACTATACGGGTATACTAGACGTCACTGCATGTATCGAATGCGGCGTAGAGCTATACCAATGGAGAGTCGACGACGATCCAGATACCGAACATAGGAAGGCTTCGCCATATTGTCCGTTAGTAAATAGAAGAAGAAAAACTCGCAAGAGAATAAACCGAAGGTGATCGATCTAGGCCTCTTCATATTGCAAGTTGGTAAATAAAAAATCGAAGGCTGTAATATTTAATCAATAAATGTATGTATATAAAAATAACGTCTTTTCATTTCAAAATCCTCATTTAACCTATATATAAGCAGTGTCGCTCTCAGTGCAACGCACGATGAGCTTGAGAAAAGGTATAGCGCGAGCTTCACAAGCAAGCCCGCAGGAATTGTCCAACCAGAAACGTAGAGCTGAAGGGTATCGTGGACTTGTATAGTTCCGATCTGGTCGAGATGATCCCATACGCCAGAGTCAATAAGGGCTACAGATATATAATGACAGTAATAAATTGTTTTTCTAAATTTGCTATTGCCGTACCGCTCAAGAGCAAGACGGCTGAAGAAGTCGCTAGAGCTCTCGGTCCCATTTAGCAACTCGAAGAGGTTAATGAAGCTGATCGCCAAGCCCTCTTTCAAGGACAGGATCATATACGTCAAGTCGCAATGCGCTGTCGAGCTGCCCAAGACCTCGACCCATTTAGATAAACCTATTTACGTAGGCGCTACAGTCTTTGACTCCAGTAAGACCTTAATGTATTCATTTCATTGCGATGCCATGAAGAAGAGGTACGGGTCGTAAATCGACCGACACACGGTAAGAAAAAGCTGCGCAGCTAGCAGGAATAAGCAGGGAAAAGCTGCGCAGCTAGCAGGAATAAGCAGGGAAAAGCTGCGCAGCTAGCAGGAATAAGCTGCGCAGCTAGCAGGAATAAGCAGGAAAAAGCTGCGCAGCTAGCAGGAATAAGCAGGAAAAAGCTGCGCAGCTAGCAGGAATAAGCAGGAAAAAGCTGCGCAGCTAGCAGGAATAAGCAGGAAAAAGCTGCGCAGCTAGCAGGAAAAAGCTGCGCAGCTAGCAGGAAAAAGCTGCGCAGCTAGCAGGAATAAGCAGGAAAAAGCTGCGCAGCTAGCAGGAATAAGCAGGAAAAAGCTGCGCAGCTAGCAGGAATAAGGCAGGAAAAAGCTGCGCAGCTAGCAGGAATAAGCAGGAAAAAGCTGCGCAGCTAGCAGGAATAAGCAGGAAAAAGCTGCGCAGCTAGCAGGAATAAGCAGGAAAAAGCTGCGCAGCTAGCAGGAATAAGCAGGAAAAAGCTGCGCAGCTATCAGGAATAAGCAGGAAAAAGCTGCGCAGCTATCAGGAATAAGCAGGAAAAAGCTGCGCAGCTAGCAGGAATAAGCAGGAAAAAGCTGCGCAGCTAGCAGGAATAAGCAGGAAAAAGCTGCGCAGCTAGCAGGAAAAAGCAGGAAAAAGCTGCACAGCTAGCAGGAAGAAGCTGTGCAGCTAGCAGGAATAAGCTGCGCAGCTAGCAGGAAAAAGCTGTGCAGCTAGCAGGTAAAAGCCGTACAGTCGCTGGTCGTGTATTTATCGACGTCATTTGTTTTTGTCTTTACATACGACCGATAAGTGTGACATCTGCTTATTTGCAATTCTATACTTTTAATTTTAGGTTGATGTCACACATTCGGTTATTGTATTAAACTGCAGAATCGGTCTTTTGGTTGTATTACCGATAAGTCCGAAATCTGCTTAATTGTTTAGAACGTTGCATGTTGTTGTTACGGGTCACGTTGCATACGCGTGCCTTTCCGATGCAAGTTACTTAACGTACAAATAAACTGCAGATTCAGCGTTTCCATTGTATTTGAATAGGCTCCAATTATCTGTATAAAAGCCCGACGTTTTCCCATCGAATCATACCATCAGTGCATGTTACCGTCAAAAAATATAAAAACTGTCAGTTATCATCATGTCATCGTTGATAGCGGTTATATTTTGCATGGTGCTCACCTCTGCAACGTCATTCATCTCTACCTCAACCATAGAATATCTACAAACGTACGGCTATCTCGCGACAGAGACAAACGCTTCATTCACAGATCCCGAAACCGTCAAAACCGCTTTGAAGCAATTCCAAGAATTTTACGAATTACCGATCGATGGGGAGGAGAACGAGAACACTACCTGTTTGATGTCACAACCAAGGTGTGGCGTATTCGATTTAGCATCCGCCTATAAAACTGCACCGTATTCGTGGACAAAAAACAACTTATCATGGCATTACAGCCTGGCCACGCCGGAAATGGTAGCGGCTACCGAACACGCGTTTGAAATCTGGATGAACTCGTCAGGACTAACATTCCACCAGAACAGCGAGAACCCTGATATTGTGATAACCAACGGCCGTACCCTTCACAGGTACAGTAAAAGAGTGAGCGGTATGTGCCCCATACGCTTCGACGGACGAGGTGGAACTTTAGCACACGCATTTTTTCCCAAAAGGAATAATAGTGTTGTAGAGATACACGTGGATGGAGACGAACAATGGGACTATAGTTTGGATCGATTGATTCCATCCGGCAGCAACTTTCTAGCGATGATGTTACATGAAATTGGACATGTGATAGGAATCGAACACTCTACCGATAGACGTGCTGTCATGTATGCGTTTTACAGAGGATACACCAGTCTAGCCGAGGATGATATCAATGCTATTCAAAGTCTTTACGGCAGACCTAGACCTCGAACAACGCCGTCTACGACCGCTACTACAACAGCCGCCACCACTGTATCAGGAAAAAACAGCACCACTACTCCGCCGCCGAGTGAAGGCGCTGAACTTAAAACCTTCATTTGTCAGCACATCGACAATACGATGAAAATGGTCGTCATCAATAATAGGTTCTACATTCTACATGATAAACTTGTATGGTCATTAGACATCGGTGGTGAGTTTCATCACTCGAAGAAACCATTGGTGCTAACCGACTGGTTAAAGTTTCTACCGACAAAGTTTAATATTACAGCGGTGTATCAAAGGCCGAACGGACTGGTAGTTATGCTAGTAGACGGGAAGACATTGTACGTATTTAATATGCATAACCTTCAACTGGATACTGGATATCCAGTATCGGCCGCGAGACAATTCGGCATACCAGAGTCAAGTGATATACACACTATTATCAATACGTACACAGGCAAGACGTACGTATTATACAATGATATATTCTATGCCGAAATAGACGAAAATGATTTCACCTCGCGCGAAGTGGGAATGATTACCAAAATATTTCCTGGTATACCACTCGGTCTAGACTCTGCTATGCGATACACAAACGGAATACTCTACTTCTTCAAAGGAAACCTCATGTACGAGTTTAGCGAATTTTCAGGTAAACTACTACGAGCCGGTAAGATCGACTATACTTTGTTCGGAATAAAATGTTACGATAGCGTGATTATTGATCAATTTCGAAATATACTTTCGAAATATAATGTATTGCCTAAAAAGTGAATTATGTAACACGAGTTTTATTCTTCATGTACGGCTGTCCTTAGAGTCTGGGCCATTGTAATTTAGTTATAACGTTTTGATTTCAGAATATATGTATTAAACTTATTTTCAAAACGTGACATCATTTCAACACCTTTACACCTGTAGATATAAGTTTTGCTAAAGCCGAAGGCTTTTTCGGTCGTGAAGCGAAAGCGCAGCACGACGACAGGATCCGACCGGCAGGCCGGGCGAAAGCGCAGCACGACGACAGGATCCGACCGGCAGGCCGGATCCCTTCGGGAATCGGAACTCGACTTCCCGGTTCAGGTATTTCAGATACTTGCAGAGGTTCAGGTTACAAGAAATAAAAGACAGATTCATAAAGGAATAAAACATTTATTGTTATGATATGATGATGCGAACGAATACAATTATATGACGAGCTAATAATACATAAATCTACAAACTAGTAAAATGTGCGGTATAAACTTAACCGATTGGTTGGAGATTTGCTGTTAGATACGGATGGCCGTAGAATGTTGTCTTGCTGAAACCTTCGCAGATTCGTCGAGCAGCTAACTGCCCGAGAGTCTGAGGCTGAAAATTAAACGTTAAACGCCTAGTAGAATATTTCTTCTTCCTATTTTGCGTCTTACCGTTGTTGCTTATACACCTCCCATCGTCTATCAGGCATAGTCCACGCCAGAACCCCTCCTCTAACACCAATGCAGACATGCAAAGAGGTATGTCAAACTCCGATATAAGCGAAAAAGTTTTAATCATAGGCCATGTGGGTAACCCGGTATGTTTTAGGCTTATTATATTTAAGGTTTTATTTTTATATTTATCCCGTGTAGAATAAGGACTCTCTGGGCGACAATCAAATAAAAAAATGTCTATATCTCCATACGCTTTGGTCCTTCCCAACACGTATGAGACAAAACCGCCTGCTATGCACCAGCCAGACGCCCCTGCGGTATCCACCGCCGTCTTAATCGCTTCGATGAAGCCCTCATCAGAGAGCATCGGGTCTGCATATTCCTCTACATATTCCGTACAGGATTTGATAGCCCATATCAGACTGCGCTCTAAGGCGGCAGCATCGATGAGGTAGTGATAACGGAAAACTTCCATTAGAGGAGCGATGAATAACTAAAACAGAAGAGAGCGTAAAAAATATTAATGTTAAAATTCCATTAAAACAATCCATGTTAAGGTTCTATTACTCTATTCTGCATTGTACGTTGCAATCTGTTCAATTCAGAACAATAAGCAACCCCATCAGACCCTCCCAGGAATCGATCACCTATCCTGCCTGCATGTGTTTTAGGTACTATAGGCGGTTTAGGTTACAAGAAATAAAAGACGGATTCATAAAAGAATAAAACATTTATTGATATATGATGATGATGATGATGATGAAAATGAAAACGAATACATGTATGGCGATGAGCTCTTAATAAGTACGATACTGCAATTCGCGTATGATAAAGTTACCATGTATTCCGCTGCAGTTGAGCTTGAGGGATAATTATACATAAAAGGGATTAGGAGGACATAGGGCTTGAGGGATTATTATTCATATACGTAGGGAACGAACTGCGGCCATCGATCGTGGAGTGCATGATATATGGTTCGCGCATGCGCGCCTTCCTCTACATCAATCACCATGTGGGATGGGAAATCTATAGGACCGCACTCGGTTTCCTCAAACCTTACATAACTACTATTTATGTAAATTGGTTTTACGCGACAGCCGAAAAAAAGGTTCCCATGAGAAATCGATAGAAGTCTCCGACCTGTCTGAAGTCCTCTACTTCTTCGACACATATTCGGAAGGAAAATCCGAATTCGTTCCCTACGTTCTGACACGTCTGGCAGACTACCACATCATCAGAGTCTACGAGACCGTCCACGGACACACCCTCGTCATCAGAGTCTGCGAGGTCGTCCATGGACTCGTTCGCCGTCAAGTCCATGTCGACCTCTTCGATCAAGTTCATGTCGACCTCTTCGATCAAGTCCATGTCGGCCTCTTCGACGGCGACCGTCCCGATCGACAAGACGTCGTCACCCTCCACCGATTCATCCTCAATCATCTCAGCTTCTACCTCCTCGATTGTAATCATCTTTGGCTGATACCCCTCGATGTACATGGCCTACAACAAAAATAGACATGGTATCACACTACTGATCGCCGGGAAATGAGCGAACGGATCAGGTCAAGCATGAGACGTACGTACGCACTGAGGCCAGCGATGAGCTCTTAATAAGTACGACACTGCAATTCGCGTATGATAAAGTTACCATGTATTACGATGCAGTTGAGCTTGTGGGATAATTATACATATATGAGATTATGAGGACATAGGGCTTGAGGGATTATTATTCATATACGTAGGGAACGAACTGCGGCCATCGATCGTGGAGTGCGTGATATATGGTTCGCGCATGCGCGCCTTCCTCTACATCAATCGCCATGTGGGATGGGAAATCTATAGGGCCGCACTCGGTTTCCTCACAAATCCATGTAGGCCTCTTCGATCAAGGCTCAGTCGACCTCTTCGATCAAGTCCATGTCGGTCTCTTCGATGTACGAGACGTACGGTACGCACTGAGGCCACCTATCATGGACCTCATGGTAGATATGACTTATGGAAGTCACAGCATCTGTGCGTATATGGACGGCGCATGGGACCATACTCTCTAGAGGATACATCATCTCGTAAGAGTACGAGGGGAACAGCGCCCTTAGTTCCTGAAGAAACTGATGGGCGTCTTCGCCGTTGTCTTCAGGCTCGTCTAGATCGTCCAGATCGTCCTGAAGCTCGTTAAGATCTATAATAAAGGCCGTCCCCTCTTCGTCGTTTAACTCCTCGCACAGCTCGCATACATCCTCGCCCTGTTCTTCTTCAATCTCGCCCGTCTCCACGTCTCCAAAAATGCTCACAACCTCAGGCAACGGTTTGTGAAAGCACATTTTTTTATATGTCTGAAATATAAGTAAGAATTTTTAAAACTATATGCGTAAACAGCTCCAATTATTGCCATTGGCCTGTCTTTCCATAATTCCTGCAAAACCATATGTTTTAGTTTAACGGGAAAAGTACGGTACTTTGAAATGAAAACAATGATAAACAGTTTAATACATTTATTCTATTAATGGTATATAAATTTAATACAAATACTATTACTAATACTAATACTGCTAATAATAATACGATGGAATGCGCATCCCGTCATTCTGTCTGAGGCTTCACCGCAGCGATTTTGCGGATTATTTTTTTGGTGCCTCGGTCTCTCAAGATCGATTCTAGCGTGTCGTGAATTACGTTATCGACCGCCGTCAAACGAGGATCACCCTCGTTGGCGACGAGCTCGACTCTGCTCTTCACGCGCTTGAACCTGTCCCCGAAGGACACTCCCTCGATCTCGCTCGTCTCGTAGAGCTCAATTCGCATGAGGTATTTACCTCTCTTAGGTACCGACCACGCGTTGTAATGTTTTTAGTCGGTCTTGAGCTCTACGGACTCCGAGTACGATGATGGTTCCCGTGAGGGACCTGCATCCTCGAAGAGAGCGGTTATGGGTCGTTTGGTCGGTCTGGCCCTCATGAGATCCCATAGATCATCGACGTCCTGCTCCCGGTACTGTTTCTCCTCGAAAGCAGGCGCGGTTCGTGCGCATTCCATCAGGAACCCGACAGTTAACCTCTCGTCCATCTTCTCCAAGACGCCCATCTGGTTGTTCTCGTTGAAGATGGGCAGGAGCATCTTCAATTTCATCACTTTAAAGAATTCGAAGATGCCTCCGGACAGCCTTTTACAACTGTCGGGCTCCCTACCGCCCACCCTAGCGATCGCGTCCTCCCATTTCGCTAGGGTTACCAACCCGAATGTATAATACTGCACTAGCACTTCCATCATGCTGAGCATTCGGGTTGGTAATCGGGTCGGTTGCTCCACTCGTGCCGCCGGCTGGGCCTGTTGAACGGGATGCGCCTCAGGTTCGACCGCTCGCATCTCCTGTTGTGCATGTACGTCCTCCGGCTGCACCTCGACTGGTCGCTGGGGTGGCTGAGGAGCTGAGACCTCCGGCTGCACCTCGACTGGTTGCCGAGGTGGCTGAGGAGCTGGACGCACCGGTAATAACTCGACTTCGGGTCGCTCGTCGTCCAAGTTTATTACCGGCATGTTTCTAGCCGCCCCCAACACCTCGTCAAACAGTCTCGCCGCTTCCAGTCTCGACAATTCCCGGGACACTGATGGAGCACGATTCATCTGCACAGAGAACATTTAGCATTAGAACCTTTTGGATAGAATACGAGAGGTCAATATATAACAACATCCCAGCGATTAAGTCTTCTTCGACTTTCAACGAACTGAAAGAGCGTAACGTCACGCATACACATGCGCCGGCCAGTTCGCTGTAGCGGATGTCATTCAAATCATAGGCGCAAACCGCCTCTAACAGGAGATCGTAAGACATATCTCCGACCTTCTTCAGGTCTCGGACATCTACCGTAGGGAAAATCCTGGACAGAATCGGATGAACAAAGTCGTGAGGTAGTACTATAGATACCCTCCACGACAGCTCCTTCAGCACTTCCATCTCCCATCGCAGGATGGACTCTGTGCTACAGGAATCGGCGGTAGAGGCCGCCAACTCATCAGAAGTAAAGCATCCGTACGCCTCGTAAAATTTCGAACTTATCAGCATGCATGAGCATGCCAGTAGTTGTAAATTACCCGGCTCAGTATCGGGCTTGCGGTTAAGGAACCTATCGAAATATATCACTGCGGCTGCAGCCACCTTGTGGTACATTCGCCTGTACTGACATAAATCTTTTATCCATCCTACTACAACGGTTCTCATATTCTTTCGGATCTTAGATCCGTCACATAGATATGAGTAAACGGTTGGTGGAGGCTGGGATGAAAGCAGATTGTGCAACACTACGTCACTTGTAAGGTTTGTATCTGCATATGCCACAGTCTCGGCTGCGGTTTCCAAACATAGAAGGTTTGTAGCCATGTTCTCTATGTTGACGATATTAACTTAGTAATTACTTAATTTATTTCCGCTGCCGACAAAATACTTACGGAGAAGTATGTAGCCTGGTACTGTTGATGGAGGTGAACGAGGAGATAATGGCGTAGACGATGAGGTGCCGGTGTTGTTGGTGGAGTTGAAGCGGGTGACGATGGGGTGACGGAGGATGCTGAGATGTTGTTGTTGTTGTTGGTGTTG
This sequence comes from Catonia carolina, assembly GCA_035578175.1. Taxonomy (NCBI): domain Eukaryota; kingdom Metazoa; phylum Arthropoda; class Insecta; order Hemiptera; family Achilidae; genus Catonia; species Catonia carolina. The sequence continues at coordinate 6,519,344 of JAQMRL010000004.1, forward strand.
TTGGTGGTGATAGTGGTGGTAGCGGCGGTGGTGAGGATGATTTTAAACTGAAACGTAACAAAAACAGAAACACGCATTAGAGACTCGTCAAGGGTTTATAAATTAAATATTTATTTGAATTCGCTTTGCTAAATAAATATCCCTTTATTATTAGTATGTAAATTATTATTCCAGTATAGTATTTATAATAAGACCAACCTTTAAATATGAGCTGTTGATCAAACAAATTGATTTTGTTGTTGTTGTTGTTGGTTGTTGTTGTTGTTGCTGGTGGTGGTGGCGGATGGTATTTTAAACTAAAACAGAACAAAACCAGAAACACGCATTAGAGACTCGTTTTAATACCACTACGTTCTAAGTTCGACTAGTCAAGGTCTAAATTTAATAAGAAGATTTTAAGTTCAAATTTATTTACTTCTACGTTTAAGTCGGTATCGGTTGTTGTGTTGCTGCAGATTAAAACAACAGACTAAATATTCAGTGTACAAGCGTTTAACATGCGTTAGTCAAAGTATTAAATTTATAAGAAGATTTAAAGTTCAAATTTATTTACTTCTACGTTTAAGTCGGTATCGGTTGTTGTGTTGTTGCAGATTACAACAACAGACTAAATATTCAGTGAACGAGCGTTTCACATACGTTACTAAACTACAAACATGCGGTTGGAACAATTTAATTTAGGTATGGAAATTGTTATTCCGTATTTATAATAGTAAACGCTGAAACTGGTGTTGTTGTTGTTGCTGTACCAACAACGGCTAAAACTGGTGTTGTTGCTGTACCGGCAACGTGTTACCCGTCGTTAAATTCGTATTAGGTTCTACGTCATAATTTTATAAACAGATTTTAGGTTTTAATTTTTATAAAAGATTCAAAGTGCATATTTCATAAAAGTGCTAAAGTCTTTTAAAATTTAAAAATATTTAAAGTTCAATTTGATTGCTTAAAGTAGAATAAAACTCACCTTCAATTAACGGTAGGTAGGTAGAGATGAATCAGAAGAACTGTGACGTCAGCGGACTGGCAGTGGATACTACTGGCAGTAGAGTTATGATACGATGGGAAAATCGGCGCGCTTTTATACACATAGTTCTCCTATGCTAATGCATTGGAAACGCTGAGTCTGCGGTTCTGTGTACATAATGAGAATAACAAGCGGTATGACGTCAACGGTTTTTTTAAAAATTGAAACAAACACCTTATCGCTGAGTCGACGGCTCGTGACTTTAACGGATGATATGTTGCATCATCTAGAAAAATTAATTGCAATAAACAAGTTGCATCATCCCGATCAATAGTCTGGCGCGTGCACAGATAAAAAACGGATGACGTCACTGCAAATAAACAAAGTAAACACGTTGCATCATCTTTAATTGCAATAACAAGTTGCATCATCCCGATCAATAGTCTGGCGCGTGCATAGATAAAAAACGAATGACGTCAATGAAAGGCACGCGCATGCCACGTGACTCGTAACAACAACATGCGTCATTGTCAAAATTAAAAGAATAGAGTTGCAAGTAAACAGATTTCATCGCCCCAATCATTAGTCTTCACCTCGTCGGGTAGTGCTACGGATAGTCCTGCGGGTAGTGCGACGAGTCTTGCGGCCCGTCCCGCGTTATTTTTTGACGGTAACATATTTCCTAAATTTATATATTTAGGGTCCCGAAAGAACCTAACGGTCGAAACCGAACGTAACGCGTTCTACGGAATGTCCGGATCCTGCGCGCACCTGAACCTCGTCGATCCGACCCCCGGGTCACGTGTTACAAGCGATCTCGGGTTCCATCGGGGATACGGCTACGGATTAAGGCTTATCTTGTAGATCTCGATCTCCCGGTCACGTGGGTACTGCCCGCATAAAAACGAATGACGTCAATGATAATAAACTAAAGTACAGTGTGTTCCGAAACGAAATTAACAAAATTACTGAAATTACCGATTGTTCGGATCCCAAAAGAACCTAACGGCCGAAACCGGACGTAACGCGTTCTACGGAACGTCCTGATCCTGCGCGCACCTAAACCTCGTCGATCCGACCCCCAGGTCACGTGTTACAATCGATCTCGGGTTCCATCGGGGATACGGCTACGGATTAGGGCTTATCTTGTAGATCTCGTTCTCCTGGTCACGTGGGTACCACGCGCATCAAAATCGGCCCAGCCGTTGCGGAGAAAATCGGGTTTGAAAATTTGGCGGGGTTTTTTTTTTTTTGTGCTCGAACTCTCCGGGTCAAAGGTCAAGGTTGTCCTAGTACTCTCATTTTTACACTACTCTTAATAACTATTATGTTTGATTTTCAGAAATATCACATAAATATTAATTAAATGAGTAAGGTTCCTTGTTACTTTCATATTGACTATAGTTAAACAGAAAAATTTAATATTATTTAAATTTGCAGAAGACTTTAAGAAAAACTACAACTTAGCTAGTTATTTTAAATTTTAATATAAAAAAATAGATTAAATGTTACATTAGGTTTCGCAAAGGAAAATATTTTAATTTTAACATTTCAGTTAGTAGTTACAGATTATGAAAAGACATGAAAATGCATATATTTTAGGTAATGTCTCGACAAAGATTTTCTTGTTAGATACTTGTAAATTAACGGCTATAAAGGTTTCGATAATAGAGTCTTCCGTGTAAGATATAATTAATCGGTTTCGCCGAATCACAGTTGACCGAAACTGAGGATTTCACAAAAATATAAAAAAGATTTTATATATTATAAAAAAGACCTCATTTTAACAACACATATGTTGTGAAACACTCACGAATCCTGGTAATCTTATTCTCGAGATGGTAGATAGAACAGTATCGAAAAGGTTTCCGACATTTCAAAATCCAGCAGAAAATCCCATCAAGACGTAGAATATTGGAGGATGATAAAGATCACATTCGGGAATCGAATACCCAAGTGATGATCAGTAAGTAGAAAGTAGTAGGCATTGAAATTCTAACTTGCTGTATTACGTTGATCAGAACATGTTACATCCAAAACGGTACTCCAAAACGTACACTCGAACCATGTACCTGAATCGTGCATCTGAATAGCACACTTGAACCCTGCAGAAAAGATCGGACGAGTGTCAATAATTTATAAAAAGATCTTAACAACAGCACCTTCACACAATACCAGTAAAGTAGAAAAATAAGGTTATGTAATATAAGGAAATAAGAACAGAGTTACGAGTTTAAAAAAATATACAATAATAAACCTTAAAACAACTTGCCGAAATACAATTAACTAATCTTTTTAGAAAACACATTTCTTATACAGAAAACATAATATCTTTAGAAAAGTAGTGCAATTAAAATTGATTTTAGTTTGATATAACAGGTAGCTTATAGTTAGAAATAGGCCTAAAACTAGGCATAGCTTAGCTTTACAAAAGAAAATAAAACAACTCGTAATAATATTCTCAGTTCCTGGGATGCTAATAAAGGAAATTTGCTTACCATATCTATGGGCAGAAGAAAATACTTTTCCTAAAAAAGTATTAAAACAATCAAATTTTACGTAACAAAATTACATCAGAACTGTAAACGTAACTAGGTAGAACTACGCCGAACAAGTCACAGGCAGGTACATCGTTGCAGCGCAGCGTGAGGGACAGAAGAAGTACCTAAGAAAAAAAACAGAGAGCGCCAGCTTACGGCAAGCAGAACCGTATTATCGGCAAAACAGATAAGGAAATCTACAACGACGAACAACGTAGACAAAACCTAATGAAACGGTAACAATCTGCTGATCAGATGTTACAGTAAACGGCCTACGACAACAAGACACTGCGGGGCTCTGGGGGCCACCACTGTCACGCTGTGGTGGGGACCCAACTGCCGCTGTGGGAAGGCTAGGCCTGAACCCGGTAGCCGAGCCGTCACTCTTCGGGCTCCGCTTCCAACACGCCGGCTCGCCGCTTCCGATCCAGACAACGACAAGAAGTCCACCACGGTACACGGCTGCCGGACTCCAGCGAGGACTAATCGAGGACCCCGCAAGAGAGAAGATGATGCTTCCGCTCACCGACCCGACACCGTAAACCGTTGTCCGGACCGTCATCTCTCGCTGACACGAGCGATGCCCACAGCGGTCCCTCGACCGAGTCTTAGCCACCGGACCCGACGAAGCAACCATCGACGCACTACTGCGAGGGAAGAAGATAATTTCTCCCCTGGACGACGACTTGCCGTGTCGCCCAACCTCGACCGCCACGACGACTTTGACCGATGCCTCTCCAAGGCTACCACCGCTTAAACGGCCCTTTTCAGGTCCATCAAACAAATAAGGTTTGCCACTTAATGTCGCCATCCGGTGACATATATAACATTTGGTTGCATTCATACATTGAATCCCCATGTAACGTACGACGGAAGTACATAAAAATGAAAAATACTGCAAGGAGTGGCTTTAGAAATTCGAATTGCATAAGAAGTGAAGATCCGTTAAAGATATGAAAAAAAGTGGAAATTAATATGACAACCGAAAAATTAAAATTGGGACAACAGTATTTAAATAACTTTTTGTGTAATCCAATGTAATATAATACGGAATAAGAATACAGAATAGTAACAATAAAGAAAATAGAACAGAGAGTAAAGAGAAGTGAAGAAATATTTATAATATCAATATTGTTGAATAAATCCAAGAACAAAATTAATGTATAAGAAAAAACACCGGTCGACGGGAGAAGCTGGCTAAGTATAAGGATGAAAGGAGAACCCTACAATGAAATGTCAGAAATTCCATATCGCGGAAAAAATGGTCATAATATAAGGAGTGATTCAAAACTATGGTAAAATTATTTTGTACATGATTGTATAGATAAAAAATTAGTTAAAATGCATATAAACAAAAATGTTCGCTAACGCTTTATTACGACATCGCAATGGCGCTTTTTAGCGAGTTAGATGTAGTGAAATATTTTGCCCCGATTTCATTTCCCCTGGTGAAATGAGTATCCCAAAAATGGTGGATTTGTATAGAAAATCACATAAAAAACCGAATAAAACAAGCAGAATGTAGCATAATGTAAATAAAAGTTTAATAAAATGGACTCTTAGATAGTATACTACACATCAATACTTAGAAGGTAACGAATAACGGTGAAGGGATAAATGTTTAAATAACTCACTAAAAAAACATTTTTCGATGAAAAGGTTTATATCTATAAACAATCATATAATAGACCCTATAGAAACGCGAAACATTTTAGAACACGATATTTCATTCTGACATTTCATAAAAATGACATCATTCATTGTTATAGAATGTCAGAATTCCCTTATCGCGGTCTAAAATGGTCACATGTTAGACCCTATAGAAATCTATAGAGCCGTAACGACCATTTTAGAACACGATATTTCTTAGAAAATCACATAAAAATCGAATAAAACAAGATCGAAAGCTGTAGTGTTAGCAGTTGTAGAAACAAGGGGTGAAATATGCAAAAAAACTTTAGTAGATAAAGTCTTTAACGATTGATGCACAATAACTTTTTAACGACGAATGAATAAACATTTTTCCCAATAAAAATTGTAGAGAATTTAATTCTGGAAGCAATTATTTAACCAGAATGTAACATAATGTAAATAAAAGTTTAATAAAATGGATTCTTAGGTAGTACACCACACATCAATACTTAGTATACTACCTATGAGTCTATTTTATTAGAGTTTTATTTACATCAGGTTACATTGCTTACACAATTGCTTCCAGAATTAAATTCTCTACAATTTTTTTTTGGTAAAATTTATTGGTCGTTAAACAAAGTTATTGAACATCAAACGTAGAAGACTGTTTTTCTAAGAATTTTCGCATATTTCTTTTTTTTCTCAAAAACTGCTAACACTAAAGTTGATTTTTTAGGTGATTTTCTATATACATCCACCATGTGTCCCAGAAAGTAGCCCCCAAAAAATCCAGTATCTCTCTGTACTGAAATCGAGGCAAAATATTCTGCTTGCTATAACTTGCAAATGAAGCGTTTGGAACATATAATATGATTATATAAACTTTTTTCCTTATTTTTACCTCTACAATCATGTACAAAATTATATAACTATAATTTATAATCACTTTGTATAAAGACCTATAGACACCTATAGAGCCGTAAAGGCCATTTAATACTACGATGTTCGATTCTGGCATCTCATTACAGTGAAATATCAGAATTCTCTCATCGCGATCTAAAATGGCCATATATAAGACGCTATAGAAACCTATAGAGTCTTAAAGACCATTTTAGAACACGATGTATCATTCTGACATTTCATAATAATGAAATAATTCATTGTTATGGAATGTCAGACTACCGTGATCTAAAATGGCCACATATTAGACCCTATAGAAACGTAACGACCATTTTAGAACACGAAATTTCATTCTGACATTTCATAAAAAAGACATCATTTATTGTTATGGAATGTCAGAATTCCCTTATCGCGGTCTAAAATGGTCACATGTTAGACCCTATAGAAAGCTATAGAGCCGTAACGACATTTTAGAACACGATATTTCATTCTGACATTTCATAAAATGAAATCATTCATTGTTATGGAATATCAGAATTCCCTACATATCATCCCGATATTTCACTGGCAGTTTTCAAACAGTTTTTTTTATTTTTTTTATATATTTTTTATTTTATATAATTTTTTATTTTATATTTTATTATTTTATATATATTTTTATTTTTATTTATTTATTTTTTTAATTTATTTTTTTTCAACACAAAACACAGAACACAGAACAAAGTACACAGAATAAAGTCATTCTGACATATGTTTGTCAGAATTTTCTTTAGGTAGTCTCAGATTTCTCAGGTTTTTTTTGTTCGGGTTCTTCTTCTTCTTTATACCTGCCAGCTTCTCTGGTCTGCAGCAACCAGCTGCCCGGATTTTGTTGTTGGCGTTTTTCATTTATCAGTCCATAATATTTGTTTTGCATTTTTCCATTGTTTGAGACCATTCTTGTTGTATTACGTAAGCAAATTGTTAACATGCATCTTCCCTAAATCAGGAATAATAAGCGAATCGTTATGCCCCATACATAACTAAAGATTTTCATGCACATACAAGTATTCATACATGCACGCGCGAATACTCATACACACACACACACACACACACACACACACACACACGCATACAAAACGTATATAATTTAATAAGGTTACGTGGTACATAAAAAAAAGTGAATTTTTTTCCAGCTATTCGATGGAACATATTCACGGAAAAAATTGACAAACTGCAATGTTTAAGATAGCAGGGTTAAACATATATGCTCGGGAGTAAGGAATGACACATGAACAATGTATTATACAAAGATTTGTTAAAAAATACAGCAAAGATAGACAGCCTGACAATGAAATTAATACGTTAGTTTTAAAATGCAATTACATAGAAAACCAAATTTAGCGCCGACCAAATGAAGCAGGCGGTTCCGGCGATGGATGAAGGAGTTAGAGCAGCTACATATAACCAGTATAAACGAAACTTTCACGATCGAAAATTGAATAGGTTACGATGACAAGAACGTTTTGAAAGACTGCACGATTCTGAACGTGTTTTCTAATATTTTCTCTTAGATTAAGAAGGGATTAGGATCAGATAAGATCGTGTATCACATATTATTAATATAGCAAGATCAGGTGCTAGTGGAGAAAATGAACTTACCATTAATAGTGTGAAAGATGAGGCTGAAAATGAGGAATGTAGCTAATAATAAGAACTTACTGCGCCGCCAAAGATGCTAAACGAAACAGCTTCTGACATAGCAGCGGATTGTTGAAGTATTTATAAATCTAATTCATCGCAAGCTATTAATGGTTGTGTATTACAATAAAACATGAAAACCATATTATAAATCTGAATTTAATTAAATTTCGTAAGAAAACTAAATTGGTTTCGTTTAAGAAAATATTTGCGCTACAACTTTTTCAGTATTGAGAATTATCCCAAATTTCGTTATTCACGAATAATGTGCAAGTACCGCGAATAAGCTACAGTTTTATGTATTGAAAACAATTCAGTGCCTTAAGAAACGTCCAGAGGAACCTGCCATGGCTTTGGTTCCGAAAAATAACGACAAAATTAAAATTGGGAATTTAACGTTGTTGGGAAAATGGTACCACGTGTCCTTAAAATGCTTATGCAAACAAATTTTTAGCTACCCTCAGTCACTTGACAGCAGTAATAAGCAAACACCAAAACCTCCTAACACCCAAAATGGTTACGTAATACTTAAATGGTCACAAATTGGTTATGCAAACGTTTCTGTTTGAACAGCTGTAATTTAGACGTTTCGTCTTGTTCGTCTTATTCTTCGTCCTCGTCTAAGTCTCCGTCCTCGTCTTCGTCGGTGTGTGTTCTTGTATTTGTCTATGTCCTTTTCACGGTTTCGTCCCGTCGTCGTCATTGTTCTGGTAATGTATCCCTGTATTTGTCTTAGTCTTTGTCTTCGTCCCCGTTTCGTCCTTGTTTCCGTCTTAGTCTTCGTCCTCGTCACTGTCTCGGTCATCGTCTTATTCTTTTTCCCCGACATATTGTCCGCTGTCATTAAATTTGAAGACGTTCTTGTCACGTCTTGGTCAGTTTCATCAACGTCCTCGTCGTCATCCCAGTCTTAGTTTAAGTCCTTGTTCTAAGTCCTAAGTCCTAAGTCCTTGTCCTCGTCTCCGTCATCGTAACCTACTTCGTCAAGGTCCGCGTACCCTATCATCGTCTTTGTTCATGTCATCGTCAATTATCTACTCTTCTTTTTTTTTATCTTTCTTCACTCTTCTTTTCTTGTTTTCCGTCTTGGCTTCTTTTTCTTTTATGAGTTGTCCTCATTCTATTATCCACATTTCTTCGTCGTCTATGAGTATCTTCAATCTTCTTTTCTTGATTTCCTTCCATATTGGCTTATTTGTTCTTCAATTAGTTATCCTTCACTTTATTCTTTTTTCAATATTTGGCTTTTATTCTTATCTTCAAGATCTCTTTCCTTGTTTTCTGTTTGCTGTTTGTTTGCTCCCGCTCTCTTTCCATTTATCAGTGAGTGACACTGGGGCTTTATATAATTTAGACTCGCCTCCGGCGAGGCAGGGGGCTTCGCCCCCTGCACCACCTCGCCACTCCAGCGGCGAGGATATAAAAATGTTAAAGTAAGCTTTTTGTATATGTTTTTATTTCTAAACGAGAATCCAAAAAAACATTTTGTATTTTCAAAATTTGAGATTTAAAAATATTTTGTGGTGGGTATTTTGGGTTGATGGGTCTTCTGTTACTTATACTTGAAATGCTCCAGCAGTGGAACAAAAATGCTCCTGGATAATTTTTAGCTACGACCCACCGTTTGAAAGATGAAAAATACTCCCTCCTCCGCTATAATGGGCCGAAGTTACAAAAATGTTAAAATAAACTCCTTGTATTTGTTATTAAAACTAAACGACATGCCGTAAAAAAATTAAATATTTTCAAAATATAAGATTTAAAAAAAAAGTTTTGGGGGGATTTTGGGCTGATGGGACTTTTCGTTACTTTTTCTTTAAGTACCCCGGCACTGGAACAAACTTCAAAAGAAGGATGTTGTGTCACGCTGACTTAGCTCCAATACTACTTGACATACAACGTACATCAGAAACATTTGTCATTCCGAACTAAACAAGAAATTTATTTATTTAGCGTATGGCTTTTCAAGACATTTAAAAATCAGCATCATAATTGTTATATATTGGGATCAAATGTGACCCTCTGTCTATAAGGATGGGAAATAACATTAATGATTGTTTGGGAAACAAATAGTCATAAAAATAAACATGAAAAATATGTACATACAGTACGTAATTATAAAAAAAAATGCTCAAGTCTATATACAGACTTCCAGTCTGTCCAAGTAGGCTATTGATTCTGGAGTTGCCATCAGGAAATCCGCTCTTGTCCCTCCTCTAAAGGCAATTATTCTGCACTCTTTCACTATGTGATCAATAGTTTGTCTTTGACCACACTCACATAAAGGCGATGGTATTTTGCCCCAATTAAACAATAAATCAGCACACCTACCGTGTTTTGTTCTTATTCTATTTAGAGCTGACCATTTTCTACGAGGTAGTCCAAAACCTGGTGGTTGTTGTGAAAACCATGGGATTTGTTCTTGCTGCTTTGATGCCCAATCTTGCTCCCATGCACTGGGTATGTTAAATGCTTCCTCTTTGGCAGTAATTGCAGTTTTTGTAGGTGGCTTTCTTGATCGCAGACGAGTTTTATTTGCGTTTTCAATATGCTCATGAATTCTCAGGTCTTGATTGTCGACAATCTTATCGTACTCTCTAATGAGGGCATTCTTGCGGCGCAGGTTTGGGGGTGGTATGTGGCTCAATACTGGAAGCCATATTCGGTAGGTGTTGATCTGATAGCGCCAGTGATCATTCTCATGGTAGTGTTGAGTTGGGCGTCTACTCTATGAGTGTGAGGGCTGTTCAGCCAGACAGGTGCACAGTATTCAGCAGCTGAGAACACAAGGCTCAGAGCTGTTGAGCGAAGAGTTGAGGCTGAAGCTCCCCAAGTTGTTCCACAGAGCTTTTGTATAATATTATTCCTTGCTTTTAATTTCTCTGCTATTCTTGATAGATGATGTTTGAAAGAAAGAGTTCTATCAAGTGTTATGCCTAGATATTTTGGGGTACTATTGTGAAGAAGCAATTTGTTCTCAAACTGGATTTTGAGCTCTCTCCTGGCAAGTTTGTTGTTAAGGTGAAAGCATGAAACCTCAGTCTTGCTAGCATTAGGCTGCAAGCGCCATTGTCGGAAATATCTACCCATTCTCTTCAAATCATGAGAAAGAACTTGTTTCGCCTCCTCAAACGATCCACACCTAGTTGCTAACACCCAATCATCAGCATAGCCAAACTTTTTGGATGTAGTCTTGGGCAAGTCTGCAATGTAGAGGCTGAAGAGGAGCGGGGCGAGCACCGATCCTTGAGGCAGACCATTTTTCAGTTTCCTCTGTGTGCTTTTGTTGGAACCCATGATGACTTGAAATGTTCTGTCATTCAGCATGTTATTTAAGAGACGAGATGTTATTTTGCATGGAATTACACGAAGAAACTTATAAATCATGCCCTCTCTCCACACTGTATCATAGGCTGCTGATAAGTCAATGAAAGCAGCGGAGGTTTTAAGCTTCTCTTGAAATCCACTTTCAATGAATGTTGTCAATGAAAGGACCTGGTCACAGCAGCTCCGTTTTGGCCTAAAGCCAGCCTGTTCATGTGGTATCACATCAAGGACACTTTGGCAGATTCTATTGTGGATGAGCGGTTCCAGTAATTTGTAAATCACCGATAGCAATGCAATAGGTCTGTAACTTTTAGGTACACTCCTCCAACTGTTCCATCAGATTCTCGTTGGTCGACTTAGCTTCGTCAATGTTTTCAGTCAGGCCTAATATAAACGACTCGGCTTGTTGTTTTTGTTTGGTCAACAACTCAATTTCCCCGTTCAACAGGGTTATTTGTTGTCGTTGTTTGTCGATCAACTCTTCTTTGGCAAAAGATTGATTCTTGATGGACTCGTACCGTGTCGTCTCTTTCACCAGCCGTTCTTTAAGTTCAATTACCTTTTTCACGTGCCGGGCGTTATTCTTTTCTAGGTTAATATTTTTCGACTTTAAAACATTGACTTCTCGCTCGCATAGTTCCAGACGGTTTTTCAGTTTAAGATAATCCTCCTCGGACAGAATAAGACCTTTCTAATTCCATCGGCTGGGTGATGTTTTTTTCCATGCTTATACTGAGGCGTTTTTCGACTTCATCAACTTGTTCCGCGCGTCTACATAAACTATCCTTTAGTTGTTCCTCGTTGGCTCAAGACGCAGCCAATTCTTCTTCACACTGCTCACACTCACGACGCAACGTGGTGACATTCTCTCTCAATTCTCCGATTTCGTATTGATTTTCTTCTACTGTTTTGGTTTTGGCCGCCAGCGTTTCTTTCGCGGCCTCGAGTTCCTCTTTGTTCAATTGAATCTGTTGGGTGAGTTCGTCTACTAACTGTTTGATACAGTGGATTTCTTCATTCTTGGTGTGTAGATGTTGGTCGAAATCGTCAGTCTGTTGAGTCTGTAATCGGTTATGTTGCTCCGTCATTGTGGTAATAAAATTTTGCAATCTATCGATTTCTTTATCTTTAGCGAAAAGGGACTGGTTCGCTTCGGCGTAAAGTCGGGTCTGTTCTTTCATATTTTCGACACACACAGAAAGCTCTTGCGCGTCTTTCTCGCAATCAACTGCCTTCTGTTTGTAGTTCGCGTCGCAGTCTTTAAGAATATATCTTATTATCAACAGTAGTTCTTCTTCCCTGGAATTTCTGTTGATCAACGGATAACGTTTAAACAGATCCAAATACGAATCAATAATGCGCGTGAGGGTTTCGATCTTTACAACGTCCGATTTACAACTTCGGATTTCCCGCATATAATCGCCGTATGAGATGATTGTACGTGAGCGGTCTTTTAAACACCCTCCATTCATTATTATTGCAAAAATGGCGTCGCTTACAGACGGAAAAAACGTAACGATATACCGATAGTCGGTTTTTTGATGAGATATTAAGATATGGAGCATTCGTTTGAGAAACTCCGATATACTATATGCCACCTTCTCGTATTGGCCGCTTTCCACGTATTCCACGATTTCGGTATAATAAAACTCTACCAATTTTTAATAATATCTACGACGTTTGCCTTCGTTCACCGGGTTTCGGAGATTCATCATAATCCATATCCCGCCCATCGGAATCATCTCGTTTCCTTTTCTTCTGTAACGGAAAAACAACGCCTACATCTTTAAGAGAACCAATGCTTTTCGATCTGTGTCTGATAAGGGACGATTGTGTCGTCGGCCTCTGCTCGATTTCAATCTTCTGTTGTAGTTCTTGATTCACGGTTTTCAGCTGTTTTACCGTGTCTTTTTCGATCCGCAGTTTCTCTTTCAGCGACGTCAATTCTTTCTCTATCTGCTCGTACTGATTATGTTTTTCCAGTTTGGCATCCCTTTCTGACTGTAGCTCTTGTTTCAGTGATGCTAACTCGCTGTATAACTGTCTATTCTTTTTTTCCATTTCATGGTTGGCGCTTTTCAGTTCTTTCTCTACCAGCTGTCTTTCCTGTAATTGTTTTTCATTTTTAAACAATACCGACAAAGCCGTTATATCGAACCCTTCTTCAGCGTCGAGCTCTTGTAAAATTTTAAATACGCGTTTAGGTGTAACGTTGTCTTTGAAAACTGTTTGGACGGCGATCCACGGCACCAAGAACTCACTATCGACGCTACGGATTGCTGATAGGATGTTTTGGTTGCGTTTTTCTATGAGGTGACCGAAAAAGGTGGTTTTTTGTAGTTCAGTGAAAAAACTACCGGCTAACGTTAATTTTCCCCTCAATGATCTACCGATACGGCCGACATCTTCTTGGAGCATCTTGCGCCAATTGTCGCCCAACAACCAACTTATTATTAGGAATATATTTTTCAGTTCCGCTGAAAAATCGACACAACCTTGATCCCCCAAAACGTAGTTCAGTATAGCAAGTTTCTCGTCGAATTCAATTGACGGACTCTGTAAAGATTGTATGGCCTCCACATAAAATTTTAACAGCCGTTCTAAAGACGAGAGTATATCGGCGACATCGTCGTTATCGCCCCGGAATTGTTTCAGTTTTTTCGTTAACGCGTCCACCGTCTGCAGGCTTTCCTTATTATGAAAAATATCATACCACCGTGAGCCGAGAATCTTTTCAAACATGTCCCACATAAAGTTTAATTCTTTCAAAAACATGTTTTGCGCATCGATATCTCCAACGGCTGACAACAGACCTGCCCATTTCATTTTGTAGCTTAAACTTTTATTTTTCAAAATATCTAATATCTGTGAAAATAATTCAAATGAGTCGTACGCGAATTTTTTCCAATCGTTGTATACAAATTCGGCCGCTCGCTGTTTCGCATAATCGACAATCTCAGCATCTGACTGCGTTTCACTGAGCGGATTTTCACCGATCTCCATGGGGATGATTGGATTCCTTCGATTGCCACCGGGGTTATCACACCCATTAACCGTTCTTGGTTTGCAGAACACCAATAGCTTCTTTATAATAGTAATCAAATCGTTTTCGCCGGAATGTTGAACGATCAGCGGACACTCTTGAAAATGTCTTTCGATGTCGTCACATTTCTCGTATATTAATGTTGGGAAAGCGGGGTCTGTAGAACAAATGCGTATAAGATTGAAATAGTCGTACAGGGTGAGTTTTTGTTTGTTTGACAATAGATAGAAAATCTCATCACAAATCGACGTAAATTTTTTCCGATTATATTTGGGATTTAGTTTCTTATATACGTCGTTCAAAAACTTTGAAAACATATACATAGCTTTTTCGTTGTTGCCCTGCGACACCAGATATAACACAGAAGTTTCGTTAATTTTTAATTGTGGTTGAGCTCGTTATACACCGATTTCGTCCCGTATAAACAAAAACATATCTCTCAAGTCTTTTCGCGCAGAATCGTATTTGTCGGCCGAAATTTTCCATAGTATTCGGTATAGGAGTAAAACCGGTCGGTTTTGTTTTAGTGTGAGAATACCGCTAATTTGGTTGAAGAAATCTACGGTTTTATCCATGTTTGTGTTGAAAACGGCTACGTTGATCATATCGCCACGCTGTAACGGCAGAAGGGTCGAGAGTGTGGCGTCTATTTTCGGTTGTATTATTTCCACATTGAAGATGAAATGCAAATAGGGTTTCAAATGTCTGTATAACGCATATACGATTTTCCAGTTGAAAATTATGTTTTCGTCTTTGGCGAACAGCATTTCATCTAGTAGATCTTACGCGAACAAGTCGAATTCGATTGCGATCGCCTCATTTTCAAATTCTGATTCTTCATCATCATAATAATCATCGTCTTCCTCATAAGTAGTGTCCGACATACTACACATATAGAAATACGTGTTATTATTAATCGATTTAATAATGGTTTAGTTTTTTCACAAGCGTCGTATAATATATATATATATTATATATATATATATATATATATATAACTCCAGAGTTTCGAAAATTTTCAAAAAGTTCTTTTCTTTTTCTTTTTCTTTTTCGAAAAGTTTGGGATAAAATTTTATTCCAGGATAAAATTTTATCGAAAAGAAAAAACTATAAATAAAAATCCAAAACAACCGGCTAAAGAAAATGATTGTCAATAAAGTTTTAAATCGACGTTTTTTTACTCTAAATATTTAATTTCTTTTGAAAAGACAATATTAATAATCAATCTAAATAAAATATAAAAAGGAAGAAAAACAAAATACGGATAAAGTTTGGTAAGTAGGGTAGATGTTTGTGTGGTAGAATAAGATATACGTGTATAAATAGACATCGAGCTACAGGTTAGTTTTCATAGTCATAATGGACCTAGACGATGTTAGTTTATGTATGCTTTTGAATTTGCCGGAATCGGTCTTAACTATTTGTCATAAAGTGGGGTCGGTAACCGGGATTTATTATAAGGGATGTGGTGAAATGACCAAATTCTCTACTTGTAAGGTCGTAAATCGATCGGTGGTTGGAGCTCGACGATCCTGTGATAAAACACCAACAACAGTCGCCGACATGTTATTCGTCGTTATTCAATTTATTAAATATTCTTATGGAGATACGCGTCGAAGTCGACGACGACAACAACGACGAGAAAATCGATACTGTAATCGGCGTAAAAAAAGACAGATAGAGACGCAAATCACTAGTAGAATGACACTGTTAATTTTTGCACCATCATGGACGTCCAAGGTAACTGTTGTTTTTTTTTTCTACTCAAAATCCTAATTGAAAAATATTGTTATTCCATATTGTCACTAATTTTTTTCTTTCTTTCTAGACGGTAAATTGTTCACAAAAGCCGCCTATAATGACTGGTGATCATTGGAGTATATGTTTGATCGAGGGAATGGATACAATGGTATGCCCCTGCCATCACCAGTTTTGCAAGCGATGTGTGAATAATATCGAAGTTTGTGCGTTGTGCAGAAGCCCAATATCAGAGAAATTACCATCAAACCAATACAAATTGTCACATACTTTATTTCGAATCGTTTTCAAAGAAAAAATCATTGAGCAACCCACCTCTTCAAGTGCGGTTGAAAATAATTGTCGTCGGCCTACCAATTATCTGTCTCTTTCCGATTGGTTTATAGAGCTGCGCAAATCGAGGGAGGCGGCCTTGTGACATTCTTACAACATAATCTGACCAATTTTTCCTGTAGGTTCTTAATATGCTCAAGAGTGGCTGGGCATCACACTCTTTACTTTTCTCCTCATTTCTGAGGTATCATATTGGAGGATTATTATTTTGAAAATAATAAATGAATTAATAATAAGAGAATTAATTAGAATAGTATATAATATTATATAATTTTATTATTAGACACAGATTAGGAATAACGATTCAAATATTCTTAATATATATGAAATAAGTTAATTATGAAAAAAAAACTAAAACTCTCATTACAAACAGAAGTAACCGACTTCATTTACATTTCACCAACGATAACCAATAATAATTTGTCTACGAAATTGATTTTAAAACCAACATTTGAAAATATATTTTTCTTCATAATAGGTCAGTAAGTTTATGAATAAGTTTAACAATAAAAAATAAAATGCAATTAAAAACAATTTGTGTCATAACTAAATAATATTTGTTATCTTTCTTATTTTTATTATCTTAATTAGGTATATGATTATTATTTGAAGATTAAACTTTTTAATTTTAACAAATTATTATATTTAAAAAAATAACATTATAACCGATTTCCTTGAAACAAAATCCAAATAACAATAGATAGTTTACAAACTTCAATCGAGAAAAAAACAACACGTAATAAATTATATTCCGGTGTTTTATTTTCATCCACAAATTATCGAAACTTATAAGATTCGGTGAAATTTAACTAACTTCGGTCGGATTGTAGAAATAATAATATACCAAAATTAAGCGACAGACCCGCGTATAGAAATATGGTTTTTATATTATTCGACACCTGCAACGAGTCTAAGGCGCAATATGTTAACAATACGGCGAATAAGGCATAATTTAGTATTTTTATAATATATTTCTTTCTTATATACTCCCGCAGTGGCGTACACGGCGTCGCAGTCTCTTTTATTTTAAGTTGCATTTTTTATATGTTGTAAAAATCAATCACCTCCCGTGTCGCCAAAGCAAAAAATTAAACTCACTCAGGTGTCTATACAATTCCATGTCACCGCTTTCGCCGTGAAACGGCGCTACTTCAATTGTCTTGTCATAATCGGCTATGTGTGTGTTTTTGCCGGCACAATCGTCTACCAATATATAACGCAGAAGGTTGTTCATGGTTATATATTTGCTTAGTGAACGTTCGACGTATTGTCTGCATTTGTGTTGACCGAACAACTGGTAACTGATGTCACAGTTTTGTCGTGTGTATATTTCCATGAAATAGTGGTGCCAATTGAGTAAATTAATCACATTGTACACATACGACTTGTCACCGGCGCTCCACAAGACCGTGTAGACGTTCACGTTTTTCCACAGCGAATACAAAACATGTTGGGCATAAGGACGCACATATATATCCCTATTTTTGACAAAAACCAACGTCTCGTCCAGATCGAAAACAAACACATATTTGTACATTTTTTATTTTTCTAATCTTTCTGTAATTAAAAAATATACGATGGAATTCATCAACCAACAACAACCGCCATCGTTTTTGAACACACTTGACGAGAGGAGAGAAGAAAATCCCGCGTTGAATTCTATAGATCTATTCAACACACTCGATTGGACTCGCCCGATGCCGCCGCCAACGATGACAAGAGACGCTGAAACGGCGAATGAAGACGAAATACCAGCGGCAAACATTCGTCCTACTCAGAATAATTTCACCGGTGGTCACCAAACCAAAACAATAATAATTTCCTTCGGCCGATATCAAACAATAAAGACTTGTCCGCAGAATCACTCAAACGAGATATAATAAAATATTTGTTTGCGAAAAACAATTCAAGTTTTTTAAATTCATGTTTTACTACAGTCGAAGAGATAGATTCGCTGGATGACATGACTGTGAGCCACAAGTTTCAAATCGGTCTGCTCCTTGATTCGACCCTGTCCAGGAACAGTTCCGAGAAAAATCTCGCCTCTCATATCTATACGTTTTTCGATGTTATACTCAACGAGATACGAAGTGTCAGTTCTCCGGAAATTCAGCCGTATATCGACATATTCATTGAAAACTCGCGAAAAGAACGTGTGGATGTGCTTAACGACTCCGGGTTACATGTGGTGTCAAACCTGTTGAATTCAAACGACCTATCAACAATGCTGAAAACCTTAAAAATAACTGAACCACCGTCAACAAAAGCGTTGAGGAGTGCCGTGCAAAATATCTTGTTGCTTCTCGGATTGGTGGCGTCGAAGAAGGTGATCATACCATATGTGATAAACTCGTTGGGTATTATGAAACGCCAGCCAGGGTTAAAAGAAAATGGTGTAGATCCTGAACGAGAGATCGAGACGATACATCCGGCTAAACGACCTAAAAAATAAACAACGATATTACAACCAGAAAGATCGACAAACACAGTCGGTAGATGAAAGAGATACCCACAAGAGATATTATCGGCACCAGAAAAATGAGAAACCTCGCGGCAGATCTAATTATGGTTTTGTATGCGTCTGCGAATGTTTGCGTTTCTGCTTGTATAACATCAGTCAATTTCGCCTTGTAGCAGACATATCGGCCGCCTTGGGTGTCCACCACCCGACAGTCTTTATCGGATGTGCAATCACACCGTTCGGTGGAGTGGCCCGACGAACAGAATACGTTTTTTATCGCCAAACTCTTGTGGCCACAGGTTTTACTTTTCAATTTACAAATCTGTTCACCGTTGTCGGAAATCTTATAACACCCGGACAAATTTGTGGCGGTCTCATGTAGAAACTGTCCGAGCGATACCAATGTCACACCCGACAGTGTACCGACAAAGACCAATTTACCAATTTTAAACACCTTCCCACCTTCTTTCCCACCAAATTTCGCCATAAATTTTTCAGCAGTTGCCTTCAATTCGGTATTGGATTGAACCAATTCATTTATCTCTTTTCCACTATACTCCAGAGTGAACGACTCGAGTCCGTGTTTAACGAGAAACTCGGTACGTTCGGGGATAGATATTATTCTTTCGGTCGCCGAATGTTCGATTTCCGTTAATATCGATTCGGGAATAGTTTTCGGCAGCAGTAGATCCGTCGCGGCTTTTTCCAAAAGTTTTGGATGTATCGTCTCTAGGTCGTGGATCGCTATATTTTTGAAACGTATAAACTGTTCTCGACCGATCATCTCTTCGCCATTCTGGAATACAATCGCCCGTTCTTCGCTTCCCACGGTCTTATACAACGACTCAAACCAATTGAATATTTTGCTCATTTTTAATTATTATTATACCCAGTGCCTCATTGTTGGCCTCTTTATTGTAAACCAATCGGTCGTCTAGATCACTCACAAAAGTGTTTTCGTCGTACCCGAGAATCGGAATAATCGCTCCATCATCGTAGCTGGGGGGTTTTATTTTTTCAGTCAAACAGTGGGTTGTCTTATCATCGAGATACGTCTGTATTTCATTGTGTTGACACACACAAGTGTTGGTTTTAAAATCATAACGTCCAACTTCGTCAGACATTGGCAAGTTGTTTTTACAATAATCTCTGAGGCATGTGTTGATTCCGTCGAGTTGGATGAAAACCAGCTTATTGTTGTGTTCGTCGAAACCGCAATCTATGCTCAACAAATCCTTGTTCATATTGTCGTATGTAACCTTCTTTTCGGTGTCATTGTCATAGGTTAGTGGATAATAACCGGCTATATTTTTACCGGTAATTCGAGAACGAAACCCGGGATATTTCGATATACAATTCCATTTTTGTGATCTGTGGTAAAACACTAAATAGGCAAATTTTACGTTACACACATCTTCTGGAGCTTTATAACAATATAGACCGTCGGGTAAGGCGAAATATTTATCACCCTTCAGTTCGGTCAACTTCCCGTTGCATAATGCCTTACAATCACATTTATAACAGTGTCTGGGGGTGTGTGTACAATTGATCTGAGTTTGTGGTTTGTATAGTTTATCCGAACGGAATCCGCGTGGAATTGTTGTTTCGTCTTTTGATATTTTTACCAACAGCATGTAACAGGTTACAAAATAAATAACCGCGGTTATTATTGCTACCTTAAACAGATGCGTGATCATTTTTTAAACTAATCCGATATGATTGTGAAATTGGTACCGAAAAAACGTGACGAAAGATGCAGAATAATTGAATGGATTTTTCTGAATCACGGGTTCGTTATATTTCAGAATACCAGAATGGTATTTGTTGTTGGTTATAGTCGTCGGTTTGTCTATTGTAAAATTCTGCGGCAATATATCACAGTGTTGATAGTTATTTTGAATTGATTTAATTTTTTTCAAATCCAATTTCGTACCTTTCAATATAATCGGATCGGACTCACAAATATCTTAAGTCGCCACCACACCCAAAGGTGTCATAACACAGTTAGGTATATACCTGGATACGATGTCTGGACCCTCTGTTATTGTGCTGGGATAGCTGTTTGCGATGAATTTTTTCCAGAACTGCCTGGCTTCTATGTCATACCACGTGGTTAGTTCGTATTGGGCGTCATAATCCAATATTATTGGTTTTATTGACTGGTGCTCGCGTCTGACTGATTTCATAAATTCACTTTCGAACGCCTGTATAACGTTGTGATTAAGAGATGTGATGTTGTTATCGGAGCAGGTGTTGTTTGAGACGACATCAGCGATCAGAACTGCATTGTCAGGAACACGATCGGGGACGATCGCGTACCCAGCCGTGGGTTTGTTTATCGCCCATTCATCAATACCGTCAACGTTCGGTATCATTACCGGAATAGTGTCACTTTCTTTGGCGCATATAGTTTCTTGTGTTGCCGGTGGGTATTGTAACAATCTGGTCGGTAGTGTCGATAGCAGCGCTAGCGCTGACAAAGACTGTACATACATCAAATTCATACCAAACAATAGATAGTCTTGAACGGTAGGCGATTTGTTCAGCGGTGTAGCACAGCGGAATGCTACCAACCTGTTATACACGGTGGGATTCAAATATACGTATTTCGTTCTGTTTACCGTTTTATAACTCACGTGTCCGCCCGGTTTTACAGATTTTATGTGTTCATAATGGGATTTTAGTTCTTCTGATTGTGTTTTAACGCCGGACACCTTATAGAATTCGGGATGGTTTTGAACATATTCTTCAGTGTCGGAATCGCTTGGGGAAATCGTTATATCCGACCTCTGTCTCTTTGTTCCCGTGTCTGATAAGGTGCGTCGCATTCTACGCCGATCTATGGCGACTGCCCTTTCTGTTATATATATTCTAAAATCATCTCCGTTATTATTGTTTAATCCACGCCAACCGGGAGCCATACTGTTATTTCCGTCTAAGGCCAAGAGGGACCAAATTAATTCACCACGGGGCATGACAAGACATCCTTTACGAAATACCACGTTTGTCATACATCCAAGATTTCCGGATCTGTGTATATCTTTCTTTAGAATATCATTTGATTTATTTGCGGTCAGATAGGGAATTGATATATTAACATCCGTGACACAGGACGAAGGATAGTGTAGATCTTTTAATTTCTTCTTGCGCGTGACCAGTCCGAATATAGAGAAAAGGTCGGATACACAGATTTCAGAAACGGTTTCGGAAAGTTTATTCCCATATTTCTCGTAATAGGGCCGTTCTGCTTCAAAAAAATAATTTTTAAGTAATTTTTTAGTATAATCCTCGTAGTGTGGTATCACGCATTTTTCCACCGATGTGCCATGTAGAGTGGTAATCATTTTTTTAAATGAATTTTTAGATTGTCTATCCTGGTGGTAATGAGTTTTGTCTATAGTTATTTTCCACAACTCTATTATTATTATTATTTATTAATACTTCATTCTGACGTTTAATCGGACAGTATCGAAATATTCGTTCCTAGACTGGTCACGAAGGATGGACTATAGTTTAGCGGGTTCTTTTGGATTTTAGGATCGCTCAGTCTCACCACCCCAGGTCTTTCGCCTTTAGGCAGTAGATCCTGTTCGGGAAGAGGTCTGGGAATTATATCACACTTCCAGCCGGTTTTGGGGAGCATCCAGATATTTTTAAAATCCATTTTATGGTCTTTGAAAATCAACGGATCTCCTTCGCAGATGTTTTTGGTCGCCACCACATCTAATGGCGTAAGAACACAATTGTGTTCTTTTGTATGAATTTATACAAATCATCTCTTCACCATTAGTCAGTTGGTTCGGGTAGCTATTGATTATTATCTTCTTCCAATATTGTTGCGCCTCTAAGTCGTACCACGTATCAAGCCCCGTGTGTTGGAACGGCGTGCCTTTCAAAATATTATATTCCTCCCTGACCTGGCTCATGTGTTCGGTTTCCATCGCGTGTAAAATGTTGTGGTTTAAATCGTTGTTTGTGCCACAAGCGTTATGGTTTTTCACGTCGGCCACAAGAACAACGTTGTTGCATATTGTCGGTTCGGCCATTGTCAATCCATCGGTGCCACCGTCTAACGACCAACTATTTAAATCATTAATCTTCGGTATTGAGACGCATATGGTATCTTTTCTCGGAGGACAGATGCTTTCACGCGTGCCCGGTGGATATTGTAGCAGACGCTTTGGCGGCGTACTGATCAAAGAGAGCGCGGACAACGACTGCACGTATAATAGGTTCATCGCGAACAGCATATAATCCTGATCGATAATACTCTTCTCTTGTGGCGATATACACCTGAACGCCTTTATTCTATTATACAGTGTCGGATTTAAGTATACGTAGCGCGTGTCTGCGTCCGCCACTTTACTAGCCTTATCTAAAGCGTTCGGTATTTTTAAATGGTTATAGTGTGTCTTTGTCTCTTCTTCTTTTTTCTCCATGCTTGGAAGGACAAGACCCGGATCCTGAGCATTCGCAGTGGCGGCCAGTTTTATAAATATTTTGAACACGTCGTCTTCTGTGTCACCCTGGGCGATTTTGGCCGATTCGATGGCCAACAACGACCATATTATCTCACCTCTCGGAATTATCAGACATCCCTTTTGGAATACCAAATTAGATGGACATTTCTGATTTAGGGGTTCTTTCTCGCGCAATTTGTACGCCGGTGAGGCGACCAGAAAACTTATCACCGCGTCATGGCCCGTGAAACACGACAACGAGTTGAAGAGATTTTTTATATAGTTTTCTTGCGAAACCAATCCGTAGAATACAAACTGGTCCGGTCGGCACAGACCTAGAGAACTTGACTCCCGACATTTTAAACTAAACAGATGATTTTTATTTATATATTATTACAATACTTCTTAAGTATATTGTGATATATATAAAAACGTCCTATGTTAAAATATTTAACTTATAAAACACATTCGAAAAGAATTAAATTTAATTACTAAATAAAAATCTTCTCGACTGGTTTTGTAGTCAGTCAACCCCCAAAGTAATAAACTAAATCAAACTTTAACCGCCGACGTAAATATATAAAACGTTTCTCATCGTAATGGATGTTTTAGTTCATATTTGCTCTTGCTATGATGAACATTTCCGAAGAATCTGATATATGGGATATAGAACAGGAGCTTACCGGGAATCCGCAACCTGATTATATTCCAGATATATATTTAGAGGAATCGTATAACAATCAATCTGATCACATTCAGGAACAAATACATGATGATCCGAAGCCTTCGCTCAACACTACTTTCGACAAGGAATCGTCCCTGAGTGTGGCAGATTTTTCTGTTACTCTACACAAAATAGAAAATAGTATTAAAAACCCAAACACCAACAGTGATATCAATTCACCACAAAACGTAAAAGATGTGGCTTCAACATATAATCCAGTTCTTGTCGATACAATGGCTCCAATTAGGAAAAAAAGAAAACGCGTAATGGACTCAACTGACAAAATGATGGAATATATGAAAAAAATAAAATGTTCAATAAAGAACTCAAACTTGGTTAAAGTGCCATGTGATCCAACCGAAATGTTATTTCTGGGATACACGGCCACATTTAAGAGTTTGTCTCGACGAAGTCAAACAACTGTGAAATATAACATAGCTAAAGTGTTTCTGAAAGCTGAATTGAACGATATCGACAATTCAATGGCAGTTGAATTGAACGTATCAAACCCACATACACCGAGTAATACTTCCATGATGAGTGACAGTACTTCATTTTCTTCAACTTCGAATGAAATTCAAACCTCAACTTTGCAATTATTTAACAATTGGCATTAATATAAACGTATTGTATTATTTCTATACTAAATAAATCATATAATTACACTTCATTTTTGTATTTCATATTGTTGTCTTAAATGTTTGGTGTTACCTACTCTTTTCTTATTAATAAATTTATTTCTTTTTAATGAAAGAAAAATTTCATTCAAATTAAACCTTAAACATAGTACCAGCCTTTGTTTGCTTCCCTAAAAGTATTCCCTTTAGTAGATTCTGAGTTTGGCTTGTTATTGGGTAATAACAACTTTCAACGTGGCATTTTAAACACGTAGGTAAGTGTCTTCAAAATCGTATACCAATTATCTGTGTAAATAGCAGGTAATTCACTTGAATAATATTGGTTTTTGTTTGATCATTTTCAACTTTAAAGAAAATATATAATTTTGTGTTACAAAAACCAACCACGTTCTAACAACTCTCTGACTGAATCACTTTCATTCAAATGACGAAAAGGTAAAGATGGTGTGTATGAATTCTAAAACCACCAGTCATTTGCTAAATTTTATTATACACACCCAAACGATTATTAAATCGACGTCTATCTTGGGTCTTGGTTCTGATAAAAAATGAGCGTTTATTCGGCCGTGGCGCTATTCGTCAATTTTCTTTGCCTTTATTTCTTCTTTACCAGCTCGTATACCGATAGACAACTGCAATTCGTCAGGGAATATATAGGTGTGAATTTTGAGTTTCTTTCAGACGACCAGACACAAATTGAGAACACGTTGAGATATATATCCGCTTACAAACTGCCCGATAACGCATTATCACTGATATGAGGAGTAAAGTTGGTCACCGATTCGGGTTGATCGTCGTTGATAGGCAGTCGATGTATTGTCTGATTCTACGCCGCATCCCATATTATCTTGATAACCGTTTAAACAACTTCGCGGTTGATGAAATAAAATCACCTTCTGAAACAATGTGTCCCTGGGTTAGACACGAATGTTTTCTGGAGTTTCCGAAAGGCGCCAAGGAAAAGGATGAAACGCGACTACAGGCAGCAATACGAGAGTTGCAAGAAGAGACTGGAATCAGTTTTGGCGGTGAAATGGTAATACCTGACCTGACTATCGAACAACCGTATTCGTCAGTGTCTGGAAAACGGTATAAGCTGTTCTACTTTGTCGTCGACAAAAAGATTTCTAACACTAACCACTCGACAATCTTGACCTCGCGAACAACCACGAATTTCGATATGGTGGTTTGGACACACTGAAAACACGTAAGAGGTTTTTTTGTTGAAAAAGAATTCTACACATTAGTGTCCAAACTCGACGCGTATTTCAGGTTTTAACGAATTTTTTTTAAAAAAATGCTCTTGATAAACAGAAATATTTTGGCCACCGGCAGTGTTGTGGTCTTCATCTGTTCTCTGCTCTTTTTGGTGGTAAAAAACCCGTTTCTCAAGAAACATTATGTATCCACTTCCACTTCTACACGACAAGGCATCGACGTCGGATTTATCGACAACGACCAATTGTTGTTCAAATCGAGACCACACGGCGTGTACACGACGATCTAGAAAATGCAGAGCATGTCTGCAGGCCGCCATATGTGCCGACCAAAGTATTCAACGCCGACGGATCCATGCAGCAAGAGACATGCTTCATGAACGCCGATATGCTATGGAAACTTTACACCACTAAAATATCTCACAAATTCTTCGGCGTTTCAAAACAGATCACCAAATCGGAGGAAATAATCAAACTACTACGACCGCTGTTACAGTGATCCTTCATGTTCATCAACCTCTGGTCTCACAAACAGCGATTTTTTCGTTCCACAGTCGCCACACAAGCAAGCGATTCGCCAAGCATTTTGTGATCTGTTGTTCACCCTTTTCTTTTCCATTCCAATGGACAGTGTTCGCTTTTTGCACTTGAAACAATAAATATCCATTCTTTTTTTTATATAAGCTATATTTTTTTCCTTAAATAACACAAACCGCCGCACTCTACACCATTTTCAATACTACCATGGACGGCCAAACACAACAGAGTTTCTTAGATGAACGTTCGAAAGAAATGTTATCTCGTTACGTGTTGCTTTTAGAAAGAATAGACTACCAAGATTGCGGCTTGGTAAGAGTGACCGAGCGAGAACTGAAGTTTTATTTGGAGGCAGACGAGGACTACGCGTATAATGCGCATATAAAACTGGTCAACGGGAAAAGAATAAAACACCGTTCGTTCACAGTGCGGTTTGTCACAAGGTATAAATAACACTAGCATATTACCATCCCTCTACAGTATCAAGTTATACAATCGACGATGGTGGACGTCACCGGATTTTTAAACTCGTCGAACAGGGACTAGACGATGAAAACTAAACCATGCCCCGTGTGCCGCCACGGAATAGTTAGGAATCTCGAGTGGTCGCTTCGTAATTCGCTGACCAATATACTCGTTTGTGAAAACGACATGTTCACGCTGTTGTTTGAAAAATATCCAGATTTAGTTTTGTATTCGAGCCACGATCGGGGTGTGGGTATTTCCGATGCCGTACATTTTTCTGTGGTCTGCAAGGAGACTCTGGGTGTTTTTGCCACCGTGTATACACACAACACACAAATTCATCCGGTGTTGATCGGTGGGAAAATGTTCAAATTGATCACTGAAAAGGAATATGGTAGCGTTACTAGTCAGATATGGAATTCGGAAATTTGGACCGGTATGGAATGTTTATTTTGCAATCTAGCCGATGTATGGCCGACGGCGTTCACAATCAAAGGAAAATACTTCATCATCGGTCTTTTGGCTTGGACCAACTTCCTCCGAGTAAACTCGAATAGGAAACACGGGATCGTCATGTACACAAAGGGTGGTATATACAAACCGGCCAATTGCCCCGTCCTTGAGCGGTTTCTTCACACGTCTGAAAATATTCGTACCAATATTGGAAACAAGTGGGTGTTTCACGGCGGTTATGTTTTCGTGAAACTTTTGGAAAACTGCATCGTTGAACTGATGAAACTATATGAAAAGTTTTCTTCACCAACATCCCGCACTGCGGCCGATAATAAAATAAAAAAATTCATCAGGCAACACAACATCAATTTAAACACTGGCGTCGTTGACTCGGTGATCGGAAAACGAACGAAATTCATCTATCACAGTCAAGCGGGTAACAGTATACACAGCGGCGTAAAAAACCTAAACCGGACCGGTCGGTTCAAAGAAGTCACCAAAATAGATTACATTTTCATCTGCAGACTGTTTCAGTTGGAAAATATGACGTCGTTGTAAGCGAAAAAAATACCAATCAACTACCACGATTCCGATATAGGATTCCTCTGTCCGGTCGCCACCAGCGAACATTACCCGGGTATTCTGAACTTGGAAGCCGTGATCGGCACCTATATCTCGTCGATTTCGGACTGTGTATTGCAACATAAAATATTGAGTTGTTTCTCGTCGTTAGGAATCGTACTCGAAGAATACGATTTCACCGTTGACGCGACCGATCCACACTGGTATTTGATAGTCAATCAGAAGATCTATACACATTCATCCGCTCCCGGTAAATCACTACGCGAATTGGTTAGCTTTTTGCGAACACATCTCAAGCGGATATATGTGTGTGTAGAAGTATATCCCGTCGATTCTAAACTGTATGTGATTCACTCTCTAGAGAATACTTTGTATAAATTCACGGCGGACGGGCTGACATACACGGCCATGGAATTGTATATGTTTAATGAATTCAACAACTACAACAACACCACTAACATTTTCGGCTAGTAGATATAATTCTCATTGAACTGGGTATAATAAATCTTTCATTTATTTAAATAAATTTACATAAAACTTACATTAAACGATGCAAGTACGATGTACTTATTCAAAGTGTAGGTTGTTTTACACAGTTTATTTTTATAAAATGTAGTTACTGAATTTTCATAGTAATAAATTTTACTAACAAAAGAAAGAATGAATACAAGTGAGTAGGTGAATAATAGGACTCACTAGCCCTTAGTAGTAGTAGTAGTAATAGCAAAACTTACATTATACGATACATGTATGATGTACTTATTCAAACTGTATATTTCATTAAACTGACAGACTACATAAATTTTGTTTTACACTGTTTATTTATATAAAATGTAGTTACAGAATGTTCAATAAGAAACACACTGTTCCAACAGTTTATTGACTTTTCTGTCTCATGAGTTTAAATAGACTTCACTTCATGGTATTAAATTTTACTAGTTGAATAACTTTAGTTGAACTGTAAGAGAGAGAAGGTAAGTTAATCTGTATAAATATAGGTAGCTTCCTTCGTTCTTCATAGATGTTGTTTATACACGTGACAGTATGTTCATTCCCGGTGCTGAAGTTCTTTTCGCCCACGAAGGTCGTGTCGTTTCTTTGCGGTTCTCTTTCATAGAACAAGATGTCCGCGATGTATTGTTTTTTTTTGGTGAAATGAAACCGACCGTTATAGATGAACTGGTCTACTATGCAGATCATTTAGGCGGCAACATCAAGTGGTATATTGCTGTGCACGCCGAAATGGAAAAAACTGTATACCACGAGGAGAGAGCGAAACCAACTACTATTGTCCAGACGGCTGTTTTTCATGGTAAGACGAGACAGTTAATAAACGTTAATATAAGTATCCCTGAAATGGACAATCAATACGAAGACGCGATTGGAAAAATCCAAAGTAGTATTGAATCGTATACGTCATGTGGTAGTGGATGGACGTTGAAAAAAATCACGATATGTGATTTACATATTGTCCAATACTGTTCCCTCTACGGTGCTGGTTCGTTTATTCCCACTCCCAAAAAGATCAGCGACCGTAAGGCGGTCATAAATATTAAAAATGAGAATGACCGTATGTGTTTTATTTGGTGCATATTAGAACACATCTACCAACAACCAGACTATCACAAAATGATAAGCTGGTACAAAAAATATTTAAAGTTCTTAAACACAAACGGTATCAGCTACCCTGTAAAATTAACAGACATTCCTAAATTTGAACAGCAAAACCCTACCATATCAATTAACGTTCTAAGTTATGAAACCGACACTGACGTATTTTACCCTGTATACGTTACTAAATACCGAAATCGTGAACATGTAATTCATTTACTTTTGCTACCCGGACCCACACGTGAACAATTCCATTACTGTCTTATAAATACAAAAACTGACATTCGTACGGGACACCAGTACAATGGTTTGTCTCGACTATTAAGTATGAGTCAATCATCTGAACATCACACTTCATATTATTGTAATTATTGCTCTCACCGATTTACTGGTGTTAAAGGTAAATCAAACCGCGACAAGCACATGTTAACTTGTCAAGAATTTGGTCTCCAACGGACAACATTACCAGACCCCAAAGACCCCGTAAAATCTTTTATGAAATTTAGTGAGTTTCAAAAAACTCTAAAAGTCCCTTTCACGATTTACGCAGACCTTGAATCTTTCGTTACACCACTACACACCTCCCACCCACGACAAGTAGACGAGAATGGTCGTCCAGAGGCTTTCAATCATCCAACACATAAACATACAGCAAGCGGGTTTCCTATGTAATTGTTGACGAAGACGGTAACATTCACCCAGTGTCGACGCCCATCGCAATATTCACTGTGATATTTCTGACAATGTTCGACGTATGAGCCGGATTGGTAAGGTTCTTCGTCAGCGTTCATAGTTTGAGTTTAACAGTGAATGGAACCGCTCACCGAGTTCTCACCGCTTATATACCATCATTTTTCCCCACCACCGTATGCGGTTATGACAAAGGCGCGTTGGGTTTTTTCTATTTAACAAGCGGACCCTCCCCCACAGCTGTCTTTTATGCAACTGGGGTCACAAAAAAACGTAAAGTAGGCCTACAACCGCATTTAAAAAAATTTTTTTTTGCATTAACTAAAGTGTTTACATTTTTATAAATATCTTTGTTGATACAATTCAGATAAACACTCACATTCAAATACCAAGAGTTGATTAAAAATATTAAACTAAGGAAAATGTCCACACACATGAAGGAAAACAATGAAGCAATAAATGTGTTTTTTAATTTTTTCAAAATTCTTGACGTATTAATGATCTTGATAAAAAAAGCTTAGTTTCACTACAATTTCAAAAGGGAACGCATACATCTAAGACCTCATTCACACAAACACATGTTCAATCTTGCAAGAGGATTGCCGTGATCTTTGTCAGCGGTGGAGTTTAAGCCATCAGCGCCCTGTATACTTTTTTTTCAGTTGGTGATCGGAGATCGTCCGTAACACACAGAGAGTGCCCGTGACACTAATCAACGGTGGTTTTTAGACCTCCAGAGCCCCTTTCATTCAACATCAATCACGAGGATGACGTCACAGAAAAAAATGTTTTTATTTTTTCTCAAAACGAGACAAGTTAAGTCGACAGAGCCTCAACAATCACATCAAAGATGTCAAGTGTTCCCTCCTCGGAACAATATGTTCCAGAGTCATTGGTACGTTATTGATATAGCTAATCAACAAGTTACAAGACGGTGAAACTTTTACATGATCTGCTAGTATACTGTCTATATGTTGAAAGTGCATTTTACACGACATACAACAAACCGAGTCAGAATTTTTGTCAAAATAAAAACCACATTTTGCTATTTCACGTACGTTTTCCGTATGTTCCGCAAAGGTTGACAATCTGTCACTTTCCCTTCTGTAATCGCAAGTTAACCATTTTGCGAGATGAATACACTTTGAAAGTGAACATCTCATTCTTCCATCGGTCTTGTGTGTACCCGTGGTGACAGGACAAGGAACTTTATTTTCGTTTGTTAACCTTGGTATTAAATGTTTACACTCATCCAAATTAATAACAACCCCATCAACTAATGACTTTAAATAAACTTGTTTTTCACGTCTTTTTGTGTAAATAAATTTATACTGATTGAGAATATTTTTGACCGTTGTCAAACTGTATGGAATATCGCCTTCTTCCCAAATTAAACCGTGAAAACGTGATTCTAACCAGTGTGCAGTTTTTCTGTAAATACAATTCAACTCACCTCGATCGAATGGTGGCTTAAAGTGTAAATGAACAAAAGAACGTGTGTTTAAATCTAAAACAACAAATTCTTTAAGCACAAAGTCATTGCTGTTATCGTAGAAAGCTTGAAATTCACATATGCAACTTGAATGAGACATTTTACCACACTGAGAAACTAACTGTTCTTTCAATTTATTTACAGTGTCACATAATAACCAGTATTGCCAATATAGAATAATATATACACAGACAAAATAAGATGATCTTTTACGTATCTTGTACATAAACCGTACGACTCTGTTGATTTTTCCCACCCCTCAAAACCGACTAGCGTTCGATTACATGAATCAGTGCGAGTGGTACTTGGTCCGTCTACCGTATCAAAGGCGACTCGTCTATCTATTGTATCGAACACGGACAGTGACAGAATCAATTTTTCGTCTTGTGCTACCGTCGACGAACGTTTATTGCACGCATGGTCGTCCAACATAAACTTTTGTATTTTACCGTCATACGGATCACGTGTGAAACCTACAAAACATATTTTTCCCGAACCGACATGGGATATTTTTTTCACGTCATTACATTCAAATTCACAGATATACGTTCTGGATTTATTTTTAAATTTAATTTCAATTTTAACGTCAACCGGTTGTGAAAAATAATGGAAAGTAAAATCGGCAATCATCAAGTAGCTGTGTTTTAATTTGCATGTGGCCGAAAACGGAACCGCTACACCGTCGACAAAAAGCGTTAAATCGTCAACTACCGAATCGTACATCTCACGAGTCACTAGTCCACTGTCTCCTCTTGCGATTTTACAATTGTTTTATACGCAGCATACTCATCCTGCAACCTGTCTGTCCACCACGCAACATGTGACGTTTTTACCTTAGTTATCCCCTCTACAATCTTTGATTCGTCATACCATATGTCACGAACATGTTTAGTCAGGCTTGGTATATGTTTATCAAACCAAAACCACTCGGAGGTTGTCAAAGAAATTTTATTGTTTTTATTATCGACAACCTGAACGTACCATTTTCCAATAATTTGTTTCACCTCCACCATGGAATGTGAGTTGTCATCTGTGATGGCTTTTAAGTGACATGTAATTTTTGTGCTCTTGTCCAACGCTAGTTGTACGTGATCCCGATTATTCACCATTAATTTCCACAAGTGGTACGACAAGACCACACGTTTGCGAGGGGCTGTGAATACGACCGCGGTATTAAAGTTTTGATTGGAACAAACCAGCCCGACGCTTACGTGTTTATCAAATTTATTGTTTAACGTGTATGTTAGCGGTAAAAATATGTAATACATACCGTTTATTGATGGTGTTGTCCGTCCTGGCAACAGTGGTTCCGTGTCCTCAGCGTCCTGCGACAGAGAATACCGTGAGCCCATACTGCCGAGATAAAACTAAAGTGTTTTCTAGTATGTAGATACAATTTATATATGTATAGGTTGGTACACTCATTACAAAAGTTTACGTACCGTGCCAGTCAACGGTTTGTATTCCACCACGGCATCGTAAACGATCAAACAGTAAGCTACCGTTTCAGCGGGTACCGTTTGTTCCGTTTCGATTTCCAACCTTAAATCAACGGCACCTGTTTTTAAAGTTTCATTTTGCTTAGAACAGTCAATAACGTATACTGCACCGTTCTGCTTGAATTCTGACAGATTTAAAAAAGGACCTGTACCAGTGTCACACGAGTAGGACGATTTAAACCGAGAATAGGCGTCATAAAGCAAGTTCATATCACCATGCACATTATCGTATGGAAAATACTCACTGTTTAAATATAACTTAACATTGCGGACGGCGACTGAACCACCACCGCTGTTGAACTGTGAAGGATTAGCGTTTGGGTTAGCTTTCTTTTTTGTATGAAAGGCGACAATCACGTACCTAGCCGTTTCCATGTGTGAAGAAGTCTTAACCGACCACAGATGATGGTTTGTCTGTGGGAAAGATGGGTATTCGTGTAATTCCCATCTCCGAAAGAATATCTGAACTGGTCTGTCTGATTCAACAAGTTTCAACAAACTTAATCGTGTCACGTCATTCACACGAATGTAAGGAATTTTCCAATGAACTTTTTTCAATGTCAATAAGAAATCTTTTTTCGCATCTGGCAACAGGACAGCGTCTTTATCGGTCGGAGCACGCAAAAGTATCAGTTCTTGCTTGACGGGTAAAGTGATTTTAGTGTAATCGTCAACGACGGGCAAGAGAAATTTTAACGGGTAACAAAATGAAAATTTTCCACTCGTGCTATCTACAGAGATCGAACCGTTGGATTCGTTCCAACCTGCGTTCGCAAGAGCCTTATCGTTGGCATTTAAGGTAAGATAATTTTTTATTGTAGATGTAATCCCAGGATTCTTTACCCTATCCACTTCTATACCGCTAATTTCATCGAAAAGAAAAGCGATCGCGTTATTCACTAATTTATAGTTAACGATCACTGTGTCTGCCTTTTCCAGTAACGTACCTTCAATGTAGAGGAAGCTTTCGCTGGGCAATGTGAATACATCTTGTTGTTGAATAGGGATTCGTATCTCATCATTATTTTTGTAAGTGGTTGACGCGTACGGTGTGTGACTGTGGTACTCCCAACTTGTAAATACATCATTGAAAACCGGTTTATCTTGAACGTTCAACACTTCCATGACACCTCAAACACGAAAACCTATGGATTTTAAAAACCGTATGTTGTGAGGTTTCAACTTGTTCAAGGTCGACTTACGACTGCCAACTGAACATGTGTGTTCATTGTACTTGTAAGTTTTTCGCGGTAAAATAACCAGACCCATCTCTTGTACGTCTTAAATGCAATCGCAAAGAGATTACTTCGTTTGCAAAGTTTATCAGATTCCCTTCTTGGTCCTCCAGGCGGATGACAATGGACTGAAGGCGTTTAACGTTTACCGGTAAATATATAACGTTGGTAGGCGTCTCCAACAGTTTATAACCAGGGTCAACGGCCAAGGGAAATTCATGTAGAATATGTGTTTCTTTTCCGTTATCGTAAGATCCTTGCACAGTATTGCACAACACCCTGATAATATTTACCTTGATGATGTTTACTTCGTTTTCTGATACGTGCCATTTGTTTGGCTCCAACACCCGCTCTGTAAAACCTAACATTGCAGACAAATTGTTTGGTTGTGTGAAATCTATAGGACGTGACGAGTAAATTTCAGTATGCAGAGTATTATTGTTTGCTTTAAGATGAAATTCCAGTGGAATGTTAGCTCGTAAACACGTCTCTTTTATGTATTTCTCTAAATCTTCCAGCTCGTACGCGCCTTGTGGTATCACGATCGACACCCCAGCATTCGACTTATCTTTATCTAGAATTTTCTGTTCGGCGTCCGAGTACATTGTGGTCGCCCTGCCCCTGTTGATCGGTTCGTCGGAAACTTTAACTTTATCTTCTGCGTCAGGCAGTTGATGTTGCCCGGCGTCTGCATTGCCAAAAAAAAGGTGTTGTTAACATCTTTTTTCACGTTTGGGATTGTGTTGTAAGTGGATAGATTGATTAGTCCGATTTCCCAGTCGGTGGTGCTGCCAAGTTCGACGGGGGGAAAAACATCACATTGAAGTACCGAACCGCGGCCGGAAATAGAAAACATTTTACTGTGCTCGTAAAAATTTCAAACACAAATGACCGCAGTTGACTTTTTTCTGCTCTCTTTTATAGTTGTATTGTACAGTGATTCGCGATCCATTTAACCCCGTTTTCCAATATCGTACCAACTCCGGTGGCGGACATAAGTTACCATAACTGTCATAATAGTTGACGTGATCGGCGAGTTTGCGATAACACACCCAATGAGTACCACGCCCACTTTCTTTGTCCAAATTCACGATTCCGCTTTCATTTTTTCGTACCCGCGTCGGCAGGTTGTTCAACATGAAAACGCCCCGAAAATACGTTACCTGGTCAGCATATTGTAGAAGTTCTTGACCGTTTAGCGGACGCGACGGCAACGAGTCGAGGTTTTTTTTTCCTCAACTGCATCCCACGTCCTTTGTAATTTTTCAGATACACACCGCGTCCTTTGTAATTTTTTAAATACAATCCTTGTCCTACTACTTTGGTTGCTGCTTCTGCTGCTGCACGGCGAGACCGTTTTCGTCCACTCCTACGACGTCGTCGTCGTAATCCACCCCCAAATTTAGTTTTCAGCTTCATTAGATTTGTCACTGTCCACGCGGCCGCTTTCTCTGCTGCACTTGCGTCACCCGCTTTTACCCGTTCCCACGCTCGTTCAGCTAATACCCGATCCGCTTCTGCCCGCTTTCCACTGTCGCTGTACTTTGAGTAAGCGATGTCGTGTTCCTTACAAGCTGAATCTAATTTATTTATTCCTCGATCACCGCGTCTCAAACGGTCTTGTAATTTAGTGCCCGGTCCGCAGTACTGATATCCAGGTATGTGTAATTCAACCGGTAAAATATCAATGGTGCGATTCAATATCTTAGCACCAATATCACTGATTGTGTCAAGCAACCCCGAACCTGTCTGCCGTTTTACCATCATCTTCATCGCTATTTATAGGTTTTATTCGTACTTATATATCCTCTCTCTCTCTATTTCCCAATCTACTGATGGTTCTGATATTATGGTCCTCCGAAAAGAAATTTTTTAGCGGGATCGTCTTGCGATAAATACCCTCTTCCGAGTTTTGATTTTGGATCGGGCTGTACCCTGGTGTTAAAATACGATACAGTTACCGCATCGTTATTGGACTTTGGAACGCCAACGTTTGTAAGTCTCTTTGACTTCATGTCATAATCACCGTCCTGGTCCAAAGCGAAACCTATCCCTGACGGACCCTGTACTCCGGGAGGTCCTTGTTCACCTGGTCTTCCTGGATCACCGTTTCTCCCTGGAGGACCTTGAGCGCCAGCCTTTCCGTCTTTACCAGCTACTCCAACCGGGCCGGATGGTCCTTGGCTTCCCGCAGGCCCTGTGTCACCTTTAAGTCCTCGTTCTCCTGGTCTTCCTGGTTCACCTTTTCTGCCTGGAGGACCAGTCTTTCCGTCCTTACCAGCCGGACCGGGAGGGCCTTGACTTCCAGGGGGACCTGTATCACCTTTTGGTCCACGTGGACCTTGAGGGCCGACTACAGGTTGAAATTCTGGTCCCATCTTGTAATGTTGATGACGATGTATGATTTTTATTAGCGTGTCCAAAAAATCGTTCGCTATTTGATCTATTTTCGGGTCGTCCACCACTTCTCCAACTGTCAATGGAAGCGCCTCCGGTCCATGTACACTTCTGATTTTACGCCGTTGCGATCTCTCTACAACGTCCAAAAAGTTTGTTAAGGCTTGCGTGACGTAATCCCTGTTTACGGCGTCTGTCGGTCCTATTGGATGTGGAACGTTAATAATGCGTTTTCCTTGCACGTCGAACGCTTGCTGTTTTGAATTAAATTTCATTCCTTCACCCGGTTCTCCACGTGGTCCTGGCACTCCCTGTTCACCCTGTGGACCAGGAGGACCAACCAAAACTTCAGGTGAAATATAATACGTTTCGCTGAACTCTTGCAACCGGTCTCTCAATGATTGAGTCAGTTTTTTAAATTCGTTAACATCACCGGAGACGGTTCGTTCGCCACGCTGCTGTTTTTGCAGATGAATCGCCATTTGCACAGATGTTTCAAACACTTCGTTGCAAACGTCCCGCACTTGATTTAAATTGGTCGCGTCGTTTTCACTTTTTCCGCTCGCCACATTGATGAGTCTGCACTTTTTCACGTCTACACTTTTATCACCGTCCTCACCGAATACGAGCGCCTTTTCCAAAGCCGATTGCTTGGCATAATTCCAGTTTAGATAGCCGAGTGTGACGGCATCGTTGTCTTCGTCGGGCACGCCAACATTTTTCACCACATAATTGTGCATGTCTACTTGCTTCGCGGACGAGTTCACATCCAAACTAGTGTGTTCTTTGAGATATTTCAAGGTGATCGCGTCTTGGTCGTTGATGGGTGAACCCACAGCTGTCAAACGTTTATTGTTGAACGCTGGATTTCCTTCGGAATCTGTTATCGCTGCTCCTGCCGCTACTGCGTTTAGACTTGCTTCTACAGCTGCTGTTGCCGATGATGTCGCTTCTAGAGTGGTTCGCATGTCCGCCTTGGTGGCGTAGTTTTTTGAGAGGTACTGGACGGGTACTGCATCGTTTTTGTCCACTGGTTCTCCAACATTTCTTACGCGCATATAGTTGGCATCGTAAACATTGTCAGACAGATCAGTTGTCAAACAGGCTTTTTTCATGACCCGCATATTGATTGCGTCACTATCCGCCTCAGGATCGGCCAGGTTGATAATTTTTCTCTTCTTCACATCAACGCTCAACGAGTTTGGATCAAGTGTAATACAATCGACTTTACGCACAGCGTCCGTATCTGATATAGGAACACTCAAATTACGTAAACGTTTTCCCTGCACGTCAATGTCACCGTCTTTGGTCAACTTTAATGTAAACCCAGACGGGCGGCCAGCAACATGATGATGATATTGATCACCTTCACTATAACGTCGTCTGACGTTTCTATTCGAGTGACCAAACTTGTCGATACTCATTGTTCACTCAGTAGTGTCGATTTGTTTTCAACGCACCGCCTTTTATAATACCGACTTCACGCAGTTCCTCAACTATCGATTGGATTTCGTTTGTATGACCGACGTTGCCGGCCGCTTGTGACGCCAACAACAAGCGCAACCGGTCACATAGTTCGTTCACATCGTCCCAATGCACGTATTGAATACGACTGTCTGTCAACACCATGCCGCTTCCAACGGGGGGAGGAGCAGCTGCAGGAGGAGTGGCTTTGTTGAACAGCGGTTTGATAATTTGTGTGTATTTGTAACCACGATTCGAGTTTATCTGTCGCCTTGGATCATATCCTTGCCGATAGGCGTTTGTTTGTATCAATATCTTGTGGTATGTGTGTAGATCGTCTGTTGTATACGAGACGGGTTCCTTTTCAAAAATCAACGAGTGAAGACCCGCGGTCATGTTGTAATTCACTCTACCGATTGTCAATTTCATACGACCAAATTTCACCTCCTTATCACCAATCATTAACTTGTCATTTTCCAAGTATACCCCGTACACATGATCCATCGTGTTAGTGACATCATTTATCAGCATTTGCAGATAATATTTGGTGGGATTTTCTTCGCTCATGGAATCAATGACTCTTGATTCGTTCGCTATTGATTTTCTTCTAGGTGCGGTCGGCGTACTGGTTTGCTTTGGTGCAAACGGCTTAAATGGAAACTCTGTGTCATCCCAACGCTTTCCCTCCAGCATTTCTCCTTCGCCTTCTTCTTCTTTTGTTTTAACCACATCGTCTGATTTTTTTATGAATTCTTTCAAAGGAGTGACAATCGGTCTCAAACGTTTCTCCAAAAGCTCTTCAGACTCAATCACCCCCGTCGTGAAAGCTCTGTGCTTACGTTTAATATTGTCCCGTAAACGTTGCACCTGTAACGCCACCGACAACTGTCGCTTATCCATTTTACAAACACTCGAGTACATTGGTGGTGAATCACTCGTATTTATACCCGAACAAACTCATCGAAACCGACCCGATAACGACCTTCATTTATATTGCTGTCTTTGTCTACTACGAGAAAATTTTTTCCATTGCTATTGTTCCATGCCAACGAGCAGATTTCTTTAAATTTATTAAACGGAATGTCAGTATTTACGTGATCCGAATGAATATGTTGTAAATTTAAATCGTCTTGTTTGAATACAACAATCAAGTTGGCGTTGTCTCTGATCAAATGTTTGGGGATCCTACTGTACGATTGACCCAAATAAAAGGTGTCTAATTTGTTGTGACGTCCCATTGTGAAATAGTTTCTTATGTTGTTGTGTTTTTCGCATGCAATGTCGACAAATACCATCAAAGAATCGGGTCTGGCTTTACTCGGATGGTAAACATTTTCGTTTTCGTTAAATGTAAAATAACCGACAGTAGGTACGCCCTTCATTATGTGAGATAAAAACTGATATTTCGGTTGCTTCAGCGACTTTGAAAAAACGTATAAATTTTTAAATTTCAGTCCGTTCTCGGAGAAAATCAGATTAAACAGCAAATTCGTTTTTCCACAATTTGAGGGTCCGCAAATTATACACCTGATTGTGTTGGGAAGGAGATTGCTGTGTCGTTTTCCGTGCTTCGATTTCACGGGTTCGGTGTACTTGTCAAAATTTATTACATCGAGTTTATCTTTTTGAGGAATACGTTCCATTATAGTTGACTGGTTGATTGGAACAAAGCGATTATACTTAATTGCGTGCAATATATACCCTTTTACTGTTTTTGTACGTCATATAAAAATTTGCTCCGATTCCAACAAAGACAAACAATGCATAGACAACCAATAAAGCTATTATACCTACACCGCTGTAATCAAATTTTAAGGTATTTTTTTCTTGTGGTGGTACACATGATTTGTTACACATTAAATTAACATCTATTGGTGAAATAGAATTGTTGATAATATCGTTCACTTTCCAATGGTTCACTTTCGTCCAATGGGTCGATTGTTTTTAAGTTTATGCATTTTGACACGCTATACTGTTCACGAAACGTACAGACTTTAAAGGTTAAATTGTCCCTGCTCAAGTAGTACCATAAACTGTAAATTTTTTCAAAATCAGATGGGACATTATATCCTTGCAACGAATGGATACATCCCTTCAATTGAAATTTGATCGTATCATCGAACGGAGAGCTGTTGAATAGTGTGTAATGGAAATTTGTTTTGTCTGTAACTACTACGACGAGGAAGAACATTGAAAGTACAAACGTCACCGACCACATGTCAAACTCAAATGTGACAATGACAGTGAAAACATGTACATTTATAAAATATCACCTTTCTTCACCCACGAGTCATGTGATTTATCGTAACCTAACCACCTAACCAATAGCATGTCTCCTTTACTACGCAAAACATTTTCCACCAGGAACACGTCGTCGTATTTTGTTTTCAACAACTCGTGACTGTAAAAGCCACCTTTTAATATTTCTCCTCTACTATCGATGAGAAGATACGTTAATGGTAAAGTTGGTTGTATTTTGTACACGGTAAAGACCTCATTGGTCCAATTAGGTAAGTATCCTTTGGTAAACACCATCTTGTGCTTACTGATGCGAACTTTATCGCCGACTTTATATCCACGTTTTATTTTGGCTAAACGTTTGGGTACAAGCTTTAATCGATTCAACACTTGTTTTTCATTTTTACCATCTACTTGATTCGGTTTCATTCCAATAGACCTGTGAAAAGAGTTGTTGTAATTGGTGATAAGACCAGGTAATATTTTCAACCAATTGTACGAACCTTGTTTGGTGAAAACACGCCACATTTGCGTTTTTAACGTTCTATTGAACCGTTCCACTATGGCGGCCTTCTTTTCAGAAAAAGTGGAATAATGATTGATATTATGTTGTTTTAACAGATTCTGTACATGAACATTGAAAAATTCCTTTCCATCGTCCGTTTGTAAATTTCGCATTGGGTGTGATTTTAGAAACGGTTTTAAAGCGTTAGCTACCATCACTCCTGTCTTTCTTTTTATCGGTATCGCGTCGGCGACTTTAGTAAAACAATTAATTATAGTTAGTATGTAATTGAAATTTTTATTTGATTTTGCGTACTTACCCATTTCTACTAGATCGGCCTGGTACAGGTCATGTCTACCTTTCAACGTAGTCGTTCTCCTCGGAAAGTTCTTGCGCGCCTGTCTGTGCAGTTCATTTTCAATAACCGAACGGATGTCCATGATGCTGTTGTTTTTGATTCGGTGAAATTAAAATCGTATGGTGCACCATGGAAGGATATATATATATTGCCTACAGGAGGGAGTCGGGACGGGACGAGGGACCTGGTTCATTGTACTCTACTCGAGCACGTTTTGTTGGAGATGGTGATATTGGTCTGTCGTTGACATCATTGACCGCGTTGTCTAGAGAGTAGTGACCGTACGGGAGCGTGTCAAGACCATCGTCAATTACGTAACGTTTGTCGTCGAATGGTGAGAGTGAGAGTTTGTTGATGTCTATAGAGTAAATATTGTGTAATCGACTGCGAATCGATGAACACTTTGTGTATGTCAATTTCTTTTTTAATAGACTGTCCAAGTACGACTGGTGTCGCAAGTCTTTCTTGATACAAACACGGTTGACCCCCTTTGCCACTCGTTTTTCATTGTCTTTAGTCATAAAACTGTACATCTTAGCACGGAGTCCGACAAACTCTTTGATTGGTACTCCGTGAGTTTCATCGGCAAAAGTGCCGACTTTCTTCTTGTTGATGGTGCTGTAACAGGCGTGAGTCGGTGGAAAGTTTGAGGTGTCAAAGAGACCCAGGCGTTCACTCATGTCATCGTAAACGTTTACCGTTTTCACCTCATACATCAAACTGTCGGTGTCGGTCATTAATAGACGAATATTTTCACCGTACCTAGCCTTTGCGTAATTATAATGAAAATTGTACATTATATATTTGCTGAAGTCCAAGATTGTGAACCCTACGTAAATGGGACGGTTTAACATAACTTGTGCTTTGTTCAAGGCGATACCTACTACTTCAGGGTTGTAGGTGTACCACCGTTTCATGCGTGGCTGAGTGATCCATTTGTGAAGGTTGTTAGGTTGATTAACAAGTTTGAAATCGGTATGTTTACGAACATTTTCCAGCGATTTACCATACACTGCATTGTTCAGAAGCTTAAAGAACCGGCACTCGAAATCGTTACGGGCATGTTTCCGAAGATTGGCGTTGAACTCTATGTATGGACGAAGCCAATCGGACTGCTTGAATTGGATTACGCGATGGACTTTTTTCAATCGTAACCCAAGCGACAGATACAGTTGCAGTGTACGGTAGTGAACTATGTACTTTTCCTTGTCGTACAAGGTGGTCAAAAGTTTAGGTTGCTTGCCAATCTTTCTTGAGTGTTTTCTTAGAAAAGGGGAGAGGTGTGGTGGTACTCTGTTTTCCGGGGCCAACGGGTAATCACGGTGTTGATCGTGTAGCTCTTTTGGGTATTCGAGATCAACTTCCAAAATAAAACCTGTGGGCGAATCAGAGGGAATGGACAACCAGTTAAATTTTGGAATTTCCTCTTTTTCGATCCACTTGAATTCACCGGTGGGGAGTGGCTGGGACATTGCATGACCGTACAGGTTTACGCAATCCAGGTATTGGATCCATGACGTGGGGGCATCTTTATTGTGTTGTTCAGGAAACGAACTGTTGTTGGCTGAAGCGAACCGTTTTGGAATTTGAGCCACTCCTCCTCGCACTCCTCGTTCGATAAACAGATGCATGTCGATGTCAGTCAACAGTTCAAGAGACACGTTGGTCATCTTCAACATGGCTGACCATGACATGTTGGGAGCGGAGTAGAAATGGCAGGGGTCGAGGTTGTAATGTTGCATTGACAAGGAACGAAAGTTCTCAAAGACGTCAGCGAGAAGTAATGTGTCACACTCAAGATAGAGGTCGTGGTAGTCGCCCATATTTTGAACGTTGCACACGTCCCATACGCGTTGAGCGTGGACGTAATCATCGTCTGTTACAGATTCACGATTCAGTGAACTATAAAACTTGTCCGGACTAGGTAATTGCGTCTCGTTAAATTTAAAACAGTCTGTCATGTATTCGTAACAGTACACACCTTTTCGGAGTAACAGATCGCGAACGGTGGTGTTTTGAAAACGTGATGAGAGACGTTTGAATGTGCCGGCTACATCAGTACAATGGTTTTTTAAATTTTCCGTTAGTGTACCGAGAGAATCGTCCAGGAACTGATAGGAGTCTAGGAAGCGTAAATTGTTGACGGTCACTGACATAAATCGCTCACTATTGTTGGCGATGCAAGATATTTTATCTCCTTTAAATTTCCCTAGTGCTTGGACAATATGGTGACTGTCGTAGCCGCGAAGATTGTGGAAGAAAACAAGAATGTGTTTCACGTAAGGGGCTTTCAGATTGCATATATTGTGAGCGGCACCTAGAAACTTACCTGTGGTGTGGGAGTGATGACGCACCTTGTAATTATCGGTAGAAACAAAAGGTTCATTACATAGCATACACAAGGTGGAAGAATAATATGTACGATAATCGTCAGGCGTCATATTTATGGGAACACATTTTTTCAACTTATCATCAAGTTCTTTGCCGATTCCGATCAATTGCTCCATCATTTTTTCGACAACATTATCATCGTCACTCTGGGCTCGATATGTAACTGGACCGCGAAATATGTTACCGTCTTCGTCAACAATTACATAGGAAAACCCGCTTGCTGTATGTTTATGTATGGGATGATTGAAAGCCTCTGGACGACCATTCTCGTCTACTTGTCGTGGGTGGGAGGTGTGTAGTGGTGTAACGAAAGATTCAAGGTCTGCGTAAATCGTGAAAGGGACTTTTAGAGTTTTTTGAAACTCACTAAATTTCATAAAAGATTTTACGGGGTCTTTGGGGTCTGGTAATGTTGTCCGTTGGAGACCAAATTCTTGACAAGTTAACATGTGCTTGTCGCGGTTTGATTTACCTTTAACACCAGTAAATCGGTGAGAGCAATAATTACAATAATATGAAGTGTGATGTTCAGATGATTGACTCATACTTAATAGTCGAGACAAACCATTGTACTGGTGTCCCGTACGAATGTCAGTTTTTGTATTTATAAGACAGTAATGGAATTGTTCACGTGTGGGTCCGGGTAGCAAAAGTAAATGAATTACATGTTCACGATTTCGGTATTTAGTAACGTATACAGGGTAAAATACGTCAGTGTCGGTTTCATAACTTAGAACGTTAATTGATATGG
The DNA here is from genome assembly GCA_035578175.1 of Catonia carolina. Classification (NCBI taxonomy): domain Eukaryota; kingdom Metazoa; phylum Arthropoda; class Insecta; order Hemiptera; family Achilidae; genus Catonia; species Catonia carolina. The sequence goes on from JAQMRL010000004.1 coordinate 6,563,692, forward strand.
TAGGGTTTTGCTGTTCAAATTTAGGAATGTCTGTTAATTTTACAGGGTAGCTGATACCGTTTGTGTTTAAGAACTTTAAATATTTTTTGTACCAGCTTATCATTTTGTGATAGTCTGGTTGTTGGTAGATGTGTTCTAATATGCACCAAATAAAACACATACGGTCATTCTCATTTTTAATATTTATGACCGCCTTACGGTCGCTGATCTTTTTGGGAGTGGGAATAAACGAACCAGCACCGTAGAGGGAACAGTATTGGACAATATGTAAATCACATATCGTGATTTTTTTCAACGTCCATCCACTACCACATGACGTATACGATTCAATACTACTTTGGATTTTTCCAATCGCGTCTTCGTATTGATTGTCCATTTCAGGGATACTTATATTAACGTTTATTAACTGTCTCGTCTTACCATGAAAAACAGCCGTCTGGACAATAGTAGTTGGTTTCGCTCTCTCCTCGTGGTATACAGTTTTTTCCATTTCGGCGTGCACAGCAATATACCACTTGATGTTGCCGCCTAAATGATCTGCATAGTAGACCAGTTCATCTATAACGGTCGGTTTCATTTCACCAAAAAAAAACAATACATCGCGGACATCTTGTTCTATGAAAGAGAACCGCAAAGAAACGACACGACCTTCGTGGGCGAAAAGAACTTCAGCACCGGGAATGAACATACTGTCACGTGTATAAACAACATCTATGAAGAACGAAGGAAGCTACCTATATTTATACAGATTAACTTACCTTCTCTCTCTTACAGTTCAACTAAAGTTATTCAACTAGTAAAATTTAATACCATGAAGTGAAGTCTATTTAAACTCATGAGACAGAAAAGTCAATAAACTGTTGGAACAGTGTGTTTCTTATTGAACATTCTGTAACTACATTTTATATAAATAAACAGTGTAAAACAAAATTTATGTAGTCTGTCAGTTTAATGAAATATACAGTTTGAATAAGTACATCATACATGTATCGTATAATGTAAGTTTTGCTATTACTACTACTACTACTAAGAGCTAGTGAGTCCTATTATTCACCTACTCACTTGTATTCATTCTTTCTTTTGTTAGTAAAATTTATTACTATGAAAATTCTGTAACTACATTTTATAAAAATAAACTGTGTAAAACAACCTACACTTTGAATAAGTACATCGTACTTGCATCGTTTAATGTAAGTTTTATGTAAATTTATTTAAATAAATGAAAGATTTATTATACCCAGTTCAATGAAGAATTATATCTACTTCGGCCCAACCAGCGCGTTGATACCTTTTATAAACTGTAACTAGAGCACTAGAAACACGTTCATTGTGCATGTGCTACGGCAGGCGACCGGAAAAAACGTATGCCGAACAGACGGTTTCGATTATCTCGCACAGACGGTGGATTTGGTAAACCCGAAAAAGACACACGAAGGAATTCCTTTCTGGGCCGAAGAGGCGAATATATTAGTCCTTCCTGATCCATATAACGTGGAGGATGCATTTGTAGTTTCTGAGGGACCCGTGGATGCGGGTCTCTTTAACACGCGACTTACGTATGTAATCTCCGTTTTGTTCGACGTTGTCGCAGCCAATTCAACTCTAAACTTGATCGCCGACGTTCCTTGTGAGGTGAGGAAAAACCTAGCGCTGTTGAAGTACTCAAAAGCCGACGGCACTGTATTTCAGACGAACAAGAATCTTTTGATAGACACCCATCCTGACGACACTGGTGTCGGCCGAGTTCTCTGGTTTCGAAACTTTTGTGCGATTCCCGACGCCGGTGTGCGTATAATTAAAATCGTAAAAGCCGTATACAATTCGAAGGAGTTGTAACACTACACGATAAGTTTCACTGAACGTCCGACCCTGGGCTCTAAAATAGTCATACTTGAGGGTTGTCAAAAAGGTGTCATAAGTCGTTTTATACCGAAAGATGAACTACCGAGCTGGTGGACGAAAACGGTTGCGTAGCCGCCTTCGAAATAGATATAATTTAAAACCCGATGTGCGTGAAGCGACTGGCGCTGAACTTTCTGTTCAATGAGGAGAGAGTATATCTAAATGATTGTTTCGAACATACGGTGGGACAAAAGTTGGCGGTGTTGCAAAGGAATTGTGATTATTTTATACGCGATAAGAAAACCAAACTGCTCTATCAAGATTCAAACGGACTACCTGTAAAGGCTATCGTATACAAAGCGGTTATGCTGTATATACGTGGAAACAAAAACCGTCATCATTCTTACACTCCGCCGAACTAGACGTTACACCGGTAAACCCGTTGACCTGTCAGCCGGAGTGCCGAAACAACCCTAACTACAATAAAAACTCACACGCGTTTGGTTTCAGCGAAATGGAAAGGGAGGTTTTGGTTGGATTGGGGTGTAATGCAATTTTACAATCACTATACAATTTTAGCGATCCCGACTATATCTCAATCGCCGCCGCGGAAGAAGGACCAGAGGATGAAAACAACAATGTTTACATACCACTCTCCACATCCGCCCGACGTGCATTAGACATGTGTTTTTTAAATGGACTGAATTTCGATTTCAATGTAGAAATATAATAATTTAAAAATTACTCCTCCCTCTATTTTTTTTTCTTTCATTTTATTTTAATTTATTATTATTAATAATATTATTTATTATCAATTAATTATTTTTACTATATATAATGTGATGAAGTTACGTGAAAAAAATACTTTAGTAATTAATCTCCACGTATCACAAAAGGAATTTGTCGTCACTTCGATTCAGAAAGATCAATTTTAGGATTTGTATTCTAATATCCCCATATTATGTCGATATATAAATGGCATGAGAACAGTTTTACAAAGATAAATGACATAATGATGGAATGATTAATGTCCATTTAACTGTAATTTTCTTTAGTTTTGTTATCCTAGCAGCTGAATACCCTTTTTCATGTTACTTTTTGGACGTAATTAAGCAAAATAAATACCTTAAATACGTATATAAAATTTTTAAATAATTAAAAAAATTGGCCCGTCCGGGATTTGAACCCGGGTCCTTTTGCACTCGAAGCGAGTATTATAGAACATAGACCAACACAGGCCATTGAAGAACTGCCTACAATAACCTCCATATAAAGTCAATCTAAGTTAAAATATATAAATGGTTAAATTGTTAATGTTAAATATTAAAATACTTTTTAATTTGTAACATAACTACTATTTTTATTTGCAACTATTATAAGGCAGTGGTCTATACGAGCAATATGGATATCGCGCATTCAGTAGCTCTGTTCACTTAAGTGCACTACCTATAACACATCAGTAGGGTATCACGCACAACACAACCATTATCAATCACACTGAAACCATCAATCAATAACACCATCATTCGTACGGTTTATGTCATATTTCTAATATGATATAGACAAACTTGATTGTATAGGATGTAAGTAATAACAAAAAGAAGTATAAGTATATTAAAATTAGTTTATTTTATTTTTTACTTTCGTGTAAGATTAGTAATAACAATAATAAAAGGTAAAAATAATTATAATAATAAATTTACTTATCTCAACAATACCATTTTCGTTTGACAAATGTTGTTCATAATTCAAAACCACCTACCTCATTTGAAATTCATGTCATAGGAAACTTGACGATTGCGATCAATCGACATTATACAAACTGTTAAAGTTATGTGAAATATCATTACTATTGTTTTTATAAGTCAGTATATTATCCCGCCACCAATGAAATATTATTCTGACATTTTCGTATGCACACACAGTTGCGACCGCATGACGAAAACCACATTTTTTTACACCATCAAGTCGATATATCGATCTAAGTTGTCTGAGTCCTGGACATCCATAAATTGGTTCAATATTGATAATATCTACGGTGTTCGATTTTACATATGGTCTTAACCACTCAACTTTCTTTTCGCCTTTCACATAGATCGTTCCTTCGGTGATGTTGTCGAAAATTTCTGGTATGTAATTTATGTCGTAAAAACCACTATTCCAATCAAGTCCGTGATGTACATTTCGCAGCCAGGTAGCCATTTTTCGCATCTCCTTCGACAAACCAGAAAATGGGAACGGTGGTCTGAATAGATAATGTCCGTTAATTGTTTTTCCGTGATCGCTCGAAATTATCGCCAGTTCTTTGAAAATAAAATTTCCATCGTTGTCTAAGAAACCTTGCATATCACAAAAGTATTCCATGACTATTATTAGTTGTATGAGAACAACGACATGAAAGCCGCTCTATTTATAATTCTTCTCCCGAACAGTAAAACTGAGTAATCGTTTGATGTTGTTGGTTTAAATTAAATAAACCACCCAGTTTACTTTACATTTTGTTTCGTAAAATGCGGTTGATGTCTGAATAACTTTTCATATTTCTTCTTGATACAGACATGGTATTTATTTAGTGGAAACATATCATATCTCCAGATATACATGTCGCTATCCGGTGGGCAAATGCAATTTCCATCGTCATCAACTTTCAAACAACCCATTCTTATATTCTCACACTCTTTTCCATATTGATATACGCTGTTGCAGACGCATACAGAATTGAAAGAATTAGTTTCCTTGTCGTAAAGCGTTTGTAAGTGTCCTCCGGAACTACATTTAGCCAACCGGTTGGATACCGATTTTGGAACGCATGTGTTATAACGACAGACCCACTTCATGGACTTGTTTGCACAGTTCTGTTGACAATGATAATCGGACACACACGAGACATTCCCACGAAAACAGTTTTTCAAATACGACGATTGAAGCAGATATTCCCGGTCGTTGTATAGCCTGTTAATGTTGCTCAAATTCGACACATTCGCCTTTTCGTCGGAAAAGTTCGTGTTGTATTTGCTCCATTGAATAAAAATCGAAAAAAGTATTAGACAGGCGAACATTAAATACGTGAGGAAATTGTCGACCATTTTTTAACGCTCGTCAAAAAGGCCGAAGAAGCTAAATAAAATCAAACCGCAGAAGCGAAGCGTCGATTTCCGTTCCGTCGTCTCTTTGTATTATTATCTTCAAAGGTACTGTTTTCTTATTCTTTTTTCTCAACTGGGAGACCGCCGCGTTTAGTGCAGTTTCGTTGTCTATGTTGTATTCATGTTGTTCGAACTTTGTGCCTTGTATAAGTTGCATTGTGTTGTTATGTTGTTTTGTTTGTGTCGTTATATACGGGTAATATATACGGCTGTAAAAAGTGAACATACAGTGTGGCCGGTATTGTCATCTGTAACATATCAAAATACTCGTGGCTGTTGTGATTCATAAATGAGTTTCCAAATTTGAGGGCACATTTCAAATGAATCATCGCGTGTAGGATAAATTTTATATCATCCTAGTGACATAAAACTCCTTCTCTAAAATTTCGGACGAGGTGGCGGTCAGAACGCTGTGGTTTGAATTCTCCACGCCGTATGCCGAACCGATAATGGTAAACAATTCCTTAGAATTGTATAGTAAATATATGACGGCCGTGGATGACGAATGCTTTTCCGCAACAATCGTCGGTATAATGAATTCGTTAAAAAATTCATCCCGATTCTTTTTAAAGAGAACGCGGAGGTGCATGTTTGACGAGTCGTCAATGTCTACGAATTTTACACTCATGGATTTCAAATCGATATCTATGAGCGTTTCTCGTAGCAGTTCGAAAATCTTTCTCACCGAAATCACATCTCCGGCGGATTTCATTTCACTCATGATTAACGACATAGATTTCCTCCACTTCTCGTTCACGGCCTGGTTGCTATCATCTTCTAATTTTATAAAACTTCTCACATGTCGGACCGGCTCGCTGGAGAGATACAGCAACAGCGATTTTATCTCCCGCATCAGAGTCAGTACTGATTCTGGTGTTTCCGACAAATCAGTAACGGTTAGTGTCTTATTTTTCTTCAAAGAATATTCTTTGTCTATTTCTCCTTCTTCGGTTTTTTCATTTTCATCTTCTTGTTCGTTACCATCGTCTCTACTATTGTAATCTTCTTCAATAATTATACCCCAACGGGAGTGTGAAGTTGACCTTATCTGTTCTTTTTTCTTCACGTATAATTTTCGAGCTGTATCCCGGTCGATTTTTTTTGCCGCGCAAAATTTCTGCCAGTCGTTATACACATTACGGTGAGTAGAAGAAGAAGATGAATAAGATACCATTTTTTATTTCCAACCCCACGTCCATCTTATGCGAATCAATAGAGCGAACACCACTAAGAGAACGATGAGAAAGGGAATGATCGCGTTTTCAAAATATAACAGAAACACGGGCAGCATGAAGCAAGTGCATAACAAACTCCACCAAACGGCGTTCGGGTTGAGCGGTTGGTTTTCGCGTGTGAATCGCTCGTAGTTGTTAGCTACGTCTTCAAACGCTCGTCCGACATGATCTATCACCTCCACCTGGTTTTTGTTCGCCGATTCCAGATAGGTCTCTATTAGCGGCGTCATAATTTTAGAACTGTATACATAAAGATCGTCGGGCAGATGATCTGTTTGGTATATGGCATATAATTCTGGTGTTAGTTCGGAGAAAATGTCGCCGGGTTTTTTTGGATATACGTGGTCGTATAACTGTTTCAATTTCTCACAGTTTTTATGCAACTCTGCCTCACCGATTTCATATTTCATTCCGTATGGATCGACGACAACCAAAATGGCCCCAATCACTGACGTTAAGAATAACCCCGTCAAAAGTGGATTACTTACGGCCGTGATCAAACTAAGAGTGGGTTTCAGCAATCCTCTGGCGACAATATTCAGTGACTCTGACAAGTACACAGAATTCATTACAGCGGTTGACAATGTTTCACTCGCCGTAATGGCCGATTGTAGGGTCTTCCTGGCGGCCAGAACAAACGCATCAGGCGCCAACGGATATAGGACGTGTTTCGTATAATCTGTTAACTTCTCTGATGTAGAATTAAGTGGTTTAGATTCAGTGGATTCAGTGGTCGTTATGCTTCTAGTAGTGCGGCGGCCGCTGAAAGGTTTGCATTCGAAAACGACTTTTTCTCGGAGCGCGATCAGTGGATGTGCCACCGTACGGGTGATCGTTTTACCGAACAGATAATTTTCAAAAAAATTAACCACGCTATTGTTCCCACAACCAGCTCCAGATGCCTGTATTGTTTCCCCGTAAAATTCACAATACTGTTTTGAAAACGAACAATTATTAGTTGCCGGATCCCACATCAGAGACGGCGCATTCTTTTCTACTATACCCCGTGGATGTAGACAGAAATACTTTAATGCCGTGTTGGTCAGGTAACACTTACCCTTCGCTTCGTCCCAGAACGTGTCTAACGGTTTATTTTCCTTGAAACAGTTGTCCTGGCATCGATATATAGGAGCATTCAAAAAAGTAGATTTACACGATTGTATACCAGAATCCTTTTTGCAAACGTGTTCACCCAGTTGAAAACAACATGCCGATATCGACTCGCAAAAATCTTTAGCCGACTTCAATTTGAAGTCGTTTGGATGTTGTTGAAGAAACCGTTGTGGAATCGATCCGTAAACGGATTCGTCCCACGGTGTCGCTTGCAAATAATTCCCCTTCCCCAATGCAAGCAGTTTGTTATATAAAGCGACTCTACGGCATACTCCGAAACAATTCAACTGTTCTTCTTTCGACAAAGAACTATCTTCCATTTTTTGAAAATGATCTACGTCAACGAGTATCAGCCTATTTTGGCCGACATCATTAGAGCCAATAAATTCCGTTTCAATACCGAGTCGTTTAAGATGCGTAAAGGTACACTCTATACGCTACAAAATTCTTCACTCCATACATACCAGGGGTTATGTGTGGAAAATGTTTCATTTTTCGAAAAAGATTCGATGAATGAAAAGAAGGTGTTTTTAAAAGGATACGGTATGATAGCCAACAAGGATGTGGAAAGCGCGCTGCGTGACCAGATCTCCTTCGCATTGAAAGAAGCAACGGGACAAGATCATTTCCGGCAAAATTGCGAGGTCAAGTTGCGGTTCGCTAACATATCATGCTGTATGGCTCACAAACAGTGTGCGGAAGCGGCAAATATGTTGCAGCTGGAATTCGATAAACCATCATCGAGAAGTTGCGGACGGGTATGTCTATTGAAGAATTTCGTACACGGCTCTGAAGATTATGAAGCGCTCAAAATGGAAAAGGAAAATGGTAGCGGAAAATATAAGCTTTGCAAGCCGCTAAACAACCCACAATCGCTAAGCATCGAGCCCAGTAAAAATATTTACAATCATATTATATCATATTATATCATTGAGTTTCATCATACGAAACCTAACCAGATGACGAACTCAATATTCAATCATACGCCGAACGGTGAAATGATCTTTGTAGAAAACGGGACGATTAAAATTGTCATGTATTGATTTTGTTATTATTGATATTATTATCCTATTTAACCAAATATAATATTTATATTTAATTAGATAATTTTTTAATTTATTTATGTAGTCGTAGAACCTGTATTCGTCGAACCTGTTGATTTATTCTCTTTCTTTTCGTCTTTCTTTTCGTCTTTCTTACTACAATATCCGAGCATATACCAACCTACCCCAAGGATTATGAACAACACGATTGTTATAAGTACTGCGTATACTGTTTCAACCCTTCATCCATTCTATTTTTTTAACACAAATAATTTTAATGTCGCCAGTCAGAGATTTTCCTTCCCACCCTCAAGGGGTAAATCAATTTGATTTTCCAGGACATTTTCCCAGTAGATACTTTCACACAAGAAAGCAGATAACGAAAACTCCAACTGTTATTGCAACTCATATAATTATTTTCTGACTTTCTTCCATTTTTTAATAGATTGGCTTTAAAACTTACTTGCTGCAGTAATGTTTATTTACATACCACCATATTATGCCGCATATTATTGACGTGATTGCAACGGCTATAATAATCTTCATATTTTCATCCATTTTTTTATTAAATTATTTTACTAAGTTTTATTGATAATAATTCTCTGTTAATTTTTTTGATAATCCTCTGTTAATTTTTTGTGATATGATATCAATTGCACAGTTAATTTAAGAATCCTTAGGAATGCGCCTATACAATATAGGATAACTGCGACCAACACAAGACCCGCCAGAAGTCAAACATGTTTACAGTCTACCATCATTTTTATAATTCATTTTCTAAGGTTTTTTCGTTGATTGTATATATTTAGTATATTTATACAAAATATATGTCTCAAATATCTTCACCACCATTAATACCAGAAACGAAGCCGCAATTACTATAATGCCGTAGCAATTGTCCATTTTTTATTCCCTGGTGATAGCATAAAACTTTCTCGTCACACATAATGACACGGTTTCAATAATTGCCAGAATAACTGAGACCATCGAACAACCTATAAGAATGTAGTGCATTTTGTATTTTTTCTTATTATATTATCACATGCATACCAAGAACTTACTACCACCGCAGATAAGTTCAAAAAAGGCCGTTTGAACGTCCACTGCGAAAAACGTGAATCGTTCAAATACGCGATTCTCTGTAAACTGTTCCACGAGCGGCACAAACACTATGAAATTCTGACAGGATATCATAAATTCTCGGACGAATACGATTTCAGCAATCTACGCTTTCCTGTGGCAGTCGGTGATATCCCGTCGTTCGAAGCTACGAATAACATATCAATCAGCGTTTACGGACTGACAAACGGCACATATAAAGTCTTCCCAATCAGACTGTCGGCACATGTTAAGCAAGACCATAGAGATTTATTATACTATAGACACAAATACTATTATATAAAAAACTTTTCCAGATTATTAAAATGGCAAATTTCCAAACACAACGGTAAAGTGAGACTGAATCCCAGCGTTGATCTTGTAAAATGTGAAACGAAAAACAATCTAAGGTTGACGCACGAAACCATTCAGTTCAAGAATTTATCGCTAATGATGCAACTGCCGGTTGTGTTGTACGTGTGTTACGAACAAACCCCATCGTCCAGATGGATGTGTCTGATAAAATACAAAAACAGTGATACGGTAGAGGAGAGTTTTAGTGTCGCTGATGGACCGAATGCGACACAAAAATTATTTCGCTCGATAATAGAAGTGGTTCGATGTCGATTGTCGGAGTATTATTTCTCGACAAATATTCCGATGAGACCGTTGACCGCTGAAGAATTACAGCGCCACAACGAAGCGCGTAGCTGTTATCTATGTTCAGAGCCGTTCGCTCCGTTCGATTTTAAAACTCGAGACCATTGCCATTTTCGAGGGACGTATAGGGGTCCGGCACACAACAAGTGTAATTTGAATCTGAAAGTCCCCAACTATTTGCCTTGTATATTTCCAGATCTCAATTCGGTAAAAGAAGATCTCAAATATACCGGCGCGCAAAGGGTTAAAATCATTCACGTTTCTAACCACAGGTTGGGTATGATATCGAAAGCTTTATATGACAAACGGGCGAAAAACAAGACCTTTCACGTACGTTTTTTGGATATCAGAAGTTATCTCAACGTAAAGCCTGACAAGTGTAAATTCATAAGAGAAATGATGAACGAGTTCGAATCAGTGCGGGACGAATTATTTAGCTGCTATGGACTTGATTTGGCGCATTTTGTTACAATTTCATCATTCGCCTACCAGGCGATGTTAAAGCATACGCGAATAAAACTGGATCCAATCGTCTGTCCGGAAATGTTCGATTTTATTCAAAAAGGCATACGGGGCGGAATAAATTTATGTGTAAAGCGACACGCGAAAGCAAACAATAACCAACTACCCGACTATAACCCGAATCTCGAATCTTCTTTTATACTACACATCGATTCTGTGTCTCTATACGGTTTTACCATGAAAAATTACCTCATGCCAACCGGGAACTTTCGCTGGTTGACGAGTAGCGAAGAGATTGCTTCTATCAACCCCACCAACATCTCTGAACACTCTGAAATTGGCTACATTTTTGAGGTGGATATCGAATACCCGACAAGCAGTCACGACTATTTCAATGATATGCCGATGTGTGCGGAAACTAAAGATGAAAAATTAATGTTTACACTGGAAAGGAAGGAACGGTATGTGTGTCATTACATGAATCTCAAGCAGATGCTCTCATATGGAATGCAGCTGATGAGGATTCGTCGGGTTTTAATGTTCGATCAATCGAACTGGTTGGTCGGATTCATCGACGCGACCGTTGTAAAAATGAATGCATCAAAATCACCGATGGAATGGGCATTATATAAATCTATCATCTGCTCTTCGTTCGGGAAGTGTTTAGAGAACGGAGAGAAATATTCGAACACTGTTTTGGTCGACGACGTGAAAAAACTCGATAGATACGTAAGTAAACCAAACTTTGTCGATCGGACTGTATATTTCAATGAATCTTCGCGTTTTTTGGTGGGTGTTCAACTCAAAAGACGGATGAATTTAATCAATAAACCCATTTATTTGGGCGTATGTATTCTGGACCTATCAAAGTATTATATGTACGAATTTTATTACGAAAAATTAACATTAATTTTTCCCAACAAGAAGCTGCTGTATGTGGACACGGATTCGTTCATTCTTTAGATCACCGGGCTCAACGACGTATATAAGCGCATGAAAGATTACGAAATATATTTCGATTTATCAAACTGTGAACAGTGTCGCTCATTCGTGAATGCTGGGCGACCGGGGAAATTCAATGACGAATGCAAAGATGTGGTTGTATCTGAATACGTGGGTTTAACATGTAAAGTTTATGCTTTACATTTATCAACAGGGGTGGAAAAAATCACTTCGGCCGGCACCAAAGAAGAAAACGCTGTAAATTTTGAACATTTCAAAAACGAACTCCGATCTCCACTAGCCACTACCTGTCCTCGACGGCTTATTTGGTCCGATGGAATAAATACAACGGCAATCGGTCATTTCCGGTCAGAGTTTAAGTTATAATAGTATAAAATCGCTAATTTATACTGTAATCTGCGCGTTTGTGGTCATTATTTTTGATTTTCGTCCACCACCTCTACTCTTTTTAATCATGTCCGTGGTGTGTATGATATTGGTGTTGGAGTTGTTGGTGTCGTGGGTTATGAATTTCTTATACTCTTCCATATAGTTTTCAGTGTCCCTATAACCGAACGGTTTACAAGATTTGTGAAGTAATGACGTCATTTCAAATGTGGTTCTTTTGAGGACGTTTATGAGAAAAATTGTCGGAAGCGTCACAGGAAACGGACGAGAAAGATTTGGTGATTTGTAAACAAGATTATTAAAATGATCATCATCGTCGGATTCTGATAATTTGTAATGATCGGCACAAATACTACAGGGCAGTAGCATGTCAAAGACCGCAAAAAGCGAAGCCATAGAGTCAACATGTTCGACAGATGGTGACGCGCAATTGTCGAGCTTCAGAGCGGTCATATGTACAACTTTCCAGTATGCGGGTCCCCAAAGGTTCTGACCGGCTGGAACGCGTTCCAAGGCGATATATTCTCTACACGGAATCAAGTCTGAAACTTTTTCAAATTCTACGATATTTCTCATGGCGTTGCGATAAGAAGTTGGTGACGTCATATATGTTTCGATATCGAAAAATCTCTTTATTTCATCGACATCAGTTTTCTTGGATTGCTCAAAATCTTTAGCAGTTTGTATTCCTTCGGCAAGAGTGTCGCTGTTCAGCGTCACATCGATATCGAGACACAACTCGATAAACGTTTTTATTATGTTCAGTATCACCTGCAGCATCAGTTCCCGTCTGTTTCGCTCAGTCAATTCGTCGCCGAATAACATTGGTGAAAGTGTGAGCCGCAAAAACAGATCGGTAACGAAAGGAATGTATAAACAAGGGTGGTTATCGGAGAAGTATTCGAATCTAATAACTCTTCTTCCTTCTCCTTCACCATCACTATTATCACAGTAAATACACATTTTTTATTATCATAATTCGCCACTATTTTTTCACATTTTTACGAGGAGACCTTGATCTGGATCTTGTTCTAGAACGAGGAGATCTCGATCGGGATCTGGATGATCTAAATGATTTAGTCTTGGGTGAGCGCGTACGTTTTCGCCTAGGGGCGACAGGGGATCGCGATCGAGATCGAGAGCGGCGGCGACAGCGACTACCACCGACGCCTTTTTTCTTGGAAACGAATTCGGCTTTAGGGTTCTTCGATCCCTGTGTCCTCTCGTATCGAATCGTGGTGGTATGTTTCGGACAACTGGGTTTCGTTGCGATACAAGTACAGTGGCTGTAATTTTTTTCACTTTACCTCTCTTCGATTTTTTCATTATTTTTTATTAAAAAAAGGACTACCGGCTTATACAACACATCTGTGAAGAAATGCGTGATTCCTCATTACAATACGTATGTCGAAGGTGTGAAATTACCCGAGAACAAAATCTTCGAAGAGGAGCGTAAGAATTACGAAAAATATGGAGATATGTTGTCTGGCGCGATCTGAGGTCTGTGCCGACCGGACCAGTTTGTATTCTACGGATTGGTTTCGCAAGAAAACTATATAAAAAATCTCTTCAACTCGTTGTCGTGTTTCACGGGCCATGACGCGGTGATAAGTTTTCTGGTCGCCTCACCGGCGTACAAATTGCACGAGAAAGAACCCCTAAATCAGAAATGTCCATCTAATTTGGTATTCCAAAAGGGATGTCTGATAATTCCGAGAGGTGAGATAATATGGTCGTTGTTGGCCATCGAATCGGCCAAAATCGCCCAGGGTGACACAGAAGACGACGTGTTCAAAATATTTATAAAACTGGCCGCCACTGCAAATGCTCAGGATCCGGGTCTTGTCCTTCCAAGCATGGAGAAAAAAGAAGAAGAGACAAAGACACACTATAACCATTTAAAAATACCGAACGCTTTAGATAAGGCTAGTAAAGTGGCGGACGCAGACACGCGCTACGTATACTTAAATCCGACACTGTATAATAGAATAAAGGCGTTCAGGTGTATATCGCCACAAGAGAAGAGTATTATCGATCAGGATTATATGCTGTTCGCGATGAACCTATTATACGTGCAGTCGTTGTCCGCGCTCTCTTTGATCAGTACGCCGCCAAAGCGTCTGCTACAATATCCACCGGGCACGCGTGAAAGCATCTGTCCTCCGAGAAAAGATACCATATGCGTCTCAATACCGAAGATTAATGATTTAAATAGTTGGTCGGTAGACGGTGGCACCGATGGATTGACAATGGCCGAACCGACAATATGCAACAACGTTGTTCTTGTGGCCGACGTGAAAAACCATAACGCTTGTGGCACAAACAACGATTTAAACCACAACATTTTACACGCGATGGAAACCGAACACATGAGCCAGGTCAGGGAGGAATATAATATTTTGAAAGGCACGCCGTTCCAACACACGGGGCTTGATACGTGGTACGACTTAGAGGCGCAACAATATTGGAAGAAGATAATAATCAATAGCTACCCGAACCAACTGACTAATGGTGAAGAGATGATTTGTATAAATTCATACAAAAGAACACAATTGTGTTCTTACGCCATTAGATGTGGTATCACACCCCCTCACTTGCACACATAACCCATGTAAACAAGTGAGATTGGCAGGGGCGGCCAGGATAAATATTTTGCAGCAGGAAAAACAAAAGGACAGGTTATGATACACTTTAAAAAAAACAAGAATAATTTTCAGGTCCGTTCCAAGAAAAACATTTAATAATAATTCAAAAGTTAAAAAATTACAACAATGGAAGCTAAAGAAAAGGCAAAAGCACAAAATATAATTATCAAGAAATTTTGAAAAGATATTAGCTCAAAAATAATATTTAGTTTTAAAAAAAATTTAAACTGAGAAAAACAGAAAGGAATGAGCAATTCCAATTCCAAATGTAGCAATATTGTAATTATTCATTAGATTTTTCAAAAAGGGTAATCCAGTTGATTAATATCAAAGTAAAAATAATATCAATTGAGAAAAACATTTGGCCAGTTACGACTAAATCAAAATTCAAATATTTAGTACATAAGTTAGTTGAGAGGTGCACCCAAAAAAAAAATAATAAATTTAAGATATAATGAAATTTACAGTAGTGTATAAGGTAATATGTTAAGAAATACAATTTAAGTTCATCATCATGTCAGTTACAAAAGATTATACAGTTCCAAAACGCATCGACATTTGCAGGGAGATGATTCCTGAGTAAATAAATGTAAGTGTAGATAAAATAAAGTTGACATACCACAAAGCTGATTTTAAACAAGAGTACTTAGCTTCATATTCCTGGGTTTACTTAAATGATTCGGATGTCAAAGAAAATTTGCCATCGACAGACACTTGCAGGATGTGGTGTAATCAAGACAGGCTAGAGCAGCTCAAATTAAATGAAACTGGTACCATCTTCCCATCGTAAATAACCTTTTGGTATCAATATATTTTCCATCTTTCGATTTGCTCGACTAATGTAAGTTACATTTGTTCGGAAACTGGGAACTGGAAACTGCAACCCTATCAGAATACAATCATAAAGTCTTAATAATTTATAAAATTAAAGTTTAGTAGAGACTAAAACATTATACAGATTTTTACATTAAAATGTTTAGCATACAAAATAATTATACTCTCTTTGAGATATCAAGTAAATTCAAATGTGATGAATTCATTTGCCAGTAAAGAAAATAGACCCTTTTTAAATACAAAACTCTAGAAAGACTCTATTAAATATAGTCATAAACAATAAAGAAATAGATTTTACTACAGTTATTATAGATATAAATTGTCAAAACAGTGAGTTGAATTTAAAGAAAACTTTTTTACATAAATTTTTCAACAAGGAAAAATATTACACAAAACCGTGTAATCGTAACAAGGCTAGCTTAAATAGTTACAAAATATACATTTCGTTAGCAACGAATTCACCGCATTCGTATAATATGGAAATAGAAAATTTACTTACCAAATATTTGGGACTTCAAAAGTACAACATCATTTAATTATATTGTTAAAAAAAAACATAATAGAACCGAAAAAAACTACATAATAAGAATGGCACAAAACACAACCGTCCAGGTTGACATCCAGGAAGAGAACAGCTCACAACACGATAATCAGATGACGAGGGCCACACCCATCAACTCTCTAGACAGCAATTCGCTACACAGACGTGATACACGTAACAACCACGAGATAGCAGAAGCATACAGACAGAAACGAAACGGCAAATAAACCAAAAAAAACAACATAGTAACAGAATGTTACAGCCTCCCCCCGCCAAGGCCAAACAAAGCCAAGAAAAGGCTTTGTTTGCCCCAGCCGAGACGAGGACCGAAAGAACGGGGAGTTTAAAGTCAACCCCTAGCGCGAATAACATCAACCCCCCAAAGAAACCCCACAGGAGTAGTTAAGGTCATCTCCTTCGCGTGACCGACACAATTCCCCCCAACTAGGAGGTATTTAACGTCGTCCTCCAGGCGCGACAAAACCCCTCGGGTGTAGTTAAGGTCATCACCCTCGCGTGACCAACACAAACAGGAAAGGACCGAAAAGTTTTCCCCGATCCTCCAATATCCGCCCAGCTAAGGGAAGAGACTGGATGACCAAGGGACTTCCCAAGTCCGTGGTGACTATATTTGCACACCCACCCAACTAAGGGAAGATGCCACAAATACAGCACCTCCAACACCACACCACCACCAAAACCCTAAAACAAGAGCCAAACCAAACCAAAACAGATAAACCTAACCTAGATAAAGTAAGAACTCGCTATGTTCAAAGGGTTGGAGAAACCCCGAGAAAGGCCAAACAGGCCAAAGGACCAAAGATCCAAGGAAATGGGATGCGAGGACGTCTCCCCGATCCCAAAAAGCGCAGGTTAAAACAAACCCAAAAGCGCAAACCTGGGTACAAAGACCCAAAAGTGGACGAAATCGAGACAAAAGAGGACAAACTTCATCACAAAGATGAAAAACCCACAGGGTAAAATCTCTAAAAAGAGATACACAAGGACAAATCCAAAAAGGGGTAAAAATTACCAATCCTAAAACACAACAGAGAAAAGGAAAATTTAGACAAACTTAAGACATAACTGGACAAAAATCAACAACGGATACGTCCAAAACGTCACAATCGGGAACATCGACATTACAGGGATCGGAAATGTCCGTATTACGAACAGGTCCATAGGCAACTTTAAGTTGCGATACATGTGCTTACCTAACACAAGTAGTATTACCGGAAAGAGCTAACTCCACAGTAACGGGGGTCAAAAATTTGACAATGCAAAAGGGTCCAAACCAACGTGTCATAAGTTTAGCAGCCTGCTTATTAATACCAGAACTCAAATTATGTTTAAGACACCACACTAAATCTCCAACTTTAAAATCGTTCTCTTTTCTTCCCTTGTTGTAATGCTGAGCAAAACGCTTCCTTGCTTTTACTAAGTTATCTTTGGCGCTTTCCACACTTCCGCCGCAGTACTAGCATCTTGAGGTAACAAATCATTGATTTTCCACAGATTTGATAATGGACAAGAAGGAAAGATTTTGAAAATAATATTGAAAGGAGAAGTTTTAATAGAATCGTGATACGAGTAATTGAAAGCAAGTTGTAGCCAGGTGAGAGACTGATCCCAATTGGTCTGAGAATCAGAGTGGAAAGCTATAAGGGCCGCCTTAAGATTGCGGTTAAATCTTTCGGCATTGGAAGGTTGGGGATGATATGGAGATAAGGTGGCGAATTTGATGCCAAGGGAAAAAAAAATTCCTAAAAAGGTGGGAAGTAAAACAACTAGCATTATCAGAGATAATAATATCTGGAAAACCAAAGCTTTGAAAAACGGAATCCTTGAGAGCTTTAACAGTGTTAGCAGAAGTGGCATCACGTACCGGACAAAGCCAGGTAAATTTAGAAAAGGTGTCGACAATGACTAAAATGTAGCGATAACCATAGCGAGTACGAGGCAAAGGACCAACGTAGTCGATATGCAAAACATGAAAAGGGCGAGTGGGGACGGTAGAGGCTAACAGACCAATTTTGGAATTACGGGAAGGTTTGCTAACGGCACATATGGTGCAGGATTTGATACGGTGTTCAATGTCTTGGGACATGGAAGGCCAATAGAAGTACTGAGAAATCTTTTTACGGGTCTTGATGAAACCTAAGTGACCTCCCAACAGGGAATCATGAAAATAAGTGAATACCATATCCACTAAGACAGCAGGAAGAACGACACGAGAAGGGAAATGACCTAAGGGTTTAATACACAGGACTCCTTTAGAAAGGAAAAACTTTGATGAGGGAACACCGTTCTTTAAAGAAGAAATAATGGGCAGCAACTCGGAATCCCTACTTTGATGAGAAGAAATGTCAGAGTAGGCTAAAGGGAAGTTATTTAAGATAGGGAAGCATTCAATATCATTTTCAGCATCCACAACTTCATTCTCCTCAAACATCCTAGAAAGAGTGTCAGCAATAACATTTTGAGTGCCTTTAATATGAGTGACCGTAAACTTCATTGACATAATTGTCGCTATCCAACGTCCTAACTTTCCTAGCGATCTAGGTCGTGCTAACAACCAGGATAAGGCCTGATTGTCAGTTTCCAAAGCGAATTCTCGGTGTTCGAGATACGGTCTAAACTTCTCCATACCATAAACAACGGCAAGGCATTCCAACTCGTAAGCGGAACCTTTTCTTTCTTGAAGTCAAACTTCTCGATGCGTAAGCTACGGGTTGTCGAGAACCATCAATTTCTTGCAGCAAGACAGCGCCCAATGCGCAAGAACTGGCATCCGTTTGTAGAATGAAACTTCTTTCAAAATCGGGTATTCGCAGTACCGGTGGATTGCTAATGGCACTCTTCAAGGTATCGAAAGCCTTTTGAGCATCTTCACTCCAATTGAAGGATTTCTTTTTACTACGAAGAGCATTGAGAGGAGCGGCGATCTCGGAAAATTTAGGGATAAATTTGCGAAAAAAATTCACCATACCCACAAATCTGGACACTGCCTTTACATTTTTAGGTTTGGGGAAATTTAAAATAGCTACAGTGCGGTCGGGATTGACCTTGATACCTCCCGACGAAATAAGGTGGCCAAGAAAATCAACCTCACTAACGGCAAACTTGACCTTATCAGGATTCACGGTGAGACCTGCTTTAGATAAGCGAAGAAGAATATCTTTCACATGCGCCACATGAGTATCGAAGTCATCAGAAAATATTAACACATCATCTAAAAAGTTGAAAACGTATTTGAACTTGACATCGTGAAAAATTTTATCCAAAAGGCGGGACAGTACTTGACCACCAGTAGCCAGACCGAAAGGGATGCGCGTAAATTGATACAACATCCACGGCGTACAAAAACTAGTTACGTGCTTGGATTCTTTGGAAAGAGGAATTTGGTGATACGCCGAGTTAAGGTCAAGTACGGTAAAATATTTGGCCTACCGAACCAATCAAAGCATGAGTGTAAATTAGGAAGAGGGACGGCTTCGACGTCAACATGTTTGTTCAGTTTGCGATAATCGATTACCATGCGCGGCTTACGATCATCGCGTGTAACGACAAAAGCGGGACTAGCATATGAAGAATTGCTCGGTTCTATGATGCCTTGCTCGAGCAATTTTTCGACTAACTGACGTAAAAGTAACATTTTCGGGGGTGCCAGGACATAGGGATTAGATTTAACGGGAATATGACTATCTAACTTAATATTGTACTCGATAAGGTGAGTAAGACCAAGCCGGGTAGTTAAAACTTCGGGAAAACAGTTGAACAACTCCACAGCACGTTCACGTTGCTCAAGATCAAGATGAGAAATCAAATTACCCCAGTCGAGATCATCAGAATCAAGGGATTCTACAGGATGATTATTCGAAATGTTCAAAGAAGAAATAGCATAAAGCGGTAATTTATATTTGGGACGGAATTTAAAATGTAAGGACGAAGCGGACAAATCGAGTACAAGCCCGGTATGTATAAAAAAATCGGAACCTAAAATGAAAGGGCAGGCCAAATTGCTAGCAACAAGTACAGGAAATTTCCAAGTAAAACAATCGATTTTAATTTTACAAATAACTTCGTATGTGATATTCAGTTTGGAACTAGTAGCAGAGGAACACACAACATCAGATTTTTTTATACATTTTATATTGCGATAATTATTAATAGAGTTGAAAGTTTTCAAACACATAAAGGACCTAACGGATCCAGAATCCAACAAAGCAGGGATTTCATGAGAATCAAAAATTAGATTTACCCGAGGGCGACTTCTGACAGGACAGGCATTAATAATATTATTGCGATTAGGTATCAATACACCTTCAACAGATTTGGGCCAACGAATCAATCTACAATAATTGTTGCCGAAACGAGAAGTAGAATTAGCTTCAGATGCAATAGACTTACATAATTCAGATTTAATACTTGAGGTTTTATTTAACCTACATTTAAACTTAGAACAATTCCAAATATAGTGCCCATTATTATGACACAAATAGCAAACCGGAGGAAATTTGTAAATTAAGTTAGACTTAACACAAGGAAAACGAGGAAGGCTAACTCGATCGACCCCGCTAGTAATTAGTTTTTTTGAAACAGAAATATTGCAGTTGTTATTAGAGGAAAAATTTCTTTCGGCAGTCGCCTTTTTCTTAAAACAATTAGCAACTATGTGCCCAGGCTTATGGCAGAAGTGACAAACAACCTGATTTCTATTTTGAGGTAACAATCTGGTGCTTTCGCTAACAACCCTTTGCCTCCTATTATCAGTGAATAAAGTGTTCATCACTTGAACGCACAACAAATCTAATTCAGCAAAGTCGGTAGGTCGATCACTCATAACTAAACACGACCTAGTTTCTGGCGAAAGACCATCTACAATATTGCTAACAATATCAACTTCTCCTAGTCCTAATTGTAGAATAGCGGCAGACTCTTTAATGTCCGAAATATTCTTATGTAAATCCTCACCGACATTCTGGCTTCTAAAAAAAGATTTTGCTTTAGCTCTACGAATTGCCTGGTGGGTATGAAGGTCATGATAGCTTCTCTTTGAAAATCGCTAAAATTTTGAGAACCGGTGTGCTTAATCAGAATATCACGCAGAGGACTAATCACATACGGTAACAAAAGTGACACAATGCTACCCCTAATGGCAGGAAAAGATTCGTGTAAATTAATTCCCACTCTAAACAACTTTAGCAAATCTTCAACGCTGAAACCATTACAAATTGGTAATTTGCATAAAACTTTCTCAGCAGGGTGAGGTAACTTGCTATACAGAGTTACGGACTTACATTTCCAGAAAATGTAGCACAAGGACCAGGAACATCATTAAGATTAGAATTATTATTATTATTATTATTATTATTCAGATTAGAATTATTTAAATTAGTATTTCCTTTGACATTTGAGATTTCAGGAATAGGAGGATTATCATTAACACACATGTTTTCCATAGAAAGAATAGAAAGCTCTAAACTAGATATGAGATCCCTAAACTCTTTAATTTTATCATTCATTGATTCATCATCGCTACACATAGATTTGAGTATGAGAAAGCGATTATTAACAGAAGTTAATCTACCTTTTAGCCCTTTGTAAAACCTAACAGTAATAGGAGCAATAATATTGTCAATTTCATCAACAAAGCTATGTAGCCTTAATGTGAGCATCTGAATTTCTTTTTCTAAAGAAAAGGTAGTGAGATATTCAGGTCCAGGTATTATGTTCTGGGCAAGAACCTTTCGTAATTTGACGCGCAGTTCAGTCACTGACCCATTTACCAATACTCCCCTACTTCGTAACGCAAAGAGTAAATCATCTTTCATAAGATAGTCAAGAGAGTGTGTCTCGCCAACTGACATCGTGATTAAATATAGACAAAACCAACAATAGATCAAAAGTAAAAAAAATAAAAAAAATATACGAATGTTGTGAACTCAGTGCAGCTGTAATTGAAACCAGTAATCATTAGATATTCTACAATGTATCATAACCGTGCATAATTTAACGTTAAAACTTTCCAAAACACTTAACTGCTGCAAAATACCAAAAACATGAGCCAATACCATAAAACCCAAACCACGCTCTGCTACCAAACTTATCACACCCCCTCACTTGCACACATAACCCATGTAAACAAGTGAGATTGGCAGGGGCGGCCAATATAAATATTTTGCAGCAGGAAAAACAAAAGGACAGGTTATGATACACTTTAAAAAAAACAAGAATAATTTTCAGGTCCGTTCCAAGAAAAACATTTAATAATAATTCAAAAGTTAAAAAATTACAACAATGGAAGCTAAAGAAAAGGCAAAAGCACAAAATATAATTATCAAGAAATTTTGAAAAGATATTAGCTCAAAAATAATATTTAGTTTTAAAAAAAATTTAAACTGAGAAAAACAGAAAGGAATGAGCAATTCCAATTCCAAATGTAGCAATATTGTAATTATTCATTAGATTTTTCAAAAAGGGTAATCCAGTTGATTAATATCAAAGTAAAAATAATATCAATTGAGAAAAACATTTGGCCAGTTACGACTAAATCAAAATTCAAATATTTAGTACATAAGTTAGTTGAGAGGTGCACCCAAAAAAAAAATAATAAATTTAAGATATAATGAAATTTACAGTAGTGTATAAGGTAATATGTTAAGAAATACAATTTAAGTTCATCATCATGTCAGTTACAAAAGATTATACAGTTCCAAAACGCATCGACATTTGCAGGGAGATGATTCCTGAGTAAATAAATGTAAGTGTAGATAAAATAAAGTTGACATACCACAAAGCTGATTTTAAACAAGAGTACTTAGCTTCATATTCCTGGGTTTACTTAAATGATTCGGATGTCAAAGAAAATTTGCCATCGACAGACACTTGCAGGATGTGGTGTAATCAAGACAGGCTAGAGCAGCTCAAATTAAATGAAACTGGTACCATCTTCCCATCGTAAATAACCTTTTGGTATCAATATATTTTCCATCTTTCGATTTGCTCGACTAATGTAAGTTACATTTGTTCGGAAACTGGGAACTGGAAACTGCAACCCTATCAGAATACAATCATAAAGTCTTAATAATTTATAAAATTAAAGTTTAGTAGAGACTAAAACATTATACAGATTTTTACATTAAAATGTTTAGCATACAAAATAATTATACTCTCTTTGAGATATCAAGTAAATTCAAATGTGATGAATTCATTTGCCAGTAAAGAAAATAGACCCTTTTTAAATACAAAACTCTAGAAAGACTCTATTAAATATAGTCATAAACAATAAAGAAATAGATTTTACTACAGTTATTATAGATATAAATTGTCAAAACAGTGAGTTGAATTTAAAGAAAACTTTTTTACATAAATTTTTCAACAAGGAAAAATATTACACAAAACCGTGTAATCGTAACAAGGCTAGCTTAAATAGTTACAAAATATACATTTCGTTAGCAACGAATTCACCGCATTCGTATAATATGGAAATAGAAAATTTACTTACCAAATATTTGGGACTTCAAAAGTACAACATCATTTAATTATATTGTTAAAAAAAACATAATAGAACCGAAAAAAACTACATAATATGAATGGCACAAAACACAACCGTCCAGGTTGACATCCAGGAAGAGAACAGCTCACAACACGATAATCAGATGACGAGGGCCACACCCATCAACTCTCTAGACAGCAATTCGCTACACAGACGTGGTACACGTAACAACCACGAGATAGCAGAAGCATACAGACAGAAACGAAACGGCAAATAAACCAAAAAAAAACAACATAGTAACAGAATGTTACAGCGGTGGCGACCAAAAACATCTGCGAAGGAGATCCGTTGATTTTCAAAGACCATAAAATGGATTTTAAAAATATCTGGATGCTCCCCAAAACCGGCTGGAAGTGTGATATAATTCCCAGACCTCTTCCCGAACAGGATCTACTGCCTAAAGGCGAAAGACCTGGGGTGGTGAGACTGAGCGATCCTAAAATCCAAAAGAACCCGCTAAACTATAGTCCATCCTTCGTGACCAGTCTAGGAACGAATATTTCGATACTGTCCGATTAAACGTCAGAATGAAGTATTAATAAATAATAATAATAATAGAGTTGTGGAAAATAACTATAGACAAAACTCATTACCACCAGGATAGACAATCTAAAAATTCATTTAAAAAAATGATTACCACTCTACATGGCACATCGGTGGAAAAATGCGTGATACCACTGTAACTACACCCTTGTCGCCACCGTGAACACCCACGGCCCAAAAAAATAAGCGACAGGTCGGTAAGAGTGTAAACAAAACTTTTTGGAAAGCGCTGAACAAACAGAGGAAACGTTGCATGAGCCAAATAAATCATTCACAAAATAGGTTATAAAAAATTTTAATTTATATCTAATAAGACTGGCATATAATACATTAACCATTAAATGCTTAAGTAACAATATATTAAATCGGTGTAGACCGAAAGATCAAAAGATGAATGGCAATAGATAATTCAAAAAAAATAATGCTTTTATACTAAAAACTATAGTTTTGTTGGCCAACATTATGTATGTATTTTATAAATGGTTTTACTATATTTTTTTTTATATAACTAATAAATTAGGTTTTCAATAATATCACATTAATATTAATTAAATGATTAAAGTTCCTTGTTACTTTCATATTTACTGTAAGTTTAACAGAAAAGTAATTTAAAGAATTATTCAAAATTTGCAGAAAAAAAAAGAACTTGGTTTGCTGTTTTAATTTGAGTATAAGATTTTAGTTTTCAAGTTACATTGGGTTTTTCCAAAAAAATATATTAATTTTAATATAGCAGTTACAATTACAGATGACGAAAATGCAAGAAAATTCATATACTTTGGGTAACATCTTAACCAAGATTTTCCTGTTGGATCAGTTCTGAATTAAACAAGGATTCGGAGATAGAGTCTTTCAAGCAAGATGTAAAAATTCGGTTACGCCGATACATAGTTGATTAAAGCTGGTGGTTTCACAAAAATAAAATATAATTGACACATACCTCTTAAAAAAACACAGATTTCGTAAAACACTCACGGCTCCTAGTACACTTGTTTTCGAGAGCGGATAGATTCATATGCCTCGAAGGTTTCAAACATTTTTAATTCAGCAGGAAAAACCCATCAAGATGTACTTCTTAAGAAGCTGATAAACATTCATTTTCGGGAATCGAATACCCAACTTGCAGTTTTGCATCAATCGGAACAGGTTACATCCAAACGATACTCCAAATCATACACTCGAGTATCACACAAGAGCAAAAGCAGTGCAGTTACAATAGATTTTAGTTTGATACAACAGTAGCTAATAGTTTGAAATAGGCTTAAAGCTAAGCATAGTTTAGCTTCAGCAAATAAAATAAAACAGCTCGCAATAATGTTCTCAGTTCCTGGGATGCTAATAAAGTAAATTTTGCTTAACATTTCAATGGGCAGAAGAAAAATACTTTGCTAAAAAGTATTAAAACTATCAAAAGTTTAACGTAAAGAAATTACATTACAATAGTAAACGTGGCTAGATAGAAATACGCCGAAAAACACACAGGCAGGCAGCACGTCGCAGCCAGCGCGAGGGACAGAAATAGTACCAGAAAAAAACTACAGGGCGCGCCAGTTAACGGCAACAAAAGCAATTATCGGTAAATACAGATATGACAAACGACAACAATAAACAATGCAGATCAAACAAAAAAAAAGTAACAATCTGGCAACCAGATGTTACACCACACTACGAGGATTATACTAAAAAATTACTTAAAAATTCTTTTTTTGAAGCAGAACGGCCCAATTACGAGAAATATGGGAATAAACTTTCCGAAACCGTTTCTGGAATCTGTGTATCCGACCTTTTCTCTATATTCGGACTGGTCACGCGCAAGAAGAAATTAAAAGATCTACACTATCCTTCGTCCTGTGTCACGGATGTTAATATATCAATTCCCTATCTGACCGCATATAAATCAAATGATATTCTAAAGAAAGATATACACAGATCCGGAAATCTTGGATGTATGACAAACGTGGTATTTCGTAAAGGACGTCTTGTCATGCCCCGTGGTGAATTAATTTGGTCCCTCTTGGCCTTAGACGGAAATAACAGTATGGCTCCCGGTTGGCGTGGATTAAACAATAATAACGGAGATGATTTTAGAATATATATAACAGAAAGGGCAGTCGCCATAGATCGGCGTAGAATGCGACGCACCTTATCAGACACGGGAACAAAGAGACAGAGGTCGGATATACCGATTTCCCCAAGCGATTCCGACACTGAAGAATATGTTCAAAACCATCCCGAATTCTATAAGGTGTCCGGCGTTAAAACACAATCAGAAGAACTAAAATCCCATTATGAACACATAAAATCTGTAAAACCGGGCGGACACGTGAGTTATAAAACGGTAAACAGAACGAAATACGTATATTTGAATCCCACCATGTATAACAGATTGGTAGCATTCCGCTGTGCCACACCGCTGAACAAATCGCCTACCGTTCAAGACTATCTATTGTTTAGTATGAATTTGATGTATGTACAGTCTTTGTCAGCGCTAGCGCTGCTATCGACACTACCGAACAGATTGTTACAATACCCACCGGCAACACAAGAAACTATATGCGCCAAAGAAAGTGACACTATTCCGGTAATGATACCGAACGTTGACGATATTGATGAATGGGCGATAAACAAACCCATGGCTGGGTACGCGATCGTCCCCGATCGTGTTCCTGACAATGCAGTTCTGATCGCTGATGTCGTCTCAAACAACACCTGCTCCGATAACAACATCACATCTCTTAATCACAACGTTATACAGGCGTTCGAAAGTGAATTTATGAAATCAGTCAGACGCGAGCACCAGTCAATAAAACCAATAATATTGGATTATGACGCCCAATACGAACTAACCACGTGGTATGACATAGAAGCCAGGCAGTTCTGGAAAAAATTCATCGCAAACAGCTATCCCAGCACAATAACAGAGGGTCCAGACATCGTATCCAGGTATATACCTAACTGTGTTATGACACCTTTGGGTGAGGTGGCGACTAAAGATATTTGTGAGTCCAATCCGATTATATTGAAAGGTACGAAATTGGATTTGAAAAAAATTAAATCAATTCATTAACAATCAACACTGTGATATATTGCCGCAGAATTTTACAATAGACAAACCGACGACTATAACCAACAACAAATACCATTCTGGTATTCTGAAATATAACGAACCCGTGATTCAGAAAAATCCATTCAATTATTCTGCATCTTTCGTCACGTCTATCGGTACCAATTTCACAATCTTATCGGATTAGTTTAAAAAATGATCACGCATCTGTTTAAGGTAGCAATAATAACCGCGGTTATTAATTTTGTAACCTGTTATATGCTGTTGGTAAAAATATCAAAAGACGAAACAACAATTCCACGAGGATTCCGTTCGGATAAACTATACAAACCACAAACTCAGATCAATTGTACACACACCCCCAGACACTGTTATAAATGTGATTGTAAGGCATTATGCAACGGGAAGTTGACCGAACTGAAGGGTGATAAATATTTCGCCTTACCCGACGGTCTATATTGTTATAAAGCTCCAGAAGATGTGTGTAACGTAAAATTTGCCTATTTAGTGTTTTACCACAGATCACAAAAATGGAATTGTATATCGAAATATCCCGGGTTTCGTTCTCGAATTACCGGTAAAAATATAGCCGGTTATTATCCACTAACCTATGACAATGACACCGAAAAGAAGGTTACATACGACAATATGAACAAGGATTTGTTGAGCATAGATTGCGGTTTCGACGAACACAACAATAAGCTGGTTTTCATCCAACTCGACGGAATCAACACATGCCTCAGAGATTATTGTAAAAACAACTTGCCAATGTCTGACGAAGTTGGACGTTATGATTTTAAAACCAACACTTGTGTGTGTCAACACAATGAAATACAGACGTATCTCGATGATAAGACAACCCACTGTTTGACTGAAAAAATAAAACCCCCCAGCTACGATGATGGAGCGATTATTCCGATTCTCGGGTACGACGAAAACACTTTTGTGAGTGATCTAGACGACCGATTGGTTTACAATAAAGAGGCCAACAATGAGGCACTGGGTATAATAATAATTAAAAATGAGCAAAATATTCAATTGGTTTGAGTCGTTATATAAGACCGTGGGAAGCGAAGAACGGGCGATTGTATTCCAGAATGGCGAAGAGATGATCGGTCGAGAACAGTTTATACGTTTCAAAAATATAGCGATCCACGACCTAGAGACGATACATCCAAAACTTTTGGAAAAAGCCGCGACGGATCTACTGCTGCCGAAAACTATTCCCGAATCGATATTAACGGAAATCGAACATTCGGCGACCGAAAGAATAATGTCTATCCCCGAACGTACCGAGTTTCTCGTTAAACACGGACTCGAGTCGTTCACTCTGGAGTATAGTGGAAAAGAGATAAATGAATTGGTTCAATCCAATACCGAATTGAAGGCAACTGCTGAAAAATTTATGGCGAAATTTGGTGGGAAAGAAGGTGGGAAGGTGTTTAAAATTGGTAAATTGGTATTTGTCGGTACACTGTCGGGTGTGACATTGGTATCGCTCGGACAGTTTCTACATGAGACCGCCACAAATTTGTCCGGGTGTTATAAGATTTCCGACAACGGTGAACAGATTTGTAAATTGAAAAGTAAAACCTGTGGCCACAAGAGTTTGGCGATAAAAAACGTATTCTGTTCGTCGGGCCACTCCACCGAACGGTGTGATTGCACATCCGATAAAGACTGTCGGGTGGTGGACACCCAAGGCGGCCGATATGTCTGCTACAAGGCGAAATGGACTGATGTTATACAAGCAGAAACGCAAACATTCGCAGACGCATACAAAACCATAATTAGATCTGCCGCGAGGTTTCTCATTTTTCTGGTGCCGATAATATCTCTTGTGGGTATCTCTTTCATCTACCGACTGTGTTTGTCGATCTTACTGGTTGTAATATCGTTGTTTATTTTTTAGGTCGTTTAGCCGGATGTATCGTCTCGATCTCTTGTTCAGGATCTACACCATTTTCTTTTAACCCTGGCTGGCGTTTCATAATACCCAACGAGTTTATCACATATGGTATGATCACCTTCTTCGACGCCACCAATCCGAGAAGCAACAAGATATTTTGCACGGCACTCCTCAACGCTTTTGTTGACGGTGGTTCAGTTATTTTTAAGGTTTTCAGCATTGTTGATAGGTCGTTTGAATTCAACAGGTTTGACACCACATGTAACCCGGAGTCGTTAAGCACATCCACGCGTTCTTTTCGCGAATTTTCAATGAATATGTCGATATACGGCTGAATTTCCGGAGAACTGACACTTCGTATCTCGTTGAGTATAACATCGAAAAACGTATAGCTATGAGAGGCGAGATTTTTCTCGGAACTGTTCCTGGACAGGGTCGAATCAAGGAGCAGACCGATTTGAAACTTGTGGTTCACAGTCATGTCATCCAGCGAGTCTATCTCTTCGACTGTAGTAAAACATGAATTTAAAAAACTTGAATTGTTTTTCGCAAACAAATATTTTATTATATCTCGTTTGAGTGATTCTGTGGACAAGTCTTTATTGTTTGATATCGGCCGAAGGAAATTATTATTGTTTTGGTTTGGTGACCACCGGTGAAATTATTCTGAGTAGGACGAATGTTTGCCGCTGGTATTTCGTCTTCATTCGCCGTTTCAGAATCTCTTGTCATCGTTGGCGGCGGCATAGGGCGAGTCCAATCGAGTGTGTTGAATAGATCTATAGAATTCAACGCGGGATTTTCTTCTCTCCTCTCGTCAAGTGTGTTCAAAAACGATGGCGGTTGTTGTTGGTTGATGAATTCCATCGTATATTTTTTAATTACAGACAGATTAGAAAAATAAAAAATGTACAAATATGTGTTTGTTTTCGATCTGGACGAGACGTTGGTTTTTGTCAAAAGTAGGGATATATATGTGCGTCCTTATGCTCAACATGTTTTGTATTCGCTGTGGAAAAACGTGAACGTCTACACGGTCTTGTGGAGCGCCGGTGACAAGTCGTATGTGTACAATGTGATTAATTTACTCAATTGGCACCACTATTTCATGGAAATATACACACGACAAAACTGTGACATCAGTTACCAGTTGTTCGGTCAACACAAATGCAGACAATACGTCGAACGTTCACTAAGCAAATATATAACCATGAACAACCTTCTGCGTTATATATTGGTAGACGATTGTGCCGGCAAAAACACACACATAGCCGATTATGACAAGACAATTGAAGTAGCGCCGTTTCACGGCGAAAGCGGTGACATGGAATTGTATAGACACCTGAGTGAGTTTAATTTTTTGCTTTGGCGACACGGGAGGTGATTTATTTTTACAACATATAAAAAATGCAACTTAAAATAAAAGAGACTGCGACGCCGTGTCCGCCACTGCGGGAGTATATAAGAAAGAAATATATTATAAAAATACTAAATTATGCCTCATTCGCCGTATTGTTAACATATTGTGCCTTAGACTCGTTGCAGGTGTCGAATAATATAAAAACCATATTTCTATACGCGGGTCTGTCGCTTAATTTTGGTATATTATTATTTCTACAATCCGGCCGAAATTAGTTAAATTTTACCGAATCTTATAAGTTTCGATAATTAGTGGATGAAAATAAAACACCGGAATATAATTTATTACGTGTTGTTTTTTTCTCGATTGAAGTTTGTAAACTATCTATTGTTATTTGGATTTTGTTTCAAGGAAATCGGTTATAATGTTATTTTTTTAAATATAATAATTTGTTAAAATTAATAAGTTTAATCTTCAAATAATAATCATATACCTAATTAAGATAATAAAAATAAGAAAGATAACAAATATTATTTAGTTATGAAACAAATTGTTTTTAATTGCATTTTATTTTTTATTGTTAAACTTATTCATAAACTTACTGACCTATTATGAAGAAAAATATATTTTCAAATGTTGGTTTTAAAATCAATTTCGTAGACAAATTATTATTGGTTATCGTTGGTGAAATGTAAATGAAGTCGGTTACTTCTGTTTGTAATGAGAGTTTTAGTTTTTTTTTCATAATTAACTTATTTCATATATATTAAGAATATTTGAATCGTTATTCCTAATCTGTGTCTAATAATAATATTATATACAATTCTAATTAATTCTCTTATTATTAATTCATTTATTATTTTCAAAATAATAATCCTCCAATATGATACCTCAGAAATGAGGAGATAAGTAAAGAGTGTGATGCCCAGCCACTCTTGAGCATATTAAGAACCTACAGGAAAAATTGGTCAGATTATGTTGTAAGAATGTCACAAGGCCGCCTCCCTCGATTTGCGCAGCTCTATAAACCAATCGGAAAGAGACAGATAATTGGTAGGCCGACGACAATTATTTTCAACCGCACTTGAAGAGGTGGGTTGCTCAATGATTTTTTCTTTGAAAACGATTCGAAATAAAGTATGTGACAATTTGTATTGGTTTGATGGTAATTTCTCTGATATTGGGCTTCTCCACAACGCAGAAACTTCGATATTATTCACACATCGCTTGCAAAACTGGTGATGGCAGGGGCATACCATTGTATCCATTCCCTCGATCAAACATATACTCCAATGATCACCAGTCATTATAGGCGGCTTTTGTGAACAATTTACCGTCTAAAAAGAAAGAAAAAAATTAGTGACAATATGGAATAACAATATTTTTCAATTAGGATTTTGAGTAGAAAAAAAAACAACAGTTACCTTGGACGTCCATGATGGTGCAAAAATTAACAGTGTCATTCTACTAGTGATTTGCGTCTCTATCTGTCTTTTTTTACGCCGATTACAGTATCGATTTTCTCGTCGTTGTTGTCGTCGTCGACTTCGACGCGTATCTCCATAAGAATATTTAATAAATTGAATAACGACGAATAACATGTCGGCGACTGTTGTTGGTGTTTTATCACAGGATCGTCGTCCTCCACCCACCGATCGATCACGACCTCACAAGTAGAGCATTTGGTCATTTCACCACATCCCTTATAATAAATCCCGGTTACCGACCCCACTTTATGACAAATAGTTAAGACCGATTCCGGCAAATTCAAAAGCATACATAAACTAACATCGTCTAGGTCCATTATAACTATGAAAACTAACCTGTAGCTCAATGTCTATTTATACACGTATATCTTGTTCTACCACACAAACATCTACCCTACTTACCAAACTTTATCCGTATTTTGTTTTTTCTTCCTTTTTATATTTTATTTAGATTGATTATTAATATTGTCTTTTCAAAAGAAATTAAATATTTAGAGTAAAAAAACGTCGATTTAAAACTTTATTGACAATCATTTTCTTTAGCCGGTTGTTTTGGATTTTTATTTATAGTTTTTTCTTTTCGATAAAATTTTATCCTGGGATAAAATTTTATCCCAAACTTTTCGAAAAAGAAAAGAAAAGAACTTTTTGAAAATTTTCGAAACCCTGGAGTTTCGAAAATTTTCCACATTCTCTACACGCAAAACAATAAAGCACACCCTTCGTTAAGTTTATAATTAGACTTGGATTTCGGTCGGCGTGAAACGGACATCGGACAACGTGACTCTCCTGTTCTATAATATAACATAATGATTGGCCACGTGTGATATTATTTTTTCATCTTTCACTGATCCTTTACGCTTAAAATAACGCTGGATTGTGTTCATCGGCGGCGGGAGTAATTTTTTCAACAACTGCGTTTCCACCACCAACATCTTTCCCGTGTATGTGAAACACTCTTCGTCTTGTGAAACGTTGTTTTGCGAGAAAAAAAAATCCGAAATTGTAACCATTCATTTTGAAATTTATAATACAATTATTATTCGGTATTGGTTTCAGACTGAATTGTATCGTTACGTTGGACACGTTGTTGTAAAATATATCCATTTTTGTTGTGAATAATATTTCAGTGATAGGTTATATATATACGACGCTTGTGAAAAAACTAAACCATTATTAAATCGATTAATAATAACACGTATTTCTATATGTGTAGTATGTCGGACACTACTTATGAGGAAGACGATGATTATTATGATGATGAAGAATCAGAATTTGAAAATGAGGCGATCGCAATCGAATTCGACTTGTTCGCGTAAGATCTACAAGATGAAATGCTGTTCGCCAAAGACGAAAACATAATTTTCAACTGGAAAATCGTATATGCGTTATACAGACATTTGAAACCCTATTTGCATTTCATCTTCAATGTGGAAATAATACAACCGAAAATAGACGCCACACTCTCGACCCTTCTGCCGTTACAGCGTGGCGATATGATCAACGTAGCCGTTTTCAACACAAACATGGATAAAACCGTAGATTTCTTCAACCAAATTAGCGGTATTCTCACACTAAAACAAAACCGACCGGTTTTACTCCTATACCGAATACTATGGAAAATTTCGGCCGACAAATACGATTCTGCGCGAAAAGACTTGAGAGATATGTTTTTGTTTATACGGGACGAAATCGGTGTATAACGAGCTCAACCACAATTAAAAATTAACGAAACTTCTGTGTTATATCTGGTGTCGCAGGGCAACAACGAAAAAGCTATGTATATGTTTTCAAAGTTTTTGAACGACGTATATAAGAAACTAAATCCCAAATATAATCGGAAAAAATTTACGTCGATTTGTGATGAGATTTTCTATCTATTGTCAAACAAACAAAAACTCACCCGGTACGACTATTTCAATCTTATACGCATTTGTTCTACAGACCCCGCTTTCCCAACATTAATATACGAGAAATGTGACGACATCGAAAGACATTTTCAAGAGTGTCCGCTGATCGTTCAACATTCCGGCGAAAACGATTTCATTACTATTATAAAGAAGCTATTGGTGTTCTGCAAACCAAGAACGGTTAATGGGTGTGATAACCCCGGTGGCAATCGAAGGAATCCAATCATCCCCATGGAGATCGGTGAAAATCCGCTCAGTGAAACGCAGTCAGATGCTGAGATTGTCGATTATGCGAAACAGCGAGCGGCCGAATTTGTATACAACGATTGGAAAAAATTCGCGTACGACTCATTTGAATTATTTTCACAGATATTAGATATTTTGAAAAATAAAAGTTTAAGCTACAAAATGAAATGGGCAGGTCTGTTGTCAGCCGTTGGAGATATCGATGCGCAAAACATGTTTTTGAAAGAATTAAACTTTATGTGGGACATGTTTGAAAAGATTTTCGGCTCACGGTGGTATGATATTTTTCATAATAAGGAAAGCCTGCAGACGGTGGACGCGTTAACGAAAAAACTGAAACAATTCCGGGGCGATAACGACGATGTCGCCGATATACTCTCGTCTTTAGAACGGCTGTTAAAATTTTATGTGGAGGCCATACAATCTTTACAGAGTCCGTCAATTGAATTCGACGAGAAACTTGCTATACTGAACTACGTTTTGGGGGATCAAGGTTGTGTCGATTTTTCAGCGGAACTGAAAAATATATTCCTAATAATAAGTTGGTTGTTGGGCGACAATTGGCGCAAGATGCTTCAAGAAGATGTCGGCTGTATCGGTAGATCATTGAGGGGAAAATTAACGTTAGCCGGTAGTTTTTTCACTGAACTACAAAAAACCACCTTTTTCGGTCACCTCATAGAAAAACGCAACCAAAACATCCTATCAGCAATCCGTAGCGTCGATAGTGAGTTCTTGGTGCCGTGGACCGCCGTCCAAACAGTTTTCAAAGACAACGTTACACCTAAACGCGTATTTAAAATTTTACAAGAGCTCGACGCTGAAAAAGGGTTCGATATAACGGCTTTGTCGGTATTGTTTAAAAATGAAAAACAATTACAGAAAAGACAGCTGGTAGAGAAAGAACTGAAAAGCGCCAACCATGAAATGGAGAAAAAAGAATAGACAGTTATACAGCGAGTTAGCATCACTGAAACAAGAGCTACAGTCAGAAAGGGATGCCAAACTGGAAAAACATAATCAGTACGAGCAGATAGAGAAAGAATTGACGTCGCTGAAAGAGAAACTGCGGATCGAAAAAGACACGGTAAAACAGCTGAAAACCGTGAATCAAGAACTACAACAGAAGATTGAAATCGAGCAGAGGCCGACGACACAATCGTCCCTTATCAGACACAGATCGAAAAGCATTGGTTCTCTTAAAGATGTAGGCGTTGTTTTTCCGTTACAGAAGAAAAGGAAACGAGATGATTCCGATGGGCGGGATATGGATTATGATGAATCTCCGAAACCCGGTGAACGAATGCAAACGTCGTAGATATTATTAAAAAATGGTAGAGTTTTATTATACTGAAATCATGGAATACGTGGAAAGCGGCCAATACGAGAAGGTGGCATATAGTATATCGGAGTTTCTCAAACGAATGCTCCATATCTTAATATCTCATCAAAAAACCGACTATCGGTATATCGTTACGTTTTTTCCGTCTGTGAGCGACGCCATTTTTGCAATAATAATGAATGGAGGGTGTTTAAAAGACCGCTCACGTACAATCATCTCATACGGCGATTATATGCGGGAAATCCGAAGTTGTAAATCGGACGTTGTAAAGATCGAAACCCTCACGCGCATTATTGATTCGTATTTGGATCTGTTTAAACGTTATCCGTTGATCAACAGAAATTCCAGGGAAGAAGAACTACTGTTGATAATAAGATATATTCTTAAAGACTGCGACGCGAACTACAAACAGAAGGCAGTTGATTGCGAGAAAGACGCGCAAGAGCTTTCTGTGTGTGTCGAAAATATGAAAGAACAGACCCGACTTTACGCCGAAGCGAACCAGTCCCTTTTCGCTAAAGATAAAGAAATCGATAGATTGCAAAATTTTATTACCACAATGACGGAGCAACATAACCGATTACAGACTCAACAGACTGACGATTTCGACCAACATCTACACACCAAGAATGAAGAAATCCACTGTATCAAACAGTTAGTAGACGAACTCACCCAACAGATTCAATTGAACAAAGAGGAACTCGAGGCCGCGAAAGAAACGCTGGCGGCCAAAACCAAAACAGTAGAAGAAAATCAATACGAAATCGGAGAATTGAGAGAGAATGTCACCACGTTGCGTCGTGAGTGTGAGCAGTGTGAAGAAGAATTGGCTGCGTCTTGAGCCAACGAGGAACAACTAAAGGATAG
Organism: Catonia carolina; assembly: GCA_035578175.1. Classification (NCBI taxonomy): domain Eukaryota; kingdom Metazoa; phylum Arthropoda; class Insecta; order Hemiptera; family Achilidae; genus Catonia; species Catonia carolina. Next base: position 6,599,947 of record JAQMRL010000004.1, read on the forward strand.
TTTATGTAGACGCGCGGAACAAGTTGATGAAGTCGAAAAACGCCTCAGTATAAGCATGGAAAAAAACATCACCCAGCCGATGGAATTAGAAAGGTCTTATTCTGTGTCCGAGGAGGATTATCTTAAACTGAAAAACCGTCTGGAACTATGCGAGCGAGAAGTCAATGTTTTAAAGTCGAAAAATATTAACCTAGAAAAGAATAACGCCCGGCACGTGAAAAAGGTAATTGAACTTAAAGAACGGCTGGTGAAAGAGACGACACGGTACGAGTCCATCAAGAATCAATCTTTTGCCAAAGAAGAGTTGATCGACAAACAACGACAACAAATAACCCTGTTGAACGGGGAAATTGAGTTGTTGACCAAACAAAAACAACAAGCCGAGTCGTTTATATTAGGCCTGACTGAAAACATTGACGACGCTAAGTCGACCAACGAGAATCTGATGGAACAGTTGGAGGAGTGTACCAACAACAACACATTTTTGACAAGCGAAACGAATAAACTCAACGAATATATAACCGATCTAAAAAACCAACTGCAAGAGGCCGAAACAAGTTATCGGGAAAACGAGGAAAAGGATAAAAACGAGTCCGAGAAAGAGTTGAGAAAGTTACTGGGTCAATTGACGGCGAAGAATGGTGAAATGTTAGAGATGCAACGGAAAATGCAAGACTGTTTGAGATTTGACGAACTTATTACCGAAATCAAAACAATCCTGAAAAATGTCGATCCGAATACGTTTTGTAAACGGTTAACCGAATTATTCGACGGTTTCCAAGTAGATAATTTTAACGATTTTGAGAAAAGGGTTGTCGGTATACAACAATACCTGAGAGGTAGTAACGTGACAGACCTTGAAACCCTCTTAGATCGCTTTTCGGAATCGTTTAAAGAGGTTTTATATAATATTTTTGTTTCGAGAGATTATAAAGAAATCGAGAAAGTGGTCGAATCCATTAAATCAACGTTTGGTGTACAGAAACTGAAAGATTTGTTGGAAGAGAAAGAATCGTTGGTCATGGTTCTGTCCGGCCACACCCTAAACGAGTTTATTGCCACTTGCCATCAGTTGCTGCAGCTGACCGATTCGGATAATATATACACGCTATTGCCGATATTCCAAATGCTTAAGGATAAGGGTGTGACGAACATAAAAGAGATTGTCCAGATGTGTGATATAATGAATCAAACCTTTATAGATGAGAAGAAATCGGAAGAGAAAAAAACAGAAGAAATCTGTCAGGAATCATCAGGTGACTCTCCCAGAACCGAGAAAAAAGAAACATGTCAACTGGAGACCAATACAGACACGAAACACGATGGAAAAAGGAAACGAGACGACGCCGACGACGATTCTCCCATTGATAAAAATAAAAGACGACAACAACCGGAGGATGTTTAAGAGGCTGATCCACAAACAAAAAGAAAACATTCCAACGTTACGAAAACTTGTTGTTTTTGTTATTATTAACGTTTATGTTTGGGTATTATATCCAACCCGGCTGTTTATTTTTTTTTTATTAACTTCCACATTTTATTATTACATACGAATCTTCTAATATATTATTTTGTTGAACTAATTATTCATTGGTTGATGTGAATGATGTGTGGTTATATGGTGCCGTAGGATCTATGGAGATGAGAAAATTAACCGTAAGATATCTCACCATCAACCATATAATAAACTATGAGATTTGCCCCTTAAACCATGAGAAATGCCAAAATATCAGGCGAGTATTCACAACCAGCAAGAGAGCTTGGGAATTTGTCAACGACGTATTATCTTTCTAGCGGGTTGTATTGTGGAAGAAAATGACAAACTCTCCGCTTTACTTAAATATTGATAATTGGTTCTGTAGTAAAAACTCTCCAAACCAATTCTTTTTGTAGTTTTTATCAATTTAGGTTTCTGATAATTATGCATTCAGTCTTGCTATCTGATCTCCTTCCTTCACTTTTTTATTCTAATTAGAATCAATAATAATAATGATCGGAGTTTTAGATGAAACTCCTCCGGTTAATAAATACATTATTTTTTGGCCACTTTCATACACCGAGTGTTATTATATTTTTATCGTCTTATTTTGTGTATCATAATATATTGACTGTTTACCTGTCTCTCTCTCCGACAAAAATAAGAGATTTTATTGGCAGGAGAAAGTTTAAAAGGTTGATATACAAACAAAACGAAAATAACTCCGTCGTTACGAAAATATATTTGCATTGTCATTAACGTTTGTATTGTATTTTATTGTATTATAACCAACTTTTTTATTATAATCTATAAATTTTCTAGTATATTTTTACTCGAAATTATTATCCATTTTGTAATAGACTAGAATTAGAATTAATCTAATTAATATTATTAGAATAAGAATGTTTATACCAATCTTATAGCAAGCGACGAATTCTGGTTTTAAATTTGAAACGATGAAAAAACTCAAATAAGATCCTCGGTATAATATATAAAGATTATCTCTTTTTAAACCCACACAGAAAAGAAAATATGACGGCACACGAACGAGTCGATATCAAGTTTATAACACAGGCCGGTAAGTGGCCGATTCGAGCCACAAAGTTAGCGGCCGGTTATGATTTACACGCGGTGACGGATACGGTTATACGGGCAAGAGGGCGGGCAGGAATCCGAACTGGAGTTGCGATCGAGATGCCCACAAACCTGTACGGGAAGATATTTTCCAGAAGCGGTTTGTCGTTCAAACACGGTTTGGAGTGTGGAGCCGGTGTTATCGATGCGGATTACCGCGGCGAATTGATTGTTTTACTCTACAACCACACGGACGAAGACTATGCGGTCTGTCGAGGGGATCGCATTGCCCAGATCGTTTTCATGGAATATCAGGCGCCAAGTCTGCGGCAGGTTGCTGAATTGAGTGAGACCGAGCGGTCAGACAGTGGATTCGGGTCTACTGGTGTAATGAAAATTATAGATTATTGAACTAATATCATGATATCCATAAAACTATATTGTTTTTTATCCAAACTTTAATCTATTAGTTATTTAATTTTTTTTTCTTCTCCAGCCGCTTCTTCTTCCTCTTCTTATTATTATTATTGTTTGTCTTATTCTTTGGTCTTCCACTGAGTTTTACCTTTAATTTCATCGTGTTCATCACCAGCCAAGCAGCCGCCTTTTCGTCGACACCGGCATCTGGTGCATTTACCCGTTTCCAAGCCTTGTCTATTAACACCCTGTCGGCGCGGGTCCTATTCACGGGGTCGTCATACATGCTGTAAACAATGTCGTGTTCTTTGCACGCTTCATCCAGTTTGTTTATGCCGCGGATTCCCATGGCCAGATGCCTATTGACATCCGTGCCAGGTCCGCAGTAGTTATAACCGGGTATGTGACAATTCTTCATATTCTTCACGATCGGCAGCCATCGCTTGACCAAACCCGAAACTACCGGAATAGTGGCGCTAGCGAGACAAGGCGCCAATAAAGCACCGGCGCGTTTTAACAACTTTCCAGTGTATTTCATAATTATTTTTTAATCATCAAAAATTTTATGAATAAATAAGAGGCGTTGTTGCACTGTGTGTTTAAACAATATGTATTTCCAGAGAACAAACAATCTCCGCTGTTGATAATGATAATAATTATTACAACAACACCGCAGTGGAGTGTGAAAAATGTCAACAACTGGTAGGGAGGGATGTAGAACAATTAGTTTGGACTGTCAGTGCGGATGAAGATGTGAACAGCACAGAGAATATCTTGCGGCTGTATAGACGAGCACGGTCCGTAATGCCAACCAACTTCACAATCAACATGATATGGGAAAGCGACATTGATGATGAAGATTCGGATTGTTTACTACCCGTTGCCTTCAGGATTTACTGCTCTATACCTACACCCGCGCGGGTTATATACCACAGACTCCATGAATAAACCGGGTTTAATATAAAAAAGACCGACTGACTACGTCTATTAACATACATCAACAGCCATAGAAGAAGATGAGCGCCTTTACGATTATCGTCGAAGGACAGATTGGTAGCGGAAAAAGCACCTTCCTCTCGAACCTGAAACAAACCATCATCCCTGACGCCGTCGTAGTCCAAGAACCGGTTGATGTGTGGAAAAATTATTACAACGTCAACTACTTGGACCTGTTCTATACGAACCCCGACAAATGGGCGTTTTCTTTCCAGTTCGTAGTGTTTAAAACCATGTTGGAAAATCATCTATTGGCGCCGGAAAGAGTAAAAATTATGGAACGCTCCTTATTCAGTGCAAGAAATATATTCATTAAGAATTTATATCGGCGCAGAATATTTTCCACCATCGAATATGATCTTCTGAACGAATGGTACGAGTATATTATGAAAAATTCAAACTTACAATGCGATCTGATTGTTTACCTAAAAACGAGTCCGGCGGTTGCGATGGAAAGGATCAAGAGACGCGACCGAAGTGAAGAATCGAATATCTGACCGAGATACACGATCTTAATGAAAACTGCTTCGGAGGGCCGACATACAAGAACATTCCGGTATTAAAATTGAACGCTGACCAAAGTGAAAAAAGGGTTTTAGAAGAATTCACAGACAATATAGGCAAGTATTATGCTTTAATCGTCTAATAATAAAGATTCTGAAATGACGTCATGACAAATACGGTGTATAAAAACGGCTATAGTTTTTAAATTAAAATCATTATAAAATAACAGCGCAACAGTATAACATCATAATGCCGGAATTCATTGCAGATTTTCAGTACTATAACGTCGGTGATGATTTTATAATCAAGGAGTTGGCGATCATCTCATTAGATGGAACAGTTCTTAAACACGTCCTGTTCAGGCCACCGTATTCTAAATATATGCTGACCCAGAAACAGAAAGACGGAATCAACAGACAAAAAGTCGATTTTCATAACTTAGATTGGGACGCCGGTTTCAACGAATACGACGACCTGGATAAAATATTAGAGAAACTGCGCGGCGGTGTGATATATGTCCGTGGTAAAAGTAAAAAAGATGCGCTGTCCAAATATGGAGCTGTAGTAAACGTGATAATTTGTCCTAGTTTCGACGCGCTCGGTCGGCTGGTGAAATACGATCGGTATTTATGCCCTTTCAACCACACGCGGAATTGCTCCGTAAATAATGCCAAGTTGCTCGTGGCTTGGCGGTTGGAATATTTGAAAACTATAAATTTGTTGAATAGAACAAATACCGATCGTGAAATGTTAAAATATCTTCCGAAAAACCAGATAATCAAACTGTTTGGCAACGACATGCGTTCGATATGGCCAAATCTACCTGATTACCTGAAAGTAGATGAAGACATTTTGCAGGAGTTTAGATGCGATAAGCATTTCAAATGGCGCAACTACCCCGGTAAATATGACGATTGGGACGGGCTGAATCCAAAGAGAAAAGATTGTCCAGAATGTCAAAATGAATTACTATATACATTAGATTCTTCACGACTACAATACTATGAACGAGAAGAAGAAGAAGAAGAAGAAGAAGAAGAAGAAGAAGAAGAAGAAGAAGAAGAAGAAGAAGAAGAAGAAGAAATTAATACAAATAGTCAAACGTTTTTTTGTCGGTTAGCATTTAACAAAACTACTGTTGTTTGTTATTTATTTTTTTTTTCTGGAGTTTGTATTATAATGTATTTCTTTTAAACGATTACGAAGCGTTGTTTTTTATCATTATATTTTTTTTGGTCTCATATATCTATGGTAGTATTAAGAAATATTTATGATTCCCACAGAGATGGTGATGGAAAAATATTATATGTTTGTATAATAATGTAATATAATATATTAATCTTGTAGAAATTCATTAGTTGTTTAATAAATATAATTGTAACTGGATAAATTTTTAGTGTTGTTGTTTCATTTATTACAAGAACCACCATTATTATTACTATTAAAAGAAAATAATCTGTTGGACCCGGTTGGACAAAAAAAAACGAATCACTGAATGGTTCAATTAGATATTATTTCGAAAATATCTCCAGTATATTTTAATTAGTAGTTTCCTTTATTTAGTATTTTGAAATTTTTTCAAAATTTATTATTATTATTATTATTATTACGGCCACTCTCGTACACCAAAATCTAAATTTTTGTTTTTAAGTATTTATTTTTGAAATATAACGTGAGTAAAATGGGTCTCTAGTAAAAAATAAAAAAAAAAATTATTGATTATATAATAATATGGTTGTTTTATTTTTTGTCGAATTCAAATAATAATAATAATAAATTATCATTATTATTACACTAATAAGCAATTCTAAATTTAAAAATCCGTATCCATTTTGTTGCTATCGTCGATTGTTTTGATGGTTTTTTCACTCTTGACGTAAAAGGGTTTAGATCCGTTGCATATCACACATAAGGCGGCTATTTTTTTTACACCAACCACAACACAATGTTTCGATTGTGTTCGTCTTCTACAACGCAAACAAAAACCATCTATCATTTTTTTATACGTGTTCGTATAAAAAATGATAGATTTTGTTATGTGTAGTCTTGAAAGGTATGTTGGTGTTAAAAAATTATAGATTTTTAACAGGTAGGGTTGAGTGTTGGGGTAATGATTCAATTTATTAACTTCCGTTAAAACTGTTTTCCTTAAGTTGAAATTGTTTTACAAAAACACTTCATATTATGTGGCCTCCATTATAAACGTGGGTAAACTTTTTATAAAAAATAATATTGACGATTCCTACTCATATATATTACATATTCAGTAATGGTTGTAAAGGTTTTACGATCAGGTAGAATCGTATCAGAGGTGAGTCAGGATGGTAAAGCTAGTAATAACCCACAGACTACTATGGAGAACACAATTGAATATATGTTTCAAGTTATGTCAAAATTAAATTCACGAATGTCAATCGTAAAAGCACAAAATAATAGCTTAGACAAAAAATTGCGTAATATAAAAAACAGCCTAAGAAAACAAATAAATAGTCTAGAATGTGTGAAAACGGAATTGGTTAAAAATAATGGTGAATTAACCGAACAGTTTAATATAATTGAAAATAAAATTGATGAACAGATATATCTAGTTCAATCGGAATTACAAAATCAAAATGAGAAGATTCAAATTATTGATATTAAACAAATGGGCTGTAACAAACAGGTTGAGGGTGTATCAAAGATGACAGATAAACGAATAGATGGAATTTATGAGAAGTTTGAGCAGAAACATAAAGATGTACGGGATGAGATGAATAAAGTTAAAGAAGATATACCTGCTTTAGTAAATTTGATAAATGATGAGTTTTTTAAAAAACTAGACAATTTAAAAGAGAAAATAAAAGATCTAGAGAAAAATATTAACAACAGGTCTAACACTAATATAGATCGGAGTCTGTTAGATTTCAACAATATATTTTATAATTCAATTCGATATCAAGAAATACCAAAATTTACTGGCTTTAGTAAGAATCCAATCATAGACCTGGAAAAAATTAAGAATTATCTATGCTTATTCGGTGAAAATTTTTATATTAATGGTCAATGGACGATTGAAAGAATCTGTTAAGCATATGTTTTACTAATAATGCCGGTATATGGTTACAAAACATAGTGGAGAATTATGATGGTTGGGAAGAATTTGAAAGACAATTTAAAATTATTTACTGGAACGAGTATATCAAGCGGAGGATACGCTTTGATCTTGAGACAGGATGTTATCTACCGAATGGAAAACAAGATATAATAACTTATTTTCAAAAGAAATATAATATTGCTAAATTTACCCTCACTAATATGACAGAGGCTGAGAAAATTGTAACTTTGTCCAAACATTTTAACGATAAGATTCAGTCAGCAGTTTTAATGCAGAAGATCGTTAGTTACAATCAGATGCTACAAATACTTCAACATTTTATTGAACTAACTAGTAATAATAATAGTAGTCGTCATTGTAGTAATAATATATAAAATATGAATCATCTCATAAAACAATAGGAATCATGGAAGTAATACTTTCGAAAATAAGAGTGAATTCCTCCTCGTCTCGGGTATGATGTGAGGAAAAATATTTTGCATTCTGTTAAAATTTTTACCAGTAAATATTGTTGTTGTTTTCAATTTTATTTATAATAGAATAATTTAAAAAATTATTTTTTGATAATTATATCGATGGTTTGGTTTTTCAATTTCGAAGGGTGATATTTGAAATAGGTATTATGTTTCGATTCCCGGTTACGTTCGTTTAGAATATTAATATGAAATATTTGTGTTGTTTTAAGTGAGTGGTTGAGTTGTCATTAATTGGTTGTTTGCAACATGTATTTCAATAACGTGGGGTTATTTATAACGTATCCCTCACCCGTCGTCCTGTTATAGAATAGTACATTCTTCCCTTTATGGTCAGTAGTCGAATGCTATTGTTGACTGTAAAGTCTAGAGAATAGATTGAGATCGCTCAATCGCCGAATCCATATTATATTGGTGTCAATATCATTTGTGTCACCTTTTGTTATTTTTTCTAGTACGTTACTCGTATCGAATGGTTCGCTGTGCGCGTTCTGGAAGTCGGTTATCTGTGATTCGAGTACATAACGCAGCAGCAATAAATTTCTTGTTTCAAATTCTACGGGCTTGTATTTGGGTAAGGGTATATCATCTGCATCGAACTCCACGTAAAACCTGTTAGTATTATTATCGGGAAGATTTTTCAACAAACCATATACCTTATGGGTTTGTCGTTTGTCGAACATGTAATATCTCTTTTTTCCGTCCAACAGTATCGGCTGCATAATCGAACTGACGGCCAACAGCTGGGCACACAGTTTGTTCTTATTCCAACTCACCGGCACGAAACCGGTCGTCGGATCACAATCCTCGATATATTGTCTCGTATTTTGCACGTTCCAAGATTGTGGGCTCTTGACACACTCGTTGTAACCTTTGAATAGCTCATATTCTTTAGTACACTCGCATTTTCCTTGTGACACCATCCGACCGCGCACACATCAACCGTCCCGGATCCTCGACAGAACACATTTTCCAGCCAAAAAATGCTTAATCCGATCTCTACAAATGCCTGTGTATCGAACGTTACCCTTATATAAATGACTACCATCATCATCATCATCATCATTATTTTTCACCAACCGTATACTTTTGAAACTTGGATCCATTGGATGGTCGCAATCGCCATCATATACGTTGTTCGTCACGAGATCCGGATATAAACACTGACATTTTCCATCGACAAACTTTCCAAACTCATGGTTACATGCGGTTTTCGGTCTTGCGTTAATCGCCGGCTCTTTTTCTTCGTCTTCTTTTGGCAGCGATAATAATACCAACTTTTTCTCGTGATGTAAATATTTCCTCAATACGAAAAAAATAATAATAAACGCCGCCAACGCCAACGCTATACGGCCTAACTTTTTATATAGTATCATCTTAATTTTTTTAAATCAAACAATTAAAAATGAATACTAATATACTGTCACTAATGACACAGAATATAGAAGCGTATCGAAACCACGAGAAGCAAGTACAGCGGTATCTTGACAACCTGAACCGAATACTGTCCGAACTAATAAGTTTCGCCAACCACCACCCTCAGCTGTTGACCAACCACAACCTAGTGTACGCGTACAAATTAATCGAATCGATCCATTTGGCCGGAAACAACCACCTACAATGGAGAATATATTTGGCCGAGATAAGGCGTTACCTGGCCATATACTGTTCTACGGTGGCTGATTTCAAGACAAAGAAAAAATAAATGGTATATGAGAACTGCAGACACGTGGCAGACTGTTGCGCCGTCAACAATATCATCCATATCGTATTTTCTCAGAGTCATAATGATAATAACGTCTTAATCACCTGTATGAATGGCTCCCAAGTCTTACAGTCGATCAATTTTGTGAACGTGAACAAAGCAAGATCAACAATAGCCAATTATTATAACATAATAAATTATAACATTATAAAAATAATAATGACTACGATGCTTGGTATTTATATGAGGTGAACAGCAAAGCGCTTTTATATAAACATCCTCAACAACAACAAGAATCATCGTCACTTACCACTCCTACTCCTACTCCTCTAACTCTACAACCATCCCCATCACCATCAACAATAACAACAGTTTTCAGAGTATTCGTCGAAGAAGAAGAAGAAGAAGAAAACGAAAAAGAAGAAGAACTTATTTGGTCAATCGCCCCGAATCTGATATTGAGGAAGAAAATATACTTCTTCACCGAGCCGATATACAGGACGAACAGAAGCGGAAAGCCGATACTGGTCGTGGCTACAAGGAGTGTTACGGAGTTATACGATGACGCAAAGCCCAGACTAGACGAGATGCTGTTCGATCCCTTTTTACAGATCTACCGGCCACTCAGATTGGATCTACAAAGTTTCTACTGGCGATTCTACTTCCTGCCGGTATATGAGAGAGGTACCACGTTTTCGTTATCATTAAACAGCAAGATAAAGATGATCAACAACAATACACCACTACCACAACGTTTATAAGGTATAATAATAACAACATCGGTTTTAACCAGAAGGCACTACAAAAACAGTCCAAGACTTGTATATAACAAAAGCAGTAACGCCTAGAATCACGTTCAACGTAATCACAGCAACTAAGAGCGCAATAAAGATATTCATTATTAAGGTGGTATTTGTAGGCTAACAAAAGCGTTTCCCACGATAGCTATTATGTATTTTTTAAATAATACAAACTTTATTATAGAGAGATAACAATCTCAACCCCTTATCACAAACACAATTCTCTCTCTATCCTCTTCCCAAATTAGAGTTTATATAAATAAAACATATACCCATCATCATTATCATCGTCACCAACTATGTATTTGAATAAGAAGAAGAAAAGAGCCAGAAAGTTAAAAAAAATAAATCCAAATACAAATAACTAAATAACCCAAATCACTATACAAATTAAACAACAAACCAAATCAAAAAAAATCCAAATACAAATAAATAAACACCCTATTTGAGAACATACCCTTTTCTCACCATACAATCTGACTACCTGACTGAAAAAAAAAATCTGACTATCTGACCATAAAACCTCACTACCTGACTATACAATCTGACTATCTGACCACACACACAATCTGACTACCTGACCATACAATCTGACTGTATGATTATACAATATGACTATCTGACAAAAAAAAATCTGACTACCTCACTATACAATCTGACTACCTGACTATACAATCTAACTACCAGACCATAAAAAAAATCTCACACTCTGACTAAAAAAAAAATAACGTAACATCTCTTTTCATTACTTTAATTCAAAACTATTGAGTTGATATTAAAAAAAAACCAACCAACCAACCAACCAAACCTAACCCAACCAACCTAACCTAACCCAACCAACCAACCAACCTACATACATACAAACAACCTACACCTACACACACACACACAAAAAAAAATCCAAAAAAAAACCAAATAAATAAATAAATAAACAAACAAATCACAATCTACAACACAACCAAACCACCAAACAAATCTAAACAACAACAACAACAACAACAAAACCAAAACCCAAACCCAAACCAAAACACACAACACCACAACCACCTAAATCTGACCAAAGAAAACTAAAATAAAACAAATCCAAAACTATTTTGAGCAAGTACCACCCCTTTTAGACCTACTTTTGTTCTTCCGAAATAAACGTGAAAAAAATATGTTTACCCAATTTTGGGGAGAAGGTGCAAACCGATTATATAAACAGTGCTGACGATATTATGACAAGTACGATGCAAAACAAAATTTTAATGTAAAAGAATTTATTTATATGGTGTAACGAATAAAGAATAAGTAAGTTGAGACCCAATTTTTCTAGAAAGTAAAAATTTAGTTTTTTTTTGGGTTGTCTTATAATAAAATACTTTAATACTTTATCGGTTGAATACTTTACCGGTGAGAGGGGTGGATGGATCAGAATACTTAACCGGTCAGAGTTGCACCTTCACCCCCGGGTAGTGCCTAGATCACTAATGCCCCCAGCGGATCGTTTAGCGATCCACATTTAACCTAATGCATGTATTTCAACATTGGACCCCCATTGCGGGCCTCGACCCAGATTTTACCAAAAAGCGTGTACCTCAATATTCCCAATAAGGTTGTAAAATACAACTTTTGTCGAGGTTTGGTTCGAAATTAGTATTCTTTTAACTAATCACATTCTGTGTTATTAAGGCCCTATCTAAAAAAACCGCCCTCCATCTTTTTGACTCTGCACGAGTCCTTGTCTCGGCTTGGGACGAGCAGAACTTGACCTAATCACATATTCAAATTCTGGCGAGGTTACGGTTCCCCCCCTCTCGTTTAGTGCCATTAACATATGGAAAAAAATTTAAAACAGGCGAAAGTCCCCAAACAATTGAAAATGATAAGCTAATTCTATACCTAACGTATACATTAACATCGTACGGCTAATAATTTTACATATTTTTTAAACTCATTTTTAATTACTTAAGTATGGCTAAAATAGTACCTAATAATAGTAATTAATTATTAATTAAGTACGGATATGCATGCAAAATCTGAATTTGTTTATATGATTTTTATGAATTTTTTTTTAATTTTTCGTGTTTACTTACTATCATGCATTATGTGTACATTTATATACAAGTAAATTACTAAAAATTAATGTTGCTTATACATGTATAAAATAATTTAGTATTTAGTTATTTACAACATGGCTAAAAATAGTAACTAATAATAGTAATTAATTAATAATTATGTATGGATATGCATGCAAAATCTGAATTTTTTTTATATGAAGTTTTATGAATTTTTTTTTAATTTTTTGTATTGTACTTACTATCATGCATTATGTTTACATTTATATACAATACAAGTAAATTACTTAAAATTAATGTTTATTATAACTGTATAAAATAATTTAGTATTTACATATTTACAACGAGCGGTAGCCTCGGTAGATTTCCCACGGAATTCATTACCCGAAAAAACTATAGTCTAGATAGTATAGATTTTTAGTACTAAGATGTTTTTATTTACATATTTTACACTTTACATATAATACACTGTATACACTTTAAATAGTAATAATCTATAATACTAAGAATCCATATTTTTTTTTTAATTTTAAGATTTTATAATAATTCTTTGTAAACCACGTTTTTCGTATGCGCCACATTGTTAATAAGCCTATGGGAAGGAACTAAGACGCGTATGTTTTTTTCTGGTGTCCGTACTTTGCTTAACCCCACGTATAGTTGTTCGTGCGTAAAACAGTCCGACCGCAAGTCCAACCCGACGGTATCAATAGTCTGTCCTTGGCTTTTGTGTATGGTGAAGGCGTAGCACAGCTGTAGAGGAAATTCAGGTCGGTGCATCTCTAATGGATTTCTCGTGAATATGGAAAATTTAAAGGTTATCCGCGGTATACCGAATATTTCTTTAGATCCCGGTCTTCGGCAAGTTATAAGGCGGCGGCTGATACCGACGATGATTACTTTTGTTCCGTTCACTAATCCTAAGTCGAAGTTGAGGTTTCTCGTCACGATGCACAAACTGCCGACTTTGAGTTGAAGAACGTGGTCGGGAACTCCCTTTCCTTGCACGTGATGCAACAGGGACTCATCTACATCGATGTCTGCTGCATCGCTCAGTTAAATGAAGTGAACTTTGAAAGTCTTTTTTAAAAAGATTTATTCATGCTTCACCTGTGCACCACATAGTCAAATGGACGAATGACAAGGTACAAGTTATGAAGCTAAGAAAAAAGGTGAACCGTACTGGTTGAGTTTTGAGTAAGAACTGTTAAAAAAGGGTGTCATTCGTTTACAAGAAATCTCTTATCTTAAAACTCTATTAATTTCTAAACATGCTAGCTTATATTAATTTATGGTCTATAATATGTCAAAACACCCTAACTATATCTACTTTATTACTTCTAGACTAAAACATAAACATATTAAACCTCTCCTTCCCTAGAATATTACATGTCCTCATGAATGTGAGGGTGGCGTTATCAAAGACATCGCCTGAGTTATTTGTGGGGTGTTCTGTTTTTTCTTATAATAGATACAAGCTAGGATAACAATAATAATAAAAATACATAACATAATGATTATAGAATAATTATTATTTTCTAAATTTAAATAATCCAAAGATTCCATACGTTCATTTTTTAAATTTGCCAAATGTAAATTTTCAAGTTCCGTATTATTATTAACACTATTCGTTGGAATATTTGTTAATTTTTGTGGAAACGATTCCATATAAGAAAATGGCATTTTTACATCTTTTATAATTTCATTCGAATTAATATAAACGAGAGATGTTTGGGGTAGATTTATATCTAGTTCCTTATCATTAATACCTATTCTTACTTTTCTAATTTTATAAGTTAATACACAATTACAATGATCTATATATTTAAACATTTCTTTATCTTCATTCACACGTATTTTACTACAGTTATTTAACTTATCATTATTAATTATTTCTAAAATACAATTATTAAACAAAGTTTTATTAATGCTTCAATATTGTTTGTTATACATAGTAATACAAGATGAAACAACATGCAGTTGTTTATCTGCAACAGCAACAACTGAATTATTAGTACGTGTTGTGTACGTTTCTTGGTTTTTATCTAGTACTGGATAGGGCAATAGTAAATACATTTTCCAAGTATCATGAGCTTTTAGTAATTTAACAAAGTATGTAATAGTTGAGTCTGAAAGTACGCAATTTACTGAGCCTAATTCCCAAAGTATAGTTATGTCGTCAGAGATTAATTTTACTTGTTTACTTGAAGTTAATAAATGCAGTTCATTTTTAGTAATTATGCCGTGATGTAAAACATTCTTTTCACAACTTTCTAGACTATCAAGTATGTCATTTAATTTTTTTAATCGATCAAAGTTAATGTCGAAGTTATTAGGGTTGTTTGCTGAAGTCTAGTTAGTATACTATTTTGGTCTTGTGTTGTATTGAGAAATTTTAAATTGTTTCTTTGTATTATTTTAACGTTATCATTAAATTGGTCTATTAAATCTTGATTAATTATACATTGATTTTTTAGATCGTGTAGTAAAAATGTTGTTCGTTGTTTTCGATCAAATTAATACTTTTATCGTATTTTTCTTTATCATTGGCATCAAGTGTACCTGTTAGCCAAGACAAAGCTGTACCTAAACCGTTATTAAGCCCTTTTTTTCTTGTTTCTTTTAAACTTTTAAAATGAGAGAATTTGTCCTTTAAATAATTTACGAGATATTAGCTTTCATGGATTTAATTATATTATGGTCAATACCAGCATTGTATAAGGAGTCAATATTATAATCTGGAATGTTAATTTCTATCTTAAAACTAGTTAAATTTACGTAATGTATGTAAGTGTAATAGTCTTTAATCATTATAGTATCACTTATCCTGATAGATATGATTCCTGCTGAGTTAGTCAAGTCTACTATTCTATAGGCTTCCGCTATCATGAGCCATTGTATTGCTAGTACAAGGATCATATGGAATAGATAAAGTTTTTACAATTTTTCTGGGACGTTTTATTCTGTCTGGGTGTATTTTTACTTTATATTTTCCTTTTATTAATACATTTTTTGAATCTAATTTTTTCACTAGAGTATATCTAGGTGTTGTTTTGTATCTTCCTTTTGTCTGTATATATACAGGTTGGCTAATTCTTCTGTTATATGACAATTTGAAATATTATCGTTTATAGTTGTTTGTTCTCCAAACGTTAGTTCGTTAGGGGTAAGGTTAAATTTAGATTTAATCGAGTTATTATATGAAATTAGCGCAAGATCTAGTTTATCTCGAATAGTTATTCCTTTTTGTTGCGTATCTATAGCTTGTAAAGTTTCTAATAAAGTTCAATGTGCTCTTTCTATCAATCCTTTCGAATCAGGGTGACAAGGAGTAGTAAAGTGTGCTTTAATATTATGTATATTAAGAAATTGCTTATATAGATTATTGTCAAATATTTTGCCGTTATCACTTTGTATTATGTCAGGTATGGGAAAAATAGCTAGAAAAAAATCTAAAGAGTCGGGACGGCCAGAGTTTGGTGTCCAGATTTCAAAGCACTGTGCGCGGGAAGAGGAAAGTTACCCCTTCCTATGGTCCTATTCACTTCTCCTTAGACCCCTTCGCCTTTGAAAGAGAAAGGAAATAACACGCATTCGATCCTCTCCTCTCTGTTCTATCAGATCGTACGCTGTTTTGACTACAGCGTTCGCACATACACTCGCATAAATCTTGTTCTTTGTTGTTAGGCCTATCTATAATATCTTTTATTACTTGGTTTTGTTTATAATGATCTTTTGTAATTTTTTTTATAGTTTTTTATTAATTTTTTATTACCTATTTATTACAAATATTTACAAATACATTTACATCACTATATATGTTTACATATTTACATTAACATATATATTTACAAATTTATTAAAAAATATTTACAGGAAATTAGATTTTTTACAACACTGCCAGCCTATTCTGAATCGGAGTTATCTAGCGGACGAACTCCTTCTATAGAACACAGGTTTACCGACATACCACTGGGGCCAGCTACCTTCTCTCCTTCAGTTTCACTTCACTGTCATCGCTGCACAAACTGTTGTCATCACTACTGGCCGAAGCAGGCCCATTTCTCACGTGAATTATCATTTCATCGACTGCAGTTTCCAATAATCCCTCTTGTTTCCAAGCTTCTTCAACAATTCGTTTTGTGTGGTTTACTGCTTTTCTCCAATCCTCAGATGTAACTTCTTCTATTGCTCTTGTAGTTAGTCTTTCGACCTCGGCGATAGTGAAGGTCTGATTATTTCGAGCGACTGACCCCTTTATTTGAGCCCATATCAACTCAATGGGATTGAATTGACAGTAGTATGGCGGTAAGCGAATTACACGGTGTCCCTTCTCTCTCGCTAGTTCATCGATTTCATACCGCTTCGGTGGCTTGTTGACTTTAATAATTTCCAGAAGTTCACATTTTTTTGCGTCTGCAGGAAACTCAATATTGTGTTCACGCAGCCACAGAATTATCTCATTCTTAAGTGATGCTTAATTTGGTGGTTTGTGGATCTGTAGTGAATGCACGGGAGCATTATCCATACAAATGACTGAATTTGAGGGCAGTTTTTCCAACATATTAGAAAACTATTTTTTAAAACCTGCCGTATTTAAGTCCTGATGGTAATATCCCCGTTGCTTCGATTTAAATATCCGCAAACAACCATCAACAAACCCGTCACTTGTTCCCGCATGCATTACAATAAGACGGCTGCCCTTCCCAGTCGGTTCCTTCCTTGCACTAAATTTAGTGTTATCCACCCAGCTTTTATGAACTGTATGTCCGGCATTGACCCAGGTTTTATCCAGGAATAAAATTTTTTCATAATTGATATTTCTAATTTCTCTTAAAAATGCACACCTGAGATTTACTACATCAGAAGTTTCCATTAAAAATTTTCTGTTATCTATTGTCTTCCACTTGAAACCTAAATTCTTTAAAACTATATCCAAACTTGTCGTTCCACCAGAAAACAACTCTCTCTCCTTTAAAACTGCGAGTATCTTGAAACGTGTGGGTCATTCTCGACGTTTATAAAATTCGTAAACAACATTTCTAATTGCCACTTCTTGAAAATTATCGGGTTTCGTAACGCTTGATTCTCGTGGCCGTTTCTTACCCGGTGTTTCCGCTACTGTTTCTTTACAAACTTTTCGCACGGTATTTGGTGCGATCTGTAAAGCGTCTGCAACCCTCTCCACCACTTTAGTTACTGGTTTCAACGGGCCCTTATTCTCCTTTTCAAGAATAAAATATTGCCTTAAACGGCTAATCAAACGACGCGATTGCAATTTTAAAGTTCGTCCTCTGCCGAACACTTCACGTTCATCTGGTGTAGACATCTTCCACGTATTAATATTCACTGTTATAAACAGTGATGAAATGGAAACAGAAATGTTGTCCCTTCAAGTAAACAGGCACTAGACGCTATTCTTGTTGTTTCCACGTACTCTCATTGCCAATATGTAAATGAAAATTTACAAGTTTTGAACATTGAAAATGAGATTGAAGACATGTTTTATGAATTGAAAACGAAACAAAATTTACAACTTATTTTACAAAATGAAATGTACTTCACAATCATTGTTTCCTTAGTAACGAAAAAAGTTTTGAACATTGAAAATGAGATTGAAGACATGTTTTATGAATTGAAAACGAAACAAAATTTAAAACTTATTTTACGAAATGAAATGTACTTCACAATCATTGTTTCCTTAGTAACGAAAAAAATATATACTGTAGGCCTACTGTGTATTTTTTTGTGTTTGTGTAGCCTATGTTTTAGGAGATTTTAATTGTATGTATCCTATGTTTATTACTGTTCATTGAAAAACGAGTTTCTGTGCTAATTAATATTAGGCTATCTATTACGGTATATACTGTATGAATGATAATTGAAAAATACTAAGGTTTTACAAAAGAAACAAACCGTTATTATACTAACGTTTTTCAAAACAAACAAGGAGGAAGGAGAAGGAAGAAGGAAGGAAGATTCCGACAGCACTCACATATTTTTTCGTAGGTGGGTTGTGGAATGCGTTTAGAATGGTGGGAGAAAGAAGCTGTCCCAAACCTGCCGTAGGTACCGCCCAGTGACAACGATAATGCGAAGGGAAGGGATAGCAGCATAGAAAATCCAACACCAAACTCTGGCCGTCCTGACTTTAGGTAATGTTTTAAAGCTTTGAATACTTCTGTACTGTTAAGGCTTTTTAAAACATAAGCATTTAATTTTCTAGAAAAACAATCAATTATGGTTAAGAGTTTTGATTTATCATAAGTAAATATATCGATTTGTAATCTTTCAAATGGTTTAGTTGGAGTAGGGGTGATTTCGAATTTTGTTTTAATTGGTTTCCTATCATATTTAGTCTGTAGGCACGAATGACATTGGTTTATAAAATTTGTTACATCTTTATTCATAGATGGCCAATAATATTTTCTACGTATATGTTGATAATTTTCATTTATACCTCTGTGATAGGTTTTAGTTGTGTGGTAATTATTTATTATTTCCAGTTGTTCATCTTTATCTTCTATATCTAAGTTTAATTTTTCATAAATTTTTAATTTTATATTGGGGAACGAATTTGTCATTTCTTGGAATTTATTTAACATGTCTCCATATATTTTATTATTTATACCGGTTTTATGACATAGGCATCCGTAGGTTGTATTAGTAGTAACGTATTCAGAAAATAAATCTAACGATTCAGTTATTTCTGCTGGGTCGTTAAAGAAAAACTTAATTCGGTTTTTATTAAATACTTTTTTAAAAATGGGTTTTTTATTGCCACGTTCGATTATGATTTTATTTTGTTCTACATTCATAATTGCATCTTTATCCATAATATGAATATTTTCATTCGAACTTTTTTGGGAATGCATAGTGATCATACTCGAGTTGTCATCGTCTATGGGATTGTCTCTATTACAATATTGTTCTATAAAATCATTAATTATTTCTTCCGAGTTTACTTCGTTATTTTCCGTAACATGTATTTCATTGTCTAATGTTATACGGGAGAGAGCGTCAGCTACAACGTTTGTTTTACCTTTAATATTTTTTATTGTGAAATTAAACTCTTCTAAAAGAAGTTTCCATCGCATAAGTTTAGCGTTTGGTTCTTTTAAATTATGGAGCCATTGAAGGGGTTTATGATCGTTTGAATAATAAATTTTTGTCCGTAAAGATAGGGTCTAAAATGTTTACATGATCATACAATTGAAAGTAATTCTTTTTCTATAGTAGATAAATTATTTTCTGATCTATTAAGAGTTCTAGATGCATAACAGAGTGGAAGGTCTTTTCCATCTACAGATTGTGATAGGACTGATCCTATAGCTACGTCTGATGCATCAGTTGTTAAAATAAATGGTTTATTAAAATCTGGTAATGATAAAATTGGAGGGTTTATTATTAATTCTTTTAATTTATTAAAACTTTCTTGAAATTCTTTATTATTAAAGTTTACAGTTTCATTTTTTCTAAGAAATCTTGTCATTGGTTGAGCTATTTTAGCAAATTCTTTTATAATTTTTCTGTAATAACCTGTTAGACCGAGAAATTGTTTAATTTGCTTTTGATTTTTAGGCATAGGGAATTCTTTAACTACTTTAATTTTTTCTGGATTAGGAGATATTCCATCGTTAGATATTATGTGACCGAGAAATAATAGTTCTTTCTTACAAAATTCCGTTTTATCCAATTGTATTTTTAATCTAAAAGTTTTTAATTTATCAAATACTCGTTTAAGGTGTTTTAAATGTTCCGTAAGACTATCAGAAAATACAATAATATCGTCAAGGTAAATTAAAGTATTTGGGATATCAGCAAAAATTATGTTCATAGCGCGTTCGAAAATTGGTGGTCCATTCTTTAATCCAAAGGGCATTCTTAAAAATTCAAAATGGCCTGCTTCAGTAGAGAATGCAGTTTTAGGTATCAATTCTTCATCGACTTCTATCTGGTGAAATCCAGAGGCAAGGTCAAGTGAAGAAAAGTACGTTGCTCTACTAATTTTTCCAAAAAGATCCTCTACTCGTATATTAGGAAGGGGAAATCGATCATCTAATGTTTTATCATTTAATTTTCTATAATCTATTACCATTCTAATTTTACGCTTACCTGACGCGTCTAATGTTTTTGGGACTACCCATATCGGTGCATTATATGGTGAATTAGAAGGTCTAATTATTTTAGATTTTAACAAATTATCTATCTCTATTTTAATATCCTCCTTAAAAACAGCAGGATAATGATAGTTTTTATTATATACGGGATTTTCATCAGTTGTTCTTATTTTATGTTTTAATAATATAGTTGCCGTAAGAGGTTCGTTTTCTTTCTTTATTACATTAGGATATTGTGATATTAGATCAATTATTTTAATTTTTTCTTCCTCATTCATATGTTCTAACCTAACTAATTTCCTAATATTATTTTTATTTAAACCGTAGGTTTCCTTAATATTATAAATTAATTCGCATTCGTATATTTCAAGAGGTTCAGGACCAACGGTCTTGTTTTCCTCTGAATACACATCTCGTACATTTACGATTAGTTATAAAACTAAGCTTTCTTGTATATTAAATGTTTCATTTTTAATAATACCTATTCCATTGCTTGGTTGGTTTTTTGTTAAAAATGTAACTCTATCCCATCCTTTTTTTAAATTAATTTCTTCATTACACCCGTTCAATCTTTTCATACCAGTAGGATATTCGAGACAGTTGGTCGCAAAATTAACACTAGCATTTAAATCTTGTAACGTTTGGTATCCTATTAAAATATCATAATTCTCAGAAAATTCAAAAATATAAAATTTAGCATTAATATTTACATTAAATTTATCTCTTAAATTACATATCGTGTACTCGTTACCTGTTTCTGTACCAGTGGGGGTTTTAATACTAAAGTGTTCTTTATATATTTTTAAATCGGGGGTTAACGCTTTTTTACAAATAAAATTCATTTTAGATCCGGTGTCTATTAAAAATACATTGTTTGCGTAAGTAAATTATGGGAGATTTTTCATTTGTGTAACATTTCATTTAATTTCTACGAGGTTTCGATTCTCGAAGGGCCTGGCATTAAAAATGATTAGTTAACGCATCTAATTTTTCGTTTTTAATTTCTAATTTTAATTGTTCGTTTTCGGTCTCTGCTTCTGTTAAATGCGTCTCTTGTTGTCTGCGTTGATTAGATACAGTTCGAATAAAAACAGTGTTATTTGATCTTTTTTGGTTTTCATACCGTTCCTTATTAAAAGGTTGGTTATGATTTTTACTATGATTTTGATTATTATTATTATTATATTTACTGTGATAATTTTTGTTTTGGTAATTATTGTTAGGGTTATTATTCCTATTATTATTATTATTATTATTATTATTAGTAGTAGTAGTAGTATTATAAGCAGTATGTGAAGGTTTTTGTGGAGGTTTGTGATTAAAATTGCTCGAATTTAGATTTGTTATGTCAGTCGAAAACCTAAGTGTTATAATAGTAAGTTACTGTGGTTAATAATTTTGTTTCTGGCTTCATCCAGCGTGGTTACTTGAAGATTTTGTAAATGTGTACCTAACTGGAATGGTATGCTATAAATTAATGTATTAATAATCTGATTATCTAATTGTGAGATAAGAATTGTCAGTACATGTCCTTCTATACCGTCAAATTTGTATTTTGTTATTATGTTAGTTCTTTTTTCTTCTAATCTATTAATAAAACTAATGGGATGTTCCTTATGGAATGATTTTAATTTAGTTAGTTCCGCAATTAATTGAGGAACAGTTCTGTTATCTGCAAAATTTTCTCTTAGAGATTTTATTAATGAGGGGATACTGTCGCAATTATTATTATAAGCTACCAATTTAACTACACCTCCTAGTTTATTTCTAGCAGAATTAAGAAGTATCCAATGATTGGGTGCACTTTCTACGATTGTATTAGTATAATATTCTTTACATAATTTCTCGCGAATTTTGATAAAGTGAATTAGTTCGACAGGTGAACCGTCATATTAAGGAATTAATCTTAAATATTCGCTAGGCAATTGTTTATTTATAGTATTTTCATTCATTTTTAAATATTTACCGTCGTTTATTTGGTGACTTGATGGAAGGCATGAAGTTTGTCGTGGAGATTTTGCTAAGAATCTTCTTGCTTGTTGTCTAATTCCTAGTGGAAGTGAGGTGAATCTCGATTTTTCCAGATTGTCGAGACGAGAATAAGAAGAAATCGAGGAGTTGAGATGATAAGAAGATGAGAAGACGTTTCGAAGTACGTTGAAGTAAGATCGGCACCGGCGCAAAAGACTGTGGTCTAAGTTCTTCTTGACAGCATATGGAATTCTCACGATCGATGGTTATTTGAACGATCAGTTGGAAAATATTCTGATGAATTTAAAGTTTAACTCGTTGTCAAAAGTAAACTCTAGTCAAATTTGAACTCGCTGGTTCCTGCTCGGGCGCTAGTTAAATGAAGTGAACTTTAAAAGTCTTTTTTAAAAAGATTTATTCAGGCTTCGCCTGTGCAGTACATAGTCAAATGGACGAATGACAAGGTACAAGTTATGAAGCTAAGAAAAAAGGTGAACCGTACTGGTTGAGTTTTGAGTAAGAACTGTTGAAAAAGGGTGTCATTCGTTTACAAAAAATCTCTTATATTAAAACTATATTAATTTCTAACATGCTAGCATATATTAATTTATGGTCTATAATATGTCAAAACACCCTAACTATATCTACCTTATTACTTCTAGACTAAAACATAAACATATATAACTGCTCTCCGCGACGCTATTGAGGCTGTATAAGCGGTACAATTCTCCGTCGAGCATTGCCAGAACAATACGGTTAATTTCTTTCACGTTATTGTTGAGCGTGCATATAATGACGAGGTCGGTGCATTCGTCGTGACGGTCGAGTACGTCCTTTGGAAAAACGAAGTCGATAAGTTCATCTAATGTCTTTACGTAATGAACCTGTTTCAGGGGTACGACGGAATCTGCATCTTTCCTATCGCCTATAGTAACGTGTTGCACGGAATCGGAACCTATGTTTAATAAAAAGTCACTGTATTCGTTATCGCCGGCCATCCTATGACACGTTTTCAACGGGAAAGTCTTCACGTTCTTCCATATGTACGATCCGTAACGGAAGCACGAACGATATCGGAAGACGAAAAAGCGTTCTCGACGACGGTGGAATTTGGCGAAAATCGCCAGCTAGAATAATAATTTTTCTCCAAAAAGTTCGTCTTTCTGCATTAAATCTCTTAGCGAACGGTCCAGTAATTCTATAACTTTCTTGTGCGCCATCGGCTTTTCGTCGAAAATTATTACAGAGGCTTTCCTAATGAGCTCGGCCCTCTGAGTTCCGTTCGTAATCGACCAATAACTATCGTCCCTAACGTCTAGTGGTACCCGGAACATGCTGTGCGCGGTCGTCCCGCCCGTAAGGTTTTCCCGAATTGGCGACGCATATAACTACTCCGTTTTTCGATCGCACGTGTATATATGTATTTTCAAAGCTTACGTCACTATGACGTTGACTGATAACGTTACCTACTGAAAGGTCAGTTATCAGGTGACCTTAGTGGCCTGGTTTTGAAAATACATATATATCCTACTATTGTAACGTAAGGGCCATTCTAAACGGATTGTTAAAACGTGACTGTTCAGACGCTTAGAAAACGCGTGGTGACTGGGTTGCTCGTTGGCATATGGGTGTGTCTTTACGGGCAGTATAGCTGCTTGCTTTGAAAGCGTTAATTCAGCGGTAACGCATCCAAACGCGTAAAATCGGCACGCCGCCAAACCGCTTGTTATTCTAAACGGGCTGTTGAGCAGTTTAACGGCGCGCGGTAAATCACGTGAAATTACCTGCAGACAAGCGATTTGCTGGTATAGACATTACCTATCTCCTTTTCTCTTTGGTATAATAATCTATCAAAAGTAATTGCGACAATGTTTGATACAGAATAGTTTAATTTTGAGAAAGATGAGCGGCTGAATCCTGAATCCTGAATCCTGAATCCTGGTTGAGAGGGCTAAGAAGCCCTATGAGGGCGACATCGTGTTAAGGAACACCTGGTCGCTCGGGGAACAATATAACAGAATAATTGCAACCTCAAGAAATTTAGGGGGAATTTTATAGTTTAAATAGGAAATAGGATTCTGGTTCGTGGGACATTGGAACTGGGACTTGAAAGGAGGTAATTTATTTTTAGAAGTTATTTGTGGAAAATTTAAATTAAGGGACAAGTGGGTTTAAGAGCGGCTCTTTTATTTTATTATTTTTCAGTGGCCTTTTTTCAGTTTTGTGGGAGTCCTATTATCTTGGTGAGGGGAAGGCATGTATTTTACTGAACGTGGACTAAAGGTATAATTTAAAGTAGAGGTTAGTTTATGATTTAAGGGGAGACGGAAAGGGCAGAGTTTGGCATAATCACCGGCCTTTTTATCTTCTGAGTGTTTATTAATTTAAAATGACGGCTCTTTTCACCGTAGTGGAGTGATTATGCATAGGAACATGGGGACAACTACCAACTGGGGGGAGTGAGTCATACAAGTAGAAGGGGCATGGGCAAATAAGAGGAATACGGGGCAGAATAAGAATGTGGCAACTCTAAATTTTGCTAAGTGGGTCATACTGAAATTTAGATAAAGTCGTGGAATGGTAATGGCATAGAGACTTCAGGTGGGTGTGGGCGTCGGTACAAGTCCTGAATGATCTGGGGTCCGTCAGTTTTCCCAGCGTCGTGTAGCCGTTTCGAGGTATTGTAAATAAAGTCCTCCATAGAAGGGAAGAGAAGGTGTTCGTGTATGATGCGATTGGATATAAGATAGTGGAACTGTGTGATGCACCGGAGGACTTTGTTCTGGTATGCTGAAGTACGTCTTTTGTTGGACTTGGAGAGAAAGGGCCACCATACCGGTGACCCGTACAAAAAGAAAGGACGTAGGATAGAGGAGTACATCAGAAGTTTCAGTTTTGAGGAGTATGCAGGAGAGAGGAACAAAGGGATGAGTAAAGCGAACAAGGCCCTACCCTTGCTAAGTTTGCTGTCAATGTGCTGTCGAAGTGTCAATCGTTTATCTAGGTCAACCCCTAGATATTTCACGCTGTTCTGCCATGGGAGGAGTTTCCCTTCCAATCGTAGAGGCGGAGGAACATTGCGTTTTAGTGTAAAGTGGATTGCTTCGCATTTTGTGGGGTTAAGTGATAGTCTCCAGACACGACACCAGCTAGTGATGTCTAGAAGCTGAGTTTGAAGCGCGCGGCAATTGAGGCGGAGGCATCTGCCGTGACGGTAGAGAATAGCATCATCGGCAAACAGTCCGAATTGGATTGAATCACGGACAGGAAAATCGAAGGTGTACACAAGATAGAGGATGGGCCCAAGGACCGAGCCCTGAGGTACACCCGCGGACGAAGGGGTGAGTGGGGACATGGCCATGTGGAACTGAGGAATAGTGACAGAGACTTGGAATTGTCTTCCAGTAAGATAGGAATGGAGTAATCGGACAGTTGAGGGGGGAAAGAATTGTGCCAGTTTGTAAAGGAGGCCCATATGCCAGACGCGGTCAAATGCAGCCCGAAAATCAAGCAGCACAGCCGTCGTGTCACAGTAAGAATTTCTGGCATCCACAAGTGCCGTGACGATGCGTTGGAGTTGGGTAGTTGTGGAGTGTCCTTGACGAAAAACAAATTGCTCGGGGGGGAGAACAGATTCAACAACAGGACGCAGGCGCGGGAGAAGAAGCTTTTCGAATAATTTTGACAGGATCGGCAAAAGGGAAATTGGTCTATAACTTTCGGGATCAGTCGGACGTTTGTGGGGTTTCAGAATAGTAATGACTTTGGAAACCTTCCACGAAGAGGGGAAATGTTGCAGCGCCAACACTGCATTGAAAATTGCCAAAAGATGAAGCTTTAGATCTGGCGGGGAATTCAGGATGGCGTATCCAGAGACATTATCAGGACCAGGGACCTTACGCGGATTAATCGAGGAAATTACAGAGGTGACATCATCCTCCGTGAAGGGCTGTAAGTTACAGGGCGTAGGGTCAGAGAGCGTTGAGTTGACTTCATCATGAATGAGTTCATCCTGGTCATGATGAACGGGCGGAGGGGCAACAAAATGTCGTTCAAAATGCGAAGCGAAAGTGTCAGCAATCGCCTGTGGAGAATATGTCAAACCATTAGGTGTCATCAGAGGATGCGACTTCCTCTGGGTCGACAACAAACGACGTGTAGCCTCCCATGGTCTTCCGTCATCCGCTATTCGATGAAGGTAGTCCTCCCACTTACTACACCGGTGACCATCGAGTAGCAGTTTACACCTAGCAGCGGCACCGTTGAACAGATCCCGATGATGTGGATCTCTGGTGCGCTGCCAGAGCCTTCGAAAGCGACGCCTATCGGCGATTGCTGCTTTGATAGGAGCTGGAAGTGATGACCTAGTGCGAGGCGGGCGTGGGTATGAGTTCTGGGCAATGGAATCGGAAAGTATCGAAGTGAGGGAATCAAGATGGGACTCAAGCTCAGTTACAGTGGTAATAGTAGGGGGTACAGGTGGGATTAGGGAGGCAACTGAGTCATAGAAGGAACGCCAGCAGACCTTCAGAGAAGGAGGCGGGACAGGGATACGAGCAGTCGAGGACGTGAAAGTAAACAGAACTGGATAGTGATCAGAATTCAATTCAGGTAATAGATCGATGTCAGGGACGGAGGCAAGATCGAGAGAAATAGCGTAATCAAGGATATCAGGAAGTTGATAGGTGAATGGGGGCACCCTTGTCGGGGTGTCAGGAACATGGAGCGCTAACGACAAATGAGACTGCTCGAGGAAGGACAGGAGTTCAGTACCAGCAATGTTCGTTGTTCGGCAGCCGAGATCCGTGTGTTTGCTGTTCCAATCGCCAGCTGCAAACACAGGTTGACGTTGGTCGAAGAGCATAGCAAGGGCTGCGGGATGGAAATGGGCAGCAGATGGGGGGCGGTAAACTGAAATGAAAGTAACCAGACGTGAGAAGAGAGGCACCGTAACAGCGACATGTTCAACCGAAGGAATATGTGTCACGTCAAGAAAGTTATGAACATGTCTCTTATGTATTAGAACAGCTACCCCCCCTGCCGGGACCACAGCACCAGGTCGATCGGCACGATACACAACGTAGGGAGATAGGCGAAAGCGAGTAGTAGGTAAAAATTTAGTTTCCTGTAGAAGAGCAACGTCAATATCGTAATCTGTTAGTACTCGTAGTAGGTCATTTCGTTGGCGAAGGATGCCATTGCCATTCCATGACATAATGCGAAAACGCATTACAAAAGGAGGGACGTCAGAGATGAGATAAGGATAGTGATAGCTTCAGAGGCGGAGCTAATAGATGTTAGTTGAGGAAGAACATTAGCCACCCAAGCTAGGAACTTAGGGGAGGTTAAGAACTGGACGATCGTAGAAAAATCGAATGCAGTGCTGTCCTTAGGAGGGACTTTTTTAGCCGGGAGTGGCGGAAACTCCCTTTCTGAGAAGACCAGCTTGGATGGCTGTGAGTGGTGGGACCACTCAGAAGTCGGAAACTGGTTCTTGGTGGTGACCCTGTGCACAGGAGCCTTCTTAATGATTGTTTTGTTATAGCTCCTCTGAGTAGGAGGGGAAGAAGAGGAAGAGGGTTGTGATTGTGTCGCCTGGGACTTGGCGGTAGACGGAGCTGATGAGGAGGCGGCCGTCGACTGGGCGGCAGCCTTGCGCCTCTCGGCAAGAAGCCGGACATGTAATGGGCACCCCCGGTAGCTAGCAGGGTGCTGGCCATTACAGTTGCAGCAGCGAGGCTGTTCAATTAACTTGCCTTCACACTGAGCTGCGTCGTGCTTACCGCCGCACTTGACGCACCTTAACTCATGGTTACAATTAACCGATGAGTGGCCATAACGCTGGCACTTAAAACATTGTGGCAGACCCGGCCGTGGGCGGAAGGCCTCCACTGTCACTTCAATGTTGAAGATCGAATCGACCTTGTAAATGTCTTCGAAGCGAGGTGACTTGCGCAACTTCACAAGGAACACATTGATTGGCCTGCCAGCTCGGCCAGTTATATTCTGGCAGTGGCTCACCTCGAAGCCACGCTCAGCGAGGAACAGTTTTACCTCTTCGGGTTGAAACGAAGAGTGTAACCCTTTGATGGCCACCTTGACCTCATCAGGCTCATTCGTATAATATGTGTGGAAGTTTATGCCCTCCGAAAGGAGGACAGTCTTGCACTTTTGGAAGTCCCCAATGTGCCTCGTAAACAAGGAGTAGGAGTTGCCACGTGTCGTGACCTTGTATGACTCCGTAAGGTGGGTGTTGAGAATTTTTGTAAGTGCAGCCCAGTTGGCAGGGGCGCGGAATACGAACGGAGGAACTTTGTTCCTACGGGGGGTCGTTTCTGGGGATGAGGTTGCAACGGGAGTAGAATTTTGTAACATGCCACCTGAGTCCGTCCGGACACGCTTTCGTTGGACGGTGGTGAATCCAGATTCGTCCTCATGTACCTCCATCGATGCTGACGTTGATGAAGAGGCGGGTATCCCAGTTGATGTTGAGGCTGGTTGAGGCGAAGTGGCACTTGGCGCCGCCATCTCCCACACGGCGCCTAGCGGAGACGGTTCCAGCTTTTCGAGAGTTCCTCTGCTTGGACGTACACAAGAACGGTGCTTGTTGCGGCTAGACCCGGGTCGTTAAAACCTTATCTACCCGGGTCTTTAAAACCTTACCAGCACACAAGCGACACGTAACTATGTGACACGTACAAAGTACACAAATATAGTAACCACACAAATTAAATAGTAGACACACAATTAAATAGGCAATACACGAAATAAGTCTGTGTAGTAAATAACGCACAAGTCAATATAAATAATAAACTAATTACATATAATAAATAATGCACAAGTCAATATAAATAATACACAAATCACAAATAATATAATATAAACTACGTGGTAGCGCCGATGCGAGCGTGGTGCGGTGCGTTTGTCCCCGTGCGGAGACAAAAAACGAAAACAAACAGGATCCCGCGGGACCCTCCTCCAGAACAGTGGACTGTATGCGATGCGCTTGATGTTGCGCGTCTTGTGCCCTATTTATTTGGTTGACATACCCGGAACGCGATGTGAAGAAAAGTACAAAATTAAGCAGCCTCTTACCTCCTTTTCCAGGGTGAATCGAACTCGTGATGAGTGGGGAGTAAAAGGGGATAGACAGGAATAAGGGATAGGTATACCCACTATACTGATGTCTTCTTCCAAAGAGCGATTTCTTCGTATGAATTTCCGGTTGTAGGCCGTTTTCCGGGTGCGCGTATAGGCGTGCGGTTCATAAAGCGTGGCGGAGCACTACAATAAAAGCTGCGGACCGACTGTCTCCGGCGCGTACTGGCGAGCGAGTGTGCGGTCAGCTGTTACGACACAAATGACAGCGGCGCCCTCAACCTTTCAACTATAAATTCAAATTTGTGGCGCAACCATTTCCCCCCCGCCCTGAAAAGATCATTTTCAGCCAACATAAAAACATAAAATAAATGCGGAACATGAAAAACAAAAGAAAACAAAAACAAATTTCTTGGCGATGTGCAACTTGCACAAAGTTATTTACACTATATACAATGCGTAATTATTGATAATTATTGCGTCGGTAAAGGACATATCTTACATTTTTGCGTGCGTTGTCGTATGATAATACTGCGTGCAGATAAAATCCAATATCGTTTCCTAAGATGGTAAAAAATGAAATGTGGCCCAGCGTGAGCAGTTTTATTATGACAATCATCAATTAACAGTTCGACAAATTTGTCCCATTTTGGAAGTAAGACTGGATGTTTCTGGTCGTACTCCAAATCTGCGTTATCAAGTCGTCCTCCGACTCGTATTAAGTCTTCCTCTACGAACAAATCCAGCGACTGAAACCGAGATGGCGTTAGTCCATTTTTTAAAGCGGTAAAAATGTCTGAGAAATATTTGCGTTGAATATTTTTCAACCATAACACTTCAGCGGTTTCAATCTCTTCAGCACTGATGAGGAGATTACAAGTTCGATGGCGAAAAATAAAGCGAAGAGCGTAGGCGGTTGATCGTAACAATTTGAATAATGAAGAGAAGCGTTCTATTAAGCAATCAAAAACAAACTCTGTTTGAGTTACAGTTAAGCAACTAGGTTTCACTTCGAGATCGTGAACGGTATCAGACAAATCTACAGTACCTTCTGCCGTTGAATTTGGCCAAAGTTCTGGTGACAAGGAAATCCAAGATGGTCCTGAAAACCAAATATCATGGTTTACCAAGCATGAAGGCAGAAGACCTCGGGAAAGACAGTCAGCAGGATTCTCTTCTCCTTTTATATGTCTCCAATATTTAGAGGGCAAGTTTTCTTGCAGCTTACTCACACGATTGGCTACGAATTTTTTTAAGTTACTCGGTGAAGCAGCAATCCAATGAAGAACCACCGTGGAGTCAGTAAATGCGGCTACTCTGTCAAACTGGTGACGGTCACTATATAGTTTGATGATGTGGTTCATTAGCTTTGACAACATCAGCGCTGAACAAAGCTCCAGTCTAGGTATAGTCAGCGTCTTCATTGGTGCAATTTTGAATTTTGCACACATCATACGTACTGTAGATTTTGCAGAAGAATTACGAACAATCAGATATACAACAGCTCCATATGCATTTTCCGAGGCATCACAAAATCCTACCAGATAGGTAGCGACGTTTTCGACGACGGCAGAATGGCGTGGTATTTTCAAATAGGCGAGTTTTTCCATATCTCCTTGAAAAGTTTTCCATTGATGTAATATCGTTTCTGGAAGCGGATCATCCCATTCAAGTTTATGAAGCCAGAGTTGTTTCATAATTAATTTTGCGTATGTGACAACAGGTGCCACTAACCCAAGCGGATCAAAAATTTTTGCGATTACCGATAAGACGGTGCGTTTAGTATCACATGATTGATCTATGGACACTTTAAATTAAAAATATCTTCAGCGGGTAACCACCTAATTCCTAACACTTTTGTTATGGTTTCTTTCTCAAATCCTATTTCCCTTTGAGTGTCATCTGTCTTTATAAATGCGTTGAGGTTCGGAGAATTAGTGTGCCATTTTGCTAAATCAAATCCACCTGAGCGAAACATGGCAATAAGTTCGGTGCATAAATTAATAGCACTACTTTCAGTCTTCTCAGACGAAACAAAATCATCAACATACATATCTCGGCGTATAGCTTCTGCGGCATTTGGATAATTATTTTCTTCCAGCAAA
Organism: Catonia carolina; assembly: GCA_035578175.1. Taxonomy (NCBI): domain Eukaryota; kingdom Metazoa; phylum Arthropoda; class Insecta; order Hemiptera; family Achilidae; genus Catonia; species Catonia carolina. The sequence continues at coordinate 6,631,838 of JAQMRL010000004.1, forward strand.
GCTAACTCTCTCACTATTCGTTGTGCTATGTATGGTGAACTGGTCATGCCTAAAACAACACTATTAAACTCAAAAATTTGAATATCATCCTGAGGTGATGACCTCCAAAAAAATCTTTGAAATTTTTTATGATCAGCGTGCACAAGAATTGGTAAGTACATTTTGCTGATGTCAGCAGTCATGGCAAAAGCAAAAAGGCGAAAATTCAATAAGACATCAAAAATATTTGATTGCAATTTAGGTCCAACATGTAACAAATCATTTAATGATTTACCTGAACTTGTGGAGGCGCTAGCGTTGAAAACTATTCGTAAGGGAGTGCTAGTACTATCCGGTTTGTATACTTCATGGTGCGGCATAAAATACTCCAAGGATTCTTCCGTATTTTTGGTTGTACATGAGATAATTTCTCTAGATTTGTAATCGTCAATGACAGACTTGTAATGAAAGTGTAGGGCGGAATTTTTCATTAACCTATTTTCAAGCGAAAGAAACTTTGCAAGACAGCTTTTCTTAGACGATCCTAAAAGTTTTGGTTCTAACTTAAAGGGTAAATGTACAGAAAATCTTCCACTAGGTAGTCTTTTACAAGTTTTGACAAATATTTCTTCACATTGTTCCTCTTCTGGAGTCATTCGAGAAGATTGAGGAATCTCTTCCAGCTCCCAAAATCTTTTAATTGAATTACTTAACTCGTTATCCCGGTTAGAACAAAAACTGTAGCGCAATTTTGTAGCAGGTTTACCTTGGGCTTTACCCATCAATATGTATCCTAGAGTGGATTCAAAGGCGATTGGAGCGTTAGGCGGACCATAAATTTTACGAGAACCTATGATTTCAGGCCACAGTTCAGCTCCGAGCAGGAGATCTATTTGACCAGGTGTATGGAAATCTCGATCAGCTAATGGTAAATTTTTTATATGAGGTAGATTTTTATATGATATAACAGTAACCGGTAAATCGTCAGTAATTTTATCCACCACTAAAGCGGTTATTTCATAAGTAAGTGTAGGTTGAGTAGATGAAAATCTAAATGTCGAAGTGGATTCAGCCTTCATTTGACAATTACCAATCCCTTTTATTGCAATGTCAAGTTTATTTTCTATTAAACCTAGTCGCCTGGACGTTTCACGTAGCAAAAAATTAAGCTGCGATCCAGGATCCAATAATGCGCGTAAATTATGTAAATTTCCCATAGTATCAGTTACAGTAACAACAGCGGTGGCTAAAAGCACGGTAGAAGACATTTCAGCGATTTCTGGAGCGGTGTGGTGCACTAGACTATTAACAGGTTGTGCAGCAACAATCATATTTTCATCGATCCCAGAATTTCCCTTTTGAGCGTTTTGAGTCAATTTTCCTTTATTATTGTTGTCAAAATTAACTGAGGAGACAACAGAAGCGATTGCTTGTGAATGTAAAAGTGTGTGGTGCCTACTTTTACATCTAGAACAATGGTTCTTAGATTTGCAAGAAGATGCGCGATGCAAATCTGGCGACAAACAGTTGTAACACGCCCCGTTGGTTTTAATGATATTCCAACGTTCAGGAACAGTAGCAGTGCGAAAAACCGAGCATAAATAAAATGGATGTTTTTTCTCAGAACATAATGTGCAATTTTTTAAAATAGACTGCAATGTATTATTTTTTGATCGGTCAGAATTAGATTCATGTGTCACAAGCGAGTGTGGTTTTCTTTCACATGTGTAACCTTGTGAACCTTGCGTGGGTTTTGAATAATTAGGTTTTTGAGTTCGGCCTAATATTTTTGCTTGTTCTTTTAAAAACACAACAAGCGAATCAAATTTCGGAACAACTTCATCGCGACAAGACATTTCAAATTGTTTTACTGTAACATTATCTAATTTTTTAAGAGCGATATGCAACAACATAAAATCATTTAAGTCCGGCAAGTTTAACTGTTTTAATCCTACCGCAGCTTCAACAAAATTTTCTAAAAACATAAATAAACCCTTTTCACTTTCTTGATTAAGCGGTTTAAAATTGAGCAATTTATCGAGATAAGTTGATGCAATTGCGCGTTTATCGTCATAGCGATCAATTAAAGATTTAAACAAGGAGTTATAATTTTCTTCAGTCGGAAGGATACCAACGCAAATTGAACGCGCTGTCCCTTTAAGGTGAGCTACTAAATAATTAATTCGCTCTAAGTCTGACAATGATGTGTTTTCATGTACGAGACGTTTAAATAATTGGTAGAATACGGGCCAATTTTCTTGACGACCATCAAAATCGGGAAGCGATAATTTTGGTAAACGAGCAATACCCGTAGCTTCTGGTTTAGCGGGTGTCATATCCGAATTTGAACCCTTAAGTTTTAATTTTCGTTTTTCTTCTAACGACAAAAATAAAGACTGTACTTTGTCGTAAAGGTCATCGAATGAATCAAGAGCTTGATAACTAACGACATAATTAGGGTCTTTTTCAATTTGAGCGTCAAGGTATTTTTCTAACGCGTCAACAAAATCACTTCTTAGAATTGTGATAGATTTAGCTTTAATCATAAAAAGATCCCTTTTTTCCGGGTCTGCAATCTGACGCGAAAGATCATACAACTTTTGCATCTTTTCAAAGGCATTGCCTCTTTTTATTTCAAAACTTTTTATTGCGGCCATGTTAGATAATAAAAAAGGTGACAGTTTACTCAACAAAATTATGATATTTAAACACAATATGTAATTGATTGAAGTATTAATTACAATTAAAACAATGAAATAGAGTTCATAAAATTCAAACGAAAACAGCTTTGTTTTGTTTATGTAAAACAGCTGAGTATGACGTCATCGATTTAATAATATAAGTGAAACATTACATTAAGTAAATTTATTTTAATTTAAATAACTAAATAATTTAATTTAATTTATTAACCAGGAAAATTAATACTTTATTCTGAATAAATGTTCTTATCTTTATTCTATTGAAAAGTTTTGCGATAGCGAATCTTCAAAACTGATAACGTGGAAGGAATGAAATCGAAAACTGATAACAATTTCTTATACAATTTCCTTATACGATTTCGATACAATTTCCTTATACAAAAATATGCGATCTGCTTTTTTCGTAACCAAATAAAAAATAGCTCAATTTCGATTGTTCAAAAAATCCGGCCCGGAGGACCAAACAATGGTAGCGCCGATGCGAGCGTGGTGCGGTGCGTTTGTCCCCGTGCGGAGACAAAAAACGAAAACAAACGAAGGATCCCGCGGAACCCTCCTCCAGAACAGTGGACTGTATGCGATGCGCTTGATGTTGCGCGTCTTGTGCCCTATTTATTTGGTTGACATACCCGGAACGCGATGTGAAGAAAAGTACAAAATTAAGCAGCCTCTTACCTCCTTTTCCAGGGTGAATCGAACTCGTGATGAGTGGGGGGTAAAAGGGGATAGACAGGAATAAGGGATAGGTATACCCACTATACTGATGTCTTCTTCCAAAGAGCGATTTCTTCGTATGAATTTCCGGTTGTAGGCCGTTTTCCGGGTGCGCGTATAGGCGTGCGGTTCATAAAGCGTGGCGGAGCACTACAATAAAAGCTGCGGACCGACTGTCTCCGGCGCGTACTGGCGAGCGAGTGTGTGGTCAGCTGTTACGACACAAATGACAGCGGCGCCCTCAACCTTTCAACTATAAATTCAAATTTGTGGCGCAACCACTACGAATGTTTACAAAAACCGACGTAAACACGATATTAAAACAAACAACGGCCGGTTGCCATAGCAACCGGCCATGTGTCTCCTTCAAAGTCTGAATACTGAATAGATGAGCGGCCGTTTTTGTTTGATGTAACAAGCAATGAATGCGGTAAGAAACAGTTGAAAGCACAAAGTTGGAATATAATTTGTTTTGATAGTCGGTCTCTCAGTAGGACGCATGCTTCTCTTTGTATTTTGTATATTGTTTAACTATTTTGTCACGAATTAAATTGATTAGGCGGAGACATTCTGTAATATTGGAAAACCATTTTTTCATGTTTTAGATAAATAAAAAATGTCGGGTGAAATTGACCTGTAGACCACGGGTTCGCTAGCAGTACACGGTGAGTTCCCCATCTTCGTTTTCCTCTGGTTTTAATTTCAAGATCGTAATGATTCGATAGACTAGCTGTAACAGTACACATAACATTGACGGTTGTCATCTTCTTGAGGAGTTCACACCAGTGTGACGACGCCAAAATTGCTCGTATTGAGTGAGTGACTGGCGTTTAGATGGCTAGCTTTTTGACTGCTCGTAAAGGTAATGAAAAAAAAAACGGCACTTAAACGGCGCGGTGCTTGAACTACCACGTTCTAACGGTCCTTGTAGAATTGAGGTGCTTGCTTGAAAGAAAATTCTGAGCTCTCTTAGGAAATTAAAATTATATTTTATAAAGCCATACTTAACCCTGTTCGGATATATGTATTACAGTTATGGTGGAGAACGGCACACAGGTAAAAATGTTGACATTTTTCAAAGGTTCCTGTCAAAAATAATTATGTAAATCATGGACATTCCTTGTTGCATCAGTAACAAATACATACAACATGATGTTTAACATGTCAACACTATTAAAAAATACATTTCATTGTTCAGCAAACGATAAAACTAGAGGCTAAACAGTTATCCTAATTGTCTAGCTCTTACTTTGCTAAATAATCCACACTTCTTTTTTATTAAAGACTTCAAAGATACAATATATTATATTTACCGTATAGACTTAAAACTTAATTTTTCATTGTTTTTGCTAAATGGTTTTCAATTTTTATCAGTTGGTTCAGATAGTGGACTTTTGATTCTATTAATGAAAACTTCTGTTGTTAGGTAAATTACTAATATTGTTCTCTTATATTAATGAAGAGATTGTAATGTCGCAGATTTGCTTTTGTACCTCAGTCCTTTTTAACTCAGTGTCACAACAATTCGCTAACAAGCAATTAGCTGACCCCGAATTTCATCGTTCGGCCCCAATCGACTTATTATTGGGCGCCAGTGTATTTGCTGACATAGTGACAAACGAAGCTCACGCTTTCTTACCGGGAACGCCCTCCGCCTTGTCAACGGTTTTCGGGTGGGTCATATTCGGGCAAGTTCCGGTACAGCCAACGCAAAACCACGTTCATCAGTCGCACTCGCTCTTCACTCAAGTCTCAATTGTGCAGTCCGATCTTCAACGTTTCTGGGAGCAACTATCCAACCTACCAGTTCCGCATCCAGATAACGACTTCTGCGAAAATTTGTGTAAAACAACCACAACTCGAGATCATCAAGGCCGATACACTGTAGCCTTGCCCTTTCGATCTTACCACGCTCCATTAACGTCTAACCGTTCCATCGTGGCGCGCTCAGCCTTAAAATTCGCATCACGAGTTTCAACTCAACCTGTAGTGTCTGAAAAATATCACAATTTTATGCGCGATTACCTCGACTTAAAACATACGTCACTCGCCTCTTCGCTTTCTTCATACGTCATTCCGCATCACGGAGTCTTCAAAACTTCCGATCCAAACGGCAAAATACGAGTAGTTTTCAACGCATCATTTCCGGATTCTTCTGTTAATACACTTAACGACATCCTATTACCGGGACCCAAACTACAAAACGACATAGTCAATATTTTGATGTCATTCCGCGTACATCGCTTTGTCATATTTACCGACATAAAAATGATGTACCGCCAAATCAACGTCCGTGAATCCGACCGACATTTCCAGCACATATTTTACAAACCAGCCAACGACTCTGCACTCCGAGAATACGAACTCAACACGGTTACTTACGGGCTCACGCCATCCGCTTACCTCGCTCAATGAACTCTCTTGCAACTTGCCAACGATGAAGGTGACAACTATCCTTTGGCCGCTTACGCAATATGTCACCATTCCTACGTGGACGACAGCATTACCGATGCCTCCACGGTCGAGGAAGCCAAAGATCTGGTTTCACAACTTCTTGACTTGTTCACCCGAGGTGGATTCAAACTTCGAAAGTGGTCTACTAACTGCGTCGCACTTCTCAAAAGTTTTTCGGACAGCTTCCTGGAATCATTACTCGATTTTTCTCACGACTCGTCTATAAAAATATTGGGTCTTCAGTGGTTAACAGCTCATGACGCCTACACGTACCTGGTTACCACCTTTAGCGGTACACCTACAAAACGATCCGTGCTTTCATACCTCGCTCATATTTTTTATCCCATGGGCTTTCTCACTCCTTCAACGTTCTGGATCCAAATCCTTATTAAAACGCTATGGAACAATGACTTGACTTGGGACGACCCTTTACCTTAGTGATCCAGTGAGTTCTTGAAAGCGTGATCTGTGAGACGTTTTTGTATCTTTTAGATGTTTTTATAGTTGTCACGATGTTAACGAAAGAAGAAAGAATTTTTGCTTTAAAAACATTTTATAAAAATGGTGCTACTGCAGTTGTTAATGAATGGGCTGAACACTTTAGATGAAACCCACCGTCTAGACTAACTGTGTACGACATAGTTCGAGGTCTTCAATTTTGTGAATTGATGCTTAACCAACAGAAACTCGATCCTAACTTGTTCAATAAAATTGTGTGGTCTGATGAGGCTAATTTTAAGTTAAGCGGACATATTAACAGACATAACTGTACTTACTGGTATACTGACAATCAAAATGTATCGTTAGAAAATCAACTAAATAAACCTGGTGCGAGTGTCTGGGGTACAATATCATCATTTGGCATACTTGGACCATATTTTTTTGAAGGGACTATGACAGGAGAAAAATACTTGAATATGCTTCAGAATTACGTGGTACCATGACTCATGACGTGTGCTGAAAACTTTCAAAAACTGTACTTTCAACACGATGGTACTCCACCACATTATGCCACTGAAGGCCGCGATTATTTAAACGAAACTTTCCGAACACAAATTATTGGACGAAGGGCAGATATTGACATAACCTCCACGTACACCAGATATCACGCCCATGGATTTTTTCGTATGGGGTGTCGTCAAGGACTCTGTTTATTCTAGAAAGCCTCAGACCATCGACGAAATGAAAGACTACATACACGACGCATTTGAAGATTTGAACAGTAATACCAGACTATGCCATAGAGTTTGTAACAGTGTTCTAAATAGACTTGAAAGATGTATTACTGAACACGGAAAACAATTTTAACATAAAAAATAATTGTAAGTTGTAAATAGTAAGTTTTTTGTAATAAAAAATAAATTCAGTCTTTGTTTACTGTAGTGTGCAGTGACTTTTGCGCCACCCTGTATATTCGCCTCCGTGTGCGCGTGCGTTTGCGTATGTCAGTATTTATATTCTTGGGAGAAGTATATCCGAAGCCATGAAAGAAAGAGGTTTTCTCGGCGCTGTTTGTACGCACACTCAGACATACAAACACCCTAACAGATATACTTAAATACATTCACAAGTACGTCGTACACACACAAACACTTTAACCCCACCAGTTCTAACAGAAAGATCTATTTGCATCTGTATACATACATGTGTGTGTGTGCGCATGTACAGAATTTTGTCGGAGAGCGGATAGTCTGAAGTCTGCAAGCATTGACGGGAGTGTTTGCGAGAGTGTATCTATTCATTTTTTAGTGCCAAAAAAAACTTTTTTCTACCAACTTGAACTAGGATCGTAGCCATTATCACATCAGATATGTCGTTTATTGGATGGAGCAGGAGTCAAAGATTGTTTTATCTCTTTACGTGCTCCCGTCTGGTCGAGGGCGTGGCCAAATGGTCACGTTGTCTACCACTCAGGTTGATATAAATGGCTTTGGTTTCAACTCTCTTACTTTTAACAAGAAAACCAGTATGGCGGGGTACAGTCGCTGATTGGTTGGAGTAAGAGGCAAAGATTGCTTATCTTCTCACCCAATCCCTGATTAGTCGAGAGCGTGGCTAAACTGGTGGCGTGGTCTACTACAAAACGAGATAAGAATGGCGTCGTTCCCAACTCTCCACTCTTAACACAAAAACAAATGGCAGTGGCGTAGAATTCCCCATATTATACTACTCAAGTATCCTAAAACAACTATTCCAGGCTGAAAATGGACCACTTCCTTAGGTTTTAAAAAATATATATCAAAATTTTGTATTTTATTAGGTTCTGCCATGAATGAGGGTAAGCAGGACCAGAAAATGCACATTGCTATTCTACGGAAATTAAAATTGTATTCCAGACTAATATGCTCTGTTTCGACTATCCAGATTGTTCCTCTTGTCTGCAGTATATACGTTACAGTATAATTCTATAATATACGTTAAAGTTTCAACGTCTACTCTATAATTAGTCAGACGTTAAACCAAAAACAAAACCGTAGAGTATATTGTGCCTGTCTATAGAATGTTTCAGTAGTGTTGGCTAGAATGTTTGTGTGGGTGAAAGGAGAGCGGTCATGTTTTTGAATTAATGTCATAATGTGTATTGTTTTTTGTTTGAACAGCTCCATTTCACGAATTATACGTATCCGGTTCCGGATAACAACTCACAAGTAATATTTAAATCCCGATTTCATTCACGTTACATGGGCGGCGAGGAGTACGACATAATGTGGTTTTGTTTTCGCCAAGTAAGTATAATCTACTGTAAATCACACTCTGATAAGGTTATGTAGAGTAAATATGGAATGCGGTGAGAATTGGCAGAGATTTGCGGGAGAAGAATTAGGTCTGAACACCAAAAATTTGCATTTTACCTTCTGAAAACAATACTCTTTTTCTCATTATGTAATTTTATGTAGGCCCAAATTATTATTAGGTTGTGACAAATGATTAATTTGCATATTTTCCATCTTGAGTGGTTTTCCAGTAGGTGTTTAAAAGAAACAAGTAGCTATAAAACGAGCCTCGAACTCTGTATCATGAATCTTTGTATAAAACTATTAATGTTACTACAAATAGCAATATAATATTTTACAGTCAATTGACTATTGATTAAAAGTCATAAAGTACAAAGTTTAATAAAATAAATAGATAAATAAAACTGTAGTACATTCCACAGAACCATGCAGCATATAGAAACAGACTACGGGTAAAACGTCAGTAAAATGGCTGCGTAATAATGTTCCACTCTGCCAACGCCTTCAGTCAAAATAACACGCAACAGACCGGGTGTTTAGCAATAAACCTACTCTATGAATTTTTCTACTGGTACTATCGTATATTGTATTTAGTATCTGTTTCAAAGTATATAGCTAGTTTTATCTGAATAGCAAAGAACATTTTTTGTAATTCGAAAGGATCGCGCTACGTTCGATCACAATTGTATCCATTGTTGTTTTGACGGGCTGCACGGTTCCATGGAATGGAGTATATTACAGCTGGCCGCATTGGCGTAGTTGGTAACGCGTTCGAATGTCATCATCCGGTCTTGGGTTCCACTGCACGGCATATTTTCATACGTTACAAAAAGAAATTATTTCATCTTTCAGAGTTACAACCCAACGTCGTCGCTAATGACCACTGTAGTAGATGCGACGTTTAATAAACAAAGAAACACACTATTACAACTAACACAGTGATTAATTAAAATAGTACGTTGTACTTAAAGTCCTAATGAACTAATGTTCATTTAAAATAGGTTTTCATTTCATTTAACTAACATAAATTAATTTTTAAATGTTTGAGAATGAAAATAAAAAAATATACACACAAGCATATATTTATGTTTGTAAAAGTAAAGTTAATTTTTTTCCAGTCTGGTACATAATTTTGACACATCGTAACTGTTAAAACAGGTAAAAGTATAGTCGTTTTTTTGTCTAGGAAGTTTATCGCAAACTGTTTTGGACGTCCGTTCATTCTTAGTTTTATGAATATCGTATAAAACAAAAAATTCTTCAAAACAGCGTGCCTCGCAAAACCCATTTATAATTTTACTGTTACATTTTTCAAAGCAGAAACTTTACCGTTGTAAACATTTACTGAAACTTGTTTGTTAGACTTTATTCTGATTTAAATTTTTATTTTTTAATTCTAAGTGATTTCTTTCATACCATAGATTTTGGTTTCTCTAGTGTTTTTGAAGACGTTTCCAGTCATCAATATTATAAATATATGTGTTTATACAATCAACAAAATAAAACACATACACTATCACTTAGTGGCTTTTCGTTAATTAATAATAAAATTAGAAGCGGTGGAGTTTACTGCCTTAACGTACACCTATGCTATTAGAAAATTTATGAGAGCAATTATTTCTAAATCCTTCATATAACGACCAATTTTTCAAGTAACTATTAGAAAGCAATATTAAATTCTTTGTAAATTCTATTTTCCTTTTTCATGAAAGAAATAATATAATGACTTACTCTACCAAAGGTGTTTTTTTAAATCTATGTTAATTACATCTCTTCGCAATCTAAGATCTGGTACGTATGAGACATGCTTTGTGGAACAAAATAGATACGAAACCATACTGGATAGGAGATGTTAACCCCTTCACTTTAATTTTTTAGCTTTAATTTTTGAGCTAATAATGTGCGCCGGCAGATTTTTTACTTTCTCTTGCCTATATGAATACATAGGAAGAGAAGTATTGTTTTCATGTCAATTTTTCCTACTCGACTTTTCACCGGAACTACGCTACTTCAGACCTCCTGAACCCAAAAAAACATGTTTTTAGCAATGGTCTGTGTGTGAACGTAATATCTCAAGAATGGAACATCGTACGTACTTGAAACGTGAAACTTAAGTTACATACTACTACCGGATGCGACACAAATATTTTCATCAAAATCGGTCAACCGGAAGTAGTCGTTTATTCCTGTATTTTTCACTTTTTGCGATTTTCTCATAAACTGGTCCTACAATTTTTTAAAAATCGCTCCGTTTACTAAATTTCTTATGTTATATTTTTTTACATGATAGGGTAGGCGCCATCGCTGCTGAAATTCTTGATGACGGAGGTTTTCACGTACAAATTTTTTTTTAAGATTGATAATTTATTGTGCATTTTACCGCAAAAATATCTCAAATGAAGTTTGTAGAGAATTTAAAATCCTACAATTTTTATTTCAAAAAGTTTTTTGTATAACGCTTAGTTTAGCGGTAATTAGAGATTTTCTGTTTTTTCTCACGAAAACGTGTGAAAAAAAGATTTTTTCAGATTTCGGCCTTAGTATTCATTTTACGACAAAAGTGTACATGATCAAATTTATAGGAAAGTAAAGTATCTACAAATTTTAGTTACAGCATTTTTCTCTACAGAGACTAGATTAGGGTGAGAGGGTGATTACCCGTATTTTTAAGCCAAACTGAGGTCGATTTTCATTTTGCGTCTTTCACTCATGATTAAAATTAGAATATTTTTTTGAGGTTAGTGTTTTGTTTATTTCTAATCTTTTATTATTAATATTAGGTTAAATTGGTCATTATTTGGATTGGCATGAGAAAGTCGTGTGACTGTTTCACACCAGATTTTTGTTTTATTATTCAGCTGGATAAAATATGCACCAAGTTTGTATAACAAAATCGAAAACGAAAGTTTGCTTTTCAAGAGAAGTGTACCGTTAATTTCAAGATAGTGGTTAGACGTTTAGTGTCGGAGCAAATGTCTGCTTTCATTTATTTGGGTTTCAATTTGCTCTACAAAATAGGAGAGTTATTCGCATGAGGATAAAGAGATGAGACAATTTGTGATACTAAAAAAAATTAGGCCTATTATAATATAATTTATAGCACGATATTGTAGTATGTGATATTACCTCTCAGTGTTCTCTTTTATTGTATTGTTTGGCATTATAAATCCCTAGGTACAGATTTAGTTAGGTTACTTAATTATAGCTTAAAAAAATGGTACGAGTTACGTGTAAATTTAGTTATTTAAATTTAATTGTCTGCAACAAGATTTCGATCAATCATGTCAGACAATAAACTACGTAAAACAAATACAAAATAATATTATATTAATAATTAATTAATAATAATAATTACATTATACATAGTAATATGTCAAAAATTAAGAAAAAACTATGTACTAAGTACAGTAAAAGTTATTTTTAGGTTGAATTGAATTCAAAATGTACCTTATTAGTTAAAATTTTACAATTAAACTTTAAATGAATCCCTCCATGTCAAATAATTTAGCTTATAACCTATGAGAGATTGTTTTTCATTTAATATGACATATTTTTATTTACCACTTATAAAGTACGGTAATTAGATGGTATTACAACCCCGTACTTTTGCTTAATTGCGTTAAATTGGCCTGATCGAATAAGGCCTGAGTACACATCGCAATGCAATTTCGGCGCATGCATTAAGCGGAAGGCTTAGCTCGTTTTTAGTGTGGAAAATTAAAGGGATGGTTAGGAACACAACAGAAAATTAGTTCATTTCTATAAAGATTAATGTTAGTACTTATAGGTTTTTGAATGCGAAATTCGTTGGTGATACCGTTGTTGACACACAGCACGATTAACACAGAACACATAAAAGTCTTTGTGTACTTGCACAAGTCACAGAATGTTAGAAAGTTTACACAATACAAAGTTAATATTGATCAAGCTCGTTCGTTACTAACATTATTTATAGAATTGTGATTGCACGTTGGATAATGTTGAAAGGCACATGAAATGATCGTTACAAAGAAATATACACACGTATATACGACATAAGCGATTGAGCAGCGTTATTTAGATGAAAACACACTAATTCGATTTGCACGTTACTTTCGGAGCCGGCTAGAAGCATCTACGAACCGGCAACAATCGACATGTCTAATTATGAAATTCACATTCGGAGTGAAGCGTTTAGCGTTGGCAACGCGAGGCTCAAGACGGAGAGACTGCTTGTCACGGCGTTGTAACATAGATAAAAGGAGGAAGAAAGGAAAAATGGCGTGGAGCGGACAGTACAGTAATTATTGAATTTTACGATTGGCGGAGGGAGATCACATGACTAACTTGGACATGCGCTGAGTAGATTACTACGGAAATCGATGTAGGATCAATATGTAGATGTAAAGCACGCGAGAGAAATTGTTCTGGAACATTCTTGAACAAAAGGCAGCACGCGCGGTATTTAAATCTATTGCAAAACTAAACATCCCGCCAACCTAAAAATGCGGACCGGATTTTTAAGTATGACGTGGAAACGAGAGTAAACAAACAAGCAAGTTCAAAGAAAACTCCGCCCACCAAAGGCGGGGGGGACAACGACAAACGTAGAGATCGTAGACGAAGCTGGAGTTGCAGAGGCGCAGAATCGAAGGCGAAGCGACGATGGGAAACGAAGAACAGAACATCTTGAAGTGGCGTCTCCAGTGCGCGGACTGAAGCGGCCCAGAAGAACGTAACATCTTGAGCGGACTCACACGGGAATCCAACGGAAAACGGAAATTTTGCTGTGCTCACAAGCGAGGGCTTGAAAGCAGTCGCGACAAAACGACGGAGACGAAGAGAAGCTCGAAGCCTTCAAACAGGAAGAACAATATGGTCGATATAACAATATGATACGATATAACAAAATGGTCGAGAACAATATGATACTCCAAGTGAAACGTTGAAGAAAGCGCAGAAAACGACGAGACAATGCGAGACAAGAGGAGAATGAACCAATTCACAGACTGATGACGAAGGCTACGTGAAGCCCTGAGCGTTGACGAGACGAGACAAGAATTGAGCTTAGACGAGAATCCACACAAGAGGAGGTATGGATAAGCTCCGTTGAGGCGTTGATCCGGTCGAGCAACAGCTGCTGGAGGCGTTGAGAAGCGAGCATAGCATTTTTGTGCGCTGAACAAGAGGAAGAATGCTGTACCCCAGAGGTAAACTATCGTAAGTGCAAAATTTGTGATTTCCTGGTATTTGCAGATTTATCACAATTGAGGGTCATATTTTATAGGGGTAAAGTATCGTATCTGTATTTAGTACCACAGCTGAGAAACCCAGTGTTATAATATCGTATGTGACTTTGTTGAATAGAGGTATGCTATCGTAAGTGATTTTACAATAATTGACCTCTAAGAATTCTTACAGTGTTAAAGCATATACGATAGTTTACCCCTAGCAACACAGCTGTTGGCTTCATTGAATAAAACCAACAGTTGATTTTAGAAACGTGTCTAAAATCACCTGTTTGTTTCATTCCATACTCTATTCAGTTTTATGTGTATTTGTTAGTTTTATTTGTTTCTTTTAAAGTAATACCTGCCAAACAAATTAAACCTCCATGCTTGCCTTCTTGTAAAATAAAATGTACTGAACATATAACTGAACAGGAAAGAATTTGCATTTTCAATGATTTCTGGCGAGAACAAAATAACAATGAATTTAAACGACAGTTTGTTGCTAGTTGTATTAATAAAGGAGAGTGTAAGAGACGAATAGTTACTGCTAATGAATCACGAAGAAGCACATCCTTACAATATTTTGTTGAAGTGAGAGATAATAAAATACGTACTTTCAAAACATTCTTTTTGAATACATTATGTATCAGTGATCAAATTGTCAAAACTACTCTAGACAAAAAGACAAATACTGGTATAGTGACGCCTGATCAGAGGGGCAGAAAAATGTCTCCAAACAAATTAAGCGATGAAATACGAAATGCTGTTCGAGAACACATTGAATCCTTTCCGGCTATTGAGAGCCATTATAGTAGGGTAAGATCTGAAAAAAAGTATCTGGGTAACGATTTGAATATATCTAAGATGTATTTATTGTATGTAGACAGTTGCAGAAACAGAAATCTAAATGACAACTTAATAACTAAAGAGTGGTTGTACAATAACATCTTTAATAGTGAATTTAACTTAGCTTTTAAACAACAATCAAACGATACGTGTGACACATGTGATGAGTATATTATTAAAAAAAAAGTAATGAATACAAATGAACAAGAAAAACTACAAGAACACCACGATGCTCATCTTGCAGAAGCCAAGAAGAGATATGAATTAAAAAAATTTGACAAAACTATTTCTCGTGAAACTAATTCAAAGAAAATGGAGGTAGATTTGCAAAAATGTTTGCCAACTCCACATCTCACAAACTCACAGTCCTTTTATCTACGGAAATTGTGGACACTAAATTTAACTATTTTTAATTCCACTTCTAGAAAAAGTCAATGTGCTATGTAGGATGAAACAATTGGAGCTCGTGGAGCCTGTGAAATTCTTTCATGCATTTAAAAGTGGAGTTTGGACTATTTACTTAGCAGTGAAATTGAAGAATTGACAATTTGGACAGACAATTGGGCCGGGCAAAACCGTAATTTTACTATGATTACTTGTTATGTCTGGCTACTGTGCACAATTCCAACATTAAAAGTCATCAATCACAAGTTCCTTCTAAAGGGGCACACGAATATGGAAGTTGATGGTGTCCATTCAGTTATTGAAGAGGCTAAAAAAAAAAATTGGTAACTGTTCCATGATGGTACCTTGGGACTGGCAACAGTTTGTAAGGCAGTGTAGATTTAAAGAAATGATTAAAGTTTACAACATGACACTTCAAGATATCAAAAACTTTAAGATTTTGTTTGACAGTACTAATGCTCCACTAATTTATAGGAAAACAAATAATGAACAATTTTTGATCAGTGAAGCTGTTCATATACAATTAAGGGCATCAGACTTGGGAACTTTGTTTTATAAAACTAATTTTGATGATAATTTTAAATCTGTTAACATAACTAGATCTTCTAGAAGAGCTGGTACTTGGGTTACTGAATTACCTATGGTAAATAAGAATCTAAGAACCATAAATTCTTTGAAATATCGAGACCCTGCAAATTTCATTGAGATGGGTACCGTCATGTTTTCATGATTTTCATAAGAATTTGCCACATTCTAGCAATGCTATGGAATTTCAGAGGTGAAGATGAAGAAGGAAAATAAACAAGATTGAGTGTACCAGTCATTTTTTTGTACACTATTTTAATAAAATTTTAGAATTTTGAAGTAAAAAATATAAATTGTATGTAGTATGTATTGTGGAATTTTAGATCAAATTGTGATTAGTAAAATTTGTGTCTAGTTCGTATCTGACTAACCTATGGTAACTTAACAAATTCATCAATATTTAAAAATATTTAATAGAGGTAAACCATCGTATGTTATCCCCCCATTAAATGGTAATATTAAGAAATTTCAATTACAGTATCTCAACTAGAGTTGGGGTCTAAAAAAAAATGTCCATGAATAATTTCATGAACTATAAATAATAATACTGTAATATAAAAATATGTCTCGGAAAATTTTTTAAATCGCTCGCCTGTAAAATCTATAAAATGTTACTTCCGATAGTCTACCTCTGGGGTACAGTGGTAGAAGACGTTGAGTGGCGACGAAGACGTTGAGAAAACGTTGAGTTGCCATTAGACGAAGCAAGAGCGTGTACAAGTATTTTGTACGGTAAATAGCGAAAGGTGAAGACAAGAAGGCAGAAAAGGCACTAAAGAACAACGCAAGGAATGAAGGCTCTTCGGGGTGAGTTTAACGGCGTCCTAGGACGAGAGAAAGCGTTTTAATGCGTTGGAAGTAGGATGAGCGATGATACGGGGCGCATGTAGACTCCGTGAGCAGTTTTGAGTTTTACGACGCGCATGATATTGTCACGACCAGGAAACAATTTGGTAACTACACCCAAAGGCCATTGAGGCGGCAACGTGTCGAAT
Source organism: Catonia carolina (assembly GCA_035578175.1). NCBI lineage: Eukaryota > Metazoa > Arthropoda > Insecta > Hemiptera > Achilidae > Catonia > Catonia carolina. The sequence goes on from JAQMRL010000004.1 coordinate 6,648,460, forward strand.
TGACGAGCAATTACAGTTTGACCCACGGCGACGTTTTGACCAATTTTGGTCCACTTGTTGCGTTGTATTTGCGTGTGCAAATAATTACGAGACCAGGATTTCCAGAATGATTGAGTCAAATTTTTTAGAAACAAGCATTTGGATGTAAGCGGCGTATTTTCAGCGATTGGTTTCTCAGGCGGTTGCAAGAGAGGTGCGCCGATAAGAAAATGACCAGGCGTTAAGAAACTTTCGAGTTCGGACGGATCAGGAGACAAATCCAGTAGAAGTCGGCTATTGAGCACGGCTTCGAAGCGAGCGAATAGCGTGGCGTATTCTTCGTAGGTGAGGATCGTTTGACAGAGAAGGCGATGCAGACAATGTTTGGCGGATTTGACGGCTGCTTTCAACAGCCCGCCAAAGTTAGGCGCAGAAGGTGGATTAAGATACTATTCGATGTTTTTGGCGGCTAAACATGCGCCAATTTGCGAGGAGGACGTTTTGATTGTACTGTAAATTTCACGAAAGACGTTTTTGCCTCCAACAAAATTAGTTCCGTTGTCGGAGAAGACCTGTGCAGGAAGTCCACGGCGTGAAGTGAAACGATTGAAGGCAGCGAGAAAGGCGTTTGTGCTGAGATCGGAGACGAATTCCAGATGCACTGCTTTGGTACACATGCAGACGAACAAACATAAGTATCCCTTGGTTGTGAGGGATTTTCGCTGCGAGATCACCTTGACTGTAAAAGGACCAGCGTAGTCGATGCCGACAACGTGACTCATGAAAAAGAACTTGCGTTGTTCTAAAAATTAAAAGAATAGAGTTGCAAATTCATCATCTAATTAACTGACGGCGCGTGTAAAGACAAATGACGTCAATGTAAGGCATGTGCATGCAACGTGACTCGTAACAATTAACTTGCGTCGTTCTAAAATTTAAAAGAATAGAGTTGCAAATTCATCATCTAATTAACTGACCGCGTAAAAACAAATGACGTCAATGCAAATAAACTAAAGTAGCCTACAGGGTGTACCAAAACGGAATTACCAAAATTACTGATTTTTCGTATCCCGAAAACACCTAAGACCCGAAACCTGATGTGACGCGTTTTACAAAACGCCTCGATCCTATGAGTACCTAAAACTCGTTAATCCGATCGTCCGTTGTGAAGTTATAACCAATCTCAGGTTCTATCGGGGATACGGCTATGACTTGTAGCTTATCTTGTAGATCTTGATCTTCCAGTCACGTGGACACCAAAATTATCAAAATCAGTCCAGTGGTTGTGGAGTAAATCGGTTTTGGAGCTTTGCCAAATTTCCCTTTTTTTGAGGTCAAGGGTCAACTTTTTTGTGAGGTTAAAGGTCAGGTCAAGGTCAGGTCAAGGTTGTGTCAGTATCGGCGGGTAAAGGTTAAGGTTGTGCTGGAATCGGCTTTTCTATACTACTTACATCTGGTAAGTTCTTGGGACCGACTCAAAACAGATGCAATCTGAACGCCAAGCGATGTCTCCACATTTGCGTATTTTTCCACAACCTGCGCGTGTATGATTCGCATCACATTGTTCAATCTCTAGGCAAGTACAAAGACGAGACTTTATCGTGTATCGCCAACAACAGTGAGAGATTCTCAAGCCTCCAGTTGTGTCCGCTTCGGTTTCTTGATTCACTACAATTTCTCAACGCCTCTTTGGAAACGATGGTGAAGATTTTAGTCGCATGTGAAGTCGACGATTCCAGAGACACGGTATTCAAGCGTACAAGCACTGTTTTCAACAACAAACGTGATCTGATTCTGCGAAAGGGTGTCTGTGTGTACGAGTATGCTTCCAACATCGCGAAATTCCAAGATAACGAGCTACCACCAAAGTCAGTCTTTTACAGCCATTTACATCGTAAAACCATCACCGATGATGACTACAGTAGGTATTTACAGGCCTCAATGCAGCCAATCTCATTACTATTCATAAAAGAAGCCTATAGTAGTCTGAGTGACCTTAACATTTAAACATGCAATTATCAGAATGCAGCCAAATTCATTAGCATAATTGTGGCGTTGTTCGTTGCTTAAACATGTTTAAATGTTAAGGTCACTATAAAATATATTGTCTGTGGTTATGGTTTTACCGTAATGCATTTTTTTATTATTTTTAGAATAGCAAGTATTTTAACTACATTTAAAAAATTCTTTTAAGTCTACAGACATTTACATAACCATTTTACCTCAAGTAATCTTTTTTATTATTTTTAGAAGAGTGATTATTCGAACTGCATTTTGTTTTTTATTACCTTCCTTGTTAAATGTATATAAATACCTGCTTTAACATTTCTAATTTATTAAATCGACAAAAAAATGGAACAAGGTTTACGGAACGTTCGACGCATTATTCAAGATTTACCCCGTCAGATGGAGGAGGTAAATATCTTATTTATTTTTTTAAACTTGATATTTTAATATTATTGATTTATCTTAACAGGCAGGTGGAGAGTTAAATTAATTGCACTAATCAGAGTTATCTCCTCTGAGAGTAATACATTTCACTATACAGCCAGACCCAGTGGTGAATGAAGTGAAGGTGTCATTTGCAGGGTGGAAAGTGGGTGCTTTTCAGAGGGTCTGGCATGCTGATAAGCATACCCTTTCAACTCGGTGAGGAAGACAATGGTAAACCACCTCACTCCTCGTTTTTTTACTTAGTAAAACCTGTAGAGGTTCAAACCAACCTTTTGGCTGCTGACAATCATCAACATTGATTTGAAATCTTCTTAGTGTTCTGTTTCTTATCATATGGTCACCCAATTATGTATGACTGAATCATTTAAGAACAGGAGAGGTAGAGGTGTAAAAGACATTAGTCAGAGTTACCTCCTCTGAAAGTAATGAATTTCACTATACAACCAGACCCTGTGGTGAATGAAGTGAAGGTGTCATTTGCAGGGTGGATAATCAATGCTTTTTTTGAGAGCCTGGCATGCTGATAAGCATACTTTTCCACTCGGTGAGGTAGGTAATGGTAAACTACCTCACTATTCATTTTACTTAGTAAAGCCTCTAGAGGTTTAAACCAGCCTTTTGGCTGCTTCAACCACAGGCTACAAGAAATAGTTCTGTTTCTTATCATATGATTAACTAAATGATAATTCAACAGGAGAAAATCCATAAAAAACAAACTAATGTAATAAAAATATTTAATTTATAATAATCTACAATATATATTACACAATGTTTTTTTATATTTTTCTTATTAGCGTTTTTCTTTTTTTCATAATTCAGCTATCATAATATTTTTCTTATTAGCGTTTTTCTTTTTTTTCATAATTCAGCTATCATAATTCTGATGTAATGATAAAATTTAATTTATAATAATCTTCAATATATATTACACAATGTTTTTTTTATATTTTTCTTATTAGCGTTTTTCTTTTTTTCATAATTCAGCTATCATAATATTTTTCTTATTAGCGTTTTTCTTTTTTTCATAATTCAGCTATCATAATTCTGAAACATAAATACAACATTTATTACATTTTGTTACAGGAGGTAATTACAATATCAGATGGAGAGGAGCAGTTTTCACACGACCACCCCCAATCTGCCCGGCAAATAAATTTATCGGAAACGCTACTGGATGTGGTATGATCATTATCTCATATTTCTGTTCATGATATGCTTTTAATTACAAAACAAAGTAGCTTAAATTTAAATTGCAAATGGCTCAATAGTTAATAGCTTATTTCTGCAGTTAACTGAGCACATATTATATTGCGACAAAATGTTCTTCACTTCAAAGTGTTGACCTTAGTACGCTATCTATCGACATTGCTACGAACGTTAAGTGAAACGAGTAGCTATAAGACGCTAAATACAGTACAAAAGTTGCAGCACACATGTCATACGCGCGAGTGACAATTGTACTCTGTCTAGTCAACCGCAATGTAGGCAATGTACTGCGTCGAACGTTCGATTTTTCCCGGATGTAGACCTTCGGCAAAATCGCTGTAACTATTCAACCCGTAATCGTACAGCGCTGAAAAAAAAATATGTACCCCCTAGAATCGAACGGCGCACATTTCGTATATCTTAATTTTTAAAAAAAACAATCATCAAAATTTCGGTGCGCCGGTATTTCCGGAAAAGCGTTGTAACTTTTCCGCCGGATCGAATTTCGAAAATCGGCTAGCGCCAATCGTTTTTAAATTCAAAAATACTTATAAATTGTGAATTTCATTCGGATCGGGAGAAAAAGTGTTTTTCGTGAAAAAAAGTGTACATCGTGTTTTTTTTTGAAAAATTTTGAAAAATTTCATCTCTCCGATTTTCATAAAAAGTTGTGTACTTATGTTTTTTGGGGTGCTGAGTCGTGTGGTATAGTTAGTTTTTTGATTTGACAATTATTTTTAAAGTTATCCACCGATTTCCGACTGGAAAATGCAGACCTTTTTTTAAACCACTAAAAATAATATAAAAAACATTTTTTGAATTTTTTAAACTATCAGAGGGTACGTAGAAAGAATCAAATTTACATATCCAGTGGTCGAAATTCGATTTTTCCGATTTTCATTTTTCGACAAAATTTTCACCCTCCACTCCATGCAGACCTTTGTTTAAACGGCTGTAGAAATTTTTTGGGCCGAGATAGAATTTTTGTATTATTTTTCCCTTATCAGAAAAGGTTCAAATTAACATTTGTATATGCTGAAACTTAAATTTAAGCAACTTTAATTTTCAGTCATTTTTCAAATTTTTCGATTTGCAGACCTTTGTTTAAACGGCTGTAGAAATTTTTTGGGCCGAGATAGAATTTTTGTATTATTTTTCCCTTATCAGAAAAGGTTCGAATTAACATTTGTATATGCTGAAACTTAAATTTAAGCAACTTTAATTTTCAGTCATTTTTCAAATTTTTCGATTTGCAGACCTTTGTTTAAACGGCTGTAGAAATTTTTTGGGCCGAGATAGAATTTTTGTATTATTTTTCCCTTATCAAAAAAAGGTTCAAATTAACATTTGTATATGCTGAAACTTAAATTTAAGCAACTTTAATTTTCAGTCATTTTTCAAATTTTTCGATTTGCAGACCTTTTTTTAAGCGGCTGTAAAAACTTTTTGGGCCGAGATAGAATTTTTGTATTATTTTTCCCTTATCAGAAAAGGTTCAAATTAACATTTGTATATGCTGAAACTTAAATTAAAGCAACTTAAATTTTCAGTCATTTTTCAAATTTTTCGATTTGCAGACCTTTTTTTAAGCGGCTGTAAAAACTTTTTGGGCCGAGATAGAATTTTTGTATTATTTTTCCCTTATCAGAAAAGGTTTAAATTAACATTTGTATATGCTGAAACTTAAATTTAAGCAACGTTAATTTTCAGTCATTTTTCAAATTTTTCGATTTGCAGACCTTTTTTTAAGCGGTTGTAAAAACTTTTTGGGCCGAGATAGAATTTTTGTATTATTTTTCCCTTATCAGAAAAGGTTCAAATTAACATTTGTATATGCTGAAACTTAAATTAAAGCAACTTAAATTTTCAGTCATTTTTCAAATTTTTCGATTTGCAGACCTTTTTTTAAGCGGCTGTAAAAACTTTTTGGGCCGAGATAGAATTTTTGTATTATTTTTCCCTTATCAGAAAAGGTTTAAATTAACATTTGTATATGCTGAAACTTAAATTTAAGCAACTTTAATTTTCAGTCATTTTTCAAATTTTTCGATTTGCAGATCTTTTTTTAAGCGGCTGTAAAAACTTTTTGGGCCAAGATAGAATTTTTGTATTATTTTTCCCTTATCAGAAAAGGTTCAAATTAACATTTGTATATGCTGAAACTTAAATTTAAGCAACTTTAATTTTCAGTCATTTTTCAAATTTTTCGATTTGCAGACCTTTTTTTAAGCGGCTGTAAAAACTTTTTGGGCCAAGATAGAATTTTTGTATTATTTTTCCCTTACTACAAAAGGATCAAATTAACATTTGTATATGCTGAAACTTAAATTTAAGCAACTTTTTTTTCAGCCAAATTTTGATTTTTATCGAATGCAGACCTTCGCTAGAATCATCATAACTAATTAACCTGTTGTGCTATGATAATGAAATTTTAGTATGTTATGTATAAAAGAACGCTCTACAAAATGTATCTTGGATTTCCCGGAAAACAATTTCCCGGTTTTCATCGATCGGGAGTTCCGGGAATTTTGCTGATTTAATTTTAAAAATGTACTTTGGTTAAGTGATAATCCTGGATAAGGTAGGCCTACATACTTAAACTTAAATCAAATATCTTGAGATAAAAATCTTTGCAAAGTAAATTTCCAAAGGTTTTACTTATTTTTCAGCAAAGGTAATTGAAATATGTATGAACAATTAAATTAAAAGGCTTACCAAAAACAATGAAGTAAGGGTTCTTTGATTTTGAATTTCTTGATAACTTAGTTATAGCTAACTTGATACATATTATTACATTAAATGTTATATTATCAACTTTCAGTCATTTGATTTGTATGACAGTTTGAATACCAGTCATATATCTAGCTCAATGGATTCATTACAAATTTTTTTTATTATGTTTCAGGAGGTACAGTCAACAACAACAGACTGGACAGGCCAACAGCCTGTCCAAATTAAAAAAATAATAAAAACAACTATTATTAAAAAAACTACAATAATATTTGAAAAAATAAATTAATTTAGAAACTTACTTGTGTTTTTTTTATTTTGCCGAAATCTCCATCTTGATTTGACCATTTTCATAAATAAATACGAATTTTGTCACATCTATCGCATCCAAATCTTCTTTTTTGAAGACATTTGAATATCTTTTCGGTAAGAAAATATCAAATTCTTCTCCTACTTCATCAAATAAAGTACACATTAGCGAACCACCGTATCTTGTAGCTACCTGGTAAATACTTTTCACTTTATAATTGTAACCTACAATTAATTCAGACAACATTCTGGTATTCCATTGACTGGATAGGCTGTTAAACGTATCCAGAAAGTTGTCTGTAGCGCTGGAAGATGATGCCATGATGACTGATGTTTTAATTTGAAAATAGAACTCCTTATATACAAAACATCCCCTCCACTTTATCCCCACCACCACTATATACAAATCATCCCCTTCACTTTATCCCCTCCCCACTTTTCTCCATGAAAAATTACTTATATTTTATTACATGTGAATAATGGTTATCTTCACACACAAACTCAAAAGATCTAGTCTTATTATCTTGATTTTCATACATTTTTAAACTTTTAAAGGCACTATTTCCTGGAACGAAAACCAATTCATGTACACTCGCACAAGAAATTTTCTTTTTATAATTACACAATTCTGAAAATTCCTTAATTATAATTTTCTTATTAATTTCAAATTTAAAATTAATTTTTAACATACATAAATTATATTTTTTTTTATACACAACACAAATTTTTACCCATGGAAATAAATAAAGAAAATGACTTCGTAAAATATTAAAATGAAAGTATTTTTTTCTGAAAGCGTGGAAAACATACCATGTGGAAGATTCACAATATGAAAAAATATTAAATTTGAAACAGCAATGCATTCCGTGTGAAAGCAAATTTGCTTGGATAAGATTTAAAGGTATTTTACAACCAGAGCAATAATAATTACTATGAAAATTGTAAAAACCATTATAAACATAATACAATATTACCCGTAAATTACTATCCCATCTGTGAATGGAAATAAAACGTCCACGAATTGATTTTGGCGTTCCAAGAAATAAACTTTTAGGTAGTTCAACCTTTCTCCTCGCAATATACCGAAACATGGAACAAACAAAATAACAAATTTCGATTGCCTCTTCATCTAGATAACGGAAGATGTGCTCCCATATGTCATAATGGCTCTCAATGTGTCGGTTCATTGTTGAAGTAAGACTCTAGATAAATAGCATGTATGGTCCCATTCTATTTATACGATATCTAGACAAGGTTACTACTATAACAACCAATTTAAATGTTAAGGTGAACTAGTATTACTTAAACCTGTTTCTTAAATGTCAAGGCGTACTAGTATTGAATTAGACATAATATAAAGTAAGTATTTTAAATGTCAAGGTAAACAAAAGGTGAACTAGTATTACTTATACATAATACAAGTTTATCCTGTTTCTTAAATGTCAAGGCGTACTAGTATTGAATTAGACATAATATAAAGTAAGTATTTTAAATGTCAAGGTAAACAAGAGGAAACTGTCTAGACATGGTTACAAGTTTAAACCTGTTTCTTAAATGTCATGGTAATAACCCTGTATTGAATTAGACATAATATTAAATGTTAAGGTAAACAAGATGAAACTGTCTAGACAAAGTTACTACATCTTATAAAGACATTACATGCTTTCCACGTCAACCTGGACCATCCGTACGTTCGGTACGTGTGGGAGGTACATGTACATGAGACGCGTAGGTTTTTTTTTTAATGAGTGGACCCAGAGTGTTTGATGATAAACAACTCCTTCCCCCCCAGCTCAAGACTTAAGCTGAGGTCACGTTTGCTTGTGACAGAGGCCTACAAACCACTCAGGCTTACCCTAAATTCTTTTTTATATTTTTTTCATTTTTTTTGTTTTTTTTTCAGTCACACCTTCTCAATTAACCTTATTTTTATTCCTTAACCACCAACAATCTCCTTCACACTGTCTAACATACGGTTCTACGTTACAAGTGTCTAACGCAGTACAAATATTGTATGTGTGAGTTGATCCGTTACAGTATTCTACATGATACTGTTCAATATGATCATTTCTCTTCCTCATCTCACAATCTGGTCCTGGACAGGGTCCACAAACCTCTTGCGATCTTTCAAATGGACCAGGACTAAGACAAAACACCCAGTGCCTAACTCCATCGCAGCTCTCCAAATGATACTTCTCTTCATGGTCTGACGACATTGTGATACAGTGACCACTCGCGTTCTGCAATTTATACTACACATTTCCCCTACCACATTCTAAACCTAGAAATTTTGTGTTTTTTTAATTTTTTAATTATTTTTTTACATTTTTAAACTTTGTACTAAAGAAACTATTGTTTTCATCAAAAAAGACACAACCTATCATATTTATTTGTTTTTTTTAATTTTTCGCTTAACACATTCATTCAGAAAAAACAAAAACCAAGTTTTTATTTATTTTATCATAGCTAGCCACTATAATTTTTACTTAAACTTAAACACCAGTAGTACATACACACGTACACTCATTTTTAGTGACATAAGAGTGTCCGTAACTTTGTCTTTGGCGGTCCTTATCCATCAGCGCCCTTATAAAAAGAGAGTGTCCAAAGATGTCCGTTTACGGTGGTAGCTAGCCTCCAGAGCTTATGTCAACATTTTTATGAGGTACACTAAAGAAATTTCATTTTTTTTATGTTCTTTAGCTTGTGTTTTTAGACTGTTTAAGCCTCTTCTTCGTACAATTGATGTCTAATGTTTACATGACGAGGTACAAATTTCTCTAAAAAAAGTGGCACATTATTGACATAACCAATCAACGACTCACAAGATGGTGAAACCATATCATGTTCCACCTGTAAAGTGTTAATGTTATAAAAATACTTTTTACACCAATTACAACGTATTGTATTGCTGTTTTTGTCAAAATAAAACCCTCGTTTTGCAATTTCTTGAACGACTGTATCAGTTCTATCTACAAAGGAATTTAACCTATCGTGTTCTCTTTTAAAATCACAACATAACCACTTTGCAAGATGAATAGCTTTTGAGACAGCACACCGCATTTTATCATCTTTTTTATGCGCGCCTGAATTCAAAGGACAATATTTTTTATTTTTATTTGTTAATTTTGGTATCATATGTTTATAATCATCTAAATTCACAACTTTACTACTTTCTCCCACTTGTGATTTTATAAAGTTTTGTTTTTCAACACCTTTCGTATAAATAATTTTATACTGGGTGAGAATACTTTTTATTGTTGTTAAACTGTACGGAATAACACCATCTTCCCAAAGCAAACTATGAAAACGAGTTTCTAACCAAAGTGTTGTTTTTTGGTAAACTGAATTCAGTTCACTACGCTCGTAAGGTGGTCTAAAATGTAAATATATAAAAGATCGATTAGAAATGTCCAACACAACAAATTCTTTAATTACAAAGTCACTATTATTATCATAAAAAGCTTGAAATTCACAAATACAACTAGATGAATGCATCTTGCTACAATGATTACAAAATATTCGGTTGAAGCAATTTATTTATTTTTGCAATATATAATGTTCAGTGCTACCAATATAAAAAATTATATACACAGATAAAAGCAGATTATCTTTTAAATATCTTGTACAATATTTGTACGACTCGATAGATTTTTCTTCGCTTTCAAATCCTACTAAGGTCCGTTTACACGAATCAGTTCTTGTGGTAGAACTAGGTCCGTCTGTTACGTCAAATACTGGTTCTCGTCTGTCTATAGTATCAAAAACAGACAAAGACAGAACCATCTTGTCACCTTCTGCTACCGACGATCGTTTATTGCATACATGGTCATCTATCATAAATTTTTGTATCTTTCCATCCTGTAGGTCTCGAGTGAAACCAACGAATGTAATTTTATCCAAACCAACGAGAGATATTTTTTTTAAAATCACCACATTCAAATTTACAAATGTAGGTGTGTGTTTTATTTTTAAATTTAATTTCAATTTTAACATCAGCCGGTTCCAAGAAATTGTGAAGAGAGAAATCAGCAACCATGACATAACTATGTTTCAACTTACACTTTGCAGAGAATGGAACAACCACATCCCCGATCAGAAGCGTTAAATCTTCGATTATCGAATCGTACATAATGATAGTTGATAATCCACTGACTAGTCTTCCAAAGTGTAAATCGCATTATATACTTTGATCTCATCACGCAATCTATCCAACCACCAGCCGGGTGACGTCACATTGCGTTCCCCCTCTATCTCTTCCACTATTTTTAGCTCATCGAACCATAATTCACGAACATGATTCGACAGGTTCGGAATGTATTTATCAAAGTACAACCATTCTGTTGGTGTTAATGAAATTTTGTTCTTTTTTACGTCTATAATCTGTACATAAAATTTACCAAAAATTTGTCTAACCTCAACTATTGCATATGAGCTCTCCCCATCTGCAATGTCTTTCAAGTGACACGTAATTTTTGTCCCCTTGTCCAGTGCAAGCTGTATGTAATCACGGTTCTGCACCAGTAATTTCCATAAATGATATGATAAAGTCACCCGTTTATGGGACGATGTAAAAACGATACCCGTATTTAAGTTTTGCTCATCATGAACAACGCCTACCGTTACGTGTTTATCAAATTTTTTGTTTAGCGTATATGTAAGAGGTAAAAATATGAAAAACATACCTTTTGGTGATGGTGGTAGGAGTAATTCTTTATCCTCTGCATCTTCTGAAGTTGTAATCCGTGATCCCATCCTGCTTGGTTATAACTGAAGTATTTTCTATAAGGTAGCGTAATTTATAACTTGTCATTACATAAGTTTGCGTACTGTTCCCGTCAATGGTCTGTATTCTACTATGGCGTCATACACAATCAAACAGTAAGCAGCGGTTTCAGCGGGAACCGTTTTTTCCGTTTCAATCTCCAACCTTAAGTCTACAGCACCCGTTTTAATGGTTTCATTCTGTTTAGAACAATCGATAACATATACTGCACCGTTTTTTTTAAAATCAGACAGACTTAGAAAGGGACCTGTACTCATGTCACACAAGTAAGAAGATTTGAACCGTGAATACACTTCGAAAAAGAGATTCATGTCACCGTGAAAATTATCGTATGGGAAATATTGATCATTTAAAAAGAGTTTTATGTTACGAACCGAGACTGATTTATCATCGCTTGTAAAATGAGTTGGATTAGCGTTTGGATTGCTTTTTATTTTTGTATGGAACGCAACAATAACGTACCTAGCTGTTTCCATATGTGAAGAAGTCTTCACCGACCACAGATGTTGCGTGGTCTGTGGGAACGCGGGGTATTCATGGAGTTCCCATCTCCTAAAGGGCATCTGAACAGGTTTGTCAGATTCAACAAGTTTTAACAAGTTCAAACGTGTAACATCATTGACACGAATGTAAGGAATTTTCCAATGAAGTTTTGTCAAGGTCAATAGAAAACTTGTTTTTCCATCAGGTAATAGGACAGCATCATTATCATTGGGAGCTCGTAAGAGTACCAGTTCTTGTTTGACAGGTAATGTAATTTTCGTATAATCATCAAAGACAGGTAAGAGAAATTTTAACGGGTAACAGAATGTAAACTTACCGGTTGTTGCATTTACTTCGATTGAACCTTTCGATTGATTCCACCCAGCGTTATCTAACGAGTTATCATTTGCATTTAACGTTAGATAATTTTTAATGGTAGAAGTGATTCCCGGGTTTTTGATTCGGTCCACCTCTATTCCATTTATTTCGAATCTTACCTCATCAAAAAGAAAGGCCACGGCGTTGTTCACTAGTTTATAGTTTGCTCCCACCGTGTTGGCTTTTTCCAATAACGTACCTTCCACGTAGAGATAACTCTCACTGGGCAATGTAAACACATCTTGTTGATGTATTGGTATTCTTATCTCATCATTATTTTGGTAGGTGGTCGATGCATAAGGAGTGTGGGTATGATACTCCCAGCTAGTAATTAAATCATTAAAAACAGCTTTTCCTTCAACATTCAATACATCCATTGTCACTTAAACACGGAAGCCTAAAGATTTTAAAAAATGTGAGTTATGTGGTTTTAACCGGTTCACGGGTTGTTTTCGACTGACATAAGATCTCATGTGTTTATTATACTTATATGTTTTACGTGGAAAAATTACTAGTCCCATTTCTAGAACGTTGTAAATGTAAACGCAACGAGATTACTTCGTTAGCAAAGTTTATGAGATTTCCGTCTTGGTCCTCCAGGCGGATAACAATAGACTGCAACCTTTTAACATTTACCGGCATATATATTACATTAGTAGGTGTTTCTAACAATTTATAACCGGGGTCAACGGCCAACGGAAATTCGTGTAAAATATGCGTTTCTTTGCCGTTATCATACGAACCTTGCACAATATTGCATAACACTCTAATAATATTAACTTTTATAATGTTTACTTCATTATCAGATACATGCCATTTATCTGGCTCAAGCACCCGTTCTGTAAACCCTAACATTGAGGAAAAATTGTTTGGGTGAGTGAAATCTATGGGACGTGAACAGAATATTTCTGTATGTAAAGTATTATTGTTAGCTTTTAAATGAAAGTTCAAAGGGATGTTAGATCGCGTACATGTCTCTTTTATGTACGATTCTAAATCTTCCAACTCGTACGCACCCTGGGGTATGACAATCGTCACACCTGCGTTGTTTTTATCTTTATCCAATATTTGCTGTTCTGCTTCCGAATAGACTTTGGTTGCTCGACCACTGAATAGATCTGGCGGCTCGTTGGACACTTTCACTGTACCCTCTGCGTCGGGTAGTTGATGAGAAGAGGCGTTTACACTACCAAAAAAAATAGTGTCGTTGACGTCCGTTTCCACATTGGGAATCGTATTGTAAGTGGATAGATTGACTAGTCCAATCTCCCAGTTATAGTCATTGCCGAGCTCAATGGGTGGAAACACATCACATTGTAGAATTGAGCCTCGTCCAGATATTGAAAACATTATGCGTGTAAAAATTTCAAACACAAATGGCCACAGTTCACCTTCTTTTGCTCCTTTTTATAGTTAAATTGTATAGTGATATTATGACCGTCCACACCTGTTTTCCAATATTGTACCAACTCTGGTGGAGGTCGTAAGTTACCATAACTGTCATAATATACAACTTTGGCGCCAAATTTTTTGTAGCACACCCAATGCGTGCCATGTCCACTGTCTTGATCCAAGTTTACTATACCGCTTTCATTTTTGCGGACCCGTGATGGTAGTCTGTTTAACATGAAAACACCTCGAAAATGTGGAACATGGCTGCCATATTTTAATAGTTCATGTCCGTTTAACGCGCGCGGCGGCAACGGGTGGAAGTTTTTTTTTTTTACGTATCTGCAATCCACGACCTTTGTAGTTTTTCAAGTATACACCGCGTCCTTTGTAATTTTTCAAATACAGTCCTTGACCGGACGCTGTACGGGTATTTCGACTCCGTTTGCGTACACCGCGACGTGTCATCTTACGACGATGTCGTCGTAAGCTGCCTCCAAATTTAGTTTTCAGCTTCATAAGGTTTGTTACTGTCCACGCAGCCGCTTTCTCTGCTACACTTGCGTCACCTGCTTTAGCTCGTTTCCACGCTTGCTCTATCAACACTTTATCAGCCTCTGCCCGATTCGAATTGTCACTATACTTTGAGTAAGCGATATCGTGTTCTTTACACGCTGAATCCAATTTATTTATCCCTTGATCGCCTCGTCTCAACCGCTCCTGTAATTTAGTACCGGGTCCACAGTACTGGTAACCAGGAATATGTAGTTCTACCGGTAATAAGTCGATGGTACGATTCAATATCTTACCACCGATCTCGCTGATTGCGTCAAGCAGTCCTGCTCCCTTCTGACGTTTTACAAACATTCTCACACATATTTATAGTTTTTATTCGTCCTTATATATCTTTTTTTACATCTATATTGAGGAAAAAAATGATGTAATCATCATATTATTTTAATCTCAAATGTCATCCATGTTAATAGTATATGAAGTCCCACTAGTGGGCTGTTCAGTTTTCATATTGCTGCCACTGTTTAGTCTATCGTTTAAATAAGATAATATTACTGCATCGTTTCCAATCGATGGTGCGCCTACGTTTGTAAGTCTCTTTGATTTCATATCGTAATCACCGTTTTGGTCCAAGGCGAAACCTATACCTGAGGGTCCCTGTACACCGGGAGGGCCTCGTTCCCCTGGCCTTCCCTGTTCACCATTTTTCCCTGGAAGACCTTTAGGACCAGTCTTTCCGTCTTTACCAGCGGGACCAGGCCGGCCTTGGCTTCCAGGGGGGCCTTTATCACCTTTAGGTCCTTGAGGGCCTATTACAGGTTGAAATTCTGGTCCCATCTTGTAATGTTGATGTCGATGTATAATTTTTATCAGCGTGTCCAAAAAATCGTTCGCTATTTGATCTATTTTCGGGTCGTCCACCACTTCTCCGGCCGTCAATGGAAGCGCCTCCGGTCCATGTATACTTCTGATTTTACGCCGTTGCGATCTCTCTACAACGTCCAAAAAGTTTGTTAAGGCTTGCGTAACGTAATCTCTGTTTACGGCGTCTGTCGGTCCTATTGGATGTGGAACGTTAATAATGCGTTTTCCTTGCATGTCATATGCATCTAGTTTTGAATTAAATTTTATACCTTCACCAGGTGCACCTCTCGGTCCCGGCCTACCAGGTTCCCCCCTTTCACCTTTCTCACCCCTTTCACCCCTCTCTGGAAATCCTGGAACCGAAAAAGTTTCACTAAACTCTTGCAGTCGGTCTTTTAACGACTGAGTGAGCTTTTTAAATTCGTTCACATCACCTGAAGCGGTTCTTTCACCACGTTGTTGTTTTTGCAAATAAATCGCCATTTGCACAGATGTTTCAAACACTTCGTTACAAATGTCCCTGACTTGATTAACATTAACCGCGTCTGTTTTACCCGTCCCAGTCGCCACATTGATGAGTCTGCACTTTCTCACGTCCGCTATTTTATTTTCTTCATTAATCAAGATCGCCTTTTCTAGAGCCGTCTGTTTAGCATATTTCCAGTTTAGAAAGCCTAGTGTTACAGCATCATCGTCGTCGTCAGGTAAGCCTATATTTTTTATCACGTATTTATGCATGTCTATTTGTTTCGCCTGCGAGTCAACATCTAAAGCAGTATGTTCTTTATAACATTTCAAGGTGACTGCGTCTTGATCATCAACTGGTGCAGCTATCTGCGTCAAACGTCTATTGTTGAACACTGGATTTCCCTCAACATCTGTTGCGACTGCACCTGTTGTGGCCGCGACTGTTGTATCAAGACTTGCTGTTACTGCAGCTGTTGCTGCTGATGCAACATCTAGTGTCGATCGCATGTCTGCCTTAGTGGCATAGTTTTTTGAAAGGTACTGCACAGACACTACATCGTTGTTTTCAAGAGGTTCTCCAACATTTTTTACTCTCATGAAGTTTGCGTTGTAAACTTGATCGTCGAGTTGTAGATCTGTTGTTAGACAGGCTCGTTTCATGGCACGCAAATTGATAGCGTCACTATCTGATTCAGGATCTGCTACGTTTATAATTTTTCTTTTTTTCATATCGACGGTGGATGTCAAGTTTGGATCGAGTGTGATACAATCCATTTTACGTACGGCGTCCGTATTAGATATTGGAAAATTTAAATTTGATAATCGTTTTCCCGCCGCGTCTAAGTCCCCATCTTTAGTCAGTTTTAAAGCAAACCCCCCCGGCTCGCTTAGAATATGATGATATCGATCACCCCCACCGCTTCCGCCATCCCGCCATCTATTCGAGTGACCAAACTTGTCGATACTCATTTTTCTTTTAATAGTGTCGATTTCGTTTCAACGCACCGCCTTTTATAACACCGCTTTCTCGTAGCTCCTCTATAATAGATTGGATTTCATTTGTATGTCCAAAATTTCCCGCCCTTTCGGAGGCTAACAACAACCGCAACCGGTCACACAATTCGTTTACATCATCCCAATGCACATACTGAACACGATCACTTGTCATGACCATCCCACTTCCTTCAGCAGGAACAAGAGGTGTGGTTTTGTTAAAAAGCGGTTTGATTATATGCATATATTTGTAACCACGATTAGAGTTTATTTGTCGCTTCGGGTCGTAACCTTGACGATAGGCGTTTGTTTGCAATAATATTTTGCGATATATGTCAAGGTCATCAGTTGTATACGAGGCGCTTGGTTCCCTCTCAAAGATGAGTGAGTGCAGACCAGCCGTAAGCTCATAATTTTCTTTGCCTATTATCAATTTCATATGACCGAAATTGACTTGTTTATCACCAATCATCAACTTGTCGTCTTTCAAGTATACACCGTAAACATGATCCATCGTATTATTCTTGTCTGTGATGAGCAGGTGAAGATAATGTTTTGTAGGGTTTTCATCGCTCAAAGAATCGATCAGTAACGATTGGTTCGTCCTTGATTTATTTTTATGTGAAGTAGGTGTACTGGTTTGGTGCGGATAAAACGGTTTGAATGGGAACTCGGTGTCGTCCCAGGGCTGTTTCCCCTCCTCACTATCCACCACCTCTTCTTTTTTTGGATGCATGTTGTCAGATTTCTTGATAAACTCTTTCAACGGGTCAACAATCGGTTTCAATCGTTTCTCCAAAAGCTCATCCGATTCAATCACGCCTGTAGTAAACGATCTATGTTTACGTTTAATATTGTCCCTTAAGCGTTGCATTTGTAACGCGATCGACATCTGTTTCTTATCCATTTTACAAAAAAAAAACCCGAAAAGCCAATAGATCGCTTCTATTTATACCCGAATAAACTTATCAAAACCTACGCGAAACCGTCCTTCATTGATGTCACTGTCTTTGTCAACTACGAGAAAATTGCCACCATCATTTTTCCACGCCATTTTGCAGATTTCTTTAAATTTATTAAACGATAGGTCTGAGTTTACATGATCCGAATGAATATGTTGTAAATTTAAATCGTCTTGTTTAAATACAACAATCAAATTGGTATTGTCTCTGATCAAATGTTTGGGGATCCTGCTATATGATTGACCTAAATAAAATGTATCCAAATGGTTGTGACGTCCCATTGTAAAATAGTTTCGTATATTATCATGTTTTTCACACGCAATGTCATCAAATATCATCAGAGAATTAGGTCTGGCTTTACTCGGATGGCAAACACTTTCGTTTTCATTAAATGTGAAATAACCAACTTTTGGAATACCCTTCATTACCTGTGATAAAAACTGATATTTTGGTTGGTTTAACGATTTAGAAAACAGGTATATATTTTTGAACTTCACTCCGTTTTCAGCAAAGATGAGATTGAAGAGTAGGTTCGTCTTTCCACAATTTGAGGGTCCACATATTATACATCTAATCGTATTGGGAAGGAGTTTACTATGTCGGTTTTTTTGTTTAGATTTCATAGGCTCGGTGTACTTATCAAAATTAATCAAATCTAGTTTTTCTTTTTGTGGAATGCACTCCATTTTGAGTCGGGAATGGAACAAAGCGTTCGTATCTAAGTACGTGCAATATATAACCTTTTAGTGGTCTTGTATGACAATGAAAGTGAAAACACGCATTTATAAAATATCACCTTTTTTTACCCACGAGTCGTGTGATGTATCGTATCCTAACCATCTGACTAATATCATGTTACCTTTACGTCGTAACACCTTTTCCACCAAGAATACATCGTCGTATTTCGTTTTCATCAACTCGTAACCATAGAAGCCACCTTTTAGTATTTCTCCCCTACTGTCGGCGAGAAGGTACGTTATGGGTAAAGTCGGTTGTATTTTGTATACGGTGAACACCTCATTAGTCCAGTTAGGTAAGTATCCCTTAGTAAAAACCATCTTATGTTTACTAATGCGTACTTTATCACCGACTTTAAATTCCTTTCTTATCTTACCCACCCATCGTTTAGGTACAATGTTTAACCGATCCATGACTTGTTTTTCATTATGAAGGTTAACTTGATTCGGTTTCATTCCGATAGATCTGTGAAAAGTGTTGTTGTATTTGACAATAATTCCGGGTAATATTTTCAACCAGTTATAAGTTCCCTGCTTGGTGAACACACGCCACATTTGTGTTTTTAATGTTCTATTGAACCGTTCAACTATGGCAGCCTTCTTCTCAGAAAACGTAGCGTAATGATTGATTCCGAATTGTTTTATTAGATTTTGTACATGAACATTGAAAAATTCTTTACCGTCATCCGTTTGTAAATTACGCATCGGGTGAGATTTTAAAAACGGTCTTAATGCGTTTGCTACCATTACACCCGTTTTTCTTTTTATCGGAATTGCGTCTGCGACTTTGGTAAAACAATTAATAATGGTTAGAATGTAATTGAAATTTTTATTTAATTTTGCATATTTACCCATTTCCACAAGATCGGCCTGGTACAGATCGTGTCTACCTTTTAACGTTATTGTTCTCCTAGGAAAATTTTTACGCGCCTGCTTATGCAGTTCGTTTGCAATACCAGAACGAATGTCAGTCATGTTTCTAAAAAAGTATGATGAGATTCTTTTTTTATATATAGTCTGTATTTGGGTTAATTTTTAGACAGTCTCAAATCGTTTGTATCGTTTTTAACGAGACACAACCCGGATGTAGCCAAAACGGCCACTTCAGTCTCTGTAAACCGGTTATAATAGACAGCTGGTAAATAAACACCGAACGCTACAGTATCAATAGGGGTGGACAACGTTAAATATAAAGTAGGACCATATCGCGTGACTAATTTTTCCATAGTCTCAATGCGGTACGGCATGGAGGATAAAAGTTCTTGCACCTTTTTAATGGTGGGATAGGAAGTTTCTGCAATCGTGTTGAAACGTTGCATTAAAATGTCAGTCCTTAACTGCGTCATAATGTAAAATGAAGTGAGCTGATTCGATAGAAAACTACGCTTTTTATACCCTTATGGTCAAGGTCAACTGACTGTTGCGTAACAGTTAGTCGTGTCGCGAGGAAGGTCCCGCTACGTCAAGATCAGTGCGAACACGTTTTGCAGGCGGGCATGAATGGAGTTCGTCGAGCGAATAATGACCGTAAGGTAGTGTATCTAGTCCGTCCTCCAATACGTATCGTTTGTCATCAAACGGTGAGAGAGAGAGCTTGTTGACGTCTATAGTAAAAATTTCATGTAATCTGCTTCGAATGGAAGAACTTTTTGTGTAAGTCAGTTTCCTGCGTAATAAACAGTCCAAGTATGACTGATGTATTAAGTCTTTTTTGATACAGACCCGGTTGACACCTTTTGCGACGCGCTTTTCACCATCTTGTGTAACAAAACTGTACATCTTGGCACGGAGCCCGACAAACTGTTTGATTGGTACTCCATGCGTTTCATCAGCAAAAGTACCAACTTTCTTCTTGTTAATTGTGCTGTAACAATCGTGAGATGGTGGAAAGTTGGAGGTATCAAAGAGACTCAAATGATCTTTCATGTCGTCGTAAACGTTTGTTGATTGCACCTCATACATTAAAGAATCAGTATCAGTCATGAGAAGGCGAATATTGTCACCGTACCTAGCCTTTGCGTAATTGTAATGAAAGTTGAACATTATATATTTGCTTAGGTCAAGAATAGTAAACCCTATGTAGATTGGACGGTTCAGCGTAACTTGTGCTTTGTTTAGGGCAATACCCACAACTTCTGGATTGTAGGTGAACCACCGTTTCATGCGGGGTTGGGTGATCCATTTATCAAGTTTTTTTGAATTATTTACAAGTTTGAAATCAGTATGTTTGCGAACGTTTTCCAGGGATTTACCATACACCGCATTGTTTAGAAGCTTGAAGAAACGGGACTCAAAGTCATTACTGGCATTTTTTCGAAGGTTCGCGTTGAATTCGATGTATGGAGAAAGCCAATCAGACTGTTTGAATTGGATCACGCGGTGGACTTTTTTTAAACGCAGACCTAGTGAAAGATAGAGCTGTAGTGTACGATAATGGACCACATACTTTTCTTTGTCATACAATGTGGTAAGAAGTTTGGGTTGCTTGCTAAGCTGCTTTGAATGTTTTTTAAGGTAGGGGGAGAGTTTCGGTGGTACTCTGTTCTCCGGAGCCAACGGGTAATCACGGTGATGATCGTGTAGTTGTTTAGGATATTCTAGATCAACCTCTAAAATATAACCTGTGGGTGAATCCGAGGGGATTGTGGTCCAGTCAAATTTGGGAATTTCTTCTTGATCCACCCACTTGAAATCACCGCTGGGGAGTGGTTGTGACATTGCATGACCGTAGAGATTTACGCAATCGAGGTACTGGATCCATGTAGTAGGAGCATCTGCATTGTATTGTTCGGGGAAGGAACTGTTGTTGGCTGTTGCAAACCTTTTTGGAATTTGAGCCACTCCCCCACGAACGCCTCTTTCGATGAACTGATGCATATCTATGTCAGTTAAAAGTTCCAGCGAAACGTTGGTCATTTTCAACATGGCTGACCATGACATGTTGGGAGCAGAGTAGAAATGGCAAGGGTCTAAGTTGTAATGCTGCATTGAAAGGGTCCGGAAGTTTTCAAAAACGTCTGCAAGAAGAATAGTGTCACATTCCAGATACAGGTCATGATACTCACCCATATTCTGTATGTTACAAGAGTTCCAAACATTATGTGCATGGTGGTAATCAGCATCGTTAATAGATGAACGTGTAAGAGAGCTGAAGAATGCATCTTGAGGGGGTAATTGAGTTTCATGGAAGCGATTTACACCATTCATGTACTCGTAACAATAAACACCTTTTCGAAGCAGTAAGTCACGTTTGTTGGTGTCTTGGTAATGGGTTGATAAACGTTTAAATGTGGTTGATACATCAACACAATGGTTTTTTAAATTTTCCACGAGTGTGTCTAGTGAGTCGTCTAGGAACTGATAAGAGTCTAGGAACCGTAAATTGTTCACTTGGAGAGACATGAATTTTTCAGATGAGTTGGCAATGCATGACAACTTTACATCTTTGAATTTACCTAATGCATGAACAATATGATGACTGTCGTAGCCGCGAAGATTGTGAAAAAAAACTGGGATGTGATTGACGTAGGGGGCCTTGAAATTACATGAATTGTGAGCGGCTCCAAGAAACCTACCTGTAGTGTGTGAGTGATGTCTGACCTTGTAATCAGAGGGTGATGAAAATGGTTCACTACATAGCATACAGAGTGCGCTAGTGTCGAATTTTCTGTAATCGTCAGGTGTCATGTTTAAAGGAATGCAATTTTTTAACTTGTAATCAAGTTCTTTGCCAACATTGATTAACTGTTCCAACATTTTTTCAACAACGTTATCATTATCGTTTTGAGCTCTGTATGTGACGGGTCCGCGGAATATATTACCGTCTTCATCAACAATTAGGTAAGAGTAGCCGCTTGCAATATGTTTATGAGTGGGATGATTGAAGGCTACTGAGCGACCGTTTTCGTCTACTTGACGTGGGTGTGAGGTATGTAGAGGCGTGATGAATGATTCCAGGTCAGCGTATATAGTGAAAGGGACTTTAAGAGTTTTACGAAACTCTCTAAATTTCATTACAGATTTAACAGGGTCAGTGGGATCAGGCATTATTGTGCGTTGTAACCCAAACTCTTGACAGGTTAACATGTGTTTGTCGCGGTTTGTTTTGGTGTAAAATCTATGATAACAAAAGTTACAGTAATAAACTGTTTGATGACAATTTGTTTGAGATCGATTTAATAAGCGTGAAAGACCGTTGTATTGATGACCGGTACGGATGTCTGTTTTTGTGTTTATTAGGCAGTAGTGATATAAGTCACGTGTTGGACCGGGTAAGAGAAGTAAGTGTATTACATGTTGGCGGTTTCTGTATTTTGTCACGTAAACTGGATAAAATATGTCAGTGTCAGATTCATAACTGAGAACGTTAACTGAAATATTGGGATTTATGAGTTCGAATTTAGGTATGTCTATTAGTTTAACCGGAAAACTGATACCGTCAAGGTTTAGATAATTTAAATATCTTTTGTACCAACCTACTTTTTTGGGACGGTTTGGTTGTTGGTAAATATACTCTAGAATTGACCAAACAAAACACATGCTATCATTGTCATTTTTAATGTTTATAACAGCTTGGCGGTCTAGAATCTTTTTTGGGGTTGGTAAATAAGATCCGGCTCCGTAGAGTGGACAATATTGTACAATGTGTATGTCGCACATTACAATTCTCTTTACTCTCCAGCCACTGCCTCTAGATGTATAAGACTCAATACTACAATGAATTTTTTGAATCGCATCTTCGTATTGTTGGTCCATTTCAGGGATGTTGACTTCAACATTAATTAACTGTCTAGTCTTACCGTGAAAAACAGCTGTCTGAACAATAGTTGTTGGTTCCGCTCCCTCCTCATGGTAAACAACTTTCTCCATTTCAACGTGCACCGCAATATACCACTTAATGTTACTTGCTAATTGAACGCCATAGTAGACCAGATCATCTATAACGCTCGGTTTCATATCAGCGAAGAAAACCAATAGATCACAGACATCTTGATCAGTGAAGGTGTACCGCAAAGAAATGACTCGACCTTCAAGAGCGAGAAGAACTTCGGCATTGGGAATAAACATTGTTACTTGAATACACAAGAAATGATTCTTTAGAGATGTGTTTCCTTTATTTATACGTTTTTTATACTTATTGTATAGTTGAGTGTAGTCATTCGATTCAACTATTACTACAACAATACTAGTACACCTTGACATTTAAGAAACAGGATAAACATGTATTATGTATAAGTAATACTAGTTCACCTTAACATTTAAGAAACAGGTTAAACTTGAATTATGTATAAGTAATACAAGTTCACCTTGACATTTAAGAAACAGGTTTAACTTGACTACTACATTGAGAAGTGGAGGGGGTAAAAAATTGTTACACATCCACACCATATTTTAGAACGCTGCAGTGAGTCTCAATGGCATTTCACTTGGGGCTACAGAACAGAGAGGTCCGAGTAATTAATGACTTGTTTTTGTGAAATGACATTGATTTATGTATACTGATGGTTCCAAGATTGAATATTATTATCTAAACAAACGAACTTGTGTTTAGGCCACTATAGGCTTCAACATAGGCTTCGTTTATGAATAGTAATGAGTTTGGCTGCCTTCAGGTAACAGACTTATCTACCTTGCATAGGTCACAATTATGCTAATGAGTTTTGGCTGCATTCAGGTAATGGCCTATAATGGCCTAAACATGTTCGAATGTTTAGGCCACTATAGGCTACTATAGGCTTCTTTTATGAATACTAATGAGTTTGGCTGCATTGAGGCCTGTAAATACCTACTGACTACGACAATGCAAAAACTGTGTGGAACACATTCAACATTCAAACATTTGGTGATTATCATTCTGTATCTTCAGACCGACGTACTGTTGCTAGCCTATGTCTTTGAAAATTTTCGAGAACTCAGCATGTGATACTACAATTTGGACCCGTGCCATTTCTTTTCCACTCCACACCTGGGCTGTTACGCCATGCTGAAGATGACTAAAGTCGAGCTACAGCTCTTAACGGACATCGATATGCACCTGTTCATCGAGCGCGGAACGCGTGGTGGAGTGGCTATGATCTCCAATCGTTATGCGAAGGCAAATAACCCGTCTCTACCCGACCAGCATGATCCATCACAACCGTCAACGTGGATCCAGTATAATGATTGTACAAATCATCATTAGATCGTAAGTCCTTACGACCTTAAACGAGTTTAACAGTCGACCGTAACGAAACAGTCGGACGTTAAACCAAAAAAAAGACCTTAAACGACAAAGAAAAGTACGTGCTATATTATCGGAACCTGCAACAAGTACACAAATTTGGGATGAAGTTGAAGAAGATTCACCGAGTACTGTCGTTTAAACAGAAAAGATGGATGCAAACTTATATCGACTTCAACACCCAGCGGAGGAAAATGGCAAAAAACCAAGTTTAAACAGATTTTTTTAATTTATTGTAAAAAAATTGATTGAAATGTATTTAAAACACAAAAGTTTATGCTGTATAAGTTTATTTATTGATAAATTTCTGAGAACTCTTACTCTAGGCGTAATTAAACTGTTACATAAATTTTTAATTAATTACAAAACGGATTCTAAACTTCTGTTAGAATAACTAAAACTCTTAATGAAACTTTTGATATAAAACTAAAGAAATTACTACTAATATTGACCTATTACACCTTTATATTCAATTAATTAATTATACAAAAATATATTCTCCAAAAATATAATCCAAAAAACACTAGATCCCGCACTTCTGACACCAATGTGACACTTATTGCTAAGGTCCGTTTCGGGATCTAGGTTATTAAATAATTAATACACTAAAGTTTACAAATTACAAATATTTATTAGACTAAAAGATTACAAAATAAATGATTAAACTAATTATAATTAAATAACACAATAAATGATTTAATAATTCACTTAAAATAAATAACAAACAATAAATAACTTAATAACTTACTTAGCTTGCTTACAATCACTTTTATAGATTACACTAACATACAACGCAAACTGAATTCACAAAACTACACATTAACTTAACAATACACTCACAACAAAGGCAGTACAACAATCTTACTCGGATACGTAATCTGTTTACGCACATCGATAATCACACGGCAAAGATCACACGAATACTGACTGGACCGCGCTCGGGGGTCTCCTTTTATAATCATTCACAAAGATCGTTCCAGAACAAAGTAGTTAAGTCTACTCAAGTACAAAAATAACTCTTTATTAATGAATGCTAGAAAAATCTCTTGTTAATAGGTCAACAAAAAGTCTTTTGTAAATAGAAAACGTAAACAACCTGCCTCCCTCATAATAGCTGTACACAATACCTAAACTTTATGATAGTTATTACAACCCTTATGAATGAATAGACACACTTTTATGGTTACAACTGTCATTTACAAAACTGATCTTATTGTGTATTGTTATTTCTGTCGTTATTACTCTCTCTTGTTGTTACTATTATTTCACACTCTATACTATTTCATGAATGGATTTCTGGAACCTTCGTGAATAATCTCGTCTCCTCTTCGATCCTGTTACAGTACTATCACTATAATCCATGACTTCCTCTGTTTCTGCACGTACTAAACGTTTTTCGTAAAACAATTCAAGAACCAGGTTAAATGTAATAGTTTCGTTTTCATCGAGGGCTTCTTTTAAAATATTTAATAGACCATCTTTTAAATTGATTAAAAAAAGGTTCAATGTCTTTTTTATGATCGTTATTTTTATAATAAAAAGTGTTTAAATTACTTTTTGAAAGCGCTTTCAATTTTATTAAAGCAATTATCACTACAATTGCCCTCTCTTTAACGTTTGTTATTCATCGTTCTATCATTATAATTATCATTCTTTGAACGTTTGTTATTCATCGTTCTAAATAAAGTTTTTAATATTTTATTTCAATAAAGTTAAACAGTACTTACAGATAGTGTATACACACAAAATACTTCAATTCAACTGAATTATATATATATTATTATAAATTATAAATTTATTATTTATTTAGAGCTGAATTATAAATTATATATACACGGGGCAGTGTATCATAGTGAATTTGAAACTCTGAATGAGCAGGGCCCATCTCGCGTACTTCGCCTTCTGGTTAGACGCCTGTCTCAGCCAAGTCAGGGTCTTAATGGCAGGTGATCAGTGAGAAATGTCGGTCTTCTAGGTAAGGGCGATATTTTCTGATCGCCCAGACAACAGCTAGGCATTCCAACTCGTTGGAGTGGTATTTTTTTTCAGTGTCAGACAGTTTGGCACTGGCGTATGAAATTATTTTTTTCTCCCCGTCGAGTCCTTTCTGGTAGAGCACCGCTCCTAGCCCCTTCATGCTTGCGTCTGTCTGAAGGCACATCTCGAGGGATGAATTTGGCCGTGACAAAGCTAACTGCTTACTGAATGCTGCCTTAATGGCGTTGAAAGACTTCTCTGCTTCTGGTTACCACTGCCACCTCTTGCTCTTTAGAAGATCGGAGAGCGGTGTCGATAGCTGGGTGAAATGAGGAACGTACTCTCGTAGCCAGTTGCAGGAGCCCAGGAACTTTTGCACTTCTTTCTTTGACTGCGGGACTGATTGTTGGCAGATGGCGGTGAGATGGGTCTTCTGTGGGCTGTTAGCCTTTGGTGTAATAATGTGGCCCAGGAACAATACCTCTTCCTTTCCGAAGTGGCCCTTCTCCAATGAGCAGGTCAGTTGGTGGAGCTGTAGTCGTTCCAAAACTAAGTCCAGGTGTTGTAAGTATGTCTTCCAGTCTGGTGAAAACACAATGATGTCGTCGAGGTACACGAGGCAAAACCTCCTTAGCATGCCCATGAGAACGTCTTGCATCATCCGCTGGAAAGTACATGGTGCGTTCTTTACTCCAAAAGGCATTACTCGAAATTGATATCTTCCTCCATCGAGTACGGAAAACGCCGTGTACCGCTTGGCTTCTTCCTCGAGGGGTATCTGCCAGTATCCAGACTTAAGATCAAGTGTCGAGAACACCTTAGCTCCGCCGAGGTCCTTGATGGTCTCGTAGATGAGCGGCCACGGTGAGTCCACGTCTTCAGTGATTTCATTTAGTCTCCGGTAGTCGACGCAGAATCGTGGCGTGGAATCTTTCTTTTTTACGATGACCACAGGTGAGCTGTATGGAGACGTTGTGGGCTCGATCATCTGCTGGCGGAGCATCTCTTCAACTTGCTCGCGGATGACTCTCTTCTTTTCGTCGGAGTAACGGTACATTGGTACTCGGAACGGCGTACTGTCTGGTTTCAATTTGATTTCATGGTTCATCGTGTTTGTCGTCTTCAGCTTCCCGGCGTGGAACAGCTCTCGGTGACGGTCAAGTACTTCTATGAGGCGCTGCTTCGTGTGTAGGTCTGCATTAGTCTTGATCTGAGGTTGGTTCAGTTCTGGTGCTGCTGTTGGCGCTCGGTCCTCCCAGAATTTTGTTTTTCGGGTGTTATTGCCGATGTGCAGGCAGCCCCTTCGAAAATCCATCACCGCTTCTGCTTGTTGTAACCACTTGTAACCCAAGAGCAGTTCTTCTTGGAGGCCGGTTACGACCATTGCTTCCAGCTGGTGTAGTTCTCCGCTGATCGCGACATCGAGCTTCATTGATCCCTTCGTTCGGCATCGCTGGTCAGCTAGAGCGAGGCGAATGTCAGTCGGTGTGCCGGTTAATGGTCCATTAACAAGACCCTCACGGATAAAGTTATAGTTGGCCGCTGAATCTATGGCCGCTCGGACTGTCTTCCCGGCGATGTTTACGATAATTCTTGGTGAATCTCCTCCAAGTTGGTTGAGCTGGCCCAGTCGCGGAGTTTCGACCGAGCCGCTTAGGCGTTTCCCGTCTGTTGTTTCTTTACCGGGCAGTCTCGGTGGAAGTGTCGTCCTGGGCAGAAATGACATCGCGGTGCTTCACTGCCTCTACGAGCATCTTCTTTTCTCGCCGAACTAGATATGGTGCCTGCTTGATGTCCTCTTCTATGGTTGCGGCCCTTTCTATCAACTCTCCCAGTGTTGAAGGCGGTGGAAACCGTAGACACATTCTTAACTCTGGCCGTAGTTGTTCTAACAGCATCGGGAGAATGGCTTCATCGGTGAACTCGGGCAGTAGTCTGTGCACTAGTTTCTTTTTCCCGAGGATGAAAATATCGGCTGGTTCATTTCTCTGTTTTGTGCCATAAACATCGGCGAGCAGGGTATTCTTCACCGTCGTGTTATCAAACCTTTTTTCTAACAAGCTGCAGATCTCTGTGTATTGCAAATTTTCGGTGAGGTGACTGGAGGCCCAATTTTCTGCTTCCCCCCGTAGCTGCCGACGTATTATGCTGGCCCCCAAAAAACAAAAAAATCACAGCCATCTGGGCGCATCGGTCGGCAAAACTGACGCCGTGGTCCCCTTCACCTAGTGCTAGAACCCCCGGGAGAAATCCGAAACCCACAAATAAATAGAAGGAGGCCTCTGGCGCCGAAAATGATGGGGGCGTTTTTCCTCGGGCGTCCACTCGAACCGACCGGAAAATTATGACTTTTCGGTTACCGCTTCCGGGGGGCGCAGGAGGGGCTCCCGTAAATTTTGAGCTTTTTAACGGGCGGTCGTAGCGGCTCGAAAATACCGCCGTTCGCTTTGTCTACCCTTTATAGGAAGATCGCGTACCGAGAACGCCCCTTTTGTACGCCCCTGAGGCTTCCGGGGGTCCGGGAAGGGGCGGTTGCGGGCTTTTCGGAAACGGTAAAATCACAGCCATCTGGGCGCATCGCTCGGGTCGACCGGTGGTGAGGTCCGCTCGACCGGTACGTACAACCCCTAGGAAAAATCCGAAATCGCCGGTGACTCTTATCGGCGGACGAGGAGATTTTTCGGAACGGGGGTTGAAATTTCGAACATTTTAACTGTGCGTCGTAGCTAAAAACGGCCCGGATTCTTTTTTGCAGCCCTCTTGGAGGTGGTTCGGAATATGTTACTGAAGTTGCCCCGGAAGCGACCGTTCGCCGGGAAAAATGAAAAAACGAAATTTAGGCTTTTCGGCTCCCGCAGATTTGCACGTTCCGCTTTATTTACGCCCGCGGAATACTTTTCTTGCACTTTTCAGATTTGAAACGACTTACCCTTCTAGCTGGAATTAATAAACATTTTTGAAATCTTAGGTCCCGCACCCCTGCGCGGTGCTACGCCTCCCCAAAAATTTAGAAATTTTCGAATTTTCAAAACTATAAAAATCTTTTAACAGCATCTCGTTTGGCGTTAAAAGTACGTGAAAGTTTGTTTACTCGAAATTTTTTGTAACCTCTCCATCTACTTAGGCGTGGGGAGGGGTGGTTTTTATCTCCTTAACGGTTTGTCGGACCTAGATGTAAACAAAGGGTGTTTTGTTCCCCTACCGAAGTACTTTAAGAATATTTAACCGTAAGTTCCCTTTCGATACCCGTTCGTTGCGAAAATCCAATAAAACAAATTTTGACTTTTTGTGCATCCGGGTTTCAAGTTTCTTATTTCTTACACCTCAAAAATAGCTTTCGGTTCAAGCGTTCGCTATGGAACGTGCTCAGCTGAGTACCCGAACACGGGAAATTTTCGAAATCTTAGGTTCGGGACCCGTGGGAGGTGCTACCCCACTCCAAATTTTTGGAAATTTTTTAAATGTTCAGAACGCTAAAAATCTTTTTACAGCATGTTGTTTGGCGAGAAAAACACAGGAACGGGTTGCTTCAAAATTCTAAAAAAACTCTCCTTCTTCCTACACGGGGGGGGGGGTGGAGAAATTGTTTACTTCTGAACGGAGGGTCGTAGCTAAAAGATGTATAGGGCATTTTTCGTTCCTCTGCTGGAGTACTTCAAGAATATTTAAACAAGGGTTCCTTCAGCCCACCCGTTTACGGAGAGAACTCAAAAAACCAAATTTTGACTTTTTTGCATCCGGGTTTGAAGATCCTTATATCTCACGCCACGAACATTGATTTAACTTCACATTTTCGCTTGCATCGTGTTTGGCTTAATATCGGCATTTTTGGCTTCAATCTCGGGTTGCACCCCCACCCAAAAATTGGGTAAAAAAAGTTGTTCTTTTATCATTCCGAGAAAAAAATCATTTTGACGTACGTTTTGTGTATAACTTCTTCGGCGCGTAACAACATCTTTCCACTAAGATCCATCCGGCCCATTTTTGGGGTGGAAGGGGATGTAATTTTTAACTTCTAAACGGAGCACCGTAGCGTTAAACTATATATAGGACCTGTTTTGAGTCCCTGCTAGATCAATTCCAGAATATGTACAGAAAGGTCCCCTTAGCCCACCCGTTCACTGAGAAAACTCAAAAACTAAATTTTGACTTTTATGTCTCACGCCAATAGAATTGATTTCAATTCAAATTCTTGCCTCGCATCGTGTTTGCCCTAATGTCGTCATCATTGTCCAAATTCTCGGCTTGCACCCCTTCCCGAAATTGGGTGAAAATATTTTTTCCTCGTTTAACCCTTACTAACCGCGAAGCCCAATATCACCCATTCGTCATCATCTTTCTTTAAACTCAATATCTTCGTTATTCATTATTTTCCATTATTATTAACTATTCATTATTTTCAACGAGATAGAGAATTTATTGGATAGAGAATTTTCTCTTTTTTCATTTGATGTATCTTGCATATTTGTAAGATGAAAATTGACGACGTAGTGTTACGCGAAAAAAATGTATTTTCTTTGAACAGCCAGTACTAAAATTTGAACGTTTTTATCCATAACCTTTCAACAAAACCCCGTATTTGTTTGTGAATGACATCATCAGTTAGTTGGAAATGTAACAATCGAAATCAATAAATTAAAAGTGCCGGCGACAAATTTTATGACCCTAACATCGGACAAAGAAGGTTACCACTACCCGTCTCTTCTACCCTTCGGTTAAACCTTACAATTAGCGTCAAAATAAACGATAACATATTTTGATTTATGCTATCCTGTTTAGAAAAGGATAATACACAACGCAACATGCGTAAAAGATATAGAACTTACATAGAAGAAGAGTAAATAAAAATTGAAAAGACAGCACATTATTTTTAAGTGATTTTTTCGCCTTTTTTCATCCAGCACGTTACTTTGTTGAACAAAAGGTGTGATATCTTTTGAATGCGTCAATCAATTTGCAATATCTAAACGTTGGTTTTTCTTGCAATGAATTGCTTTATTTATGTATACATAGCTAAACATATGTTTTTGTATGTTTCACTGATTTTTTTACACTTTTTCGTACGTAACGTGATATTACTAAGAAAAAATATTTTTTCTTAGATTTCAATTTTTATTGTGGTCGTAAATGAAAACGGAAAAATTTGGTTTAAACGGTGTTCTAATAAAAAATTCTTTATAAATATATGGTAATTTTTTTCAAATTTTTAGAACTGAAACTGACTGAAATAAAAGAGCTTTTATTAGGCGTAAAATGACAGTCCGCGTGTGCGTTAAAAATCTCCGTTCTCGTCGGGTTAAATCGCAATGACTGACGTACGTGCCATATTGAACTATGTCGGGGTGACACCATATCCTTAGACTGAAGTCCATTAAGCCTATTTTGGAGAGGGGATGAAACCGAACAAAATTATTTGAAAAGTCTACCTAGCCCCCGAGCGCAAAAAAAGAATAAATACACTTTTATTGGCCGTCGACCAAATAATCCAGACGACAGAGCACATTCGAAACCCATCAGACCAGTTTTTGCGGGGAACCCGGAAATTTTTAAAAACTTCATGAAGCTAAAGAGACAGAAATTCAATAGCAGCTTTTTTGTCGGTAATCCCCCAAAACCTTAATCCCTATTAATATTTTTCATGTAACCCCACCAAATAATAGGAAAACCGGAAAAATAGTGAAATTTTAGTATTTCTTCTATACATAGAGAAATGTGAGCAGATAACGGCAGAGCCCAGACTGTTTGAATTTTTAATCTCAAACGTTAAACCTTCAAACCTCACTCAACCTAAAAGAATTCTAAACTAAACCTTCAAGGTTTAAAATGTTTTAACTTTGAAATTAAAATTTTAAAAGCCGAACGTAAAACTTTAAGCTTAAAACCTTTCGTCTGCAAACTTTTGAACATCAAACTTTGAAACCTCGAACTATAAACCTTCAAACGTTAGTAATTACAATTTTCAAACTCCGTACATTTAAATTTCTAGCCTTTAAACTAGCAAACAAAAAGTTCAAAATTTAAAATAAAAAAACTTTGGAACTTCATACATTCCACGCACTAAACAAATATTCAAACTTAGTGACATTAATTGAACCTTAGATTTTCAATGGTTCAAACTGAAAATTCTGAATTTTCAAACTTGTGTTTTTGAAAAATCATAAAGTTAATGACATAACATAAGAATCCCCAACGTTCAAACTTTAAAATGGCACATCTTTAACCGACAACCTCAAACCTAAAAACTTCAAACTCTTAATTTTCAAAAAAACATAAAACCTCAATCTTCAAATATTATTTGCTAACTTTAAAATTTCAAAACTTGAAACGTTGAAACGTCAATTTTTCAAATTTGGTAATCCGAAAATTTTCAAGTCGCAACTCCAGATCACATAAGTAAACGAAAAACTCATAGTATCATACATTCAAACCTCAACATTCAAAGTTAAATTTTGAAATTATCATTATTTTTAATATTATATATTATTAACCTAAAACTTCAAAACCTTCAAATTTTTAACTTTTAAAACTTCAAACTTCAACTTTAACCCTTCATATGTTAAAATTTTAGAAACGGTGCGTTGGATCAAAAAATGTTGCTGATTATTTTTTCTTCGTCTCGTTGAGGTAGGCAGGGTAGATATGTTTTAACACATTTTCACTCCTTCCTGGAACTTCCACGCCACGGAGAAGGGGAAAATTTTCAAATTAAAAAAACGAAAAATTCACAGCCATCTGGGCGTATCGCTCGGCTGAACTGGCGGTGTCGTCCACTTGACCTATAGCTAAAATCTCCAGGAAAAATCCGAAATCTCGGGTCCCGTATTTTAGGGGGGTGGTGGAGAGGGGTAAAAATTTTGAACTTTTTAACCGTGCGTTGGAGCTAAAATGTGCTCAGAACCTTTTTTGTCCGTCTCTCGGAGACGTTTCAGAATATGTTATTAAAGTTGTGTTTTGGTCCACGGTTTGCTTAAAAAACTCAAGAAACGAAATTTAGGCATTTTGACCCCCTCAGATATCACTTTTTTATTTTTTTACGTCCGGAAAACATTTTCACTGCATTTTTTATATATGCACCGCACTACTCTTCCGGGGGGAATTACGGAACATTTTTGCAAACTTAGGTCCCGTGTCCGTGAGGGGTGCTACGCCCCCCCAAACTTTTTAAACTTTTCAAATTTTCAAACTTTTCAAAATCTTATTACAGAATCGTTTTCAGTGTTAAAAATAAACAAGAAATTAATTTTTCAAAATTCTTTAAACCATGCCCTTCTTTTAAGGGTGGGGGAGGGGGGTATTTTATCTCCTCAACCGTTTGTCAGAACTGGTAGCGTAAAAAACGTTTTTTGTTCCCCTACCAATGTACTTTAAGAATACGTAATCAAAAAGTCGACCTTTAAACCCGTTCGTTGCAAAAATCTAAAAAAACAAATTTTGATTTTTTTGCGTATCCGGGTTTCAAGTTACATATTTTGTATGTCTCAAAAATAGCTTTGCGTCCAAATTTTCGCTATATAACGTGTTCGGCATAATACCGAAACAAGGCATTTTTAAAAATTTTCTTCCGGGCGCCAAAGGGGGTGCTACGCCCCTTGAAAAATTTAATTAAATATGTCAATTTTTTAAATTAAATATGCTGAACATTAACCAAGAATTAATAAACTTCTAACTTGAAAACTAGATATACATATCCACCTAAGGTTTGACCGGACTTTACCCTATCCATTTCACCCCTTTTTTAAATTCTTATACAGCAAGATGCGTGCGTTTCTTTAAAATTTAAAACTAATTAATCTAAATCACTTGATCAACTGATAAATTCTGATCCACCTAACCCCCTTGTCGGCCTAACTTCACTCTATGACAAAGTGCGGGCGCGCAGCGCCCGTAATTTTATGGTTCTGATCCTCTTATGTATTCTGATCCACCTACCCCTCTGAGTTCGAGACACGGAAGCGGCGCGAAGCGCCGCTGGAGTGTCGAGGGGGGTGCAGGGGCGAAGCCCCTTGCCTCACCACTGAAGCGGCGCGAAGCGCCGCTGAGGTGGCGAGTCTTCTTATATTAATAAAGCTCCAATGTCACTCACTCACTGATGGAAATTCGCAGCCCAAACGAAGCTTCTGAGCCCAAAAACCATTAGGACCTTTTTTCTTCCCCTGTCGCTGAAACCGACGGAAAAAATATGACTTTCGGGTTTTTACCTTCGGAGGGCGCAGGGGGGCTCCCGTAAATTTTGAGCTTTTGAACGGGGAGTCGTAGCGACACCGTTATGCGCCCGATCGCTTCGCCTCGATGAGTTACGAAGATTGCACACCAAAAACGCCCCAAAAATTCACCCCTAAAGCTTCCAGGGGTCGGAAAAGGGGCGATTTTGGACCCCCAAAAAACGAAAAAATCACAGCCATCTGGGCGCATCGCTCAAAAAAACCGACGCCGTGGTCCCCTTGACCTATAGCTAGAACCCCCAGGAAAAATTCGAAACCTGAGTTTAGCCCTTTCGGGGGGGCACTATGAGGGGTTGAAATTTTGAACTCCTAAACGGTGCGTCCTAGCGTAAAAGCGTATAGAACCTTTTTTGTTGGTCGTCCGAAGTGCTTTAAAATATTTTTTGAAAGTCGCTCAAAAACGACCGGTTCGCTCAAAAAACCCAAAAAACGAAATTTAGGCTTTTTGGGGGTTGCGAATTTCAGGTTTTCATTTTTGTACGCCCCGGAGCAAATCTTAATGCCGGTTTTCATTTTTGTCAGCTTACCCTATCGACCGGAAGTACGGAAAATTTTTGAAACCTTAAGTCTCTGACCTGTGAGGGGTGCTACGCACCCCCAAATTTTAAAAAATTCTAATTTTCAAAATTTTTAAAATCTTTTAACAGTATCTTGTTTGGCATTAAAAATACTCAAAAATGGGTATTTTTCGAATTTTTTTGAAACCACCCTCTATATTTAAGTGGGGGAGGAGGTGTTTTTTATCTCCTTAAGTGTTTGTGGGACCTAGTGGTTTACAAAGACTTTTTTGTTCCTCTCTTAAAGTACTTTGCGAGTATGTAAGTGAAAATTCGATTTTGATACCCGTTCGTTGCAAAAATCCAAAAAACCAAATTTTGAATATTTTGCGTATCCAGGTTTCAAGGTACTTATTCATTACGCTTTAAAAATAGCTTAAAGTCAAAATTTTCGCTATATATCGTGTTCGGAATAAAACCTAATGAAGAGAAATTTTTTGAAATTCGTCTTCCGGGCCCCGTAGGGGGTGCTACCCCCCAATTTTTTTAAAATCTCAAATTTTGAAAATGCGAAAAATCTTTTTACGGCATGTTGTTTAGCTTTAAAAACAAATTTGAACAGCTAACTTTAAAATTTTTATAACCCCCCTTCTTAGTTTGGGGGGGGGTATTTTTCATCTGCTAAACGGTGGGTCGTAGCTAAAAATTGTAGAGGACTTTTTTTGTACCACTACCGGAGTACTTAAAGAATAAGTAAACAAAGGTTCTGTCAGCCCACTCTTTCACAGAGAAAACTCAAAACAAAATTTTGACTTTTTTGTGCATCCGGGTACGATGGTACTTATATTTGACGCCATAGGCATTGATTTCTCGTCAAATTCTTGTTTAGCATCGTGTATACATTAATATCTATTGCAAGTGTTTGTTATTAACAATGTTGGGTTGCACCCTTTCCCAAAATTTGTCTTCTGGTCCCCGTAGGGACAGAGGACGTTAAACAAAACAAAAAAACATGGTTCCCGTAGGGGGTGCTACGCCCCCCAAATTTTTTGAAAATATCAAATTTTAATAATATGAAAAATTTTTTATGGCATGCTGTTAAGCGTTAAAAACAGAGACGAACAACTTACTTTAAAATTTTTATAACAACCTCCCTTCCTAGCGTTCGGGGGGGGGGTAATTTTCTTCTTCTGAACGGTGGGTCGTAGCTAAAAATTGTATGTGACCTTTTTTGTTTCACTGTCGGAGTACTTCAAGAATATGTAACGAATGGTCACATCAGCCGTTCACGGTAAAAACTAGAAAAACCTAATTTCGGCTCTTTTGTGCATTTGGGTAGGATGTAACTCATATTTCTCGGAACAGGAATTGATTTCACGTCAAAAAAATTTTACGTCATGTCATTTAGCGTTTAAACACAGCTTACTTTAAAATTTTTATAACCTCCCACCTTCCCAGTGGTTGGTGAGGGGGGTAATTTTCATCTTTTAAACGGTGGGTCGTAGCTAGAAATTGTATAGGACCTTTTTTGTTCCGCTGCCGGAGTACTTAAAGAATATGTAAACAACGGTCCCGTCAGCCCAACCGTTGACAGAGAAAACTCAAAAACCATTTTTTCACTTTTTTTTGTGCATCCGGGTACCATTTTACTTATATCTCAAACCACAAGCATTGATTTCACTTCACAATTTTGTCTCGCGTATTGTTTGCCTTAATATCGGCAATATTGGCTTAAATCTCGGGTTGCACCCCTGCCCAGAATTGTGTAAAAAACTTCTTTTCGTTTACATCGGAAAATCAAATATTTTTGACGTACGTTCTGTATAGAACTGCAACGGCGTGACATAAAATCCTTCGACTGAAGTCCATCCGGCCCATTATGTCGTGGCGGAGGCGTAATTTTTAACTTCTAAACGGAGCAACGTAGCTTCAAAATGAAGAGGACCCTAATGTTATGAGTCCCTCCTGGATTAATTTCTGAATATGGAGATTTAGGTCCTCTTACTCCACTGAGAAATCTCAAATACGTAAATTTTGACTTTTTTGAAAAACTGGGTCTCAACTTACCTATAAATCATTTATTTTACATTAAATTTTTGTTTTGCATCGTACTTGTCTTAATATCGTCACCATTGTCAAAATTCTTTGCTTGCATCTACTCCGCAAAAAGGTATATTTTTTCGCTTTTAGTTCGGAAAAACAAATGTTTTTGGCGTAAGTTCTATATAGTACTACGTCGGCATGACGCAACCTCTTTCGACCGAAGTCCTTCCGGCCCACAGGGGTATTTGACGAAAAATTCCCTAGATCTACTCTAAAACTATAAAAACGCATTTTTTTCGGTTTAAAGTTACTACTCCCTTACGTCTAAAGAATTGCTTTCAGTTAAAATTTTTGCTTTGAATATTGTTTGGCATAATTTAACATAAATTTC
The DNA here is from genome assembly GCA_035578175.1 of Catonia carolina. Taxonomy (NCBI): domain Eukaryota; kingdom Metazoa; phylum Arthropoda; class Insecta; order Hemiptera; family Achilidae; genus Catonia; species Catonia carolina. Next base: position 6,686,061 of record JAQMRL010000004.1, read on the forward strand.
ATAATATGCAAGACAAAATACTATGGGAAATAAACCGACATAATGAAATAATGTCTGGATGTGAATCAATAAAGGTGGCTATTTTGATTACAGTACACTTAGTACAAAATTATGAGTCTGTGACCGTAACGATAATGTAACCAATGATGTCATGTGTTTTAAATTCCGACAGTATTAAACAAACAGGTCTCCTAATGTAAAAAATTAATTTTAATTTAGAATAATACTACAAATACCAGAATTGTATATAAATTTTTTTCTCGTTTAGTTCGGAAAAGCAAATGTTTCTGACCTACGTTATATATAGAATTACGTCAGCGTGAGGCAATGTCTTTTAACCGAAGTCCTTTCGGCCCATTTTAGGGTGGAGAAGGCCTAAATTTTAACTCCTAAACGGAGCACCGTAGCTTTAAAATGTATAGAACCAGTTTTGAGTGTCTGCTGGAGTAATTCAAGAATTAGTAGATACATGTCCCGTCAGCCCACCCGTTCACTAAGAAAACTCAAATAACAAAATTTAAAATATTTTGCACCCGGGTTTCAAGTTACTTAGGCCTATATATCACGCAACAGTAATTGATTTAACTTAAAATTTCACTCTCATTGGGTAAATTCTCTGGTAGTACCCCTCCCCAAAATTGGTTAAAAATAATTTTTTTCTCGTTTAGTTCGGAATGAAAAATTTGTTTACGTGGTATGTTCAATATAGAACTAATTTGGCGTGACACAACATACTTCAACTGAAGTCCATCCGCCCCATTTTGGAAAGGGGGAGAGACCGAAAAAATTATTTTAAAGATTAACCAAGTAAATAAAAGCTCTTTTATTGGCCGTCAGCCAATTAATCCAGGCAGAGTACATTTTAAACCCATCAGACCGATTATTGCGGGGTGACCCGGAAATTTTGAAAAACTTCTGGAAGCTTAAAAGACAGAGATTCAATAGCAGCTTTTTCGTCGGCAATCCCTATTAATATTTTTCATGTGATCCCACCAAATACCGGAAAAATAGTGAAATTTTTGTATTTTTTCATTACATAGAGAAATGTGAACGGAAAACGACGAAGCCCACTCAAAACACATTAGACTGAATTTGACGAACGTGGACGACCTGGAAAATTTCGAAAAATTAAGAAACATTTGGAGCATAATTTATAAGATTATTTTATGTGGGGAATCGGCCAAACCCTAAAGCCCTGTAAATATTTTCTACGTAACCACGACCGATAAGGGAAAAATGAAAATATTACATTATTTAATGTTGTTCATTACATAGAGAAATGGGAGCGGATAACGAACGAGCCCATTCAAAACACATTAGACTGATTTTGGCGAAGTAGGATGACCAGGAAATTTTGAAAAAAATAAGAAACCCTCGGAGTGAAACATTATTGGACTCACTTTTTTGGCAATTAACCTTTACCAAAAGCACTATTGATATTGCTCATGTAACCCAGACCAATACCGGGTAAACCGGAAATTAAGTAAATTTTTTTATATTTTATTACATAGAGAAATGCAAGCGTAAAACGATAGAACCTATTTTAACAGATAAGACCGGTTTTTGTGGTGGGGGATGAACCGGATTTTTTGAAAAATTATGAAGTTTCGGAGCGAAGAATTATGGGTTTCTATATTATCAGCAATCGACCATAACCTAAACCCTTAATAATATTTTTCATGTGACCCCAACCGATACCGGGAAAACCGGAAAAATTAGTGAATTTTTTTAGATCTTCAATACATAAAGAAATGTGAACGGAAAATGACAGAGCCGATTGGGAATATATTAGATTAATTTTGGCGAAGCGGGATGACCCAAAATTTTGATAAAATTTAAAAATCATCGGAACGAAACATTATTGCACTCTGTTTGGTCGGCCGAAATTAAAAGCCCTGTTGAAATTTTCATGTTACTTTGACCAATACTGGGAAAATAGGCAAAATATTGAAATTCGGTTATTTTTTTTACATTAGGCCTACATACAGAAATGTGAGCGGAATACGATGTAGCCCATTTGAAACACATTAGATTGATTTTGGCAAAGGGTATGACGTGGAAATTTTTGAAAAAATTAGAAAACCCTGGAAGTGAAACTTCGGAATATTTTTTTCGGCAAACGGCCGTAACCTAAACCCCTGTAAATATTTTTAATGTAACCCAATAACAATAGCCGGGAAAATGTTGAACGTTTTTATAAATAGTCATTACGCAGAAACGTGTACCAAAGTGGGATAGGTAAAAACGTAAAACATCAACATGAAACGTGTATGCCGTAAAATCTCAAAACTTATTTATAGCACTTTAAATTCTGCTTTTCATATTAATGATTTTTCAATCAAATGATTTTCAGCTTTTTAATATCAAATTTAATTCTTTCGAACCTTATCAGGCAAACAACTAACTTTGAACCAAAACCAGTATATTTAATCTTACAAACTTCAAACAAGAGCTGAAGCCGTGACTCTTTGAATTATTTAATTCCAAACGTTAAACCTCTAAACCTCACTTAACCTAAAAGATTTATAAATTAAACCTTATAGGTTTAAAATGTTTAATATTTGGACCTTCAAATTTTAGCTTGAACCCCTTCGTCTGCACACTGTCAGTCAAGCACCAAAATTTGAAACATTTAAACTTCTAGCCTTTAAACTAACATACTAATAAATTCAAAAATTAAAATAAAACATCAAACTTTGAAACTTTTACCGAGCCTCAATCTTTTACAGGTTCAACCTGTAAAATTTTATGAATCTTCAAACTTTTATTTATAAAAATCTAGAAGTCAATCACATAACATCTAAATCTCCAACTTTCAAACTCACTTTGGTCTGACTTTAAATGTCAGACCTTTAAACCTTAACCACACACCTAGAAATTTCAAACTGTAATCTTATAAACCAAGCATCAAACTTCAAATATCAATCCCAAACTTTAAAATTTCAATTTTTCAAATTGTAAAACCTAAAAACAGGAAACCTCGACCTAAAATGTAAATTCATTAAAAACCTGAAACTTCGAATTTCAAAACTTAAAACATCAATCCGAAAATTTAAGAACTCACGCTTTTAAACATAAAAACCTTCAATCATTGAAACTTTAAACATACAAATTATAAAACATCAAAGTTCAAAATTTAATATTTGAAACTTCGAACCTATACAAGGAATTACCCCAGGATGAAACATTTATAGGTCAAAATCACTAACATTCAAATTTCAAAATTAACAGAGAGAAATGTGAGCAGAAATCACCAGACCGATTCGAAACGCATTAGATTGATTTCGGCAATGAGGGGATGACCAAAAAATTTGAAGAAAATACATACATTTTTTATTAAACAATAAGTGAATTTCAAGCTATAAAATTTGAAACCTTTAATCATGTTAAGGCTTCAATGACCATCACCACGCACGGTATTTGTTGACTACACTCAAATTCGACCATGTAAAAAACTTCTGACATTGAAACATGAACCACAAACTTGTAAAATTCCTCACTCAGGATAACTTGATACTTCTAGCTCTCAACCTTCAAACAGCAAACATCAAAGCAACCCCAAAATTTCAAACCTCACATTTTAAAATGTCAAACCTTAATATAATTTTAAGGTTATTATAAAACTTCAAACATAAAAATTCTTAATTTTGAAACGTAAAACTTATAAACATCAAACCTCAACCTGAGAAGTAAAATATCTTCAAATCTCAGACTTCAATATTTAGAACTTAAAAATTAAAAACTTCTGACAGGACTTTACTATATACAATTATAAATTCTGATCCACCTAACCCCCTTGGCGGCCGAAATTCACCATATGACAAAGTGCGGGCGCGCAGCGCCCGTACTTTTATAGTTCTGGTCCACTTATGTATTCTGATCCACTCACCCCTCTGAGGTCGAGACACGGAAGCGGCGCGAAGCGCCGCTGGAGTGGCGAGTTGTATCTAAACTCGGAATACTATTCTTACGATCAATTACAAGGTAATACATCTATAATGTATTGCATGTACATCGATTTTCAACAGTCTTATTATTTTATTAACGATGGCAGCTGTCAACCGTTATTGGACAAGGCAACGTTTTTAGTGAAAATGCCACACATAGTTTTAGATTGTTCAAAGCAAAATGAAACACTAAAGGTCGGCTCTGTTGACATTAGAATTGAACTCGATTTTAATGAGAACGTGCCGGCCAGTACTACAGCCTATTGTTTAATATTACATGACAATATTGTAGAGTACACACCATTATCTGGTAGTGTTAGAAAAATGTTGTAATAAAAATTAATAAATAATTTCTTTTTTAATTATGATTTGATATTTTTATTTTTGTCATCCTACATTGAATCTACTGTTGGTGAATATGGAAATAATCGTCGAAAAACGTATAGCGCACACGTGTACGGATGCAAATAGATCTTGCCTGATAAGACGGGTGGGGTTACAATGTTTGTGTGTATGATGTAATTACGTGTAAGTGTGCTTGTGCTTGTAAAGAGTTCTCAGAAGAACTGTTTAAATGAGTTCGCTTGTCATTTCCTCCAAAATTCTTTTCTTGTAATAATTCGTATAATGAATAATTGCAATACGAATAGGCAGCATTTTCACTTGTGAACACTCTGAGCTTACGGTGTTCCCAAACATCTCGCAAGCCGGTCGCATTGGCGAAGTTGGTAACGTGCTCGCTTCTCATCATGTGGTCTTGGGTTCGAATCCCATTCAGGCACGGCATTTTTTTCATATGTTACAAAAATCATTTCATCATTCACTGTCTGCATTAGCAGTATTGCAGAACAGTCGGACGTTAAACAAAAAAAAACCATCTCGCAAGGTCACGTCTATAGTATGGTGGAAGGACACCGGCTTTTATTCAATCGTCTCGATCCTCTTGTCTTTAAACTCATGCCTTTTGATGTATGCAAAGTACAGTGTACGTCCGCGTGAATGTCGTGCCAAATGGAGTAATGTATCGAAGTCGTAGGAAGTCTCATCATGCTCTAACAGCGTATTAATTATGACACACCTTTGTTCAACAAAGCAAAATTAATTATGACAAATTATAACAAATTAATTATGACACGATTGTTGTTCAAGGGTAAAACACTTGTCGTCGCGCTCCATGAGTGGTGTGCAAACTCGCTGTCCGCAAAATTCCTGTCAATTAACCGTCTGCTGCTGTGTCAAACAAAAGCCTAGCTTCAATCGCCTTGTTTATCAACCGCAAACTGTCTGTGAATTAATTCGCTTCCTCTAATCAGATTGCCATCGAGCACAGACGTCGTTCAACATTTAGCTATCTAAGTCCGGTACGTTAATTTATCATACAACTACTTTCAATCGCTATCACCCACATGTTTCCGGCCAAATGTGACCTTTGAACCCAAACACAGCCGGTGACGTCACCACACAGCCTGCGACGTTACCACACAACCTGTGACGTCAAATAATTGCGCCAAACCTTTGGACCCAGACACACAGTATTTGACGTCATGTAGTAGTATATTATACACACAGCCTGTGACCTCATATAATAGTATTTTATCCTCACCTATTATTATTATTAGTCTATACCTGTCTAGTTACTGGGTCATTGAACCTAAACACACAGCCTGTGACGTCACATAGTAGTATTTTATCATTACCAATACGTTTGACATCACATGTGTAGTTCCTGGATCATTGAACCCAGACACACAGCCTGTGACGTCACGTAGTAGTATTTTATCATCACCTACTATTATTATTAGTCTATACGTGTGACATCACGTGTCTAGTTACTGGGTCATTGAACCAAGACTTACAGCCTGTGACGTCACATAGTAGTATTTTATCATACGTGTGATATCACGTGTCTTGTTACTGAGTCATTGAACCCAGACACACAACCTGTGACGTCATATAGTAGTACAGGTACTGGGCCAAATGTGATCTTACACAGCCTGTGACGTCACCATAAAGCCTGTGACGTCACATAGTTGTACAAGAACTGCGCCAAATGTGAACCTTGTGCCCAGACGCACAGCCTGTGACGTCACCACACAGCCTGTGACGTCATATAGTAGTATGCTATCTGCGACAACCTTGACTTTTAAGCTTCGTGACCTGGGGTCAAAAATCAAGGTTGTCGCAGAAGGAACACAACTCTACTACTCAGAGGGTTCACCTAAATTTAATTGGAAAACTTTACCCAGTGAAGAAACTGGAAAAGGTAGGAAGGTAGGAGTGTGAAGTGTCATTAATTATCATCAATAGGGATGAGTACACATCCTCTTGATCCTATTTGGTATTTGCCTATTGATAATCCTGATTTGTTAATTGAAGGGTGTGAGGCTTTGTTAAAAGATTTATTAGAAAGATTAATTGAAAAGCACAAAAATGGCACATACGGCTGAACTGAATTTTCTTAGAGTAAAAATTATCCGAATCGAACTTTTTTTTCTGAGGAAAAAATAAATAAATAACTACAAAGGATTAAAATGGATCCAAATGACGAAACACAAGCCGCTATGGCCTCTTTAATAGCTCAACTAGTAGGTAGAATGGAAAGATTGTCCACCACACCAGCGGCTAGCGCACTTTTAAAGGAAAAATCCACCATTGAAGCGATAGAAACTTTTAAGGGCGATGAACATGGTTCATTAGGAATTTCAGAATTCTATAAGCAATAATTAGACAATGCGGCAACCTTAGGTAATTAGACCCCTGCAGACCGTACGAGGGTGTTATTTTTAAAATTAAAAAGCGCAGCAGCATTATTTGTTTCCGGACATCCGGAAATAACTGCTCTGAACGCCACTTTTGACAACATCAGAAAATTACTGATAGAACGTTTTACTCCTAAATACCCGGATCAGTATCATTACACTACGTTCCAAATGGCTATTCAAGGAAAAAGGGAAAGCCCGGAACAATTTGCGGACAGACTAAGGGGACTAGTAAGTAAAACAGTTCGTCATACCAACAACGACGTAGAGAATCGAATTTTAAATAAAGAAGCAAAAAGGCGCATGTTAGCTGAGTACATTACGGGATTGGAAGGAGTTGTGGGGAAGTAGGTACAATTTCAAACCCTCGAGACATTTGAGGAAGCAATGCAAATTGCTAACATAGTAACAGCAACATTAAAAAATAGAAATAACCTTCATGATAACAGACCAGTTTTTGCGATAAGTCAAAGGTCAATTAAATGTTTTATCTGCGGCCAAATGAACCATGTAGCATTTGCCTGTCGATTTAAAAATTATACTAATGGTTTCAGTAGGAATAACCGTGATAATTTTGATAGGGGTAATGCTTCCAATGTCAATAACCTAGTGAACCAAAATAGAAATTTTAAAAACAACGGCCCTAATCGTGTAATCGGTGGTAATAATAACAATACCAGTAATAATAATGGTAATGTTAATGCAAATAGGTCATGTCACCATTGTGGAAAATTGGGTCATATAAGGATGAATTGTCGGGTACAATTGGGAAAATTTAAACCATAACAGTGGGAGGACAAGCACCCAGCCCTCGAACACGCAGATAACGCCAGTCGAAAATTAAGTTTTAGTGGAGAATTGGTGTTTAGAGCAACTTTGAGGCGTAAGAGTTGTTTGTTCCTGATAGACATGGGTGCACGGATTTCAATTCCAAGGGAAGGCCTGAGCCATACAATCATACAGCCTGCGGGGACTAGAGCTTATGGGGTGACTGGTGCTAAACTAGAAATATTAGGTATACAGTTTATCCAGTTAAAAATTGGTAATCAAGTGTATAAGTTAAAATTCCATGTCATTAGTAACCTAAATATGAAGTATGATTATGTTCTGGGACGAGACGTTATGTCCGGGAATAATTACAAATTTCGAGGACACTAATATTACGATCGGCATTGAGTTAATTCCTCTTGATAGCTATCCTGGGAGTTTGATCAACCTACATAATACTATCATTGTCCCTAAGAGCGACGATAAAAGAGCGTGTTGCCACCTCTCTCGATAAACAAAGGAAAATTGGGTAATATTAGGGGTACTGTAGTACCAAATCAATTATTAGTGGAACCTAGTAAGGGTGGGTTACCACAAGGAACAATGGTCGCCAGCGTGGTGTCCAAGGTAGAATTTTATGAAGATGCTAGGCCTAGCGTGACGTTAAGAGTAATAAATATAAATAATGAAGTAATTGAATTAAGTAAAAATGTATATATAGGAGCAGCTAGTACTGCCTATAGTACTATTGACGGATACACTGGTATGATGAAGGGAGAAGAGATCAGTTGTGATCCGGGGTTACTAATGGAAGATAAAATTTGTGTTATAAACCAAGGAAATGGATTAATGGAAAAACAGTGTACAAAATTTTATATGGAATTTGAAAATTTTATTTTGGAAAAGTTAAATCATTAGATCGAAGAAAAATTATTAATCGAGCCAGTTTTGCGGAAGTACAAAAATATATTTTTAACGATAATTCTAGATTGGGATGTAATTTAGAAGTAAGAAATACGATTAACATTGGAGATGCTATCCCAATTAAAAGGCCCATTTACAGAATATAATTTACTTATAATTATAATAATTATAAGTTATAATAATAATAAGTAATAATTATAATAATAATAATTTAATAATTTACAGCCCTGAAGGAAGAAGTAAAAAAATCAGCTAAACGATATGTTGAATAAAAATATCATACAAGAGTCAAAGAGCCCCTGGTCTGCTTCAATAGTTGTGTCAAAGAAAAGTGACAATGGGAAGCCAAAATTGCGTATTTATATGTTGACCACAGACATGTTGACCGCGGCACATCACCAAGGAGTGTATGTATTCCTGGGCGATCCTAGACGAACTACCATTGGACGGCGATGAAGAGCTCCAATCATATGTAAATATACAGATTATATAAATTAGCTGTAAATAGGTTACTGTTCACAGTCGTTACAGAATGGCAATATGACTTGCGATTTCAGCGCAGAGATGGATAGGTGGTATTACAGGACTCTAAGATCTCATTGCGATGAAGACATATACAAGTTCAACAGCCAATACCGATGCAGACATGCTACGAGAGGAACAACACAGCTTCACACGTAAACCGCGTATTACTGTTAGCCTACGCGATGTGCGAATTTTGCGATAGGCGCTAGTAATCTTTTTTGTCATTGTTGCAGGCGTCGACTAAAGGAGGAAGAGTACCGCAGGAGACTAATACGGTTTCGGAAAGAGCTGCTAAAACTACAACACAGAATTCTAGTCTATTCGACCCGGAAGACCCTCGAACGCATGTCCCTCTGAATTCTTCCTCGGAAGGAGCCATTTACAGCGACAGCTGGCGGATAAGCTGCGTACTAGGCGACATCGTGTGTTCGGAGGATTTCTACAGGATAATCGAGGGGACGTTCCCACAAGCCTTCTTGCATTACCTCGATGCGCTAGAGCTCCTGCTAGATTTGCCTTCGCCTATTTCGTTCACCGCCTTGACAGATTCGCTCAAAGAATACGTCGACAGCCTTGTGTTCGACATCGATCATGTTTGTGAAAATGGTACTGTTGAGCCGTAGGATGATGGATGCTGATAAACCGGACCTCGAAAGATGCGGTCTGATCCACTGTTCAGACTCCAATCGCGCGACTTGTAAAGAATGCGGATGGTCGAACTCTTCCGATACCACTCTACTACACGCGAGTAAAAATCACATCCTCTCGAGTCCGGAATGTAGTTTAGGCAAAGAAGTAATGGAATGTTACAGATTTTTCCAAGACGTCGCAGAGGTCTCCGAAATAATTTTATAAGAAACATTTCAGAAGTAACCTCATGAATCTCCTCGGGTGAACGACCTCGTAAAATCGGGGTTCTACTATACGGGTATACTAGACGTCACTGCATGTATCGAATGCGGCGTAGAGCTATATCAATGGCGAGTCGATGACGATCCAGACACCGAACATAGGAAGGCTTCGCCATATTGTCCGTTAGTAAATAGAAGAAGAAAAACTCGCAAGAGAATAAACCGAAGGTGATCGATGTAGGCTTCTTCATGTTGTCAGTTGTTAAATAAAAAAAAATAGGAGGCTGTAATATTTAATTAATAAATGTATGTATATAAAAATAACGTCTGTTCCTTTCAAAATCCTTATTTAACCTAGATATAAGCAGTGTCGCTCTCAGTGCAACGCACGATGAGCTTGAGAAGTGGTATAGCGCGCGAGCTTCACAAGCAAGCCCGCAGGAACTATCCCACCAGAAACGTAGAGCTGACACATGGTCAGCCAATTGAATGACTGAATCATTTAAGAGCAGAAGAGGTAGAGGTGTAAAAGACAATAATCAGAGTTATCTTCTCTGAAAGTAATGAATTTCATTATACAGCCAGACCTTGGGGTGAATGAAGTGAAGGCGTCATTTGCAGAGTGGAAAATATGTGCTTTTCAGAGGGCCCGGCATGCTGATAAGCGTACTTTTTCACTCAGTGAGGAAGGCAATTGTAAAACACCTCACTCCTCGTCTTACTTAGTAAAACCACTACAGGTTCAAACCAGCCTTTTGGCTGATGACCTAAACAACACATTATACGTAAATTTAATCAAAAAATGAATATGCATTAATTTCTATGTGATTTTAAATTAAATTAACTAATTAAAAAGTCTGCTGAGTAGCTACTTCTGTAGTCATTATCCTAAACATAATTATCGGCTATTGACATCGCCTAGTGCGATGTGGGGGTGCTCGTGTTCTGAGAATTACGTTTCGTTGTCAATTCAGCATAAAGTATAAGGTATGGCACAGTTGTGGGTTTTGGATATAAGGCCAAAAATTATTCCATTTAACAATAATTAAGGTCTGCTTATTCATTTCTTTAATCAAGTTAATCTTCAACATACATGTTATATTATTAAATCCGCCGTAATTAGGTCGAGTTGATTTTCCTAATTCAATTTAAATCTTTAACCAAAATCTGTTCTGGGTGAGGTTTCATACTTTTAGGTCTAATATTTTAAGGGCCGGATTACTGGAGGTGCTGGTCTACTGCACGGCCGGACTACCAAGATTCTACTGTACCTGTATACTACATACATACATACGTACATGTTTTGAGAAATGAATTTTATGCAATTTCGTATACGTTGTAAATGCAGTTTCTTACATCATGTTCAGGATAATAGAAAAATTATAACAGTTCAGTTTTAATTATAATTATAATATGTACATATATCTGTCCATAACAGATAGGTGGAGTGTCAAATTTTTTACACTCAATCTGTACGTTGCAGGGCTAAAATAAATAGTTCTGTTTCTTGTCACATGGTCAGTCATGCTATTGTCGTACCGCTGAAGAGCAAGGCGGCTGAAGAAGCCGCTAGCGCTCTCGGCCTCATACTGAAAAACACAAAATGCATCATTTTTTACTGACGAGGGTAAAGAGTGGTATAACGCGTCTGTGAGACCCTGTCGACTGCACAGTCGACTGACCTGCTCCCTAAGCTGCGCAGTCGACTGCACAGTCGACTGACCAGGAATAAGCAGAAAAAAGCTGCGCAGCTAGCAGGAATAAGCAGGAAAAAGCTGCGCAGCTAGCAGGAAAAAGCTGCGCAGCTAGCAGGAATAAGCAGGATAAAGCTGCGCAGCTAGCAAGAAAAAGCTGCGCAGCTAGCAGGAATAAGCAGGAAAAAGCTGCGCAGCTAGCAGGAATAAGCAGAAAAAAGCTGCGGAGCTAGCAGGAATAAGGTGGAAAAAGCCCCCTGAACGCAGCCCCTGCACCACCCTCACCACTCGAGCGGCGTGAAGCGCCGCTGGAGTGGCGTGGCAGGGGGCGAATGGTGCTGCGTTCAGGGTTCAACAATCCGGGGGCGGACGTACCCTGCTACGCGTAGCAGGAAAAAGCTACGCAGCTAGCAGCAATAAGCAGAAAAAAGCTGCGCAGCTAGCAGGAATAAGCAGGAAAAAGCTGCGCAGCTAGCAGGAATAAGCAGGAAAAAGCTGCGCAGCTAGTAGAAATAAGCAGAAAAAACTGCGCAGCTAGCAGGAATAAGCAGGAAAAAGCTGCGCAGCTAGCAGGAATAAGCAGAAAAAAGCTGCGCAGCTAGCAGCAAAAATCTGCGCAGCTAGCAGGAATAAGCAGGAAAAATCAGACTCTAAAGACAGTCGTACATAAAGAATAAAACTCGTGGATACAATACGCGGCTTTACTGGCTGATACGACAGTTAAAAATGCATTGCATGCAGTTCTTTCTCTTCTTGGTAATGGTCCATTCCTCTTCGTCGTCGGCGCTCTCTTGTTGAGCGTGTTCTTCGCATGGCATCTCCAAGAGAAGTTCTTTATCGTGCTTGAGGTATGGCGGCAAGTCTTTGTAAATCATAGATATTCAGCTGCCATAATGTTCGAAGAGAAACTCCTTAGGTAAGTAGCGGGGTACGTCCGGCCACGGATTGTTGAACCCTGAACGCAGCACCATTCGCCCCCTACCACGCCACTCCAGCGGCGCGAAGCGCCGCTGGAGTGGTGAGAGTGGTGCAAGGGGTTGCGTTCAGGGGGCTTTTTCCACCTTATTCCTGCTAGCTCTGCAGCTTTTTTCCGCTTATTCCTGCTAGCTGCGCAGCTTTTTCCTGCTTATTCCTGCTAGCTGCGCAGCTTTTTCTTGCTTGCTGCGCAGCTTTATCCTGCTTATTCCTGCTAGCTGCGCAGCTTTTTCCTGCTAGCTGCGCAGCTTTTTCCTGCTAGCTGCGCAGCTTTTTCCAGCTTATTCCTGCTAGCTGCGCAGCTTTTTTCTGCTTATTCCTGGTCAGTCGACTGTGCAGTCGACAGGGTCTCACAGACGCGTTATACCACTCTTTACCCTCGTCAGTAAAAAATGATGCATTTTGTGTTTTTCAGTATGAGGCCGAGAGCGCTAGCGGCTTCTTCAGCCGCCTTGCTCTTCAGCGGTACGACAATAGCATGACTGACCATGTGACAAGAAACAGAACTATTTATTTTAGCCCTGCAACGTACAGATTGAGTGTAAAAAATTTGACACTCCACCTATCTGTTATGGACAGATATATGTACATATTATAATTATAATTAAAACTGAACTGTTATAATTTTTCTATTATCCTGAACATGATGTAAGAAACTGCATTTACAACGTATACGAAATTGCATAAAATTCATTTCTCAAAACATGTACGTATGTATGTATGTAGTATACAGGTACAGTAGAATCTTGGTAGTCCGGCCGTGCAGTAGACCAGCACCTCCAGTAATCCGGCCCTTAAAATATTAGACCTAAAAGTATGAAACCTCACCCAGAACAGATTTTGGTTAAAGATTTAAATTGAATTAGGAAAATCAACTCGACCTAATTACGGCGGATTTAATAATATAACATGTATGTTTAAGATTAACTTGATTAAAGAAATGAATAAGCAGACCTTAATTATTGTTAAATGGAATAATTTTTGGCCTTATATCCAAAACCCACAACTGTGCCATACCTTATACTTTATGCTGAATTGACAACGAAACGTAATTCTCAGAACACGAGCACCCCCACACCGCACTAGGCGATGTCAATAGCCGATAATTATGATAATGACTACAGAAGTAGCTACTCAGCAGACTTTTTAATTAGTTAATTTAATTTAAAATCACATAGAAATTAATGCATATTCATTTTTTGATTAAATTTACGTATAATGTGTTGTTTAGGTCATCAGCCAAAAGGCTGGTTTGAACCTGTAGTGGTTTTACTAAGTAAGACGAGGAGTGAGGTGTTTTACAATTGCCTTCCTCACTGAGTGGAAAAGTACGCTTATCAGCATGCCGGGCCCTCTGAAAAGCCCATATTTTCCACTCTGCAAATGACGCCTTCACTTCATTCACCCCAAGGTCTGGCTGTATAATGAAATTCATTACTTTCAGAGAAGGTAACTCTGATTATTGTCTTTTACACCTCTACCTCTTCTGCTCTTAAATGATTCAGTCATTCAATTGGCTGACCATGTGTCAGCTCTACGTTTCTGGTGGGATAGTTCCTGCGGGCTTGCTTGTGAAGCTCGCGCGCTATACCACTTCTCAAGCTCATCGTGCGTTGCACTGAGAGCGACACTGCTTATATCTAGGTTAAATAAAGATTTTGAAAGGAACAGACGTTATTTTTATATACATACATTTATTAATTATATATTACAGCCTCCTATTTTTTTTTTATTTAACAACTGACAACATGAAGAAGCCTACATCGATCACCTTCGGTTTATTCTCTTGCGAGTTTTTCTTCTTCTATTTACTAACGGACAATATGGCGAAGCCTTCCTATGTTCGGTGTCTGGATCGTCATCGACTCGCCATTGATATAGCTCTACGCCGCATTCGATACATGCAGTGACGTCTAGTATACCCGTATAGTTGAACCCTGATTTTACGAGGTCGTTCACCCGAGGAGATTCATGAGGTTACTTCTGAAATGTTTCTTTTAAAATTATTTCGGAGACCTCTGCGACGTCTTGGAAAAATCTGTAACATTCCATTACTTCTTTGCCTAAACTACATTCCGGACTCGAGAGGATGTGATTTTTACTCGCGTGTAGTAGAGTGGTATCGGAAGAGTTCGACCATCCGCATTCTTTACAAGTCGCGCGATTGGAGTCTGAACAGTGGATCAGACCGCATCTTTCGAGGTCCGGTTTATCAGCATCCATCATCCTACGGCTCAACAGTACCATTTTCACAAACATGATCGATGTCGAACACAAGGCTGTCGACGTATTCTTTGAGCGAATCTGTCAAGGCGGTGAACGAAATAGGCGAAGGCAAATCTAGCAGGAGCTCTCTAGCGCATCGAGGTAATGCACGAAGGCTTGTGGGAACGTCCCCTCGATTATCCTGTAGAAATCCTCCGAACACACGATGTCGCCTAGTACGCAGCTTATCCGCCAGCTGTCGCTGTAAATGGCTCCTTCCGAGGAAGAATTCAGAGGGACATGCATTCGAGGGTCTTTCGGGTCGAATAGACTAGAATTCTGTGTTGTAGTTTTAGCAGCTCTTTCCGAAACCGTATTAGTCTCCTGCGGTACTCTTCCTCCTTTAGTCGACGCCTGCAACAATGACAAAAAAGATTACTAGCGCCTATCGCAAAATTCGCACATCGCGTAGGCTAACAGTAATACGCGGTTTACGTGTGAAGCTCTGTTGTTCCTCTCGTAGCATGTCTGCATCGGTATTGGCTGTTGAACTTGTATATGTCTTCATCGCAATGAGATCTTAGAGTCCTGTAATACCACCTATCCATCTCTGCGCTGAAATCGCAAGTCATATTGCCATTCTGTAACGACTGTGAACAGTAACCTATTTACAGCTAATTTATATAATCTGTATATTTACATATGATTGGAGCTCTTCATCGCCGTCCAATGGTAGTTCGTCTAGGATCGCCCAGGAATACATACACTCCTTGGTGATGTGCCGCGTCCATAAGTGCGGCTCTATATAATGCGCCCTGTTAAATATTCACTTTATACGGTCAGGCCTCCCGTTCTCCTTCCAACAGTGGGCGGTGTGCCGTATCAGGTCCTTGGGTGTGAACAAGTGATTCCTGCTGAACGGACAATCAAGGTACCGGGTGCTGAATGCAGACATCCTGAAAATAATACAAAATTTACGTCGTCAACTCTAACCTACAAGTAATTATGGTGTTGTAAATTTAGTTACATGCACGAGCATGCTAGTAGCTGTAAATCATTCGGTTCAGTATCAGGCTTGCGGTTAAGGAACCGATCGAAATATATCACTGCGGCTGCAGCCACCTTGTGGTACATTCGCCTGTACTGACATAAATCTTTTATCCATCCTACTACTATGGTTCTCATATTCTTTCGGATCTTAGATCCATCACATAGATATGAGTAAACGGTTGGTGGAGGCTGGTATGAAAGCAGATTGTACAACACTACGTCACTTGTAAGGTTTGTATCTGCATATGCCACAGTCTCGGCTGCGGTTTCCAAACATAGAAGGTTTGTAGCCATGTTCTCTATGCCTACGATATTCTCTTAGTAACTACTTAATTTATTTGTACCGCCGACAAAATACTTACGGTGAGATATGTAGCCTCGCTGGTACTGTTGATGGAGCTGAAGTAGGAGATGATGGCGGTAGACGATGAGGTGCTGGTGGAGTTGAAGAAGGTGATGATGGCGGTAGAAGATGAGGTGACGGAGGATGCTGGGATGTTGTTGCTGATGGTGGAGTTACTGCAAAAAAGAAAACATATATTTATTTTGATGTCGTATGAATACCGACAAGTTCATAACATCTAAATAATGAAATTACCTATTTCAACATTCTCCTTCTTCTCCTAGACCGGGTCTTCCTCGGGGTTGTAGATCGACGGGAATCTAGGTATAAACGGAATTCCTCGTACAACCCCAGCTCCCGAAGAGTATGCAGGTCTACCCATGTCGACATACAATCCCCAGCCTCAGGCATGAAGAGGAGCGCCTTCATCTCCCCAGCCCAGATCCTATGCCCCCAAATCCTCCCTCGTATTTTTGGGAGCACTATTCTCAATGTCCGCATACTTGCTGAAAAACAAAAACGATGGTTCATCGTCTATCAAAGATCTCGACGGTGCACTAGCATATAAATTGCCTCTTTTAGTTACTACAGTAAGTTCGAACTTTAAGTTTTAGGTATAATTATAGTAAAGGCTACTGTTTAATATATTTATTAGTATGATATAATATTCAGTATTACATACAATGCTAAACTAATCATATGTAGTTAGTACAAATATCGTATTTAAAATTAAGGCTAACCTTTAAATGAAGGCTGGTGCGTAACACTGGTTGTTGTTGTTGTTGATGTTGTTGGTGTTGTCGGTGGTGATGTCAGTGGTAGCGGTGGTGGTGGTGGTGGCGGCGGTGGTGGTGGTGGTGGTGGTGGTGGTGGTGATGATGGCTGATTTTAAACTGAAACGGAACAAAAACAGAAACACGCATTAGAGACTAGTCACGGGTTTATAAAATAAATATTTATTTGATTTCGCCTTGCTAAACTCATCACATGCGGTTAAAACAAATCTCCCTTTATTTTTAAACGCTTTTATTTAACTTACTCTTGGATCCATAAAATCTTGCAACTTAAAATTTTAATACTTCTACCGTATCAATATGAATTAAACTTTGCACACTTGTTTATCTTCGATGACAATACGCTGTCATAAAAAAAAATTAAAAAAAATTTTTTTTTTTTTTTTTTTTAACTTACTCTTGGATCCATCAAATCTTGCAACTTAAAATTTTAATACTTCTACTGTATCAATATGAATGAAACTTTGCACACTTGTTTATCTTCGATGACAATACGCTGTCATAAAAAAAATTTACAAAAAAATTTTTTTTAAACGCTTTTATTATTACAAAATAACTTACCCTTGGATCCATCAAATCTTGCAACTTAAAATTTTAATACTTCTACCGTATCAATATGAATCAAACTTTGCAAACTTGTTTATCTTCGATGACAATAGGTGTTTGTAAAAAAAAATTTCAAAAAAAATTTTTAAAAAAATTTTTTTTCAAAAAAAATTTAAAAAACGCTTTTATTTAAAAATTACTTAAAAAAAGTAACTAAAAAGAAAAAATAAAAAAAATTTACAAAAAAAAATTACAAAAAAAATCACAGAAAAAGAATTTTAAAAAAAATAATAAAAAAAAATTTTTAAGAAACGCTATTATTTAACAATGATTCAAATAAAAAATGGACTAAAAAGAAAAAATAAAAAAAAATACAAAAAAATTACAGACATTACTGTTACAAATAAAAGCGTGGCGCATTTTTATACAACGAATATTTTACAATAAAATGCGCCACGCTTTTATTTGTAACAGTAATGTCTGTAATTTTTTTTGTATTTTTTTTTTATTTTTTCTTTTTAGTCCATTTTTTATTTGAATCATTGTTAAATAATAGCGTTTCTTAAAATTTTTTTTTTTGCAGAACAGTCGGACGTTAAACAAAAAAAAAAAAAAAAAATTTTTTTATTAGTATGTGAATTATTATTCCAGTATAGTATTTATAATAAGACCAACCTTTAAATAAGAGCTGGTGATCTAACAAATCGATTTTGTTGTTGATGTTGTTGGTGTTGTTGTTGGTGTTGTCGGTGGTGATGGTAGTGGTAGCGGCGGTGGTGGTGGTGGTGGCGATGATGGTTGATTTTAAACTGAAACGGAACAAAAACAGAAACACGCATTAGAGACTAGTCAAGCGTCTATAAAATAAATATTTATTTGAATTCGCTTTGCTAAACTCATCACATGCGGTTAAAACAAATCTCCCTTTATTTTTAGTATGTAAATTTATACTCCAGTATAGTATTTATAATAAGACCAACCTTTAAATAATAGCTGGCGATCTAACAAATTGATTTTGTTGTTGGTTGTTGTTGTTGTTGTCGTTGTTGTTGGTGGTGGATGATTTTACACTAAAACAGAACAAAAACGGAAACACGCATTAGAGACTCGTTTTAATACTACTACGTTCTAAGTTCATTTAGTCAAAGTCTTAATTTTATAAAAAGATTTTAAGTTCAAATTTATTTAATTCTACATTTAAGTCACAATCGGTTGTTGTTGCTGCAGATTAAAACAACAGACTAAATATTCAGTGTACAAGCGTTTCACATGCGTTACTAAAATGCCGACATGCAGTTAGAACAATTTAATTTAGGTATGGAAATTGTTATTACGTATTTATAATAGTAAACGCTACAATTGGTGTTGTTACGGTTGTTGTTGTTGTTGCTGTACCAACAACGGCTAAAACTGGTGTTGTTGCTGTACCGACAACGTATTACCCATGTATGAGGTTCTACGTCTTAATTTTATAAACAGATTTTAAAAAATTCAAAGTTTATATTTTATAAAAGTGCTAGAGCCTTTTAAAATTTAAAAATATTTAAAGTTCAATTTGATTGCTAAAAGTAGAATAAAACTCACCTTCAATTAACAGCAGGTAGAGAAGAAGAAGAACGCTATACGATTGGCAGTAGAGTTATGGTACGATGGGAAAAACCGCGGCATTTTATACAGATAATTACCCTATGCTAATGCATTGGAAACGCTGAGTCTGCGGTTCGGTACATAATAACAAGCGGTATGACGTCAACGGTTTTTAAGATTGAAACAAACAACTTATCGCTGACTCGACGGCTCGTGACTTTAACGAATAATATGTTGCATCATCTAGAAAAATTAATTGCAATAAACAAGTTGCATCATCTAGAAAAATTAATTGCAATAACAAGTTGCATCATCCCAATTAATAGCAACTTATCGCTGACTCGACGGCTCGTGACTTTAACGAATAATATGTTGCATCATCTAGAAAAATTAACTGTCAATTTAAATTTGCAGTAAACAAGTTGCATCATCTCAATCAATAGTCTGGCGCGTGCATAGATAAAAAACGAATGACGTCAATGCAAATAAAACAAAGCATAGGTTGTCCCAAAACGAAATTTCCTAAATTTATATATTTCGGATCCCGAAACAAACCTAACTGTCGAAACCGGACGTAACGCGTTCTACGGAATGTCCGGGTCCTGCGGGTACCTGAACCTCGTTGGTCCGACTGACAGGTCACGTGTTACAAGCGATCTCGGGTTCTATCGGGGATACGGCTACGGATTAGAGCTTATCTTGTAGATTTCGATCTCTAGGTCACGTGCGTACCACCCGCATCAAAATCGGCCCGGCCGTTGCGGAGCAAATCGGGTTTGAAACTTTGCATTTTTTTTTTGGCGGGTTTTTTTTTTGTGGTCAAAGGTCAAGGTGAGCTTAGTCGCGCAGGGTCAAAGGTCAAGGTTGTCCCAGTACTCTCTTTCCTACACTACTATCCTCGTTTTGTTTATTGCTATTTATTATAGATTCCTTAATGTTTTTTTGTTTTTCAACTAATTTGGCAACTTTTTTTTTCAAGGCTAACAGCTGGAGATATGTTTATTTTAGAGCGCGTAACGGGTGGAGAGCTTTTGTATTTACCTAATGTTCCAATTTTACTGGCCATTCCTAACAATATCTATTTAATGAATATATTTTATATTATTATAAAAAGTAAAACAAAGTTTTAACGTTTAATTGGGTACACAGACTTCACGAAAATCACAGATATATTACGGGTTGACGTAACCTTAAAATTACGACTGACATTATTTTGTAAAAATTAAAAAATATCGCTGAAAAAGTGGGCAATCTAAATTACTATACGTGAAACTAGTTATTACACTTAATTAGAACACAAACTCAGTACTTATCGATACTTTATTTCTGAAAAACTTCCTTCTTTAACAGGAGCTAACAATACAACGGGTTTCTCACCAAAATACTTAGTTCGTATAGTGACTATTTTGTATATGACTATTTTGTATATAAATGACCCCACTGCAAAGATAAAATTATGTTTAAAAACGTTATTTTCTATTAACGAGTGACAGCTTATAAAACTCACGTTCTTAGAAATATTGTACAATGCAGCTGTAATCATATGGAGTTATCTAGGAGACCTCCAGTGAAATTATATTATAATGGTATTACCTTTAAGTACAGAAATTTATTTTTATACAACAGGGCTTAGTTGTATGTTATGAATTTCACCTCTCTAGCATTATAAGAACCGATAGGAGGACTGTTACATACATGCAAAATTATATTATCATAAATTGTACGTTTTATGGGTAAGTCCATTATAATCTAACTTCACGATACTTGGATAATAGTATGTTGATTTCTTAATCAGGACATAGATAATAAAAGAAAAAAAGTTGTTGTTATAGGTTTACTATAAATGGCTTTTGCAGATGTATGTAATTGCATTGCATACTGCTACCACTCGTAAATTTCAGCTCTCTAGTATTATAAGACCTCCGCTTTTTTTGTCTTCTAGACCATCGCCTCTAACTATGCTATACTAAGTGTACTTAGAAAATATTATTACTATGTAACCAGAGACAATTTTCTAGCTGTAATAATGGCTATTTTACGAGTGGTAAGTTTATTAAAATGTATGTAACAGATCTCAAATTGGTTCTTATAATGCCAGAGAGCTGAAATTTACGAGTGGTAGCAGAATAAATGCTATATATACCACTATTACTGACATGTTAAATTTTAAAACGTTTCTTAAATAACCAAATTTTTGTTTTTGTGAACCATTTTTCCACTCATGGCACATGCCTCCTATAGTTTCGGCACAGCCTTGGGGTGTATAGTAAAGCATTTTGTTTGCTTGTTTATCAGTCACCAGAAATTAAGTGTATTTGCGTTGACTTGTTGCAGAAATCTGGTAACCCACTTACTCTTGACAAGATTGGGTATCATGATGTAATTCGTACTGGTACTTTACCATACGGCATGAAGGAGTTGTGTACAGAGGTGGCGTATGTTACTTCTGATGACATAAATTGGTATGCAGCCACAAGGGAAGTAAACATGAGCCATGGCAATTGCCCCTGCTATTCTGAGTGAGTATGTTATTTTTCTCTTAAGCTCATTCATGATTTAACTACGCTGCAGAGCAGAGCTCCCGGTTCGAATCCCTGGTAGGTATTGAACCTGGTAGCTCAACTTATTAGGCCTTCATCAAATATTAGTTATTTAATCATTATTGTGTTTATTTGTGTACATATCTCTTGAATTTTTCATTTTTGAAAACCTTTTTTAACTGGCTAATAGGCCTAGTTTATTCAGCAATCTTTTAATTTAGTTCGCAATAATTTTTATTAAGAATTTTGACACCAAATGTTCAAAAATTCTCAAAAAAGTTATCTGTTTAATCAACTAATTTGTTGTGATATTATTAAATGGTTGCAGAATTATTTTTTACATAAGACGATGTTAAATTATGTCATTTATGTTTCTATAATAATTATTATTACATATAAATATTTTAATTATTTTTGTTTTTATAAATAATTAATGTAGACAAAGGTTGACGATGGCGTTTAACCCCATAAAGACTGTTAGTTCAATAGCTAATATCAAAAAGATCGGTGAAAGATATCTTTAAACAGGATTTACCATTGTTTTCCTTTTTAACTTTTTTTTTTTTTTTTTTTTTTTGTTTAACGTCCGACTGTTTTGCAAATTGCTGCTAATGCAGACGGTGAAGGATGAAATGAATTTTTTTGTAACGTATGACTGTCCTTTTTAACTGTCACATCGAAATGTGTTAGTTAAAATTTATCTAAAAAGTACATCTGTAAGTCACTTTTTCAACGACAGATCAACAATAACTCAAGACCAAACCTGGCGAGTAGAGGAAAAAGTAATTTGAGCTACTGTCACCGGATGGCGACATCAAGTGGCAACCTTATTAATTTGGTGGCCCTGAAAAAGGCCGTTTAAGCGGTGGTCGTCTGTCGTAGTCGTTGTGGCGGTCGGAGGCTGGGCGACACGGCGTGTCGTCGTCCAGCGGAGACGTCATCTTCTTCCCTCGCAGTAGTGCGTCGATGGCTGCTTCGTCGGGTCCGGTGGGCGTAAGAGGGACCGCTGTGGGCATCGCTCGCGTCAGCGGGTGATGACGGTCCGGTCGACGGCCTACGGTGACGGGACGGCGAGCGGAAGCAGCATCTTCTCTCCTGCGGGGTCGTCGATTAGTTCTCGCTGGAGTCCGGCAGCCGTGTGCGGTGGTGGACGTCTCGTCTGCTGTCTGGTGGTAGTGAATCCCTCGGTGTCATGATTGCAATTGATTCAACCCGGCTCAGTGCAGCGCTCTTATATAGCTGCCGAGAGCGCTGTTGTAGAGAGCGGCGACTGGCTTGGCCTTGATGACAAAGGGCTTTGCGGTGAGAAGCTGAAAGCTTTGTCTCTATGCCGTCAAAAGCCGGAAGAACTATTGAAGCCGGCAACACAGTAAATGATTAATTAGAAGGGGTGGCGGTGACACTACCATCGCTTAAATTTAACTCGTTAGCCCTCCGATATCGTAATAGCTAGCGTTACTATGCAAAATTATAATAAATTGGATCTGATTGTAGCTGGATAGTAACAATATTGTGACACTTATTACTAAGGTCCGTTTCGGGATCTAGGTAATTGAATAATTAATATACTAAAGTTCACAATTACAAATATTTATTACACTAAAAGATTACAAATTAAATAATTAAACTAATAAATTAAATAATAAAAAACTAAAAAGGTCTTTTGTAAATATAAAACGTAAACAACCTGCCTCCCTCATAATAGCTGAACACAATACCTAAACTTTATGATAGTTATTACAACCCTTATGAAAAGACACACTTTTATGGTTACAACTGTCATTTACAAAACTAATCTTATTGTATATTGTTCTTTTTATTATTCCTTAATTATTTTTATGAATGGAATTCTGAAACCTTCGTGAACAATCTCGTCTTTTCTTTGATCTTGTTACAATAATTTCTAAGAATATTTAGTATAAACATTTGTACTAAACGTAGGACATTGTTAAAACAGTAAAATCAAGTAAATATCGCGGCTCGGTAATTCACGCCGACAGTACATCGTCCAGGCGCGGAATTAGTGCAAAAGCACCGAAGTTTGACGGGAGTTCTTCGTAGTAAGTCTTCCGACGGCAGTTCAAGGCAGCGGCCGACTTCAACACATAGTCACCGGCAGAGAAAACTACAGTACTAATGACTTCACTACAAGGCCAGGCAGCGGAAGTTCTACGCGTCGCACCGGCGACCGCAGGGTACGAAGAAATCGTCGCAGCACTGAAAGGGCGATACGGCGAGCATAAATTGGCGGCCATCTACAAATGCGCGTTACGGGGACGAAGACAGAAGCCGGGCGAAACTTTACAAGGATTCGCCCTGGATATTGAAGAACTCGCGCAGAAGGCTTTTCCTGAACAGCCTGTCGGGTTTATCCAGGAAGAACCGGCGCAGTGTTTCAGCAATGGGTTCAAGACGTCGAAATGAAGAAACACCTTATTCTCCAGGGCCATAAGACACTCAGTGAGGCTCTCACACAGGCCCTGCGTATAGAAGCTGTCACCGCATCTACAGACACACCAGCAAAAATACAGATGGTGACTGCCGACGATTACAACGGCTCAAAAAGATTTGAAGCCCGGCCTAACCGAAACACGACGGGTCAAAACCATCGACGGACACCGACCAGCGAAAAGCAGCTTTGCTGGCAATGTGGTAAGCCAGGCCACTTTAGAAGGAACTGCGGAGAAAATAAGCCGGCATCCGACCAGGGAAACGACGAAACGCCGGCGTAAAGAGGGGACCGCCAGCGCCGAAGATCTCTTCCCCTCCAGCCATCTTCAGCTTAGCCACCGTACGAGAAGGGTCAGACAGCCTCATCGCCGATGGAGTATTAAATAACAGGCCATGCCCTATTACCGTGGACACGGGGGCCTCTGTTTCTGTAATTCAGCCGGACAAGGCGACTCGCTTCAAGAGGAGGAAAGTAAACCAGAAGTACGCCGTGCAGACCGCTTCGGGCAGCACACTGCCTATTAAGGACGAAATATTAGTTAATATAACTCTCGGGTGTTACAAACTACAAGCCTGGGTGCTTGTCGTCGACATCGTGGACGAATTCATATTAGGGCTTGACATACTGAGATCGCACGACGCTGCAGTAGATATCGGACGCCACTTGCTGAAGATGGGGTGGTGTGAGGTAGCGTTATGGAGTCCTCGCCTCAAGCTCAGCAATGCTGAAGTTCTACTAAAGGCGGACGAAGTGATACCTGCCCGATGCGAGAGGATTGTAACGGCCACACTGTCGAAGAATCTGGGCACCAACAGCGGCGTTACGGAAGCAAGTGAAATCACCAGAGGAAGGAGTGATCATCGGGCTAGCTGTAGTACCGAACAGCAAGACGATCTTCGTCCGGGTAGCAAATTTGGATTCCTCGGATAAGGTACTACCGAAGGGAACTGTTCTTGGTAACTGCGACCAGTAACTTGGACATCTGAACCGCCAAGAGCACTAAATCAGGGAAGCCGCCGGAATAACCCGGAACTACAGCAACTGACGGCGGCAGCCGGCGTCAGTTGTAGCCAGAGCATTGCCCTGGGAAAAAACATTCGAACGCAGACGCCTTGTCAAGAAGGCCGTGCGCTCAGGACTGTAAGCACGGTCAGAAAATTGAGCAGCAAGGTGACAAGACTGAGGTGCGGATAATTACGACGGTGGCGGCAGACGGCTGGAGCGACGACGATCTTGGCGAGGAACAGCGGACGGACCCAGACATAGGATGCCCGATCAACGAGAAGGAGTCAGGCCAACGACCATCATGGGAAGATATAACCTTGAGAAGCCCGGAATATAAAAGCTACTATGCGCAGTGGAACTCATTCTCCGTGAGGGACGGCTTGCTATATAGGGAGTGGCAGTCAGTGGACGGAAGTAAGCGCGTCCCGCAGCTAGTCACAAAGACCAAAGAGGTTATGTCAGAACTACACGGCGGCACTTCAGGCGGACACCTCGGCGTCAAGAAGACTATGGAGAAAATTCGTCAGTGTTCCTACTGGCTCCACTTACGGGACGACGTCAAGAATTTCTGCAAGTTGTGTGACACCTGTGTGGCTAGTCGAGGGCCCTGGACTTGAAGTAAAAAACAAATGCGGCAATACAATGTGGGAGCTCCGTTCGAGCGCATCGCCATTGATATCGCTGGTCCGTTTCCCGTGACACACAGCGCAAACAAGTATCTGCTAGTGACCATGGATTACTTCACTAAGTGGCCGGAAGTATACGCCATCCCAAACCTAGAGGCGGCTACGGTGGCGGAAACCTTAGTAAACGAGCTGCTCACCCGATTCGGATTACCGAAAGAGCTACACAGTAATCAAGGGCGGAACTTCGAATCGCAGCTACTTCAAGAAGTACTGGAACGATTGGGAGTAGTGTATGTAATGGTGATACTGTAGCCACCGCCATTTTGTTTTTTGTGTTAAGCGTTAGAGAGTTGGGATTGACGCCGTCTGGTTGTGTGGTAGACCACGTGACCGGTTAGGCCACGCCCCTCGACCAATCAGGACACACCGTCTTTTGTTATCGCTTTAAGTTAGCTCCGCCCATTTCCGGAGGGGTGAGTATGAGGTTGTATCCTCGGCCAATCAGGACACACCGTCTTTTGTTATCGCTTTAAGTTAGCTCCGCCCATTTCCGGAGGGGTGATTATGAGGTTGTATTCTCGACCAATCAGGACACACCGTCTTTTGTTATCGCTTTAAGTTAGCTCCGCCCATTTCCGGAGGGGGATGGTGGTTGTTGTGTCTTCGACCATTCAGGGTACACCGTTTTTTGTTATCGCTTTACGTTAGCTCCGTCCATTTCCGGAGGGGATATGGTGGTTGTTGTGTCTTCGACCATTCAGGGTACACCGTTTTTTGTTATCGCTTTAGGTAAGCTCCGCCCATTTCCGGAAGGGTAGATGGCGGTTGTTGTGTGCTCGACTAACCAGGGTACACTGTCGTTTGTTATCGCTTTAGGTAAGCACCGCCCATTTCCGGTGCTGCTGGGTGTGAGTGAGTGAGTGAACCGTGATCGCGTACACTGCAGCCTCTCTCTTATATAGGAAATCCCCACCACCACCACCAACCGCTATCCCAGCGTCCGTCATTCACAACGCGCGCGGGTCCCGAGGTCAGAGGCCCGAGGCCAGAGTCCCGAGGCCAGAGTCCCGAGGCGAGAGTCCCGAGGCCAGAGTCCCGAGTCCCCTCCCCCGGCAAAACCTGTGACGTGATGTTGCCCTTCTCGCTGGTGGCCGCACCGTTTCTACGAGGTGGTTAGCCCCCCCCCCCGGCCATACACTGCCGTCACCGCTTGCAGACTTCGGACTGTCCGCCCCCGAGAAAAAAATACCTGCACACGTGTACGGATGCAAATATATCTTTTCTGATAGGACGGGTGGGGTTACAGTGTTTGTGTGTAAGTGTGCTTGTGTCTGTAAAGAGTTCTCTGTTTAAATCAGTTCGCTGCTTGACAGTTCCTCCACAATTCTTTTCTTGTAATAATTCGTATATGAATGATTGCAATACGAATAGGCAGCATTTTCACTTGTGAACACTCTGAGCGTACGGTGTTCCCAACCATCTCGCAAGGTCATGTCTATAGTATGGTGGAGGGACACCGGCTTGTATTCAATCGTCTCTAACATCTTGTTTTTAAACTCATGCCTTTTGATGTATGCCAAGTACAGTGTACATCCGCGTGAATGTCGTGCCAAATGGAGTAATGTATCGATGTCGTAGGAAGTCTCACCATGCTCTAACAGCGTATTAATAATGACACACCACGATTGTTGTTCAAGGGTAAAACACTTGTCGTCACGCTCCATGTGTGGTGTGCAAACTCGCTGTCCGCAACCGTCTGCTACTGTGTCAAACAAAAGCCTAGCTTCAATGTTTATCAACCGCAAACAGCCTGTCGTCTGTTTATCACTTTCTGTAATCAGATTGCCATCGAGCACAAACGTCGTTCAACGTTTTGCGATCCGGTACGTTAAACAACAACTTTCAGTCGCTATCACCCACACGTTTCCGGTAGTTAATTACTCCTTTGTATTGTGCTGTTTGTCAATCGCAAACATCCTGTCAAAGAGTTTCCGGTAGTTAATTACTACACGGCCTTTGTAGCTTTTTATCAACCGCAAACATCCTGTTCGCCTTGTTTATTAACCGCAAACAGCCTGTGAATTAATTGGACTGTTTATCACTTCTTGTAATTAGATTGCCATCGAGCAAAAACGTCGTTCAACTTTTTGCTATCTACGTCCGGTACGTCAAACAACTACTTTCAGTCGCTATCACCCACATGTTTCCGGTAGTTAATTACGCCTTTTTATTGTGCTGTTTATCAATCGCAAACATCCTGTCAAAGAGTTTCCGGTAGTTAATTACTACTAGGCCTGCTGTTTATCAACCGCAAACATCCTGTCAAAGAAATCGACTGTTTATGACTTCCTGTAACCAGATTGCAATATCCGTTCACGAACTTCCTGAATCGACTTTTATCACCCACACATTCATCGTTTTCCTATCTACGTCCGGTGCGTTTCCAATTACACAACTACTTAAGCTACAGACGCTATCAACCATATGTTTCCGGTAGTTAATTACTACATTAAATATGTTGCAATCTTGTGCAAGATGACACACAGCCGCTGAATAATCTACCACACCCAAAACAGGTCCTTTGTAAATCGTATAGTCTCGTCTCAGGTAGATAATTTTCCACTTCAAGGAGAACCTGCCTTTGTTCAATAAAAATGTATTTCAAATATTATGTACTATAACCAATGATGCAATATTGTGCAATCACCAATGATGTAATGTTGTGCAATAACCGGATTGCACGGCTACACAGTCAATAACCAATGATGCAATATTGTGCAATAACCAATGACGTAATGTGGTGCAATAACCAATGATGTAATGTTGTGCAATAACCAATGACGTAATGTGATGCAATAACCAATGATGTAATGTTGTGCAATAACCGACAGCACGGCTACACAGTCCATGTACAATGATGCAATATTGTGCAATAACCAATGACGTAATGTGATGCAATAACCAATGATAATATGTTGTGCAATAACCGGATTATATAAGCACGGCTACACAGTCCCGTTCACTCATTCTGTTCTGAGCATTCACCATGACTACTACACCAGAAGTTGTTCGTTCGATCGAAGACAACATGATCCACTTTCGTTGGAACATTGAAGAGCACGACGAAGACGACTTGAAGTTGATTTTATTTCGCTACAAGTATCCAATACTATACAACATCATAGAAGAAGGAAGTCGCTTTCAGAACAATGCCAAGTGGTACGTAACAGTGAAAGTGACTATGCATAAAATCGTACTGATGGAAGAGGGAGAAGACGAATGGACCGAAGTGGACGCCATTTTTCACGGAAGCACCAAAGAATCGATCAACGTACACGTGGATGCCCTCGAACGTCTGACCGATCAGTATTTAGAATCCATCGACAAGATCGTCAACAGCATGGAGCAGTACCTGAAGAACGGATCGGGATGGACGTTGAAGAAGATAAAGGAGGTAGACCTCCATATAGTCCGGTACCGACCACTCCACGGAGCCAGGAGTTCTTACATCGAGCTCCCGAAAAAACTTGCAGTTAAAAAGGCCGTCATCAACATAAAGAACTACGACGATGAACGTTGCTTCCTGTGGTCGATTCTTGCATATTTTCACGACCAGCCTGGGAATCATTTAAGGGCCTCGTGGTATCGACAATACGAAGACACTATCAAGATGGATGGCATCATGTATCCGGTAAAATTACATGATATCAACTGGTTTGAGCGCATGAACGAAACCATCGCAATTAACGTGTTGTCGTACGACGAAGACGAGGACATAGTGTATCCAGTTCGAATAACAAAAAATCGTCAACGCCCGCACATCATACACCTGCTACTTCTGTCCGGTGAGAAGGAGGGTCAGCTGCATTACTGCTTGATCAACACGAAACCAGGGAAAAACGGACTGTCTCGTCTTCTCAGCGGATTGACAAAACATTGTAATGCCGCCCACTACTGTCCGTTTTGTCTGCATAGATTCTCTTCACCTAATCCGAAAATTGCCTTACGCAACAGAGACGAGCACGTTAAGCTATGTGAAACACATGGGACACAGCGGATCGAGCTTCCAAAACCGGGAGACGAGAGGTCATCGGTGATGCGATTTCGCAATTACTCGTGGACACTGCGAGCACCGTTCACCGTGTACGCCGATACAGAATCGTTTGTCGTACCGACTGCGACAGCTGAACCGAACCCTCAGCAAAGTGTTAACGACAACGATCATCTGAAGACACCACGCACCTTTGCCTACACCGATAAAGTAGCAGTACACACGCCTTCTGGGTACTCGTATGTGATTGTAGACGAGAACGGTGACATAGAAGATGGTCCGGTTGTTGTGAGAGCTACTGCCGGCGTGGACGTGATTGAGAAAATGATAGATGAATTGTTGAAGAAAGGAAAGGCACTAAAAGAGCGGATGATGAATATCATCCCGATGCGGCTAACGTGGGAGGAAGAAGCCGAATATGAAACCACCATCAACTGCATGTTATGCGATACTCCGATGGGTGACGACCGAGTCAGACATCATTCCCACACATCGGGAAAATTTTTGGGACCGGCTCACAACCGATGCAACCTGAACGCCAAGCGATGTCTGCACATACCCGTATTTTTCCACAACCTCCGCGGGTATGATTCACATCATATAGTTCAATCGTTGAGCAAGTTCAAGAAAGAACAGGTAAAAGTTATCGCCAACAACAGCGAAAGATTCTCGTGCATACAGTTGGGACCGTTGCGATTTCTCGACTCACTTCAATTTTTGAACGCATCGTTGGACACTTTGGTTAAAAACTTGGTCGACGGCTGTCACAGCGACACGCTTAAGAATGAGACGTTCAAACGTACGACCACCGTATATGGCCGACGTCGAGACCTGATGTTACGCAAGGGCGTGTTCCCGTACGAGTATTCGACCGACATCGAGAAGTTCCAGGATCGTCAGCTTCCGCCAAAATCTTCTTTCTTCAGCACTTTACACCGCGCCAACATAACCGACGAAGACTACGAACACGCGAAATCTGTATGGTCTGCTTTTAACATCGATACGTTTGGCGACTACCATGATTTGTATCTTCAGACCGACGTACTGCTGCTAGCCGATGTCTTCGAAAACTTTAGGGATCTCAGCATGCGCTACTACAATCTTGACCCGTGTCATTTCTTTTCCACTCCACATTTGGGGTGGTACGCCATGCTGAAAATGACAAAAATCGAACTTCATCTATTGACCGATATTGATATGCATCTGTTCATCGAGCGTGGTACGCGGGGAGGAGTGGCCATGATCTCCAATCGATATGCAAAGGCGAATAACCCGTCTCTACCGAACCAATACGATCCATCGCAACCGACAACTTGGATACAGTACTACGATTGTACCAATCTGTACGGAACCGCGATGATGGAGCCGGTGCCGTACAGAGACTTTCGTTGGCTGTCCCAAGATGAAATCGACGACTTTGCGTGGGAAAAGGTGGACGTAGACAACGAGACGGGTTATATACTCGAGGTAGATCTTGAATATCCGGCGGATCTACACGACATGCATAACGACTATCCGTTGGCACCCGAACGAAAGTTACCACCGAACGTTTCCGGCAGAACACCTTCAACACCTAAACTTCTTACCACCTTAGATGATCGTGAAAAATACGTGCTACATTATCGGAACTTGCAGCAGTACGTGAAATACGGAATGAAGTTGAAAAAAATTCACCGTGTTCTATCGTTTAAACAAAAGAGGTGGATGCAGACGTACATCGATTTTAACACACAACGCAGGAAGGAAGCTAAAAATAAATTTGAAACTGATTTTTTCAAATTAATGATTAACGCAGTGTATGGAAAGAGTCTGGAAAACGTTAGAAATAGGATAGATTTTCACCTGGTAATGGACCCATCGAAATTGGACAAACTGATAGCCAAGCCACGATTAAAATCTTGGTTTCCATTCAACGAGCGCGTGGCTGGGGTGTCGTTAAAGCAAACCAGTATAAAATTAAATAAGCCGATTTACGTAGGCTTCAGTGTGCTTGACATCAGTAAACACATTATGTATGAATTTCATTACGGGTATTCCAAAGCACGATACGGTGAAAAAATTAAATTGCTCATGACGGATACGGACAGCCTCCTCTATCAAATCGAGACGGATAACATCTACGACGATATGACTAGAGATCTCGACCGGTTCGACACATCAGAGTACCCGATCGACCACCAGTGTTACAGTGTTTACAACAAGAAAAAATTAGGCACCTTCAAGGACGAGATGCATGGACGTCCGATAAGGGAATTCGTAGGGCTACGTGCGAAAATGTATTCACTGCTGTTACAAGACAGAAACGAGAAGAAGGTGGCGAAAGGTGTGGCGAGACTCTCCATAAAAGAAGACCTTCACCACGTACAATACAAAAAATGTTTGCAAGAGTTGGAAAAAGTTTACACAGCAAATCACAACATACGAAGCTATCGTCATAGAATATATACACTGAAACAACAGAAGCTGTCCCTATCAGCAACGGATGACAAACGGTATCTTCTTCCCAAGTCACACGATAAACTGGCCCACGGTCATTGGCGAATTAAAGTGATTGAAGAGGTGAAGGAAGAGGAGGAGGAGGTGAACAACGAGTTTAGCGACTAAATATTTTATCAACATGGATGTGGATATATCGTCTCAAATTTGGTTTATTTCTTTCCGAACAAATGGTGTAATTAAATCTGTTCGACATTTAATGAAAATATTAAACACTTTGTTTCCTCAGGCACTGATTACAATAGCAACAGTGAAAAAATTTTGTGTTATCATCCGGTTCAATTATAACGCTGTTTTTGCAGAACTTGTGGGATCATTGAGTGAATGGAGAGACGAGCTGGAATTTGATACGATCGATGGCCAGTGTAGAAAAGTAATATGGAATGGTTAACACATCCGGTTGGTGGTGGGGGGAGGATCATAGTATAAAAAGACATGCAGCACTGCTGACTCTCACAGTTGTTTCTTAGTCAGACCAGTACAACAATGGCATCAACAACGCTCGTTGAAGAATTTAACAAGCTATCTGAAGCGTCGTATCGGCCTACAAGAAAGCGTTCAGAACTCGAGGAGGGAAAGCCGTACACCGTTGACAGCATGTACTTTGCCAAAACCAAATATGGCATGCAACTGGTGGCCAATCTTCAGGGCACCGAAGAAATTTTTTCAATATTTTTACCAAAACGAATATCAGAAATGTTCAACGGAAAGGACGTCGTTGAAATATTCAAGTCGCAAAATTACACGCTGACATTTACAAACACAAAAGCAAGAAGTCCAACGGTGGTGCTCAACAACAAACCAATGTAAGAAGAAAAAAACAGTTCTTTTCAGAACTTAAAAAAAGTTCTTTTTAGAACTAAAACATACACACACACACACACACACACACACACGCACGCACACATAACAAAAAAAGTTCTTTTTAGAACTAAAACACACACACACACACACACAAACACTGTAAACCCACCCGCCCTTCAGAATAATCTAGCTGCATCCGTACACATGTGAGTGTGTGTGCGTATGTAGGTATTTTTTTCTGTGGCGGACAGTCCGAAGTCTGCAAGCGGTGACGGCAGTTTTTGTACACACACACACACAGAGCGAGCAAGCCTAGGTGGGCGGAGCAAGCGCGATGTCACGGTACTCGCACAAGCGGTGACGGCAGTACACAGACACACACACACACACACCCACACACACACACACACACACACACACACACACACACACAGCGAGCAAGCCTAGGTGGGCGGAGCAAGCGCGACGTCATGGTACTTGCACTATATAAGCACACTAATCAATCAGTTCACATTCATTCACAATGAACAATTACTCACAAGTACAAATTACTTCGAGTAATGTTACTCGATATGAAAACTTTCAATACCATGCGTATATTCCTACACCAAGATGGATACGACCAAGAGCACGAGTGGAAGTCAACATATACGAAGCAGATGACCACAGTGTAGAAGACATCACTCGACTACCTTCTGCAGCATTTGCACCATCTTTTAGTGCAGTGTTTACAACATCGGAGGCGGACGACAAAGATGTCGACGACTTAGTCGCCTGCGTCTTCAATTTAGAGGGTCGCAGAGTCTCTTGGCCAAATTACGTACACACCTCCATGGACGTTGAGGATGAAGATGGGAACGAGTCGACAGACGTTATAGTAGAGGAGGATGAGGAAGAGGAGGTGGTGGAGGAGGAGGTAGTAGCGGAGGAGATCGATGATGATGTAGTTGAAGAAGCGGCACCACCACCATCATATCGGGAAGGAGTAACATGCAAGGTATGCCTCATTCATTCTTGCAACACACTAGTCCTTCCTTGCCGACACATTTTCTGTACTTGTTGTGCCGTCCAACTACATACATGCGGCATATGTCGGCAACAAATCAATGAAAGAATACAATTTTATTGTTAACCGACCAACTAACACACACACACACACACTCTGTCAGACTACAGCTCGCTTATCTTACAATACCAATGATAAGTGAGCGAGACACACGCACAAGCACACTTACACATATACCTACACATGCACACACACACACACACACACACAAACACTGTAAACCCACCCGTCCTTCAGAATAATCTAGCTGCATCCGTACACATGTGAGTGTGTGTGCGTATGTAGGTATTTTTTTCTGTGACGGACAGTCCGAAGTCTGCAAGCGGTGACGGCAGTGTTTGTATCCTCCCCGAGTCGTGCTTCCTGTTCCACATCGCCCGTGAGGCCGGAAGCTAGATGCGTTTTTTTTAACGTGCTTTCCCCAGTAGGCCTATTGCACGGGCCGCATGATTCTACGATTGAACGGTGTAGGCTTTGTCCAACAGACTGTTCAACACTCCCAAATTCAAGTTAATTGGCATGTTGAACGAAAGGTATTCCTCTATCTGACGGATCGGAATTGACTGAAGAAACAGTCTTTTCATGGCTAGCGCCCCATCTATGGCTTCCGCAGTACCAACCATAATTGCACAATGCTCAATCAGTCTATCGCACTCTTCGTTCCATTCAATGAGTTGAACGATATCACTTTCCGTGACAATCTCACGAGTCTGTCGGGGGTCCATAGCGTTCAGAGTCGATCAAACGACTGTGTCTGTTTCAGATCAAGGTGGATGTATTTATAACCTCTTCCACATCGCCCGTGGGGCCGGGATGCGTTTTTTTAAATGTGCTTTCCCCCGTAGGCCTACTGCACAACATTAGCCACACCTAGAATACACGAATGTCTCCACTGCTGCAATTTTTATGAAATATTACGGTGAAACTTGTACAAAAATGTCCTTGATTATAGTCGTTAGTGATTGGGTAGTCGATATCTGACTTCTCCTTTGTGTCGTATGCAACTAAAAGCGGTCTGTCAACGGTGTCGTACGCGCCGTCACAGACAACTCTTGGCTTCTTCTTCACCGCTGCGTATACGCTGACGGTTAGCACACTATTCGAAGATTTTTCTAGTCTCATTAAAGTATCATTGTCCAAATGAAGCCGTGTTGCAATAGACGTGCATGTCGCCTATGAAGACCTCGTCTCTATACCCCGAAACACTGGTCATGAAGAATAAATAAAATCAGTTCTTTTCAGAACTACACATATGTAAAAGCGGCGACGGCAGTGTTTGCGTGCGTACACTCCTTCCTCTCACCTTTTCCAAGTTTGAAGGGACGATTCCTTCAGTAAGTTCGTTCTCAAATTAAAAGAAAAAATAAGGTAGTCCTGAAAAGGACTTTTTTAATGTCGATCCCCATCGGGAGCGTGGGAAAGTGTGGAATGAACTATTTTGTTTTGTTAAATTTATTCACTATTTTTTTCCACAGATGTGAAACATCAGATGTTCCTAGTTTTGTACTTTTACAGACCCTTTCCTTTTGCGAAACTGCATACAAAATGGCCTCGTTTTCACCTGTGAAAACCCTAACCATACAATGTTCTCCACCTACCTACATTAAAAAAAAATAAGGTAGCCCTGAAGAGGGCTGTTGATTGTCGATCCCCATCGGTAGACAAAACACGAACAACAACAACAACAACAAGAGTCGGACCAGCAATTGAGTCCAGGGCTGGTCGATCTCCGACCACAAGCAGTTTTTCTTGGAAATCCATAGAGCCCTGAAAAGGGCTGTTTAAAGTCGATCCCCATCGGGAGAGTGAGGGAAGGGGGCTATCTTTAATTTTCCCGTAGCTGTTCTATGTATGCATAGATTCCGCACGGGCTTTCCGTACCTGGTCCTCGTATGCATAGAGTTCGTCTGGAGTTAGGAACACCTTGCTTAATGTGATGTCCGTTCCATCGTTGTAGCAGTCAATCATATCTTTTAAAATATGACGGACGCTGATGTATCCGCTGCCAGTCCATTTCTCGTACACCTTGCAATACCAGAACCGTACGTTCTCCGTTCCAAACATCATCGACCACCGAAATATATGGCGCAATAAATTTAGATCGGAAGGACCGTTTGCCAGTAGCGTGTTAAGTGTCACGCGCCACGACTCTTTCCGCAGGGTGTTGCACTGGTGTACACGTTGCATGCTGCTGGGTGTGAGTGACTGAACCGTGATCGAGTACACTGCAGCCTCTCTTATATAGGACATCCCCACCACCACCACCACCAACCGCTATCCCACCGTCCGTCACTCACAACGCGCGCGGGTCACGCGCGCGGTGAAATTCATTTTTGTTGTGCCCCCGTTCCACATCACCCGTTAGGCCGGGACCTACAACATTTCTGTGTCTAGGTACCTACAACCAGGTATCTAGGTACCTACAAACCGGTATCTAGGTACCTACAACCAGGTATCTAGGTACCTACAACCAGGTATCTAGGTACCTACAAACCGATCTCTACAAAAATATGAACATTAAATAAAAGTTCGCGTGCAATAGGCCTACAGGGGAAAGCACGTTAAAAAAAACGCTTGTTAACGTTTGTAGGTACCTAGATACCTGGTTGTAGGTACCTAGACACGGAAATGTTGTAGGTCCCGGCCTAACGGGTGATGTGGAACGGGGGCACAACAAAAATGAATTTCACTCTAGCCTCGGGACTCGGGACTCGGGACTCTGGCCTCGGGCCTCTGACCTCGGGACCCGCGCGCGTTGTGAGTGACGGACGCTGGGATAGCGGTTGGTGGTGGTGGTGGTGGGGATGTCCTATATAAGAGAGGCTGCAGTGTACGCGATCACGGTTCAGTCACTCACACCCAGCAGCATGCAACGTGTACACCAGTGCAACACCCTGCGGAAAGAGTCGTGGCGCGTGACACTTAACACGCTACTGGCAAACGGTCCTTCCGATCTAAATTTATTGCGCCATATATTTCGGTGGTCGATGATGTTTGGAACGGAGAACGTACGGTTCTGGTATTGCAAGGTGTACGAGAAATGGACTGGCAGCGGATACATCAGCGTCCGTCATATTTTAAAAGATATGATTGACTGCTACAACGATGGAACGGACATCACATTAAGCAAGGTGTTCCTAACTCCAGACGAACTCTATGCATACGAGGACCAGGTACGGAAAGCCCGTGCGGAATCTATGCATACATAGAACAGCTACGGGAAAATTAAAGATAGCCCCCTTCCCTCACTCTCCCGATGGGGATCGACTTTAAACAGCCCTTTTCAGGGCTCTATGGATTTCCAAGAAAAACTGCTTGTGGTCGGAGATCGACCAGCCCTGGACTCAATTGCTGGTCCGACTCTTGTTGTTGTTGTTGTTGTTCGTGTTTTGTCTACCGATGGGGATCGACAATCAACAGCCCTCTTCAGGGCTACCTTATTTTTTTTTAATGTAGGTAGGTGGAGAACATTGTATGGTTAGGGTTTTCACAGGTGAAAACGAGGCCATTTTGTATGCAGTTTCGCAAAAGGAAAGGGTCTATAAAAGTACAAAACTAGGAACATCTGATGTTTCACATCTGTGGAAAAAAATAGTGAATAAATTTAACAAAACAAAATAGTTCATTCCACACTTTCCCACGCTCCCGATGGGGATCGACATTAAAAAAGTCCTTTTCAGGACTACCTTATTTTTTCTTTTAATTTGAGAACGAACTTACTGAAGGAATCGTCCCTTCAAACTTGGAAAAGGTGAGAGGAAGGAGTGTACGCACGCAAACACTGCCGTCGCCGCTTTTACATATGTGTAGTTCTGAAAAGAACTGATTTTATTTATTCTTCATGACCAGTGTTTCGGGGTATAGAGACGAGGTCTTCATAGGCGACATGCACGTCTATTGCAACACGGCTTCATTTGGACAATGATACTTTAATGAGACTAGAAAAATCTTCGAATAGTGTGCTAACCGTCAGCGTATACGCAGCGGTGAAGAAGAAGCCAAGAGTTGTCTGTGACGGCGCGTACGACACCGTTGACAGACCGCTTTTAGTTGCATACGACACAAAGGAGAAGTCAGATATCGACTACCCAATCACTAACGACTATAATCAAGGACATTTTTGTACAAGTTTCACCGTAATATTTCATAAAAATTGCAGCAGTGGAGACATTCGTGTATTCTAGGTGTGGCTAATGTTGTGCAGTAGGCCTACGGGGGAAAGCACATTTAAAAAAACGCATCCCGGCCCCACGGGCGATGTGGAAGAGGTTATAAATACATCCACCTTGATCTGAAACAGACACAGTCGTTTGATCGACTCTGAACGCTATGGACCCCCGACAGACTCGTGAGATTGTCACGGAAAGTGATATCGTTCAACTCATTGAATGGAACGAAGAGTGCGATAGACTGATTGAGCATTGTGCAATTATGGTTGGTACTGCGGAAGCCATAGATGGGGCGCTAGCCATGAAAAGACTGTTTCTTCAGTCAATTCCGATCCGTCAGATAGAGGAATACCTTTCGTTCAACATGCCAATTAACTTGAATTTGGGAGTGTTGAACAGTCTGTTGGACAAAGCCTACACCGTTCAATCGTAGAATCATGCGGCCCGTGCAATAGGCCTACTGGGGAAAGCACGTTAAAAAAAACGCATCTAGCTTCCGGCCTCACGGGCGATGTGGAACAGGAAGCACGACTCGGGGAGGATACAAACACTGCCGTCACCGCTTGCAGACTTCGGACTGTCCGTCACAGAAAAAAATACCTACATACGCACACACACTCACATGTGTACGGATGCAGCTAGATTATTCTGAAGGACGGGTGGGTTTACAGTGTTTGTGTGTGTGTGTGTGTGTGTGTGCATGTGTAGGTATATGTGTAAGTGTGCTTGTGCGTGTGTCTCGCTCACTTATCATTGGTATTGTAAGATAAGCGAGCTGTAGTCTGACAGAGTGTGTGTGTGTGTGTGTTAGTTGGTCGGTTAACAATAAAATTGTATTCTTTCATTGATTTGTTGCCGACATATGCCGCATGTATGTAGTTGGACGGCACAACAAGTACAGAAAATGTGTCGGCAAGGAAGGACTAGTGTGTTGCAAGAATGAATGAGGCATACCTTGCATGTTACTCCTTCCCGATATGATGGTGGTGGTGCCGCTTCTTCAACTACATCATCATCGATCTCCTCCGCTACTACCTCCTCCTCCACCACCTCCTCTTCCTCATCCTCCTCTACTATAACGTCTGTCGACTCGTTCCCATCTTCATCCTCAACGTCCATGGAGGTGTGTACGTAATTTGGCCAAGAGACTCTGCGACCCTCTAAATTGAAGACGCAGGCGACTAAGTCGTCGACATCTTTGTCGTCCGCCTCCGATGTTGTAAACACTGCACTAAAAGATGGTGCAAATGCTGCAGAAGGTAGTCGAGTGATGTCTTCTACACTGTGGTCATCTGCTTCGTATATGTTGACTTCCACTCGTGCTCTTGGTCGTATCCATCTTGGTGTAGGAATATACGCATGGTATTGAAAGTTTTCATATCGAGTAACATTACTCGAAGTAATTTGTACTTGTGAGTAATTGTTCATTGTGAATGAATGTGAACTGATTGATTAGTGTGCTTATATAGTGCAAGTACCATGACGTCGCGCTTGCTCCGCCCACCTAGGCTTGCTCGCTGTGTGTGTGTGTGTGTGTGTGTGTGTGTGTGTGTGTGGGTGTGTGGGTGTGTGTGTCTGTGTACTGCCGTCACCGCTTGTGCGAGTACCGTGACATCGCGCTTGCTCCGCCCACCTAGGCTTGCTCGCTCTGTGTGTGTGTGTGTACAAAAACTGCCGTCACCGCTTGCAGACTTCGGACTGTCCGCCACAGAAAAAAATACCTACATACGCACACACACTCACATGTGTACGGATGCAGCTAGATTATTCTGAAGGGCGGGTGGGTTTACAGTGTTTGTGTGTGTGTGTGTGTGTGTGTGTTTTAGTTCTAAAAAGAACTTTTTTTGTTATGTGTGCGTGCGTGTGTGTGTGTGTGTGTGTGTGTGTGTATGTTTTAGTTCTAAAAAGAACTTTTTTTAAGTTCTGAAAAGAACTGTTTTTTTCTTCTTACATTGGTTTGTTGTTGAGCACCACCGTTGGACTTCTTGCTTTTGTGTTTGTAAATGTCAGCGTGTAATTTTGCGACTTGAATATTTCAACGACGTCCTTTCCGTTGAACATTTCTGATATTCGTTTTGGTAAAAATATTGAAAAAATTTCTTCGGTGCCCTGAAGATTGGCCACCAGTTGCATGCCATATTTGGTTTTGGCAAAGTACATGCTGTCAACGGTGTACGGCTTTCCCTCCTCGAGTTCTGAACGCTTTCTTGTAGGCCGATACGACGCTTCAGATAGCTTGTTAAATTCTTCAACGAGCGTTGTTGATGCCATTGTTGTACTGGTCTGACTAAGAAACAACTGTGAGAGTCAGCAGTGCTGCATGTCTTTTTATACTATGATCCTCCCCCCACCACCAACCGGATGTGTTAACCATTCCATATTACTTTTCTACACTGGCCATCGATCGTATCAAATTCCAGCTCGTCTCTCCATTCACTCAATGATCCCACAAGTTCTGCAAAAACAGCGTTATAATTGAACCGGATGATAACACAAAATTTTTTCACTGTTGCTATTGTAATCAGTGCCTGAGGAAACAAAGTGTTTAATATTTTCATTAAATGTCGAACAGATTTAATTACACCATTTGTTCGGAAAGAAATAAACCAAATTTGAGACGATATATCCACATCCATGTTGATAAAATATTTAGTCGCTAAACTCGTTGTTCACCTCCTCCTCCTCTTCCTTCACCTCTTCAATCACTTTAATTCGCCAATGACCGTGGGCCAGTTTATCGTGTGACTTGGGAAGAAGATACCGTTTGTCATCCGTTGCTGATAGGGACAGCTTCTGTTGTTTCAGTGTATATATTCTATGACGATAGCTTCGTATGTTGTGATTTGCTGTGTAAACTTTTTCCAACTCTTGCAAACATTTTTTGTATTGTACGTGGTGAAGGTCTTCTTTTATGGAGAGTCTCGCCACACCTTTCGCCACCTTCTTCTCGTTTCTGTCTTGTAACAGCAGTGAATACATTTTCGCACGTAGCCCTACGAATTCCCTTATCGGACGTCCATGCATCTCGTCCTTGAAGGTGCCTAATTTTTTCTTGTTGTAAACACTGTAACACTGGTGGTCGATCGGGTACTCTGATGTGTCGAACCGGTCGAGATCTCTAGTCATATCGTCGTAGATGTTATCCGTCTCGATTTGATAGAGGAGGCTGTCCGTATCCGTCATGAGCAATTTAATTTTTTCACCGTATCGTGCTTTGGAATACCCGTAATGAAATTCATACATAATGTGTTTACTGATGTCAAGCACACTGAAGCCTACGTAAATCGGCTTATTTAATTTTATACTGGTTTGCTTTAACGACACCCCAGCCACGCGCTCGTTGAATGGAAACCAAGATTTTAATCGTGGCTTGGCTATCAGTTTGTCCAATTTCGATGGGTCCATTACCAGGTGAAAATCTATCCTATTTCTAACGTTTTCCAGACTCTTTCCATACACTGCGTTAATCATTAATTTGAAAAAATCAGTTTCAAATTTATTTTTAGCTTCCTTCCTGCGTTGTGTGTTAAAATCGATGTACGTCTGCATCCACCTCTTTTGTTTAAACGATAGAACACGGTGAATTTTTTTCAACTTCATTCCGTATTTCACGTACTGCTGCAAGTTCCGATAATGTAGCACGTATTTTTCACGATCATCTAAGGTGGTAAGAAGTTTAGGTGTTGAAGGTGTTCTGCCGGAAACGTTCGGTGGTAACTTTCGTTCGGGTGCCAACGGATAGTCGTTATGCATGTCGTGTAGATCCGCCGGATATTCAAGATCTACCTCGAGTATATAACCCGTCTCGTTGTCTACGTCCACCTTTTCCCACGCAAAGTCGTCGATTTCATCTTGGGACAGCCAACGAAAGTCTCTGTACGGCATCGGCTCCATCATCGCGGTTCCGTACAGATTGGTACAATCGTAGTACTGTATCCAAGTTGTCGGTTGCGATGGATCGTATTGGTTCGGTAGAGACGGGTTATTCGCCTTTGCATATCGATTGGAGATCATGGCCACTCCTCCCCGCGTACCACGCTCGATGAACAGATGCATATCAATATCGGTCAATAGATGAAGTTCGATTTTTGTCATTTTCAGCATGGCGTACCATCCCAAATGTGGAGTGGAAAAGAAATGGCACGGGTCAAGATTGTAGTAGCGCATGCTGAGATCCCTAAAGTTTTCGAAGACATCGGCTAGCAGCAGTACGTCGGTCTGAAGATACAAATCATGGTAGTCGCCAAACGTATCGATGTTAAAAGCAGACCATACAGATTTCGCGTGTTCGTAGTCTTCGTCGGTTATGTTGGCGCGGTGTAAAGTGCTGAAGAAAGAAGATTTTGGCGGAAGCTGACGATCCTGGAACTTCTCGATGTCGGTCGAATACTCGTACGGGAACACGCCCTTGCGTAACATCAGGTCTCGACGTCGGCCATATACGGTGGTCGTACGTTTGAACGTCTCATTCTTAAGCGTGTCGCTGTGACAGCCGTCGACCAAGTTTTTAACCAAAGTGTCCAACGATGC
Organism: Catonia carolina; assembly: GCA_035578175.1. Classification (NCBI taxonomy): domain Eukaryota; kingdom Metazoa; phylum Arthropoda; class Insecta; order Hemiptera; family Achilidae; genus Catonia; species Catonia carolina. The sequence continues at coordinate 6,728,768 of JAQMRL010000004.1, forward strand.
GTTCAAAAATTGAAGTGAGTCGAGAAATCGCAACGGTCCCAACTGTATGCACGAGAATCTTTCGCTGTTGTTGGCGATAACTTTTACCTGTTCTTTCTTGAACTTGCTCAACGATTGAACTATATGATGTGAATCATACCCGCGGAGGTTGTGGAAAAATACGGGGTTGTGCAGACATCGCTTGGCGTTCAGGTTGCATCGGTTGTGAGCCGGTCCCAAAAATTTTCCCGATGTGTGGGAATGATGTCTGACTCGGTCGTCACCCATCGGAGTATCGCATAACATGCAGTTGATGGTGGTTTCATATTCGGCTTCTTCCTCCCACGTTAGCCGCATCGGGATGATATTCATCATCCGCTCTTTTAGTGCCTTTCCTTTCTTCAACAATTCATCTATCATTTTCTCAATCACGTCCACGCCGGCAGTAGCTCTCACAACAACCGGACCATCTTCTATGTCACCGTTCTCGTCTACAATCACATACGAGTACCCAGAAGGCGTGTGTACTGCTACTTTATCGGTGTAGGCAAAGGTGCGTGGTGTCTTCAGATGATCGTTGTCGTTAACACTTTGCTGAGGGTTCGGTTCAGCTGTCGCAGTCGGTACGACAAACGATTCTGTATCGGCGTACACGGTGAACGGTGCTCGCAGTGTCCACGAGTAATTGCGAAATCGCATCACCGATGACCTCTCGTCTCCCGGTTTTGGAAGCTCGATCCGCTGTGTCCCATGTGTTTCACATAGCTTAACGTGCTCGTCTCTGTTGCGTAAGGCAATTTTCGGATTAGGTGAAGAGAATCTATGCAGACAAAACGGACAGTAGTGGGCGGCATTACAATGTTTTGTCAATCCGCTGAGAAGACGAGACAGTCCGTTTTTCCCTGGTTTCGTGTTGATCAAGCAGTAATGCAGCTGACCCTCCTTCTCACCGGACAGAAGTAGCAGGTGTATGATGTGCGGGCGTTGACGATTTTTTGTTATTCGAACTGGATACACTATGTCCTCGTCTTCGTCGTACGACAACACGTTAATTGCGATGGTTTCGTTCATGCGCTCAAACCAGTTGATATCATGTAATTTTACCGGATACATGATGCCATCCATCTTGATAGTGTCTTCGTATTGTCGATACCACGAGGCCCTTAAATGATTCCCAGGCTGGTCGTGAAAATATGCAAGAATCGACCACAGGAAGCAACGTTCATCGTCGTAGTTCTTTATGTTGATGACGGCCTTTTTAACTGCAAGTTTTTTCGGGAGCTCGATGTAAGAACTCCTGGCTCCGTGGAGTGGTCGGTACCGGACTATATGGAGGTATACCTCCTTTATCTTCTTCAACGTCCATCCCGATCCGTTCTTCAGGTACTGCTCCATGCTGTTGACGATCTTGTCGATGGATTCTAAATACTGATCGGTCAGACGTTCGAGGGCATCCACGTGTACGTTGATCGATTCTTTGGTGCTTCCGTGAAAAATGGCGTCCACTTCGGTCCATTCGTCTTCTCCCTCTTCCATCAGTACGATTTTATGCATAGTCACTTTCACTGTTACGTACCACTTGGCATTGTTCTGAAAGCGACTTCCTTCTTCTATGATGTTGTATAGTATTGGATACTTGTAGCGAAATAAAATCAACTTCAAGTCGTCTTCGTCGTGCTCTTCAATGTTCCAACGAAAGTGGATCATGTTGTCTTCGATCGAACGAACAACTTCTGGTGTAGTAGTCATGGTGAATGCTCAGAACAGAATGAGTGAACGGGACTGTGTAGCCGTGCTTATATAATCCGGTTATTGCACAACATATTATCATTGGTTATTGCATCACATTACGTCATTGGTTATTGCACAATATTGCATCATTGTACATGGACTGTGTAGCCGTGCTGTCGGTTATTGCACAACATTACATCATTGGTTATTGCATCACATTACGTCATTGGTTATTGCACAACATTACATCATTGGTTATTGCACCACATTACGTCATTGGTTATTGCACAATATTGCATCATTGGTTATTGACTGTGTAGCCGTGCAATCCGGTTATTGCACAACATTACATCATTGGTGATTGCACAATATTGCATCATTGGTTATAGTACATAATATTTGAAATACATTTTTATTGAACAAAGGCAGGTTCTCCTTGAAGTGGAAAATTATCTACCTGAGACGAGACTATACGATTTACAAAGGACCTGTTTTGGGTGTGGTAGATTATTCAGCGGCTGTGTGTCATCTTGCACAAGATTGCAACATATTTAATGTAGTAATTAACTACCGGAAACATATGGTTGATAGCGTCTGTAGCTTAAGTAGTTGTGTAATTGGAAACGCACCGGACGTAGATAGGAAAACGATGAATGTGTGGGTGATAAAAGTCGATTCAGGAAGTTCGTGAACGGATATTGCAATCTGGTTACAGGAAGTCATAAACAGTCGATTTCTTTGACAGGATGTTTGCGGTTGATAAACAGCAGGCCTAGTAGTAATTAACTACCGGAAACTCTTTGACAGGATGTTTGCGATTGATAAACAGCACAATAAAAAGGCGTAATTAACTACCGGAAACATGTGGGTGATAGCGACTGAAAGTAGTTGTTTGACGTACCGGACGTAGATAGCAAAAAGTTGAACGACGTTTTTGCTCGATGGCAATCTAATTACAGGAAGTGATAAACAGTCCAATTAATTCACAGGCTGTTTGCGGTTAATAAACAAGGCGAACAGGATGTTTGCGGTTGATAAAAAGCTACAAAGGCCGTGTAGTAATTAACTACCGGAAACTCTTTGACAGGATGTTTGCGATTGACAAACAGCACAATACAAAGGAGTAATTAACTACCGGAAACGTGTGGGTGATAGCGACTGAAAGTTGTTGTTTAACGTACCGGATCGCAAAACGTTGAACGACGTTTGTGCTCGATGGCAATCTGATTACAGAAAGTGATAAACAGACGACAGGCTGTTTGCGGTTGATAAACATTGAAGCTAGGCTTTTGTTTGACACAGTAGCAGACGGTTGCGGACAGCGAGTTTGCACACCACACATGGAGCGTGACGACAAGTGTTTTACCCTTGAACAACAATCGTGGTGTGTCATTATTAATACGCTGTTAGAGCATGGTGAGACTTCCTACGACATCGATACATTACTCCATTTGGCACGACATTCACGCGGATGTACACTGTACTTGGCATACATCAAAAGGCATGAGTTTAAAAACAAGATGTTAGAGACGATTGAATACAAGCCGGTGTCCCTCCACCATACTATAGACATGACCTTGCGAGATGGTTGGGAACACCGTACGCTCAGAGTGTTCACAAGTGAAAATGCTGCCTATTCGTATTGCAATCATTCATATACGAATTATTACAAGAAAAGAATTGTGGAGGAACTGTCAAGCAGCGAACTGATTTAAACAGAGAACTCTTTACAGACACAAGCACACTTACACACAAACACTGTAACCCCACCCGTCCTATCAGAAAAGATATATTTGCATCCGTACACGTGTGCAGGTATTTTTTTCTCGGGGGCGGACAGTCCGAAGTCTGCAAGCGGTGACGGCAGTGTATGGCCGGGGGGGGGGGCTAACCACCTCGTAGAAACGGTGCGGCCACCAGCGAGAAGGGCAACATCACGTCACAGGTTTTGCCGGGGGAGGGGACTCGGGACTCTGGCCTCGGGACTCTCGCCTCGGGACTCTGGCCTCGGGACTCTGGCCTCGGGCCTCTGACCTCGGGACCCGCGCGCGTTGTGAATGACGGACGCTGGGATAGCGGTTGGTGGTGGTGGTGGGGATTTCCTATATAAGAGAGAGGCTGCAGTGTACGCGATCACGGTTCACTCACTCACTCACACCCAGCAGCACCGGAAATGGGCGGTGCTTACCTAAAGCGATAACAAACGACAGTGTACCCTGGTTAGTCGAGCACACAACAACCGCCATCTACCCTTCCGGAAATGGGCGGAGCTTACCTAAAGCGATAACAAAAAACGGTGTACCCTGAATGGTCGAAGACACAACAACCACCATATCCCCTCCGGAAATGGACGGAGCTAACGTAAAGCGATAACAAAAAACGGTGTACCCTGAATGGTCGAAGACACAACAACCACCATCCCCCTCCGGAAATGGGCGGAGCTAACTTAAAGCGATAACAAAAGACGGTGTGTCCTGATTGGTCGAGAATACAACCTCATAATCACCCCTCCGGAAATGGGCGGAGCTAACTTAAAGCGATAACAAAAGACGGTGTGTCCTGATTGGCCGAGGATACAACCTCATACTCACCCCTCCGGAAATGGGCGGAGCTAACTTAAAGCGATAACAAAAGACGGTGTGTCCTGATTGGTCGAGGGGCGTGGCCTAACCGGTCACGTGGTCTACCACACAACCAGACGGCGTCAATCCCAACTCTCTAACGCTTAACACAAAAAACAAAATGGCGGTGGCTACAGTATCACCATTACATACACTACTATTGGGCGTCTATAAGACAAGGACGACAGCATTACACCCGCAGTCGGATGGAATGGTTGAGCGCTACATCAAGACAGTTAAGAGCATCTGCGCAAGTTAGTCTCCAAGAACCAACGAGACTGGGAACAGAAGCTTTCTGTTTCCTTGATAGCCTACAGAGCGGCGATACATGAAACCACCGGCTTGACACCCGCAAAGATGATGTTCGGCCGTGAACTACGGTTGCCTTGCGATCTGCTGTTCGGCGCTCCGCCTGACAAGGAACAACCAGCTCAACAGTACACCGCGGAATTGGTAGCAAGTATCCACGAAATCCACGAATATGCACGGCAACATCTGCAAGTAGCAAGTGATCGAATGAAGGCAAGATACGACTTGATGGCTAACTCCGCAGGATTTCAACCTGGTGACCGTATATGGCTCTACAGACCGAGAAGGAAGAAAGGAAGGTGCCCTAAGCCGGAAAATCAATTGGAAGGCCGGTATGCTGTCCTCGATCGCATCAACGACGTGGTCAACCGAGCACAGCGACGCCCAACGACCAAGAAGATGGTAGTTCATCTCGATCGATTGGCACCGTACTTCGGGGCTACTCGGGACGAGCAGCCTTAAGATGGGGCAATGTAACAAGATCAAAGAAAAGACGAGATTGTTCACGAAGGTTCCAGAATTCCATTCATAAAAATAATTAAGGAATAATAAAAAGAACAATATACAATAAGATCAGTTTTGTAAATGACAGTTGTAACCATAAAAGTGTGTCTGAATGTGTGAATTTATTCATAAGGGTTGTAATAACTATCATAAAGTTTAGGTATTGTGTACAGCTATTATGAGGGTGGCAGGTTGGTTACGTTTTATATTTACAAAAGACCTTTTGTTGACTTATTAATAATGGATTTTTCTAGCGTTCATAAATAAAGAGTTATTTTTGTACTTGAGTAGATTTCTCTACTTTGTTCTGGAACGATCTTTATGAATGATTTTAAAAGGAGGCCCCGGAGTGCGGTCCACTCAGTATTCGTGTGATCTTTGCCAAGCGTTTATCGCGGTGCATCTACAGGTTACGCATCCGAGCAACGATTGTTATACTATCTCTTTGTTGTGTGTGTTTGGTGTAAAGTTTTTTTGTGATTGTATTGTAAAGTTAATGTGTAGTTTTTGTGGAATGCAGTTTCTGTGTTTTTGTATGTTTGTGTAATCTGTAAAAGTGTGTGTAAGTTATTTATTGTTAATCATCTTTTAAGTGAATTATTAAATCATTTTTGTATTACTTAATTATAATTAGTTTAATCATTTATTTTGTAATCTTTTAGTGAAATAAATATTTGTAATTTGTAAACTTTAGTTTATTTATTATTTAATAACCTAGATCCCGAAACGGACCTTAGCAATAATTGTCACAATACTTACGAGTGTGAATTTCATACACTTACCAGACAGGTATAACAGTAGTGTTATAGTGGTGGCCAAACAATAGGGATACTGCGTTTTCGGATTCATCACACCTAGGAGAGTTGGGACTGACGTCATCTGTCTGAGTTGTAGACCACATGACCTGTTTGGCCACGCCTTCGACCAATCAGGGTGCACCGCGTTGTTTGTTATCGCATTAAGTACCAGATCACGTGAGTTTGTTTGTCCATCAGGGTACATTATCATCGCTAAACCGGTGGGGGGTGGTAGAGTTGGGATCGACGTCATATGTCTTAAGTGGGGTAGACCACATGACCTGTTTGGCCACACCTTCGACCAATCAAGGCTACGCCGATGTGGGGGGGGGGTGACCTGCTAATACTACATCGCCGCCATCCTGTTTTCGAGTTAAGAGTTAGAGAGTTGGGGGATTGACGTCATCTATCTCGAGTGGGTATTTAGGCACCTACCATCAGGAATCTAGTTATCTACAACCAGGTATCTTGGTACCTACAACCTGGTATCTAGGTACCTCCAGGTATTTAGGTACCTACAATCAGTAATCTAGGTACCTACAATCAGGAATCTAGGTACCTACAATCAGGAATCTAGGTACCTACAACCATGTATCTAGTTACCTACAACCAGGTATCTAGGTACCTGTAATCAGGAATTTAGGTACCTACACCCAGGTATTTAGGCACCTACAATCAGGAATCTAGGTATCTACAACCAGGTATCTAGGTATCTTTGTTCCTACAATCAGGAATCTAGGTACCTATAAACAGGTATCTAGGTACATACAGACAGGTATCAAGGCCTTTTCTGCTCAATTTTTTTTTAACCATTCATAGTGCAAGAGAGAGAGACATGGACTTCGGACTTCTGGCTTTTGTGTGTCGTACGAGTTGGGAAGAAGGAAACGCTTGTCGTCGAATGATGATGATGACATCTACTGGTCAATTTCAATTTTTTCCTCCTCCTCCACCACTTCCTTCTCGTCTTCCTTTTCTATGTCTTTAATCCGCCAATGTCCGTGTGCCAGTGTGTTGTGCGAGTTGGGAAGAAGGAAACGCTTGTCGTCTAACGATAGTACCTACAATCAGGAATCTAGGTACCTTCAACCAGTTATCTAGGTATCTACAACCAGGTATCTAGGTATCTATGTACCTATAATCAGGAATCTAGGTACCTATAAACAGGTATCTAGGTACCTACAGACAGGTATCTAGGCCTTTTCTGCTCAACACTTACAATATACATATGAAATAAGGTAGCCCTGAAAAGGGCTCTGTCTTTTAGGAACGATAGTGTTTAGGTAGATACATTTCAGTATCGCAGCTTGGTGTACCTACAACCATGGCCTGCTTAAACCATGCATGCCGTTTACTTGAATAACTTACCAACACTGCTTGTCGTTGAAACTTACTTGTGCTTCCTGTTCCACATCACCCGTGAGGCCGGAAGCTGGATGCGTTTTTTTTAACGTGCTTTACCCAGTAGGTCTATTGCACGCGCCGTACGATTCTACGACTGAATGGCATAGGCTTTGTCCAACAGACAGCTCAACGCTCCCAAATCCAAGTTAATCGGCATGTTGAACGAAAGGTATTCCTCTATCTGACGGATCAGAATTGACTGAAGAAACAGTCTTTTCATGGCTAGCGCACCATCTATGGCCTCCGCAGTACCGACCATAATTACACAATGCTCAATCAGTCTATTGCACTCTTCGTTCCATTGAATGACCTGAACGATATCACTTTCCATGACAATCTTACGAGTTTCACGGGGTCCATAGCGTTCGGAATCGATCAAACGACTGTGCCCACTTCAGATCGGGGTGGATGTATTTATAAACTCTTCCTGTTCAACATAGCCCGTGAGGCCGGAAGGTTGATACCTTTTTTTATCCCCCGTAGACCACAACATCCCCGTCGTCTAGAGAATATGAATGTCTCCTCCGCTGTAATTTTTTATGAAAGATTTTGTAGGTACCTAGATTCCTGATTGTAGGTACCTAGATCTCTGATGGTAGGTACCTAGATACCTAGATACATGGTTGTAGGTATCTAGATTCCTGACTGTAGGTACCTAGATATCTGGTTGAAGGTACCTAGATTTCCGGCTGTAGGTACCTAACGGGACTGTAAGGATGAGGAGTTCGTCTAGCTTTGTGTCGTTTAGCTAGTCGGATGAAAGGGTTAGCTCGGATTAGGAGAGGATAAAAACACTGCCGTAGACTTCTACACATAAAATGTCTGGTCATTCTAAGATGAGTGGTCTGCAGATCACGAAGTGCTGTAACCCGTTCTTCACCGAAGCGAAGAACTCGAAATATACGTACGACAATTGAACGCATGTCGTACATGGCATAAACAAACTCTTCAACGTGTTCAAAGTGATTCTTTTTGTTCTAAGAGTCTACAACGAACGACTGTTGGTTTCTCATATAAAACATTAGTGTGTGTGAGAGAGAGAGAGAATGGTGGTGGGAGTTAACTAACCGCTCTATGTACACTGCACATGAGTAAATCACCACAGGATGTGTTACATCTCCTATCACACTAGATGTTTGCCACACCAGATGTCAATATAAATTACAGCACTAGTTTGAATAATACACTCGTTCCATTTTTAACCGTTCATAGTGAGAGCGCTTCGGGAGCCAGATTTGGGTCGGAGTGGGTTCTACTACAGAGGCCAACGCGACAAAATAGCTTGCATATTTTGCGGAACAAAATTGAAAAACCTACACAATAAGAGCAGATTAAAGGATGTTAGAAAACATGATAAAACATGTAAAGGTCCCGCCACTCCACTAATTAAAAATTTAGCATAGCCTTTTTCCTAATCTCCTCTTCTCTCTCTCTCTCTCTCCCGATGGGGATCGACTAAACAAAACAGCCCTTTTCAGGGCTACCTTATTTTATAGTATTTTAAGTGTTGAGCGGAAAAGATCAAGTGTGTGTGTGTGCGCGTATACAAACAGCGCCGTCACCTCTTTTTTCCATGGCTTCGGACATGCTACCCCCAAGAATATGAATATTTACATACGCGTACGCACGCGTACACGGATGTGAATAGAGATATCTTATTGAGATAGACGGGTTTACGGTGTTTGTGTGTGTGTGTGTGTGTGTGTTTCTGTTAATTATTATTTATATCGGTGTATGAGTATGTACGTGTAAAGTTCTGAAAAGAACTATTTGTCTTTTCTTCTTCTTCTTCATGTACTGCATCGATTCTTCTTCACATTAGGTTAGTTTGTTTACCACCACCGTTGGACTTCTGGCTTTTGTGTGTCGTACGAGTTGGGAAGAAGGAAACGTTTGTCGTCGAATGATGATGATGACATCTACTGGTTCAATTTCCATTTTTTCCTCCACCTACACCACTTCCTTCTTGTCTTCCTTTTCTATCTCTTTAATCCGCCGATGTCCGTGTGCCAGTGTGTCGTACGAGTTGAGGAGAAGGTAACGCTTGTCGTCTAACGATGATAGCGATAGCTTTTGTTGCTTGAGCGTGTAGATCGTGTGTCGAAAGCTGCGTATATTGTGGTTGGTCTGCGTAGGTCTTCTTTAATAGAGAGTCGCGCCACGCCTTTCCCACCTTCTTTTCTTTCTTGTCTTGCAACAGCAAAGAGTACATTTTCGCGCGCAAGCCGACAAATTCCTTTATCGCTCGTCCATGCAATTCATCCTTAAACGTACCCAACTTTTTCTTATTGGTGAGACTGAAGCACTGGTGGTCAACGGGCTATTCTGACGTGTCGAACCGGTCGAGGTCGTTCATCATATCGTCGTAGATATTGTCCGTCTGAATCTGATAGAGGAGGCTGTCAGTATCTGTCATAAGCAATTTTATTTTTTCTCCGTAACGGGCTTTGGAGTGTCCGTAATGAAAGTCGTACATTATGTGTTTGCTTATGTCCAGAACACTGAAGCCTACGTAAATCGGTTTGTTCAGTTTGATGACGGCCTTCTTTAACGATACACCGGCCACACGTTCGTTAAATGGAAACCAGGATTTTAATCGCGGTTTCGCTATCAATCTGTCCAATGTAGAAGGGTCCATCACCAAGTGGAAGTCGATCCGATTCCTCACGTTTTCTAGACTCTTTCTGTACACTGCGTTTATCATGAGTTTAAAAAAATCTGTCTCAAATTTGTTTTTAGCCTCCTTCCTCCGCTGAGTATTGAAATCAATGTAGGACTGCATCCACCTTTTCTGTTTAAACGTGAGTGCACGATGGATCTTCTTCAGCTTCATTCCGTATTTTACGTAATGCTGCAGGTTGCGGTAATACAGGACGTATTTCTCTCTATCGTCTAAGGTGGTTAACAGTTTTTGTGTTTTGCTGTTGTCGGTTGGCGGTTTCTTGCGTTCTGGTGCTAGTGGGTAATCGTTATGTAGGTCGTGTAGATCCGCAGGATATTCTAGATCCTCCTCGAGTATATATCTCGTCTCATTGTCCACGTCCACATTCTGCCATTCAAAGCTTCTGATTTCTTCTTCTGTCAACCAACGAAAGTCTTTGTAGGGCATTGGTTCCATCATCGCAGTTCCGTAGAGATTAGTACAGTTGTAGTATTGTATCCAAGTTGTGGGTTGTGAAGGGTCGTGCTGGTCAGGTAGAGACGGGTTATTTGCCTTCGCATATTGATTAGATATCATGGCCACTCCACCCCGCGTTCCTCGCTCGATGAAGAGGTGCATGACGATGTCCGTTAAAAGATGTAGATCGATTTTAGTCATCTTCAGCATAGCGTACCATCCCAGGTGAGGTGTGGAGACGAAATAGCACGGGTCAAGATTGTAGTAGCGCATGCTGAGATTTCGAAAATTCTCAAAGACATCGGCTAGCAGCAGTACGTCGGTCTGAAGATACAGGTCGTGGTAGTCACCAAACGTATCGATGTTAAAAGCGGCCCATACAGATTTCGCGTGTTCGTAGTCTTCGTCGGTTATGTCGGCACGGTGTAAAGTGTAAAGAATGCAGACTTTGGCGGAAGCTGACGATCCTGGAATTTTTCGATGTCGGTCGAATACTCGTACGGGAACACACCTTTGCGTAACATTAGGTCTCAACATTGACCATAAACGTAGGTTGTACGTTTGAACGTGTCGTTCTTAACCGTGTCGGTGTCACAGCCGTCGACCAAGTTTTTCACTAAAGTGTCCAAAGAAGCATTCAGAAATTGGAGTGAGTCGAGAAATCGTAACGGTCCCAAATGTATGCTCGAGAATCTTTCGCTGTTGTTGGCGATAACTTTCACCTCCTCTTTCTTGAACTTGCCCAACGATTGAACTATATGATGTGAATCATACCCGCGGAGGTTGTGAAAAAGTACGGGTATGTGGTGACATCGCTTGGCGTTCAGGTTGCAACGGTTTTGAGCCGGTCCCAAAAATTTTTTAGATGTTTGGGAATGATGTCTGACTCGATCGTCACCCACCAACGTATCGCACAACATACAGTTGATGGTCGTTTCAAATTCGGCTTTTTCCTCCCGCGTCAGCCGCATCGGGATAATGTTCATCATCCGCTCCTTGAGTTCCTTTCCTTTACGTAGCAAATCATCGATCATTTGCTCAATCACGTCCACGCTGGCAGTAGCTCTGACAATGACTGGTCCATCTTCTATGTCACCGTTTTCATCGACTATCACATACGAGTACCCGGATGTTGTGTGTACTTCTACTTTCTCGGTGTTTGCAAAGGTGTGCGGTGACTTTAGATGCTCGTTGTCGTTAACGCTTTGCTGAGGGTTCGGTTTAGCTGTCGCAGTCGGTACGACAAACGATTCTGTATCGGCGTACACGGTGAACGGTGCTCGCAGTGTTCACGAGTAATTGCGAAATCGCATCACCGATGACCTCTCGTCTCCCTCTCGTCTCCCGTCTCCCGGAAGCTCGATCCGCTGTGTGGCGTGTGTTTCACATAGCTTAACGTGCTCGTCTCTGTTGCGTAAGGCGATTTGTGGATGAGATGAAGAGAATCTATGTAGACAAAACGGACAGTAGTGGGCGGCATTACAATGTTATGTCAATCCACTGAGAAGACGAGACAATCCGTTTTTCCCCGGTTTCGTGTTGATCAGGGTGTAATGTAGTTGACCCTCCTTCTCACCGGTCAGCAATAACAGCTGAATGATGTGTGGACGCTGACGGTTTTTCGTTATTCGGACTGGATACACGACGTCTTCGTCTTTGTCGTATGACAGCACGTTGATTCCGATGGAATCATTCAATTTACTAAACATTCAAATAAATATTATTCGGCAAACTATTTGATATAAGTAATATAATTTAATTTTAAAAAAATTATATATTTTTTAATAGAATTAAAAAACTCTCTTTTCCGATAGACGATTTTTTGGGTTGACAAACTATCCTGGAAGGAAACCGGTGCTGCGCATAGTAGTATCAGGATTAAATTATTGTTATGGCTGGCAGGATATCTTTCTAAACGCATTGTATACACAACGTATATTATACGCAATTTTGAAGAGTTGTTCTCCGCCGTTCTGTCGCCTTCCATACATGAGTCCATCGCATGCACCTTTGGTTTCTTTTTTCAAATTAGGCATAAACCCACTATCAACGAATCCACGAACAAATCCTTTAGTAATTTGTTTACGTCGTTCGTTCAGTAACCAACGGGTTGGTCTAGTCTAGAAGAAAAGTTGTCGCCGCAAGTCAGCTGTTTAGTTGACTTTTCGACAGGTTTTCTGACAGCTGATTTTCGAAGACGGAGGTTCCTAGTTTAAATCCTAGTATATAGTGTAATTGGTTCTTTTATACGAATTTGAATACTAGACAGTGGTTACCAATATATTTTGATGGTTGGGGGTCAATTAACCATACTCTCTCAGGAATGGTCGGCCTGGTTATGTACGAGACTACAGCTCTTTTAAACGTCATACTAATCATTGGGTCATGAGGTTGCTTATTGTTCTTAATCGAACAAATTGCAACCTACATGCATTGGGGATAAAAAAAACAAAAATTTGTTTAAGAATTTTTAACATGTTATTTTGCGCTTTTTTAACATTACACCACCTGACAATGTCAATCAAATATTTCCTGATTACGCTTACGATGTGAAAAAAGAATGCGCATTTTGCTGTTTGCCCACTCTCTCTGCAAAATGATTCTAAGTACACTTCCATAATGCTATTTCATATCATGTAATGTGTCGCCCCAATTACTAGTTTTAGCAGTTTTACAGTAGGTAAATAAAACATTAAAGAGAAAAAACTTTTTCTAAAATATAAAAAATGAAAAATGGACTAGGAATAGATTGTTATTTGCTTTGTTTTTTGCTTAAAAACAATGCGATAAAAAATTAAACTAAGAAATTCGGGTAATAGCAAACTTTATTAGACAGACCTGAACCAAGTAGGGATATTTTAATATTTATTCTGGACCGATTTTCTTTCAGTATAAAATTCTGGACAGAGATTACATATTTTAGAAAAAAAATGTTATGGGTAGAATAAAGTACACCCATTCAGTCTTTTCCTTTTTTCTCTTACAAAATCTGAGCAAACGACATTTTTTTAAATGCCCGGAAAAACAAGGGCCATCGTTTTAGACAAAAAAGTTTATTAATGAGTGGGGTACCTAAAGTGAAGTTTTTACCATCCAATTCACCTCGATTTTCTCGCGAGTATGAGCTTAACAATCGTAATATTTATTGAACATTCCGAAACAGCAGAACGACTCTCGATAGGGATAACGATAAAGTTTAAATTGAATTTCTTAGCGTATCGCCACCATTCCGAAGTTTTTCACGATTTTTTCGCTGATTTCAGCAGACCAAACAAAACAAATTTACAGAACAATCCAGAACAAATGAGAGCTATCATTTAAAGTAAAACCCAAAAAGTATTGAATGCATAAGCTTATACTTGCCACTCCAAAGTTTTCTTTGATTTTCTAGCATATTTGAACGGGGAAAACGAAAATTTCTCGTAATTTTCCGGAACAAACGAAAGGCTGTCTATGTAAAAAACTTTAAAATATTGAGTAGAGGGGGATTAGTGTGAAATAAGCACCACCCAGTTCTTCTCTATATCTCGCTAACTTGAAAGGAACTAACAAAATATTTTGCGAGACCATCCGAAACAAATGAAGGTCTATCCCTGAACTGCAACATAATTTTAAATGTTGAGCGGGAGGAGGCCAGTGTGAAGTTAGCCCTTCCCGGCGTTTTTCACTTATTTGGTCTGAACAAACAAAAGATTTTCTGGAATAATCCGGTAGAAATGTTGACCGATCAATTTTACAAGTTAGTTTTTGAAATTTTTGTATGGGAGCCAACTTTACAGTCCTGGTTTGAACTTCTACAGGTTTAGCTAATTAAACAAGGAGAGAGGTGGTTTACATTTGCCTTCCTCGCCGAGTTGAAAAATATGCTTATCAGTATGCCACGTCGTCTGCAAAGCACCTATTTTTGACCCTGCAAATGACACACCTTACGTTATTCACCACAGGGTTTGGCAGCATAATGAAATTTATTACGCTCAGAGGAGATATAACTCTGACATGTATCTTTTACACTTGTACCTGTTCTGTTCTTAAATACTTCAGTCATATGTTTGGCTTACCATGTGATGAAAAAAAACTAAATTTTTTTTAGTCCTGGAACAAGCAAATCGAGTGCAAATAATTTAACACTCCACCTGCCTGTTATGTGCAACCCCTTACAGTACTATTATTTCATTAAAGGCAGTTGCCACTGACAATCAGAACATGCATTTTATTCGTCACTTAAGCGTGTAAATTTAAACTGATAATTCAAAGGTTACCAACATCGAGAAAATGCTTAAAAAACGGCGAAAATTTTTTTATAAAAGATAATAAATTGATAAGAGAGTAGATAGTCGATTTTTTAAAAGTAAATTCAGTACACTCGCAAATGTCCAACGCGACTTCTGAACGTGTAGGTCAGCAGAGACTGTAATTTCCCAAAGCTGAAGAAGCTTATTAAAATTAATCGGTAGCAAAAACAAACCTATGTTATTTATTTTTTGATATTTTAAAGCTTCTGACCGTGTCCCGTATGATTTACCCATAAAAAAATTTAGGTTATGGTATTAGAGAGACATGAGACGGTCAAATTGCCATCCAATCATTGCAAAGTTAAAGCAAAATACATATAAAATTTTATACAAGTTAAAAGGGGAGTTCAGCAAGTTAGAATTTTAAGACCCTTGTTATTTCTAATTTTTATTTAACGATCTCGCTGATTTTCTTGCCTCCTTCAATGTTTTATTATTTGCTGATGATACGATAATATATCTCGAAGATGAAAACTATGAACAAGGTGTAAAACTAAAGAAGCTTGAAGTAACGTTGCAGACTGGATGCAAAAAATTATCTAGTTCTCAACTCAGATAAAACTGTGGCCAAATGCTTCACTGGTCGTAAGGAAATAAGTAACCAAAGTAAGAATATCTCCATTAATGACAATATATCAAAATCTTTTGTAACAAGTAAGTTACAAAATTTTAAAAATTAATATTAGGTAGCAAACTATCCTGGGACAGGCGTATTGAGGAACGTGTCTGCTATATAATCAAATCCTACTGCTACGCCCTAAAACGCTTAAAAATAAGGTACTTAGCGTACCTTTGAGTATTCATCATGTTTACAAATTCTCACATTTAAAATACAACGTTACATCTTTTTTTTAAAAACATTTTTTAAATGGTTGTAATCAATACTTCATATTTGAAGACATCGGGTGTCTCGTTGTTTTTTCTATCATATTAGGAAATAGTCTACATAAGTTATGTTTTTCGATTTTCGGTCCATAAAATCGTGGTGCGGAGCTTATTCGAAGGCGGGGGTTACTCGAGTATATAAGGTGTTTGTCTATTTGTGGGATTTGCTTTTAATTTAGTCACACTTAAACTTATTCAAATGTATGTTTAAAAAATTAAATAATGTTCAAATTATTCCGTCATATAATTACTTTTTATCTGGTTTTTTGTTAATTATAATTATGAACATTTTTAATGATCAACTATCAAGTTGAATTATGAATATGGACACTGTACACTATTAAGAATTCGTTTGTAATCAATTGGTCCTAGCTTTTTGTTTGGCTTTCTTGGTCAAGGTTTCACATAGTTTTTTTTGGCCTCTCCAAGTGAATGCCTTGTATGTCTTTTTTTGTCTTCTGTGCAATAGTATAACCTTCCAGTTCCTTATCCCAAGCATTTTGACTTGTCAAAAATTATGCACATTATTTTACGTAACAATAAGGTTCTTTTATATCATTATTTGTAATAATGAATCCCAGATTGGGTGGTTGGTTGACGATGTAAATAAAGTACTAGAAACCAAAAGAATATCAACAAAAAGTGGCCACCATGGCTTTTATAACACTAAATAATTTAAAAGAAAACGCAGAGAAAAATATCAGGATTTGGAAGACTATGACTGAAAGATGTTTAGCCGAAAAATAATCTTGGAAATGGCCTGTTAAAGGATAAACTTCAACGTGTACAAAACAGCTGGATACGAGAATTATTAATGTAATATACTCGTATACTTGGTTGAAGATCAAAGATTACCATTACTTTGAAGAACAAGAAGAAAAATACAAACTACGGCTGGACCGGACTGCATTTTAAAGCTTGTAGAAATTTTACTGGCCATTGTACTTTTGTATAATTTGTAAAATCATTTTGATTCAGTCACTAAAACATGGAAATATAAATCTAGAGTGAACGGAGGCTTGGGAAGACCTAAAAAGAGATGGATACTGGAACGGGCCATTGAGCCTAATCCTTAACGGATGATGATGATGATGAAATCATTTGGACACCGAAAAGACAATGGGTGAATGGTACTCCATTTAAATATTGAACAAGTTATGTCGCTTTACAATTACATAATTTTGTCAACTAAGTAAATATTTTAATTGCATTGTCTACTAATTAATTATATTATAGTAATTACAGTCGAACCTCCCTGATTCGAATCTGATGGAACCGGCTGGTTTCGATTTACAGAGGTAAAACATTGAAACAAAAAATGTACCTAAAAATTCTACGTTTTAATAAAATTCATGTAATTCCATAAAATATTAAATTACAAAAGTCAGAATTATTAATAGACCACCAATTTGATTGAGGAAAGTTTTTTACAAATAATATTTTACTTGTGTTGTATAAGTCATCAGCCGAAAGGCGGGTTTGAACCTGTAGAGGTTTTACTAAGTAAAACGAGAAATAAGGTGGTTTACAATTACCTTCCTCACTGAACGGAAAAGTACGCTTATCAGCATGCAGGGCCCTTTGCAAAGCACATATTTTCCTATTCTGAAAATGACACCTTCCCTTCATTCACCACAGGGTTTACTTAATACTGTGATTAAGAATTAAGGGAATGTGTTGGTATTACAAGCTCTATTAGTACTCAAAAGCAAAAAAATAGTCTACTTATAAGAACGATATGACAAATTATTGAAAAAACAGAGTAAAATAAAATCGGGATACGCGTAAACAGTACAACTATACCTACAAACGAAAAGTTAGGTCAGTCTACAGATAATGAAAAATAAATTAGGTACCGAAAATTTTAGAAATTTTAACGAGTAAAATATTGCTTTATATGTGAATGAATACAGCTACAGTATTTGTTACCCAGTTTGTACGAAAATCTTACACCAAAGAAGGAAAGACTGCATTACTAATTTAGCCTAACTAATATTTTTTTTTTTGCTTTCGTCTGGTTTCCTCTGACTTAAAAATTAACCGAATTTTCAATATTTGCTGATATGTATTGTAGCTTTGAACTGCGCTTGCTATGTCCTTATTTGGTCGTAAGGTTTTGTGAGAATAATGGTTTGTAAGAAGTGTAATTGTTTGTGTTTCTGCCTGGTTCTTCTAACTTAACAATTAACTGAATTTTCAATATTTGCTGATAGGTATTGTAGCTTTGAACTACGCTTGCTATGTCCTTATTTGGTCGTAAGGTTTTGTGAGAATAATGTTTTGTAAGAAGTGTAATTGTTTGTGTTTCTGCCTGGTTCTTCAAACTTAAAAACTAACTGCATTTTTAGTTTTTTCTAAAGCTTTTTGTATTTTTGTACTACGCTTACTGTGTCCTTATTGCCGTGATTTTAATGCATGCTTCATTAGAAACCGTGTACAATGTGTAAATTGGAAATTTTGTAATTATTTTATTATTAATGTATAAAAAAATTTATTGATACAATATATATGACCACGAAACTCTCGAAAATTTTCGAATAGGGAAGTAATTATCTTTTGTAAAAACATTTTCGCCGTTTTTTAAGCATTTTCTCGATGTGGGTATCCTTTGAATTATCAATTTAAATTTACACGCCCAAGTGACGAATAAAATGCATGTTCTGACTGTCAAAGGCAACTGCCTTTAATGAAATAATAGTACCGTAAGGGGTTGCACATAACAGGCAGGTGGAGTGTTAAATTATTAGCACTCGATTTGCTTGTTCCAGGACTAAAAAAAATTTAAGTAGTAGTAGTAGTAATTTAAGTAGTACTAATTTAATTAAGTAGGTTGCAATTTGTTCGATTGAGAACAATAAGCAACCTCATGACCCAATGATTAGTATGACGTTTAAAAGAGCTGTAGTCTCGTACATAACCAGGCCGACCATTCCTGAGAGAGTATGGTTAATTGACCCCCAACCATCAAAATATATTGGTAACCACTGTCTAGTATTCAAATTCGTATAAAAGAACCAATTACACTATATACTAGGATTTAAACTAGGAACCTCCGTCTCCGAAAATCAGCTGTCAGAAAACCTGTCGAAAAGTCAGCTAAACAGCTGACTTGCCGCGACAACTTTTCTTCTAGACTAGACCAACCCGTTGGTTACTAAACGAACGACGTAAACGAATTACTAAAGGATTTGTTCGTGGATTCGTTGATAGTGGGTTTATGCCTAATTTGAAAAAAGAAACCAAAGGTGCATGCGATGGACTCATGTATGGAAGGCGACAGAATGGCGGAGAACAACTCTTCAAAATTGCATATAATATACGTTGTGTATACAATGCGTTTAGAAAGATATCCTGCCAGCCATAACAATAATTTAATCCTGATACTACTATGCGAAGCACCGGTTTCCTTCCAGGATAGTTTGTCAACCCAAAAAATCGTCTATCGGAAAAGAAAGTTTTTTAATTCTATCAAAAAATATATAATTTTTTTAAAATTAAATTATATTACTTATATCAAATAGTTTGCCGAATAATATTGATTTGAATGTTTAGTAAATTAGATTGTGAGTTTTGAAAGATTTGTAATTCGACGATTAATAAAAATTTGTTTTTATTATTCTTTTAAACTTTTTTTCTTAACACAATACAATATTTATTTGTAACTTGTTTTGTCTATTTTCTTAGCCGGTGGACGCGAAATTGACAGCAGATGTGAAACCGACGTCCTTGTAAGAACATACATAATATACGTATATTTTTACATAAGGGCGTAGCGAGAGCACTCTGGTGAGATACTCTCGAAGGTACGGTGTATAAAATAGTTTCGAAACACCGCAATTTCGCATCCGGTACTAAAATTTTTTTTTTTTTGTGTCTCTCTGAGTAACAATAAAATTCTCAAAAAATAAATTTTGTTGCCCGAAACTATGTACTTAAGTTTAAAAAAATTACGTCCGAAAACCATGTCACAATTAATTTTTATTAAGTTTTTGTTAAGGAGTACAATTTGGCGTCCGTATACGGACGTCAAATTGCACTAGGACTGCAGATTGTTAGGAAAATGTCAATGTACGGACGCGAAAATGATAGTTACACACACACACACACACACACATATATATATATATATATATATATATATATATATATATATATATATATATATATACATCCCGCTAACAATTCCGCGTCTTTTCAAAAAGCGTGCATTTCGCACATCGCTTATTTGAAGAGTATATTCAACTTTGATGAGAGTATATAGGGTATTTGTTACACTTACACCCTGAGTTTTGGTATTGGTTTGTCCTGATATTGAAAATTGAGCATTTTTCAATTTTATTCACTGTGCTATCAATTCAGACTCCTTTCGAATTACCGACAATTTCGCGTTCGTACAAATTACCGACAATTTCGCGTCCGGCATCGTTCCCGCTATTATGACTTATAGCCTGCAACAGTGTAAACGATGTTGCCATGTCGTACCGGCACGTGTACTGTAGCATTTGCCACTTCTACGTGTTGTAATGATTGTAGTTAGATATTCACATCTCACCCTAGTACTTCTCCACACAAGACCATCGTATGAAAACAATTCGTTCTCGGACGGAATCCAATCCAGTCATCAAAATAATTTATTTGTTGTTTATTATTTTGACATGTATTTTAAATAGGTACTTATTTTAAATCAATGTAAAACCAGAATAATTAAAGAAAGTATATTTTTTATTTGTTAGAGTTAATTATTTAAAATATCCTAATTGTTACAAATACAGTCAAACCTCCTCATTCGAAATCCTCCCTAAATCGAATATAATTGTATGCTATCCCCTTCAAAAATCGTCCTTAATATGAATTAAATTACCTCCCTATTCGAAAATTTTCGAGAGTTTCGTGGTCATATATATTGTAACAATACATTTTTTTATACATTATTAATAAAATAATTACAAAATTTCCAATTTACACATTGTACACGATTTTTAATGAAGCATGCGTTAAATCACGACAATAAGGACACAGTAAGCGTAGTACAAAACTCCAAAAAGCTTTAGAAAAAACTGAAAATGCAGTTAACTTTTGAGTTAGAAGAAACCAGGCAGAAACACAAACAATTACACTTACAAAACATTATTGTCACAAAACCTTACGACCAAATAAGGGCATAACAAGCGTAGTTCAAAGCTTCAATACGCATCAGGAAATATTGAAAATTCAGTTAATTTTTAAGTCAGAGGAAACCAGACGAAAGCAAAAAAAAAAAAATAGTTAGGCTAAATTAGTAATGCACTCTTTCCTTCTTTGGTGTATGATTTTCGTACTAACAGGGTAAAAAATACCGTAGCTGTATTCATTCAGATTAAGCAATATTTTACTCGTTAAAATTTCTAAAATTTTCGGTACCCAATTTATTTTTCATTTTCTGTAGGCTGACCTAACTTTTTGTTTGTAGGTATAGTTGTACTGTTTACGCGTATCCCGATTTTATTTTACTCTGTTTTTTTATGTCGTTTTTTCAATAATTTGTCATATCGTTCTTATAAGTAGAATATTCTTTTGCTTTTGAGTACTAATAGAGCTTGTAATACCAAAACATGCCCTTAATTCTTAATCACAGTATTAAGTAAACCCTGTGGTGAATGAAGTAAAGGTATCATTTACAGAGGGGAAAATATGTGCTTTGCAAAGGGCCCTGCATGCTGATACGCGTACTTTTCCGTTCAGTGAGGAAGGCCACCTCACTTCTCGTTTTACTTAGTAAAACCTCTACAGGTTCAAACCAGCCTTTCGGCTGATGATCTAAACAACACAAGTAAAATAATATTTGTAAAAAACTTTCCTCAATCAAATTGGTGGTCTATTAATAATTTTGACTTTTGTAATTTAATATTTTATGGAATTACATGAATTTTATTAAAACGCAATTTTTAAGTACATTTTTTGTTTCAATATTTTACCTCTGTAAATCGAAATCAGCCGGTTCCATCAGATTCGAATCCGGGAGGTTCGACTGTAATTACTATAATATGATCAATTAGTAGACAATGCAATTAAAATATTTACTTAGTTGACAAAATTATGTAATTGTAAAGCGACATAATTTGTTCAATATTCAAATGGAGTACCATTCACCCATTGTCTTTTCGGTGTTCAAATGATTTCATCATCATCTGTTAAGGATTAGGCTCAATGGCCTGTTCCAGTATTCATCTCTTTTTAGGTCTTCCCAAGCCTCGCTTCTCTCTAGGTTTATATTTGCATGTTTTAGTGACTGAATCAAAATGATTTTATAAATTATACAAAAGTACTTTGGCCAGTAAAATTTCTACAACATTTGAAATGCAGTCCGGCTTAGTCATAGTTTGTATTTTTATTCTTGTTCCTCAAGTAATGGTAATCTTTGATCTTCAACAAAGTATACATTACACTAATAATTCTCGTATCCAGCTGTTTTGTACACGTTGAAGGTTATCCTTTAACAGGCCATTTCCAAGATTATTTTTCGGCTAAACAACTTTCAGTCAGTCTTCCAAACCCTGATATTTTTCTCTGCGTTTTCTTTTAAATTATTTAGTGTTGTAAAAGCCATGGTGGCCACTTTTTGTTGATATTCTTTTGGTTTCTAGTACTTTATTTACATCGTCAACCAACCACCCAATCTAGGAATCAATATTACAAATAATGAAATAAATAAACCTTATTGTTACGTAAAATAATGTACATTATTTTTGACAAGTCAAAATGCTTGGGATAAGGAACTGGAAGGTTATACTATTGCACAGAAGACAAAAAGGAGACAGACAAGGCATTCACTTGGAGAGGCCAAGAAAAACTATGTGAAACCTTGACCAAGACAGCCAAACAATATGCTAGGACCAACTGATTAGAAACGAATTCTTAATAGTAAACAGTGTCCATATTCATAAGTCAACTTGATCATTAAAAATCATTAAAAATTTTAATCATTATAATTAACAAAAAACTAGATAAAAAGTAATTATATGACGGAATAATTTGAACATTATTTGATTTTTTAAACATACATTTGAATAAGTTTAAGTGTGACTAAATTAAAAACAAATCCAACAGAATTTGTAAACATGATAAATACTCAAAGGTATTGGTACGCTAAGTACCTTATTTTTAAGCGTTTTAGGGCGTAGCAGTAGGATTTGATTATATAGCAGACACGTTCCTCAATACGCCTGTCCCAGGATAGTTTGCTACCTAATATTAATTCTAAAAATTTTGTAACTTACCTGTTACAAAAGATTTTGATATATTGTCATTAATGGAGATATCCTTACTTTGGTTACTTATTTCCTTACGACCAGTGAAGCATTTGGCCACAGTTTTATCTGAGTTGAGAACAAGATTATTTATTGCATCCAGTCTATAACCTTACTTCAAGCTTCTTTAGTTTTAAACCTTGTTCATAGTTTTCATCTTCGAAAGATATTATCGTATCATCAGCAAATAATATAACATTGAAGGAGCCAAGAAATTCAGCGAGATCGTTAACAAAAATTAAAAATAGCAAGGGTCTTAAAATTCTAACTCGTTGAACTCCCCTTTTAACTTGTATAAAATTTTATGTGTATTTTGTTTTAACTTTGCAATGATTGGATGGCAATTCGACCCTCTGATGTCCCTCTAATACCATACACCTCAATTTTTTTATGGGCAAATCATACGGGACACGGTCAAAAGCTTTACAAAAACAAAAAATAAATAACAGGGGTTTGTTTTTGCTAATGATTAATTTCAGTAAGCTTCTTCAGTATCGGGAAATTACAGTCTCTGTTGACCTACACTTTCAGGACTCGTGTTGGACATTTGCGAGTGTACTGAATTTACTTTAAAAAAATCGACTAATCTACTCTCTTATCAATTTATTATCTTTTGTAAAAATATTTTCGCCGTTTGGAAACATTTTCTCGATGTGGGTATCCTTTGAATTATCGATTTAAATTTACTCGCCCAAGTGACGAATAAAATGCATGTTTTGATTGTCAGAGGCAACTGCCTTTAATAAAATAATAGTACTGTAAGGGGTTGCACATAACAGGCAGGTGGAGTGTTAAATTATTTGCACTCGATTTGCTTGTTTCAGGACTAAAAAAAATTTAGTTTTTTTTTATCACATGGTAAGCCAAACATATGACTGAAGTATTTAAGAACAGAAGAGGTACAAGTGTAAAAGATACTTGTCAGAGTTATATCTCCTCTGAGCGCAATGAATTTCATTATGCAGCCAGACCCTGTGGTGAATAACGTGAGGTGTGTCATTTGCAGGGTGGAAAATAGGTGCTTTTTAGACGGCCTGGCATATTGATAAGCTTTTCAACTCGGCGATGAAGGCAATTGTAAACCACCCCACTCCTTGTTTTACTTAGCTAAACCTGTAGAAGTTCAAACCAGGACTGTAAAGTTGGCCCCCATACAAAAATTTCAAAAATTAACTTGTAAAATTGATCGGTCTACGTTTCTACCGGATTATTCCGGAAAATGTTTTGTTTGTTCCGTCCAAATAAGTGAAAAAACGCCGGGAGGGGCTAACTTCACACTGGCCTCCTCCCGCTCAACTTTTTAAATTTTTTTTGGACTTCAGGGACAGACCTTCGTTTGTTTCGGATGGTCTCGCAAAATATTTTTTTAGTTCCTTTCAAGTAAGCGAGAAATCGAGAAGAACTGGGTGGTGCTAATGTCACTCTAATCCCCCTCGACTCAATATTTTAAAGTTTTTTTACATAGATTGACAGCCCTTCGTTTGTACCGGATCATTTCGCGAAAATTTCGTTTTTCCCGTTCAAATATGCTAGAAAATCAAAGAAAAATTTGGAGTGGCAAGTATAAGCCCATGCATTCAATACTTTTTGGTTTTTACTTTAAATGATAGCTCTCATTTGTTCTGGATTGTTCTGTAAATTGTTTTGTTTGGTCTGCCGAAATTAGCGAAAAAAATCGTGAAAAACTTAGGAATGGTGGCGATACTCTAAGAAATTCAATTTAAACTTTATCGTTATCCCTATCGAGAGTCGTTTTGCTGTTTTGGAACGTTCCATAAATATTACGATTGTTAAGCTCATACTCGCGAGAAAATCGAGGTGAACTGGATGGTACAAACTTCACTTTAGGTCACCCACTCATTAATATTTAAACTTTTTTGTCTAAATCGATGGCCCTTGTTTTTTCCGGGCATTTAAAAAAAATGTCGTTTGTTCAGATGTTGTAAGAGAAAAAGGGAAAAAACTGAATGGGTGTACTTTATTCTACCCTTAACATTTTTTTTCTGAAATCTGTAATCTCTGTCCAGAATTTTATAATGAAAGAAAATCGGTCCAGAATAAATATTAAAATATGCCTACTTTGTTCAGGTCTGTCTAGTAAAGTTTGCTATTTCCCGAATTTCTTAGTTTAATTTTTTATCGCATTGTTTTTAAGCAAAAAACAAGGTTAATAATAATCTACTCCTAGTCCATTTTTAATTTTTTATATTTTAGAAAAAGTTTTTTCTCTTTAATGTTTTATTTACTTACTGTAAAACTGCTAAACCTAGTAATTGGGGCGACATATTACATGATACGAAATAGCATTATGGAAGTGTACTTGAACCATTTTGCAGTGAGAGTGGGCAAACAGCAAAATGCGCATTCTTTTTACACATCGTAAGCGTAATAAGGAAATATTTTATTGACAATTGTCAGGTGGTGTAATGTTAAAAAAAGCGTGAAATAACATGTTAAAAATTCTTAAACAAATTTTTGTTTTGTTTTATCCCTAATGCGTGTAGGTTGCAATTTGTTCGATTGAGAACAATAAGCAACCCCATGACCCAATGATATGTATGACGTTTAAATGAGCTGTAGTCTCGTACATACCCAGGCCGACCATTCCTGAGAGAGTATGGTTAATTGACCCCCAACCATCAAAGTACATTGGTAACCACTGTCTAGTATTCAAATTCGTATAAAAGAACCAATTATACTATATACTAGGATTTAAACTAGGAACCTCCATCTCCGAAAATCAGCTGTCAGAAAAGCTGTCGAAAAGTCAGCTAAACAGCTGACTTGCGGCGACGACTTTTCTTCTAGACTAGACCAACCCGTTGGTTACTAAACGAACGACGTAAACAAATTACTAAAGGATTTGTTCATGGATTCGTTGATAGTGGGTTTATGCCTAATTTGAAAAAAGAAACCAAAGCGGTGTGCGATGGACTCATGTATGGAAGGTGACAGCACGGCGGAGAACAACTCTTCAAAATTGCGTATAATATACGTTGTGTATACAATGCGTTTAGAAAGATATCCTGCCAGCCATAACAATAATTTAATCCTGACACTACTATGCGCAGCACCGGTTTCCTTCCAGGATAGTTTGTCAACCCAAAAAATCGTCTATCGGAAAAGAGAGTTTTTTAATTCTATCAAAAAATATATAATTATTTTTAATTTAATTGTATTACTTATATCAAATAATTTGCCGAATAATATTTATTTGAATGTTTAGTAAATTAGATTGTGAGTTTTGAAAGAATTGTAATTCGATGATTAATAAAAATTTGTTTTTATTATTCTTTTAAACTTTTTTTCTTAACACAACACAATATCTATTTATAACTTGTTTTGTCTATTTTCTTAACCGGTGGACGCGAAATTGATAGCAGATGTGAAACTGCCGTCCTTGTAAGAATATACATAATATACGTATATTTTTACATAGGGGCGTAGCGAGAGCACTCTGGTGAGAAACTCTCCAAGGTACGGTGTATAAAATAGTATCAAAACACCGCCATTTCGCATCCGGTACCAAAATTTATTTATTTTTTTGTGTCTCTCTGAGTAACAATAAAATTCTCAAAAAATAAATATAGTTGCCCCAAACTATGTACTTTAGTTTAAAAAAATTACGTCCGAAAACCATGTCACAATAAATTTTTATTAAGTTTTTATTAAGGATTACAATTTGGCGTCCGTATACGGACGCCAAATTGCACTCGGACTCCAGATTGTTAGGAAATTGTCAATGTATGGACGCGAAAATGATAGTAGTACATATATATATATATATATATATATATATATATATATATATACAATAAATTTTTATTAAGTTTTTATTAAGGATTACAATTTGGCGTTCGTATACGGGCGCCAAATTGCACTCGGACTCCAGATTGTTAGGAAATTGTCAATGTATGGACGCGAAAGTGATAGTAGTACATATATATATATATATATATATATACAGGGTGATTCATGAAGTTCTCCCCCCACTTCTACAGTACATTGTACTAGTAAAAATAATGAAAAAATGTTATATAAACATAGGTCCGAAAACGCTTCGTTAGCGAGTTACAGCTAGCGAAAGTTTCGCCTGGATTTCAGTTCACCAGGTGAAATGAGGTCTTCCTGGAATTGTGGTAAGGTAGATTAAGGGGCGAATTCAATCATTTCTTATGGTTTTTGATCTGATAAATTGAATAAAACAGGTCCCAGAACTGTAAGTTAAATAGTTTTTGAGAAAAACCAGTGTCAAATGCAAAAAATGGAGTGAAAATCACATTTTTTCATCTTTGGGCAAGAATAACTTTGTTATTTCACCAAGAAACAGTTAAAATTTTTCAATAAAAAATGTAGAAAATATTATTCTGAACAAACCGGTGTAAATTAAGTACACAGAAAGCGAATAGTTTTTGAGAAAACCAGTGTCAAATGCAAAAAAATGGAGTGAAAAAAACACATTTTTTCATTTTAGTTTTTCCGGTTAATTTTACTTTGTACTCTTATGAATAAAAACTCATTTAATCAAACATCTATTCGCTTTCTGTGTACTTAATTTACACCGGTTTGTTCAGAATAATATTTTCTACATGTTTTATTGAAAAATTTTAACTGTTTCTTGGTGAAATAACACAGTTATCCTTGCCCAAAGATGAAAAAATAAGTTTTTCACTCCATTTTTTGCATTTGACACTGGTTTTCTTAAAAACTATTTAACTTACAGATCTGGGACCTGTTTTATTCAATTTATCAGATCAAAAACCATAAGAAATGATTGAATTTGCCCCTTAATCTACCTTACCACAATTCCAGGAAGACCTCATTTCACCTGGTGAACTGAAATCCAGGCGAAACTTTCGCTAGCTGTAACTCGCTAACGAAGCGTTTTCGGACCTATGTTTATATAACATTTTTTCATTATTTTTACTAGTACAATGTGCTGTAGAAGTGGGGGGAGAACTTCATGAATCACCCTGTATATACGTATACTGGCAATACAATACTGACTCTTAATGTAACTTTTTACTACAATTCTGACTCCAGCCATACAATCTTGACTCACTACTTACAATCCTGACTCATTCCGCTTTCTAACGTTTATATACAACTCTCTGATTCAGAACACGATAATATCAAAATATGTTATGTCAGTATTTTATTCACAACTAAAATATTTGACTTTCCTTTGCACAAATTTTTAAATCAGCGTACGACGCTAAAATTTCGGCCTTAAATTCTTTTAATTTTTAGGTGACTTATCTTGATTCGATTTCCATTAAAAAAAAACTGTACAAAATATAAATGTTTGTTAACTTAAACTTAACTGAACGTCTTAAACGTAAACTTTTGTTAAAAAAATTACTGTGGTATTTGTAGCGCTGAAATTTCGGACTTAGGTTTCTTTTAATTTTAAGTTACATTATTCCATGTCCACAAAATTAATCGGTAAAAAACAAGTATTAATACAACTGTTGTTAAATACATTGCTGTAAAATTTGTGAGGCTGAAATTTCGGACTTAATTTTTTTTTAATTTTTAGGTAATTTATTCGATATCCATCAAATTAAACAGTAAAAAATATATTTTTGTTAACCTAAACTTAAGTGAACTTAATAAACTTAAATTTTTGTTAAAAACATTACTGTGATATTTGTAGCGCTGAAATTTCGGACTTGGGTTTCTTTTAATTTTAAGTTATATTATTCCATGTCCACAAAATTAATCGGTAAAAAACAAATATTAATACAACTGTTGTTAAATACATTGCTGTAAAATTTGTGAGGCTGAAATTTCGGACTTAAATTCTTTTTAATTTTTAGGTAATTTATTCGATATCCATCAAATTAAACAGTAAAAAATATATTTTTGTTAACCTAAACTTAAGTTAACTTCATATACTTAAATTTTTGTTAAAAACATTACTGTGATATTTGTAGCGCTGAAATTTCGGACTTGGGTTTCTTTTAATTTTAAGTTATATTATTCCATGTCCACAAAATTAATCGGTAAAAAACAAATATTAATACAACTGTTGTTAAATACATTGCTGTAAAATTTGTGAGGCTGAAATTTCGGACTTAAATTCTTTTTAATTTTTAGGTAATTTTTTCGATATCCATCAAATTAAACAGTAAAAAATATATTTTTGTTAACCTAAACTTAAGTGAACTTAATAAACTTAAATTTTTGTTAAAAACAATACTGTGATATTTGTAGCGCTGAAATTTCAGAATTGGGTTCCTTTTAATTTTAAGCTATATTATTCCATGTCCACAAAATATATCGGTAAAAAACAAATAATAATGCAACTTTTGTAAAATAAATTGCTGTAAAATTTGTGAGGCTGAAATTTCGTACTTAAATTCTTTTTAATTTTTAGGTAATTTATTCGATATCCATCAAATTAAACAGTAAAAAAAAATATTTTTGTTAACCTAAACTTAAGTTAACTTCATATACTTAAATTTTTGTTAAAAACATTACTGTGATATTTGTATTGCTGAAATTTCGGACTTGGGTTTCTTTTAATTTTAAGTTATATTATACCATGTCCACAAAATTAATCGGTAAAAAACAAATATTAATACAACTGTTGTTAAATACATTGCTGTAAAATTTGTAAGGCTGAAATTTCGGACTTAAATTCTTTTTAATTTTTAGGTAATTTTTTCGATATCCATCAAATTAAACAGTAAAAAATATATTTTTGTTAACCTAAACTTAAGTGAACTTAATAAACTTAAATTTTTGTTAAAAACAATACTGTGATATTTGTAGCGCTGAAATTTCAGAATTGGGTTCCTTTTAATTTTAAGCTATATTATTCCATGTCCACAAAATATATCGGTAAAAAACAAATATTAATACAACTGTTGTTAAATACATTGCTGTAATATTTGTGAGGCTGAATTTTGGGACTTTTCAGCAATTTCGGTTTTAAAGTGATTTCTAATATTACTAGGGTATACACATGATTTAAGCATGAAAACAACCTATGTCATATGTGATTACAGCTGATATGCATACCAAGTTTTTTCTACGTAAAAAGAACCTATATCCTTGACATAGGTTTTTTTACACTCAGTCAATTGTATATTTTTTAGGAACACCGTTTAAATTTAACTCAAACTTTTCATAATATGAAACATAAAAATATGAAGTAGATAGAAATAAATATTATATTATGACATTTTTTTTCTTTTTTCCGATCTTTTTTCTAATTTACCTGATCATTTAAGAATTGGAACTTTAAGAGTTGGCATTATTAACATCAGCTGTTGTAAAATTGAAAAGTAAACTCTATTTAATGCTACTCAGATGTCTGTTAGTTAAATGTTTAATGAGTGGTTTTCAATTTAAAGTGGTTCTTGGTACTTATTAGTGATAAATGGCCTAACTTTACAAGTAAAATTAATAACTAAATAAAGTAAAATCTACAGAGCTAAAATAAAACAATGAATGACTGTGTAGAAAATTGCAAGAAAAGAAGGAAGAACCCACAAGACTATAAACGTAATAAAATGGTAAAAAAGTGAAGAACTCATAAAAGTTATTCAACATATTGATACCTTTTCCAAACATGAGAGCCACTCTTCCAGTAAACCTGTATTTTATTTGTCTCACGAGCTTTCTGTCCAAAAAAAACATCAACTATTTAAAGAAAAGTATCCTCATTTAGTAATAAAGTAAGAATATTACAATAACATTTTTAATGAAAATTTGTCTTTAAGATTTGGCAGGCCACAAGATACCTGATGTGTCTGCGAACAACTTAGTTTAAAAATGAGATCAAAAGATATAATAAATGATTCTGCTAAAAGAGTCGCAGTAGCTAAATATATGGTTTACAACAGACGGGCTAAAAAAATTCTACAGAGCATTCAGGGAAGCCAAGATAAAGTCAAAAGAGGAAGACACATTACGTCTTAGTTCTGATTATATGCAAAATAATATACAAATGCCTGTTATTTCAGTGCAAGAATTATTTTTATCTATGCAAATTAACTGTGTCGCTCTTTTGCATTCATAATCTTAAAACTGTCAAGTCAATTCTGTTTATTTACCATGAAGGTAATTGTAAGAAATGTCCTAATGAAGTTTGTACTTTCATTTTACATTATATAAAGGAGTAGGTTGATTAAAAGGTGAAGAACATGCTTCTGTTCAGTGACAATTCTTCAGAACAGAACAAACATCATCCAATTGTGAAAGCTGTTTTATCATTAATTGAAGTAGGACGATTTGATAAAATTGAACACTTTTAATCTTTACGAGGGCACTCCTATATCCCTTGCGTCAGAGTATTTGGAGTGATAAAGTGAGGTTTAAGAAGAAAACAGAATATAATTTGTGAACTGATTAAGTGAATTCATTCCAGTAAAAAACTTGATTTTACAGTGCTTATTATTTATGGGTGTGACATTATAGACTTCAAAACATGGTGGCCTAAATTTTACAGAAAAACTTGTTTTTCAGTTGAAACTTCTGCTAGGGGATTTCCTGGAAATTAAAAAAATTCAGTTAAATATTTAAAAATATCACCACTTTGTTTATAAAAAGAACAGTCCAGGTTCAGTCAATTGTTACGAGTATATTAATGGTTTGAGTAAACAAAAATTCAATTTGGGATTACCTACGAATGAACATCTTACTCTTTCAAGTGCTCCACCATATATTACAGGCAGCATTCCAATAAATGAGAAAACAATTAAAGACATTGAAAAGTGTGTTCAATACGTTTCTGATAATATTAAAGAAAAATTCTGGATTGATGTCTTAAACTGGCGTACTTGTGAAGATAAAGATCACGATGCACAATATAAAAAAGTAGATTAACTTTAACAATTTTTATTTAAATGTTAAGTATGTAGAAGTAATTTTAATGTTTGATTGAAGATAATAAAAGTAAAAATACGTACTTGGTTGAAATTTTAGCATTTTTGTTGTTGTTTTTTTACATGATTGCATGTAAAACAACTTGTATTCAAACAATTTTTAAATTCACTGTAAAATTTCTGTTACATTAATGACTAAAGTTTTGTAGTCAATATATTAACAAAATAGTAAAGTTTCAAACCACACAGTAACAAATGTTGAAAACCACTCTTGAAAAAAACAATTTAGTTTTTTCCATTTCCCACAAATTGTACTTAGGTGATACAGGTTGTTTTTGCAATCAGCCATTGCAAAAGCTGTATTAAGATTTTTAAAGCCTTAATACAGCTTTTGATAAATACACTACTCTAATATTTGTAGCGAAGCGCTGATTATTAAACGAACTTCTGTTTTTTTTAAAAATGTTCATTGTTTGTTATTTCAACAAAAAATAATATGATATTGCAAGCATGAAACTAATTCTTAATTCACTAACAGCAAGAAGCTAAACATCCCAACCGTTCTGTCAGTTATTAGTCAAGAATATGTTGGATAATCAGGTCTAGTTATCCAGACTTGATGACGTAAAATTACTGTATTACATTAAGAAAAACAAATCTTGTCAATAAATATTATGTTGTTGTTGTTTGGGTAAACAGATGAAAGGCTCGTGTGAACCTCTAGAGGTTTTACTAAGTAAAAACAAGGAGTGGGTTTTTTTACTATTGCCTTCCTCACTGAGTGGAAAAACATGCTTACCAGCATACCTGGCCCACTGAAAAGCATCCATTTTTTACCCTGTAAATGACGCCTTCACTTTATTCACCACAGGGTCTGTCTGTATAATGAAATGCATTACTCTTAGAGGAGGTAACTGTGACTAGTGTTTTTTACATCTGTACCTCTTCTGTTGTTAAATGCTTCAGTCATATAATTGGCTGACCATGTGATAAGAAACACAAATATTTTTTGTAGCTTTGGAAATAGGAGAGTGCAAATAATTTAACACTCCACCTGCCTGTTATGGGGAAAAAACAGTGCTATAGATTTAAATAAATTGTATTCACATTACAATAATAACATAAAGTAAATTTTTGTATTATACGCTTGTGTTCAGATTCTCTTCTTTAGCTTTAAATACATTCATTATGCAAAATGCAATCATGAAGTTAGAGCTAGTTAAGCTTAGGTAAAGTATTTAATTAGACACAAGAGCAATCCTGAACTTAAATTAACCCAAACAATTAAAGTGTGCACAAATTGAACTGCCAGTTGACAGTAGTAATGAATAGTTGACACCCTACGCCAAATACTGGTTACAGAGCTCAGACTAGAATAATTCAAATATGATTTAACAGAGGGAAATTTTCTGAGGCCCATAGCAGATTCATCGGATGGGTCTCTCCTTCAATGTAAACAAGCTCAACCAATGATGTAGTTTCTTTTCAATAAACCACTACGTAAAGTGCATACAAAATGCTATTAATTATTGTCTGCATTTTTCATTGATTTTCTAGTAACTTTTGATTTAAAGAGAGTATTGGATTGAAATAACAATTTTATTTTTACTCAAAATTTGAATTATTAAAATTCCTTTTTTCGAGCTTTTGTTCAGCAAAAGTAACAATGACATCATCAAAGTTAAAATTACGAGCCATGGAAAGTTTGATGGATAAAATAGCTAAGTTGAGTAACGTTTCTTGTCTCATAGAATTTTTACTTTCTCTTGCCTATATGAATATATAGGAAGGAAATATTGTTTTCATGTCGATTTTTCGGAATCGAGTTTTCACCGGATCTACACGTTTTCAGAACCCCTGAACCCAAAAAAACATGTTTTTAGCGATTGGTCTGTGTGTGAACAAGATATCTCAAGAACGGAATATTGTACGAAGTTGAAACTTGAAACTTACGTTAGGTACTACTAGAGGACCCGACAGGAATATTTTCATCAAAATCGGTCAACCGGAAGTAGTAGTT
Source organism: Catonia carolina (assembly GCA_035578175.1). Taxonomy (NCBI): domain Eukaryota; kingdom Metazoa; phylum Arthropoda; class Insecta; order Hemiptera; family Achilidae; genus Catonia; species Catonia carolina. Next base: position 6,762,548 of record JAQMRL010000004.1, read on the forward strand.
TATTCGTGTCATTTTTCATTTTTCTACATTCCTCATTTACTACATTTTTTATGCTCTACAAGATAGGCTAGGCTGGTTTTAATTTTGCAACCTATGATTAAAATAAGGTTATGTTTGTTATGTTAGTTTTTCTGTTTATTTCTAATTTATTATAACTAATGTTAGGTTATATTGTTCATTATTTGCATTGACAAGAGAAAGTCGTGTGAGTGTTTCACACTAAATTTTTTAATAAGTTTTTATCAATTTTAATTTTCAAAAAGATCTCTTGCCACTAGCCGTAGTCACAGGAATGGTTACAAATAATAGAAATGCAGTGCAGACTTCAGGAAAGCTTGAAGACATAAAATGATTGTTTATGATTTATGAATCAGCAAGTTCTGTTATAGAAGATGACTTTTCTATTTGGTGTCTAAAAGTGGATCGAAAACTGAGAATTGTTTTGGCAAACGAGACAGATAGGTCTTATTTATATAAATCAACAAATTATGAAGCCTTTTCCAACAAATAATTTAAATTTTTGAAAGTGGCAGGTTGCAAGACACTATAATTGGAAACAATTTCATACAGTCCAAGGAAACGCGTTTTTTGTTGATTAATGATAATGTCCAATACACGATAGAATATGTTCACTTTAAACAAGCTTTTCGGATCCTGTAGACGTCCATCTTTGCAAATTCCATCAAAATGATGTTTCACCTTCTTCTAACGAGTTTTACGAAATTCAGAGTTGATTGATCCTTTTTCTGTTACACTATTTGCTTGACTTTTTAAATCTCCGAATTCATGTTGATACTTTTCAAGTTCTTCCAGACAGACTTGGAAGTGCTTCGAGGCATTTGAAAGATCGATGGCTTTAGACTGAAGGGCTTTACAGGCCGCGTAGATGGTATTTAAAATTTTCCCATGGTAAACCAGTAACATAATAAAGTTGTAGTTTTTGACCTTCTTCTTCAGTGAAATAGTTTGATCTCTTTCATTTGCTTTGGAATTTAATTTAATTGATTTTGTTATCGCTTTTTGAAGTTCAACAAACTGAACTTTAAAAGCAAAAATGGCATCAAAATGTCCTGCCCATCTACGTAGTTGGATTTAATGGTTTTAATGTTAGCGGTTTGTAGTAATGTTTAATGATTGTGAATCCGGACGCGTTCCAAAACTGGGTGAAATCGTATTTTTACTTTCTCTTGCCTATATGAATATATAGGAAGGAAAGTATTGTTTTTATGTCGATTTTTCGAAATCGAGTTTTCACTGGATCTATACGTTTTCAGACCCCCTGAACCCAAAAAACAAGTTTTTAGCGATTGGTCTGTGTGTGTGTGTGTGTATACAAAATATCTCAAGAACAAAACATCGTACGAAGTTAAAACTTGAAACTTAAGTTAGGTACCAGTAGAGGACCCGACACGAACATTTTCATCAAAATCGGTCAACCGGAAGTAGTAGTTTATTCGTGTCATTTTTCACTTTTTTGCGATTTTCTCAAAAACTGGTCATACTATTTTTTTAAAAATCGCCTTATTTACTACATTTTTTATGCTCTACAAGGTAGGCTAGGCGACATGTCTGCTGAAATTTTTGGGAAGGCTGTTTTCGTAAAAAATATTTTTTATCTTAAGATTGCGTCCTTAATATGCATTTTAGGACAAAAGTATATATAATAAAAGTTGTAGACAATTAAAAAATCTACAACTTTTATTTCAAACATTTTTTTGTATAACGCTTCGTTTAGCAGTAATTGGTGATTTTCTGATTATTTTTTTTAACGAAATCCGTAAAAAAATTATTTTTTTAAGATTTCGGCCGTATTATACATTTTACGACAAAAGTGTATATAACCAAATGTATAGGAAATTAAAAGATCTACAACTTTTATTTTAAGCATTTTTCTCTACAGAGCCTCGTTTAGCGTGAAAAAGTTATTTTCCGTATTATTAGGCCAAAAATAAGGTTGATTTTCATTTTGCATCATTCACTCATGATTAAAGAAGGTTACGTTTTTAAGGTTAGTTTTTTTGTTTATTTCTAATGTTTTATTACTACTGTTAGGTTATATCGGTCTTTTTTTGCATTGGCAAGAGAAGGTCGTGTGAGTGTTTCACACCAGATTTTTACAAATATAATTAAATCTTGATACATTTTTTTAAATTTAAAATGTGTATGTACTTTAGTAGGTAACTTAAATTGATTGAATACAAAATATTTTTTACTACATTTTGTAATTATAAATGTTAGGATCCTCCTGTGCTCGCGGCCCTCTCGGGCCAGGGGCCCTGGTATTCTGCCCGTTCTGCCACACTATTGTTACGCCACTGTGATTAAAGTCTGTGTAATGTGGGGAATTAATTAGCTTGGTTTACAATTAAAACATTTTCTGAAATAGTTTTTCTAGTAGTTGACACTTGTGCCAACGCTAATACTAGCACGTGTTAATATTTTGAGAGCTAGTACTTGACGTATCGGTAATATCTACTTCCTTGACACATAATGTACATTAGTATAGCTGAAAATACTCCTTGGAATGTGAAAAATAATAATAACTTATTAATATTTCAACAGAAATACCTAATATTTTCTTTCTTTTCTTTTAGTTTATTTTTTTAAAAGTCGCTTCAACAGTTTTTCATTAGCGACCAATACCTAATATTTATTACTAAAACAAAAAATAATTTTAACTTACCCCTTAACAATTTCAATAAAAAAAAACTAGAACCACAAGGAACCAGCAATGTAAGCGTATCAAAACAATAATAGCATAAAATCCCTTAATGCTTCACAGAACCATTACGTTGATCTTCCATGCACTTTAGTTCATAAACTTTCAAGTAAGGCCTTGTTTAAACATCTGAATTGGTTAGAAATCTTATTTTTTTAAAACAAAACCAGAAGTGTTAATTACTGGTACATTTACCTAAGCAATTGATATCATGTACTATTAATTCCAAAGATTCATTGGCCATATTAGTTTCAAATCGGGAACTGGATTCTATCCAAGACTAAATTTTTCAATTTTTACATGTATATACTATTACTTGCAGTCTTTAAAACCACCACATAAGACCCGCCTAAAGTACTAGGATGCACTTTTTGGTTTGTCAGATCCCATTCAGCTTCCCTCCCCACGACGACCACACTGAGGTTGACTATGCTTATTCAGTTCCCTTCTTCTCCATTCACACACATGATAAGTTATATTTTCTTTGATCAAGTGAACGTTCAACGTTGAGCCTACGTTTATCGTTGTATTCTCGCTCTGCTCCTACAATCTGCATGGCCCGGTAGGAAGGCAATCATGTTTTGGTCACATCAGATCACTAATCATGTTTTGGTCACTTCACTAAGGTTTAATAATGGGTGAACATTTTGGGGCAATTTCAAGTAGTAACCACTACAAAATTTAATTTTTTTCTATTTTTGGCTATAACGTATCTAGGCCCTACTGCAAAGTGTTCGAAATAGTCTATAAATATTATATAAAACAAGCTATTAACATGTTTTATTTCCGCCTGTGTTACAAGTACAAAATAGTGATAGCACTTATTTAATATAACAGGATTAATAACATGGTTACTGGATTGAGCCAGTTATCGTGATAACAAGTTACTAAAAACGCCCTGTTATTTTAATGACACCCTGTTAGCTGTTACATAATAATACCGTGTTTCAAAGCCATTTAATAAACTGATGTACGAATGACGCTTGTCTGACTGTTATAACATCATCAGACTGTTAAAACTAATGAAGTCATCAATTTACCTTTTCATCTAACAACACTACTTTTAAGTTTAACTACGTTATAATACTGTTATTAATACAAACACAAGGTGGCAAATCTCACTGAATCTCTCATGGACACAAAATTAAGGCAAACAGCACTATTTCCTGCAACCAAATACAACCACAGCAAACCAAACACAAGGGTGGGCAGTCACGCTGAATCTTTCATGGACTCACAGCAAGGCACTATAGTTACTATGCACAATACACCGAGCCAAGAAGTCAGCAGCCAAGTGTTAGAAGTACAAGTAATTCATAACAAGTGTTACATGTGCAAGTTACAAGTAATTCATAAAGGCGTCGGCAAGATTGAAGCAAGTCCATACTCAAAACAAACCTACCAGCAAGTCATGATGTCCCCTCCGGATAATTTGTTCTGACTACCATTTTCTGTACCAATAAACCTTTGTACAGAAAATCTACCTGTTCGTGAATAATTTAGTTCACTTCTTTTCCACACGTGTCGTACTATTACCTATTATTCTACTACATTGTATTGTAGACTGGACGATAACAGTGTTATTTAATGACAGATAATAGAATCCTGTCATCGAGCAGGCTGTTATTTTCAGTAACACATTATCAAAAATTAGTTATATTTTCCATCACTAGAACAAAGGGTATTGCCAATAAATCATTTATTGCACTTTCATTCGAACGTGTAATAAACTAATAACGTTCTTTGAACATTGAAGATATATATAGCTTACTGTGTCATACATAATCCACATTTAACCATCTAATATTTTGGTTTTCAATACAATGCCCATACTGGAAAATTTAGTACAAGATTTCTACTCTACATATTTTAAATATGAACCTATTTTTTCACAGGTATGGTTGCGTGATTATGAGGGAAAATATTTCAGTGCAGATTTGTTATTTGATTTTTCTTTTTGTAATTTGACCAGACAAATAAAAATTGTTTCTGTTTAGAAAAATGAGAAATGAGTAGAAGTAAAAATAACATAGTGTGGCAGCCAGAAAAAAATCTAGCAGCCTGCACTACAACAAACTTCAGTATTTTAATATGCCTACATGAAAAATACGGTCAAAGGTGATATAAATAAAAATACAACACAAATCGAATGAAATAAAAATATATTTCGACTATAATAAATATAATTTAAATACTTAAGATTAAAATTACCTCCTTTCAAGTCCCAGTTCCAATGTCCCACGAACCAGAATCCTATTTCCTATTTAAACTATAAAATTCCCCCTAAATTTCTTGAGGTTGCAATTATTCTGTTATATTGTTCCCCGAGCGACCAGGTGTTCCTTAACACGATGTCGCCATCATAGGGCTTCTTAGCCCTCTCAACCAGGATTCAGGATTCAGGATTCACTTAAGATTTATTTTGTGATGATTTATTAATTTTGGTTTGTTTTGATAATATTTGTTTTTGTATTATATCAATATTACGTATACCGGGTGAGGCAGATAAAGTGTCCTAAATTGATTGGAGGACAACAGGAGTGACATAGAATGATACGGAAAAAATATTTTCGTATAAAGTGACCTTTGGCTATTTAATAAAAATATTTTCATCCACTTCGAATGTACAGAGTGTGCCGAAACTTAAGCCGTGTTCAAATCTCGTAATTTTCAAATGTAAACATATATGTTTTTGGCACAGTTTGAAAGATCTATGAGTTAACATTTAATCTGGTAAAAGAAAATTCCAAGGATCTTCATCCATTTCAAAATGGCGGCCAAAACTCCAAAAAACTACGTTTTCACATTTTGGCTTTTACGATAGCACATTGTAAACTTAATTGTTAATTTTTAAGTTCATTTTATTCAGAATTGAATAAGCTTTCAAACGATGTGCCACGTGACTGTATTCGGGAAAATTTGGTTGAGTGTCCCGAAACTGGTTTTTTAAAAAAATCAAAATGGCCGTAACTCAAAAATTTTAAATGAAAAGGTAGGTCGTGTGACATATCGTATCATTCTATGTCACTCCTGTTTTCCTGCAATCAATTTAAGACACTTTATCTGCCTCATCCGGTATTTATATTTTTTGTTAAATATTTTTAACTTTCCATAAGGAAAATATATCAAGTTACTTCTTTAAAAGAAGTGACTCTCTTCGGTCGCTCTCTTCGGACTATGAACAAACTTTTATGTAAGGGTTGTAAAATTCTGTAAGCCATGCTTACAATTTTTACTTCTCCCGTCTTTACATTGTATCCGCTTAAAGTTTCCATAGCCTGGATATATGTACCAAAATGTACAGCTTTGAAGGAATCTTCCAATGTTTTTATTTGCGGGTTTAATTTTCTAAGCTCAATAAGTAAGCGAGCAAGGTCCCTCATTTCACGAGAAACATAGTTGCGTTCAGAGTAATGTCTTCTACTTTTGTGAAATTCTGAACCCATTTTCAGAATTAATGGGTCATTTTTTGCAACTTTTGATACTTCATCATGTCTCATTCTACATAAAATATCATTATTTAGCTCTTTAGAGACACCGTCTACTTCAGGTATACAAGGTAGTGAATGCACCCTCAAAGCTGGTAATTTAGGGCGAGCAGGAGATTTTAAAGGAGATCCTTTGGTTTTGTTGAATTCCTTACATCTTTTTAAATGTACAGATAGCTTATCTCGCCGATAGAACCCTCGGCAGTGTAAGCATTTAGAGAGGTCTTGCAATGAAGCTTGATTTTCAGATGAGTGGGATCTCTTGACAGGTATCAACTGCTTACCACCATCTGCAGAATGTGTCGCCGTCATTTGAATGCACTCAGCATTCCACTTTTCATTGGCTCGCTTCCTAAGGTCATCTGTTATAACCTGCTTTTTATTTTTGCGAACCTTCGGATCTTCATCTTGTACAGCTAACAAATTTTGCCCTTCATCTGTATTTGGGTGTTTTTTTTCAATGTGTCTGCAGTAGTTCGTTACCAGCTCTTTACAAAATAAACAATAATTTCGTTTCCTCCCTCGAGAAATCTGCTTATTTTTGCTCTGTTCCGGACTTGTATGTAATTCAGGTCTAATGTATGAACTTTCAATCTGAAAAATAATATTTTTAAATGCAACTAAAAAACTGGAGCATTTAAAACAATTTATACCTATTTTTATTTTGATATTCCTGTCTTTTATTAGTTCACAAATAAATTTTTGAAATGCATCCTGTCAACCACTGATATAAATTACAGTATAAATGAAATTTCTAAATGACTGAATAGAAACACCGTTCTAAATTTTAATTTTTAATTTTAGTAATATTGCTCTGAAGAAGGTGGTACCACCGAAACGTGCATAAGTGTTCTAAACTTAAGGCAACCAAAGGTAAAGTTATTAAGTTCATTTATACTGTAACTTTTATTAGTTATTTGGTAATGAGAGTCTAGGAATTAGTAGAACTTTCAAAGTAAAATGTTAAAAAAGTACAATATTATAGTACGTAAAATGAAAGATGAAGCCTGTGTTTGAAACCGCGTATCTCACCAAGTAAAAAACATGAAAATTTCAGGTATTGATCGTTTTAAAGCTTATTTTTTGTTAATTTATTCGTATAAATTAAGAAACACAGGAGTGTATTTGGCATTTTCTAGTGGTTTCGAAACAAAATGTATACTGTACTTGTTTTTTTGCGCATTTTTCACTTAGTTCATATTTCAGAACACGTAGCATGAACAATTGTAAGAGACAAAATATTGCGTTTTAGAGGAGTGTTCTTGCATGTTTTCTAATTATTGTCAGCTAAAATTCAGCTTTGCAGTACAAAGGGTAAAAGAATTAGAGCGTTTTTAAAAATATGTTATTTTTGTTGCCTATGGACGTAACGATTTAAATTTTAGCTGATATTAATTAGGAAACATGCAGAAAGACTCCTCTAAAACGCAGGATTTTTCCACCTTAGATTATTAATTCTAAATGATCTGAAACATGGACTTGGTGAAAATGCGCTAAAAAACGAAAACATATTTTGTTTCCAAATCGCTAGAAAATTCCTAATACATTACCTGTTTCGTAATTTATACAAATAAAATTTAAAAAACCAAGCTTTAAAGCGAGCCATACCAGAAATTTTTATGGTCCTAACTTGGTGACACGCGGTTCCAAACACTTGTTTCATCTTTCATTTTACGTACTATAGTTATGTTTTTCTGTAGATTGGAGGCAAAACATTAATTTCTCAAAAACCTCAATAAACAAATGTTAAAATTAATTATACACAGTAAATATTATGTAACACTGTTTGAAGAAACTAGTATTCTTAGTTCTACAATTTATATACCCTGTACTGCTGTGCATAATACTTAAAATGTTTAATAAAACAGATTGTAATTATTACAAAAGTAGACCAACTTTGCAGCTACTATTCCCTTGATGTAAGGAACTGCAGATCCGTTTCGGTTAGCTAGAAGTCTCTCAGAGTACTTTCAATGAGTTGCAAGCAATCTGTGTGGTTCTACCCAGGTGCTAGCCCCTTGGCTTACAATATTGCAAACCCTTGTGCTATCAACTTAGAGTCCCTTTGGTTTGCAATGCTATTTTAACTGGCAATGAGTTGCAAGCAATCCATGTGGTTCTACCCAGCTGCTAGTCCCTTGGCCTACAAAAATGCAGGCCCTTGTTCCATCAACTGGGAGTCCCTTTGGTTTGCAATGCGATTTTAACTGGCAATGAGTTGCAAGCAATCCATGTGGTTCTACCCAGCTGCTAGTCCCTTGGCCTACAAAAATGCAGGCCCTTGTTCCATCAACTGGGAGTCCCTTTGGTTTGCAATACTATTTTAACTAGCAATGAGCTGCAAGCAATCCATGTGGTTCTACCCAGCTGCTAGTTCCTTGGCCTACAAAAATGCAGGCCCTTGTTCTATCAACTGGGAGTCCCTTTGGTTTGCAATGCAATTTTAACTGGCAATGAGTTGCAAGCAATCCATGTGGTTCTACCCAGCTGCTAGTCCCTTGGCCTACAAAAATGCAGGCCCTTGTTCCATCAACTGGGAGTCCCTTTGGTTTGCAATGCTATTTTAACTGGTAATGAGCTGTAAGCAGTCCATTTGGTTCTACTCGGCTGCTAGTTCCTTGGCCTACAAAATTTGAGATCCTTGTTCTACCAACCAGAAGCCCCTTTGTTCTGCAAACAATTTACTCGTACGTTATTTACTTATAGGTGATTACCTCCCAAGCAAATCTACAGAGAAAACATATCGGACAGTTATTACCTAGTTTTTATGTTATATATTAAATATATTACCTCCTCAAGGTCATGTCCTAGATTCTCTGGGTTTCCACCCTCAACTTCATTCAAAGTGTTCTCGCACATTTTTAGTTTTCTTCTTATTCGGTAGGCTTGGTTATGCCTACCTTGTTTTAACGCCGTTTTCTTGTCAACTTTTAGTTTTTCAATTTTTAACTTCATTTTGTTTAAAAAAGTTTTATATTTGTCAATGTAACTTTCTTCACAGACCTAGAAACCAAATGGAGATTATAGACTTCACACTAATTTGAAGGACAAGAGTTCATGTTACGTGCATTAAAGAAACTTGTATGGAGAGCTTTGACCCTTCATTCCAAAAAAAACCTAATGCTTAGCTATGCAAAAAAAATATTTCTGATAATTTTTTATCAAAATGATATTAATAACGTTGACTGTTCCTGGCTGTGATGTAATAACAATTCACCTCGAGAATTTTCCTTTTTGTACAGTGCAACGGAAGTTGCCTAGTTGGGGGTGGTTCACTTCCCTTTCTGCATTTTGGCTGATTGGCATTAAACAGACTGGGTTATCTACCCTTTGCATTTTGGGCCAGTGTCAGTGAGTCGAGATTTGAATCAGTGCCTACCTCAGTTAGGACAATCAGTTCTTTTTTACATAAGCTGTTATTAAGACTTGGAGAAGTGCTAACGTTCTAGCTGTTGATGCCCAGAACAAGAAAAGCTTTCAAAGAAAAGATAATAATACATTTATCTAAAAATATCAAGTTGCAAGGTCTTTTTCTCCGAGCTTCCAGCATTTAATTATTAGAAACCCTCGTATGTTTGGAAAACCCAGGTTAACAAATTTATACAAAATGAAATATACGTTAGCCCGTTAGTATTAGCAAGTCAGGATCATCTGTGCAAACATTTCAATATGTGTAAGTGCCATAATAAGTCCAATTTTCATAATATTATGACAATTTTACAAGCTTAAATTATATTATATTGCTCTGCAATATAACGTAATTTTATCAACACTTTATTGAAAAATATACAGCAGAAATTTCATCAAAGGAGCATTTTGAATTTGAACAGTTCATGTATTTTACAATAATGACTTCCTAACATCTGTGCAATCTCTGTATAAAGTACACTTTTACACAGAGTTTACAAAATTCAGTTTTAAAAATCAACTAGTATTGAACAAATTAAGAGCATTTATTCAGTTTACTTACTTCATTTACTTCATTCGTGTCATCAAATAATACGGTTTCAGCTTCTTTAGACAACTTCATTTGTTCTGATGTTAACGGAGATGATGGTGTTGACGAAGTACCTGTAATGATTAATCAAAAATCGTAATTGATATATATTTATTTTAATGTTTACAAATGTACAACGCAAAAAGTAACAAGCAGGTGAGCTTACATACAATAAAATTAACCCATTAATGGCCATCATCAACGTTTTTAGTCATGAAAAGATTAAACAAAATTTTTTTGTCTAAATGCGGTAATTTTTACTTTCTCTTGCCCTACACATAGGAAAAGAAAGTATTACTTTTTACGTTGAGTTTCCATCGGATATACACTTAATCAGGCCCCCTGAATACAAAAACCTGGTGTGAAACCCTCACACGACTTTCTCCGGCCAATGTAGATAATGAACAATATAACCTTTGTTTAATCATGAGTAAACTATGTAAAATAAAAAATATATAACCTAATTTTAAACATGAGTGAATGACGCAAAATAAAAATCAACCTCTGTAAAACCTAAAAATACAAAAAATCAGTAATTTGCGTCTAAACTAGGCTCTGTAAAAAATTGCTTAAATAAAAGTTGTAGAATTTTTAATTTCCTATAACATTGATTGTATACACTTTTGTTGTAAAATGCATACTAAGGCTGCAATCTTAGAAAATCCCATGTTTTATCGATTTCGATGAGAAAAAAAACAAAATCACTAATTTTGCCGCTAAACTAAGCGTAATTAAAAAAATGCTTGAAATGAAAGTTGTAGGTCTTTAAATGATCTGAAACTTTGATTTTACGCTTTTGCCCTAAAATGCATATGGTCGCAATCTTAAAAAAAAAAACATTTTTTTCTACGAAAGCACAGGTTCCCAAGAATTTCAGCAGACTGGCGCTTACCCTATCTTGTAGAGCATAAAAATTTAGTAAATGAGGCGATTTATAAAAAGAACGTAGACGTTTTTAACAAAATCGCAAAAAATGAAAAATCGCACGGATGAACTACTACTTTCGATTGACCGAATTTCATGAAATTGTTTGTGTCGGGTCCTGTAGTGGTACATAACGTAAGCAACAAAAGCTGTACAGATATACCAAAAATTGTTAACACTAATAATAAAGTTAGGTATACTGTAAATGGTACCATAAATTTGTTACGTAGGTAGCCAGAATGTAGGTCAGAGCATTAAGATTAGTTTTTTTTTTCAAAAAAACCAATGGAGTTTGCACACACATTGAAATACGTGGTAGAAGGTAATAATATAAAAAATTGTAGAGCGATTAAAAACTTATTAAATGAAAGTCTAATACAAGATTGGGTAGTTTTCGAGTGGTGGCTATTTTGGAGACCTAACATTACTAGTTTTAGTGAATTCATTGAAAAGTTCAGGAAGAAATTTTGGTCGGACAGTGTACAAAGTAAATTTAGACAAGAATTACAATTCGGGAGATTTAACTTTTATAAAAATACGAAAATTTCAGTGTATTTCATGTCAAAATTAAATAAGGGAAAGTATTTAGAACCTAAGCTACAAGAAAGGGAGTTAGCAAAATTAATTAGTAAACATTTCAATAATGCGGTAAATAGGGCCAGGGTTATAAGTTTTCCTGTTCATCGGTAAAAAAGGGTTTTGTAAAAATAATATAACTAGTAATAATAATAAAACTGAGAACCTTATTCTAAGTAACGATATTGGTAGGAACTTTCTTGAAGAAGTGGAATGCAATAATTATAAAAGTAGCGAAAATAAAAAAAACAATTAAATTGGCAGAAATAGACGTAAAAATAGGAGATTGTAAGGTAAAATTATTATGCGATTAGGGAAATAAAATTTCTTGAATTAACCATGATTGTGTAACACAGTTGGAAGAAAAGACGTTTAAAAAATTCTCAAAACTTCCAGTAAATAATGTCGCAATATTAACAGTATCTGGAATGCGTAGTACAGGGGTTAGGAAGCAAGTCATTGTAGAGTTTACAATTGGAGAAAAAGAGCTAACACATGAGTTTTTCATAGTGAAACACTTGAATGTCAATTGCCTAATTGGGTGTGACTTTATGGAATAAAATTAAGTTAACTTGGGTTTTAACAAAAAACTGTTAATTGTAGGAAAGGTCACCATTCCGATTTTTAACAAGAGAGGTAGTCGGTCATAATGTTTATAACTCACAAGTTGTTGACAAAGTTGTTAAAAAGAGAAATATGGCATCAACAGATGAATGACGTGGTAGGTTTTTTTAAATTATAACAATACTTTAGAAAGACAACAGTTAGTTGAGGTAGGCCCTATTCAATAAAAATAAAGAGATATTCTCCGACAAACTTGGAAAGTAAAGGGTTATTCTTGTAAATTAAAAATAAAAACAGATGTACCACTTGTTAAAAAATCATATGTTATCTTTTGCATACAGAATGAAATTGAGCAGATGTAAGAGGATGCCATAATATAGCATAGTAACTCATTCAAAACTGTGGATATTGTAGTAAAATTATAAAAAGTTTGAATTTGGGCAAAAAGGAATTTGTAAGTAATTATATTGTATAGAATAATATTTTAGTTTTTAGAAAAAAATTAAGATCAACAGTTTAAAATTGTAATACGTGTAGAGAAAAGAGAAGACTTAATTAAATTATACCATGAAGAATATGGGCACAGTGTGATATTTAAAACGTTTAGAAATCGTTTCGAAAATTGTTATTTTAGTAAAATGCGTAAACAAATTAAGCAGGTGATTAAAATATATTGTAGTCTGTGTCAGAAAGTAAAAACTTACAACCAAAATATGAAAGGTTATTGTATAACTGATGTGCCAAACATAAATTGTACAAATGTTACATTCCCGCCATTCCTCATTCATTTCATCTCATTTACTAGTTGTGCTTTAAAAAATGATACAGTTGTGAATAAAAATAAAGTTGAAGCCAAAAAAAAAACAAAAAATGTTACGTGGATATATTTGGTAGCCTACCTAAAACTTATCAGGGATTAGAATTTGTATTTATAATCATAGATAATTTCTCTAAGTATACTATGTGAAACTTTATCCTATAAGAAAATCAAACTCGAAAAACACTTATCAATAAAGTAAAAAGTTACATTAAGGAGGTAGGAAAACCGGAATATATTATCTCTGATCACGGAAAACAATTTACTAGCAAAATCTGGCAAAAGAGTTTAACAGAGTTAGATATCAAACCAAGAATGGTATCCATATTTCACCAACAAAGTAATGTAAATAAGAGATATCGCAAACAATTAGGTGTTTTGTTAAGAATATATTTGACACGTAAAAAACATTTTAGAGTGGTTTAAGTTTATGAAAAACGCAGAAAACGTATTAAAATTTAATCTCCATTCCACTACGGACTAAACTCCATTTGAGGTTGTTCGGAAAAAAGGTTGTAGATTCAGTCTGTGATAGAACCAATTTTAACGATTATGGCTATGTAAATAATAAAGTAGATGAGAACATAATTAATACAGAGGTATTAAAGAGGCTTATAAAAGCAGCAGTAAATATAATGGATCAGAGTAGAGTTAAACATGGTAGGGTTAATTTTAAAAGTGGAGAGTTAGTTTTAATAAAGAATTTTGTGCTATCGATCAAAAGTACCAAATATTCTAAAAAGTTAACTCATAAATGTAAGGGATTTTTTTTATTATTGATGTCTACGAAAATAAAAGTATTTTGATCGTCGAAATCGAACGTAGACCGGAATAACCATAAGGGAATGATGCAGGGTCATTTAAGGAGTGCTTTCGAAAGTTATCGAACTGCTCAGATGAAGGATGCATTATCGTAATGTATAATGCACTATCATTCTATCATTCTGTTTTTAATAAAGTACCCTCATCAAACTGGAAAAAATCAGAAATAATTCAGTGACACTCACACGACTTTATCTTGCCAATGAAAATAATCACCAATATAACCTAACATTAGTAATAAAACATTAGAAATAAACAAAAAAACTAAACTCAAAAACATAACCTTATTTTAATCATGAGTGAATAATGCAAAATGAAAATCAACCTTAGTTTGGCTTAATAATACGGAAAATCACTTTTTCACTCTAAACTAGGCTCTTTAGAGAAAAATGCTTTATACAAAATTTGTAGATCTTTTAATTTCCTATAAATTTGGTTATAAACACTTTTGTCGTAAAATGCATAATACGGCTGAAATCTTAAAAAGTCAATTTTTTTACAGATTTCATGAAAATAAAAATCAGAAAATCACTAGTCACTGCTAAACAAAGCGTTACACAAAAAAATGTTTGAAATAAAATTTATAGATTTTTAAATTGTCTACAACTTTTATTATATATACTTTTGCCCTAAAATGCCTATTAAGGCCGCAATCTTAAGATAAAAAAAAATTCTACGAGAACAGCCTCCCCAAGAATTTCAGCAGACATGGCGCCTATCTTGTAGAGTATAAAAAATCGTAGGAGCCGTTTTTAAGAAAATCGCAAAAATTGTAAAATGACACGAATAAACTAATACTTCCGATTGACCGATTTTGATGAAAACGTTCGTGTCGCGTCCTCTAAAGGTACGTAACTTAAGTTTCAAGTTTCAACTTCGTACGATGTTCCGTTCTTGATATATCTTGTTCACACACACACATACACATACACACACACACACCCCAATCGCTGAAAACATGTTTTTTGGGTTCAGGGGGTCTGAAAACGTGTAGATCCGGTGAAAACTCGATTTCGAAAAGCATATGATAAATACAATACTTTCCTTCGTATATATTCATATAGGCAAGAGAAAGTAAAAAGTAACAGAAAAAATGTCACGTTTAAGATAAAAGATGTTCATGTTGTATTGAACGCCGCAATAATACTGTAACCGTAAGGACTGGAAATCACGCGTGACACGCAGATTAACTCCAAGAAGAAGATTTAAAAAAGAAATAATTCGGGATGCGATGATACTCGAACCAATAATAATTGACATAGATAATAGTGATAGTGATAATTTTAGTGACATTAGGTTAGTAGTGGTAAAAATTATATTCTGAAAACGAAAGTAGAGGCACAACGCTGCATATTTAATTAGGTAATTAGCATATTGTAATCACTTAATATTTAACCAGTGTATTTGAAATACACTCTTGATGTTAAAGCATGCAAAAAATAAATAAATGTGAATAAAGAATTGCCGATTTTTACATAATATGAATTAATAACGAAACATTTTCGAACATCCATTAGGATTAAATTCAATAATACAGTAAAATTCAGTTATAACGAACTTCAAGGGACCGGCATTATTTGTTTGTTATAACAGAATGGGTCTATACGCCGCATATGTAGTACTCTACTGTATTATCTTACGTGCCCACCCAATTACCGGAATAACCAATATTAGTCTAAATGTACTTAATTTAAGTAAAAAATCATGAATAAAAATCTTTTACACCACCTCCACGGCCGAACTGTTAGCGCCGTTTAGTCGTCTGCTGTTCTAGTTATAAAAAAGGTAACAGGTTCGATTCCCGGTAGGTCTGGGCTGAGGCAATCAGGATAATACTGCAATTTACCTATAACTCGCCAACGTGCCAATGTAGAGAAAAACACAAAGTAGTCGCTAATGACTGGACATGTTAATCCGACTTAAAAAATCTTTATTATTTTTACTACATACCAAAAATCCGTGATGAGGTGATTCCCGAAATTAAACAAAAATTACGAACGGCAAAACTGTTTGTTTCTCATTTCCCAGAGAATATATTTGTCTATTATTATTATTATTTCAAGGAAGGTGATTGGTTCGTTACAACCTGATTCCATTTTCGTTTTATCAGACTTTACAATGTGTTAATAACATATAAAACCAACCAAATTTTCTATTTACACACGTTATTACTGGATTTTCTTTACAACAGACCTCGTTATAACCGGATTTTACTGTATTTTCATTCATTTTATTTACCCTAATGTGTGTACAATCTGTTCAGTTTAAGAACAATAAGTAACCCCATGATTCAATGACATGAGGATGATGTGTAAATGGAGTGTAATCTTGAACAGACTCAGGTCAACCATTCTTGATAGAGTATGATTAATTGAACCCCAACCATCAAAGTACACCGGTAACCGCTGTCTAGTATTCAAATACGTATAAAAGTCAATACTTTTACTACGATTTGGATCCAATATGACAAGTAGAAATTAAGTAGGCCTATATCTTGTTAATGTACTATTATTTACATTATATAATAAATCTTTACTTTCTCTTGCCCTATAAGAATACATGAGAGGAAAATAGGTACTGTTTTCATATCGATTTTCGAAATCAAGTTTTCACCGGATATACAAGTTTTCAAGCCCTGAACCCAAAAAACATGTTTTTTAGGGATTGGTGTGTGTGTGTGTGTGTGTGTGTGTGTGTGTGTGTGTGAAACATTATCTCAAAAACGGAATACCGTACAAAGTTGAAATTTGTAACTTAAGTTAGGTACCACTAGATGACCCGATATGAACATTTTCATCAAAATCGGTCTACCGGAAGTACTAGTTTATTCATGTGATTTTTCCCTATTTTGCGATTTTCTCAAAAACGGCTCCTACGATTTTTTGGAGAATTGCCTCATTTACTATATTTTTTTATGCTCTACATGATAGGGTAGCGCCATGTCTGCTGAAATTTTTGGGGGCCTGTGCTCTCGTAGAAAAAATTGTTTTTTAAGATAATCCTTAATATGCATTTCAGGGCAAAAGTGTTTATAATCAAAGTTGTAGAACATTTTTAAAAACCTAGTTTAGTGTTTTTGTTAAAAAAAATAGTGATTTTGTTTTTTCTATCAAAATCGGTATATATGAGATTTTTTAAGATTTCGGCCTTAGTATGCATTTTACGACAAAAAGTGTAATAATAAAAGTTATAGAAACCAAAAAAACCGATAACTTTTATGTAAAGCATTTTTCTCTACAGAACCTAGTTTAGAGGCAATACTGATTTTCCATATTTTTAAGTCGAATAGAGGTTTATTTTCATTTTACGTCATTCACTCAAGATTAAAATTAAGTTATGGTTTTCAGTTTATATTGGTTACTCATGATTAAACATAGGTTATATTGTACATTATCTACATTGGCCGGAAAAAGTCGTGTGAGGGTTTCACACCAGATTTTTTAAATTAAGAAATTATTGAGGATTATAAAAGAAGCAAGAGAAGGACATCTTATTAATGAACTAGTAGAAAATAAATAAACTGAAAATTAAGTTTTTAAGTTAAGAAATTCGGCAGACGACTTAGGCCATGCCAAAGCGTGTTTTTGTATTCAAATTGAAAATGGTATTTTGTTCTCAAGTTTTTTATGCTTTATAAAAAAATGTTAAATTAAGTTAATAAACACTTTTAATTTTATCTGACAACCTACTAAAATAAATGAAATTAGGGTTGGTTTCAAAACATTAGTGTTTTGAAAAATTGAACCGAACATGTTTCCTGTTATTATTAAGATTTTTAACTTATGGATTTAGACGGTCGTGTTGAGAGAGAAGCGTTAGTAAGAGACTTGTTAACCTCGGCCTCGCTCTCTCTCTCTATCTATCTCTATTGGTTTATTACACAGTCTTTACGGAGTACTTTGGCGGCTGGTGTAATAGGCATTATTGTACAGCCAAGAAACTGTAAACATTCATAGTTTATAAACGTACTCCTTCACCACCACTGTCGGTATTAGTCTACGTATGATTATAAAACGTGCACTACCCATTGTTGTCAGATGTCAACATTAGACATAACAAAATCGTCAAAAACTCAAAAAGAAAATATTAAAAACAAAAACCAAGCAAAATGAAATATTCAAACATAATATATCTATAAACTAGGCTATAAATAAAATTAATTTTTTTAACTTAACAAAGAAAATAAATTTGGTTATTAATGAGTTTTATAGAAAACAACAATCATGAGCCCAAAAAGACATTTCACAGAATTACCCGGTTAAAATAATTCCAAATTTTTTATCAAATAGGCCTACCACAGAAAACTTACAGATAGATACTGTAAATTTAAAACTGAATAAGGATTTTCCCAATATCATTAATTGCAACCATGACGAGAGAGATAACATAAGTGTTTATAGAAACAGTTAAATTAAATAGTTAATTTTACACAATTAGGAGGTTGGAATTTAAAGTATGTAAGTTGAATTCAGTTAATTTTCCGACTTAAATTTGAATGACTTTTTACTCTGTTCACAAACTTAGAACTACCCTCATTTTCGTACATCAAAACAGCAGCAGTAAAACTGTACCTAAATATTTAATAGGACTACTTCATTTTTCATTCTTATGTTTTTATGGACATAGAAACAGCGTCTATCCTAACAGGCCTAAAACATTTGCTGTCACAAAAACAGGTCCCAGACGTAGTTTAATTTCCTTAAACCAGATTATGTAAAAATACCACAGACTAACTAAAAATCTGTAAAATTGAATATTGTAGAACAATGGTAATTTGAAAAGTACATGTTTGATATAGCATAAATTGATTTTCCAGCTGTCAGGTAAATTAACTTACTGACATGTTTAGGCTATTGCACTTAAAACCAATAGGATTTCTTTAAGCCCCAATTATAAACTGGAGGCATGTTATCAGAGTATCACACAATAAAAAATTCAAAATCTTCCTCTGAAAAAACCGTTACTAAACCCCCAATATGAAAAAAGTAAACAGTACCTACAGTTTTCAAAATTTACATGTAGCGCTAAAACTATCAAATATAGGCCTACATCGAACAGCTAGATCCAACTAGACCACTATTTTGTTTTCCCAACTCAACTAATTGGGTTAAGAACATATTATAGCCTGTTTTATTTCATTGAGGTGACATACGCACATTTACGTTTGTTTATATGTACTTTGTAGTATGTAAACTATGTTAATTTTTCTAGTAATTAATATTTTAATTAGTCAAGTAATAATAATAAAAATAATAATAATAATAGTAGTAGTAGTAGTAGTAGTATCAAGTTTATTTATAGCAAGTATATTTAATTAGGTTTGAACAATCATCTTAACCTCAAGAAAGTAACTTTTTTGTTATTTAATATAATAAAGAAATTCAGTAGCTTCAATTTTTGTATTACCTTTCATAAGACTATTCACCGAGACTCATAATTGTGTCATGTGGCTCTGTGTTTTGTTAAATGTACGATCAGGGCACATGACACAAAATCGTCACAAGGTTTATTTATAATTTATTTGTATTTTTCTTTTTTGTATCAATCACTAAATATTCTTGGTACAAAAATATATAAATCATAAATTATATCGGAAAAATTTTCTGTGGCCTGGTGCCAAGTGCAACAGAATATCGTGTGGCCTGAGTGGAAATGTTCGTGTGACTCGTCAGTGGGTTATATGGCAGTCAAGGTGTAAATAATATTTAACTTGATGTTAAATTTATTTAATGTTGGCATGTACTCAATGAGTTTATATTTCATTATTACAACATACAGTAACAATATTGAGAAAAAGCAATCTATTTACCCTACCTATATCTAACCTTCACTTGAACAGTAGTAGCTAGGAAGTGGGAGTACTGGAACAAACTTGACCTTTGACCCTGACCTTGATCAAAAAAAAAAATAAAAATTAAACCGCCAAATTTTTTTTCCCGCCAAATTTTCAAACTCAATTTTCTCCGCAACCGCTAGGCCGATTTTGATGCGGACGGCACCCACGTGACCGGGAGATTGAGATCTACAAGATAAGCCCTAAAACTCGTCGATCTAATAACCAGGTCACGTGTTACAAGCTATCTCAGGTTCCATACGGGATACGGCTACGGATTAGGGCTTATCTTGTAGATCTCGATCTCTTGGTCACGTGGGTACCATTCGCAGAAAAATCGGCCCAGCGGTTGCGGAGAAAATCAGGTTTGAAAATTTAAAAAAATAAAAAAAAAGGCAAATTTTCAAACCCGATTTTCTCCGCAACCGCTCGGCCGATTTTAATGTAAGCGGTACCCACGTGACCAGGAGATCGAGATCTACAAGATAAGCCCTAAATCTCATCGATCTGATAACCAGGTCACGTGTTACAAACGATCTCAGGTTCCATCGGGGATACGGCTACAAATTAGGGCTTATCTTGTAGATCTCGATCTCCCGGTCACGTGGGTACCGCCCGCATCAAAATAGGCCCAGCGGTTGCGGAGAAAATCAGGTTTGAAAATTTAAAAAAATAAAAAAAAAGGCAAATTTTCAAACCCGATTTTCTCCGCAACCGCTCGGCCGATTTTAATGTAAGCGGTACCCACGTGACCAGGAGATCGAGATCTACAAGATAAGCCCTAAATCTCATCGATCTGATAACCAGGTCACGTGTTACAAACGATCTCAGGTTCCATCGGGGATACGGCTACAAATTAGGGCTTATCTTGTAGATCTCGATCTCCCGGTCACGTGGGTACCGCCCGCATCAAAATAGGCCCAGCGGTTGCGGAGAAAATCAGGTTTGAAAATTTAAAAAAATAAAAAAAATGGCAAATTTTCAAACCCGATTTTCTCCGCAACCGCTGGGTCGATTTTGATGTGGGCGGTACTCACGTGACCAGGAGATCGAGATCTACAAGATAAGCCCTAAATCTCATCGATCTGATAACCAGGTCACGTGTTACAAACGATCTCAGGTTCCATCGGGGATACGGCTACAAATTAGGGCTTATCTTGTAGATCTCGATCTCCCGGTCACGTGGGTACCGCCCGCATTAAAATCGGCCCAGCGGTTGAGGAGAAAATCGAGTTTGAAAATTAGAAAAAAAAAAAAAAAAAAAAAAAAAAACCCGTAATTTTTTTTTTTTTGGGTAAATTTTCAAACTCAATTTTCTCCTCAACCGCTGGTCCGATCTTGATGCGGGTGGCACCCACGTGACCAGGAGATCGAGATCTATAAGATAAGCTTTAAACCTTGTCGATCTGATAACCAGGTCACGTGTTACAAGCTATCTCAGGTTCCATCGGGGATACGTCTACGGATTAGGGCTTATCTTGTAGATCTCAATCTCCTGGTCACGTGGGTACCGCTCGCAGAAAAATCGGCCCAGCGGTTGCGGAGAAAATCAGGTTTGAAAATTTAAAAAAATAAAAAAAATGGCAAATTTTCAAACCCGATTTTCTCCGCAACTGCTGGGCCGATTTTGATGTGGGCGGTACCCACGTGACCAGGAGATCAAGATCTACAAGATAAGCTCTAAAACTCATCGATCTGATAACCAGGTCACGTGTTACAAACGAACTCAGGTTCCATCGAGGATACGGCTACAAATTAGGGCTTATCTTGTAGATCTCGATCTCCTGGTCACGTGGGTGCTACCCGCATCAAAATTGGCCCAGCGGTTACGGAGAAAATCAGGTTTGAAAATTTTAAAAAAATAACAAAATTGCCAATTTTTTAACCCGATTTTCTCCTCAACCGCTGGTCCGATTTTGATGCGGGTGGTATTTACGTGACCAGGAGATCGAGATCTACATGATAAGCCCTAAACCTCATCGATCCGATAACCAGGTCACGTGTTACAAGCTATCTCAGGTTCCATCGGGGATACGGCTACGGATTAGGGCTTATCATGTAGATCTCGATCTCCTGGTCAAGTGGGTACCGTCCGCATCAAAATCGGTTAAGCGGTTGCGGAGAAAATCAGGTTTGAAAATTTTAAAAAAATAAAAAAATGGCAAATTTTCAAACCCGATTTTCTCCGCAACCGCTGGACCGATTTTGATGCGGGTGGTACTTACATGACCAGGAGATCGAGATCTACATGATAAGCCCTAAACCTTATCGATCCGATAACCAGGTCACGTGTTACAAGCTATCTCAGGTTTCATCGGGGATACGGCTACGGATTAGGGCTTATCATGTAGATCTCGATCTCCTGGTTACGTGGGTGCCGTCCGCATCAAAATCGGCCCAGCGGTTGAGGAGAAAATCGAGTTTGAAAATTTGAAAAAAAAATAAAAAATAAAAAATTACTTTAGTTTTTATCATTGACGTCATTCGTTTTTTATCTTTGCACGTGACAGACTATTGATTCAGATGATGCAACTTGTTTACTGCAAATTTAAATGCACAGTTAATTTTTCTACACGAGTCGCCGAGTCAGCGATAAGTTGTTTTTGATTCAATTTTAAAAACCAACAACGTCATACCGCATGTTATTATGAACCGAACTGCAGACTCAGCGTTTCCAATGCAGTAGCATAGGACAATTATGTATATAAAAGGTCACCGATTTTCCCACCGTATCATAACCACTGCTCTACACCGCTAGACACAGTTCTTCTTCTCACACCTGTTGCTACGCTGCTAGATACAGTTCTTCTTCTCCTAGCTGTTGCTACGCTGCTAGACACAGTTCTTCTTCTCTACCTGTTGTTAATTGAAGGTGAGTTTTATTCTACTTTAAATATTTTTAAAAATTAAAAAGATTTTAGCACTTTTATGAAATATACACTTTGAATCTTTAATAAAATTAAAACCTAAAATCTGTTTATGAAATTAAGACGTAGAACCTCATACATAGGTAATACATTGTTGGTACTGCAACATCACCAGTTGTAACCGTTGTTGGTACATCAACAACAACAACAACAACAACAACAACTGTAACAACACCAGTTTTATCGTTTACTATTACAAGTACGGAATAACAATTTCCATACCTAATTTAAATTGTTCTGACCGCATATCGGTAGTTTAGCAAAGCGAATTCAAATAAATATTTATTTTCCTGGTTCGTCTCTACTACATGTTTCTGTTTTTGGTATGTTTTAGTTACCAACACACAGTTCTTCTCTTACCTGCTGCTACGCTGCTAGAACAGTTCTTCTCCGCCTACCTGTTGCTACGCTGCTAGACAGTTCTTCTGCTTATCTACCTTACTTTAATTGAAGGTCCTACAGTTAATTGAAGGTGAGTTTTATTATACTTTAAATATTTTTTAAAATTTAAAAGACTCTAGCACCTTTATGAAATATACACTTTGAATCTTTACTAAAATTAAAACCTAAAATCTGTTTATGAAATTAAGACGTAGAACCTCATACATGGGTGCTGTCTGTACGGTAACATCACCAGTTTTAGCCGTTGTTGGTACATCAACAACAACAACAACCACCAACACCAGTGTTATCCGTTTTGGTACAACAGCAACAACGACAACAACCGTAACTGCACACTGAATATTTAGTAATCTGCAACAACAAACGTTATTGACGTAAACGTAGAGTTAAATAAATTTGAACTCTATTGTTTTAATCTGTAGCAACAACAGTTATCGACGTAAACGTAGAATTAAATAAATTTTGAACCTAAAATCTTTTTGTAACATTAAGACTTTGACTAGTTGTAAGTTGAACTTAGAACGTAGTAGTATTAAAAATCGTTTTATATTTTCTGTTGGCAGCATGATTTACGCTATAACAATATTCCTATGCGTTATAGCGTTACTGTTCATAGTGCTGTTTTACCTGCTATACAAAATTTACGTCATGATAGTAGGTGAGTGTAGCGCCACACCAATCTCAAAAGAAAAACCTCAATTATTTGCAGGTTAGAGTTGACGACGCAAATTTTGGTTTATTTTCAGGATGTCAGCATTCAGCACCCGATACCTTGATTGCCCGTTCAGGAGGCATCACCTGTTCACACCCAAGGACCTGATACGACACACCGTCCACTGTTGGAAGGAGAACGGGAGGCCTGACCGTATAAAGCGCATATTTAACAAGGAGCATTATATAGAGCCACACTTATGGACGCGTCACATCACCAAGGAGTGTATGTATTCCTGGGCGATCCTGGACGAATTACCATTGGATGGCGATGAAGAGCTCCAATCATATGTAAATATACAGATTATATAAATTAGCTGTAAGTAGGTTACTGTTCATAGTCGTTACAGAATGGCAATATGACTTGCGATTTCAGCGCAGAGATGGATAGGGGGTATTACAGGACTCTAAGATCTCATCGCGATGAAGACGATCCATGCAAGTTCAACAGTCACTATCGATTGCAAACCTGCTACGAGAGGAACAACAGAGCTTCACACGTAAACCACGTATTACTGTTAGCCTACGCGATGTACGAATTTGCGATAGGCGCTAGTAATCTTTTATTTCATTGTTGCAGGCGTCTACGAAAGGAGGAAGAGTACCGCAGGAGACTAATACGGTTTCGGAAAGAGCTGTTGGAACTACAACACAGAATCCTCGTCTATTCGACCCGGAAGACCCTCGAACGCATGTCCCTCTGAATTCTTCCTCGGAAGGATCCATTTACAGCGACAACTGGCGGATAAGCTGCGTACTAGGTGACATCGAGTGTTCGGAGGAATTCTACAGGGTAATCGAGGGGACGTTCCCACAAACCTTCGTGCATTACATCGATCCGCTAGAGCTCTTGTTAGATCTGCCTTCGCCTATTTCGTTCGCCGCGTTGACAGATTCGCTCAAAGACTACGTAGACAGCCTTGTGTTCAACATCGACCATGTTTGTAAAAATGGTACTGTTGAGCCGTAGGATAATGGATGCCGATAAACCGGACCTCGAAAGATGCGGCTTGATCCACTGTTCAGACTCCAATCGCGCGACTTGTAAAGAATGCGGATGGTGGAACTCTTCCGATACCACTCTACTACACGCGAGTAAAAATCACACCCTCTCGAGTCCGGAATGTAGTTTAGGTAGAGAAGTAATGGAATGTTACAGATTTTTCCAAGACGTCACCGAAGTCTCCGAAATAATTTTAAAAGAAACATTTCAGAAGTGGCCTCATGAATCCCCTCAGGTGAACGACCTCGTAAACTCTGGGTTCTATTATACGGGTATACTAGACGTCACTGCATGTATCGAATGCGGCGTAGAGCTATATCAATGGCGAGTCAACGACGATCCAGACACCGAACATAGGAAGGCTTCGCCATATTGCCCGTTAGTAAAGAGAAGAAGCCGAAGGTGATCGATGTAGGCTTCTTCATATTGTCAGTTGTTAAATAAAAAACTCTAAGGCTGTAATATTAAATTAATAAATGTATATATTAAAAATAACGTCTGTTCCTTTCAAAATCCTTCTTTAACCTAGATATAAGCAGTGTCGCTCTCAGTGCAACGCACGATGAGCTTTAGAAGTGGTATAGCGCGCGAGCTTCACAAGCAAGCCCGCAGGAACTATTTCACCGTAAACGTAGAGCTGACACATGGTCAGAAAATTGAATGACTGAGTCATTTAAGAGCTAAAGAGGTAGAGGTGTAAAAGACACTAATCAGATTTATGTTCTCTGTAAGTAAAGAATGTTTTCCCGTCAAACTAAAACATACGGTTTTGCAGGAAATAAGCACGGCCTATACCTTACATAGACTTGAATACCCGCATTTACGGAGACTCTACAGTCTTGAATTCCAGTAAAAACCTTAATGTATGCATGACATTACAACGACCTGAAGAACAGGTATGGATCGTAAAATCGATTTCCTGTACACGGATACTCCGTGTTAATTTACATAAAAAAATTGTCGTATAAGTATGTTAAAGATAGAATGTATGTTAAAATATGCCTTGTCAAGTTAATTGTAGTTTTCTATCTTTGCGAAAGTTTATCGCGTAATGTCAAGTTTAAGGTCATTGATAGTAGGATAATTTGTTTCATAAATGTTTATAAATTTGTTAAGAACTAAATATGATTTAATGCCAGTTCTAAATACAATGTTTTGACTATTATAAAAAAGAAAAATTAGGTAATGTAGGGTGTACAGAAATCCGAGAACATTCAATAATTAATGAGACAAATTTTGTTGTAGAGAAGAAAGTAAAAGTACCATTTACAGGTTGGAAAGTGTGTGCTTTTCGGAGGGCCTGGCATGCTGATAAGCATACTCTTTCAACTCAGTGAGGAAGGCAATGGTAAACCACCTCACACGTCGATTTACTTGGCTGACTATGTGATAAGAAACAGAACTATTTTTAGCCCTGGACCAAACAGATAGAGTACAATTAGGTCGACCACTCCTGAGAGAGTATGTTTAATTGAACCCAAACCATCAAAGTACACCGGTATTACTTTATAATAAAATATTCAGGTACTTGTATTGTACATATTAATAAAATTTACGACTAAATAATAATATTTTAAAATTGAATTAATTAATTACTTAATCTGCGTAATTATAAAGGTTATCTGCTGTTTGACCTTTTTTCTTTATTCAAGCAATGTATGTTACGATACACTCGTACTATGCAAATGTAAGTCCATTGTTCGCTCTGTAGGCCGCACAAGAGACAAATTATTATTTGCACTAGATCTGATAGTTCCAGGGCTAAAAAAATAGTTCTGTTTCTTATTACTAGGTCAGTAAATTATATGACTGAATCATTTAAGAACAGAAGAGGTAGAATTGTAAAAGACGCTAGTCATAGCTATTTCCTGCGTACTTTTCCACTCAGCGAGTTGTGGCAATGGTAAACCACCTCGCACATCGTTTTATTTAGTAAAAACCTCTACAGGTTCAAACCACCTTTTCGGCTGACCTAAACATAATGAACCTTATACCCCCCAAGAGGCAAATTATTATTTGCACTAGATCTGATAGTTCCAGGGCTACAAAAAATAGTTCTGTTTCTTATAATTAGGTCAGTAAATTATATGACTGAATCATTTAAGAACAGAAGAGGTAGAATTGTAAAAGACGCTAGTCATAGCTATTTCCTGCGTACTTTTCCACTCAGCGAGTTGTGGCAATGGTAAACCACCTCGCACATCGTTTTATTTAGTAAAAACCTCTACAGGTTCAAACCACCTTTTCGGCTGACCTAAACATAATGAACCTTATACCCCCCAAGAGGCAAATTATTATTTGCACTAGATCTGATAGTTCCAGGGCTACAAAAAATAGTTCTGTTTCTTATAACTAGGTCAGTAAATTATATGACTGAATCATTTAAGAACAGAAGAGGTAGAATTGTAAAAGACGCTAGTCATAGCTATTTCCTGCGTACTTTTCCACTCAGCGAGTTGTGGCAATGGTAAACCACCTCGCACATCGTTTTATTTAGTAAAAACCTCTACAGGTTCAAACCACCTTTTCGGCTGACCTAAACATAATGAACCTTATACCCCTCAAGAGGCAAATTATTATTTGCACTAGATCTGATAGTTCCAGGGCTACAAAAAATAGTTCTGTTTCTTATAATTAGGTCAGTAAATTATATGACTGAATCATTTAAGAACAGAAGAGGTAGAATTGTAAAAGACGCTAGTCATAGCTATTTCCTGCGAGAGTAATGAATTTCATTATACAGCCAGACCCTATGCATTTAACGGGCTCTAGCCTGTAGAAATTTTATGCGCTATAAATTTAGCATAAACATAAAATAGTTTTGTTTCTTATCCCGCGGTCAGTCAATTTAATGACTAAATCATTAAAGAACAGAAGAGGCAAAGGTGTAAAAATTGTTATTTGCACTAGATCTGCTAGTTCCAGGGCTACAAAAAATAGTTCTGTTTCTTATTACTATCTAGCGCCAGAACAGTAGGATGTGTTTTTATGTTAAGTCCTGGTAAGTATACTTATCAAGCCCCGTTTATTGAACTTGTATTCGCATAATATTTTAGAAATTTTATGCGCTATAAATTTAGCATAAACAGCCGTTGCATTAGTTTAAGATAAACTAAAATAAATAGTTCTGTTTCTTATTACTATCTAGCGCCAGAACAGTAGGATGTGTTTTTATGTTAAGTCCTGGTAAGTATACTTATCAAGCCCCGTTTATTGAACTTGTATTCGCATAATATTTTAGAAATTTTATGCGCTATAAATTTAGCATAAACAGCCGTTGCATTAGTTTAAGATAAACTAAAATAAAAATATCACATTTTATTTTTTAAATACAAACGTAAAAAATTAAGTATAATGCATATGATAAGAAATTAATTCTATTAACTATATAATAAAACAATTAAATAAATGATTCAACTGCGCGCATGCCCATACGCACGCATAGAATTGAATTGAATTTTTTAAGATAACATTTAGTTTCTGTCGAGTATGCTTATCTGCAGAATTTCAACCATAATAGATATTACAGTAAGTTCAAATAGAATCGGTTTGTCATATTTTATTATTTTACAATATTTTACGACGGAAACATTTTAACCCTAAAACTTATTAAATTAGAACAGGTCACCGTTTGATCCAGGTAGGATCGGCACTGCTATTGTTTTATAAAATCTCACCCTCGTGTTTTTGCTACCTAAGTAGATACTGGAAAAAATTGAGTAAACCAGGCGATTTAAAAAATCATAGGACCAGTTTTTGAGAAAATCGCAAAAAAGTGAAAAATTACACTAATAAACTACTACTCCAGGTAGACCGATTTTGATGAAAATGATCGTGTCGGGTCCGGTAGTGGTATGTAACATAAGTTTCAAGTTTCAAGTTCGTACAATGTTCCGTTCTTGAGATATTTTGTGTACACACACGCACACACAGACCAATCGCTAAAAACATATTTTTTGGGGTTCAGAGGGTCTGAAAACGTAAAGATCCGATGAAAACTCGATTTCGAAAATTGGCATGAAAACAATTCTTTCTTCCTTTATGATATAGGAAAGAGAAAGTAAAAATAGAATAAAAACTTTTCTTTAAAAGTTACAATCTTATGTTTTTAAGAAGCTCAATCTTACAAACAGTGAAAGATTTTTGAAAATCGTGCAAGCCATTTAGGTTCCACGAAAAGCTAGTAATAAGAAACAGAATTATTTTTTGTAGCCCTGGAACTAGCAGATCTAGTGCAAATAATAATTTTTACACCTTTGCCTAAGCCTTCAGTAAAATATGTTGAGTGTGAGATTGTTGTTTAGGTCATCATCCAAAAAGGCTGGTTTGGACCTGTAGTGGTTTTACTAAGTAAAACGAGGAGTGAGATGGTTTACAATTGCCTTCCTCACTGAGTGGAAAAGTACGCTTATCAGCATGACGGGTCCTCTGAAAAGCACATATTTTCCACTCTACAAATGACACCTTCACTTCATTCACCACAGGGTCTGGCTGTATAATAAAATTCATTACTTTCAGAGGAGATAACTCTGATTAGTGTCTTTTACACTTCTACCTCTTCTGTTCTTAAATGATTCAGTCATTTAATTAGCTGACCATGTGATAAGAAACAGAACTATTTATTTTAGCCCTGGAACAAACAGATTGAATGTATCAGCATGCCGGGTCCTCTGAAAAGCACATATTTTCCACTCTACAAATGACACCTTCACTTCATTCACCACAGGGTCTGGCTGTATAATAAAATTCATTACTTTCAGAGGAGATAACTCTGATTAGTGTCTTTTACACCTCTACCTCTTCTGTTCTTAAATGATTCAGTCATTTAATTAGCTGATCATGTGATAAGAAACAGAACTATTTATTTTAGCCCTGGAACAAACAGATTGAATGTATCAGCATGCCGGGTCCTCTGAAAAGCACATATTTTCCACTCTACAAATGACACCTTCACTTCATTCACCACAGGGTCTGGCTGTATAATAAAATTCATTACTTTCAGAGGAGATAACTCTGATTAGTGTCTTTAACACCTCTACCTCTTCTGTTCTTAAATGATTCAGTCATTTAATTAGCTGACCATGTGATAAGAAACAGAACTATTTATTTTAGCTCTGGAACAAACAGATTGATTGTATCAGCATGCCGGGTCCTCTGAAAAGCACATATTTTCCACTCTACAAATGACACCTTCACTTCATTCACCACAGGGTCTGGCTGTATAATAAAATTCATTACTTTCAGAGGAGATAACTCTGATTAGTGTCTTTTACACCTCTACCTCTTCTGTTCTTAAATGATTCAGTCATTTAATTAGCTGACCATGTGATAAGAAACAGAACTAATTATTTTAGCCCTGGAACAAACAGATTGAATGTAAATAACTTGACACTCCACCTGTCTGTTATGGTCAGAGTGTGAGATTATGGATTGCAAAAAGAGTTTCTATAAATTTCTAAAGATTGTTGTTAAGATCATTAGCCTTAAGGCTAGTTTATTAAGGTCACCATCATATTATATTTATAACATAAATATATAGTTCAGAATGTATGAAATGCTAGTTTATAAGAAAAAACATTATGTAACTATTTTTCCGTCTGTAATAACCTACGATAAATTAATTAACATTTGTTTAAAGTTTACTAATAATTATTACAATGGATTTAATAATATTTGATACAATGTTATGTAGAAGTGACCTTTTGAACCAGACCAGCTGATAAAAAATTAGTTTCTTTTATTATTAGATTATATTATAGGTCATTTGCTGTAGCTAGAAGCTTTACCTACAACGCTCTGCGTCGCTGGGCTGTTCTGTTTAGTGGCGGGGGAAGCACCTCGTAGGTGTAACAGTAGTATACAGTTACAAAGAGAGAGAATGATCATTAAGTGAGAAGGATACAACACTTGCCCCTTGAAAATAACCCTAATCTTCCTACTCGTCCTCCCCTTACAAGCGTCTTCCTAAAACAAATGACCTATACAATGTAGAATAAATTAAATAGAATCTTAACATGGATTACTTATAAAAATAAGTTTGTTTTATTATTAGATTATAATATAGGGCATTTGTTGTAGCTAGAAGCTTTACCTACAACGCTCTGTACCGCTGGGCTGTTCTGTTTAGTGGCGGGGGAAGCACCTCGTAGGTGTAACAGTTACAAAGAGAGAGAATGATCATTAAGTGAGAAGGAGACAACACTTGCCCCTTGATAATAACCATAATCTACCTACTCGTCCTCCCCTTACAAGCTTCTTCCTAAAACAAATGACCTATACAATGTAGAATAAATTAAATCACTGTTTTATTTTATAACATCTATTGATTTTTTATTTGAAGGTACATGAGAATTCAGCCAAATCATTATGGGTAAAATTGATTCTGATATATCTACAGGTGTAAAGGCGTTGCAATGATGACACGTTTTGAAAATAAGTTTAATACATATATTCTGAAATCAAAACGTTATAACTAAATTACAATGGTCAAGACTCTAAGGATAGCCGTACATGAAGAATAAAACTCGTGTTACATAATTCACTTTTCAGGCAATACATTATATTTTGAAAGTATATTTCGAAATTGATCAATAATCACGCTGTCGTAACATTTTATTCCGAACAAAGTATAGTCGATCTTGCCGGCTCGTAGTAGTTTACCTGAAAATTCGCTAAACTCGTACTTGAGGTTTCCTTTGAAGAAGTAGAGTATTCCGTTTGTGTATCGCATAGCAGAGTCTAGACCGAGTGGTATACCAGGAAATATTTTGGTAATCATTCCCAATTCGCGCGAGGTGAAATCATTTTCGTCTATTTCGGCATAGAATATATCATTGTATAATACGTACGTCTTGCCTGTGTACGTATTGATAATAGTGTGTATATCACTTGACTCTGGTATGCCGAATTGCCTCGCGGCCGATACTGGATATCCAGTATCCAGTTGAAGATTATGCATATTAAATACGTACAATGTCTTCCCGTCTACTAGCATAACTACTAGTCCGTTAGGCCTTTGATACACCGCTGTACTATTAAACTTTGTCGGTAGAAACTTTAACCAGTCGGTTAGCACCAGTGGTTTCTTCGAGTGACGAAACTCTCCATCGATGTCTAATGACCACACAAGTTTATCATGTAGAATGTAGAACCTATTATTGATGACGACCATTTTCATCGTATTGTCGATGTGCTGACAAATGAAGGTTTTAAGTTCGGCGCCTTCACTCGGCGGCGGAGGAGTGGTGCTGTTTTTTCCTGATTCAGTGGTGACGTCTGTTGTAGTAGCGGTCGTAGGGGGCGTTGTTCGAGGTCTATGTCTACCGTAAAGACTTTGAATAGCATTGACATCATCCTCGGCTAGACTGGTGTATCCTCTGTAAAACGCATACATGACAGCACGCCAATCGGTAGTGTTCGATTCCTATCACATGTCCAATTTCATGTAACATCATCGCTAAAAAGTTGCTTCTGCCGGATGGAATCAGTCGATCCAAACTATAGTCCCATTGTTCGTCTCCATCCACGTGTATCTCTACAACACTATTATCCCTATTGGGGAAAAATGCGTGTGCTAATGTTCCGCCTCGTCCGTCGAAGCGTATGGGACACATACCGCTCACTTTTTTACTGTACCTGTGAAGGGTACGACCGTTGGTTATCACAATATCTGGGTTCTCGCTGTTCTGGTGGAATGTTAGTCCTGACGAGTTCATCCAGATTTCAAACGCGCGTTCGGTAGCCGCTACCATTTCCGGCGTGGCCAGGCTGTAATGCCATGATAAGTTGTTTTTTGTCCACGAATACGGTGCAGTTTTATAGGCGGATGCTAAATCGAATACGCCGCACCTTGGTTGTGACATCAACCAGGTAGTGTTCTCGTTCTCCTCCCCATCGATCGGTAATTCGTAAAATTCTTGGAATTGCTTCAAAGCGGTTTTAACAGTTTCGGGATCTGTGAATGAAGCGTTTGTCTCTGTCGCGAGATAGCCGTACGTTTGTAGATATTCTATGGTTGAGGTAGAGATGAATGACGTTGCAGAGGTGAGAACCATGCAAAATATAACCGCTATCAACGATGACATGATGATAACTGACAGTTTTTATATTTTTGACGGCAACATGCACTGATGGTTCCAGCTTTTTCTTGCTAGCTGCGCAGCTTTTTCCTGCTAGCTGCGCAGCTTTTTCCTGCTTATTCCTGCTAGCTGCGCAGTTTTTCCTGCTTATTCCTGCTAGCTGCGCAGCTTTTTCCAGCTTATTCCTGCTAGCTGCGCTGCTTTTTCCTGCTTATTCCTGCTAGCTGCGCAGCTTTTTCCTGCTTTTTCCTGCTAGCTGAGCAGCTTTTTCCTGCTTATTCCTGGTAGCTGCGCAGCTATTTCCAGCTTTTTCCTGCTAGCTGCGCAGCTTTTTCCAGCTTTTTCCTGCTAGCTGCGCAGCTTTTTCCTGCTTATTCCTGCTAGCTGCGCAGCTTTTTCCAGCTTATTCCTGCTAGCTGCGCAGCTTTTTCCTGCTTTTTCCTGCTAGCTGCGCAGCTTTTTCCTGCTTATTCCTGCTAGCTGCGCAGCTTTTTCCTGCTTATTCCTGCTAGCTGCGCAGCTTTTTCCTGCTTATTCCTGCTAGATGCGCAGCTTTTTCCTGCTTATTCCTGCTAGCTGCGCAGCTTTTTCCTGCTTATTCCTGCTAGCTGCGCAGCTTTTTCCTGCTTTTTCCTGCTAGCTGCGCAGCTTTTTCCTGCTTATTCCTGCTAGCTGCGCAGCTTTTTCCTGCTTATTCCTGCTAGCTGCGCAGCTTTTTCCTGCTTATTCCTGCTAGCTGCGCAGCTTTTTCCAGCTTTTTCCTGCTAGCTGCGCAGCTTTTTCCTGCTTATTCCTGCTAGCTGCGCAGCTTTTTCCTGCTTATTCCTGCTAGCTGCGCAGCTTTTTCCTGCTTATTCCTGCTAGCTGCGCAGCTTTTTCCTGCTAGCTGCGCAGCTTTTTCCTGCTTATTCCTGCTAGCTGCGCAGCTTTTTCCTGCTTATTCCTGCTAGCTGCGCAGCTTTTTCCTGCTTATTCCTGCTAGCTGCGCAGCTTTTTCCAGCTTTTTCCTGCTAGCTGCGCAGCTTTTTCCAGCTTTTTCCTGCTAGCTGCGCAGCTTTTTCCAGCTTTTTCCTTCTAGCTGCGCAGCTTTTTCCAGCTTATTCCTGTTAGCTGCGTAGCTTTTTTTCTGTTTTACTAAGTAAAACGAGGAGTGAGATGTTTTACAGTTGCCTTCCTCACCGAGTGGACCAGCTTTTTCCTGCTAGCATCGCAGCTTTTTCCAGCTTATTCCTGTTAGCTGCGCAGCTTATTCCTGCTAGCTGTGCAGCTTTTTTTCTGTTTTACTAAGTAAAACGAGGAGTGAGATGTTTTGCAGTTGCCTTCCTCACCGAGTGGAAAAGTATGCTTATCAGCAAGCCGAGCCCTCTGAAAATCACATATCTTCCACTCCGCAAATGATACCATCGCATCATTCACCATAAGGTCTGGCTGTATAATGGCATTCTTTACTTACAGAGAATATAAATCTGATTAGTGTCTTTTACACCTCTACCTCTTCAGCTCTTAAATGACTCGGTCATTCAATTTTCTCTGGACCCATTATGATGCGGGCGGTACCCACGTGACCAGGAGATCGAGATATACAAGATAAGCCCTAATCCGTAGCCGTATCCCCGATGGAACCTGAGATCGTTTATAAAACGTGACCTGGTTATCAGATCGATGAGTTTTAGGGCTTATCTTGTAGATCTCGATCTCCCGGTCACGGGGGTGTCGGTCGCATCAAAATCGGCCCAGCGGTTGAGGAGAAAATCGAGTTTGAAAATTAAAAAAATAAAAAATGGCAAAATCAGCTGTTTAACAGCTGATTTTTAACAGCTGGTTATCAGCTGATTTTTAACAGCTGTTTATCAGCTGTTTAACAGCTGATTTTCGGAGAACGAGTTTTAGGGCTTATCTTGTAGATCTCGATCTCCCGGTCACGTGGGTGCCGACCGCATCAAAATCGGTCCAGCGGTTGAGGTGAAAATCGAGTTTGAAAATTAAAAAAATAAAAAATGGCAAAATCAGCTGTTTAACAGCTGATTTTTAACAGCTGTTTATCAGCTGATTTTTAACAGCTGTTTATCAGCTGTTTAACAGCTGATTTTCGGAGATGAAGGTTCCTGGTTCAAATCCTAAACCCGTTCAACAATTAAGGTGGTCATTCACTTCCTGTTCCACATCGCCCAAGAGGCCGGAAGGTAGATGCGTTTTTTTTAACGTGCTCTCTCCTGTAGGCCTATTGCACGCGAACTTTTATTTAATGTTCATATTTTGCCGCTACCCTAGCGCATATAATGTCCCAACTCTTGTCCATGATCACTTTGGCGAACATGTACACAAGAAAATTATTTTTCTTGCTGAGACGGCGTTTGCGTGCGGAAATCGCGATTAAATGCTCCGGGTTGATGGCTGGTGGCATAGCGCAGTTGATCAGAATACATGAATATAACGACGGCAGCTGCTGCTAAAGTTTTTATGCATGATTATAGAAAAACTTGTACAAAAACGACCTTGAAAGTAATCTGTCGTAGTGGGGTAGGAGATATCAGATCGCTCCTCAATTCCCCTATGCTAATGCATTGAAAAAGCTGAGTCTGGGGTTCTGTGTACATAATGAGAATAACAAGCGGTATGACGTCAACGGTTTTTAAAAAATGAAACAAAACACCTTATCGCTGAGTCGACGGCTCGTGACTTTAACGGATGATATGTTATATCATCTAGAATAATTAATTGTAATAAACAGGTTGCATCATCCCGCGATCGATGGTCCGGCGCGTGCACAGATAAAAACGGGTGACGTCAATGCGAATAAAACAAGGTATACGGTGTTCCGAAAGCAGCTGCTACTGATGGTATGATTCGACGGGAAAACCGCGACCTTTTATACTTGTATCGTCGTCAAAATCAGCTGTTTAACAGCTGATTTGTAACAGCTGTTTATCAGCTGATTTTTAACTGCTGTTTATCAGCTGTTTAACAGCTGATTTTCGGAGATGAAGGTTCCTGGTTCAAATCCTAGTAAAGCAGCGTGACTCGTAACAAACAACATGTGACATAGTCAAAATTAAAAAAATAGTCAAATTTTCAAACTCAATTTTCTCCTCAACCGCTGGTCCGATTTTGATGCGGGTGGTATCCACGTGACCAGGAGATCGAGATCTACAAGATAAGCCCTAATCCGTAGCCGTATCCCCGATGGAACCTGAGATAGCTTGTACCACGTGACCTGGTTATTAGATCGACAAGGTTTAGGGCTTATCTTATAGATATCGATCTCCTGGTCACGTGTGTGCCACCCGCATCAAAATCGGCCCAGCGGTTGCGGAGAAAATCGGGTTTGAAAATTTGCCATTTTTTTATTTTTTAAATTTTCAAACTTGATTTTCTCCGTAACCGCTGGACCGATTTTGATGCGGGCGATACCCACGTGACCAGGAGATCGAGATCTACATGATAAGCCCTAATCCGTAGCCGTATCCCCGATGGAACCTGAGATAGCTTGTAACACGTGACCTGGTTATCAAATCGATGAGATTTAGGGCTTATCTTGTAGATCTCGATTTCCTGGTCACGTAGGTACCGCCCGCATCAAAATCGACCCAGCGGTTGCGGAGAAAATCGGGTTTGAAAATTTGCCATTTTTTTTATTTTTTAAATTTTCAAACCTGATTTTCTCCGCAACCGCTGGGCCGATTTTGATGCGGGCGGTACCCACGTGACCAGGAGATCGAGATCTACAAGATAAGCCCTAATCCGTAGACGTATCCCCGATGGAACCTGAGATAGCTTGTAACACGTGACCTGGTTATCAGATCGACGAGTTTTAGGGTTTATCTTGTAGATCTTGATCTCCTGGTCACGTGGGTACCGCCCACGTCAAAATCGGCCCAACGGTTGCGGAGAAAATCGGGTTTGAAAATTTGCCATTTTTTTTATTTTTTTAAATTTTCAAACCTGATTTTCTCCGCAACCGCTGGGCCGATTTTGATGCTGGTGGTATCCACGTGACCAGGAGATCGAGATCTACATGATAAGCGCTAATCCGTAGCCGTATCCCCGATGGAACCTGAGATAGCTTGTAACACGTGACCTGGTTATCAGATGGACAAGGTTTAGGGCTTATCTTATAGATCTCGATCTCCTGGTCACGTGGGTGCCACCCGCATCAAAATCGGACCAGCGGTTGAGGAGAAAATAGAGTTTGAAAATTTACCCAAATTTTTTTTTTTTTTTTTTTTTTTTTTTTTTTTTTTTTTTTTTTTTAATTTTAAAAATCGATTTTTTCCTCAATTGCTTGGCCGATTTTGATGCGGGCGGTACCCACGTGACCGGGAGATCGTGATCTACAAGATAAGCCCTAATCCGTAGCCGTATCCCCGATGGAACCTGAGATCGTTTGTAACACGTGGCCTGGTTATCAGATCGATGAGGTTTAGGGCTTATCTTGTAGATCTCGATCTCCTGGTCACGTGGGTACCGCCCGCGTCAAAATCGGTCCAGCGGCTGCGGAGAAAATCGGGTTTGAAAATTTGCCATTTTTTTATTTTTTCAAATTTTCAAACCTGATTTTCTCCGCAACCGCTGGGCCGATTTAGACGCGGGCGGTACCTACGTGACCAGGAAATCGAGATCTACATGATAAGCTCTAGTCCGTAGCCGTATCCCCTATGGAACCTGAGATAGCTTGTAACACGTGACCTGGTTATCAGATCGACGAGTTTTAGGGCTTATCTTGTAGATCTCGATCTCCCGGTCACGTGGGTGCCGGCCGCATCGAAATCGGCCCAGCGGTTGCGGAGAAAATTGAGTTTGGAACTTTGCCAAAAAAAATTTTTGGCGGGATTTTTTTTTTTTTTTTTTTTGAGGTCAAAGGGCAATTTTTTTTTTTTTTTTTTTTTTTAAGGTCATCCTATCACCGAAGGTCAAAGGTCAAGGTTGTCCCAGTACTCCCACTTCCTAGCTACTAACAGTATTGGTGTAGGATTTTTTAATAATAATAATAATAATAATTTTTCCCGTTTTTATCGTTAAAAATACTGTGAGATTACATACATATTCTGGGGATAACAAAAAAGACCCTAGAATTCTAGACAAATGGTTCAAAAAATTATCATTTTTGCAGGTAAACAGAAAACTGTGCTTGTCTGTTAACAGCGTTTACAAATAATTAATTTCAATCAGTTTTCAAGCATTATCTGCTTGATAACTCTTACAACAATCCTATACATAACTAAATGTTAAAAAAATCTGGTGTGAAAAACTAACGACTTTCTCTTGCCAATGCAAATAATGAAAAATATAACCTGACATTAGTAATAAAACATTAGAAATAAACACAAAAACATAACCTAATTTTAATAATGAGTTAATGATGCAAAATGAAAATCAACCTTAGTTTGGCTTAACAATACGGAAAATCACTTTTTCACGCTAAACTGTGCTCTGTAGAGAAAATTTCTTGAAATAAAAGTTGTAGATCTTTAATTTTTCTATAAATTTGGTTTATACACTTTTTTCGTAAAATTCATAATACGGCCGAAATCTTAAAAAATCAATTTTTTACAGATTTCATGAAAAAAAACCAGAAAATCACTAATTACTGCTAAACGAAGCGTTATACAAAAAAATGTTTGGAATAAAAGTTGTAGGTTTTTTTAATTGTCTACAACTTTTATTATATACACTTTTGCGCTACAATGCGTATTAAGGCCGCAATCTTAAGAAACAAAAATTCTATGAGAACAGCCTCCTTAAGAATTTCAGCAGACATGGCGCCTGGCCTATCTTCTAGAGCATAAAAATGTAGTAAACAAGGCGATTTTGAAAAAAAATCGTAGGAGCCGTTTTTGAGAAAATCGCAAAAGTGAAAAATGACTCGAATAAACTACTACTTCCGGTTGACCGATTTTGATGAAAATATTCGTGTCGCGTCCTCTAGTACTACCTAACTAAAGTTTCAAGTTTCAACTTTGTACGATGTTCCGTTCTTGAGATATCTTGTTCACACACACCTCTCTATCTATCTATCTCTCTCTCTCTCACACACACACACACACACACACACACACACACACACACACACACACGTACACACACAGATCAATCGCTAAAAACATGTTTTTTTGGGTTCAGGGGGTCTGAAAAGATGTAGATCCGGTGAAAACTCGATTTCGAAAAATCGACATGAAAACAATACTTTCCTTCCTATATATTCATATAGGCAAGAGAAAGTAAAAATATGTTATGCACGTAAAAAGCATACCTACTTTTTTATAAATGTTAGAAATATTTGAAAATTGTTTTGCGCTAAAACAATAAAAAGTAGGCTTTTTGAAAACTCTATTCTATGAAAACAACTGACTAGATTTGTAGACCTACATGAGAGAGGTGGATGAAAGAATATTTCATGTTGGGACATAGTAACAATTACCTTATCTTATCGCACAGGTTTTTTTATAAAAGCTTAGAATAGTAATACGAATATGAGCTTTTATGACCAAAAGACATTTTTACAGTTCCATAATGTCTATTTTTTGTTTGTTTATTAAATTTTAATAACAAAGAAATTAATATTGGCTATTTTAGAGGTCATAATAGAGGTTTTAAGCTTAT
Source organism: Catonia carolina (assembly GCA_035578175.1). NCBI lineage: Eukaryota > Metazoa > Arthropoda > Insecta > Hemiptera > Achilidae > Catonia > Catonia carolina. The sequence goes on from JAQMRL010000004.1 coordinate 6,802,009, forward strand.
ATATTATATAGTGACAGTTCTCACCTGTTCTATTCACATCAATAGGAGAATATTGTGACAGTATCCGTTCAGTGCCATCTTCGGTATCATCACTCAACTGATTATCCTTTAAAAAAAAACGAAACAAACCCAATAAGCAAATATAAAAACACTCAGTAATTTAAAAAATTATATAATCACAGTTTAATATTTAATTTATTTTTAAAAATGCCATTTTTTACTCATAAATACTATTTACAACAATTAATAAACAGCTTTGCAGCGAAGGAATATATTATTAACCTGGAATAATAATGGCAACCGAAAATTAAATAACACATGGACACCCGGATTTTTATTAATATAATACGGTATAGATACCTATATTAACAAATGCCCACACAGTAGGTACAATTTATTGAAAGATAAAGGATGGCAGCAATTAAAAATTCAGTTGGAATGTGACTTCCAATATGGGTTTCAAGCGGAAAATGTTAACAGCAAAACACGACGGAGTTATTGAAATCAAAATAAATTCTTATTTTTAATTCTATTCAATAATATTAGTAGACCTATATATTGTTTAACAAGGTATAATTATTTTGCGAACAGTTTTAACAACAAAACTTTTTATTATTTTAATTTATTAATTAAATTTTAATTTTTTAATTTTAACAATAAAAATAGGGTATGTAAAAAAGTTACAACTACTTATAGAATTGAATGTCTACCATGAATTAAAATCCTAAATTATTAGCAAAGTCAACTGGGAATCAATAATGGTTAACGCGAATTTAAAATCTATTAGAAATTTGACTGTAATTTCATCAAGATTCTAGTAACTTAGCCTACGGATTATTATTAAAATAATATAGCCTATTGTAAAAATATAAACTGATATCACTACTCACAACAACCGAGTAATTTATGAAGTAAATAGCGAAAAAAAAATTTCTATTCAGTGTGATAAAATTTTAATTTATTTCCACCGGCTCTATGTTCCTCTTTGACCAAAAACGGAATCAGGAACAAATGCATTTACTAGATTAAAAATACGGTTTGGTATTATCTTAAATTTCACTATATAATTTCTTAAGTCTAATTATGAGTATGTTATAAAGTTTACTCACCGAAATTCTCTTGTCTTCCTGTATCCTCGTGGTCTCACTTAGTATGGCACCTTTACACTCGGACATGTGCAATAAAAATGAAGTACGACTGTTGAATTCTTTACTTCCACAATTATCACAAAATAACATTTTTGTAATGTTAAAAAAATAAATAATTAATTAATATCACATATAAATAATAAAATCGTAGTTGAAGCCTATAAGGATCAAAGCACACAAACCCTATATTGCACACTGCACTTAGCACCAATGCAATATCAAAATCGAGTAACTACTACAAGTGGTGAAAACAGAAAAGTACACGAGAGACACACTAGCCCCTTCCACAGCGAGTATCACTGGAAATACGCGCCAAAACTGGCGGACGGTTGTACGTACATGCTACAATTCTGACTCCTTCATCTTTGGCGGACGTTTCTGCATCCACGCACCAATCTTGACTCCCCGAGCCGAGTCAGAATTGGCATGCGAGTATAACTATATATATATATATATATATATATATATATATATATATATATATATATATATATATATATATATATATATATATATATATATATATATAATTATATATATATATATATTGTGACACTTATTGCTAAGGTCCGTTTCGGGATCTAGGTTATTAAATAATTAATACGCTAAAGTTTACAAATTACAAATATTTATTAGACTAAAAGATTACAAAATAAATGATTAAACTAATTTTAATTGAATAACACAATAAATGATTTAATAATTTACTTAAACTAGATAATAAACAATAAATAACTTAATAACTTACTTAGCCTACTTACAATCACTTTTATAGATTACACTAACATACAACACAAACTGAATTCACAAAACTACACATTAACACACACAACAAAGAGACAGTATAACAATCTTACTCGGAAAGAATACTCGGATGTGTAACCTGTAAATACACACCCCAATTATCACACGGCAAAGATCACACGAATACTGACTCGACCGCCGCCCGGCTTCTCCTTTTATTACCATTCACAAAGATCGTTCCAGAACAAAGTAGAGAAATCTACTCAAGTACAAAAATAACTCTTTATTAATGAATGCTAGAAAAATCCCTTTTGTTAACAAGTCAACTATTGTAAATAGAAAACGTAAACAACTTTATAAAAATACCCTTTTTATAACACCCAATACCCTTATGAATGAATAGACACTTTTATGGTTACAACACTGTCATTTACAAAACTGATCTTATTGTGTAAGTTATTGTTATTTTATTATTTCTTAACTATTTTTATGAATGGATTTCTGGAACATTCTCGCCGTTTCTTGGATCCTGTTACAATATATTGTTAATTATAATATTAACTCTGTTATACTTAAGCTTTGTTAATTTTCACTCAATATGGAATTTATTTTGGTATTTTTTAAAAAAAAAGGCAAAAGTTCGGATAACCTCTACTTTTTTTTTTTTTTTTGGTAGTTTAACCTCTACTTTGGTAGTGATATTGTGTATAATTAAATTGTTAATATTGATGGTTTATTTGGTTTATGCTTAATTTGCACAACAACAACTTTCCTATATTTGTTTTTTTTAAATTTTCTGTTTGTTTCCTTTTGGCCAAACAAGCTTGTGTGCGTGAGTGTTACCCCCAAAAGCGCGAAAAGGTTATAGAAATTAATTACAACTCATTTATAATATTCTATTTTTATTTTTATAATTTATCTATGTTTCACAGGAGTTTATAATTGCTGTGTACATACCGATACTCATTTCTTATAAAAATCGAATTTCTTTTCCTATATAAATTTAACAACACAAAAACCTTATCTCTCATCTTACTGCACTCTCTGTTGAACCATTCGTGTTTGAACTCAATCTTTCCATTTACGCTCCTACTACATTTTACTGGGTCATAACCTGCCGCATTGTACACCAAATCATTCAATAAAACCTGTGCTATATAATAAAATACAATGTGCTATACAATAAAACCCGTCGGACCTTTATACATAAATTCCCCCAATTCGTCTCCCCTCGTTCTTCTGTTCAATAGCACTAAATTATTGTCGTTACATAATTCAAACAACGTTTACCTTTAGTATTAATTACAAGGTCTTTGGATGATCTTTTCTCTCGCACACTAGTTTTATCACCTAATTTCTTCCGGGAGACATTGCTCATCCGCCAACCTTGCGTTAAAGTCCCCACCATAACGCACGATCTATTTTCTGTAAACTCCCTTATAAAATTCTCTAATTACGTGTAACTATTTTCCCATTCCACTTCGTTACCCCCCCCCCCCCCCGACAAATAACTAAACACTATAAAAAATTCTTTGTTTCTCGCATGTACTTTAACCAAGTTTCTATCTAAAAATTTACAAACTGAATACTGGCCTTGAAGCTTCTTTTAATGGCCATTAATATACCACCCTTAGCGCGACCAAAAATCGAGGACCTAACTGCTGGTTCCCACTGTTAGCGCCAGTCTATCCCGGGTTAGTTCAAACTGTTTTCCCCGCTAATCACAATTTGTTCCTGCCTTTGTTTCCGTGACATCACTAATCACGTCATCCGTTATCCCTACTCCCTTCTGCATATCCGGCTTCTTCCTTTACACACTCTTGTATCAGCTTTCGTGATGAATGGGAGCGTTTCTGTCTCCTGCGCTTAGAGCGTGGCTTTGGGTGTCGATTCCCTGCCATTTCTTCGTTTACAATCAGTTCGTTTCGTTACTCGTTGGTTTACTATAAACCTAAACTGTTCGTTATTCTATGCTTTGTGTGAATTATATTCAATTGCTTATGTGTTTTTTATTGTAAACTGTCGTAGTTTATTCATTGCAATGTTACCAGTGTTTCTCCACGTGCGTACCTACAAGTTTCAAGTCGTTTTATGGATTCCAGGTAAGAACGTTTTTCATTTATTGCGGTTAGTTGTTCAAGTGTGTGTCTCCCTATGTCTTTGTCCTATCAATTATGTCCGCTACCTTTCGTTATTTTGTTCCTCCTATTATTAATTCATTTCGTTTATTCTCTAAATCGTTTTAGCTGTGGTTGGCAGCTGCTTAAAACTGACCTGGTCCTCCGAATTAAGTTAATTAATCGTCTACTAATTACTGTAAAATTATTCAGTTTAAATTCGTTTCATTGTCTTTTATCCAGCGCCTTACAAACGCTAACATTTTTGGTCCGTTCCGGGCATCGGATATCTATCAGTGATCTATGGATACAGTCAATTACATATATACTGTTTTATTATTTCATTAAATTCGTTAGTTACATATTGTGTAATTGTATATGTTCATTGTGTTGGGCTTGCCTGTTTCGTTTCGCGCGGTTAGCTGTACCGTGTTGTAGGGAACAGCAACGCTATTTCTATTCGTGACGTCACACATACGCTTCGCTTTGTTCGGTAGCTTCAAGCTATTCACAATTCTCAATCGTCGCCATTTTCTTGTCTTTATCAAGTCACGGCGGTCTATTGCGCAGACTCGCTTTTCCCACACCCTCGTTACACGATCAACCAGTTTTCATTCACAGACTGATGCTCCCGCTGTGCACTTCTTCATAACCTTCAATGTTAAATCGTTACACTGACCTAATTACTGACAGTCAATGTTTGTTTACCTTTCTCAATTTGTGTTTGTTTATTAATTCACTTATATTTATTCGTTTATTTTCGTCAACAAGGACGATTATAATTCATTAATTAAAAAACGTGACGTGATCAATAACCATTTAAATCGTTTTGATCTGTTTCTCAAATCTGATGTAGAAATAACTCAAGTAAAATTACGTTTAGAAAAATTCATTGATCACTGGTCTGACTTTGAATTGATTCAAACCAAACTTGAATTACTTAAACCTGATAACAACTTCGAAGTCGAGCGCACTAATTTTGAAAACAAATATTTTCAATTAATCGGTTCAGCGCAACAACTAATTCAATCGCTAGATAACACTGTGATTATTTCAAGTCAACACAAAATCAATAATTCGCCATTGGTCCAATTACCTAATATTCGCTTACCGTCCTATGATGGGGACATAACAAAATTCCAGAACTTCATAAGTCTATTCAATGACTTAATCCATCACAATTCTGATTTGTCTCAAGTGCAAAAATTGCACTACCTGCGATGCTCGTTAAATAACGAACCTCTTCGCTTAATTGAACATTTACCATTGTCTGCTGATAATTACCTATTGGCATATAATTTAATACTCGACCGTTATTCAAATCCACGTAGAATTGCAAATGTACATTTAAATCAAGTTTTTAATTTCGTCAAATCTGATTCTCCTAACTATCAATCGTTAAAACATTTCTTAAACGTTCATGAATCTGCTATCGGTGCCTTGCGAATACTCAATATTAATCTACTCGAGTATCTTTTATTTGAAATCGCTTATTCAAATTTAGATCCTGTTACTAAACTCAGCTTTGAAGACCATAATCCTGCGTCCACCGTGCCTTCGTACGAAGCCTTAATCTCGTTTGTTACTGCTAAAATGCATTCTTGTGAATTAGTTAATCCTTCTCAATCTATCGATAATGTTCGTTCTCCGTATTCAAGTAGTTCTAACCTCGATAAACCGGACTCATCATGTCCGGCATCCGCTGATCGCCGTACTGTACAAAATAATCGTAATTCAGCATCGCCGCCTACTCGTTCTGACAACATACCCTCGTTTTTCGTCAAATCTAACTCAATTAAATGTCTTTCGTGCGAATCTAACCTGCACTCAATTCAAAACTGTAGTGAATTTCTTTCACAAACCGTTGATAATCGCTACAAAATTATTTCTCGGCTTAAACTGTGTTTTGCCTGTTTCGGCCATCATGATCGTCGCAACTGCAACTCAACTAAACATTGTCGTATCTGTCATTCTAAATCTCATAATACGCTGTTACATTCTGACCGTAACACTCAACAGTCGAATTCATCTGCCTATTCCGTTGTTAAATCGCATAATTCGCTAATCGCTAATTCGCCTCAACTCATCGAGCACCCAGTCGACAATTCTCAATCTCCCGGTTGTCTGTTTGCTAATTCTTCGCCGTCGATTCATGCTACTGCTATCGCAACTCCGCCAATTAATTCCTGCGCTACCTGCTCTGCTAATAAGCCGGTAACTACTGTAAATTCGCTTTCGTCAGTCGTCGCTGAAAAATCTACCGATTATTCTCTATCTTGTCGGCTTGATGGCCAAACCGCGCTGTTAGGCACTGCTATTGTTCACGCTGTCAATTCGTCCGGTAAAATTGTTCCACTTCGCGCTGTCATTGACAATGGCTCTCAATCAAGCCTTTTAACCTACAACGCTGCTCGTTCGCTTCAACTCGACATAGCGCCTACCACTAAACGTTTACAAGGTATTTCATCTCAAGTTACCTCCGTTAAGGGCACTACAAACCTTACAATTCTGTCGCCGCAAAACTCTAATTTTCGCCTTCCGCTTCAGGCTACTGTTATTCAAAAAATATCAGACCGCCTACCTGCTTCTCGAATTCACAAGTCATCGGTGAACAGTTTTCTCAACATCTGCTAGCTGACTTTCGTTTTCGCAGCCCAAATTCAGTAGACCTACTGCTTGGTGCTGACTACTTTTCCGAAATACTCGATTTTAGTAAAACGCCTTTAATAAAGGGCGCTCCTTCCGCTTTATCAACTGTTTTTGGTTATGTCGTATTCGGCAAATTGCCCGACATTCAACCACCTAGTTCTGTAACAAATAACGATTCGTTTTTATCATACGTTTTCCCTGATAACGCTGAATTCTCGTCGCCTGCTACTACTGTTAATCTCGTATCGCCTAGTGTTGAAAATCGCACGTCAACTACAAATTCCATTTCGCCTCCAATTCTCGCCGTCAATCATCAAACTATCGTCCCTGCTATTTCAAAAATTGAACTCGGTGCTACTGTAAACCCCGAGCTCAATAATTCTATCGTTTCTACTGTTAATTCGACTAATTGTTTCCTTGTTTCGCCTGCATCTGACAACGATTCTTTTCGCCCTACTGTTTTAACAAATCGTCTTCGTAAAACTTCAGTCTCTTCGCCTTCAAATCGATTCGCCGCTTCATCTGAGATCATCGCTGTTGATTCTCTTCTCGCTTCGCCTACTGACTCCGCCAGTATCTCGACCGATCTTGCTGCTGGTACTTCGTCCATTCGTCGCTTCAAGTCTACGCCTCGCTTTAAGTCTACGCTGAAGGCTCCCTCCGAGTTGTCTTCAACTAATTCCTCGTCAAATCGCTTCTCGTCGTCTCTCGTACACTCTGTTAACAAACCGCTGCAAATCGCTTCGCTAAAGGGCAATCGGCCCTCCTCAGTCGTTTCGTGTTCTGCTAACGCTCTTCGCGCGCCTTGTGCCCCTCTTGGCGGGCGGGGCCCCAATCGTCGTACACAATATTCACAACCGGTGAATAATTGTAATTTCAATTCTCGTCCTTCGTTCAACGCCTGGTGTAATCTTCGCAAATCTTGCAAGTCGCCTCAACCTCAATCACGGATTCACTCTCCACTAGTTAGTGAAGTTCGCCGTACCACAATTCAAAATTCTTGTCGCTTTTGTTCGCCTACTCGCCAGTTCGTTTCGCAACCCGCTTACCAGTTAGCTCCGCCTTTGGGCAACTAACTTTTCTCCGTTGTTTCACTTCGTTTCCCGCTTAACTTCATCTACCTTCGTTTTCGCCTCTTCGTTTGTTTTCTTCGTTCGTCGTTTTCTTCGTCTCTTCGTCGCTTCTGGTTGTCAACCCTCGTTGGCAATCACCTCAAGATCGTTCCGTTACTCGTTGGCTTCCGCGCAAGCCGTGGAAGATGCTCCGTTCGTCGTTGGCCGGGCAAACCCGTGCGTTTGTCACGCCACATCAAGATGTGTTCGTTCTTCACCTCGTTCGTTTCTACGTCTTCAATCGTCGTCGATGCTTCGCTCATCGTTTTGCTACGTTTTCCGCTCCCTGTTGCTTCAGGGCGGGCGGCTTCGTTCTTCGTCTTCTTCCTGCGTTCTCCGCTCCCTGTTGTTTCAGGGCGGGCGGCTTCGTTCTTCGATCAGTTCTTTGTAAATCGCTTACTTCGATTTAGGCGGGCGGTATGTTAGCGCCAGTCTATCCCGGGTTAGTTCAGACTGTTTTCCCCGCTAATCACAATTTGTTCCTGCCTTTGTTTCCGTGACATCACTAATCACGTCATCCGTTATCCCTACTCCCTTCTGCATATCCGGCTTCTTCCTTTACACACTCTTGTATCAGCTTTCGTGATGAATGGGAGCGTTTCTGTCTCCTGCGCTTAGAGCGTGGCTTTGGGTGTCGATTCCCTGCCATTTCTTCGTTTACAATCAGTTCGTTTCGTTACTCGTTGGTTTACTATAAACCTAAACTGTTCGTTATTCTATGCTTTGTGTGAATTATATTCAATTGCTCATGTGTTTTTCATTGTAAACTGTCGTAGTTTATTCATTGCAATGTTACCAGTGTTTCTCCACGTGCGTACCTACAAGTTTCAAGTCGTTTTATGGATTCCAGGTAAGAACGTTTTTCATTTATTACGGTTAGTTGTTCAAGTGTGTGTCTCACTAAGTCTTTGTCCTATCAATTATGTCCGCTACCTTTCGTTATTTTGTTCCTCCTATTATTAATTCATTTCGTTTATTCTCTAAATCGTTTTAGCTGTGGTTGGCAGCTGCTTAAAACTGACCTGGTCCTCCGAATTAAGTTAATTAATCGTCTACTAATTACTGTAAAATTATTCAGTTTAAATTCGTTTCATTGTCTTTTATCCAGCGCCTTACAAACGCTAACACCCACCATAATTCACATTCAGTGAAAAACCTGGTGTACATTTCACTAAATTTTAATTCAGTGTAAGTCTCCAATAAACAAAACCCAACAAACTTATTAACATATTGAAAAAAACAAGAGTGCTTACCTCTGTAGTGGGAAAACGAAGCTTCCACTAAAACTTGTAGTGTGTCGAAACGACACAGCTTATTTTTAGTTAAAACAACTAAAAATTTTATTTAAGTCACAACGCCTCGCGGCGAAAACCGAACCCTCCCCTTCACCAGACTTCGGAGCGGACGAAACACTGTTGTAATTCTCCACCGGGAGAACTTCAAAAGTGGCCCGCCCCGAAACCGGATAAAAAGGGAAAACGGCTCACCCCACGAAGACGCTGAAACTCAAATAACCATGGGGGCAAATCCACCATCCACGATATTTTTGAGACCAGCCAGGAACTGAAACTGGACCCAGGGATTGTGGAAATCCCAGTGAAAAACAACCAACGTAGCTCAAATGATAGTCAAGTCTCGCTCTAAGTACTGCGAGGGTGAGATTGTAGAAAATCTATGCCGGTTCAAATGGTAGAAAAATAAATTATAATCTGACACCCAAAAATGAATTTAAAACAAACTACTTTAATTCAAACATAATGAAATATAATACCAACAAAGATATTAACAAAATCTTTGTAAACAAACAAAATAGAAATTTTCTTTTACAAAAACAAAAAAAACGTTAATTTCTCATTCCTGAGAACAAGAGATATCAAAAAAAATTCAATTTGCACTTATAATATATAAAAAAAAAAATTAAACTTAGAAAGATAAATATGTATGAACAAAACCCATCTTAAAACTAATTAAAAATGTTGTTTAAACCTCTGTTTGAAAATCCATAGCCACGCGTTTTTAAAAAAAAAAGAATTTAACAGATTACTAAACTTTTTATTTGTTATAAAATTTAATTTCAAAAAAAATTTAATCTCTAATTCATTGCATTAATTTATAAAATTTAATTAATTCTTCAAAAAAAAGAAACAAATACACAAAAAAAAAACTTTTGAAAAAAGAAAAATGTGTCTTTTTAATACTCAGAAAGAATTTTGAAAAATTTTATAAAAAAAACATTATAAAACAAGAACTAACTACCTGAATTTATACTAGGAAAAATCGCTTAGCTATCGGTTCTCAAACAGACGTACAAACAAAATTATTAGGGAAAGAGTTAGCCGAATTATTAGCCCAGCAAAGCTTAAGCGGAGATAAATGAAAAAAACTCTATAGTATACAAATAGAACATTAGAGTTTTTCAAAATGGTAAAATAAAAAAAAACTGAGATGAAAGAATTGCAGTAATGGAATTCCTTCATTAAATACAAAAAAAATTATGAAAAAGAAAAAAAAATATATTTATACGTGAAGCAAAAAAAATAAATCTACCTTAGTGATAAATGGAAATAAATACAAAAAAAAACTTCACGGTTCTTGTGCGTCGTGTCTTAAATCCTAGTTAATTAAGCCTCAGATTAAATTCCAAGTTTAAATTTATTAGTAGTATGAATAAACAGAATTAAAAAAATATGAATGTGATAATGAATACGGATTTTGGCCAGGGAAAAAAATTCTGTACGCATGAGTTCACACGTGGATCGATATAAAAAAAACTACAATACAAGAAAAATGACATTAAACACTGCACATTTATTTGGTAAAGAAACGTAATAATTTTAAACGAAAAATAATTGGATTTTTATTTGAACAAATGTGCTAACGAAAAAATTATAAAAAATGGACACTGAACAATTGTAACAAAATAACGAATGAACAAAAAAACTAGAGAAAGTTACATTGGTTAAAATATTTATGAAGCCAAAAACAAAAAAAAAATAAAACGGGACAAAAATATACTGGAAGACGATAATCGAAAATTAAATTTAAGTGAAATGAAGATTTTATTAAATGAAACTCTTAAGGAGATGAAAACACTTTACGCCACGTGGGATCTCATGCATACAAAATTCCTCTCTGGAAAAATGAATTTAAAAACCCATAATGAATAAATTAAAAAGAATATATGTATATTTGTTAAAATAACTACCCCATATTTTTCAGTTTCCACCAAACAATATTATTTTATATAAAAAAAATTTAAGGGGGCTTAAAATTTAGGAATTTTTTATAAAACATGATAAAAATTAAAGTTACCTGGATTCGAGGTGTGGATTCGAAGACTGTTCGCACAAGACAAAGAGGAAACGCGCTCACAGAACGGGCGAAAGGAAATCCCCACTCCTAAAGTAGTTGAGCAACGAGAAAGAGAGAGAGAGAGAACACGTGTAATTTCTCTCTCTAACGGAAAGAAGAAGGGAAAAGCTATGTGGAATTGCATAGCGGGGCTAGGGGGAAGCGGAGAACGAGTAACTAACGGAAGTTGAATGCAGAATCATCGAATTCCACAAGTATATGTGACTGCTTTAGCGATAAAGAATGAAATAAGGCCTAAAAACGTTTTATGAAATAATAAAGAATAAAAACATGAAGAAATATCTAGAATGAATAAAAAGAATTATTTTATTTTGAAAGTATAAAATCATTTAGAAATGAAACAGATTTTAATATTTTACCAAAAAGAAAGAAAAACTCGTTTTTCTGGTATAATATTACACCTCTTAGTCCTGCATTATTATAACATAAAATACTTTCATTATTTACATCTACATTATTTACACATTTTTCTGACAGACTTCACCTCCTCATTTTTCACATTCCTCCTTCCCTGGAACGTGGCTATTAACCTCCAGTAGACTGACGTGACATCCGATAACATCAGCCAGTTCCTTAATACCATCTTCACCATGTCTTCTCAGCTTCCCATCCACCATTGTGAACGCTTTTCCTGCAATTACTATTTTATCCACCGCAATGAATGCTTCAGTATCCGGCGAGATTTTCTTTATTTCACTCTTCAAGGCAAAAAGTTTCTTTTTGACTAATCTGGTTTCCGTCGAAAAGTCTTTAAAACAGCGAATTCGGTTCCTATCAATTTTTTCGCATTTTCTAAAATAGTCTATGTCACGATCGTCAGGCAAGTCTGCGATAACAAGCCCACTGTTTTTTATTTCTGCCTAGTAGATGGGCCCTATTTACCCACACTCCTTCATGCACTCCTAACACTCCAATGCCCAATTTTTTAACTATATCAGCAGTAGTATAAGATCCATCGTTCTTCAAACCCTTAAACACAAGGTTATTGCGCCGACTTCTATTCCTGTTCAATTAATTTTCTTTTTACTTCCCGGTTTGCGGATTTAAGACTTTCAATTTTTTCTCAGTCTTTTATTTTCCTCCCCCACTGCTGTAATTTTGGTTAATATCTTATTAACTTCTTCTTTAGACTCGACCCCAGCAAGTTTTTTGTCGAGCATTGTTTTCAAGTGCTTCAAAATGTTAGTGTATTTTTTTATAAAAATCTTTTAACCTATTTTCTGGTGGAATAGATCAATGTTATTTTATTTCGCTTATTCTGCGTAGTACCTCTTATTAAAACTAAAATTCAAACCCTATTTTATCAATATTATGAAAACACAACACTACCACAAATAAAATGGTTACATCATATTACCGTTTTTGATGAAAGCAGCCTTTACAAAAAAAGCACCTTAAAATACTTTACCTACTTTAGACGTAATTTTTTTTACATTTATTTCATACATTGAATTGTAACATGTATATACTACATTTACATTAGTTAATTATTAATTTTAAATATATATTAATATTTAAATAATATAATTTAACAAAAGAATCTACATTTTAATAATGTTAAAGCAATCTGAAGCGGTCTCAATTAGTAGAGCATATATTTACATTTAACAACATCAAATTACTTATCTACTTATCACAGTAGCATTTGGTAAAACACAATACATAATATCCTTGGTATTGGTTGAAAATAATGTTTTTGATTCGGTATAATTATAATATTGTTATTAGTTGTAAAAAATAACACAAAAAACACTTTTATTAATGTTCTCAGATGTGTCACTCATATTTTTAACTTCAGTCACCTAAGTTTTAACTCTTGTTCATTAAAAATCAACCTTGTATGAAACTTATAAAGTATTGTGACTCTAATTAATACACTAAAGTTTACAATTACAAATATTTATTACACTAAAAGATTATAAAATAAATAATTAAACTAATTATAATTTAGTATTACAATAAATGATTTAATAATTCACTTCAAATAAATAATAAACAAAAAATAATTTACTTAGCCTACTTACAATCGCCTTTATAATACACAAACATCCAAAACATAGAAATTGAATTCACAGAAACTGCAAATTAACTTTACAATACACTCACAAAAAGACTTTACACAATACACATACAACAAAGGCAGTATAACAGTCGTCGACCAAACAATGCTCGGAATAGTCAACCTGTTTAACAACCCGAATAACCGCTCGTCGAAGATCAAACGGATACTGACCACAGGACCCCGCTCGGGGCCTCTCTATAACTTTTTACAAAGATAGTTCCAGAGAAAAGTAGAGAAAACATGCAAGCAATAAAGTACAAAAAATAAATCACCTTTTATTAAAGATTTCCAGAAAAATCCGTAGTAAACAGGTGTAATGTAAAAATGTGTTGTAAACCAAAGAGGCGACCTCCACTAGATTATTTAATTTAAAAAACTGAGGACACAACATGGTGCCTCTACCAAAATATATAAGGTAGTCTCCACCCGATTTCGCATGGAAAAATACGGTGCTAGACATCAAACTAAGTAAGGTGGAATATCCACCGAAGTAGGCGACAACTACCAAACTAAGCAAGATGTACAAGCACGGCGAACTTCACCAAACAAAATGTAGTGTAGGAACAGAGTAAAAAATATTTAAAAAAAATAACGGCTCAACCGTGTTTCACCAGACACTGAAATGAAAACACAGCCAATCTGGTACTTTAGGGGCAGAGAAAAACCTCCACCACTCTGCCGAAGGAAAAACAGCAACAGGATTCGGCAGAGAAAATCCATATTTCCATTCTCTGAATCTATGCAAAGCATAACCCAGAATTCTAGCAGATAGAGCAAAACTCGCTGTTGGAAAAGCGAAGGTGTGATTTAAAAATCAATCTCGGGTCTTAGAATGAAAAATATTACACAGACAACTTGAAGTGAAAAATAATAAAATATTAATTTATTTAAAACAAAAATTGAAACTAAAGCAAAATATGTTTTTTCTACTTTTTAATAAAAAAAAATTATTAATGTTGAGTGATAAGAAAAATCTCATAATAGTTATAAAAATATAATAATAACTTAGTTATAATTAAATGAATGAAAATAACGGGAACAAACAAAATTAATAATTATAATTAAAGATCTTGTCAATGCTAACAAAAATAATTGAAAGGTACCAAATTTAAAGATTTTAAATAAATAATAAGTTAGAATGGAACTAGCTTAGTGTTTGTCAAATGGACGATTTAAAGAAAAAAATATTACCGGACAAAATCATTTAAAAATTTCACAAAAAATTTATTAAAATTATTTAGTTAAAATTTAGAATTTATTGATAAAAAAAATTAAAGTATCGGATTAAAATTAAAACTTGGCTTTACAAAAAGAAAATATAAGGATGTAATTACAACCTAAAATTGAATTAAACAGATAAATTGGAAGAAAATTTAAGTGTGAATACGAAGAATAAAGATGACCTATTTTTATTTGAAAATCAGTTAACAAACCATTTAAAACAAGAAACTATTTAAAGGAAAACTTAAATAAAAAGAAACTATTCGGCAATTAATTTTAAAGACAAAATTTAACAAAACATGTAAAAAAAGCTCATATAAAAACTTCAGAATCTACTTTAAGAAATGTATTATCAAAAAAATTCTTTACAAAATGAAACAATATTATATTTAAAAAAAACAATGACTTATTTTTTTTAGAATGAAATAAAAAGAAATTAAACAATGAAAAACAAGGTCTGTTCGAAATTGTTTGAACTGACTTCCACATAAAAATAGTTCTAAAAAAAGATTAAAATTAAGAAGAGAAAAAGTTTAAAGTCGAAACGACTGACACTGAAAAGAGACTATTTGAGGTGGTCGTAGGAATATTTTAATGTTGGGAGAAGCATTTGAAAAACAAAACATTTTCTCCGTAAAATTATTACAACCAAATATTTTTATTGTGAAATAATAATAAAGAAAGAAATTGAGATAAAATACTGCTTTTTAAATTTTAATATTAATTTGGAATGCGAAAGGCATACCACCAAATCTGAACTTTTATAATAATTATAAAAAAATTACTTAAAAATATCGGGGAAACAGTTTTACATTAAATGCACCAAATATCTTAAAATAAAAACATGCCGTATTAAATATAATCCAAAATCCTAACCGGGATTAAATAAATATTTTAAATTTAAATTTTAGATATAGTTTAAAGAAAATCATTATGGATTAATTACCTGGAGCTTAAGGATGTTCACTCGTCCACAGCTACAAAGCAAAGGCGCAGAATATAAGAAAAAATCAATGCACGAGAACAGTTACTCGACGGCTGAGAACCAGAGGAACGTAACTGCAAAAATCATTTTTTTTGTTTTTTCACTATTCCTACACAACTTTTTATGCTGCACAACATGGTATTAATGATATTTCTCTATCTCCTAATTTAAGTGATATTTGGTCGTTTCGTTTTCCGAAAAAACTCTGTTAGCTCAGGACCAGAGAAACGTATTGGTAGATACGTTACGTGTCTCGCATTGCGCTTCAGAACCAGAGAGACGTATCTGTCATTTATGCTTCTTCTGGTTCTGATAAAGTATTGTTTTTAAAACCAGAGAGCCGATGTCTGGGTTATATTACTTTAATAAGGCATTAATATTTCCATTCATGATGTGTGTTTTTACACAAACAATAAACAAATTACAAAAAAATTATTGTGTACACGAAAAGTAATCTATGACTCATTCTTTAGCAATATGAGTAAACCAGTGTGCATCAACGTACCACGTTTTCAAATGTATTTTAGTTGTTTTCATTCGGCTTTAAGCTTCCTTTGTGAATAAGTGGTTTTTGTGTTACTTTTTGTAATTGAATATTCTTTACAAGAAAATTCCGTCCAAGATTTTAGATAAAAAACCGTAATTTAAATTACGAAAAATTCACAACTAGTACAATAAAGTAATTGTTTGTACTGTAGTTTGCGCCAACAGTAATGGCATTTTAAAAAATAACCGAGGCACAAGGCATGAATATATTTAGAAAATTTTTGGGGTTAAAAACACTGACAAACAATGGCAATATTTGTCACTTCTTATAAAGGAGATTCTGACAACACGGTTACCAAAGTTGGTGATTCAATTTATCACTCCATATCCCGCAAAAATACGAATGTGATCATTGTTTTAATTTTTGCAATTTGACACCTAACGAACAAGAGGCTGAGAGAATAATGTACGAGAAGCATTTAGCCCGAAACAATTCGGCTAGAGATTTTAAAAATAAAATTAAAGAAGACGCAATTGCTGCAAAATGCCACCTCCTAGAATTTTATTTAGAAGCAGTTACATACTGTCCATCAGTTAATGCAAAAGCAATTTTTTATAAACGTAGATTAGTTGTACCTATATAATTTAACTGTTTTTAGTGTTGTTTCAAAAAGAGCAACATATTACATGTGGCATAAAGGTATAGCTGGAAGAGGTTCAGCAGAGGTAGCTTAATGCCTTTTCAAAGAACTAGAAAAAATTGCTGATGGGCTGCCGGTTTATTTCCGATACTTGTGGCGGAAAAATCAGAAACAGTAATGTCTCTGCAATGCTGCGTTATATTGTTAAATCTTTTAACATTCCTATAATAGAGAACTGTTGTTTTGAACCTGGACATTCGTGCGATTCTGTTCATGCGAGCATTAAGAAGTGTTCAAAGAACATCGATATTAAGATCCCACTGGTTGGTACATAGTTGTCCGAACAGCTTCAAAAAACTGGACAATATGAAGTTGTTGAAATCTGCCAACAAGATTTCCTAGATGTTTCTAAATTGAAGAAAGAAAAGTTAAAACAAGAAATGTCGGTAAAAATCAGATCCAGTGGTTAGGATTGTTAATTGAAATACCTTAAAAGTGACTGTAATTACTTACTTTCCGTATATTCATGGAGCTAATAAATTCGTAAAATTTCCTTCTCGCAGAAGGATATCGCAATTAAAATTAGACGAACGTTTTGAATTCAAACCCTTGTACAGCGGACCATTGAAAATTGTTGAAGAAAAAATGAAAGACTTGTTTGCTCTTTGCGATTCCCGGATAATAAAAATCCACTACTTTAACTTTTATAACGTGTTAGAAAATAGCAATGTAATTCCAGAAATAAGAAGGCGACAAAAAAACAAAAATAGGAAAATTGAGGAAATCGGTAATATAATTCTTGCAAAAATACCAAGAAAAGTAAAAAACTTAATATTTAAAGTAAACAAAAAGTTTTTACCCTAATTTTTTCGAAAACTGACAGAGTAAATAATTTTGTTTCAATTTCAGATTGGTCATAAAAAACTTTAATTTGCAAATATTTTCTTTTGTCTAATGTATAAATTTTTGTATTGAAAATATATTATTGTAAGGCTTTTTTGTTTAAACTGTTTTAATTTGTAATTACTTTATGTGTTTGATTCTAAAAAGTGGTCATTCTATTAACCGAGAAGTCGATGGCCGCTAAAAAAGTTTTTTTAAGTTTATTATTTTCAAAATTTTTAAAGTTTTCGTATCCTAATTATTACATTTCATATTTTAAATATTTTGAAAAATTTCTTAATTTTTAAATTGTTTATTTAAAAGTATTTTTAATTATTTTGAAAATATCTATCAAAAATTTGTACTTAATATTTTTTGGGTTAATTCCCTCTGTAGCTAAATAAAAATACTCGTAAAACGGTGTTTTTAATGAATAAAGCCATATGATAAACATGTGTGTTGAAACGTATGAATACCATTCTCACTCTAACTTACTTTATAGTTCAGAACCAGAGAAACGTTTATGTGTAATCACTAAAAAAAGTCGCAATATCAAGGGCATTTTCAAAAATTAATTTTTACATTAATTAAGAAGCATTAGTAAAGAGTTTAAATAACTTTCTATTGAAAAGGTTTTTGAAAAAATATAACGGTTTTCCCAAAAAATGATGAAATCCACCTTTACGCACTTTCTTTTTGCTCTCCTGTAAAATCAGTAAAATGCAGATACGTTCCTCTGGTTCTCAGCCGACGATTCTACGTTGACGTTGAAAAGACAGTTCAATGTACATAACAAGAAGCGTCAGCGTAAATCGTACGTACAGAGTACATATCACGCGACGGTCGATTGTATTGACAGAGATGGGAATTCAACTATTAGAACAAATACACATATTATAAAACCCATTTAAGCCTAACGTAACGTTAGCGAGGAAAAATATTATCGGAAAAAACCAAGATATATAACACCGGATATTACACCAACCATAACACCGTAACACCGGATATTCGGTTTAGAAAAATTCAATACAGAACTTCTAGTAACAATGATTTTAAAATAAAAATTTATTAATGAAATTCATAAAATTAAATAAAAATTACAGGGTGTCTAAACAATTTATTGACACTTAAGAAAATTATTTGAATCAAAAATACAAAACAGACAAACCTGTCTGCTATTGTAAGATGTGTCAAGGAATCTTGAAATATCTTACACAGGTCAAGAATAGGCCCCCTCTCTTAATAGCTGTACACAATACCTGAACTTTATAATAGACACACCTTTATGGTCATCATTGTAAAACGGTCATTCACTGTTGCTATTGCGTATTGTTGTTTTTATTATTCTTTAATTATTTTTATGAATGGAATTCTGGAACCTTGGTGAACGATCCCGTCTTTTTGTCGATCTTGTTACATTGCTCCCTTCTTAAGGCTGCTCGTCCCGAGGAGCCCCTAAGTACGGTGCCAATCGATCGAGATGAACTACCATCGTCTTCATCCCTGAGCGTCACTGTACTCGGTAGACCACGTCGTTGAAGCGATCGAGGACAACATACGAACCTTCCCATTGATTTTCTAGCTTAGGGCACCTCCCCTTCTTCCTTCTCGGTCTGTAGAGCCATACATGGTCACCAGGTTGAAATCCCGTGGAGTTAGCCATCAAGTCGTATCGTGCCTTCATTCGATCACTGGCTACTTGCAGATGTTGCCGTATATTCTCGTGGATTTCGTGGATACTTGCTACCAATTCCGCGGTGTACTGTTGCGCTGGTTGTTCCTTGTCAGGCAGGGCCCCAAACAGCAGATCACAGGGCAACCGTAGTTCACGGCCGAACATCATCTTGGCGGGTGTCAAGCCGGTGGTTTCATGTATCGCCGCTCTGTAGGCCATCAAGAAAAGAGGAAGCTTTTGGTCCCAGTCTCGTTGGTTCTTGGAGACTACCTTGCGCAGATGCTCTTCAACTGTCTTGATGTAGCGCTCAAACATTTCATCCGATTGCGGGTGTAATGCTGTCGTCCATGTCTTATGGACGCCCAAATGTTCCAGTACTTCTTGAAGTAGCTGCGATTCGAAGTTCCACCCTTGATCACTGTGTTGCTCTCTCGGTACTCCGAATCGGGAGAACAGCTCGTTCACTAAGGTTTCCGCCACAGTAGCCGCCTCTTGGTTTGGGATGGCGTATACCTCCGGCCACTTAGTGAAGTAATCCATGGTCACTAACAGATACTTGTTTCCGCCGTTTGTCACGGGAAACGGACCAGCGATGTCAATGACGATGCGCTCAAACGTAGCTCCCACATTGTGCTGCCGCATTTGTCCTTTACTTCGAGTCCGGGGCCCTCGACTAGCCGCACAGGTGTCATACAACTTGCAGAAATTCTCGACGTCGTCCCGTAAGTGGAGCCAGTAGTAGCGCTGACGAATTTTCTTCATAGTCTTCTTGACGCCGAGGTGCCCGTCTGAAGTGCCGCCCTGTAGTTTTGACATAACCTCCTTGGTCTTTGTACGTGGAATGACTAGTTGTGCACGCGCTTACTGCCATCCACTGACTGCTACTCACTATACAGCAAGCCGTCCCTCACGGAGAATGAGTCCCACTGCGCCCAGTAGCTTTTATATTCCGGGCTTCTCAAGGTTATATCTTCCCATGATGGTCGTTGGCCTGACTCCTTCTGGTTGATCAGGCATCCAATGTCCGGGTCCTGCCGCTGTTCCTCGCAAAGATGGTCGTCGCTCCAGCCATCTGCTTTTACCGTCGTAATTATCCGTACTTAAGCCTCGTCACATCGCTGCTCGATTTTCTGGCAGTGCTAACAGTCCTGGGCACACGGCCTTCTTGACAAGGCGTCCGCGTTGGAGTGCTTTTTCCAGGGCGATGCTCGGCTTTGTAGCTGTACTCTTGCAGGCGCTCGACCCGTTGTGCGGTTTAGCCTTCTAAGTTCTTAAAGTTAAGAAGCCATGCCAGCGCTGAATGATGAATCCTAAGTGTGAACCCCCTCCCGTACAGATATTTCCGGAAGTGTTCAATCATCTTGACGACCGCTAGCAACCGCAAGCTTGCTGGTCATTATGGTGTTGACTATGTGCTTGCGGGATCAAAACAGCTTCATGTCCCTGTACAACCACAACGAGGGGTCCTCGAGACACTTTCTGTAATCGTCGAACGTGAAGTCTTTGCAGACCATGTTCTTTCTGAAGCCTTTAGCCTTCTTCTTGACGGCGCCCTTAGCGGTCCTGAAGGTGTAGAGTTTCGCTCTCAAACCTATAAACTCTGCGACGGTTATGCCGTTGCACTCGTCTTTGAATTTACCGATCACTAGGCAAGCAGGAGGCCTCTACTAGCCACTGGGTGCTGGAGTTCTCGCCAGATTACCGACTCAAACTGGTGGCCAATGGTAGGATCTTCCTCGGCTAAAGTCGTGTAAGGTGGTTGACCATGTGTTTGTCACCCGCTGCTTCAAGTGTCAGCGCTTTGGACACACATCGCTTCACTGCCGCAGCAGTGCTGAGGTGTGTGGCCACTGCGCTGGCGAAAGGCATCGTTTCGGCGATTGCCCCAAGAAGGCCGGCAAGCCTGTCTGCTTGCTGTGCAAGGCGGTTCAGGGAGCAGACCCCGGCCACCGGGCTGGTAGCAGGCAGTATGAAGCCGTGAGTCTAGCGCGGAGACGGGTAATCGAGTCTACCCATTATGGCCAGCACTAAGCAGAAGGAAGACCGTGGGGGTAACTGCCTTTTCGAACGTTTGCGCCTGGGTCAGTTAAATCTGCACCACTCCCGGGCGGCCACTCAGGAGGCCTCTCAATTAATGCAGGAGCGACGTCTTGACGTTCTCCTGACCCAGGATCCATACACTGTCGGTCAAAGGGTAGTCGGGTTCGTCGATGGGTGTGCGGTGGTGCATACCCGGAGTGCTCGGCCTCTCTCAGCGGTGAAGGTGAACATTGGCGTAGATATTTTCTGGCTGCCTGACCTGTCAGACGAGCATTTCGTTGTAGTGCGTGTAACAAAAGGTACGCTCAGCGTCGTACTTGTGGCGGGATACTTTCAACCCACGAAGGAAATAGACTTTATGCTCACCAAGCTGGGGCGGATCCTGGACAGCTTACGGGGCGTTAGAGTACTAGTTGCCCTGGACGCTAATGCGAAGTCGAAGCTCTGGGGCTCTCCCATCAATGACCTCAGAGAGGCGGCCCTATCACAGTTCCTAGAAGCCCGGCGCATCCACTATGTGAATGTAGCTGAGCAGGGCCCAACCTACTCATCAGAGTTGGGTCAGAGCTACATTGATGTTACCATTATCACCGGTAACCTACTACGCAGCACCAGTGGATGGACGGTCTGGCCAGGACTTAGCCTTAGCGATCACAGGCTGATCCCCTGTTAGATATCGCACGGCTTCGTAGGCCCTGGGGAATGCCTAATGATTCCAGCACGCTACAAGCCTAGGGACACTGACCACGGCAGACTGACAGCCGATTGCACCCGGATCATGGCCGACTTGGAGTGGAAGATGGACTCGAAAGAAGACGTTTAGGCAACAGCGGAGAGATTCTCAACGGCAGTTCAGGCCGTCTGTGGAAGGGTACTCCGGCGGCCCGAAAGGCCAATGGTTTCCCCGGTAGCAGGCGGGCCGGGCCCCCGGGCGCTGGTCGCTGGATCTCGTTTCAGACCCAGTGTCCCGTGGTGGTGTAGACCACCAAATTTGTGGAAATTTGACAATTTGGATACGCTACCTCCACGCCAGAAGAGTTTACAGCTAAAGTGGAAGCGGCCAAGATGCATTACTTTGAAGAGTCCATGCGGAAGCTTCAGACAGAGCCGTGGTGGGCTACCCAGCTTTTATATCGGCCTAACATCCGCTCAGTTCTGTCCAGTGTCCGATGCGCTGACGGCGGGTTTACTAGATCACCTGAAGAGATCTACCGTGCGTTCTTGGATACTCTGTTCTTAAACGCCCTCGAAGGCGAGACATTGCGGATCGGGGAGGGCGAGGAGCCCCCTTACCTCGCCGTGAGGCGTGTTGAGCTGGAGGATCTAGACAAGGCGGTTTCAAGGATGGCCCTGAGGCGTGCGCCGGGGCTTGACCGGCTTGACCCGAACACAGTGATGGTTCTGTGGCCGGCCATTCGGGAGCCGTTGAGTCGGCTGTTCCAGGGGTGCCTTGACTGGGGCTGCTTCCCAGCTTGCTGCAAAGTGGCTCTAGTGAGGGTGCTCCTAAAGGAAGGAAAGGATCCGAATGAAGTAAAAAGCTATAGGCCAATTAGCCTGCTACCGGTTTTCGGTAAGCCTTTGGAGCGACTGATAGAGGAACGTATCAAGGAAAGCGTTGATATGGCTCAATTTAAAGTACAAGGCCAATACGGCTTTCAAACAGGGGTAGGCACCGAGGACCCTGTCTGAGGTGGAAGGCACCGACTGTACCTATGTTTTGGGTATTTTTATAGACATCGAGGCTGCATGTCCTTCCTTGTGTTGGGGAGACATCCTCGATGAATTGCTCAGTCGCGACATACCCATCCATCTCCGGGCTATGGTAGGGGACTATTTGTCTAACCGCGAGGCTCCTTTTATGACCAGCTTTCAGTCTGTGAAGAAGCCGGTGACGCGAGGTTGCCCGCAGGGGTCTATTCTTGGGCCTCTGTTGTGGAAACTTGTGTTTGCCGGACTTTTGGGGCTACCGTTCCCCGAGTCGGTCACGGCCCTTGCTTTCGTCGATGACCTTCTCATCTTAGTACGCGGTTAGTTGCGTCCACAGCTGGAGGAACGTTGCGGGTCGGTAATGACCCTGGTCGAGGGATGGATGGATGAACATAACTTAAAGTTGAGTGTTGCCAAAACGAAGTATATGCTTCTGAGGATCACTGCAAAATTGTCTTTCAGTCGGAACCCTGTAGTTAAATATAAAGGGGCCACAGTAAGTAGAGTCAGAGTCCATAAATACCTTGGCGTTCTGCTCGATGATAAGTTGCTATTTAGTAACCACGTCGCGCAGGTTGCGACTGACGCCGCTGGTGTAATGCATAAACTGCAGCGAATCGCTCGTAAGGACTTAGGTCTGTCTGCGGACAGTCTCAGCATGATATACAATGAAGTGTTCGAAAGCATGGTGACCTACGCGGCTGCAGTATGGGCTCACCGTTTGGACTTAAATAGAGCACTCATTCAAAATTTAAGGAGCGCCCAGCGCAGAACCCTTTTGGTTTGCACTGGAGCTTTAAGTACTGTAACCGATGTTCAGTGATAGAATTTTTTTGTAATCAATATTCGTAAACGATAAATAAACAATTTTATTAAATTTTCTTCAAAAATTAAAATACGATGTACATTTTAAAATTATAATTAAAAGTTTTTTAAAACACTTTAAAACAATTAAAATCTTTAATTAAAATACTTTTCTATTAAAATAATTATGTGTTGTTTACTTCTTTAATTAAAACTTGTAAAACTTCTTTTCTCGTTAAAGTTTTAAAATAGAATGAATCTTTCAACAATCCTTTTTTTTTTATTAAATTTAAATTTAAATTTTCTTTTTTTTTTTTTTACCACTCACACCTGGAGTCGGTAAATTATCTGTTGTTTATATTAAGTGTGTGAATGTGTATGTTTCTGTTATGCGTGAGCGTATTTAGTTTGTCATTTGTATGTACATATGCGTTATTGTTTGTGTGTATAAGTGTCTCCTATTACAATCTTCCCCCCCCCGGGGAGTATGCATAAGCAAAAAAGGATAAGGGGTGGGTGCTTAAATGGTAAAAAAAAGAAGGTGAGTACGTAGCAGTTGTCGGCCTGAGACGGTAAAATTCGTTCATTCGGGGCCCCTTTCAATAATACATTCATACAGCATGCAAACAGCATTTTTTGTTACAATCATCTCAAGCTCGAGTATCGCGACAGACATCACCTAAAAAGTATTATTTTTAGCAAATTATGTAACCTTTTTAAGGTTAGAAATGTGTTCTTTGGTTATTTCTCCCCCAACGGTCTTACGGAGTAAGGCTGTAACTGGAGTGGAGAAGCCTATGATATAAAATGGTTCAGACCATCGGTATGCCATTTTTGCACAAATATTTTTCCGTTTCGAACTTACGGGGTGAGTTTTAAGCAAAACTTTATCTCCCACCGAAAACGGATTGGGGTGGCGCATAGCATTATATCGGCGTGCCATATCATGATGAGATTTAATTAGTTTTCTTCTAATGTCACACATCATGTTACTTGAACGTACAGGATTTCTATGAAGAATATCTTGGATATTCCATGCTCTATCCAGCGGTGTTTGAGCTGGAAAAGTATGCAATAAATCAAATGGACATTCCCCATGCGCGTTATGTTGAGCCATATTGAAGGCTAATTGAAACCAAAATAGAGATTTATCCCAGGTTGTTTGAGTAGTTGCATGGTATGCGATAAGAATAGACCGAAGATTTCGGTTCAATCGTTCGGCGTGAGATGGTTGTGGATGGTAGGGGGAGAGAGTGGTCCGTTTTATGCCTAGATTGAAACAAAAGTTTTTAAACATTATTGAATTAAAATTTTTGGCATTATCTGTGACGATTAACCTCGGTATGGAGTAATTTTGAAAAATACGTTTTAATTCTTCTATAATGGAGAATGTATTAGTGTTTTTTAATGGAGCTAACCATGTAAATTTTGAAAAACTGTCTACCACCACTAGAATATATTTGTACCCTTGGTTGGTTTTTGGTAGGCTGCCTACCGTATCAATAAACAGTGTATCAAATGGAGTTGTTGGAACTCTGGAACTGAGATTTCCCCATTTATAATTCATTCCAGGTTTGCTGCGTTGGCAGGTTGTACAAGCATCACTTTTAAAGAAATTTCTTGATATACAGCCGGCCAATAAAAATACCGTGTAATTTTGTGTATAGTTTTAGCGACACCTAAATGTCCACCGATTTCCGAATGATGAAAATATTTAAATACTAAATCTTTTAAGGAATTGGGGAGAACGATTTTGGTCGGATTATTGTTTTTATCTTTTAGACATAGGACTCCTTTGGATAAACAAAATTTATTATCCATTTGTTGTTTTTGTTGAAGGATAAAGGTATCCTGTTCCTGATGTTGTCTTATGTCTGTAAAAGATAGGGGGAACTGCGATAATAAGGTATTAATATAAGATATATCTTTTGAGATATCTTCATTATTTAAATCGTACATCCTCGATAATGCGTCAGCCACATTATTATCCGAACCACGGATGTGATTAATTTTAAATTTAAAAACAGATAACCGAAGTAACCATCTAGCCAATCTACCCAACTGTTTTGGTCTGGAAAGAAGCCAGGCTAAGGCTTGATTATCGGTTTCTAAAAGAAATTCACGATGTGCTAAATAGGTCCTGAAATGATCCGTTGCAAAAACAACCGCAAGACACTCCCTTTCATACGCAGAAAACTTCCGTTCGGCCGTCGTTAACGTCTTAGAAGCGTACGCTATGGGTCGTCTAGACCCTTCTTGTTCCTGAAGCAGTACAGCTCCTAGACCTGTATCAGACGCATCTGTTTGTAAGATAAAAGTTTTGGAGAAGTCTGGTATTGCCAATACCGGGGGATTAGCAATTGCCTGTTTAAGATCTTCAAACGCGATTTTTTGTGAGTCTCCCCAGATAAACTGAGTATTTTTACGACGCAATTTATTCAGGGGTTCGATTCTATCAGCATAATTTTTGATAAATTTAGAAAAATAATTAATCATACCACAGTATCGATGTACTTGTTTCACTGACGTAGGTTGCGGGTACTCCAATATTTTTTGTGTCCTAGTTGAGTCTATAGAGACCCCTTTGTACGATAATGTGTGTCCAAGAAACGGTATTTCATTTACAGCAAATGTTACCTTATCAGGGTTAACTGTAATGCCAGCTTTCCGCAGAATCGACAATACTATTTTAATGTGTTTCAAATGTTCTGAAAAACTTTTGGAATATATTAATATATCATCCATGTAATTAAATACAAATTTATATTTAATGTTTTTGAATATTGTATTCATAAGACGTGTTAAAACTTGTGCGCCAGTCGACAAACCGAAAGGTAACCTCTCATATTCATATAATCCGTCCGGGGTACAGAACGCGGTGATTTGACGAGATTTTTCTGTCAATGGTATTTGATGGTACGCTTGTGCTAAATCTAATGTACTGAACCATCGTGCATTGGAAAACCATTGAAAAGCATGATTTATATTTGGTAAAGGTTGGGCCTCTGAGTCAATTATTAAGTTGACTGAGCGATAGTCTACGACTAAACGACTCGTGCAATTCGGTTTTGGAATCAAAAACGCTGGGGATGAATAAGGCGAAACACTTTCTCTAATTACTTTATCTTTTAATAATTTATCAATTTGTTGTTTCATTTGAAGTGTTTTTATTGGATTTAATGGATAGGGTCTAGATTTTATAATTTCACTATTTTTAAGTTTAATATCATATTTTAATACATGGGTACAGCCTAATTTAGTAGTGAGTACGTCAGGAAATTCCTTACATAAATTATTAATTTTATTTTTAATATACTCAGTTTGTTCCACATTATTAATCTGATCTGGGTATAAATCTATTAAATGAAATTTTTGATTTTTCAACCAGTCAAAAGTTATCACAGACCTTGTGGCGTTAAATACTGCACGTGTTTTTTGTAGAAAGTGCATTCCAAGTATTATTTTGTGCTGTATTTTTGTTAATACTTTAAAATTTATTTTCCATGAAATATTTTGTAGAGTAATTTTAATCCAGACCTGCTTATTAATTTCTAGAGGAAACCTATCAGCTGTAAGACAAATGGCTTTAATATTTTCCTCTTTTATAATCGCCTTCTCGGTCTTTAAAAGTTTATACATTTGTTGGTTAATAATATTGTGCGTGGAACCAGAATCAATAAGGGCATTAAATATATCATTTTTAATTTTTATTGATAAAGCTTTCAAAGTATAATTACTGTTTAACCTTTGTTCTCTTATCTTTAAATGTTAACATGTGTTATGTTTACAAACACGCATCATATGACTATGTTGTGCGCATTTGTAAACCTTCAGTTTTTTGGAACATGGTTATTTCCTTTTTGCTGCAAAAGTTTACAATTTCTTTTGATATGACCTAATTTATGACAATAAAAACACTTCAAAGTTGTTGCTGACATTTGTGATCTGATTTTATTGCATGCTGTATCTTTTAATGTGTTTGGTTTACCTAGAGTAGGTACTGTGTTATTTTCAGTGTTTATGACGCCTGTATTATTCATTTTTGATAAACCGATGTCATTAAGAGTTCTAGCATAAACTCTTTCATAGACATAGGCATCTAATTTATTAAAATCTTGTAAGTTATTGGGTTTGCCGATTATACCTATGTGTGTGGCATATATTTCGTTTAAACCCGTTAAAATTATATTAATTAACTCACCTTCTGTTAAATCTAGTCTTAATACATCATGATTTTCTAAAATTTCTCTCATATATTCCGCAAGGGTCTCCGTTTGTGACTGGTTTCGGTATAATAATTTTAATTTTAATATTTCTTTCATTTTCGGTGTGATTAATTTATTTACTAAATCTCTATGAAATTGATCGAAATTATGATTATTTCTAATAGAATTTTCAAAAATTTGTTCTGTGAAACCGGTCATAAACGGAGTTAACAACACCAAGGGTAAATCAACTGCATAACGTTTCTGTATCTGTTTAATAATTTTGATATTTCGTACTAACGTGTCAATGTCGCGTCCATCAGTAATAGTTAATTGTTTTAATTCTTTTTCTATTGGATTTGCAATTTTTGTCCAATTAAAGTTCAATTCGCGTTGGAAGCACACGGGATTATTGTTACCTATTGCATTTGGTATTAAAATGCCAGGAACATCATTCCTAAAAACAGGGCTTTGGATTACTGGATGATGTATAAGGTTAATTTGGTCATAATTAACAATCTCTTGTCTTTGATTAGGTAATGGATTGTCATTTAAATGTATCCCTTCGGGATTTAAATTTTGTTCAAAATTGGGTCTAACTTCGATATTACGTAATTCATTGGCCTTCCAATTATCGAGTTCCCCTCTTAAATTTTGAAAACCTACAGCTTTATCGGGTTTATTCGGTAATACAAATAGTAAAAGTTTGTTAAGACGGTCGTCAAAAATTTCAGCATTATATTTTCCTAAATCATTTAAATTTTCTGTGTTTTTTAACCTTGCGAAATAGTTTTGGCACTCTGTTAATTGTTTGTCTAATTCAAATCTACGTATTGTATTAATGTCAGTTTGTCGTCAGTTACCTATCAGTTTTTGTAATCGTTGTCGTCTTTGTACAACATTTCCGGTTGTTGTGCTTTTTCGTATCCTCAGTTGAAAGTTAAGGTTGTTTTCGTCTAGTCTAGTAGGGTCAATAATTAGTGCTACCTGTTCTTCCATGTTTATATTGATTAATTATATGTGTGTGACAGATGACTTACCGAGTGACTGGTGTATACCTTTTTAGATGTAAGTATTTTATAAATTTTGTCTAACTTCTTGAAGGATTGTTGAAGGATTGTTTTTTTTTTTTTGAAGTTTTTATTTTTGGAGCTTGTTTCTGTATGTGTGCGTTCTATGATATCTTGTATTCTTGTTGTTGATTTCTTTTGTGAAGCTCCTCTCGTTTGTATTTTCCTGTTGGTTTCCTGTTAATTTCTTGTCCTTTATTAGTTTCTTGTTTTGTTTTCTTGTTTTGTAATTTCCTCTTGTACTGTTTTGTTTTATGTTTTGTACTGTCCTCTTGTACTGTTTTGTTTTATGTTTTGTAACTTCCCGGTCGATGCACCATTTGTAACCGATGTTCAGTGATAGAATTTTTTTGTAATCAATATTCGTAAACGATAAATAAACAATTTTATTAAATTTTCTTCAAAAATTAAAATACGATGTACATTTTAAAATTATAATTAAAAGTTTTTTAAAACACTTTAAAACAATTAAAATCTTTAATTAAAATACTTTTCTATTAAAATAATTATGTGTTGTTTACTTCTTTAATTAAAACTTGTAAAACTTCTTTTCTCGTTAAAGTTTTAAAATAGAATGAATCTTTCAACAATCCTTTTTTTTTATTAAATTTAAATTTAAATTTTCTTTTTTTTTTTTTTACCACTCACACCTGGAGTCGGTAAATCATCTGTTGTTTATATTAAGTGTGTGAATGTGTATGTTTCTGTTATGCGTGAGCGTATTTAGTTTGTCATTTGTATGTACATATGCGTTATTGTTTGTGTGTATAAGTGTCTCCTATTACAATCAATTAATTAATGAATTAATGAATTAATGAATTAATGAATTAATTACATTTATATAAATACATTTTATATAATTT
The DNA here is from genome assembly GCA_035578175.1 of Catonia carolina. Classification (NCBI taxonomy): domain Eukaryota; kingdom Metazoa; phylum Arthropoda; class Insecta; order Hemiptera; family Achilidae; genus Catonia; species Catonia carolina. The sequence goes on from JAQMRL010000004.1 coordinate 6,831,792, forward strand.
TATTGTAATTTTAATGTACATGCTCCTATGAGGCTACCACCGTTGCGGGAAAGGCTCTCCCAGTGGATTTGAAAGTGCGAGTGCGTGCTGCTATGTGGTGATTGCGAAGGGGGCAGGAAGCCGAGATCTTCGGTGAGAGGTTCCGAGTCGCTCGGGCGGGTCGGGATCAGGATCCGGGAGGACCGGGTAATGTAAATGCCGTCGTTACAATGTTGCTCTACCCTGCTCTTAGGAAGAGAGTTGAAACTCTCGCTCTTGAAGCGTGGCAGCGCGAGTGGGACACCGCACATAAGGGAAGGTCTCTGTATGATTTCATCCAGAACCTGGGAGGGATGGTCAGCCTCTAGTGTTACATTAAGGAAATCGGGTGTCTGAGTCCTCACTGGTCACGGTGAGTTCACAGCATATTTAAAGCGGTTCCACCTGCTGGCTGATAATTCTTGCGTCTGTGGGGAGGTCCAATCTAATACACACTTGTTGTGTGATTGCCCCGCTCTTGGGGGGTTCAGACGACAAATGACCCTGGAGCTTTAATGCCAAGTGGAAAATTGGCCTCTCACGGAACGTTCGAGCTTGTACCGCGAGGTGCATGCCCGGGCTGTGTGGGGGTTCCTTGACGAGGTAGCTACGTTCTACCGTCGTCATGTAGTGTATTTAAGGGTTGTGTTCCTCGGCAATCGTCGATGGCATTGAAGGCAAAATTAGATGGTGTACAAACACTTTCTGGCAAATTTAAAGGCGACTATGTCCTAACTAATATTTTATATTATTAGTTAATACAATTTTAATCTTTGACATGTTTTCTTTGACTGTTAGGACCCAAAAGTTTCTGACGCGGGCCTTGAGCCCGAAGAGGCACCCTGACAAGAGGCCGGGAAATGCACACTCCCCAGGTCGGTCGTCCTGGCTCCAACTCGCCCTCGAAATTTTTAATCTTATAACTAGTTTTTATATTTATTCAAGGTGACTGTCACCGTCACAAAGTTTTATAAGAGTTCTTAGGAACGGCCTCCAGGTCTATGCCTTCCGGCGATCAATTGGAGGGGATGTGGTGGGAGAAAGGCCAGGAAACCATTACCGATCACTTTCTTGTTTGTCGTGGAATGACACGGGTGACCCGAGAGGTAGTTGGACGTATCGAAAAGGCTTTGAATTCAGAGTCCTGCTTGTCGCGGTAAAAGTCTGAGGTCTCAATGTCGTAGAAAAATCTGCCTGTATCCATGTACAGAAGGTCAATTTTTGATCCGTACCTCTTCTTCATCATATAATAATGAAATGAATATATTAGGGTTTTACTGGAGTCCAAGACTGTAGCGCCCACGTAAATGGGCTTGTCCAGATGGATCAAGGTCTTGGACATCTCGATAGCGCAGAGCGACTCATCGTAGATGATCCTGTCCTTGAAAGAGGGCTTGGTGATCAGCTTCATCAACCTCTTTCAGCAGCTGACCAGCTCCAGTTTCATGCGTTTCCTAACGTTCTCCATGCACAGGATATAAATGCATAAGGTGTAGTGGCAAACGTACTTGGTCTTGTTTTGCAAGGTGGTCAGAAGTTTGGGGTTCTTGGCTCCGAAAGGAATCGCGTTATCCGCCATGAACGGGAGGTCGTTGTGACAGTTCTGCGTCTCTGCGTCCCTAGGGTATTCTACGTCCACCTCGAGGATGAAGCCCAGCGGGGAGTCACCGGGGATGTTACCTACATTGGATCCTATCACGGTCTTTCTTTCCTTGCCTTCGACCCAGGGAAAATCCTTGTAGGGGAGGATCCCGCTCATTGCCCAGCCGTGAATATTGTTCGCGTCCACATACATGATATAGTTGGAGGGCAGCTTGGGGTCGTAACCTTCTAGGTATGGGTTGTTGGCCTTTGCATGCTTCTTGACGCATACAGAAATTCCTCCTCGGATCCCTCTTTCTAGAAACATGTACATATTATAATCGGTTATGAGTTCCAGTTCTACTCGGGTTTTATAGAGCATGGCGTCGAAAGAGAAGCTTGGGACAGTGAAGTAATGAGCGCAATCGAGCCCATATTCCTTTCTGCACAGCGACCTAAAATTCTCAAAGACGCCGGCCAACAGGAGGACATCTCACTTGAGGTACAAGTCAGAGTACTCCCCCAGTGTGCGGATGTTAAAACCGTCCCACACTTTCAGGGCATGACGGTAATCGTCGTCTGAAATGTGCTCCCCTGTGCTGTAGAATGCTTCCTGAGGCGGGAGTTCCGTCTCCTCAAGTCTCTCCCAAGAGTCAGTGTACTCGTAAGGGTATACGCCTTTCCTCTTCACCAGGGACAGCTGCATCCCGTCAAAGAAAGATTTGGTATGGGTAAAGCCTTCCGGAGGGAGGTTATCCACCAAGGCACTCAGGTTGCTTGCCATAAACCTAAACGTGTCTACAAACTTCACGGCTAGCGTCTTGGTGATGTTTTTCAGAAGGAGACGTACTTCTCGGGGGGAATTTAGGATGACTGATATTATTCTCTTCTCATCATAGCCGAGCTGTCTGACAATGAAATGAGTGTCGTAATTGGATGAGTTGTGGATAAAGTGGTATGAACTTCTGGTTCTCTCTCATCAGGTTGCATTTTGAGCAAAGGGCGGTTCTGTACCTGCCTGTCAGATGGCAGTGATCCCTGTTGGGTCTCACCTCAGGTCTGAACGCCACATCGCACATCTGACATCTCGTAGTAGCTTTGAACGAAATCTCGTCATGGACCGTGAAGACCATAGGAACGTTCCGGGCCGACGCTGCGGCTACCCGTTCGACTACGTTTTTCAGAGACTGCATGAAATGATCAGCAGCATCAGGGCCTCTGTAAAGCAGAGAAGTTGAGGGGACCAAATTTCTAATGTCTTCGAGAAGCGACGGATCGACCACATAGTACATCCCGTAGGTCATGGGAACGTGACGCTCCGTGGCTATAGTGAAAGACGATGTCGGTTTGGGGTGGTAACCTCCAGTGGGTTTGAGTATGCACTCAAAGTCGGCATACACAACAATTGGGACTGGGAATATGTGGTGGTAGTTTTTGAATTTCATCACTGGGGGAGTCCCATCAGCGTCAGGTTTGGGCAGGGTGATCCTATGACGAGTTCCCTACGCAGTACTCGCGGTGGGCCGCCATCTACTCATGACCCTTAGGGTCGTCGTTGAAGAAGGTGAAACAACTCGTGCATACATCGATTTTATGCCCATGTTTTGACAGCTGCGGACTGATGAACCGACTAAAATTGCTGATGAGGCAATAATGCTGAACATCAGCATTTGTGACTAGAAGGAGGTCGCAGTGATCATCCTTTTCGACATCAGCGACGACTAGAGGTTCTATAACCTCTTTATCGGCTATTCCATACACGTTCACCGACACCCCGTTGGCCTTGGCGAAGGCCTTTACTTGGTTGATGGGTGTGAGGTACTCTACCATACTGAATTCGTACATATCAAGCAGGACGACGTAACGTCTATTGATTCTGTCGCTGTTAGGACCTGACACATGTTTGCATATGATGGCCCACTTGAAGCACCTTTCGTCTCTGTTCTGGACGTTGATAACTGCTTTGCGGTTTTGTAAAAATGCAGGAAGGAGCAGGTAAGACGAGCCTGGGAGCCGTCTATAACGGCTGATCCTGAGGAGGACGCCATCAACCGACATCAAAGACCATCCACTACCCTTCCCTAAAAACTCTGCCTCCTCATCCACAAGTTTTTGGACGCACATGTCTACGAGCGCTCCCATATCCGACCCAGGAAAGACGCAGGTGTTGGCAGTCTTGAACCTTACGTCTTGCATCTCTCCTGTCATCGCCTTCTCATTAGTACACTCCACCAGGATGTTGAACTTGAACGAATCTAAGGACCACACTATCTCGCTGAGCAACGACTTCATTTCATCCCTCAGGTGTGTCAGGAGCACCAACACGTCCTTAAAGATGTTGTTGGCATTCTTTTAGTAATACGTCCGGAGGTTGCAACCGAACGCATTCTCCAAGATGTAAAAATAACCGGGCTCCGCAACTTGATCCAACCTAGCTTGTTTGGCTTGTCTGTAAATTTCCTTGATCCGGTTGTTGTCAGCGGATGGTGACGGTTGTTGTGATGATGGAGAGGTTCTTCCTGTTGCAGGTGTTGCAGCTGTCGCAGTTTTAAGGCTAATGTTAGATAAAGTAGCACGGTATGTAAAACAACTAAATACACTGAATGTTTCTGAAGCCCGGATTAGCAAAATGTTAAGTAATCGACGTTGGTATTGAATAACTGTTACTACAATGAATTTATCCTCAGTACGGAGGAACAAAATGTTAAGTATCGAGGCGGTGTAACTAATAATTGTAGGATTTCTGCTAAATCTAACTTGAACTGTAAAACAATGAAAAAGTACCCTTGACGAGTAGCTATCGAACATAAAGAAATAGCAGAATACCGTTTGTAACCGGAGAACCAAATTGCTTATAAATGTAGCTGGCAATTACAGCTAATCGACTGAAAGATTGCGAAAGGTAGTTAAGGCGGTTAAGAACAAAGGACGAATTGCAAAATGGAATGAATAAAGGATACGGAACACATAGGAATGCACAATTAAACAATATAAAACATGACAAATGAGTACACTTACCTTGAATTAGACATTGAAGAGTTTCACAATTGTAGTTAACACGTGTTAGCATAAATCGAACGATCACTGAACAGAACTTGCAAAAATAACAATTATAATGTTCACAAATACACATGAGCAAACGAAATAATGAGAGTTCTCTAGCAGAGATCGATTGAAGGCAAATTCCCGATAGAATTGCCACACACAAGAGGCGTCATATCAAGACGAAGAAGATAGCGAACAGCGAGAGTGAACCATTCACCATGATTACATGTCTAAGAGTGCTTGGAACAAGACGGATATGAGGAAATTGGAGGGGGTTATGACGTGAATGAATGATGTCACAGGAACTATTGAAATATTTGAAATGTTAGGAAAGCGGGAACTACGTAAGCTATTTTGTCAGTGAAAGTGGCGTTAACATACCGCCCGCCTAAATCGAAGTAAGCGATTTACAGAATTCGCAGCGCAGAACGAAGCCGCCCGCCCTGAAACAACCAGGGAGCGGAAAACGTAGCAAGAAGACGAAGAACGAGGAATCGAAGACGAATGTAGAAGAAGCGAAGAAACGGACACATCTTGAGGTGGCGTGACAAACGCGCGGGTTTGCCCGGCCAATCGACGTACGGAAAATCTTCCACGGCTTGCGCGGAAGCCAACGAGTAAGCGGAGTATCTTGATGTGATTGCCAACAAAGGCTGACAACCAGATGCGAAGAAGGAACAAAAAACGAAGAGCGAAGAAAAAACAAAAGAGCGAAGAAAACAAACGAAGAACGAAAACGAATGGAGATGAGGTAAGCGGGAAACGAACTGAAACAGCGGAGAAAAGTTAGTTGCCCAAAGGCAGAGCTAACTGGTAAGCGGGTTGCGAAACAAACTGACGAGTAGGCGAACAATTGTGACGAGAATCTTGAATTGCGGTACGGCGAAATTCACTAACTTGTTGAGAGTGAATCCGTGATTGAGGTTGAGGCGACGTGCGTGATTTACGAAGGTTACACCAAGCGTTAAACGAAAGACGAGAATTGAAATTACAATTATTCACCGGTTGTGAATATTGTTTACGATGATTGGGGCGCCGCCCGCCATTAGGGGCATAAGGCGCGCGAAGAGCGTTAGCAGAGCATGAAGCGACTAAGGAGGGCCGATTGCCCTTTAGCGAAGCAATTTACAGCGGTTTATCAACAGAGTATGCGGGAGACGAACAGAAGCTATGATCCGAAGTCGGTTGGTTAGCCGTAGAATCGACTAAGATGAAAGTAGCAGGGTTTATCTGCGATGTCAGAAGATTCGAAGCGGTTTGGCGAAGAAATAATTGGAGACAACTTGGTGGAGGCCTTCAGCGTAGACTTGGAGCGACGATTTGACGAAGTAACAGCAGCAAAATCGGTCGAGATACTGGCGGAGTCGGTAGACGAAGCGAGACGAGAATCAACAGCGATGATTTCGGATGGAGCAGCGAATCGATTTGAAGCCGAAGAAACGTAATTAGTTAAAACAGTAGCGCGATCCGAATTGTTGTCGGATGCGGGCGAAACAAATAAGCAATTAGGCGAGTGAACGGTATAAACGATAGATTTATTGATCTCGGGGTTTACATTAACATCGAGTTCAATTTTTGAATTAGCAGGTACAAGAGTTTGATGATTAACGGCGAGAGTTTGAGGCGAAATCGAATTGGTGTTTGACGTTAGGTTTTTAACAATAGGCGATGAGGTATTAGCAGCAGTAGTAATCGACGAGAATTTAGCGTTATTCGAGAAAACAGATGTTAAAAGCGAAGCGTTATTTATTAAAGAATTAGGTGGTTGAATGTCGGGTAATTTGCCGAACACCACATAACCAAATACAGTTAACAAAGCGGATGGAGCGCCTCTTATTAAAGGCGTTTTACTGAAATCTAGTATTTCGGAAAAGCAATCAGCACCAAGCAGTAGATCTACTGGATTGGGGCTGCGAAAACGAAAGTCTGCTAGCAGATGTTGAGGAAACTGTTCACCAACGGATTTATGAATTCGAGTGGCAGGGAGCCGGTCTGATATTTTTTGAATGACTGTAGCCTGAAGCGGTAAACGAAAATCTGAATTTTGCGGCGACAGAATTGTAACATTAGTAGTGCCTTTGACGGATGTAACTTCAGAAGAAATGCCCTGTAAGCGCTTAGTAGTAGGCGCTATGTCGAGTTGAAGATCCCGAGCGGCGTTATAGGTTAGAATGCTGGATTGAGAACCATTGTCGATCACAGCGCGAAGTTGAACAACTTTACCAGAAGAACTAACAGCGTGAACTATGGCGGTGCCTAACAGCGAGGTTTGCCCATCAAGGCGACAAGAAAGAGTATAATCTGTAGGTTTTTCAGAAATAATTGACGAAGACGAATTTCCAGTAGTTACCGGCTTATTAGCAGAGCAGGTAACGCAGGAATCAATTGGCGGAGTTGCGAGAGTAGCAGCCTGAATCGACGACGAAGAATTAACAAGCAGACACCCGGGAGACTGTGAATTGTTGGCCGGGTGTTCGATGAGATGAGACGAATTAGCGGTTTGCGAATTGTGCGGATTAACAACGGAAGCGGTAGACGAATTGGATTGTTGAGTGTTACGGTCAAAATGTAACAACGTATTATGCGATTTTGACAGACAGATACGACAATGTTTAGTCGATTTGCAGTTACGACGGTCGTGATGGCCGAAGCAAGCGAAACACAGTTTAAGCCGAGAAATAATTTTGTAGCGATTATCAACGGTTTGTGAAAGAAATTCACTGCAGTTTTGAATCGAGTGAAAGTTAGATTCGCACGAAAGACATTTAAGCGAGTTCGATTTAACAAAAAATGAAGGCACATTGTCAGAGTTAGCAGACGGCGAGGTTGAATTCCGATTATTTTGTACAAAATTGAAATTAGCAGGTGCCGGATTTGATGAGTCCGGTTTATCAAAGTTAGAATCACTTGAATGCGGAGAACTGATATTATCTACAGGTTGAGAAGAGTTAAGTAATTCATACGAATGCATTTTAGATGTAACAAAACAGATTAAATTGTCGTAAGATGGAACACTTGCAGCGACGGTTTGATCCTCGAAAGCTTGTTTAGTTATCGGATCTAAATTAGAATAAGTATTTCGAATAACAAATATTCAAGAAGATCAATATCTAAGAGGCGTAATGCACCAATGGAAGATTCGTGTACGTTTAGAAAATGTTTTAACGACTGGTAATTAGGCTTTTCGCCCTTAATAAAATTGAAAACTTGCGTTAAATGAACATTAGCGATTCGTCTGGCATTAGAGTAACGATCAGATATTAAATTATAAGCTAATACATAGTTATCAGCTGACAGCGGAAGGTGCTCTATTAACCGCAGCGATTCGTTGGTTAAAGAACAACGCAAATAATGCAATTTTTGTACAGGTGATAATTCATTATTATTATGAATTAAGTCACGAAACAGACTATCGAAATTTTGAAATTTAGTAATGTCTCCATCAAACGTTGGTAGACGGATACGAGGTAATTGAACCAATGGTGTACTGTTGGTTTTAGTTTGATTTGGAATAATGATAGTATCATCCAACGATTGTATCAATTTCTGAGCAGTATCGATTAATTGAAAGTATTTATTTTCAAAAGCCGTGCGCTCGGTTTCAATATCATTGTCGGGTTGCAGAAGCTCGATTTTAGTTTGAATTTGTTCGAAGTCAGACCAGACATCAGAGAATTTATCTAACCGTAATTTTATTTGGGTAATTTCAGCGTTGGTTTTAAGAAAATTGTCGAAACGAATTAAGTGGTTATTTATAACTTCACGTTTACGAATAAGAGATTGGTAATCATCCATGTTGAAAGAATGAATGAATAAACAAAAATGCAAGTTGAAAATGTAAATATTGATCAGCTGATTGAAACTAGGTTAAGTACGTACAGTACACAGAGTACAATGCAACTGTTGATGCAGAGCGACAAACTGGTTTGAAAGCGAATCTGGTGTAGACAAAACGAGAGAGAGAATGGGCGTATACGAACGAGAGGATGTGCGCAGAACAGAACTCAAAGCGTCCAAGGTGGAGCCGGAGAATCACAATGGCGGCCTATAAAGACTTGTGGATAGCTCGATGCTGCCGAACAAAGCGAAGCGTGTGTGTGTGACGTCACGGATAGAAACGTGTTTTTACCCTGTTTTGTACAATACTTGAAATAGGCCTTATTGCCGAACAAGAATATACACAATGAATTGTAACAATTACAATACGCAACAACGATTTTTAATAAAATAATATAGATATAATTGACTGTATAACCAATATTTCACTGATTTTATCCGCAGCCCGAGAGAGACCAAAAATGTTAGATAAAGTAGCACGGTATGTAAAACAACTAAATACACTGAATGTTTCTGAAGCCCGTATTAGCAAAATGTTAAGTAATCGACGTTGGTATTGAATAACTGTTACTACAATGAATTTATCCTCAGTACGGAGGAACAAAATGTTAAGTATCGAGGCGGTGTAACTAATAATTGTAGGATTTCTGCTAAATCTAACTTGAACTGTAAAACAATGAAAAAGTACCCTTGACGAGTAGCTATCGAACATAAAGAAATAGCAGAATACCGTTTGTAACCGGAGAACCAAATTGCTTATAAATGTAGCTGGCAATTACAGCTAATCGACTGAAAGATTGCGAAAGGTAGTTAAGGCGGTTAAGAACAAAGGACGAATTGCAAAATGGAATGAATAAAGGATACGGAACACATAGGAATGCACAATTAAACAATATAAAACATGACAAATGAGTACACTTACCTTGAATTAGACATTGAAGAGTTTCACAATTGTAGTTAACACGTGTTAGCATAAATCGAACGATCACTAAACAGAACTTGCAAAAATAACAATTATAATGTTCACAAATACACATGAGGAAACGAAATAATGAGAGTTCTCTAGCAGAGATCGATTAAAGGCAAATTCCCGATAGAATTGCCACACACAAGAGGCGTCATATCAAGACGAAGAAGATAGCGAACAGCGAGAGTGAACCATTCACCATGATTACATGTCTAAGAGTGCTTGGAACAAGACGGATATGAGGAAATTGGAGGGGGTTATGACGTGAATGAATGATGTCACAGGAACTATTGAAATATTTGAAATGTTAGGAAAGCGGGAACTACGTAAGCTATTTTGTCAGTGAAAGTGGCGTTAACAGTTAAGTTCTAGCAAAGATAGGGCTACGGGTGTATGCTTATCTCTTAGGTCTCGATCTCCCAGTGTAGAATCTGACGAAAACTCCGAAATGATCGGTCCAGCTGGTAAGTAGAGCTGGCGGCAGAGAAATAGCTGACGCAGTTAGATTCGATAGGAAAAAATAATAAACTAATTAAAATGACTTATCACAAAAAATAACTTAATTATTTACTTTAAAAAAAATAAACAAAAAATAACTTACTTAGCACTACTTACAATCACTTTTATAAGATTACACAAACATACAAAACACAGAAATGGAATTCACAAATCTGCACATTAACTTTACACAATACTCACAAAGACACGTTGGACACTTTGGTTAAAAACTTGGTCGACGGCTGTGACACTGACACGGATGAGACGTTCAAACGTACGACCACCGTATATGGCCGACGGCGAGACCTGATGTTACGCAAGGGTGTGTACCGTGCACACAAATATGTGTACGGATGCAAATATATTTTTCTGATAGAACGGGTGGGTTTACGGTGTTTGTGTGCGTCTGTAGTAGTAGTAAGGTTGGTGTTGTTTGTGTCGGTGGGTTAAGAGTCCTGAAAAGGACTGATTTTATTCTTCATCAACAATGTTTTTTCTGGACTCGTCCATGAGCACATCATAGGCGACGTGCACATTTAATGCTCCGTTCAGCCAGTCCACGTCATTGCCGTAGTCCTCTTGGTCGGCGAGCCAGCTAATTGCGTTATATAACGCCTCCATTCGCGTCTGCATCCGCTGTACGTTGAAGCTCATTTCGTGCAGTTGTGGCTGCACGTGAATTGCGCGGATCGAATGGATATGCATCCTTAGATGTGTCGATTGCAGATTGCGAAGGGCCGTGACCCGCATTTCACTGCAGCGAAGAACACGGAATAAACGTTCTACAACTGAACAGAAGTCGTTCATTGCACAAAGAAACTTTTCTAAATTGTCAATGAGAGCCATTTCTGCTTGGAATCCAATGAACGACTGACTTTATTATTTTTGTATATTAAAAGTGAGTGGTGATGTTGATGGTGGTGGTAGTGGGGGAATAGAAAAAAGGAAGTTGTTTATCACAATGTGTAAACTGCAACTGAGCGAAGTACCGGATGTACTATATCAGACCGGATACTGCGGTCAATTACAGCACAAGTCGACATCACACTCTTATTCCCTTATTACCTCCCGTTCAAGATGGATTTCAATAGACGTCTCGAATCATTTTACTCGGTAGTAAAAGGACCGGGTAATGTGAGTTTCAGATATTGTCTGTGGCCACACTCCTCTACGGTGCATTGTGTGACGAATTTAGCCCGCAGTGGTTTCCGTTACATAGTCCATGCCGACAAAGTAGTTTGTATATTTTGTGGTACAAAGTTAAAAAACCTAAATAAAAAGAGAGGTTTAAAGGCTATCGAAAAACAAGAGAAAAAATGTAAAGGTCCCATCACTCCCCTGATTAAACACCTAACATAGCTTTCTTCCATTTCTCTCTCTCTCTCTCACTCCCGATGGGGATCGACAATCAACAGTCCTTTTCAGGGGTCCCTTATTTTTTAATGTAGATGAAGAATGTTTAAATTTGTGTGTGTGTGTGTGTGTGTGTGTTTGTGTGTGTGTATACGCTTGCAAACACTGCCGTCTCCGCTTTTACAGAGATTCAGACTGTCTGCCCCCGAGAAAAATTATGTACATACGCTCACATGTGTGTACGGATGCAAATAGATCTTTCTGATAGATAAGGTGGGGTTACAGTGTTTGTGTGCGTATGTAGTTTGTTTGTGATGTGTGTATGTATCTGTGTGCACACAAAAACTGCCGTCACCGCTTGCAGACTTCGGACTGTCCGTCACAGAAAAAAATACCTACATACGCACACACTCACATGTGTACGGATGCAGCTAGATTATTCTGAAAGGACGGGTGGGGTTACAGTGTTTGTGTGTGTGTGTATGTGTTTTAGCTCTAAAAGAACTTTTTTTGTTATGTGTGTGTGTGTGTGTGTTTTAGTTCTAAAAAGAACTTTTTTTAAGTTCTGAAAAGAACTGTTTTTTTCTTCTTACTTTGGTTTGTTTAGCACCACCGTTGGATTTCTTGCTTTTGTGTTTGTAAAAGTCAGTGTGTAATTTTGCGACTTGAATATTTCAACGACGTCCTTTCTGTTGAACATTTCTGATATTCGTTTTGGTAAAAATATTGAAAAAATTTCTTCGGTGCCCTGAAGATTGGCCACCAGTTGCATGCAATTTTTTGTTTTGGCAAAGTACATGCTGTCAATGGTGTACGGCTTTCCCTCTTTGAGTTCTGAAGGCTTTCTTGTAGGCCGATACGACGCTTCAGATAGCTTGTTAAATTCTTCAACGAGCTTTGTTGATGCCATTGTTGTACTGGTCTGTCTAAGAAACAACTGTGAGAGTCAGCAGTGCTGCATGTCTTTTTATACTATGTTCCTCCCCCCACCACCAACCGGATGTGTTAACCATTCCATATTACGTTTCTACACCGGCCATCGATCGTATCAAATTCCAGCTCGTCTGTCCATTCACTTAATGATCCCACAAGTTCTGAAAAAACAGCGTTATAATTGAACCGGATGATAACACAAACATTTTTCACTGTTGCTATTGTAATCAGTGCCTGAGGAAACAAAGTGTTTAATATTTTCATTAAATGTCGAACAGATTTAATTACACCATTTGTTCGGAAAGAAATAAACCAAATTTGAGACGATATATCCACATCCATGTTGATAAAATGTTTAGTCGCTATACTCGTTGTTCTCCTCCTCCTCCGCCTCTTCAATCACTTTAATTCGCCAATGACCGTGGGCCAGTGTATCGTGTGACTTGGGAAGAAGATACCGTTTGTCATCCGTTGCTGATAGGGACAGCTTCTGTTGTTTCAGTGTATATATTCTATGACGAAAGCTTCGTATGTTGTGATTTGCTGTGTAAACTTTTTCCAACTTTTGCAAACATTTTTTGTATTGTACATGATGAAGGTCTTGTTTTATGGAGAGTCTCGCCGCACCTTTCGCCACCTTCTTCTCATTTCTGTCTTATAACAGCAGTGAATACATTTTCGCACGTAGCCCTACGAATTCCCTTATCGGACGTCCATGCATCTCGTCCTTGAAGGTACCTAATTTTTTCTTGTTGTAAACACTGTAGCACTGGTGGTCGATCGGGTACTCTGATGTGTCGAACCGGTCGAGATCTCTAGTCATATCGTCGTAGATGTTATCCGTCTCGATTTGATAGAGGAGGCTGTCCGTATCCGTCATGAGCAGTTTAATTTTTTCACCGTATCGTGCTTTGGAATACCCGTAATGAAATTCATACATAATGTGTTTACTGATGTCAAGCACACTGAAGCCTACGTAAATCGGCTTATTTAATTTTATACTGGTTTGCTTTAACGACACCCCAGCCACGCGCTCGTTGAATGGAAACCAAGATTTTAATCGTGGCTTGGCTATCAGTTTGTCCAATTTTGATGGGTCCATTACCAGGTGAAAATCTATCCTATTTCTAACGTTTTCCAGACTCTTTCCATACACTGCGTTAATCATTAATTTAATAAAATCATTTTCAAACTTATTTTTAGCTTCCTTCCTGCGTTGCGTGTTAAAATCGATGTACGTCTGCATCCACCTCTTTTGTTTAAACGATAGAACACGGTGAATTGTTTTCAACTTCATTCCGTATTTCACGTACTGCTGCAAGATCCGATAATGTAGCACGTATTTTTCACGATCATCTAAGGTGGTAAGAAGTTTAGGTGTTGAAGGTGTTCTGCCGGAAACGTTTGGTGGTAACTTTCGTTCGGGTGCCAACGGATAGTCGTTATGCATGTCGTGTAGATCCACCGGATATTCAAGATCTGCCTCGAGTATATAACCCGTCTCGTTGTCTACGTCCACCTTCTCCCACGTAAAGTCGTCGATTTCATCTTGGGACAGCCAACAAAAGTCTCTGTACGGCATCGGCTCCATCATCGCGGTTCCGTACAGATTGGTACAATCGTAGTACTGTATCCAAGTTGTCGGTTGCGATGGATCGTATTCGTTCGGTAGAGACGGGTTATTCGCCTTTGCATATCGATTGGAGATCATGGCCACTCCTCCCCGCGTACCACGCTCGATGAACAGATGCATATCAATATCAGTCAATAGATGAAGTTCGATTTTTGTCATTTTCAGCATGGCGTACCATCTCAAATGTGGAGTGGAAAAGAAATGGCACGGGTCAAGATTGTAGTAGCGCATGCTGAGATCCCTAAAGTTTTCGAAGACATCGGCTAGCAGCAGTACGTCGGTCTGAAGATACAGATCATGGTAGTCGCCAAACGTATCGATGTTAAAAGCAGTCCATACAGATTTCGCATGTTTGTAGTCTTCATCGGTTATGTCGGCGCGGTGTAAAGTGCTGAAGAATGAAGATTTTGGCGGAAGCTGACGATCCTGGAACTTCTCGATGTCGGTCGAATACTCGTACGGGAACACACCCTTGCGTAACATCAGGTCTCGCCGTCGGCCATATACGGTGGTCGTACGTTTGAACGTCTCATCTGTGTCAGTGTCACAGCCGTCGACCAAGTTTTTAACCAAAGTGTCCAACGAAGCGTTCAAAAATTTAAGTGAGTCGAGAAATCGCAACGGTCCCAACTGTATGCACGAGAATCTTTCGCTGTTGTTGGCGATAACTTTTACCTCCTCTTTGTTGAACTTGCCCAGCGATTGAACTATATGATGTGAATCATACCCGCGGAGGTTGTGGAAAAATACGGGTATGTGGAGACATCGCTTGGCGTTCAGGTTGCATCGGTTGTGAGCCGGTCCCAAAAATTTTCCCGATGTGTGGGAATGATGTCTGACTCGGTCGTCACCCATCGGAGTATCGCATAACATGCAGTTGATGGTGGTTTCATATTCGGCTTCTTCCTCCCACGTCAGCCGCATCGGGATAATATTCATCATCCGCTCTTTTAGTGCCTTTCCTTTCTTCAACAATTTATCTATCATTTTCTCAATCACGTACACGCCGGCAGTAGCTCTCACAACAACCGGACCATCTTCTATGTCACCTTTCTCGTCTACAATCACATACGAGTACCCAGAAGGCGTGTGTACTGCTACTTTATCGGTGTAGGCAAAGGTGTGTGGTGTCTTCAGATGATCGTTGTCGTTAACACTTTGCTGAGGGTTCGGTTCAGCTGTCGCAGTCGGTACGACAAACGATTCTGTATCGGCGTACACGGTGAACGGTGCTCGCAGTGTCCACGAGTAATTGCGAAATCTCATCACCGATGACCTCTCGTCTCCCGGTTTTGGAAGCTCGATCCGCTGTGTGCCGTGTGTTTCACATAGCTTAACATGCTCGTCTCTGTTGCGCAAGGCAATTTTCGGATTAGATGAAGAGAATCTATGCAGACAAAACGGACAGTAGTGGGCGGCATTACAATGTTTTGTCAATCCGCTGAGAAGACGAGACAGTCCGTTTTTCCCCGGTTTGGTGTTGATCAAGCAATAATGCAGCTGATCCTCCTTCTCACCGGACAGAAGTAACAGGTGTATGATGTGCGGGCGTTGACGATTTTTTGTTATGCGAACTGGATACACTATGGCCTTGTCTTCGTCGTACGACAGCACGTTAATTGCGATGGTTTTGTTCATGCGCTCAAACCAGTTGATATCATGTAATTTTACCGGATACATGATGCCATCCATCTTGATAGTGTCTTCGTATTGTCGATACCACGAGGCCCTTAAATGATTCCCAGGCTGGTCGTGAAAATATGCAAGAATCGACCACAGGAAGCAACGTTCATCGTCGTAGTTCTTTATGTTGATAACGGCCTTTTTAACTGCAATTTTTTTCGGGAGCTCGATGTAAGAACTCCTGGCTCCGTGGAGTGGTCGGTACCGGACTATATGGAGGTCTACCTCCTTTATCTTCTTCAACGTCCATCCCGATCCGTTCTTCAGGTACTGCTCCATGCTGTTGACGATCTTGTCGATGGATTCTAAATACTGATCGGTCAGACGTTCGAGGGCATCCACGTGTACGTTGATCGATTCTTTGGTGCTTCCGTGAAAAATAGCGTCCACTTCGGTCCATTCGTCTTCTCCATCTTTCAATAGTACGATTTTCTGCATTGTAACTTTCACTGTTACGTACCACTTGGCATTGTTCTGAAAGCGACTTCCTTCTTCTATGATGTTGTATAGTATTGGATACTTGTAGCGAAATAAAATCAACTTCAAGTCGTCTTTGTCGTGCTTTTCAATGTCCCAACGAAAGTGGATCATGTTGTCTTCGATCGAACGAACAACTTCTGGTGTAGTAGTCATGGTGAATGCTCAGAACAGAATGAGTGAATGGACTGTGTAGCCGTACTTATATAATCCGGTTATTGCACAACATTACGTAATTAACTACCGGAAACATGTGGCTGATAGCGTCTGTAGTTGTGTGATTGGAAACGCACCGGATGTAGATAGGAAAACGTTGAATGTGTGGGTGATAAAAGTCGATTCAGGAAGTTTGTGGACGATTATTGCAATCTGGTTACAAGAAGTGATAAACAGTCGATTTCTTTGACAGGATGTTTGCGGTTGATAAACAAAGGCTCAGTAGTAATTAACTAGCGGTAACTCTTTGACAGGATGTTTGCGATTGATAAACAGCACAATACAAAGGCGTACCGGAAACATGTGGGTGATAGCGACTGAAAGTAGTTGTTTAACGTACTGGATCGCAAAACGTTGTACGACGTTTGTGCTCGATGGCAATCTAATTACAGGAGGTGATAAACAGACGACAGGCTGTTTGCGGTTGATAAACAAGGCAAACAGGATGTTTGTGGTTGATAAACAGCTACAAAGGCCGTGTAGTAATTAACTACCGGAAACTCTTTGACAGGATGTTTGCGATTGATAAACAGCACAATACAAAGGAGTAATTAACTATTGGAAACATGTGGGTGATAGCGACCGAAAGTAGTTGTTTAACGTACCGGATCGCAAAACGTTGTACGACGTTTGTTCTCGATGGCAATCTGATTACAGGAAGTGATAAACAGACGACAGACTGTTTGCGGTTGATAAACAAGGCGATTGAAGCTAGGGTTTTGTTTGACACAGTAGCAGTCGGTTAGGAATTTTGCGGACAGCACACCACTCATGGAGCGTGACGACAAGTGTTTTACCCTTGAAAAACAATCGTGGTGTGTCATACGCTGTTAGAGCATGGTGAGACTTCCTATGAAATCGATACATTACTCCATTTGGCACGACATTCACGCGGATGTACACTGTACTTGGCATACATCAAAAGACATGAGTTTAAAGACAAGAGGTTAGAGACGATTGAATACAAGCCGGTGTCCCCCCACCAGACATGAACTTGCGAGATGGTTGGGAATACCGTACGCTCAGAGTGTTCACAAGTGAAAATGCTGCCTATTCGTATTGCAATTATTCATATAGGAATTATTACAAGAAAAGAATTTTAGAGGAACTGTCAAGTGAACTCATTTAAACAGAGAACTCTTTACAGACACAAGCACACACAAAGACTGTAACCCCACCCATCCTATCAGGAAAGATCTTTTTGCATCCGTACACATGTGCAGTTATCAGGGGCGGACAGTCCGAAGTCTGCAAGCGGTGACGGCAGTGTATGGCCGGGGGGGGGGGTACACGTATACCTAATTACATACACATGCACACACACACAAACACTGTAAACCCACCCGTCCTTCAGAATATCTGCATCCGTACACACGTGCAGGTATTTTTTTCTGTGACGGACAGTCCGAAGTCTGCAAACGGTGACGGCAGGGGCGGCGCCTCGTAGAAACGGTGTCTTCCCCCCCCTACAACTGCGGCACGGGAGGTTATTGCGCAACGTCACACGTTTTGCTGGTGAGAGGGAGACCTTCAGTACACGCCGTTAACAGGAGCCGTCAGGAGGATAAATTAACCAGTGTGCGCTAGGTCTCGTCGCGCGCAACAACATGCCTTCCTTCATTGTAGATTTTCAGGTCATCAGACCTTCGGATTACGAGACGGTCATCAAGGAGCTGGTAGTCCTCTCGGTAGAAGGTAGCGTCAAGCATCATTATCTGTTCAAGCCTCCTTACGACTTTTACGGTGTACTCACGCCGTCCAAGAAAGCGCGCATCTGGGAAGGTCAAGACAGAATAGGGATACGGTGGAACAGCGGGTTCGTCGACTACGCACAGCTCTACCGCTTGCTGACGGGGGCCGTGTCTGGCGGGAAGATATTTGTCAAAGGAAAGGAGAACAAGAAGACATTAGAGGGGCTATTGATGTGCGACGACCTAAAGATCTCAGACCTCGACGACTACGACTGTCCCTCGGTCGAACGCCTCATGTATACGCACGGGTCGGACATCCAGTGTCCGTTTTCCCACTCGGGCTGCTCCCTCAAGAGGGCCGAGGTGATGAAGGCGTGGTGGAAAGAAAAGAGCGTCGTCTTCGACACGGTAAACAAAGTAGGGGAGTGCATAAAAAAGGTGCTGGACTCGGGCTTCAACAACCCTGGGCCTGAAGCCCTCCGCTACTTACCCAAGGAGTTTCTCTTGGACCATTACGGCAACTGCATATCCGCCGTATACGGCGACTTACCGCCATACCTCAAGAATGATAAAGAACTACTGTCGGAGATGCCTTGCAAAGAACACGCTCAACAGGAGAGCGACTACGGCGAAGACGAATGGACCATTACCAAGAAGAGAAAACACTGCAAGCAATGCATTTTTAACTGTCGCGTCAGCCAGTAAAGCCGCGTCTTGTAGCCTCGATTCGTTTTTTCCTACATGTACGGCTGCTTGTAGAGTCTGAACTTTTGTAACATTAGTCTAGTACTTTGATTTCAGAATATTTGTATTAAACTTATTTTCAAAACGTGTCGTCATTTCAACACCTTTACACCTGTAGATATAAGTCTTGCCGAAGCCCGAGGGCTTTTGTCGTTCGTGAAGCGAAAGCGCAGCACGATGCGAGGATCTGTCGGGGCAGACCCTCCCAGGAATCGAGCACCGATCCTGCCTGCATGTATTTTAGGTACTATAGGCGGTTTAGGTTACAAGAAATAAAAGATAGATTCTAAAAGAATAAAACATTTATTGATATAAGATGATGATGAAGATGAAAACGAATACATGTATGGCGATGAGCTCTTAAGTTCTTACGACTAATAATACTGATGAAAC
Source organism: Catonia carolina (assembly GCA_035578175.1). Taxonomy (NCBI): domain Eukaryota; kingdom Metazoa; phylum Arthropoda; class Insecta; order Hemiptera; family Achilidae; genus Catonia; species Catonia carolina. Next base: position 6,850,861 of record JAQMRL010000004.1, read on the forward strand.
TCCAATACTGGTGCAGTTCGACGTTTAGAGGTCGGATAAAGTCGGCTAGTAGACATATGCGGGGACTAACGGGATGTGCTAGAAGGAGACTAACCTATAATTTCTCGGAGCTCCTGCGGAATGTTCCTATGTCCGTATGCTAGGGTGCGGATGGCATCTACGGCGACGCGCTTATCATCGTAGTTGCACAGCGCAAGCTTGCTCGTCAATACAGTGCTGACTACATGCTTGCGGGATTGAAACAACTTCATGTCCCTGTACAACCACAACGAGGGATCTTCGAGACACTTTCTGTAGTCGTCGAACGTGATGTCTTTCTTGACCACATTCTTTTTGACGCCTTTAGCCTTCTTCTTGACAATACCCTCGCCAGTCCTGAAAGTGTACAGTTTTGCTCTCATCCCTATAAACTCTGCGATGGGGATGCCGTTGCACTCGTCTTTGAACTTACCGAGCACTTTTTTGTTGGTAGTGGAATGGCACGGGTGTGTCGGGGGATAGTCGGAGGTGTCGAAGAAGGTCTTGAATTCTGGGTCCCTCATGTCACGGTAAAAGTCTGGAGTCTCGATGTCGTAGAAGAAGCTGTCTGTATCCATGTACAGGAGGTCGATTTTCGACCCGTACCTCTTCTTCATGACATCGTAATGAAATGAATACATTAAGGTCTTACTGGAGTCCAGGACTGTAGCGCCTACGTAAATAGGTTTATCTAAACGGACCGAGGTCTTGGACAGCTCGACAGCGCATAGCGACTCGTCGTAAATGATCCTGTCTTTGAAGGAGGGCTTGGCGACCAGCTTCATTAACCTCTTCGAGTTGCTAACCAGCTCCAGGTTCATGCGTTTACGGACGTTCTCCATGCACTTGCCGAAGACGGCATTGTTCAGCAGTTTGAAGAAGTCCTTCTCGAAAGCATTGCGGGCCGACTGTCTGTTAAGGGTGTTCAGGTCTATATAGGGTTTGAGCCATGCAGACTGTCGGAACTGCAGAACCCTGTGTACTTTGGTGACTTTTAGTCCGTGCGCGATAGCCTGCTTAAGGAGGGTGTAGTGGCAAACGTACTTGGTCTTGTTTTGCAGGGTGGTCAGGAGTTTGGGGTTTCTGGCTCCGGGAGGGGTCGCGTTGTCCGCCATGAACGGAAGGTCGTTGTGCGAGTCCTGCGTCTCCGCGTCTGCAGGGTACTCCACGTCCACCTCGAGGAAGAAGCCCAGCGGGGAGTCGTCAGGGATGATGCCTACATTCGATCCTATCGCGATCTTTCTCTCCTCGTCTTCAACCCAGGAAAAGTCCTTGTAGGGGAGGTTCCCGCTCATCGCCCAGCCGTATAGGTTGTTCGCGTCCACATACATGAGGTAGTTGGAGGGTAGCTCGGGGTCGAAACCTTCCACATAAGGGTTGTTGGCCTTGGCATGTTTCTTGACGCATACAGAGATTCCTCCTCGGATCCCTCTCTCCAGAAACATGTACATATCATAATCGGTTATGAGTTCCAGTTCTACTCGCGTCTTGTAGAGCATGGCGTCGAAAGAAAAAACCTGGGACAGTAAAGTAATGGGCGCAATCGAGCCCGTATTCCTTCCTGCATAGAGACCTGAAATTCTCAAAGACGTCGGCTAACAGGAGGACATCGCACTTGAGGTACAAGTCAGAGTACTCCCCCAGCGTGCGGATGTTAAAACTCTCCCACACTTTCAGAGCATGACGATAGTCATCGTCTGAAATGTGCTCCCCGGTGAGGCTGCTATAGAATGCTTCCTGAGGAGGTAATTCCGTCTCATCGAGTCTCTCCCATGAGTCGGTATACTCGTAAGGGTACACGCCTTTCCTCTTCACTAGGGACAGCTGCGTCCCGTTAAAGAAAGACTCGGTATGGGCGAAGCCTTCGGGAGGGAGGTTGCCTACCAGAGCGCTCAGGCTGCTGGCCATGAACCTAAAAGTGTCTACAAACCTCACGGCTAGCGTCTTGGTTATGTTTTTGGAGAAGGTAACGTACTTCTCCGTAGAATTAGGTATGACGGATATCCTCTTCTCGTCATAGCCGAGCTGTCTGACTATGAAATGAGAATCGTAATTGGAGGAGTTGTGGATGAAGACGGGTAAGAACTTTTGGTTCCGCCTCGACAGGTTGCATTTTGAACAGAGAGCGGTCCTATACTTTCCAGTAAGATGACATTGGTCCCTGGTGGGTCTCACCTCAGGCCTGAACGCTACATCGCACATCTGACAACTCGTAGCAGCTTTGAACGAAAGCTCGTCCTGAGCCGTAAAGACCATAGGAACGTTACGGTCTGACGCTGCGGCTACCCGCTCGACTATTTCTTTCAGGGTCTGCATAAAATGGGCGGTTGCGTCAGGGCCTCTATAAAGCAAGGGCGTTTTCGGCACTAACTGGGCGATGTCGTCGGGAAGCGACGGGTCAACTACAAAATACATCCCGTAGCTCATAGGAACGTGGCGCTCCGTGGCTATAGTGAAAGAAGATGTCGGTTTGGGGAGGTATCCTCCAGTGGGTTTCAGTATACACTCAAAATCGGCATACACAACTATTGGGACTGGGAATATGTGATGGTAATTTTTGAATTTCATCACTGGAGGAGTACCGTCATCATTAGGTTTGGGTAGGGTGATCCTGCATGGCGGATTGTCCACACAGTACTCTCTGTGAACAGGCATCGCCTCACGACCCTTAGCGTCAACGTTGTAGAAAGCGAAACACCTCTTGCATACATCGATTTGACCATTATGTTTTGTCAGCTGTAGACTGATTAACCGACTAAAATTGTTGATGAGGCAATAATGCTGAACATCGCCATTTGTAACTAGAAGGAGGTCGAAGTGATCGTCCTTTTCGACATTAGTAACGACTAGAGGTTCTATTACCTCTTTATCTGCTATCCCATATACGTTCACCGACACTCCGTTGGCCTTGGCGAAGGCCTTTACTTGACTGAGGGAAGTGAGGAACTCTACCATGCTGAAATCGTACTTGCTAAGCAGAGCATCGTAACGTCCGTCGATTCTACCCCTGTGAGGGCCTGACACATGTTTGCATAGGATGGCCCACTTGAAACACCTATTGTCTTGGTTTTTAACGTTAATAACCGCTTTGCGGTTCTTTACGAATGGCGGAAGAGGTAGGTACGATGAGTCTCGGAGGGGGTCGTCCATTGGGACGGGGAATATATGATTGTAGTTTTCGAATTTCATCATCGGATGAGTGTCATCATTAGGTTTGGACATCGTGAAACTGCGCGGGGAGTTCTCTATACAGTACTCGCGGTGGGTCGCCATCTTCTCCCTGCCCTTAGGGGTGTCGTTATAGAAGGTGAAACACCGCTTGCATACGTCGATTTTGTGTTCATTTTTCGTCAGCTGTGAACTGATGAGTCGATTAAAATTGTTGATGAAACAATAATGCTGAGCGTCACCCTCTGCGACCAGGAGGAGATCGAAGTGGTCATCCTTTTCGACATCAGCGACGACTAGAGGTTCTATTGCCTCTTTTTCGGCTATCCCGTACACGTTGACGGACACCCCGTTGGCCTTGGCGAAGGCCTTTACTTGACTGAGGGAAGTGGGGAAATCTACCATACCGAAATCGTACTTGTCAAGCAGGGCGTCGTACCGTTTATCGATTATTTCCCTGTGAGGCCCTGACACGTGTTTACACAGGATAGCCCACTTGAAACACCTTTCGTCACGGTTCTTGACGTTGATAACCGCTTTGCGGTTCTTTAAGAAAGGTGGAAGAGGTAGGTACGATGAGCCTCTGAGCGGTCTATATCGGCTGATCCTGAGAAGGATCCCATCGACCGTCATCAAAGACCATCCGCTCCCCTTTCCCAAGAACTCTGCTTCCTCATCCACAAGATTTTGGATGCACATGTCTACAAGCGCTCCTATATCCGACCCGGGAAAGACGCAGGTGTTGACGGTCTTGAACCCCACGTCTTGCACCTCTCCCGTCGTCGCCTTCTCGTACGTGCACTCCACTAAGATGTTAAATTTAAACGGTCTTAGGGAGGTCGACATCTCCTTGAGCAACGACTCCATCTCTTCCCTCAGGTGGATAAGGAGCACCGTCACGTCCTTGAAGATGCTGTTGTCATTCTTGTAGTAATACGTTCGGAGGTTGCAGCCGAACGCATTTTCCAAGACGCAAAAGGTGCCAGACTCTGCAGCTTGTTCCAATCTGATTCGCTTGGCTTGCCTTTCCATATTTCCTGCAAAACCATATGTTTTAGTTAAACGGGGAAAGTATGGTACTTTGAAATGAAAAACAATGATAAACAGCTTAATACATTTATTCTATTATTAATATAAATATAATACTAATACTGATACTAATAATACGATGGAATATGCATACGTCATTTTTTAGCGGATTCGTAGCGATTTGACGTATGATTTTTTACTTCCGCTTGCATCGCTGGTTGTGCCGTTGGTTGTACCGCTGGACCGGCACTTCCGCCCGGTCATCGTCTGCTAGGTCTATCACCGGTATATTTTAGGTGCTCCCAACAGCTCATCGAGCAGTCTGGAGGTCTCCCTCAGCGGTTCGACTGTATGCTCATCACTAAGTTTATATTTTATTAAAAAATTCTATGTTTATATATAATGAAACAATTCTAAGTTTATATTTATAAAATTTATTAAAGTATGAGGTGCCTCACCTTTCAATAAACTCGAAGAGCTGACAGGTAGGGTTGTCGGGAGAACTATCAGACAGATGCTACTGATGGTATGATTCGATGGGAAAACCGCGACCTTTTATACATGTATCGTCGTCAAAATCAGCTGTTTATCAGCTGATTTTTAACAGCTGTTTATCAGCTGTTTAACAGCTGATTTTCGGAGATGAAGGTTCCTGGTTCAAATCCTAGTAAAGCAGCGTGACTCGTAACAAACAACATGTGACATTGTCAAAATTAAAAGAATAGAGTTGCATCATCTAAATTAACTGTACAATTAAATTTGCAGTAATCAAGTTGCATCATCTGAATTAATAGTCTGGCACGTGCATAGATAAAAAACGAATGACGTCAATGCTAATAAAACAAAGCATAGGGTTTCTCAAAACGAAATTACCAAAATTACCGATTGTTCGGATCCCGAAAGAACCTAAGACCCGAAACCGGACGTAACGCGTTCTACGGAATGTCCGGATCCTGCGAGCACCTAAACCTCGTCGATCCGATCCACGGGTCACGTGTTACAAGCGATCTCGGGTTCCATCGGGGATACGGCTACGGATAGGGGCTTATCTTGTGGATCTCGATCTCCCGGTCACGTGGGTGCCAGCCGCATAAAAATCGGCCCAGCGGTTGCGGAGAAAATCGGGTTTGAAAATTTGTCTTTTTTTTTTTTTTTTTTTTTTTTAAGTTTCAAACTCGATTTTCTCCTCAACCGCTAGGCCGATTTTGATGCAATTGGCACCCACGTGACCGGGAGATCGAGATCTACAAGATAAGCTCTAAAACTCGTCGATCTGATAACCAGGTCACGTGTTACAAACGATCTCAGGTTCCATCGGGGATACGGTTACGGATTAGGGCTTATCTTGTAGATCTCGGTCTCCCGGTCACGTGGGTACCGCCCGCATCAAAATCGGCCAAGCGGTTGAGGAGAAAATCGAGTTTGAAAATTTAAAAAAAAAAAAAAAAAAAAGACAAATTTTCAAACCCGATTTTCTCCGCAACCGCTGGGCCGATTTTGATGCGGCTGGCACCCACGTGACCGGAAGATCGAGATCCACAAGATAAGCCCTTATCCGTAGCCGTATCCCCGATGGAACCCGAGATCGATTGTAACACGTGACCCGTGGATCGGATCGACGAGGTTTAGGTGCTCGCAGGATCCGGACATTCCGTAGAACGCGTTACGTTCGTTTTTTTGCCATTTTTTTATTTTTTTAAATTTTCAAACCTGATTTCCTCCGCAACCGCTGGTCAGATTTTGATGCAGGCGGTACCCAAGTGACCAGGAGATCGAGATCTACGTGATAAGCCCTAATCCGTAGCCGTATCCCCGATGGAACCTGAGATAGCTTGTAACACGTGACCTGGTTATCAGATCGATGAGGTTTAGGGCTTATCTTATAGATCTCGATCTCCTGGTCACGTGGGTACCGTCCGCATCAAAATCGGCCCAGCGGTTGCGGAGAAAATCGGGTTTAAAAATTTACCCAAAAAAAAAAAGGCGGGGTTTTTTTTTTTTTTTTTTTTTTTAAATTTTTAAACTCGATTTTCTCCTCAACCGCTGGACCGATTTTGATGCGGGCGGTACCCACGTGACCGGGAGACCGAGATCTACAAGATAAGCTCTAATCCGTAGCCGTATTCCCGATGGAACCTGAGATCGTTTGTAACACGTGACCTGGTTATCAGATCGATGAGGTTTAGGGCTTATCTTGTAGATCTTGATCTCCCGGTCACGTGGGTGCCGCCCACATCAAAATCGGCCCAGCGGCTGCGGAGAAAATCGGGTTTGAAAATTTGCCATTTTTTTTTTTTTTTTAAATTTTCAAACCTGATTTTCTCCGCAACCGCTGGGCCGATTTTAACGCGGGCGGTACATACGTGACCAGGAGATCGAGATCTACATGATAAGCCCTAATCCGTAGCCGTATCCCCTATGAAACTTGAGATAGCTTGTAACACGTGACCTGGTTATCAGATCGACGAGTTTTAGGGCTTATCTTGTAGATCTCGATCTCCCGGTCACGTGGGTGCCAAACGCATCAAAATCGGCCCAGCGGTTGCGGAGAAAATTGAGTTTGGAACTTTGCCAAAAAAAAATTTTTTTGGCGGGATTTTTTTTTTTGGGTCAAAGGTCAACTTTTTTTTTTCGAAGGTCATCCTAGAATTGAGGGTCAAAGGTCAAGGTTGTCCCAGTACTCCCACTTCCTAGCTACTCTTGTCTTCGTCGTACGACAACACGTTAATTGCGATGGTTTTGTTCATGCGCTCAAACCAGTTGATATCATGTAATTTTACCGGATACATGATGCCATCCATCTTGATAGTGTCTTCGTATTGTCGATACCACGAGGCCCTTAAATGATTCCCAGGCTGGTCGTGAAAATATGCAAGAATCGACCACAGGAAGCAACGTTCATCGTCGTAGTTCTTTATGTTGATAACGGCCTTTTTAACTGCAATTTTTTTCGGGAGCTCGATGTAAGAACTCCTGGCTCCGTGGAGTGGTCGGTACCGGACTATATGGAGGTCTACCTCCTTTATTTTCTTCAACGTCCATCCCGATCCGTTCTTCAGGTACTGCTCCATGCTGTTGACGATCTTGTCGATGGATTCTAAATACTGATCAGTCAGACGTTCGAGGGCATCCACGTGTACGTTGATCGATTCTTTGGTGCTTCCGTGAAAAATAGCGTCCACTTCGGTCCATTCGTCTTCTCCATCTTCCAATAGTACGATTTTCTGCATTGTAACTTTCACTGTTACGTACCACTTGGCATTGTTCTGAAAGCGACTTCCTTCTTCTATGATGTTGTATAGTATTGGATACTTGTAGCGAAATAAAATCAACTTCAAGTCGTCTTTGTCGTGCTTTTCAATGTCCCAACGAAAGTGGATCATGTTGTCTTCGATCGAACGAACAACTTCTGGTGTAGTAGTCATGGTGAATGCTCAGAACAGAATGAGTGAATGGACTGTGTAGCCGTACTTATATAATCCGGTTATTGCACAACATTACGTAATTAACTACCGGAAACATGTGGCTGATAGCGTCTGTAGTTGTGTGATTGGAAACGCACCGGATGTAGATAGGAAAACGTTGAATGTGTGGGTGATAAAAGTCGATTCAGGAAGTTCGTGGACGATTATTGCAATCTGGTTACAGGAAGTGATGAACAGTCGATTTCTTTGACAGGATGTTTGCGGTTGATAAACAAAAGCTCAGTAGTAATTAACTACCGGAAACTCTTTGACAGGATGTTTGCGATTGATAAACAGCACAATACAAAGGCGTACCGGAAACATGTGGGTGATAGCGACTGAAAGTAGTTGTTTAACGTACCGGACGTAGATAGCAAAACGTTGAACGACGTTTGTGCTCGATGGCAATCTAATTACAGGAAGTGATAAACAGACGAGATACTGTTTGCGGTTGATAAACAAGGCGATTGAAGCTAGGGTTTTGTTTGACACAGTAGCAGTCGGTTAGGAATTTTGCGGACAGCGCACCACTCATGGCGCGTGACGACAAGTGTTTTACCCTTGAACAACAATCGTGGTGTGTCATACGCTGTTAGAGCATGGTGAGATTTCCTATGACATCGATACATTACTCCATTCGCACGACATTCACGCGGATGTACACTGTACTTGGCATACATCAAAAGGCATGAGTTTAAAGACAAGAGGTTAGAGACGATTGAATACAAGCCGGTGTCTTCCACCAGACATGAACTTGCGAGATGGTTGGGAATACCGTACGCTCAGAGTGTTCACAAGTGAAAATGCTGCCTATTCGTATTGCAATTATTCATATAGGAATTATTACAAGTAAAGAAATTTAGAGGAACTGTCAAGCGAACTCTTTTAAACAGAGAACTCTTTACAGACACAAGCACACACAAACACTGTAACCCCACCCGTCCTATCAGGAAAGATCTTTTTGCATCCGTACACATGTGCAGGTATCAGAGGCGGACAGTCCGAACTTTTATTACATACACATGCACACACACACAAACACTGTAAACCCACCCGTCCTTCAGAATATCTGCATCCGTACACACGTGCAGGTATTTTTTTCTGTGACGGACAGTCCGAAGTCTGCAAACGGTGACGGCAGGGGCGGCGCCTCGTAGAAACGGTGTCTTCTCCCCCCAACGGCGGCACGGGAGGTTATTGCGCAACGTCACACGTTTTGCCGGTGAGAGGGAGACGTACCCTGATTGGGCGCACCCCCACCTCCCGGAGCGAAGGCGGTGTACCCGTCACCCTCCCCCACCACACCACCACCGGCGGTGATTGGTCGAGAGCGTGGCCGCGCGGACGAGAGGTGTGGCCTAACCGGTCACACAACCAGACGGCGTCAATCCCAACTGTCATAACAAGATGGCGGTGGCAACAGTATTCCCACACCAGAGACCTCACCCCCCCTCCCACCAGTGCGATGGCGGTGTACCCGTCACCTCTACCACCCCCTCCGGCAGAGCGAAGGCGCTGTACTCTGATTGATCCATGGCGTGGCCAAACAGGCCATGTGGTCTGCCACTCAAGACAGATGACATCAATCCCAACTCTCTTAACACAAAAGCAAGATGATGGTGGCTATAGATACTTCATCTACGTGCGCGGGTGTACGCAGAACCAGAGGCCCCCCCCGGGCAGACCGAAGGCGGTGTACCCCGGTTGGTCCCCCTACCACCCCCTCCGGAAATGGGCGGAGCAATCCTGGTGGTGCACCCTGATTGGTCGAGGGCGTGGCCAAACAGGCCATGTGGTCTACAACTTAGACAGATAAGAATGACGTCAATCCCAACTCTCTAACTCTTAACACAAAGAACAAGATGGCGGTGGCTACAGTATCACCACTATAACATTACTGTTTACATTTATAATACCGATATAGCAAAAGGTAAATGCAAATACGCCAACAGTTCCCACTATTCTGAATGAAAAGGTTTGCAAAGACAGAACATTATGCTTCTCGTGTATATATTACAGACTAACAATGCTGTACGAAACTTGGCATCATTGTACTGCTAATACGCACAAGGCTACATTGTACGGTTTTAACAGACGGTTCAACTGAAGACTTATTTTGAATTTTTTGTTAACTATGAGAATGGCTCGAGAGTCCTCGGTTATGCGGCATAGGACACGAAGTTGCGTGTTTGGTGTGTATGATTCTCAAGTGTCAGCGCTACGTGGGAGACACACTTCAAACTAACTGTGCCTGCACACCATACTAACAGGGGACATTTTTGTTTCTTAAAAATATATGCTTTTCTGAATCGTAGGAGGCCGCAGAAGCCGAATTTCAACGTTTTAAGTTCCGAGGACCATGTGTGTGTCCTCAGTCCGTTTTTAGTCCTCAGTACGTCAATGAAAATCAATACCAATGTCCCCCAATAGCCCTGTTGGCAAACACACACACACACACACACACACACACACACACACACACACACACACACACTCATATATTTTGTATACTGTAAGCCGTATATGTGGTCAAGGCGATAGCACCAATTTTATTTAAAAGAAAAGAAAATTGCAGTTGCAACGCCCCGCGGCGAAGACGAAATCCTCCCCTTCTCCAGGCTTTGGAATGGGCGAACACTATTGTAATTCCCCACCGAGAGAATTCCAAGAGTGGCCCACCCCAAACCAATAAAAGGGAAAAATAATCCACCCCACGAAACGCTGGAACTTTTAAAAATGGGGGCAATCCACCATCCACGTTTCGAATCCAACCAGAATCTGAAATTGGACTCAGGGTTGTGGCAACCCAGTGATTCATCTAACGTAGCTCAAATGATGGTCAAGCCACGCTTTAAGTACTGCGAAGGAGAAATTTGGAGAAAAGTCTGTGCCGGTTCGAGAGATAGAAAAAAATACAATCTGACACAGTAAAATGGATTTAAAACAATCTAATATATTCCAAAACATAATGAAGAAATATGTTAAACAAAAAAACTTTTGTAAACAAGAATTTCATCTTTACAAATAACAAAAAAAAACCAAAGAACCTTTAAATTATCTTTTCAGTGTGCAAGAGACATATTTAAAATATCCAACATTTTTGTGTGTTATATATACTTATAATTTATCGTTTAAAGAAAATACTGAATTAAACTTAAAAGTAATTATATATGAAGAAAAAATATTTTTATACTTATTAAATTAATTCTTTTAGTCTCCGTCTAAAAGCCAATAGCTACGCGGTTTAAAACAAATTAAAATAATTTCAAAAAAATCTGAATTTTTCTATATACAACCTAACTTTTATTTTTAAATAAAAATTTAAATCTAAGGAAAAAATACTAAAAAAGAGAAATTTGGAATAAAACATTGCAATCAAACAAAAAATGAAAAATTAGAAAATTTACCTCTTAATAATCGGGAAAATTTGAAAAAGAATTATCTGAAAGTGCAAAAAAAGGGTTAAGTATGAGAACATATTTAAAAAAATCTAACTTTGTTTTTAACAAAAAAAATCGCACAACTATTGATTTTCAGACCGATGCTTAAAAAAATATTAAGAAAACTTTTGACTGAATTGAGTCTCAGTCAGGCTTAAACTGAATAAAGGGAAGAAACTCTATTGGCTTAAAAAGACAATAGAGGTTCCAAAATGGTAAAATAAAAAAACTGATATGGAAAATTCTCAGTAATGAGGACTCTCCATGGGAGATACATAAAAAGAACTTTATAAAAAAATTTTAGTCATGAGGCCAAAAAAAATCTACTAATTGATATGAATAGAAAATAAAAAAAGACCTCATGGGACTCAACGCTCCAACTTATAGTCTAAGTAACCAGGATTAAAAACCTATTTCATAATTATTATTAGTACTATTAAACCGAATTAAAGTAAAAATTTATATTACAATAAACATAATTCCCTCGTTTTTTATTTGTTAGAAAAAAATTGTACGCATGTGTGGTGTGGGAGGCTAACTTGAAGAGAAATAAAATTTAGCTCGGCACATTTTTTTAGTAGGGAAACATAAAAAATATTAAACAAATATTGGGTTTTTCTCATAAAAATGTGCGACACGGAAAATATAAATTATGGACATTGGTAAACTGGAGCAAAAACGAAGGTGTAAACGAATAAGATGGATCACTTTGAACAAATTATTCATGAAGGAACGAAAAATATAAATGGGAATTTTTACGGAAAAAGAGAATTGAAAAATTTAAATTTAATGAAAAACAAATTTTGACCAAAAATTGTTGGGTGAAACTGAAACCCTAAAAAAGAAGTAAGATGCAAAAATGAATGTCAAAATAAAATTTGTGTGTAATTTAATTCATAAAAATATATTCGTTACTAGTATTATAAATAAGAATTTCTATGATAATGATATGAAACCATGTTTTTTCAAATAAGGTCAATCAGTAACCCTCCTCCCAAACACTTCACCTCCACCTTTTTATCAGACAAGTTATTATGGTTGGTTGAAGACTAAACCGCATTCTCTCCTCATTAACAAAACACCGTCGGAACAAGAGAATTCTTCTGTTAAAAGATTTCTCTTCAATAATTTTAGTTTGAAATTAACGAACCATTTTGTTTAACGTATAACCTTATAACTAATGAAAACTACAAGTACATTTTATGACATTGAAATATTTAGTCGATTATCATAAAACATAATTCTAAAGTAAAATTCTAAATTCTGAAGTAAATTCACAGTAAAATATATAGCCTATACATGATAATAAATTCCCAGAATTTAGACTGTAATGGTACTTTGTTTCAGTAATGAAATTTAATATCAGAGCGCTTAATTTCAGCTTTTATGTTCTTAAGAACTACCACTGCAATAAAATCAATTTTTTTGTGTGCTAGTAGACGTAATTCACTATAATTGTACATTAAAAAGTATTGTTAACTAGCAAGCTTCATGACTATTTTGTGCATAAATGACCCCACTGCATAAAATTTGCAAAAATAAATTCATGTTTAAAAAAGTTATTTTCATTAAGTCCTTTTAACGAGTGACAGATTATAAAACTTACATTCTTAGAAATATTGTTAATATGCAGCTGCAATCAGATGCAATTTACAATAATTTTGCATAATAAAGCTAGGTTTTATGATATCAGAGGGCTTAAGGAGCTGTGATGAATATTGTACGAGTGGTAGATTCATTAAATGTACGCAGTAAACCTCCCATTAGTTTTTATGATGCAGAGATCTTAATTTAAGACTATTTTACGAGTGCTAGCTTTAAGCTTATATTATTTCTGCTGTTATCTGTGCTTGTCGTTGGAAATTATTGACTAATCCAACTAAGGAGATGTGAGCTGATCTTCATGATTTTGTAGCCGTACTGTCCACCGATGTTAGCACATTTTTATAATTGGAGCCTTATGGTTTTTTTTAGTGGAAAAGATTGTAAACGATAAACAAAGGAATTTTTTGTTTCAGCTATGACGAAGAAACCGGGGAGATAGTCAGGCGAGAAGGGATTTTGTGTTCAATAAATAAGATGAAGTCCAACTTCACGCCGTTTGGCACAACTAAAAGCAACATACTGGTGTGTACGAACGAGTATAACAAAACCTATCCATTAGCAGGACTGTCAATTAAATTAATAACTTGCAACTCCAATGAATCGATGATTGATTTCCAAAAGCGTACTCCAGTCGTGGCGGGGACGTACACTCTATACACCTTGTTTACAGAACAAATCAAGAAATGGATGTTAAAAAATTCACCTGACGCTAAGAACAAATATTTATCGGAAACACCAAAAGATGACGACTGTAGGAAGAAACCTAATCTTTATCTCTGCATTTTTTGTCTTTTCGTTTGTCTTATTATGGGAAGTTTGTAGCCCTGTTTGCACCTTTGTTGCGAGATTTGTTTTCTTTTGTGTTTATCTTTTATTTATTGTGTTTATCTATTATTTATTGTATTCATATTATTTTCTTATAACTTTATTACTGGTTGTTTTATAAAATAAAATTTTTTATGCACTGTGGTTGTCGAATGTTTTCTAGTTTATGTACGGACCTGTGACATATCCGGCCTCTATTAGGAGCAACGCCGGAAAACAGATGAAAAATTACGGGAAGACAACTTTCAGTCGTTTATATCTCGATGAATATTTTAATTGTTTCCGCTTTGACAGTTGGGTTTTCTCTATTCTTGTGTTGCATTTGTATGCACATTGTAATCGGTGTTGCTGGTAATTGGGGCAGGGTAGGCATCGAAATGTTTTGTTATCTTTAATTTAAATAACAAACTAAGCAATTGTACGCGTTTTAGAGGTGTTCCTAAGCTCCCATAAACTGTGTCTCTAGTCTAGAAATACATGAACGAGTGATTTGTAGCTTTCAAAGCGGTGATGAAAATGATCGCTCCTCGGAACTCAAAAGATATAAGTAGTATAGACATGGCTACTTTAGCGCATAAACTTGAATGGTTCAAAGTTATAGACCTTTGACCTTGACAATTAATGTCATTTACCTTGTGACCTTGAACTTTGACTTTTCAGATCTTCGAACTTGTTACATTGACTTGCTTTAAAATTTGACCTTAAGACCTTGACCTTTAAAGTCATTGAACTTGTGACCTAGACATGACCTTCAACAGATCACGTGATGACCTCGTGCCGTCCGTGTGACGACGTCATGCCAATCACGTGCAGCCTAAAAAGTCAGTCCGAGGTCCGATTAAAAATAACAAAATTAAAAAATACCTAAACACGTCCTTTGACGGGTCGTGTGAAAACCTCGTGCCGTTCACGTGGTGTTTTCGAGTCCTCTGACGCTGCGGACGAAGCGTCTCTCCCGACGTTCCCCGACGCACTAAGATCCGGACTCGACCATCGTAGCGGGAATCGACGTAGTTTTGCATTACATAAGATGATGAAATCTGTTATTACAATTCTCCCTTCTCTATCTATTTGAGATGGCGCAAATTGTTATCGGCGTCGCAGCTGTGGCCTCGTGGTGTGCACGCGCTGTGTTTGCTGTTTCGCAATTTAACTATAATTAGGATGAATCGGCACTGACGTCATTTTTTTCTGATCTCGACATGTATGAACATGTCCATTTCGATCCGGTGACACGTCACATTTTCCCCTTACTTGGCGTTTGCTGCGTTAAAGCATACCCAGAAAAGGTTATAAATACCACTCGTTTGTGCGGAACCGAACATTTTGGAGTGTTCGTCCGTTACTACACTGGGAGATCGAGAACTACGAGATAAGCATACTCCCGTAGCCGTATCTCCGATTGGACTTAACCTAACAACTGCGACACCTGCAAAAACTGGAAAAACTGCAACAGCTGCAACACCTGCCACAGCAAGAAGACTCCATCATGACAACAACCGTCACCATCCGATAGGTCTCCGATAGGCCTTTACTTGCCTGAGGGAAGTGGAGAACTCTACCATGCTGAAATCGTACATGTCAAGCACGGCGTCGTAACGTCTATCGATTCGTCCCTGTGAGGACCTGACACATGTTTGCACAGGATAGCTCACTTGAAGCACCTATCGTCTCGGTTCTTGACGTTGATAACCGCTTTGCAGTACTTTAAGAACGCCGGAAGGGGTAGGTAAGACAAGCCTCGGAGAGGTTTGTACCGATTGATCCTGAAAAAGTATACCGTCAACAGATACTAAGGACCATCCGCTACCTTTACCTAAAAACTCTACCTCCTCGTCTACAAGTTTTTTAATGCATATATCTACAAGTGCCCCTGTATACGACCCTGTGAAGACGCAGGTGTTGCCCGTTTTGAATCCTATATCTTGCACCTCTCTAGTCATCCCCTTCTCGTAAGTGCACTCTTCTAGGACGTTGAATTTGATCGGTCCTAGAAAGGCAAAACTATCTACGAGGACCATCGTAAATATATAAAGAAGCGAGAATTTTAATAAACAGATTTCATCATCCTATGTAATGCAAAACAAGTTGCGTCATCTCGAAGATTCATCATAATTACGGCGCAACGTGACAACTACGACGATTCCCGATACGATGGTCGAGTCCAGATCTCAGTGCGTCGGGGAGCGTCAGGGGTGACGCTTCGTCCATAGCATCCAAGGACTCGAAAACACCACGTGGACGGCCCATGGTCATCACGCCACCCGTCAAGGGTCGTGTCCAGGTAATAATTTTTAATTTTGTTATTTTTGATCGGACCTCGGACCGACATTTTAGGCTACACGTGATTGCCATGACGTCGTCACATGGACGGCATGAGTTCATCACGTGATCTGTTGACGGTCACGTGAAGGTCGTGTCAAGGCCACAAGGTCACTGACCTCCAGGGTCAAGATGACAATGGGAAAGTTCAATGTCACAAGATCAATGACCTCACATGTCAAGGTCAATAACGGTCAAATTGCGTAACAGCGCGTGAACGCTACGAGGTGGCAACGTGACAACTACGTCGATTCCGAATCTCAGTGCGCCGGGGAACGTTGGGAGAGACGCTTCGTCCGCAGCGTCAGAGGACCCGAAAACACCATGTGAATGGCACGAGGTCATCACACGACCCGTCAAAGGACGTGTCCAGGTATTTTTTAATTTTGTTATTTTTAATCGGATCTCGGACTGACATTTTAGGCTACACGTGTTCGGCATGACGTCGTCACACGGACGGCACGAGGGCATCACGTGATCTGCTGAAGGTCGTGTCAAAGTCACAAGTTCAATGACCTCAAAGGTCAAGGTAGCAAGATCAAAGTTCAAAGTCACAACTTCTAAGAAAAGTCAAAGGTCACAGGATCAATAACCTCAAATGTCAAGGTCAAAAGTCGGTGACTTAAAACCGTTCAAGGTCTTTAGTCGCCATTTCTATACTACTAGTATAGGTGTCCTAGCTCTTATTTTATTAACAATTTCTCGACGAATTTACTACGCTCAACCATTTTACAGGTATGACTGATTGCAGCAAATAGCAGGTCA
This sequence comes from Catonia carolina, assembly GCA_035578175.1. Classification (NCBI taxonomy): domain Eukaryota; kingdom Metazoa; phylum Arthropoda; class Insecta; order Hemiptera; family Achilidae; genus Catonia; species Catonia carolina. The sequence continues at coordinate 6,867,497 of JAQMRL010000004.1, forward strand.
ACTGTGGCAATGAGCCATCAAACCTACGTGTTCCCAATTGTCACGTGCAGTGTGGTTTCTTCCTGCTTGCTGCTATATTTATTGTATGATGCACCACATACTTCGCACGGCTGCACATTTTAAAATTATTTACGAACAACTGGTAAATCGGATTTGTTTTAATTAAATACGAACCCGACTATGGCTGGTTGGTAAACGTTTTATATATGAACATTTTGGGTTGCGCTCTCTTCTCTAAACCTGAATTGGGTGAAATTTCACTAGATGATGTACTTTGGTAAGTAAATATACCTATAAGTTTGTTAATGTTAATCGAGTGTGTTAGGTTAGTTTATTAAAACAAAAATTAGGTCAATTAAATTTAAATTAGACATTTTTTTGTACGAGTTTCATTATGTTCTGTAGAGACCAGAACATAAATGTAATTAATCGATTAGTTCAATAATAAAATCATTCATTGCAAATCATTCATTGGACGCAAAACATTTTGCGTCCTCACAATGAAAGATCCCGATTGGAACGCGTACAAAGCCGCCTCGAAATGTGAAATGTGCGAATTATATTTTGATAAGGATAAGGTAATAAAGTGTAGGGACCACTGTCATTTTAGCGGTAGATACAGGGCCGCCTTGTGCGACAAGTTCAATTTGCGTACAAGAACGCAAAACCAGATACCGATGATTGTGCACAACTTATCCAATGATGACGCCCACTTAGCGTCAAAGAACTCGACCACAACGACAAAGATATACGTATGTATCAGTGATTGCGATATCCACCGAAAAGTACAAGTCGTGTACAAAGAAAATACGCGCCAATATGAGTGTAAAATTTATCGATAGTTTTCAATTTATGGCCAGCAGTTTGGAAAAGTTGTCGAGCAACCTACCCAAAGACGCCTTTCACCACACATCTTTACACTTTACAGACGACGACATGCCTTTGGTGACTAAAAAGGGAGTAATTCCCTACGAATACTTTAGCTCGTGGGTTGTCCTCGATGAAACCGCACTGCCGCCAAAAAAAAAATTCTACAGCAGTCTTATCGATTCCCACATAACCGACGAGGAATATGCCAACGCCTGTCTAGTTTCGGATCGTTTCAATTGTCAGACTCTGGGCGATTAGAGTGATTTATATTTGAAAACTGACGTGATGTTGTTGGCCGATGTTTTCGTAGGGTTTAGAAAATTATGTTTGCAAGAGTACAGCTTGGACGCCGCCTGGTATGTTTCAGCGCCGGCTCTCTCGTTTGATGCAATGTTGTTCAAGACCGGGGTGAAATTGGAACTGCTGACAGACACGGATATGTACATGTTTGTCGAGCCGGGCAAAAGAGGCGGTATTTCTGTTTGTGTAAAGAAACACGTGATAGCAAACAATCCATACGTACAAGAGACGTTGAACCCTCTTCAAACGCGAAAATATATACTATATATCGACGCCAACCATATCTACAGCTGGGCTATGAGTCAGAGCCTACCCCGATCGTATTTCAAGTGGTCGACGAACGTGCACATGAAACAATATTAAAAAATTTATGGAATAAATCTGACAACGACAAAACCGGTTATATGTTGGAAGTGGACGTAGACTATCCAGAACATTTGCACGATTCACACAACGACCTCCTTTTCTTGCCGTTAAACGAGAAACCGCCCGGGTCGAATTGTAAAAAACTGATGGCCACTCTAACACCTAAAGAAAGATACGTTTGTCATTACACCACCCTACAACAAGCAATGCGACACGGGTTGATTGTGACCAAAGTTCACCGTGTCTTGCAATTCTGCCAGAGTAAATGGTTGAAAGCTTACATAGATTTGAACACGGCCAACCGACAAAACGCCGCCAACGATTTTGAAAATGACTTTTTCAAACTTATGAACAATTCAGTTTTCGGCAAGTGTATAGGAAACGTGCGCCAAAGGATAAATTTTATTCGTATCTTGTCCGAAAAGTTGGTCAGAGCTGTCGGCAAATCCACATTTTTAGATAGAATAATTTGCAAAAAAACCTGGTCGGAATTCAAGAGGTAAAAAACACAGTCATGTTAAACAAACCGATTTACGCGGGTCTAACGATTCTCGATGTGAGCAAACAATTGATGTACGAATTCCACTATAATGTGATAAGACAAAAGTACGGCCCTAAAGCAATGGTTTGTTACATGGATACCGATTCGTTTATTTACGAGATTGAAACCTTTGACTTTTATCGGGATGTGAGAGATATAGAAAAGAGAGACTGGTTCGACACTTCCGATTACCCAAAGAACCACCCCAATTACTCGATCACCCACAAAAAAATTCTCGGTAAATTTAAAGACGAGACCAACGGGGTGGCCATAAAAGAGTTTGTCGGACAGTTATATATGTTTATGTTTTAGTCTAGAAGTAATAAAGTAGATAAAGTTAGGGTGTTTTGACATATTATAGGCCATAAATTAATATAAGCTAGCATGTTAGAAATTAATATATTTTTAAGATAAGAGATTTCTTGTAAACGAATGACACCCATTTTCAACTGTTCTTACTCAAAACTCAACCAGTACGGTTCACCTTTTTTCTTAGCTTCATAACTTGTACGGTGTCATTCGTCCAATTGACTATGTACAGAACAGGCGGAGCCTGAATAAATCTTTTTAAAAAAGACTTTCAAAGTTCACTTCATTTAACTGGCGCCCGAACAGGGACCAGCGAGTTCAAATTTGACTAACGAGTTTAATTTTGACAAAACGTTCAACTTTAAATTCAGTAGAATATTTTCCGACTGATCGTTCAAATAACCATCAATCGTGACAATTTCATATACGCTGTCAAGAAGAACTTAGACCACAGTCTTTTGCGCTGGTGCCGATCTTACTTTAACGAACTTCGAAATGTCTTCTCATCTTTTTATCATCTCAACTCCTCGACTTCTTCTTCTTCTCGTCTCGACAATCTGGAAAAATCGAGATTCACCTCCCTTCCACTAGGAATTGGACCACAAGCAAGAAGATTCTTAGCGAAATCTCCACAAGAAACTTCAAGCCTTCCATCAAGTCACCAAATAAACGACGGTAAATATTTAAAAATGAATGAAAATACTATAAATAAACCATTGCCTAGCGATTATTTAAGATTAATTCCTCAATATGACGGTTCACCTGTCGAATTAATTCACTTTATAAAAATTTGCGAGAAGTTATGTAAAGAATATTGTACTAGTACAATCGTAGAAAGTGCACCCAATCATTGTATACTTTTAATTCTGCTAGAAATAAACTAGGAGGTGTAGCTAAATTGGTAGCTTATAATAATAATTGCAATAGTATCCCCTAATTAATAAAATTTCTAAGAGAAAATTTTGCCGATAATAGAACTGTTCCTCAATTAATTGCGGAACTAATTAAATTAAAATCATTCCATAAGGAACATCCCATTAGTTTTATTAATAGATTAGAAGAAAAAAGAACCAACATAATAACAAAATACAAACTTGACGGCATAGAAGGACATGTACTAACAATTCGTATTTCACAATTAGGTAATCAGATTATTAATACGTTAATTCATGGCATACCATTACAGTTAGGTACACATTTACAAACTCTCCAAGTAACCACGCTGGATGAAGCCAGAAACAAAATTATTAACCACAGTAACTTACTATTACGACACTTGGGTTTTTCGACTGACATAACAAATCTAAATCCGAGCAATTTTAATCACAAACCTCCACAAAAACCTTCACATACTTCTTATAATACTAATAATAATAATAATAGAAATAATAACCCTAATAATAATTACCAAAACAAAAATTATCACAATAGATATAATACGAGTAATAATAATAATCATAATTATAATGTAGTACCCAGAGAAATCAAGGGATATAAGGACATTATATATATATATTTGAAATTGTATATTTGGAAGTGTATTCAAAATATTTAAACTCATTTTATTTTATTCATTTTATTGCATTCTTACTTAATTTCTCATGAATTCTTTTTTTTGTTATCGTATGATTTATTCCGTTAATTAGTTTGATTTTGAAATTTCTAAGTACCGCTTTACAAACCACGGCGTAACTTGCTTTACTTATCGCCGGAAGATATGGTTTACCTAAATGTACTTTATTAACGTTAATTATAATTGCTGTACGCTTTTGATTGATTTGTACATTGTTACTTATCTTGTGATAACACATATGTAACTTTCTAAAGGCGACCTACTTGGGTTAGCCAGTAGGAATAAGGGGGAATAAGGAAAACAGAGTTTTCGAGTTAAGTAAAGACACAACTAAATAATATAAGATTTCCAGGATTCGATCCGTGCAGACCTAGACTCAGGAGAGAGAGCCACTGACTAGCCAATTCGCTGTAGAAGTGCAATTAACTTATATAGGTAAGAGGAGACACAAACCATTTTACAATTTAAACATGGGGAAACAACAAGTACAAAATATTAAACATTAACTAATTTAACTTAAATTCATATTATTATGAGCTAGTAATTTAAATAATCAGCATAGCTTAGCTAGGAATAAAAGGAAATTGCTTAAACATAATGTAACATTAAAATATTAATGAGTTAATTTATACTCTGAGTAGATCTACTCAGAGTAGATAATTATAAAGACAAATGTAGGTTTATTTAAAGTACTAATAGTTAATTACTTTAAATAATAATTATGATTCAGAAGTAGTTGATATTAATTAACAAACGTAATGTAAAGGAATATATATCATAAGTATATAGGATTAAAAATATTGCTTTATTGTAACATGAGAAATACTTAAATATTAACTAATCAAATAATTGCTTCAATTAAACCATTTGCAAACTGAGATTGGTTTTTATTTCAAATTCAGCCACCTTGCCTCACCGCTCGGGCACGACATATTTTGGTGGCAGCTGGTTGGTTCGTTTATTAGTTCTTTTGAATTTTCCTGAATTCTTTTGACCTAAGCTTATCCTCTAGTTTGTTGATGGGTTCTCGTAAGTCTACTAGTGTTCCGCGGGAAGTTGCTCCGGATAGACCTTCCGTAAGTAAGCCCTTTGGTGTGAAACGGTTTGGTAGTTTATCTGTTAAAACAGGAGACGAGTTTTTAGCGGCTCAGTATTGTATTATGCTAAATACGAAATTAGGATCTATAAAGGCTTATTACGAGCATATTCAGCCAAGTCAGTCTAGAGTTTCAGGTACTGATGATACGTATGTACCTATGGTTGCAAGTACGAGTTCTATTCCAGTTTTAGCCACGGGTACAGACGAGCCAGTTTATGAGGTTAGTAGGTATAAGTGCCGATACGACTTCCACTTTTGGTCTCTTGTTTAAAGCAATTATTTTTCTACAAAAAGCAATATAATATTCCACAGTCAATTGACTAATAATTGAAAGTCGTAAAGTACAAAGTTTAATTAAAATAATAGATAAAAAACTATAGTACACTCCAAAGAACCATGCAGCATATAGAAACAGACTACGGGTAAAGAGTCCGTAAAATGGATGCGTAATTATGTTTCACTCTACCAACGCCTTCAGTCCAAACAACCGGCGACAGACCGGATGTTTTACAATAGGCCTGCTCTATGAATTCTTTCTACTGGTACTATCGTATATTGTATTTAGTATGTGTTTCAAAGTATATAGCTAGTTTTATCTAAAAAGCAAAGAACATTTTTTGTAATTCGAATAGATCGCGCTACGTTCGATCACAATTTTAAGACATTATTTTTTGACGTGCTGCATGGTTCCATGGGATAGACTATATTACACTGACCGCATTGGCGTAGTTGTTAACGTGCTCGCCTCTCATCATGCGGTCTTTGGTTCGAATCCCACTGCACGGCATATTATCATACGTTTCAAAAATAAATTTCATCCATCACAGTTACAACCCATCGTCGTCGCTAATAACCACTGTATTTGATGCGACGTTAAATAAACAAAATAAATCTGGTGTGAAACACTCACACAACTCTCTCTTACCAATGCAAATAATTATCAATAAACCTAACATTAGTAATAAAACATTAGAAATAAATAAAAAACTAACCTCACAAACATAACCTAATTTTAATCATGAGTGAAAGACGCGAAATCAACATCAGTTTGACTTAAAATTAGGGAAAATCACTCTTTCACGCTAAACTAGGCTCTGTAGAGAAAAATACTGAAAATTAAAATTGTGGATCTTTTAATTTCCTATAAATTTTATTATAATACACTTTTCTCATACTAAGGCCGAAATCTAAAAAAAATCGATTTTCACACGTTTTCGTGAGAGAAAAAACGAAAAATTGCTAATTACCGCTACACTAAGCGTTATACAAAAACTGTTTGAAATAAAAGTTGTAGGAGTTTTAATTTTCTAAAACTTTATTATGTACATTTTTACGCTATTTAAATCACAATCTTAAAAAACAATTTTTTACGTGAAAACAGCCTTACCAAAAATTTCAGCAAACGTGGCGCCTACCCTATCTTGTAGAACATAAAAAAATTTCGTAAAATTTCGCTACGTTCGATCACAATTTTAAGACATTATTTTTTGACGTGCTGCATGGTTCCATGGGATAGACTATATTACACTGACCGCATTGGCGTAGTTGTTAACGTGCTCGCCTCTCATCATGCGGTCTTTGGTTCGAATCCCACTGCACGGCATATTATCATACGTTTCAAAAATAAATTTCATCCATCACAGTTACAACCCATCGTCGTCGCTAATAACCACTGTATTTGATGCGACGTTAAATAAACAAAATAAATCTGGTGTGAAACACTCACACAACTCTCTCTTACCAATGCAAATAATTATCAATAAACCTAACATTAGTAATAAAACATTAGAAATAAATAAAAAACTAACCTCACAAACATAACCTAATTTTAATCATGAGTGAAAGACGCGAAATCAACATCAGTTTGACTTAAAATTAGGGAAAATCACTCTTTCACGCTAAACTAGGCTCTGTAGAGAAAAATACTGAAAATTAAAATTGTGGATCTTTTAATTTCCTATAAATTTTATTATAATACACTTTTCTCATACTAAGGCCGAAATCTAAAAAAAATCGATTTTCACACGTTTTCGTGAGAAAAAAAACGAAAAATTGCTAATTACCGCTACACTAAGCGTTATACAAAAACTGTTTGAAATAAAAGTTGTAGGAGTTTTAATTTTCTAAAACTTTATTATGTACATTTTTACGCTATTTAAATCACAATCTTAAAAAACAATTTTTTACGTGAAAACAGCCTTACCAAAAATTTCAGCAAACGTGGCGCCTACCCTATCTTGTAGAACATAAAAAAATTTCGTAAATGAGATGTTTTAAAAAAAATCGCAGGGCCAGTTTTTGAGAAAATCGCAAAAAAGTGAAAAATTACACGATTAAACTACTTCTTCCGATTGACCGATTTTAATAAAAAAGTTCGTGTCGGGTCCGGTAGTGGTATGCAACTTAAGTTTCAAGTTCGTGCGATGTTCCGTTCTTGAGATATTCTGTTCACACACACACACACACAGAGAGAGAGAGAGAGAGAGAGAGAGAGAGAGAGTCAGACAGACAGAGAGAGAGAGAGAGAGACATGGACACACAGACCAATCGCTAAAAAAAAAAAAAAAATGTTTTTTGGATTCAGGGGGTCTGAAAAAGTAATAAAGAACTATTACAACTAACGCAATGATTAGTTACGTAAAATAGTACGTTGTATTCAAAGTTCTAATGTATTAGTGTTCATTTAAAACAGGGTTTTACATAATTTAACTAAAATAAATAAATTTTTAAATGATTGAGAATTAAAATAAAAAATATACAAGCAAGCATTATATGATTGTAAAAGTAAAGTAGACTATAGTCGTATTTTTTGTCCAGTAAGTTTATTGCGAACTGTTTTGGACGTCTGTTCATTCTTAGTTTTATGAATGTCACATAAAACAAAAAAATCTTCAAAACAGTTTGCCACGCAAAAACCATTAAGATTGTTAAATCACAAAAAATTAAATTAAAAATTTTACTGTTAAATATTTTACAACTGAAACCTAACCGTTGTAAACATTTACTGAAACTCGTTTGTTAGACTTAATTTTGATTAAATTTGTATTGTTTAATTCTAAGTAATTTCTTTCACACCATAGATTTTTGTTTTCCTAGTGTTTTTGAAGAAGTTTCCAGACAACAAAATTATGAATATATGTTTATACAATTTCATATCAACAGCAAAATAAAACACATACACTATCACTCGGTGGCTTTTCGTTAATCAATAAGAAAATTAGAAGCGGTTGAGTTTACTGCCTTGAGGTACACCTATGCTATTAGAAAATTTATGAGAGCAATTATTTCTGAATCCTTCATTTATAATGACCTTTTTTCCAAGTAACTATAAAAAATTCAATAATATATTCTTTGTAAATCCTATTTTTTCATTTTTCATGAACGAAATATCTTGATTTACTCTACCAAAGGTGTTTTTTAATGTATTTACATTATAAACCTTTTCGCAATCTATTATCCAGTACGATGAGCCATGCTTTGTGAAACTCATTATATATGAAACCATACAGGACAGGACATATTAACCCCTTCACTTGAATAAAAAACTTTGAGCCGTTAATGTGCGCCGTCATATTTTTTGTTTTATTATTTAGCTGGAAAAAAATATGCACCAAATTTGGTCTTTGTATAACAAAATCTAAAACGAAAGTTTGCTTTTCAAAAGAAGTGTACCGTCAATTTTAAGACAGCGGTTAAACATTTAGTGTCGAAGCAAATGTCTGCTTTCAGTTATTTTGGTTTCAACTTACTCTTCAAAAAAGGAGAGGTATTCGAATGGGGATAAAGAGATGTGAGACAATTTGTGAAACTAAAACAAAATAAGTACGCCTACTGTAACATAATTTATAGCACGATATTGTAGTATGTGATATTATCTCTCAGTTTTTCTATTTTATAGTCTGGCCTTATAAATTCCTGGGTAACGATTCAGTTAGGTTAGCTAATTATAGTTTACAAAAATGGTACGAGTTACTGTCATGTTATTTATTTAAATTTAATTGATTGCAACAATACTTCGATCAATCATGACAGACAATAAATCTACATAAAAAATAATTTTAAGTTTTAATTCAAATCAAAATTTACCTTATTAGTTAAAATTTTACAATTACACATTAAATGAATCTCTCCATGTTAAATAATTTAGCTTACATTGAATAGTTACCTTAAATAGTTACATGAAATAATTTAGCAACATTATTAGTTTCATTTATCGTGATCTGATGGGGTTTGTCAGTCGATCAGCTTAGACATTTAACCTATATCTTATTAATTTTAAAGGAACACAGGAAAAAGGAAAAAGCGGCCTCATAATAGAATTAAGACAATTTCGCGCGCGCACACTTACATATAAGTAGTGAACCTATGTTGGTTCTGCGTCTCCGCCATTTTGTTTTTTGTAGTGGATGTTGTGGAGTAGATTTATATAGGGTGGTTGGAGGGGAGTAAGAGGTTGTATCCTCGGCCAATCAGGACACACCGTCTTTTGTTATCGCTTTAAGTTAGCTCCGCCCATTTCCGGAGGGGTGAGTATGAGGTTGTATTCTCGACCAATCAGGGTACACCGTCTTTTGTTATCGCTTTAAGTTAGCTCCGCCCATTTCCGGAGGGGAGATGGTGGTTGTTGTGTCTTCGACCATTCAGGGTACACCGTTTTTTGTTATCGCTTTAGGTAAGCTCCGCCCATTTCCGGAAGGGTAGATGGCGGTTGTTGTGTGCTCGACTAACCAGGGAACACTGTCGTTTGTTATCGCTTTAGGTAAGCACCGCCCATTTCCGGAGGGGGAGACGGAGGTATTCTCAATGTTAAAATATGTGTTCACAAAGAACCGGTGGATAATAATCATAGTTTATTTAAGTGTGTGTGTGTGCGTGTGTGTGTGTGTGCGCGTGTGTGTGTTTCCTGTATAGACAATGGAGAATTATTTTGCCTTCAAGATTGTTTACCAGACTTGATCGCCGACGAGCGAACCGTGAGAACAGGATACGTGAAGAACGTTAATTGAACAAGATGTTATCAGCATAATTGTACACGCAAACCGGGTCGTCAACGGACTGGTGTAATTTTATACCGGATGCAGATGCTTGTTAATTTATAACTAAAGTCGAACACCAGATGGTGGCTATTAGTCTCAACTGTCACCCGTGAGAACAGGATACGTGAAGAACGTTAATTGAACAAGATGTTATCAGCATAATTGTACACGCAAACCGGGTCGTCAACGGACTGGTGTAATTTTATACCGGATGCAGATGCTTGTTAATTTATAACTAAAGTCGAACACCAGATGGTGGCTATTAGTCACAACTGTCACACTTAATCAAATTGTCATGCGGGCGTGTATAGAAGAAAATAGTGTGCAGATGCTTGTTACTTCATAACTATAGTCTAACAACACCAGATGGTGGCTATTAATTAAATTGTCATGCGGGTGTGTAAACAGTGAGCATGTGTTGGTAAACCGGGATAAAGATCGGACACATAAAGAAAATAATAATATATGAAAAATACATTGTACGTTGGAATAAATATTTTAAAAACCGGATGGAAGTAATTAATACAAGCGAGCCACTACTACAAAAAATTACACGAATAAAATAAATGTAATTCAGACCGTCTACATCCTGTTGACCAGGATACATAAAGAAAATAATAATACTTGAAAAATACATTGTACGTTAGGAAAAATACTTTAAAAACCGGATGGAAGTAATTAATACAACCGTGCCACTACTACATGTCTATATTTGTGATCGTTATGTGTACGCACGCAAACATCGCCGTCACCGCTTTTACAGACTTCGGACGGTCCGCCCCCGAGAAAAATTATGTACATACGCACACATACACATGTGTACGGATGCAGATAGATCTTTCTGATAGAACGGGTGGGTTTACGGTGTTTGTGTGCGTCTGTGGTGTTTCGGTGTTGTTTGTGTCGGTGTGTTGTGTGAGTCCTGAAAAGGACTGATTTTATGTTTGGGTTCCTCCATCCTCTGAAGCGAGCTGATGATGTCCGATTCCTAATATCACAGACCGACACAACGCACATCTGTCTTGTCTTCTTGCGCAAGGCAAGCAGTACGAGTGTTGGCACGGAAAAAGATCCGTGTCCGCCACTCGATCCATGCAAATGCAGCACACTGTGCCACGCAGTGTGCTGGCATTACCTTGCACAACCGGAGGAACCTGAAACAATAAAAAAACAAAAAACAAAAACAATTATAAACCTTATTGGTTGTTTATAAAAGTATAAAAATACAAGTGCCTATTAGATCACTAAACAAATAATCGACGATTATAGTTACCTGTTCGTCAGTCTGTCGGGTAACCTGCATCGTTACCTGGTTTCGTTCCCCACACACGAAACAGGTCCGTAAATTGTCAGCGCAGGTGAAACAGAACCGATGCCGACACGGAAAGATGGTCGTATTTGCCACTCGCTCTACACAAATACGACACACCGAGCCACGCAATGTGTCTGCATCCCTCTGCGCCTAGAAAATAAACAAATGATAAACATGAGCAATATATTAGCACCTTATGGGAAAGAGAGAGACAAATAATCAACCAGTAAATTTACCTCTTCTACCTGGTAACGGAACAACATGTGTCTGGGGGAGCGCTCACGGATACTGTGAAATTCCGGTGATGCAGTACCCTGTACCTGAAACAAAACAAAAAAAACAAATTACAATCACCCCCAATATAACGCTGTACAAATGCAGATACAAAATGCGATCAACGAATAAACATACCTGCTCTTCAGGTCCCCAGTTTCTTTCACCACTGGTGGATGGACGGCTGGCGTTTGGTGTGTACACCAACCGTCGACGGAAAGACCGACGTCCACTACCAGAAGGTGATGGAGACCCCGCTGGTAACAGCTGCGGTGAGGCAGTCCGCGCAACGCTGTTAGGACGTGGTGGAGGTGGTCCACCAGAAGACGTCGCAGGTAAAGCCGAAACGTATGGTGGATGGACATCTGGTCCCCGTCTGACAATGTTCCCATTGAGTACAGTGGAGACATCAGATTCGTCAACCTCATCAGGCTGCTGCTGCTCCTCTTCCTCCTCCACCACCTCCTCCTCTTCTTCTTCCTCCTCCTCCTCCTCCTCCTCCTCCACCACTTCCTGATGCGATCCATCGGCCAACCGCGTCAGCGTGTGCGTGTAACCTGTAAGGATAAAAAACCGATTCATCAAGTAATAGACACGCGCGCACACACACACACACCAAAAAAAACATAAACTGAGAGCAAAATATTATATTTACCTGCCCAACTAGACCGTCTCTCCTCCATCCTTTGCACCCGTCGGACGATGGTATTGAGGTCCAGGTCATCATCCGGGGTGGTCATAACCGTCGCTTGAAAGGATGGAACAAGCGAACCCGCGTCCGACGTTTCGATGGACCGAACATTGTCCACCTGTTCGTAGACACGTACCTCAACCAAGGCGGTCGGCGAGACCCACCTTGGTGTCGGTACGACAGCCTCCGTACGGACATGCTCGGCATCGTAACGCGTAACGTTCGCGGACTGAAGAAAAAAACGTGAACGTGAATTCATCTTCGCATAAAAGTGAAACACAGAATACTTTCAGAGAGAGGAATTCCCTTTTATATGTACGAAACGAGTACCAACACATACGCACTACTTCCCGCCGCTTATGTGATAACACCAAATAATAATTAATACAACACCCACCATCCGGTGTCAGAGTCTACAGTTGAGAAATAAATTAACAAGCACTCGCATGTGGAGTTTAAGAGAGATAAAAAACGTTGATTATTATTTTTTATCAACTTCCGCTGCCTTTAAAAGAAAACTAATTCTACCACTTCCGCCGCCAGCGGAAACATCCATTTCCTGTGTTGAATAAATTAATAATTTTGTTGCAAATGTTATCAATGAACGCGTCCGCCGAATATTAACAATTAAAATATCCACTGTATAGAAGAAAAGAATAATTTCCCTTAAAAGATACATGAAAAAGAAAATACCAGAAAACCCCGTACACACTCACCATATATAAGTAGCTACATAGTTTCCACTTCCATGTCAGTTCACTTTTCATTTTCTTTGCGAAAGGACTGAGAATACTACTCACCGTAGGTACGATGCCTACACCAGAAGTTATCCGAGCTATTGAAAACAATATGATCCACTTCCGGTGGAACATCGAGGACCAAGACGAAGACGACTTGAAGCTTATTCTATTTCGCTACAGGTATCCCATATTGTATAACATTATGGAAGAAGGACGTCGCTTTCACGACAACGTTAAGTGGTACGTTGCCGTTAACATTAAAATGCAAAAAATCGTAATTATGGATGAGGGTGAAGACGAGCGAACAGAATCCGATGCCATCTTCCACGGTAGCACCAAAACATCGATCAACGTACAACTGGATCTCGACAATGTTACCAAACAGTATTTGGAGTCTATCGACAAGATCGTACAGAGTATGGAGCAGTACCTGAAGAATGGATCAGGATGGACGGTGAGCAAAATTAAGGAGATAGACCTTCACATCGTCCGTTACCGTCCTCTCCACGGTGCATCAACTTCATATATCCAGCTTCCGAAGAAATTGGCTGTCAAAAAAGCGGTGATTAATGTGAAGAATTACGACGATGAAAAATGCTTCCTGTGGTCGATTCTGGCGTATTTTCATGATCAACCAGGGAACAATTATAAAGCCTCTTGGTACCGTCAATACGAAGACACCATCAAGATGGACGGTATCATGTATCCCGTTAAACTACATGACATCAACTGGTTCGAGCGGATGAACAGCACCATAGCAATCAACGTGCTGTCGTACGACGATGAGGAAGACATAGTCTACCCAGTGCGTATAACGGAACATCGTCAACGACAACACATCATACACTTGTTACTGCTGTCCGGTGGGAAGAAGGATCAACTCCATTACTGCCTTATCAACACAAAACCCGGGAAAAATGGAATGTCACGCCTTCTCGCAGGACTAACGAAAAACCTTCGCACTACTCATTACTGCCCGTTTTGTCTTCATAGATTCAGTTCATCTGATCCTAGTATTGCTTTGGGTAACAGAGACGCACACATAAAGCAGTGTGAAACGCATGGAGCCCAGCGCATCAAATTACCGAATCCAACCGAAGAAAGGTCATCTGTGATGCGATTCCGTAATTACTCGTGGACACTGCGGGCGCCGTTCACCATATATGCCGACACCGAATCGTTCGTCATTCCAACCGCTACAGCTGAACCCAATCCGCAACAGTGTCAACAGGACAATGAGCACCTGAAGGAACCTCGTACATTTGCCTACACCGACAAAGTTGCATTGCACACACCATCCGGTTTCTCCTACGTGATTGTCGACGAACACGGAGACATAGAAGATGGACCGGTCGTGTACAGGGCTACAGGTGGGGAGGATGTGATTGAAAAGATGTTGGACGAGCTATTAGAAAAGGGAACCGCCCTCAAGGAACGCATGATGAATATAATTCCGATGCGACTGACGTGGGAGGAAGAAGCTGAGTTTGAAACCATTGTGAACTGCTTCTTGTGCGACTCTCCGTTGGGTGACGATCGATGTCGACATCATTCACATACATCTGGTAAGTTCTTGGGACCGACTCACAACAGATGCAATCTGAACGCCAAGCGATGTCTCCACATTCCCGTATTTTTCCACAACCTGCGCGGGTATGATTCGCATCACATTGTTCAATCTCTAGGCAAGTACAAAGACGAGACTTTATCGTGTATCGCCAACAACAGTGAGAGGTTCTCAAGCCTCCAGTTGGGTCCGCTTCGGTTTCTTGATTCACTACAATTTCTCACCGCTTCTTTGGAAACGTTGGTGAAGAATTTAGTCGACGCATGTGAAGTCAACGATTCCAGAGACACGGTATTCAAGCGTACAAGCACTGTTTTCAACAACAAACGTGATCTGATGCTGCGAAAGGGTGTCTATCCGTACGAATATGCTTCCGACATCGCGAAATTCCAAGATAACGAGCTACCACCAAAGTCAGCCTTTTACAGCCATTTACATCGTACCACCATCACCGACGATGACTACGACCATGCAAAAACTGTGTGGACCACATTCAACATTCAAACGTTTGGTGATTATCATGATCTGTATCTTCAGACCGACGTACTGTTGCTAGCCGATGTCTTTGAAAATTTTCGTGATCTCAGCATGCGATACTACAATTTGGACCCGTGCCATTTCTTTTCCACTCCACACCTGGGCTGGTACGCCATGCTGAAGATGACTAAAGTCGAGCTACAGCTTTTAACGGACATCGGTATGCACCTGTTCATCGAGCGCGGAACGCGGGGTGGAGTGGCTATGATCTCCAATCGTTATGCGAAGGCAAATAACCCGTCTCTACCCGACCAGCACGATCCATCACAACCGTCAACGTGGATCCAGTATTATGATTGTACAAATCTGTACGGAACTGCGATGATGGAACCGATGCCGTACAAAGACTTTCGTTGGCTAACCGAAGAAGAAATCGTCGGCTTTGAATGGCAAAAGGTAGATGTGGACAACGAAACGGGTTATATACTGGAGGTAGATCTGGAATATCCGAGAGACCTGCACGACACGCATAACGATTATCCGTTGGCACCTGAACGAAAGGCACCTCCTATCGTTTCCAACAGAACACCTTCTTCAGTTAAACTCCTTACGACCTTAGACGATAGAGAAAAGTATGTGCTACATTATCGGAACCTGCAACAGTACACAAAATTTGGGATGAAGTTGAAGAAGATTCATCGAGTACTGTCGTTTAAACAGAAAAGGTGGATGCAGACTTATATCGACTTCAACACCCAGCGGAGGAAAGAGGCAAAAAACAAATTTGAAACAGATTTTTTTAAATTGATGATCAACGCTGTTTACGGAAAGAGTCTGGAAAATGTAAGAAACAGAATCGATTTTCACCTGGTAATGGACCCGGCAAAACTGGACAGACTAATAGCTAAACCACGCTTGAAATCATGGTTTCCATTTAACGATCGTGTAGCGGGCGTGTCGTTAAAGAAGACCGTCATCAAGTTGAACAAGCCGATTTACGTGGGCTTCTGTGTTTTAGATATAAGCAAACATATAATGTATGAGTTCCATTACGGGTACTCCAAAGCCCGTTATGGAGACAAAATAAAACTGCTTATGACTGACACTGACAGCCTTCTTTACCAGATTGAAACTGAAAATATCTATGATGATATGATGAACGATCTCGACCGGTTCGACACATCCGATTATCCCGTCCACCACCAGTGCTTCAGTCTGGTGAATAAGAAGAAGCTAGGAACATTTAAGGACGAAATGCATGGTAGGGCGATCAGGGAATTTGTTGGACTGCGTGCAAAAATGTATTCTTTGCTGCTTGAAGACAAAAAAGAAAAAAAGGTGGCGAAAGGTGTGGCACGTCTGTCCATTAAAGAAGATCTTCGACATGAGCTGTACAAAAAATGTTTGGAGGAGTCAATGAAATTCTACACATCTAACCAACACATACGAAGTTTAAAGCACAAAATTTATACGCTTAAACAGCAGAAGCTGTCATTGTCATCATCGGACGACAAGCGGTACCTTCTCCGAAATTCACACGACACCCTAGCGCACGGTCATTGGCGAGTAAAAGCCATAGAAGAAGAGGAGGAGGCGCAGGAGGAGAAGGAGGAGGTAGAAGAAACTGATCATAGTCAGTAGATGTTGATCCGTTGTCATGGACGTTGATGTTTCATCGCAAATTTGGTTAATTTCATTTCATCCGAACGGTAAAATCAGATCGCTCATGCATTTGGTGAAACTGTTAATCACACTCTTTCCGCAAGCGGAGATCAGAAAAGCGCGAATGAAACGTTTTTGCGTCATTGTAAGGTTCAATTACAACGTCATTTTTTCTGAAATTTTCGAAGCGATAAGCGACTGGTCAAAGGAATTGGATATTGATACCATTGAAGGGTATTGTAGAAATATTAAATTCACTTCCGACGATTAATGTCATTCGACCAAACTGCGCAAGCGCAACTAGTCGTCATAATAGCAGAATACTATGTTTTTTAACATTAACGATTGTACAATCGAGAGACACGCATCACTACGTGAACTTGTGGTGCTCGTACAAGATGGTCTGCTTTCTGCCAAATTTCTGCGACACGGTCAGAAACATTGTGGACAAGTTGTTTTTCGTTATCGTGCTAGTGATAATCGTTGTATTTGTGTACCTAATGCACGTCACCGATTACGTGTTGTAATATTGTATAATCATTATCTCACGGGAAGGAAGATGTGGTTGGTTCACGCAACCTTCCACTTCGCCCACACTTTGTCAAACTCATCGTTTATGTGGTGGTGGTAGTGGTGGTGGTGGTGGTGGTGGTGGTGGTGGTGGAAACGCTATATAAAGGAGGGACCAGTTCCATATTCACCACTCTTCGAAGAACATTCGTTACAATGGAACCGACTACCACTCTTGTCGAACAATTCAATTCAGCTTCGTCCGTCGACTATCCGCCGACTAAGAAAGCTGTCGAACTAACTGAAGGACATGCATATCCAGTCATAAGATTGTACGTGGCCAATACAAAATATGGAAATAGCGTTGTGGCAATTCTCGATGGAAACGACAATGGAGGAGCCAAAGGAGGAGAAAAAGAAAATAAGCATTTTTCAATATTCCTTCCAAAGAGGTTAACAAAAGCTCTGAGCGGCTGGGATCTGGACGAGTTTGAAAAGATACCATACACAATAACATTTACGGATATTAAAGCGAACACGCCAACCGTAGTGTTGGAAAGGAACTCCGCATTAAACGTCGGAGAACAAGAAGAAAGTTCTATTCAGAACTAAAACAAAAAAAGTTCTTTTCAGAACTAAAAAAAAAAGTTCTTTTCAGAACTAAAAAACAGTTCTTTTGAGAACTACACACACACACACACACACACACACACACACACACACACACACACACACACACACACACACACACAAACACCGTAACCCCACCTATCCCTATAAGATATCTATATCCACATTCGTGCGCAAGTGTGCGCGTGTATGTGTATATCTATATTCTTGGGGGTAGCCTGTCCGCAGTCATGGGTAAAGAGGCGACGGCGGTGTTTGTTTTAACACATACAACACATGATTCATTAACCCTGCTATATTCCTTAACCATAACCCCACTAAGTGGTGATCAGGAGACTTCATAATTAAAATCGGTTCTTATTAGAACCACACACACACACACACACACACACACACCAACAAACTACAAACGCACACAAACACTGTAACCCCACCTGTTCTGTCAGAAAGATCTATTTGCATCCGTACACACATGTGAGCGTATGTACATAATTTTTCTCGGAGGCAGACAGTCCGAAGTCTGTAAAAGCGGAGACGGCAGTGTTTGCAAGCGTATATACACACACACAAATTTAAACATTCTCCACCTACCTACATTAAAAAATAAGGTAGCCCTGAAAAGGGCTGTTTAAAGTCGATCCCCATCGGGAGAGTGAGGGAAGGGGACTATCTTTAATTTTCCCGTAGCTGTTCTATGTATGCATAGATTCCGCACGGGCTTTCCGTACCTGGTCCTCGTATGCATAGAGTTCGTCTGGAGTTAGGAACACCTTGCTTAATGTGATGTCCGTTCCATCGTTGTAGCAGTCAATCATATCTTTTAAAATATGACGGACGCTGACGTATCCGCTGCCAGTCCATTCCTCGTACACCTTGCAATACCAGAACCGTACGTTCTCCGTTCCAAACATCATCGACCACCGAAATATATGGCGCAACAAATTTAGATCGGAAGGACCGTTTGCCAGTAGCGTGTTAAGTGACACGCGCCACGACTCTTTCCGCAGGGTGTTGCACTGGTGTACACGTTGCATGCTGCTGAGTGTGAGTGAGTGAACCGTGATCGCGTACACTGCAGCCTCTCTTATATAGGAAATCCCCACCACCACCCCGCTATCCCAGCGTCCGTCACTCACAACGCGCGCGGGTCCCGAGGTCAGAGTCCCGAGGCCTGAGTCCCGAGGCCAGAGTCCCGAGGCCAGAGTCCCGAGTCCCGAGTCCCGAGGCTAGAGTGAAATTCTTTTTTGTTGTGCCCCCGTTCCACATCGCCCGTTAGGCCGGGGGCCCGATGCGTTTCCCAGCAGTGTGTTTCGTTTGAACGGTGTACGCACTGTCCAGCAATCCGATCAACGCTACAACATCCAGATTCATCGGTTTGTTGAAGGCGAGATAGTCCTCGATCGAACGTATGGAAACGGACTGTAGAAAAAGTCTTTTTATCATCAACGCTCCGTCTACGATGTCGACCTTACCGAACATGATTATATCATTTTTAATCTGCTGATCGATCGCCTCGTTCCATTCTAACAACTGACGGATATCGTGCTCCGAAACGATCTCACGACACGCGTATGGATCCATACAATGTTATACTGCCGAGCCGCCGGTCTCGTTTTTATTTCAACGTGCTATCCCTTAATCGAGTAGGCCTTGTGTACGCGTTCACACCGCGCGCACACACACACACACACACTTAGATATACATTCAGCTCTATTCGTTTTCCCTTTTATACAAGAGTATGTAGAAACGGATACAAAAGTGTCCTTGAATATAATCGTCTGGGTTTGTCGACGCAGTGCAATCGTTCACCCGTAGTAGTGGACTGCGATGTCTCCCTTCCACCACCACCTTCTTTTTCGCAGAATAAACGGTCACAGTGATATTGGTGTTGCTTGAATCGTCGTATTTTATATCCTGTGTGCCAATGACACCTTTTCCGACTCGAATCTCATTTTTATTACCACATTCGAAATTCACCCAATACATGTTGTTGACGTTGTTAAACGTGACGCATACTTTGACCGGGTCACCATTCACCACACGGTTGTCGACATCCACAATCAACACGTTAAAGAAATCAACCTTAAAATGTTGAGGTGTTAAGATCTCGTCTCCTATCTTCATCCACAAATCGTCTACGATGTTCATGATGAGGCAGTCACTCACCGACTGACCGACAAACTTCCTGTTCCACACCGCCCAAGAGGCCGGAAGTAAGGCGCGTTTTTTTTAACGTGCTCTCCCCAATAGGCCTAATGCACTTTTAATTTTTTTGTATTTTTTATTTTTTTTATTTTTTTTTCTAACTTCGTGGAACAATTACATCAAATTCAATCGGAATGTTGTTGACGTAATGTTTTACACACGCAATGTGCCAGTCGTAAAAGTCTCCGCACCACACACAAACCACTTTGTTAGTTGACATGTCGTAGAAAAAACCGGCTTTGGCCAACTCCTTACACCGGTCTGTCGGAAGATTCGAGGCGTCCAACGATTGTAAACGGTTACTTTCTCGTGTATAGTCGCGTTGTTGTTTCAACCAATCCATGTAGAAAACGGCCGATTGAAGGGCACAACGTATACCGCCGACGTGCACCGAACACGACAAGCTGTCGTCGTTGAATGTAGGTTTTGGTGCCGAGTCCGGGATCTGCTTCACGTTATCGTGAAACTTTCGTAAGAAACGTACCTTTTCCGGACCTTTGGTGTATATCGTATGAAAGTAGGCGCAAAGTTGTGTCATCACCGGTTCGGAATAGTCGACGTTACCGTGTTCCCATCTGATGTAGTGGTAACGGGTCTCTAACCATTCGACCGTCCGTTGATGGCATTTGTCCAGCAATGTTTTCGCGTATGGTGGTCGAAAAAACAGATGGGTAAAGTGTTTCTGTTCGTCGACCAGTGCCAACTCTTTGATGATAAATTCGTTGTCGTTGTCACGGAACCCGTGAAACTCGATCACACCGGTACCACCACGACCTTCCATGACGCGAGTAGTCGACAGAATGAGTTTACATCAAGCGTGTGACTTGGGTGGTCAGCGGTGTGTATTGCACAACCGTATCGTAAATGATGACGCAATAAGCGGTTGTGTTTGCAGGGATGTTTGTGTTCGTTTCAAACTCCAAGCGGATATCGACCGCACCGACCTTGAGTGATTTGTTTTGGCGCGAGCAGTCGATGAACACTAACGGTGTGTTGGTTGAAAATGTTGCCAGTGACAGAGATGGTCCTTCCTCGTCACCGTAATATACGTTCATAAAATTGCAGTACCAGTTGTAGAGCACCGCTTTGTTTCCCATAAGGTTCATGTACGGATAATACTGTTCGTTCAGGTGTAACCGTACGTTCTTGAGATCACAAAAGTCAAAGTACGAATTGTTTACGGTCTGGTTGTTTTTACGTGCCGTCTGGAAGGCGAGCACTACAAACCGTGGTTTTTCCATTTGCGTGGTGGTCTTCACCACCCAGTTGTGATGTGTGGCGGTGGGCAGTACGGGGTATTCGTATATCTGCCAGGTGCGAAACGGCATCGCAATCGGACGGTCAACGTCCGTCATCTTCAGCAGGTTGCGGCGGTAGGCGTCCTCCACCGACACGTAGGGTACGATCCATTGTAATTTCGAAAGTTTGAAGGTGACCTTGTTGGTTACCGGTGCGGTAATCACTACGTTAGCGTCGTTTGATCCGCGCAGCAGCGTGAGTTTTTGATCGACATTCAATATGATTTTCCCATAGTCCTCTGCCCAGCCCATCAGCATTCGTAGCGGTGTGCAGAAAGAGAATTTGTTGTCCGTCACGGTGAACGGTTCAGTCCCGACTTTCCACCCGGCGTTCTCCAATGTGTTTTTTTGACTCAGACGCGCCGACAGTATGTTCTTCACGGTAGTCGTTACACCAACATTTTTTGTCCGGTCTACCACCATGCCGCCAGCTCGTATCGTATCTCGTCAAAGAGGTAAGCGACCGGGTTGTTGACCAGTTGGATGACCGCCTCGGCCTCGGCAGCGGTCACCGCACTCACTTCACCTTCCACGTAGATATAACTTTTGGACGGTAGTGTGTACACGTCTTGCTGGTGTATAGGGATCGTAATCTCATCGTTGTTATTTAAAGTCTGCGAGGCGTACGGTAGATGTACGTGCTCTTCAAACTTTTGCACCGTGTCGTCTATTTCGTACTTGTCGCTTACTCCAAGAATCGATGACATATTACTGCTGCACTGTGAATCCAATTCGTCGAAGAAACGTCTTGTTCTCAGGTGTCAACTCGGTCGTTGTCTTATGACGACTGACAGATTTTACCGGTACGCTGACCTCCTTGCTCGACTTAAATACCAAACCCATTTTATATTCCCTCTCCTCCTCTTCTTCGCCGCAAATGAAGACGTAGGGTGATAGTTTCCCCGCGAAAATTTATCAGACGTCCGTCCTGATCCAACAGTCGTACCGTAATGTGGTGGATGCGATTCGTATTCACCGGTACGTATATCACGGTGGACGGTGACTCGATGATTTTGAAACCGGGCGCAACGGACGGAAAGAACTCGTGAACCGTGTGTCCTTCCACTCCGTTACTGTACGACCCACGTGCGATATTACACTCTACACGTATCGTGTTCACCTTTATTATGGAAACGGGATGTTGAGACGTGTGCTTTTTGTTGGCTTCCAGCACAACATCGTCATAGCCCAGCAGCGATCCGATAGAGTGTGGAACGCTAAAGTCGATCTTCTGATTCGTTTCGATTTCACATTTCAAAGTGTTGTTGTTTGCAATCAATTTTATCTTTTCTCCTTTCGCTAAACGTTCGGTAATATAATTGCTGATGTCGTTGATCTCGTACGAACCCTCGGGCAATAGCACACGTTTGTCGGCGTTGCCGTACGCAAAACAGTTGTTCACACCGTATTCCACGTTTGGTATCGAATTGTAAGTGGACAAGTTGATCAGTCCGATTTCCCAGTCACCGACCAACTCCAACGGTGGGAAGAGATCGCATGTCAAGACGCTTTGGTTATGACTCAGGCAAAACAACATTGTCGTCGTTATCCGTCTGGATCCGGTTCGATACTAACGCACCGCGCTCGCCAAAAATAAGAGGCACAGGTGTCCGCATATTACAGTGTTTGACGATTGGTGGTTTGAGTAATTGTAAAAAACGCTGGCCTGCTGGCCAAAGTATCGGATCAATTCGACGGGTGGTGGTAAGTTACCAAAGCTGTCAAAGTAATTGATCACCGTACCTTGTTTCCGGTAGCACACCCAATGCGTACCCGGTCCGTGAACACTGTCCAGATTGACGACGGCCATTTCATTGCGAAGCGGACGCGTGGGCAGTCGGTCTCTCATGTACACTCCGCGCAGCGGAATGTTTAGTGCTCGTGCATAATTAACCAAGTCGATATTTGTTAGCGGCGACGGCGATGTTTTTTTTTTCTCCCACCTCCACCGCTCTTCGGGTACGGACGTAGGTACAGACCTTTACCCACCATAGCCTTTAGACGACGTAGTGCGGCTGCCGCCACCTTTGACGTCTTCTTCTTTTTCCCACGACCTCTCCTTCTTCTTCCCCTAATTCCACCACCCAACTTGGCTTTGGTCTTCATAAGGTTAGTGACCGTCCAAGCCGCCGCTTTTTCCCCTAAACTCGCGTCGTTCGCTTTAACACGTGTCCAAGCGCGTTCCGCCAACTCCTTATCGGCGACCGCTCTGTGCGCTGTATCGCTGTACTTGCTGTACGCTATATCGTGCTGCTTGCACGCTGCGTCCAATGGATTTATACCGGGATCGCCTCTGCGCAAACGCTTTTCCAACTTGGTACCTGGTCCGCAGTACTGGTATCCGGGTATATGTAGCTCCACGGGTAGTATGTCGACCGCTTTGTTCAACACAGTTCCTGCAACCTCACCGATTCCTCCGACAGCACCGCTTATTACTTTCTTCGCGACCGATGTTAACAGTCCGGATCCCGTCTTTAGACTGGCTGATTTCCACTTGTACCGTCTACTCCGTTGTATTCTGTTGCTGTTCCGTCGACTGGTCATTACTAGATGCTTTCGGGTCAAACTCTATAGAAGGACTGAACTCATCGGGGGGATGCAGATAAGTGTTACCTCTGTGGTACAACGCGATCTTCTCGTCCACAATTGTTCTGATTTTTTCCTCCATTTCTTCACGTACTGATATCACCGACTCAACCAAAGGTTCAACTCTTTTGAATCCATCTTCTATCTGCTTGATGGCTTCCAATTTATGGTCATGCATTATACTCTTCACATAATGCTCCATATCCGCATATGACTTCTTACCTTGCTGCTCATAATGAGATTTTAGATTTACGTATACGTCCACAATTTGCTGTGCCAGTTCGTTGTATTTCATCAAAGCAACACCGTTAATCTCCTGCTCCTTTTTCTTAAGCGTACGGAAATTCACGGCATCGTAGTCTTTCATCTGTGCACTGTTGGCCACATTGCACAACGATCGGTGCTCCATATCGAATTCACCTTCGCTGGTCAATTTGAAACCTTCGCCGGGCGGTCCACGCGCTGCACCACCACCGCCCTCATACCGTCCGAATTTGTCTACACTCATCTCTACACTGATACAGTAATCTTCAGTTCACCACCCTCAATAACACCTCTCTCTCGCAGTTCCTCTATGATCGACGCGATCTCCACGTCATGACCAGTGTGTCCGGCTTCCTTGGACGAGATCAGTAAGCGTAGACGATCACATATTTCATTTACATTGTCGTAATACATGTATTTTATCGGTGCGCTTGAATGTTGGATTGACATTCCTTTTCCCGTTTTTGACTTATTGGTCGGCGGGAAGATTTGCGAGATTACTTTCTTATACTTGCTGCTTGAGTTTCGTTTCACCCGCCCCAGTCCATCCAGGTGTGCTTCACTAATGGAAAGTATCTGTTTGTAACGTCTCAAGTCCCTGTCTTTGTACCCGACCGGGTTTGACTTGAACAGTAGTTCGTACAGCCCACGGGTACCGACAAAAAACTGATTACTGCCATCCAAACGTACCTGATCGCCATCAAACGATATAACCGAATCTCCAATTTGCCACCGCTCGGTGTTTGGATTAAAATGTATACCGTATGTATGATCAAACTCGTTTCTATTTGTCGAAGCGTTGGCCATGTCGGTATATTTCTTGGCAAGCGCTCCCATGCGCTCGTAGGCAACCGGTTCGTCTTTCGGTTTCTGCTGTTCCTCTTTGCCTTGTTCCTCTTTTTTTATGTCTAATTTTTCGTCTTCAATTTTTATCTTCGTCGCAATCTCCTGCAGTGGTTCTATAAGTGGTCTGAATGTCTTCGCCATTACACGGTCGGCTTCTAGCTCACCGTGTTGCATAGCTCTGTGCTTCCGTTTTATCGATTGAGTCAACCGATCTATATCCACCGCCACTTGTTCTCGTGTCGACGTCATATCGACTAATGACCGACGGTAGATACCACGTAGGTACCTAGAAACCAGGATGTAGGTACCTAGAAACTAGGTTGTAGGTACCTAGAAACCAGATTGTAGGTATCTAGAAGCAAGATTGTAGGTACGTAGGTACAATCAGACAATCGCTGGCACATCGAGCTGGACGTTTCTGAAAAACATTACTCTTCGCTTATGTTTGCGTAGAAATCGTAGTACACGGTGCAGATGGGTCTGAATGGCTCTACTTTTGACCCCTTTCATACCACCGTAATATTTAGTGACTATATTATCGGCGGGATAAATTTTCTTTTTCGTGAGCAATGATGAAAACACAGCGCTTCTTTTCACTCCGTCTCGATACTCTGCGATTTCAGCAATCACTGTATTATCCTTTACCGGCAAGTCGGCCATATATCGCTTCAATTCTCTGATTGGGCGTTGCACTTTGTTGTGTAGATGAATCAGAAACGAATTCATTAACCAGAATTCATCTGGATAAGCGCCAACGTATTCGGTCCATATGTGAAAAAGTCGGTGGTCGACCACTTTATACACTCTATCCACCGGGTCCCAGTCCAGACCGAACAGGTGGCAGTATGGACGCAGAGTCGGGAGTGCGGCCTTCAGGAGCGTACAACTTAACAGCCCTTGACCACGACAATTGACAAGACCAAACTCTGTATTAGCTCGGCGTCTAGGTAGTGGGAGGATGTCACCGCTGAATCGAACGTTGTAGCTAGGGTCCACCACACATTTGACTCCGTACAAGTGTGCTTGTTTGTATACGGTGACGGGCGATCTGATTGGAATCGTGCGTTCAGTGATCAAGATGCAGGATTGTGCGTTGTCAATGTCACAAGCATATGCCAACATATCCATGACTACGGTCACATAGTTCATTGAACCGTGAGCGTTAATTAGTGATATGTCACCCCGTCCGCGATACATGTTCGGCAACGGTCTAAAGCGTGAAATAAAGTTCCACGGGTGACGTACGGTCGTCTGAAACATACAATCAGCGTAGAGGCAGAATCGTAACGGGACATTTTTCTCTTGGCACTTGGCGATGAATTTCAACCACAACGACTTGTTGTAAATCCTCCCGTCCGCTGTGATCATGACAATGATAATCGGTCGATGTGACCGTCTCGGTGTCAGCGCGTGACGCCAACATCTTGGGTGATATGCACTCTTATCCCGCGTTCGGCTGCAGTAATTACCACAGAATTTTTTTTCCCTTTCAAAATACCAAGTACAAAGGTTGGCTTTCGGACGCGTTTTTGGTGCGCGCGCTACCAGAAAATGTCGTTGATCCGGATAGTTCGCTATCTCAGTCATGACTGAGTGCGATAAAACGATCGAATCCAATTCGGTATCTGCCCTTGTCCATATCGCATTCTTTATTGACCACGATAAATCCGTGTGTGTGATCGGTCCACGCTTTTCTGCATATCCGCTTAAACTTCTCGTAATTCATATCGGTGTTTACATGATCGTGATACACATGTTTCAGGTTCCGGTCGTCTTGTCGGAACAGCATCAGTAGGTTCGCATTGTCACGCACCAACTGTTTTGGAATACGGCTGTAAGTCTGACACAAGTAGAAGCTGTCCACATTGTTATGACGTCCCATGGCAAAATAGCTTCTTATGTTGTTTTGTTTCTCACACGCTACGTCGTCAAATATCATGATCGAATTCGGATTGGCTTCGGCCGGACTGATCACCTCTTCGTTTTCGCTGTAGGCAAAGTATCCGATTTCCGGTACCTTAGCCATTACCTCGTGTAAAAATGTATATTTAGGTTGGTACAACGACTTGCTGAATACATACAAGTTTTCAAAACACAGTCCGTTGTCGGCGAATAACAGGTTGAATACGGCATTGGTCTTTCCGCAGTTGGATGGGCCGCACACTATACACCTGATACTGTTCGGTAGTAAAGCACTGTGTCTTCTGCCCATCTGGTCACCACCACCACCATTGCCAATGTACTCGTCAAAATTCAATAGTGGTAATTTTTCCTTGTGTTGTACAGTGCGTATCTCCATTTTGAATGTTCATCGCACACTTATGTACTCAGAGTATATCTTTTTTGTCGACCCACGAATCGTGTGTGGAATCGAACCCCATCCACCTAACGAGCACTTTGTCACCTCGTCGACGTAGCACTTTCTCGACCAGGTACACGTCTCCGTGCTTCGCCTTGCTCAGTTCTTGTTCGTAAAACGCTCCTTTCAACACTTGACCACGTACATCTCGTAAAAGATAAGTGGTGGGACGTGAAGGTTTAACCGTATCGACAGTGAATATCTCGTTGGTCCAATTTGGAAGGTAGCCTTTGGCAAAAGTCTTCTTGTACTTACTGATTCTCACCTGATCGCCAACCTTGAATTTTGTTTTGAGCGGTACTTTTTTCCTATACGTAGCCTCGTTGATCGCACGCAACACCTGCTTTTCGTTTCTTTTCGTCACCTGCGCGGGTTTCATTTGTATAGTGCGGTGCACCGTGTTGTTGTATTCGGTGACCAACTTGGGCAGTAAATGTACCCATTTGTACGTACCTTGCGCCGTGAATTGACGCCACATCTTCTCTTTCAACGTTCGATTGAACCGCTCCACTATGGAAGCCTTCTTCTCCGAGTACGTGCTGTAGTGGTTTATGCTGTGTTTTTTAAATACTCCTTGCACGGTGCTGTTGTACCATTCCGTACCCTGATCGGTTTGAAAGTGTCGCGGCGTTTGATTAACGCTCTTCAATACCGTCCGCAGTGCGGTGGCCACACCGACTCCGCCCTTGGTCTTTAGCGGAACGGCAAAGGCGTACTTGGAAAAACAATTGATGACGGTCATAATATAGCGGTATCCTTTGTTTACCTTGGCGTACGGTATCATTTCCACCAGATCTCCCTGGTACAGATCGTCTACTCCTTTCAGCTCGACCCTTCGCGTGGTGAAGTGACGTCGGGCCGGTTTGTGCAGTTCCTTGGCTATCTGCTGTCTCATGATGACTGACACTATTTTACTCTAAGGGCTTGGGGATACACACGCACCGCTGGTCATTTTGATCAGTGGTATTCGAAGAAAATTAAGCAAAATTGTGAGGTAATAAAACTGGATGGACAATTTTAAAGTAATTTTTTTAACCGTTGCTAGTTGAACTAGTTAATAATACTTTTTTGTGTAGAGCGGAAGTAGTGGTATGTATAATATCGATTACAGAGTAGAGAAGTTTGTTCTCAAACTCCGGATGCGGTTGCTTTTAATTAATTTCTCAACAGCGGAAGTGGGGTGGGTAGCAAAGCGGCGGAGGTTGATAGCAGTGTCGTCAACTTCTTTCTCAAGCACCGGATGCGGTGGTAACATTTTCATATTGTAGAAGAAAAGCAGGAAATGATAACAATTAAGTCTGCTTTATTTAATATTCTTTCACACGGTTCGGCAGTACATTGTATTTCGAACGTATATTGCGAAATTGGTATCGACTTTCTTGTTTATCAAACACCGGAAGCGGCTGTATCGCGTGTCAGCGGGTGGGGGAACAAAACATAAATACTCAGTGCAGTTTCGTTTGCTTGTTACACTTCCAACATGGACGACCAGACAGCGTACGAGATACGTCTGCAGACGTTCTACAGAACTGTCTGCGAGGAAGTGTACTTGTTGGTGTTCCCCAACACAAATGTGCGTGTGGAGGCGTTGGCGGAAGCAGGCTTTCTATATGAAGGCGATGGTGACTGCGTACGGTGTCCAAGCTGCTTCATTCGTTTGTGTGAGTGGGAGGTGGGTGATGATCCATTCATCATCCACAAATCCAAAATGCCACACTGTCCGTTTGTCCGGTATGTGGACAAGTAGAACACCTAGAATCAGTCCTTTTCAGGACTCACACAACACACCGACACAAACAACACCGAAACACCACAGACGCACACAAACACCGTAAACCCACCCGTTCTATCAGAAAGATCTATCTGCATCCGTACACATGTGTATGTGTGCGTATGTACATAATTTTTCTCGGGGGCGGACCGTCCGAAGTCTGTAAAAGCGGTGACGGCGATGTTTGCGTGCGTACACATAACGATCACAAATATAGACATGTAGTAGTGGCACGGTTGTATTAATTACTTCCATCCGGTTTTTAAAGTATTTTTCCTAACGTACAATGTATTTTTCAAGTATTATTATTTTCTTTATGTATCCTGGTCAACAGGATGTAGACGGTCTGAATTACATTTATTTTATTCGTGTAATTTTTTGTAACTAATAGCCACCATCTGGTGTTCGACTTTAGTTATAAATAAACAAGCATCTGCATCCGGTATAAAATTACACCTGTCCGTTGACGACCCGGTTTGCGTGTACAATTATGCTGATAACATCTTGTTCAATTAACGTTCTTCACGTATCCTGTTCTCACGGGTGACAGTTGTGACTAATAGCCACCATCTGGTGTTCGACTTTAGTTATAAATTAACAAGCATCTGCATCCGGTATAAAATTACACCTGTCCGTTGACGACCCGGTTTGCGTGTACAATTATGCTGATAACATCTTGTTCAATTAACGTTCTTCACGTATCCTGTTCTCACGGGTGACAGTTGTGACTAATAGCCACCAAGAGCTTGGCTAGCACTAAGAGCTTGCATTTCAGTTAAGTTATGTAAATTTGGTTCGGTTCATGATATTTCTCGATTTATATCATATGTTCCTACCTCCTTTCTTACTTAAAGATGTACCACTTATCCAAAACCCTTGGTCTAATGTTTAGAATTTCCTAAATATTGGTTTTGTCAACCGTTTGTCATGTACTTTTGTAACCTGAATTGACCGTAACTATCTTAGAACCCAATATCTAAGACACAGGTTTTCACTGTAATTTTAATAATACCGTGATTCAAAGCCGTTCAGTAAACTGATTACGAATGTCAGACGTTTGTCTGACTGCTACAACAGTATAATACTGTTAAAACTAAGTGAAGTTATTGGGAATAAAATTTTCATCTAATAACGCTACTTTTAACTACATTACTTGTATTAATGATACACTTTTAATTCGTTATACTGAAATTAATAAAAAAAAAATCAGAAGTGCAGCAGATCTGACTGAATCTCTCGCAAATTTTTGAAGACCCACCGTTCTTTTACAATGATCAATCCATGCGATTCTCGGCTGAATTATGTACTAATTATCACGTAATATCGTACCAACAAAGTACTCTCAATAAGACAAGATCATTTAGATCGGAATTTATCGAAAAAACTTCACATTACAGTAATTTATAATTCTTTAAATTTCACTTTGGGAAAATAATTATAAATGGCTTAATGAAAATCACCTACCCAAATCGTTTGATCTGTTACAGAACTGTAGGGAAGACACACTTTAATGCAAAATGTTAGTTTATTTTTTTCGGAAGTTAAATTGTTCTTCAAAAATAGTCGATAATATGAATATTAAAGCTTCTATCGGTTCAGATAATATTCAGCCAAAATATATTGATCCCCAACTACGCATATTTTTGGAACCGATTCTCTTAAAAATAATATATAATCAGGTAGCATATACGTATATAGAATACCTTCGTTCCATATCGGTTATAATAAAAATTAAGAAGTTTCTCGTTTCTAACCAACTTCAGAAATATTGTTGTGAGCGGAATATTCTGAATGAATCTGAGAACGGTTTTGTTCCGGTCCAGTTTACCAATGGTATACTTGAAATTATTACATAAAAAATTAACAGAGCTGTCGATAGAAGAAATATGCTAGTGGTTGTCCTGATGGACCTTGCGAAAGCCTTTGACACAATAAAGCATGATAATTTTCTGGAGAAAACCATGACAAATAGCAGTTTTTGGTAAACTCTTATCTAATTATTTACTCTTATCTATTATTTTAATAACTTAAGAAATTGAGAGTAAAAATCTTCAATACCAGCAGTGACTTTTTGAAACAGACTTCAAGAGGTATACAGGGATCCCATCTCTCAACTTTGTTATTTATTCTGTGTATAAATGACCTAAGGTCTTCAAGTTTAATAGTGAAATGTTTAAATACGCACATAACACCATTTTAGTGTGCGAGCATAAATTCATTTCAGTTGTCAAAGGTATGATACAGGCAGACCTGGATATGTTAATAAAATATTTTCATAACAACTACATCCAGGTGAATAGGTTTTTAAAATTTTGCTCCACTTAATTTATTTTTATTTACAACTGTACTGTTTTGCGCAACCAGCAAATGTCTTCATAATATACAATTTTAAAAATAACGTTACACGTTAAAGGAGGACACCACTCATTAGCAGGACTTCCGCAGTTAATTGCTACTTAGCCTTTGCACAATTTAATCATTAAGAGTATTCAGTTAATATTAGTAATTTTAATTATATTTTTAATGTGTTTATTAAGCGTGATTAGATTTGAACTGTATTGAATGAAGTTAACCTAAGTCTGCTCCACCAGGAGGTGGAGCAGACTAAGCCGACGATAAGGATTGCCTGGTAAATGTGAAAAACTTAGTTCACGAATCAGTGGGTTGGAGTTGTAAAATAATTTTAATTTAAAGCGTTGATACATTTCGTGTATGGCGTCAACAATAAGTGGGATATTTAGGTCCGAGTAAAGTGTACGATTTGATACATAAAATGCAGCGTTAACTAGCGTACGAAGCAGTTTTGACTGAAACCGTTGAAGTTTAGCTATGACTGATGGTTTTGATGAAGCATAGATTTGGACAACTGTACATCCACAGTGGCTTAAGTAAAGTTTTATATAACAGCAATTTTTGAGGTATTGGTATATTTTATCGATGAAATAGAAGGCTATATAGTTGTTTTCACCTACCATCTAATGCTTTACGTTTAATGCTTACATGCTCGTTTCATGTAAGCCGTCTGTCTATTTATGTAGACCGAGATACCGAATTTTGTCAGCTTAAGGTAGAGGAGAGTCATACAAGAAAACTCTCCGACAGGTCTGCCGTCTCAAGGTAAACGTAACGTGTTTTGTTAAAAAGGTAGGTGAATGGTTTAAAAAAAACAATATCAGTAGTTTTTAGAAATTCAAATTTCTTGAAAATTGATGATATACGCTGAAAATAGAATTATCTGTCACAAGATTGAATGTTTATACTTAAATTATAATATTCTATGTAAATGTGAACCAAAGTACGGTACATACAACGTGAAATATGTGGGCTTGCATTTTAATTTTGATTTGAAATGGTATACGAAAATTCAACGACTACGACAAAAGTTGACTGATGTAGGGTTTAGATTCTATCAATTGGGTCCCTTATTCGATTTTTCACGAGAAAAATAGTTTCGTGCACTGGTGGAATTTTGATTAGATATGGGTTAACAAATGATGGATTTGCTACTTATTATATACGTAATCCGTTAATATAACACATTGAAAAACTATGCAAATAGTTTTTCAGTTAAACTAGTAGGCTAACATTCGGACTGACGTAATGCAATTTGATAAACTTCTCAATTAGGTTGTCGTATTGAAACACTATTTTTAACATTGAGTACGGGAAGCAGATATTGAAGTATTGTACTCTTAACTTCTTATTTCTAAAATAATCAATAAACTAAGAAACCAAGATACTAAATGAAAGTTTACCGAACGTTTCTATTTAGTTGGTTTTTTCTTCAGTTAAATATCATGTTTTATAGGGACAGACAATAGTTACCTACTTGACTCAAGACAGTTCATCTAAACTTATTATTTTACAGAAATAGGCAAAGCAGTTACTGAAATTTTTGTTGCCCAAACGTTAAACTTATTTCAACTTATTCAGAATTAAAAAGAACTCCGTAAGGAATAACTTTTGCCGTTGGTGTTTTGGTATTTTTAATAACGCGATACCTAATATTAGTATATATAAGTGTGCGCGCGCGAAATTGTCTTAATTCTATTATGAGGCCGCTTTTTCCTTTTTCCTGTGTTCCTTTAAAATTAATAAGATATAGGTTAAATGTCTAAGCTGATCGACTGACAAACCCCATCAGATCACGATAAATGAAACTAATAATGTTGCTAAATTATTTCATGTAACTATTTAAGGTAACTATTCAATGTAAGCTAAATTATTTAACATGGAGAGATTCATTTAATGTGTAATTGTAAAATTTTAACTAATAAGGTAAATTTTGATTTGAATTAAAACTTAAAATTATTTTTTATGTAGATTTATTGTCTGTCATGATTGATCGAAGTATTGTTGCAATCAATTAAATTTAAATAAATAACATGACAGTAACTCGTACCATTTTTGTAAACTATAATTAGCTAACCTAACTGAATCGTTACCCAGGAATTTATAAGGCCAGACTATAAAATAGAAAAACTGAGAGATAATATCACATACTACAATATCGTGCTATAAATTATGTTACAGTAGGCGTACTTATTTTGTTTTAGTTTCACAAATTGTCTCACATCTCTTTATCCCCATTCGAATACCTCTCCTTTTTTGAAGAGTAAGTTGAAACCAAAATAACTGAAAGCAGACATTTGCTTCGACACTAAATGTTTAACCGCTGTCTTAAAATTGACGGTACACTTCTTTTGAAAAGCAAACTTTCGTTTTAGATTTTGTTATACAAAGACCAAATTTGGTGCATATTTTTTTCCAGCTAAATAATAAAACAAAAAATATGACGGCGCACATTAACGGCTCAAAGTTTTTTATTCAAGTGAAGGGGTTAATATGTCCTGTCCTGTATGGTTTCATATATAATGAGTTTCACAAAGCATGGCTCATCGTACTGGATAATAGATTGCGAAAAGGTTTATAATGTAAATACATTAAAAAACACCTTTGGTAGAGTAAATCAAGATATTTCGTTCATGAAAAATGAAAAAATAGGATTTACAAAGAATATATTATTGAATTTTTTATAGTTACTTGGAAAAAAGGTCATTATAAATGAAGGATTCAGAAATAATTGCTCTCATAAATTTTCTAATAGCATAGGTGTACCTCAAGGCAGTAAACTCAACCGCTTCTAATTTTCTTATTGATTAACGAAAAGCCACCGAGTGATAGTGTATGTGTTTTATTTTGCTGTTGATATGAAATTGTATAAACATATATTCATAATTTTGTTGTCTGGAAACTTCTTCAAAAACACTAGGAAAACAAAAATCTATGGTGTGAAAGAAATTACTTAGAATTAAACAATACAAATTTAATCAAAATTAAGTCTAACAAACGAGTTTCAGTAAATGTTTACAACGGTTAGGTTTCAGTTGTAAAATATTTAACAGTAAAATTTTTAATTTAATTTTTTGTGATTTAACAATCTTAATGGTTTTTGCGTGGCAAACTGTTTTGAAGATTTTTTTGTTTTATGTGACATTCATAAAACTAAGAATGAACAGACGTCCAAAACAGTTCGCAATAAACTTACTGGACAAAAAATACGACTATAGTCTACTTTACTTTTACAATCATATAATGCTTGCTTGTATATTTTTTATTTTAATTCTCAATCATTTAAAAATTTATTTATTTTAGTTAAATTATGTAAAACCCTGTTTTAAATGAACACTAATACATTAGAACTTTGAATACAACGTACTATTTTACGTAACTAATCATTGCGTTAGTTGTAATAGTTCTTTATTACTTTTTCAGACCCCCTGAATCCAAAAAACATTTTTTTTTTTTTTTTAGCGATTGGTCTGTGTGTCCATGTCTCTCTCTCTCTCTCTCTGTCTGTCTGACTCTCTCTCTCTCTCTCTCTCTCTCTCTCTCTCTCTCTCTGTGTGTGTGTGTGTGTGAACAGAATATCTCAAGAACGGAACATCGCACGAACTTGAAACTTAAGTTGCATACCACTACCGGACCCGACACGAACTTTTTTATTAAAATCGGTCAATCGGAAGAAGTAGTTTAATCGTGTAATTTTTCACTTTTTTGCGATTTTCTCAAAAACTGGCCCTGCGATTTTTTTTAAAACATCTCATTTACGAAATTTTTTTATGTTCTACAAGATAGGGTAGGCGCCACGTTTGCTGAAATTTTTGGTAAGGCTGTTTTCACGTAAAAAATTGTTTTTTAAGATTGTGATTTAAATAGCGTAAAAATGTACATAATAAAGTTTTAGAAAATTAAAACTCCTACAACTTTTATTTCAAACAGTTTTTGTATAACGCTTAGTGTAGCGGTAATTAGCAATTTTTCGTTTTTTCTCTCACGAAAACGTGTGAAAATCGATTTTTTTTAGATTTCGGCCTTAGTATGAGAAAAGTGTATTATAATAAAATTTATAGGAAATTAAAAGATCCACAATTTTAATTTTCAGTATTTTTCTCTACAGAGCCTAGTTTAGCGTGAAAGAGTGATTTTCCCTAATTTTAAGTCAAACTGATGTTGATTTCGCGTCTTTCACTCATGATTAAAATTAGGTTATGTTTGTGAGGTTAGTTTTTTATTTATTTCTAATGTTTTATTACTAATGTTAGGTTTATTGATAATTATTTGCATTGGTAAGAGAGAGTTGTGTGAGTGTTTCACACCAGATTTATTTTGTTTATTTAACGTCGCATCAAATACAGTGGTTATTAGCGACGACGATGGGTTGTAACTGTGATGGATGAAATTTATTTTTGAAACGTATGATAATATGCCGTGCAGTGGGATTCGAACCAAAGACCGCATGATGAGAGGCGAGCACGTTAACAACTACGCCAATGCGGTCAGTGTAATATAGTCTATCCCATGGAACCATGCAGCACGTCAAAAAATAATGTCTTAAAATTGTGATCGAACGTAGCGCGATCTATTCGAATTACAAAAAATGTTCTTTGCTTTTTAGATAAAACTAGCTATATACTTTGAAACACATACTAAATACAATATACGATAGTACCAGTAGAAAGAATTCATAGAGCAGGCCTATTGTAAAACATCCGGTCTGTCGCCGGTTGTTTGGACTGAAGGCGTTGGTAGAGTGAAACATAATTACGCATCCATTTTACGGACTCTTTACCCGTAGTCTGTTTCTATATGCTGCATGGTTCTTTGGAGTGTACTATAGTTTTTTATCTATTATTTTAATTAAACTTTGTACTTTACGACTTTCAATTATTAGTCAATTGACTGTGGAATATTATATTGCTTTTTGTAGAAAAATAATTGCTTTAAACAAGAGACCAAAAGTGGAAGTCGTATCGGCACTTATACCTTCTGAGGTTCTAAACCTAAAATTGTTCTTCCTAAGCCTATTTTAAAGAAAAATAAGTAGTATATTAGATTTGATGAGTTTTATATAAAGTGTTAAATTTATTTTAATTTTTTATATTTGTTTGCTTTATTTTAATTTATTCATATTAGTAAGTAAAAGGTGTCTCAGTCTGAACCAGTATTATATTTGCCTATTACTGTACCAAATTCGTTGATTGAAGGATGCGAGTTATTTCTAAAAGAATTTATTGAACGATTAATAGAAAAGCAGATTAACGGAACAGTAGATTATACGTCTGATGCTAATATTATACGTGTAAGGTTGATAAAAATAGAGATCTGTTTTGATAGGGATAAATAGTAATTATTTTACTCTATTTTATTTATTTAATTATATATATATTTTTTTTGTGATAATAATGTGATAGTTACCGCTATCATAGTTGACTGTGGTTAGTAGTTATCATTTCCAATTTTACGCTTCGTTGTTTTTTTTCCTTTAAAATTGTTTATTTATTTTCATTATCAGTGAAAGTCATGAATTAGGTATGTTATTATGTAACACAGTAATTGTAATATTTCCTCTTTTCTTTTATTATTTGACCCACTGATTTATTGTTGGTAATTGTTTTTATAGTTTAATGGTGGATATCATTTGAGTAAATAAACATCAGTATGGCTATGACATCCGATTTAGATCCGAGGGATACGTCGTTTTTGTCTGCCCTGCGGGATTTAACAGTGAGATTTGAATCGATACCTAGGGGACCAAATGGTGCTAATACAGGTAAAGACATGTCCGCTATTGGATTAATAGGAGTATTTAAGGGTGATTCACAAGGGACTTTGACTGTTCTTGATTTGTTTACTCAGCTAGAGCATGCAGCTGAACTGGGGCAATGGCTTCCAGAAGATCGATTAAAAGTAATATTTTTGAAAGTTAAGGGGCCTGCTGCTCTATTCGTTAATTCAAACCTTGTAACGTCTGCTGCCAATGCTACATATGATGTAGTTAAGCAAGCCTTAATTGATAGGTTCACGCCTAAAGAACTTGATCAATACCACTACACCGCCTTACAGACAGCTATTCAGGAGAAGGGTGAGACGCCTGAACAATTTTCAGATAAGATTAGACGGTTGGGTAATAAAACTATTCGCGCCACTGACAACCCAGTGGAACAGTGTATTTTAAATGAAGAGGCAAATCGTAGGATGTTGGCTGCGTATATTTCGGGTTTAAGAGATGTAGTTGGGGAGCAAGTCCGATATGCTATTAAAATGCTATTAAAAATTCTAATGCAGATGAATCAAAAGCTGTTTATGCTATTCAGCATAAAAATAAAGCAACATGTTTTCGTTGTAATAAAATTGGGCATTTAGCTATGAATTGTCGTACTAAGTTCGGTCCTAAGCCAGGAAACTATAACAACAATAGTAATAATAAGACTTTTTGGGCAGCTAGAAATACCGGCAATGGCAATGGGAATAATAATAATAATAATAAATCTTTGAATTATATCAATAATAGTGGTCGGAATCAGTCAAGAGGTAATAATTCATCAGAAAGTGTAGGATCCAGTAATAATAATCAGAATAATGGTGGGGTTAGCGATAAAACTAAAGTGTGTTTCAGATGTAATAAACCAGGTCATTTTATTAAGACATGTAGAGTGAATTTAAACTTAAATCGTTCGGGAGTGAGCACCCAAACCTCGAACTAGTTACACCCCAGTTAGATTCTGATAATGTGCAATTAAGTGTCAGACTTATTTCTGATTCTACCTATTTAAACGATTTATCTTTGAGAGTTATGGTAGGTACTAAATTTTGTTTGTTTTTAATTGACACTGGAGCTACAATTTCATTGATCAGACAAGACATTAGTAAAAGTAAAATATATCCTGCTTCTATAAATGTAACAGGGGTAACGGGTGCACCTTTGCAAATTGTCGGAAGACAAGAATTGATGATAACTATTGAAAGGAGTAGATGCACACATGATTTTTATATAGTTAGAGAATTTAAAATGCATTACGATGGTGTTATAGGTAGAGACTTGTTGAGTGTATTAAATATGTGTATAAATGTAGGTGATAATTGCGCAATTATAAATGGTGAATATTTTGGATTAGATAGATCGAGGGCCGGTCTGATCAACCATCCAGATAGGGTCTATCGGGTTGTTACCGGGAAAAACGTCAGTGTCCTGCGTCCGTTAACAATCAGTGGTATAGAGTGTATATTAGAGAATTTTGATAAAGACTTGGATCCAAGCAGGGAAATATTAGTGGAACCTATAGAGGAAGGGTTGCCACCTGGAGTTCATGT
This sequence comes from Catonia carolina, assembly GCA_035578175.1. Lineage (NCBI taxonomy): Eukaryota > Metazoa > Arthropoda > Insecta > Hemiptera > Achilidae > Catonia > Catonia carolina. Next base: position 6,906,437 of record JAQMRL010000004.1, read on the forward strand.
TGCTAGGGTAGTAACATATGTAAGTACTGATGATAAATGGGGAACTAGGCCTAGAGTATTATTGAGAGTTATGAATTTATGTGAAGGTGATGCTATATTAAGTGGTAATGTGTGTATAGGAAGAGCGACTACTGATTATTCTTGTTAAGGCAACTAAGTAAGCACGCCTTGAAATAAATCCCGAAGTACGGAATAACGTAAATTTAGCAGCAGGCACGGAATAAACTTGGTACATTAATTGATTATCCACGACAAATAATCCCTTAACGTAGAGCAAAGGCAAAAACGATTGAAACCAGAGGACCAGACCACTTTTTAAGGCGCTAGCGGTCAAAGCGAATCGATTGAAATAGCAAGCACGATGGTTTAAAACAATGTACTGAAACTGACAAAGGCAGATAAGGAACGAACGAACTAGGAAACATAGGCAAAAGGAAGACACACTAATGTAATACATGCAATATGCTTAAGTAACGCTTACCTTGAGACTTGATTGTAGACAAAGCTGGTACGAACACGTGGATAACGCACTGGATACAAGCGAAACTGTAAACTAGCGATAAATACACAAACATTGTACATGAGCCAACACGAAACAGTTCACACAACAAACATGAGCAAACGATTAGAACAAAGCGTAAACGCACACATAGGAATCAAACGACAACTTGCAAATTCGGGTGGCGTGCCGACGCCAATCGGCAGACGAGGAGGCAAAACGTTCCTTACATACCGCAAGCATTAACAAGAGTGTATCTACAAGAAGCAGGAAGCGAGGCAAAAGGGCTTAGGTAGAGGGGGAAATACGTAATTGAGTGATGTCATAGGAAGCAAAGCGGACAGGATAAGATCAGAGCAGCGGGACAATATGATTTACTTGACGGGGGGATAAGTGGCGTGAACAATTCTATTTGTGGAGACAGAAACATTGAGGGTAGTTGTGCTGCTGTTTTAAATCAAAATGTTATCGATAATGAGGATATAATTAACCAAGACGAGATTGATAATTTTGCAGGCTTCTATGAGCATAATTTAGAATGTAGTGTTGAACAGATGAGTTTCATCGACTCTAAGTTGTCACACTTAAATAGTGTTGATTGTCAGCATGTTAAAGCTTTACTGTTGGATTTTAAAGACATAATTTATAAGCCAGATTCTAAATTAGGATGTAATTTAGGGATTAAACACAGAATATATACAGAAAATGTGGTACCAATTAAAAGACCTATGTATCGGATTCCTGAGGCTTTAAAAACAGAGGTAGCTACTCAGGTAAAGGATATGTTAGATAAAGGTGTAATAAAAGAGTCAGAGAGTCCTAGGACTTCAAGTATCGTTATTGTTAGTAAAAAGAGTCCAGATAGGAAACCTAAATAAAGAATTTGTGTAGACTATCGTGCTGTGAACAGTGTTACCAAAAAGGATAATTACCCTTTGCCTAATATAACAGATACGTTAGGTTCGTTAGGAAGTAATACTTACTTTACAACTTTAGATTTAGCTTCTGGGTTTTATCAGATACCTTTGCATGAAGAGGATAGAGAAAAGACAGCTTTTACGACACCTAATGGGCATTATGAGTTTTCGAAGGTACCCTTCGGATTGTGTAATGCGCCTGCAACCATGCAGAGAGTATTGGATAAGGTGTTAGGTAAATTGAAAGGCGAAGAAGCATTGTGCTATCTAGATGATTTAATAATTTTTAGTCCAGATTTGGGGAGTCATTTGATTCGTTTAGGACATGTTTTCCAAAAGTTAAGAGAAGCTAATCTGTATATTCAGTTATCTAAATGTAATTTCGTAAATACTGAAGTAGAGTATTTGGGCCATATTCTTTCTCGGGAGGGTAAAAAACCTGACCCTAAGAAAACACATTGTATTGAAAATTTTCCAGTTCCAACCAATGTTCGTGAAGTTAGAGGCTTTATAGGTTTAACTTCATATTATCGTCGTTATGTTTATGACTTCTAAAATAGTGAAACCTTTGACCGATTTAACGAAAAAGGATGTTGAGTTTGTGTGGGGTAGTGAACAACAAAAAGCGTTTGACATTTTGCGTACCAAATTGATGAATAATCCAATTTTAAGATTTCCAGATTTCACTAAATTATTTATTTTAAGCACTGATGCCAGCGATTATGCTGTCGCTGCTATCTTGAGCCAAATTCATGAAAAGGGACAGGAGTATGTTGTAGCTTATGCAAGTAGGTTAATGTCCCGTGCTGAGAAAAATTATGGGATCACCGAGAAGGAATTACTGGCAGCCGTGTTCGCCACTCGACATTTTAGATGTTATCTATTAGGACGTAAATTTCTCTTGGTAACTGACCATTCAGCTATCAAATGGTTGATGAGTGCTAAAGATCCTGGGGCTAGATTAACTCGTTGGACAACTAAACTATCAGAATATGGTTATGAGGTAGAACATAAGCCAGGAGAAGCTCACGTGAATGTTGATACTCTAAGTCGACAAGTAAATGCTGTAAATGTGCCACATATAGACAGGTTAGAAGTTTTAAAACATCAGAAAACAGATTTGTTTTGTCAGTTAACGATTCAAGCTTTAAATAATAAAGATCCTGAATATAGTAAGTCTTTTATTTTAGATACTGATCTACTGTTGTATAAAATTAGTGATAATGGACATTTGTTAGTAATACCACAGGAATTAGTACAAAACATTATAAAATTACATCATGACACAGTATTTTCTGATCATCAGGGAATTAAACGCACGTTTGAATTGATAAACAATCGTTATTATTGGCCTTCTATGAGAAAGGATGTAGAGTCTTATATAACAGGCTGTATTTCCTGTAATCACAGGAAGCGAGGTGCCATGCGACGAGCTCCGTTAGGACAATTTGAAGCGGTGTTAGAACCATTGTCGTTAGTAAGTTTAGATTGTGTTGGTCCATTACAATTGTCAAAACATGGTAATAAATATTTGTTGACTTTTATCGTTTACCATTCTCGCTATCCTGAGGCGATACCATTACCCGAAATCAAAGCTTCAACTATTGCTAGAGCTTTTGTCCGTAAAATCATAGTTCACTATGGAGTACCTAACAGGTTATTAACTGATCAGGGAACCAATTTTGTATCGAATCTCTTTAAAGAAACTTGCCAACTTTTAGGAATCAAAAAGTTGCAATGCACACCATATCATCCTAGTTGTAACTGCAAAGTAGAATGATTTCACCAAGTTCTAGCCGATATGATATCTCATTATGTTAACAAACGAGGAAAAAATTGGGACGAAAATGTGGACTATGCTTTATTAGCTTATCGATCTACGCCACATAGAGTAACTGAATATACCCCTTATTTCTTATTTTTCGGGAGAGAAATTCGTTTGCTTTTACCCAGTGGTTTTGGTTTTACTTTAAGAGATGAATCTGTTGATAATAATGTGTTGGATCTAATGAAAAGTTGAGGAATGCTTACAAAATCTGCTATGAGAATACTGCCAAAGAAGCAGCAATAAATAAAACTTATTATGATAGAACTACTAAAGCTAGAGAATTTAACGAAGGAGATTTTGTGTATTTGTATCAACCAACCATTAAAGCTCAGAAGTCTAGTAAATTTGCAAAATCGTTTATAGGACCTGTTTTCATAGTGCAGAAATTTAATAAAATGAATTATAAAGTTAGAACTGAATATGGTAATGAATTAATAGTGCATATAAATTGCTTGAAATATGCGAAGGGTTTTAAAAGTATAGTTAATGATGTGAGTAGGAGAGTACAGGAAGTTAAGGATGAAGAATAAAACTTGTAGTAAAACTGATAATATTATTAATAATAATCATAGTAGTGATAACGAAGTTACTAAACCTATTTTACTGCCTTTTAATAGACCACAAAATAACTTAGAAAATGAATTAAATGAAGATAATCAAAGTAGTAATAATTCTTCTAGTAGTAATGATTATCTAACTATAAATGAAGATCTAAATGATGATTTTGGAAATGACGATTTAGAAATAAATGAATTAGGTGAAATAGATTTAAACAGAAGTTCAGATGATGTAACTTATGACTTGGCTCATTCATTCAGTGATGGTAATGATCCAGAATTTAGTTTTGACACTGATGATGAGCGGCAGATTGGAAATGATACTACAATAATAGAACCTTTTGAAAGACCACAACGAAATCGTCAACCACCGGCTTATTTGCGTGATTATGTGTAGAATTTTTAAAATAATAATTTATTTTATTATTGTTTCTTTTCTTAATATATTTAATTAAGAATATTATAATATGCTTTGCCAGAACAAAGTGTTTTTTTTTTAGGTTTAAATGTTTCATATGAACGAGCCTGGATTTGGGAAACCCAGTACGGAAGCGTCGTGTTTCCTTTCTCAAACAAAACTTTCCTTTCGTTGGCTTCCAAATTACACTAAGTCAAAACTGACAGCCGCCTGTTTTGTAAAGATTCCTTACCCATCCTCGAGGGAGGGGTCCGTTTCTTTGTTGGGCGAAACAGGTGCAGGCTTGTTCATGCGAAAAGATTTGAATATTAATTATTTTATATTGTTATAGTATTAATGTTTATATTATGTTTGTAGGAATTTTCCTTTTGATACTTGGAATACATGGTAAAACTACTGAACTATGTACACAGTCGCAATGTAATTTGAGGAATGGAATTTTATTTTTAAAAGATCGTGATGTTATAATTAGTGGAAATAAATGGGCTATAGCTCTTACTCTGCAAATTCAAGACTGTTCTGGTTTATTAAATAGTCTTGATACGATTGCTAAAATTTTAAGTGTTACACAAGAAACTATTGAAAACAAAACGATTGATTTAATACCTTCTAGTGAAATTAAAAGCGTGATGTCTAATATTGATATTGTTAGGGACGAAGTACAAGCGTATGAAGAGATGTTACCAAAATTAAGACAGAAATGTGGTTTAGTAAACGGTATAGGTTCTGTTGTCAAATTTTTATTTGGTAATCCTGATGCTATAGATCTTGAGAACTTAAACAATAAAATTGATAGCATTCAACATGTATCATCTTCTATCGTTCATTCATCTTCAGATCAGTTGACTTATATCAAAGATCTCGATAAACAAGTACATGATAATGTGAAAGCCGTAACTGAATTAGCTGTTGCGTTCGGTTCTTTAATTACTCAAACAAGGAAATTGCTGGTACTGTAAATCGCCTTGAGCATTTCTTTATAGAATATATTAAAGTTTCGTCTGTTATACGGGAGATGGAAACATCGCTCAGACTAGTTCAAAAGGAGTTATTACAACTAAGAGAAGGTCTCAATGCAGCCTCTCTTGGGCATTTGAGTATTTTATTAATATCGCCTAAGTTATTAAGTGCTGTATTGTCAGATATAGTACATCATTTAAATTCAGATTTATCGTTATTAACTCAAACAGATGTTGAACATGTATACGTCTATTATCAAATGGCAAAAACTCTTGCTTTAAGTACAACTCAGGGTATTCGTTTATTAATTGAAATACCTTTAAAAACTAGTAATAGACATTTTGAATTATATAAAGTGCATACTTCGCCTTATTTTCATGAACCTTTACAAAAAGTTATTGCTATTGAACCAGAATCCAATTATATTATGGTATCGAAAGATAGATTAACTTATGCAATACCAAATGAAAGTTATTTGAATTAATGTCAACCTGGACCATATATTATTTGTCCTTCTGATATACCTTTGTTGAAGTATGAAACTAGTTGTATTGTTAATATTTTTCGAAGTCAGACTACTAATTTACAAGATGTGTGTAAACGAGTATTGTATCCAAACACTTTTGATCCTATTTCATATCGATCACCTGATAATTTATTTTGGGTGTATAGTTTGTCAGCGCCTGTAACTATTACTTGGAGGCATATGAATACTTCGTTAACTGGTTATTCTGTTGTTCATAGATCTGAACAGATTAATGGAACGGGGATTTTGAGAAACAGTTCGCAATATACTATTTCTTCTCAATATTTTACTTTGTTACCGCATTTAACTGGAACATCTACTTATGATTTCCAAGCATCTGTGATCCATATTCCTGATGCTCCTAATCTTGTATCTCAAACTGAAATGAATCTTATAAAAAGTGTTTATGCCAATACTTCGTTTATAAACAAACAATTGGAATACGTTCAAGAAATTTTAAAAAGTCATGCTAAACCAATTTCTTTTGATAATTTGATTGATGACATAAACCAAATAAATTAAGATAATTCTAGGATAACTAGGGTTTATGATACACATTATACTGCTGTCGGTGTATTGTTTGTTTTCATGGTATTTATCCTGTTATGGAGATTCCGAGATCGTTTTTCAAGATGTTTTGATGCACTACGACTGCGTCGACAAGCTGTTGTTAATGATGCTGTTGAATACCAAGCTGATTCTGTATCTGATCCACTTACACCTGAACAATCTGTTGATCAACCCATTTCTACTTCAACCTTCATTGATCGTTTGTTGCATACGCCTGCGCCGTCTTCCACGCCGCAGCCCATTCTTCGCTTCACCAGGCCTTCCATCGTGTAAAAGAGATTGCAGGAGCAATCCCTTTTTCAATGGCGGCGGGGTTATGTAGTACACAGAGAAATCAAGGGATATAAGGACATTATATATATATATTTGAAATTGTATATTTGGAATTGTATTCAAAATATTTAAACTCATTTTATTGTATTCATTTTATTGCATTCTTACTTAATTTCTCATGAATTCTTTTTTTTGTTATCGTATGATGATTCCGTTAATTAGTTTGATTTTGAAATTACTAAGTACCGCTTTACAAACCACGGCGTAACTTGTTTACTTATCGCCGGAAATTATTAAGTTATTTATTGTTTATTATTTATTTTAAGTAAATTGTTAAGTTATTTATTGTATTACTTCATTATAATTATGTCAGTTTTTTCTAAGAATCGACATGGGAGGATTGGGAAGCTTGGTATTTCACCTCCCACTCTTCCTCTAATGAAGTACATAATCTTGTACTGGCGCATGCGCTCTCTGCTCTGTTTAATCCCACCACGAAATTCATTTCATTCTTTGTACAGCTACAGTTGGTGTCAATTTGGTTATTGTAAGTCGTCGACTGCTAACTGAGTTTTATAATACAATTGATATTGTACGTTTATTGTATATTTTTATTTACGTGTAGTGTTTATTATTATTGTACTGTATATATTTTTTCGGGTAAAACTATTATTATTTATTTATTTTATTGTTTTATAATATCACACTTAATTAAATTGCATTATGGCACATCGAGGACGAATAGCAAAAAGTGGGAGAGGTGTAATTTTAAAATCTCAGGCAAGAGTTTTTGTAAAACGTTTACGAGACTACTTTCAGCAGGAGTCCGAAAATAATGGGTCACTAATTCCTTTAGGGAAAGTGACGCAGAGAGTTGCGGACGCCTTGCAGATAAATAGAGCAACGGTTTCAAAAATTTCTGCAGAACCTGAGATAGTAACTCCTGGTAAAGTTCGTGTACGCCAGTCCCCGAAAAGTAACATCGATTCTTTCGTTGAAACTGGTATTCGGAATCACATTTACGAATATTATAGAAGAAAAGAAATTCCAACCATTCGAAAACTTATGAAGTCTTTAAAAGAAAGCTATCTATTCCACAGTAGCCGCTCAACTTTATGGAAAGTTCTTAAGAAAATAGGTTTTCAATGGAAACGAATCAATAACAGAAAATTTTTGATGGAAAGAAATGACATCGCAAATTGGCGATATAATTTTTTACGCGACATTAGGAAAGAGGATTTCAACAAAATTGTGTTCATTGATGAGACGTGGGTTAGTTTCGGTCACACGGTTAAGAAATCGTGAACTGATGAGACTGCTTTTTCTTGCAGAAAAGAACCAACTGGAAAAGGAGGAAGACTATTAATTATCCATGCCGGTATAAGAGATGGATTTGTTCCGAGTGGTTTAAAAATTTCCCAATCTAAAAAGACCGGCGACTACCACGAAGAAATGAATGCAGCCACTTTTAAAGATTGGTTTTTAAATCAGCTGGAAAGCATTCCACCGAAATCAATAATAGTGATGGATAATGCTCCATATCACTCGGTAGTATTAAACAAAGCTCCATCAAGTTCGTCAATAAAATCTGTTATTCAGAAATGGCTGATTGAAAAAAATGTACCTTTCAACGACAATTTTAAAAAACCGGAACTATTAGAATTAGTAAGGCGACATAAGCCACAGTTTAAAACATATGAATTGGATACTTTAGCGGAAGAAAAGGGTCATCGCATTATTAGATTACCACCATATCATTGCCAGTTTAATGCTATCGAGTTGATATGGGCTAACATCAAAGGAAAAGTGGCGGCACGAAATAAAACCTTTACCATAAAGGAGGTTCAACAGTTAACACTCCAAGCTATAGCCGAAATTTCTGGAGAAGACTGGAAGAAAGCGGTTGATCACACAAGAAAAGTGATTGGAGAATCATGGAAGGCAGACAGCGTTTTAGAAGATTGTGTTGACGAAATCACTGTCAATTTACGTAGCGGTACATCGTCTTCTTCTGATTCTTCTTCGTTATCTGGAAACTCTGACAGTGAATCTGAAGAGCCTGGCCCAAGTGGTCTATTAAAAACCCCTGGTATTGATTTACTTCCAGAGGTTAGCGATAGTGACTGAAAAGTGGCTGCATTCTAACTATTAACTTGTAAGTAATATTGTATAAATAATTTAATTTAATATGTAGGCTTACGTATACAATAATGTAAATGTATCAGAAAATGGAAAAGTAAAATATAAAATCAATTACAAATAGAATAATGAAAACTGAAATTAAAACAATAATAAAACGTGCCTTAATATGAATAACAAATACAAAAGAAAAAACGTGTAATGCGTTCTTGGGTGTTGTCAATGTCTACGTGTGTGTGGGTGTGTGTATGACAAAGTAGCAGCAAGAATGAGTGAGAAAGCAAGATTGTTATTCGGTTACCGTCATATTGTTTATGACAAAAGGACGGTAGGGGAATCACTACCGTAGACTTCTCCTCCACTCTCTAACACATGGTGGGGTCCAACACTTCATTGACCCGTGTCGATTCTTAAAAAAAATATACTATAGTTTATTATTTATTTTGTTAATCTTTTAGCGTAACAAATATTTGTAATTGTAAACTTTAGTGTATTAATTATTTAACAGACAGGTTGCCCGCAACGTTTTCGAAAAGGACTTTTTCAAACTGCTGAACAATGCCGTCTGCGGCAAGTGCATGGAGAACGTTAGTAAACGCATGAACCTGGAGCTGGTAAGCAGTTCAAAGAGGTTGATGATGCTGCTCGCCAAGCCTTCTTTCAAGGACAGGATCATCTACGATGAGTCGCTCAGCGCTATCGAGATGACTAAGACCTCGGTTCATTTGGAGAAGCCCATTTACGGAGGCGCTACAGACTTGGACTCCAGTAAGACCCAAATGTATTCATTTTATTATGACGTCATGAAGAAGAGGTACGGGACGAAAATCGATCTACTGTCCATGGACACTGACAGCTTCTTCTACAATATTGAGACCTCAGACTTTTACCACGACATGCAGAGTCCTGAACTCATGACTGTCTTCGACACCTCCGCTAACCCCCCGCACACCCGTGCCATTCCACCACCAACAAAAAAGTGCTCGGTAAGTTCAAAGACAAGTGCAACGGCGTCCCCATCGCAGAGTTTATAGGTCTGAGAGCAAACCTCTACACCTTCAGGACCGATTCCCGAAGGGATCCGCCCTGCCGGTCGGATCCTGTCGTCGTGCTGCACTTTCGCTTCACGACCGAGAAAGCCTTCGGCTTTAGCAAAACTTATATCTACAGGTATAAAGGTGTTGGAAGTATGACACGTTTTGAAAATAAGTTTAATACATATATTTTGAAATCAAAACGTTATAACTAAATTACAATGGTTCAGACTCTAAGTACAGCCGTACATGAAGAATAAAACTCGTGGATACAATACGCGGCTTTACTGGCAGATAAAGCTGCGTAGTCAACTGCGCAGTCTAGCAAGCTGCGCAGTCGACTGCACAGTCGACTGACCTGCTCCCTAAGCTGCGCAGTCGACTGCGCAGTCTAGCAAGCTGCGCAGTCGACTGCGCAGTCGACTGTGCAGTCTACTGCGCAGTCGACTGCACAGTCGACTGACCTGCTCCCTAAGCTGCGCAGTTGACTGCGCAGTCTAGCAAGCTGCGCAGTCGACTGCACAGTCGACTGCGCAGCTTAGGGAGCAGGTCAGTCGACTGTGCAGTCGACTGCGCAGCTTGCTAGACAGCGCAGTCGACTGCGCAGCGTTATCAGCCAGTAAAGCCGCGTATTGTATCCACGAGTTTTATTCTTCATGTACGGCTGTACTTAGAGTCTGAACCATTGTAATTTAGTTATAACGTTTTGATTTCAGAATATATGTATTAAACTTATTTTCAAAACGTGTCATACTTTCAACACCTTTACACCTGTAGATATAAGTTTTGCTAAAGCCGAAGGCTTTCTCGGTCGTGAAGCGAAAGCGCAGCATGGCGACAGGATCGGACCGGCAGGGCGGATCCCTTCGGGAATCGGAACTCGATTTCCCGCATCTGGTATTTCAGTTACTTGCAGAGGTTTAGGTTACAAGAAATAAAAGACAGATTCGTAAAAGAATAAAACATTTATTGTTACGTTATGATGAGGGTGAGAATGAATACAATAATGGCGGTGCGATAATAATACAATGAACTATAAACTAGTAATACTGATGTGACGATGGTCGGATACAGTAAACTCGTCGACATGTGCTAGAAGGAGACTAACCCATAATTTCTTGGAGCTCCTGCCGAACGTTCTATGTCCGTATGCTAGGGTGCGGATGGCATCTACGGCGACGCGCTTATCATCGTAGTTGCACAGCGCAAGCTTGCTCGTCAATACAGTGCTGACTACATGCTTGCGGGATTGAAACAGCTTCATGTCCCTGTACAACCACAACGAGGGATCTTCGAGACACTTTCTGTAGTCGTCGAACGTGATGTCTTTGCGGACCACGTTCTTTTTGACTCCTTTAGCCTTCTTCTTGACAATACCCTCACCAGTCCTGAAAGTGTACAGTTTTGCTCTCATCCCTATAAACTCTGCGATGGGGATGCCGTTGCACTCGTCTTTGAACTTGCCGAGCACTTTTTTGTTGGTAGTGGAATGGCACGGGTGCGTCGGGGGGTAGTCGGAGGTGTCGAAGAAGGCCTTGAATTCTGGGTCCCGCATGTCGCCGTAAAAGTCTGGAGTCTCGATGTCGTAGAAGAAGCTGTCTGTATCCATGTACAGGAGGTCGATTTTCGACCCGTACCTCTTCTTCATGACATCGTAGTGAAATGAATACATTAAGGTCTTACTGGAGTCCAAGACTGTAGCGCCCACGTAAATGAGCTTGTCCAGATGAATGGAGGTCTTGGACATCTCGACAGCGCAGAGCGACTCGTCGTAAATGATCCTGTCTTTGAAGGAGGGCTTGGCGATCAGTTTCATCAATCACTTCGAGTTGCTAACCAGCTCCAGATTCATGCGTTTTCGAACGTTCTCCATGCACTTGCCGAAGACGGCATTGTTCAGCAGTTTGAAGAAGTCCTTCTCGAAAGCATTGCGGGCCGACTGCCTGTTTCGAGTGTTCAGGTCTATATAGGGTTTGAGCCAGGCGGACTGTCGGATCTGCAGAACCCTGTTTACTTTGGTGACTTTTAGTCCGTGTGCGATAGCCTGCTTAAGGAGAGCGTAGTGGCAAACGTACTTGGTCTTGTTTTGCAGGGTGGTCAAGAGTTTGGGGTTTCTGGCTCCGGGAGGGATCGCGTTGTCCGCCATGAACGGGAGGTCGTTGTGCGAGTCCTGCGTCTCCGCGTCTGCAGGGTACTCCACGTCCACCTCAAGGAAGAAGCCTAGCGGGGAGTCGTCGGGGATGGTGTCTACATTCGATCCTATCGCGATCTTTCTCTCCTCGTCTTCAACCCAGGAAAAGTCCTTGTAGGGGAGGTCCCCGCTCATCGCCCAACCATATAGGTTGTTCGCGTCCACATAAATGAGGTAGTTGGAGGGCAGCTCGGGGTCGAAACCTTCCACATAAGGGTTGTTGGCCTTAGCGTGTTTCTTGACGCATACAGCGATTCCTCCTCGGATTCCTCTCTCCAGAAACATGTACATATCATAATCGGTTATGAGTTCCAGTTCTACTTGCGTCTTGTAGAGCATGACGTCGAAAGAAAAACCTGGGACGGTGAAGTAATGGGCGCAATCGAGCCCGTATTCCTTCCTGCATAGAGACCTAAAGTTCTCAAAGACGTCGGCTAACAGGAGGACATCGCACTTGAGGTACAAGTCAGAGTACTCCCCCAGCGTGCGGATGTTAAAACTGTCCCACACTTTCAGAGCATGACGATAGTCTTCGTCTGAAACGTGCTCCCCGGTAAGGCTGCTGTAGAATGCTTTCTGAGGAGGTAAATCCGTCTCCTCAAGTCTCTCCCATGAGTCAGTATACTCGTAAGGGTACACGCCTTTCCTCTTCACCAGGGACAGCTGTGTCCCGTTAAAGAAAGACTCGGTATGGGCGAAGCCTTCGGGAGGGAGGTTGCCTACCAGAGCGCTCAGGCTGCTGGCCATGAACCTAAACGTGTCTACAAACCTCGCAGCTAGCGTCTTGGTTATGTTTTTGGAGAAGGCAACGTACTTCTCCGTTGAATTAGGTATGACGGATATCCTCTTCTCGTCATAACTGAGCTGTCTGACTATGAAATGAGAGTCGTAATTGGACGAGTTGTGAATAAAGACGGGTATGAACTTCTGGTTCTGTCTCATCAGATTGCATTTTGAACAGAGAGCGGTCCTATACTTTCCAGTCAGATGACAATGATCCCTAGTGGGTCTCACCTCAGGCCCGAACGCTACATCGCACATATGACAACTCGTAGCAGCTTTGAACGAAAGCTCGTCCTGAGCCGTAAAGACCATAGGAATGTTACGGTCTGACGCTGTGGCTACCCGCTCGACTATTTCTTACAGGGTCTGCATAAAATGAACGGTCGCGTCAGGGCCTCTATAAAGCAAGGGCGTTTTCGGCACTAACTGGGCGATGTCGTCGGGAAGCGACGGGTCAACTACAAAATACATCCCGTAGCTCATAGGAACGTGACGCTCCGTGGCTATAGTGAAAGAAGATGTCGGTTTGGGGAGGTATCCTCCAGTGGGTTTGAGTATGCACTCAAAATCGGCATACGCAACTATTGGGACTGGGAATATGTGATGGTAATTTTTGAATTTCATCACTGGAGGAGTACCATCAGCATCAGGTTTGGGCAAGGTGATCCTGCATGACGGGTTCTCTACGCAGTACTCCCTGTGGACAGTCATCGCCTCACGACCCTTAGGGTCGTCGTTGTAGAAGGTGAAACACCTCTTGCATACATCGATTTTCTGCTCATGTTTCGTCAACTGAAACCTGATTAACCGACTAAAATTATTGATGAAACAATAGTGCTGCTTATCACCGTCAGCTATGAGAAGGAGGTCGAAATGGATGTCCTTTTCAACATCTGGTACGACTAGAGGTTCTATTACCTCTTTGTCGGCTATCCCGTACACGTTGACGGACACCCCGTTGGCCTTGGCGAAGGCCTTTACTTGACTGAGAGAAGTGGGGAACTCTACCATGCTGAAATAGTACTTGCTAAGCAGGGCATCGTAACGTCCGTCTGCATTAGCAGTAATTGCAGAACAGTCGGACGTTAAACCAAAAAAAAAAAAAAAAAAAAAAAGTAACGTCCGTCGATTCTGTCCCTGTCACGGCCTGACACATGTTTACACAGGATAGCCCACTTGAAGCACCTATTGTCTTGGTTTTTAACGTTAATAACCGCATTGCGGTTCTTTACGTACGGCGGAAGAGGTAGGTACGATGAGCCTCGGAGCGGCTAGTACATTGGGACGGGGAATATATGATTGTAGTTTTCGACTTTCATCATCGGAGGAGTGCCATCATTAGGTTTAGACATCGTGAAACTGCGCGGGGAGTTCTCTATACAGTACTCGCGGTGGGTCGCCATCTTCTCGCGACCCTTAGAGTCATCCTTGTAGAAGGTGAAACACCTCTTGCATACATCGATTTTGTGTTCATGTTTTGTCAGCTGCGAACTGATGAGTCGATTAAAATTGTTGATGAGGCAATAATGCTGAGCGTCACCCTCTGCGACCAGGAGGAGATCGAAGTGATCGTCCTTTTCAACATCAGCGACGACTAGAGGTTCTATTACCTCTTTGTCGGTTATCCCGCACACGTTTACAGACACTTTGTTGGCCTTGGCGAAGGCCTTTACTTGGTTGATAGGTGTGGGGAACTCTACCATACCGAAATCGTACTTGCTAAGCAGGGCGTCGTAACGTCTACCGATTCTTTCCCTGTTAGGACCTGACACGTGTTTACACAGAATAGCCCACTTGAAACACCTATTGTCTCGGTTCTGGACGTTGATAACCGCTTTGCGGTTCTTTACGAACGGTGGAAGAGGTAGATAAGACGAGCCTCGGAGCGGTCTATACCGGTTGATTCTGAGGAGAACGCCATCAACCGACATCAAAGACCATCCCCTACCCTTCCCTAAAAACTCTGCTTCCTCATCCACAAGTTTTTGGATGCACATGTCTACGAGCGCTCCCATATCCGACCCGGGAAAGACGCAGGTGTTGGCGGTCTTAAAACCTATATCTTGCACCTCTCCCGTCGTTGCCTTCTCGTACGTGCACTCCACTAGGATGTTGAACTTGAATGAATCTAAGGAGCGCACCATCTCGCTGAGCAACGACTTCATTTCTTCCCTCAGATGTGTCAGGAGCACCGTCACGTCCTTGAAGATGTTGTTGTCGTTCTTGCAGTAATACGTTCGGAGGTTGCATCCGAACGCATTTTCCAAGACGTGAAAACTGCCAGACTCTGCAGCTTGTTCCAATCTGATTCGTTTGGCTTGCCTCTCCATATTTCCTGTAAAACCATATGTTTAAGTTTAACGGAAAAAGTATGGTACTTTGAAATAAAAACAATGATAAACAGTTTAATACATATATTCTATTATTAATATATAAATATAATACTAATACTGATACTAATAATACGACGGAATGTGCATACGTCATTTTGTTAGCGGATTCGCCGCGATTTGACGTATGATTTTTTACTTCCGCTTGCATCGCTAGTTGTGCCGTTGGTCGTACCGCTGGACCGGTACTTCTGCCCGGTCATCGTCCGCTAAGTCTATCACCGACATATTTTAGGTGCTCCCAGCTGCTCATCGAGCAGTCTGAGAGTCTCCCTCAGCGGTTCGACTGTATGCTCATCACTAAGTTTATATGTTATTTAAAAATTCTGTTTATATTTTATAAAAGTGCTAAAGCCTTTTAAAATTTAAAAATATTTAAAGTTCAATTTGATTGCTTAAAGTAGAATAAACCTCACCTTCAATTAACAGCAGGTAGAGAAGAAGAAGAAGAACGGTATCGAGTGTCGTCTAGCAGCGTAGAGCGGTATACCAGTGGTAGTAGAGTTATGGTAAGATGGGACAAACCGCGGTCTTTTATACAGATACTTAACCCTTTGCTAATGCATTGGAAACGCTGAATCTGCAGTTTCTTTATTTATGACGTCAATGAAAGGCACGCGCATGCAACGTGATTCGTAACAAACAACATGCGTCATTGTCAAAATTAAAAGAATAGAGTTGCAAATAAACAGATTTCATCATCTCAATTAATAGTCTGGCGCGTGCATCGGTCGAAACCGGACGTAACGCGTTCTACGGAATGTCCGGGTCCTGCAAGTACCTAAACCTCGTCGATCCGATCGACGGGTCACGTGTTACAAGCGTTTTCAGGTTCCATCGGAGATACGGCTACAGATTAGGGCTTATCTTGTAGATCTCGATCTTCCGGTCACGTGGGTATCGCCCGCATCAAAATCGGTCCAGCGGTTGCGGAGTAAATCGGGTTTGGAACTTTGCCTTTTTTTTTGGCGGTTTTTTTTTTGGTGGGATTTTTTTTTTTTGGCGGGATTTTTTTTTGCGGGATTTTTTTTATTTTATTTTCAAGGTCGCACCAAAACCATGGGTCAAAGGTCAAGGTTGCGCCAGAACCTACATTTCTATCCTACTTACATATATCGGCACTTGAAAACCCATTTTAAAAGGGTGAAGAAAATATAAATCAAGCCATAAAAAAACTCAAAGAATTTACGAGAAACAAAATAATCAACCTAACATGGCCACTACTAAACACAGACAGACAAAAGTGCAGAGAGACGATCAGCTGACGTGATAGAAAACTAAAAACCTCGTAGAACGAGAAAGCAGAGGAGGGGAACGGATAACAGAAGACGAAGCTAATCCTCTTAAGCAAAATCCTAATTGATAAGGAAAGAATGTGATTGAGAAAGAAATCCATTCAAACAATAAATTTATCAAAAACAGATAACAAATAGGAGGAAAAGAATAACCAAAATAAAAGTAGGCCTAAGCGACTGTAACGTAGTTACAGTTTCTCATTGATTTCCTCTTTTCATTTCTTGTACCTCAAGTATCGGCAGTATACGAGGCGGGAAATCGAGTTCCGATTCCCGAAGGGTCTGACCTACCGGTCGGATCCGGTCATCGTGTTGCGCTTTCGCTTCACAACCGAGAAAAACTTATATCTACAGCTATATTTAGCAAAACTTATATCTACAGGTGTAAAGGTGTTGAAATTATGGCACGTTTTGAAATAAGTTTAATACATATATTCTGAAATCAAAACGTTATGACTAAATTATAATGGTTCAGACTCCAAGGACAGCCGTACATGATGAATAAAACTCTAGGATACAATACGTGGTTTACTGGCTGATACAACAGTTAAAAGTGCGTTGCATGCAGCGTTTTCTCTTCTTGGTTATGCCCCATTCGTCTTCGTCGTCGGCGCTCTCTTGTCGAGTCTTTGTAAACTGTAGATATGCAATTGTCATAATGTTCGAAGAGAAACTCCTTAGGTAAGTAGCGGAGTACGTACGGCCCTCAACCCCCGAACGCAGCGGCATTTCTATGCTCTTTCCTATTTTTTCGATGGAACGAAAGGATGATGAAGAAATTCGGCACCTTCATCGGCACGTTCTTGCAACAGTCTCGAATGCAGCAAGATCAAGGAGTCCTCACATCTGTCTGAGCAGAACTTTACATGCCAAAACTTCATCAGAAGCAGCTGCCCTCTAAGAACCTACCTAAACAACAGACCTCAGTTAAACATCCTCATCAAACCCATCCTGAACTTGTTGCAGATGCTCTACAAAGCCTTCAGGCTATGGCATTGCAATAGAACCGTACTACGTTAGGACTTCAACAGCTCTTCAGAATTCAGGAGACTCATACGGCAGATGGTAGCAAGCAGCTTCCACCAATTCAAAATACCGTAGTGACCCAGACAGGTGCTATCATTCGGTTGTCACCGATGCTTACGCTGTTGGAAGATGAGGGAGCGACCCAAGATGTTTTTTCAGTGTTACTGATTATGAAGACTTGTTTCAGCATCACAACTATTATCTAGAATTATTTTAGTGTTTTATATAATGAAGATATTGTAGATTAATAGAAAATAATGTTTATTTTTCTCCGAAATATTTGTATTCATTTAACAGAATCCTTGTCTGGATTATGACTGCGTATTTGAAGGGTTATAACGTACTAGATTAAAAAAATCGACAACAGCAACATATACTAATTAATTTTAATGAGGAGTATAAGATATGAGGGGCATTAGTATATTATGCATCACTTCATCTCTATTTCTTCGACTTTCTTCAACTCTCTATGGATTAAGAGCTTTGTGTTCGCCACCGTCTAATATATTTTTTAATCTATGATATCATTTAAATATATAATTTAATATATCTTTATGTTCTCTTTTTTTTTTAGTTATTCATCGCTTCTCTAATGGTGTTTTTCGTCATCACTACCTCATCGATGCGATCGCCTTAGAGCGAAGTCTCATATGGGCTATCAAATCCTGTATGGTATATGTAAAAGAACATGTAGACCCGATGCTCTCTGATGAGGGCTTCATCGAGACAATTCAGACAGTGGTGGATGACACAGGGGCGTCTGGCTGGTGCGTAGCAGGTGGTTATGTCTCATATGTGTTGGGAAGGACCAAGGCGTATTTATTTTTTTAATAAAGTTTTACATGTGAGAGCAACAGGTAAGACCCAATACTGCTCTCTTAAAACATACATAACAATACAATCGTAATTTAATTAGCTTATAATATATACAATAATGATGCATATAACCTACAATATTATAACCTTATATTCATAACCTACAATATAATAATGAATGTACTAATGATTATAACATATGAATATGAATAATATAATAATAATATGAATAATATAATGAATATGAAGAATATAAAATATGACCATGATGAATATAATATAATATGATAGTATTGAAGAAAACTAAATTGTCCCTCACAAGAGAATGCAAAATTTTGAAGAGTAATTAAATTGATATTGTATTCTTTATTGATGTTGTATCAGCTTTTAAGCTTAATCTTATTATTTTTCGTTTACCTTGTCCCTTATTTTACTCAATAAAACATTGTTCACATTAAATCATTATAAGTTTACTCAATTAATATATTTTCATAATTACAGTTGTTGTTATTGTTTTCATTCATATACGTGTTATTGAAAAGCCACCAGATAATCACTGTTGTTGTAAAGTTTATAATTTTTGTCTCTTTTAAGAACATGAATATTATATTTAATTACTGTTTCTTTACATTTACTATTTACTATATATTTATTTCTATTTGTTAAGACTGAATGAGGGACCCATTCGTTTGGTTTGGCATCCAGTCCCTCACTAAAACAATTTACAAATTCCATCTTGTTCTTCTTAGTTGCGTAGTAACCAAATAAATAATTCTTTTAAATATTTGTGTTAATCAGCTGGAAACATTCAGATTTATTTAAATATATTCAAACGTAAACAAAATCAGATGTGCACTAAATTTGTCATATTACAGTATATAATATAATAATATAAAATTGAATACAATACACACACACATAAAAATTTAAAAGAAGCATTTACTGTAGGCCTATATACTTACAAATAAATTACAGTATAATTTGGAAAGAAAAGAAAAAAAAGATTAATGATAGAAAGAAAAAAGAAAAGAAAAAAAAAGAAAAAATATCAGAACAGGAGCCGTGGAACAAAAATTCGAATTTAGGAATACATTTTTTTATAACTTAACTGATTGTCAAAAAAGGTCAATAATACGAACAGATTTATCGTAAATTCTCTTAGAAACTGTTATATATTGTACAATACTGTTATTAATTTAAGAACTGAACACACTTTTTTGCAAAGGATGACTGACTGTCAGAAAAGGATCAATAATATTGTTACATTTATTATAAAGTGTCAGCATTCTATTTACTGGGGAATTTTCATGGTAC
Organism: Catonia carolina; assembly: GCA_035578175.1. NCBI lineage: Eukaryota > Metazoa > Arthropoda > Insecta > Hemiptera > Achilidae > Catonia > Catonia carolina. The sequence continues at coordinate 6,925,973 of JAQMRL010000004.1, forward strand.
AACGTTCTGTTTCTGGGAATGTAAAAAAATCTATTAAACCTAGGTCTTAATAACGGAGTACTTAGTAACATGTGCTCAATTACGCCTGGTATATCAATTTTATTGTTCAAAATTTTGTAAATCAGTAAGAGTGAATTCAAGTCTCGTCTATTTTCAAGCGACTGCGTAGACTCAAGCGTATGGGGATATAGACATTTTTTTATTTGACTGCCACCCAGAGGGTCCTTATTCGACATGGGTTGAATATAAAAACAAAACCTTAAATATAATAAGCCTAAAACATACTGGGTTACCCATATGGCCGATGATCAATCCTTTTTCGCTAGTAGTATCAGAGTTCAACATACCTCTTTGTATGTCTGCATTGGTGTTAGAGGAGGGGGTCTGGCGTGGACTATGTCTGATAGACGATGGGAGGTGTATAAACATCCGCGGTAAGACGCAAAAGAGGAAGAAAAAATATGTCACGAGACGTTTAACGTCTAACTTTCAGCCGCAGACTCTCAGGCAGTTTACTGCTCGACGAATCTGCGAGGGTTTCAGGAAGGCATCATTCTACGGCCATCCGTAACTAACAGCAAATCTCCAACCAATAGGCTAAGTTTATACCGCACATTTGAGTGGCCTAAATTGACATTTCAAGACGCTTCACCATCCTCATAGACTAAAATATTAGTAATTTCATAGTCTAAATTATTAGTAATTTCAATCATCGTTATAATTGTATTATCAATAAATATTTTGCTTCTCTGAGAATCTGTTTTTTCACTTCCTATATAGTGTAAGTCACCTTAAACCTACTTATAATGAACTCTGTGTTCAGCAAATGTAAGGTAGGATCTAGAGCGTTAAGACAGACGGACATATAGCGGTATGTAGTGGTTATAACCTCTTATTAGTCCCATATAAATGCCTTTGTCATATTATTTTGTGTTACTGTAAAGACCACCAGGAGAAGCGATGATTTCCAATTTAATTACGAGAGAATTTAACTAAAGTATAACTAGCCAGGAAAAATCCAACTGAAATGTGTTTCCAGCCTTCTGTACCGCTTGAGAAAATGATTTGCTTGTTCATTCGACTTCGAGTAGCGATCCCAACAGGTGCAAGCAGATGGTTATTTCCTGTTGACTAAGCAGCTCTTTCCGGCTGACTGCGCAGCTTCCAGTAGCTGCTTAGGAAAGCTGGTCAGTCGACTGTGCAGCTTAGAGTAGCTGATCAGTTGACTGCGCAGATTAGGGTTGCTGGTCAGCCGACTGCACAGTTTAGGATAGCTGGTCAGTCGAATGCGCAGCTTTGGGTAGCTGGTCAGTCAACTGCGCAGCCGACTGTGCAGTCGGCTGTGCAGCTTCAGGGAGCAAGGCAGTGGACTGCGCAGCTTCAGGGAGAAGGGTAGTCGGCTGTGCAGTTAACTGCGAAGCTTCAGGGAGCAGGGCAGTCGACTGCCTGCGTAGCTTGGGGTAGCTGGTCAGTCGACTGCACAGTCGGCTGCGCAGCTTATGTCAAGCTTTTTCCAGCTTTTTTCCGGCTAGCTGTGCAGCTTTTTCCGGCTTTGATGGATGTTATTGACTAATATTATATTTCCTTCGAACAGGAATCGTTTCCTAGACACTTTTAAACAAGAATATCTTCTGAGACGTACTATACGCGCGCCAGCTCATGATCTCTGTCGCCTGGGGAAGTGGGACGGGTGGCGTAATAGAATGTGAGTAATATATTTGTCTTATCGTGCGGTACAAAAACATTGTCATCATGTAAATATTATTATTATGTCTATGTATTTATTTATTATAGGCTTACATGTTATTGCTTTTCACAACGGATACACGTGTCACAATATACAGTTGTACATTTGTGCTAATGCATCTCGGATGTGTTAACCATTATTCATGATTTTTATTTTGAAATTTAAAGCGTGTTAACGTGCCAAAAGTTATTTGTTTTGTGTTAGGTAAATTTCAACGTGTATTTTTCATATCTTTTGTTTTATTATAATATGTCTTCCCGGAAAAATAAAGCGGTAATTCATTCGGAAGTGCGACAAATTATTGCATCAGTTATAAAAAACTGTGATGAAGAATCGCGTAAAGGACTCGGAATTGGCTTAACCATTTGACTGAGGATCATAATTTGCTACTAATTATTTAGGCCTATAAATTAATGTTATGAAATATATATTTTTTAATTTCCTTATTTTCTATGCTACGTACATATTTTAATTCCTGAGGACTGCCTGACTCAAACTGTAAAAAATTACTAAATATTAATAAATACAATGAAAGAAAAGTAAAAGAGTTACTATATTATAGAATAAATTGAAATAATAAAACAAAAGGTTACTTTATAATGACAAGAACATTTTGGTAAATGTTTTTTTATGAATAGTATAATCTTTCACTGCATGCCGTAACAGAAATTCCTCACACGGATCACGAGCTGACGCGGCTGCTATAGTCTTCACTTGTCTATTATATATCGTCTCCACTTCCCGTCATCGGTCTATTATATAGACATGAAACATTCTGATGTATACTAAATATTAATAAATACAATGAAAGAAAAGTAAAAGAGTTACTATATTATAGAATAAATTGAAATAATAAAACAAAAGGTTACTTTATAATGACAAGAACATTTTGGTAAATGTTTTTTTATGAATAGTATAATCTTTCACTGCATGCCGTAACAGAAATTCCTCACACGGATCACGAGCTGACGCGGCTGCTATAGTCTTCACTTGTCTATTATATATCGTCTCCACTTCCCGTCATCGGTCTATTATATAGACATGAAACATTCTGATGTATAGGAGAAAGAAGGAGTCTAGCTGCAAGTGAGTTATGAACGATGTAGAATTTAATCAGTTATGTTAGATTTTTATATAGATAAATAAATTTATTTGAATTAGTCATCGACTGCAGAATTTACTTATCTCAATCATCATACTTAACGGTTAAAGCAACACTTCCTTGATATCTTTTAGATTTTTGTGAATAAACACAGTCGTATGCTATTAACGCAGAGGTTGTTCCAACAATAACTTTATCATCGATTATGTTTAGGTCATCAGCCGAAAGGCTGGTTTAAAGCTGTAGAGGGTCCACCAATGAAAACGAGGTTCGAGGTGGTTTAACATGCCTTCCTCACTTATTGGAACAGTACACTTATCAGCGTACCGAAACCTCTGGGACAAATGTCAGCAGTCGGTTGCTTATCAGCATGCTGACCCCTCTGAAAAGCACGCTCTGCAACAGACGTCATCTTCATTTACCTCAAAGTCTGGCCGTATAATGAAATTCATTACTCTCGGAGGAGATAACTCTGACTAGTGTCGTATACACCTCTACTACTGTAATATGAGACAATTATACACACAAACAACAACACATACGTACATTCACACGACAAACTAAATACGCTCACGCATAACATACACATACAAATTCACACACTCAATATAAACACCAGATGATTTACCACCTTCAGATGTGAGCAACGAGAATAATAATAAGAAAAAATAAATTAAAAGGAAAATAAAAAGAACATTTTATTTTATAAAATAAAATGGATTGTTAATTCATTCTATTTTAAAACTTTTAAGGAATGAGATGCGATTTACAGTTTTTTAAAATAGAAAAAGTTTTCGAATCTTAAATAATTTTATTGAAAGATAAAAAACAATTTTGGAAGATTTGGTTGAGCAGATTTTCAAGGATTTTTAATAAATTTTAAAAGATTTTAAAGATTTTATTAATTTTAAGAATTTTATAATATTTATTAAGAAATTTTAATAAAGAACCTTGAATTTTTGAAGAGATTAAAATAAATTGAAAATTTTATTTACGAACCTCTGGGACAAAAATGGTGCCGTGACCAGGATACTTAATAAAAAATTTCAATAAATAAATTCAATAATATAATATTTGGGAAAGAAATTAAAATAATAAACAAAAAGGACGAACCAGTGGAAAAAATTCATCAACCAGAAATCATCAAACAAATATAACAAAATTAGTCAAAGGCCAAGAAAGAGACAAGCAGAAAGATCAAAAATAAAACAACAAATCTTCTAAAATTTATAAAAAACTAAATTATAAACAACTCACATCTGACAGGTATACCGACTCCGACTGGTAAGTCATCTGTTTCATATATATAAATAATCGCAATCCACAAACAAAACAAATAGAAACATGGAGGGACAAATAGGACAGATTCTCGAAACTAATAGACTAGACGAAACAAACCTTAACTTCCAACTTAGAATACGGAAAAGTACAACAACAGGAAACATAAGACAAAAACGACAAAGACTACAAAAACTCTTAGAGAACGGGCGACAAATTGACTTAAATACATTACATAGATTTGACATTGACAAACAACTGACAGAGTGTCAAAACTATTTTGCAAGGTTAAGAAACACGGAAAATTTAAATGAATTAGAAAAATATAATGCCAAAATTTTTGATGATAGGCTTAACAAAATTTTAACATTTATATTGCCCAACAAACCAGATAAAGTCGTAGGTTTTCAAAATTTAAGAGAAAGGTTTGATGTTTGGAAAACAAATGAGTGCCACAATATTGAAGTTAGACCTAATTGCGAACAAAATCTAAATCCTGAAAGGGCACATTTGGAGGATAACCTCTTGCCTGATCAAAGGCAAGGAATCCCAAATTGTGATCAAATTAACCTTGCACATTATCCAGAAATACTAAATCCCGTTCTTCGAAATGAAGTCCCTGACATTTTCATACCAAATGCAGTAGGTAACAATAATCCCTTATGTTTCCAACGTGAATTAAATTTCAATTGGACAAAAATTGCAAACCCAATTGAACATGAGTTAAAACAATTAACTATTACTGATGGACGGGACATTGATACATTAGTAAGAAATATTAAAATTATCAAACAAATACAGAAACGTTATGCAGTTGATTTACCTTTGGTTTTGTTAACTCCGTTTATGACTGGTTTCACAGAACAAATTTTTGAAAACTCCATTAGGAATAATCATAATTTTGATCAGTTTCATCAAAAATTAGTAAATAAATTAATTACACCAAAAATGAAAGAAATATTAAAATTGTTATACCGAAATCAGTCACAATCGGAAACTCTTGCGGAATACATGAAAGAAATTTTAGAGAATCATGATGTATTGAGACTAGATTTAACAGAAGGTGAGTTAAATAATGTAATTTTAACAGGTTTAAATGAAATATATGCCACGCATATAGGTATAATTGGTAAACCCAATAATTTACAAGATTTTAATAAGCTAGATGCTTATGTTTACGAAAGAGTTTATGCCAGAACTCTTAATGATCTTGGTTTATCAAATTTGAATAATACAGGCAACCTAAATACAATAAATAACACAGTATCTATTCAAGGTAAACAAAATACCTTAAAGAATACAACATTTAACAACATCAGATCACAAACATCATCCACAACACTGAAGTGTTTTTATTGCAATAAATTAGGTCAAATTAAAAGAAACTGTAAACTTTGGCAACAAAAAGGAAATAACCATGTTTCAAAAAACTGAATGAATACAAATACGGACAACATAAACATATGGTGCGTATTTGTAAAAATAATGTAAATAAACATTTAAAGATAGGTGAACAAAGGTTAAACTGTAACTACGCTTTAAAGGCCTTAACAATAAAAATTAAAAATGATACATTTAATGCTCTTATTGATTCTGGTTCAAACCATAATATTATTAATCAAAAAATGTATAAACTTTTAAAAAATAATAAGGCGGTTATAAATGAAGAAAACTTTAACGCCATTTGTCTCACAGCTGACAAGTTTCCTTTAGAAATCAATAAACAAGTCTGGGTTAAAATTAACTTAAAAAATATACCGTGGAAAATAAATTTTAAAGTTTTAACAAAAATACAACATAATATCATATTAGGAATGCATTTTTTGCAAACCACGCGCGCGATATTCAATGCGACGAAATCAATAAAAACTTTTGAATGGTTAAAAAATCAAAAATTTTATCTAACAAATACATATCCAGATCAGATTAATAATGTAGAGCAATCTGAGTATATTAAAAATAAAATTACTAATTTATGTAAAGAATTCCCAGATGTACTCACTACTAAATTAGGGTGTACAGATGTATTGACATACGAGATTAAACTTAAAAATAATGAAATTATAAAATCGAGACCCTATCCATTAAATCCAATAAAAACACTTCAAATGAAACATCAAATAGATAAATTATTAAAAGACAAAGTGATAAGAGAGAGTGTTTCACCTTATTCGTCTCCGGCGTTCCTAATTCCAAAACCCAATGGCACGAGTCGTTTGGTCGTGGACTATCGCTCAGTTAACTTGGTAATCGACTCAGAGGCACAACCTTTACCTAACATAAATCATGCTTTTCAATGGTTTTCAGGTGCGCGATGGTTTAGCACATTAGATTTAACCCAAGCGTACCATCAAATACCATTGACAGAAAAATCTCGTCATATCACCGCATTTTGTACTCCGGATGGCTTATATGAGTACGAAAGATTACCTTTCGGTTTATCAACTGGAGCGCAAGTTCTAACACGTCTTATGAATACAATATTTAAGAACGTTAAATATAAATTTGTATTTAATTATATGGATGATATATTAATATATTCCAAAAGTTTTCCAGAACACATGAAACACATTAGAATAGTACTGCCGATTTTACGAAAAGCTGGCATTACCGTTAACCCCGATAAGGTGACATTCGCAGTAAACGAAATACCATTTCTTGGACATACATTATCATATAAAGAAGTCTCTATAGATTCGACTAGGACACAAAAAATATTGGAGTATCCCAAACCCAAGTCAGTGAAACAAGTACATCGGTACTGTGGTATGATTAACTATTTTTCTAAATTTATTAAAAATTATGCTGATAGAATCGAACCTCTAAATAAATTACGTCGTAAAAATACTCAGTTTATCTGGGGAGACTTACAGAAAACCGCGTTTGAAGATCTTAAACAAGCAATTGCTAATCCCCCGGTACTAGCCATACCAGACTTCTCCAAAAATTTTATTTTACAAACAGATGCGTCAGATACAGGTCTAGGAGCCGTATTGCTTCAAGAACAAGAAGGGTCTAGACGACCCATAGCGTACGCTTCCAAGACATTGACAGAGGCAGAGAGGAAGTTTTCTGCATATGAACGAGAGTGTCTTGCAGTTGTTTTTGCAACAGATCGTTTTCGAACCTACCTGGTGCACCGTGAATTCCTTTTAGAAACCGATAACCAAGCATTAGCCTGGCTTCTTTCCAGACCTAAACAGTTAGGTAGATTAGCTAGGTGGTTACTCTGATTATCTGTTTTTAAATTCAAAATTAATCACATCCGCGGTTCCGATAATAATGTTGCCGATGCGTTATCGAGGATGTATAGTTCTAATAGTAAAGATACCGCAAAGGATATATCTTATATCAATGCTTTATTATCGCAGTTTCCTCTATCTTTTACAGATATACGGAAACATCAAGAACAGGATACCTTTATCCTTCAACAAAAACAGAAGATGGATAACAAATTTTGTTTATCAAAAGGAGTGCTATGTCTAAAAGACAAAAACAATAATCCGGTCAAAATCGTTCTCCCCAATTCTTTAAAAGACTTAGTGTTTAAATATTTCCATCATTCTGAAATAGGTGGACACTTAGGTGTCGCTAAAACTATCCACAAAATAACACGACATTTTTACTGGCAAGATATATATAAAGAAATTCCTTTAAAAGTGAATGCTTGTACAACTTGTCAGCGAAGCAAACCTGGAATGAATTACAAATGGGGGAATCTCAGTTCTAGAGTTCCAACAACACCATTTGATACACTGTTTATTGATACAGTAGGCAGTCTACCAAAAACCAACCAAGGGTACAAATATATACTAGTGGTGGTAGACAGTTTTTCAAAATTCACATGGTTAGCTCCATTAAAAAATACCAATACGTCGTCCATTATAGAAGAATTAAAACGTATTTTTCAAAATTATTCCATCCCAAGACTAATCGTCACGGATAACGCCAAAACATTTAATTCAGTAATTTTTAAAAACTTTTGTTTCAGCCTAGGCATTAAAAGGACCACACTCTCTCCTTATCACCCACAACCATCTCACGCCGAACGATTAAACAGAAATCTCAGGTCTATTCTTATTGCGTACCGCGCAACTACACAAACAACCTGGGATAAATCTCTCTTTTGGTTTCAGTTAGCTTTTAATATGGCTCAACATACAGCACATGGTGTATGCCCGTTTGACATATTACACAGTTTTCCAGCTCAAACGCCATTGGATAGAGCGTGGAATATACAAGATATCCTTCATCGGAATCCTGTACGTTCGAGCAACGTGATGAGTACAATTAGAAGACATCTAATTAAGTCTCATCATGATATGGCACGTAGATATAATGCTACACGCCATCCAAATCCGTTTTCGGTGGGAGATAAAGTTTTACTTAAAACTCATCCCGTAAGTTCGAAACGGAAATATATTTGTGCGAAAATGGCGTACCGATGGTCGGAACCATTTTATATCATAGGTTTCTCCATATCAGTTACAGCCTTAATACGTAAGACTGTTGGGGGAGAAATAACAAAAGAACACGTTTCTAATCTTAAAAAGGTTACATAATCCGCTACAATTAGTAATATTCTTAGGTGATGTATGTCGCGACACTCGAGCTTGAGATGATTGTAATAAAAAATGTATCTGATGTTTGCATGCTGTATGGATGTGTTGTGAAAGGGGCCCCGGATGAACGTAATATACCGCCTCAAGCCGACAATTGCTATATACTCGCCTTTCCTTTTTTTACCGTTTAAGCACCCACCCCTTATCCTTTTGCTTTTGCATTTCCCCCGGGGGAGGGGAAGATTGTAATATGAGACACTTATACACACAAACAACAACACATCCGTACATTCACACGACAAACTAAATACGCTCACGCATAACATACACATACAAATTCACACACTCAATATAAACACCAGATGATTTACCACCTTCAGATGTGAGCAACGAGAATAATAAGAAAAAATAAATTAAAAAGAAAATAAAAAGAACATTTTATTTTATAAAATAAAATGGATTGTTAATTCATTCTATTTTAAAACTTTTAAGGAATGAGATGCGATTTACAGTTTTTTAAAATAGAAAAAGTTTTCGAATCTTAAATAATTTTATTGAAAGATAAAAAACAATTTTGGAAGATTTGGTTGAGCAGATTTTCAAGGATTTTTAATAAATTTTAAAAGATTTTAAAGATTTTAATAATTTTAAGAATTTTATAATATTTATTAAGAAATTTTAATAAAGAACCTTGAATTTTTGAAGAGATTAAAATAAATTGAAAATTTTATTTACGAACCTCTGGGATACTACTTCCGTTCTTAAACAGTTCGTCATACAATTGGCAGACAATGTGATAAGCATCAGAACTAGTTTTATAGCCCTGGGACCATAAGATCTAATGCGATTAGTAACACTTCGCCTGCTCGTGAAGGGCAACTTATCGATTAAAAGCCTAGTTAATATTTATTACAAGCAACGTAGATGCCTATTATATCTGCTCAGAAAGATTAAATTGTTTAAAGAACTATCAAAGTTACGGGATACTTGTAGGGAAGCAGATAATAAAAACCACATATTTAGCTTTTTTTCAAAATATTTTTAATACTTAAATAAATAACAATACATGTAATTTTAACACGGAAATAAATAATAATATATACATACAATCAATAAAAAACAAGTTAAAATTAATAAATCCCTCTAAAGCATCATACACCTCCTCTCTTGTAATAACTCCATCCATACAGGTCTATAAGGAATCGGTATTGCCGGAAGGATGCACAGGAGCAGTCGGAAAAGAAGCAGCGACATCCATCGAAGGAGCAGCAGCAGTAGAAGCCGCAGGAGTAGAAGCACTGGCTCCTACAGATTTCTTCAACTCTGTCATTGATTGGGAAATCTGCAGTCGCCACTGCTTCCATCTTTTATTCTGTATAGCTTGATTCTTTACTAAAGAATCAAGACTTCTCTGGAGTTAATCGATCTTTTGTTTGTTTGTTGAACGAACATATTCTCCTGCTGCGTGTTTATAAGCTTCCCCTGTTTCTGGTTGTTGGGTTCCTGGTTGTTGGTGTCCTGGTTGTTGGTGTCCGGGTTGTTGGTGTCTTTGTTGTCGTTGTTCTGGTTCTTGGTGTTTAGGTTGTTGTTGTCTTGGTTGTCGGTGTCCTGGTTGTCAGTGTCCTGGTTGTAGGTGTTTGGTTGACGGTGTCCTGGTTGACGATGTCCTAGTTGTTGGTGCCCTGGTTGTCAGTGTCCTGGTTGTAGGTGTCCTAGTTGTCAGTGTCTTGGTTGTTGGTGTCCTTGTTGTCGTTGTTCTGGTCCTTGGTGTCTTGGTTGTCGGTGTCCTGGTTGACGATGTCCTGGTTGTTGGTGTTCAGGTTGTAGGTGTCCTGGTTGACGGTGTCCTGGTTGCTGGTGTCCTGGTTGACGGTGCCCCGGTTGTCGGTGTTCTTGTTGTGGGTGTCCTGGTTGTTGTTGGTGTTCTGGTTGTAGGTGTCCTGGTTGACGGTGTCCTAATTGCTCGTGTTTGGTTGACGGTGTCCTAATTGCTCGTGTTTGGTTGACGGTGTCCTGGTTCTCGGTGTTCTGTTGTTTGGTGTCCTGGTTGTCGTTGTCCTGTTTGTTGGTAACCTTGTTGTCGGTGTCCTGGTTGACGGTATTCAGGTTGTCGGTGTCCTGGTTGTTGGTGTCCTAGTTGACGGTGTCCTGGTGGTTGATGTCCTGGTTGTCGGTGTTTTGGTTGTTGGTGTTCTGGTTGTCGGTGTCCTGGTTGTTGGTGTCCTGGTTGTCGGTGTTCAGGTTGTCGATATCCTGGTTGTTGGTGTCATTGTTGTCGCTGTTCTGGCTCTTGGTGTTCAGGTTATTGGTGTCCTGGTTGTCGGTGTCCTGGTTGTTCTTGGTGTTCAGGTTGTAGGTGTCCTGGTTGACGGTGTCCTGGTTGTTTGTGTTTGGTTGACAGTGTTCTGGTTGACGATGTCCTGGTTGTCGTTGTTTTGGTTGTCGGTGTCCTTATTGTCGGTATCCTAGTTGTCGGTGTCCTGGTTGTCGGTGTCCTGGTTTGCAGTGTCCTGTTTGTAGCTGTTAGGTTGACGGTGCTCTGGTTAACGATGTCCTGGTTGTTGGTGTTCAGGTTGTAGGTGTCCTGTTTGACGGTGTCCCGGTTGTCAGTGTTCATGTTGTGGGTGCCCTGGTTGTCGGTGTCCTGGTTGACGGTATTCAGGTTGTCGGTGTCCTGGTTGTTGGTGTCCTGGTTGACGGTGCCCTGGTGGTTGATGTCCTGGTTTTCGGTGTTTTGGTTGATGGTTTTCTGGTTGTCGGTGTTCTGGTTGTTGGTATCCTGGTTGTTGGTGTTTTGGTTGTTGGTGTCCTGGTTGTTGGTGTCATTCTTGTCGCTGTTCTGGGTCTTGGTGTTCAGGCTGTTGGTGTCATGGTTGTTGGTGTTCAGATTGTAGGTGTCCTGGTTGACGGTGTCTTGGTTGTTTGTGTTAGGTTGAGAGTGTCCTGGTTGACGATGTCCTGGTTGTCGGTGTTTTGGTTGTTGGTGTCCTCGTTGTCGGTTTCCTGGTGTTTCGTATCCTGGTGTTTCGTGTCCTGCTTGTCGGTGTCCTAGATTTGGATCCTGGTTGACGGTGTTCAGGTTGTTGGTGTCCTGGTTGACTGTGTCCTGGCTGTTGGTGTCCTGAATGTCGGTGTTTTGGTTCTTAGTGTCCTGGTTGTTGCTATTCAGGTTGTAGGTGTCCTGGTTGTCGGTATCCTGGTTGTCTATGTCAAGGTTGTTGTTGTTGTTGATATTCGGGCTGTGGTTGTTGTTCTGGGTGCTGGTTCAAGATTTCTCTTAATTGCTGCGACAACAGTGTAACTGTTGTCAGCAACTGTGTAAGTGTAGACTGGATGTTCTCCATTTTCATGGATTATACTATGAATTCAATTCGAAAATTCCTTTTATTTATTTTAACTGTTATCAACAATTTTATCACTTCTTGTATTATTATTTTCAATAAGAGTTCTTGGCTATTTACAAATGTAGATAGAAAAAAATAATGTCAAAGGTTAATATATGTGATTATACCGCAGAATAAAATTTATCAAAAGTCTTATGCATGATTGTATTAACAATAAACGCCAAACGTCTGTGATTATATTACACTACCTATCCAAATCTGAATAAACAAAGTCAAAGATTAGCGATTGTACTAATTAATGTAGTATAAAACGGCCTTAATTTATTATCAGAGAATCTGTCTTAGCAATAACCTTGACGACGATTATAAGCCTAATTATTTATTACGACCCATACCAAAATTCTAAAGTATGTGGTTACGTACATTACATCAAAGGTCTGTGATTACATTACACTAACTATCCGATACTGAATAAACAAGTCGGAGAAAAGCGATTGTACTAATTAATGTAGAATAAACAAAGTCAGAATTTATTATCAGAGGGGGTGTGTCAGCAATAACCTTGACGATAATTATAAGTCAATTTATTTATTACAACCCATACCAAAGGTCTAAAATGTGTGTTGACGTACATTAAATCAAAGGTCTGTGATTACATTACACTAACTCTCCGTTTCTGAATAAACAAGACGGAGGTAAGTGATTGTACTAATTAATGTAGAGTAAACAAAGTCATAATTTATTATCAGAGGGGGTGTCTCAGCAATAACCTTGTCGACGATTAAAAGCCTAATTATTTATTACGACCCATACCAAAGGTCTAAAATGTGTGTTGACATACATTACATCAAAGGTCTTTGATTACATTACACTAACTATCCGATACTGAATAAACAAGTCGGAGAAAAGCGATTGTACTAATTAATGTAGAATAAACAAAGTCAGAATTTAATATCAGAGGGGGTGTGTCAGCAATAACCTTGACGATAATTATAAGTCAATTTATTTATTACGACCCATACCAAAGGTCTAAAATGTGTGTTGACGTACATTGCATCAAAAGTCTGTGATTACATTACACTAACTATCCGACACTGAATAAACAAGACGGAGGTAAGTGATTGTACTAATTAATGTAGAATAAACAAAGTCATAATTTATTATCAGAGGGGGTGTCTCAGCAATAACCTTGACGACGATTATAAGCCAAATTATTTATTACGACCCATACCAAAGGTCTAAAATGTGTGTTGACGTACATTGCATCAAAGGTCTGTGATTACATTACACTAACTATCCGATACTGAATAAACAAGTCAGAGGTAAGTGATTGTACTAATTAATGTAGAATAAACAAAGTTATAATTTATTATCAGAGGGGGTGTCTCAGCAATATCCTTGACGACGATTATAAGCCCAATTATTTATTACGACCCATACCAAAGGTCTAAAGTATGTGTTGACGTACATTACATTGTTTCAACAACAATCAAAGTCAAAGGTCTATGATCACAGAAGTCATTTATTATAACATTGTGCTAATTAATGATTAATTACTATCGAATAATCAAAGCCTAAGGTTTTTTGACGTCGTAGATCGACTAATCAATACAATAGTAATCCTAACTGTATTGTTTTGTATTTATTTCTGATGCAATTGTTATTCAATACCGAATAAACAAGGTCGGAAGTTACTGATTATAATATTATTGCGAGCGGAGGCTCATTAATAACTCATTCAAACATTGTTCTAGTAACAATAAATATGAGGAAGCAGATTACATTGTTCTAATAATCAAAGTCAGAGGTCTATGATAATTAAAAAGATTGCGTTATTTGTCTTGAATATCGTATCCCTTAGGCTGCTATTAATGTATACAAGCTGACGGAGGCTGAACTGTGTAGATAGCTGTTCAGCTCCGTTTCTGCTTCTGCGCAGCTATTTTCCGCTTCTATGCAGAACGTCTAAAGCAAGTTTATAAAAAATGACTGAAAACGCATGACCTGGAGCGTGTCAACAATTCAAAACTGATAAAAATACTATGGCTGATAAAAAAAAGATTATTTAGTACAAAACGTAAAAGTCCTATATCAGCATGGCTTGAACTCAATCAGGTTCATGCTCTTCTCTTCTCCCAACTCCTTCCTCCCTCTATTTAGCAAATTGCCCCCTGTCTGGTGAGGGCGTCGATGTCCGAACCGGACAGGATGATGCTGAACCGAGCCGGAAGGAATGTTGTACATCCGCAGACGTCTACAACAATCCTCTCTCCGTGCTGGGTGGTTTTCCTCCCCACCATGGTAAATTTGTATTCTCTATCTTGTTCGACGGTGCTTATGCCCATAAGCTGCTGTTAAGTTTCTTGTATACACTTTCCATTTTTATGTCTGAAAAAAGAGATAAAAAAGGCTTTCAGTCAAGTAACAATGTCATGTACATTACAACAGGAAGTCCCCATCCTACAGATGAAAAAACTTCTAGTCTCGGCTGTTAGCTTAGTTTTCTAACACTATCAGATACTCACCGTTCTAAACCCTTAAAGGTTCTTTAGCAGGCCACTCGGTTGCAATAGAAGCAGTGTCGATGCCTACAGGAACCTGCGGTTTACGAGGCGGAATATATTTCTTTTCGCTGCCGAGGACCTGATCAACATCTATAGGTGACCTCTTTATCGGTCGGGGTCCAGGACCCTCTCTCCTGATTATGATTGTTTCAGCATCGCTATCGTAGACATCCATGCCTCTGGAAACATACACATGCCGGTTGCTTTAGAAAGCTGCACAACTTCAAGACGATCTCTCAAAGATCCCTAGCTGCCTCCGCTTCAAACGTAGTTTAAGCGGTGATCGGTAACGGACCAAATCGCTATTCTTGAATGAAAAGTTAATAATACCAAAGCCGAAATAATTTATTTTATAAATAAAAACAATAAGTAATTTCCAGTATTTAATATAGTCGTGCTTACATTAGTAATTTGATGCTAACTACGCCGGTTTGTTGTTGAGGTCGTCGAGGTTCTGAGGTTGTTGCTGTAAATGAAAACGATAAGAGATTAGAATACTGGAATGTATAACACTATGTTGTCATACACAAAATCAAATATACGTCGAGTTACCTACTTCAGCACACTCCTACTCCTCGGTCGGGACATCCTACTGTTTTTAGCCCTTAAGGGCCCGATGTATGCATCTAATTCGTCCTCCAGGCCTAACCCCCGAAGGGTATGGCGGTCAGCCCATACCGTTAACGTCTCTCCCAGTTCGCGTACAAAGAGAAGTGCTCTCATTTCACCGTCCCATACTCTATAACCCCATATCCTTCCTTTTATCTTCAAGACAACTGCCATTGCTTTAGCGAGCCGCATCCTTACCCTAAAATAAAATACTATTTACTGTTTCGCAAAGATCACTCGGGTGCATAATATTATTACCTAGTTTACTAAATTTCAATTTCAATTTTAAAAATAACCCAAGTTTTACCAAGGTTTTAATTTTTAAAAATATCCCGTATTTAATTCATAAAAAGATTCAAAGTTTTAAAGTCATAAAAATATTCTAAGTTTTAAATTCGTAAAACGATTCTGAGTATTAAATTCACGAAAAGATTCAAAGTTTTAATTTAAAAGAAATATTATAAGTTTTAATTTTAAAAAAGTATTTAGAGTCTTAAAATTTATAAAATATATTCCAAGTGTAATTTTAAAAAAATATTCTAAAGTAAAAGAAGACTCGCCTTTATTATGCTCAGGTAGCGGCCGATGTAGCTTTAGGTTATTATGCTCAGGTAGCGAGTCGGTGTACTTGTAGTGATCGGTAATAGCGGTATGATTTGTCGAGGAAAAACGGCTGGCTTTTATACAACCTAATCGACCTCTAATGACTAAACGACCTTGTATTTTGATCTGGAGGATGACCCTCAGCCATTGTATTAACCTTGAGCATGACCTCGATTAATGGCCTCGTTTTTGAGAGTGACTTTGAGCAGTATTTTTGACCTTAAGAAAACCTTGAAAAATGCCTGTGACCTTGAAAATGACCTTGCAAAACCATCGACCTTGAAGGTGACCTTGAGCAATGATCTTATCCTTGAGAGTGACCTTGAAAGAAAGCCTCGGCTTTTTAGGATAAACTTGAACAATGGCTTCGGCCTTCAGAATGATCTTGAAAATGGCCTAAACTTTGAGCGAGCCGTTGACAAATAACCTCGACTTTCAAAGTGACCTTGAGCAATGCTTCGACCTTAAGGGTGACCTTGAAAAACTGTCTCGACCTTGAAGGTGACTTTAAACAATGGCCGTGCTCTTCAGGGTGACCTTGACAAACAGCTTTGATCTTGGATGACCTTGAAAAATGGCCTTGACCTTAAAATGACTTTGACCTTGTGCCAGAACGAACATTTTTCCACTACTTTCAAATATTTAAACATAACCAGCTACTACCTTTCAAAGCCACAGAACATAAGCACTGGGTCTGTACCTATTACGACGGAAATATTATTCACGCATATGACAGCCTAAACTCAAATAAAAATTTAAAAATAACGGACCAACAACTCAGGTTTCTTTTCGCTTTATTACCCCACAAACCTTCCTTTGTTTATGAAGATTATCAACAGCACCAAAATTGGACTGATTGTGAGGTTTTTCTATTGCATTTGCAGTTTTTATCGCGTTGGGCATGAACCCTTCTGACCAAATTTTCAAAATATGGTCAACGCGAACTCACCTGAAATTAATTTTTGATAGTAGAAGATCCTTTCCCCATTACAGACAACGGGTAAAACAACTTACCTCCGAAGTAAAAAGGTTGACCTGCAAAAGTTAGAGTTTGAAGACCCAAGAAACATGAAAATGAAGCTTCTCGGAAGCGTCTCGAACGATCTCTTGAATCCTCAGAGGAAAAACAGGAACGTTGTGATAAGGTCCGTAAATGAACTATTAGTAAAATATTAGTTGAAATAGAAGAAGATAAAGCGGCAAGGTTACAAAACATAAGCTTTGTCATTAAAAAAAATAGATTAAATGAGTCTCAGGCAGAAAAAACTAATAAGTTTGAAAACCAGCGTCTTAAACAGGCAAGGTTTTTATAGAGAAGGTTGTTATTCTTCTTATTCTTCTTCAAGTGTCTATTCATTCATAAGGGATGAAATAACTATCATAAAGTTTAGGTATTGTGTACAGCTATTATGAGGGAGGCAGGTTGTTTACGTTTTCTATTTACAAAAGACTTTTTGTTGACCTATTAACAAGATTTTTCTAGCTCTCATAAATAAAGAGTTATTTTTGTACTTGAGTAGCTTTCACTACTTTATTCTGGAAAAATCTTTATGAATGAGTAGGTATAAAAAGAGACCCCCCCGAGTGCGGTCAGTCAGTATTCGTGTGATCTTTGCCGTATCTTGGCCGATCTTTGATTGTCGAGGTGCGTAAACAGTTTACGTATCCGAGTAAGATTGTTATACCGACTCTTTTTTGTGTGTATATTGTAAAGTTAATGTGTAGTTTTGTTAATTCAGTTTGTGTTGTATGTTAGTGTAATCTATAAAAGTGATTGTAAGTAGGCTAAGTAAGTTATTAAGTTATTTATTGTTAGTTATTTAGTTTAGGTGAGTTATTAAATCATTTATTGTGTTATTTAATTATAATTAGTGTAATCATTTATTTTGTAATCTTTTAGTCTAATAAATATTTGTAAATTGTAAACTTTAGTCTAGTAATTATTTAATAACCTAGATCCCGAAACGGACCTTAGCAATAAGTGCCACAATATTTTAATAACACAATGAACTTACTTATCTGTCATGTGGACATTCATGCAGATTTTAAATGTTGCAGTCATGCGTATTTATGCAAGGTTTACAGTTCATCAACATAAATTATTATTCATTGTATTTTATTTGGGTGTACAATACAAAGTAGTTATTGTAACACTGTTCATATATTAGTTTAATATGTTTATCACAATTTATTACGTATTCGTTAGTAAGGTTTATGTGATTAAAAGAATAATAATGAGAAAATGAAACTGCATGGATCTAAGTAAAAGTAATTGTGAATAAAGAAAACTGTTTATATCCAAGATCCTCTACATTTTTTATTTTTTTAAGTTATCTTTTCAGGTATTTTACATTTGTTATTTCCCAGTGAGTTACTGTTATTTTCCTGAATTGCACGTTTTTGTTTTTGGTTCAGATATTATACTCAGATGAAAGTACTTACGCGAGCTAGTTTCATCAGAATGTGTTCTTTCACATTTGGAAAACTGTTTTTCAAAACTAGAAAATACTTATTTACAAAACCAAAAGTACTTAATAATGCATCCCCGTGAATATCTGTGAACAGTTTGTTTGCCTTTATAACTATGTCGGTGAATTTTCGTGACGGTACAGTCTATTTACCGGACGTAGCTCAACATTTCTATCCATCCTTCGTGGGATTCTTCCATCATGTCGTTAAATTGATCATCGTTTTCTTTATAAATGGTATAACCGGCAAGGTACCGTAACGCTTCTTCAGATGTCGAATGTATTTTTGAGTTAGCACTTGTTTCAACATTTCCTTTACATTCAGTTTTTTGTAAGCTGACGGTTGTTTCACTTAACAGAATAATATTGAATATGCATTCTGTCCGATAGATCACTTTTTCTTCGTCCTCTGAAATATTTGAACCTTGCGGAAGAGGCAACCGTGAACCTAATAGGACTATCTTCAGTCTGTTTTTGAATTCAGTAGGAAGAGGATGGGTACTTCACTTCCAACACCACGAATTCGTGAAAATAAACTTTCTAGTACATCTTGATTGAGTCTGCTTGTCATAATGAAACTTTGTACTCCTTATTATACTATTGTAAATAAAGATCCATCAAAGAGGTTACAGAAATAAGCATATCTCTTTGAAAAGGAAGAAGGTTTCCTCCAGTTCCAATTTTTAAAACTTTTATCATTGCTTCCGTCTGATTTATAATTTCCAATTGCTCCTTCATATTCACTCCATTTCCAAGAGCTTTTTGTCATCTAAACAACGGGAATTCATCACGTCTATAAATTTATTCAATAATTCAAAGAAATTGACCTTCTCACTAGTATCTGATAATTTACTTTTCAATAGCATAGCAGTGTGATGTGAAAACAATTGGAAAGCCATTCGAACACCATTAATTAAATATAACACTCATCTCAGAGTATTACTACTCTGAGGTGAGTGTTATATTTAATTAGTTTTTTTTTTGGCTGTTCATTATATAGTTTATCATATATCCTTTTCTACATCTAATGTGTGCTCTCTCGTCTCGCCGATTGGGTAAAGTTTCTGTTTCGTTGCTTGTAATTGGTAAAAATAGCGTTGAAACTGCATAAGGTTTTAGTACTTTTCTCCTTACTTGACCGGTCAATTTAGCTTGCAAGTCCCTTTCGTAGTTGTTTTAAGAAAAATTTTTTGAATAGATTCTTAGGCTAAATTATTTGGATTAAACAAATTGGCTTTCCGACAACTTATAACCCATTTTTTCTACCTACTGGATCTTTAGGGAATTTATGAAATGAGTACGTATTTCCAGTTTTACCACTGAAATTCTTGTAGTTCCGAACTGCACAACCTACCATTTTTAAAACTAGCTTGCATATGAAGTTAATGAAATAATTTAGATAGGCCTGCTACAAAATAAGCAAAGGCCTCGGTGTTACAACAAAACAAATAGGCTACAGCAGGTTTTTTAAATTCTTATTGTAAAAAAATAAGTAGCACAACCAACACGAAAAAGTCAACATCGGACTGACGTTGCGCCGAGTGACGTCACATTGTGTGTATCCCCACCACTTTTCTCAACTCGCTACGGCAGCATGCGTTAGTGACCCCCCCTGTTAAACAGGCATCTTTGTGACGTGTTCACTGGAGCTGTAAAGAAAATTCTGCTATTAATTATGATTCCTCAGTAAGGTATGAAACCGACAGTGATGTACTAATTGTTAGCGATCAAAACAATTCATACATTTTAGCGCCAACAGGACAAACTAAAAATAATGTTTATAGAGAAGCCTTACATTAAATGCTTCCACTAACCCTTAAAAACTTAGGAACCAAAAAATTCTTATATTTTTTAATATATATATTATATAGATTAACATAATCTCATTTTGATTTGAGTCTCACCAACACGTGCAGCGAAACGCACGGGTTCCGCTAGTATGTTATAAATGCATACCGTGTTAAAACATTAGTGTAAATTTTTCAACTTTTTTTGGGATTTAATTTTACTTATTTTTAGTATGATCGCTTCAAGCAGCGCTCGAAATTATAAAAATAAATTTACTAGCGATTATTCATTTTAAAACGAGCCAACAATGGGAACAGCTGTAGGTACAAGATTACAGTGACGCGTAATGAACAGAAAAACAGGAAGAATAATAACAGTTCATTTTTCATTTGGGTGCCGGTGCATGAGAAGAAGTTCTTTGAGCGATGAAAGGTCTACTGATATGTCTAACCTTTTTGGCGATTTCTGTCGTCGTCATCGTCTGCGATGAGTGGCAAAATGTCTCCAAAAAAATGTTCAATGACACTAATGAATATCATTTGTTTGGTTTGTTTTTCTGGTCGGAGATGAGGGAAAAAGGGAAAGTGAACAAAAATAAAAGTGCTTGTGTGTTCTTTGCGGTGACTAATAATTCGGGCATAATGGCGGCGCATTGTTATTATGTGAAAAGTTTCATATCATACAAAGATCAACCGAGTGGCAATGGAAAAGATTCACAGGTAAGATAAATTAATGGTATTTATCATATATATTATTAAAGCGGAAATTAGTGATTTTCTGTTGTATTTCCATCGAAATCGTAAACAAAAATATGGTTTTAAGATTACGGCGTTAGAATGAATTTTGAAGTAGATTAGGAAAAATCGTACAATCTTTTAAAACATTATCTCTACAGAGCCTCAAAATTAGTGATATGGTAAATGTTCAGTAGTTGGACGCACTCCCAATTTTTTAAATTTTTATGTTTTCTTACACATTTTTGTGCGTTGATTCCGAATCTGTAATAGTTTTTGGGTCAAAGCCTTGTGAAATTAGTTATAGGCCCTTTTATATCGTATAACAACATAACCTCACTTTCCCGCAAATTTGTTAATTTATATCGTGTTATTTCGATATATGTATATATTACTTTCTATTGCTTATATGAATATATAGGAAAGAAAGTATTGTTTTCAAGTCGATTTTTAGAAATCGAGTTTTCACCGGATCTACATATTTCCAGACCCCCTGAACCCAAAAAACATGTTTTTAGCGATTGGTCTGTGTGTGTGTGTGTTTGTGTTTGTGTTTGTGTATGTGTGCGTGTGCGTGTGCGTGTGCGTGTGCGTGTGCGTGTGTGTGTGTATGTGTATGTATGTGTGTGTGTGTTTTTGTGTGTGTGTGTGTGTGTGTGTGTGTGTGTGTGTGTGTGTGTGTGTGTGTACACTTACTGTATTGAAACTTGAAACTTAAGTTACATACCACTACCGGCCCCGTCGAGAACATTTTCATCAAAATCGGTCAACCGAAATTAGTAGTTTTTCACTTTTTTGCGTTTTTTTTCTAAAACTGGTCCTACGACTTTTAAAAAATCGCCTGGTTTACTCAATTTTTTATTCTCTACAAGATAAGGTGGGCGCCATGTTTGCTGAAATTCTTGGTGAGGTTGTTTTCACGTAAAAAAAGAGTTTTTAAGATTACGGTTGCAATATTTATTAAAGCGCAAAAACTTGTGGAATTTTCAATTCTCTTTTATTTAAAACATTTTTTTGTATAACGTTTAGTTAAGCAGTAATTAGCGATTTCCTATTTTTTCTCACGAAAACCTGTAAAAGCGATTTTTTTAAGATTTCAGCTTTAGTATGCATTTTATGACACAAGTGTTTATAATAAAATTTATAGAAAATTAAAAGATCTACAGTTTTTATTTAGAGCATTTTTCTCTACAGAGCCTAGTTTAGCGTGAAAGATTGATTTTCCGAATTTTAAGCCAAACTAAGATCGTTTTTCATTTTGCGTCGTTCAAAGATGATTAAAATAAGGTATCGATTGGTCTGTGTGTGTGTGTGTGCGTGCGCGCGCGCGCGCGTGTGTGTGAACAGAATATCTCAAGAACAGAACATCGTACGAAGTTGAAACTTAAACGTGTAACATTTTTATTTCAATGTTACAATTTAATTATTACTTTTCCGGGGTTTTGTTCTGTTGGATTTAAATTTCGTTATCTCCTATGTCGTCGTTAATTAGTTATCTCGTTATCGATTTGCACTTCTTTCTGCCTTTGTACTACCGACTGCTGCTATCTAATTATCTGTCGTGTCGGTTCCGTTTCTTTTTTTCTTTCATGTTCTTACGTTCATGACTAGCGAGTTGGAGGGGGACCCGTGACGTCAGATCCGAGTTTTTCTTCAGAGAAATTTTTGCTTCTCTCGTTCTTCTTGCTGCAAATGGTCATGTCGCTGGACGTGTTTTGTTCTGGTATTTAGTGCCGTAAATTTTGAGTTTTCGGGGTGCCGTTATGTCGCTTTTTACTTGACCATTTTGCTTTCCCGTGTATCGGTAAGTTTTTTTTTTATTTACTAGTTAAAACCTATTGAAGCCGAAAATGTTTTATTTAAATTTTTGTAAATTTTTTAAACCCTTTGGGTAATCTTAATTTTTTTAATTTTAAATTTTATGCTTTTCTTAAAGCTAACTATTAACGTTTTTAATTCTCTTGTTGTGCCGGTTGGATTTAACTACCTTTTTATTTTTGTGTTTTGCGGTTGCCCTCATTTTCTAAGTCCTGGTTTTTCTGCTCTTTGGAGGGACCTAGTTTGGGATGGCTTTAACCAAGTTTGGGCGAAAATTAACAAGTTTGAGCGTAAATGTAACCAAGTTTGGGCGAATGTTAACAATTATGAATTTTCATACGTCACCCGATAACTTCATATCTCATCGATTTTATTCTACTGTTCTTTAATACATATATATAAAAAAATAACTACTTTTGAAGCATCCGCTAAATGATGAATTATCCATCATTATTATTATTTTGTAAATTATAATGTAATGATTTCAAATTTAATTTTGTTAAATTATGCAGCTAAGCATGGTTTGGTCAAGACTTGAATGGTATCCATCTACCTTACTTACCATAGCATAATTTTGATAGCTTTCCAGAAATTTTTTATTTATTCTGTAAAACAATAATTCATTTAAGCAAAAGCTGCATAAATGTTTTTTTGGGGTAAAAAAAATTGTAAACTCTGCTTATTCTTTAACCTGCTTTTGGTTAAACGAATCAAATTATTTTCTTATTAAAATTTATTTTATTTAACTAAATTATGCTCTTAAAGCTAAGCTAATTATGCTTTCCTATAAATTTAAACTAGAGGATGCCTTAAATGGGATGGATGAGATCTTGAGGAAGGACTACTTCATGAAAATTAATAAGAACAAAACGAAAGTGTTGTGTAGCAGCAAGAGTGGTTTAGAAGAGATGGGAAATTTAAAAGTAGGCAACGAAAACATACAGGAAGTTAGGGAATTCTGCTATCTAGGGAGTAAAATAACTAAGGATGGTAGAAGCACGAGTGATATCAAGCGTAGAATTGCTCAAGCTAGAAAAGCCTTTGAAATGAAAAACAGCTTACTGACTACAAACATTGATTTACAGATTAGGAAAAATTTCTTAAAACATTATGTTTGGAGTGTAGCATTATACGGAAGTGAAACGTGGGTGATAGGGGCTGTAGAAAGGAAGAGGATAGAAGCTTTTGAAATGTGGTGTTATAGGAAAATGTTAAAGATTAGGTGGGTGGACAAAATAAGTAATTTAGAGGTTCTTAGGCGAGTGGATGAAAAAAGAAGTATATGGAAGCATCTTACCAAAAGAAGGGATAGGCTAGTGGGGCATATCCTAAGACATCCAGGTATTGGGCTATCAATAATGGAGGGTAATATTGAGGGAGTAAATTGTAGAGGGAGGCAAAGATTAGAATATATAAAGCAAATTACAAAAGATGTAGGGTGTTACAGGTATGTAGATATGAAACGACTTGCGCAAGATAGAACAGCTTGGAGAACTGCATCAAACCAGTCGAGAGACTGATGACAAAAAAAAAATTAATTTAAAAATATTTATATATTATTTATCTGTTATACGAAAGGCCTATCCAAAATAATATTGATTCTATTGTTTCATTTTAAAATAATAATTATTATTATTCGACATGATCTTCTTTCTTAAAATTAATTTTTTTTTAACTGGATCCAGTATAAAGCATGCAAATTTAAATTGAGCTCATTTTTTGTGGTTAACATTAATTTTGGCTATCTATGCTTATTAACATTTAAATGCTTATGTAACTTTTATTCTGCGTTAACTTAAAATCAAAATGTAACTATATCTATTAAGTATTTCTCTCTCTATATATTAAACATTTTATTAAATTCTTTTACTATTTTTTTTTTGTTTTTTTACACCACATCACCACAGTCTCTCCTGTTGGGGTGTTTTTGTGTTCCCCGTGCCAATTTTGTTTTGTAGCGATCTTTTCGTTGTATCGCTCGAGCAAAAGGGGTTACAAACGTAAGTTACTTACCACTTTTGGATCCAACACGAACATTTTCATCAAAATCGGTCAACTAGAAGTAGTAGTTTATTCGTGTAATTTTTTATTTTTTGCGATTTCCTCAAATACTCGTCCAACGATATTTTTTTTAAATCGCCTGGTTTACTCAATTTTTTATTCTCTACACAAAAAAGGTAGGCGTCATGTTTAGTATCACACCAGTTAATTTACGCGCCTGTAGATCTTTCTAGAATAACGATCTCCCACTCATGTAAAGGTTCATTGATATTATATCGATCAACGCACTATTTTTCTTCGTGGATGCGTAATCCAGCCCTCACGTGACTCGATTTCCTCCAATCGCAAATTTCCCCTTTTCCTAATCCTTCGCCATGTTGTCTTCCTGCCTTTCTTCTCACTCGCTTGTGTTCTATCGTCCGAACGGGTCAGCCGTGTGCTGCCAATTTGCATAACTGACGCTATGGTCTCGAGTACCGATGTCGCCTACAATTAACGTGCAACGCATTTTATCGTTTTGTCGCCTTATAAGTACAATTATTCGGCCCCAGCCTATGCTACTAACGTGCAATTCGTATTATTATATAAATCTAATTCTTGTATTGTGTGCGATTAACGAAACTTATGCAACTGTCCTGCCGCGTGCGCTACCCTTTCCGTTCATGTATCCACGCTGCAATTACTAGTACAATCAGTGTTTTGTGTGACTTTATAAACGTGCTTTACAGTGACTTTGGTGGTTTAATATTTGCAAATATCAACGAACATTCAAGTGTATTACGTCGCAGTTCGCCTTCATCTCATCAACGTGGACAATCAGCGTATACGAATCAAAGTGAGTACCTCAATATTCTTAGTTTTTGCAGCCTTATTTCCATATATGTGTTCCTGTCAAATCCCTTTCCATTTACCCCCTTGTCGACTTTCGTGTAGTAGCCTAGCCCTTGCTTCGAAACAGGGCCGTGTCTTATGTATCCGGGTGATATTAGATCTCACCAATTTAACGTTTAAAGCAGAGTGTAGGGGCTGTACTACCATTCAGCTACCGCATTCAACACGTCATGTTTGCTGAAATTCTTGGTGAGGCTGTTTTCACGTAAAAAGAGTCTTTTTAAGAGTACGGCTTTAATATACAATTTAGGGCAAAAATTTTTTAATAAGAGTTGTAGAAAATTTTAAATTCCACAAATTTAAATCTGACATTTTTTTGTATAACGCTTAGTTTATCAGTAATTAGCGATTTTCTGTTTTTTCTCACGAAAACGTGTGAAAATCGATTTTTTTAAAGATTTCGGCCTTAGAATGCATTTTACGACAAAAGTGTGTAACTAATTTTATAGGAAATAAAACGATCTACTACTTTTATTTAAAGCATTTTCTCTACAAGACCAAGTTTAGTGTGAAAGATTGATTTTCTGTGTTTTTAAGCCGAGCTGAGGTTGATTTTCATTTTGCGTCTTTCTCTAATGATTAAAATAAAGTTATGTTTTTTGAGGTTAGTGTTTTGTTTATTTTTATGTTTTATTGCTAATTATAGGTTTATTGTTAATTATTTGCATTGGCAAGAGAAAGTTGTGTGTGTTTCACACCAGATTTTAAGGTACAGAATGTATATAATTAGTAATATTAATTTAAATTAGTTATATATATATTAGTAATAATAAAAAATATTGATAAATGAACATGAATAAATATAACGTAAATATATAAACAACGTAAATACTATGAATAACGTAAAATGATATACTAATATAATGACGTCACGGCGTATATTGGTTTGATTTTAAGACGTCATTACAAGCGGCCTCAAAAATTAATACCAACCTTATTTACGAGTAGATTATCGGTTGTAATTGGCGTGGTACCATAGGTGTTTCTTTCCCGCAAATTTGTTGGATCACGTTGTCATTAAGGCCGTTATATTTCAATTTATATATATATATATATATATATATATATATATATATATAGTTCTGTCATGGGACACTTAGTGGCTCAGCCGTGGAAAAAATTACTACTCTAGTTGTACGTATAACAATTGTTGATCAGGTCCTACTTACTGGCTCATCTATATAATTTTGGTGTCTTGCTGGCTCCGGTAAAAATATACGTAGATATACGCCTCTACTGTATATAATTTAGGCGCGAAATCTTAGACGAGAGAACTAACATTGAGGTTAGGAACAAAGTGAAGAGGTTATGTCTGCTTATAATCCACCCGCCATTTCTAACAGGCGCGAGAATCATAGAACAAAAACAAGTGAGGTTAGGAACGATCTTTGCAGGTTATGTTTTTACCCATCTCGAAGACATAATTATTTAATATCTTGTTAATCTGCGTTATTATAGGTTTAATTAGTTATTTATCTCCTAGGATTACTTGTATCACACAATGCGTATTATTTCATGTTACAAGTGATTTTACTAACAGTATAATGGTGTTTGTAGAAATATGTGTACATTGTTTATGAGTTTTTCATTCGCTACTTCGTTATTTAAATTAAATTAAAACCGAAATTGCTTGCTAAATTGCTACGTAATGTCTATTTCTACAGTCATGAAGTATTTTACTAAATTTAGATGGGCTACATTGTAACCAGTGTTTAACTTAACACTGTAACCAGTGTTTGTATTTAGACCATAAATGTAACGTACCTATTCGATTAGCTATGTAAAATTCTCTAGAATTCTTTTGTTTGCATTTGATGTTACAAAACACTGAATGTAAGCCTATTGCAAGGTTTGAACGAATGGCAGCACAAATTAAATCGCTTCGACATGTAGTCAGAAAGATTCACTCAAACCGAGTGATCCGTAAAGAATATAGGACAAACAAAATTTTTAGATAACAACTTAACGAAAAGAGAAAAGGGACCAACAATAAAAAAAAGGAGGTCAGACTATCTGAAATAGGTAGTCCTAGTTTACTAACCACACATGGCATTCCCGTTATAAAGTTGAAATACGTTTATTTTTCGAGGTATTGTAGTGCCTTGAGAGAAACGTATGTGTCAACAACACAAAACTGGAAATTTTCTAAAACTCGCACCCTACCTAAACTAGTATGAGCATAAAATAGGCCTACAGTTTTCTTGACTGAATGGAGAGATATTGTAAAATATTTTGTAGCTGGGTTTTGACTAAACAAACAGTATACAACAGTCAGTACAAAAATTATTTCCATATCTTCATTACTGGTAGCCAAAATAACAATTCTTTTTGAAAACGGCCGCCATTTTAAAACCAGTTGCCCAAAAATAAAACAAAAATATGCATTACACGTAGAAACCTTTCTTTTATAATACGTTGTGGCCCAATATATTTTAAAGTACGCGGGAAAAAAGTAACAGTACCTTAAAGTTGGGTATAACCTACTGTAAAAGTGGTTTAAAACAGGGTACTTTTTATGTGTAATTCGTTATATGTAATATACTATCAATTTTCGAAAATATTATTTTATATATTTTAACCACTAATAAAACAAGCTTTAATTTAATGTACCGTAATTGTTTTGACATAAAACGATTGAAAAGATATTGCTGTTTAAAGACAGGTGTTTTCGTTCGTGAATCGGACTATAGTTTGCAGAAATGTTTACAACTTGCCTGAGACACTATGAGCACACCTAGCTTATAAGTGGATTCTTCTCTCTTTAAACGGAATACTGTATGATTCAGTAGTTTTATCACTGTATATTTGAGACAGTTAGATTTTCTACTCACTGTCCTCCTTGACACTACTATCACTAAAAGCATTATGAAAATAATTGCATACTTCACCATAACACAGGCAGAAGTAGAGTAAGAATGTAGGTTCTGGCGCAACCTTGACATTTGACCTGTCAGTTCTGCCGCAACCTTGACCTTTGACCCTGACCTTGACCTCAAAAAAATAAAATCCCGCCAAAAAAAAAGAAATCCCGCCAAAAAAAACTTTTTTTGTAAAGATACAAACCTGATTTTCTCCGCAACCGCTTAAACGATTTTGATGCGGGCGGTACCCACGTGACCGGGAGATCGAGATCTACAAGATAAGCCCTAAATCTCGTCGATCTGAAAAATAACGCGGACGGGCCGCAAGACTCGTCGCACTACCCGCAGGACTATCCGTAGCACTACCCGACGAGGTGAAGACTAATGATTGGGACGATGAAATCTGTTTACTTGCAACTCTATTCTTTTAATTTTGACAATGACGCATGTTGTTGTTACGAGTCACGTGGCATGCGCGTGCCTTTCATTGACGTCATTCGTTTTTATCTATGCTTTGGTAAAGTTCCAAACTCGATTTTCTCCGCAACCGCTGGACCGATTTTGATGCGGGCGGTACCCACGTGACCGGGAGATCGAGATCTACAAGATAAGCCTTAAACCTCGTCGATCTGAAAAATAACGCGGACGGGCCGCAAGACTCGTCGCACTACCCGCAGGACTATCCGTAGCACTACCCGACGAGGTGAAGACTAATGATTGGGACGATGAAATCTGTTTACTTGCAACTCTATTCTTTTAATTTTGACAATGACGCATGTTGTTGTTACGAGTCACGTGGCATGCGCGTGCCTTTCATTGACGTCATTCGTTTTTATCTATGCTTTGGTAAAGTTCCAAACTCGATTTTCTCCGCAACCGCTGGACCGATTTTGATGCGTACGGCACCCACGTGACCGAGAGATCGATTTCTACAAGATAAGCCCTAATCCGTAGCCGTATCCCCGATGGAACCTGAGATCGCTTGTAACACGTGACCTGATGATCGGATCGACGAGGTTTAGGTGCCCGCAGGACCCGGACGTTCCGTAGAACGCGGTACGTCTGGTTTCGGCCGTTAGGTTCTTTCGGGATCCGAACAATCGGTAATTTTGGTAATTTCGTTTCGGAACACACTGTACTTTAGTTTATTTGCATTGACGTCATTCGTTTTTTATCTATGCACGCGCCAGACTATTGAGTCAGATGATGCAACTTTTTTATTGCAAATTTAAATGCACAGTTAATTTTTCTATATGATGCAACTGGTTTATCGCAATTAATTTTTCTAGATGATGCAATATATTATTCGTTAAAGTCACGAGCCGTCGACTCAGCGATAAGTTGCCTGTTTCAATTTTAAAAAACCATCGACGTCATACCGCTTGTTATTATGTACCGAACCGCGGACTCAGCGTTTCCAATGCATCAGCATGGGGGTATTATCTGTATAAAAGGTCACCGATTTTCCCATTGCATCATAACTCTACTACCACTGTCCTACACTGCTAGACACACTTCTTCTTGTTCTCTACCTGCCGTTAATTGAAGGTGAGTTTTATTCTACTTTAATATTTTTTAAATTTAAAAGACTTTACCTTGTCTAGTTGAACCTAGAACGAAAAGTAAAACCTAAATGGGTAATACGTTGTTGGTACGGCAACAACACCAGTGTTAGCGGTTTTGGTACAGCAACAACAACAACAACAACCGTAACAACATCAGTTTTAGCGGTTACTATTACAAGTATAGAATCACAATTTCCATACCTAAATTAAATCGCGCTAACTTCATGTCTGTAGTTTAGTAACGCATGTAAAACACTTGTACACTGAATATTTAGTCTGTTGTGTTAATCTGCAACAACAACAACAACCGATTGTGACTTAAACGTAGAACTAAATAAATTTGAACTTAAAATCTTTAACGTAGTAGTATCTAAATTAAATCGCTCTAACTTCAACTTCATGTCTGTAGTTTAGTAACGCATGTAAAACGCTTGTACACTGAATATTTAGTCTGTTGTGTTAATCTGCAACAACAACAACAACCGATTGTGACTTAAACGTAGAACTAAATAAATTTGAACTTAAAATCTTTAACGTAGTAGTATCTAAATTAAATCGCTCTAACTTCATGTCGGTAGTTTAGTAACGCATGTAAAACGGTTGTACACTGAATATTTAGTCTGTTGTTTTAATCTGCAACAACAACAACCGATTGTGACTTAAACGTAGAATTAAATAAATTTGAACGTAACATCTCTAACGTAGTAGTATCTAAAACGAATCTCTAATGCGTGTTTCTGTTTTTGTTCCGTTTCAGTTTTAAAATCGACCACCACCATCACCACCGCCATCACCAACAACAACAACAACCCGCCAACACCATCACCGCCAACCGCCACCACCACCGCTACCATCACCATCACCACCATTAATTACTAAAGTAAGTACGAAGATATTAAAATTAACTCTTATACATTAAGAGAATAACGCATAAATCACTAACCGATTTACTTCACTACATAAATTCTTGTAACGCTTATACCATTTTTATTAACAATTGCGGGTTAAAATATATGCAGAATTCCTTACCAGATTATGAACAATTAACAAAAATGGCTATTAAATTTACCGTTAAAAATTGGATCGGCAAACGTCCCATATTTGAATAAATTAGTTTGGTTTTATAATACATGCATATATGATTTTAACAATTATTTTAATTTTCAACCAACCCAAAGAAAATAATTTATAAATTAAAATAAATTATTTTTACAAACAATTACAATTTATGGAAATCAAATGTAATCGAGATAAAAATATATAATAATACAAATTATTTGATATGATAATAAACGGTATTATTCTTAATAAATAACAACCATTTATTATTCTTATTTCAGATGACCTCCCAATATTTGACGATGATGTGTCAAGATAATTTTAGAAAAACACCGATAATAATATTATCGAAATTAAACGTACGAATTTGGAGGCATCGAAAGATAGGGCCTAAAGTAGAAGCACTCTTATTTATAGGGTGTGAAAGGGTGTGGGTGAATATGGACACCATTAAAACATTGGGATTAGAATTAGAATTTATTAAATACCTTAGTTCATTATGAATCTTAGTTAAAATAAATTAATAATAATTATAAATATCATGCTGTTTTAATTAATGTTCATTTCCTTTTCCTTAACTAACACTCGAAAGTAAATTTACAGATCTTTTGAGAAATGAGGCATTTCAATGAAGAGAGCATTGAAGGGACCCTTAACATACAGTCGAACCGCAATGCTTTTGAGAAGGACTTCTTCAAACTGCTGAACAATGCCGTCTTCGGTAAGTGCATGGAGAACGTCCGTAAACGCATGAACCTGGAGCTGGTTAGCAACTCGAAGAGGTTAATGAAGCTGGTCGCCAAGCCCTCCTTCAAAGACAGGATCATTTACGACGAGTCGCTCTGCGCTGTCGAGATGTCCAAGACCTCCATTCATCTGGACAAGCCCATTTACGTGGGCGCTACGGTCTTGGACTCCAGTAAGACCTTAATGTATTCATTTCATTACGATGTCATGAAGAAGAGGTACGGGTCGAAAATCGACCTCCTGTACATGGATACAAACAGCTTCTTCTACGACATCGAGACTCCAGACTTTTACGGCGACATGTGGGACCCCAGAATTCAAGGCCTTCTTCGACACCTCCGACTACCTCCCGACACACCCGTGCCATTCCACTACCAACAAAAAAGTGCTCGGCAAGTTCAAAGACGAGTGCAACGGCATCCCCATCGCAGAGTTTATAGGGATGAGAGCAAAACTGTACACTTTCAGGACTGGTGAGGGTATTGTCAAGAAGAAGGCTAAAGGCGTCAAAAAGAACATGGTCCGCAAAGACATCACGTTCGATGACTACAGAAAGTGTCTCGAGTTGAAAGTATGACACGTTTTGAAAATAAGTTTAATTCATATATTCTGAAATCAAAACGTTATAACTAAATTACAATGGTTCAGACTCTAAGTACATCCGTACATGAAGAATAAAAGTCGTGGATACAATACGCGGCTTTACTGGCTGATAAAGCTGCGCAGTCTAGCAAGCTGCGCAGTCGACTGTGCAGTCGACTGCGCAGCTAGCAGGTCAGTCGACTGAAATTCAGATGACTGAAATAAGAATAATAAATGGTTGTTATTTATTAAGAATAATACCGTTTATTATCATATCAAATAATTTGTATTATTATATATTTTTATCTCGATTACATTTGATTTCCATAAATTGTAATTGTTTGTAAAAATAATTTATTTTAATTTATAAATTATTTTCTTTGGGTTGGTTGAAAATTAAAATAATTGTTAAAATCATATATGCATGTATTATAAAACCAAACTAATTTATTCAAATATGGGACGTTTGCGCGATCCAATTTTTAACGGTAAATTTAATAGCCATTTTTGTTAATTGTTCATAATCTGGTAAGGAATTCTGCATATATTTTAACCCGCAATTGTTAATAAAAATGGTATAAGCGTTACAAGAATTTATGTAGTGAAGTAAATCGGTTAGTGATTTATGCGTTATTCTCTTAATGTATAAGAGTTAATTTTAATATCTTCGTACTTACTTTAGTAATTAATGGTGGTGATGGTGATGGTAGCGGTGGTGGTGGCGGTTGGCGGTGATGGTGTTGGCGGGTTGTTGTTGTTGTTGGTGATGGCGGTGGTGATGGTGGTGGTCGATTTTAAAACTGAAACGGAACAAAAACAGAAACACGCATTAGAGATTCGTTTTAGATACTACTACGTTAGAGATGTTACGTTCAAATTTATTTAATTCTACGTTTAAGTCACAATCGGTTGTTGTTGTTGCAGATTAAAACAACAGACTAAATATTCAGTGTACAACCGTTTTACATGCGTTACTAAACTACCGACATGAAGTTAGAGTGATTTAATTTAGATACTACTACGTTAAAGATTTTAAGTTCAAATTTATTTAGTTCTACGTTTAAGTCACAATCGGTTGTTGTTGTTGTTGCAGATTAACACAACAGACTAAATATTCAGTGTACAAGCGTTTTACATGCGTTACTAAACTACAGACATGAAGTTAGCGCGATTTAATTTAGGTATGGAAATTGTGATTCCGTACTTGTAATAGTAACCGCTAAAACTGATGTTGTTACGGTTGTTGTTGTTGTTGCTGTACCAAAACCGCTAACACTGGTGTTGTTGCCGTACCAACAACGTATTACCCATTTAGGTTTTACTTTTCGTTCTAGGTTCAACTAGACAAGGTAAAGTCTTTTAAATTTAAAAAATATTAAAGTAGAATAAAACTCACCTTCAATTAACGGCAGGTAGAGAACAAGAAGAAGTGTGTCTAGCAGTGTAGGACAGTGGTAGTAGAGTTATGATGCAATGGGAAAATCGGTGACCTTTTATACAGATAATACCCCCATGCTGATGCATTGGAAACGCTGAGTCCGCGGTTCGGTACATAATAACAAGCGGTATGACGTCGATGGTTTTTTAAAATTGAAACAGGCAACTTATCGCTGAGTCGACGGCTCGTGACTTTAACGAATAATATATTGCATCATCTAGAAAAATTAATTGCGATAAACCAGTTGCATCATATAGAAAAATTAACTGTGCATTTAAATTTGCAATAAAAAAGTTGCATCATCTGACTCAATAGTCTGGCGCGTGTATAGATAAAAAACGAATGACGTCAATGCAAATAAACTAAAGTACAGTGTGTTCCGAAACGAAATTACCAAAATTACCAAAATTACCGATTGTTCGGATCCCGAAAGAACCTAACGGCCGAAACCGGACGTAACGCGTTCTACGGAACGTCCGGGTCCTGCGGGCACCTAAACCTCGTCGATCCGATCATCAGGTCACGTGTTACAAGCAATCTCAGGTTCCATCGGGGATACGGCTACGGATTAGGGCTTATCTTGTAGAAATCGATCTCTTGGTCACGTGGGTGCCGTACGCATCAAAATCGGTCCAGCGGTTGCGGAGAAAATCGAGTTTGGAACTTTACCAAAGCATAGATAAA
Organism: Catonia carolina; assembly: GCA_035578175.1. NCBI lineage: Eukaryota > Metazoa > Arthropoda > Insecta > Hemiptera > Achilidae > Catonia > Catonia carolina. The sequence goes on from JAQMRL010000004.1 coordinate 6,960,418, forward strand.
AACGAATGACGTCAATGAAAGGCACGCGCATGCCACGTGACTCGTAACAACAACATGCGTCATTGTCAAAATTAAAAGAATAGAGTTGCAAGTAAACAGATTTCATCGTCCCAATCATTAGTCTTCACCTCGTCGGGTAGTGCTACGGATAGTCCTGCGAGTAGTGCGACGAGTCTTGCGGCCCGTCCGCGTTATTTTTCAGGTCGACGAGGTTTAGGGCTTATCTTGTAGATCTCGATCTCCTGGTCACGTGAGTACCGCCCGCATCAAAATCGGTCCAGCGGTTGCGGTGAAAATCGAGTTTGGAACTTTACCAAAGCATAGATAAAAAACGAATGACGTCAATGAAAGGCACGCGCATGCCACGTGACTCGTAACAACAACATGCGTCATTGTCAAAATTAAAAGAATAGAGTCGCAAGTAAACAGATTTCATCGTCCCAATCATTAGTCTTCACCTCGTCGGGTAGTGCTACGGATAGTCCTGCGGGTAGTGCGACGAGTCTTGCGGCCCGTCCGCGTTATTTTTCAGATCGACGAGGTTTAGGGCTTATCTTGTAGATCTCGATCTCCCGGTCACGTGGGTACCGCCCGCATAAAAATCGGTCCAGCGGTTGCGGAGAAAATCGAGTTTGGAACTTTACCAAAGCATAGATAAAAACGAATGACGTCAATGAAAGGCACGCGCATGCCACGTGACTCGTAACAACAACATGCGTCATTGTCAAAATTAAAAGAATAGAGTTGCAAGTAAACAGATTTCATCGTCCCAATCATTAGTCTTCACCTCGTCGGGTAGTGCTACGGATAGTCCTGCGGGTAGTGCGACGAGTCTTGCGGCCCGTCCCGCGTTTTTTCAGATCGACGAGGTTTAAGGCTTATCTTGTAGATCTCAATCTTCCGGTCACGTGGGTACCGTCCGCATCAAAATCGGCTCAGCGGTTGCGGAGAAAATCAGGTTTGTAACTTTACCAAAAAAAATTTTTTTTGGCGGGATTTTTTTTTTTTGGGTGGGATTTTTTTTTGAGGTCAAGGTCAGGGTCAAAGGTCAAGGTTTCGCCAGAACCTACATCCTTACTCTACTGGCAGAGCTTCATTAGACAGTAATGAATAAAAATAAGCCTAAATGAAAACTTTAAAAAACAGTACAAGTCTCGTGACTAGCTTGAAGTCATCTTGTCATGAAGGGAGAAGAAATAGGAAACGTTGGGAACCTCACGATACAACATTAAGTAGGCCTAACTAGGGAAACGGGACAAACATGACTACCTGTAAAGGCACTAGAATAAAAATTAGATAATGTACCTCGTAATCTACGGCTATGGTCAGATTTCCCAGAAGTGTTAAGTAACTTACGAAATTTGTAAACAGAGGGAGCGATATGTTGTTTTAACGCCTGAACAACGTTTGCCGGTAAATTTTCCCGTCTGGGGAAACACATCTAAAGAAAAAATATAAAACATTAAATAGCTAAAACAGATGAGCAAATATTTTATAGCGCCTGACAATACCAATGTCATGAGTGTGTTGTAATTTGTTCCTAGTTCAGTAAGTAATTCACAAAAATGAATTAGTAATTCGGTTGATAATGGTAAATTAGTTCTAGCCTGTATCAGTTTAGGTGCTCTAATTTTAATTTTGACCTAATTATGTAACAATGTCATGTGCTGTAATTTTGTTCCTAGTTCAGTAAGTAATTCACAAAAAATATTTAGTAATTCGGTTGAGAATGGTAATTTAATTCTAGCCTATATCAATGTCATGTGCAGTAATTTGTTTCCTACTTTGGAAATTGTCGGATGTGATTTTTCATCCGTTTGATAGAAAATATGTTAAATCTGTGTCAATGTAAAGTGCTGTAATTTTATTTCTAGTAATTTATTTCGTAAATTGACGAGCATGGTTTAGTCATTCGGTTGATAATGTATACGTATGTCAAGTTAGTTCTAGTCCGTTTTAACAAAGTTTTTTATTTTTTTACAATTTTAGTAATTAATGAGAGTAATTTTGTCCTCTGGTTGATGAAGATGTTAATTTCAACCTAGTACTCTAACAATATCAAGGGCTGTATTTTTTCTATTTCGGCGAATGTCGGAAGTCATTTCGACATCCGGTCGATTATAGACGTGTTAATTTAATACTGCATAATTTGCATCAATGACGGGCTGTAATTTTATTCCTATTTCGGCAATTAACAAGAATTGTTTTGCTCAATCAATTGATAATAAATACGCACGTAAATCATAAATAATCATGTAAATAACAAATAGGCTACGGTAAAATAAATCTGAATCAGTATTATATGCTGTAATTATGTTTCAATTTCGGTGACTAATACGAATAATTTTGTCATTCGGTAGATAAAAAATAATTTGATTTCGACCTAGTAACTTTATCACTATCATGTTCTATAATTTGTTCCTATTTCCGTGATTGACGGGTGTGATAATAGATATACCTGTTATGTTTGGCTTAGACAAGAGTGTTTACAACCGTTTATCTTTTTATCATTATGTGTACACAACCGTTTTGTAACGGTGGGCCAATTAATTACTGATTTTTCGAGCCGGGCCGCAGATATAAATTTGCTAGAATTTAATAATTGGCCTAGTCTTATTGACTTGTGGTTAAATTTTAAAATCCAACTATTTTACGGTACGGTGGATGACAGACTTTACAATTTTGTACTGCAACTTTGCATAGCCTACATACCTGTATATACCTGTTGGTACAAACCTGTACCAACATACCCTGTGCAACCTATGTACTTTAGTTGTTATTCTCAAAGTTGATTCCAAGTGACTTTCTGTTAACTCTTGCGTAAGAGCTTTAGAAAAAATACACGAGAAAAAAAATTTCGCATATTAACTATTCTCGTGGTAAGTAATTTTTGTAGAAATTTAATGAAACATTTTAGGAAACAAAATCGTGCAGGTAACACTCAATGTCAATATCAGATTGTTCTTTGGCACAACAATATTGAGCTGGCTTATGCCTTTCACTATGAAATAGTATTCCGTTTCACTAAATTTAAGACCAAATGTTCGAACGGACTGCGGGCCGCTGGCAGTCTTGCTGGCTGAAACAATGCAGGATCTCCAGGAACTCCTGAATAAGGTTGTTGAAGCCAGCCAACATTTTGGTCTCACCCTCAACACAAGGAAGACAAAGTGCATGGTCCTCACCAAGAATGTGGTCCCACATGACGAACGCCTGTATGTGGAGGGAGAGCAGTTGGAAAGAGTTATGAAGTACAGCTATCTTGGTATGACGGTGACCAGTAACCTTGATTACTCTGCTGAGATCAAAATCCGCATAGAGAGAGCCCGGGCCGCATTTGTGAAAATGAAGAGGATGCTGTGCAACCACAATCTGAGTCTGGACTTGAGAATTCGTATGCTGAGGTGTTACATCTTTCCGGTGCTGTACTATGGTGCAGAGGCCTGGACTACCAATAGGCAATGTGAACGAAGACTTGAGGCCTTTGAGATGTGGGTTTACAGATGGATGCACAAAATATCTTGGACAGAGAGAGTCACGAACATGGAAGTCCTAAGGAGGATGCAGAAGGGAATGGAAGTGATGATCGAAATCAAGAAGAGAAAGCTGGTGTATCTCGGCCATGTCTTGAGGGGTCCAAAATATGAAATCCTTCATCTTATCATCCAGGGAAAGATTATGGGCAAACGATCGGTTGGAAGAAGAAGAACCTCCTGGCTACGGAACCTGCGAGAGTGGTTTAATTTGTCATCCATCGACCTATTTAGAGCTGCAGTTTCCAGGGTCAGGATTGCCATGATGCTAGCACACCTTCGTAATGGAGATGCTACATGAAGAAGAAGAGTCGTTCAAACCTTGCAATAGGCCTTTATTCAGTGTTTTGTAACATCAAATGCAAAAAAAAGAATTTCTAGAGAATTTCACATAGCTAATCGAATACGTTTCATTTATCGTCTAACTTTAGTCAAATACTGGTTACAATGAAGACCCATCGAAATTTAGTAAAATACTTCATCACTGCAGAAATAGACATTATGTAGAAATTTAGCAAGCAATTTCGGGTTTAATTTAATTTAAGTAACGAAGTGGCAAAAGAAAAACTCATAAGTAATGTACACATTTTCCTACAGCACCATTAATAGGTATACTGTTAGTAAAATCACTTGTAACATGAAATAATACGCATTGTGTAATACAAGTAATCCTAGGAGATAAAATAATAATTAAATTAAATAATTTAAATAATTATGAAAATAATAAATTATTAAATATGTTTGTGCCTCTAATCAAACTTTTCGACGTTGCCGCGCTCTGGTGGTCAAAAAGATACAGTTGTTGTTGAATCGCCGTCGCTGTGTGTATTGGACGATTAACCGCTAATTAACATTTTAAAGTGTTTAATTTGTTATTTATTGAAGTGACTTTTTTATGTTTAAAAACGCCTTTACGCATATCCGTTTCATGGTAAATGGTTCGCTTCGTTACTTCTTTTTTACGCGCGCCTTTTTTTACAGTCCACTAATACGCCGAAATTTATTTCTATTCATTCTTCCTAATCTCCTTAAAGTTTTACCTGCAGGTATTTTATTTTATTTTTTCTTTGTTTTGTGTTTGTCCAACCCTTTTGATCCCATTCCTATCATCAGATTACAACTGCAGTGGAAAGCACGTAAGTGAGATACTTTATTTTATTGAATTTTATTTTTTAATATATTTTCTGCATAAACTGTTGAGATTAAGTGATGAACGATTAGTTATTATAAATTTCGAACACGCATTATTTTTTTAGTACTCCGACCGGATTCTATTTTTTATATGGTTAAAAAAGAAGTAATTTATTATTTTTCTACTTTTACGCAAGCAAAATTTCTTGCTGGTTTATTCAAGAAAGTTTTGAAAAACAATTTACGTTTATTCTTTCAATCTATAAATTGGTGAAAGTACGCCGCACTTAACTACATTATCTTATCTATCTACTGTGGAATATTAAAATTCGTTATCATTTACTACCGATGCAAATTAAAATTATTTTAATTCCGTTACAAATTAAATTAAATTATTACTGTCAAATATTTTCATACTATAAATATTAATGAACTTTTGTATCAACGCTAATTCATTTAATTTGTTTTTTACATTTTTGGCCTGTGCTATTACTGAGTTTTTTGTGAATATAAAATTCATATTTAGAATAAAATTACCTTTATTTCAAGTGGTCACAACACATACAAGATTTATAATAGTCTTTTATCGCTTTTTTCTGCTTAAATATTCATAATGTCAGCTAAAAAGGACTTGAACGTTTTTGAGGCAAAAAAGGAAACTTTGTTTCAAAGAATTCAACGCTTATATGACATGATAGAGAATCTTAACGACAGTAAAATAAGAAATAATTTTTTAATTTTATTTCAGTCGCTAGAATCGACTAAAATCGAATTTGAACAAGTTATTCATATAATAAATGAACTGAATTTAGAAATTAATGCTGATGCTAGCCCTAATTTTCAACCCATAAATGCATTTGACGAAATGTATTGTGCTTTTGTAGTTTCTTATAATAATATAAATAAACAAAAACTAGATGAAAAACCAGCTGTTTCAACTGAACTTGTGAAACCAAAGGTTAGACTACCTACGCTAGAATTACCGTCATTTTCGGGTCAATATAAAGAATGGCCGATTTTTTATCAAAGTTTTAAATCTTTAATTCATGATAACGCACAGTTAACAGAAGCTGACAAGATTCGTTATTTAACTAGTAAGCTCACAAAAAAGTCTTTAGCTTTAGTTTCTGGAATACCTCCGTTGGCAGAAAACTATGAAATTATTTGGTCAACGCTGTTAGAAAAATATCAGGACCCAAGAAGTCTCGCTACAGCTTATTTAAAGCAAATTTTTGAATTTAAAATTATAACGTCTGAGTCAGCTAATAATTTAGACACATTTTTACAAAATTTTGTTGCACCTATTGAAGCTATTAAACGGCTTAATATTGATAATCTTGATGATTTTATATTTGTGCATTTAGCGCTAAATAAACTTGATTCTCAAACTGTACATGATTTTGAAATGACTCTTGTTGACAAGACCATACCAACTATTATTCAACTTGTGAATTTTATTAAAAAACATTCAAATGCATTATCACGAATTGCTCACCCTAAATCTAAGATTACGCATTCATTTGTTGTGAATAAATCACCTAATTTAAAATATTTTAAATCAAATTCAAAGGCGACTTGTCCTGTTTGCAATAAATCTCAAGACCACGCTGTTTATTCATGTTCTGAATTTAAGAAGTTAAGCCCCCCTGAAAGGTATAACTTTGCAAAAAATAAATCCTTATGCATTAATTGTTTATCTCAAATGCATAATACGCCGCATGTAAGTCAAAAAATCGTTGTTCCGTCTGTGATAAAAAACATCATACTATGCTTCATTTTTTAAAATCTAGTGTCGAGTCTTCAAACCCACGTGTATCAACTTCACCATTACAATTATTGTCGTCTAATGTTATTGGCGCTCAGGGATCAAGTAACTCTTCAGTATCGTTGAATATAACATCAGACAGTCCGCAAACATTGGCTTGTGCTAACATAGGCCAACGTATTTCAAACTATTATTTTATCAACTGCTAAAGTAAATGTCTATGATACTTTAGGGAATCCTCATGTGGTCCGAGTTCTCTTAGATTCTGCCAGCCAATCTAATTTTCTTACTGTTGATTGCTGTAAAAAACTGATGCTAGTAAAAAAAAAATTCAAACTTCTGTTCGGGGAATCGGTGCGTTTGCACAATCTGTAAAATTTTGCACTGAAGCAAGCTTTTCTTCTCGTTCTAATTCACAAGATCGCTACTATCTTAATTTTCTTGTGGATAAAATTACGGATAACTTACCTACCATATATATTCCGTTAGGTTTACTTTCACACTTGCAAGGTGTAACACTCGCTGATGATGATTTTCATAAACCTGGAAAAATTGACATGCTTATAGGAGCTGAATTATTTCCGTATCTTATAGGACCAGGAAAAATCATCGGCCCTCCTAATACCCTCATAGCTCTTCAGTCTAATTTGGGGTACATTGTCATGGGGAAAATTGAAGATACTGTTACACCTCCTGACAGTCAAGTCTTTTGTACCACCACTGAAGTTCCACTAGAAAAATTGGTATCTAAGTTTTGGGATTTAGAAGAAATTCCGAACATCTTAATGAAGGTCGAACATTTTAATGAAGATGAAAAAATTTGTGAGAAAATTTTTGTAGATACTTTTTCTCGTAACGACTCTGGTCGCTTTATAGTTTCTTTGCCTTTTAAGAACAATCGCCCTGTATTAGGAAATTCTCCTTTCTTATGTGAAAAGAGGTTTTTAAATTTGGAAAGGAGATTAGAATTAAATTCCCAATTAAAGATCGACTATCACAAATTTATGCAAGATTATATTGATCGCGAGCACATGTCTAAATGTGATGATACTATTGATGGTTGTTTTTTACCTCATCATTGTGTTTTGAAGCCAGATAGTACTAGTATCCGGTTGAGGGTTGTTTTCGATGCTAGCGCAAAAACTGACAACAATACATCACTAAATGATATTTTACATACGGGAGCTAAGTTGCATACTGATTTATCGGCTATCCTTCTAGGGTTTCAACTATTTCCTTTTGTGTTGACCGCTGATATTCGACAAATGTATCGTCAGATACTCATTCATCCCAAACATAAAAAAGTTCAAAAAATTCTATGGCGTTTTTCCGCTGACCAGGAAATTAGTTCTTGGACGCTTAATACCGTGACATTTGGAGTCAAACCTGCGCCTTTTTTAGCGTTAAGAGTAATAAAACAGCTAGCGCAAGAAGAAAAAGATAATTACCCGTTCGCGGCCGTAGTAGCTGATAGAGACTTTACATTGATGACTTAGCAACTAGCGTACAATCAGAAAAGGATTGCATGCTTTTATATTCGCAATTGGAAAGTATGTTTCAAGCCGGTGGTTTTGAGCTAGTTAAATGGGCTACTAATTCGGTTAAAATTTTAGAAAAAATTCCCGCAGAAAAACGCTTTCCTTGTGCTATTGATTTTAAAGAGAATGACTCTATAAAAATCTTGGGCCTACAGTGGATCTCGTCTTCTGATGAATTCACCTTTAAAGTTAATTCGCCAAATAAAATTTGCACCAAACGTGCCGTTCTTTCTTCTTTGGCAAGAATATTCGATCCACTAGGGATCTTAGCACCGCTTACGATCACTGCCAAGATTTTAATTAAAGATTTTTGGAACTCGAAATTAAATTGGGATGATCCTGCTCCAACTTCGTTTCCAGCTGTTAAAATTTGGAAGGAGTTTCAAGAAAAACTTCCATTACTTGCTAATATAAGAATACCACGACATATATTCATAGAACACAACTGTAACGCGGATTTAATTTGTTTCTCGGACGCGTCAGAGAAGGCTTATGGAGCTGTCTTGTATGTACGCTCTATTCTTAATAATAACAATGTTATTGTCTCTACTTTGCGCTAAGTCTCGTGTCGCTCCGCAGAAAGCTATGTCCATACCTCGCTTGGAGTTATGCGCTGCTGTTCTTCTCGCACGGCTCGTTCACTTTGTTGGTCGAACGTACTCCACTAGATTTAAATTTCAAAAGATATTCGACTTCACTGACTCCACCGTCATCCTTCAGTGGATTTCATCGCCTTCGGCACGCTGGAAGACTTTCGTCGCCAACAGAGTCGCCGTAATTCAAGACAAAATTCCTGCATCTAACTGGAGACATATCAGAAGTTCCGAAAACCCAGCTGATTGTTTGTCACGCGGATAATTACCCAAGGGGATTGATAAGTCATCCGCTATGGTTCGCTGGACCTTCTTGGCTTCACCACGACCCGCTGATTTGGCCTACCGCCGAGTGGAACAACGCTGGAGAAGAATGCCCAGAAGAACGACGCACCGTCATCGCTGTTGCAACGGTAGAGGAACATCCATTTCAGAAGCTGATAAACTACTTTTCTTCGTACGACAAACTTCTACGTGCCACGGCGTACGTCTGGAGATTCATACGCAGAAGTCACTGTAATGGGAATCTGATCACTGTAGCTGAAATTGAACATGCAGAACGCTCCTTGATTCACTACCTGCAACGGAAATATTTTAATAAAGATATCATTGCTTTGAAAAATGGAAAATTTACTTCACATAAAATTCGAAAATTAAATCCTTTTCTAGATGAAGACGCTCTTATTAAAGTTGGAGGACGCCTACGCAACTCAAATTTGGAGTATCACCATAATCATCCGATTTTATTACCTAAGAATGGCCATTGTGTTGATTTATTAATAGATAAATTTCATAAGGTCAATTTTCATACAGGTCCCAATTTGGTTCTTTCCTTGCTACGCCAGAAATATTGGATTGTTGGAGGTAGAGGAGTAGTCCGCCATCGCCTACAAAATTGCAATTTTTGTTTTAAATATCGACCTAAGAATACATTTCCACTTATGGGAAACCTGCCTACGTCACGCATTACATAATCTAAACCATTCTTACATACTGGAACTGATTTTGCTGGACCCATTTATATGGGTCAATACTTATTAATTAATACTTATTATTATACTACTTATTATTATAATACTTATTATTAATACTTATTAATTTATATGGTCAATAACTGCGCCAATGCCGGCCGCATTGGCGCAGTTGGTAACGTGCTCGCCTCTCATCATGCGGTCTTGGGTTCGAATCCCATTCAGGCACGGCATCTTTTCATACGTTACAAAAAAATAATTTCATCCTTCACCGTCTGCATTAGCAGTAATTGCAGAACAGTCGGACGTTAAACCAAAAAAAGGACCCATTTATACTACGATGTCAAAAAATAGAGGAGTGCGTTCTCAAAAATTATATATTTGTATTTTCATTTGTTTATCCATTAAAGCAATACATCTTGAACTGGTTTCTGACTTGTCTACGAACGCCTTCATGTGTGCATTAAAGAGGTTTCTTGCAAGAAGAGGTCCCATACATACATTGTACTCGGATTGCGGGACAAATTTTATTGGTGCAAAGTCCCAATTGAACGAAATATATGACCTTTTGGACTCCGAAGTATACAAGTCAAAATTAAACCACGAACTGACTAGCAGAAAAATAGAATGGAAATTTAATCTTCCGTCTGCGCCACATTTCGGTGGCCTTTGGGAATCCAACATAAAATCTGTTAAATCACATTTATTTAAAGTAATTGGCAATCAAATTTTATCATTTGAAGAGATGTCAACAGTACTCACGCAAATAGAGGCTCTTCTCAATTCACGTCCTCTCTGCGCTCTTAGCTCGGATCCAAACGATCTTGCACCGCTTACGCCTGCTCATTTTTTGCTGCAACAACCGCTTACGAATATTCCTGCCATAGATACAACTTCTATTCCTGTAAATAGACTTAACTCGCTATCAATTAATTGACAAACTTGTGCAAGGTTTTTGGAAACGCTGGCGATTGGAATACTTGCATACTCTTCAGACCAGGGAAAAATGGAATACGCCTTCGAAACCCGTCCATGTGGGTACTGTCGTTCTTATAAATAAAGACAATTTACCACCAATTCGCTGGCCAATTGAAATAATCGAAGAACTTTGCCCTGGATCTGACAATATCGCTAGAGTCGCTCTAGTTCGTTCTAGTAGCGGTTCTTTTAAATGTCCTGTGACAAAGCTTTGTCCTTTGCCACAGCAATAATAATTCTTGTAAATAAAAAAAAAATTGTAAATAGTGTACATAGTAATTTCTTGCGCTAGTAGTAGTATGTAAGGGGGGATTCACCGTCACCGCCGTCTTGTTTTTGTGTTAAGAGTTGGGAAGGCATCTGGGCCACGCCTTCGGCCACACAGCGCCTGGAGGGGGGGTGCGCTGGCGCAGAGTCATCAGCGTCGAGTTGGGAGCCAAGCCCTCGACCAATCAGAGCACAGCGTCTATCGCTCCGCCCCCCGGGAGGTTGTCGGGGGGATTCACCGTCACCGCCACCGCCATCTTGTTTTTTGTGTTAAGAGTTCGGAAGGCATCTGGGCCACGCCTTCGGCCACACAGCGCCTGGAGGGGGGGTGCGCTGGCGCAGAGTCATCAGCGTCGAGTTGGGAGCCAAGCCCTCGACCAATCAGAGCACAGCGTCTATCGCTCCGCCCCCCGGGAGGTTGTCGGGGGGATTCACCGTCACCGCCATCTTGTTTTTTGTGTTAAGAGTTAGAGAGTTGGGAATGAGCGCGTCTGTCTTGAGTGTTAAGCTGGGAGGGGGTGGTGGGGTCTGCGCTGTCTTCCTGCATCGCCGCCGCCGGAATGATGCCAAGCCCTCGACCAATCAGAGCACAGCGCCTATCGCATTAGCTCCGCCCATTTCCGGTGGGGGGTCTGACCGCCCTCACCCAGGGGAGGAGGGTGGGTTCACGCAGCAGCGTCATCTTGTGTTAGAGAGTTGGGAATGATGCCAAGCCCTCGACCACACAGCGCCTATCGCATTAGCTCCGCCCATTTCCGGTGGGGGGAGGTTGCGTCCTCACCCATGGGAGGTGGGTGCTCGCTGCGCCGCTAGGGGTCGCGGGAGGGGGGTGGTGGACAACCAGCCCTCGACGCGCCCTCACCCACGGGAGGGGGGTGGTTGTGGGGTCTACGCCGCGCGCGCCTGGCGGGCAGAGTCCCGAGGCCCCGCGCCGGCGCGAAAATCCTGCCGCCCACGGCGCGCGCCGGGCGGGCAGAGTCCCGAGGCCCGACGCCCCGCGCCGGCGCGAAGATCAGCGTACACCTGCGCGCTTAATCCGTAGGTCTCAGAGAGGCTGCGTAGCGTGCAAGACCTCAACGGGTTGTCGTGCAAACCCCGGTCAGTTGTAATCATGACACCGTTGATAGTGGTCGTCTTTTGTGTCGGTCTCGCTTCTGCGACGACGTCCATCTCTACAACAACCATAGAATACCTCCAAACATTCGGGTATCTAGCGCCAGAGACGAACGTCTCACTCATCGACCCAGAAACCATCAAAATCGCCTTGAAGCAATTCCAAGAATTTTATGACTTACCGATCGATGGGGAGGAGAACGAGAACACCACCTGTTTGATGACACGACCAAGGTGTGGTGTATCCGATTTGGCATCCGCCTATAGGACCGCTCCGTATCCGTGGAGGAAAAACAATTTATCATGGCATTATAGCTTGGCCACACCCGAAATGGTGACGGCAACCGAACGAGGGTTTGAAATCTGGTCAAAGTCGTCAGGACTGACATTTCACCGGAACATCGTGAATCCTGATATTATTATATCAAACAGATTCATCCTTCACAGGCACGCGACACCTTCAATGGGCATGTGTCCTATCCGTTTCGACGGACGAGGTGGAACGTTAGCACACGCGTTTTTCCCCACCAGAAACAACAGTGCTGTGGAGATTCACGTAGATGCGGTGAACAATGGGATTATAATGTGGAACGACCATCCACAGGAAGCAATTTCTTATCGATGATGATACACGAAATCGGACACACGTTGGGAATCGAACACTCTACCGACAGACGTGCTGTCATGTATGCGTACTACAGCGGCCACACTCGTCTAGCAGAGGATGATATCAATGCCGTTCAAAGTCTTTACGGAAGACCTCCACTACCACCACCACCACCACCACCACCACCACCACCAACACCACCACCACCAACACCACCGCCTACTACCGCTACAACAGCCGCCACCACTGTACCACGAAGAAACAGTTCGACTCCTCCACCAACTGGTGGTGATAGCTGTGAACCGAAAGCCTACGTTTGTCAGTATACCGAGAACATGATGAAAATGGTCGTCATCAACAATAGGTTCTACATTCTACACGACAAATTTGTATGGTCATTGGACATCGACGGGCAGTTTCATCACGCGAAAAAGCCACTGGTGCTTACCGACTGGTTGAAGTTTCTTCCATCAAAGTTTAACATTACAGCGGTGTATCAAAGACCGAACGGACAGGTAGCCATGTTAGTAGACGGGAGGACATTGTACGTATTTCATATGCACAACCTTCAACTGGATACTGGATATCCAGTTTCGGCCGCGAAACAATTCGGTATACCAGAAATGAGTGTTATACACACCATCATCAATACGTACACGGGCAAGACGTACGTACTATACAACGATATATTCTATGCCGAAATAGACGAGAATGATTTTTCATCACGTGAATTTGGTACGATTACCAAAATATTTCCTGGAATTCCACTCGGTCTTGACTCTGCTTTGCGCTACACAAACGGAATACTCTACTTCTTCAAAGGGAATGTCATGTACGAATTTAGCGAATTTTCGGGTAAACTCCTGCGAGCCGGCAAGATCGATTATACATTGTTTGGAATAAACTGTTATAATAGTGTGATTATGGATCAGTTCCGCAATATACTTTTGAAGTACAATGTATCGCCTAAAAAATGGGAATAAAGCAGACTTATCACTCAACCCCGTCCTCTCAGTTACAATACCACCCACGCTTAGAGTAAAACTGTTTCAGTCATCATGAGACAGCAGATAGCGAAAGAACTGCACAAACCGGCCCGACGTCACTTCACCACGCGAAGGGTCGAGCTGAAAGGTGTAGACGATCTGTATCAAGGCGATCTGGTAGAAATGATACCGTACGCCAAGGTGAACAAAGGTTACCGCTATATAATGACCGTTATCAATTGTTTTTCCAAGTACGCTTTTGCCGTTCCGCTAAAGACCAAGGGTGGAGCCGGTGTGGCCGCCGCACTGCACACGGTATTGAAGAGCGTTAATCAAACGCCGCGACACTTTCAAACCGATCAGGGTACGGAATGGTACAATAGTACCGTTCAAGGAGTATTTAAAAAACACAGCATAAACCACTACAGCACTTACTCGGAGAAGAAGGCGTCCATAGTGGAACGGTTCAATCGAACGTTGAAAGAGAAGATGTGGCGTCAATTCACGGCGCAAGGTACATACAAGTGGGTGCATTTACTGCCCAAGTTGGTCGCCGAATACAACAACACGGTGCACCGCACTATACAAATGAAACTTACCCAGGTGACGAAGAGAAACGAAAAAAAAGTGTTGCGTGCAATCAACGAGGCTACGTATAGGAAAAAAGTACCGCTCAAATCGAAATTCAAGGTGGGCGATCAGGTGAGAATCAGTAAGTACAAGAAGACTTTCGCCAAAGGGTATCTTCCCAATTGGACCAACGAGATATTCACTGTCGATACGGTTAAACCTTCACGTCCCACCACTTATATTTTGCGTGATGCACGGGGTGAAGTGTTGAAAGGTGCGTTTTACGAACAAGAACTGAGCAAGGCAAAGCACGGAGACGTGTACCTGGTCGAGAAAGTGCTGCGCCGACGAGGTGACAAAGTGCTGGTCAGGTGGTTAGGATTCGATTCCACACACGATTCGTGGGTCGACAAAAAAGATATACTCTGAGAACATTTGCATACGATGATCATTCCAAATGGAGATACGCACTGTACAACACAAGGCGAAATTACCGCTATTGAATTTTGACGTGTACATTGGTGGTGGTGGTGGCCAGATGGAGAGCAGACACGGCGCTTTACTACCGAACAGTATAAGGTGTATCGCGTGCGGTCCATCCAACTGTGGTAAGACCAATGCCGTATTCAACCTGTTGTTCGCCGACAACGGACTATGTTTTGAAAACCTGTACGTGTTCAGCAAGTCGTTGTACCAAGCTAAATATAGATTTTTGCACGAGATAATGGCTAAGGTACCGGAAATCAGATACTTTGCCTGCAGCGAAAACGAAGAGGTGATCAGTCCCGCCGACGCCAAGCCGAATTCGGTTATGATTTTCGATGACGTTGCGTGTGAGAAACAAAACAACATAAGAAGCTATTTCGCCATGGGACGTCATAACAATGTGGACAGCTTCTACCTGTGCCAGACTTACAGCCGCATTCCAAAACAGCTGGTACGTGACAATGCAAACCTACTGATACTGTTCCGGCAGGACGACCGGAACCTGAAACATGTGTACCACGATCATGTAAACACCGATATGACGTACGAAGCGTTCAAGCGGATATGTAGAAGAGCGTGGACCGATCACACGCATGGATTTATCGTGGTGAATAAAGAGTGTGATATGGACAAGGGCAGGTACCGAGTGGGATTCGATCGTTTCATCACACTCAGTCATGACTGAGATAGCAAACTATCCGGATCAACGACACTTTCTGGTGGCGCGTACACCAAAAACGCGCCCGAAAGCCAACCTCTGCACGTGGTATTTTGAAGAGAAGAAAAATTTCTGTGGCAATTACTGCAGCCGAACCCGGAGCCCGTATCACCCACGATGTTGGCGACACGCACTGACACCGAGACGATCACATCGACCGATTATCATCGCCATGATCACAGCGGACGGGAAGATTTATAACAAGTCGTTGTGGTTGAAATTCATCGCCAAATGTCAAGAGAAAAACGTCCCTCTACGACTGTGCATTTACGCCGATTGTATGTTTAAGGCGACCGTACGACACCCGTGGAACTTCATTTCACGCTTCAGACCGGTGCCGAATATGTACCGCGGGCGAGGGGACATATCACTCATCAACGCTCACGGCTCAATGAATTATGTGACAGTAGTTATGGATATGTTGGCATACGCTTGTGACATCGACAACGGACAATCCTGCATCTTTATCACCGAACGTACGATTCCTATCCGATCACCAATCACCGTGTACAAACAAGCGCGCATGTACGGAGACAAATGCGTGGTGGATTCATAGCTACAATGTACGTTTCAGCGGTGACATCCTGCCACTACCTAGACGTCGAGCTAATACAGAGTTCGGACTTGTCAATTGTGTGGACAAGGTCTGTTAAGTTGTACGCTCCTGAAGGCCGCACTCCCGACTCTCCGTCCGTACTGCCATCTGTTCGGGTTGGAGTGGGTCCGGGCGGATAGAGTGTATAAAGTGGTCGATCACCGACTGTTTCAGAAATGGACCGAATACGTAGGCGCTTATCCCGATGAATTCTGGTTGATGAACTTCTACTTGATTTATCTACACGACAAAGTCCAACGACCGATCCGAGAATTGAAGCGATATATGGCCGACATGCCGGTAAAGGACAATACAGTGATTGCTGAAATCGCAGAGTATCGTGACGGAGTGAAAAGAAGCGCCGTGTTTACATCATTGCTCACGAAAAGGAAAATACTTCCCGCCGACAATATAGTCACGAAATATTACGGTGGAATGAAAGGGGTCAAAAGTACAGTTATTGAGACTCATCTGCACCGCGTACTACGATTTCTACACAAACATAAGCGTAGAGTGCTGTTTTTCAGAAACGTAGAGCTCGATGTACCTGTGAACATCTGAACGGCCTCTACGTACCGGTATCTAGGTACCTACAAACCGGTATCTAGGTACCTACAACCAGGTATCTAGGTACCTACAACCAGGTATCTAGGTACCTACAAACCGATATCTAGGTATCTACAACCAGGTATCTAGGTACCTACAACCAGTGTCCAGGTACCTACAAACCGATATCTAGGTACCTACAACCAGTGTCCAGGTACCTACAAACCGATATCTAGGTACCTACAACCAGTGTCCAGGTACCTATCTACGTTTCCGTTCATTAGTCGATATGACTTCAACACGTGAACAACTGGTGTTGGATATCGATCGGTTGACCGAATCGATAAAACGTAAACATAGAGCGATGCAGCACAACGAGCTGCAAGCCGATCGTGTCATGGCGAAGAGGCTGAGACCTCTTATAGAACCGCTACAGGACATCGCATCAAAGATAAAAGTTGAAGATGAAGTGAAAGAAGAAGAGGAGGAGGAGGACCGAGTCAAAGACGAAGCAGTGTCCGATAATGATGACGTCAAACCTGATCTGGGCGCGCTTGCACAATATTACACCAACTGAGCCAACACTTCGACAAACAGAAACGAGTTGGACCATTCGTACGGTATACATTTTAATCCGAACACCAACCGGTGGCAGATTGGTAAATCGACGGTATCGTTTGACGGTGACCAAGTGCGTTTGGATGGCGACAAGTTTTTTATTGGTACCCGAGGACTATATGAACTGCTGTTCAAGTCCAATCCGATCGGGTACAAAGAAAGAGATTTGACACGTTACAAAAAGATACTTAACATTAGCGAGGCGCACCTGGACGGATTGGGGCGGGTGAAACGCAACACCAGCAATAAATATAGAAATGTAATCACAAAGATTTTTCCTCCAAGCAAGAGGAAGACGACCGGTAAAGGGTTGAACATTCAACACACTAGCGCTCCGATAAAATACATGTATTACGACGATGTGAATGAAATATGTGATCGATTGCGCGTACTCATCTCATCGAAGGAGGCCGGACACACTGGACACGACGTGGAGATCGCGTCGATCATAGAGGAACTGCGAGAGAGACGTGTTATTGAGGGTGGTGATCTGAAGATTTCTGTATCAGTGTTGAGATGAATGTAGACAAATTCGGACGGTATGAGGGCGGTGGTCGTGGTGCGGCGCGTGGGCCGCCCGGCGAAGGTTTCAAATTGACCGGCGACGGTGAATTCGACATGGAGCACTGATCGTTGCGCAATGTAGCCAACAGGGAACAGATGAAAGACTACGATGCCGTAAATTTTCATACGCTTATGAAAACGGAGCAGAAAATTAACAGCTTTGCTGTGATGAAACACAACGAACTGGCGCAGCAAATTGTGGATGTATACGTAAAATTAAAATCTCATTACGAAGAGCAAGGAAAGAAGTCATATGCTGATATGGAGCATTATGTGAAGAGTGTAATGCGCGACCATAAATTGGAAGCCATCAAGCAGATAGAAGGAGCATTCAAAAGAGTCGAACCGTTGGTCGAGTCAGCGATATCATTACGTGCAGAAATAGAAGATAAAATCAGAACAATTGTGGACGAGAAGATGGCGTTTTACAACAGAGGTGAGACTAATCTGCATCCCCCCGATGCGTTCAGTCCTTCTGTGGAGTTTGACCCGAAGGCATCTAGTAATGACCAGTTGCTGTCCTCCGAAGAGTTCAGTCCTTCAGTAGAGTTTGACCCGAGGGCATCTTCTAGTAATGACCAGACGACGGAGCAACAGAAAACAACGGAGTAGACGGTACAAGCGGAAATCAGTCAGTTTAAAGACGGGATCTGGAGTGTTAACATCGGTCGCGAGAAAAGTAATAAGCAGCGCTGTCGAAGGAATCGGTGACGTTGCGGGAACTGTATTGAACAAAGCGGTCGATTTGCTACCCGTCGAGCTACATATACCCGGATACCAGTATTGCGGACCGGGCACCAAATTGGAAAAGCGGTTGCGGAGAGGCGACCCGGGCATAAATCCGTTGGACGCAGCGTGCAAGCAGCACGATATAGCTTATAGCAAGTACAGCAATACAGCGCACAGAGCGGAGGCCGACAAGGAATTGGCGGAACGCGCCTGGACACGAGTGAAAGCGAAGGACGCGAGTTTAGGGGAAAAAGCGGCCGCTTGGACAGTCACTAACCTCATGAAAACCAAAGCCAAGTTGGGTGGTGGACTCAGAAGAAGAAGAGTTCGTGGGAAAAAAAAGAAGACGACGAGAGCGGCGTTAGCCGCACTGCGCCGTCTAAAGTCTATGGTGGGTAAAGGTCTGTACCTACGTCCGTACCCGAAGAGCGGTGGTGGAAGAAAAAAAAACATCCTCACCGTCGCCGCTAACCAATATCGACTTGGTTAACTATGCGCGAGCACTGAACATTCCACTGCGCGGAGTGTACATGAGAGACCGGCTGTCCGCGCGTCCGCTTCGCAATGAAATTGCCATCGTCAATCTGGACAGTGTTCGCGGACCGGGAACGCATTGGGTGTGCTACCGGAAACAAGGTACGGTGATCAATTACTTTGACAGCTTCGGTAACCTACCACTGCCCGAAGAATTGATCCAATACTTTGGCCAGCAGACCAGCGTTTTTTACAATTACTCAAACTACCAATCGTTAGACACTGTGATCTGCGGACACCTGTGCCTCTTATTTTTGGCGAGCGTGTTGCGTTAGTATCGAGTCGGATGCACACGAGTAACGACGACGACGACGACAATGTTTTGCCTGAGCCATAACCAAAGCGTTTTGACGTGCGATCTCTTCCCTCCGTTGGAGTTGGTCGGCGACTGGAAAATCGGACTCATCAACTTGTCCACCTACAATTCGATACCGAACGTGGAAGACGGCGTGAACAACTGTTTTGCGTACAGCAACACCGACAAACGCATACTACTGCCCGAGGGTTCGTACGAGATCAATGACATCAACAACTATATCATCGATCGTTTGGCGAAAGGAGAAAAAGTAAAACTGATTGCAAACAACAACACTTTGAAATGTGAAATCGATACGAACCAGAAGATCGACTTTAGCGTACCGAACTCTATCGGATCGCTGCTGGGCTACGACAGGGTCGTGCTGGAAGCCAACAAGAAGCACACTTCTCAACATCCCGTGTCCATAATAAAGGTGAGCACGATACGTGTAGAATGTAATATCGCCCGCGGGTCTTACAGCAACGGAGTGGAAGGACACACGATCCACGAGTTTTTTCCGTCCGTAGCGCCCGGCTTCAAAATAGTAGAGTCACCGCCCACCGTGATATACGTACCGGTTAACACGAATCGTATCCACCACATTACAGTACGTTTGTTGGATCAGGACTGACGTCTGATAAATTTTCGCGGAGAAACCATCACGCTACGTCTTCATTTGCGTCGAAGAGCAGCAGCAGCGGTATAAAAATGGGACTGGTATTCAAGTCGTCCAAGGAGGTCAGCGCACCGGTAAAATCGGTCAGTAGCCGTACGACAACGGCTGAGTTGACACCGGAGAACAAGGCGTTTCTCCGTCGAATAGGATTCATAGTGCAGGAGCAGCAGCAACACGAATAATATGTCGTCGATTTTGGGTGTAAGCGACAAGTACGAAATAGACGATACCGTGCAAAAGTTTGAAGAGCACGTACATCTACCGTACGCCTCGCAGACATTAAACAACAACGATGAAATCACGATTCCTATACACCAGCAAAACGTGTACACGCTTCCGTCCAAAAGTTATATCTACGTGGAAGGTACAGTGACTGCGGTGACCGCGACCGCGGCCGCGGCTGTCGTGCAACTGGTAAACAATCCGGTAGCTTACCTCTTTGACGAGATACGATACGAGATTGGCGGTATGGTAGTGGACCGAACAAAAAATGTGGGTGTAACGACCACCGTGAAGAACATACTGTCGGCGCGGCTGAGTCAGAAGCACACATTGGAGAACGCCGGGTGGAAGATCGGGGCCGATCCGATTACCGTCACCGATAACAAATTCTCTTTCTGCACACCGCTGCGAATGTTGATGGGCTGGGCGGAAGACTATGGAAAAATCATACTGAATGTGGACCAAAAACTCACTCTGCTGCGCGGATCGAACGACGCTAATGTGGTTGTTACAGAGGCGGCGACGAATAAAGTGACTTTTACTCTTACAAAATTGCAATGGGTGGTGCCCTACGTGTCGGTGGAGGACGCCTACCGCCGCAACCTCCTGAAGATGACGGACGTCGACCGTCCGATTGCTATGCCGTTTCGCACCTGGCAGATATACGAGTATCCCGTACTGCCAACCGCCACGCATCACAACTGGGTGGTGAAGACCACCACGCAGATGGAAAAGCCGCGGTTTGTAGTGCTCGCCTTCCAGACGGGGCGTAAAAACAACCAGACCGTGAACAATTCGTACTTTGACTTTTGCGATCTCAAGAACGTACGGTTACACCTGAACGAACAGTATTATCCGTATATGAACCTTATGGGTAACAAGGCGGTGCTCTACAACTGGTACTGCAATTTCATAAACGTCTATTACGGACGGGACGAGGAAGGACCATCCCTGTCGCTGGCAACATTTTCTACCAACACGCCTTTAGTCTTCATCGACTGCTCGCGCCAAAACGAATCGCTCAAGGTCGGTGCGGTCGACATCCGCTTGGAGTTTGAAACGAACACAAACATCCCAGCAAACACCACCGCCTATTGTATCATCATTTACGATTCGGTTGTGCAGTACACTCCGCTGACCACCCAAGTCACCCGCTTGATGTAAGCTCAGTCCTTCGGCTTCGCTCGACATGGCAGGTGGTTGCGGTGTGATCGAGTTTCATGCGTTCCGTGACAACCGCAATGATTTTATCGTCAAAGAGCTGGTGCTGGTCGACGAGCGGAAACACTTTACCCATCTGTTTTTCCGTCCGCCATACGCGAAAACACTGTTGGACAAGAGCCATCGACGGATGGTCGAATGGGTTGAGACCCGTTACCACTACATTAAATGGGAACACGGTGACGTAGAATATTCCGAGGCGGCGATGAAGCAGCTTTGCGCGTACTTTCATACGATATACACCAAGGGTTTGGAGAAGGTGCGTTTCTTGCAAAAGTTTCATAATAATGTGAAACAGATACCGGACACGGCGCCAAAACCAACATTCAACGATGACACATTGTCCTGTCCGGTGCACGCCAACGGTGTACGGTGCGCCCTTCAATCGGGCGTTTTCCACATGGAGTGGTTGAAACAACTGTACGACTATACGCGTGAAAGTAACCGTCTGCAATCGTTGATGGACGCCTCGTCGACGCGCCTTCCGGCGGGCGGCAATTGCGAAGAGTTGGCCAAAGCCGGTTTTTACTACGATACGACGATAAACAAAGTGGTGTGTGCGTGGTGCGGAGACTTTTATGACTGGCACATTGCCTGTGTTAAATATTACGTGCGCAACATTCCGATCGAGTTTGATGTCATTATACCACGGTTATAATTTATTCATAAAAGAAAAAAAACCAAAAAAAATATCATATGTGCATTAGGCCTATCGGGGAAAGCACGTTAAAAAAAACGCGCCATACTTCCGGCCTCTTGTGGGCGGTGTGGAACTGGAAGTCAGTCGACGGGTGATCATTGCACCGTCAACATGAACACGGTACGTGACGTACGCGTCAAAGTGGGAGATAAGCTCTACAATCCGACAAACTATACTTTGAACGCGAACAACGTACTCATTGTCGACCTCTGCCGGCACGAGTTTAGTGCGGGCGGAGATAATGTGAAAGTGTGTGTAAGCTTTAAAAACTGCGAGAAAAGGTACTGGTGCAAGTTCAAGACTGAAAACCGTCATATCAACATAATCGGAAGAGAAACAATTATATTCTCCGGTTTCGACGACGACGGTAGCGTAAGAGCGTACAAATTGAACGATTCGACTCAATTGGATTTGGACGACGGCACTTTGAATAGGCTTGCAAGTAACGGTGGCAACAATGTGCTAAACGTCACGGTTTACGAGGCTATAAGAAAACAACAACGGTTTCAAAGAATGGTGTACGATGGCGGATACGATACTGTTGACGGACCGGCAACAAGGCCGCTATTGGTAGCGCACGAAACGACACAGCGGTCGGACATTGCTTACCACAACACTACAGATTACCTCCAAGGTCGTTTTTGTACAAATTTCTCTATAATCATGCATAAAAACTACAGCGGCGGCGGTCAACAAAAACCATACATTCGTGTATTCTGAGATTAACAGAGTTGTTGTCATGCCACCACCATCAGCAGCAGCCGTCGACGACCCGGAACGTTTAATAGCGATATCCGCACGCAAACGTCGTCTCAATCGGAAAAGAAATTTACTCGTTTACATGTTCGCCAAAGTGATCATGGACAAGTGCTGTTGGAGCAGCGGTGGTGGCGGACGCTGAACACTGTTCACGTGCAATAGGCCTACGGGGGAGAGCACGTAAAAAAAACGCATCCGCCTTCCGGCCTCCCGGGCGATGTGGAACAGGAAGGGATACGACCGGTCCGTCTGACGTCAGCGCAGTCGTTCGTTCGACGTTGAGCGGACGTTGTACAGACTGCTGGACGACGCGTATAGCGCGCAATGACGGCGCGCGCGCTCGTCGGGGGGCCTCGGGACTCGGGCCTCGGGCGCTCGATGCATGTCGTACACGGCAAAAACAAACTCTTCAACGTGTTCAAAGTGATTCATGTTTTGTTCTAAGAGTCTACAATGAACGACTGTAGGTTTCTAACATTAGTGAGAGAGAGAATGGTGGTGGTGGGAGTTAACTAACCGCTACTGCGTGAATCACAACCGGATGTGTTACATCACACCAGATGTTTGCCACACCAGATGTCAGCACGAATAAAACACTCGTTCCAACCGTTCATAGTGAGAGAGGGAGTCATGGACTTCAGTACCCGTCTAGAAACGTTCTTCTTAATAGTAAAAGGACCGGGGAAAGTGAGCTACAGATATTGCCTGTGGCCACACTCTTCTACGCTTCGGGAGACAGATTTGGCTCGGAGTGGTTTCTACTACAGAGGCCAACGGGACAAAATAGCTTGCATATTTTGCGGAACAAAAGTTAAAAATCTACACAATAAGAGCAGATTAAAGGATGTCAGAAAACATGATAAAACATGTAAAGGTCCCGCCACTCCACTAATTAAAAATTTAACATAGCCTTTTTTTTCCTAATCTCCTCTTCTCTCTCTCTCTCTCTCTCTCCCGATGGGGATCGACTAAACAAAACAGCCCTTTTCAGGGCTACCTTATTGCAAGTATTGAGCGGAAAAGATCAAGTGTGTGTGTGTGAATACAAACAGCGCCGTCACCTCTTTTTTCCATGGCTTCGGACATGCTACCCCCAAGAATATGAATATTTACATACGCGTACGCGCGCGTACACGGATGCGAATAGACATATCTTATAGAGATAGGCGGGTTTACGGTGTTTGTGTGTGTGTGAGTTTGTGTTAGTTGTTATTTATGTCGGTGTATGTGTAAAGTTCTGAAAAGAACTGTTTCTCCTGCAGTTCTGAAAAGAACTTTTTTTCTTTATGTACTGCTTCGATTCTTGGACTTAACATAACTGTAGGTGTTCTTCTGGAAATTTCGGAGAATGTTAGCCCGTACGGTCTCGCTTCAAAACCCATCCGCAAAGCAATTTCTGTATGCGCTTCGGAAGGAAAATTTGTGTTAGCAATATACATGCGGACCACCGGGTATGTTTTGCCTTCTACCAGCTCTGACGCTTTCTTTGTGTCTGGAAAGTCCACTGACGATAAAGCGTTGAATTGATCGATTAGAGATGATGATGATGATGCTGTCGGTTGTTCCATGATGATAGCTTCTGTTGATTCTACCTCAATAATGCCCCGATGAAAGCTGAACGAGCGTTTATATAGCTATACTCCCCACACCACTTTCTCCATCACACCATCCAACACGTTTAACGAATACAAACTCAAGCGAGTAACAGGAAACAGTCAAGGTTGAATCAAACACGCTTGTGATTCCACTTAATATTTCTACACTGTCCATCAATAGTATCAAATTCTAATTCGTGTTTCCATTCATTTAACGTATTGACAATTTCCGAAAAAACCACATTGTAATTTGCTTGAACAACAACACTGAATCTTTTCATTCTTGTTAATGAAATCACAGCTTGCGGGAAAAAATTAGTTAATATTTTCATTAAATGTCTAACCGAGTTAATCTTCCCATCTGGTCGGAATGTTATGATCCATACTGGAGACGATATGTCAACATCCATCATTGAATTTCAACATCTACTGGTCAATTTCCATTTTTTCCTCCTCCTCCTCCTCCTCCTCCTCCCCTGCTTCCTTCTCGTCTTCCTTTTCTATCTCTTTAATCCGCCGATGTCCGTGTGCCAGTGTGTCGAACGAGTTGAGAAGAAGGTAACGCTTGTCGTCTAACGATGATAGCGATAGCTTTTGTTGCTTGAGCGTGTAGATCGTGTGACGAAAGCTGCGTATATTGTGGTTGGATGTATACACTTTTGTTAACTCTTGCAAATAATTCTTATACTGCTCGTGTCGTAGGTCTTCTTTAATAGAGAGTCGCGCCACGCCTTTCGCCACCTTCTTTTCCTTCTTGTCCTGCAACAGCAAAGAGTACATTTTTGCGCGCAAGCCGACAAATTCCCTTATCGCTCGTCCATGCATTTCATCCTTAAACGTACCCAACTTTTTCTTATTGACGAGACTGAAGCACTGATGGTCAACTGGATATTCTGACGTGTCGAACCGGTCGAGGTCGTTCATCATATCGTCGTAGATGTTGTCCGTCTGAATCTGATAGAGGAGGCTGTCAGTATCTGTCATAAGCAATTTTATTTTTTCTCCGTAACGGGCTTTGGAGTATCCGTAATGGAAGTCGTACATTACGTGTTTGCTTATGTCCAGAACACTGAAGCCTACGTAAATCGGTTTGTTCAGTTTGATGACGGCCTTCTTTAACGATACACCGGCCACACGTTCGTTAAATGGAAACCAGGATTTTAATCGCGGTTTCGCTATCAATCTGTCCAATTTAGAAGGGTCCATCACCAGGTGGAAGTCGATCCGATTCCTCACATTTTCTAAACTCTTTCCGTACACTGCGTTTATCATGAGTTTAAAAAAATCTGTCTCAAATTTGTTTTTCGCCTCCTTCCTACGCTGAGTGTTGAAATCAATGTAGGACTGCATCCACCTTTTCTGTTTAAACGCGAGTGCACGATGGATCTTCTTCAGCTTCATTCCGTATTTTACGTACTGCTGTAGGTTACGGTAATGCAGGACGTATTTCTCTCTATCGTCTAAGGTGGTTAACAGTTTTTGTGTTTTGCTGTTGTCTGTTGGCGGTTTCTTGCGTTCTGGTGCTAGCGGGTAATCGTTATGTAGGTCATGTAGATCCGCAGGATATTCTAGATCCACCTCGAGTATATATCCCGTCTCATTGTCCACGTCCACATTCTGCCATTCAAAGCTTCCGATTTCTTCTTCTGTCAACCAACGAAAGTCTTTGTACGGCATCGGCTCCATCATCGCAGTTCCGTACAGATTGGTACAATCGTAGTACTGTATCCAAGTTGTCGGTTGCGATGGATCGTATTGGTTCAGAAGAGACGGGTTATTCGCCTTCGCATATCGATTGGATATCATGGCCACTCCACCCCGCGTTCCTCGCTCGATGAACAGGTGCATGTCGATGTCCGTTAAAAGATGTAGATCGATTTTCGTCATCTTCAGCATGGCGTACCATCCCAAATGTGGAGTGGAAAAGAAATGGCACGGATCAAGATTGTAGTAGCACATGCTGAGATCTCGAAAATTCTCAAAGACATCGGCTAGCAGCAGTACGTCGGTCTGGAGATACAGGTCGTGGTAGTCGCCAAACGTATCGATGTTAAAAGCGGTCCATATAGATTTCGCGTGTTCGTAGTCTTCGTCGGTTATGCCGGCTCGGTGTAAAGCGCTAAAGAATGCAGACTTTGGCGGTAGCTGACGATCCTGGAATTTTTCGATGTCGGTCGAATACTCGTACGGGAACACACCTTTACGTAACATTAGGTCTCGACGTTGACCGTAAACGGTGGTTGTACGTTTGAACGTCTCGTCCTTAACCGTGTCGGTGTCACAGCCGTCGACCAAGTTTTTCACTAAAGTGTCCAACGAAGCGTTCAGAAATTGGAGTGAGTCGAGAAATCGCAACGGTCCCAACTGTATGCTAGAGAATCTTTCGCTGTTGTTGGCGATAACTTTCACCTCCTCTTTCTTGAACTTGCCCAACGATTGAACTATATGATGTGAATCATACCCGCGGAGGTTGTGAAAAAATACGGGTATGTGGAGACATCGCTTGGCGTTCAGGTTGCAACGGTTGTGAGCCGCTCCCAAAAAATTCCCAGATGTGTGGGAATGATGTCTGACCCGATCGTCACCCATCGACGTATCGCATAACATACAGTTGATGGTCGTTTCAAATTCGGCTTCTTCCTCCCACGTCAACCGCATCGGGATAATGTTCATCATCCGCTCCTTCAGTTCCTTTCCTTTACGTAGCAAATCATCGATCATTTGTTCGATAACGTCCACGCCGGCGGTAGCTCTGACAACGACCGGTCCATCTTCTATGTCTCCGTTTTCGTCGACTATCACATACGAGTACCCGGATGGTGTGTGTACTGCTACTTTCTCGGTGTAGGCAAACGTGTGCGGTGACTTCAGATGCTCGTTGTCGTTAACGCTTTGCTGAGGGTTCGGTTCAGCTGACGCAGTCGGTACGACAAACGATTCTGTATCGGCGTACACGGTGAAAGGCGCTCGCAGAGTCCACGAGTAATTGCGAAATCGCATCACCGATGACCTCTCGTCTCCCGGTTTCGGAAGTTCGATCCGCTGCGTACCGTATGTTTCGAAAAGTTTGATGTGCTCGTCTCTGTTGCGTAAGGCGATTTGCGAATTAGATGAAGAGAATCTGTGTAGACAAAACGGACAGTAGTGGACGGCGGTTCGATGTTTTGACAAGCCGCTGAGAAGACGAGACAATCCGTTCTTCCCCGGTTTCGTGTTGATCAGTGTGTAATGCAGTTGACCCTCCTTCTCACCGGTCAACAATAACAGATGAATGATGTGTAGACGCTGACGGTTTTTCGTTATTCGAACTGGATACACGACCTCTTCGTCTTTGTCGTACGACAGCACGTTAATTCCGATGGAATCATTCATCCTCTCAAACCAGTCGATATCGTGTAATTTGACAGGATAAATGATCCCATCCATCTTTATAGTGTCTTCATATTGCTGATACCATGAGACTCGATAATTATTCCCAGGCTGGTCACGAAAGAAGGCTAGAATCGACCACAGGAAACACTTCTCGTCGTCGTAATTCTTAACGTTGATAACGGCCTTTTTAACGGTAAGGTTTCTCGGCAGTTCGATGTAAGAGCTCGCCGCCCCGTGAAGTGGTCGGTACCGGACGATGTGAAGGTCAACTTCTTTTATCTTCTTCACCGTCCATCCGGATCCGTTTTTCAGGTACTGCTCCAAGCTGTTGACGATCTTGTCGATGGATTCCAGATACTGCTCGGTCACGCCTTCGAGATTCAGTTCTATGTTGATCGACTTTTGGTGCTTCCATGAAAAACGGTGTCCGCTTCGGTCCGTTCCTCTTCTCCGTCCTCCAATAGTACGACCTTTTGCATTTCAACTTTTATGGTAACGTACCACTTTACGTTACCGTGAAAGCGACTTCCTTCCTCCATGATATTGTATAGAATTGGACACCTGTAGCGAAATAAAATCAGCTTCACGTCGTTCTCCTCGTGCTCTTCGATGTTCCAACGAAAGTGGACCATGTTGTCTTCAATGGCACGAACAATTTCAGGTACAGTAGACATTGTTGGAGATGAAAGTATAAACACTACCTCTCGTGACGAATGCGTAGAGCGGAATGAATAGATGTGACCAGTACATGCGCTTAGCAGGATGTGTGGAGGGGGATTTTCATATATAATGCAACTTTTAAGATAAAAATTATTTTCATACCACATAGTGGATATTTTTAGTAGATTATGAGAGCGGGTGTAATTTGACACCGGATGCAGGTGCTTGTTAACTATAGTCGAACACCAGATGGTGGCTATTAATCACAACTGTCACAATTAATTAAACTGACGTGTGGGCGTTCAACAGATGCGCTCAGCAGGAGGTGAGGAAGGGGACTTTCATATATGATGCAATTTTTTCATACCACATAGTGGATATTTTTAGTAGATTGTGAGGGCGGGTGTAATTTTATACCAGATGCAGGTGTTTGTTAACTATAGTCGAACACCAGGCTATTACTCATAACTGTCACACTTAATCAAA
This sequence comes from Catonia carolina, assembly GCA_035578175.1. Lineage (NCBI taxonomy): Eukaryota > Metazoa > Arthropoda > Insecta > Hemiptera > Achilidae > Catonia > Catonia carolina. Next base: position 6,989,249 of record JAQMRL010000004.1, read on the forward strand.
TTGTCGTGTGAGCGTTCAACAGATGCGCTCAGCAGGAGGTGTGGAAGGGGACTTTCATATATGATGCAACTCTTAAGATTATTTTCATACCACATGGTGGATATTTTTAGTAGATTGTGATAAATGCTGGGCGGGTGTAATTTTATACCGGATGCAGATGCTTGTTAAGTTATAACTAAGGTCGAACACCAGATGATGGCTATTAGTCACAACTGTCACACTTAATCAAATTGCCATGTGGGCGTGTATAGAAGAAAACAGTGTGCAGATGCTTGTTAACTATAGTCGAACACCAGATGGTGGCTATTAATCAAATTGTCGTGCGGGTGTGTGAGCATGTGTTGGCAAGTGAACGGTATTCCCACCACCCGTCCTGCGGATGCTTATTAGACGAAGACCAGATGGAGGGGGGGGCGTGCGACATTCCTTCCCGCTTCGCCCATACACTCGCTTGCCTATGAATCGATGTTTTTTTTCTTCAAACTCCAGATGCGGTTGCTTGTTAACTGTACTCAACCACCATATGGCGGGTATTAATCAAATTGTCATGTGTGTGTGTGTGTATAAGGCGAGCATGTGTTGGTATTCAAGTATATAATAAAACACCATTCCCGTTTCTTGAACAAGTCCGCGCTAATCTGTTAGAACGATTGTTTGCATTAGTCTACATCATGAACAATTACACGCGAATTTTCATGCAGTCGAGGAACACGGATCGGTACGACGTTGACAATACTCGTTACGAATCGTTCGTAAGGACGCCTAGGTGGGCGGGGACGACCGCACTTTTAGAGGTTCGGATTATTGAGGACGTTGACAATGAAAGGGCCCTGCGGAGTTGTTCACCTCTAATGTTAGCAACGTCTTTCAACGCTCACATAGTGGTGACTCAAGAGGACGATGAGGACATCGACGAGAACTTCTTTTATCTTCTTCACCGTCCATCCCGATCCGTTCTTCAGGTACTGCTCCAAGCTGTTGATGATCTTATCGATAGCTTCCAAATACTGCTCGGTCACGCCTTCGCGATCCAGTTCAACGTTGACCGATGTTTTGGTCTTTCCGTGAAAAATGGTGTCTGCTTCGGTCCACTCGTCTTCACCCTCTTCCATAAGTACGACTTTTTGCATTTGTACTTTGACCGTAACGTACCACTTTACGTTGCCGTGAAAGCGACGTCCTTCTTCTAAGATGTTAAACAATATGGGGTACTTGTATCGAAATAAAATAAGCTTCACGTCGTTCTCGTCTTCGATGTTCCATCGTAAATGGATCATGTTGTCTTCAATGGCTCTAACAATTTCTGGCAGGTGATACCATCATCACAGGTGTCGCCTTCTCCACTACTGCAGCAGCCGCCTACTCCACACAATGAAGTCTGTTGCATATGCATGGACCGGAGGACGGACACGGTGGTATGTCCCTGCCGGTTTTGTCATGCATGTGCATTCAGGACCGTATTCTGCACGTTGTGTAGGCAGTATATATCCGCGAGGCGGTGGTAGATGCGGATGGAAGGTAAAAAAAATTAGTCCTTTTCAGGACTCAACACACCAACACAAACAACATTACCGAAACACTTTACAGACGCACACGAACACTGTAAACCCACCTGTTCTATCAGGAAGATCTATTTGCATCCGTACACTCGCTCGCGTGTGTGCGTATGTAGGTATTTTGTTTCTCGGGGGCGGACAGTCCGAAGTCTGTGAAAAGCGGTGACGGCAGTGTTTGTGTGCATAAACACGATACGGAACACAGACTTTTCCCACTACACAACTTTCACACGCTCATTACAGACGACCACACACACACACACACACACACACACACACACACACACACACAGACCAATCGCTAAAAACATGTTTTTTGGGTTCAGGGGGTCTGAAAACGTATAGATCCGGTGAAAACTCGATTTCCAAAAATCGACATGAAAACAATACTTTCCTTCCTATATATTCATATAGGCAAGAGAAAGTAAAAACTGTTTATTGTGTAGTGACATATTGTGAAAAACTTATTCAATATTATGGATTTCGAAAGACTTATATATTTTTCTAAAATTAAAAGAAACAGTGTAAATATCGTTTGGATTTAAGATTAAAACTGTTTTTGATGATGATGTTGAAAAAATGTAAACTAGCTCTGTTTAATGTTAAGAAAAAAACACTTTATTATGAATAATTTTCTTTATATGAAAAACAATATGATGTTCATTTTATTTTACGAATAGTATACCATTATTAAACCATCCTGAACCATATTGGAATATATGTGTGTGTGTGTGTGTGTGTGTGTGTGTGTGTGTGTCATGGGTTATTTTTAACTTTTTTACATCATAAGATGTTGTTGACATATATTGTCAACCGAAGATTATGTGGAGGTGTAAAAATGAGAGTTGTGTGGAGCGGGTTGTTACGTCATATATGACGTATTGGGTGTTTCTCATGCACTACGTCACTGTGACGTGGTGTGATAGAAATAATTAACTATTGGAGACCTTCAACAGAGGTCGGGCACGCACGTGTAACAGGCTGTTTACGTCATACATGACGTCATGGGTTTTTCTCATGCAGTACGTCACTGTGACGTGGTGTGAGGATGTAACGTTGGAAGGGGGTGTGTCATGACCTACATAAGGATAAATTGAGGTCAAAAATGGCCCAGGAAATACAGTATCTTATTACTCATAATCTGTATTGTTTTTTGTTTGAACAGCTCCTTTTCATGAGCCATACGTTTGAAGTTCCGTCTAATGGACCATATTATATACAGCAATCAAAATTTCATCCACTTTTCATGGGCGGCGAGGAGAACGACCTCATGTGGTTTAATTTTGAAGTAAGTATAATTTACTGTAGAGCATATTCTGATAAGGTTATGTAGAGTAAATGTGGAATGCGATGAGAATTGACAGTGATTTGCGGGAGGAGAAGTAGGTCTGAACAGCAAACATTTGCATTTTACCTTCTGAAATCTTTTCTCATTGTGTAATTTTACGTATGCTAAAATTATTATTAGGTTGTGACAGTTGATTATTTTGCATATTTTCCATTTCGAGTGATTTTCCAGTAGGTGTTTAGAAGAAACAGTTGGTCGCAATCTGATTGCGAGTAATTGAAGACTCATTTCTGGCAACCAGGTGCATCACGTTCTGCATTCAGTATATGAATTTCAGGACAATTAAAAGGAAAAGTTTTATGTGAGCATAACACCCCAACCCCAATCTGCACTATCACGTAGTTTAGAAACGACTCGTCAAGTGGCCGTGTATGAGAGGGAGAGAGGAGAGAGAGAGAGAGAGAGTTTTTGTTAAGAAACTACAAAAAATACTTCTGTATCATGAGTAGGCCACATCGCTGCTCTTGAAATTGGAATTATACAGGATGATTATAAATGAAGTAGACAGTTTTGGTAGCTTATAGAAAATTTATTTTTCAAAAGTTAAGGTAATTACTTCCATGATTATATAGAAGAATTCATTAATTTTTTATTGAAAATACAGATGTTCAATGTGTGCACCATTTGTAAAACGACAGATATCAACACGGTAGTCTAATTCTTCCTACACACGATTAAGCATATTATGACGTGTCAAGAGCATTTGCGATACGGTGTTTTAGATTACTGATATCTACAGGAAGAGGTGGTACAAAAACTTTCTTTTACATAACCCCATAAGAAAAAAACGCAGGGCGTTAAGTCTGGACTACGCAGTGGCCACGGCGTAAACACAATGTATTCCTCACTTGCACGGACGATCATAGTCTACGAAGACGTTCTTCAAGATAATTTCTGACCTGTAAGTGCCAGTGAGGTGGAGCTCCATCTTGTACAAGAATGAAGTTATCACTATCTTCCTTGAGTTGAGGCATTAACCATTCGTTTAACATGTCCGGATAAATTACTCCGGTTACTGACACTACGTGAAAGAAGAACCGCCCATACACCTTTTCACAAAATAATGCGCAAAAGGCGTTTACTTTAGGGGAATCGCGTGTATGCTGTAAAGTTATTTTTGGGTTTTCTGTGCCCAATATTCCAACATAATGTCTATTAACTTTTCCCCCAATGTGAAAATTATATTCATCACTGAAAATTAGGCGATTAAAGAATCCGTCGTCATTTTCAACACAATGTTGCATATCCAGACAAAAATTTTACGTACAACTTTATCACTTAAATACCAATGATAAAGTACTCTGTGGTACTTAGTGGTAAAGAACTTTGTACTAACTGGAATTTGTAAGGTGTCATTTTTAACGTTTCCGTAGAAATTTCCACACAGTCGGTTGAGGAATTTGCATTTCTAAACTTTGTGATCTAGTTGATTTTCCTGGATTTGGTACATAAACATCACGAACACTATAAATTTGTTCTTCTGTAACAGTAGATATTCCAGTACTCTCCTTTTACACAGACATCCACTGTTTTCAAAATGTTTATACCAGTCATAAATTGATTACCTTATTGATGGTGGTTTACGTATCTTGTACTAAAATGACGTTGCACAACCGTAACCGAGTATGTTTTGGCTAATTCAAGAAAACACTAAGCTTTCTCCACTTGAGTAGCTGCCATTTTGCTAAATCGGTCGTTGTAACAGCAGCCAACAACAAAATGCAAGCAGCAGTTGTACCAACATAAACTTTGAAAAATTCCGTACAAACCTATATCATTTACTACATTTAAATACACCAGTTTAATGTTTAAGAAGCGGTCGAACGTGTCTATTTCATTAATAAAATATTAGTAGTATTAAAGGATGGTTCTAATCCGACCTTTGGACCCTCAACCAAACACAACATTTCGCATTTGCTAAATGCCAATTTAACGTCTTTTAAACCCATCATTTTTAAATTTGCAGAACGCCAATTTAACGTTGTTTTTCTACAGTAGTACTGAAAGGGGGATTCAAATCCTGACCTTTGAACCCTACGCCAAACACAAAATTTTGCACCTGCAAAATGCCAATTTAACCCATGTCCTTTAAGCCCATCGTTTTTATACTTGCAAAATGCCAATTTAACATTTTTTTTCTACACTAGCAAGAGTGCATTTTAAACCGTTTTTAAAAGAATCAAACCCACTTGCAAGAGCATATTTTTGTACTTGCAGCACCGCATTTCAACTGTCTTTAAAAACTGACATTTTTACACTCGCAAAGAGGCGCATTTAAACCGTTTTCCAAAATAAACATTTTACACTTGTAAAAGCACATTTTAATTTCGCACTTGCAGAAGCGCATTTTTAACATTTTTTATTTAATTCCACCTTTTGATAGGAAACAATAAAAATATCGATTAAACGGTAATGTCAGAGTAATGTTACAAAACAACAATTCGGGCTACATTCGCAAACCGATACTTTTATAACACTTGCATATTTTAAAACGCACAACATCATACTTTTAACGGTACTGATGAATCCGATGATAAAAACTAAATAATCTTATACGGTTGTAAAAAACGTACATATTTTTCTTTAGTTTTTGTATGAATTTATTCTATTGAATTAAAAACTAATGAAACATAAATAGATGGATCGTGCCATGTCACCTTCAAAAATTGTTAAATCTTTCAATGCCATTAAATTTTCGCCTATTAGGAATGTAACAGATTTAACCGAAGGAAAACCGTACACATTACTCCGCATGCGCAAAGCCAAAACAAAATATGGTGATAGACTTGTAGCACAGCTAGAATGTGATGATTATGAATTTGATATATTTCTTCCAACGTTGTATCTAAAATTACTTGATACATACGACTTGGAGGAATTTAAAAACAAACTCTATACCCTGACAGTCACAAATACTCATTTAAAATCGCCCACAATTGAGATGGGTGAGATTATGCTTTCTGATAATGATGATGATTTACCATATACCTCAGATCAAATCAACTCCAACAAATACCTCTATCAAAGACCCTTTTAAAACTCCAAAAAACATAAGAATAAGAGACAATCTATAGATATAAATGAATTATGTATAAACGGTAAATCTAAAAAAAAACGAAGACATGATATTATAGATATCAGTCTAAAGGACGATAAACTGTCAATCTTTGATAAAATGCTTCTATGGGCTGATTATTGAGTTTTACACTCAGTACTATTTTTTTTGTAAAATTTATTCGCACAAAATCCAATGACACTTATATAGATGGATCCGCTCGCGACTAATTTATCACCCCATGAAAACAATTCTGTAACAGAATCGACCAGATGGTTTGCAAAGGTTCCAGGGTTTCATTCATAAAAACAGTAAAGGAATAATAGAATAACAGTAACAACACAATAGTAACAAGTATTGACAATAGAACATTAATAACCATAAAGGTATGGCTATTCATAAAAGTTGTAATAACTATCGTGTAGGACTGAGCTATTTTGAAAGGTCGGTATTATGTACAGCTATTATGAGGGAGCCGGTTGTTTACGTTTTCTATTTACAAAAGACTTATTGTTGACTTGTTTACAACGGATTTTTCTAGCACTCATTAATAAAGAGTTATTTTTTGTACTCCATTTTTGCATGTTGCTCTATTCTCTTCTTGAACTATCTTTGTGAATGGTATATAAAGAGACCCCGAGCGCGGTCTGTTGTAGTATCCGCGTAAACTTTGACGAGCGATTATCGGGTTGTTATACAGGTTAACTATTTCGAACATTGTGTTGGTCGACGACTGGTATACTGCCTTTGTTGTGTGTGTATTTTTTAAAGTTTTTTGTGAGTGTGTTGTAAAGTTAATGTGCAGTTTTTGTGAATTCAATTTTTGTGTTTTGTATGTTTGTGTATTATAAAGGTGATTGTAAGTAGAGCTAAGTGAGTTAAGTTATTTATCGTTTATTATAAATTGTATTTATTTTAAGTAGATTAACAAGTTATTTAATGCAATAAGTAATTTTAATTAGTTATAATTTTTATGTTAATTAGTTATTTATTTTGTAATATTTTAGTGTAATAAATATTTGAAATTGTAAACTTTGTGTAACAATTATTTAATTAAAAAAAAAAAAAAAAAAAAAAAAAAAAAAATGCACCGTATGGAACAGGTACGTACGGCAATGGCGAGAAGATCCGTATACTTATCAATCAGATGGATATGTACACGCTGCCTTGCGAGAGTTTTCTCCATTTGGAGGGCTCGCTGGTGAATGCGGCCGACAACAGAAAAGCCACACACGCCCGGCTGGTCAACAACGCGGTCACCTTTATTTTCGACTAAGTACATTACGAAATGAACGGTCACGAAGTGGCCCGTGTCAGGAATTTGTGTGACGAGCACCATAAAAAATTCTTCTCTGAGAGAATGGCAGCAAAAATCAGTGTCCTGCGCCGGGTGGACGTTTGGAGAAGACGTGATAGATTTAGACGACAACGAAAAATTCCAACTAGACGTTCCGTTAAAAATGTTGATGAGTTTGATGGAAGATTATACGCGCATGATTGGCCATGTAAACAAGAACTCCTGTTGATCAGAGCCAATAACGATAAAAACGTTATAGTGGCCGATCAGGGCGAGCACGGTGCAAAATTGAGCATTACAAAAGTGACATGTGACTTGCCGTACAAACACCCCAGATTAAGGGACGATTTTAAACTGAAAAAACCGCTCGATTTCAAAACCAAACTTTCCACAGGTTACCACCACTGGAACGTGTTCGAGTGGTCGGGCGTGCTCAGAGCGGTAGCAACACGTAGAATGTGCAGACTACCTCGCTGAAATAAAAACCAAGATACATGATACTGGTCTTTCAAACGGCTAGAAAAAATGACGACACCAAAGTCATGGCCGTTTTCGACCACTGCAACATAAAAAATTTCCGAGTCTATTTAAACTCTGACCATTACCCGTACGATGATTTGAAAGGTGACGCCACCAAAATGTACAGAATGTTTTTGGATTTTCAACGCTCTTATTACGGTACAAACAACTCGTCCGCCTCTTATTCATATAGAGATTTTAGTACCAAAGTCCTCCTGGACGTGATAGATTGTTCACATCAAAACGAATCGCTCAAATCGGGCGCTGTAGATTTAAAGATATAGTTTGACACCTCTGTCGATATATTGGCAAACACTACCGCATATTGTGTGGTTATTTACGCAGCCGTTGTGAAATATACCCCGCTGACTGGCAAAGTGATAAAGATGGAATAATTAATTTAAAAAAATTGTCATTTTATTAATGTAAAAAATAAAATACAATTTTCTATTAAAAAAAGTTTTACTATTTTATAGCCAAATTTTCGATTTTTTTTTATAGTCAAATATTCACATTGTAAATTAATAAATACGCTTTTTTGTTGTCAAATAAATACACATTTAACTCGCAACACTCGTTACAGTGAAACCCAACTTTTCTAAAAATTTTTATTTTTCTCGCTAGGCCTCCATTCTCTCTTTAATGAGCCGTCTCGTGACTGTCAAAAACCAACATGTCTATTAAAGTCGTACATCAATTTTCCTTAATACCCTACTGGTTTAAGGTGCAATACCAAGCTGACCGGTTCGTCTCGTAAATTCAACAATCTATCGTGCTCGTCGGTGAGCCTAATTTCCAACTCGTACACCCTATTTATGTTGACCGGCAAGTATATGGGGTTCCACGGCGATTCGTCAATCATTTCGCTCGAATTTGCCGACAGCGGAAACTCGTGCAGTATCCTGTGTAACTGCGTTTCCAATAACAGTTACAAATTTTGGTTTTATTTGCTGTATCGTGTCGCGCGTATGGTGACGTATGGTGTCAGTTGATGGAACTACTTGATCAGCTGTCTGGTTCGCCTTTCCATCTAGCTCTGTTTTTTCGTTGTTGGCCATCTTATGTCACGTCGCCGTTCTAACCTTGTACTGTTCATCTTTTATAATGTAATTACAGTCTTATTTTACTTTTCGGTTTTTGCGGAAAACCCTAGTCGATTCGTTTACCCAATCTTGGTAAGTGTTGTGTTTTGTTTATTTTAGTTTAACGCAGCCAAAACTGAGATTTCTATACAGCGATTATAACTTGCATAGCCCAATATGGGCGTGGTCAAAATTTTGTAATCTTTTTAATAATTTCTGTATTTTGTATTAAAACTAGTTAACTTGTGTAATGTAAACCGGACCCATAATTGGTCTTGGTTTTTAAGTAACGTACGTGAATTTCATGTAATTACTATTTATTTGTATTATTACTTTAACAAAATGTCGTTATTGTAAGTTTCCAGTTTATACTACTGGGCTGCTAGAAAACTTACTAATTACGTTATGCTGTGTCGAGTCTTGTCATTTTTGGCTTTTAATATTTTTTTTTTTTGGTTTTAATTCTAAAGTTGTTCTGTAATTTTTTATATATAATCTGTTTAATGTGGCCAAAATTTTGCTACTTCGGTATTTGACTATATTCTAATGGAATTTGGGTATTTGCAAAAATCCAGGGTTCGAGAATTGGAGATGGGAGTTAGAGATCAAATTTAAAATGGCTGAGGTGCAACTGTTCGAATCCCGGACGGTGAAATAAAAATCGCTGAACGCATGCTGTCCTGGCTTCACTATTAGTAAGATTTATTCTGCTAACCGAAGAGGTGCCCATATTCGATTCCTCGTTTCGGATTCTGTTGATCTCGAGGGACATCACGTTATGTTTTAAAAACTTCATAAAATCTGATATGAAATTTTCCTTTTATGGGACGATTCTTCTGGGGCAGCCTAAAAGCCGTTTACATCAAGCTGCAGCAAACTATTATTTATTCTAACTACATGGACAAGCATAATTCTGCAAGTTTCAGGGTTCTACACTAATAAGCTAAATTCCTGTTCTAAATATGCCACATTGAACAAAACGTAAATCGATCTCTATTGGAGCTATGATTTTTTTATTTATTTACAAATTTTTTCTAATTTATTCGTTTAAATTCTAATACCAGTTTTGCTAATTATATTAAACGGAAATTCTAATTTTCAAAATTTAACTACTACCATTCATGTTTCTATTTGTTAACTTGGTTATTAAAAAATTATTTATTATTATTGATTATTTCTTTTTGAAAATCTTTATTTAATCATTATATCTCTATAAGTTTAGTAACTGCTCAATATGTATGTTTATATTTTAGTTTTTTTTTTGAAAATTTCACTACAGACTTATGCTATGCATATTCAATTCATTATTTCTATATAACCAGTGTTTATATTGTGACACTTATTGCTAAGGTCCATTTCGGGATCTAGGTAATTAAATAATTAATACACTAAAGTTCACAATTACATATATTTATTACACTAAAAGATTACAAATTAAATAATTAAACTAATTATAGTAAAGTAATAAAATAAATGATTTAATAATCCACTTAAAATAGATAATAAACAATAAATAACTTACAATCACTTTTATAGATTACACGAACATACAAAACACAGAAACTGAATTCACAAAACTGATCGTAACTTTACAATACACTCACAAAAAGACTTTACACAATACACACAAAAAGACAGTGTTACAATCTGATACAATGCTCGGTACGCGCCTACCTACGTCCGATAGACATTCGTCAAAGATCAAACGATTACTGACTGGACCGCGCTCTGGGGTCCCCTTTAATAATCATTCATAAAGATTGTTCCAGAACAAAGTAGAGAAATCATAAAGTACAAAAATAACTCTCTAATGAATGCTAGAAAAATCCGTTGTAAATAGGTCAACAAAAGGTCTTCTGTAAATAGAAAACGTAAACAACCTGCCTCCCTCATAATAGCTGTACACAATACCTAAACTTTATGATAGTTATTACAACCCTTATGAATAGACGCACTTTTATGGTTACAACTGTCATTTACAAAACTAATCTTATTGTGTATTGTTATTTTTATTATTCCTTTGTCAAGTATAATATATATTACAGGTAGTAAAATGAATTGTGGTTGTAATTTTAACCAAACTAAGAAAAATTATTAGTTAAAATGTACTGTGCTCCAAACACGTAAATTAGTGTATCCCTTGAACAGGATTTAAATTAAAAAAAATTACTTTGAATTAAAGTGTGAATTTGTTGTTTGTGAGGTATTGTGAGTGTTTATAATATTCAAGTAGATGTCTCCATTCTTCTACTCCATACAGCGGTAATAACCTGAAAATTTCACTCAACCACTTACCTGTTTTTACTAAATAAAAATAATCTATATTAAAAATTGCCTCCACCAGGACGTCGTAGAACGGTCCAACGTCCAAGACCCTGAAATTTCCTACGAAGGAATAAAAAAATGTTTTGGGGCGAGTTTTGATCGGAGAGTCAAAACCATGTTTCCAGTTGTTAGTGTGAAATATCAGCTCAGATTTCACTTAAGAGCCACTGTCCTCGCTTTTTGGTTTGCGAGAAGGTACGACTGTTTTCGGATTACGGAATCCTTTTAGACAGTGAAAAATAACTTTGTAGCCAAACACATTGTAAATTTATAAAAATCACCATACAAAGCCATTGGTGAATTAATCTTGGAGAAACATATAATTTCAGTAAATTCGCCAAGACATATCCCCTACTCCGGTATATGGAAAACCCAAAGATGGGCTGAAAGGGTGAAAACTAGAAAAAAAAAATTTACGGATTCGGGAACACTAATTGGATTGTGTAGAAACAAAGATTTCTATACAATCATCTCCCTTGGAGGGGGGTGTGTAAAAAAACTGAAAGTTAAACGAATCGTTTGGCAGTGTGTGTGCTGAGAAGTTGCCTGACATTAGTAAACTTTAAATTGCTGGAACCTGCAATGTCCATCGAGACAAACAGACCGCTGTTGAAAGATGAATAGGTCCAACTACTATCCTTGAATCTTAAGTTAATAAGACAAAAAAGTAAGACAAAAATAATAAAGAGCAATTCCCATTTTTAGGGTTAAAAGACTGGGAAAAGAAATTTACTGTTAGCTAACTCAAAGGTCTGTTTATTGTAGATTGGCATTGCAGATTGTACATTGTAGTGTGCTGTATGCTTTTTTAATTAATTAATAAATTCGAAATTTAAAACAACTAGCTTTCTGAGACGTAAAAGTATGATGAATGAACGAAATTATGTTCTCCGTATTATTATTGCTTATTACTATTTACTACTTCCTTATTACTATTTAAATCTCTTATGCCCATTTCTCTGAATTTAGATGAAAAAGGTACAATTTTAGTAGTTTCTTAAACTTAATCTAACCTACGCAATTCAATATGAGTGTGTTTGTTTTCCTTGGCGGTTAGTATTTTAATTTTGATATATAAGTATAATTGTATGATGAAAATGATAATTAAGGCTGTGTATACTACAAATTTTGATACATGATCGGCAAGAATAATGTCTTTCCATGACTTAGGTAGGCTGCTCTCTTGGAAAACATAATCAGGGGTTTCATCATGAATGGAAATTTGAGGGAATGATAAGTTCCACTTGTGGTTTACAAGGTCAGGGAGTGACGAGATGGAAGGATGGAAATCTGTGTGAAAGGAAAACTTATAATGGTCGAAGGTTGACCAGGAAACGGGTAGCAAATGAGTTACCCCCGGCGACTTCGGAGTCCTGGAATCACACGGCACAACCCTGTTGATGATCGGTAACTCTCCTTCCATGACTTCACATTCGCAGGGCACTTGAATGTCCAAAGCACCGGCAACATTGACTGGAAGTTCGACTGTTGTTGTAGGACAAACTAGACGAGTATTGTGTTGTGGATTGGTGATGTAGTACCTTGATATTTGCACTTCCGTTATGTAAACTTCTGTCGTTCGCTTATGGCAGACGAAATGGCATTTATGCATTAATTGTTGCAGTGAACTGTCTGTTAACATTTGCTTGATGCAATCTGTGTTAATGCTGGAATGCTGTTGGAACCTTGGAATGAAACATAGGCCATTATTATTCAAGTCGCAAGAAGATGATGGTGATAGAGTTCGCACTCGTGGTCCACACCTGATTACGTAAATATGTGGTGTTTCCAATGAACAGATCTGGTTTTCCCCTAGTAGTGGTATTGGAGCAACTTGAAACAGTGTATGATATACCGATGTGGTAATGATGGGTACTTGTAGTTTTAATAGAATTCTCGTTTTTGAAAAAACGCAAGTTGTTATTGGCTTTTCATAGTAGAGGTGAGCTTCTTGTATAGGCTATACTAATTGTTGATTGCCTTTGTGAAGTTGGAAAGACAAATTTCGTAGATCAGCCTGTAGCATATCAGGTGTTACTAGTTCCCTAGGTAGTGTCTTCTGTTTGCAAGACATTTGCACTGAAGTCATGTGCGAATAATACGTGTTTAGGAACGATTGCCAATGTACACTATGCAAAATAGTCAATAGGTGATATAATTGTATTAGTTCGGTGCTTTCAGTGTCTTGAATCATTTTAGCGTATAGATTTAATTCTTCTTCCGTTCCTTGAAGTATGGATTGAACTCGATGTGTTACCATGTCTATGTTTTGTGTAGATTTTACTAAATTTTGGTGGTCGGAGTGTACTGTATGGGTGAGGAGGTTATAATGTTCCATTAGATATTTTTCGTTATGGAACGTTTCTTGTAGTTGATTTTGTGTCGCAATTCCACAGCAAAAGTTTAAAAATTCGCCCACAAAGTCTAGGGCTCTGCGTGTGCGTGAAGGATTCAAATTTGAAATTGGCAGTCCTGTCGTGAGGAGAATATTGAAAGTTTCCTTTGATAGTGTGGTTATACGTTGGAAAAGTTGACATGCTGGAGACGAGTTGTTGTCCTTAATTGCAGTAGCGAAGTGTTGTTTGAAATCCAGCGGGGTTTTTAAGGTTTTACTAGGAAAGGAAATTAGTTTAGAGTAGTCGGTGTTTTGGGATTGTGAGATATTAATAAATAGTGTTAAGTCTGGAAATGGACAGGATAAATTTTGGAATAAATTTGAGGTTTTCGGTAAATCAGGCTGTGAGTTAAATGGAATAAGGTAGGTTATCGGAATAGAAGAGTCGTAAAGATACACATCGGTAATATTTCTGATATGGAAACCAGAGAACAGTTTAATGACGTTATTTGCGCAAGCTACATTTTTCTCGAAGAGAAATAGAAACGCGGACAAGATCAACAATTGCTTTAGTACGGGGGACATTATTCTTGGATCTCAGACAGTGAAAGAATTAACTTTGGTAGTTGTTATAGATTGATATAAATTTAAAATTGCTCGTGGAAGAGAATACAACTTAAATTAGTTAAAGCGTGTTCAAGATACAATTACTATGTAATAAAACTAATTAGCTTATTTGTATATTATATTATCTTGTTTATTACTCAGACCTCGTTGACCTTATCTTCATACGGTTAACTTAGATGTTAAGTGGATGAAGCTTTATCTTGTCTTAAACGAAGTGCTGATTTGATTCTCTATCTCACTGGTTTATCAATCGCTTAGCCACCGGGATATGGACAATATTATATGATGCGTACATAAACAAAGTTTTATTTAAATCTAAATACAGAGGAAATTAACAATAGTGAGTTTTACTCTTAAACTAAAGTAATTTTAAATAGGGGTGTTGAAACACAGAATCGTCCTTCATGCCCTTTATGCGAAGAACGGGAGTAAAACAGAATTTGCCGTATAGTATTATACTGAAATTATAATTCTAAATTTAAATGAGTTGTCATAGCACTCTTATATAGCAACATCCGGGTACAACTCTGAATTGTTATATTTTGTCTGTCCGTTGGAATTATTAAAAAAAATCATTAATTTATATTTCAATTAAACCTTTGGTTGTATTGTGGTACTGTAAATATTAAAACGCTCAAATTCCTACTGCTACAAAACTTCAGTATCCTTAGTAGATTAAGAAAAATATATTTGTTACAGTGTAGCAAATTATGAAATATGAAATTACGAAATGCCCGCTGATCTGAGTAAGAAGCACAAACAAACTGTCTACTAGGCAAATCACTGTACATCTCTACTAAATTGTTCACAACGATATTACAGTAGTGATTAATTAAGCAATACTTCAACGTAATATTAAAGTATGAAACCAAAATATTCTTATGCTGAAAATATTCCTAACCTTATGCTGACTTTATCGATGCGTAGCCAAATTAAATAAACATCCCGACCATTTCAAAACGTTCTGAAAGTAAATCAATCCGAAATCTTGCTCCAAAATACTACACCAAAAATCCAACACAATAACTTTCAACCTACTAAACCTTCTCCTTTTTTTTAAAGAAAGGAAAAACAAAACCATAACAAATCAAGCCATAATATATTAACAACGGGTTCATAACACAAAAAATGGGGTGTCTTAGCAAGGATCATTAAAATAAAACCAAAAATCAACTAAAACAACTATACAAAGGGTCAGAGCGGAAAGACAATTCGTGTGATAACTAAAATCGAATTTTGGGGGGGGGTTTGTCCTAATAGTGTAAGTGAAACAACAAACAAAAAAGATAATAGGAAAAAAAGCACAGGGCCAGAGTATGATAATGTATCATAGTATTTCACTAACAAGTAGCTATCAAAACGGAAAATCTCCTGTCAGCTTTTTTCGCAAACCGCCATGCATGATTTACAAACACTAACTGACTAAAATGGTAACGGACTGCCAGCTGTACGCAACAAACCTCAGATAAGTCCCATACGGAGATAAAGGGAAAAAGAATTTGAAGTTTTGAAATGGAGGAGACTCGCCGACGGTCTTCCGCGATCACCAGTCCAGACTTAGATTTTGTCACAATCAACCAATATTCAAAGTCCCGTTCGCACAACTCAATCACGCGTCAGATTCGGACCATTCACTTGTAAAATCTTGTCTAAAAATGAGAACGGTTCCCCCTAACGGATCCCAACCAAAACAAAACAGTGACTGATTTACTGGAACTGTACGCAGGGTACCTCCACACCCTATCATAGGCTCCGATAAACAATCCAAATGGAGGAAAGGAAAAGGAAGGCCGGTTAAGCTAGCAACCAGAAGTGAAATTTAGTTACTGAAACACGGATTTGGTGGACATAATGTAACTTTCTCTAACCTCAAAAATTTTCAAAAATCAGAACTCAAAACTTCCACAACCTTCACATAACTGTACGTAAATCTCCACAACATATATATATATATCCGTAACTGTCGTCGATATCTTCAATAAAAACTTCTTCTCCAATAAGACTGCATCTCCACATCTTCAGAACCTCACAATAAAGATTAAATAGTAAAAGAAATTTATTCCGTTAAATTCACAAAGCTGTGCGGTAATATTGTAAATCAACGAAACTGACTATCCTCCTTAACACAGAGGAAATGGAGCACCACATTATTTTATCGCTACTCCAAAATAAACCCATAATAATCTTTGTTGCAATCGTAAATAATGAAATTAAATAAGAAACTGTTGGCGTAAAGGAACTTTATTGTGAGCCATTCTGTTCTACAATGATCGGCTAAGGCACCTGCCTAAAGACATTGACTATAAAACAAAACTACATGCTATACCTTTATCAATCTATCAAACAATCCAAACTTAAACTACATAAACCATCTCTTAACACATCTCAAAACATCGAGTATATTAAATTATTAACAGATAATTATTAACAAATAAACAAGAGCAGGAACAAAAGAACAAAGGCTTTCTGACGGCTATGAGAAAATAAATTGTGAACAACTTGTAGCTAACTGAAAGAAAACTTACCCCAAAAAAAAACAATAATGTATTCGACAGTCCACAATACAACATGCAGTAGGCCTACGTTAAGATACGAGGCAAAAAAGAAATAGTGAATAAATATACCATCCTTGTACTAAATACGGGCCTTGAAACATTTATATAATTGTTATGAGACGTAAAGAAAATAAAAATATTGCTAATAAAAGCGGAAAGGTGTGTGTATAGCTCACCCTCTCTCCTGAAAACGTCTAAAACCATTTACTACTAGAGCTAAAATAAAAAAGGTGAAATATTTGAATATGGGATATACTGAACTTATCGTTAATACTTCCGATGAACCTGTCAAATGAAGCATGCAATATTAACTAGTATTGTAACAAAATAAAATTACAGAAATGCGTCTGAGTAAAGAAGTACCTTAGGTAGACTAAAAACTAAATTTAAAATGAACGTTTTCTGATTACGTATTAATTTTCTGTCCTTCGAAAAAGTAAAACCCCTAAAAGATTTATTACTGGTGAGACCGCTTGATCTGGTAGTAACAGCTGTTGATTACTCGCAAGAGTTTCGGAATTAGATACACACTTCTTTAGTCTGTTTATGTCTATCACCTCTGGCACCATTTTACCATATCTTTCGAGAAGAATTTCATAAGACACCGGAGTAACTTGTTACCCCTTTTGTTCGAGCGATGCAACAAAAGAATCGCTACAAACAAAATTGGCACGGGGAACAAAAAAACGGGAGAGACTGCGGTGATGTGGTGTTAAAATAAACCAAAAAAAAATATATAAATTAGTAAAAAAATTTAATTAAATATAAATTTATAGAGAAGATACTTAATAGATACGGTTACATTAAGATTTTAAGTTGACAGAGAAAAGTTACATAAGCACTTAAGTGTTAATAAGCATAAATCCCCAAAATTAATGAGAAAGACAAAAGGACACATTTTCAATTAATATGTTTTATACTGGATCCAATTAAAAAAAATATTTAATTTTAAGAAAGAAGATCGATAATAAATAATAATTATTATTTTAAAAATGAAACAATAGAATTAATATTTAATTAAAATAGGCCATTTGAATAGCAGATAGATAATGTTTAAAATAATTCAAATTATAAGAAAGCATAATTAATTTGGCTTTAAGAGTATAATTCTGTTAATTTAATTAATTTTTATTTTTAAAATTATTTTGATTTGTCTAACCAAAGCAAATTAACAGGAAAAAGCAGAGTTTACAAAATCAAAAAAACTGATAGAGCTTTAGTTTTAATAAGTTGTGTTTTACACAAAAAACATTGAAAGTTCACAAAATTATGCTATAAAAGAAAGGAGCACGGATGCCAGTTAAGTCCTGACCAAACCATGCTTAGTAGCATAGTTAAAATAAATTAAATTAGAAGACATTTAATTATAAATTACAAAAGACGGATTTTTTTATGTATATAAATATATATATATACATCCCGCTAACAATTCCGCGTCTTTTCAAAAAGCGTGCATTTCGCACATCGCTTATTTGAAGAGTATATTCAACTTTGATGAGAGTATATAGGGTATTTGTTACACTTACACCCTGAGTTTTGGTATTGGTTTGTCCTGATATTGAAAATTGAGCATTTTTCAATTTTATTCACTGTGCTATCAATTCAGACTCCTTTCTAATTACCGACAATTTCGCGTTCGTACAAATTACCGACAATTTCGCGTCCGGCATCGTTCCCGCTATTATGACTTATAGCCTGCAACAGTGTAAACGATGTTGCCATGTCGTACCGGCACGTGTACTGTAGCATTTGCCACTTCTACGTGTTGTAATGATTGTAGTTAGATATTCACATCTCACCCTAGTACTTCTCCACACAAGACCATCGTATGAAAACAATTCGTTCTCGGACGGAATCCAATCCAGTCATCAACATAATTTATTTGTTGTTTATTATTTTGACATGTATTTTAAATAGGTACTTATTTTAAATCAATGTAAAACCAGAATAATTAAAGGAAGTATATTTTTTATTTGTTAGAGTTAATTATTTAAAATATCCTAATTGTTACAAATACAGTCAAACCTCCTCATTCGAAATCCTCCCTAAATCGAATATAATTGTATGCTATCCCCTTCAAAAGTCGTCCTTAATATGAATTAAATTACCTCCCTATTCGAAAATTTTCGAGAGTTTCGTGGTCATTTTTATATTGTAACAATACATTTTTTTATACATTATTAATAAAATAATTACAAAATTTCCAATTTACACATTGTACACGATTTTTAATGAAGCATGCGTTAAATCACGACAATAAGGACACAGTAAGCGTAGTACAAAACTACAAAAAGCTTTAGAAAAAACTGAAAATGCAGTTAACTTTTGAGTTAGAAGAAACCAGGCAGAAACACAAACAATTACACTTCTTACAAAACATTATTGTCACAAAACCTTACGACCAAATAAGGGCATAACAAGCGTAGTTCAAAGCTTCAATACGCATCAGGAAATATTGAAAATACAGTTAATTTTTAAGTCAGAGGAAACCAGACGAAAGCAAAAAAAAAAAAATTAGTTAGGCTAAATTAGTAATGCAGTCTTTCCTTCTTTGGTGTATGATTTTCGTACAAACAGGGTAAAAAATACCGTAGCTGTATTCATTCAGATTAAGCAATATTTTACTCGTTAAAATTTCTAAAATTTTCGGTACCCAAATTTATTTTTCATTTTCTGTAGGCTGACCTAACTTTTTGTTTGTAGGTATAGTTGTACTGTTTACGCGTATCCCGATTTTATTTTACTCTGTTTTTTATGTCGTTTTTTCAATAATTTGTCATATCGTTCTTATAAGTAGAATATTCTTTTGCTTTTGAGTACTAATAGAGCTTGTAATACCAAAACATGCCCTTAATTCTTAATCACAGTATTAAGTAAACCCTGTGGTGAATGAAGTAAAGGTATCATTTACAGAGGGGAAAATATGTGCTTTGCAAAGGGCCCTGCATGCTGATACGCGTACTTTTCCGTTCAGTGAGGAAGGCCACCTCACTTCTCGTTTTACTTAGTAAAACCTCAACAGGTTCAAACCAGCCTTTCGGCTGATGACCTAAACAACACAAGTAAAATAATATTTGAAAAAATCTTTCCTCAATCAAATTGGTGGTCTATTAATAATTTTGACTTTTTAATTTAATATTTTATGGAATTACATGAATTTTATTAAAGCGCAATTTTTAAGTACATTTTTTGTTTCAATATTTTACCTCTGTAAATCGAAATCAGCCGGTTCCATCAGATTCGAATCCGGGAGGTTCGACTGTAATTACTATAATATGATCAATTAGTAGACAATGCAATTAAAATATTTACTTAGTTGACAAAATATGTAATTGTAAAGCGACATAATTTGTTCAATATTCAAATGGAGTACCATTCACCCATTGTCTTTTCGGTGTTCAAATGATTTCATCATCATCATCTGTTAAGAATTAGGCTCAATGGCCTGTTCCAGTATTCATCTCTTTTTAGGTCTTCCCAAGCCTCGCTTCTCTCTAGGTTTATATTTCCATGTTTTAGTGACTGAAGCAAAATGATTTTATAAATTATACAAAAGTACGATGGCCAGTAAAATTTCTACAACATTTGAAATGCAGTCCGGCTTAGTCATAGTTTGTATTTTTATTCTTGTTCCTCAAGTAATGGTAATCTTTGATCTTCAACAAAGTATACATTACAGTAATAATTCTCGTATCCAGCTGTTTTGTACATGTTGAAGTTTATCCTTTAACAGGCCATTTCCAAGATTATTTTTCGGCTAAACAACTTTCAGTCAGTCTTCCAAACCCTGATATTTTTCTCTGCGTTTTCTTTTAAATTATTTAGTGTTGTAAAAGCCATGGTGGCCACTTTTTGTTGATATTCTTTTGGTTTCTAGTACTTTATTTACATCGTCAACCAACCACCCAATCTAGGAATCAATACCTATTACAAAGGTTTATTTATATGAAATAAATAAACCTTATTGTTACGTAAAATAATGTACATTATTTTTGACAAGTCAAAATGCTTGGGATAAGGAACTGGAAGGTTATACTATTGCACAGAAGACAAAAAGGAGACAGACAAGGCATTCACTTGGAGAGGCCAAGAAAAACTATGTGAAACCTTGACCAAGACAGCCAAACAATATGCTAGGACCAATTGATTAGAAACGAATTCTTAATAGTAAACAGTGTCCATATTCATAAGTCAACTTGATCATTAAAAATCATTAAAAATTTTAATCATTATAATTAACAAAAAACAGATAAAAAGTAATTATATGACGGAATAATTTGAACATTATTTGATTTTTTAAACATACATTTGAATAAGTTTAAGTGTGACTAAATTAAATACAAATCCAACAGAATTTGTAAACATGATAAATACTCAAAGGTATTGGTACGCTAAGTACCTTATTTTTAAGCGTTTTAGGGCGTAGCAGTAGGATTTGATTATATAGCAGACACGTTCCTTAATACACCTGTCCCAGGCTAGTTTGCTTCCTAATATTAATTCTAAAAATTTTGTAACTTACCTGTTACAAAAGATTTTGATATATTGTCATTAATGGAGATATCCTTACTTTGGTTACTTATTTCCTTACGACCAGTGAAGCATTTGGCCACAGTTTTATCTGAGTTGAGAACTAGATTATTTATTGCATCCAGTCTATAACCTTACTTCAAGCTTCTTTAGTTTTAAACCTTGTTCATAGTTTTCATCTTCGAAAGATATTATCGATCATCAGCAAATAATATAACATTGAAGGAGCCAAGAAATTCAGCGAGATCGTTAACAAAAATTAAAAATAGCAAGGGTCTTAAAATTCTAACTCGTTGAACTCCCCTTTTAACTTGTATAAAATTTTATGTGTATTTTGTTTTAACTTTGCAATGATTGGATGGCAATTCGACCCTCTGATGTCCCTCTAATACCATACACCTCAATTTTTTTATGGCTAAATCATACGGGCACGGTCAAAAGCTTTACAAAAATCAAAAAATAAATAACAGGGGTTTGTTTTTGCTAATGATTAATTTCAGTAAGCTTCTTCAGTATCGGGAAATTACAGTCTCTGTTGACCTACACTTTCAGGACTCGTGTTGGATATTTGCGAGTGTACTGAATTTACTTTAAAAAAATCGACTAATCTACTCTCTTATCAATTTATTATCTTTTGTAAAAATATTTTCGCCGTTTGGAAACATTTTCTCGATGTGGGTATCCTTTGAATTATAGATTTAAATTTACTCGCCCAAGTGACGAATAAAATGCATGTTTTGAATGTCAGAGGCAACTGCCTTTAATAAAATAATAGTACTGTAAGGGGTTGCACATAACAGGCAGGTGGAGTGTTAAATTATTTGCACTCGATTTGCTTGTTTCAGGACTAAAAAAAAATTAGTTTTGTTTTTATCACATGGTAAGCCAAACATATGACTGAAGTATTTAAGAACAGAAGAGGTACAAGTGTAAAAGATACTTGTCAGAGTTATATCTCCTCTGAGCGCAATGAATTTCATTATGCAGCCAGACCCTGTGGTGAATAACGTGAGGTGTGTCATTTGCAGGGTGGAAAATAGGTGCTTTTTTGACGGCCTGGCATATTGATAAGCTTTTCAACTCGGCGAGGAAGGCAATTGTAAACCACCCCACTCCTTGTTTTACTTAGCTAAACCTGTAGAAGTTCAAACCAGGACTGTAAAGTTGGCCCCCATACAAAAATTTCAAAAATTAACTAGTAAAATTGATCGGTCTACGTTTCTACCGGATTATTCCGGAAAATGTTTTGGTTGTTCCGTCCAAATAAGTGAAAAAACGCCGGGAGGGGCTAACTTCACACTGGCCACCCCCCGCTCAACGTTTAAAATTTTTTTTGGACTTCAGGGACAGACCTTCGTTTGTTTCGGATGGTCTTGCAAAATATTTCTTTAGTTCCTTTCAAGTAAGCGAGAAATCGAGAACTGGGTGGTGCTAATGTCACTCTAATCCCCCTCGACTCAATATTTTAAAGTGTTTTACATAGATTGACAGCCCTTCGTTTGTTCCGGATCATTTTGCGAAAATTTCGTTTTTCCCGTTCAAATATGCTAGAAAATCAAAGAAAAATTTGGAGTGGCAAGTATAAGCCCATGCATTCAATACTTTTTGGTTTTTACTTTAAATGATAGCTCTCATTTGTTCTGGATTGTTCTGTAAATTGTTTTGTTTGGTTTGCCGAAATCAGCGAAAAAATCGTGAAAAACTTAGGAATGGTGGCGATACTCTAAGAAATTCAATTTAAACTTTATCGTTATCCCTATCGAGAGTCGTTCTGCTGTTTCGGAACGTTCCATAAATATTACGATTGTTAAGCTCATACTCGCGAGAAAATCGAGGTGAACTGGATGGTACAAACTTCACTTTAGGTCACCCACTCATTAATATTTAAACTTTTTTGTCTAAATCGATGGCCCTTGTTTTTTCCGGGCATTTAAAAAAAAATGTCG
Source organism: Catonia carolina (assembly GCA_035578175.1). Taxonomy (NCBI): domain Eukaryota; kingdom Metazoa; phylum Arthropoda; class Insecta; order Hemiptera; family Achilidae; genus Catonia; species Catonia carolina. The sequence goes on from JAQMRL010000004.1 coordinate 7,012,424, forward strand.
TTTGTTCAGATGTTGTAAGAGAAAAAGGGAAAAAACTGAATGGGTGTACTTTATTCTACCCTTAACATTTTTTTTCTGAAATCTGTAATCTCTGTCCAGAATTTTATAATGAAAGAAAATCGGTCCAGAATAAATATTAAAATATGCCTACTTGGTTCAGGTCTGTCTAGTAAAGTTTGCTATTTCCCGAATTTCTTAGTTTAATTTTTTATCGCATTGTTTTTAAGCAAAAAACAAGGCTAATAATAATCTACTCCTAGTCCATTTTTAATTTTTTATATTTTAGAAAAAGTTTTTTCTCTTTAATGTTTTATTTACTTACTGTAAATTTGCTAAACCTAGTAATTGGGGCGACATATTACATGATACGAAATAGCATTATGGAAGTGTACTTGAACCATTTTGCAGTGAGAGTGGGCAAACAGCAAAATGCGCATTCTTTTTACACATCGTAAGCGTAATCAGGAAATATTTGATTGACAATTGCCAGGTGGTGTAATGTTAAAAAAAGCGTGAAATAACATGTTAAAAATTCTTAAGCAAATTTTTGTTTTGTTTTATCCCTAATGCGTGTAGGTTGCAATTTGTTCGATTGAGAACAATAAGCAACCACATGACCCAATGATATGTATGACGTTTAAATGAGCTGTAGTCTCGTACATACCCAGGCCGACCATTCCTGAGAGAGTATGGTTAATTGACCCCCAACCATCAAAGTACATTGGTAACCACTGTCTAGTATTCAAATTCGTATAAAAGAACCAATTATACTATATACTAGGATTTAAACTAGGAACCTCCATCTCCGAAAATCAGCTGTCAGAAAAGCTGTCGAAAAGTCAGCTAAACAGCTGACTTGCGGCGACGACTTTTCTTCTAGACTAGACCAACCCGTTGGTTACTAAACGAACGGCGTAAACAAATTACTAAAGGATTTGTTCATGGATTCGTTGATAGTGGGTTTATGCCTAATTTGAAAAAAGAAACCAAAGCGGTGTGCGATGGACTCATGTATTTTTTTTTTTTTTTTGGTTTAACGTCCGACTGTTCTGCAGTTACTGCTAATGCAGACGGTGAGGGATGAAATGATTTTTTGTAACGTATGAAAATATGCCGTGCCTGAGTGGGATTCGAACCCAGGACCGCATGAGGACTCATGTATGGAAGGCGACAGCACGGCGGAGAACAACTCTTCAAAATTGCGTATAATATACGTTGTGTATACAATGCGTTTAGAAAGATATCCTGCCTGCCATAACAATAATTTAATCCTGACACTACTATGCGCAGCACCGGTTTCCTTCCAGGATAGTTTGTCAACCCAAAAAATCGTCTATCGGAAAAGAGAGTTTTTTAATTCTATCAAAAAATATATAATTATTTTCAATTTAATTGTATTACTTATATCAAATAATTTGCCGAATAATATTTATTTGAATGTTTAGTAAATTAGATTGTGAGTTTTGAAAGAATTGTAATTCGATGCTTAATAAAAATTTGTTTTTATTATTCTTTTAAACTTTTTTTCTTAACACAATATCTATTTATAACTTGTTTTGTCTATTTTCTTAACCGGTGGACGCGAAATTGATAGCAGATGTGAAACTGCCGTCCTTGTAAGAATATACATAATATACGTATATTTTTACATAGGGGCGTAGCGAGAGCACTCTGGTGAGAAACTCTCCAAGGTACGGTGTATAAAATAGTTTCAAAACACCGCCATTTCGCATCCGGTACCAAAATTTATTTATTTTTTTGTGTCTCTCTGAGTAACAATAAAATTCTCAAAACCTAAATATAGTTGCCCGAAACTATGTACTTTAGTTTAAAAAAATTACGTCCGAAAACCATGTCACAATAAATTTTTATTAAGTTTTTATTAAGGATTACAATTTGGCGTCCGTATACGGACGCCGAATTGCACTCGGACTCCAGATTGTTAGGAAATTGTCAATGTATGGACGCGAAAATGATAGTAGTACATATATATATATATATATATATATATATATATATATAGGATGCTTCAAAAGTAGATATTTTTTTAAAAAGAAAAGTAGAATCAAGTCGCTGAGAAATAAAGTATCGGGTGACGTATGAAAATACATGCGGTTGTTAACATTCGCCCAAACTTGATTACATTTATGTTTCAAACATGTTAACATTCGCCCAAACTTGATTAAATCCATCTCATACTAGGTTAAAGCTATCCCAAACTGGGTCCCTGCAAAGAGCAGAAAAACCAGGACTTAGAAAAAAGAGGGCAACCGCAAAACACAAAAATAAAAAGGTAGCTAAATCCCACCGGCTCAACAAGAGAATTAAAAAAACATTAATAGTTCGCTTTAAGAAAAGCAGAAAATTTAAAATTAAAAAAATAGATTACCCAAAGGGTTTACAAAATTTACAAAAATTTAAATAAAACATTTTCGGCTTCAATGGGTTTTAACTACAAATAAAATGAGAGGAACTTACCGAAACATGGGAAAGCAAAATGGTCAAGCAAAAAAGGCGACATAACGCACCCCGAAAAACTTAAAAGTAATTACGGCACAAGTACCAGAAAAACACGTCCAGCGACATGACCATTTGCAGCAAGAAGAACGAGGGATGCAAAAATTTCTTAAAAGGAATTTCGGATCTGACGTCACGGGTCCCCTCCAACTAGCTAATCATGAAAGTAAAAACATGAAAGAAAGATAAAAAGGGAACCGATACGGCAGATAAATCAGATAGCAGCAGTCGGTATAATCAAAGCAGAAAGAAGTGCAAATCGATAACGAGATAACTAATTAACGTCGGCACAGCAGATAACGAAAATATAAAACCAGTAGAACAAAGCCAGGAAAAAAAATTAAATTGTAACATTGAAATAAAATGTTACAGGCTCCCCCCGCCAAAAACAAACAAAACCAAAAATTGGTCTTGTTTGCCCCTGCCGATTCGAGACCGAAGAAAGGGGAGTTTAAAGTCGACCCCAAGCGCGACTGACAAGTACCCCTCAAAAAAACCCCACGGGAGTAGTTAGGGTCATCTCCCTCGCGTGACCGACACTAGCAAAAACGGACTGAAAGACTCTCCCCACTCGCCCAACAGCCGCTCAGCTAAGGGAAGTGATTTGAAAAGCAAGGAGACTTCCCAAGTCCATGGTGACAGTATTTGGCACAACCGCCCAACTAAGGGAAGGTGTAACAAACACAGCACCTCCAACACCATACCACAACCAAAATCTAAAACTAAAACCAAACTAACCTAAAACAACAGAAGACTAGCCTACAAGTAAAGAAAGGACTCGCTATGTCCAAAAGAGGAGGAGAAATCCCCCAAAAAGGCTACACAGGCCAAGAGATCAAAGATCCCCCAAAAGGGAAAAGGTACGGAGACGTCTCCCCGACCAAAACCCCAAAAGCGCAAGGGAAAACTAACCCAAGGTGCGCAAAAAAAAAATTTTTTTTTGGTACAAAGACAAAACCAAACAAGGGATACAAACGACATCCCAAGGATACCAAAAAAATTTCTCAACAGAGAAACATAAGGGTCAACCACGAAAAAACAAGTCCAAGACACAACAGGAAAGGGCAAAACTAAACCTAAACAGTACAAGGTTTAACAAGAGTAACGTCCGAAACAACATCAGGAACGTCGACATCGCAGGGAATAGACAGGTCCGAATGTCGGACAGGACCATAAGCAACTTTAAGTTGAGAAACATGTGCTTTACGTATACACGTAGTACTATCAGGAAGAGCTAACTCCACAGTAACGGGGGTTAGGAATTTCAAAATGCAAAAGGGGCCAAACCAGCGTGTCATAAGCTTCGCTGATTGCTTGTTGATACCAGAGCTCAAATTGTGCTTCAGACACCAGACTAAGTCACCAATCTTGAATTCGTTCTCCTTTCTTCCCTTGTTATAATATTGGGCAAAGCGCTTTCTGGCTTTAACTAGGTTATCTTTAGCGCTTTTCCACACTTTAGCAGCAGTACTGGCATCTTAAGGTAGCAAATCGTTGATTTTCCAAAGATTGGATAAAGGACAAGAAGGAAGGAGTTTAAAAATGATGTTGAAAGGTGAAGTCTTGATCGAATCGTGATAGGAATAATTAAAAGCAAGTTGCAGCCAAGTGAGAGACTGATCCCAATTGGTCTGAGAATCGGAGTGGAAAGCAATAAGAGCAGCCTTGAGATTACGATTGAATCTTTCGGCGTTCGAAGGTTGGGGTGATGAGGGGTCAGGGTGGCGAATTTAATGCCAAGTGAGAAGAGAAAATTTTTAAAAAGATGTGAAGTGAAACAGCTAGCGTTGTCAGATATAATAACATCGGGAAAACCGAAACTTTGAAAGACACAATCCTTAAGGGCTTTAATAGTATTAGCGGAGGTGGCGTCGCGAACAGGACAGAGCCAGGTAAACTTGGAGAAGGAATCAACGATAACAAGAATATAAAGATAACCGTAACGAGTACGAGGTAAGGGGCCGACGTAGTCGATGTGAAAAACATGGAAAGGGCGAGTAGGAACAGTAGAAGCCAACAGACCAATCTTAGTATTGCGGGACGGTTTACTAACGGCACATATGGTGCAGGACCTTATACGGTGTTCAATATCCTTCGACATGGAAGGCCAATAAAAATATTGAGAAATCTTCTCACGGGTTTTCACGAAACCTAAGTGTCCACCCAAAAGGGAATTGTGAAAATACGAAAATACTATGTCCACCAAAACAGACGGAAGAACAACACGGGAAGGGAAACGACCTAAGGGTTTAATACACAAAACCCCCTTTGAAAGGAAATATTTAGAAGAAGGAACACCGTCCTTTAAAGAGGAACTAATAGCCAGCAACTCAGGGTCATTACTTTGATGAGATGAAATATCAGAAAAGGCTAAGGGGAAATTATTAAGGATGGGGAAACATTCAATATCTTTTTCGACAGCAACGACTTCATTTTCTTCAAACATCCTGGAGAGAGTGTCGGCGATGATGTTTTGGGTGCCTTTGATATGAGTGACGGTAAACTTCATCGACATGATCTTCGCTATCCAACGCCCCAACGTTCCCAAAGATCTAGGGCGTGCCAATAGCCAGGACAAAGCCTGATTATCAGTTTCTAATGCAAACTCACGGTGTTCGAGGTACGGCCTAAACTTCTCCATACAGTACACAACGGCGAGACATTCCAGTTCATAGGCGGAACCCCTTCTTTCCTGTAGAGTCAAACTCCTAGAGGCATAAGCTACAGGTTGGCGAGAGCCGTCAATTTCTTGTAGTAAGACAGCGCCTAGAGCACAAGAACTGGCATCGGTTTGCAGAATAAAACCTTTTTCGAAATCGGGGATACGAAGTACAGGAGGATTGCTTATGGCGTCCTTCAGGGTATCAAAAGCCTTCTGAGCATCATCACTCCAACGGAAAGATTTCCTTTTCCCACGGAGAGCATTCAACGGAGCGGCGATTTCGGAGAATTTAGGGATGAATTTACGGAAGAAATTCACCATACCAACAAATCTAGATACAGCCTTGACATTTTTAGGGGTAGGGAAATTCAAAATAGCGACAGTGCGCTCAGGATTAACCTTTATTCTACCCGAAGAAATGAGGTGCCCAAGAAAACCCACTTCTTTAACCGCGAATTGAACCTTATCAGGGTTGACGGTCAGCCCAGCTTTAGACAAGCGAAGAAGAATATCATTGACATGTTTGACATGAGAATCAAAATCATCGGAAAAAATTAAGACGTCGTCTAGGAAATTAAAGACATATTTGAATTTGACATCATGGAATATTTTATCTAAAAGACGGGACAACACCTGGCCGCCGGTGGCTAAACCGAAAGGGATACTTGTAAACTGGTACAGCATCCAAGGTGTGCAGAAACTAGTCACATGTTTGGATTTCTTGGAAAGAGGAATTTGATGATACGCAGAGTTGAGATCGAGAATCGTAAAATATTTAGCCTTTCCGAACCAATCAAAACAAGAATGTAAATTTGGAAGAGGAACAGTTTCAATATCAACATGCTTGTTTAATTTACGATAATCTATCACCATACGTGGCTTGCGATCGTCGCGGGTGACAACAAAAGCGGGACTAGCATATGAAGAATTGCTGGGTTCGATAATCCCTTGCTCGAGTAAATTATCGACTAACTGTCTCAAAAGTAACATTTTGGGAGGAGCTAATACGTAGGGATTAGACTTAACCGGAATATTATTATCTAGTTTTATGTTATACTCGACAAGATGTGTAAGGCCAAGCCTACTAGTTAAGATATTAGGAAATTTATTAAATAAATCAACAGCGCGTTTGCATTGCTCAGAATTCAAATGAGAAACCAATTTTTTCCAATCGAAGTTATTGGAATCGAAAATTTCAGCAGGATGGCTGGGGGAAATACTGCAAGAAGAAACAGAATACAGACCTAATTTATATTTCGGACGAAATTTAAAGTGTAAGCACGATGCAGACAAGTCGAGTACAAGCCCGGTATGAATAAAAAAATCCGAACCCAGAATAAATGGACAGGCTAAGTTACTAGCGACAAGAACAGGAAAATGCCAAGAAAAATTATTAATTTTAATTTTACAAACAACTTCATGCATGATGTTCAATTTAGAACTGGTAGCAGAAGAACACACAATGTCGGATTCTCTAATACATTTTATATTACGACGATTATTAATAGAATTAAAAGTTTTTAAACTCATAAATGACCTGACGGATCCAGAATCCAAAAGAGCAAGGACCTCATGAGAATGGAAAATAAGATTTACACGAGGACGGCTCCTAACAGGGCAGACGTTAATTATATTACTACGAGTAGGTGACAGTACACCATCTACAGCCTTGGGCCAACGGATTAATCGACAATAATTATTGCCGAAACGAGACGCAGAAAGTTTATTAGGCGTATCATAATCACATGACTTAAGTTTAACACTAGTAATACGGTTCGACCTATATTTAAATCGAGAACAATTCCAAATATAATGACCTATAGCATGACATAGGTAGCAAATAGGAGACAACTTAGACGTTAAGTTAGACTTAATATAATGACTACGAGGAAGGCTAACTTCATCGACCTCATAAGAAATTAGTTTTTTGGAACGGAATTATATTATGGTTATTAGAGGAAAAATTTTTTCCGGCACCTGCCTTTTTAAAACAATTGGCAACTATGTGTCCGGGTTTATGGCAATAATTACAAATCACTATATTTCGGTTTCGGTCCATTATCCTAGTATTTTCCTGAACAATCTTATGTCGCCTATTATCGGTGAACAAGGTATTCATTACCTGAACACACAACAAATTTAATTCGGCAAAATTCGTAGGTCGGTTACTCATGACTAAACAAGACCTAGTTTCAGGAGAAAGACCGTCGACAATATTGCTAACGATATCTGCTTCATCGAGACCTAATTGTAGAATAGCGGCAGATTCTTTTATGTCGGATATATATTTGTGCAAGTCTTCACCCATGCACTGACTTCTAAAGAAAAGATTTTGCTTAAGTTCAACAATTTGCCTATTCGGTATAAACGTCAAAATAGCTTCTTTATGAAATTCATTAAAGTTCTGAGACACAGTATGTTTAATTAAAATATCCCGTAAAGGAGTGGTCACATAGGGTAACAGTAGCGACACGATGCTTGACCTAATATCAGGAAACGATTCATGCAGGTTAATTCCTACACGGAACAACTTAAGCAGGTCATCTACGCTGAAACCGTTGCAAATCGGCAACTTACACAAAACTTTTTCGGCGGGATGCGGTAGTTTGCTATAAAGTGATATAGCCGAATTAACGTTAGCTGAAGATGTACTATGAGAACCGGATGTATTATTAGAAGAGGCAGAAACGTTGATTACCGCATTTGAAATAGGCGGATTAGAGGACAAAGTAACAACGGAGTTTTCGGGTTTAGTAGTATTTTCCTTGACGCACAAGTTTGCCATATCATGTATGGAGTTTTCTAGACTCGAAATATGATTACCAAATTCTTTAATTTTATCAGATTTAGTTTCATCGCCATCACATAAACTTTTGATTATATGAAAGCGATTAGCAACAGAAGAAAATCGACTAATTAATCCTTTGTAAAACCTAACCGAAATTGGGGCATCAACATTATCAAGTTCATCAATGAAACTATGCAGTCTAAGGGTAAGCATTTGAATTTCCTTATCCAAAGGAAGACCAGTAAGAAATTCAGGACCGGACACCAAGTTCTGAGCGAGAACTTTTCGCAATTTAACTCGCAATTCAGAAACAGAACCGGTTACATTAACGCCCCTACATCGTAATTCGAAAAGCAAATCGTCCTTCATCAAGTAGTCGACGGAGACTACACTATCAACCGCTGCCATCTATTTTAAATCCTCCCAAAAAGAAATACAAGACAACACAACCCCTAAAATTTTTAAAAAACCAAAGGACAGCCAGTGCAGCCGAAAACGGTACAATATAGTACAAAAGATTTTAATGCCACACCACAGCAGTATAAACAAGACAAGACAAAATTAACAAACTCAGAACAAGGAAAAACCGGCAAACAGAGTCTGTGCCAACCAGACCAAACAGGATCTGCCAGGAAAAGTAGCAGGATCCCAAAAAGAACCACGCAGTTCTGCGACCAATTTCTGTTACACCTTTGGTTCGAGCGATGCAACAAAAGAATCGCTACAAACAAAATTGGCACGGGGAACAAAAAAACAGGAGAGACTGCGGTGATGTGGCGTTAAAATAAACCAAAAAAAAATATATAAATTAGAAAAAAATTTAATTAAATATAAATTTATAGAGAAGATACTTAATAGATACGGTTACATTAAGATTTTAAGTTGACAGGGAAAAGTTACATAAGCACTTAAGTGTTAATAAGCATAAATCCCCAAAATTAATGAGAAAGACAAAAGGACACATTTTAAATTAATATGTTTTATACTGGATCCAGTTAAAAAAAATATTTAATTTTAAGAAAGAAGATCGATAATAAATAGGTAATAATTATTATTTTAAAAATGAAACAATTGAATTAATATTTAATTAAAATAGGCCATTTGAATAGCAGATAGATAATATTTAAAATAATTCAAATTATAAGAAAGCATAATTAATTTGGCTTTAAGAGTATAATTCTGTTAATTTAATTAATTTTTATTTTTAAAATTATTTTGATTTGTCTAACCAAAGCAAATTAACAGGAAAAAGCAGAGTTTACAAAATCAAAAAAACTGATAGAGCTTTAGTTTTAATAAGTTCACAAAATTATGCTATAAAAGAAAGGAGCATGGATGCCAGTTAAGTCCTGACCAAACCATGCTTAGTAGCATAGTTAAAAAAACTTAAATTAGAAGACATTTAATTATAAATTACAAAAGACGGATTTTTTTATGTATATAAATATATATTCCCGTTTCTAGGCACTTAGTCCGTCCAGTATAATCTACGTGTAAGTGTGGCTCTCTGTTAGAGAATATCTTATATCTAGCTGCTCCGGAAAATTTACTCATAAAGTTGATCATTTACTTATACACGAAGGTACAATGGTGGCCATTTTTTCTAACCTAAAAATATTAAAATCCCGCGTTTTAGCGCGTGTCTTATGAACATGTAGGCAGCAACACTGTGAACGTGTCATAGTGACCTTGAATGGGGATTGCTTTACGATAGAAATGTACTTGTAAAATCTTTCCCCTCTCATTAATACTAACAATGAAACAAACAAAAAAAAAACAAACAAACAAAAATATTATCTTCAGTAGCATACATTTTATTTCAATACATTTATTTAATGTACACATTTTATTTTCTTAATGTAGTGTTTAGTTTAATTTTGATAATTTTGTACGATTATCATATTAACAAGCATTAAATTGTTAATAAATAATTAGGTAATTAGTAAATTATTTAACTAATAGTTAATAAATCTAGCCTTATTTCCTACATGCGCTACGTCTACAAGATAGGAAAAGCACCATGTTTGTTGAAATTCTTGGGGAGGCTGTACTCTCGTAGAAGAAAATGTTTTTTTTTTGGGTTGCGGCCTCGGTAAACATTCTCGGGCAAAAGTGAATAAATCAAAGTTGTAGAACATTCAAGCACCTATAATTTTTATTTCAAACTTTTTTTTGTAAAACGCTTGGTTTAGCGTCAATTAGTGATTTTCTGTTATTTTTTAATTACAATCAATAAAACAATAGAATTTTTTAAGATTGCGGCCTTGACGACAGATATGTAATTATTGAAGTTATAGGATATTAAGAAATCTACAACTTTTATTCAAACAATTTTCCCCTATAGAGCGTAGTTTAGCATTAATAAGTGATTTTCTGTTAATGTTGCCCATAACAGGCAGGTGGAGTGTTAAATTATTTGCACTCGATCTGCTAGTTCCAGGGCTACAATAAATATCTCTCTCTTATCACATGGTCACCCAATTATATGACTGAATCATTTAAGACAGAAGAGGTACAGGTATAAAAGACACTAGTCACAGTTATATCCTCTGAAAGTAATGAAATTCACTGTACAGCCAGACCCGGTGGTGTGAAGTGAAGGTGTCATTTGCAGGGTGGAAAGTAGATGCTTTTCAGAGGGCCTGGCATGCTCAGATAAGCATACCCTTTCAACTCAGTGAGGAAAGCATTGGTAAACGACCTCACTCTTCGTTTTACCTAGTAAACCCTCTAAAAGTTCAAGCCAGCCATTTGGCTGATGACCTAAATAACAACTGTAAATTAACTCATAAAAATCGGTGACAAAAGTTTATTGTTTTAAGATTGCAGCCTTGGTTCGTATTTTCTACAGTAGTATATTTTTCATAGTAATCTAAGTTGTAGGAAATTAAAAAGCCTAGAGCTTATAGTTTAAGCATTTTTTCTCTACAGAGCCTAGTTTACACACAATTACTGATTTTCCGTATTTTTAAGTTTTACAGTTTATTTTCATTTTGTATTATTCACTTATGATTAAAATTAGGTTAGGCCACCTCCGTAGCGTAGTGGTTAGCCATACGCTACCTAAATTATTAGTTTGTAATTTAATTTTTTTAAATTTGTTGTTTAAAATAATACGTAAGTTCAGTTAGCGTAGAAAATTGTCCTTTACATCACTAGCAGGTTACGTTTCTCTTAGTTTTCTTCTACATCAACAAAACTAATTCAGTTTATATGAACAAGGATAAACTACGTACACATGAAACAATAAAATAGAAGAAATGAAATATTGTTTTATTTCGAGTAATAGTATCAACTTTTATGCTACTAATTTAAAATAATAAAAGGTTCCGACGAACATTTTTAAGCTTGATGTAAAGTACGTAATTGTAGTAATGTTGCCTCGCTTCCGAAAATTAATAGTTTTATACAGAAAAAAAATCTAGAACGTAGTTCCCATACTTATGATTTGTATATTGTTTGTTAGAATAGAAAATAAATTAGATTTTACAAAATTTTAAAGATTATAATACATCTTGTTTCTTGTAAGGTTCTTGGATGACCTAAGTAAAAAAGGTCTCCTTGGGTATAATAAATTTTAATTATCCTTCCACCACCTGTCAGCTCAACTCCAGATAAAGTTGTAAACAAACCAATAAACCTTCACTCCCTACAAAATATTGTAACATTTAAAAATTAAAGTTTTCAGTTTATTAGTCAGTTCCCTTCTGTGTCGTGTTGGTGTAATATAGTGTTGTCGGTCGTATAGTGGTGCATGTTTGTCTCATTATAGGTTCGGTATTCTAATGTTACGAATAATTCCGTTTTTGTATTTTATTAAGTTTGATTTATTATGTGTATAAGTGATTTCTAATTTTTGTGAGACCCCCAGCCTCTCTCTAAGAGTCAAAGGTTGTCCGATAGTTTTCGCGAGTGTTAATGAGTTGGACTGTTAAAATTACTTTCACAGTTATGATTGGATTAAAACATACTCTTACTATGAATATCGAAATCTATTTCCCTTCCCGTTCGACGGAAGTGCTACAACCAAGGATTGTTATAAGGTATTTAGGAACTTAAGAGGTTTTAATAGGTTTAGTTTGTGGAACCAACTAAAATTTAGTCTTTCTTGGGAGGTTAAAAAATTTACATCTTTTATCACAGTATAGAGATATAACTGAATGATTTACGCTGAAATTGATACCTTCGACACTGGCTTGATTTAATAGAAATGTAATTACTTTTACTAGCTGTATGTCAAGATTTCATTTTACATGTATTATTTTCTCGGAAATTCCATTTTCACTGAGCTTCCAAGGTAGAAATGGGTTTTACTGCAGCAACTACACAGATAAAAGATTTTAAGTTTGAACGAAACTTTCGAAACGTTTCGTATTGTTGCAGAACGAAAATACTGTAAAATTACGGAAGGATCTCTTTGCTCTAAAATTGCATTTCACAGAAAATATGTTTCCTTCTACTTTTCAAATAAAATTACACCAGGAAACCCATTACCCACTATCCGAACAATGGGGCTTCAGGGAATGACTGTATGTAGTTCTCAATCGCAATGTATCGCGCCTCGTTTAGAAGTTGTCTTAAATAATACAGAAATTGCGGAGTTTGAGAAATCAAACGGCTCGCACGCCGCCGGGGACGTGGAAACTGTTACCAATATTTTTTGTAGCTACTTGAAGTTCACTTCTAAATACAGAAATTATACAGCTACTCATCACTTTTTCCATGATTTTAGTTATGTTAACCAGCTTATGAGCCTCTAATTTTCTGGACAAGTCGGGTCTCCCGGCTTTATTAGGGGTTTGATTTTAGCAGCTTTAATATTTTTTTATAAGAATTATGACAGTCTTGAAACAAATATTTATTATGTATGAAAGTGTTATGGAAATATACGAGGCAATCGTTTATAGTTAATAAAATCATTAACTTTCCATCGAAAATATTTTCTCTTCTAATTAAAATATTTTAACTAGGGGCGCACAACCCGCGGTTCCCGACTTGTTTTCTTTTTTTGCGGCCCGCAGTCCGTTCGAAGAATTTGCTCTTAAATTTAGCGAAACGAAATACTATTTCATAGGGAAAGGCATAAGCCAGCACAGTATTGTTGTACCAAACAACAATATGATACTAACATTGAGTGTTACCAGCACGATTTTGTTTAATACCTAAAATGTTTCATTAAATTTCTACAAAAATTACTTACCGCGAGAAATATTTAATTTGCGAGATTTTTTCTCGTGTACTTTTTCTATAGCTCTTACGTAAGAGTTAACAGAAAGTCACTTGGAATCAACTTTGAGAATATCAACTACAAATACCTATAGGTATTGAACCATTTATCAATCAATGATGGAGGGTTGTTCACCTCTGGCTAACGTTGGTACAAAAATGTAGGCTATGCAAAGTTGCAGTACAAAATTGTGACGTTCTGTCGTTCACTAACGTTCTTTAATGTGGGTAAAATTAATGCTGACAAAAATCCTAATCAAAATCTGGATTAATCAGTATTAGGCCGGCAGGATAAAGATAATAATCAACCGGTTCATGATTTTTTCGGCCTTGCCAGTCCCTCAAATTGAAAATGTTACACATAGTTTAATGAACAATTGCCGTCCGGGCAAAGATGGGCTCGATAACACAACACTTAAAACGATTGCCTCGTATATTTCCGTAACACTTTCATACATAATAAATATTTGTTTTAAGACTGTCGTAATTCTTATAAAAAAAATGTTAAAGCTGCTAAAATCAAACCCCTATTTAAGCCGGGGGACCCGACTTTTCCAGAAAATTAGAGGCTCATAAGCTGGTTAACATAACTAAAATCATGGAAAAAGTGATGATAAAAGTTTGTCATAAAATTGTTGAAACTGTATGACTTAAAAAGACCTGAATAGTTTTAAACGTAAAAAAGTACGGAGTATGCTTTAACCCAATTCACTAACTCTACTGCTCACAACTTATTATAAATAAAAAAAAACACTTTCTTTATTTATTGATTTAATCGAATCATTTGACACCATTTCGCATTGAAAAATAACTTAAGAAACCTGAACACTGAAGTAAGAGGGAATTGCTTGAAATTATTTGATTATTTGGAAAATAAAAATAACTATAAATATTAGCTATAACTCTGATTAGTGAGATGTCGCTATTATCTGAGGTAGACCATAAGGTTTACTTCAGGACACGGTATATAAAATTATATGAAATCGCGCCAGTCCAGACCGGGAATCGAACCCCAAAACCCCTGGTATAGAATCCAGTTGCGTCGGTCACTACACTAATAGACTTCCCGTTGTTAAAAGTTCCTGAATAATATCTCTAGAACCTTCAGGGATGAGTAACAATATAATTACTAGAGTCTTGCAAACACAATATGATAAACCTAGTTAGATACTGGTAAAGAAATTTACTTTTCTAGTGTCAGTGTTTTGTTTTTCATTGGCTCGTGACACAGTTAAATTAATTAGTATTAAAAATTTAATTCACCATGATTTTTTTAGGAACTATAGAGAACACAGGCTATCTAAGTAGACCTAGCCGGGATGTTTCACCAAAACAAATGGTTTTATTCATTGTAGGTATCTTTTAAGAAGGAGATGAATTTACTCTTCCTTACATAATAAATTGATTCAAAACCCAACTCACATGCAGTTAACGGAGACCGCAGAATAGTGAAAATTATCCTCTTTAACCGATCTCTTTCAGAGTTGTTGGTATTGTCAGGCGCTATAAAATATTAGCTGACCTGTTTTAGCTATTTAATGTTTTATCTTTTTTCTTTAGATGCGTCTCCCCAGATGGGAAAATTTACAGGTAAACGTTGTTCAGACGTTAAAGCAACATTTCGCTCCCTCTGTTTACAAATTTCGTACAAAACACTTCTCGGAAATCTGGCCTTAGCCGTAGATTACGAGGTACATATCTAGTTTTTATTCCCTAGTTAGGCCTACTTATATTGTATGGTAAGGTTCCCAACGTTTCCAATTTCTTCTTCTTTCATGACGAGATGACTTCGGGCAAGTCAATTACAGTACAAGTCTCTTTCGAACGTTGAAACTTCATTTTATTTCCTGTAAAAGCGTACTACTGCTCGTAACATAGTTTTCATTTAGGCTTATTTTTATTCGTTACTGTCTAATGAAGCCCTGTCTATGTTATGGTGAAGTATGCAATTATTTTCATAATGCTTTTAGTGATAATAGTGTCAAGGAGGACAGTGAGTAGGAAACCTAACTGTCTCAAATTTACAGTGAATTACACATAAAAAGTACCCTGTTTTTAACCACTTTTCCAGTATACCCAACTTCAAAGTACTGTTACTTTGTTCCCGCCTACTTTAAAATGTATCTACTAAGTATTATAAAAGAAAGGTTTCTACGTGTTATGGATATTTTTGTTTTATTTTTGGGCAACTGGTTTTAAAATGTCAGCCGTTTTCAAAAATATTGTTATTTCGGCAACCAGTAAATGATACGGAAATAATTTTTGTACTAACGGTTCTATACTGTTCGTTTTTTCAAAACCCAGCTACAAAATATTTTACAATGTTTCTCCATTCAGTCAAAGAAAAACTTAGGCAAATTTTATCCTCATAGGCCTACTATTTTAGGTAGGTGCGATTTTTACAAAATTTCCAGTTTTTTGTTGTTGACGCAAACGTTTCTCTCAAGGGACTACAATTACCTCGAAAAAAACGTATTTCAACTTTACAACGGGAATGACACGTGTGGTTAGTAAACTAAGGCTACTTATTTCAGATAGTCTGACCTCCGCTTTTTACTTTATTGTCAGTCCCTCTTCTCTTTTCGTTACGTTATTATCTAAAAATTTATTTATTTCCATAAAGAATGGATCTCTCAGTTTGTGAGATTCGTTTCTGACTACATGTCTAAGCGATTTAATTTGTGCTGCCAGTCGTTCAAACCTTGCAATAGGCCTTTATTCAGTGTTTTGTAACATCAAATGCAAACAAAATAATTTCTAGAGGATTTCACATAGCTAATCGAATACGTTTCATTTATCGTCTATCTTTAGTCAAATACTGGTTACAATGTAGACCCATCGAAATTTAGTAAAATACTTCATGACTGTAGAAATAGACATTACGTAGAAATTTAGCAAGCAATTTCGGTTTTAATTTAATTTAAGTAACGAAGTAGCAAAAGGAAAGCTCATAAAAGTAATGTACACATTTTCCTACCAACACCATTAATAGGTATACTGTTAGTAAAATCACTTGTAACATGAAAAAATACGCATTGTGTAATACAAGTAATCCTAGGAGATAAAATAATAATTAAATAAAATAATTTAAATAATTATGAAAATAATAAATTATTAAATATATATAAATAATAAATAATAAAATAATTATAAAATTATTAAAATAAATAATAATTATTAAATAATTATGTCTTCGAGATGGCTAAAAACATAACCTGCAAAGATCTTTCCTAACCTCACTTGTTTTTGTTCTATGATTCTCGCGCCTGTTAGAAATGGCGGGTGGATTATAAGCAGACATAACCTCTTCACTTTGTTCCTAACCTAAAAGTTAGTTCTCTCGCCTAAGATTTCGCGCCTAAATTTATTACAGTAGAGGCGTATATCTACGTATATTTTTACCGGAGCCAGCAAGACACCAAAATTATATGGATGAGCCAGTAAGTAGGACCTGATCAACAATTGTTATACGTACAACTAGAGTAGTAATTTTTTCCACGGCTGAGCCACTAAGTGTCCCATGACAGAACTATATATATATATATATATATATATATAGGATGCTTCAAAAGTAGATATTTTTTTTAAAAGAGAAGTAGAATCAAGTTGCTGAGAAATAAAGTATCGGGTGACGTATGAAAATACATGCGGTTGTTAACATTCGCCCAAACTTGATTATATTTATGTTTCAAACATGTTAACATTCGCCCAAACTTGATTACATCCATCTCATACTAGGTTAAAGCCATCCCAAACTGGGTCCCTGCAAAGAGCAGAAAAACCAGGACTTAGAAAAAAAGAGGGCAACCGCAAAACACAAAAATAAAAAGGTAGCTAAATCCCACCGGCTCAACAAGAGAATTAAAAAAACATTAATAGTTCGCTTTAAGAAAAGCAGAAAATTTAAAATTAAAAAAATAGATTACCCAAAGGGTTTACAAAATTTACAAAAATTTAAATAAAACATTTTCGGCTTCAATGGGTTTTAACTACAAATAAAATGAGAGGAACTTACCGAAACACGGGAAAGCAAAATGGTCAAGCAAAAAAGGCGACATAACGCACCCCGAAAAACTTAAAAATAATTACGGCACAAGTACCAGAAAAACACGTCCAGCGACATGACCATTTGCAGCAAGAAGAACGAGGGATGCAAAAATTTCTTAAAAGGAAAACTCGGATCTGACGTCACGGGTCCCCTCCAACTAGCTAATCATGAAAGTAAAAACATGAAAGAAAGAAGAAAGGGAACCGACACGGCAGATAAATCAGATAGCAGCAGTCGGTATAATCAAAGCAGAAAGAAGTGCAAATCGATAACGAGATAACTAAGTAACGTCGGCACAGCAGATAACGAAAATATAAAACCAGTAGAAGAAAGCCAGGAAAAATAATAATTAAATTGTAATATTGAAATAAAATGTTACAAACTTGCTTAACAACTTGGAAAGGACCACGGTAAAAATTTGTGAATTTTGTTGTCTTAGAATCTTTGGATTGTGGGATATAGACAAAAACTTTATCAGACGGCCTGAACTGAACGAAAGAATGTTTCTTGTCAAAGAAAACTTTTTGTGTAGCCTGGGCTTTTTGCATGAAAGCTGGAATAGTCTTGCGGACATGTTGCAATATAAGAAGTTGATGATCAAGGGAAGAATCTAATTGTTCAGTTACAAATGGGAGATCGGCGGGACAGATTGGATGAAATCCATGCAGTAAGTAAAAGGGTGAATGGCCTACAGATTTTTGAAGTGAAATGTTGTACGAAAATAGTGCTGGTTTGACATATTCGTGCCAATTAGAATGACGTGAGTTTACATAAAATTTTAAAATTTGAATTATTGTTGAATTGAAGCGTTCTACCAGGCCTTGACTTTGGGGGGCATAAGACGAACTAGTGATATGTTGAATACCTAAAAGCGTACAAAAACGCTTGAGTAGGGCGTTGACAAAGTGTGTACCATTATCAGATTGTATAATTTTTGGAATCCCATAAGTGAGAGAAATTTCTAAAAGAAATTTTGCAACTGTAGAAGCGTCTGGTTTGACCGTGGGTTTAGCAATTGCAAAGCGCGTAGCATGGTCTAAGGCAATGAGAATGTATTGGAAATTGCTGCTTGTGGGCGGAAGTGGTCCTAAGAAATCCAGTTGAATACGGAAGAAAGGTTTCGTAAAAATAGGCAAGGGCTGAAGTGAACCATGATGCTTAGATCTAACTGTTTTGAGTTTTTGACACAGTTCGCCGGATTTAATAAAATCAGTTACGTCCTGGATCATATTAGGCCAATAATATTTTGATTGTAGTTTGGATAAAGTTTTTGAAACGCCTAAATGGTCGCCACCGACGGAATTACAGTGATAAAATTCCAAAGTTTGGGTAACTAGATTTTGGTAAGGCGAGCAACCGGGATGGAGAGTTATTATTAGACCTATAACAGAGAATATTATCCTGTAACTTATATTTCCTTGAAGCTCGAGCATATTGTTTCTCAACAGCATTGCAATCTAAAAGTGCTGAAAATATTTTAGATAAGAAATCGTCTTGATGTTGCAGTAACTCAATATTAATTTTATTGCACAAGAATACTGGCAACGACCCTTTCGCGTCAAAGGAGTGTTTTGGTTGTTCTGTTGCAGTAATGCTGTTGATCTGTTGTATGCTATTGTTATTACCTCCTTTACTTATTGTTACCCTATCAACTGAAACTTCAACAGGGATATCCAAGGGATTTCTGGATAATGCATCAGGGACATCTAGAAACTTACCTGGAATGTATTTAATTTTAAAATTATATTCACTTAGCTGTACCAGAAGTTTAGACAAACGTGAACCTGGATCTTTTAAATTCCTGACTGACTCCAAAGTCTTATGGTCAGTGATGATCGTAAATTCCCTTCCATACAGAAAATGCCTGAAATGTTTTACACTGTAGACGATTGCTAAAAGTTCTAATTGCGTAACAGTCCAGTTCTCTTCATTTTTCGTCAAACGGCGGCTGAAAAGCTATTGGTTTTAATTCGTTTGCTTCGGTCTTTTGGGTTAAACAGCCAGCTACCCCAACTCTCGAAGCATCGCAGTACAAAAATGTAGGGCGATCATCCACAAAATGTGCTAAGACGGGAGGATTTGAAATTAAATGTTTAAGTTTTATGAATGCTTGTTCACATTCTTCTGATCACACAAATTTACGTTTTTCACTATCTTTGGTTGTTAACTGTGTTAGTGGGTAAGCAATCTGAGTAATATTTTTAATGAAACGCCTGTAATAATTAACCAAACCAAGGAAAGACCTCACCTGTTTAACTTTCTGTGGCCTCGGAAATCTAGTGACTGATTCAACATTTTCAGCTAATGGCGTTAGACCCTCACTTGAAACAGTGTGTCCTAGGATTTTGACTGAAGGAAAATATCTACATTTTTCTGGATTTAAACGGAGAGAAGCAGTACGTAGGCGGGTTTAGACCTCGCGGAGAACATCAAAGCATATTGAAAATTCGGAAGAATGAACAAACACGTCATCTATATAAAACCTTAAGTTTCGGTACAGTAGATCTGAGAACAATAGAGTTATGTTTCGATTAAAGGAAGAAGGACTTATAGATAAACCCATCGGAAGTCGTTTAAAACCATATAGTCCATTTGGAACGATAAAAGCAGTGATAGGTACGCTTTCCGGAGAAATTTGCTGACAGTAGAATGCTTGCGATAAATCCAGCGTGGTGAAAAACTTAGATCCCGAAAAAGATTCTAGAATAGTGTTTGTATTTGCTAATGGAAATTTGTCCTGAATTATTTTGGAATTAATTTTCTTATAAAATTGATTACTAAACGGCCTGATCCATTAGGTTTGCGAACAATGAAACCTGGTGATGCATACGGATATTTAATTGGAGTAATGACATCTGCTTCCAGAAGGTTATTGATAATGACATCTAATTCATTTTGTTCGGCTGGAGCTAACTTGTACGGGCCCTGGAAAACAGCGTCAGTATCTGACAACTTAATTTGAACTGGAGGCAATTTGGCTTGAGGAAGATCTGTTTCGCCGCGCGTAAATACATCTGAAAACTCTAACAATAATTTTTTAACTTGTGTAAACTGATCGTGCGTCAAATCGGGAGAAATATGAATTTCTTTGCCGTGAATGGTTACATCTCTAATGCTCTCTTGAGAAATCGAAGATACAGGGATTGTATTTTGGTCTACATGGGAGAAGAACGAGATTTTACCTAATAAAGAGTCGGCGTTCAGAACCAGGGGTATACCTGAAACGTTTCGTAAATAGAACTTATCATTTGAGAAGCCTGAACGTTCAATGTAGTAAATAAGAAAGTTTTTGTTTAGATAATGGGTGTTCGGACTGAAATGGTATGAACTTACAGATGGAAACAAGTGATCAATAGACGTATTTATAACTACGGAAGATTTTGGTAGCAAAAAAACTTTATCGGAATTACGTACGTTCATGGGATCGTGAGGAACAGTGGGTAATAATGGCGGTGTCTCTTCAAAACACGTAAAAGAAATACTATCGTTAAGGTGTATGATTCTGCCGGAAACACTGAAAATGATAATCTTACGAAATTGTTTGTAAAAAGAAACAGTCATAATATGTACATCAACTCGTGAAGCAAAGGACGTATTCTCAAACAAATCAGAAATATCTGTTTCTAAAGGAAACCGGATTTTAACAGATGTAAACGGTTTTATGAGGCAAGGTCGACTGAAACAATATGTAGATGAGAGATTATGCACACTCGCTGATGGGATGGTGGGTGTACTGACACACAAGGACGAAGCGGAAGGACTTACGGGGGTGTGTGCTATTGTTTCTAGAGTAGTAGGGGTGGGGTTATCAGTCTGTACGACCACTGGAGAGGTATCATTGACAGTAGTTATTGTCTGAGGTAAAAAGAGATTACTAACAGTCTGTCTCCAAGCTGAATCTATTTTTATTTCCATTAAACCTTTCCCAGGAAAATTAAATGATAAAGTATTGTTACTAAAATCCAAGACGACCGCATATTTAATCAAGAAATCGTTTGCCAAGAGCAGTGAACAATTTAAGTTCTTAACGACTAAACAAGAATGTTGTAGATTAACATTTTGCAAGTTAAACATTAGATGTGTATGTCCCAAAACTTGTAAAAGTGACTTATTAGCTGCCGTTAATGAAATGTTGTTAATGGGTTTAATTTTATTTGGGTTAACAAGTTCACTCTGAACAAGACTTAAATTTGAACCAGTATCCAGGGTTATTTGAACATTAACACCCGAAATGGTTCCTAAAATATTCAATGCTGACGAAGAAACGTGGTACACAGAGTTACCCGCATTATCACTTTAATCTGTTACCATAGGGTCCAGTAACGGAAACCCTAAAAATTTGATAAGAGATTCCAACTTAGCTATCCCCGCAGGTTTCGAGTTTAGAATAGAGAAAGGTAGTTTAAGTGTACACAATTTAAAAATTTCAGACAACTGACTACGGGTAAGATAACTGTTATCGAAAAAAGTGAAATTAATTCCTTGAAGAGTATGAAATTGGAACAAATAAGGAAATATTTGAAAAAACGAACCCACAAGTGCCAACCCAGAATTATAAGTATACAAGCAAAGAGGCGTTTTGATTAGAAAAAATTTGAACTTAGCACGAAAAGTAGTGTGCAAAAACCTACGAAAAGCTGTCATAAAATTACTTGGCGGAAAACCGTGAGCAGCTGACATAAAAATTTCAAATGAAGTAGTGTCAATAACGAAGAGTGCCCAAATTCGAAAATTCGAGGTTTTAGTGGAGCATGAAAAACTAATTGAAATGAACCAAAAACGCATGTTCTTAAAATTAGGCGGTTTATGAAAAAAAGCGGAAGTGTAGTCCTGTGAAACATCATTACGAAACCAACGTGCAGGAGACAAAAAGAAGGAAAAATGTACTGCAGCTTTAAACTGTTCTGTAAAACTGCTTAATACAGTGTCAATCTGAGAACAAGTTAAATCCGTTTTAAAGTGAAGCTTTAATGAATCTGGAACTATAACTTCTGAAATATTAACCATAAGGCAAGGAGATGTAGCAGGAACTTGATTAAGAGCCCGTGTTGTGCCAGCATTTTTTGATCGGGATTTAACGAGAGATGCCCTAGATAAATGTCTAAAAGACGCAAATCGATTTGCGTAATCATTTTTTAGGTAATTTATACGTCCATATCGGCTGTGTAAGGGTCCTTTTAGAACATGCGAAGGATCAGTTCGCGACTGTCCTCCGCAATTTAATAGTTTTTTGGAAATGTATTGTATGGACAATCAGTTAGAAGATGATCTTGGCTTTTGCAGATAAGACAAGTTACTGAGGATGGGCCAGCAATAGACGGGTTACCGGGACAACTGTTAGCAGATTGTCGAGTGTCACAGCCAGAAGTTGGAGTCGATGGTTTAGAAGCGAGGGCTCTATCATTCCCGTTGGAGCTATTTCGGTTTTGAAAGTTTCGATTAGTGTTCGTAAAATTACCGGTTTGATTCCTATGGAAGGCATTTCTAGAAGCAGAGTTGTTGTGGAAAGGCCTATTATTACTAAATCGAGTCGTATTGTTAATTGGGTTTCTATGCGTGTTAACGTTACTAGTACCATCAGTATTATAAGAATTATTATTATTACGTGTAAAATGTGGTCTGTTTTGATGATTATTATTGTTATTATTATATTTAATGTTCATATTATTATTATTATTGTTATTATTAGGCCTATTATTATTATTATATCTTGGGGGTCTCTCTGCGCGAAAGGTAATTTGTCGGTCATCACATACAGAATTTTGGGAAGCCCAGATGCTGTTTACAACCACAGAATCATTTAACTGGCTATCCAATCTAAAGTTTAAAATATCTTGAGTTGCCTGTAATTTTTCTCTTATAGCTGCAATAGACGAAACGTCAATTAGAGCTAGTCTATCTAAGTAGGATGATAATATTCCCCTAAGAACATATTTACATTTCCTCTCCTCCGACATTTCTGGGTCAAACTTAAAACACAAGGCCAAAATATCGGCCATAAAGGTAAAAACATTTTCAGTTGTCAGCTCTTTACGGTTTTGCAGCTGAATTTCATACATTTCTTTGGAGAGTGTACCAGAGAAATGATCAATAAGATGGGCTTTATTTAAGCACATCGTATGTAAGTTGCTGTGTCGCATCCCCATTGAGCAAGCAATTTAAATATTTTAGAGCCGTATCTGTCAAATATAGGGCCAAGTAGCGCTTTTTAAGATCTGCCGTCCATGCATTGACCTGAGCAGCTCGTTCATAAGATTCAAAAAAATCTGTTACATCTTGGTTTCCTTGTCCACTGAAGGAAGGAGGAGCATAGAACGGAACTTTAGGCTTAGGTGTAGCCATTTCCGTGGCCACCTCAGTAGGTGTAGTGCGATTTACCAACGATCCTGCAATAATTACTTGAGTTAAATGTTGTCTCAAGGTGTCAATGTCCGGGAAATTTTCCAACAGTTGAGAAGGAACGTACCCCGAAGTAAGCAAACATTCAAAGGCTTCAACCCTTAAGTTTTCGATTTCTTGAGATTTTTTAAGTGATTTTTTTAACAGGCCAACAGAACCTCGCAAATAGTCCAAGTCTGCCAACTTTGGCACGAAAATTTTATACTGCTTTTCCACTGAACGCGCTTCTTCCAGTGACAGATCTCTAATTTTAACTTTTAACAAGTCAGTCATGGGAACTCAAACTCGTTGAAAAATTGGCTCACTCCCAAATAAAACCAGAAGATAAACACAACAATAATCACATTACATACCAGAAATGAGGTCTTTAATGTGGGATCCTCCAAGCAGGAATGTTGCAATGCGACGCAGCGTGCTATCAGGTCTCTCACCCGTGCAGTAGCACTGCAGCTCACTATGTCTCAAGAAATGTCCCAAGAAACTGCTCCAAAGTCAGATTAGTAAATGCGATGATCACTCGTACAGGTCACCAGAATACTGTTAGTGAGAAAAGAAAATAAAAATTTAAGATTAGTAAAGATCAACCCTTAAAGTAAATAAATTATTCTTAATCAATATTAAATATTGGGTAATTAAAAAAAAATTTACATATAAATAAATTTATGTACAGAAGAACACTAATTCGTATTATACCAAATGCTAATAATAATGATTGAAAGACAGTCCATTTAACATTCATAGGAAACAGAATTAATTCGTACTAAAGAACATTGAACTCATGATATCAAGTTCATACCTGTGCACTATACAATTCCTTTGTCATTATACTCATGTTGCTTGCAAAAACATATCGAAGAGTATGGCATTTAGTATTTGCCAAAAATATTCATGTCCAACGAAAAAAAATTGAAGCAGAAATATTTTTTTAAATTAAAAAAAAAATTATTTTGAAAGTCACAGAAAGGCGGTATTTGACCGTGAAATCACATATGTTTGTTAAATGCTTCGTGACGTCGCATATGTCACGTAGACAAACAAAGTAAATCTATCTTTTATAGTAGTATACGCAATACTGTGATATACCATTTATTAAATACTATCCATTGTTAACACATACAATAGAAAAAAATTATAAATTCCTACATGTAACTCTGATATGGCACGAAAACACAATGTTGCCATGTCTACACTGTAAAAAAAATTAAATTAACTTATAAAACTTATTTACATTGAATAATTATAAATGTAACTACTGAAAGAAAAACAGAATTATTCACTAAGATCTCATAATGGTTATATAAATCCACAATATTTTCATCTCATAACGACGTTAAAAGAAAACAATACAATTATACACATTCCAAAGCCGCATATCTTGTACGTAACCCTGAAAAAAAACCTACATTAACATAAAATATAACTCCATAATTTCTGGAAAAGAAATTTATTTAAGAAGAAAAAAGATCACTGTCTAGAACAGAGGTTCCCAAACTGTGTGCCGCGAGGCCGGCCAAGTGTGCCGCGGAACTCAAGGAAAATAAATTAAATTTAAACGGTCCAACAAAATAATGCCTAGCCGATGACTAAGAAATAACTTTTATGACGCCGGCATTTCAAAATCAGTTCACCGCTATGATAAATGTCTTAATTTGTTTGGTGATTATGTAGAAAAATAGCATTTTAGTTACACTTTAAAATGTATATAATAAAACGTTTTTCTTGTACTTAGTTTTTATTTATATCAAAACGTGACAGACGTTTTGGACTGCCCTCGTATTACATAAGTACGTTTATATCAAGTACTTAAGCTTAATCAATGGCATAAAGTAATAGGTGTGCCGCGGCTATTGGCCTTTTTTTTGTAGTGTGCCGCGAGAAAAAAAAGTTTGGGAAACACTGGTCTAGAATCAACCTTGGCGCTTCCACCATGTCAAGTATTATAAATATGGTAGTAAAATGAAATGGGGCTGTAATTTTTACCAAACTAAGAAAAATTATTAGTTAAAATGTACCGTGCTCCAAACACGTAAATTAGTGTATCCCTTGAACAGGATTTAAATTTAAAAAAATTACTTTAAATTAAAGTGTGAATTTGTTGTTTGTGAGGTAGTGTGAGTGTTTATAATATTCATCAAGTAGATGTCTCTATTCTTCTACTCCATACAGCGGTAATAACCTGAAAATTTCACTCAACCACTTACCTGTTTTTACTAGATAAAAATAATCTATATTAAAGATTGCCTCCACCAGGACGTCGTAGAACGGCCCAACGTCCAAGACCCTGAAATTTCCTACGAAGGAATAAAAAAATGTTTTGGGGCGAGTTTTGATCGGAGAGTCAAAACCATGTTTCCAGTTGTTAGTGTGAAATATCAGCTCAGATTTCACTTAAGAGCCACTGTCCTCGCTTTGTGGTTTGCGAGAAGGTACGACTGTTTTTGGATTACGGAATCCTTTTAGACAGTGAAAAATAACTGTAGCCAAACACATTGTAAATTTATAAAAATCACCATACAAAGCCATTGGTGAATTAATCTTGGAGAAACATATAATTTCAGTAAATTCGCCAAGATATATACTTTTTTTTGTTTAAAATAAATAAGCAAACACGGTGCAGTGTTTAATATGGAGATTCAAAAAATATTTTTGTAGGTACAGAATCTTTATAACTGTACTGTGTAACGTTCATTCAATGTATCTCCCATTATGAATATAATTAATGCAGTACATCTATCTGAAACTTATTTCTAGAACTAATCTAACAAATAGGAAGATATATTTTTAAAATAAAGAACAAGAGACGAATTTTAGTTTAATAACATGTTTAATTAAAATAATATTTCTCTTTTTATAAATTTAAACAGAATTAAATTATTTTTGTTAATTATTTTTATATTTATATATTTTTAACGTATTTAAAGTAGGTATTTAATTTAACGTTTTTAACATATAATTAAAATTGTGTTCTTATTATTAGCCCATTATTATTATTATTTTTAATATTATTATTATTATTATTTAATCAAAAAAAAACTAAATGATTTCACTAATTCTACATGAAAATTTATTTATTTACTATTATTTAATTATTATTTTTTATATTTTCCACTTAAAATGGTTCTAAAAAAAGTTATTTTTTTCTTTTCTTTATTTTTTTTTAATTGTACAAAAGAAAATTTAAAAAAATTACCTTTTTTAGTGAGTATCCAATTACAGCACCTTAGCAGCACGACTTTACGCGTACAAAATATAAACAACACTCAGATGATTTTCTGCACACACACGGCTGACCGGGGCGCTAATTACAAGCGTACGGAAGGGGAAAAACCAATCAAACTAGCCGTTATGAAAGACGTCGACAATCCGGCGTAAAACAAACGCGGTAATTGGCCGCAAAAAGTGCTGAAGTAACTGTAGGCCTTCCTACAAAAAGTACGTAGAGATGGAACTGAAAATCTGTTCCCAGGATCTGGAATTGCAAGGCAAGGGTTTTAAACAGTGAGAACTAGAAATAGGCCTTTAGGCTTTCTTATTTCCCACGAGAAAACGCGATGTAAAAACAAGTAAATATAACCAACTAGAATAAACTAATAAAACGTGATTTCTCTAATAATAAAAATTATTGAAAAGAAATATGTTATGTAAAATTACAAACTTTTATTCATAATAAAATAATATATTATTCTTCCTTAACGAATAAAGAAAAAATAAACACCATTTTAATTATTTTAATAAGACAAAATTTGATCAACTCCACGGGTCTAGGGAGATTAGGAAACTAAGATTTTCAACAAAGGTCGAAAATTTGGAATTGTAAAAACACAAACTTTACATCCTTAATTATTTTTTTGAATGGAATTCTGGATTTTTCCTGAACGATCCCTTCTTTTGTTTGATCTTGTTACAATATGCTTCAATTGTTGCTTCTTTTTTTTAAAGACACTCTTTCACCTTTCACATAAACCCGCTTCTTTAACTGCAATCTTCCTCCCTTCCCACTACCGCCCAATTTCGACTTTTCTTTCTCATTACCTCATTTCTTCAAATGCAATCTTCCTCCCTAAACACTACCGCCCAAAACGAGTGGGGTATTGAGACAAATTGATGTTTGACATTATTAGACATGTTGGTTTTTGACAGTCACGAGACGGGTTCGTTAAAGAGAGACTGGAGGCCTAGCGAGAAAAATAAATTTTTTTAGAAAAGTTGGGTTTCACTGTAACGGGTGTTGCGAGTTAAATGTGTATTTATTTGACAACAAAGAAGCGTATTTATTAATTTACAATGTGAATATTTGACTATAAAAAAAAAATCGAAAATTTGGCTATAAAATAGTAAAACTTTTTTTAATAGAAAATTGTATATTATTTTTTACATTTATATAATGACAATTTTTTTAAATTAATTATTCCATCTTTATCACTTCGCCAGTCAGCGGGGTATATTTCACAACGGCTGCGTAAATAACCACACAATACGCGGTAGTGTTTGCCAATATATCGACAGAGGTGTCAAACTATATCTTTAAATCTACAGCGCCCGATTTGAGCGATTCGTTTTGATGTGAACAATCTATCACGTCCAGGAGGACTTTGGTACTAAAATCTCTATATGAATAAGAGGCGGACGAGTTGTTTGTACGGTAATAAGAGCGTTGAAAATCCAAAAACATTCTGTACATTTTGGTGGCGTCACCTTTCAAATCATCGTACGGGTAATGGTCAGAGTTTAAATAGACTCGGAAATTTTTTATGTTGCAGTGGTCGAAAACGGCCATGACTTTGGTGTCGTCATTTTTTCTAGCCGTTTGAAAGACCAGTATCACGTATCTGGGTTTTTATTTCAGCGAGGTAGTCTGCACATTCCACGTGTTGCTACCGCTCTGAGCACGCCCGACCACTCGAACACGTTCCAGTGGTGGAAACCTATGGAAAGTTTGGTTTTGAAATCGAGCGGTTTTTTCAGTTTAAAATCGTCCCTTAATCTGGGGTGTTTGTACGGCAAGTCCCATGTCACTTTTGTAATGCTCAATTTTGCACCGTGCTCGCCCTGATCGGCCACTATAACGTTTTTATCGTTATTGGCTCTGATCAACAGGAGTTCTTGTTTACATGGCCAATCATGCGCGTATAATCTTCCATCAAATTCATCAACATTTTTAACGGAACGTCTAGTTGGAATTTTTCGTTGTCGTCTATATCTATCACGTCTTCTCCAAACGTCCACTCGGCGTAGGACACTGATTTTTGCTGCCATTCTCTCAGAGAAGAATTTTTTTTATGGTGCTCGTCACACAAATTCCTGACACGTGCCACTTCGTGACCGTTCATTTCGTAATATACTTAGTCGAAAATAAAGGTGACCGCGTTGTTGACCAGCCGGGCGTGTGTGGCTTTTCTGTTGTCGGCCGCATTCACCAGCGAGCCCTCCAAATGGAGAAAACTCTCGCAAGGCAGCGTGTACATATCCATCTGATTGATAAGTATACGGATCTTCTCGCCATTGCCGTACGTACCTGTTCCATACGGTGCATGGCTGTGGTATTGTTTATAGATAATAGTATTGTGACACTTATTGCTAAGGTCCGTTTCGGGATCTAGGTAATTAAATAATTATTACACTAAGGTTTACAATTTCAAATATTTATTACACTAAAATATTACAAAATAAATAACTAATTAACATGAAAATTATAACTAATTAAAATGACTTATTGCAATAAATAACTTATTTAATACTACTTTATTTAATAAATAACTCTCATCATGCGGTCTTGGGTTCGAATCCCATTCAGGCACGGCATATTTTCATACGTTACAAAAAAAATCATTTCATCCTTCACCGTCTGCATTAGCAGTAATTGCAGAACAGTCGGACGTTAAACAAAAAAAAAAAAAAAAACCTTTATAATACACAAACATACAAAACACAAAAATTGAATTCACAAAAACTGCACATTAACTTTACAACACACTCACAAAAAACTTTAAACAATACACACACAACAAAGGCAGTATACCAGTCGTCGACCAACACAATGTTCGAAATAGTTAACCTGTATAACAACCCGATAATCGCTCGTCAAAGTTTACACGGATACTACAACGGACCGCGCTCGGGGTCTCTTTATATACCATTCACAAAGATAGTTTGAGAAGAGAATAGAACAACATGCAAAAATGGAGTACAAAAAATAACTCTTTATTAATGAGTGCTAGAAAAATCCGTTGTAAACAAGTCAACAATAAGTCTTTTGTAAATAGAAAACGTAAACAACCGGCTCCCTCATAATAGCTGTACATAATACCGACCTTTCAAAATAGCTCAGTCCTACACGATAGTTATTACAACTTTTATGAATAGCCATACCTTTATGGTTATTAATGTTCTATTGTCAATACTTGTTACTATTGTGTTGTTACTGTTATTCTATTATTCCTTTACTGTTTTTATGAATGAAACCCTGGAACCTTTGCAAACCATCTGG
Source organism: Catonia carolina (assembly GCA_035578175.1). NCBI lineage: Eukaryota > Metazoa > Arthropoda > Insecta > Hemiptera > Achilidae > Catonia > Catonia carolina. The sequence goes on from JAQMRL010000004.1 coordinate 7,042,551, forward strand.
TCGATTCTGTTACAGAATTGTTTTCTTGGGGTGATAAATTAGTCGCGAGCGGATCCATCTATGTAAGTGTCATTTGATTTTGTGCGAATAAATTTTACAAAAAAAATAGTACTGAGTGTAAAACTCAATAATCAGCCCATAGAAGCATTTTATCAAAATATGACAGTTTATCGTCCTTTAGACTGATATCTATAACATCATGTCTTCGTTTTTTTAGATTTACCGTTTATACTTAATTCATTTTATATTTATAGATTGTCTCTTATTCATATGTTTTATTGGAGTTTTAAAAGGGTCTTTGATAGAGGTATTTGTTGGAGTTGATTCATCATCTGAGGTATATGGTAAATCATTATCATCAGAAAGCATAGTCTCACCCATCTCAATTGTGGGCGATTGTAAATGAGTATTTGTGACTGTCAGGGTATAGAGTTTAAAAACAAACTCTATACCCTGATTCCTCCAAGTCGTATGTATCAATTAATTCTAGATACATCGTTAAAAGAAATATATCAAATTCATAATCATCACATTCTAGCTGTGCTACAAATCCATCACCATATTTTGCTTTGGCTTTGCACATGCGGAGTAATGTGTACGGTTTTCCGTCGGTTAAATCTGTTACATTCCTAATAGACGAAAATTTAATGGCATTGAAAGATTTAACAATTTTTGAAGGTGACATGGCACGATCCATCTATTTATGTTTCATTAGTTTTTAATTCAATAGAATAAATTCATACAAAAACTTAAGAAAAAAATGTACGTTTCTTACAACCGTATAAGATTATTTAGTTTCATCATCGGATTCATCAGTAACGTTAAAAGTATGATGTTGTGCGTTTTAAAATATGCAAGTGTTATAAAAGTATCGGTTTGCGAATATTGCCCGAATTGTTTGTTTTGTAACGTTACTCTGACATTACCGTTAAATCGATATTTTTATTGTTTCCTATCAAAAGGTGGAATTAATTTAAAAACTGTTAAAAATGCGCTTCTGCAAGTGCGAAATTAAAATGTGCTTTTACAAGTGTAAAATATTTAGTTTCAGATTGTTCAGTCAGACAGTCAGATTGTGTGGTCAGATAGTCAGATATTTCAGTTAGGTATACAGATTGTATAGTCAGACAGTCAGATTGTATAGTCAGGTAGTCAGATTTTTCAGTCAGTCAGGTTTACAGTCAGATAGTCAGATTTTTTCGTCAGGTAATCAGATTATATAGTAAGGTAGCCAGATTGTATGGTCAGAAAAGGGAATGTTCTCAAATAGGGTGTTTGTAACATACGGTGACGCTCATATATATATAGAACGTTTAAGTCGACGTAGAAAACTTAATAGGGGTTTGTGATATATATTCAACACAGGAATCTATTTTTACTAAGCTATATCTCATAAAACCTTATCAAAAGATTTATTTATGTGGATAAAGATTGTTGTTGGTGAGTTTTCAAGATGATAATAAAAAAATAACCTTTAGATTTGATAATATTTTTTTTTGCTTTTATATAATTATTTTTCTTCTTATTGTAATTATACTTATAAAATAAGAATGTGTATAGGTGTAGTTTTATTTATGGATATAGATTGTTGTTGGTGGTGAGTTTTTTTAAGATAATAAAATAATCTTTAGATTTGATGACAATAATAATAATGAAAATTTGATAAAAAAATTGTAATTTTTTTGGACGACTAGTAAATGTGGTTATAAATATTTGGATAGTTTTATTTGCTCGTGTTTAGTGTTTGTTGTTGGTCTGGTTATTGTTCTTGTTAAGGCGCGTTATATTGCCGTAACTTACTGAAATTCCCGCTACCTAGGCTTTCAAATTTCCTAAATAATAGTTCCTGTGACCTCATGCAAACGTCATTCTTCCTTCCCCTACCAACGCTCTCTGGCTTCCTTCTTCCCAAACTTGCACTTGTATCTTAGCTGTGAATTCTTCAAGTCGGCGCTCTCTCGTTCGGGTCATAATGGCGTGTTATGGCCTTACATCGTAATGTATGTTCAGTCGTTGACATACAATTTCTTCGATCTCTTCCTGAGAACTCTTAAGTGTTATTCATTTCGTTTATTGTCAATTTATAACTGTTTTAGTTTGCAAAGTATGTTCAGTGAGTTTCAATCTTCCAACAACGTGTTAGTAACAGTGCGAAACTATTCAAGGCGTTATCAAGGTAAGTGTCGATTTTGATGTATTTTCTGCTATTTTATTTGTGCAATTCCTTTGTTTTCATGTTCCTTAATTCATTTTATTGTTTCTATTTCAATTCGCTCTTAACCGCCTTAAACCGTCAGTTACAATCAATCAATCGTTTAGTTGTGATTACCAACTATCTTTTAAAAGTAATCTGGTTCTCCGGTAATAATCGTTTTATCTGCTATTTCTCTAAGTTCGATAATTATTCGTCGTGGGTAATTTTTCATTGTGGTCGACCGGCCTATTTACATGTGCTTTTCGATCGTCCAAGCCTCATGTCTTAAAATTCAAGGTATCCCTCGCATCGGAACCTTAACATTTTGGTCATCTCGGGCGTGGATATTTATCAGTACCTCGTGGATACAGTCAACTAAATTTCTTTATTATCTTGTTAAAAATCGTTGTTACATGTTATGTAATTATTACCTTGTGCGTTATATTCATTTATTCGTTAATACGGCTAATTTCAAGTATTGTGCAAACTGCTATAGGCAGGACGTACGGGGAGTAAACCACGCTCCTTCTCTGTGAAGTCACACGCTTCGCTCATTCATAACGCTACCTACAGATCACCATTGTAAATTCGAATCCACTTTGTACACATTTGAACTCTGTTCTGCGCAGATTCTATTTCGTTAGTCTACCCCACTTCATCTAGTGCGCCGAATCCTGTCTCGTTATTTCAAACCAGTTCATCGCTCTCCGTCAACTGCCTGCATTCATCGTCTGCATTCTCTCTCTGTGTTAAGTGTCTGTTCGCTGACCCACTTTCAATCAGCTGTTTATTTGTTTACATTTTGCAACTATAAGTTTTATTTATCATCTCTTTCAACATGGATGATTTACCGCTATTGTTACGCAAACGTGAAATTATCACCAACCAACTAACTCGTTTCGATAATTTTCTTAAAACCAATGCTGAAATTACACAAATTAAATTACGATTAGACAAATTTTCTGACGTGTGGTCCGATTTTGAACACATTCAAACCAAAATCGAACTTTTGCAACCAAACGGTGATTTCGAAACCGAACGCAATGCTTTTGAAAATAAATACTTTGAATTAATCGATACAGCTCAAAAATTGATACAGTCGTTGGATGATACTGTCATCATTCCAAATCAACCTAAACACAATACCACACCGTTAGTACAACTACCTCGTAGTAGACTTCCGACTTTCGATGGCGATATTACAAAATTTCAAAACTTTGACAGTCTGTTTCGTGACCTAATTCATAACAATAATGAATTATCAGCTGTGCAAAAATTACATTACTTATGTTGTTCTTTAATTAACGAACCGTTGCGATTAATCGAACATCTACCGTTATCCGCTGATAACTACGTATTAGCTTACAGTTTAATAACCGATCGTTACTCTAATGCAAGGCGATTTGCTAATGTTCATTTAACACAAATTTTCAATTTTATTAAGGCTGAAAAGCCTAATTATCAGTCATTAAAACATTTTCTAAACATTCACGAGTTTTCTATTGGTGCACTACGTCTTTTAGATATCAATCTGTTTGAGTATTTGTTATTCGAAATTACCTACTCTAATCTAGATCCGATCACTAAACAAGCGTTTGAGGATCAAACTACCGCTGCTAATGTTCCGTCCTATGACGATTTAATCTGCTCGTTACGTCTAAAATGCATTCGTATGAGTTACTTAATTCTTCTCAACCTGTAGATAATATTAATTCTCCGCATTCAAGTAAACTTAACCTCAATAAACCGGCAATTCACAAACCGGTCTTCCGTAAACAACCGTTTTCTCCGACTCTGCCTAAAAAACAACACTCATTCTTATTAGGCAGTAATCCAGTTAATACAAATAACGAATCTTTCTACAAATGTCAGTTCTGTAACTCATCTAACCACAACATTTTCAATTGCAACGAATTTCTCGCCATGTCAGTTGAAGAACGGCATAAACAAATCTTCCAACTTCGTAAATGCTTTGCCTGCTTGGGCAAGCACTCTCGCAAGGATTGTAAATCCGTTAAAACGTGCCGATTATGTGGTGCGACAAGTCATCACACCTTGTTACATGATTCACAAAGTCAAATCGATTCTAATGTTCGTAACACTGCGTCAATTATTTCAAGTCATAAATCTATCGCTAACAATTACAGTCGTAACACTAATTCTCAAGTGTCAACTAATTCATCTGATCGAACCTCGCCGACAAGCCCTATTGTCAATAAATATCATTCTACAGGGCCATCTGCATCCAGTAATGCACACCCTGATACCGTTACTGAAAGTACCGTTTCTCCGCTCGCTATTTCTAACAGTAATTCTCTATCATGCAGAACAGGTTCGCAAAAGGTTTTATTAGGTACTGCTATAGTACTAATACAAACTAACTCTGGTAATTTTCACGCTTTCCGTGCTGTTCTCGATTGCGGATCCGAAGTAAATTTAATTACATCTCGTGCTGCCGAACTAATTAATGCTAATGTAATTCCATGTCGTCAAAACCTGCTTGGCATATCAGCTGCCACCACTCAAATTCAAGGCACCTCTCAACTCACGATTGCTTCAAAACAAAACAACAACTTTCGTCTCGCTACAACCGCTTTAGTAATTCCAAAAATCACCAATAATTTACCATCTGCTTGTATATCTCATGAAGTCTTTCAACTGCACTCCGACAAAATTCTAGCTGATCCTGATTTCATACACTCTGCTCCTGTAGACATATTACTAGGCGCCGAAGTGTTTCCTGATTTGGTGCTTCAGCACAATAATTCTATAATTAAAGGCAATCCTTCTGCCATTTCTACTGTATTCGGCTGGGTAATTTTCGGCAAATTACCAGCATTATCGTCGGTTACAAGCAGCAACCAACAACCTAGCTCGTTATTTGCTGCGGTCGATTCGCTGTCTCAAACTATGCAATGCTTCTGGGAATCGGAAGAAATAACCGCTTCCCCTGTTACAAATCCAGACGACGACTATTGTGAAAAGTTGTTCGCCGATACCACTACTCGCGATTAAACTGGGCGCTACACCGTCGCGCTTCCATTCAAGTCTAATTCAGTATCACTATCTTCTAATCGTGACATTGCAAGTCGAGCTGCCAAAAAATTTACTATTAAAATTTCTCAGCAACCAATAGTTTAACAAAAGTATCACGATTTTATGCGTGAATATCTTGATCTTAATCATATGTCGCCTGCATCTGTTATTTCTGAATACATAATTCCGCATCACGGCGTGTTTAAAACCGCCGACCCAAATGGCAAAATCCGTGTCGTGTTTAACGCTTCCTTCTCTGATTTTCATGGTAATTCGCTCAACAATCAATTGTTACCCGGTCCTAAATTACAAAAGGACATCTGCAACATTTTAATCTCCTTTCGTAAGCATCAAATAGGTGTCTGCTCTGACATAAAAATGATGTATCGACAAATTCTTGTGCGGCCTGAAGACCGATCTCATCAACACATCTTTTACTGTTCCGATCCAAATTCGACACCTCAAGAGTTCGAGTTAAGTACTGTTACTTACGGCGTTAAACCATCCGCTTACTTAGCTCAACGTACCTTGCTTCAACTCGTGCAAGATGAAGGTACTCCGTTTCCACTTGCGTCTGATGCTATTCGTTCTAACACATATGTCGACGACATCCTAACCGGCGCTTCCACTTTCAAGGAGGCTGAACTTCTCATCGACCAACTCGTTGAATTATTCGCTCTAGGAGGCTTTCAATTACGTAAATGGTCTTCTAATCATCCCGATTTACTGCAACGTTTTCCGAACGATCATCTGGAAAATCCAGTCTGTTTTTCCGATGAAACTTCATCAATTAAAATCTTAGGGCTTCAATGGAACCCCACTTCTGACTCGTTTTCTTATCATGTGATTCCATTCGACACTGAAGTCACCAAACGAACTGTGCTTTCATATCTCGCTAAAATTTTCGATCCGCTCGGCTTTCTTACTCCAGTTACCTTCTGGGTAAAAAACTTCTTAAAACAACTTTGGAACAACAATCTGCAATGGGACAAGCTACCGCCGCTTTTCGACAACGCTTGGAACAAATTCACTTCTGATCTGTCTTCTTTACAAAAATTCCGCTTACCTCGACTAATTACTGTCAACGACGCTGAGTACCGCATACTTGGATTCTGCGACGCTTCAGAAAAAGGTTACGCAGCTTGTGTTTACCTTCACGTGCAAACCAATTCTTATTCTAACATGTTTCTAATTAAAGCTAAAAGCCAAGTGTCACCGCTCAAAAACGTTACTATTCCTCGTCTCGAATTATGTGCTGCGCTTTTATTAGCACGTTTAATTTTTTCAATTTCTGACTTTGCAAACTCAATTTCTTGTTGTGAATTTCGGCTAATCACTGATGCTAGTATCGTGTTGGCTTGGTTACAGACACCACAACACCGTTTAAAAATTTTCATTGCCAATCGTATGCAAAAAATTCTTTCGTTAACCGATGTAAACGCCTGGTGGTATGTTTCCACCGATCAAAACCCTGCTGATGTCGCTTCACGTGGTACCAGTTGTACCGACTTGATCAATCACCCGCTATGGTGGCAAGGTCCACTCAATTATCGTGCGCAATCTTCGGATTGGCCTGCGCTCAACATTCCGTCGGTATCCACCGACAAACTCGATTTACGGCAAGAAAAATTATGTCTCGCCGTTTCAGCCGATCATTCGCTTCACGACGATATGTTGTTAAAATTCTCTTCGTTTTCTCGCTTGACAAGAATCATCGCTTATGTCTTACGCTTCATTAAAAAACTTAAGTCTCCTTCCGTTGTTTTCTCCTCGTTTCTAACTTCTGAAGAAATCTGCACTGCTACAAATGTTTGTGTAAAACAAACTCAATTGCGATATTTCTCCGATGACATTCACGCTATCGCTAACGGCAAAATGCCATCTAAATCACTTATTTCATTGTCGCCTCAGCTTAACGATAAAGGTATTCTAACAGTAGGCGGTCGCTTATGCCGTTCTGCTCTCAGTAAAACTGCACAACATCCCATGTTGTTGCCTAAACACAGTCACTTAACAAATTTAATATGTGACTAATATCACCGGTTATCGCTTCATTCAGGACCTCGTACCACACAAGCTCTGATAGTTCAACGATTTTGGATTTTATCTGCCAGAACCGTTATTCGCCAACGAATTCATCGCTGCGTTCGCTGCATTTGATAAAACGGACGACCCTTTCAACCTATGATGTCTGCGCTGCCTTCTTCTCGTGTCACTGCTTGCCGAGCATTTTCATCCACTGGCATTGATTATGCTGGCCCTTTTAATGTAAAAACTAATCGTCTTCGTAAAACTTCATTCTCTAAAGGCTATTTGTGCGTCTTCGTTTGTATGTCCACTAAAGCCGTTCATCTTGAATTCGTTTCTGACCTGTCGACCGAGGCTTTTCTTGCCGCTTTAGATCGTTTTGTATCTGGTCGAGGCTTACCTTCTGATATTTACTCCGACAACGGCACCAATTTTGTAGGCGCCAAAAATAAATTTACTGAAATTTATCAACAAATTCGTCTTTCATCTACTGCTATTGGGGATCACCTCGCTGCTCTAAAAATAACTTGGCATTTTAATCCACCTTCCGCGCCTAATTTCGGCGGTTTGTGGGAGGCCGCCGTTAAATCCGCTAAACACTGTCTAACTCGACTCATAGGAGACAAACCGTTACTGTTCGAAGAATATATCACGTTATTTGCTCGCATCGAAGCTGTTTTAAACAGCCGACCACTGTTCCAGTTTTCATCCGACCCCAGCGAAGAAAGATTCATGCTGACTCCTGGGCATTTTCTCATCGGCTCGTCATTGTTACAACCACCTGAACATAATGTGCTCGATCAACTTTGACCTGCTTCACGCTGGCAACAGCTTAAAGTTTTAGTTCAATCATTTTGGAAACAATGGTCTCTGAACCATTTACACACGCAAACACAGCGTCACAAATGGACTCGCGCTTGTGACAACCTGCAATTAGGTCGCGTTGTCATTATAAAAAATTTATGTACCACCCCTGCCTTATGGCCACTGGGCACTGTTACCAACGTTTTTCCCGGAAAAGACAACACAGTTCGCACCGCTGAAATCAAAACCATTCACGGTACCTATGTTCGACCGGTTTCGAAACTAATTGTCTTGCCTGACAACTAGGTTTCTCGACTCCGACTATTCAATTTCATCGTTATCATCTTAAAAAACAAAAAAACTCGCTTGTATTTTACTACTTCGATAAATTCATTAGTCAGCTATTTTCACAACGTTTAGTTAATCAAATTATCTACTTCATCCGTTTTATTCTACCATACGTCTCTTCTTCGCATCTGGTTGTCAGCCCTTGCTGGCAATCACATCAAGATCATTCCGTTTACTCTTTGGCTTCCGCGCAAGCCGTGGAAGATGTTCCGTTCGTCGATTGGCCGGTCAAACCCGCGCGTTTGTCACGCCACCTCAAGATGTGTCCGTTTCCTCGCTTCATTCTCTACTGCTACCTCTGGCTTTGATTCGTCGTTCTTCGTTTTCATGCTTCGTTTTCCGCTCCCTGGTTGCTTCAGGGCGGGCGGCTTCGTTCTTCGCTCTCTTCAATTTCTTCGATCTCTTCCTGAGAACTCTTAAGTGTTATTCATTTCGTTTATTGTCAATTTATAACTGTTTTAGTTTACAAAGTATGTTCAGTGAGTTTCAATCTTCCAACAACGTGTTAGTAACAGTGCGAAACTATTCAAGGCGTTATCAAGGTAAGTGTCGATTTTGATGTATTTTCTGCTATTTTATTTGTGCAATTCCTTTGTTTTCATGTTCCTTAATTTTCATTTTATTGTTTCTATTTCAATTCGCTCTTAACCGCCTTAAACCGTCAGTTACAATCAATCAATCGTTTAGTTGTGATTACCAACTATCTTTTAAAAGTAATCTGGTTCTCCGGTAATAATCGTTTTATCTGCTATTTCTCTAAGTTCGATAATTATTCGTCGTGGGTAATTTTTCATTGTGGTCGACCGGCCTATTTACATGTGCTTTTCGATCGTCCAAGCCTCATGTCTTAAAATTCAAGGTATCCCTCGCATCGGAACCTTAACAGTTCTACTACTGATAAATATAATATTATAAAAATATATATGTATATATAGTACCGATGAATAATGTTGGTGGTGTTGGTGATGTTGTCGGTGTTTGTGAACCGATTAATTCTCCTAATTCAGTACAGTTTATAGATGGAGGATGAGTTGGTGTTGATGTAGGTGGTGATGATGGTGGTGGTGGTTCAACCACAGTTACGCTTAAGTTGTTAGTCAGATAGTCAGTTTTTTTTATTGGTGTGTTTATTTATTTGTATTTGGATTTTTTTTTTGATTTGGTTTGTTGTTTAATTGGGTTGTTTTATTTGTATAGTGATTTTGGTTACTTGTATTTGGATTTTTTTTAACTTTCTGGCTCTTTTCTTCTTCTTATTCTAATACATAGTTGGTGACGATGATGATGATGGGTATATGTTTAATTTATTTAAACTCTAATTTGGGAAGAGGATAGGGAGAGAATCGTGTTTGTGATATAGGGTTAAGATTGTTATCTCTATATATAAAGGGGATGGTTGGAGATTAGTAAGTAATTATTGTCGATGATACAGCATGGAGGATGTGTACAATTGTTATTCGTTACAAGTTATGTCGTGGTGTACGATATTTAATACTTTATTGAATAAAAGAATGCCTCGCTACTACGATCTTGATACGGTGCTATATTATGCACAAAATCCTATGTTCAAAGCAAGTGAATGTAAATTACATTGTATTATTAAACAAAAATATATTCAATGTTATTGGATAGAGGAGTTAAGCGTTTATCAAGTTTTACAAAAAAAAGTGATTGATCATTTGAATCGAAAAAAATATATAACTTCTCAAATAGGGTGTTTGTAACATGTGATGACGCTTATATATATATAATGCGTTTAAGTCGACGTGGAAAAATAAATAGGTGTATATGATATATATTCAACACAGTAATATTATTTTACTTACCTATATCTCATAAAACCTTATCATAAGATTTATTTATGTGTATAAAGATTGTTATTGGTGAGTGAAACAGATCAATTTTAAATTTAGACAAAAAAAATTACTAAATGAATTGATTTTCACATAAATTAACTGAAATCAACCATATCCTTTTTTAAAAAAACTATATATATATATATTATAAATATATATGTACATTTCGGTCTAGTAAAAAACATTTTCAGAAAAAAAAATATTAACAATTTTAACTGTGAATTGGTGTTTGGTAAACTATCACAAAATAAAATTGTAAATAATAATTAACAAATTTAACCAAAATATTACATCATCATTACATCTATATCTATCTATCTCTACTTATCTTTTTCAACTTAGAATTTAAATAAATAAAACATATACTCATCATCATCATCATTATCACCAACTTCGTATTGGAATAAGAAGAGGCAAAAAATAAGCCAGAAAGTAAAAAAAAATCCAAAACCAAATACAGATAAATAACTCAATCTACACCACCAACCAAATCGCCATACAAATAAAACCATCCAAACAAATCTGACTATAACACCAAACTCAAATAAAACAAACCATCTCAATCTGACCACAGAAAACTAAAACTAAACAAATCCAAAACTATACTCAGGCACAAATCACTTCAGACACAAATACAGATAGCTAACCCATCCCAGTCTGACCAGAGAAAAAACAAAAACTAAACAAATCCAAAACTATTTTTTTAGTTTAGAAATTCGAGACCATTACAAATTTTAGAATATATTTATAGGCCTTCGGTTTTTTTCAAAAGTATGGTTAAATTTTATTGTACGAGTTTGAACCATATAATAATTTTACATTTTATTTTTTTTAAAAGGAATTATTAAAAAAATAAAAAAAACCAATCGAGTCATTGCAGTTAAGGGTAAATAACAAAACTGAACAAAAAAATTAAAAATAATTGGCAGACCCGCAAAAAAAACTCAATACGAATCCAATTCGTCCCACACAGAATAGTACAACACCAGGTAGTTATTCATTACTGTAGTGACACGAAGACTCCACCCAAATAGAAAAAAAAATCACATACAAATTTTAGAATGTATTGTGACACTTATTGCTAAGGTCCGTTTCGGGATCTAGGTTATTAAATAATTAATACGCTAAAGTTTACAAATTACAAATATTTATTAGACTAAAAGATTACAAAATAAATGATTAAACTAATTATAATTAAATAACACAATAAATGATTTAATAATTCACTTAAGCTGAATAAACAATAAATAACTTACAACTTACTTAGCCTACTTACAATCACTTTTATAGATTACACTAACATACAACACAAACTGAATTCACAAAACTACACATTAACTTTACAATACACATACAACAAAGAGACGGTATAACAATCTTGCACGGATACAATACTCGGATGTATAACCTGTAAATACACACCCGATACTCTTCGGCAAGATCACACGAATACTGACTGACCGCCTCGGGAGCGGTCTTTTTTTATACCTACTCATTCATAAAGATTTTTCCAGAATAAAGTAGTGAAATCTACTCAAGTACAAAAATAATAACTCTTTCTTAATGAATGCTAGAAAAATCCCTTTTGTTAACAAGTCAACTATTGTAAATAGAAAACGTAAACAACTTCATAAAAATACCCTTTTTATAACACACAATACCTAAACTTTATGATAGTTATTGCAACCCTTATGAATGAATAGACACTTTAATGGTTACAACTGTAATTTACAAAACCGATCTTATTGTGTAAGTTATTGTTATTTTATTATTTCTTAACTATGTTCATGAATGGAATTCTCGAACATTCGTGATCCGTCTAGTCGATTATGTTACATTGCCCCCTTCTTAAGGCTGCTCGTCCCGAGTAGCCCCTAAGTACGGTGCCAATCGATCGAGATGAACTACCATCTTCTTGGTCCCTGGACGTCGCTGTACTCGGTAGACCACGTCGTTGATGCGATCGAGGACAGCACACGGGCCTTCCCATTGATTTTCCAGCTTAGGGCACCTTCCTTTCTTCCTTCTCGGTCTGTAGAGCCATACACGGTCACCAGGTTGAAATCCCGCGGAGTTAGCCATCAAGTCGTATCTTGCCTTCATTCGATCACTTGCTACTTGAAGATGTTGCCGTGCATACTCGTGGATTTCGTGGATACTTGCTACCAATTCCGCGGTGTACTGTTGCGCTGGTTGTTGCTTGTCAGGCGGGGCGCCGAACAGCAGATCACAGGGCAACCGTAGTTCACGGCCGAACATCATCTTGGCGGTTGTCAAGCCGGTGGTTTCATGTATCGCCGCTCTGTAGGCCATCAAGAAAAGAGGAAGTTTCTGGTCCCAGTCTCGTTGATTTTTGGAGACTACCTTGCGCAGATGCTCTTCAACTGTCTTGATGTAGCGCTCGACCATTCCATCCGACTGCGGGTGTAATGCTGTCGTCCTTGTCTTGTGGACGCCCAATCGTTCCAGTACTTCTTGAAGTAGCTGCGATTCGAAGTTCCGCCCTTGATCACTATGTAGCTCTCTCGGTACTCCGAATAGGGAGAACAGCTCGTTCACTAAGGTTTTTTTGCCACAGTAGCCGCCTCTTGGTTTGGGTAGGCGTATACTTCCGGCCACTTACTGAAGTAATCCATGGTCACTAACAGATACTTGTTTCCGCCGTCAGTCACGGGAAACGGACCAGCGATGTCAATGGCGATGCGCTCGAAGGGAGCTCCCACATTGTACTGCATTTGTCCTTTACTTCGAGTCCGGGGCCCTCGACTATCCGCACAGGTGTCACACAACTTGCAGAAATTCTCGACGTCATCCCGTAAGTGGAGCCAGTAGTAGCGCTGACGAATTTTCTCCATAGTCTACTTGACGCCGAGGTGTCCGCCTGAAGTGCCACCGTGTAGTTCTGACATAACGTCCTTGGTCTTTGTGCGTGGAAGTACTAGCTGCGGGACTTGCTTACTGCCATCCACTGACTGCCACTCTCTATGCAAGCCGTCTCTCACGGAGAATGAGTCCCACTGCGCCCAGTAGCTTTTATATTCCGGGCTTCTTAAGCTTATATCTTCCCATGATGGTCGTTGGCCTGACTCCTTCTCGTTGATCAGGGGTCGTATGTCCGGGTCCTGCCGCTGCTCCTCGCGAAGATTGTCGTCAATCCAGCCATCTTTTTTTTTTTTTTTTTTTTTTTTTTTTTTTTTTTTTTTTTTTTTTTTTTTTTTTTTTTTGGTTTAACGTCCGACTGTTCTGCAATTACTGCTAATGCAGACGGTGAAGGATGAAATGATATTTTGTAACGTATGAAAAAATGCCATGCCTGAATGGGATTCGAACCCAAGACCGCATGATGAGAGGCGAGCACGTTACCAACTGCGCCAATGCGGCCGGCAATAGATGGCAATAGATGGCAATCCAGCCATCTGCCGCCACCGTCGTAATTATCCGTACCTCAGCCTCGTCACCTCGCTGCTCGATTTTCTGGCAGTGCTTACAGTCATGAGCACACGGCCTTCTTGACAAGGCGTCCGCGTTCGAGTGTTTTTATCCGGGGCGATGCTCGGCTTTGTAGCTGTACTCCTGCAAGCGCTCAACCGAGCGCGCGGTTTGACCTTCCAAGTTCTTGAAGTTAAGAAGCCATGTCAGCGCTGAATGATCAGTCCGAAGTGTAAATTCTCTCCCGTACAGATATTTACGGAAGTGTTCAATCGTCATGACGACGATGAAACGGTCTTCTAAGTTCGGGTAGCTCAGGATTGGCGCGGAGCATAGTTTTTCTTCCAGCCGCTTAAAAGACTCTTCTTCTTCTCGTCTCCACTGATAGTTCTTCTTGTCCTCCGTCAGGCGTGTCAAAGGCTTCGCAATGTTGGAGAAGCCTTCAATAAACCGGCGGTAGTACGCGCACAGTCCTAGGAAACTTCGGACATCATGCTTGTTTTGTGGTGTAGGCCACTCCTTTACGGCTTTCAGTTTTTCGGGGTCTGCGGCGACGCCTGCTGCTGATACGATATGGCCCAGGTGCTGTACTTCTCGCCGAAACAGATTACATTTCTTCGGATTCAACTTCAAGCCGACACCTCGCAGCCGCTGGAACACTTTCCTTAGATTCTGCAGGTGTTCTCCTTCTGTGCGCCCTAGCACAATAATGTCGTCTAAATAGACGAGGCAGGATTCAAACGTCAATCCTCATAGAACTGACTCCATCAATCTCTTGAAAATGGCTGGCGCATTGCATAGTCCAAACGGCATCACTGTGAACTGCCAAAGCCCTCGTCCAGTCGTAAACGCAGTCTTCTCCTTGTCTTCTGGATGAACCGCAACCTGCCAGTATCCACTTTTCAAGTCAAGTGTAGAGAACCATTTCGCTCCTTCAAGAGTGTCTAGTGTATCGTCAATGCGGGGAAGAGGAAGGCAGTCCTTCTTGGTTACATCGTTTAACTTCCTGTAGTCAACGCAGAATCGTAAATCGCGTTCTTCTTCTTTACTAGAATTACGGGTGATGACCAAGGGCTGTCGGACTCTTCGATGACGCCTTGCCTTCTCATGTCTTCCACCATCTTATCAACCTCTCCCTGTTTTGCTAACGGTAGTCGTCTCGGCGGCTGGCGTATCGGTTGAGCATCTCCAGTGTCAATTCGATGGTACACTTGATTAGTACGGCCGTATCCTTCTTCTTCGGTCGCGGATATGTCTTGGAAGTCCCTGATTAGGTTGTCAAGTCCCGTCCGTGTGTTATCGCTGAGCTCAACGCCGGCTGCCGCTGTCAGTTGTTGTAGTTCCGGGTTCTTCCGGAGCCTTCCCTGATTTAGTGCTCTTGGCGGTCCAGATGTCCAAGTTACTGGTTCGCAGTTACCAAGAACAGTTCCCTTTGGTAGTACCTTATCCGAGGAATCCAAATTCGCTACCCGGACGGAGATTGTCTTGCTGTTTGGTACTACAGCTCGTCCGATGATCACTCCTTCCTTTCCGGTGATTTCACCAGCTTCCGTAACGCCGCTGTTGGTGCCCAGATTCTTCGACAGTGTGGCCGTTACAATCCTCTCGCATCGGGCAGGTATCACTTCGTCCGCCTTTAGTAGAACTTCAGCATTCCTGGGCTTGAGGCGAGGACTCCATAACGCTGCTTCACGCCGTCCCATCTTCAGCAAGTGGCGTCCGATATCTACTGCAGCGTCGTGCGATCTCAGTATATCAAGCCCTAATATGAATTCGTCTACGATGTTGGCGACAAACACCCAGGCTTGTAATTTGTAACACCCGAGTGTTATATTAACTAATGCTTCGTCCTTAATAGGCAGTGTGCTGCCCGAAGCGGTCTGTAAGACGTACTTCTGGTTTACTTTCCTTCTCTTGTAGCAGGTCGCCTTGTCCGGCCGAATTACTGAAATAGAGGCCCCCGTGTCCACGGTGGTAGAGCATGGCCTGTTATTTAATAATCCGTCGGCGATGAGGCTGTCTGTTTCTCCTCGCACGGTGGCTAAACTGACGATTGCTGGAGGAGAAGAGATCTTCGGCGCCGGTGGTCTCCTCTTTTCGTTGTTTTACCTGGTCGGATTTTGGCTTATTTTCCTCGCAGTCTCTTCTAAAGTGGCCGGGCTTCCCACATTACCAGCACAGCTGCTTTTCACTGGTCGGTGTCCGTCGACAGTATAGACCCGGCGTGCTTCGGTTAGGCCGGGACTCAAATTTATTTGAGCCGTTGTGCTCGTCGGCAGTCACCCTCCGTATTTTCGCCGGTGTGTCTGTAAATGCGGTGACAGCTTTCGTACACAGGGCCTGAGTGAGAGCCTCACTGAGTGTCTTATGGCCCTGGAGAATCAGGTGTTTCTTCATTTCGGCGTCTCGAACCCCATTGCCGAAACACTGCACCGCTTCTTCCTGTATAAACCCGACAGGCTGTTCAGGGAAAGCCTTCTGCGCGAGTTGTTCATATCCAGGGCGAATGCGTGCAAGGTTTCGCCCGGCTTCTGTCTTCGTCCGCGTAACTCACACTTGTAGATGGCCGCCAAGTTATGCTCGCCGTATCGCCCTTCTAGTGCTGCGACGATTTCTTCGTACCCTGCGGTCGCCGGTACAGCGCGTAGAACTTCCGCTGCCTGGCCCTGTAGCGAAGTCATCAGTACCGTTGTTTTCTCCGCCGGTGACCATGTGCTGAAGTCGGCCGCTGCCTCGAACTGTCGTCGAAAGACTTGCCACGAAGAACTTCCGTCAAATTTCGGCGCTTTCTAACTAATTCCGCGCCCGGACGATGTACTGTCGGCGTGAATTACCGGGCCGCGATTTTCATTTGATTTCACTGTTTTAATAGTGTCCTTAAACCTAATATCTATAGCCTTATCTACTTCTTCTAACCTAGATTTTACAAATTCTACAACGTCTTTTCTCACTTCTTAACATTTTCTTCTAACTTAGATTCTACATTTTCTTGTAACTTAAGTTCTACCGAATCTACCCTATTATTTAAGCTACCTACATTATCTCTAATTTTGTTTAGCTCTACTTTTAATTCTGTCTTTATCTCATCATTGCCTGACTGAATTTTATCATAAATTTCCTCATTTCCAGATTTTAATTCATCTTTAATCTTTTCATTACTTGCCTAAATTTCATTTAACATTTGCATTAATACGGTCATGTCTACAGAACTCGCCATTTTAACTAACAATTTACAATTAATTACAAAACAAATTAGCAAATTTTACAGATACAAAAATTAACTTTAGAAGCAAGATAGAACTATTACAAACAAAAGTTATGAACAGTTATTACAAGCAATGATAAGCGATTCTACAAACTAAATAAACTTACTACATACACAAAACTTTAAACGCTAAATTTAGAAAAACACAACACTAATTTACTTTACGATAATTTTAAAACACTCAACTGAATTGAAATTTCACTTAAAATTATCCAAAAACACTAGATCCCGCACTTCTGACACCAATGTGACACTTATTGCTAAGGTCCGTTTGGGGATCTAGGTTATTAAATATAATACGCTAAAGTTTACAAATTACAAATATTTATTAGACTAAAAGATTACAAAATAAATGATTAAACTAATTATAATTAAATAACACATTAAATGATTTAATAATTCACTTAAACTAGATAATAAACAATAAATAACTTACAACTTACTTAGCCTACTTACAATCACTTTTATAGATTACACTAACATACAACACAAACTGAATTCACAAAACTACACATTAACTTTACAATACACACACAACAAAGAGACGGTATAACAATCTTGCTCGGATACAATACTCGGATGTGCAACCTGTAAATACACACCCCAATAATCTCTCGGCAAAGATCACACGAATACTGACTGGACTGCCGCCCGGGGGCCTCCTTTTATTATCATTCACAAAGATCGTTTCAGAACAAAGTAGAGAAATCTACTCAAGTACAAAAATAACTTATTATTAATGAATGCTAGAAAAATCCCTTTGTTAACAAGTCAACTATTGTAAATAGAAACGTAAACAACCTCATAAACAACTTCATAAAAATAGCTGTACACAATAGTACACCTGAACTTTATGATAGTTATTGCAACCCTTATGAATGAATAGACACTTTAATGGTTACAACTGTCATTTACAAAACTGATCTTATTGTGTAATTTATTGTTATTTTATTATTTCTTAACTATGTTTATGAATGGAATTCTAGAAGATTCGTGAGCGATCCCGTCTTTTCTCGATCTTGTTACAATATGTTACACAAAATGAGAGGAAGTGTGAGGCATATGTATATCCC
This sequence comes from Catonia carolina, assembly GCA_035578175.1. Taxonomy (NCBI): domain Eukaryota; kingdom Metazoa; phylum Arthropoda; class Insecta; order Hemiptera; family Achilidae; genus Catonia; species Catonia carolina. Next base: position 7,060,584 of record JAQMRL010000004.1, read on the forward strand.
AACCTAAGGCAATGCCTGTCTCAGTAATGTAAATGTCAGGTACATTTTCGCAAAAACTACTGGAGTTATGCAGTCCAAGTATTTTGTGTTTACTTTACAGACCATTCTACACACATTGAGTTAGTACATGGCGTTCTCTAATTACAGGCGGGAGTACTGGAGTGGGGGTAATGACGTCAGCAGTCTTAATAACTGACGTGGCGCTGTCTACACACTGTCTTATTCGCATTAAGTATGTGTTTACAATTTAGTGAGACTAGTCGTTTGGTGTTATTCTATTTGATGATACAGTACAGTATTTTTAATAAATCATTTTTCATCGTTTCGTGTTGAAATTCATCAGAATAATTGTAGATTTCAGTGTTGCTATATTAATAATTGTGTTGAATATTCAATTGTTAAGAATTTTAAAATGCCGTATCATTGTTGTGTGCCTCAATGAAAAAGTAGTTATTTTGCTTCTTCAAAAGAAAAGTACATCTCAATGTTTAAGTTTCCGAAAGAGAAAGATTCTTTTGAGCAATGGAAACGGGTTATACCTAAGACTGATTGGACTCCTAATGCTCATACGCATGTTTGCGTTAAACACTTCGATTTCAGATTTATTGTAACCGAGTACGATTACAAAACTAATTCTGGTGAAACCAGAACAATGAAGTTAGACAGACCGCGACTTAAACAAGAAGCTTATCCCTCGATATTTCCTAATTTGCCTGATTATTTGAGTAAAACTCTTCCAGCGAAAAGAAAAGCTCCGGAAAAAAGAGAGCTGAAACCAAAATAAAAAAAATTAAGGAGGAAAATAACCGAATTGCATGTCAAAATGAACAAGATCCCATTCAAAATTTGAATTTTTTAAAAGATAATATTAATATAAGATTGAGTACATTTGGTTTTACAGACCTGCTTGTTCATTCAAAAACATCTGAATTAATAATAGGAAAAAATTAATTACTCGGCTAGGAAATTTTATGTTTTTCTTACTATAGACTCGAATTTAGTACCGACCATTTTCTATCAAGATATTAAATTATCTGAACAAGAAATCAAAGTTAATTTTGATTGCTTTAAGATTTTAAAATGGTCTTATTTGAAGAATATGCGATGACAATGTCAGTAAAATCATCTACTCACCTAAATTGTATTCCATGTCATCACATATTAAAACCCTTATTGATGAATTAAAGACAACATTTTTTGAACCTGATGATGAAACATTTGGCCAGCAAACATTAATATCCGAGCAGTTTGATTTAGTTTTAACAGAAAAGAACAGACGGCGAGGTAAGAGAAGAAACATTTTATTCTATGAGCTGTAATTACGTATTTAGATCTAAATAAACAAATTTATAGTAATCTTTTTTATAATCCGTATTCAAAACAAACACACACAAAATCAGAGATAGTAAGTGAGGATTCATAATATGTTATGTACGTATAGCCTATTACAATGTAATGTAATGAATTAGAAACTTGACTTCTGACGTCACCAGTCAGACTTCTCCCCACCACTGCTATCCCACCTGTAACTAAAAAACGCCATGGTTAGTAGCGTCTTTATAAATACGTCTTTCTAAATCACAGTTATACCTTGGACAATTTGAATTAGCACAAGCAGCTTCGGTGTTTATCAACTCCACTCTTCGCCCCTGGCATTGCAACGACGGTACAGTTACTGTAGTGTACACTCGCTACTGTAATGTGCGACGCACGCACGGTCACTATGCTTGGTTTTCACTGTTATTAATAATCTTTTAGGCAAAATAATGTGACTAACTTTTTTTTTGTATATGATTTCCTGTTCATTATATTATATTCAGACCAATTTGTTCAGTTAGTTGTGTGCGTCTGTATTGTATAGTTAGTGAGTTTTTGCAGTTTAGTTTTTGTGATTTATCATTTTTATTTTTACTGGGACAAATTAAATACATATCTTATAATGAAGTAAATTTTTGTATGTTTGTACATTGAAATAAAGTTGTAGGCATTTGCGTACATTTAAATTCCTAGGCCTTGTTGAAAGAATAGGTTATGGATATGCTTTATGAGGAACTGTTTGTACGCGTAGAGCAAGATTTGTGCCAGTTCGAATTGTCGACAGTATATTAAAGTAAATAAAAAAACTTTTCCACTCCTCTGAATCAGAAAATGAATGAAACCGAATCGTTTGATGAATACAATACTTAGAAAAGTGGACAAATCTAATTTATTTGGCTTCGCCATTTAGGACTGATTGGAAAGGGGGTTACGTCACATCATTTTTCTCATCTTAAAAATACTGTGACACTTATCTCTAAGGTCCGTTTCGGGATCTGGGTAAATTAAATAATTAATACTAAAGTTTAAAATTACAAGTATTTATTACAATTAAATAAATGTCTACAATCTTCAAGTATATTACAATGAAATTACATAATAAATAACAATATAATTAGGCCATAATTAAATAATACAATAAATAACTTAACTAATTTACTTAATACTACGTACTGGAATGATACAGAGTAAAAGTTAGACAATAGACGGTTATTCGCCGTAACGTTGGCCAACTCCAAACTTAACCGTTAAGCACTACGCAATGTACACACGTGGAAGATAGCTCAAATACTAACTCACTGGAAGAACTCGCGTCGCTCATATAGGTGGGCTAATAAAGAGTTCGAGAAAACAGAGATTTTCGATATAATAATAAAATACAAAATCCTTCTGACGACTTCTGGATGAATCTGAACAACTTTAAAAAAATTACGATTGAATAAAGAGGTGTTACAAAATAGAACAATTATCTAAATAAGAGTAGTAATAGTTCTGCATTCAACTGTGTATAATAAATCTTACATTTATTTAAATAAATTTAAATAAATTTTACATTATTCAAATTGTCTGTTGAGTAAAAGTTGTTACGATACATAAACTACGAGTATTATAGTAGTACATGTACTTCCATCAACTATATTTATTTATATAAAATGTAGTTACAAGTTATTCAATAAGAAACACACTGTTCCAAGAGTTTATTGACTTATTTATACTTATTCAAACTGTAGGAACACATGTAGAATAAAATAAAAGTTTAAATAGAAGACAGTTCATGGTAATAAATTTTACTAGTTGAATAACTTTAGTTGAACTGTAAGGGAGAGAAGGTAAGTTAATCTGTATAAATATAGATAGTTTGAATTTATTTTGCATAGGCAAATTCTAGTTTGTACATTCCATAAATTTTATGTCTGAAGACAAGTAGAGATTATTATGGTTCTCTTTAAGCGCAAAATCTGTAGACGTCAGAATATTATTATTTTGTGCTAGATGTACAACTTTTATTGCTTAGATAGTGAAATTGAACTTACACGTTCAATTTTACTGTTAGCATAAAGATTCTGACTATAATTTATTATCTAAGACAACATACACATCGTCTTAATTTTTATCAGCGTTCCATAAATATATATACACAAATATATTTTCCACGATGTTATTTGTCAGTTGAAAGTTGAAAAATGAACAGCTCAGAGAAAGATGATATTAACTGTTTTCTTAAAAAATCACCTCAAAAGGACCAGGTAAGTTCAATAATACAAATAATTATTTCATATATAATTTTATTACAATCATTTCATCCACTAAAACATACATTAAAACTTTACCATTTAATTTTTATAAATACAAAGCAAAGAGAATATTTCTATTAAAATAATATAATTTAATATTTCGCACCATTCACCATTTTATGTACACAATAAAAACAGTCTATATAAGAAAAATAATTAAATACACACTTTCATAGGTATTTCTTTTCAAATTTTTATTGTTTTTATTACTCGAATCTATTATTATGTAATTGTATATTAGTTTTTTTTATTTAATAAAATTTAGGTTAATTCTTTATCTAGCGTTCCAAAATACGGTAATGTAAATAATAATAGTTGATAAATCGGGTTAGTTCCAAGAAATTGTTAGACATATAGTGTACAAATGGTTAGGCATAGTATAGGCCTATTGTTGTGACGGCTACCTGAGGGAATATTGGTGTATCAATTTAGATAATTTGCTCTTTTGTAATTATTCATTCAATCCTAATGTTTTTACTTCCTAAATCCGACAGAAAGACTTTGTATTTTGTTTTTACTATTATTTATTTAATCAAAATAATCGGAAACCAAAAAAGGGCTCAGTGATAATGGATACATTAGCTATAGCAACTTGGAATGTGAGAGGTCTCTCAACTAAGGAAGGGGAGCTGAACAACTTGTTGAAGGAACAGGGGGTGGACATCGCAGTAATAACGGAGACAAAGAAGAAGTTAAGAGGAACTAAGGACTTACAGGACTACTGCATGATATACAGTGGAGTTCCGCAGAACCGTAGAGCAGGCGCGGGAGTAGCGATCCTGATTAATCAAAAATGGAAACGAAGGATCAAGGAGTATAACTTTATCAGTGAGAGAATAGTGACTGCCAAGTTTAAGGTGGATAGAGGACACTTGACAGTAGTTGGAGTCTATGCTCCAGAAGAAGGTAGGAGAGAGGAAACAAAAGAGTTCTATGATCGCCTCCAACGAGTAGTGAACCCAATTAGTAAAAGAGATAATTTAATTATTGCAGGGGACCTCAATGCCAGGGTAGGAAATATGCCAATTGATGGAGTAATGGGAAACTGCGGGGAGAGAACGATAAACAGTAATGGGCATGAGTTAAGACAATTCGCCACATTTAATAGCTTGAAAATTACCAACACGTTTTTTAAAAAAAAAGACAATCATAAGTACACCTGGAACGCGAGGGGGCAGAGGTCGATTATAGATTATATACTTGTAAATGACAAGTTAAAGAATGTAATTCAGGATGTCAGGATATACCGAGGATCGGATATATATAGTGATCATTATCTTTTAAAAGGGAAACTGAATATCCTCGCTAAATGGGTGAGGAATAGCAGTGGAGGAGAAGGAAGGGGAAGGAAAGAGGAGGAAGTTTTCAAGGTGCACCTGTTGAAGGAAGATGGTGTCCGCCGCCTATATCAGAACAGATTGCAGAGGGAAATGTCTCTTATAGAAACAGCTGACGATGTCGGAACGGAATGGGAAAATATCAAGAACGGCATAGAGAAGGCAGCATACGAGGCTTTGGGTAAGCGGAAACGCGGCAGAGGCAAAAAGCAACTAAAGATCTGGAATAAAGACATCGAGGAAGCAGTCAATAAAAAGAAAAAGGCATACCTGAACTTTCTACAACAGAGAACCCCTGAATCCTGGATAGAGTATAAGCAGAAGCGAAATGTTTCGAGATCATTGGTGAGGATAGCTCATCAAGAGTCATGGGAGAGATTTACGAATATGTTGGAAGAGGATGTGCACGGCAGGCAAACATGTGCTTACAAAATACTAAAGTTGATGAATGCAGGGGAGAAAGACAGAGCGGCCTTAAATGTTATTGGAGATTCGGAGTGGAGAAGTCATTATTTGGAACTGTGGCAAGACGAAATAGAGGAGGTAAATAGGGATATGTATAAGATCAGAGGGAATGAGTCTATTGACCTCATCACTATGGAAGAGCTTCAAGCAGCCTTGAAAGGCATGAAGAACAGAAAGGCCACAGGGTTAGATGGCATAAATGCTGAACTTCTTAAGCATGGAGGTTTGCTGCTGGAATTAAGACTCCTGCATGTTGTTAATGAATGCTGGACGACGTGCAAAATCCCTGGCTCCTGGAACTCAGCGGAGGTCATATCGTTGTTTAAAAAAGGAAAGCGGAACGACTGCAAGAATTACCGCGGCATTAGCCTGCTCAATACGGGGTACAAGATGTTCTCAAGGGTAATTAATAATCGGCTTAAAGTAATAACTGAGATGATGTTAAGTGAAGAGCAATGCGGTTTCAGAATAGGAAGATCCTGTATAGACAACGTTTTCGCAGTAAAACGGCTAATAGAAAAACAAAGAGAATTTAACAAGGAAACGCATATGGCCTTCATCGACCTCGAGAAAGCTTTTGACCGGGTAGATCGCACAGCGCTTTGGGGGATCATGGAAGTTTCTGGGTATCCACCTCACTTGATTGAAATAATTCGATGTTTATATGAGAACACCAAAATAACAATAAATACAGGGATCAAACGTCTAGAAGAAATTAGCATCAATAGAGGTTTAAGACAAGGGTGCCCCCTATCACCCACTTTATTTAACATATATATTGATTACATTTTTCGAATATGGAGACGCAACGTGAGCCCGGGTATTCATTTAAAAGACGATCGCTACTTGAACGCGTTGCTGTTTGCGGATGACGTGTGGCTTGTGCAGGAATCAGAAGATAAACTTCAAAGAGCAGTCCATACTTTACAGGAATTATGTAGCAATGTCAACCTTAAAATTTCCGCTGCGAAATCAAAAATAATGGCATTTAAAGGCAGATACCCAGTCCGGTCGAAGATAGTAGTGGACGGGATAATATTGGAACGCGTGAATAACTTCAATTACTTGGGATGTGACGTGAGCTTTGATCATGACTTAGATGTTGAACGGAAGTTGAATAGGTTTCAAATGATATGTGGGACCATCAACAGAACTATGAACAATAGAGCTAGGAAAGAGACGAAATTGAAATTGTATAAAGTCATGGCAGTCCCCGTGGTCACATATGGGAGCGAAGCGTGGATAACCACAAAGAGGCAGGAGCGAACTATACAGGCTGCAGAGATGAGATTCCTGAGAAGGATAAGGGGATGCTCGCGAGAGGACCGGATAAGAAATGAAGACATACGATCAGAGTTGGACATCTTTGACCTGAATGGGAGAATCTGCGACTATCGGGATAGATGGAGACGACACTTGGAACGGATGCCAGAGGAGCGGATGCCTCAACAGGTACAGCGTTACACCCCAACAGGAAGAAGAAGAGTAGGCAGACCTCAAGCAAGATGGATTTAATAATCTTAGATACAGATTGAATGACTTTATTTACATTATGTGTTTGTTTAACTTTGTACTATTTAATTGTGAGTTCGGAACAGGCAATAGCCTAATCCTGGAATGCAAGAAGAAGAAGAAGACTATTATTTAAAAATCTTTGTTCTATTAATTTCCATGATGATGTGTTTAAAGGGCTAGGTCGTCTTGAAGCAGTTAATTTTGATTTGTCATTCAGTGAGTGAATTTGGTACAGTGTACCAGTTACTGTTTGTCTATAGGTCCGCAGAATTCATATTGTGTATTAAGGGATTGTTATGATTTTGAAGTTTGTCTCTAAACTGCAGCACTTTAATTTTAAAAAAAACACAAACTACATCAATAAAAATAGAATACAACAATAACTGTTGTTCTTTAGGTCATCAGCCGAAATGCTGGTTTGAACCTGTAGAGGTTTTACTAAGTAAAATGAGGAGTGAGGTGGTTTACCATTGCCTTCTTTACTGAACAGAAAAGTACATTTATTAGCATGGCGGGCCCTCTGAAAAGCACGTATTTTCCACTCTGCAAATGACACCTTCACTTCATTCACCACAGGGTCTGGCTGTATAATGAAATCCATTACTTTTAGAGGAGATAACTCTGTTTAGTGTCTTTTACACCTCTACCTCTTCTGTTTTTAAATGATTTAATTGGCTGACCATGTGATAAGAAACAGAACTATTTATTTTAGCCCTGCAACGAACAGATTGAGAGTAAATAATTTGACTCTCCACCTGTCTGTTATGGGCAGACAGCAATAATAGCACTGCTAAAAATTATTTATGGGATATTAGGGGCTAAAAAATATAAAATAAAACAAATTATTTTGTAAAGAACAAATTGTAAATAAATACGGTTAATAAAACTTCCGTATTTGAAGTAGGTTATACTAAGCCGTGTAAATGGGGGAAGCGCTCGAATAGTAATCACGTTCTACTACATATTATTGTAAACACTTTAAATATATTTTACCAATATTTATTTTTTAAACAATTCGTAAAATAACATTGTAAGAAATACGTTTTTTTAAATAATAAACATCCGAAAAACTTCAGAAATAAACTACCTGATGACACTGAATGATAATAAAACGCTTAAGTATATTATTAAGATATCCTACGACATTAAGTATAGCCTAATGTTAATACAAAAATAACCTCGCATAATTTTAATTTCATTGAAGTTTTCGTTCCGGTAGCTCACCGTTTGGTTAAGTTGGATCAGTGTATCAGCCAAACAGTCTTAAGACCTTGGCTGACCATGTGATAACAAACAGAACTATTTTTTAGCCCTGCAACTAACAGATTGAGTGTAAATAATTTGACATTCCATATGTCTGTTATTGACATATTAAATTTATAAAATTACTGTATTTTTGAATACTATTTAATAATTTACATATCATTAATTTATGTTTCACATTTTATAATTAATTTAATTATTTTATTATTATAAACACAAAATATATATTAAACATGTTCTTTAACGTCAGTTAATTTCAAATTTGTTTCACGTTCTAGAAACAAAATTACTATCAAATTACTTATTATTCTATTGGTTTCATTAAATTTTGAATAATAATTTTGAAGAAGGTTCTAAGTATGTAAATTTTATGTACTTGACAGAATTTTTTGAATTCTAGCTGTAGGCACATGGATAATTCTTGTCTTTATTCTTTTCAAAATAACGTACAAACAGAAAATCTGTTATAATGCATCAACTAATGAAAAATTATACAGTTATTGTTTAACAATAGCACAATTTATTGAAAAAAGAAACTCTCTAGTGGAAAGAAGTTTCTATGATGTTGGTGTAAATCATCGTCTTAACTGCTCTTTTCAAATATGTTTTTCTGTAACAGAAAACAAAATTTTGTCTTAATTATTATGAATACCATCAGCTGTAATCAATGTATTTCAAACACAATGGTCCAATTTCTACTTAGAGGTTTTACTAAGAAAAATAATTAGTGAGGTGGTTTACATTTCCCTTCCTCACTGAGTAAAACAAAGTATACTGATCACCCCACGTTTCAATTTAACTATAAATCCCTTTATTTGACAACGCGTCTTATGGTTCGTGACAATTTTATAGTTTTCTTTTTTTGTTTTCAGGGAAGCGAACAAGCAAAATGTTTTTCTGTTACAGATTTCCAAAAGTCTACCATCTTTAATATGTTGTATCAGATGTCACTGGAATGCGTTGTTGCACTAAGAAGGTTGACGCAGGAGGAAATAGATTTTCATACAAAGAAGTAAGTTCTAAATTATCATTTGTGATAAAGTTTAAAACGCTTTTTTAACCCTCTAACTAAAAGCTATTGGACAATAATCGTTACGTCCATTCTTAATTATTGTACTATAATTAATAAAAAACAACTTGACAACATCAAAATTGGTCAACTGGAAGACAGTTATACCTAGTTTAGCAGATTTTCATGATTTTCTGTTTTCTCTTCCTAAAAATTTTTAATAAAATGAATTCCTTAAGATTTCCACATGTTTTTACCCTTAAATGCATATAAAAGCCGCAATCTTAAAAACTTTTTATCTCGAGAGCATTGACCCAAGAATTTCAGCAGACATGGCCCTATCTTGTAGATCATCCTGTAAAAATGTAGTATATAATAGAATTTTTTAAAAATATCGTACCTAGTTTTGGAGAAAATTACAAAAAACTGAAAAAGTGCACGAATAAACAATTAATTCAGGTTGACCAATTTTGATGATAATTTTCTAGTCTGTATTTTCCACTAATGGTATCTAACTTAAGTTCAAAGTTTCAATATTGTAGGATATTTCGTTCTTGAGATATTTTTTCACACTTAGACCAATCGTTAAAAACAGGTTTTTCGGGTTCAGGGGGCCTGAAAACGTGTATTTTCGGTGAAAACTCAAAATTGACATTAAAACAATATTTCCCTTCCCTATATATTCATATAAACCATGAAAACTTCAAAAAGTAACTTATAAACTGTTTGATGTTTCACGTGCTTTGAAGCGACTTTGTTATTTTAGGAGGTATTAGTAATTGTGACCAAGTGAGAATGTGTTAAATTAGCTCAGATATTTAGAAAATAAAATAAAGTGCTATTAAAGTATTTAATATTCTTAGCAAGTAACCTAATAGCCGACTATTTCAGTTTCTTTTCTATAACCTTTTTTGCGTTGTTGTTATTGTTCTTGTCTTGGTACTTTTAATTTTATTTTAACTTTTTCTTATATTTTACTTTTAACTATGCTTACACAACAAGTTTTGAAATATTTATTTATTTATCCATCAAATAAAAAATGTAAATTATATGTGACAAGTTGACATTTTTTTGTTTTTATAAATAAACTTTTTCAATTTTGAACGACACTAGTTTAACGTGAAAGAACAATTTTCTGTTGCATTAAATAATAATATTAATAATAAAAATTATATATTTTTTTTAATACATACATAAATTTTGTCAAATCGATGTGAAAAAAAATCACATTTTTTATATACTTTTCATGTTAAAAACAAGACAAATAGTACAAAAAAGAACGAATACAAGTGAGTAGGAGAAAAATAGGTTTCACTAGCTCTTAGTAGTAGTAGTAGTAGTAGTAATAGCAATAGTAAAAGTAGTATGGAAATGGAGTTTCTGTGTCTTAGTGTTGGTAGTTTAGAAATACCGTTCCTGGGTCTATTAAATTATTAATTCGTGTCAACACCATTAAAATTACGTATTACTCTCACAAAAAGACTTGTACACTGTAGAGCATTTAATTTCCTTTTTCTAATTATCTAATAAAGTGTTTTTTTTATTTGTTCACAGGAAAGTGTAACCGCCACAACGGACCAAGACCACCAATTATATAAATGTGGAATTAATTTTGAAAAATAATTTATATAATGTTTAAAATATTTTTGTTTTATATAATTTTTTTAAAATTCACATACCTTTTCCTTAATCTGAAACTCTCCTTTGCCGGTCTTCACCAACACATGTGTACTGCAATCAAACGTTTGGAGTTCCTCATCAGTGAATGCAGTGTTGTAGCGATCCGGCAGATAAATGAAATACTCCTTATCCTCATCCAGAATGTCCACTCGTATGGCGTCCCCGTACTTAGTGGTTGATCGTTTCATAGATGATATGTTGTACTCCTTGCCTTTTGTTAGTTCTGTCGTACGGCAATATTTTGGGTAGGTCATAGAGTTGAATTTAATAGCAAAGTCCATTTTGTGTAAGCGTTGATGTGAAGTGTCGTAAGAAGAACAAGATGATATGCTACACGTCACGGTATATAAAGTAAAGACCAAGAATTGGTGGGGTATTGATACAATGGTGGGGTAAGTAATAGTAATAAAAGTGTGGAAGGGGACATAAAGAGTTGAGAACAGAGTACAATTTTTTTCTAAAATGACGTCACACTAACGAAACACACTCATTCATACCGGGAACGCCCTCCGCCCTGTCAACGGTCTTCGGGTGGGTTTTATTCGGGCAAGTTCCAATTCATTCAACGTCTAGTCACGCTCATCAATCGAACTCACTCTTCACTAAAGTTTCCGATGTCCAATCCGATCTTCAACGTTTCTGGGAGTCAGAAGAATTATCAGATCTTCCTGTTCCGCATCGAGACAACAACGTCTGCGAAAATTTGTATAAAACAACAACAACTCGAGACCATCAAGGCCGATACACCGTAGCCTTGCCATTTCGAGCTAACCACGCTCTACTAACGTCCAACCGCTCCATCGTAGCACGATCAGCTCTAAATTTCGCATCACGAGTTTTAACTCAACCCGCATTGTCCGAAAGGTATCACAACTTCATGTTCGAATACCTCAACTTAAACCATATGTCGCACGCATCCTCGCCGTCTTCCTACATCATTGCGCACCACGGAGTCTTCAAAACTTCCGACCTCAACGGAAAAATACGAGTAGTCTTCAACGCGTCATTTCCAGATTCTTCTGGTAATACACTGAACGACGTCCTATTACCGGGACCTAAGCTGCAAAACGACGTAGTCAACATACTGTTATCGTTCCGCGTGCATCGTTTTGTTCTATGCACCGACATAAAAATGATGTACCGCCAAATCAACGTCCGTGAATCTGATCGACATTTCCAGCATATATTTTACAAATCTGCCAACGACTCTACACTCTGAGAGTACGAGCTCAACACAGTTACTTACGGTCTCGCGCCATCTGCTTACCTCGCTCAACGCACACTCACGCAACTTGCCAACGATGAAGGCGACAATCATCCTTTGGCCGCCTACGCAATACGCCACCATTCCTACGTGAACGACATCATCACTGGTGCATCCACGGTCGAGGAAACCAACGATTTGATCTCACAGCTTCTCGAATTGTTCGCACGTGGAGGATTCGAACTTCGAAAGTGGTCTTCCAACTGCGCCTCACTTCTCGAACGTTTTCCGGACAGTTTTCTGGAATCATCGCTTGATTTTTCACATGATTCATCCATAAAAATCCTGGGCCTTTAATGGTCACCCGCTCATGACGCCTACACGCATCAGGTTGCTACCTTTAGCGGTACACCCACCAAACGTTCCGTGCTTTCATATCTCGCTCGCATTTTTGATCCCATGGGTTTTCTCACTCCCACAACGTTCTGGATCAAAACTCTCATTAAAACTCTGTGGAACAACGACTTCGCGTGGGACTATCCTTTACCTCAAGGCCTCGTCAATCAATGGCTTTCATTTGCAGACAAAATGCAATGTCTCAAATCACTCTCATTACCTCGACAAGTAACGACTAACGGAGCTACTTACCGCATATTAGGGTTCTGTGATGCCTCCGAAAAGGGCTACGCCGCCTGCGTTTATCTTCACGTTCAACATCTCAACACTGTCAACGTTCATTTGCTAAAAGCCAAAAGCCGTGTTTCTCCCTCCAAAACGATCGTCACCATACCACGCTTGGAACTGTGCGCTGCACTATTATTGGCACGCCTTTTCGCCTCTATTTCGGACTTCGCAAAGTCGCTCAACGTTTGTGAAACACGACTGCATTCCGACGCTACTATTGTTCTATCATGGCTCAAAACGCCTCCGCACCTGTTAAAGGTTTACATTTCCAATCGAGTTTTGCGCATTCTTCAACAAACCACCGTAGAAATGTGTTCTCACATCCCAACTAGTGAAAACGCCGCTGACATCGCTTCTCGAGGCTGCGCCCCGGACTGTCTTCTCAACAGCGACATCTGGTGGCACGGACCTTCTCGATATCTTACCATCGCATCAGCCTGGCCTGCCGTCAGCGCGCCTCAGCTTCCGAACGATCAGCTCGACTTACGTCCAACGCAAATCACGCTCGTCGCCAATTTAAAAGCCGAATTGGACGACCAACTACTAACGAGATTTTCCAGCTACAACCGAATGCTTCGAGTCATCGCCTACATGTTTCGCTTCTTCAAACGTCTTCAAAGCAAAACGAACGAATTCGAGTCATTTCTCACCGCATCTGAGTTAAATCACGCTAAAATAGTCTGCATTAAACTCACTCAAGCAACGCACTTCTCATCGCAATTAGCAACTTGCGCCAAAGGTAAACCATTGGAGTCATCCTTCACCTCGCTCAAACCGTTCATAGATCAGGACGGAGCCCTCAGAGTGGGCGGTCGTCTATCTAACGCCAACATCAACCTCAATCATCAGCATCCGTACTTGCTGCCCAAACATTGTCATCTCACACACTTGATTTGTGATTACTATCATCACATTTCTTTACATTCCGGACCTCGAACCACGCAATCTCTCGTAACGCAGCAATTCTGGATTTTCTCCGCTCGCAGCGTCATCAGACAGCGCATACGCCACTGCACCCGGTGCATTCGATTCAGCAAAGCGACCATTCAGCCGATCATGGCCGATCTTCCGTTATCCAGAGTTACTCCTTCTCGTCTGATTCACTCGGTCGGCGTCGACTACGCTGGTCCGTTCACAGTTGAAGTAAACTCGCTCAGAAAATCCCCAACTACAAGGGATACTTATGTGTCTTCGTCTGCATGGGCACCAAAGCTGTCCATCTGGAGTTCGTCTCAGATCTCAGCACCATCGCCTTTCTCGCTGCTTTCGATCGCTTCACTTCACGCCGCGGGCTTCCCGCACAGGTCTTCTCCGACAGCGGAACCAATTTCGTCAGAGCCAAAAACACATTTCACGAAATATACAGCACAATCAAAACGTCTTCCTCGCAAATTGGTGCCAGTTTAGCCGCCAAAAACATCGAGTGGTTTCTTAACCCACCTTCTGCGCCTAACTTTGGCGGTCTGTGGGAAGCAGCCGTCAAATCCGCCAAACATTGTTTGCATCGTCTTCTACGTCAAACGATTCTCACCTACGAAGGATACGCCACGCTCTTCGCTCGCATCGAAGCCGTACTCAACAGCAGGCCGCTAGAACCTTCTAGAATAACGATTTCCCGCTTGTATAAAATCTCATATTGATCTTACATCAATTAATTCTTCAATTAGCTCTACGCATGTGTGATCCTGCGTCACGTGGCTCACGCCCAGCCAATGGCAAAATTCCCCTAATTTCTGGTCCTACCGCCATACTTCCTTCTTCTCCAAATCTCCTTCACTGTAGTTATCTCGCTCAACCACAACGGACGTGCCACTCTAAGCGGTCAACGGACGCTCACGCTTTAAGGCTGGCGTCACTTCATGTAACGGTGTGCGTTTTACACTCATGTTGCCGTCAATAATCGCATTACGGCCCCAATTAACGAATTATGTATTGCTAAATGTGCATTTAATCAATTAACGATCTATTCAAATTATTATTTGTTCGATTAATTACCGGACTTTGTGAACTTGCGTTATTCCGCGTTACGAACTTGCAAACTACCTTCCCACACTGCAATTACTCGAGTTTCATCAGTGCCTTGTATGTGTTATTAACTTATCAGTGTTTATTGGGTGAAATCTGTACAGATTAGCCCGAACATTTAGTGTGCTACAGCGACATCAACGAACGAAGCATCTTGGGAAGTCTACGCACTCAAAATCGAGTAAGTACCGTTGAAATCGTTATTGACTGCAGTGACATTTACCTGTTTGTGTTACCTTTAACTGTCCAACCTCCCTATTCATTAACGAGCCACGCTTTACGCTTAATGTACGCGTCGAAGCTACATTGCGCTTTTTGTTTCCTGGCGATATTCGATCTCGCCACCCTAACGAATTCAAGCAGATGTAGGAATTATACCACAATTTAATTACCGCATCACACACAGGGTCTGTAGAACAAATGCGTATAAGATTGAAATAGTCGTACAGGGTGAGTTTTTGTTTGTTTGACAATAGATAGAAAATCTCATCACGAATCGACGTAAGTTTTTTCCGATTATATTTGGGATTTAGTTTCTTATATACGTCGTTCAAAAACTTTGAAAACATATACATAGCTTCTTCGTTGTTGCTCTGCGACACCAGATATAACACCGAAGTTTCGTTTATTTTTAATTGTGGTTGGGCTCGTTATACACCGATTTCGTCTCGTGTAAACAAAAACATACCTTTCAAGTCTTTTCGCGCTGAATCGTATTCGTCGGCCGATATTTTCCATAGTATTCGGTATAGGAGTAAAAGCGGTCGGTTTTGTTTTAGTGTGAGAATACCGCTAATTTGGTTGAAGAAATCTACGGTTTTATCCATGTTTGTGTTGAAAACGGCTACGTTGATCATATCGCCACGCTGTAACAGCAGAAGGGTCGAGAGTGTGGCGTCGATTTTCGGTTGTATTATTTCCACATTAAAGATGAAATGCAAATATGGTTTCAAATGTCTGTATAACGCATATACGATTTCCAGTTGAAAAATATTTTTTCGTCTTTGGCGAACAGAATTTCATCTTGTAGATCTTTCGCGAACGAGGCGAATTCGATTGCGATCGCCTCATTTTCAAGTTCTGATTTTTCATCATCATAATAATCATCGTCTTCCTCATATGCAGTGTCCGACATACTATACATATAGAATTACGTATTATTATTAATCGATTTAATAATGGTTTAGTTTTTTCACAAGCGTCGTATATACCTATCACTGATTTATTATTCACAACAAAAATGGATATATTTTACAACAACGTGTCCAACGTAACGATACAATTCAGTCTGAAACCAATACCGAATAATAATAATTGTATTATAAATTTCAAAATGAATGGTTACAATTTCGGATTTTTCTTCTCGCAAAACAACGTTTCACAAGACGACGAGTGTTTCACATACACGGAAAAGATGTTGGTGGTGGAAACGAAGTTGTTGAAAAAATTACCCCCGCCGCCGACGAACAACATCCAGCGTTATTTTAAGCAAAAAGGATCAGTGAAAGATGAAAAAAATAATATCACACGTGGCCAATCATTATGGTATATCATTAGAACGGGAGAGTCACGTTGTCCGATGTCCGTTTCACGCCGACCGAAATCCAAGTCTAAGTATAAACTTAACAAAAGGTGTGTTTTAATGTTTTGCGTGTAGAGAATGTGGAAAATTTTCGAAACTCTGGGATAAAATTTTATCGGAAAGAAAAAACTATAAATAAAAATCCAAAACAACCGGCTAAAGAAAATGATTGTCAATTATGTTTTAAATCGACTTTTTTTTTACTCTAAATAATTAATTTCTTCTTAAAAGACAATATTAATAATCAATCTAAATAAAATATAAAAAGGAAGAAAAAACAAAATACGGATAAAGTTTGGTAAATAGTGTAGATGTTTGTGTGTAGAATAAGATATATGTGTAAAAACAGACATCGAGCTACAGGTTAGTTTTCATAGTTATAATGGACGTAGACGATGTTAGTTTATGTAGGCTTTTGAATTTGCCGGAATCGGTCTTAACTATTTGTCATAAAGTGGGGTCGGTAACCGGGATTTATTATAAGGGATGTGGTGAAATGACCAAATGCTCTACTTGTAAGGTCGAGATCGATCGGTGGTTGGAGGACGACGATCCTGTGATAAAACAGCAACAACAGTCGCCGACATGTTATTCGTCGTTATGGGAATATTCTTATGGAGATACGCGTCGAAGTCAACGACGACAACAACGACGAGAAAATCGATACTGTATTCGGCGTAAAAAAAGACAGATAGAGACGCAAATCACTAGTAAAATGACACTGTTAATTTTTGCACCATCATGGACGTCCAAGGTAACTGTTGTTTTTTTTCTACTCAAAATCCTAATTAAAAAATATTGTTATTCCATATTGTCACAAATTTTTTCTTTCTTTCTAGACGGTAAATTGTTTACAAAAGCCGCCTATAATGATAGGTGATCATTGTAGTATATGTATGATTGAGGGAATGGATACAATGGTATGCCCCTGCCATCAACAGTTTTGCAAGCGATGTGTGAATAATATCGACGTTTGTGCGTTGTGCAGAAGCCTAATATCAGAGAAATTGCCATCAAACCAATACAAATTGTCCCATACTTTATTTCGAATCGTTTTCAAAGAAAAAATCATTGAGCAACCCACCTCTTCAAGCGCGGTTGAAAAAAATGAATGAATTAATAATAAGAGAATTAATTATAATATTATATAATTTTATTATTAGACGCAGATTAGGAATAACGATTCAAACATTCTTAATATATATGAAATAAGTTATTTAACAAAAAAAACTAAAACTCTCATTACAAACAGAAGTAACCGACTTCATTTACATTTCACCAACGATAACCAATAATAATTTATCTACGAAATTGATTTTAAAAGCAACATTAGAAAATATATTTTTCTTCATAATAGGTCAGTAAGTTTATGAATAAGTTTAACAATAAAAAATAAAATGCAATTAAAAACAATTTGCTTCATAACAAAATAATATTTGTTATCTTTCTTATTTTTATTATCTTAATTAGGTATATGATTATTATTTGAAGATTGAACTTTTTAATTTTAACAAATTATTATATTTTAAAAAAATAACATTATAACCGATTTCCTTGAAACAAAATCCAAATAACAATAGATAGTTTACAAACTTCAATCGAGAAAAAAAACACCCCGTAATATATTATATTCTGGTGTTTTATTTTCATCCATTAATGATCGAAACTTATAAGATTCGGTGAAATTTAACTAATTTCGGCCGGATTGTAAAAATAATAATATACCAAAATTAAGCGACAGACCCGCGTATAGAAATTTGGTTTTTATATTATGCAACACCTGCAACGATTCTAAGGCGCAATATGTTAACAATACGGCGAATGAGGCATAATTTAGTATTTTTATAATATATTTCTCTCTTATATACTCCCGCAGTGGCGGACACGGCGTCGCAGTCTCTTTTATTTTAAGTTGCATTTTTTATATGTTCTAAAAATCAATCATTTCCCGTATCGCCAAAGCAAAAAATTAAACCCACTCAGGTGTCTATACAATTCCATGTCACCGCTTTCGCCGTGAAACGGTGCTACTTCAATTGTCTTGTCATAATTGGCTATGTGTGTGTTTTTGCCGGCACAATCGTCTACCAACACATAACGTACAAGGTTTTTCATGGTTATACATGTGCTTAGTGAATGTTCGACGTATTGCCTGCATTTCTATTGATCTAACAACTGGTAACTGATGTCACAGTTTTGTCGTGTGTATATTTCCATGAAATAGTGGTGACAATTGAGTAAATTAATCACATTGTACACATACGACTTGTCACCGGCGCTCCACAAGACCGTGTAGACGTTTACGTTTTTCGACAGCGAATACAAAACATGTTGAACATAAGGACGCACATATATATCCCTGTTTTTGACAAAGACCAATGTCTCGTCCTGATCAAAAACAAACACATATTTGTACATTTTTCATTTTTCTAATCTGTCTGTAATTAAAAAATATACAATGGAATTCATCAACCAACAACAACCGCCATCGTTTTTAAACACACTTGACGAGAGGATGGAAGAAAATCCCACGTTGAGTTGAATTCTATAGATCTATTCAACACACTCGATTGGACTCGCCCTATGCCGCCGCCAACGATGAAAAGCGATGCTGAAACGGCGAATGAAGACGAAATACCAGCGGCAAACATTCGTCCTACTCAGAATAATTTCACCGGTGGTCACCAAAACCGAAACAATAATAATTTCCTTCGGCCGATATCAAACAATAAAGACTTGTCCGCAGAATCACTCAAATGAGATATAATAAAATATTTGTTTGCGAAAAACAATTCAAGTTTTTTAAATTCATGTTTTACTACAGTCGAAGAGATAGATTCGCTGGACGATATGACTGAACCACAAGTTTCAAATCGGTCTGCTCCTTGATTCGACTCTGTCCAGGAACAGTTCCGATAAAAATCTCGCCTCTCATACCTATACGTTTTTCGATGTTATACTCAACGAGATACGAAATGTCAGTTCTCCGGAAATTCAGCCGTATATCGACATATTCATCGAAAACTCGAGAAAAGAACGTGTGGATGTGCTTAACAGTAGATAGAAAAAGCCGATACCAGGATGACCTTGACCTTTGACCTGGCGGTTGCAGGATGACCTTGAGGGAAAAAAAGTTGATCTTTGACCCCAAAAAAAACTTAGGAAAAAAAAACAAAAAAAAAATCCCGCCAAAAAACAATTCATTTGGCAAAGTTCCAAACCCGATTTGCCCCACAACCGCTGGGCCGATTTTGATGCGGGCGGTACCCACATGACCGGGAGATCGAGATCTACAAGATAAGCCCTAATCCGTAGCCGTATCCCCGATGGAACCTAAGATCGCTTGTAACACGTGACCTGATGATCGGATCAACGAGGTTTAGGTGCGCGCAGGATCCAGATATTCCGTAGAACGCGTTACGTCCGGTTTTGACCGTTAGGTTCTTTCGGGATCCTTAATTTAGGAAATATGTTACCGTCAAAAAATAACGCGGGACGGGCCGCAAGACTCGTCGCACTACCCGCAGGACTATCCGTAGCACTACCCGACGAGGTGAAGACTAATGATTGGGACGACGAAATCTGTTTACTTGTAACTCTATTCTTTTAATTTTGACAATGACGCATGTTGTTGTTACGAGTCACGTGGCATGCGCGTGCCTTTCATTGACGTCATTCGTTTTTTATCTATGCACGCGCCAGACTATTGATCGGGATGATGCAACTTGTTATTGCAATTAAAGATGATGCAGCGTGTTTACTTTGTTTATTTGCAGTGACGTCATCCGTTTTTAATCTGTGCACGCGCCCGACCATTGATCGGGTTGATGCAACTTGTTTATTACAATTAATTTTTCTAGATGATACAACATATCATCCGTTAAAGTCACGTAGCAGGACCCGGACGTCTCGTAGAACGCGTTACGTCCGGTTTCGACCGTTAGGTTCTTTCGGGATCCGAACAATCGGTCATTTTGGTAATTTTGGTAATTTCGTTTCGGAACACTCTGTACTTTAGTTTATTAGCATTGACGTCATTCGTTACCACAGTTGGTAACGTGCTCGCCTCTCATCATGCGGTCTTGGGTTCGAATCCCATTCAGGCCCGGCATATTTTCATACGTTACAAAAAATCATTTCATCATTCACCGTCTGCATTAGCAGTAATTGCAGAACAGTCGGACGTTAAACAAAAAAAAAAAAAAAAAAGTTTTTATCTATGCACGCGCCAGACTATTGATCGGGATGATGCAACTTGTTATTGCAAGTAAAGATGATGCAACGTGTTTACTTTGTTTATTTGCAGTGACGTCATCCGTTTTTATCTGTGCACGCGCCCGACCATTGATCGGGATGATGCAACTTGTTTATTACAATTAATTTTTCTAGATGATGCAACATATCATCCGTTAAAGTCACGTACCGTCGAGTCAGCGATAAGGTGTTTGTTTCAACCTTTTTTAAAAAACCGTTGACGTCATACCGCTTGTTATTATGCGCCCAACCGCAGACTCAGCGTTTCCAATGCATTAGCATAGGGTAATTATTTGTATAAAAGGTCGTCGATTTTCCCATCGAATCATAACTCTACTGCCAGTTTCGCCTTCTGATTCTTCTTCTCTACATACCTACCGTTAATTGAAAGTGAGTTTTATTCTATTTTAAGCAATCAAATTGAACTTTAAATATTTTTAAATTTTAAAAGACTTTACCTTGTCTAGTTGAACCTAGAACGAAAAGTAAAACCTAAATGGGTAATACGTTGTTGGTACGGCAACAACACCAGTGTTAGCCGTTTTGGTACAACAACAACAACAACAACCGTAACAACATCAGTTTTAGCGGTTACTATTACAAGTACGGAATAACAATTTCCATACCTAAATTAAATCGCGCTAACTTCATGTCGGTAGTTTAGTAATGCATGTAAAACGCTTGTACACTGAATATTTAGTCTGTTGTGTTAATCTGCAACAACAACCGATTGTGACTTAAACGTAGAATTAAATAAATTTGAACTTAACATCTTTAACGTAGTAGTATCTAAAACGAGTCTCTAATGCGTGTTTCCGTTGTTGTTCTGTTTTAGTGTAACCCACCGCCACCATCACCACCGCCATCACCAACAACAACAACCCGCCACCATCATCACCGCCACCACCACCGCCACCGCTACCATCACCATCACCACCACCATAACCAACAACAACAACAACCACAACATCCTCAACAGCAGTACTACACCAATTAATTACTAAAGTAAGTACGAAGATAATAAAATTAACTCTTATACATTAAGAGAATAACGCATAAATTACTAACCGATTTACTAAAACTGTTTGTATTAATATGCTGTTTATAAAGTATTCTAATAATCTTTGATTTTTAATTTCAGAATCAACATCCACAACCACAACAACCACAACAACTTGGACAGCAGCAAAGAAAAAGATTAGGTTCTAATAACAGTTCTCAACATCAACAACTACCACTTGTAAATGTAAGTATAGTTTTTTCTTCACTACATAAATTCTTGTAACGCTTATACCATTTTTATTAACAATTGCGGGTTAAAATATATGCAGAATTCCTTACCAGATTATGAAAAATTAACAAAAATGGCTATTAAATTTTCCGTTAAAAATTGGATCGGCAAACGTCCCATATTTGAATAAATTAGTTTGGTTTTATAATACATGCATATATGATTTTACCAATTATTTTACTTTTCAACCAACCCAAAGAAAATAATTTATAAATTAAAATATATTATTTTTACAAACAATTACAATTTATGGAAATCAAATGTAATCGAGATAAAAATATATAATAATACAAATTATTTGATATGATAATAAACGGTATTATTCTTAATAAATAACAACCATTTATTATTCTTATT
The DNA here is from genome assembly GCA_035578175.1 of Catonia carolina. NCBI lineage: Eukaryota > Metazoa > Arthropoda > Insecta > Hemiptera > Achilidae > Catonia > Catonia carolina. Next base: position 7,082,861 of record JAQMRL010000004.1, read on the forward strand.
TCAGATGACCTCCCAATATTTGACGATGATGTGTCAAGATAATTTTAGAAAAACACCGATAATGATATTATCGAAATTAAACGCACGAATTTGGGGGCATCGAAAGATAGGGCCTAAAGTAGAAGCACTCTTATTTATAGGGTGTGAACAAAGGGTGTGGGTGAATATGGACACCATTAAAACATTAGGATTAGAATTAGAATTTATTAAATACCTTAGTTCATTATGAATCTTAGTTAAAATAAATTAATAATAATTATAAATATCATGCTGTTTTAATTAATGTTCATTTCCTTTTCCTTAACTAACACTCAAAAGTAAATTTACAGATCTTTTGAGAAATGAGGCATTTCAATGAAGAGAGCATTGAAGGGATCCTAGACTTAAAGGTCGCTAAAGGGATAGAGTTTGTCCTGATAAAGTGGGAGGGCTGCGACTACACTGAAGCGACTTGGGTCCGAAGGGAGCGGCTGAACTGTCCTATTTAACTGAAAGCTTTCGAGATGAACTGGAGGAGGTTCTATAATGCAGGGTGGCTGACTGTTGACTCGACGGTGAACGCTTACATCGACCACTTATCCTCCTCTTTAGGCTCAGTGATTGTGAATCACAAGTATGACTGGGGTGTTATCCAGTACCTGACGATTCAGAACGGCGGTTGGAAGTGGGAGTCGGAAAACGACATGACGGTATCTGCTATAAAGGACTACTGGAGGCTTATGGTTTTATGCTCGGCTTAATGACGTGTGGTAAGGCACCTACCATTTTATTTTATTTATTTTTCATGTCAGTTCCTGATGGAAAAGCCGCACTCATACCAGAGGGTGCAATCAGAAGAGGTATAAATTCTCGTAACGCTTGCCTGCTGAGATTGTTATAGTCCTCCTGAAGACTATGACAATCAGCTGGTTATTCGTTTGTTTTGTCTGCAGATGGAGGTCAACAACATGTTTACTTCAATCAAAAACAGGGTCAGTACGTTATCATCGGCCCTAGATGCTCTGAGATCTGCAGTCGACGAACTGGCTTCGGAGATATGCATTATAGAGATTCTGCTCCAAGAGCGGACGAGCCCTACTAAAAAGTCTAATCTACACCCTCGAAGGCCCAAAGACAATGCCGCCGCCCTAGAAATACTGCGTCGGAACGAAAGGATGATGAAGAAATTTGATACCTTCATCGACACGTTCCTGCAACAGTCTCGAATGCAGCGGAATCATGATCAAGGAGTCCACACATCCGCCCGAGCAGAACTTCACATGCCAAACCTTCATCAGAAGCCCTCTAAAAACCTACCTAAACAACAGACCTCAGTCAAACATCCTCATCAAACCCATCCTGGACCTGTTGCAGATGCTCTAGAAAGCCTTCAGACTACGGCATTGCAACAGAACCGTACCGCGTTAGGACTTCATCAGCTCCTCGGAATTCAGGAGAGTCATACGGCAGATGGTTACAAGCAGCCTCCACCAATTCAAGATGCCGTAGAGACCCAGGCAGGTGCTAGCAGTCGGTTACTGCCGATACTTACGCTGTGGACGATGACGAAGCGACACAAGATGTTTTTCAGTATGAAAGCTAAAAGCAAGTTCGGCGGGAGGATCAAGCGAAGGCAGCCTGGGAAGACCGTCCGTAGGAAGACCTTTCGTAAGACCTCTAGCAAGACTACCCGTCGCACCACCCGCAGGACTAACCGTAGCACTGCCCGACGAGGTGAGGGACTGTATTTGAGACCGTACCCTACGCAGCATGCAGGATGCGGACTAAAGAAAAAAAACTTCGTTGAAACTTCCGAACAAACCCCTGTCCGATAGTCAATTGATGGCAGCCGCCGACGCACTCGAAATCTCGGACTTTAGAGGGGTGTTTATGCGTGACACGCTTCCTCACAGGCCCTACAAGAACGAATCAGCCATCACAAACTTAGACAGCGTGATGAACGAAGGAACCCACTGGGTGTGTTACAAGTAGGTCGGGGCGGTCGTAGAGTATTTCGACAGTTAAGGTAATCTGAGGCCTCCCGTAGAGCTGGTAAGGTACCTCGAGAACGGGGGTGACGGACCGATCACAATAAGATATAATTACGAGAGGAGGCAAGACTTTGATTCAGTCGTGTGCGGACACCTATGCTTAGAGTTTCTGGCAGGTAAAGATGTTGTGCTTAAGCGGTAAGAGCTCTACGATCGAGGTCGATTACTTCCCTCCCATAGACCTCGGAGAGGGCCAGTGGGAGATAGGTCTAGTATAAAGAACTTCTCTTGGAGATGCCATGCGAAGAACGCGCTCAACAAGAGAGCGCCGACGATGAAGACGAATGGACCATTACCAAGAAGAGAAAACACTGCATGCAATGCAGTTTTAACTGTTGCGTCAGCCAGTAAAGCCGCGTCCTGTAACCTCAATTCGTTTTCCCGCATGTACGGCTGCTTGTAGAGTCTGAACTTTTGTAACATTAGTCTAGTACTTTGATTTCAGAATATATTGTGACACTTATTGCTAAGGTCCGTTTCGGGATCTAGGTTATTAAATAATTACTAGACTAAAGTTTACAAATTAGAAATATTTATTAGGCTAAAAGATTACAAAATAATGATTAAACTAATTATAATTAAATAACACGATAAATTATTTAATGATTCACTTAAGCTAGATAAACAATAAATAACTTACAACTTACTTAGCCTACTTACAATCACTTTTATAAATTACACTGACATACAACACAAACGGAATTCACACAATTACACATTAACAACTTTACAATTCACAAACACAAAGAAACGGTATAACAATCTTGCACGGATACGATACTCGAATGTATAGCCTGCAAATACACACCCGTCACTTCTTCGGCAAAGATCACACGAATACTGACTGACCGCCTCGGGGCGGGTCTCTTTTTATACCTACTCACAAAGACCGTTCCAGAACAATTTAGAAAAATCTACTCAAGTTCAACAATAATAACTCTTTATTAATGAATACTAGAAAAATCCCTTTTCTTAATAGGTCAACTATTGCAAATAGAAAAACGTAAACAACTTTATAAAAATACCCTTTTTATAACACACAATACCCTTATGAATGAATAGACACTTTTATGGTTACAATCTGTCATTTACAAAACTGATCTATTGTGTATTGTTATTTCTGTCTTTATTACTCCCTCTTGTTACTATTATCAACAGTAAATGTACTATTATTATTTATTAAGTATTTTTATGAATAGAATTTCTGGAACATTCATGTGTTTTCTCGTCCCTCCTTCGTTCCTGTTACAATATGTATTAAACTTATTTTCAAAACGTGTCATCATTTCAACACCTTTACACCTGTAAATATAAGTTTTGCTAAAGCCGAAGGCTTTCTCGGTCGTGAAGCGAAAGTGCAGCACGATGACAGGATCCGACCGGCAGGTCGGATCCCTTCGGGAATCGGAACTCGACTTCCCGCTTCAGGTATTTCAGATACTTGCAGAGGTTTAGGTTGCAAGAAATAAAAGACAGATTCATAAAAGAATAAAACATTTATTGTTACGTTATGATGAAGGTGAGAATGAATACAATAATGACGGTGCGATAATAATACAATGAACTATAAACTAGAAATACTGATGTGACGATGGTCGGATACAGTAAACTCGTCGACATGTGCTAGAAGGAGACTAACCCACAATTTCTTGGAGCTCCTGCGGAATGTTCCTATGTCCGTATGCTAGGGTGCGGGTGGCATCTACGGCGACGCGCTTATCATCGTAGTTGCACAGCGCAAGCTTGCTCGTCAATACAGTGCTGACTACATGCTTGCGGGATTGAAACAGCTTCATGTCCCTGTACAACCACAACGAGGGATCTTCGAGACACTTTCTGTAGTCGTCGAACGTGATGTCTTTGCGGACCACGTTCTTTTTGACGCCTTTCGCCTTCTTCTTGACAATACCCTCGCCAGTCCTGAAAGTGTACAGTTTTGCTCTCATCCCTATAAACTCTGCAATGGGGATGCCGTTGCACTCGTCTTTGAACTTGCCGAGCACTTTTTTGTTGGTAGTGGAATGGCACGGGTGTGTCGGGGGGTAGTCGGAGGTGTCGAAGAAGGCCTTGAATTCTGGGTCCCGCATGTCGTGGTAAAAGTCTGGAGTCTCGATGTCGTAGAAGAAGCTGTCTGTATCCATGTACAGGAGGTCAATTTTCGACCCGTACCTCTTCTTCATGACATCGTAATGAAATGAATACATTAAGGTCTTACTGGAGTCCAAGACCGTAGCGCCCACGTAAATGGGCTTGTCCAGATGAATGGAAGTCTTGGACATCTCGACAGCGCAGAGCGACTCGTCGTAAATGATCCTGTCTTTGAAGGAGGGTTTGGCGACCAGCTTCATTAACCTCTTCGAGTTGCTAACCAGCTCCAGGTTCATGCGTTTACGGACGTTCTCCATGCACTTGCCGAAGACGACATTGTTCAGCAGTTTGAAGAAGTCCTTCTCGAAGGCGTTTCGGGCCGACTGTCTGTTAAGGGTGTTCAGGTCTATATAGGGTTTGAGCCATGCAGACTGTCGGAACTGCAGAACCCTGTGTACTTTGGTGACTTTTAGTCCGTGTGCGATAGCCTGCTTAAGGAGAGCGTAGTGGCAAACGTACTTCGTCTTGTTTTGCAGGGTGGTCAGGAGTTTGGGGTTCTTGGCTCCGGGAGGGGTCGCGTTGTCCGCCATGAACGGGAGGTCGTTGTGCGAGTCCTGCGTCTCCGCGTCTGCAGGGTACTCCACGTCCACCTCGAGGAAGAAGCCCAGCGGGGAGTCGTCGGGGATGGCGCTTACATTCGATCCTATCGCGGTCTTTCTCTCCTCGTCTTCAACCCATGAAAAGTCCTTGTAGGGGAGGTTCCCGCTCATCGCCCAACCGTATAGGTTGTTCGCGTCCACATACATGAGGTAGTTGGAGGGCAGCTCGGGGTCGAAACCTTCCACATAAGGGTTGTTGGCCTTGGCATGTTTCTTGACGCATACAGAGATTCCTCCTCGGATCCCTCGTTCTAAGAACATGTACATATCATAATCGGTTATGAGTTCCAGTTCTACTCGCGTCTTGTAGAGCATGGCGTCGAAAGAAAAGCCTGGGACAGTAAAGTAATGAGCGCAATCGAGATCGTATTCCTTCCTGCATAGAGACCTGAAATTCTCAAAGACGTCAGCCAACAGGAGGACATCGCACTTGAGGTACAAGTCAGAGTACTCCCCCAGCGTGCGGATGTTAAAACTGTCCCACACTTTCAGAGCATGACGATAGTCATCGTCTGAAATGTGCTCCCCGGTGAGGCTGCTATAGAATGCTTCCTGAGGCGGGAGTTCCGTCTCATCGAGTCTCTCCCATGAGTCGGTATACTCGTAAGGGTACACGCCTTTCCTCTTCACTAGGGACAGCTGCGTCCCGTTAAAGAAAGACTCGGTATGGGCGAAGCCTTCGAGAGGGAGGTTGTCTACCAGAGCGCTCAGGCTGCTGGCCATGAACCTAAAAGTGTCGACAAACCTCACGGCTAGCGTCTTGGTTATGTTTTTGGAGAAGGCAACGTACTTCTCCGTAGAATTAGGTATGACGGATATCCTCTCCTCGTCATAGCCGAGCTGTCTGACTATGAAATGCGAGTCGTAATTGGAGGAGTTGTGGATGAAGACGGGCAAGAACTCCGCCTCGACATGTTGCATTTTGAACAGAGAGCGGTCCTATACTTACCAGTCAGATGACAATGATCCCTGGTGGGTCTCACCTCAGGCCCGAACGCTACATCGCACATCTGACAACTCGTAGCAGCTTTGAACGAAAGCTTGTCCTGAGCCGTAAAGACCATAGGATCGTTACGGTCTGACGCTGCGGCTACCCGCTCGACTATTTCTTTCAGGGTCTGCATAAAATGAACGGTCGCGTCAGGGCCTCTATAAAGCAAGGGCGTTTTCGGCACTAACTGGGCGATGTCGTCGGGAAGCGACGGGTCAACTACAAAATACATCCCGTAGCTCATGGGAACGTGACGCTCCGTGGCTATAGTGAAAGAAGATGTTGGTTTGGGGAGGTATCCTCCAGTGGGTTTGAGTATGCACTCAAAATCGGCATACGCAACTATTGGGACTGGTAATATGTGATGGTAATTTTTGAATTTCATCACTGGGGGAGTACCGTCATCATTAGGTTTGGGTAGGGTGATCATGCATGGCGAATTGTCCACACAGTACTCCCTGTGAACAGTCATCGCCTCACGACCCTTAGGGTCATCGTTGTAGAAGGTGAAACACCTCTTGCATACATCGATTTTATGTCCATGTTTTGACAGCTGTGGACTGATGAGACGACTAAAATTATTGATGAAACAATAGTGTTGCTTATCACCGTCAGCTATGAGAAGGAGGTCGAAGTGATCATCCTTTTCGACGTCAGTGACGACTAGAGGTTCTATTACCTCTTTATCTGCTATCCCATACACGTTCACCGACACCCCGTTGGCCTTGGCGAAGGCCTTTACTTGGTTGCTGACCGTGGGGAACTCTACCATGCTGAAATCGTACTTGCTAAGCAGAGCATCGTAACGTCTATCGATTTTTTCCCTGTGAGGACCTGTTACATGTTTACATAGGATAGCCCACTTGAAACACCTATTGTCTTGGTTTTTAACGTTAATAACCACTTTGCGGTTCTTTACGAACGGCAAAAGAGGTAGGTATGATGAGCCTCGGAGCGGTTCGTACGTTGGGGTGGGGAATACGTGATTGTAGTTTTCGAATTTCATCATCGGAGGAGTGTCATCATTAGGTTTGGACATCGTGAAACTGCATGGAGAGTTCTCTATACAGTACTCGCGGTGGGTCGCCATCTTCTCCCTACCCTTATGGTCGTCGTTATAGAAAGTGAAACACCTCTAGCATACGTCGATTTTGTGTTCATGTTTCGTCAGCTGAGACCTGATGAGACGGCTAAAATTGTTGATGAGGCAATAATGCTGAGCGTCACCCTCTGCGACCAGGAGGAGATCGAAATGGTCGTCCTTTTCGGCATCTGATATGACTAGAGGTTCTATTACCTCTTTGTCGGCTATCCCATATACGTTGACGGACACCCCATTGGCCTTGGCGAAGGCCTTTACTTGGTTGATAGGTGTGGGGAACTCTACCATGCTGAAATCGTACTTGCTAAGCAAGGCGTCGTATCGTCTATCGATTTTTTCGCAGTGAGGACCTGTTACATGTTTACATAGGATAGCCCACTTAAAGCACCTTTCGTCTCGGTTCTGGACGTTGATAACCGCTTTGCGATTCTTTACGAACGTCGGAAGAGGTAGGTACGATGAGCCTCGGAGCGGTCTATACCGGCTGATCCTGAGGAGGACGCCATCAACCGACATCAAAGACCATCCACTACCCTTCCCTAGAAACTCTGCTTCCTCGTCTACAAGTTTTTGCACGCTCATGTCTACAAGCGCTCCCATATCCGACCCAGGAAAGACGCAGGTGTTGGCAGTCTTGAACCCTATATCTTGCACCTCTCCCGTCGTCGCCTTCTCGTACGTGCACTCCACTAAGATGTTGAACTTGAACGAATCTAAGGAGCGCACCATCTCGCTGAGCAACGACTTCATTTCTTCCCTCAGGTGTGTCAGGAGCACCGTCACGTCCTTGAAGATGCTGTTGTCGTTCTTGCAGTAATATGTTCGGAGGTTACATCCGAACGCATTTTCCAAGACATGAAAACTGCCAGGCTCTTGAACTTGGTCCAACCTGATTCGCTTGGCTTGCCTTTCCATATTTCCTGCAAAACCATATGTTTTTGTTTAACGGGAAAAGTATGGTACTTTGAAATGAAAACAATGATAAACAGTTTAATACATTTATTCTATTATTAATATATAAATATAATACTAATACTGATACTAACAATACGTCGGAATGTGCATACGTCATTTTGTTAGCGGATTCGTCGCGATTTGACGTATGATTTTTTTCTTCCGCTTGCATTGCTGGTTGTGCCGTCGGTTGTACCGCTAGACCGGTACTTCCGCCCGGTCATCGTCCGCTAGGTCTATCATCGGCATAAGCAGCTCATCGAGCAGCCCTGGAAGTCTCCCTCAGCGATTCGACTGTATGCTCATCACTAAGTTTATATTAAAAGAAAATATTTTAAGTTTATATAATAATGAAAATATTCTAAGTTTATATTTATAAAATTTATTAAAGTAAGATATGGCTCACCTTTCAATAAACTCGAAGAGCTGACAGGTAGAGTTATCGGGAGAAATATCAGTCGCAGTTGCTACTGATGGTATGAATCGATGGGAAAATCGGCGCCCTTTTATACAGGTGATTTCCCTATGCTAATACATGTAGTCTATTCAAATACAATGGAAACGCTGAATCTGCAGTTTCTTTTTTTATGACGTCAATGAAAGGCACGCGCATGCAACGTGACTCGTAACAAACAACATGCGTCATTGTCAAAATTAAAAGAATAGAGTTGCAAATAAACAGATTTCATCATCTGAATCAATAGTCTGTCACGTGCATAGATACAACGAATGACGTCAATGCTAATATAACAAAGCATAGGGTGTTCCGAAACGAAATTACCAAAATTACCGATTGTTCGGATCCCGAAAGAACCTAATGGTCGAAACCGGACGTAACGCGTTCTACGGGACGACCGGGTCCTGCTGGCACCTAAACCTCGTTGATCCGATCATCAGGTCACGTGTTACAAGCGATCTCAGGTTCCATCGGGGATACGGCTACGGATTAGGGCTTATCTTGTAGATCTCGATCTACCGGTCTCGTGGGTACCGCCCGCATCAAAATCGGCCCAGCGGTTGCGGAGCAAATCGGGTTTGGAACTTTGCCAAATGAATTGTTTTTTGGCGGGATTTTTTTTTTGTTTTTTTTTCTTAAGTTTTTTTTGGGGTCAAAGGTCAACTTTTTTTTTTCTCAAGGTCATCCTGTAACCGCCAGGTCAAAGGTCAAGGTCATCCTGGTATCGGCTTTTTCTATCTACTCTTAATGACTCCGGGTTACATGTGGTGTCAAACCTGTTGAATTCAAACGACCTATCAACAATGCTGAAAACCTTAAAAATAACTGAACCACCGTCAACAAAAGCGTTGAGGAGTGCCGTGCAAAATATCTTGTTGCTTCTCGGATTGGTGGCGTCGAAGAAGGTGATCATACCATATATGATAAACTCGTTGGGTATTATGAAACGCCAGCCAGGGTTAAAAGAAAATGGTGTAGATCCTGAACAAGAGATCGAGACGATACATCCGGCTAAACGACCTGAAAAATAAACAACGATATTACAACCAGAAAGATCGACAAACACAGTCGGTAGATGAGAGAGATACCCACAAGAGAGATTATCGGCACCAGAAAAATGAGAAACCTCGCGGCAGATCTAATTATGGTTTTGTATGCGTCTGCGAATGTTTGCGTTTCTGCTTGTATAACATCAGTCCATTTCGCCTTGTAGCAGACATATCGGCCGCCTTGGATGTCCACCACCCAACAGTCTTTATCGGATGTGCAATCACACCGTTCGGTGGAGTGGCCCGACGAACAGAAGAAGTTTTTTATCGCCAAACTCTTGTGGCCACAGGTTTTACTTATCAATTTACAAATCTGTTCACCGTCGTCGAAAATCTTATAACACCCGGACAAATTTGTGGCGGTCTCATGTAGAAACTGTCCGAGTGATACCAATGTCACACCCGACAGTGTACCGACAAAGACCAATTTACCAATTTTAAACACCTTCCCACCAAATTTCGCCACAAATTTTTCAGCAGTTGCCTTCAATTCGGTATTGGATTGAATCAATTCATCTATGTCTTTTCCACTATACTCCAGAGTGGACGACTCGAGTCCGTGTTTAACGAGAAACTCGGTACGTTCGGGGATAGATATTATTCTTTCGGTCGCCGAATGTTCGATTTCCGTTAATATTGATTCGGGAATTGTTTTCGGCAGCAGTAGATCCGTCGCGGCTTTTTCCAAAAGTTTTGGATGTATCTTCTCTAGGTCGTGGATCGCTATATTTTTGAAATGTATAAACTGTTCTCGACCGATCATCTCTTCGCCATTCTGGAATACAATCGCCTGTTCTTCGCTTCCCACGGTCTTATACAACGACTCAAACCAATTGAATATTTTGCTCATTTTTAATTATTATTATACCCAGTGCCTCATTGTTGGTCTCTTTATTGTAAACCAATCGGTCGTCTAGATCGCTCACAAAAGTGTTTTCGTCGTACCCGAGAATCGGAATAATCGCTCCATCATCGTAGCTGGGGGGGATTTATTTTTTCAGTCAAACAGTGGGTTGTCTTATCATCGAGATAAGTCTGCAGTTTATTGTATTGACACACACAAGTGTTGGTTTTAAAATCATAACGTCCAACTTCGTCAGACATTGGCAAGTTGTTTTTACAATAGTCTCTGAGGCATGTGTTGATTCCGTCGAATTGGATGAAAATCAGCTTATTATTGTGTTCGTCGAAACCGTAATCTATGCTCAACAAATCCTTGTTCATATTGTCGTATGTAACCGTCTTTTACGGTGTCATTGTCATAAGTGAGTGCATAATAACCAGCTATATTTTTACCGGTAATTCGAGAACGAAACCCGGGATATTTCGATATACAATTCCATTTTTGTGATCTGTGGTAAAACACTAAATAGACAAATTTTACGTTACACACATCTTCTGGAGCTTTATAACAATATAGACCGTCGGGTAAGGCAAAATATTAATCACCCTTCAGTTCGGTCAACATCCCGTTGCATAACGTCTTACAATCACATTTATAACAGTGTCTGGGGGTGTGTGTACAATTGATCTGAGTTTGTGGTTTGTATAGTTTATCCGAACAAATAACCGCAGTTATTATTGCTACCTTAAACAGATGCGTGATCATTTTTTAAACTAATCCGATAAGATGGTGAAATTGGTCCCAATAGACGTGACGAAAGATGCAGAATAATTGAATGGATTCTTCTGAATCACGGGTTCGTTATATTTCAGAATACCAGAATGGTATTTGTTGTTGGTTATAGTCGTCGGTTCGTCTATTGTAAAATTCTGCGGCAATATATCACAGTGTTGATTGTCATTTTGAATTGATTTAATTTTTTTCAAATCCAATTTCGTACCTTTCAATATAATCGGATCGGACTCACAAATATTTTTAGTCGCCACCACACCCAAAGGTGTCATAACACAGTTAGGTATATACCTGGATACGATGTCCGGACCCTCTGTTAGTGTGCTGGGATAGCTGTTTGCGATGAATTTTTTCCAAAACTGCTTGGCTTCTATGTCATACCACCTGGCTAGTTCGTATTGGGCGTCATAATCCAATATTATTGGTTTTATTGACTGGTGCTCACGTGTGACTGATTTCATAAATTCACTTTCGAACGCCTGTATAACGTTGTGATTAAGAGATGTGATGTTGTTATCGGAGCAGGTGTTGTTTGAGACGACATCAGCGATCAGAACTGCGTTGTCAGGAACACGATCGGGGACGATCGCGTACCCAGCCGTGGGTTTGTTTATCGCCCATTCATCAATATCGTCAACGTTCGGTATCATTACCGAAATAGTGTCACTTTCTTTGGCGCATATAGTTTCTTGTGTTGCCGGTGGGTATTGTAACAATCTGTTCGGTAATGTCGATAGCAGCGCTAGCGCTGACAAAGAATGTACATACATCAAATTCATACCGAACAATAGATAGTCTTGAACAGTAGGCGATTTGTTCAGTGGTGTGGCACAGCGGAATGCTACCAATCTGTTATACTTGGTGGGATTCAAATATACGTATTTCGTTCTGTTTGCCGTTTTATAACTCACGTGTCCGCCCGGTTTTACAGATTTTATATGTTCATAATGGGATTTTAGTTCTTCCTATTGTGTTTTAACGGCAGACACCTTATAGAATTCAGGATGGTTTTGAACATATTCTTCAATGTCGGAATCGCTTGCGGAAATCAGTATATCCGACCTCTGTCTCTTTGCTCCCGTGTCTGATAAGGTGCGTCGCATTCTACGCCGATCTACGGCGACTGCCCTTTCTGTTATATATATTCTAAAATCTCTCCGTTATTATTGTTTAATCCACGCCAACTGGGAGCCATACTGTTATTTCCGTCTAAGGCCAAAAGGGACCAAATAAATTCACCTCGGGGCATGACAAGACATCCTTTACGAAATACCACGTTTGTCATACATCCAGGATTTCCGGATCTATGTATATCTTTCTTTAGTATATCATGTGATTTATATGCGGTCAGATAGGGAATTGAAATATTAACATCCGTGACACAAACCGAAGGATCGTGTAGATCTTTTAATTTCTTCTTGCGCGTGACCAGTCCGAATAAAGGTAAAAGGTCAGATACACAGATTCCAGAAACGGTTTCTGAAAGTTTATTCCTATATTTCTCGTAATTGGGCCGTTCGGCTTCAAAAAAAAGAATTTTCAAGTAATTTTTCAGTATAATCCTCGTAGTGTGGTATCACGCATTTTTACACCGATGTGCCATGTAGAGTGGTAATCATTTTTTTTAATGAATTTTTCAGATTGTCTATCCTGGTGGTATTGAGTTTTGTCTATAGATATTTTCCACAACTCTATTATTATTATTATTTATTAATACTTCATTCTGACGTTTAATCGGACAGTATTGTAATATTCGTTCCTAGACTGGTCACGAAGGATGGACTATAGTTTAGCGGGTTCTTTTGGATTTTCGGATCGCTCAGTCTCACCACCCCAGGTCTTTCGCCTTCAGGCAGTTGATCCTGTTCGGGAAGAGGTCTGGGAATTATATCACACTTCCAGCCGGTTCTGGGGAGCATCCAGATATTTTTAAAATCCATTTTATGGTAATTGAAAATCAACGGATCTCCTTCGTAGATGTTTTTGGTCGCCACCACACCTAATGGCGTAAGAACACAATTGTATGAATTTATACAAATCATCTCTTCACCATTAGTCAGTTGGTTCGGGTAACTATTAATTATTATCTTCTTCCAATATTGTTGCGCCTCTAAGTCATACCTCGTGTCAAGCCCCGTGCGTTGGAACCGCGTGCCTTTCAAGATATTATATTCCTCCCTGACCTGGCTCATGTGTTCGGTTTCCATCGCGAGTAAAATGTTGTGGTTTAAATCGTTGTTTGTGCCACAAGCGTTATGGTTTTTCACGTCGGCCACAAGAACAACGAAGTTGCATATTGTCGGTTCGGCCATTGTCAATCCATCGGTGCCACCGTCTAACGACCAACTATCTAAATCATTAATCTTTGGTATTGAGACGCATATTGTATCTTTTCTCGGAGGACAGATGCTTTCACGCGTGCCCGGTGGATATTGTAGCAGACACTTTGGCGGCGTACTGACCAAAGTGAGCGCGGACAACGACTGCACGTATAATAGATTCATCGCGAACAGCATATAATCCTGATCGATAATACTCTTCTCTTGTGGCGATACACACCTGAACGCCTTTATTCTATTATACAGTGTCGGATTTATGTATACGTAGCGCGTATTTGCGTTCTCCACTTTTACTAGCCTTATTTAAAGCGGTCGGTATTTTTGAATGGTTATAGTGTGTCTTAGTCTCTTCTTCTTTTTTCTCCATGCTTGGAAGGACAAGGACCGGATCCTGATTGTTTGCAGCGGCGGCCAGTTTTATAAATATTTTGAACACGTCGTCTTCTGTGTCGCCCTGGGCGATTTTGGCCGATTCGATGGCCAACAGCGACCATATTATCTCACCTCTCGGAATTATCAGACATCCCTTTTGGAATACCAAATTAGATGGACATTTCTGACTTAGGGGTTCTTTCTCGCGCAATTGGTACGCCGGTGAGGCGACCAGAAAACTTATCACCGCGTCATGGCGCGTGAAACACGACATTGAGTTGAAGAGATTTTTTACGTTGTTTTCTTGCGAAACCAATCCGCAGAATACAAACTGGTCCGGTCGGCACAGACCGGAGATCGTGCCAGACAACATATCTCCATATTTTTCGTAATTCTTACGCTCCTCTTCGAAGATTTTGTTCTCGAGTAATTTCACACCTTCGACATACGTATTAAAATGAGGAATTACGCATTTCTTCACAGATGTGGTGTATAAGCCGGTAGTCATTTGTTTTAATAAAAAATAATGAAAAAATCGAAGAAAGGTAAAGTAAAAAAAAAATTACAGCCACTGTGTGTATCGCAACGGAACCCAATTGTCCGAAATATACCACCACGAATCGATATGAGAGGACACAGGGATCGAAGAACCCTAAAGCTGAATTCGTTTCCAAGAAAAAAGTCGTGGGTGGTGAACGCTGTCACCGCCGCTCTCGATCTCGATCGCGATCCCCTGTCGCCCCTAGGCAAAAGTGCACGCGCTCACCCATGACTAGATCATTTAGATCGTCCAGATCCCAATCGAGATCTCCTCGTTCTAGAACAATATCCAGATCAAGGTCTCCTCGTAAACATGTGAAAAAATAGTGGCAAATTATGATAATAAAAAATGTGTATTTACTGTAATAATAGTGATGGTGAAGGAGAAGGAAGAAGAGTTATTAGGTTCGAAAACTTCTCCGATAACCATCCTTGTTTATACATTCCTTTCGTCACCGATCTGTTGCGGCTCACACTTTCACCAATGTTATTCGGCGACGAATTGACTGAGCGAAACAGACGGGAACTGATGCCGCAGGTGATACTGAACATCATAAAAACGTTTATCGAGTTGTGTCTCGATATCGATGTGACGCTGAACAGCGACACTCTTGCCGAAGGAAAACAAACTGCTAAAGATTTTGAGGAATCCAAGAAAACTGATGTCGATGAAATAAAGAGATTTTTCAATATCGAAACATATATGACGTCACCAACATCTTATCGCGACGCAATGAGAAATATCGTAGAATTTGAAAAAGTTTCAGATTTCATTCCATGTAGAGAATATATCGCCTTGGAACGCATTCCGGCCGGTCAGAACCTTTGGGGACCCGCAAACTGGCAAGTTATACATATGACCGCTCTAAAGCTCGACAATTGCGCGTCACCATCTGTCGAACATGTTGACTCTATGGCTTCGCTTTTTGCGGTCTTCGACATGCTACTGCCCTGTAGTGTTTGTGCCGATCATTACAAATTATCAGAATCCGACGATGACGATCATTTTAATAATCTTGTTTATAAATCACTAAATCTTTCTCGTCCGTTTCCTGTGACGCTTCCGACAATTTTTCTCATAAACGTCCTCAAAAGCACCACATTTGAAATGACATCATTACTTCACAAATCTTGTAAACCGTTCGGTTATAGAGACACTGAAAACTATATGGAAGAGTAGAAGAAATTCATAACCAACGACACCAACAACTCCAACGCCAATATCATACACACCACGGACAAGATTAAAAAGAGTCGAGGTGGTGGACGAAAATCAAAAATAATGACCAAAAACCAACATATTACAGTATAAAATAGCGATTTTATACTATTATAACTTAAACTCTGACCGGAAATGACCGATTGCCGTTGTATTTATTCCATCGGACCAAATAAGCCGTCGAGGACAGGTAGTGGCTAGCGGAGATCGGAGTTCTTTTTTGAAATGTTCAAAATTTACAGCGTTTTCTTCTTTGGTGCCGGCCGAAGTGATTTTTTCCACACCTGTTGATAACTGTAAAGCATACACTTTACATTTTAAACCGACGTATTCAGATACAACCACACCTTTACATTCGTCTTTGAATTTCCCCGGTCGCCCAGCATTCACGAATGAGCGACACTGTTCACAGTTTGACAAATCGAAATATATTTCGTAATCTTTCATGCGCTTATATACATCGTTGAGCCCAGTGATCTCAAGAACAAACGATTCCGTGTCCACATACAGCAGCTTCTTGTTGGGAAAAATTAATGTTATAATAAAATAATCGTAATAAAATTCGTACATATAATACTTTGATAGGTCCAGAATACATACGCCCAAAGAAATGGGTTTATTGATTAAATTCATCCGTCTTTTGAGTTGAACACCCACCAAAAAACGCGAAGATTCATTGAAATATACAGTCCGATCGACAAAGTTTGGTTAATTTACGTATCTATCGAGTTTTATTCGCGTATGCTTTAACATCACCTGGTAGGCGAATGATGAAACTGTAACAAAATGCGCCAAATCAAGTCCATAGCAGCTAAATAATTCGTCCCGCACTGATTCGAACTCGTTCATCATTTCTCTTATGAATTTATACTTATCAGGCTTGACGTTGAAATAATTTCTGATATCCAAAAAGCCGGCCGTATTGGCGAAATTGGTAACGTGCTCGCCTCTCATCATGCGATCTTACATCGATTACCTCATCAATTAGCTCTACGCATGTGTGATCCTTCATCACGTGGCTCGCGCTCAGACAATAGCAAAATTCCCCTAATTGCTGGTTCTCCTGTCGCCATATTCCTTTCTTCCCGAATCTTACTCACTGAAGTTAAATCGCTCGACCGTAACGGACGTGTCACACTAAGCTGTCAACGGACGCTCCCGCTTGCTTTGGGCTGGCGTCATTTCATGTAACGGTGTGTGCCTTCCGATCTTATGTTGCCGTCAATACTCGCAATTGCGGCCCCAAATAACGAGCTATTCATTGTAAAACGTGCATTCAATCAATTAACGAGCTATTCTTGTTGTTATTTATTCGATTAATTACCGGACTTTGTGAATTTGTGTTATCCCGTGTTGTGAACTTGCAAACCGTTTTCTTAAACTGCAATTATTCGAGTTTTAGCAGTGCCTTACATGTACTATTAACGTATCAGTGTTTATTGTGTGAAATCTGTACAGACTTAACGGAACATTTAGTGTTTTCTACAACGACATCAACGAACGAAGCATCCTGGGAAATCTACGCACTCAAAATAGAGTAAGTACTGTTGAACTCATTGTTAATTGCAGTGTTATTCCATATATATGTTCCTTTCCATCCACAAAACCTTCCTATTCCTTAACGAGCCACGCATTACGCCTAATGTACGCTTCGAAGCTACATTGCGCTCTTTGTTTACAGGTGGTAATCGATCCCACCAATTTAACGAATTTAAGCACGATATAGGAATTATAAAACCATTTAATTACCGCATCGAACAAGTGGTCATCTCCGCGCCTGATTCCGAACAAGTGGTCCTAAGCCGTACCGGATATTTGCATTAATAATTTCAATATACAGTCTACGATAATTATCAGTTTAACATTATTTGCGAGTGGTGTCTTACAAATAAAATTGTGCATTGTATTGAAAAAAGTAAATCTTGTCAATACAATTACATATAATTGTTATTCAACTCTGCCGTAAAATTATATTTTTGTATGGCAGCAGTTGTCACAACAATTCTTTATTCAAACAACATGTGTAGTCAACAGCATACAATCGTTAAAACAAAGTTCATTCATAACATAACGTCATTTCCTTGTGTCTCTTGTGTGTGTATATGTGCGCGCGTGTTAGTAACGACTCCACGCTTTAACAAAACGGTGCAGTCCTTTCTCTCTCCAACGGAGAGTTGTAGAGGGCCAGTCAGCCATTTTTTACTTCCAAACCAGGGTGGGGATTGACTCAGTTACCGGTCCCCCACCACGCGCATGCAATCATTACCAATTCAACCTACGTCTGGACAACATCAGCTGTCTACTCAACTTAGCATCAATCTATTGCTGTCATTTCAAATAATATTAACGATTGTACCAACAACGAAATTTATTTATTTCAATTACATAATAAATATTTTCAAACGAGCTTACAATAAAATTGAAACGTTTAATTCACAGCAGTGTCTAATATCAATAATCCGAACGAATCTCAAGCCAGCGTTGTTAATCCGAACCTTTCGTAAACCGACCTCAATAATCCGAACTCATCTAACGAATTCTCGATTCGAATTATAGGGCGTTTTCAACTCATTTAAACGACATAATTTATATTTTTTTAAAATATTTATAAATTATTACATTCAACATGAATCCGGACTCAAGCGTTTCAACAATTGACCCGGTCTCAAATCCGCTTTTCGTGCAAGCGCGCACAATCAAACGTGAATTGGACAATATGATTAGTGTTCAATTGACAATCAAATTACCGGCCGTCGCTAACGCATCCTTTCACACTGAAGCGAACCGATTGCGCGGCGAATTTGACACAATTTTAAATCGCCTAGTTCAACAATTAAAAGATAATTACACAACTGACAACGAACAGTCTATCGCAAAATTGCAGAACGACATCAATACCAAATATTACACAATTCTCGCACACAATTTACCTAGCAGCAACGATTCGAACAAAACTGTTTCAGATAGCACTCTCGTACAATTGCCCAAAATTCGACTGCCAATTTTTAGCAGCAAATTAGACGAATATCCTAACTTTATCTCACTCTTTAACGATCTTGTTCACGGTAATTCGCAATTAACCTCAGTTCAAAAATTGCATTACTTGCGCACCAGTCTTCGTGACGAACCGCTTAAATTAATTTTTCATCTGCCAATTACAGCAGAAAATTACAAGCTTGCATACAACTTGTTAAACGAACGTTTCGCTAATCCACGCCGCCTTGCATATCTACATTTATCGCAAATACTCAATTATGCCGTACCCAGCGAATTCAATCACGAACAGTTCAAAGAATTTCTCAGCGTGCATGAATCGGCAATTTCCGCATTAAAGCTGCTCAATATCGACTTAACCGATTTCTTGTTATTTAGCATAACTTACCGCAATCTTAGTTTATCTGTGCAACAATCGTTTGAATCCACAATTAATTCAACCGAAATACCTTCATATTCGCAATTGTTAACGTACATTGCCTCTCGCATGTGCGCAACGGAGTTAACATCTGTTTCTCCTAACCATACACCCGCGCATACGCCAACTCGGTCAGTCATGCGCAAATCTGCGTCACCTCAGTTGTCTTTGTCAAAACGTCATGCCTTGCTGGTCGAATCACACGACTTCGAGCCCAAGGACCCGGATACACCTAGTTGTCACTTTTGCGATTCTAACGCGCATAATATATTTACTTGTACTGACTTCTTATTGTTGTCGCTCGAAGAACGGTATCAAGCTATTTCAAACTCACGCCGTTGTTTTGCTTGTTTTGGCAAGCACAATCGCAGCAGGTGCAGATCCCACCGCTCTTGCAAAACCTGTGGAGCCAGAGAACATCACACTCTCCTTCATCGGGAACGAGTACCAGCCTCACCCAAACGATCGTCCGACTTCAATGAACGTCGCAGCTCAGCACCCGTCGTACTTCTGACAGCGTAGCGACTCGTACTCCTGCCAGTTGACCTCCATTAACGCAAACGAGCAACTCGCCTAACGGAGCCACCAATAGGCATTTTTCAAATCAACGATCAAACGCTCAGTCATCCTCTTCGTCGCCGATGCATGACCCTCCGCCTGCATCCGCCCCAATTATTGATAACTCGGACCATACTACCCTCGCTTGTCAAACCGGCAGCACCGCTATAATACTTGGCACTGCACTCCTGCTCGTGCAAAACGAATCCAGCGATTACGTAAAGCTCCGATCCGTTTTAGATTCCGGTTCTTAGACCTGCCTAATAACGGAACGCGCCGCCAAGTCCATTAACGCTGTTATAACCCCAGTCGTCAAAATCTGGTGGAAATAACTTCCACTTCAACGCCCATTAAGGGAACGACTCAAGTAAACGTGGCATCGCTAATAAACAACAATTTTGAAACGTCAATCTCTGCGTTGGTGGTAAACAAAATCACTAATAATTTACCTACCACTCGTATCTCGCACTCGGTGAAAAACCAGTTCGCCAACAAGCAATTAGCCGACCCCGAATTTTATCGTCCGGCTCCAATCGACTTGCTATTGGGCGCCAGTGTTTTCGCTGACATCGTAGCTAACGAATCGCACTCTTTCATACCGGGAACGCCCTCCACCTTGTCAGCCGGCAGCATTGGCGCAGTTGGTAACGTGCTCGCCTCTCATCATGCGGTCTTGGGTTCGAATCCCGTTCAGGCACGGCATATTTTCATACGTTACAAAAAATCATTTCATCCTTCACCGTCTGCATTAGCAGTAATTGCAAAACAGTCGGACGTTAAAAAAAAAATCCACCTTGTCAGCAGTCTTCGGGTGGGTTTTATTCGGGCAAGTTCCAATGCATTCAACGTCTAGTCACGCTCATCAATTGAATTCGCTCTTCACTCAAGTTTCCGATGTTCAGGCCGATCTTCAACGTTTCTGGGAGTCTGCAGAATTATCCGATCTTCCAGTCCCGCATCCAGATAACGACTTCTGCAAAAATTTGTATAAAACAACGACAACTCGAGACCATCAAGGCCGATACACCGTAGTCTTGCCATTTTGAGCTAACCACGCTCCACTAGCGTCCAACCGCTCCATCGTAGCACGATCCGCTCTAAATTTCGCATCACGAGTGTCAACTCAACCCGCGTTGTCCAAAAAATATCACAACTTCATGCTCGAGTACCTAAATTTAAAACATATGTCGCTCGCATCCTCGCCGTCTTCCTACATCATTGCGCACCACGGAGTCTTCAAAACTTCCGACCCCAACGGAAAAATACGAGTAGTCTTCAACGCATCATTCCCAGATTCTTCTGGTAATACACTGAACGACGTCCTATTACCGGGACCTAAGCTGCAAAACGTTTGACAATACGAATGAACCAAATGTTGTCACCCCTACAGAGAATCACGTCTGGAATTTAAATATGGAGATTTAAATATGTTGTGCGTAATGGTAGACGTCGTCTAAACTACCCACATGGTCGGTGTTGGGTAACAGTTTGGCACAAACATAGATACGTGGTAAAGGATTAACGTTCTTGAAAACATATGCGATAGCGGTCTTTAGTGACGAGAATAGAGTAGTAATATCGTCCCGATCGAAAGTGATATTTTTCAAATCAATATCCAATACGATATGATGTTTATACAAATGATTCAGTGATATACTTATCGTATAGGGTAGATGAGATTATTTATTAATATTTCTAGAAAATACGCACGCATCGAAGCAGAAGCGGTGTCCGAAAACATAAAACAATCATATTCGTAATTGTATGATTGCAGCGTGTGTATAATTTCATTCTGGCCTGTTATTATACTTCCTCCAAAGTAGCCTGCCACATTATTGGATTTGCAATATTGCTTCATCCTCCTTATAATATCAGACGTTTCCTTCATAATCCAACTCAATAATGAATTGTTTGAGGTCGTGTAAAACCTTTTTATAAGTTTCGTATATATGGTTCGAGTTTCTACACACCACGCCCGGTAGCAATTTCATCAATTCGGAACACATGCAGTTGTGAATCCGTTTTTCGATACCGGGGGCGTGGGACCCCCTAGCAAAGCTGCAAATCGACAAGCATGTCTTCTTAGAGTTGATTCTCTTTAAGGTTTTAATAGTGTTGTTGGGCGGCCATTTAATACCCAGTCTCCAATACGTAGCCAGACAACCGAGAAAATAGACCAAGTTGCAGATATACGCGGTTATATCCAAATGCGCCCGTTTTTGAATCAGTTTAGCGCAGTAAGTTTTCATTTTAGACGACGGTATCAGTTCGTCGGCAACATATGTACTCGCGGATTGTTTATTTTGTCGCTCGGCTTTGAGAAGTGGATGGACGCGTTTAGAAAACAGGCCAAACAACTGTTTATCCGGTATCGGGTGTGAGAAGCTGAGAATATAATTATAGGAACAACACAAGATGCGCTCATTATATTCATCTATCAGAAGTAAATCCTCCGATAGGCAATACGGAAACATATGAAAAGGTATCAGATCTATTATGGCGTCGATATAATTCGTTAATATTGCACCGGAGAACGGCGTCTTCTTCATATACTCGGCAAGCGTTGTTAGCTTGCGCGGATGGACGAATTCCGATACAAACAAACCCGGGTAAAGAAATTTACGGTTCGTTTCTTTTTCCAGAAGCAGGTTAGTCTTTTTACCGTGGTCTGAAGCCCAGGGGAAGCCGGTGGTTTGGTCGAAGGCCAGTATGTGGTTTGTAGCGTAAAGCATTCTGCGGCCGTCATTTGACAGATATAGAAACGTTTCTATGTTGGCAAAGGAGTCGCCACCGCAGGTGCCGGTAAATCGGTTATACCAGTCGCATTGGGTGATCCAAAGTGGATCAATCGTATCAACCAGACATTTCAGGTAACAATTTTGAATGAAATTTTTAGTCATTTTCAATTCGCTTTCGAACGACCGGGTGTGGTGTAGACGTAGAATCAGATTCTCGTTTACACCCACGGATTGGGTTTTTGTTTGCCATTGTGTTGGAAGTCTCAGGTGGTCACGGATCTGGTATGTTCACGGTCACGTCGCTCATCCTGTTGTTTCTATGTCTAATACATTCCATTGTGTTGGAACGGTAGAGTATGAAAAACTTCTCGAGAGATATGATAAGTTTCATTTTTTCTTATTTTTAACGGAATGCGGCCACGAGACACCCCAACGAAATCAAAAGTCCAATTATTGCTATTAGTTTCCCTTCGTTCATTTTTATACTAAACACGCTTCTAAAACGACCGGTATGAGCTAAGGCGGTGTGCAAACCCCACCGAATAACTGAGCGGTAAAAAAGTCTGTTGCAACAGCGGCACGTCATATCGCAAGATCGTCTGCATTCGTTCCCAAATTAGGTTGTAATCCTGGTTAGGTTTTCTCATTCTTATTATTTAGTTTGTTAATTTTTTTTAATCGACCTACATGAAACTTTCCGATATCAATTCCCACGAGTCGAATTTCTTATCGAAACCCAACCTACGCACCTTCATAAGATTTTCTTTCTTTTGAAGAACTTGTTCCACTAGGTAAACGCCGTCATGTTTAATTTTCGCCAGCTCCTCTTCGTAAAATTGGCCCTGGATTGAGTTGTCGTTCGAATCTATAATTCTATAGGTTACGGGCATATAATTGTCGATTACTTCGACAACTGTGAAAATGGCCGGAGTCCACTTGTATGTGTAACCTTTTTGGAATGTCTCTTTCATTCGGCTTATCCGCACTTTATCACCAACTTTGAATTTCGGATATTTTCTTTTTCGTTTGGGCACGGGTCGATTTTCGTTCAACCCCTGTAGAATCTCGGCTTCGTTCTGTTTACCTACATCCAACGGCCTACAACCTATAGATCTGTGGATTTTGTTATTGTATCGGTCGACGATTTCATCTAAAAATCTATCCATACTCCTGTGTCCTCTTGCAATTTGCAAAACAGTCGGACGTTAAACAAAAAAAAATCTTATGAAAAATTCCTTATATATCCACTGCTTCAGGGTCCTTATTACCCTCTCCGCTATCTGACTTTTTGTATCGGAATGTGTACTATAGTGGTTTATATTATGTTTCGTCATCAGCCGCCCAAACGAGGTGTTTTAGAACTCCGTTCCTTTATCGCTTTGTATATTCTTTGGTGGGGCGCCGGCAGTGTTCAATACACCTTCAAGCGCCTCGGTAACCTGCTCGCCGGTTTTATTCTTCACGGGCACACACCATAAACGCTTTGAAAAACAGTCTATTGCAAATAAAACATACCTATATCCGCGGTTTTGGCGGATATCGTCTGGAAATTCCATAAGATCTATTTGAATCAAATCACCGATCCCTTTCAGCATCACCCGTCGCCTGGGAAATTTAAGCCTACGCTGTTTGAACAATTCGTTTACCACGTCGAGTTTTTCCTTGGACATTGTTTTTCGTTTTTTTTTGAAAATATACTTTAAAAAATGGATTTTATGTTATGGTTGGATGAAGATGCCGTCCGTTATGGGGAGATACACGGGTTGTCATTGATCGAACAACATACAAAAGTTGCGCCTATACTTCCAAAAATCTACAACTGTTCACACGAGTTTTCACATCCCGACGGAACCTAATTTGCAGTGGACACAAGAAGTGGTTCCGTTTTAAGACATACATGTTTTACAAAGGCGGTTACCGATCTGATTCGACACAGTAACCTGAAAAACTTACCAGTTAGATCAGTGGAAAATGGCGTCGGGTCTTCTACGCTGGCCGCATTTATTTTCGCCATATACGGCGTTCTGTTATACGTGAGAATCGGATGATTGACGGCGAAATAAAAAATGTACCTTGACATATGTAAGACGATAGACTCGAAAATTACGGAAATTATTTTCCTTGCCGACAAGTGGCAGAATTACCTAGATTCCTTGCTTTGTCTGTATTCGAAATGGGGCAAATTTTTAGAAGAATTAAAACGTTTTCTGGACAGTCATTACGAGAGTGTGACGGGATTTAAAAATCTTGAATATTATTGATTCGTATACTGTATAGCTGATGTTATAGAATTTGGTTTGAGGAAAATAATCGAACACGAATATGAAGTTATAAAATATATCAGAGATTTACATTTTAATTTATCGACGATAGACTCGTTTGCAACCTTCCGCAGATTGAACTCTGAAAAAATAATCGAGGAATTTTCCAGAAAAAATACCAACTGGAATGTTAAACGTGGTCACGTAAAAATGAATATGGATAGTATTAAAACCATAAAAGATAAGTGTAAAGATCGGTGGAGGGTTTACCGTTTATAAAATAAAAAAAACACATGATATAAATTATAATTCAAACATGATTTATTTAATGAAAACTACTACATTTATAAAAAATATCAACAATGAATTTGTTATGAGTTATGTCCAATGATATTGGAAAAATTAAGAGATTTTCAGTTTGTAGACGATCGACCATTTCGGCTAATCTGACCCCATAACAGATGAGATATTTTGAATTTTTCAAATAGTCACGAAGGAATCTCTCAAAAAATGTGAAGCCATTGGTTGAGGACAGTGGGAGCCACAGGTTCTCAAACTGTTGAAATTGCTTCATATATTTCCATTGTCTTGTGTGGCGTGATAACAATTTCAAATCTCCTTCGTCCATTGTGGAGCGTCCACCAAAACTTTGACCTTTGAACTCGTTGTTATTCTCGGGAGAAATTTGCAAACACTTTCTTCTGAGTTTTTAAACACTTTAATGCAGGCTTCTTTGAAAAAAAATGTATATTGTTGTATTCTGGATCACTGCCACCGTTTTGATCGTGATCATCACGGTTGATGTTATTATGTCCAATGAATGATTATGAATAATAGCCGGCCGCATTGGCGATGTTGGTAACGTGCTCGCCTCTCATCACGCGGTCTTGGGTTCGAATCCCACTCGGGCATGGCATTTTTTCATACGTTACAAAAAATTCATTTCATCCTTCACCGTCTGCATTAGCAGCAATTTGCAAAACAGTCGGACGTTAAACAAAAAAAAAAAAAAATAATCGAATCGTTTCGTTTGTCGGCTTCATCCGGGCTCCATCTCTTATCTGGTATATTTTTGTCGGCTTATATAAATACAAATTACGTTGTAATAAATAAGACACCGAATAAAAAACACCCCTCCACTGGTATTATGATGAGGGTAATGATGATGACGTCAAGATGGTAGTGCGAATAACATATAGGATGGTAGGAGGTCTGTTGCGATTGAGAATTTGTCAATAATTTGTTGGAAATTTTTCTCGTAGTATTTTATCAGCTCCCTCAAAGCGGTCCGTCTTGGCTCGGATGACTCTTTCTTGTACGACCGCCATATTTCATCTACTAAAACGGTATGACACGTGCTGAATATGTTCTGATACGGTATGTGCATGTTGATACCAATCCGAGTGACTATATCAAAGGCCATAATCCCCAGAGTCAACACGGGTAAAATTTCACATTGTCTTTTCTTCCTTAGTAGGTTGAACACATTAAACAGGATCTGTTGCAAATTTCCAAATCCATTTGAAAACTGTCAGATTTTCTTGACCGTATCATCGGAATTTTGATAACGGAAACATGACTGATATTCATAACATTTAAAATTTCGGTCATTTTGTTCAGTTTTGTTGTTTATTCTTAACTGCAATGAGTCGATTGGTTTTAATTTTTTTAATAATTCCTTTTAAAAAAAGAAAATGTAACATTATAATAAAGTTCAAACCAGTATGATATTATTTAAAAAATTTAAACTGTAAAATTATACCGGGTGAGCATAAAGTCTTGCCCTGATTATAAAAATTTATTGCAGAATAACTGTTTGACATAATAATTTAAATTTGATGCTGTTACATAGGTTAGTGTTCATAGTTTTTTTAAGATTACTTACATAAGTAAACTTCAACGTGTGCCCCCTTGGTAGCTCGGAGAATGTCGAAGCGGTATTCCAGTTCCCGCCAGGTGTTTTGTAACATGTGTTCTGTCTCAGTACCCACAGCAGCTTGTATCCTAGCCTTCAGTTCGTCAACGTCAGCAACTGGTGTGGCGAAGACTCTATCCTTGATATAGCCCCAGAAAAAAAAGTCAAGAGGAGTAATGTCTGGAGAGCGGGGTGGCCAGGGTGTTGGACCATCCCTTCCAATCCACCGATCCGGAAATGTTTCATCCAGGAAATTACGCACTATCAAAGCCCAGTGGGGCGGTGCCCCATCTTGCTGAAAAATTATCCGTGGTTGATATTCTTCTAACTGTGGTGCAATGAACTGTTGCAAAACATCTAAGTAAATGTTAGCGTTAATGGTGTTTTCCGTGATGAAACATTTCCTGGTCAGATTTGTTTGGATGGTTTTATTTGTATGGCGATTTGGTTGGTGGTGTAGATTGAGTTATTTATTTGTATTTGGTTTTGGATTTTTTTTTACTTTCTGGCTCTGTATTTTCCTCATCTTATTCTAATACGAAGTTGGTGATAATGATGATGATGATGATGATGGGTATATGTTTTATTTATTTAAATTCTAAGTTGAAAAGAAGATAAGTAGAGATAGATAGATAGATAGATAGATAGATAGAGAGTAGTAATTTTTTTTCTGTTTATTAATTAAAATTTATCTGTTCTACTCATTTACTTTATTTTATGCAAGAACTAGGTACTTATTTGAATTTTATATATTCTAAAATTTGTAATGGTCCGTAGAACATATTTTGGTTAAATTTGTTAATTATTATTTACTTTGTTTCAATTAATTTTATTTTGTGATAGTTTACCAGACACCAATTCACAGTTATAATAGTTAATAATTTTTTTTTCTGAAAATGTTTTTACTAGACCGCAATGTACATATATATTTATAATATATATAGTTTTTTTTAAAAAAAGGATATGGTTAATTTCAGTTAATTGATGTGATAATCAATTCATTTAGTAATTTTCATTTGTCTAAAAATAAAACCTTTTCTGTTTTACTCACCAATAACAATCCTAGTACACATAAATAAATCTCATAAGGTTTTATGAGATAAAGGTTAGTAAAAAATATTACTGTGTTGAAAATAAATCATAATAATTGTTTAATAATACAATGTAATTTACATTCACTTGCTTTGAACATAGGATTTTGTGCATAATATAGCACCGTATCAAGATCGTAGTAGCGAGGCATTCTTTTATTCAATAAAGTATTAAATATCGTACACCACGACATAACTTGTAACGAATAACAATTGTACACATCCTCCATGCTGTATCATCGACAATAATTACTTACTAATCTCCAACCATCCCCTTTATATATAGAGATAACAATCTTAACCCCATATCACAAACACAATTCTCTCCCTATCCTCTTCCCAAATTACAGTTTATATAAATTAAACATATACCCATCATCATCATCGTCACCAACTATGTATTAGAATAAGAAGAATAAACGAGCCAGACAGTTAAAAAAATCCAAATACAAAAACTAAATAACCAAAATCACTATACAAATAAAACAACCCAATTAAACAACAAACCAAGTCAAAACAAAAATCCACTTACAAATAAATAAACACACCAATAAAAAAACTGACTATCTGACTTTCAACTTAAGCGTAACTTTGGATGTACCACCACCACCACCATCATCACCACCTTCATCAACACCAACTCATCCTCCATCTATAAACTGTACTGAATAAGGAGAATTAATCGGTTCACCAACACCGACAACATCACCCTCACCACCAACATTATTCATCGGCACTATATATATATTTTTTATAATATTATATTTATCAGTAGTAGAACAATAACCAGACCAACAACAAACACTAAACACGAGCAAATAAAACTATCCAAATAATTATAATCACATTTACTAGTCGTCCAAAAAAATTACAATTTTTTTATCAAATCTTCATTATTATTATTATTGTCATCAAATCTAAAGATTTTTTTATTATTATCTTAAAAAAAACTCACCAACAACAACAATCTATATCCATAAATAAAACTACAACTATACCCATTCTTATCCATAGGTATATTACAATACGAAGAAAAATATAATTAAATAAGAACATAAGAAAATATTATTATGAAATCTAAAGGTTATTTTTTATCATTATCATCTTGAAAACTCACCAACAACAATCTTTATACACATAAATAATTCTTTTGGTAGTGGTTTTATGAGATATAGCTTAGTAAAAAAAGATTCCTCTGTTGAATATATATCACAACCCCTTATTTATTTTTTTACATCGACTTAAACTTTCTATATATTTATGAGCGTCATCGTACGTTACAAACACCCTATTTGAGAACATTCCATTTTCTGACCATACAATCTGACTACCTTACCATATATTCTGACTACCTGACTGAAAAATCTAACTATCTGACCATACGATCTGACTGTCTGACTGAAAAATCTAACTACCTGACCATATATTCTGACTACCTGACTGAAAAATCTGACCATCTGACCATACAATCTGACTGTCTGATTGTAAAGATCTGACTACCTTACTATATTCTGACTACCTGACTGAAAAATCTGACTATCTGACCATAAAATCTGACTGTCTGACTGAAAAATCTGACTACCTGACTATGCATCTGACTGTCTAACTATACAATCTGACTACGTGTCTGAAAAATCTCACTATCTGACCACTCAATCTGACTATCTGACCACACAATCTGACTACCTGACCACACAATCTGCTATCTGACCATAAAATCTGACTACCTGACTATACAATCTGACTACCTGACTGAAACATCTGACTATCTGACCATAAAATCTGACTACCTTATCACACAATCTGACTATCTGACTGAAAAAATCTGACTATCTGACCACACAATCTGACTGTCTGACTTAAAAAATCTGACTTTATAACCACACAATCTGACTGTCTGACCGAAAAAATCTGACTATATAACCACACAATCTGAATGTCTGACTAAAAAAAATATGACTACCTTACTATATTCTTTACGTCGGACTGAAAAAAATTCTGACTATTTTACTGACTAAAAAATCTGACTATCTGACCACACAATCTGACTGTGTAACTGCCACAAACAAATCTGACTATTTTACTATATTCTGACTAAAAAAAATCTGACTATCTGACCTCACAATCTAACTGTCTGACAAAAAAATCAAACTACCTGACTATACAATCTGACTCTCTGACTGCAAAAAAAAATCTAACTACCTTACCACACAATCTGACTTTCTGACAAAAAATCCAAATCCAAAACCAAACAAATATATAAACAACAACACCAACATCCAAACCACCAAAACAATCTAACCATAATACCAAACACAAATAAACACAACCACCTAAATCTGACCACGGAAAACTAATAAAAATCAACCCAATATGACCAAAGAAAACTAAAATAAAACAAATCCAAAACTATTTTGAGACAGATCACTCTCTTAATTTGCGGCTGCGTAACTCGTCTACTTTCTCTTCTTCTACTTTTCTCACCTACGAGGAGTATGCCACTCTATTCGCTATAATAGAAGCCGTTTTAAACAGTCGTCCTCTCTTCGAACCTTCACCCGATCCAGCTGAACAAGCCGTTATATTAATTCCTGGCCAATTTCTCATTGGCGCTCCTCTGCTGCAAACTCTAAAAGAGGACGTGAACCACCGTTTCTGGCTGACATCCAGATGGTTGTTATTCAAACAACTAACACAGTCGTTTTGGAAAACGTGGTCAACAAATTTACACATCCTGATCCAAAGTAATAAATGGAATCGTCAAACTGACAGCTTCGCTCCAGGAGTATTTCTCCGTAAAATGGAAACCTCTTCATAAGAATGGTCGCTAGGAAAAATAAGAAACTTTCCTGGCGCCGATTGTGTTGTCCGTACTGCCGATATCCAAACACAGTTTTTAACTTACGCTTGTCCGATTTCTCGTTTAACAACTTAAAGTTGTCCTGGAACGACATAAAACTCACCAAAGCGGTCTGCTATTCGAGGCTTTCACGTTATTTGTTCGTCTGCCAATTTTACCCAACCGATTTTCCTTCGCAGTATTCTTCTGGGTCCTGTCAGCTTTGTTGCCGCTCGAGTGCTTCGTATTTCATCGTCATGGCATTTACTTTCGGAGTCACACCATTTATTCACTGCCGTCATTGCTGCACTCTTTGATTTCCTGCATAAAGATCAATGGATGTTTATCTCAGATTCAGTTAACGTTTCACCGAATGCCGTCGCTGGCAGCTGTTTCTTCCATTTCGATGGTCCGGCTGTTTATTTCGCTTTTGCATACACTCGCTAGCACTTCCATTTAGTCTAGTATATATGCACGTATGTCGATTTAAACTGACCGCAGTCTGCCGTTCTGGACTCGCCGATCGTGCCTCTAGAGCCATTCGGCTCTTTTTTTCTTTTTGTGTCGATTCAGACTTACCGCATTCTGTCGTTCTGGACCCTTTAAACGTGCTTTTAGAGCCATCCGATTCTCCTGTGTCTTCAAAAGTCAATTCAGACTGACTACAGTCTGCCGTTCTGGACTCGCCGATCAAGCCTCTAGAGAAATCCGATTCTTCTGTGCCTTCTTATGTCGGTTCCGACTGACCGCAGTCTACCGTTCTGGACTTGCCGATCGTGCCTTCAGGGCCACCTGATTCTTTTATTTTTTTTGTGTCAATTCAGACATACCGCATTCTGCCGTTCTGGACTCGCCAATCATGCCTCCAGAACCACTCGTTAGTAGTGTTATAGTGGTGATACTATAGCCACCGCCATTTTGTGTTAAGCGTTGGAGAGTTGGAATAGACGCCGTCTTGTTGTGTGGTAGACCGCCACGCCCCTCGACCACGCGGCAACGCCCTAGACCGCCTTCGCACCACCAGGGGGGATGGTGGGGGATCGCAGCACACGCCCTCGACCAATCACCGCTCCGGGTGGTGTGGTGGGAGGCGCCCGGGGGGTGCGCCCCCCCACACGTGTGATGTTGCGCAATAACCTCTAATCACCCTCGTTTAGCACGCACTGTCGTCACCGCTTGCAGACTTCGGACTGTCCGCCCCTCAGTCGCTATCACCCACACGTTTCCGGTACTCCTTTGTATTGAGCCACTTTTGTTTCGGCCAATCAGAACAGCGCCTGGAGGGGGGGGGAGGTTGTCTGCCCGCCCATGGGAGGGGGTGCTGCATCGCTGGCGCAGTGAGTGCTAGCCGTGTTAAGAGTTGGGAATCTGTCTTGAGGCCACGCCCTCGACCAATCAAAGCACAGCACCTGGAGTGGTTGGGCGGGGGCTCGGGCGCTCCGCCCGGATGCGAACGCGCCGAGCAGGCAGAGGCCCGAGGCCCCGCACCAGCGCGATGCACCGCGCGATCGCATTCATCAGATCAGTTTGTTGACCAATCAGGGTGGTACGCTCGCGTTGACTGTCGCCAACAACAAAGATTTAGTGCTCTTATTTTCTTCGCATGAAACTACTAACACCGCAGTCTAATATGTATGAACCGGTGACTTTGAAACTCAAATCGTGGTGTGCGGTGATAAATATGCTGCTTAGTCACAGCTATACGGGTCTGGACCAGTATGAAAATAGATTTTTGGTACGGTTGTCGATGATTGACGTGAACCATGTGGGACTATATGGTGTTAGTGGATTTAAAAAGATGACTTCAAAATATTACAATATTAACTATCTTATAAATCATATAGCGTGGCCTTTAGAATATAAAACCATTAGGAGAGTGTTCACGCTAAAAAAGGACGCTCGTAAATTTATAGAAGACAGCGTTTAGATTAAAAAATACAGTTTTTGTAAAATCTTTAAGTCAATAAAAATTCAATCTAATTATCATTTATCTAGGTACCTACAAACCGGTATCTAGGTACCTACAACCAGGTATCTAGGTACCTACAACCAGATATCTAGGTACCTACAACCAGGTATCAAGGTACCTACAACCAGGTATCTAGGTACCTACAAACCGGTATCTAAGTACCTACAACCAGGTAACTAGGTACCTACAACCAGGTATCTAGGTACTTACAACCAGGTATCTAGGTACCTACAACCAGGTATCTAGGTACCTACAACCAGGTATCTAGGTATCTAGGTACCTACAACCAGGTATCTAGGTACCTACAACCAGGTATCTAGGTACCTAAAACCAGTGTCCAGGTACCTACAAACCGATATATAGGTACCTGCAACCAGTGTCCGAACCGATACGTCCTGTACCAACCTAATTATCATTTATCTAGATACTTACAACCAGGAATCTAGGTACCTGCAATCAGAAATCTAGGTACCTACAAACCGGTATCTAGGTACCTACAACCAGGTATCTAGGTACCTACAAACCGGTATCTAGGTACCTACAACCAGGAATCTAGGTACCTACACTCAGGTATCTAGGTACCTACAAACCGGTATCTAGGTACCTACAACCAGGAATCTAGGTACCTACAACCAGGTATCTAGGTACCTACAAACCGGTATCTAGGTACCTACAACCAGGTATCTAGGTACCTACAAACCGGTATCTAGGTACCTACAACCAGGTATCTAGGTACCTACAACCAGGTATCTAGGTACCTACAACCAGGTATCTAGGTACCTACAAACCGGTATCTAGGTACCTACAAACCAATATCTTGGTACCTACAACCAGTGTCCGAACCGATACGTCCTGTACCAACCTAATTATCATTTATCTAGGTACCTACAACCAGGTATCTAGGTACCTACAATCAGGAATCTAGGTACCTACAACCAGGTATCTAGGTACCTACAAACCGGTATCTAGGTACCTACAACCAGGAATCTAGGTACCTACACTCAGGTATCTAGGTACCTACAAACCGGTATCTAGGTACCTACAACCAGGAATCTAGGTACCTACAACCAGGTATCTAGGTACCTACAAACCGGTATCTAGGTACCTACAACCAGGTATCCAGGTACCTACAAACCGGTATCTATGTACCTACAATCAGGTATCTAGGTACCTACAAACCGGTATCTAGGTACCTACAAACCGGTATCTAGGTACCTACAAACCGGTATCTAGGTACCTACAACCAGGTATCTAGGTACCTACAAACTGGTATCTAGGTACCTACAACCAGTTTCCAGGTACCTACAAACCGATATCTAGGTATCTACAACCAGTGTCCGAACCGATACGTCCTGTACCAGCCGGTGTCAGCCCTAGTCCCCAGAAAAATAGTTCAGTCACCATGAGACAACAGATAGCGAAAGAACTGCACAGACCGGCCCGACGCCACTTCACTACGCGAGGGGTCGAGCTGAAAGGTGTTGATGATCTTTACCAAGAAGATCTCGTGGAAATGATACCCTACGCCAAAGATAATAAAGGTTACAAGTACATTATGACTGTCATTAATTGCTTCTCCAAATACGCTTTTGCCGTTCCACTAAAGACCAAGAACGGTCTCGATGTGGCCACTGCACTGCGAACGGTATTGAAGAGTGTTGCACGCGCACCGCGTCACTTTCAAACCGATCAGGGTACGGAATGGTACAACCGAAGCGTGCAAGGAGTATTTAAAAAATACGACATAAACCACTGCAGCACGTACTCGGAGAAGAAGGCGTCCATAGTGGAGCGGTTCAATCGCACTTTGAAAGAGCGGATGTGGCGTCAATTTACGACGCAGGGCACGTACAAGTGGGTACAACTGCTACCTAAACTGGTCACCGAATAGAACAACACGGTGCACCGCACTATACGAATGAAACCCGTGCAGGTGACCAAGCGAAACGAAGAGCAAGTGTTGCGTGCAATCAACGAGGCTACGTATAGGAAAAAAGTACCACCGAAATTCAAGGTGGGCGATCAGGTGAGAATCAGCAAGTACAAGAAGACTTTCGCCAAAGGCTACCTTCCCAATTCGACCAACGAGATATTCACTGTCGATACGGTTAAACCTTCACGCCCCGCCACCTATCTGCTGCGCGATGAACGCGGTCATGTGTTGAAAGGAGCGTTTTACGAGCAAGAACTGAGCAAGGCGAAACATGGTGATGTGTACCTTGTAGAGAAAGTGTTGCGTCGACGAGGCGACAAAGTGCTGGTCAGGTGGATGGGATTCGATTCGACACACGATTCGTGGGTTGACAAAAAAGATATACTCTGAGTGAGAGTGCATACGCATGGCATTCATGATGGAGATACGCACTGTTCAACACAAGACGAAATTACCACTACTGAATTTTGACGAATATATTGGTGGTGGTGGTGGACAGATGGAGAGAAGACACAGTGCTTTATTACCGAACAGCATCAGGTGTATAGTGTGCGGTCCATCCAATTGTGGTAAGACGAATGCTGTTTTCAACCTGCTATTCGCCGACAACGGACTGTGTTTTGAAAACTTGTACGTGTTCAGCAAGTCGCTGTACCAACCTAAATATCAATTTTTGAAAGAGGTAATGGCTAAAGTACCGGAAATCGGATACTTTGCCTATAGCGAAAACGAAAAAGTGATCAGTCCTGGGGAGGCCAAACCGAATTCGGTCATGATATTTGACGACGTGACATGTGAGAAGCAGAACAACATAAGAAGCTATTTTGCCATGGGACGACATAACAATGTGGACAGCTTTTACCTGTGCCAGACGTACAGCCGTATACCAAAACAGCTGGTGCGTGACAATGCTAACCTACTGATGGTGTTCCGACAAGACGACCGAAACCTGAAACATGTGTACCACGATCATGTAAACACCGATATGACGTACGAAGAGTTCAAGCGGATATGTAGAATGGCGTGGAGCGTTCACACGCACGGGTTTATCGTGGTGAATAAAGAGTGCGATATGGACAAGGGCAGGTACCGAATGGGATTCGATCGTTTCATCAGTCATGACTGAGATAGCAAACTATCCTGATCAAAAATTTTTTCTGGTGGCGAGCGCGCCAAAAACACGCCCGAAAGCAAACCTCTGCACGTAGTATTTCGAAGGAAAGAAGAGTTTTTGTGGAAATTACTGCAGTCGAACCCGGAGCCCGTATCACCCACGATGTTGGCGACACGCACTGACACCGAGACGATCACATCGACCGATTATCATTGCCATGATCACAGCGGACGGAAAGATTTATAACAAGTCGTTGTGGTTGAAATTCATCGCCAAATGTCAAGAGAAAAACGTCCCTCTACGACTGTGCATTTACGCCGATTGTATGTTTAAGGCAACCGTACGACACCCGTGGAATTTCATTTCACGCTTCAGACCGGTGCCGAATATGTACCGTGGGCGAGGGGATATATCACTCATCAACGCTCACGGCTCAATGAATTATGTGACAGTAGTTATGGATATGTTGGCATACGCTTGTGACATCGACAACGGACAATCCTGCATCTTGATCACCGAACGTACGATTCCTGTCCGATCGCCAATCACCGTGTACAAACAAGCGCGCAAGTACAGAGACAAATGCGTGGTGGATCCTAGCTACAATGTACGTTTCAGTGGTGACATCCTACCACTACCTAGACGTCGAGCTAATACAGAGTTCGGACTTGTCAATTGTCGTGGACAAGGGCTGTTAAGTTGTACGCTCCTGAAGGCCGCACTCCCGACTCTCCGTCCGTACTGCCATCTGTTCGGGTTGGAGTGGGTCCGGGCGGATAGAGTGTATAAAGTGGTCGATCACCGACTGTTTCACAAATGGACCGAATACGTAGGCGCTTATCCCGATGAATTCTGGTTGATGAACTCTCTTGTCTACACGACAAAGTCCAACGACCGATCCGAGAGTTGAAGCGATATATGGCCGACATGCCGGTAAAGGACAATACAGTGATTGCTGAAATCGCAGAGTATCGTGGCGGAGTGAAAAGAAGCGCCGTGTTTACATCATTGCTCACGAAAAGGAAAATACTTCCCGCCGACAATATACGTCACGAAATATTATGGTGGAATGAAAGGGGTCAAAAGTACAGTTATTGAGACTCATCTGCACCGCGTACTACGATTTCTACACAAACATAAGCGTAGAGTGCTGCTTTTCAGAAACGTAGAGCTCGATGTACCTCTGAACATCTGAACGGTCTCTACATGTTCAGTTACTAGGTACCTACAACATTTCCGTGTCTAGGTACCTACAATCAGGTATCTGTATACCTACAAACCGGTATCTAGGTACCTACAAACCGTTATCTAGGTACCTACAACCAGGTATCTAGGTACCTACAACCAGGTATCTAGGTACCTACAACCAGTGTCCAGGTACCTGTCTACGTTTCCGTTCATTAGTCGATATGACTTCAACACGTAAACAACTGGTTTTGGATATCGATCGGTTGACCGAATCGATAAAACGTAAACATAGAGCGATGCAGCACGACGAGCTGCAAGCCGATCGTGTCATGGCGAAGAGGCTGAGACCTCTTATAGAACCGCTACAGGACATCGCATCAAAGATAAAAGTTGAAGATGAAGTGAAAGAAGAAGAGGAGGAGGAGGACCGAGTCAAAGACGAAGCAGTGTCCGATGACGTCAAACCTGATCTGGGCGCGCTTGCACAATATTACACCAACTTAGCCAACACTTCGACAAACAGAAACGAGTTGGACCATTCGTACGGTATACATTTTAATCCGAACACCAACCGGTGGCAGATTGGTAAATCGACGGTATCGTTTGACAGTGACCAAGTACGTTTGGATGGCGACAAGTGTTTTATTGGCACCCGGAGACTATATGAACTGCTGTTCAAGTCCAATCCGATCGGGTACAAAGAAAGAGATTTGACACGTTACAAAAAGATACTTAACATTAGCGAGGCGCACCTGGACGGATTGGGGCGGGTGAAACGCAACACCAGCAATAAATATAGAAATGTAATCACAAAGATTTTTCCTCCAAGCAAGAGGAAGACGACCGGTAAAGGGTTGAACATTCAACACACTAGCGCTCCGATAAAATACATGTATTACGACGATGTGAATGAAATATGTGATCGACTGCACGTACTCATCTCATCGAAGGAGGCCGGACACACTGGACACGACGTGGAGATCGCGTCGATCATAGAGGAACTGCGAGAGAGAGAGGTCATAGTGGGTGGTGAACTGAAGATTCCTGTATCAGTCTTGAGATGAGCGTAGACAAATTCGGACGGTACGAGAGCGGTAGTGGAGGTGCAGCGCGTGGGCCGCCCGGCGAAGGTTTCAAGTTGACCAGTGAAGGCGAATTCGACATGGAACACCGATCGTTGTGCAATGTTGCCAATAAAGATCAGATGAAAGACCACGATGCCGTAAATTTTCATACGCTTATGAAAACGGAGCAGAAAATTAACAGCTTTGCTGTGATGAAACACAACGAACTGGCGCAGCAAATTGTGGATGTATACGTAAAATTAAAATCTCATTACGAAGAGCAAGGAAAGAAGTCATATGCTGATATGGAGCATTATGTGAAGAGTGTAATGCACGACCATAAATTGGAAGCCATCAAGCAGATAGAAGGAGCATTCAAAAGAGTCGAACCGTTGGTCGAGTCGGCGATATCATTACGAGCAGAAATGGAAGATAAAATCAGAACAATTGTGGACGAGAAGATGGCGTTTTACAACAGAGGTGAGACTTATCTGCATCGTCCCGATGGGTTCAGTCCTTCTGTGGAGTTTGACCCGAAGGCATCTAGTAATGACCAGTTGCTTTCCCACGATGAGTTCAGTCCTTCTGTAGAGTTTGACCCGAAGGCATCTAGTAATGACCAGTTGCTTTCCCCCGATGAGTTCAGTCCTTCTGTAGAGTTTGACCCGAAGGCATCTTCTAGTAATGACCGGACGACGGAGCAACAGAAAACAACGGAGTAGACGGTACAAGCGAAAATCAGTCAGTTTAAAGACGGGATCTGGAGTGTTAACATCGGTCACGAGAAAAGTAATAAGCAGCGCTGTCGAAGGAATCGGTGACGTTGCGGGAACTGTGTTGAACAAAGCGGTCGACTTGCTACCCGTCGAGCTACATATACCCGGATACCAGTACTGCGGTCCGGGCACCAAATTGGAAAAGCGATTGCGGAGAGGCGACCCCGGTATAAATCCGTTAGACGCGGCGTGCAAGCAGCACGATATAGCTTATAGCAAGTACAGTGATACAGCACACAGAGCGGTCGCCGACAAGGAGTTGGCGGAACGCGCCTGGACACGAGTGAAAGCAAAAGACGCGAGTTTAGGGGAAAAAGCGGCAGCTTGGACAGTAACCAACCTGATGAAGACCAAGGCCAAATTGGGCGGAGGCCTTAAAAAAAGAAGAGGAGGAAAGAAGAGAACCGGAAGAGCCGCTGCTTTGCGACGTTTAAAAGCTATGGTGGGTAAAGGACTGTACCTCCGACCGTACCCGAAGAGTGGTGGTGGAAGAAAAAAAAAACCTCGCCGCTAACCAATGTTGACTTGGTGAATTATGCACGAGCGTTGAACATTCCGCTGCGTGGTGTGTACATGAGAGACCGGCTGCCCGCGTGTCCACTCCGCAATGAAATTGCCATCGTCAATCTGGATAGCGTTCGCGGACCGGGCACTCATTGGGTGTGCTACCGGAAACGGGGTGATGTTGTCAATTACTTTGACAGTTTCGGAAACTTACCACCACCGAACGAATTGATCCAATACTTTGGCCAGCACGTAAGCGTTTTCTACAATTACTCAAACTACCAAACGATGAACAGCGTAATATGCGGTCACTTGTGCCTCTTGTATTTGGCACATTAGTCTCAATTCGAACGTCGGACGATCAACTATGTTTTGTTTGAGCGATAAACGAAGCGTTTTGACGTGTGATCTCTTCCCACCGTTAGAGTTGGGTGACGGAGCCGTATGGGAAATTGGACTGATCAATCTGTCCACTTATAATTCTATACCGAATGTAGAAGTGGGTGTAAACAACTGTTTTGCATACGGGAACAAACGTGTGCTCTTACCTGACGGGTCGTACGAGATCAACGATCTCTACAACTACATAAAAGCACGTTTGGTGAAAGGAGAGAAGATAAATTTGATTGCAAACAACAACACTTTGAAATGTGAAATCGAAACGAACCAGAAAATTGACTTTACCGTACCGAATTCTATCGGATCGCTGTTGGGCTATGACCGCGTAGTGTTGGAAGCGAACCAGAAGCATACATCTCAACATCCAGTGTCCATCATAAAGGTGAACACAATACGTGTAGACTGTAATATCGCACGTGGATCGTACAGCAACGGAGTGGAAGGTCACACGATCCACAAATTTTTTCCGACTGTTCCACCTGGTTTTAAAATTGTCGAATCACCGCCTACCGTGATATATGTACCGGTGAACACGAATCGGATTCACCACATTTCAGTGCGTCTGTTGGATCAGGACGGACGTCTTATAAATTTCCGTGGAGAAACCATCACTGTGCGTCTGCATTTGCGAAGAAGAGGAAATGTTGGTTTTTAGACCGACGAAGGAGGTCAGTGCACCGGTGAAACCGGTCAGTTCCCATTCGACAACGGTCGAGTTGACACCGGAGAATAAGACGTTTCTTCGTCGAATTGGATTTATTGTACGGTAAGTGTGTGGAAATATGTCAATTCTCGGGGTGAGCGACAAGTACGAAATCGACGATACAGTAGAAAAGTTTGAGGAGCACGTACATTTACCGTACGCATCACAGACTTTAAACAACAACGATGAGATCACGATTCCTGTACACCAGCAAGACGTGTACACACTACCGTCGAAAAGTTACATCTACGTGGAGGGTGAGGTCAGTGCGAAGACCAATGCCAATGCTAATGTTGCTGTGCAACTGGTAAACAATCCGGTAGGTTATCTTTTTGACGAGATACGATATGAGATTGGTGGCATGGTGGTGGACCGTACGAAAAATGTAGGGATCACCACCACCATAAAAAACCTACTATCAGCACGTCTAAGTCAAAAAAACATATTGGAGAATGCCGGGTGGAATGTTGAAGCCGGTCCAAGCACCGTGACCGATAACAAATTTTCATTCTGCACACCACTACGCATGCTGTTGGGTTGGGCAGAAGACTATGGGAAAATCATACTGAACGTCGATCAAAAACTTACGCTAATGCGTGGGTCGAATGACGCAAACGTTGTGATCGCCAATGCGGCGACCGACGTTATCACTTTGAAACTGCTAAAAGTACAATGGATTGTACCTTACGTATCGGTGGAGGACGCCTACCGTCGCAACCTCCTGAAGATGACGGACGTTGACCGTCCGATTGATATGCCGTTTCGCACCTGGCAGATATACGAGTACCCCGTGCTACCAACATCGATACATCACAACTGGGTGGTGAAGACCCCCACACAGATCGAAAAGCCACGGTTTGTAGCGCTTGCCTTTCAGACGGCGCGTAAAAACAACCAGACCGTGGACAACTCACGTTTCGATTTTTGCAATCTCAACAATGTGCGCTTGCATCTGAATGAACAGTTTTACCCGTATATTAATCTTATGGGAAACAAGACGATTTTCTACAATATGTATTGCAACTTTTTGAACGTTTATTATGGTCTTGAAGAAGGACCATCCCTGCCGCTGTCAACATTTTCAAACAATACACCGATCATATTTATCGACTGTTCTCGTCAAAACGAATCACTAAAAGCCGGAACAGTGGATATCCGCTTGGAATTTGATACAAAACAGAACATACCGGCAAACACTAGCGCTTATTGTGTCATCATTTACGACACGGTGGTGCAGTACACTCCTTTGTCGACCCAAGTGACCCGAGTGGTGTAGTGCTTCACAACGTCAGTCTTCCGCCATGAGTGGAACAGGAGTCATCGAGTTTCACGCGTTCCGCGACAACGACAACGAATACATCATCAAGGAGCTGGTGCTGGTTGGCGAAGGGAAATTTTATACCCAGCTTTTTTTCAAGTCTCCGTACGAAAGGACACAGCTGGATCGACGACATCAAGTCCAGGTGCAATGGTTGGAGAAACATTATCATCGCATCAAGTGGGAGTACGGCAACATCGTATATTCTGATGAGATAATGAAACAACTTTGTGCGCATTTTGCTACAATCTACAGGAGAGGATTGGAGAAACAGCGGTTTCTAAAGAAGTTTCATTCCAACGTCCGTCTGATTCCGGACTGTGTACCAAAGGGGAATTCAGTCGATGAAAATATTTTTTGTCCGGCACACGTCGGCTCAGATCGATGTGCGTTGCGGTCTGCCGTGTTTTACATGGATTGGTTGAAACAACAAAAAGATTACACAAGAGTGCAATCGTTTGATCTCATTCGACGACCGCTCAGATAATCGATATTCGGAGGAGCAGGTGAAGCAGATGGCGAAAACCGGCTTTTATTGCGACAAAGCTAAGGGCAAGGTCGTGTGTGTTTGGTGTGGGGACATTTACGACTGGCATATTTCATGTGTATCGTATTACGTACACAATATTCCGATTGAGTTTGATGTTATAATTCCACGATGAAAAAAACATATAGTGCAATAGGCCTACGGGGGAAAGCACGTAAAAAAAACGCACCATACTTCCGGCCTCTTGGGCGGTGTGGAACTGGAAGTTTAGTCGATAGGTCTACGGGGGAAAGCACCATACTTCCGACCTCTTGGGCGGTGTGGAACTGGAAGTTCAGTCGATGTGTGGACGTAGCGCAGCAAACATGGATACGGACGTGCTCGTACAAGTTGGAAATAAAATCTACAATCCTTCAAGCTACAGGTTAAAGGTGAGCAACATCTTTATTGTAGACTTGTGTCGACATGAGTTTAGCGCGGGTGGGGATAACGTCAAATTGACTGTCTGCTTTAAAGACGAATCGAAAAAGTACTGGTGTAAATTTGAAAATGGTCGTCAACAGATACATATAATTGGACGAGGAACAATAACATTTTCGGGATTCAATGAAGATGATGACGACGTGAACGAAAAAGTGAGAGCGTTTAAATTGAACGATTCAACACGGCTTCATTTGGACAATGATACTTTAAAGAGACTAGAAAAATCTTCGAATAGTGTGCTAACCGTCAGCGTATACGCAGCGGTGAAGAAGAAGCCAAGAGTTGTCTGTGACGGCCCGTACGACACCGTTGACAGACCGCTTTTAGTTGCATACGACACAAAGGAGAAGTCAGATATCGACTACCCAATCACTAACGACTATAATCAAGGACATTTTTATACAAGTTTCACTGTAATATTTCATAAAAATTGCTGCAGTGGAGACATTCGAGTATTCTAGGTGTGGCTAATGTTGTGCAGTAGGCCTACGGGGGAAAGCACATTAACGCATCCCGGCCCCACGGGCGATGTGGAAGAGGTTATAAATACATCCACCTTGATCTGAAACAGACACAGTCGTTTGATCGACTCTGAACGCTATGGACCCCCGACAGACTCGTGAGATTGTCACGGAAAGTGATATCGTTCAACTCATTGAATGGAACGAAGAGTGCGATAGATTGATTGAGCATTGTGCAATTATGGTTGGTACTGCAGAAGCCATAGATGGGGCGCTAGCCATGAAAAGACTGTTTCTTCAGTCAATTCCGATCCGTAAGATAGAGGAATACCTTTCGTTCAACATGCCAATTAACTTGAATTTGGGAGTGTTGAACAGTCTGTTGGACAAAGCCTACACCGTTCAATCGTAGAATCATACGGTCCGTGCAATAGGCCTACTGGGGAAAGCACGTTAAAAAAAACGCATCTAGCTTCCGGCCTCACGGGCGATGCGGAACAGGAAGCACGACTCGGGGAGGATACAAACACTGCCGTCACCGCTTGCAGACTTCGGACTGTCCGCCACAGAAAAAAATACCTACATACGCACACACATGTGTACGGATGCAGCTAGATTATTCTGAAGGACGTGTGGGTTTACAGTGTTTGTTTGTGTGTTTGTGTGTGTGTGTGTGTGTGTGCGTGTGTCTCGCTCACTTATCGTTGGTATTGTAAGCTGTAGTCTGACAGTGTGTGTGTGTTAGTTGGTCGGTTAACAATAAAATTGTATACGTTGATTAATTTGTTGCCGACATATGCCGCACGTATGTAGTTGGACGGCACAACAAGTACAGAAAATGTGACGACAAGGAAGGACTAGTATGTTGCAAGAATGAATGAGGCATACCTTGCATGTTACTCCTTCCCGATATGATGGTGGTGGTGCCGCTTCTTCAACTACATCATCGTCGATCTCCTTCTCTACTACCTCCTCCTCCACCACCTCCTCGTCCTCCTCTACCTCGATCTCCTCCTCTACTACTTCCTCCTCCTCCACCTCCTCTTCCTCCTCTACCATAACGTCTGTCGACTCGTTCCCATCTTCATCCTCAACGTCCATGGAGGTGTGTACGTAATTTGGCCAAGAGACTCTGCGACCCTCTAAATTGAAGGTAAGGGCGACTAAGTCGTCGACATCTTTGTCGTCCGCCTCCGATGTCGTAAACACTGCACTAAAAGATGGTGTAAGTGCTGCAGACGGTAGTCGAGTGATGGCGTCTACACTGTGGTCATCTGCTTCGTATATGTTGACTTCCACTCGTGCTCTTGGTCGTATCCATCTTGGTGTAGGAACATACGCATGGTATTGAAAGTTTTCATAACGAGTAATATTACTCGAAGTACTTTGTACTTGTGAGTAATTGTTCATTGTGAATGAATGTGAACTGATTGATTAGTGTGCTTATATAGTGCAAGTACCGTGACGTCGCGCTTGCTCCGCCCACCTAGGCTTGCTCGCTGTGTGTGTGTGTGTGTCTGTGTACTGCCGTCACCGCGCTTGCTCCGCCCACTTAGGCTTGCACGCTCTGTGTGTGTGTGTGTGTGTGTGTGTGTGTGTGTGTACACAAAAACTGCCGTCACCGCTTGCAGACTTCGAACTGTCCGCCACAGAAAAAAATACCTACATACGCACACACATGTGTACGGATGCAGCTAGATTATTCTGAAGGACGGGTGGGTTTACAGTGTTTGTGTGTGTGTGTGTGTGTGTGTGTGTTTTAGTTCTAAAATGAACTTTTTTTTGTTATGTGTGTGTTTTAGTTCTAAAAAGAACTTTTTTTGAGCTCTGAAAAGAACTGTTTTTTTCTTCTTACATTGGTTTGTTGTTGAGCACCACCGTTGGACTTCTTGCTTTTGTGTTTGTAAATGTCAGCGTGTAATTTTGCGACTTGAATATTTCAACGACGTCCTTTCCGTTGAACATTTCTGATATTCGTTTTGGTAAAAATATTGAAAAAATCTCTTCGGTGCCCTGAAGATTGGCCACCAGTTGCATGCCATATTTGGTTTTGGCAAAGTACATAC
This sequence comes from Catonia carolina, assembly GCA_035578175.1. Lineage (NCBI taxonomy): Eukaryota > Metazoa > Arthropoda > Insecta > Hemiptera > Achilidae > Catonia > Catonia carolina. The sequence continues at coordinate 7,127,576 of JAQMRL010000004.1, forward strand.
TGTCAACGGTGTACGGCTTTCCCTCCTCGAGTTCTGAAGGCTTTCTTGTAGGTCGATACGACGCTTCAGATAGCTTGTTAAATTTTTCAACGAGCGTTGTTGATGCCATTGTTGTACTGGTCTAACTAAGAAACAACTGTGAGAGTCAGCAGTGCTGCATGTCTTTTTATACTATGTTCCTCCCCCACCACCAACCGGATGTGTTAACCATTCCACTTTTCTACACTGGCCATCGATCGTATCAAATTCCAGCTCGTCTCTCCATTCACTCAATGATCCTACAAGTTCTGCAAAAACAGCGTTATAATTGAACCGGATGATAACACAAAATTTTTTCACTGTTGCTATTGTAATCAGTGCCTGAGGAAACAAAGTGTTCAATATTTTCATTAAATGTCGAACAGATTTAATTACACCATTTGTTCGGAAAGAAATAAACCAAATTTGAGACGATATATCCACATCAATATTGATAAAATGTTTAGTCGCTATGTTTGTTCACCTCCTCCTTCTCTTCCTCCGCCTCTTCAATCACTTTAATTCGCCAATGACCGTGGGCCAGTGTATCGTGTGACTTGGGAAGAAGATACCGTTTTTCATCCGTTGCTGATAGAGACAGCTTCTGTTGTTTTAGTGTATATATTCTATGACGATAGCTTCTTATGTTGTGATTTGCTGTGTAAACTTTTTCCAACTCTTGCAAAAATTTTTTGTATTGTACGTGGTGAAGGTCTTCTTTTATGGAGAGTCTCGCCACACCTTTCGCCACCTTCTTCTCGTTTCTGTCTTGTAACAGCAGTGAATACATTTTCGCACGTAGCCCTACGAATTTCCTTATCGAACGTCCATGCATCTCGTCCTTGAAGGTACCTAATTTTTTCTTGTTGTAACACTGGTGGTCGATCGGGTACTCTGATGTGTCGAACCGGTCGAGATCTCTAGCCATATCGTCGTAGATGTTATCCGTCTCGATTTGATAGAGGAGGCTGTCCGTACCCGTCATGAGCAGTTTAATTTTTTCACCGTATCGTGCTTTGGAATACCCGTAATGAAATTCATACATAATGTGTTTACTGATGTCAAGCACACTGAATCCTACGTAAATCGGCTTATTTAATTTTATACTGGTTTGCTTTAACGACACTCCAGCCACACGCTCGTTGAATGGAAACCAAGATTTTAATCGTGGCTTGGCTATCAGTTTGTCCAATTTCGATGGGTCCATTACCAGGTGAAAATCTATCCTATTTCTAACGTTTTCCAGACTCTTTCCATACACTGCGTTAATCATTAATTTGAAAAAATCTGTTTCAAATTTATTTTTAGCTTCCTTCCTGCGTTGTGTGTTAAAATCGATGTACGTCTGCATCCACCTCTTTTGTTTAAACGATAGAACACGGTGAATTTTTTTCAACTTCATTCCGTATTTCACGTACTGCTCCAAGTTCCGATAATGTAGCACGTATTTTTCACGATCATCTAAGGTGGTAAGAAGTTTAGGTGTTGAAGGTGTTCTGCCGGAAACGATTGGTGGTAACTTTCGTTCGGGTGCCAACGGATAGTCGTTATGCATGACGTGTAGATCCGCCGGATATTCAAGATCTACCTCGAGTATATAACCCGTCTCGTTGTCTACGTCCACCTTTTCCCACGCAAAGTCGTCGATTTCATCTTGCGACAGCCAACGAAAGTCTCTGTACGGCATTGGCTCCACCATCGCGGTTCCGTACAGATTGGTACAATCGTAGTACTGTATCCAAGTTGTCGGTTGCGATGGATCGTATTGGTTCGGTAGAGACGGGTTATTCGCCTTTGCATATCGATTGGAGATCATGGTCACTCCTCCCCGCGTACCACGCTCGAAGAACAGATGCATATAAATATCAGTCAATAGATGAAGTTCGATTTTTGTCATCTTCAGCATGGCGTACCATCCCAAATGTGGAGTGGAAAAGAAATGGCACGGGTCAAGATTGTAGTAGCGCATGCTGAGATCCCTGAATTTTTCGAAGACATCGGCTAGCAGCAGTACGTCGGTCTGAAGATACAAGTCGTGATAGTCGCCAAACGTATCGATGTTAAAAGCTGACCATACAGATTTCGCGTGTTCGTAGTCTTCGTCGGTTATGTCGGCGCGGTGTAAAGCGCTAAAGAATGCAGACTTTGGCGGTAGCTGACGATCCTGAAATTTTTCGATGTCGGTTGAATACTCGTACGGGAACACACCCTTGCGTAACATCAGGTCTCGACGTTGGTCGTAAACGGTGGTTGTACGTTTGAACGTCTCATCGGTGTCGGTGTGACAGCCGTCGACCAAGTTTTTAACCAAAGTGTCCAAGGAAGCGTTCAGAAATTGAAGTGAGTCGAGAAATCGCAACGGACCCAACTGTATGCACGAGAACCTTTCGCTGTTGTTGGCGATAACTTTCACCTCCTCTTTTTTGAACTTGCCCAGCGATTGAACTATATGATGTGAATCATACCCGCGGAGGTTGTGGAAAAATACGGGTATGTGAAGACATCGCTTGGCGTTCAGGTTGCATCGGTTGTGAGCCGGTCCCAAAAATTTCCCAGATGTGTGGGAATGATGTCTGACTCGGTCGTCTCCCATCGGAGTATCGCATAACATGCAGTTGATGGTGGTTTCATATTCGGCTTCTTCCTCCAACGTCAGCCGCATCGGGATGATATTCATCATCCGCTCTTTCAGTGCCTTTCCTTTCTTCAACAATTCATCTATCATTTTCACAATCACATCCACGCCGGCAGTAGCTCTCACATTAACCGGACCATTTTCTATGTCACCGTTCTCGTCTACAATCACATACGAGTACCCAGAAGGTGTGTGTACTGCTACTTTATCGGTGTACTCAAAGGTGTGTGGTGTCTTCAGATGATCGTTGTCGTTAACACTTTGCTGAGGGTTCGGTTCAGCTGTCGCAGTCGGTACGACAAACGATTCTGTATCGGCGTACACGGTGAACGGTGCTCGCAGTGTCCACGAGTAATTGCGAAATCGCATCACCGACGTCCTCTCGTCTCCCGGTTTTGGAAGCTCGATCCGCTGTGTGCCGTGTGTTTCGCAAAGTTTGATGTGCTCGTCTCTGTTGCGCAAGGCAATTTTCGGATTAGATGAAGAGAATCTATGCAGACAAAACGGACAGTAGTGGGCGGCATTACAATGTTTTGTCAATCCGCTGAGAAGACGAGACAGACCGTTTTTACCCGGTTTCGTGTTGACCAAACAGTAATGCAGCTGACCCTCCTTCTCACCGGACAGAAGCAGCAGGTGTATGATGTGCGGGCGTTGACGATTTTTTGTTATGCGAACTGGATACACTATGTCCTCGTCTTCGTCGTACGACAACACGTTAATTGCGATGGTTTCGTTCATGCGCTCAAACCAGTTAATATAATGTAATTTTACCGGATACATGATGCCATCCATCTTGATAGTGTCTTCGTATTGTCGATACCATGAGGCCCTCAAATGATTCCCAGGCTGGTCGTGAAAATATGCTAGAATCGACCACAGGAAGCAACGTTCATCGTCGTAGTTCTTTATGTTGATGACGGCCTTTTTAACTGCAAGTTTTTTCGGGAGCTCGATGTAAGAACTCCTGGCTCCGTGGAGTGGTCGGTACCGGACTATATGGAGGTCTACCTCCTTTATCTTCTTCAACGTCCATCCCGATCCGTTCTTCAGGTACTGCTGTTGACTATCTTGTCGATGGATTCTAAATACTGATCGGTCAGACGTTCGAGGGCATCCACGTGTACGTTGATCGATTCTTTGGTGCTTCCATGAAAAATGGCGTTCACTTCGGTCCATTCGTCTTCTCCCTCTTCCAACAGTACGATTTTTTGCATTGTAACTTTCACCGTTACGTACCACTTGACATTGTTCTGAAAACGAATTCCTTCTTCTATGATGTTGTATAGTACTGGATACTTGTAACGAAATAAAATCAACTTCAAGTCGTCTTCGTCGTGCTCTTCAATGTTCCAACGAAAGTGGATCATGTTGTCTTCGATCGAACGAACAACTTCTGGTGTAGTAGTCATGGTGAATGCTCAGAACAGAATGAGTGAATGGGACTGTGTAGCCGCGCTTATATAATCCGGTTATTGCACAACATTACATCATTGGTTATTGCATCACATTACGTCATTGGTTATGGCTGCATCATTGTACATGGACTGTGTAGTCGTGCTTCTGGTTATTTCACAACATTGGTTATTGCATCAGTCATTGGTTATTGCACAACATTACATCATTGGTTATTGCACCAGTCATTGGTTATTGCACAATATTGCATCATTGGCGGAGACGGCAGTGTTTGCAAGCGTACACACACACACACACACACAAATTTAAACATTCTCCACCTACATTAAAAAATAAGGTAGCCCTGAAAAGGGCTGTTTTTGTCGATCCCCATCGGGAGAGAGAAATGGAAGAAAGCTATGATAGGTGTTTAATCAGGGGAGTGACGGGACCTTTACATTTTTTCTCGTGTTTTTCGATAGCCTTTAAACCACTCTTTTTATTTAGGTTTTTTAACTTTGTACCACAAAAAGTACAAATTACTTTGTCGGCATGGGCTCTGTAACGGAAACCACTGCGGGCTAAATTCGTCACACAATTCACCGTAGAGGAGTGTGGCCACAGACAATATCTGAAACTCACATTACCCGGTCCTTTTCCTACCAAGTAAAATGATTCGAGACGTCTGTTGAAATCCATCTTGAACGGGAGGTAATAAGGGAATAAGAGTGTGATGTCGAATTGTGCTGTAATTGACCGCAGTATCCGGTCTGATATAGTACATCCGGTATTTCGCTCAGTTACAGTTTACACATTGTGATAAAAAACTTCCTTTTTTCTATTCCCCCACCGCCACCACTCACTTTTACAAAAATAATAAAGTCAGTCGTTCATTGGATTCCAAACAGAAATGGCTCTCATTGACAATTTAGAAGAGTTTCTTTGTGCAATGAACGACTTCCGTAAGAGTTGCATCATAGTCCCCTTCCACACCTCCTGCTGAGCGCATCTGTTGGACGCTTACACGACAGTTTCATTAATTGTGACAGTTGTGGTTAATACCCACCATCTGGTGTTCGACTAACAAACATCTGCATCCGGTATAAAATTACACCCGCCCTCACACTAAAAATATCCACCATGTGGTATGAAAGAGTTGCAGTCCCCTTCCACACCTTCTGCTGAGCGCATCTGTTGGACGCTCACACGACAGTTTGATTAAGTGTGACAGTTGTGAGTAATAGCCTGGTGTTCGACTAACAAACATCTGCATCCGGTATCAAATTACACCCGCCCTCACACTAAAAATATTCACCATGTGGTATGAAAGAGTTGCATCATAGTCCCCTTCCACACCTCCTGCTGAGCGCATCTGTTGGACGCTCACACGACAGTTTGTGATCAAGTGTGACAGTTGTGAGTAATAGCCTTGTGTTCAACTATAGTTAACAAGCACCTGCATCCGGTATCAAATTACACCCGCCCTCACAATCTACTAAAAATATCCACTATGTGGTATGAAAAAGATGTATCATATATCCTCTTCCACACCTCCTGCTCATGCCAATGCCGGCCGCATTGGCGCAGTTGGTAACGTGCTCGCCTCTCATCATGCAGTCCTGGGTTCGAATCCCACTCAGGCATGGCATATTTTCATACGTTACAAAAATCATTTCATCCTTCACCGTCTGCATTAGCAGTAATTGCAGAACAGTCGGACGTTAAACCAAAAAAAAAAAAAAAAAAAAAAAAAAAAAAAAAAAAACACCTCCTGCTGAACCATGGCGTTCTCTAATTACAGGCGGGAGTACTGGAGTGGGGGTAATGACGTCAGTAGTCTTAATAACTGACGTGGCGCTGTCTACACACTGTCTTATTCGCATATTTTTAAGAATGTGTTTACAATTTAGTGAGACTAGTCGTTTGGTGTTATTCTATTTTATGATACAGTACAGTATTTTTAATAAATCATTTTTCATCATTTCGTGTTGAAATTCATCAGAATAATTGTAGATTTCAGTGTTACTATATTAATAATTGTGTTGAATATTCAGTTGTTAAGAATTTTAAAATGCCGTATCATTGTTGTGTGCCTCAATGAAAAAGTAATTATTTTGTTTCTTCAAAAGAAAAGCACATCTCAGTGTTTAAGTTTCCGAAAGAGAAAGATTCTTTTGAGCAATGGAAACGGGTTATACCTAGGACTGATTGGACTCCTAATGTTCATACCCATGTTTGCGTTAAACACTTCGATTCCAGATTTATTGTAACCGAGTACGATTACAAAACTAATTCTGGTGAAACCAGAACAATGAAGTTAGACAGACCGCGACTTAAACAAGAAGCTTATCCCTCGATATTTCCTAATTTGCCTGATTATTTGAGTAAAACTCTTCCAGCGAAAAGAAAAGCTCCGGAAAAAAAAGAGCTGAAACCAAAACAAAAAAAATTAAAGAGGAAAATGACCGAATCGTATGTCAAAATGAACAAGATCCCATTCAAAATTTGAATTTTTAAAAGATAATATTAATATAACATTGAGTACATTTGGTTTTACAGACCTGCATGTTCATTCAAAAACATTTGAATTAATAAAAGGAAAAAATTAATTACTCGGCTAGGAAATTTTATGTTTTTCTTACTGTAGACTCGAATTTAGTAACGACCATTTTCTATCAAGATATTAAATTATCTGAACAAGAAATCAAAGTTAATTTTGATTGCTTTAAGATTTTAAAATGGTCTTATTTGAAGAATATGCGACGACAATGTCAGTAAAATCAGCTACTCACCTAAATTGTATTCCATGTCATCGCATATTAAAACCCTTATTGATGAATAAAGACAACATTTTTTGAACCTGATGATGAAACATTTGGCCAGCTAACATTAATATCCGAGCAGTTTGATTTAGTTTTAACAGAAAAGAACAGACGGCGAGGTAAGAGAAGAAACACTTTATTCTATAAACTGAATTACGTATTTAGATCTAAATAAACAAATTTTTATAAATAAATTTAAAGTAATCTTATTTTTAATCCGTATTCAAAACAAACACACACAAAATCAGAGATAGTAAGTGATGATTCATAATATATTATGTACGTATAGCCTATTACAATGTATTGTAATGAATTAGAAACTGGACTTCTGACGTCACCAGTCAGACTTCTCCCCACCACTGCTATCCCGCCTGTAACTAAAGAACGCCATGGCTGAACACATCTGTTGGACGCTCACACGACACTTTGATTAATTGTGACAGTTGTGATTAATAGTCTGGTGTTCGACTAACAAGCACCTGCATCCGGTATCAATTATTCATATACAAATTATTACAAGAAAAGAATTGTGGAGGAACTGTCAAGCAGCGAACTCATTTAAACAGAGAACTCTTTACTGACACAAGCACACACTGTAACCCCACCCGTCCTATCAGAAAAGATATATTTGCATCCGTGCAGGTATTTTTTTTCTCGGGGGGGGGGGCGGACAGTCCGAAGTCTGCAAGCGGTGACGGCAGTGCGTGCGGGGTGATCAGAGGCGCAATGTCACACGTGGGGGGGGCGCCTCCCACCACACCACCCGGAGCGGTGATTGGTCGAGGGCGTGTGCTGCGATCCCCCCACCACCCCCCCTGGTGGTGCGAAGGCGGTCTAGGGCGTTGCCGCGTGGTCGAGGGGCGTGGCGGTCTACCACACAACAAGACGGCGTCTATTCCAACTCTCCAACGCTTAACACAAAATGGCGGTGGCTATAGTATCACCACTATAACACTACTCTCGTTTCTTCTCCATCGTTTTGACAGCATTGAAGCCCTCGATTAAGAGCAGAGGAAGATTTCCGCTGTTCGTTTGCCCGCTCTGGGTGCTCAAGATGTTCCTTCTTCTCGCCTTGCTCTGTGGACGTCCATCAAAATTGACCGTTCTCCGTTTCATCGCTGCGCTGATGCTTCGCTCTTCTGCTGCCGTCGACTTTGCCTCACGCCGTTGTTCCTCCGTGCCATCCTGTTGGTGGGCGGTGCCTGCCTTTGTCTTTAGCCTTTTCGCTCTCGCCGTTGTTCCACCGTGCCATCCTGTTGATGGGTCATGGCTGCCGTTATGGTCTGTCATCTGTTACCATAATTATTGCCAGTAGTTTTACAGCAGCGGTTCTGATCTCTATATAAGTATTTAGCTATAAAACAAATAATGGTAATGTCCCGGATGGTGACGTTATGTGGTAACCTTATTATTTTGGTGGCCTTGAAAAGGGCCGTTTAAGCGGTGGTCGTCTGTCGTAGTCGTCGTGGCGGTCGGAGGCTGGGCGATACGGCGTGTCGTCGTCCAGCGGAGACGTCATCTTCTTCCCTCGCAGTAGTGCGTTGATGGCTGCTTCGTCGGGTCCGGTGGGCGTAAGCTCGATCGAGGGACCGCTGTGGGCATCGCTCGCGTCAGCGGGCGATGACGGTCCGGTCGACGGTTTATGGCGACGGGTCGGCGAGGGGAAGCAACATCTTCTCTCTTGCGGGGTCGTCGATTATTTCTCGCTGGAATCCGGCAGCCGTGTGCCGTGGTGGACGTCTTGTCGTTGTCTGGATCGGAAGCGACGAGCCGGCGTGGTGGAAGCGAAGCCCGAAGAGTGACGGCTCGGCTGCCGGATTCAGGCCTAGCCTTCCCTCAGTGGCAGTTGGGTCCCCACTGCGCGCGGTAGTGGTGGCCCCCAGAGCCTCGCAGTGTCGGGTCGGCGTAGACCTTCCGCCGTTAGCGCGGCCGAGGCGGCTCTCTCCGGGCCGGCGAAGGTTGACCGGTGCTGGAATGTAGCGTCCACCACCGGTAGCGTAGACCAGAGATGGTGCGTCTGTCTCGGCTGGGCTCGTCCTCTTCTGTCTTGATGTGAAGCTGTCGGTGTCTTGATTGGAATTGATTCTCTCGGCTCAGTGCAGCGCTCTTTATATAGCTGCTGTTGTAGAGAGCGGCTACTGTTTTGGCCTTGATGACAAAGGCAGCCGAAAGGTTTGTCGGGCGCCGCTATAGGGCTTTGTCGCTTCGCCGCTAAAGAGCCCATCGCGCCGACAAAAGCCGGAAGAAGTATTGAAGGCCGGCAACACAGTAAATGATTAATTAGAAGGGGTGGTGGTGACAATTCCTCCCACTAAGAACTGTGCTGCCGGGTAAAATTCGGTGGCTGCAGGCGAGAACGAAGCAGTCCAGCCTCGTCAAGCTGCAGGCAGTTGTGTTGTGTTGGGCGCCATATCTTCTGTCATCTCAAGTGCTGGTCCGGTATGAAAAATCCTTTCCATATCCTTGCCCCACGTTCGGGCGCCTCTTGTCATCGGATGGTGACATTACGTGGCTAACCTTATTATTTTGGTGGCCCTGAAAAGGGCCGTTTAGATGTGTGTCCGCCGGGCGGGTAGATGTGTTTGATAGCCCTGAAAAAGACCGGTGTAAATCTTATTAAATTGGTCCTGAAAAGAATCGTTGTGCCGGTCTCGAAGGAGACCGGTGTAGACAGCGCGTGGCTGCGATGAGAGCCGTAGCTCAAGTTGATGGCCCTGAGAAGGGCCGGTTAAAACCTTATTAAATTGGTCCTGAGAAGGACCGTTGTGCTGGTCTCGAAGGAGACCGGCGTAAGCAGAGCGTGGCTGCGAAGAGAGCCGTGGCTCCGGTTGATGGCCCTGAGAAGGGCCGGTTAAAACCTTGTTAAATTGTTCCTGAGAAGGACCCTTACGCTGGTCTCGAAGGAGACCAGTGTAGGCAGCGTGTGGCTGCGACTGCTGCGGCGGCGACGGCTGCTGCGTTGCTGGCTGCTGCAAGTCCCAGAGCATCTTCCTTTTTTCTCTCGTGGATGTAGTCGGTCATCCTCGTTGGAGATGTAGAGCGCAATGACAAGGGGCTCAGTGCACTGCGCTTTTTTAGCTACTGAGAGCGCTTTGGTAGGGGGCGGTGAGTCGCTTGGCCTTGGTAACAAAGCCCTTTATCGGAAGGGAGCCGAAAGGATTGTCGGGCATCGCTAAAGGCTTTGTCGCTTCGCCGCTAAAGGGCCCATCGCGCCGACAAAAACCGGAAGAAGTACTCAAAGCCGGCAACACAGTAAATTATTAATTAGAAGGGGTCGCGGTGACAATGCCCCCCTCCAAGAACTGTGCTGCCGGGTGAGCTGTGCTCGAAGGCGACTGGTGACAGGCCCATCGACTTCCACCTCTTCTGCCAGCAGCTGTGTTTAATCAGCGTTGGTGTTCTCATTGTCAGTGCTGCTACTGTTGTCTGGATCGAAGTGAAGGTCACGGTGTCTTGATTGGAATTGATTCTCTCGGCTCAGTGCAGCGCTCTTTATGTAGCTGCTGTTGTAGAGAGCGGCTACTGGTTTGGCCTTGATGACAAAGGCATCCGAAAGGTTTGTCGGGCCCCGCTACAGGGCTTTATCGCTTCGCCGCTAAAGAGCCCATCGCGCCGACAAAGGCCGGAAGAAGTATTGAAGGCCGGCAACACAGTAAATGATTAATTAGAAGGCGTGGTGGTGACAGTAATAAAAACAGTCATTAATTTTATCGTCTTCAAGAGTCGTAAAACATAATTGCAGCCTTTAATAGCTACATAATTATATAGAGAGCAGAACCGCTGCTTTACAACTACTAATGTTATTTCTTCCTTCGTTATGGCTACTGTAGTAGAAAAACTGAGGACACAACATGGTGCCTCTACCAGATTATGTAAGGTAGTCTCCACCCGATTTCGCATGTCAAAATACGGTGCTAGACATTAAACTAAGTAAGGTGGAATAGCCAACCGAAGTAGACGACAACAACCAAACTAAGCAAGAGGTACAAGCACGGCGAACTTCACTAGACAAAATGTAGTGTAGCAACAGACTAAAAAAAAGAAATAACTGCTCAACCATGTTTCACCAGACATTGAAATGAAAACACAGCCGAATTGGTACTACAGGGGCATAGAAAAGACCTCCACCACTCTAGGAAAACAGCAACAGTATTCGGCAGTGTAAATCCATATTTCCATTCTCTGAATCTATGCAAAGCATAATAGAGAAAACCTAGCAGGTAGAGCAAAACTCGCTGTTGGAAAAACGAAAGAATAATTTGAAAACCAATTTCCGGTCTAAGAATTATTACACAGACAACTTGGAGTTAAAATAATAATATATTAATTTATTTAAATCTAAACTAAAACAAAATTGAAACTAAAACAATAAATGTGTTTTCTTCTTCTTAATAAAAAACAATAATAATGATAAGCGATAAGTAAATCTAATAGAAGTTGTTTAAAAATTAATTGAAACGGGTACCTAACTTATAGATTTTAAATAAATAAAAAGTTAGAACGAAACTAGCCTAGTGTTTGGTAAATGGACGATTAAAAGAAAAAATATTACCGGACAAAATATTTAAACAAGTTTATTCAATTTATTTAATTTAATTAAAATTTTCATTTATAAAAAAATATCGGATTAAAATTAAAACTTCGCTATACAAAAGGAAAATATAGAAATGTAATATAAACAAACAGCCTAGAATTAAATTAAACAGACAAATTTTAAGAAAATTAAACGGGATAACAAGAAACAGAGATGACCTAGTTTTATTTAAAACTCAGTTAAGAAACTATTTTAAACAAGACACTATTTAAGGGAAAACTTTAATAACAATTGAAATATTCGGCAATTAATTTTAAAGACAAAATTTAACAAAAAAAAAATGTAAAAAACACTCTCATATACAAACTTCAAAATCTATTTTAGAAAATCTATTATCCAAAAAAAATCCTTTACAAAAAGAAACAACATTACATTACAAAAAAACTATGACTTTATTTTTAGAATGAAAAAGAAATGAAACAATGAAAACAAGGTTTGTTTGAACTGACTTCCACCATAGCTCTATAGCTCTATAGCATCCATAGCTCTATAAAAAAGCAAAATTAAGAAAAAAATTGTTTAAAGTCAAAACGACTGACGCTGAAAAAAATGACAATTTGTGATGGTCATAAAAAGATCTTAATGTTGGGAAAAGCATTTGAAAAAACAAAACATCTTTTTCCGTAAAATTATTACAACCATAAATTTAACGTCAAATAATAATAAAAAAAGAAACTGAGATAAATACTGATTTTAAATTTTAATATTAAGTTGGAATGCGAATGGCATACCAAATCTTAACTTTTATAATAATTATTAAAAAGAAACAATACTTAAAAATGATGAGGAAACAGTTTTATATTAAATTCACCAAATATCTTAAAATAAAAACTTGACGTATAAAATTTAAGCCAAAATCCTAAACGGAATTGAATAAACATTCTAAATTTAAATTTTAAATAGAGGTAAAAGAAAATCATAGTGGATAAATTACCTGGAGCTTAAGGAGGATATTGACTCATCCGCAGCTACAAAGCAAAGGCGTAGAATATATGAAAAAATTAACGCACGAGAAAAAATTCTACGTTGACATTGAAATGACGGTTCAATGTAACTAAAAAAAAACGTCAGCGTAAATCGTACTTACAGAGTACATAATTATCACGTGACGGTCGATTGTATTAGTAGAGATGTGAATTCAATTATTAAAACAATTACACATATTATAAAACCCATTTAGGCCTAACCTAACAATAGCGAGGAAAAACTATTAACGGGAAAAAGCATGCAATATAAAACCGGAAATTGGCTTTAAAAAATTTCAATATAGAACTACTAGCTAACAATGATTTTAAAATAAAATTTATATAATGAAATAAAAATTACAGGGTGTCTAAACAATTTATTAACACTTAAGAAAAAATTACTTGAATTAAAAATATTTAACAGACAAAGTTTCTGCTGTTGTAAGATGTTTCAAGGAATCTTGAAATATCTTGCACTATTAACCTGTAAGGTGGCAGGCTGTGTTTATCCGTTACCATCCAAGCCATTTCCGGCAGAATGACAGTTTAACGTATAAGTATAAATTGATTGTACTATATTGTTGTGTTCTTTATGTGTGCCGTTTTTCATAAAAAGTTTTTTCGGTATATCAGCCGTTTACCGCAATGCAAATGAAGCCACGTTGTTTCAACCTGATGGAAATGTTTAGTCAACCAACGCCAACTCCAACAAACAGTTGTTAAGCAAGTAAACAATTCAATGTTACTGGTATGTTAATAGTGTCATTCACTTTCCGCTTTTCCATTGTTGTCCTGTGGTTCCTTTGTTACCACCTTCGCCACTTCGCTGGGGTTAATGCTTCGAAATAAACCACGGATTTAAGTATCCAACATAGTAATACGACGAGTTTACAGTATCTCACCTATTACAAACCGTTGTACGCAACACCGGCGTCTTCACTATCCGTCTCATTAGTATCTACATAACCGTTTACTTCTTTTACCAGGTGTCAACAAAACTTTTGAAGAATAGCTTCTTCCCATCTTTAACTTCCTTCTTTATTTCTTGGATTGTGGAAAAAGAAACAACACAGTAGCCAGCCATTTGCTCATTGCTTTTGTTAAGAAGCATGGTAAGGTATTTTTGTTTAGCTTCAACTTCATAGCATTTTATTACACTACATATTAGATTTCGTTCAGCAATGTGAATAGTCTGCCCACATTTTCGAGAAACACACATTTCGTTTACGGTAACAAACATTTATGTTGCTGCCGTTAACCTACAAAAGGTTCCACGATATACTGTATATGCTCTGAGTATAGTATGAGTTGTTGTACTGAAATTAAAGCAGTCGTGAATGAACACTGATGCTTTCCCCCATTACCCCTCGATGCAAATATGGGCAAACTTGTGACTCAAGTAACTAACATATAAATATGTATTTTAGCGAAAAACATTTTATTAACTGTCGTGCCGAGCAAAAAGGCAAGACTGGAAACTATTTCAATTAATAAATTGTTAGTACCCGTAAAGTATTTTCTGATTTAACAAATGTTTGGTATTACAAATTAAGACAAACGCAGTAAGCCTAATGAGTTAACACATAAGGTGAAAACCAAAAAGGAAAAGATAAAAAAAGAATTCATGAGATATTACAAACAGAATTTCTTTATGTACTAAAATGTAAAAATGAAATATTAATAAAATACAACTGATTGAAAGTGTAAAATTTCTACTTACCCTTAATGACCACTTTGAATATTACTAATTAAATTTGTAGAAAATTAAAAAATAACTTTTATTTTAGCGTTTCTATATAAGTTAAGCGCCAATTAGTGATTTTCTGTGGAACAGTTTGATTTTCATTTATTTATTCATTCATAATTATTCTAGATGGTTTCATTTTATTTTGTTTACTCATGATTAAGTTTAACGTGGGTAGTATGTTTTATTGGTTACATTTGCAAGAGAGAGTCATGCGTGTTTTACATCATAATGTTCAAAGTGCTTGACTTGTTTGGGGAAATTGTTGGCCCGGGGCAATGCCGGACTTAGATTTGTTAGGGGGGAGAGGCAAGCTTAATTTTCCGCTCCCTCTTTGCAAATATTATAAATATCTAAGGGTAATAACATGCCGAGCAGGTCACGGTCGCAGAGGATGTAATGTTGCTTAAGGAGTACCACATGTCAAAGATGCAAACTGCGCTACCAACGACACTAACTGCAATTCCGACGCGAAACAAATTGCTTTGTTTTTACGATCGCCGTCTTCATGGATACTAGCGTACGACTTGACTCCGATCGGTAGTTCAAAGTCACATGACCTGAGCGCGGTGCTCTCTAATAAAAAAAGTTTCTTGTTTCTCTTTAAAAAGTGTCTTGGACTGTACCGTCAGCAAGTCGGCGTATTGTAGTTTGTTTGTATTTTATCACAGATTTTCACACAGATTCTTTTATTCAAAATTGTGTTTACATTGTGTTTGTTTTAACCGTCGGTTTGTAAACCGTAATTACCGTGGATAATCGGGACAGTATTTATGTTAATATTAAAATTCTATCACAATAAAACAGCAATTATGATAAACATGATCTTATGCTTAAAACGAGCTCCTTCTGCACTTATCGGATTAACGTGGAAATTGTTGTAATTTATTTTTCCAGCTTTTCGAATATTTTATTAATTATGTAATGAAATGTTTTTAGTTTCATTCATAGGTCATCATGAAATTATTTTAGACTCCACTTTGAACTCTTGATGCAGATTGTGATATTCGCCAATCTTTTTATATGTTCATTTATTGGGTATGAACTAAATCTTCTGCTTTTGACTGTTGAAAGTAATAAAATTTATTAACCACAAATATTCCCTCATCGTCAGTATCACTACTATCTTGAAACTCTTTTTTATTAAACAGTAATTTTGTTTGATGATATAAGTTAGTTACTTTAAAGTGATCTGTTTCTCACGACACTTGAAAACAAAATAAGATCGTCACCATCAGTACTAGTGAGCTGATCGGTATGTTTTGCAACATCGACCTCGACCGCGATCTACTCGGCATGTTTTAAGCTCACTTCAGACCATGAATTATGGTAATTTGAAATACGACTATACTGATTTTATAACTTATGGATAAGTTAAATAGAATTTTTTTTCTTGGATACCTTCTTGATTGCCGACATGTTCAATTTTTAAACGTTTCTTAAATAACTAAATTTTTAATTTTGTGAACCACTTTTCCAATTTTTCCACCCATAGCAAACGCCTCCCATAGTTTCGGGACAGCCTTGGGGTGTATAGTAAAGCATTTTGTTTGCTTGTTTATCAGTAGTAGATAGAAAAAGCCGGTCCTAGCACAACCTTGAACTTTAGACCCTGGTCTTGACCTTGACCTTTGATCTATCACGTGATGACCTGTGACCTCAAAAAAAAAAGTTGACCTTTGACCACGAAAAAAAATTGGCAAAGCTCCAAACTCAATTTACTCCGCAACTGCTGGACCGATTTTGATGGTTTTGAAGTCTACGTAACCGGGAGATCGAGATCTACAAGATAAGCCACAAGCCATAATCGTATCCCCGATGGAACCTGAGATCGGTTATAACTTCACAACGGACGATCGGATTAACGGGATTTAGGTACTCGCAGGATCGAGGCGTTCTGTTGAACGTATCGCATAGGGTTTCGGGTCTTAGGTGCTTTCGGGATCCGAATAATCAGTAATTTTGATAATTTTGTTTTGGAACACCCTATGCTTTAGTTTATTTGCATTGTCGTCATATGTTTTTGTCTTTACACGTGATTGATAAGTGGGATGAAGAAAACTGTTTATTTGCAACTCTATTCTTTTAATTTTTTAGAATGACGCATGTTGTTTGTTACGAGTCACGTTGCATGCGCGTGCCTTTCTGATGCAATTTATTTAACGTATAAATAAACTGCAGATTCAGCGTTTCCATTGTATTTGAATAGGCCCCATGTATTATCATAGGGAAACTATCTGTATAAAAGCCCGCGGTTTTCCCATCGAATCATACCATCAGTAACAACTGCGTCTGATATTTCCCGCCAACTCTAGCAACTGCGTCTGATATTTTTCGCCAACTCTACTTATCAGATACCGGCAACTCTACCTGTCAGCTCTTCGAAATTATTGAAAGGTGAGACAACTCTTACTGTAATACATATTATAAATGTAAACATATGACATTTTTTTTACTAAAATATTTTTCGAATATTTTTAACTAAAATAATATAAACTTAAAATATTTTCATTAAATATAAACTATATAATATAAATTTTTAATAAAATTAAAACTTAAAATCTTTTTTATTTCTGTTGGCAGCATGATTTATACAGTAACAATATTTTTATGTGCCGTGGCAATATTGTTCGTTTCACTGCTGTATCTGCTATACAAAATCTACACCATGATCGTTGGTGAGTGAAGAATCATAACAATTTCAATATGTTACTCTTTTGTGTAACATAAATTTACACATTTGTTTTGTTTATAGAGATGGCTCATAGAGAAGGATTGTCCCCCGATCAGATAAACGAGTTGTTAGAGGGTGTTGATTGGGAGGAGGAGGTTTCTCGAGCAACTCCTCATTCCTCTCCTGAAACCGGGTTGGTAACTAACAGACCAGATTGGATGGAAGAAGATGAGGATACGGTTATCGTCCTGCGCGATGTACCGCCTCCCAGGTTGCAGAGGGAACCCTTACCATCCGTTCTACCAACTCAATTATCCGCCTTATTTGAGTCAAGACTCTCATCTACACCAGCTTTGTGCAAGACATGTACCAACCACTCCAACATTGTAAGATGTCCTGTATGTCTCGACAGAGTACCTGACTGCGCATTGCTACCATGCGGGCATGTGGTCTGTACATGCTGCCGTCAACATCTAGACGTTTGCCCGAAGTGTAGAAATCCAATCGAAGGAGATTTTTAAATTTTTCTTTGAGGTTAGTAGTTGGTACGTGCAGCAATATGGATAGTACAGTAAATATATCTTACACGATCGCTATGTCAACGTACCGCATGTTGTTTCAGAATTGGAGACGGAGATAGCGGGTTTATGATATTTTTAACTTGGAATATTTTATTGGAATTTCAACTTAGAATAATATAATAGAATTTCAACGTAGAATAAATTAATGGCATTTTAACTTAGAATAAATTAATAGAACCTTAACATGGATTATATTAATGGAATTTTAACATTAATATTTCTTTACGCTCTCTTCTGTTTTAGTTATTCATCGCTCCTCGAATGGATGTTTTTCGTTATCACTACTTCATCGAAGCTGCCGCCTTAGAGCGCAGTCTGATATGGGCTATCAAATCCTGTACGGTATGTGTAGAAGAATATGCAGACCCGATGCTCTCTGATGAGGGCTTCATCGAAGCGATTCAGACGGCGGTGGATACCACAAGGGCGTCTGGCTGGTGCATAGCAGGCGGTTTTGTCTCATATGTGTTAGGAAGGACCAAAGCGTATGGAGATATAGACATTTTTATATTTGACTTTCACCCAGAGAGTCCTTATTCGACTTGGGCTATATATAAAAATAAAACCTAATATAATAAAACCTAATATAATAAGCCTAAACATACTGGGTTACCCACATGGCCTATGATTAAATCTTTTTCGCTTATATCGGAGTTTGACATACCTCTTTGCATGTCTGCATTGGTGTTAGAGGAGGGGTTCTGGCGTGGACTATGTCTGATAGACGATAGGAGGTGTATAAGCAACAACGGTAAGAAGCAAAAGAGGAAGAAGAAATATGCTACTAGACTTTTAACGTTTAACTTTCAGCCTCAGACTCTCAGGCAGTTAGCTGCTCGACGAATCTGCGAAGGTTTCAGGAAGCAACATTCTACGGCTATCCGTATCTAACAGGAAATCTCCAACCAATAGGTTAAGTTTATACCGCACATTTGGGTGGTCTGAATTGTCATTTCAAGACGCTTCACCATCCTCATGGACTAAAACAATAGTAATTTCATAGAGTGCGAACTGCGTACCATCTATTCCATGAAAAGTGATCATGTTAAAACCCACATATATCGAAATGAGTTTGTAGTTTTATGTATTATTAGCTCGCCAAATAATTGTATTCGTTCGCATCTTCATCATATCATAACAATAAATGTTTTGTTTCTCATCGAAATCGACTTTTAATTTCTTTTACCTCAAGTATCGTCAGTATACGATGCGGGAAATCGAGTTCCGATTCCCGAAGGGATCCGACCTACCAGTCGGATCCTGTCGGTGTGTTGCGCTTTCGCTTCACGACCGAGAAAACCCTCGGCTTTAACAAAACTTATATCTACACGTGTAAAGGTGTTGAAATGATGACACGTTTTGAAATAAGTTTAATACATATATTCTGAAATCAAAACGTTATAACTAAATTACAATGGTCCAGACTCTAAGGACAGCCGTACCTGAAGAATAAAACTCGTGGATACAATACTTGGTATTACTGGCTGATACAACAGTTAAACATGCATTGCATGCAGTTTTTCCTCTTCTTGGTTATGGTCCATTCGTCTTCGTCGTCGGCGCTCTCTTGTCGAGCGTGTTCTTCGCATGGCATCTCCAAGAGAAGTTCTTTATCGTGCTTGAGGTATGGCGGCAAGTCTTTGTAAATCATAGATATGCAGTTGCCATAATGTTCGAAGAGAAACTCCTTAGGTAAGTAGCGGAGTACGTCCGGCCCGGGATTGTTGAACCCTGAACGCAGCGCCATATCTATGCTCTTTCCTACTTTCTCGATGGTGTTAAAGACTGCATTGTTTTCTTTCCACCACATCCTCATCACCTCGGCCCTCTTGATGGAGCAGTCCGGGTGAGAAAACGGACATTGACAGTCGACCTCGTACGTATATGTCAGTTGATCTATGGCAGGACATCCGTAGTCGTCTAGGTCCAAAATCTTCAATTCGCTGCACAGCAAAATTCTATCTAGGACCTTTACCGCTTCTTTTCCTTTGACGTAGATGTTCCCTCCTGATACCGACTTGGTCATTAAGTCGCACAGCGGGGTGTAGTCGACGAACCCGCTGTTCCACCATATCCCTATTTTGTCCTGATCGTCCCGGATGCACCTCTTCTTCGATATGGTGATTATGCTGTTGTAGTCGTAGGGCAGTTTAAAGAGGTAATGATGCCTGCGACTACCGTCTACCGACAGTACGGCCAGCTCTTTGATGACCGTTTCATGATCGGATGGCTTGATGGCGCGAAAATCTACAATGAAGGAAGACATTGTGTTATTCGTGCCAAAACGCGATACGGACTGGTTAATACGTCCTTCTGACGGTCCCTGTTAACGGTTGATATTGCATGACGCAATCTGTGATTATCAGGCAGTAGGCGGAGGTATTGGCCGGGATATTTTTTTTGCACTTGATCTCGATCCTGATGTCTATGGCGCCGGTGTTGAGCGACTCGTTCTGCTTCGAGCAGTCTATAAAGAAGAGCGGGACTTTCGTCTTGAAGCTCGCAAAATCGATGAGGGGTTGGTTGGATTGCCCTCCGTAGTAGACCTTATGGAAGCGCTTAGAGTTTTTGTAAAAGAGCGAGTACTCTCCCTTCGCGTTTTCGTGCGGGTAGTACAACGAATTCAAGTACAGTTTTATGTGTTGTAGCTCGCAGTGGTCGAAATGCGATGATTTGGTAGTCTTGGTCTTTTTGTCGGTCTGTAGTCCTACTATGATGTAGCGCGGCTTATCCGCCTGGGAAGAGGTCTTGACGGTCCATAGCACGTCGGCGTTCTGCAGTAGAACGGGGTACTCGTACAGGTTCCATCTACGGAAGGTAATCGATATGGGCGCGTCCTGGTCCACCATCCTGAGCAGCGGGAGGCTGCGCTCGTAGGAAAGCCTGACGTAAGGCATTTTCCACTCCATCTTAGTGAGAGACAGCTTGTAGTCCTTGCCCGCGGGTGTCGCCACGGCGCGGTCGTCGGTGGCCGACCTGAGCAGGATAAGCTCTAGCTTGGCGTTGACTTTTATGCGGCGGTAATCCTCTCAGAATCCTATGATCCTCTTTAGCGGTACGTGAGCCGAGAACCAGCAAGTGGTGCTGATGGTAATGGCCGTAACGGCGTCCTTGCTCTACCCTTCATCGTCTATAGAGTTCTGTTCTCCATACCTGAAGGACGGAATGTTTTTCATAGTCGCAGTTATACCCCCATTGCGCACTCTATCCACCTCGATGCCGTTCATCTCTTGCCTGATCTCTTCAAACAGGAAAGCAGGCCAGTTGTCTGAAGTAGTTAGGAAATGAGAATACTGGGACAACCTAGACCTTTGACTGCGACCTTGACCCTTGACCTTGGGAAAAAAATAAAAAATAATACAAAAAAATACATAAAAACCGCCAAAAAAAAATTATTTTTGCAAAGTTCAAAACCCAATTTGCTCCGCAACGGCTGGACCGATTTTGATGCGGACGGTACCCACGTGACCGGGAGATCGAGATCTACATGATAAGCCCTAATCCGTGGCCGTATTTCCGATGGAACCTAAGATCGCTTGTAACACGTGACTCGTCGATCGGATCGACGAGGTTTAGGTGTTCGCAGGATCCGGACATTCTGTAGAACACGTTACGTCCGGTTTCGGCCGTTAGGTTCTTTCAGGATCCGAAATATATAAATTTAGGAAATTCTGTTTTGGGACACTCTGTGCTTTGTTTTATTAGCATTGACGTCATGCGTTTTTTATCTATGCACGCGCCAGACTATTGATTGCGATGATGCAACTTGTTTATTGCAATTAATTTTTCTAGATGATGCAACTTGTTTATCGCAATTAATGTTTCTAGATGATGCAACATATTATTCGTTAAAGTCACGAGCCGCCGACTCAGCGATAAGTTGTTTGTTTCAATCTTAAAAAACCATCGACGTCATACCGCTTGTTTTTCTCATTATGTACTGAACCGCAGACTCAGCGTTTTCAATGCATTAGCATAGGGTAATTATCTGTATAAAAGGGTACCGATTTTCCCATTGTACCATAACTCTACTGCCAGTAGTATACTCTGCTCTACGCTGCTAGACACAGTTCTTCTTCTTCTTCTTCTCTACCTGCTGCTACGCTGCTAGACACAGTTCTTCTTCTTCTCTACCTGCTGTTAATTGAAGGTGAGTTTTATTCTACTTTAAATATTTTTAAAATTTAAAAGACTTTAGCACTTTTATGAAATATGCACTTTGAATCTTTTATAAAAATTAAAATCTAAAATCTGTTTATGAAATTACGACGTAGAACCTTATACATGGGTAATACGTTGTCGGTACGGCAACAACACCAGTTTTAGACGTTTTTGGTACAGCAACAACCGTAACAACACCAGTTTTAGCGTTTACTATTACAAGTACGGAATAACAATTTCCATACCTAAATTAAATTGTTCTAACCGCATGTCGGTAGTTTAGCAAAGCGAATTCAAATAAATATTTATTTTATAAACTAGTGACGAGTCTCTAACGAGCGTTTCCGTTTGCGTTCTGTTTCTTTTTAAAATACTACCGCTAAACTTAGAATCTTCTTATAAATTTTAAACTTAGAACTTTTCTATACAATTTTAACTTAGGTAATAAAATGTAAAGTTAGAATATTTTAAAATTATAAACTGTCATATTACATTCTTGTAAGGACTTAAACTTAGCTTAGAATATTTTTATAAAATTTTAACTCTGGTAATAATAAAATTTAAAGTTTGAATATTTTGTAAATTTTAAACTGTCGTAATACATTCTTTTGAAAATTGTAAGGACATTCTATTAAGACTAAATTTAGATTTTTATTTATATTAGTTTCACACAGAGGTTGCCTATAGATCATAATAAGGAGAACATTCCACCTGTTAGAGATACAGTAAGAACAGTTAGAACACGTCCTGCAACCTCTGAAGGAAGGGCGTCAAAACCTATAAGGTTGTAACTTGATGGTGAGTAATGTAAATTCTTTTTGTGTATGTTTATCTTTATTCTTTATCCCTTTACAAGGGAAATAAAGACTTGGGTGGAGGGAAAAGTATGAATGTTGTAGAATATAAAAATTAAAGAAGAACTCGCAAGAGAATAAACTGAAGGCTGTAATATTTTAATTAACAAATGTATGTATATAAAAATAACGTCTTTTCCATTCAAAATCCCTATTTAACCTAGATATAAGCAGTGTCGCTCTCAGTGCAACGCACGATGAGCTTGAGAAGTGGTATAGCGCGCGAGCTTCACAAGCAAGCCCGCAGGAACTATCTCACCAGAAACGTAGAGCTGAAAGGTATCGACGACTTGTATCAGGCCGATCTGGTCGAGATGATCCCATACGCCAGAGTCAATAAGGGCTACAGATACATAATGACAGTATTAAATTGTTTTTCTAAATTTGCTATTGCCGTACTGCTCAAGAGCAAGACGGCTGAAGAAGTCGCTAGCGCTCTCGGCCCCATACTGGAAAAACACAAGATGCGCCATTTTCATACCGACGAGGGTAAAGAGTGGTATAACGCGTCTGTGAGGTCCTTGCTGTCCAAGCACGGGATCAACCACTACTCCACGTACTCTCCGAAGAAGGCCTCGATAGTAGAGCGGTTCAACAGGACGCTGAAGGAGATGATGTGGAGAAAGTTAACAGAACGGGGCAATTCCTCATCGAGAAGGTATTGAGGAGAAAAGGTGACAGGTTGCTGGTCAGGTGGTTAGGGCATGACAAGAGTCACGATTCATGGATCGACAAGAAAGACCTTATATAAGAGTTGTAATGTAGGTTTATCAGTTACTAGCGCAAAATGAGGTGTAGGGAGCAGAAAGAGAAACTCCCTGTCGTCAACTTAGATGTGCTTATCGAGTCGGGAGAAATAGGCAAAACGAGAAACAGACATGGTCGCCTCCTGCCGAATAGTATCAGATGTTTAGCCGTAGGACCGTCGAATTGCGGCAAGACAACGCAATAATCAACCTGCTGTTCGACCCCAACGGGCTGAGGTTCTGCAATGTGTACGTCTTTTCAAAATCTCTGCACCAGCCCAAGTATAGGTTTTTGGAGCGAGTGTTTCATGATATGGAGGGTGTAGACTATCACGAATTCAGCGACAACGCGCAAGTCCCGCCTCCGGAAGAGGTAGAGCCCAATTCCGTGATGATCTTTGACGATGTTGTATGCGAGAAACAACACAACGTGTTAAAGTACTTTGCTATGGGGAGACATTACAACCTGGACGTATTTTACCTATGTCAGACATACAGTAAGGCGCCTAAACAGCTCGTTAGGGATAATGCAAATTTTTTACTCGTGTTCCGTCAGGACGAGCGCAACCTACGCCATATTTTTAACGATTACGTAGTCCCAGATATGACTTTTGAAAAGTTCAAGAATTTGTGCTGCGAGGCATGGTCTCGAAACAAGAACGGGTTTCTGGTAGTCGACAAAGAGAGAAAAACCCTTGGCGGTCGCTATAGATTTAATAACGATACGTTCGTCACCGAACTACGACCCGTTTCGACCGACAAACAGCAGGAAAGAGCTGCGCAGCTAGCAGGATTAAGCAGGAAAAAGATGCGCAGCTAGCAGGAATAAGCAGGAAAAAGCAGGAAAAAGCTGCGAAGCTAGCAGGAATAAGCAGAAAAAAACTGCGCAGCTAGCAAGAATAAGCAGAGAAAAGCTGCGCAGCTAGCAGGAACGAGCAGGATAAATCTGTACAGTCGCAGGTCGTGTATATATTAACGGTAGTGGAAAGGGGACTGCGTTAATAGACGAGGAGATGGCTTCGAAACAGGTCGACGAGAATCTAGTGCTGGAGATCGCAGAGTTGCGCAGGAGGATAAGAGAGAAGCAGCTAATTCTCAAGCATGGCTTGACTGAGGAAGATCTCAGGATAGAGAAGCAGCTCAAACCGCTAACCGACCCCTTATCGAAGGTGTTGAACGAAAAGAAAGCCGAGACCGACCCTTCCTCAACGAGCGAACCGTTGAAGGGTTTAAAGCGTAAGCCTGTTAGGACGAAACCTGAAAAGCGGTCTTTTAGCCGGGTTGAAGCTCCTGACGATGATGACGATGGAGACAGAGTCGCTGGTGAAAGTATCGACGACTCATGGAAGGATCTGATGACCGGTCCGTACAGGTACGCCAATCTGAAGAAGGGGGCGACGGGTTCGGACCTCGGCATACTAAGAAGAAGACCGCGGACGAACCGATGGATGCGGGAGACCTCCATAGGATGGAAGAGATGGATACGAGCGCCAGCCTCCCAGTGGAGTTCACGGAGGATGATGCAACTGTCGGGAATTCCGCGGAGATGAGGGAAGCTTCCAGACCGCAGGCTACTCCGATAAGGACTTTACCTCGCAATGAGGAATTTAGCACCCCCAGCACCGTGGAAGAGCTGCTGTCTACCCCGCTAGGTAAGGTCCGAGCTTCGGTATGGGTCAAAACACGTTTCCCGGACGTCTAGCCCGTCGGACATGCATGAGGCCATCACCGACTCCGACAACAATATGGATTTAACTTACGGTGTTCACTTCGAGGGTAACAATTTGGTGATGGGAGACTCAACCGTGCAGTTTGGACCCGACGACTCGATAATCGTCGGAGACGTATCGTACGCAGGCACGCCTGGTCTGTACGAGCTGATATTCAAAAGGAAACCTGACCCGTTCATCTACTCGGAAGAAGACCTGGAGGAGTACAAAAACGTTTTGACGCCACAAGCGCCCACAGAAGGAACAACTCGGCGCTAGGTCAAGTGAAGGCCAACACAGGGAAAAAGTACGTTTCAATCATAAGCCGGCTTTTCCCTTCGAAGCCGGACCGGCCGAAGCGCGGTAAGGGTATACGATCCGGGCCTATGATGGAGCTGAACGGAAACAGGAAGACTGAGTACGTTTATTTCGACGATCCCAACGAGCTCTGCGACAGGCTTAGACTCCTTGTAGCTTCTAAAGACTCAAGCCATACGGGTCACGGCAGCGAGATAAATTCTATAGTCGAAGAGCTCAAAGAGCTGGGGCTTATAAGAGGAGATCTACGTCTGTGAACCTCATTCTCGCTATGGACACTGGAAGATCCGTACGTCGTTTTCTCACCCCTTACAGGGTTACCGCAGATGGCGATATGGACATGAGAGACCGGAGAATCTGTAGAGTAGGCGTAGCCCAGTCGTATACGGACGCAGTCAACGTCAACGAATGCATGAGGCTCATCCAAGCTTATGCTGAAGATTACGGAGTCCTCGAGGTCTTGGAGAAGGGCGGTGGCGAAACTTACTACGACCTTTACGGTCGCAGGATGGCGCAAGTAGGAGACCCGATCGATGAAGAAGACGCCGTCAACCACAAGTACTTGAAAGAGTACCTTTCCTCCCACGCCGAAAAGATGAAAGTTTCAGAGCCCGTCAAAGACGAGCGAATCAACGAAATTTTGAAAATGCGCCATGAGATCCAAAAGTTGCGCAAAGAGTTTGAGGACGTATCGTTACGTCTGGAGGGAAAAATCGCGCCATAAATAAAGAAAAACGGGTTCTGGAGCTTCATTCCGAACTTAAAATGGGGAGATGCAACACATTTCGCAGCAGATCGCATTCAGGAGCCGGACTATAAGCAACATCGCGAGCGGAGTCTTAGGAGCTGCAGAGAACCTTGTGGGGACAGCTTTGAACAGAGCGATAGACGTTTTACCCGTTGAACTCCACATACTGGGCTATCAGTACTGCGGACCGGGGACGGACCTGCAGAAGAGATTGAGAAGAGGAGACCCCGGCATCAACCCTCTCGACGCTGCGTGCAAACAGCACGACATAGCCTACCACACCCGCAAAGACTCGGCGGGCAGGGCCGAAGCAGACCGCGTGTTAGCAGATAGAGCCTGGGAGAGGGTGAGAGCGTCCGACTCCAGCATAGCGGAGAAAGCGGCCGCCTGGACGGTGACCAACATAATGAAAGCTAAAAGCAAGTTCGGCGGGAGGATCAAGCGAAGGCGGACCGGGAAGACCGCCCGTATGAGGACAACCCGCAAGACAGTACGCGGGACGGACCGTAAGACTCGTCGCGGGACTACCCGTCGCACCAACCGCAGGACTATCCGTAGCACTACCCGACGAGGTGAGGGACTGTATTTAAGACCGTACCCTACGCAGCACGCAGGATGCGGACTAAAGAAAAAAAACTTCGTTGAAACTTCCGAACAAACACCTGTCCGATAGTCAATTGATAGCGGCCGCCGACGCACTCGAAATCTCGAACTTTAGAGGGGTGTTTATGCGTGACACGCTCCCCCATAGGCCCTACGAGAACGAATCGGCCATCGTCAACTTGGACAGCGCGAGGAACGAAGGGACCCACTGGGTATTTTACAGGAAGACCAGTGCGGTCGTAGAGTACTTTGACAGCTACGGTAACCTGATGCCTCCCGTAGAGCTGGTAAGATACCTCGAGAACGGAGAAGACGGACCGATCAACATAAGATATAATTACGCCAGAAGACAGGACTTTGATTCAGTCATCTGCGGACATTTATGCCTAGAGTTTCTATCGGGTAAAGATGTTGTGCCTAAGCGGTAAGAGCTCTACGATCGAGGTCGATTACTTCCCTCCCATAGACCTCGGAGAGGGCTAGTGGGAGATAGGTCTAGTAGATTTCATGAGCTACAACAACATACCCAACGTGCGGAAAGGGGTGAATAACCTTTTCTGCTTCGGCGACGGTACGAAGATGGAGCTGCCCGAAGGCATGTACGAGATTGACGACATCCACTCAAAGATCAAATACGAGATGTTGGAGATGTACGGCGGAGCGAACTGTGCCAGCAGCAGAGACGCGGAGCAAGACGATAACCGTACCGATGTTGAAGACACAGGATCCCTCAAGTACCAAAAGCTCTTAAAGGAGCGGAAAAAGGAACAGAAAGGAAAACGGAAAGAGAGATCGAGTACCGACCCTCTCTCAGAGGTTCATAAGAGATTGGAGAATGCGGCGAAAATAAGGGCCGCGAAAAGGGCGGAGGAAGCGAAAGCGAAAGCCATAAGCGATGCGAAGAAGGAGGCGGCAAAGGGATCAAAGACGGAATGCCGCCCGCTCCCAAGACTTAACATGAACGTAGACCCCACCACTCTAAAGTGCTCGATATTCTGCGGAGAAAAGGTAGACTTTACCGTACCCGGAACCATCAGAGAGGTGCTGGGGTTCGATGCGGCGATCCTCGAACCTAATAAATGGTACACGTCGCAGCGTCCCGTTGACATTACGGCCGTGAACGCCATCCGGTTGACTTGCAACATCGTGCGGGGCTCGTACACTAACGGATCCGAAGGACATACCCTGCACGAGTTCTTCCCGTAGGTGGAACGGGGTTATAAGATAATCGAAGTGCCCAAGAACGTCATCTACCTACCCGTAAACACTTCGAGGATAGGAAGACTGACCGTCTCTGTGGTGGATCAAGACGGAAGACCGATAAGCTTTCAGAACGAAGTCATCAGCCTCAGGCTTCACCTTAAAAGACGTACGCGATGGGGTTAGTCTACCTGGAAGAGGGTTATAAAAGGACCGTACCGGACGGAGCGAAGAACATTCGTCCTGCGGAGCCCGACCAGCCACTTGGTAAAGTGAAAAAGAAGAGACTCTCCTCAGATAACGCTGCTTTTCTAAGATCGTTGGGTTTCGTCGTGCTGCAGAAATGAGCTATATAATAAACGTGGGATCCTCTAACGCCGTAGCGGACGATGCCATCATAGGCATGGAGATGCATACTCACACTCCGTACGCGTCAGCGACTTTCAACAACAATGAGATGCGATAACAACAAGCGATGAGATAAGGATACCCGTGAACCAACAGGACGTGTACACCCTACCTTGCGACAGCCTGCTGTTTGTAGACGTGAAACTTTCGGCGCCTGATGGTACTTTGGATGCGACCCTGGCTCTTTCTGACAACTGGCCTGCTTTCCTGTTTGAAGAGATAAGGCTGGAGATGAACGGTATCGAAGTGGACAGGGTGCGAAACGTCGGCGTAACGACGGCCTTGAAAAATATTGCGTCCTTAAGGTACGACGAACAACACTATAGACGTCGAAGGGTGGAACAAGGACGCCGTAACGACTATCGCCAACAGCACCACAGGTAGGCTTTCGGCTCACGTTCCGCTGAAGAGGATCATGTGATTCTGCGAGGATTACCGTCGCATAATAGTCAACGCTAAGCTGGAACTTATCATGCTAAGGTCGGCTACCGACGACCGCGCCGTGGCGGTACCCGCAGGCAAGGACTACAAGCTGACTCTTACCAAGGCTTAGTGGAAGATGCCTTACGTCAGGCTTTCCGACCAGCACAGACTCCCGTTGCTCAAGATGGTGGATCAGGACGCGCCCATATCGATGGTCTTCCGCAGATGGAACCTGTACGAATATCCCGTCTTACCGCAGAGCACCGACGTGATCTGGACCGTCAAATCCTCCTCCCAGGCGAATAAGCCCCGTTACGTCATAGTAGGACTGCAGACGGACAAGAAGGCCAAGACGGCGGTATCATCTCATTTCGACCACTGCGAGCTCCAGGACATCAAACTCTACCTCAATTCCGTGTACTACCCGTACGAAAACGCCAAGGGAGAGTACTCGATGTTTTACGAAAACTTTAAGCGGTTCCATAAGGTCTACTACGGAGGACAGGTCAACCACCCCCTAATCGATTTTGCGAACTTCAAGACCAAAGTCCCCCTCTTCTTTATCGACTGCTCGAAGCAGAACGAGTCGCTGAACACCGGCGCAATAGACATCAGGATCGAGATCGGGTGTAAAAACAACATCCCTACCAATACAACGGCCTATTGCTTGATAATCACAGATTGCATCCTTCAGTACTCGCCTTTAACAGGGACCGTCAGGAGGATAAATTAACCAGTGTGTGCTAGGTCTCGTCGCGCGCAACAACATGCCTTCCTTCATTATAGATTTTCAGGTCATCAGACCTTCAGATTACGAGACGGTCATCAAGAAGCTGGTAGTCCTCTCGGTAGAAGGTGGCGCCAAGCATCATTATCTGTTCAAGCCTCCTTACGACTTTTACGGCGTACTCACACCGTCCAAGAAAACGCGCATCTGGGAAGGTCAAGACAGAATCGGGATACGATGGAACAGCGGGTTTGTCGACTACGCACAGCTCTACCGCTTGCTGACGGGGGCCGTGTCTGGCGGGAAGATCTTTGTCAAAAGAAAGGAGAACAAGAAGACATTAGAGGGGCTATTGATGTGCGACGACCTAAAGATTTCAGACCTCGACGACCACGACTGTCCCTCGGTCGAACACCTCATGCACGGGTCAGACATCCAGTGCCCGTTTTCCCACTCGGACTACTCCCTCAAGAGAGCCGAGGTGATGAAGGCGTGGTGGAAAGAAAAGAGCGTCGTCTTCGACATGGTAAACAAAGTAGGGGAGTGCATAAAAAAGGTGTTGGACTCGGGCTTCAACAACCCAGGGCCTGAAGCCCTCCGCTACTTACCCAAAAAGTTTCTCTTGGACCATTACGGCAACTGCATATCCGCCGTATACAACGACTTACCGCCATACCTCAAGAATGATTTTTCCCACATGTACGGCTGCTTGTAGAGTCTGAACTTTTGTAACATTAGTCTAGTACTTTGATTTCAGAATATATGTATCAACTCTATTCGAACTTGTTTTTATTCACCATCCTTCTCGCCCTTAGATATAAGTATTGCTAAAGCCAGAGGGCTTCGTCGATCTTGAAGCGAAAGCGCAGCACGATGCGAGGATCTGTCGGGGACAGACCCTCCCAGGAATCGAGCACCGATCCTGTCTCCATGTGTTTTAGGTACTATAGGTGGTATAGTGTTGGAGAAATGAAAAGACTAACTCATTGCGGAACATACAATTTATTAATATATAAGATGATGATGATGAAGATGAAAACGAATACATGTATGACGATGAGCTCTTAATAAGTAAAACACTGCAATTTGAGGGATTATTATACGTAGACATAGGGAACGAACTGCGGCCATCGATCGTGGATTGCGTGATATATGGTTCGCGCATGTGCGCCTTCCTCTATATCAATCGCCATGTGGGACGGGAAATGTATAGGGCCGCACTCGGTTTCCTCAACCCTTACATAATTACTATTTATGTAAATTGGTTTTACGGGACAGTCGAAAAAGGTGCGCATGAGAAATCGATAGAAGTCTCCGACCTGTCTGAGGTCCTCTACTTCTTCGACACATATTCGAAACGAAAATCCGAACGTAGAATCCTACGTTCTGACTTTAATTTAAAATCACATAGAAATTAATGCATATTTATTTTTTGATCAAATTTACGTATAATGTGTTGTTTAGGTCGTCAGCCAAAAGGCTGGTTTGAACCTGTAGTGGTTTTACTAAGTAAAACGAGGAGTAATGCGGTTTACAATTGCCTTCCTCACTGAGTGGAAAAGTACGCTTATCAGCATGCCGGGTTCTCTGAAGAGCACATATTTTCCACTCTGCAAATGACACCTTCACCTCATTCACCACAAGGTCTGGCTGTATAATGAAATTCATTACTTTCAGAGAATATAACTCTGATTAGTGTCTTTTACACCTCTACCTCTTCTGCTCTTAAATGATTCAGTCATTCAATTGGCTGACCATGTGTCAGATCTACTTTCTGGTGGGATAGTTCCTGCGGGCTTGCTTGTGAAGCTCGCGCGCTATACCACTTCTCAAGCTCATCGTGCGTTGCACTGAGAGCGACACTGCTTATAAATAAATAACCACAAGAATAAAATAAATAAGGTTAAATAAGGAGTTAAATAAGGATTTTGAAAGGAACAGACGTTATTTTTATATACATACATTTATTAATTAAATATTACAGCCTTCAATGTTTTTATTTAACAACTGACAACATGACGAAGCCTACATCGATCACCACAAAAAGTGGCCACTTGACGTAACTAATGACAAATTTTCCGAGACTGTTATATAAGTCTACTTGAATTCACAAAATTTCGTGTCTTTACAGTTAATATTTATTTAAACGTACATATTTTCTTTACAATTTGAGACAGAAATATACAATTTAATCTATGATATTTAGTTATATGCTATATACCAAAACGTTATAATATTACTTCCCGAAAAATATGTTTTAATTTATTTAATTCCTAATTATATTTTTTGACGTGGGCATCCTAAACACCGGAGACCACCCACGCCGCTGCAATGTACTAACAATGTTGTTCATTGAGTTCTAATCATTTTGTTTACAAAATATTTTATTACAATGTAAGTACCAATCTTAAAAAACCTCTTAAAATGCCAACAACTATAGTTTTTTCCAAAAAAAGATTAAAATTAATGTACTTTTACAGATTTGACTGGTTCGTATTTGTGAACTAACACATGTGTTATAAATTTCGCGTTAAATTATGTGATTTTTGCAAAGGTCAACCATGTCAATTTTTTATTCAGATCGTAGAATAGTTGTTTAATTTGCGCCTACAATTTGTTACATAACTTTTTTAATACTTTATTACATAAAAATATCGTTCTGAGATGAATGAAATGATAGTTTATAAGAAAAAACATTATATAACTATTTTTTTCGTCTGTAATAATCTACGATAAATTAATTAACATTTGTTTAAAGGCTACTAATTTATATATAAATTAACTGCAATAATTATTACTATTATTATTAGATTTAATAATTACTTTTATTATTATTAGATTTAATAATATTCGATACAATGTTATGTAGAAGAAACCTTTTGGACCCAGCCAGTTGATAAAAAATAAGTTTGTTTTATTATTAGTTGATAACACATAACTTTATCGATAGAATACGTCTTATTTCTTTTTGTAATTATAAAAATATTGTTTTAGTGGTCGATGAATGACTGAGTCATTTAAGAACAGAAGAGGTAGAGGTGTAAAAGACACTAATCAGAGTTATCTCGTCTGAAAGTAATGGTTATTATTATACAAGGGAAAGTACAAATTCATATCAGTAAATTAAAGACAATATTTTTATTTTCACTTATTTTTCAGTCGTATCAACTGCTTTGATTGTTAGCGGATTTTATGGTTAATGTATAAAAACAACTCAAAACTTCTTGATTTTATGGTTAATCGAGCTGGCACATGGTCAGCCAATTGAATGACTGAATCATTTAAGAGCAGAAGAGGTAGAGGTGTAAAAGACACTAATCAGAGTTATATTCTCTGAAAGTAATGAATTTCATTATACAGCCAGACCTTGTGGTGAATGAGGTGAAGGTGACATTTGCAGAGTGGGAAATATGTGCTTTTCAGAGGCCCCGGCATGCTGATAAGCGTACTTTTCCACTCAGTAAGGAAGGCAATTGTAAACCGCATCACTCCTCGTTTTACTTAGTAAAACCACTACAGGTTCAAACCAGCCTTTCGGCTGACGACTTAAACAACACATTATACGTAAATTTAATCAAAAAATGAGTATGCATTAATTTCTATGTGATTTTAAATTAAATTAACTAATTAAAAAGTCTCCTGAGTAGCAACTTCTGTAGTCACCTCTTCTTCATGACATCGTAATGAAATGAATACATTAAGGTCTTATGCTAGCTGCGCAGCTTTCTCCTGCTAGCTGTGCAGCTTTTTTCTGCTTATTCCTGTTACATCTGTAGATATAACTTTTGCTAAAGCCGAAGGCTTTCTCGGTCGTGAAGCAAAAGCGCAGCACGACGACAGGATTAGGTCGGATCCCTTCGGAAATCGGAACTCGACTTCCCGCTTCAGGTATTTCAGATACTTGCAGAGGTTCAGGTTACAAGAAATAAAAGACAGATTCATAAAGGAATAAAACATTTATTGTTATGATATGATGAAGATGCGCACGAATACAATTATATGGCGAGCTAATAATACATAAAACTACAAACTAGTAAAATGTGCGGTATAAACTTAACCTATTGGTTGGAGATTTGCGGTTAAATACGGATGGCTGTAGAATGTTGCCTTCCTGAAACCTTCGCAGATTCGTCGAGCAGCTAACTGTCTGAGAGTCTGAGGCTGAAAGTTAAACGTTTAACGTCTAGTAGCATATTTCTTCTTCCTCTTTTGCGTCTTACCGTTGTTGCTTATACACCTCCTATCGTCTATCAGACATAGTCCACGCCAGAACCCCTCCTCTAACACCAATGCAGACATGCAAAGAGGTATGTCAAACTCCGATATAAGCGAAAAAGGTTTAATCATAGGCCATACGGGTAACCCAATATGTTGTAGGCTTATTATATTTAAGGTTTTATTTTTATATTTAACCCATGTCGAATAAGGACTCCCTGGGCGACAATCAAATAAAAAAATGTCTATATCTCCATCCGCTTTGGTCCTTCCCAACACATATGAGACAAAACCTCCTGCTATGCACCAGCCAGACGCCCCTGTGGTATCCACCGCCGTCTGAATTGTTTCGATGAAGCCCTCATCAGAGAGCATCGGGTCTGCATATTCTTCTACATATACCGTACAGGATTTGATAGCCCAATATCAGACTGCGCTCTAAGGCGGCAGCATTGATGAGGTAGTGATAACGGAAAACATTCATTAGAGGAGCGATAAATAACTAGAACAGAAGAGAGCGTAAAAAAATATTAATGTTAAAATTCCATTAAAGTAATCCATGTTAAGGTTCTATTTAATTTATTCTGCATTGTACGTTGCAATCTGTTCAATTTAGAACAATAAGCAACCCCATGATCCGATGAGATGAGAATGATATGTATGACGTGTAAATGAGGTGTAATCTTGTACAGACTCAGGTCGACCATTCCTGAGAGAGTATGGTTAATTGAACCCCAACCATCAAAGTACACTGGTAACCACTGTCTAGCATTCAAATCCGTATAAAAGTCACTACCTTTACTAGGATTTGAACCAGGAACCTTTGTTTCCGATTTAACCTGATTCGCTTGGCTTGCCTTTCCATATTTCCTGCAAAACCTTATGTTTTAGTTTAACGGGAAAAATATGGTACTTTGAAATGAAAACAATGATAAACAGTTTAATACATTTATTCTATTATTAATATATAATATAAAACTAATACTAAAAATCAAGTTACAAATCTAATACAACTTCTGCTTTGCAGAAACTGCATTTAAGTTCGCTGCAATTTTTTATTCGTCTGCACATTTTACCTTAGCATCGTATACATGGATTTGTGGTACCATAACGTCCACAAAATTCCGGCCTGTAGGTGGTGCCATACTCCCACTTATTTTTGTGAATTTCATGTATTTGGCACTGCTTTTTTAACAAATGTCTATTAAATAATTATGCACATGCAAATTGCTTTATGCATCGATAGCAGAAATTTTCATCACATTTATTACAACTATTTTGAATGGTTTCAAGGCTCATTTTTCTAAAAAAACTGTTGGTGTTGACGGTGGCGATGGCGGTGGTAGCGGTGGTATTTTAAACTGAAACAGAACGCAAACGGAAACGCTCATTAGAGACTCGTCAAGAGTTTATAAAATAAATATTTATTTGAATTCGCTTTGCTAAACTCATCGCATGCGGTTAAAACAAATATCCCTTTATATTTAGTATGTAACTTTTATTCCAGTATAGTATTTATAATACGACCAACCTTTAAATAAGAGCTGGTGATCTTCAAATTTATATTGTTGTTGTTGTTGGTTGTTGTCGGTTGTTGGTGTCGTCGGTGTTGTTGGTGTTGTTGGTGTTGTCGGCGGTGATGGCGGTGGTAGCGGTAGTATTTTAAACTGGAACAGAACACAAACGGAAACGCTCATTAGAGACTCGTCAAGAGTTTATAAAATAAATATTTATTTGAATTCGCTTTGCTAAACTCATCGCATGCGGTTAAAACAAATATCCCTTTATATTTAGTATGTAACTTTTATTCCAGTATAGTATTTATAATAAGACCAACCTTTAAATAAGAGCTGGTGATCTTCAAATTTATATTGTTGTTGTTGTTGGTTGTTGTCGGTTGTTGGTGTCGTCGGTGTTGTTGGTGTTGTTGGTGTTGTCGGCGGTGATGGCGGTGGTAGCGGTAGTATTTTAAACTGGAACAGAACACAAACGGAAACGCTCATTAGAGACTCGTCAAGAGTTTATAAAATAAATATTTATTTGAATTCGCTTTGCTTAACTCATCGCATGCGGTTAAAACAAATATCCCTTTCTTTTTAGTATGTAAATTATTATTCCAGTATAGTATTTATAATAAGACCAACCTTTAAATAAGAGCTAGTGATCTTCAAATTTATATTGTTGTTGTTGTTGGTTGTTGTCGTTGTTGGTGTTGTCGGTGTTGTTGGTGTTGTTGGCGGTGATGGCGGTGGTAGCGGTGGTATTTTAAACTGGAACAGAACACAAACGGAAACGCTCATTAGAGACTCTTCAAGAGTTTATAAAATAAATATTTATTTGCATTCGCTTTGCTTAACTCATCGCATGCGGTTAAAACAAATATCCCTTTATTTTTAGTATGTAAATTATTATTCCAGTATAGTATTTATAATAAGACCATCCTTTATATAAGAGCTAGTGATCTTCAAATTTATATTGTTGTTGTTGTTGGTTGTTGTCGGTTGTTGGTGTTGTCGGTGTTGTTGGTGTTGTTGGTGGTGATGGCGGTGGTAGCGGTGGTATTTTAAACTGGAACAGAACACAAACGGA
Source organism: Catonia carolina (assembly GCA_035578175.1). Taxonomy (NCBI): domain Eukaryota; kingdom Metazoa; phylum Arthropoda; class Insecta; order Hemiptera; family Achilidae; genus Catonia; species Catonia carolina. Next base: position 7,163,705 of record JAQMRL010000004.1, read on the forward strand.
AACGCTCATTAGAGACTCGTCAAGAGTTTATAAAATAAATATTTATTTGCATTCGCTTTGCTAAACTCATCGCATGCGGTTAAAACAAATATCCCTTTATTTGTAGTATGTAAATTATTATTCCAGTATAGTATTTATAATAAGACCATCCATTAAATAAGAGCTGGTGATCTTCAAAATCGTTGTTGTCGGTTGTCGGTGTTGTCGGTGTTGTTAGTGTTGTCGGTGTTATCGGCGGTGATGGTGGTGGTAGCGGTCGTATTTTAAACTGGAACAGAACACAAACGGAAACGCTCATTAGAGACTCGTCAAGAGCTTATAAAATAAATATCTATTCGAATTCGCTTTGCTAAACTATCGACATGCGGTCAGAACAATTTAATTTAGTATGAAAATTGTTATTCCGTCTTTATAATAGTAAACGTTAAAACTGGTGTTGTTACGGTTGTTGTTGTTGTTGTTGTTGCTGTACCAAAAACGGCTAAAACTGGTGTTGTTGCCGTACCGATAACGTATTACCCATGTATGAGGTTCTACGTCTTAATTTCATAAACAGATTTTAGGTTTTAATTTTTATAAAAGATTCAAAGTTTATATTTTATAAAAGTGCTAAAGCCTTTTAAAATTTAAAAATATTTAACGTTCAATTTGATTGCTTAAGGTAGAATATAACAAGTTTATATTTTATAAAAGTGCTAAAGCCTTTTAAAATTTAAAAATATTTAACGTTCAATTTGATTGCTTAAGGTAGAATATAACTCACCTTCAATTAACGGCAGGTAGAGAACAAGAAGAACGGTGTCTAGCAGCGTAGAGCGGGTATACCAGTGGTAGTAGAGTTATGGTACGATGGGAAAATCGACGCCCTTTTATACAGATAATACCCCCATGCTGATGCATTGGAAACGCTGAGTCCGCGGTTCGGTACATAATAACAAGCGGTATGACGTCGATGGTTTTTTAAGATTGAAACAAACAACTTATCGCTGACTCGACGGCTCGTGACTTTAACGAATAATATGTTGCATCATCTAGAAAAAATTAACTGTACATTTAAATTTGCAGTAAACAAGTTGCATCATCTCAATTGATAGTGTATGACGTCGACGGTTTTTAAGATTGAAACAAACAACTTATCGCTGACTCGACGGCTCGCGACTTTAACGAATAATATGTTGCATCATCTAGAAAAATTAACTGTAACTTAAATTTGCAATAAACAAGTCGCATCAACCCAATCAATAGTCTGACGCGTGCATAGATAAAAAACGAATGACGTCAATGCTAATAAAACAAAGCACAGGGTGTTCCGAAACGAAATTTCCTAAATTTATATATCTCGAATCCCCAAAGAACCTAACGGCCAAAACCGGACGCAACGCGTTCTACGGAACGTCCGGGTCCTGCGGGCACCTAAACCTCGTTGATCCGATCGCCCGGTCACGTGTTACAAGCGATCTCAGGTTCTATCGGCGATACGGCTACAGATTAGGGCTTAAAATCGGTCTAGCCGTTGCGGAGCAAATCTGGTTTAGAACTTTGCCAAAATAATTTTTTTTTTCCAAGGTCACAGGTCAAGGTCGAGGTAAAAGGTCAAGGTTGTCCCAGTATTCTCATTTCCTAACTACTGTCTGAAAGAGCCAGGGCCGGATCCAAAGTACCATCAGACGCCGCAAGTTTTCCGTTGACGTACACAGGCTGTCGCAAGGTAGGGTGTACAAATCCTGCTGGTTTACTGGGATCCTGATCTCGTCGTTGTTGTTGAACGTCGCTGATGCGTACGGAGTGTGAGTGTGCAGCTATATGCCTATGATGTCGTCATCCGCCACAGCGTTAGAGGATTCCACGTCTATTACGTAGCTCATTTCTCCGACACGGTGAATCCTAATGATCTCAAAAAAGCGGCGTTATCTGAGGAGAGTCTCTTCTCTTTCTTGTCGCGTAGTGGCTGGTAAGGCTCCGCAGGACGAATGTTCTTCACCCCGTCCGACACGGTTCTTTTATAACCCTCTTCCAAGTAGACTAATCTCATTGTGTCCGTCTTCTGAGGTGAAGCCTGAGGCTTATTATCTCGTTCTAGAAGCTTATAGGTCTTCCGTCCTGATCCACTTCGCAGACGGTCACTTTTCCTATCCTTGAAGTATTTACGGGTAGGTAGATGACGTTCTTGGACACTTCGATTATCTTGTAACCCCGTTCCACCTGCGGGAAGAACTCTTGCAGTGTATGTCCTTTGGTTCCGTTAGTGTACGAGCCCCTCGCAATGTAGCAAGTTACCCTGATAGCGTTTACAGCCGTAATGTTGACAGGGCGCTGCAAAGTATGCCATTTATTGGGCTCGAGGATCACCGGATCAAACCCCAACACCTCTCTGATCGTTCCGGGTACGTAAAGTCTATTTTTCTCCGCAGAATATCGAGCACTTTAGTGTAGTAGGGTCTACTTCCATGTCGAGTCTCGGCAACGGTCGACATTCCGCGTCCATCTTTGTCCCCTTTACCGTCTCTTTCATCACGTCGCGCACCGCGTTCGCTTCCTCTTACGCCCTTTTCACAGCACTTCTTTTCGCCGCAGGCTCCAATCTCTTATTGAACTCTACGATAGGGTCACTCGATCTCGCTGCCCTTTTTCCTTTCTGTTCTTTTTTCTGCTCCTTCAAGAGCTTTCGGTACTTAAGGGATCCTATGTCTTCTACGTCGGTACGGTTTGCGTCTCTGCTGCCGATTTTACAGTTCACCCCGCCGTACATCTCCAACATCTCGTATTTGATATTGGAGTGGATGTCGTCTACCTCGTACATGCCTTCGAGCAGTTCTACAGTCTCCCCATCGCCGAAGCAGAACAGGTTGTTCACCCCTTTCCGCACGTTGGGTATGTTGTTGTAGCCCATGAAATCTACTAGACCTACCTCCCACTGACCCTTTCCGAGGTCTATGCGAGGGAAGTAATCGACCTCGATCGTAGAGCTGTTACCGCTTAGACACAGAATCTTTACCTGCCAGAAACTCTAAGCATAGGTGTCCGCACACGACTGAATCAAAGTCTTGCCTCCTCTCGTAATTATATCTTATGGTAATCGGTCCATCTCCCCCGTTTTCGAGGTACCTCACCAGCTCTGAGGGTGGCCTCAAATTACCGTAACTGTTTTGTTTTCGAGGTCAAAGGTCACCACGTGATAGATCAAAGTCATCACGTGATAAATCAAAGGTCAAGACCAGGATCCAAAGTTCAAGGTTGTGCTAGGACCGGCTTTTTCTATCTATTATCAGTCACCAGAAAGTGAGTGCATTTGTGTTGATTTGTTGCAGATGGGAAGTAAAAAGAAAACATTTAGAGATATCGGGTTTCCTAGAATGATAAAACCTAAAGAATTACTATACGGCGACCGGGGCATGTGTAAAGAAATAGCGTTTACTACTTCTGATAACCGAAATTGGTACATGATCGTAAGGAAAGTAAACGTGAGCCATGGCAATTGCCCCTGCTTTTCTGAGTGAGTATGTTATTTTTCTAGTTAAGGTCATTTCATGATTCATTTCATGAGCAGAGCTTCCGGTTCGATTCCCTGGCTGGTATTGAACCTGGTAGCTCAACTTATTAGGCTTATATCAAATGTTAGTTATTTAATAATTATTTTGTTTATTTGTGTACATATCTCTTGAACTGTTCATTTTGGGAAACCTTTTTTAATTGGCTAATAAGCTAAGTTTATTCAGCATTCTTTTATTGTAGTTTGCAATTATTTATTAAGAATTTTAACACCAAATGTTCATAAATTCTCAAAAAAGTTATTCTGTAATCAACAAATTTGTTGTGATATTATTAATTGGGTTGCAGAATTAGTTTTGCATAAGACGATGTTAAATGATGTGTCGTTTACGTTTTTATAAGAATTATTTCTATATATAAATATTTTGATTATTTATGTTTTTATAAATAATAAATGTAGATAGAGGTTGACGAAGGCGTTTAACCCTATATAGCCAGTTAGTTCAATAGCTAATATCAAAATATTTTTTCGAAATGCCTTGATTTCATTCTACCTGGTTCGTTTTTAAGCCTGAACGTATGAAATAATGGCATATGAACGTCCTAAAAATATATAAAACTAAAATTTCCTTGGGTTTGAATTTCTTTAATGTTTAAAAAAGTTTAGTAATATGCACCCTTAAAGTAGATTTTAAGGCTTCAATTACCCATGGGAAAATACTATTAGATTTTATTAATTTACTGATTCGGAAATTCAACAAAATGAGATCTACCGCTTTTGAGTTGGTATTCGTTCCTGAAAATACAGCGTGGAAATCTTTTTGTGGTGACAAAACTTCTACCAAACTTATCATTCCATACATGTGTGGGTGTAAACATTTCTGTATTTCATCTTATAATTTACGAACAGAAGATGATACTTCATCACTTAGTGTGTGACGTCGTTCTACGAAAATTTTACACTCCTTTTAAAATCTTTTCTGTTTCGTTTCCACATTTACCTGCACCCACCATCGTATGATCCCCACCAGTACTTGACTTACTATATAAGCCAATGACATGTGCTGCATCGACTTGTACTTCTCGCCTTAACGTACTCGCCTCTCATCATGCGGTCTTGGGTTCGAACCCTATTCAGGCACGGAATTTTTTCATACGTTACAAAAAAATCATTTCATCATTCACCGCCTGCATTAGCAGTAATTTCAGAACAGTCGGACGTTAAATCAAAAAAAAAAGAAAAAAGGCTTGTACTTCTCATAACATTATACAAGACGACTACACACCGTAGACTTTGCCAATAAATTCAATACTATAACTTCACCAAAATATAAACGAAGTAATGAGTTAACTATCAATCATGAATATATAATATTATCAATTTGGCGATCGACTATGAAGTACGGTGAGACTATACGAGTTGACATTCTTCTTGATGGCCACAAATGTTTCATATACTTAACATACAGGTATAACGCTGTTTTCACCGAACAGGAACTTAACACCTTTGACTGTTCTTCGTACGTGCTGATTAAAACGGGAAAATCTGAATTTAAAATTAAGAAGGTAAGTGAAAGGTTTTTTAAATGATATAAAACGATAATATTTTTTAAAACTTAATATATTAATTTTTTTGTACATCGTGTGGTTGTTATTTTCAACAAGTCTATTTTTATATATTTAGTGATTTTGGTTGGTGGATTAATTGTGTAGTCCATTGTAGCGGACACACGTTCCTGTAAAAAAAATTAACTGAAGGTGAATGTAGTCTAAATTTTCGAATCATTAACACATTTTTGGCGATGTAATTGAAATTGAAATAAATTATATATATAATGATGAGACGTTATTTATGAAGCACATGACGTTTATGTATGATGATGATTTTTGTTTAATAATGATGAGTATAATAATTATGATTTTAATAATGATGATAATGATGATGATGTATAATAAATAATTGTCTTGAAAATAGTGAGCTCATACTTTGTTAAAGTCTTGATGCATTATGAATGTTGTTTTTGGTTGCCTAGTTACACATTATTAGATTTTAAATTTAGTTCTGCTGGACCGTAAATATTTATAAAATAAAATCGTAAACATAAGATTACATAAGTAAACATAAGTATGGCTGGACGTAACATCCTCCCCTCCATGAAATAACCAGGGTTGGTTATTTCATGATGATGCATGGAATACTAGCAAATAGCAGAGGAGAAGAATGTGAGAGAATCAAAGAAAGAAATGAAATAAACTTGAGAAGAATTAGAAATAGAGTTAAACATAAATCAAAGAATGCAATGGTAACATAGGCCTATATTAAAGGATGAAGTGGACTGTATGGATAATGAACAATGTGGAATCAAAAGTAAAAAGCAAAATGGTTAATTAAGAAAACTGAAACAAACAGGATTCGAAGAAGTAGAATGAATAGACAATAAGAAGATACATTACAATAAATAGAATAGAAGAAATATAATAATTGATTTATAATAAAATAGGAATAAAGCAAGTGTGAAATTAATAGCAAGCTAAGAGTTATTCAATTCGGAAACAGCAGGCAGTTTATATAGCTTTATTACTCGTCTTTTGTAAGAGCCAGTAGGTGTAGAGATCTCTGCCACTCTGACAACTCCGTTAGACCCTGGGAATAATTTAGTTATTCTGGCTAAGGGCCAGGATAGAGCAGGTAACCCAGGTTGATGCACAACTACAAGATCACCTGTTTGCAAGTTAGGTGATCCTTTAGCCCACTTTTTGCGTAAGTTTAGAGACAGCAGATACTCTCGTTGCCAATTGGTCCAAAATTCATGAGTTTGTCATTAGGATCAGATGAAAGGGGAGTAATTGATCGTGAGTTTAAAACTGCTTCCACCCTAGTAATAAGAGTTGTGAAAGCTTCATATGAAAGCCGGCTTGTACCTAAAGTACGTGTCAAAATTTGTTTGGCTGAACGGATGGCTCTCTCCCACAGACCACCGAAATATGGAGCATTAGGGGGGTTAACCTTAAATTCGAAACGCGTTGGAAGTAACGATGATATGAAATGATCATCTTTATGTAACCGTGTCAGAAAAAACTTCAAATTGGCGGAGATTCGTGTGCGAGCTCCGATAAAATTTGTGCCGCAGTCAGAACGTAAAAGTTCAGGACATCCACGTCGATTAGAAAAACGTTGAAATGCGTCTAAGAAAGCTTCCGTAGATAGATCACGTGCCACTTCCAGATGAACCACTTTCGTCACCATGCAAATGAATTCACATAAGTAAACATGAGTACACAACGTTAACATCTGGAGCTCTTTTTGAACGATATGCTTTAACTAAAAAAGGTCCAGCATAATCTACACCCGTGTTAGTAAATGATGTCGCAATGTTGATTCTGTCAGACGGTAATTGGCCTATCAAGGGCGTGTTTCCTACTGGATGTGCACGAAAGCACTTAATGCATTTCGTAAGAATAAATTTAACAGTTTTACGCGCTGACATTATCCAAAATTGTTGACTTAGTGCATTCAAAACTGTTAACGTTCCTGCATGTACAAGAATTTTGTGATAATGCAAAATAAGCATTGAAACGAAATGGTGTTTAGATGGCAGCAAAATTGGATGTTTGGTACAGTAAGGAAGAGAAGCTTCCGAGAGTCTACCACCAACACGGATAATATCATCTTTATCCAAAAATGGCGTTAAACTCGCGTAGATCTTTGAACAAGGACGTTTAGACTTTTGAAGATAAAGTTCAGTAAAACATTCTCGCTGAATAATTTTACAGCGGCATAAAACCACAAAACTATGTACATCGGATTTTTGTCTTCGACGCTTCGGAGGCCACTTTAAAATTATTTTCATAATATTGCTTAATTTTTGCCAGGATGAAATAAAATTGAAAGCAGTAGAAAACAAGTAGTTTTCGTTTATTGCTGATAAAACAGATTTTCCTTTGGACCTTTCTTGATTTATTTGTAACTCGTCAGTCGGATCAGTTTTCGAATTTTGGCTCGGCCAAGTTGAAGCATCCTGTATCAGAAATTTAGGGCCAAACCACCACAGTGATGACTGCCTTAGCATCTCAGGGTCGGCACCTCGAGATGCCAGGTCTGCGGGATTGGAAACCGAAGGAACGTGCCTCCACAATGAAGATGAGAACATTTCTGAAATTTGATTGACTCTATTAGCGACAAAGGTCTTTAATTTACACGGATGGATAGTAAGCAACGATAAGACTATCATAGAATCGGTTCATAAGAATACTTTTAAATAAGGATACCGTGAAGATAGAGCAGATATAAAATGCTGTGATAACTGAGTAAGTAAATGAGCCCCTAAAAATTCTAGTCGGAGTATAGATACTGTTTTGATGGGTGCAACACGCGATTTCGCTACTAGAAGAGATGAGTGGCGATGATCATTGGTACTCGTAATTTAATACAAAACCGCTGCATAGCCAAGTTGGCTGGCGTCATAAAAACCGTGAGTAACTGTCGTTAGAGCGTAAAGCTGAATAGGATCAGTAGGATTTTCACGCCAAAAAATACTCTGATATAGATGATTAATGATATGGATGAACTAAAATGTGTCTAAACATTTGTTTTACATCATAGGTAAAAACATAAAGGTGTAACCGAAAACCAGGAACAAAAGGTTGGAGTTTGGGACCGGAGTAGTGTAGAAATGAGAGTTCCAGCACAACCTTGACCTTTGACCCGGCTTTGACTTGACCTCGGCCTGACCTTTGACCTGCTTTTTGACCTCAAAAAAAACTTAAATTTGGCAAAGTTCCAAACTCGATTTACTCCGCAACCGCTGGACCGATTTTGATGGTTTGGTGTTCACGTGACCGGGAGATCAAGATCTACAAGATAAGCTCTCATACATAACCGTATCCTTGATGGAACCTGAGATCGGTTATAACTTCACAACGAACGATTGGATTAACGAGATTTAGGTACTCATAGGACCGAGGCGTTCTGCAGAACGTATCACATAAGGTTTCGGGTCTAAAGTGCTTTCGGGATGAAAATAATCAGTAATTTTAGTAATTTCGATTTGGAACACCCTATGCTTTAATTTATTTGCATTGATGTCAGTTGTTTTTGTCTTTACACGCGACTGATAAGTGGGATTAAGAAATCTGCTTATTTGCAACTCTATTCTTTTAATTTTTTAGAATGACGCATGTTGTTTGTTACGAGTCACGTTGCATACGCGTGCCTTTCTGATGAGTGCCTTCAGCTCTTCGAGTTTATTGAAAGGTGAGTCTTCTCTTACTTTATTAAATTTTATAATTATAAACTAAGTATATTTTTCACTAAAATAATATAAACTTAAAATATTTTCATTAAATATAAACTTAGAATTTTTTTAATAAAATTAAAAACTCAGAAATTTTATTAAATGTAAACGTAAATTATTTTTTTTGTTAAATATAAAATTGGAATCTTTTTTAAGTAATCATCTCATTAGAATATTAACTTAAATTACTTGAAAATCATCTCATTTAAATAGCAACTTAATTTAATTAAAAATCAACTCATTCAAATAGCAAATTATTTATTAAAATTAATTTTAAAACATTTTGTAAAAGCTGTTGTTTTATTTTCATTAGCCGAATAACGCTTTAATCACTAACCGATTTACTAAAACTGTTTGTATTTAGTATGTTGTTTATAAAGCATTCTAATGGTCTATGATTTTTAATTTCAGAATCAACAACCACAACCAAAACAACCACAACAACCTCAACAACAGTACTACACCAATTAATAATTCTAAAGGTCGATTTTATAGTATATAAACACTGGTATTTTGTACTAATCATCATACGACTCGACTCGACCAACTAATTGAACGTTTAGCATGTCGCAGCGAAACATCAAGATATCGACAGAGACATCGAGATATCGAGATATCTCCTCCTAGACGCAACAATCGCAAGGATAGAGGTGAGTTTTGATTTGTTTTACTTAGTTTTGTATTTCAGACAGCTGATTGGGTGCCCGCCGCCTCCGGTTCTGTCAAGCACGGTGCTTGCCCGGACCGGATCTTTGGAGCGGTATCTGATTGATGCAGACGACCCCCCGGGGTCTATAGATCATAATAAGTAGAACATCCCACCTGTTAGAGATACAGTAAGTTTTTTGAGCCCCAGGGTGGTCGTACCCCGGATTTTTGATTTTTCCTGGGGATTTCAGGAGGCGAGGAACAAAAAAGATTCTAATCATTTTTTCGCTAGGAGGCCTCCTTATAGGTTAGAATTTCCGGACAAACACCGCTACACTCAGCTTTATATATATAGACTCGCCACCTCAGCGGCGCTTCGCGCCGCTTCAGTGGTGAGGCAAGGGGCTTCGCCCCCTGCACCCCCCTCGCCACTCCAGCGGCGCTTCGCGCCGCTTCCGTGTCTCGAACTCAGAGGGGTAGGTGGATCAGAATACATAAGAGGATCAGAACCATAAAATTACGGGCGCTGCGCGCCCGCACTTTGTCATAGAGTGAAGTTAGGCCGCCAAGGGGGTTAGGTGGATCAGAATTTATCAGTTGATCAAGTGATTTAGATTAATTAGTTTTAAATTTTAAAAAAACGCACGCATCTTGCTGTATAAGAATTTGAAAAAAAGGGTGAAGTGGATAGGGTAAAGTCCGGTCAAACCTTAGGTAGATATGTATATCTAGTTTTCAAGTTAGAAGTTTATTAATTCTAGGTTAATGTTCAGCATATTTAATTTAAAAAATTGACATATTTAATGTTTAGCATATTTAATGAAAATTTTCAAGGGGCGTAGCACCCCCTTTGGCGCCCGTAAGAAAATTTTAAAAAATGCCTTGTGTTTCGGTATTATGCCGAACACGTTATATAGCAAAAATTTGGACTCACAGCTATTTTTGAGGCATAAAAAATATGTTACTTGAAACCTGGATACGCAAAAAAGTCAAAATTTGTTTTTTTGGATTTTTGCAACGAACGGGTTTAAAGGTGGACTTTTTGATTACGTATTCTTAAAGTACATTGGTAGGGAAACAAAAAATGTTTTTTACGCTACCAGTTTCGACAAACGGTTGAGGAGATAAAATACCCCCTCCCTCACCCTTAAAAGAAGGGGAAAGTTTACAAAATTGAATAAATTATTTTTTTGTTTATTTTTAACGCTGAAAACGATTCTGTAATAAAATTTAGAAAAATGCGAAAATTTGAAAAGTTTAATAATTTTGGGGGGGGCGTAGCACCTCTCACGGACACGGGACCTAAGTTTGCAAAAATGTTCCGTAATTCCGCCCGGAAGGGTAGTGTGGTGCAATTATAAAAAATGCAGTGAAAATGTTTTCCGGGTGTAAAAAAAGAAAAAGGTGATATCTGAGGGGGTCAAAAAGCCTAAATTTAGTTTTTTAAGTTTTTTATGCGAACCGTTGACCAAAACACAACTTTAGTTACATATTCTCCTTCGCGCCGCTTCAGTGGTGAGGCAGGGGGCTTCGCCCCCTGCACCCCCCTCGCCACTCCAGCGGCGCTTCGCGCCGCTTCCGTGCCTCGCATCAGAGGGGTAGGTGGATCAGAATTCGTTATTATATCAGAACCATTTGCCACAAAGTGAAGTTCGGTCTATAATGAGTTTGCGTGGATCACAATATTTTGAAATTTTAACATATGAAAGGTTAAAGTTGAAGTTTGACGTTTTAAAAGTTAGAGTTGAAGGTTTTGAAGTTTTAGGTTAATAATATATAATATTTAAAATAATAATAGTTTTAAAATTTAACTTTGAATGTTGAGGTTTGAATGTATGATACTATGAGTTTTTCGTTTACTTATGTGATCTGGAGTTGCGACTTGAAAATTTTCGGATTACCAAATTTGAAAAATTGAAGTTTCAACGTTTGAAGTTTTGAAATTTTAAATTTAGCAAATAATATTTGAAGATTGAGGTTTTATGATTTTTTGAAAATTAAGAGTTTGAAGTTTTTAGGTGTGAGGTTGTCGGTTAAAGATGTGCCATTTTAAAGTTTGAACGTTGAGGATTCTTATGTTATGTGATTAACTTTATGATTTTTCAAAAACACAAGTTTGAAAATTCAGAATTTTCAGTTTGAACCATCGAAAATCTAAGGTTCAATTAATGTCACTAAGTTTGAACATTTGAGTAGTGCGTAGAATGTATGAAGTTCCAAAGTTTTTTTATTTTAAATTTTGAACTTTTTGTTTGTTAGTTTAAAGGCTAGAAATTTAAATGTACGGAGTTTGAAAATTGTAATTACCAACGTTTGAAGGTTTATAGTTCGAGGTTTCAAAGTTTGATGTTCAAAAGTTTGCAGACGAAAGGTTTTAAGCTTAAAGTTTTACGTTCGGCTTTTAAAATTTTAATTTCAAAGTTAAAACATTTTAAACCTTGAAGGTTTAGTTTAGAATTCTTTTAGATTGAGTGAGGTTTGAAGGTTTAACGTTTGAGATTAAAAAATTCAAAGAGTCTGGGCTCTGCCGTTATCTGCTCACATTTCTCTATGTATAGAAGAAATACTAAAATTTCACTATTTTTCCGGTTTTCCTATTATTTGGTGGGGTTACATGAAAAATATTAATAGGGATTAAGGTTTTGGGGGATTACCGACAAAAAAGCTGCTATTAAATTTCTACCTCTTTAGCTTCATGAAGTTTTTAAAAATTTCTGGGTTCCCCGCAAAAATTGGTCTGATGGGTTTCGAATGTGCTCTGTCGTCTGGATTATGTGGTCGACGGCCAATAAAAGAGTATTTATTCTTTTTTTGCGCTCGGGGGCTTGGTTGACTTTTCAAATAATTTTGTTCGGTTTCTTCCCCTCTCCAAAATGGGCTTAATGGACTTCAGTGTAAGGATGTTGTGTCACCCCGACATAGTTCAATATGGCACGTATGTCAGTCATTCCGAATTAACCCGACGAGAACGGAGATTTTTAACGCACACGCGGACTGTCATTTTACGCCTAATAAAAGCTCTTTTATTTCTGTCAGTTTCAGTTCTAAAAATTTGAAAAAAATTCCATATATTTATGAAGAATTTGTTATTAGAACACCGTTTAAACCAAATTTTTCCGTTTTCATTTACGACCACAATAAAAATTGAAATCTAAGAAAAAATATTTTCTTTTAGTAATATCAGGTTACGTACGAAAAAGTGTCACAAAATCAGTGAAACATACAAAAACATATGTTTAGCTATGTATACACAAATAAAGCAATTCATTGCAAGAAAAACCAACGTTTAGATATTGCAAATTGATTGACGCATTCAAAAGATATCACACTTTTTGTTCAACAAAGTAACGTGCTGGATGAAAAAAAGGCGAAAAAATCACTTAAAAATAATGTGCTGTCTTTTCAATTTTTATTTACTCTAATTCTATGTAAGTTCTATATATTTTACGCACGTTGCGTTGTGTATTATCCTTTTCTAAACAGGATAGCATAAATCAAAATATGTTATCGTTTATTTTGACGCTAATTTGTAAGGTTTAACCGAAGGGTAGACGAGACGGGTAGTGTTAACCTTCTTTGTCCGATGTTAGGGTCATAAAATTTGTCGCCGGCACTTTTATTTCATTGATTTCGATTGTTACATTTCCAACTAACTAATGATGTCATTCCCAAACAAATACGGGGTTTTGTTGAAAGGTTATGGATAAAAACGTTCAAATTTTAGTACTGGCTGTTCAAAGAAAATACATTTTTTCGCGTAACACTACGTCGTCAATTTTCATCGTACAAATATGCAAGATACTTCAAATGAAAAAAGAGAAAATTCTCTATCCAATAAATTCTCTATCTCGTTGAAAATAATGAATAGTTAATAATAATGGAAAATAATGAATAACGAAGATATTGAGTTTAAAGAAAGATGATGACGAATGGGTGATATTGGGCTTCGCGGTTAGTAAGGGTTAAACTTGAAAAAAATATTTTCACCCAATTTCGGGAAGGGGTGCAAGCCGAGAATTTGGACAATGATGACGATATTAGGGCAAACACGATGCGAGGCAAGAATTTGAATTGAAATCAATTCTATTGGCGTGAGACATAAAAGTCAAAATTTAGTTTTTGAGTTTTCTCAGTGAACGGGTGGGCTTACGGGACCTTTCTGTACATATTCTGGAATTGATCTAGCAGGGACTTAAAACAGGTCCTATATATTTTAACGCTACGGTGCTCCGTTTAGAAGTTAAAAATTACATCCCCTTCCACCCCAAAAATGGGCCGGATAGATCTTAGTGGAAAGATGTTGTTACGCACCGAAGAAGTTATACACAAAACGTACGTCAAATTGATTTTTTTCTCGGAATGATATGAGAACAACTTTTTTTACCCAATTTTGGGGTGGGGGTGCAACCCGAGATTCAAGCCAAAAATGCCGATATTAAGGCAAACACGATGCAAGCGAAAATGTGAAGTTAAATCAATGTTCGTGGCGTGAGATATAAGGATCTTCAAACCCGGATGCAAAAAAGTCAAAATTTGGTTTTTTGAGTTCTCTCCGTAAACGGGTGGGCTGAAGGAACCCTTGTTTACATATTCTTGAAGTACTCCAGCAGAGAAACGAAAAAGGCCCTATACATATTTTAGCTACGACCCTCCGTTCAGAAGTAAAAAATGTCGCCCCCCCCCTTAGGAAGAAGGAGAGGTTTTTTAGAATTTTGAAGCAAATCGTTCCTATGTGTTTTTCTCACCAAACAACATGCTGTAAAAAGATTTTTAGCGTTCTGAACATTTAAAAAATTTCCAAAAATTTGGAGTGGAGTAGCACCTCCCACGGGTCCCGAACCTAAAATTTCGAAAATTTCCCGTGTTCGGATACTCAGCTGAGCACGTTCCATAGCGAACGCTTGAACCGAAAGCTATTTTTGAGGTGTAAGAAATAAGTAACTTGAAACCCGGATGCACAAAAAGTCAAAATTTGTTTTTTTGGATTTTCGCAACGAACGGGTATCGAAAGGGAACTTTTGGTTAAATATTCTTAAAGTACTTCGGTAGGGGAACAAAACACCCTTTGTTTACATCTAGGTCCGACAAACCGTTAAGGAGATAAAAACCACCCCTCCCCCCGCCTAAGTAGATGGAGAGGTTACAAAACATTTCGAGTAAACAAACTTTTACGTACTTTTAACGCCAAACGAGATGCTGTTAAAAGATTTTCTTAGTTTTGAAAATTCGAAAATTTCTAAATTTTTGGGGAGGCGTAGCACCGCGCAGGGGTGCGGGACCTAAGATTTCAAAAATGTTTATTAATTCCAGCTAGAAGGGTAAGTCGTTTCAAATCTAAAAAGTGCAAGAAAAGTATTCCGCGGGCGTAAATAAAGCGGAACGTGCAAATCTGCGGGAGCCGAAAAGCCTAAATTTCGTTTTTTCATTTTTCCCGGCGAACGGTCGCTTCCGGGGCAACTTCAGTAACATATTCCGAACCGTCTCCAAGAGGGCTACAAAAAAGAATCTGGGCCGTTTTTTGCTACGACGCATGGTTAAAAAGTTCGAAATTTCAACCCCCGTTCCGAAAAATCTCCTCGTCCGCCGATAAGAGTCACCCGCGATTTCGGATTTTTCCTGGGGGTTGTACGTACCGGTCGAGCGGACCTCACCGCCGGTCGACCCGAGCGATGCGCCCAGATGGCTGTGATTTTACCGTTTCCGAAAAGCCCGCAACCGCCCCTTCCCGGACCCCCGGAAGCCTCAGGGGCGTACAAAAGGGGCGTTCTCGGTATGCGATCTTCCTACAAAGGGTAGACGAAGCGAACGGCGGCATTTTCGAGCCGCTACGACCGCCCGTTAAAAAGCTCAAAATTTACGGGAGCCCCTCCCGCGCCCCCCGGAAGCGGTAACCGAAAAGTCATAATTTTCCGGTCGGTTTGAGCGGACGCCCGAGGAAAAACGCCCCCATCGTTTTCGGCGCCAGAGGCCTCCTTAGGGGCGATAATTTATGTGAGTCAGTCAGTGACCCCTGGGGCTTTATATAATATAGACTCGCCTCCGGCGAGGCAGGGGGCTTCGCCCCCTGCACCCCCCTCGCCACTCCAGCGGCGCTTCGCGCCGCTTCCGTGCCTCGCATCAGAGGGGTAGGTGGATCAGAATTCATAATTGGATCAGAATCATTTTCCCAAGGTTTTAGTCGCCAAACGATTTGGGTTGTTCATTATATTTTATTTTGAAATTTTAAGATGTGAACGTTTAAAGTTGAAGTTCGAAGTTTTAGAAGTTAAAAATTCGAAGGTTTTTAAGTTTTTGTTTTATTTTTAGTTTTAACGTTTTTTCGGGTTACCAAATTTTTATGTAATTTTCTTCGCTAAGTAACATGTTAAAAGATTATTTGTATTGTACTCAACTAATTTTAAAATTTTTCTTTGGTTAGCAATCACCATAGGACGGCGACCTAAAATTTAATAAATTTTATTTATTGTATTGGGTTACATGAAACTATTAACAGGGCTTTAGGTTACAGGCGTTTGCCAAAACAAGTAATCCAAAGTTTTACTTCAAGGGTTTCTTAATTTTCAAAAATTTCCGTGACTTCCCATCAGCAAAAATACATCTAATCTGTTTCAAATGTACTACGTTATAATCCGCACATATTTTTCTATGTTATGTAAAAAAATAACACAACTTAAGTATTTTCCTGGTATTGATCAAGCTAAAATAAACATATTTTACAGGGCTTTAATTTTCGGACGATTCCCACAAAAAAGAGTTCAATAATGTTTCGTTCCAGTGATTTCTTAATTTTTTCAAAATTTTCGGTTCATCGTGCTTCGCAAAAATTAATCTAATTTGTTTCGAATAGGCCCTGCCGTTTTCCACTCACGTTTCTGTATAAATTGAAATAAATAAAAAAATTCACTTAATTTCCGGTTTACCTAATATTGGTCACGGTCACATGAAAATATAACAGGGCTAGGTAACAGGGATGGGTTGAAGTCGACTGCCGCAAAATTAGTCGACTAATGTTTGCTCCTAAGGTTTTTTAATAATTCCAAAATTCTTGGGTCACCCACCTTCGTCGAAATCAATCGAATGTGTTTTGAATGAGCTCCGTAGTTTTCCGCTCACAATTCTCTATGTAAAAAAATTTAAAAAGGCATTTTGCGAGTTTTCATGATATTGGTCGTGGGTATATATATTAAAAAAATCTCTAATTTCCCTGTTTTCCCGGTATTGATCGCTGTAAAATTAAAATTTTGAAAGGGCATCATAGCATTTAAAAAGCATCATACCCGGATGCACAAAAAAGTCGAAAATTTGTTTTTCTAGTTCTTTCCGTGAACGGGTTGGGCTGATAGGACCTTTTGTTACTTATTCTTGAAATACTCCGACAGTAGAACAAACATGGTTTCATACAATTTATAGCTACGACCCACTGTTTAAAAGATAAAAACATCCCCCCCCGCGCTATAACAAGGCGAGGTTACAAAATTTTTAAAGTAAGCTGTTTGTATTTGTTTTTTAAGCTAAACGACATGCCGTAAAAAAAATTTTTTATGTACAAAATATGACATTTAAAAAAAGTTGTGGGGGGGGTTTCTAGGTGATGGGACCTTTCGTAACTTATTCTTGTAGTACTCCGGCAGTGGTACAAGAATGGTCCAATACAATTCCGAGCTACGACCCACCATTTAGAAGAAGAAAATAACCCCCCCAATAAAGGGGAAGGTTATAAAAATTTTAAAGTAAGCTGTTCGTATCTGTTTTTAAAGCTAAACAACTTGCGGAGAAAAAATTTCGTATTTCGAAAATTTGCGATTTTTAAATGCTGTTGGGCGGGGGGTTGTAGCACCTGATTTTGGGACCCGAAAAAGAATTGTAAAAAAATCTGGTTTACGTTTTATCCCGAAATTGATATATAGCGACAAATAGCTATTAATAAGGCGTAAGAACCAGGCAACCTAAAACCAGGACACACAAAAAATTCAAAATTAATTTTTTTGGATTTTTCTTACAAACAGGCGTAAAAAGAGATTTTTTGCTTAAAGATTCTTAAAGTACTTCAAAAAAGGAACAGAAAACTGATTGTAAGGTACTAAGTCCGACAAACCGTTAACGAGATAAAAAGCACCCCTCCCCCTACCCTAAAAAGAAACACAGGTTAAAAAAAAATTCGAAAATACACAATTTTGTGTATTTTTAATGGGAAAGAAGATGCTGTTGAAACATTTCAAAAATTTTGAAAAAAAATTTTTTTCGAAATTTTGGAGGGGCGTAGCACCTCTCACAGGTCCGGGACATAATGTTTCAAAAAATGTCCGTATTTCCGGTCGATAGGGTAAGCCGACTGAAAATAAAAACCTGCATCAAAAGTTATCCCCGGGCGTACAGACAGAGAAAACTGAAATTCGCAACCCTCAAAGAGCCTAAATTCGGTTTTTTGGGGTTTTCGTGCGAACCGGTCGTTTTTGAGCGACGGTTAAAAAACGTTTTTAACCCACTTCGGACGAGCAACAAAAAAGATCCTAAACTCTTTTACGCTAGGACGCACCGTTAAAAAGCTCCTTGAACATTTTCCGATTACCAAATTTACCCAGTATTGATCAATGTTACTTGAAAAATATTACAAACATATTACAATTTTGTTTTTTGAGTTTTCTGTGTGAAAAAGTGGGCTGACAAAACCTTTGTTTACCTATTCATTAAGTACTCCGGTTGTGGATCACAAAAGGTCCTCTACAGTTTTTAGCTACGGCCCACCGTTTAGAAGATAAAAAATACCCCCCCCCTAACTAAGAAGGGGGAGGTTATAAAAATTTTAAAGTAAGCTGTTCGTATCTGTTTTTAAAGCGAAACGACATGCCGTAAAAATTTTTTTCGTATTTTCAACATTTTGAGATTTTAAAAAATTTGAGGGGGGGGTAACACCCCTATTGGGCCCGCAAGACGAATTTCAAAAATTTTCTCTTCCTTAGCTTTTATCCGAACACGATATATAGCGAAAATTTTGACTCCAAGCTATTTTTTAAGCGTAATGAATAAGTACCTTGAAACCCGGATAAGCAAAAAAGTCAAAATTTGGTTTTTTGAATTTTTTCAACGAACGGGTGTCAAAATCGAATTTTTGCTTATGTACTCTCATAGTACTTTACGAGACGAACAAAAAAGTCTTTGTAGACCACTAGGTCCGACAAACCCTTAAAGAGATAAAAACCACCCCTTCCCCCCCTTAAATATAAGGGGTGGTTTCAAAAAAATTCGAAAATACACGTTTTTAAGTATTTTTAACGACAAACAAGGTACCGTTAAAAGATTTCTAAAATTTTGAAAATTTGAATTTTTTTAAAATTTTGGGGGGGCGTAGCACCCCTTACAGGTCCGAGACCTAAGGTTTCAAAAATTGTCCGTACTTCCGGTCGATAGGGTAAGCCGAAAAAAAATGAAAACCGGCATCAAGATTGATCCCAGGGCGTAGAAAAAGGAAAACCTGAAATTCGCAACCCCTAAAAAGCCTAAATTTCGTTTTTCGGGGTTTTGGGCGAACCGGTCGTTTTTGAGCGACGGTCAAATTACGTTTTTAAAGCACTTCGGACGAGCAACAAAAAAGGTCCTATACACCAATACGCTAGGACGCACCGTTAAAAAGTTCGAAATTTAAGGGAGGCCCCCCAGCGCCCCCCGAAGGCGAAAACCCAAAAGTCATAATTTTCCCTTCGGTTTCAGCGAAAGGCGAAGAAAAAAGGTCATGTTGGTTTTCGCGCTCCGAGGCCTCCTTACGGGTTAGAATTTATGTCAGTGAGTGAGTGAGTGAGTGAGTGAGTGAGTGAGTCAGTGACCCGCAGGGCTATAGAGTATATGGATTTTTTGAGAGAATTTTTTTTTTTTTTGTTTAACGTCCGACTGTTTTGCAAATTACTGCTAATGCAGAGCGTTCAAACCTAATCTAACTTTTTTGTAGTTATAAAATCATATTTTAAATGTTTCTATTAAAAAAGCCAATATTTCGAATTTGTAAATACATATTTAGCTTGTAGTGAATGTTTCACACCAACATTTTTTTACACTTAAAATTTTTTTAATGATACAATTGATAATTTCAAAACACAGGAATCTTTTTTTACTAAACTATATCTTACAAAAACATTATCAAAAGATTTATTTATGTGGATAAAGATTGTTGTTGGTGAGTTTTCAAAATGATAATAATAAAAAAATAACATTTAGATTTGCTAATAATATTTTTTTGTTTTTACTTATAATTTTTCTTCTTATTTTAATATATACTTATAAATAAGAATGGGTATAGGTGTAGTTCTATTTATGGATATAGATTGTTGTTGGTGGTGAGTTTTTTTAAAGATAATAATAATGAAGATTTGATAAAAAATTGTAATTTTTTTGGACGACTAGTAAATGTGGTTATAAATATTTGGATAGTTTTATTTGCTCGTGTTTAGTGTTTGTTGTTGGTCTGGTTATTATTCTATTACTGATAATTATAATATTATAAAAAAAAATATATATATATATAGTGACGATGAATAATGTTGGTGATGTTGGTGATGTTGGCGGTGTTGGTGAACAGATTAATTCTCATTATTCAGTACAGTTTTTAGATGGAGGAGGAGTTGTTGTTTATGTAGGTGGTGATGATGATGGTGGTGGTTCATCCACAGTTACGCTTAAGTTGTTAGAGATGCTCTACAGTCTGAGTTGGCCTAAACCTCCTCAACCTCCTCCTGCTATCGATATTGGTGCCAATATAGAATCGTTCATCAAGGAGGTGATAGCAAGGAGAGAGTTGCAAGCGTTGGGTATTTGTAGTAAGATTGATAAGAAGAAAAGAGATAAAGAAGAAGAAAAAAATATTAATCAAAGTAATAAACCAGTTAATGTCAATTTCAATTTCAACGATTTGGTACGGCTCGTGGAAGGTGGTGGAGGAGGAGGAGGAACAGCTGGTTCGTCTAGGGATAAAAAATGAATGACGCATGGGTGGTGTTTTCGGTTATCATTTTCCTTGTTTTTGTGATTTTTGTATTATTTAAAAAATTTTAGTAAACAATTTCACAACCAGAATCCTTTTCCAATCCAACCCACACTACCCAACCACATTTCTCAATCCCTAGGATATATATTACTATTCTCTAAAAAAAAAAAAAAAACAACCTAGGACCTTTCCGAGCCCCCCACACACACAAACCATTACCAGTTTTGTAAAAAAAACCACTACGACACACACACACTAAATAAACAATTTCACAACCAAAAATCTTACCAAACCTAATCAACACCACCACCTAACCGCATATCTACAACACTAGGGTACAACTTAGCAACCCCTAAAACAATCTACAACCTTTCCCGACCCAAAGGAATCCTTAAAGAAATTCGTAAACAACAACAACAACAAATAGAGTACACTATACCAATTTCTAAACAACCCAGCACTCCTAAAGACAATTGTAAACACATAATAACCATTTTAATCATTTCTAAACAACCACAACCCCTTCCCCGAGGCAGAACTACCCTGTCTGATACTACTCAGATATGTCTCTATTAGCGGCGTCATAATTTTAGAACTGTATACGTAAAGATCGTCGGGCAGATGATCTGTTTGGTATATGGCATATAATTCTGGTGTTAGTTCGGAGAAAACTTCGCCGGGTTTTTTTGGATATACGTGGTCGTATAACTGTTTCAATTTCTCACAGTTTTTATGCAACTCTGCCTCACCGATTTCATATTTCATTCCGTATGGATCGACGACATCCAAAATGGCCCCAATCACTGACGTTAAGAATAACCCCGTCAAAAGTGGATTACTTACGGCCGTGATCAAACTAAGAGTGGGTCTCAGCAATCCTCTGGCGGCAATATTCAATGACTCTGACAAGTACACAGAATTCATTACAGCGGTTGACAATGTTTCACTCACCGTAATGGCCGATTGTAGGGTCTTCCTGGCGGACAGAATAAACGCATCAGGCGCCAACGGATATAGGACGTGTTTCGTATAATCAGTTAACTTCTCTGATGTAGAATTTAGTGGTATAGATTCAGTGGATTCAGTGGTCGTTATGCTTCTAGTAGTGCGGCGGCCGCTGAAAGGTTTGCATTCGAAAACTACTTTTTCTCGGAGCGCGATCAGTTGATGTGCCACCGTACGGGTGATCGTTTTACCGAACAGATAATTTTCAAAAAAATTAACCACGCTATTGTTCCCACAACCGGCTCCAGACGCCTGTATTGTTTCCCCGTAAAATTCACAATACTGTTTGGAAAACGAACAATTATTAGTTGCCGGATCCCACATCAGAGGCGGCCCATTCTTTTGTACTGTACCCCGTGGATTTAGACAGAAATACTTTAATGCCGTGTTGGTCAGGTAACACTTACCCTTCGCTTCGTCCCAAAACGTTTCTAACGGTTTATTTTCCTAGAAACAGTTGTCCTGGCATCGATATATAGGAGCATTCAAAAAAGTAGATTTACACGATTGTATACCAGAATCCTTTTTGCAAACGTGTTCACCCAGTTGAAAACAACATGCCGATATCGACTCGCAAAAATCTTTAGCCGACTTCAATTTGAAGTCGTTTGGATGTTGTTGAAGAAACCGTCGTGGAATCGATCCGTAAACGGATTCGTCCCACGGTGTCGCTTGCAAATAATTCCCCTTCCCCAATGCAAGCAGTTTGTTATATAAAGCGACTCTACGGCATACCCCGATACAATTCAACTATTCTTCTTTCGATAAAGAACTATCTTCCATTTTTTGAAAATGATCTACGTCAACGAGTATCAGCCTATTTTGGCCGAAATCATTAGAGCCAATAAATTCCGTTTCAATACCGAGTCGTTTAAGATGCGCAAAGGTACACTCTATACACTACAAAATTCTTCACTCCATACATACGAGGGGCTGTGCGTGGAAAATGTTTCGTTTTTCGAAAAAGTTTCGATGAATGAAAAGAAGGTGTTTTTAAAAGGATACGGTATGATAGCCAACAAGGATGTGGAAAGCGCGCTGCGTGACCAGATCTCCGTCGCATTGAAAGAAGCAACGGGACAAGATCATTTCCGGGAAAATTGCGAGGTCAAGTTGCGGTTCGCTAACATATCATGCTGTATGGCTCACAAACAGTGTGCGGAAGCGGCAAATATGTTGCAGCTTGAATTCGATAAACCATCATCGAGAAGTTGCGGATGGGTGTGTCTATTGAAGAACTTCGTACACGGCTCTGAAGATTATGAAGCGCTCAAAATGGAAAAGGAAAATGGTAACGGAAAATATAAACTTTGCTAGCCGCTAAACAACCCACAATCGCTAAGCATCGAGCCCAGTAAAAATATTTACAATCTGATTACCTCTCAGTTGGATGGGTTTATCACTGTTAAATTGGTCGGTGTGGTGTTTGCGGAAAATGAGCTGGAAAACCAAGAGTGTATCAAAATATGGTGCCATATTATGGAGTCACACTTTAAAACGCCACTCTCTTCGTATGTTGAAAACATAACGTGGGCTGATAAAGCGGTCTAATAAATTATTCTTTTCTTTTTATTTTACCAGTATCTTATTTCGAATAATTTATCATTATCGAAAAAGTAAAAATAATATTTATATTTTTTAATCTCCTCATGATCCAACATTGTGACATTTTTGTTGAATAAAGATAACCTGTCTATAACTGTATGATTTCTGTTGAATTTACTACTCTATAGCAATTCCACTCCACTCATCATTTTCACCTCATTACCATTTTTCTCCTCCATCATCATCGTCATCACCATTTTTTATTATTATTGCTCGATATCAAATATCGAGTTGTATATGGTGAAGAGATATGAAAACAGTTCGTTTACTTCTAGTGATGATAAACCGGTCATCTCCTCTTGACCGTGTAGTATTATATATTGTATACAAGTTCTAATCGCTTTGACGATTCTTTCTATGTTGTATTTTTCGATTGAAATATGGTCGGATAACATACTATAATCAAAATCGTTTGTAAGTTCGTAGATGGATTGTATCCATTCCTGGTCACGATTGCCGTATTTAACAAAAAGTATTAGAATAATATTTATAAAGAAATCGAAATTTAGGTAATCTAAACAGGTTTTTTCAAAAAAATTTCTTCGTCTGACGTCGCCTTTAATCGACAAAATAAAATCGTGTTTCTTAACGGCTTCGATATGCTGATAACATATTGAGGTCATTTTGTTTACGTACTTAGCGGGTTTCTTCCGATTTATTGTTGTTGGTGGTGGTGGTGGTGATAATGGTTGTTTGGAAGGGTCTTGTGTGTTCGTCTTAAGGACTCCATCTAAGTATTCGGTCAGTTTCGATCCGAGATACCCGAAAACCAGGTATACGAATATCATTATGAACGCCGTTATTGGAGATTCGGCAGCCAACGGCGAGTCGTATGACAGCCCGAGGAAGTTAGTTTTGATTTTTTGTCAACAAGTTATAAATTCCGACACCCGGCCGCTCAGCGCTCAGTTATTTTATATTACTCAGATGGGAATACCAAACTCGCTGCGCAACTGTTTCGACACAGTTATCCGTCCCATGGACGACCCAACGAACACCCCGTTTAACGGTGTATCACAATTGGATTGGATAACCATCGATGGCCACATGTGGCTCTACAAAGTCGCTTATGGTTTGACCGACATTTGCAAAACGAAGAACAAATTGGACGGCTATTCTTGAACCAACTTTTATCTTTCGTGAATGTATTATACCTGCTCACCAACAATACTCCGATCCGTTGTGCATATATTTGTTTTGATGGACCCACGACCTCGAACCACAAGCATCATACTCAGATGAAAAGTGATAACCACCACGAAAAGGTCGGCCTAGGTGTTTTGAGTCGCAACTAAAGAACCGCTTTTATCAGGTCGTTTGGCGATCACGTCCAACAACTTCTACAGTCATCCGACGAGTACGCCGCTATGGTTTGTCTAACGGAAATTTCATACTGCCAAGAACCCGGCGAGTCGGATATTAAAATTGTAAAGAAGTGTATAAAATTGGACAGGGGTTCTCGCATGGTCATATTGAACAACGACTCTGATATCTTTATTTCCTTAGTGCAGTTACGAGTGTATGAAAACCTAACAGTTCTACTGGACATTCCCGAGAGAGGAATACACTATATGACAACGAAACATCTAAACGAAATAATACCGGACTATTATACGTTCATGTTTTTCTTTTTGTTTTTCTGCGGTTGTGATTATGAATGTCCAATAATAAGCGCCACTAAGAACCAGATGGCAACTATAAAGAATTTCCTGGCGGATAACAACGTCCGCGATGTGAAACCGAAATCGCTATACAAATGTTGGATGAAATTGCCAACCAAATCTCGGTTACATGTCACCGGTATAGATAATAGACAAATTTTAAAACTGATCCAATTGAAATTGTTCTCCGTAACAGAGACCATATCATTTTGTGACACTTATTGCTAAGGTCCGTTTCGGGATCTAGGTTATTAAATAATTAATACGCTAAAGTTTACAAATTACAAATATTTATTAGACTAAAAGATTACAAAATAATGATTAAACTAATTATAATTAAATATCACAATATATTATTTAATAATTCACTTAAGCTGGATAAACAATAAATAACTTACAACTTACTTAGTCTACTTACAATTACTTTTATAGATTACACTAACATACAACACAAACTGAATTCACAAATCTACACATTAACAACTTTACAATACACACACACAACAAAGAAACGGTATAACAATCTTGCACGGATACGATACTCGGATGTATAACCTTTAAACACACCCGTTACGCTTCGGCAAAGATCACACGAATACAGACTGACCGCCTCGGGGCGGGTCTCTTTTTATACCTACTCATTCATAAAGATTTTTCCAGAACAATTTAGAGAAATCTACTCAATTACAAAAATAACTCTTTATTAATGAATGCTAGAAAAATCCCTTTTGTTAATAAATCAACTATTGTAAATAGAAAACGTAAACAACTTTATAAAAATACCCTTCTTATAACACACAATACCCTTATGAATGACAAGCAAACTTCAGCGATGACCATCCATCTGCCAGTTTTGATTTCGGCCGGCTCTGTAAGGTGTATAAAAACCTAAAGTTAAACGGTTGAGCCAACATTTTCATTACGAGCATGGACGAAGAGAGTATTCCACCACGCGCCGACAGAATCATAACCGTATTCACAACCACCCCACCAGAAGAGCGGAAAAATATTTCCGAGTATCTAGATGAAACTGAATTGGCGATATCATACGAGTTACGAAACACCGAGGTCAGTTTTGACGACCAATACTTAAAGAAATTTATTCTGACCAAATCCAGGCGTCGACCCCCCATCCGCAGACTCCTGATCGGTGACGCTCAACAGGTGACGGCTTCTTTGGCGTTATTGCTTCTGTTGAAATATCCAGAAGCGGTAATATATCTATATCCGGAACTGGATGGTTGTGTAAAAACAACAAGTCCTGCTGTATACGAGACACATAAGGTGGTGATCATAAGAAATGATATAGAGAAAAATAAACAGGTTGACGGGATCGACAGTATAAACGCCGCCGAGGTTATCAAAAACTTTGAAAAATATATCATACAGCGAACACTGATTAGAAAACTAGACGAGCAGCGGTTCACTTGCAGTAGGTGTAATTCCAGTCTCTCGGTTGTAGAATCAAGTGGAGGCGTAAGAAGTCTGGACGAGTTGACAGCGGTGGGTGTGATCTGTAAGAATTGTGACAATATAAAATGATCCTGTGTGAAATGTGTGGATTGTTTTAAAATCAGGACGAATATGATTCTCATTTTAACAGCGATGAGCATAAATCGGATACCATTTTCTTGGGAATGATGTTGGTCGAGTCGGTGGGAAAGAATCGACTGGATACGTTCATCATCTATAATCCGTTGAAAATTATAAATCTGTCATCCTACCTGGAATGGATAAAACCTTTTGTGAAAGATAAACTAACCGGAGTTTATCCCTGCTACAAAATCAACATAGTACTCGATTGTAAATTTTTCTAGAATGGCGAATTTGAGACGAGGAGGTTCAAGACCAAAAACGAGCCGTAATTTAGCGGTAGTAATTCGGATGATTTTCTGGACAGAAATTTCAACAAACTAACCAATGAAAAGGAAGAATGTGATTTTAAAGGCTCCGGTTGGACGTTTATAGAGCCAGTATCTTTTGAACTGCGAAAGAATGCATTCTTCCCGCTGGGACTCAATGCAGGCGATTCCTTTGTATACTGATACGTTGCAAAATGTACTTAGATTTGATCTGCTTGTTTTTCCACCAATAATACCGAATCAGTATATTATTTTCACATACAATCGTATCGCAAATTTCAACAATAAAAATATAATACGGGAACTAGAAGGAAAAAGTTATGACGTGACGCCGCACGATGAAGCATATATTGCGTATTTATTCGGAACCGTTTTGTCGGAGTTTCATATTAATTATTGTATAGAAACAATATCATCACACGTCGTAGCTAATGATATACGGTTAAAAACTATAATATATTATTTAAAAAACAAAAAACGACTCCTCACTCGCGCACCCTTCTGGTGTCTGAATATATATACGGGGTGGACTGTAGAGTTGCCTCAAACACATATTTTACGGTGACGACGGGAGCACTCGGAAATCGCATACCTACGCAGGCTTATTGCAGACACTATTGAGATAGTTAATTATATCGGACAAAATGACACTTCAAACGTTGTATGATTACGGTAAAAGTGTGTTCGGCGCTGAAAATTTCGAAAAAATGATCGAGAGTGAAATGGAACATCTTATACCATATATGAACTGCATCAGCGAAGGTTCTAATGTGGGTATCAGTATATTCAAACAAATCCAACGCAACGCAACGTACGGACGTGTTCAACTTCAACCGGGTTATGGGAGGGATGTGTGGAAAGATCAAGATGTCCAACCGTTTGGAACGTTTAGAGATAATAGGTTAGTATAATCTCACTCTGCTTCTCATCACTCTAATGACTGTCCATGAGCGTGATTTCAATCCGATTTCACGCAACGCCAAACCCGAAAAGAACGAAATTCTCAAATCGTTCGTCTACGAAGACGTGCAGAGGAAGATGAAGAAGACCGAAATCGGCGTAGACCATTTAGTGTATTCGCGAACGAGAAACTTTTTTAATATGCCCGCCCTACAGGGAACCAATTCCTTTTCGTTCAGTATTCAGCAACATTCAGATTGTCCTATCGTTAGTGGTGTAGAAGATTACAGAATTTCCTCGGTCAACCACACTGGAGATCCTGTTTCCCACGAGTAGACCGGTTTCGGGATCAGATGTGTTAAAAATTCTAATGTAGTGGTTTTGTATCCCGCACATCGGACATGTATCTAGGCGGTTTAATCCGTGAAAATACAAGCCGCAGAAACTGCAATAATATAAATAAGAAGTGTTAATCATTTCTTTTTTTATTATAATGTCAACATTCTTCGTGACAAAGTGGTTGAAAAGAGGATATGTGTGTGTAGATAACGACGGCAGATGTCGAACCGAACAATTCCTTTATACACCTTATATCCACATACATGTGCTAATAAAATCAAAAAATATTTTCGAAAAGAATATAATCACCCTTCTAGAAGCGGGTGGAATATATAAGATTGAATACAGAGTTGATCTGGATAATTTACGAAACGAATCGAAAATATCTGCAATCGATATTGCCAAGGGCCTCCTAAAAGGAACCGCTGCGTATTTGTTTTGTAACCCGCTTTTCGAATGCGTTTTGATATGTAATCGAACGGTTTTCGGTTTATACGACGTATCAAACAACTATGACATAAAAATGCAATATTTTCAGTGCGCTAAACGCGAATGTGCCGATTTTTCAATTTATGCAATGTTTACTAACGAAATGCGATTTCATAGCATCTGTAAGCATATGCCGAGGCATAGGATTTGCGCATTCGACATCGAACTTACAACCAATATACACAAACATAGGATTGCGCTCGGCGGAGGTTTGCACGACAAAATAGTCGCTGTATTTTTCGTAGTCGCTTTGTATTCGGCCGCCGAAAATATATTCGAAATTGAACGCAGTTTTGTTGTAACGTCATCTCGTTACTGGGACTTGGTTTTGTATTTTGAATTGTCGCGGCGTTGTGACGTCATCCTTGTGCTGTGCGCTCTATTGGAGAGTTAGTCGTTTGCTGCCTGTTTCGTTCTGGTTAACTCTGTTCTTAGATGTTATTCGAAATGTATTGTACTTAACACTCAACTGGTATCATCATTTTTTGTGACATAACTGGTATCAGCGGTCTGACAGACCTCCAAATTTGTTTTTTTTTTAAGTTCTTCATACTCATTTAATTAATTTGTTTTAATATTAAACTTATAAAACCATGTATAATCGAAGATGTAAATGTAAAATACTTAGCATAAATGCAAAATTACTATTTAAAAAAGTAAAAAACGAACACTAAGCATTTTTTTGACTTTTACTTCCATTTTGGACAGAACAATAAAATTTTTGGGCCCTAGAAACATTCTGTGGTGTAATAATTATAAATAAATAAGTAATTAATATGATAAAGACAAATTTATTTACAAAATTATGATGTACAACTTACATTTTGGTTCCGAGTTTTGCTATTTATGTCTATTGTTGGGCAGTACACTCTGACAAACATTTATTAAAATTTATTCGTTTTTTTACTTTTTGATTATTTACAATAAAATTTAAAGATTTTTATGTTAATAAAAATTCACATCATTAACACGTACAACTTGTTTACGTGATGGATCTAGTTGTGTTGAAGCCGCTTCAGAAATTTTAAATGTATCATCCATAATGAAAATTTTATAAAATTACATATGAAAATATTTTATAATAGTACTAAACAAAGAAATGATGTATGAAAAATTATTGTATATTCATTAAAACTTTAAACAATCCATGTACTACTTGGTTTTAAAGTCGTCAAAAAGTTACACAACTGGTATCATAGGTCCAGGAGACCGCCAGTAGAAAACAAAATACAAATAACTCGCAACTTGTTAGCTCGTACCGAAAAAGATCTTGATCACGCATAGTTCAAACAACAGTTGAAAGGTATACAAAATATACGTGATGTCGGGCAATTGGGAGGGAAGTGTTGGAGGGGTAAAAAATGACAGCGGTCTCACAGACCGCATGATACCAGTTGAGGGTTATAGGTTATGTACTTTATTCATGATTATTTTTTGATTTTTGTAAAATCAAAATTATTTATGTGTTTCTTCGTTTTACCCTACCCCGTAGGTAAGTTCTTGTTTAATATTTTTCTTTAGATTTAAGCAGACAGCCTGGAAAGCCACACAAAAATTCTTATGAATATCGATGTTACCTTTTTAAGATCTAACTTTGGAAATTAAGTTGTACTATTTTATTTCTTTTGAATCGACTTGTTTTCAACTAGTACTTATTGTTTTTACTTTTGTTTTCTGAAAATAATTATTTACGCCTGTCTGTGAGACTTAAGATACGTTAATTTTAATTAATTGTGGCGTTTTCCTTCTGGAAATTTCTATAGACTTTTCTGTACATGCTTGGTACACGAATAGTTTTTTTGCACACCTCTGTATGCTTATTCTATTACTTTTGAAATATTATTTCTGCTTGTGTTTTTCTAAATTTAATTTTGTTTAAATTTTTCTGTTTGTCAAGTTTTTTCTTAATGGGGGGGCTTTAAATTTGTTTTCATGTGAGTGCTAGATTTTAATTTTGTTTGATTTTTGTAACTTTCAGGGTTCAATTCCATCCCATGGTTTCTGTCTTTGGGGTTTTCTACTTGGTGTCTAACCTGGGTTTCTGTCTGTTAACAATTACTTATAATGTTATCTGCTTTTGTCTTCAACTTTTATTTTCAAAATAACATTTAAGAAAAGGAATGAGCATGCTTTGTAAATGATGGCTAACTAGTAATATTATGCAAATTTTTGGATTTCGGTAATGTACATCTTTATTTTATTTACTTATCATTATTGGAAATTTCTTCAACCTGTAGTTTTGGTTATGACCAAGGAATTCTATCTCAGCATCATAAGGTCAATTACTTCCACTGATTCTTGAAGATTTGTTTTTGGGTGAACTAGTTTTGATATTTAAAAGAGTAAAGTGTTAAACTTTGTTTAAAATTTTTAAAGAAATGCAAATATAATAATATAATTTGATAATTATGTCATTGGATATATGTAAGTCGATTTATAAGATGTATAAATTTTTTGGGGTTGTCGACAACCAAATTTTTGGCTAGTTTTAGCAGGGTGCAACCGTCCTTTGTAATTTTTTTTGGTAATTCTGTTAACATGGAGCTTCTCCATATTTATTATTAATCCATAACAAATTAAAAACTTTTATTTTGAGGATATTAAAAATTTTCTCTTAAAGAAACTTTGGAACTGTGTCAATTTAAATTAATTATCTTTTAAAAAAAGAAATCTTTAAAACTGTGTCAATTTAAATTAATTATCTTTTTAAAAAAAGAAATCTTTAAACTGTGTCAATTTAAATTAATGATTTTCTCATAAAGAAATCTTTAAAACTGTGTTAATTTAAATTAATGATTTTCTCATAAAGAAAACTTTGGAACTGTGTCAATTTAATTAATGATTTTCTCATAGAGAAAACTTTGGAACTGTGTCAATTTAATCTAAAGATTTTCTTATAAAGAAAACTTTGAAACTATGTCAATTTAAATTTATCTATGATAACTTTTGGGGCCAAATTTTTGAGCCATCTATAACTTTTGCATGCATTCTTTATACCTTTTGGGCTTTTCTTGTTAACTTTATTTATTATTATTAAATTATTTTCTTTTGGTATAATTATTACTTGGTTAATTTTGTTTTTCCTCTTACAAACCACATTTCTATGCTTCCTGTTTTTTTTAAAACAATTTTTTTATTTTTTTTATTTTTTTTTGTGAGTATACACCAGATCTAGAAAACGCAGAACATGTCTGTAGGCCGCCGTACGTGTCAACCAAAGTTTATAGAGCTGATGGCTCCGGCCAACACGAGACATGCTTCATGAACGCCGACACCCTGTGAAAAATGTACAATACCAAAATATCTCATAAATTCTTTGACATGTCAAAACAGCTGACCGAATTTGAGATAATCAAATTGATACGTCTGCTATTACTCTGATCCTTCGTCTACATCAACTTGTGGTTTCACAAACAGGGATTTTTTTGTTCCACAATCGTCGCACACACACGATATCCGCCAAGCGTTTTGCGATCTGTTGTTCACCCTTATCCTTTCCGCTCCTAAGGACGGCGTACGCTTTTTGCACTTAAAGCAGTAAATATCCGTTCTATTTTTTATATATACTGTCTTTTGTAAAACTTAAAAATAGTATAATTTTTATTCCTCTCATGGACGACCAGACACATCAGTGTTTCTTAGACGAGTGTTTGAACGAAATATTATTTCTCTTACAAAGATAGCTGTTTGGTTAAAGTGATCGAGTGAGAGTTGCAGTCTTTGGAGATGGATGAAGTTTGCACCTACAACGCGGACATAATGACCTAGGGTGAACCTGGTCAGACCAGTATACACACATAAGAAGCTAAACATTTATTCGATGATTATGTAATTTTATTTTGGAAATATATATATAATTTTGGTCTTAATCCATAGTTATTACTTTTTATATTTTGTTTCGTTATAATATGGTTGATATACATCAATTTATTTTTGGTAAAACATCTCTCTATTAGTACCACCACCCTCGATGAAAGTCGGTTTTGAAAATTTCACACTGGACGAATCGAACAAAAGGTAAATGAAAAGAATTTTTTTGTCAAATGCAAGAAACTCCAGACTTGTAATTTTATTTTTTAGTTTGTTAGGATATAAATAATAATTAATGATATGGGATCTAATAATAAACACCACACAATTAGAAATAAAACTTTTTATTCTTGTTGGTAGGCATATTTAATAATTAATCAAGCCAAATTTACATTTTAAGATATATACTAACTATTAAACAATGATTTCGATGATTGTACGCTGTCTTTTTTTAGAAATATGAAAATACATCTCTACAGCACGCCCAATTGAGTATATCACATAGTAACGATCATAGAACCGATTTCAATCAACATCATAAACTGTGTTCATATTAAAAGAAATAGTGTCGTTACAATAAGATATATTATCACGCCACCAGTGAAATATAGTTCTGACGTTTTCATACGCGCAAACAACTCCAACCCCATGTCGGAACCCGCACGTTTTCAAACCATACAGTCGATATGTTGATCGAAGTTGGCTCAATCGTGGACAACCATAATGCGTTTCAATATTGATTATATCCACAGTTTTAGATTTAACGTATTGTTTTACCCACTCAGTTTTTTTCTCACCTTTTACGTAGATCCTCCCTTCAGTGATGTTGTCAAAAATTTCAGATATATAACTTATATCATGAATGCCGCAATTCCAGTCCAACCCGTAATGTATATTTCGTAGCCACGTTGCCATTCTTCGCATTTCTTTGGACAATTCAGAAAATGGAAATGGTGGTTTGAACAGAAAATGATTGTTTAACGTTTTCCCGTAGTCGCAGGATATAATCGCCAGTTCTTTAAAAATAAAATTTCTATTATTGTCGAAAAATCCCAGGACATCGCAAAAATACTCCATGACTGCTGTAGAAAATATGATAACAACAATATTTAGTCCATACTTTTATAGTATCTCCCCCCACTCAAATTTATTGATGTGATTTAAAATTTTTAAATCATGTGTCACCGCCACCCCTTCTAATTAATAATTTACTGTGTTGCCGGCTTTGAGTACTTCTTCCGGCCTTTAGCGGCAAAGCGACAAAGCCTTTAGCGGTGCCCGACAATCCTTTCGGCTCCTTTCCGCTAAAGGGCTTTGTTGCCAAGGCCGAGCGACTCACCGCCCCCTACCACAGCGCTCTCAGTAGCTATAAAAGCGCAGTGCACTGAGCCGCTTGTCATTGCGCTCTACATCTCCGACGAGGATCGACCGACTTCATCCACGAGAGAAAGAAGGAAGATGCTCTGGGACTTGCAGCAGCCGCCACCGCAGCTCTCGCAGCCGCCGCCGCCGCAGCTCTCGCAGCCGCCGCCGCCGCAGCAGTCGCAGCCACACGCTGCCTACACTGGTCTCCTTCGAGACCAGCACAACGGTCCTTCTCAGGACCAATTTAACAAGGTTTTAACCGGCCCTTCTCAGGGCCATCAACCGGAGCCACGGCTCTCTTCGCAGCCACGCGCTGCTTACGCCGGTCTCCTTCGAGACCAGCACAACGGTCCTTCTCAGGACCAATTTAATAAGGTTTTAACCGGCCCTTCTCAGGGCCATCAACCTGAGCTACGGCTCTCGCCGCAGCCACGCGCTGCCTACACCGGTCTCCTTCGAGACCGGCACAACGGTTCTTTTCAGGACCAATTTAATAAGGTTTACACCGGCCCTTTTCAGGGCCATCAAACACATCTACCCGCCCCGGCGGACACCCACCTAAACGGCCCTTTTCAGGGCCACCAAAATGATAAGGTTATTCTCGTAATGTCACCATCCGGTGACACATGAATCTTTTATTGATATTTTTTCGTAAAATGCGGTTGATGACTGAACAATTTTTCATATTTTTCTTAATACAAACACGATATTTGTATTTGGGGAATATATCGAATTGCCAAATATACATATCGCTATCATGTGAGCAAATACATTTTCCATCGTCGTCCACTCTTAAACAACCCATTCTTATACCCTTGCACATTTTATCATACTGATATACACTGTTGCAGACGCAGACTGACTGAAACGAATTTTTTTCTTTGTCGTAAAGCGTTTGTAGGTGCCCTCCCGATCCGCATTTCGCCAGGCTTTTGGATATAGATTTCGGAACGCATGTCTTGGATCGACAGACCCATTGCATGGATTTGTTCGCACAATTCTGTTTACAGTGATAATCGGATGCGCACGAGACGTTTCCCTTAAAGCAGTTTTTCAAAAACTGTGAAACGAGCAGATATTCCTGGTCGTTGTAGAGTCTGTTGTAGTTGCTCAAAAGCGAAACATTCGCCTTTTCTTCGGAATATGAGGTGTTATACTTGCGCCACTGTATAAAAATTGAAACGAGTATTAGAACGGCGAATATTAAGTACGTGAGGAAGTTGTCGACCATTTTTTAACACTTATAAAAAACCAAAGAGAATGGGGACATTAACTAGACAAAGTCGAACCGCAGAAGCGAAGCGTTGATTTCCGTTCCGTCATCTCTTCTTATCGTAATCTTCAAGGAAATTTTTTCAGTCTGATTTGCGATAACGCAATATTGAGTGCTGTTTCATAATTTATGTTGTATTCATGTTGTTGGAGAATATATGTGCCGAGAATACCCAGAATCGTGGCTAGTTCAAATTTTGTGCCTTGTTATTGTGTTATGTTGTTATGTTTATCATCGTTATATAAAGGTAGTGTATACGGCTGTAAAAAGTGAACGTATAAAGCGGTTGGTATAATCACCTGTAACATATCGAAATATTCATGGTTGTTGTGGGTCATAAACGAATTTCCGAATTTGAGTGCACATTTTAAGTGTATCATCGCGTGAAGGACCAAATATACTATCCTAGTGATGTAAAACTCCTTCTCCAAAATATCAGATGAGGTGGCGGTAAGTACACTGTTGTTTGAATTCTCCACGGCGTATGCCGAACTGATCAGGTAAAACAATTCCTTAGAATTATACAGCATATATATAACGGAAGCGGACGAATGTTTTTCTGCGACGATAGCCGGTATAATGAATTCGTTAAAAAATTCCTCCCGTTTTTTTTTTAACAACACGCGGAGGTGCATGTTTGACGAGTCGTCTATGTCTATGAATTTCACTCTCATTGATTTCAAATCGATATCTATCAGCGTTTCTCTTAGCAGATCGAAAATTTTCCTCAACGAAATCGCATTAGCGAATTTTATTTCAGACATGATGATCGACATGGATTTTCTCCACTTATCGTTCACCGCCTGGTTACCGTCATCTTCCAGTTTTATAAAGCTTCTTACGTGTCTGACCGGCTCGCTGGAGAGATACAACAACAGTGATTTGATTTCCCGCATCAGAGTCAAAATCGACTCTGGAGTTTCCGACAAATCGTCACCTCCTCGTTTCTTCGATTCGCCTCTTTCTTCTTCTACTAACTCATTGTCGCCGCTATGAATTTCTTCGAGAATTTTACCCCAGTCGGAACGTGACGTTGATTTTATCTCTTCTCTTTTCTGCATGTATAACCTTCTAGCCGTATCCCGGTCGAGTTTGTTAGCCGCACAAAATTTCTGCCAGTCGTTGTACACGTTCCGTTGCGAAGAATTGACCATTTTTTTATTTCCAATCCCATGACCACCTAATGTGCATCAGCAAAGCGAAAACCACGAAGAGAACGATGACAATTGGCACAATAGCGTTTTCGAAATACAACAGAAACACTGGCAACAGAAAACAGGTCCCAAACAGACTCCACCAAATGGCATTCGGTCTGAGTGGGTGATTTTCGCGCGTAAATCTTTCGTAGGTATTGGTTACGTCTTCAAACGCCCGACTGACGTGATCGATCACCTCCTCTTGTTTAGTGTTCTTCCCTTCCAGATAGGTCTCTATTAGCGGCGTCATAACTTTTGAACTGTACACATAAAGGTCTTCGGGCAAATGATCCGTCTGGTATATGGCATATAATTCCGGCGTCAGTTCTGAGAAAACCTCTCCGGTTTTTATTGGATAGATTTGGTCGTACAATTGTTTAAGTTTCTCGCAGTTTTTGTGTAATTCGGCCGCACCGATTTCGTATTTCATACCGTATGGATCGACAACGTCCAAAATTGTGCCGATCACTGACGCAATTAACAATCCGGTTGAAAGAGGATTACTCACGGCTGTGATCAAATTGAGGGCCGGTCTCAGCAGTCCTCTGGAGACAATGTTCAACGACTCTGAAAGATAATATACCGAATTCATCGCAACAGCGGACAATGACTCGCTCGCCGATACGGCCGTCTGTAGACTCTTCTTGGCGGCCAGAACAAACGCATCCGGTGCTAGTGGGTATAGAATATGTTTTGTGTAATCAGTTATATTTTCCGATGTCGAATTGAGATTCTCTGATTTGGATGATTCCGCTGTGGTTCTCGTAATCCTATTACTCTTGAAAGGTTTGCAATCATAAAAGATTTTGTCGCGAAACGCGATCAGAGGATGTGCTACCGAACGTGTGATCGTTTTACCAAATAGGTAGTTTTCAAAAAAATTAACCACACTTTGGTTTCCACAACCGGTTCCTGACGCCTGCATCGTTTCCCCATAAAACTCACAATACTGTTTAGAAAACGAACATGAATTTTTCACCGAATCCCACATCAGAGGCGGTGCCATCTTTTCTACCGTATCTGTCGGATGTAAGCAGAAATATTTTAGCGCTGTATTTGTCAGGTAACACTTTCCTTTCGCTTCGTCCCAGAACGTGTCAAGCGGTTTGTTTTCCTTGAAACAATTGTTCTGGCATCGATATATCGGAGCGCTTAGATATGTAGAACTGCACGATTGTGTACCCGAATTGTTTTTGCAGATGTGTTCGCCCAATTGAAAACAACAGGCAGAGATCGACTCGCAAAACTCTTTGGGCGATTTCAATTTGAAATCGTTTGGATGATTTTCGAGAAACCTCTCTGGAATCTTTCCGTAAACGGATTCGTTCCACGGTGTCGCTTGCAAATAATTAGTTTTACCCAACAACAGTAGTTTACTATATAAAGCGACCCTACGACAGACCCCGACACAATTTAATTGTTCTTCTATCGACAAAGAACCATCCTCCATTTTTTTGAACATGATCCACGTCGACGAGTATCAACCCCTTCTGGCAGACGTCATCAGAGCCGGTAAATTCCGTTTCAACACTGAGCCGTTCAAGATGCGAAAGGGTACGCTCTATACGCTACAGAATCCTTCACTCCACACATATCAGGGGCTGTGCGTGGAAGGTGTTTCGTTTTTCGAAAAAGATTCAAACAATTAAAAGAAGGTGTATTTAAAAGGATACGGTAAGATAGCCAGCGAGGACGTAGAAAACGCACTGCGCGACCACATTACTGTCGCACTGAAAGAAGTGACCGGAATCGACTCTTTTCAGGAAAATTGCGAGGTCAAGTTGCGGTTCGTCAACATATCATGCTGTATGGCTCATAAACAGTGTGCGGTGCGGCTAATATGTTACAGCTGGAGTTTACTAAACCGTCTTCCAAAAGTTCCGCCCGAGTGTGTCTGTTGAAGAATTTTGCCCACGGCTCTGATGACTACGAAGCGCTGAAAATGGAAAAGGAAAATGGAAGATACAAGCTTTGTAAGCCATTGAGCAGCCCACAGTCGCAGAGTGTTGAGCCCAGTAAGAACATTTACAATCTGGTTACCACCCAATTGGATGGATTCATCACTATTAAATTGGTCGGTGTGGTGTTAACGGAAAACGAACAGGAGAACGCTGACTGCATCAGAATATGGTGCCATATTGTGGAGTCACACTTTAAAACCCCACTCTCTTCGTATGTTGAAAATATCACCTGGGCTGACGATGCTGCCTAAATTCTTGTACTTTTAATTTTACCAGTATCTTATTTCGAATAGTTTATCGTTATCGAAAAAGTAATAATAAAATTTGTATTTTTTAATCTCTTCATGACTTAACATTGCAATATTTTTGTTGAATAAAGATAATCTGTCTATAACTGTATGATTCCTGTTAAATTTACTGCTGTATAGTAATTCTACCCCACTCATCATTTTCACCTCATTGCAATTCTTCTCGTCCTCCATCATCATCATCTTTATTTTTATTACTGCTCGATTTCAAATATTGAGTTGTATACGGTGAAGAGGTATGAGAACATTTCGTTTACTTCTAGTAACGAAATACCGGTTATTTCCTCTTTATCGTGTATCATTATGTGTCGTATACAAGTTCTGATCGCTCTTACGATCCGTTCTATGTTGTATTTTTCGATTGATATATAGTCGGATAACATGCTGTAATCGAAATCGTTTGTAAGTTCGTAGATGGATTGTATCCATTCCTGGTCTCGATTTCCGTATTTGACAAATAGTATCGGAATAAAATTTATAAAGAAATCGAAATTCAGGTAATCCAAACAGGTTTTTTCAAAAAACTTTCTCTGCCTATCGTCCCCTTTAATCAATGAAATAAGATTTTTGATACATTCGTGTTTCTTAACGGCTTCGATATGCTGATAACATATTGAAGTCATTTTTTTTTTACATACTTAGCGGGTTTCGTCTCACTTTGTGGAGGTGATGGTGACTGCTCTTGCTTGGATGATTTGGTTGGAGTCGTCTTAAGGACTCCGTCCAGATATTCGTTCAGCCTTGACCCCAGATACCCGAGTATCAGATACACAAATATCATTATGAACGCTGTTATAGGAGATTCGGCGGCGAGCGGCGAGCCGTAAGAGAGACCGAGAAAATTAGTAGACAATAAGTCGCCTATGGTTTCGTCGATATCTTACAAAACGAAGACCTTATTACACAGCTGTTTTTAGACCATCTGATATCTTTCATGAAAGTAATATACTTACAAACAAAACATCAATCCGCTGCGCTTATATTTGTTTTGATGGACCCGCGATCTCGAATCACAAGCATTATACTCAAATGAAAAGAGATTGCTCGGAGAAGGTTGGTTTTGGCGTTCTGAGCTGCAACGAAAGAGCCGATTTTATCAAATCATTCGGCGGTCACATATTCCAACTTCTCCAGTCGTCCGACGAGTATACTTCTATGGTTTGTCTATCGGAACTTTCATACTGCCAGGAACCCGGTGAGTCGGATATTTAAATTGTAAAGAGATGTACAAAGCTTGACAAGGGTTCACGCGTGGTTATATTGAACAATGATTCGGATATATTTATTTCCTTAGTGCGACTACGTGAATTTGAAAACTTTAAGGTTTTACTGGACATCCCTGAGAAAGGTATACACTATTTGACAACAAAACGTCTAAACGAAATGATACCAAACTACAATATATTGATATTTTTCATTCTGTTTTTCTGTGGTTGTGATTACGAATGTCCAATAATCAGCGCCACCAAGAACCAGATAGAGGCCATAAAGAGGTTTCTTGAGGAGAATAACGTCCGCGATGTGACATCGAAATCGCTTTACAAATGCTGGACCAAAGTTACCGATTAAATCTCGGCTACGCGTCACCGGTATAGACAACGACCAAGTTGTAAAACTGATACAATTAAAAACTATTTCTGTGATGGAGATTATATCGTATTATTGCGCGCAAAAATATCTCAGCGAAAACCATCCTTCGACCAGTTCTGATTTCAGCCGGCTTTGTAAAGTCAATAAAAATTTAAGGTTAAAATATTGAACCAATACTTTCAATACAAACATGGACGGTGACGGAGCACAAGAAGAGGGTTTATCACCACGCAGCGACAGAATTATTACTGTGTTTACAAAGTCGCCGCCTGAGGAACGCAAAAATATTTCAGAATATCTAGACGAAACCGAATTGGCGATATCGTACGATTTACGAAATACCACAATTAGATTTGAAGACCAATATCTATAGAAATTCATTCTGGCGAAATCCAGGCGTCAACCCGACGTCAGTCATCTTATGATCAGTGACGCTAAACAAGTGACAGCTTCTCTTGCACTGTTGCTTCTGTTGAAATACCCAAAAGCAATCATATATCTGTACCCGGAAATGGATGGGCTTGTACAAACAACGAGTCCCGCTGTATATGAAACGCATAAGGTGGTAGTCATAAAGAATGATATTGAAAAGAACAGAGATATTGACGGAGTTATCGCATAAACGCTACTGAGGTTATTAAAAATTTTGAAAAATACATCGTACAAAGAACACTGATTAAAAAGAGTGTTGAGCAGCGGTTTACTTGTAGTAGGTGTAATTCAAGCCTCTCGGTTGTGGAATCGAGAGAAGGTGTAAGAAGTCTGGATGAGTTGACAGCGGTGAGTATTGTCTGCAAGAATTGTGACAATATAAAATGATACTGTGTGAATTATGTGGTCTGTTTTACCACCAGAATGAGCGCGATTATCATTTCAATAACGACCACAAATTGGATACGGTTTTTTTCAGGGATGATGT
The DNA here is from genome assembly GCA_035578175.1 of Catonia carolina. Classification (NCBI taxonomy): domain Eukaryota; kingdom Metazoa; phylum Arthropoda; class Insecta; order Hemiptera; family Achilidae; genus Catonia; species Catonia carolina. Next base: position 7,204,394 of record JAQMRL010000004.1, read on the forward strand.
TGGTCGAATCGGTGGCAAAGAATCGGTTGGAGACGTTCATCATTTATAATCCATTGAAAATTATAAATTTGACATCCTACTTGGAATGGATAAAACCTTTTGTCAAAGACAAACTAACCGGAGCATATCCCTGTTTCAAAATCAATATGGTACTCGACTGTAGATTTTTCAAAAACGGTGAATTTGAAGCTAGAAGGTTGAAGACCAAAAATGAGACATATTTCAGCGGGAGCGATTCAGACGATTTTCTCGACAGAAATTTTAACAAACTAATCACAGAAAAGGACGAATCTGATTTTAAAGGCTCGGGTTGGACGTTTATAGAGCCAATATCTTTTGAACTTCGAAAGAATGCATTCTTTCCAATGGAACTCAACGCAGGAGATTCATTTGTACGCTGATAATTTACAAAACATTCTGCGATACGACCTGCTTGTATTTCCGCCGATAATACCAAATCAGTATATCATTTTTACATATAACCGTATCGTAAATTTCAACGATAAAAATATATTACGTGAACTGGAAGGAGGTTACGTGTTGTCTGATGATGCATAATATTACGTAATTATTCGGCACTATTTTGTCGAATTTTTGTATTAGACATTGTAGAGAAACATCACCACATGCGGCCAGTGATATACAATTGAAATATACAGGATATAATTTGAAAAACAAAAAAAAAACACCTCGCCCGCACCCCTTTTTGGTGTCTGAATATATATACTGGTTGGACTCTATCGCTGCCTCAAACACACATTCTACGACGCCAACGGGAACACTCGGACCACGTATATCTACGCAGGCTTATTGGAGACACTATTGAGGTTGTTAATTACATCGGACAACATGACCTTTCCAACGTTGTATGATTATGGCAAGCGTGTATTCGGTGCTAAAGATTTCGAGAAAATGATCGAGTGTGAGATGGAAAATTTGATTCCTTATATGAATTGTATCAGTGAAGGTTCTAATGTCGGAATCAGCATATTCAAGCAAATCCAACGCAATGCAACACAAGCCAGTCTAAATTATAAACATAACAGCATTCTCACGAAAGAGACTGACAGAGATATGAATATTTTCATGGATATACAGGACTTTCTCGACCTAAAACGCCCTAAAGCTTTGACACTGGTGAAATTCGACGACGAACAGCAACCCGTTATTCTGCCGTATAAAAGAACACAAACACTAAAACTGGATTGGCAGCGAGAGAGGCCAAACAGTATTATTGAATGGTGTACAGATATATTTAACTTTAATCGCGTTATGGGAGGTATGTGTGGAGTGATAAACATGTCAAATCTGTTGGAACGTTTAGAGATTTTCGGCTCGTATAATCTCACTTTGCTTCTTGTCACTCTAATGACGGTCCACGAGGCTGAATTCAATCCAATATCGCGGAATGCCAAGCCCAAAAATAACGAAATACTCAAATCATTTGTCTACGAAGACGTGCATAGGAAGATGAAAAAAACAAAAATTGGTGTAGACCATCTCGTATATTCACGAACGAGAAATTTTTTCAATATGCCCGCCTTAAAGGGAACCAATTCTTTCTCGATCAGCATTCAACAACCATCGGATTGATCTGATCGGTGGTGGTGCTGATGGTGTAGAAAACTACGGAATCACCTCGATCAACAACACAGGATATTTTATTTCCTACTACCAGACTGGTTTTGGAATCGGACGTGTTAAAAATTCTCGTATAGTTGTTTTGCGTACCGCACATCGGACAAGTATTAAGTCGGTTTAGGCCGTGAAAATCCAGGCCGCAAAAACTACAGTAGTGAATATAAGATGTATTACTCATTCCTATTTTTATTATAATGTCAACGTTCTTTGTGACAAAATGGTTGAAAAGAGGTTTCGTGTATATTGACGGCGAACCAAACAATTATTCTACGCGCCCTACATTCACGATCACGTACTAAAAAAACCAAATAACTGAAAGTTCTCCAGAAAAAAATGAAACAGTTACGTTTCGAAAATTTTCGGATTGTTTTCTTTGGGATTTATTCAAAATCGTTGAAGATCGTTATGATGAAAAATCAATTCAACAACGTTTCGTCCCATACTATCGAAAACTTATAACAACGTTACTAAAAAAAATATCTAGACCAACACGACAGATAAGGATTGCTCCATTTCAGCGAAATACATACCATAATATGAATACGCCAATATATTGTCTTTCAACGTCGTGTGTGTCTATCGATACAGTCTATCAATTGTTTTTTTTTGGGGTCAGTTGGAGAGATAAAATATGCATTCGTTTATTCGACAAGCGACCAAACAAAGCGTAAGCAGAAAAAGAATTCTTTTGAATTCTATGACCATATAACAAAATATGGAATTCCGATTGATAGAATTGAATATGTGAAAAAAGTTTTCAACTACGTCGGTCTGTTGGAAAAATATATCCTTAAGACCGATATTTTTGGAGACATGTGTAATCGCATTAGGATCAGAGAACAAAATATAAATTCCATGCGAACGACCGTACGGACATACAATGTTTGGACTGACAAAAGACAACATAACCGATGGATATTGTATTTTGACGACATATTTCCACTCCTGTCGGCGTTTAGAATTCATTTTTGGGAAAGCCGCGACCGGCGTTATAAACAAACGCTCCTACTCGTACAGAACGATTTCATCATCATCATCAACTATACAGCTTAGGCTTTACCCAGCCTGTTCCGTTGCAATGGTAATTGTTTTCTTCTTTTGTTGCTTTCTTTGAAATTGTCATTTGTTAAAAGATTGTATATTTTAAAAGTATACTTTGTAATTTAGTAAAATTCATCCTCGAAACCTGCGTCTACACATAAATTATTGCTTCTCATTGGAAAGTTCGAGTCCATTCCGATCGATGCGCTCCTTCAGTTGGTCCCTCCATCGCTTCCTCGGTCTCCCAATTCTTCTTCTTCCTCTCGCTCTATAGTGCCACAAAAACTTGGGTATCCTACTCTCCTCCATTCTCTCTACATGTTCCCTCCAACTGTTCCTATATTTCCTGATAATATCGCTAATATTTTAACATGAAGTTGATTTCGTATTATCTCACTTCTAATCCTATCCCTGAGAGTGTAACCCGCAATACTTCTCAGAAAGCGCATCTCTGCTGCCTCGATTCTTCTGTATTGACGAGAGGTCAGTGTCCAAGCTTCGGTGCCGTACAATAGAACCGGCCTAGCCATTACCTTATAAAATTAAATAATTGTCTCCTTCCTTACTTTCCCTTTTAATGTTCTGTTTATGGTTCCCAATAAACGTTGGAATTTATGTATTTTCCAGTCTACATCTTCACTCTCCCCATAGGATAATCTACATCCTAGGTACTGGAACCCTGACACCTGCTCCAATATCTGATCAGCCAAAACAATTTTGCTTCTAAGAGGTTCCTCTCCAACAAAACCCCACACCTTCGTCATTGTTGTCGATATTTCCAAGTTATATTCCTTATAAATTTTGCTCAGTGAATATACAGCTCGTTGCAAATTATCCTCCGAGTCTGCAAACACTATCTGATCATCTGCAAACAATAGAGTGTCTAGAGGCATACCATCTACTAAAAACCTCGTTTTTAATTTGTTTCGCCAGTTGCTTACGGCATCGTCAATATAAATGTTAAATAATACGGGTGATAAGGGACACCCTTGTCTCACTCCTTGTGTTATCTCTCTTTTTCCTGCACCAGTTTTACCTCCCACTTTTATCTGAATTTTTGTGTGCTGGTACATACTTTGTATCACTCTGACTAGATGCGTAGGTATACCCCTTTGTATTAAAATATCCCATAGCTTCTTTCTCTTAACCTGATCAAAAGCTTTCACAAAGTCCAGAAAAGCAACATACGTCGGGACGTTGTATTCTCTATGCTTCTCTACAATTTGGCTCAAAGCGAAAACACAGTCTGAGCACGATCTTCCCATCCTGAAGCCGTTTTGTTCTTCACCCAGTATCCCCTCCGCGATAATCTTCAGCCGGTTAGTTATAATCTTTGCATAGACCTTGTAGCCCGTGTTAAGGAGGCTGATGCCTCTATAGTTTCCGCAGTCTTTCCTATTTCGTTTCTTAAATACCGGTATTACCACAGACTCTCCCCATTGTTCAGGTATCTGTCCTAGCTTCCAACACCAGTTAAAGAATGACAGCAGCCTTACTAGGAAACTCCGAGAGGCATACTTGATCAGCTCAACATTAATTCCATCCGGCCCCGGAGCCTTCCTATTTCTACTTGCTTTCAATGCTTCCGATATCTCTTCCATAGAAAGGTCGTCCACATTAGTGTCATTGGGCAAGTTGGTTATATTTTCTTCGCCAGACGTCCATAATTTCTCGAAAAAGTCCAACCATTCCTCTTCTGATATAGGATTTATCGATATATTACACTTGACTTCTCTGTTTAACCTGTTTAGAAATTTGTAAGCATGCTCCTGTCTACCATGGACGTCATGCTAAATTTGGCTGACAGTTCTTTCGCATCCTTCTCTTTTGCGTTTCCGTATTTCTTTTTTAGCTGCCGTCGACCTTCTGTGGTATTCTTCTAGATCCTGTTGCGATCTACTCTGCAGATATCTCAAGTAAGCCTCTTTTTTAGTTCGAACCAAGCTTGCCAATTCTTCATCCCAAAACGGTATCCCTTTGCGATTACCTCTCTTTTTCCTCTCACCTAGAGACTCCGCTGCAGCCCCTCTCATGCAATCTACTAATTGCATCCATTCCCTGTTAATATTTAAATCCATCGGGTATTTATTTATATGTTCGTCTAATCGGTTTTTGTATAGGTCTCTAATACTTGGTTGGTCCAGAAGATTGACCCTATAAGTCACATCTGCAGTTATTTCTTTCTTATTTCTTTTAAATTTACGGGGTAATACTATTTATGATATCAGCAGAAAATGATCACTGTACACGTCAAACCCTCTATATACTCTAGTATCCTGAACTAACGGGAATAGTCTACTGTTTACTATAACGTAGTCGATGATAGACATACTTCCTCGAGCCGCCCACGTATATTGGTGTATTTCTTTATGTGGGAAAAAGGTATTCATTATTTTTAAAGAGTTCCCCGAGACAAAGTCTCTTAGAGCCCTTCCATTATTGTTCAGTGTCCTTTCCCCATATTTACCAATCGTACCATCCATCTCTATGCTTCCAATTCTAGCGTTAAGGTCTCCTGCTATAACTATATAATCTCGCTGATCCAGTCCCCGCACGAAGTCCTCCAGATCATTATAAAAATCTTCCGTTTCGTCATCCTTACCCTCTTCTGGCGCATAAACTGCCAATACTGTCATAAAACCTGCGCTTGTTTTCATTCGTATACTCATGATTCTCTCGCTGAAAAAGTTATAAGACTCAACCCTGTCTTTAAATTTTTTATGCATTACAATTGCTACTCCTGCCTTCGCTCTCACCTTCACCTCCACTCCACTATAGAAAAGCATGTAATCTCCAACTTCCTTTGAGCCCTTTTGTTTCCTCTTAGTTTCACTGATCGCTATTATGTCTATCTGTGCGCTCTTCAGCTCTTTCACCAAGATCTCCTCCTTCCGGTATAAACTCCTAACATTCCATGTTGCTATTTTCAGTCTTTCCGATGTCCAAAAATCTTTTTTATTTTTCCGTGTCCAGTTTGTTTTCCGTGAATCCGTCCGGCTATTTCTTACCATTGCATTGAAAGTAGAGTATACTCCCCCAAACCCGTTACTGGCGGATTGTGAGGTAAGACTAGTGATGGGGCTGCCATCTTTGAGCCTCTAGCCCTGCCCTGGGTTTAATTCAGAGACCCAACTCCTAGACTCTTCCGCCCTCTTCGCCGTTGGGAATTCTTCCTCTTCCGCCGTCGAGGCCGTTGATCACTTCCTCTGGTTTTTGTCCACCCTGGGTATTTTATTTCCCCAGTACCCTCCATCTAGGTTGGCGAGCGTACCCCATCGCCTGGGGCGGCTCCCGATAGCTGATCCAGCAACAGCCACGAGAACGATTTCAAATTGTATAATGTGACTGGGGAACCTTTCTTATACGGGTGATTCATGAAGTTCTCCCCCCACTTCTACAGCACATTGTACTAGTAAAAATAATGAAAAAATGTTATATAAACATAGGTCCGAAAACGCTTCGTTAGCGAGTTACAGCTAGCGAAAGATTTCGCCTGAATTCCTGGGCAAAGAGTAAAATAAAGCCATACTGAACTTTTGGAAAGGTTAATTAAGTAAGAAATGTCGTGGATTCTTATGTAATTTTACCTGATAAAGCTAATAAAATAGGTTTCAGAACTGTACCTGTAGTAGTTTTTGAGGGATTCACGGTTAAATGCAAAAAATTGGGGCACGAAACAATGTTTTTTTAAGTTTCATGTACAATAACTTTGTTAAATTGGTAATAAATACATAAAATCAACAAACATTAATTGTAGAGAATTTAATTCTGAGAAAATTGATATAATCAAAGTCTAAAATAAAACAGAAATAAGTATCAAAAAATCGATTTTATTCAGTATAATACATTACTAGTTTTAAGCAAAATTAATCAGGTTGGGCCAACCGTACGCACCTTTTTATAATAGATGTTCGAAAATGAGGCCATCATTATCAATACATTTTGCAGCACGTTTGTGTATTGCTTTTGTTGCGTTTCTTAATTTTTCACGGCTTCCCTGTATCTGCACAGCCGAATCCATAATACGGGCAATTAATTCATCACGAGAATTCACTTTTGTCTTGTATACAATGTCTTTCATCCATCCCCAGATGCAATAATCCAATGGAGATAGATCTGGGGATCTTGGTGGCCAAGGGTGAGGCCCTCCACGACCAATCCAGTGTCCAGGAAATTGATGATTTAAATAAGCAGAAACGGCACGTGAAAAGTGGGGAGGTGCTCCGTCATGCTGGAAGTACAAATTTTGTCTGAGACGTAAAGGAACATTCTCTAACAGCTGCGGCAACTCTTCTTGAAGGAAATGCAAATAGAACTCAGCATTTAGGCGTCCAGGTAATATGAAAGGTCCAATCAGCCGATTGTGCAAAAGGCCACACCAGACATTGATGCTAAATCGGTGTTGAAAGTTCTGTTCCACTACCTCATGTGGATTTTCTTCTGCCCATGAGTGTTCATTGTGCAAGTTATTGACACCATCCCGAGTGAATTGTGCCTCATCCGTAAACAAAATGCGCTTGTAGAGTTGATTATTAATATTCAAAAATTTGCAAAACTCCAAGCGAAGCGGACCATCCCCTGGCTGTAGATGTTGAACCTTTTGTTTATGAAACGGATAAAATTTGTTTCGATTTAGTGACCTCCACACCGTTGACTGCGAAACTCCTATCCGCCTAGAAATACGTCGTGTACTTACACCTGGACTGCGATGAACAGCATTAATAACAATATCATCATCAAGTTGGACAGCTCGTTCATAATTGGTTCTAGTACTTGGTAGTGATCCTGTTTCCCGAAGAGTACGAAAAGTTTCTGAAATTGTTTTGGTATCTGGAATCCTCCTATTAGGGTAACGTAGTTCATATTCTACTACAGCAGCTCTAACATTACCATTACAGTAACCCAAAATAAAAACCATATCAGCGTATTCCTCTGATGTAAATAAGTAAGGCATTTTTTCGCTGAATAAACAATCGAATTATAACTCACAAAAAAATTGCATTTAATAACACGATTCACAGAACCCGATCTCCTGCTGTAGCTTGCAAAACACCACTAATACACAGTTCTAACGTAACAATACAGAATACCATTGTTGATCAGCTGTTATTCGTGCGTTACCAACTTAGAAATTAATAAAACAAAAAACTGCATTTCGATTATTAGTAAACAATAATTGGAAAATGTTTGCTTCATTTATTTTCGAACATTTAATGTAAATTTTTATTTAAAATAAAATACAACGTAATAAAACATGATATTTTTATTTACAAACAAATTTATTTAACAGTTCATCTTGTTTTCTCAATTTATCTCATCATTAAGGAACAAACATTTTGTTTTTGTTTTATTTTAACTAAATACCGTACGGTATTTCTTTACAGATAGTAATGTATTATACTGAATAAAATCGATTTTTTGATACTTATTTCTGTTTTATTTTAGACTTTGATTATATCAATTTTCTCAGAATTAAATTCTCTACAATTAATGTTTGTTGATTTTATGTATTTATTACCAATTTAACAAAGTTATTGTACATGAAACTTAAAAAAACATTGTTTCGTGCCCCAATTTTTTGCATTTAACAGTGAATCCCTCAAAAACTACTACAGGTACAGTTCTGAAACCTATTTTATTAGCTTTATCAGGTAAAATTACATAAGAATCCACGACATTTCTTACTTAATTAACCTTTCCAAAAGTTCAGTATGGCTTTATTTTACTCTTTGCCCAGGAATTCAGGCGAAATCTTTCGCTAGCTGTAACTCGCTAACGAAGCGTTTTCGGACCTATGTTTATATAACATTTTTTCATTATTTTTACTAGTACAATGTGCTGTAGAAGTGGGGGGAGAACTTCATGAATCACCCTGTATAACGATTTCACTGATTTCACTATCGTCCACAAACTGCGCAAAATGAACGTCTACCTACAAGACGGCGGCTGTGGTGTTGTCGATACACTAGAAAAACTAGTATGTTTTCTATCTTTATTGTATATGATTTTTTTTATTTGTGTTTAACGTCCAACTGTTCTACAACAGTATTGTATATGAAACCGAACCAAATGACGAACACAATATACAACCACACACCAAACGGTGAAATGATCTTTGTAGAGAATGGGTCGATTAAAATTGTAACATATTAGTATCAATTATTTTGTGTTGTTTGTTCTATTATTATCATCATTAGCTATATATATATATATTTATTTCTTTTTATTATACGATTTTTTTATTAATTATATATTCCACCAGTTTTACTGTTTTTTTATTTGGTAGGAGGTTTCGAAGAATTATTGTTTGTTGTAGATGATTTATTGTTTGTCGTAGATTATTTATCGTCTGTTGTCGATTTATTGTCTGTTGTTGATTTTTTATTGTCTGTTGTCGATTTTGTACAATATCCGAACATATACCAAGCGACTCCTAAGAGTAAGGATAAAACAACTGTTATGAGCACTGCGAAAATAATTTTCGTTCCTTCTTCCATTCTATTTTTTTTAAACACTAATAATAATTGCGTTGACAATCGACTAGAGCTTTTCAATTTCAAGTTGCGTTTTATGTTGTTGTTTTTGCTTTACACTTTTCTAGGTAATACTTCCACACAAGAAAGGCGATACCTATAATTACAACAGTTATCGCAACCGATTTTCCTATTTTCATATTTTCTTCCATTTTTTAATAGACTGACTCTATGACTCAGCCGCAGTAATTTTTCTTGTACCACCACCACGCTAAACCGCATAAAACTGCTGTAATTACAACAGCCATAATAATCTTCATATTTTCATCCATTTTTTTATAAGTTCTTTTTAATCTTTAAACATTTCCTATTGTTTGTTTATGAAGAGTTACCATTGCAAGAAGAATTTGGATACCGCGTCCATAAGCGCCGATACAGTATATGGTAACTGCGACAACCGTGAGACCCGCCAGAATCCAGACACGTTTACAGTCTATAATCATTTTTATAATTCAATACTACAGATTGCGAGTTTTTGACTTCATGTAGTTGTAATAAGTATACATAAGATATATTTCCATTATCTTTACCACCATCAATACGAGAAACGAAGCTGCAATCACTAAAATGCCGTAGCAATTCTCCATTTTTTATACCATCAAGGTAGCATTCAAACGGCGCTGCATCCACAATGAAACGGTTTCAATAATTGCCAAAATTACGGAGCTTATCGTTTATCCTATAAGTATATAGTGCATTTTTATTTTTATTTATTATATTGTTCAATGCATACCACAAACACTTGCTACCACTGATAACCCGTTGAATTTAGTGATATCCCGCTGTGTGAAGCTACGAATAACATTAGAATCAGTGTATACGGTCATATTTACTTATAATTTTCTGTTGCGAGAGATTCAGAATTTATAGAAAAACTCTCCATTCTAAAAACTGGATTGAAATATGACAAAAATTATTATATACGAAATGTAGTTGTAAAGAAATAAAATAATTTAAACTATCTTTTAAGAACGAAACGGAAAGGATAATTGTAATTACACATAAAACACTTAGAGAAACTAAAATATATAACAATATATCTTTTAAAATAAAAATTTGTGTATAAAATTGGGTCGACGACTTGTATACGGGACGTATTTCAATTTGTCAACTGTAAACGGTGTCGATCTGCTAAGAACGCCTGGCGATCAAGGAAATTCAAAGACGAATGCAAAGATGTGTTCCTATCTGAATAGATAGGCTTAAAGGTCAGATATAGGCTTTATTTATTTATTGTTATAAAATTTTCATTTATTTATTTATTTTTTGAATATGATTGATTTGGGTTTTTATTTTTTTATTAAGTGTTTTATGAATCACAAACTCAGTTCTCACATGTTCCTTATTTTTTTCAGTAACTGTTAGTTTGTTTTGTATGTATACGTTACAAATATCCTTTATGATGTAACTGCAAACTAATTATAAGTACCTTACTACAATATTATATACAAGAAAACACATAATCTATTCATACTTGCGAATAGGCCTTCTATGCAGGTGTTTTTTCGAAAAATTAAATTTGTAATTTTAAAAAAATGAAAAGTAATGTTATTTATTTGTTTTGTATATCTTTTCGCAGAAATAAATTTTATTGAATATAATTTATTTATTTTGACTGGAGTGGAAATTATTACATCGAGACAACACCAAAGAAAAAAACGTTCCAGATTTTAAACATTTCAAACGGGAACTCCGGTCTCCGCTAACCAATATCTGTCCGCGACGAGTTGTTTGTTTTGATAGAATATGTACACTCGCTATCGATCATTTCTGGGCGGGACTAAATCTATAATAATATCGAATCAAACTGCGATCGATCAATCTACGGTTTTTGTAATTGTTTTTTTTCCTCTGTTTTTTTTTCAACTTGTCAGTAGTATTTAAGAATTTTTTATACTCATCAATATAATTTTCTTTGTCTCTGTAACCCAGTGGTTTACAAGATTTGTGAAGCAACGACGTTATTTCAAATGTGGTTTTTCTATGAAAGTTCAGGAGAAAAGTCGTTGGAATCGTGATGGGAAACGGACGAGAAAGGGTTGTTGATCTGTAAACGGAATAATTAAAACCATTATCTTCATCTTCCGGAAGCTTATAATGATAAGCACATACGCTACAGGGTAATAGCATATCGAATACCGCAAAAAGAGACGCCATAGGATCTACATAGTCGATTGACGGTGATGTCGCGTTGTCCAGTTTCAGAGCGGTCATGTGGACGACTTTCCAATATGCGGGCCCCCAAAGATTCTGGCCAGCCGGGACTCGTTCCAGGGCGATATATTCTTTACACGGTATCAAATCCGAAACGTTCTGGACATCTATTATCTTTTTCATAGCATCGCGATACGATGTAGGTGACATCATGTAGGTTTTGATATTGAAAAATCTCTTAATTTCATTGATATCAGTTTTTTTAAAATCCTCGAAATCTTTAGCCGCCCGCAACCCCTCGGCAAGAGTATCTGCGTTAAGCGTCACATTGATGTTGAGACATAGATCGATAAACGTTTTCGTAATGTTCAGTATCACCTGCGGCATCAGGTCCCGTCGGTTTCGCTCTGCCAATTCGTCCGTAAATAACACCGGTGAGAGTGTGAGCCGCAGAAACAGATCGGTGACGAACGGAATATATATACACGGGTGGTTGTCGGAGAAGTTCTCGAACCTAACTTCATCGCTATTACAATATATGCACATTTTTTATTATCATTAGTCACTATTGTTTTTTCACTTTCACTACATTTTTACGGGTTCAAGAACGAGAACGAGACCTGGATCTAGGTCGAGTAGCGGGTGATCGTGAGCGCCTTTTCGTAGCAGGAGATCGGGATCGAGAGCGGCGACGGCGTTTTACGACATTTTTTTTACTAATAAATTGAGCGTTAGGTTTCTTTGATCCCGGTTTTCTTTCATACCGAATCATCGTTTTGTGTTTTGGACAACTGGGATCGGTGGCGATACATGTACAGACGCTGTAATTGTTTTTCGTACTACTCTTCGATCGTTTCATTTTTTTATTAAAAAAAATGACAACCGGTTTGTATACCACATCTGTTAAGAGTTGCGTGATTCCTCATTACAATAACTATGTCGAAGGCGTGAAGCTTCCCGAAAATAAAATCTTTGAAGAGGAGCGCGGCAACTACGACAAATATGGAGATTCACTATCCGGGGCGATATCCGGCCTGTGTCGACCGGATCACTTCGTATACTACGGATTGCTTTCGCAAGAAAAATACATAAAGAATCTTTTCAATTCGTTGTCGTGTTTCACGGGCAAAGACGTTTTGGTAAGTTTTCTGATCGCCTCCCCGGCATATAAATTGCTTGAAAAAGAACCTTTAATTCAAAAATGTCCCTCGAATTTAGTATTCAAGAAATGATGTCTCATAATCCTGAGAGATGAGGTAGTCTGGTCGTTGTTGGCCATCGAATCGGCCAAGATCGTCCAAAGGGAAAGGGAAGACGACGTGTTCAAAATATTTATTAAACAGGCCGCCGCTCCGACCGCTGACAATCCAGCCCCTATACTTCCCAGTATGGAGAAAAAAGAAGAATAGAGTAAAACTCACTACAACCACTTGAAACTACCGAACGATGCGAATACGGCTAGCATGGTTTGCGAACGGAAATGTATATCTTAATCCGACTCTATATAACAGAATAAAAGCGTTTAGGTGTGTGACACCGCAGGAGACAAGTATTATAGATCAGGATTATATGCTGTTCGCAATGAATCTCTTGTACGTACAGTCGTTCTCCGCTTTGTCATTGATCAGCACGCCGCCGAAGAGATTGCTTCAATATCCACCGGGCACGCGTGAAAGCATCTGTCGTCCGATAACTGTAACAATATGCGTGTCAATCCCAAAGGTTGAAGGATTGGACAATTGGTTGTTAGACGGCGGCAACAATGGCTTGACAATGGCTGAACAAAAAATCTGCAACAATGTTGTTGTGATGGCCGACGTGAAAAACCATAACGTTTGCAGCACAAACAACGATTTAAACCACAATATCTTGCACGCGATGGAAACAGAATATATGGGCCAGATCAGAGAGGAATATAATATTTTGAAAGGTACACCGTTCCAACACAACGGGTTAGACACATGGTACGACATAGAAGCGCAACAATATTGGAAAAAGCCGGCCGGGTTGGCGATGTTGGTAACGTGCTCGCCTCTCATCACGCGGTCTTGGGTTCGAATCCCACTCGGGCATGGCATTTTTTCATACGTTACAAAAATTCATTTCATCTTTCACCGTCTGCATTAGCAGCAATTTGCAAAACAGTCGGACGTTAAACCAAAAAAAAAAAAAAAAAAATATTGGAAAAAGATAATAATCAACAGCTACCCAAACATACTGTCCAACGGTGACGATGTGATATGTGAAAATTCTGCCAACTGCGTTCTTACACCGCTTGGCGTGGTGGCGACAAGGAATATCTGTGAAGGCGATCCGTTGATATTCAAAGGGCATAAAATGGATTTGAAAAACATCTGGATGCTCCCCAAAACCGGCTGGAAGTGTGACATTGTTCCCAGACCGCTTCCCGAGCAGGAGCAGCTAGTCGAAGGTGAGAGAGCGGGGATGGTTAGACTCAGTGATCCAAAAATCCAAAAGAATCCGTTAAACTACAGCCCGTCATTTGTGACCAGTCTAGGAAAGAATATATCGATATTGTCCGATTAATCACAAAAAGCTATGACTGTGGTTGTTGGCTCTCCTTTGCTCGGAAACATTATTATTAATAATAATAATATGATCAGTAAAATATAAAAATGTTCTTGAAAATAGTAAATAAATACATAATTGTTTTATTGTAATTATAAATAAATATCTCCAACAAATTCGATAAAAAAAATGATGACTACTTTGTATAACACATCAGTGAAAAATGCGTCATACTACACTATGAGGATTTTACCGAGAAAATAATGGAAAATTCTTTTTTCGAAGCGGAACGCCCCAATTACGAGAAATATGGAAACAGGCTTTCCGAAGCCGTATCTGGAATTTGTGTGTCGGACCTATTCTCTACGTTCGGTCTAGTCTCGCGCAAGAAAAAATTAAAAGATTTCTTTTATCCTTCGTCATGTGTCGCGGATATTGATATTTCGATCCCATACCTGACAGCATCCAGGCCACAAGATGTACTAAAGAACGATTCAGGCGTACTTTAGAATTTATTGGCAATTTTCTGAATTAGTGTTGTTCAATCGCCACTGTACACGAGTTACATGCCGTTGAAAATAACGAAAAATTTCTTACGCAACATCTAAATGGTCTACGACGAATACTTTACGCTGATCACCAACATCTTGTATCTACCAGTGAACATTTAAACACATCGTTTAATAAAATCAATGACTTGTTCAAGAAAACACATCAAGACTTTTCGGAAGTCATAAACCAAATTCAAACAGACGAAAACCAAGAAAACAAACATTTTTTCTACGTTTTAAAATATCTATATTTTGCCTACCGACTCATATTCATCTCAACATATGAAATTCATTACAACAAATTCAACAACGCTGCTCGTCGCATCAAGTGCCAAGTGAGATTTTGATGCGACGAGCAGCGTTGTTGGATTTGTTGTAATGAATTTCATATGTTGAGATGAATACGTGTCGGTAGGCAAAATATAGATATTTTAAAACGTAGAAATGAAGCAATTTGCAAAACAGTCTGACGTTAAACCAAAAAAAAGTGAGATTTTACCTCCAAAAATGTTAGCTTCAGATCTCCAAAAATTACAAGATAAACTTAAACACCACAACAAGACTTTGGCTATTCCTATACATCTACTCAGAGGATATTTGAATCTAAAATTAACCTCTTGCACCTTCTACTCTGTACAAATTATCATTAAAATTCAAGGTCCGTTGACATAATTGACTACATCATATTAATTATACCAGTACACACCAATTCCGCTACAATGGTACGAACAGACCTGTTATCTTTCATACGAATCATTGTACATCATCAATTTTACAACCAGATTACAAATTATTGATAAACCATCAACATCATGCCAAGCCAACGATACATTATGCCTACTACCTCGCCCTACCTATACGCCAACGATGCAAATATCCTGTATACAACACCTCATCAGAAGCACAGCAATTCCAGAACTTCAAAAATATTGCGCTTTCACCTGTAGACCAACGGTAGCTACATCAATCTTCGAGAAATCACCGGTTGAGAACTTGATAACAAATATCCTATCTAACACCAACATAAACTGCCCAACAAAAGTCATTCCGCTTAAAACTGTCAACATTGGCATAACACATCTCTCTTTACCATGTAATTGCACCCTTCAACAAGATCAGAATATCCTTATTCATACAACTTTTCCCTGCGATTCAAGATCTCCTGCAGATTTTACACTAAAACACTTTGTTCCGCATTCCTGCACACACTTTGCTGCATTACCTTTTTCGCACGTGCTAGACTACTACCCACCCATCACAAACATCTTATCTCATATCCTCAACAAACACTGGAATATTTCCTTTCCTGTCATCCAACAGGTTGACCCCTGGCCGTCTAACATGAATAAACCAATCCAGACACCTAATCCTTGGAGTGCTATTATTGATCAAACTTATATTGTTCACTCAACAATTTATTTACGGTTAACTATTTTAACATGTTTAAATATTTATATCATTTGTACTATGACTATACGTAAATCTCAAAATTTTCAAGGAATTTCTCCTACAGTTACTATTTCTACATTACGGTATAAACTAAAACAATTATTTTAAATTCTTTTTCATAACATTAGGAATAAAACACGAATATATGCAATACCATAAGTTACTTATGTAAAGATTACTTGACCATTTCCTGGCAGTAAAGAAATTTTTTTATTTTTGCCTTTCTCTTACGTTCATATTTTTTCTTATAAATCAGTTTTCTTTCTTCGTCCATCTCCTCCTGCCCAATGTTTCGAACAAAAAAAATGATATTTTATTTTATTTTTTTTCCCCAACGAAGCGGCGTGTAATATTTTACAGAAAGATGAATTGTCTTTTCACCTTTTTGTAAAACATTAAAAACTGCTTCTCTATTTTTTCCTAATTTTTATTCAAATAAAATTTTATTCAGTTATATTGTAAAATCAAGTAAAATTTCATTCTTTCTTTAATTGTATTTCATAATTTTTTTAGGTTTTACTTTTACTTTATTGCAATCGCGGTCACGTAGGCTCTTGAATGTCATGATCTTACATTATCACATCCGTTACGTACGTCCCTTTCCCCTCGTGCAATGCTTCTACTTGTCGCTCATATTTTTCCCGTTAGAAAAAATTCCTACACGTGTACCTCACTCTCCGTTTGTTTAATTTCTGGTGAAGGGGGGAAGACTTCCTGTTTTACATTTTTAAGTTTGTCTCCTTGTCTCGTGTCTACTTTCGTCGAAGCAACACTTGCCTCATCCAGGTAACAATAATTTTATCATGATACGTTACAAATTCATAAAGTTCAAACCCCTGTATAAATTTTGGAAATAAATTGTTTGGTGGAAACTATGGGATAATTATTTAAACAAGTAAATATATATTTAAAATTTTTATTTTTTATATTATGTAAATTTTAAATTCCAAAGGGAATTTGTACGCATGTCTTTCCACGTGGCTTCTAATTTTTACACCTTTCCAAGGGTTCTAGCTTCACCCAAAAGTTTTCGGTCAAAATTTCGTTAAGTTTCAATTTAAATCTTTCAATTATTATTTTCCCGTAAAAATTCCCAGTTATATCTTTCGTTTTTTTTCATGGATACTTATTCAAAGTAATCTACCTTATGTGTTTTATATTTTCGTTATTTTGCTCCAATTTATCAATGTCCGTAATTTATATTCTTCGTTGAAGCACATTTTTTTGAATAAAAACCCGATCTTTGTATAAAATTTTTATGTTCCCCCACAAAATAATTGTGCCGTGTTTTATTTCATTTCTTTTGCAGTAGTTTTTCTATCATACATGTGTACAAAAATTTTTCCCTTGCTAAAATTTATATTTATTGTAATATAATATTTTTTATTCAGTTATTTATACTAATAATAAATTTTAATTTGGTATTTAATCAGGGGTTACCTAGGACCTAAGTTGTAGCATTTGAGACCCATGACGTTTTTTTGTATTTATTTCTATTTATATCACTAATGTAGATCTTTTTTTGGTTTACGACTACACATTTTTTACCTTAGATGGTTTATAAGTTTTTTTTACCTTACAAAGAGAAAATCCATTTCTGGAGGGTCTCCATATCAGTTTTTTATTTTTACGATTTTGGGAATCTCTATTGTCTTTTTTTAAGCCAATAGTTTTTCCTCTTTTCAGCTTAAGCCTGACTGAGGCTAAATTTCGGTCAAAAAGTTTCCTTAAATTCTTTTTTTTATTATGTGTCTGCCTAAGAATCGATAGAGGGGCCATTTTTCCTAGTAAAGAACTCAGGTAGATTTTTTAAAATATATTCTCATTTGTTAGCTTTTTTGCATTTTTAGATAAAATTTTTGTACAAAATTCTTGCCGATTAGTTAAAGGTAATTGGTTTTGTTCCAAATGTTTTTTCCTTTTTTTGTTAATTTCCAATGTTTTATTCAAAAGTTCCCTAGATTTGAATTCTTATAAAAATATTGTCACCGCCACCCCTTCTAATATATCATTTACTGTGTTGCCGGCTTCAATAGTTCTTCCGGCCTTTGACGGCATAGCGACAAAGCTTTCGGCTCCACACCGCAAAGCCCTTTGTCATCAAGCCCAAGCCAGTCGCCGCTCTCTACAACAGCGCTCTCGGCAGCTATAAAAGAGCGCTGCACTAAGCCGAGTAGAGACAATTCCAATCAAGACACCGAGACCTTCACTTCGATTCAGACAATGACGAGACGCCCACCACCGCACACGGCTGCCGGACTCCAGCGAGAACTAATCGACGACCCCGCAACAGAGAAGATGCTGCTTCCGCTCGCCGACCCGTCGCCGTAAGCCGTCGACCGGACCGTCATCGCCCGCTGACGCGAGCGATGCCCACAGCGGTCCCTCGACCGAGCCTTACGCCCACCGGACCCGACGAAGCAGCCATCGACGCACTACTGCGAGGGAAGAAGATGACGTCTTCGCTGGACGACGACACGCCGTGTCGCCCAGCTCCTCGACTGCCACGACGACTACGACCGACTCCTCTCCAAGACGACCACCGCTTAAACGGTCCTTCTCAGGACCAATTTAATAAGGTTTACACCGGCCCTTTTCAGGGCCACCAAAATGATAAGGTTAGCCACGCAATGTCACCATCCGGTGACAATATGAATAAATAAAAGTTAAGTCGGTTTATTTTTTAGAAAATTCAGATTTTTTTAACAATATTAAATTCTTTCGAAACTGCCTACCTATCGATTTTTAGACTGAGATTTAAAGAGATAATTTTATTTGGTATAAAAATATGTTTTGTTCATATATAATTATTTTTTTCAAGTTTAATTTGGTATTTTTTTACGATAAATTATAAGTATCTATCACACACTAATTTTTTTTTTATTTTTTAAATATGTCTCTTGCACTCATTAACGAGAACTTTTTTTTTTAAATATGTCTCTTGCACTTATTAAAGAGAACTAAACTTTTTTTTGTTATTTTGTAACCGTCTGCATTAGCAGTATTTGCAGAACAGTCGGACGTTAAACCAAAAAATAAAAAAAAAATGTTAATTTGTAACGTTTTGTTATTTATTTATTTTGTTATTTTGTTTCTTCAATATGTTTTGGAATAGAGTAGTTTGTTTTAAATCCATTTTCGGTGTCAGATTGTAATTTATTTTTCTATATATTGAACCGGTACAGATTTTCTCTAAATCTCACCCTCGCAGTATTTAAAGCGAGACTTGACTATCATTTGAGCTATGTTAGTTGTTTTCACTGGGGTTGCCACAATCCCAGGGTTCAGTTTCAGGTTCTGGTTGGATTCAAAAAAACGTGGATGGTGGACGCCCCCATTTTTTTAAAGTTCCAGCGTCTTCGTGGGGTGAACCGTTTGTCCCTTTTATTCATTTCTGGGTGGGCCACTTTTGGAATTCTCCCGGTGGAGAATTACAACAGTGTTTCGTCCGCTCCGAAGTCTGGTGAAGGAGAGGATTCAGTTTTCGCCGCGGGGCGTTGTAACTGAAAAATTTTTATTTTCTGTTAAATAAAATTTGGTAGTGTCGTTTCGACACACGCTACAGCTTACAAAGATTGGTGCAATTCGCCGTGCTTTGTGTTACATCATAACACTACAAGATTGGTGAAGACTCTGTCTTTTCACTACATAACACTACAAGATTGGTTTAGGCACCTTGTGTTCACAACGGCTTACAGTATTAACATAAACAAACGTTGTAGATATTATTGGTTTATTACTCTCTTAAGTATGTGAATTCCATGATCTAACCATCCAGAGGGTTTGGTATGCTGATAAGTATAATTTTCCACTTAGAGTAAGGAAGGTAATTGTATAACGCCTTACTCCTCGTTTTATTTTGTTAAGCCGCAATTGGTTCTAATTTTGTCGGCTGTTCAACCAAAAAACAATAGTGGTTCTAACCAGCCTAACGGTTAGTGACCTAAACAATAATATAGTAACCCACTTTATAATACTAAATGACTTACTTCAATAAACAAAATCTTAAGTAAATCATTTTATTTACGTAGGTAAATAATTGATTATTTAATTAATAATTTTTTGTCTTAGAAATTGATCTGTGAGTACTGTATATATGTGTTAGATAACACAATTATAAATAAATTAACTCAAAATTATATTGAAAATTCAAGATAGTATTATGTTATCCCAAGGATTTAGCGAATTGTAATAAAAGAGGTAATATACAAAGTTTAATAAATGAAAAACATGGATATTGATGAATAAGAACTATATTTAATTAAAGGTTTTCAAGTATTATTACAAAATCAATTTAATTTTGCTCTGACCAGTCAATTCCGAATCTGTCATTTCTTTAATGTGGTTTGAA
Organism: Catonia carolina; assembly: GCA_035578175.1. Lineage (NCBI taxonomy): Eukaryota > Metazoa > Arthropoda > Insecta > Hemiptera > Achilidae > Catonia > Catonia carolina. Next base: position 7,224,643 of record JAQMRL010000004.1, read on the forward strand.
CAATTAAAAAAATTCGTTTTCATTCCATTGTAATCTTATTCTTGGTACCCAAGGTCATTCCATCGGATTTCCTAGTAAGAAAATAAAAACATTATTTTACAAAGAAATTAATCAATTTAAAGAACCACGAAATGACTAAAGGGACTATTATGATTACGATCACAAATAAGAAACGTTGAAATTTAGATTTCATACGCCAGTAGTTTAGATATGTTCGTTCTGGCACAACCTTCACCTTTGACCCGTCGATACTGGCACAGATTGACCTTTGACCCCTTGACATTGACCTGGCCTTTGACAAAAAAACAATTAAAAAAACAAATTGAAAACTTGGCAAAGTTCCAAAACCAATTTTCTCCACAACCGCTGGACCGATTTCGATGATTTTGGTGTCTACGTGACCGGGAGCTCGAGATCTACAACATAAGCACTAATACATAGCCGTATAACCGAAAGGATCTGAGATCGTCCACTGTTCCTCACCGACCGAACGTATTACCGATATTTAGGTACTTGCAGGATCCGGTCGTGCCGTAGAACGCGTCACATCGGTTTTTGGGGCTTTGATACTTTCGGAATCTGAAAAATCGGAATTTCGTTTTGGTACACCCTTTTACTTTAGCTTATTTGCATTGACGTCATGTGTTTTTGACTTTTCGCCGTCGGTTAATTAGATGACAAATTTACAACTCTTTTCTTTTAAGTTTTTAGAATGATGCAAGTTGTTTCTTAGAGTCACCTTGCAAGCACATACCTTACATTCACGCCATATTTTTATGCCTTTACACGCATAGGCTGATTAGGTTGATGATATCTGTTTGTTTGCAACTCTAATTTTTTTAATTTTTTAGGATGGCGTCACACATTAGGTTAATGTACTGAACTGCATCATTGACGCCATTTGTTTATGTCTTTACACTCATCGGCTGATTAGGCTGATGAAATCTGTTTATTTGCAACTCCTGTAACGTTGTCCTGCCGTTCGTTACCATTTTCATATTTTATTTTTCTTTACCGCTGCTACTTATTTATTCATTAAGCTTCTGCGCTCTATCGTCTGCTTTGTGCTTTCAGTGTAGTTTCGACGTCCCGTGACCCGAAGTACCGTCAGCTGGTGTCCCATGTTCTTGTTCGTTGTGTGTGTTGTAATGGCTGACCAAAAGGCCGTATTTTGCAAGATGTAAGTCGTAATATTTTTACTAGTTTTCTCGGTTTTATGATTTCTCTGTTTTCATCTACCCATTTTATGGGACCGAGTAACCATCTGAAATGAGCGTTTGAAGGGGCAATGAGTTATAAAATAAAGGAAAATAATGTAACAAACTCTGGAATGTACATCGAGGGCCAACAAAACTACCAGTTTAAATCTTGTAGCAGCCAATGTTTTTCATGTTGATTTGCTGTGCAAACTTGTCTTCAGCCTAGAACCGGGTGAAGAATGTTCTAGAAATTTTTTTATGCAAGAATAAGCAACCAAAGAAGATTACGGTGATGTAATATCCTTTTTAATCTAATTGTGGAAAATTCTGGTATAATTTTTTTTTTACATCTGTGTTAAAATGATCTGCTCTTGGAAAGTACTTTCAATGTGTATTCTATTGTTATATTGGGCCTGCCAAGTATATTTTAACCCAGTATATTTTATGCCAGTTTATTGTCTGAACAATCGCTCTACCAATAACCTACATATATTTTTTTTACTTATATTTTCGCCGCACCATCTTGTTAAAAATATAAATTTACCTAAATTACTATTTATTTAAATTCTATTATATAGAAATTTATAAAATTGTATTTTTTTTTTAAATTTAATTATTCTACCTTCTTAAATTGTTATAGTTCAATGGAATTTTTTTTAAATTTATTAATGATATTGTTAACATTTTCAAAAAGAGTATTTTGTATCGTGTCAACTTCAGTGCACTGAATTTAAGTTTACTAAAATGTAATTCTTGGTTAAATTTTGCAAGATTCAAAAGCAATTATATACTTGACTGTTTTAATAAGCAATTTTCACTAATTCTATAATATTATAACTCTAATGATCATCTTGTCAGAGAAACGAAGGAGTTAGTTACATTTTTGACTCCTGTGTTATAAAATCTTGTTACTTTATTTTTTTATCTTTTAAAAGAAAGGCAGCCTTTATATAATATTTTTACTAAAGTTATGGTAACGTTGGCCAACGATTTGTAACTATAAAATCTATTATGTTTCTATTTTGTTTTTTTTTGGGGTAAATATTTTACTAAAACTCTATACTCTATATATATATATATAAATATATTTATTAAGTAATCTTTGGCACCCTTAGGTAATTGTTTCTTTGTTTTAGGTAATTGTATTCTTTTGAAATTTCTTGTTAATTAAAATCTGTTACTGTTAATCTTACTTATTTTGTCATTTTATTTATACTGCAGCACCCTTACGCTTCCTTAAATTTTGTATCATTTCGCCAGACTTGCGGTGAACGTAGAATTTATGTTCACTGGCAAGGTGTGGTTACACTCCCTCTTCTTTTAATTTTTAGGTTGATGTCACACATTCGGTTATTGTATTAAACTGCAAAATCGGCGTTTCGATTGTATTAGCATTGACGTTACATGTGATTGTGACTTTGCACGCCTCTACTGTTAAAGAGGATTATGAAATTGTGTTTTTGCAACTCTCTTTTTCTATATTTGTAGGATGATATCATACAAATGGTGAATGTACATCAGATGAATGAAATGTACTGCGCAGTTCAAATGACATCGCTTACTGTTTCAAGTACCAAGACGTTCTGCAGTAAAGTTGACTCTGAAAAATAAATTTCCAAATTAAGTTAGTAAACTATTTATAACATATGTGTTAGATAATGAAATTTTAAGGTTAAGTAGAATAAAGGTTAGCCTATTATGAAATATGCCATTTGTTTTGTTTTTGGAGAAGAAAATATTAAGTTACTCCCAAAAAACAAACTTGATTAATTTTACTTAATTGGTGTAACTTAATTAACTCCATTGATGTACAAAACGTTACACATGTAGCCTCAGATCATAGATTGCAAACAAAAGCATAGGTTAGAATATATTATAATATTTTTATTACACTATTATTACGTATAATATTACTAGCTGGCAGCACAATGGTACTCACAAAATTTTTATACGCTACAGAAAATTCATTTGATTGCTGTCTGACTTGAAGTAGAATAACAGGCCAAAACACACACTTGTGGAAATGTGCCACACATGATTTCATCATTAAATAACTGTCAGTAGATAGCTTTTCTTTTAACCTAACTGCATTTGTAGAATGCAGTCTGAATAGTTAAATTTCCTTTAATAGAAAAGTAGAAAAGTTGCAGGCAGTGTGTGTTCAGTTTGCATCAGCTAAACAGCATAACTAACTGTAGTAAAAATTTGGTCACAATATGACGTAACCGTTTGACTCCAATATAAAAAATATTTACTCAGTTAACACCAAAATTAATATGCATAGTTATGTACATCCAGCCAGACGCTTAAATAAAGTTATGTTCACCAGCCTTAAACATTTTCACCAATATTAATTAAGTTTTAAGTTAGCACATAGAGTATGATACATCATCAAAATATACAGATTAAGTTGACTTCAACTGCTTCTTGGTAGGGAATATGTCGTAAAACCACTGATGCCCAATGCAAGCTGGATGAAAAATAGCGCATAGTATATCCGAAAGGACCACACTTAACTTTCAATTGAAGATTGGTAGGAAATAAAACCGTCAGTGTCACTACGCTACGAAATTCTGCCTCTAAAAAAAATAACGATCCAAAAAATAAGGGACAAGTACTCGCATTGCTCAAACAGAAATTAAAAAAGCACCAAACATTGATTAGACGTGAAATGAAACACATGAATTTAAATTGGACGCACAAAATTAGATGTAAAATAAAATCCTGAAACAACTAACATTATGAAATAACTCAAAAATGAAAATGGAAACATGTCCGTTCGGTTATAAAATCACAATGAAACTGTATAAAGAAACGAAGAGAAACTGTAGTTCTGACTATGACAAAGTAAAAATATAAAAATTTGGGGAATAACTTTTTCTGAAAAAAAAGGGAGAGTTGTCTCTATCAGGCTAGCGTGTGAACCATTGTATTGTAGCGAGGCCAAAGGGGATGCCTCCTACCAAAATTTCACAGAGACCCTAGCGACCTTCCTTCCTTATACCTGAAAAGTCTATAATTCTTAACGATATTAGTGTATCCATACAACTAAGCTATTAATAATTATAATTATAATTAAGCTATTTTATAATTTAAGTTAAAATAATAGGGCTGTCCTTGTCTAGTTTAGATCTCATTAAGACATGACTACTATTAATTATTATTAAAGTACGATTATTATTCCCATAATTATTATTATTAGGGTTGTAATTATAATCCGTACTAATTACTTGATAATTATATCAAGTATCATTATTATTATAATAATTAGTAGTATTATTTACAAGTATTGTTATACTTATCATAATTATTAGTAAAATTATCAGGTATTATTATTATTTATATTATTATTATTATTATTGTTATTTTTATGTCAGCTTATAAAACCGACGTTAACTCCACTAATTTATGTAAGCCGTATATGTGTGTCGGAATGACACTGCCAAATTTTATTTAAAAGAAAATAAAATTTCAAATGCAACGCCCCACGGCGTAGACAGAATCCTCCCCTTCACTAGGCTTCCGAGTGGGCGAACACTATTGTAATACCCCACTGGGAGAATCCCAAGAGTGGTCCACCCCAAAACAAATAAAGATGGAAAATGGTCCACCCCACGAAACGCTGGAACTTTTAAAAATGGGGCAATCCACCATCCACGTTTCGAATCCAACCAGGAACTGAAATTGGACTCAGGAGCGTGGCAACCCAATGATTCAACTAACGTAACTCCTATGATGGTAAAAACTCGCTTTATTATTGCGGAGGCAAGATTTGGAGAAAAATCTGTGCCGGTTCGAGAGAAGAAAAATACAATCTGACACAGTAAATGGATTTAAAACAAACTAATTTACTCCAAAAAATATTAAAAAAATATGTCAAACAAAAAAAACTTATGTTAATAATATGTACAAAATAAAACAAAGAAACTTTAAATTCTCTTCTCTGAGTGCAAGAGGCATATTTAGAAATCCAAAATTTTTGTGTGTTTTAGTTAATTATAATTTATCGTTTAAAGAAAATACCAAATTAAACTTAAAAGTAATTTCATATGAGCAAAACATATTTTTATACCAATTAAATTAGTTCTCTAAGTGTCCGTTTGAAAGCCGATAGCTACGCAGTTTCGAAAAAAATAAATAGGTAATAATAGAAAATAATCTGAATATTCTAAATACAAACTTAACTTTTATATTTAAATAAGAAAAATTAAATCTAAAGAAAATACTGGCAAAGGAAAAATTTGGAAAAAACATTGCAATAGAAAACAATAGAAACAAATTTATCTGAATGGCAAAAATAGCAAAAGTATGAAATTATATTTTTAAAAATTTAACTGTGTTTTTTACTTAAAAAAAAATCACACAACTACTGGTTTCCAGACAGATGCGAAAAAAAGAATTTAAGAAAACTTTTGAATGAATTAAGCCTCAGTCAGGCTTAAACTGAGTAAGAGGAAAAAAACTCTATTGGCTTAAAAGACAATAGAGGTTCCAAAATGGTAAAATAAAACTGATATGGAGAAATCTCAGTAATGAAGACCCTCCATGTGAGATATAAAAAAAACTTAAATAAAAAAAAGTGTTAGTTATGAAGCAAAAAAATCTACTTTAGTGATATGAATAAAAATAAATAAAAAAAACTTCACAGGACTCAAACGCCACAACTTAAATTCTAGGTAAACAGGATTAAATACCAATTTAATATTTTTTATTAGTCCTATTAAACCGAATTAAAGAAAAAATTTTATATTACAATAAACATTATTGTTAGAGAAAAATTGTAGACATGTGTGGTATGGAAAACTAATTGAAAGTGAAATGAAATTAAGCTCGGCACATTTTTTCAGTAGGAAAACATAAAAACTTAAACAAAAATTGGTTTTTTTCTCATTAAAATGTGCGACACGAAGCAATAAAAATTATGGACATTAGTATATTGGAGCGAAAACGAAGGTACTTAGAAAATATATAAACTGGTCATACTGAACGTAATTCAAGATAGAAGAAAAAAAATAACTGGGGAAATTTACGGAAAATGATTAAAAAACGAAAGATTTAAAAAAAAAGAACTTTGGACCAAACATTTGGGTGAAACTGAAACCCTAAAAAGAAGTAAAATTGAGAGCCACGTGGACATGCGTACATAATTTCCATGAGTACTCATAATTTACATGATAAAAAGAAAAATTTATATATATTATTTATTTGTTTAAATTATTATTACATAGCGTCCACCAAACAATTTATTACCATATTAGTTAAAGCATTTAAATTTTACAAATTTGAAACGAAACATAATGGTAAAAGATGGTAACCTGAAATAAGCTGTTTCTCCGACAGAGGCTGGCGAGATAGAGCTTACAGCTCAGCAAAACCGGATGGCGGGGAAGTTTCCCCCTCCCAGAGAAATTAAACAAGCAGAGAGAGTGAGGTTACACGTGGAGGCTTTTCTAACGGAAATCAAGATGAGAAAAATTGAGCGACACTGAGCGAGGGGGAAAGGGACGAACGTGACAAAAATCCAGATTCATACATTCCAGAAAGCCAGCCTACGTGAATACAATTAATTAAGATTGCAATAAAATGTAAAATGTAGAGCCTAAAGAAAGATATGAAATACTATTAATGAAAGAATATTAATAAAATTTTACTTGAATAAAAATAATAATAATGAAACGGATTCTAATATTTTACCAAATAAACGAAATGAAATTTTTGGTACAATATTACATAAATTATTTACCGGATATCAATTCGTTCTCGCTGTTGTCAGTCGCAATAAGTGACTCATTGTCATCCTGAATAACTTTTAAAAAGTTCTTTTTTAAAACATTAAACTCCCTTTTCATGCTACTGTCTTGTAATAAATTACGTGTAACGTATAACATTGTAGTAAGGGCCTCCAAATCATTAGTATACTCAAAAGCGATACCAATAACATTCGAGCAACATTTAGTCCTTTCCAGAAAACTTTATAACTGCAAGAAATTCATGTGATGAGGGTTGTTCGTGGAAGTCAATGATTCTTTTAGAGGTTGAAGTTGATCTTCCAACAAGATTTTAGTCAGGGAGTCTTTTTTCGATATTTTTTTCGTTGGATTTGGGTTTCGTAGAATGGGAAACAATTACTTGAGAGGTATGATCGGTGTCACAATGTTCCTGTGATTCAGAAGTTGAAGACAGGGGGCGCTTTGTAGCGGTGGGTAACGAAGGGCTATCTATATTTGAAACCGTCTTATCACGTGACGCTAAGGGAGTATAATTGTCAGAATCGATTCTGTCTACTACATCCGTATTCTGACTAGGCTGTTGATAGTGATTAACGTTTTTGTATCCGTGAGTTGGTCAGCTATTTCTTTATTGGAAAGATATAAGCAGATTCTATTTTTAGAAATGCGAGATATAAGCCGAGTGGTAGTCAAGTCAATTAGTTGAGCCACAGCTTGAACATAAGCCTTTATCGGAACTCCATCTAAAGAATCAATTATCACGGCTTGTTCTTTTGTTGGAAATCGTTTTTAATGTGTGGCGGTGGCATAACTTGATTGTGGTAAAGACATTTTTTAAATCCGAATAGAGGCACGAAAGTGCACTCACTATAAAATTAGAAAAAACTCGCAGTATTGTTGCAGATGTAGACAAAACATAAAACTGGAAACAAACGCCTTACGTAAACAACAATGTTGACGTCGTAGGCGCGCAGATGTAAGCAAAATATAGTAAAGTACAAACCTTTGGAATCCGGAAAATAGGTCCAACAGCAACTAGGTTTATAATACTAAATGTTCATCATTCGCTATTTAGTTACATGAAAATATAAACTAAAAACCCAAAATATATTCAGATCGATACAATTACACGTATGTACGTTTCAAAACCTAACAGCTGATTTCAAAAGAAATTTTAACTTACAATTTTTTAATGTAATTTTTACTTAGAATATTTTAATAGAAAAATTTAGAAGAATTAAATGAATTTTTAATGAAATTTTACTTATAATATTTTAATGGTATTTCAACTTAGAATATTTTAATATTAACTTAATAGAATTAAGATAGTTAATAGATAGTTAATAGATAATTAACTACGAATTTAAATGATATTTTAACTTAAAATAATTTAATGGAATTTTAACTTAGAATAATTTAATAAAATTTAAACTTAGACTATTTATATAACTAAGATTCTTTTTCTGCCGACTGCATGATTTACATTTTTAACACAGCTCTTTTTATTATACAAATTAATTTAGTACTACGTCACTAATACAGTTCTGTTGTTTTTAATTTACAGAAAAAACTTGGAAAACAACAAAGATACGATTACAATAACCGACCTCAACAACAACCACTTGTAAATGCAAGTATAGTTTTTCTACACTATACCGGGTGTTCATTAAGTCTGGAAACGGCTGAATTACAGAAAAGTAAGCGTGACTAGGTGACCAGAATGACTTTCATTGCTTGTTGCACCAAAAAAACTATTCTGGGTGATATTTGAAATTTTTCTCCGCCATCTTGGATCCGCCATATTGGATTTAACTTTCTTAATTTAAATAGGATGATGGTCATATGATACATGATTTCGATCTAAAATTTCAAAATAAATTCAATGGCGAAAACCGGATATCGATATCTTTTTTCGTTTTTGAGATATTACCATTCAACTATCCAGATCGGGGCAGAACGGCCATTCCTCCCTCCTCCGTCTTTAAGCCTACATAGACAATTTTTAGGTAGCAATTGAACAACTACACATAAGATTATTGAAAAAAATAAGTTTTTCAATATCTCCACTCGTTAATAAGTAGGAAATTATTGTCATTAGGAAATACGGAAAACAATTTAACGGCTGATTTATTGCATTATTAAACTACAGTATTTCATTTGTTACCAGTTAATACTTATTGTTTGTTACTTTTGTAAATGTTAAGTTTATAAGGAACTAATTTGTAAAAATGAGTTACATAATTGAAAATAAAATTACCAAATGTTTCTTCACTCAAGAGTAGTTGTTCAAAGTGGCCACCTACTTATTGACAATGATGTACGTGCGTAAAAACTAGTTACAGCATTACGAATGAATTCCCTTAGGATTCCAGCAGATTCATTTAGAATTCTTTGTTTGAGTTCATGCAGACTGTTAGGTTTCGTTCTGTAAACTTTGTTTTTTAAGTACCCCAAAAAGAAGTAGTCTAATGGACGCAAATCAGGTGATGTCGGAGGCCATTCAATTGCTCCTCTCCTAAGTATTAACTGGTAACCAATTAAATACTGTAGTTTCATAATGCAATAAATCAGCCGTTAAATTGTTTTTCGTAGTTCTTAATGACAATAATTTTCTATTTATTAACGAGTGGAGATATTGAAAAACTTATTATTTTCAATTATCCTATATGTAGTCGTTCAATTGTTACCTAAATTGTCTTTGTAGGCTCAAAGACGGAGGAGGGAGGAATGGCCGTTCTGCGCCGATCTGGATAGTTGAATGGTAATATCTCAAAAACAAAAAAAGATATCGATTTCCGGTGTTTGCCATTAAATTTATTTTGGAATTTTAGATCGAAATCATGTATCATATGACCATCATCCTATTTAAATTAAGAAAGTTAAATCCAATATGGCGGATCCAAGATGGCGGAGAAAAATTTCAAATATCACCCAGAATAGTTTTTTTGGTGCAACAAGCAATGAAAGTCATTCTGGTTACCTAGTCACGCTCACTTTTCTGTAATTCAGCCGTTTCCAGATTTAATGGACACCCGGTATAAATTCTTGTAGAGCTTATACCATTTATTTTCATTAACAATTTCTGGTTAAAGTATAAACAGATGTCCTTACCATACGGTAATCAGTTTGTAATTTATTCCAGAGCTAGGATGCCCGCTGAGATGGATATAGTCCTCCCGAAGATATAAGGGAAGATATGGGCTATAGAAATTGGGATTGTCAGACGAGAGTGCTTCTCTTTCTACCTGAAGTAGGAGAATACATGACGGTATGGGTAGGCCGACATACTATTCAAGGGTTAGGCCTAGAGGATGAATTTGATACATATATCAACTCCTTTAGACTCTTAAACCAGGCGGAGTAACCGATAGAGGAGAAGGAGAATGTTGAAATAGATAGTTTAATTATTTAGTTTAATGACGTGGTATAGATGTTACATTATAATGACTACCATTCACTTTCCTTTACAGTATCGACTCCCAACAACCGCATTAACTCTATATGAAATTTTAACTTAGAATATTTTAATGGAATTTTAACTTCAAATAATTAAATGGAATTTCAACTTAGAATATTTTAATAGAAATATTAACTTAAAATATTATTATTGAATTTCAACTTAGAATATTTTAATACTACTTACTTACTTAAGCGAGGTCTCTTACAGCATCATCAGGCCGTTTCTCGCATCTCAACCTCCATTTGCCCCTATCCAGTGCATCTTCAGGAGCCAGTTGCCTCAAAATTCATGGCGTTTTGAATGTCTTGCTCCCATTTTCTAGGAGGGCGCCCCCTTTTTCTCCTTTCTTGAGGTGTCCATTCCATTATGAACTTGGGCCATCTAGGTTCTGACATTCTTTTTACATGTCCATACCATAACAGTTGGCGACTTTCTATTGCTTCAACAACTGACTCCTGTTGATTCATTCTTCTTCTTATTTCTTCATTTCTGATGTGCCCCATCCTAGATACCCTGCAGCTGCGTCTCAGGAAGTCCATTTCCACTGCATTCAGTCTATCTTTATTTCTTTTTGTTAACTCCCATGCTTCTGCGCCATACATCAGAACACTTCTAAGGATGGCATCGTTCATCATTCTTTTAGTCCTTAGACTGAGAGTTTCTGACCAAAGCAGTGGGTTAAGTTGACTAATGACTTTTCTGGCATTTGTGATACGCTCTGTAATTTCTTGCTCACTATTTCCTTTTCTTGAAAGAACTACTCCCAGGTATTTCACTTCCTCACATCCTGTAATTATTTTATTATCGACAACCAGATCTTTCACGTCTTTTCCAGCTACCGCGTCTCCTCCAGCTACCAAATATTTGGTTTTGTCATAATTTATTTTCAAACCCCATTTTTCAAAGGTTTCTGTCAACTTTCTCATCAGATACTGGATGTCAAACTCATCTCCTGCTATAACAACCTGATCATCTGCAAACAGAAGTGTGTGGAGAAATCGTTCTTCAATTTTTATCCCCATCCTAGAGCATTTATTTTGCCACTCTTTTAATACTTCATTAATATATATCTTGAAGAGAGTTGGGGACATACAGCAACCTTGTCTGAGGCCCTTAGTTATAGGGAAACATTCCGAAACCATATTTTTACTTTTTATAACACTTTTTTGGTTGGTGTAAAGATCTTTAATGGCACATATGTACTTATAATGCACATATTTGTCCAGTACATGAAATAGTCTTTCTACTGGGACATTACCATATGCTTTCTCTAGATCAACCAACACCATGTGTGTCTCCATGTATCGTGAGACTCTCTTTTCTACAAGTTGCTTGAGAGAGAAAATATTGTCCAAACAAGATCTGCCTCCAGTGAACCCACTTTGTTCTTCTCCAATTTGTATGTCATTCTCTATTCTTGTTTTAATGATACGACCATACAGTCTCCCAATAGATGAGGTGACACTTATTGCTCTATAATTCTTGGGATCCTTTCTTGACCCTTTTTTAAAAATTGGTGTAATATGTGCCAATTTCCACTCTTGCGGGCATCCTTCTCCATTTATCAAGCAATCATTGAAAAGTGTTACCAATGCTTCTTTTATACACTTTGGACTATGCTTCACCAGTTCTATTGAAATACCTCCAGGTCCGGGTGCTTTACCATTCTTTGTTTTTTGAAGAGCATTTTCAAATTCCTTGAAAGTTATTTTTCCTATGATTTCTCTCTCTTCCATTGGAGCCCTCTCGCAGTCTTCATTTATCTGAAACTGGTTTCGCGTTTCTTTAAACATACCTTCATAGTGATCTTTCCATTTATTTACAGGTATCATATCAAGATTTGCTTTGTACTTAGAGTTATTTCTCATTTCTCTTATAACTCTCCAAGCACATCTACTCCTCTCTCCTACCATACATCTGTTCACTTCGTCACATTTTCTTTCCCAGGCTTTATTTTTTGCTTTTTTTACTTCATTTTTAACATGAACTCTCATCCGGCAGTAATTCTTTCTGTCTTCAAAATCTTTTGTCGTCAGCCACTGTTGGTATAATTGCTTCTTTCCTTCTATCAATTCATCCATGCTACTATTCCACCAGTATCTCCTGTCATTCTTTGAGCCGTCTTCATTCCCCAGAGCCTCGTGAGCAGCAGTATGTAGAATCCTGGTTATTTTTTTATACTCTTCTTCAACTGTACCTGTTATCCCATTCTTTGCTTTTTCCGCAGCTCTCCATTTGAATAACAGGTTTGTTGACGGATCTCTGAGCAGATGCAACTTATATCTACTGTACTCCACTTTCAGCATGCCATCCATCTCCCTGTGACAGTTTTTAATTGCTCTCCATGGAAAGAATATTTTGCCAATAACCAAAGTATGATCTGTTCCACATTCAGCTCCTCTATAAGCACGCACATCATTCGTTTTTATCTTTGAGTCTTTCTTCAAAATGATGTAGTCCAGAATCGACTTCAGATTTTTGGTGTGTTGATACCATGTATATTTGTGTATCTCCTTGTGCTTGAAAAACCCATTCATTATTTTTAGGTCGTGGGCTTTACAAAATTGGATGAGACGGCTACCACTATTATTTACAACATTTTCTCCAAAAGGACCAACTGTTTCGTCATTGTTCCTGTTTCCTATCCGTGAGTTAAAATCTCCAGCCAATATAAGCTCATTCCTGGATTTTACAGATATTGTTGAGTCCAACTCTTTCTCAAATGTGTCCTTTATTTCACTGCTTGAGTCGTCAGTAGGAGCGTATACTGCCACTATTGCTGTGCGATGACCACATATTTCCATTTCAATCTTCATCAGCCTTTCAGAGATCATTTCCCAGTTTTTAATATTTCTTTTAAACTTCCTCCTAATCCATATCTCCACTCCTGCTCTGGCTCTCTTATCTGTGTCAACACCACTATAAAACCTTATATAGGGATCCATGTTTTCTGTTCCTTTTCCCTTTTTCTTTGTCTCTGTTAGAATAATGATGTCAACTTTATACTTCTGCAGAGTATCCAAGATTTCTTTAGTTTTCAAATTTATTCCTTGCACATTCCAAGTTCCGATATTCAAAATCCATTTACGTTTTCGTTTCCTGTTAGTGTTTCCGTTGAATCCAGTCCCATGTTTCCGAGGCTTAATGTTGAGATTTTTAGCGGTTACATATTTTTTACCAATTTAAGGTTGCTGGCCTTAAGCTTGAACCCCCAACCTGGAGGACCAGTCCAGTTTTTTTTTCACGGTGACTATTTTATTTCGCCACAACCCTCCGACGCTGCTGGCTGCAGGGCCGGTGAGCTTCCCCGATTCCACACGGGGACGCACCCGATGGAGGCAACTGGCAAAACCCCTCACGGGAGAATATTTTAATATTAACTTAAAATAGGTAATATAATGGAATTTTAACTTTGAATATTTTAATAAAATTTAACTTAGAACATTAAAATAACTTAGATTCTTTTTTCTGCCGACAGCATGATTTATATTTTTAACACAGCTTTATCTATTGTACAAATTATGGTATGTAATACACCACTAATACAATTCTATTGTTTTTAATTTACAGCAACAACTTGAACAACGCAAACATTAGGTTCTAATAACGGGTCTCAACAACAAACACTTGTGAATGTAGTAAGTATAGTTTTTTCTTCACTATATAAATTCTTGTAACGCTTATACTATATATTTTCATTAAAAATTGCTGGTTAAAATATAAACAGAAGTCCTTACCATTCGGTGGTCAGTCTGAAATTTATTTCAGAGCTAGGATGCCTTCTGAGATTGTTATAGTCCTCCCGAAGATTATGACAATTTATTGGTTATTCGTTTGTTTTGTCCGCAGGTGGAGGCCAACAACATGATTACTTCAATTAAAAACAGGGTCAGTACCATATCATCGGTCCTAGATGCTCTGAGATCTGCAGTCGACGAACTGGCTTCGGAGATATGCATTATAGAGATTGTGCTGCAGGAGTGGACCAGCCCTACTAAAAAGTTTGATCTGCACCCTTGAAGGACCAACGACAGTGCCGCCGCCCTAGAAACACTGCGTCGGAACGAACGGATGATGAAGAAATTTGACACCTCCATCGACACGTTCTTGCAACAGTCTCGAATGCAGCGGAATCATGATCAAGGAGTCCGAACATCCGCCCGAGCAAAACTTTACATGCCAAACCTTCATCAGAAGCAGCTGCCCTCTAAGAACCTACCTAAACAACAGACCTCAGTCAAACAACTTCATCAAACCCATCCTGAACCTGTTGCAGATGCTCTAGAAAGCCTTCAGGCTACGACATTGCAAAAGAACCGTACTGCTGTAGGACTTCATCAGCTCCTCGGAATTCAGGGGAGTCATACGGCAGATGGTTGCAAGTAGCCTCCACCAATTCAAGATACCGTAGTGACCCAGGCAGGTGCTAGCAATCGGTTACCGGCTATGCTTACACTGATGGATGATGAGGAAGCAACACAAGATGTTTTTCAGTGTTACTAATTACGAAGACTTGTTGCAGCACCGCAACTATTATCTAGCATTATTTTAGTGTTTTATATAATGAAGATATTGTAGATAATAAAAAAATAATGTTATTTTTCTCGGAAAGATTTGTATTTATTTAACAAAATCCTTGTCTGGATTATGACTGTGCGTATTTGAAGGGTTATAGAGTTCTAGAATAAAAATTAGGCAACAGCAACATATCCTGAATAATTTTAATGCAGTTCCGACGGTCCGCCTGGCTCAAACCCTACATAGACCTGATCACTCGAAACATGCAGTCGGTCCGCAATGCTTTTGAGAAGGATTTCTTCAAAATGATGAGCAAAGCCGTCTTTGGCAAGTGTATAGAGAACGTCCGAAAACGTATGAAGTTGGAGCTGGTTAGCAGTCCAAAGCGTTTGTTGAAGCTAGTCGCTAAGCCCTCCTTCAAAGACAGGATAATCGACGACGAGTCGCTTTGCGCTGTTGAGCTGTCTAAGACTTTGACCCATCTGGACAACCCTATCTATGTAGGCGCTATGGTCTTAGACTACAGAAAAATCCTCATGTACAGGTTCCATTACGATGTCATGAGTCGACTGACCGGCTCCCTGAAGCTGCGCAGTCGACTAACCTGCTAGCTGCGCAGTCGGCTGCACAGTCAACTGACCTGCTCCCTGAAGCTGTACAGTCGGCTGAACTGCTAGCTGCGCAGTCGGTTACACAGTCGACTGAGCTACTGGAAAAATGACCTTCATCACTGAGTTGAAAATTAAGCTTATTAGCATGTCAGGCAAGACCCTGTGAAAAGCATCTACTTTCTCCTGCAAATGACACTTTCATTTCTATCACTACATAGTCTGTCTGTTAAGTGAAATTCATTATTCCCAAAGGAGATAACTCTGACTAGTGTCTTTTACACCTTCACCTCTTCTGTTCTTAAATAGTCATATTACTGGGTAATGATATGTGATAAGAAACAGAATTATTTTTTGTAGCCCTGGTCATTTTATGGTGTACAATGACTTACCTCCACACCTCAAGCATGAAAAAGAACTTCTCTTGGAGATGTTATGCGAAGAACGCGCAGAACAAGAGAGCACCGACGACGAAGACGAATGGTCCATAACCCATATACCATAGATAGTTGCAAAATTCCATTAAATTATTATAAGTTAGAATTTCTATTAAAATATTCTAAGTTAGAATTTCAAGTTTTAAGTTCGTACGATCTTCCGTTTTTGAGATATTCTGTTCACCCAAACTTACAATAATTAATAATAAACATAACATCAGAACGTTGGTAGGATATATGTAGGGAACCAATGCATTGTAAGAGTCCATGCTTACAAGTACCTAGGCACAGCAGTTAATGAAAACAATGACAGCTCTCAAGAAATTCGCATCAGAATAGAACAGGCCAGAAAAACATTTATAAAGATGAAGAAACTGTTCTGCTGCCGAGATTTAAGCCTTGAATTAAAAACACGTCTCCTAAGATGCTATGTTCTATCCGTATTGTACTATGGGATGAAGGCTTGGACAGTGAAGAAGATTGATGAAAAGAGACTGGATGCATTTCAAATGTGGCTGTACCGGCGAATTCTGAGGATTCCATGGGTGGAAAAGATGACGAATGTGGAGCCGTTGAGACGTATGTATAAATAAAGAGAAGTACTATTAACAGTGAAGAAAAGAAAATTATTGTATATGGGACATGTCATGAGGGGAGAAAATTATAAAATATTACAAGTGATTGTTCAGGGGAAAATCCAAGGAAAGAGATCCTTGGGAAGAAGACGAAACTCCTGGCTGAAAAACCTAAGAGATTGGTATGGTTGCAGCAACAACGAATTGTTTAGGGCTGTGACATCAAAGATAAAAATCGCTATGATGATTGCCAACCTTCGAAGCGGAGATGGCACCTGAAGAAGAAGATAACATTAGTAATAAAACATTAGACACAACCTTATTTTAATCATGAGTGAAGGACGCAAAATGAAAATCAACCTCAGTTTAGCTTAAAAATACGGAAAATAGCTCTTTCACGCTAAACTTAGCTCTGTAAGGAAAAATGCTATAAATAAAAATTGAAGATCTTCTAATTTACCATAAATTGTATTATATACACTTTTGTCGTGAAAAGCATACTAAGGCAGAAATCTTAAAAATTGATTTTTCTAACGTGTTCGTGAGGAAAAAAAACAGAAAATCACTAATTATCCCTAAACTAAGCGTTATACCAAAAAGTTTGACATAAAAGTTTTAGGATTATAAGTTCTCTACACCTTTTATTATACACATTTTTGCGCTAAATTGCATATTAAAGCCGTAATCTTACTAAAACAACGTTTTTACGTGAAAAACACCTCACGAAGAATTTTAGCAAACATGGCGTCTACCCTATTTTGTAGAGCATGAAAATGTAGTAAACGAGGCAATTTAAAAAAATTGTAGAACCAGTTTTTGAGAAAGATGCAAAAAAGTGAAAAATTACACGAATAAACTACTACTTACGGTTGTTCGATTTTGATGAAAAGTTCGTGTCGGTGTAGTGGTATGTAACTTAAGTTTAAAGTTTCAAGTTCGTACTATGTTCCGTTCTTGAGATATTCTGTTCACACAGACATATTCTGACCAATCGCTAAAAACATGTTTTTGGGTTAAGGGGGTCTGAAAACGTATAGAACCGGTGAAAACTCGATTTCGAAAAATCGACAAGAAAACAATACTTTCCTTCCTATATATTCATATAGGCAAGAGAAAGTAATTAATAAACTACATTATTTCGGCATTTAGTTTTAACCATCTACCTATTAATATGTCTTATCAGTTCCTATTGTGTCGGTTGAACCATAAGTTCTTTGTCATGGTAGAACACATAACTTTATCAGTCATTGGGTTTATTAAAAAAATTTTATTGTATGAATTTTTTAGTATCTTTGTAGTGGTTATAAACGATATTACATTTTAAAAACAATTATTGATGGTTAGCAATTTTTTTATTTACAAGGCCGATGAGTTGTTTATTATAGTAAGATTATGTACAGTAAAACGGGATAATCCAGTTTTTTCACGTTGTGCCCCGTTGGCTCAAAAACGTTTTCGGGACGAAAAAATGTCCTATTTTCTCGTTGTTATAATTACATAATAGAGAAAAAAGAAATTATAAAGTTGGCTAGAGCAAATGAAAAGTACACCAAAACTTAAAAATGTATTGCATTTTGTTAAATTCTGTTATCAGTTGTGTATTTTAATGGTATATCCTCGTTCATTTATACATGAGAAAAAACTTTAGTAATAGAGCAATATGAACCTCAACATTTTATTTATTTATTTATTTTTACTGTTTGAAAAACTAGCATGTTGTTGTGCACTGTGATAGGCTAAAAAGGAAAGAAAATTCACGCTTTAAAAGTTTTAAAAACAAGTTTAAACACTTGATTAGTTATTTTATATTATTTTTAACAGGCGAACATTAAACCAGGATTCTGTTGCACTATTCCATACTTCCAATCCTAGATCGCATCCTCCGGTAATGTGTTATATTAGTGTCCGTTTTGCATGGTAACAATCTGATCACCCTAAGTTATACGCAAATACTCTTTTTTCTTTATTTCTGCTTGGGTCGTGCTCTATCTTGACTAACGTAATTCTAATAATATAATTTACGTTTATAACGTAATCTTCTATATTTTCTTTCTCAAACCAGAAATTAGATTTTCTCCAGCTTCAATGTACTATTTGTACACAAACTGTACGATATCTATATTTTACAGTCTTACACAACTTATATTATAATTATTAGGTAGATGGTTAAAACAAAATGCCTAAATATTATAGTTTATTAATTTTTCTTTATTCTTCCTATTTTCCGTTACCAGCTTCGCCAATTAAAGGGGCAACGTGCTCTCCGGCATCCTTAAAATTTTCATAATATAACTAAAATGTATTTTCAAAACATACTTTCCTATCAAATCCACCCAGTCTCCAAGTAAATGCATAACTCGGACTGTACCTTGGTAACCAAAAGATCCTCTTTAAAACATGCCGCTGAAACTTTTCCAGCTCTTCCACTCTTTCGAATTCCCAGACCTAAACTCAGTATGCTATTACTGCCCTACTAACTGAATTAAAAACCTCCTGATGAGAAAATAATTGTTACTATTAATTCAGTATGATGTTGAAAACGGAAATTCAAATTTAAAATTAACAAGAAATTATTTACGTTCCTATATTTCTATTATTTTCGTTCTTCTCACTAATTGATATGAAATAATTAGCTGCAATTATTGCAACTATTGCAATTGTGATATCTATAGTCGCAATTATTGCACCTATAACCTTTGACTGTATTATTTTCTATCTGCATTTGTAAATAGACCCGATCCCTGATTTAAAATAATCATACAATAACGCCATAAAATTGTTGATATTGGTTTAAATAAATAGAAGAAACTTCCGAATTAAATTCATACTATAATCTATCATAATGGAGAGCATTCAGAATACAATTGCACAGTTCCTGACAACAGTTACACTGTTATCGCACCAGATAATGCAATCCAGCCAACAACCAGGACACCAACAACAGCCGCGATACCCAACCAGGACACCAATAACATCCACAACACCATCAACCAGGACATCATCAACGACAGCCACAGCACCAGCAACACGAACACCAACAAAAACAGCCTCAATACCCACAACCAGGACTGGTAAAGTAGTGTAGACGGTAGAGTAAAAAATTGACAGGCTGAGCTGATTTCAGCAATTGCAACTAGTGTTATGATTCGATGGAAAAACAGCGGGCTTTTATACATACGATTTCCCTATGCTAATACAATAGAAACACCGTTTCTGCAGTTTAATACTTTAACCGAATGTATAATTTCATCCTCAAAATTTAAAAGAAAAGAGTGTTGCAAACAAACAGATTTCATAATCCTATTTAAAATTAGACGCGTGCAAAGTCACAATCACATGTAACGTTAATGCTAATACAATGGAAACGCCAATTTTGCAGTTTAATACAATAACCGAATGTGTGACGTCAAGCTAAAAATTAAAAGAAGAGGGAGTTGCAAATAAACAGATTTCATCAGCCTAATCAGGCGATGCGTGTAAAGAAATTAACAAATGGCGTCAATTCTGCAGTTCGATACATTAACCTAATGTGTGACGCCATCCTAAAAAATTAAAAGAATTAGAGTTGCAAACAAACAGATATCATCAACCTAATCAGCCGATGCGTGTAAAGGCATAAACAAATGGCGTCAATGAAAGGCATGTGCATGCAACGTGACTCGTAAGAAACAACTTGGATCATCCTAAAAAATTAAAAGAAAAGAGTTGTAAATTCATCATCTAATTTACTGACGGCGCAAAATCAAAAAAATGACGTCAATGCAAGTAAACTTATGTATAGGGTGTACTAAAACGAAACAACCAAAATTACTGATTTTCAGGCCCTGACGGCACCTAAACCCGATGTGACGCGTTCTACGGCACGTCCGAATCCTGCGAGTACCTAAATATCGGTAATCCGATCGGCCGATGAGGAGCAATGAGCGACATCAGGTCCTATCGATGATACGGCTATTTACTAGAGCTTACATTATAGATCTCGATCTCCCGGTCACGTGGACACCAAAACAAACGAAATCGGTTTAGCGCTTGCGGAGAAAATAGGTTTTCAAACTTTGCAAAGTTTTTTTTTCAACGGGCAGGTCAAAGTCAAGGGGTTAAAGGAGATGCCTGTGCCAGTATTGGCAGGTCGAAGGTCAAGGCTGAGCCAGAACGAACATTTCTATACTATTTAGGCTGTTTATTAACAATTACTTAAGGTTAGTGAATATTTTACCCAAAACCGCTAATTTATAATAAGTTAGTGGGAATAATTAAAAATAGCTGGATTTAGATTTGGCGTCGTTAGTCAATTCCAAATTTGTCATCTTTTTAATATAGTCTAAACATTCCATTTTTTTTTTGTTTATATTTTAAGAAATATTTTGGTTTGAATATTTTTAAGGATTCGGTTTTTATTCCGTGGTAATCTTTTTCTTGGTAACCACGCTAATTCAATTGGATTTCCTGGTAAACAAAAAAAATACAATTTCTTCATAAAGAAGAGAATTGATAAAAAGAACCCCCAAATAATTGATTTAGGGATTATTATGATTACTACCACTAATACGCATAGTTAAAATTAAGATTTATTACGCTGTTTATTTACAATTAAGTATTTTTAGTGAATATTTTAACTAAACCACTAATGAATAATAAGTTAGTAGGAATAAATAAAAAAATTAGTAGTAATTCAAACCAGTTGGACGTTAAACAAAAAAACACCATCTATTAGTATTAATTGCAAAACAGTTTGAAACTAAACCAAAGATTGTAATAAAATAGATTTATACTCACTTTTAAATTATACGTATTTTTCTCGGTCGGTTGGCTGATTTTAGCTGAATTTACATTTGACGTCGTTAGTCATTTCCAAATCTGTCATCTTTTTAATATAGTTTAAATATTCCATTTTTTGTTTTTATTATATGAAAAGTTTGGTTTGAAAGTATTAAAAAAATCTGGTTTCATTCCGTGGTAATCTTATTCTTGGAAACCACGATAATTCAAGTTGATTTCTTGGTAAACAAAAGAAATATCATTAATGCATATTGAAGTAAATTAATAAAAAGAACCACCAAATAATGGGTAAATGGTTATTATGATTACTATCACCAATAAGCAATGTTCAAATTAAGATTTCTTAGGCTGTTTATTTACAATTAGTTATTGTTAGTGAATATTTTAACCAAAACCGCTAATAAATAATAACTTAGTGGAAGTAGTTCATCGTTCACCATCTATTAGCAGTAATTGCAGAACAGTTGGACATTAAACCAAAAAATATAATAAAATAAATATAAACTTACTTTTTAATTATTTGCATTTTTCTGCGTCGGTTTTCTGCGTTGGTTGGCTACAATAGGTTTTATAATCCATTGTAATTGCGTATAGTTGTGTCCTTGAGGAAAAACATTTGGATAGCTCGTTCACACATAAACAATAGATCAAGAGATCTTTATAATGCAGTGAGGTTTTAATGTTGTATTCGTGTCCGTTAGTCTGTGAGATGTTTATTTTGTTTAGTTAGTCATTTGTGGTATGTTTGAGTAAGTAGAGTATTGTTGTTCTGTTTCAGTTTGTTTCAGTTTAGATTCCATAAAATAACCGCTTTAATAATATTTACATCATTCTATAGCAGTTTTTAAAAATATAAAACAATGTCAACTTTATATAAAAGGCGATTGTGTTTAGAAAATTTGACAGGGATATATTGCGTCTTTTTCAGTTTGGTCGCGTTATGACTTAGGGTAATAGCCCGAAAGCTGTTAGGTTTGTATTGCTTTGTTGTTTTGTGATAATGTTGAACTTCAAAAACTTCAAAACAGTCGGACAATAAGCAAAATAAATAAAAAAAATTCAAACACTTTAAGAGTAAAAGTAATACTTTTTGGGAATTTCCTTGAAAGACTTTCGACGTCTCCCCGATGTTTAATCTTTCCAGAGATTTTCCTTTCTTTAAATTAAATCCATAAAATGTTAATACGTTTGTATCGATTATATCAGTTACGCAACTTCCACAACTTACTTCTCATCTATGCTCCAAATATCACTTTCTGAAGTGGACTCTTATTTTGAATTTAGAGCAATTTTCTACATTGGAGTCTAACGAGGTAATATAACCTTTGTTACTCCCATAGAAAAAATATTTAAGTTCCACCTTCTTATTACTCAAAAACACCTCTACAATGTTTATGTATTTATTGGTTTCCTGGAATCAATAAAGACGAAATTACCCCTCACGAAACTAATCCAAATAAGTTTTAATATTACCATCACTGGTGCAGGGATTGGGAATTGGTGGTTGGTCATTAATTTCTATTATCTCTTTTGCAACATCTTCCAGTAGTTTATAATTACGTGAGGATCGATTTCTATTATCAAAAATGGCGAATTTGTCTATTTTTCAAAATTTTTAAATTGTTAAAAGACATTTATCATATTCGTCTTTATTTTAATCTCCGATAAATGGAAAAAACTTACTAATTTGGAAACCAGGTCACATAACATTTGGAATGAATTGATGGAGTAGTACGAACTAAGTTCGTTTATAAACAAATATGGTTTATGACTACCATGAAACATGTGAGAAGCAAAAGTGTCATCAAACATACTGTCTACTGATTGCAGATAGCAATACACACAAATAAACAATTTTTTGTGGTTGTAGAATTTTTTTTTTAAATCTTTTAAAACTGGTGTCACCGCCACCCCTTCTAATTAATCATTTACTGTGTTGCCGGCTTTGAGTACTTCTTCCGGCCTTTAGCGGCGAGCGACAAAGCCTTTAGCGGTGCCCGACAATCCTTTCGGCTCCCTTCCGCTAAAGGGCTTTGTTGCCAAGGCCGAGCGACTCACCGCCCCCTACCACAGCGCGCTCAGTAGCTATAAAAGCGCAGTGCACTGAGCCGCTTGTCATTGCGCTCTACATCTCCGACGAGGATCGACCGACTACATCCACGAGAGAAAGAAGGAAGATGCTCTGGGACTTGCAGCAGCCAGCAACGCAGCAGCCGTCGCCGCAGCTCTCGCAGCCGCCGCCGCCGCAGCAGTCGCAGCCACACGCTGCCTACACTGGTCTCCTTCGAGACCAGCACAACGGTCCTTCTCAGGACCAATTTAACAAGGTTTTAACCGGCCCTTCTCAGAGCCATCAACCGGAGCCACGGCTCTCTTCGCAGCCACGCGCTGCTTACGCCGGTCTCCTTCGAGACCAGCACAACGGTCCTTCTCAGGACCAATTTAATAAGGTTTTAACCGGCCCTTCTCAGGGCCATCAACCTGAGCTACGGCTCTCGTCGCAGCCACGCGCTGCCTACACCGGTCTCCTTCGAGACCGGCACAACGGTTCTTTTCAGGACCAATTTAATAAGGTTTACACCGGCCCTTTTCAGGGCCACCAAAATGATAAGGTTAGCCACGTAATGTCACCATCCGGTGACACTGGTTATGAACAAATTTTTAATTGTAGGATCAGGGAACTTCTAGGGTAAGGGAAATTAAGAAAAAATATTTTTAAAGTTGAAACGACTGACGCTGAAAAAAAGTATTCACTCGTCCGCAGGTACAAAGCAAAAGGCGTAGAAAATAGGAAAACATTAACGCACGAGAAAATTCTACGTTGACATTGAAATGACGGTTCAATGTACATAAAAAGAAACGTCAGCGTAAGTTGTAATTACAGAGTACATATCACGCGACGATCGATTTTATTGGTAGAGATGGGAATTCAATTATTAAAACAAATACATTTATTATAAAACCCATTTAGGTCTAACGTAACGTTAGCGAAGAAAAAAATATTAACGGAAATAAACCTTGATATATAACACCGGATATTTGCTTTAGAAAAATTCAATATAGAACTACTAGCTAACAATGATTATAAAATAAAATTAATTAATAAAATTTATAAAATGAAATAAAAATTACACGGTGTCTAAACAATTTATTGACACTTAAGAAATATTACTTGAATCTAAAATAAGAGAAAAACTTGTCTGCTATTATAAGATGTTTCAAGGACTCTTGAAATATCTTACAGAGCCTTGTGGTTTTTTTAAGTAGAAAAGATTGTAAACGATTAACAAAGGGATTTTTTGTTTCAGCTATGACGAAGAAACCGGGGAGACAATCAGGCGAGAAGGGATTTTGTGTACATTAAATAAGATGAAGTCCAAGTTCCCGCCGTTTCAGACAACTAAAAGCAACGCACTGTACTGTTCGTACGACGAACCTGACTCTTCCTCTGCTTCATACCTTTATCTAACAGGAATGTCAATTAAATTGATAACCTGCAACACCAGTGAATCAATGATTGATTTCCAAAAGTGTACTTCAGTCGCGGCGGGGACGTACACTTTATACACAATGTTTACATCCCGAAATAAGCGATGGATCGTAAATATTGTTGGTACAGCAATGAACGATAATATGGATAGTAAAAATGACGACTGTAGGAAGAAACCTAATCTTTATCTTTGCGTTTTTTGTCTTTTCGTTTGTCTTATTATGGGAAGTTTGTAGCCCTGTCTGCACCTATGTTGCGAGATTTGTTTTCTTTTTTGTTTATCTTTTATTTACTGTGTTTATCTATTATTTATTGTGTTCATCTTATTTTAATATTATTACTGGTTTTGTAATAAAATAAAATTTTTTGTGCACTGTGGTGGTCGAATGTTCTCTAGTTTATGTACGGAACTGTGACATATCCGGCCTCCGTACGGAGCAATGCCGCCAAAAAGATGACAAATTACGAAAAGACAACTTTCAGTCGTTTATACCTCGATGAAAATTTTAAATTGTTTCCGCTTTGACAGTTGCGTTTTCTCTAATCTTGTGTTGGATTTGTATGCACAATGTAATTGGTGTTGCTGGTAATTGGGGCAAGGTAAGCATTGTAATGTTTTTGTTATCTTTAATTTAAAAAACAAACTAAAAATTTGTACAAGTTTTAGAGATGTTCCTAAACTCTCATAAACTGTGTCTCTAGTCTAGGAATACATAAACGGGTATTTGTAGCTTTCAAAGCGGTGATGAAATGATCGCTCCTCGAAACTCCAAAGATATAAGTAGTATAGAAACGGCTACTATTTCACATCACCTTGGATGGTTAAAATTATAGACCTTTGTCATTGATATTTAAGGTCATTGACCTTATGACCTTGAACTTTGACCTTTTTAAGATCTTTGAACTTGTGAATTTGACTTGCTATAAGACTTTGTCCTTAAGACCTTGACGTTTAAAATCATTGACCTTTTGACCTAGACATGAACTTAAACAGATCACGTGATGACCTCGTGCCGTCCATGTGACGATGGCATGCCGATCACGTGTAGCCTAAATTTCGGTCCAAAATACGATTTAAAATAACAAAATATTAAAATACCTAAACAGGTCCTTTGATGGGTCGTGTGATGACCTTTTGCCGTTAACGTGATGTTTCTGAGTTCTCGGACGCTGCGGATGAAGCATCTCTCCCGACGTTCCCCATGTGATGACATGCTGACCACGTGTAGTCTAAAATGTCGGTCCGAGGTCCGATTAAACATAACAAAATTAAAAAATACATGGACACGACCCTTTACATGTCGCGTGATGACCTATGGCCATCCACGTGGTGTTTTCGAGTCCTTGGATGCTAAGGACGAAGTGTCACCCCTGAAGTTCCCGACGCACTGAGATCTGGACTCGACCATAGTATCGGGAATCGACGTAGTTTTGCATTACATAAAATGATGAAATCTGTTATTACAATTCTCGCTATTTTATCCATTTGAGATGGCGCAACTTTTCGGTGCCGCAGTTGTGGCCTCGTGGTGTGCACGCGCTGTTTTTGCTGTTTCGCAATTTAACCGTAATTAGGATGAATCGGCACTGACGTCATTTTGTTTCTGAACTCGACATGTATGAATACAGCCATTTCGATCCGGTGACACGTCACATTTTTCCCCTTACAAGGCGTTTCCTGCGTTAAAATATAGCCAGAAAATCGTATAAATACCAGTCGATTGCGCAGGACCGATTATTTGGGGTTTTCGTCTTATGATACACTGAGAGATCGAGAACTACGAGATAGGCTTACTCCCGTAGCCGTATCTCCGATAGGACTAAACTTAACAACTGCGACATCTGAAACAACTGGAAAACTGCGACAGCTGCAACACCTGCTACAGCACGAAGACTCCATCATCACAACAACCGTCACCATCCGAAGGTCTTTGATAGGCCTTTACTTGACTAAGGGAAGTAGGGAACTCTACCATACTGAAATCATACTTGTCAAGCACGGCGTCGTAACGTCTATCGATTCTGTCCCTGTGAGGACCTGACACATGTTTGGATAGGATAGCCCACTTGAATAACCTATCGTCTTGATTTTTGACATTGAAAACTGCTTCGCGGTTCTTCACAAACGTCGGAAGGGGTAGGTAAGTCGAGCCTCGGAGCGGTTTGTACCGGTTGATCCTGAAAAGTATACCGTCAACACATACTAAGGACCATCTGCTACCTTCCCTAAAAACTCTACCTCCTCGTCTAGAAGTTTTTAAATGCGTACATCTACAAGCGCACCTGTATCCCTGTAAAGATCCTGTAAAGACGCAGGTGTTACCCGTTTTAAATCCGATATCTTGCACCTCACCAGTAATCCCCTTCTTGTAAGTGCACTCCACTAGGACGTTGTATTTTATAGGTCCTAGGGAGGCTAAACTATCAAAGAGGACCATCGCCATCTCTTCCCTCAGGAATGTCATGAGCAACGACACTTCCTTAACCAACGACCGCTTATTTCATCATAACCGGCAGCAGAAAATGTGTCAAATGAAAGGTGTTATGAAATTATTTATTTTACAATCATTTAATATTTTTGTTAACACATATTAAACATCAAAATGCTCAGAAAAATCTCAAATATTCAAGTACTATTACTAAAAATTAAATATTTAGGGTTCCCTCTTTTCTCCACCCCATTTACTACATATATGAATACGGTTATAATTAACTTCTCTTACCAGCTAAAAGTTGAAACAAATAATCATTTTTACAAGAATTCCAATATGGCCACTTTGTAAAGTTTTTTGTTCTGCAAAATATGATACAAATATTGTGTTGAAAAATTTATTTTTCTATAGTCAATAATACAAATTTTCTATATCAATACTTCTATAGTCAATAAATTACTATAGTCAATAATAAAACTACATAACTAAGTATTTAAATATCGACGCATAAATGATATATAGTTCAAAAACAAATAAAACAAACACTAAACAAAAGCTTATATTAGGGCTTTCATCGGTAACACTTTCATTAAGCACACTATTTACTAAATCACTAATTTCTTTATATACATTGAAATTCATGATGAAATAATAATAAATAAAACTTAACCTATAAAATACAAACACTTGCGAGTTGAGTTACAACGAAATCAGTTTAGTTCGATAAACATAACCAAAACAACAAATTACGCAATAATTTATAATAATAAAATCGTAATAGATGATTATTGTACACATATCTAAATTAATATTTTTATAACTAATAAACAAACAAACACGAGTAAATGTGAACGACTTTTTCAAAGCAGATGACAAGTAACACCAACTGACTTCCATGAGAATTATACATAAATTTCATTGAATCAACTTGAATCACTTTAAAAAAAAATATTTTTTTTATACAGCTGAATTTCTGATTAAAAATATTTATTACTTGCCGTGGTTATGCAATAAAATTTTTACGTCATAATTTCAAAACTAATGCATTGTTGATCGACACGATTTATCAATGCTGCCGGTACAAAATAAGATCCACGCGTCGAAAAATCGATGCCTGCTGGTTATAGGGTTAAAGATGCTGTTGTCATTCTTGTAGTAATACGTCAGGAGGTTGCAACCGAACGCATTCTCCAAGATTTAAAAACTACCTGGCTGAGCAACTGCTTCCAAACTGGCAAGTTTGGCTTGTCTGTCCATTTCCTTGTTCCGATTGTTGCCAGCGGATGGTGACGGTTATTGTGATGATGGAGTCTTGTTGCTGTGGCAGTTGTTGCAGCTGTTTCGGTGTTTCTAGTTGTTACAAGTAGTATTAAAAGGCCGGTTCTGGCACAAATTTGACCTTTGATCCGTTGACCTTGATGCCGCACACTTGCAAAATGCCAATTTAACGTCTTATATTTTGCACTTGCAAAAGCGCATTTTTAACACATTTTTTACATATGCAAGAGCACGTTTTCAACCGTTTTTCACACTCGCATTTTTACACTTTTAAAAACCAACTTTTTGCACTTGTAAAAGGTACATTTATTACACTCGCAAAATAGCGCATTTCAGACGATTTCTGAAAACAAATTTTTTTGCACTTGTAAAAGGTACATATTTTACACTCACAAAACAGCGCATTTCAGACGATTTCTAAAAAACAAATTTACTTACTTGCAAAAGTACATTTTTACATTTGTACAAATGCGAGGTTTTTTACGGTAAAAGTACACTTAAAACTACCAAATATACGCTTATACTTAACACTTGTGAAGGGTTTGTTATGTGAATAATTAATTGGCACAGAAACAAATGAAATATATATAGAGAGACTGCAAGATGATAGATATTATCACGTCTTTCAATACCGTTAATTCCAATTCTAATTTTCCACCTACCAGAAAAGTGACAAAATCAGCAGAAGGAAAACCGTATATGGTATTGAGTATGAATAAAATCAAATCAAAATATGGAGACAGTATTCTAGTGCAAATAAAAGATCCAATAGATAATTTTTCTATATTTCTTCCAACGCGATATCTAAAAACCCTCAGCGAGCTTGACTTGGTGAAATTTGAAAACGATCGCTATAGAATGACATTCACACATATCCATTCTAAATCACCGACAGTTGAAAAGGGTTATATCGAAGATTAAATTGATTAATTAAATAATATGGCAACAAGATCGAAAAAAAGACGGGATCGTTCGCGGAAGTTCCAGAATTCCATTCATAAAAATAGTTGAGGAATAATAAAAATAACATAACACAATGACAACAATGAATGACAGTTTTACAATAATGACTATAAAGGTTTGTCTATTATAAAGTTCAGGTATTGTTTACAGCTATTATGAAGGGGACAGATTGTTTACATTTTCTATTTACAAAAGACCTATTCTTGACCTGTTTACTACGGATTTTTCTAGCATTCATTAATAAAAGGTTATTTATTTTTTGTACTTTATTGTTGCATGATTTCTCTACTTTTCTCTGCAACGATCTTTGTGAATGATTATAAAAGGAGACCCTCAAGCGCGGTCCAGTCAGTAATCGTTTGATCTTTGACGAATGTCTATGGGACGTACCAGAGACACACTTCAAGTGTCTATCGTCTATCTTTAGAGACCCCGAAAAACGCATCCTGCTATTGCGTAAAGGTGTCTTCCCTTACGAATACATGTCAGAGCCCACAAAATTTTTAGAAACATCTCTGCCGCCACGCGATGCCTTTTACAGTTCACTTACCAAAGAGACAATTAGTGAAAACTAATATCAACACGCTACCCGCGTCTGGAATGCGTACGAGGTCCGTACATTGGGTGATTACCATTATTTGTACCTCTTGACCGATGTGATGCTGTTGAGTGATGTTTATGAAAATTTCAGAGACCTAGTTATGCATCATTACTCAATAGACCCGTGCCACTACTTTTCACTTCCCCATTTAACTTGGAACGCCATGTTGAAGATGACTGGAGTCAGACTAGAGTTGTTCTCCGACCCGGACATGCATCTGTTTTTTGAAACAGGAATCCGTGGCGGTGTGGCACAGATTTCAAACCGTTACGCCAAGGCGAACAACCCGCTATTACCCGATCAGTACAACCCATCACAACCAGCCACGTGGATTCAATACTACGACTGTACAAATTTATACGGAACCGCGATGGTGGAGTCGTTACCGTACGGTTGCTTCCGTTGGTTATCCGAGCAAGAAATCGACGTACTCGATTGGCAGACCCTCTCGGAGGACAGTGCCGACGGATATGTGATGGAAGTAGATTTAGAATACCCCAATAATTTGCATGATCTGCATTCGGACTATCCGTTAGCCCCAGAGTCATGGCTCCCTCCAAAAAACAAGCTTTCCCCATTCTTTAACGCCCAGAATACAGGACACATACCAAAACTGATGACACTATACGATAAGACCAATTATATTACACACTACAGGAACCTTCAGCTATACACTCAGCTAGGCATGAAGTTGAAAAAAATTCACAAAATCCTGACATTCAAGCAGTCCCGATGGCTAGAACCATACATTCAATTTAACTGCGACCTCCGTAAACTCGCAAAGAACGATTTTGAGAAAGACTTTTTTAAGTTACTCAATAATGCTGTTTACGGGAAAAGCCTGGAAAATGTGCGAAACCGTACAAAGTTCGACTTAGTTACAGACAAACGAAAACTTACCAGACTTGTAGCTAGGCCCCAACTAAAGAGGTGGTACCCGATAAACGAAGAACTGCCGGGGGTCATGTCAAAAAAAGGAGTTATTTATCTTAACCGTCCGATATATGTGGGGTTCTGTGTTTTGGACATCAGTAAATATTTTATGTATTGATTTCACTAAAACTATTCTGTTGAGAAATATGGTAACAAAATCAAGTTGCTTATGACCGATACAGATTCGCTTGTCTATGAAATCAAGACAGAAAATATTTACAATGATATGGTCCCTGATCTTTCACGTTTTGACACCTCCGACTACCCGGTAAACCATAAATGTTATAGCACCGTCAACATGAAGTGTCTGGGTACTTTCAAGAACAAAAGACGCTCACTGAGAGAGTTTGTAGGATTACGAGCTAAAATGTACTTGCTTCTTCCTATGATAAGGTGACTAAAAAGGTTGCAAAAGGGATCCCAAGGGTGTCGATAGAGAAAGCTCTTCGTCACGAACGCTACCTGGAGTGCTTGTTTCACCTTAAATTAAAATTTATAAAGGCCAGCCTAATACGGAGTTATGCTCATCAAATATATACAGTTGAACAGTGCAAACTGACTATATCTCCTTTCGACGATAAACGATACATACTCCCAAACGGACGTGACACAATAGCTTACGGACATTACACCCTTAGGTAAAAGCCGACGGTGTTGAGATGGTGGTTTAAAATCGGAAGGAGAATTAGCTGCATGTTCGTACGTGTTTGTGACCTTGAGCGGCGCGACAACTTGGAGATGGGAGAGTAAGGGATCAACGCCCTGACATTAGATGCTGAGCGAAGATCGTGTGCAGGTGAGTTTCACAATATTATGTAATACATTAGACTTAGGACATGATTGACGTCATCTGTCTGAGTTGTAGAACACATGGCTTGCTTTTTTTTTTTTTGGTTTAACGTCCGACTGTTCTGCAATTACTGCTAATGCAGACGGTGAAGGATGAAATGATTTTTTGTAACGTGTGAAAAGATGCCGTGCCTGAATGGGATTCGAACCCAAGACCGCATGATGAGAGGCGAGCACGTTACCAACTGCGCCAATGCGGCCGGCACACATGGCTTGCAATAAATACAATATTTATTAACTTGTTTTGTCTATTTTCTTAACCGGTGGACGCGAAATTGATAGCTGATGTGAAACTGACGTCCTTGAAAGAATATACATAATATACGTATATTTTTACACAGGGGCGTAAGGAGAGCACTCTGGTGAGAAACTCTTTAAGGTACGGTGTATAAAATAGTTTCAAAACACCGCCATTTC
The DNA here is from genome assembly GCA_035578175.1 of Catonia carolina. Classification (NCBI taxonomy): domain Eukaryota; kingdom Metazoa; phylum Arthropoda; class Insecta; order Hemiptera; family Achilidae; genus Catonia; species Catonia carolina. The sequence goes on from JAQMRL010000004.1 coordinate 7,256,911, forward strand.
GCTTTTTTTGTGTCTCCCTGAGTAACAATAAAATTCTCAAAAAATAAATATAGTTGCCCGAAACTATGTACTTCAGTTTAAAAATATTACGTCCGGAAACCATGTCACAATAAATTTTTATTAAGTGTTTGTTAAGGATTACAATCTGGCGTCCGTACGTGTTCCTCGACTGCATGAAAACTCGTGTGTAATTGTTCATGATGTAGACTAATGCAAAACATTGTTCTAACAGAGTGCGGACTTACTCAAAAAACGGGAATGACGTTTTATTATATACTTGAATACCAACACATGCTCGCCTTATACACACACACACACACACACACACACACACACACACACACACATGACTACAATATTTTTTGATTAAGCAAAACTAATACCCACCGTCTGGTGTTTGAGTACAGTTAAAAATTAACAAGCAACCGCATCTGGAGTTTGAAAAAATAAAAAAACCTTGTAATCGATTCATAGGCAAGCGAGTGCATGGGCGAAGCAGGAATGCCAGGAATGTCGTTTATATACAAGCCCCACACGATTACCCACCATCTGGTCTTCGTCTTATAAGCATCCGCATAGTATATGGTCGGGTGGTGGGAATACAGTTCACTTGAATAACTTACCAACACATGCTCACGGTTTCTTCTATACACACCCGCACGACAATTTGATTAAGTGAGACTAATAGCCACCATCTGGTGTTTGACTATAGTTATAAAGTATTAAATTAACAAGCATCTGCACACTGTTTTCTTCTATACACGCCCACACGACAATTTGATTAAGTGTGATTACCAGCCACCATCTGGTGTTCGACTATAGTTATAAATTAACAAGCATCTGCGTCCGGTATCAAATTACACCCGCCCAGCATTTATCACAATCTACTAAAAATAACCACTACGTGGATTGAAAATAATTTTTATCTTAAAAGTTGCATCATATATGAAAATCCCTCTCCACACCCCCTGCTAAGCGCATCTGTTGGTCACATCTATTCATTCCACTCTACGCATTCGTCACGAGAGGTAGTGTGTATACTTTCACCTCCAACAATGTCTACTGTACCAGAAATTGTTCGAGCCATTGAAGACAACATGATTCATTTACGATGGAACATCGAAGAGTACGACGAGAACGACTTGAAGCTGATTTTATTTCGCTACAGCTGTCCAATTCTATACAATATCATGGAGGAAGGAAGTCGCTTTCACGGCAATGTCAAGTGGTACGTTACCATGAAAGTTGAAATGCAAAAGGTCGTACTATTGGAGGACGGAGAAGAGGAACGGACCGAAGCGGACACCATTTTTCACGGAAGCACCAGAGATTCGATCAACGTGCACGTGGAAGCCCGTCTGACCAAGCAGTATCAGGAATCCATCGACAAGATCGTCAACAGCATGGAGCAGTACCTAAAGAACGGATCGGGATGGACGGTGAAGAAGATAAAAGAAGTTGACCTTCACATCGTCCGGTACCGACCACTCTACGGGGCCAGGAGTTCTTACATAAAACTGCCGAAAAAACTTGCCGTTAAAAAGGCCGTTATCAACGTCATGAATTACGACGACGAGAAGAGTTTCCTGTGGTCGATTCTAGCCTTCTTTCACGAGAAGCCGGACAAAACGTATAGTGTATCTAACTTATGTCAATATGAAGACCCTATAAAGATGGATGGGATCATTTATCCTGTCAAACTACACGATATTGACTGGTTTGAGAGTATGAATGATTCCATCAGAATCAACGTGCTGTCATACGACAAAGACGAAGACGTCGTGTATCCAGTCCGAATAACGAAAAACCGTCAGCGTACACACATCATTCAGCTGTTATTGCTGACCGGTGAGAAGGAGGGTAACTGCATTACACCCTGATCAACACGAAACCGGGGAAGAACGGATTGTCTCGTCTTCTCAGCGGCTTGACAAAACATCGAACCGTTGCCCACTACTGTCCGTTTTGTCTGCACAGATTCTCTTCATCTATGTCACAAATCGCCTTACGCAACAGAGACGAGCACGTCAAACTTTGTGAAACACACGGTACGCAGCGGATCGAACTTCCAAAACCGGGTGACTCTTGACCCGTGCCATTTCTTTTCCACTCCACATTTGGGATGGTACGCCATGCTGAAAATGACAAAAATCGAACTTCGTCTATTGACTGATATTGATATGCATCTGTTCATGGAGCGTGGTACGCGGGGAGGAGTGGCCATGATCTCCAATCGATATGCAAAGGCAAATAACCCGTCTCTACCGAACCAATGCGATCCATCGCAGCCGACATCTTGGATACAGTACTACGATTGTACCAATCTGTACGGAACTGTGATGATGGACCCGATGCCGTACAGAGACTTTCGTTGGCTGTCCCAAGATGAAATCATAAGCTTTGAATGGCAGAATGTGGACGTCGACAATGTGACGGGATATATACTCGAGGTGGATCTAGAATATCCTACGGATCCACACAACTACATAACGATTACCCGCTAGCACCAGAACGCAAGATACCGCCAACCGACAACAGCAAAGCACAAAAACTGTAAACTGATTAACTGATTAACTGATTGGTCAAACGAACTCACGTGATCTGATACTTAATGCGATAACAAACAACGCGGTGCACCCTGATTGGTCAAGGGCGTGACCAAACAGGTCATGTGACCTATAACTTAGACAGATGACGTCAGTCCCCACAGGTGTACCCGTCACCCCCACCTCCACTCTACCACGGAGCAATGCGGGTTGTGTACCCTGATTGGTTGAGGGCGTCGCCAAACAGGGGTCTATTACTCAAGACAGATGACGTCAATCCCAACTCTCTAACACAAAAAACGAGATGGCGTTGGCCGTGCGGGCGTGTGCGCAGAACAAGAGGCCTCACCCCCTCCCGCTGAGCGATGTCCCCCTACCAACCCCTCCGGAAATGGGCGGAGCAATGCTGGTGGTGCACCCTGATTGGTCGAGGGCGTGACCAAGCAAACCATGTGTTCTACAACTCAGACAGATGACGCAATCCCAACTCTCTAACTCTTAACACAAGATGGCGGAAGCGCAGTATCTCCACTGCAGTATCCCTACTATAACACTACTTATATTGATTTATCCGATGATGAAGATTCCGACCTGAAGAAATTTGGAGAAATACCTATTATTGCAGATACCTCAGATGATGAATTAACACAATCAAATACCTCTATCAAAAACACTTATAGGGACTATCTATGGACATAGTAAATCTAATAAATGTAAAATTTTAAGAATAATTTATAACAATAGTAAACGTTGAAAACCAACCTTTTACGCTTGCAATTTTTAAAAGATTATTTTATTGGGTCGAGTTCTGTTGAATTCTAAATGTGTTTGTGTTAAGGTTAATTTCGTAGAAACACTTACAAAGGACTTATTTTTTTACATGCTTAAACGTTTTAATTTCACAAATATTATTTTAAAATGTGATTATTTGGCACTTGCAGAAGCATATATTTTAAATGATAGTTCAGCAAACCCAACATTTTGCACTTGCAAAGGCCTAATTCTTCACAATGAGCTTCCATATTAATATTAAAACGACATTTGTTTATGTAAATTACAAACTGTATCATAACTAAGTGGTAAATACATGTTAGATATTGGAACTTTATACTGTAAACGTTCCTTCATTCAGTGCCAAATTCTATTCTGAGAACGTTCAAATTCGTTTAACGGTTTCATCGCTGTATAATGATTTATTTTTTTATAACAATACTTAATCGATCCTCAAAATATCTGAATTTATAGATGGATCGCTTCATGTCACTTTCATATATTTGTAAGCGGTTTTTGCACTTGTAAAAGTATTTTTAAATTTTTCACTTGCAAATGGACATTTTTAAAATGTAAACAAAAAGGACTACTCCTGCAAGCATTTTCAAACAATGTAATTATTTAGTACTGTACTAAATAAAGTTTAGAGTTATATCCATTCATCGCTACTATATCCGTTATTATCACTGTCATATGTATGCAATTTTGAAGATGTACTGTTCGTAGCTATTCTTTTTGCAAGTGACATTTTCGTACATTGATATAGAGATGGGGATTCCTCACAATTCTGGAGTTGAACAGGATTTTGATTGTACGAGTCATATTTTCTAACTTAACTCTTTTATATCGCCTAGTTATGTTACTACGTTTATTGTTGTTTATTGTTGTTGCTTCCCGGTTTGATTACACGATGAAAAAATGTGCCAGGATATAGACCTCTTGTACGTATATAATAATTATGTCTCAATATCGTCTCGGGATGGCAGAATATTATTATACTGAATATCGATATAAAAAAATGATGAACGTATACAAATTTATACGTTCTTGCCAACTGGTATCTCGTAAATCGTGATCGGGATGTCGTATAAGATCAAAGACCATTGGTGCGTCCGACGTATCGCCGTACATTATTAATACAATATTTTCATTTACAAAATTTACTTTCCAATTTCAACGCTTGTGTTGTCGTATACATGTAAATATCTTTAGTATTATTACCGATACAGGTCAACATCGACATTTTCCAGCTACAAATATAATCCGTATCCACTAAAATACCTTGTTCTGACGGGTTCCATATGATAAATTTTGTATTGTCTGATAGTTTTTTCAAGTTGTGCATAATCATATTTAATTGCCTCGCTTTTAATTGATCCGATAGTATTGTAACTAGAAGATTTTTATACCGTTTCTGATTGATTCGTTTTACTATACGTGGAATTATTTCCCCTAAAATTCTGACATCTATTAATGCGTGCTCCTTTTGTATTATACTAGAAATTTGGTTTAATGTTGTAGGTATGACCAACTGACATAAAATCTCCACGTACAGCAACATCTAAATCCGTATCTGACGTGTAGTTATTTAAATAAAATAAAATAATTTAAATACATTAATTATTGATATAAAGATTTTATACAAACCATAAATGGCGATTACACACTAGATATATTCCTGACAACTATAGATAAGAATAATAGTACAATTAAGACACTTACTATTAATAAATAATTAATACGAGAATTATGCACTATAGTAAAATAAAACTGTTGCGTACTACTTTTTTATCTAAATGCTGTCTTGTATAATTTTACGAGCGTCCTTTTTTAATGTGAACACTCCTAATGTTTTGATGTTCAAAGAGCAACGCTATATGATTTACAAGATAATTAATATTATAATATTTTACGGTATTATTTTTCATCTTTTTAAATCAACTAACACCATATAGTCCCACATGGTTCACATCAATCATTGACAGCCGTACCAAGAATCTATCTTCATACTGGTCAAGACCCATATAGCTGTGTCTAAGCAGCATATTTATCACTGCACACCACGATTTAGTTTTAAAGTCTCCGGTTCATACACATTAGACTACAAGAAAAAACAGTATTAGTAATATCAATAATAAATATTTTTGAACATCATTTAATAGAATTGAGAAGCCCTAAATCGTTAGATTTTTTAAAAATTGTTGTTGGGAAATTTAATTTATGAATAAAGTGGTTACAAGAAAAAATAATTCAAGGACAACTCTATGAATTGATAAATACGATATGCAATAGTAAAAATAAAAATCATTTGAATAAAATATAAAAAGGCGTACGAAACATAAAAATCTACAAAAGATTACCACCACAGCTTTAATTATTAAATTAACATGAAAACCAAAATAATATATGTCGCAGTAGTAAAAAATATCCTAGTGAAGTGTATAACAATTACGGATTCTGTTTGCCGTAAACAGAATTAATCAATAATTTATCCCGTCCGGTCAAACCGAACGTACCCCCACCTCGTTCACTCGGTTCTTCGGTATAATCTAACGGATATTACACCAACCCCAGATCTTGCTCGACAATTTTCTTAAAAATTATTTGGGCAATTCTGTCACCCGCATTTACTTCAAACGGCACATGATTATTGTTGATTAATAACACTGACACTGCCCCAGTGAAATCCCTATCAATAACACCGGCACCAATGTCAATACAGTTCTGGTACGCTAATTCTAATCGAGGAGCGATTCTTCCGGATAACCCTCGAGGTATATGAAAACGTACCCCAATAGGAACCAATGTTCTACAGTATGGTGAAATAACGACGGGCCAACAGGCCTTTAAGTCATAACCGGCTGCCTCAGGTTTCGCCTGTACTGGCTCAAACGCGAATAGTGTCATCAAAGTATAACCGATTAGCTGGTCCGTATCTAAAAACAAAAAACTACTGGGTGGACTAATATTTTCTATAATTTATCAAACACTTCATCTAGAATTAAAAAATATTTAATTATTGAATAGCATTAACGCTATCATTTGTTTCGACGTACGATGCGTCACGCATATCTTCTGATATATTGTTAACGAGCTTCTTTAACAGGAAATTTTTATTCTGGTCCTGTAGCTTGCAGACAAAAGTTGCTCTTTTTGTACCTATGCACCGGTTTAAGCGGGATCATTTCTAAATTTACTAAATATTCATCAGACCAATTTTTCATTTTTTTGAATGTGGACTTACTATTAATTATAATTTAACATTATAAAATTGATGTATTCATAATTTTTTATGTGTATTTTTTAGTTTTGAAAAAAGGTCATCAACCCATCGATCTCTTCATTACTGTCGCTAAAAATATTGACAGGTTCGTTAATAGATTTAATAATCTCTTCAAGCGGTTCATGAATATTTCATGAATTCATGAGATTCAAAACATTCTACAGAAACAGTACTGCTTAGAGTGTCTGAATTGTCCACTTTTATCATGTCAAAAATATGAAACATAAGCAAGTCTGATGTGAGGTACTCTTCGTACCGCCGTTGTGAATTTACTGTTAACAATAATCCCTTTTTAAAGTTTCTACTATATTTTTAATAGAAATTATGAATTGAATAATCGTTATATGTAAATTTTGATTAATTTTCATAAAACCACTTTTCCTTGCATTTTTAAACTTATCCTTGTCCATGCAGGGATGGACCTTGCCGCCATATCATACGCCTTCTCTAAAATAACCTCAATAGGTACGACCGATTGTTGTTGTTGTTGTTGACTAGCAGACATATTTAAAAAAAAAGTAACTCAGAATGTAAAATTAATATTGTGTTCTGATTAGTTATTTTCTTTTTTAAATCGGAACCAATAATAACATATTATTACCGTAACATATATTATATTCTAATGGTTGTAAAATGTTAACTTGTTTTTTTTATTTTTGTGTAAATTTACTATAATTTTTGGACTCTTTCTTGAGTCCCTCTATTTTCGACAAATTATTTACAACATTTTTCCAAATATTTTTTACATCCAAGTAATGTTTTTGCTTTTTTCGTTACTTTACGCCAGCGATCAGTAGCCGTCACACCTTTCAAGTCCCTAGTATTTGTTATTTCTATTTTTACTAGGTATGCCCAACGTTCACCAGGGGTTGACACGATTTTATGCATGCCATTCTTCAATACAGTAAATGAATGCACATAAAAATATGTTGTCGATTTTTTTTTGCCGCTTTATCAACGGACCCGAACATAGACTCAAGCCAGTCACTGCTGTCCTCACTATTGGAAGAAGCGGTCTCCTCACTATCACTGATATCAATTTTTTTGCTGCAGGTTCCATTTTTGTATTTATGTTCAAAGATGTTAAATCTACATGAATAAAAAAAAAATAAAAAATAATATAGTTTAAAAGTTTAAATAGAAAGAAATTAAAATATATATATATAGAGATTACACTCTCAACCCCATATCACAAACACAATTCTCTCTCTCTCTATTCTCTTCCCAAATTAGAGTTTATATACAAATAAAACATATATCCATCAGCATTATCACCGTCACCAACTATGTTTTGGAATAAGAAGAAGAAAAGAGCCAGAAAGTTAAAAAAAATAATAATAATAATAAATCCAAACTCAAACCCCCCCCCCCAAAAAAAACCCAAATCCAAACAAACAAACAAATAAACCACAATCTACAACCACACCAACATCCAAACCACTAAAACAATCTAACCATAATACCAAACACAAATAAACACAAACACCTAAATCCAACCACAATTATTTAATAATTTTAATTATTATTTACTTTGTTTCAATTTATTTTATTTTGTGATAGTTTACCACACACCAATTCACAATTATAATTGTTAATATTTTTTTTTCTAAAAAATCTTTTTACTAGACCGCAATATACATATATATTTTATATATAGTTTTTTTTTAAATTATAATTAATTTCAGTTAATTGATGTGATAATAAATTTATTTAGTAATATCTTTTTTCTCTAGTAATTAAAATTTTTTTGCAACAACTACCTTCAGTAATGAATAACTACACGGTGATATACTATTCTGTGTGGGACGGATTGGATTCGTATTGAGTTGTTTTGCTGGCCTGCCAATTATGTTTAATTTTTTTGTTCAGTTTTGTTATTTACCGTTAACTGCAATGAGTCGATTGTTTTTTTTTATTTTTTTATTAATACCTTTTAAAAAAAAATAAAATGTAAAATTATAAAAAGATTCAAACCAATACAAAAAAATTTAACCATATTTTTGAAAAAAAACGAAGGCCTAAATTATATATTGCAAAATTTGTATGTGATTTTTTCTATTTGTGTGGACTCTTCATGTTGTTACAGTAATGAATAATTACCTGGTGCTGTATTATTCTGTGTGGGACGGATTGGATTCGTATTGAGATTTTTTTTGCGGGTCTGCCAATTATTTTTAATTATTTTGTTCAGTTTTGTTATTTATTCTTAACTGCAATGAGTCGATTGGGTTTTTTTAATAAATGCTTTTAAAAAAATGTAAAATTATAAATGATTCAAACCAGTATGATATTCCTTAAAAAAATATAAAAATTATATAATGGTTTAAACTAGTATAAAAAATAACCATACTTTAAAAATAAACGAAGGCCAATAGGCCTAAATATATTCTAAAATTTGTATGTGATTTTTTTTCTATTTGGGTGGACTCTTCGTGTCACTACAGTAATGAATAACTACCGGGTGTTGTAGTATTTTGTGTGTGACGGATTGGATTCGTATTGAGTTTTTTTTCTGGCCAGCCAATTATTTTTAATTATTTTGTTAAGTTTTGTTATTTACCCCGGCAATGAGTCGATTTGGTTTTTTATTTTTTTAATAATTCCTTTTAAAAAAATAAAAGTAAAATTATAATATGATTCAAACCAATATGATATTCCTTTTAAAAAAATAAAATGTAAAATTATAATATGGTTTAAACGCGTACAATAAAAGTTAACCATACTTTTGGAAAACGAAGGCCTATAAATATATTCTAAAATTTGCAATAGTCTGTAGAACATACCTTGGTTAAATTTTTTAATTATTATTTAATTTGTTTCAATTAATTTTATTTTGTGATAATTTACCACTCACCAATTCACAATTATAATTGTTAATTTTTTTTTCTAAAAAATGTTTTTACTAGACCGCAATATACATATATATTTTATATATAGTTTTTTTAAAAGGATATAATTAATTTCAGTTAATTGATGTGATAATAAATTTATTTAGTAATATCTTTTTTCTCCAATAATTAAAATTTTTTGCAACAACTACCTTCAGTAATGAATAACTACACGGTGATATACTATTCTGTGCGGGACGGATTGGATTCGTATTGAGTTTTTTTGCTGGCCGGCCAATTATGTTCAATTTTTTTGTTCAGTTTTGTTATTTACCCTTAACTGCAATGAGTCGATTGGTTTTTTTATTATTTTATTAATACCTTTTAAAAAAAATAAAAGGTAAAATTATAAAATGATTCAAACCAGTATGATATTATTTTTAAAAATAATAAAATGTAAAATAATTATATGGTTCAAACCCGTACAATAAAATTTAACCATACTTTTAAAAAAGAAACCGGAGGCCTATAAATATATTGTAAAATTTGTAATGGTCTCGAATTTCTAAACTAAAAAAATTGTTTTGGTTTTGTTTAGTTTTTGTTTTATCTGGTCAGACTAGGATGGGTTTAGCTATCTGCATTTGTGTCTGGAGCGACTTGTGTCTCAGTATAGTTTTGGGTTTGTTTAGTTTTAGTTTTCTGTGGTCAGAAACCTGACTGAAAAATCTGACTGTCTGACTTACAAAATCTGACTATCTGACTGACTAATCTTACTACCTGACTGAAAAATCTGACTGTCTGACTTACAAAATCTGACTACCTGACTATACAATCTGACTACCTGACTGAAAAATCTGACTATCTGACTTACAAAATCTGACTATCTGACTGAAAAATCTGACTACCTGACTATACAATCTGACTACCTGACTGAAAAATCTGACTACCTGACTATACAATCTGGCTACCTGACTGCCAAAATCTGACTACCTGACTATACAATCTGTCTACCTGACCACACAATCTGACTATATGACTGTAAAATCTGACTGTCTGACTGAAAAATCTGACTACCTGACTATACAATTTGACTACCTGTCGGAAAAATCTGACTTCCTGACCACGCAATCTGACTATCTGACTGCCAAAATCTGACTACCTGACTATACAATCTGACTATCTGACTGTCTGACTACAAAATCTGACTACCTGACTATACAATCTGACTACCTGACTGAAAAATCTGACTGCCTGACCACACAATCTGACTATCTGACTGCCAAAATCTGACTACCTGACTGAAAAATCTGACTGCCTGACCACACAATCTGACTATCTGACTGCCAAAATCGGACTACCTGACTATAAAATCTGACTACCTGACTATACAATCTGACTCTCTGACTATACAATCTGACTCTCTGACTATATAATCTGACTACCTTATTTAAAAAAAATCTGACTACCTGACCACACAATCTGACTATCTGACCACACAATCTGACTGTCTGACTGAAAAAAAATCTGACTATCTGACCATAATATCTGACTACCTGATTATACAATCTGACTACCTGACTGAAAAAAAATCTGACTATCTGACTACCTGACTATTCAATCTGACTACCTGGCCACACAATCTGATTATCTCACCGTAAAATATGACTGTCTGACTAAAAAAAATCTGACTATCTGACCATAAAAAAAATCTGACTACCTGACTGAAAAAAAATCTGACTGTTTGACCATAAAATATGACTACCTGATTATACAATCTGACTGTCTGACTAAAAAAAATCTGAATACCTGACCACGCAATCTGACTATCTCACTACCGAAAAAATAAATCTGACTATCTCACTATACAATCTGATTACCTGACCACACAATCTAACTATCTGACCATAAAAAAAATCTGACTACCTAACAAAAAAAATCTCACTATCTCACCATACAATCTGACTACCTAACCATAAAATCTCACTACCTGACTATACAAACTCACTATCTGACCACACAATCTGACAATCTCACCGTAAAATCTGACACTCTGACCATAAAAAAAATCTCACTACCTTTCTATACAATCTAACTACCTAACTAAAAAAATCTAACTGTCTAACCATAAAATATGACTACCTCACTATACAATCTGACTACCACACAAAAAAAATCTTAAGCAAACAACAAACTTCCATTCACTTATTGTTATTATTATTATTATTATTACTATTATTAATAATAATATTACTAATATCATCGTCACCAACTATGTATTAGAATAAGAAGAAGAAAAGAGCCAGAAAGTAAAAAAAAAACCCAAATCCAAACGAACAAATAAACCACAATCTACAAAAAAAAAAAAAAACAACAACAACAACCACACCAACATTCAAACCACTAAAAAAAAATCTAACCATAACACCAAACACAACAAATACAAACACCACAATCCAACCACACAAAACTACAACCACCCAAATCTGACCAGAGAAAACTAAAATAAAACAAATCCAAAACTATTTTGGCCAACTCGCCCGTTTCACTTTCTACTTGTATTTGATAGGGTTTCTCGAAGAAGATTTGCTAGTTTAGTTGGTGTTCCAAATTCTCTGAGTGTCTGGTCCAGGATCGCTCTATCAATTGAGTCAAATGCCTTTTGGAAGTCTATAAAGGAGACTGTCAATGGGCTAGATCTGGATTTTGCATAGTGGATTATTGATTTGAGGTTGAAGATTTGTTCAGTGCATGATCTTCCCTTGCGGAAGCCTCCTTGATATTCTCCGAGCAGTGGATCCAAAATTGGTTCGATCCTGCTCAAAAGTATTTTGGAGAAACCTTATAGGCTACCTGCAACAGAGAGATGCCTCTGTAATTGTAACATCTTCTTTTCTTTTTTCTTATGGAGCTTGTTTTCTTTTTTCTTATAAGTGCATTTTTCCATTCAGTGGGTAGTTTTTCTGTTTCCCAGATATGAGTGAAGATTTGATGTACATTTTTGAGTATTGATGAGAATTTCTGCTGTAATAGAGTCTTCTCCGCAGGCTTTGTTGTTTTTTAGGGTGTGAATTGCGTTCTGTATCTCTTCTTCAGATGGCGGCGAAATGGGAGTATCGTTTGGTGTGTACACGGCTTGGCCTAACCTGGATGGTGGTGGTGGACAGTTGAGGAGTTCCCTGAAGTAGTCAGCTAGAATTTGGCAGTTCTCCTTGTCGTCAAGACACAGGGTCCCATTCGGCTTCTTAAAACATAGGCTTGGGGCCTGGTATCCTCGGAGTTTATCTTTGAAGGTCTCGTAGAAGTCTCGTGAGTTGTTGTGTGTAAAATCCTATTGCATTTGGAGGAGCTGGGAGGTCTCAAACTTCCGTTTGGTTCGGTGAAGAGTTTTTGCCGTTAGTCTTCGGGTGTCTTGGAAGAGTTGAAGGTCCCTGGGTTTTTTGATGATCTCCATTTTTGCTAGGTGAACGCACGGAGATGTAGAGCCTTTTCACATTCTGAGTTCCACCAGACTCTTCGGCAGGTCGAGGCCAGACCAATCGTTTCGCGGGCTGATCTGACGATGTTTGTCTGAAGTGAAATCCAGTCCTGGTCTGCCTCTGTATTTATGTTTAGGTTGAATTGTTCCCTGATCTCGTCTGTTACCCAAAGTCTGTTAGTGTTGAATCTTGGGACTCTTTTAGTGTGTTTTCCCCTACTGAATGGAAGTGGACGAAGTTTGATCTTGGATAAAAAATGGTCAGAGTCAAAATTCCCGTTTCGTACCACTTTGACATTCCGGACCTCTGCCACACTTCTGGAGACTGCAACATGATCTAGTTGAAATTCCCCGAGGAGCGAGCTTGGGGAGATCCAAGTCTTGGCTTTTCTAGGTAGCTTCCTGAATTTGGTAGACATGATCTGGAAATTGAACATTCGACAGGTTTGCACAAATCGTCTGCCATTGGTATTTCTCTGGTGTGCTGGATACATTCCGATGGTGTTTCTGAGTTCTTTTTCTCTGCCGAGTTGAGCATTGAAATCCCCCAGGGGAATAATTGGTTGATTTCGGGGATTCTGGAGAGTGTGGTTTCCAGCATGTTCCAGAATATTTCCACCTTTTCGGGGTTTCTTTTGTTGTCTGCATTGATTGGTGCGTGACAGTTAACTAGTGTGTATGCCTTGTTTTTGCATCTTAGTGTGAGTGCAGATAGTCTGTTGGATTTAGAGTAAAATTCCTTGATGTTGTTTGTGATTTTCTTATGTACTATAAAAGCCGTTCCAAGGAGTGGCATGTTCCTGCAGATCTTTCTCGCGGGTTTCCCCTTGTAAATTCTGTAGTTACCAAATTCCGATACATTTTCATCTTGGAATCTTGTTTCCTAGATGGCCGCGATTAAGATTTGATTCTTTGTGAGATGCAGTTCCAGTTCTTTGAGTTTCCCCACCTTGATGAGCGAGTTTACACTAAGTGTTCCCATTTGTGTTTCCCAGCTGATTTTATTATAAGAGGATTTAAAAAGTGTTGTTTCAAATAACATGGATGGATCAGAAAAGAATGTCATTTGGGAAGACAATGAATGGAATGTTACTAAAAATTCATCACATAAGAGTGATAGTGGAAGTAATGCAGCCAGTGATTCAGACGCTTGATACACATAGGTATTATTATATAATTACACCAATAATTTAATTTACCTAGTTAAAATAATAAATTGTAGTATTTATTTGTTTAAGGTAAGTACGGTAATTTTTTTCATATAAAATAAATATTTTCAAAATTTAATAAAGTACTTGAAATTTTTTTTCCCTAGTTTTGATCGTGGTTTTTCCGATGCGGCTTAAATTCGGGTGCAGCTTGTATTCGGAATAATACGGTACTTTTGAGAGACTAATTCGTCTCTCATGTAATAGTGTTTTTAATAAAATCGTGAGACGAATTGGATGCATGTTTGCATTGAGTCATTAATATGACTCATTAATATGATACTGAGCTGTTAAAAATTAATTCAAGAAACATTTCCATAGTCATGGTTCATGATTTACTTGATCCCATCGAGTCAAAAATAAGTCTGTGATACTTGACAGCTTTATATTACTATTACAGATAGATGTTCCGGAACGTCTAACGTAGTACGAACAAATTATTGGTTGTAGAAGGGACAGCCACTGCTAAGACACTTTTGTTGGTGCTGTAGCTATTCGTAATATCTCAACGAACAACTGCATGTTATTAGTTTCGTGCTCTGAGCATTTTATCGTTTCTACGATTTTTCTAAGATTTGCATATTGATACGTAATCTCGAATTTTTTGCAGTATATTTAATTTTAAGTTTTCGTTTTATTTGTTTGGAATATTGTTATATTATTATTTTTCCTTAATTTTCCATTTTTAATTCGTTTATCCAATCAATATTGAAAATATTTTTTCGTTTTTCCCCCCAACTCTGAATGTGAATAAAATGTCAGGATTGCGTCCTCTTCCTAGTTGTATTTTCTAAAGAGTACAGTTCCAAATAGCAGAAAATTAAATTCTTTTCAGCATGGTTCGTACACGTGGAGGAAAACGTAATGCTGTGGGAAAACTGATTTCCCAACATCAGCCTGGACCTTCAACTGAGCCTGAAGGTCATCCTGGACCTTGAGCTCAAATATTTTTGATTTGCCGGGACCTTCAACTTCAGGCCGTAGTTCAACTTCTGACCATACTGTAGTAACGTTGGAAGAAATACAGCGGATTTTGGAAGACAGTGAGGACGAAGAAGTACACCTGGCCAACGCGGATCTCTTCAGTTCGTCTTCCTCTGAAGATGAAGAAGAGCAGAACGTGCCTCCTGAAGATGTACCTGATATCTCTGTGGCTCAACAGACTGATGGAGGGAAATTTAGATACTGGCTATTCTCTGTTTATGGGAAACTATTATAATAGCGTGCACCTAATCTCCGAATTACTTCAAAGAGCCACATATTCAACTGGAACACTCCGTACTGACCGGAAAGATAACCCATTTTCAGTAGTAAATAACAAATGAAGTTACCAAGTTGTTTACAGACGACGGTTTTTGTGTTCTAACGTGGAAGGACAAAAGAGTTATACTGATGTTCAGCTCAAAATTGAAGCAGATATCGTCAGTGTCACCAATCGCAGAGGTATAACAGAAATGATATAAAAATGATATGAAATGGTATAAAAAGCATACATATATTTCATTTAGCCCGCGTAAATAGTTTCTCTTTTTTTAGAAAAACGTCTGGGAACTCTTAAACTTTCCCTCCATGATACGACTTTCGGTAATAAGGTCATTGATCACCCCTGCCCTCAAATCTAGAATACAAGCGATAACTATGCCAGCACTTGGTTGATAGACGTCCGGCGCGCTGTTCGTCGTCGTGGACGTCATCGCGGCCCTCTTGGAAATTCTTGTGCCACTGGAGGCATTTTTTGGAGTTTGACACAAAATTTGATGTTAACACTTGCTCGATAGTACGCTCCATTTTCACTCTGACGAGATCACTGAACACGCATTGCGCTCTCGCACAATGCTAACCCTCCAAGCGTCTAAAAGCAACTGATTCGGGCCCGCTCCCCTTCCCTCGATCCCCCACCACCACTAGAGCACCAACAACCGGTTTACAAACGTTTTACCTGAGTAGGTATTCTCAGGCCTCAATGCAGCCAAACTCATTAGTATTCATAAAAGAAGCCTATAGTAGCCTATAGTGGCCTAAACATTCGAACATGTTTAGGCCATTATAGGCCATTACCTGAATGCAGCCAAAACTCATTAGCATAATTGTGGCCTATGCAAGGTAGATAAGTCTGTTACCTGAAGGCAGCCAAACTCATTACTATTCATAAACGAAGCCTATGTTGAAGCCTATAGTGGCCTAAACACAAGTTCGTTTGTTTAGATAATAATATTCAATCTTGGAACCATCAGTATACATAAATCAATGTCATTTCACAAAAACAAGTCATTAATTACTCGGACCTCTCTGTTCTGTAGCCCCAAGTGAAATGCCATTGAGACTCACTGCAGCGTTCTAAAATATGGTGTGGATGTGTAACAATTTTTTACCCCCTCCACTTCTCAATGTAGTAGTCAAGTTAAACCTGTTTCTTAAATGTCAAGGTGAACTTGTATTACTTATACATAATTCAAGTTTAACCTGTTTCTTAAATGTTAAGGTGAACTAGTATTACTTATACATAATACATGTTTATCCTGTTTCTTAAATGTCAAGGTGTACTAGTATTGTTGTAGTAATAGTTGAATCGAATGACTACACTCAACTATACAATAAGTATAAAAAACGTATAAATAAAGGAAACACATCTCTAAAGAATCATTTCTTGTGTATTCAAGTAACAATGTTTATTCCCAATGCCGAAGTTCTTCTCGCTCTTGAAGGTCGAGTCATTTCTTTGCGGTACACCTTCACTGATCAAGATGTCTGTGATCTATTGGTTTTCTTCGCTGATATGAAACCGAGCGTTATAGATGATCTGGTCTACTATGGCGTTCAATTAGCAAGTAACATTAAGTGGTATATTGCGGTGCACGTTGAAATGGAGAAAGTTGTTTACCATGAGGAGGGAGCGGAACCAACAACTATTGTTCAGACAGCTGTTTTTCACGGTAAGACTAGACAGTTAATTAATGTTGAAGTCAACATCCCTGAAATGGACCAACAATACGAAGATGCGATTCAAAAAATTCATTGTAGTATTGAGTCTTATACATCTAGAGGCAGTGGCTGGAGAGTAAAGAGAATTGTAATGTGCGACATACACATTGTACAATATTGTCCACTCTACGGAGCCGGATCTTATTTACCAACCCCAAAAAAGATTCTAGACCGCCAAGCTGTTATAAACATTAAAAATGACAATGATAGCATGTGTTTTGTTTGGTCAATTCTAGAGTATATTTACCAACAACCAAACCGTCCCAAAAAAGTAGGTTGGTACAAAAGATATTTAAATTATCTAAACCTTGACGGTATCAGTTTTCCGGTTAAACTAATAGACATACCTAAATTCGAACTCATAAATCCCAATATTTCAGTTAACGTTCTCAGTTATGAATCTGACACTGACATATTTTATCCAGTTTACGTGACAAAATACAGAAACCGCCAACATGTAATACACTTACTTCTCTTACCCGGTCCAACACGTGACTTATATCACTACTGCCTAATAAACACAAAAACAGACATCCGTACCGGTCATCAATACAACGGTCTTTCACGCTTATTAAATCGATCTCAAACAAATTGTCATCAAACAGTTTATTACTGTAACTTTTGTTATCATAGATTTTACACCAAAACAAACCGCGACAAACACATGTTAACCTGTCAAGAGTTTGGGTTACAACGCACAATAATGCCTGATCCCACTGACCCTGTTAAATCTGTAATGAAATTTAGAGAGTTTCGTAAAACTCTTAAAGTCCCTTTCACTATATACGCTGACCTGGAATCATTCATCACGCCTCTACATACCTCACACCCACGTCAAGTAGACGAAAACGGTCGCTCAGTAGCCTTCAATCATCCCACTCATAAACATATTGCAAGCGGCTACTCTTACCTAATTGTTGATGAAGACGGTAATATATTCCGCGGACCCGTCACATACAGAGCTCAAAACGATAATGATAACGTTGTTGAAAAAATGTTGGAACAGTTAATCAATGTTGGCAAAGAACTTGATTACAAGTTAAAAAATTGCATTCCTTTAAACATGACACCTGACGATTACAGAAAATTCGACACTAGCGCACTCTGTATGCTATGTAGTGAACCATTTTCATCACCCTCTGATTACAAGGTCAGACATCACTCACACACTACAGGTAGGTTTCTTGGAGCCGCTCACAATTCATGTAATTTCAAGGCCCCCTACGTCAATCACATCCCAGTTTTTTTTCACAATCTTCGCGGCTACGACAGTCATCATATTGTTCATGCATTAGGTAAATTCAAAGATGTAAAGTTGTCATGCATTGCCAACTCATCTGAAAAATTCATGTCTCTCCAAGTGAACAATTTACGGTTCCTAGACTCTTATCAGTTCCTAGACGACTCACTAGACACACTCGTGGAAAATTTAAAAAACCATTGTGTTGATGCATCAACCACATTTAAACGTTTATCAACCCATTACCAAGACACCAACAAACGTGACTTACTGCTTCGAAAAGGTGTTTATTGTTACGAGTACATGAATGGTGTAAATCGCTTCCATGAAACTCAATTACCCCCTCAAGATGCATTCTTCAGCTCTCTTACACGTTCATCTATTAACGATGCTGATTACCACCATGCACATAATGTTTGGAACTCTTGTAACATACAGAATATGGGTGAGTATCATGACCTGTATCTGGAATGTGACACTATTCTTCTTGCAGACGTTTTTGAAAACTTCCGGACCCTTTCAATGCAGCATTACAACTTAGACCCTTGCCATTTCTACTCTGCTCCCAACATGTCATGGTCAGCCATGTTGAAAATGACCAACGTTTCGCTGGAACTTTTAACTGACATAGATATGCATCAGTTCATCGAAAGAGGCGTTCGTGGGGGAGTGGCTCAAATTCCAAAAAGGTTTGCAACAGCCAACAACAGTTCCTTCCCCGAACAATACAATGCAGATGCTCCTACTACATGGATCCAGTACCTCGATTGCGTAAATCTCTACGGTCATGCAATGTCACAACCACTCCCCAGCGGTGATTTCAAGTGGGTGGATCAAGAAGAAATTCCCAAATTTGACTGGACCACAATCCCCTCGGATTCACCCACAGGTTATATTTTAGAGGTTGATCTAGAATATCCTAAACAACTACACGATCATCACCGTGATTACCCGTTGGCTCCGGAGAACAGAGTACCACCGAAACTCTCCCCCTACCTTAAAAAACATTCAAAGCAGCTTAGCAAGCAACCCAAACTTCTTACCACATTGTATGACAAAGAAAAGTATGTGGTCCATTATCGTACACTACAGCTCTATCTTTCACTAGGTCTGCGTTTAAAAAAAGTCCACCGCGTGATCCAATTCAAACAGTCTGATTGGCTTTCTCCATACATCGAATTCAACGCGAACCTTCGAAAAAATGCCAGTAATGACTTTGAGTCCCGTTTCTTCAAGCTTCTAAACAATGCGGTGTATGGTAAATCCCTGGAAAACGTTCGCAAACATACTGATTTCAAACTTGTAAATAATTCAAAAAAACTTGATAAATGGATCACCCAACCCCGCATGAAACGGTGGTTCACCTACAATCCAGAAGTTGTGGGTATTGCCCTAAACAAAGCACAAGTTACGCTGAACCGTCCAATCTACATAGGGTTTACTATTCTTGACCTAAGCAAATATATAATGTTCAACTTTCATTACAATTACGCAAAGGCTAGGTACGGTGACAATATTCGCCTTCTCATGACTGATACTGATTCTTTAATGTATGAGGTGCAATCAACAAACGTTTACGACGACATGAAAGATCATTTGAGTCTCTTTGATACCTCCAACTTTCCACCATCTCACGATTGTTACAGCACAATTAACAAGAAGAAAGTTGGTACTTTTGCTGATGAAACGCATGGAGTACCAATCAAACAGTTTGTCGGGCTCCGTGCCAAGATGTACAGTTTTGTTACACAAGATGGTGAAAAGCGCGTCGCAAAAGGTGTCAACCGGGTCTGTATCAAAAAAGACTTAATACATCAGTCATACTTGGACTGTTTATTACGCAGGAAACTGACTTACACAAAAAGTTCTTCCATTCGAAGCAGATTACATGAAATTTTTACTATAGACGTCAACAAGCTCTCTCTCTCACCGTTTGATGACAAACGATACGTATTGGAGGACGGACTAGATACACTACCTTACGGTCATTATTCGCTCGACGAACTCCATTCATGCCCGCCTGCAAAACGTGTTCGCACTGATCTTGACGTAGCGGGACCTTCCTCGCGACACGACTAACTGTTACGCAACAGTCAGTTGACCTTGACCATAAGGGTATAAAAAGCGTAGTTTTCTATCGAATCAGCTCACTTCATTTTACATTATGACGCAGTTAAGGACTGACATTTTAATGCAACGTTTCAACACGATTGCAGAAACTTCCTATCCCACCATTAAAAAGGTGCAAGAACTTTTACCCTCCATGCCGTACCGCATTGAGACTATGGAAAAATTAGTCACGCGATATGGTCCTACTTTATATTTAACGTTGTCCACCCCTATTGATACTGTAGCGTTCGGTGTTTATTTACCAGCTGTCTATTATAACCGGTTTACAGAGACTGAAGTGGCCGTTTTGGCTACATCCGGGTTGTGTCTCGTTAAAAACGATACAAACGATTTGAGACTGTCTAAAAATTAACCCAAATACAGACTATATATAAAAAAAGAATCTCATCATACTTTTTTAGAAACATGACTGACATTCGTTCTGGTATTGCAAACGAACTGCATAAGCAGGCGCGTAAAAATTTTCCTAGGAGAACAATAACGTTAAAAGGTAGACACGATCTGTACCAGGCCGATCTTGTGGAAATGGGTAAATATGCAAAATTAAATAAAAATTTCAATTACATTCTAACCATTATTAATTGTTTTACCAAAGTCGCAGACGCAATTCCGATAAAAAGAAAAACGGGTGTAATGGTAGCAAACGCATTAAGACCGTTTTTAAAATCTCACCCGATGCGTAATTTACAAACGGATGACGGTAAAGAATTTTTCAATGTTCATGTACAAAATCTAATAAAACAATTCGGAATCAATCATTACGCTACGTTTTCTGAGAAGAAGGCTGCCATAGTTGAACGGTTCAATAGAACATTAAAAACACAAATGTGGCGTGTGTTCACCAAGCAGGGAACTTATAACTGGTTGAAAATATTACCCGGAATTATTGTCAAATACAACAACACTTTTCACAGATCTATCGGAATGAAACCGAATCAAGTTAACCTTCATAATGAAAAACAAGTCATGGATCGGTTAAACATTGTACCTAAACGATGGGTGGGTAAGATAAGAAAGGAATTTAAAGTCGGTGATAAAGTACGCATTAGTAAACATAAGATGGTTTTTAATAAGGGATACTTACCTAACTGGACTAATGAGGTGTTCACCGTATACAAAATACAACCGACTTTACCCATAACGTACCTTCTCGCCGACAGTAGGGGAGAAATACTAAAAGGTGGCTTCTATGGTTACGAGTTGATGAAAACGAAATACGACGATGTATTCTTGGTGGAAAAGGTGTTACGACGTAAAGGTAACATGATATTAGTCAGATGGTTAGGATACGATACATCACACGACTCGTGGGTAAAAAAAGGTGATATTTTATAAATGCGTGTTTTCACTTTCATTGTCATACAAGACCACTAAAAGGTTATATATTGCACGTACTTAGATACGAACGCTTTGTTCCATTCCCGACTCAAAATGGAGTGCATTCCACAAAAAGAAAAACTAGATTTGATTAATTTTGATAAGTACACCGAGCCTATGAAATCTAAACAAAAAAACCGACATAGTAAACTCCTTCCCAATACGATTAGATGTATAATATGTGGACCCTCAAATTGTGGAAAGACGAACCTACTCTTCAATCTCATCTTTGCTGAAAACGGAGTGAAGTTCAAAAATATATACCTGTTTTCTAAATCGTTAAACCAACCAAAATATCAGTTTTTATCACAGGTAATGAAGGGTATTCCAAAAGTTGGTTATTTCACATTTAATGAAAACGAAAGTGTTTGCCATCCGAGTAAAGCCAGACCTAATTCTCTGATGATATTTGATGACATTGCGTGTGAAAAACATGATAATATACGAAACTATTTTACAATGGGACGTCACAACCATTTGGATACATTTTATTTAGGTCAATCATATAGCAGGATCCCCAAACATTTGATCAGAGACAATACCAATTTGATTGTTGTATTTAAACAAGACGATTTAAATTTACAACATATTCATTCGGATCATGTAAACTCAGACCTATCGTTTAATAAATTTAAAGAAATCTGCAAAATGGCGTGGAAAAATGATGGTGGCAATTTTCTCGTAGTTGACAAAGACAGTGACATCAATGAAGGACGGTTTCGCGTAGGTTTTGATAAGTTTATTCGGGTATAAATAGAAGCGATCTATTGGCTTTTCGGGTTTTTTTTTGTAAAATGGATAAGAAACAGATGTCGATCGCGTTACAAATGCAACGCTTAAGGGACAATATTAAACGTAAACATAGATCGTTTACTACAGGCGTGATTGAATCGGATGAGCTTTTGGAGAAACGATTGAAACCGATTGTTGACCCGTTGAAAGAGTTTATCAAGAAATCTGACAACATGCATCCAAAAAAAGAAGAGGTGGTGGATAGTGAGGAGGGGAAACAGCCCTGGGATGACACCGAGTTCCCATTCAAACGGTTTAATCCGCACCAAACCAGTACACCTACTTCACATAAAAATAAATCAAGGACGAACCAATCGTTACTGATCGATTCTTTGAGCGATGAAAACCCTACAAAACATTATCTTCACCTGCTCATCACAGACAAGAATAATACGATGGATCATGTTTACGGTGTATACTTGAAAGACGACAAGTTGATGATTGGTGATAAACAAGTCAATTTCGGTCATATGAAATTGATAATAGGGAAAGAAAATTATGAGCTTACGGCTGGTCTGCACTCACTCATCTTTGAGAGGGAACCAAGCGCCTCGTATACAACTGATGACCTTGACATATATCGCAAAATATTATTGCAAACAAACGCCTATCGTCAAGGTTACGACCCGAAGCGACAAATAAACTCTAATCGTGGTTACAAATATATGCATATAATCAAACCGCTTTTTAACAAAACCACACCTCTTGTTCCTGCTGAAGGAAGTGGGATGGTCATGACAAGTGATCGTGTTCAGTATGTGCATTGGGATGATGTAAACGAATTGTGTGACCGGTTGCGGTTGTTGTTAGCCTCCGAAAGGGCGGGAAATTTTGGACATACAAATGAAATCCAATCTATTATAGAGGAGCTACGAGAAAGCGGTGTTATAAAAGGCGGTGCGTTGAAACGAAATCGACACTATTAAAAAAAAAATGAGTATCGACAAGTTTGGTCACTCGAATAGATGGCGGGATGGCGGAAGCGGAGGGGGTGATCGATATCATCATATTCTAAGCCAGCCCGGGGGGTTTGCTTTAAAACTGACTAAAGATGGGGACTTAGACGCGGCGGGAAAACGATTATCAAATTTAAATTTTCCAATATCTAATACGGACGCCGTACGTAAAATGGATTGTATCACACTCGATCCAAACTTGACATCCACCGTCGATATGAAAAAAAGAAAAATTATAAACGTAGCAGATCCTGAATCAGATAGTGACGCTATCAATTTGCATGCCATGAAACGAGCCTGTCTAACAACAGATCTACAACTCGACGATCAAGTTTACAACGCAAACTTCATGAGAGTAAAAAATGTTGGAGAACCTCTTGAAAACAACGATGTAGTGTCTGTGCAGTACCTTTCAAAAAACTATGCCACTAAGGCAGACATGCGATCGACACTAGATGTTGCATCAGCAGCAACAGCTGCAGTAACAGCAAGTCTTGATACAACAACCGCGGCCACAACAGGTGCAGTCGCAACAGATGTTGAGGGAAATCCAGTGTTCAACAATAGACGTTTGACGCAGATAGCTGCACCAGTTGATGATCAAGACGCAGTCACCTTGAAATATTATAAAGAACATACTGCTTTAGATGTTGACTCGCAGGCGAAACAAATAGACATGCATAAATACGTGATAAAAAATATAGGCTTACCTGACGACGACGATGATGCTGTAACACTAGGCTTTCTAAACTGGAAATATGCTAAACAGACGGCTCTAGAAAAGGCGATCTTGATTAATGAAGAAAATAAAATAGCAGACGTGAGAAAGTGCAGACTCATCAATGTGGCGACTGGGACGGGTAAAACAGACGCGGTTAATGTTAATCAAGTCAGGGACATTTGTAACGAAGTGTTTGAAACATCTGTGCAAATGGCGATTTATTTGCAAAAACAACAACGTGGTGAAAGAACCGCTTCAGGTGATGTGAACGAATTTAAAAAGCTCACTCAGTCGTTAAAAGACCGACTGCAAGAGTTTAGTGAAACTTTTTCGGTTCCAGGATTTCCAGAGAGGGGTGAAAGGGGTGAGAAAGGTGAAAGGGGAGAACCCGGGGCTAAAGGCGAACCTGGTAGGCCGGGACCGAGAGGTGCACCTGGTGAAGGTATAAAATTTAATTCAAAACTAGATGCATATGACATGCAAGGAAAACGCATTATTAACGTTCCACATCCAATAGGACCGACAGACGCCGTAAACAGAGATTACGTTACGCAAGCCTTAACAAACTTTTTGGACGTTGTAGAGAGATCGCAACGGCGTAAAATCAGAAGTATACATGGACCGGAGGCGCTTCCATTGACGGCCGGAGAAGTGGTGGACGACCCGAAAATAGATCAAATAGCGAACGATTTTTTGGACACGCTGATAAAAATTATACATCGACATCAACATTACAAGATGGGACCAGAATTTCAACCTGTAATAGGCCCTCAAGGACCTAAAGGTGATAAAGGCCCCCCTGGAAGCCAAGGCCGGCCTGGTCCCGCTGGTAAAGACGGAAAGACTGGTCCTAAAGGTCTTCCAGGGAAAAATGGTGAACAGGGAAGGCCAGGGGAACGAGGCCCTCCCGGTGTACAGGGACCCTCAGGTATAGGTTTCGCCTTGGACCAAAACGGTGATTACGATATGAAATCAAAGAGACTTACAAACGTAGGCGCACCATCGATTGGAAACGATGCAGTAATATTATCTTATTTAAACGATAGACTAAACAGTGGCAGCAATATGAAAACTGAACAGCCCACTAGTGGGACTTCATATACTCTTAACATGGATGACATTTGAGATTAAAATAATATGATGATTACATCATTTTTTTCCTCAATATAGATGTAAAAAAGATATATAAGGACGAATAAAAACTATAAATATGTGTGAGAATGTTTGTAAAACGTCAGAAGGGAGCAGGACTGCTTGACGCAATCAGCGAGATCGGTGGTAAGATATTGAATCGTACCATCGACTTATTACCGGTAGAACTACATATTCCTGGTTACCAGTACTGTGGACCCGGTACTAAATTACAGGAGCGGTTGAGACGAGGCGATCAAGGGATAAATAAATTGGATTCAGCGTGTAAAGAACACGATATCGCTTACTCAAAGTATAGTGACAATTCGAATCGGGCAGAGGCTGATAAAGTGTTGATAGAGCAAGCGTGGAAACGAGCTAAAGCAGGTGACGCAAGTGTAGCAGAGAAAGCGGCTGCGTGGACAGTAACAAACCTTATGAAGCTGAAAACTAAATTTGGAGGCAGCTTACGACGACATCGTCGTAAGATGACACGTCGCGGTGTACGCAAACGGAGTCGAAATACCCGTACAGCGTCCGGTCAAGGACTGTATTTGAAAAATTACAAAGGACGCGGTGTATACTTGAAAAACTACAAAGGTCGTGGATTGCAGATACGTAAAAAAAAAAAACTTCCACCCGTTGCCGCCGCGCGCGTTAAACGGACATGAACTATTAAAATATGGCAGCCATGTTCCACATTTTCGAGGTGTTTTCATGTTAAACAGACTACCATCACGGGTCCGCAAAAATGAAAGCGGTATAGTAAACTTGGATCAAGACAGTGGACATGGCACGCATTGGGTGTGCTACAAAAAATTTGGCGCCAAAGTTGTATATTATGACAGTTATGGTAACTTACGACCTCCACCAGAGTTGGTACAATATTGGAAAACAGGTGTGGACGGTCATAATATCACTATACAATTTAACTATAAAAAGGAGCAAAAGAAGGTGAACTGTGGCCATTTGTGTTTGAAATTTTTACACGCATAATGTTTTCAATATCTGGACGAGGCTCAATTCTACAATGTTATGTGTTTCCACCCATTGAGCTCGGCAATGAGTATAACTGGGAGATTGGACTAGTCAATCTATCCACTTACAATACGATTCCCAATGTGGAAACGGACGTCAACGACACTTTTTTTTTTGGTAGTGTAAACGCCTCTTCCCATCAACTACCCGACGCAGAGGGTACAGTGAAAGTGTCCAACGAGCCACCAGATCTATTCAGTGGTCGAGCAACCAAAGTCTATTCGGAAGCAGAACAGCAAATATTGGATAAAGATAAAAACAACGCAGGTGTGACGATTGTCATACCCCAGGGTGCGTACGAGTTGGAAGATTTAGAATCGTACATAAAAGAGACATGTACGCGATCTAACATCCCTTTGAACTTTCATTTAAAAGCTAACAATAATACTTTACATACAGAAATATTCTGTTCACGTCCCATAGATTTCACTCACCCAAACAATTTTTCCTCAATGTTAGGGTTTACAGAACGGGTGCTTGAGCCAGATAAATGGCATGTATCTGATAATGAAGTAAACATTATAAAAGTTAATATTATTAGAGTGTTATGCAATATTGTGCAAGGTTCGTATGATAACGGCAAAGAAACGCATATTTTACACGAATTTCCGTTGGCCGTTGACCCCGGTTATAAATTGTTAGAAACACCTACTAATGTAATATATATGCCGGTAAATGTTAAAAGGTTGCAGTCTATTGTTATCCGCCTGGAGGACCAAGACGGAAATCTCATAAACTTTGCTAACGAAGTAATCTCGTTGCGTTTACATTTACAACGTTCTAGAAATGGGACTAGTAATTTTTCCACGTAAAACATATAAGTATAATAAACACATGAGATCTTATGTCAGTCGAAAACAACCCGTGAACCGGTTAAAACCACATAACTCACATTTTTTAAAATCTTTAGGCTTCCGTGTTTAAGTGACAATGGATGTATTGAATGTTGAAGGAAAAGCTGTTTTTAATGATTTAATTACTAGCTGGGAGTATCATACCCACACTCCTTATGCATCGACCACCTACCAAAATAATGATGAGATAAGAATACCAATACATCAACAAGATGTGTTTACATTGCCCAGTGAGAGTTATCTCTACGTGGAAGGTACGTTATTGGAAAAAGCCAACACGGTGGGAGCAAACTATAAACTAGTGAACAACGCCGTGGCCTTTCTTTTTGATGAGGTAAGATTCGAAATAAATGGAATAGAGGTGGACCGAATCAAAAACCCGGGAATCACTTCTACCATTAAAAATTATCTAACGTTAAATGCAAATGATAACTCGTTAGATAACGCTGGGTGGAATCAATCGAAAGGTTCAATCGAAGTAAATGCAACAACCGGTAAGTTTACATTCTGTTACCCGTTAAAATTTCTCTTACCTGTCTTTGATGATTATACGAAAATTACATTACCTGTCAAACAAGAACTGGTACTCTTACGAGCTCCCAATGATAATGATGCTGTCCTATTACCTGATGGAAAAACAAGTTTTCTATTGACCTTGACAAAACTTCATTGGAAAATTCCTTACATTCGTGTCAATGATGTTACACGTTTGAACTTGTTAAAACTTGTTGAATCTGACAAACCTGTTCAGATGCCCTTTAGGAGATGGGAACTCCATGAATACCCCGCGTTCCCACAGACCACGCAACATCTGTGGTCGGTGAAGACTTCTTCACATATGGAAACAGCTAGGTACGTTATTGTTGCGTTCCATACAAAAATAAAAAGCAATCCAAACGCTAATCCAACTCATTTTACAAGCGATGATAAATCAGTCTCGGTTCGTAACATAAAACTCTTTTTAAATGATCAATATTTCCCATACGATAATTTTCACGGTGACATGAATCTCTTTTTCGAAGTGTATTCACGGTTCAAATCTTCTTACTTGTGTGACATGAGTACAGGTCCCTTTCTAAGTCTGTCTGATTTTAAAAAAAACGGTGCAGTATATGTTATCGATTGTTCTAAACAGAATGAAACCATTAAAACGGGTGCTGTAGACTTAAGGTTGGAGATTGAAACGGAAAAAACGGTTCCCGCTGAAACCGCTGCTTACTGTTTGATTGTGTATGACGCCATAGTAGAATACAGACCATTGACGGGAACAGTACGCAAACTTATGTAATGACAAGTTATAAATTACGCTACCTTATAGAAAATACTTCAGTTATAACCAAGCAGGATGGGATCACGGATTACAACTTCAGAAGATGCAGAGGATAAAGAATTACTCCTACCACCATCACCAAAAGGTATGTTTTTCATATTTTTACCTCTTACATATACGCTAAACAAAAAATTTGATAAACACGTAACGGTAGGCGTTGTTCATGATGAGCAAAACTTAAATACGGGTATCGTTTTTACATCGTCCCATAAACGGGTGACTTTATCATATCATTTATGGAAATTACTGGTGCAGAACCGTGATTACATACAGCTTGCACTGGACAAGGGGACAAAAATTACGTGTCACTTGAAAGACATTGCAGATGGGGAGAGCTCATATGCAATAGTTGAGGTTAGACAAATTTTTGGTAAATTTTATGTACAGATTATAGACGTAAAAAAGAACAAAATTTCATTAACACCAACAGAATGGTTGTACTTTGATAAATACATTCCGAACCTGTCGAATCATGTTCGTGAATTATGGTTCGATGAGCTAAAAATAGTGGAAGAGATAGAGGGGGAACGCAATGTGACGTCACCCGGCTGGTGGTTGGATAGATTGCGTGATGAGATCAAAGTATATAATGCGATTTACACTTTGGAAGACTAGTCAGTGGATTATCAACTATCATTATGTACGATTCGATAATCGAAGATTTAACGCTTCTGATCGGGGATGTGGTTGTTCCATTCTCTGCAAAGTGTAAGTTGAAACATAGTTATGTCATGGTTGCTGATTTCTCTCTTCACAATTTCTTGGAACCGGCTGATGTTAAAATTGAAATTAAATTTAAAAATAAAACACACACCTACATTTGTAAATTTGAATGTGGTGATTTTAAAAAAATATCTCTCGTTGGTTTGGATAAAATTACATTCGTTGGTTTCACTCGAGACCCACAGGATGGAAAGATACAAAAATTTATGATAGATGACCATGTATGCAATAAACGATCGTCGGTAGCAGAAGGTGACAAGATGGTTCTGTCTTTGTCTGTTTTTGATACTATAGACAGACGAGAACCAGTATTTGACGTAACAGACGGACCTAGTTCTACCACAAGAACTGATTCGTGTAAACGGACCTTAGTAGGATTTGAAAGCGAAGAAAAATCTATCGAGTCGTACAAATATTGTACAAGATATTTAAAAGATAATCTGCTTTTATCTGTGTATATAATTTTTTATATTGGTAGCACTGAACATTATATATTGCAAAAATAAATAAATTGCTTCAACCGAATATTTTGTAATCATTGTAGCAAGATGCATTCATCTAGTTGTATTTGTGAATTTCAAGCTTTTTATGATAATAATAGTGACTTTGTAATTAAAGAATTTGTTGTGTTGGACATTTCTAATCGATCTTTTATACATTTACATTTTAGACCACCTTACGAGCGTAGTGAACTGAATTCAGTTTACCAAAAAACAACACTTTGGTTAGAAACTCGTTTTCATAGTTTGCTTTGGGAAGATGGTGTTATTCCGTACAGTTTAACAACAATAAAAAGTATTCTCACCCAGTATAAAATTATTTATACGAAAGGTGTTGAAAAACAAAACTTTATAAAATCACAAGTGGGAGAAAGTAGTAAAGTGGTGAATTTAGATGATTATAAACATATGATACCAAAATTAACAAATAAAAATAAAAAATATTGTCCTTTGAATTCAGGCGCGCATAAAAAAGATGATAAAATGCGGTGTGCTGTCTCAAAAGCTATTCATCTTGCAAAGTGGTTATGTTGTGATTTTAAAAGAGAACACGATAGGTTAAATTCCTTTGTAGATAGAACTGATACAGTCGTTCAAGAAATTGCAAAACGAGGGTTTTATTTTGACAAAAACAGCAATACAATACGTTGTAATTGGTGTAAAAAGTATTTTTATAACATTAACACTTTACAGGTGGAACATGATATGGTTTCACCATCTTGTGAGTCGTTGATTGGTTATGTCAATAATGTGCCACTTTTTTTAGAGAAATTTGTACCTCGTCATGTAAACATTAGACATCAATTGTACGAAGAAGAGGCTTAAACAGTCTAAAAACACAAGCTAAAGAACATAAAAAAAATGAAATTTCTTTAGTGTACCTCATAAAAATGTTGACATAAGCTCTGGAGGCTAGCTACCACCGTAAACGGACATCTTTGGACACTCTCTTTTTATAAGGGCGCTGATGGATAAGGACCGCCAAAGACAAAGTTACGGACACTCTTATGTCACTAAAAATGAGTGTACGTGTGTATGTACTACTGGTGTTTAAGTTTAAGTAAAAATTATAGTGGCTAGCTATGATAAAATAAATAAAAACTTGGTTTTTGTTTTTTCTGAATGAATGTGTTAAGCGAAAAATTAAAAAAAAAAACAAATAAATATGATAGGTTGTGTCTTTTTTGATGAAAACAATAGTTTCTTTAGTACAAAGTTTAAAAATGTAAAAAAATAATTAAAAAATTAAAAAAAACACAAAATGTCTAGGTTTAGAATGTGGTAGGGGAAATGTGTAGTATAAATTGCAGAACGCGAGTGGTCACTGTATCACAATGTCGTCAGACCATGAAGAGAAGTATCATTTAGAGAGCTGCGATGGAGTTAGGCACTGGGTGTTTTGTCTTAGTCCTGGTCCATTTGAAAGATCGCAAGAGGTTTGTGGACCCTGTCCAGGACCAGATTGTGAGATGAGGAAGAGAAATGATCATATTGAACAGTATCATGTAGAATACTGTAACGGATCAACTCACACATACAATATTTGTACTGCGTTAGACACTTGTAACGTAGAACCGTATGTTAGACAGTGTGAAGGAGATTGTTGGTGGTTAAGGAATAAAAATAAGGTTAATTGAGAAGGTGTGACTGAAAAAAAAACAAAAAAAAAAATGAAAAAAAATATAAAAAAGAATTTAGGGTAAGCCTGAGTGGTTTGTAGGCCTCTGTCACAAGCAAACGTGACCTCAGCTTAAGTCTTGAGCTGGGGGGGAAGGAGTTGTTTATCATCAAACACTCTGGGTCCACTCATTAAAAAAAAAACCTACGCGTCTCATGTACATGTACCTCCCAAACGTACCGAACGTACGGATGGTCCAGGTTGACGTGGAAAGCATGTAATGTCTTTATAAGATGTAGTAACTTTGTCTAGACAGTTTCATCTTGTTTACCTTGACATTTAATATTATGTCTAATTCAATACAGGGTTATTACCATGACATTTAAGAAACAGGTTTAAACTTGTAACCATGTCTAGACAGTTTCCTCTTGTTTACCTTGACATTTAAAATGGTTGTTATAGTAGTAAGCTTGTCTAGACAGTTTCATCTTGTTTACCATGACATTTAAAATACATACTTCGTATTATGTCTAATTCAGATTATTACCTTGACATTTAAGAAACAAGTTTAAACTTGTATTATGTATAAGTAATACTAGTTCACCTTAACATTTAAGAAACAGGTTAAACTTGAATTATGTATAAGTAATACAAGTTCACCATGACATTTAAGAAACAGGATAAACTTTTATTATGTATAAGTAATACTAGTTCACCTTTTGTTTACCTTGACATTTAAAATACTTACTTTATATTATGTCTAATTCAATACTAGTACGCCTTGACATTTAAGAAACAGGATAAAC
Source organism: Catonia carolina (assembly GCA_035578175.1). Taxonomy (NCBI): domain Eukaryota; kingdom Metazoa; phylum Arthropoda; class Insecta; order Hemiptera; family Achilidae; genus Catonia; species Catonia carolina. Next base: position 7,289,223 of record JAQMRL010000004.1, read on the forward strand.
TTGTATTATGTATAAGTAATACTAGTTCACCTTTTGTTTACCTTGACATTTAAAATACTTACTTTATATTATGTCTAATTCAATACTAGTACGCCTTGACATTTAAGAAACAGGTTTAAGTAATACTAGTTCACCTTAACATTTAAATTGGTTGTTATAGTAGTAACCTTGTCTAGATATCGTATAAATAGAATGGGACCATACATGCTATTTATCTAGAGTCTTACTTCAACAATGAACCGACACATTGAGAGCCATTATGACATATGGGAGCACATCTTCCGTTATCTAGATGAAGAGGCAATCGAAATTTGTTATTTTGTTTGTTCCATGTTTCGGTATATTGCGAGGAGAAAGGTTGAACTACCTAAAAGTTTATTTCTTGGAACGCCAAAATCAATTCGTGGACGTTTTATTTCCATTCACAGATGGGATAGTAATTTACGGGTAATATTGTATTATGTTTATAATGGTTTTTACAATTTTCATAGTAATTATTATTGCTCTGGTTGTAAAATACCTTTAAATCTTATCCAAGCAAATTTGCTTTCACACGGAATGCATTGCTGTTTCAAATTTAATATTTTTTCATATTGTGAATCTTCCACATGGTATGTTTTCCACGCTTTCAGAAAAAAATACTTTCATTTTAATGTTTTACGAAGTCATTTTCTTTATTTATTTCCATGGGTAAAAATTTGTGTTGTGTATAAAAAAAAATATAATTTATGTATGTTAAAAATTAATTTTAAATTTGAAATTAATAAGAAAATTATAATTAAGGAATTTTCAGAATTGTGTAATTATAAAAAGAAAATTTCTTGTGCGAGTGTACATGAATTGGTTTTCGTTCCAGGAAATAGTGCCTTTAAAAGTTTAAAAATGTATGAAAATCAAGATAATAAGACTAGATCTTTTGAGTTTGTGTGTGAAGATAACCATTATTCACATGTAATAAAATATAAGTAATTTTTCATGGAGAAAAGTGGGGAGGGGATAAAGTGGAGGGGATGATTTGTATATAGTGGGGGTGGGGATAAAGTGGAGGGGATGTTTTGTATATAAGGAGTTCTATTTTCAAATTAAAACATCAGTCATCATGGCATCATCTTCCAGCGCTACAGACAACTTTCTGGATACGTTTAACAGCCTATCCAGTCAATGGAATACCAGAAAGTTGTCTGAATTAATTGTAGGTTACAATTATAAAGTCAAAAGTATTTACCAGGTAGCTACAAGATACGGTGGTTCGCTAATGTGTACTTTATTTGATGAAGTAGGAGAAGAATTTGATATTTTCTTACCGAAAAGATATTCAAATGTCTTCAAAAAAGAAGATTTGGATGCGATAGATGTGACAAAATTTGTATTTATTTATGAAAATGGTCAAATCAAGATGGAGATTTCGGCAAAATAAAAAAACACAAGTAAGTTTCTAAATTAATTAATTTATCTTTTCAAAAATAATAGTAGTTTTTTTTACAATAGTTGTTTTTATAATTTTTTTTATTTGGACAGGCGTTTGGCCTGTCCAATCAGTTGTTATTGAGTGCACTTCCTGAAAAACAAAAAAAAACAAATTATAATGAATCCATTGAGCTAGATATAGCTAGATATAGACTAGAGGTAGCACTGAGAAAACGAATTGCATGCCGTCAGGCTGCTACGCCGCCATATTGCGGTGAGGATAGATAATGCGCGGTATTCAAACTGTCATACAAATCGAATGACTGAAAGTTGATAATATAACATTTAATGGTAGAGCGTTCTTTTATACATAACATACTAAAATTTCATTATCATAGCACAATAGGTTAATTAGTTATGATGATTCTAGCGAAGGTCTGCATTGACAAAAATCAAAATTTGGTTGAAAAAAAAAAGTTGCTTAAATTTAAGTTTCAGCATATACAAATGTTAATTTGAACCTTTTGTAGTAAGGGAATAATAATAAAAAAATTCTAAAATGGGTCTTAATATTTTTTTTTCGAATTTTTAAAAAAGGTGTACATTTTTTAAATTCTCAAAAATGACTGAAAAAAAATTTGCTTAAATTAAGCGTTTGACTAGCGCAAATAAAAATTTGATCTTTTCTTATAACGGGAAAAATAATAAAAAAATTCTAAAATGGGTCTTAATATTTTTTTTCGAATTTTTAAAAAAGGTGTACATTTTTTAAGTTCTCAAAAATGACTGAAAAAAAAATTTGCTTAAATTAAGCGTTTGACTAGCGCAAATAAAAATTTGATCTTTTCTTATAACGGGAAAAATAATAAAAAAATTCTAAAATGGGTGTTAATATTTTTTTTCGAATTTTTAAAAAAGGTGTACATTTTTTAAATTCTCAAAAATGACTGAAAAAAAAATTTGCTTAAATTAAGCGTTTGACTAGCGCAAATAAAAATTTGATCTTTTCTTATAACGGGAAAAATAATAAAAAAATTCTAAAATGGGTCTTAATATTTTTTTTCGAATTTTTAAAAAAGGTGTACATTTTTTAAATTCTCAAAAATGACTGAAAAAAAAATTTGCTTAAATTAAGCGTTTGACTAGCGCAAATAAAAATTTGATCTTTTCTGATAACGGGAAAAATAATAAAAAAATTCTAAAATGGGTCTTAATATTTTTTTTCGAATTTTTAAAAAAGGTGTACATTTTTTAAGTTCTCAAAAATGACTGAAAAAAAAATTTGCTTAAATTAAGCGTTTGACTAGCGCAAATAAAAATTTGATCTTTTCTTATAACGGGAAAAATAATAAAAAAATTCTAAAATGGGTGTTAATATTTTTTTTCGAATTTTTAAAAAAGGTGTACATTTTTTAAATTCTCAAAAATGACTGAAAAAAAAATTTGCTTAAATTAAGCGTTTGACTAGCGCAAATAAAAATTTGATCTTTTCTTATAACGGGAAAAATAATAAAAAAATTCTAAAATGGGTCTTAATATTTTTTTTCGAATTTTTAAAAAAGGTGTACATTTTTTAAATTCTCAAAAATGACTGAAAAAAAAATTTGCTTAAATTAAGCGTTTGACTAGCGCAAATAAAAATTTGATCTTTTCTGATAACGGGAAAAATAATAAAAAAATTCTAAAATGGGTCTTAATATTTTTTTTCGAATTTTTAAAAAAGGTGTACATTTTTTAAATTCTCAAAAATGACTGAAAAAAAAATTTGCTTAAATTAAGCGTTTGACTAACGCAAATAAAAATTTGATCTTTTCTTATAACGGGAAAAATAATAAAAAAATTCTAAAATGGGTCTTAATATTTTTTTTCGAATTTTTAAAAAAGGTGTACATTTTTTAAATTCTCAAAAATGACTGAAAAAAAAAATTTGCTTAAATTAAGCGTTTGACTAGCGCAAATAAAAATTTGATCTTTTCTTATAACGGAAAAAATAATAAAAAAATTCTAAAATGGGTCTTAATATTTTTTACGGCCCAATGAAAAAGGGTCTGCAAATTGAAAATCGAAATTTTTGATCGAAAAAAAAATTTCGGAATTTTCGAAAACCAACCGCTGGACATGTTAATTTGATCCTTTCTTCTATTGGGAAAAATAGTAAAAAAATTCTAAAATTGTTTTTTATATTTTTTACAAGCGTTATAAAAAAGGTCTGCACGCTCACTCCCTTTAAGGGCTTATAACTTTTGAAATAAATTTTTTATCAAAAAACTAACTATACCACGTTAATCCTGGATACAAAAAACATAACTACACCAATTTTGGTGAAAATCTAAAATTATGAATTTTCCAACTTTTCAGTGAATTTTACACGATGAACATCGCGTCTCATTTTTTTCACGAAAAATACTTTTCTCTCCGATTTGCATGAAATTCACATACTACATGTATTTTTTAATTTAAAAACGATTGGCACTAGCAGATTTTCCATTTTCCTCCTGCCTGAAAAGTTATGACGCTTTTCCGGGAAAACCGGGATGGTGAAAATCGGGAAAATTTTTTTCAAAAAATTCAACATATACAAAATGTGCGCCGTTCAATTTTAGGGTATAGGTATATTTTTTACGTATGTACGATTTTTTGTTAAAAAGTTACAGCGATTTTTCCAACGTCTAGTCAAGCAATGTACTGTATTTAGTGTTATATAAGTTTCACTTGTCATTCGTACAAATTCCGATAGATAGCGTATAAGACCATTTTTTATTTCTATAATTTTCAAATTTGTAATTCACATACCACATCTAACAGATTTTCTGTCATATTAATCTGTCGTGCAGATTGGGGGTGGTCATTAGAAAATTGTTCCTCGCCATCTGATATTGTAATAACTTCCTGAAAAAAAAAGTAATAAATATGTGTTTTATTTATGTTTCAGAGTTTTGAGAGCTGAATTAAGAATAAAGAAAAACATTTGCATATAAAAAAACAATGTAGAATATTATAAATAAAATTAAATATTTTTATTACATTAGTTTGTTTTTTATGGATTTTCTCCTGTTGAATTATCATTTAGTTAACCATATGATAAGAAACAGAACTATTTCTTGTAGCTTGTGGTTGAAGCAGCCAAAAGGCTGGTTTAAACCTCTAGAGGTTTTACTAAGTAAAAAAACGAGGAGTGAGGTGGTTTACCATTGTCTTCCTCACCGAGTTGAAAGGGTATGCTTATCAGCATGCCAGACCCTCTGAAAAGCACCCACTTTCCACCCTGCAAATGACACCTTCACTTCATTCACCACTGGGTCTGGCTGTATAGTGAAATGAATTACTCTCAGAGGAGATAACACTGACTAATGTCTTTTACACCTCTACCTCTTCTGTTCTTAAATGATTCAGTCATTTAATTGGCTGACCATGTAATAAGAAACAGAACTATTTCTTGTAGCCTCTCTCCTGTTGAATTATCATTTAGTTAACCATATGATAAGAAACAGAACTATTTCATGTAGCCTGTGGTTGAAGCAGCCTGTAGCCTCTCTCCTGTTGAATTATCATTTAGTTAACCATATGATAAGAAACAGAACTATTTCTTGTAGCCTGTGGTTGAAGCAGCCAAAAGGCTGGTTTAAACCTCTAGAGGTTTTACTAAGTAAAAAAACGAGGAGTGAGGTGGTTTACCATTGTCTTCCTCACCGAGTTGAAAGGGTATGCTTATCAGCATGCCAGACCCGCTGAAAAGCACCCACTTTCCACCCTGCAAATGACACCTTCACTTCATTCACCACTGGGTCTGGCTGTATAGTGAAATGAATTACTCTCAGAGGAGATAACACTGACTAATGTCTTTTACACCTCTACCTCTTCTGTTCTTAAATGATTCAGTCATTTAATTGGCTGACCATGTAATAAGAAACAGAACTATTTCTTGTAGCCCTGGAACCAACAGATCGAGTGCAATTAATTTAACACTCCACCTGCCTGTTAAGAAAAATCAATAATATTAGAATATCAAGTTTAAAAAAATAGTTCTGTTTCTTATTACATAGTCAGCCAACTATATGACTGAACTATTTTTTGTAGCCCTGGAACCAACAGATCGAGTGCAATTAATTTAACACTCCACCTGCCTGTTAAGAAAAATCAATAATATTAGAATATCAAGTTTAAAAAAATAAATTAGATATTTACCTCTTCCATTTGACGTGGTAAATCTCGAATTAATTGTCTTACGTTTCTCAAACCTTGCTCCATTTTTTGTAAAGATGGATTTAATAAATTAGTAATGTTAAAGCGGGCTATTTATATACATTTAAACATGGAGATAATAAAACAAAAAATGCAGATCGAATAATCACTCTTCTAAAAATAATAAAAAAAAAAAATATGATTACTTGTGGTAAGTGTCTAGACATAAAATAATTTTTTAAATGTAGTTAAAATACTTGCTATTCTAAAAATAATAAAAAAATGCATTACGGTAAAACCATAACCACAGACAATATATTTTATAGTGACCTTAACATTTAAACATGCATTCTGATAATTGCATGTTTAAATGTTAAGGTCACTCAGACTACTATAGGCTTCTTTTATGAATAGTAATGAGATTGGCTGCATTGAGGTAACAGACTTATCTACCTTGCATAGGCCACTATAGGCTACTATAGGCTTCTTTTATGAATACTAATGAGTTTGGCTGCATTGAGGCTTGTAAATACCTACTTACCTGGGCGTCACAAGCTCAGTCCGGTTACTTTTTATACAAACCCTGTATAATAAAAAAACATTTCATCTTTTAATTTTCTTTTGTTTTTCATATTAAGCTACCTATATATTTTGCATTGTAAAAGGACTGATCGGTGCCTCTATGTAGATAGAAAACTGTTACTCAAGTTTACCACTTCCCGAACAACTGCTTGATAGAGAGACACATCATAGAAATTTATGTAGTTTTATTGAAAAGTAGCCCAAAGTAAATTATTTATAAAATATATATAATATTTTATAGAAATAAAGTAAAATTTCAGTGAGACACACATCAGTCTCTCACCTAAAAACACACCGACAGAAAAAATAAATCCTTACAATACTCTCTATTTGAAAGAAAATTTATTAAAAAAAAGCAAAGAAACCATGAAATAGGTATGGGTTTTGTTAAGCAAAATGGCAAAAATTTCTTTCGGAGTTCACCTGTTAATATCGACATAAAAACAATACTTTCCTCTGTATGTATTCATATATTATGGTAAGAGAAAGTAAAAAATTGATTGTACATGTTTCGCGTGCGTTTGCTAGTTTCATTATAAGGTTGGAAAAATGTTGAGCAAGCCTCGTATTTAGTGGGTGGTATCTGGTGAAATTTGAAATGTTGTTATTGTTGCAGGTTTTGAATATCCTGACGGAGATGCTGAAAAGTTATTAATGCCTAAAGATATAAATAGATACGTAGCTGATAGAAATGACATTTACGAGTGATCCTAATCGTTGAGATGGTTAACAGATGTAGTGTCAAATCAGTTAAATTTAAATTCATTCAAAAGATAGAAAAAGAAGAAGTGTTATGAAAAATATTATTTGATTGGTTACACAGCTGCGGCCAATATCATGTCATACTACAAATAGTTTTTGTTGTTTTATAGATTCATGATTGATTTATTTATGTTTTGTATAATTTCTCATTGTAAATATATATATATTAAATTGAATGCTTTTATAGACTCATTTCAACTCCATCAGTCCTGATGACACCTACACTTTATGCCGCTTTTCTAAGCAACTGTTGTAAACAGTCGCTCTGCTCTGCTATTGGCTGGATGTGTAGTTATAGAAAATGCTTAGCACAGGCCATCTCAATTGCACGAGCAAAATCATATTCAACTAAACTCCACGTCACAATGAATAGCATCCTCACTTCTAAGCTCAATACTTCGAAGAATATGGCATCGATTGTAATGTTCTACATGTCAAATTAATCCCCGTTCAATTCTGCATTGAACGGTGAAAACTTGAAATTTATATTTTTTAAATTTTATAATGACATTAGAACCAAAAAAATTGCCCATTTTTGAAGACATTCCACGGATTATGCAAACTTATTGGCCTATAAACTTAATACTCATCCGATTTTAGTGACATTTTGTCACAGTGTAAGGGTGTTTCTGTTATGTAGGCCGAATTAAAAAATCTTAATATAGTTCATATAACTAATTAATTTCATAAAAATTTTCCAGCAATAGGAATATAACTGTTTTATAAGGTAATGAAAAATAAATCATATTATGAAATGCAGTATACCAGAATTCTATATCTAGTGATATTTATAAATGAATAAAAAATTGTTATGTAGAAGCAGTCATTACTGACTTAAATACAGTTGCAACCCGAACACAGGGATTTTTTTTTGTTTTTTCTGTGTTGTGGCTACAGTGTTAACCATACACATTCTGTAAGCTGCCTGTACAAAAAATTAAAAGTTCTTGGTTAGGACACTCAACAGCTTAATACTGTAAGGGGATACCGATGTCTGTTGTGAAAGACAGTTAAATTTAAAGTCAGTCATTTATCACCTAATTGGTCACGTATGTTTCTATAATGTGTTTAAGTAAAAATTGGATTAGCTTTCTGCCTTATTCTTATCATGAAATTAAAAAAACCGTACCTGTCAAAGTTTACCATATGGGAAGAGCTGCAAAGCATCGTAAAAATTAACATTCCTTAGATTTTTGTCATTTTCTAACAGTTTTACATATTTAGGAGGCTAGTCCATCAAATGGAGCATTGACTGTATTTAAAAACATAATTTGAATGTACTGTAACAGGAACGAAGAGGAGACGAGAAAAGACACGAATGTTCGAGAAATCCATTCATAAAAATAGTTAAGAAATAATAGCAACAACAAGAAATAATAATATAACAATAACTTACACAATAGATCAGTTTTGTAAATGACAGTTGTAACCATAAAAGTGGGTCTATTCATTCATAAGGGTATTGTGTGTTATAAAAAGGGTATTTTTATAAAGTTGTTTACGTTTTCTATTTACAATAGTTGACCTATTAACAAAAGGGATTTTTCTAGCATTCATTAATAAAGAGTTATTATTTTTGTACTTGAGTAGATTTCACTACTTGATTCTGGAAAAATCTTTATGAATGAGTAGGTATAAAAAGAGACGCCCCCGAGGCGGTCAGTCAGTATTCGTGTGATCTTTGCCGAAGAGTAACGGGTGTATATTTACAGGTTATACATCCGAGTATTGTATCCGTGCAAAATTGTTATACCGTTTCTTTGTTGTGTGTATATTGTAAAGTTTTGTAGTTTATTGTAGTTTTGTGAATTCAGTTTGTGTTGAATGTTAGTGTAATCTATAAAAGTGATTGTAATTAGGCTAACTAAGTTGTAAGTTATTTATTGTTTACTATCTAGTGTAAGTGAATTATTAAATCATTTATTGTGTTGTTTAATTATAATTAGTTTAATCATTTATTTTGTAATCTTTTAGTCCAATAAATATTTGTAATTTGTAAATTTTAGTGTATTAATTATTTAATAACCTAGATCCCGAGACGGACCTTAGCAATAAGTGTCACAGTACTTTCATTCTTTAACATTAATTGTTAATTTGTTTAACATCCAACTGTTTTGCACATTACTGCTAATGCATTCTATTTTATGTGATAAATTGAGGCGATAGCTGGAACAAGGGCCTTCACACAAAACCTTGTTTTGAGATTCAGTTGATCAAAGTTTACTGGCAAGTAGGGAATATGAGTAGTATACACACTCGGTGCAAAAACAGTTTCATAAAAAAGAAAATATCTTCAGGTTTACATTAACATGATTATAATATTGTTAAAATCAACAAAAACCACCACTAATATTAGAATATGTTACTATGGGTTGAAGGCCCTTTTTATAGAGAACCAAAAATATTATTATATTATATTAATTGTATATTAGAGGAAAACGATAGTTCAATGTACGAGATGTCAGAATTACGGACACACGAAGACTTACTGCAATCGCACTCCTCGTTGTGTTTGCTGCGGCCAACAACATCATTCTACCGACTGCACAAAATCAAAGCAGACCCCAGCAACATGTGCGCTGTGTGGACAAGGTCACCCAGCCAACTATCGTTGTTGTATGGTACATAAAAACCTACAGAAACAACGCCATGTATCGTTCAACAACGAGATAGGCAACCATCATCTTTCACCGCAACAGTCATCATCAACGTCTATGTCACACCAGATTCCACAACCTGCACATTCAAAAGATTCAACACAACAATCACCATCATTCAAGAACATCTCCCAATCGCCATCAACCAGTTCGCATTTTCGGCGTCCATCTCTGCAAGATCCGGGTACAAACGGACAACAGTCTACTTACTCAGCCGTGTTGAATGGTAAGCACAGTCCAGTCAACTCTGAACGTATTTTTCAATTCATTTCTTCTTTGGTTAACGAGCTAAACAATTTAATAGCTCCTCTCCTTTCACTTCTAAATCAATTAACTCAAGTTTTGTGTAACAATGGCCCATAGGTTTAATAATCAATCGACTTCATCGCTTCTTGTTTTACTCTGGAATTGTAACGGAGTACTTTAACACAAGAACGAATTAGAACTGACGCTGACTGACAAACGCATTGACGTTGCCCTTCTCTGTGAAACTCACCTTACCACTAGACACAATTTTTGTATACTGTAAAGTTTTTGACTTTACAATTCCAAATTTTCGACTTTTGTTGAAAATCGTAGTTCCTAATATCCCTAGACCCTTGGAGTTGATCAAATTTTGTCTTTTTAAAATAACTAAAATGGTGTTTTTTTCTTTATTCGTTAAGGAAGATAAAAATATTATTTTATTATAAATAAAAGTTTGTAATTTTACATAACATATTTCTTTTCAATAATTTTTATTATTTCATAAAGAAATCACGTTTTTTTTATTTATTCTAGTTGGTTATATTTCACATGTTTTTACATCGCGTTTTCTCGTGGGAAATAAGAAACCCTAAAGGCCTATTTTCAGTTCTCATTGTTTAAAATCCTTACTTGGCAATTCCGGATCCTGAGAACAGTTTTTCAGTCCCATCTCTACGTACTTTTTTGTAGAGGGGGCTACAGTTACTTCAGCACTTTTTGCGGCCAATTAACGCGTTTGTTTTACGCCGGATTGTCAACTTCTTTCATAACGGCTAGTTTGATTGGTTTTCCCCCTTCCGTACGCTTGCAATTAGCGTCCTGGTCAGCCGTGTGTGTGCAGAAAATCGTCTGAGTGTTTTTTATATTGTGTACGCGTAAAGTCGTACTTCTAAGGTGTTGTGATTGGATACTCACTAAAAAAGGTAATTTTCTTTTGTACAACTAAAAAAAATGAAGAAAAGAAAAAAAATAACCTTTTTTTAGAACCATTCTAAATGGAAAATATAAAACAAAAATATAGTTAAATAATAGTAAAAAAAAAAATCTCATGTAGAATTAGTGAAATCATTTAGTTTTTTTGATTAAATAATAATAATAATAATATTAAAAATAATAATAATGGGCTAATAATAAGAACAAAATTTTAATTATAAAATGTTAAAACCTTTAAATTAAATACTTTAAATACGTTAAAAATATATATATATATATATAAATAATTAACAAAAATAATTTAATTCTGTTCAAATTTAAAAAAGAGAAATATTATTTTAATTAAACATGTTATCAAACTAAAATTCGTCTCTTTTATTTTATTTTAAAAATATGTCTTCCTATTTTGTTAGGATAGTTCTAGAAATAAGTTTTCAGATAGATGTACTGCATTAATTATATTCATAATGGGAGATACTTGAATGAACGTTACACAGTACAGTTATAAAGGTTCTGGGTACTGTTATAAAGAATCTGTACCTACAAAAATATTTTTGAATCTCCATATTAAACACTGCACCGTGTTTGCTTATTTATTTTGAAAAAAAAGAGTATATGTCTTGGCGAATTTACTAAAATTACTTGTTTCTCCAAGATTAATTCACCAACGGCTTTGTATGGTGATTTTTATAAATTTGCAATATGTTTTGGCTACAAAGTTTTTTTTTCACTGTCTAAAAGGATTCCGTAATCCGAAAACAGTCGTACCTTCTCGCAAACCACAAACCGAGAACAGTGGCTCTTGAGTGAAATCTGAGCTGATATTTCACACTAAGAAACTGAAAACATGGTTTTGACTCTTCCATCAAAACTTGCCCCAAAACATTTTTTTATTCCTTCGTAGGAAATTTGGACGTTGGGCCATTCTACGACGTCCTGGTGGAGGCAACCTTTAATAAAGATTATTTTTATCTAGTAAAAACAGGTAAGTGGTTGAGTGAAATTTTCAGGTTATTACCGCTGTATGGAGTAGAAGAATGGAGACATCTACTTGATGCACAATATAAACACTCACACTACCTCATGAACAACAAATTCACACTTTAATACTTTTAATTTAAAGTAAATTTTTTTAAAAATTAAACCCTGTTCAAAGGATACACTAATTCACGTGTTTGGAGCACGGTACATTCTAAATAATAATTTTTCTTAATTTTGTTAGTATTACAGCCACAATGCATTTTACTACCTTACATTTTAATATATATGACATATACATAATTATAATACTTATAGATCTGACCACCTTGACTGTAACGCACACGGTGGTACAGCCATACTAATAAAATGTTCTTTACTACACTCTTTTTACCCCACCACTGTTAGTAACATTATTCAAAATGTAGCTATATCCGTTCAATTTTCTGATTTCTCCTTGACTTTGGCCGCTGTTTATTGTCCGCCACGCTTTCCGATCTTGGCTCCTGAATTGTCTGAATTCTTTGAAACACTTGGCTCTCAATTTATTGCGGGAGGCGACTTTAATTCGAAACACCAGACTTGGGGCTCATGGCTAAATAATCCACGTGGGAGACAACTCCTCTCTTCACTGTTGCAATGTAATTTAAATGTTCTTGCACCCAATGAATTTACTTTTTGGCCTACTTCTGCTCGCAGACAACCTGATCTTCTAGACTTCTTTGTAACCAAAAACCTCAATCTCTTCTCTAATATAAAAACCATTCCATAACTTTCATCTGATCATTCTTCCATTCTATTGACCCTAAGTGATTACCCTGATTGTAGCGAGCCGCCATCATCCTTGACTCGAGGTGTAGTCGACTGGCATAATTTTCGTTACGGAGTAAATAGTAACCTAAAACTTAGTGTGCCTTTAAAAAGTGCTGAAGAAATAGAATCTGGTGTTGAACACTTTGTTGGTGTAATACAACAAGCTGCATGGAAGTCACGTACGAGTTTATTCACTCCTACCCCACTACCAACGTACCCATCTTACATTAGAGCTCTGATAAAAAAGAAACGACATGCTAGAAAATTATGGCAGGTTTTTAGAAGGCCTTCCCGTAGAAGAATCTATAATAGGTTTAATAACAATTTAAAATTTGCAATAAAAGATCATAAGAAATTTTGCTTTGAAAATTACGTAGCTTCTTTTAACAGGCAAGATAAATCCCTCTGGCTTGCTACCAGGAGACTGTTGAAGTGCCACGCAGCTTCCCCTGCACTCCGAGCGCATGACGGTACATGGGCGTCCGGTGATCGAGAAAAAGCAGCATTGTTCGCTAACTATTTGTCACAAGTGTTCAAACCTCACGTAGATATTTTTGACGCGCAACATAGTCAGTTGGTTATGGATCGGATATCTGAGGCGTTACCACTTCAATTGCCACCGAAATTGTTCACCCCTGCTGAAGTTAAACAACAGATTTTCCAACTTCCGTTAAAAAAGTCTCCAGGTTATGACCTTATTACTGCAGAGGTCCTCCGAGAGCTTCCTAGGAAAGGAGTAGTTTTCCTTTCATATTTATGCAATTCTGTGTTACAAACAACAAAGTTTCCTGCTCAGTGGAAGCTTGCTGAGGTCAAAATGATTCTTAAACCAGGTAAGCCACCAAATAACCCAACCGCCTATCATCCGATTAGCCTATTGCCAGACTGCTCCAAAATTTTCGAAAAACTACTTCTGAAACGACTACTGCCATTAACTGATCATATAATTCCTAATCATCAGTTTGGTTTCCGTTCTAACCATTCTACAATTTACCAACTGCATAGAGTGGTGGATTATGTTGCTGAAGCTCTCGAACGTAAAGAGTATGCCGCAGGTGTTTTTCTCGATATAAGCCAAGCCTTTGATCGGGTTTGGCACAGAAGCCTGCTCGCTAAATTAAAAGTTCTTCCTTCCAATTATTACTTGATAATTCAGTTCTTTTTGATGGAACGTTTCTTCTATGTCTGAAAAAATTGCTGATTCTCATTACTACCCACTATTAGCTGGAGTACCTCAGGGATCTATCTTGGCACCACTTTTATATTCTATTTACACTTCTGATATACCATCCCATCCACATACACTTCTTGCTTCGTACGCCGACGGTACTGTAATTTTGTACTCTGCCGATAATCCCGCTCAAGTATCTTATGTCCTTCAACAGCATATTTCCCTCCTGGAATCATGGCTCACTAAATGGCGGATCAAAGTCAACACTACAAAAACGTCTCACGTTTTATTTACCCTGCGTAAACGTGTCTGTCCTCCTTTGTTTCTTTATGACACTCAACTTCACACTTCTGAATCTGTCCGTTATCTAGGTTTATATCTAGATAAGAGGCTCACATGGAATGTACACGTAAATAAAACGAGAAAGGCACTCCAGGACAGGTTCAAACAGTTGTACAGACTTCTTTCACGCAAATCCAAGTTACCAACTACGTCTAAATTAACTATTTACAACTCCTACCTTCGACCAATATGGAGCTATGCCAGTCAGCTTTACTGCTGTGCCAAACCATCGGTGTTCAGTACTACGTCCGTTTAAATTTGAATTCCTGCGCGTTCTACTAGCGCGCCCTTTCCCAACCTCTTTGTACAACCTGTATCCGGCTACGTCACTAACCTGCTTCCGTCCTGTTCATTCACTCTCTTGTCCGATCCTGCCATGGCTTCCTGCCTCCGTTGAACCTGCTCTTGTTATCCGCATTCATCCAAGTTGTTTACCGCAATATGACTAACTTGTGTGTATTTTAGTATTGTTTGTGCATTATGTGTTGTGTCTCTTCAAGTTGTTGTTTAATTCAAGTTGATTTCTACGTATTACAAGCCGTTTCCCGCCTAGCTGCCTTCACCTCGTGTTGATGCCATTGACCGCATTGCTGAGTATAAACTGTCTGCTGTATATATGTTGTTACAAATAAACGTAAGTGCATTTCAATGCTATTTGCTCACTGGTTAGTTAATTTTCTTTGTTCTTATCCTTGTATTGTATTCCTTTCTTATTCCACCGTTATACGTGTAAGTTGCTACGTCGAAAGCAACTTCGGGCTTAAGTGTTCCAATTAAGTAATTGTCGATGGTACAGAAAGTCTTTAATTACATTCCGTTTACCGCTTTATACAATCGGTATTGGCAAAGATTCAGCGTTTTCAATCAAAGCTTTTACAGAGGATAGATAACGCCCCATATTATGTAACTAATAGAACGTCTTTTTTAGTTACATTTTATTTAATTACACTCAGACCTAAACGTACCCTACATAAATGACGTTTTCTTAAAACTATATACAAAATTTAGGAAGAAACTCGTGAACCACCATAACCTATTGTCTCAAACCTGGCTACGCAGACTCTCCCAAACAATCCAATAAGACGTCTGAAACGTCGATGGAGCCAAGACCTCATCTACTAACTTAGTACTGTAATTGACTATCCATTTCAATGTTCTAAATGCTGCATTTAATGCTACACTTGTCTATTCACGTTGGAGTTCTGTCACTGGACTGTGTCTCCACTCACGTTTGTATACCATGTTGATTTTTCTCAAATTTTGTGATACCACATTTACTGATTGTTTCTAACAGATTGTGAATTTCATAAATAGAAAAAAAATTTAATTTATTAATCTGAATGACTGAACGGAAAGATTGTTCTGAATTTTTATTTTAATAATGTTCTGAAGAAGGTGGTACCATTGAAACACGCGTAAGTTTTTTAAACGTAAATAAGCAACCATAGGTAAAGCGATAAATTTCATTTATACTGTAATTTAAATTTAATGCTTGGCAGGATGCATTTCAAAAATTTATTTACACATGCAAAAATGTCAAATCTGACCAGGAATCCTGCTGTAAAGCCATTTGCGCTGACCAATAAATCACCTGACGTCGCTTTTTGTAAAACAATATACAGTATTTTATCATTTTCTACTTTATCTTTACCAAATACAAATATAAATCAAAACACAATCTATTTAAACCAAAAACCTAACAAATCTGTAAACAATTCAATTATTTTACTATAAAATATTTATGGCGCGCATGACACTCCAATTATTGTAATATTTTAACAATACCTTTCAAAAAAGAGTATTCATAAGTAAACAAAAATTTACTAAGCTGCCATTATTTAACTTAAATATACAGGGTGATTCATGAAGTTCTCCCCCCACTTCTACAGCACATTGTACTAGTAAAAATAATGAAAAAATGTTATATAAACATAGGTCCGAAAACGCTTCGTTAGCGAGTTACAGCTAGCGAAAGATTTCGCCTGAATTCCTGGGCAAAGAGTAAAATAAAGCCATACTGAACTTTTGGAAAGGTTAATTAAGTAAGAAATGTCGTGAATTCTTATGTACTTTTACCTGATAAAGCTAATAAAATAGGTTTCAGAACTGTACCTGTAGTAGTTTTTGAGGGATTCACGGTTAAATGCAAAAAATTGGGGCACGAAACAATGTTTTTTTAAGTTTCATGTACAATAACTTTGTTAAATTGGTAATAAATACATAAAATCATCAAACATTAATTGTAGAGAATTTAATTCTGAGAAAATTGATATAATCAAAGTCTAAAATAAAACAGAAATAAGTATCAAAAAATCGATTTTATTCAGTATAATACATTACTAGTTTTAAGCAAAATTAATCAGGTTGGGCCAACCGTACGCACCTTTTTATAATAGATGTTCGAAAATGAGGCCATCATTATCAATACATTTTGCAGCACGTTTGTGTATTGCTTTTGTTGCGTTTCTTAATTTTTCAGGGCTTCCCTGTATCTGCACAGCCGAATCCATAATACGGGCAATTAATTCATCACGAGAATTCACTTTTGTCTTGTATACAATGTCTTTCATCCATCCCCAGATGCAATAATCCAATGGAGATAGATCTGGGGATCTTGGTGGCCAAGGGTGAGGCCCTCCACGACCAATCCAGTGTCCAGGAAATTGATGATTTAAATAAGCAGAAACGGCACGTGAAAAGTGGGGAGGTGCTCCGTCATGCTGGAAGTACAAATTTTGTCTGAGACGTAAAGGAACATTCTCTAACAGCTGCGGCAACTCTTCTTGAAGGAAATACAAATAGAACTCAGCATTTAGGCGTCCAGGTAATATGAAAGGTCCAATCAGCCGATTGTGCAAAAGGCCACACCAGACATTGACGCTAAATCGGTGTTGAAAGTTCTGTTCCACTACCTCATGTGGATTTTCTTCTGCCCATGAGTGTTCATTGTGCAAGTTATTGACACCATCCCGAGTGAATTGTGCCTCATCCGTAAACAAAATACGCTTGTAGAGTTGATTATTAATATTCAAAAAGTTGCAAAACTCCAAGCGAAGCGGACCATCCCCTGGCTGTAGATGTTGAACCTTTTGTTTATGAAACGGATAAAATTTGTTTCGATTTAGTGACCTCCACACCGTTTAGATGTGAATGTTTTGTACTTATTTCTGTTTTATTTTAGACTTTGATTATATCAATTTTCTCAGAATTAAATTCTCTACAATTAATGTTTGTTGATTTTATGTATTTATTACCAATTTAACAAAGTTATTGTACATGAAACTTAAAAAAACATTGTTTCCTGCCCCAATTTTTTGCATTTAACCGTGAATCCCTCAAAAACTACTACAGGTACAGTTCTGAAACCTATTTTATTAGCTTTATCAGGTAAAAGTACATAAGAATCCACGACATTTCTTACTTAATTAACCTTTCCAAAAGTTCAGTATGGCTTTATTTTACTCTTTGCCCAGGAATTCAGGCGAAATCTTTCGCTAGCTGTAACTCGCTAACGAAGCATTTTCGGACCTATGTTTATATAACATTTTTTCATTATTTTTACTAGTACAATGTGCTGTAGAAGTGGGGGGAGAACTTCATGAATCACCCTGTATATATACAGGGTGATTCATGAAGTTTTTATCTCTTGAGAATTTTATTGTTACTCAGAGAGACACAAAAAAATAAATAAATTTTGGTACCGGATGCGAAATGGCGGTGTTTTGAAACTATTTTATCCACCGTACCTTGGAGAGTTTCTCACCAGAGTGCTCTCGCTACGCCCCTATGTAAAAATATACGTATATTATGTATATTCTTACAAGGACGTCAGTTTCACATCTGCTATCAATTTCGCGTCCACCGGTTAAGAAAATAGACAAAACCGGTTATAAATAGATATTGTGTTGTGTTAAGAAAAAAAGTTTAAAAGAATAATAAAAACAAATTTTTATTAATCATCGAATTACAATTCTTTCAAAACTCACAATCTAATTTACTAAACATTCAAATAAATATTATTCGGCAAATTATTTGATATAAGTAATACAATTAAATTGAAAATAATTATATATTTTTTGATAGAATTAAAAAACTCTCTTTTCCGATAGATGATTTTTTGGGTTGACAAACTATCCTGGAAGGAAACCGGTGCTGCGCATAGTAGTATCAGGATTAAATTATTGTTATGGCTGGCAGGATATCTTTCTAAACGCATTGTATACACAACGTATATTATACGCAATTTTGAAGAGTTGTTTTCCGCCGTGCTGTCGCCTTCCATACATGAGTCCATCGCACACCGCTTTGGTTTCTTTTTTCAAATTAGGCATAAACCCACTATCAACGAATCCATGAACAAATCCTTTAGTAATTTGTTTACGTCGTTCGTTTAGTAACTAACGGGTTGGTCTAGTCTAGAAGAAAAGTCGTCGCCGCAAGTCAGCTGATTAGCTGACTTTTCGACAGCTTTTCTGACAGCTGATTTTCGGAGATGGAGGTTCCTAGTTTAAATCGTAATATATAGTATAATTGGTTCTTTTATACGAATTTGAATACTAGACAGTGGTTACCAATGTACTTTGATGGTTGGGGGTCAATTAACCATACTCTCTCAGGAATGGTCGGCCTGGGTATATACGAGACTACAGCTCATTTAAACGTCATACATATCATTGGTTCATGGGGTTGCTTATTGTTCTCAATCGAACAAATTGCAACCTACACGCATTAGGGATAAAACAAAACAAAAATTTGTTTAAGAATTTTTAACATGTTATTTCACGCTTTTTTTAACATTACACCACCTGACAATTGTCAATCAAATATTTCCTGATTACGCTTACGATGTGTAAAAAGAATGCGCATTTTGCTGTTTGCCCACTCTCACTGCAAAATGGTTCAAGTACACTTCCATAATGCTATTTCGTATCATGTAATATGTCGCCCCAATTACTAGGTTGAGCAGTTTTACAGTAAGTAAATAAAACATTAAAGAGAAAAAACTTTTTCTAAAATATAAAAAATTAAAAATGGACTAGGAGTAGATTATTATTAGCCTTGTTTTTTGCTTAAAAACAATGCGATAAAAAATTAAACTAAGAAATTTGGGAAATAGCAAACTTTACTAGACAGACCTGAACCAAGTAGGCATATTTTAATATTTATTCTGGACCGATTTTCTTTCATTATAAAATTCTGGACAGAGATTACAGATTTCAGAAAAAAGTGTTAAGGGTAGAATAAAGTACACCCATTCAGTTTTTTCCCTTTTTCTCTTACAACATCTGAACAAACGACATTTTTTTTAAATGCCCGGAAAAAACAAGGGCCATCGATTTAGACAAAAATGTTTAAATATTAATGAGTGGGTGACCTAAAGTGAAGTTTGTACCATCCAGTTCACCTCGATTTTCTCGCGAGTATGAGCTTAACAATCGTAATATTTATGGAACGTTCCGAAACAGCAGAACGACTCTCGATAGGGATAACGATAAAGTTTAAATTGAATTTCTTAGAGTATCGCCACCATTCCTAAGTTTTTCACGATTTTTTCGCTGATTTCGGCAGACCAAACAAAACAATTTACAGAACAGAACAGAACTTCTACAGGTTTAGCTAAGTAAAACAAGGAGTGAGGTAGTTTAGAATTGCCTTCCTCGCCGAGTTGAAAAATATGCTTATCAGTATGCAAGGCCGTCTGAAAAGCACCTATTTTCCACCCTGCAAATGACACACCTCACGTTATTCACCACAGGGTCTGGCTGCATAATGAAATTCATTACGCTCAGAGGAGATATAACTCTGACAAGTATCTTTTAAACTTGCACCTCTTCTGTTCTTAAATACTTCAGTCATATGTTTGGCTTACCATGTGATAAAAACAGAACTAAATTTTTTTTAGTCCTGGAACAAGCAAATCGAGTGCAAATAATTTAACACTCCACCTGCCTGTTGTGTGCAACCCCTTACAGTACTATTATTTTATTAAAGGCAGTTGCCACTGACAATCAGAACATGCATTTTATTCCGTCACTTGGGCGAGTAAATTTAAATCGATAATTTAAAGGATACCCACATCGAGAAAATGTTTCCAAACGGCGAAAATATTTTTACAAAAGATAATAAATTGATAAGAGAGTAGATTAGTCGATTTTTTTAAAGTAAATTCAGTACACTCGCAAATGTCCAACACGAGTCATGAAAGTGTAGGTCAACAGAGACTGTAATTTCCCGATACTGGAGAAGCTTACTGAAATTAATCATTAGCAAAAACAAACCCCTGTTATTTATTTTTTGATTTTTGTAAAGCTTTTGACCGTGTCCCGTATGATTTGCCCATAAAAAAATTGAGGTGTATGGTATTAGAGGGACATCAAAGGGTCGGATTGCCATCCAATCATTGCAAAGTTAAAACAAAATACACATAAAATTTTATACAAGTTAAAAGGGGAGTTCAACGAGTTAGAATTTTAAGACTCTTGCTATTTTTAATTTTTGTTAACGATTTCGCTGAATTTCTTGGCTCCTTCAATGTTATATTATTTGCTGATGATACGATAATATCTTTCGAAGATGAAAACTATGAACAAGGTTTAAAACTAAAGAAGCTTGAAGTAAGGTTATAGACTGGATGCAATAAATAATCTAGTTCTCAACTCAGATAAAACTGTGGCCAAATGCTTCACTGGTCGTAAGGAAATAAGTAACCAAAGTAAGGATATCTCCATTAATGACAATATGTCAAAATCTTTTGTAACAGGTAAGTTACAAAATTTTTAGAATAAATATTAGGTAGCAAACTATCCTGGGACAGGTGTATTAAGGAACGTGTCTGCTATATAATCAAATCCTACTGCTACGCCCTAAAACGCTTAAAAATAAGGTACTTAGCGTACCAATACCTTTGAGTATTTATAATGTTTACAAATTCTGTTGGATTTGTTTTTAATTTAGTCACACTTAAACTTATTCAAATGTATGTTTAAAAAATCAAATAATGTTCAAATTATTCCGCCATATAATTACTTTTTATCTGGTTTTTTGTTAATTATAATGATTAAAATTTTTAATGATTTTTAATGATCAAGTTGACTTATGAATATGGACACTGTTTACTATAAAGAATTCGTTTGTAATCAATTGGTCTTAGCATATTGTTTGGCTGTCTTGGTCAAGGTTTCACATAGTTTTTCTTGGCCTCTCCAAGTGAATGCCTTGTCTGTCTCCTTTTTGTCTTCTGTGCAATAGTATAACCTTCCAGTTCCTTATCCCAAGCATTTGGACTTGTCAAAAATAATGTACATTATTTTACGTAACAATAACGTTTATTTATTTCATTATTTGTAATATTGATTCCTAGATTGGGTGGTTGGTTGACGATGTAAATAAAGTACTAGAAACCAAAAGAATATCAACAAAAAGTGGCCACCATGGCTTTTACAACACTAAATAATTTAAAAGAAAACGCAGAGAAAAATATCAGGGTTTGGAAGACTGACTGAAAGTTGTTTAGCCGAAAAATAATCTTGGAAATGGCCTGTTAAAGGATAAACTTCAACGTGTACAAAACAGCTGGATACGAGAATTATTAGTGCAATGTATACTTTGTTGAAGATCAAAGATTACCATTACTTGAGGAACAAGAATAAAAATACAAACTATGACTAAGCCGGACTGCATTTCAAATGTTGTAGAAATTTTAGTGGCCATCGTACTTTTGTATAATTTATAAAATCATTTTGATTCAGTCACTAAAACATGGAAATATAAACCTAGAGATAAGCGAGGCTTGGGAAGACCTAAAAAGAGATGAATACTGGAACAGGCCATTGAGCCTAATCTTTAACAGATGATGATGATGAAATCATTTGAACACCGAAAAGACAATGGGTGAATGGTACTCCATTTGAATATTGAACAAATTATGTCGCTTTACAATTACATAATTTTGTCAACTAAGTAAATATTTTAATTGCATTGTCTACTAATTGATCATA
Organism: Catonia carolina; assembly: GCA_035578175.1. NCBI lineage: Eukaryota > Metazoa > Arthropoda > Insecta > Hemiptera > Achilidae > Catonia > Catonia carolina. The sequence continues at coordinate 7,311,293 of JAQMRL010000004.1, forward strand.
TTATACTCGTAGTAATTACAGTCGAACCTCCCGGATTCGAATCTGATGGAACCGGCTGATTTCGATTTACAGAGGTAAAATATTGAAACAAAAAATGTACTTAAAAATTGCGTTTTAATAAAATTCATGTAATTCCATAAACTATTAAATTACAAAAGTCAAAATTATTAATAGACCACCAATTTGATTGAGGAAAGTTTTTTACAAATATTATTTTACTTGTGTTGTTTAGGTCATCAGCCGAAAGGCTGGTTTGAACCTGTAGAGGTTTTACTAAGTAAAACGAGAAGTGAGGTGGCCTTCCTCACTGAACGGAAAAGTACGCGTATCAGCATGCAGGGCCCTTTGCAAAGCACATATTTTCCCCTCTGTAAATGATACCTTTACTTCATTCACCACAGGGTTTACTTAATACTGTGATTAAGAATTAAGGGCATGTTTTGGTATTACAAGCTCTATTTGTACTCAAAAGCAAAAGAATATTCTACTTATAAGAACGATATGACAAATTATTGAAAAAACGACATAAAAAACAGAGTAAAATAAAATCGGGATACGCGTAAACAGTACAATACCTACAAACAAAATGTTAGGTTAGCCTACAGAAAATGAAAAATAAATTATTGGGTACCGAAAATTTTAGAAATTTTAACGAGTAAAATATCGCTTAATCTTAATGAATACAGCTACGGTATTTTTTACCCTGTTTGTACGAAAATCATACACCAAAGAAGGAAAGACTGCATTACTAATTTAGCCTAACTAATTTTTTTTTTTTTGCTTTCGTCAGGTTTCCTCTGACTTAAAAATTAACTGAATTTTTAATATTTCCTGATGCGTATTGAAGCTTTAAACTACGCTTGTTATGCCCTTATTTGGTCGTAAGGTTTTGTGACAATAATGTTTTGTAAGAAGTGTAATTGTTTGTGTTTCTGCCTGGTTTCTTCTAACTCAAAAGTTAACTGCATTTTCAGTGTTTTCTAAAGCTTTTTGTAGTTTTGTACAACGCTTACTGTGTCCTTATTGTCGTGATTTAACGCATGCTTCATTAAAAATCGTGTACAATGTGTAAATTGGAAATTTTGTAATTATTTTATTAATAATGTATAAAAAAATGTATTGTTACAATATATATGACCACGAAACTCACGAAAATTTTCGAATAGGGAGGTAATTTAATTCATATTAAGGACGATTTTTGAAGGGGATAGCATACAATTATATTCGATTTAGGGAGGATTTCGAATGAGGAGGTTTGACTGTATTTGTAACAATTAGGATATTTTAAATAATTAACTCTAACAAATAAAAAATATACTTTCTTTAATTATTCTGGTTTTACATTGATTTAAAATAAGTACCTATTTAAAATACATGTCAAAATAATAAACAACAAATAAATTATTTTGATGACTGGATTGGATTCCGTTGGAGAACGAATTGTTTTCATACGATGGTCTTGTGTGGAGAAGTACTAGGGTGAGATGTGAATATCTAACTACAATCATTAAGTGGCAAATGCTACAGTACACGTGCCGGTACGACATGGCAACATCGTTTACACTGTTGCAGGCTATAAGTCATAATAGCGGGAACGATGCCGGACGCGAAATTGTCGGTAATTTGTACGAACGCGAAATTGTCGGTAATTAGAAAGGAGTCTGAATTGATAGCACAGTGAATAAAATTGAAAAATGCTCAATTTTCAATATCAGGACAAACCAATACCAAAACTCAGGGTGTAAGTGTAACAAATACCCTATATACTCTCATCAAAGTTGAATATACTCTTCAAATAAGCGATGTGCGAAATGCACGCTTTTTGAAAAGACGCGGAATTGTTAGCGGGATGTATATATATATATATATATATATATAAAGGGGATGGTTGGAGATCAGTAAATAATTATTGTCGATGATACAGCATGGAGGATTATACAATTGTTATTCGTTACAAGCTATGTCGTGGTGTACGATATGTAATACTTTATTGAATAAAAGAATGCCTCGCTACTACGATCTTGATACGGTGCTATATTATGCACAAAATCGTATGTTCAAAGCAAGTGAATGTAAATTATATTGTATTATTTGTGAACAAAACGATGATGAACGGTATTGGATGAGGGTGTTAAGCGTTTATGAAGTTTTAAAAATAGTGATAAGTATAAAATAAGTATAAAGTAAGTATAAAATATGATATAAATTCAACACAGTAATTTTTTTTTACTAACCTATATCTCATAAAATCTTATCATAAGATTTTTTTTATGTGCGTACAAAGATTGTTATTACAAAGTAAATTACAAAGTTATAACAAAGTAAATAATAATATTAACAAATTTAACCAAAATATATTCTATGGACCATTACAAATACCCACAAAAAAATGTCAATAAGAATCCAATCCGTCCCACACAGAATAGTACAACACCGGGTACTTATTCATTACTGTAGTGACACGAAGAGTCTACCCAAATAGAAAAAAAATCACATATAAATTTTAGAATATATTTATAGGCCTTCGTTTTTTTGTCAAAAAAATGGTTAAATTTTATTGATTGGTTTGAACTATATTTAAATTTTATATTTTATTTTTTTTAAAGGAATATCATACTGGTTTGAATCATAGTATAATTTTACATTTTATTTTTTTTAAAAGGAATTAATAAAAAAATTTAAGAAAAACCAATCGACTCATTGCAGTTAAGGGTAAATAACAAAACTGAACAGAATAATAAAAAAGAATTGGTTGGCCAGTAAAAAAAACTCAATACGAATCCTGTCCATCCTACACAGAATAGTACAACGCCGAGTACTTATTCATTACTGAAGTGACATGAAGAGTCCACCCAAATAGAAAAAAATTCACATACCACAATTCCTGGATCGTATATGCCACAAAACGTAAGCTTATGTGATATATATATAAATTTGTTGAGAGAATTAGTCAAAAGAGTGTTCAAACTTAATCTTACTTTTTTTGTAGTTATAAAATCATATTTTAAATGTTTCTATTTAAAAAAACCAATATTTCGCATTTGTAAATACATTTTTAGCTTGTAGTGAATGTTTCACACCAACATTTTTTTACACTTATAATTTTTTTAATGAAACAATTGATAATTTCAAATCAGAGTCAGTACTGATTCTGGTGTTTCCGACAAATCAGTATCGGTTAGTGTCTTATTTTTCTTCAAAGAATATTCTTTGTCTATTTCTCCTTCTTCGGTTTTTTTCATTTTCATCTTCTTGTTCGTTACCATCGTCTCTACTATTGTAATCTTCTTCAATCATTATACCCCAACGGGAGTGTGAAGTTGACCTTATCTGTTCTTTTTTCTTCACGTATAATTTTCGAGCTGTATCCCGGTCGATTTTGTTTGCCGCGCAAAATTTCTGCCAGTCGTTATACACATTACGGTGAGTAGAAGAAGAAGATGAATAAGATACCATTTTTTATTTCCAACCCCACGTCCATCTTATGCGAATCAATAGAGCGAACACCACTAAGAGAACGATGAGAAAGGGAATGATCGCGTTTTCAAAATATAACAGAAACACGGGCAGCATGAAGCAAGTGCATAACAGACTCCACCAAACGGCTTTCGGGTTGAGCGGTTGGTTTTCGCGTGTGAATCGCTCGTAGTTGTTAGTTACGTCTTCAAACGCTCGTCCGATATGATCTATCACCTCCACCTGGTTTTTATTCGCCGATTCCAGATATGTCTCTATTAGCGGCGTCATAATTTTAGAACTGTATACGTAAAGATCGTCGGGCAGATGATCTGTTTGGTATATGGCATATAATTCTGGTGTTAGTTCGGAGAAAACTTCGCCGGGTTTTTTTGGATATACGTGGTCGTATAACTGTTTCAATTTCTCACAGTTTTTATGCAACTCTGCCTCACCGATTTCATATTTCATTCCGTATGGATCGACGACATCCAAAATGGCCCCAATCACTGACGTTAAGAATAACCCCGTCAAAAGTGGATTACTTACGGCCGTGATCAAACTAAGAGTGGGTCTCAGCAATCCTCTGGCGACAATATTCAATGACTCTGACAAGTACACAGAATTCATTACAGCGGTTGACAATGTTTCACTCGCCGTAATGGCCGATTGTATGGTCTTCCTGGCGGCCAGAACAAACGCATCAGGCGCCAACGGATACAGGATGTGTTTCGTGTAATCTGTTAACTTCTCTGATGTAGAATTTAGTGGTATAGATTCAGTGGATTCAGTGGTCGTTATGCTTCTAGTAGTGCGGCGGCCGCTGAAAGGTTTGCATTCGAAAACGACTTTTTCTCGGAGCGCAATCAGTGGATGTGCCACCGTACGGGTGATCGTTTTACCGAACAGATAATTTTCAAAAAAATTAACCACACTATTGTTCCCACAACCGGCTCCAGATGCCTGTATTTTTTCCCCGTAAAATTCACAATACTGTTTGGAAAACGAACAATTATTAGTTGCCGGATCCCACATCAGAGGCGGCGCAATCTTTTCTACTATACCCCGTGGATGTAGACAGAAATACTTTAATGCCGTGTTGGTCAGGTAACACTTACCCTTCGCTTCGTCCCAGAACGTGTCTAACGGTTTATTTTCCTTGAAACAGTTGTCCTGGCATCGATATATAGGAGCATTCAAAAAAGTAGATTTACACGATTGTATACCAGAATCCTTTTTGCAAACGTGTTCACCCAGTTGAAAACAACATGCCGATATACTCACAAAAATCTTTAGCCGACTTCAATTTGAAGTCGTTTGGATGTTGTTGAAGAAACCGTCGTGGAATCGATCCGTAAACGGATTCGTCCCACGGTGTCGCTTGCAAATAATTCCCCTTCCCCAATGCAGTTTGTTATATAAAGCGACTCTACGGCATACCCCGATACAATTCAACTGTTCTTCTTTCGATAAAGAACTATCTTCCATTTTTTGAAAATGATCTACGTCAACGAGTATCAGCCTATTTTGGCCGACATCATTAGAGCCAATAAATTCCGTTTCAATACCGAGTCGTTTAAGATGCGCAAAGGTACACTCTATACGCTACAAAATTCTTCACTCCATACATACCAGGGGCTGTGCGTGGAAAATGTTTCGTTTTTCGAAAAAGATTCGATGAATGAAAAGAAGGTGTTTTTAAAAGGATACGGTATGATAGCCAACAAGGATGTGGAAAGCGCGCTGCGTGACCAGATCTCCGTCGCATTGAAAGAAGCAACGGGACAAGATCATTTCCGGGAAAATTGCGAGGTCAAGTTGCGGTTCGCTAACATATCATGCTGTATGGCTCACAAACAGTGTGCGGAAGTGGCAAATATGTTGCAGCTTGAATTCGATAAACCATCATCGAGAAGTTGTGGATGGGTGTGTCTATTGAAGAATTTCGTACACGGCTCTGAAGATTATGAAGCGCTCAAAATGGAAAAGGAAAATGGTAGCGGAAAATATAAGCTTTGCAAGCCGCTAAACAACCCACAATCGCTAAGCATCGAGCCCAGTAAAAATATTTACAATCTGATTACCTCTCAGTTGGATGGGTTTATCACTGTTAAATTGGTCGGTGTGGTGTTTGCGGAAAATGAGCTGGAAAACCAAGAGTGTATCAAAATATGGTGTCATATTATGGAGTCACACTTTAAAACACCACTCTCTTCGTATGTTGAAAACATAACGTGGGCTGATGAAGCGGCCTAATAAATTATTCTTTTTCTTTTTATTTTACCAGTATCTTATTTCGAATAGTTTATCATTATCGAAAAGTAAAAATAATATTTATATTTTTTAATCTCCTCATGACCCAACATTGTGATATTTTTGTTGAATAAAGATAATCTGTCTATAACTGTATGATTTCTGTTGAATTTACTACTGTATAGCAATTCCACTCCGCTCATCATTTTCACCTCATTACCATTTTTCTCCTCCATCATCATCGTCATCACCATTTTTTATTATTATGGCTCGATATCAAATATCGAGTTGTATATGGTGAAGAGATATGAAAACAGTTCGTTTACTTCTAGTGTTGATAAACCGGTCATCTCCTCTTGACCGTGCAGCATTATGTGTTGTATACAAGTTCTAATCGCTTTGACGATTCTTTCTATGTTGTATTTTTCGATTGAAATATGGTCGGATAACATACTATAATCAAAATCGTTTGTAAGTTCGTAGATGGATTGTATTTATTCCCGGTCACGATTGCCGTATTTAACAAAAAGTATTAGAATAAAATTTATAAAGAAATCGAAATTCAGGTAATCTCAACAGGTTTTCTAGAAAAATTTCCTTCGCCTGTCGTCGCCTTTAATCGACAAAATAAAATCTTCGATACAATCGTGTTTCTTAACGGCTTCGATATGCTGATAACATATTGAGGTCATTTTTTTTACATACTTAGCGGGTTTCTTCTGATTTATTGTTGTTGTTGTTGGTGGTGGTGGTGATAATGATTGTTTGGAAGGGTCATGTGTATTCGTCTTATGGACTCCATCTAAGTATTCGGTCAGTTTCGATCCGAGATACCCGAAAACCAGGTATACGAATATCATTATGAACGCCGTTATTGGAGATTCGGCAGCCAACGGCGAGTCGTACGACAGCCCGAGGAAGTTAGTTTTCATTTTTGTCAACAAGTTATAAATTCCGCACCCGGCTGCTCAGCGCTCAGTTATTTTATATTACTCAGATAGGAATATCAAACTCGCTGCGAAACTGTTTCGACACAGTTATCCGTCCCATGGACGACCCATCGTACACCCCGTTTAACGCTGTATCACAATTGGATTGGATAATCATCGATGGCCACATGTGGCTCTATAAAGTCGCATATGGTTTGACCGACATTTTGCAAAACGAAGAACAAATTGGACGGCTATTCTTAGACCAACTTATATCTTTCGTGAATGTATTATACCTGCTCACCAACAATACTCCGATCCGTTGTGTATATATTTGTTTTGAAGGACCCACAACCTCGAACCACAAGCATCATACTCAGATTAAAAGTGATAACCACCACGAAAAGGTCGGCCTAGGTGTTTTGAGTCGCAACGAAAGAACCGCTTTTATCAGGTCGTTTGGCGATCACGTCCAACAACTTCTACAGTCATCCGACGAGTACGCCGCTATGGTTTGTCTAACGGAAATTTCATACTGCCAAGAACCCGGCGAGTCGGATATTAAAATTCTAAAGAAGTGTATAAAATTGGACAGGGGTTCTCGCATGGTCATATTGAACAACGACTCTGATATCTTTATTTCCTTAGTGCGGTTACGAGGGTATGAAAACCTAACCGTTCTACTGGACATTCCCGAGAGAGGAATACACTATATGACAACGAAACATCTAAACGAAATAATACCGGACTTTTATACGTATATGTTTTTCGTTTTGTTTTTCTGCGGTTGTGATTATGAATGTCCAATAATAAGCGCCACTAAGAACCAGATGGCAACTATAAAGAATTTCCTGGCGGATAACAACGTCCGCGATGTGACACCGAAATCGCTATACAAATGTTGGATGAAATTGCCAACCAAATCTCGGTTACATGTCACCGGTATAGATAATAGACAAATTTTAAAACTGATACAATTGAAATTGTTCTCCGTAACAGAGGCCATATCATATTATTGTGGACAAGCAAACTTCAGCGATGACCATCCATCTGCCAGTTTTGATTTCGGCCGGCTCTGTAAGGTGTATAAAAACCTAAAGTTAAAATGTTGAGCCAACATTTGCATTACGAGCATGGACGAAGAGAGTGTTCCACCACGCGACGACAGAATCATAACCGTATTCACAACCACCCCACCAGAAGAGCGGAAAAATATTTCCGAGTATCTAGACGAAACTGAATTGGCGATATCATACGAGTTACGAAACACCGAGGTCAGTTTTGACGACCAATACTTAAAGAAATTTATTCTGACCAAATCCAGGCGTCGACCCGACATCCGCAGACTCCTGATCGGTGACGCTCAACAGGACTTCTTTGGCGTTATTGCTTCTGTTGAAATACCCAGAAGCGGTAATATATCTATATCCGGAACTGGATGGTTGTGTAAAAACAACAAGTCCTGATGTATACGAGACACATAAGGTGGTGATCATAAGAAATGATATAGAGAAAAATAAACAGGTTGACGGGATCGACAGTATAAACGCAGCCGAGGTTATCAAAAACTTTGAAAAATATATCATAGAGCGAACACTGATTAGAAAACTAAACGAGCAGCGGTTCACTTGCAGTAGGTGTAATTCCAGTCTCTCGGTTGTAGAATCGAGTGGAGGCGTCAGAAGTCTGGACGAGTTGACAGCGGTGGGTGTGATGTGTAAGAATTGTGACAATTTAAAATGATCCTGTGTGAAATATGTGGATTGTTTTACAATCAGGACGAATATGATTCTCATTTTAACAGCGATGAGCATAAATCGGATACCATTTTCTTGGGAATGATGTTGGTCGAGTCGGTGGGAAAGAATCGACAGGATACGTTCATCATTTATAATCCGTTGAAAATTATAAATCTGTCATCCTACCTGAAATGGATAAAACCTTTTGTGAAAGATAAACTAACCGGAGTTTATCCCTGCTACAAAATCAACATGATACTCGATTGTAAATTTTTCAAGAATGGCGAATTTGAGACGAGGAGGTTCAAGACCAAAAACGAGCCGTATTTTAGCGGTAGTAATTCGGATGATTTTCTGGACAGAAATTTCAACAAACTAACCAATGAAAAGGAAGAATGTGATCTTAAAGGCTCCGGTTGGACGTTTATAGAGCCAGTATCTTTTGATTTTTTTTTTTTTTTTTTTTTTTTTTTTTGGTTTAACGTCCGACTGTTCTGCAGTTACTGCTAATGCAGACGGTGAAGGATGAAATGATATTTTGTAACGTATGAAAAAATGCCATGCCTGAGTGGGATTCGAACCCAAGACCGCATGATGAGAGGCGAGCACGTTACCAACTGCGCCAATGCGGCCGGCAGTATCTTTTGAACTGCGTAAGAATGCATTCTTCCCAATGGGACTCAATGCAGGCGATTCCTTTGTATACTGATACGTTGCAAAATGTACTTAGATTTGATCTGCTTGTTTTTCCGCCGATAATACCGAATCAGTATATTATTTTCACATACAATCGTATCGCAAATTTCAACAATAAAAATATAATACGGGAACTAGAAGGAAATAGTTATGACGTGACACCGCACGATGAAGCATATATTGCGTATTTATTCGGGACCATTTTGTCGGAGTTTCATATTAATTATCGTATAGAACCAATGTCATTACACGTCGTAGCTAATGATATACGGTTAAAAACTATAGGATATAATTTAAAAAACAAAAAACGACTCCTCAGTCGCACACTCTTCTGGTGTCTGAATATATATACAGGTTGGACTGTAGAGTTGCCTCAAACACATATTATACGGCGACGACGGGAGCACTCGGAAATCGCATATCTACGCAGGCTTATTGCAGACACTATTGAGATAGTTAATTATATCGGACAAAATGACACTTCAAACGTTGTATGATTACGGTAAAAGTGTGGTCGGCGCTGAAAATTTCGAAAAAATGATCGAGAGTGAAATGGAACATCTTATACCATATATGAACTGCATCAGCGAAGGTTCTAATGTGGGTATCAGTATATTCAAGCAAATCCAACGCAACGCAACACAGGCAAGTCTTAACTACAAATACAACAGCATCCTCACAAAAGAGACCGACCGAGATTTGAATATTTTTTTTTTGGATGTACAGGATTTTCTAGATTTAAAACGGCCAAAGGCTTTGACATTGGTGAAGTTCGACGACGATTCACAACCCGTTGTCTTGCCATACAAAAGAACACAAACTTTAAAATTTGATTGGTTGATATATTGGCAGTGGGAAAAGCCAAATAGCGTTATCGAATGGTGTACGGATGTGTTCAACTTCAACCGGGTTATGGGCGGGATGTGTGGAGTGATCAAAATGTCCAACCTGTTGGAACGTTTAGAGATAATAGGTTCGTATAATCTCACTCTGCTTCTCATCACTCTAATGACTGTCCATGAGCGTGATTTCAATCCGATTTCACGCAACGCCAAACCCGAAAAGAACGAAATTCTCAAATCGTTCGTCTACGAAGACGTGCAGAGGAAGATGAAGAAGACGTGCAGAGGAAGATGAAGAAGACCAAAATCGGCGTAGACCATTTAGTGTATTCACGAACGAGAAACTTTTTTTTAATATACCCGCCCTACAGGGAACCAATTCCTTTTCGTTCAGTATTCAGCAACATTCGGATTGTCCTATCGTTGGTGGTGTAGAAGATTACAGAATCTCCTCGGTCAACCACACAGGAGATCCTGTTTCCCACGAGTAGACCGGTTTCGGGATCAGATGTGTTAAAAATTCTAATGTAGTGGTTTTGTATACCGCACATCGGACATGTATCTAGGCGGTTTAATCCGTGAAAATACAAGCCGCAAAAACTGCAATAATATAAATAAGAAGTGTTAATCATTTCTTTTTTTATTATAATGTCAACATTCTTCGTGACAAAGTGGTTGAAAAGAGGATATGTGTGTGTAGATAACGACGGCAGATGTCGAACCGAACAATTCCTTTATACACCTTATATCCACATACATGTGCTAATAAAATCAAAAAATATTTTCGAAAAGAATATAATCACCCTACTAGAAACGGGTGGAATATATAAGATTGAATACAGAGATGATCTGGATAATTTACGAAACGAATCGAAAATATGTGCATACGATATTTCCAAGGGCCTTCTAAAAGGAACCGCTGCGTATTTGTTTTGTAACCCGCTTTTCTCGAAACAAGTCGAATGCGTTTTGAGATGTAATCGAACGTTTTTGGCTTATACGACGTATCAAACAACTATGACATAAAAAAGCAATATTTTCAGTGTGCTAAACGCGAATGTGTCGATTTTTCAATTTATGCAATGTTTACTAACGAAATGCGATTTCATAGCAACTGTGAGCATATGCCGAGGCATAGGATTTGCGCATTCGACATCGAACTTACAACTGATATACACAAGCATAGGATTGCGCTCGGCGGAGGTTTGCACGACAAAATAGTCGCTGTATCGTTCGTAGTCGCTTTGTATTCGGCCGCCGAAAACATATTCGAAATTGAACGCAGTTTTGTGTATATGTTATGGCCCGAACCGAACTATAAAGATTCGGGTTGTAATATGGAAAATGTTCTCGTATTTAAAACCGAAACCGATCTACTTAAATCAGTCTGTTCTTTTTTTGCCGATGAGCTCGACGCCTCCACCCTGATCGGATATAATATAAATGGTTTCGATTTTCCAGTGATATTGAACAGATTGATATCTCTTGGACTTGCGACACAATATTGTACCGTTAACGAATTGAACGGTTTTATGGCGGGTAGGATGTTCACGTTGCCCTGTTGCGATAAATATCAAATCATTGATGTTTTTCACGCCGTAAAAAACATATACCCAAGCGAATACGATTCCTATTCGTTGGACAGTGTGGCGAAGGCTGTGCTTTCACAATCTAAAGAGTCTATATCTTTCTCTGAGTTGAATAGAATTTACTATGACGCGTTCAAAACTAAAAAATATAACAACGGCGTTCTGGAACAATTATCTAAATACGTGTTGATGGATTCAATTTTAACGGCACAAATCTATGCCAAACTCAATTTAGAAACTCATATTTATTCCGTCATAAACGTGTGCTTTTCTGACGCGATCGACTTCTACCGCGGAAACTCCATGTTGTCACGAAATTTTTTTTCGGTGATATACCCGACTAACGGAATCGTGTATTGTAAATATAACGATCCAATAATACACAGGCGAGAAGAGGATAATAACGCTGCGTTTTTTTCTTCCGTAACAAATAAATCGTATAAGGGTGCCACTGTGATGCGCACAAAACGTGATATTTACGCCAGGACTACAATCTCTATTTTAGATTTCAGCTCTCTATACCCGAGCATAATACAAGAGTTCAACCTATCACCGCTGTATGTGTTAAGGGAAGATGATATTTCAGAATAGTTGACCGCGGATTTGTGGAAACAGTTCCAAGCGAAGACGCGAAAAATCGGTGAGTATTACACCATAAAATCTGCACACAACACAACACCGTTATCAATGGTTCTTAAGTTGTTGATCGAAAAGAGAAAATCGGCGAAGACCACTTCGTTGAACAAATCGTATAAAGTGGTAGCAAATTCCATATACGGCCTCCTGGCTCTTCAGAAATCCACACACTACCTTGCCGCTTTGGTGACCGCTTTCGGTCGAAAAATTCACTCAGCTGTGCTCGATTACCTGAGACGTAAGCGAAATCTCAACGTCATCTATGGAGACACGAATAGTTTTTTCGTCTTATCCGACGGTGACAGTGAAATAGTAGAAAGTGTCAACGAATTCCTATCCGCCGATCAGGGATATAAATTTATAAAAATTGCACTCGACTATACCGCGTCCAGTTCCATATTTTTGGCTGAGAAAAAAAAATACATTTTGAAACTGTCAAACGGACGCCTGAAGAAAGCAGGTCTCCAGAGAAAACAGATAACCAGCAAATTTCGCAACTATTCAGATTGTTTTCTCCAAGATCTATTCGATGTTGTTGAGCAGTATTACGATACAAAAACAGTACAACAGTGTTTCATTCCACATTATAAAAAACTTCTAATGACATTATTGGAAAATATCCTAACAAATACAACAGACGAGGATTATTTCATTTCAGCCAAATATGTACCCTACAATGAGTATGCCAACATGTCGTCTTTCAATGCCGTCTGCGCCTATTGGTATAATCTGTTTTTTTCCGAGTCAATCGGGGAGATAAAATATGCGTTTGTTCGTTCGTCAAACGACCAAACGAAACGGAGGCAGAAAAAAAATTCTTTCGAATTCCACGACCATATACAAAAGTATAGGATTCCGATCGATAGAATTGAATACGTGAAAAAGGTGTTTAACTATGTTAGTCTTCTGGAAAAATATATCCTAAAAACCGACATATTCAACGACATGTGTAATCGCATCAAGATAAGAGAACAAAATATAGATTCGGTTAGGATGGCCGTACAGACACATAATATATGGACCGAAAATCGGCAACAAAACAGATGGATATTGTATTTTGATGAGCTTTTCCCACTTTTATCAGCGTTTAGAATCCATTTCTGGGAAAACCGCGACCGCCGTTTTAAACAAACACTGTTACTCGTCCATAGTGATTTTAAATTGTATCATGTGACCGGAGATCCATTCTTTTACGGTGATTTCATTGATTTCACCACCGTCCACAAACTGCGTAAAATGAACATTTACCTGCAAGACGGCGGTTGTGGTGTTGTCGATACTCAAGAGAAACTCATTCGTTTTCTATCCATATTGTATACGAAACCTAACCAGATGACGAACTCAATATTCAATCATACGCCGAACGGTGAAATGATCTTTGTAGAAAACGGGACGATTAAAATTGTCATGTATTGATTTTGTTATTATTGATATTATTATCCTATTTAACCAAATATAGCCGGCCGCATTGGCGCAGTTGGTAACGTGCTCGCCTCTCATCATGCGGTCCTGGGTTCGAATCCCACTCAGGCATGGCATTTTTTCATACGTTACAAAAAATCATTTCATCCTACATCACATAAAGTTCCACCCCAACGTCGTCGCTAATGACCTTTGCAGTTGATGCGACGTTAAATAAGAAAAAAAAAAAAAACCAAATATAATATATATATTTATTTAGATAATTTTTTAATTTATTTATTTAGTCGTAGAACCTGTATTCGTCGAACCTGTTGATGTATTCTCTTTCTTTTCGTCTTTCTTACTACAATATCCAAGCATATACCAACCTACTCCAAGGATTATGAACAACACGATTGTTATAAGTACTGCGTATACTAGTTTCAACCCTTCATCCATTCTATTTTTTTAACACAAATAATTTTAATGTCGCCAGTCAGAGATTTTTCTTCCCACCGTCAAGGGGTAAATCAATTTGATTTTCCAGGACATTTTCCCAGTAGATACTTCCACACAAGAAAGCAGATAACGAAACTCCAACTGTTATTGCAACTGATATAATTATTTTCTGACTTTCTTCCATTTTTTAATAGATTGGCTTTAAAACTTACTTGCCGCAGTAATTTTTATATACATACCACCATATTATGCCGCATATTATTGACGTGATTGCAACGGCTATAATAATCTTCATATTTTCATCCATTTTTTTATTAAATTATTTTACTAAGTTTTATTGATAATAATTCTCTCTTAATTTTTTCTGATAATCCTCTATTAATTTTATCTGATATAATGTCAATTGCACACCTAATTTAAGAATCCTTAGGAATGCGCCTATACAATATAGGATAACTGCGACCAACACAACACCCGCCAGAAGCCAAACATGTTTACAGTCTACAATCATTTTTATAATTCATTTTCTAAGGTTTCTTTGTTGATTGTATATATTTAGTATATTTAACAAAATATATGTCTCAAATATCTTCACCACCATTTATGCCGGCCGCATTGGCGAAGTTGGTAACGTGCTCGCCTCTCATCATGCGGTCTTGGGTTCGAATCCCATTCAGGCACGGCATTTTTTCATACGTTACAAAAAATCATTTCATCATTCACCGTCTGCATTAGCAGTAATTGCAAAACAGTCGGACGTTAAACAAAAAAAAAAAAAAAAAAAACCACTATTAATACCAGAAACAAAGCCGCAATTACTATAATGCCGTAGCAATTGTCCATTTTTTATTCCCTGGTGATAGCATCAAACTTTCTCGTCACACATAATGACACGGTTTCAATAATTGCCAGAATAACTGAGACCATCGAACAACCTATAAGAATGTAGTGCATTTTGTATTTTTTCTTTTTATATTATCACATGCATACCAAGAACTTACTACCACCGCAGATAAGTTCAAAAAAGGCCGTATTGAACGTCCACTGCGAAAAACGTGAATCGTTCAAATACGCGATTCTCTGTAAACTGTTCAACGAGCGGCACAAACACTATGAAATTCCGACAGGATATCATAAATTCTCGGACGAATACGATTTCAGCAATCTACGCTTTCCTGTGGCAGTCGGTGATATCCCGTCGTTTGAAGCTACGAATAACATATCAATCAGCGTTTACGGACTGACAAACGGCACATATAAAGTCTTCCCAATCAGACTGTCGGCGCATGTTAAGCAAGACCATAGACATTTATTTTACTATAGACACAAATACTATTATATAAAAAACTTTTCCAGATTACTAAAATGGCAAATTTCCAAACACAACGGTAAAGTGAGACTGAACCCCAGCGTTGATCTTGTAAAATGTGAAACGAAAAACAATCTAAGGTTGACGCACGAAACCATTCAGTTCAAGAATTTATCGCTAATGATGCAACTGCCGGTTGTGTTGTACGCGTGTACAATTTCATCATTCGCCTACCAGGCGATGTTAAAGCATACGCGAATAAAACTGGATCCAATCGTCTGTCCGGAAATGTTCGATTTTATTCAAAAAGGCATACGGGGCGGTATAAATTTATGTGTAAAGCGACACGCGAAAGCAAACAATAACCAACTACCCGACTATAACCCGAATCTCGAATCTTCGTTTATATTACACATCGATTCTGTGTCTCTATACGGTTTTACCATGAAAAATTACCTCATGCCAACCGCGAACTTTCGCTGGTTGACGAGTAGCGAAGAGATTGGTTCTATCAACCCCACCAACATCTCTGAACACTCTGAAATCGGCTACATTTTTGAGGTGGATATCGAATACCCGACAAGCAGTCACGACTATTTCAATGATATGGCGATGTGTGCGGAAACTAAAGATGAAAAATTAATGTTTACACTGGAAAGGAAGGAACGGTATGTGTGTCATTATATGAATCTCAAGCAGATGCTCTCATATGGAATGCAGCTGATGAGGATTCGTCGGGTTTTAATGTTCGATCAATCGAACTGGTTGGTCGGATTCATCGACGCGACCGTTGTAAAAATGAATGCATCAAAATCACCGATGGAACGGGCATTATATAAATCTATGATCTGCTCTTCGTTCGGGAAGTGTTTAGAGAACGGAGCGAAATATTCGAACACTGTTTTGGTCGACGACGTGAAAAACCTCGATAGATACGTAAGTAAACCAAACTTTGTCGATCGGACTGTATATTTCAATGAATCTTCGCGTTTTTTGGTGGGTGTTCAACTAGAAAGACGGATGAATTTAATCAATAAACCCATTTATTTGGGCGTATGTATTCTGGACCTATCAAAGTATTATATGTACGAATTTTATTACGAAAAATTAACATTAATTTTTCCCAACAAGAAGCTGCTGTATGTAGACACGGATTCGTTCATTCTTGAGATCACCGGGCTCAACGACGTATATAAGCGCATGAAAGATTACGAAATATATTTCGATTTATCAAACTGTGAACAGTGTCGCTCATTCGTGAATGCTGGGCGACCGGGGAAATTCAAAGACGAATGCAAAGGTGTGGTTGTATCTGAATACGTCGGTTTAAAATGTAAAGTTTATGCTTTACAGTTATCAACAGGGGTGGAAAAAATCACTTCGGCCGGCACCAAAGAAGAAAACGCTGTAAATTTTGAACATATCAAAAACGAACTCAGATCTCCGCTAGCCACTACCTGTCCTCGACGGCTTATTTGGTCCGATGGAATAAATACAACGGCAATCGGTCATTTCCGATCAGAGTTTAAGTTATAATAGTATAAAATCGCTATTTTATACTGTAATCTGCGCGTTTGTGGTCATTATTTTTGATTTTCGTCCACCACCTCTACTCTTTTTAATCTTGTCCGTGGTGTGTATGATATTGGTGTTGGAGTTGTTGGTGTCGTTGGTTATGAATTTCTTATACTCTTCCAAATAGTTTTCAGTGTCTCTATAACCGAACGGTTTACAAGATTTGTGAAGTAATGACGTCATTTCAAATGTGGTTCTTTTGAGGACGTTTATGAGAAAAATTGTCGGAAGCGTCACAGGAAACGGACGAGAAAGATTTGGTGATTTGTAAACAAGAATATTAAAATGATCATCATCGTCAGATTCTGATAATTTGTAATGATCGGCACAAATACTACAGGGCAGTAGCATGTCAAAGACCGCAAAAAGCGAAGCCATAGAGTCAACATGTTCGACAGATGGTGACGCGCAATTGTCGAGCTTCAGAGCGGTCATATGTACAACTTTCCAGTATGCGGGTCCCCAAAGGTTCTGACCGGTTGGAACGCGTTCCAAGGCGATATATTCTCTACACGGAATCAAGTCTGAAACTTTTTCAAATTCTACGATATTTCTCATGGCGTTGCGATAAAAAGTTGGTGACGTCATATATGTTTCGATATCGAAAAATCTCTTTATTTCATCGACATCAGTTTTCTTGGATTCCTCAAAATCTTTAGCAGTTTGTATTCCTTCGGCAAGAGTGTCGCTGTTCAGCGTCACATCGATATCGAGACACAACTCGATAAACGTTTTTATTATGTTCAGTATCACCTGCGGCATCAGTTCCCGTCTGTTTCGCTCAGTCAATTCGTCGCCGAATAACATTGGTGAAAGTATGAGCCGCAAAAACAGATCAGTAACGAAAGGAATGTATAAACAAAGGTGGTTATCGGAGAAGTTTTCGAACCTAATAACTCTTCTTCCTTCTCCTTCACCATCACTATTATCACAGTAAATACACATTTTTTATTATCATAATTCGCCACTATTTTTTCACATTTTTACGAGGAGACCTTGATCTGGATCTTGTTCTAGAACGAGGAGATCTCGATCGGGATCTGGACGATCTAAATGATCTAGTCATGGGTGAGCGCGTACGCTTTCGCCTAGGGGCGACAGGGGATCGCGATCGAGATCGAGAGCGGCGGCGACAGCGGCCACCACCCACGCCTTTTTTCTTGGAAACGAATTCGGCTTTAGGGTTCTTCGATCCCTGTGTCCTCTCGTATCGAATCGTGGTGGTATGTTTCGGACAACTGGGTTTCGTTGCGATACAAGTACAGTAGCTGTAATTTTTTTTCACTTTACCTCTCTTCGATTTTTTCATTATTTTTTATTTAAAAAAATGACTACCGGCTTATACACCACATCTGTGAAGAAATGCGTGATTACTCATTACAATACGTATGTCGAAGGTGTGAAATTACCTGAGAACAAAATCTTCGAAGAGGAGCGTAAGAATTACGAAAAATATGGAGATATGTTGTCTGGCGCGATCTCCGGTCTGTGCCGACCGGACCAGTTTGTATTCTACGGATTGGTTTCGCAAGAAAACTACATAAAAAATCTCTTCAACTCGTTGTCGTGTTTCACGGGCCATGACGCGGTGATAAGTTTTCTGGTCGCCTCACCGGCGTACAAATTGCGCGAGAAAGAACCCCTAAGTCAGAAATGTCCATCTAATTTGGTATTCCAAAAGGGATGTCTGATAATTCCGAGAGGTGAGATAATATGGTCGCTGTTGGCCATCGAATCGGCCAAAATCGCACAGGGCGACACAGAAGACGACGTGTTCAAAATATTTATATAACTGGCCGCCATTGCGAATGCTGAGAATCCGGGTCTTGTCCTTCCAAGCATGGAGAAAAAAGAAGAAGAGACAAAGACACACTATAACCATTTAAAAATACCGAACGCTTTAGATAAGGCTAGTAAAGGGGCGGACACAGGTACGCGCTACGTATACTTAAATCCGACACTGTATAATAGAATAAAGGCGTTAAGGTGTGTATCGCCACAAGAGAAGAGTATTATCGATCAGGATTATATGCTGTTCGCGATGAATCTATTATACGTGCAGTCGTTGTCCGCGCTCTCTTTGATCAGTACGCCGCCAAAGCGTCTGCTACAATATCTACCGGGCACGCGTGAAAGCATATGTCCTCCGAGAAAAGATGCCATATGCGTCTCAATACCGAAGATTAATGATTTAAATAGTTGGTCGTTAGACGGTGGCACCGATGGATTCACAATGGACGAACCGACAATATGCAACAACGTTGTTCTTGTGGCCGACGTGAAAAACCATAACGCTTGTGGCACAAACAACGATTTAAACCACAACATTTTACACGCGATGGAAACCGAACACATGAGCCAGGTCAGGGAGGAATATAATAATTTAAAAGGCACGCCGTTCCAACACACGGGGCTTGACACGTGGTACGACTTAGAGGCGCAACAATATTGGAAGAAGATAATTATCAATAGTGTAGAGGAAAATATGCAGTTACATAAGGCACGGCGACCTGCACCAAATTTGTAGTGGAAAAACGAAGCTTCCACTAAATCTTGTAGTGTGTCGAAACGACACAGTTTATTTTTAGTTAAAAACAACTAAAAATTTCATTTAAGTCACAACGACTCGCGGCGAGAAAACCGGACCCTCCCCTTCACCAGGTCTCGGAGCGGACGAAAACACCGTTGTAATTCTCCCAGGGGAGAAACCCAAGAGTGGCCCGCCCCGAAACCGGATAAAAAGGAAAAAAACGGCTCACCCCACGAAGACGCTGAAACTCAAATAACCAATAGGGGGCAATCCACCATCCACGCTGTTTTTGAAACCAGCCAGAAACTGAAACTGGACCCAGGGATTGTGGAAATCCCAGTGAAAACATAGCTCAAATGATAGATAAGTCTCGCTCTAAGTACTGCGATGGTGAGATTATTAGAATCTGTGCCGGTTCAAAAAGGTATAAAAATAAATTATATTCTGACACCCAAAAAAATAGATTTAAAACAAACTACTTTAATTCAACAAATTGAAATATAATTCCAACAAAGATGATAACAGAATCTTTGTAAACAGTAAAATAGAAATTTTCTTTATAACAACAAAAAAAAACAAAAAAAAACGTTAAATTCTCGTTCCAGAGAACAAGAGATAAATAAAAAAAAATGGTACTTCTAATGAATCAAAAAAAACTAAACTTAGAATGATACGAATGTATGAACAAAACCCATCTTAAAACTAATTTAAAAAAATGTTGTTTAAACCTCTGTTTGGAAATCGATAACCATGTTTTTGTAAAAAAAAGAATTTAATAAATTACTTAATTTTTTATTAGATAAAAATTTAATTTAAAAAAAAATTAATTTAATCTTTAATTCATTGCACTAATTTATAAAATTTTAAAAAAAGAAACAAATACAAAATCTAGATCTTAAGGACTTAGAATTTAAATCAAGAAAAAAAATTTGGAAAAAGAAAAATGTGCCTTTTTTTAATACTCAGAAAGAATTTTGAAAAAATTTATAAAAAACATCATAAAACAAGAACTAACTACCTGAAATTATACTAGAAAAATCACTTAGCTATCGGTTCTCAAACAGACGTACAAACAAAATTATTAGGGAATGAGTTAGCCGATTTATTAGCCCAGCTAAGCTTAAGCGGAGATAAATGAAAAAACTCTATAGTATACAAATAGAACGTTGGAGTTTTCAAAATTGTAAAATAAAAAAAACTGAGATGAAGGAATTGCAGCAATGAAATTCCTTCATTAAATACAAAAAAAAAATTATGTAAAAAAAATATTGTTACGTGAAGCAAAAAAAAATCTACCTTAGTGATAAATGGAAATAAATACAAAAAAAGGGACTCCACGGTTCTTGTGCGTCGTCTTAAATCCTAGTTAATTAAGCCTCTGATTAAATTCCAAGTTTAAATTTATTAGTAGTATGATTAAACAGAATTAAAAATATGAATGAGATAATGAATACGGATTTTGTCCAGAGGAAAATTCTGTACACACGAATTCACACGTGGGTTCGATATAAAGAGAACTACAATACAAGAAAAATGACATTAAACACTGCACATTTATTTGGTAAAGAAACGTACTAATTTTAAACGGAAAAATAATTGGATTTTTATTTAAACAAATGTGCTAACGAAGAAAAAAATACAAAAAAATGGACACTGACTAAATGTACAAAATGACGAAAGAATAAAATACGGCAAATGCATAAAATAGGGAAAGTTACATTGATCAAAAAAATGTATGAAGCAAAAATAAAAAAAAATAAAACGAGAAAAGAAAAAATACAGGAAAAAATAATCAAAAAAAATTTAATTTAAGTGAAATGAAGATTTTATTAATTGAAACTCTTAAGGAGATGAAAACACTTTATGCCACGTGGGATCTCATGAATACAAAATTCCCTCTGGAATAATGAATTTAAAAACCCATAATGAATAAATTAAAAATATATATATATATTTGTTAAAATAACTACCCCATATTTTTTAGTTTCCACCAAACAATATTATTTTATAAAAAATTTAAGGGGGCTTAAAATTTAGGAATTTGTTAAAAAAACATAATAAAAATTAAAGTTACCTGAATTTAAGATGTGGATTCGAAGGCCATTCGCACAAGACAAAGGAAAAGCGAGCTCACATAACGGTCGAAAGGAAACCCCCACTCCAAAGGTGGTTGAGCAACGAGAAAGAGAGGGAGCGAGGAACACGTGTAATTTCTCTCTCTAACGCAAAGAGAAGAGAAAAACTATGTGGTAATGCATAGCGGGGCGAAGGGGGAACGGAGAACTAACTAACGGAAGTGCAAGATGCAGAGTTGACGAATTCCACGAGAATACGTGACTGCTTTAGCGATTTAGAATGAAATAAGGCCTAGAAACGTTTTATGAAATAATAAAGAAGAAAAATATAAAGAAATATCTAGAATGAATAAAAAGAATTATTTAATTTTGAAAGTTTAAAATCACTCAGAAATGAAACGGATTTTAATATTTTACCAAAAGAATGAAAAAACTCGTTTTTCTGGTAAAATATTACACGCCGCTCCGTTGGGGAAAAAAAAATAAAATGAAATTTTATTTTTTTGATCGAAACATTGGGCAGGAGGAGATGGTCGAAGATAGAAAACTGAATGTAAAAGAAAGGAAAGTGAACGTTAGAGAAAATGCAAAAATCTAATAAAATTTCTTTACTGCAAGGAGATGGTCAAGTAGTCTTTACATAAGTAATTTATGATAATGCACATGTTCGTGTTTTATTTCTAATGTTATGAAAAAGAATTTAAAATAATGTTTTTTTTGTTTCTACCGTAATGTAGAAATAGTAACTGTAGGTGAAATTCCTTGAACATTTTGAGATTTACGTATAGTCATAGTACAAATTATATAAATATTTAAACAAGTTAAAATAGTTAACCATAAATAAATTGTTGAGTGAACAATATAAGTTTGATCAATAATAGCACTCCAAGGATTAGGTGTCTGGATAGGTTTGTTCAAGTTAGAAGGCCAGGGGTCGACTTGTTTGATGACAGGAAAGGAAATATTCCAGTTTTTGTTGAGGATATGAGATAAGTTGTTTGTGATGGGTGGGTAGTAGTCTAGTACATGTGAAAAAGGTAATGCAGCAAAGTGTGTCCAGGAATGTGGAACAAAGTGTTTTAGTGTAAAATCTGCAGGAGATCTTGAATCGCAGGGAAACGTTGTATGAATAAGGATATTCTGGTCTTGTTGAAGGGTGCAATTACATGGTAAAGAGAGATGTGTTATGCCAATGTTGACAGGTTTAAGCGGAATAACTTTTGTTGGGCAGTTTATATTGGTGTAAGGTAGGATATTTGTTATCAAGTACTCAACCGGTGATTTCTCGAAGATTGATGTGGCTACCGTTGGTCTGCAGGTGAAAGCGCAATATTTTTGAAGTTCTGGAATTGCTGTGCCCTTGATGAGGTGTTGTATACAGGATGTTTGCATCGTTGGCGTATAGGTATGGCGAGGTAGTAAGCATAATCTATCGTTGGCTTGGCATGATGTTGACGCTTTATCAATAATTTGTAATCTGGTTGTAGAATTGATGATGTAGAATGAGTCGTGTGAAAGATAACAGGTTTGGTCGTACCATTGTAGCGGAATTGGTGTCTATTGGTATAGTTGATATGCTGTAGTCACTGATGTTAACGGAACTTGAATTTTGATGATAATTTGTGCCGAGTAGAAGGTGCAAGTGGTTAATTTTAGATTCAAATATTCTCTGAGTAGATGTATAGGAATAGCCAATGTCTTGTTGTGGTGTTTAAGATTATCCTGTAATTTTTGGAGATCTGAAGCTAACATTTTTGGAGGTAAAATCTCACTTGGAACTTGATGCGACGAGCAGCGTTGTTGGATCTTGTTGTAATGAATTTCATATGTTGAGATGAATATGTGTCTGTAGGCAAAATATAGATATTTCAAAATGTAGAAGAAATGTTTGTTTTCTTCGTTTTCATCTGTTTGAATTTGGTTTATGACTTCTGAAAAGTCTTGATGTGTTTTCTTGAACAAGTCATTGATTTTGTTAAACGATGTGTTTAAATGGTGTCAAGTATATAATATAATATTATATTGACAGGTAGTAAATGAATGTGGACCTGTAATTTTGGCCAAATTAAGAAAAATAATTATTAGTTAGAATGTACCGTGCTCCAAACACGTGAATTAGTGTATCCTTTGAACAGGATTTAATTTTTTTTTTTTAATTTTACTTTAAATTAAAGTGTGAATTTGTTGTTCGTGAGGTAGTGTGAGTGTTTATAAAGTACATCAAGTAGATGTCTCCATTCTTCAACTCCATACACCGGTAATAACCTGAAAATTTCACTCAACACTTACCTGCATATTAAAAATAACCTATATTGAAGGTTGCCTCCACCAGGACGTCGTAGAACGGCCCAACGTCCAAGACCCTGAAATTCCCTACGAAGGAATAAAAAAAAAAAAAAATGTTTTGGGGGAAATTTTGATCGGAGAGTCAAAACCATGTTTCCAGTTGTTAGTGTGAAATATCAGCTCAGATTTCACTTAAGAGCCACTGTCCTCGCTTTGTGGTTTGCGAGAAGGTACGACTGTTTTCAGATTACGGAATCCATTCAGACAGTGAAAAATAACTTTGTAGCCAAAACATATTGCAAATTCATGAAAATCACCATACAAAGCCATTGGTGAATTAATCTTGGTGAAACAAGTAATTTCAGTAAATTCGCCAAGACATATACCTTTTTTTTCAAAATAAATAAGCAAACACGGTGCAGTGTTTAATATGGAGATTCAAAAATATTTTTTTGTAGGTACAGAATCTTTATAACTGTACTGTGTAACGTTCATTCAATGTATCTCTCATTATGAATATAATTAATGCAGTACATCTATCTAAAAAACTTATTTCTAGAACTAATCTAACTAAATAGGAAGGTATATTTTTTTTTAAAATAAAATACATGAGACGAAATTCAGTTAAACATTCTAGATTTATTTTTTAAAATTAATATATTTTAACGTTTTTTTTTATTTAATTTAAAGTTTTTAACATTCTAAAATTAAAATTTTAAATACTATTTTTTCTTTTTTTTTAAATTTGAACAGAATAAATTTTTTTATTAATTTTAATATTTATATAATTTTAACGTATTTAAAGTAGGTATTTAATTTAAAGTTTTTAACATTTTATAATTAAAATTGAGTTCTTATTATTAGCCCATTATTATTATTTTTAATATTATTATTATTATTATTATTATTATTATTATTATTATCATTATTATTTAATCAAAGAAACTAAATGGTTGCACTAATTCTACATGAGAATTAATTTATTTACTATTATTTAACTATTTTTTTTATATTTTCCATTTAAATGGTTCAAAAAAAGTTATTTTTTTTTCTTTTCTTCATTTTTTTTTTATTTAGCAGACGAAAGAAAATTAAAAAAATTACCTTTTTTAGTGAGTATCCATTCACAGCACCTTAGGAATACCACTTTACGCGTACACAATTTAAAAAACACTCAGACGATTTTCTGCACACACACGGCTGACCGGGGCGCTAATTACAGGCGTACGGAGGGGGGAAAACCAATCAAACTAGCCGTTATGAAAGACGTTGACAATCCGGCGTAAAACAAACGCGTTAATTGGCCGCAAAAAGTGCTGAAGTAACTGAAGGCCCCTCTACAAAAAGAACGTAGAGATGGAACTGAAAAACTGTTCCCAGGATCTGGAATTGCAAGGTAAGGGTTTTAACAGTGAGAACTGAAAATAGGCCTTTAGGCTTTCATATTTCCCACGAGAAAACGCGATGTAAAAACAAGTGAAATATAACCAACTAGAATAAACTAATAAAACGTGATTTCTTTATGAAATAATAAAAATTATTGAAAAGAAATATGTTATGTAAAATTACAAACTTTTATTTATAATAAAATAATATTTTATCTTCCTTAACGAATAAAGAAAACAAAACACCATTTTAATTATTTTAAAAAGACAAAATTTGATCAACTCCAGGGGTCTAGGGAGATTAGGAAACTAAGATTTTCAACAAAAGTCGAAAATTTGGAATTGTAAAGTCAAAAACTTTACAAATGGTCACTGGTAGATGCAAGATGTTGATGATCAGACTGAAGTATTCCTTTTAGACCATTTAGATGTTGCGTGAGAAATTGTTCGTTAGTTTCTACCGCGTGTAACTCGTGTACTGTGGCGATTGAACAGCACCAATTCAGAAAATTGCCAATAAATTCTAAAGTACGCCTGGATCGTGTTGATTCAAATCGATGAGCATGGTTGTGGAAAAGAATATTGGTTGTAGCATTGTGTAAGTTTTGTAGCATCGTTGGAATTTGACAGTGATTTGTAGGACGGCATGTTTGATCTTCCGTTGATTCGGTTGTGTTTGTTTGGTTGAGTAATGTGGAAAGGAAATGAGTGAAATTGTCTGGAAGCGATAACTCAGGAGTTTGGAAATGGCAGGATGAGGAGTTGGATTGTTGGAATGGACAGGATGGGAATGTGACATCGAGATTTGGAAAGGAACGTGGATTGGACACAGGAATGGAGTAGATTAAAGGAATGGATGACTCGTAAAATATCGTATCGGGCAGTGGTGTTAAGTAAATACCATGGAAGACATGTACGGGGGTCGGGTAAACCGTATGGATAAAATAAGATGAAAAGATGATGGGAAATAACTGAAGTAGTAAGGGAAGCATGTTAAGGAGATCGTATGGTTTAAAGTCAAAATCGGAAGGAAATGCTATCTTACAAGTATGAATTTGTCTTGAAAATGAAGTTATTAATTTTAAATTGTTAGTAATACAATTTTAGAACAATGAAAGGTTTAGTTTTGCTACAAAAATTGAATAATGAGTACAATTAGTGATCTTAAAATTTTATTTTAATAGAGAGGTGTAATTTCGAATGAGGTTAACTTTTGTTTTAAAAGAACATTAGAAAAATATGCTTTATGTGTTTGTATTGTGTCTGTTGAATATTTTTAAACAATATTATTTTAATACAACTTATTTGAATGAACGAGAAAACTTGAGCATTTTAGTTGCAGGAAAGAAAGGTATGAAAAATGAAAGATTATTTATGGTAAAAGTGGAAAGCTAAATTCTGAATAAATTCATTAAATTGTTTGGTGGAGTGAAAAGTATTATATATGCTTAAACTTAAATGTAATTTACTTATAACTAAAATAATCTTAATAATATATAAATAATCTAACGTAATATATTCTTTTTTTATAAATATATGTGTCTTTATAAATAAATTATCTGTAATTATTGCGTATGATATAGGTGTAATTATATTGTATGAGTGCGTAATTTTCACAACTTCGTTTGACTAGAAAGCGGAAAGTTCTTTATATTTTTGTTTGATTAGATTTTCACGGTTAGATCATTATCTTGAAAGTTATTGTATGAGTTTTAATTGATGTAATCTTGCATTATTTAGTTGGAATTTGAAAACCTGTAGATGAATACGAGATGGACTCCGGAATCCGACGATGGTGTTGGAGACCCAGTATCCACTTTGTGATACTGTCTAGAATGCGTAGGCCTGGTCAAGCGATTGGATAGGATTGTTCATCAACGTATGCCGTCTCTGGATTACACTCGTTTTTCCTCGATCTGTTGACAGTTTTAAAAACTTTTAAGCAAACAAAGATAAAATAAGTTATGCAATAATTGTTTGCATGAACTCGGAGTGGAATGTATTTAGGAGATATGTCATTGTAATGCTCAAATTACAAAGAACATATACTTAAGCGAGGAAAAATTGCTCGCAAAATTATTTTGAGTAATTTTGTGTTTTAGAGTAAAGTATTGCACATGACAGGGTACAAATATACCATTCTAAGAACTAAATGACTGAAGTTAACTAATTTGTAATGGGGAAATAATTAGAGGGATCCTTAATCTAAAGAGGGAATGATTGTTGACGGGGACCTTAACCTAAATAAGAAATTATACCAAATGTTTGTATAAAATAATGCTATTAGGATTAGGACGGAGTATTAAAATATTGCACTTAATAGAACATCATGCTTGGAAAGGGCATGGACGTTTACTGTCAAACAACTAAATTCAATTTGACAGAAGGCGCTGAGTTCTGTCTTGTGGAGACACAAGAGTTAGACCTCTCAGCACTTAAGGTGAAAGAGTAATTAAATCTGGACGGATAAACTTAATGACGAAATCATAGGATAATGCTTAAAAACTAAAAAAAATCTCGGTATTAAACAACAGTAATTCATAAACTTAATGTAGGAATCAGTGTAAATCAAGCGTTATACTTGGAGAGGGTATGAACGCTGCAACAAATAAATTAAACAAATCTTGGAATAATAATAATCGGAACAGAAAGCCTTAAACCTAAGTAGTACGTTATAACTAATGGTAAAGTGACACGGAGCAGGACTAGAATTGCGATCTATTGCAAATAATTAATAAACTTTACTTAACATAAGGAAGGACGGATTGGAATTAAAACAACCTAATGAATGAAAAGAAGGAAAAATTCAAGAAGCAACACCTCATAATAGCTGGAAATTTTACCAGGAAAGAATAGTGAATTTAAAAAAAAATAAATTTGCATAGAACCAGAATGAAAAAGAAAAAATTTGAGATTGCCTGAAATTTTGGAAGAAAAAAGTATATAGTGTCTCAGAAATCTTTTGAAGGTTAACTCCGGACTGAAAATAAACGGGCAGAGGACAGGAGAAAGGAACAACCAAAAGCAAGAAAATTTTGGACACACGTCGGGAATTTGGATGGAAAAAAAAATGATAGCAGGAAAAATGCGCAGCAATTCGCCCCCTGATACATACTTCCACAAACGTACACGCATACGTACAATCACTCAACCAGCATTCACTTTCATTCACACAGCACATACAATCTTGACTGCATACAAAACCCCATCAGTGGGATAAACACCTCGCTTCTCGGAATCCCAACCCGAGAAGGTAGGCAAAGAATAAGGCCTTGTACTCAATCAAGGTAGGGCAAATGGAAGACATTGGAAAGAAAAGGGGGGAAAAGGAAGGGATCGAAGGAAGCTACCCTTTGATACGAATTAAAAAAAATTAGGCGTCACAGGAGCCTTGAAAAGTATGAAGACACAACACGGAAGAAGTTTAACAAATGAGCTGAAGTTGAAGGTGTAATGAAACAATTTAAACAACGTGAAAAATACTGAAACGAAGGTGTACTGCAAGTTCTTGAAGGCTGAACTGAAAACAAAGGCTAAAAATACTAACTGTATCCTTCAAGAAAGGCCAAAACAGAAGGAAAAGTGTGAAAGTACGAGGACAACTTGATGAATTGAGTAGTTGAAAAGATGGAGAGGTAAATGACGTTGGGGAGAAACTGATACTAATGGATAGAAACAAAAATAAAAACGAGATTGATTAATTATAACTGTAGGAAATTAAACTTAAAATGTGGGGGAGAACAATTATCGAAGTGTAATTTGACATCAACTTGAAAATAAAAACTGAAGATGAGCAGATCGAGATAAAACTTATCAGATAGTGAAGCGGGCCTACACATTAGGAAAAAGAGAACTTAAAATTAATCTTAAAACTAAGCTTATGAGTAATTACCCTACAATCTAATAAATTAAATCACAACCCAAATATAATTAGTTAAATAAATAAATCTGGAATTCGCAGCTTGTCACAAAACTGTTCTGTCGACTAAAAGTAGGTAAAAAAAAAACTTTTGGAAACAGAAATCAGACACAAACGACTAACGGAGTACAAAATTTCAAATATAATGAATAGCAAATTTACGTAAACAAAATTCTGACTTGAAATGTGAATGGAATTTAAAAAAAATAAATTCACATTTTTAGCGTTATCAAAAATTAGCGCCAAGATTTTAAATTTTTATTACAGTTTGTGAAAAGTTGAACGAATTCGAGACCATTTATGCTCTTAAATCTACATATATATTATACTTTGTTCAAAAATTTATTATACTAAAAATGCACAACCCTCGTTAGAATTCAGCATGGTGAATTCAATCTTCTGTTAATTAAATTTTACAGAAGCTCATCAATAAAACAACTAGTTAAGAGTCCTGTGGAAAAAGTTGGTGAGTATATTAAATCAAAGCGCAAAGGTGATAATGAGAGCATGTCATGAATGTGAGATGAACATACAAGATTCAACTGTAATTGTTAGTTATCCTGACAATTCTGTGATTGAGTTCTATGAATAAATTTCTTCAAACGGCTTACATGGACAATCTGCGGTGTTAATTTGCCGAAACGTTCTAAAATAACCTCATAATTTAATGGACTTATGACTCTTGAAATTTTGTACGGACCACGGAAATTAGATGCTAACTTTGGCGATTTTCCTGGTGTTGTTTGTGGAAAGAAAACCAATACCTCGTCATTAACAGAAAATTTCACATCTTGATGCGTTCTGTCGTAATACTTCTTTTGTGTGTCTTGAGCCTTCGAAAGAATTGCTGGTAATTTTTCACGAACCTGTTGAAGGACCCTTAACTGGTCTAGCAGTTCGACATCATTTTCTGTTTCCAGCAATGGTAGATCAAACGGTGATAGCGGATGGTAGCCATGCAATAAATAAAACGGTGAATACCCCAAAGACTTTTGAACTGAAATGTTGTACGAGAAAATAACAGATTGTACAAATTTATGCCAGTTACTTTGATTTTCGTTGACATAAAATTTTAGCATTTGTAGTATCGTAGAGTTAAAACGTTCTGTAATGCCTGTAGTTTGCGGACGATATGGTGTGCTGGTATGATGTTCGACTCCTAGTTGTAAGCATAGATGGTTGATCGTTGAATTAATGAAATGAGAACCTTGGTCTGTTTGAATAATTTTAGCGCATCCGTATTAAAGGAAAAGCTTGTATAGAAAATTTGCTACTGCGTTTGCATTATTATGAACCGTTGGGGTTGCCATGGCAAACCGAGTTGTAGAATCCAGGGCTATGAGAATGTGTTGAAAATTTCCAGTAGTTTTTGGAAGAGAGCCTAAAAAGTCTAGAACTATTTTTGTGAAAGGAGTTGAGGTTATTTTAATCGGATGAAGGAGGCCAAATTTTTTTGAACGGGGAACTTTAATAATTTGACATTCGGGACACGATTTGACGTATGCTGTTATGTCCTTAGACATACTGGGCCAGAAATATTTAGCAGAAATTTTTGAAATGGTTTTTTGAATTCCTAAATGAGCACCTGACATGGGCGAATCATGGTACATTTTGATGACTTCGGGAACTAAGACAGAAGGAAGGACGAGGCGCAAAGTAGTGGAATGATCATGAAATAATTTGAAGTACACAAGATCATTTTTTTTTTAATATAATAATTTGTTAAAATTAAAAAGTTCAATCTTCAAATAATAGTCATATACCTAATTAAGATAATAAAAATAAGAAAGATAACAAATATTATTTAGTTATGAAACAAATTGTTTTTAATTGCATTTTATTTTTTATTGTTAAACTTATTCATAAACTTACTGACCTATTATGAAGAAAAAATATTTTTAAATGTTGCTTTTAAAATCAATTTCGTAGACAAATTATTATTGGTTATCGTTGGTGAAATGTAAATGAAGTCGGTTACTTCTGTTTGTAATGAGAGTTTTAGGTCATAATTAACTTATTTCATATATATTAAGAATATTTGAATCGTTATTCCTAATCTGCGTCTAATAATAAAATTATATAATATTATATACTATTCTAATTAATTCTCTTATTATTAATTCATTTATTATTTTCAACCGCGCTTGAAGAGGTGGGTTGCTCAATGATTTTTTCTTTGAAAACGATTCGAAATAAAGTATGTGACAATTTGTATTGGTTTGATGGTAATTTCTCTGATATTGGGCTTCTGCACAACGCACAAACGTCAATATTTTTCACACATCGCTTGCAAAACTGGTGATGGCAGGGGCATACCATTGTATCCATTCCCTCGATCAAACATATACTACAATGATCACCAGTCATTATAGGCGGCTTTTGTGAACAATTTACCGTCTAGAAAGAAAGAAAAAATTAGTGACAATATGGAATAACAATATTTTTCAATTAGGATTTTGAGTAGAAAAAAAACAACAGTTACCTTGGATGTCCATGATGGTGCAAAAATTAACAGTGTCATTCTACTAGTGATTTGCGTCTCTATCTGTCTTTTTTTACGCCGATTACAGTATCGATTTTCTCGTCGTTGTTGTCGTCGTCGACTTCGACGCGTATCTCCATAAGAATATTTGCTTAACGACGAATAACATGTCGGCGACTGTTGTTGGTGTTTTATCACAGGATCGTCGTCCTCCACCCACCGATCGATCACGACCTTACAAGTAGAGGTCCTTACGACCTTACATTTGGTCATTTCACCACATTCCTTATAATAAATCCCGGTTACCGACCCCACTTCATGACAAATAGTTAAGACCGATTCCGGCAAATTCAAAAGCATTCATAAACTAACATCGTCTAGGTCCATTATGACTATGAAAACTAACCTGTAGCTCGATGTCTATTTATACACGTATACCTTATTCTACCACACAAACATCTACCCTACTTACCAAACTTTATCCGTATTTTGTTTTTTCTTCCTTTTTATATTTTATTTGGATTGATTATTAATATTGTCTATTAAGAAAAAATTAAATATTTAGAGTAAAAAAAAACGTCGATTTAAACCATCATTGACAATCATTTTCTTTAGCCGGTTGTTTTGGATTTTTATTTATAGTTTTTTCTTTCCGATAAAATTTTATCCCAGTTTCGAAAATTTTCCACATTCTCTACACGCAAAACAATAAAACACACCCTTCGTTAAGTTTATACTTAGTCTTGGATTTCGGTCGGCGTGAAACGGACATCGGACAACGTGACTCTCCCGTTCTAATGATATACCATAATGATTGGCCACATGTGATATTATATTTTCATCTTTCACTGATCCTTTACGCTTAAAATAACGCTGGATGGTGTTCGTCGGCGGCGGGGGTAGTTTTTTCAACAACTGCGTTTCCACCACCAACATCTTTCCCGTGTATGTGAAACACTCGTCGTCTTGTGAAACGTTGTTTTGCGAGAAGAAAAATCCGAAATTGTAACCATTCATTTTGAAATTTGTAATACAATTATTATTCGGTATTGGTTTCAGACTAAATTGTATCGTTACGTTGGACACGTTGTTGTAAAATATATCCATTTTTGTGGTGAATAATATTTCAGTGATAGGTTATATATATATATATATACGACGCTTGTGAAAAAACTAAACCATTATTAAATCGATTAATAATAACATGTATTTCTATATGTGTAGTATGTCAGACACTACTTATGAAGAAGACGAAGATTATTATGATGATGAAGAATCAGAATTTGAAAATGAGGCGATCGAAATCGAATTCGACTAGTTCGCAAAAGATCTACAAGATGAAATGCTGTTCGCCAAAGACGAAAACATATTTTTCAACTGGAAAATCGTATATGCGTTATACACACATTTGAAACCCTATTTGCATTTCATCTTCAATGTGGAAATAATACAACCGAAAATCGACACCACACTCTCGACCCTTCTGCCGTTACAGCGCGGCGATATGATTAACATAGCCGTTTTCAACACAAACATGGATAAAACCGTAGATTTCTCAACCAAATTAGCGGTATTCTCACAATAAAACAAAACCGACCGCTTTTACTCCTATACCGAATACTATGGAAAATTTCGGCCGACGAATACGATTCAGCGCGAAAAGACTTGAGAGATATGTTTTTGTTTATACGGGACGAAATCGGTGTATAACGAGCCCAACCACAATTAAAAATGAACGAAACTTCGGTGTTATATCTGGTGTCGCAGGGCAACAACGAAAAAGCTATGTATATGTTTTCAAAGTTTTTGAACGACGTATATAAGAAACTAAATCCCAAATATAATCGGAAAAAATTTACGTCGATTTGTGATGAGATTTTCTATCTATTGTCAAACAAACAAAAACTCACCCTGTACGACTATTTCAATCTTATACGCATTTGTTCTACAGACCCCGATTTCCCAACATTAATATACGAGAAATGTGACGACATCGAAAGACATTTTCAAGAGTGTCCGCTGATCGTTTAACATTCCGGCGAAAAGGATTTGATTACCATTATAAAGAAGCTATTGGTTTTCTGCAAACCAAGAACGGTTAATGGGTGTGATGACCCCGGTGGCGATCGAAGGAATCCAATCATCCCCATGGAGATCGGTGAAAATCCGCTCAGTGAAACGCAATCAGATGCTGAGATTGTCGATTATGCGAAACAGCGAGCGGCCGAATTTGTATACAAAGATTGGAAAAAATTCGCGTACGACTCATTTGAATTATTTTCACAGATATTAGATATTTTGAAAAATAAAAGTTTAAGTTACAAAATGAAATGGGCAGGTCTGTTGTCAGCCGTTAGAGATATCGATGCGCAAAACATTTTTTTGAAGGAATTAAACTTTATATGGGACATGTTTGAAAAGATTCTCGGCCCACGGTGGTATGATATTTGTCATAATAAGGAAAGCCTGCAGACGGTGGACGCGTTAACGAAAAAACTGAAACAATTCCGGGGCGATAACGACGATGTCGCCGATATACTCTCGTCTTTAGAACGGCTGTTAAAATTTTATATGGAGGCCATACAATCTTTACAGAGTCCGTCAATTGGATTCGACGAGAAACTTGCTATACTGAACTACGTTTTGGAGAATCAAGGTTGTGTTGATTTTTCAGCGGAACTGAAGAATATATTCCTAATAATAAGTTGGTTGTTGGGCGACAATTGGCGAAAGATGCTTCAAGAAGATGTCGGCCGTATCGATAGATCATTGAGGGGAAAATTAACGTTAGCCGGTAGTTTTTTCACCGAACTACAAAAAACCACCTTCTTCGGTCACCTCATAGAAAAACGCGACCAAAACATCCTATCAGCAATACGTAGCGTCGATAGTGAGTTCTTGGTGCCGTGGATCGCCGTCCAAACAGTTTTCAAAGACAACGTTACACCCAAACGTGTATTTAAAATTTTACAGGAGCTCGACGCTGAAGAAGGGTTCGATATAACGGCTTTGTCTGTACTGTTTAAAAATGAAAAACAATTACAGGAAAGACAGCTGGTAGAGAAAGAACTGAAAAGCGCCAATCATGAAATGGAAAAAAAGAATAGACAGTTATACAGCGAGTTAGCATCACTGAAACAAGAGCTACAGTCAGAAAGGGATGCCAAACAGGAAAAACATAATCAGTACGAGCGGATAGAGAAAGAATTGAGGTCGCTGAAAGAGAAACTGCGGATCGAAAAAGACACGGTAAAACAGCTGAAAACCGTGAATCAAGAACTACAACAGAAGATTGAAATCGAACAGAGGCCGACGACACAATCGTCCGTTATCAGACACAGATCGAAAAGCCTTGGTTTTCTTAAAGATGTAGGCGTTGTTTTTCCGTTACAGAAGAAAAGGAAACGAGATGATTCCGATGGACGGGATGTGGGTTATGATGAAGCCTTCGGCATTGGGGATGAATCTCCGAAACCCGGTGAACGAATGCAAACGTCGTAGATATTATTAAAAAATGGTAGAGTTTTATTATACCGAAATCGTGGAATACGTGGAAAGCGGCCAATACGAGAAGGTGGCATATAGTATATCGGAGTTTCTCAAACGAATGCTCCATATCTTAATATCTCATCAAAAAACCGACTGTCGGTATATCGTTACGTTTTTTCCGTCTGTGAGCGACGCCATTTTTGCAATATTAATGGATGGAGGGTGTTTGACCGACCGCTCACGTACGATCATCTCATACGGTGATTATATGCGGGAAATCCGAAGTTGTAAATCGGACGTTGTAAAGGTCGAAACCCTCACGCGCAATATTGATTCGTATTTGGATCTGTTTAAACGTTATCCGTTGATCAACAGAAATTCCAGGGAAGAAGAACTACTGTTGATAATAAGATATATTCTTAAAGACTGTGACGCGAACTACAAACAGAAGGCAGTTGATTGCGAGAAAGACGCGCAAGAGCTTTCTGTGTGCGTCGAAAATATGAAAGAACAGACCCGACTTTACGCCGAAGCGAACCAGTCCCTTTTCGCTAAAGATAAAGAAATCGATAGATTGCAAAATTTTATTACCACAATGACGGAGCAACATAACCGATTACAGACTCAACAGACCGACGATTTCGACCAACATCTACACACCAAGAATGAAGAAATCCACTGTATCAAACAGTTGGTAGACGAACTCACCCAACAGATCCAATTGAACAAGAGGAACTCGAGGCCGCGAAAGAAACGCTGGTGGCGAAAACCAAAACAGTAGAAGAACATCAATACGAAATCGGAAAATTGAAAGAGAATGTCGCCACGTTGCGTCGTGAGTGTGAGCAGTGTGAAGAAGAATTGGCTGCGTCTCGAGCCAACGAGGAACAACTAAAGGATAAGTTATGTAGACGCGTGGAACAAGTTGATGAAGTCGAAAAACGCCTCAGTATAAGCATGGAAAAAAACATCACCCAGCCGATGGAATTAGAAAGGTCTTATTCTGTGTCCGAGGAGGATTATCTTAAACTAAAAAACCGTCTGGAACTATGCGAAATCAATGTTTTAAAGTCGAAAATTATTAACCTAGAAAATAATAACGCCCGGCACGTTGAAAAGGTAATTGAACTTAAAGAACGGCTGGTGAAAGAGACGACACAGTACGAGTCCATCAAGAAGCAATCTTTTGCCAAAGAAGAGTTGATCGACAAACAACGACAACAAATAACCCTGTTAAACGGGGAAATTGAGTTGTTGACCAAACAAAAACAACAAGCCGAGTCGTTTATATTAGGCCTGACTGAAAACATTGACGAAGCTAAGTCGACCAACGAGAATCCGATGGAACAGTTGGAGGAGTGTACCAACAACAACATATTTTTGACAAGCGAAACGGATAAACTCAACGAATATATAACCGATCTAAAAAACCAACAGCAAGAGGCCGAAGAAAATTATCGGGAAAATGAGCAAAAGGATACAAACGAGTCCGAGAAAGAGTTGAGAAAGTTACTGGATCAATTGACGGCGAAGAACGGTGAAATGTTGGAGATGCAACGGAAAATGCAAGACTGTTTGAGATTTGACGAACTTATTACCGAAATCAAAACAATCCTGAAAGATGTCGATCCGAATACGTTTTGTAAACGGTTAATCGAATTATTCGACGGTTTCCAAGTAGATAATTTTAACGATTTTGAGAAAAGGGTTGTCGGTATACTACTTTTTTTTTTTTTTTTTTTTTTAGGGGCGAAAAACCTGACGGTTATCATCGCCCGTTGCTCTACACACGGGTGTAAGGGGCCCGAGTGTAGAACGTACTTTTCTTATTTAAATATAACTTTTTAAAACTAAAAATATCACAGAAAAAGAAAAATTAATAAATAAAATTTACAGACAAGAACATTTATATTAACAAAACTTATAAGATAAACATACAAACACAAACTAATCAATCAAACAACAATCTAATATCACACTTGGAATAAATAACATTTAAAACTTATAAAAACTTACAAACTAGTATCACAGCCAACAAAATAAAATTTACATAAAACGTGATATCACAGATCTGTAAGTAAATAAAAAGGCTGTAAAGGGGCCACGAAACTAAATAAAAACATACACAAATACATAATATAAACTTAACACAAATATTGCAAATTCACAATCAGACATTGTCATACAAACTAATGGATCTAATAAATCTTAATGTTAAATCCAAAACATGGCTATCGTCGCCAAATACATCACGTAACTGGAAGGGTATCTTAAATCGCCGACGCAGAGCTGCGTAGCAGACGCAATCTACCAACACATGTTTAATTGTCAAAGGACAATCACATCTGCCACACATTGGAGCATCACCAGACGTCATGAGATACCCATGCGTTAATCTGGTGTGTCCAATTCTAAGTCGCGCGATGACAACCTCTTCCCTTCTGTTCTTCCTCAGCGACGTAGGCCAAGGCTTAACGTCATGCTTTACCTCACGAAGCTTGTTGCCATGAGAGCCAGTCCATTCTCCCTGCCAGGAATCAGTGATGACACGCTTCACCAGGCCCACAAAATCTGACACAGTCAGATATTGCGTGAAGGCCGGTTGGCGTGACGCCTCCTTAGCGGCCAGATCAGCAGCCTCATTTCCCGAGATTCCAGCATGACCCGGAACCCAGCAGAAAACAACGCTTACTCCTCTATCATTCAGCTCCTTCACAGTGCCGAGGACGTCCACAACTAGCGGGTGGCGTGAATACACATTACTAATCGACTGGAGAGCACTGAGCGAATCAGTGCACACCAACACCCGACGCCCACGCACACAGACTACAGAAAGAGCTTTGCTGATAGCATAAAGTTCAGCCGTGTAAATACTGGTTCCCGCAGGTAATCCGAACAAATAGGTTCTCCCATTAGCAACAAATGAGCAACCAATTCCAACTTCCGACTTTGATCCATCAGTGTATACAACCGTAGATGGTTTAATAGCTTCAACTAATTCACTGAAAACGCTATTAAATACCACTGAACTTGTGTCTGCCTTTGAGTATTTACACATCTCAAAGTTAAAGTGTAACTGAGCGATAGTCCAAGGTGGAAATAGACAAGAATTACATGGGTAGACACGAGGAATGGCAATATCGAGGTTGTTGCATATCTCCAACGCTCTTACACCGAAGGGTGAAGGCTGTCGGGCGTTCATCAGATGCAAATCATGACAGGGGTTGTTGAGAATGATCTCATGCAAAAAATGGTAAGGTCTAGCTTTCAACTTGGCAAAGTACGTCAATATAAGCTGCTGGCGACGTCTGTATAACGACATTTCTCCACTTTCAACTAAGATGCTGACAACAGGGCTAGAACGAAAAGCACCTGTAGACAATCGCAAACAAGAATTGTGAACACTCTCAAGCATTCTCAGCGAAGTGGGAGTAGCAGATGAGTACGCTACAGCGCCATAATCTATACGTGATCGCACTAGAGCCTTGTAGAACCTTATCATACATGATCTATCAGCTCCCCAACCTGTACCTGTAAGAACACGCAGAATATCAACCACCTTTAAGCACCTACCCCGTAGGTCTTTAATATGCGGAACCCATGTAAGTCTTTTATCGAATAAAACACCTAAAAACCTGACTTCAGTGCTAACTTC
Organism: Catonia carolina; assembly: GCA_035578175.1. Classification (NCBI taxonomy): domain Eukaryota; kingdom Metazoa; phylum Arthropoda; class Insecta; order Hemiptera; family Achilidae; genus Catonia; species Catonia carolina. Next base: position 7,349,998 of record JAQMRL010000004.1, read on the forward strand.
GATATGCTGACCCATTAAATACAGTCTTGGAACATTATTAGTCAGTATTCGGCAAAACTGAATGCATTTAGTCTTCTCAGGAGAAAAACTAAAGCCAGTCTGCCGTGACCATTCCTCAAGACGGTATATAGTTAGCTGTAGAGCTCGTTCAGCTGAGACAACATTTCTAGATGCAACATATATTGCAAAATCATCAACAAACAACGAACATTTAACAGGGTATACGCAACTTTTCACAATATTGTTTATGGCAACCGCAAATAGGGTACAACTAATTACACTTCCTTGCGGTATACCATTTTCCAAGTCAAACCTGTCGGACAGACACTGACCAACCCTTACACGGAACGATCGTTCATCTAGAAAGTCCTTGATGAAGGCCAACATGTTTCCAGCGATGCCCCAATCCCGCAAGGTATTGAGGATACCTCGTCGCCAAGCTGTATCATATGCTTTTTTCAAATCAAAGAATACGGCAACGAGGCGCTGCCGCAATGCAAACGCATTGCAGACAGCCGTCTCAAGGGCCACCAAGTGGTCTGTCGAAGACCTCCCTCTCCGAAAACCGCTCTGTTCAGGAGCGAGGAAGTTATTCTTTTCCAGATACCACATGAGACGACTGTTCACCATTCTTTCCATCACCTTACAAACAACACTTGTCAAGGAAATGGGACGGTAGTTGGAGGCCAATGTTTTATCTTTACCAGGTTTGAGGATCGGAACAACAATTGCTTCTTTCCAAGTTTTTGGAAGCTTTCTAAAAGCGTATATTTTATTAAAAACGTGTAGGAGTTGCCTTAACCCAGAATCCGGTAAATGCGCTATCATCGAAAGTGTAATTTCATCTCCTCCAGGTGAGGTATTTCGAGATACTTTGAGCGCTTTTTTAAGCTCAGGCAATGAAAAAGGAATGTTTAGAGGATCATTCGAGTCCGCTATAAAGAAAGGAAGAGATTCAATGGTTTTCTTATAATTTTGAAACTGTACAGAATATGAAGACGTGAGGGAAGCTGATTTAAAGAAAGAACCAATCACGTTAGCGATGTCGGACTGTGATGTGATCACAGAACCGTCAGCTTGCAACCCTGCGATTCGATGTGGAGACGTCCTTCCACATACCGAACGCAGTTTTCTCCATACCGTTGTCACAGTGGTACTCCTGTTAATATCTCCAACGTAACGACTCCACGACTCCCTCTTACTCTCAAGAAAGACACGCCTACAGCAGGCCCGAGCTCTTCGGTACGCTTCCAGGTTTGCATCCGTAGGTCTGCGACTAAAAATGCGCAGGGCCCTACGGCGGTCCCGAAGAGCGTCCTTACAACGATCATTCCACCAAGGTACAGGCGGACGCCGTGCTTTTCCTGATGTTTTAGGAATGCTCTGGGCAGCTGCTGCAGACATCCTCTCTACAAAGGAAGACAACAGCTTTCGTGCATCATCATCATCTTCATATTCAGATTCCATTAAACTTGAAAACTCATTCCACCGTGCAAGCTTTTCAATCCATCGTTTCGGAAGGTCATCGACAGGGTGGTAGTCAAAAAATTCGACCACCACCGGTCGGTGATCACTTCCGTACAGGTCTGGCAGTACTCTCCACAACAACCGTGGTACAAGGGACGGGCTACAGAAAGTAAGGTCCAAGCACGACCAGGATCCTGTTGAGGATGACATGAATGTTTTAGATCCATCGTTCAATAGACATAAGTCTAAATCACTCCGGACCCTCTCCACCATGTGACCTCTAGCATTGCACAGTGAGGAGCCCCAAGAATAATGGTGACCATTGAAATCTCCTAACACTATATATGGAGCTGGTAACTGTTCCAGCAATTCTCTCATGGCTAGGTATGAAATGTCTGTGTTTGGTGGTAAATAAACATTACACACGCAAACCGACACCGGGACAGTTATCCTGATTGCTACAGCCTGAAGATCCGTTTGGATATCCAGACTCATCCCTTGCATTGACTGGTGAAGTAATATTGCAACCCCATCACCAGGGCCACCAAGCAGGGAATCTTTCCTAAACATTTCGTATCCACGAAAGGATAATCGGATATCAGGTTGTAACATCGTCTCTTGCAGGCATAGCGCAATCGGACACCCTTCCCGGATCAATAACTTTATGTCTTCATACCTAGACCGGATCCCGCGAACATTCCATTGAATAATATTATTAAATGGGAATTTAAGAAAGAAAAGGTCTTATGTTTCAAACACAATTTTCTCCTTCCCTTTCTTTCCTTTTACTTGTATAAAGCCCTTATCAAGGACCGATGGATCTCCTATCACATCGTGGATCTTGGACCCAGACGATGGAGATTTTAAAAATTTAGACGCATCCACTGGAAGCGTCTTGGGCAATGAAAGGGGTTTCCCCTTTGAGGTAGAGGCGACTGTCTTATTTGACAGCTGAACTTTAGTATTCTGCGTCGCAGAAAAGTTACCAACTTGAGGCACTGAATTCTTCGCACCAATTTCTGTTTGCTTGGTGCTTAATAACGCTTTTAGCGCAGAAGTCAAGGAAGCAACCTGTTTAGTGAGGTTCTCAACAACACTCTTTAACTCAACGCATGACGAGCACTCACCAGACACACGAGACTGAACACTAGTTGCAGCTGCAAACGAAATGTCAGGCTGGACTGCATTTCGAATGCTATTTAGTTTTCTGTACTCACTCCGGGCAGCGGGAAAGGAAAGCTTCTGTTCAGACGAAATTTTCTGAATTTCCCGTTCTTCCTTATACTTGGGGCATTCCCGAGACCTTGCTGAGTGACTTCCTTTACAGTTTGCACACAGTTCTTTTTCAGAAGTGCATTCGCTGTCTAAGTGGTCAGGTGAACTGCACTTTGCGCATATCGCAGGTTTTTTGCAGTTAGTTTTCGTATGTCCGTATTCCTGGCACTGAAAAAAGCGCAGAGGGTATGGGACATACGGTCTCACACGAACAGACAAGTAACCCAACTTAAGACGATCCGGAGGTTGAGGGGTGGAAAATGTTATGATAAGTGTCGGGGTACCGACATCAATTCCATTTTCCCGACGCGTAACTCTTTTGACTTGCGTCACTCTCTGGGAGGTAAGCTCCTCCAATAACTAAGCCTCAGACATATCTTGTATATCTCGAGAGTAAACCACTCCTCGAGATGAGTTGAGGGATCTGTGCGGTTCTACAGTGACTGTAGTACTTCCTATTTGAGTAATTTTAACAACGCCGCTACTTTGCTTCGCAGACGTTGTTTCAATTAACAAAGTACCATTCCTTAGTTTTTTAATTGAATTTGGTGAGCCACAAACCGACTGCACAGACCTGTTAATAATGAAGGGGGAAACTTTTGACAGCGACCCTTCTTCTGCAACACAACGAACAACGAAAAATTTGTCCGTGTTACTTAATACACCACTATCACTATCGTCAGACAAGCTAGACCATAGTCTTTTCATGCCAAGGGAAGATTGTTTGGATGACATTATCTAAGTGCTTTTCCAGTCATCGTGAAAGCAAGGTGCGGGCGGAGAGATGACCCGCGCACGCCGCAGGTCCCTAGTAAAAAGAAGGACCCGGCCGAGTACTCCCGGCAGCCATCTCCCACATATTTCATCCGGGCCGGGGAGTCAGGTACTGCCTGACCCACTGATACCGACGTCGCAGAGGCTCGCACGCAGCAGTAAGAGCTCCGACACTCTTACCCATGGTCCACTTCTTGCCACAGTACCGAAGCGACTGGAAGGGCTAAAGGATGGCGCAAAGCCTCGGCAGAGCAAGCTCACAGCAGCACAACCACAGTCCAGACCTTCCAATCCGGAAAGGGTTACGCACGACCAGCCCGCATCCCATCCTCGCCAGCATTATAAATGTGTGTAAGAAAACTTTGTGTATGTGTTGTGTGTAGGGTATGTGAATGTGTGTGTTGAAAGAAAGTGTGGTGTGTGTGATGTAGTATTATTGTTGTGTGTAGTGTAAGAGCAACCTGTGTATAGTTTTGAAATAAGGTTAGCTCTTAGCTGGGGTCCCGGGGTTGCCACACCCGCACACCCACATATATATGCATGGACGAGCATTCATATATATAAGAATGGGTGCCCCCTGGGGGCTGTCGGTATACTACAATACCTGAGAGGTAGTAACGTGACAGATCTTGAAACCCTCTTAGATCGCTTTTCGGAATCGTTTAAAGAGGTTTTATATAATATTTTTGATTCGAGAGATTATAAAGAAATCGAGCAAGTGGTCGAATCCATTAAATCAACGTTCGGTGTACAGAAACTGAAAAATTTGTTGGAAGAGAAAGAACCGTTGGTCATGGTTCTGTCCGGCCACACCCTAAAAGAGTTTATTGCCACTTGCCATCAGTTGCTGCAGCTGACCGATTCGGATAATATATACACGCTATTGCCGATATTCCAAATGCTTAAGGATAAGGGTGTGACGAACATAAAAGAGATTGTCCAGATGTGTGATATAATGAATCAAACCTTTATAGATGAGAAGAAATCGGAAGAGAAAAAAACAGAAGAAATCTGTCAGGAATCATCAGGCGACTCTCCCAGAACCGAGAAACACGGTTACGAATTCCTCGATTTTGAGAAATTTTATTTTTTGGAACGTCTTTCATCGATTCATGCGAATGATGTGTGGTTATACGGTGCCACAGGATTTAGGGAGATAAGAAATATCACGGTTAAATATCTCGACATCAACAGTATAACAAACCATGCGATTTACCCCTTAAACCATGAGAAATGCCAAAATATCAAGCGAGTATTCACAACCAGAAAGAGAGCTTGGGAATTTATCAACGACATGTTATCTCGTTATTGGGTTATATAGTGAACAAATGACAAAACTCTCCGCTTTACTTAAATATTGATAATTGGTTCTGTAATAAAAACTCTCCAAACCAATTCTTTTTGTAGTTTTTATCAATTTAGGTTTCTGATAATTCTGCATTCAGTCTTGCTATCTGATCTCCTTCCTTCAATTTTTTATTCTAATTAGAATCAATAATAATAATAATGACCGGAGTTTTAGATGAAACTCCTCCGGTTAATAAATACATTATTTTTTGGCCACTTTCATACACCGAGTGTTATTATATTTTTATCGTCTTATTTCATGTATCATACATTGACTGTTTACCTGTCTCTCTCACTCCGACAAAAATAAGAGATTTTATTAGCAGGAGAAAGTTTAAAATGTGGATATACAAACAAAACGAAAATAACTCCGTCGTTACGAAAATATATTTGTATTGTCATTCGTTCTTAATGTTACGTCGGTCCTATGGTAAAGTTGCGTAACTGCAATTTTTGCGTATCTGAGTTAAATGCATGATTTTTATCTTTTGTCATGGACGCACTTTGTGGTAAAGTTGCGTAAGTGTATCTTGTTCAGTTGCGAAGATACAACCAATAGCTTTTTACCAAACTACAGGAGTGTTGCTTTCTACCATAGCTAACTTGCGTATCTAACATACGTATTTTTACTGTAGGACAATTTTGATCTTCACGTTACATTCACCATACTGTAGTTGCGTATCTTCCACATACGCAACTTTGCTATAGTGATTAATAATAGTACAGTGTACGCATACCCCTCTTCGCATTAAATGGACTCTTCCATACAGACTACTCCCACCAGCTTAGACTGGCCCAAGACTCTGTAACATCCCTAATTATTCGTTTTCCACATTATGTTCACTTTAGCAAAGTATAGAGTTTCACACAGTACATAACCTTTAAAGCTGATAAATGTTAATATAAGTTTTAATTGTTTAGTGTTAATTTATTGTGTAATTGTATTAGGTACATTTAATTTTTATGAGTTTAAAGGATTGAAATTTTGTTTCTGTACCTAAACAATTAGTTTACATTATTAATATCTTTAATTAAAGAAAGTTTGGACCATGTTTCGCGCAAGAACATACAAGATTATGGAAAAATCAGTTCAGGAAATTGAACAGGCTGAACAAGATACAGGTCAGATTATTATTACTATTGTCTTTTTGTAACACATTTTTTATACATTATTTTAGTTTATTTTACTTTGAACCAAACTTGCAAAACAACGTTGGCTACTGTGTAGGACATTACTTCCAGCTACTTTTGAATAATTTTAATTTGTGCTAAAATTATGTTTATGTATTTTATATTTTGCAATTTAGAATGAAATGTGTGTTCCTGTTGTAATAAAAATGTGATAGTCTATGTATTTTATAAGTAATATATTCGTAATTTTACTACCTAGAGAGACCTAGGTATTGTAAGTTGTTTTCTATGATAAAGTTTTACTTGTAAATAGGTTTTAATTATTTTTCGATGAATTGTAAATTCTAAATACATGTTAAAGTGCAAAATTTTACTCAACTCATTAAAACTCTTTTCAAGAAGAATAGATACCTACTATAGGTTAGGTTATAGATAAGGCAGTCCGAAATATAAAATAATACAAATAATAAGACTCTTTACAGCTAATAGTTCTACTCTCTTAAGTATAATTCAAGTATTTTTTCTTGTAAAATTGACAGAATAGTGAATTGGAAAGAAGTTCCAAACGGTGTGCATACAAATTATTATAGCGATGACCCAAAATATTGCGGTTACGAACAAACGCAAAAAATAAACTTCTGACTACTTTCTATTGATACTTATACTTCTTGTAGTCACTTGGGGCTTGGCTAAGTGCACTCAGATAGCGTAATAAATTAGCATACATTTCACTTGCTATACGAAATTCACCAATAAAGCAATATTAAATTATTGAAATAAACTGAAAATAAATAAATTTTTTGATCACGGTTTTATTTTTTGTTTCAAACTACCAGGAGGTTGATGATGACGATGACAATAAAAGCATTGAAGAAGCTACAAAACTATTTAGCTCAGAAAGCAGTGACGAATACATTCCAAATACAAGTAGTGACACAGGTAGGTTTAAGATATTACCACTAGTTAAAATTGTACCTACTTGTCAAAAAACTAGTCATGATTTCATTCACTAGATTATATTAGGTACAGTAAAATCTTAACTAGGAAATTCATACTTTCTGTGTTGTAATGTTTCAGACAGTGATGAAGATGTAGTCACAGATACACCAACAAAGAAACAAGGACTGAATCAACCGTCAATTGTTTCACAAGTTCGAGAAAAAGAAAAAGCACGACTTCAGCTTGGCGGAGGTATACCAGTGCCGACTTATGGAGGTGAGTGTAATATTTTGATAAAAAGTCCACCAAAGAAAAGGAACAAATCTGATCCATCAAAGTGGAAACAAGCAGTTCGGAAGATTAAAAGGCTCAAGGGTGAAGAGTATGTGACAGGAAAGGGGAAAATAATACCTTCTAGACCATTGAAACCACCTCGTTGTTTAAATAATCAAAAACACAAATGCTGCATCAGTGTACCGCAACAAAGAAGAGAGGAATTACAAAAAGAATTTAGAAATCTGGAGGACTTGCATCGTCAACGCGAATTCGTTGTAAATCATGTGTCGGTGAGTGCGAAGGGTAGGCACACAGTAGCAGGATCTTCCAGAAGGAAAAATACTACAACTTATTCTTTTACTTGTGATGGTGAAAAGAAAATTGTGTGTAAGAACTTTTTTCTTGACACACTGAATGTAACGGAAGGGTTAGTTAGAGGCGCATTAAGCAAAGTATCTTCTTCTGGTGTATTGCGCCCAGATCAAAGAGGTCGAAAAGCACCGCCACAGAAAATAGCAGATGATGATGATGAATTTATTAGGAAACACATTCTTTCGTTCCCCCAACTTGAGTCACACTACTGTAGAAAATCTTCAGACTTTAAATATTTAGACAGTACTCTTAACATTACTGCCATGTATAATTTATACAAAGAAAAAGCTAATGAGCATGGAAGAAAAGTTTATGGACTTGAAACATATAGAAAGATTTTTAAAGAATATAAGCTAAACTTCCACAAGCCCAAGAAAGACTTGTGCAAAGTATGTGCAGTGAATGATATTAACCGGAGGAGTTTCATCTAAAACTCCGGTCATTATTATTATTATTGATTCTAATTAGAATAAAAAATTGAAGGAAGGAGATCAGATAGCAAGACTGAATGCAGAATTATCAGAAACCTAAATTGATAAAAACTACAAAAAGAATTGGTTTAGAGAGTTTTTATTACAGAACCAATTATCAATATTTAAGTAAAGCGGAGAGTTTTGTCATTTGTTCACTATATAACCCAATAACGAGATAACATGTCGTTGATAAATTCCCAAGCTCTCTTTCTGGTTGTGAATACTCGCTTGATATTTTGGCATTTCTCATGGTTTAAGGGGTAAATCGCATGGTTTGTTATACTGTTGATGTCGAGATATTTAACCGTGATATTTCTTATCTCCCTAAATCCTGTGGCACCGTATAACCACACATCATTCGCATGAATCGATGAAAGACGTTCCAAAAAATAAAATTCCTCAAAACCGAGGAATTCGTAACCGTGTTTCAACAACATATTTATCACCGCGCACCAAGATTTGAGTTTTAAAGTCTCCGGTTCGTACATAATACACAATGAATAATATTATAAAACTATATAGTTCAGGTTTTACATTACAATTATATGATCCATTAACCACAGTTTTTATATCATCGTCCGGGATTTAAAACGAGAATTCGTTGTTTATAAGACTGGTATAAACATTATATAGTCTATCAAAATGAATAATTAGTTCGACAAAATAATATATTAGAAGATTCTTATGTAATAATAAAATGTGGAAGTTAATAACAAAAAAAAATAAAACAGCCGGGTTGGATATAATACCCAAACATAAACGTTAATAATAACAAAAACAACAAGTTTTCGTAACGTTGGAATTTTTTCTTTTTGTTTGTGGACCAGCCTCTTAAACTTCCTCCGGTTGTTGTCATCTTTTATTTTTATCAATGGGAGAATCGTCGGCGTCGTCTCGTTTCCTTTTTCCATCGTGTTTCGTTTCTGTATCGGTCTCCAGTTGATATGTTTCTTTTTTCTCGGTTCTGGGAGAGTCGCGTGATGATTCCTGACAGATTTCTTCTGTTTTTTTCTCTTCCGATTTCTTCTCATCTATAAAGGTTTGATTCATTATATCACAAATCTGGACAATCTCTTTTATGTTCGTCACACCCTTATCATTAAGCATTTGGAATATCGGCAATAGCGTGTATATATTATCCGAATCGGTCAGCTGCAGCAACTGATGGCAAGTGGCAATAAACTCTTTTAGGGTGTGGCCGGACAGAACCATGACCAACGGTTCTTTCTCTTCCAACAAATTTTTCAGTTTCTGTACACCGAACGTTGATTTAATGGATTCGACCACTTGCTCGATTTCTTTATAATGTCTCGAATCAAAAATATTATATAAAACCTCTTTAAACGATTCCGAAAAGCGATCTAAGAGGGTTTCAAGATCTGTCACGTTACTACCTCTCAGGTATTGTAGTATACCGACAACCCTTTTCTCAAAATCGTTAAAATTATCTACTTGGAAACCGTCGAATAATTCGATTAACCGTTTACAAAACGTATTCGGATCGACATCTTTCAGGATTGTTTTGATTTCGGTAATAAGTTCGTCAAATCTCAAACAGTCTTGCATTTTCCGTTGCATCTCCAACATTTCACCGTTCTTCGCCGTCAATTGATCCAGTAACTTTCTCAACTCTTTCTCGGACTCGTTTGTATCCTTTTGCTCATTTTCCCGATAATTTTCTTCGGCCTCTTGCTGTTGGTTTTTTAGATCGGTTATATATTCGTTGAGTTTATCCGTTTCGCTTGTCAAAAATATGTTGTTGTTGGTACACTCCTCCAACTGTTCCATCGGATTCTCGTTGGTCGACTTAGCTTCGTCAATGTTTTCAGTCAGGCCTAATATAAACGACTCGGCTTGTTGTTTTTGTTTGGTCAACAACTCAATTTCCCCGTTTAACAGGGTTATTTGTTGTCGTTGTTTGTCGATCAACTCTTCTTTGGCAAAAGATTGCTTCTTGATGGACTCGTACTGTGTCGTCTCTTTCACCAGCCGTTCTTTAAGTTCAATTACCTTTTCAACGTGCCGGGCGTTATTATTTTCTAGGTTAATAATTTTCGACTTTAAAACATTGATTTCGCATAGTTCCAGACGGTTTTTTAGTTTAAGATAATCCTCCTCGGACACAGAATAAGACCTTTCTAATTCCATCGGCTGGGTGATGTTTTTTTCCATGCTTATACTGAGGCGTTTTTCGACTTCATCAACTTGTTCCACGCGTCTACATAACTTATCCTTTAGTTGTTCCTCGTTGGCTCGAGACGCAGCCAATTCTTCTTCACACTGCTCACACTCACGACGCAACGTGGCGACATTCTCTTTCAATTTTCCGATTTCGTATTGATGTTCTTCTACTGTTTTGGTTTTCGCCACCAGCGTTTCTTTCGCGGCCTCGAGTTCCTCTTGTTCAATTTGATCTGTTGGGTGAGTTCGTCTACCAACTGTTTGATACAGTGGATTTCTTCATTCTTGGTGTGTAGATGTTGGTCGAAATCGTCGGTCTGTTGAGTCTGTAATCGGTTATGTTGCTCCGTCATTGTGGTAATAAAATTTTGCAATCTATCGATTTCTTTATCTTTAGCGAAAAGGGACTGGTTCGCTTCGGCGTAAAGTCGGGTCTGTTCTTTCATATTTTCGACGCACACAGAAAGCTCTTGCGCGTCTTTCTCGCAATCAACTGCCTTCTGTTTGTAGTTCGCGTCACAGTCTTTAAGAATATATCTTATTATCAACAGTAGTTCTTCTTCCCTGGAATTTCTGTTGATCAACGGATAACGTTTAAACAGATCCAAATACGAATCAATATTGCGCGTGAGGGTTTCGACCTTTACAACGTCCGATTTACAACTTCGGATTTCCCGCATATAATCACCGTATGAGATGATCGTACGTGAGCGGTCGGTCAAACACCCTCCATCCATTAATATTGCAAAAATGGCGTCGCTCACAGACGGAAAAAACGTAACGATATACCGACAGTCGGTTTTTTGATGAGATATTAAGATATGGAGCATTCGTTTGAGAAACTCCGATATACTATATGCCACCTTCTCGTATTGGCCGCTTTCCACGTATTCCACGATTTCGGTATAATAAAACTCTACCATTTTTTAATAATATCTACGACGTTTGCATTCGTTCACCGGGTTTCGGAGATTCATCCCCAATGCCGAAGGCTTCATCATAACCCACATCCCGCCCATCGGAATCATCTCGTTTCCTTTTCTTCTGTAACGGAAAAACAACGCCTACATCTTTAAGAGAACCAAGGCTTTTCGATCTGTGTCTGATAACGGACGATTGTGTCGTCGGCCTCTGTTCGATTTCAATCTTCTGTTGTAGTTCTTGATTCACGGTTTTCAGCTGTTTTACCGTGTCTTTTTCGATCCGCAGTTTCTCTTTCAGCGACCTCAATTCTTTCTCTATCCGCTCGTACTGATTATGTTTTTCCTGTTTGGCATCCCTTTCTGACTGTAGCTCTTGTTTCAGTGATGCTAACTCGCTGTATAACTGTCTATTCTTTTTTTCCATTTCATGATTGGCGCTTTTCAGTTCTTTCTCTACCAGCTGTCTTTCCTGTAATTGTTTTTCATTTTTAAACAGTACAGACAAAGCCGTTATATCGAACCCTTCTTCAGCGTCGAGCTCCTGTAAAATTTTAAATACACGTTTGGGTGTAACGTTGTCTTTGAAAACTGTTTGGACGGCGATCCACGGCACCAAGAACTCACTATCGACGCTACGTATTGCTGATAGGATGTTTTGGTCGCGTTTTTCTATGAGGTGACCGAAGAAGGTGGTTTTTTGTAGTTCGGTGAAAAAACTACCGGCTAACGTTAATTTTCCCCTCAATGATCTATCGATACGGCCGACATCTTCTTGAAGCATCTTTCGCCAATTGTCGCCCAACAACCAACTTATTATTAGGAATATATTCTTCAGTTCCGCTGAAAAATCAACACAACCTTGATTCTCCAAAACGTAGTTCAGTATAGCAAGTTTCTCGTCGAATCCAATTGACGGACTCTGTAAAGATTGTATGGCCTCCATATAAAATTTTAACAGCCGTTCTAAAGACGAGAGTATATCGGCGACATCGTCGTTATCGCCCCGGAATTGTTTCAGTTTTTTCGTTAACGCGTCCACCGTCTGCAGGCTTTCCTTATTATGACAAATATCATACCACCGTGGGCCGAGAATCTTTTCAAACATGTCCCATATAAAGTTTAATTCCTTCAAAAAAATGTTTTGCGCATCGATATCTCTAACGGCTGACAACAGACCTGCCCATTTCATTTTGTAACTTAAACTTTTATTTTTCAAAATATCTAATATCTGTGAAAATAATTCAAATGAGTCGTACGCGAATTTTTTCCAATCTTTGTATACAAATTCGGCCGCTCGCTGTTTCGCATAATCGACAATCTCAGCATCTGATTGCGTTTCACTGAGCGGATTTTCACCGATCTCCATGGGGATGATTGGATTCCTTCGATCGCCACCGGGGTCATCACACCCATTAACCGTTCTTGGTTTGCAGAAAACCAATAGCTTCTTTATAATGGTAATCAAATCCTTTTCGCCGGAATGTTGAACGATCAGCGGACACTCTTGAAAATGTCTTTCGATGTCGTCACATTTCTCGTATATTAATGTTGGGAAATCGGGGTCTGTAGAACAAATGCGTATAAGATTGAAATAGTCGTACAGGGTGAGTTTTTGTTTGTTTGACAATAGATAGAAAATCTCATCACAAATCGACGTAAATTTTTTCCGATTATATTTGGGATTTAGTTTCTTATATACGTCGTTCAAAAACTTTGAAAACATATACATAGCTTTTTCGTTGTTGCCCTGCGACACCAGATATAACACCGAAGTTTCGTTCATTTTTAATTGTGGTTGGGCTCGTTATACACCGATTTCGTCCCGTATAAACAAAAACATATCTCTCAAGTCTTTTCGCGCTGAATCGTATTCGTCGGCCGAAATTTTCCATAGTATTCGGTATAGGAGTAAAAGCGGTCGGTTTTGTTTTATTGTGAGAATACCGCTAATTTGGTTGAGAAATCTACGGTTTTATCCATGTTTGTGTTGAAAACGGCTATGTTAATCATATCGCCGCGCTGTAACGGCAGAAGGGTCGAGAGTGTGGTGTCGATTTTCGGTTGTATTATTTCCACATTGAAGATGAAATGCAAATAGGGTTTCAAATGTGTGTATAACGCATATACGATTTTCCAGTTGAAAAATATGTTTTCGTCTTTGGCGAACAGCATTTCATCTTGTAGATCTTTTGCGAACTAGTCGAATTCGATTTCGATCGCCTCATTTTCAAATTCTGATTCTTCATCATCATAATAATCTTCGTCTTCTTCATAAGTAGTGTCTGACATACTACACATATAGAAATACATGTTATTATTAATCGATTTAATAATGGTTTAGTTTTTTCACAAGCGTCGTATATATATATATATATATAACCTATCACTGAAATATTATTCACCACAAAAATGGATATATTTTACAACAACGTGTCCAACGTAACGATACAATTTAGTCTGAAACCAATACCGAATAATAATTGTATTACAAATTTCAAAATGAATGGTTACAATTTCGGATTTTTCTTCTCGCAAAACAACGTTTCACAAGACGACGAGTGTTTCACATACACGGGAAAGATGTTGGTGGTGGAAACGCAGTTGTTGAAAAAACTACCCCCGCCGCCGACGAACACCATCCAGCGTTATTTTAAGCGTAAAGGATCAGTGAAAGATGAAAATATAATATCACATGTGGCCAATCATTATGGTATATCATTAGAACGGGAGAGTCACGTTGTCCGATGTCCGTTTCACGCCGACCGAAATCCAAGACTAAGTATAAACTTAACGAAGGGTGTGTTTTATTGTTTTGCGTGTAGAGAATGTGGAAAATTTTCGAAACTGGGATAAAATTTTATCGGAAAGAAAAAACTATAAATAAAAATCCAAAACAACCGGCTAAAGAAAATGATTGTCAATGATGGTTTAAATCGACGTTTTTTTTACTCTAAATATTTAATTTTTTCTTAATAGACAATATTAATAATCAATCCAAATAAAATATAAAAAGGAAGAAAAAACAAAATACGGATAAAGTTTGGTAAGTAGGGTAGATGTTTGTGTGGTAGAATAAGGTATACGTGTATAAATAGACATCGAGCTACAGGTTAGTTTTCATAGTCATAATGGACCTAGACGATGTTAGTTTATGAATGCTTTTGAATTTGCCGGAATCGGTCTTAACTATTTGTCATGAAGTGGGGTCGGTAACCGGGATTTATTATAAGGAATGTGGTGAAATGACCAAATGCTCTACTTGTAAGGTCGTGATCGATCGGTGGGTGGAGGACGACGATCCTGTGATAAAACACCAACAACAGTCGCCGACATGTTATTCGTCGTTAAGCAAATATTCTTATGGAGATACGCGTCGAAGTCGACGACGACAACAACGACGAGAAAATCGATACTGTAATCGGCGTAAAAAAAGACAGATAGAGACGCAAATCACTAGTAGAATGACACTGTTAATTTTTGCACCATCATGGACATCCAAGGTAACTGTTGTTTTTTTTCTACTCAAAATCCTAATTGAAAAATATTGTTATTCCATATTGTCACTAATTTTTTCTTTCTTTCTAGACGGTAAATTGTTCACAAAAGCCGCCTATAATGACTGGTGATCATTGTAGTATATGTTTGATCGAGGGAATGGATACAATGGTATGCCCCTGCCATCACCAGTTTTGCAAGCGATGTGTGAATAATATCGACGTTTGTGCGTTGTGCAGAAGCCCAATATCAGAGAAATTACCATCAAACCAATACAAATTGTCACATACTTTATTTCGAATCGTTTTCAAAGAAAAAATCATTGAGCAACCCACCTCTTCAAGCGCGGTTGAAAATAATAAATGAATTAATAATAAGAGAATTAATTAGAATAGTATATAATATTATATAATTTTATTATTAGACGCAGATTAGGAATAACGATTCAAATATTCTTAATATATATAAAATAAGTTAATTATGACCTAAAACTCTCATTACAAACAGAAGTAACCGACTTCATTTACATTTCACCAACGATAACCAATAATAATTTGTCTACGAAATTGATTTTAAAAGCAACATTTAAAAATATTTTTTCTTCATAATAGGTCAGTAAGTTTATGAATAAGTTTAACAATAAAAAATAAAATGCAATTAAAAACAATTTGTTTCATAACTAAATAATATTTGTTATCTTTCTTATTTTTATTATCTTAATTAGGTATATGACTATTATTTGAAGATTGAACTTTTTAATTTTAACAAATTATTATATTAAAAAAAAATAACATTATAACCGATTCCTTGAAACAAAATCCAAATAACAATAGATAGTTTACAAACTTCAATCGAAAAAAAACAACCCGTAATATATTATATTACGGTGTTTTATTTTCATCCACTAATTATCGAAACTTATAAGATTCGGTGAAATTCAACTAATTTCGGCCTGATCGTAGAAATAATAATATACCAAAATTAAGCGACAGGCCCGCGTATAGAAATATGGTTTTTATATTATGCAACACCTGCAACGAGTCTAAGGCGCAATATGTTAACAATACGGCGAATGAGGCATAATTTAGTATTTTTATAATATATTTCTTTTTTATATACTCCCGCAGCGGCGGACACGGCGTCGCAGTCTCTTTTATTTTAAGTTGCATTTTTTATATGTTGTAAAAATCAATCACCTCCCGTGTCGCCAAAGCAAAAAATTAAACTCACTCAGGTGTCTATACAATTCCATGTCACCGCTTTCGCCGTGAAACGGCGCTACTTCAATTGTCTTGTCATAATCGGCTATGTGTGTGTTTTTGCCGGCACAATCGTCTACCAATATATAACGCAGAAGGTTGTTCATGGTTATATATTTGCTTAGTGAACGTTCGACGTATTGTTTGCATTTGTATTGACCGAACAACTAGTAACTGATGTCACAGTTTTGTCGTGTGTATATTTCCATGAAATAGTGGTGCCAATTGAGTAAATTAATCACATTTTACACATACGACTTGTCACCGGCGCTCCACAAGACCGTGTAGACGTTCACGTTTTTCCACAGCGAATACAAAACATGTTGAGCATAAGGACGCACATATATATCCCTGTTTTTGACAAAAACCAACGTCTCGTCCAGATCGAAAACATACACATATTTGTACATTTTTTATTTTTCTAATCTGTCTGTAATTAAAAAATATACGATGAAATTCATCAACC
Source organism: Catonia carolina (assembly GCA_035578175.1). Lineage (NCBI taxonomy): Eukaryota > Metazoa > Arthropoda > Insecta > Hemiptera > Achilidae > Catonia > Catonia carolina. The sequence continues at coordinate 7,366,376 of JAQMRL010000004.1, forward strand.
AACAACAACCGCCATCGTTTTTGAACACACTTGATGAGAGGAGAGAAGAAAATCCCGCGTTGAATTCTATATTCAACACACTCGATTGGACTCGCCCTATGCCGCCGATAACGATGACAAGAGATGCTGAAACGACGAATGAAGACGAAATACCAGCGGCAAATATTCATCCTACTCAGAATAATTTCACCGGTGGTCACCAAAACCAAAACAATAATAATTTCCTTCGGCCGATATCAAACAATAAAGACTTGTCCGCAGAATCACTCAAACGAGATATAATAAAATATTTGTTTGCGAAAAACAATTCAAGTTTTTTAAATTCATGTTTTACTACAGTCGAAGAGATAGATTGGCTGGATGACATGACTGTGAACCACAAGTTTCAAATCGGTCTGCTCCTTGATTTGACCCTGTCAAGGAACAGTTCCGAGAAAAATCTCGCCTCTCATATCTATACGTTTTTCGATGTTATACTCAACGAGATACGAACTGTCAGTTCTCCAGAAATTCAGCCGTATATCGACATATTCATCGAAAACTCGCGGAAAGAACGTGCGGATGTGCTTAACGACTCCGGGTTACATGTGGTGTCAAACCTGTTGAATTCAAACGACCTATCAACAATGCTGAAAACCTTAAAAATAACTGAACCACCGTCAACAAAAGCGTTGAGGAGTGCCGAGCAAAATATCTTGTTGCTTCTTGGATTGGTGGCGTCGAAGAAGGTGATCATACCATATGTGATAAACTCGTTGGGTATTATGAAACACCAGCCAGGGTTAAAAGAAAATGGTGTAGATCCTGAACAAGAGATCGAGACGATATATCCGGCTAAATGACCTAAAAAATAAACAACGATATTACAACCAGAAAGATCGATAAACACAGTCGGTAGATGAGAGAGATACCCACAAGAGATATTGTCGGCACCAGAAAAATGAGAAACCTCGCGGCAGATCTAATTATGGTTTTGTATACGTCTGCGAATGTTTGCGTTTCTGCTTGTATAACATCAGTCCATTTCGCCTTGTAGCAAACATATCGGCCGCCTTGGGTGTCCACCACCCGACAGTCTTTATCGGATGTGCAATCACACCGTTCGGTGGAGTGGCCCGACGAACAGAATATGTTTTTTATCGCCAAACTCTTGTGGTCACAGGTTTTACTTTTCAATTTACAAATCTGTTCACCGTCGTCGGAAATCTTATAACACCCGGACAAATTTGTGGCGGTCTCGTGTAGAAACTGTCCGAGCGATACCAATACTACACCCGACAGTGTACCGACAAAGACCAATTTACCAATTTTAAACACCTTCCCACCTTCTTTCCCACCAAATTTCGCCATAAAATTTTCAGCAGTTGCCTTCAATTCGGTATTGGATTGAATCAATTCATCTACCTCTTTTCCACTATACTCCAGATTGGACGACTCGAGTCCGTGTTTAACGAGAAACTCGGTACGTTCGGGGATAGATATTATTCTTTCGGTCGCCGAATGTTCGATTTCCGTTAATATCGATTCGGGAATTGTTTTCGGCAGCAGTAGATCCGTCCCGGCTTTTTCCAAAAGTTTTGGATGTATCGTCTCTAGGTCGTGGATCGCTATATTTTTGAAATGTATAAACTGTTCTCGACCGATCATCTCTTCGCCGTTCTGGAATACAATCGCCCGTTCTTCGCTTCCCACGGTCTTATACAACGACTCAAACCAATTGAATATTTTGCTCATTTTTAATTATTATTATACCCATTGCCTCATTGTTGGTCTCTTTATTGTAAACCAATCGGTCGTCTAGATCGCTCACAAAAGTGTTTTCATCGTACCCGAGTATCGGAATAATCGCTCCATCATCGTAGCTGGTGAGTTTTATTTTTTCAGTCAAACAGTGGGTTGTCTTATCATCGAGATAAGTCTGTAGTTCATTGTGTTGACACACACGTGTTGGTTTTAAAATCATAACGTCCAACTTCGTCAGACATTGGCAAGTTGTTTTTACAATAATCTCTGAGGCATGTGTTGATTCCGTCGAGTTGGATGAAAACCAGCTTATTGTTGTGTTCGTTGAAACCGCAATCTATGCTCAACAAATCCTTGTTCATATTGTCGTATGTAACCTTCTTTTCGGTGTCATTGTCATAGGTTAGTGGATAATAACCGGCTATATTTTTACCGGTAATTCGAGAACGAAACCCGGGATATTTCGATATACAATTCCATTTTTGTGATCTGTGGTAAAACACTAAATAGGCAAATTTTACGTTACACACATCTTCTGGAGCTTTATAACAATATAGACCGTCGGGTAAGGCGAAATATTTATCACCATTCAGTTCGGTCAACTTCCCGTTGCATAATGCCTTACAATCACATTTATAACAGTGTCTGGGGGTGTGTGTACAATTGATCTGAGTTTGTGGTTTGTATAGTTTATCCGAACGGAATCCGCGTGGAATTGTTGTTTCGTCTTTTGATATTTTTACCACCAGCATGTAACAGGTTACAAAATAAATAACCGCGGTTATTATTGCTACCTTAAACAGATGAGTGATCATTTTTTAAACTAATCCGATAAGACGGTGAAGTTGGTCCCGATAGACGTGACGAAAGATGAAGAATAATTTAGAGGATTTTTTTGAATAACGGGTTTGTAGTTTTTCAGGGTATCAGAAAAATTAGTATTTGCTGCTGTCTCCGTTACTGCTTTGGCCATTTTAAAATTCTGAGGAATTATATCACAGTGGCGACTGTCCGGAAATTTTAGATTTTTCAAATTCATTTTCGTCCCTTTCAATATGATCGGATCACTTTCGCAAATATCTTTGGTCGCTACGACACCCAAAGGTGTCATAACACAGTTTGGCATATACCTGGAGACGACTTCCCCACCATCTGTTATTGTGCTGGGATAACTGTTTCCAATAAATTTCTTCCAGAATTGTCTCGCCTCTGTGTCATACCATGTGTCCAACTCAGAGTTGTTATCGTAATCCAATATTATATGTTTTATCGACTGGTGTTCGCGTCGGACCGATTTGAACAGTTCGCTTTCGAACGTCTGTATGATGTTGTGATTTAGAGGAGTGGTAGCATCGGAACAGTGTTGTTCGAGAAGTCAGCGATTAAAAAGGCGTTGTCGGGAACACGATCGGGGGCGATCGCATAACCACCGGTAGGTTTGTTTATCGCCCATTCACCTATGTCACCAACGTTCGGATCATTACGGAAATCGTGCTGTTTTCTTTGACGCAAATAGTTTCTCGAGTTGCCGGTGGGTATTGTAACAACCTGTTTGGCGGGGTCGATAACAGAGCAAGCGTGGACAATGAATGCACGTACATCAGATTCATACCGAACAGGAGATAGTCTTGAACTGTTAGCGATTTATTCAGGGGTGTGACACAATGGAACGCCACCAATCTGTTATATATGGCGGGATTCAGGTATACGTATTTCGTGTTACGCGCTCTTTTACTCACATGCCCACCCGGTTTTACACTTTTCATATGTACATAATGGGCTTTTAGTTCTTCCGATTGTTTTAGAACGCCGGACACCAGATAGTTTATGGGTCGGATGCGAATATATTCTTCCGTGTCGGAACCGCTTGGGGAAATCGGTATGTCCGAGCGCTGTCTCTTTTCCCCAGTATCTGACAAAATGCGTCTCATTGTAGGGCGATCTACGGTGGATGCCCCTTCTGTAATATATATTCTAAAATCGTCGCCGTCAATGTTGTCCAGTGCACGACCCGAACCAATAGTGTCGTTACCTTCCAAGGCCAAAAGCGACCAAATCAGTTCACCGCGGGGTATGACGAGACATCCTTTACGGAATACCACGTTTGTCGGACATTCCGCCGCGGTTCCGACCAACTCGTTCTTTAGTACATCTTGTGGCCTGGATGCTGTCAGGTATGGGATCGAAATATCAACATCCGCGGCACATGACGAAGGATAAAAGAAATCTTTTAATTTTTTCTTGCGCGAGACTAGACCGAACGTAGAGAATAGGTCCGACACACAAATTCCAGATACGGCTTCGGAAAGCCTGTTTCCATATTTCTCGTAATTGGGGCGTTCCGCTTCGAAAAAAGAATTTTCCATTATTTTCTCGGTATAATCCTCATAGTGTGGTATGACGCATTTTTCAACCGATGTTCCATGTAGAGTGGTAATCATTTTTTTAAATGAATTTTTCAGATTGTCTATCCTGGTGGTAATGAGTTTTGTCCATAGTTATTTTCAACAACTCTATTATTATTATTATTATTATTATTATTATTTATTAATATTTCATTGTAACGTTTAATCGGACAGTGTCGAAATATTCGTTCCTAGACTGGTCACGAAGGATGGACTATAGTTTAGCGGGTTCTTTTGGATTTTAGGATCGCTCAGTCTCACCACCCCAGGTCTTTTGCCTTCAGACAGTTGATCCTGTTCGGGAAGAGGTCTGGGAATTATATCACACTTCCAGCCGGTTTTGGGGAGCATCCAGATATTTTTAAAATCCATTTTATGGTCTTTGAAAATCAACGGATCTCCTTCGCAGATGTTTTTGGTCGCCACCACACCTAATGGCGTAAGAACATAATTGTATGAATTTATACAAATCATCTCTTCACCATTAGTCAGTTGGTTCGGGTAACTATTGTAATATTTTACCAGAAAAACGAGTTTTTTCATTCTTTTGGTAAAATATTAAAATCCGTTTCATTTCTGAGTGATTTTAAACTTTCAAAATTAAATAATTCTTTTTATTCATTCTAGATATTTCTTTATATTTTTATTCTTTATTATTTCATAAAACGTTTCTAGGCCTTATTTCATTCTAAATCGCTAAAGCAGTCACGTATTCTCGTGGAATTCGTCAACTCTGCATCTTGCACTTCCGTTAGTTAGTTCTCCGTTCCCCCTTCGCCCCGCTATGCATTACCACATAGTTTTTCTCTTCTCTTTGCGTTAGAGAGAGAAATTACACGTGTTCCTCGCTCCCTCTCTTTCTCGTTGCTCAACCACCTTTGGAGTGGGGGTTTCCTTTCGACCGTTATGTGAGCTCGCTTTTCCTTTGTCTTGTGCGAATGGCCTTCGAATCCACATCTTAAATTCAGGTAACTTTAATTTTTATTATGTTTTTTTAACAAATTCCTAAATTTTAAGCCCCCTTAAATTTTTTATAAAATAATATTGTTTGGTGGAAACTAAAAAATATGGGGTAGTTATTTTAACAAATATATATATATATTTTTAATTTATTCATTATGGGTTTTTAAATTCATTATTCCAGAGGGAATTTTGTATTCATGAGATCCCACGTGGCATAAAGTGTTTTCATCTCCTTAAGAGTTTCAATTAATAAAATCTTCATTTCACTTAAATTAAATTTTTTTTGATTATTTTTTCCTGTATTTTTTCTTTTCTCGTTTTATTTTTTTTATTTTTGCTTCATACATTTTTTGATCAATGTAACTTTCCCTATTTTATGCATTTGCCGTATTTTATTCTTTCGTCATTTTGTACATTTAGTCAGTGTCCATTTTTTTGTATTTTTTTCTTCGTTAGCACATTTGTTTAAATAAAAATCCAATTATTTTTCCGTTTAAAATTAGTACGTTTCTTTACCAAATAAATGTGCAGTGTTTAATGTCATTTTTCTTGTATTGTAGTTCTCTTTATATCGAAACCACGTGTGAATTCGTGTGTACAGAATTTTCCTCTGGACAAAATCCGTATTCATTATCTCATTCATATTTTTAATTCTGTTTAATCATACTACTAATAAATTTAAACTTGGAATTTAATCAGAGGTTTAATTAACTAGGATTTAAGACGACGCACAAGAACCGTGGAGTCCCTTTTTTTGTATTTATTTCTATTTATCACTAAGGTAGATTTTTTTTTGCTTCACGTAAAAATTTTTTTTTTTACATAATTTTTTTTTGTATTTAATGAAGGAATTTCATTACTGCAATTCCTTCATGTCAGTTTTTTTTATTTTACAATTTTGAAAACTCCAATGTTCTATTTGTATACTATAGAGTTTTTTCATTTATCTCCGCTTAAGCTTAGCTGGGCTAATAAATCGGCTAACTCATTCCCTAATAATTTTGTTTGTACGTCTGTTTGAGAACCGATAGCTAAGTGATTTTTCTAGTATAATTTCAGGTAGTTAGTTCTTGTTTTATGATGTTTTTTATAAATTTTTTTCAAAATTCTTTCTGAGTATTAAAAAAAGGCACATTTTTCTTTTTCCAAATTTCTATTTTACTGTTTACAAAGATTCTGTTATCATCTTTGTTGGAATTATATTTCAATTTGTTGAATCAAAGTAGTTTGTTTTAAATCTATTTTTTTGGGTGTCAGAATATAATTTATTTTTTTACCTTTTTGAACCGGCACAGATTCTAATAATCTCACCATCGCAGTACTTAGAGCGAGACTTATCTATCATTTGAGCTATGTTTTCACTGGGATTTCCACAATCCCTGGGTCCAGTTTCAGTTTCTGGCTGGTCTCAAAAACAGCGTGGATGGTGGATTGCCCCCTATTGGTTATTTGAGTTTCAGCGTCTTCGTGGGGTGAGCCGTTTTTTTCCTTTTTATCCGGTTTCGGGGCGGGCCACTCTTGGGTTTCTCCCCTGGGAGAATTACAACGGTGTTTTCGTCCGCTCCGAGACCTGGTGAAGGGGAGGGTCCGGTTTTCTCGCCGCGAGTCGTTGTGACTTAAATGAAATTTTTAGTTGTTTTTAACTAAAAATAAACTGTGTCGTTTCGACACACTACAAGATTTAGTGGAAGCTTCGTTTTTCCACTACAAATTTGGTGCAGGTCGCCGTGCCTTATGTAACTGCATATTTTCCACTACAAATTTGGTGGAGGTTGCCGGTTCTTATAATCTGACATTCGAATAATTATGGTTAGGATAATGTAAGGAATAAGTTTAGTTTGATATTGTTGTACTAATAATTTATGATTTGTACGGGCTTATATATAAGATAAGTTTAACGATACTTGAACATATTACTAATACTGTACAATAACAATTCTAATGTTATTTGGGATTTTGATTACATATCTTAAATATTATGATAATGGTGGCAATAATATTCTTGCTTTAAGATGAAATAAAATTAGTAATATTTACAAGAAATTTGGTTTAGGAATGACAGCTCAAAAATTTTTAATTGGCTTGTAAGATTAACGCTTTAAATACGCTACTAATATCTTTGAGTGTTGTAAAGTTTTTCAGGTATTTACAACAAGATTACTGTGGAATTTCATTGGAACTACAACCTTTCTTTTTGGGTTAACATACATTAGATCACAAGCTGAATTTGGAACAACTTTCTATATATATTTTTTCTTTGGACAACATATTTTTTTATCTATCAGGTTGGCCACTCTGCAGTCTATTTACACCTCGTTCTGTTCCGTTGTAATAGTTCCAACAAAAATGGCCGTGTACTTGTTTATTCTTAAGGTATTTCACAATGTTACCTTGTTACATATTTCCGGTTTTACTTCTAATTTTGTTAATCCAATTTAGTACATGCATTTCGTTTCACGCCTGTCCAGTGTTAAGTTAGTTTCTAATCTATATTTTGTGCTATAAGTGTTTGATTCGTTTCCTTCAGTCATAGAAATCTCCTTCGTAACTTTGTGGTTCGTCAAATTTCTTCTTACAATTTCTAGCCATTCTGACTATTTCACCCAGACTGCAGTGGACTTCAAGATATTACGAATGATTCAGTGGCCTTTTCGACAGTGGCTATATACAGTTGACAGCAAACTTAACGGTCATCAATTACAGTGAAGTATTAAACTTGACATATTTGTACAATATTCGCTAACTTTTAGGTTATTTATGGCTGGTGTTATTATTTTAAGTGTCAGACGGAATGTAAATACTATACACATTATTTTTGGAGCTAACTATGTGATTTTATTTTTGTTTTGCTGGCTATGGTGGCATAAAATGAAAGCCAGACTTTTAATTGCTGTTGCTTAAGCTGTTTTAGCTCGGTCAAATTGAACACACTATCGGCTGCTGTTTTGTTATTGTTATACAATACAAAGCCAAAAGCTGAATGCTTTTCCTATCTATTAAAGGAATGTTGACGGTTCTGACGTCTTTATTTACCTAAGTTGGGTTATGAGAAAACTCATGTCTGTTATATGTATACAAAGTGTGTATTGTGACACTATTTTTGTGTGTTTGTTTTGACCTTAAAGCTTACTTCAAACATACAGCAGTCAAATGTATTTCCTGTGGTGTATAAATATATTGTGAGTTCCATTATGCAGCCGACTCATAATATTTAGGTTATATTATTGTTTTAGTGTTATAGTTTTAGCGATGGTGTCATGTTTTCTAACCTAAAACTGTACATTCTGTGATCTGACGTGGTGAGGTCATTTTGTACATTCTTGATGTCAGTTAAGTTACACAACTTTAACAATACTGTTTCACAAAACCTGTAAATTACATTTACAAGTTAAGTAAGGTTACTTTAGGTTGGATTTTGGGTGAAAACAAATTTTTTTTCTCCCTTTCCAGAAAAACATGGCATATTTCATGACAAGCTAAACTGTGTTTCCACCTAACCTACAAATTTATTTCACTAAAACAATTGTAAGTGGTTTTCTAACATGATTGGAAATTTATCTTTCAGAGACAGCGTTACAGCGACACGCCTTGCTACTTGAAACAGTAAGCGAATTAAGTTGGACTGCACAGCGCATTTCATTCATCTCCAGCGTATCACTCACTACAGCAGTCAGTCACCTGTCATTTTATCATCATTCATCTTAATGGTTTATCGCAAGTATTTCACTGGAAATCAGTCAGTATAAACATTTCATTACATTTGATTCATATTTTGTGTATGTGTTATCGGTCTACAGGTAAGTTTCAACTTGTATTTTGTGATTAGTCTTCCCTTATGTCAGATCTGCGTAATATTACAATCAAATCGCTCTCTGTGGAACAAGCTCGTCTATTGGCGAATCAACATAACATTTTCATTCCTTCTGGTGCAGACCTAGAGTATATTAGGGGCGTTTTACGTCTGCGCAAACATTTCTTTCAAAACCCAAATTCAATTGTGCTTTCCAGAGAACACGCATTAGACTATTTATTGAATCACGCATCTTTGTCGGATGAATTAAAACAACAATACCCCGACCTTGCTGACTTAAAAACTGCACTGTCTATTAAGTTCCTTCAACCATCAACTTCTATTGGTACTCAAACGGATCCTGCTATTATCATGGACGCTTCGCCACAACCTTCTGGACCTAAGGCTAAATTGCCATTTTTCACTCCGTCTGTGTTTCAAGGGAGAGGCAACGATGACATTGTTGCATTTTTTAAAGATTTTGAACGAGCAGCCATCGTAAACTTCTGGGACGATAAGTTTAAGCTACAGTTTCTGCCACTGTACTTAAAAAACACAGCGTTGGACTTCTTCGACGATCTTAAGTTGCGTTTTGATGCCAACCAAATGAATTTTTCGTTTGTTAAACAGGAATTCTTAAAACATTTCCGTTTGGATTGCGACTCTGATCTTTTAGAGATGACTTTATTTAATAAAAGACAACTAATTTCTGAACCAACGTCGTCTTTCATCGCCGACGTTATGCACTTATGCTCCCGTATAGATCCGCAAATGCCTGAACAGAAAGTTTGTAAGTACATCTTGAGAGGTTTATTGCCTACAATATTGGACAAAATTTCTCTGTGTGACAATTCGACTCTGGATAAATTGTTAACCAACGTTAGGAAATTCCAAGAATCAAAAAACCTATTAAATTTCCATGTTTCTACATCTGTCGACGCGCCTCTTAATGCCACTTCACATCAGGTCCAAGTTGTAACCAATCAAAATAATGCTCCATCGCACAGCAAATTTCATAACAGCACTAATAGCAAAACAACACAAGCAGATCGCCCTACTTCTAGTAGCAATCCGAATCGCCAACATGTTAGTCACCAAAATCGGTCACATTTCAATTCGCAACCACGACATAAATTCAACAACCCACAATTTCCAAACAATTTTAATTTTGATCAAACTAGGCCAATTCAACAAAATTTCCCACCGATTCAAGGAACCCCTCATTTCACTCCAGCTATTCCATTTCAACAACCCCAAATGTTTTCGCCCAGGCCTCTATTGTCTCAAAATTTTCCAAGCGCTTCGTCTTCACAATTCAACCACCTTCCTCAACCTCAAGTAGCCATGCCCACTCAGCATAGGTATTTCTGTCAAATTTGCAACAAACCGGGGCACTCCATTAGTCGTTGTAGATATAACACTCACCCATCAAAAAACGTGTAAGCCCCCGGGGTCGATGCCTGACCTCACTTACTTCCACCGTATTAGCTGTTAAAAATACCTCTTCTAAAGCTTCTTTTACTTCAAATAAAAATAACTATTAAGGTACAATGTCTAATGTTTCGGCGCGTTCCTCAAAAATGAAACTCATTAATCCTAATTATTCTAACAACCTAACCTCTTCTCATTATGACAGTAAAATTTCGCCATCCATGGAGGTAGATCTTTGTGATTCATTTAATTTTCAAGTTCCTAATGCTCAGTTCAACATTTCAACTTCAGTTTGTGCGATTCAGCCTTCAGATTTATCGCTTCCTTCGAATTTATCCGTATCAGAAAATGCCGAATTGTCTTGTGAACAAGTCCACATTATATTACAAACAATTAATAATCATTTCGTTCACGTTGTAGATTTTTCATACGCCATTGTACACCCTATTCAATTAGTTTCAAACCAAGAATCCATCTCGTTACCAAATAACTTTGTTTCTGATTTCAAAAATTCTGACTTCATGTTTGTACCAGTTTTCCAAGCTTCGCCTAGTGAATCTAACCGTACCTATCTTTGGTCTTTGTTAATTTTTGATGTAAAAGCTAGGCAAGTCTTCATAACAGATCCATCCGTGGGAAAAAATCTCTCTCTTACCAAACGCCTATGTTCCGCAATTATTTCTGAGTGCAATGTTAAATGTATTTCAACTTATTTCTTTAATTCTCGTAGAACTTCTGCCACCTATGATTCAACATACATTATTATCGGTTCCTTTATTCGCACGTTCGGTTACATATTCAAATATCGCACCTTAATAGGCATAAATTTCGAACCATCTAAGTATTCTTTTGTTTCCAAACAACAAATTTCTGAAATTCTGACATGTTTTGTTCATAACCTTCCAATTAATGTGATAGCGTCCCACATTTGCGGTCTTAATCATTTATTATCGTTGATCAAATTTAAATCAGACCATTTTTCTTCCAAATCTGTTCCTTCTACGAAGGACTTTAGCGCTTCAATCAAGGTTTCATCGCAACCTCTGCTCTGTACTGATGTTTACACACAACAATCTACAATGGCTTTAACAGTTATCGGCTCCCTCCAATCTGACTCTCTACCGATAGTCCTAGATACTGGCTCCAATTTATCTCTTTGCAATGCGGCTTTAGTTTCTCCTTCTGAAATCACTCCTTCTTCGAATATTGTTTTGACTTCTGCGAACGGTTCAACATTAGAAGTTTTAGGCTCAACGAATTTATGCTTTTCCATTTCCAAAATACCATTCTGTCATACTGTGTATGTTGTGAAGGACCTAACTTGTCAAATTCTTTTAGGCAACGAATTTTTTGTAAAATTCGGCATTATTTTGGACTTCAATAAGAATCAAATTTCGTTTTTCAAGAATGGCAAATGCTTTAAAATCAATTTCAATAAAAAAATGGCTTCATAATTTGCAATCTTCTCACAATTATTCGTCTACTACTGATCTAAAAATTACACCCACTAACAGCTTCAATTTTCTCAAACCACATGCAGTACTCCGTATTACTAGCTCAAGCATCCCTTCATTTTCCGATAGTGTTTCCAATGCATTACAAATTTTCCCGGATAGTGACTCGAATTATCTTCTTTATAATGTTTCTGATGAACTCCAATTCTTCGCTTCAGATGATTATTCCAATATAACTCCCCTCTTCGATAAAGCTCAAACACCAATCGTTAGTATTCCAGAATATTTTTCCAAGCCCACACCTGTTCTTACTTCTCATACAATTTTATTACCATCAAATTCTTTGCTTCAGATAGACACTTTCGTTGACAAATTTTTATCTTCTGTATTCAAGTTTGATTTCCAACAAAATTCTAATATCGCTGATGTTTCTCTTGTCAACATTACCCTAGTTCCCTCCAACGTTTCTCATTTGAAGTTCTCAATAAATAATGCTTCTCCGTCGCCCATTTATTTTCCAACTGGATTAATGCTCGGTACTCTTACGATATCTTCCCCACAAACTCCTGTTTTTCAAGTCAATGTTTCTTCTCCAGTCACAAACCAACATGAACCCATTCTTATTCATAATAAATTAATAGACATTAATCCGGAATTGTCTCATTCACAATACAAAGCTGTAAGTTCTTTAATATCCGACTTCCAAGATATATTTTCAAAAGATGAATTCGACTTACCGGAAGCCAACCTGCCTCCTGTCCACATAAAACTAGTAGATCAAGACGCTGTTTTTAACAGTCCGTATAAATTCTCTGCCTATGAATTGTCTGAACTAAACAAGATCATTGACAAGCTAAAATCTTCTGATGTCATTATGGATGTAAAATCACCCTACGCGAGTCCTGCGTTCTTAGTTCACAAACCTGATGGTTCTTCGAGACTAGTTGTTGATTACAGAAAAATTAATAAGAAAATCATACACGATAAATTTCCTTTGCCACATCCTTCCACAATCTTGGAGTCTTTCGGTGGTTCACAATTTTTCGCTACTATGGATGTATCACAAGCCTTTTTCACACAGCGTATTGCGGCAGAATGCATTCCAATCACGGCATTTATTACTCCAACTGGCTTATATGGTTTCAAACGTCTACCAATGGGATTATCTGTTAGCCCAGCTGCTTTCAACCGAAATATGACATTTTTACTATCCGATCTACTGTATAAAAATCTTAACTTTTACATCGACGACCTGTATGTTCATGCTGCCTCATTCGAAAAATGTTTAGAAGTACTTAAGGAGGTTTTCATTAGACTACGCTCAGCGTCTCTGAAGTTAAAACCAGAGAAATGCAAGTTTTTCTATAATTCAGTAAAAGTTCTGGGTCATAAGATCTCCAATGTGGGAATTTCTCCACTTCCTCAAAACGTCGAAGCAATCACAAAATTTCCAACTCCTACTAAAGTCAATACTCTTCAAAATGATCTTGTGTACTTCAAATTATTTCATGATCATTCCACTACTTTGCGCCTCGTCCTTCCTTCTGTCTTAGTTCCCGAAGTCATCAAAATGTACCATGATTCGCCCATGTCAGGTGCTCATTTAGGAATTCAAAAAACCATTTCAAAAATTTCTGCTAAATATTTCTGGCCCAGTATGTCTAAGGACATAACAGCATACGTCAAATCGTGTCCCGAATGTCAAATTATTAAAGTTCCCCGTTCAAAAAAATTTGGCCTCCTTCATCCGATTAAAATAACCTCAACTCCTTTCACAAAAATAGTTCTAGACTTTTTAGGCTCTCTTCCAAAAACTACTGGAAATTTTCAACACATTCTCATAGCCCTGGATTCTACAACTCGGTTTGCCATGGCAACCCCAACGGTTCATAATAATGCAAACGCAGTAGCAAATTTTCTATACAAGCTTTTCCTTTAATACGGATGCGCTAAAATTATTCAAACAGACCAAGGTTCTCATTTCATTAATTCAACGATCAACCATCTATGCTTACAACTAGGAGTCGAACATCATACCAGCACACCATATCGTCCGCAAACTACAGGCATTACAGAACGTTTTAACTCTACGATACTACAAATGCTAAAATTTTATGTCAACGAAAATCAAAGTAACTGGCATAAATTTGTACAATCTGTTATTTTCTCGTACAACATTTCAGTTCAAAAGTCTTTGGGGTATTCACCGTTTTATTTATTGCATGGCTACCATCCGCTATCACCGTTTGATCTACCATTGCTGGAAACAGAAAATGATGTCGAACTGCTAGACCAGTTAAGGGTCCTTCAACAGGTTCGTGAAAAATTACCAGCAATTCTTTCGAAGGCTCAAGACACACAAAAGAAGTATTACGACAGAACGCATCAAGATGTGAAATTTTCTGTTAATGACGAGGTATTGGTTTTCTTTCCACAAACAACACCAGGAAAATCGCCAAAGTTAGCATCTAATTTCCGTGGTCCGTACAAAATTTCAAGAGTCATAAGTCCATTAAATTATGAGGTTATTTTAGAACGTTTCGGCAAATTAACACCGCAGATTGTCCATGTAAGCCGTTTGAAGAAATTTATTCATAGAACTCAATCACAGAATTGTCAGGATAACTAACAATTACAGTTGAATCTTGTATGTTCATCTCACATTCATGACATGCTCTCATTATCACCTTTGCGCTTTGATTTAATATACTCACCAACTTTTTCCACAGGACTCTTAACTAGTTGTTTTATTGATGAGCTTCTGTAAAATTTAATTAACAGAAGATTGAATTCACCATGCTGAATTCTAACGAGGGTTGTGCATTTTTAGTATAATAAATTTTTGAACAAAGTATAATATATATGTAGATTTAAGAGCATAAATGGTCTCGAATTCGTTCAACTTTTCACAAACTGTAATAAAAATTTAAAATCTTGGCGCTAATTTTTGATAACGCTAAAAATGTGAATTTATTTTTTTTAAATTCCATTCACATTTCAAGTCAGAATTTTGTTTACGTAAATTTGCTATTCATTATATTTGAAATTTTGTACTCCGTTAGTCGTTTGTGTCTGATTTCTGTTTCCAAAAGTTTTTTTTTTACCTACTTTTAGTCGACAGAACAGTTTTGTGACAAGCTGCGAATTCCAGATTTATTTATTTAACTAATTATATTTGGGTTGTGATTTAATTTATTAGATTGTAGGGTAATTACTCATAAGCTTAGTTTTAAGATTAATTTTAAGTTCTCTTTTTCCTAATGTGTAGGCCCGCTTCACTATCTGATAAGTTTTATCTCGATCTGCTCATCTTCAGTTTTTATTTTCAAGTTGATGTCAAATTACACTTCGATAATTGTTCTCCCCCACATTTTAAGTTTAATTTCCTACAGTTATAATTAATCAATCTCGTTTTTATTTTTGTTTCTATCCATTAGTATCAGTTTCTCCCCAACGTCATTTACCTCTCCATCTTTTCAACTACTCAATTCATCAAGTTGTCCTCGTACTTTCACACTTTTCCTTCTGTTTTGGCCTTTCTTGAAGGATACAGTTAGTATTTTTAGCCTTTGTTTTCAGTTCAGCCTTCAAGAACTTGCAGTACACCTTCGTTTCAGTATTTTTCACGTTGTTTAAATTGTTTCATTACACCTTCAACTTCAGCTCATTTGTTAAACTTCTTCCGTGTTGTGTCTTCATACTTTTCAAGGCTCCTGTGACGCCTAATTTTTTTTAATTCGTATCAAAGGGTAGCTTCCTTCGATCCCTTCCTTTTCCCCCCTTTTCTTTCCAATGTCTTCCATTTGCCCTACCTTGATTGAGTACAAGGCCTTATTCTTTGCCTACCTTCTCGGGTTGGGATTCCGAGAAGCGAGGTGTTTATCCCACTGATGGGGTTTTGTATGCAGTCAAGATTGTATGTGCTGTGTGAATGAAAGTGAATGCTGGTTGAGTGATTGTACGTATGCGTGTACGTTTGTGGAAGTATGTATCAGGGGGCGAATTGCTGCGCATTTTTCCTGCTATCTTTTTTTTTTCCATCCAAATTCCCGACGTGTGTCCAAAATTTTCTTGCTTTTGGTTGTTCCTTTCTCCTGTCCTCTGCCCGTTTATTTTCAGTCCGGAGTTAACCTTCAAAAGATTTCTGAGACACTATATACTTTTTTCTTCCAAAATTTCAGGCAATCTCAAATTTTTTCTTTTTCATTCTGGTTCTATGCAAATTTATTTTTTTTTAAATTCACTATTCTTTCCTGGTAAAATTTCCAGCTATTATGAGGTGTTGCTTCTTGAATTTTTCCTTCTCCTTTTCATTCATTAGGTTGTTTTAATTCCAATCCGTCCTTCCTTATGTTAAGTAAAGTTTATTAATTATTTGCAATAGATCGCAATTCTAGTCCTGCTCCGTGTCACTTTACCATTAGTTATAACGTACTACTTAGGTTTAAGGCTTTCTGTTCCGATTATTATTATTCCAAGATTTGTTTAATTTATTTGTTGCAGCGTTCATACCCTCTCCAAGTATAACGCTTGATTTACACTGATTCCTACATTAAGTTTATGAATTACTGTTGTTTAATACCGAGATTTTTTTTAGTTTTTAAGCATTATCCTATGATTTCGTCATTAAGTTTATCCGTCCAGATTTAATTACTCTTTCACCTTAAGTGCTGAGAGGTCTAACTCTTGTGTCTCCACAAGACAGAACTCAGCGCCTTCTGTCAAATTGAATTTAGTTGTTTGACAGTAAACGTCCATGCCCTTTCCAAGCATGATGTTCTATTAAGTGCAATATTTTAATACTCCGTCCTAATCCTAATAGCATTATTTTATACAAACATTTGGTATAATTTCTTATTTAGGTTAAGGTCCCCGTCAACAATCGTTCCCTCTTTAGATTAAGGATCCCTCTAATTATTTCCCCATTACAAATTAGTTAACTTCAGTCATTTAGTTCTTAGAATGGTATATTTGTACCCTGTCATGTGCAATACTTTACTCTAAAACACAAAATTACTCAAAATAATTTTGCGAGCAATTTTTCCTCGCTTAAGTATATGTTCTTTGTAATTTGAGCATTACAATGACATATCTCCTAAATACATTCCACTCCGAGTTCATGCAAACAATTATTGCATAACTTATTTTATCTTTGTTTGCTTAAAAGTTTTTAAAACTGTCAACAGATCGAGGAAAAACGAGTGTAATCCAGAGACGGCATACGTTGATGAACAATCCTATCCAATCGCTTGACCAGGCCTACGCATTCTAGACAGTATCACAAAGTGGATACTGGGTCTCCAACACCATCGTCGGATTCCGGAGTCCATCTCGTATTCATCTACAGGTTTTCAAATTCCAACTAAATAATGCAAGATTACATCAATTAAAACTCATACAATAACTTTCAAGATAATGATCTAACCGTGAAAATCTAATCAAACAAAAATATAAAGAACTTTCCGCTTTCTAGTCAAACGAAGTTGTGAAAATTACGCACTCATACAATATAATTACACCTATATCATACGCAATAATTACAGATAATTTATTTATAAAGACACATATATTTATAAAAAAAGGAATATATTACGTTAGATTATTTATATATTATTAAGATTATTTTAGTTATAAGTAAATTACATTTAAGTTTAAGCATATATAATACTTTTCACTCCACCAAACAATTTAATGAATTTATTCAGAATTTAGCTTTCCACTTTTACCATAAATAATCTTTCATTTTTCATACCTTTCTTTCCTGCAACTAAAATGCTCAAGTTTTCTCGTTCATTCAAATAAGTTGTATTAAAATAATATTGTTTAAAAATATTCAACAGACACAATAC
Organism: Catonia carolina; assembly: GCA_035578175.1. Lineage (NCBI taxonomy): Eukaryota > Metazoa > Arthropoda > Insecta > Hemiptera > Achilidae > Catonia > Catonia carolina. The sequence continues at coordinate 7,384,011 of JAQMRL010000004.1, forward strand.
AAACACATAAAGCATATTTTTCTAATGTTCTTTTAAAACAAAAGTTAACCTCATTCGAAATTACACCTCTCTATTAAAATAAAATTTTAAGATCACTAATTGTACTCATTATTCAATTTTTGTAGCAAAACTAAACCTTTCATTGTTCTAAAATTGTATTACTAACAATTTAAAATTAATAACTTCATTTTCAAGACAAATTCATACTTGTAAGATAGCATTTCCTTCCGATTTTGACTTTAAACCATACGATCTCCTTAACATGCTTCCCTTACTACTTCAGTTATTTCCCATCATCTTTTCATCTTATTTTATCCATACGGTTTACCCGACCCCCGTACATGTCTTCCATGGTATTTACTTAACACCACTGCCCGATACGATAATTTACGAGTCATCCATTCCTTTAATCTACTCCATTCCTGTGTCCAATCCACGTTCCTTTCCAAATCTCGATGTCACATTCCCATCCTGTCCATTCCAACAATCCAACTCCTCATCCTGCCATTTCCAAACTCCTGAGTTATCGCTTCCAGACAATTTCACTCATTTCCTTTCCACATTACTCAACCAAACAAACACAACCGAATCAACGGAAGATCAAACATGCCGTCCTACAAATCACTGTCAAATTCCAACGATGCTACAAAACTTACACAATGCTACAACCAATATTCTTTTCCACAACCATGCTCATCGATTTGAATCAACACGATCCAGGCGTACTTTAGAATTTATTGGCAATTTTCTGAATTGGTGCTGTTCAATCGCCACAGTACACGAGTTACACGCGGTAGAAACTAACGAACAATTTCTCACGCAACATCTAAATGGTCTAAAAGGAATACTTCAGTCTGATCATCAACATCTTGCATCTACCAGTGACCATTTAAACACATCGTTTAACAAAATCAATGACTTGTTCAAGAAAACACATCAAGACTTTTCAGAAGTCATAAACCAAATTCAAACAGATGAAAACGAAGAAAACAAACATTTCTTCTACATTTTGAAATATCTATATTTTGCCTACAGACACATATTCATCTCAACATATGAAATTCATTACAACAAGATCCAACAACGCTGCTCGTCGCATCAAGTTCCAAGTGAGATTTTACCTCCAAAAATGTTAGCTTCAGATCTCCAAAAATTACAGGATAATCTTAAACACCACAACAAGACATTGGCTATTCCTATACATCTACTCAGAGAATATTTGAATCTAAAATTAACCACTTGCACCTTCTACTCGGCACAAATTATCATCAAAATTCAAGTTCCGTTAACATCAGTGACTACAGCATTTCAACTATACCAATAGACACCAATTCCGCTACAATGGTACGACCAAACCTGTTATCTTTCACACGACTCATTCTACATCATCAATTCTACAACCAGATTACAAATTATTGATAAAGCGTCAACATCATGCCAAGCCAACGATAGATTATGCTTACTACCTCGCCATACCTATACGCCAACGATGCAAACATCCTGTATACAACACCTCATCAAGGGCACAGCAATTCCAGAACTTCAAAAATATTGCGCTTTCACCTGCAGACCAACGGTAGCCACATCAATCTTCGAGAAATCACCGGTTGAGTACTTGATAACAAATATCCTACCTTACACCAATATAAACTGCCCAACAAAAGTTATTCCGCTTAAACCTGTCAACATTGGCATAACACATCTCTCTTTACCATGTAATTGCACCCTTCAACAAGACCAGAATATCCTTATTCATACAACGTTTCCCTGCGATTCAAGATCTCCTGCAGATTTTACACTAAAACACTTTGTCTACATTCTTGGACACACTTTGCTGCATTACCTTTTTCACATGTACTAGACTACTACCCACCCTTCACAAACAACTTATCTCATATCCTCAACAAAAACTGGAATATTTCCTTTCCTGTCATCAAACAAGTCGACCCCTGGCCTTCTAACTTGAACAAACCTATCCAGACACCTAATCCTTGGAGTGCTATTATTGATCAAACTTATATTGTTCACTCAACAATTTATTTATGGTTAACTATTTTAACTTGTTTAAATATTTATATATATTGTACTATGACTATACGTAAATCTCAAAATGTTCAAGGAATTTCACCTACAGTTACTATTTCTACATTACGGTAGAAACAAAAAAAAACATTATTTTAAATTCTTTTTCAAAACATTAGGAATAAAACACGAACATGTGCATTATCATAAATTACTTATGTAAAGACTACTTGACCATCTCCTTGCAGTAAAGAAATTTTATTAGATTTTTGCATTTTCTCTATCGTTCACTTTCCTTTCTTTTACATTCAGTTTTCTATCTTCGACCATCTCCTCCTGCCCAATGTTTCGATCAAAAAAATAAAATTTCATTTTATTTTTTTTCCCCCAACGGAGCGGCGTGTAATATTTTACCAGAAAAACGAGTTTTTTCATTCTTTTGGTGAAATATTAAAATCCGTTTCATTTCTGAGTGATTTTAAACTTTCAAAATTAAATAATTCTTTTTATTCATTCTAGATATTTCTTTATATTTTTATTCTTTATTATTTCATAAAACGTTTCTAGGCCTTATTTCATTCTAAATCGCTAAAGCAGTCACGTATTCTCGTGGAATTCGTCAACTCTGCATCTTGCACTTCCGTTAGTTAGTTCTCCGTTCCCCCTTCGCCCCGCTATGCATTACCACATAGTTTTTCTCTTCTCTTTGCGTTAGAGAGAGAAATTACACGTGTTCCTCGCTCTCTCTCTTTCTCGTTGCTCAACCACCTTTGGAGTGGGGGTTTCCTTTCGACCGTTATGTGAGCTCGCTATTCCTTTGCCTTGTGCGAATGGCCTTCGAATCCACATCTTAAATTCAGGTAACTTTAATTTTTATTATGTTTTTTTAACAAATTCCTAAATTTTAAGCCCCCTTAAATTTTTTATAAAATAATATTGTTTGGTGGTAACTGAAAAATATGGGGTAGTTATTTTAACAAATATATATATATATATATTTTTAATTTATTCATTATGGGTTTTTAAATTCATTATTCCAGAGGGAATTTTGTATTCATGAGATCCCACGTGGCATAAAGTGTTTTCATCTCCTTAAGAGTTTCAATTAATAAAATCTTCATTTCACTTAAATTAAATTTTTTTGATTATTTTTTCCTGTATTTTATCTTTTCTCGTTTTATTTTTTTTTACTTTTGCTTCATACATATTTTTGATCAATGTAACTTTCCCTATTTTATGCATTTGCCGTATTTTATTCTTTCGTCATTTTGTACATTTAGTCAGTGTCCAATTTTTTTGTATTTTTTTCTTCGTTAGCACATTTGTTTAAATAAAAATCCAATTATTTTTCCGTTTAAAATTAGTACGTTTCTTTACCAAACAAATGTGCAGTGTTTAATGTCATTTTTCTTGTATTGTAGTTCTCTTTATATCGAACCCACGTGTGAATTCGTGTGTACAGAATTTTCCTCTGGACAAAATCCGTATTCATTATCTCATTCATATTTTGAATTCTGTTTAATCATACTACTAATAAATTAAAACTTGGAATTTAATCAGAGGTTTAATTAACTAGGATTTAAGACGACGCACAAGAACCGTGGAGTCCCTTTTTTTGTATTTATTTCTATTTATCACTAAGGTAGATTTTTTTTTGCTTCACGTAAAAATATTTTTTTTTACATAATTTTTTTTGTATTTAATGAAGGAATTTCATTACTGCAATTCCTTCATCTCAGTTTTTTTTTATTTTACAATTTTGAAAACTCCAATGTTCTATTTGTATACTATAGAGTTTTTTCATTTATCTCCGCTTAAGCTTAGCTGGGCTAATAAATCGGCTAACTCATTCCCTAATAATTTTGTTTGTACGTCTGTTTGAGAACCGATAGCTAAGTGATTTTTCTAGTATAATTTCAGGTAGTTAGTTCTTGTTTTATGATGTTTTTTATAATTTTTTTTCAAAATTCTTTCCGAGTATTAAAAAAAGGCACATTTTTCTTTTTCCAAATTTTTTTTCTTGATTTAAATTCTAAGTCCTTAAGATCTAGATTTTGTATTTGTTTCTTTTTTTTAAATTTTTATAAATTAGTGCAATGAATTAAAGATTAAATTAATTTTTTTTTAAATTAAATTTTTATCTAATAAAAAATTAAGTAATTTATTAAATTATTTTTTTTACAAAAACATGGTTATCGATTTCCAAACAGAGGTTTAAACAACATTTTTTTTAATTAGTTTTATAATGGGTTTTGTTCATACATTCTTATCTTTCTAAGTTTAGTTTTTTTTGATTCATTAGAAGTACCATTTTTTTTATTTATCTCTTGTTCTCTGGAACAAGAATTTAAGGTTTTTTTTTGTTTTTTTTGTTGTTTTAAAGAAAATTTCTATTTTACTGTTTACAAAGATTCTGTTATCATCTTTGTTGGAATTATATTTCAATTTGTTGAATTAAAGTAGTTTGTTTTAAATCTATTTTTTTGGGTGTCAGAATATAATTTATTTTTATACCTTTTTGAACCGGCACAGATTCTAATAATCTCACCATCGCAGTACTTAGAGCGAGACTTATCTATCATTTGAGCTATGTTTTCACTGGGATTTCCACAATCCCTGGGTCCAGTTTCAGTTTCTGGCTGGTTTCAAAAACAGCGTGGATGGTGGATTGCCCCCTATTGGTTATTTGAGTTTCAGCGTCTTCGTGGGGTGAGCCGTTTTTTTCCTTTTTATCCGGTTTCGGGGCGGGCCACTCTTGGGTTTCTCCCCTGGGAGAATTACAACGGTGTTTTCGTCCGCTCCGAGACCTGGTGAAGGGGAGGGTCCGGTTTTCTCGCCGCGAGTCGTTGTGACTTAAATGAAATTTTTAGTTGTTTTTAACTAAAAACAAACTGTGTCGTTTCGACACACTACAAGATTTAGTGGAAGCTTCGTTTTTCCACTACAAATTTGGTGCAGGTCGCCGTGCCTTATGTAACTGCATATTTTCCACTACACTATTGATAATTATCTTCTTCCAATATTGTTGCGCCTCTAAGTCGTACCACGTGTCAAGCCCCGTGTGTTGGAACGGCGTGCCTTTCAAATTATTATATTCCTCCCTGAACTGGCCTATGTGTTCGGTTTCCATCGCGTGTAAAATGTTGTGGTTTAAATCGTTGTTTGTGCCACAAGCGTTATGGTTTTTCACGTCGGCCACAAGAACAACGTTGTTGCATATTGTCGGTTCGTCCATTGTCAATCCATCGGTGCCACCGTCTAACGACCAACTATTTAAATCATCAATCTTCGGTATTGAGACGCATATGGCATCTTTTCTCGGAGGACATATGCTTTCACGCGTGCCCGGTGGATATTGTAGCAGACGCTTTGGCGGCGTACTGATCAAAGAGAGCGCGGACAACGACTGCACGTATAATAGATTCATCGCGAACAGCATATAATCCTGATCGATAATACTCTTCTCTTGTGGCGATACACACCTTAACGCCTTTATTCTATTATACAGTGTCGGATTTAAGTATACGTAGCGCGTACCTGTGTCCGCCCCTTTACTAGCCTTATCTAAAGCGTTCGGTATTTTTAAATGGTTATAGTGTGTCTTTGTCTCTTCTTCTTTTTTCTCCATGCTTGGAAGGACAAGACCCGGATTCTCAGCATTCGCAATGGCGGCCAGTTATATAAATATTTTGAACACGTCGTCTTCTGTGTCGCCCTGTGCGATTTTGGCCGATTCGATGGCCAACAGCGACCATATTATCTCACCTCTCGGAATTATCAGACATCCCTTTTGGAATACCAAATTAGATGGACATTTCTGACTTAGGGGTTCTTTCTCGCGCAATTTGTACGCCGGTGAGGCGACCAGAAAACTTATCACCGCGTCATGGCCCGTGAAACACGACAACGAGTTGAAGAGATTTTTTATGTAGTTTTCTTGCGAAACCAATCCGTAGAATACAAACTGGTCCGGTCGGCACAGACCGGAGATCGCGCCAGACAACATATCTCCATATTTTTCGTAATTCTTACGCTCCTCTTCGAAGATTTTGTTCTCAGGTAATTTCACACCTTCGACATACGTATTGTAATGAGTAATCACGCATTTCTTCACAGATGTGGTGTATAAGCCGGTAGTCATTTTTTTAAATAAAAAATAATGAAAAAATCGAAGAGAGGTAAAGTGAAAAAAAATTACAGCTACTGTACTTGTATCGCAACGAAACCCAGTTGTCCGAAACATACCACCACGATTCGATACGAGAGGACACAGGGATCGAAGAACCCTAAAGCCGAATTCGTTTCCAAGAAAAAAGGCGTGGGTGGTGGCCGCTGTCGCCGCCGCTCTCGATCTCGATCGCGATCCCCTGTCGCCCCTAGGCGAAAGCGTACGCGCTCACCCATGACTAGATCATTTAGATCGTCCATATCCCGATCGAGATCTCCTCGTTCTATAACAAGATCCAGATCAAGGTCTCCTCGTAAAAATGTGAAAAAATAGTGGCGAATTATGATAATAAAAAATGTGTATTTACTGTGATAATAGTGATGGTGAAGGAGAAGGAAGAAGAGTTATTAGGTTCGAAAACTTCTCCGATAACCACCTTTGTTTATACATTCCTTTCGTTACTGATCTGTTTTTGCGGCTCACACTTTCACCAATGTTATTCGGCGACGAATTGACTGAGCGAAACAGACGGGAACTGATGCCGCAGGTGATACTGAACATAATAAAAACGTTTATCGAGTTGTGTCTCGATATCGATGTGACGCTGAACAGCGACACTCTTGCCGAAGGAAAACAAACTGCTAAAGATTTTGAGGAATCCAAGAAAACTGATGTCGATGAAATAAAGAGATTTTTCGATATCGAAACATATATGACGTCACCAACTTTTTATCGCAACGCCATGAGAAATATCGTAGAATTTGAAAAAGTTTCAGACTTGATTCCGTGTAGAGAATATATCGCCTTGGAACGCGTTCCAACCGGTCAGAACCTTTGGGGACCCGCATACTGGAAAGTTGTACATATGACCGCTCTGAAGCTCGACAATTGCGCGTCACCATCTGTCGAACATGTTGACTCTATGGCTTCACTTTTTGCGGTCTTTGACATGCTACTGCCCTGTAGTATTTGTGCCGATCATTACAAATTATCAGAATCCGACGATGATGATCATTTTAATAATCTTGTTTACAAATCACCAAATCTTTCTCGTCCGTTTCCTGTGACGCTTCCGACAATTTTTCTCATAAACGTCCTCAAAAGAACCACATTTGAAATGACGTCATTACTTCACAAATCTTGTAAACCGTTCGGTTATAGAGACACTGAAAACTATATGGAAGAGTATAAGAAATTCATAACCAACGACACCAACAACTCCAACACCAATATCATACACACCACGGACAAGATTAAAAAGAGTAGAGGTGGTGGACGAAAATCAAAAATAATGACCACAAACGCGCAGATTACAGTATAAAATAGCGATTTTATACTATTATAACTTAAACTCTGATCGGAAATGACCGATTGCCGTTGTATTTATTCCATCGGACCAAATAAGCCGTCGAGGACAGGTAGTGGCTAGCGGAGATCTGAGTTCGTTTTTGAAATGTTCAAAATTTACAGCGTTTTCTTCTTTGGTGCCGGCCGAAGTGATTTTTTCCACCCCTGTTGATAACTGTAAAGCATAAACTTTACATTTTAAACCGACGTATTCAGATACAACCACACCTTTGCATTCGTCTTTGAATTTCCCCGGTCGCCCAGCATTCACGAATGAGCGACACTGTTCACAGTTTGATAAATCGAAATATATTTCGTAATCTTTCATGCGCTTATATACGTCGTTGAGCCCGGTGATCTCAAGAATGAACGAATCCGTGTCTACATATAGCAGCTTCTTGTTGGAAAAAATTAATGTTAATTTTTCGTAATAAAATTCGTACATATAATACTTTGATAGGTCCAGAATACATACGCCCAAATAAATGGGTTTATTGATTAAATTCATCCGTCTTTCTAGTTGAACACCCACCAAAAAACGCGAAGATTCATTGAAATATACAGTCCGATCGACAAAGTTTGGTTTACTTACGTATCTATCGAGGTTTTTCACGTCGTCGACCAAAACAGTGTTCGAATATTTCGCTCCGTTCTCTAAACACTTCCCGAACGAAGAGCAGATCATAGATTTATATAATGCCCGTTCCATCGGTGATTTTGATGCATTCATTTTTACAACGGTCGCGTCGATGAATCCGACCAACCAGTTCGATTGATCGAACATTAAAACCCGACGAATCCTCATCAGCTGCATTCCATATGAGAGCATCTGCTTGAGATTCATATAATGACACACATACCGTTCCTTCCTTTCCAGTGTAAACATTAATTTTTCATCTTTAGTTTCCGCACACATCGCCATATCATTGAAATAGTCGTGACTGCTTGTCGGGTATTCGATATCCACCTCTAAAATGTAGCCGATTTCAGAGTGTTCAGAGATGTTGGTGGGGTTGATAGAAGCAATCTCTTCAAGACTCGTCAACCAGCGAAAGTTCGCGGTTGGCATGAGGTAATTTTTCATGGTAAAACCGTATAGAGACACAGAATCGATGTGTAATATAAACGAAGATTCGAGATTCGGGTTATAGTCGGGTAGTTGGTTATTGTTTGCTTTCGCGTGTCGCTTTACACATAAATTTATACCGCCCCGTATGCCTTTTTGAATAAAATCGAACATTTCCGGACAGACGATTGGATCCAGTTTTATTCGCGTATGCTTTAACATCGCCTGGTATGCGAATGATGAAATTGTAACAAAATGCGACAAATCAAGTCCATAGCAGCTAAATAATTCGTCCCGCACTGATTCGATCTCGTTCATCATTTCTCTTATGAATTTATACTTATCAGGCTTTACGTTGAGATAATTTCTGATATCCAAAAAACGTATGTTGAACGTCTTGTTTTTCGCCCGTTTGTCATATAAAGCTTTGGATATCATACCCAACCTGTGGTTAGAAACGTGAATGATTTTAACCCTTTGCGCGCCGGTATATTTGAGGAGATCTTCTTTTACCGAATTAAGATCTGGAAAAATACAAGGCAAATAGTTGGGGACTTTCAGATTCAAATTACACTTGTTGTGTGCCGGACCCCTATACGTCCCTCGAAAATGGCAATGGTCTCGAGTTTTAAAATCGAACGGAGCGAACGGCTCTGAACATAGATAACAGCAACGCGCTTCGTTGTGGCGTTGTAATTCTTCAGCGATCAACGGTCTCATCGGAATATTTGTCGAGAAATAATACTCCGACAATCGACATCGAACCACTTCTATTATCGAGTGAAATAATTTTCGTATCGCATTCGGTCCATCAGCGACACTAAAACTCTCCTCTACCGTATCACTGTTTTTGTATTTTATCAGACACATCCATCTGGACGATGGGGTTTGTTCGTAACACACGTACAACACAACCGGCAGTTGCATCATTAGCGATAAATTCTTGAACTGAATGGTTTCGTGCGTCAACCTTAGATTGTTTTTCGTTTCACATTTTACAAGATCAACGCTGGGGTTCAGTCTCACTTTACCGTTGTGTTTGGAAATTTGCCATTTTAGTAATCTGGAAAAGTTTTTTATATAATAGTATTTGTGTCTATAGTATAATAAATCTCTATGGTCTTGCTTAACATGAGCCGACAGTCTGATTGGGAAGACTTTATATGTGCCGTTTGTCAGTCCGTAAACGCTGATTGATATGTTATTCGTAGCTTCGAACGACGGGATATCACCGACTGCCACAGGAAAGCGTAGATTGCTGAAATCGTATTCGTCCGAGAATTTATGATATCCTGTCGGAATTTCATAGTGTTTGTGCCGCTCGTTGAACAGTTTACAGAGAATCGCGTATTTGAACGATTCACGTTTTTCGCAGTGGACGTTCAATACGGCCTTTTTTTAACTTATCTGCGGTGGTAGTAAGTTCTTGGTATGCATGTGATAATATAATAAGAAAAAATACAAAATGCACTACATTCTTATAGGTTGTTCGATGGTCTCAGTTATTCTGGCAATTATTGAAACCGTGTCATTATGTGTGACGAGAAAGTTTGATGCTATCACCAGGGAATAAAAAATGGACAATTGCTACGGCATTATAGTAATTGCGGCTTTGTTTCTGGTATTAATGGTGGTTTTTTTTTTTTTTTTTTTTTTTGTTTAACGTCCGACTGTTTTGCAATTACTGCTAATGCAGACGGTGAATGATGAAATGATTTTTTGTAACGTATGAAAAAATGCCGTGCCTGAATGGGATTCGAACCCAAGACCGCATGATGAGAGGCGAGCACGTTACCAACTTCGCCAATGCGGCCGGCATTAATGGTGGTGAAGATATTTGAGACATATATTTTGTTAAATATACTAAATATATACAATCAACAAAGAAACCTTAGAAAATGAATTATAAAAATGATTGTAGACTGTAAACATGTTTGGCTTCTGGCGGGTGTTGTGTTGGTCGCAGTTATCCTATATTGTATAGGCGCATTCCTAAGGATTCTTAAATTAGGTGTGCAATTGACATTATATCAGATAAAATTAATAGAGGATTATCAGAAAAAATTAAGAGAGAATTATTATCAATAAAACTTAGTAAAATAATTTAATAAAAAAATGGATGAAAATATGAAGATTATTATAGCCGTTGCAATCACGTCAATAATATGCGGCATAATATGGTGGTATGTATATAAAAATTACTGCGGCAAGTAAGTTTTAAAGCCAATCTATTAAAAAATGGAAGAAAGTCAGAAAATAATTATATCAGTTGCAATAACAGTTGGAGTTTCGTTATCTGCTTTCTTGTGTGGAAGTATCTACTGGGAAAATGTCCTGGAAAATCAAATTGATTTACCCCTTGACGGTGGGAAGAAAAATCTCTGACTGGCGACATTAAAATTATTTGTGTTAAAAAAATAGAATGGATGAAGGGTTGAAACTAGTATACGCAGTACTTATAACAATCGTGTTGTTCATAATCCTTGGAGTAGGTTGGTATATGCTTGGATATTGTAGTAAGAAAGACGAAAAGAAAGAGAATACATCAACAGGTTCGACGAATACAGGTTCTACGACTAAATAAATAAATTAAAAAATTATCTAAATAAATATATATATTATATTTGGTTTTTTTTTTTTCTTATTTAACGTCGCATCAACTGCAAAGGTCATTAGCGACGACGTTGGGGTGGAACTTCATGTGATGTAGGATGAAATGATTTTTTGTAACGTATGAAAAAATGCCATGCCTGAGTGGGATTCGAACCCAGGACCGCATGATGAGAGGCGAGCACGTTACCAACTGCGCCAATGCGGCCGGCTATATTTGGTTAAATAGGATAATAATATCAATAATAACAAAATCAATACATGACAATTTTAATCGTCCCGTTTTCTACAAAGATCATTTCACCGTTCGGCGTATGATTGAATATTGAGTTCGTCATCTGGTTAGGTTTCGTATACAATATGGATAGAAAACGAATGAGTTTCTCGTGAGTATCGACAACACCACAACCGCCGTCTTGCAGGTAAATGTTCATTTTACGCAGTTTGTGGACGGTGGTGAAATCAATGAAATCACCGTAAAAGAATGGATCTCCGGTCACATGATACAATTTAAAATCACTATGGACGAGTAACAGTGTTTGTTTAAAACGGCGGTCGCGGTTTTCCCAGAAATGGATTCTAAACGCCGATAAAAGTGGGAAAAGCTCATCAAAATACAATATCCATCTGTTTTGTTGCCGATTTTCGGTCCATATATTATGTGTCTGTACGGCCATCCTAACCGAATCTATATTTTGTTCTCTCATATTGATGCGATTACACATGTCGTTGAATATGTCGGTTTTTAGGATATATTTTTCCAGAAGACTAACATAGTTAAACACCTTTTTCACGTATTCAATTCTATCGATCGGAATCCTATACTTTTTTATATGGTCGTGGAATTCGAAAGAATTTTTTTTCTGCCTCCGTTTCGTTTGGTCGTTTGACGAAAGAACAAACGCATATTTTATCTTCCCGATTGACTCGGAAAAAAACAGATTATACCAATAGGCGCAGACGGCATTGAAAGACGACATGTTGGCATACTCATAGTAGGGTACATATTTGACTGAAATGAAATAATCCTCGTCTGTTGTATTTGTTAGGATATTTTCCAATAATGTCATTAGAAGTTTTTTATAATGTGGAATGAAACACTGTTGTACTGTTTTTGTATCGTAATACTGCTCAACAACATCGAATAGATCTTGGAGAAAACAATCTGAATAGTTGCGAAATTTGCTGGTTATCTGTTTTCTCTGAAGACCTGCTTTCTTCAGGCGTCCGTTTGACAGTTTCAAAATGTATTTTTTTTTCTCAGCCAAAAATATGGAACTGGACGCGGTATAGTCGAGTGCAATTTTTATAAATTTATATCCCTGATCGGCGGATAAAAATTCGTTGACACTTTCTACTATTTCACTGCCACCGTTGGATAAGACGAAAAAACTATCCGTGTCTTCGTAGATGACGTTGAGATTTCGCTTACGTCTCAGGTAATCGAGCACAGCTGAGTGAATTTTTCGACCGAAAGCGGTCACCAAAGCGGCAAGGTAGTGTGTGGATTTCTGAAGAGCCAGGAGGCCGTATATGGAATTTGCTACCACTTTATACGATTTGTTCAACGAAGTGGTCTTCGCCGATTTTCTCTTTTCGATCAACAACTTAAGAACCATTGATAACGGTGTTGTGTTGTGTGCAGATTTTATGGTGTAATACTCACCGATTTTTCGCGTCTTCGCTTGGAACTGTTTCCACAAATCCGCGGTCAACTATTCTGAAATATCATCTTCCCTTAACACATACAGCGGTGATAGGTTGAACTCTTGTATTATGCTCGGGTATAGAGAGCTGAAATCTAAAATAGAGATTGTAGTCCTGGCGTAAATATCACGTTTTGTGCGCATCACAGTGGCACCCTTATACGATTTATTTGTTACGGAAGAAAAAACGCAGCGTTATTATCCTCTTCTCGCCTGTGTATTATTGGATCGTTATATTTACAATACACGATTCCGTTAGTCGGGTATATCACCGAAAAAAAATTTCGTGACAACATGGAGTTTCCGCGGTAGAAGTCGATCGCGTCAGAAAAGCACACGTTTATGACGGAATAAATATGAGTTTCTAAATTGAGTTTGGCATAGATTTGTGCCGTTAAAATTGAATCCATCAACACGTATTTAGATAATTGTTCCAGAACGCCGTTGTTATATTTTTTAGTTTTGAACGCGTCATAGTAAATTCTATTCAACACAGAGAAAGATATAGACTCTTTAGATTGTGAAAGCACAGCCTCCGCCACACTGTCCAACGAATAGGAATCGTATTCGCTTGGGTATATGTTTTTTACGGCGTGAAAAACATCAATGATTTGATATTTATCGCAACAGGGCAACGTGAACATCCTACCCGCCATAAATCGTTCAATTCGTTAACGGTACAATATTGTGTCGCAAGTCCAAGAGATATCAATCTGTTCAATATCACTGGAAAATCGAAACCATTTATATTATATCCGATCAGGGTGGAGGCGTCGAGCTCATCGGCAAAAAAAGAACAGACTGATTTAAGTAGATCGGTTTCGGTTTTAAATACGAGAACATTTTCCATATTACAACCCGAATCTTTATAGTTCGGTTCGGGCCATAACGTATACACAAAACTGCGTTCAATTTCGAATATGTTTTCGGCGGCCGAATACAAAGCGACTACGAACGATACAGCGACTATTTTGTCGTGCAAACCTCCGCCGAGCGCAATCCTATGCTTGTGTATATCAGTTGTAAGTTCGATGTCGAATGCGCAAATCCTATGCCTCGGCATATGCTCATAGTTGCTATGAAATCGCATTTCGTTAGTAAACATTGCATAAATTGAAAAATCGGCACATTCGCGTTTAGCACACTGAAAATATTGCTTTTTTATGTCATAGTTGTTTGATACGTCGTATAAGCCAAAAACGTTCGATTACATCTCAAAACGCATTCGACTTGTTTCGAGAAAAGCGGGTTACAAAACAAATACGCAGCGGTTCCTTTTAGAAGGCCCTTGGAAATATCGATTGCACATATTTTCGATTCGTTTCGTAAATTATCCAGATCATCTCTGTATTCAATCTTATATATTCCACCCGTTTCTAGTAGGGTGATTATATTCTTTTCGAAAATATTTTTTGATTTTATTAGCACATGTATGTGGATATAAGGTGTATAAAGGAATTGTTCGGTTCGACATCTGCCGTCGTTATCTACACACACATATCCTCTTTTCAACCACTTTGTCACGAAGAATGTTGACATTATAATAAAAAAAGAAATGATTAACACTTCTTATTTATATTATTGCAGTTTTTGCGGCTTGTATTTTCACGGATTAAACCGCCTAGATACATGTCCGATGTGCGGTATACAAAACCACTACATTAGAATTTTTAACATATCTGATCCCGAAACCGGTCTACTCGTGGGAAAAAAAAAAAAAAAAAAAAAAAAAAAAAAAAAAAAAAAAAAATACTCGTGGGAAACAGGATCTCCTGTGTGGTTGACCGAGGAGATTCTGTAATCTTCTACACCACCAACGATAGGACAATCCGAATGTTGCTGAATACTGAACGAAAAGGAATTGGTTCCCTGTAGGGCGGGTATATTAAAAAAGTTTCTCGTTCGTGAATACACTAAATGGTCTACGCCGATTTTGGTCTTCTTCATCTTCCTCTGCACGTCTTCGTAGACAAACGATTTGAGAATTTCGTTCTTTTCGGGTTTGGCGTTGCGTGAAATCGGATTGAAATCACGCTCATGGACAGTCATTAGAGTGATGAGAAGCAGAATGAGATTATACGAACCTATTATCCCTAAACGTTCCAAAAGGTTGGACATGTTGATCACTCCACACATCCCTCCCATAACCCGGTTGAAGTTGAACACATCCGTACACCATTCGATAACGCTATTTGGCTTTTCCCACTGCCAATATATCAACCAATCAAGTTTTAAAGTTTGTGTTCTTTTGTATGGCAAGACAACGGGTTGTGAATCGTCGTCGAACTTCACCAATGTCAAAGCCTTTGGCCGTTTTAAATCTAGAAAATCCTGTACATCCAAAAAAATATTCAAATCTCGGTCGGTCTCTTTTGTGAGGATGCTGTTGTATTTGTAGTTAAGACTTGCCTGTGTTGCGTTGCGTTGGATTTGCTTGAATATACTGATACCCACATTAGAACCTTCGCTGATGCAGTTCATATATGGTATAAGATGTTCCATTTCACTCTCGATCATTTTTTCGAAATTTTCAGCGCCGACCACACTTTTACCGTAATCATACAACGTTTGAAGTGTCATTTTGTCCGATATAATTAACTATCTCAATAGTGTCTGCAATAAGCCTGCGTAGATATGCGATTTCCGAGTGCTCCCGTCGTCGCCGTATAATATGTGTTTGAGGCAACTCTACAGTCCAACCTGTATATATATTCAGACACCAGAAGAGTGTGCGACTGAGGAGTCGTTTTTTGTTTTTTAAATTATATCCTATAGTTTTTAACCGTATATCATTAGCTACGACGTGTAATGACATTGGTTCTATACGATAATTAATATGAAACTCCGACAAAATGGTCCCGAATAAATACGCAATATATGCTTCATCGTGCGGTGTCACGTCATAACTATTTCCTTCTAGTTCCCGTATTATATTTTTATTGTTGAAATTTGCGATACGATTGTATGTGAAAATAATATACTGATTCGGTATTATCGGCGGAAAAACAAGCAGATCAAATCTAAGTACATTTTGCAACGTATCAGTATACAAAGGAATCGCCTGCATTGAGTCCCATTGGGAAGAATGCATTCTTTCGCAGTTCAAAAGATACTGGCTCTATAAACGTCCAACCGGAGCCTTTAAGATCACATTCTTCCTTTTCATTGGTTAGTTTGTTGAAATTTCTGTCCAGAAAATCATCCGAATTACTACCGCTAAAATACGGCTCGTTTTTGGTCTTGAACCTCCTCGTCTCAAATTCGCCATTCTTGAAAAATTTACAATCGAGTATCATGTTGATTTTGTAGCAGGGATAAACTCCGGTTAGTTAATCTTTCACAAAAGGTTTTATCCATTTCAGGTAGGATGACAGATTTATAATTTTCAACGGATTATAAATGATGAACGTATCCAGTCGATTCTTTCCCACCGACTCGACCAACATCATTCCCAAGAAAATGGTATCCGATTTATGCTCATCGCTGTTAAAATGAGAATCATATTCGTCCTGATTGTAAAACAATCCACATATTTCACACAGGATCATTTTATATTGTCACAATTCTTACACATCACACCCACCGCTGTCAACTCGTCCAGACTTCTGACGCCTCCACTCGATTCTACAACCGAGAGACTGGAATTACACCTACTGCAAGTGAACCGCTGCTCGTTTAGTTTTCTAATCAGTGTTCGCTCTATGATATATTTTTCAAAGTTTTTGATAACCTCGGCGGCGTTTATACTGTCGATCCCGTCAACCTGTTTATTTTTCTCTATATCATTTCTTATGATCACCACCTTATGTGTCTCGTATACATCAGGACTTGTTGTTTTTACACAACCATCCAGTTCCGGATATAGATATATTACCGCTTCTGGGTATTTCAACAGAAGCAATAACGCCAAAGAAGTCGTCACCTGTTGAGCGTCACCGATCAGGAGTCTGCGGATGTCGGGTCGACGCCTGGATTTGGTCAGAATAAATTTCTTTAAGTATTGGTCGTCAAAACTGACCTCGGTGTTTCGTAACTCGTATGATATCGCCAATTCAGTTTCGTCTAGATACTCGGAAATATTTTTCCGCTCTTCTGGTGGGGTGGTTGTGAATACGGTTATGATTCTGTCGTCGCGTGGTGGAACACTCTCTTCGTCCATGCTCGTAATGCAAATGTTGGCTCAACATTTTAACTTTAGGTTTTTATACACCTTACAGAGCCGGCCGAAATCAAAACTGGCAGATGGATGGTCATCGCTGAAGTTTGCTTGTCCACAATAATATGATATGGCCTCTGTTACGGAGAACAATTTCAATTGTATCAGTTTTAAAATTTGTCTATTATCTATACCGGTGACATGTAACCGAGATTTGGTTGGCAATTTCATCCAACATTTGTATAGCGATTTCGGTGTCACATCGCGGACGTTGTTATCCGCCAGGAAATTCTTTATAGTTGCCATCTGGTTCTTAGTGGCGCTTATTATTGGACATTCATAATCACAACCGCAGAAAAACAAAACGAAAAACATATACGTATAAAAGTCCGGTATTATTTCGTTTAGATGTTTCGTTGTCATATAGTGTATTCCTCTCTCGGGAATGTCCAGTAGAACGGTTAGGTTTTCATACCCTCGTAACCGCACTAAGGAAATAAAGATATCAGAGTCGTTGTTCAATATGACCATGCGAGAACCCCTGTCCAATTTTATACACTTCTTTAGAATTTTAATATCCGACTCGCCGGGTTCTTGGCAGTATGAAATTTCCGTTAGACAAACCATAGCGGCGTACTCGTCGGATGACTGTAGAAGTTGTTGGACGTGATCGCCAAACGACCTGATAAAAGCGGTTCTTTCGTTGCGACTCAAAACACCTAGGCCGACCTTTTCGTGGTGGTTATCACTTTTCATCTGAGTATGATGCTTGTGGTTCGAGGTTGTGGGTCCATCAAAACAAATATATACACAACGGATCGGAGTATTGTTGGTGAGCAGGTATAATACATTCACGAAAGATATAAGTTGGTCTAAGAATAGCCGTCCAATTTGTTCTTCGTTTTGCAAAATGTCGGTCAAACCATATGCGACTTTATAGAGCCACATGTGGCCATCGATGATTATCCAATCCAATTGTGATACAGCGTTAAACGGGGTGTTCGATGGGTCGTCCATGGGACGGATAACTGTGTCGAAACAGTTTCGCAGCGAGTTTGATATTCCTATCTGAGTAATATAAAATAACTGAGCGCTGAGCAGCCGGGTGTCGGAATTTATAACTTGTTGACAAAAAATGAAAACTAACTTCCTCGGGCTGTCGTACGACTCGCCGTTGGCTGCCGAATCTCCAATAACGGCGTTCATAATGATATTCGTATACCTGGTTTTCGGGTATCTCGGATCGAAACTGACCGAATACTTAGATGGAGTCCATAAGACGAATACACATGACCCTTCCAAACAATCATTATCACCACCACCACCAACAACAACAACAATAAATCAGAAGAAACCCGCTAAGTATGTAAAAAAAATGACCTCAATATGTTATCAGCATATCGAAGCCGTTAAGAAACACGATTGTATCGAAGATTTTATTTTGTCGATTAAAGGCGACGACAGGCGAAGGAAATTTTTCTAGAAAACCTGTTTAGATTACCTGAATTTCGATTTCTTTATAAATTTTATTCTAATACTTTTTGTTAAATACGGCAATCGTGACCAGGAATGGATACAATCCATCTACGAACTTACAAACGATTTTGATTATAGTATGTTATCCGACCATATTTCAATCGAAAAATACAACATAGAAAGAATCGTCAAAGCGATTAGAACTTGTATACAACACATAATGCTGCACAGTCAAGAGGAGATGACCGGTTTATCAACACTAGAAGTAAACGAACTGTTTTCATATCTCTTCACCATATACAACTCGATATTTGAAATCGAGCAATAATAATAAAAAATGGTGATGACGATGGTGATGGAGGAGAAAAATGGTAATGAGGTGAAAATGATGAGCGGAGTGGAATTGCTATACAGTAGTAAATTCAACAGAAATCATACAGTTATAGACAGATTATCTTTATTCAACAAAAATATCACAATGTTGGGTCATGAGGAGATTAAAAAATATAAATATTATTTTTACTTTTCGATAATGATAAACTATTCGAAATAAGATACTGGTAAAATAAAAAGAAAAAGAATAATTTATTAGGCCGCTTCATCAGCCCACGTTATGTTTTCAACATACGAAGAGAGTGGTGTTTTAAAGTGTGACTCCATAATATGACACCATATTTTGATACACTCTTGGTTTTCCAGCTCATTTTCCGCAAACACCACACCGACCAATTTAACAGTGATAAACCCATCCAACTGAGAGGTAATCAGATTGTAAATATTTTTACTGGGCTCGATGCTTAGCGATTGTGGGTTGTTTAGCGGCTTGCAAAGCTTATATTTTCCGCTACCATTTTCCTTTTCCATTTTGAGCGCTTCATAATCTTCAGAGCCGTGTACGAAATTCTTCAATAGACACACCCGTCCACAACTTCTCGATGATGGTTTATCGAATTCAAGCTGCAACATATTTGCCACTTCCGCACACTGTTTGTGAGCCATACAGCATGATATGTTAGCGAACCGCAACTTGACCTCGCAATTTTCCCGGAAATGATCTTGTCCCGTTGCTTCTTTCAATGCGACGGAGATCTGGTCACGCAGCGCGCTTTCCACATCCTTGTTGGCTATCATACCGTATCCTTTTAAAAACACCTTCTTTTCATTCATCGAATCTTTTTCGAAAAACGAAACATTTTCCACGCACAGCCCCTGGTATGTATGGAGTGAAGAATTTTGTAGCGTATAGAGTGTACCTTTGCGCATCTTAAACGACTCGGTATTGAAACGGAATTTATTGGCTCTAATGATGTCGGCCAAAATAGGCTGATACTCGTTGACGTAGATCATTTTCAAAAAATGGAAGATAGTTCTTTATTGAAAGAAGAACAGTTGAATTGTATCGGGGTATGCCGTAGAGTCGCTTTATATAACAAACTGCTTGCATTGGGGAAGGGGAATTATTTGCAAGCGACACCGTGGGACGAATCCGTTTACGGATCGATTCCACAACGGTTTCTTCAACAACATCCAAACGACTTCAAATTGAAGTCGGCTAAAGATTTTTGTGAGTATATCGGCATGTTGTTTTCAACTGGGTGAACGCGTTTGCAAAAAGGATTCTGGTATACAATCGTGTAAACCTACTTTTTTGAATGCTCCTATATATCGATGCCAGGACAACTGTTTCAAGGAAAATAAACCGTTAGACACGTTCTGGGACGAAGCGAAGGGTAAGTGTTACCTGACCAACACGGCATTAAAGTATTTCTGTCTACATCCACGGGGTATAGTAGAAAAGATTGCGCCGCCTCTGATGTGGGATCCGGCAACTAATAATTGTTCGTTTTCCAAACAGTATTGTGAATTTTACGGGGAAAAAATACAGGCATCTGGAGCCAGTTGTGGGAACAATAGCGTGGTTAATTTTTTTGAAAATTATCTGTTCGGTAAAACGATCACCCGTACGGTGGCACATCCACTGATTGCGCTCCGAGAAAAAGTCGTTTTCGAATGCATACCTTTCAGCGGCCGCCGCACTACTAGAAGTATAACGACCACTGAATCCACTGAATCTATACCACTAAATTCTACATCAGAGAAGTTAACAGATTACACGAAACACATCCTGTATCCGTTGGCGCCTGATGCGTTTGTTCTGGCCGCCAGGAAGACCATACAATCGGCCATTACGGCGAGTGAAACATTGTCAACCGCTGTAATGAATTCTGTGTACTTGTCAGAGTCATTGAATATTGTCGCCAGAGGATTGCTGAGACCCACTCTTAGTTTGATCACGGCCGTAAGTAATCCACTTTTGACGGGGTTATTCTTAACGTCAGTGATTGGGGCCATTTTGGATGTCGTCGATCCATACGGAATGAAATATGAAATCGGTGAGGCAGAGTTGCATAAAAACTGTGAGAAATTGAAACAGTTATACGACCACGTATATCCAAAAAAACCCGGCGAAGTTTTCTCCGAACTAACACCAGAATTATATGCCATATACCAAACAGATCATCTGCCCGACGATCTTTACGTATACAGTTCTAAAATTATGACGCCGCTAATAGAGACATATCTGGAATCGGCGAATAAAAACCAGGTGGAGGTGATAGATCATATCGGACGAGCGTTTGAAGACGTAACTAACAACTACGAGCGATTCACACGCGAAAACCAACCGCTCAACCCGAACGCCGTTTGGTGGAGTCTGTTATGCACTTGCTTCATGCTGCCCGTGTTTCTGTTATATTTTGAAAACGCGATCATTCCCTTTCTCATCGTTCTCTTAGTGGTGTTCGCTCTATTGATTCGCATAAGATGGACGTGGGGTTGGAAATAAAAAATGGTATCTTATTCATCTTCTTCTTCTACTCACCGTAATGTGTATAACGACTGGCAGAAATTTTGCGCGGCAAACAAAATCGACCGGGATACAGCTCGAAAATTATACGTGAAGAATAAAGAACAGATAAGGTCAACTTCACACTCCCGTTGGGGTATAATGATTGAAGAAGATTACAATAGTAGAGACGATGGTAACGAACAAGAACATGAAAATGAAAAAACCGAAGAAGGAGAAATAGACAAAGAATATTCTTTGAAGAAAAATAAGACACTAACCGATACTGATTTGTCGGAAACACCAGAATCAGTACTGACTCTGATGCGGGAGATAAAATCGCTGTTGCTGTATCTCTCCAGCGAGCCGGTCCGACATGTGAGAAGTTTTATAAAATTAGAAGATGATAGCAACCAGGCCGTGAACGAGAAGTGGAGGAAATCTATGTCGTTAATCATGAGTGAAATGAAATCCGCCGGAGATGTGATTTCGGTGAGAAAGATTTTTGAACTGCTACGAGAAACGCTCATAGATATCGATTTGAAATCCATGAGTGTAAAATTCGTAGACATTGACGACTCGTCAAACATGCACCTCCGCGTTCTGTTTAAAAAGAAACGGGATGAATTTTTTAACGAATTCATTATACCGACAATTGTTGCGGAAAAACAGTCATCATCCACGGCCGTCATATATTTACTATATAATTCTAAGGAATTGTTTACCATGATCGGTTCGGCATACGCCGTGGAGAATTCAAACCACAGCGTTTTGACCGCCACATCGTCTGAAATCTTAGAGAAGGAGTTTTATGTCGCTAGGATGATATATTTTATCCTACACGCGATGATTCATTTGAAATGCGCCCTCAAATTTGGAAACTCATTTATGAATCACAACAGCCACGGGTATTTTGATATGTTACAGATGACTATACCGGCCACACTGTATGTTCAATTTTTACAGCCGTATATATTATCCGTATATAACGACATAAACAAAACAACATAACAACACAATGGCACTTATACAAGGCACAAAGTTCGAACTCGCCATCATTCTAGGCATTCTTGGAACGTATTTTCTCCAACAACAAGAATACAACATAGACAACGAAACTGCACTCAACGAGGTGGTCTCCCAGTTGAGAAAAAAGAATAAGAAAACATTCCCCTTGAAGATAATAATACAAAGAGACGATGGAACTGAAATCGACGCTTCGCTTCTGCGGTTTGATTTTATTTAGTTTCGTCGACCTTTTTAATGAGCGTTAAAAAATGGTCGACAATTTCCTCACGTATTTAATGTTCGCCTGTCTAATACTTTTTTCGATTTTTATTCAATGGCGCAAATACAACATGAACTTTTCCGACGAAAAGGCGAATGTGTCCAATTTCAGCAACATTAACAGACTATACAACGACCGGGAATATCTGCTTCAATCGGCGTATTTGAAAAACTGTTTTCGTGGGAATGTCTCGTGTGTGTCCGATTATAATTGTCAACAGAACTGTGCAAACAGCTCCATGAAATGGGTCTGTCGTTATAACACATGCGTTCCAAAATCGGTATCCAACCGCTTGGCTAAATGTAGTTCCGGAGGACACTTACAAACGCTTTACGACAAGGAAACTAATTCTTTCAATTCTGTATGCGTCTGCAACAGCGTATATCAATATGGAAAAGAGTGTGAGAATATAAGAATGGGTTGTTTGAAAGTTGATGACGATGGAAATTGTATTTGCCCACCGGATAGCGACATGTATATCTGGAGATACGATATGTATCCACTAAATAAATACCATGTCTGTATCAAGAAGAAATATGGAAAGTTATTCAGACATCAACCGCATTTTACGAAACAAAATGAAAAGTAAACTGGGTGGTTTATTTAATTTAAACCAACAACATCAAACGATTACTCAGTTTTACTGTTCGGGAGAAGAATTATAAATAGAGCGGCTTTCATGTCGTTGTTCTCATACAACTAAGAACAGTCATGGAATACTTTTGTGATATGCAAGGTTTCTTAGACAATAATAGAAACTTCATTTTCAAAGAACTGGCGATAATTTCGAGCGATCACGGAAAAACAATTAACGGACATTATCTATTCAGACCACCGTTCCCATTTTCTGGTTTGTCGAAGGAGATGCAAAAAATGGCTACCTGGCTGCGAAATGTACATCACGGACTGGATTGGAATAGTGGTTTCCACGACATAAATTATATATCAGAAATTTTCGACAACATCACCGAAGGAACGATCTATGTGAAAGGCGACAAGAAAATTGAGTGGTTAAGACCATATGTGAAATCGAACACCGTAGATATTATCAATATTGAAACAATTTATGGATGTCCAGGACTCCGACAACTAAGATCGATATATCGACTTGATGGTGTAAAAAAATGTGGTTTTCGTCATGCGGTCGGAATTGTGTGTGCATACGAAAATGTCAGAATAGTATTTCATTGGTGGCGGGATAATATACTGACTTATAACAACAATAGTAATGATATTTCACATAACTTTAACAGTTTGTATAATGTCGATTGATTACAGTCGTCAAGTCTCTTGTGATGTGAATTTCAAATGAGTTTGATAGTTTTGAATTATTAACAACAATTGTCAAACGAAAGTGGTATAGTTGAGATAAGTAAATTTATTATATAATTATTTGTATCTTTTATTATTGTTATTATTAATCATATATGAAAGTAAAAAATAAAATAAAATATTTTTAATATATTTATAATTCTTTTTTGTTATTATTTACATCCTATATAATCAATTTTATCTATATCATATTGGAACAAATCAAACGGATTATAGTTGGTGTATAAACCGTACGAATGATGGTGTTATATTATTTAATAATACTGATGGTTTCAGTGTGACTGATAATGTTTATGTTATGCGTGGTACCCTATTGATATTTTATGGGTAGGACAGTTAAGTGAACACAAGCTACTGAATGCGTGATATCCATATTGCTCGTATAGACCACTGTTTTATAATAATTGCAAATAAAAATAATAGTTATGATACAAATAAAAAAGTATTTAAATATTTAATATTAACAATTTGATACAATTAAACCATTTATACATTTTAACTTAGATTGATTTTATATGGAGGTTATTATAGGCAATTCTTCAATTTTTGGTATTTCAGTTTAAAATGTTGGTGGTATATAAGAAGGTTAAATTATTGCTGGTATTGTTTATATTTCATAATGAACTGTAATTTTTTAGAATTTTTTATTCATTAATAAATAAGATAAAAGAGTTTATTCGTAAGGTTCTTTTTATTATTTTGATGTTTTATAAAATTACGAAATCAGTTCGTAGGTTAAAAGTTAATCATTCCATCATTATGTTATTTATCTTTGTAAAACTGTTCTCATGCCATTTATATACTGTAAGATATTTCAAGATTCCTTGCAACATCTTAGCACATAGTTCTCACACATATAACAGCGGCAGAGAACACATATAACAGCTTCTGGTTAGGTCCCAGAAACAGAAGGTACAGAATGCAGTCCATAGCACCGCTATAGAGTAGATAACCCTGTACTTAGTAAGATAATAAAAATATAATAATGTAACGGCATATACTAAAATCTAAAATTGAGTTCTTCTGAAAAGTATTAATTATCATTTCCTTAACCTAGTAAATATAATATTCTTGTAACTTATAGTCTAATCATCATTGTAGCATAAATATAAAATTCAAAATTAATTAATAAAACAGTAATAAAATTGGAATTATAGAAAAGTTAACTCACGACAAGATTAAATTAAAATATAATTAAAACATCTAGACAAAACTTGAATAAAATAATTTAAGTGTAGAATTAAAGATAAGTAAATAAACCCCAAAAATTGTTGTTAAGGAAAGAAAAATAACAGAAAATAGGAAAAATTATTATGAAGATTGAACAGTGTTGGATTCACAACATGTGCTCCTGGTGCTAAATCTAAGAAAATTGTGAGAACAAAAAAAATAAAACTGAAGCTACCGAGGCTGAAGAAGATTGAAATTTTTGTTTTGAAATAAAAATTAAAATGCAATATGACTCTTTGGGAACATTAGCTCTGGACAAGGGACAGAATAAAAGAGGAAAGAAATCCAAAAATAAGAAATGAAAACGGACACAAGTCGGGCAGTTTGGAAAATCACAAAAAAAAGATAGCTAGGAAAAATGGCCAGCAGAACGTCCCCTGATTCATACCCTCACAAACACACGCGCAATCACACAATCAGATACAGCCAACATTCATTTGCATTCATCCATCACACGCAGTCTAGATTAAACAGAAAATCCCATCCCCTGACTCAAATACCTCCCTTTTCGAAGAGTCACAGCGACAAGGTAGGCAAGGGGAAAAGATTCTAAGTCCAATCAAGGTGGGATAATCAGCTGTCATCGGAAAAGCAAAATGGCAAGTCAAGGGGTCCATATGGGTGGCTAATCCATTGCGACACTAACTGAACAATGAATAGGTCCTAAAGAAGCTGGTACCCAGAGAGTTAAACAATACAGAAGAAAACAACAATTAAAAAAATTTAGCATTGAAGACCAAGTGAAAATGTAAGTAAAAATCAACTAAAATTACTAGAAAAAATTCTGATGATAACAAAACAAAAATTAAACTGGAAAAAGCATGTGAATGACTTCAGAAAAAATTCAGCAGAAAACTACTTGGAGCACCCAGGGAAACATCCATAAATCCAACAAAAATCTGAATATTGATTTAAAAAGTAGAACTAAGTTTGTAAATTATGTGAAAAAATTAAATAAATAAATAATTACTACATTCGATAAATATAATAAGTATGGTTAAACTGCAAATGTTTTCAGAAATAATTGTAATTTTACTAAGAGAAAATCATAAGTAATTTGTAAATAAATGTCATAATAGTGGAAGTAGTGAATAAACATTAAGATTACTAATAAGTCAAATAAATAATTGAAGTAAAATGAAGCATTGAAAAAAAATTAATAAATTAAATTAACTACAAAGAAATTAAAACTGAGTAGCCAAAATTGTCCAACGCAAAAATATCTTAATCCTAATGATGTGCTAAATTTGTAATAAAATGATAGATCCTAAGTAATTGTACCATTATTTGACGTACAAGATATTTTAAGTAAACCCAAAATGTTATGTAACTAAAATCTAATGAAGCCACAAAATTACCTTAGTAAACAACTGTGAAACATTTTCTGTTAAGAACTGGTTTGTTTTAAAAAAAATTCAGAGTAATTATTAATGACATCAAATAAAATAAAATATGTAGTTAATGATAGAAGAAAAATAATTTTTATGTAATAATAATATTTTGGAAGAATCTCAAAAATTTAATGCAGATAATTAAAATTGAAAACTAGATTCATTATTTAATTAATTACTACAGTTCATAACAGCCTGTATATTTCACAACTATTTGAATAAGGTTCTAACTAAATTATGTACAAGTTAATAAAAATGTTTAACCACAATTAGTTGATGAAATATTAACCTGAAAAATAAATGTGATATGATATGAAATGTGAAATTATAAAAATGATTAGTGTAGTCGAAGGTGTTGATAAATGATACAAACAATGTATCCAGTTAGTTATGAGACACTCCAGGTTGCTCATTTCGTTGGATGAATTTCTTTAGTCTGCTGACGTGTATGATTTGCGGAGTAAGTTTTCCATAGCGTTCAACGATTACCTCGTAGTTTAAGGAACTAATAACCTTTGAAATGGTGTAAGGGCCTCGATAATTAGAAGATAACTTAGGTGATTTACCAGGTGCAGTTTGAGGGAAGAAAACTAGAACTTTATCATCTACATTGAAAGTGACATGTTGATGAGCTTGTCAGTAGATGGTTGCTGAAATTTGTTTGTGATTAGGCCTATTATTTTAGAAGGAATTCTTGAAACCATGGTTACCATGAAAGGCTTGAGTAGATGGTGCATAAGTATTGGGTGCAAATGGTCGAAGAGGAAGGTTATTTGAAGACTGGGGTTTGGCACTAATCGGAGCTGCCGAATTAGACTGGTTATTGGAAGAGGCATGCGTTATAGAGCGTAGATTATTTTGTTGATTAGATTGACTTTGACGTGAAGAAAAACGTTTATCATTGGCTTGAAAATTAACAACCTGTACGGGTTGAGAAGAAGAGCATGATGGTGCTTCTATGGGAGTGGATAAGCGAAATTCTAATAGATTTTTGGATTCCTGATATTTCTTAATATTTGCTAACAGTTTTCTAAAGTTGAATTATCAGAAAGTGAGATTTTGTCCAAGATTGATGGAAGTAGCCCTCTTAAGACATATTTACAGATTCTAGATTCTGGCATGTTCGGATCTAATTTTGAACAAAGGTGCATGACATCTGCTATAAATGCTGAAGTGGATTCAGAAATATTTTGGCGTTTATTGAAAAGAGAGATTTCTAAGAGGTCTGTGTCATTGTCTAATCGGAAATGTTTAAGAAATTCATTTTTTATAAATGAGTATGTTAAGTGTTCTTCAGCAAAGCGAATTTTTAGGTCTTCAAAAAAATCTAAAGCAGTAACACGTAAATATAGAGGAAGAAATTGATACTTGAATTTGTCATCCCAGAAGTTAACTATAGCTGCACGTTCATAGTCCTTAAAGAAATTTTGCACATTTTCATTACATTTAGCGTGAAAAATTGATGGAGCAAAGAAAGGTAGTTTAGGTTTTTGTGTAATTGGTTGAGGAGTACCATTCATGTCTGAAGCAAGTGAAAGATCGGTCTGAGTAGAGATAGAATTCGATGGGTATAGGAACTTAAGTGATAAAGCAGTCTTAAGGTCAACTAAATCGGGATATGTTTGGAGTAATTCAGAAGGAATCGTAGCGTGTTCAATGAGATAATTAAGAGCTTGATCCCTAGCTTCCTGAATGCAGTCAGGAGATTTAAAATAATGTTTTCGGAGACGAAGGACGCCTCTAAGATAATGAAGATCGGCGTTAGGCGGGATAAAAATTTGATATTCTCTAGCCAAAGTTTTAGCCTGGTCTAAATTGAGAGATTTAACAACAATGGATCTAAGATCGGTCATTAGAAATGAACCAACGTTAAACAGACTTAAACTAAACAAATGTTAAAACAAGAAACAAAATTCTCATAAATGACAATATGAATTGTTCAAAGGAACAATGCAAAAACCTGTGGAAATGCATACACAAATATTAAAATTGAAAGTATTGAGATAATGAAAAAAATTTTATACTGACAACGACGAAGATCAGAAATACTTAGCGAGTAACCCGTTTAATACAGATTATGCTGGTGAATTCTCTTATGCTGGTAAATGCAGTATGATGATGTGAATTGTATGACTGATGTAATGAGACGAGATGTATTTTTCAATGCCCTTATGATGGCTTCCATGCGATGATAAAATATGATAATGATCTCTATGCAAATGTCACGTACAGAATGATACCTGGTGAAAATTTTAAAATTTAATTAATAAATATACTTAGATGTGTGTAATAAAAACTAAATAAATTATAAATAAATAGCTTTAACAAAATTTAAGTGCTGTGAAGCACAATTTTCACTTGAAATAAAGACGGATGGTAACGCAAAATATAATAACAATCACAACAGGTATTCGATGAGTGATGCAGTCAAGCAGTTATCAAATCAAGTCAGGTAATGAAACAAAACTCAACTGATTAAAATGATCATAGATATGATTAAAAAAAAAATATGTAGTTTGAAGACTGAATAATCAATCTGCAGGAATTAATAATTGAGTTTGTAATAATGAATCCAACAGCAGATAAATGTGTTAGGATATTGTGTAACAGAACTACACAATTAACACTCAGTAAATCAGTTTGTAAAAATAAATGTAGTGGTAGCAACAGCCAGCCAATCAGAAAGCATAGAAATACAAGTGTGTGGTTACCACAGACCACACAAACATATTAAAAAAAATAATTCTGAATAGTGTTGTTGAAATACGTTTAGGCCACCAAAAGTAATGGCAAATAAACTGTGTTCAAAATAAAACAAATATTATCATGCGAGGGTTTTGTGACGTGACAAAACGGCATAATTTTAACAAGTTTACAACTGCCTTAACCAGTGTTAACAGGTGGCACAGGTTAGTGACTGTGTCCAATAAACATAAATATGCAATCGTCTGAAAAAAATAATGAAAGAAACCAGACTTTCAAAATCTATAATAAAACGTAAATAATCATCACACAAGCCTGTAAAATTTACACAGTTATTCAGCAAGCTATAGCAAAATATTAATCCCATAAATAGGAGTAAAGTCTTAGTGAAGTTAAAACGTGTGATACATTAAGCAAACTAAACAATACATTTTATATGAAATACATACAAACCTTTACAGAAATGGAAACATTGCGAAGAACGACGGCGAATAGAAAACAAAGAATCGCGGTTTGAAAACTGAAGAATGAAATAAATAAACGAAACTGATTTACTACGGAGAACTAAAATGAGTTGCAATGTTGTAGGAAGCAGAAATCAAAATGCGAAGTAAAAATAGTGTAGGAAAGATAACAGGCTACAAGAAGAAGTTGCGCAAACGTGTGAAAACGGCCCAAACTAAGGGTGGTTGTAAAAACTGGTTTTAAAAGAAAAGGTCAAATCAAGACTTGTAAGAAGGTGGGAGTGAGAAAAATTAATCTGAACCTAGAGAGGCATAGAACACAATGGGATTTTAAAGAAAAAATTGCTAACACGTAGTAAAACCATCAGAAATCTACCGAAGTGGTAAAACCAACCCACAGCATCTCAGCACATAGTTTTTAATATTTAATATTTACTCTGCAGTTTCAATTTTAGGATGATGCAGTTTATGTTAAGGATGATATTTTGACATTTTAGATTTAAGCTTACTCTGATGAATTTTTATGATTTTATTTTTTTTTCTTATCTGCATGATTGTCTAATTCATGGTGGTACCATGGATTTATCTTGCAGGCCTGTTCTTAAGTGCAATTAAGAACTGTTAACTAGATGTATTCCGTTAGCATCTTAGTTTATTCTTCATAAGATTTTCAGTTTTTATTTATGTCAAGAACTTTACTCATGATTTTAATTTTAGGTTTTTATTTTACTCACAATATAACTTCACTATGATTCAGTAATTTTTCTCACGATTAACTTAATTTTTTTGTCGACCCCTAAATTAATATTTTTTTTTTTACTTTATGATGTTTCAATTACAATTACTTTTACCCTCTTTTATTTAACTTTTACTTTTACCCTCTTATGTCTATAACCTGCAATTTTTGTTTATATATGTGTACTTAAAAGCTTATATTTTGTTAATGACAGATTCCGCATCCTAGAGTAGCCAGAGTTTCCTGTCAACGCAGATCATTTACATTAGATTGTAGCAGCCAATTATTGGGCGAGAGCCACCTACACATTCAGAACACACCGGACTCCTAGTAACACCGTTTAGACAGCTTCCTTCATCATATACTGTGACCTACCAAAATCTACGATTATCGACAAACAGGTTTTTTTATAAATTTCTCGAAATCATATTCATACTACATAAACTTGAAATCATTATTCTGCTAAAGTGATTTATAGTATCCATCAAAACTTTCAGTGCATTAACAATGTGTTATGTTAAAAAGTAAACACAACGTAAATTCAATTTACCTCAAATTTTGCTGCTAAACTTTAACTAAAGTCTGTGTTAACAAATGTGTAGCTGGTGATTTTATTCTATAAGTATAATTTAGATTTTAAGCATTTAATTTTAATTATTTCTTACATTAAAAACACCAAATACAAAATAATTCGTTTTACAAACAAAAATTTAGATTTGATTTCCATATTAGGCCGCGTTCCGAATCTTTTTTTTATATTCAAATTACAAAAACATCTCTTTTACATTTTTTTCTCATAATCAAGTAATCTACTTAAATATTAATCTATCAAATATAAAAATATTTATATATTTCAAGTTTTAGTGATTAAAAAATTGGTCTTTCTAAAAAATATCAATGTTAAAATATTTTCAAAGTTAAAAAATATGTAAATACCTAAATTTATTTAACTAATTTATAAAAAAAAAAAAATTCTATAAATATCAATTTATATTTCACATCAATACAAATTTTAAAAAATGTTTTACTCAAAATCACTTTATGCTTAACTAGACTTTTGTCATTGAAATCTGAAATATTGTAAAATAGTACGCTCACACCCAAATTATTGTCATAGCTTCCTTCACCATGACCCTTCAATTACGTCATTACATCCTTCTCAATATACTCCTAGGCATTGACCAATTCGTAAAAACAACTCCTATTCACATTTTTTATAGGATTTACCTCTTTCCCATCCAGGATACATTCATTTACGAATCCTCAATCCCTTTGATTTACACCGTCCCTTTAACAAACCCAACATCTTACTTTACTCAAGAACATGTCATCCCTTTCCCATCATGCACCTTCAACCAAAGCAACTCATCTTGTACTCCTGAGACTCCAGAATTAATGATTCCTCGCAACTTTACCCAATTTTCATTTACCCTAATCAAACAATCGTCTACTGTGGATCTTCAAGAAGAACAAACGACATGTCAAATGAAACAAGAACAGCAGTGTCAACTCCCAAATGCTCTTCATAAATTATATAATGCGACAACTCACGTTTTGTTTAATCAAGATGAAAATGAACGACTTGAACCATCCCGCTCACGACGTACGCTGGATTTCATCGGACGTTTCCTTAGCTGGTGCTGTTCTGTTGCGACTACTGATGAATTACATGCAGTCGAATATAATGAGCAGTTCCTAACACAACATCTAAACAACTTACAAGAACTTCTTCACATAGACCACCGCCATTTAGCATCTACAACCAACAAATTCAACTCAACGATTCAAAAACTTCAACAATTATTTCATCAATCTGAACAAGATTTTAAAGATATTGCACTACACCTACAGGAACGAGAAACGCAAGAAACAAAAAACTGGTTTTCCATTCTTCATTATTTCTACTTTGCCTACCTACACATCTTCGTCTCTGCATATGATACTCACTACAACAAAATTAAACAGGACTGTTTTTCACATCAAGTTCCAACGGACATTTTAACTTCACAAGTTCTACTTAATGATCTTCAAAAATTGCAAACCAAAATTCAACACCATAACAAAGATTTAGCTATACCTTTGCGTCAACTTAAAAAATATCAGCATCTAAAGTTAACAACATGCAGTTTTTACAAGAAACAAATTATAATAAAAATACAAATTCCGCTAAAAACATTGACTTCAAACTACGAACTGTACAAGTATTCACCTGTTCCTCTTCAATGGTACAAAGAATCATGCGTTTTATCAAGTGAACCTTTCTACATTATCAATTCAACCTCCAGAGTGCAAATTATTGAACATTCCTCTCCAACTTGCCAACCAGACAAAGGATTATGCTTACTGCCTCGCCACACGTCAAATCCAATGTTAAAAACATCTTGCCTACGACTAATCATCCAGGGAGCTTCAATTCAAGAATTGCAGAAGTTTTGTGTTTTCCATTGTACACCATCAATGTTGATGTCCATCTTTGAGAAGTCACCAGTTGAATTTCTAATCACCAATATTCTTCCTAATACTACTATTAATTGTCCTAATTCCTCAATCCTTCTTACTCCTGTTAACATCGGCGTCACTCATGTACAACTGCCTTGTAACTGTACACTGCAACATAACCTCAAAACCCTTATCCATACTGTTTTTCCTTGCGACTATAGATCTCCTACAACTTTCCAGTTGAAACACTTCATTCCACTATCATGGACCAATATTCCTACGCTACCTTTTTTACATTTTGTTGATTACTCGCCACCTATGACAAACAATTTGTCCTACATTCTCAACCAACATTGGAACACATCCTTCCCAATTATTAATCAAATCGATCCTTTACCCGCAAACTTAAACAAACCCATTAAATTACCTAATGACTGGAGTACTATTATAACACAAACATATTTTCATCAAATTATACTGTATTCATGGTTAAGCGTAATAACACTTTTAAATGTATATGTACTTTTTAAAATAAAATTAATGTCACAAATCAATAATCAGGCTAAGTCACCCAGTATAACGATATCAACTTTGCGATAAAATCTCAATAGAGTATCGTGATTATAAATTGTTCTTATTTCAGATAATATAACTAACTGCAAATGACTGCTTTTAAGTAAATTATAACTATCTTGTTAAAGTCATACTAGTAAAATGTAAAGTTTACTTGATTATTTTTCTCAATATACGAAAGGAGATGTTCTTGTTTTAGGTATACACACATGTATTGCCCAGAGATGGAAATTTTCTTTAGGGGGGGAGGTGTAAGATATTTCAAGATTCCTTGCAACATCTTACAATAGCAGACAGGTTTGTCTGTTAAATTTTTTTAAATTCAAATAATTTTCTTAAGTGTCAATAAATTGTTTAGACACCCTGTAATTTTTATTTCATTTTATAAATTTTATTAATCAATTTTATATTAAAATCATTGTTAACTTGAAGTTCTGTATTGAATTTTTCTAAAGCGAATATCCGGTGTTATATTTCTTGGTTTTTTCCGTTAATATTTTTTCCTCGCTAACGTTACGTTAGGCTTAAATGGGTTTTATAATATGTGTATTTGTTCTAATAATTGAATTCCCATCTCTGTCAATACAATCGACCGTTGCGTGATATGTACTCTGTACGTACGATTTACGCTGACGCTTCTTTTTATGTACATTGAACCGTCTTTTTCAATGTCAACGTTTAACTTTTCTCGTGCGTTAATTTTTTCTTATATTCTACGCCTTTGCTTTGTAGCTGTGGACGAGTGAACATCCTTATAAGCTCCAGGTAATTTATCCATAATGATTTTCTTTAAACTTTATCTAAAATTTAAATTTAAAATTATTATTTAATTCCGGTTAGGATTTTGGCTAAAATTTAATACGGCATGTTTTTATTTTAAGATATTTGGTGCATTTAATGTAAAACTATTTCCCTGATAATTTTTAAGTAATATTTTTAATAATTATTATAAAAGTTTAGATTTGGCATGCCTTCCGCATTCCAACTTAATATTAAAATTTAAAATCAGTATTTTTTCTCAATTTCTTTTTTTACTATTATTTCACATTAAATTTTTGGTTGTAATAATTTTTACGGAGAAGATGTTTTGTTTTTCAAATGCTTCTCCCAACTTTAAGATATTCCAATGACCACCTCATATGGTCACTTTCAGTGTCAGTCGCTTCGACTTTAAACTTTTTTTTTCTCTTCGTAAATTCTTATTTTTATTTAGAGCTATTTTTATGTGGAAGTCAGTTCAAACGATTTCAAACAAACCTTTCATTGTTTAATTTCTTTTTAATTCTAATAATAAAATCATAGTTTTTTTGTAATGTAACATTGTTTCTTTTTGTAAAGGATTTTTCTAGATAATAGATTTTCTAAAGTAGATTTTTAAGTTTTTATGAGTTTTTTTATTTTTTTTTGTTAAATTTTGTCTTTAAAATTAATTGCCGAATAGTTTATTTGTTTAAGTTTTCCTTTAAATAGTTTCTTGTTGTAAATGGTTTGTTAACTGATTTTCAAATAAAAATACGTCACCTTTATTTTTGCTCTACCTGCTAGAATTTCTGGGTTATGCTTTGCATAGATTCAGAGAATGGAAATATGGATTTTCTCTGCCGAATCCTATTGCTGTTTTCCTTAGGCAGAGTGGTGGAGGTTTTTCTATGCCCCTAAAGTACCAGTTTTGCTGTGTTTTCGTTTCAGTGTCTGGTGAAACACAGTTGAGCCGTTACTTTCTTTTTTTAGTCTATTGCTACACTACATTTTGTCTGGTGAAGTTCGCTGTGCTTGTACCTCTTACTTAGTATGGTGGTTGTCGTCTACTTCGGTGGATATTCCTCCTTACTTAGTTTGATGTCCAGCACCTTACTTTGCCATGCGAAATCTGGTGGAGGCTTCGTCTTCAGATTACATAATCTCGTGGAGGTCGCCCCTTTGGGTTACCACACAATTTTCACACTACAATACCAATCAACTATCGACATAATATCGGGGTATTAGATATGAATCCTAAATTTGATCTTTCTAAATGGAAACGACAACAAATTCCTTTTGTGATAATAATTACTAAAGTTTTTTTTTCACGTAACTACATCACATTATATATAGTAAAAATGATTAATTAATAATAATAAATTAAAATAAAGGGACGATTAATTTTTAAATTATTATATTCCTACATTGAAATCGAAATTCATTCCATTTAAAAAACACATGTCTAATGCACGTCGGGCGGATGCGGAGAGTGGTATGTAAACATTATTGTTTTCATCCTCTGGTCCTTCTTTCGCGTCGGCGATTGAGATATAATCGGGATCGCTAAAATTGTATAGTGATTGTAGGATTGTATTACACCCCAATCCAACCAAAACCTCCCTTTCCATTTCCCTGAAACCAAACGCGTGTGATTTTTTATTGTAATTAGGGTTGTTTCGGCACTCCGGCTGACAGGTCAACGGGTTTACCGGTGTAACGTCTAGTTCGGCGGAGTGTAAGAATGATGACGGTTTTTGTTTCCACATATACAGCATAACCGCTTTGTATACGATAGCCTTTACAGGTTGTCCGTTTGAATCTTGATAGAGTTGTTTTGTTTTCTTATTGCGTACAAAATAATCGCAATTCCCTTACAACACCGCCAACTTTTGTCCCACCGTATGTTCGAAACAATCGTTTAGATATACTCTCTCCTCATTGAATAGAAAATTCAGCGCCAGTCGCTTAACACACATCGGGTTTTGAATTATATTTATTTCTAAGGCGGCTACACCACCGTTTTCGTCCACCAACTCGGGTAGTTCATTTTTCGGTATAAAACGACTTATGACACCTTTTTGACAACCCTCAAGTATGACTATTTTAGAGCCCAGAGTCGGGAGTTCAGTGAAACTTATCGTGTAGTGGTACAACTCCTTCGAATTGTATACGGCTTTTACGATATTAATTATACGCACACCGGCGTCGGGAATCGCACAAAAGTTTGGAAACCAGAGAACTCGGCCGACACCACTGTCGTCCGGATGAGTGTCTATCAAAAGATTCTTGTTCGTCTGAAATACAGTGGCGCCGGCTTTTGAGTACTTCAACAGCGCTAGGTTTTTCCTCACCTCACAAGGAACGTCGGCGATCAAGTTTAGAGTTGAATTGGCTGCGACAACGTCGAACAAAACGGAGATCACATACGTGTGTCGCGTGTTGAAGAGACCCGCATCCACGGATCCCTCAGAAACTACAAATGCATCCTCCACGTTATATGGATCGGGTAGGACCAATATATTCGCCTCTTCGGCCCAGAAAGAAATTCCTTCGTGTGTGTTCTTCGGGTTTACCAAATCCACCCTCTGTGCGAGATAATCGAAACCGTCTGTTCGGCATACGTTTTTTCCGGCCGCCTGCCGTAGCGCATGCACAATGAACGTGTTTCTAGTGCTCTTGTTAAAGTTTATAAAAGGTATCAACGCGCTGGTCGGGCCGAAAATGTTAGTGATGTTGTGGTTGTTGAATTCGTTAAACATATACAATTCCATGGCCGTGTATGTCAGCCCGTCCGCCATGAATTTACACAAGGTATTCTCTAGAGAGTGAATCACATATAGTTTAGAATCGACGGGATATACTTCTACACACACGTATATCCGCTTGAGATGTGTTCGCAAAAAGCTAACCCATTCGCGTAGTGATTTACCGGGCGCGGATGAATGTGTATAGATCTTCTGATTGACTATCAAATACCATTGTGGGTCGGTCGCGTCAACGGTAAAATCGTATTCTTCGAGTAAGATTCCTAACGACGAGAAACAACTCAATATTTGCTGTTGCGATACGCAGTCCGAAATCGACGAGATATAGGTACCGATCACGGCTTCCAAGTTCAGAATACCCGGGTAATGTTCGCTGGTGGCGACCGGACACAAGAATCCTATATCGGAATCGTGGTAGTTGATTGGTATTTTTTTCGCATACAACGACGTCATATTTTCCAACTGAAATAGTCTGCAGATGAAAATGTAATCTATTTTGGTGACTTCTTTGAACCGACCGGTCCGGTTTATGTTTTTTACGCCGCTGTGTATACTGTTACCCGCTTGACTGTGATGGATGAATTTCGTTCGTTTACCGATCACCGAGTCAACGACGCCAGTGTTTAAATTAATGTTGTGTTGCCTGATGAATTTTTTTATTTTATTATCGGCCGCAGTGCGGGATGTTGGTGAAGAAAACTTTTCATATAGTTTCATCAGTTCAACGATGCAGTTTTCCAAAAGTTTCACGAAAACATAACCACCGTGAAACACCCACTTGTTTCCAATATTGGTACGAATATTTTCAGACGTGTGAAGAAACCGCTCAAGGACGGGGCAATTGGCCGGCGTGTATATACCACCCTTTGTGTACATGACGATCCCGTGTTTCCTATTCGAGTTTACTCGGAGGAAGTTGGTCCAAGCCAAAAGACCGATGATGAAGTATTTTCCTTTGATTATGAACGCCGTCGGCCATACATCGGCTAGATTGCAAAATATACATTCCATACCGGTCCAAATTTCCGAATTCCATATCTGACTAGTAACGCTACCATATCCCTTTTCAGTGATCAATTTGAACATTTTCCCACCGATCAACACCGGATGAGTGGGCGTGTTGTGTGTATACACAGTGGCAAACACACCCAGAGTCTCCTTGCAGACCACAGAAAAATGCACGGCATCGGAAATACCCACCCCCCGATCGTGGCTCTCGAATACAAAACTAAATCTGGATATTTTTCGAACAACAGCGTGAACATGTCGTTTTCACAAACGAGTATATTGGTCAGCGAATTACGAAGCGACCACTCGAGATTCCTAACTATTCCTTGGCGGCATACGGAGCATGGTTTAGTTTTCATCGTCCAGTCCCTGTTCGACCAGTTTAAAAATCCGGTGACGACCACCATCGTCGATTGTATAACTTGATACTGTAGACGGATGATAATATGCTAGTGTTATTTATACCTTGTGACAAACCGCACCGTGAACGAACGGTATTTTATTATTTTCCCGTTGGCCAGTTTTATATGCGCATTATACGCATAATCCTCGTCTGCCTCCAAATAAAACTTCAGTTGTCGCTCGGTCACTCTTACCAAGCCGCAATCTTGGTAGTGTATTCTTTCTAAAAGCAACACGTAACGAGATAGCATTTCTTTCGAACGTTCATCTAAGAAACTCTGTTGTGTTTGGCCGTCCATGATAGTATTGAAAATAGTGTAGAGTGTGGTGGTTTGTGTTATTTAAGAAAAAAATACAGCTTATATAAAAAAATAGAATGGATATTTATTGTTTCAAGTGCAAAAAGCGAACACCATCCATTGGAATGGAAAAGAAAAGGGTGAACAATAGATCACAAAACGCTTGGCGTATCGCTTGCTTGTGTGGCGAATGTGGAACGAAAAAATCCCTGTTTGTGAGACCAGAGGTTGATGAACGTGAAGGATCACCGTAACAGCGGTCGTAGTAGTTTGATTATTTCCTCCGATTTGGTGATCTGTTCTGAAACGCCGAAGAATTTGTGAGATATTTTAGTGGTGTAAAGTTTCCATAGCGTATCGGCGTTCATGAAGCATGTCTCTTGCTGCATGGATCCGTCGGCGTTGAATATTTTAGTCGGCACATACGGCGGCCTGCAGACATGCTCTGCATTTTCTAGATCGTCGTGTATATATATGTCGGTTGTCGTCATCATACCGGAATAGCCGTGTGGTCTCGATTTGAACAATAATAGGTCGTCGTCGATAAATCCGACGTCGATGCCTTGCCGTGTAGAAGTGGAAGTGGATACATAATGTTTCTTGAGAAACGGGTTCTTTACCACCAAAATGAGCAGAGAACAGATGAAGACCACAACACTGCCGGTGGCCAAAATATTTCTGTTTATCAAGAGCATTTTGTTAAAATAAAATTCGCTAAAACCTGAAATACGCGTCGAGTTTCGACACTAAGGTGTAGAATTCTTTTTCAACAAAAAAACGTCTTACGTGTTTCCAATGTGTCCAAACCACCATATCGAAATTCGTGGTTGTTGTCGAGTTTAAGATTGTCGAGTGATTAGTGTTAAAAATCTTTTTGTCCACGACAAAATAGAACAGCTTATACCGTTTTCCAGACACTGTCGGATACGGTTGTTCGATAGTAAGGTCAGGTGTTATCATTTCACCGCCGAAACTGATTCCGGTCTCTTCTCGCAACTCTCGTATTGCTGCCTGTAGTCGCGTTTCATCCTTTTCCTTGGCGCCTTTCGGAAACTCCAGAAAACATTCGTGTCTGACCCAGGGACACATTGTTTCACAAGGTGATTTTATTTCATCAATCGCGAAGTTGTTTAAACGGTTGTTAAGATAATATGGGATGCGGCGTAAAACCAGACAATACATCGACTGTCTATCAACGACGATCAACCCGAATCGGTGACCGACTTTACTCCTCATATCAGTGATAATGCGTTATCGGGCAGTTTGAAAGCGGATATGTATCTCAACGTGTTTTCAATTTGTGTCTGGTCGTCTGAAAGAAACTCAAAATTAACACCTATATATTCCCTGACGAATTGCAGTTGTTTATCGGTATAAGAGCTGGTAAAGAAGAAATATAGGAAAAGAAAATTGACGAATAGCGCCACGGCCGAATAAACGCTCTTTTTTTATCAGAACCAAGACCCAAAATAGACGTCGATTTAATATTTGTTTGGGTGTGTATAATAAAATTTAGCAAATGACTAGTGGTTTTAGAGTTCGTATACACCATCTTTACGTTTTCGTCATTTGAATGAAAGTGATTCAGTCAGGGAGTTGTTAGAAAGTGGTTGGTTTTTGTAACACAAAATTATATATTTTCTTTGAAGTTTAAAATGATCAAACAAAAATCAATATTATTCGAGTGAATTACCTACTATTTACACAGATATTTGGTATACCATTTTGAAGTATCACACTTACTAGCGTGTTTAAAACTCCACGTTTAAAGTTGTTATTACCCACTAACATAAGTTAAAAAACCATAAACGAAAATCACAATTTAATAACGGGAAACATTATTAGTGAAACAAACAAAAACTGGAATTATGTTTCAGGTAAATTGTTTTAATGTATGTTTAAGGGTTAGTTTAAATTAAATTTTTATTACATTAATAAGAATAAAGTAGGTAACACCAAATATTTAACACAACAATGTCAAATTACAAAAATGAAGTGGAATCACATAAATTATTTAGTACAAAAATAATACAATACATTAATTTTATTAATACCAATTGTTAAGGAATTGCAATAAAACCAATCGAAAAGATTTTTATTAACTATTCATTTAGTAGCTATTTCATCTATTTATTTAGAGAAGCAAACAAAAACTGATATTATGTTTCAGGTAAATTGTTTTAATGTATGTTTAAGGGTTAGTTTAAATTTAATTTTTATTTCATTAATAAGAAATAAATTTATTAATAAGAAAAAAGTAGGTAACACCAAATATTTAACATAACAATATCAAATACAAAAATGAAGTGGAATTACATAAATTATTTAGTACAAAAATAATACAATACATTAATTTTATTAATACCAATTGTTAAGGAATTGCAATAAACCAAATCGAAAAGATTTTATTTACTCTCTAAATTTAATTCTTTTCGAATTGGTGTTCAAAGACATTTGAACATGGGATGTTTATATATAATAATATACTTAAGAATTATTATAATAATGTATAAATAAAAATCATCTTTTTAATTTACAATGTCGGGAATTGGGTTTTGTATTTTTTTTAACGGCCGAACACCGCATATACAGAAGGTGAAGGGTGAAATGATTTTTTTGTAGAGTATGAAAATATACCATACCTGCATTTTCAGGCAGAAAGTCAGAATTTACGATCAGATAGTCAGACTTATCAGTCAGATTATATGGTCAGATAGTCAGAGATTAAATAAGGTAGTCAGAAAATATGTTCAGGTAGTCAGATTTTTTTAGTCAGAAAGTAAGAATATATTGTCAGAAAAACAGATTATATGGTCAGATTTTTCAGTCAGGTAGTCTGATTTTACGATCTGATAGTCAGACAGTCAGATTATATGGTCAGATTTGTCAGTCAGGTAGTCAGAATATATAGTCAGACAGACCGATTATAAGATCACATATGCAGTCAGATAGTTAGATTTTTAGTCAGGTACTCAGATTATATGGTCAGATTTTTTAGTCAAGTAGTCAGATTTTTCTGTCAGGTAGTCAGAATATGGACGCGCGCTACTAGAAAAATATACGCGCGCTATTAAATAAATATACGCGCTATTAAATAAGTGGATGTGCGCTAATAAATAAATGTACGCGCGCAATTAAATATATAGACGCGCGCTATTAAATATATAGACGCGCACTATTAAAT
This sequence comes from Catonia carolina, assembly GCA_035578175.1. Classification (NCBI taxonomy): domain Eukaryota; kingdom Metazoa; phylum Arthropoda; class Insecta; order Hemiptera; family Achilidae; genus Catonia; species Catonia carolina. The sequence continues at coordinate 7,425,962 of JAQMRL010000004.1, forward strand.
AAATGTACGCGCGTTATTAGATAAATGTACGCGCGCTATTAAATAACAATATGCGCTATTAAAAATATAGACGAGCGCTATTAAATAAATGTACGCGCGCTATTAAATAAATGTACGCTCGCTATTAGATAAATGTACGCGCGCTATAAAAAAAATGTACACGCGCTACTAAATATATAGACGCGTGCTCTTCAATATATAGACGCGCGCTATTAAATAAATGTACGCGCGCTATTAAATATATAGACGCGCTATTAGATAAATGTACGCGCGCTACTAAATATATAAACGCGCGCTATTAAATAAATGTACGCGCGCTACTAGATATAAAGACGCGCGCTATTAAATAAATGTACGCGCGCTACTAAATATATAGACGCGCGCTATTAAACAAATGTACGCGCGTTACTAAATATATAGACGCGCGCTATTAAATATAAAGACGCGCGCTATTAAATAAATGTACGCGCGCTACTAAATATATAGACGCGCGCTATTAGATAAATGTACGCGCTATTAAATAAATGTACGCGCGCTATTAAATAAATATACGCGCGCTATTAGATAAATGTACGCGCTATTAAAAAAATGTACGCGTGCTAATAAATATACAGACGCGCGCTATTAAATAAATATACGCGCGCTACTAAATGTATAGACGGGTGCTATTCAATATATAGACGCGCTTTAAAAAATATAGACGCGCGCTATTAGATAAATGTACGCGCGCTACTTAATATATAGACGCGCGCTATTAAATAAACGTACGCGCGCTATTAAATATATAGACGCGCGCTATTAAATAAATGTACGCGCGCTACTAAATATATAGACGCGCTATTAAATAAATATACGCGCGCTATTAGATAAATGTACGCGCACTATTAAATATATAGACGCGCGCTATTAAATAAATGTACGCGCGCTACTAAATATATAGACGCGCGCTATTATATATATAGACGCGTGCTATTTAATATATAGACGCGCGCTATTAAATAATTGTACGCGCGCTATTAAACATATAGACGCGCGCTGTTAGACAAATGTACGCGCGCTACTTAATATATAGACGCGCGCTATTAAATATATAGACGCGCGCTATTAAATAAATATACGCGCGCTTCTAAATATATAGACGGGTGCTATTCAATATATAGACGCGCGCTATTAGATAAATGTACGCGCGCTACTTAATATATAGACGCGCGCTTTTAGATAAATGTACGCGCGCCGTTAAATATATAGACGCGCGCTATTAAATAAATGTACGCGCGCTATTAAATATAAAGACGTGCTATTAAATAAATGTACGCGCGCTACTAAATATATAGACGCGCTAATAAATAAATATACGCGCGCTATTAGATAAATGTACGCGCTATGAAATATATAGACGCGCGCTACTAAATAAATGTACGCGCGCTAATAAATAAATAGACGCGCGCTATTAGATAAATGTACGCGCACTATTAAATATATAGACGCGCGCTATTAAATAAATGTACGCGCGCTACTAAATATATAGACGCGCGCTATTAGATAAATGTACGCTCGCTACTAAATATATAGACGCGCTATTAAATAAATAAACGCGCGCTATTTCATAAATGTATACGTTATGATCCCGTGGTGAAAAGTTTTTGTTCTATATATTAAAAGAACGCTTGAGTAATATATCCAACTTGACTCCACTTGTATCTGTATCTGGGTTGTTTTGAGACGATAGTCAGAATATATGGTCAGTCAGTAAATATATTTTTCAGTCAGTTAGTCAGAATATGGACGCGCACTATTAAATATATAGACGCGCGCTATTATATATATAGACGCGCGCTCTTAAATAAATATACGCGCGCTATTAAATAAATGTACACTCGCTATTAAATATATAGACGCGCTATTAAATAAATGTACGCGCGCTATTAAATATATAGACGCGCGCTCGTAGATAAATGTACGCGCGCTACTAAATATATAGACGCGCGCTATTATATATATAGATGCGTGCTATTTAGTATATAGACGCGCGCTATTAAATAAATGTACGCGCGCTATTAAGCATATAGACGCGCGCTATTAGACAAATGTACGCGCGCTACTAAATATATAGACGCTCGCTATTATATATATAGACGCGCGCTATTAAATAAATGTACGCGCGCTATTAAATATATATAGACGCGTGCTATTAGATAAATGTACGCGCTCTACTAAATATATAGACGCGCGCTATTAAATAAATGTACGCGCGCTATTAGAAAAATGTATATGTTTTCATCCCATTGTGAAAAGTTTTTGTTCAATATATCAAAAAAACGCTTGAATAATATATCCAACTTGACTCCACTTGTATCTGTATCTGGGTTGTTTTGAGACGATAGTCAGATTTCCAATCTGATAGTCACATATCGTAACTCAGGTAGTGAAAATAGAGTAAGATAATCAGATTTTTCAGTCAGGTAGTTAGAATATGGACGCGCACTATTATATGAAACTACGCGCGCTATTAAATAAATGTACGCTCGCTATTAGATAAATGTACGGCTATTAGATAAATGTACGCGCGCTATTAGATAAATGTACGCGCTATTTAATAAGTGTATGCGGGCTTTTAAATAAATGTACGCGCTACTAAATATATAGAGGCGCGCAATTAAATAAATGTACGCGCGCTACTAAATAAATGGACACGCGCTATTAAATAAATGTACACGCGCTATTAGATAAATGTACGGGCTATAAATATATAGACGCGCGCTATTAAATAAATGTACGCGCGCTACTAAATACATAGACGCGCTATTGAAGAAATGTACGCGCGCTACTAAATATATAGACGCGCGTTATTATATAAATATACGCGCGCTATTAAATAAATAAACGCGCGCTATTAAATATATAGACGCGCTATTAAATAAATGTACGCGCGCTACTAAATATATAGACGCACGCTATTAAATAAATATACGCGCGCTACTAAATATATAGACGTGTGCTATTCAATATATAGACGCGCTACTAAATATGTAGACGCGCGCTATTAAATAAATGTACGCGCGCTATTAGATAAATGTACGCGCGCTATTAAATAAATATACGCGCTTTGTTAATTAAATGTACGCCTGCTATTAAATATATAGACGCGCGCTATTAGATAAATGTACGCGCGCTATTAAATAAATGTACGCGCGCTACTAAATATATAGACGCGCGCTATTAGATAAATGTACGCGCGCTACTAAATATATAGACGCGCGCTATAAAATAAATGTACGCGCTATTACATAAATGTGTACGTTTTGATCCCGTGGTGAAAAGTTTTTGTTCAATATATTGTAGTGAGAAAATTGTGTGGTTACCCAAAGGGGCGACCTCCACGAGATTATGTAATGTGAAGACGAAGCCTCCACCAGATTTCGCATGGCAAAGTAAGGTGCTAGACATCAAACTAAGTAAGGGGGAATATCCACCGAAGTAGACGACAACCACCATACTAAGTAAGAGATACAAGCACAGCGAACTTCACCAGACAAAATGTAGTGTAGCAACAGACTAAAAAAAGAAAGTAACGGCTCAACTGTGTTTCACCAGACACTGAAATGAAAACACAGCCAAACTGGTACTTTAGGGGCATAGAAAAACCTCCACCACTCTGCCTAAGGAAAACAGCAATAGGATTCGGCAGAGAAAATCCATATTTCCATTCTCTGAATCTATGCAAAGCATAACCCAGAAATTCTAGCAGGTAGAGCAAAAACTCGCTGTTGGAAAAGCGAAGGTGTGATTTAAAAATCAATCTCGGGTCTAAGAATGAAAAATATTACACAGACAACTTGGAGTGCAAATAATAAAATATTAATTTATTTAAAAAACTAAACTAAAAACAAAATTGAATCTGAAGTAAAATGTTTTTTTTTTTTACTTTTTTAATAAAAAAAATTATTAATGAAAAGTGATAAGTAAATCTAATAATGGTTATAAAAATATAATAATAACATAGTTAAAATTAAATGAATCAAAAATAACGGGAACAAACAAAACAATAAAGATAACTACAGAATCTTGTCAATGCTAACAAAAATAATAATTGAAAGGTACTTAATTTAAGGATTATAAATAAATAATAAGATAGAACGGAACTAGCCTAGTGTTTGTCAGATGGACGATTTAAAGAAATAAAATTACCGGACAAAATCATTTAAAAAATTTCATAAAAAAATTTATTAAAAATTATTTAATTTAAATTTAGAATTCATTAGTAAAAAAAAATTAAAATAAAACTTGGCTTTACAAAAAGAAAATCTAAGAATATAATTTAAATAAACTACCTAGAATTGAATTAAACAGATAAATTGAAAGAAAAGAATTTAAGTGTGATTACGAGAAATAAAGGTGACGTATTTTTATTTGAAAATCAGTTAACAAACCATTTAAAACAAGAAACTATTTAAAGGAAAACTTAAACAAATAAACTATTCGGTAATTAATATTAAAGACAAAATTTAACAAAAAAATGTAAAAAAAAACTCATAAAAACTTAAAAAATCTATTTTAGAAAATCTATTATCTAGAAAAATCCTTTACAAAAAGAAACAATGTTACATTACAAAAAAACTATGATTTTATTATTAGAATTAAAAAGAAATTAAACAATGAAAGGTTTGTTTGAAATCGTTTGAACTGAATTCCACATAAAAATAGCTCTAAATAAAAATTAAAATTTACGAAGAGAAAAAAAAAAGTTTAAAGTCGAAGCGACTGACACTGAAAAGTGACCATTTGAGGTGTAATATAAAAATACGAAGTTACATAAAGCACGGCGACCTGCACCAAATTATGTAATAGACATACAGCTGCGAACGGCTGCCTCCACCAAATTATGTAGGGACACAATTACCAATTGTGTAGGGGTCAAACAAGGTGCCTCCACCAAATTATGTAGGGACACAATTACCAATTGTGTAGGGGTCGAACAAGGTGCTTCCACCAAATTATGTAATATAACAAAATGAGGACACAACACGGTGTCTTCACCAAATTATGTGATAGAAAAATGAAGCCTCCACCATCCAATTTTAGAACCCAATCAGACACTGAAATTGGATTCAGGGATTAATTGGCAACCCAGCGATCTGAATAACGTAGCTCTATTGATGGTAAAAACTCGCTTGTAATACTGCGAAGGTTTGGTTGAAAAACCACACAGGTCTAGACGCAATGACATTTGACACAGAAAGAAAATAATGAAAAAAAAATTAATGAGTAGCTAAAATAATTTATTAAAGAATAACTAAAAAACTAAATAAAATAAATAATATTATGATTTTAAGTAAAACAGTTAATTCATTTGAAATTTTGAAAACAAATAATTAGTTAAGTAGCAATACAGATTAAAAAAAATAAAATAAAATTTGGAAAAAATTTAATATTAACAAAACTTGATTTAACTATAGAAAATACTTAATATGAATAATATAATAAATCAATAGGAACATTTAAGAAAACAAAACTATTTTTAAAGTCCTTGGACTGAAACGGGAAAAGAAATCTCTTGGGCAGAGTTTAATAGATGATTTAAGGTGAAGAAAAATAAATACAGAAATTTATTAATTTTTCGGGGAAAAACAAAATAAAATTAAGACACTAATAAAATGAATTATACGATGAAATTTAGTAAAAGAATTATTTAGAAAAATTTAAATAATTCAGTGGTCATTGAACAAGAGTTTAAAAAGAAAAATGTCAATTTTAAAGATTTAAACAATTTAAAAGAAAACGAAAGATACTGAATTAGATAATGTTTTGTTACTTAAAATTATTTAAAAAAAATTTAAAAGAAAAGAGAGATTGATTTATAAATAGGATATTTAAAACACCATAATAATATTAAGAAACATTATGAATTTAAATTTAATAAAAAAAAATTGAATTAAAAAAAATTGTTTAAGTTAAACCTGAAAATTATTAAACATGGTACTTAAATTTAAATTTAGGTAATTTTCCCATATTGGGAAAGAAAAATTATTTACCTGTAAAATTTTGATCCTATCGGTTCGCCATCCTGTCCAAGACAAAGCGCAAAAGCTCAACGCACACAAACGCAAAAAAGGTCATTCCCCTAACGTTCACGAATGGAAGCGTACGAGGCAGCGAAAAAATGCCGATACATCGGAAATACTATAAATTTAAACGAGGAAAAATATATGAAAAAAATTAAAACAACTGTAACAGAGAGAGAGAGAGAGAGAGAATCAATCGTGTAAGATAGAAAGAGAGAGAGATACAAATTACACGTGTTGAGTTACTGAATAATAAAGAAGCAACGACAAAATGAAATCGAACACCGGACGTGAGCCTAAGAATTAAAAACGTTAATTTAAATACGGAATAAAAATCTATTGAAGTAAAACCAACTGGAAATAAATGAATAAAATAATTAGATTTAATGAAGAAAATTACATAACCCTAAAAATATAATAAATCCGGCACAAAATCAAAAAAAACGGGATTGTAAATGAATTGAGAAGATTTTGGAGACAAAATCTTTGAAATTCATTACAGAGGTGGTCATTGGAATATCTTAAAGTTGGGAGAAGCATTTGAAAAACAAAACATCTTCTCCGTAAAAATTATTACAACCAAAAATTTAATGTGAAATAATAATAAAAAAAGAAATTGAGAAAAATACTGATTTTAAATTTTAATATTAAGTTGGAATGCGGAAGGCATACCAAATCTTAACTTTATAATAATTATTAAAAATTTTACTTAAAAATTATCGGGGAAATAGTATTACATTAAATGCACCAAATATCTTAAAATAAAAACATACCGTATTAAATTTTAACCAAAATCCTAACCGGAATTAAATAATAATTTTAAATTTAAATTTTAGATAAAGTTTAAAGAAAATCATTATGGATAAATCACCTGGAGCTTATAAGGATGTTCACTCGTCCACAGCTACAAAGCAAAAGCGTAGAATATAAGAAAAAAATTAACGCACGAGAAAAGTTAAACGTTGACATTGAAAAAGACGGTTCAATGTACATAAAAAGAAGCGTCAGCGTAAATCGTACGTACAGAGAACATATCACGCAACGGTCGATTGTATTGACAGAGATGGGAATTCAATTATTAGAACAATTACACATATTATAAAACCCATTTAAGCCTAACGTAACGTTAGCGAGGAAAAATATTAACGGAAAAAACCAAGAAATATAACACCGGATATTCGCTTTAGAAAAATTCAATACAGAACTTCTAGTTAACAATGATTTGAATATAAAATTGATTAATAAAATTTATAAAATGAAATAAAAATTACAGGGTGTCTAAACAATTTATTGACACTTAAGAAAATTATTTGAATTTAAAAAAATTTAACAGACAAACCTGTCTGCTATTGTAAGATGTTGCAAGGAATCTTGAAATATCTTACACCTCCCCCCCTAAAGAAAATTTCCATCTCTGGGCAATACATGTGTGTATACCTAAAACAAGAACATCTCCTTTCGTATATTGAGAAAAATAATCAAGTAAACTTTACATTTTAGTAAGTATGACTTTAACTAGATAGTTATAATTTATTTAAAAGTAGTTATTTGCAGTTAGTTATATTATCTGAAATAAGAACAATTTATAATCACGATACTCTATTGAGATTTTATCGCAAAGTTGATATCGTTATACTGGTTGACTTAGCCTGATTATTGATTTGTGATATTAATTTTATTTTAAAAAGTATATACACATTTATAAGTGTTATCACGCTTAACCATGAATACAGTATAATTTGATGAAAATATGTTTGTGTTATAATAGTACTCCAGTCATTAGGTAATTTAATGGGTTTGTTTAAGTTTGCGGGTAAAGGATCGATTTGATTAATAATTGGGAAGGATGTGTTCCAATGTTGGTTGAGGATGTAGGACAAATTGTTTGTCAAAGGTGGCGAGTAATCAACAAAATGTAAAAAGGTAGTGTAGGAATATTGGTCCATGATAATGGGATGAAGTGTTTCAACTGGAAACTTGTAGGAGATCTATAGTCGCAAGGAAAAACAGTGTGGATGAGGGGTTTGAGATTATGTTGTAGTGTACAGTTACAAGGCAGTTGTACATGAGTGACGCCGATGTTAACAGGAGTAAGAAGGATTGAGGAATTAGGACAATTAATAGTAGTATTAGAAGAATATTGGTGATTAGAAATTCAACTGGTGACTTCTCAAAGATGGACATCAACATTGATGGTGTACAATGGAAAACACAAAACTTCTGTAATTCTTGAATTGAAGCTCCCTGGATGATTTGTCGTAGGCAAGATGATTTTAACATTGGATTTGACGTGTGGCGAGGCAGTAAGCATAATTGTTTGTCCGGTTGGCAAGTTGGAGAGGAATGTTCAATAATTTGCACTCTGGACGTTGAATTGATAATGTAGAAAGGTTCACTTGATAAAACGCATGAGTCTTTGTACCACTGAAGAGGAACAGGTGAATACTTGTACAGTTCGTAGTTTGAAGTCAATGTTTTTAGCGGAATTTGTATTTTTATTATAATTTGTTTCTTGTAAAAACTGCATGTTGTTAACTTTAGATGCTGATATTTTTTAAGTTGACGCAAAGGTATAGCTAAATCTTTGTTATGGTGTTGAATTTTGGTTTGCAATTTTTGAAGATCATTAAGTAGAACTTGTGAAGTTAAAATGTCCGTTGGAACTTGATGTGAAAAACAGTCCTGTTTAATTTTGTTGTAGTGAGTATCATATGCAGAGACGAAGATGTGTAGGTAGGCAAAGTAGAAATAATGAAGAATGGAAAACCAGTTTTTTGTTTCTTGCGTTTCTCGTTCCTGTAGGTGTAGTGCAATATCTTTAAAATCTTGTTCAGATTGATGAAATAATTGTTGAAGTTTTTGAATCGTTGAGTTGAATTTGTTGGTTGTAGATGCTAAATGGCGGTGGTCTATGTGAAGAAGTTCTTGTAAGTTGTTTAGATGTTGTGTTAGGAACTGCTCATTATATTCGACTGCATGTAATTCATCAGTAGTCGCAACAGAACAGCACCAGCTAAGGAAACGTCCGATGAAATCCAGCGTACGTCGTGAGCGGGATGGTTCAAGTCGTTCATTTTCATCTTGATTAAACAAAACGTGAGTTGTCGCATTATATAATTTATGAAGAGCATTTGGGAGTTGACACTGCTGTTCTTGTTTCATTTGACATGTCGTTTGTTCTTCTTGAAGATCCACAGTAGACGATTGTTTGATTAGGGTAAATGAAAATTGGGTAAAGTTGCGAGGAATCATTAATTCTGGAGTCTCAGGAGTACAAGATGAGTTGCTTTGGTTGAAGGTGCATGATGGGAAAGGGATGACATGTTCTTGAGTAAAGTAAGATGTTGGGTTTGTTAAAGGGACGGAGTAAATCAAAGGGATTGATGATTCGTAGATGAATGTATCCTGGACGGGAAAGAGGTATATCCCACGAAAAATGTGAATAGGAGTTGTTTTTACGAATTGGTCAATGCCTAGGAGTATATTGAGAAGGATGTAATGACGTAATTGAAGGGTCATGGTGAAGGAAGCTATGACAATAATTTGGGTGGGAGCATACTATTTTAAATATTTCAGATTTCAATGACAAAAGTTTAGTTAAGCATAAAGTGATTTTGCGTAAAACATGGTTTTTAAATATGTATTGATGTGAAATATAATGAAAATTGATATTTTATAGAATTTTTTTTTGTTTTTATAAATTAGTTAAATAAATTTAGGTATTTACATATTTTTTTAACCTTGAAAATATTTTAACATTGATATTTTTTAGAAAGACCAATTTTTTAATCGGTAAAACTTTAAATATATAAATATTTTTTTTTAAGTAGATTACTTGATTATGAGAAATAAATGTAAAAGAGATGTTTTTGTAATTTGAATATAAAAAAGTTCGGAACGCGACCTAATATGGAAATCAAATCTAAATTTTTGTTTGTAAAACGAATTATTTTGTATTTGGTGTTTTTAATGTAAGAGGTAATTAAAATTAAATGCTTAAAATCTAAATTATACTTATAGAATAAAATCACCAGCTACACATTTGTTAACACAGACTTTAGGTAGTTAAAGTTTAGCAGCAAAATTCGAGGTAAATTGAAGTTACGTTGTGTTTACTTTTTAACAACACATTGTTAATGCACTGAAAGTTTTGATGGATACTATAAATCACTTTAGCAGAATAATGATTTCAAGTTTATGTAGTATGAATATGATTTCGAGAAACGTATAAAAAAACTGGTTGTCGAGAATCGTAGATTCTGGTAGGTCACAGTATATGATGAAGAAAGCTGTCTTAACGGTGTTACTAGGAGTCTGGGATGGTCTAAATGTGTAGGTGGCTCTCGCCCAATAACTGGCTGCTACAATCTAATGTAAATGATCTGCGTTGACAGGAAACTCTGGCTACTCTAGGATGCGGAATCTGTTATTAACAAAATATATGCACTTAAGTGTACATACATAAAGAAAAGTTGCAGGTTATAGACGTAGGAGAGTAAAAGTAAAAGTTAAGTAAAAGAGGGTAAAAGTAATTGTAATTGAAACATCATAAAGTAAAAAGAAAAATATTAATTTAGGGGTCGACAAAAAAATTATGTTAATCGTGAGAAAAATTACTGAATCATAGTGAAGTTATATTGTGAGTAAAATAAAAACCTAAAATTAAAATCATGAGTAAAGTTCTTGACATAAATTAAAACTGGAAATCTTATAAAGAATAAACTAAGATGCTAACGGAATACATCTAGTTAACAGTTCTTAATTGCACTTAAGAACAGGCCTGCAAGATAACTCCATGGTACCACCATGAATTAGACAATCATGCAGTTAAAAAAAAAAATAAAAATCATAAAAATTCATCAGAGTAAGCTTAAATCTAAAATGTCAAAATATCATCCTTAACCTAAAATTGAAACTGCAGAGTAAAAATTAAATATTAAAAACTATGTGCTGAAAATTGCACATATAACAGCTTCTGGTTGGGTCCCAGAAACAGAAGGTACAGAATGCAGTCTATAGCATCGCCATAGAGTAGATAACCCTGTACTTAGTAAGATAATAAAAAAATAATAATGTAAACGGCATATACTTAAATCTAAAATTGAGTTCTTCTGAAAAATATTAAGTATCATATTCTTAACCTAGTAAATATAATATTCTTGTAACTTATAGTCTAATCATCATTGTAGCATAAATACAAAATGCAGAAGTAATTAATAAAACAGTAATAAAATCGGAATTATAGAAAAGTTAATTATCTCACGACAAAATTCAATAAAGAATAATTAAAACATCAAGACAAAACTTGAATAGAATAATCTAAGTGTTGAACTAAAGAAAAGTAAATAAACCCCTAAAATAGTTATAATGGAAAGAAAATAACAGAAAATAGGATAAATTACTACGAAGATTGAACAGTGTTGAATTCACAACGTGTGTTCCTGGTGCTAAATCTAAGAAAATTTGAGAACAACAAAAAAAAAAAAATAAAACTGAAGCAACTGAGGCTAGAAGCAGATTGAAATTTTTGAGAAAAAAAAAATAAAAATGTAACATGACTCTTTGGGAAAATTAGCTCTGGACAAGGGACAGAATAAAAGAGTAAAGAAATCCAAAAATAAGTAATGAAAACGGACACAAGGTCGGGCAATTTGGAAAATCACAAAAAAAGATAGCTTGGAAAAATGGCCAGCAGAACGTCCCCTGATTCATACCCTCACAAACACACACGCAATCACACAATCAGATACAGCCAACATTCATTTGCATTCATCCATCACACGCAGTCTAGATTAAATAGAAAATCCAATATCTCATGACCAGATTACCTCCCTCTCGTAGGTCATAGGTGAGAAGGTCGGTAAGAGAAAAAGGATTTTGTACTCAATCAAGGTGGGATAATCAGCTGTCATCGGAAAAGCAAAATGGCAATTCAAGGGGTCCATATGGTTGGCTAATCAATTACGACACAAACCAAACAATTAAGGGTCCTAAAGAGCTGCTACCCAGAAAGTTAAGTAATACAGAAGAAAACAACCATAAAAAAATTGGCATTGAAGGCCAAGTGAAAATGTAAGTAAAAATCAACTGAAACTACTAGAAAAAAATTCTGAAGATGGCAAAACCTAGAAATTAAACTGGAAAAAGCATGTGGACAGACTTTAGAATAAAAATCAACATAAAACTACTTGGAGCACCCAGGGAAACATCCATAAATCCAACAAAAGTCTGAATATTGTTTTACGAAGTAGAACTGAGCTTGTAAATAATGAAAAAAAAATTAAATATATAAATACTACGTAGATAAATATAGTTATGGGTAAAACTGCAAATTTTTTTAGAAATAATTGTAATTTTACTAATAGAAAATCATAATAAGTCATTTGCAGAAAAATAAACTGAGTCCTAATAGTGAAAGTAGTGAGTAAACATAAAGATGACTTATAAATTCAATAAATAATTAAAGTAAAATGATGCATTGAAAAAAAATTAATAAATTAAATTAACTACAAAGAAATTAAAACTGAGTAGCCAAAATTGTCCAACGCAAAAATATCTTAATCCTAATGATGTGCTAAATTTGTAATAAAATGATAGATCCTAAGTAATTGTACCATTATTTGACGTACAAGATATGTTAAGTAAACCCAAAATGTTATGTAACTAAAATCTAATGAAGCCACAAAATTACCTTAGTAAACAACTGTGAAACATTCTCTGTTAAAAACTGGTTTGTTTAAAAATTTTAAGAGTAATTATTAATGACATCAAATAAAATATGTAGTTAATGATAGAAGAAAAATAATTTTTATGTAATAATATTATTTTGGAAGAATCTCAAAAATTTAATGCAGATAATTAAAATTGAAAACTAGATTTATTATTTAATTAATTACTACAGTTCATAACAGCCTGTATATTTCACAACTATTTGAATAAGGTTCTAACTAAATTATGTACAAGGTAAATAAAAATGTTTAACCACAATTAATTGATGAAAGATTAACCTGAAAAGTAAATGTGATATGATTACGAAATGTGAAATTATTAAAATGATTAGTGAAGTCGAAGGTGTTGACACATGATACAAACAATGTATCCAGTTAGTTATGAGACACTCCAGGTTCGTCATTTCGTTGGATGAATTTCTTTAGTCTGCTGACGTGTATGATTTGCGGAGTTAGTTTTCCATAGCGTTCAACAATAACCTCGTAGTTTAAGGAACTAATAACCTTTGAAATGGTGTAAGGGCCTCGATAATTAGAAGATAACTTAGGTGATTTACCTGGTGCAGTTTGAGGGAAGAAAACTAGAACTTTATCATCTACATTGAAAGTGACATGTTGATGAGATTTATCATGGTATTGCTTTTGATATGCTTGAGCTTTTGATAAAATTTCGGGTAAATTGTTACGAACTTCTTGTAGAATTTTCAGTTGGTCGAGCAGGTCAACATCATTTTCTGTGTCAATGAGAGGTAGATCAAAGGGTGACAAGGGGTTATAACCATGTAAAAGATAAAATGGAGAGAATCCTAATGATTTTTGAACGGAAATGTTATAAGAAAATACAACAGGTTGAATAAATTTGTGCCAATTAGATTGATTGTCGTTAACGTAAAATTTTAACATCTGAAGAATTGTTGAATTGAAACGTTCGGTGACTCCAGTTGTTTGTGGTCTGTAGGGTGAACTCGTGTGGTGATCAATTCCCATTTGAAGGCAAAGATGCTTAATCGTGGAATTTATGAAGTGAGTTCCTTGATCGGTTTGAATTGTTTTTGCACAACCATATTGTAGAAACAGCTTGTATAAGAAGTTAGCAACAGCATTTGCGTTATTGAGAACTGTAGGGGTCGCCATTGCAAAACGAGTTGTGGAATCAAGGGCAATAAGAATATATTGGAAATTGCCAGATGTTTTTGGAAGTGGACCCAGAAAATCAAGGACTATTTTTGTAAACGGAGTGGAAGTAATCTTTATAGGGTGAAGGAGACCAAATTTCTTAGTTCTAGGAACCTTAATAATTTGACACTTAGGGCAAGATTTAACATATGAAGTAACATCTTTTGACATAGTCGGCCAGAAATATTTAGTAGAAATTTTAGATAAGGTTTTCTGAATCCCAAGATGGGCACCTGACATGTGTGAATCGTGGTATGTTTTGATGACATCCGGAATTAGTACAGAAGGTAAGACGAGGCGCAAAGTAGTAGATCGATCATGAAAAAGTTTGAAGTAAACGAGGTCATTATGAAGTGTGTACCTACGTGACATACGGGTAAATTGAGGAGAAGCTTTAGGTTAAGACACAAGTGCAAAATAAATTTTACTAATGAGTTCATCTTGTTTTTGAAGGAGGTTTATGTCAAGTTTAGGAGTAATAGGGTCTTGATCTGTGCTAGAAGTTAGTTGGAAAACACTGGAAGAAGTAGGGAATTGTTGGTCTGAAGGCAAAAGAAGTGTAGGATCAGTTGGGAAAGTGTCCAACAAAGAATCGATAGAAGCATTCATAGAAGAGGTAGATTGAGTTGTATCAGGACAGAGTCGGGAATTTACAAGATCAATTGAATGTTCAACAGGAATATCTAATGGCGCCCGAGATAAAGCATCGGGCACGTTCAGAAACTTGCCAGGGATATGTTTGATTTTGTACGAATATTCAGAAAGTTGAAGGAGGAGTTTACTTAGTCTGGAGCCTGGATCTTTTAGGTTTTTGACATACTGGAGTGCGGAGTGATCGGTAATAATTGTAAATTCTCTACCATATAAGAAGTGACGGAAGTGATTTACAGAATAAACAATCGCTAGAAATTCAATTTGAGAAACTGTCCAATTGGCTTCATTCGAAGTAAGACGTCGAGATACAAAAGCGACAGGCTTCATTTCATTGTTTTCGTTTCTCTGACAGAGGCAACCAGCAATACCAACACGAGAAGCATCACAGAAGAGGAATGTAGGTCTGTCTTCTTTGAAATATTCCAAAATTGGAGGGTTGACGATTAGATTTTTAAGAGTTTGAAAAGCTTGCTCATGTTCGTTAGTCCATATAAATTTTTGATCTGCACGGGTAAGTTGTGTTAGTGGAAAAGCGATGTTCATGAAGTTGCGAATAAATTTTCTATAGAAACCAACCATTCCTAGAAAACTACGGACCGGTTTTACTTTAGTCGGGGTCGGAAATTTAGTAATAGCTTCTACATTCTGAGGAAGGGGTGAAATACCTTCATTTGAAATTTTATGCCCGAGAATTTTGACGGATTTATAGAAAAACTTACATTTTTCGGGTTTAAGTTTTAACGAAGCAGAACGTAGTCTAGAGAAAACTTCTTTGAGAACATCTAAACATTTGTTAAAAGAATCAGCATGAACATACAAATCGTCTATGTAAAAATTTAAATTCTTAAATAATAAATCTGATAGCAAAAACGTCATATTTCTGTTAAATGCGGAAGGGCTAACAGCGAGTCCCATCGGTAGTCGCTTGAAACCATAAAGTCCTGAGGGTGTAATAAATGCAGTAATTGGAATGCTTTCATTAGCGATGCGCTGAGTAAAAAATGCTTGTGAAATATCCATCGTTGAGAAAAATTGAGACCCCCCGAAGGATTCTAAAATTGTGTTTGGGTTAGGAAGGGGAAACTTATCATGAATAATTTTTTTATTAATTTTCCTATAGTCAACCACGAGGCGCGAAGAACCATCGGGTTTATGTACTAGGAAAGCAGGACTAGCATAGGGTGACTTAATATCCATAATTACATCAGAAGCCTTAAGTTTATCTATGATTTTGTTAAGTTCAGATAATTCGAACGAAGAAAATTTGTAAGGACTGTTGAAAACAGCATCCTGATCTATTAATTTAATATGAACGGGTGGTAATTTAGCCTCAGGCAAATAAAATTCGTCTTTAGAGAAAATATCTTCAAATTCAGAAATTAAAGAAGTTCCAGCAGTATATTGGCTTTGAGATAGCTCAGGGTTGATGTCAATTTGTTTGCCATGAACTAAAATTGGTTCGTGGGAGTTCGTGGACGAAATGGAGTCATTAACCTGTAATACAGGGGCATTGATAGCCGGATCAGAGTAGTTGTCCAAGGAGAGTAGCTGAGAAGTCGAGAACGATGAAGAAAATTTTAAGTCTGAAGTATGGGTGGAGTTGACAAAGCAATCATCATGGGGTGAAAAGAACTGAACATCATCTGAAATATTATAAAGAAAATATTCATCGGGTTTTCCAGTAGGAACAATTGGAAGGTTATCAGAAGCGGAAGATACAATATGAGATAAATCAGATGCAAGCAGCCGATAAACTGAATGGGGCTGGAGTAGAGTATTATCCATAAGAAAATTATGGTCGGGGCTAGCCAGGGTCGATAATTGATGCGAAGTTTGTAGGTTATGTAACCACTTTTTGTTGAAATTAATTTTAAAACATTTACCGTTTTTAAAGAAAGACACTTGGTTTGCCGTGAAATCTAGGACGATACCGAATTTAACAAAGAATTCATTTCCCAGTAGAAGTTGACAACTAAGACCTTTGACAACATACAACTTGTGAGAAAATGGAATGTTTGAAATAGAGAAACATAAATTAACAGATCTTAAGACATCTAGGTTAGAACCGTTAGCAGCAGTGAGTACAATATGTGAACATGGAGTAATTGCAGATGAAGAAACTAAGTCAGCATTACAAATAGAAATATTGGAACCGGTGTCTAAAATAATTGGAACAGATTCATTATTGAGGGATCCAATGACAATGAGTGCCAAAGTAGAAACTCGAGATGGATCATCTAAATTCATAACAGGTTGAGAGACATTTGAAAGGTTAGGTCGTTGCGCCGTAGAAGTATTATGTACCTTTGAGTGACCTACATGGTCAGAAGTAAATTTTAGGAGAGATTCCAAGTGATTTAAACCACAAATATCACGAGCAACCACACTAAGGGGTAAATTGTGAACAAAGCACTTTAAAACATCTGAAATCTGAGATTTAGTGATGAACGAGAATTTAAATTGTTCTGAATTGATACCTACAAGCGTATGGTATTTGAAAATGTAGACAAAAGATCTAATGAAATTTCCAATGACCATCAGACTAGAATCATACAAGGTAGTGGCTTTTCTGGTCATTATGAAAAATGTAGAAAAACATTTGAGATTACAAAGATTTAGAATGGCAGAACATAAGCGTTTTGCCAGAGAGAAATTTCTACCCTTGAAAGAGTCAGAAATAAAGATTTGCCTTGCCTTAACATCAATAATAAGCAGGGACCAATGTGTAGATTGAGTATTAGAAATTTGAAATAATGGAATAAAAATAAATTGAACTGTTTTGAAGTCCGAAACAAAATTGTCAGGAAGTGCTGGAAAACTAGTTTCATCAGATAAATTAATCGGTTTATAAATAGCATAAGAAAAATTTACAACATGTAAAAATTGGTTTCCTATTGTTTGGAAAACTAGATTAACCTGTTCACAGGATAACTGAGAAGCGTCTGAAGGACACAAATAGTCAGGAAGACGTAAGTCTGAAATTTGAAGGGAAAAAATTTGTGAAATCGAAGATGAGTTACAGAAGTCAGGGGACTGAAGGCATACATTAAAAGAATCGCAGAATTGGGCATCTAGCGCAGGAGAGCTGGATTCTTTGATTGAAGTAGATGAGTCATATGAAAAATTTAAATTGACGAGTTTGAAATGATTTGAATGTCGACGAGGAGAAAAATTATTAACATTAATGGAGTTAACAGATGTTAATTGGGGTGAGACCTTACATTGGTCTCTAACGCTTACATGTTTTTTGAAGGGTGATTATTGAATTTGCAGTGACTAGTGGAATGGCCTGATTTATTACAAATATGACAAAAATAATTTGGCTTATTATGTACTGAAGTATTTGGTTGATGAAATCTGACAGGAGCCATAACATGAGGTGTAGGCGGAACACCAGTGGTTTGAGCAAAAGTTGTAAAGCCTGGAGGACAGAAGACGGGGTATTTTGGTTGGAAATTCTGGAAATATTGAGATGGGTCAGGAGATGGTTGCTGAAATTTTTGATTAGGCCTATTATTTTGGAAGGAATTCTTGAAACCTTGTTTACCATGAAAGGCTTGAGTAGATGGTGCATAAGTATTGGGTGCAAATGGTCGAGGAGGAAGGTTATTTGAAGACTGGGGTTTGGCACAAATCGGAGCTGCCGAATTAGACTGATTATTGGAAGAGGCATGCGTTATAGAGCGTGGATAATTTTGTTGATTAGGTTGACTTTGACGTGAAGAAAAACGTTTATCATTGGCTTGAAAATTAACAGCCTGTACGGGTTGAGAAGAAGAGCATGATGGTGCTTCTATGGGAGTGGATAAGCGAAATTCTAATAGATTTTTGGATTCCTGATATTTCTTAATATTTGCTAACAGTTTGTCTAAAGTTGAATTATCAGAAAGTGAGATTTTGTCCAAGATTGAAGGAAGTAATCCTCTTAAGACATATTTACAGATTCTAGATTCTGGCATGTTCGGATCCAATTTTGAACAAAGGTGCATGACACTGCTATAAATGCTGAAGTGGATTCAGAAATATTTTGGCGTTTATTCAAAAGAGAGATTTCTAAGAGGTCTGTGTCATTGTCTAATCGGAAATGTTTAAGAAATTCATTTTTTATAAATGAGTATGTTAAGTGTTCTTCAGCGAAGCGAATTTTCAGGTCTTCAAAAAAATCTAAAGCAGTATCACGTAAATAAAGAGGAAGAAATTGACACTTGAATTTGTCATCCCAGAAGTTAACTGTAGCTGCACGTTCATAGTCCTTAAAGAAATTTTGTACGTTTTCATTACATTTAGCGTGAAAAATTGATGGAGCAAAGAAAGGTAGTTTAGGTTTTTGTGTAATTAGTTGAGGAGTACCATTCATGTCTGAAGCAAGTGAAAGATCGGTCTGAGTAGAGATAGAATTCGATGGGTATAGGAACTTAAGTGATAAAGCAGTCTTAAGGTCGACTAAATCTGGATATGTTTGGAGTAATTCAGAAGGAATCGTAGCGTGTTCAATGAGATAATTAAGAGCTTGATCCCTAGCTTCCTGAATGCAGTCAGGAGATTTAAAATAATGTTTTCGGAGACCAAGGACGCCTCTAAGATAATCAAGATCGGCGTTAGGCGGGATAAAAATTTGATGTTCTCTAGCCAAAGTTTTAGCCTGGTCTAAATTGAGAGATTTTACAACAATGGATCTAAGATCTGTCATTAGAAATGAACCAACGTAAAACAGACTTAAACTAAACAAATGTTAAAACAAGAAACAAAATTCTCATAAATGACAACATGAATTGTTCAAAGGAACAATGCAAAAACCTGTGGAAATGCATACACAAATATTAAAATTGAAAGTATTGAGATAATGAAAAAAATTTATACTGACAACCTCGATGATCAAAAATACTTAGCGAGTAACCCGTTTGATACAGATTATGCTGGTGAATTCTCTGATGCTGGTAAATGCAGTATGATGATATGAATTGTATGACTGATGTAATGAGACGAGATGTATTTTTCAATGCCCTTATGATGGCTTCCATGCGATGATAAAATATGATAATGATCTCTATGTAAATGTCACGTACAGAATGATAACTGGTGAAAAATTTAAAATTCAATTAATAAATATACTTAGATGTGTGTAATAAAAACTAAATAAATTATAAATAAATAGCTTTAACAAAATTTAAGTGCTGTGAAGCAGCAATTTTCACTTGAAATAATGACGGATTGTAACGCAAAATATAATAACAATCACAACAGGAATTCGACGAGAGATTCGATCAAGCAGTTACCAAATCAAGTCAGGTAATGAAACAAAACTCAACTGATTAAATAATGATCATAATGTGATTTTAAAATATGTAGTTTGAAGACTGAAGAATCAATCTCCAGGTTATTAATAATTGAGCTTGTAATAATGAATCCAACAGCAGATAAATGTGTCAGGATATTGTGTAACAGAACTACACAATTAACATTCAGTAAATCAGTTTATAAAAATAAATGTAGCGGTAGCAACAGCCAACCAAATCAGAAAACATTGAAATACAAGTGCGTGGATACCACAGACCACACAAACATATTAAAAATATATATATAATACTGAATAGTGTTGTTGAAATACGTTTAAGCCACCAAAAGTAATGGCAAATAAAACTATTTTCAAAACAAAACAAAAATTATCATGTGTGGGTTTTGTGACGTGACAAAACAGCAGAATTTTAACAAGTTAACAACTGCCTTGACCAGTGTTAAACAGATGGCACAGGTTAGCGACTGTGTCCAATTAACATAAATATGCAGCGTCTGAAAAAGATAATGAAAGTAACTAGCCTTTCAAAATCTATAATAAAATGTAAATAATCATCACACAAGCCTGTAAAATTTACACAGTTATTCAGTAAGCTAAAGCAAAATATTAATCCCAAAAATAGGAGTAAAGTCTTAGTGAAGTTAAAACATGTGATACATTAAGTAAACAAAACAATACATTTAATATGAGATACATACAAACCTTTACAGAAATGGAAAACATTGCGAAGAACGACGGCGAATGGAAAACAAAGAATCGCGGTTTGAAAACTGAAGAATGACATAAAGAAACGAAACTGATCTACTACGGAGAACTAAAATGAGCTGCAATGTTGTAGGAAGCAGAAATCAAAATGCGACACAAGAACAGTGTAGGAAAGATAACAGGCTACAAGAAAATAGTTGCGCAAACGTGTGAAAACGACCCAAACTAAGGGTGGTTGTAAAAACTGGTTTCAAAAGAAAAGGTCAAATCAAGACTTGTAAGAAGGTGGGAGTGAGAAAAATAAATCTGGACCTAGAGAGGCATAGAACACAATGGGATTTTAAAGAAAAAAATTGCTAACACGTAGTAAAACCATCAGAAATCTACCGAAGTGGTAAAACCAACCCACAAGCTACAATAATAAAAACACAAGTTTAACGGAACTCATATCAGATACGAATGCAATGAAAGTGAAATCTCCATACAACGTGAGTGCACAAATAAATCCGTGGTTACCTGGAAAGTAAATTCTTAACACCTAATTAGTAAAATAAATAATTATATTTATATTAATAAAATAAATAATTAGTAAAACTTAAAATATAATAATTGCTAAAATTAAGTGGCTTCATACATCTGTGTAATACTTCATTCAAAAACACGGCGATTCTCCACCAGATTATGTAGTGAGAAAATTGTGTGGTTACCCAAATGGGCGACCTCCACGAGATTATGTAATGTGAAGACGAAGCCTCCACCAGATTTCGCATGGCAAAGTAAGGTGCTAGACATCAAACTAAGTAAGGGGGAATATCCACCGAAGTAGACGACAACCACCATACTAAGTAAGAGATACAAGCACAGCGAACTTCACCAGACAAAATGTAGTGTAGCAACAGACTAAAAAAAGAAAGTAACGGCTCAACTGTGTTTCACCAGACACTGAAAT
The DNA here is from genome assembly GCA_035578175.1 of Catonia carolina. Classification (NCBI taxonomy): domain Eukaryota; kingdom Metazoa; phylum Arthropoda; class Insecta; order Hemiptera; family Achilidae; genus Catonia; species Catonia carolina. The sequence goes on from JAQMRL010000004.1 coordinate 7,447,532, forward strand.
GAAAACACAGCCAAACTGGTACTTTAGGGGCATAGAAAAACCTCCACCACTCTGCCTAAGGAAAACAGCAATAGGATTCGGCAGAGAAAATCCATATTTCCATTCTCTGAATCTATGCAAAGCATAACCCAGAAATTCTAGCAGGTAGAGCAAAAACTCGCTGTTGGAAAAGCGAAGGTGTGATTTAAAAATCAATCTCGGGTCTAAGAATGAAAAATATTACACAGACAACTTGGAGTGCAAATAATAAAATATTAATTTATTTAAAAAACTAAACTAAAAACAAAATTGAATCTGAAGTAAAATGTTTTTTTTTTTTACTTTTTTAATAAAAAAAATTATTAATGAAAAGTGATAAGTAAATCTAATAATGGTTATAAAAATATAATAATAACATAGTTAAAATTAAATGAATCAAAAATAACGGGAACAAACAAAACAATAAAGATAACTACAGAATCTTGTCAATGCTAACAAAAATAATAATTGAAAGGTACTTAATTTAAGGATTATAAATAAATAATAAGATAGAACGGAACTAGCCTAGTGTTTGTCAGATGGACGATTTAAAGAAATAAAATTACCGGACAAAATCATTTAAAAAATTTCATAAAAAAATTTATTAAAAATTATTTAATTTAAATTTAGAATTCATTAGTAAAAAAAAATTAAAATAAAACTTGGCTTTACAAAAAGAAAATCTAAGAATATAATTTAAATAAACTACCTAGAATTGAATTAAACAGATAAATTGAAAGAAAAGAATTTAAGTGTGATTACGAGAAATAAAGGTGACGTATTTTTATTTGAAAATCAGTTAACAAACCATTTAAAACAAGAAACTATTTAAAGGAAAACTTAAACAAATAAACTATTCGGTAATTAATATTAAAGACAAAATTTAACAAAAAAATGTAAAAAAAAACTCATAAAAACTTAAAAAATCTATTTTAGAAAATCTATTATCTAGAAAAATCCTTTACAAAAAGAAACAATGTTACATTACAAAAAAACTATGATTTTATTATTAGAATTAAAAAGAAATTAAACAATGAAAGGTTTGTTTGAAATCGTTTGAACTGAATTCCACATAAAAATAGCTCTAAATAAAAATTAAAATTTACGAAGAGAAAAAAAAAAGTTTAAAGTCGAAGCGACTGACACTGAAAAGTGACCATTTGAGGTGTAATATAAAAATACGAAGTTACATAAAGCACGGCGACCTGCACCAAATTATGTAATAGACATACAGCTGCGAACGGCTGCCTCCACCAAATTATGTAGGGACACAATTACCAATTGTGTAGGGGTCAAACAAGGTGCCTCCACCAAATTATGTAGGGACACAATTACCAATTGTGTAGGGGTCGAACAAGGTGCTTCCACCAAATTATGTAATATAACAAAATGAGGACACAACACGGTGTCTTCACCAAATTATGTGATAGAAAAATGAAGCCTCCACCATCCAATTTTAGAACCCAATCAGACACTGAAATTGGATTCAGGGATTAATTGGCAACCCAGCGATCTGAATAACGTAGCTCTATTGATGGTAAAAACTCGCTTGTAATACTGCGAAGGTTTGGTTGAAAAACCACACAGGTCTAGACGCAATGACATTTGACACAGAAAGAAAATAATGAAAAAAAAATTAATGAGTAGCTAAAATAATTTATTAAAGAATAACTAAAAAACTAAATAAAATAAATAATATTATGATTTTAAGTAAAACAGTTAATTCATTTGAAATTTTGAAAACAAATAATTAGTTAAGTAGCAATACAGATTAAAAAAAATAAAATGGAAAAAATTTAATATTAACAAAACTTGATTTAACTATAGAAAATACTTAATATGAATAATATAATAAATCAATAGGAACATTTAAGAAAACAAAACTATTTTTAAAGTCCTTGGACTGAAACGGGAAAAGAAATCTCTTGGGCAGAGTTTAATAGATGATTTAAGGTGAAGAAAAATAAATACAGAAATTTATTAATTTTTCGGGGAAAAACAAAATAAAATTAAGACACTAATAAAATGAATTATACGATGAAATTTAGTAAAAGAATTATTTAGAAAAATTTAAATAATTCAGTGGTCATTGAACAAGAGTTTAAAAAGAAAAATGTCAATTTTAAAGATTTAAACAATTTAAAAGAAAACGAAAGATACTGAATTAGATAATGTTTTGTTACTTAAAATTATTTAAAAAAAATTTAAAAGAAAAGAGAGATTGATTTATAAATAGGATATTTAAAACACCATAATAATATTAAGAAACATTATGAATTTAAATTTAATAAAAAAAAATTGAATTAAAAAAAATTGTTTAAGTTAAACCTGAAAATTATTAAACATGGTACTTAAATTTAAATTTAGGTAATTTTCCCATATTGGGAAAGAAAAATTATTTACCTGTAAAATTTTGATCCTATCGGTTCGCCATCCTGTCCAAGACAAAGCGCAAAAGCTCAACGCACACAAACGCAAAAAAGGTCATTCCCCTAACGTTCACGAATGGAAGCGTACGAGGCAGCGAAAAAATGCCGATACATCGGAAATACTATAAATTTAAACGAGGAAAAATATATGAAAAAAATTAAAACAACTGTAACAGAGAGAGAGAGAGAGAGAATCAATCGTGTAAGATAGAAAGAGAGAGAGATACAAATTACACGTGTTGAGTTACTGAATAATAAAGAAGCAACGACAAAATGAAATCGAACACCGGACGTGAGCCTAAGAATTAAAAACGTTAATTTAAATACGGAATAAAAATCTATTGAAGTAAAACCAACTGGAAATAAATGAATAAAATAATTAGATTTAATGAAGAAAATTACATAACCCTAAAAATATAATAAATCCGGCACAAAATCAAAAAAAACGGGATTGTAAATGAATTGAGAAGATTTTGGAGACAAAATCTTTGAAATTCATTACAGAGGTGGTCATTGGAATATCTTAAAGTTGGGAGAAGCATTTGAAAAACAAAACATCTTCTCCGTAAAAATTGTTACAACCAAAAATTTAATGTGAAATAATAATAAAAAAAGAAATTGAGAAAAATACTGATTTTAAATTTTAATATTAAGTTGGAATGCGGAAGGCATACCAAATCTTAACTTTTATAATAATTATTAAAAAATATTACTTAAAAATTATCGGGGAAATAGTATTACATTAAATGCACCAAATATCTTAAAATAAAAACATACCGTATTAAATTTTAACCAAAATCCTAACCGGAATTAAATAATAATTTTAAATTTAAATTTTAGATAAAGTTTAAAGAAAATCATTATGGATAAATTACCTGGAGCTTATAAGGATGTTCACTCGTCCACAGCTACAAAGCAAAAGCGTAGATATAAGAAAAAAATTAACGCACGAGAAAAGTTAAACGTTGACATTGAAAAAGACGGTTCAATGTACATAAAAAGAAGCGTCAGCGTAAATCGTACGTACAGAGAACATATCACGCAACGGTCGATTGTATTGACAGAGATGGGAATTCAATTATTAGAACAATTACACATATTATAAAACCCATTTAAGCCTAACGTAACGTTAGCGAGGAAAAATATTAACGGAAAAAACCAAGAAATATAACACCGGATATTCGCTTTAGAAAAATTCAATACAGAACTTCTAGTTAACAATGATTTTAATATAAAATTGATTAATAAAATTTATAAAATGAAATAAAAATTACAGGGTGTCTAAACAATTTATTGACACTTAAGAAAATTATTTGAATTTAAAAAAAATTTAACAGACAAACCTGTCTGCTATTGTAAGATGTTTCAAGGAATCTTGAAATATCTTACAATATCAGAAGAACGCTTGAGTAATAAATCCAACTTGACTCCACTTGTATCTGTATCTGGGTTGTTTTGAGACGATAGTCAGAATATATGGTCAGATAGTGAGATTTCCAATCTGATCGTCAGATATCTTTACTCAGGTAGTCAGAATAGAGTAAGATAATCAGATTTTTCAGTCAGGTAGTTAGAATATGGACACGCATTATTAAATATATAGACGCGCGCTCTTAAATAAATATACGCGCTATTAAATAAATGTACACTCGCTATTAAATATATAGACGCGCTATTAAATAAATGTACGCGTGCTATTAAATATATAGACGCGCGCTCTTAGATAAATGTACGCGCGCTACTAAATATATAGACGCGCGCTGTTAAATAAATGTACGCGTGCTATTTAATATATAGACGCGCGCTATTAAATAAATGTACGCGCGCTATTAAGCATATAGACGCGCGCTATTAGACAAATGTACGCGCGCTACTAAATATATAGACGCGCGCTATTAAATAAATGTACACGCGCTATTAAATATATATAGACGCGCGCTATTAGATAAATGTACGCGCTCTACTAAATATATAGACGCGCGCTATTAAATAAATGTACGCGCGCTATTAGAAAAATGTATATGTTTTCATCCCATTGTGAAAAGTTTTTGTTCAATATATCGAAAAAACGCTTGAGTAATATATCCAACTTGACTCCACTTGTATCTGTATCTGGGTTGTTTTGAGACGATAGTTAGAATTCCAATCTGATAGTCAGATATCGTAACTCAGGTAGTGAAAATAGAGTAAGATAATCAGATTTTTCAGTCAGGTAGTTAGAATATGGACGCGCACTATTATATAAAAGTACGCGCGCTATTAAATAAATGTACGCTCGCTATTAGATAAATGTACGGCTATTAGATAAATGTACGCGCGCTATTAGATAAATGTACGCGCTACTAAATATATAGACGCCGCCATTAAATAAATGTACGCGCGCTACTAAATAAATGGACACGCGCTATTAAATAAATGTACGCGCGCTATTAGATAAATGTACGGGCTATAAATATATAGACGCGCGCTATTAAATAAATGTACGCGCGCTACTAAATATATAGGCGCGCGCTATTAAAGAAATGTACGCGCGCTACTAAATATATAGACGCGCGCTATTAAATAAATATACGCGCGCTATTAAATAAATAAACGAGCGCTATTAAATATATAGACGCGCTATTAAATAAATGTACGCGCGCTACTAAATATATAGACGCGCGCTATTAAATTAATATACGCGCGCTACTAAATATATAGACGTGTGCTATTCAATATATAGACGCGCTACTAAATATGTAGACGCGGGCTATTAAATAAATGTACGCGCGCTATTAGATAAATGTACGCGCGCTATTAAATAAATATACGCGCTTTGTTAAATAAATGTACGCCTGCTATTAAATAAATATACGCGCTTTGTTAAATAAATGTACGCCTGCTATTAAATATATAGACGCGCGCTATTAGATAAATGTACGCGCGCTATTAAATAAATGTACGCGCGCTAATAAATATATAGACGCGCGCTATTAGATAAATGTACGCGCGCTAATAAATATATAGACGCGCGCTATTAGATAAATGTACTGTATTATTTTACCAGAAAAACGAGTTTTCATTCTTTTGGTAAAATAATAAAATCCGTTTCATTTCTGTGTGATTTTAAACTTTCAAAATAAAATAATTCTTTGTATTCATTCTAGATATTTCTTCATGTTTTTATTCTTTATTATTTCATAAAACGTTTCTAGGCCTTATTTCATTCTTTATCGCTAAAGCAGTCACGTATACTCGTGGAATTCGTCGAGTCTGCATTTCTGAACTTCCGTTGGTTAGTTCGTTCTCCACTTCCCCCTTTACCCCGCTATGCAATACCACATAGTTTTTCTCTTCCCTTTGCTTTAGAGAGAGAAATTAGACGTGTTCCTCGCTCTCTCTCTTTCTCGTTGCTCAACTACCTTAGGAGTGGGGGTTTCCTTTCGCCCGTTCTGTGAGCGCGCTTTTCCGTTGTCTTGTGCGAACGGCCTTCGAATCCACACCTTGAATTCAGGTAACTTTAATTTTTATCATGTTTTTTAACAAATTCCTAAATTTTAAGCCCCTTTAATTTTTTTTATAAAATAATATTGTTTGGTGGAAACTGAAAAAATATGGGGTAGTTATTTTAACAAATATATATATATTTTTTTTAATTTATTCATTATGGGTTTTTAAATTCATTATTCCAGAGAGGGATTTTGTATGCACGAACTTCCACGTGGCGTAAAGTGTTTTCATCTCCTTAAGAGTTTCAATTAATAAAATCTTCGTATCATTAAATGTAAATTTTTTGATTATCTTTTCCTGTATTTTTTTTTCCTTCCCCGTTTTATTTTTTTTTCATTTTTTTGCTTCATACATATTTTAATCAATGTAACTTTCCCTAGTATTTCGTTCATTCGTTATTTTAATACAATTGTTCTGTGTCCATTTTTTGTAATTTTTTCCGTTAGCACATTTGTTTAAATAAAAATCCGATTATTTTTCCCTTTAAAATTATTACGTTTCTTTACCAAATAAATGTGCAGTGTTTAATGTCATTTTCTTGTATTGTAGTTCTTTTTATATCGAATCCACGTGTGAATTCGTGTGTACAGAATTTTTCTCTGGACAAAATCGGTATTCATTATCACATTCATATTTTTAATTCTGTTTAATCATACCACTAATAAATTTAAACTTGGAATTTAATCAGAGGCTTAATTAACTAGGATTTAAGACACGACGAGCAAGAACCGTGGAGTCTATTTTTTATTTGTATTTATTTCCATTTATCACTAAGGTAGATTTATTTTTTTTGCTGCACGTATAAATATTTTTTTTTTCATAATTTTTTTTGTATTTAATGAAGGAATTTCATTACTGCAATCCCTTCATCTCAGTTTTTTTCTATTTTACCATTTTGAAAACTCTAATGTTCTATTTGTATACTATAGAGTTTTTCATTTATCTCCGTTTAAGCTTAGCTGGGCTAATAATTCGGCTAACTCGTTTCCCTAATAATTTTGTTTGTACGTCTGTTTGAGAACCGATAGCTAAGCGATTTTCCTAGTATGAGTTCAGGTAGTTAGTTCTTGTTTTTATGATGTTTTTTTTATAAATTTTTTCAAAATTCTTTCTGAGTATTAAAAAGGCACATTTTTCTTTTTCCAAATTTTTTTTTGATTTAAATTCTAAGTCCTTAAGATCTAGATTGTGTATTTGTTTCTTTTTTTTAAAATTTTATAAATTAATGCAATGAATTAAAAATTAAATTATTTTTTTTGAAATTAAATTTTTATCTAATAAAAAAATTAAGTAATTTATTAAATTCTTTTCTTTACAAACACATGGTTATCGATTTTCAAACAGAGGTTTAAACAACATTTTTTTAATTAGTTTTAAGATGGGTTTTGTTCATACATTCTTATCTTTCTAAGTTTAGTTTTTTTTTTGATTCATTAGAAGTACCTTTTTTTTATTTATCTCTTGTTCTCAGGAATGAGAATTTAACGTTTTTTTTGTTTTTTTTTGTTCTAAAGAAAATTTCTATTTTGTTGTTTACATAGATTCTGTTAACATCTTTGTTGGAATTATATTCCAATTTGTTTGAATTAAAGTAGTTTGTTTTAAGTCTATTTTTGGGTGTCAGAATATAATTTATTTTTATACCTTTTTGAACCGGCACAGATTCTAATAATCTCACCCTCACAGTACTTAGAGCGAGACTTATCTATCATTTGAGCTATGTTTTTTCACTGGGATTTCCACAATCCCTGGGTCCAGTTTCAGTTTCTGGCTGGTCTCAAAAACATCGTGGATGGTGGATTGCCCCCTATTGGTTATTTGAGTTTCAGCATCTTCGTGGGGTGAGCCGTTTTCCTTTTTATCCGGTTTCGGGGCGGGCCACTCTTGGGTTTCTCCCTTGGGAGAATTACAACAGTGTTTTCGTCCGCTCCGAGGCCTGGTGAAGGGGAGGGTCCGGTTTTTCTCGCCGCGAGTCGTTGTGACTTAAATAAAATTTTTTAGTTCTAACTAAAAATAAACTGTGTCGTTTCGACACACAAGATTTAGTGGAAGCTTCGTTTTTCCACTACAGTACGCGCGCTATTAAATAAATGTACACGCGAGTAGATAAATACTGTTGGTTCACCTGTATATATAATTATTTAGCAATAAAGGTTGAAAATTTATGTTTTACGACAGGCATACTCATTAAAAACCTTTAAATGTAATCTCCTCCATGTAATTAATATGTGTTGTGTATGTTTATGACTTGTAAATTGTAAGGTAAACCACTCTTACTTTCAACAAAGGAAAAATTAAAGTGATCTTTACATTTTTTTTGTTCAGTTTAAAAAAGCAATCTTAAAGTAAATTAGGTAAGTTGATACCTGTATAATTATGTAGTTTTTTACAGAACAAAGCGTTATGTAGCTCTTAAAGACACCAGATCATATAAAAATCTAATAAAAAGAAATATTACTTTGTATGATGTAAAAATGCACAAAGCAAAAATGCATTTGTCCTTTAAAAAATTATATTATACAAAATTTACTCTGAAGATATACAATTTAACATTGCTTCATGTTCATAATAAAAAATTATGTACAATAATTTCATTTTACGTTCAACAATAAATTTTAATTATCCTTTGCTAAGTATGTTTCATACAAATGATTTCTATAATACTTTTCAGTTTTATAGTCAATAAAATGTTACTTTTAAATATTCTCATGATACATATTATAAAATTTTTATTTAACATCTTAAAATTGTTTATTAAAAAAAACAAAATTCTGCTTTGTTCAAATGTAACTTTACAATTTGGTTGATTACGTAGTACATACCAATTATGACCTACAATCTCTTTAATTTATGTTTTCAAACGCATTGCATGTCAAAATCATGTATGGGCTTTTATCGTTTGAATTTGTTCTATGACACCTTTTTTTTACTTTTAAAATACTGAAGATATAACCTCTGTGTTTTTATTACACTGTAAAACGATATGTATATAAACGCAGAATTTTCTCTTTGCGTATTCATCATTAAGCTATACAAAAAAAAATGAATCGAGCCACGCGGAATGCAAGGCAAGCTATGGAGGAAGAAGTAATGCGCGCTAGCGAGGTAATTATTTACATTATTAATAATATTCTAATAGAGTCACCCCCTATTATCTGTGGAATTGGGTGGTATGTGTCACCGTTAATCCACTCATTGACAAAAAAAGTGTAGATTTATCTAAAATCTTAAATAATTTTTGTTATTTAAAGTACATAAATATGTACAATAATGAAAACACTAATTTTAACTACAAAATATAACATATAAATTTTAAATGTTGTTAATTAATTTTTATCCTTAAATATGTTTCTTTACTGTATTTTTTTTTTAAAAATTACTACATTGTATTTAGAAAAAATCATAAAATATTGTTTACTTACAAATGATGTTGTTGTTTAGGTCATCAGCCGAAAGGTTGGTTTGACCTCTATAAAGGTTTTACTAAGTAAATCGAGGAGTGAGGTGTTTTACCTTTGCCTTCCTCACTGAGTGGAAAAGTACGCTTATCAGCATGCCAGGCCCACCGAAAAGCACTCACTTTCCACCCTGCAAATGACACCTTCACTTCATTCACCACAGGGTCTGGCTGCGTAGTGAAATTCATTACTCTCAGAGGAGATAACTCTGACTAGTGTCTTTTACACCTCTGCCTCTTCTGTTATTTAATATTTCAGTCGTACGATAAGAAACAGATCTATTTTTTAGCCCTGAACAATAAGTACAGTATGTTTCTCAACATAAGTTTGTCACAAAACAAAACATGTATTTACAAATTTAAGCGTGTGCTTAAATAATCCACAAAGAGGATAATTAGGAATGGAATGAATAATTAAATAAATAAAGGTTTTAAAATAATTAAAAAAAACGTTTGTATCGTTACAAACGTTTTTTTTAATTTTTATTTAATTACATAATATTAAAACAGTTTCAATATAAATTTTATCATCTTTTTATCTCTAGAAAACTTAAATGTAACTTAAACAAGAACTAATCTATGACATTAAAATTTGTATCTAAATATTATTAATTATTAAATATGAATAATATTATTAAAGTTATAATCAGCTGAAAGGCTGGTTTGAACTCGTAGAGGTTTTAGTAAGTAAATCGAGGAGTGAGGTGGTTTACCATTGGCTTCCTCACTGAGTGGAAAAGTACGCTTATCAGCATGCCAGGCCCTCCGAAAAGCACTCACTTTCCACCCTGCAAATGACACCTTCACTTCATTCACCACAGGGTCTGGCTGCGTAGTGTAATTCATTACTCTCAGAGGAGATAACTCTGACTAGTGTCTCTCACCCCTCCACCACTCCTCTCATCTCTCTTTCACTCTCTCCCTCACTCCTCCTTCCCTTTCACTCTCTGCCCACTCCTCGTTCCACCTTCTCTCTCACTCTCCCCACTCCTCCTTCCGCCCTCTCTCTCACTCGCCCCCACTCCTCCTTCCCCTCTCACTCTATCTCTTTCTCTCTCTCTCTCTTTCTTTGTGATAGCGACTGAAAGTTGATGTTTATCGTACCGGATCGCAAAACGTTGAACAACGTTTGTGCTCGATGGCAATCTGATTACAGGAAGTGATAAACAGACGACAGGCTGTTTGCGGTTGATAAACATTGAAGCTAGGCTTTTGTTTGACACAGTAGCAGACGGTTGCGGACAGCGAGTTTGCACACCACACATGGAGCGTGACGACAAGTGTTTTACCCTTGAACAACAATCGTGGTGTGTCATTATTAATACGCTGTTAGAGCATGGTGAGACTTCCTACGACATCGACACATTACTCCATTTGGCACGACATTCACGTGGATGTACACTGTACTTGGCATACATCAAAAGGCATGAGTTTAAAAACAAGAGGTTAGAGACGATTGAATACAAGCCGGTGTCCCTCCACCATACTATAGACATGACCTTGCGAGATGGTTGGGAACACCGTACGCTCAGAGTGTTCACAAGTGAAAATGCTGCCTATTCGTATTGCAATTATTCATATACGAATTATTACAAGAAAAGAATTGTGGAGGAACTGTCAAGCAGCGAACTGATTTAAACAGAGAACTCTTTACAGACACAAGCACACTTACACACAAACACTGTAACCCCACCTGTCCTATCAGAAAAGATATATTTGCATCCGTACACGTGTGCAGGTATTTTTTTTCTCGGGGGCAGACAGTCCGAAGTCTGCAAGCGGTGACGGCAGTGTATGGTAGAGGTAAATTTCATTACTGGGTAATTTAAGTAATTTGTAGATATGTCCACATAACAAACTGGATGTGGAGTATACTGTCATAATCAAAAACATTTATCACAACTCAATGTACCCTTTCGTACACCACCGCTCTCGACCGCCTACTTCCTCACTCTCTCACCCCTCTACCACTCCTCTCATCTCTCTTTCACTCTCTCCCTCACTCCTCCTTCCCTTTCACTCTTTGCCCACTCCTCCTTCCACCTTCTCTCTCACTCTCCCCACTCCTCCTTCCGCCCTCTCTCTCACTCGCCCCCACTCCGCCTTCCCCTCTCACTCTATCTCTTTCTCTCTCTCTCTTTCTTTCTCTCAGGTTTGGCGAGAGCAGGACATACGTTGTTTCTGAGTTCATAATTACAATAATCATAAATGCAAATCTCAATATTAACAATGTTCCTTAAATATCATACAACAGTATTATTTCTAAATTATCTTTTAGACAGCTGTATTTTCTCACTGATATATGGATAGGATAGTTGCATCCGATTTTCTATTGTTCAGACCATAGGATCGTTGGCATCAAATCCTGATGAGGTATGAATATATATAAATATTATTATTTTCCAAAAAATAGTTAATTAAAATTTTTATGCAGACCTTAATCATTTTTTTTTTTACATACGCATTACCTAATGTAGACGCATATTTCTGTTTTTAGAAAGTAAAATATTTCAAATCTGTGACTTTTCAGGTACGTATTTAACTGTTTCATGTATGATGGTTTTGACTTAACATTATGTTTGACAAATACAGGTAAATAAATAAAATGAAAACGTATATAAAATACATATTATTTATTGATCAAAGTACTGTTTATACATAAATTATTGAACAATAATGTTTTTCAGAAAAATAAATCAGTTAATATCTGTTTATATATTATTTAGCAATCGTGACATCCTTCAGCATGCCTCCATCCTGACTCCATGATCACCACTGTCAAACATTTACCTGTAACAAACACAAAAATAAAAGACTTATTAATAAAATATAATAATTTGTAAGTTTCAGGGTTAAAAATACAAGTTCTGTTTCTTTACATTTCGTAAAATATAGCTCATAATATTATCAACTTCAAGTTTAAAACTTTTGGCTAAATCAAGAAGGAATACTTTTTTAAACCATATATGTCTCGGTAATCGTTGTCTAGTTAAAACGCTCTTCATAAACTTCTTTTACATAGAGAAGTAATCTTCAAATGTCCTGTAATTTTTATTCCATACTCCTTCAACTAAATGAAGAAGGCAAAAGCCTAAACCTTTGGAGGTTCAAACCTGCGTTGATGACCTAAACAATATGCTACAATCTGTTCAATTTAAGGATTCATCCATATGACTCAATGAGATGAGATGTAGTTTTGTACAGACTTAGGCCAATCATTCCTGAGAGAGTATGGTTCAACCCCAACCATCAAAGAACACCAGTAACAAAGTCTAATATTCAAATCCATAGCTCAAATTTTATTATGATTTGAACAAGAATATAATCATTCTGTTTAAATTGCAAATTAATTTACACAATAATATCAATCTTAATTTATGTAAATTAGTTTAATGATTCTTTTTTCATCAACAATTCTTAAAAAAAAAAAAAACAACTATATTTTACTGATTTTCATGTAAAACAAATACTGTAAAACACAACAAATAAGTAGAATGCAAATGAGTGTTCGCCTTAAATTCTAGTAGAATGTAATTGTTAATTCAGTAACATAGTAGTAGCAAAAATAGTATGTAAAAAAGTTTCTGTATTTTAGTGTTGGTAGTGTAAAAATAACGTTTCTGAGTTAGTCCTAACATATGAGTGTAGACACATGAAATAACAGTTGTAATATTATCATGACTTAGTTAATCGATTCTCGTAAACTACATTGAAAAAATATATACTATTTCCACAAAAGACTGTATAATGGTTAATTGTCCCATAATATTTATCTAACACACTGTTTTATTATTCTTTACTAGTAAGTGCGTCAACAATAGAGATAACAAATTAAATAAAACTGTAAAAGTACTACCGTTTAATTAAAAAAAAAACCTTACACTTACCTTCTTTTTAATCTGAAAATCTCCTTTCCCAGTCTTAATCAACGTGTGAGATGAGCAGTCAAATGCGCAGAGTTCTTGATCAGTGAAACCAGCGTTATACTTGTCTGGCAAATATATAAAACATTCTTTTCCATCATCTAGTATGTTAACTCTTATCGACTCTCCGTACTTTGTAGACGAGCGATTCATTGATACAATATGGTACTCGTAGCCAGTTTTTAACTCGTTTGTTCGTTTATATTTAGGTGTAATTAATGAATTGAATTTAATAGCAAAGTCCATGGTGTGTAGTCGATGTAGTGACGTGAGAAGAACAAGCTGATGCTGCACATGTTATAGCTTATATAGTTAGTCAAGTACTGGTGGGGATGATACAATGGTGGGAGTGGATAAATGTGGAAGGGGAACATAGTAGGAGGGAGAAGTAATGTTAAAATTGTGGAAGGGGCAGTAGGACGTTAAACGAACTGAAGAAATACCATCATCATCTACAACCTGTAACATGTAATAAAAATTAAACAACAATTCTATTGTTAAAAAAATAATTAGATTTTATAAAAAGCAATGAAAATTTTAACAAAGGAAGTTTATGACTTTTTCAACTAACAACCAATAATTTACTGCAATCATAAATCTATTATTGTTGCATCTCAAGTATAATTATTAAGTTTCTCATGAGAAGCATTAAAATTATATGTCACAGGCAAAATTATACACTTTTACAATCAGTTTTACTACTTCAGCGATGTACTATATAATTTTATTAAATATTACCGCAGCCTGGTACTTTTGTTTGCAACTTGAATCAACATGTCTAGACTTGAAAAGGTCAAAAGCGGTCATATCAATGGTTATTTCAAGTAACAACTTATAATTTGCTTAAGAATAAATCTACCATTGTTTTATCTAATATATAATTATTGTTGCTTTTGGAAAGCATTAAAATTACCCAGGCAAAATTATAAACTTGCGCCTGGTACTTTTGTTTGCATCTACATGTCTAGACTTGAAAAGGACAGAAGCGGTCATATCAAAGATATGTTTTCCTTCTGTTGTTCAACACCCCCATCACAAGTTTAAAACACATTCCTTTATTCAAATCACAATAGTATGTGAATCGAATAAAGCAACATATTTTGCGCCTTTGGACGACTATAGGCTGAATCACAAATTTAGAAACAAATTTTCAAACCAAAAAATACATTTTTCGTCATAAAAATTTAAATTTATAAATTTGTATTTAGCCTAGGTGTTTAAGGTGTTTTTTGTTTGTCTGTAAGATGTATTTTGTGTTGTTTTGTGTAATGTATGTTGTATCCTATTCACCGACCATCTGCCTATCACTAACCGAATCAAATCTCGTTTTCTTTTAAACGTCTCGCTACCTCACAATTCACTTCACAAAAGACTTTCACGACATTTTCATCACACTTTTCTCCTTCTTTTGCTGTGCATATATTATACGTATGGACAATTCCGTCACAAGTGTCTATGTGATGTTCGGCCTGATGTTCCTGTCTTTTGTTCATTTCACACCTATCTGGAAGCCAGCACTCACTGCTAACATCTTGGGATCGTTCCCACGGTCCTGGACTCGAGCACATCACCCAGTGCCGACGTCCGTCGCAATATTCTCCATGGTATTTCTGACAATGTTCAGCGTACGAGCCGGACTGACAAGGTTCATCATCTCCGTTCATAGTGAATGTGAACCGATCACCGAGTTCACACCGCTTATATACCATCATATATTCCCCACCACCGTTTGCGGTTTATGACTAAGGCGCGTAGGGTTTTTTTTAACCAAGCGGACCCTCCCCCCCACAGCTGTTGATTAAGCAACTGAGGTCAACGTGACGTAGGCCTACAAACCGCGCGTATTTTTTTTTTTATTTATACATATCTTTTTATATTTTTTTTTTTAATTTCTACATATCTTTTATTCTGCATAAATTAAAATCTGTTTCTAAGCATTTACAACATTGTTGATATATTTCAGATAAATATTCACATATAAATACCAATAGAGTTGATCAAGTTTTAAAATTATCCACACACACTCTTTAAAAGAAATACAGACGAGCATGGTTTTTATTTTTAACAAAATTCATGACACTTGATGATAAAAAATAAATTAATTTTTTTCACTACAAATCAGAGAGAGGGAATACATACATCTAAGACCACATTCACACACACACATTCAATCATACAAGAGGAATGCCGTGATATTTGTCAAACGGTGGAGTTTAGTCCAGCAGAGCTACATTGGTTTTTTTTTGTTGGTGACCGGAGGACATCCGTAACACCTGTAGAGTGCCCGCGACACTAATTTGTCAAACGGTGGAGTTTAGTCCAGCAGAGCTACATTGGTTTTTTTTTTGTTGGTGACCGGAGGACATCCGTAACACCTGTAGAGTGCCCGCGACACTAATCAACGGCGAAGACCCCCTTTCATTCACACACACAACATTCATGAGGAGTGACGCCAGAGAAAAAAAATGCCTTTATTTTTTCTCAAACGAGACAATTATGCCAACAGAGCCCCATCATTCATACCAAAGATGATAAGTATTCCCTCCTCGGAACAATGTGCTCCAGAAACAGTGGTACATTATTGATGTAACCAATCAGCAAGTTACATGACGGTGAAACTTTAACATGATCCACCAGTACACTATCGATATGTTGAAAGTGCATTTTACATGAAAAACAACAAACAGTATCGGAACTTTTGTCGAAATAAAAACCACGCTTTGCTATTTCACGAACGTTTGCTGTGTGTTCTGCAAAAGTTGACAATCTGTCCCGTTCCCGTCTGTAATCGCAAGTTAACCATTTTGCGAGGTGAATACACTTTGCAAGTGAACATCGCATTCTACCATCGCTCTTATGTGTGCCCGTGTTCACGGGACAATGTACTTTATTATCGTTTGTCAACCTTGGTATTAAATGTTTACACTCATCCAAATTTACAACAACCACGTCAACTAATGACTTTAAAAAAACTTGTTTTTCAAGTCCTTTTGTGTAGATAATGCTATATTGTTTGAGAATATTTTTGACCGTTGTCAAACTGTATGCAATATCGCCTTCTTCCCAAAGTAAGCCGTGGAAACGTGTTTCCAACCAGTGAGCGGTTTTACGGTAAATACAATTTAATTCACTTCGATTGAATGGTGGCTTAAAGTGTAAATGAACAAAAGAACGTGTGTTTAAGTCTAAAACTACAAATTCTTTGAGCACAAACTCATTGTTGTTATCGTAAAAAGCCTGAAATTCACATATACAACTTGTACGAGACATTATTCCAAACTGATTGAGAAACTGATTGTTCTTACAATTTATTTATAACATCACGTAATAACCAGTATTGCCAATATAAAATAATATATACACAGACAAAAGAAGATTATCTTTTAAGTATCGTGTGCATAAACCGTACGACTCTTTTGATTTTTCCCGCCCTTCAAAACCGACCAGCGTTCGACTGCATGAATCAGTCCTAGTGGTACTACTGCTACTTGTTCCGTCTACCGTATCAAAGGCGACTCTCCTGTCAATTGTATCGTACACGGACAGTGAGAGAATCAATTTCTCGCCTTGTGCTACCGTTGACGATCGATTAGTGCACACATGATCGTCCAACATAAACTTTTGTATTTTCCCGTCATGCCAATCACGCGTGAAACCGACAAAAGATATTTTTTCTGAACCGACAAGAGATATTTTTTTCACGTCATTACATTCAAATGTACAGATATACGTGCTGGCTTTATTTTTAAATTTAATATCAATTTTAACATCGACCGGTTCGGAAAAATGATGGAACGAAAAATCAGCAATCATCAAATAACTGTGTTTTAACTTACATTTGGCCGAGAACGGAACGGCTACACCGCCGACAAAAAGCGTTAAATCTTCGACTATCGAATCGTTCATCATGAGAGTCACTAGTCAACTGTCTCCTCTTCCGATTTTGCAATCGTTTTAAACGCAGTAAACTCATCCTGCAACCTGTCCGTCCACCACGCAACATGTGACGTTTTGGCCTTTGTTATCCCCTCTACAATCTTTGATTCGTCATACCATAATTCACGAACATGTTTAGACAGGCTTGTCACGAGTTTATCGAACCGAAACCACTCCGAGGTCGACAATGAAATTTTATTTTTTTTATTATCGACAATTTGAACGTACCATTTCCCAAAAATTTGTTTCACCTCCACCGTGGAATGTGAGGTGTCATCTGTAATGTCTTTTAAGTGACATGTAATTTTTGTACCCTTGTCTAACGCGAGCTGGACATGATCCCGATTATTCACTAATAATTTCCACAAGTGATACGACAAGACCACACGTTTACGAGGGGCAGTAAATACGGCCGCGGTGTTAAAGTTTTGATCGGTACAAGCCAGCCCTACGGTTACATGTTTATCGAATTTATTGTTTAACGTATATGTTAGCGGTAAAAAGATGTAATACATACCGTTTATTGATGACGTTTTCAGTTCTGGCAACAGCGGTTCCGTCTCCTCGGACTCCTGCGACAGAGAATACCGTGAGCCCATGCTGTCAAGATAAAACTAAAGTGTTTTCTAGTATGTACATTCAATTTATACATGAGTCGCCGTACACTCATTACAAAAGTTTTCGTACCGTGCCGGTCAGCGGCCTGTATTCTACTACGGCGTCGTAAACGATCAAGCAGTAAGCCGCCGTTTCAGCGGGTACTATTTTTTCCGTTTCGATTTCCAACCTTAAATCAACAGCACCTGTTTTTAAAGTTTCATTCTGTTTAGAACAATCAATGACGTATACTGCACCGTTCTGCTTGAAATCAGACAGATTCAAAAAAGGACCTGTACCGGCTTCACACAAGTAAGACGATTTGAACCGAGAATACGCTTCGTAAAACAAATTCATATCACCGTGAACATTATCGTATGGAAAATATTCACTGTTCAAAAAAAGTTTAACATTACGAACGGTGACTGAATCACTGTTGAACTGTGAAGGATTGGCGTTTGGGTTCGCCTTCTTTTTTGTATGAATAGTGACAATCACGTACCGGGCCGTTTCCATGTGTGAAGAAGTTTTCACCGACCACAGATGTTGTTTTGTCTGCGGAAAAGATGGGTATTCGTGTAATTCCCATCTACGAAAGGATATCTGTACAGGTCTGTCTGATTCAACCAGTTTCAACAAACTTAATCGTGTAACGTCGTTCACACGGATGTAAGGAATTTTCCAATGTACTTTCTTCAAGGTCAATAAGAAATCTTTTTTTCCATCTGGCAAGAGGACGGCGTCTTTGTCGGTCGGAGCACGTAAAAGTATCAGTTCTTGCTTGACGGGTAAAGTGATTTTAGTGTAATCGTCAAAGACAGGCAAGAGAAATTTTAACGGATAGCAAAATGAAAATTTCCCACTCGTGCTATCTACAGCGATCGAACCGGTTGATTCGTCCCAACCGGCGTTCGCAAGAGCCTTATCGTTCGCATTTAAGGTTAGGTAATTTTTAATTGTGGACGTAATTCCCGGATTCTTCACTCTGTCCACTTCTATACCGCTGATCTCGTACCTGATTTCATCGAAAAGAAAAGCGACTGCGTTATTCACTAGTTTATAGTTGGCGTTCGGCGTGTCTGCCTTTTCCAGTAACGTGCCTTCAATGTAGAGGAAGCTTTCACTGGGCAATGTGAATACATCTTGTTGTTGAATAGGGATTCTTATCTCGTCATTATTGTTGTAAGTAGATGACGCGTACGGTGTGTGAGTGTGATACTCCCAACTTGTAAATACATCAGTGAAAATGGGTTTATCATGAACGTTCAACACTTCCATGATACTTTATACACGAAAACCTATGGATTTCAGAAAACGGATGTTGTGAGGTTTTAACTTGTTCACGGTCGGTTTACGACTGCCAACGGAACGCATGTGTTCATTGTACTTATATGTTTTGCGCGGTAAAATAACCAGACCCATCTCTTGTACGCCTTAAATGCAATCGCAAAGAGATTACTTCGTTTGCAAAGTTTATGAGATTGCCTTCTTGGTCTTCCAGGCGGATGACAATGGACTGAAGACGTTTAACGTTTACCGGCAAATATATAACGTTGGTAGGCGTCTCCAACAGTTTATAACCGGGGTCAACGGCCAATGGAAATTCGTGAAGAATATGTGTTTCTTTTCCGTTATCGTAAGATCGTTGCACAATATTGCACAACACCCTAATGATGTTCACCTTGATTATGTTCACTTCGTTCTCTGAAACGTGCCATTTGTTCGGCTCCAGCACCCGCTCTGTGAAACCCAACATTGACGACAAATTGTTCGGCTGTGTGAAATCTATGGGGCGTGAAGAGTAAATTTCCGTATGCAGAGTATTATTGTTTGCTTTTAGATGGAATTCCAGTGGAATGTTAGCTCGTAAACAAGTCTCTTTGATGTATTTTTCTAAATCTTCCAACTCGTACGCGCCCTGTGGTATCACGATCGTCACCCCGGCATTCGATTTATCTTTGTCTAGAATTTTCTGTTCGGCGGCCGAGTACATTGTGGTCGCCCTGCCCTTGGTGATGGGTTCGTTGGAAATTTTAACTTTACCCTCCGCGTCAGGCACTTGTTGTTGCCCGGCGTCTGCGTTGCCAAAGAAAAAGGTGTCGTTTACGTCTGTTTCTACGTTTGGGATTGTGTTGTAAGTGGACAGATTGATCAGTCCGACCTCCCAGTCGGTATTGCTGTCAAGCTCGACGGGAGGGAAAACATCGCATTGAAGTACCGAACCGCGACCGGAAATTGAAAACATTTTTTATTGCGCTCGTAAAAATTTTAAACACAAATGACCGCAGTTGACTTTTTTCTGCTCTCTTTTATAGTTGTATTGTACAATGATTCGCGACCCGTCTAAACCCGTTTTCCAATATCGTACCAACTCCGGTGGTGGACGTAAATTACCATAACTGTCGTAATAGTTGACGTGATTGGTGAGTTTGTGATAACACACCCAATGAGTACCACGCCCACTTTCCTTGTCCAAATTCACGATTCCGCTTTCATTTTTACGTACCCGCGTCGGCAGATTGTTCAACATGAATACGCCCCGAAAATACGGAACGTGGTCGGCATATTGTGAAAGTTCTTGACCGTTTAGCGGACGTGACGGCAACGAGTCGAGGTTTTTTCTTCTTCAACTGCAGACCGCGCCCTTTGTAATTTTTCAAGTACACACCGCGTCCTTTGTAATTTTTTAAATACAATCCTTGTCCTGCTGCTGCTGCTGCACGGCGAGACCGTTTCCGCCCACTCCTACGTCGTCGTAATGCACCCCCAAATTTAGTTTTCAGCTTCATCAGGTTTGTCACTGTCCACGCGGCCGCTTTCTCTGCTGCACTTGCGTCACCCGCTTTTACCCGTTCCCACGCTCGTTCAGCCAACACCCGATCCGCTTCTGCCCGTTTCCCGCTGTCGGTGTACTTTGAGTAAGCGATGTCGTGTTCCTTACACGCTGAATCCAATTTATTTATCCCTCGATCGCCTCGTCTCAACCGCTCCTGTAATTTAGTACCGGGTCCACAGTACTGGTAACCAGGGATATGTAGTTCTACCGGTAATAAGTCGATGGTACGATTCAATATCTTACCACCGATCTCGCTGATTGCGTCAAGCAGTCCTGCTCCCTTCTGACGTTTTACAAACATTCTCACACATATTTATAGTTTTTGCACACACTTTTATATCTTTTTTTACATCTATATTGAGGAAAAAAATGATGTTTTAATATGTAATCATCATATTATTTTAATCTCAAATGTCATCCATGTTAAGAGTATATGAAATCCCACTAGTGGGCTCTTCAGTTTTCATATTGCTGCCACTGTTTAGTCTATCGTTTAAATAAGATAATATTACTGCATCGTTTCCAATCGATGGTGCGCCTACGTTTGTAAGTCTTCTATTTTCCATATCATATCCATCACCTTTTTCATCTAATTTGAAGCCAAAACCCCTATCTCCTTTCGGTCCTGCTTTGCCTGGAGGTCCTTGAGGACCGACTATTGGTTGCAATTCTGGTCCCATCTTGTAATGTTGATGCCGATGAATAATTTTTATCAGCGTGTCCAAAAAATCTTTGGCTATTTGATCTATTTTTGGATCGTCCACCACTTCTTCAGGCGTCAATGGAAGCGCCTCCGGTCCATGTACACTTCTGATTTTACGCCGTTGCGATCTCTCTACAACATCTAAAAAGTTTGTTAAGGCTTGCGTAACGTAATCTCTGTTTACGGCGTCTGTCGGTCCTATTGGATGTGGAACGTTAATAATGCGTTTTCCTTGCACATCGAACGCTTGCAGTTTTGAATTAAATTTCATTCCTTCACCCGATTCTCCACGTGGTCCTGGTGCTCCCTGTTCACCCTGTGGACCTGGAACGCCTGCTGGCCCTGGAGGACCAACCAAAACTTCAGGTGAAATATAATACGTCTCGCTGAACTCTTGCAACCGGTCTCTCAACGATTGAGTCAGCTTTTTAAATTCGTTCACATCACCGGAGGCGGTTCGCTCGCCACGCTGTTGTTTTTGCAGATGAATCGCCATTTGCACAGACGTTTCAAACACTTCGTTGCAAACGTCCCGCACTTGATTTAAATTGGTCGCGTCGTTTCCACTTTTTCCACTCGCCACATTGATAAGTCTGCACTTTTTCACGTCCACACTTTTATCACCGAATACGAGCGCCTTTTCCAAAGCCGATTGCTTGGCATAATTCCAGTTTAGATAGCCGAGTGTGACGGCATCGTTGTCTTCATCGGGCACGCCTACATTTTTCACCACGTAATTGTGCATGTCTACCTGCTTTGCGGACGCGTCCACATCTAAATTAGTATGTTCTTTGTGATATTTCAAGGTGACTGCGTCTTGGTCGTTGATGGGTGAACCCACAGCCGTCAGGCGTTTATTGTTAAACGCTGGATTTCCTTCGGAATCTGTTGTCGCTGCTCCTGCCGCTACTGCGTCTAGACTCGCTGCTACGGCTGCTGTTGCTGATGACGTCGCTTCTAGAGTGGTTCGCATGTCCGCCTTGGTGGCGTAGTTTTTTGAGAGGTACTGGACGGGTACTGCGTCGTTTTGGTCAACGGGTTCTCCAACATTTTTCACGCGTATATAGTTGGCATCGTAAACGTTGTCAGACAGATCAGTTGTCAAACAGGTTTTTTTCATGGCCCGCAAATTGATTGCGTCACTATCCGCCTCAGGATCGGCGAGGTTAATAATTTTTCTCTTCTTTACATCAACGCTCAACGAGTTTGGATCAAGTGTAATACAATCAACTTTACGTGCAGCGTCTGTATCTGATATAGGAACATTCAAATTACGCAATCGTTTTCCCTGCACGTCGATGTCACCGTCTTTGGTCAACTTTAAGGTAAACCCCGACGGGCGGCCAGCAACATGATGATGATATTGATCACCCTCACTAAAACGTCGTCTGACGTATCTATTGGAGTGACCAAACTTGTCGATACTCATTGTTCACTTAATAGTGTCGATTTGTTTTCAACGCACCGCCTTTTATAATACCGGCTTCACGCAGTTCCTCAACTATCGATTGGATTTCGTTTGTATGACCGACATTGCCGGCCGCTTGTGACGCCAACAACAAGCGCAACCGGTCACATAGTTCGTTCACATCGTCCCAATGCACGTACTGAATACGACTGTCTGTCAACACCATGCCGCTTCCTACGGTGGGAGGAGGAGTGGCTTTGTTGAAAAGCGGTTTGATAATTTGTGTGTATTTGTAACCACGATTCGAGTTTATCTGTCGCCCTGGATCATATCCTTGCCGATAGGCGTTTGTTTGTATCAATATCTTGTGGTATGTGTGTAGATCGTCTGTTGTATACGAGACGGGTTCCTTTTCAAAGATCAACGAGTGAAGACCCGCGGTCATGTTGTAACTAACTCTACCAATTGACAATTTCATACGACCAAATTTCACCTCTTTATCACCAATCATCAACTTGTCGTTTTCCAAGTATACCCCGTACACGTGATCCATCGTGTTAGTGGTATCATTTATCAACATTTGCAGGTAATATTTGGTGGGATTTTTATCGTTCATTGAATCAATGACTTTTGATTCGTTTGCTATTGACTTTCTTCTAGGCGCGGTCGGCGTACTGGTTTCCTTTGGTGCAAACGGTTTAAATGGAAACTCTGTGTCATCCCAACGCTTTTCCTCATCTACATATTTGTCCTCAAGCACTTCTTCTTCTTCTTTCTTAAACACATCGTCCGATTTCCTGATGAATTCTTTCAAAGGAGAGACAATCGGTTTTAAACGTTTCTCCAAAAGCTCTTCAGACTCAATCACTCCCGTCGTGAAAGCTCTATGCTTACGTTTAATATTGTCTCGTAAACGTTGCACTTGTAACGCTACCGACAACTGTCGCTTATTCATTTTACAAACACACTCGAGTAGTTTGGTGGTGAATCACTTGTATTTATACCCGAACAAACTCATCGAACCCGACCCGATAACGGCCTTCATTTATATCGCTGTCTTTGTCTACTACGAGGAAATTTTTTCCATTGCTATTGGTCCATGCCAACGAGCATATTTCTTTGAATTTATTGAACGGAATGTCTGTATTTACGTGATCCGAATGAATATGATGTAAATTTAAATCGTCTTGTTTGAAAACGACAATCAGGTTGGCGTTGTCTCTGATCAAATGTTTGGGGATCCTACTGTACGATTGACCCAAATAAAAGGTGTCCAATTTATTGTGACGTCCCATTGTGAAATAGTTTCTTATGTTGTCGTGTTTTTCGCACGCAATGTCATCAAATACCATCAAAGAATCAGGTCTGGCTTTACTCGGATGGTAAACATTTTCGTTTTCGTTAAATGTAAAATAACCAACATTTGGTACGCCCTTCATTACATGAGATAAAAACTGATATTTCGGTTGCTTCAGCGACTTTGAAAATATGTATAAATTTTTGAATTTCAGTCCGTTCTCGGAGAAAATCAGATTAAATAGCAAATTCGTTTTTCCACAATTTGAGGGCCCACAAATTATACACCTGATTGTGTTGGGAAGGAGATTGCTGTGTCGTTTTTCGTGCTTAGATGAAGCGGATTCGGTGTACTTGTCGAAATTCACTACATCCAGTTTATCCTTTTGTGGAATACGCTCCATAATAGATGACTGGTAGATTGCAACAAAGCGATTATACTTAATTGCGTGCAATATATACCCTTTTACTGTTTTTGTACGCCATGTAAAAATTTGCTCCGATTCCGACAAAGACAAACAACGCATAGACAACCAATAAAGCTATTATACCTACACCGCTGTAATCAAATTTTAAGGTATTTTTTTCTTGTGGTGGTACACATGATTTGTTACACATGAATTTACCATCTAGTAGTGAAATTGAATTGTTGATAATATCATTCACTTTCTTGTCCAATGGATCGATTGTTTTAAGGTTTATGCATTTTGACACGCTATACTGTTCACGAAACGTACAGATTTCATAGGTTAAATTGTCTCTGCTCAAGTAGTACCATAAACTGTAAATTTTTTCAAAATCAGATGGGACATTATATCCTTGCAACGAATGGATACATCCCTTCAAGTGAAATTTGATCGTATCATCAAACGGTGAGCTGTTGAATAGTGTGTAATGGTAATTTGTTTTGTCTGTCACTACTATGCCGAGGAAGTGCATTGAAAGTACAAACGTCACCGACCACATGTCAAACTCAAATGTGACAACGGCAGTGAAACATGTACATTTATAAAATATCACCTTTCTTCACCCACGAGTCATGTGATTTATCGAAACCTAACCACCTGACCAACAGCATGTCTCCTTTACGACGCAATACCTTTTCCACCAGGAACACGTCGTCGTATTTTGTTTTCAACAACTCGTGACCGTAAAAGCCACCTTTTAATATTTCTCCTCTACTATCGCTGAGAAGGTACGTTAATGGTAAAGTTGGTTGTATTTTGTACACGGTAAAGACCTCATTGGTCCAATTAGGTAAGTATCCTTTGGTAAACACCATCTTGTGCTTACTAATGCGAACTTTATCACCGACTTTAAATTCACGTTTTATTATATTGGCTACACGTTTGGGTACAAGGTTTAATCGATTCAACACTTGTTTTTCATTTTTACCATCAACTTGATTCGGTTTCATTCCAATAGACCTGTGAAAAGTGTTGTTATATTTGGTGATAAGCCCGGGTAATATTTTCAACCAATTATACGAACCCTGTTTGGTGAAAACACGCCACATTTGCGTCTTTAACGTCCTATTGAACCGTTCTACTATGGCGGCCTTCTTTTCAGAAAACGTGGCGTAATGATTGATATTGTGTTGTTTTAGCAGATTCTGTACGTGTACATTGAAAAATTCCTTTCCATCGTCCGTTTGTAAATTACGCATTGGGTGTGATTTTAGAAACGGTCTCAATGCGTTAGCTACCATCACTCCTGTCTTTCTTTTTATCGGTATCGCGTCGGCGACTTTAGTAAAACAATTAATAATAGTTAGTATGTAATTAAAATTATTATTTAATTTTGCATATTTACCCATTTCCACTAGATCAGCCTGGTACAGGTCATGTCTGCCTTTCAACGTGGTCGTTCTCCTAGGAAAGTTCTTGCGCGCCTGTCTGTGCAGTTCGTTTGCGATACCCGATCGGATGTCCATGATGCTGTTGCTTTTAATTCGGGTGAAATAACAATCGTATGATCTACTATGGAAGGATATATATATAGCCTAAAGGAGGGAGTCGAGACAAGACAAGGGACCATCTAGTACATTGTGCTCTACTCAAGCACGTTTTTACAGGAGGTAGTTTAGTCTGGAGGAAGGGGGTCGGGACGGGAGGAGGGACCTGGTTCATTGTGCTCTATTCGAGCACGTTTTGCTGGAGATGGTGATATTGGTTCGTCGTCGTCGTCGTCGTCGTCGTTATTGACCAAGGAGTAGTGACCGTACGGTAGTGTATCTAATCCGTCGTCAAGGACGTATCGTTTATCGTCGAATGGGGAAAGTGACAATTTGTTAACGTCTATTGAGTAAATGTTATGTAAACGACTCTGGATCGATGAACATTTCGTGTATGACAATTTGTTTTTAAACAGGCAGTCCAAGTACGACTGATGTCTCAAGTCTTTCTTGATACATACCCGGTTGACCCCCTTTGCCACACGTTTTTCACTGACATTAGTTGTAAAACTGTACATCTTAGCACGGAGTCCGACAAACTCTTTGATGGGCACTCCGTGCGTTTCATCGGCAAAAGTGCCGACTTTTTTCTTGTTGGTGGTGTTGTAACAGGGGTGAGTTGGGGGAAAATTGGAGGTGTCAAAGAGACTCAACCGTTCACACATGTCTTTGTAAACGTTTTCTGTTTTCACCTCGTACATCAAGCTGTCAGTGTCAGTCATTAGTAATCGTATATTGTCACCGTACCTGGCCTTTGCGTAATTGTAATGAAAGTTATACATTATAAATTTACTCAGGTCCAAGATGGTGAACCCTACGTAGATGGGACGGTTTAATGTGACTTGAGCTTTGTTTAGGGCGATACCTACTACTTCTGGGTTGTAAGTGTACCACCGTTTCATGCGTGGCTGGCTTATCCATTTATCTAGTTTGTTGGGTTCATTAATTAATTTGAAGTCGGTGTGTTTTCGAACATTTTCAAGTGATTTGCCGTACACTGCGTTATTAAGAAGTTTAAAGAACCGGGACTCGAAATCGTTACGGGCATTCTTTCGGAGGTTTGAATTGAACTCTATGTATGGACGAAGCCAATCGGACTGACTGAATTGGATCACGCGATGGACTTTTTTCAAACGTAACCCAAGTGACAGATACAGTTGCAGTGTACGGTAGTGGACTATGTACTTTTCCTTGTCGTACAAGGTAGTTAGAAGTTTAGGTTCTTTGCCAATCTTTCGAGAGTGTTGTTTTAGAAACGGGGAGAGATGTGTTGGTACTCTATTTTCCGGAGCCAATGGATAGTCTCGGTGTTGGCCATGCAACTCTTTTGGGTATTCCAGATCAACCTCTAAAATATAACCTGTGGGCGAATCTGAGGGAATTGATGACCAGTTAACTTTTTCGATTTCCTCTTGTTCGACCCACTTGAAATCACCGGTGGGGAGTGGCTGAGACATAGCATGGCCGTAGAGATTTACACAATCCAGGTACTGGATCCATGAAGTGGGGGCATTTTTGTTGTATTTTTCGGGGAAAGAACTGTTGTTGGCTGAGGCGAACCGTTTTGGAATTTGAGCCACTCCCCCTCGCACACCTCGTTCGATGAACAGGTGCATATCTATGTCGGTCAGCAGTTCAAGAGACACGTTAGTCATCTTCAACATGGCCGACCAGGACATGTTGGGCGCAGAGTAAAAATGACAGGGGTCGAGGTTGTAATGTTGCATTGACAACGAGCGAAAGTTTTCAAACACATCGGCCAGAAGTAGTGTGTCACATTCAAGATAGAGGTCGTGGTAGTCGCCCATATTTTTTACTTTGCACACGTCCCATACACGTTGGGCGTGGTCATAATCATCGTCCGTCACCGATGTACGAGTCAGTGAACTGTAAAACTTTTCCTGAGTTGGTAATTGTGTCTCGTTAAATTTGAAACAGTCTGTCATGTATTCGTAACAGTAGACACCTTTTCTAAGCAGTAGGTCACGAACAGTGGTATTTTGAAAACGTGAAGAGAGACGTTTGAATGTGCCGGCCACGTCAGTACAATGGTTTTTCAAATTTTCCGTTAGGGTACTGAGAGAATCGTCCAGGAACTGATAGGAGTCTAGGAAGCGTAAATTGTTGACGGTAACTGACATGAACCGCTCACTATTGTTGGCGATACAGGATATCGTGTCACCTTTGAATTTGCCAAGTGCTTGGACGATATGGTGGCTGTCGTAGCCGCGAAGATTGTGGAAGAAAACAGGAATGTGTTTGACGTAAGGGGCTTGAAGATTGCATTGATTGTGAGCGGCGCCTAGAAACTTGCCTGTAGTATGTGAGTGATGACGCACCTTGTAATTATCGGCAGCGACAAAAGCCTCGTTACAAAGCATACACAAAGTAGCAGTATTGTATTTACGATAGTCGTCTGGGGTCATATTTATGGGGACACCTTTTTTTAACTTTTCATCAAGTTCTTTGCCGACCCCGATCAATTGGTCCATCAATTTTTCGACTACATTATCGTCATCACTCTGGGCTCGGTATGTGACTGGACCGCGAAATATGTTACCGTCTTCATCAACAATTACATATGAAAACCCGCTTGCTGTATGTTTATGTGTAGGATGGTTAAAAGACACTGGGTACCCATTCTCGTTTACTTGACGTGGGTGGGACGTTGTTAGCGGTGTGACGAAAGATTCGAGGTCGGCGTAAATCGTGTAGGGGACTTTTAGAGTTTTTTTAAACTCTCTAAATTTCATAAACGATTTTACAGGGTCTTTGGGGTCTGGTAATTTTATCCGTTGGAGACCAAATTCTTGACAAGTTAACATATGCTTGTCCCGGTTTGATTTGGCGTTCACATATGTAAATCGGTGATAGCAATAGTTGCAATAATATGCAGCACGTTCGTTTAATGATTGTGATGATCTTAATAGACGAGATAAGCCATTGTACTGCTGTCCCGTACGAATATCAGTTTTTGTATTTATTAAGCAGTAATGAAATTGGTCACGAGTGGGTCCGGGTAGCAACAGTAAATGTATTACATGTTTACGATTCCGGTATTTAGTCACGTACACAGGGTAAAATATGTCAGTGTCACTTTCATAACTTAGTACGTTAAATGATATGGTAGGGTTTTGCCGTTCAAATTTGGGGATGTCTGTTAATTTCACGGGAAAACTGATTCCGTCAGTGTTTAAGGATGTTAAGTATTTTTTGTACCAGCTAATCATTTTGTGATAACCTGGTTGTTGGTAGATGTGTTCTAAAACGGACCAAATAAAACACATACTGTCGTTCTCGTTTTTAATATTTATGACAGCTTTACGGTCGTTAATCTTTTTGGGTGTGGGAATGAATGAACCAGCTCCGTAGAGTGGACAGTATTGGACAATGTGTAAATCACATATAGTGATTTTTTTCAAAGTCCATCCACTACCACGTGATGTATACGCATCAATACTACTTTGGATTTTTTGAATCGCGTCTTCATATTGATTGTCCATTTCGGGGATATTTATTTCTACGTTAATTAAATTTCTTGTCTTACCATGAAAAACGGCCGTCTGGACAATAGAGGTTGGTTCGGCCCCCTCCTCGTGGTATATAACTTTTTCCATTTCGGCGTGCATCGCAATATACCATTTGATGTTGCCACCCAACTGAACTCCATAGTAGACCAGCTCATCTATAATGGATGGTTTCATGTCACCGAAAAAAACCAATAGATCATGGACATCTTCTTCTGTGAAAGTGTACCGCAACGAAACTAGACGACTTTCGAGGGCGACAAGAACTTCAGCATCAGGAACGAACATGATCTTGAGTGTTTAATGAAAAACTGTGAGGAATGAAGGTAGTTACTTCTATTTATACGAAATCTTTTATCTTCTCTCACTGTTTAAGTGGGTTGAACAAAACTGGTAAAATTATTACCAAATTGATGTACTTAATTTATCTTCAGAAGATGTACTATGTTATTTACTATAATAAAAAGAAAATTGGTGATCGTTACTGAAGTAATTATCTTTATTGCTTTTCGTAGAAACAATATTACTTAAGATACACAGTACTAAAATTTATCTTCCAAATATGATTTATATTATTTACTATAATAAATAAAATTGACATTCATACTGAGGTAATTATCTTAATTGCTTTTCGTTATAACATAATTAGCTTAAATTACTCAGTAATAAAATTTATTTTCTGAAGTTGAACTGTGTTATTATCTATAATAAAAAGATAATTGACGTTCGTTATAGTAGCTATAAAACAAAATTACGGTAATAAAAACAGTCATTAATTTTATGACTTCCAAGAGTCGTAAAACATAAATTTTCAACCTTTATTGCTAAATAATTATATATACAGGTGAACCAACAGTATTTATCTACTCACGCGCTAATAAATATATAGACGCTCGCTATTAGATAAATGTACGCGCACTATTAAATAAATGTACGCGCGCTAATAAATATATAGAACCGCGCTATTAGATAAATGTACGCGCACTATTAAATAAATGTACGCGCGCTATTTAATAAATATACGCGCGCTATTTGATAAATATATACAAAAATAATAATTCAAAATATATAAATATTAATTTCCTTTATTATACTTTGATAATTAAAAAAACTTATATTTTAATTCGCGGTGATGAAACTAATCCACCCAACTGTGGTTTTCATTATAAGGGTAGATCAATTTTGTGTTTTTTGTTTCCATTATATTACTATAATTACTCTACTACGGTAGTCTTTTACTGTGTTAATAATTACAACTGCATGGTACTTACTAAATGTACGCGCGCTATTAAATAAATACTTGCAAAATATCAATTCAAAATATATAAATATTAATATTCTTATCATAATCCTATTGGTTATAAGACTCAACCTACGGTGTTTCATACGTATGATCTGGATTGTGAAGTTCATATGCCCGTCGAATAACTTCAAGCAACTGAATTTTTGTCTGCATCTTATATCGATCAGGAATTTTTTCTCTTTCTTCATACAAAGACAAAAAAAATAACTTCGTTCCGTTACCAACTTCATCTTGTTCACCTAGTGAAAAATTTCCGCTCAATATATCAGAAGAACGCTTGAGTAATGAATTCAACTTGACTTCACTTGTATCTGCATCTGGGTTGTTTTCAGACTGGTTGTTGTTTATTATCTTCGAGAGAAATTGTAACTGTGAAATATTGTTTATGTAAGGAGTAGATTTTCTCGGTATAGTTCCCACTTTACTGGTCGTTTGTCTTTTTAATCGCCTTACAAATTTTTATTTGTTTTATTTTTATTTTTGTCCCGCAAATATTTCCATTTATTTTGCAGTATATATCCTTGAATAAACAAAAACCGAACATATTTTAAAATTTCAAATATCTCAAATAATATTTATTATCATTATACATTATAATAAACAAATAAGCGATTCTATTTCTCGTCAGGTTTTTGAATTCATATGAAATAATATATTCTTTATAATTACTCCAATAACATTCTAAAGCGCAGAGTTGTTATATATGATATAATATAACATTAAAACTTACGCGCTATGAAATAACAGTAAGCGATATCGATAAACGCTATTAAATAAATTTACGGGACTAATATAAAAATATCAATAAAAATATATAAATATTAATTTTCTTTATTATATATTGAAAATTTAAATACTATTTATTTTAATTCGCAGTCGGGAATTATTCCACCCAAATATGGTTTCCATGAACGTGGTAGATCAAATCAGTGCTTCTTTTTCCATAATACTACCTTAACTAATATAATAATACTAATATAATAATACTAATAATAATAATAACTATAATAATAATACTAATATAAAACTAATATAATAATACTAACTTAACTACTATACTGCAAATATATGGGCGCTATTAAATATTGTAATGCTCCTGTGAATACACCAGGGGAAAAATATGTATGATTTAGTAAAAATTGTCATTTCAGGTTAAAATTGAGTTATAAGTAAAATTCAAATTGTATTGTGCTCTGGAAACACCGTAGAATAAGCTGGCAATCTCCAAATACGGGTTTTCGAGAATTTTTATGTAATTTAAATTTAATGTTTTATATGGTCTTACCTCTATTTTTATTTAAGATTTTACGTGTAACTGAGAATTTTACCTCAAGTTACGATTATCTTTGTTGAAAAATTTTTAGGCTTAAAGTAATATTTCATGTCAAAGGAGTTGGTCCGACGAATATCGGCTTACTAGCAGACAATAGATGTAAGGGTCGCTACCTGACTTTTTGATCCAGCTACTTTAACTGAAATTTTTGTTACAGTCCTCGGACTGAAATTCTGATCACAGATCCGTGATCAGGCTGAAATTCTAAATAAAATAAGTCTAAACAGCACGAAAATCCGTAAATTTAAGCCGTTTTTAGCTGAAGAAATTAATAAACCTATGTTAAATACAGCAATGTTTAGATCGCTAATTATAAGAGAATGAATGATATTTTTGTAAATCAATTCACACTAGCCTTTAGATGCTACTCAGATGAGCATATTTCATTAAGATAAATTCTAAATTTAAGGCATTTCAGCGGCTGAAATCAGTCAAAAATGTTATAAAAATCATTTACATGTTATTCAAATGGGAGAACCCTCTCCAACGTTTTATTTAATTACTCATTAACCGATTAAGATATGGTATGTGTGAGTGTGGAATCGAAGGGTCCACATGTTGGGAAATAGAAATATAATTTTAGATTGTTAAAATTCGTCGTCGTTCAGATTTTATTAAAGTTTTTTTTTTGACGTATTTTTACGCATTTTGCAAATTTACTAATTAGTTAATAATTAACGAACCAGTTACAATTTCCACATGGGACTAATACTCACATGTGTGTTTTCAAAATCTAAAGTAATTTCGTGCATCACTTTAGTTGCACACGCTTAATTTCAAGTTATTTTTTACAAATTTCTCGTCGGCATTAATCCGACATTATGAATACATTTATTGGTGTTTTTCAAGACGTGATATAATTTGAACCGCCGAAGCGATTTACTTCGGATAAAAAGCATTGGATTCAGCAGAAAGAGCTGAAAATTTTGACACCACTCCAGACGCTGAAATCCAAAATTTTCGATTTTGATAAAAATAGCAGTTTGGTGGGGAATGCACTTAGTTCTGTGAGTATGACCAACCTATAAATCTTAATTTTCCCGATAAAAGAGGGTAGTTTTTAAAATCTGTAATTACGTTTTAAAAATATTTATAAGGTTTGTAAGTGCCAGAAACTCTACCCATGATGCCTTTCTAATATTTTGAAAGTTAGTTATAGCATATTCAATAATGTAAAACATGTTTTAAGCAAATTTTTTAAAATTACCAACCAAGGTAAATACGAGAATTCGGGTGCTAGAATTGGTATCGTCAAGGAATTTTTAGAACATAAAACTGTTTGCGCCCCGAATCTCAAGGAGTCCGACTTCAGATCTAATGCGTGCAACACGTATCTTCGATTTTGTAATTTTTCTAACTTATAGTAAAGTACTTCGTGAAAATTCCAACACGGCAATAGTCGTCGGATATACGACATGTCGTGCCGCATACGAGTGATATAGTGCGATACATCATTGTGTGAATTTGAGTGCATTCATTGTGGAATACATAGTGCTGCGATTGATTTAAATTATTTATTTTTATTTTGAAAACAATTCCCGAGGATATTTTTTTTTAATATTTTGAATTTTCTTTGTATTTTATTTTGCTTTTTGGCCTTAAAAATATCGCCGTAACGTTGAACAGTTTTTTTTATGGACATAATAAGGTCGGAAGATAATTTTAAAGATAATTAATTTTAACATTTTCATTAACGCATTAGTTCAGCCGGTGCTCGGTCAAATTAAAGTCATTTGAGAACTATAAGAAATTTTTACTTGAAATTAAAAAAAAAAAATTTTTTTTTTCTTCTTTATCATTTAAATTGCGTGGAGATGATGGACTCCAATCCTTAACAGGATTTGGCCACACGCACAGTCATTTTCGATTGAAATGTGCATTCAGAGACCGTAAAGTTTGTGACAGTTAACCGAATAATTAAACATTGGATTTGATAAAATTTACAAATAAATAAAAACTAATGACTGTAATAATGATGAAGTATTAGACTGAAAAGACAGTGTGTATAACGTATAGGGAAACAACGAGGTGAAGTCGCTAAGGCTACGTTCATCGCCATCACCACCGAATTGTCGGCCATACCGAGGACGACAGCTGCATTACCCAGGTCTGCGCCGAAGAGTCCCTGTGCCGTGGGCTGCACCCCGATCACCGAGTCCCTCATAAGGATTATGTGTAGTGCGCGAAATTTTTCCTAACCCTAACTCAATGGATTATTAAAGAGATAAGTAACAATTTTTAAATTGTTTTGAGCTCAAATAATTTATGTCTATGTCAATGTATGTTATTTTACTTTTCAGGAGCTATTAGTTGTAAGAACTAGGTTATATGATTGATCAGTATGTTTATGCGACGCAGGTATACGGCAGAAAGAATTTGCAACCCTGAGAATAAAGAGTAAACATTGTGTTGTCACGAAATTTATGTTAACTAGTATTTGTCGTATTTTTCAATTGTTTACGTTTTCAAATGTAGCGATAAAATTTGATGGCGCCCACAAGAATAATTTAATACTTGATGTTTGTTTTATGTTAAATAAATTTTCATTAATTTTGATTTTGCGTATGATTTTTGTTAATGTAACACCTAATTCCATTGGTGATAGTTGGTCAGATAAATTTTGGGGTTTTATTTGTTTTTATTTTATCTTTACAAACCAGTTGTCGATAGGACTAGTGTCACGATTAGCCCCGCTAGTCGTGAGCTGCGCATCGTTTAACACTGTGCACTGGTTTAGGGACGACACAGTTCAAATCTCATTTAAAATTTTGTCTTTCAAAATTGTGAAGGGTCTTGCTTTCATTTGATGCTTTATTTTAGTGAATCCCGTTTTTTATAGCGTTGTTGGACAGCGTGGGGCTAAATCTACAAATTTTGTAAATTTAAAAGTTTTTTGGAAAATTTTATTTTTTGGAAAGTTTTTTTTTTATTTTTCTTTTTATTTTGCCCACGTTGAAAAGCGACCATTACAGAGTGGCGCCCAACGTGGGGCTGAGCGGCAACCATTCGCACAAATTTTCAAGATTTTAAATTTGAAAATTTTCAAAAAAATTTTGAATAGAGTCGTGATTGATTTTAATTTGGGAATACTTCAGTGGGTATTTTTATACAGGTTGTTTGTTGAATGGGTAATTACATTAAAGTAGAATAGACAGCACGGATACCGAACAACCGGATCGGTCCATAGCAGCTGGGGAGGAGATTCAAGAACAAAGTACCATGATTTCGAACATGGGGCCAGAGGATACTCGGCCACGATTTTCATCATTTGATTCGCAACATCTTCAAATGTCCGAATTAGCGGATAGAATAGGCTCTTCGCGGAGAACGTCATCACTGGGGAATTTACCCAGGAGTATCGCAGGTGGTACTGATGTTACTGACCTTTTATATTCGGTGCTCGCAGGCATTAATCAATCGCGTGTAGAGACCACTAAACAAATAAATGATGTACGAGAATCGTTTAATTTTGTTTTAAAAAGTTTTGAAGAACACATGGAATCGCGCTTAACAACGGTCGCAGAACAAACGGAAACAAGCCGGAACCAATTGTCCGCGCAATCTGTGGGCATTAGCGCCAAAATCGAAGATTTAGCGTCCGTTATGGAAGTTAAATTCGTTCAGATAAATGATAAAATCGAAGCGGTTAAAAGGAATGCGAGTCAAGAAATTATTTCTACCGCGACCATATTAAATAAACGGGTGGATCAATCGATCAAAACTTGTGAGACCCGTAACCAAGTTTTAGAAAAAGTGGTACATGAAGAAAATAGTAAGGTGCGTGAGCGTTTAGCCGAAGTTACCACCGAAACACAGGCGACCAAAGAGCGAGTCGACGGTTTAACGGCCGTAGTGCATGAGAAATATAACCAATTAAATAACGCGG
Organism: Catonia carolina; assembly: GCA_035578175.1. NCBI lineage: Eukaryota > Metazoa > Arthropoda > Insecta > Hemiptera > Achilidae > Catonia > Catonia carolina. The sequence goes on from JAQMRL010000004.1 coordinate 7,483,627, forward strand.
TAGCAAATTTAAAACAGTCAGAACCTGGTAATAGTGGCGTACAGTCGCCATGTCAAATAAATATGACGGTGCAGAGTGCGATCGCATCATTACCAAATTTCGGTGGCCATTACTCTGATATTCATGCTATTGATTTCTTAAAAGCCGTACAGTTTGTAATAAATACGTGCGGATTGAGTTGGAAGGATGTGAGAGTGTCACTCCTAACACGTTTCAAAAATGACTCGGCACACTGGTACCGTCAGTATATCGAAAGTTTCCATGATTTCGACACGTTTAAGTCGGAATTTAAAAGAAAGTTCTGGAACGAATCTCATGAGCGGATTGCGTTATCCAAAATTGTAGATGTCAGGAATGTATACGATGGTCGGATGTCAATAGCCGATTTTGTAGATAAAATTAAAAGAGAAAATTGTTATTTGAGCGTACCATTGTCCGAAAACGCGCTAATTTTAACAATAATTGGGAAACTCCCAGCGCACATTTCTATGTTGCTGAGCGTTAACCCACCTAAAAATTTAAATGAGTTTAAGGAGGTAATTTGCCGACTTGAGGGATCATCTGGTGTGAGAAAGGCCAACACACCGAATCGCCCAAATTTGAATCAAGAAAATAAGTATAATGCACCGCGCCATGATCATAATAATGCGACACGAACAATGATAGTTATGGCGGGATACCATACGCCAACAATCAAATTTATAATACGGGCTATGGCAACAATAACAATAATAATAGTAGAAGATATAATGGTCAACGACCTAATTACAATAACAACGGGTACAATCCGAGATTACCATCTTCACAATATAATCACCTAGGAGGCGGTAAATTCGCGTACATGGGCAATAACCAAGATACGCAACGGGCTCAAACAAACCCAGACACACGACGTACACCGTGGAGAGGAGATCCCGGGATACCCAGGAGAGATGAAGGAGGACGCACGCAAAATCAGCAAGCAAAACGCCCGTACAACCAACGAGGAAACCGCCACCAGCAGGTTAATGCAATACAAGGCGTTGAACCAGAGAAACCCTGGGACGAGGAAACGCCGAGCTCATCAAATATTAAAAACTGACAACGAAGACCAACACGTAGATTTCGGGTAACACAGAATAAAGATAAAAAGTTTTGGAATGTTAATAATAATAATAGAGACTATGGAAAATGGAATGTTAGTAAATTTTGTAAAATAAGAAAGAATAATAATAAACGTAATGATAATTATGATGGTAATTGTGCTAATTATAAACAGAGGTATAATAAATGCGGTGGTAATATTAAAAGTAAAAGTGTGGAATTAAATAATAAAAATTGATGCGGAAGGAAACCAATTGATAATAAAGTTGATAGAAATAATGTTAATAAGAATATTGGAGCTAAAACGTTGTACGTCAAGCCAACCCTACCGACGGTTAACGCTAGGGCACAAATAACAGAGGGGCACCAACGATCAGCTGGTAGCAGCAGAAGAGGAGGAGATGATAATAAGCACGATATACACCCTTACCAGAAGAGTGCCACCGCATGCATTTCAGATAAATCAAGTTCGTCTGGCACCAGTCGAGGCGACCTTTCTCCAAAACCAAGGGCAGTAAGAAGGAATAAAATATTTAAACCGACACCTATAAATGGGGATGTTCCGGCAACGCTTAGGAAAAGTCAACACCCGAATTCACGTGTTGTGAAAAGAAATGAAGATAAAATCGATTCAGACAATAGCCTGATATCACTCAATTCACTATTCGAAGAAAAAGAAGCAGAGATTCCAGTGTACAGTCACGATCTCATGAATAACGTAGGAGGACGCCTTGAAGCATCTCCTGACAACTATACTATAATAAATGGTCGGGTGGTCGTAAAGGACACCGCAATTAAGAGTATTAAAAACAAAAAGCTAAAATATAAGCGGGATAGAAATAATATCCACTCGCGTAATGAGAGAGACGAGGTCTCGAATGAACAACTTGGGGGGGAAGATAAGTTAAAGAAGAGTACAGATAATGCAGTAGTTAGTTATGAAGAAGAAACGGAACATAAGAGTCCGATAATTAAGGTTGACGACACGGACCGTGTGCAGTCTATTAAGGGGGTTAGAAAAAATAAAAGTTGTTCAACTAGTAATGAGTGCAGCGAAAACGCATTTCACCTTGGTGAGTCCTCAAAGAATGGGCTAGACCCAACAAAACACCTACAGGGATGAGCAGACACCAAGCCAACCCTGAATAACAAAAATCACCTACCAGAGGGCAAAAATAACCCCTGGAGTAACGAAGTAGAAAACGATTTAAACAAGGGTGGTAATACACCACAATCAGAAAATGACGAAGAAAAATGGCAAATAATAAGGATGGTCAAATATCCAATGTTATGGGTCAACAATATTTTGACAAACACATGTAAACGAGACAAGTGTTTACAATTTGTAAGCGGCAGAATTAGGGACAAGATCACCTATTTTTTGCTAGATACAGGTTCACAAGCGTGTATAATTTCAGCAGACTTGGTAAAGAAATTAGAATTATGGAAAGACAATATAGTTGAAGTAATTAAGGAAAGATATTTAAGTAGTGTTCTTAGCAAGAAACCCGTAGTAATAAATCGAAGGATTTTGTTACAATTTTATTTAGAAGATGTAAGGTTCGAGTGTAAGTTTTATATCTCGGATGCGTTTAGTTCAAAAATTATATTGGGAGTTCCATGGTTAAGTGAAGTGAGGGCCATAATAGATTATGACGTTGCCCGAATCACTGTGTGGAATGAAAAAGCGGAAAGATTTGTCGTTAGTAAGTTAAAGGAATCACACTGCATCGAAGCAACCAATGGAGATAAGGAAGAAGAAGATGTCGATGCACACGACCACTCGAATCTGCAGGTAAACATAATATTCCGTCATCATATGATGAAGGATTTGCTTAATGAAGAGATCGCCGCTGCGAACTACGAAAATAAAAATATTAATTTCGCTTGTATACTCGTGAAGATTTTTGGGATACCATACAGAATTCTAATTGATACAGCGGCCATATGCTGCGTTATTGATGAGTCGTTATTTCAAATAATTAATAATAGGCACGAATTGCCATGCCTACCACTGTCCAACACTTTTATTAGTCGTATATTTGCCACGAAGAAAATTAAGGTGATTAAACAGTGTTTATTACCATTACAGATTGGAAATGAAGTATTCCTACACGCATTTATAATTGTTTCGAGTGTGGAGCCGAAGGTCATAATCGGTATTGATTTTTTGAGGTATTTCAACGCCAAATTGAGCGTGAAGGACAGGACAATTCAATTGGAAAGAGTGCGTGATAATAAGTCGATAACAACTTGCTTGGACTTTTCTGGAAAACATGGAAAAGTGCTGCCCGAAAGTGAAGGGAATAGCAGTCGTGGCGTCACGGGAGAACAGGTAATTGAATGTGATTTCATTGAAGACGAATACTGTGAAGTGGATCTACCAGAGGCATGGTATTACGATGACATGGAAGAAGGTGATCAAGAGGAGATTCGCGAACATTTCAATAAAATTATCTCACAAATTGAAAGTGACATCGAATATACGCCGCGACAACGGGAATTGATGTGCACCACCTTGAAAAATAACTACGCCGTATTTTCGAATGTGCCAGGACTCGCAGCTAACACATATGTGGAATTAAAGGTCAAGCCACACAAGGTTTTCCAACGCAAATCGTATCCTATTCCGGTGGCCAAACGTGCAGCAGCCGCGCGGGAGATTGAACGCATGGAACGCCTGGGGATCATTGAACCTTCCAGTAGTGAGTATTCCAGCCCGATTGTTTGCGTTGAGAAGCAAGATAAGTCTATTCGAAATTGTCTCGATGCGAGAGAATTAAACCACCATTTGGTGAGCGATAGGGAGTCACCGCCGACACTGCCACAAATTCTAGCAAAATTTCATCAAACGCAAGTGTATTCGAAAACAGATTTAACGAGCGGCTATTGGCACGTGGGCATTGAACCAAAATCACGTGACCTACTTAGTTTCCTCCATGATGGGAAAAACTGGAGATACGTTAGATTACCGTTTGGGTTATCATGCTCGTCAGCAATTTTTATCAAAGTTATGTCAAGAATAATTGGACCAGAAATTGGCCAATTTACCACGGTTTACATAGATGATGCGATGGTGGCATCCGAAAGTATTGAACAACATTGCGGACATCTCGATAAACTGTTCAAAAAACTAATTGAAAACAATGTGCGCATTAAGATATCAAAGTGTGAATTTTTTAAGGAACGAATTAATTTTCTGGGACATGAGATATCTGCAGAGGGCATCTCACAGGACACACGAAAAATGGAAGTTATTCGGAATTGCCGGCCGCCACGCAACAGAAAGGAGTTACAGAAGTTCCTAGGATTCCTACAGTTCTATAGACGTCATTGCGAAGGTTTGTCCGAAATGACATATAAGTTGAATAAGCTCGTGTCCGTGAAACAGCCATGGAAGTGGACGGATGACGAACAAAATGCTTTTGAGCAAATCAAGGAAAGATTTGTACAAATTGTACAATTGAAACATCCGAATTATGATTTACCATTCCACATTAGCTGTGACAGTTCTTATCACACTATTGGCGGGATACTATATCAATTCGGACCTGACGGTCAAAAGTACGTAATTGCATTTCATAGTAAGTCACTTAATAAACATCAACTTGCGTACACCGTAACCGAAAAATTTGCTATGACCCGCCTCAAATAAAATAATGTATTTTTAACTGGTAAATATAACTATTATTATCTCACGTAATTTCTTCTAATGAATAAGAGTGAATAATTTATTATGTTTTCAATTTCCAGATGAATAAATATGGGGAATTTTTATTTTCCAAAAAATATGTTCAAAGACATATATTAAAACAAAAAATTAAAAAACCAAATTACGGATCATTTTTATTTAGTGAGGCGTATATGGAATCTCATATGAGACTTAAATATCCTTCACAAAATGAAGCTGTGGTCGACTTCATTCCATGCTAAAATATATCTTTTCAACCCGATATTTCACTAAATTTGTATAATTTTGAGGAGTTTTTAACGTTTGATAGTAGAATCTGTACAGAGGCAGTAGAATCTAATCTAGAAGCAGGAAGCGCATCTAACACTAATAAAGATATCTGCAACATCTTAATCGAAGCGGCAGAGGAGAGTAATAACCGCGATAAACTAGAAAACACGTTACAATCTGAAAAGACTCCGTCAGAGTCTGATAATATTGATGTTGCAATATCTGGTTTGGATGAATATTTGAAAGGAATTTCAAAGCCCATCATTAAGAAACAGAATAAAAATATTAGCAAATCAATGACAAAAGCAGATAAACTGCTTAAATCTTTAAATGAGTGTAAAAGACATAATATTTGCGAAAAACAAAACTTAAAAATTATATGTAAATTTTGCAAAAAAAAAACCAATGTTTTTAGATAACCCCATGCATTTTGGCTGCGTATCTAAATACCTGCAGCATGTTTTGCTAATGCATAAACGGCGCAGGACTTCAATCGATAGACATAGATACTATTGTCGAGAATGTAGCGATTTGGTTGAGAAAAAGTGCAGACATTTTGATTGTAAAATTGATTGTTTTATTTGTCAATCAAATAATCATGCACAAGATTGTATTGCCCATTTATTTTAATAATCCGGTTAACTTATACACCATTTATGTGATTTGCTAAATATTATTACCGGTTTAAAATATATAATTTTACGAGATCTTTTTCGAATTGTAGATTTTTAATTCCTTCATAAAAGGATTTACGTTCTTCTAAGGATGTTTGTCGGAACAAACATTATATCAAGCAAAATTGTTCCCAACAATATTTGTTTATATGTTTTTTTTTACAGATAATGGAAAGTTTGATGCAGTTAGTCGCTTTTCTTCACTATACTAATCTATATACACACAAACTATTAACTAACGAGACAAACCTGTTTAAATATGACTTTTACAAACTAAAGGTCGATTTCATCCCATTTCTTTCGGACACCCGTTTAATGTTAAAACAATTAATAACAAGTACGACAATATCGGAAAGTTATGTGAATGTTTATTTTGAAGATAGAGGATTAAACAGATCCGTTTTCTTTTTCATACCTATAGTAAAGAAATTTGTAGACCCATCCAGTAAAGAAGTGTTTATAAAAAATGCAATAGACTGGATAAAAATGCATACTACTACCACACACCAATCCATAATTTGTATTTATTGTTTTTTACAATCAGTTGATTCTATGTTCGATATTAACGAATTCCTATATCACATTTGTGATACAAGCAGTCATCCCCCTTATATAGTGGTGAAAGAGATAAATTCTTATCACCCGAATACCATCTTTGAAATGAGCTGTAATCTAGCTACAAAGTTGGTTTGTTTATTTCCTTTTGTCAAAGATGAAGCTAAAGATGAATTTGACGCATGCCTTTTAGGCATCATAAAAAATTCAGAAATAATTGATGATCTCAGCCAATTTAACAATCTGTATAATTCTGCAACACATTATACTCTACTGAAAAATATGGCCAAGGAAATATTGATAAAAAATTACCCACCAGCCGTACAAAGTGTTGAGATTAGTGGTAGTAGTATTGAAAATTATATAAACAATTTGCCTATAGAATAAAATTTAAATTAGTATCGAAAATATCGTATATTATTTAGGTTATTATATTTCAATGCCATCATAAATAGTAAATTCGCCTTGACAAATAACACAACCAACGAAAATTGGTTTATATTCCTCTTGTCAGAGAGGAATTTAAGGATAAATTCGATGCATATGTTTTAGGTGTCATAAAAAACTCTAACAACGTGTGTAATTCTGTAACAAATTATATACTACTGGAAATTATGGGATTTTTTGACGAAAAAATAAAAATCACCAACCTTACAATGTTTTCAGATTATTGGTTATAGTACTAACAATTTTATAAAAAACTACCTATTTAATAAAATCATTCTATAATTTGTATTTATTGTTTCTTACAATTTGTTAAATCTCTGTACGATATAAACGAATTTCTTTATCACATATATGATACAAGCAGTCACATACCTTGACAAATAACACAACTGACGAAACATAAATCTTTTATCTGTTTGAAAAAACTCCATATATAACAAATTTTGTATAGTTTAAAACTGAAACGTTGAACATTGGTGTGAAAGTACACCAATGTCCAAATGACGATGTATAGTGCCGCTGTGAAGGTAATACAACGATCTACTGTTAAAAGCTTAGAAATTCTGGACAAATATTTCCAACATAGTGTAGAGAATTATTCGATAGTTTGTTTAAAGTCATTAATTTATTGTGTATTGTAAATAGTATAATCAATTTAATTATCAGTTGGACTATATTATCAATTGGACTCACTAACCTTGCGAGTTGCGAGATGTAATCGGCGACGATAACCATGTTTTAGTCTCGGCGTTGAGTTTTCTTAGGTCCATTAGTGTTAATAAAGATGTCTAATGGGGAAATTGTAATATTGTTTGATTTTATAAGTGTATTTGTGTATGTAGGTTGTGTTTATATGTTTTTTATTTTCATCGCCCCTTTACAGCCTTTTGTGTATCCTTCAGGTCTGTGATATTAATGTAAATTATATTGTATTTGCTGTGATACTAGTTTGTAAGATTTTTATTTGATAGGTTATAAATGTTGTTTATTCCAACTGTGCTGTAATATTAGATTTAAGTTTGTGTTTGTATGTTTTTATCTTATAAGTTTTTATAATAAATGTTCTTTTCTGTAAATTTTATTTATTAATTTATTTTTTCTGTTATATTTTTGTTTTGAAAGTTTTATTTAAATTAAAAAATTACGGTCTACACTCGGGCCCTTTACACCCGAGTGTAGAACAATGGGCGATGATAACCGTCTATTTTTTCGCCCTAAAAATCATGATAAGGATTATTTCATCGATATATAAATTTAGAATATCATAGAATAGCAAAGATGATCCATTCGAAAAAACACATTAAAAAAAGATTTGCTAAATATTTCAACATATTTAATTTATTATTGATGTAATAAATAAAATGAAAATCATAACATATTATTCTATTGTAAACTAATCTTTCCATTAGATACAAATATGTAAGACATCAAAAAATAAATGTATATATTCTGAGTAACTTTATTAAAATGAAATACGAATTATTCATGTTTGTTTAAAGTCATTAATTTATTGTGTACTGTAAACAGTTTATTATTCATTTTAATTATCAATTGGATGGTAATTTATATTAGCATATTAATATTTGTTATTTATAGTGTCTAACTTAATGTAAATAATATTTAAAATTTTATAATGTAAATTAAATATTATTTTAACCAAAATCTTTTCCAATATTTATTACTCATATCCCTAAGACCTAAGTAATAAGTGTTAAATTATTCTTGAATTTAAACTGCGCTTACCACTGCATACAATCGTAAGAAATTTTATTAACGTATATGAATGCACATATGACACTGTAGGAAGAAGAGTGTTGCAACTCAAAAATTTACTTTTGGCGAAATAAGTGTTTAAATATTTTAGTCCAAGTTTGTTAGTATATACCATATGTCTGCCTATGACAAGCAGGTGGAATGTCAAATTATTTACACTCAATCTGTTAGTTACACGTGTAAACTAAATACATCTGTTTCTTATCACATTGTCAGATAATTAAATGACTGAATCATTTGAGAACAAAAGAGGTAGAGGTGTAAAAGACACTAATCAGAGTTATCTTCTCTGAAAGTAATGAATTTTATTGTACAGCCAGACCCTGTGGTGAATGAAGGTGTCAGAGTGGAAATATGTGCTTTTCAAAGGGCCCGGCATGCTGATAAGCGTATTTTTCCACTCAGTGAGGAAGGCATGGTAAACCACCTGGTTCCCTGTTTTACTTAATAAAACCTCTACAGGTTCAAACCAACCTACAGAATAATCACCTAAACAAAAACGTACCATATGTATTGATTTATTTTTATTAAATTTTATTGTTTAATCTCATGGATCATGTTTTAATTAACATGGTACAATCGAAGGAATATTCAATTTTTAACCTTATTATTAACTTAGTATTATTTAGTAATAAGGTTTTGAAGTTGTATTTTATTCTAGCCTAAAGATATGAATATCAGCTACTACGTAATGTGAAAAAGTTCAACATTTTGAGTTGTTTTTTTCAGTAAAACCACATTTTATACTGTAAAATTTAAAAGATCTAATGTATTTTACGGTTTTGGTTTATATTGGGTCGTCTAATTTGGAAATGGCAGACATTCCCCTTTTTATTGTATTTAGCTTCTCTTCTAAAATACTAAGAACAAATGGTTTTTTGTAAAACATGTTGTATTGTATACATACGTTACATAAGAAATATTACATTTTTGTTGAATATAATAGAGTATATACTCTATTTTCCAAACAGCATGTGATATCAATGTGTGGTTCTTACCAATTTATTTTGTAATGTACATTGGAATCATATGTCGCATGACATTTTTTCCATTAACTCATATTTATTGACGTTTATATTACCATATATTATGAAGTTACGCTTACATTGGCCCACCAACATTGTTTTATAACGATTGTTATATTAATTATTTGATCAAAGATTTATTAATATAACGTATGAATAAATATATATAAAAAATTTATGTTCGTAGTTATAAAACATGAGACTTAAATATTAATAATAAAATAAGGAGTTTCATTGGATATAAATTAATTGTGTTTTAAGTCATAAAAACCAACATTTATTATAATTAATGATTTATTATAGTATATACGTTAATATAAATTCAGATTGAAATAACAATTTGAAAAAGATACAATACAATTTACAATTTTCGTTTTATCACAAATAACAAGGTAGTATTCCGATTATTTTTTGACGACACACAGCACACTTTGGCGTGGTGATAGCGCATATTTTACAGCTGATTAAGTGTCTACATGGTAGGTTTACCACTGACATATCCCGTTCGTTGCAAATTTTGCAAAGTAAAGTTTCTTTACTGTAATCGGTATCTGAAGATTGGTTTTTAGTCGACGGCATATTTTCCGTTGAGTCGCAAATCTCTTCTTCGTTCTCGTAGTCGTCACTTAGCAACGGTTGACACTGGGCGATGAAATCAGAACCTTTCATAATATATACATATTGGCAGTGTTTATAATATTTTGCATGTTCTATCCACGGATCGTCTTGATCCAACCACGAACGCAAACAACCACCACAAAAATAACACACAGTTTCATCCGATTTTCCAGTATAAAAGAATCTGGATTCGGCTAGACGCATAGGATCCTGCCCTATTGAAGGTGGCCACGTACAGAATGATTGAATTCGTAAATATACTGAAGAAAATTGCTTATGTTCTGCCAATTTTAATACGGTTATTCCAAAATAATCGAGCGGATATTCCCGATTATTTATATCGCCTTCATTTTCTGTATTAAAATTTAGATAAATCACTCCCAAGTAGCTAGGAAGTGGGAGTCCGAAGACAAACTTGACCTTGACCTTTGACCTTGACCTGTGACCTCAAAAAAAGTTGACCTTTGACCCCCCCAAAAATGGGGTCAAAGTCCAAAAATTTTTTTGGGGTCAAAGTCCTTTTTTTTTTTGGCAAAGTTTCAAACTCGATTTTCTCCGCAACCGCTGGGCCGATTTTGATGCGGAAGGTACCCACGTGACCGGGAAATCGAGATCTACAAGATAAGCCCTAATTCGTAGCCGTATCTCCGATGAAACCTGAGATAACTTGTAACATGTGTCCTGGTCTGTAATACGTGACCTGGTTATCAGTTCAACAAGGTTTAGGGCTTATCTTGTAGATCTCGATCTCCCGGTCACGTGGGTACCGTCCGCACCAAAATCGGACCAGCGGTTGCTGAGAAAATCGACTTTGAAATTTAAAAAAAAAAAAAAAAATGGCGGGATTTTTTTTTTTTTTTTTTTAAATTTTCGAATTTGATTTTCTCAGCAACCGCTGGTCCGATTTTGATGCGGACGGTACCCACGTGATCGGGAGATCGAGATCTACAAGATAAGCCCTAATCCGTAGCCGTATTTTCGATGGAACCTGAGAAAACTTGTAACATGTGTCCTGGTCTGTAACACGTGACCTGGTTATCAGATCGACGAGGTTTAGAGCTTATCTTGTAGATCTTGATCTCCCGGTCACGTGGGTACCACCCGCATCAAAATAGATTCAGCGGTTGCGGAGAAAAACGGGTTTGAAAATTTGAAAAAAAATATTTTTTTTCGCGGGTTTTTTTATTTTGGCAAATTTTCAAACTCGATTTTCTCCGCAACCGCTTGGCCGATTTTGATGCGGATGGTATCCACGTGACCGGGAGATCGAGATCTACAAGATAAGCCCTAGTCCGTAGCCGTATCCTAGATGGAATTTGAGATAGCTTGTAACACGTGACCTGATTATCAGAACAGCGAGGTTTAGGTGTCTGCAGGACACGGACGTACCGTAGAAAGCGTTACGTCCGGTTTCGGGTCTTAGGTTCTTTCGGGATCCGAACAATCGGTAATTTCAGTAATTTCGTTAATTTCGTTTCGGAACACCCTGTGCTTTGTTTTATTAGCATCGTCATCGTTCGTTTTTATCTATTTGTTATTGCAATTAATTTTCTAGATGACACAACTTGTTTATTGCAAATTTAAATTTGCAGTTAATTTTTCTAAATGATGCAACTTCTTTATCGCAATTATTTTTTCTTAAAGATGTAACATATTATTCGTTAAAGTCACGGGTCGTCCACTCAGCGATAAATTGTATGTTTCAATCTTAAATAACCATCGACGTCATACCGCTTGTTATTGTGTACCGAACCGCAGACTCTGCGTTTTCAAATACAATAGCATAGGGTAATTATCTGTATAAAAGGTAGCCGATTCTCCCATCGTATCATAACTCTACTACCGCTGTCCTACACTGCTAGACACAGTTCTTCTTCTTCTTCTTCTCATACCTGTTGCTACGCTGCTAGACACAGTTCTTCTTCTTCTTCCCCTCTACCTGTTGTTAATTGAAGGTGAGTTTCATTCTACTTTAAATATTATTTGAAATTTTAAAGGCTTTAGCACTTTTATGAAATATGCACTTTGAATCTTAAATAAAATCAAAACCTAAAATCTGTTTATAACCGCAGCCGAGACTGTGGCATATGCAGATACAAACCTTACAAGTGACGCAGTGTTGCACAATCTGCTTTCATCCCAGCCTCCACCTACCGTTTACTCATATCTATGTGAGGGATCTAAGATCCGAAAGAATATGAGAACCGTACTAGTAGGATGGATAAAAGATTTATGCCAGTACATGCGAATGTACCACAATGCGGTTGCAGTCGCAGTGATATATTTCGACCGGTTCCTTAACCGCAAGCCTGATACTGATCCGAATGATTTACAGCTACCGACATGCTCGTGTATGTTGTTAAGTTCAAAATTTTACGAGGCGTATGGATGCTTTACTTCTGACGAGTTGCCGGCCTCTATCCTGTTAGAGGCCTTATATTTAAAAACTATATCTGTACTAACTACATACGATTAGATTAGCATTGTATGTAATAATGAATATTATATTATGCTAATAATTATATTAAACAGTAGCCTTTACTATAATTATACCTAAAACTTAAAGTTTGAATTTGCTGTAGTAACTGAGAGAGGTAATTTATATGCTAGTGTACCGTCGAGAACTTTGATAGACGACGAACCCTCGTTTTTGTTTTTACAGCAAGTATGAGGTCATTGAGGGCGGTGCTCTCCAAAATACAAGGGAGGATTTGGAGACATAGGATATGGACTGGGGAGATGAAGGCGCTCCTCTTCATGCTTGAGGCTGGGGGATGTATGTCGTTATGGGTAGGCCTGCATACACTTCGGTAGCTGGGGTTGTACGAGGAATTCCGTTTATATCTAGATTCCCCGTCGATCTACAACCTCGAGGAAGATTCGGTTTAGCAAAGCGAATTCAAATAAATATATTTTATAAACTCTTGACGAGTCTCTAATGCGCGTTTCCGTTTGCGTTGTGTTTCAGTTTAAAATACCGCCACCATCACCGCCGATAACACCATCAGTTTGTAGAAAAATGAGCCTTGAAACCGTTCAAAATAGTTGTAATAAATGCGATGACAACTTCTGTTACCGGTGCATGAGGCAATTTACATGCTCATATTTATTTAATAGGCACTTGTTAAAAAAGCAGTGCCAAATACATGAAATGCATAAAAATAAGTGGGACTATGGCACCACCCACAGACCGGAATTTTGTGGACGTTATGGTACCGCAAATCCGTGTATGCGATGCATAGCTAAAATGTGCAGGAGAATAAAAAATTATACCCAACTTAAATGTAGTTTCTGCAAAGCAGAAGTCGTATTAGATTTGTAAATTAAATGTTAGTATTATATATTAATAATAGAATAAATGTTTTAAACTGTTTATCATTGTTTTCATTTCAAAGTACCATACTTTTCCCGTTAAAATAAAACATATTGTTTTACAGGAAATATGGAAAGACAAGCCAAACGAATCAGGTTGGAACAAGCTGCAGAGTCTTACACCTTTCGCGTCTTGGAGAATGCGTTCGGTTGTAACCTCCGAACGTATTACTGCAAGAACGCAAACGAGGAACTTAAGGACGTGACGGCGCTCCTGACACACCTGAGAGAAGAAATGAAGTCGTTGCTCGGCGAGATGGTGCGCTCCTTAGATTCGTTCAAGTTCGACATCCTAGTTGAGTGTACTTACGAGAAGGTGACGACGGGAGAGACGCAAGATAAAGGGTTTAAGACTGTCAACACCTGCGTCTTTCCTGGGTCGGATATGGGAGCGCTTGTTGACATGTGCGTGCAAAAACTTGTAGACGAGGAAGCAGAGTTTTTAGGGAAGGGTAGAGGATGGTCTTTGTTGTCGGTTGATGGTGTCCTCCTCAGGATCAACCGGTATAGACCGCTCCGAGGCTCATCGTACCTACCTCTTCCGCCGTTCGTAAAGAACCGCAAAGCGGTTATCAACGTCCAGAACCAAGATAATAGATGTTTCAAGTGGGCTATCCTATGTAAACATGTGTCAGGTCCTAACAGGGAAAAAGTCGATAGACGTTACGACGCCCTGCTTAGCAAGTATGATTTCAGCATGGTAGAGTTCCCCACACCTATCAGCCAAGTAAAGGCCTTCGCCAAGGCCAACGGAGTGTCTGTAAACGTGTACGGGATAGCCGACAAAGAGGTAATAGAACCTCTAGTCGTCGCTGATGTCGAAAAGGATGACCACTTCGATCTCCTCCTGACCGCAGAGGGTGACGCTCAGCATTATTGCTTCATCAACAATTTTAATCGACTCATTGGTTCACAGCTGACTAAACATCAACACAGAATCGACGTATGCAAGCGGTGTTTCACTTTCTATAACGTCAACCCTAAGGGTAGGGAGAAGATGGCGATCCACCGCGAGTACTGTATAGGGAACTCCCCGCACAGTTTCACGATGTCCAAACCTAATGATGACACTCCTCCGATGATGAAATTCGAAAACCACAATCACATATTCCCCATCCCAACGTACGACCCGCTCCGAGACTCATCGTACCTACCTCTTCCGCCGTTCGTAAAGAACCGCAAAGCGGTTATTAACGTTAAAAACCAAGACAATAGGTGTTTCAAGTGGGCCATCCTATGCAAACATGTGTCAGGTCCTCACAGGGAAAGAATCGATAGACGTTACGACGCTCTGCTTAGCAAGTACGATTTCAGCATGGTAGAGTTTCCCACTTCCCTCAGTCAAGTAAAGGCCTTCGCCAAGGCCAACGGGGTGTCGGTGAACGTGTACGGGATAGCAGATAAAGAGGTAATAGAACCTCTAGTCGTTACTGATGTCGAAAAGGACGACCATTTCGACCTCCTTCTCATAGCTGCCGGCGATAAGCATCACTATTGCTTCATCGAAAATTTTAGCCGTCTCATCAGGTCTCAGTTGACGAAACATAACGGTCGAATCGATGTATGCAAGAGGTGTTTCGCCTTCTACAACGTCGACCCTAAGTGTTGTGAGGCGATGACTGTTCACAGGGAGCACTGTGTGAACAATTCCCCAGTCCCAGTCATCCGCAGTCTAGCATACCGGCATAGGAACGTTCCGCAGGAGCTCCAAGAAATTATGGGTTAGTCTCCTTCTAGCACATGTCAACGAGTTTACTGTATCCGACCATCGTCACATCAGTATTACTAGTTTGTAGTTCATTGTATTATTAGCACACCACCATTATTGTATTCATTCTCACCCTCATCATAACGTAACAATAAATGTTTTATTCTTTTATGAATCTGCCTTTTGTTTCTTGCAACCTAAACCTCAGCAACTATCTGAAATACCTGAAGCGAGAATTCGAGTTCTGATCCCAGAAGGGGTCTGACCTACTGGTCGGATCCTGTCGTCGTGCTGCGCTTTCGCTTCACGACCGAGAAAGCCTTCGGCTTTAGCAAAACTTATATCTACAGGTGTAAAGGTGGTGAAATGATGACACGTTTTGAAAATAAGTTTAATACATATATTCTGAAATCAAAACGCTATAACTAAATTACAATGACCCAGACTCTAAGGACGGTCGTACATGAAGAATAAAACTCGTGTTACATAATTCACTTTTTAGGCAATACATTATATTTCGAAAGTATTTTACGAAATTGATCAATAATCACGCTGTCGTAACATTTTATTCCGAACAAAGTATAGTCGATCTTGCCGGCTCGTAGTAGTTTACCTGAAAATTCGCTAAACTCGTACATGAGGTTTCCTTTGAAGAAGTAGAGTATTCCGTTTGTGTATCGCATAGCAGAGTCTAGACCGAGTGGTATACCAGGAAATATCTTGGTAATCATTCCCAATTCGCGCGAGGTGAAATCATTTTCGTCTATTTCGGCATAGTATATATCATTGTATAATACGTACGTCTTGCCTGTGTACGTATTGATAATTGTGTGTATATCACTTGACTCTGGTATGCCGAATTGTCTCGCGGCCGATACTGGATATCCAGTATCCAGTTGAAGGTTATGCATATTAAATACGTACAATGTCTTCCCGTCTACTAGCATAACTACCAGACCGTTCGGCCTTTGATACACCGCTGTAATATTAAACTTTGTCGGTAGAAACTTTAACCAGTCGGTTAGCACCAATGGTTTCTTCGAGTGATGAAACTCTCCATCGATGTCTAATGTCCATACAAGTTTATCATGTAGAATGTAGAACCTATTATTGATGACGACCATTTTCATCGTATTGTCGATGTGCTGACAAATGAAGGTTTTAAGTTCAGCGCCTTCACTCGACAGTGGAGTAGTGGTGCTGTTTTTTCCTGATACAGTGGTGGCGGCTGTTGTAGTAGCGGTCGTAGACGGCGTTGTTCGAGGTATAGGTCTACCGTAAAGACTTTGAATAGCATTGATATCATCCTCGGCTAGACTGGTGTATCCTCTGTAAAACGCATACATGACAGCACGTCTATCGGTAGAGTGTTCGATTCCTATCACATGTCCAATTTCATGTAACATCATCGCTAGAAAGTTGCTTCTGCCGGATGGAGTCAATCGATCCAAACTATAGTCCCATTGTTCGTCTCCATCCACGTGTATCTCTACAACACTATTATTCCTATTGGGGAAAAATGCATGTGCTAATGTTCCACCTCGTCCGTCGAAGCGTATGGGACACATACCACTCACTCTTTTACTGTACCTGTGAAGGGTACGACCGTTGGTTATCACAATATCTGGGTTCTCGCTGTTCTGATAGAATGTTAGTCCTGACGAGTTCATCCAGATTTCAAACGCGCGTTCGGTAGCCGCTACCATTTCCGGCGTGGCCAGGCTGTAATGCCATGATAAGTTGTTTTTTGTCCACGAATACGGTGCAGTTTTATAGGCGGATGCTAAATCGAATACACCACACCTTGGTTGTGACATCAAACAGGTAGTGTTCTCGTTCTCCTCCCCATCGATCGGTAATTCGTAAAATTCTTGGAATTGCTTCAAAGCGGTTTTGACGGTTTCGGGATCTGTGAATGAAGCGTTTGTCTCTGTCGCGAGATAGCCGTACGTTTGTAGATATTCTATGGTTGAGGTAGAGATGAATGACGTTGCAGAGGTGAGAACCATGCAAAATATAACCGCTATCAACGGGACATGATGTTAACTGACAGTTTTTATATTTTTTGACGGTAACATGCACTGATGGTATGATTCGATGGGAAAACGTCGGGCTTTTATACAGATAATTGGAGCCGATTCAAATACAATGGAAACGCTGAATCTGCAGTTTATTTGGACGTTAAGTAACTTGCATCAGAAAGGCACGCGCATACAACGTGACTCGTAACAACAACATGCAACGTTCTAAACAATTAAGCAGATTTCGCACTTATCGGTAATACAACCAACAGACCGTTTCCTGCTTATTCCTGCTAGCTGTGCAGCTTTTTCCGTTTTACTAAGTAAAACGAGGAGTGTGGTGTTTTACAGTTGCCTTCCTCACTGAGTGAAAAAGTACGCTTATCAGCATGTCGGACCCACCGAATAGCGCATATCTTCCACTCTGCAAATGTTACCTCCACATCATTCACCTCAAGGTCTGGCTGTATAATGAAATTCATTACTTTCAGAGAATATAATTCTGATTAGTGTCTTAAGACTGGTTTCAACCTGTAGTGGTTTTTACTAAGTAAAACGAGGAGTGAGGCGGTTTACTATAGCCTTCCTCACTGAGTGGAAAAGTACGCTTATCAGCATGTCGGAATGATACCGCCACATCATTCACCGCAAGGTCTGGCTGTATAATGAAATTCATTACTTACAGAGAATATAATTCGGATTAGTGTCTTTCACACCTCGACCTCTTCAGCTCTTAAGTGATTTAGTCATTCAATTGACTGACCATGTGACAGCTCTACGTTTATGGTGGGATAGTTCCTGCGTGCTTGCTTGCGAAGCTCGCGCGCTATACCACTTCTCAAGCTCATCGTGCGTTGCACTGAGAGCGATACTGCTTATATCTAGGTTGAAGAAGGATTTTTGAAAGGAACAGACGTTATTTTTATATACATACATTTATTAATAAAATATTACAGCCTTCGAGTTTATTATTTAACAACTACCACCTTCGGTTTTTTCTCTTGCGAGTTTTTCTTCTTCTATTTACTAACGGGCAATATGGCGAAGCCTTCCTATGTTCGGTGTCTGGATCGTCGTCGACTCGCCATTGATATAGCTCTACGCCGCATTCGATACATGCAGTGACGTCTAGTATACCCGTATAATAGAACCCCGATTTTACGAGGTCGTTCACCTGAGGGGATTCATGAGGCCACTTCTGAAATGTATCTTTTAAAATTATTTCGGAGACTTCGGCGACGTCTTGGAAAAATCTGTAACATTCCATTACTTCTTTGCCTAAACTACATTCCGGACTCGAGAGGATGTGATTTTTACTCGCGTGTAGTAGAGTGGTATCGGAAGAGTTCCACCATCCGCATTCTTTACAAGTCGCGCGATTGGAGTCTGAACAGTGGATCAAGCCGCATCTTTCGAGGTTCGGTTTATCGGCATCCATCATCCTACGGCTCAACAGTACCATTTTTACAAACATGATCGATGTTGAACACAAGGCTGTCTACGTAGTCTTTGAGCGAATCTGTCAAGGCGGCGAACGAAATAGGCGAAGGCAGATCTAGCACGAGCTCTAGCGGATCGATGTAATGCACGAAGGCTTGTGGGAACGTCCTCTCGATTACCCAGTAGAATTCCTCCGAACACTCGATGTCGCCTAGCACGCAGCTTATCCGCCAGTTGTCGCTGTAAATGGAACCTTCCGAGGAAGAATTCAGAGGGACATGCGCTCGAAGGTCTTCCGGTTCGAATATACGAGAATTCTGTGTTGTAGTTCCAGCAGCTCTTTCCAAAACCGTATTAGTCTCCTGCGGTACTCTTCTTCCTTTCATAGTCGCCTGCAACAATGAAATAAAAGATTACTAGCGCCTATCGCAAAATTCGTACACCGCGTAGGTTGAACAGTAATACGTGTGAAGCTCTGTTGTTCCTCTCGTAGCAGGTCTGCAATCGGTAGTGACTGTTGAACTTGCATGTGTCGTCTTCATCGCGATGGGATCTTAGAGTCCTGTAATACCCCCTATCCATCTCTGCGCTGAAATCGCAAGTCATATTGCCATTCTGTAACGACTATGAACAGTAAACTACTTACAGCTAATTTATATAATCTGTATATTTACATATGACTGGAGCTCTTCATCGCCATCCAATGGTAATTCGTCTAGGATAGCCCAGGAATACATGCACTCCTTGGTGATGTGACGCGTCCATAAGTGCGGCTCTATATAATGCTCCTTGTTAAATATGCACTTTATACGGTCAGGCTTCCCGTTCTCCTTCCAACAGTGGACGGTGTGTCGTATCAGGTCCTTGGGCGTGAACAGGTGATGCCTCCTGAACGGACAATCAAGGTATTGGGTGCTGAATGCTGACATCCTGAAAATAAACCAAGATTTACGTCGTCAACTCTACCCTACAAATAATTATGGTGTTTTGAATTTAGTTACAAGTTCTGTTTCCATCTTACCTTTCAATAGTTCTCAGCCGGTCGATGCCTCTCCAGGTTTTGTCCAACGTCTAATTTTCTTTTTGTCGCCACCTCAGATTCTGAAACAGATAACACGTTGTAACAGCGATCGTTCAGGATGTATTTACTATTTTCGTATTGCTACATGATAAAACTACTAACCTCACAGGAAGATTGCTATATTTCCTTCAATCCGCCTCCTGCACCTAGGACAATGCCGCAACCTCATCCAACACACTGTGCATGTCACATGCCGGCATGGTAGCAGCACTCGGTTTGGTACTCTATCCAAACATACCGGACATCTGACAACGTTAGGATGGTTGTAACAAGCACTGCATAATGTAGGCGATGGTGGTGAGGGGGATGGAGAATGTGACCTGGGCGGCGACGACGTCGGTGAAGCAGACACAATGGAAAGTGATGGTGAGGCGATCGAGATGGGCTCCCTCTGCGATGTCGGAGGAGGTACATCACGTTGAATGATGACTGTGTCCTCATCTTCCTCCATCCACTCTGGATAGTTTGTCGCAAACTCCAGCAAGGATGGAGATCCTTCACGCGATGTTTGGGAACCCTCTAGATCAGGATCGACATCACCCTCTAACAGCCCGTCTATTTGGGCGGGTGTTAATGCTCCATTATGTTGTGACATGTCTATAACAAAATAGTTAGTATGTAAATAGCGCATGTATTATACGAAAATAGCATAGAGGTTTTTCTTTTGAGATTGATGTGGTGCTACACTCACCTACTATCATGACGTATACGGTTGTTGTTGCTGTTGCTGAACCAACAACGGCTAAACCTGGTAATGTTGCAGTACCGACAGGTTCTACGTCTTAATTTCATAAACAGATTTTAGGTTTTCATTTTATTAAAGATTCAAAGTGTATATTTCATAAAGGTGCTAGAGCCTTTTAAATTTTTTAGAAATATTTAAAGTATAATTATTAAAGATTCAAAGTGTATATTTCATAAAGGCGCTAGAGTCTTTTAAATTTTTAAGAAATATTTAAAGTATAATAAAACTCACCTTCAATTAACGGCAGGTAGTGAAGAAGAAGAAGAACTGTGTCTGCAGCAGCAGGTAGGAGAAGAAGAAGAAGATGCGTCTAGCGGTGTAGAGCAGTGGTAGTAGAATTATGGTACAATTGGAAAATCGGGGACCTTTTATTCAGATAATTATCCTATGATTATGCATTGAAAACGCTGAGTCTGCGGTTCGATACATAATAACATGCGGTATGACGTTGTTGGTTTTTTAAAATTGAAACAAACAACTTATCGCTGACTCGGCGACTCGTGATTTTAAAGAATACGTGCATCATTTAGAAAAATTAACTGTGCATTTAAATTTGCAATGAACAAGTTGCATCATCTGAATCACAAGTCTGTCACGTGCATAGATAAAACGAATGACGTAAATGCTAATAAACTAAAGTACAGGATGTTCCGAAACGAAATTACCAAAATTACCGATTGTTCGGATCCTGAAAGAACCTAAAATTACTGAAATTACCGATTGTTCGGATCCTGAAAGAACCTAAAATTACTGAAATTACCGATTGTTCGGATCCTGAAAGAACCTAAGACCCGCTTATTCCTGCTAGCTGTCCAGCTTTTTCCTGCTAATTCCTGCTAGTTGCGCAGCTTTTTCTAGCTTTTTCCTGCTAGCTGCGCAGCTTTTTCAAGCTTATTCCAGCTAGCTGCGCAGCTTTTTCCAGCTTATTCCTGCTAGCTGCGCAGCTTTTTCCAGCTTTTTCCTGCTAGTTGCGCAGCTTTTTCCAGCTTTTTCCTGCTAGCTGCGCAGCTTTTTCCAGCTTTTTCCTGCTAGTTGCGCAGCTTTTTCCAGCTTTTTCCTGCTAGCTGCGCAGCTTTTTCAAGCTTATTCCAGCTAGCTGCGCAGCTTTTTCCAGCTTATTCCTGCTAGCTGCGCAGCTTTTTCCAGCTTTTTCCTGCTAGCTGCGCAGCTTTTTCCAGCTTATTCCAGCTAGCTGCGCAGCTTTTTCCAGCTTATTCCAGCTAGCTGCGCAGCTTTTTCCAGCTTATTCCAGCTAGCTGCGCAGCTTTTTCCAGCTTATTCCAGCTAGCTGCGCAGCTTTTTCCAGCTTATTCCAGCTAGCTGCGCAGCTTTTTCCAGCTTATTCCAGCTAGCTGAGCAGCTTTTTCCAGCTTTTTCCTGCTAGCTGCGCAGCTTTTTCCAGCTTTTTCCTGCTAGCTGCGCAGCTTTTTCCTGCTTATATCTGCTAGCTGCGCAGCTTTTTCCTGCTTATTCCTGCTAGCTGCACAGCTTTGTTATCCACGAGTTTTATTCTTCATGTACGGCTGTCCTTTGAGTCTGAACCATTGTAATTTAGTTATAACGTTTTGATTTCAGAATATATGTATTAAACTTATTTTCAAAACGTGTCATCATTTCACCACCTTTACACCTGTAGATATAAGTTTTGCTAAAGCCGAAGGCTTTCTCGGTCGTGAAGCGAAAGCGCAGCACGACGACAGGATCCGACCGCCAGGTCGGATCCCTTCGGGAATCGGAACTCGACTTCCTGGTTCAGGTATTTCAGATACTTGCAGAGGTTCAGGTTACAAGAAATAAAAGACAGATTCATAAAGGAATAAAACATTTATTGTTATGATATGATGATGCGAACGAATACAATTATATGGCGAGCTAATAATACATAAATCTACAAACTTGTAAAATGTGCGGTATAAACTTAACCTATTGGTTGAAGATTTGCTGTTAGATACGGATGGCCGTAGAATGTTGCCTTCCTGAAACCTTCGCAGATTCGTCGAGCAGCTAACTGCCTGAGGGTCTGAGGCTGAAAATTAAACGTTAAACGCCTAGTAGAATATTTCTTCTTCCTCTTTTGCGTCTTACCGTTGTTGCTTATACACCTCCCATCGTCTATCAGGCATAGTCCACGCCAGAACCCCTCCTCTAACACCAATGCAGACATGCAAAGAGGTATGTCAAACTCCGATATAAGCGAAAAAGTTTTAATCATAGGCCATGCGGGTAGCCCGGTATGTTTTAGGCTTATTATATTTAAGGTTTTATTTTTATATTTAACCCGTGTCGAATAAGGACTCTCTGGACGACAATCAAATAAAAAAATGTCTATATCTCCATACGCTTTGGTCCTTCCCAACACATATGAGACAAAACCGCCTGCTATGCACCAGCCAGACGCCCCTGCGGTATCCACAGCCGTCTGAATCGCTTCGATGAAGCCCTCATCAGATAGCATCGGGTCTATATATTCTTCCACATATTCCGTACAGGATTTGATAGCCCATATCAGACTGCGCTCTAAGGCGTCAGCATCGATGAGGTAGTGATAACGGAAAACTTCCATTAGAGGAGCGATGAATAACTAAAACAGAAGAGAGCGTAAAAAATATTAATGTTAAAATTCCATTAAAATAATCCATGTTAAGGTTCTATTACTTTATTCTACATTGAACGTTGCAATCTGCTCAATTCAGAACAATAAGCAACTCCATCAGACCCTCCCAGGAATCGATCACCGATCCTGCCTGTGTCTTGTGCTCTCTTGCGGTTTTATGGGCAATTATTTTGAATATATTATTTATCGCATTATTATTACTCACATAAGTCGTTGTTGTTCAGGTCATCAGCTGAAAAGCTGGTTTGAACCTTTAGAAGCTTTCCTAAATAAAATGAGTAGTGAAGTGGTTTACCATGCCTTCCTCACTAAACCAAACCCCCTGAAAACATCTGCTTATTCCTGTTAGCTGCGCAGCTTTTTCCTGCTTATTCCTGCTAGCTGCGCAGCTTTTTCCTGCTAGTTGCGCAGCTTTTTTCCGTTTTACTAAGTAAAACGAGGAGTGAGGTGTTTTACAGTAGCCTTCCTCACTAAGTGAAAAAGTACGCTTATCAGCATGCCGAACCCTCTGATTACCCTCGTTGGTATGAAAATGGCGCATCTCGTGTTTTTTCAGTGTGGGGGGCCGAGAGCGCTAGCGACTTCTTCGGCCGTCTTGCTCTTGAGCGGTACGGCAATAGCAAATTTAGAAAAACAATTTATTACTATCATTATGTAACTGTAGCCCTTATTGACTCTGGCGTATGGGATCATCTCGACCAGATCGGCCTGATAGAAGTCGTCGATACCCTTCAGCTCTACGTTTCTGGTGGGGTAGTTCCTGCAGGCTTACTTGTGAAGCTTGCGCGCTATACCACTTCTCAAGCTCATCGTGCGTTGCACTGAGAGCGACACTGCTTATATCTAGGTTAAATAAGGTTTTTGAAAGGAAAAGACGTTATTTTATATACATACGTTGAGTGAATCTGCCAAGGTGAAGAATACCATTAAACCCGTTCAACAATTAAGGTGATCATTCACTTCCTGTTCCACATCGCCCAAGAGGCCGGAAGGCAGATGCGTTTTTTTTAACGTGCTCTCCCCTGTAGGCCTATTGCACGCGAACTTTTATTTAATGTTCATATTTTGCCGCAACCCTAGCGCATATAATGTCCCAACTCTTGTCCATGATCACTTTGGCGAGCATGTACACAAGCAAATTATTTTTCTTGTTGAGACGACGTTTGCGGGTGGAAATCGCGATTAAATGCTCCGGGTTGATGACTGGTGGCATAGCGCAGTTGACCAGAATACGAGAATATAACGACGACAGCTGCTGCTAAAGTTTTTATGCATGATTATAGAAAAACTTGTACAAAAACGACGTTGAAAGTAATCTGTCGTAGTGGGGTAGGACATATCAGATTGCTCCTCAATTCTCCTATGATAGTGCATTGGAAAACGCTGAGTCTGCGGTTCTGTGTACATAATGAGAATAACAAGAGCGGTATGACGTCAACGGTTTTTCGATGTGAAAATCGACGCCCATTTATGCAGATAATACCCCTATGCTATTGTATTTGAAAACGCAGAGTCTGCGGTTCGGTACACAATAACAAGCGGTATGACGTCGATGGTTATTTAAGATTGAAACATACAATTTATCGCTGAGTGGACGACCCGTGACTTTAACGAATAATATGTTACATCTTTAAGAAAAAATAATTGCGATAAAGAAGTTGCATCATTTAGAAAAATTAACTGCACATTTAAATTTGCAATAAACAAGTTGTGTCATCTAGAAAATTAATTGCAATAACAAATAGATAAAAACGAATGATGACGATGCTAATAAAACAAAGCACAGGGTGTTCAGAAACGAAAATAACGAAATTACTGAAATTACCGATTGTTCGGATCCTGAAAGAACCTAAGACCCGAAACCGGACGTAACGCGTTCTACGGTACGTCCGGGTCCTGCAGACACCTAAACCTCGCTGTTCCGATAATCAGGTCACGTGTTACAAGCGATCTCAGGTTCCATCGGGGATACGGCTACGGACTAGAACTTATCTTGTAGATCTCAATCTCCCGGTCACGTGGATACCGTCCGCATCAAAATCGGCCCAGCGGTTGCGGAGAAAACCGAGTTTGAAAATTTGCTAAAATAAAAAAACCCGCGAAAAAAATATTTTTTTCAAATTTTCAAACCCGTTTTTTTCCGTAACTGCTGGACCGATTTTGATGCGGGTGGCACCCACGTGACCGGGAGATTGAGATCTACAAGATAAGCTCTACATCTCGTCGATCCGATAACCAGGTCACGTGTTACAAGCTATCTCAGGTTCCATCAGGGATACGGCTACGGACTAGAGCTTATCTTGTAGATCTTGATCTCCCGGTCACGTGGATACCGTCCGCATCAAAATCGGCCCAGGGGTTGCGGAGAAAATCGAGTTTGAAAATTTGCCAAAATAAAAAACCCGCGAAAAAAATTATTTTTTTCAAATTTTCAAACCCGTTTTTCTCCGCAACCGCTGGACCGATTTTGATGCGAGTGGCACCCACGTGACCGGGAGATTGAGATCTACAAGATAAGCCCTAAATCTCGTCGATCCGATAACCAGGTCACGTGTTACAAGCTATCTCAGGTTCCATCGGGATAAGGCTACGGACTAGGGCTTATCTTGTAGATCTCGATCTCCCGGTCACGTGGATACCGTCCGCATCAAAATCGGCAGAGCGGTTGCGGAGAAAATTGAGTTTGAAAATTTGCCAAAATAAAAAACCCGCGAAAAAAAATATTTTGTTTCAAATTTTCAAACCCGTTTTTCTCCGCAACCGCTGGACCGATTTTGATACGAATGGTACCCACGTGACCGGGAGATCGAGATCTACAAGAAAAGCCCTAAACCTCGTCGATCTGATAACCAGGTCACGTGTTACAGACCAGGACACATGTTACAAGTTATCTCAGGTTCCATCGGAGATACGGCTACGGATTAGAGCTTATCTTGTAGATCTCAATCTTTCGGTCACGTGGGTACCGTCCGCATCAAAATCGGACCAGCGGTTGCTGAGAAAATCGAGTTCAAATATTAAAAAAAAAAAAAAAAAAAAATTCCTGCCATTTTTTTTTTTTTTTAAATTTCAAAGCCGATTTTCTCAGCAACCGCTGGTCCGATTTTGGTGCGGACGGTACCCACGTGACCGGGAGATCGAGATCTACAAGATAAGTCCTAAATCTCGTTGAACTGATAACCAGGTCACGTGTTACAGACCAGGACACATGTTACTAGTTATCTCAGGTTCCATCAAAGATACGGCTACGGATTAGGGCTTATCTTGTAGATCTCGATCTCCTAATCACGTGGGTGCCGTCCGCATCAAAATCGGACCAGCGGTTGCGGAGAAAATCGAGTTTGAAACTTTGCCAAAAAAAAAAAAACCATTGGACTTTGACCCCAAATTTTTTTTGGACTTTGACCCCTTTTTGGGGGGGGTCAAAGGTCAACTTTTTTTTGAGGTCACAGGTCAAGGTCAAAGGTCAAGGTTGTCCTCGGACTCCCACTTCCTAGCTACTCTCCCAAACCCGATAGCATTTTGTTATTCGTGTAATTATTGTTCATCGTTGTATCGTCTTGTAAATACTAAAAAATTATTCTAATATCAACTCTTTTATATATTTCCTACTTAAAGTATTTAATAGATGGGAAAAATCTGCACAACTCAACATCATTCCCAGTTTTCGGACGGCGGTGGTAATTTAATATGCATTAAATCCCATTTTATACTCGTAGATTCTACGTCCTCTTGACCCTTCTTAGTTGTTTGTCTAAACCATGAATATGAAAATTCCACATTACTCCGAGCACAAAAATATTTATTCTGCATATTATGATTTGGATGCATACATCCAGCATATTTCTGGTCGCCGGCGTATATTGTCTTCAGAGATGGACAACCAGTGGTTGTCATATCGACGACTTCACAAGATGTTATCAGTTTTGACAAGAATTCTGTCTTTTCGCGTCCCTTGGTATATATCACACGGTTACCGGTGGCGATTAACATAAGACACGAGATCCAGTTTTTAAAATCTACATCGCCTTCGTTCCAAATCAATCCATTCTATCGTTCCTGCCGATATATTGTTCTTCTCTTTGAATAGGCCAGAATATGAATATCATATGGTGGTTTAAAGATCCAAGATGAGGAACTACCCGTAGTTATGTCCAATATTGCCAGCTCTTTCACAATCAAATATCCCGAATTGCATTTGAAGTACTGAAAGTCTATAATCATGGCTGCCGATTATATCACTGTTTTACTGTTGTATCTATCTCCTCTTTATAAAGGACCGATTGATAATATATCGGATACAGTGTAATTTGTATTAGCTGAAAATTTATCATAACGCCGCCTCAACGGTTTAATTGTTTTTGATCTTTCACATAGTAAAATACACTCATAAACCGCATTCATTTCATAATCATTCTGTGTAGTCGATGTAAAACATATTATGCCATCCGCATCACAAAACATACCCTCTCTATAATGGGTAAGATCCAAAAATTTCCCAGATGTCTTGTGTTTATATAATCCGCCTTTGTCACCGTCGTATATTAAAATCTCCCCGTCAGTTTTTATATTATCCAAAATAAACTGTATGTCATATCCTTGAAATAAGATATTACTCATATGGTCGACGTGAATTTTTTTTCTTATATTTGCTGCTGTATTGAAAATAATTTCCATTCGTTTCACGGCTGATATTCTGTTGTTCGCAATATCTATTATAACCAAATACGGATAAACAAATTCAGCGATGAATTCTAAATTTTGCAGGGTAAAGTAAATTTCACTGCTCCAGATTTTGTGCAAATCATTGATGACAAACGAATATAACTCGCCGGTTAAAACGGCGTATGATGTAAACACTCTAAAACGGCCCCGGAATCCATCGATTTTTGGCAATACTTTAACTGGTGGTTTATCTGGTGGTAGGGAAGATTCGACAACTTTGTCCATGGTTTCGACAATTAATTCTGTGTGTAGATCGTATAATAAGGATAACTCCTTGAATTTTTCATATTCTTTAAAGGGTTCTTCCAATTCACAATAAAGTCTGTCATAAGAAGTTATAAGATTGTCCAAATAGTGTAGCGAATATAAAATTAAATTGTTTTGTTGGAAGTATATTTTCTTCACACACAAAGTACCGAGCTGTATCAAAAAATTATCATATGTCGATAGCGGTGTCTCTTTTGATATGTAGCATAACTCGATTCTCTTGTTATCCAAACAGATATATTCCTTGATAAGTTTTTCTTTTCGTTCAACAACCTTCCTGGTTAGATTATAGCGGATATCCTTATGGAAAGCAATATATTCGTTTCGTTGAGAAAGGCGGTAGACTGACCTTCAGCGATTTCGAGAATATGCGCGAACGCCTTATTTCATGTTCCATTTGTATAGTGACTTATATGACTGCCGACAGAACTATTTAATTAATATCTTATCCATGAGAGGAATTATTATTTTCTTGAAACTTATAACGTAAATGAGTAGAAGAAAAAAACATATTATTGTTACAATAAATATATCCACATTTAAAATTCGAAGACATGTAGTGGTAAATATCACCCCAATATTAAATGCCACAGAACCGAACAGGGCTTTCGTTGTTGTGAAATCTTTGTCATCACTGTTAGTTTTTGCAGTTGTCGATTCAAATTCAACTGACCTCTTTAAAATAATTTTTGGTAATATCATTTTTTATTTTAATAAAGAATTTTTTCGTTATTAAATTTACTGGTATATATATAATAATAATTCCAAGTTTTATACAAAATAAATATTTCTCAACATCATTTTCAATGTTTTTGAAATTCAAATGATGTGTCGGACCCTGTATTTCGATTCCAGTATTGTAGGCGGGGATAAAGAAGTCCAGTTCTCGTCTCGAGTTTGGTAATTTTGTATTTACAAGTATGTTTACGTCTGGCCCAAGAACTTGTTTCAACATAATATACGCTCGTAACTCGGTGTAACTGTTGAACTTCTTATTTTCAAAACAAATTCTTTTAGAACGAATTTTCATTCTCTTTTTTAATGTTTTTTTAATTTTTTGGTTAAAAAGTTGTTATTACACCATTATATTACTCAATAATATGATAGTACAACAACCACTACTATATCTGAGTTGTTTCGTTCGATTCATTATTAAGCATGATTTGTTTTTATTGTATCAACTCCCCACCATTATGTCGTATCGAGTTAGTATTATATTTTAAGTCCTAACTTTTGCTAAAAAAATTTTATTATAAAAATTATCGATTTTTTTTATTTGTCTATCAGATAAATAAACCATTGTTCCGACGATTTCGTTTAAAACCAGAAATTAGCGTTATATAGATTATAGTAAATCTTTTTTTGGTTTAATGTCCAACTCTTCTACAGTATAGTAAATCGAATGTACCAAAATTATTTATAGTGTTTTGAGCTATATCATATACTTTAAAAACGAATATAGCCTCAATAGCCTTTTGGGAATTAGACTCAAATGTTCATCATCATTCATTCAATCGATCATTAACAATTGAATGATCTATATTTTCGTCAAATACTTCCAAAAAAGTGGTCGTTATATCGTGATGTATAGAAAGCAGTTCCCAATTCAAAACACCTTTTTTTCTATAGCGTTTAAGAAAACGTATCGAAAGATCGTAGTAATATACGCACAATATATCAAAATTTTTTCGCTCTTCGTATTCTTGAATAATTTTTTCGCTGATGGAGTGGTAAGACACTAAAATATTCCAATCGAGTTGATCTGCGCAGCGTCGCACAAAGTCGTCTGGTAGCTTTACAGAAGAGAGTATTTGCCAGTTAAAATACGGAAACAGAATGTATACGTTCGGATGTTTTACAACTGAGAGTATATACGCCAATTTTCCCAATCAATGTAATTTTTAAAATCGAAAACAAACTCTACACTGGGGTTGCCGTACCGACATATATCGCGCCAATAGTCTCTGTCTAAATGTTTCAATTTATCTGAAACCGCAGCACGAATATCAACGCTAACATCGTAGAGTGCGACCAAAGAACGTACATCGCGGCACCCAATTAAAAAATCAAAAATTCTACTAGAGACGGGGTAGTATTGACTAGTGAGGACTGCCCCAATCATTATTTTACTGATGTTAAAGCCCGTGTTTGGTTTTTACTATTTACTGTTTGGTTTTTCATCAATTCTAAGACGCACCACCTTTTTAGCTACGTCAAAACAAGTAAAAAATAGACTTAAAAAAGTAAAATACAACTTAGGAAAAGTAAAATAAATACATATAAAAGTACGAAGTTAGATAACTATAACGGTATATTTACTTACTTGAAATTTTTACAAAACAGTACAAACAATATTCACATCACACTATAAACAAAATATAGTAGTCCTAGTTTAATGAAAAAATAAATGAAAATGTGTATATAAAACGAAAGATATATTAGTTGATGAAAATAATGTTAAATAATTTTGTGATATTTTTTCTGGTAGGTTTTTTGTTGGCTGCTAACCTAACTATGTATTTTAATCACTATCACAAATCTCACTGGCTATATCACTATCTTCAGAGTCGGAACTTGCATCACTTTTTGAACAATTATTGTCCTATAGAATGTCATCTTCCGAACCGTCCAGCGCATTGGTTATATAGCATTTCTTGAAGCATTGTTGCACTATGACATCTGGTATTTTTCACTAAGCAGCGGAGATCCACTCTGCAACTTTTGAAACAGGGGCTTTTTTTATCTTGCCAGAAGGTGTCAAAGGCAAATTGTCAGAAAACAAACAAGCTTCATATTCTTTCCTTATGTACTCTTTAAATGGTTTGTTAACTGACACGTCAAGCGGCTGAAGTTGGCTTGTCATTCCACTTGGGACAACTACCAAATCACAGTTTTTATTTTTTAGCATGCTCTTTACTTATCAGATGTGTGACCCTTGAAAGCATCGAGAACCACCATGTTTTTTGGATTACAAAGGGCTCCTGGACGTCTATACCAAACGACATTGATCCAGTCTTACATCATTTTAGCGGTCATCCACCCATTCTTATGTGCACGCACAATTACGTCGTTCAGAAATGGTACTTCCGTTTTTGGTACAGTTTTCCTGTTAAGGATTAAATATGGAGGCAGTTTATGACCATCTGCCGTTATACATAACATAAATGTAACCCGATTTTTTTCATAACCTGTACTCTTAATTTTTATTTCTTTTGCACCTCTTTGGTTCACTGTATAATTTTGCGGCATATCAAAACAAATTGGTGTTTCGTCTGCATTTTCTTTTTGATAAAGTGCATATTTGTTCTCCTTATGCAGTGCAATCATATGACGTTAAAAATTAACAAGTTTTAATTCGAAATCGACTGGAAGCTTTGGCATATTGAAGTTCGACACCGGAAAGATAATCCATGTCGACGCAAAAATCGGTCACACCAACCTCTTGTAGCTTTAAGTGTATTTGCTGGTACTCCGCTTTCTATTGCAGCTTGTGATGCTTTAAGTTGCATCATTTGTCGCGAAACAGGTAGTGCTTTAGACCGTGCATCATCTACAAAGAGCAGAACAGCCTCATCCACTTGTGGATAGCGCCCATTCTTAGGTCGTGCAAAGCTTTTTTGCGTAGCTTTACAAGAAAATATCAATTTTTTGTTCATACGCCATCGACGAATATTTGCTTCGTTTACCAAATATTCTCTGCTGCTCTATTCCCATTTTTTTCAGCAAAAAGAATTATTCTTCGTTTTGTTGCCGCATCACAATACATCCTTTTGCACGACATTCCTACGAACAAAAACTACCGTAATACCGAAACTATGAATACTTCTACAACACAAGCAATTGTGCGACCGGCTCACCACAACGTCGATAACGCACAAATTGACAGGAATGAGTTCAGGCCAATACCGACTGGGCTACAAGTGACAAAATTCCCCACTTGCTTTGTCTGAAACAGGTCAATGAATGCATACGTATACATATGTATTGTTTAAGTATACCTGCTATGGAATTTCTTACTATCGAACAGTAACCGGATTTTTCCCAAGTATCACACATCTATTGTAATATACGGTAGACCAATATTAGAATTTTTTGGATTCGTGTTTCATCACCAATTCTACGACGCACCACATTTTTGGAACGGAAAAAATTTTAAAAATGTGCGTCTTTGAATCGATGAAATACGGTAGTTTAATTATAATGTCACGGTGCCGTAAAAAAAATTGTATAATCAAGGTTTCTTTTTTATCGAAGTTCGCTATATCAAAGTTTGACTGTATTACTACTTAAGGGAAGCCAGACTTAAGTGATTTTTGTAGGGATGCTGTGTTTATAATCAGTTACTCCTAAAATACACTAAAGAAAAAAATGAACAGTTTTGACTTGTGGGCTTTCTGAAATAACTGATTCAAATGTTGTTACAGAAATGAATGAAATTTTTAAGTTTTTTCTTCTGTGAATGTAAAAACAGTGTAAGGGTAAGTGCGCAGTGAACGCTGGTCGCAGGTGCTGATTCACGCTGGCGAGCGTGCATAGTGGGGGAGCTTGTAACTACACGCTTAACCTTCATTCAGTTGTTGGCATTCAACTTGAGTTCCAGTACCAGCTGTGATGATGAATTATTCCTAATGAAAATGTTTGCATAAATTATTATCATTTAAAGATGATACCGTTAGTGTTATTAATAAGAACAGAAAATTGTACGGCGCATATCATCTTTTTCCGCAATTAAAAAAAGATAAAAGACAGGTTTTTTAAATACATAAGAATGACTCTGGAAACGTTTAATTTTATATGTCAATAGTAGAACTTTGTTTACAAAAACAATGGTGCAACGTGCACAAGCAACCAATATTACCGGAATAAAGACTAGTGATTACTTTGAAATACGTGTTTTAAACATTTTGACTACCGATATTCAATATTATAAAGCACTGTTTGGCCAGTAATAATCTTTAAAGTTATTTTAATAAACCTATGTTATAATTAATTAACAAGTTGTTATTTTTATGAATACGTATCATACAACGTCAAGTACACTTATCAACCTGCCAGCAAGCAGCAGGCACGTTTATACAAAACAAACCCGTGAGCTGATATGCACAGATGACCAGCGCGCACGTTTCCCCACCAGCGTTTACTGTGAGATGTCCAATTAAAATACAGGGTGATTATAAATGAAATAGACACATTCGACAGCTTTTTAACATCAAAGTGGTGTATTGTAATGTAGTAAATGATATAGGTTTGTAGGGAATTTTTTTACAGTTTATGTTGGTTCAACTGTTGCTAGCATTTAGGTGTTCGCTGCTGTTACAACGACCAGTCTAGCAAAATGGCCGCTACTCAAGTGGAGAAAGCTTATTGTGTTCTTGAATTAGCCAAAACAAACTCGGTTACGGTTGTGCAACGTCATTTCAGAACAAGATCGGTAAACCACTGCCAACAAGGCAATCAGTCTATGACTGGTATAAACATTTTGAAAACAGTGGATGTCTGTGTAAAAGGAAGAGTACTGGAAGACCTTCTGTTACAAAAGAACAAATTCATAGTGTTCGTGATGTTTATGTACCAAGTCCAGGAAAATCAACTACATCAGCAAGTTTAGAATTGCAAATTCCTCAACCAACTGTGTGGAAAATTCTGCGGAAACGTTTAAAAAATGACAACTTATAAATTGCAGTTAGTACAAAGTTTAAATACCAGTGATAAAGTCGTACATAGTCGGCCTTGGATGCTGGAATCAAACAGCTCCTTAACCCGGTCCATGAGTTAGTGAGTACCTAACTACATGGATAAATCTCACCAGGCGCGTCCACGTCGCGGGGGTGGGCAACGGTACTATATATACTATAGTAGCCGCTAAGTTCTGGTGGGGACCTAGTCCTATGGGGTATAACATAGGCCCCGTGCACAAGGAATACGTGTGAAGACCTCAACGGCAGTAAAGGCGGAGAAATTCGATTTCGGTACGGCGGAGCTGGCGGAAGGGGCAACCCTAAACCCTCTGGGGGTAATACAGAGGGAACTAACTGCCTTGTGGGAAGTGGAGGGATCCATAAAGGCTAAGGGAGTAAACCCCGAAAGGAAATCCTTCTTAACGTTAGGCTTAGCAAGCCAGTAGAGAAGAAATTTTTAATTTGCTTTCAATGAAAAGACGAGCCTCGGATCGAATATACCAAAAAATGACAATACTTTTTGCGTCCTAGGAATTAATGATGACCCTTCGGGGGCTAAAGCTTGTCCTGGAAACGTGAGAAGAAATACCAGTATAGGACTCAACAACCGAAAAAGAAATTACCAGAAGACTCAACTGAGGGTAGGAACCTTAAATATAATCACACTAACGGGAAAGTGTGAAGAGATCGTGAT
This sequence comes from Catonia carolina, assembly GCA_035578175.1. Lineage (NCBI taxonomy): Eukaryota > Metazoa > Arthropoda > Insecta > Hemiptera > Achilidae > Catonia > Catonia carolina. The sequence goes on from JAQMRL010000004.1 coordinate 7,518,108, forward strand.
ATGATGGAAAGGAGGAAGGTACACATATTAGGACTAAGTGAGACAAAATGGAAGGGAATGAACTCAAAGACTCTGAGAAGAGGATATAAATTATACTGGCACGGAAACAACAAAGAAGCCAGAAATGGAGTTGGTTTTGTATTACATAAAGATCTTGATGCTATAACAGATGTCTCCTATATTAATGAAAGAATGATCAAAGCACGAATAAATCAGGGTAAGAAAAGTTTTTCAATAATTCAGACGTATGCCCCACAGCAAGGGTGTGAAGATGCTGAAAAGGAAAAGTTTTTGGAAGATCTTGAAGACCAAATGAGAGAAGATAACATCATGATAATAGGAGACTTAAATGCTCAAATCGGAGTGGATAGAGCAGGTTATGAAGAGGTAATGGGGTCCTTTGGTTATGGTGTAAAAAATTTGGAAGGTGAAGACATTCTGAACTTTTGTGGAGGAATAATCTAAAAATAAAAAATACCTTCTTCAAGAAGCAAGATATTCATAAAATAACCAGATATAGTTGGGATGGAAGGTCTAAAACAGTAATTGACTATGTGATAACTGACAAACTATTAGGTGAAAGTGTGAGAGACGCAAAAGTTATCCCTAGTGAGAGTCTAGACAGCGACCACAGACTTCTAGTGGCAGATTTACATTATAAGGGTGAACACACAGGAAATGCAAGAAAAGCTCCTAGAATAAAGGAATGGAATTTTAAGACAGGAGACAAATAAAAAGGCCTTCCAAGAACTAATAGTACAGAAGTTACCAAGTACTGAAACACAAAGTGCACAAAAGGAATGGAACCTCTTCAAAACAACACTAGTGGATAGTGCAATAGAAATATGTGGTAAAACAAATGGAAGAGTAAAAGAGAAACAAACTAGCTGGTGGAATGAAAGAGTGAAAAAAGCTTTTAAAGATCGAACTATAGCAAAGAAAAATAAGGATGTTGAAAAACAGAAACAAATAAAAGGTATAGTTCCACAAGATAAACAAAAAATAGAAGACCTCGAACAGGAATATAGAAACAAATTACTGGTAAAAAGAATTGTGAAGGAAGAGAAGATTAAAAGCTGGGAGTCATTTACACAAAAACTTGAAGAGGATAGCAAGGGTAATAAAAAAATGCTGTATGCATTAGTGAAGAGTAAAAGAACTAACAGGGAGGATATAACGGCAATAGAAACGGACGGTGGTACTATGTTCAGGAAAGCGGAAAGAATAAGAGAGGAGATGAAAAATTATTTTGACAAACTGTTAAATGGAGAGGTGGAAGAGGATTGCGGTGCCATGAAACCCAACATTCTGGAGGGAAAATATAAAGAGGAAAACAAAATTACATGGGCAGAAACAGAAAGCGCCTTGAAACTAATAAAAACTGGAAAGTCATCGGGTATAGATGGACTGTCAGCAGATATGATCAAAGCGGCAGGTATACCGGGCCTACAGTGGTTACATCGAACACTGGGAGTAATCTGGAAAGAAAATAGAATACCAGAAGAATGGAAGAAGGGACTGATCATACCACTGTTCAAGAAAAAGAGTAGAAGAAAGTGTGTGAATTATAGAGGAATTACTTTGCTGTCACACTGTCTAAAAATAATGGAAAATATCATAGAAAAAAGACTAAGAACAAATATAAAACATCGATTCGAGGAAGAACAATATGGTTTTCGATGCAATAGAGGAACAGTAGATCTTGTTTTTGCCATAAGGCAACTGATGGAGAAGCACTGGGAAAAAGGAAAGGATTTGATTGTTGTGTTCTTGGACTTAGAAAAAGATAAATGGGGTAGCGGGTGGCGGTGTCTAACCTACAATATCTCGGAGCTCCGGCGGGACGTCCCTGTGTCTGTACGCCAGTGTGCGGGTGGCATCTACGGCGATGCGCTTGTCGTAGTAGTTGCAGAGCGCAAGCTTGCTGGTCACAATGGTACTGACTTTATGATTGCGGGATTGAAACAGCTTCATGTCCCTGTACAACCATAACGAGGGGTCTTCGAGACATTTTCTGTAGTCATCAAACATGGTCTTTGCGGACCACGTTCTTTCTGACGATTTTAGCTTTCTTCTTGACGGTGCCCTCAGCGGTCCTGAAGGTGTAGAGTTTCGCTGTGAAACCTATAAACTCTGCGACGGGGACGCCGTTGCACTCGTCTTTGAACTTACTTAGCACTTTCTTGTTGGTCGTGGAATGACACGGGTAGGACGAAGGGTAGTCGGACGTATCGAAGAAGGTCTTGATTCAGAATCCTGCATGTCGCGTAAAAGTCGGAGGTCTCGATATCGTAGAAAAAGCTGTCATTATCCATGTACATGGGGTCGATTTTTGACCCATACTCTTCTTCATGACGTCATAATGAAAAGAATACATTAGGGTCTTGCTGGAATCTAAGACTGTAGCGCCCACGTAAATGGGCTTGTCCAGATGGATCGAGGTCTTAGACCGCTCGACAGCGCAGAGCGATTCATCATATATGATGCGGTCTTTGAAAGAGGGCTTGGCGATCAGCTTCATCAACCTCTTTGAGCTGCTGACCAGCTCAAGGTTCATGCGTTTTCTGACGTTCTCCAAGCACTTGCCGAAGACGGCATTGTTCATCAGCTTGAAGAAGTCCTTTTCGAAAGCGTTGCGGGCGAACTGTCTGTTAAGGGGTTTGAGGTCTTTATAAGGTTTGAGCTATGTGGACTGTAGGAACTGTAGGACTCTGTGGACTTTGGTTACGTAAAGACTGCGTGCCACGGCTTCTTTCAGTAGGGAGTAATGGCATACGTACTTGGTTTTGTTCTGAAGGGTGGTAAGGAGTTTCGAGCTCTTGGCTCCGGGAGGGGTCGCGTTGTCCGCCATGGACGTGAGGTCGTTGTGACAAACCTGCGTTTCTACGTCTTTCAGGTATTCCACGTCCACCTCGAGGGTAACTCCCTGCGGCAAATCATCGGGGATGTTACCTACATTCAATCCTATCTTGTTCTTTTCTCCGAATCATCGACCAAGGAAGAATCTTTGTAAGGGAGGTTACCGCTCATCGCCCAACCGTAGGGGATGTTTGCATCCACATCCATGAAGTAGTTGGAGGGCAGCTCTGGGTCGTAGCCTTCTACGTATGGTTTGTTGGCCTTAGAATGTTTCTTGATGCTCACAGAGATTCCTCCTCGAATACCTCTCTCCAGAAACATGTACATATCATAATCGGTTATCAGCTCCAGTTCTACCCGGATCTTATACACATGGCGTCGAAAGAGAAGCCTGGAACAGTGAAGTAATGAGCGCAATCGAGCCCGTATTCCTTCCTGCACAGCGACCTGAAATTCTCAGAGACGTCGGCCAACAGGAGGACATCGCACTTAAACGATGTGCCAGCGTGTGGATACTTTCGCAGGGTGTGGATGTTAAAACTGTCCCACACTTTCAGGGCATGACGGTAATCGTCGTCTGAAATGTGACCCAGTCAGACTGTTGTAGAGTGCTTCCTGAGACGGTATTTCCGTCTCCTCGAGTCTCTCCCAAGAGTCGGTGTACTCGTAAGGGTACACACCTTTCCTCTTCACTAGGGATAGTTGGGCCTCATCAAAGAAAGACTCGGTATGGGTGAAGCCTTCCGGAGGGAGATTATCCACCAAGGCGCTCAGGCTGCTTGCCATGAACCTAAACGTGTCTACAAACCTCGCGGCTAGCGTCTTGGTGAGACGTACTTCTCAGTGGAATTGGGGACGGCTGATATCCTCTTCTCATCAAAACCGAGCTGTCTGACTATGAAATGAGAGTCGTAATTGAACGAGTTGTGGATGAAGACGAGTAATAACTTCTGGTTCTGTCTTATCAGAGTTGAGGGGAACGCAGGAAAGAACAGGCTTTACTTTAGTTTAGTGTTCAAAAATATTTGTTATGTTTTTTTTTAGATAAAGCTCTTCAAACGAGTGCGGACCAGTGAAATGGCATGCCTCTAAGCGCTTGCGATGTAGCCTGCTACATGAGCTATGTCCACACTCGTGTGATGTAGCATGCTGCATTGCACGTGTGGGATACAGCAGCTGAATGGTAGTACAACTCCCGTATCCCGGTGCTTAATTACGTTAATTAGGTGGATCTGATACAGCTTGTACACATAAAGACGCGATGTGGCTTCGACGCGCACATTAGGCGTATAGCTTAGCTCGTTAATTATAGGTAAAATGGTAAGGATGTTTAAATACACAAAATATAAGAAGGAAGAAAACTCTATATGTACTAACTTGGTACTTACAGGTTTTGAGTGCGTAGATTGCTGCTGAAGTCGTTATTACACACACTGATGAAATTGACACTTAATACGGTTGCAAGCCTGCTTGAATAGTCACACATAATAGTTTACACAAATAACTTTAGCATTGAAATCGTTCGAATAGTTTTAACATTGATAGAGTCTAGGAAAGGCATGTTAGGAAAGTGCAGGATGTCACTACAAGTTCACACATGATATGCTAAGTTCATTAATTGAATGTACACGCCCGTTAAATGTATTTGAATACCTAATTGCAATAAGCCCGTTGCTTCGAATTGCACGTTAACCGGGGCCGTAAGGGCATACTTAAATACAGCGACAACACTTTGAGAAATGTGACTGGCGTTATGCGTTACTGACGCCTCATGGCGGCGTCCCCAGGACTGGAAAGGAAACGCGTCCGATCAGAACGAAAACGTAACTTACAGTGAGTGAGATTCGGGAAAGAAAGGAATATGGCGGGGAGTGAAATTAATAGAATTTTGCTATTGGCGGAGTGCGAGGCACGTGAACAGGAATAGCACATGCGCTGAGCTAATTAGTATGGTGATCGATACGGAATCAATATTAAGGATTTAATCGAGCGGGAAAGATTTGTTCTAGAACATTCGACGGCGCGCGGGGTATTTGAACTTATTGTAATACTGAACAATTCGCCCACCTAAAAATGCGGAAAGGGTTTTTAAGTAAGACGAGAAGACGAAAGTAAACAACGGACGATCGAAGAGATGTCCGCCCACCGAAGGCGGGAGAGCGATGACAAGACGTAGAGATCGTAGACGAAGATGAAGAAGCAGAAGCAAAGACGAGGCGACGATGAGAAGCGCAGAACGGAACATCTTGAGGTGGCGTCTCCAGTGCGCGGACTGAAGCGGCCCAGAAGAGAGGAACATCTTGAGCGGACTCACACGGGAGCCTCACGAGAAACCGGAAATTTTGCTGTGCTCACAAGCGAGGGCTTGATAGCAGTCACGACGGAAAAACGGCGGAGGTGAAGAGAAACTCGAAGTCTTCAAGCAGGAAGAACTTCAAGTGAAACGTTGAAAAGAGTGCAGAAGACGACGATGCGAAGCGAGACGTTTCTGATTGCTCCAAGCAAATCAGAGTGGGTGGCTACGTACACCCCTGAACGTTGAAGAAATGAGACGAGACGAGACGAGACGAATATGAATCAATTCACAGACTGATCCATGGCGAAGGCAGGTTGAGGCCCTGAGCGTTAACGAGATGAGACGAGACAAGACGAATATGAATCAATTCACACACTGATCTATGGCGAAGGCAGCTTGAGGCCCTGAACGTTGACGAGATGCAGTGAGGATCCACCCAAGAGAAGGCATGGAAGGCTCCGTTGAGATGTTGATCCAGACGAGCAACAGTTGCCGGAGGCGTTGAGAAGCGAGCGCAGCATCGTGTGCGCCGAACAAGAAGAAGAGTGTTAGAAGACGTTGATAGACGGCGAAGGCGTTGAGAAAACGTTGAGTTGCCATTGGACAAGGCAAGAGGATGTACGAATATTACGTGCGCTACAAGATTGAACGTTGCGGACAAGAAGACAAGCAAGGCGCAGAAGCACAGCGCAGGAAGCGAAGGTCCTGCGGGGTGAGTTTAACGTCGTCCCAGGACGAAAGAATGCGCGCTAGTGCGTTGGAAACAGAATGAGCGATGATACGGGGCGCATGTAGATACCATGAGAGGTTTTAAGTTCTACGACGCGCACGACATTGTCACGACCAGGAAACAATTTAGCGATTACACCTAAGGGCCATTGGGATGGCAAGGTGTCCAGTTTACCAGCGATTACAATTTGACCTACGACGACATTTTGGCCGACTTTGGTCCACTTGTGGCGTTGTATCTGGGTGTGCAAATAATTACGAGACCAGGATTTCCAGAATTATTGAGTTAAGTTTTTTAAGAGCAACCATTTGGATGCGAGCGATGTATTTTCAGCGATAGGTTTCTCAGGCGGTTGCAAAAGAGGAGCTCCGATGAGAAAATGACCAGGCGTTAAAAAGTTTTCGAGTTCGGACGCATCTGGAGACAAATCCAGTAGCGGTCTGCTGTTGAGCACGTCTTCGATGCGAGCGAAGAGCGTAGCGTATCCTTCGTAGGTGAGAATTGTTTGACGAAGAAGACGATGCAAACAATGTTTGGCGGATTTGACGGCTGCTTCGCACAGACCGCCAAAGTTAGGCGGAGAAGGTGGGTTAAGATACCACTCGATGTTTTTGGCGGCTAAGCATGCGCCAATTTGCGAGGAAGACGTTTTGATTGTGTTGTAGATGTCACGAAAGGCGTTCTTGGCTCCGACGAAATTGGTTCCGTTGTCAGAGAAGACCTGTGCGGGAAGTCCACGGCGTGAAGTGAAGCGATCGAAGGCAGCGAGAAAGGCCTTCGTGCTGAGATCTGAGACGACTTCCAGATGGACAGCTTTGGTGCACATGCAGACGAACAAACATAAGTATCCCTTGGTTGTTGGGGATTTTCTGAGTGAGTTTACCTTAACTGTGAACGGACCAGCGTAGTCGATGCCAACCGAGTGAAACGGACGAGAAGGAGTGACTCTGGATGACAGAAGATCGGCCATAATCGGTTGAATGGTCGTTTTGCTGAATCGAATGCAGCGGGTGCAGTGGCGTATGCGTTGTCTGATGACACTGTGAGCGGAGAAAATCCAGAATTGCAGCGTTACGAGAGATTGCGTTGTTCGAGGTCCGGAATGTAAGGAAATGTGATGATAATAATTACAAACCAAGTGTGTGAGGTGACAATGCTTGGGCAGCAAGTACGGATGCTGATGGTTGAAGTTGACGTTGGCGTTAGATAGACGACCGCCCACCCTGAGGGCTCCGTCTTGGTCTATGAACGGTTTGAGCGAGGCGAAGGATGATTCCAATGATTTACTCTTGGCGCAAGCGGCTAGTTGAGACGAGAAGTGTGTTGCTTGAGTGAGTATAATGCAGACTATTCTAGCGTGATTTAACTCAGATGCGGTGAGAAACGATGCGAATTCGTTAGTTTTGCTTTGAAGACGTTTAAAGAAGCGATACATGTAAGCGATGACTCGAAGCATTCGGTTGTAGTTGGAAAACTTCGTTAGTAGTTGGTCGTCCAATTCGGCTTTTAAATTGGCGACGAGCGTGATTTGTGTTGGACGTAAGTCGAGCTGATCGTTCGGAAGTTGAGGCGTGCTGACGGCAGGCCAGGCGGATGCGATGGTAAGATATCGAGAAGGTCCGTGCCACCAGATGTTGCTGTTTAGAAGACAATCCGGAGCGCAGCCTCGAGAAGCGATGTCAGCGGCGTTTTCACTAGTTGGAATGTGAGACCACAATTCCACGGTGGTTTGCTGAAGAATGCGCAAAACTCGATTGGAGATGTAAATTTTCAATAAGTGCGGAGGCGTTTTGAGCCATGATAGAACGATAGTAGCATCGGAGTTTAGTCGTGTTTCGCAAACGTTGAGCGACTTTGCGAAGTCAAAAATGGAAGCAAAAAGGCGTGCCAATAATAATGCAGCGCACAGTTCCAAGCGTGTTATCGTAACGATCGTTTTGGAGGGAGAAACACGGCTTTTGGTTTTTAGCAAATGAACATTGACAGTGTTGAGATGTTGAACGTGAAGATAAACGCAGGCGGCGTAGCCCTTTTTGGAGGCGTCACAGAACCCTAATATGCGGTAAGTAGCTCCGTAAGTCATTACTTGTTGAGGTAATGAGAGTGATTTGAGACATGGCATTTTGTCTGCAAATGAAAGCCATTGATTGACGAGCCCTTGAGGTAAGGGATCGTCCCACGCGAAGTCGTTGTTCCACAGAGTTTTAATGAGAGTTTTGATCCAAAACGTTGTGGGGATGAGGAAACCCATGGGATCAAAAATGCGAGTGAGATATGAAAGCACGGATCGTTTGGTGGGTGTACCGCTAAAGGTACAACCTGATACTTGTAGGCGTCATGAGCGGGTGACCATTGAAAACCCAATATTTTTATAGATGAGTCGTGCGAAAAATCAAGTGATGATTCCAGAAAACTGTCCCGAAAACGTTCGAGAAATGAGGCGCAGGTGAAAAACCATTTTCGAAGTTCGAATCCTCCGCGCGCGAATAATTAGAGAAGCTGTGAGATCAAATCGTTGGTTTCCTCGACCGTGGATGCACCGGTGATGATGTCGTCCACGTAGGAATGGTGACGTATGCGTAGGCGGCTAAAGGATAATTGTCGCCTTCATCGTTGGCAAGTTGCCTGAGAGTGCGTTGAGCGAGATAAGCAGATGGCGCGAGCCTGTAAGTAACTGTGTTGAGTTCGTATTCTCGGAGTGTAGAGTCGTTGGCAGGTTTGTAAAATATGTGCTGGAAATGTCGATCAGATTCACGGACGTTGATTTGGCGGTACTCATTTTTATGTCGGTGCATATAACAAAACGATGCACGCGGAACGATAACAATATGTTGACTATGTCGTTTTGAAGCTCAGGTCCCGGTAATAGGACGTCATTTAGCGTATTACCATAAGAATCTGGAAATGATGCGTTGAAAACTACTCGTATTTTGCCGTTGGGGTCGGAAGTTTTGAAGACTGCGTGATGCGGAATGACGTAGAAGACGGCGAGGAGGCGAGTGACATATGTTTCAAGTTGAGGTATTCGAGCATGAAATTGTGATATTCTTCGGACAATGCCGGTTGAGTTGAAACTCGTGATGCAAAATTTAGAGCTGATCGTGCTACGATGAAACGGTTGGACGTTAATGGAGCGTGGTTCGATCAAAATGGCAAGGCTACGTTGTATCGGCCTTGATGATCTCGAGTTGTGGTTGTTTTATACAAATTTTTGCAGAAGTCGTTATCTGGATGCGGGATTGGAAGATCGGATAATTCTTCAGACTCCCAGAAACGTTGAAGATCGGATTGAACATCGGAAACTTGAGTGAAGAGTAAATTCGATTGATGAGCGTGACTAGGCTTTGAATGTATTGGAGCTTGCCCGAATAAAACCCATCCGAAGACTGTTGACAAGGCGGAGGGCGTTCCCGGTATGAATGAGTGCGCTTCGTTAGCTACAATGTCAGCAAAAACACTGGCGCCCAATAGCAAGTCGATTGGGGCCGGACGATAAAATTCGGGGTCGGCTAATTGCTTGTTGGCGAACTGTTGTGCCACCGAGTGCGAAATACGAGTGGTAGGTAAATTATTAGTGATTTTGTTTACCACCAGAGCAGAGATTGATGTTTCAAAATTGTTGCTGATTAGCGATGCCACGTTTATTTGAGTTGTTCCCTTAATGGGCGTCAAAGCGGAAGTTATTCCCACAAGATTTTGACGACTGGGGGTTATAACAGCGTTATGGACTTGGTGGCGCGTTCTGTTATTAGGCAGGTCTCAGAACCGGAATCTAAAATGGCTCGGAGCTTCACGTAATCGCTGGATTCGTTTTGCACTAGCAGGAGTGCAGTGCCAAGTATTATAGCGGTGTTGCCGGTTTGACAAGCGAGAGTAGTACGGTCCGAGTTATCAACAATTGGGGCGGATGCAGGTGAAGATTCGTGCATCAGCGACAAAGAAGATGAATGAGCGCTTGAACGTTGATTTAAAGAGTGTTGGTTGGTGGCTCCGTTGGACGAGTTGCTCGTTTGCGTTAGTGGATGTCGACTGGCAGGAAGACGATTCGCTGCGCTGTCAGAATTACGACGTGCAGTGATTGTTGAGCTGCGACGTTCATTGAAGTCGGACGATCGTTTGGATGAAGCGGGTACTCGTTCCCGATGAAGGAGAGTGTGATGTTCTCTAGCTCCACAGGTTTTGCAAGAGCGTTTGGATCTGCAGCTGCTGCGGTGTGTTTGCCAAAACAAGCAAAACAACGTCGTGAGTTCGAAGGCGCTTGATACCGCTCGTCGAACGACAGTAATAAAAAATCAGTACAGGTAAAAATATTATGCGCGTTGGAATCGCAAAAATGGCAACTAGGGGTTTCCGGATCCTTTGGCTCGAAATCGTGTATTCAACAAGCAAGGCGTGACGTTTCGACAAAGAAAACTGAGGTGGCGCAGATTTGCGCATGACATGCCGGGTCGGCGTATTCGCCGTTGTATTGTTAGGAGAAACAGATGTTAACTCCGTAGTCTGCATGCGAGAAGCAATGTACGTTAACAATTGAGAATATGCAGGGATTTCCGTTGAGTTGATTGTAGATTCAAACGATTGTTGCACAGATAGGCTAAGATTGCGGTAAGTTATGCTAAATAACAAGAAATCGGTTAAGTCGATATTGAGCAATATTAAGACAGAAATTGCAGATTCGTGCACGCTGAGAAATTCCTTGAACTGTTCGTGATTGAATTCGCTAGGTACCGAATAATTGAATATCTGCGATAGGTGTAGATATGCAAGGCGGCGTGGATTAGCGAAACGTTCGTTTAACAAATTGTACGCAAGATTTTAATTTTCTGCTGTGATTGGCAGATGGAAAATTAATTTAAGCGGCTCGTCACGAAGACTGGTGCGCAGACAATGCAGTTTTTGAACTGAAGTTAATTGCGAATTGCTATGAACAAGGTCGTTAAAAAGCGAGATAAAGTTAGGATATTCGTCCAGTTTTCCGTTAAAAATTGGAAGCCTAATTTTGGGTAACTGTATGGGACTGCTGTCTGAGGCAGTTTTGCTTGAATTGTTACTGCTGGGTGAATTGTGTGCGAGAATTTTATAATATTTGTTAATGATGTCGTTTTTTAAAATTGCGATGGACTTTTCGCTGTCAGCTGTGTAATTATCGTTTAATTGCTGAACCAGACGATTTAAAATTGCGTCAAATTCGCAGCGCAACCGGTTTGCTTCCGTGTGAAAAGATGCGTTAGCGACGGCAGGTAAATTGATTTTTGATTGAACATTGATCATGTTGTCCAATTCACGTTCGATAATGCGAGCCTGCACAAAAAGCGGATTTTAGACGGGGTCAATGATGATGCGGCCGAGTCCGGATCCATTTTGAGTGTAATAATTTATAAATATTTGAAAAGATATAAATTATGTCGTTTATTTTGATTGGAAAAACTGTAATGCGTTTTGAAACACCCTGTAGTTCGGAAAATCGAAAATTCGATCGACGAGTTCGGATTATCGAAGCCAGTTGACGGAAGGTTCGGATTAACAACGTTGGCTTGAGATTCGTTCGGATTATTGAAATTAAACACCGCTGTGAATTAAACGTTTTGATTTTGTTGCAAGTTCGTTCTGAAATATTTATGTAACTGAATAAATGAATTTCGTTGTTGGTACAATCGTTAATATTGCTTGAAATGACGGCAATAGATTGATGCTGAATCGAGTAGACAGCTGATCTTGCTTGGATGCAGCCTAGTTTGATAATGACTGCGTGCGCGCGGTGTGAGGCTTGTCGCCGTGGCGATCCCCACCCATGATTAAAACGAGAAAATGGCTGACTGGCCTTTTACAAATCGTTGTTAGAAGGAGAGTGAGCTGTACCGGTTTGTGTGATCGCTTGGCGTTACTACTAACACTCGCACACATTCACACACACACACACACACACACAAGAAATGACATCATGTATCAATGAAATGTGTTTTAACCCGTTGTTAGTTTTATACATATACAATGAAATGCGCAAACACGTTTTTATTTTAAAATAAAGGTTTGCCGTAGTCCCTATTGCCATACAAAGAATATAATTTTACGGCAAAGGTTAAACAGCAGTTATCTTAATTGCGTTACATGTAATGAATCGCTCGTTACTATATTCAATGGACTGTGTATTGAAATTATGAGGTCCGGAGATGACCACTTTTGGTAACATCAGACACGGGCGGATCACTTTTATGGTAAAAAATCCGGTACGGACGGACCACTTTTGTGGGATACAGCAGCTGAATGGTAGTACAACTCCCGTATCCCGGTGCTTAATTACGTTAATTAGGTGGATCTGATACAGCTTGTACACATAAAGACGCGATGTGGCTTCGACGCGCACATTAGGCGTATAGCTTAGCTCGTTAATTATAGGTAAAATGGTAAGGATGTTTAAATACACAAAATATAAGAAGGAAGAAAACTCTATATGTACTAACTTGGTACTTACAGGTTTTGAGTGCGTAGATTGCTGCTGAAGTCGTTATTACACACACTGATGAAATTGACACTTAATACGGTTGCAAGCCTGCTTGAATAGTCACACATAATAGTTTACACAAATAACTTTAGCATTGAAATCGTTCGAATAGTTTTAACATTGATAGAGTCTAGGAAAGGCATGTTAGGAAAGTGCAGGATGTCACTACAAGTTCACACATGATATGCTAAGTTCATTAATTGAATGTACACGCCCGTTAAATGTATTTGAATACCTAATTGCAATAAGCCCGTTGCTTCGAATTGCACGTTAACCGGGGCCGTAAGGGCATACTTAAATACGGCGACAACACTTTGAGAAATGTGACTGGCGTTATGCGTTACTGACGCCTCATGGCGGCGTCCCCAGGACTGGAAACGAAACGCGTCCGATCAGAACGAAAACGTAACTTTCAGTGAGTGAGATTCGGGAAAGAAAGGAATATGGCGGGGAGTGAAATTAATAGAATTTTGCTATTAGCGGAGAGCGAGGCACGTGAACAGGAATAGCACATGCGCTGAGCTAATTAGTATGGTGATCGATACGGAATCAATATTAAGGATTTAATCGAGCGGGAAAGATTTGTTCTAGAACATTCGACGGCGCGCGGGGTATTTGAACTTATCGTACTGTACAGCACGAGTGAGGACATAGTAATTACTGACAGTTACATTAAACACACGCAGATTTTGTGTGAGTAAATCTTCTATACATCAATTTTCATTGCTCTATATAAGTCATAAATTTATTGAATCATGTAATACAATGCAAATTAATTTTTGTGGAATCGGTTTGGGTTTCGCCCACACGCATACCCCAGACCACCAGTAAACAAAACTGGCTATAGGTCCCAGCCTCGATAAACAGTTGCATTACTGTTGTACACATTGTGTTTCAATTCTTCCAATTTCATCTTATATATTAATCCTTTCATTGTTAATAAATTTGAAGTTTTTACAAGTACTGGTATTCTTATTTAGTTTATTTTCTTTACTCGTAGATAGGTCTTAACTGCGCTATGTTTTTTTCTTATTTCGAAGATATATATGCCTTCGTGGATCTTCTACGAAGTATAATTTTATAATAATCTTCCTTCAAGCATGACCTCTTGTCATGCTTGACCAAACTTACAAGACGTGCCAAAATTATAAAATTAAACAGGGCCAATGAGAGCCAGGAAGCTACTACATCTAAGCTAAAAACAAATCGAGTGTGGCTTATTCACACCCGCCAAATTGAACTCGTAGAGAAATGTAAACAATTACTGGTATCTCAACGAGTCCACCAAACTTCTTTCCGTAGAAGTGAGTGCTCTGAAGTCCGTTCCAGTCGCGTGAAGGCTGACAGAGAGAGACACTCACAACATGTGAGGCCGAGTCTGTTGAAGAACATGGCTTACGATTAGCGTCTCAACAGTTCCGTCAAGCTTCTATTCGCTGAAGTCAGTGCTCTAAAGTCCGTTATAATCGTCTTAAAGTTGACGGAAAGACAATAGCAATTTCGCGAGGCCGAGTTCGTTGATGAACATAAGCTAAGGTTAGCGTCTCAACAGGTCATTAAGTTAATATGAATAAGTTGAGATATATTATATCTCAATAAAGGCTAATTTATATTCATTAAAGGAATCATTACTGTTGGACATTAAAAAATAACTACGTTTCTGAAAATAATAAAGCGCTGCGTATTTTGATTTACACCAAGATCTCGCTTTTATTGTACATCCAACTATTTTTTCATTTATAAATGCTGACTTTGAAAGGAAGTACGAATAGATAACAATGAATGATTAAACAATATTAGACCTGACAGGGATCGAACTCGGTACACCAACAGACCGTCCATAGCACCAAGCAAACCGTTCGAAGAACGGGCATTTTAGCCAGTCTTTTATAATTTGCGCTTTTTACAACCCCTTGTTATCTCGCCGATCGGTAATTTTCTGAATTCAGGGCCGAAACCGTTGGATTCGCAGTAGATTCAATAACATAAATCAATTATGTATTTAATTCGGTGACAACCGAGTCTCTTGGAATTAAGTTTTTAAATTGTACTCCATGTGGGGGGGAATCTTGCTTCTACGTTGCCAGATTATGATGGACAACACCTTCTATAGTACCTTGGCAAAGCCTTTTCTTACCTGTTCATTTAAGTCCTAATGAATGTTTCTATACTCTATTCATTGTAAGAAAGATATGTCGAGTAAACACAGTGCGTCTGTAGTAGTGCGTGTAGATACTACACACCAATCACTGAGCTTGGTCATCCCATACTAACGGAGATAAGAAATCAAATGCGCTGAACAGTGCCTAACGCCCCTTATTTCTTCTGTAATAATAACACTACCACAAATGTTTATTTCTAGTTGTTCGTTAATATTGTCTGAATGTTGAAGTTAGTTTGTTCCGTATTTGGTAATCTATTGGTAATTTTTTTATGGAGTACAAATTCGTGTGTGCTTTTCTGAAAGTCTTATAAAATCAATTTTTTTGTGGAACTATAATGACTGATGTATCAGAATCTTCTGTTACCTAGAACCAAAAAGGAAACTATTCAAGAAGTGGTCCAAATGTAATCGGGTTAAATTTGTTTAATTAGTTAGAAAAAACCAACACTTGTGGCAGCGGAAGTAATAAAACTTACTTCTGAACTAAGTGGGGTAACAGTTAGTAGTACAAATAAGATGACAACTGAGAAGAAAAGAACTGAAAAATTACAAACACCTCTTAAAACATCTGATGTATAATTCTGTTGATGGGTAAAAGCGCTTATAAGTTATTGTGAAGTTTTCAAAGTGTCACTCACTGTAGCAGCTGATTCGATAGCCGCTGTTTGTTTCTCAATATATCTTTCTTACGATGAACCGAGTATACGTAACAAGTATAAGGATGGTAGCTCAGTTGTGAGCAATGCAGTGCGTTTGCCCTCGAGCGGAGACAAAAACGAAACTAGGAAAGATCCCCCGGACCCTCCTCCACAGCAGTGGACTATATGCATCTTGTGGACGTTTTATTTGGTTGGCGTACCCGGAATGCGATGTAAAGAAATATAAAATGAATCTGCCTCTTACCTTCTTTTTGCAGCGTGAATAGTACTCGTGATGAGTGGGGGTAAAATGGGAAAACAAGGATAAAGGGTTAGGTATACCAACTACACTGCTGTCTTCTTCCAAGGAGCGATTTCTTCATAAAAACCACGGTTGTATGCCGTTTTCCGGGTGCACGTAAAAGCGATGCAATTAATTATCGGCGGACTGACCAACTGTTTATGGCGCATTTTAGTGAGCGAGTGTGCGGTCAGCGGGAGTAGTTTAGTAATAGGCTTCCTGCGTTGACGCCATCTTGTTTTTTGTGTTAAGAGTTAGAGAGTTGGAAATGACGTCATCTGTCTTGAGTGTTAGGCCAAGCCCTCGACCGATCAGAGCACAGCGCCCGCCCATTTCCGGGGTGGCGGGGGGTTCATCTATCTGACCACCCTCACCCACGGATGGGGGGTGGTGGGGTCGCCCTGCATCAACGCAGAGTTATCTGTCTTCCTGCGCCGACGCCATCTAGAGAGTTGGGAATGATGTCAAGCCCTCGACCAATCAGAGCACAGCGCCCGGAGGGGGGGAGGTTGTTGCTCTGTCTGACCTCTGGACGACCCGGTGGAGGGGGGGGGTCGCCACCATCTGACGTCATCTGTCTCGAGCGGGGGGGGGGGAGTAGCCCTGGCCACGCCTTCGACCAATCAGGGCGCTCCGCCCGGATCACGTGATGCGCACGCGCCGAGCGGGCAGAGTCCCGAGGCCCGAGGCCCGACGCCCCGACGCCCCGCGCCGGCGTAACCAATCGCACAGGGTGCACCGCGATCGCATTAAGTATCATATCACGTGAGTTTGTTGACCAATCAGGGTGGTACGCTCGCGTTGATAGTGACTGTCCAACAAAAATTTTAAAGATTTAGAGCTTTTAACTCTATTTTATGATCTTCGCATATTTTTATTATTGGAATGACTAACACTACAGTCTAATATGTATGAACCGCAGACTTTAAAACTCAAATCGTGGTGTGCGGTGATAAATATGCTACTTAGTCACAGCTATACGGGTCTAGACCAGTATGAAAATAGATTCTTGGTAGGGTTGTCGATGATTGACGTGAACCATGTGGGACTATATGGTGTTAGTGGATTTAAAAAGATGACTGTAAAATATTACAATATTTACTATCTTATAAATTATATAGCGTGGCCTTTTGAATATAAAACCATTAGGAGAGTGTTCACGCTAAAAAAGGACGCGCGTAAATTTATAGAAGACAGCATTTAGATTAAAAAAATACAGTTTATTTATGTTTTTGTAAAATCTTTATGCCAATAAAATTGTTATTAAAAATTCAATCTAATTTTATTTATCTATGTAGTATTTTTCATTGTGTGTGTGTGTGTGTGTGTGTGTGTGTGTGTGTGTGTGTGTGTACAGAATATCTCAAGAACGGAACATCGTACGAACATGAAACTTAAAACTTAAGTTACATACCACTATCGGACCTGACACGAACATTTTCATTAAAATCGGTCAACCGGAAGTAGTAGTTTATTCGTGTAATTTTTTCACTTTTTGCGATTTTCTCAAAAACTACCCTACGAATTTTTTTTTAAATCACCTGGTTTAATAAATTTTATATGCTCTATAAGATAGGGTAGGCGCCATGTTCACTGAAATTCTTGGTGAGGCTGTTTTCACTTAAAAAATTGATTTTTTAAGATTGCGGCCTTAATATGCATTTTATCTCAAAAATTTATATAATAAAAGTTGTAGAGAATTTAAAATTCTACAAATTCTAACACAAACTTTTTTTTGTATAACGCTTAGTTTAGCGATAATTAGTGATTATCTGTTTTTTGTTTCACGTAACCGTTTGAAAAATCGATTTGTTTAAGATTTCGGTCTTGGTATGCATTTTACAACAAAAGTGTTTATAATAAAAATTTTTAGAAACTTAAAAAATCTACAACCTTTATTTAGAGCATTTTTCTTTACAGAGCCTAGTTTAGTGTGAAAGAGTGATTTTCCGTATTTTTAAGCCAAACTGAGGTTGATTTTCATTTTGTGTCGTTCACTCATGATTCAAATTAGGTTATGTTTATTGAGGTTAGTTTTTTGTTTATTTCTAATGTTTTATTACTAATGTTAGGTTTATTGTTAATTATTTAACTCGAAAACCGGACGCAACAAGTCCGTGTGAAAAATTGTTTAAGTGATGAGAGGGTGGCAGGAGTTGGCGTCCCTCAGGGATCTGTCATTTCAGCAGATCTTTTCTCGTTATTTATTAACGATTTATTATTTGAACCCTTCTATGGTAGAATTACAGCTTTTGCTGATGATATTGCATTTATCTACGCAAGCGATAAATGGTCGCAAATTTATGACTTTATATCACATGATTTAGTATTGCTAAGAAAATGGTGTGAGAGAAATGCAATGGTAGTAAATGCATCAAAAACAAAAATAATTAGTTTTGACTTAGTCGGTGTCAATTTCGATCGTGACATTAAATATCACGTTTGTTCCGATCCTGTTGGATGCAGCTGCGAAGTAATTGAACAGGTAAAAGAAATAAAATATTTAGGATTGATTCTTGATGATAAGGTCTCCTTTAGAAATCATGTAAATCAGCTACATTCTGATATCAGTAAATCAATTCGGGCATTTTATTTCTTAAGAAACCTTTGTGGCTTAAGTTTAATGAGATCTATATACTTTTCTTTGGTTCAATCGCGTCTTCAGTATGCTATTGAATTTTGGGGGGTACTCATGATAAACTAATAAATAAATTGTTTGTAACTCAAAAATATTTCATTAAAATATTATTATTTAAACGTCAGAGAGACAGTACTGTTAATGATTTTAAAAATTTACGTATCTTGCCCATTAAAAACTTATTTATTTTTAAAGTTTTAAAACTATTTTATAAAAAAAGTGGCAACAGAGGTACTGAAAACTTATATCACAGAACTAGAGGTTCAAGCCAACAACTTTTTGTAAGACCGAAAGTTAATAAATCCTTTTTTGCTAAAACTTTTGTTTTTTTGGGTCCGAAGTGTTTTAATATGTTGCCTATTGAAATTAAAAATAGCTTAAACATGCTAATATTTTCAAGAAAGGTTAAAGATTGGCTCAATGAGATAACTGATGTTGATTCACTTGTAAGAATTGTTGGTTAGTGTTGGTGTTTTACCGTTGCTGACTTGCAGTGCTTGCTATTCAGTCTTTGTAGGAATTTACTGATCTTGGTAAACAATATAACAATAATAACAGATTTTAGTGTTAGTCATGTACAGGTGAATATCTGCTCTGAAGATTGACGGCTGGGTTAATATTGTTGTTAAAAAATATAGTTAACATGCGCTGTAGCTGCCGCTAAAATTTGAATTGTCATTTGTAGTGGATGACGACATTTGATGTGAAATTTATTTCTATAATTCATTTGATTTGTAATTCATTTGTAACTTGTTTTTATGTATTTTGTATCTTTTTTTTAATATATATAACCACCTTTTACTTGAGTTGGTGGTTATTTATTCCTAGTAGATAAGATATAATTTTGTATTTGTATAAAGTGGAATAAATAAATATTATTATTATTATTATTATTATTTACATTGGCAAGAGAAAGTTGTGTGAGTGTTTCACACCAGATTTTTAAATTTATATTGGCTCAATTTATCCAAACTGATTCAATGTGGATGAACTATTTCATCCATTCTTGGTAAAAACTCAATTTACCTCAAATAAAATAATACGCCATTAGACGCGGTAACCTATGCTTGGAAGGGTTAAGCACTTTCAAATTGTAATTCCAGTTAGTACTCCAAGTATTATACGACTTTTCCAAGGTAGGATAGAACACTGGAGTATAAACTTCAATTACATTTTGAAGTGCTTAACCCTCCCAAACATATGTTACCGCGTTGGATGGTGTATTATTTTATTACAGGAAAATGCGGTTTTTAGCAAAATGGATAAAATAGTTCATCCTAATTTACCTAGTGTGGATGAATTGAGCCAAAAAAGTTAAAAAATGAGAGACATGGGGGAGGGCTAGCTCGAAGTTAGCCCCTCCCAGTTTCACTTGATAGTCTCCTGAATTTGAGCGAAAAAAATTTTTTTGCGAAGTAGTCCGGAACAAACAGAGATCTGTCGATTTAGGCCAAGAAAATTTAAAAATTTTTGTTGTAGCGGGAGGGGCTAGCGTGAAGTTAGTTCCTCATTTTTCTTGAATTTCTCGCTATTTGATCAAAACAATCGAAAATGTTTGCGGACCAATCCAGAGAAAACACAGAACAATCGTTTCCACAATTTTTTTTGTTTTTTAATTTTTGTGTGGGGGCTCCGTAGACCAGATACTATTATTTGCAACTTTAGTTCGAAATATGATTTTTTTGTGTATTGCCATCAACTTTTACCGTAATTTTATTACTGTTAATGACAATGTTTTTTTCTCTAGAATTTCAACTTACACAAAATATTCTGAATTTTGTGGCCAAATGTACAATACTATTTTTTTTCAATATCCAAACGTTTAACCAATATCTATCTGCAGACATGTGCATCCTTGATAATGTCCTGTAAAGCACTAAAAACTACATATTTCATTTTCTAAATTATCATGTTTACTGTCATAATATTTAACATTTTGTTCAAGTTTTATCTTAGAATTTGATGATTGTTGTCCCTGACCTGAGGTACTACGGGTTAGGTGACAGGAAATGCCAACAGTAGTTTCTTTCGTTTTACCTAC
Organism: Catonia carolina; assembly: GCA_035578175.1. Lineage (NCBI taxonomy): Eukaryota > Metazoa > Arthropoda > Insecta > Hemiptera > Achilidae > Catonia > Catonia carolina. Next base: position 7,538,277 of record JAQMRL010000004.1, read on the forward strand.
AACACCTTTTTTGTGAACTGAACTTCTACTCCCTAACTTTCGTTCATTTCCAGTGGTTTATCAATAACTAATTACTTTATAATAATTAATTACTGAACTGCTTTTAATTACTGCAGCACAATTGACTTAGAATTTTTATTATTAGTTTTTAATTTTTTTAAATTCACACTAACAGCTTGGTCATTAGCGACTACTGTGGGTTTAGGTACTGAGAAGGTGGGTTTTACCGTGTTAAAATTTACAGACCCTAGCCGGGAATCGAACCCGGGACCTGTCGTTCAGTAGGCTAGCGCGCTAGTCACTTCGCTACAGAAGCCGTCATTCAGAATATTAATGTACTGTATGCAGGGAGAACAACATGATATAATACCAACTTTAACAATACCACAAAAAAATCCATACTAATAACTAAAAAATCATACAAAAAAAAATTTTTTTTCTATATTTCTAGGTACATTTTGTTTGGACATTAAAACAAACAATATTTTTCTCTGAAAATGCAAATTTTTAACGCCAATAAAAACTATATTATTTAAAACAGATTGTTTTATAAGATTTTGAAGAAGAAGATACGACAATCCGAAAATCCATTTACTAAAAATTTGATCAGGTGTCCTCCAAAATCATCAAAATCAATAAAAAATTTTTGGCTGAAATTTAATTACATCGAAATTAACAAAATGGATATTAAATTCTTGATTTGCAAACTTCTAGTGCTTACCATAATTCTGTCTACTTTTTTCAAAACAGGTAATTGCATTTGAATCTGTAATATTAAAAATGTCTAAATTATGTTTATAAAATCATTTGTTTGCAACACTTAACCTAGTTCTTTCAGGATCTAATAACAATGAGTAGACTAATAAACAAACTTAATTGAAACTACTTATTAAGTTTAACTGTTTTTTGAGCTAAAATTATTAACCAAATAGATATAAATTAGAACGAATTATTGCGCTTGGTTAATTGAAAATAATATGGTGTGAAAATACTCACATGACTTTCTCTTCCCAATATAAAAATAATGAACTATTTAACCCATGTTTAATTATAACTTAACAATGTAATATGAAAAAGTAAGTAAATTTTTTAAATTTTCTATAACTACCCATCCTGATATACTCATTGGCGTAAAATGATTACTAAGGCCTCAACCTTTAAAGGAAAAAACATTTTATCACGAAAGCACAGCCTACCGAAAATGTCAGCAGATATACCGCTTATCATATATTAACTAAATTGAACACAAAAACGTTAGTAAATGAGTCCAGTTTTTTAAAAAACGTTCAAGCCATTTTTGAAAGTTATAAAGTAAACAAATCATCTTACTACTTCCGGGGACCAGTTTTCATAAAAATGTCGTGTTGAGTTTCCTTGTTGTACTTAAGTTTCAAATTTCAACTTTGTACGCTATTCCGCTCTTGAGCTGTTTTCTTCACATTACAGTTTTAAGATCGGAAAATATTTTTTGTTTTCAGCTTACACAGGAACTAAAAATTTTATCCATGCATGATATAATTGAGGCGGTCTCACCACGGAGGTGGCGTCATTTCGAATTTGTTTTGTTCTTGACATGAACGAATTAAAATAAATGGGTAGGGTGTAGTCTGTGCAGTCTAGACTGATGGCTTCTGGATTCTGATCGTTTCAAAGTCATATTTGGTATCTGGTGCAAAACTTGTAAATTGCTTTTTGTAGTGTGGGAGTACCGTGTCCAGTATAGGCCTATGTTATTAATGGATATGTACCAAGGTGAGTATGTGATGCTTTTCAAGTATTTCTCATAAGAACCTGTGAAATGTATCAATAGCACTGTGATGTGTTGTACCCCAAAATTTTATCCGGTTATACTCGTAAATTAATAATTTTATTTTTGGGCGATAGTTTACATTTTCCGTTAACCATCCAATACACAGTTGGTATTTGAGATGTAGCTGCTTTCTTTGCTCCATATTTGAGTCCTTTGAGTCCACCACGTTAGGCGCCCCTTCAGGTGGAGTCAAAAGTGTTGCGCATCGGATTCGGGATTTTGTACGTTGTTTTAAAACACTGTTTGAAATGTTTCCCGTTTTAGTGCAAATGTGATGTTTTATCAATATTTTTATCTACAGAGCTTAGTTTAACGTCAAGTGATTATATCGGATGTGGTCGAATAGAGGTCAGTTTTTATTTAGTGTAATTCACTCGTGATTAAATTAGGTTATTTTTCACTGTTAAGGCTACTATCCCCTGGGGTAAATAATAAATAAACTAAAAATACCTCAACTCATTCGGTATACTTTTAAATATTCGCGCCTGCAGTCTGATGTGTTGGAGCAACGCCTGCACTAATCTCGAAGCCAACGTCATTGTAATGAGTATGTACACTTTTACTCATAGCTAATTCTTACCTAATTCTCTCCCTTTAATTCCGTTGCTTGTCTTCCGCTCCTTCCTTTCTACCCAGTTAAACGTTATCCGTCATACATCTTTTGTTGCGCTCACACGACCCAAGCTTTATTATTTATCCTACATACTTTATCGCGTTGGGAATAGCCCCATTACGAACCGAGACTTAAGTTTGAGAACTGCTTGAATATTCTAAGATATATTTTCAAAATCTCTTGAAAAATCTTAGAATCACATATAAATTTGTTTATTAAATATTTTAGTTTCAAATTTTATTTTTGCTTTAAAAGTAATAAAATTCTTGAGACACCTTGTAATTTTCATTCATTGACTCTTTCAAGCATGGTAGATTGTAGTTTGAAGCACCATTTACAAAGGCTTAAAAGGATGGTGGTACAATTAAAAAGAAAATCGTAATTTTCAACGCACAGAAACTCATGATTTAAGCCACCTTGTACGCTATGTTTAGAGTGCAGCATTTTACAATACATTATATTTAAGGTCGTAATTTCATAAAATTGACAGCTGCTACCTCGTGTTTTTGTTGTGATTTTGTGTAATGGTTTTCGTAGGCCTACATGATTTTTATCTTGTGAGCATTTTGATCTGTTGCAATTGAAATTGCATGTTTTTCTGATTACGATGAATACTCATTTCGTAATTTATTTTAAACTTCATTATTTTATATGTATATTTTTGAAGTCTAAACAGTAGCACACCATGCATTGACGTACTCTCATCAAGCCTAACCTCAAATCTGTAAACATTAGTCGTGAAACTGTAAACATTAGTGTTTACAGTTTCCATGCATTTCAGGCATTATGACATGTTAAAAATAAAAACTGCTGTCAGGTTTATCATTTAATTAAAAGGATTTAAGAGTAATAAATGTATATATTTGTAATTTGTATACCTTTAATATTTATATGTAATAGTATATCTATACATTCTGTGTTCGACTTAACAGCAGTCAAATTTTGTTTTAATTTATTTAAAGTCGCATCAGGCGCTTGGTCATTAGCAACTACGGTGGATTATGTTGCTGTAACTGTGGGTTTTGACTTGTAAAATTTCCAGACCGCAGCTGAGAATCGAACCCGGGACCTCCACGTGGTTGGCTAACGCGTTAACTACTATGCTACGTAGGCGGCTAGTCTTTTTTAATTTGAAAAGTGCGTTAGTTCCTTCTGTTTGTTTTTAGCATCGGATTAATAATTATGCACCTGTGTATATCAAAATATGTGTTAATTAGTGTATTGTTTCTAAAATTCATTTGTCATGAGTTAATAATTATGTTTATTTTAGTTAACAAAATTAGCGAAATTCTCTATCTTCTCCTTTTATATCATTGTACGTCATTAACTTATTTTAAGACAGTTGCTACATGCTGGTCCAATAAATGAACCTCCCATTTACAAAAATTTCAGGCGGCAGGATTTCTTTTTATGTCTTTCATGAATAATAATTTATAGTTGAAACAAATCACCTTTCTGAAAGAAAACTAGAAATTTTTTTTAGTTCAATTCGATTCTAAAATCATAGTAGTTTAGAAGCTCTGTCGTATGCTTAAATTTGGTGATTCCGGTTTTGTACTTCGTGGGATTTTCCATTAATATTTTGCTTCATTAAAGCTAGGCATTGATTAGTTTTCTATAATCTGTTAATTAATTGAAAAATCCATCTCCATTTGATACATGGTTGTCGCGAGGGAAATACTCTCTCGCTCTCCTTTACTTTGATTTTTTTGACCAGTCATTCTATAGTTTCAATGAACAGTCATGTTCACCATCCTTAAACGTTTATGCAATATTTTCTCCTATATTCTACGCCTGTGTTCTACTAGCTGTGTGCAAGCAAACATCTTTTCTTCAGCAAAATTTTTCAGGTACTTAATTTTTATGAAGAATTTATTTAATCTTTGTCTAAAATTTAAGTTCAGGGTTTTTAATACCTCCGGTTTGGGGCTATGGTACAATTAACTGGCTTTCTTTATTTTAAGTTATTAGGTGATTTTGATGTAAAAAAAGTTTTTTTTAAAATCTATTTCCCCTCCAAAACAGGATGAATACGGCCGTCTTACGCAACCCACCTTATCTTATATGTCTAAAAATGGTTAAAACTAACGTTGAAATATAAATTTAATAAGTTTTCGTTCCAATTTTGTTTTATTAGTTATTAATTCCTGTATAACTTTTTTTGTTTTTTTCTTTGCCCTAAAAAAATTTGGAAGAAGTTGTTTTGTTTTTCAAATATTTCTTCCAGCATTTAAGAATTTTCCAGACCTCCTTCACATAGTCATTTTGCCGCATCAATCGGTTCGACTTTAAAGATTTTTTTTCACGATTTAAAATCCTTGTTTTCATAGTTTTATTTCTACTCTCAAAAAACCTACAGTTTTTTTTAAAGTAACGTCCGTGGGTTTCTGTTTAATCTTTGTTAATTCCTGACATTTGCTATTCGCCACTTTTGTAGGCGAAATAGATTCGGGAGTTCTTATAGGCATATTCTTTTCTCCAAACTCTTCCTTGTTATATTTTTTCTCTTAAAAGTTTTTAAAAAAATATAAAGTCATTGTTATTGTGACAATATAGAAAAGACATGATTCGTGAAATTTCTAGAATTTCATTCATGAAAATAGTAAAGAGTGGATAATAGAGTGAAATAGTAACAATAGTAACAAGTTGGAACGTGCTCGCCACTCATCATGCGGTCTTGGGTTCGAATCCCATTCAGGCACGGCATTTTTTCACACGTTACAAAAAATATAATTTCATCATTCACCGTCTGCATTACCAGTAATTGCAGAACAGTCGGACGTTAATAAAAAAAAAAAAAATTGTAACAATAAGTGACAATAGGACAATAGTGACAATAAAGGTGTGCCTATTCATGAAAGTTGTTTGAAATAACTGCGCTATTGTGTTTGATATAAGGTCGAGTATTGTTGTACAGCTATTTATGAAGGGGTCGGTTGTTTACGTTTTCTATTTACAATAGTTGACTTGTTTACAATAGATTTTTCTAGCACTCATTTATAAAGGGTCTTTTTGTACCTTACTATTTGTATCGAAGTTTGGTATTTTTCGAGTAGGTTCTTTTGATTCACTATAAAAGAGACCCCAGAGCACGGTGAGGGTTAGTATTGTAATGAATTTCTAAGATTTTGTCTCCAAAATCTTCTCAATTCATTTACAATCCCGTTTTTCTGATTTTTGTGCCGGATTTATTTTATTTTAAGGGTTATGTATTTTTCTTCATTGAATTTAATTATTTTATTCATTTATTTCTAGTTGGTTTTAGTTCACTAGATTTTTATTCCGTATTTAAATTTACGTTTTTAATTCTTAGGCTTACGTCCGGTGTCCGATTTCATTTTTGTCGCTACTTCTTTATTGTTCAGTTACTCACACGTGTAATTTGTATCTCTCTCTCTTTCTATCTTACACGATTGATTCTCTCTCTCACTCCCACTGTTACCGTCGTTTTATTTTCCATATATTTTTCCTCGTTTAAATTTATAGTATTTCCGATGTATCGGCATTTTTTTCGCAGCCTCGAACGCTTCCATTCGTGAACGTTAGGGGAATGACCTTTTTTTGCCTTTGTGTGCGTTGAGTTTTTACGCCTTGTCTTGGACAGGATGTCGAATCGATAACATCAAATTTTACAGGTAAATTATTTTTCTTTCCCAATATGGGAAAATTACCTAAATTTAAATTTAAGTACCATGTTTAATAATTTTTCAGGTTTAACTTAAACAATTTTTTTTTAATCTATTTTTTTATTAAATTTAAATTCATAATGTTTCTTAATATTATTATGGTGTTTTAAATATCCTATTTATAGACTAAATAAATCTCTTTAAAATGTTTAATTAATTTTAAGGAAAAAAAAAACTTAATAAGTTCAGTATATTTTTCTTCTTTTAAATTTTTAAATCTTAAATATGACAAATTTTCTTTTAAACTCTTGTTCAACGACCACTGAGTTACTTAAATTTTTCTAAGTAATTCTTTTACTAAATTTCATCTTGCAATTCATTTTTTTAATGTCTTAATTTTATTTAGTTTTTTCCCCGAAAAATAAATTCATTACTATATTTATTTTTCTTCACCTTAATTCATTTATTAAACTCTTCCCAAGAGATTTTTTCCCCGTTTCAGTCCAAGGACTTTAAAAATAGTTTTTCTTATATATTCCTATTAATTTATTATATTCATATTAAGTATTTTCTATTGTTAAATCAAGTTTTGTTAAAATTAATTTATTCCAATTTTTTTTAAACTGTATTGTTATTTAACTAATTATTTTTTTCAAATTTTAAATGAATTAACAATTTTACTTAAAAATCATAATTTTATTTATTTTATTTAGTTTTTAGTTATTCATTAATAAATTATTTTAGCTGCTCATTAATTTTTTTATTATTTTCTTTCTGTGTCAAATGTCATTGCGTCTAGACCTGTGTGGTTCTTTAACCAAACCTTCGCGGTACTAAAAGCGAGTTTTTACCATCAATTGAGCTACGTTATTCAAAAAATCTGGGTTGCCAATAATCCCCTGAGTCCAATTTCAGCGTCTGGTTGGATTCTAAAAAAATTGGATGGTGGAAAAGCCCCCGCATTATCTCTGCAAAACACCTTACACAATTAGTGTAATTCGCCGTGCTTTTTTTTTACATCTTTTCACCCTACAATATGGTAGAGGCGCCGTGTTGTGTCCTCATTTTTTACTACAAAATGGTGGAGGTCGCCTCTCTTTCGAGGTACTTACATCATTTTCCCTACAAAATGGTGGAGTAGCGCCGTGATTTTTGATTCAATGACAAGACACATGATTTTAAAAAAAATTTTTGTTAGTTACATTTAATACTTATATTGCTAAGTTAAGTTACATGTTAATTTTAATTTATTGAATTTTTTTAATTATTGTATCTTAAGCGTTTTTCAGGTTAAGAATAATTAAGGGATGTTTCTGTAAGTAACAGATACTGTATTTTTTTCTCTTACTTTTCTTCCATTCAGAGATTTCGTTTACAATTTTATGCCTAGTCCAAAGATAAATTTTGTTGTATTTTTATAAGGAGTTACCCTGCACTCGACCCTTCGTTTGTTTACATCGGGCAGTTTTAAGGCTCTAGTCTTCCTGAACCTGTTCTATGTTCATTGTTCTATCCCCTTCTATTTGAAAATTTTGGTTTCACATTAGTCAGTCTGGTGCAATATTGCGTTTCTATTCAGTATTGATACGTCTTACGTCTGACGCAGGTTGGTTCTATTCGTTTTCTGTATTTTTTTCTTTTGTTTGTTCATCTTTCGTTATTTCACCTATTGCCTTGCAGTTACGATCAGTTTTTAACCATAGGTACTTGTTTTATTGTTTGTTCAATTTAGGTTTTATTATATCTGATTTTCAGGCCTTTCCAATGCACTTTTTTTCATTGAATGTCTTCTAAGTTACACTAGGTTTTCCTATCTTTTTCTGTAATCTCCTAATAAATACTATAACTGTGTTCTAAAATTAATTTTTGTATTGTGTTGCATATATTTACTTATTTGTTAATAAAATTTGACATATTTTCAGGTGGTAATATAATTTTTTTGCTGTTGTTAAAATTATAGTTAAGCTATTTCTATGCGTAAATAGCTGTTAACAGCAAAACAAGTTCTGTACTATTATTCAATGATTTGTCTATGCAATCCAATATTTACAGAACAATTTGTGTGGAAAATTAATTATAAAGTTTTTCGTCACGACTGGATGTTTCTTAATTCAATAAAATAACTAATTTATAAAATTATGATAATTTTTACAGCGGTTTATTACCGAATTATTGCTCAATTTTAGGTGCATTTTATAAATCACAAGACTATGTACCTACGTTAAATTTTGGTGATTTCTTAAACACTTTCACTTTATGCAAAATTTTAGTTGCCGTCAGTGGCGAATTTGTCTAACTCATATTTAGGCAGTAAATTTTTCAAAATACTTTTAATAAGTATTAATAATTTCATGTCATAAAACTCAAACTAATATATGTTTTTCTTGTTTTTGCATAATATACCAGGGTAATTGGAGGAGAGAAAGCAGAGATCATTCTTAAGAATACTAAGACAACACAGTTTTCATTGACAATACCAGAACAGCTGTTTCATTTTGACAAGACAGTTCAATCAACTCTACTACCTATATTCTACAGGAATCTTTGTACAGTACTAAGTATCATTAGTAAAACAATCGCAAGTATAAACAATTCATTTTACACTCATAATTTTTATATTCAGTTTTAATGATTACTATGTGTTTATTTTTTCTATGTAATTTAAGCCTAACGTTACCGATTTTAAATAATCTGTTTTCATTTTTATATACTTTAATACATAACTTCTTATGTAGTTAGATTTATTTACGCGTTATCTCGCTTCTGGTTACATGTTAATTCACTTCATATGGTCATTTTATTAGTTTTTCTATAATGTACTTTTCACGGGTTTTAATTTTCGCGTTTTTTCACAATTTCTTCCCACAAATGTTGACTTCTTTGTTTTCAAGTATTACAGCTGTTATTATCTTTCCAATCCATATTTCACTTTAGCTTTTTCTGACTTTTTAATTTTTGCTCTTCTCTGTTCATTTTATTCAGTCACTATTTTCCTCCTGTAATATGTTTATAATTCTTTTTCTTCATGCCTATTTTTATTTTGTAGGATTTATCATGTCTGTCTATCTGTTATCTTACAGAAATTGTCTATATACTTGATTACTTTATTTATCCAGTGTTTAATAAACATGAAATAGGTAGCTTCTTAAGAACTGTAATATGAATTAATTTTGGATTTAAATTGAATTTTACATGATTTGATGATACATTTGCATAGTGCTGATCGTACTGAATTTTATTAATCTAAATTTTATTTAAAATGAAAGTTCAATCACCTTCACACTTTATAAATATAACTACTGTTGCTACAAATTTAATATTACATTTTATTCATTATCATTTAAAACTTACGTATGGATTTGTTATGTTAAACAGTTCTTAATGAGTGACGATTTCATGATTATTTTCCTGTCATTTTGAATTTTATTTGGGTTTTTAAACTTAATTTAGATTTTAGGGTTTTAGATTATATATTTACCTATATTTCAGTTAGGTTATAATTATCCTAAGTTCATAGAATTATTTCTAGTTTTTTTAATATTCATGACTACTCGACTCTGGGTTTCTTGATCTGTGGTTTCTATTCTTATTATACATTAGATTTTACAATTAATTTTTGATGCATATTTTATTTCTATAATTACCAATGCTTCCGTTATATTCTCATCATTTTAACATTCTGATTCAATTAACATTAGATTTTACAATGATTTTCATTTTTAGATCATGTGATTTTATCATATTTTATTTATTTATTCATTACTGACTTCTATTCTTAATGTCTCGATTTAGTGACCAGTTTTCACTAGGCATTCGATTGTACTGTAGTTACATTTTTATCTTTTATTTTGATGCTTTGAATTTTATTTTTAGGTTTACCTTTTATAAGATGTTTCTTTTATTATTTACTTCATGTTGCTCTCAATACGTCATCGTACTTCAACAAGTTTTTACCTATATTTCCCAATTTTCTTCACAAACAGTTAGTTTTCTGAAGTACTTTCCATTTTATTCTTATTTATTGTTAGGTAGCCTTCAGTATGTTTCATTAGTGTCAGCTGTTTTTCATTCATTTTTACCAGTTTACTTTCATTTCATTTCACATATTTTTATTTAAGTTACCTTTCTTCCATGAGTTATCACACTTCGGAAAGCTCCTAGGGACGCCTAATTGTGTTCAGTTTGTATTGAGGGGTAGCTTCCTTCGATCCCTTACCTTGTCCTTGTGTCTTTCCAATGTCTACCATTTGCCCTACCTTGATTGAATACTGGGCCCTATTCTTTGCCTACCTTCTCGGGTTGGGATTCCGAGAAGCGAGGTGTTTATCCCACTGATGGGGTTTTGTATGCAGTCAAGATTGTATGTGATGGATGAATGCAAATGAATGTTGGCTGTCTCTGATTGTGTGATTGCGTGTGTGTTTGTGAGCGTTTGAATCAGGGGGCAATCGTAGTGCATTTTTCCTTCTATCTTTTTTTGTTGTTTCTCCAAATTTTTGCCCGACGTGTGTCCGTTCTTCTTATTTTTGGATTTCTTTACTCTGTTTCCTGCCCAGTTTTGTCCGGAGTTAACTTTCCGTTGATTCATGAAACTTGTTTCCAAATTTTCAGGTATTTCCCAAATTTTCACACCACATACAATGTCCTGTTAGGATTTTCTTTGCTATCCCTAGATCTTTTTTTCAATAATTAGAATGAGGTACGACTTGTTTGAAGACATGTTAGCTTTTTATTAGGTTTCCTACCTTTGTAAACACCTTGTATGCTAATTTTGTTTATTTTATTTTTCCTTATATCCATGCCCTTACTTTTCCTATTAATTTTTTTTAGAATTTGTCGTGAGTTTATCCCATTCCATTCCTTCTACTTCTAAATACAATCATTTTACATTGCTGTTCTCAGATTTTACTACAACATAATTAGATTTAAGTTAGTGATAAGATTATTTTCAGCCTTCATTTTAGTTTTTAAGCCACTCCAACGATGGATGATTTTATTATTTTATTATTTATGAATCTCAAGTACAAGGAAGTCACGGTTTCTGGCATCCGCCAGAAAGGAACCTTGTGCCCTCTGTGTCTAGGATCTGGCTAGACATAGTTACATTAGTGCATCACCTTCAGCGCAATGTTTTTAATCTTCAGCAGTCACCCGTTAAATATTTGATGTTATATTATATGAACGATTATTATTGAATATTAGGTTAAGGAATTATGATTTTATGAATTACAAGTTACACTACAAGCATTTTAGTTATAAGTATATTACTGTTTTTATAGTTTCTCATCTCAAACTTCAAGTACAAGGAAGTCATGGTTTCTGGCATCGCTGGAAAGGAGCCTTGTGCCTTCTATGCCTAGGTTCTGGCTAGGTGTAGTAATGTATGTGCTATTCAGTCAGTACTACGTTTTCAGTTGATTTCATTTTCTACTTTAGACTTTAAGACAATATATTTATTCAGCAAGAACTTTAGTTTGTAAGACAGTATTTACTCAAGAAGAGTTTTAGTTTTTAAGCGATGAAATAAATATTAATAGATTAGTTAGTCTATCAATTGATGCTTCCTGTTTAAGAAGAACATAGTAGATTTTTATTACAAAATAGTTCACAGTCTACAGATAATTTTTTTGTTTTGCGCATTGCAATGGGATAATTTTTCTAAACTAGTATGTAAATGTACTCCTCACGACTTATCATCTTACATACTCATAATCTTATAAACTTATAATCACTTGTCATTATACATATATTTATTTATAATCATTAATTATTTATTCATGTATCTAATAATTATTTCCCTCTATGATGATTTTTTTTACTACAACGAAGCTTGTTAGGAACACATATTAACAATTTATATTATTTTTGTGAGCTTAAATTGCTTTTAACTTGTCAACAGATGGAGACATTTTCCTAAGTACTCCCAGAATCACCGCAGATCAAGTGAGTCATAGACCATTAGTCATTAAGAGAGCCGACAGACGCAGTGACCGATTACATTTTTCAACTACCAGCATCCTACTAAGTTCCTGTCAGCTATGATCATCCGTCGGAGATCATCAACCTACAGTTACCAGGTTTACCTACGTACAAGAATACATTTTTACATAATCAATGACCGAACTTCTTTTTACTTAATACAGTTAAATGTTCGCGAAAATTTATTGAAACAACATTTATTACAGTGAAAATAATCAGTGTAACAAAGACCTTTCACACAAAAACAACTATTTTAAAGACTCTATTACACAATATTTTTTTAAATTAAACAATCAATTTCCCTGATAAACATTGATCGCAAAAGAACTTATACAATCGCAAAAAAAAAAAAAAAAAAAAAATTTTTGGGGTTAATAAAAAGATTTCTCGTAAATAAACATTTATTACAACAGATACTTTTGTCACACAACAAATTTTGTTTTACGCGTTGTCATGGACAAACAATTATTACAAGTGGAACTTTTAACGTTCAATAAATATAGTAGAAAAATATTTTTCCTTTGGACTTTTAACTTAAAAATATTACAATTAAAAAAATCTTTTTCGTAAACTTTCAAGTATACAACAACGATCACTGCGACACGGCGAATTTATTATATTATATTTTCATAAGCTAGTATTTAAGTTAGAATTAAGTTACATATATATTTAAAACACCAATTAACATATTGATATTTTATTCATATCAAGCTAAATCTTATATTTTACTCTTCCGTCCATGTTTTTAACTCATAAATGCTATTTTACAATTATATCTCATTCTCTGCTCATATGGTAGATGCTCAAGTGACCTATTCTTTTGTACTAATAGTAAATACCAACTTATAACATTTTTATAATAACTGCCATACTCATTTAACTTCAACTATGTTGATGAAATTACAAAATTAATTAACTTATAAAACTTTCATTTGATCCATAAAATAATTTGCACAATTTAAAACAAACTATTATTAAAGTTAATAAATCTTTACATATAAATATAGTACTATACAAAATACTTTTATCTGGTTACAATGTGTTTCTAAAAACATTAATTAGGTTATTTTAATTTCCATTTCAAAAGACAAATTTTCTTTTTGTAAAATAGTACACTCCATCCATTAGTATTCTCATACGACCTATTCACACGAGTTTTCCTTCCAAAAATTATCATACTCATCAAAATTTCCCTTTTGCTTCCTCATACTCTTTATCCAACTTCCAATAATGTACTTCATATTACACATACCATACCTATTCTTTACACAATTGTTTCTAAAGCATCCATATCCTTAATTTAATCAATTCCTAGGTCATACCCAAGTATTCCTGTATATTTTTCCTAAGAATTTTTCACCCACTTTACTCAACCATCAGCTGTCTTTTCAACGAGAGGACCAATGGACTTCCAGCGTATCGTACCAGTCTACAATGCAGCATCTGAATGCAACAGTTCACAATCCTCAAGATTTTTTCAACTAACAAAAATATCATGATTTTAAAGATATCATCTTTTGACTTCAAGCTAATGAAACGCAGAAGAACTCACAATCTTTTCCATTATGAAGAATTTCTTGTATTTTATTTATCGTATTCTCGTATCAATTTAAAAACGTCGTTACAACAAATTCAAGAACACTATTTTTCACAACACATTTCAACAAAGATTTTACCTAAAGAACTTCTATTACCAGATCTTCAAGAATTACCACTTCGACTTCAAATTTACAATACATTGGTTGTTCCTGTACATCAAAGCCAAATGTATTAACATTTAAAATAAACAACATACAGCTGTTATGAGAACATACCAACACTTTCTGCTTACGGACTCATCACATATCCCGTTCAAGAATATAAACTTCCAACATGACAAACTGGATCGATAATACAACCTTCCAACTAGAGAAACTTCAAGAACTTGAACAATTTTCCATCTTCAACTACAATTCAGCCATTTTGATGTCCATCTACAGGAGGTCACATGTTGAGTACAATACCTTTCTCTCCCATAGCTTTCCTAATACAAATTAGTCATCGTCCAATTGATATTATTCCTAATTTTTCTTTTTACCAATTACCGATAATTCCTCTAACATACATTTTTCCATCCCAACTATTCCATACATTTTATTAATTCCTGCCCTTAAAATTCTCTTACACCTACCCTAACACCAAATCCTTGGGGTGCTATTGTTAATCAAATTTATTTTACTATTATGTTTATGTATATATGTTTAGGTATAATAACACATACATTTTAAAATTCATACACTAATTTCAAATTCACATTGTCAAGGAAAATTTTTAGTAATTTTTGCAATCAAACTAACAAATAATCAAGTAATTACAATCTATTCTAATAAATTAAGACTTGATTCAATTCTTTAAAAAATATATATACAAACACACCAGTTATACTTACAAAATAAAATTAATGATATATGATTATGATTCAAATTAATTAATACTATATGATAGAGTAATTTAAATCAAATTTTAAACAAACACATAATCATATCAATTTAATTATATGCTATTTTATCAACGTTCATTGAATGTAAAGATTGCTTGACCATTTTCTGCAGAAAACGAGATATTTTTCTTCTTGTCATCAACGCCACTACCTTTGATTTCTTCAGATCTAGTTTTCTTCTTTTTTTTTCTTCCTAAGGGGGGGGAGTGTAATGAATTTCTAAGATTTTGTCTCCAAAATCTTCTCAATTCATTTACAATCCCGTTTTTCTGATTTTTGTGCCGGATTTATTTTATTTTAAGGGTTATGTATTTTTCTTCATTGAATTTAATTATTTTATTCATTTATTTCTAGTTGGTTTTAGTTCACTAGATTTTTATTCCGTATTTAAATTTACGTTTTTAATTCTTAGGCTTACGTCCGGTGTCCGATTTCATTTTTGTCGCTACTTCTTTATTGTTCAGTTACTCACACGTGTAATTTGTATCTCTCTCTCTTTCTATCTTACACGATTGATTCTCTCTCTCACTCCCACTGTTACCGTCGTTTTATTTTCCATATAATTTTCCTCCTTTAAATTCTTGGTATTTCCGATGTATCGGCATTTTTCGCCGCCTCGAACGCTTCCATTTGTGATCGTTAGGGGAATGACCTTTTTTTTGCCTTTGTGTGCGTTGAGTTTTTATGCTTTGTCTTGGACAGGATGTCGGACCGATAACATCAAATTTTACAGGTAAATTATTTTTCTTTCCCAATATGGGAAAATTACCTAAATTTAAATTTAAGTACCATGTTTAATAATTTTTCAGGTTTAACTTAAACAATTTTTTTTTAAATCTATTTTTTTTAATTTAAATTCATAATGTTTCTTAATATTATTATGGTGTTTTAAATATCCTATTTATAGACTAAATAAATCTCTTTAAAATGTTTAATTAATTTTAAGGAAAAAAAAAACTTAATAAGTTCAGTATATTTTTCTTCTTTTAAATTTTTAAATCTTAAATATGACAAATTTTCTTTTAAACTCTTGTTCAACGACCACTGAGTTACTTAAATTTTTCTAAGTAATTCTTTTACTAAATTTCATCTTGCAATTCATTTTTTTTAATGTCTTAATTTTATTTAGTTTTTTCCCCGAAAAATAAATTCATTACTATATTTATTTTTCTTCACCTTAATTCATTTATTAAACTCTTCCCAAGAGATTTTTTCCCCGTTTCAGTCCAAGGACTTTAAAAATAGTTTTTCTTATATATTCCTATTAATTTATTATATTCATATTAAGTATTTTCTATTGTTAAATCAAGTTTTGTTAAAATTAATTTATTCCAATTTTTTTTAAACTGTATTGTTATTTAACTAATTATTTTTTTCAAATTTTAAATGAATTAACAATTTTACTTAAAAATCATAATTTTATTTATTTTATTTAGTTTTTAGTTATTCATTAATAAATTATTTTAGCTGCTCATTAATTTTTTTATTATTTTCTTTCTGTGTCAAATGTCATTGCGTCTAGACCTGTGTGGTTCTTTAACCAAACCTTCGCGGTACTAAAAGCGAGTTTTTACCATCAATTGAGCTACGTTATTCAAAAAATCTGGGTTGCCAATAATCCCCTGAGTCCAATTTCAGCGTCTGGTTGGATTCTAAAAAAATTGGATGGTGGAAAAGCCCCCGCATTATCTCTGCAAAACACCTTACACAATTAGTGTAATTCGCCGTGCTTTTTTTTTACATCTTTTCACCCTACAATATGGTAGAGGCGCCGTGTTGTGTCCTCATTTTTTACTACAAAATGGTGGAGGTCGCCTCTCTTTCGAGGTACTTACATCATTTTCCCTACAGTATTCGTTTGATCTTTGACGAATCGCTATCGGGCGTTGTGCAGGGCGCGCTCCGAGCATTGTGTTGGTCAACGATTGTTATACTGTCTTTGCTTGTGTGTAATATTGTGGGATTTAACAGAGTTATTTACTAAATAGTGTATTTTCATTTAAAATAATTTTATTTCTAATAGCGTACTTTTAATTGTTAAATAGTGTAATATTGTAGGATTAAAAAGAATTATATACAATAAACGCATTCCAAGAAATGTGTAGCAAGTAGGCTGGAATGTGTCGCGTCAGCTGAGCCGGGTGCAACTTGTATGGTAGAGCGGACGTGGGGGAGAGCGCGGGGAGACCAGTCAGTCGTCAGTTGAGACTCGAGGCGAGAGGTGACCGAGTGAGCTACGCGCGTCTTTGTAGGACAGGGACACACGAGCGACAACGTATGACCACACTGTATGGGCGGTCGTCGTTGTAGAACGCGGGTTACTAATGGTGAGTGACTGTTTGAGGTTACCAGTGAACCTTCACGACGTGCCGATGGTATAGTGAGGCGGTGTAGCCTTCGATTAAAACCGTATCGGTAGTGGCTGAGTTAATCGTGTGCGCTAGTGTGACCCCGGTCTTGCCCGTTCGTTGGAGTGTGTGTACTGCGTTTGGGGCCCGATTAATTCCTTCTAAACACAACGGCCCTGATAGTTTCGAGTGAGAACGATGGCGGGAAACGGAGGGATGCCGATATTGGCCTGGTTATGTAAGTACCCCATCAGTACTAGTATACTAAAGTATAGCAATTCTACAGTCCTGTTATTATGCAAGTGGCAATCGGCGTAGCTAGACCAACAGAAAGCGATTTGCAATAGTTATAGGGTATACAAGTAGGTTTATCCTACAGCTAGATATGATCAGTTAGTAGGTTTAGTGGATTTCATGTATTGCTTATTTAGGTTATCGGTTATTGATTTTATGTTCAAGTTATGTTAATCATTGATCTTGTGAGAATTTATTATTTAATTTAAATTTACTATAAACAGTATCTGATGCCTATTCAGTGGATAAACAATACGATCTAGAACGATTGAAGCAAATCGCATATTAGGTTTAGTGGATTTCCTGTATTGCTTATTTAGATTATTGGTTATTGATTTTATGTACATGTTATGTTAACCATTGTCCTTCCGAGAATTTATTATTTAATTTTTGCATGACTATAAACAGTGTCTGGCGCCTATTCAGTTGATGAACAATACGGTCTAGAACGATTGAAGCAAGTTGCACATTAGGATTAGTTTAGTTATTATGATATGGTTAATTCAAACAGTTTATTGGGATGATGTTTTTCGTTCTACTACTCAAGAACCTTAAGGACAATGGTCTTATTTTGTTTTAACCTTATACATTTATAAATGTATTGTAGTTTCTGATAGCGATCAGAAGAGGTAACATTACGATAGAATAATATTGCTAAATAAACATAGTCAAGATAAATCGAAGGTTTTTCATTGCTGTAAGTCAACCTGCCCCCACCCCGTCCGGTTACATTGGTGTCAGGCGTGGGGTAGCCTGCAAAAATGGCTACCGTACCAGAACTTCAGCGGCAGATAGAGGAGTTCACACTCGCCAACCAAGAGCTCGTAGCATACAAGGACAAGGTGGTAGGGGAGCGGGAACAGCTAGCCGGAGAGGTGCAGACGCTGAGAACACAGGTGCAGAATCGGAACGCTAGCCCCGCCCGCTCTAAAAGAGATTTAGGCTTGCAGTCTCTAATAAAGGTATGGACTGGTGACGTAAGTGGTCCGACTGTAGAGGAATTCCTGGGGAATCTGGAGTTAGTGGCCAGGACCGGGAATTGGGATGACGAAAACCGAAAAACCATTTGCAGACTAAAGGTTTCTGGAGCCGCGGCGTCCTGTTTAGACGCTCACCCCGAGTTGAACGACCGGAGATCTAAGTTTGAACAGTATACCAAGGTACTACGAGACCGCTTCTTGGGGAATCGAGACCCGGAACGCTTCTTGCTAGCTTTGAATACCGCGAAGCAGGAACACGGAGAAAATCCTAGGGCTTTCGCAGATCGTTGCCGGAAACTAGCCGTGGAGGCGATGCCTCTGCCATCGGATACGGCGGCGGCGCAGTGGGCGCGTGCTCAATTGGATCGTACGTTGTTGGCTGCTTTCGTTAGAGGATTGGTGGGTCCCGCTGCGGACGCCTTGCAGATCTATCCGCCCAAGGACTTGGAGGAAGCTATAGGCGTTGCTGAACGAGTGAGCCAGGTAAGACCGGCACACCGACGGGCAGGGGAGATATTCGGAATATTCGGTGAACCGCCAAGTAGTAGCCTTAATGCGGTTGCTGCTTCGTCAACCAAGAGAGTAACATCGCCAACGCCGAGAGTGTGCTTTACCTGTGGTGGCAGGGGGCATTTCGCCCCAGACTGCGCCAACCGACAAAGACCGCCATCGACGCGCACTGCAAGTAGAGAAGGTAGAGGGAGATTCCGGCCCCAAGACGAGCCTAGAAGTAATAACCGACGCGGGAATTGCTTTGTCTGCGGCGCGGCTGGCCACTTTGCCGCTCGATGCCCAAGGCGGTACACCGAGCGGGGGGATCCGGGAGTGTCAAGCACACCTAAGGTGGTAGGAAACGACGACGGGGCGGCGTCCCCAAACGAGAACGGCTTGTTGGGCGTCCCGACGACAAGCCAGTAACGCAAGGGACCTGCTGGGTGCCGAATGTGCGGACCGACCAGGAAGGAATTTTAGTGACCACTGAGATCGGAGGCCAGACTAGGGTATTGTTGGTGGATACAGGATCAGAAATGTCGCTCTTAAGAGAGCCTGTCCTTGGAGTACCGCTGCAGCCAGCCCATGTAATGGCTAAGGGTGTAACTGGAGCGCTGCTAGGCATTGCCGGTTGTCAAGTGGTGGACTGCGAGATAGGGGGAGTACAGGTACGACACCCGTTCGTCGTCGCTACCATGGACACTACGAGAGATGGACTTCTAGGCCTTGATTTGTTGGAGAAGTTAGGCGCCGTAATCGATACCCGAAGTCGAAGGTTAAGCTGTAGGACGTCCCCCTCGAGTGCCGAAGTAAATGTTGCCGCAGTGACAACAAGGGACACGGACACCCAAGAGAGCCAACGAGTTAACGTCCGTAAGGAAGAAGGCGGATTTGAACAGATAATTAAATGTATCAAAAAGGTTACTATTCCCCCTTACTCGGAGATGGTACTGTCGGCGGCTATTGAGACCGCTGTGGACGAGGACATGCTAGTGGAACCGGTTGCGCAACCCTAGCCCAGCCTATGAGTGGCAAGGACGGTGAATCGAGTGCAGGGGAAGCAGGTTACAGTGAAGCTAATTAACTTGACGTCGGCGAATATTCAGCTTCCTCGGAAGCAGGAACTAGGAAGAGCGGAGCCCCTGGGACGGGAGAGACTGGTGGCCACGGTAGACTCTAGCAAGGACCTCACTGGGGAAACGAAGAATTTGAAGGCAAGCATCAAGGAGAAAACAGCCCATTTGAAGGACCCGGAGGCGAGGGAACTGGAGGCTGTCTTATTAAAATATGTGACTACATTCGACGAGCCGGATCGAGAAGGGTGTAATCTAGAAGTGGTTCATCGAATACCCACTGTGGATGATAAACCCATTGCCAAGAGACCCTACCGAGTATCATACCACCTACGCCCTGTGGTGGAGGAACACCTCGCCGATATGATTAACCGGGGTGTAATAGAGCCTTACCTTAGCCAGTGGTCTGCTCCAGTGGTGCTCGTCCGAAAGAAGACAACCGACGGGAGCACCAAGTACCGGTTTTGTACCGACTTCCGGGCTCTCAACGAGGTGACCAAGGCGGACGCGTATCCATTGCCCTTAATCCAGGAGACGCTGAAACATCTGGGACGATGCCGATATTTTTCCACGCTTGACCTACACAGTGGGTACCATCAGATCCCGGTGGCGGAGGAAGACCGTGAGAAAACGGCTTTCACGATGATAGGCGGCCACTATCAATACCAAAGAATGGCGTTTGGGTTAACCGGTGCTCCAGCAACGTTTCAGCGGGCTATGGATCGACTACTGTCCAAGATTAAGGGAATAGAGTGTCTGGTGTACCTGGACGATGTCATTATCTTCAGCGAGACCTTCAAGGAACACTTGAAGAGTCTTATGCATGTTTTAGAGATTTTTCAACGGGCTAACCTAAGGGTTAATTTGGAGAAGTGTCAGTTTGCAAAGAACACAGTCCAGTATCTGGGTCATGTGGTTACATCGACGGGTGTGAGGCCAGAACCGGAGAAGCTACGAGCCGTGAGAGAATTTCCCGTGCCAACGAACCCAAGGGAAGTAAGGGGTTTCAGTTGATGAACCAGGTTTAGAACGTTTGAAGCAAATTGCATATTAGGATTTGTTTAGTTATTATGATATGGTTAATTCAAACAGTTTATTGGGATGATGTTTTTCGTTCTACTACTCAAGAACCTTAAGGACAATGGTCTTATTTTGTTTTAACCTTATAGATTTATAAATGTATTGTAGTTTCTGATAGCGATTAAAAGAGGTAACTTTACGATAGAATAATATTGCTAAATAAACATAGTCAAGATAAATCGAAGGTTTTTCATTGCTGTGAGTCAACCTGCCCCCACCCCGTCCGATTACATGCGTGTGTGTTGTGAAAAGTTAATGTGATCTGCATTAAATTCAGTTTTTGTATATTCAGTTTCATTTTGTATGTGTATTTTAGAAAATTCATTGTAAGTAGTGCTAAGTAAATTATTAAGTTGTTTATTATTTATTTTAAGTAAATTATTAAGTTAGTTATTGTATTAATTCCTTATAATTAGTTTGTTGTTTATTTTGTAAATCTGTTAGTTTAATAAATATTTGTAATTGTAAACTTTAGTGTATTAATTATTTAATAACCTAGATCCAAAAACGGATCTTAGCGATAAGTGTCACAATATTGTCACCGCCACCCCTTCTAATTAATCATTTACTGTGTTGCCGGCCTTTAATACTTTTTCCGGCCTTTGTCGGTGCGGTAGGCCCTTTAGCAGCGCACCAACAAACCTTTTGGCTCCGCACCGACAGAGGCCTTTGTCGTCAAGGCCAAGCCAGTAGCCGCCCTCTACCACAGCGCTCTCGGCGACTATACAATGAGCACTGCACTGAGCAGCGATTCATTTCCGATCAAGACACCGAGGGATTCACTTCCACCAGACAGCATCGACAAGACGTCCACCGCGGCAGACGGCTGCCGGACTCCAGTGAGGACTAATCGACGACCCCGTAAGAGAGAAGATGATGCTTCCGCTCGCCGACCCATTACCGTAAGCCGTCGACGGGACCGTCATCGCCCGCTAACGCGGGCGATTCCCACAGCGGTCCCTCGACCGAGCCTTACGCCCACCGGACCCGACGAAGCAGCCATCGACGCACTACCGCGGCGGAAGAAGATGATGTCTCCGCTGGACAATGATACGCCGTGTTGCCCAGCTCCTCGACCGCCACGACGACTACGACCGTCGCTTCTCCAAGAGGAGAACCGCTTAAACGGCCCTTTTCAGGGCCACCAAACAAATAAGGTTTGCCACTGTAATGAATTTCTAAGATTTTGTCTCCAAAATCTTCTCAATTCATTTACAATCCCGTTTTTCTGATTTTTGTGCCGGATTTATTTTATTTTAAGGGTTATGTATTTTTCTTCATTGAATTTAATTATTTTATTCATTTATTTCTAGTTGGTTTTAGTTCACTAGATTTTTATTCCGTATTTAAATTTACGTTTTTAATTCTTAGGCTTACGTCCGGTGTCCGATTGCATTTTTGTCGCTGCTTCTTTATTGTTCAGTTGCTAACACGTGTAATTTGTATCTCTCTCTCTTTCTATCTTACACGATTGATTCTCTTTCTCTCTCTCTCTCTCTGTTACTGTCGTTTTAATTTTTTTTCATATATTTTTCCTCGTTTAAATTTATAGTATTTCCGATGTATCGGCATTTTTTTCGCAGCCTCGAACGCTTCCATTCGTGAACGTTAGGGGAATGACCTTTTTTTGCCTTTGTGTGCGTTGAGTTTTTACGCCTTGTCTTGGACAGGATGTCGAATCGATAACATCAAATTTTACAGGTAAATTATTTTTCTTTCCCAATATGGGAAAATTACCTAAATTTAAATTTAAGTACCATGTTTAATAATTTTTCAGGTTTAACTTAAACAATTTTTTTTTAATCTATTTTTTTATTAAATTTAAATTCATAATGTTTCTTAATATTATTATGGTGTTTTAAATATCCTATTTATAAATAAATCTCTCTTTTTTTTTTAAATTTTTTTAAATAATTTTAAGTAACAAAACATTATCTAATTCAGTATCTTTCGTTTTCTTTTTAAATTTTTAAACCTTAAATATAACTAATCTTTCTTTTAAACTCTTGTTCAACGACCACTGAGTTACTTAAATTTTTCTAAGTAATTCTTTTACTAAATTTCATCTTAAAATTCATTTTTTTAATGTCTTAATTTTATTTAGTTTTTTCCCCGAAAAATAAATTCATTACTTTATTTATTTTTCTTCACCTTAAATCATTTATTAAACTCTTCCCAAGAGATTTTTCCCCGTTTCAGTCCAAGGACTTTAAAAATTGTTTTTCTTAAATGTTCCTATTAATTTATTATATTCATATTAAGTATTTTCTATTGTTAAATCAAGTTTTGTTAAAATTAATTTATTCCAATTTTTTTTAAACTGTATTGTTATTTAACTAACTATTTTTTTTTCAAATTTTAAATGAATTAACAGTTTTACTTAAAAATCATAATATTATTTATTTTATTTAGTTTTTTAGTTATTCTTTAATAAATTATTTTAGCTACTCATTAATTTTTTTTTATTATTTTCTTTCTGTGTAAAATGTCATTGTGTCTAGACCTGTGTGGTTATTCAACCAAACCATCGCAGTACTAAAAGCGAGTTTTTACCATCAATTGAGCTACGTTATTCAAATCTCTGGGTTGCCAATTAATCCCTGAATTCAATTTCAGCTTCTGGTTGGATTCTAAAATTGGATGGTGGAAGCCCCCGCATTATCTCTGCAAAATACCTTACACAATTGGTGCAGTTCGCCGTGCTTTATGTAACACCATTATTTTACTACAAAATGGTGGAGTTTGCGCCGTGATTTTGATTCAATGACAAGACACATGATTTTAAAAATTTTTGTTAGTTACATTTAATACCTATATTGTTAAGTTAAGTTACATGTTAATTTTAATATATTAATTTTTTTTAATTATTGTATTTTAAGCGTTTTTCAGGTTAAGAATAATTGAGGGATGTTTCTGTAAGTAACAAATACTGTATTTTTTTTCTCTTACTTGACTTCTATTCAGAGATTTCGTTTACAATTTTATGCCTTTGTCCAAAGATAGATTTTGTTGTATTTTTATAAGGGGTTTGCCTGCACCCGACCCGTTTACATCGGGCAGTTTTTAGGCCTTGGTCTCCTAAACCTGTTCTATGTTCATTGTTCTATCCCCTTCTATTTGAAACTTTTGGTTTCAACATTAGTCAGTCTGGTGCAATTTTGCGTTTCTATTCAGTACCGATACGTCTTGTGGATGTTGCAGGTTGGTTCAATTCGTTTTCTGTATTGTTTCTTTTGTTATTTCACCTATTGCTTTGCAGTTACTATCAGTTTTTAACCATACTACTTGTTTTATTGTTTGTTCACTTTAGGTTTTATTGTATCTGATTTTCAGGCCTTTCTAATGCACTTTCTTTTTTCATTAAATGTCTTCTAAGTTACATTAGGTTTTTCGATCATTTTCTGTAATATCTCCTAATAAATAATAAAACTATGTTTTCAAATTAATTATTTGTATTGTTTGCATATATTTACTTATTTGTTAATAAAATTTTACATATTTTCAGGTGGTAATATAAATTTTTGCTGTTGTTATAATTACAGTTAAGCTATTTCTATGCGTAAATAGCTGTTAACAGCAGAATAAGTTCTGTACTATTATTCAGTGTTTTGCCTTTGCAATCCAATATATACAGAAGTATTTGTGTGGAAAATTATTTATGAAGTTTTTCGTCACGACTGGATGTTTCTTAATTTAATGAAATAACTAATTTATAAAATTATGATAATTTTTACAGCGGTTTATTACCGAATTATTGCTCAATTTTAGGTGCATTTTATAAATCACAAGACTATGTACCTACGTTAAATTTGGGTGCTTTTTTTTAAACACTTTCACTTTATGCAAAATTTTTAGTTGCCGTCAGTGGCGAATTTGTCTAACTCATATTTAGGCAGTAAATTTTTCAAAATACTTTTAATTAGTATTAATAATTTTATGTCATAAAACTCAAACTAATATATGTTTTTATTGTTTTTGCATAATATACCAGGGTAATTGCCTGAGAGAAAACAGAGATCATTCTTAAGAATACCAAGACAACACAGTTTTCATTGACAATACCAGAACAGCTGTTTCATTCGGACAAGACAGTTCAATCAACTCTACTACCTATATTCTACAGGAATCTTTGTACAGTACTAAGTATTATTAGTAAAACAATCGAATCGCAAGTATAAACAATTCATTTTACACTCATAATTTTTATATTCAGTTTTAATGATTACTATGTGTTTATTTTTTTTTCTATGTAATTTTACGTCTAACGTTACCGATTTTATATAATCTGTTTTCATTTTTATATACTTTAATACATAAATTCTTATGTAGTTAGATTTATTTACGCGTTATCTCGCTTCTGGTTACATGTTAATTCACTTCATATGGTCATTTTATTAGTTTTTCTATAATGTACTTTTCACGGGTTTTAATTTTCGCGTTTTTTCACAATTTCTTCCCACAAATGTTGACTTCTTTGTTTTCAAGTATTACAGCTGTTATTTTTCTTTCCAATCCATATTTCAATTTAGTTTTTTCTGACCCTTTAATTTTGGCTCTTCTCTGTTCATTTTATTCAGTCACTATTTTCCTCCTGTAATAAGTTTATAATTCTTTTTCTTCATGCCTATTTTTTTTGTAGGTTTTATCATGCCTATGTTTGTTATCTTACAGAAATTGTCTTATCTACTTGACTATTTTATTTATCCAGTGTTTAATAAACATGAAATAGGTAGCTTCTTAAGAACTGTAATATGAATTAATTTTTCAAATTAATTTTGGATTTAAATTAGAATTTTACATGATTTGATGATATTTACATAGTGCTGATCGCACTGAATTTTATTAATCTAAATTTTATTTAAAATGATAGTTCAATCACCTTCACACTTTATAAATATAACTACTGTTGTTTAATATTATTTTTATTCGTTATCATTTAAAACTTGCTTATGGATTTGTTATGTTAAACAGTTCTTAATGAGTGATGATTTCATGATTATTTTCCTGCCATTTTGAATTTTATTTGGGTTTTTAAACTTAATTTAGATCTTAGGGTATTAGATGATATATTTACGTATATTTCAGTTAAGTTATAATTATCCTAAGTTCATAGAATTATTTCTAGTTTTTATAATATTCATGACTATTCGACTCTGGGTTTCTTGATCTGTGGTTTCTATTCTCATTATACATTAGATTTTACAATTAATTTTTGCTGCATATTTTATTTCTATAATTACCAATGCTTCTGTTATATTCTCATCATTTTAACATTATGATTCAATTTACATTAGATTTTGATTTTCATTTTTAGATCATGTGATTTTATCATATTTTATTTATTTATTCATTACAGACTTCTATTCTTAATGTCTCGATTTAGTGACCAGTTTTCACTAGGCATTCGATTATACTGAAGTTACATTTTTATCTTTTATTTTGATGCTTTGAATTTTATTTATAGGTTTACCTTTTATAAGATGTTTCTTTTATTATTTACTTCATGTTGTTCTCAATACGTCATCGTACTTCAACAAGTTTTTACCTATATTTCCCAATTTTCTTCACAAACAGTTAGTTTTCTGAAGTACTTTCCATTTTATTCTTATTTATTGTTAGGTAGCCTTCAGTATGTTTCATTAGTGTCAGCTGTTTTTCATCCATTTTTACCAGTTTACTTTCATTTCATTTCACATATTTTTATTTAAGTTACCTTTCTTCCATGAGTTATCACACTTCGGAAAGCTCCTAGGGACGCCTAATTGTGTTCAGTTTGTATTGAGGGGTAGCTTCCTTCGATCCCTTACCTTGTCCTTGTGTTTTTCCAATGTCTACCATTTGCCCTACCTTGATTGAGTACAAAATCCTTTTTCTCTTACCGACCTTCTCACCTATGTCCTACGAGAGGGAGGTAATCTGGACATGAGATATTGGATTTTCTATTTAATCTAGACTGCGTGTAATGGATGAATGCAAATGAATGTTGGCTGTCTCTGATTGTGTGATTGCGTGTGTGCTTGTTTGAGTTTGAATCAGGGGGCAAATCGTAGTGCATTTTTCCTTCTATCTTTTTTTTGTTTCTCCAAATTTTTGCCCGACGTGTGTCCGTTCTTCTTATTTTTGGATTTCTTTACTCTGTTTCCTGCCCAGTTTTGTCCGGAGTTAACTTTCCGTTGATTCATGAAACTTGTTTCTAAATTTTCAGGTATTTTCAAATTTTCACTCCACATACAATGTCCTGTTAGGATTTTCTTTGCTATCCCTAGATTTTTTTTCAATAATTAGAATGAGGTACGACTTGTTTGAAGACATGTTAGCTTTTTATTAGGTTTCTTACCTTTGTAAACACCTTGTATACTAACTTTGTTCATTTTGTTTATTTTATTTTTTCCTTATATCCATGCCCTTACTTTTCCTATTAATTTTTTTTAGAATTTGTCGTGAGTTTATCCCATTCCATTCCTTCCACTTCTAAATACATTCATTTTACATTGCTGTTCTCAGATTTTACTACAACATAATTAGATTTAAGTTAGTGATAAGATGATTTTCAGCCTTCATTTTAGTTTTTAAGCCACTCCAACGATGGATGATTTTATTATTTTATTATTTATGAATCTCAAGTACAAGGAAGTCACGGTTTCTGGCATCCGCCAGAAAGGAACCTTGTGCCCTCTGTGTCTAGGATCTGGCTAGACATAGTTACATTAGTGCATCACCTTCAGCGCAATGTTTTTAATCTTCAGCAGTCACCCGTTAAATAATTGATGTTATATTATATGAATGATTATTATTGAATATTAGGTTAAGGAATTATGATTTTATGAATTACAAGTTACACTACAAGCATTTTAGTTATAAGTATATTACTGTTTTTATATTGTCTCATCTCAAACTTCAAGTACAAGGAAGTCATGGTTTCTGGCATCGCTGGAAAGGAGCCTTGTGCCCTCTATGCCTAGGTTCTGGCTAGGTGTAGTAATGTATGTGCTATTCAGTCAGTACTACGTTTTCAGTTGATTTCATTTTCTACTTTAGACTTTAAGACGATATATTTATTCAGCAAGAACTTTAGTTTGTAAGACAGTATTTACTCAAGAAGAGTTTTAGTTTTTAAGCGATGAAATAAATATTAATAGATTAGTTAGACTATCGATTGATGCTTCCTGTTTAAGGAGAACATAGTAGATTTTTATTACAAAATAGTTCACAGTCTACAGATAAATTTTTTGTTTTTGCACATTACAATGGGATAATTTTTCTTAACTAGTATGTAAATGTACTCCTCACGACTTATCATCTTACATACTTATAATCTTATAAACTTATAATCACTTGTCATTATACATATATTTATTTATAATCATTAATTATTTATTCATGTATTTAATAATTATTTCCCTCTATGATGATTTTTTTTACTACAACGAAGCTTGTTAGGAACACATATTAACAATTTATATTATTTTTGTGAGCTTAAATTGCTTTTAACTTGTCAACAGATGGAGACATTTTCCTAAGTACTCCCAGAATCACCGCAGATCAAGTGAGTCATAGACCATTAGTCATTAAGAGAGCCGACAGACGCAGTGACCGATTACATTTTTCAACTACCAGCATCCTACTAAGTTCCTGTCAGCTATGATCATCCGTCGGAGATCATCAACCTACAGTTACCAGGTT
The DNA here is from genome assembly GCA_035578175.1 of Catonia carolina. Taxonomy (NCBI): domain Eukaryota; kingdom Metazoa; phylum Arthropoda; class Insecta; order Hemiptera; family Achilidae; genus Catonia; species Catonia carolina. The sequence goes on from JAQMRL010000004.1 coordinate 7,566,734, forward strand.
TACCTACATACAAGAATACATTTTTACAAAATCAATGACCAAACTTCTTTTTACATAATACAGTTAAATGTTCGCGAAAATTTATTGAAACAACATTTATTACAGTGAAAATAATCAGTGTAACAAATACCTTTCACACAAAAACAACTATTTTAAAGACTCTATTACACAATATTTTTTTTTAAATTAAACAATCAATTTCTCTGATAAACATTGATCGCAAAAGAACTTATACAATCGCAAAAAAAAAAAAAAAAAAATTAGTGTTAATAAAAAGATTTCTCGTAAATAAACATTTATTACAACAGATACTTTTGTCACACAACAAATTTTGTTTTACGCGTTGTCATGGACAAACAATTATTACAAGTGGAACTTTTAACGTTCAATAAATATATTAGAAAAATATTTTTCCTTTGGACTTTTAACTTAAAAATATTACAATTAAAAAAATCTTTTTCGTAAACTTTCAAGTATACAACAACGATCACTGCGACACGTCGAATTTATTACATTATATTCTCATAAGCTAGTATTTAAGTTAGAATTAAGTTACAGAGTATATTTAAAACACCAATTAACATTTTTATATTATATTCATATCAAGCTAAATCTTATATTTTACTCTTCCGTCCGTGTTTTTAACTCATAAATGCTATTTTACAATTATATCTCATTCTCTGCTCATATGTTAGATGCTCAAGTGACCTATTCTTTTGTACTAATAGTAAATACCAACTTATAACATTTTTATAATAACTGCCATACTCATTTAACTTCAACTATGTTGATGAAATTACAAAATTAATTAACTTATAAAACTTTCATTTGATCCATAAAATAATTTGCACAATTTAAAACAAACTATTATTAAAGTTAATAAATCTTTGCAGATAAATATAGTACTATACAAAATACTTTTATCTGGTTACAATGTGTTTCTAAAAACATTAATTAGGTTATTTTAATTTCCATTTCAAAAGACAAATTTTCTTTTTGTAAAATAGTACACTCCATCCATTAGTATTCTCATACGACCTATTCACACGAGTTTTCCTTCCAAAAATTATCATACTCATCAAAATTTCCCTTTTGCTTCCTCATGCTCTTTATCCAACTTCCAATAATGTACTTTATAACACACATACCATACCTATTCTTGACACAATTATTTCTAAAGCATCCATATCCCTGATTTAATCAATTCCTAGGTCATACCCAAGTATTCCTGTATACTTTTCCTAAGAATTTTTCACCCACTTTACTCAACCATCAGCTGTCTTTTCAACAAGAGGACCAATGGACTTCCAGCGTATCGTACCAGTCTACAATACAGCATCTGAATGCAACAGTTCACAATCCTCAAGATTTTTTTTTTCAACTAACAAAAAACATCATGAATTTAAAGATATCGTCTTCCGACTTCAAGCTGATGAAACGCAGAAAAACTCACAATCTTTTCCATTATGAAGAATTCCTTGTATTTTATTTATCACATTTTTGTATCAACTTAAAAACGTCGTTACAACAAACTCAAGAACGCTATTTTTCAGAACACATTTCAACAAAGATTTTACCTAAAGAAATTCTATTACCAGATCTTCAAAAATTACCTCTTCGACTTCAAATTTACAATACATTAGTTGTTCCTGTACATCAAAGCCAATTGTATCAACATTTAAAATAAACAACATAGAGCTGTTATGAGAACACACCGACACTTTCTGCTTACGGACTCATCACATATCCCGTTCAACAATATAAACTTCCAACATTACAAACTGGATCGATAATACAACCTTCCAACTAGAGAAACTTCAAGAACTTGAACAATTTTCCATCTTCAACTACAATTCAGCCATTTTGATGTCCATCTACAAGAGGTCACATGTTGAGTACAATACATTTCTCTCCCATAGCTTTCCTAATACAAATTAGTCATTGTCCAATTGATATCATTCCTACTTTTCCTTTTTACCAATTACCAATAATTCCTCCAACATACATTTTTCCATCCCAACTATTCCATACATTTTATTAATTCCTGCCCTTAAAATTCTCTTACACCTACCCTAACACCAAATCCTTGGGGTGCTATTGTTAAGCAAATTTATTTTGCTATTATGTTTATGTATATATGTTTAGGTATAATAACACATACATTTTAAAATTCATACACTAATTTCAAATTCACATTGTTCAGGAAAATTTTTTAGTAATTTTTGCAATCAAACTAACAAATAATCAAGTAATTACAATCTATTCTAATAAATTAAGACTTGATTCAATTCTTTAAAAAATATATATACAAACACACCAGTTATACTTACAAAATAAAATTAATGATATATGATTATGATTCAAATTAATTAATACTATATGATAGAGTAATTTAAATCAAATTTTAAACAAACACATAATCATATCAATTTAATTATATGCTATATTATCAACGTTCATTGAATGTAAAGATTGCTTGACCATTTTCTGCAGAAAACGAGATATTTTTCTTCTTGTCATCAACGCCACTACCTTTGATTTTCTTCAGATCTAGTTGTCTTCTTTTTCTTCCTAAGGGGGGGGAGTGTAATGAATTTCTAAGATTTTGTCTCCAAAATCTTCTCAATTCATTTACAATCCCGTTTTTCTGATTTTTGTGCCGGATTTATTTTATTTTAAGGGTTATGTATTTTTCTTCATTGAATTTAATTATTTTATTCATTTATTTCTAGTTGGTTTTAGTTCACTAGATTTTTATTCCGTATTTAAATTTACGTTTTTAATTCTTAGGCTTACGTCCGGTGTCCGATTGCATTTTTGTCGCTGCTTCTTTATTGTTCAGTTGCTAACACGTGTAATTTGTATCTCTCTCTCTTTCTATCTTACACGATTGATTCTCTTTCTCTCTCTCTCTCTCTGTTACTGTCGTTTTAATTTTTTTTCATATATTTTTCCTCGTTTAAATTTATAGTATTTCCGATGTATCGGCATTTTTTTCGCAGCCTCGAACGCTTCCATTCGTGAACGTTAGGGGAATGACCTTTTTTTGCCTTTGTGTGCGTTGAGTTTTTACGCCTTGTCTTGGACAGGATGTCGAATCGATAACATCAAATTTTACAGGTAAATTATTTTTCTTTCCCAATATGGGAAAATTACCTAAATTTAAATTTAAGTACCATGTTTAATAATTTTTCAGGTTTAACTTAAACAATTTTTTTTTAATCTATTTTTTTATTAAATTTAAATTCATAATGTTTCTTAATATTATTATGGTGTTTTAAATATCCTATTTATAAATAAATCTCTCTTTTTTTTTAAATTTTTTTAAATAATTTTAAGTAACAAAACATTATCTAATTCAGTATCTTTCGTTTTCTTTTTAAATTTTTAAACCTTAAATATAACTAATCTTTCTTTTAAACTCTTGTTCAACGACCACTGAGTTACTTAAATTTTTCTAAGTAATTCTTTTACTAAATTTCATCTTAAAATTCATTTTTTTAATGTCTTAATTTTATTTAGTTTTTTCCCCGAAAAATAAATTCATTACTATATTTATTTTTCTTCACCTTAAATCATTTATTAAACTCTTCCCAAGAGATTTTTCCCCGTTTCAGTCCAAGGACTTTAAAAATTGTTTTTCTTAAATGTTCCTATTAATTTATTATATTCATATTAAGTATTTTCTATTGTTAAATCAAGTTTTGTTAAAATTAATTTATTCCAATTTTTTTTTAAACTGTATTGTTATTTAACTAATTATTTTTTTTCAAATTTTAAATGAATTAACAGTTTTACTTAAAAATCATAATATTATTTATTTTATTTAGTTTTTTAGTTATTCTTTAATAAATTATTTTAGCTACTCATTAATTTTTTTTTATTATTTTCTTTCTGTGTAAAATGTCATTGTGTCTAGACCTGTGTGGTTATTCAACCAAACCATCGCAGTACTAAAAGCGAGTTTTTACCATCAATTGAGCTACGTTATTCAAATCTCTGGGTTGCCAATTAATCCCTGAATTCAATTTCAGCTTCTGGTTGGATTCTAAAATTGGATGGTGGAAGCCCCCGCATTATCTCTGCAAAATACCTTACACAATTGGTGCAGTTCGCCGTGCTTTATGTAACACCATTATTTTACTACACCACTTAATATCGCCATCCAGTGACAATATAAAGATTTTCTTAAATTGATTTCCAAATAAAAATACGCAACCGTTTTTCCGACATTTATTGTCATCCCGGTTTAGTTTCTGGGAAAATATTTGGGCTTATTTTCTCCTCAATTTAACTATGTAGGTATGTATGATTATTCTTTTATCCTGTAATCTAATAAGTTAAAATTTTATTAAGCATTTATTATTATATGTTATTAAAAACTACTAGGCGGAAATCTTCATAACGTACATTTTTTAAAAACCAAATTTAATTCAAATTACCGAGATATCGAAAATTTATAATATGTTTCAAATCTTTAAACTTTAAACTAATGACTGACTAACATAAATTCTAACCCATTAGGAGGTCTCGGAGCAGAAAACCGTTAGATCCCTCTCTCTCGAGCGTTGGCTTAACCCCCCACAAAAATCAAAATTTTTGGGTACTACCCTCTGGGCGGCTCATAAAAGTTCCCAAAAGTTTTAAATTTTTAACGAAGCCTTCTACGCATACGTCCGTTTATTCTTTCTTATCGGTATTACCGATAAGAAAGGTCTTTCCCCTTAATCCAAAGGTCTAACCACCACCGGCCAAGCGATTCTAAGCCTTACGGCGAAAAATGTTCATTTAAACTACAATATAAATCTTATATAAAAATTACAAAACTCTTAAAAACTGTATAATCCGTTGTACAAACTCACAATTTTTTCACCAAATCAATTAACTTCCTACTGTCATCTCAGTCCCATACAATCAAAATAAAAAAATCGTAAAACAACCGTCCATAAAACACCAAACACACGGAGCAATTTAATTACAGTCTTTTCACTGTTTGAAGTCGAAACTCCCCTAGAGGAGAGAGTCGTGACGGGACAAAGGACCACCACGCGTTCATTTTGCTCTATTCGAGCACATTTGTTTTTCTTATTTTATTTTTTTTTTGCTAGAGGTGGTGTAGGCTTGAGAAGAGGGTTGGGTCGTGACGGGACGAGGGACCTGGCTTATTGTGCTCTATTCGAGCAGGTGTTGCTGCAGGTGGTGATTTTCGTTCGTCATCGTCATCGTCCAAAGAGTGGTGACCGTACGGTAGTGTAGCTCATCCGTCCACAAGGACGTATCGTTTATCGTTGAATGGGGAAAGTGACAGTTTGTTAACGTCTATTGAGAAAATGACTCTGGATCGACGATCATGTCGTATATGTCAATTTGTTTTTAAATAGGCAGTCCAAGTACGACTGATGTCTTAAGTCTCTCTTGATACATACCCGGTTGACCCTCTTTTACACTCATTTCTCACTGTCTTGATTCATAAAACTGTACATCTTTACATGTCATTGTAAACGTTTTCTCTTTTCACCTCGTACATCAAGCTGTCAGTCTCAGTCATTAGTAATCGTATATTGTCACCGTACCTAGCCTTTGCGTAATTGTAATGAAAGTTATAAATTTACTCAAGTCCAAGGTGGTGAACCCTACGTAGATGGGTCAGTTCAATGTGATTTGAGCTTTGTTTAGGGCGATACCTACTACTTCTGGGTTGTAAGTGTACCACCGTTTCATGCGTGGCTGGCTTATCCATTTATCTAGCTTCTTGGGTTCAAAAACTACGAGTAATTTGGAGTCTATGTTTCCGAACATTTTCAAGTGATTGCCGTACACTGCGTTATTTAGAAGTTTAAAGTAACGGGACTCGTTTCGGTCATTCTTCCGGAGATTGGCGTTTAACTCTATGTATTGACGAAGCCAGTCGGACTGACTGAATTGGATCACGGGGTGGACTTTTTTCAGGCGTAACCCAAGCGAAAGATAGAGTTGTAGTGTAAGGTAGTGGACTATGTACTTTTCCTTGTCGTACAAGGTGGTTAGAAGTTTAGGTTTGTAGCGTGCAGTTATTTTGAGCAAATTATTAATTAGGCTAGAGCAAATAAAAACACAACTTCCTCTATCGGTTACCAGCCACCGACTCACTCACTCTTTCTTTATTTCTTCTTCAACTTTTAATTGTTCTAAAAATAATTAAATTTATTTAAATTATTTTTACATAATATTAGATTTAAATTTGGAATAACATATAATATTTTAATAACTTAAATTACATTTATTTTGAAAATTTTAAATTATTTTTATTTTAGAATATCATATAATGCTTTATAATAATGAGCCCTCATAACTGGCTGCTACATTATTCTGCTGGCTTAAAAAAATTTTCAAAATCAATTTAATTGTAATAATTATTTTTATTTTATTTTTTTTATTTTTTAATTCCTAATATGTGTACGTTGCAATCTGTTCAATTCAGAACAATAAGCAACCCCATGACCCAATGAGATGAGGATGATGTGTATGACGTGTAAATGAGGTGTAGTCTTGTACAGACCCAGGTCGACCACTCCTGAGAGAGTATGGTTAATTGAACCCCAACCATCAAAGTACACCGGTAACCACTGGCTAGAATTCAAATCCGTATAAAAGTAACTACCTTTACTAGGATTTGAACCAGGAACCTTCACCTCCGAAAATCAGCTGTTAAACAGCTTAAAATTTATATTATGAATTTGCATATATCCAAATATTCTAACAAATAAAATCTTGTAGATTTTTATGTTAACAAAACAAATCATAACCTCGTATATACTTTACTACTTTGTAAATCAAATAACAAAACTACTAAAAGAAATAATTAATCCTAATTATGAAAGTAAAAAGTTCACAACGGAAAATATTAAACACATAATACAAAATTACTAAAAGAAATAATTAATCCTAATTATGAAAATAAAAAGTTCACAACGGAAAATCTTAAACATATAATACAAACATTATTCTAAACATTTAACATACATATGAATTTATTAAACACATGAATTATTATTATTTATTTAAATGTAACATATATATTTACACATATTTCATGTTAGCCTAATTTATAAATTCTTTTTAATTTGAAACGTGAAAAATACCAATTATTTTGCTCTCATCTAATGAACCTATCTGATAAGTTGATTGACCAAAAATTTTAATTACTTTGAATGGACCTCCATAAATACAAAACAATTTACTAATTTTCTTTTTAACAAAATTTGACTGTTTATTTGTTCTTACTAATACTAAATCACCTATCTTAAACAATTTAAATTTTCTTATTTTGCTATCATAATATCTCTTATTCTGTTCATTTCTTTTATGTATTCTATTTTTTGCTATTTCTAAATTTTCCTCATAGCTTTTCTTCTGTATATTTTCTTCTTTATCAAAATATTTTTGAAAGAACCTTACATCTTCTTTACCTGTCTGCAAATAATTAGCTGTAAATCCTGTAGTTTCATTATGTGTACTATTCAAAGCATTCACAATATGGTCTAAATATTCTATCCATTTGTTATGTTTCTCATTTACATAAATTCTTAAAACTTCAATGATATTTCGGTTAAATCTCTCAACTAAATTGCTCTGTGCGTAACGTACAGATATCATACAATGTTTTAGGTTATTTTGTTTTATGAATTTTAACCATAACTCTGACTTAAATTGTGTACCTCTGTCAGAAATAATCCTCTCTACTGTATTATGATTTTTAAGATACAATTTCAGTTTATTTATCACACTACTTGAATTTGCTTTTCTCAATGGATAAACAGTAACAAATTTAGTAAAACAGTCCACTAAAACAAGAATATAAATACAATTACAACGACTTCTAGGTAACTCTCCTATAAAATCAATCGAAATCACTTGACTTGGCCTTTCCACAGAAGTATGTCCCATTGGTGCATTGTTTATCTGATTGCTATACTTACATTTTTGACATATTACACATGTTCTCAATAAACGTTTAATTAGCTTGTACATGTTTTTGAAATAAAATGATTCATTTAAAATTTTAAATACTTTTCTTATACCTAAATGTGCATAGAAATTATGTAACTGCCAAATAAATACATTCTGTACAGATTCCGGTAACATTATCTTATATTTACTTCCAGTTAGTTTATATAATAAATTATTTTTAATAATATACTGGTTTATTCTCTTTAATGTTTGGTTTACTTTGATTGTTTATTGTTAGATTGTAAAATTTTCTTATAAGTATATCTTGTTGTTGTAATTCTGATAAACTTTTAAGTTTCTGTTTCAAATCATTACTTATTTGACATTTAAAATGTGCTAACTTATAAATTGGATTCTTATCTATAACTTGTTCACTATTATTCCTGCTCAAAATATCTGCTACTACATTACTCTTCCCTTTAACATGCTCTATTTTAATATCATATTCTTGAATTCTTAAAATCCACTTAGTTAATCTGTTATTTAAAAACTTACAAGTCTGTAAATGTACAATTGCTATGTTGTCAACCAAAACAGTAACTTTATTACCAATTATATAAGTTCCTGATTTTTCTAAACAATATACTAAACTAAGAAGTTCCAACTCATAAATACTAAAATGTTTTTCAGTTGGCCTTAGTGTCCTACTAATGAACATAATTACATGATTGTCATTTTCAGATTTCTGGTATAGAACTCCACCTATTGCTTGTAAACTAGCATCTGTGTTTAAAAAATACTCTTTACCTGACATAGGATGAACTAACATAACTGTTTCCAAGAATTTTTTCTTGATCAAAACAAACTGTTCTCTATCTTCATTAGTCCACACCCACTTATTCTTTTTACTGGTTAATGGAAATAATGGCTGTATAATATTTGAGTATCTCCTGACAAATTTTCTATAAATATTACATAGGCCGAGAAATGCTCTCAACTCTTTATGATTATTTGGCTCTGGAAAATCTTTAATAGCTTTAACCTTGTCATCATCTACTTTTAATCCATCTTTGCTCAAAATGTAACCTAAAAATTTAACTTCACTTGCTATAAAATGTGATTTCTTAAGATTAATGGTCATATTACATTCTTTTAATCTTTTAAAAATTGTTTCTAGATGCACAAGATGTTGTCTAAAATTAGCTGATTTAACTATGAAATCATCAACAAACTTCAACAAATAATTATCAAAATCATTACTGAATACACAGTTCAGAGTCCTAATCAATGCAGCTAAACTTATCTTCAAACCAAACGGAATTACTTTGAAACAGTATGGTCTAGACCTGTGTACAAAGCTAGTATATTTCCTACTTTCTTTAGCTAAAGGTATCTGCCAAAATGCCATAGTAAGATCTACATTAGATAGTATTTTACAATCATTACACCTCTGTAAAATTGTATCAGCTTGTTCCATGGATAAAGTATCAGAAATTAAATGTACATTCAGCAATCTGCCATCCAAACAAATTCGAATTTGACCACATTTCTTTTGAACAATTACTATAGGGTTTACATATTCAGAAGAACACTCTTCTATAATATTGTTCTGTAACATCGTTTGTATTTCAGCATCAACTGCTGGTAATAAACTCTGAGAAATAGGATAGTTTTTCTTGCTTCAGAATTTTTTAATCTTAATCTATATGTATATTTATTACAAAGTCCAGGTTTATTACTGAAAATACTTTTGTATTTAACTAATAGATTTCTTAATAAGTTCTTTTCTTCACAGTTTATCACTTTAATCTCATCTACTTTTTCATTTATTAAATTTAACACATTAAAATCTGAATTATTTATCTCACCTAAACATAATCTAATTTTCAATTTTTATTGGTTTGTTTACATTAAACCTATCCAACACTAACCTAACATTACACATTTCATTATCATTATGCACATAATTACTGAATCTGACTACAATTTCTTTAGTTTCTTGTTTTATTTTTAATTCATAATTATTAAAATCTATCTTACAATTATATTTGTTAAAAAAATCTGAACCTAATAAGACATCTACCAAAAGATTAGGAATTACTATGAAATTTTCTAAAAGATCAATTTGGTCAATTTTAAATGGCATAAGTAATTGTTGTTTTATTTTACTGACTACCTGACTGTTTGCTACTTTTATTTGCATAATATTTATTGGTAATATACTAATCTTTTTAGCAAATTCTTTATCTTGTATCAACTGTTTACAAAACATTGCTGATACTGCAGAAATATCAGAACCACTAACTAAAATTACTTTGACTTCTTGGTTATTAACACATAACATAACTTCTGGACTTACATTAGTATTGTCACTTTTTAAATTACATAAATTATATGGTAACTCACTAAAGTTTTCCAAATTGATAAGTTTATATGATTGTTTACCCTGGAAAGCCTTACAGGTACATGTTTGTGATGATCCAGAATGCCCCTGTATATAGCAGCTAGATCCAACTAGTTTTCCGCATGTTCTTCATATGGAACAATGTCATCTTCAGATTTCTCGTCTGGTCCTTTTATTATGTTGACTCTTGGTTCTAATATTCTATGATCTGTCCTCTTGAAATTTGATCTATCATCTGATCTATAATTAGTTTTCATTCTTTGATCTCTATATGGTTTAAAATTACTATTATCATTAGTTCTATTTATTTGTCTGTCTTCCTTCCTTGTTAAATTTACTTGTTGATTTCTTCCCTGGTAAGGTAGGTATCTACTGTTATTCCTAAACTCCTTATTATGGTTGTTATTATGATTGTATTGTGGTCTATTATTATTGTTATCTGGATTTCTTCTATTATACCCTTCTTTTTCATTTCTATTGCAATAATATTGTATAGGTCTATTAAAATTATTATTTCTATTAAGCCTAAAATTGTTATGCTGATTATTATTATACATTTCATTATTTCTATCATTCATATTTTTATATTTATAGTCAACATCATTAAATTGTTGTAACAGTACCACCATTTGACTATAACTTTGATTTTTTTGGACTAGTACAGCCGTCGGAATTCGTTCACTAAAATGCTTAGAAAGTGTAATTATTTTGTCACCTTCAGTCATATTTTCTAAAGTGAATTTGGCTAGGTTGTATTTATTTTGGAACTAACTAATCATATCTAGATTCCCATTACTATTATAATGTCCCAACTCTAAATCTTGCCGAATACGTCTTTTCGTATGTTCATTCCAATACACCATCAAGAATTCAGCTTCAAATCAGACCAACACTTAATTTTACATAAAATTGTTTGAAACCAAACACTGGCATTTCTAATAAAACACATTGATAATAAATTTTTAATTATCTCCCAATCAGCGTGCATGATAAAATCTTTCCCATACAAATTTATATAATTTTTTATTCTTTCTAAATCTAATAGAGGATTGCGACTATAACCTGAAAACTTTGGTATTTCTTGACATTTCAAAATATTTTTCATATTAATTCCACCTTCGTATAGTTCTCCTTTATCTCCACCACTCGTTTTATAATCTATTTTTTTATGTTTGATAATTCAGAATTTATTTTTTCATTTCACCTCCGAACCTAACCTCAATCAGATTTATGTCCTGTTTAATATTTTAAAATTTTTCACTATTATCCAATGTAACTGTTTGTAATTCCTTATCTACAGATGCGTGTATATTTGAAATTTTATTTTCTAGCTCATCTTTAACTTCAATTAGATTTAGACTAAACTCATGACATTGATTCTCTACTTTGTTATTAATTTTACTAAACTTTTGGTTCAAATCAGCTGCTGTTTCGTTAAAATTATTATTAATCTCTACCAATCTATTTTCAGTTTTGTCTAATCTATCTTTTATCTCTTTACTGAATTCACTTAATTTCTTTTCATTGTTCACCTTCATCTCAAATAATAATCTACTGTTTTCTGCCAGAATTTCATTTTTTATGGTAATTAATGACTTGTTATTCTCCAATTTTGCCTCATCAAACTTCTTTATTATTTTTTCTAATACCTGGCTAAGTTCTAATTCCTTACCTAATTCATTTTCCTGTTCTTCCCCATCACTTTTATATTCCCTTGATATTATTTTTTTTGATCTTAATTTTCGGGACATGGTTTTTATAATATTATGGTTGATTCTAATATTGTGCTGTTTTAAACTTGACAATCATGCCCGTAAGTTGGGCGCCAAATCTTTGTAGCGTGCAGTTATTTTGAGCAAATTATTAATTAGGCTAGAGCAAAGAAAAACACAACTCTCTCTATCGGTTACCAGCCACCGACTCACTCTTTCTTTATTTCTTCTTCAACTTTAAATTGTTATAAAAATAATTAAATTTATTTCAATTATTTTTATATAATATTAGATTTAAATTTGGAATAACATATAATATTTATTTTTAACAATTTAATAATATTTTAATAACTTAAATTACATTTTTTTTGAAAATTTTAAATTATTTTTATTTTAGAATATCATATCATGCTTTATAATAATGAGCCCTCATAACTGGCTGCTACAGGTTCTTCGCCAATCTTTCGTGAGTGTTTTTTTAGAATCGGGAAGATGCGCGGTGGTGAGCTATTTTCCGGAGCCAATGGGTAGTCAGTGTTCGGCGTGCAGCTCTTTCGGGCAAGTAGTTAGAAAGATTATGGTAAAGGTTGCTTGTCGTTAAGAAAGTTAAAACTATTGTGTAAAGCAATAAAATAATCTATTAATTCATTTGCTACTGTAAAGTAAATAAACTCCTGATGTTCTCTGTTATATAATATTTTGTACATTGTACATTATTATTTATTTATATTTATTTATTATATAAAAAGACATGTCCTGGGTGATTCATTTATAGATCAACGCACATCCGAAACTACTGACGCTAGAGACTTGAAATTTGGAAGTTAGGTTTGTTATGTTGTGTAAGCACGCACTAAAAAAGGATTTGGCAAATTTTTGATTTTAAAGGGAAGACATCGCAAAAAGCCCCCCCTACTGATGAGAGGACGCGGAATCAGCGCGAAGCGCTACGCTTATGTAGTGACTGATTCTCCGACACACATTTACACCCTACATAGGCATATTCCATAGCATACCAGTATCTCTAGGCTTGGGGCACGTCGTAGCCTCTTATTCTCTTTACAAATTACAAATTAAAATTTACATTTTATTGATTGATCATAAATTTCATTACGAATAGTAGGTCTAACCACCAAAACAAAAAATTACAAATTTACATATTCAGAATTAAATTATTTGAACGGGCTATTTATAAAAAATTTCAATTATTTCCGTTTTATTGATTAAATAAATTTGATTGCAAATCTATTATGTAAAATCCTAATATAGGATTTTGCAAAATTTTGATTTTAGAGTAGAAATCGCAAAAATTTCGTCCCATAAGAAATACACATAAGTAGCCTATACTTATCTATATATATATATATATACATCCCGCTAACAATTCCGCGTCTTTTCAAAAAGCGTGCATTTCGCACATCGCTTATTTGAAGAGTATATTCAACTTTGATGAGAGTATATAGGGTATTTGTTACACTTACACCCTGAGTTTTGGTATTGGTTTGTCCTGATATTGAAAATTGAGCATTTTTCAATTTTATTCACTGTGCTATCAATTCAGACTCCTTTCGAATTACCGACAATTTCGCGTTCGTACAAATTACCGACAATTTCGCGTCCGGCATCGTTCCCGCTATTATGACTTATAGCCTGCAACAGTGTAAACGATGTTGCCATGTCGTACCGGCACGTGTACTGTAGCATTTGCCACTTCTACGTGTTGTAATGATTGTAGTTAGATATTCACATCTCACCCTAGTACTTCTCCACACAAGACCATCGTATGAAAACAATTCGTTCTCGGACGGAATCCAATCCAGTCATCAAAATAATTTATTATTTTGACATGTATTTTAAATAGGTACTTATTTTAAATCAATGTAAAACCAGAAAAATTAAAGAAAGTATATTTTTTATTTGTTAGAGTTAATTATTTAAAATATCCTAATTGTTACAAATACAGTCAAACCTCCTCATTCGAAATCCTCCCTAAAACGAATATAATTGTATGCTATCCCCTTCAAAAATCGTCCTTAATATGAATTAAATTACCTCCCTTTTCGAAAATTTTCGAGAGTTTCGTGGTCAATATATTGTAACAATACATTTTTTTATACATTATTAATAAAATAATTACAAAATTTCCAATTTACACATTGTACACGATTTTTAATGAAGCATGCGTTAAATCATGACAATAAGGACACAGTAAGCGTAGTACAAAACTACAAAAAGCTTTAGAAAAAACTGAAAATGCAGTTAACTTTTGAGTTAGAAGAAACCAGGCAGAAACACAAACAATTACACTTCTTACAAAACATTATTGTCACAAAACCTTACGACCAAATAAGGGCATAACAAGCGTAGTTCAAAGCTTCAATACGCATCAGGAAATATTGAAAATTCAGTTAATTTTTAAGTCAGAGGAAACCAGACGAAAGCAAAAAAAAAATTAGTTAGGCTAAATTAGTAATGCAGTCTTTCCTTCTTTGGTGTATGATTTTCGTACAAACAGGGTAAAAAATACCGTAGCTGTATTCATTCGGATTAAGCAATATTTTACTCGTTAAAATTTCTAAAATTTTCGGTACCCAATTTATTTTTCATTTTCTGTAGGCTGACCTAACTTTTTGTTTGTAGGTATAGTTGTACTGTTTACGCGTATCCCGATTTTATTTTACTCTGTTTTTTATGTCGTTTTTTCAATAATTTGTCATATCGTTCTTATAAGTAGAATATTCTTTTGCTTTTGAGTACTAATAGAGCTTGTAATACCAAAACATGCCCTTAATTCTTAATCACAGTATTAAGTAAACCCTGTGGTGAATGAAGTAAAGGTATCATTTACAGAGGGGAAAATATGTGCTTTGCAAAGGGCCCTGCATGCTGATACGCGTACTTTTCCGTTCAGTGAGGAAGGCCACCTCACTTCTCGTTTTACTTAGTAAAACCTCTACAGGTTCAAACCAGCCTTTCGGCTGATGACCTAAACAACACAAGTAAAATAATATTTGTAAAAAACTTTCCTCAATCAAATTGGTGGTCTATTAATAATTTTGACTTTTGTAATTTAATATTTTATGAAATTACATGAATTTTATTAAAACGCAATTTTTAAGTACATTTTTTGTTTCAATATTTTACCTCTGTAAATCGAAATCAGCCGGTTCCATCAGATTCGAATCAGGGAGGTTCGACTGCAATTACTATAATATGATCAATTAGTAGACAATGCAATTAAAATATTTACTTAGTTGACAAAATTATGTAATTGTAAAGTGACATAATTTGTTCAATATTCAAATGGAGTACCATTCACCCATTGTCTTTTCGGTGTTCAAATGAATTCATCATCATCATCTGTTAAGGATTAGGCTCAATGGCCTGTTCCAGTATTCATCTCTTTTTAGGTCTTCCCAAGCCTCGCTTCTCTCTAGGTTTATATTTCCATGTTTTAGTGACTGAATCAAAATGATTTTATAAATTATACAAAAGTACGATGGCCAGTAAAATTTCTACAACATTTGAAATTCAGTCCGGCTTAGTCATAGTTTGTATTTTTATTCTTGTTCCTCAAGTAATGGTAATCTTTGATCTTCAACAAAGCCATGGTGGCCACTTTTTGTTGATATTCTTTTGGTTTCTAGTACTTTATTTACATCGTCAACCAACCACCCAATCTAGGAATCAATATTACAAATAATGAAATAAATAAACCTTATTGTTACGTAAAAATATGTACATTATTTTTGACTAGTCAAAATGCTTGGGATAAGGAACTGGAAGGTTATACTATTGCACAGAAGACAAAAAGGAGATAGACAAGGCATTCATTTGGAGAGGCCAAGAAAAACTATGTGAAACCTTGACAAAGACAGCCAAACAATATGCTAGGACCAACTGATTAGAAACGAATTCTTAATAGTAAACAGTGTCCATATTCATAAGTCAACTTGATAGTTGATCATTAAAAATTTTAATCATTATAATTAACAAAAAACCAGATAAAAAGTAATTATATGACGGAATAATTTGAACATTATTTGATTTTTTAAACATACATTTATTTTTATTCCTAATTTGTGTACGTTGCAATCTGTTCAATTTAGAACAATAAGCAACCCCATGACCCAATGAGATGAGGATGATGTGTATGACGTGTAAATGAGGTGTAGTCTTGTACAGACCCAGGCAGACCATTCCTGAGAGAGTTTGGTTAATAAAACCCCAACCATCAAAGTACACCGGTAACCACTGTCTAGCATTCAAATCCGTATAAAAGTAACTACCTTTACTAGGATTTGAACCAGGAACCTTCGTCTCCGAAAATCAGCTGTTAAACACCTAATTTGGTGACGACTTTATAAGTTTAAGTGTGACTAAATTAAAAACAAATCCAACAGAATTTGTAAACATGATAAATACTCAAAGGTATTGGTACGCTAAGTACCTTATTTTTAAGCGTTTTAGGGCGTAGCAGTAGGATTTGATTATATAGCAGACACGTTCCTTAATACACCTGTCCCAGGATAGTTTGCTACCTAATATTAATTCTAAAAATTTTGTAACTTACCTGTTACAAAAGATTTTGATATATTGTCATTAATGGAGATATCCTTACTTTGGTTACTTATTTCCTTACGACCAGTGAAGCATTTGGCCACAGTTTTATCTGAGTTGAGAACTAGATTATTTATTGCATCCAGTCTATAACCTTACTTCAAGCTTCGTTAGTTTTAAACCTTGTTCAGAGTTTTCATCTTCGAAAGATATTATCGTATCATCAGCAAATAATATAACATTGAAGGAGCCAAGAAATTCAGCGAGATCGTTAACAAAAATTAAAAATAGCAAGGGTCTTAAAATTCTAACTCGTTGAACTCCCCTTTTAACTTGTATAAAATTTTATGTGTATTTTGTTTTAACTTTGCAATGATTGGATGGCAATTCGACCCTCTGATGTCCCTCTAATACCATACACCTCAATTTTTTTATGGGCAAATCATACGGGACACGGTCAAAAGCTTTACAAAAATCAAAAAATAAATAACAGGGGTTTGTTTTTGCTAATAATTAATTTCAGTAAGCTTCTTCAGTATCGGGAAATTACAGTCTCTGTTGACCTACACTTTCAGGACTCGTGTTGGACATTTGCGAGTGTACTGAATTTACTTTAAAAAAATCGACTAATCTACTCTCTTATCAATTTATTATCTTTTGTAAAAATATTTTCACCGTTTGGAAACATTTTCTCGATGTGGGTATCCTTTGAATTATCGATTTAAATTTACTCGCCCAAGTGACGAATAAAATGCATGTTTTGATTGTAAGAGGCAACTGCCTTTAATAAATAATAGTACTGTAAGGGGTTGCACATAACAGGCAGGGTGGAGTGTTAAATTATTTGCACTCGATTTGCTTGTTTCAGGACTAAAAAAAATTTAGTTTTGTTTTTATCACATGGTAAGCCAAACATATGACTGAAGTATTTAAGAACAGAAGAGGTACAAGTGTAAAAGATACTTGTCAGAGTTATATCTCCTCTGAGCGCAATGAATTTCATTATGCAGCCAGACCCTGTGGTGAATAACGTGAGGTGTGTCATTTGCAGGGTGGAAAATAGGTGCTTTTTAGACGGCCTGGCATATTGATAAGCTTTTCAACTCGGCGAGGAAGGCAATTGTAAACCACCCCACTCCTTGTTTTACTTAGCTAAACCTGTAGAAGTTCAAACCAGGACTGTAAAGTTGGCCCCCATACAAAAATTTCAAAAATTAACTTGTAAAATTGATCGGTCTACGTTTCTACCGGATTATTCCGGAAAATGTTTTGTTTGTTCCGTCCAAATAAGTGAAAAAACGCCGGGAGGGGCTAACTTCACACTGGCCTCCCCCCGCTCAACTTTTTAAATTTTTTTTGGACTTCAGAGACAGACCTTCGTTTGTTTCGGATGGTCTCGCAAAATATTTTTTTAGTTCCTTTCAAGTAAGCGAGAAATCGAGAAGAACTGGGTGGTGCTAATGTCACTCTAATCCCCCTCGACTCAATATTTTAAAGTTTTTTACATAGATTGACAGCCCTTCGTTTGTTCCGGATCATTTCGCGAAAATTTCGTTTTTCCCGTTCAAATATGCTAGAAAATCAAAGAAAAATTTGGAGTGGCAAGTATAAGCCCATGCATTCAATACTTTTTGGTTTTTACTTTAAATGATAGCTGTCATTTGTTCTGGATTGTTCTGTAAATTGTTTTGTTTGGTCTGCCGAAATCAGCGAAAAAATCGTGAAAAACTTAGGAATGGTGGCGATACTCTAAGAAATTCAATTTAAATTTTATCGTTATCCCTATCGAGAGTCGTTCTGCTGTTTCGGAACGTTCCATAAATATTACGATTGTTAAGCTCATACTCGCGAGAAAATCGAGGTGAACTGGATGGTACAAACTTCACTTTAGGTCACCCACTCATTAATATTTAAACTTTTTTGTCTAAATCGATGGCCCTTGTTTTTTCCGGGCATTTAAAAAAATGTCGTTTGTTCAGATGTTGTAAGAGAAAAAGGGAAAAAACTGAATGGGTGTACTTTATTCTACCCTTAACATTTTTTTTCTGAAATCTGTAATCTCTGTCCAGAATTTTATAATGAAAGAAAATCGGCCCAGAATAAATATTAAAATATGCCTACTTGGTTCAGGTCTGTCTAGTAAAGTTTGCTATTTCCCGAATTTCTTAGTTTAATTTTTTATCGCATTGTTTTTAAGCAAAAAACAAGGCTAATAATAATCTACTCCTAGTCCATTTTTCATTTTTTATATTTTAGAAAAAGTTTTTTCTCTTTAATGTTTTATTTACTTACTGTAAAACTGCTAAACCTAGTAATTGGGGCGACATATTACATGATACGAAATAGCATTATGGAAGTGTACTTGAAACATTTTGCAGTGAGAGTGGGCAAACAGCAAAATGCGCATTCTTTTTACACATCGTAAGCGTAATCAGGAAATATTTGATTGACAATTGTCAGGTGGTGTAATGTTAAAAAAAGCGTGAAATAACATGTTAAAAATTCTTAAACAAATTTTTGTTTTGTTTTATCCTTAATGCGTGTAGGTTGCAATTTGTTCGATTGAGAACAATAAGCAACCCCATGACCCAATGATATGTATGACGTTTAAATGAGCTGTAGTCTCGTACATACCCAGGCCGACCATTCCTGAGAGAGTATGGTTAATTGACCCCCAACCATCAAAGTACATTGGTAATCACTGTCTAGTATTCAAATTCGTATAAAAGAACCAAAATTATACTATATACTAGGATTTAAACTAGGAACCTCCATCTCCGAAAATCAGCTGTCAGAAAAGCTGTCGAAAAGTCAGCTAAACAGCTGACTTGCGGCGACGACTTTTCTTCTAGACTAGACCAACCCGTTGGTTACTAAACGAACGACGTAAACAAATTACTAAAGGATTTGTTCATGGATTCGTTGATAGTGGGTTTATGCCTAATTTGAAAAAAGAAACCAAAGCGGCGTGCGATGGACTCATGTATGGAAGGCGACAGCACGGCGGAGAACAACTCTTCAAAATTGCGTATAATATACGTTGTGTATACAATGCGTTTAGAAAGATATCCTGCCAGCCATAACAATAATTTAATCCTGACACTACTATGCGCAGCACCGGTTTCCTTCCAGGATAGTTTGTCAACCCAAAAAATCGTCTATCGGAAAAGAGAGTTTTTTAATTCTATTAAAAAATATATAATTATTTTTAATTTAATTGTATTACTTATATCAAATAATTTGCCGAATAATATTTATTTGAATGTTTACTAAATTAGATTGTGAGTTTTGAAAGAATTGTAATTCGATGATTAATAAAAATTTGTTTTTATTATTCTTTTAAACTTTTTTTCTTAACACAACACAATATTTATTTATAACTTGTTTTGTCTATTTTCTTAACCGGTGGACGCGAAATTGATAGCAGATGTGAAACTGACGTCCTTGTAAGAATATACATAATATACGTATATTTTTACATAGGGGCGTAGCGAGAGCACTCTGGTGAGAAACTCTCCAAGGTACGGTGTATAAAATAGTTTCAAAACACCGCCATTTCGCATCCGGTACCAAAATTTATTTATTTTTTTGTGTCTCTCTGAGTAACAATAAAATTCTCAAAAAATAAATATAGTTGCCCCAAACTATGTACTTTAGTTTAAAAAAAATTACGTCCGAAAACCATGTCACAATAAATTTTTATTAAGTTTTTATTAAGGATTACAATTTGGCGTCCGTATACGGACGCCAAATTGCACTCGGACTCCAGATTGTTAGGAAATTGTCAATGTATGGACGCGAAAATGATAGTAGTACATATATATATATATATATATATATATATTATATACATCTTCCTATCATTACGGCGACTTTTCACAAACCCTACAATACGGCAGCCACCAGAAATAACAGAGTATATTAAGATTTTAAAGTGAATAGTTTTTCATTAGAAGGTGTCTATGTCGGATATTAAATTAGTTTTTTAAAAAATTCATAAATACGGGATTTTTTTTTGGTGACCATACCTATATCATTATGGCAGCCTTTCACTTTGCTATCAATGTGAATGCCACCATATACACATTCATTCTGATATCAATATGAAGACCACGGTGTATATTAAATTCACCTTGATATCAATAGCGAAACCAGCCACGTTGCCAGTTTTCCCGCACAAGAAATGCACTTCGGCGACCCAAAGTATATACATGCGTGCGGTCTTTTAGCTTTCTCTGAATCATTTCACTACGACGGCTCACAGGTATACATTTTGTAACACACACACGCGCGCGCGCCTATAGACGGAATGGCAATATAATTTTACAGTGCAGTAGCTCTGTATTGAAACAAAGTAACTGGTAGTACTTAGTGATGGTATGAAATTTTGAATGCCATTAATCATAAATAAATGAACTGAATTGTCATACAAAATAATTTATACATTATCTGTATGACAAGTCAAAAAATATAATCAAATAAGATATTGTAAGAATAATAATTTTAAAAATCTGGTGTGGAACACTCACACAACTTTCTCTTGCCAATGCAAATAATTAACAATAAACCTAACATTAGTAATAAAACATTAGAAATAAACAAAAAACTGACCTCAATAAAAAAAACCTTATTTTAATCATGAGTGAAAGACGTAAAATGAAAATTAACCTCAGTTTGGCTTAAAAATACGGAAAATCACTCTTACACGCTAAACTAGGCTCTGTAGAGAAAACATCCTCTAAATAAAAGTTGTAGATCTTTAAATTTCCTATAAATCTGATCACATACACTTTTGTCGTAAAATGCATACTAAGGCCCAAATTTTAAAATAAACGTTTTTTTAAACTTTTTCATTAGAAAAAAAACATAAAATCGCTAATTACCGCTAAACTAAGCGTTACCAAAAAAATGTTTTAAAGAAACGTTGTAGGATTTTAAATTCTCTACAACTTTTATTATATAAAGTTTTGCGGTGGAATGCATATTAAAGCCGAAATCTTAAAAAAATAATTTTTTTACGTGAGAACAGCTTTACCAAGAATTTCAGCAAACATGGCGCCTACCCTAGAGCATAAAAAATTTAGTAAACCAGGCGATTTTTAAAAAAAATCCTAGGACCAGTTTTTGAGAAAATCGCAAAAAAGTGAAAAATTACACGAATAAACTACTACTTCCGGTTGACCGATTCTGATTAAAATGTTCGTGTCGCGTTTGGTAGTAGTATCTAACTTAAGTTTCAAGTTCGTACGATGATTTGTTCTTGAGATATTCTGTGCACACGCACGCGCGCGCGCGCACACACACACACACACACACAGACCAATGGTAAAACATGTTTTTTGGGGTCGGGGGTCTGAAAACGTGTAGATCCGGTGAACTCGATTTCGAAAAATCGACATGAAAACAATAATTTCCTTCCTATATATTCATATAGGCAAGAGAAAGTAAAAATAATATTATGCATAAGATAATTATGACAATTCAAAATGTTTGGGATATATGTAAACCATGCACAGTGTTCATTTACAATCCAATACTATGAAAATGATCATGCATTAAATAGTTAGCTGTTTACTTTACTAAATTCAACAGATAAAATAAATTATATGACAGAATAATTTGAACATAATTTGATGTATATTTTAAAAATATTTTTGAAAAAGTTTAACTTCTACTGAATTCGTTTTAGGAAGAATGGGTATAAAGATCCGCAACACGGTTTTATAATAATGATAAGTTAATTTAAAAATCCAAAAAAACCCAGGGAAAACTGTCTCCAAATAGATTAATGCAGAAAGTAAATGAGATGACATTATTCATTATATCAATAAACATGTTATTGAATAAATAAATACGGAAATATTATCAATAACCCATTGTCCATTGTTAATGTATTTAACTCATATTTTCTTGAATTATCGAACACTTTTGTATGTCTTCAAACGAAAGAATAGACAGAAAACTTTTATATCCAATTTCAATTTATTTAAAAGCCGTTCATGTATTAGAAGTTAATGGATAGTTAACAATTAAGGAGACTCAGTTGATCTGGTTAAAATTTCCGATTCTAATTTAAAATATGTCGTAGCAAGTTAACTAAAATACATAATTAACGAATCTTTTATAACCAACAATATTCCTGTTTTCCTAAACAAATAAGAACCCCACATCATAAAAACAAATAAAGAAAGGACATTCAAACTTATACACTTATATGTACTTCGTCCACTTTTTACTTTCTCTTGCCTATATGAATATATAGGAAAGAAAGTATTATTTTCATGTCGATTTTTCGAAATCGAGTTTACACCGGATCTACACATTTTCAGACCCCCTAAATCCAAAAAACATATTTTTAGCGCTTGGTCTGTGTGTGTGTGTGTGTGTGTGTGTGTGTGTGTGTGTGTGTGTGAACAGAATATCTCAAGAACGGAACATCGTACGAACTTAAAACTTAAGTTGCATACCACTACCGGACCCGACACGAACATTTTCATCAAAATCGATCAAGCGGAAGTATCAGTTTATTCGTGTAATTTTTCACTTTTTGCGATTTTCTCAAAAACTGGTCCTACGATTTTTTTAAAAATCGTCCGGTTCACTAAATGTTTCATGCTCTACAAGATAGGATACGCGCCATGTTTGCTTAAAATTTTGGTAAGGCTGTTCTCACGTAAAAAAATTGTTTTTTTAAGATTACGGCTTTAATATTCATTTTAACGCAAAAAATTTTATAACAAGAATGTAGAGAATTAAAAATCCTACAACTTTTATTTCAAACATTTTTTCGTATAACCCTTAGTTTAGCGATAATTAGCGATTTTTTGTTTTTTTTTCTCAAGAAAACGTGTAAAAATATGTGTGTATAAAAAGAGTAAAAGTATGTATAAAATTATGTTTTAATTATTCTACCATAATTATTTTTCGTGTTGTATTTTCACTTTCTCTTGTCTATATGAATATATAGGAAGGAAAGTATTGTTTTCATGTCGATTTTTGGAACTCGAGTTTTCACCGGATAATACACGTTTTCAGACACCCTGAACCCAAAAAACATGTTTCTAGCAATTGGTCAGTGTGTGTGTGTGTGTGTGTGAACAGAATATATCAAGAACGGAACGTCGTACGAACTTGAAACTTAAGTTAGATACCACTACCGGACCTGACACAAACATTTTCATCAAAATCGGTCGGTCGGAAGTAGTAGTTTATTTCTGTAAATTTTTACTTTTTTGCGATTTTCTCAAAAACTGGTCCTACATTTTTTTTAAATCGCCTGGTTTACTAAATTTTTTGTGCTCTACAAGATAAGGAAGGCGCCATGTTCGCTGAAATTCTTGGTGAGGCTGTTTTCACGTAAAAATTTTTTTTTAAGATTGCGGCTTTAATAAGCATTTTAGCGCAAAAATGTAATCATGTAAGTTGTAAAGAATGAAAAATCCTACAACTTATTATTTTTTTTTTAATTCGTTTATTTAACGTCGTATCAACTACTAAGGTCATTAGCGACGACGTTGGGGTGTAACTATATACAATGGAGGATGAAATTATTTTTTGTAACGTATGAAAATATGCCATGCCTGAGTGGGATTCGAACCCAGGACCGCATGATGAGAGGCGAGCACGTTACCAACTGCGCCAATGCGGCCGGCTACAACTTTTATTTTAAACAATTTATTGTATAACACTGTCATATATATTATAATGAATGAAACTATGGTATTAACTGTAAAAAAAATGGGGTTCAAAATAATATTAATAAATAGTTCGTAGGATAATGTTTAACGAAAATTGTCCCTGTAATAATGGCAAAATTTAAGAAAAATTATTAGTTAAAATGTACCGTGCTCCAAACACGTGAATTAGTGTATCCTTTGAACAGGATTTAATTTTAAAAATATTTTACTTTAAATTAAAGTGTGAATTTGTTGTTCGTGAGGTAGTGTGAGTGTTTGTAAAGTACATCAAGTAGATGTCTCCATTCTTCTTCTCCATCCAGCGGTAATAACCTGAAAAGTTCACTCAACACTTACCTGCATATTAAAAATAACCTATATTGAAGGTTGCCTCCACCAGGACGTCGTAGAACGGCCCAACGTCCAAGACCCTGAAATTTCCTACGAAGGAATAAAAAAAAATGTTTTGGGGGAAATTTTGATCGGAGAGTCAAAACCATGTTTCCAGTTGTTAGTGTGAAATATCAGCTCAGATATCACTTAAGAGCTCTCGCTTTGTGGTTTGCGAGAAGGTACGACTGTTTTCAGATTACGGAATCTTTTTAGACAGTGAAAAATAACTTTGTAGCCAAAACATATTGCAAATTCATAAAAATCACCATACAAATCCATTGGTGAATTAATCTTGGAGAAACAAGTAATTTTAGTAAATTCGCCAAGACATATACCTTTTTTTTTTTTAAAAAAAATAAACAAACACGGTGCAGTGTTTAATATGGAGATTCAAAAATATTTTTGTAGGTACAGAATTTTTATAACTGTACTGTGTAACTTTCATTCATGTATCTCCCATTATGAATATAATTAATGCAGTAAATCTATCTGAAACTTATTTCTAGAACTAATCTAACTAAATAGGAAGGTATATTATTTTTTAAAAATAAAATACAAGAGACAATTCAGTTTAATATTTTAGATTTATTTTTATAAATTAATATTTTGTAACGTTTTTTTTTTGTATTTAATTTCAAGTTTTTAACATTTTATAATTAAAATTTTAAATAATATTTCTTTTTTTTTTAAATTTGAACAGAATTAAATTATTTTTTTTTGTTAATTATTTTAATATTTATATATTTTAGATGCATTTAAAGTATTTAATTTAGAGTTATATTTTTTTTATTTAGATAATGTTAACGTATTTAAAGTATTTAATTTAAGGTTTTTAACATTTTATAATTAAAAATTTGTTCTTATTATTAGCCCATTATTATATATTTTTTTAAAATATTATTATTATTATTACTATTATTATTTAATAAAAAAACTAAATGATTTTACTAATTCTACATGAACATTTTTTTATTTACTATTATTTAAGTATATTTTTGTTTTATATTTTCCATTTAAAATGGTTCTAAAAAAAGGCTATTTTTTTCTTTTCTTCATTTTTTTTTTTTAGTTCTACAAAAGAAAATTAAAAGAAAATTACCTTTTTTAGTTAGTATCCAAACACAGCACCTTAGAAGTACGACTTTACGCGTACACAATTTAAAAAACACTCTGACGATTTTCTGCACACACACGGCTGACCGGGGCGCTAATTACAGGCGTACGGAGGGGGGAAAACCAATCAAACTGGCCGTTATGAAAGACGTTGCCAAACCGGCGTAAAACAAACGCGTTAATTGGCCGCAAAAAGTGCTGAAGTAACAGTAGGCCCCTCTACAAAAAGTACGTAGAGATGAAACTGAAAAATTGTTCCCAGGATCTGGAATTGCAAGGCAAGGGTTTTAAACAGTGAGAACTGAAAATAGGCCTTTAGGCTTTCATATTTCCCACGAGAAAACGCGATGTAAAAAAAACATGTGAAATATAATCAACTAGAATAAACTAATAAAACGTGATTTCTTTATGAAATAATAAAAATTATTGAAAAGAAATATGTTATGTAAAATTACAAACTTTTATTTATAATAAAATAATATTTTATCTTCCTTAACGAATAAAGAAAAAAAAACACCATTTTAATTATTTTAAAAAGACAAAATTTGATCAACTCCAAGGGTCTAGGGAGATTAGGAAACGATTTTCAACAAAAGTCGAAAATTTGGAATTGTAAAGTCAAAAACTTTACATTCCCCTACTCCGGTATATGGAAAACCCAAAGATGGGCTGTAAGGGGAAAAACAAGGAAAAAAAAAATTTACGGGAATTCGGGAACACAAATTGGATTGTGTAGAAACGAAGATTTCTATGCAATCATCTCCCTTGGAGGGGGGTGTGAAAAAAAACTGAAAGTTAAACAAATCGTTTGGCAGTGTGTGTGCTGAGAAGTTGCCTGACATTAGTAAACTTTAAATTGCTGGAACCTGCAATATCCATCGAGACAAACAGACCGCTATTGAAAGACGAATAGGTCCAACAACTATCCTTGAATCTTAAGTTAATAAGACAAAA
Organism: Catonia carolina; assembly: GCA_035578175.1. Taxonomy (NCBI): domain Eukaryota; kingdom Metazoa; phylum Arthropoda; class Insecta; order Hemiptera; family Achilidae; genus Catonia; species Catonia carolina. The sequence continues at coordinate 7,593,475 of JAQMRL010000004.1, forward strand.
CAGTAAGACAAAAATAATAAATAGCCATTCCCATATTTAGGGCTAAAAGACTGAAAAAAATTACTGTTAGCTAACTCAAAGGTCTGTTTATTGTAGATTGGCATTGCAGATTGTACATTGTAGTGTGCTGTATGTTTTTTTTTTTTTTGAATTAATTAATTAATTAATAAATTCGGAATTTAAAACAACTAGCTTTCTGAGACGTAAAAGTATGATGAATGAACGAAATTATGTTTTCCTTATTATTATTGCTTATTACTATTCTTATTAATATTTACTATTTACTAATTACTATTTAAATCTCTTATGCCCATTTCTCTGAATTTAGATAAAAAAAGGTAGAAATTTAGTAGTTTCTTAAACTTAATCTAACCTACGCAATTCAATATGAGTTGGTTTGTTTACCTTGGCGGTTAGTATTTTAATTTTGATATATAAGTATAATTGTATGATGAAAATGATAATTAAGGCTGTGTATACTACAAATTTTGATACATGATCGGCAAGAATAATGTCTTTCCATGACTTAGGTAGGCTGCTCTCTTGGAAAACATAATCAGGGGTTTCATCATGAATGGAAATTTGAGGGAATGATAAGTTCCACTTGTGGTTTACAAGGTCAGGGAGTGACGAGATGGAAGGATGGAAATCTGTGTGAAAGGAAAACTTATAATGGTCGAAGGTTGACCAGGAAACGGGTAGCAAATGAGTTACCCCCGGCGACTTCGGAGTCCTGGAATCACACGGCACAACCCTGTTGATGATCGGTAACTCTCCTTCCATGACTTCACATTCGCAGGGCACTTGAATGTCCAAAGCACCGGCAACATTGACTGGAAGTTCGACTGTTGTTGTAGGACAAACTAGACGAGTATTGTGTTGTACATTGGTGATGTAGTATCTTGATATTTGCACTTCCGTTATGTAAACTTCTGTCGTTCGCTTATGGCAGACGAAATGGCATTTATGCATTTAGCATTATGCATTTTTATGCATTATAGCGTCTTCTGTTTGCAAGACATTTGTACTGAAGTCATGTGCGAATAATACGTGTTTAGGAACGATTGCCAATGTACACTATGCAAAATAGTCAATAGATGATATAATTGTATTAGTTCGGTGTTTTCAGTGTCTTGAATCATTTTAGCGTATAGATTTAATTCTTCTTCCGTTTCTTGAAGGATGGATTGAACTCGATGTGTTACCATGTCTATGTTTTGTGTAGATTTTACTAAATTTTGGTGGTCGGAGTGTACTGTTTGGGTGAGGCGGTTATAATGTTCCATTAGATATTTTTCGTTATGGAACGTTTCTTGTAGTTGATTTTGTGTCGCAGTTCCACAGCAAAAGTTTAAAAATTCGCCCACAAAGTCTAGGGCTCTGCGTGTGCGTGAAGGATTCAAATTTGAAATTGGCAGTCCTGTCTTGAGGAGAATATTGAAGGTTTCCTTTGATAGCGTAGTTATACGTTGGAAAAGGACATGCTGGAGACGAGTTGTTGTTGTCCTTAATTGCAGTAGCGAAGTGTTGTTTGAAATCCAGCGGGGTCTTTAAGGTTTTACTAGGAAAGGAATTCAGTTTAGAGTAGTCAGTGTTTTGGGATTGTGAGATATTAATAAATAGTGTTAAGTCTGGAAATGGACAGGATAAATTTTGGAATAAATTTGAGGTTTTCGGTAAATCAGGCTGTGAGTTAAATGGGATAAGGTAGGTTATCGGAATAGAAGAATCGTAAAGATACACATCGGAAATATTTCTGATATGGAAACCAGAGAACAGTTTAATGACGTTATTTGCGCAAGCTACATTTTTCTCGAAGAGAAAAAAAAACGCGGACAAGATCAACAATTGCTTTAGTACGGGGGACATTATTCTTGGATCTTACACACAGAAAGAGTTTACTTTGGATAGATTGATATAAAAATATAAAATTGCTCGTGGAAGAGAATACAATTTAAATTAGTTAAAGCGTGTTCAAGATACAATTACTATGTAATAAAACTAATTAGCTTATTTGCGTATTATATTATCTTGCTTATTACTGAGACTTCGTTGGCTTTATCTTCATACGGTTAACTTAGATGTTAAGTGGATGAAGCTTTATCTTGTCTTAAACGAAGTGCTGATTTGATTCTCTATCTCACTGGTTTATCAATCGCTTAGCCACCGGGATATGGACAATATTATATGATGCGTACATAAACAAAGTTTTATTTAAATCTAAAAACAGAGGAAATGAACAATAGTGAGTTTTACTCTTAAACTAAAGTAATTTTAAATAGGGGTGCTAAAACACAGAATCGTCCTTCATGCCCTTTATGCGAAGAACGGGAGACAAACAGAATTTGCCGTATAGTATTGTACTGTAATTATAATTCTAAGTTTAAATGAGTTGTCATAGTACTCCTATATACCACATCCGGATACAAGTCTGAATTGTTGTTATTTTGTCTGTCCGTTGGAATTATTAAAAAAAAATCATTAATTTATATTTCAATTAAACCTTTGGTTGTATTGTGGTACTGTAAATATTAAAACGCTCAAATTCCTATTGCTACAAAACTTCAATATCCTTTGTGGATTAAGAAAAATATATTTGCTACAGTGTAGCAAATTATGAAATATGAAATTACGAAATGCCCGATGATCTGAGTAAGAAACATACTTTCTACTTTAACAAACTTTCTACTCGGCTAATCCCTGTACATCTCTACTAAATTGTTCACAACGAAATATCAGTAGTGATTAATTAAGCAATACTTCAACGCAATATCAAAGTATGAAACCAAAATAGTCTTAAAACGTATGCTCAAGACAATTTTATAATAGAACAAAATGTAACCATATGCCGAAACCTATCGATGCGAAACCATCTAAAATTTAACATACTGTCCAGTTCAAAACCTGCTGAAGAAAACCCAATCTAAAAAACTTGCTGCAAAAGTAAAACTCCTGTACTTGAAATCCAACACAAACAAATTAACAACATACAAAGACCAGCTCTTTAAAAACAAAATCCTTCACAATCCAAAAATCCATTTACATTGTAGGGTTAAATACAGTAAACAAAAAAAATCAAATGGGATGTCTTAGCAAGGAATCAGTGATAAAACAAAATATCAAAACATGACAAAGGGTTAGAGCGGAAAGAACTCTTTGTGTTATAACCAAAATCGAATTGTGGGGGGGGGGTCGTCCTAATAGTGTAAGTGAAACAACAAAAAAAAAGAGATAATAGGAAAAAAAAACACAGGGCCAGGGTATGATAATGTATCATAGTATTTCACTATCCAGCCGTCGACCTAACGGGAGATTTTCTGTCGAACTTTTCCTGGAAAGCGACCATGCATACCGGCCAGGTACTATCCGACTAAAACAGTGACTGCCTGCTAGCTGTACGCAACAAACCGCAGACCAGCCCCGTACGAAAATCAAGGGGGAAACGAATTTTGAGGTTCCGAGATGGATGAGACCCACAGGTAGAAACCACTAACTCGTCTTGAAAAGCAGATTTTCCCACATTCACACATCATTCTGAGGACCCCTTTCATACAACTCATTCACTCGTCAGATTCGGGTCCATTCGTACATGAAAATCTGGTCTTGGAAACAGTATGGGTTCCCCTATGTATTTTAACCAAATCAAAACTGCGACTGCGTTACCGGAACTGTACGAAGGGTACCACCATACACCACCGCAAACCCCGATAACCAGTCAAAGTGGTAAAGAAAAATGAGGCCGGTTAAGATAACAACCAGTAGTGAAATTTAGTAACTGAAAGACGGATTGGGCGGACGAAATGTAACTCTCTCTCTCATAAAATCCTCATAAACTCCAAAAATCAACATCAAATACTCATCATAAACTTTAATAATCATCAATAAATCTCCATTCACTTCAAAACTCAATAACATCATAAAACTGCAATAACAACAATAATCACTCCATAAAACTCATAAACTTCAATATCATCGCAAAAAAACCTCATTATAATAATCATAATCTTCAGAACCTCACAATAAAGTTTGCACACAAAAAGAAAAAAAAATCGTATTCCACGAAGTTCAGAAAGCAGCACGTTATCTATAGCGCTACTTAAAGAAACTAATTAACCAACCTCCTTAACTACAAAGTGTAGGGCAGCACGTTATATCTAGCGCGACCCTAAAATTAATCTATATTATAACTGAAAAAAAAAACCTCACATGTGAGTAATTGGTGTGAAAGAACTTTATTGTGAGTCACACTGTATTGCACTGACCGGCTAAGACACTCCTATAATAAAACTGAAAATAAAAAAAAATACCCTATGTCCTAACTCTAGCAATCACGAAAACACTCCAAAACTTAAACACCTTTAAAACAACAACTTAAAACATTCCAAAACATCGATTTTCATTAGTTATTAATTGGCAAGGCTATATAAATATAAAAAAATTAAAAAAAACATTTTGACGGCTAAGTTTATATATACCACACAAAAAAAATATTGACTATAAAAAGATTTAAGCAATGACTTTCGTGATTCTGACAGTCCAAACCCAAAATACAACCAAATGTTTCTAGTACATTATATTTAAACCAAAACCCATACATCAAATCACGTAATGTGATCCAATAAACGGACATTATCCCTATTAAACACGTTAATTCCTTTATAAAAAAAAAATGTTATAAGTCCCAAAATAAACACATTTAAAATATCGAGGACGGGAACCAAATATCGTTCTATGGCGTTAGTTTAAAATATTTAAAAATTAAAAATAAAACCAATACTATAGTTAAAAACAACGCTTTGTTAACAAACTCAGCAGAGGACCTGCAATTTGACATAGATTTATCCACAAAAAAAACGTGATACACAAAATGCTAAATAATAAAATAAATTTAAATAATAATAATTAAATTTAAAATAAATTAAAAAAAGTTGCAGAGTAAAGCTGTAAAAAAAAAATCAACGAGAATGTGACAAAAATAGGCCAATAGTCAAATGTTACAAGCAACAGAAAAGCTTCTTAAAAACAGCGCAGGTAGGAAGAAAGACTGTTAGCAAAACGGGAATCTAAAAGTGGTCAAAAAAAAGTAAGTAAACAGAAATATGATTAGGAGTGGTAACAAAATTTTGTTAAAAAAAACGGAATTTAACGGATATATAGCAGATAAAGAAACGAAAAACACAATTCAAACAAACACTAGTACTAAAATGAAAAAAAAAATCGCCCTGAAGTAATAGAAAATAAAAATACAAAAAGAATGGCTGCTAAAAAAAAATGACACGCCTAAAAAAAAACATCTAAAGTATCACCGAAGTACAAAGAGACTGTAAACAGATGTGAAGAATTTGATTGGAAAAATAGCTTGAATAGATGAAACACAGTTAAGAAAAACTACGGAAAAATTTAAAAACACTAATTACAGAATTAAAAAAATCGCTTTTAGCTAAATAGAACAAAATAGAACCCTGATATTGTGAAAAGTCGTGTTAATACCAAATGAAATATTAAGCAGAAAGAGACTTATTAGAATAAGAGCAGAAAGAGACTTGAGTGTGTTGTCCCTAACATGAAAATAAATTACAGTTAGTCGATGATGAAGAAACAGAATCCATCGGCGTAAACACTATAAAATTAAAAATTTTGGTGGTAAAAAACCACCATCGGCACCTGTTTTGAAAGATAAACTGAATACTTACGCTATCAATACAGATTGTAAATGATAAAGTTGTAAAGCCAAAATGTAATACCACACAACACCCAAAATAAAATATTCAGAAAACGGAAAAGATATTTGTGATAGTAAACACAAAAATAAATTGAAAGTGTAAGTGTACAAAAATGAAAAACAAAGATTAAATTAAAAATACATTTCAAGGGACTGAATCGAAAAAACTATAACTAAACAGAAGCGTAAATAAAACTGCGAACAACTTGCCGCTGATATCAAAGTGGCTAAGGGTCTGGAAAATTTGACGCATTGTGACGAACGAGAATTAAAAATTAATTGCTTTGGATCTTAGGGAACCAGAACCTAAATCAAACGAAACCCCTATTATAGATTGGACGTTATTTGGCCAGAAACTCGGATGGCCTAGTTGAAAATCTCGTTGTTGTTCATTTGATTAAGCCATAACATGAAAATTTCAACGAAACTTTTATCGAAAACCTGACGGGGTAAAACTGTTAATGGAAAAAAAACGAAGCACAAAATGTAACAAAACATTATAGAAATATAAGATAAAATAATAGAAGTAGCTGCAAACTGAAACAAAAATACTATGAAAAATTTCAACTTGTACTATTGGGTGTGTGACTATGAAAACGAGCGCTATTTTACTATACAAGAAAAGTTGAAAAAAAAATTGATCTCTGACGACCTTTACTGAAGACAAATCCTTGAAGGTGCTTGAGTTCCAAAATTGAGAATGAGGACGGCAGTGCACCGTAGTCGAGGACTACGACTTATGCTAAGGATTAAATATATCTTTACATACCAGGAAGATCGAAAAAGCAGAATCCTTATGGCAGGAAATGCTGGGTTTTCCAGAGATGTTAAACTATGCTGATTACAGGTGTAGTTGCGTGTTAAGCTCATCTGATATGCGAACTTTAGTAAGACTTCATTAGATTCTCGGCCATTAAATTAAAATGATGATTCTCGAACTTATATAATACTAAAAAAACCACACAAAAAAAACAACTATTAGTATAACTTCGAATTATTGCTATTTCATTATTAAGTATAAAATAACGTATAATTTTAAAACATAAAATTTCAAAACTTTTCATTTTTTAAGTTAAATAATTGTAAGAATAGCGTATTATTTGCATTCCGTGTATAAATGATAAAAATAGTTCACTTCGAACCTCGAACTGCATAACATGACTATTATATAAAAAAAATTAGTCATTGCCATGTCTATACTCATTTTACTCACAAGAAAACAGCAAAAATTATGGAAACTTTATTTTGCCCAAAAATCCATGTCCCAATAAACAAAATGCAATCAAAAATATTGCATAGATCATTCCTATAAAATACGTCAGAATAACAGCTGATTTTAAATTCAACGTGATGGTGCATTATGTCACGTAGTTCGATAAAGCATTATTTCTTTCATAGTAGTATACGCAATGTTGTGATATACCATGTATTAAATACTACTTATGTATTGTTAAACACATACAATAAAAAAATTATGAATTCACACATGCATCTCTGATATTGTACGTTAGGTACATCAGAAATAAAATTCCACAGGCTGGCAATTCCACAATGTTGCCATGTGTAAAAAAAATTAACAAGATAAAACTTATTTACATTGAATAATTATAAATGTAATGTAACTGCTGAAAGAAAACAGAATTATTCACTAAGATCTAATAACGGTAATATAAATCCACAGTGTTTTCATCTCGTAAAGAAGTTAAACTAAAAAAAAATACAACTATCCACATTCCAATGCTGCATATCTTGTACATAACCCTGAATAAAATGTCCAAGACCTTGAAAAAAACTACATTAACATAAAATATAACATATATATAAAGAAATTTATTTAAATAGAAAAAAGATCACTGTCTAAAATCAACCTAGGCGCTTCACCATGTCATATATATTATATTATGGAAGAAACTATGGTATTAACTGTAAAAAAATGGGGTTCAAAATAATATTAATAAATAGTTCGTAGGATAATGTTTAACGAAAATTGTCCCTGTAATAATGGCAAAATTTAAGAAAAATTATTAGTTAAAATGTACCGTGCTCCAAACACGTGAATTAGTGTATCCTTTGAACAGGATTTAATTTTAAAAACATTTTACTTTAAATTAAAGTGTGAATTTGTTGTTCGTGAGGTAGTGTGAGTGTTTGTAAAGTACATCAAGTAGATGTCTCCATTCTTCTTCTCCATCCAGCGGTAATAACCTGAAAAGTTCACTCAACACTTACCTGCATATTAAAAATAACCTATATTGAAGGTTGCCTCCACCAGGACGTCGTAGAACGGCCCAACGTCCAAGACCCTGAAATTTCCTACGAAGGAATAAAAAAAAATGTTTTGGGGGAAATTTTGATCGGAGAGTCAAAACCATGTTTCCAGTTGTTAGTGTGAAATATCAGCTCAGATATCACTTAAGAGCTCTCGCTTTGTGGTTTGCGAGAAGGTACGACTGTTTTCAGATTACGGAATCTTTTTAGACAGTGAAAAATAACTTTGTAGCCAAAACATATTGCAAATTCATAAAAATCACCATACAAATCCATTGGTGAATTAATCTTGGAGAAACAAGTAATTTTAGTAAATTCGCCAAGACATATACCTTTTTTTTTAAAAAAAAAAAATAAACAAACACGGTGCAGTGTTTAATATGGAGATTCAAAAATATTTTTGTAGGTACAGAATTTTTATAACTGTACTGTGTAACTTTCATTCATGTATCTCCCATTATGAATATAATTAATGCAGTAAATCTATCTGAAACTTATTTCTAGAACTAATCTAACTAAATAGGAAGGTATATTTTTTTTTAAAAATAAAATACAAGAGACAATTCAGTTTAATATTTTAGATTCATTTTTATAAATTAATATTTTGTAACGTTTTTTTTTTGTATTTAATTTCAAGTTTTTAACATTTTATAATTAAAATTTTAAATAATATTTCTTTTTTTTTTTAAATTTGAACAGAATTAAATTATTTTTTTTTGTTAATTATTTTAATATTTATATATTTTAGATGCATTTAAAGTATTTAATTTAGAGTTATATTTTTTTTATTTAGATAATGTTAACGTATTTAAAGTATTTAATTTAAGGTTTTTAACATTTTATAATTAAAAATTTGTTCTTATTATTAGCCCATTATTATATATTTTTTTTAAATATTATTATTATTATTACTATTATTATTTAATAAAAAAACTAAATGATTTTACTAATTCTACATGAACATTTTTTTATTTACTATTATTTAAGTATATTTTTGTTTTATATTTTCCATTTAAAATGGTTCTAAAAAAAGGCTATTTTTTTCTTTTCTTCATTTTTTTTTTTAGTTCTACAAAAGAAAATTAAAAGAAAATTACCTTTTTTAGTTAGTATCCAAACACAGCACCTTAGAAGTACGACTTTACGCGTACACAATTTAAAAAACACTCTGACGATTTTCTGCACACACACGGCTGACCGGGGCGCTAATTACAGGCGTACGGAGGGGGGAAAACCAATCAAACTGGCCGTTATGAAAGACGTTGCCAAACCGGCGTAAAACAAACGCGTTAATTGGCCGCAAAAAGTGCTGAAGTAACAGTAGGCCCCTCTACAAAAAGTACGTAGAGATGAAACTGAAAAATTGTTCCCAGGATCTGGAATTGCAAGGCAAGGGTTTTAAACAGTGAGAACTGAAAATAGGCCTTTAGGCTTTCATATTTCCCACGAGAAAACGCGATGTAAAAAAAACATGTGAAATATAATCAACTAGAATAAACTAATAAAACGTGATTTCTTTATGAAATAATAAAAATTATTGAAAAGAAATATGTTATGTAAAATTACAAACTTTTATTTATAATAAAATAATATTTTATCTTCCTTAACGAATAAAGAAAAAAAAACACCATTTTAATTATTTTAAAAAGACAAAATTTGATCAACTCCAAGGGTCTAGGGAGATTAGGAAACGATTTTCAACAAAAGTCGAAAATTTGGAATTGTAAAGTCAAAAACTTTACAAACACTTAGTTTAGAGGTAATTAACGATTTTCTATTTTTTTCTCACGAAAACGTGTGAAAAATCTATTATTTTAAGATTTAAATATTAGTACGCATTTTACGACAAAAGTATGTAATCAAATTTATAGGAAATTAAAATATCTACAACTTTTATTTTGAGGATTATTTCTCTGCAGAGCCTAGTTTAGCGTTAAGAGTGATTTTCCGTATTTTTAAGCCAAACTGCTGTCGATTTTAATTTTCAACTTTCACTAATGATTAAAATAAGATTGTTTTTTGAGGTAAGTTTTTTGTTTACTTCTAATGTTAGGTTATATTGTTCATTACATGCATTGGCAAGAGAAAGCGTGTGAGTGTTTCACACCAGATATTTTTGTATTTGATTTTGATGATCTTATACTAAAAATACAGACAGCAGGCCTACAGTTTTTGATGCCTATTCTTGATCTTTTTTTATGAAGTAGAGTTATGATTGATTTTTTAGGCAAGTAGGACATTTTTCGGTAAAGAAAGATTAATTTATTAATTATGTCAGTGGACGTAAAACTTACGATGAAACACTGATTACAACCTTAGCGAGGCATAGTAAAAAATCACGGTTCTGAAATAGAAGTACAAAGAATAATGCAACACCTGTAGACAGTAAAATCAGGTAGACGTAGTGCCGTGCTAACGAAATATGGAAACTATGAATAGCCAAGGAGACAATGCCAAGCCAGTCACAATAGACCAGCTGTGTTGCCAAGCTTATGGCTGCCCTATTGTTAGCAAAGTGGTTAAAATATACATAGTGTGAATATACACAAACTGACGGTGTCACTCCTAGCGGAATAATCATGAACTGTAGTATACAATTTCTATTCACTCTGCTATCATTATGGGCACCAGCAAGATTTTAAAAAATATTTTTTTGCGAATCTAGGAACCCTCCTGAACCAAAATTGATGCAATACACAAACAGAAGGGTTCGTTTCCAACACCAGGGTATAGTTAAACTTTTTTTTTTACCTAACACGGACGAAAATAACATGGGTTGCAATGTGGCAGCCATATATGGCTGCCATATGCACCCGGCTGCCACTTTACATACAAAATGCGAAATGTACGGTCTCCGTATTGATAGCAAGATGTAGATATATATATATATATATATATATTTACATCTTGCTATCATTACGGCGACTTTTCACAAACCCTACAATACGGCAGCCACCAGAAATAACAGAGTATAAAGATTTTAAAGTGAATAGTAGTTCATTAGAAGGTGTCTATGTCGGATATTAAATTAGTTTTTAAAAAAAATCATTAATACGGGATTTTTTTTTGGTGACCATACCTATATCATTATGGCAGCCTTTCACTTTGCTATCAATGTGAATGCCACCATATACACATTCATTTTGATATCAATATGAAGACCACGGTGTATATAAAATTCACCTTGATATCAATAGCGAAACCAGCCACGTTGCCAGTTTTCCCGCACAAGAAATGCACTTCGGCGACCCAAAGTATATACATGCGCACGGTCTTTTAGCCTTCTCTGAATCATTTCACTACGACGGCTCACACGTATACATTTTGTAACACACACACGCGCGTGCGCCTATAGACGGAATGGCAATATAATTTTACAGTGCAGTAGCTCCGTATTAAAACAAAGTAACTGGTAGTACTTAGTGATGGTATGAAATTTTGAATGCCATTAATAATAAATAATTGAACTGAATTGTCATGTAAAAAAATTTAAACATTATCTATATGACAAGTCAAAAAATATAATCAAATAAGATATTGCAAGATTAATAATTTTAAAAATCTGGTGTGGAACACTCACACAACTTTCTCTTGCCAATGCAAATAATTAACAATAAACCTAACATTAGTAATAAAACATTAAAAATAAACAAAAAACTAACCTCAATAAAAATAACCTTATTTTAATCATGAGTGATAGACGCAAAATGAAAATTAACCTCAGTTTGGCTTAAAGATACGGAAAATCACACTTACACGCTAAACTAGGCTCTGTAGAGAAAACATCTTTTAAATAAAAGTTGTAGATCTTTAAATTTCCTATAAATCTGATTACATGCACTTTTGTTGTAAAATGCATACTAAGGCCAAAATTTAAAAATAAACGGTTTTTATAACGTTTTCATGAGGAAAAAACATAAAATCGCTAATTACCGCTAAACTAAGCGTTACCAAAAAATGTTTTAAAGAAACGTTGTAGAATTTTAAATTCTCTACAACTTTTATTATATAAATTTTTGCGGTGAAATGCATATTAAAGCTGAAATCTTAAAAAAAAAAATTTTACGTGAGAACAGCCTTACCAAGAATTTCAGCAAACATGGCGCCTACCCTATCTTGTAGAGCATAAAAAATTTAGTAAACCAGGCGATTTTTAAAAAAAAATCCTAGGACCAGTTTTTGAGAAAATCGCAAAAAAGTGAAAAATTACACGAATAAACTACTACTTCCGGTTGACCGATTTTGATTAAAATGTTCGTGTCGCGTTTGGTAGTAGTTTCTAAATTAAGTTTCAAGTTTAAAGTTCGTTCGATGATTTGTTCTTGAGATATTCTGTGCACGCGCGCGCGCGCGCGCGCGCACACACACACCAATGGTAAAACATGTTTTTTGGGGTCAGGGGGTCTGAAAACGTGTAGATCCGGTGAACTCGATTTCGAAAAGTCGACATGAAAACAATAATTTCTTTCCTATATATTCATATAGGCAAGAGAAAGTAAAAATAATATTATGCATAAGATAATTATGACAATTCAAAATGTTTGGGATATTTATGTAAACCATGTACAGTGTCCATTTACAATCCAATACTATGAAAATTATCTTGCATTAAATAGTTAGCTGTTTACTTAACTAAATTCAGCAGATAAAATAAATTACATATGACAGAATAATTTGAACATAATTTGATGTATATTTTAAAAATATTTTTGAAAAAGTTTAACTTTTACTGAATTCGGTTTAGAAAGAATGGGTATAAAGATCCGCAACACGGTGTTATAATAAAGATAAGTTTAAAAATCAAAAAAAAAAACTCAGGGAAAACTGTCTCCAAATAGATTAAAGCAGAAAGTAAATGAGATGACATTATTAATTATAACAATAAACATGTTATTGAATAAATAAATACGGAAATATTATCAATAACCCATTGTCCATTGTTAATGTATTTAACTCATATTTTCTGGAATTACCGAACACTTGTGTATGTCTTCAAACGAAAGAATAGACAGAAAACTTTTATATCCAATTTCAATTTATTTAAAAGCCGTTCATGTATTAGAAGTTAATGGATAGTTAACAATTAAGGAGACTCAGTTGGTCTGGTTAAAATTTCCGCTTCTAATTTAAAATAATGTCGTAACAAGTTAACTAAAATACATAATTAACGAATCTTTAATAACCAACAATATTCCTATTTTCCTAAACAAATAAGAACCTCACATTATAAAAAGAAATAAAGAAAGGACATTCAAAATTATACACCCATATGTACTTCGTCCATTTTTTACTTTCTCTTGCCTATATGAATATATAGGAAAGAAAGTATTATTTTCATGTCGATTTTTCGAAATCGAGTTTTCACCGGATCTACACATTTTCAGACCCCCTGAATCCAAAAAACATATTTTTAGCGCTTGGTCTGTGTGTGTGTGTGAACAGAATATCTCAAGAACGGAACATCGTACGAACTTGAAACTTGAAACTTAAGTTACATACCACTTCCGGACCCAACCGAACATTTTCATCAAAATCGATCAAGCGGAAGTATCAGTTTATTCCTGTAATTTTTCACTTTTTGCGATTTTCTCAAAAACTGGTTCTACGATTTTTTTAAAAATCGTCTGGTTTACTAAATTTTTTATGCTTTACAAGATAGGATAGGCGCCATGTTTGCTTAAAATTTTTGTAAGGCTGTTCTCAAGTAAAAAAATTGTTTTTTTTTAAGATTACGGCTTAAATATTCATTTTAACGCAAAAACTTATATAACAAAAAATGTAGAAAATTAAAAATCCTAGAACTTTTATTTCAAACATTTTTTTGTATAACGCTTAGTTTAGCGGTAATTAGCGATTTTTTGTTTTTTTTCTCAAGAAAACGTGTAAAAATATGTGTGTATAAAAAGAGTAAAAGTATGTATAAAATTATGTTTTAATTATTCTATCATAATTATTTTTCATGTTGTATTTTTACTTTCTCTTACCTATATGAATATATAGGAAGGAAAGTATTGTTTTCATGTCGATTTTTCGAAATCGAGTTTTCACCGGATCTACACGTTTTCAGACCCCCTGAACCCAAAAAACATGTTTCTAGCAATTGGTCTGTGCGTGTGTGTCAGTGTGTGTGTGTGTGTGTGTGTGTGTGTGTGTGCGTGCGTGCGTGCGTGCGTGCGTGTGTGTGTGTGCGTGTGTGTGTGGGTGTGTGTGTGTGTGTGTGTGTGTGTGAACAGAATATGTCAAGAACGGAACGTCGTACGAACTTGAAACTTGAAACTTAAGTTGGATACCACTACCGCACCTGACACGAACATTTTCATCAAAATCGGTCGGTCGGAAGTAGTAGTTTATTTATGTAAATTTTTACTTTTTTGGGATTTTCTCAAAAACTGGTCCTACGATTTTTTTTTAAATCGCCTGGTTTACTAAACTTTTTGTGCTCTACAAGATAAAGTAGGCCCCATGTTTGCTGAAATTCTTGGTGAGGCTGTTTTCACGTAAAACGTTTTTTTAAGATCGCGGCTTTAATAAGCATGTTAGCGCAAAAATGTATTCCATGTAAGTTGTAGAGAATTTAAAATCCTACAACTTTTAATTTAAACATTTTTTTGTATAACGCTTAGTTTAGCGGTAATTAACAATTTTCTGTTTTTTTCTCACGAAAACGTGTGAAAAATCTATTATTTTAAGATTTAAATATTAGTACGCATTTTACGACAAAAGTATGTAATCAAATTTATAAGAAATTAAAAGATCTACGACTTTTATTACAGGATTTTTCTCTGCAGAGCCTAGTTTAGCGTTAAAGAGTGATTTTCCGTATTTTTAAGCCAAACTGCTGTAGATTTTAATTTTGCGTCTCTCACTCATGATTAAAATAAGATTATGTTTTTTGAGGTAAGTTTTTTGTTTACTTCTAATGTTAGGTTATATTGTTAATTATTTGCATTGGCAAGAGAAAGCGTGTGAGTGTTTCACACCAGATTTTTTTGTATTTGATTTTGATGATCTTATACTAAAAATACAGACAGCAGGCCTACAGTTTTTGATGCCTATTCTTGATCCTTTTTTATGAAGTAGAGTTATGATTGATTTTTTAGGCAAGTAGGACATTTTTTGGTAAAGAAAGATTAATTTTTTAAATATGTCAGTGGACGTAAAACCTACGATGAAACACTGATTACAACCTTTGCGAGGCATAATAAAAAATTACGGTTCTGAAATAGAAGTACAAAGAATAATGCAGCACCTGTAGACAGTAAAATAAGGAAGACGTAGTGCCGTGCTAACGAAATATGGAAACTATGAATAGCCAAGGAGACAATGCCAGGGCCAGTCACAATAGACCAGCTGTGTTGCCAAGCTTATGGCTGCCCTATTGTTAGCAAAGTGGTTAAAATATACATAGTGTGAATATACACAAACTGACGGTGTCACTCCTAGCGGAATAATCATGAACTGTAGTATACAATTTCTATTCACTCTGCTATCATTATGGGCACCAGCAAGATTTTAGAAAATATTTTTTTGCAAATCTAGGAACTCTCCTGAACCAAAATTGATGCAATACACAAACAGAAGGGTTCGTTTCCAACAACAGGGTATAGTAAAATTTTTTTTTTTTACCTAACACGGACGAAAATAACATGGGTTGCAATGTGGCAGCCATATATGGCTGCCATATGCACCCGGCTGCCACTTTACATACAAAATGCGAAATGTACGGTCTCCGTATTGATAGCAAGATGTACATATATATATATATATATATATATATATATATATTCCCGTTTTTGCAGAGTAAATAGATCCATTATATTTTATCATTTCAAATTGATCCACGTGTAAAAATTGCTATTACTATTCTGCCGTATATATGAACTTGAAATCTATCACTTCATCCTGATCCGCAGTTATATACACTTAGATTTTATCACTTCAAATTGATCCAGACGCCATTATCATTCTACCATATATACAAACTTAGAATCTATCACTTCAAATTGATCCAGACACCATTACTATTCTACCATATATACAAACTTAGAAACTATCACTTTAAACTGATCCATAGTTATATAGCCTACACTTAGATTTTATCACTTCAAACTGATCCAGTTTATACACTGAAACTTTTTCGCTTCATATTGATCGGTTTGTAAAATTATATCTGTTATTACAAGATTTCTTGTAAACTACGCTTAGTGTTTTGTTATCTCCAGTAAATACATTTTCAAACTTTATAATGCTAAGTCCATTGAACCAAAACGAATAGTTTATTGAATAATTTTACTGCTGTTGTTAATAGAGGGAAGAATTTGTTTTGTCTTACTTTTAAAGTCTGGGATTAAATCTATTTTTACTGTTGAAGTCAGGAAGCAAAAATTGATCGTATAGTGCTTCATTACCACAAAATTTTGTGGTAGGTACAAACGCGAATACAGATGGTGCTTGTTTATACACATATAATAGCTATCTAAAATACCAGTTTTTCGAATGGTTGTCTTGGTGCTGTGGACAGTCTGTTGGTGTACCGAGTTCGATCCCTGTCAGGTCTGATATTCTTTAATCATTAATTGTTATCTAATTTCTTTCAACGTCAGAATTATTAATGGAAAAAAATGATTGGACTTAAAATAAAAACGAGATCCTGGTGTTTTTAAATTACGCAGCGCTTTATTACTTTCAGAAGAATTAGTTAATTTTTAATGTCCAACCACATTGATTACATTAGTGAATGTGAATAAGCCTTAACTAAAATATGTCTCAATGTATTTATATTAACTCAATAGGTATGTCCACACTCATTCGACTTTCGAGTTGACGTTCGATTCGACGCCACATGTGCTTAGCGGCATGCCACCTTCCCGCATTCGTTTGAAGAAATTTATCTCAAAAAAAAAACATAAATATTTTTGAACAAAGCACTAAATTAAAGCCTGTTCTTTCCTGCATTGAATGGTTCGATTTAGATTTTTATTTAGAAATTAATCGGAGATAACTCCAGCAATTTACGCAAAAAGTACTACTCAGTTTTTAGCCGGTTTTCCGTTAATATGGTTTTTAAACTTCCGTTACTCCGTCCAGGCTTTTCATAAATATCGGCGTTTAAGAACGTTGAAGATCAGAGTCTTTTCTATAATATGAATATTTTAAAAGTTTAATCTCATGATCCGTTTTAATATGCCAGCCATTTATTTAAAAAGTGCTTTTTTGGCTCCACGCAAGGGTAGGGAAATGATTTTTGGACTAAACCATGCATTTTCACAACGGTTTTATGTCAAACGAAGCATTAAATTTTTAAATAAAAACATTGTTAAATTATTTAAAATGAGCTACGGAATGTGTTGCAGCAGGGAAAACATAGAAGTTTGTTTTTCTAAACGCTATATTCGGAGCGGATACCGCTATAGAGCTCAGTTTTCTATCAAGAAGTTTAGACTAATAACACGACATATCTATTTCTAATTACAAATGCAAAATACGATAAATGGCACAATACTGCTGTAAAAATGCATGGTTTAGTCCAAAAATCATTTCCCTCTCCTTTCGTGAAGCCAAAATAAACTTTAAAGAAAGTGGCCGGCATTTTAAAATGACTTCTATTTTAAAATGTTCATATAGGGAAAACTCTGATCTTCAACGTACTTAAACGCCGTTCTTTTATGAAGAGCCTGGACGGAGTAACATACGTTTAAAAACCACAAACACGTTCAGCGTTACCCAAATATTCAAAACTTCACCGAGTGGCTGAATTTTTTTCATGTTTTTTTTGTTAGTCTATCAGGAGAACATGTTTTTATACTAGTTTTTGCAATTTATTCATTGCAAAATGTTAGTTTTGTAGGAAATAATGTTGGACGTTCCGGAACGTCTTCAGCCATTAGGTTCTATCTTCATTAGGAATGACTGAATGACGTTCCAAAACGTCTTTGTTATTTCATTCAAAAGATGTATTATTTTGTTCTGTATATTATAAAACAGTGCAAGCGTTATATGTAAAATAATTTTGTATAAAAATAGACGATCGTATTCATAAAAAGTGATATGTGGACAGGAATATTTTACGTATTGTACGCAGATAACATAATGAAATAAAAGCATTATCCCATTTTGATACAGTTTGTATACTGAAGGGGTACTACACTGTATACCTGCATACACATTTTGTTTTTAGCACAAATCTTTATCTCCCTTGATTTTCACCGCTTGTAGAATAAAACGGTTTTTACAAAATAGGTCCTCGACCTATTTTGTAAAAATAGGTCGAGGGTGGTGTTACTAGCAGTAAAAATTATACTCCTGAAATAGTTCTTTCTAAATGAAATGTTTATATATATATATATATATATATATATATAGTAACAAAAGAAGAATATTATTTATGGTTTGTGGTGCTGTTTGAAGCATGGATCTAAGCAAAGAACCGGCTTGTCTACACGCTGGACAATACCATGTTGTGTCCTTCCTTATTTTATTTTTTGCGCATACCCGATATCTTTTCTGGCTGTATCTAGTCTATCCCTCTTTCTTCTGTACCCGGGCAGTTACGTGCCCTTATATCACTGTCAGTCTGGGTGGGAGGTGTGCTGGTATAGTTATCGCTTGTATTCTAGATTTGAGGGCGGGGTGATCGTGACCTTATTACCGAAAGTCGTATCATGAAGGGAAAGTTTAGAGTTCCCAGACGTTTTTCTAAAAAGAAAGAAACTATTGACACGGGCTAAATGAAATATATGTATGGCACGCTTTTTATATTACTTCATAGTTTCCTTTCAATGGGATAATAGGCCATCATTTGATCAATATGATCGATGCCACCCATCGCTTTGATGTATTTCACAACAGCTTCTGGTTTAGAAACTGTTATCCCTCTGCGATTGGTGACACTGACCTTATCTGCTGCTTCAAGTTCGAAGCTGATCATCAGTATATATTTTTTGTCCTTCTACTTTAAAACGCAAAAACCGTCGTCCGTAAACAACTTTGTAACTTCACTTTTTATTTACTACTGAAAATGGGTTATCTTTCCGGTCAGTACGGAGCGTTCCAGTTCCATATGTGCCTCTTTGAAGTAATTCGGAGATTAGGTTCACGCTATTATAATAGTTGCCCATAAACAGAGAAGGGCCAGTATTTAAATTTCCTTCCATCAGTATGTTGAGCCACAGAGATATCAGGTACATCTTCAGGAGGCACGTTCTGTTCTTCATCTTCAGAGGAAGACAAACTAAAGAGGTCCGCGTTGGCCAGGTGTACTTCTTCGTCCTCACTGTCTTCCAAAATCCGCTGTATTTCTTCCAACGTTACTACAGTATGGTCGGAAGTTGAACTACGGCCTGAAGTTGAAGGTCCCAGCAGATCAAAATATTTGAGCCCAGGGTCCAGGTTGACCTTCAGGCTCAGTCGAAGGTCCAGGCTGATGTTAAGAAATCAGTTTTCCCGCAGTATTACGTTTTCCTCTACGTGTACGAACCATGCTGAAAAGAATTTATTTAATTTTCTGCTATTTGGAACTGTACTCTTTAGAAAACACAACTAGGAGGATGCAGTCCTGACATTTTATTCACATTTAGAGTCAGGGGAAAAACAAAAAAAATATTTTCAATATTGATTGGATAAACGAATTAAAAATGGGAATTAAGGAAAAATAATAATATAACAATATTCCTAACAAATAAAACGAAAACTTACAATTAAATATCCTGCAAAAAATCGAGTGTCTTAGCAGTGGCTGCCCCTTTTACAACCAATAACTCGTTCGTACTACGTTAGACGTTCCGGAACGTCCGCCGCCATTACATAGCACCTAATATGACGTTCCGGAACGTCCGCAGCACTGAACGTGTTAACGGAAAACCGGCTAAAATCTGAGTATACTCTTTATGCCTAAATTGCTGCGTCTCCGTATAGTTTCAAGTTAAAATAATCTAAGTCAAACCACTCAACGCAGAAAAGAACAGGCTTAGTGTAGTGTTCAAAAATATTCGTTTTGTTTTTTGAGACAAAGCCCTTCAAACGAGTATGGACAGGTGAAATGGCATGCCTCTAACGCGATGTCGTGCCAGAGAGGCATGCCAATTCGTGCTTACTTCTGTTGTGTTTTCAAGATGAATGAACATTATTCTATAATTTTACAACTTTTATTTCAAACATTTTTTTGTATAACCCTTAGTTTAGCAATAATTAGCAATTTCTGTTTTTTTCTCACGAAAACGTGTAAAAAATATATTTTTTTTAAGATTTCAGCCTTAGCATGCATTTTACGACAAAAATGTTTATAATTAAGTTTATAGGAAATTATAATATCTACAACTTTTATTAATACCATTTTTCTCTACAGAGCCTCGTTTAGGGTCAAAAAGTAATTTTCTGTATTATTAAGCCAAACTAAGGTTGGTTTTCATTTTGCATCATTCACTCATGATTAAAATTAGGATACGTTTTTGAGCTTAGTTTTTTTTTTGTTTATAGTATCTAATGTTTTATTACTAATGTGAGTGTGTGTGTGTGTGTGTGTGTGTGTGTGTGTGTGTGTACAAAATATCTCAAGAACGGAACATCGTACGAACTTGAAACTTAAGTTACATACCACTACCGGACCCGACATGAACATTTTCATCAAAATCGGTCAACCGGAAATAGTAGTTTATTTGTATAATTTTTGACTTTTTTGCGATTTTCTCAAAAACTGGTCCTATGATTTTTTTTTAAAAATCGCCTGGTTTACTCAATTTTTTATTCTCTACAAGATAGGGTAGGCGCCATGTTTGCTGAAATTCTTGGTGAGGCTGTTTTCACGTAAAAAGTGTTTTTTTTAAGATTACGGCTTTAATATGTAGGTATTATAGGCAAAAATTTATATAATCAAAAGTGTAAAGAATTTAAAATTCTACAACTTTTATTTCAAACATTTTGTTGTACAACGCTTAAGTTTAACGGTAATTAGCGATTTTCTGTTTTTTCTCACGAAAACGTGTAAAAATCAACGTGTGAAAACGTGTGAAAAATCAATTTTTTAAAGATTTCGGCCTTAGTATTCATTTTATGACAAAAGTGTATATAATCAAATTTATAGAAAATTAAATGATCTACAACTTTTATCTAAAGTATTTTTCTCTACAGAGCCTAGTTTAGCGTGAAAGTGATTTTCCGTATTTTTAAGCTAAACTAAGGTTGATTTTCATTTTGCGTCTTTCACTCATGATTAAAATTGATTTATGTTATTAAAGTTAGTTTTGTTTTTATTTCTAATGTTTTATTACTTATATTGTTAGGTTTATTGTTTATTAATTGCATTGGCAAGAGAAAGTCGTGTGAGTGTTTCACACCAGATTAGCCCACAGAAAAATAACCAATAATAGGCGGGAAAATATTTTCTTAGTTCCTTTCTTTGAGTATGGTTAATAAAAAAAAAATGTTGTAGACTTGCTTTGTGTAAGTGATGTGCCGTTTCATTACTACGAAGAGATGGCTTTCACAAGTTTTAAACTAATTATTAGTGTGGGTAAGTAAATATTTTACTTTTATGTATTATAATAATAGTAACATACAGCTTAGACTGTTCCTGTAAATTATCTTTTATTATGCTTTTTTAAGGCAGTCAATTGAATTTATGTGGTAGACTTACGATGATTTTTATGATATTTGAAATATATCATATAAACCAACCGTTAATGTAAATGTTTGTGAAAACGTTTTCCATATACATCCAAGGACTGTAAGATGCATTTATAAACGGGTCTTGTAGTTTCTAAAATATAATTTTGTTCAATCGCAGCATTTGTTAGACACTTCATCCTACAATTGGACTTGATATATTACATGTGTAGTTAGGCATTTTTTATTGTTTTGGTTAGAAAGAACCCTCCCCACGCCTCTTTCCGCTCGACCTTCTTTCTATGCACGCCGTAATGCTGTTTATCAGTTATTCTTAGATACACATAACAGTGTTGTAGTTTTTTATTTCTGTAAACATCCGTTGTTATTATTTTTTGTTACTAATATTCTCATTTATATGAACATAATTTACAAAGTTAAACAGCTGTACGCCTAAAGTATTTTAGATAAATTTTTACGAAACACAAATTTATGGAAAAATGTTAATCAGCTCGAGGTCTGGTTTTAACCTCCTAAGTAAACTTGGGGTGAAGCGATTTACCTTTGCTTCATCACCGGGTTGTTAAGTATTGCAGATCATTATTCCGGTCTCAATGAAACGCAAGAAAGAAGAAACGTAACATTTAATTTAGTCCTGTAAAAATTGGGCTAAATTAATTAATGTTATGTTAAATGTAACATACAGGCAGGTGAACTAAAATATGCTAAACCCTACCCGTAAAAATGGAAAATATGGAAATATAAATTTATATGAAATGA
This sequence comes from Catonia carolina, assembly GCA_035578175.1. Classification (NCBI taxonomy): domain Eukaryota; kingdom Metazoa; phylum Arthropoda; class Insecta; order Hemiptera; family Achilidae; genus Catonia; species Catonia carolina. The sequence continues at coordinate 7,615,844 of JAQMRL010000004.1, forward strand.
AATATTTACATGGAAAAATGTAAATTCGAAATACGAAAACTACCTATTTCTAACACAATGAACTTTGTGGGCCTATCTTCCAATAGTTCAAAATACCTGCCCTGCCGTGCCTTTACATATATGAAATTTTACGATTTTTAAATTGAAACCTCGGCATTGAATTAGTACCACTCACAATAACAATAACAAGAAGCGCCATTCAACATTTTACTAAACCAAACAAATTTTCCAAGCACACGACTACTTCGTTTGAATATCTACAGTATTCAGCCTACAAAATATTTTAAGTTCTCCCGAATGATCTGAGGGCGAAAACTAACTCAAAATGTGTACTAAAGAAAAATTAAAAATATTTGATTAAAAGAAAGTTTTTGATCTGTAAATAATTTGCGAGTGTTTAAAAAAACCGACAACACTATTACAACCAGTTAACTGTAAAATTAAGTAAACTGGTATTTAACTGCTGATCAAAACTTAACTTAAACTTAAGTAAACTGTATTCGGTCAACGGACTGTTGTTACAGATAAAAATTTAGAAAAATAAATAAACAATGTAAAGTATAGCTCATTGAGAAATCAAATATTGCCAGTGATTAGGCTAACTTCTGGAAATTTTATCAGTAACTCTAAGGTTTAGGCTACGATCTCGTTCAAAAAAAAACGTGGAATGAGAAATGTTATAATAACATGATTAGGTAATTTTTTACATTAACGGTTAGCTTATACTTTTTAAATTATTCCAAATATCATATAAAAATCATTGTACATCTACCATATAAATTCAATCGACTGCCTTAAAATAGCATAATAAAAGATAATTTACAGGAACAGTCTAAGCTGCATGTTACTATTATTATAATATGTAAAAGTAAAATATTTACTTACCCATATTTATTAGTTTAAAACTTATGAAAGCCATCTCTTCGTAGTAATGAAAAGGCAACTCACTTACACAAAGGACAACCACATTCTACAATTTATCGTGTACTACTGAGAGGGTATGTTGGCCGATGACAGCCGTTCGCGCCAACACCGTCCGCGCAGCTCTTTATAGGCCCATATACGCAACGTATATCTGGCGTAAAAGAGTATTATCTAAGGCTACACATGTAACTTGATCATTTTATGCTCCGGCTTTCTGAATCTGCCGAGTATATTGATCTCGGATCGATTTATTTTAGCGTGATCAATTTATTGAAACTGATCAACTTGTCGTGTTATATTTTAAGTAGCTGATCGATTTGTTTGGTATAAACAGAACGATATATATATATATATATATTCCCGTTTCTAGGCACTTAGTCCGTCCAGTATAACCTACGTGTAAGTGTGGCTCTCTGTTAGAGAATATCTTATATCTAGCTGCTCCGGAAAATTTACTCATAAAGTTGATCATTTACTTATACACGAAGTTGCAATGGTGGCCATTTTTTCTAACCTAAAAATATTAAAATACCGCGTTTTAGCGCGTGTCTTATGAACATGTAGTAGGCAGCAATACTGTGAACGTTTCAAAGTGACCTTGAATGGGGATTGCTTTACGATAGAAATGTACTTGTACAATCTTTCCCCTCTCATTAATACTAACAATGAAACAAAAAAAAAAAAAAACAAACAAACAAAAATATTATCTTCAGTAGCATACATTTTATTTCAATACATTTATTTAATGTACACATTTTATTTTCTTAATCTAGTGTTTAGTTTAATTTTGATAATTTTGTACGGTTATCATATTAACAAGCATAAAATTGTTAATAAATAATTAGGTAATTAGTAAATTATTTAACTAATATTTAATAAATCTAGCCTTATTTCCTACATGCGCTACGTCTACAAGATAGGAAAAGCACCATGTTTGCTGAAATTCTTGGGGAGGCTGTACTCTCGTAGAAGAAAATGTTGTTTTTTTGGGTTGCGGCCTCGGTAAACATTCTCGGGCAAATGTGAATAAATCAAAGTTGTAGAACATTCAAGCACCTATAATTTTTATTTCAAACTTTTTTTTGTAAAACGCTTAGTTTAGCGTCAATTGATGATTTTCTGTTATTTTTTCATAACAATCAATAAAACAATAGAATTTTTTAAGATTGCGGCCTTAGTACGCATTTTACGACAGAAATGTAATTATTGAAGTTATAGGATATTAAGAAATCTACAACTTTTATTCAAACAATTTTCTCCTATAGAGCGTAGCTTAGCGTTAATAAGTGATTTTCTGTAAATGTTGCCCATAACAGGCAGGTGGAGTGTTAAATTATTTGCACTCGATCTGCTACTTCCAGGGCTACAATAAATATCTCTCTCTTATCACATGGTCACCCAATTATATGACTGAATCATTTAAGACAGAAGAGGTACAGGTGTAAAAGACACTAGTCACAGTTATATCCTCTGAAAGTAATGAAATTCACTGTACAGCCAGACCCGGTGGTGTGAAGTAAAGGTGTCATTTGCAGGGTGGAAAGTAGACACTTTTCAGAGGGCCTGGCATGCTGATAAGCATACTCTTTCAACTCAGTGAGAAAGGGATTGGTAAACGACCTCACTCTTTGTTTTACCTAGTAAACCCTCTAAAGGTTCAAGCCAGCCATTTGGCTGATGACCTAAAAAACAACTGTAAATTTAGCTCATAAAAATCGGTGACAAAAGTTTATTGTTTTAAGATTGCAGCCTTGGTTCGTATTTTCTACAGCAGTATATTTTTCATAGTAATCTAAGTTGTAGGAAATTAAAAAGCCTACAGCTTATAGTTTAAGCATTTTTTTCTCTACAGAGCCTAGTTTAGACACAATTACTAATTTTCCGTATTTTTAAGTTTTACAGTTTATTTTCATTTTGTATTATTCACTTATGATTAAAATTAGGTAAGGCCACCTCCGTAGCGTAGTGGTTAGCCCTACGCTACCTAAATTATTAGTTTGTAGTTTAATTTTTTTTAATTTGTTGTTTAAAATAATACGTAAGTTCAGTTAGCGTACAAAATTGTCCTTTATATCAGTAACAGGTTACGTTTCTCTTAGTTTTCGTCTACATCAACAAAAGTAATTCAGTTTTTATGAACAAGGATAAACTACGTACACATGAAACAATAAAATAGAAGAAATGAAATATTGTTTTATTTCGAGTAATAGTATCAACTTTTATGCTACTAATTTAAAATAATAAAAGATTCCGACGAACATTTTTAAGCTTGATGTAAAGTACGTAATTGTAGTAATGTTGCTTCGCTTCCGAAAATTAATAGTTTTATACAGAAAAAAATCTAGAACGTAGTTCCCATATTTATGATTTGTATATTGTTTGTTAATAGAAAATAAATTAGATTTTACAAAATTTAAAAGATTATAATACATCTTGTTTCTTGTAAGGTTCTTGGATGACCTAAGTAAGAAAGGTCGTTTTGGGCATAATAAATTTTAACTATCCCTCCACCACCTGTCAGCTCAACTCCTGATAAAGTTGTAAACAAACCAATAAACCTTCACTCCCTACAAAATATTGTAACATTTAAAAATTAAAGTTTTCAGTTTATTAGTCAGTTCCCTTCTGTGTCGTGTTGGTGTAATAAGGTTTTCTTTGACTGAATGGAGAAACATTGTGAAATATTTTGTAGCTGGGTTTTGACAAAACGAACAGTATACAACCGTCAGTACAACAATTATTTCCGTATCATTTACTGGTTGCCGAAATAACAATATTTTTGAAAACGGCTGACATTTTAAAACCAGTTGCCCAAAAATAAAACAAAAATATGCATAACACGTAGAAACCTTTCTTATATAATACTTTGCAGCCCAATACATTTTAAAGTACACGGGAACAAAGTAACAGTACCTTGAAGTTGGGTATACTGGAAAAGTGGTTAAAAACAGGGTACTTTTATGTGTAATTCACTGTAAATTTGAGACAGTTAGATTTCCTACTCACTGTCCTCCTTGACACTATTATCACTAAAAGCATTATAAAAATAATTGCATACTTCACCATAACACAGACAGGGCTTCATTAGACAGTAATGAATAAAAATAAGCCTAAATGAAAACTATGTTACGAGTAGTAGTACGCTTTTACAGGAAATAAAATGAAGTTTCAATGTTCGAACGGGACTTGCACTGTAATTGACTTGCCCGAAGTCATCTCGTCATGAACGGAGAAGAAATTGGAAGCGTTGGAAACCTTACCATACAACATAAGTAGGCCTAACTAGCGAATAAAAACTAGATATGTACCTCGTAATCTACGCTAAGGCCAGATTTCCAAGAAGTGTTTTGTAACTTACGAATTTTATAAACAGAGGGAGCGAAATATTGCTTTAACGTCTGAACAACGTTTACCTGTAAATTTTCCCATCTGGGGAGACGCATCTAAAGAAACAAGATAAAACATTAAATAGCTAAAACAGGTCAGCTAATATTTTATAGCGCCTGACAATACCAACAACTCTGAAAGAGATCGGTTAAAGAGGATAATTTTCACTATTCTGCGATCTCCGTTTACTGCATGTGAGTTGGGTTTTGAATCAACTTATTATGTAAGGAAGAGTAAATTCATCCCGTTGTTAAAAGAAACCTACAATAAATAAAACCATTTGTTTTGGTTATACATACCGGCAAGGCCTACTTAGATAGCCTGTGTTCTCTATAGTTCCTAATAAAATAATGGTGAATTAAATTTTGAATACTAGTAATTAATTTAACTGTGTCACGAGCTAATGAAAAACAAAACACTGACACTAGAAAAAGTAAATTTCTTTACCAGTATCTAACTAGGTTTATCATATTGAGTTTGCAAGGCTCTAGTAATTATATTGTAACTCATCCCTGAAGGTTCTGGGGATATTATTCAGGAACTTTTAACAACGGGAAGTCTATTAGTGTAGTGACCGACGCAACTGGATTCTATACCAGGAGTTTTGGGGTTCGATTCCCGGTCTGGGCTGGCGCGATTTCATATAATTTCAAATACCGGTCCTGAAGTAAACCTTATGGTCTACCTCGGATAATAGTGACATCTCACTAATCAGAGTTATAGCTAATATTTATGGTTATTTTTATTTTCCAAATAATCAAATAATTTCAAGCAATTCCCTCTTTCTTCAGTGTTCAGGTTTCTTAAGTAATTTTTCAATGCGAAATGGTGTCAAATGATTCGATTAAATCAATAAATACAGAAAGTGTTTTTTTATTTATAATAACGTGTGAGCAGTAGAGTTAGTGTATTGGATTAAAGCATACTCCGTACTTTTTTACGTTTAAAACCTTTCAGGTCTTTTTAAGTCATACAGGTTTAACAATTTTATGACAAACTTTTATCATAACTTTTTCCATAATTTTAGTTATGTTAACCAGCTTATGAGCCTCTAATTTTCTGAACAGTCGGGTCTCCCGGCTTAAATAGGGGTTTGATTTTAGCAGCTTTAACATTTTTTTATAAGAAGTACGACAGTCTTTAAATAAATATTTATTATGTATGAAAGTGTTACGGAAATATACGAGGCAATCGTTTTAAGTATTGTGTTATCGAGCCTATCTTTGCCCGGACTGCAAAATTGTTCTTTAAACTATGTGTAACATTTTCAATTTGGGGGACTGGCAAGGCCGAAAAAATCATGAACCGGTTGATTATTATCTTTATACTGTAGGCCTAATACTGATGAATCCAGATTTTGATCAGGATTTTTAAAAGCATTAATTTTACCCACATTAAAGAACGTTAGTGAACGACAGAACGTCACAATTTTGTACTGCAACTTTGCATAGCCTACATACCTGTACCAACGTTCGCCAGTGGTCAACCACCCTCCATCATTGATTGCTAAATGGTTCAATACCAATAGGTATTTGTAGTTGATGTTCTCAAAGTTGATTCCAAGTGACTTTCTGTTAACTCTTGCGTAAGAGCTTTAGAAAAAGTACACGAGAAAAAAATCTCGCAAATTAAATATTTCTCGCGATAAGTAATTTTTCTAGAAATTTAATGAAACATTTTAGGTATTAAACAAAATCGTGCAGGTAACACTCAATGTCAGTATCATATTTTTGTTTTGTACAACAATATTGTGCTGGCTTATGCCTTTCCCTATGAAATAGTACTCCGTTTCACTAAATTTAAGAGCAAATTCTTCGAACGGACTGCGGGCCGCAAAAAAAGAAAACAAGTCGGGAACCGCGGGTTGTGCGCCCTTAGTTAAAATATTTTAATTAGAAGAGAAACTATTTTCGGTGGAAAGTTAACAAAATCATATTATTTTTGTGTAATTTGTAAAAATGGATCTTTTTTACAAAATAGGTAATGTTATCTTCATTTGGTCTAGTTCATTGTAGTTTGCTACCTTATTTTCTGGACGTGTTTTCATCAACTACGGTGAGGCAAATAGTGAGGCAAACAATGAACTTATTAATTAATTAATACTGGTATTTATACATTAGGTTTTCTTTTGTCTAACTAATAAAATTAAGATACGTCTGTTATTTAATATTAAAATAAAAATAAGTAAACTATCATATGTGTGCGATTTTATTCCACAAAATTCCTATAACATTATGAGTTATTGATAACTCCTACTGACACGAATAAATTTGAAGGCGTTAGATAATTGTAGCTGTATAATTTCCCATTTCTGCCCATTCATTCTGCCCATTCTGCAAAAACCCATTTCTGCCTTGGAAGCTCAGTGAAAATGGAATTTCCGAGAAAATAATACATGTAAAATGAAATCTTGACATACAGCTAGTAAAAGTAATTACATTTCTATTAAATCAAGCCAGTGTCGAAGGTATCAATTTCAGCGTAAATCATTCAGTTATATCTCTATACTGTGATAAGAGATGTAAATTTTTCAACCTCCCAAGAATGACTAAATTTTTGTTGGTTCCACAAACTAAACCCATTAAACAAGTTCACAAATACCTTATAGCAATCCTTGGTTGTAGCACTTCCGTCGAATAGGAAGGGAAATAGATTTCGGTATCCATAGTAAAAATATGTTTTAATCCTATCGTAACTGTGAAAGTAATTTTAACCAGCCCAACTCACTAACACTCGCGAAAACTATCGGACAACCTTTGGCTCTGTCAACTAGAGAGAGGCTGGGGGTCTCACAAAAATTAGAAATCACTTATGCACATAATAAATCAAACGTAATAAAATAAAAAAAACGGAAATATTCGTAACATTAGAATACCGAACCTATAGCGAGACAAACATTCACCACTATACAACACTATATTACACCAACACGACACAGAAGGGAACTGACTAATAAACTGAAAACGCTAATATTATATGTTACAATATTTTGTAGAGAGTGAAGGTTTTGGGTTTATTTACAACTTTATTTGGAGTTGAGCTGACAGGTGGTGGAAGAATATTTCAAATTTATTACGCCCAAGCGGACCTTTTTCACTTCGGTCTTCCAAGAACCTAATAAGAAACAAGATGTATTTTAATTTTTGAATTTTTTAGGATCTAATTTATTTTCTATTTTAACAACCAATATACAAATCATAAGTGTGGGAACTACGTTTTAGATTTTTTCTGTATAAAACTATCAATTTTCGGAAGCTAAGCAACATTACTACAATTACATATACGGTACATCGAGCGTAAAAATGTTCGTCGGTAGCTTTTATTATTTTAAATTAGTAGCATAAAAGTTGATACTATTACTCGAAATAAAACAATTTCATTTAACCTATTCATTTCTTCTATTTTATTGTTTCGTGTGTACGAAGTTTATCCGTGTTCATAAAAACTGAATTACTTTTGTTGATGTAGAAGAAAACTGAGAGAAACGTAACCTGCTACTGATGATTAGGACAATTTTCTACGCTAACTAAACTTACGTATTGTTTTAAACAACAAATTTAAAAAAATTAAATTACAAACTAATAATTTAGCTAGCGTAGGGCTAACCACTACGCTACGGAGGTGGTCTTACCTAATTTCAATCGTAAGTGAATAATACAAAATGAAAATATACTGTAAAACTTAAAAGTACAGAAAATCAGTAATTGTGTCTAAACTAGGCTCTGTAGAGAAAAAAATGCTTAAACTATAAGCTGTAGGCTTTTTAATTTCCTACGATTTAGATTACTATGAAAAATATATTGCAGTAGAAAATACGAATCAAGGCTGCAATCTTAAAACAATAAACTTTTGTCACCGATTTTTATGAGCTAAATTTACAGTTGTTTAGGTCATCAGCCAAATGGCTGGCTTGAACTTTTAGTGGGTTTACTAGGTAAAACAAAGAGTGAGGTCGTTTACCAATCCCTTTCTCACTGAGTTGAAAGAGTATGCTTATCAGCATGCCAGGCCCTCTGAAAAGCATCTTCTTTCCACCTTGCAAATGACTCCTTCACTTCTCCGCACCGGGTCTGGCTGTACAGTGAAATTCATTACTCTCAGAGGATATAACTGTGACTAGTGTCTTTTACACCTGTACCTCTTCTGTCTTAAATGATTCAGTCATATAATTGAGTGACCATGCGATAAGAGAGAGCTATTTATTGTAGCCCTGGAACTAGCAGATCGAATGTAAATAACTTAACACTCCACCTGCCTGTTATGGGCAACATTTACAGAAAATCACTAATTAACGCTAAACTACGCTCTGTAGAATAAAATTCTTTTATTAAAAGTTGTAGATTTCTTAATATCCTATAACTTCAATAATTACAATTCTGTCTTAAAATGCGTACTAAGGCCGCAATCTTAAAAAATTCTTTTGTTTTATTGATTGTCATGAAAACATACAGAAAATCATCAATTGACGCTAAACTAAGCGTTTTAAAAAAAATGTTTGAAATAAAAATTGTAGGTGGTTGAATGTTCTACAACTTTGATTTGTACACTTTTGCCCGAGAATGTTTACCGAGGCCGCAACCCAAAAAAACAACATTTTCTTCTACGAGAGTACAGCCTCCCCAAGAATTTCAGCAAACATGGTGCTTTTCCTGTCTTGTAGACGTAGTGCATGTAGGAAATAAGGCTAGATTTATTAACTATTAGTTAAATAATGAATAAATTACCTAATTACTTATTAACAATTTTATTTTTGTTAATATGATAACCGTACAAAATTATCAAATTCAACTAAACACTACATTCAGAAAATAAAATGTATAAATTAAATAAATGTATTGAAATAAAATGTATACTACTGAAGATAATATTTTTGTTGTTTGTTTGTTTTTTTTTTGTTTGTTTCAATGTTAGTATTAATGAGAGGGGAAAGATCGTAAAAGTACTTCCTATCGTAGCAATACCATTCAAGGTCACTGTGACACATTCACAGTGTTGCTGCCTACATTTATTCATTAAACACGCGCTAAAACGCGGGCTTTTAATATTTTTAGGTTAGAAAAAATGGCCACCATTGCAACTTCGTGTATAAGTAAATGATCAACTTTATGAGTAAATTTTCCGGAGCAGCTAGATATAAGATATTCTCTAACAGAGAGCCACACTTACACGTGGATTATACTGGACGGACTATGTCCCTAGAAACGGGAATATATATATATATTTATATACACGTATATACTGTCACCTCCCCCTCTATTCACAATAATAGGTTGGCTCAGGGGTTGACAAAAACACAAGGAAGCCAAAAAAAAACAAGATGTTGTTGCATATGATTGTTATTACTTAAGAAAAAAAACACAAAATTCAAAAAAATTAATTACACAGTGAATCCAAGAAGTTTGGAAATACAGTAAAATTATTATATAAACATGATTAAATTTGAGACAAACTAAATACCTAAATGGATTATCTTCAGGCAAAAATTATTTTAAAAAAAATAAAAAAATAAAATATAAAATACAATGTTCAATGAATAACTAATATTTTAATAGCTATCGCTTTAAGTTCACTTAATACTGATACTATTTATACTGAAAGTTCATAGATACAGAACATTTTAAGGTAGAAAAAAAATATTTTTTTAAAAAATAGAATTAGTTCATTGTCCAGAAGTAGCATAGCATCATAATTTTTTCATTTTAATATTATATTTATTTATATGTGCATACCATGGTAGCCTTTTAAATTATTTAAAAAAATTTTAGAAAAAAAACAATATTTTGTAAAAAAATTTTATATATAAAAAAAACAAGATTCTAGATTAATGAAATTACTTATGAGAAAGAAAACGTGTTAACGGTTTTTAATATTAAAAAAATTTAATTTAAATTTTAAACAAGTTCATTCGTTGACCATTTTCATTTCGCGACATGCATAGTACAGGAAGCCCTACCTGACCTGCATAGACACAGTCAAGTAGAAATCGTCGATATAGCCCGAAAAACACATTTTATAAAATATTTAATGACACATACCAGATTGCAGAAACAAAATTATAGAACAGAAAACGTCGAGAATCAAACCCAGGTGGCTCCAAACAAGCAGAATGGCACTGCTATCCAAGACTATCCGAAACAGTTATCCAAAACTAGAGTAGGCTTCTCATGCAGTAGGATCTTCCATAACGGAAACGTTCCCAAAGCAGAATCTCACAGAATAGAACCCCAGAGTCGAACCCTGGACAAAAACCGACTAACGTCAAAAGCGAAAAAGGTAACACTTCGAAAACAAAAGTAACAAAATGAACCAAATCAAAAGAAAGAATTAGACCAAAGAATACTTCTACAGATTGCGGTCAACATAGGCCAACGGCAAAAAAACAAAAGGTAAGTACAAAAGATTAAATTGCCCTACACCTTAACGGAAACCCACACAAGGTTAAAAGGTGTAGGCTAACAATCAGACAAAAAAAACAAGGCAAGAATCGAACAAGGCCAAAGCCAAAATAACTCGATTCAAAATTTAAAATTTACAGTTAAACAGAATTGACTAGCGCAATCTCCAGAAATATTCGACAGCAAAACAAAAGAGAACTTACCCAAAATAAATTTGGGGCGACGAAGCCAAAAAAACTTGAACCATATTTAAACGCCGACCCGGAAAAGACTTAAAATAATTACGTATCATAATAAGTTTAAAGAAAAACAAAAGATAAACATAATTTAAAACAGTAGATAATACAATTAAACTTCAGCAACCATCATAATGCAGCATTAAAGTATAAAAAACATTCTTTAAGTAAAAGAAAGAAATTTGCAAATCGGCAACATTTTAAATGTCATAGACGACTACCGTACCATTTCACTTCACAAACAAGAGTGCACGTTTAAACCAGGAAGATAGTACAATTAGTCGACAGAAAAATTTTAATTCAAATCAGGCCAGAATAGATTAACAGAAAAACGCCAGATAGCGACAGCTTACAGTGAACAGACAAAAGGTAGTACAGATAGAGAGACGGCGCCAAGATACGAAATGAGGAAACCAAAAGTAACGTAATTCAATAAGACGTTACAGACTCCCCCCGCCAAGACCAAACAAAACCAGAAAATGGTTTGGTTTGCCCAAAGCGAGAAGAGGCACCACAACAACGGGGAGTTTAAAGTCGTCCCCTAGCGCGACTCACATCGACCCCCACAGAAACCCCACAGGAGTAGTTAAGGTCATCTCCCTCGCGTGACCGACATGACCAAAACCGAGAAAAGGGACCGTGAAGGTGACCAGAATCTCCGATCGTCCGCCCGGCTAAGGGAAGAGACCGAAAACGCAGGAAACCCCACAAATCCGCAGTGACTGCCCCGGCTCATTCGCCCAGCAAAGGGTAGATGAGTCGGAGACAGCACCCATAATTCTAGCACCAACACCGAACACCAACCACCCAAAATAGAATAAAACCCAAAACTTAACAACTACAAAAGGACTCGCTGTGTCCCAGAAAAGAAAAGGGGAAAACCCCAAAGAAGCTACAAAAGTCAACGATCCAAAGATCAAGACAAAAAGGGTAGAGGACGTCTCCTCGAAACCCAAAGACAAGGCGAGAGGCAAAACTTCCAAACGCCAAAACCAACACAACAAGGTCCATAGACCGCCAAAGGGCCAAATTAACCAAAAAGCCAGGCAAAACTAAAACCAAGCAGGGCAAAAGGACAAAACAGGTAAAGACCAAACAGGCCGAAATTTGGGTAAGACCCAACAGGGCAAAATTTGGGTAAGACCCAACAGAGCAGAAAATTTAGGTAAGACCCAACAGGGCAGAAAATTTAGGTAAGACCCAACAGGGCAAAATTTGGGTAAGACGTCTTACAAAGGGACAAAATCAGTAAATTTACCCGGTCAGGTCTGGCATTTTTTTCATCTGTAAATCACCACATACCTATGCACAAGCCCAAGGCTTATGTAGGCATAATCACTCAATTAATAACAGACGAATCAATCAAATCGACAGGATCGACGTCTTCGTCTTCTTCTTCATCGCATTGCTCGGGGATGTCCGCATGGCGAACAGGTCCGTACGCAACCTTAAGCTGGGAAACATGCGCCTTCCTGACGCAGTCAGTACCACCAGGACGAGCCAACTCAACAGATACAGGGGTTAAAAATTTAACAATGGAAAAAGGCCCAAACCAGCGCGTCATCAACTTTGCTGATTGCTTGTTCACAGCCGAACTCAGATTATGCTTCAAACACCACACAAGGTCACCAATTTTAAAGTTGCTTTCTTTTCGATCCTTATTGTAATGCTGAGCAAACTTCTTTCGCGCTTTTATTAAATTGTCTTTAGCACTCCTCCAAACTTCAGACGCAGAACGAGGATTTTGAGGCAATAAATCGCTGATCTTCCACATATTGGATAAGGGACAGGAAGGGAAGATTTTAAAAATAATGTTAAAAGGGGAGGTTTTAATGGACTCATGGAATGAAGTATTAAAAGCCAGTTGTAACCAAGTAAGGGATTGGTCCCAGGTGGTTTGCGAATTAGAATGAAAAGCGATGAGGGCGGCCTTGAGGTTACGGTTAAATCTCTCGGCGTTCGAAGGTTGGGGATGATAAGGAGACAGAGTGGCAAACTTGATACCTAAGGAAAAAAGAAAATTACGAAAAGAATGTGACGTGAAGCAAGTGGCATTGTCAGAAATGATAATATCGGGGTAACCGAAACTCTGAAACACATAATCCTTAAGGGCTTTGATAGTACAGGAGGAGTTAGCTTCACGCACGGGACAGAGCCAAGTGAATTTGGAGAAAGAATCGACTATCACCAGGATATAGCGGTAACCGAAACGAGTACGAGGCAATTGTCCTACATAGTCAATATGCAGGACATGAAAAGGACGAACAGGGACAGTGGACGCTAAAAGACCTAATTTAGAATTACGAGAGGGTTTGCTCGTGGCACAGATACTGCAAGATTTGATACGGGCTTCGATATCTTTTGACATGGAATTCCAAAAGAAATATTGGGAAATTTTCCTACGTGTTTTGATAAAGCCTAGATGACCTCCTAACAGAGAATCATGAAAGTAAGCGAACACCATGTCGATCAGAACAGAAGGGAGAACTATGGGGGAAGGGAAATGGCCTAAAGGTTTAATGCAAAGAACACCTTTAGAAAGATAAAATTTGGGCGAAACCTGACCACCTTTCAGGGAGGAAATAATGGGTAACAAAACTGGGTCTTGGTTCTGGTAAGTGGATAACTCAGCAAAAACCAGGGGAAAATCGTTCAAAATAGTGAAACATCCCACCTCATGCTCGGCAGCTGGAAGATCATTTTCCTCGAACATCCGCGATAGGGTGTCAGCAATTACGTTTTGAGTCCCTTTAATATGGGTAACCTTGAACTTCATTGACATGATTTTGGCAATCCATCTTCCTAGCTTTCCCAGAGATCTAGGTCTAGCGAGCAACCAGGACAAAGCCTGATTGTCGGTCTCCAATTCGAATTCTCGATGTTCCAGATAAGGACGGAATTTTTCTATTCCGTAGACCACGGCAAGGCATTCAAGTTCATAGGCTGAAGCTTTTCTTTCCTGTTGAGTTAATGTCCGAGAAGCATAAGCTACAGGCTGACGCGATCCATCAATCTCCTGCAGCAAGATGGCACCCAAAGCGCAAGAACTTGCATCCGTTTGCAAGATGAAACCCCTTTCAAAATCGGGTATTCTTAAAACAGGCGGATGACTAATGGCATTCTTCAAAGTATCAAAAGCTTGCTGAGTATCCTCATTCCAACGAAATGGGCACTTTTTCCCACGTAGAGCATTTAAAGGAGCAGCAATCTCAGAGAATTTGGGAATAAATTTCCTAAAAAAATTAACCATGCCGACAAACCTAGCCACAGCCTTAGCATTCTTGGGTCGAGGGAAATTCATTATGGACGAAGTACGCTCAGGATCGATTTTGACACCACCAGATGAAATGAGATGGCCAAGGAAACCTACTTCACCTACGGCGAATTTAACCTTCTCAGGATTTACCGTGAGACCAGCATTGGATAAACGGGAGAGGATATCACGCACGTGTTCAACATGGGTGTCAAAATCATCAGAAAAAATCAGAACATCGTCGAGAAAATTGAAGACGTATTTAAACTTAACGTCATGAAAGATCTTATCAAGAAGACGGGACAAAACTTGACCTCCTGTGGCTAAACCAAAAGGAATCCTAGTGAACTGGTACAGCATCCAAGGAGTGCAAAAACTCGACACATGCTTGGACTTTTCAGAAAGGGGAATTTGGTGATACGCGGAATTGAGGTCAAGTACGGTAAAATACTTGGCCTTCCCAAACCAATCGAAACATGAATGAGTATTGGGAAGAGGGACGGCTTCAACATCAACGTGTTGGTTAAGCTTCTGTAATCAATCACCATACGGGGTTTCTTGTCGTCACGGGCGACAACGAAAGCGGGGCTGGCATAAGATGAGTTGCTAGGCTCGATGATACCTTGCTCTAACAGCTTATCAACGAGTTCGCGCAAAAGCAACATCTTTGGTGGAGCGAGGACATAGGGATGCGACTTAACAGGTGTATGATTATTTAATTTAATGTCTTACTCGACTAGGTGTGTAATACCCAAGCGAGTCGTTAACACATCAGCGAATTCGCTAAACAACTCCACTGCGCGTTCACGTTGTTCAACGTTCAGGTGAGAAACTAAATTATGCCAGTCTTTATCATCAGAGTCAAGTGACTCCACTTGGTGATTTTCAGAAAAGTCAGAAACAGGAATAGAAAACAAGGGTAATTTTTCCTTAGGGCGAAACTTGAAATAAAAGGAAGAAGAAGGCAAATCAAGGACCAAACCAGTATAAATAAAAAAATCAGAACCATGAATGAAGGGGCTTGCAAGATTGTCGGCGACAAATACAGGAAAACGCCAAGTAAAACCATCAATTTTGATCTTACATAACACCTCATACAAAATATTTAATTTGGAACTGGTGGCTGACGAACATACAATATTAGTAGATTGTATATTTTTAATATTATGAGAATTATTTATAAGATTGAATACTCTCAAACTCATGAACGATCGAACAGAACCTGAGTCGAGCAATGCAGGGATTTCACAAGAACTAAAAACAAGATTGGTCCTAGGACGACTTCTAGCGGGGCAAATATTAACAATGCTGCTACGACTAGGTTTTAATCCACCTTGTAGCACAGCATTAGGCCAACGGACCAACCTTAAATAAATTATTGCCAATGCGACGATCGGTTTTATTAACAGACTTGACAACATTTTCACTGACAAGGTTAATACTCGAGTTAAATTTTAATTTAGATTCAAAACGTGAACATTGCCATATATAATGACCACGCGTTTTACATAAAAAACAAGTGACAGGGAATTTAGTAAATAAGTTAGGCTTAGGCTTAAAATAATGGAGAGGGCTAACTTGATCAACTCCATTGCATATTAGTTTTTTTGAAACATTAGCATGATTATTGGAAGTATTTCTCCCATCTGAAGCAGTCTTTTTGAAACAATTAGCAATGACGTGTCCTGGTTTCTTACAATAATGACATAACAGCAAATTTTTATTTGAGGGCTCACTACGAAAATGATCGCCGGCTGCCGTTTGTCGCTGCTTATCGGCAAATAGGGTATTCATAACTTGAATACACATTAAATTCAATTCATTATAATTATTGGGTCGCTGACACATTACTAAACAAGAACGGGTTTCGGGCGACAACCCATCGACAATACTATTAACGACTTCCGCCTCGCTTAAACACAACTGTAAAATAGCTGCCGACCTTTTAACATCAGAAATATAACGATGTAGATCCTCACCTATACGTTGACTCCTACAAAATAATCTTTGCTTTAATTCAACAAATTGCCGAATAGGGATAAAAGTTTGTATCGCTTTACGTTGAAAATCGCTGAAGTTTCGCGATACAGTGTGTTTGATCAAGACATCGCGCAAAGGATTTGCCACATACGGTAGCAATAAAGAAACAATACATTTCTTAATGTCAGTAAAAGAGTCCTGGAGATCGATAGCTATACCAAAAAAATTCAACAATTCATCAATATTAAAACCATTACAGATTGACAGTTTGCTCAAAAGCTTTTCGGCGGGATGGGGCAACTTCCCATATAATGAAACAGATGGACTTACACAATCAGAACCCCTTACCACATTAGTGTTAGGAACGTTATCGTTTGACATATGACCCTTAAAGGCATGAATAGAATTTTCAAGAAAATTATTCGAACCACTGGTACCGGGAGAGGTACCTGGTATTTCCCTAGTACAAACCTCCTTCAGAGAATTCATAGTACCATTCAAAGCAGATATATGATTTTCAAATTCGGAAATCTTTTCTGTCAACCCAGAATCGTTAAGACATAAGGTTTTCAAAAGCATAACAGGGTTTGAGACTGAAGACAGTCTACTACACAAACCGTTATAAAATCTCATTGAAAGAGGTGTTTCAATGTTCTCAATTTCCTGTAAAAAACTATGTACTCTCAAAGTCAGAAGTTGTAATTCTTTATCGAGAGGCAATACATTTAAATATTCAGCATTTTGAATGATATTTTGCGCAAGTATACGCCTGAGTTTGACTCTCAACTCGGATACGGTTCCTTCTACATTAACACCACGACTACGTAATTCGAATAGAATATCGTCTTTTAAAAGATGATCAACACCCAGACTGGGGCCAATAGGCTCCATATTTGCCAGCAAAACACAAGAAAACAGAACACAAAGGGAGGCCCTTACCAGCCACCCTAACACGGCTGATACGGAAAATGTTCAACGAACACGAAAATTTTTAGTCTAATAAATAACAAATATAATTGTACCATGTGCAACAACAAAATTATAAATAGAAAAATAAATAATTATATAAAGAAAACGTGAGCAACATACACACACCCACACAGGTGGTGACACGTCCAAACAAAAAACACAGTGAACCAAGGGCTATCACAAACAGGACAGCTATTGAACCGCTGCACCAACTCAGCGTTCAAAATCAGAACCGCGCTTCTGCCTACCACTTTTGTCACCTCCCCCTCTATTCACAATAATAGGTTGGCTCAGGGGTTGACAAAAACACAAGGAAGCCAAAAAAAAACAAGATGTTGTTGCATATGATTGTTATTACTTAAGAAAAAAAACACAAAATTCAAAAAAATTAATTACACAGTGAATCCAAGAAGTTTGGAAATACAGTAAAATTATTATATAAACATGATTAAATTTGAGACAAACTAAATACCTAAATGGATTATCTTCAGGCAAAAATTATTTTAAAAAAAATAAAAAAATAAAATATAAAATACAATGTTCAATGAATAACTAATATTTTAATAGCTATCGCTTTAAGTTCACTTAATACTGATACTATTTATACTGAAAGTTCATAGATACAGAACATTTTAAGGTAGAAAAAAAATATTTTTTTTAAAAATAGAATTAGTTCATTGTCCAGAAGTAGCATAGCATCATAATTTTTTCATTTTAATATTATATTTATTTATATGTGCATACCATGGTAGCCTTTTAAATTATTTAAAAAAATTTTAGAAAAAAAACAATATTTTGTAAAAAAATTTTATATATAAAAAAAACAAGATTCTAGATTAATGAAATTACTTATGAGAAAGAAAACGTGTTAACGGTTTTTAATATTAAAAAAATTTAATTTAAATTTTAAACAAGTTCATTCGTACACCATTTTCATTTCGCGACATGCATAGTACAGGAAGCCCTACCTGACCTGCATAGACACAGTCAAGTAGAAATCGTCGATATAGCCCGAAAAACACATTTTATAAAATATTTAATGACACATACCAGATTGCAGAAACAAAATTATAGAACAGAAAACGTCGAGAATCAAACCCAGGTGGCTCCAAACAAGCAGAATGGCACTGCTATCCAAGACTATCCGAAACAGTTATCCAAAACTAGAGTAGGCTTCTCATGCAGTAGGATCTTCCATAACGGAAACGTTCCCAAAGCAGAATCTCACAGAATAGAACCCCAGAGTCGAACCCTGGACAAAAACCGACTAACGTCAAAAGCGAAAAAGGTAACACTTCGAAAACAAAAGTAACAAAATGAACCAAATCAAAAGAAAGAATTAGACCAAAGAATACTTCTACAGATTGCGGTCAACATAGGCCAACGGCAAAAAAACAAAAGGTAAGTACAAAAGATTAAATTGCCCTACACCTTAACGGAAACCCACACAAGGTTAAAAGGTGTAGGCTAACAATCAGACAAAAAAAACAAGGCAAGAATCGAACAAGGCCAAAGCCAAAATAACTCGATTCAAAATTTAAAATTTACAGTTAAACAGAATTGACTAGCGCAATCTCCAGAAATATTCGACAGCAAAACAAAAGAGAACTTACCCAAAATAAATTTGGGGCGACGAAGCCAAAAAAACTTGAACCATATTTAAACGCCGACCCGGAAAAGACTTAAAATAATTACGTATCATAATAAGTTTAAAGAAAAACAAAAGATAAACATAATTTAAAACAGTAGATAATACAATTAAACTTCAGCAACCATCATAATGCAGCATTAAAGTATAAAAAACATTCTTTAAGTAAAAGAAAGAAATTTGCAAATCGGCAACATTTTAAATGTCATAGACGACTACCGTACCATTTCACTTCACAAACAAGAGTGCACGTTTAAACCAGGAAGATAGTACAATTAGTCGACAGAAAAATTTTAATTCAAATCAGGCCAGAATAGATTAACAGAAAAACGCCAGATAGCGACAGCTTACAGTGAACAGACAAAAGGTAGTACAGATAGAGAGACGGCGCCAAGATACGAAATGAGGAAACCAAAAGTAACGTAATTCAATAAGACGTTACAGACTCCCCCCGCCAAGACCAAACAAAACCAGAAAATGGTTTGGTTTGCCCAAAGCGAGAAGAGGCACCACAACAACGGGGAGTTTAAAGTCGTCCCCTAGCGCGACTCACATCGACCCCCACAGAAACCCCACAGGAGTAGTTAAGGTCATCTCCCTCGCGTGACCAACATGACCAAAACCGAGAAAAGGGACCGTGAAGGTGACCAGAATCTCCGATCGTCCGCCCGGCTAAGGGAAGAGACCGAAAACGCAGGAAACCCCACAAATCCGCAGTGACTGCCCCGGCTCATTCGCCCAGCAAAGGGTAGATGAGTCGGAGACAGCACCCATAATTCTAGCACCAACACCGAACACCAACCACCCAAAATAGAATAAAACCCAAAACTTAACAACTACAAAAGGACTCGCTGTGTCCCAGAAAAGAAAAGGGGAAAACCCCAAAGAAGCTACAAAAGTCAACGATCCAAAGATCAAGACAAAAAGGGTAGAGGACGTCTCCTCGAAACCCAAAGACAAGGCGAGAGGCAAAACTTCCAAACGCCAAAACCAACACAACAAGGTCCATAGACCGCCAAAGGGCCAAATTAACCAAAAAGCCAGGCAAAACTAAAACCAAGCAGGGCAAAAGGACAAAACAGGTAAAGACCAAACAGGCCGAAATTTGGGTAAGACCCAACAGGGCAAAATTTGGGTAAGACCCAACAGAGCAGAAAATTTAGGTAAGACCCAACAGGGCAGAAAATTTAGGTAAGACCCAACAGGGCAAAATTTGGGTAAGACGTCTTACAAAGGGACAAAATCAGTAAATTTACCCGGTCAGGTCTGGCATTTTTTTCATCTGTAAATCACCACATACCTATGCACAAGCCCAAGGCTTATGTAGGCATAATCACTCAATTAATAACAGACGAATCAATCAAATCGACAGGATCGACGTCTTCGTCTTCTTCTTCATCGCATTGCTCGGGGATGTCCGCATGGCGAACAGGTCCGTACGCAACCTTAAGCTGGGAAACATGCGCCTTCCTGACGCAGTCAGTACCACCAGGACGAGCCAACTCAACAGATACAGGGGTTAAAAATTTAACAATGGAAAAAGGCCCAAACCAGCGCGTCATCAACTTTGCTGATTGCTTGTTCACAGCCGAACTCAGATTATGCTTCAAACACCACACAAGGTCACCAATTTTAAAGTTGCTTTCTTTTCGATCCTTATTGTAATGCTGAGCAAACTTCTTTCGCGCTTTTATTAAATTGTCTTTAGCACTCCTCCAAACTTCAGACGCAGAACGAGGATTTTGAGGCAATAAATCGCTGATCTTCCACATATTGGATAAGGGACAGGAAGGGAAGATTTTAAAAATAATGTTAAAAGGGGAGGTTTTAATGGACTCATGGAATGAAGTATTAAAAGCCAGTTGTAACCAAGTAAGGGATTGGTCCCAGGTGGTTTGCGAATTAGAATGAAAAGCGATGAGGGCGGCCTTGAGGTTACGGTTAAATCTCTCGGCGTTCGAAGGTTGGGGATGATAAGGAGACAGAGTGGCAAACTTGATACCTAAGGAAAAAAGAAAATTACGAAAAGAATGTGACGTGAAGCAAGTGGCATTGTCAGAAATGATAATATCGGGGTAACCGAAACTCTGAAACACATAATCCTTAAGGGCTTTGATAGTACAGGAGGAGTTAGCTTCACGCACGGGACAGAGCCAAGTGAATTTGGAGAAAGAATCGACTATCACCAGGATATAGCGGTAACCGAAACGAGTACGAGGCAATTGTCCTACATAGTCAATATGCAGGACATGAAAAGGACGAACAGGGACAGTGGACGCTAAAAGACCTAATTTAGAATTACGAGAGGGTTTGCTCGTGGCACAGATACTGCAAGATTTGATACGGGCTTCGATATCTTTTGACATGGAATTCCAAAAGAAATATTGGGAAATTTTCCTACGTGTTTTGATAAAGCCTAGATGACCTCCTAACAGAGAATCATGAAAGTAAGCGAACACCATGTCGATCAGAACAGAAGGGAGAACTATGGGGGAAGGGAAATGGCCTAAAGGTTTAATGCAAAGAACACCTTTAGAAAGATAAAATTTGGGCGAAACCTGACCACCTTTCAGGGAGGAAATAATGGGTAACAAAACTGGGTCTTGGTTCTGGTAAGTGGATAACTCAGCAAAAACCAGGGGAAAATCGTTCAAAATAGTGAAACATCCCACCTCATGCTCGGCAGCTGGAAGATCATTTTCCTCGAACATCCGCGATAGGGTGTCAGCAATTACGTTTTGAGTCCCTTTAATATGGGTAACCTTGAACTTCATTGACATGATTTTGGCAATCCATCTTCCTAGCTTTCCCAGAGATCTAGGTCTAGCGAGCAACCAGGACAAAGCCTGATTGTCGGTCTCCAATTCGAATTCTCGATGTTCCAGATAAGGACGGAATTTTTCTATTCCGTAGACCACGGCAAGGCATTCAAGTTCATAGGCTGAAGCTTTTCTTTCCTGTTGAGTTAATGTCCGAGAAGCATAAGCTACAGGCTGACGCGATCCATCAATCTCCTGCAGCAAGATGGCACCCAAAGCGCAAGAACTTGCATCCGTTTGCAAGATGAAACCCCTTTCAAAATCGGGTATTCTTAAAACAGGCGGATGACTAATGGCATTCTTCAAAGTATCAAAAGCTTGCTGAGTATCCTCATTCCAACGAAATGGGCACTTTTTCCCACGTAGAGCATTTAAAGGAGCAGCAATCTCAGAGAATTTGGGAATAAATTTCCTAAAAAAATTAACCATGCCGACAAACCTAGCCACAGCCTTAGCATTCTTGGGTCGAGGGAAATTCATTATGGACGAAGTACGCTCAGGATCGATTTTGACACCACCAGATGAAATGAGATGGCCAAGGAAACCTACTTCACCTACGGCGAATTTAACCTTCTCAGGATTTACCGTGAGACCAGCATTGGATAAACGGGAGAGGATATCACGCACGTGTTCAACATGGGTGTCAAAATCATCAGAAAAAATCAGAACATCGTCGAGAAAATTGAAGACGTATTTAAACTTAACGTCATGAAAGATCTTATCAAGAAGACGGGACAAAACTTGACCTCCTGTGGCTAAACCAAAAGGAATCCTAGTGAACTGGTACAGCATCCAAGGAGTGCAAAAACTCGACACATGCTTGGACTTTTCAGAAAGGGGAATTTGGTGATACGCGGAATTGAGGTCAAGTACGGTAAAATACTTGGCCTTCCCAAACCAATCGAAACATGAATGAGTATTGGGAAGAGGGACGGCTTCAACATCAACGTGTTGGTTAAGCTTCTGTAATCAATCACCATACGGGGTTTCTTGTCGTCACGGGCGACAACGAAAGCGGGGCTGGCATAAGATGAGTTGCTAGGCTCGATGATACCTTGCTCTAACAGCTTATCAACGAGTTCGCGCAAAAGCAACATCTTTGGTGGAGCGAGGACATAGGGATGCGACTTAACAGGTGTATGATTATTTAATTTAATGTCTTACTCGACTAGGTGTGTAATACCCAAGCGAGTCGTTAACACATCAGCGAATTCGCTAAACAACTCCACTGCGCGTTCACGTTGTTCAACGTTCAGGTGAGAAACTAAATTATGCCAGTCTTTATCATCAGAGTCAAGTGACTCCACTTGGTGATTTTCAGAAAAGTCAGAAACAGGAATAGAAAACAAGGGTAATTTTTCCTTAGGGCGAAACTTGAAATAAAAGGAAGAAGAAGGCAAATCAAGGACCAAACCAGTATAAATAAAAAAATCAGAACCATGAATGAAGGGGCTTGCAAGATTGTCGGCGACAAATACAGGAAAACGCCAAGTAAAACCATCAATTTTGATCTTACATAACACCTCATACAAAATATTTAATTTGGAACTGGTGGCTGACGAACATACAATATTAGTAGATTGTATATTTTTAATATTATGAGAATTATTTATAAGATTGAATACTCTCAAACTCATGAACGATCGAACAGAACCTGAGTCGAGCAATGCAGGGATTTCACAAGAACTAAAAACAAGATTGGTCCTAGGACGACTTCTAGCGGGGCAAATATTAACAATGCTGCTACGACTAGGTTTTAATCCACCTTGTAGCACAGCATTAGGCCAACGGACCAACCTTAAATAAATTATTGCCAATGCGACGATCGGTTTTATTAACAGACTTGACAACATTTTCACTGACAAGGTTAATACTCGAGTTAAATTTTAATTTAGATTCAAAACGTGAACATTGCCATATATAATGACCACGCGTTTTACATAAAAAACAAGTGACAGGGAATTTAGTAAATAAGTTAGGCTTAGGCTTAAAATAATGGAGAGGGCTAACTTGATCAACTCCATTGCATATTAGTTTTTTTGAAACATTAGCATGATTATTGGAAGTATTTCTCCCATCTGAAGCAGTCTTTTTGAAACAATTAGCAATGACGTGTCCTGGTTTCTTACAATAATGACATAACAGCAAATTTTTATTTGAGGGCTCACTACGAAAATGATCGCCGGCTGCCGTTTGT
This sequence comes from Catonia carolina, assembly GCA_035578175.1. NCBI lineage: Eukaryota > Metazoa > Arthropoda > Insecta > Hemiptera > Achilidae > Catonia > Catonia carolina. The sequence continues at coordinate 7,639,652 of JAQMRL010000004.1, forward strand.
CGCTGCTTATCGGCAAATAGGGTATTCATAACTTGAATACACATTAAATTCAATTCATTATAATTATTGGGTCGCTGACACATTACTAAACAAGAACGGGTTTCGGGCGACAACCCATCGACAATACTATTAACGACTTCCGCCTCGCTTAAACACAACTGTAAAATAGCTGCCGACCTTTTAACATCAGAAATATAACGATGTAGATCCTCACCTATACGTTGACTCCTACAAAATAATCTTTGCTTTAATTCAACAAATTGCCGAATAGGGATAAAAGTTTGTATCGCTTTACGTTGAAAATCGCTGAAGTTTCGCGATACAGTGTGTTTGATCAAGACATCGCGCAAAGGATTTGCCACATACGGTAGCAATAAAGAAACAATACATTTCTTAATGTCAGTAAAAGAGTCCTGGAGATCGATAGCTATACCAAAAAAATTCAACAATTCATCAATATTAAAACCATTACAGATTGACAGTTTGCTCAAAAGCTTTTCGGCGGGATGGGGCAACTTCCCATATAATGAAACAGATGGACTTACACAATCAGAACCCCTTACCACATTAGTGTTAGGAACGTTATCGTTTGACATATGACCCTTAAAGGCATGAATAGAATTTTCAAGAAAATTATTCGAACCACTGGTACCGGGAGAGGTACCTGGTATTTCCCTAGTACAAACCTCCTTCAGAGAATTCATAGTACCATTCAAAGCAGATATATGATTTTCAAATTCGGAAATCTTTTCTGTCAACCCAGAATCGTTAAGACATAAGGTTTTCAAAAGCATAACAGGGTTTGAGACTGAAGACAGTCTACTACACAAACCGTTATAAAATCTCATTGAAAGAGGTGTTTCAATGTTCTCAATTTCCTGTAAAAAACTATGTACTCTCAAAGTCAGAAGTTGTAATTCTTTATCGAGAGGCAATACATTTAAATATTCAGCATTTTGAATGATATTTTGCGCAAGTATACGCCTGAGTTTGACTCTCAACTCGGATACGGTTCCTTCTACATTAACACCACGACTACGTAATTCGAATAGAATATCGTCTTTTAAAAGATGATCAACACCCAGACTGGGGCCAATAGGCTCCATATTTGCCAGCAAAACACAAGAAAACAGAACACAAAGGGAGGCCCTTACCAGCCACCCTAACACGGCTGATACGGAAAATGTTCAACGAACACGAAAATTTTTAGTCTAATAAATAACAAATATAATTGTACCATGTGCAACAACAAAATTATAAATAGAAAAATAAATAATTATATAAAGAAAACGTGAGCAACATACACACACCCACACAGGTGGTGACACGTCCAAACAAAAAACACAGTGAACCAAGGGCTATCACAAACAGGACAGCTATTGAACCGCTGCACCAACTCAGCGTTCAAAATCAGAACCGCGCTTCTGCCTACCACTTTTGTCACCTCCCCCTCTATTCACAATAATAGGTTGGCTCAGGGGTTGACAAAAACACAAGGAAGCCAAAAAAAAACAAGATGTTGTTGCATATGATTGTTATTACTTAAGAAAAAAAACACAAAATTCAAAAAAATTAATTACACAGTGAATCCAAGAAGTTTGGAAATACAGTAAAATTATTATATAAACATGATTAAATTTGAGACAAACTAAATACCTAAATGGATTATCTTCAGGCAAAAATTATTTTAAAAAAAATAAAAAAATAAAATATAAAATACAATGTTCAATGAATAACTAATATTTTAATAGCTATCGCTTTAAGTTCACTTAATACTGATACTATTTATACTGAAAGTTCATAGATACAGAACATTTTAAGGTAGAAAAAAAATATTTTTTTTAAAAATAGAATTAGTTCATTGTCCAGAAGTAGCATAGCATCATAATTTTTTCATTTTAATATTATATTTATTTATATGTGCATACCATGGTAGCCTTTTAAATTATTTAAAAAAATTTTAGAAAAAAACAATATTTTGTAAAAAAATTTTATATATAAAAAAAACAAGATTCTAGATTAATGAAATTACTTATGAGAAAGAAAACGTGTTAACGGTTTTTAATATTAAAAAAATTTAATTTAAATTTTAAACAAGTTCATTCGTACACCATTTTCATTTCGCGACATGCATAGTACAGGAAGCCCTACCTGACCTGCATAGACACAGTCAAGTAGAAATCGTCGATATAGCCCGAAAAACACATTTTATAAAATATTTAATGACACGTACCAGATTGCAGAAACAAAATTATAGAACAGAAAACGTCGAGAATCAAACCCAGGTGGCTCCAAACAAGCAGAATGGCACTGCTATCCAAGACTATCCGAAACAGTTATCCAAAACTAGAGTAGGCTTCTCATGCAGTAGGATCTTCCATAACGGAAACGTTCCCAAAGCAGAATCTCATAGAATAGAACCCCAGAGTCGAACCCTGGACAAAAACCGACTAACGTCAAAAGCGAAAAAGGTAACACTTCGAAAACAAAAGTAACAAAATGAACCAAATCAAAAGAAAGAATTAGACCAAAGAATACTTCTACAGATTGCGGTCAACATAGGCCAACGGCAAAAAAACAAAAGGTAAGTACAAAAGATTAAATTGCCCTACACCTTAACGGAAACCCACACAAGGTTAAAAGGTGTAGGCTAACAATCAGACAAAAAAAACAAGGCAAGAATCGAACAAGGCCAAAGCCAAAATAACTCGATTCAAAATTTAAAATTTACAGTTAAACAGAATTGACAAGCGCAATCTCCAGAAATATTCGACAGCAAAACAAAAGAGAACTTACCCAAAATAAATTTGGGGCGACGAAGCCAAAAAAACTTGAACCATATTTAAACGCCGACCCGGAAAAGACTTAAAATAATTACGTATCATAATAAGTTTAAAGAAAAACAAAAGATAAACATAATTTAAAACAGTAGATAATACAATTAAACTTCAGCAACCATCATAATGCAGCATTAAAGTATAAAAAACATTCTTTAAGTAAAAGAAAGAAATTTGCAAATCGGCAACATTTTAAATGTCATAGACGACTACCGTACCATTTCACTTCACAAACAAGAGTGCACGTTTAAACCAGGAAGATAGTACAATTAGTCGACAGAAAAATTTTAATTCAAATCAGGCCAGAATAGATTAACAGAAACGCCAGATAGCGACAGCTTACAGTGAACAGACAAAAGGTAGTACAGATAGAGAGACGGCGCCAAGATACGAAATGAGGAAACCAAAAGTAACGTAATTCAATAAGACGTTACAATACTTATATACGTATATATGATTCGTTTAAAACAATAACAACAGCCTGCAACGGATGTTTAAACTCGCATTTTATTCGTAATCGCATTCTTATTGTACGTAAATAGCAGATCAATTACAAAACTATAGCTATTTTCCCAGAAGTTGAATTGACTTTAACAACGATTTTAATCTATGTTTTACTTTTGTCACTCCGGATGGTGTACTGTACGTAGTGTTTAATCTTTTGACCTAAACTGGATTAATATTTTAATCAGAGTTAATTACAGAATTGTTGTAATTAGAATAATAAGTGATATGTTTTTTATGCTTTAAAGTATTATTACTTATTATGCGAGGTACGAATCTCATTGCTTAGGTCACACATTGTATTTGACTGTCATTGTAAAAATGATTTTTGCTACCGAACACTTAAAATTTAATTTAAAAAAATGTGTCAACCAATTCAGTAAATTGCATACGGTAAAGTTATTTTCTTAAATTTAACTTAAATTAAAATAAAACAGTTATTTGTGTAAATTTAGGCAGTATGCTATTATAAGCCTTCCTTTTTTCATTTTTTCACCATAAGGGTCGATTCACACACATCCGTCACGTCACGTCTCAGTTCCGTCATTCCGAGAAGTATCAGTCACAGAAAAATATTCCTTCTTGAAAAAATAATGACATTGTCTACACTGAGCATCGGCACCGTCCCGAATTCGGCGCGTCAGTCTTGTCGCCGTCACCGAACCGTCAAAACCATATTTTTTTCTCGACGATATTTTGTTTTTAACGGACGAGTTTACCTCTATGTAAAATGACAATGGAGTTTGACGGAAGGAAAACTGACGTACGTGTGTGAATACTGTCATCATTTTTGACTTCGAGTGGCCGTGCCTGTTCCGTTTCGGAACGGTGACGTGACTGATGTGTGTAAATTGTTCTTTATACGTAAAATTCCAAAAAAATTATATTTGTGACTTAAGTTATTAGCAAATTAAAATACAGAATCATAGACTTAAAGTTGCATGGGTGAAGCCACGACGGGGCGCTATCTTATTATATAAAAAGTGATGTCCTGATTTATATATCAACTTAAGTTGTCCAAGCTGTCGCTAAGAAAGAATTTTGAAAAATTTTTATTTTAAATGGTAGAATTCGCAAAAATACCATCCCATAAAAAATACCGGGAGTATACTTATAGCTGATTCTTTGTTTACTCACTGACATAAATTCTAACCTAGAAGGAAGCCTCGGAGAGTGTTGGACCTCAGAACCTTTTTTCTCCGTCTTGCGCTGAAACCGGCCAGAAAATTGCCAATTTTTACCTAACCTCATTAGGGGTGGCAGGGCGTTAGGGGTAGTTTTTTGAATTTTTTAACCTTGCGTCGGAGCGCAAAGGTCACTGCGACCTTTTTTCTTCGTCTCGTTGAGTTAGGCGGGGCGGATATTAATTTTCTTTACTATTTTCGTTAATTTTCTGTACTAGGAAACACGTCGTAACTAGGAAGTTAAGTTCAAAAGTTCATCAGTACATTGACTAAAACAATTTATATTCCTTCTTATTCTATTTAGCTAAGAAATAAAATTTATCTTGAAAAATTACTCTTAAATTCTTTCACATAGTACTATTAACAACTATTGTAAAATATAATTATTTACTTCCTTGTGGCTAGCAATTTCAATTTGCTTAAGAAATTGTAAACGAATTTTCTAGAAAACAGAAACCTTTGTTTTTCTACATTCGAAAAGTTCATTGAATGTTAAGTAACTGTGAATTTTATTTTGTATAAATCCAATCCCTAACTAGGAAGTTAATTCTTATGACAAAGTACATAGTGCAATAACCACCTCGTTTTACTAACGAGGAGTGGGGTGGTTACTTTCTTCAGAGGCGATAACTCTGATTAGTGTCTTTTACACCTCTTGTTCTTCTGTTCTTAAATGCTTTATTCACATGACTGTGATTATGTGATATGAAACAGAAAAGTTTTTCTATGGTTGAAATACAAAAAATCCTACATTGTATTATGGAAATTTCAACTTTTTTAATATCAACGAACTAGTTTTACTTACTCTGGAATGATGTTTCAAGTTTAAATTTTTTTGGTGGGATCAATGTTTGTATTTCGGATTACATTTTTTTTGTTTAAATTTTGATAAGTCTGCGTTCCACACCAAGCAGTCAGTTAAGTTAAGACAGTCGCTTTGAGTGGTCAAGGAACATCGATTGAGAAAGTAAATTTGGTCTTTGTCTAAAAATATTTTTTTGTTTCCTGTCAATGAAGTTGTAGGTATACGAAGTTTTTTATAAAGATACCATTTTTATGTATTTATTAAACGTTACATCATGTATTTATTTTTAGTTATCTTATTAGGTGTTGAATAACTTAAAAAAAATTTCAAAGTAGTCAGGAATTGAACAAACTATCTTCCGCTTTGAATGTGAGTCATCATAAATGGTTTCTAAGCAAAGGTCCAGGGTTCGATTCCAATCACCCATTTTCATTCTTCTTCATCTTTATTACCCTTAATACTTTGACGTTTTGTTAAGGTCATCAGCCGAAAGACTAGTTTGAAACTCTAGAGGCTTTACTAATTAAAACAAGGAGTGAGGTGGTTTACAGTTGCCTTCCTCATTGAGTAAAAAAATAGCTTATGGTTATCAGCACGCTAGGCCCTCCGAAAAGCATTTACTTTGCACCCTGCAAATGACACGTTCACTTCATTCACTACAGGGTCATGCTATATAATGAAATTTATTACTTTCAGAAGAGATAACTCTGACTAGTGTCTTTTATATTTTTACCTCTTCTGTTTTTAAATATTTCAGTCGTACATTTGCCTGACCACGTGATAAGAAACAGAACTATTTTTTTAGCCCTGGAACTACCAGATCGATTGCAAATGTTTAACACTCCATCTTTTACAAAGTAAAAACCAGGAGTGAGGTTTTTTACAAGTGCCTTTCTCACTGAGTTGAAAGAGAATGCTTATTTGCATGCTAGGCTCTCCGAAAAGCATTTAATTTCCACGCTGTTAATGATACCTTTACTTCATTCTCCACAAAGTCTGGCTGTATAGTGAAGTTCATTACTCTCAGAGGAGATAACTCTGACTAGTGAATTATACACTTCTACCTCTGTTGTTCTTAAATAGTTCAGTTGTATAATTGGCAAATAATAAGATGAGAAACAGATTATTTTTTTTAGCCCCAGAACTATCAGATCGGATGCAATTATTTTAACACTATCTACCCGTTATGGGCATATTCTTCAATACAGTTTTTTTATAGTACAGTTAAAGATACAAAATAAAGGATAAAAGTGATTTAATTGTTTAAGCCGTGGCTGTATCAGGTGTAAATGAATAATCTCTGTAACGTACATCGTAGATTGTAAGCTACTAACCTTGATTAATTTTATTCAACTTACAGTAAATTTCTTATCATTTTCATAAAAATAACTAATTTCCTATTTAAAAATGTTGTTGATTAGGTCATCAGCCGAAAGACTAGTTTGAACCTCTACACGTTTTACCAAGTAAAAACGAGATGTGAGGTGGTTTACAATTGTCATTCTCACTGAGTAAAAAGGTAAACTTATCAACATGCCGGGCTCTCTGTAAAGCATGCATTTTCCGCTTCGCAAATGACACCTTCACTTCATTCACCATAGGGTCTGGCTGTATAATGAAATTTATTATTTTCAGAGTAGATAACTCTGATAAGTGTCTTTTACGTACCTCTTCTGTTCTTAAATGATTGTTATTTAGTTGGATGACCATGTTGAAAGAAACAGATCTAACTATGTTATATGGCTACAAATAAATAATATGGGTTATAATAAATAAATAAAAAACATATGTGGTAAAGAACTTAAATTTTATTAATGATAGCAAAATAAATACATCAGAATCTAATAAGAGTATTAATATATAATACACAAAATTGATACACAATTCTTCTTAAAATTTATTAAGAATCTTCGATATCGTACAATGTATTTAGAAATTCTTCCATACACACATTTATAAATTTATATTAAATATTTTATTTTTTTGTAAATAGAATTTATAGTTTTGACGTCAGATAATCGACTGGAAAAACACGATTTCATTTCTCTTCATTGATGATTCAGATCTGTAACAAAAAAAAATAAAATGTATTAGTTTGTTATTGAAATGCATGGTATTAGTAAGCCCAAGTCTTGCACAGACCCATGTCTACCATTTCAGAGAGTCTATGATTAATATAATGCCTTCCATCAAATTATACTGGTAACCACTGTCTGTAGTATAAAAAGCTGGTTTGAACCTCTGGAGGCTTTACTTAGTAAAATGATAAATGATGTTTACATTTGCCTTCCTCACTATTTGCAGCTCTATACAGAGTGTCTCACGAGTAACCCGACCAACTCCTAAGGTGGTTTCCTCTCATTGAAATTGTAACATCTGTTTACCAGATTGTTACTGTTTCATTAAGTTTGATCTGCGTTGTTCATCGTAGTAGTTTGTCGTATCTGTATTGCCGATAGTATTGGTTTTGCTTGCCGTAAGCTGGCGCGCTCTGTTGTTTTTCTTTGGTACTGTTTCTGTCCCTCAAGTTAGGCTACGACGATGTAACCTGCCTGTGTCATGTCTGCCGTTGTAAAATGTAGTTACGTAAGTTTTCTTATGCAAATTCATTTACGTAAAATGTGATTATTTTGATACTTTTAGGAAAAGTATGTTCGTCTGCCCATTTGAAATGGTAAGCTTAATTCTTTTTGGCATTCCGGAAGCTGAGAATATTATTGGGAGTTTTTATTTCTGTAAAACTAAGCTACTTTCAGTTTAGGCCTATTTCCTAACTGCAAGTTAACTGGTGTATTAAAATTTAGGCAACTTAATTGCATCACTTTTGTAAAGATATTATTTTATCTGTATAAATATTTTTTATAAGAGATGAGTTTATTGTATTTCGTCTAATTGTTTTAAAGTTTATTATTGTAATTTTTTAAACTCGATATTTTGTTCTCACTTTCCTTATACTACTTAACCTAAGTTTTTACTCTACTTGTAATGTGTGATGGTACTGTAGTAAGATCTTTTATTATTTATTGACACTCTTGTTCGATCTCCCTGCAGGGTTCAAGTATACGTTACAAATGCACGATTTAGTGCATGTTTTGGGAGATTCTGTGTGGATACAAATTATACTGATCATTGCAGTTCATCCAGTTAAAATTTTCAATGCCTGCCGACTTCAGCTTAACAATTATTAATTGGGTATTCGATTCCCATACATGATCTGTATCAATCAAATGAAATTCAACGTCTTGATGGGGTTTACCTGCTGGTTTTCGATTATATTGTTCAATTTGGCTTCTTAAGATTAAATTACCAGGACTAGTGAGTGTTTCGCAGCTATATGTTGCTAAAAGAGGTATGTGACTGTTTTTTTTTAATATTTGGTGAAATTGTCATTCTCCATCAACTGTAATTCGGCGAAACCACTTGGCATTTTACAAGTATCGAACTAACAGATCTTGTCAAGACACTACATAATTTTATTATATTTTCAAGTCTATTCAAAATAAGCAACTACTATAATTATTACAAAATTTAATTTTATTAATTTTATTTAAACTATTATCTATGTTCTATTTTTTTTGATTGGTTCTTGGAATTTAAATTACCTTAAAATTTTATGCTTAATTCAATGTCTATATGAAAGAAAATGAACCTAAATTACTAAATAAAAAAATTCATGCAGTAATCATGAAACTTGAACATAAAGGTTATTAATTCTATTGAAAACTATTTAAAATTTTGAGTATGTTGGCCAACACAAAGAATACTATATGTTGTTGTATAAAAATTTTACATTTTTTTCATTTTATTTTTTTTATTTATCCACATTGTATTAATTCTGTTTTTGCAATTGTTCGGTCTACACCGAACAATCTATAATTTGTTTTTTTTTTAGCATTTAATGCTTCGTATCTTATATCCTAATCTTGTTCTGTTATAAATTAAATATTTTTTTGTTACTATTTTGTGAATGATTTTATTTGCTCATGCAACGATTCCTCTGTTTTGTTCAGCGCTTCCTAATTTTTATTTGTTCTCACCCTATCCGACCTGTCGCTTGTGTTTTTGTGCCGTGGGTGTTCACGGTGGCGACAAGGGTGGTGACAAAATAATGAAAAAAGTTTATATAAACATGGGTCCGAAAACGCTTTGTTAGCGAGTTACGGCTAGCGAAATATTTGCCCTGGGTTCAGAACATACGCGTACGTAGTCATCCTAGATGTCTAGGAACCCAATTTTATGAGTAGATTTGGCGGTTTCTTATGTATTTTAATCCAAAAAAAATTAATAAAATAAGTCCTAGAACCATATCTTCAGTATTTTTGTAATATCCAATAAAAAACTGACAAATTTGCGCATAAAAACACGTTTTTTTAGGTTTGAAGAACAATAACTTTGTTTAATGGCTAATAAATGTGTAAATTTATTTAGCAAAACTTGTAGAGATTTTAATTCTGAAGAGTATAATGTAAAATGGCCCAATAATAAATGAACAAAAAGTTTAAAAAATTTATGTTTAATTAACTCAACACATACGAAGAATAAGTTAAAATTTATTTGCGAATACAATATTTTAGTCAATTAAATAATTACAAAATTTTACATTATAAAACTTTGTAGGTTGAGAAACAAGATTTTAAAAATACAGCGTCAATTGAATGGAATTTAGTTAATTGAAAATCGATAGTTGGCAACACTGCTGCAAAAACAATTGAATCCTAGTTATTGTACAGCCGTCCAACAATAGAGTTGTCGCAGTAACTAGTCTGTCATCTTTGGTTTGTGCAGTGTATGTGTATTATTTGTACTTCATTCGTGTTTTTTTAACGCTAATATGCTATTCGCAATTTCAAAGGAAAAGTATGCAGATATTGTTTTAGTTTATGGTTTTGCCAATGAAAATAGTCGGGCAGCTAAACGTGAATATGAAAGACGATTTTCGAATAGAAGAACACCTACTCACGAAACATTTGCATCGGTTTTTAATAACCTACGAACAAATGGATCTTTTCCTACAGTTTCTTGTTCGCGTGAACAACCTGTAATACAGCTTGTACGCGAACAAGATAATATCATTGACATGATACAGCGCAGTCCTCAACGTAGCTTTTGCCGACTTTCAAATAGATTAAACATATCTCGTAGTACAGTCTGGAGAACATTGAAAGAAAACAATTTTTGTCCATATAATTTACAAAAAATTCAAAATTTTCATCCAGGTTACAGTGCATTAAGATTACAGTTTTGTCGATGAGTGTTAAAAAATCGAAATAATGTAAATTGTATTTTATTCACGGACAAATCGTTGTTTACAAGATACGGAATTCTAAATTTGAAGAATAGTCACCGGTGGTCAACTGAAAATCAAAAAGCAGTTGTAGAGTCAAAATTTCAAATTCGATTTTCTATATATGTATGGTGTGGTATAATTGGGGACCAGTTAATTGGCCCATTTATTTTTGAAAACCGCTTTACAGGTCTTGTGTATAAAGACTTTAGAAAATCAACTGCCAGTTCTACTTGAAGGTGTACCACTTGAAAGAATACATAAAATGATATTCCATCATGATGGCACACCGACACATTATTCAAAAAATGTTAGAAAGCAGTTTCAGATAAGTTTTCCAGGCAGATGGATTGGTCAAGAAGGAACAATAATTGGCCTCCAAGGTCCCCTGATTTAAATCCCTTGGATTACTACTTTTGGGGTCATTTAAATCAGCTTGTTGTATACGCAGAACCGTTCATTCCAAGGAAAAATTATTGAACCGAATTTTAAACGCGTGTGAATTACTTAAGAACAACCGAGATGGTATCAGAAATGCTACACGTGGTTTCATTAAACGCGCTAGATTGTGCACAAATGATCAAGGAAATCATTTTGAACATCATTAGTAAGGTATGAATATTGAAATAAAAGATTCAGCAGTTAGGCTAAAATGTTTTGTGTTTACGAAGAACGTAGATTAAAAAGATATTGTCTGTCGTATTGTTCGTATGTGTTAATTTAATTAACCATAAATTTTTTAAACTTTGTGTTTGTTTATTATTGGCCTATTTTACATCATTCTCTTCAAAAATAAAATCTCTACAAGTTTTGCTAAATAAATTTACACATTAGCCATTTAACACATTATTGTTCTTCAAACCTAAATAACGTGTTTTTATGCACAAATTTGTCCGATTTTCATTGGATATTACAAAAACTACTAAAGATATGGTTCTAGAACTTATTTTATTCAATTTTTCAAGTCGAAATGCATAAGAAATCATAAAATTGGGTTCCTGGACCTCTAGGATGACTTTATTTAGGCGTATGTTTTGAACAAAAGTCGAAATCTTTCGCTAGTCGTAACTCGCTGACGAAGCGTTCGCGGACCAATGCTTATATAAACTTTTTTCATTATTTTAACGAAAGAAAACTTCCTTAGATGTTTGTCGGGTTACTCGTGAGGCACCTGTAGAATTGGAACAGCTGCTGATAGTTTTTTTTTTGTATTTTTATACTATTTTATTTAATCAGCTATAAATAATTACCGACTACATTTGCTAAACAATTACTTTACTAAACATTGATTAAAAAACAAAATTATCTACAATTTCCATAAAAGTATGAGGTACTGAGTAAATATCTTACTTCAATAATTAAACGTTCTAAACTAGGTAATAAATAAAATAAAAAATATACAAATAATTAACAGAAATTACACATTACGAAAGACAAATATTAGGCTTGCAATTGAAATAATAGTAATACTGTAATTATAAAAATAATAAATTTTATTTCTACATTTTTCACAATAGTAACTCAAACACATTATATCCAAAAGCTATAAGTTTATTTACAATTTACAATGTACGCGGTGGAGGAAATTGACTACCCAACTATGGCTAAACGCCAAGTCCTGGGGTAGATGTTCTCTTGTTAAATTTAATAATACAAAAGAGAAACTTTTTTATTTTCCTTTTATTTACAAAAAATATCATTACAATATAAATATTAATTTTCTTAATTAATTATACTTTGAAAACCTAAAATTATATATATTAATTCGAGGAGGGAAAATCAATCTACCCAACTATGGTTTACCATGTTCAAGTGTAGATCAACTCAGTGCTTCTTTGTTCATTCATTATACTACTGCGACTACTACGGTAATTGTTTAGTGTGTTAGAAATTACAACTACATGTTTTTGCTAAAACACCGTCATATTATATTATTATAAACCCAAATGAAAAAATACAAACAATTAAATATGAAATGTACAAAACAAAAGAAATTATTTACGAATAGAATACTAATTAACGAAACCGGTACACCTCACAAAATTATTTGCTTCCTAGTTTAACCATTGCCATTGTTTGTCTGGCTTCTCTCCCTACATCAAAAAGCCATATGGTTACTGCTTTTTTACTTTATCATGTCCAGCTTTTTTTTAATTTGTAAAGGGAGCAGATTGAATAGTTTGGGTGCTAAGCAGCAGAAATGCCTTTGGTATACAGTTTTTGAGGCCTTGTGTAAGAGTAAAAGATTCTTGTTCCTTGTATTATAATGGTGAGAGTAAAAGCTTCTCTTGCAAAGATTTGGCGGATATTAAGTACACTGAATTCTTGAAAAAGCTACTCTAATGAATACCTTGGTTGTCTTTTGTTAATTTTTCGTATAAATCACTTCTGCATCTGTGTGGAGTGCAAAGAAGGCAAATTTGTACCTCCCCACCCTATTATGCCGTAAGTTAGTACCGACTGCACAAAAGATAAGTAAACAATTTTTAATGATTATCGTAATCAGTACTCCTCTAAGTCTTTAGAATGTAAATATCAATTTTATTAGATACTGACAAAGACCTTGAATGTGCTCAGTCCATTTAAGAACGCAGTCAAATTTCATTCCCAAGTACTTTATTATTTGCTGACGAAGAACGTGTCAACTTTTAAATTATTAACTGTGGGTAGTCTTTGGACTGACTCAGAAAAGGAAAGAAAATTAGTTTTATGATAATTCAAAGTTAACAATTTTCTGAGCCCAATTTCAGCCTTATATTTGATATCCTCCCAGTTAGACTCCTTGAACATCTGCAAAACTGACAACCCGTCCTTTTATATCTATTTAAGTTACAAAGCTGGTGGACGTTAAACAAAAAAAAAAAAAAAAAAAAAAATTATATATATCAGAAATATAATTGGATAAAGTACAGTCCCTTGTTAGACCAAACATTTAATTATTAAATTGTCGCTTTGCTGTCCGTTGACCCTTACACGTTGAGTGCGGTTGGATAATTTGCTTCTTAAAAGTATGACAGTTAAGTCCTCTTATGCTGGTATCGTGCAATCTCTTAAGCAAAATTTTTTGTGACAGAGTATTATTTGTTTTATTTTAAATCGAGGAAAACTGCTAAAACTTTCTTATCGCTGTCAACTTCCTCCATTATTGTCCTACAACCTGAGTCAGAGCATCATTTGTCCTCCGGTTAGGTCGGAAATCATACTGATTGGACAATATCACGTTATTTTTATTGAGGAAGCTATCCTTAATCGTTCTCTCAAAAATCTTAGCTGTAACATCGTACATCACATTTGTCTCCAGCCTTGCAAATAGAGCAGATGACTGTTTCTTTTAAGGAGTTCCGAAATACTCCTATAGCATCACTGCTTCGTTATTTCATTAGCATTTCATTTTTATTAGCATTTCTTGCTTCATTATTTCAAAGCACATATTAATCATTGTTGCTAATGGTTTGCAGAGGCTATATTTTTTCGGAAAAAAACATAGGCTTCAGTTTTTCTGGACGTGGAGCAATATCGGATTTAAACCTGCTAATAACTTTTATAACTTCTTCCTCTCTGACAGGAGACAAAAAATGAACCAGCCACCATTCCGTCCTCCACAACCTCATCAACTAACTCTTCGGAATTTTGCAAATTTTGTAGAATATCTTTGGCTAGGTGGGAGCCCACTCCTTGAAAAAAATTCATTGAATTTATTCACCATCTCGCCAGAATTTTTTCTGCATTTAGAGGAACATTACATGTCCGAAGCTGTTTCTCTAGGCATCTGTTCATCTACAATACCTTTTTTTTCTTATATAACTTCTTCACGTATTTTCTTTGGCCCATTAAAATTATACATTTTTTCCTTTCTCAATTAGACGGCTGAGAATATTTCTCTAGTTTTTATAACACTCTTCCAGATTATTGTTTTCAGGAATGTTCTTACGCTGTCTATGAAGCTCAACCCTTTTATGAATAGATTTGATCAAATCGTTTGTGATGCAGGGTTTCAGTTTGCTTTAAGCAACTAAGATTTTTACAATTATTTTACAAAATTTCACAGCTACATCTAATATTTTCATAAATTCATCACTGCTACATCAACTTCTGTCTGTGCCATCACAGAAGTCCATGACTCGTTAAGAAGCCGCATTGGCGAAGTTGGTAACGTGCTCGCCTCTCATCATGCGGTCTTGGGTTCGAATCCCATTCAGGCACGGTATTTTTTCATACGTTACAAAAAATTATTGCATCATTCACCGTCTGCATTAGCAGTAATTGCAGACGGTGAATGATGCAGAGTAATAGAATGATGCAGAGAATGCAATGTGAATGATGCAGAGAATGATAGCAGAGTAATTGCAGAGCAGTCGGACGTTAAACAAAAAAAAAATATATAGCAACATAGCTTTCATTTTTTTAGCTTTAGACGGACTACGGATAGGTTTCCTAACACCCAATTAGTTGTAAAATGGTCAGTGATGTTATTCTGGAATACAATTTGCACTACCATTCCCCTAAAGTTAACAAGTATGCGATCTAAGCAGTATGCTGTGTTATCATCATCTGAATCGGTTAACGTATGCAGTGAATGTATCTCTGTTAGCTGATTAATTTTCGTACTCACCTAACTGAATGTGTTCGAAGGGCGGCATTGTATTTTTATGTACATATCACCTATAACCACATCACTATCATTCGGATACATATCAAGTGTTCTCTTCGGATCACGTAGGAAGGGTGTGATATCGTAATACGACGGCAACCCATAAAGAGCTGTAAAATTGTAAAACACTAAGAACCAGACAAGTAGCTTGTTCTATTTTAGGTTCAAACATTTTTGTTGTATATTAAGTCGTCACGTAATTCACAACTCCATCATTCTGTAGTTAATGCCTTGCGCTAAAGTACGGGTTTCAATTACGCAAAGAACACGGCTTGAAATCACAAGACAACCTACATTCTGAAAATATAATATCCCAACTTACTTTCATGTCCTCATATTAGACCAGAAATTGATCAAAGATCTTCTTAAAACTGCGCATATTCATGTACAAAATCTGCAAGACAAAAATGCCAGACTATCCCTAATAACTAAATCAGAAGTCGTAGTCTTTCACATTATTATATGATTCTTAATTTATTTAGGAGAGCCGTCATGGGGGGTAAAGACGTCTTAAACTCTGATAAAATAACAATGAACTATAAAAAAACAATTAATAGAAATTAAACATAGTAACGAAGAAGTTAATATTTTTAAGAAAGTTATATTTTAATTTCATAATATTAAAAATTGTATGGGGTCATAAATTTCTAAAAACTTAACTATGAACATGTATGCACTTGAACAAGACAGTTGAATCATGTTTTTCATAGAATTATTTCAGCCGATATTAAAATTATTATTATAAAATTGATTTTTCTAACAAAGTGTTCAATTTTATTTCTGTTTAATGATTCGAATGATAGGTTTTTATAAATTTCGACTGAGGCGTAGTATGGTGCATTTACCTTATCCGATAGTTCTATGTTGGACCCTTCTAAAACAATTATTTTTGTGTTTGGTAGGGTAATAATAAATGTCTTCAGAAATAATGCACATTCATCAATGAAAATTCAAAAAAACTTTAGTATTTATAATTCTTTGAAATAGGTTTTAAAAGAATCACGCCCTTTAGCTCTTAAGATGACCCTAACAGCCCATTTCTGCATCCAGAAGGCGGAATTATCTGTACCCAAAGATCACAAAGACATAACGTTGTATATTAAATGTAAGAATATATATAAGCATATTAAATATTGAAAAGTATTGGTACGCTCAAAATTTAAGCGTTATAAGACTTTGCAATAAGATTTCATTTTATTGCAAATTTGATATAGCATTCCCAGAATAGTTTCTTATCAAGGGCTACACCTAAAAATATTGTTCTGTTTACAGAAGATGTTTTTATATTGTTAATAATGGAAATACTCTTACTGAGGTAATATATTTTCTAAAGACCAGTGAAACATATCCCTACAATTTTACCGAATTGAAAAGATGATTTTTTAGATCCAGTCTTCAAGCTTACTTAAATTCTCTTTCGTTTCGTTAAACCTTATTCACAGCTTTCATCCTAGAGAGATCCTGCCGTATTATCAGCAGACAATGTAAAACTGAGCGGGGCAAAAAAATCAGGAATAATTTTAATATGATTAAGAAATAGTAACGGCGATAAAATACGACCTTGTGAGAATCCCCGTTTCATTTTGTAAAAAATAAAAAATAGTAAAAAGAAAATCGTTTTAATTTTGCTGATTGTATCACAATTCGACGGGTTAGTCACTGTCGCTGAGTTAAGATATGACTCAATTACTAGCTACACCTCTATACCCTACGCCTCAAGTTTGTTTGTGTAAATCATGCGGGAGAGGTCAAAAGCTTTAGACCTGCATAAGTCACAAAGTAATGAAAATGGGATTTTTTTTATGTGGCTTATTTTTAGTAAAATTTCCAAGTATTGAGAAATTGCAGTCTCTGTTTACCTACACTTAGAAACGTGTGTTGTAAATATTTTGAATGTACTTAATTCATTAAAAAATCTACTACTTACTCTCGTTGGTCAACTCAAAAATTTTGGAAATACGGACGAAATAGTTGTCTTTTCTTGATCCCTTTTTATGAATAAGCAATATGATCGAATTTTGTTAGGCAAGTAAGAAATTTTCCTTTATGAAATATTCAAAATTAACAATGTCAGTGGACTTGCAACAAGCTCTACGACTTTTTTTTAAAATAGAAGCAGGAATTTCATTCAAACAAACTAAAAAAAATTTGCTCCTTACATTTTTAACTATCCATTGAACTTCTGATTTATCTACAGGTTTTAAATAAATAAAATTGGTTATAAAAATGTTCGTCATTTTTTTTGGTTTAAGGATTAACAAAGATGCCTAGTAATTCCACAAAACTTGAGTTAAATCCATTAACTATAAAAAATGAGTATTAATCATATTTCCATCTTTATTCAATAACATGTTTACATTAGGATTATACAAGATGATTCATTTAAAACTAGCCCGCCGCTCGAGTAATTAAATTTATAGCCGCTCAAGTAATTTTCATATGCTGTATTGGCAGCACTGATCACGATTTGATCGACTAGCCTTGAACAGACAGGCATGTTAGTCTGTTGTAAAGTTTTAGTGAGATTAGTAGTGTACAACGCATAGTTCACTTATTGTGTTATTAAAATGCCATTTTCACTACAAGACAGAATTGCGTTAGTTGAGGGTTACGTGCGCACAAATTCCATTAAATGAACACGCGCATATATCTCTGAAAGGTTTCCTAATGCTACAGTACCAGCAAAGAGAAGTATACAATAACTTGTCGCAAAATGGCGAAAAACTGGATCAGTAGCGAATTGTAAACGGGAACGTACACCAACAATTAGGACGCCAGAGGCGATCGCGAATATTGAACAAAGAATCACTTTAAGCCCAAAGAAGTCGGTACAAAAGTTATCTCAACAAAGCGGTATGAAATATTCTTCATGCTTGCGTGTTCTTAAGTCTTTAAAATTTAAACCTTATCGTGTAACATGTGTACAAGAAATCAGGGAGCCAGACAAAGAGAAGCGTTTGAACTACTGTTTCTGGTTTTTTTAACAAAATTACGGACGGTGAATTAGATCCTACGCGATATGTCATGAGTGATGAAACTTTGTTTCATTTGTCTGGCCATGTAAATTCACAAAACACTAGATATTGGTCAGTTGAAAATCCTCATGTGTTACATGAATCTCCACTACATGACGAGAAAATTGGTGTATGGTGTGCGATTTCTGGACATCGTATTGTAGGGCCCATATTTTTTCATGAAACTGTAAATAGCGATGTGTAAATCAGAATTTTTTAATGAATTTCATGAACAGTGTAATGTGACAAATTTAGTGCACACCTGATGTTGTTTACATTTGAGTTTATTTAAATAAACATAAATAATCCCAGCTGATTAAGATAAATATTTTAAAAAATTATTTAATTACATTAACAGAATATGGTTACTAGGCAACTAATAAGAAGAAAATAGAAATTGAAAATGATTTTAGTGGGGGACTGGAGGCCAAACCAAGCGAGTAGGTCCCTCATTCGTTCTTAACAAATAGTAATAAATATATAATAAATAGTAAATATAAATAAACAGTAATTAAATATAACGCATAATATATTAATGTGAATAATGTTTTATTGAATGAAACAAGGGACAAGGTAAATGGAAAAATAATAAGGTCAAATTTGAGAACTGATACAACGTAAATAAAGAATACAATAATTAATCAATTATATTGCAAACTTGGCTGATTCCTCGTGGGGATACCTAGAGGAATAAATAGTTTTACTACAAATTTGGCTAATCCCTCGTGGGAATAATTTAATTTACTATAAATTTGGCATTCTCTTGTGAGGAGTAATTTAATTTACTACAACAGTTAACCAACGATGAACGCGAGTACAATTTTTTCCAGCAAGATGTTGCAACATGTCACACGTCTCGCCAGTCCCTATCTTATATCAATCAGGCTTTTCCCATGCGAGTTGTTAGTAAAGATTTGTGGCCTCCTCGTTCACCCGATTTGAGTACGTGCGATTTTTTTTCTATGGGGTTAATTAAAAGGAACTGTTTACCAAACAAACCCCCGCAGTAATGAACTAAAGAATAACATCGTGGCAGCCATTCAAGCTGTAGACGTTTCCGTATTGCGTCGTGTGTGCATTAATAACATTGAACGAGCGCAAAAATGTGTAAGCGTTCAAGGACGCCACTTTCAGCATCTATTGTAAAGGTGAAGTTGAAATTTGTATATAAATTTTAAAATAAATGTGTAAAATTATGTATTAAGTAATTTTATTTATTCCATTTACTATTTGAATCCAATTGAGTGCCGAATGCCTTTGTTAAATGTAGGGGGCTACTTTAAAATAAATCGCTCTGTATCTTCTGATTTATTTTCTGCTTCAATTAATTTCCACACGGATTTGAACTGGATTATTAATTTTGAAACTAATTTATTATTGTGCAACCGTTAATTACCTAACGTTTTATTGGTTTGACATAAATTCTTTTGAAATTTTTGAATTATGCTTGAAAACTACGAGAGAAATTTAGCTTGGCCTTTTCTTTGAGGCTTTTAACGTCACGCTAGATTTTACGATTCCCGGATTGATAGAGGTTGGCTCCTGACTTGTGGCCCCTAAAGAAGAGCAGCTGATATCCTCCTCTCCCCGTTCCACACCGATTACGTACAGTCACTTTCCTCTTCATGCGCACACACTTTACATAAGTAATTAATGTCACTCTGACGATATTTAGAACAGTAGTTTTGTTGTTGCGCAATAATGTTATGCTTGTTATAATCTCGGATTTCAGTTATAATTCACTCAACTTGTGGTTGGGTGTAAAACAATTTCTAAAATACAACAGTGACAATATCTAGTTATATGATGACTAACCAACGTATAGTATTATCGTATTTTTATGACAAAGTATTTTCAAGGATATTTATATATTTCAAGGATATATTAGTAATGAAATAATGATAATAATAAAAATGATGAATGATTATTTATGATTGTTGTTAAAGGATGAATGTGTGTAATATGATTTTATTTAAATTATCTCATTTTTGGTCTCTTCTTCTCCTTACTATCAAGGATTTGGGCGGGCGTATACTGAGCGCAGGTGGCACAAAGCGTTCTAGACGGATACGTGCAGGGCTGGGGGACCAGAGCAGGCATTTCTCTTAGCGTATACTGGAGACGTAGGACAGGGAAATATTTTTTTCCAGGTTTAGAAATTAGTTAATGTTTGGCCATTTAGCGCGATAGTTCATTTTAATAAGAGTGGTAGGTTAGTATCATATTCGTTCGATTCCAGTGTAGAATATTAATTTTATTGTATCGTATTTCAAAGCAAAGGAAGAAAACTTTGTGGCAAAGTAATTTTATGAAAAAACGTAAAACGCATGGCGAGCTCAAGTTAACATAAGAGTTTCACGATACTACATTGAAGAATTACATTAGGTTTACAACGGAACAGGTTTTTATGGAATCAGGATGATTGGTATCATACGATATGGTTTTGGTAAGCACAAGTTCAATAAGCGTCTCTTGAATCAACATGTTTCCTGCTCAATGCGTGCACTAAAACTGTTCCTCGACTACAAACAGTGGTTGTGTGACACAGATTAGGTTGCTGTGCCACAATGTTGGCCTCCCAATATATGGTATGGTACAGACAACAGTTGGTGCACAGTTTTCGTTCCTGCTTAGCTGTCCTGACTTTTAGAAGGCTACTTTTATTATTATTACTGATATTGAGTGTACCGGTTAATCCTGTCCTCTAGTATAAACCCGGCCATATGCATGAGCCTGTTCTGAACTCACAATCGTACATATGTACACAAATACGAGATATTCCTCCTCGTACATCACAACTACTGCCATCTTCTTCGAGGTCTTCCCACCTCTTTTCTTCCAACTGGAAGAACTCGTGCAGCGTTCGTAGCGAGGCCGAGGGATTTCACAGTTACAGGAAAACTGGCAACTAGCCTCGGAAAGAAGACAGGATTAGCCGGTACACTCATTATTGGTAATAAAAATAAAAGAAGCCGTCTTAAAGTCAGCTGTTTCACACAAGACGGCAATTTACTATTCAAGAGGTCTATTTGGCCCGTTCATTATTGTCCTTTGCTTCGTGCGGAGAGACCACAAGCCAGTAGTAGGCCTATATATGCGTTAGGATTATCGTTTTGAATTGTTTTAATCTTGTAAAATGACAATCATGAAAACTAGTGAGCTTTAAATTTGGCCAAGAAATTATTAAATTTGTCATCTACAGTTTCAAAATTGTTTAGGCTATCAAAATTTTCTTTTGATGGAAACATTATAAATGAAGGGGATATTATTGAGATTTGTTCTTCGTACATAACATGCACAGTCAAATTCATTAGTTTTATCGACATACACTTTATAAATTGATATTTATGATTTGCATAATGTGGTCAGACGGACCATTTTCTTTTAAGTAGGGACTATCATCTAAGTAAGCTTATAGTCTCTTAAGAGCAGTTAAATCTGAACAAAGTAAAATGTTTATTTTTCTAGAAGCTTTTGTGGCCTAGATAATCTATATCACTCTTCTCAAAACCAAATATCTAGATTAGGTTTTACCTTGACATATTGACGAATCCTTCTTCCCTTATAAGTAACGTTATGTGGTATATTGATCCCATTACAAAGTTGTACAATGTACAATATCTTTGAAAACTATAAAAATAATTAAATTATTATGCTACGAACATTAATTGGGTTTGGGCACGATAATCGGTTGTATTGGCGTTCCGCAAAAATAACGTTCTGTCCATACAATTGTTTTTAATGGTTTGAAAATATAAATGTTAAAAAGCAACCGTAACTTCCACAAATACCTATTCCATATCAATTATTAATTAACGAAGATCCATTGTAAAACCACGCCAGGAGTTAACTTTTTGGTATACGTGGGTCGGCTCATGCCGGAGTGCAAGAAATTAGTTAAGATTGCAAAAGGAAGCGCTGTCGTAAAATCATTGCATCCCAAAATGTTAAGACTGTATCCAAACTGTGGAAGTTGGAAAGCGCTTAAATGAGACAATAATTGAAAATACCGCAACCAATGGAGAAATGCTGTGAAAGATGTCGTATAGAAATAAATGCGAACCGCCTGAAAGCAATGGAAATGGACTCTTGCGGGACTTGTGTATTCACTAGCTTAGACCAACGTAGACATGAATCCAGACTAGAGCTGGAGTTGATGTCAGTGTTGAGGAACGGTAGTTTAGTTGCGGGTGATATGAATATGGGAGAGACCGAGGTTGTCTTAGTAGGAAAGTGTTTATTGAGTGGTGAAACTCAAACTATTGATTGAAAAGGATGCCTGATAGGATAGTGCTAAGCTCAAGAATGGATCAATACAATAATTATAATATTCTGTATTCGAATACTTGTTTCAGGGTTCACGTTAAAATGCCGTAGTTGTGAAGGTCGATTAACAGACGACTGTGGTAAATCTCCAAACACAGTGCAGAGTGAGACATGCGATAAAGATTCGCTGAATATTACAACGTCTGAAACAAATAAAATTTTCATTACTCGTCTATTGACCAACACGAGCAAGTCTTTTTGGCAGAAGATGAATATGAATGTTCAAAACACGCTTAAGTTCAGTTGCATAAAATCTACGTGCACAGGTTTGTTAATACATCTATATTGTCAATTCCTTCTTTTCCAAAAGTCATCTAGACCTTTTTTTGTAACATTCTTAAGTCTCCCTCAAGCATAGTCTCATCCCAACGTTAACACTCCAATCCGTTACCTTGTTTTTCCACTTGGCCTCTGCTCTTCTGACATCCGCATAAAAAAATAATCGTTTCCTCTCAACGTACTTTATAAAAATGCTGTTACACTAGTATCCCCCTTCTGATTCCCCTACTTGATGACTTACTAACCTAATGAAATATTACCATCTACTTTTATTTTTGTTTAACGTCCGACTATTCTGCAGTTACGCTAATGCAGACGGTGAAGGATGAAATGATTTTTGTAACGTATGAAAATATACTGTGCCTGAATGGGATTCGAACCCAAGACCGGATGATGAGAGGCGAACACAATACTAAACTACGCTAATGCGGCCGGTATTGCGTAGATGCAAAAGCATCTACACCAGTACTTCATATCTATTGCAATAATTTAATATCTGCTGACCTTGTTTATGAACAATACTTCTACAGTATGTCGTAATCCTTTGTAAGTAGTATAGAAAAGCGGGTTCTTGGACAACCTTGACCTTTGACCCCCAAGCGCCAAAAAAAATAAATAAATTAAAGTATTTATATATTGTAATGCTCCTGTGGATACACCAGGGGAAAAATATGTATGATTTAGTAAAAATTGTCATTTCAGGTTAAAATTGAGTTATAAGTAAAATTCAAAAAGTGTTGTGCTCAGGAAACACCGTAGAATAAGCTGGCAATCTCCAAATACGGGTTTTCGAGATTTTTTATGTAATTTAAATTTAATGTTTTATATGGTCTTACCTATACTTTTATTTAAGATTTTACGTGTAACTGAGAATTTTACCTCAAGTTACGATTATCTTTGTTGAAAAATTTTTAGGCTTAAAGTAATATTTCATGTCAAAGAAGTTGGTCCGACGAATATCGGCTTACTAGCAGACAATAGATGTAAGGGTCGTTACCTGACTTTTTAATCCAGCTACTTTAACTGAAATTTTGTTACAGTCCTCGGACTGAAATTCTGATCACAGATTCGTGATCAGGCTGAAATTCTAAATAAAATAAGTCTAAACAGCACGAAAATCCGTAAATTTAAGCCGTTTCTAGCTGAAGAAGTTAATAAACCTGTGTTAAATACAGCAATGTTTAGATCGCTAATTTTAAGAGAATGAATGATAATTTTGTAAATCAATTCACACTAGCCTTTAGATGCTACTCAGATGAACATATTTCATTAAGATAAATTTTAAATTTAAGGCATTTCAGCGGCTGAAATCAGTCAAAAATGTTATAAAAATCATTTACATGTTATTCAAATGGGAGAACGCTCTCCAAAATTTAATTTAATTACTAATTAACCGATTAAGATATGGTTTGTGTGAGTGTGGAATCAAAGGGTCCACATGTTGAGAAATAGAAATATAATTTTAGATTGTTAAAAATCGTCGTCGTTCAAATTTTATTAAAGTTTTATTTTGACGTATTTTTACACATTTTGCAAATTTACTAATTAGTTCATAATTAACGAACCAGTTACAATTTCCACATGGGACTAACACTCACATGTGTATTTTCAAAATCTAAAGTAATTTCGTGCATCACTTTAGTTGCACACGCTAAATTTCAAGTTATTTTTTACAAATTTCTAGTCGGCTGTAATCCGGCATTTTGTGTAAATTTATTGGTGTTTTTCAAGACGTGATAAAATTTGAACCGCCGAAGCGATTTACTTCGGATAAAAAGCATTGGATTCAGCAGAAAGAGCTGAAAATTTTGACACCACTCCGGACGCTGAAATCCAAAATTTTCGATTTTGATAAAATAGCAAGTTTGGTGGGGATGCACATAGTTCTGAGAGTGTGACCAACCTATAAATCTTAATTTTCCCGATAAAAGAGGGTAGTTTTTAAAATCAGTAAGTACGTTTTAAAAATATTTATAAGGTTTGTAAGTGCCAGAAACTTTACCCATGATGCCTTTTAAATATTTTGAAAGTTAGTTATAGCCTATTCAATAATGTAAATCATGTTTTAAGCAAATTTGTTAAAATTATCAACCAAGGTGAATACGAGAATTCGGGTGCTAGAATTGGTATCATCAGGGAATTTTTAGATCATAAAACTGTTTTGCACCCCGAATCTCAAGGAGTCCGACTTCAGATCAAATGCGTACAACACGTATTTTCGATTTTGTAATTTTTATAACTTATAGTAATGTACTTAGTGTAAATTCCAATATGACAATAGTCTTCGGATATATGACACGTCGTGCCGCGTACGTGTGATATAGTGCGATTTATCATTGTGTGAAGTTGGGTGCATTCATTGTGGAGTACATAGTGCTGCGACTGATTTAAATTATTTATTTTTATTTGAAAACAATTCCCGAGGATATGTTGGAATATTTTTAACTTTCTTTATATTTTATTTTACATTTCTGACCTTAATCATTTAAATTGCGTGGGGATGAAGGACTCCAACCCTTAACAAGATTTGGCCATACGCACAGACATTTTCGATTAAAATGTGCATTCAGAGACCGTAAAATTTGTGACAGTTAACCGAATAATTAAACATTGGATTTGATAAAATTTACAAATAAATAAAAATTAATGACTGTAATAATGATGAAGTATTAGATTGACAAGACAGTGTGTGTAGCGTATAGGGGAACCACGAGGTGAAGTCGCTAAGGCCACGTTCATCACCATCACCATCGAATTATCAGCCGTACCGAGGACGACAGCTGCATTACCCAGGTCTGCGCCGAAGAATCCCTGTGCTGCGGGCTGCACCCCGATCATCGATTCCCTCCTAAGGATTATGTGTAGTGCGCGAAATTTCTCCTAACCCTAACTCAATGGATTATTAAAGAGATAAGTAACAATTTTTAAATTATTTTGAGCTCAAATAATTTATGTCTCTGTCAATGTATGTTATTTTACTTTTCAGGAACTATTAGTTGTAAGAATTAGATTATATGATTGATCAGTATGTTTATGCGACGCAGGTATACGGCAGAAAGAATCTGCAACCCTGAGAATAAAGAGTAAACATTGTGTTGTCACGAAATTTATGTTAACTAGTATTTGTCGTATTTTTCAATTATTTACGTTTTCAAATGTAGCGATAAAATTTGATGGCGCCCACAAGAATCATTTAATACTTGATGTTTATTTTATGTTAAATAAATTTTCATTAATTTTGATTTTGCGTTTGATTTTTGTTAATGTAACACCTAATTCCATTGGTGATAGTTGGTCAGATAAATTTTGGGTTTTTATTTGTTTTTATTTTATCTTGACAAACCAGTTGTCGATAGGACTAGTGTCACGATTAGCCCCGCTAGTCGTGAGCTGCGCATCGTTTAACACTGTGCACTGGTTTAGGGACAACACAGTTCAAATCTCATTTAAAATTTTGTCTTTCAAAATTGTGAAGGGTCTTGCTTCCATTTTATTCTTTATTTTAGTGAATCTCGATTTTTATAGCGTTGTTGAACAGCGTGGGGTAAAATCTACAAATTTTTTGTAAATTTGAAAGTTTTTTGGAAAATTTTAATTTTGGAAAGTTTTTATTATTTTATTGTTTTTTATTTATTTATTTTGCCCACGTATAAAAAAGCGTACGTTACAATATACATCTATTCATCGTTGTGACGTCTTTTCGGATTCCGTACTCTGTGACGTCCACCTGAAGAAGCTACGTATATTAAATTATGAAAAGTGATATAGAGGTGCAGCCTAGCCTCAATTTCGAATTTGGCCAAGTATTCACGTATAACATGAATAATAGGAATGAGAAAAATTAGTTTTATTTCACCAGCATTATAAACTCCATCTAAACTGAGTGGTTGCTGCGTCCAGCGTTAATTTTGTACAAATGAAAATCACTCTTGCGTCAAATTCGCATAACATTCATTGAATCAATAACGAATTAAAGTCCGACAGTGTTGCCAATACAGCTGGCTTATCGCGCAGGCTATATCGCCTTTTCAACTGCAATAAGCTATTGAATATTTTCTTTAAAATAATATCTTCTGGTACAGAGTTTCATTGTTCATTGTGCTCACCAGAATTAGTTTACTTTGTTTTAAACTATTCCAAGATAAGATCAACGAACATAATTTTTTTTTGCGCCCTGGAGACTCCAGGAGGAGTATAGGACATGTCGTCAGATATAACACCTGAAATACATATAAGAATCGCATAATGTATCACTACTATCAAGAAAGAAATTCTTGTACGCTATAAAAAGTTTCACTGATCACGTAATTTTTCAGATTTTTTTTAAAGGAATTCAAATCATCACAACACTTTAAAGATTGGGGTAATTTATTCATGAATTTTCTCCCTGCATAAGTAGGTTTTTGTTCAAACAATTTTGTGGAGTGATTTGCCACATAATAATTATTCCTATTTCTCGTGTAATGATTGTGAACATTGAAATTCTGCATAAAATTATTTGCCTAACATACATAATCACCTCAAAAATGTAGAGGGACGGAACTGTAAGCAATTTAAGCTCCTTAAATAGTGGCCTGCATGAGGTTAGCTGGTTAGCTCCCACCATACACCTAAGAGCTTTCTTTTCAATTTTATAAACCCTATTCATATTACCCATGCTAGAATTACCCCATACTAAAATACCATAACGGATATGAGACAGAATGAGGCCATGATAAGCTGCCATTAGTAATTTTTTATCATTTAATCTGGCAATTGGTTTTAGTGCAAATACCCCAGATGATATTTTACTACAAACTTGATTGGTATAGAAGTCCCAAGACAAAGATCTATCTAGAGATACGCCAAGGAACTTCACTGTTTGTACATGCTCTACACTATTATTATGAATAAATACACCCACCTCTCTACTTTCTTTAACGTTATGTTTATTTTTAAACTGTAAGTACTGACACTTTTTCCCATTAACTGTTAATAACATTTGATTCAAGAACTGTACTACGGACTCTATGTTAACATGTGTATTTACTTCAAGAGCATCTACCAGTAAACTGTTACTGATTACTGAAGTATCATCAGCAAACAACAAAGCTCTGCCATTAGGTATGACTTCTGGTAACCTATTAATGTACAATAGAAACAGAATTGCACCTAAAACTGACCCTTGTGGAACACCTGCTTTGACTTCAAGCTTTCCAGATACAACCTTTGTAAGTTTCCCTCTAACAACCCTAGTTAACTCCACACACTGTAATCTATTAATAAGGTAAGATTGAAACCATTTCAATTCTACATCCCTAACGCCTAATGACTCTAATTTTTTCAATAAAATTTCATGATCAACACAATCGAAAGCTTTACTCAGATCCAGAAACACTGCCAATGCTTTCTCCCCGGCATCCAATATATCAACTACTTGCTCCGCAAGTGAAACAATTGTAGTTTTAGTTGATCTACATTTTTGGAAACCATGCTGATCCCCTGAGATAATTAGGTTTTCAGTCAAGAAACTGATTAACCTAATAAATACTACCTTTTCAAAAATTTTACTGATTGTGTTTAAAATACTTATGGGCCTATAATTTTCAACTAACTGGCTATCTCCATTCTTAAATATAGGCAATATTATAGCCTCCTTTAGTTTATTTGGAAACACACCTGCTTCGAGAGAGAAGTTAATCAAAATGAAGGAGAGAAGTAATTAAAAGATGTTTACATTCTTTAATAATTATACTAGAAATCCCATCTAACCCACATGTTTTCTTACTTTTCAAACTATCAATAACTGATTCTAATTCCTTACTTGAAACTAGACTAAATAAGAATTGATTTACTACCTTGTTACCTTTTGGATCATAACATCCCACTGTTTCCCCATCTGTTGTTTAAGTTTTAAAGCTACTTCCTGGTAATATTTGTTAAAATAATTACAAATTTCTACACCATTCTGTATAGGTTCATTACTTTTGTTAACAATAATAGGTATGTCAGTAAAACCTTTGTTGTTAACTACACCTCGATTCTTATTTATTATTTCCCATATAGCTGAGTTTAGATTTGGTGATTTATGAAGGACTTCAGCAGTTTTTTTGCATTTAGCTCTCTGGACTTCTCTGGCATAATGTTTTTTAATAGTTTTGTACCTTTGTTCGTTAAAGGTAGTCCTATGTGAAAGAAAATCTGAGTATACATCTCTAACTTCAGACCTCATTTTCAAAATTTCCCCTGTGACCCACTCATCTGTTTCCCTGATAGTACCGTCTGCATTAGCAGTAATTTGCAGAACAGTCGAACGTTAAACCAAAAAAACAAAATCCCTGATAATATTTTTTACATCTTTCTTTTTAATTGGACAACTATTATTATAATGAAATTTTTATGTTTCAATAAAATTATCATATATCTGATTAATGTCAGAAGAATTGAAAACAGTCTTCCAATCCTCTTTGGATAAACTATGTAACAAACAACTAATATTCCCTTGGTCTTCCTGCCTAAGTTCTTTAATAATTTTTTTATTAGCGACACGACTACCTAAATCCTGAATCTCTAATACTTGGTACCCGTGATCAGAGAGCTCTGAACCCCTTAACCTAACTTGACAACTCACCATATTTGTTAAAATATTATCTATTATGGTTTGTGAGTGACTAGTAACTCTTGTATAATCTTTAACTTTTATATCAAGATTGTTCATCTCCACAATATCCCTAAACTGTTCAGCCATTTTATTTTGAACAGCAAGATTTACATTAAAATCACCCAAAACTACCACTTTTACATATCGTTCTGTTAAAACTTCCAGTAGTTCACTGAACGATGAGCAGAATTGACCTCAGTCACCATTAGGGGATCTATAGACACCCACCGCAGCCATCTTTCCCCTCTTTTCTAACCTAACTTCTACCCCAGCCACTTCAATATCCATTTCCCGAGAAAACCGTTCTAAATAAGGTAAGTTACGAGTGTCAAGTTTCTTACTTGCATTAGCTAATATACAAACCCCCCCCACTTATGTGCATTTTCCTACAATATGAAGCAATAATATAAAACCCTGAAAAGTTTATTAGTGACACCTCATTACATTTTAACCCGTGTTCTGTAAATACCACCATATCTGGGTTCTCAGAACTTAAAAATATATCTAACCTATCCATTTTATTCCCTAAATATTGAATATTTTGATGTAAAATAGAGAAGTGGGATGCATTATTTTCCTGATTGTTTTGGTTATCTACAACTGTGTTGACTCCAATTATGGAAGCTGGTCGCAGCCTATTTACTAACTTGACATCATGTAAACCTAACCTACCGTTACTGTAATTAAAAACGTGTGATCTCTTCTTCAGTTGTGTTTCACCAATAAAACCTAACTTTATATTTCCTATCTCTTTACCCCTTGTTTCAGCCAACTCATTAAAAAAGACTCTTTAGCTTTTTAATTTGTCAGGGAGTTTACTAGTGACGAGATTGCTATCCTATCACACAACACGTTTTTACCAGACTGATTCAAATGTAACCCATGATTAGTGTAATTAGTACGATTAAGCCTTTCATTGATGAAATTAATTTAAATCCTGTTTACTGTTTTATTTTCTAGGCTATTAGCTTTTTTTATGAATATCACGGTTTAGTTTATTTATTACTTTGTTTAGTTCTGGCTTGTCATGTCGAACGGGAATTGTATTTATGATTAAATTTGTTTTATTGGTCATTGGAACCAGTTCTTCAATTGTCTTTAAGATTTGAGGAGTATTTTGGAAATTTTTAAAACTGATATCATTGGTTCCTCCGATAATTATCAAATGATCATTCTTAGTAAGGGTTTTTAAATCATCTTTACTTGATTTTACTACTTCTTTTAAAGGGGCATTCGGCTTAAAAACTACACCAACATCAAAATCATTTAATTTTTTACTTAACAGATCACAGCACCCACGTCCGTGGCTGTCCGCAAGCACCAAGACCTTGTTTTTATTCTTATTGTTTATTTTAGTAGCTTTTTTAGATCCTAATGCTTCACTGTACAAAAGTTTCTTTGGATCATTTTTACCATTGAATTAGATTTGGTTTTAGGGGTATTATTTATTTTGCTGTTGTTATTATTATTATTATTATTATTATTTAACCCTACCACATTTTTTAATTTTAAATTAACTAATTTTATCTCGTTTTCTAAAATTTTATTTGCTTCCATAAATTTAATAATTTCGACTTTATGATCATTTTCATTTATTTTAATTATCTCTTTAAGTGAAGCTATCTCATGTTCCAGTTTATTTCTTATATCCTCGTTTTGTTTATTGCTATTTATTATGGATTCCCTAAAGTTTTTTTGTTCTTCAATTAATTTAGCTACTTTACTTTCAAGTCTAATGGGGGATGTTATGTTTATTTTCGACCGCGTAACAGCTGGAGAGGTCTTGTTTTTACCTAATGTTCCAATTTTACTGGCCATGTTAAATTAATAAACCAAATCAATTTTAGCCAACGTGAAATTACTTTTGTAAATGGTAAATAAATTTAAGATGTACTTTTTTATTCATTAGATTTGTAGAAAATAAAATTCTGAAAAAATGTAATACTAGATATTAAAATTTTACTTTATTCGAAAACAAAACAAACGTACTTGTGAAAATCATTTTTAACTGCATGAAATACTAATTTTGTCCATAGGTTGGAAATAACAGCTAATTGTTCATTCAGTACTATAGATTTACATAAAATTAATAAACTTCAGATTACAAACAACGTAAAAACTAGTTATTAGTTCACTGAAAAAGATTCTCAGTGGCCCCCGTTTTGTTCAATAAACAATTTTTGCTCGACGACATTCTTTTTTAGCGCGTCTCATAACGTTGGCAGTATTCTAAATACTATCTGCCGCTTATAATAAGCGATTTCTTTACTCTTCTTGTGTGTTATTTTGTTTTAAATGAACAAATGACTTCATCCTATCCCATAAAAAGAAGTCTAACGTTGTGAGGTCGGGAGACCGTGGTGGCTACTTTAAGACGAAATTGTGTATTGATTAGAACAGGGGCATATTAGAGCATCTTTTCTGGGTAACTAATGACTAGTTTTTAAACTGAAGTTCATTAAATTTGTGTAAATCTATAGTATTAAATGAACAAATCAGCCGATTTTCCAAACTATGGACAAAATTGTATTTTATGCAGTTAAGTTTCTTTCATAAAATTAGGTTTCTTTTGTTTTTAAATAAAGTTGAATTTAAACATCTAACATTCAACTTTTTCTTAAGTAATTTACATGAATATTTTCAAAATTAATTTTTCTAGATATCTAATTAAGAAAAAATACACCTTAATTTACCAAGGTAACTAACTACGGACTTTAAGGGCTTCCATGAACAACAAAAACAGAACACCAGGTGGACAGAAAAAAGGAGAAAACCCTACAGTGATTGAGTACTGAGAATACGGGTTGTAAAAAAGCTTCCAGAAACGTATAGTCACCTAACGTAGTCTAAAATTTAGACATGTACTACAGAACATAAACACTCGCAGTTCTTTTAAAAGTGTAAATTCTAATTAAATCTAAATAACAGTAGGTTTAAAAATAATTAATGTAGTTTCTAAGGTAACTAAACATATTTCATTTAAATTTTGTATCTTACAGGTGAAGAACGTAAAATCCTATCGCAATATTTTGTAATTTTATGAAATTTTTCAATAATATTTCACAATTAATTTATTAACAAAATTTGTCTGACATTTTATTCCTAAACATAATCTTGTTACGAAGGTGATATCATTCTCTAGCCTGGTTTTAGGGTTCAACACTCTACACATAGAAGTAGGTTGGAGGGTTATCTATATGTATAGGGATTGGATTGGTTACACCTAGTCCAGCAATAGATTTTCATCCGGCCATCAACCATCAACCTGCCATCCAATGCCAAGAAGATTTACAACAAGAAGATGGACTACAAGAATTGCAAGCATCACTTCGACTCTGTAACATTTCCAGGAAGACGAAATTAGACAGAAGAACCAAACGACAAGCAAAAAGAAAAAGTGGATTAAAATATGGAGTTAGACATGGCATTGGAGATAAAAGTGCGAGGTCATGAGAGAACGATGGAAATGTGGTACTAGGTTGACAATTCGATCCACTGGTCTTAATCCAGGAGGGGATTATTAGACAATTAGATTAGAGGATAATGTTACCATCTAGCAAGATTCTAACAAAAACAATTAGCTTTTTTTAAAAACTAGATAAGAAATTTAAACAAAGAAAAAATAAGCATATTAAATACATATAACATCAACGTATTTAACAATGATTGTCTATTTGGTACATTAATAGTAAATTGGTTGCTGAGATACTGAAGTACAAATGATTATTAAAATGATTATGAGTTAAAAAAAGTCAAATGATTATGCAGTTAAATTTTTTCGCAATAACATTTGTTTTGTTTTTAAATAAAGTTCACTTTCAAAACCTAGTATTCAATTTCTTCTTAAGTTATTAACACGAATATTTTCATAATTGCATTTTATATAAATCTAATTAATGAAAAATGTACCTTAATTTACCATTTACAATAGAAATTTCACGTTGCACAAAAATAAGTTTTTTTTAGCCCCAATTATAGTACTTTACGTAAGTCCTTTAAAACTGATGAAGGTACATTACTGGGGCCAAATTTATTCAATTTATCAGGTAAAAATACATAAGAGACTATCAGATTTGTCTCTTCATTACAGCGTTCAAAATGTCTATAGGGTCTCATTTCACCAAGGGGACTGAATTCTCGTAAAAATCTGTGACCCTGTATAACTCGCTAACGAAGCGTTTCGGACCTATGTTTGTAGAACTTTTTTTTCTTATTTTTGAATAAGCTACTGAGAGATTGCCGTGTAGTTCTGAATCACCCGGTATATTTCGCACTTTCTAATATTATTTTTACAGCAACTCAAGACAACGATAAAACTTAGCTGAACAATCAACAGTCTCGCATAATTTCTTAAGTAAAAAGTAAATTACCGCTGTGCAATATTTTGAAACAGTTAGTCGAAGGCAATTTCAAGTGTACTTCGACAACTCAGTGTTACTATTTACTTTTTTTAAATTCAATTAGTGACGATTACAGAAAATATGTGAAATATTTTACGGGTAAATAATACTGACTTTCACGCTACCAGATTTCTGAAAAAAATTATTCCGCGTAGTCATTCGTAGGTTTCATTAGTCTCAAAGAAAAAGAAATAGAAAAAGTATATGAGGAATTAGATAAAGTAATAAAATACCTCAAGGGTGAAGAAAATTTGATAGTTATGGGAGACTGGAATGCAGTAGTTGGGGAAGAAAAAGAAGGAAAGCTAATCGGAGAATATGGTCCACGGAAGAGAAATGACAGAGGGAGTCGGCTGGTAGATTTCTGCTCCAAATATAATTTAGTGATAGGCAATACACTATTTAAGAATCACAAAACAAGGCTATACACTTGGATGATGCCTAGTGACAAAGAAAGACACCAAATACATTATATAATGATTAGACAAAGATTCAGAAACCAGATTATGAACTGTAAAGCCTATCCAGGTGCAGACATAGGAAGTGATCATTACTTAGTAGTAATAGATAACAGGCTTAAACTTAAAAAACTGAAGAAGAGACAGGGAAATGCTAGGTGGGATGTAGACAAACTAAGAGAACAAGACAACCAGATAGGTTTCCAGGAGAGTATTCAAAAAGGAATAGAAGAAAGAGGTAATGACACAAGAAGTGTAGTGGAGGAGTGGATAAACTCCAAGGAGGTGGAAGTAATGAAAGCAGCGGAAGAATGGATAATTTTTTTTTGTTTAACGTCAGACTGTTTTGCAATTACTGCTAATGCAGAAGGTGAAGGATGAAATGAATTTTTGTAACGTATGAAAATAAGCCGTGCCTGAATGGTAACCCAAGACCGCATGATGAAAGGCTAGCACGTTACCAACTACGCTACTGCGGAAGAATGGATAGGACGTACTAAAAGAAGAGGTAGGAAACCTTGGATTACTAATGATATTGGGAACTGATGGATGAGCGAAGGAAATATAAAACCGCAAAGGATGAAAGAGGCAAAAGGCAATATTGCTACTTGAGAAATACCATAAACAAAAGGTGTAAGAAAGCGAAGGAAGAGTGAATCAGAGCGAAATGTACGGACATTGAAAGTAAAATGGTAGTTGGTAAAGTAGACGCAGCTTACAGAAAAATAAGGAAAAACTTAGAGAACGAAAAAAAATTAAAAACTCTTAAAAACTTAATAAGAGAATGTTAAAGCCCTGATTTCAGAAGCTTTGAAATTAACCCAAAAAATATTGGATAAAACGATTGATGCGGTTAGACGACTTGTAACTGCAGAATACTAATTTACTATCCACGACAAATAGCAGATTAATGAAAACTGAAGCATAAATAACGACTTTCGGAGGACCAGGTTTCATTTAAAGGCGCCAGAAACCACAAGCGAAACGACTGAATAAGCAAGATACAACGATAGTAAGTACACTAAGGGAGGCAAAGGTAAAACAATAAGTAACTGCTGGAACAGCAGGACATCACTGGAGCAACTCAAACACAAAATCAGAAAACGTGCAACAAATAGACTAATTCGCTTACCTTTTGAATGGCTTGAAGTGTAGAAACGACGTCCACGCGGCCCGGGGTCCGGGTTCGATTCACACTGTAACTTTAATGTTAGACACGAAAACAAGAACAACTGTAAATGAGTACATATTACACACACAAGCAAAATCACATTAGAAAATGATGTTTGATACATCCGAAACGAAAGAAGCACAACTACGATTGAGGAAGCGACGCCATAGGATGGCCAGCGCAGCGACGGAACGAACAGCCTACATGCCGCAGAATCTAACCAGTGAGTGAGTTGCAACAGGGAAGAAAGGAATGCGGGTAGAGGGAGAAAATGCGTCATGAACTGAGGTCACCATCGGAAGTCAGGACAAGTACACAGGCACAGGCGGGAAAAAGGTTATTAATACAAAATCAGTGTACTTAACGACGATAATAATAATTAGGCAGACCAGTGGCGTTAACAGAGAACGAAAGAAGAAAGCTGTTAATCTACAAGGTGCAGATGGCAATTCATTGTTGAATGACCAAGCGAAAGCTGAAAGACGGAAGGAATACGTAAACCAACTCCACAGCCAACCAACTCCTCAGACCTCTTGAACTCAAAAAACATAATTTTAGCGATTAGTGGGTGTGATATATTTCAAGAACAAAGTATTGTACGAAGTTGAAACTTGGAACTTGTGTTAGGTACCACTAGAAGACCCTATAGGAAGATATTCATAGAACTCTGTCAACCGGAAGTAGTAGTTTATTCGTGTAATTTTTCAGTTTCTTGCGTTTTTCTCAAAAACGGATTCTACGATTTTTTTAAATCACTTCTTTTACTAAATTTGTTATGCGCTTCACACATAAGATTGCCGCCTCATATGATGAGTGTTAGGGCAAAAGTGTAGCCTATATTATCAGAGTTGTAGAAACTTTAGAATCCTACAACTTTTTTTTTTATTGTTTTGTAGTATAACGTTTAGTTTAGCGGTAATCAGTGATTTTCTGTTTTATCACCAAAATCTGTAAAGAAAAATCGGAGTTTTTAAGATTTCGGCCGCGATACGACAAAAGTGTAAATTACATAATATAAGTTAAACAAATTTATAAAAAATGAAAACCTACAACTTTCGATTAAAGCATTTTTTCAACAGAGCCCACTTTAGCGTCAAAGAATGAATTTCCGTTTTATTAAGCTAAACTGAGATTGGTTTTCATTTTATATCATATACTCAAGATTAAAATTAGGTTGTTTTTCAGTTTTTTGTTTACTTAAAGTCGCATCATTGGTAACTACGGAGGGTTAAGAAACTGTAATGATGCGATTTAAAAATTTCCAGACCTAGCCGGGAATCGAACCCGGGACTTTCGCTTAGTAGGCTAGCACGCTCTCCATACGTCACGTAGGCGGCCATTTTTAATTTTACGTTGTTTATTAATAGTATATAATCATAAGTTACACTAGTACGGAAAGGTCGTGTGACTGTTTCACACCAGATTTTTTTCTAATTTCCTTTATTATTTTAATTTACATTAATTTTGGAATGTTAAAAAACTTCTCGAAAAAATATTTTTATTGAATCGTAGCCAAGAATACTCACAATCAAGTCACATTTCAAACAAAAAAACACTAATTCAAAATTGGTTAATCATTTCGGGAGCTACGGTGCACAGAAAAACACACATGTTACAGCTGTTAAATGGTCGAAAATAGATTTATTTTTTAACTTTTTATTTATTTATTTTTTTTGTGTTTGGGCCTTTTCAACATTTTACGTAAGTTTTATTTCTTGTAGGCCTACGCGGTTTTTATATTTTGATTGAATCATAGCTAAGAACACTCTCGATCAAGTTACCTTTAAAAAAATCAAAATCGGTAATACTGGAAATAGGAACGAAAGAACCACTTTTGTTTGTACAATAGACTTTAAAATAATAATAATTTAATTTGATATAACGAGTGGGTACATAATGGCCCAGGTTACCGAATGGGCCAAAACTAGGCACAATGGAAGATAATTCCAATAACGAGGTACTTAGTAGGTAGGTGTCATAAAAGTTTGTACAACTCTTTTTGATAAATCACCGACGGCTTGAGTAATTTATGACAGCAGTGTAATAAAAGGTAATAAAACTACCCTATTTACCGATCGTCTACCTGCCACATGAAGAATGGTATACTCTTTTCATATATCAGGTAGATTTCTGAGAAAGAAAGGAATAACTTTTAATATTGAAACCTATCTAGCCTAACCTAGCCGATAAGCGTAGTACATTTTATAAAACATTTCAGTCAGTCACTGCTATATACACAAGTAGCTAGGAAAGGAGAATACTGGGACGACCTTGACCTTTGACCTGCCGGTTCTAAGATGACCTTAAAAAAAAATTAAAAAAAAAAAATTGACCTTTGACCCAAAAAAAAATTAAAAAAAAAAAAATTTTTTAAATTTTTTTTGGCAAAGTTTCAAACCCGATTTGCTCCGCAACCGCTGGACCGATTTTGATGCGGGCGGTACCCACGTGACCGGGAGATTGAGATCTACAAGGTAAGTTCTAATCCGTGGCCGTATCCCCGATAGAACCTGAGATCACTTGTAACACGTGACCTGACGATCGGAGCAACGAGGTTTAGGTGCCTGCAGGACCCGGACATTCCGTAGAACGCGTTACGTCCGGTTTCGGCCGTTAGGTTCTTCCGGGATCCGAACAATCGGTAATTTTGGTAATTTCGTTTCAGGACACCCTGTGCTTTGTTTTATTAGCATTGACGTCATTCGTTTTTTATCTATGCACGTGCCAGACTATTAATTCAGATGATGCAACTTGTTTACTGCAAATTTAAATGTACAGTTAATTTTTTCTAGATGATGCAACTTGTTTATCACAATTAATTTTTCTAAATGATGTAACATATTATTCGTTAAAGTCACGAGCCGTTGACGTCATACCGCTTGTTATTATGTACCAAACCGCAGACTCAGCGT
Source organism: Catonia carolina (assembly GCA_035578175.1). NCBI lineage: Eukaryota > Metazoa > Arthropoda > Insecta > Hemiptera > Achilidae > Catonia > Catonia carolina. The sequence continues at coordinate 7,678,117 of JAQMRL010000004.1, forward strand.
TTCCAATGCATCAGCATGGGTGTATTATCTGTATAAAAGGGTACCGATTTTCCCATTGTACCATAACTCTACTGCCAGTAGTATACTCTGCTCTACGCTGCTAGACGCAGTTCTTCTTCTTCTCTTACCTGCTACTACGCTGCTAGACACAGTTCTTCTTCTCTACCTGCTGTTAATTGAAGGTGACTGTGAGTAGTATACTCTGCTCTACGCTGCTAGACACAGTTCTTCTTCTCTTACCTACTGCTACGCTGCTAGACACAGTTCTTCTTCTCTTACCTACTGCTACGCTGCTAGACACAGTTCTTCTTCTTCTCTACCTGCTGTTAATTGAAGGTGAGTTTTATTCTACTTTAAACATTTTTAAAATTTAAAAGACTTTAGCACTTTTATGACATATGCACTTTTACGAAATATGCACTTTGAATCTTTTATAAAAATTAAAACCTAAAATCTGTTTATGAAATTAAGACGTAGAACCTCATACATGGGTAATACGTTGTCGGTACGGCAACAACACCAGTTTTAGCCGTTTTTGGTACAGCAACAACAACAACAACCGTCACAACACCAGTTTTAGCGTTTACTATTACAAGTACGGAATAACAATTTCCATACCTAAATTAAATTGTTCTGACCGCATGTCGGTAGTTTAGTAACGCGTGTAAAACGCTTGTACACTGGATAATTAGTCTGTTGTTTTAATCTGCACCAACAACAACCGTTACTGACTTAACGTAGAATTAAATAAATTTGAACTTAAAATCGTTTTATAAAACTTAAATTTAAACTTAGAATCTCCTTATAAAATTTAAACTTAGAATATTTTTATACAATTTTAACTTAGGTAATAAAATGTAAATTTAGAATATTTTGCAAATTGGAAACTGTCATTACATTCTTGTAAGGGCTTAAACTTAGCTTAGAATATTTTTATAAAATTTTAACTCGGGCAATGATAAAATTTAAATTTTGAATATTTTGTAAATTTTAAACCGTCGTAATACATTCTTTTGAAAATTGTAAGGACTTTCTATTAAGACTAAATTTAGATTTTTATTTATATTAGTTTTACACAGAGGTTGCTTATAGATCATAATAAGGAGAACATTCCACCTGTTAGAGATACAGTAAGAACTGCTAGAACACGTCCTGCAACCTCTGAAGGAAGGGCGACAAAACCTATAAGGTTGTAACTTGATGGTGAGTAATGTAAATTCTTCTTGTGTATGTTCATGCATGTAGTTATCATGGTTTTTATCAGACTCGTGTTTATTTTTCTGTTTTAGAAATGGAGGCGCTATTAAAAAAGCTCAACGATGATACTATGAGGGTGTCGGAATTAGAGGTTGACAAGGGATACCGATTTACAAAGGTTGACAGGGTCCATACGATGTATGGTGACAAAATAATTATATATATCGATAATTGTAAGGTGTTCCTTCCAACAAGATTTGCAAAAACGCTTGATGATGAAGATATCTCCTTACTGAACGAAAATGGAGGTGGGATCATCATTTACAAGGGAAATAAAGACTTGGGTGGAGGGACAAGTATGAATGTTGTGGAATTTAAAAAATGAAGAAGAACTCGCAAGAGAATAAACCGAAGGCTGTAATATTTAATTAATAAATGTATGTATATAAAAATAACGTCTTTTCCATTCAAAATCCCTATTTAACCTAGATACATGCAGTGTCGCTCTCAGTGCAACGCACGATGAGCTTGAGAAGTGGTATAGCGCGCGAGCTTCACAAGCAAGCCCGCAGGAAGTATCCCACCAGAAACGTAGAGCTGAAGGGTATCGACGACTTGTATCAGGCCGATCTGGTCGAGATGATCCCATACGCCAGAGTCAATAAGGGCTACAGATACATAATGACAGTAATAAATTGTTTTTCTAAATTTGCTATTGCCGTACCGCTCAAGAGCAAGACGGCTGAAGAAGTCGCTAGCGCTCTCGGTCCCATACTGCAAAAACACAAGATGCGTCATTTTCATACCGACGAGGGTAAAGAGTGGTATAACGCGTCTGTGAGGTCCTTGTTGTCCAAGCACGGGATCAACCACTACTCCTCGTACTCTCCGAAGAAGGCCTCGATAGTAGAGCGGTTCAACAGGACGCTGAAGGAGATGATGTGGAGAAAGTTTACAGAACGGGGCAATTACGTTTGGATAGGCCTTTTAGACGACCTCCTGTCTCAGTACAATAACAGGTCTCACAGGACTATAGGTTTCAAACCTGTATATGTAAGTAAGAGGAACGAAGGTGAGGTGCTAAGAAATATATTGTCCAATACTCGTAAGAAACGCGCTCCCCAAACCGTCAAGTTTGAGCTGGGAGATAAGGTCAGGATCAGCAAGTACAAAAAGACTTTCGACAAGGGTTACATACCCAATTGGACCAATGAGGTGTTTACCGTAGATCGTATTTTGCACACCCGTCCCGTCACATACTCGCTCAAAGACGAAAAAGGACATGTGATCAAAGGTAGTTTTTACGCCCAAGATCTGAGCAAGACGAAATACGGTGACGTATTCCTCGTCGAGAAGGTATTGAGGAGAAAAGGTGACAGGTTGCTGGTCAGGTGGTTAGGGCATGACAAGAGTCACGATTCATGGATCGACAAGAAAGACCTTAAATAAGAGCTGTAATGTAGGTTTATCGGTTACTACCGCAAAATGAGGTATAGGGAGCAGAAAGAGAAACTCTCTGTCGTCAACTTAGATGTGCTTATCGAGTCGGGAGAAATAGGCGAAATGAGAAAGACACGGACGCCTCCTGCCGAATAGTATCAGATGTTTGGCCGTAGGACCGTCGAATTGCGGCAAGACAAACGCAATAATCAATCTGCTGTTCGACCCCAACGGGCTGAGGTTCTGCAATGTGTACGTATTTTCAAAATCTCTGCACCAGCCCAAGTATAGGTTTTTGGAGCGGGTGTTTCATGATATGGAGGGTGTAGACTATCACGAATTCAGCGACAACGCGCAAGTCCCGCCTCCGGAAGAGGTAGAGCCCAATTCCGTAATGATCTTTGACGATGTTGTATGCGAGAAACAACACAACGTCATAAAGTACTTTGCTATGGGGAGACATAACAACCTGGACGTATTTTACCTATGTCAGACATACAGTAAGGCGCCTAAACAGCTCGTTAGAGATAATGCAAATTTTTACTTGTGTTCCGTCAGGACGAGCGCAACCTACGCCATATTTTTAACGATCACGTAGTCCCCGATATGACTTTTGAGGAGTTCAAGAATCTGTGCGGCGAGGCATGGTCTCGAAACATGAACGGGTTTCTGGTAGTCGACAAAGAGAGAAAAACCCTCGGTGGTCGCTATAGATTTAATTACGATACGTTTGTCACCGAACTACGATCCGTTTAGACCGACACACAGCAGAAAAAAGCTGCGCAGCTAGCAGATATAAGCAGGAAAAAGCTGCGCAGCTAGCAGAAATGAGCAGGAAAAAGCTGTGCAGCTAGCAGGAATGAGCAGGAAAAAGCTGCGCAGCTGGCAGGAATAAGCAGGAAAAAGCTGCGCAGCTAGCAGGAAAAAGCTGCGCAGCTAGCAGGAAAAAGCTGCGAAGCTAGCAGGAAGAAGCTGAGCTGCTAGCAGGATGAAGCAGAAAAAAGCTGCGCAGCTAGCAGGAATAAGCTGCGCAGCTAGCAGGTATAAGCAGGAAAAAGCTGCGCAGCTAGAAGGATTAGGCAGGAAAAAGCTGCGCAGCTAGCAGGAATAAACAGGAAAAAGCTGCGCAGCTAGCAGGAATAAGCCGAAAAAAGCTGCGCAGCGAGCAGGAAAAAGCTGCGCAGCTAGCAGGAAAAGCTGCGCAGCTAGCAGGAAAAGCTGCGCAGCTAGCAGGAATAAGCAGGAAAAAGCTGCGCAGCTAGCAGAAAAAAAGCTGTGCAGCTAGCAGAAATAAGCAGGAAAAAGTTGCGCAGCTAGCAGGATTAAGCAGGAAAAAGCTGCGCAGCTAGCAGGAATAAACAGGAAAAAGCTGCGCAGTTAGCAGGAACGAGCAGAAAAAGCTGCACAGTCGCAGGTCGTGTATATATTAACGGAAGTGGAAAGGGGACTGGGTTAATAGACGAGGAGATGGCTTCGAGACAGGTCGACGAGAATCTAGTGCTGGAGATCGCAGAGTTGCGCAGGAGGATAAGAGAGAAGCAGCTAATTCTCAAGCATGGCTTGACTGAGGAAGATCTCAGGATACAGAAGCAGCTCAAACCGCTAACCGACCCCTTATCGAAGCTGTTGAACGAAAAGAAAGCCGAGACCGACCCTTCCTCAACGAGCGAACCGTTGAAGGGTTTAAAGCGTAAGCCTGTTAGGACGAAACCTGAAAAGCGGTCTTTTAGCCGGGTTGAAGCTCTTGACGGTGATGACGAAGAAGACAGAGTCGCAGGTGAAAATATCGACGATTCATGGAAGGATCTGATGACCGGTCCGTACAGGTATGCCAATCTGAAGAGGGGGAGCGACGGGTTCGGACCTCGGCATACTAAGAAGAAGACCGCGGACGAACCGATGGATGCGGGAGACCTCCATAGGATGGAACAGATGGATACGAGCGCCAGCCTCCCAGTGGAGTTCACGGAGGATGATGCAACTGTCGGGAATTCCGCGGAGATGAGGGACGCTTCCAGACCGCAGGCTACCCCGATGAGGACTTTACCTCGCGATGAGGAATTTAGCACCCCCAGCACCGTGGAAGAGCTGCTGTCTATCCCGCTAGGTAAGGTCCGAGCTTCGGTATGGGTCAAAAACACGTTTCCCGGACGTCTAGCCCGTCGGTACATGCATGAGGCCATCACCGACTCCGACAACAATACGGATTCAACTTACGGTGTTCACTTCGAGGGTAACGATTTGGTGATGGGAGACTCAACCGTGCAGTTCGGACCCGACGACTCGATAATCGTCGGACACGTATCGTACCCAGGCAAGTCTGGTCTGTACGAGCTGATTTTCAAAAGGAAACCCGACCCGTCCATCTACTCGGAAGAAGACCTGGAGGAGTACAAAAACTTATTGGACGCCACAAGCGCCCACAGAAGGAACAACTCGGCGCTAGGTCAAGTGAAGGCCAACACAGGGAAAAAGTACGTTTCAATCATAAGCCGGCTTTTCCCTCCGAAGCCGGACCGGCCGAAGCGCGGTAAAGGTATACGAGCCGGGCCTATGATGGAGCTGAATGGAAACAGGAAGACTGAGTACGTTTATTTCGACGACCCAACGAGCTCTGCGACAGGCTTAGACTCCTCGTAGCTTCTAAAGTCTCGGGCCATACGGGTCACGACAGCGAGATAAATTCTATAGTCGAAGAGCTCAAAGAGCTGGGCTTATAAGAGGAGATCTACGTCTGTGACCCTCATTCTCGCTATGGACACTAGAAGATCCGTGCGTCGTTTTCCCACCCCTTACAGGGTTACCGCAGATGGAGATGTGGATATGAGAGACCGGAGAATCTGTAGAGTAGGCGTAGCCCAGTCGTATACGGACGCAGTCAACGTCAACGAATGCATGATAAGCAACGAATGCTTAGGAGCTGCAGAGAACCTTGTAAGGACAGCTTTGAACAGAGCGATAGTCGTTTTACCCGTGGAACTCCACGGATACCAGTACTGTGGACCCGGCACAGACCTGCAGAAGAGATTGAGAAGAGGAGACCCAGGCATCAACCCTCTCGACGCTGCGTGCAAACAGCACGACATAGCCTATTACAACCGCAAAGACTCGGTGGGCAGGGCCGAAGCAGACCGGGTATTGGCAGATAGAGCCTGGGAGAGGGTGAAAGCGTCAGAATCCAGCATAGCGGAGAAAGCGGCCGCCTGGGTGGTGACAAACATAATGAAAGCTAAAAGCAAGTTCGGCGGGAGGATCAAGCGAAGGCAGACCGGGAAGACCGCCCGTAGGAAGACCGTCCGTAGGAAGACCGCTCGTAAGACCTCTAGCAAGACTACCCGTCGCACCACCCGCAGGACTAACCGTAGCTCTACCCGACGAGGCGAGGGACTGTATTTGAGACCGTACCCTACGCAGCACGCAGGATGCGGACTAAAGAAAAAAAAACTTCGTTGAAACTTCGGAACAAACCCCTGTCCGATAGTCAATTGATGGCAGCTGCCGACGCACTCGAAATCTCGAACTTTAGAGGGGTGTTTATGCGTGACACGCTCCCCCATAGGCCCTACGAGAACGAATCAGCCATCGTCAACTTGGACAGCGCGAGGAACGAAGGGACCCACTGGGTGTGTTACAAGAAGGTCGGTGCGGCCGTAGAGAACTTTGATAGCTTCGGTAACCTGAGGCCTACCGTAGAGCTGGTAAGGTACCTCGAGAACGGAGAAGACATAAGATACTCCGAACAACATAAGATATAATTACGCCAGGAGACAGGACTTTGATTCAGTCGTCTGCGGACATCTGTGCCTAGAGTTTCTATCGGGTAAAGATGTTTTGCCTAAGCGGTAGGAGCTCTACGATCGAGGTCGATTACTTCCCTCCCATAGACCTCGGAGAGGGCCAGTGGGAGATAGGTCTAGTAGATTTCATGAGCTACAACAACATACCCAACGTGCGGAAAGGGGTGAATAACCTGTTCTGCTTCGGCGACGGGATGAAGGTGGAGCTGCCCGAAGGCATGTACGAGATTGACGACATCCACTCAAAGATCAAATACGAGATGTTGGAGATGTACGGCGGAGCGAACTGTGCCAGCATCAGAGACGCGGAGCAAGACGATAACCGTACCGATGTTGAAGACACAAGATCCCTCAAGTACCAAAAGCTCTTGAAAGGGGCGGAAAAAGGAACAGAAAGGAAAACGGAACGAGAGATCGAGTACCGACCCTCTCGCAGAGGTCCATAAGAGATTGGAGAATGCGGCGAAAATAAGGGCCGCGAAAAGGGCGGAGGAGGAAGCGAAAGCGAAAGCGAAAGCCATAAGCGATGCGAAGAAGCAGACGGCAAAGGGATCAAAGACGGAATCCCGACCGCTCTTAAGGCTTAACATAAATGTAGACCCCACCACTCTAAAGTGATCGATATTCTGCGGAGAAAAGGTAGACTTTACCGTACCCGGAACCATCAGAGCGGTGCTGGGGTTCGATGCGGCGATCCTCGAACCTAATAAATGGTACACGTCGCAGCGTCCCGTCAACATTACAGCCGTGAACGCCATCCGGTTGACTTGCAACATCGTGCGGGGCTCATACACTAACGGATCCGAAGGACTTACCCTGCACGAGTTCTTCCCGCAGGTGGAACGGGGTTATAAGATAATCGAAGTGCCTAAGAACGTCATCTACCTACCCGTAAACACTTCGAGGATAGGAAGACTGACCGTCTCAGTGGTGGATCAGGACGGAAGACCGATAAGCTTTCAGAACGAAGTCATCAGCCTCAGGCTTCATCTTAAAAGACGTACGCGATGGGGTTAGTCTACCTGGAAGAGGGTTATAAAAGAACCGTACCGGACGGAGCGAAGAACATTCGTCCTGTGGAGCCCGACCCGCCACTTGGTGAAGTGAAAAAGAAGAGACTCTCCACAGATAACGCTGATTTTCTAATATCGTTGGGTTTCGTCGTGCTGCAGAAATGAGCTATATAATAGACGTGGGATCCTCTAACGCTGTAGCGGACGATGCCATCATAGGCATGGAGATGCTAACTCACACTCCGTACGCGTCAGCGACTTTCAACAACAATGATGAGATAAGGATACCCGTGAACCAGCAGGACGTGTACACCCTACCTTGCGACAGCCTGCTGTTTGTAGACGTGAAACTTTCGGCGTCTGATGGTACTTTGGATGCAGCCCTGGCTCTTTCTGACAACTGGCCTGCTTTCCTGTTTGAAGAGATAAGGCTGGAGATGCACGGTATCGAAGTGGACAGGATGCGAAACGTCGGCGTAACGACAGCCTTGAAAAATATTCCGTCCTTCAGGTACGGTGAACAACACTCTATAGACGTCGAAGGGTGGAACAAGGACGCCGTAACGGCTATCGCCAACAGCACCACAGGTAGGCTTTCGGCTCACGTTCCGCTGAAGAGGATCATGGGATTCTGCGAGGATTACCGCCGCATAATAGTCAACGCTAAGCTGGAACTTATCATGCTAAGGTCGGCTACCGACGACCGCGCCGTGGCGGTACCCGCAGGCAAGGACTACAAGCTGACTCTTACCAAGGTGGAGTGGAAGATGCCTTACGTCAGGCTTTCCGACCAGCACAGACTCCCGTTGCTCAGGATGGTGGATCAGGACGCGCCCATATCGATGGCCTTCCGCAGATGGAACCTGTACGAATATCCCGTCTTACCGCAGAGCACCGACGTAATCTGGACCGTCAAGTCCTCCTCCCAGGCGGATAAGCCCCGTTACGTCATAGTAGGACTGCAGACGGACAAGAAGGCCAAGACGGCGGTATCATCTCATTTCGACCACTGCGAGCTCCAGGACATCAAACTCTACCTTAATTCCGTGTACTACCCGTACGAAAACGCCAAGGGAGAGTACTCGATGTTTTACGAAAACTTTAAGCGGTTCCATAAGGTCTACTACGGAGGACATACGTATTTACCTGTTCACCCTATGACTCACCACACCTAATCCGGAGGATTTAGATTAGCAATAAGCCGCAGAGAGCTACTTCACGACCCACTAACACCCCTAAGAGGCCAACCGCAATTGAGTGGGTACGGACCGTGATCCGCAGGGCTCCCAACTCCCCTTAGTACTCGTGTAAACGTTGGACGAGTCGCCGTCGAGCTGATTGGATCGCTGAAGGTGGGCGCCCAACACAACTCTCCCCAGTTTTGGCCGAGCATGCTCAAGACCGCTAATTGGGTGAAGCTGAACTACTTTGGCTAGACCGCTTGTCGTTCGATAGATCCGGTGTTGGTGGATCTTTGTTAATAGGTCCCTTCACAGACTCGGAAGACGCGGTAATCACGCCCTCTTTGTCGCATCCAGTTCCTACACATCGGTGTTGTTGATGCTAACCCTCCATTGTGTATGGTACTAGCCTAGTTCTGGAAAGGTTCGGGTCACGACTCCGCCCCAGTCCATTTGCCGTACGGTTTAAAGAAAATATAATCTGGTTCCTTCCATGTCTCCGATTGAGTTGCCAGTTGGACGTCTCCTGGGGAGTCTTCCTCAGATCAGCCTAGGCTTCTCCGGTAGTGTCTCGGCCAGATTCTTTCGCACCTGTCTTCTCTCACTTTGACACTTCTGTCACCAGTTTGAGTGCATCGTGTTCTTGATGCCACCGTCGGTTTATATTACACAAACCGTTCCAGTTTGGGACGTAATATTTGGCATATTACTCAAACCTTTGGGTTTGGCTTCTCCGGCCGTTACTCAGCCAAATTCTTTCGCAGCTGTCTTCTCTCACTTTGACACTTCTGTTGCCAGTTGGATTGCATCGTGTTCTTGATGCTACCGTTTACGGATTGTCTCATTCGGTGATTGGTCTTATCCAGTTATTTGATGTCTCGTTCGGTATTTTTGTCTAAATCGGTTTCCTCTGATTTTTGACCGTTCTTAGGTGACGGTTGTACTCGCAGTACTGTATTGTCTCATGCCCGGTTGGCGCACGGTAGCGAATCTCCCTTGCTACGTTTCCCCTTCGCAGGTTGGCGTACGGTAGGTGACTACCGGCCGTTTATCCCTGTCCCGGCTGACGTGCCAGTGCAGATACTCCCCCGTTCGTTTATCCCGACGCTGCAAGATTTCCCGCTTTCTCTCCGTCCGCCTCTTACTAAGTCCGAGACCTGCGGTGACATGAGGTCTCAGGCTGTCTGCCAGATTCTGGTTGGTAAGTAACGGTTGCACTGACGGGGTCTTACAAAGGAGACATTTCACAACGTTCCCTCATAATATCCGCACAGTACTTGGATACAACCTTCCACTCCTCCTCTACGCAGAGGTTCCTAGCAACATCAAGGTTTGACCCTATCCGTTGTAGTTCCCTACGCACATTCTGACGCAAATCCTCGTACCTGAGGCAGCGGTACAAAACATGATCCACGGTGTCACCCACCTCACATTCCATGCATTGGGGTTCCGAAGAAAGTCCCATTTTATGGAAGTATGAGTTGAACTTGCCATGTCCAGTCAGCACCTGAGCTACGTAGTGATTAGGGCGTAACCACTTACTGGCCAGTCTTTTTCTCACAGTCTCAAAGTACCCGAAAGTGTGTCGTCCTGTAGCAGCAGTCTCCCACCTCGTTTGCCACACATCAAGACTCTCGGCCTTGAGCTCCGCTTTTCGCTCAGACGTTAGACGGCCTTCTCTCTTAAGCACCCATTCTTTTCGTCGCCGGGCTGCTGTAATGTCCAACGGCATGACGCCGGTCAGCACGCACAATGCTTCGGTGGATACTGTCCTATAGGCACCAGTGATTTGCAAAAGAGCCAACCGCTGTTTCCTGTTTAGGAGTTCGCTGATTTTGACGTTGTTTTCGCATGCTTCTGCCCAAACAGGACAGGCATACAGTGCGATCCCTTCGAAGACACCTTTGTAGATAGTCATCCTAGTCGCGTAGTCTATGCCCCAAGTTGCACAGACCCGTCTGATTTTGGAATAACTCTCGTATGCCTTGTCACCCGCATACCTGATATGGTCGCGGAAGGTGAGTCGCTCGTCCAGTTTCACACCGAGATACATTGCTTGTACAGCCGATTTCACGCGCTGTCCATCCAAACAGATCCTGGGTCTCCGTTCATGATCCAATTTGCCTTTCAACAGCATCATCTGCGTCTTAGCGGGACTAAAACACATCTTATGCTGCTCAGCCCAACGTAATAAACATCCCATTATGGAGTTCCCTTTTCGCTCGATCTCCGCTCTTGAATCTGCTTGGATGTAGACAGCCAGGTCGTCCGCGTAGGCTATTGCCCCGCATCCTTCCGGGAGTCTAATCCTCATCAAGGAATCGAACTCGGTAATCCATAACAGAGGCCCAAGTACGCTGCTCTGGGGACAGCCCTTGGTGATGTCTTTCCGTCGAGCAGCACTGCCATGGTTCAGAGTTACACTTCTATCTGTTAGATAGCTGCGAACCGTCGCCAGGCAGCTTTCATGGACGTCACGTTTCCTGAGTTGCTCAATAACAGATGGCCACCACATCCGGTCGAATGCACCTGTTATGTCCAGCAATACTGCTACAACATACTTGCTAAGCGAAGTCTTGGCCACTCTTACCAGTGCGTTTATTGCGTTTACCGTTCCGGTACCAGGACGGAATCCGTACTGATTTTCACAAAGTTTGCCAGCACCATTCATTCCACTGTAGATCCTACGGTAGATGATTTTTTCATACATCTTACCAATGACAGGCAAAAGCGTCAACGGTCGGTAGGATGAAGCGTCTGAAGGGTCCTTTCCTCCACCTTTATACAGTATAATTACCTTGCCATGTTTCCATTGATCCGGGAACCACCCCGCCGCGAGCAGTCGATTGAAAATCCGACACATCATCGCCTCTATCTGTGGGTAGGCCTTTCGGACAATCTCCACCGTTATGCCGTCCATCCCCGGTGCCTTCCGCAACGCCGCAGAGTAGACAGCAGCTCGAACTTCCTCAGGGGTAATAACTGGTGGATCCACCAGGTTTCCCTCCCGATTTCGTTCGCTTCGCCTACAATCTGGGTGCCGCAGCAACCCAACCTCTTGCGCCTCCTTCCGTACCCTTCGGTGATAAGGACCCTCGCGGGCGATCTCATCATCGGGTAGGAGTACTTCCAGTAGGCGCTCAAGGACGGTACCAGGTTCCTCTGCGAATCCCTGATCGGTCTGAAGAGCAATAAGGGGTTCTTGTCCGCGGTTCCTCCCAGCACAGATCTTCAACTACGGAGGACAGGTCAACCACCCCCTAATCGATTTTGCGACCTTCAAGACCAAAGTCCCCCTCGCCTTTATCGACTGCTCGAAGCAGAACAAGTCGCTGAACACCGGCGCCATAGACATCAGGATCAAGATCGGGTGTAAAAACATTATCCCTACCAATACGACAGCCTATTGCTTGATAATCACAGATTGCATCCTTCAGTACTCGCCTTTAACAGGGACCGTCAGGAGGATAAATTAACCAGTGTGTGCTAGGTCTCGTCGCGCGCAACAACATGCCTTCCTTCATTGTAGATTTTCAGGTCATCAGACCTTCAGATTACGAGACGGTCATCAAGGAGCTGGTAGTCCTCTCGGTAGAAGGTGGCGCCAAGCATCATTATCTGTTCAAGCGTCCTTACGACTTTTACGGCGTACTCACACCGTCCAAGAAAACGCGCATCTGGGAAGGTCAAGACAGAATCGGGATACGATGGAGCAGCGGGTTCGTCGACTACGCACAGCTCTACCGCTTGCTGACGGGGGCCGTGTCTGGCGGGAAGATCTTTGTCAAAGGAAAGGAAAACAAGAAGACATTAGAGGGACTATTGATATGCGACGACCTTAAGATTTCAGACCTCGACGACTACGACTGTCCCTCGGTCGAACACCTCATGTATATGCACGGGTCAGACATCCAGTCCCCGTTTTCCCACTCGGACTCCTCCCTCAAGAGGGCCGAGGTGGTGAAGGCGTGGTGGAAAGAAAAGAGCGTCGTCTTCGACACGGTAAACAAAGTAGCGGAGTGCATAAAAAAAGGTGTTGGACTCGGGCTTCAACAACCCAGGGCCTGAAGCCCTCCGCTACTTACCCAAGGAGTTTCTCTTGGACCATTACGGCAACTGCATATCCGTCGTATACAACGACTTACCGCCATACCTCAAGAATGATAAAGAACTACTCTTGGAGATGCCCTACGAAGAACACGCTCAACAGGAGAGCGATGACGGCGAAGACGAATGGACCATTACCAAGAAGAGAAAACACTGCATGCAATGCAGTTTTAACTGTTGCGTCAGCCAGTAAAGCCGCGTCCTGTAATCACGATTCGTTTTTCCCACATGTACGGCTGCTTGTAGAGTCTGTACTTGTGTAACATTAGTCTAGTACTTTGATTTCAGAATATATGTATCAACTCTATTCGATCTTGTTTTTTATTCACATCCTTCTCGCCCTTAGATATAAGTATTGCCAAAGCCAGAGGGCTTTGCCGATCATGAAGCAAAAGCGCAGCACGATGCGAGGATCTGTCGGGGACAGACCCTCCCAGGAATCGAGCACCGATCCTGTCTCCATGTGTTTTAGGTACTATAGGTGGTTTAGTGTTGGAGAAATGAAAAGACTAACTCATTGAGGAACATAGAATTTATTAATATATAAGATGATGATGAAGATGAAAACGAATACATGTATGACGATGAGCTCTTAATAAGTAAAACACTGCAATTTGAGGACTATTATACATATACATAGGGAACGAACTGCGGCCATCGATCGTGGATTGCGTGATATATGGTTCGCGCATGCGCGCCTTACTCTACATCAATCGCCATGTGGGAGGGGAAATGTATAGGGCCGCACTCGGTTTCCTCAACCCTTACATAATTACTATTTATGTAAATTGGTTTTACGGAACAGTCGAAAAAGGAGCGCATGAGAAATCGATAGAAATCTCCGACCTGTCTGAGGTCCTCTACTACTTCGACACATATTCGAATCGAAAATCCGAATTCGTTCCCTACGTTCTGGCACATCTGGCAGACTTCCTCGTCCTCAGAGTCTACGAGGTCGTCCATGGACACTTCCTCGTCCTCAGAGTCTACGAGATCGTCCATGGACGGTTCCTCGTCCTCAGAGTCTACGAGATCGTCCATGGACGGTTCCTCGTCCTCAGAGTCTACGAGATCGTCCATGGGCGGTTCTTCGTCTTCAGAGTCTACTGAAGGCCGCGTTGGCGATGTTGGTAACGTGCTCGCCTCTCATCACGCGGTCTTGGGTTCAAATCCCACTCGGGCATGGCATTTTTTCATACGTTACAAAAATTCATTTCATCCTTCACCGTCTGCATTAGCAGCAATTTGCAAAACAGTCGGACGTTAAACCAAAAAAAATGGACTCATACACCGTCAAGTCCATGTGGTTGTCCATGGACTCATACACCGTCAAGTCCATGTCGGCCTCTTCGACGGCGACCGTTCCGATCGACAAGACGTCGTCGCCCGCCTCCGAATTATCCTCAATCATCTCAGCTTCTACCTCCTCGATTGTAAACATCTTTGGCTCATTCCTCTCGATGTACATGGCCTACAACAAAAGTAGACATGGTATCATACTACCGATTGCTAGGAAATGAGCGAAAGGTTCAGGTAAAGCATGAGACGTACGGTACGCACTGTGGCCACCTATCATGGACAGAATGGTAGGTATGACTTATGGAAGTCAAAGCATCTGTACGTATATGGACGGCGCATGGGATCATACTCTCTAGCGGATACAACATCTCGTAAGAGTACGAGGGGAACAGCACCCTTAGTTCCTGAAGAAACTGATGGGCGTCTTCGCCGATGTCTTCAGGCTCGTCTAGATCGTCCAGATCGTCCTGAAGCTCGTGAAGATCTATAATAAAGGCCGTCCCCTCTTCGCACTGCTCGCATACCTCCTCACCCTGTTCATCTTCAATCTCCTCGTCCTTCTCCGCGTTTCCGAAAATGTCCTCAACCTCGGGCATCGGTTTGGGGAAGCACATTTTTATATGTCTGATATATAAAATAAGAATTTTTACAACTATGTGCGTAAACACATCCAATCACGTAATGCGGCTCGACAGACTCGAGTGAGACGCAAACTCATTCGCCCTAGTTTCGAGACTAATAACAATATACCTGTGTTCTTACAAGTAATAATACTGATGCGGCGTAAACTCCAATACTGGTGCGGTTCGACGTTTAGAGGTCGGATAAAGTCGGCTAGTAGACATATGCGGGGAGTAACGGGATGTGCGGGAATGATGGAACCTAACCTAAAACGTTACGGAGCTCAGGCGGGACGTTTCTGTGTCCGTACGCCAAGGTGCGGGTGGTATCTACGGCGATGCGCTTGTCGTCGTAGTTGCACAGCGCAAGCTTGCTAGTCACAATGGTGTTTACTATATGCTTGAGGGAATGGAACATTTTCATGTCCCTGTACAACCACAACGAGGGGTCTTCGAGGCACTTTCTATAGTCGTCAAAAGTGATGTCTTTCTTCATCACATTCTTTTTGACGCCTTTAGCCTTCTTCTGGATATCTCCCTCGCCAGTCCTGAAGGTGTAGAGTTTTGCTCTCAAACCTATGAACTCGGCGATCGGAATACCGTTGCACTCGTCTTTGAACTTCCCGAGCACTTTTTTGTTGGTCATGGAATGGCACGGATGTGTCGGGGGGGGGGTAGTCGGAGGTGTCGAAGAAGGTCTTGAATTCTGGGTCCTGCATGTCGCGGTAAAAATCGGAGGTCTCGACGTCATAAAAGAAGCTGTCTGTATCCATGTACAGGAGGTCGATTTTCGACCCGTACCTCTTCTTCATGACATCGTAATGAAATGAATACATTAAGGTCTTACTGGAGTCCAGGACTGTAGCGCCTACGTAAATACGTTTATTTAAATGGACCGAGGTCTTGGACAGCTCGACAGCGCATAGCAACTCGTCGTATATGATCCTGTCCTTGAAAGAGGGCTTGGCGATCAGCTTCATTAACCTCTTTGAGTTGCTAACCAGCTCCAGTTTCATGCGTTTACGGACGTTCTCCATACATTTGCCGAAGACGGCATTGTTCAGCAGTTTGAAGAAGTCCTTCTCGAAGGCGTTTCGGCCAGACTGTCTGTTGCAGGTATTCAAGTCTATGTAAGGCTTGAGCCATGCAGACTGTTGAAATTGGAGGACCCTGTTGACTTTGGTCACCTTTAGACCATGTGCCATGGCGTAATGACATACGTACCGCTTCTTGTTATGTAGAGTCGACAAAAGTTTGGGGGTCTTTGCTCTGGGAGGGGTCGTGTTTTCGGCCATGAACGGAAGGTCGTTGTGACAGTCTTGCGTCTCAGCGTCCGTAGGATATTCCACATCTACCTCGAGGATGAAACCTAGCGGGCAATCGTTCGGGATGGCACTTAAATTCGAAACTAACCTGTTCTTTCTCTCTTCATCCTCGACCCAGTAAAAATCCTTGTAGGGGAGGTCCTCACTCATCGCCCAACCATATAGGTTGTTTGCGTCCACATACATAAGGTAGTTGGAGGGCAGCTCGGGGTCGAAACCTTCCACATAAGGGTTGTTGGCCTTGGCATGTTTCTTGACGCATACAGAGATTCCTCCTCGGATTCCTCGTTCTAAGAACATGTACATGTCATAATCGGTTATGAGTTCCAGTTCTACTCGCGTCTTGTAGAGCATGGCGTCGAAAGAAAAACCTGGGACAGTAAAGTAATGGGCGCAATCGAGCCCGTATTCCTTCCTGCATAGAGACCTGAAATTCTCAGACGTCAGCCAACAGGAGGACATCGCACTTGAGGTACAAGTCAGAGTACTCCCCCAGCGTGCGGATGTTAAAACTGTCCCACACTTTCAGAGCATGACGATAGTCATCGTCTGAAATGTGCTCCCCGGTGAGGCTGCTATAGAATGCTTCCTGAGGCGGGAGTTCCGTCTCATCGAGTCTCTCCCATGAGTCGGTATACTCGTAAGGGTACACGCCTTTCCTCTTCACTAGGGACAGCTGCGTTCCGTTAAAGAAAGACTCTGTATGGGTGAAGCCTTCGGGAGGGAGGTTGCCTACCAGAGCGCTCAGGCTGCTGGCCATGAACCTAAAAGTGTCGACAAACCTCACGGCTAGCGTCTTTGTTATGTTTTTGGAGAAGGAAACGTACCTCTCCGTAGAATTAGGTATGACGGATATCCTCTTCTCGTCATAGCCGAGCTGTCTGACTATGAAATGCGAGGAGTTGTGGATGAAGACGGGCAAGAACTTCTGGTTCCGCCTCGACAGGTTGCATTTTGAACATAGGGCGGCCCTATACTTTCCGGGCAGATGACAGTGGTCTCTGTTTGGTCTCATCTGAGGTCCGAACGTCACGTCGCACACTTGACATCTTATGGCGGCTTTGAACGAAAGCTCGTCCTAAGCCGTAAAGACCATACGAACGTTACGGTCTGTCGCCGCGGCTACCCGTTCGACTATTTCTTTCAGGGTCTGCATAAAGTGCTCGGTAACGTTGAGGCCGCGGTAAAGCATAGGGGTTTTAGGGAATAATTCTCTAATGTCTTCAGGTAGAGTCGGATCGACCACAAAGTACATTCCATAGCTCATGGGGACGTGACGCTCCGTGGCTATAGTGAAAGAAGATGACGGTTTGGAGAGATAGCCCTCGGTAGGTTTCAGTATACACTCAAAGTCTGCATACGCTACTATAGGGACTGGGAATATGTGATGGTAATTTTTGAATTTCATCACAGGAGGAGTACAGTCATCATTAGGTTTGGGTAGGGTGATCCTGCATGGCGGATTGTCCATACAGTACTCCCTATGGACAGTCATCGCCTCACGACCCTTAGGGTCAACGTTGTAGAAGGTGAAACACCTCTTGCATACATCGATTCGGCCATTATGTTTTGTCAGCTGTGGGCTGATGAGACGGCTAAAATTTTCGATGAAACAATAGTGCTGCTTATCGCCGTTAGCTATGAGGAGGTCGAAATGGTCGTCCTTTTCGGCATCTGATACGACTAGAGGTTCTATTACTTTTTTTTCGGCTATCCCATATACGTTGACGGACACCCCGTTGGCCTTGGCGAAGACCTTTACTTGACTGAGGGAAGTGGGGAAATCTACCATACCGAAATCGTACTTGTCAAGCAGGGCGTCGTATCGTCTATCGATTCTTTCCCTGTGAGGGCCTGTTACATGTTTACATAGGATAGTCCACTTGAAGCACCTTTCGTCTCGGTTCTGGACGTTGATAACCGCTTTGCGGTTCTTGACAAACGATGGAAGGGGAAGGTAAGACGAACCTCTGAGCGGTCTGTATCGATTGATCCTGAGAAGGACCCCATCTACAGATACTAAAGACCATCCGCTCCCCTTTCCTTAAGAACTCTACCTCCTCGTCTATAAGCTTTTCGATACACATGTCTACAAGCGCTCCTATATCCGACCCGGGAAAGACGCAAGTGTTGGCAGTCTTAAAACCTATATCGTGCACCTCTCCTGTCGTCGCCTTGTCGTACGTACACTCCACTAAGATATTAAATTTGTACGATCTTAGGGAGGTCGACATCTCCTTGAGCAGCGACCCCCGCTCTTCCTTCAGGTGGATAAGGAGCACTTTTGTGTCCTTAAATTCTTAGTTTGCGTTCTTGTAGTAATACGTCCGGAGGTTACAACCGAACGCATTCTCCAAGACGCAAAAGGTGCCAGACTCTTGAACTTGATCCAATCTGATTCGCTTGGCTTGACTTTCCATATTTCCTGCAAAACCATATGTTTTAGTTTAACGGGAAAAGTATGGTACTTTGAAATGAAAACAATGATAAACAGTTTAATACATTTATTCTGTTAATACTAATTTTTTGCTACGATTCATCTGCACAGGGAACATTTAGCATTAGAACGTTTTGGATAGAATACGTTAGATCAATATATAACAACATCCCAGCAATTACGTCTTCTTCGACCTTCAACGAACTGAAAGAGCGTAACGTTACGCATACACATGCGCCGGCCATTTCGCTGTAGCAGATGTCGTTAAATTCATAGGCGCATACCGCCTCTAACAGGAGATCGTAAGACATACCTCCGACCTTCTTCAGGTCTCGAACATCTACCGTAGGGAAAATCCTAGACAGAATCGGATGAACAAAGTCGTGAGGTAGTACTATAGATACCCTCCACGACAGCTCCTTCAGCACTTCCATCTCCCATTGCAGGATGGACTCTGTGCTACAGGAATCGGCGGTAGAGGCCGCCAACTCGTCAGAAGTAAAGCATCCATACGCCTCGTAAAATTTTGAACTTATCAGCATGCACGAGCATGCCAGTAGCTGTAAATCATTCGGTTCAGTATCAGGCTTGCGGTTAAGGAACCGGTCGATATATATCACTGCGGCTGCAGCCACCTTGTGGTACATTCGCCTGTACTGACATAAATCTTTTATCCATCCTACTACTATGGTTCTCATATTCTTTCGGATCTTAGATCCCTCACATAGATATGAGTAAACGGTAGGTGGAGGCTGGGATGAAAGCAGATTGTACAACACTACGTCACTTGTAAGGTTTGTATCTGCATATGCCACAGTCTCGGCTGCGGTTTCTAAACATAGAAGGTTTGTAGCCATGTTCTCTATGCCGACGATATTCTCTTAATAACTACTTAATTTATTTGCCCCGCCGACAAAATACTTACGGTGAGATATGTAGCCTCGCTGGTACTGTTGATGGAGCTGAAGAAGGAGATGATGGCGGTAGACGATGAGGTGCTGGGGTTGTTGATGGAGTTGAAGAAGGTGATGATGGCGGTAGACGATGAGATGACTGAGGATGCTGGGATGTTGTTGCTGATGGTGGAGTTACTGCAAAAAAGAAAACATATATTTATTCCGTTGTCGTATGAATACCATCAAGTTCATAACATCTAAATAATAAAATTGCCTATTTCAACATTCTCCTCCCACTCCTAGACCGGGTCTTCCTCGGGGTTGTAGATCGACGGGAATCTAGGTATAAACGGAATTCCTCGTACAACCTCAGCTAATCATATGTAGTTAGTACAAATATCGTATTTAAAAATAAGGCTGACATTTAAATGAAGTCTGGTGCGTAACACTGGTTGTTGTTGTTGTTGTTGTTGATGTTGTCGGTGGTGGTAATGATGGTTGATTTTAAACTGAAACAGAACAAAAACAGAAACACGCATTAGAGACTAGTCAAGCGTCTATAAAATAAATATTTATTTGAATGCGCTTTGCTAAACTCATCGCATGCGGTTAAAACAAATCTCCCTTTTTTAGTAAGTAAATTATTATTCCAGTATAGTATTTATAATAAGACCAACCCTTTAAATAACAGCTGACGATCTAACAAATTGATATTGTTGTTGGTGGTTGTTAACGCCACTTTATACTGACAAAATAGATTCCGTAACTCCCGCTCTCCTAATATTTCAAATTTACCTAATACTTCCGATGACCTAACTGATCACGTCATTACCCCCCCTACTTTCCTTATTTCCGTCTTGTTCAATCGCTCATTGTTGGTTCGGCATGCATGATGGATGGGTGTACGCTTATCTATTGCGTGCGTCTCATGGCGTGGTAACGCCAATCGTGCGTTACAATTCAGTTTCGTTCTTATCTTCTTCGTGTCTCGTATTGAGAACTCTGTTCGTTTGCTCATGTTTATGTTAGTGAACTACTCTATTCGTTTGCTCATGTATATGTTTTGTGAACTTATTGCTTGTTAATTGCAACTTTGTTTAGTGTCTGCTTGATCTACCAACCACGTGGTGTGTACAATTGTGTATCTTCAATGCTTGATTAAGGTAAGTGTTTTCTTATTCATTATGTGTGTTGTCCAATAATGAGTTATTTCCTATGTAATGTCATGTCTTTTTCACTCCTGTTACCTGCATATTTTGTCAGTTATACTTAACCGTTTGTTAAACTACCTCGTGCAATTAATCAGTCGTTTAGCTGCGACTGCCAGCTATCTAAAAATTAGCAGTCTGGTTCTCCGGTTTTTATCGTTTATTTGTCTATGTCTCTACGTTAGAAAGTTATTCGTTGTGGGTAATTTTCGTTATCTAAAACCTCAAGGTATCCCTAGCAGAAGCCCTGCCATTTGGTTATTACGGGCTGTGGAAACATTCAGTTCATTGTCGTTTAAACTTACATCGCTTCCAATACAAGGCATTTCGATTCTCCGAGCTGCGGTAATTTTATTGTTTTTATTGGTCATACATAACCTTACATCACATTTCTAAACAGTGGTTGTTGTTTGTTGTCGGTTGTTGGTGTTGTTGGTGATGCCGGTGTTAGCGGTGGTATTTTAAACTGAAACACAACGCAAACGGAAACGACTCGTCAAGAGTTTATAAAATAAATATTTGAATTCGCGTTACTGAACTACCGACATGCGGTCAGAACAATTTAATTTAGGTATGGAAATTGTTATTCCGTACTTGTAATAGTAAACGCTAAAACTGGTGTTGTTACGGTTGTTGTTGTTGTTGTTGTTGCTGTACCAAAAACGGCTAAAACTGGTGTTGTTGCCGTACCGACAACGTATTACCCATGTATGAGGTTCTACGTCTTAATTTCATAAACAGATTTTAGGTTTTAATTTTTATAAAAGATTCAAAGTGCATATTTCATAAAAGTGCTAAAGTCTTTTAAATTTTAAAAATATTTAAAGTAGAATAAAACTCACCTTCAATTAACAGCAGGTAGAGAAGAAGAAGAACTGTGTCTAGCAGCGTAGCAGTAGGTAAGAGAAGAAGAACTGTGTCTAGCAGCGTAGAGCAGAGTATACTACTGACAGTCACCTTCAATTAACAGCAGGTAGAGAAGAAGAAGAACTGTGTCTAGCAGCGTAGCAGTAGGTAAGAGAAGAAGAACTGTGTCTAGCAGCGTAGAGCAGAGTATACTACTCACAGTCACCTTCAATTAACAGCAGGTAGAGAAGAAGAACTGTGTCTAGCAGCGTAGCAGCAGGTAAGAGAAGAAGAACTGTGTCTAGCAGCGTAGAGCAGAGTATACTACTGGCAGTAGAGTTATGGTACAATGGGAAAATCGGTACCCTTTTATACAGATAATACACCCATGCTGATGCATTGGAAACGCTGAGTCTGCGGTTTGGTACATAATAACAAGCGGTATGACGTCAACGGCTCGTGACTTTAACGAATAATATATTACATCATTTAGAAAAATTAATTGTGATAAACAAGTTGCTTCATGTAGAAAAAATTAACTGTACATTTAACCTTGCAGTAAACAAGTTGCATCATCTGAATTAATAGTCTGGCACGTGCATAGATAAAAAACGAATGACGTCAATGCTAATAAAACAAAGCACATGGTGTCCTGAAACGAAATTACCAAAATTACCGATTGTTCGGATCCCGGAAGAACCTAACAACCGAAACTGGATGTAACGCGTTCTACGGAATGTCCGGGTCCTGCAGGCACCTAAACCTCGTTGCCGATCGTCAGGTCACGTGTTACAAGCGATCTCAGGTTCTATCGGGGATACGGCCACGGATTAGGGCTTATCTTGTAGATCTCGATCTCCCAGTCACGTGGGTACCGCCCGCATCAAAATCGGTCCAGCGGTTGCGGAGCAAATCGGGTTTGGAACTTTGCCAAAAAAAAAAAATTTTTAATTTTTTATAATTTTATTTTTTATTTTTTTTGGGGTCAAAGGTCAACTTTTTTTTAAGGTCATCCTAGAACCGGCAGGTCAAAGGTCAAGGTCGTCCCAGTATTCTCCTTTCCTAGCTACTTACACACAATTTAGTTATATCATTGAAATAGAATTTTCGGACTACTGTAGTATAAATTGTACAAACAGCCAGTTCTTTCTCCTATTACCAATATTTGTAAATCGTAAGAATGTTTTCAATTAGAATAGTGTATTATTACTTGAAGAAATAATTTAGTCACCCATTAACGAAAGCAACACTGTTTCAAATAAAATCAAAATCTGGCCTCTCTTGCCAACGTAAAGAATTAAACGTATCAACAAAAATCATTAGTAAATAATACAAAATGATAATCAATATCTGTAGCTACAACTTACAAAATTCAGGAAATTACTAACGAACGCTCCGCAGAAAAAAGTGCTTGAACAAAAAGTTGAAGAGTTTATAATTCTTCATAACTTTATATTGGTACTTGTATCCTAAAAGTTTTCGCGTTACCAAATTTTTATTTAACTTTTAACGTCAAAAACATGCCGTTAAAATATATTTTGTATTCTGAAAATCGAGAAATTTCATAATTTTTTGATAGGGGTAGCAACCGCTATTGGACCCCGATCTAAAATTTAAAAAAACCGTGATGCTATAAGTACCTGTAAACGTTGCTAATAAAAATTTCCCAAAAAAAACCGTTCTGAAGGTGTAGAGATAGGAAAACCTCAAAATCTCAAGCCCCAAAAAACCGAAATTTGGTTTTTGTAATAACTCACTTGAGTTCTACTCAGCCGGGGAGAAAGCATTGGCAGTGTTTCTGGATCTGAGTAAAGCTTTCGATTGTGTTGATCATGAAATTTTATTGAAAACACTAGAGTCATTAGGCGTTAGGGATGTAGAATTGAAATGGTTTCAATCTTACCTTATTAATAGATTACAGTGTGTAGAGTTAACTAGGGTTGTTAGAGGGGAAACTTACAAAGGTTATATCTGGAAAGCTTGAAGTCAAAGCAGGCGTTCCACAAGGGTCAGTTTTAGGTCCAATTCTGTTTCTATTGTACATTAATAGTTTACCAGAAGTCATACCTAATGGCAGAGCTTTGTTGTTTGCTGATGATACTTCAGTAATCAGTAACAGTTTACTGGTAGATGCTCTTGAAGTAAATACACATGTTAACATAGTCCGTAGTACAGTTCTTGAATCAAATGTTATTAACAGTTAATGGGAAAAAGTGTCAGTACTTACAGTTTAAAAATAAACATAACGTTAAAGAAAGTAGAGAGGTGGGTGTATTTATTCATAATAATAGTGTAGAGCATGTACAAACAGTGAAGTTCCTTGGCGTATCTCTAGATAGATCTTTGTCTTGGGACTTCTATACCAATCAAGTTTGTAGTAAAATATCATCTGGGGTATTTGCACTAAAACCAATTGCCAGATTAAATGATAAAAAATTACTAATGGCAGCTTATCATGGCCTCATTCTGTCTCATATCCGTTATGGTATTTTAGTATGGG
Organism: Catonia carolina; assembly: GCA_035578175.1. Taxonomy (NCBI): domain Eukaryota; kingdom Metazoa; phylum Arthropoda; class Insecta; order Hemiptera; family Achilidae; genus Catonia; species Catonia carolina. The sequence continues at coordinate 7,701,983 of JAQMRL010000004.1, forward strand.
GTAATTCTAGCATGGGTAATATGAATAGGGTTTTTAAAATTGAAAAGAAAGCTCTTAGGTGTATGGTGGGAGCTAACCAGCTAACCTCATGCAGGCCACTATTTAAGGAGCTTTAATTGCTTACAGTTCCGTCCCTCTACATTTTTGAGGTGATTATGTATGTTAGGCAAATAATTTTATGCAGAATTTCAATGTTCACAATCATTACACGAGAAATAGGAATAATTATTATGTGGCAAATCACTCCAAAAATTGTTTGAACAAAAACCTACTTATGCAGGGAGAAAATTCATGAATAAATTACCCCAATTTTTAAAGTGTTGTGAGGATTTAAATTCCATTAAATAAAATCTGAAAAATTACGTGATCAGTGAAACTTTTTATAGCGTACAAGAATTTCTTTCTTGATAGTAGTGATACATTATGCGATTCTTATATGTATTTCAGGTGTTATATCTGACGACATGTCCTATACTCCTCCTGGAGTCTCCAGGGCACAAGAAAAAAAGAATTGGGGCTAAAAATAACTCATTTTTGTCTTTAACGTGAAATTACTTTTGTAAATGGTAAATAAATTTAAGATGTACTTTTTTATTCATTAGATTTGTAGAAAATAAAATTCTGAAAAAATGTAATACTAGATATTAAAATTTTTACTTTATTCGAAAACAAAACAAACGTACTTGTGAAAATCATTTTTAACTGCATCTCATAACAAGCGCGTCTCATAACGTTGGCAGTATTCTAAATACTATATGCCGCTTATAATAAGCGATTCCTTTACTCTTCTTGTGTGTTATTTTGTTTTAAATAAACAAATGACTTCATCCTATCCCATAAAAAGAAGTCTAACGTTGTGAGGTCGGGAGACCGTGGTGGCTACTTTAAGACGAAATTGTGTATTGATTAGAACAGGGGCATATTAGAGCATCTTTTCTGGGTAACTAATGACTAGTTTTTAAACTGAAGTTCATTAAATTTGTGTAAATCTACAGTATTAAATGAACAAATCAGCCGATTTTCCAAACTATGGACAAAATTGTATTTTATGCAGTTAAGTTTCTTTCATAAAATTAGGTTTCTTTTGTTTTTAAATAAAGTTGAATTTAAACATCTAACATTCAACTTTTTCTTAAGTAATTTACATGAATATTTTCAAAATTAATTTTTCTAGATATCTAATTAAGAAAAAATACACTTAATTTACCAAGGTAACTAACTACGGACTTTAAGGGCTTCCATGAACAACAAAAACAGAACACCAGGTGGACAGAAAAAAGGAGAAAACCCTACAGTGATCGAGTACTGAGAATACGGGTTGTAAAAAAGCTTCCAGAAACGTATAGTCACCTAACGTAGTCTAAAATTTAGACATGTACTACAGAACATAAACACTCGCAGTTCTTTTAAAAGTGTAAATTCTAATTAAATCTAAATAACAGTAGGTTTAAAAATAATTAATGTAGTTTCTAAGGTAACTAAACATATTTCATTTAAATTTTGTATCTTACAGGTGAAGAACGTAAAATCCTACCGCAATATTTTGTAATTTTATGAAATTTTTCAATAATATTTCACAATTAATTTATTAACAAAATTTGTCTGACATTTTATTCCTAAACATAATCTTGTTACGAAGGTGATATCATTCTCTAGCCTGGTTTTAGGGCTCAACACTCTACACATAGAAGTAGGTTGGAGGGTTATCTATATGTATAGGGATTGGATTGGTTACACCTAGTCCAGCAATAGATTTTCATCCGGCCATCAACCATCAACCTGCCATCCAATGCCAAGAAGATTTACAACAAGAAGATGGACTACAAGAATTGCAAGCATCACTTCGACTCTGTAACATTTCCAGGAAGACGAAATTAGACAGAAGAACCAAACGACAAGCAAAAAGAAAAAGTGGATTAAAATATGGAGTTAGACATGGCATTGGAGATAAAAGTGCGAGGTCATGAGAGAACGATGGAAATGTGGTACTAGGTTGACAATTCGATCCACTGGTCTTAATCCAGGAGGGGATTATTAGACAATTAGATTAGAGGATAATGTTACCATCTAGCAAGATTCTAACAAAAACAATTAGCTTTTTTTAAAAACTAGATAAGAAATTTAAACAAAGAAAAAATAAGCATATTAAATACATATAACATCAACGTATTTAACAATGATTGTCTTTTTGGTACATTAATAGTAAATTAGTTGCTGAGATACTTTATTTTCCTTTTTACACAAATCAGCAAAATTACAATCTGTTCTGTTATAAAGGAACAAGAACAATAAGTAATAAGGGTAACACAGAAAAGACAAATTTACAACAACATTATACATTAATAATAATTGTTACTGATAACCTTTTTGTAATTTTAAAATTTAATTTTGAAATGATTCAAAATTAAAAAAAAAGAATATAATATACACCCACAGCACACAAATAAATCATTTACACTAATTGCACAATAAATAATATTTACACACAAATAAAAAGGTAATTGTGTTCGTATCTGTTAAGTAAATCCAACTCATTTTACCTATTAAGTCTTGTAAACGTATAGTCACTGTTATCCAGTAAGTTTATCGCGAGATGATTTGGATGTCCGTTTAGTCTTTGTTCGTATGTTTTGCTAAATCGTGCTATTTCCTGTCTTACTGAGTTAAGGCGTATGTCGTTATAGATATATTCGTTTCGTATGTACCATGGTAACCTAAGAAATGATCGTAAAAATTTTCTTTGAAAACGTTCTAAAATGTCAATATTGGTATTTTTTGTTGTCTCCCAGAGTTGTTTTATCCGTACGTCCTTATCGGCTTAAATATTGTCTTGTATAGCAACAGTTTTAATTCGGTTGACAATTGTGGGCGTCTCCCAGTTAACCAAAAAGTATTCCTCAATTTTAAGTTCAATTGTCTCCGTTTCGTCGAAATGTGTTTCTTCCACGTCAGTCGGCGGTCCAGATGAAGCCCCAGGTACTTCACATCTTCTGACTGTGGCACTATAATGTCATTAAGTACTATTGGTGGGCACGTTCATCTACGTAGAGTGAATGTCACATGGACTGACTTAGCTTCATTCACCTTAATCCTCCCCTTCTGTAACCATTCTTGCAAAGATATCAGAAAATCTTGCAAATACCGTGAAGCTACGGTCGGATCTTCATCCACACCCAGGACAGCAGTATCATCCGCAAAAGTCGCTAAAACTGTATTTTCTGTAGTCAGTAAATCTGAAGTAAACAGATCATACAACAGTGGCCCAACAACACTTCCTTGAGGTAGGCCTACGCCGGAATTAATTTTGAATAATTTTGAAAAATTCCATTAAATTTTACTCTAAAACATCTGTCATCCAGATATGATTTTAATACTGTACTTCGTAGAAATTATGAGGCAACAGCGTTTTCATTTTGAAAAGTAAACCCTTATGCCAGACTTTATCAAAAGCCTGGCTTATATCCAAAAAGCAGAAGAACAATAATGTTTTTTCTCAAACGCACTGTTTATTACACGAACTGAATAAATAACTGAGATACTGAAGTAAAAAATATTATTTAATGCAGTAAAACGTTTTTCAAAATATTTTTGTTTTTAAATTAAGTTGAATTTTAGTACCTAGTACATTCAATTTTTTCTGAAGTTATTAACGTGAATCTTTTCAGAATTGTATTTTCTATAAATCTAAATTAATGAAAAATGTACCTTAATTTACTATTTACAAAATAAATTTCACGTTAGACAAAAATGCGTTATTTAACCCCAGGTCTAGTACTTTACGCGAGATCTTTAAAACTGATGAAGGTACATTACTGGGACCAAATTTATTCAATTTATCAGTTGAAAATACTAAGAGACCATCAGATTTGTCTTTTCATTATAGCCTTAAAAATGTCTATAAGGTCTCATTTCACCGAGGGTACTGAATTCTCGTAAAAATCTGTGACCCTGTATAACTTGCTAACGAAGCGTTTTCGGGCCTATGTTTTTATGAACATATTTCTTATTTTTACCAATTGAATAAACTATCAAGAGATTGTCGTGTAGTTCTGAATCACCCGGTATATTTCGTACTTTCTAATATTATTATTCTAACAGCAACTCAAACAGGGATAAAAGTTAGTTGAACATCAACAGCTCCGCCGAATTTCTTAAGTAAAAAGCAAATTACCGCTGTGCAATATTTTAAAACAGTTAGTCGAAGACAATTTCAAGTGTACTTCGACAACTTAAGGTGTCACTATTTACATATTTAAATTCAATTAGTGACGATTACAGAAAATATATTAAATATTTTACGGGAAAATAATACTGACTTCCACGCTACCAGATTTCTGAAGAAAAACTGTTCCGCGTAGTCATTCGTAGGTTTCATTAGTCGATGGATCACAGCCTGATAATTTCAGAACTGAAGGAGAGAGCAGTGGCGTAAGAAAAATTTGTGTTCGGGTAGTTGTTGGTTTTGACATAGTGTATAATATACCTCTACTTCCTCAAAGTGCTTAAAAAATTAAGAGCTTTTGTTTTTACAAAGGAAATTTCAACTTAAAATTTCCAGACAGTATTTTCCCCTAGTGTAGGGCCAATTTTAGACCACGTGAGGTCACTTCAGACGTATCTGGCAGCTCTTATTGCATTCTCAGCATTCGCTCACGGTAGGGTTTTCTCCTTTCTATTGTCCACCCGGTGTTTTTTGCTCTTCTTTGAAGCCCTTAAAATCCCTAATTAGTTGTCTGAGTTTGGTTCACTTAATTAAGTTTCTCTGTTTATTCCAGTTATCTCAATATCCTTTCTGACTTCTTTAAACCATTCATCCGACACCTTAAGTATATTGTTTAGAGTGTTAAAAATTTGTTTTACAAACCAATTGTTATCTATTCTATACAGGTGTCCGAAAAATTGTATTGTTCTTTTTTTAATCGGTTCCAATATTCGTTCATTTATAACAGGTTTTGTTACACTACTTTAGCTGAAAATAATATATTTTCCTCATATAATTTTTTTTAATCCCGAAGCTCTCCATACACTTTTTAAACGAACACGTTAGACATTTTATAAAGAAGTCTCATCATAAAAATAATGGTTAAAATTAAGGTTAATTTATAATTCAAACAAATAGAAATATTATGTAAAAACAAGCAATATTAGTTAGGTTTCTACTTTTCGGTCTTCAATTTCATCTGGTTGTATTTGTACGAGGTCAGGATTAATACATTTAGTAGCAGCTGTTATTTTTAAATTTAAATAAACATCATGAAAAATGTGTATTACAAGTTCAAGCAGTTCAAGTAACCCTTTTGTCTTTTCTTCTGAAATTTAACCTCTGATTCATATTTAGGACTTATACTTACACTATGAAGAGCCTTCTTTCCTCTTCGAAGAAAGTTTATTAGATTGAACGGATCACCCTGAAGGCTCTTTCGACAATAGTGCATAATAATATGCACCTTCTTGCCCTTTATGATATCTTAACCATTGTACGAGGCGTGTTCAGAAAGTAAGTACCGTTTTTTTTAAAAAAAAGTAAAACAATGTTTTTCAACACAATTTTATTTCTACATGAAAGCCCAAACCGTAAACTATTTTTCGACATAGTTTCCACCGATGTTCAAAAACTTGTCGTAGCGGGTGATCAATTTATCATCTATACCCTCTTCGTAGAAGGTTCCCGCCACTGACGTGCACAAAACCAAGAGACTCGGAAGTGCTTTGACTTTTCTCACACGGTACAGTGATGATGGTGAGGATTCTTTAAACAAAATTGTGACAAGTGATGAAACTTGGGTTCGTCATGTCACACCGGAATCGAAACAGCAGTCAATGAAGTGGCGACACACGCAATCCCCGAAGAAACAAAAATTCAAGATGACAATGTCTGCACAAAAAATCATGTGCACTGTCTTTTGGGATCGTAAAGGTGTTTTGCTGATTGATTTTCTTCCAAAAGGTGAAACTATTAATGCGGCAAGGTATTGCAAAACCTTAAGAAAGCTAAGGCGGGCAGTTCAAAACAAACGGAGAGGAATGCTCAGTAACGGAATTGTGTTGCTCCATGACAATGCTTGGTCCCATACCGCTGGTGACACTCAAACATTGGTTCGACAATTTCGTTGGGAGCAATTCGATCACCCGCCCTACAACCCGGACTTGGCAACGTTTGACTACCATTGGTTCCTGCACATGAAGCGCGAGCTAGGCGGCCAACGCTTTGAAACCGACAATGAAGTGAAAACTGCCGTGGAGTAGTGGCTACATTCGTTGGCGGGAACCTTCTATGAAGAGGGTATAGACAAATTGATCACCCGCTACGACAAGTGTTTGAACATCGGTGGAAACTATGTCGAAAAATATTTTAAGGTTTGGGCTTTCATGTAGAAATAAAATTGTGTTGAAAAAATTGTTTTACTTGTTTTTTTGAAAAACTGTACTTACTTTCTCAACACGCCTCGTACATCATGTCTTCTAAAAGGGTCTTCTTTAATTGCTTTACTTTCCTAACTTCCAGAACGGTTTTTAACAGGACTGCAAAATCAAACATTAAATTTCTTGTCATATCGACCCTTCAAATTGATTGTGTTTCCATTTGATCTCACCATTTGTTATTCGACAATTGATGTATTGGATAACTCAATTTACGATCTTTTTGTACAGATGAATAAGACTGCAGAACTAAAGCTAAACTAAATGAACTGTTTGTATAGCCTAACGTTCTCAATTCAACTTAATACCGTTTGTACAAAATAAAAAACTTAGAAATTAAATGTAAGGGTATCATGTTTTACAATTGAGACTTTTATACCGTTACGCGAAAAGAACATTTTTGTAAAGCCATTTAGATCAGTCACATAATTTCCTTCAGGATATAGCTACACTTAAGCCCTTGGTACCAATTGAAAGAGAAAATTTTTCTGACTGGGTAGCACTTAACTCAAAACCGACAATTTTTGACTTAAGATCTTTATACCTATCACTACAGATTTTTTTTATGTTAGGTTTCTATTACTTGGTTAAACTTTTTGTGTAGTTCTTTGTTATTGCATTCATATTGTTTAGTTTCTTTTAATTATTTTATTTAATATGTACACGCCCAATATCATAGTACTTAAATTATACTACAATTGAGCTATGTAAATTATGCTGTAATTAAGAATTACTTTAGTTAAGAAAATTAATTTACTTCATAAAACGTATATTATTTTAAGTGACTTACAATATTATTACGTTTTAATGTAATGTGTTAAAAAATGTTACCTACTGTATGTAAAACCAATTAAAATTAAACTGTTAAAATTTAAGTAACTTATTATTTTAAATATAAGTTGTTTTTGGGCTATAAAGGGCTTCTGTCTTCAACTGGAAGGAGACCCCTTAATTCCTTTTACAAAAGGCTTAAGGGAACCGGCCGGGATCGAAGGCTAGTGTCCTATCCATACATTCACGTCGTGTGGCCTGTTAGTAACCTTGCGACCGCTCATCAGCACGATGACCGTCTCATGGTGAACGGAAGGGCTGCCCATTCCATCCAGGCAGACGGTGGCTTGGGGCACTCAGTCTGCCAACTAAAAAGCTGAAAGCAACAGTAAAGTACAGCTTTTTCTGTCTGACTAGAAATACCGTGAGGAAACTCCTTCATGTATGATTCTGGTTAGGCTTACTAGGCTAGGTCAAGAGATTCGAGAACTTCTAGAACCTCGAGAACTTCAAAATATGAAAAATTATGATTGCGTCCTCACATGTAAAACATTCCGTAGATAAACTAGTGTAGGAGTGAGTATTCTGCTACATCTGTTTATTGATAATTATTAAAGAAGCATAATATAAATTTTTCAAAAAATAGTTAAAAATTTTAATACTGTAATTTCAAGTTAAAATTCATTCATGTGAAATTATTTTTAATTAGGATAAATACTGTTTAAACATTATGGTCTCAACCTACTCTCGGCCACAGCTGTTTTAAATTTCTTTAACTTAATCTTTTTTTTACAACAATTCAAAATTTTAATTGAAAAATTATTTAATAAATTGTTTTATCCTAATTAAAAATAATTCACATGAATGAATTTTAACTTAAAATTACAGTATTAAAATTTTTAACTAATTTTTGAAAATTTAATATTCTTCTTTAATAACTATCCATAAACAGATGTAGCAGAATACTGACTGCTACACTAGTCTTCCAATCTGGTCTCCGGGCGAGGACTATCAGAGGGGACTTCATCAAAAAAATAAAAGTTTCTGAAATCCTTCGAGTTGGAACATGGAATGTTAGGAGCTTAAAACAAACTGGTAGGTTAGAGAATTTAAAAAGGAAAATGGATAGGTTGAAGTTAGATATTGTAGTTATTAGTGAGGTACGCTGGGACGATGGTCAAGACTTCTGGTCAGGGAATTATAAGGTTATTAATACTGAAGCCATCGGTGGCAGGGTGGAGTGGGTATAATAATGAATAACAAAATTTGACAAAGAGTTACCGACTACAAGCAGTGTAGTGATAGGATTATCGTGGTTAGAGTAGATACGAAACCAAAGCCCACCACCATAGTGCAGGTGTACATGCCTACGTCTTCACATAGAAAGGAAGAAATAGAACAAGTATATGAGGAATTAGATGAAGTAATAAAATACAGCTGGGCGATGAAAATTTGATAGTTATAGGAGACTGGAACGCAGTAGTTGGAGAAAGAAAAGAACGAAAGATAATCGGAGAATATGGTCTAGGGAAGAGAAATGACAGAGGGAGTCGGCTGGTATATTTTATTTCTGCTCCAAATATAATTTAGTGATAGGCAATACACTATTTTAAGAATCACAAAAGAAGATTATACACTTGGATGCTGCCAGGTGACCAGGGAAGACACCAAATAGATTATATAATGGTTAGAGAAATATTCAAAAACCAGATTATGAACTCTGAAAAGCCTATCCAGGTGCAGACATAGGAAGTGATTATAACTTAGTAGTAATGGATAGCAGGCTTAAACTTTAAAAACTGAAGAAGAGACAGGGAAATGCCAGGTGGGATGTAGACAAACTAAGAACAAGACAACCAAATAGGTTTCTAGGAGAGTATTCACAAAGGGATAGAAGAAAGAGGTAATGACAAAAGAAATGTAGCGGAGGAGTGGATAAACTTCAAGGAGGTGGTAGTGAAAGCAGCGGAAGAATAGATAGAACATACTAAAAGAAGAGGTAGGAAACCTTGGATTACTAATGATATTTTAGAACTGATGGATGAGCGAAGGAAATATAAAAACGCAAAGGACGAAAGAGGCAAAAGGCAATATTGCTACTTGAGAAATACCATAAACAAAAGATGTAAGAAAGCGAAGGAAAATTGGATCAGAGCGAAATGTACGGACATTGAAAGTAAAATGGTAGTTGGTAAAGTAGACGGAGCTTACAGTAAAATAAGGAAAAATTTTGGAGAACGAAAGAAGAAAGCTGTTAATCTACAAAGTGCAGGTGGCAAACCATTGTTGAACGGCCAAGAGAGCTGAAAGATAGAAGGAATACGTAAACCAACTCTACAGGGGAAAAAATTAGGACATGATGCGACAGAACAAGAAACTGACGTTGAAGATCAAAGAGGGGACCCTATACTACGGGAAAAATTCGATCGGGCACTTAAGGATATGAATATGAATAAGACGGCATGAATAGATAACATACCATCGGAATTATTATTACGTTGTGGAGAAGTTGCTCAAAACAAATTGTACAAACTTGTGTGAAAAATTTATGAGAGTGGAGAAGTACTATCGGACTTTAAAAAAAAATATTATGATTTCTATACCAAAAAAGTCAGGAGCGGAGAAGTTTGAACATTACAGAACCCCAGCCTAACATGCCATGCATCCAAGATACTGACAAGAATTATATACATGCGAATAAAACACCGAGTAGAAGAAGTGTTGGACGATGACCAATTGGGATTTAGAAGGAGAATGGGAACTCGAGATGCAATATTGGCTCTGAGATTGATTATTGAGAAAAGGATAAAGAAAAACAGAACTACTTATATGGCGCTTGTAGATGTAGAGAAAGCATTTGACCGTCTGGACTGGAGTAAAATGTTTGAAACTTTGAAAAGGCTAGGAATTAATACAAGGAAAGGAAAGTTATATACGGTCTGTATAAAAATCAAACGGCTGTTTTGAGAATTGAGGGGTACGAAAAAAATGCTGCTGTAAGAAAGGTGTACGACAAGGTTGTTCATTATCACCACTACTTTTTAACTTGTGTATAGAAGAGACTATAAATGAAGTGAAGGAGACATTTGACGCACGAAAAAAAATTCAAGCAGAAACAATAAAAATGCTGAGATTCGCCAATGATATAGTAGTATTAGTCGAGACAAAGAAAGAACTGGAGGATATCTTAAATGGAATGGATGAGATCATGAGAAAGGATTACTTCATGAAAATTAATAAGAACAAATCGAAAGTGTCGTGCAGCAGCAATAATGGTTTAGAAGAGATGGGAAATGTAAAAGTAGGCAACGAAAACATACAGGAAGTTGGGGAATCCTGCAACCTAGGGAGTAAAATAACAAAGGATGGTAGAAGAACCACACGTGATATCAAAAGTAGAATTGCTCAAGCTAAAAAAGTCTTTGGAATAAAAAAAACAGCTTACTGACCACAAATATTGATTTACAGATAAGGAAAATTTTTTTAAAACATTATGTTTGGAGTGTAGCATTATACGGGAGTGAAACGTGTGTGATAGGGGCTGTAGAAAACAAGAGGATAGAAGCTTTAGAAATGTGGTGTTACAGGAAAATGTTAAGATTCGGTGGTGGACAAAATAAGTAATTTAGAGGTTCTTAGGCGAGTGGATGAAAAAAGAAGTATATTGAAGCATCTTACCAGAAGAAGGGATAGGCTGGTGGGCATATTTTAAGATATCCAGGTATTGGGCTATCAATAATGGAGGGTAATATTGAGGGAGTAAATTGTAGGGGGAGGCAAAGATTAGAATATGTAAAGCAAATTACAAAAGATGTAGGGTGTTACAGGTATGCAGATATGAAACGACTTGCGCAAGATAGAAAGCTTGGAGAACTGCATCAAACCAGTCGAGAGACTGACGGCAAAAAAAATTTTTTTTTTGTTAATTGTATAAAATCATTAGATCTGTCCGTGAAAATTTGTATTTTCTTGGTCTGATAACCCACAGAAAAAATTATGGTTTCATTTCTTAAAATAATTTGAATAAACCAAGTCATTTAATCTGAGAAAAATAATTTAGCGGCAGTTGGAATTAATGCCGCTAAAGATGAAAGCGTACTGTTTAAAAAGTATGCTGTTTAATAACACATCATAGTTAAAAATTAGCACACATTCAAATAGCTTAAAGATAAAATATATTTCTTACATGAATTTAGAAGATCTTTTTCTAAAATGAGCTCTGTAAGCATTTCTACGTTAAAGTGGTTTGATTACTATTGAACTGTTATCGAATTGTTAAGGGTTGAGGAGGTAGCAGGTAGAGTAGAAGAAGACAGAGAATACTGTAAAGTGACAGAGAGAGAACACTGTCGGAAAAAAGTGACCACCTTTATCGAAAGGAGGTAAAGGAGGACAAAGGAGATCCTCATTAAAATTAAGTCAAAACGTGTCAATACACACAGCGGGGGTTTTTGGCCCATTCGGTCCCTGGGCCAATATGACCACTCCCGATATAACTACAGTAGCTTATATATTATATAGTATATTAATGTTATAACTGACATTAACATTGACTGTAATATATGAAGTAAAACAGCTATAATACTATGTCTATCATACATAGGTTCTAATATAAAAAGCTTGTTGGTTCTTTTTCAGAAATCTATCTATTGAATAACATATTTTACCTGATGCACGGCTCGTTCCTTTGTAATTTAGTCCCACAATGTTATTACTAGGTTTCCTATTTATTACTCTCTACTCTTTCTTCAGGAAGGAGATAGAGGGTACTTTTATTTCACCCCTGTCGTAAATTAATTAAGTATCTGTAACTTATCAACGGGTTAATTTACGACCTACCTACTAAGTACCTTGTTATTACCATTATCGCCCATTGTGCTTAAGTCATATGGGGCAGAAGAATGCCGGGCAGAACACTACCACTTGAATTCTGTATTTGGCGAGAAAGATAGTAAGACAGAAATAGCAGCTAATAACAAATGCAAAAAGGGGTGAAATATGGAGCAAAACAAAATGCTACACACGAAATAAGGCAAACCGTATCTTTATTGCTGTCAAAATAAAATCCTCACTTTGCATTATCTCGAAAGACTAGACCATTTCTGTCTATAAAAGAATTTAATCCATCATGTTACCATTTCGCGCGGTAAACAGGTTTCGAAACAAAACATCTTATTTTCTCATCGTTCTTATGCGTACGGGACAGTACATTTTATTTTTATTTGGCAATTTTGGTAATAATTGCTTACATTCATCTAAATTCATAACCCCAGCAGCAACTTCACGTAGCAATGATACTAAAAAATTTTGTTTTTCGTCAGTTCCTGTACATAATTTATTTTTACTATGTGAGAACATTCTTTACTGTTTTCAAACAAAACAGGGCACCTCAGTCTGCCAAAATCAGACCGTGGAAAGGTGTTTCTAAACAATGACCCGTTTTACTGTAAATCATACAGTATAACATATATTTTTATATCATACTGCACACTAAATTACAATTGTACAAACGAACGATTATACCGGTTCTGTACGGCAAATTATTTCGTTCAGCAAGTAAAAAAAAATTGATCATTGAACTTTGTTCAGTTTATGTGGATCTTTCACGTAAATTCATCGTTAGTTTAAGTTTTGAAGTTATAGGAAGAACTTAAGACCTGAAAGCACTGTAATCTACAAGCCAATTTTTTTCTCTTCATCAATTTTTTATGACTATCGTAGTAATTTATGTAGTACTGAGTTGTTTCATATTAGGAAAATGTGAAATAAATAACAAATTTTATATGAGAATTTTTTTCAGATGAAGCTTCCGGTGAAGAAAAAATACTGCGTGGTTGCATAAAAGTGGCGCCCGGTTTAGATATGTGCGAAATTTTAAAGAAATCAGCAGAAGAAAGCGGTTGTACTAAAGATGTGTGCGAGCTATGCAGTGAAGACAATTGTAATCGATCTAGTCACTTAAGTAGTTCCATCCTGATTATTGTAATAGCACTATTGAAATGAATTATTTTATTATAACATTACTACATTATTGCAGATATTAAAATTTCTTTTATAAACCAAAAACTTGTTGCGTATCTGAATTTTGTTGTTATGTATAAAATTTAAAAAATTTCCAAAACTATAGCCATCTAATACAAGTTGGTCACAAGACTACCTTAATAATTATTTGCTCCAAATATTTTTCATTTTCAGTGACTACTGAATTTAATGAATATGTCTAGTCATTTCGTATACGTTGTCGCACAAGATAAAAAACACAATTGCAACAAAAGTTCAACGGAATTTACTAAAAATTGCTGCTATTAGTATATGCAATGAAAACGCTATTGTGAGAATCTTCAAAACATTTCAAGTTTTTATTACTATCTCTGGCATATATGAATCAAAAAACATGTTTTTTTAGCGATTGGTGTGCGTCTGTGTGTGCTTGTGTCTGGGTGTGAACAAAATATCTCAAGAACTGAACATCGTACGAAGTTGAAACATAAAACTTAATTTTCAAAGGACCAGGGGGATAGCCCTCTGCTTGAGTAAGTGGTTTTTCATAGCCCGAGGCACGGGCACGTGCTTATAACTTTAATAGGTGAGTCGGTTGCGGCTTGTGTGGAGTCGGATGAACTTTTCGGCTAACAAACAGGAAATTTCAGAGATGGGCTTCCGGGGTCCCCGTTCATCGTGGCAAGACCCACGGTCGAGGCGTTTGATGTAAAATTCGGTTTATTGAAACCTTTACTCGTTGTAAACTGTTCTCGGCTTACGGCTAACCGATCTGTAGAAAAAGTCCAAGGTAATTTTTTTTCTGGAATAATTTTAATTCCTTACCATTTAAATTTAAGCCTTTTTTTGTTATAACTAGAACTAGGATATATTGTTCTGGGTCGCTGTATGGAGAAATCATTGTACTCTTAGCAAAAGTTATATGGTGAATTCTGAGAAATGCTACAGTCTGGAGGTGGCTTATTTGAGAAATCCATTTTTTCAATTATTTATTCTTATCAAACCATCTTATCAAATATTATTTGAGAAATCCATCTTTTAATATTATTCCAATAGTTTTCGTTTTGCTTTGATTAACGAGAAAAATTTCAATTAAAAAATAATCTATATTCAACTTTTGTAAAATATATTCATAGATATCCCAAAAGGAACGGAAGTGTGGGATAATTGTCTTTCTTAAGACGTTTAAGCATGATTGAGTCTGCTTTCTTTCTGCGAATTTCTAAATTACAATATTCTATGGTTTTACTACTGCATCATGTATACCTGACCATGCTATTTTTTTAAAGTTTTGATCCTTATCTTTTAAATATTATAATATATTGAAATATGGTTAATATTTAATTAATGTTTTTATTGTGTGTGAATGTGTTGAGTTGCGAAAATGTGTGTGTGCTTAAAACCTGCTTAAAACAGCCCTACTCCATAATCTGGGTTGGAGTCCTTTTATGTTTCATCTTTTAATTTCTTCTTCACATGTCTGTTCTTTCAGCGAGCTTTTTTTCATATCCTCACACATTTTTTTCTGCTCAACGAATTCAACATGAATCAATTTTACTCAAAATTTATACAATATTTGTTCCTGGGTTTATTCCTAATAGTTTTATAACGTCACACTTACTTATATTACCATCATTATAGGTTGAAATGGCATCATGAATACCTAATGTCATGGTTTTAATGCCAACAAATACAGATTTGGGGATTCTACTCCAGATGATATGGTTGAATGACTCGCTTATATTTTAAGTGTTGCCATGAAGGCATTTTTGTAATAAATCAATTCGAGACAAATCAGCTAAGACAGGTTTGATAAAATCTAGTAGTACAGCAGTAGGCAGTGAATGCTTATGTGAGTACTTTTTGTTTTCCTTGATGGCCTTTTGATAAAAAAAGGCAACTAGCTACGCAAAATGTTTCCTCAACAACTCAAAAGGGACAATTTTCGTCATGCAGTACTATTTAAAAAAATTCGTAAATAAATTAAAATTGGGAATAAAAACATAAATTTGGTATCAAAATGCTCAGAAATTACCAAATATTTATATAAAAATATAAAAACAAAATTGATTTTTTTTTTTTTGGGTAGTAGTTACCTTAATGGGCGCTGGCTACTGCCATGCACGTAGCTAGTTCGAGTGCTTCGACCAGTGCGCAGGTGAGAGTGAGTGTGTGCTGAACGATGGTACAGTCCGCTTGTGTTCGTGTGTGTTCAATAAAAGCATTATTCAAATTCATACATTGACTCAATTATTTGTGTATTCATCCAACCATTCATTCAATTAATTAAAATATATTTTTTTATTAAACATTATTTTCCTTTGTTTGCACCACTACATACATGATAATGAACAGCCAAAACAAAACAAAATTAATTATAAATCCTGATGATGTCTCCGTGAGAGACGAAAGATCTCGAAAGAATATAATACTCTGAGGTGAGTTTTATATTTAATTTTGTTTTGTTTTAGCTGTTCATTATCATGTATGTATTGAAATATATATGTTTTTTTATTTCATTCAAAATTGGTTCATGTCAGACAATTTAATTTAAACAGTTTTTTTGTGCAACGATTAGTTTAGCGGCAATCAGTGATTTTCGGTTCTTCTTTTCATCAAACTCGACAAAAGTGGAATTTTTCAAAGAGCGCAGTCTTGGTGAGCATTTTACGACAAAAGTGTATAAACTTATAGAAACAATAAAAGAAACCTACAACTTTTATTTTAACAATTTTTCTCTATAGAGACTATTTTAGAGGCAATAGATTTTTCCTAATTTTTAAGTTCTACAAAGGTTTTATTTTTTGTTATTCACTCATAATTAAAATATTGTTTTGAATTTTGCATTGTTAATAGTTTGAAAGTGGAACTGCTGCAATTTATAATAATTTTGTTACTCGCAAGAACGATAAACTGATGAACATGTAGTTATTATCAAACAGACGTAGTTACATGGTTCTTTATTTACATTGGCAAGGGAAAGTCTTTCGAGTGTTTCACACTAAATTTTTATTACTTTAAATTAGTATTATATTGGTAAACTAGTGTAAACCCAATTCTGGTTTTACAAAATGTCTTGAATTGCCACTTTCCTGTTTACTATGTCATTTAAATTAATCAGCCAGTTGAAATGTAAACTTAACAGTCCCTACCGACCATGTAACTTAAGTACTTTTCATACATGTAGTATGTATTATGTCGTGTAAATCATATACTGTACCTACATTATGTATAGGCCTATGTATAACGTCTAGTAGGTTGTAAGGTTTGTCCGCCTTACAATTTTCGTTTACGAATTTTAAAGTTATTTACCCACACCTAACCCGTGGCTTCTATTGTAAAAACCTTTGAAAAATTGTGAATTGGGAATGGTCTTTCTACTTCAGTAATAAAACAGAAGAAATCATTTTTAATTTCCAAGTTATTTATTATTTAAAATTTTATTTTAACATTGATTCATATTGTAATTTTTATTACAAGTAGCACGTAATTCTGTATTAATAGGCTAAGTTAGTTTTTCTCCTTAGCTTAAGTTACATTCGTTTTACCCCCGGAATTTTCTAGGCCTAAGGCCTATTTTTCAGTTCTCATGGTTAAAAATCCTTAACTTACAGTTTCGTACCGTGGAAATTTTTCTGTTTCATCTATAAGTACTTTCCGTAGAGGGCTGCCGGCTTTATCAGCTTTTTGTCCTGCTAATTAACGCTTTTATTTTATGCCGGTTTGTCCACGATTTTCCTAACGGCTTGCGTGATTAAGAAATTACATAGGTCAAGATTTGAACCAGATATTTAGGATAACGATTATGTTACTATTATCTTCGTCGTCGTCTTCATGGATTAGGCTGTGCGTTAGCCTGTTCCGGCGCCCATCTCTTCCTCGGTCTACCAATACATCTTTTACCTGTCGGATTATGGATCAATGCATTTAATGGAAGGCGATCTTGGGACATTCTTAACACATGCTCTGACCACTTTTCTTTGTATGTCCTTATAGTGTTCAAAAATGGTTGGGCACCGCATTCATTCCTTATTACTTCATTACGAATGCGATCCTCTCTTGTGCAGCCCTTTACTTACTTTATAAAACTTTAGCAATGTGTTTTTCCTGGCTCTATTCTTGAGAGATTGACTTATTGCACCACATACCATGTTGAACTTAGTTACTTTTTGATGCACATCATGGTCATAATCATACTAACATCGCATCCCAAGTATTTAAAGTTAGCTACTTGCTCCAAACTCTTGCTTCCAATCACTATTTTAGACCTTGTAGGCCATTTTCCATGGAAAGTTATAATTTTTGATTTGCCTGCAGAAATTTTCATATTAAAATGTTTGCCAATTATGAAGAGCTTATGCACTGCCATTTGCAGCTTGTCCTCGGATTCCTGTATAATCACAGTGTCGTCAGCAAATAATAAATAGTTCATAAAAGTATTACGGGTAAGAGCGATACCCTTGTCTACTTCATGCTGCCACATAGACATAAGCTCATTGACATTTATATATTAAATAAAGCAGGTGAAATTGGACAACCTTGATAGTAGAGTAGAAATGTGCGTTCTGGCACAACCTTGACCTTTGACCTCGACCTTGACCTCAAAAAAAAAATCACGTCAAAAAAAATTTTTTCTTGGGAAAGTTCCAAACTCAATTTCCTCCGCAACCGCTGGGCCGATTTTGATGCGGACGGTACCCACGTGACCGGGAGATCGAGATCTACAAGATAAGCCCTAAACCTCGTCGATCCGATAACCAGGTCACGAGTTAAAACGATCTCAGGTTCCATCGGGGATACGGCTACGGATTAGGGCTTATCTTGTAGATCTCGATCTCCCGGTCACGTGGGTACCGCCCGGATCAAAATCGGTCCAGCGGTTGCGGAGAAAATCGAGTTTGGAACTTTGCCAAAAAAAAAAAAAAAAAAATTTGGCGGGATTTTTTTTTTTTTTTGGCAAATTTTCAAACCCGATTTTCTCCGCAACCACTGGACCGATTTTGATGCAGACGGTACCCACGTGACCGGGAGATTGAGGTCTACAAGATAAGCCTTAAACCTCGTCGATCCGATAACCAGGTCACGTGTTACAAGCGATCCTCGATGGAAACTGAGATCGCTTGTAACACGTGACCTGGTTATTGGATCGACGAGGTTTAGGGCTTATCTTGTAGATCTCAATCTCCCGATCACGTTGGTACCGCCCGCATTAAAATTGGTCCAGCAGTTGCGGAGAAAATCGAGTTTAAAAATTTGCCAAAAAAAAAAATAATAATAAAAAAATCTCGCTAATAAAAGTTCCAAACTCAATTTCCTCCGCAACCGCTAAACCGATTTTGATGCGGCTGGTACCCACGTGACCGGGAGATTAAGATCTACAAGATAAGCCCTGAACCTCGTCAATCCGATAACCAGGTCACGTGTTACAAGTGATCTCCGATGGAAACTGAGATTGCTTGTAACACGTGACCTGGTTATCGGATCGACAAGGTTTAGGGCTTATTCTGTAGATCTCAATCTCCCGGTCACGTGGGTACCGCCCGCATCAAAACCGGTCCAGCGGTTGCGGAGAAAATCGAGTTTGAAAATTTGCCGAAAAAAAAAAATAATAATAAAAAAATCTCGCAAATTTTTTTTTTTTTTTTAGCAAATTTTTAAACTCGATTTTCTCCGCACCTGCTGGGCCGATTTTGATGCGGGCGGTACACACGTGACCGAGAGATCGCGATCTACAAGATAAGCTCTAAACCTCGTCGATCCGATAACCAGGTCACGTGTTACAAGCGATCCCCGATGGAACCTAAGATCGCTTGTAACACGTGACCTGGTTATCGGATCGACGAGGTTTAGAGCTTACCTTGTAGATCTCAATCTCCCGGTCACGTGGGTACCGCCCGCATCAAAATCGGTTTAGCGGTTGCGGAGAAAATCAAGTTTGAAAATTTGCAAAAAAACAAAAATTGGGCGGGATTTTTTTTTTTTGCCAATTTTTAAACCCGATTGTCTCTGCAACCGCTGGACCGATTTTGATCCGGGCGGTACCCACGTGACCGGGAGATCAAGATCTACAAGATAAGCTTTAATCCGAAGCCGTATCCCCGATGGAACCTGAGATCGCTTGTAACACGTGACCTGATTATCAGATCGATGAGGTTTAGGTGCCAGCAGGACCCGGACGTCCCGTAGAACGCGTTACGTCCGGTTTCGACCGTTAGGTTCTTTCGGGATACGAACAATCGGTCATTTTGGTAATTTTGGTAATTTCGTTTCGGGACACCCTGTACTTTAGTTTATTAGCATTGACGTCATTCGTTTTTATCTATGCACATGACAGACTATTGATTCAGATGATGCAACTTGTTTATGCAAATTTAAATGCACAGTTAATTTTTCTAAATGATGCAACGTATTATTCTTTAAAATCACGAGTCGCCGAGTCAGCGATAAGTTATTTCTTTCAATTTTAAAAACCAACAACGTCATACCGCTTGTTATTATGTGCCAAACCGCAGACTCAGCGTTTTCAATGCATTAGCATAGGATAATTATCTGTATAAAAGGTCGCCGATTTTCCCATTGTACCATAAATCTACTACCACTGTTCTACACTGCTAGACACATCTTCATCTTCTCCTGAATGTTGCTACGCTGCTAGACACAGTTCTTCTTCTCTACCTACCGTTAATTGAAGGTGAGTTTTATTATACTTTAAATATTTTTTAAAATTTAAAAGATTCTAGCACCTTTAAGAAATATACACTTTGAATCTTTAATAAAATTAAAACCTAAAATCTGTTTATGAAATTAAGACGTAGAACCTGTTGGTACTGCAACATTACCAGTTTTAGCCGTTGTTGGTGCAGCAACAACAACAACCGTAACTGTACACTGAATATTTAGTCTGCTGTTTTAATCTGCAACAACAACAACCGTTATTGACGTAAACTTAGAATGAAATAAATTTGAACTCTATTGTTTTAGTCTGCAGCACAACAACCGTTATTGACGTAAACGTAGAATTAAATAAATTCGAACCTAAAATCTTTTTGTAAATTAAGACTTTGACGATAGTCGTAAGTTGAACTTCGAACGTAGTAGTAGTATTAAAAATCGTTTTATATTTTCCGTTGACAGCATGATTTACGCTATAACAATATTCCTATGCGTTATAGCGTTACTGTTCATAGTGCTGTTTTGTTACAACCATCCTAACGTTGTCAGATGTCCGGTATGTTTGGCTAGAGTACCTAACCGAGTGCTGCTACCATGCCGGCATGTGACATGCACAGTGTGTTGGCTGAGGTTGCGGCATTGTCCCAGGTGCAGGAGACGGATTGAAGGAAATATAGCAATCTTCCTGTGAGGTTAGTAGTTTTATCATGTAGCAATACGAAAATAGTAAATACACCCTGAACGATCGCTGTTACAACGTGTTATCTGTTTCAGAATCTGAGGTGACGACAAAAAAAATTAGACGTCGGACAAAACCTGGAGAGGCATCGATCGGCTGATAACTATTGAAAGGTAAGATGGAAACAGAACTTGTAACTAAATTCATAACACCATAATTATTTGTAGGGTAGAGTTGACGACGTAAATCTTGGTTTATTTTCAGGATGTCAGCATTCAGCACTCGATACCTTGATTGTCCGTTCAGGAGGAATCACCTGTTCACGCCCAAGGACCTGATACGACACACCGTCCACTGTTGGAAGGAGAACGGGAAGCCTGACCGTATAAAGTGCATATTTAACAGGGAGCATTATATAGAGCCTCACTTATGGACGCGTCACATCACCAAGGAGTGCATGTATTCCTGGGCTAACCTAGACGAATTACCATTGGATGGCGATGAAGAGCTCCAGTCATATGTAAATATACAGATTATATAAATTAGCTGTAAGTAGGTTACTGTTCATAGTCGTTACAGAATGGCCATATGACTTGCGATTTCAGCGCAGAGATGGATAGGGGGTATTACAGGACTCTAAGATCTCATCGCGATGAAGACGACCCATGCAAGTTCAACAGTCACTACCGATTGCAGACCTGCTACGAAAGGAACAACAGAGCTTCACACGTAAACCACGTATTACTGTTAGCCTACGTGATGTACGAATTTTGCGATAGGCGCTAGTAATCTTTTATTTCATTGTTGCAGGCGTCTACGAAAGGAGGAGGAGTACCACAGGAGACTAATACGGTTTCGGAAAGAGCTGCTGGAACTACAACACAGAATTCTCGTCTATTCGACCCGGAAGACCTTCGAACGCATGTCCCTCTGAATTCTTCCTCGGAAGGATCCATTTACAGCGACAACTGGCGTATAAGCTGCGTACTAGGTGACATCGAGTGTTCGGAGGAATTCTACAGGGTAATCGAGGGGACGTTCCCGCAAGCCTTTGTGCATTACATCGATCCGCTAGAGCTCCTGCTAGATCTGCCTTCGCCTATTTCGTTCGCCGCCTTGACAGATTCGCTCAAAGACTACGTAGACAGCCTTGTGTTCAACATCGACCATGTTTGTAAAAATGGTACTGTTGAGCCGTAGGATGATGGATGCCGATAAACCGGACCTCGAAAGATGCGCCTTGATCCGCTGTTCAGACTCCAATCGCGCGACTTGTAAAGAATGCGGATGGTGGAACTCTTCCGATACCACTCTACTACACGCGAGTAAAAATCACATTCTCTCGAGTCCGGAATGTAGTTTAGGCAGAGAAGTAATGGAATGTTACAGGTTTTTCCAAGACGTCGCCGACGTCTCCGAAATAATTTTAAAAGAAACATTTCAGAAGTGGCCTCATGAATCCCCTCAGGTGAACGACCTCGTAAACTCGGGGTTCTATTATACGGGTATACTAGACGTCACTGCATGTATCGAATGCGGCGTAGAGCTATATCAATGGCGAGTCGACGACGATCCAGACACCGAACATAGGAAGGCTTCGCCATATTGCCCGTTAGTAAATAGAAGAAGAAAAACTCGCAAGAGAAGAAGCCGAAGGTGATCGATGTAGGCTTCTTCATATTGTCAGTTGTTAAATAAAAAACTCTAAGGCTGTAATATTTAATAAATAAATGTATATATAAAAAAACGTCTGTTCCTTTCAAAATCCTTCTTTAACCTAGATATAAGCAGTGTCGCTCTCAGGGCAACGCACGATGAGCTTTAGAAGTGGTATAGCGCGCGAGCTTCACAAGCAAGCATGCAAGAACTATCCGCCGTTCTCAGTGCAACGCACGATGAGCTTGAGAAGTGGTATAGCGCGCGAGCTTCACAAGCAAGCCCGCAGGAACTATCCCACCGTAAACGTAGAGCTGACACATGGTCAGACAATTGAATGACTGAGTCATTTAAGAGCTGAAGAGGTAGAGGTGTAAAAGATACTAATCAGATTTATATTCTCTGAAAGTAAAGAATGTCATTATACAGCCAGACCTTATGGTGAATGATGCGGTGGTATCATTTACGGAGTGGAAGATATCGACGGCTGAGAACCAGAGGAACGTAACTGCAAAAATCGGTTTTTTTTGTTTTTTCACTATTCCTACATAACTTTTTATGCTGCACAACATGGTATTAATGATATTTCTCTATCTCCTAATTTAACCGATATTTGGTAGTTACGTTTTTCGAAAAAATTCTGTTAGCTCAGGACCAGAGAAACGTATTGGTAGATACGTTCCGTGCCTCGCATTGCACTTCAGAACCAGAGAGACGTATCTGTCACTTTATGCTTGTCTGGTTCTGATAAAGTATTGTTTTTAAAACCAGGGAGCCGATGTCTGGGTTATATTATTTTAATAAGGCATTAATATTTCCATTCATGATGTGTGTTTTTAAACAAACAATAAACAAACTACAAATAATTTATTGTGTACACGAAAAGTAATCTATGACTCATTCTTTCGCATATGAGTAATCCAGTGTACATCAACGTACCATATTTTTAAACGTATTTTAGTTATTTTCATTCGGCTTTAAGCTTCTTTCGTGAATAAGTGGTTTCTGATTGTTACTTTTCTGTAATGGAATATTCTTTACAAGAAAATTCCGTTCAAGATTTTAGATAAAAAACGCAATTTAAATTACGAAAAATTCAACACTAGTAGCACCAGTGCAATTAAGTAATTGTTTGTACTGTAGTTTGCGCCAACGGTAACGGCATTTTAAAAAATAACAGGCACAAGGCATGAATATATTTAGAAAATTTTGGAGGTTAAAAACACTGACAAACAATGACAATATTTATCACTTCTCATAAAAGAGATTCCGACAGCACGGGTTACCAAAATCGGTGATTCAATTTATCATTCCATATCCCGTAAAAAGACGAATGTGATCATTGCCTGAATTTTTGCAATTTGATACGTAATGAACAAAAGGCTGAGGGAATAATGTAAGAGGTGCATTTAGCCCGAAAGAATTCGGCTTGAGATTTTAAAAACAAAATTAAAGAAGACGCAATTGCTCCAAAATGCCATCTTCTAGAATTTTATTTAGAAGCAGTTAGATACTGTCCATCAGTTAATGCAAAAGCAATTTTTTATAAACGTAGATTAGTGTACCTATATAATTTAACTGTTTTTAATGTTGCTTCAAAACGAGCAACATATTACATGTGGCATAAAGGTATAGCTGGGAGAGGTTCAGCAGAGGTAGCTTAATGCCTTTTCAAAGAACTTGAAAAAGATGCTGATGGACTGCCGGTTTATTTCCGATACTTGTGGCGGACAAATCAGAAACAGTAATGTCTCTGCAATGCTGCATTATATTTTCCAATTTTTTAACATTCCTGTAATAGAGCACTGTTGTTTTAAACCTGGACATTCGTGCGATCTGTTCATGCGAGCATTAAGAAGTGTTCAAAGAACATCGATATAATTATCCCACTGGTTGGTACACAGTTGTCGAAAAGCTTCAATAAACTAGAAAATATGAAGTTTTTGAAATCTGCCTACAAGATTTCCTAGATGTTTCTAAATGGAAGAAAGAAAAGTTAAAAACATGAATGTCAGTAAAAATGAGATCCAGTGGTTGGCATTGTTAATTTTAAATACCTTAAAAGTTACTGTTATTATTTACTCTCAGTATATTCATGGAGCTAATAAATTCGAAAAATTTGCTACTCACAGAAGGATATCGGAATCAAAATTAGATGAACGTTTTGAAATTCAAACCCTTATTTTGTCCGTTGTACAAGGGTACAACAGACCATTGAAAATTGTTGAAGAAAAAATGAAAGACTTGTTTGATATCTGCAATTCGCGGATAATAAAAATCCACTACGTTTACTTTATAACGTGTTAGAAAATGACAATGTAATTCCAGAAATAAAGAAGGCGACAAAAAAACACAAAAATAGGAAAATTGAAGAAATCGGTAATAAAAAATTCTTACGAAAATACCAGGAAAAGCAAAAAAAATCAAATATTAAAAGTAAACAAATTTTTACCCTAATTTTTTCGAAAACTGACAGAGTAAACAATTTTGTTTCAATTTCACATTGATCATAAAAAACTTTAATTTGCAAATATTTTCTTGTGTCTAATGTATAAATTTTTGTATTGCAAATATGTTAATTGTAAGGCTTTTTTGTTTAAACTGTTTCAATTTGAAATTACCTTATGTGTTTGTAAAAAGTGGTCATTCTATTGACCGAGAAGTCGGTGGCCGCTAAAAAAAGTTTAAGTTTTAAGTTTTCATATTGTCAATATTTTTAAGTTTATTATTTGAAAATTTCTTCTAAGTTTTCGTATCCTAATTATTACGTTTCATATTTTAAATATTTTGAGAAATTTCCTAATTTTTAAATTGTTTATTTTAAAGTATTCTTAGTTATTTTGTAAACAATTATAACTAGCAAAAATTTATACATAAAATTTTTTTAGGTAATTCCATCTGTAGCTAAATAAAAATAAAACGGAGTTTTTAATGAATAAAACCATATGATAAACATGTGTGTAGAAACGTATGAATACCATTCTCAGTCTAACTTACTTTATAGTTCAGAACCAGAGAAACGTATCTGTGTAAACACCAAAATAAATCGCAATATCAAGGGCATTTTCAAAAATTAATTTTTACATTAATTAAGAAGCATTAGTAAAGAGTTTAAATAACTTTCTATTGATAAAGGTTTTTGAAAAAATGTAATGGTTTTTCCAAAAAATGATGAAATCTACCTTTGTGGACTTTCTTTTTGCTCTCCTGTAAAATCAGTAAAATGCAGATACGTTCCTCTGGTTTTCAGCCGTCGACTTCATTCATAGTAAACGTAAGAGTGTTGTCAATGACCCCAACATCTTGTAAAAACCAAAGTACGTCATCTTATCAATGAGTATTTGTCATCACACCACACTTCATTTATAGAATTTTGTTGCATAAGCAATTTATTACTTTATAAATATTTTAAATAATTCGTTTATTTGTCAGTTCAAAGTCGATTATGAAAGTGACAATATATTTTTACTTAGTAACGCTTTATGCGTATAATACTAACGCAAATTATACGGTAGCATTAAGTTACTTACAAAACTATGGTTTTATGGGTAGGAATAACATAGTTGACGAGGCAAAGTTTCAGTCTTCATTAAGTATATTTCGAGAATTTTATAAATTAAACAATACTAATGGATTCATAACCGATGAAGTTATGGAGTTAATGAAGAAACCTAGATGCGGCGTTAACGATATTATTGCATATTATAGTGTAAAACCAGTCATGTGGCAGCATAGAAATTTAACCTGGCACTTTGCTTTATCCTCTGTTGATGTTCTAAATGTAACAGGGAGGGCGTTTGATCAATGGTCAAAGCATTCAAGTTTAACATTTACGCATAGTAAAACACATCCCAATATATTGATTTCATTCAAACGTTTACAACATAAGTATGAAGATTATAACAGAACTAATTGTTTATTTCCATTTGATGGTAAAGGATTCATACTAGGTCACTCATATTATCCAACTTGTTTATCCGATTTGTTTGCAAACATACCGCTCGGGATCGAATCATCGTACTGTCACTTTAATGGTAATATCTATTTTTTTCAAGGTACTAGGTATTATGAATATAACGAATTTAGTAAAAAGTTAATAAGAACAGGTAAAAATACACTCAATGTAGTCGGTATAAATTGTTACATGGACGTGTTGATGAATAGTTTCAGGGATCTTCTATTAAAATTTAATGTCAGTCCGCTTAAATCAAAATAAAATATGTTATATTGGTAATCATGCTTTATTCATCACGTACGTCACAGGTCGGGGTCTTATAAGATAGATCGATAGCGTAAAGATTATTTCATTCAAGCTCGAATGAGCGTATTATCCTATTTAAATAAAGTTGTTGAGTAGCAGTGATAATGTGTGTCTTCAGCACGGAAGACTCTATAATGATGTCTAAGTTGAATTCAGAGGAATATCGATTTAGAACGTTTGACGGTTGGACAAACAGCTTCGCGAGTCCGTCGGATTTGGCAGCCGCCGGTTTCTACTATACAAAAGAAGAAGATTTAGTACGTTGCGCATTTTGTCAGGTGGAACTCTGCCATTGGGTGGATGGAGACAATCCAATGAATGAACACTTTCGGTGGTCACCAAGCTGCAGTTTTCTCCAAAATATACCGATTGAATATGATAAAAAAACATCAGAACAGTGTTGAGACGTTTGTGGAACAGGCGAATTTTCATCTAGAAAATAAATTATGCTGATTCATTAGTTTTTAAGAGTATGAATTTGTTAGTGAAAAATTAAAAATAATATTCTGTGCCAACGTAATGAATAACAAACGACTGCGTCAAAGATTGATCAGATTTCAGCAAAAACTGGAACTGTTGAAACGGCAGATTAATTTATACGAACTTACTGTAAAGACAACCAAACAATTATCATTATTAAAAATTTAGTAATACGTTAAACGTTTTTTTTTTATTTCAATTTACCCATTTATTCCTACACTGTTCAATGATATCCACATTTCAACAATGAATGTTCGAGCGAGTATAGCAGAAGAGTTGCACCGCTCGGCAAGGCGAAATTTTTCACGGCGAAATGTTGTGCTGAAGGGCATAGACGATTTGTACCAGGCCGATGTCGTGGAGATGCAGCCTTATGCTAAATTTAATAATGGTTATAGATACATTATGACAATAATAAATTGTTTCTCAAAATTTGTTCATGCTATCCCACTCAAAAATAAATCTGCAGAATCAGTAGTCTGTGCACTAACGCCTATTTTAAAAAAGCATAAAATGAAAAATTTTCAAACAGATGATGGCACAGAGTGGTTCAATTCTAAAGTTAAATTACTTCTAAACAAATATTGTATTAATCATTACTCTACATATTCCGAAAAGAAAGCTCAGATTGTCGAGCGATCAATCGTACGTTAAAGACATTGATGTGGAGAAAATTTACAGAACAAGGTCACTACAAGTGGTTGCTTGTCCTTAAACAAATTCTGATTAAGTACAACAATAGAAAACATAAAACAACAGGATTTAAACCGAGTGCTGTTACCAAAACCAATGAAATGGACGTCCTCATAAACATATCAAAGAATTTTAAAAAAATCAAAAAGTTATGTTCACGAAAAAAGTAAGATTGGTGAAAAAGATAGGATCAGTAAGTACAAAAAGGTATTTGCTAAAGGCTACCGACCAAACTGGACGAATGAAACATTCTTCATTCATGAAATAAAACCAACCACGCCTACAACATATATCTTAAGAGATGAAAAGGACAATATTTTAAAAGGCGGTTTCTACACAGAAGAAATTAGTAAGACGAAACAAGACAGCGCATATTTCATTGAAAAGGTTCTTAAAAAACAGGGAGATAAATTGTTTGTGCGGTGGAAAGGTTATGACAAAAGTTACGACTCTTGGATCAACAAATCTGAATTTGTATAAATATAAGCGTGTATGTTGAAGCTTCTCATTAGACGATGATGAAATTCAAAGTTCAAACCAATAGCGTGGCAATGGTAAATTTTGACAGGATAACCGGAGGATTAAAAATGCAACGGCACCGTAGACACGGAAAGTACCTACCCAATCATATTCGCTGTCTAGTGGTGGGACCCTCAAACAGCGGTAAAACGAACGCTGTGTTTAACCTGTTGTTCGATCCGAACGGAGTACGATTTAGCAATGTATATGTGTTTTCCAAATCGCTGTATCAGACTCTCCAAGACCTTCTCACCGACATAGAAGGAATAGGCTGTTATCCGAACCGAGAAAACGAGGAGATAATTCCTCCAGAAGAAACAGAGCCGAATTCTATAATGATATTTGATGACTTCGCTTGTGAAAAACAAAACAACATTATCAAATACTTTACCATGGGTCGGCATAATAATTTAGACGTCTTTTACTTGTGTCAGACCTACAGCAAAATACCTAAACAGTTGGTACAGAACAATACAAATTTTCTCTTAATATTTCGTCAGGACGACAGAAATTTAAGACATATATATCATGATCACGTGACGCCAGACATGACATTCGAGAAATTTAGGCAGATATGTAATAGGGCCTGGTCACATAATCCTCATACATTTCTTGTGGTTGACAAAGAGAGAGATACGACTAAAGGTAGATATAGAATTAATTTTGATACCTTCATAACTGATTTTAATCAATCGACTGATAGTAGCCTACAAACAAGCCTGTAGGTCAGTCAGCAGGCTGCCTACAAGCAAGCCTCCTCGCTGGCCTGTACGCTGGTTTAAAAACCGTATGACATAATTACCTACTGCTATTCATAAACACGATGCTGGTAACTGAAGAGCGTGAGAATCTCGTAACCGAGATCGCCAACATTCGAAAGAATATTAAAAGAAAAAGTTCCGAGATGAGTCAAGGTATGTTAGAGTCTGATCAAATGTATGAAAAACGGTACAATTCATCACCGATCCTCTATCACAATTACTGAAACAACAACAAAAACCGTTAGACATATCAGAACAGATTAATGGTGATGTAAATGAGATAACAAAAAAAGAAAAAGATCTCCTCGATCTAACTGGAGTTAAGGAAGCTATAGGTGATATTAATAGAGTTATGAAGAGTAAAAGAAAGGATGCAGACCTCAATGATCCGATTGCATCAAATTCAAAAAAAGATTACTCAGAGTTAAACAGCCCAATGGACATTTCGGAACGGATTCCAATAGAGTTCACTGAAGAAGATCACAGGCGAACTGATATAGAAATGGAAAATCGAAAGACACTTACCCCAAAGAGGCAAGTTGAAAGACCTGTAGAGTATTATGAATCACCCACCACCATAACCGATCTACTAAAGAGTAGTGCGGGCAAGATGAGAGCGTCTGTATGGCCAAAAAATCGATTCACCGGTCAGATATCTAGAGAATATGTTGTTATGGCTATAACAACACCGATAACGTGTACGGTGTCCACTTTGATGGCGACGATCTTAAAATTGGACAGCATACGGTCGATATTAAAGAGGACGATGCAATGGAAATAGGAGTAAATATTTTCACCGGACACCGCGGTCTCTACGAGCTTCTTTTCAAACGAAAACCGGACATCAACATTTACAGTCAAGAAGACCTCGACGATTATAAAAATATACTCCTTTTAACCAACGCGCACAGACGGAACAATTCTTGCTGGGAACGAATAAAATCTAATCCGGGGTTTAAGTATACTAAAATAATCAGCAAATTATTTCCACCCGAAGAAGAAAAGGAAAAAGATAAGAAGGGTAAGGGGTTAAAATCGATGGAGTTGAACACGAGCGGGAAAATCGAATATGTTCATTTTGATGATCCCAATGAACTGTGTGAGAGGTTGAAATTATTGGTCGCGTCAAAGGAGGCGGGGAATACGGGACATCAGAATGAAATCAACTCAATTGTTGAAGAGCTGCGCGAATTAAAACTAATAAGAGGTGATCCGAAAATATGAAATGTATCAGTTTTACAATGTATCCCAACCGTGCCGGTCACATTATATACCATCATCTACGGCCGTACAGAATAACAGCTTACGGCGACATGGATTTAATGGAGAGACGAATAACCCGATTAGCTACCGCAGAGACACATTATGATGCTGTTAACATGAACGATTGCTTAAGATTGTTTGAAAATTTCGTTTTTGATAATGGCGTACCGATACAAGAAGAAACGGACGATACAAGTGTATAATTTTTTTAAATTTGAGGTTAGTAAAGGTAGGTGACCCAATTGATGACGGAGATTGTGTCAATCTAAGATATTTAAAACGTTTTGTTGATGAAAAAATTTCGGAGAAACTACAACCACAGCCTGAATCACCAGTCCCACCACAACCTAAAATAAACTTGGAGGATTTACCGGGTGAAAAACTTTATCAAACATTGCCGCCACCACAACCACCACCAACCCAACAACAATCTAAAATTACGGTTGAAGATTTATTTGAACATGTACCAGATGAAATGGATGAGAATATATAAAACTGGTCCCGTATAACATTAAAACAAACGATAACTGGACATGGATGGACTCAAATACAGGCCGAGTCGCTTAAAAACAGGCGGTGGGCTTATAAGCTCGGTCGCTAATCTACCGAAGACACTTGGAAATCTAGCTGGTAACTTAGCAGGTGCTGCACTAAATTTCGGTATAGATAGGCTAGATGGAACAGAGATACATTTTCCAAACTATCAATACTGTGGTCCAGGCACACGTTTGCAGGAACGTTTAAATAGAGGTGATCCGGGGGTAAACCCGTTAGATGCTGCTTGTAAACAGCACGATATAGCGTATTCAAGATACAAGGATACACAACAACGAGCAGAGTGGGATAAGTGGTTGGCAGAGAAGGCTTGGAGGAGAGTGACCGCATCAGATTCTAGTATTGGAGAAAAAGCAGTAGCGTGGGCGGTAACGAACGCCATGAAACTGAAGAGTAAGCTTGGTGGAAGTTTAAAAAGAAAAACGATCAGAAAGAGAAGAAAGTCACGCAAAAGAATGAAAAACAACAGAGGTAAAGGATTGTATCTTAAACCGTATCCACAACAACGATCAGGGTGTGGTTTAAAGAAGAGAAAGAAAAAAAAGTTCAACGTCGTTAAAACAACTACAGCAAAGAGCTTTAAGTAATGTTGACTTGATGGTTCTGACTGATAAATTGAATATTCAACACTTTAGAGGTGTATTCATGCGTGATAATTTACCACAAAAAATCAATTTAAATGAGACGGGTATTGTTAATTTAGATAGTGTACAAAATCAAGGAACCCATTGGGTATGCTATCATAAACGAGGAGCTTCAATAAGGTATTATGATAGTTTTGGTAATCTACGACCACCGCTCGAGTTGATTAAATATTTCAATTCCTCCGGTCCGACTCAAGTGTTGTATAATTACAAACGTTATCAGACATTTGATTCAGTGAACTGCGGTCAACTGTGTTTAACGTTTCTATCGAAAATAATTTAAAAAAGATGATGTTCTGTTTAACTAGTAATGAATCGGTAATCAGCGAGGATTTTTTCCCTCCAATACAGCTGGAAGAAGGAAAGTGGGAAATCGGACTGATTGATTTTATTACGTATAATAATATACCCAATGTAGAGTCTGGTAAAAAAAATTTGTTCTATTATGGTAACAAAAATTGAACTCCCTGATGGTATTTATGAGGTACAAGATTTATACCTTAAGCTGAAACATGAAATGAATAGTCAAGTGTGCGGTTTTCCAAATGAATCGGATAATTTGCTGAATGAGTATAAGCTAAAGCGCACCCAGGGAGGTAATGATCCAGATGATAATGATGATAGTAACTGTTCTAAACCGATGAAAAACAGAAAGGAATTGCGATTGACAGGTTCCGAAAAATCGGAAACTAAAGATTGTATTCCACCACCGTTTAAGCTGCGAGTTGACCCGATAACAATGAAATGCCATTTAAGATGTCAAGAAGAAATTGATTTTACTAAACCAAACACAATTCGCTCGTTGTTAGGATTTCGTTCTACAAAACTAGCACCAAACAAACAGCACATATCTGACAGTCCAATAAATATATTTGCAGTCAACGTTATACATTTAACGTGTAACATAGTGAGAGGTTCCTACACTAACGGATAGGAAGGTCATACAATTCATGAATTTTTTCCAAAGGTAGAAAGAGGTTATAAAATTGTCGAATCTCCGCACAACGTTATTTATTTACCGGTCAACACTAAAAGGATTCATAACATAACAATCAGAGTCACCGATCAGGAAAACGCACCTATCAATTTTCAAAGAGAGGAGATCAATGTACGAGTGCACTTGAGACGACGCACATAATGGGATTGGTTTTCATTGAAGACTATATAAAACCGGAATTGCCACCGACAAAAATCAGTTCATCCGGTAAAACCAAACGGTTAACTGTAGAGAATATCCGATATCTCGAATCGCTCGGGTTCAAAGTTTCACAATGAGTTACCTAAACGTAGAGACCCCAAATGCTGAGTCAGAAGAAAGAATCACCGGTTATGAATTTCACACACATCTTCCGTACGTATCAGCCTCTTTTAATACTAATGACGAAATTCAAATCCCAATTCATCAACAGGATATATACATACTACCATCTGATAGTTATCTTCAAGTGAAAGGACATTTTACTGGAGAAGATGAACGAACAACAGCAGGATGTCATCTGATACCTAATTTTGTTCCGTTTCTGTTTGATGAAATGCGATATGAAATATCGGGAGTTGAAGTTGATCGGGTAAGAAATCCTGGCATTACAACTACAATGAACAACTACATCACACTTAAGAATAGCGAATTATCAGGACTGAACCGCAAGTATAAATCAAAATATATCAACAGCCATCGATGAACAACAATTTAATGTATATTATCCATTAAGCATGGTGTTTGGGTTTCTAACGCACTATAAGAAAGTAATCTTAAATCTGAAACATATCTTATACTTATTGCGCTCATCAACCGATAAAAACGCCGTTACACTTGATGCTGCTAAAACTAAATTTTCATTGACCATATCAAAAATAGCATGGGTGATACCGTATATCACAGTGGCTGATGAATACCGTTTGCCGTTGCTCAAATTGGTAGATTCTAATGCTGTATTAACTATGGCGTTTCGAAAACGTCAGTTATATGAGTACCCTGTAGTACCTCAGTCAACCGAAAATGTTTGGACAATAAAATCATCGTCGCAACAGGAGAAACCTAGATTTGTGATTGTTGGATTTCAAACAAGCAAACGTAATAATATACACGCACATGGTGGTACTTTCGACAAATGCAATATTAAAAACATTCGTTTATATTTGAATTCTGTGTACTATCCATATGACCATTTTCAAGGCGACTATGTGTTAATGTATGAAAAATTAAAAAAATTTTATCAATCCTACTACGGTTATCGTTTGCCCGGTAGTCTGATGATCAGTTTTTCAGAGTTTGAGAAGAATGCAGCTCTTTTTATAATTGACTGTTCTCATCAAAACGATACGTTGAAAACTGGAACCGTTGATATTAAACTGGAATTCGAATCAACTGTAAATATCCCCGCCGACACAACAGCTTATTGTTTGATTATTCATGATAACGTTACTGAATACACAACGCTATCTAATATTGTGAAACAGATGGTTTGAATAGTGGTCGGTGGGTGACTGATCAAACAGTAGCAATTTGACATCGCAACTGAACGGTGGCAATGGAGTTCTTCGTAGACTTTCAAGGTTATACAGTAATTTCAACGAACATTTTCATAGTTAAAGAGTTGGTGATCACATCATTAGATGGAACTAACCACCGACATATGCTATTCAAACCACAATATTACAAGAAAGCGTTAACACAAAAACAGCGAGAAAGTATTAAAAAACAGAGACGTGATTTCAACTGGGAAATTGGTTTTATTGATTTTATAAATCTCGAAAAAATAATTAAAAAACTGAGCGGTGTAATATATTGTAACAAGATCGAGAAAAGACGGGATTGCTCACGAATCTTCCAGAATTCCATTCATAAACATAGTTAAGGAATAATAAAATAACAATAACTTACACAATAAGATCAGTTTTATAAATGACAGTTTTAACTATAAAGGGTACGCCTATTATAAAAGGGTATTGTGTGTTATAAAAAGGGTATTTTTATGAAGTTCTTTATGAGATTGTTTTCGTTTTCTATTTACAATAGTTGATTTGTTAACAAAGGGATTTTTCTAGCATTCATTAATAAAGAGTTATTTTTGTACTTGAGTAGATTTCACTACTTTGTTCTGGAACGATCTTTATGAATGAGTAGGTATAAAAGAGACCCCGAGTGAGGTCAGTCAGTATTCGTGTGATCTTTGCCGTTTGATTGTCGAGGTGCGTAAACAGATTACGTATCTGAGTATCTGAGTATACTGCCTTTGTTGTGAGTGTATTGTAAAGTTAATGTGAGTAGTGTTATAGTGAAGATACTGTAGCCACCGCCATTTTGTTTTTTGTGTTAAGCGAGTTGGGATTGACGCCGTCTGTTTCTGTGGTAGACCACGTGACCGGTTAGGCCACACCCCTCGACCACGCGGCAACGCCTCTCGACCAATCAGGATGGCGATATAAGCAATCTTTGACCACGCCTTCGACCAATCAGAGTACACCACCTTCGCTCCGACGGCGGTGGTGGGGTGGGGGGGTTGATTAATCACCGCCTTCGCTCTGGTGGGGGTGGTGGGGGGTTGACCAATCACCGCCCGGGTGGTGGGGGTGAGCCCACCCGCGAACCGCCCCCTCCCCCCCACAACACGTGTGATGTTGCGCAATAACCTCTAATCACCCAATTAACATAGCAAGACTCGTGCATTAGTTCAAGTTTAGCACATTAAAAAAATGACACTGCCGTCACCGCTTGCAGACTTCGGATTGTCCGCCCCCCGAGAAAAAAAATACCTGCACACGTGTACGGATGCAAATATATCTTTCCTGATAGGACGGGTGGGGTTACAGTGTGTGGGTGTGTGTGTGTGAGGGAGGGACTGCATCTCACCCCGAGACCACTCTGCAAGACTGCAGCTCGCTTATCTTACAACCCCGATTCAAGATGCAGACGCTACTACCCCGAGAGGAACAAGACCACTCTACAAGACTCCAGCTCGCTTATCTTACAACCCCAACACTGTACAAGATTGCAGCTCACAATCCCGAGACGTGGATGAGGTCCACCTCGCTACAGAGAGAGACAGCAAGGTAGAACAAACACTGCCGTCATCGCTTGCAGACTTCGGACTGTCCGCCACAGAAAAAAATACTTACATACGCACACACACTCACATGTGTACGGATGCAGCTAGATTATTCTGAAAGACGGGTGGGTTTACAGTGTTTGTGTGTGTATGTCATGCATGTGTATGTATTTAGGTATACGTGTACGTGTGTTTGTGTGTGTATTTGTGTTTGATAGTGTCTGTGTAGAGTTCTAAGAAGAACTGTTTAAATGAGGCCGCATTTTCTTACCATGTGCTTGTCTCGTTGCAACCATTCCATCTCCTTCCTCTCGACGAAAGCACAATCAGGCATCCGTTGTCGATGGAACGTAAACGGTTTGTCATCTCGCCTGCAATCGTACACCCGTAACTGACACACCGGACATCGCACCGTATCTGCCTCGCCTTCGTATACAAATCCCGCCAATGCCAGATCCTTAACAGACACCGCCTTGTTTGGGAAGATCATCGAAATTATAAACCTAGCCCCATCTCGTTTGAAGTCGTAAAACGTTTTCAAACGTTTAGCGTAGTCCATTGTCGACAAGTGAATAAAACATAGAACGCGCATTATATTTATATAGAAAAGAGTACCACATCCTGTATGTACGATAGAGTACCACATCCTATCTGATAACAGTACGGCGACCTTCACACGCGCAAACAGTCAGTTATCATCATGACACCGTTGATAGTGGTTATCATCTGCATTGGTCTCTCTTCGTCCACGTCCATCTCTTCATCAACTATAGAATACCTGCAAGCATATGGATATCTACCTAAAGAGACAAACGCCTCACTCGTCGACCGTGAACACATCAAAACCGCCCTGAAGCAATTCCAAGAATTCTACAATCTTCCGATCGATGGTGAAGAAAACGTGAATACTACATGTTTAATGGCACGACCAAGGTGTGGTGTATTCGATTTGTCATCAGCATATCATACGGCACCGTATCCGTGGACGAAGAACAATTTAACATGGCACTTCAGCCTGGCAACACCGGAAATGGTGACGGCAACCGAACGAGCCTTTGACATCTGGTCCAGTTCATCAGGGTTAACATTCCACCAGAACAGTGTGAATCCAGATATTGTGATAGCAAACAGTCGCTTCATTCACAGGTACGTGAGAAAATCTGGCTTGTGTCCCAGCCGGTTGGATGGACAAGGTGGAACTTTAGCACACGCATTTTTCCCCAAAAGAAACAATAGTGTTGTGGAAATACATGTGGATTCAGACGAACAATGGGATTATAGTGTGAACGGAAGAATAGCGCCTGACAGAAGCAATTTCTTATCGATGATAATACACGAAATTGGTCATACGTTGGGAATCGAACACTCTACCGATAAACATGCTGTCATGTATGCTTATTACAACGGCTACACTGAGCTAGGAGTGGATGACGTCAATGCTATTCAAAGTCTTTATGGCGGACCAAGAACTACGTCAACACCAATGCCTACTTCCGCTACTACAACAGCTACCACTGTACCACGAAGTACGACTCCACCAAGTGCTGATCTGAAAAGCTACATTTGTCAATATACGGAGACTTTGATGAAAATGGTTGTCATAAATCATAGACTTTACGTTTTACACGACAAACTTGTGTGGTCATTGGACATTGATGGGGAGTTTCATCATGCAAAGAAGCCACTGGTGTTGGACGAATGGTTAACGTTTCTACCGACAAAGTTTAACATTACAGCGGTGTATCAGAGACCAAACGGAGAGGTAGTCATGTTACTAGACGGAACGACATTGTACGTATTTGATATACACAACCGTCAATTGGTCAGTGGATATCCACTATTGGCCACGAAACAATTTGGCATACCAGATACGAGTGTTATACACACCATTATCAATACGTACACAGGTAAAACATACGTACTATACAACGACATATACTATGCTGAAATAGACGAGAATGATTTTTCGTCAAGTGGATTGGGATTAATTACTCGATTATTTCCTGGCATACCACTCGGTCTCGACTCTGCTATGCGATACACAAACGAAATTCTTTACTTCTTCAAAGGAAAAATCATGTACGAGTTTAACGAATTCTCAGAGAAGCTCCTACGAGGCAGCAATATAGACTACACTTTGTTTGGAATAAAATGCTATGAAAGTGTGATTATGGATGAATTTCACAAGATACTATCAAAATACAATATGTCGCCTAAGTGAATAAATCAGACTTTTATAATTAATTCGTGTGTGTTTATTACCTGCTTCTATCATGACCACCCGCTGCTGCCACCGATACGTCCTGTACCAACCGGTGTCAGCCCTAGTCCCCAGAAAAATAGTTCAGTCACCATGAGACAACAGATAGCGAAAGAACTGCATAGACCGGCCCGACGCCACTTCACTACGCGAAGGGTCGAGCTGAAAGGTGTAGACGATCTGTACCAGGGAGATCTTGTGGAAATGATACCCTACGCCAAAGATAATAAAGGTTACAAGTACATTATGACTGTCATTAATTGCTTCTCCAAATACGCTTTTGCCGTTTCACTAAAGACCAAGAACGGTTTCGATGTGGCCACTGCACTGCGAACGGTATTGAAGAGTGTTGCACGTGCACCGCGTCATCTTCAAACCGATCAGACGGAATGGTACAACCGAAGCGTGCAAGGAGTATGTAAAAAATACGACATAAACCACTACAGCATGTACTCGGAGAAGAAGGCGTCCATAGTGGAGCGGTTCAATCGCACTTTGAAAGAGCGGATGTGGCGTCAATTTACGGCGCAGGGCACGTACAAGTGGGTACAACTGCTATCCAAACTGGTCACCGAATATAACAACACGGTGCACCACACTATACGAATGAAACCCGTGCAGGTGACCAAGCGAAACGAAGAGCAAGTGTTGCGTGCAATCAACGAGGCTACGTACAGGAAAAAAGTACCACCGAAATTCAAGGTGGGTGCCCGGGTGAGAATCAGCAAGTACAAGAAGACTTTCGCCAAAGGCTACCTTCCCAATTGAACCAACGAGATATTCACTGTCGATACGGTTAAACCTTCACGCCCCGCCACCTATCTGCTGCGTGATGGACGCGGTCATGTGTTGAAAGGAGTGTTTTACGAGCAAGAACTGAGCAAGGCGAAACATGGTGATGTGTACCTTGTAGAGAAAGTGTTGCGTCGACGAGGTGACACGTGCTGGTCAGGTGGATGGGATTCGATTCAACACACGATTCGTGGGTCGACAAAAAAGATATACTCTGAGTGAGTGTGCATACGCATGGCATTCATGATGGAGATACGCACTGTTCAACACAAGACGAAATTACCACTACTGAATTTTGATGAATATATTGGTGGTGGTGGACAGATGGAGAAAAGACACAGTGCTTTATTACCGAACATCATCAAGTGTATAGTGTGCGGTCGATCCAATTGTGGTAAGACGAATGCCGTTTTCAACTTGCTATTCGCCGACAACGGACTGTGTTTTGAAAACTTGTACGTGTTCAGGAAGTCGCTGTACCAACCTAAATATCAATTTTTGAAAGAGGTAATGGCTAAAGTACCGGAAATCGGATACTTTGCCTACAGCGAAAACGAAGAGGTGATCAGTCCTGGGGATGCCAAACCGAATTCGGTCA
Source organism: Catonia carolina (assembly GCA_035578175.1). Lineage (NCBI taxonomy): Eukaryota > Metazoa > Arthropoda > Insecta > Hemiptera > Achilidae > Catonia > Catonia carolina. Next base: position 7,741,056 of record JAQMRL010000004.1, read on the forward strand.
TGATATTTGACGACGTGGCATGTGAGAAACAGGACAACATAAGAAGCTATTTTGCCATGGGACGACATAACAATGTGGACAGCTTTTACCTGTGCCAGACGTACAGCCGTATACCAAAACAGCTGGTGCGTGACAGTAGGTATATTCAGGCCTGAATGCAGCTAAACTCATTAGTATTCATAAAAGAAGCCTATAGTAGCCTATAGTGGCCTAAACATTTGAACATGTTTAGGCCATTATAGGCCATTACCTGAATGCAGCCAAACTCATTAGCATAATTGTGGCCTATGCAAGGTAGATAAGTCTGTTACCTGAAGGCAGCCAAACTCATTACTATTCATAAACGAAGCCTATGTTGAAGCCTATAGTGGCCTAAACACAAGTTCGTTTGTTTAGATAATAATATTCAATCTTGGAACCATCAGTATACATAAATCAATGTCATTTCACAAAAACAAGTCATTAATTACTCGGACCTCTCTGTTCTGTAGCCCGAAGTGAAATGACAATCAGACTCACTGCAGCGTTCTAAAATATGGTGTAGATGTATAACAATTTTTTTACCCCCTCCACTTCTCAATGTAGTAGTCAAGTTAAACCTGTTTCTTAAATGTCAAGGTGAACTTGTATTACTTATACATAATTCAAGTTTAACCTGTTTCTTAAATGTTAAGGTGAACTAGTATTACTTATACATAATACAAGTTTATCCTGTTTCTTAAATGTCAAGGTGTACTAGTATTGTTGTAGTAATAGTTGAATCGAATGACTACACTCAACTATACAATAAGTATAAAAAACGTATAAATAAAGGAAACACATCTCTAAAGAATCATTTCTTGTGTATTCAAGTAACAATGTTTATTCCCAATGCCGAAGTTCTTCTCGCTCTTGAAGGTCGAGTCATTTCTTTGCGGTACACCTTCACTGATCAAGATGTCTGTGATCTATTGGTTTTCTTCGCTGATATGAAACCGAGCGTTATAGATGATCTGGTCTACTATGGCGTTCAATTAGCAAGTAACATTAAGTGGTATATTGCGGTGCACGTTGAAATGGAGAAAGTTGTTTACCATGAGGAGGGAGCGGAACCAACAACTATTGTTCAGACGGCTGTTTTTCACGGTAAGACTAGACAGTTAATTAATGTTGAAGTCAACATCCCTGAAATGGACCAACAATACGAAGATGCGATTCAAAAAATTCATTGTAGTATTGAGTCTTATACATCTAGAGGCAGTGGCTGGAGAGTAAAGAGAATTGTAATGTGCGACATACACATTGTACAATATTTTCCACTCTACGGAGCCGGATCTTATTTACCAACCCCAAAAAAGATTCTAGACCGCCAAGCTGTTATAAACATTAAAAATGACAATGATAGCATGTGTTTTGTTTGTTCAATTCTAGAGTATATTTACCAACAACCAAACCGTCCCAAAAAAGTAGGTTGGTACAAAAGATATTTAAATTATCTAAACCTTGACGGTATCAGTTTTCCGGTTAAACTAATAGACATACCTAAATTCGAACTCATAAATCCCAGTATTTCAGTTAACGTTCTCAGTTATGAATCTGACACTGACATATTTTATCCAGTTTACGTGACAAAATACAGAAACCGCCAACATGTAATACACTTACTTCTCTTACCCGGTCCAACACGTGACTTATATCACTACTGCCTAATAAACACAAAAACAGACATCCGTACCGGTCATCAATACAACGGTCTTTCACGCTTATTAAATCGATCTCAAACAAATTGTCATCAAACAGTTTATTACTGTAACTTTTGTTATCATAGATTTTACGCCAAAACAAACCGCGACAAACACATGTTAACCTGTCAAGAGTTTGGGTTACAACGCACAATAATGCCTGATCCCACTGACCCTGTTAAATCTGTAATGAAATTTAGAGAGTTTCGTAAAACTCTTAAAGTCCCTTTCACTATATACGCTGACCAGGAATCATTCATCACGCCTCTACATACCTCACACCCACGTCAAGTAGACGAAAACGGTCGCTCAGTAGCCTTCAATCATCCCACTCATAAACATATTGCAAGCGGCTACTCTTACCTAATTGTTGATGAAGACGGTAATATATTCCGCGGACCCGTCACATACAGAGCTCAAAACGATAATGATAACGTTGTTGAAAAAATGTTGGAACAGTTAATCAATGTTGGCAAAGAACTTGATTACAAGTTAAAAAATTGCATTCCTTTAAACATGACACCTGACGATTACAGAAAATTTGACACTAGCGCACTCTGTATGCTATGTAGTGAACCATTTTCATCACCCTCTGATTACAAGGTCAGACATCACTCACACACTACAGGTAGGTTTCTTGGAGCCGCTCACAATTCATGTAATTTCAAGGCCCCCTACGTCAATCACATCCCAGTTTTTTTTCACAATCTTCGCGGCTACGACAGTCATCATATTGTTCATGCATTAGGTAAATTCAAAGATGTAAAGTTGTCATGCATTGCCAACTCATCTGAAAAATTCATGTCTCTCCAAGTGAACAATTTACGGTTCCTAGACTCTTACCAGTTCCTAGACGACTCACTCGACACACTCGTGGAAAATTTAAAAAACCATTGTGTTGATGCATCAACCAAATTTAAACGTTTATCAACCCATTACCAAGACACCAACAAACGTGACTTACTGCTTCGAAAAGGTGTTTATTGTTACGAGTACATGAATGGTGTAAATCGCTTCCATGAAACTCAATTACCCCCTCAAGATGCATTCTTCAGCTCTCTTACACGTTCATCTATTAACGATGGTGATTACCACCATGCACATAATGTTTGGAACTCTTGTAACATACAGAATATGGGTGAGTATCATGACCTGTATCTGGAATGTGACACTATTCTTCTTGCAGACGTTTTTGAAAACTTCCGGACCCTTTCAATGCAGCATTACAACTTAGACCCTTGCCATTTCTACTCTGCTCCCAACATGTCATGGTCAGCCATGTTGAAAATGACCAACGTTTCTCTAGAACTTTTAACTGACATAGATATGCATCAGTTCATCGAAAGAGGCGTTCGTGGGGGAGTGGCTCAAATTCCAAAAAGGTTTGCAACAGCCAACAACAGTTCCTTCCCCGAACAATACAATGCAGATGCTCCTACTACATGGATCCAATACCTCGATTGCGTAAATCTCTACGGTCATGCAATGTCACAACCACTCCCCAGCGGTGATTTCAAGTGGGTGGATCAAGAAGAAATTCCCAAATTTGACTGGACCACAATCCCCTCGGATTCACCCACAGGTTATATTTTAGAGGTTGATCTAGAATATCCTAAACAACTACACGATCATCACCGTAATTACCCGTTGGCTCCGGAGAACAGAGTACCACCGAAACTCTCCCCCTACCTTAAAAAACATTCAAAGCAGCTTAGCAAGCAACCCAAACTTCTTACCACATTGTATGACAAAGAAAAGTATGTGGTCCATTATCGTACACTACAGCTCTATCTTTCACTAGGTCTGCGTTTACAAAAAGTCCACCGCGTGATCCAATTCAAACAGTCTGATTGGCTTTCTCCATACATCGAATTCAACGCGAACCTTCGAAAAAATGCCAGTAATGACTTTGAGTCCCGTTTCTTCAAGCTTCTAAACAATGCGGTGTATGTTAAATCCCTGGAAAACGTTCGCAAACATACTGATTTCAAACTTGTAAACAATTCAAAAAAACTTGATAAATGGATCACCCAACCCCGCATGAAACGGTGGTTCACCTACAATCCAGAAGTTGTGGGTATTGCCCTAAACAAAGCACAAGTTACGCTGAACCGTCCAATCTACATAGGGTTTACTATTCTTGACCTAAGCAAATATATAATGTTCAACTTTCATTACAATTACGCAAAGGCTAGGTACGGTGACAATATTCGCCTTCTCATGACTGATACTGATTCTTTAATGTATGAGGTGCAATCAACAAACGTTTACGACGACATGAAAGATCATTTGAGTCTCTTTGATACCTCCAACTTTCCACCATCTCACGATTGTTACAGCACAATTAACAAGAAGAAAGTTGGTACTTTTGCTGATGAAACGCATGGAGTACCAATCAAACAGTTTGTCGGGCTCCGTGCCAAGATGTACAGTTTTGTTACACAAGATGGTGAAAAGCGCGTCGCAAAAGGTGTCAACCGGGTCTGTATCAAAAAAGACTTAATACATCAGTCATACTTGGACTGTTTATTACGCAGGAAACTGACTTACACAAAAAGTTCTTCCATTCGAAGCAGATTACATGAAATTTTTACTATAGACGTCAACAAGCTCTCTCTCTCGCCGTTTGATGACAAACGATACGTATTGGAGGACGGACTAGATACACTACCTTACGGTCATTATTCGCTCGACGAACTCCATTCATGCCCGCCTGCAAAACGTGTTCGCACTGATCTTGACGTAGCGGGACCTTCCTCGCGACACGACTAACTGTTACGCAACAGTCAGTTGACCTTGACCATAAGGGTATAAAAAGCGTAGTTTTCTATCGAATCAGCTCACTTCATTTTACATTATGACGCAGTTAAGGACTGACATTTTAATGCAACGTTTCAACACGATTGCAGAAACTTCCTATCCCACCATTAAAAAGGTGCAAGAACTTTTACCCTCCATGCCGTACCGCATTGAGACTATGGAAAAATTAGTCACGCGATATGGTCCTACTTTATATTTAACGTTGTCCACCCCTATTGATACTGTAGCGTTCGGTGTTTATTTACTGGCTGTCTATTATAACCGGTTTACAGAGACTGAAGTGGCCGTTTTGGCTACATCCGGGTTGTGTCTCGTTAAAAACGATACAAACGATTTGAGACTGTCTAAAAATTAACCCAAATACAGACTATATATAAAAAAAGAATCTCATCATACTTTTTTAAAAACATGACTGACATTCGTTCTGGTATTGCAAACGAACTGCATAAGCAGGCGCGTAAAAATTTTCCTAGGAGAACAATAACGTTAAAAGGTAGACACGATCTGTACCAGGCCGATCTTGTGGAAATGGGTAAATATGCAAAATTAAATAAAAATTTCAATTACATTCTAACCATTATTAATTGTTTTACCAAAGTCGCAGACGCAATTCCGATAAAAAGAAAAACGGGTGTAATGGTAGCAAACGCATTAAGACCGTTTTTAAAATCTCACCCGATGCGTAATTTACAAACGGATGACGGTAAAGAATTTTTCAATGTTCATGTACAAAATCTAATAAAACAGTTCGGAATCAATCATTACGCTACGTTTTCTGAGAAGAAGGCTGCCATAGTTGAACGGTTCAATAGAACATTAAAAACACAAATGTGGCGTGTGTTCACCAAGCAGGGAACTTATAACTGGTTGAAAATATTACCCGGAATTATTGTCAAATACAACAACACTTTTCACAGATCTATCGGAATGAAACCGAATCAAGTTAACCTTCATAATGAAAAACAAGTCATGGATCGGTTAAACATTGTACCTAAACGATGGATGGGTAAGATAAGAAAGGAATTTAAAGTCGGTGATAAAGTACGCATTAGTAAACATAAGATGGTTTTTACTAAGGGATACTTACCTAATTGGACTAATGAGGTGTTCACCGTATACAAAATACAACCGACTTTACCCATAACGTACCTTCTCGCCGACAGTAGGGGAGAAATACTAAAAGGTGGCTTCTATGGTTACGAGTTGATGAAAACGAAATACGACGATGTATTCTTGGTGGAAAAGGTGTTACGACGTAAAGGTAACATGATATTAGTCAGATGGTTAGGATACGATACATCACACGACTCGTGGGTAAAAAAAGGTGATATTTTATAAATGCGTGTTTTCACTTTCATAGTCATACAAGACCACTAAAAGGTTATATATTGCACGTACTTAGATACGAACGCTTTGTTCCATTCCCGACTCAAAATGGAGTGCATTCCACAAAAAGAAAAACTAGATTTGATTAATTTTGATAAGTACACCGAGCCTATGAAATCTAAACAAAAAAACCGACATAGTAAACTCCTTCCCAATACGATTAGATGTATAATATGTGGACCCTCAAATTGTGGAAAGACGAACCTACTCTTCAATCTCATCTTTGCTGAAAACGGAGTGAAGTTCAAAAATATATACCTGTTTTCTAAATCGTTAAACCAACGTTTTTATCACAGGTAATGAAGGGTATTCCAAAAGTTGGTTATTTCACATTTAATGAAAACGAAAGTGTTTGCCATCCGAGTAAAGCCAGACCTAATTCTCTGATGATATTTGATGACATTGCGTGTGAAAAACATGATAATATACGAAACTATTTTACAATGGGACGTCACAACCATTTGGATACATTTTATTTAGGTCAATCATATAGCAGGATCCCCAAACATTTGATCAGAGACAATACCAATTTGATTGTTGTATTTAAACAAGACGATTTAAATTTACAACATATTCATTCGGATCATGTAAACTCAGACCTATCGTTTAATAAATTTAAAGAAATCTGCAAAATGGCGTGGAAAAATGATGGTGGCAATTTTCTCGTAGTTGACAAAGACAGTGACATCAATGAAGGACGGTTTCGCGTAGGTTTTGATAAGTTTATTCGGGTATAAATAGAAGCGATCTATGGCTTTTCGGGTTTTTTTTGTAAAATGGATAAGAAACAGATGTCGATCGCGTTACAAATGCAACGCTTAAGGGACAATATTAAACGTAAACATAGATCGTTTACTACAGGCGTGATTGAATCGGATGAGCTTTTGGAGAAACGATTGAAACAGATTGTTGACTCGTTGAAAGAGTTTATCAAGAAATCTGACAACATGCATCCAAAAAAAGAAGAGGTGGTGGATAGTGAGGAGGGGAAACAGCCCTGGGACGACACCGAGTTCCCATTCAAACCGTTTAATCCGCACCAAACCAGTACACCTACTTCACATAAAAATAAATTAAGGACGAACCAATCGTTACTGATCGATTCTTTGAGCGATGAAAACCCTACAAAACATTATCTTCACCTGCTCATCACAGACAAGAATAATACGATGGATCATGTTTACGGTGTATACTTGAAAGACGACAAGTTGATGATTGGTGATAAACAAGTCAATTTCGGTCATATGAAATTGGTAATAGGCAAAGAAAATTATGAGCTTACGGCTGGTCTGCACTCGCTCATCTTTGAGAGGGAACCAAGCGCCTCGTATACAACTGATAACCTTGACATATATCGCAAAATATTATTGCAAACAAACGCCTATCGTCAAGGTTACGACCCGAAGCGACAAATAAACTCTAATCGTGGTTACAAATATATGCATATAATCAAACCGCTTTTTAACAAAACCACACCTCTTGTTCCTGCTGAAGGAAGTGGGATGGTCATGACAAGTGATCGTGTTCAGTATGTGCATTGGGATGATGTAAACGAATTGTGTGACCGGTTGCGGTTGTTGTTAGCCTCCGAAAGGGCGGGAAATTTTGGACATACAAATGAAATCCAATCTATTATAGAGGAGCTACGAGAAAGCGGTGTTATAAAAGGCGGTGCGTTGAAACGAAATCGACACTATTAAAAAAAAAATGAGTATCGACAAGTTTGGTCACTCGAATAGATGGCGGGATGGCGGAAGCGGTGGGGGTGATCGATATCATCATATTCTAAGTCAGCCCGGGGGGTTTGCTTTAAAACTGACTAAAGATGGGGACTTAGACGCGGCGGGAAAACGATTATCAAATTTAAATTTTCCAATATCTAATACGGACGCCGTACGTAAAATGGATTGTATCACACTCGATCCAAACTTGACATCCACCGTCGATATGAAAAAAAGAAAAATTATAAACGTAGCAGATCCTGAATCAGATAGTGACGCTATCAATTTGCGTGCCATGAAACGAGCCTGTCTAACAACAGATCTACAACTCGACGATCAAGTTTACAACGCAAACTTCATGAGAGTAAAAATTGTTGGAGAACCTCTTGAAAACAACGATGTAGTGTCTGTGCAGTACCTTTCAAAAAACTATGCCACTAAGGCAGACATGCGATCGACACTAGATGTTGCATCAGCAGCAACAGCTGCAGTAACAGCAAGTCTTGATACAACAGCCGCGGCCACAACAGGTGCAGTAGCAAACAGATGTTGAGGGAAATCCAGTGTTCAACAATAGACGTTTAACGCAGATAGCTGCACCAGTTGATGATCAAGACGCAGTCACCTTGAAATATCATAAAGAACATACTGCTTTAGATGTTGACTCGCAGGCGAAACAAATAGACATGCATAAATACGTGATAAAAAATATAGGCTTACCTGACGACGACGATGATGCTGTAACACTAGGCTTTCTAAACTGGAAATATGCTAAACAGACGGCTCTAGAAAAGGCGATCTTGATTAATGAAGAAAATAAAATAGCGGACGTGAGAAAGTGCAGACTCATCAATGTGGCGACTGGGACGGGTAAAACAGACGCGGTTAATGTTAATCAAGTCAGGGACATTTGTAACGAAGTGTTTGAAACATCTGTGCAAATGGCGATTTATTTGCAAAGACAACAACGTGGTGAAAGAACCGCTTCAGGTGATGTGAACGAATTTAAAAAGCTCACTCAGTCGTTAAAAGACCGACTGCAAGAGTTTAGTGAAACTTTTTCGGTTCCAGGATTTCCAGAGAGGGGTGAAAGGGGTGAGAAAGGTGAAAGGGGGGAAACCGGGGCTAAAGGCGAACCTGGTAGGCCGGGACCGAGAGGTGAACCTGGTGAAGGTATAAAATTTAATTCAAAACTAGATGCATATGACATGCAAGGAAAACGCATTATTAACGTTCCACATCCAATAGGACTGACAGACGCCGTAAACAGAGATTACGTTACGCAAGCCTTAACAAACTTTTTGGACGTTGTAGAGAGATCGCAACGGCGTAAAATCAGAAGTGTACATGGACCGGAGGCGCTTCCATTGACGCCTGAAGAAGTGGTGGACGATCCAAAAATAGATCAAATAGCCAAAGATTTTTTGGACACGCTGATAAAAATTATTCATCGGCATCAACATTACAAGATGGGACCAGAATTGCAACCAATAGTCGGTCCACAAGGACCACCAGGCAAAGCAGGACCGAAAGGAGATAGGGGTTTTGGCTTCAAATTAGATAAAAAAGGTGATGGATATGATATGGAAAATAGAAGACTTACAAACGTAGGCGCACCATCGATTGGAAACGATGCAGTAATATTATCTTATTTAAACGATAGACTAAACAGTGGCAGCAATATGAAAACTGAACAGCCCACTAGTGGGGTTTCATATACTCTTAACATGGATGACATTTGAGATTAAAATAATTATGATGATTACATATTAAAACATCATTTTTTCCTCAATATAGATGTAAAAAAAGATATAAAAGTGTGTGCAAAAACTATAAATATGTGTGAGAATGTTTGTAAAACGTCAGAAGGGAGCAGGACTGCTTGACGCAATCAGCGAGATCGGCGGTAAGATATTGAATCGTACCATCGACTTATTACCGGTAGAACTACATATTCCTGGTTACCAGTACTGTGGACCCGGTACTAAATTACAGGAGCGGTTGAGACGAGGCGATCGAGGGATAAATAAATTGGATTCAGCGTGTAAAGAACACGATATCGCTTACTCAAAGTATAGTGTCAACTTGAATCGGGCAGAGGCTGATAAAGTGTTGATAGAGCAAGCGTGGAAACGAGCGAAAGCAGGTGACGCAAGTGTAGCAGAGAAAGCGGCTGCGTGGACAGTAACAAACCTTATGAAGCTGAAAACTAAATTTGGAGGTAGCTTACGACGACATCGTCGTAAGATGTCACGTCGCGGTGTACGCAAACGGAGTCGAAATACCCGTACAGCGTCCGGTCAAGGACTGTATTTGAAAAATTACAAAGGACGCGGTGTATACTTGAAAAACTACAAAGGTCGTGGATTGCAGATACGTAAAAAAAAACTTCCACCCGTTGCCACCGCGCGCGTTAAACGGACATGAACTATTAAAATATGGCGGCCATGTTCCACATTTTCGAGGTGTTTTCATGTTAAACAGACTACCGTCACGGGTCCGCAAAAATGAAAGCGGTATAGTAAACTTGGATCAAGACAGTGGACATGGCACACATTGGGTGTGCTACAAAAAATTTGGCGCCAAAGTTGTATATTATGACAGTTATGGTAACTTACGACCTCCACCAGAGTTGGTACAATATTGGAAAACAGGTGTGGACGGTCATAATATCACTATACAATTTAACTATAAAAAGGAGCAAAAGAAGGTGAACTGTGGCCATTTGTGTTTGAAATTTTTACACGCATAATGTTTTCAATATCTGGACGAGGCTCAATTCTACAATGTGATGTGTTTCCACCCATTGAGCTCGGCAATGACTATAACTGGGAGATTGGACTAGTCAATCTATCCACTTACAATACGATTCCCAATGTGGAAACGGACGTCAACGACACTATTCTTTTTGGTAGTGTAAACGCCTCTTCTCATCAACTACCCGACGCAGAGGGTACAGTGAAAGTGTCCAACGAGCCGCCAGATCTATTCAGTGGTCGAGCAACCAAAGTCTATTCGGAAGCAGAACAGCAAATATTGGATAAAGATAAAAACAACGCAGGTGTGACGATTGTCATACCCCAGGGTGCGTACGAGTTGGAAGATTTAGAATCGTACATAAAAGAGACATGTACGCGATCTAACATCCCTTTGAACTTTCATTTAAAAGCTAACAATAATACTCTACATACAGAAATATTCTGTTCACGTCCCATAGATTTCACTCATCCAAACAATTTTTCCTCAATGTTAGGGTTTACAGAACGGGTGCTTGAGCCAGATAAATGGCATGTATCTGATAATGAAGTAAACATTATAAAAGTTAATATTATTAGAGTGTTATGCAATATTGTGCAAGGTTCGTATGATAACGGCAAAGAAACGCATATTTTACACGAATTTCCGTTGGCCGTTGACCCCGGTTATAAATTGTTAGAAACACCTACTAATGTAATATATATGCCGGTAAATGTTAAAAGGTTGCAGTCTATTGTTATCCGCCTGGAGGACCAAGACGGAAATCTCATAAACTTTGCTAACGAAGTAATCTCGTTGCGTTTACATTTACAACGTTCTAGAAATGGGACTAGTAATTTTTCCACGTAAAACATATAAGTATAATAAACACATGAGATCTTATGTCAGTCGAAAACAGCCCGTGAACCGGTTAAAACCACATAACTCACATTTTTTTAAATCTTTAGGCTTCCGTGTTTAAGTGACAATGGATGTATTGAATGTTGAAGGAAAAGCTGTTTTTAATGATTTAATTACTAGCTGGGAGTATCATACCCACACACCTTATGCATCCACCACCTACCAAAATAATGATGAGATAAGAATTCCAATACATCAACAAGATGTGTTTACATTGCCCAGTGAGAGTTATCTCTATGTGGAAGGTACGTTATTGGAAAAAGCCAACACGGTGGGAGCAAACTATAAACTAGTGAACAACGCCGTGGCCTTTCTTTTTGATGAGGTAAGATTCGAAATAAATGGAATAGAGGTGGACCGAATCAAAAACCCGGGAATCACTTCTACCATTAAAAATTATCTAACGTTAAATGTAAATGATAACTCGTTAGATAACGCTGGGTGGAATCAATCGAAAGGTTCAATCGAAGTAAATGCAACAACCGGTAAGTTTTCATTCTGTTACCCGTTAAAATTTCTCTTACCTGTCTTTGATGATTATACGAAAATTACATTACCTGTCAAACAAGAACTGGTACTCTTACGAGCTCCCAATGATAATGATGCTGTCCTATTACCTGATGGAAAAACAAGTTTTCTATTGACCTTGACAAAACTTCATTGGAAAATTCCTTACATTCGTGTCAATGATGTTACACGTTTGAACTTGTTAAAACTTGTTGAATCTGACAAACCTGTTCAGATGCCCTTTAGGAGATGGGAACTCCATGAATACCCCGCGTTCCCACAGACCACGCAACATCTGTGGTCGGTGAAGACTTCTTCACATATGGAAACAGCTAGGTACGTTATTGTTGCGTTCCATACAAAAATAAAAAGCAATCCAAACGCTAATCCAACTCATTTCACAAGCGATGATAAATCAGTCTCTGTTCGTAACATAAAACTCTTTTTAAATGATCAATATTTCCCATACGATAATTTTCACGGTGACATGAATCTCTTTTTCGAAGTGTATTCACGGTTCAAATCTTCTTACTTGTGTGACATGAGTACAGGTCCCTTTCTAAGTCTGTCTGATTTTAAAAAAACGGTGCAGTATATGTTATCGATTGTTCTAAACAGAATGAAACCATTAAAACGGGTGCTGTAGACTTAAGGTTGGAGATTGAAACGGAAAAAACCGTTCCCGCTGAAACCGCTGCTTACTGTTTGATTGTGTATGACGCCATAGTAGAATACAGACCATTGACGGGAACAGTACGCAAACTTATGTAATGACAAGTTATAAATTACGCTACCTTATAGAAAATACTTCAGTTATAACCAAGCAGGATGGGATCACGGATTACAACTTCAGAAGATGCAGAGGATAAAGAATTACTCCTACCACCATCACTAAAAGGTATGTTTTTCATATTTTTACCTCTTACATATACGCTAAACAAAAAATTTGATAAACACGTAACGGTAGGCGTTGTTCATGATGAGCAAAACTTAAATACAGGTATCGTTTTTACATCGTCCCATAAACGGGTGACTTTATCATATCATTTATGGAAATTACTGGTGCACAACCGTGATTACATACAGCTTGCACTGGACAAGGGGACAAAAATTACGTGTCACTTGAAAGACATTGCAGATGGGGAGAGCTCATATGCAATAGTTGAGGTTAGACAAATTTTTGGTAAATTTTATGTACAGATTATAGACGTAAAAAAGAACAAAATTTCATTATCACCAACAGAATGGTTGTACTTTGATAAATACATTCCGAACCTGTCGAATCATGTTCGTGAATTATGGTTCGATGAGCTAAAAATAGTGGAAGAGATAGAGGGGGAACGCAATGTGACGTCACCCGGCTGGTGGTTGGATAGATTGCGTGATGAGATCAAACTATATAATGCGATTTACACTTTGGAAGACTAGTCAGTGGATTATCAACTATCATTATGTACGATTCGATAATCGAAGATTTAACGCTTCTGATCGGGGATGTGGTTGTTCCATTCTCTGCAAAGTGTAAGTTGAAACATAGTTATGTCATGGTTGCTGATTTCTCTCTTCACAGTTTCTTGGAACCGGCTGATGTTAAAATTGAAATTAAATTTAAAAATAAAACACACACCTACATTTGTAAATTTGAATGTGGTGATTTTAAAAAAATATCTCTCGTTGGTTTGGATAAAATTACATTCGTTGGTTTCACTCGAGACCCACAGGATGGAAAGATACAAAAATTTATGATAGATGACCATGTATGCAATAAACGATCGTCGGTAGCAGAAGGTGACAAGATGGTTCTGTCTTTGTCTGTGTTTGATACTATAGACAGACGAGAACCAGTATTTGACGTAACAGACGGACCTAGTTCTACCACAAGAACTGATTCGTGTAAACGGACCTTAGTAGGATTTGAAAGCGAAGAAAAATCTATCGAGTCGTACAAATATTGTACAAGATATTTAAAAGATAATCTGCTTTTATCTGTGTATATAATTTTTTATATTGGTAGCACTGAACATTATATATTGCAAAAATAAATAAATTGCTTCAACCGAATATTTTGTAATCATTGTAGCAAGATGCATTCATCTAGTTGTATTTGTGAATTTCAAGCTTTTTATGATAATAATAGTGATTTTGTAATTAAAGAATTTGTTGTGTTGGACATTTCTAATCGATCTTTTATACATTTACATTTTAGACCACCTTACGACCGTAGTGAACTGAATTCAGTTTACCAAAAAACAACACTTTGGTTAGAAACCCGTTTTCATAGTTTGCTTTGGGAAGATGGTGATATTCCGTACAGTTTAACAACAGTAAAAAGTATTCTCACCCAGTATAAAATTATTTATACAAAAGGTGTTGAAAAACAAAACTTTATAAAATCACAAGTGGGAGAAAGTAGTAAAGTTGTGAATTTAGATGATTTTAAACATATGATACCAAAATTAACAAATAAAAATAAAAAATATTGTCCTTTGAATTCAGGCGCGCATAAAAAAGATGATAAAATGCGGTGTGCTGTCTCAAAAGCTATTCATCTTGCAAAGTGGTTTGTGATTTTAAAAGAGAACACGATAGGTTAAATTCCTTTGTAGATAGAATTGATACAGTCGTTCAAGAAATTGCAAAACGAGGGTTTTATTTTGACAAAAACAGCAATACAATACGTTGTAATTGGTGTAAAAAGTATTTTTATAACATTAACACTTTACAGGTGGAACATGATATGGTTTCGCCATCTTGTGAGTCGTTGATTGGTTATGTCAATAATGTGCCACTTTTTTTAGAGAAATTTGTACCTCGTCATGTAAACATTAGACATCAATGGTACGAAGAAGAGGCTTAAACAGTCTAAAAACACAAGCTAAAGAACATAAAAAAAAATGAAATTTCTTTAGTGTACCTCATAAAATGTTGACATAAGCTCTGGAGGCTAGCTACCACCGTAGACGGACATCTTTGGACACTCTCTTTTTATAAGGGCGCTGAAGGATAAGGACCGCCAAAGACAAAGTTACGGACACTCTTATGTCACTAAAAATGAGTGTACGTGTGTATGTACTACTGGTGTTTAAGTTTAAGTAAAAATTATAGTGGCTAGCTATGATAAAATAAATAAAAACTTGGTTTTTGTTTTTTCTGAATGAATGTGTTGAGCGAAAAATTAAAAACAAATAAATGTGATAGATTGTTTCTTTTTTTTGTTGAAAACAATAGTTTCTTTAGTACAAAGTTTAAAAATGTAAAAAAAAAAATTAAAAAATTTAAAAAACACAAAAAAAGACTTTAGTGTAAGCCCGAGTGGTTTGTAGGCCTCTGTCACAACCAGACGTGACCTCAGCTTTGAGTCTTGAGCTGAGGGGGAAGGAGTTGTTTATCCTGGGTCCACTCGCTAAAAAAAAAACCTACGCGTCTCATGTACATGTACCTCCCAATCGTACAGAGCGTACGGATGGTCCAGGTTGATGTGGAAAGCATGTACGTTAATGATGACTTGTATTTAATCTGTATTTGTTATTTGTCTAGGTTTAGAATGTGGTAGGGGAAATGTGTAGTATAAATTGCAGAACGCGAGTGGTCACTGTATCACAATGTCGTCAGACCATGAAGAGAAGTATCATTTGGAGAGCTGCGATGGAGTTAGGCACTGGGTGTTTTGTCTTAGTCCTGGCCCATTTGAAAGATCGCAAGAGGTTTGTGGACCCTGTCCAGGACCAGATTGTGAGTTGAGGAAGAGAAATGATCATATTGAACAGTATCATGTAGAATACTGTAACGGATCAACTCACACATACAATATTTGTACTGCGATAGACACTTGTAACGTAGAACCGTATGTTAGACAGTGTGAAGGAGATTGTTGGTTGTTAAGGAATGAAAATAAGGTTAATTGAGAAGGTGTGACTGAAAAAAAAATGAAAAAATATAAAAAAAGAATTTAGGGTAAGCCCGAGTGGTTTGTAGGCCTCTGTCACAACCAAACGTGACCTCAGCTTAAGTCTTGAGCTGGGGGGGAAAGGAGTTGTTTATCAAACACTCTGGGTCCACTCATTAAAAAAAAAAACCTACGCGTCTCATGTACATGTACCTCCCAAACGTACATAGCGTACGGATGGTCCAGGTTGATGTGGAAAGCATGTAATGTCTTACCATAAAATTTAAATTGGTTGTTATAAGATGTAGTAAGCTTGTCTAGACAGTTTCATCTTGTTTACCTTGACATTTAAAATACTTACTTTGTATTATGTCTAATTCAATACAAGATTATTACCTTGACATTTAAGAAACAAGTTTAAACTTGAAATATGTATAAGTAATACTAGTTCACCTTAACATTTAAATTGGTTGTTATAGTAGTAAGCTTGTCTAGACAGTTTCATCTTGTTTACCTTGACATTTAAAATACTTACTTCGTATTATGTCTAATTCAATACAGGATTATTACCTTGACATTTAAGAAACAGGTTTAAACTTGAAATATTTATAAGTAATACTAGTTCACCTTACATTTAAATTGGTTGTTATAGTAGTAAGCTTGTCTAGACAGTTTCATCTTGTTTACCTTGACATTTAAAATACATACATCGTATTATGTCTAATTCAATACAGGATTATTACCTTGACATTTAAGAAACAGGTTTAAACTTGAAATATGTATAAGTAATACTAGTTCACCTTAACATTTAAATTGGTTGTTATAGTAGTAACCTTGTCTAGATAGAGTATAAATAGAATGGGACCATACATGCTATTTATCCTGAGTCTTACTTCAACAATGAACCGACACATTGAGAGCCATTACGACATATGGGAGCACATCTTCCGTTATCTAGATGAAGAGGCAATCGAAATTTGTTATTTTGTTTGTTCCATGTTTCGGTATATTGCGAGGAGAAAGGTTCAACTACCTAAAAGTTTATTTCTTGGAACGCCAAAATCAATTCGTGGACGTTTTATTTCCATTCACAGATGGGATAGTAATTTACGTGTAATATTGTATTATGTCTATAATGGTTTTTACAATTTTCATTGTAATTATTATTGCTCTGGTTGTAAAATACCTTTAAATCTTATCCAAGCAAATTTGCTTTCACACGGAATGCATTGCTGTTTCAAATTAGTTAATACTTTTTCATATTGTGAATCTTCCACATGGTATGTTTTCCATGCGTTCAGAAAAAAATACTTTCATTTTAATATTTTACGTAGTCATTTTCTTTATTTGTTTCCATGGGTCAAAATTTGTGTTGTGTATAAAAAAAATATAATTTATGTATGTTAAAAATTAATTTTAAATTTGAAAATAATAAGAAAATTATAATTAAGGAATTTTCAGAATTGTGTAATTATAAAAAGAAAATTTCTTGTGCGAGTGTATATGAATTGGTTTTCGTTCCAGGAAATAGTGCTTTTAAAAGTTTAAAAATGTATGAACATCAAGATAATAAGATTAGATCTTTTGAGTTTGTGTGTCAAGATAACCATTACTCTCATGTAATAAAATATAAGTAATTTTTCATGGTAAAAGTTGAAACATCTCGTGAAAACGGCTTTAAATGAGGTGAACATAAAAAAAGTTAAAAAAAATAAAAAAAACAGGAAGCCTAGAAATGTGGTTTGTGAGAGGATAAACAAAATTAACCAAGTAATAATTGCACCAGAAGAAAATAATTTAATAATAATAAAAAAAATAAAGTTAACAAGAAAGACCCAAAAGATATAATAAATTGCATGCAAATGTTATAGATGGCTTATAATTTTGCCCCAAAATAATTTAAAAAATCATCATAAATAAATTTAAATTGACGCAGTTTAAAGAAATCTTTATAAGAAAATAATTAATTTAATTGACACAGTTTTTTTTTTAAATTTTTTCTTTTTTAGAGAAAATAATTAATTTAAAAAATTGACACAAATTCAAAAAAAATCTTAAGAGAGAGAGAGAGTTATTAATTTAAATTGATACAGTTCCAAGATTTCTTAATGAGAAAAATTATTAATATCTTCAAAATAAAGTTTTTAAATTTTTGAATGGCTTAATAAAAAATATGGAGAGACTCCATGTTAACAGAATTACATATACATCAGGTTACAAAAGATGGGTGCACCCTGCTAAAACTAGCCAAAAAAAATTTGGTTGTCGACAACCCCAAAAAATTTTATACAACTCATGAATTGGCATACATGTATCAAAATGACTTAATTATCATATTATATTATTATTTGCATTTCGTAAAAAAATAATTAACAAAATGTTTAACACTTTACTCTTTTAAATGTCAAAAAATTAGTTCACCCAAAAACAAGTCTTCAAAATTAGTAGAAAGTAGTTGACCTTATGATGCTGAGAATGAATTCCTTCGGTCATAACCAAAAGTAGGTTGAAGAGAATCCCAAATGATAAATAAATAAAATGAAATGTACATTACCGAAATCCAAAACTTGCATAATAAATACTAGTAAGCCATCATTTCAAGGCATGCTCATTACATTTGCTTAAATGTTATTTTGAAAATTAAAGTTGAAGACCAAGGTAGATAACATTATAATTAGTTGTTAACAGACAGAAACCCAGGTTAGACATCAAGTAGAAAAAACCAAAAACTAAAACCATGGGATGGAATTGAACCCTGAAATTAACAAAATCAAACAAAATTAAAATCTAGCACTCACAGGAAAACAATTTTAAAGCCCCCCCTCTAAGAAAACTTGACAAACAGAAAATTAAACAAAATTAAATTTAGAAAAACACAAGCAGAAATAAATTTTTTAAAGTAAAAGAATAAGCATACAGAAGTGTGCTTAAAAAAAATTTATTCGTGTACCAAACATGTACAGAATAGTCTAGAAATTTCCAGAAGGAAAACGCCACAATTAATTAAAATTAACGTAACATAGGTCCCACAGACAGGCGTAAATAATTATTTTCAGAAAACAAAAGTAAAACAATAAGTACTAGTTGAAAATAAGTCGTTTCAAAAAGAAATAAAAAAGTACGACTTAATTTTCCAAAGTTAGATCTTAGAAAAGCAACATCGATTTTTCATAAGAATTTTTGTGTGGCTTTCCAGGCTGTCTGCTTAAATCTAAAGAAAAAAAATAAACAAGAACTTACCTACGGGGTAGGGTAAAACGAAGAAAAAAAATATAAATAATTTTGATTTAATAAAATCAAGAAATTTTCACTAATAAAGTACATAACCTATAAGTACAATACATTTCGAATCACATCTCATAACAGAATATACCAGTACGAAACAGGCACCAAACGACTAACTCTCCAATAGAGCGCACAGCACAAGGAATGACGTCACAACGCCGCGACAATTCAAAATACAAAACCAAATCCCAGTAACGAGATGATGTTACATAGCTCCCCCCGCCAAGGACAAACAAAACCTGAAACACAGGTTTAGTTTGCCCATGTCGAGAAGAACAAACAGCCAACGGGGAGTTTTAAGTCGTCCCCTAACGCGACTGACAAGAACCCCCCAAAACAACCCCACAGGAGTAGTTAAGGTCGTCTCCTTCGCGCGACCGACAACTTCCCCCCCAGACTAGGAGGTATTTAACGTCGTCCTCCAAGCGCGACAAAACCCCTCGGGTGTAGTTAAGGTCATCACCCTCGCGTGACCAAAAAGACGAATCGAGAAAAATTTGGGCCTCGATGACTCCCAAAGACCTCCACCGTCCGCCCAGCTAAGGGAAGAGAATGGAACTCCCGAAAGACACCCAGAACCCATAGTGAAGGCGCTGGTAGTCTCCGCCCGGCAAAGGAAAGAGAGCACCAGCCACCCCACATATATAAAGAAAACACCACCAAAACCAACACCCACAAGGTCCTAACCAAACCAAACCTAAACACATAAAAACATAAACAAATTAACCAAAGATAGAGAGAAAAGGACTCGCTATGTCCAAAATGGGCCAAATACCCAAAAACGTCGGCCAAACGACAAACAAAAAGGAACATGGACGTCTCCACGTAATCCCAAAAGAGGGGAGTACAAACCCCAAAACAACAAAGACAGAACGTGAGAAAACTCACAGAGAAAAGGACAAGCGCGCGCGTCCAAAACAAGTCAAACACCAAAGAAATAGAAAAAAAATCAGGGTACATCAAAATGTAGAAAGTCCGGGAAAGACAAAATCGGGGAAACAGATGACACCTTCAAAACATCGCCATTCACACTTTCTTCATCATCTTCCAGTTCGGAGTCCTCCACACGTCGATATGGACCATAAGCGAACTTTAACTGAGAAATGTGAGCCTTTCTAACATAAGTATCATTGTCGGGACGACTCAATTCCACAGAAACCGGAGTCAAGAATTTTAGTACCTTAAAAGGACCAAACCAACGAGTCATTAATTTCGCTGACTGCTTATTAATTGCAGAGCTAAGGTTGTGTTTCTGGCACCATACCAAATCACCTATCTTGAAAATGTTCTCCTTCCTTCCTTTGTTGTAATTTTTAGCGAATCTTTCGCGTGCTTTAATCAAATTGTTTTTGGCACTGATCCACACTTCAGTTACGGTGCGCGGGTTACGAGGCAAAAGGTCGCTAATCTTCCACATATTAGATAAGGGACACGAAGGTTGGATACGGAATATAACATTGAAAGGACAATCTTTAATAGACCCATGAAAAGAGGAGTTAAAGGCAAGTTGGAGCCAGGTAAGGGAGAGATCCCAAGATGTCTGAGAATCGTGATGATAAGCTATAAGAGCCGCTTTTAAATTTCGATTAAAACGCTCGGCGTTTGAAGGTTGAGGATGGTAGGGGGACAAAGTGGAAAACCTAATACATAAAGAGAACAGAAACTTCCTAAAAGAGTTCGACGTGAAGCAAGATGCATTGTCAGAAATAAGGATCTCGGGGAAACCAAAATGCTGAAAGACGTAATCCCTCAGGGCCTTAATAGTGGCTGAAGAAGTAGCTTCACGCACAGGACACAACCAGGTAAACTTTGAAAACGAATCAACAATCACCAGGATATAACGGTTGCCACCACGGGTACAGGGTAATGGGCCTACATGATCAATATGAAAAATATGGAAAGGGCGCACGGGGACAGTAGAAGCTAAAAACCCTATCTTAGTATTTCGCGAAGGTTTACTCGTGGCGCAAGTACTACAAGACCTGATACGGTGTTCAATATCTTGTGACATAGAAGGCCAATAGAAATGCTGAGATATTTTGCGGCGGGTTTTTATAAAGCCAAGATGACCACCTAATAAGGAGTCATGGTAATACGCGAACACCATATCAATTAAATTCTGGGGCAAAACAATACGTGACGGAAAGGGGCCAAAAGGGGAAATGCACAGGACACCTCTCGACAGAAAATATTTGTTAGAAGACTTACCATCCTTCAAATTCTTAATGAGGCCAGACAAAACAGGATCAGAACCTTGATGTTGGGAAATATCAGAAAAATCTAACGGAAAATCATTGAGAATAGGAAAACATTCCAAATTGTCAGCATCGCCGTACTCTTCACTTTCCTCGAACATACGCGACAAAGTATCAGCAATAATGTTCTGAGTTCCTTTAATATGTGTTACACTAAATTTCAAGGACATGATCTTGGCGATCCACCTTCCCAATTTGCCTAAAGACCTGGGTCTAGCAAGTAACCAGGATAACGCTTGGTTGTCTGTTTCCAGTTCGAACTTCCTATGTTCCAATTACGGCCTAAATTTCTCCATGCCGAAGACAACCGCCAGACACTCTAATTCGTAAGCCGAGGCTCTTTTCTCTTGACGTGTCAGGCTCCTTGAAGCGTAAGCAATAGGTTGCCGCGAACCATCAATCTCCTGTAGAAGAACTGCTCCCAGAGCGCTAGAGCTAGCATCAGTCTGTAAGATAAACTCTTTTTCAAAATCAGGGATACGGAGTACCGGAGGACTGCTAATAGCATCCTTCAAGGTTAAGAAAGCTTCTTGAGTCTCTTTGGTCCAAGAAAATTTAGTTCTTTTGCCACGGAGAGCATTTAGTGGCGCAGCAATTTCAGAAAAGCGAGGAATAAATTTACGAAAAAAATTGACCATACCAATAAAACGGGATACAGATTTAGGATTCTTGGGGACAGGAAAATTTTTAATGGCAACGGTCCTTTCCGGATCGACCTTAATACCCCCAGCTGATATCAGGTGACCCAAAAAACCAACTTTACCCACAGCGAATTTAACCTTACTGGGATTAACCGTAAGACCCGCAAGAGAAAGGCGTTTTAAAATATCACCAACGTGCTCAATATGGGAATCAAAATCCTCAGAAAAAATTAAGACATCGTCAAGAAAATTAAACACAATTTAAATTTCACATCGTGAAAAATCTTATCAAGCAGTCTCGACAAAACTTGCCCACCGGTAGCCAAACCAAAAGGGATACGCTTAAATTGGTACAACATCCAAGGCGTACAAAAGCTAGTGACATGTTTAGAAGATTCGGATAAAGGGATCTGATGATAGGCGGAGTTCAGATCGAGCACAGTGAAAAATTTGGCCTTGCCGAACCAATCAAAACATGAATGGAGATTAGGGAGCGGAACAGCTTCAATGTCAACAAATTTATTAAGCTTGCGATAATCTATAACCATACGTGCCTTTTTATCGTCTTTAGCAATCACAAAGGCTGGACTGGCGTAGGAAGAATTACTGGGTTCAATAATCCCTTGCTCAAGCATCTTATAAATCATACCGCGTAAAATCAACATCTTAGGGGGAGCAAGAACATAGGGATGAGATTTAACAGGAGTACTATCGGTCAACTTAATATCATATTCGACGAGATGGGTCAAACCCAAACGAGTAGTAAGCACATCGGGAAAACTATTGAACATCACTACAGCACGCTCACGTTGAAAAGGTTCCAAATGCGAGACTAAATTACGCCAATCGAAAACTTCAGAGTCAAGCGACTCTACAGGTTGAACTTCAGAAAAGGACATACTGGGGCAAGCGGTTAAACCTAATTTAAGTTTGGGACGAAATTTGAAATAAAATAAAGAAGAGGGTAAATCAAGAACAAGACCAGAATGTATGAAAAAATCGGAACCAAGAATAAAAGGGCAGGCAAGATTACTGGCAACCAGAACAGGGAAACACCAAGTGAAATTATCAATTTTAATTTTACAAGTCACTTCATAAATGATATCTAGTTTAGAACGGGTGGCAGAAGAACACAACAGATTAGATTCATTCACACATTTGATATTACGAGCATTGTTTATAGTGTTAAACACGGAAAGACTCATAAAAGACCTAACTGATCCAGAATCCAACAACGCTGGGATCTCGCACGAATCAAAAACAAGGTTAACTCTAGGACGACTACTAACCCTATTAACATCAATAATATTGTTACGTTTAGGTTGCAAAATACTCGCCACATTTTTGGGCCACTTCACCAATCTCGAGTAATTATTGACAACACGAGTGTCGGAAACAACTTTATGATTGACACCATCAGTCCTATTAAACCCTATACAATTTTTACGAAAACGATCAGTAAAATAACGACACTGCCATATATAGTGACCATGCACACTACACAAATAACAGACAGGTAAAATCTTAGAAGGTAAGTTAGACTTAGTCAAGGATGAAAGGGGAAGGCTAACTTGGTTAATCCCGTTGCAATTTATTTTTTTGGGAAAGGTACCTACACTAGGTTTGTTATTCTTATTATCAGCCGAAACCTTCCTAAAACAATTAGCGACCACATGTCCGGGTCGATGACAAAAATGACATACAGGGATGGGTCTCCCTTGAGTAACCGATCTACCAGGATCAAGCGTCATCCGTTGCCGCTGACTATCGGTAAACATAGTATTGATTACCTGGACACAAATCTGGTTTAATTCAATAAAATTCGTCGGCCTAGTACACATCACCAAACAAGAACGTGTTTCAGGTGATAGCCCATCTAAAATGGTACTCACAATTTCCGACTCATTCAGACCAAGTTGCAAAATAGCGGCTGCCTCCTTCACATCCGAAATGTAGCGACGTAAATCCTCGCCTGATCGTTGGCATCTCAAAAACAGATTTTGCTTGAGCTCGATCAACTGTCTAGCTGGTACAAAAGCTAACAAGGCGTCACGCTGAAAGTCTTGAAAACTTTGAGTGTCGATATGTTTTACCAGAAAAATCTCGTAAAGGACTAACAACATAAGGCAATAATAAGGAAACAATGCTACCTCGAACGTCAGGAAACGAATCTAAAAGATTAATAGAAACTCTAAAAAGTTTCAAAGTAGCTAGAATATGAGAGTACCAGGACAACCTTGACCTTTGACCTGGCGGTTTTAGATGACCTTAAAAAAAAAAAAAAAAAAAAAAATCCCGCCAAAAAAAATTTTTTTTGGCAAAGTTCCAAACTCAATTTTCTCCGCAACCGCTCGGCCGATTTTGATGCGGGCGGTACCCACGTGACCGGGAGATCGAGATCTACAAGATAAGCCCTAATCCGTAGCCGTATCCCCGATGAAACCTGAGATAGCTTGTAACACGTGACCTGGTTATCAGATCGACGAGGTTTAGGGCTTATCTTGTAGATCTCGATCTCCTGGTCACGTAGGTACCGCCCGCACCAAAATCGGCTCAGCGGTTGCGGAGAAAATCAGGTTTGAAAATTTAAAAAAATAAAAAAATGGCAAATGTTCAAACCCGATTTTCTCCGCAACCGCTGGGCCGATTTTGATGTGGGCGGTACCCACGTGACCAGGAGGTCAAGATCTACAAGATAAGCCCTAAACCTCGTCGATCTGATAACCAGGTCACGTGTTACAAGCTATCTCAGGTTCCATCGGGGATACGGCTACATATTAGGGCTTATCTTGTAGATCTCGATCTCCTGGTCACGTGGGTGCCGCCCGCGTCAACATCGGTCCAGCGGTTGCGGAGAAAATCAGGTTTGAAAATTTAAAAAAAATAAAGAAATGGCAAATTTTCAAACCCGATTTTCTCCGCAACCGCTGGACCGATTTTGATGCGGGCGGCACCCACGTGACCGGGAGATCGAGATCTACAAGATACGCTCTAATCCGTAGCCGTATCCCTGTTAGAACCCGAGATCGCTTGTAACACGTGACCCGTGGATCGGATCGATGAGGTTTAGGTGCCCGCAGGATCCGGACATTTCGTAGAACGCGTTACGTCCGGTTTCGGGTCTTAGGTTCTTTCGGGATCCGAACAATCGGTAATTTTGGTAATTTCGTTTTGAGACACCCTATGCTTTGTTTTATTAGCATTGACGTCATTCGTTTTTATCTATGCACGTGCCAGACTATTAATTCAGATGATGCAACTTGATTACTGCAAATTTAAATGTACAGTTAATTTTTCTAGATGATGCAACTTGTTTATCGCAATTAATTTTTCTAAATGATGTAACATATTATTCGTTAAAGTCACGAACCGTTGACGTCATACCGCTTGTTATTATGTACCGAACCGCAGACTCAGCGTTTTCAATACAATAGCATAGGGAAATCACCTGTATAAAAGGGTGCCGATTTTCCCATCGATTCACACCATCAGTAGCAACTGCGTCTGATACTTCTCCCGACAACTGTACCTGTCAACTCTTCGAGTTTATTGAAAGGTGAGACACCTCATACTGTAATAAATTTTATAAATATAAACTTAGAATATTTTCATTATTATGTAAACTTAAAATATTTTCTTTAAATATAAACTTAGTGATGAGCATACAGTCGAACCGCTGAGGGAGACCTCCAGGGATGCTCGATGAGCTGCTGGGAGCATCCAAAATATGCCGGTGATAGACCTAGCGGACGATGACCGGGTGGAAGTACCGGTCCAGCGGTACAACCAACGGCACAACCAGCGATGCAAGCGGAAGTAAAAAAATCATACGTCAAATCGCGGCGAATCCGCTAACAAAATGACGTATGCACATTCCGTCGTATTGTTAGTATCAGTATTAGTATTATATTTATATATTAATAATAGAATAAATGTATTAAACTGTTTATCATTGTTTTCATGTCAAAGTACCATACTTTTCCCGTTAAACTAAAACATATGGTTTTGCAGGAAATATGGAAAGGCAAGCCAAACGAATGAGATTGGAACAAGCTGCAGAGCCTGGCAGTTTTCACGTCTTGGAAAATGCGTTCGGATGCAACCTCCGAACGTATTACTGCAAGAACGACAACAGCATCTTCAAGGACGTGACTGTGCTCCTGGCACACCTAAGGGAAGAAATGAAGTCGTTGCTCAGCGAGATGGTGCGCTCCTTAGATGCGTTCAAGTTCAACATCCTAGTGGAGTGCACGTACGAGAAGGCGACGACGGGAGAGGTGCAAGATATAGGTTTTAAGACTGCCAACACCTGCGTCTTTCCCGGGTCGGATATGGGTGCGCTTGTAGACATGTGCGTCCAAAAACTTGTGGATGAGGAAGCAGAGTTTTTAGGGAAGGGTAGTGGATGGTCTTTGTTGTCGGTTGATGGTGTCCTCCTCAGGATCAGCCGGTATAAACCGCTCCAAGGCTCATCGTACCTACCTCTTCCGCCGTTCGTAAAGAACCGCAAAGCGGTTATTAACGTTAAAAACCAAGACAATAGGTGTTTCAAATGGGCTATCCTGAGCAAACATGTGTCAGGTCCTAATAGGGAAAAAATCGATAGAAGTTACGACGCCTTGCTTAGCAAGTATGATTTCAGCATGGTAGAGTTCCCCACACCTATCAGCCAAGTAAAGACCTTCGCCAAGGCCAACGGAGTGTCTGTAAACGTGTACGGGATAGCCGACAAAGAGGTAATAGAACCTCTAGTCGTCGCTGATGTCGAAAAGGATGACCACTTCGATCTCCTCCTGGCCGCAGAGGGTGACGCTCAGCATTATTGCCTCATCAACAATTTTAATCGACTTATCAGGTCTCAGCTGACGAAACATGAACACAAAATCGACGTATGCAAGCGGTGTTTCACCTTCTATAACGACAACCCTAAGGGTAGGGAGAAGATGGCGACCCACCGCGAGTACTGTATAGAGAACTCCCCGCGCAGTTTAACGATGTCCAAACCTAATGATGACACTCCTCCGATGATGAAATTCGAAAACTACAATCATATATTCCCCGTCCCAATGTACGAACCGCTCCGAGGTTCATCGTACCTACCTCTTCCACCGTTCGTAAAGAACCGCAATGCGGTTATTAACGTTAAAAACCAAGACAATAGGTGTTTCAAGTGGGCCATCCTATGCAAACATGTGTCAGGCCCTCACAGGGACAGAATCGACGGACGTTACGATGCTCTGCTTAGCAAGTACGATTTCAGCATGGTAGAGTTCCCCACGGTCAGCAACCAAGTAAAGGCCTTCGCCAAGGCCAACGGGGTGTCGGTGAACGTGTATGGGATAGCAGATAAAGAGGTAATAGAACCTCTAGTCGTCACTGATGTCGAAAAGGATGATCACTTCGACCTCCTTCTAGTTACAAATGGCGATGTTCAGCATTATTGCCTCATCAACAATTTTAGTCGGTTAATCAGTCCACAGCTGACAAAACATAATGGTCAAATCGATGTATGCAAGAGGTGTTTCACCTTCTACAACGTTGACGCTAAGGGTCGTGAGGCGATGACTGCTCACAGGGAGTACTGTGTGGACAATCCGCCATGCAGGATCACCCTACCCAAACCTAATGATGACGGTACTCCTCCAGTGATGAAATTCAAAAATTACCATCACATATTCCCAGTCCCAATAGTTGCGTATGTCGATTTTGAGTGTATACTGAAACCTACCGAGGGCTATCTCCCCAAACCGTCATCTTCTTTCACTATAACCACGGAGCGCCACGTTCCTATGAGCTACGGGATGTATTTTGTAGTTGACCCGTCGCTTCCCGACGACATCGCCCAGTTAGTGCCGAAAACGCCCTTGCTTTATAGAGGTCCTGACGCGACCGTTCATTTTATGCAGACCCTGAAAGAAATAGTCGAGCGGGTAGCCGCAGCGTCAGACCGTAACGTTCCTATGATCTTTACGGCTCAGGACGAGCTTTCGTTCAAAGCTGCTACGAGTTGTCAGATGTGCGATGTAGCGTTCGGGCCTAAGGTGAGACCCACCAGGGATCATTGTCATCTGACTGGAAAGTATAGGACCGCTCTCTGTTCAAAATGCAACATGTCGAGGCGGAACCAGAAGTTCATACCCGTCTTTATCCACAACTCATCCAATTACGACTCTCATTTCATAGTCAGACAGCTCGGCTATGACGAGAAGAGGATATCAGTCATACCTAATTCTACGGAGAAGTACGTTGCCTTCTCCAAAAACATAACCAAGACGCTAGCCGTGAGGTTTGTAGACACTCTTAGGTTCATGGCCAGCTGCCTGAGCGCTCTGGTAGACAACCTCCCTCCCGAAGGCTTCGCCCATACCGAGTCTTTCTTTAACGGGACGCAGCTGTCCCTAGTGAAGAGGAAAGGCGTGTACCCTTACGAGTATACCGACTCATGGAAGAGACTCGATGAGACGGAATTACCTCCTCAGGAAGCATTCTATAGCAGCCTCACCGGGGAGCACATTTCAGACGATGACTATCGTCATGCTCTGAAAGTGTGGGACAGTTTTAACATCCGCACGCTGGGGGAGTACTCTGACTTGTACCTCAAGTGCGATGTCCTCCTGTTAGCCGACGTCTTTGAGAATTTCAGGTCTCTATGCAGGAAGGAATACGGGCTCGATTGCGCCCATTACTACACCGTCCCAGGTTTCTCTTTTGACGCCATGTTGTATAAGACGCGAGTAGAACTGGAACTCATAACCGATTATGATATGTACATGTTTCTGGAGAGAGGAATCCGAGGAGGAATCTCTGTATGCGTCAAGAAACATGCCAAGGCCAACAACCCTTATGTGGAAGGTTTCGACCCCGAGCTGCCCTCCAACTACCTCATGTATGTGGACGCGAACAACCTATACGGCTGGGCGATGAGCGGGAACCTCCCCTACAAGGACTTTTCCTGGGTTGAAGACGAGGAGAGAAAGATCGCGATAGGATCGAATGTAGGCGTCATCCCTGACGACTCCCCGCTAGGCTTCTTCCTCGAGGTGGACGTGGAGTACCCTGCAGACGCGGAGACGCAGGACTCGCACAACGACCTTCCGTTCATGGCGGACAACGCGACCCCTCCCGGAGCCAGAAACCCCAAACTCCTGACCACCCTGCAAAACAAGACCAAGTACGTTTGCCACTACGCTCTCCTTAAGCAGGCTATCGCACACGGACTAAAAGTCACCAAAGTACACAGGGTTTTGCAGTTCCGACAGTCTGCATGGCTCAAACCCTACATAGACCTCAACACCCTTAACAGACAGTCGGCCCGCAATGCCTTCGAGAAGGACTTTTTCAAACTGCTGAACAATGCCGTCTTCGGCAAGTGCATGGAGAACGTCCGTAAACGCATGAACCTGGAGCTGGTTAGCAACTCGAAGAGGTTGATGAAGCTGGTCGCCAAGCCCTCCTTCAAAGACAGGATCATTTACGACGAGTCGCTATGCGCTGTCGAGCTGTCCAAGACCTCGGTCCGTTTAGATAAACCTATTTACGTAGGCGCTACAGTCCTGGACTCCAGTAAGACCTTAATGTATTCATTTCATTACGATGACATGAAGAAGAGGTACGGGTCAAAAATCGACCTCCTGTACATGGATACAGACAGCTTCTTCTACGACATCGAGACTCCAGACTTTTACCGTGACATGCGGGACCCAGAATTCAAGACCTTCTTCGACACCTCCGACTACCCTCCGACACACCCATGCCATTCTGCCACCAACAAAAAAGTGCTCGGCAAGTTCAAAGACGAGTGTAACGGCATCCCCATCGCAGAGTTTATAGGGATGAGAGCAAAACTGTACACTTTCAGGACTGGCGAGGGTATTGTCAAGAAGAAGGCTAAAGGCGTCAAAAAGAATGTGGTCAAGAAAGACATCACGTTCGACGACTACAGAAAGTGTCTCGAAGATCCCTCGTTGTGGTTGTACAGGGACATGAAGCTGTTTCAATCCCGCAAGCATGTAGTCAGCACTGTATTGACGAGCAAGCTTGCGCTGTGCAACTACGATGATAAGCGCGTCGCCGTAGATGCCATCCGCACCCTAGCATACGGACATAGGAACATTCCGCAGGAGCTCCAAGAAATTATAGGTTAGTCTCCTTCTAGCACATCCCGTTAGTCCCCGCATATGTCTACTAGCCGACTTTATCCGACCTCTAAACGTCGAACCGCAACAGTATTGGAGTTTCATCAGTATTATTAGTCGTAAGAACTTAAGAGCTCATCGCCATACATGTATTCGTTTTCATCTTCATCATCATCATCTTATATCAATAAATGTTTTATTCTTTTATGAATCTGTCTTTTATTTATTGTAACCTAAACCTCCTATAGTACCTAAAATACATGCAGGCAGGATCGGTGCTCGATTCCTGGGAGGGTCTGTCCCCGACAGATCCTCGCGTCGTGCTGCGCTTTCGCTTCACGATCGACAAAAGCCCTCAGGCTTTGGCAAGACTTATATCTACAGGTGTAAAGGTGTTGAAATGACGACACGTTTTGAAAATAAGTTTAATACATATATTCTGAAATCAAAGTACTAGACTAATGTTACAAAAGTTCAGACTCTACAAGCAGCCGTACATGTAGGAAAAAACGAATCGAGGTTACAAGACGCGGCTTTACTGGCTGACGCGACAGTTAAAAATGCATTGCTTGCAGTGTTTTCTCTTCTTGGTAATGGTCCATTCGTCTTCGCCGTAGTCGCTCTCCTGTTGAGCGTGTTCTTCGCAGGGCATCTCCGACAGTAGTTCTTTATCATTCTTGAGGTATAGCGGTAAGGCTACCTTCTACCGAGAGGACTACCAGCTCCTTGATGACCGTCTCGTAATCCGAAGGTCTGATGACCTGAAAATCTACAATGAAGGAAGGCATGTTGTTGCGCGCGACGAGACCTAGCGCACACGGGTTAATTTATCCTCCTGACGGCTCCTGTTAAAGGCGTGTACTGAAGGATGCAATCTGTGATTATCAGGCAGTAGGCGGAGGTATTGGCAGGGATGTTGTTTTTACACCCGATCTCGATCCTGATGTCTATGGCGCCGGTGTTCAGCGACTCGTTCTGCTTCGAGCAGTCGATAAAGAAGAGGGGGACTTTGGTCTTGAAGGTCGAGAAATCGATTAGGGGGTGGTTGACCTGTCCTCCGTAGTAGACCTTATGGAACCGCTTAAAGTTTTCGTAAAACATCGAGTACTCTCCCTTTGCGTTTTCGTACGGGTAGTACACGGAATTGAGGTAGAGTTTGATGTCCTGGAGCTCGCAGTGGTCGAAATGAGTTGATACCGCCGTCTTGGTCTTCTTGTCCGTCTGCAGTCCTACTATGACGTAGCGGGGCTTATCCGCCTGGGAGGAGGACTTGACGGTCCAGATCACGTCGGTGCTCTGCGGTAAGACGGGGTACTTGTACAGGTTCCATCTGCGGAAGGCCATCGATATGGGTGCGTCCTGATCCACCATCCTGAGCAACGGGAGTCTGTGCTGGTCGGAAAGCCTGACGTAAGGCATCTTCCACTCCACTTTGGAAAGAGTCAGCTTGTAGTCCTTGCCTGCGGGGACCGCCACGGCGCGGTCGTCGGTAGCCGACCTTAGCAGGATAAGTTCCAGCTTGGCGTTGACTATTATGCGGCGGTAATCCTCGCAGAATCCCATGATCCTCTTCAGCGGGACGTGGGCCGTAAGCCTACCTGTGGTGCTGTTGGCGATAGCCGTTACGGCGTCCTTGTTCCACCCTTCGACGTCTATAGAGTGTTGTTCCCCGTACCTGAAGGACGAAATATTTCTCAAGGCCGTCGTTACGCCGACGTTTCGCACCCTGTCCACTTCGATACCGTTCATCTCCAGCCTTATCTCTTCAAACAGGAAAGCGGGCCAGTTGTCAGAAAGAGCCAGGGCCGCATCCAAAGTACCGTCGGACGCCGAAAGTTTCACGTCCACAAACAGCAGGCTGTCGCAAGGTAGGGTGTACACGTCCTGTTGGTTCACGGGTATCCTTATCTCGTCGTTGTTGTTGAAAGTCGACGACGCGTACGGAGTGTGAGTATGCATCTCCATGCCTATGATGGCGTCGTCCGCTACGGCGTTAGAGGATCCCACGTCTATTATATAGCTCATTTCTGCAGCACGATGAAACCCAACGATCTTAGAAAAGCAGCGTTATCTAAGGAGAGTCTCTTCTTTTTCACTTCACCAAGTGGCGGGTTGAGCTCTACAGGACGAATGTTCTTCGCTCCGTCCGGTACGGTTCTTTTATAACCCTCTTCCAGGTAGACTAACCCCATCGCGTACGTCTTTTAAGGTGAAGCCTGAGGCTGATGACTTCGTTCTGAAAGCTTATCGGTCTTCCGTCCTGATCCACCACAGAGACGGTCAGTCTTCCTATCCTCGAAGTGTTTACGGGTAGATAGATGACGTTCTTGGGCACTTCGATTATCTTATAACCCCGTTCCACCTGCGGGAAGAACTCGTGCAGGGTATGTCCTTCGGCTCCGTTAGTGTACGAGCCCCGCACGATGTTGCAAGTCAACCGGATGGCGTTTACGGCCGTAATGTTGACGGGACGCTGAGACGTGTACCATTTATTAGGTTCGAGGATCGTCGCATCGAACCCCAGCACCTCTCTGATGGTTCCGGGTACGGTAAAGTCTACCTTTTCTCCGCAGAATATCGAGCACTTTAGAGTGGTGGGGTCTACGACCATGTTAAGTCTTGGGAGCGGTCGGCATTCCGTCTTTGATCCCTTTGACGTCTCCTTCTTCGCATCGCTTAAGGCTTTCGCTTTCGCTTCCTCCTCCGCCCTTTTCGCTTTAGCTTCCTCCTCCGCCCTTTTCCCGGCCCTTATTTTCGCCGCATTCTCCAATCTCTTAAGGACCTCATCGAGAGGGTCGGTACTCGATCTCTCTTTCCTTTTTCCCTTCTGTTCCTTTTTCCGCTCCTTCGAGAGCTTTTGGTACTTGAGGGATCCTGCGTCTTCAACATCGGTACGGTTATCGTCTTGCTCCGCGTCTCTGCTGCTGTCGCAGTTCACTCCGCCGTACATCTCCAACATCTCGTATTTGATCTTTAAGTGGATGTAGTCAATCTCGTACATGCCTTCGGGCAGCTCCACCTTCATCCCGTCGCCGAAGCAGAACAGGTTGTTCACCCCTTTCCGCACGTTGGGTATGTTGTTGTAGCTCATGAAATCTACCAGTCCTATCTCCCACTGGCCCTCTCCGAGGTCTATGGTCTCTCCGGCCGCGTTGGCGATGTTGGTAACGTGCTCGCCTCTCATCACGCGGTCTTGGGTTCGAGTCCCACTCGGGCATGGCATTTTTTCATGCGTTACAAAAATTCATTTCATCCTTCACCGTCTGCATTAGCAGCAATTTGCAAAACAGTCGGACGTTAAACAAAAAACAAAAAGAGGTCTATGGGAGGGAAGTAATCGACCTCGATCGTAGAGCTCTTACCGCTTAGGCACAACATCTTTACCCGATAGAAACTCTAGGCACAGATGTCCGCAGACGACTGAATCAAAGTCCTGCCTCCTGGCGTAATTATATCTTATGATGTTCGGTCCGTCTTCTCCGTTCTCGAGGTACCTTACCAGCTCTACGGGAGGCCTCAGGTTACCGTAGCTGTCAAAGTACTCTACGACCGCACCGGTCTTCCTGTAACATACCCAGTGGGTCCCTTCGTTCCTCGCGCTGTCCAAGTTGACGATGGCTGATTCGTTTTCGTAGGGTCTATGGGGGAGCGTGTCACGCATAAACACCCCTCTAAAGTTCGAGATTTCGAGTGCGTCGGCAGCCGCCATCAATTGACTATCGGACAGGGGTTTGTTCGGAAGTTTCAACGAAGTTTTTTTTTCCTTAGTCCGCATCCCGCGTGCTGAGTAGGGTACGGTTTCAAATACAGTCCCTCACCTCGTCGGGTAGTGCTACGGTTAGTCCTGCGGGTGGTGCGACGGGTAGTCTTGCTAGAGGTCTTACGAACGGTCTTCCTACGGGCAGTCTTCCTACGGGCGGTCTTCCCGGTCTGCCTTCGCTTGATCCTCCCGCCGAACTTGCTTTTAGCTTTCATTATGTTGGTCACCGCCCAGGCGGCCGCTTTCTCCGCTATGCTGGAGTCGGACGCTCTCACCCTCTCCCAGGCTCTATCTGCTAACACGCGGTCTGCTTCGGCCCTGCCCGCCGAGTCTTTGCGGTTGTGGTAGGCTATGTCGTGCTGTTTGCACGCGGCGTCGAGAGGGTTGATGCCCGGGTCTCCTCTTCTCAATCTCTTCTACAGGTCCGTCCCCGGTCCGCAGTACTGATAGCCCGGTATGTGGAGTTCCACGGGTAAAACGTCTATCGCTTTGTTCAATACGGTTCCTACGACGTTCTCTGCAGCTCCTAAGACTCCGCTCGCGATGCTCCCTACCAGTCCGGCTCCTGAATGCGATCTGCTGCGAAACGTGTTCCATCTCCCCATTTTAAGGTCGGAATGAAGCTCGAGGACCCGTGTTTCCTTATTTATGACGCGCTTTTTCCCTCCAGGCGTGACGATACGTCCTCAAACTCTTTGCGCAGCTTTTGGACCTCATCGCGCATTTTCAAAATTTCATCGACTCGCTCGTCTTTGACGGGATCTGAAACTTTCATCTTTTCGGCGTGGGAGGAAAGGTACTCTTTCAAGTACTTGAGGTTGACGGCGTCTTCTTCTTCGATCGGATCTCCTACTTGCGCCATCCTGCGATCGTAAAGGTCGTAGTAAGGTTCGCCACCGCCCTCCTCCAAGACCTCGAGGACACCGTAATCTTCAGCGTAAGCTTGGATGAGCCTCATGCATTCGTTGACGTTGACCGCGTCCGTATACGACTGGGCTACGCCTACGAAACAGATTCTCCGGTCTCTCATGTCCATATCTCCATCTGCGGTAACCCTGTAAGGGGTGAGAAAACGACGTACGGATCTTCCAGTGTCCATAGCGAGAATGAGGGTTACAGACGTAGATCTCCTCTTATAAGCCCCAGCTCTTTGAGTTCCTCGACTATTGAATTTATCTCGCTGTCGTGACCCGTATGGCCCGAGTCTTTAGAAGCTACGAGGAGTCTAAGCCTGTCGCAAAGCTCGTTGGGATCGTCGAAATATACGTCCTCGGTCTTCCTGTTTCCGTTCAGCTCCATCATAGGCCATGCTCGTATACCCTTACCGCGCTTCGGTCGGTCCGGCTTCGGAGGGAAAAGCCGGCTTATGATTGAAACGTACTTTTTCCCTGTGTTGGCCTTCACTTGACCTAGCGCCGAGTTGTTCCTTCTGTGGGCGCTTGTGGCTTCCAATAAGTTTTTGTACTCCTCCAAGTCTTCTTCCGAGTAGATGAACGGATCGGGTTTCCTTTTGAATATCAGCTCGTACAGACCGTGCGTGCCTGGGTACGATACGTCTCCGACGATTATCGAGTCGTCAGGCTTGAGTTGTACCGTAGAATCACCCATCACCAATTCGCTGCCTTCGAAGTGTACCCCGTATGTAGAATCCGTATTGTTGTCGGAGTCTGTGATGGCCTCATGCATGTACCGACGGGCCAGACGGCCGGGAAACGTGTTCTTGACCCATACGGAAGCTCGAACCTTACCTAGAGGCGTCGAAAGCATCTCCTCTATAGTGGTAGGCGTGCTAAACTCCTCCTCGCGAGGTAAAGTCCTCGCCGGGGTGGCGTGAGGTCTGGAAGCGTCCCTCATCTCAGCGGAATTCCCGACAGTTGCATCGTCCACCGTGAACTCCACTGGGAGGCTGACGCTCGTATCCATCTCATCCATCCTATGGGGGTCTCCCGCATCCATCGGTTCGTCCTCGGTCTTCTTCTTAGTATGCCGAGGTCCGAACCCGTCGCTACTCCTCTTCAGATTGGAATACCTGTAGGGTCCGGTCATCAGATCCTTCCATGAGTCGTCGATACTTTCACCTTCGACTCTGTCTTCTTCGTCATCATCATCATCATCATCATCATCGTCGTCAAGAGCTTTAACCCGGCTAAAAGGCCGCTTTTCAGGTTTCGTCCTAAAAGGCTTCAATGTCTCCCTACGCTTTACTCCCTTCAACGGTTCGCTCGTTGAGGAAGGGTCGGTCTCGGCTTTCTTCTCGTTCAACAGCTTCGATAGTGGGTCGGTTAGCGGTTTGAGCTGCTTCTGTATCCTGAGATCTTCCTCAGTCAAGCCATGCTTCAGAACTAGTTGCTTCTCTCTTATCCTCCTGCGTAACTCTGCGATCTCCAGCACTAGATTCTCGTCGACCTGTCTCGAAGCCATCTCATCGTCTATTAACGCAGTACCTTTCCACTACCGTCAATATATACATGACCTGCGACTGTACAGCTTATTCCTGCTAGCTGCGCAGCTTTTTCCTGCTTTTTCCTGCTAGCTGCGCAGCTTTTTCCTGCTTATTCCTGCTAGCTGCGCAGCTTTTTCCTGCTTATTCCTGCTAGCTGCGCAGCTTTTTCCTGCTTATTCCTGCTAGCTGCGCAGCTTTTTCCTGCTTAGTCCTGCTAGCTGCGCAGCTTTTTCCAGCTTTTTCCTGCTAGCTGCGCAGCTTTTTCCTGCTAGCTGCGCAGCTTTTTCCTGCTAGCTGCGCAGCTTTTTCCTGCTAGCTGCGCAGCTTTTTCCAGCTTTTTCCTGCTAGCTGCGCAGCTTTTTCCTGCTTATTCCTGCTAGCTGCGCAGCTTTTTCCTGCTAGCTGCGCAGCTTTTTCCTGCTTATTCCTGCTAGCTGCGCAGCTTTTTCCTGCTTTTTCCTGCTAGCTACGCAGCTTTTTCCTGCTTATTCCTGCTAGCTGCGCAGCTTTTTCCTGCTAGCTGCGCAGCTTTTTCTTGCTTTTTCCTGCTAGCTGCGCAGCTTTTTCCTGCTTATTACTGCTAGCTGCGCAGCTTTTTCGTGCTTATTCCTGCTAGCTGCGCAGCTTTTTCCTGCTTATTCCTGCTAGCTGCGCAGCTTTTTCCTGCTTTTTCCTGCTAGCTGCGCAGCTTTTTCCTGCTTATTCCTGCTAG
This sequence comes from Catonia carolina, assembly GCA_035578175.1. Lineage (NCBI taxonomy): Eukaryota > Metazoa > Arthropoda > Insecta > Hemiptera > Achilidae > Catonia > Catonia carolina. The sequence goes on from JAQMRL010000004.1 coordinate 7,777,985, forward strand.
CTGCGCAGCTTTTTCCTGCTAGCTGCGCAGCTTTTTCTTGCTGTGTGTCGGTCGAAACGGGTCTCAGTTCGGTGATGAACGTATCGTAGTTAAATCTATAGCGACCGCCGAGGGTTTTTCTCTCTTTGTCGACTACCAGAAACCCGTTCTGGTTTCGAGACCATGCCTCACCGCACATATTCTTGAACTCTTCAAAAGTCATATCGGGGACTACATGATCGTTAAAAATATGGCGTAAGTTGCGCTCGTCCTGACGGAACACGAGTAAAAAATTTGCATTATCTCTAACGAGCTGTTTAGGCGCCTTACTGTATGTCTGACATAGGTAAAATACGTCTAGGTTGTTATGTCTCCCCATAGCAAAGTACTTTACCACGTTGTGTTGTTTCTCGCATACAACATCGTCAAAGATCATCACGGAATTGGGCTCTACCTCTTCCGGAGGCGGGACTTGCGCGTTGTCGCTGAATTCGTGATAGTCTACGCCCTCCATATCATGAAACACCCGCTCCAAAAACCTATACTTGGGTTGGTGTAGAGATTTTGAAAATACGTACACATTGCAGAACCTCAGCCCGTTAGGGTCGAACAGCAGGTTGATTATTGCGTTTGTCTTGCCGCAATTCGACGGTCCTACGGCCAAACATCTGATACTATTCGGCAGGAGGCGACCGTGTCTGTTTCTCGTTTCGCCTATTTCTCCCGACTCGATAAGCACATCTAAGTTGACGACAGGGAGTTTCTCTTTCTGCTCCCTACACCTCATTTTGCGCTAGTAACCGATAAACCTACATTACAGCTCTTATATAAGGTCTTTCTTGTCGATCCATGAATCGTGACTCTTGTCATACCCTAACCACCTGACCAGCAACCTGTCACCTTTTCTCTTCAATACCTTCTCGACGAGAAATACGTCACCGTATTTCGTCTTACTCAGTTCCTGGGCGTAAAAACTGCCTTTGATCACATGCCCTTTTTCGTCTTTGAGCGAGTATGTGACGGGACGGGTGTGCAAAATACGATCTACGGTAAACACCTCATTGGTCCAATTCGGTATGTAACCCTTGTCGAACGTCTTTTTGTACTTGCTGATCCTAACCTTATCTCCCGGCTCAAACTTGACGGTTTGGGGAGCGCGTTTTTTACGAGTATTGGACAATATATTTCTTAGCACCTCACCTTCGTTCCTCTTGCTTACATCTACAGGTTTGAAACCTATAGTCCTGTGAGGCCTGTTATTGTACTGAGACAGGAGGTCGTCTAAAAGACCTATCCAAACGTAATTGCCTCGTTCTGTAAACTTTCTCCACATCATCTCCTTCAGCGTCCTGTTGAACCGCTCTACTATCGAGGCCTTCTTCGGAGAGTAAGTGGAGTAGTGGTTGATCCCGTGCTTGGACAGCAGGGACCTCACAGACGCGTTATACCACTCTTTACCCTCGTCGGTATGAAAATGGCGCATCTTGTGTTTTTCCAGTATGGGACCGAGAGCGCTAGCGACTTCTTCAGCCGTCTTGCTCTTGAGCGGTACGGCAATAGCAAATTTAGAAAAACAATTTATTACTGTCATTATGTATCTGTAGCCCTTATTGACTCTGGCGTATGGGATCATCTCTACCAGATCGACCTGATACAAGTCGTCGATACCCTTCAGCTCTACGTTTAGGTGGGATAGTTCCTGCGGGCTTGCTTGTGAAGCTCGCGCGCTATACCACTTCTCAAGCTCATCGTGCGATGCACTGAGAGCGACACTGCTTATATCTAGGTTAAATAGGGATTTTGAATGGAAAAGACGTTATTTTTATGTACATACGTTGAGTGAATCTGTCAAGGTAAAGAATACCATTTAATTGTAATAAACAGGTTGCATCATCCCGCGATCGATGGTCCGCACAGATAAAAAAGGGTGACGTCAATGCGAATAAAACAAAGTATAGGGTGTTCCGAAAGCAGTTGCTACTGATGGTATGAATCGATGGGAAAACCGCGACCTTTTATACTTGTATCGTCGTCAAAATCAGCTGTTTAACAGCTGATTTTTAACAGCTGTTTATCAGCTGATTTTTAACAGCTGTTTATCAGCTGTTTAACAGCTGATTTTCGGAGATGAAGGTTCCTGGTTCAAATACTAGTAAAGCAGCGTGACTCGTAACAAACAACATGTGACATTGTCAAAATTAAAAGAATAGAGTTGCATCATCTAAATTAACTGTACATTTAAATTTGCAGTAATCAAGTTGCATCATCTGAATTAATAGTCTGGCACGTGCATAGATAAAAACGAATGACGTCAATGCTAATAAAACAAAGCATAGGGTGTCTCAAAACGAAATTACCAAAATTATCAAAATTACCGATAGTTCGGATCCCGAAAAAACCTAAGACCCGAAACCGGACGTAACGCGTTCTACGGAATGTCCGGATCCTGCGGGCACCTAAACCTCATCGATCCGATCCACGGGTCACGTGTTACAAGCGATCTCGGGTTCTAACGGGGATACGGCTACGAATTAGAGCTTATCTTGTAGATCTCGATCTCCCGGTCACGTGGGTGCCAGCCGCATCAAAATCGGACCAGCGGTTGCGGAGAAAATCGGTTTTATAAATTTGCCATTTTTTTTATTTTTTTAAATTTTTAAACCTGATTTTCTCCGTAACCGCTGGACCGATTTTGATGCGGGCGGTATCCACGTGACCAGGAGATTGAGATCTACATGATAAGCTCTAATCCGTAGCCGTATCCCCGATGGAACCTGAGATAGCTTTTAACACGTGACCTGGTTATCAGACTGACGAGGTTTAGGGCTTATCTTGTAGATCTCGATCTCCTGGTCACGTGGGTACCGCCTGCATCAAAATCGGACCAGCGGTTGAGGAGAAAATCCAGTTTGAAAATTTACCAAAAAAAAAAAAAAAAAAAAAAATTGGCGGGATTTTTTTTTTTTTCCATTTTTTTTTTTCCAAATTTTCAAACTCGATTTTCTCCTCAACCGCTGGACCGATTTTGGTGCGGGCGGTACCCACGTGACCGGGAGATCGAGATCTACAAGATAAGCCATAATCGGTAGCCGTATCCCCGATGGAACCTGAGATCGTTTGTAACACGTGACCTGGTTATCAGATCGATGAGGTTTAGGGCGTATCTTGTAGATCTCGACCTCCTGGTCACGTGGGTACCGCCCACATCAAAATCGGCCCAGCGGTTGCGGAGAAAATCGGGTTTGAACATTTGCCATTTTTTTTATTTTTTTAAATTTTCAAACCTGATTTTCTTCGCAACCGCTGAGCCGATTTTGGTGCGGGCGGTACCCACGTGACCAGGAGATCGAGATCTACAAGATAAGCCCTAAACCTTGTCGATCTGATAACCAGGTCACGTGTTACAAGCTATCTCAGGTTCCATCGGGGATACGGCTACGGATTAGGGCTTATCTTTTAGATCTCAATCTTCCGGTCACGTGGGTGCCGACCGCATCAAAATCGGCCCAGCGGTTGCGGAGGAAATTGAGTTTGGAACTTTGCCAAAAAAAAATTTTTTTGGCGGGATTTTTTTTTTTTTTTTTTTTTTTTTTAAGGTTATCTAAAACCGCCAGGTCAAAGGTCAAGGTTGTCCTGGTACTCTCATATTCTAGCTACTTTTCAACAAACTGTCGACATCAAAACCATTGCATACCGGCAAATTATTCAATAGCTTTTCAGCCGGATGTGGTAATTTACCATACAAAGATATCGACGACCTAACAATACCAGACGACCTGACACCTTCAGGCAAAACCCCAGAACAAACAGGCGGGTACGACGAGACGTCTAAATTAGCAACACTTACGGGAACAGCAGTACTGCCCTGTGAACCAGAAGGAACAGGCTCGGCGGGACACATATTAGCTACCGCCTTTAAGGAGGATTTTAAAGATGACAAGTGGGTATCGAATTCAGCGATTACGGGTTTATTTTCGCTAGACATACTGAACATCAGCAGCCAAACCTGGAAACCCCCACAATTACAAACAGATTCCTCACACAACCACACTTCCACAAAATTTTCAAAATTTTGGAAAACTGTAAAACAAAGATAACAGTTCCAAACCGCGTTCTGCTACCACTTATGAAACACCTCGTGAAAACGGCTTTAAATGAGGTGAACATAAAAAAAAGTTAAAAAAAATAAAAAAAAACAGGAAGCCTAGAAATGTGGTTTGTGAGAGGATAAACAAAATTAACCAAGTAATAATTGCACCAGAAGAAAAATAATTGACACCATTGAGCTAGATATATGACTAGAGGTAGCACTGTGAAAACGAATTGCGTGCCGTCAGGCTGCTACGCCGCCATATTGCGGTAAGGATAGATAATGCGCGGTATTCAAACTGTCATACAAATCAAATGACTGAAAGTTGATAATATAAAATTTAATGTAATAATATGTATCAAGTTAGCTATAACTAAGTTATCAAGAAATTCAAAATCAAAGAACCCTTACTTCATTGTTTTTGGTAAGCCTTTTAATTTAATTGTTCATACATATTTCAATTACCTTTGCTGAAAAATAACTTTTTGTAGAAATAATCAAATTTTAAAATAAGTAAAACCTTTGGAAATTTACTTTGCAAAGATTTTTATCTCAAGATATTTGATTTAAGTTTAAGTATGTAGGGCTACCTTATCCAGGATTATCACTTAACAAAAGTACATTTTTAAAATTAAATCAGCAAAATTCCCGGAACTCCCGGTCGATGAAAACCGGGAAATTGTTTTCCGGGAAATCCAAGATATACATTTTGTAGAACGTTCTTTTATACATAACGTACTAAAATTTCATTATCATAGCACAACAGGTTAATTAGTTATGATGATTCTAGCGAAGGTCTGCATTCGATAAAAATCAAAATTTTGCTGAAAAAAAAAGTTGCTTAAATTTAAATTTCAGCAAATACATATGTTAATTTGATCCTTTTGTGGTAAGGTGAAAATAATAAAACAATTCTATCTCAAGCCAAAAAATTTTTACAAGCGTTTAAAAAACGGTCTGCAAATTGAGAAATCTCAAAATTGGCTGAAAATTAAAGTTGCTTAAATTTAAGTTTCAGCATATACAAATGTTAATTTGAACCTTTTGTGGTAAGGTAAAAATAATAAAACAATTCTATCTCAAGCCAAAAATTTTTTACAAGCGTTTAAAAAAAGGTCTGCAAATTGAGAAATCTCAAAATTGGCTGAAAATTAAAGTTGCTTAAATTTAAGTTTCAGCATATACAAATGTTAATTTGAACCTTTTGTAGTAAGGGAATAATAATAAAACAATTCTATCTCAAGCCAAAAATTTTTTACAAGCGTTTAAAAAAGGTCTGCAAATTGAGAAATCTCAAAATTGGCTGAAAATTAAAGTTGCTTAAATTTAAGTTTCAGCATATACAAATGTTAATTTGAACCTTTTGTGGTAAGGTAAAAGTAATAAAACAATTCTATCTCAAGCCAAAATTTTTTTACAAGCGTTTTAAAAAAGGTCTGCAAATTGAGAAATCTTAAAATTCGCTGAAAATTAAAGTTGTTTAAATTTAAGTTTCAGCATATACAAATGTTAATGTGAACCTTTTGTGGTAAGGTAAAAATAATAAAAAAATTCTATCTCAAGCCAAAAATTTTTTACAGCCGTTTGATAAAAGGTCTGCAGTCAAGAAAATTTGAAAAATGACTGAAAATTAAAGTCGCTTAAATTTAAGTTTCAGCATATACAAATGTTAATTTGATCCTTTTTTAGTAAGGCAAAAATAATAAAAAAATTCTATCGCAAGCCAAAAAATTTTTACAGCCGTTTGAAAAAAGGCCTGCAGTCGAGAAAATTTGAAAAATGACTGAAAATTAAAGTCGCTTAAATTTAAGTTTCAGCATATACAAATGTTAGTTTGATCCTTTATACGTATCGTGTGATAGTTTAAAAAATTCAAAAAATGTTTTTTATATTATTTTGGGACGTTTAAAAAAAAGGTCTGCATTTTCCAGTTGGAAGTCGGGCGATAACGTTAAAAATAATAGTCAGATCAAAAAACTAATTATACCGCACGACTCAGCGACCCAAAAAACATAAGTACACAACTTTTCATGAAAATCGAAAAGATGAAATTTTTCAAAAAAAAGACATCGTCCACTTTTTTTCACGAAAAACACTTTTTCTCCCGATCCAAATAAAATTCACAAGTTATAAGTATTTTTGAATTTAAAAACGATTGGCGCTAGCCGATTTTCGAAATTCGATCCGGCGGAAAAGTTACAACGCTTTTCCGGAAAAACCGGCGCACCGAAATTTTGATGATTGTTTTTTTTTAAAATTAAGATATACGAAATGTGCGCCGTTTGATTCTAGGGGGTACGTATTTTTTTCAGCGCTGTACAATTACGGGTTGAAAAGTTACAGCGATTTTCCCGAACGTCTAGTCAGGCGCAACGTAGGCAATGTACTGCGTTGAACGATCGATTTTTCCCGATGAAGCGTGTTTCTATTTCTTAATATTATTTGTATACAATGAATTCTCCAGAAAAACATGTTACAGCGAAAATTGATAATTTTGTAGTTCTTTTCACTTCCTCCCCGTAAGTTAACTATTACTTTATGAATAGTTCTACTAGTAAATGTATTGATAATAATTTTAATTTAGTTAGATACTGAGAATACGTTTTCAAAAAGAAAAAACGTAACGTAAAACTTCATTAAAATGATAATATGTATAACTTTTGTACTGTATTTAGCGTCTTATAGCTACTCGTTTTACTTGACGTTCGTAGCAATGCCGATAGATAGCGTACTAAGGCCAACACTTTGATGTGAAGAACATTTTGCCGCACCACGGCAAAAGTATTGTAGTTTTCTATTGAACCACCGTTTCATGCGTGGGTTGGGTGATCCATTTATCAAGTTTTTTTGAATTGTTTACAAGTTTGAAATCAGTATGTTTGCGAACGTTTTCCACAAATGTTTATTATTCTTAAGTAGCCTAAATAAAAATTGTTAAAACCCAGATTTTTTACTTTCTCTTGCCTATATGAATATATAGGAAGGAAAGTAATAATAATATTTTGACTAAAAATTTTTCTTTGGTACATTTGTATACGTCTAATTACTTTCTTCATTACTTAAACTCATTTTTTTTCAATTCAAAAGCAATACTCTTTTAATAAAACAAGAATAGAAAAAGCAAGTGTAGTCTTGTACAGACCCAGGCCGACCATTCCTGAGAGAGTATGGTTAATTAAACCCCAACCATCAAAGTACACCGGTAACCATAAAGAAGCTAATATAACGAATCAGATGTTCAGATCAGCTGACTCAGTTAACTGCAGAAAGGTCACATCTCCTGGATATGAGGCCCTTCTTCAATTAATGAAAATTTGTCAGTTACATCAATATTAATACAGAAATATGAGATAATGTTCGTACCACATCCAGTAATGTTTCTGACATATTTATCTGCCGGGCAGATTGGGGGTGGTCGTTTGAAAACTGCTCCTCTCCGTCTGATATTGTAATTACTTCCTGTAACAAAATGTAATATATGTTGTATTTATGTTTCAGAATTATGATAGCTGAATTATGAAAAAAGAAAAACGCTAATAAGAAAAATATAAAAAAACATTGTGTAATATATATTGAAGATTATTATAAATAAAATTATAAATATTTTCATTACATCAGTTTTTTTTTTCATGGATCCTCTCCTGTTCGTAAATGAATTATCATTTAGTTAACCATATGATAAGAAACAGAACTATTTCTTGTAGCCTGTGGTGTGCCGTAGAAGTTTTTTCTGTTTACTTAAAGTCGAGTTACAAGTGTGATCATTATCAATAACGCTGGGTTAAGGAACGGCCGTTCTTAATTTCCTGAAATTTCCAGGTTGTGAATCAAACCCGGAATCTTCCGCTTTTTAATCTAACACGCTACTAGTGTGCTACGTAGGTGGCCATATAAAACTTTAATTTTTAATTTGTAAGACTACTGAATTGATTACTGAAACGCAAGATATCAGAAAATAAGATACTATAAGTAATCAACTAGCTTAAACCACTTTTTAATTACTAGGCATATCTTATAGAATGTCGATTAAAATTTATTATAAACCTGTTTGAGATATCAGCTGCCTTCGAGCATAGCGCAATAAAAACTGCATGCTTTTATTTATTTATTTAAGAAAGTATTACATAATATGAGAGCAACAGGTAAAACCCAATACTGCTCTCTTAAAACACATATAACGCATACAATCATAATTTAACAAGCTTGTATTATATACATCTACAGGTTTTACTAAGTAAAAAAAAAACGAGGAGTGAGGTGGTTTACCATTGTCTTCCTCACCGAGTTGAAAGGGTATGCTTATCAGCATGCCAGACCCTCTGAAAAGCACCCACTTTCCACCCTGCAAATGACACCTTCACTTCATTCACCACTGGGTCTGGCTGTATAGTGAAATTTATTAGCTCTCAGAGGAGATAACACTGACTAATGTCTTTTACACCTCTACCTTTTATGTTCTTAAATAGTTCAGTCATATAGTTGGCTGACTATGTAATAAGAAACAGAACTATTTTTTGTAGCCCTGGAACCAACAGATCGAGTGCAATTAATTTAACACTCCACCTGCCTGTTAAGAAAAATCAATAATATTAAAATATCAAGTTTAAAAAAATAAATTAGATATTTACCTCTTCCATTTGACGGGGTAAATCTTGAATTAACTGTCTCACGTTTCTCAAACCTTGCTCCATTTTGGAAAGATCGATTTAATAAATTAGTAATGTTAAAGCGGGCTATTTATATACATTTAAACATGGAGGTAAAATATATAAAAATACAGTTCGAATAATCACTCTTCTAAAAATAATAAAAAAAGATTACTATGGTTATGTAAATGTGTCTAGACATAAAAGAATTTTTAAAAATGCAGTTAAAATACTTGCTATTCTAAAAAATATTATATGATGTCAGTAAATGCATTTACTTTTTCCCTTCAATAACTCAAGGTTATCAGGTTACCCTGACCTTCCACAACATAAAATAATTTTGTAAAATGTAGTTAAGATACTTGGTATTCTAAAAATAATAAAAAAATGATTACGGTAAATGCATTTAACCATGACCATAGACAACATATTTTAGAACGGTGCAGTGAGTCTGATTGGCATTTCACTTGGGGCTACAGAACAGCGAGTTAATTAATGACTTGTTTTTTGTGAAATGACATTGATTTATGTAATATACTGATGGTTCTAAACAAACGAACTTGTGTTTAGGCCACTATAGGCTTCAGGTAACAGACTTATCTTATAGATCTACCTTGCATAGGCCACAATTATGCTAATGAGTTTGGCTGCATTCAGATAGTGGCCTAAACATGTTTGAATGTTAAGGCCATTATAGGCTTCTTTTATGAATACTAATGAGTTTAGCTGCATTCAGGCCTGAATATACCTACTCGTGACAATGCTAACCTACTGATGGTGTCCCGACAAGACGACCGAAACCTGAAACATGTGTACCACGATCATGTAAACACCGATATGACGTACGAAGAGTTCAAGCGGATATGTAGAACGGCGTGGACCGATCACACGCACGGGTTTATCGTGGTGAATAAAGAGTGCGATATGGACAAGGGCAGGTACCGAATGGGATTCGATCGTTTCATCAGTCATGACTGAGATAGCAAACTATCCTGATCAACGATATTTTCTGGTGGCGAGTGCGCCATAAAACGCGCCCAAAAGCAAACCTCTGCACATGGTATTTTGAAGGAAAGAAGAGTTTTTGTGGAAATTAATGCAGTCGAACCCAGAGCCCGTATCACACAGGATGTTGGCGACACGCACTAACACCGTGACGATCACATCGAGCGATTATCGTTGCCATGATCACAGCGGACGGGAAGGTTTATAACAAGTCGTTGTGGTTGAAATTCATCGCCAAATGTTAAGAGAAAAACGTCCCTCTACGACTGTGCATTTACGCCGATTGTATGTTTAAGGCGACCGTACGAATTAAGGCACCCGTGGAATTTCATTTCACGCTTCAGACCGGTGCCGAATATGTACCGCGGGCGAGGGGACATATCACTCATCAACGCTCACGGCTAAATGAATTACGTGACAGTAGTTGTGGATATGTTGGCATACGTTTGTGACATCGACAACGCACAATCCTGCATCTTGATCACCGAACGTACGATTCCTATCCGATCGCCAATCACCGTGTACAAACAAGCGCGCATGTACGGAGACAAATGCGTGGTGGATCCTAGCTACAATGTACGTTTCAGCGAGGGCATCCTGCCACTACCTAGACGTCGAGCTAATACAGAGTTCGGACTTGTCAATTGTCGTGGACAAGAGCTGTTAAGTTGTACGCTCCTGAAGGCCGCACTCCCGACTCTCCGTCCGTACTGCCATCTGTTCGGGTTGGAGTGGGTCCGGGCGGATAGAGTGTATAAAGTGGTCGATCACCGACTGTTTCGCAAATGGACCGAATACGTAGGCGCTTATCCCGATGAATTCTGGTTGATGAACTAATACTTGATTTATCTACACGACAAAGTGCAAAGACCGATCCGAGAGTTGAAGCGATATATGGCCGACATGCCGGTAAAGGACAATACAGTGATTGCTGAAATCGCAGAGTATCGTGACTGAGTGAAAAGAAGCGCCGTGTTTACTTCATTGCTCACAAAAAGGAAAATACTTCCCGCCGACAATTGTAATATTTTACCAGAAAAACGAGTTTTTTCGTTTTTTGGTAAAATATTAAAATCCGTTTCATTTCGTAGTGTTTTTAAACTTTCAAAATAAAATAATTCTTTTCATTCATTCTAGATTATTTTATCGTGTTTTTATTCTTTATTATTTCATAAAACGTTTTAGGCCTTATTTCTTTCTTTATCGCATAAAGCAGTCATGTAGACTTGTGGAATTCGATGATACTGCATCTTACACTTCCGTTATTTCGCTCGTTCTCCGCTTCCCCCTTGACCCGCGCTTGCATTCCACATAGTTTTTCCTTTCTCTTTCCGTTAGAGAGAGAAATTACACGTGTTCCTCGCTCTCTCTCTTTCTCGTTGCTCAATTACCTTTGGAGTGGGGATGTCTTTTCCTTCGCTATGCGAGCGCGCTTTCTCGTTTGTCTTGTGCTGGCTGTCCTTGAATCCACATCTATTGAATTCAGGTAACATTAATTTTATCATGTTTTGTAACAAATTCCTAAATTTCAACCCCCTTAATTTTTTTAATAAAATAATATTGTTTGGTGGAAACTGAAAATATGGGGTAGTTATTTTAACAAATATATATATATTAAAATTTATTTATTATGGGTTTTTAAATTTATTATTCCAGAGAGGGATTTTGTATACATGAGTTTCCACGTGGCGTAAAAATGTTTTCATCTTCATAAGGGTTTCTGCGTGTAAGAGTTTCAGTTAATAAAATCTTCGTTTCAACTTAAATTTAATTTTTCGATTATCTTTTCCTGTATATTTTTTCCGTTTTATTTTTTGTTTTTTTTTTGCTTCATAAATATTTTTAATCAAAGTAATTTTCCCTAGTATTTTATTCATTCGTTATTTTTGTTCCAATTGGTCAGTGTCCATTATTTGTTTTTTTTCGTCAGCACGTTTGTTTAAATAAAAATCCAATTATTTTTCGTTTAAAATTTTTAAGCTTCTTTACCAAATAAATGTGCAGTTTTCATGTCATTTTCTTGTGCAGTAGTTTTTTTTCATATCGAATCCACGTGTGAATTCATGTGTACAGAACTTTTCCCTGACCAAAATCGGTGTTCATTATTACATTCATATTTTTAATTCTGTTTATTCATACTACTAATAAATTTAAACTTGGAATTTAATCAGAGGCTTAATTAACTATTATTTAAGATACAGCGCACAAGACGCGTGGCTTGGCTATGGATTTTCAAACAGAGGTTTAAACAACAATTTTTTTAATTAGTTTTAAGATGGGTTTTGTTCATACATATTTATCATTCTAAGTTTATTATTTTTTTTGATTCATTATAAGTGCAAATTGATTATTTTTTAATATATCTCTTGTTCTCAGGAATGAGAATTATCGTTTTTTTTGTTTTTTTTTTGTAAAAGAAAATTTCTATTTTGTTTGTTTACAAATATTCTGTTAACATCTTTGTTGGAATTATATTTCAATATGTTTGAATTAAAGTAGTTTGTTTTAAATCTCTTTTGGGAGTCAGATTATAATTTATTTTTCTACCATTTGAACCGGCACAGATTTCTCACAATCTCACCCTCGCAGTACTTAGAGCGAGACTTATCTATCATTTGAGCTATGTTTTTTCACTGGGATTTCCACAATCCCTAAATCCAGTTTCAGTTTCTGGCTGGTCTCAATAACATCGTGGATGGTGGATGCCCCATGGTTATTTGAGTTTCAGCGTCTTCGTGGGGTGAGCCGTTTTCCCTTTTATCCGGTTTCGGAGTGGGCCACTCTTGGATTTCTCCCTTTGGGGAATTACAACAGTGTTTTCATCCGCTCCGAAGCCTGGTGAAGGGGAGGGTTCGGTTTTCGCCGCGAGGCGTTGTGACTTAAACAAAAATTTTAGTTGTTTTAACTAAAAATAAGCTGTGTCGTTTCGACACACGCTACAACTCACGAAGTTTGGTGAAGGCACCTTGTCGTGTCATCCTTTTCACCTTACAAAATTTGGTGGAGTTTCGCCGGTTTTTATGATCTGACATTCGAATAATTATGATTAGGTTAACGTTAGGAATAATATTGGTTTGATAATGTTGTACTAATAATTTATAATTAGTACGGGCTTATATTTAAGATATGTTTAACGATACTTGAAAATATTACTAATACTTTAAAATAACTATACTAATGTTATTTGGGATTTTTGATTACTATCTTATTTATATTGATAATGATGGCAATAATATTCTTCCTTTAAAATGGAATAAGAATATTTGTATACCCTTCTATTTGCAGATGATCAAGTAGTAATAGCGAATGACGAGTTCGATATTGAATATATGATGAGGAAACTGACAGAGGTTCTTGAGAAATGGAGCTTAAAAGTTAACTATTCAAAGACGAAGTATTTACCGATTGGAGTTGTTGGACGAGATCTGCATATAGGGGGACATAAGATAGAGGTATGTGAAAAATATAAGTATCTAGGTGTGGTGTTGAGTAAAGAAGGAAACAGCCAACGGGAGATAGTGAATAGAGTGACTCAGGGAAGGGTAGTTACAGGAATGCTGAATGCAGTTTTGTGGTCAAAAGTTGTAATGTTCCAACAAATAAACGTGTGCTAGTTCATTCTTAAATTATTTCACAATGTTACCTTGTTACATAATTCCGTTTTTACTTCTAATTTTGTCGGTCCAACTTAGTTCATGCATTTCGTTTCACGCCGGTCCGGTGTTAAGTTTTGTTTCTAATCTATATTTTGTGCTATAAGTGTGTTTGATTCGTTCTCTTCAGTAATGGAAATTTCCTTCGTAACCTTGTGACATCGTCAATTTTCTTCTTACAATTTCTGATCCTAGCCGTTGCGACATTTTTCATCCAGACTGCATTGGACTTCGAGATATTACGAATGATTCAGTGGCCTTCCCGACGGTTGCTATATACAGTTGACAGCAAACTAGTGGTCATCATTACGGTGAAGTATTAACTTAGACATATTTGTACAATATTCGCTAACTTTTAGGTTATTCAAGGCTGGTGTTATAACTTTATTTAAGTGTCTGAAGAATGTAAATACTATACATATTATTTTTGGCGCTAAATGTGTGAATTTATTTTATTTTGGTGTCTATGGTGGCATAAAATGGTGGCCAGACTTTTAATTACTGTTACTTAAGCTGTTAAGCTTGGTCAAATTGAACACACTGTCTGCAGCTAATTGGATTGTAATTCAATGCAAAGCCAAAAGCTGAATGCTTTTCCTATCTATTAAAGGAATGTTGACGTTTCTGACGGCTTTATTTAACTAAGTTAGGTTATCAGAAAACTCATGTGTGTTAAATGTCCACAAAGTGTGTATTGTGACACTATTTTTATGTGTGTGTTTTGACCTTAAAGCTTACTTCAAGCATACAGCAGTCAAATGAATTTCCTGTGGTGTATAAATATTTTGTGAATTCCATTGTGCGACCGACTCATAATATTAAGGTTATGTTATTGTTTTGGTGCTATAGTATCAGAGACTGGTCATGTTTTCTAACCTAAAATGCGTATATTCTGTGATCTAAGGCCGTGGGGTCACTTTAGACATAATTGATGTCAGTTAAGTTACACAACTTTAACAATACAGTTTAACAAATCCTGTAAGTTACACTTACAAGTTAAGTAAGGTTATTTTAGGTTGGATTTTGGGTGAAAACAATTTTTTTCTCCCTTTCCAGAAAAACATATGGCATATTTCATGACAGGCTAATCTGCGTTCCACCTAACCTACAAATTTATTTCACTACAGCAATTGTAAGTAATTTTCTAACATGATTGGAAATTTATCTTTCAGAGACAACTCTACAGCGACACGCCTTGCTACTTGATACAGTAAGCGATTTAAGTTGAACTGCACAGCGCATTTCATTCATCTGACGTACATTGTCACCCGGGACATCATTCCCAGCTTGTCACTCACAACCAGCTCACAAAAGCAGTCATTCACCTGCCATTTTATCATCATTCATCTTCAGGGTTCACCGCAAGTATTTCACTGGAGATCAGTCAGTATAAATATTTCATTACATTTGCTGTATATTTTGTGTTTATTGTATGTCTCATCGGTGTACAGGTAAGTTTCAACTTGTTTTTTGTTATTAGTTTTTCCTTATGTCAGATCTGCGTAATATTACAATCAAATCACTCTCAGTGGACCAGGCTCGTCTATTAGCGAATCAACATAACATCTTCATTCCTTCTGGGGCAGACCTAGAGTATATTAGGGGCGTTTTACGTCTGCGCAAACATTTCTTTCAAAACCCAAGTTCAATCGTGGTATCCAGAAAACACGCATTAGACTATTTATTGAATCACGCATCCTTGTCGGATGAATTAAAACAACAATACCCCGACCTTGCTGACTTAAAAACTGCACTGTCTATTAAGTTCCTTCAACCATCAACTTCTATTGGTACTCAAACGGATCCTGCTGTTATCATGGACGCTTCGCCACAAACTTCTGGGCCTAAGGCTAAATTGCCATTTTTCACTCCGTCTGTGTTTCAAGGGAGCGGCAACGATGACATTGTTGCATTTTTTAAAGATTTTGAACGAGCAGCCATCGTAAATTTCTGGGACGATAAGTTTAAGCTACAGTTTCTGCCACTGTACTTAAAAAACACGGCGTTGGACTTCTTCGACGATCTTAAGTTACGTTTTGATTCCAACCAAATGAATTTTTCGTTTGTTAAACAGGAATTCTTAAAACATTTCCGTTTGGATTCCGATTCTGATCTTTTAGAGATGACTTTATTTAATAAAAGACAACTAATTTCTGAACCAACTTCGTCTTTCATCGCCGACGTGATGCATTTATGTTCCCGTATCGATCCGCAAATGCCTGAACAGAAAGTTTGTAAGTACATCTTGAGAGGTCTATTGCCTTCTATATTAGACAAAATTTCTCTGTGTGACAATTCGACTCTGGATAAATTGTTAACCAACGTTAGGAAATTCCAAGAATCAAAAAACCTATTAAACTTCCATGTTTCTACATCTGTCGACTCGCCTGTTAATGCCACTTCACATCAGGTCCAAGTTGTAACCAATCAAAATAATACTCCATTGCACAGCAAGTTTCATAACAGCACTAATATCAAAACAACACAAGCAGGTCGCCCTACTTCTAGTAGCAATCCGAATCGCCAACATGTTAGTCACCAAAATCGGTCACATTTCAATTCGCAACCACGACCTAAATTCAACAACCCACAATTTCCAAACAATTTTAATTTTGATCAAACTAGGCCCATTCAACAAAATTTCCCACCGATTCAAGGAACGCCTCATTTCAATCCAGTAATTCCATTTCAGCAACCCCAAATGCTTACGCCCAGGCCTTTAATGCCTCAAAATTTTCCAAGTGCTTCGTCTTCACAATCCAACCATCCTCCTCAACCTCAAGTAGCCATGCCCACTCAGTATAGATATTTGCAACCAACCAGGGCACTCCATTAGTCGTTGTAGATATAACACTCACCCATCAAAAAATGTGTAAGCCTCCAGGGTCGATGCCTGACCTCACTTACTTCCACCGTATTAGCTGTTAAAAATACCTCTTCCAAAGCTTCTTTAATTTCAAATAAAAATAACTATTCAAGTTCAATTTCTAATGTTTCGGCGAGTTCCTCAAAAATGAAACTCATTAATCCTAATTATTCTAACAACCTAACCTCTTCTCATTATGAGAGTAAAATTTCGCCATCCTTGGAGGTAGATCTTTGTGATTCATTTAATTTCCAAGTTCCTAACGCTCTGTTTAACATTTCAACTTCAGTTTTTGCGATTCAGCCTTCAGATTTATCGCTTCCTTCAAATTTATGCGTATCAGAACATGCCGAATTGTCTTGTGAACAAGTCCACATTATATTACAAACGATTAATAATCATTTCTTTCACGTTGTAGATTTTTCATACTCCATTGTATACCCTATTCAATTAGTTGCAAACCAAGAATCCATCTCGTTACCAAATAACTTTGTTTTCGATTTCAAAAATTCTGACTTCATGTTTGTACCAGTTTTCCAGGCTTCGCCTAGTGAATCTAACCGTACCTATATTTGGTCTTTGTTAATTTTTGATGTCAAAGCTAGGCAAGTCTTCATAACAGATCCATCCTTAGGAAAAAATCTTTCTCTTACCAAACGCTTCTTCAATTATTTCTTCAAATAATTAAATAAAAATAATTAAAAAACAATTAGTTCTTCAATTATTTCTGAGTGCAATGTTAAATGTATTTCAACTTATTTCTTTAATTCTCGTAGAACTTCTGCCACCTATGATTCAACATACATTATTATCGGTTCCTTTATTCGCACTTTCTGTTACATATTCAAATATCGCACCTTAATAGGCATAAATTTTGAACCATTTAAGTATTCTTTTGTTTCCAAACAACAAATTTCTGAAATTCTGACATGTTTTGTTCATAACCTTCCAATTAATGTGATAGCATCCCACATTTGCGGTCTTAATCATTTATTATCGTTGATCAAATTTAAATCAGACCATTTTTCTTCCAAAACTGTTCTTTCTACGAAGGACTTTAGCACTTCAATCCAGGTTTCGTCGCAACCTCTGCTCTGTACGGATGCTTCCACACAACAACATACAATGGCTTTAACAGTTATCGGCTCTCTCCAATCTGACTCTCTACCGATAGTCCTAGATACTGGCTCCAATTTATCTCTTTGCAATGCGGCTTTAGTTCCTCCTTCTGAAATCACTTCTTCTTCGAATATTGTTTTGACTTCTGCGAACGGTTCAACATTAGAAGTTTTAGGCTCTACGAATTTGTGCTTTTCCATTTCCAAAATACCATTCTGTCATACTGTGTATGTTGTGAAGGACCTAACTTGTCAAATTCTTTTAGGCAACGAATTTTTTGTTAAATTCGGCATTATTTTGGACTTCAATACGAATCAAATTTCGTTTTTCAAGAATGGCAAATGCTTTAAAATCAATTTCAATAAAAAATGGCTTCATAATTTGCAATCTTCTCACAATTATTCGTCTACTACTGATCTAAAAGTTACACCCACTAACAACTTCAATTTTCTCAAACCACATGCAGTACTCCGTATTACTAGCTCAAGCATCCCTTCACTTTCCGATAGTGTTTCCAATGCATTACAAATGTTCCCGGATAGTGACTCGAATTATCTTCCTTATAATGTTTCTGATGAACTTCAATTTTTCTCTTCAGATGAATATTCCAATATAACTCCCCTCTTCGATAAAGCTCAAACACCAATCGTTAGTATTCCAGAATATTTTTCCAAGCCCACACCTGTTCTTACTTCTCATACAATTTTATTACCATCAAATTCTTCGCTTCAGATAGACACTTCCGTTGACAAATTTTTATCTTCTGTATTCAAGTTTGATTTCCAACAAAATTCTAATATCGCTGATGTTTCTCTTGTCAACATTACCCTAGTTCCCTCCGACGTTTCTCATTTGAAGTTCTCAATAAATAATGCTTCTCCGTCGCCCATTTATTTTCCAACTGGATTAATGCTCGGCACACTTACGATATCTTCCCCACAAACTCCTGTCTTTCAAGTCAATGTTTCTTCTCCAGTCACAAACCAACATGAACCCATTCTTATTCATAATAAATTAATAGACATTAATCCGGAATTGTCTCATTTCCAATAAAAAGCTGTAAGTTCCCTAATATCCGATTTCCAAGATATATTTTCAAAAGATGAATTCGACTTACCAGAAGCCAACCTGCCTCCTGTCCACATAAAACTAGTAGATCAAGATGCTGTTTTTAACAGCCCGTATAAATTCTCTGCCTATGAATTGTCTGAACTAAGCAAGATCATTGACAAGCTTAAATTTTCTGATGTCATTATGGATGTAAAATCACCCTACGCGAGTTCTGCGTTCTTAGTTGACAAACCTGATGGTTCTTCGAGACTAGTTGTTGATTACAGAAAAATTAATAAGAAAATCATACACGATAAATTTCCTTTGCCAAATCCTTCCACAATCTTGGAGTCTTTCGGTGGTTCACAATATTTCGCTACTATGGATATTTCACAAGCCTTTTTCACACAGCGTATTGCGGCAGAATGCATTCCAATCACGGCATTCATTACACCAACTGGCTTATATGGTTTCAAACGTCTACCAATGGGATTATCTGTTAGCCCAGCTGCTTTCAACCGTAATATGACATTTTTACTATCCGATATACTGTATAAAAATCTTAACTTTTACATCGACGACCTATATGTTCATGCTGCCTCATTCGAAAAATGTGTAGAAGTACTTAAGGAGGTTTTCATTAGACTGCGCTCAGCGTCTCTGAAGTTAAAACCAGAGAAATGCAAGTTTTTCTATAATTCAGTAAAAGTTCTGGGTCATAAGATCTCCAATGAGGGAATTTCTCCACTTCCTCAAAACGTCGAAGCAATCACAAAATTTCCGACTCCTACTAAAGTCAAGGAAGTTCGTAGTTTTCTTGGCATGGTGGGCTTTTACAGAAAATTTATTCGTAATTTTACCCACATAGCCTATCCGTTAACTCAGCTTACTAGAGCTGATCAAAAATTTATTTGGATTACAGACCACGAAAAAGCTTTTGAAACACTTAAGAACTTAATCGTTAATCCACCTATCTTGGAATACTTCGACAACTCTAGACCAACGTTCTTGTTTTGCGACGCTTCACGCATTGGTATAGCAGGTTGTTTATGCCAAAGGAATAATAAAAACGAGATGAAACCTATAGCCTTCGTTTCTCGACGCTTAACATCTAATGAGTCTACCTGGTCGGTCTCCCAAATTGAATTTTTAGCCATCGTATATTCCGTTAAACATTTTAGGCATTTCTTATACGGTAGGCCTTTTACTATAATCACAGATCATTCCACTCTTCAATATGTTAAAAATCTTAAAGACCCTGGGTCTCGTTTAAGCAAATTACTACTTCAATTATCCGAATACTCTTATACTATTAAACATGTTCCCGGAAAAATCCTCAATGTACCAGACGCGCTTTCCAGATCGCCTCTAGATATTCCAGTAGAACATAACATAGATTTGGTTAATGCCACTCCCACCTCTGCTTCAGTTTCACACGATAATTTCAGTTCAGTTTCTCCATCTACGGCAGACACCCCTTCCACGTCCTTTCATGTACTTAAACAAATTCAGACTCTGTTCCAATCCCAATTAATTCTAAATTAGATATTTGCCTTCTTCAGAAACAGGACGATTTGATCAGTAAAATTTATTTTGCTCTCATTTCTTCTCCACACGCTTCTCAAAACTTCAAACGCATGTCCCGACGTTATACTCTTCAAAATGATCTTGTGTACTTCAAATTATTTCATGATAATTCCACTACTTTGCGTCTCGTCCTTCCTTCTGTTTTAGTTCCCGAAGTCATCAAAATGTACCATGATTCACCCATGTCAGGTGCTCATTCAGGAATTCAAAAAACCATTTCAAAAATTTCTGCCAAATATTTCTGGCCCAGTATGTCTAAGGACATAACAGCCTACGTCAAATCGTGTCCCGAATGTCAAATTATTAAAGTTCCCCGTTCAAAAAAATTTGGCCTCCTTCATCCGATTAAAATAACCTCAACTCCTTTCACAAAAATAGTTCTCGACTTTCTAGGCCCTCTTCCAAAAAACTACTGGAAATTTTCAACAGATTCTCATAGCCCTGGATTCTACAACTCGGTTTGCCATGGCAACCCCAACGGTTCATAATAATGCAAACGAAGTAGCAAATTTTCTATACAAGCTTTTCCTTCAATACGGATGCGCTAAAATTATTCAAACAGACCAAGGTTCTCATTTCATTAATTCAACGATTAATCATCTATGCTTACAACTGGGAGTTGAACACCACACCAGCACACCATATCGTCCGCAAACTACAGGCATTACAGAACGTTTTAACTCTACGATACTACAAATGCTAAAATTTTATGTCAACGAAAATCAAAGTAACTGGCATAAATTTGTACAACCTGTTATTTTTTCGTACAACATTTCAGTTCAAAAGTCTTTAGGGTATTCACCGTTTTACTTACTACATGGCTACCACCCGCTATCACCGTTTGATCTACCATTACTGGAAACAGAAAATGATGTCGAACTGCTAGACCAGTTAAAAATCCTTCAACAGGTTCGTGAAAAATTACCAGCAATTCTTTCCAAGGCTCAAGACACACAAAAGAAGTATTACGACAGAACGCATCAAGATGTGAAATTTTCTGTTAATGACGAGGTGTTGGTTTTCTTTCCACAAACAACACCAGGAAAATCGCCAAAGTTAGCATCTAATTTCCGTGGTCCGTACAAAATTTCAAGAGTCATAAGTCCATTAAATTATGAGGTTATACGTTTCGGCAAATTAACACCACAGGTTGTCCATGTGAGCCGATTGAAGAAATTTATTCATAGAACTTAATCGCAGAATTGTAATGATCACTAACAATTACAGTTGAATCTTGTATGTTCATCTCACATTCATGTCTTGCTCTCATTATCACCCAGAAACTTGCGCTTTGATTTAATATACTCACCAACTTTTTCCACAGGACTCTAACTAGTTGTTTTATTGATGAGCTTCTGTAAAATTTAATTAACAGAAGATTGAATTCACCATGCTAAATTCTAACGAGGGTTGTGCATTCTTAGTATAATTTTTTTTTAACAAAGTATAATATATATGTAGGTTTAAGGGCTTAAATAATGTAGAATTCGTTCAGCTTTTTACATACTGTAATAAACAAAATTTAAAATCCTGGCAAAAAAAAAACTTTGATAAACGTTACAAATGTCATTTTCTCTTTTACTTTCCATTCACATTTTTCAGTCGGGATTTTGTTAACTTCAATTTGCTATTTATTTCTTTTCAAATTTACATCCAGTTAGTCAGTTTTTTTGTCTGATATCTGTTTCCAAATGTATCATTACTTACTTTTCTGTTGACAAAACAGTTTTGTGACAAGCTGCGATTTCAGGAATTATTTATTTAGTTGATTATATTATGGGTTGTGATTTAATTTAGTTATGATTGGAGTAATTTAGTTCAATTACTTCTTTGCAATTTTAAATTACTCATAAGCTTAGTTTTAAGATTAATTTTAAGTTCTCTTTTCCCTAATGTATAGGCCCGCTTCACTATCTGATAAGTTTTATCTCGATCTGCTCATCTTCATTTTTTATTTTCAAGTTGATGTCAAATTACACTTCGATAATTTCTCTCCCCCACTATTAATACCGCATTTTAAGTTTAATTTCCTACAGGTATCATTAATCAATCTCGTTTTTATTTTTTTTCTATCCATTAGTATCAGTTTCTCCCCAACGTCATTTACCTTTCCATCTTTTCAACTTCTCAATTCATCAAGTTGTCCTCGTACTTTCACATTTTCCCTTCTGTTTTAGCCTTTCTTGAAGGATACAGTTGGTATTTTTAGCCTTTGTTTCAGTTCAGCCTTCAAGAACTTGCAGTACACCTTCGTTTCAGTCTTTTTCACGTTGTTTAAATTGTTGCATTACACCTTCAACTCCAGCTCATTTATTTAACTTCTTCCGTGATGTGTCTTCATACTTTTCAAGGCTCCTGTGACGCCTAATTTTTTTTAATTCGTATCAAATGGTAGCTTCTTTCCATCCCTTCCTTTTCCCCCCTTTCTTTCCAATGTCTTCCATTTGCCCTACCTTGATTGAGTACAAGGCCTTATTCTTTGCCTATCTTCTCGGGTTGGGTTCCAAGAAGTGAGGTGTTCAACCCACTGATGAGGTTTTGTATGCAGTCCAGATTGTATGTGTTGTGTGAATGAAAATGAATGTTGGTTGAGCGATTAGACGTTTGCATGTATGTTTGTGACGTATGTTTCAGGGGGCGAATTGCTGCGCATTTTCCTGCTATCATTTTTTTCCCCATCCAAATTCCCGACGTGTGTCCGAAATTTTCTTGCTTTTGGTTGTTCCTTTCTCCTGTCCTCTGCCCACTTATTTTCAGTCCGGAGTTAACCTTCTAAAGATTTCTGAGACACTATATATTTTTTCTCCAAAAATTCAGTCAATCTCAAATTTTTCTTTTTCATTCTGGTTCTATGCTAATTTATTTTAAATTCACTATTCTTTCCTGGTAAAATTTCCAACTATTACCGAGGTGTTGCTTGTTGAATTTTCCTTCTCCTTTTCATTCATTAGGTTGTTTTAATTCCAATCCGTCCTTCCTTATGTTTAGTAAATTTTATTTATTATTTACAATAGATCGCAATTCTAGTCCTGCTCCGTGTCACTTTACCATTAGTTATAACGTACTACTTAGATTTAAGGCTTTCTGTTCCGATAATTATTATACTAAGATTTGTTTAATTTATTTGTTGCAGCGTTTATACCCTCTCTAAGTATAACGCTTGATTTAAACTGATTCCTACATTAAGTTTAAGAAATACTGTTGTTTAATACCGAGATTTTTAGTTTTTAAGCATCATCCTATGATTTTGTCATTAAGTTTATCCGTCCAGATTTAATTACTCTTTCACCTTAAGTGCTGAGAGGTCTAACTCTTGTGTCTTCACAAGGCAGAACTCAGCGCCTTCTGTCAAATAGAATTTAGTTGTTTGACAGTAACGTCCATGCCCTTTCCAAGCATGATGTTATATTAAGTGCAATATTTTAATACTCCGTACTAATTCTAATAGCATTATATTATACAAACTTTGGTATAAATTCTTATTTAGGTTAAGGCCCCCCGTCAACAATCATTCCCTCTTTAGATTAAGGATCCCTCTAATTATTTCCCCATTACAAATTAGTTAACTTCAGTCAATTAGTTCTTAGAATGGTATATTTGTACCCTGTCATGTGCAATACTTTACTCTAAAACACAAAATTACTCAAAATAATTTTGCGAGCAATTTTCCTCGCTTAAGTATATATTTTTTTTGTAATTTGAGCATTACAATGACATAGCTCCTAAATACATTTCACTCCGAGTTCAGGCAAACAATTATTGCATAACTTATTTTATCTTTGTTTGCTTAAAAGTTTTTAAAACTGTCAACAGATCGAGAAAAAACCAGAGTAATCCAGAGACTTCAGCATACTTTGATGAACGATCCTATCGAATCGCTTGACCAGGCCTACGCATTCTAAACAATATCACAGAGTGGATACTGGGTCTCCAACACTATTGTCGGATTCCGGAGTTCAATCTCGTATTCATCTACAGGTTTTCAAATTCCAACTAAATAATGCAAGATTACAACATCAATTAAAACTCATTTCACTTTCTACTAAATACAATATCTACTAAAGATAATTATCTAACCGTGAAAATCTAATTAAACAAAAAAACTTTCCAATTTCTAGCCAAACAAAGTTGTGAAAATTTCGCTCTCATAAAAATAATTACAGCTATATCATACGCAATAATTACAGATAATTTATTTATAAAAACACATAGATTTATAAAAAAAAGAGTATATTACGTTAGATTATTTATATATTATTAAGATTATTTTAGTTATAAGTAAATTACATTTAAGTTTAATCATATTTAATACTTTTCACTCCACCAAACAATTTAAGGAATTTATTCAGAATTTAGCTTCCACTTTTACCATAAATAATCTTTCATTTTTTCGTACTTTTCCTTTCTGCAACTAAAATGCTCAAGTATTCTCGTTCATTCAAATAAGTTGTATTAAGATAATATTGTTTAAAAATATTCAACAGACACAATACAAACACATATAGGATATTATTCTAATGTTCTTTTAAAACAAAAGTTAACCTTATTCGAACTTAAACCTCTAAAAACAAAAATAAAATTTTAAGATCACTAATTGTACTCATTATTTAATTTTTGTAGCAAAACTAAAACTTTCATTGTTCTAGAATTGTATTACTAACAATTTAAAATTAATAGCTTCATTTTCAAGACAAATTCATACTTGTAAGATAGCAATTCCTTCCAATTTTGACTTTAAACCATACGATCTCCTTAACATGCTTCCCTTACTACTTCAGTTATTTCCCGTCATCTTTTCATCTTGTTTTATCCATACGGTTTACCCGACCCCCGTACATGTCTTCCATGGTATTTACTTAACACCACTGCCCGATACGATAATTTACGAGTCATCCATTCCTTTAATCTGCTCCATTCCTGTGTCCAATCCGCGTTCCTTTCCAAGTCTCGATGTCACATTCCCATCCTGTCCGTTCCAACAATCCGGCTCCTCATCCTGCCATTTCCAAACTCCTGAGTTGTCGCTTCCAGACAATTTCACTCATTTCCTTTCCAAATTGCTCAACCAAACGAATACAACCGAATCAACGGAAGATCAAACATGCCGTCCTACAAATCACTGTCAAGTTCCAACGATGCTGCAAAACTTACACAATGCTACAACCAAAATTCTTTTCCACAACCATGCTCATCGATTTGAATCAACACGATCCAGGCGTACTTTAGAATTTATTGGCAATTTTCTGAATTGGTGCTGTTCAATCGCCACAGTACACGAGTTACACGCAGTAGAAACTAACGAACAATTTCTCACGCAACATCTAAATGGTCTAAGAGGAATCAACATCTTGCATCTACCAGTGAACATTTAAACACATCGTTTAACAAAATCAATGACTTGTTCAAGAAAACACATCAAGACTTTTCAGAAGTCATAAACCAAATTCAAACAGATGAAAACGAAGAAAACAAACATTTCTTCTACATTTTGAAATATCTATATTTTGCCTACAGACACATATTCATCTCAACATATGAAATTCATTACAACAAGATCCAACAACGCTGCTCGTCGCATCAAGTTCCAAGTGAGATTTACCTCCAAAAATGTTAGCTTCAGATCTCCAAAAATTACAGGATAAACTTAAACACCACAACAAGACATTAGCTATTCCTATACATCTACTCAGAGAATATTTGAATCTAAAATTAACCACTTGCACCTTCTACTCGGCACAAATTATCATCAAAATTCAAGTTCCGTTAACATCAGTGACTACAGCATATCAACTATACCAATACACACCAATTCCGCTACAATGGTACGACCAAATCTGTTATCTTTCACACGACTCATTCTACATCATCAATTCTACAACCAGATTACAAATTATTGATAAAGCGTCAACATCATGCCAAGCCAACGATAGATTATGCTTACTACCTCGCCATACCTATACGCCAACGATGCAAACATCCTGTATACAACACCTCATCAGGGGCACAGCAATTCCAGAACTTCAAAAATATTGCGCTTTCACCTGCAGACCAACGGTAGCAACAAAAATCTTCGAGAAATCACCGGTTGAGTACTTGATAACAAATATCCTACCTTACACCAATATAAACTGCCCAACAAAAGTTATTCCGCTTAAACCTGTCAACATTGGCATAACACATCTTTCTTTACCATGTAATTGCACCCTTCAACAAGACCAGAATATCCTTATTCATACAACGTTTCCCTGCGATTCAAGATCTCCTGCAGAATTTACACTAAAACACTTTGTGCCGCATTCCTGGACACACTTTGCTGCATTACCTTTTTCACATGTACTAGACTACTACCCACCCATCACAAACAACTTATCTCATATCCTCAACAAAAACTAGAATATTTCCTTTCCTGTCATCAAACAAGTTGACCCCTGGCCTTCTAACTTGCACAAACCAATCCAGACACCTAATCCTTGGAGTGCTATTATTGATCAAACTTATATTGTTCACTCAACAATTTATTTATGGTTAACTATTTTAACTTGTTTAAATATTTATATAATTTGTACTATGACTATACATAAATCTCAAAATGTTCAAGGAATTTCTCCTACAGTTACTATTTCTACATTACGGTAGAAACTAAAACAATTATTTTAAATTCTTTTTCATAACATTAGGAATAAAACACGAACATGTGCATTATCATAAATTACTTATGTAAAGACTACTTGACCATCTCCTTGCAGTAAAGAAATTTTTAGATTTTTGCATTTCTCTAACGTTCACTTTCCTTTCTTATACATTCAGTTTTCTTTCTTCGGCCATCTACCCCTGCCCAATGTTTCGATCAAAAAAAATAAAATTTCATTTATTTTTTTCCCCAACGGAGCGTCGTGTAATATTTTACCAGAAAAACGAGTTTTTTCATTTTTTGGTAAAATATTAAAATCCGTTTCATTTCGTAGTGTTTTTAAACTTTCAAAATAAAATAATTCTTTTTATTCATTCTAGATTATTTTATCGTGTTTTTATTCTTTATTATTTCATAAAACGTTTTAGGCCTTATTTCTTTCTTTATCGCATAAAGCAGTCATGTAGACTTGTGGAATTCGATGATACTGCCTCTTACACTTCCGTTATTTCGCTCGTTCTCCGCTTCCCCCTTGACCCGCGCTTGCATTCCACATAGTTTTTCCTTTCTCTTTCCGTTAGAGAGAGAAATTACACGTGTTCCTCGCTCTCTCTCTTTCTCGTTGCTCAATTACCTTTGGAGTGGGGATGTCTTTTCCTTCGCTATGCGAGCGCGCTTTCTCGTTTGTCTTGTGCTGGCTGTCCTTGAATCCACATCTATTGAATTCAGGTAACATTAATTTTATCATGTTTTGTAACAAATTCCTAAATTGCAACCCCTTTAATTTTTTTTAATAAAATAGTATTGTTTGGTGGAAACTGAAAATATGGGGTAGTTATTTTAACAAATATATATTTTAAAATTTATTTATTATGGGTTTTTAAATTTATTATTCCAGAGAGGGATTTTGTATACATGAGTTTCCACGTGGCGTAAAAATGTTTTCATCTTCATAAGGGTTTCTGCGTGTAAGAGTTTCAGTTAATAAAATCTTCATTTTAACTTAAATTTAATTTTTCGATTATCTTTTCCTGTATATTTTTTCCGTTTTATTTTTTGTTTTTTTTTGCTTCATAAATATTTTTAATCAAAGTACTTTTCCCTAGTATTTTATTCATTCGTTATTTTTGTTCCAATTGGTCAGTGTCCATTATTTGATTTTTTTCGTCAGCACGTTTGTTTAAATAAAAATCCAATTATTTTTCGTTTAAAATTTTTACGCTTCTTTACCAAATAAATGTGCAGTTTTCATGTCATTTTCTTGTGCAGTAGCTTTCTTCATATCGAATCCACGTGTGAATTCATGTGTACAGAATTTTTCCCTGGCCAAAATCCGTGTTCATTATTACATTCATATTTTTAATTCTGTTTATTCATACTACTAATAAATTTAAACTTGGAATTTAATCATAGGCTTAATTAACTATTATTTAAGATACAGCGCACAAGACGCGTGGCTTGGCTATGAATTTCAAACAGAGGTTTAAACAACAATTTTTTTTAATTAGTTTTAAGATGGGTTTTGTTCATACATATTTATCTTTCTAAGTTTAATTTTTTTTTTGATTCATTATAAGTGCAAATTGATTTTTTTTTTATTATATCTCTTTTTCTCAGGAATGAGAAATTAACGTTTTTTTTGTAAAAGAAAATTTCTATTTTGTTTGTTTACAAAGATTCTGTTAACATCTTTGTTGGAATAATATTTCAATATGTTTGAATTAAAGTAGTTTGTTTTAAATCTATTTTGGGAGTCAGATTATAATTTATTTTTCTACCATTTGAACCGGCACAGATTTCTCACAATCTCACCCTCGCAGTACTTAGAGCGAGACTTATCTATCATTTGAGCTATGTTTTTTCACTGGGATTTCCACAATCCCTAAATCCAGTTTCAGTTTCTGGCTGGTCTAAAAAACATCGTGGATGGTGGATGCCCCCATGGTTATTTGAGTTTCAGCGTCTTCGTGGGGTGAGCCGTTTTCCCTTTTATCCGGTTTCGGAGTGGGCCACTCTTGGATTTCTCCCTTTGGGGAATTACAACATTGTCTCCGTCCGCTCCGAAGCCTGGTGGAGGGGAGGGTTCGGTTTTCGCCGCAAGGCGTTGTGACTTAAATAAAAATTTTAGTTGTTTTAACTAAAAATAAGCTGTGTCGTTTCGACACACGCTACAACTTACGAAGTTTGGTGAAGGCACCTTGTCGTGTCATACTTTTCACCTTACACAATATAGTCACGAAATATTACGGTGGAATGAAAGGGGTCAAAAGTACAGTTATTAAGACTCTTCTGCACCGCGTACTACGATTTCTACACAAACATAAGCGTAGAGTGCTGTTTTTCAGAAACGTAGAGCTCGA
The DNA here is from genome assembly GCA_035578175.1 of Catonia carolina. NCBI lineage: Eukaryota > Metazoa > Arthropoda > Insecta > Hemiptera > Achilidae > Catonia > Catonia carolina. The sequence goes on from JAQMRL010000004.1 coordinate 7,806,971, forward strand.
TGTACCTGTAAACATCTGAACGGTCCCTACGTATTCAGTTACTAGGTACCTACAACATTTCCGTGTCTAGGTACCTACAACCAGGTATCTAGGTACCTTCAACCAGGTGTCTAGGTACCTACAAACCGGTATCTAGGTACCTATAACCAGGTATCTAGGTACCTACAAACCGGTATCTAGGTACCTACAACCAGGTATCTAGGTACCTACAAACCGGTATCTAGGTACCTACAACCAGGTATCTAGGTACCTACAACAAGGTATCTAGGTACCTACAAACCGGTATCTAGGTACCTACAACCAGGTATCTAGGTACCTACAAACCGATATCTAGGTACCTACAACAAGTGTCCAGGTACCTATCTACGTTTCCGTTCATTAGTCGACATGACTTCAACACGTGAACAACTGGTGTTGGACATCGATCGGTTGACCGAATCGATAAAACGTAAACATAGAGCGATGCAGCACGATGAGCTGCAAGCCGATCGTGTCATGGCGAAGAGGCTGAGACCTCTTATAGAACCTCTACAGGACATCGCATCAAAGATAAAAGTTGAAGATGAAGTGAAAGAAGAAGAGGAGGAGGACCGAGTCAAAGACGAAGCAGTGTCCGATAATGATGACGTTAAACCTGATCTGGGCGCGCTTGCACAATATTACACCAACTTAGCCAACACTTCGACAAACAGAAACGAGTTGGTCCATTCGTACGTATACATTTTAATCCGAACACCAACCGGTGGCAGATTGGTAAATCGACGGTATCGTTTGACGGTGACCAAGTACGTTTGGATGGTGACAAGTTTTTTATTGGCACCCGGGGACTATATGAACTGCTGTTCAAGTCCAATCCGGTCGGGTACAAAGAAAGAGATTTGACACGTTACAAAAAGATACTTAACATTAGCGAGGCGCACCTGGACGGATTGGGACGGGTGAAACGCAACACCAGCAATAAATATAGAAATGTAATCACAAAGATTTTTCCTCCAAGCAAGAGGAAGACGACCGGTAAAGGGTTGAACATTCAACACACTAGCGCTCCGATAAAATACATGTATTACGACGATGTGAATGAAATATGTGATCGACTGCGCGTACTCATCTCATCGAAGGCCGGACACACTGGACACGACGTGGAGATCGCGTCGATCATAGAGGAACTGCGAGAGAGAGAGGTCATAGTGGGTGGTGAACTGAAGATTCCTGTATCAGTCTTGAGATGAGCGTAGGCAAATTCGGACGGTACGAGAGCGGTAGCGGTGGTGCAGCGCGTGGGCCGCCCGGCGAAGGTTTCAAGTTGACCAGTAAGGCGAATTCGACATGGAACACCGATCGTTGTGCAATGTTGCTAACAGGGATCAGATGAAAGAAAACGATGCCGTAAATGTTCGTACGCTTAAGAAAAAGGAGCAGGAAATTAACGGTGTTGCTTTGAAGAAATCCAACGAACTGGCACAGCAAATTGTGGATAAATACGTAAATCTTAAGGCTCATTACGAGAAGCAAGCTAAGAAGTCATATGCATTATGTGAACCAAATAATGCACGATCATAAATTGGAAGCCATCAAGCAGGTAGAAAATGCATTTTACAGAGTCGAATCGTTGGTCGAGTCGGCGATATCATTACGTGCAGAAATGGAAAATAAAATCAGAACATTTGTGGACGAAAAGATCGCGTTTTACAACAGAGGTGAGACTTATCTGCATCACCCCGATGGGTTCAGTCCTTCTGTGGAGTTTGACCGAAGGCATCTAGTAATGACCAACTGTATTCCCCCGATGAGTTCTGTCCTTCTGTAGAGTTTGACCCGAAGACATCTAGTAATGACCAGACGACGGAGCATCAGAAAACAACGGAGTAGACGGTACAAGCGGAAACCAGTCAGTTTTAAGACGGGATCTGGACTGTTAACATCAGTCGCGAAAAAAGTAATAAGCAGCACCGTCGGAGGAATCGGTGACGTTGCGGGTACTGTGTTGAACAAAGCGGTTGACATATTACCTGTCGAGCTACATATACCCGGATACCAGTACTGCGGTCCGGACACCAAATTGGAAAAGCGATTGCGGAGAGGCGATCCCGGTATAAATCCGTTGGACGCAGCGTGCAAGCAGCACGATATAGCTTATAGCAGTACAGCGATACAGCACACAGAGCGGTCGCTGACAAGGAGTTGGCGGAACGCGCCTGGACACGAGTTAAAGCAAAAGACGCGAGTTTAGGGGAAAAAGTGGCAGCTTGGACAGTAACCAACCTGATGGAGACCAAGGCCAAATTGGGTGGCGGCCTTAAAAAAAGAAGAGGAGGAAAAAAGAGAACCGGAAGAGCCGCTGCTTTGCGACGTTTAAAAGCTATGGTGGGTAAAGGACTGTACCTCCGACCGTACCATAATTCGAACGCCGGTCGATCAACTATGTTTTGTTTGAGCGATAACCGAAGCGTTTTGACGTGTGATCTCTTCCCACCGTTAGAGTTGGGTAACGGAGCCGTATGGGAAATTGGACTGATCAATCTGTCCACTTATAATTCTATACCGAATGTAGAAGAGGGTGTAAATAACTGTTTTGCATACGGGAACAAACGCGTGCTCTTACCTGACGGGTCGTACGAGATCAACTATATCTACAACTACATAAAAGCACGTTTGGTGAAAGGAGAAAAGATAAATTTGATTGCAAACAACAACACTTTGAAATGTGAAATCGAAACGAACCAGAAAATTGACTTTACCGTACCGAATTCTATCAGATCGTTGTTGGGCTATGACCGCGTAGTGTTGAAAGCGAACAAGAAGCATACATCTCAACATCCCGTGTCCATCATAAAGGTGAACACAATACGTGTAGACTGTAATATCGCACGTGGATCGTACAGCAACGGAGTGGAAGGTCACACGATCCACGAATTTTTTCCGTCTGTTCCACCTGGTTTTAAAATTGTCGAATCACCGCCTACCGTGATATATGTACCGGTGAACACGAATCGGATTCACCACATTTCAGTGCGTCTGTTGGATCAGGACGGACGTCTTATAAATATCCGTGGAGAAACCATCACTGTACGTCTGCATTTGCGAAGAAGAGGAATGTTGGTTTTTAGACTGACGAAGAAGGTCAGTGCACCGGTGAAACCGGTCAGTTCCCATTCGACAACGGTCGAGTTGACACCGAAGAATAAGACGTTTCTTCATCGAATTGGATTTATTGTACGGTAAGTGTGTGGAAATATGTCAATTCTCGGGGTGAGCGACAAGTACGAAATCGACGATACAGTACAAAAGTTTGAGAAGCACGTACGTTTACCGTACGCATCACAGACTTTAAACAACAACGATGAGATCACGATTCCTGTACACCAGCAAGACGTGTACACACTACCGTCGAAAAGTTACATCTACGTGGAGGGTGAGGTCAGTGCGAAGACCAATGCTAATGCTAATGTCGCTGTGCAACTGGTAAAAAATCCGGTAGGTTATCTTTTTGACGAGAAACGATATGAGATTGGTGGCATGGTGGTGGACCGTACGAAAAATGTAGGGATCACCACCACCATAAAAAAACCTACTATCAGCACGTCTACGTCAAAAAAACACATTGGAGAATGCCAGGTGGAATGTTGAAGTCGGTCCAATCACCGTGACCGATAAAAAATTTTCATTCTGCACACCACTACGCATGCTGTTGGGTTGGGCAGAAGACTATGGGAAAATCATACTGAACGTCGATCAAAAACTTATGCTAATGCGTGGGTCGAATGACGCAAACGTTGTGATCGCCAATGCGGCGACCGACGTTATCACTTTGAAACTGTTAAAAGTACAATGGATTGTACCTTACGTATCGGTGGAGGATGCCTATCGCCGCAACCTCCTTAAGATGACAGACATTGACCGTCCGATCGCGATGCCGTTTCACACCTGGCAGATATACGAGTACCCCGTGCTACCAACATCGATACATCACAACTGGGTGGTGAAGACCACCACAGAGATGGAAAAGCCACGGTTTGTAGCGCTTGCCTTTCAGACGGCGCGTAAAAACAACCAGACCGTGGACAACTCACGTTCCGATGTTTGCAATCTCAACAATGTGCGCTTGCATCTGAATGAACAGTTTTACCCGTATATTAATCTTATGGGAAACAAGACGATTTTCTACAACATGTATTGCAACTTTTTGAACGTTTATTATGGTCTTGAAGAAGGACCATCCCTGCCGCTGTCAACATTTCAAACAATACGTCGATCATATTTATCGACTGCTCTCGTCAAAACGAATCACTGAAAGTCGGAACAGTGGATATCCGCTTGGAATTTGAAAAGAGAACATGTTCAAAAGAGAACATTCCGGCAAACACTAGCGCTTATTGTGTCATCATTTACGACACGGTGGTGCAGTACACTCCTTTGTCGACCCAGGTGACCCGAGTGGTGTAGTGCTTCACAACGTCAGTCTTCCGCCATGAGTGGAATAGGAGTCATCGAGTTTCACGCGTTCCGCGACAACGACAACGAATACATCATCAAGGAGCTGGTGCTGGTTGGCGAAGGGAAATTTTATACCCAGCTGTTTTTCAAGTCTCCATACGAAAGGACACAGCTGGATCGACGACATCAAGTCCAGGTGCAATGGTTGGAGAAACATTATCATCGCATCAAGTGGGAGTACGGCAACATCGTATATTCTGATGAGATAATGAAACAACTTTGTGCGCACTTTGCTACAATCTACACGAGAGGATTGGAGAAGCAGCGGTTTCTAAAGAAGTTTCATTCCAACGTCCGACTGATTCCGGACTGTGTACCAAAGGGGAATTCAGTCGATGAAAATATTTTTTGTCCGGCACACGTCGGCTCAGATCGATGTGCGTTGCGGTCTGCCGTGTTTTACATGGATTGGTTGAAACAACAAAAAGATTACACAAGAGAGTGCAATCGTTTGATCTCATTCGACGACCGCTCAGATAATCGATATTCGGAGGAGCAGGTGAAGCAGATGGCAAAGACCGGCTTTTATTACAACAAAGCTAAGGGCAAGGTCGTGAGTAGTGTAAAAATGAGAGTACTGTGACAACCTTGACCTTTGACCTGGAGAGACCTAGCGCAGCTTGACCTTTGACCTCGACTTTGTAAAAAAAAAAAACCCGCCAAATTTTTTTCCCGCCAAATTTTCAAACCCGATTTTCTCCGCAACCGCTGGACCGATTTTGTTGCGGACGGTACCCACGTGACCGGGAGATCGAGATCTACAAGATCAGCCCTAATCCTTGAGCCCCCCAAAACCCCCGACCCACCAAAGCTCTCAACCCCCCAACCCCCTCCCCAAAACCCCCCCCCAAAAAATTCCCCCAAATCCCCCCCAAACACCCCCCCCAAAAAAAAAACCACCAAATTTTTTTTCCCGCCAAATTTTCAAACCCGATTTTCTCCGCAACCGCTGGGCCGATTTTGTTGCGGACGGTACCCACGTAACCGGGAGATCGAGATCTACAAGATCAGCCCTAATCCTTGAGCCCCCCAAAACCCCCCACCCCCAAAACTCTCAACCCCCAACCACCCCCCCCCAAAATCCCCCCCCCAAAAAAATTCCCCAAACCCCCCCCCCCCAAAAAAAATCCACCCAAAAAAAAAAAAAAAAAAAAAAACCCACCAAATTTTTTCCCGCTAAATTTTCAAACCCGATTTTCTCCGCAACCGCTGGGCCGATTTTGTTGCGGACGGTACCCACGTGACCGGGAGATCGAGATCTACAAGATAAGCCTTAATTCGTAGCCGTATCCCCGATGGAACCCGAGATAGCTTGTAACACGTGACCCAGGGGTCGGATCGACGAGGTTTAAGTGTGCGCAGGATCCGGACATTCCGTAGAACGCGTTACGTCCGGTTTCGTCCGTTAGGTTCTTTCGAGACCCTAAATATATAAATTTAGGAAATATGTTACCGTCAAAAAATAACGCGGGACGGGCCGCAAGACTCGTCGCACTACCCGCAGGACTATCCGTAGCACTACCCGACGAGGTGAAGACTAATGATTGGGGCGATGAAATCTGTTTACTTGCAACTCTATTCTTTTAATTTTGACAATGACGCATGTTGTTGTTACGAGTCACGTGGCATGCGCGTGCCTTTCATTCGTTTTTATCTATGCACGTGCCAGACTATTGATCGGGATGATGCAACTTGTTTATTACGAATTTAAATGTACAGTTAATTTTTTTAAATGTTGCAACGTATTATTATTTAAAATCACGAGTCGTCGAGTCAGCGATAAGTTGTTTGTTTAAATTTTAAAAAACCAACAACGTCATATCGCATGTTATTATGTACCAAACCGCAGACTCAGCGTTTCCAATGCATTAGCATAGGATAATTATCTGTATAAAAGGTCGCCGATTTTCCCATTGTACCATAATTCTACTACCACTGCTCTACACTGCTAGACACATCTTCTTCTCTTACCTGCTGCTACGCTGCTAGAACAGTTCTTCTTCTCCACCTACCTGCTGCTTCGCTGCTAGAACAGTTCTTCTTCTCCACCTACCTGTTGCTACGCTGCTAGACACAGTTCTTCTTCTCCTACCTGTTGACCTACCGTTAATTGAAGGTGAGTTTTATTATACTTTAAATATTTTTTAAATTTGAAATACTCTAGCACCTTTATGAAATATACACATTGAATCTTTAATAAAATTAAAACCTAAAATCTGTTTATGAAATTAAGACGTAGAACCTGTTGGTACGGCAACATTACCAGTTTTAGCCGTTGTTGGTGCAGCAACAACAACAACAACAACAACTACCGTAACTGTACACTGAATATGTAGTCTGATGTTTTAATCTGCAGCAGCAAGAACCGTTATTGACGTAAACGTAGAATTAATTAAATTTGAACTCTATTGTTTTAATCTGCAGCAAGAACAACCGTTATTGATGTAAACGTAGAATTAAATAAATTTGAACCTAAAACCTTTTTGTAAATTAAGACTTTGACAATAGTCGTAAGTTGAACTTCGAACGTAGTAGTTTAAAAAATCGTTTTATATTTTCCTTTGACAGCATGATTTACGCTATAACAATATTCCTATGCGTTATAGCGTTACTGTTCATAGCGCTGTTTTACCTGCTATACAAAATCTACGACATGATAGTAGGCGAGTGTAGCGCCACATCGATCTCAAAAGAAAAACCTCTATGCTATTTCGTATAATACATGAGGTATTTACATACTAACTATTTTGTTTAAGAGACTGAAGGACTAACACCCGTTCAAAATAGACGGACTGTTAGAGTGTATTGACCCGGATGGAGAGGGTTCATGTAGTTATCATGGTTTTTATCAGACTTGTGTTTATTTTTTGTTTTAGAAATGGAGGCGTTACTAAAAAAGATGAATGAAGATACTATGAGGGTGTCTGATTTAGTGTTGAACAAGGAATACCGGTTTACGAAGGTCGGCAGGGCGCAGACCATGTACGGCGAGCAAATAATTATATACATCGGCAATTCGAAGGTGTTCCTACCATCAAGATTTACAAAAACGCTGACTGATGAAGATATCGCTTTACTGAACGATAACGGGGGCGGGATAATCGTGTACAAACGAAATAAAGACTTGGGTGATGGGAAAACAATGAATATGGTAGAATTTAAAAAATGAAGAAGAACTCGCAAGAGAATAAACCAAAGGCTGTATTATTTAATTAATAAATGTATATATAAAAAATAACGTCTTTTCCATTCAAAATCCCCATTTAACCTAGATATAAGCAGTGTCGCTCTCTGTGCATCGCACGATGAGCTTGAGAAGTGGTATAGCGCGCGAGCTTCACAAGCAAGCCCGCAGGAACTATCCCACCAGAAACGTAGAGCTGAAGGGTATCGACGACTTGTATCAGGCCGATCTGGTAGAGATGATCCCATACGCCAGAGTCAATAAGGGCTACAGATACATAATGACAGTAATAAATTGTTTTTCTAAATTTGCTATTGCCGTACCGCTCAAGAGCAAGACGGCTGAAAAAGTCGCTAGCGCTCTCGGTCCCATACTGGAAAAACACAAGATGCGCCATTTTCATACCGACGAGGGTAAAGAGTGGTATAACGCGTCTGTGAGGTCCCTGCTGTCCAAGCACGGGATCAACCACTACTCCACTTACTCTCCGAAGAAGGCCTCGATAGTAGAGCGGTTCAACAGGACGCTGAAGGAGATGATGTGGAGAAAGTTTACAGAACGGGACAATGACGTTTGGGTAGGTCTTTTAGACGACCTCCTGTCTCAGTACAATAACAGGTCTCACAGGACTATAGGTTTCAAACCTGTAGATGTAAATAAGAGGAACGAAGGTGAGGTGCTAAGAAATATATTGTACAATACTCGTAAGAAACGCGCTCCCCAAACCGCCAAGTTTGAGCAGGGAGATAAGGTCAGGATCAGCAAGTACAAAAAGACTTTCGACAAGGGCTACATACCGAATTGGACCAATGAGGTGTTTACCGTAGATCGTATTTTGCACACCCGTCCCGTCACATACTCGCTCAAAGACGAAAAAGGACATGTGATCAAGGGTAGTTTTTACGTCCAAGAACTGAGCAAGACGAAATACGGTGACGTATTCCTCGTCGAGAAGGTATTGAGGAGAAAAGGTGACAGGTTGCTGGTCAGGTGGTTAGGGCATGACAAGAGTCACGATTCATGGATCGACATTGACGTCATTCGTTTTTATCTATGCACGCGCCAGACTATTGATCGGGATGATGCAACTTGTTATTGCAATTAAAGATGATGCAACGTGTTTACTTTGTTTATTTGCAGTGACGTCATCCGTTTTTTATCTGTGCACGCGCCAGACTATTGATCGGGATGATGCAACTTGTTTATTGCAATTAATTTTTCTAGATGATGCAACATATCATCCGTTAAAGTCACGAACCGTCGACTCAGCGATAAGGTGTTTGTTTCAATTGTTAAAAAAACCGTTGACGTCATACCGCTTATTATTCTCATTATGTACACAGAACCGCAGACTCAGCGTTTCCAATGCATTAGCATAGGAGAATTATGTGTATAAAAGCGCGCCGATTTTCCCATCGAATCATAACTCTACTGCCAGTAGTATCCACTGCCAGTCTGCTGACGTCACAGTTCTTCTGATTCATCTCTACCTACCTACCGCTAATTGAAGGTGAGTTTTATTCTACTTTAAGCAATCAAATTGAACTTTAAATATTTTTAAATTTTAAAAGACTTTAGCACTTTTATGAAATATGCACTTTGAATCTTTTATAAAAATTAAAACCTAAAATCTGTTTATAAAATTATGACGTAGAACCTAATACGAATTTAACGACGGGTAACACGTTGCCGGTACAGCAACAACACCAGTTTTAGCCGTTGTTGGTACAGCAACAACAACAACACCAGTTTCAGCGTTTACTATTATAAATACGGAATAACAATTTCCATACCTAAATTAAATTGTTCCAACCGCATGTTTGTAGTTTAGTAACGTATGTAAAACGCTCGTTCACTGAATATTTAGTCTGTTGTTGTAATCTGCAACAACACAACAACCGATACCGACTTAAACGTAGAAGTAAATAAATTTGAACTTAAAATCTTCTTATAAATTTAATACTTTGACTAACGCATGTTAAACGCTTGTACACTGAATATTTAGTCTGTTGTTTTAATCTGCAGCAACACAACAACCGATACCGACTTAAACGTAGAAGTAAATAAATTTGAACTTAAAATCTTCTTATTAAATTTAGACCTTGACTAGTCGAACTTAGAACGTAGTGGTATTAAAACGAGTCTCTAATGCGTGTTTCTGGTTTTGTTCTGTTTTAGTTTAAAATACCATCCGCCACCACCACCAGCAGCAACAACAACAAACAACAACAACAAAATCAATTTGTTTGATCAACAGCTCATATTTAAAGGTTGGTCTTATTATAAATACTATACTGGAATAATAATTTACATACTAAAAAATAAAGGGATATTTGTTTAGCAAAGCGAATCCGAATAAATATTTAATTTAGAAACCCTTGACGAGTCTTTAATGCGTGTTTCTGTTTTTGTTACGTTTCAAATCGTTATGTTTAAAATCGACCTCACCACCACCGCTACCACCACCATCGCCACCAACAACACCAACAACAACAACAACAACATCATCTCAGCATCCTCCGTCACCCCATCGTCACCCGCTTCAACTCCAGCACCTCGCCGTTTACCGCCATCATCTCCTCGTTCACCTCCATCAACCAGCGAGGCTACATATCCCACCGTAAGTAATTTTTTCGTTGGTACAAATTAACTAAGTAATTACTAAGATAATATCGTCGGCATAGAGAACATGGCTACAAACCTCCTATGTTTGGAAACCGCAGCCGAGACTGTGGCATATGCAGATACAAACCTTACAAGTGACGTAGTGTTGTACAATCTGCTTTCATCCCAGCCTCCACCAACCGTTTACTCATATCTATGTGACGGATCTAAGATCCGAAAGAATATGAGAACCGTAGTAGTAGGAAGGATAAAAGATTTATGTCAGTACAGGCGAATGTACCACAAGGTGGCTGCAGCCGCAGTGATATATTTCGATAGGTTCCTTAACCGCAAGCCCGATACTGAGCCGGGTGATTTACAACTACTGGCATGCTCGTGCATGCTGATAAGTTCGAAATTTTACGAGGCGTACGGATGCTTTACTTCTGATGGCGATCAGTAGTGTGATACCATGTCTATTTTTGTTGTAGGCCATGTACATCGAGGGGTATCAGCCAAAGATGATTACAATCGAGGAGGTAGAAGCTGAGATGATTGAGGATGAATCGGTGGAGGGTGACGACGTCTTGTCGATCGGGACGGTCGCCGTCGAAGAGGCCGACATGAACTTGATCGAAGAGGTCGACATGGACTTGACGGCGTATGAGACCGTGGGCGACCTCGCAGACTCTGATGACGAGGGTGTGTCCGTGGACGGTCTCGTAGACTCTGATGATGTGGTAGTCTGCCAGACGTGTCAGAACGTAGGGGACGAATTCGGATATTCGTTTCGAATATGTGTCGAAGAAGTAGAGGACCTCAGAGAGGTCGGAGACTTCTATCGATTTCTCATGGGAACCTTTTTTTTCGGCTGTCGCGTAAAACCAATTTACATAAATAGTAGTTATGTAAGGTTTGAGGAAACCGAGTGCAGTCCTATAGATTTCCCATCTCACATGGTGATTGATGTAGAGGAAGGCGCGCATGCGCGAACCATATATCACGCACTCCACGATCGATGGCCGCAGTTCGTTCCCTACGTATATGAATAATAATCCCTCAAGCCCTATGTCCTCCTAATCCCTTTTATGTATAATTATCCCTCAAGCTCAACTGCAGCGGAATACATGGTAACTTTATCATACGCGAATTGCAGTATCGTACTTATTAAGAGCTCATCGCCATACATGTATTCGTTTTAATTTTCATCATCATCATCATATATCAATAAATGTTTTATTCTTTTATGAATCCGTCTTTTATTTCTTGTAACCTAAACCGCCTATAGTACCTAAAATACTTGCAGACAGGATAGGTGATCGATTCCTGGGAGGGTCTGATGGGGTTGCTTATTGTTCTGAATTGAACAGATTGCAACGTACAATGCAGAATAGAGTAATAGAACCTTAACATGGATTATTTTAATGGAATTTTAACATTAATATTTTTTACGCTCTCTTCTGTTTTAGTTATTCATCGCTCCTCTAATGGAAGTTTTCCGTTATCACTACCTCATCGATGCTGCCGCCTTAGAGCGCAGTCTGATATGGGCTATCAAATCCTGTACGGAATATGTAGAGGAATATGCAGACCCGATGCTCTCTGATGAGGGCTTCATCGAAGCGATTAAGACGGCGGTGAATACCGCAGGGGCGTCTGGCTGGTGCATAGCAGGCGGTTTTGTCTCATACGTGTTGGGAAGGACCAAAGCGTATGGAGATATAGACATTTTTTTATTTGATTGTCACCCAGAGAGTCCTTATTCTACACGGGTTAAATATAAAAATAAAACCTTAAATATAATAAGCCTAAAACATACCGGGTTACCCACATGGCCTATGATTAAAACTTTTTCGCTTATATCGGAGTTTGACATACCTCTTTGCATGTCTGCATTGGTGTTAGAGGAGGGGTTCTGGCGTGGACTATGCCTGATAGACGATGGGAGGTGTATAAGCAACAACGGTAAGACGCAAAAGAGGAAGAAGAAATATTCTACTAGGCGTTTAACGTTTAATTTTCAGCCTCAGACTCTCGGGCAGTTAGCTGCTCGACGAATCTACGAAGGTTTCAGGAAGACAACATTCTACGGCCATCCGTATCTAACAGCAAATCTCCAACCAATCGGTTAAGTTTATACCGCACATTTTACTAGTTTGTAGATTTATGTATTATTAGCACGTCATATAATTGTATTCGTTCGCATCATCAAATCATAACAATAAATGTTTTATTCCTTTATGAATCTGTCTTTTATTTCTTGTAACCTGAACCTCTGCAAGTATCTGAAATACCTGAACCGGGAAGTCGAGTTCCGATTCCCGAAGGGATCCGACCTGCCGGTCGGATCCTGTCGTCGTGCTGCGCTTTCGCTTCACGACCGAAAAAGCCTTCGGCTTTAGCAAAACTTATATCTACAGGTGTAAAGGTGTTGAAATGATGTCACGTTTTGAAAATAAGTTTAATACATATATTCTGAAATCAAAGTACTAGACTAATGTTACAATGGCCCAGACTCTAAGGACAGCCGTACATGAAGAATAAAACTCGTGTTACATAATTCACTTTTTAGGCAATACATTATATTTCGAAAGTATATTTCGAAATTGATCAATAATCACGCTGTCGTAACATTTTATTCCGAACAAAGTATAGTCGATCTTACCGGCTCGTAGTAGTTTACCTGAAAATTCGCTAAACTCGTACATGAGGTTTCCTTTGAAGAAGTAGAGTATTCCGTTTGTGTATCGCATAGCAGAGTCTAGACCGAGTGGTATACCAGGAAATATTTTGGTAATCATTCCCACTTCGCGCGAGGTGAAATCATTTTCGTCTATTTCGGCATAGAATATATCATTGTATAATACGTACGTCTTGCCTGTGTACGTATTGATAATAGTGTGTATATCACTTGACTCAGGTATGCCGAATTGTCTCGCGGCCGATACTGGATATCCAGTATCCAGTTGAAGGTTATGCATATTAAATACGTACAATGTCTTCCCGTCTACTAGCATAACTACCAGTCCGTTCGGCCTTTGATACACCGCTGTAATATTAAACTTTGTCGGTAGAAACTTTAACCAGTCGGTTAGCACCAATGGTTTCTTCGAGTGATGAAACTCACCATCGATGTCTAATGACCATACAAGTTTATCATGTAGAATGTAGAACCTATTATTGATGACGACCATTTTCATCGTATTGTCGATGTGCTGACAAATGAAGGTTTTAAGTTCAGCGCCTTCACTCGGCGGCGGACTAGTGGTGCTGTTTTTTCCTGATACAGTGGTGGCGGCTGTTGTAGTAGCGGTCGTAGACGGCGTTGTTCGAGGTCTAGGTCTGCCGTAAAGACTTTGAATAGCATTGATATCATCCTCGGCTAGACTGGTGTATCCTCTGTAAAACGCATACATGACAGCACGTCTATCGGTAGAGTGTTCGATTCCTATCACATGTCCAATTTCATGTAACATCATCGCTAGAAAGTTGCTGCCGGATGGAATCAATCGATCCAAACTATAGTCCCATTGTTCGTCTCCATCCACGTGTATCTCTACAACACTATTATTCCTATTGGGGAAAAATGCGTGTGCTAAAGTTCCACCTCGTCCGTCGAAGCGTATGGGGCACATACCGCTCACTCTTTTACTGTACCTGTGAAGGGTACGGCCGTTGGTTATCACAATATCAGGGTTCTCGCTGTTCTGGTGGAATGTTAGTCCTGACGAGTTCATCCAGATTTCAAACGCGCGTTCGGTAGCCGCTACCATTTCCGGCGTGGCCAGGCTGTAATGCCATGATAAGTTGTTTTTTGTCCACGAATACGGTGCAGTTTTATAGGCGGATGCTAAATCGAATACGCCACACCTTGGTTGTGACATCAAACAGGTAGTGTTCTCGTTCTCCTCCCCATCGATCGGTAATTCGTAAAATTCTTGGAATTGCTTCAAAGCGGTTTTGACGGTTTCGGGATCTGTGAATGAAGCGTTTGTCTCTGTCGCGAGATAGCCGTACGTTTGTAGATATTCTATGGTTGAGGTAGAGATGAATGACGTTGCAGAGGTGAGAACCATGCAAAATATAACCGCTATCAACGATGGCATTATGATAACTGACAGTTTTTATATTTTTTTGACGGTAACATGCACTGATGGTATGATTCGATGGGAAAACGTCGGCCTTTTATACAGATAATTGGAGCCTATTCAAATACAATGGAAACGCTGAATCTGCAGTTTATTTGTACGTTAAGTAACTTGCATCGGAAAGGCACGCGCATGCAACGTGACCCGTAACAACAACATGCAACGTTCTAAACAATTAAGCAGATTTCGCACTTATCGGTAATACAACCAAAAGACCGATTCTGCAGTTTAATACAATAACCGAATGTGTGACATCAACCTAAAATTAAAAGTATAGAATTGCAAATAAGCAGATGTCACACTTATCGGTCGTATGTAAAGACAAAAACAAATGACGTCGATAAATACACGACCAGCGACTGTACGGCTTTTACCTGCTAGCTGCACAGCTTTTTCCTGCTTATTCCTGCTAGCTGCGCAGCTTTTTCCTGCTTATTCCTGCTAGCTGCGCAGCTTTTTCCTGCTTATTCCTGCTAGCTGCGCAGCTTTTTCCTGCTTATTCCTGCTAGCTGCGCAGCTTTTTCCTGCTTATTCCTGCTAGCTGCGCAGCTTTTTCCTGCTTATTCCTGCTAGCTGCGCAGCTTTTTCCTGCTTATTCCTGCTAGCTGCGCAGCTTTTTCCTGCTTATTCCTGCTAGCTGCGCAGCTTTTTCCTGCTAGCTGTGCAGCTTTTTCCTGCTTATTCCTGCTAGCTGCGCAGCTTTTTCCTGCTTATTCCTGCTAGCTGCGCAGCTTTTTCCTACCGTGTGTCGGTCGATTTACGACCCGTACCTCTTCTTCATGGCATCGCAATGAAATGAATACATTAAGGTCTTACTGGAGTCAAAGACCGTAGCGCCTACGTAAATAGGTTTATCTACATGGGTCGAGGTCTTGGGCAGCTCGACGGCGCATTGCGACTCGTCGTATATGATCCTGTCCTTGAAAGAAGGCTTGGCGATCAGCTTCATTAACCTCTTCGAGTTGCTAAATGGGACCGAGTGCTCTAGCGACTTCTTCAGCCGTCTTGCTCTTGAGCGGTACGGCAATAGCAAATTTAGAAAAACAATTTATTACTGTCATTATGTATCTGTAGCCCTTATTGACTCTGGCGTATGGGATCATCTCGACCAGATTGGAACTATACAAGTCCACGATACCCTTCAGCTCCACGTTTCTGGTTGGATAATTCCTGCGGGCTTGCTTGTGAAGCTCGCGCGCTATACCACTTCTCAAGCTCATCGTGCGTTGCACTGAGAGCGACACTGCTTATATATAGGTTAAATGAGGATTTTGAAAGGAAAAGACGTTATTTTTATATACATACATTTATTGATTAAATATTACAGACTTCGATTTTTTATTTACCAACTTGCAATATGAAGAGGCCTAGATCGATCACCTTCGGTTTATTCTCTTGCGAGTTTTTCTTCTTCTATTTACTAACGGACAATATGGCGAAGCCTTCCTATGTTCGGTGTCTGGATCGTCGTCGACTCGCCATTGGTATAGCTCTACGCCGCATTCGATACATGCAGTGACGTCTAGTATACCCGTATAGTAGAACCCCGATTTTACGAGGTCGTTCACCCGAGGAGATTCATGAGGCCACTTATCAAATGTTTCTTTAAAGATTATTTCGGAGACTTCTGCGACGTCTTGAAAAAATCTGTAACATTCCATTACTTCTTTGCCTAAACTGCATTCCGGACTCGAGTGGATGTGATTTTTACTCGCGTGTAGTAGAGTGGTATCGGAAGAGTTCCACCATCCGCATTCTTTACAAGTCGCGCGATTGGAGTCTGAGCAGTGGATCAGACCGCATCTTTCGAGGTCCGGTTTATCGGCATCCATCATCCTACGGCTCAACAGTACCATTTTTACAAACATGGTCAATGTCGAACACAAGGCTGTCTACGTAGTCTTTGAGCGAATCTGCCAAGGCGGCGAACGAAATAGGCGAAGGAAATTCTAGCAGCAGCTCTAGTGGATCGAGGTAATGAGCGAAGGCTTGTGGGAACGTGCCCTGGATTATCCCGTAGAATTCCTCCGAACACTCGATGTCGCCTAGTACGCAGCTTATCCGCCAGTTGTCGCTGTAAATGGCTCCTTCCGAGGAAGAATTCAGAGGGACATGCGTTCGAGGGTCTTCCGGGTCGAATAGACTAGAATTCTGTGTTGTAGTTCCAGCAGCTCTTTCCGAAACCGTATTAGTCTCCTGCGGTACTCTTCCTCCTTTCGTAGACGCCTGCAACAATGAAATAAAAGATTACTAGCGTCTATCGCAAATTCGCACATCGCGTAGGCTTACAGTAATACGTGGTTTACGTGTGAAGCTCTGTTGTTCCTCTCGTAGCAGGTCTGTAATCGGTATTGACTGTTGAACTTGCACGTGTCTTCATCGTAATGTGATCTTAGAGTCCTGTAATACCCCCTATCCATCTCTGCGCTGAAATCGCAAGTCATATTGCCATTCTGTAACGACTATGAACAGTAACCTACTTACAGCTAATTTATATAATCTGTATATTTACATATGATTGGAGCTCTTCATCGCCATCCAATGGTAATTCGTCTAGGATCGCCCAGGAATACATACACTCCTTGGTGATGTGACGCGTCCATAAGTGTGGCTCTATATAATGCTCCTTGTTAAATATGCACTTTATACGGTCAGGCCTCCCGTTCTCCTTCCAACAGTGGACGGTGTGTCGTATCAGGTCCTTGGGTGTGAACAGGTGATGCCTCCTGAACGGGCAATCAAGGTATCGGGTGCTGAATGCTGACATCCTGAAAATAAACCAAAATTTGCGTCGTCAACTCTAACCTGCAAATAATTCTGGTGTTGTAAATTTAGTTACCAGTTCTGTTTCCGTCTTACCTTTCAATAGTTATCAGCCGATCGATGCCTCTCCAGGTTTTGTCCAACGACTAATTTTTTTGTCACCACCTCAGGTTCTGAAACAGATAACACGTTGTAACAGAGATCGTTCAGGATGTATTTACTTTTTTCGTATTGCTACACGATAAAACTACTAACCTTACAGGAAGATTGCTATATTTCCTTCAATCCGGCTCCTGCACCTGGGGCAATACCGCAGTCTCGAAGTTCAACTTACGACTATTGTCAAAGTCTTAATTTACAAAAAGGTTTTAGGTTCAAATTTATTTAATTCTACGTTTACATCAATAACGGTTGTTCTTGCTGCAGATTAAAACAATAGAGTTCAAATTTAATTAATTCTACGTTTACGTCAATAACGGTTCTTGCTGCTGCAGATTAAAACATCAGACTACATATTCAGTGTACAGTTACGGTAGTTGTTGTTGTTGTTGTTGTTGCTGCACCAACAACGGCTAAAACTGGTAATGTTGCCGTACCAAAAGGTTCTACGTCTTAATTTCATAAACAGATTTTAGGTTTTAATTTTATTAAAGATTCAATGTGTATATTTCATAAAAGTGCTAGAGTCTTTCAAATTTAAAAAATATTTAAAGTATAATAAAACTCACCTTCAATTAACGGTAGGTCAACAGGTAGGAGAAGAAGAACTGTGTCTAGCAGCGTAGCAACAGGTAGGTGGAGAAGAAGAACTGTTCTAGCAGCGAAGCAGCAGGTAGGTGGAGAAGAAGAACTGTTCTAGCAGCGTAGCAGCAGGTAAGAGAAGAAGATGTGTCTAGCAGTGTAGAGCAGTGGTAGTAGAATTATGGTACAATGGGAAAATCGGCGACCTTTTGTACAGATAATTATCCTATGCTAATGCATTGGAAACGCTGAGTCTGCGGTTTGGTACATAATAACATGCGATATGACGTTGTTTGTTTTTTAAAATTTAAACAAACAACTTATCGCTGACTCGACGACTCGTGATTTTAAATAATAATACGTTGCAACATTTAAAAAAATTAACTGTACATTTAAATTCGTAATAAACAAGTTGCATCATCCCGATCAATAGTCTGGCGCGTGCATAGATAAAAAAACGGATGACGTCACTGCAAATAAACAAAGTAAACACGTTGCATCATCTTTAATTGCAATAACAAGTTGCATCATCCCGATCAATAGTCTGGCGCGTGCATAGATAAAAACGAATGAAAGGCACGCGCATGCCACGTGACTCGTAACAACAACATGCGTCATTGTCAAAATTAAAAGAATAGAGTTGCAAGTAAACAGATTTCATCGCCCCAATCATTAGTCTTCACCTCGTCGGGTAGTGCTACGGATAGTCCTGCGGGTAGTGCGACGAGTCTTGCGGCCCGTCCCGCGTTATTTTTTGACGGTAACATATTTCCTAAATTTATATATTTAGGGTCTCGAAAGAACCTAACGGACGAAACCGGACGTAACGCGTTCTACGGAATGTCCGGATCCTGCGCACACTTAAACCTCGTCGATCCGACCCCTGGGTCACGTGTTACAAGCTATCTCGGGTTCCATCGGGGATACGGCTACGGATTAAGACTTATCTTGTAGATCTCGATCTCCCGGTCACGTGGGTACCGTCCGCAACAAAATCGGCCCAGCGGTTGCGGAGAAAATCGGGTTTGAAAATTTAGCGGGAAAAAATTTGGTGGGTTTTTTTTTTTTTTTTTTTTTTTGGGTGGATTTTTTTTTTGGGGGGGGGGGGTTGGGGTTTTTTTTTTGGGGGGGATTTATTGGGGGTTGTTGGGGGTTGAGAGTTTTGGGGGTGGGGGGTTTTGGGGGGCTCAAGGATTAGGGCTGATCTTGTAGATCTCGATCTCCCGGTCACGTGGGTACCGTCCGCAACAAAATCGGCCCAGCGGTTGCGGAGAAAATCGGGTTTGAAAATTTGGCGGGAAAAAAAATTTGGTGGGTTTTTTTGGGGGGGTTTGGGGGGATTTGGGGGAATTTTTTGGGGGGGGATTTTTTTGGGGGCGGTTGGAGGGTTGAGAGCTTTGGGGGGTGGGGGGTTTTGGGGGGCTCAAGGATTAGGGCTGATCTTGTAGATCTCGATCTCCCGGTCACGTGGGTACCGTCCGCAACAAAATCGGTCCAGCGGTTGCGGAGAAAATCGGGTTTGAAAATTTGGCGGGAAAAAAATTTGGCGGGTTTTTTTTTTTTTTTTTTTTTTTTACAAAGTCGAGGTCAAAGGTCAAGCTGCGCTAGGTCTCTCCAGGTCAAAGGTCAAGGTTGTCACAGTACTCTCATTTTTACACTACTGTCGTGTGTGTTTGGTGTGGGGACATTTACGACTGGCATATTTCATGTGTATCGTATTACGTACACAATATTCCGATTGAGTTTGATGTTATAATTCCACGATGAAAAAAACATATAGTGCAATAGGCCTACGGGGGAAAGCATGTAAAAAAACGCACCATACTTCCGGCCTCTTGGGCGGTGCGGAACTGGAAGTTCAGTCGATGTGTGAACGTAGCGCAGCACACATGGATACGGACGTGCTGGTACAAGTTGGAAATAAAATCTACAATCCTTCAATCATCAGGTTAAAGGTGAACAACATCTTTATTGTAGACTTGTGTCGACATGAGTTTAGCGCGGGTGGGGATAACGTCAAATTGACTGTCTGCTTTAGAGACGAATCGAAAAAGTACTGGTGTAAATTTGAAAATGGTCGTCAACAGATACATATAATTGGACGAGGAACAATAACATTTTCGGGATTCAACGAAGATGATAACGACGTGAACGAAAAAGTGAGAGCGTTTAAATTGAACGATTCAACACGGCTTCAGTAGTTATAATATACGGGTTCAACTGGCACTATAATTATCTTTTACGGCTCTTGGAAGTCATAAACTTAATGACTGTTTTTATTACCATAATTTTGTTTTATAGCTACTATGAGGAACGTCAATTATCTTTTTATTATAGATAATAACACAGTACAACTTCAGAAAATAAATTTTACGACTGGGTAATTTAAGCTAATTATGTTTCTACGAAAAACAATAAAAGTTAATTACCGCAGTAACGAATGTAAAATTTCATTTTATTATAGATAATAACATAGTTCAACTTCAGAAAATAACTTTTATTACTAAGTAATTTAAGCTAGTCATGTTTCTACGAAAAACAATAAAAGTTAATTACTGCAGTAACGAACGTAAAATTTCATTTTATTATAGACAATAACATAGTTCAACTTCAGAAAATAACTTTTATTACTAAGTAATTTAAGCTAGTCATGTTTCTACGAAAAGCAATAAAGATAATTACTGCCGTAACGAACGTCAATTTTCTTTTTATTATAGTAAATAACATAGTACGTCTTCAGAAGGTAAATTTTAGTACTGCAATTTGGTAATAATTTTACAAGTTGTTCAACTTTTCTTAAACTGTGAGAGTGAGAGAGAGGAAAAATAAATCATATGGTATAAATAAAAGTTACTTCCGTCATTCCTCGCAGTTACTGTTTGTACACTCGATAACATGTTCGTTCCTGATGCTGAAGTTCTTGTCGCCCTCGAAGGTCGTCTCGTTTCGTTGCGCTACACTTTCACAGAAGATGTCCATGATCTATTGGTTTTCTCCGGTGACATGAAACCATCCGTTATAGATGAGCTAGTCCACTATGGAGTTCAGT
This sequence comes from Catonia carolina, assembly GCA_035578175.1. NCBI lineage: Eukaryota > Metazoa > Arthropoda > Insecta > Hemiptera > Achilidae > Catonia > Catonia carolina. The sequence continues at coordinate 7,827,954 of JAQMRL010000004.1, forward strand.
TGGGCGGCAACATCAAATGGTATATTGCGATGCACGCCGAAATGGAAAAAATGATATACCACGAGCAGGGAGCGGAACCAACTACTATTGTCCAGACGGCTGTTTTTCATGGTAAGACAAGACAGTTGATTAATGTAGAATTAAACATCTCCGAAATGGACAATCAATATGAAGACGCGATTCAAAAAATCCAAAGTAGTATTGATTCATATACGTCACAAGGTAGTGGATGGACTTTGAAAAAAATCAATATGTGATTTACATATCGTCCAATACAGTCCACTCTACGGAGCTTGTTCATTCATTCCCACACCCAAAAAGATTAACGACCGTAAAGTGGTCATAAATATTAAGAACGAGAACGACAGAATGTGTTTTATATGGTCCGTATTAGAACACATCTACCAACAACGAGACTATCACAAAAGGATTAGCTGGTACAAAAAATACTTAACATCCTTAAACACTGACGGAATCATTTTTCCCGTGAAATTAACAGACATCCCCAAATTTGAACGGCAAAACCCTACCATATCAATTAACGTTCTAAGTTACGAAAGTGACACTGACATATTTTACTCTGTGTACGTGACTAAATATCGGAATCATGAACACGTAATACATTTACTTTTGCTACCCGGACCCACCCGTGAACAATTTCATTACTGCTTAATAAATACAAAAACTGACATTCGTACGGGACAGCAGTACAATGGCTTATCTCGTCTATTACGACCATCACAATCAGCTGCCAATGAAGCAGCATATTATTGCAACTATTGCTATCACAGATTTACAAATGTTAACGGTAAATCAAACCGGGACCAGCATATGTTAACTTGTCAAGAATTTGGCCTCCAACGAACAAAATTGCCAGACCCCAAAGACCCTGTAAAATCTTTTATGAAATTTAGAGAGTTTAAAAAAACTCTAAAAGTCCCGTACACGATTTACGCCGATCTCGAATCTTTCATCACACCGCTAAAAACCTCCCATCCCCGACAAGTAGACGAGAATGGGTACCCAATGTCTTTCAACCATCCTACACATAAACATACAGCAAGCGGGTTTTCATATGTAATTGTTGACGAAGAGGGTAATTTATTTCGCGGTCCAGTCACATACCGAGCCCAGAGTGATGATGATAATGTCGTTGAAAAAATGATGGAGCAATTGATCGGGGTCGGCAAAGAACTTGATGAAAAGTTAAAAAAATGTGTCCTTATAAATATGACCCCAGACGACTATCGTAAATACAATTCTTCCACCTTGTGTATGCTTTGCAACGAGCCTTTTGTCGCTGCCGATAATTACAACGTGCGTCATCACTCCCACACTACAGGCAAGTTTCTAGGCGCCGCTCACAATCAGTGCAATCTGCAAGCCCCTTATGTGAAACACATCCCTGTTTACTTTCACAATCTTCGCGGCTACGACAGCCATCATATCGTCCAAGCACTTGGTAAATTCAAAGGTGACACAATATCCTGTATCGCAAACAATAGTGAGCGGTTCATGTCGGTTACCGTCAAAAATTTACGCTTTCTAGACTCCTATCAGTTCCTGGACGATTCTCTCAGTACGCTAACGGAAAATTTGAAAAACCATTGTACTGACGTGGCTGGCACATTCAAACGTCTCTCTTTTCGTTTTCAAAATATCACTGTTCGCGACCTTCTGCTTCGGAAAGGTGTCTACTGTTACGAATACATGACAGACTGTTACAAATTTAACGAGACACAATTACCAACTCAGGACAAGTTTTACAGTTCACTGACTCGTACATCAGTGACGAACGATGATTACGACCACGCCCAGCGTGTATAAGACGTGTGCAAAGTGAAAAATATGGGCGACTACCACGACCTCTATCTTGAATGTGACACACTTCTTCTGGCAGATGTGTTTGAGAACTTTCGTTCTTTGTCGATGCAACATTACAACCTCGACCCCTGCCATTTTTACTCTGCGCCCAACATGTGCTGGTCGGCCATGTTGAAGATGACCAACGTGTCTCTTGAACTGCATAGATATGCACCTGTTCATCAAACGAGGTGTTCGAGGGGAGTGGCTCAAATTCCAAAACGGTTCGCTACAGCCAACAACACTTCTTTCCCCGAAAAAATACAACAAAGATGCCCCCACTTCATGGATTCAGTACCTGGATTGTGTAAATCTCTACGGCCATGCTATGTCTCAGCCGCTCCCCACCAGTGATTTCAAGTGGGTCGAACAAGAGGTAATTGCAAAAGTTAACTGGTCATCAATTCCCTCAGATTCGCCCACAGGTTATATTTTAGAGGTTGATCTGGAATACCTGCAGGAGCTGCACGACCATCATCGTGACTATCCATTGGCCCCGGAAAATAGAGTACCACCGCGCCTCTCCCCGTTTCTAAAAAAACACTCTCGAAAGATTGGCAAAGAACCTAAACTTCTGACGACTTTGTACGACAAGGAAAAGTATATAGTCCACTACCGTACACTGCTACTGTATCTGCCACTTGGGTTACGTTTGAAAAAAGTCCATCGCGTAATCCAATTTAGTCAGTCCGATTGGCTTCGTCCATACATAGAGTTCAATTCAAACCTCCGAAAGAATGCCCGTAACGATTTCGAGTTCCGGTTCTTTAAACTTCTAAATAACGCAGTGTACGGCAAACCGCTAGAAAATGTTCGGAAACACACCGACTTCAAATTAATTAATGAACCCAACAAGCTAGATAAATGGGTAAGCCAGCCACGCATGAAACGGTGGTACACTTACAACCCAGAAGTAGTAGGTATCGCCCTAAACAAGGCTCAAGTCACATTAAACCGTCCCATCTACGTAGGGTTCACCATCTTGGACCTGAGTAAGTTTATAATGTATAATTTCCACTACAATTACGCAAAGGCCAGGTACGGTGACAATATACGATTACTAATGACTGACACTGACAACTTGATGTACGAGGTGAAAACAGAAAACGTTTACAATGACATGAGTGAACGGTTGAGTCTCTTTGACACCTCCAATTTTCCCCCGACTCACCCCTGTTACAACACCATCAACAAGAAAAAAGTCGGCACTTTTGCTGATGAAACGCATGGAGTGTCCATCAAAGAGTTTGTCGGTCTCCGTGCTAAGATGTACAGTTTTACAACTAATGACAGTGAAAAACGTGTGGCAAAGGGGGTCAACCGGGTATGTATCAAGAAAGACTTGAGATTTCAGTCGTACTTGGACTGCCTGTTTAAAAACAAATTGTCATACACGAAATGTTCATCGATCCGGAGTCGTTTACATAACATTTACTCAATAGACGTTAACAAATTGTCACTTTCCCCATTCGACGATAAACGATACGTCCTTGACGACGGATTAGATACACTACCGTACGGTCACTACTCCTTGGACGATGACGATGACGAACCAATATCACCATCTCCAGCAAAACGTGCTCGAAGAGACCACAATGAACCAGGTCCCTCCTCCCGTCCCGACACTCTTCCTCTAGACTAATCCACCTCCTGTAAAAACGTGCTTGAGTAGTGCATAATGAACGCACGGTCGTCCCTCGCCCCGTCTCAACTCCCTCCTCTAGGCTATATATATCCTTCCATAGTAGATCATACGATTGTAATTTCACCCAAATTAAAAGCAACAGCATCATGGACATCCGATCGGGTATCGCAAACGAACTGCACTGACAGGCGCGCAAGAACTTTCCTAGAAGAACGACCACGTTGAAAGGCAGACATGACCTACACCAGGCTGATCTAGTGGAAATGGGTAAATATGCAAAATTAAATAATAATTTTAATTACATACTAACCATTATTAATTGTTTTACTAAAGTCGCTGATGCGACACCGATAAAAAGAAAGACAGGATTGATGGTAGCTAACGTATTGAGACCGTTTCTAAAATCACACCCAATGCTTAATTTACAAACGGACGATGGAAAGGAATTTTTCAATGAACACGTACAGAATCTGCTAAAACAACACAATATCAATCATTACGCCACGTTTTCTGAAAAGAAGGCTGCCATAGTAGAACGGTTCAATAGGATGTTAAAGACGCAAATGTGGCGTGTTTTTACCAAACAGGGTTCGTATAATTGGTTGAAAATATTACCCGGGCTTATCACCAAATATAACAACACTTTTCACAGATCTATTGGAATGAAACCGAATCAAGTTGATGGTAAAAATGAAAAACAAGTGTTGAATCGATTAAACCTTGTACCCAAACGTGTAGCCAATATAATAAAACGTGAATTTAAAGTCGGTGATAAAGTTCGCATTAGTAAGCACAAGATGGTGTTTACCAAAGGATACTTACCTAATTGGACCAATGAGGTCTTTACTGTGTACAAAATACAACCAACTTTACCATTAACGTACCTTCTCAGCGATAGTAGAGGAGAAATATTAAAAGGTGGCTTTTACGGTCACGAGTTGTTAAAAACCAAATACGATGACGTGTCCTGGTGGAAAAGGTATTGCGTCGTAAAGGAGACATGCTGTTAGTCAGGTGGTTAGGTTTCGATAAATCACGTGACTCGTGGGTGAGGAAAGGTGATATTTTATAAATGTACATGTTTCACTGCCGTTGTCACATTTGAGTTTGACATGCGGTCGATAACGTTTGTACTTTCAATGCACTTCCTCGTCGTAGTAGTGACAGACAAAACAAATTACCATTACACACTATTCAACAGCTCACCGTTTGATGATACGATTAAATTTCACTTGAAGGGATGTATCCATTCGTTGCAAGGATATAATGTCACATCTGATTTTGAAAAAATTTACAGTTTATGGTACTACTTGAGCAGAGACAATTTAACCTATAAAATCTGTACGTTTCGTGAACAGTATAGCGTGTCAAAATGCATAAACTTAAAAACAATCAACCCATTGGACAAGAAAGTGAACGATATTATCAACAATTCAATTTCACTACAAGATGTTAATTTCAAGTGTAACAAATCATGTGTACCACCACATGAAAAAAATACCTTATAATTTGATAACAGCGGTGTAGGTATAATAGCTTTATTGGTTGTCTATGCGTTGTTTGTCTTTGTCGGAATCGGAGCAAATTTTTACATGGCGTACAAAAACAGTAAAAGGGTATATATTGCACGCAATAAAGTATAATCGCTTTGTTCCAATCAATCAGTTACCTATAATGGACCGTATTCCACAAAAGGATAAACTGGATGTAGTGAACTTCGACAAGTACACCGATCCCGTGAAATCTAAGCACGAAAAACGACACAGCAATCTCCTTCCCAACACAATCAGGTGTATAATTTGTGGGCCCTCAAATTGTGGAAAAACAAATTTGCTATTTAATCTGATTTTCTCCGATAACGGACTGAAATTCAAAAATTTATACATATTTTCAAAGTCGCTGAAGCAACCGAAATATCAGTTTTCATCTCATGTAATGAAGGGCGTACCAGCTGTCGGTTATTTTACATTTAACGAAAACGAAAACGTTTACCATCCGAGTAAACCCAGACCCGATTCTTTGATGGTATTTGATGACATTGCGTGCGAAAAACACGACAACATAAGAAACTATTTCACAATGGGACGTCACAACAAATTGGACACCTTTTATTTGGGTCAATCGTACAGTAGAATCCCCAAACATTTGATCAGAGACAACGCCAACCTGATTGTCGTTTTCAAACAAGACGATTTAAATTTACACCATATACATTCGGATCACGTAAATACAGACATTCCGTTCAATAAATTCAAAGAAATCTGCTCGTTGGCATAGAACATTAGCAATGGAAAAAATTTTCTCGTAGTAGACAAAGACAGCGATATAAATGAAGCCCGTTATCGGGTCGGGTTTGAGTTTGTTCGGGTATAAATACGAGTGACTCACCACCAAACTACTCGAGTGTGTTTTTAAAATGAATAAGCAACAGTTGTCGGTGGCGTTACAGGTGCAACGTTTACGGGACAATATTAAACGTAAGCACAGAGCTTTCACGACGGGGGTGATTGAGTCTGAGGAGCTTTTGGAGAAACGTTTGAGACCGATTGTCACTCCTTTGAAAGAATTCATCAAGAAATCGGACGAAGTGGTTAAAACAGAAGAAGAAGTGCTTGAAGACAAATATGTAGATGAGGAAAAGCGTTGGGATGACACAGAGTTTCCATATAAGCCGTTTGCACCAGAGGAAACCAGTACGCCGAACGCGCCTAGAAGAAAGTCAATAGCGAACGAATCAGAAGTCATTGATTCAATGAGCGATAAAAATCCCACCAAATATTACCTGCAAATGCTGATAAATGATACCACTAACACGATGGATCACGTGTACGGGGTATAATTGGAAAACGACAAGTTGATGATTGGTGATAAAGAGGTGAAATTTGGTCGTATGAAACTGTCAATCGGTAGAGTGAGTTACAACATGACCGCGGGTCTTCACTCGTTGATCTTTGAAAAGGAACCCGTCTCGTATACAACAGACGATCTACACACATACCACAAGATATTGATACAAACAAACGCCTATCGGCAAGGATATGATCCAGGGCGACTGATAAACTCGAATCGTGGTTACAAATACACACAAATTATCAAACCGCTTTTCAATAAAGCCACTCCTCATCCCCCCGTAGGAAGCGGCATGGTGTTGACAGACAGACGTATTCAGTACGTGCATTGGGATGATGTGAACGAACTATGTGACCGGTTGCGGTTGTTGTTGGCGTTACAAGCGGCCGGCAATGTCGGTCATACAAACGAAATCCAATCGATAGTTGAGGAACTGCGTGAAGCCGGTATTATAAAAGGCGGTGCGTTGAAAACAAATCGACACTATTAAGTGAACAATGAGTATCGACAAGTTTGGTCACTCCAATATATACGTCAGACGACGTTATAGCGAAGGTGATCATTATCATCATCATGTTGCTGGCCGCCCGTCGGGGTTTACCTTAAAGTTGACCAAAGACGGTGACATCGACGTGCAGGGAAAACGTTTGCGTAATTTGAATGTTCCCATATCAGATACGGACGCTGCACGTAAAGTCGATTGTATTACACTTGATCCAAACTCGTTGAGCGTTGATGTAAAGAAGAGAAAAATTATTAACCTCGCCGATCCTGAGGCGGATAGTGACGCAATCAATTTGCGGGCCATGAAAAAAACCTGTTTGACAACTGATCTTTCTGACAACGTTTACGATGCCAACTATATACGTGTGAAAAATGTTGGAGAACCCGTTGACCAAAACGACGCAGTACCCGTCCAGTACCTCTCAAAAAACTACGCCACCAAGGCGGACATGCGAACCACTCTAGAAGCGACGTCATCAGCAACAGCAGCCGTAGCAGCGAGTCTAGACGCAGTAGCGGCAGGAGCAGCGACAACAGATTCTGAAGGAAATCCAGCGTTCAACAATAAACGCCTGACGGCTGTGGGTTCACCCATCAACGACCAAGACGCAGTCACCTTGAAATATCACAAAGAACATACTAATTTGGATGTGGACGCGTCCGAAAAGCAAGTAGACATGCACAATTACGTGGTGAAAAATGTAGGCGTGCCCGATGAAGACAACGATGCCGTCACACTCGGCTATCTAAACTGGAATTATGCCAAGCAATCGGCTTTGGAAAAGGCGCTCGTATTCGGTGAGGACGGTGATACAAGTGTGGACGTGAAAAAGTGCAGACTCATTAATGTGGCGAGCGGACGTGGCGAACGTGGCGAACGAACCGCCCTTGGTGATGTGTACGAATTTAAAAAGTTGACTCAATCGTTGAGAGACCGGTTGCAAGAATTCAGCGAGACGTATTATATTTCACCTGAAGTTTTGGTTGGTCCTCCAGGGCCAGCGGGCGTCCCAGGTCCACAGGGTGAACAGGGAGCGCCAGGACCACGTGGCGAACCGGGTGAAGTTATGAAATTTAATTCAAAACTGCAAGCGTTCGACTTGCAAGGAAAACGCATTATTAACGTACCACATCCAATAGGACCGACAGACGCCGTAAACAGAGATTACGTTACGCAAGCCTTAACAAACTTTTTGGACGTTGTAGAGAGATCGCAACGGCGTAAAATCAGAAGTGTACATGGACAGGAGGCGCTTCCATTGACGGCCGGAGAAGTGGTGGACGACCCGAAAATAGATCAAATAGCGAACGATTTTTTGGACACGCTGATAAAAATTATACATCGACATCAACATTACAAGATGGGACCAGAATTTCAACCTGTAGTCGGCCCTCAAGGACCTAAAAGTGATACAGACCCCCCTGGAAGCCAAGGCCCGCCCGGTCCGGCTGGTAAAGATGGAAAAACTGGTCCTCAAGGACCTCCATCCAAACCGGGAAGACCAGGAGAACGAGGACTGAAAGGTGATACAGGGCCTACGGGATGCCAAGGACTATCCGGCCTGGTTGAAGCAGCTGGTAAAGACGGAAAGGCTGGCGCTCAAGGTCCTCCGGGCAAAGACGGGGAACCTGGAAAACAAGGCGAACGAGGATTGAAAGGTGATACAGGACCAGCTGGAAAACGAGGTCCAGCTGGTAAAGACGGCAAGACTGGCGCTCAAAGTCCTCCAGGGAGTAATGGTGAACCGGGAAGACCAGGGGAACGAGGCCCTCCCGGAGTACAGGGACCGTCAGGTATAGGTTACGCCTTGGACCAGAACGGTGATTACGATATGAAATCAAAGAGACTTACAAACGTTGGCGTTCCAAAGTCCGGTAACGATGCGATAACTGTATCGTATTTTGACACCAGGGTAAAACCTGATCCAAAATCAAAACTCGGAAGAGGTTATTTGTCGCAAGACGATTCCGCTAAAAAATTTCTTTTTGGAGGACCGTAATATCAGAATCACTAGTAAGTATATTGGGAGAGGTTATATAAGTACGAATAAAACCTATAAATAACGGTGAAGATGATGGTAAAACGGCAGACGGGTTCGGGGTTGCTTGACACAAACAGTGATATTGGCGCTAAGATATTGAATCGCACGATCGATATTTTACCGGTCGAATTACACATACCTGGATATCAGTACTGCGGACCGGGTACTAAATTACAAGACCGGTTTAGACGCGGTGATCGGGGAATAAATAAATTAGATTCGGCTTGTAAGGAACACGACATCGCTTACTCAAAGTACAGCGACAGCGGGAAACGGGCAGAAGCGGATCGAGTTTTGGCTGAACGAGCGTGGGAACGGGTAAAAGCGGGTGACGCAAGTGCAGCAGAGAAAGCGGCCGCGTGGACAGTGACAAACCTGATGAAGCTGAAAACTAAATTTGGGGGTGCATTACGACGACGTAGGAGTGGGCGGAAACGGTTTCGCAATGCAGCAGTAGCAGGATAAGGATTGTATTTAAAAAATACAAAGGACGCGGGGTGTACTTGAAAAATTACAAAGGGCGCGGTCTGCAGTTGAAGAAAAAAAAACCTCGACTCGTTGCCGTCGCGTCCGCTAAACGGTCAAGAACTTTTAAAATATGCCGACCACGTTCCGTATTTTCGGGGCGTTTTCATACTGAACAACGTGCCGACGCGGGTACGTAAAAATGAAAGCGGAATCGTGAATTTGGACAAGGAGAGTGGACGTGGTACTCATTGGGTGTGTTATCGCAAACTCGCCAATCACGTCAACTATTACGACAGTTATGGTAATTTACGTCCGCCACCGGAGTTGGTACGATATTGGAAAACGGGTTTGGACGGGTCGCGAATCACTGTACAATACAACTATAAAAGAGAGCAGAAAAAAGTCAACTGCGGTCATTTGTGTTTAACATTTTTACGAGCGCAATAAAAAATGTTTTCAATTTCCGGCCGCGGTTCGGTACTTCAATGCGATGTGTTCCCTCCCGTCGAGCTTGACAGCAACACTGACTGGAAGGTCGGACTAATCAATCTGTCCACTTACAACACAATCCCAAACGTAGAAACAGACGTGAACGACACGTTTTTCTTGGGAAACGCAGACGCCGGGCAACAACAAGTGCCTGACGCGGAGGGTAAAGTTAAAGTTTCTAACGAACCCATCATCAAGGGTAGGGCGACCACAATGTACTCTGACGCCAAACAGAAAATTCTAGACAAAGATAAATCGAATTCGGGGTGACGATCGTGATACCACAGGGCGCGTACAAGTTGGAAGATTTTAAAAAGTACATCAAAGAAACGTGTTTACGAGCTAACATTCCACTGGAATTCCATCTGAAAGCAAACAATAATACTCTGCATACGGAAATTTACTCTTCACGTCCCATAGATTTCACACAGCCGAACAATTTGTCGTCAATGTTGGGTTTCACAGAGCGCGTACTGGAGCAAAACAAATGGCACGTTTCAAAGAACGAAGTGAACATAATCAAGGTGAACATCATTAGGGTGTTGTGCAATATTGTGCAACGATCTTACGATAACGGAAAAGAAACACATATTCTTCACGAATTTCCCGTTGGCCGTTGACCCCGGTTATAAACTATTGGAGACGTCTACCAACGTTATATATTTGCCGGTAAACGTTAAACGTCTTCAATCGATTGTCGTCCGCCTCGAAGACCAAGAAGGCAATTTGATAAACTTTGCAAACGAAGTAATCTCTTTGCGATTGCATTTAAGGCGTACAAGAGATGGGTCTGGTTATTTTACTGCGCAAAACGTATAAGTACAATGAACACATGCGTTCCGTCGGCAGTCGTAAGCCGACCTTGAACAAGTTAAAACCTCACAACATCCGTTTTCTGAAATCCATAGGTTTTCGTGTTTAAAGTGTCATGGAAGTGTTGAACGTTCATGATAAACCAGTTTTCAATGATGTATTTCCAAGTTGGGAGAATCACACTCACACACCGTACGCGTCAACTACTTACAACAATAATGACGAGATAAGAATCCCTATTCAACAACAAGATGTATTCACATTGCCCAGTGAAAGTTTCCTCTACATTGAAGGCACGTTATTGGAAAAGGCAGACACGCCGAACGCCAACTATAAACTAGTGAATAACGCGGTCGCTTTTCTTTTCGATGAAATCAGGTACGAGATTAGCGGAATAGAAGTGGACAGAGTGAAGAATCCGGGAATTACGTCCACAATAAAAAATTTCCTAACCTTACATGCGAACGATAAGGCTCTTGCGAACGCCGGTTGGGACGAATCAACCGGTTCGATCGCAGTAGACAGCACGAGTGGGAAATTTTCATTTTGCTATCCGTTAAAATTTCTCTTGCCCGTCTTTGACGATTACACTAAAATCACTTTACCCGTCAAGCAAGAACTGATACTTTTACGTGCTCCGACCGATAAAGACGCCGTCCTGTTGCCAGATGGAAAAAAAGATTTCTAATTGACCGTGAAAAAAGTACATTGGAAAATTCCTTACATCCGTGTGAACGACGTTACACGATTAAGTTTGTTGAAACTCGTCGAATCAGACAGACCTGTACAGATATCCTTTCGGAAATGGGAATTGCACGGATACCCATCTTTCCCGCAGACAAAACAATATCTGTGGTCGGTGAAGACTTCTTCACACATGGAAACGGCCAGGTACGTGATTTTCACCTTTCATACAAAAAAGAAGGCGAACCCAAACGCCAATCCTTCACAGTTCAACAGCGATTCAGTCACCGTTCGTAATGTTAAACTTTTTATGAACAGTGAATATTTTCCATACGATAACGTTCACGGTGATATGAACTTGTTTTACGAAGCGTATTCTCGGTTCAAATCGTCTTACTTGTGTGAACCCGGGACAATCCCTTTTTTGAATCTGTCTGATTTCAAGCAGAACGGTGCAGTATACGTCATTGACTGTTCTAAACAGAATGAAACTTTAAAAACAGGTTGTGCGATGCGGTAATTAAATGGTTTTATAATTCCTACATCTGCTTGATTCGTTGAGGTGGTGGGATCGAATACCACCGGGATACAAAAGACGCGATGTGTCTTCGATGCGCACACTAGGCGTAAAGCTTTGCTCGTTAAGGAATAGGAAGGTTTGGCGGATAGAAAGGAACACATACAGGTGAATAACACTGCAATTAGCAAGGAGTTCAACAGTACTTACTCGATTTTGAGTGCGCAGATTTCACAGGATGCTTCGATTCGTTGATGCCGTTGTAGAAAACACTAAATGTTCGGTTATATCTGTACAGATTTCACACAATAAACACTGATACGTTAATAGTACACATAAAGCACTGCTAAAACTCGAATAACTGCAGTGAGGATAACGGTTTATAAGTTCGGGACGCAAGATAGCATAGATTACAAAAAGTTCGGTAATTAATCGAATAAATAACATGAATAGTTCATTACACAAATGCAAGCGCGTTCACAATGAAAAGCATCGTTGCTTGGGGCCGTAATTAATATATTACCGGCGACATGAAGTTCGTATAACCAATGCGTTGAATTCAGGTGACGCCAGCTCTCGAGGCTGCGAGCGTCCGATGAAACACAACCGAACCGTAGGATGGTTTTACTGAAAGTGGAAGAGAAAGAGCAATGGCGAAATGAGCTCGGGAAATTAATCTAATTTTGCTATTGGCTGAGCGCGAGCCTTGTGATGAAGGATCACACATGCATAGAACTAATTAATGAAATAATCGATGCGGGACCAATACACAGATGCAATCGAGAGGGAAAGACCTATTCTGGAAGGTTCGACAGCGCGCGGAATTTGAATCTATTGTAGTACTGAACATCCCGCCCACCTAAAAATGCGGAGGATTTTTAAGCAAGACGAGAAGACGAACGGAAACGACGGATGATCGAAGAGATTTCCGCCCACCAAAGGCAGGAGGGCTTGGACAAGACGTAGAGATCGTAGACAAAGCTGAAGAAGCAGAAGCGAAGACGAAGAGACGATGAGAAGCGCAGAACGGAACATCTTGAGGTGGCGTCTCCAGTGCGCGGACTGAAGCGGCCCAGAAGAGAGGAACATCTTGAGCGGACTCACACGGGAGCCCCACGAGAAAACGGAAATTTTGCTGTGCTCACAAGCGAGGGCTTGAAAGCAGTCATGACGGGAAACGACGGATGAAGAGAAACTCGAAGTCTTCAAACAGGAAGAACTTCAAGTGAAACGTTGAAAGAGTCGAGACGAGACGAGACGAGTATGAATCAATTCACAGATTGATCCATGGCGAAGGCAGCTTGAGGCCCTGAGCGTTGACGAGACGAGACGAGTATGAATCAATTCACAGACTGATCCATGGCGAAGGCAGCTTGAGGCCCTGAGTGTTGACGAGATGCAGTGAGAAACCACACAAGCGAAGGCATGGAAAACTCCGTTGAGGCGTTGATCCGGACGAGCAACAGCTGCCGGAGGCGTTGAGAAGCGAGCGCAGCATCGTGTGCGCCGAACAAGAAGAAGAATGGTAGAAGACGTTGAGTTGCCATTAGACAAGGCAAGAGGATGTACGAGTATTTTGTGCGCTACAAGATTGAACGCTGCGGACAAGAGGGCCAGCAAGGCACAAAAGAACAGCGCAGGAAGCAGAGGTCCTGCGGGGTGAGTTTAACGTCGTCCCAGGACGAAAGAAGGCGAGCTAGTGCGTTGGAAGAAGAATGAGCGATGATACGAAGCGCATGTAGTTACCATGACAGGTTTTAAGTTCTACTACGCGCACGATATTGTCACGACCAGGAAACAATTTGACGACTACACCTAAAGGCCATTGGGATGGCAAGGTGTCCAGTTGACGAGCGATTACGATTTGACCTACGGCGACATTTTGGCCGACTTTGGTCCATTTGTGGCGTTGTATCTGAACGTGCAAATAATCACGAGACCAGGATTTCCAGAATGATTGAGTTAAGTTTTTTAAGAGCAACCATTTGGACGTGAGCGAGGTATTTTCAGCGACAGGTATCTCAGGAGGTTGCAAAAGCGGAGCTCCGATGAGAAAATGACCAGGCGTTAAAAGGTTTTCGAGTTCGGACGGATCTGGAGACAAATCCAGTAGCGGCCTGCTGTTGAGTACGGCTTCGATGCGAGCGAAGAGCGTGGCGTATCCTTCGTAGGTGAGAATTGTTTGACGAAGAAGACGATGGAAACAATTTTTGGCGGATTTGACGGCTGCTTCCCACAGACCGCCAAAGTTAGGCGCAGAAGGCGGGTTAAGAAACCACTCGATGTTTTTGGCGGCTAAACTGGCGCCAATTTGCGAGGAAGACGTTTTGATTGTGCTGTAGATTTCGCGAAATGCGTTCTTAGCTCCGACGAAATTGGTTCCGTTGTCGGAGAAGACCTGTGCGGGAAGCCCACGGCGTGAAGTGAAGCGGTCGAAAGCAGCGAGAAAGGCGTTGGTGCTGAGATCTGAGACGAACTCCAGATGGACAGCTTTGGTGCACATGCAGACGAACACACATAAGTATCCCTTGGTAGTTGGGGATTTTCTGAGCGAGTTTACCTTAACTGTGAACGGACCAGCGTAGTCGACGCCGACCGAGTGAAACGGACGAGAAAGAGTAACTCTGGATGACGGAAGATCGGCCGTAATCGGTTGAATGGTCGCTTTGCTGAATCGAATGCAGCGGGTGCAGTGGCGTATGCGCTGTCTGATGACGCTGCGAGCGGAGAAAATCCAGAATTGCTGCGTTACGAGAGATTGCGTAGTTCGAGGTCCGGAATGTAAGGAAATGCGATGATAATAATCACAAACCAAGTGTGTGAGGTGACAATGTTTGGGCAGCAAGTACGGATGCTGCTGATTGAAGTTGACGTTGGCGCTAGATAGACGACCGCCCACCCTGAGGGCTCCGTCTTGATCTACGAACGGTTTGAGCTAGGCGAAGGATGCTTCCAATGGTTTACCCTTGGCGCACGCTGCTAGTTGTGACGAGAAGTGCGTTGCTTGAGTGAGTTTAATGCAGACTAGTTTAGCGTGATTTAACTCATATGCGGTGAGAAACGATTCGAATTCGTTCGTTTTGCTTTGAAGACGTTTGAAGAAGCGAAACATGTGGGCGATGACTCGAAGCATTCGGTTGTAGTTGGAAAATCTCGTTAGTAGTTGGTCGTCCAATTCGACCTTTAAATTGGCGACGAGCGTGATTTGCGTAGGACGTAAGTCGAGCTGATCGTTCGGAAGCTGAGGCGTGCTGACGGCAGGCCAGGCGGATGCGATGGTAAGATATCGAGCAGGTCCGTGCCACCAGATGTCGCTGTTTAGAAGACAGTCCGGGGCGAAGCCTCGAGAAGCGATGTCAGCGGCGTTTTCACTAGTTGGGATGTGAGACCACATTTCTACGGTGGTTTGCTGAAGAATGCGCAAGACCCGATTGGAGATGTAAATTTTTAATAAATGCGGAGGTGTTTTGAGCCATGAGAGAACAATAGTAGCATCGGAGTGTAGTCGTGTTCCACAAACGTTGAGCGACTTTGCGAAGTCCGAAATAGAGGCGAAAAGGCGTGCCAATAATAGTGCAGCGCACAGTTCCAAGCGTGGTATCGTGACGACCGTTTTGGAGGGAGAAACACGGCTTTTGGCTTTTAGCAAATGAACGTTGACGGTGTTGAGATGTTGAACGTGAAGATAAACGCAGGCGGCGTAGCCCTTTTCGGAGGCATCACAGAACCCTAATATGCGGTAAGTAGCTCCGTGAGTCGTTACTTGTCGAGGTAATGAGAGTGATTTGAGACATGGCATTTTGTCTGCAAATGAAAGCCATTGATTGACGAGCCCTTGAGGTAAAGGATCGTCCCACGCGAAGTCGTTGTTCCACAGAGTTTTAATGAGAGTTTTGATCCAGAACGTTGTGGGAGTGAGAAAACCCATGGGATCAAAGATGCGAGCGTGATAAGAAAGCACGGATCGTTTGGTGGGTGTACCGCTAAAGGTGGCAACCTGATACGTGTAGGCGTCATGAGCGGGTGACCATTGAAGACCCAAGATTTTTATAGATGAGTCGTGTGAAAAATCAAGCGATGATTCCAGAAAACTGTCCGGAAACGTTCGAGAAGTGAGGCGCAGTTGGAAGACCATTTTCGAAGTTCGAATCCTCCACGCGCGAATAATTCGAGAAGCTGTGAGATTAAATCGTTGGTTTCCTCACCGTGGATGCACCTGTGATGATGTCGTCCACGTAGGAATGGTGGTGTATTGCGTAAGCGGCTAAAGGATAATTGTCGCCTTCATCGTTGGCAAGTTGCGTGAGAGTGCGTTGAGCGAAATAAGCAGATGGCGCGAGCCCGTAGGTAAGTGTGTTGAGTTCGTATTCTCGTAGTGTAGAGTCGTTGGCAGATTTGTAAAATATGTGTTGGAAACGTCGATCGGATTCACGGACGTTGATTTGGCGGTACATCATTTTTATGTCGGTGCATATAACAAAACGATGCACGCGGAACGATAACAATATGTTGACTATGTCGTTTTGCAGCTTAGGTCCCGGTAATAGGACGTCGTTTAGTGTATTACCAGAAGAATCTGGGAATGAGGCGTTGAACACTACTCGTATTTTTCCGTTGGGGTCGGAAGTTTTGAAGACTCCGTAGTGCGGAATGATGTAGGAAGACGGCGAGGATGCGAGAGACATATGTTTCAAATTGAGGTACTCGAGCATGAAGTTGTGATATTTTTCGGACAATGCGGGTTGAGTTGAAACTCGTGATGCGAAATTTAGAGCTGATCGTGCTACGATGGAACGGTTGGACGTTAGTGGAGCGTGGTTAGCTCGAAATGGCAAGGCTACGGTGTATCGG
The DNA here is from genome assembly GCA_035578175.1 of Catonia carolina. Taxonomy (NCBI): domain Eukaryota; kingdom Metazoa; phylum Arthropoda; class Insecta; order Hemiptera; family Achilidae; genus Catonia; species Catonia carolina. The sequence continues at coordinate 7,844,680 of JAQMRL010000004.1, forward strand.
CCTTGATGGTCTCGAGTTGTCGTTGTTTTATACAAATTTTCGCAAAAGTCGTTATCTGGATGCGGAACTGGAAGATCGGATAATTCTTCAGACTCCCAGAAACGTTGAAGATCGGATTGAACATCGGAAACTTGAGTGAAGAGCGAATTCGATTGATGAGCGTAGAACTAGAACTAGAACTAGCGTTGAGCGTGACTAGACGTTGAATGAATTGGAACTTGCCCGAATAAAACCCACCCGAAGACTGTTGACAAGGCGGAGGGCGTTCCCAGTATGAAAGAGTGCGCTTCGTTAGCTACGATGTCAGCGAAAACACTGGCGCCCAATAGCAAATCGATTGCGGCCGGACGATAAAATTTGGGGTCGGCTAATTGCTTGTTGGCGAACTGTTGTGCCACCGAGTGCGAAATACGAGTGGTAGGTAAATTATTGGTGATTTTATTTACCACCAGCGCAGAGATTGACGTTTCAAAATTGTTTCTGATTAGCGAGCCCAAGTTTATTTGAGTGGTTCCCTTAATGGGCGTTGAAGTGGAAGTTATTCCCACCAAATTTTGACGACTGGGGGTTATAACAGCGTTAATGGACTTGGCGGCGCGTTCCGTTATTAGGCAGGTCTCAGAACCGGAATCTAAAACGGCTCGGAGCTTTACGTAATCACTGGATTCGTTTTGTATGAGCAGGAGTGCAGTGCCAAGTATTATAGCGGTGCTGCCGGTTTGACAAGCGAGGGTAGTATGGTCCGAGTGATCAACAATTGGGGCGGATGCAGGCGGAGGGTCATGCATCGGCGACGAAGAGGATGGCTGAGCGTTTGATCGTTGATTTGAAAAATGCCGATTGGTGGCTCCGTTGGGCGAGTTGCTCGTTTGCGTTAATGGATGCCGACTGGCAGGAGGACGAGTCGCTACGCTGTCAGAAGTACGACGTGTGCTGGGTGTTGAGCCGCGACGTTCATTGAAGTCGGACGATCGTTTGGGTGAGGCGGGTACTCGTTCCCGATGAAGGAGAGTGTGATGTTCTCTAGCTCCACAGGTTTTGCAAGAGCGTTGGGATCTGCAGCTGCTGCGGTTGTGTTTGCTAAAACAAGCAAAACAACGTCGTGAGTTCGAAATCGCTTGGTACCGTTCGTCGAGCATTTATATATGTTTATGTTTTAGTCTAGAAGTAATAAAGTAGATATAGTTAGGGTGTTTTGACATATTATAGACTATAAATTATAATAAGCTAGCATGTTAGAAATTAATATAGTTTTAAGATAAGAGATTTCTTGTAAACGAATGACACCCTTTTTCAACAGTTCTTACTCAAAACTCAACCAGTACGGTTCACCTTTTTTCTTAGCTTCATAACTTGTACGGTGTCATTCGTCCATTCGACTATGTATTGTACAGGCGAAGCCTGAATAAATCTTTTTAAAAAAGACTTTCAAAGTTCACTTCATTTAACTGGCGCCCGAACAGGGACCAGCGAGTTCAACGTTGACTACAGAGTTTAATTTTGACAACAAGTTCAACTTTAAATTCATCAGAATATTTTCCGACTGATCGTTCAAATAACCATCGATCGTGAGAATTTCATACGCTGTCAAGAAGAACTTAGACCACAGTCTTTTGCGCTGGTGCCGACCTTCCTCAGAGAACTTCGAAACGTCTTCCCATCTTCTTATCATCTCAACTCCTCGACTTCTTCTTCTTCTCGTCTCGACAATTTGGAAAAATCGAGATTCACCTCACTTCCACTAGGAATTGGACAACAAGCAAGAAGATTCTTAGCAAAATCTACACGACAAACTTCAAGCCTTCCATCAAGTCACCAAATAAATTACGGTAAATATTTAAAAATGAATGAAAATACTATAAATAAACCATTGCCAAGCGAATATTTAAGATTAATTCCCCAATATGACGGTTCACCTGTCGAATTAATTCACTTTATCGAAATTTGCGAGAAATTATGTAAAGAATATTGTACTAATACAATCGTAGAAAGTGCACCCAATCATTGGATACTTTTTAATTCTGCTAGAAATAAACTAGGAGGTGTAGCTAAATTGGTAGCTTATAATAATAATTGCGATAGTATCCCCTCATTAATAAAATCTCTAAGAGAAAATTTTGCTGATAATCGAACGGTTCCTCAATTAATTGCGGAACTAACTAAATTAAAATCATTCCATAAGGAACATCCCATTAGTTTTATTAATAGATTAGAAGAAAAAAGAACTAACATAATAACAAAATACAAACTTGACGGTATAGAAGGACATGTACTGACAATTCTTATCTCACAATTAGATAATCAGATTATTAATACGTTAATTCATGGCATACCATTACAGTTAGGTACACATTTACAAACTCTCCAAGTAACCACGCTGGATGAAGCCAGAAACAAAATTATTAACCACAGTAACTTACTATTACAACACTTAGGTTTTTCGACTGATATAACAAATCTAAATCCCAGCAACGTTAATCACAAACCTCCACAAAAACCTTCACATACTTCTTATAATACTAATAATAATAATAGGAATAATAACCCTAACAATAATTACCAAAACAAAAATTATCACAGTAGATATAATAATAATAATAATAATAATAATAATAATAATCAAAATTATAATAATAATCAAAATCACAGTAGAAATCATAACCAACCTTTTAATAAGGAACGATATGAAAACCAAAACAGATCAAATAACACTGTTTCTATGCGAACTGTATCTAATCAACGCAGACAACAAGAGACGCATTTAACAGGAGCAGAGACCGAAAACGAACAATTAAAATTAGAAATTAAAAACTTAAACGAAAAATTAGATGCGTTAACTAATCATTTTTTAATGCCAGGCCCTTCGAGAATCGAAACCACGTAGAAATTGAATTAAATGTTACACAAAAGAAAAATCTCCCATACTTTACTTACGCAAACAATGAATTTTTAATAGACACCGGATCTAAAATGAATTTTATTTGTAAAAAAGCGTTAACCCCCGATTTAAAAATATATAAAGAACACTTTAGTATTAAAACCCCCACTGGTACAGAAACAGGTAACGAGTACACGATATGTAATTTAAGAGATGTATTTAATGTAAATATTAATGCTAAATTTTATATTTTTGAATTTTCTGAGAATTATGATATTTTAATAAGATACCAAACGTTACAAGATTTAAATGCTAGTGTTAATGTTGCGACCAACTGTCTCGAATATCCCACTGGTATGAAAAGATTGAACGGGTGTAATGAAGAAATTAATTTAAAAAAGGATGGAATAGAGTTACATTTTTAACAAAAAACCAACCATCCAATGGAATAGGTATTAATAAAAATGAAACATTTAATATACCAGAAAGCTTAGTTAATATAAGTAATCGTAAATGTACGATAGATGTGTATTCAGAGGAAAACAAGACCGTTAGTCCTGAACCTCTTGAAATATACGAATGCGAATTAATTGATAATATTAAGGAAACCTACGAATTAAATAAAAATAATATTAGTAAATTAGTTAGGTTAGAACATATGAATGAGGAAGAAAAAATTAAAATAATTGATCTAATATCACAATACCCTAATGTAATAAAGAAAGAAAACGAACCTCTTACGGCAACTAATTTATTAAAACATAAAATACGAACAACTGATGAAAATCCCGTATATAGTAAAAACTATCGTTATCCTGCAGTTTTTAAGGAGGATATTAAAATAGAGATAGATAATTTGTTAAAATCTAAAATAATTAGACCTTCTAATTCACCATATAATGCACCGATATGGGTAGTCCCAAAAAAATTAGACGCCTCAGGTAAGCGTAAAATTAGAATGGTAATAGATTATAGAAAATTAAATGATAAAACATTAGATGATCGATTTCCCCTTCCTAATATAGAGGATCTTTTTGGAAAAATTGGTAGAGCAACGTACTTTTCTTCACTTGACCTTGCCTCTGGATTTCACCAGATAGAAGTCGATGAAGAATCAATACCTAAAACTGCATTCTCTACTGAAGCAGGCCATTTTGAATTTTTAAGAATGCCCTTTGGATTAAAGAATGGACCACCAACTTTCCAACGCGCTATGAACATAATTTTTGCTGATATCCCGAATACTTTAATTTACCTTGACGATATTATTGTATTTTCTGATAGTCTTACGGAACATTTAAAACACTTTAAACGAGTATTTGATAAATTAAAAACTTATAGATTAAAAATACAATTGGATAAAACGGAATTTTGTAAGAAAGAACTATTATTTCTCGGTCACATAATATCTAAAGATGGAATATCTCCTAATCCAGAAAAAATTAAAGTAGTTAAAGAATTCCCTATGCCTAAAAATCAAAACAAATTAAACAATTTCTCGGCCTAACAGGTTATTACAGAAAAATGATAAAAGATTATGCTAAAATAGCTCAACCAATGACAAGATTTCTTAGACAAAATGAAACTGTAAACTATAATAATAAAGAATTTCAAGAAAGTTTTAATAAATTAAAAGAATTAATAATAAACGTTCCAATTTTAACATTACCAGATTTGATTAAACCATTTATTTTAACAACTGATGCATCTGACGTAGCTATAAGATCAGTCCTATCACAATCTGTAGATGGAAAAGACCTTCCAATCTGTTATGCATCTAGAACTCTTAATAGATCAGAAAATAATTTATCTACCATAGAAAAAGAATTACTTTCAATCGTATGGTCATGTAAACATTTTAGACCCTATCTTTACGGACAAAAATTTATTATTCAAACGGATCATAAACCCCTTCAATGGCTCCATAATTTAAAAGAACCAAACGCTAAACTTATGCGATGGAAACTTCTTTTAGAAGAGTTTAATTTCACAATAAAATATAATTTTGTCGGTTGCGATAGATCGTATTGGTTCGGTAGAGACGGGTTATTCACCTTTGCATATTGATTGGAGATCATGGCCACTCCTCCCCGCGTACCACGCTCGATGAACAGATGCATATCGATATCAGTCAATAGATGAAGTTCGATTTTTGTCATTTTCAGCATGGCGTATCCATGCTCCATCCCAAATGTGGAGTGGAAAAGAAATGGCACGGGTCAAGATTGTAGTAGTGCATGCCGAGATCCCTAAAGTTTTCGAAGACATCGGCTAGCAGCAGTACGTCGGTCTGAAGATACAAATCATGGTAGTCGCCAAACGTATCGATGTTAAAAGCAGACCATACAGATTTCGCGTGTTCGTAGTCTTCGTCGGTTATGTTGGCGCGGTGTAAAGTGCTGAAGAATGAAGATTTTGGAGGAAGCTGACGATCTTGGAACTTCTCGATGTCGGTCGAATACTCGTACGGGAACACACCTTTGCGTAACATTAGGTCTCGACGTTGGCCATAAACGGTGGTTGTACGTTTGAACGTCTCATCCGTGTCGGTGTCACAGCCGTCGACCAAGTTTTTAACCAAAGTGTCCAACGAAGCGTTCAAAAATTGAAGTGAATCGAGAAATCGTAACGGTCCCAACTGTATGCACGAGAATCTTTCGCTGTTGTTGGCGATAACTTTCACCTCCTCTTTCTTGAACGTGCCCAGCGATTGAACTATATGATGTGAATCATACTCGCAGAGGTTGTGGAAAAATACGGGTATGTGAAGACATCGCTTGGTGTTCAGGTAGCAACGGTTGTGAGCCGGTCCCAAAAATTTCCCAGATGTGTGGGAATGATGTCTGACTCGGTCGTCACCCATCGGAGTATCGCATAACATGCAGTTGATGGTGGTTTCATATTCGGCTTCTTCCTCCCACGTCAGCCGCATCGGGATGATATTCATCATCCGCTCTTTTAGTGCCTTTCCTTTCTTCAACAATTCATCTATCATTTTCTCAATCACGTCCACGCCGGCAGTAGCTCTCACAACAACCGGACCATCTTCTATGTCACCGTTCTCGTCTACAATCACATACGAGTACCCAGAAGGCGTGTGTACTGCTACTTTATCGGTGTAGGCAAAGGTGTGTGGTGTCTTCAGATGATCGTTGTCGTTAACACTTTGCTGAGGGTTCGGTTCAGCTGTCGCAGTCGGTACGACAAACGATTCTGTATCGGCGTACACGGTGAACGGTGCTCGCAGTGTCCACGAGTAATTGCGAAATCGCATCACCGACGACCTCTCGTCTCCCGGTTTTGGAAGCTCGATCCGCTGTGTACCGTGTGTTTCACATAGGTTCACGTGCTCGTCTCTGTTGCGCAAGGCAATTTTCGGATCAGGCAAAGAGAATCTATGCAGACAAAACGGACAGTAGTGGGCGGCGGTACGATGTTTTGTCAATCCGCTGAGAAGACGAGACAGACCGTTTTTACCCGGTTTGGTGTTGATCAAGCAGTAATGCAGCTGACCCTCTTTCTCGCCGGACAAAAGTAGCAGGTGTATGATGTGCGGGCGTTGACGATTTTCTGTTATGCGAACTGGATACACTATGTCCTCGTCTTCGTCGTACGACAACACGTTAATTGCGATGGTTTCGTTCATGCGCTCAAACCAGTTGATAACATGTAATTTTACCGGATACATAATGCCATCCATCTTGATAGTGTCTTCGTATTGTCGATACCACGAGGCCCTTAAATGATTCCCAGGCTGGTCGTGAAAATATGCAAGAATCGACCACAGGAAGCAACGTTCATCGTCGTAGTTCTTTATGTTGATGACGGCCTTTTTAACTGCAAGTTTTTTCGGGAGCTCGATGTAAGAACTCCTGGCTCCGTGGAGTGGTCGGTACCGGACTATATGGAGGTCTACCTCCTTTATCTTCTTCAACGTCCATCCTGATCCGTTCTTCAGGTACTTCTCCATGCTGTTGACGATCTGGTCGATGGATTCTAAATACTGATCAGTCAGACGTTCGAGGGCATCCACGTGTATGTTGATCGATTCTTTGGTGCTTCCGTGAAAAATGGCGTCCACTTCGGTCCATTCGTCTACTCCCTCTTCCAACAGTACGATTTTTTGCATTGTAACTTTCACCGTTACGTACCACTTGACATTGTTCTGAAAGCGACTTCCTTCTTCTATGATGTTGTATAGTATTGGATACTTGTAGCGAAATAAAACCAACTTCAAGTCGTCTTCGTCGTGCTCTTCAATGTTCCAACGAAAGTGGATCATGTTGTCTTCGAAAAAACGAACAACTTCTGGTGTAGTAGTCATGGTGAATGCTCAGAACAGAATGAGTGAATGGACTGTGTAGCCGTGCTTATATAATCCGGTTATTGCACAACATTACATCATTCGTTATTGCATCACATTACATCATTGGTTATTGCATCATTGTACATGGACTGTGTAGCCGCGCTTCCGGTTATTGCACAACATTGGTTATTGCATCACATTACGTCATTGGTTATTGCACAACATTACATCATTGGTTATTGCACCACATTACGTCAATGGTTATTGCACCACATTACGTCATTGGTTATTGCACAATATTGCATCATTGTACATGAGTAGTATAGTAAAGCCGTTACTGGCACAACCTTGACCTTTGACCTGGCGGTTCTAGTATGACCTTGACCTAAAAAAAGTTGACCTTTGACCTCAAAAAAATATTTTGGCAAAGTTTCAAACTCGATTTGCTCCGCAACGGCTGGACCGATTTTGATGCGGGCGGTACCCATGTGCCAGGAGATCGAGATCTCCTGGTAACGTGCTCGCCTCTCATCATGCGGTCTTGGGTTCGAATCCCATTCAGGCACGGCATTTTTTCATACGTTACAAAAAATCATTTCATCATTCACCGTCTGCATTAGCAGTAATTGCAGAACAGTCGGACGTTAAACCAAAAAAAAAAAAAAAAAAAAAAAAAAAAAAAAAAAAGATAGAACCCGAGATCGCTTGTAACACGTGACCTGTCGATCGGATCAACGAGGTTTAGGTACCCGCAGGATCGGACATTCCGTAGAACGCGTTACGCCCGGTTTCGACCGTTAGGTTCTTTCGGGATCCGAACAATCGGTAATTTAGGTAATTTTGGTAATTTCGTTTTAGGACACCCTGTGCTTTGTTTTATGTTATTCTCATTATGTACCGAACCGCAGACTCAGCGTTTCCAATGCATTAGCATAGGGTAATTATTTGTATAAAAGGCTGCGGTTTTTCCCATCGTACCATAACTCTACTACCACTGGTATACCGCTCTACGCTGCTAGACAACACTCGATACCGGTCTTCTTCTTCTCTACCTGCCGTTAATTGAAGGTGAGTTTTATTCTACTTTAATCAATCAAATTGAACTTTAAATATTTTTAAATTTTAAAAGGCTTTAGCACTTTTATAATATATAAACTTTGAATCTTTTATAAAAATTAAAACCTAAAATCTGTTTATAAAATTAAGACGTAGAACCTCATACGAATTTAATGATGGGTAATACGTTGTTGGTACAGCAACAACACCAGTTTTAGTCGTTGTTGGTACAGCAGCAACAACAACAACAACAACAACCGTAACAACACCAGTTTTAGCGTTTACTATTATAAATACGGAATAAAAATTTTCATACCTAAATTAAATTGTTCTAATCGCATGTCGATAGTTTAGTAACGCGTGTAAAACGCTTGTACACTGGATAATTAATCTGTTGTTGTTTTAATCTGCACCAACAACAACCGTTACTGACTTAAACGTAGAATTAAATAAATTTGAACATTGAATCTTTTTATAAAACTTAAATTTAAACTTAGAATCTTCTTATAAAATTTAAACTTAGAATCTTCTTATAAAATTTTAACTTAGGTAATAAAATGTAAAGTTAGAATATTTTGTAAATTGTAAACTGTCATATTACATTCTTGTAAGGACTTAAACTTAAAACGCTTTTACACTGAATATTTAGTCTGTTGTTTTAATCTGCAGCAACAACAACCGTTATTGACGTAAACGTAGAATTAAATAAATTTGAACTTAAAATCTTTTTATAAAATTAAGACTTTGACTAGTTGTAAGATGAACTTAGAACGTAGTAGTATTAAAAATCGTTTTATATTTTCTGTTGACAGCATGATTTACGCTATAACAATATTCTTATGCGTTATAGCGTTATTGTTCATAGTACTGTTTTACCTGCTATACAAAATCTACGTCATGATAGTAGGTGAGTGTAGCGCCACATCAATCTCAAAATAAAAATCTCTATGCTATTTTGTATAATACATACGGTATTTACATACTAACCATTTTGTTATAGAGATGTCACATAACGAAGGACTAACACCCACCCAAATAAACGGGTTGTTAGACGGTGTCGATCCGGATGAGGAGGGTCCTCAAACATCGCCTGGTGGTTCTCCATCCCTGCTTGAGTTTGTAACCAACTACCCAGATTGGATGGAAGATGACGACGAAACATTTGTCATCGAGCGTGAGGTTATTCCTCCGACAACGCAGAGGGAACCCATTTCGTCTCCTTCACCAACACTATCCATTTTGTCTGCTTCTCCGACACCATCTATGACATCTCGGCACGCTTCACATTCCCTATCTCCCTCACCTCCACCGCCCTCATTATGTAGAGCCTGCTACCACCATCCGAACGTCGTCAGATGTCCGGTATGTTTGGACAGAGTGCCGAACCGTGTGCTGCTACCATGTCGACATGTGACATGTACAGTGTGTTGGCTGAACCTGCGGGAATGTCCCAAGTGTAGGAAACGGATTGAAGGAAATATAGCAATCTTCCTGTGAGGTTAGTAGTTTTATCGTGTAGCAATACGAAAAAAGTAAATACATCCTGAACGATCGCTGTTACAACGTGTTATCTGTTTCAGAATCCGAGGCGGAGACATAAAATTAGGTGACGGACCAATCCCGGAAAGGCCTTGACCAGTTGATAACTATTGAAAGGTAAGATGGAAACAGAACTTGTAACTAAATTTACAACATTATAATTATTTCTAGGTTAGAATTGACGACGTAAATTTTGGTTTATTTTCAGGATGTCTGCATTCAGCACCCGGTACCTTGATTGTCCTTTCAGCAGGAATCACTTGTTCACACCCAAAGACCTGATACGGCACACCGCCCACTGTTGGAAGGAGAACGGGAGGCCTGACCGTATAAAGTGCATATTTAACAGGGCGCATTATATAGAGCCGCACTTATGGACGCGGCACATCACCAAGGAGTGTATGTATTCCTGGGCGATCCTAGACGAATTACCATTGGACGGCGATGAAGAGCTCCAATCATATGTAAATATACAGATTATATAAATTAGCTGTAAGTAGGTTACTGTTCGCAGTCGTTACAGAATGGCAATATGACTTGCGATTTCAGCGCAGAGATGGGTAGGTGGTATTACAGGACTCTAAGATCTCATTGCGATGAAGACATATGCAAGTTCAACAGCCAATACCGATTGCAGACCTGCTACGAGAGGAACAACAGAGCTTCACACGTAAACCACGTATTACTGTTAGCCTACGCGATGTGCGAATTTTGCGATAGGCGTTAGTAATCTTTTTTTGTCATTGCTGCAGGCGTCGACGAAAGGAGGAAGAGTACCGCAGGAGACTAATACGGTTTCGAAAAGAGCTGCTAGAACTACAACACAGAATTCTAGTCTATTCGATCCGGAAGACCCTCGAACGCATGTCCCTCTGAATTCTTCCTCGGAAGGAGCCATTTACAGCGGCAGCTGGCGGATAAGCTGCGTACTAGGCGACATCGAGTAATCGGAGGAATTCTACAGGATAATCGAGGGGACGTTCCCACAAGCCTTCGTGCATTACCTCGATCCGCTAGAGCTCCTGCTAGATTTGCCTTCGCCTATTTCGTTCTCCGCCTTGACAGATTCGCTCAAAGACTACGTCGACAGCCTTGTGTTCGACATCGATCATGTTTGTGAAAATGGTACTGTTCAGCCGTAGGATGATGGATGCTGATAAACCGGACCTCGAAAGATGCGGTCTGATCCACTGTTCAGACTCCAATCGCGCGACTTGTAAAGAATGCGGATGGTCGAACTCTTCCGATACCACTCTACTACACGCGAGTAAAAAATCACATCCTCTCGAGTCCGGAATGTAGTTTAGGCAAAGAAGTAATGGAATGTTACAGATTTTTCCAAGACGTCGCAGAAGTCTCCGAAATAATTTTAAAAGAAACATTTCAGAAGTGGCCTCATGAATCTCCTCGGGTGAACGACCTCGTAAAATCGGGGTTCTACTATACCGGTATACTAGACGTCACTGTATGTATCGAATGCGGCGTAGAGCTATATCAATGGCGAGTCGACGACGATCCAGACACCGAACGTAGGAAGGCTTCGCCGTATTGTCTGTTAGTAAATAGAAGAAGAAAAACTCGCAAGAGAATAAACCGAAGGTGATCGATGTAGGCTTCTTCATATTGTCAGTTGTTAAATAAAAAAAAATCGAAGGCTGTAATATTTAATTAATAAATGTATGTATATAAAAATAACGTCTGTTCCTTTCAAAATCCTTATTTAACCTAGATATAAGCAGTGTCGCTCTCAGTGCAACGCACGATGAGCTTGAGAAGTGGTATAGCGCGCGAGCTTCACAAGCAAGCCCGCAGGAACTATCCCACCAGAAACGTAGAGCTGACACATGGTCAGCCAATTGAATGACTGAATCATTTAAGAGCAGAAGAGGTAGAGGTGTAAAAGACACTAATCAGAGTTATCTTCTCTGAAAGTAATGAATTTCATTATACAGCCAGACCTTGTGGTGAATGAAGTGAAGGTGTCATTTGCAGAGTGGAAAATATGTGCTTTTCAGAGGGCCCGGCATGCTGATAAGCGTACTTTTCCACTCAGTGAGGAAGGCAATTGTAAAACACCTCACTCCTCGTTTTACTTAGTAAAACCTCTACAGGTTCAAACCAGCCTTTTGGCTGATGACCTAAACAACACATTATACGTAAATTTAATCAAAAAATGAATATGCATTAATTTCTATGTGATTTTAAATTAAATTAACTAATTAAAAAGTCTGCTGAGTAGCTACTTCTGTAGTCATTATCCTAAACATAATTATCGGCTATTGACATCGCCTAGTGCGGTGTGGGGGTGCTCGTGTTCTGAGAATTACGTTTCGTTGTCAATTCAGCATAAAGTATAAGGTATGGCCCAGTTCTGGGTTTTGGATAAAAGGCCAAAAATTATTCCATTTAACAATAATTAAGGTCTGCTTATTCATTTCTTTAATCAAGTTAATCTTAAACATACATGTTATATTATTAAATCCGCCGTAATTAGATCGAGTTGATTTTCCTGATTTAATTTAAATCTTTAACCAAAATCTGTTCTGGGTGAGGTTTCATACTTTTAGGACTAATATTTTAAGGGCCGGATTACTGGAGGTGCTGGACTACTGCACGGCCGGACTACCAAGATTCTACTGTACCTGTATACTACATACATACGTACATGTTTTGAGAAATGAATTTTACGCAATTTTGTATAAGTTGTAAATGCAGTTTTTTACATCATGTTCAGGATAATAGAAAAAATTATAACAGTTCAGTTTTAATTATAATTATAATAGGTACATATATCTGCCCATAACAGACAGGTGGAGTGTCAAATTTTTTACTCAATCTGTACGTTGTAGGGCTAAAATAAATAGTTCTGTTTCTTGTCACATGGTCAGCCAATTAAATGACTGAATCATTTAAGAACAGAAGAGGTAGAGGTGTAAAAGACACTAATCAGAGTTATCTCCTCTGAAAGTAATGAATTTCATTATATAGCTAGACCCTGTGGTGAATGAAGTGAAGGTGTCATTTGCAGAGTGGAAGATATGTGCTTTTCAGAGGGCCCGGCATGCTGATAAGCATACTTTTTCACTTAGTGGGGAAGGCAATTGTAAACCACCTCACTCCTCGTTTTACTTAATAAAACCTCTAAAGGTTCAAACCAGCCTTTCGGCTGATGACCTAAACAACAATATATATAGCCTACGTACAAAAGAGTTACAATCTTTCACAATAATATTTTTAATATTCATAGCAGGCACATATCCAGGAGGGGGCAAATTGCCCTCCTAAATTTTTACGTTTGTGTCTAAAATAGACTTAAAAAATAAAAAGTTTTTTTATAATTGAAAAAATAAATATTTGGTAATCAGATTTTGTTATTTTTATATAAAAATCTGATGTGTAACGCTCACCCGATTTTCTCTTTCCAATGCAAATAATACCCAATGTAACCTAATATTTTTTTTAAAAATTCCTAATATGTGTACGTTGCAATCTGTTCAATTCAGAACAATAAGTAACCCCATGACCCAATGAGATGAGGATGAAGTGTGTGACGTGTAATTGAGGTGTAGTCTTGTACAGACCCAGGTCGACCATTCCTGAGAGAGTATGGTAAATTGAGTCCCAACCATCAAAGTATACCGGCAACCACAGTCTATAGTTTTATTTAATTTTAATTGTACGCTTGGCTCGCCTTTCCATATTTCTGCAAAACCATATGTTTTAGTCTAACGGTAAAGTATGGCATTTTGAAATTAAAACAATGATAAACGGTTTAATGCATATTTTGTTGTTTAATAATATTAAAAAATACAATTGAATAATAATAGAAATAAAACTAAATAACTATGAAAATAAATAATAAAAACAAATAACTAATGAAATAATAAAATTGATTAACGACGTTTTAATTGAAATAACAAAATTTGGAATAATAAAAAATGAAATAAAAAATTAAATGTACAACAGGAGAAGAAAGAACCTGTCAGCGAGAAAGATGAGAAACTATGTCATTAAAATGAAAAATGTAGCCGTCAATTTGACATTGGCTTTGCCATCCCGACCGTACGGACACATTTTTTCGAACCTTTGTCGGTTATGATTGATTCGAATGAATCGCGAACTATTTCGTTGACCATTCCCAATCGAGGATCGTCCTCGTTCATAACCACCTCGACCTTGGTTCTCATGTGTTTATATCTGCCCTTGAAGGACACTCCGTCAATCTCTTTTGTCTCGTAGAGTTCAACACGCAACAGGTATTTACCACGTTTAGGTTGAGACCAAGCATTGTATGGTTCGTCCCTTCCTTTACTTCTACAGACTGCATATGGGTCATCGGGTCCTGTGAAGGACCCTCAGCCTCGAAAATAGAAGCTATGGTGCATTTAGCTGGTCTAGCCCTCATAAGCTCCCATAACTCATCCACGTCCTGCTTCCGGTATTGTTTTTCCTCGGAAGTAGGCGCAGACTTTACACAGTCTATCATGAACCCGATAGTTATCGTTTCGTTCATCTTCTCCATGATGCCAAGCTGATTATTCTCTTGGACCGCCGGCATCAGCATCTTCATTTTTAACATTTTGTAAAACTCTCTCACAGCAATCGAGAGAGTTCTACAACTTTCAGGTTCTTTCCCTCCTATTTTGGTGACTGCCTCGCCCCATTTTGTGAGACATAATAGCCCCATTGTATAATACTGGACGATGACATCCACCAGACTATACATTTGTAATTGATGCGGTCGCTGTGTAGCTGCTGCCGGTTGTTGCTGTGCTGCCGCTGCCGCTGCCGGTTGTTGCCTATGATGAGTCGGCAGTGCTTCTCTAGTTGGATGTGAGGTCGGAGTTGGAATATCATCGCCGTCCAAGTCAATTGTCGGCATGTTCCTTGATGTTCCCGCCCCCAACAAATCATCCAACAGTGTGGAAGCTTCCCGCAGCGACATATTGTGTGAACGGCTCATCTGCATAGAGAACATTTAGCGATAACTCTACAGATTATTTTAAATCTATGTCTAATGAAGCCCTTACGAACTCACCCTATTCATCATTCAATGAATATAAGGCGTTTACAAGATTAACGTGTGTTTCATTTGTAATTATAAATTCAAAAGATTAAACTTGGCACAATACTGTTGTAAAAATGCATGGTTCAGTCAAACAATCATGGAGTAAAAATGCCGTATAGCTAAAATAGGACTTTTTTAAAAATATGGCCGTCGTATTAAAACGGAACATCAGATTTTACTTTAAAAATATTTAAATTATAGAGAAAACTATGGTCTTTGTCATGTTATTCGGATTTAAAAATATTTTATCAGTAAAAGGTACAGGAGCTTTTCGTTAAAGATAAAAATTATAATACTTCACGGCATTACCCCAGGTGAAGAAATCAACAATGACACCTTTGTCATACTTGAAAAACATTTTATCAGTAAAAATTAACATGAGCCTTTCATTAAAGATAAATTATCAAAGTTTATTACTTCTTAACAAAAGAATTGTCTACTTGTATTTTAAAAGTACATATTAATTTACGTCTAAATAATATTATAAAATTTTAAAATTAAATTAATTAATCTTGAGTAATTATAAAAGTTATCTGTTGTTTGACCTTTTTCTTTATTGAAACAACAAATGTCACAACACACGCACACATATGCAAATTTATGAAGTCCATTGATCATCTGTTTCCTAGTTAATAGACTGCATTATCTTTAATGATATATTTAATCGATAAATTTAACATATAAATTCTATCTTTAACATACTTAAACAACAATTTTTATGTAAATTACGGGTGGAACCGTCAGTTAGTATGAAGTATCCGTAAGTTAGCTGAATAAATAAATTACCTATTTTAACGCTCTTCTTCTCCTTCTCCTATACCGGATAATCTGAGGGTTTAACGGTCTGAGGGAGTTGATATATGCGTCGAATTCCACCTCTAGTCCTAACCCTCTAAGAGTATGCCGGTCTACCCAGACCTTCATGCATTCTTGTACTTCCGGTAGATAGAGAAGAGCCCTCATCTGTCCATTCCACACTCTATGGCCTCAAATCCTCCCTTTTATCTTTGGGAGGACTATAACCGCCTCAGTCTGCATCCTAGCTCTGAAATAAATTACAGGTTGAACACCATATCGTAAGGACTTCTGCATATATTTTAACCATCAGTTGATAAATGGAAATATGTGGTATTAGCGTTACAAGAATTTATTTCTTACATTATAATACTATATATTAGTTTTATGTTAGTTCGTTATTGTCGATAGTTAATTTTATTATAAAATGATTATTTTATTGAAGAAAAACGTACTCACATTTGTAAGCGGTAGCTGTTGACGTAACGTATGCTGGTAGAGCCTGATTGCTGTTGTTGTTATTGTTGTTGTGTAAGTTGTTGCTGCAAATTAAAAACAACAGATCTGTATTAGCAGCTTATTTATTACATACATTAATAAAATTGTAGAATAAAACTATTTGCATGCAGTTAGTTCGTTATTGTTAGGAGATAATTGTATTATATATTGAAGAATATAATACTCACATTTGTTAAATCAGAATGTTGTTGACGTAGCGTTTGTTGTTAGAGCCTGATTGTTGATGTGGTGTAAGTTGTTGCTGCAAATTAAAAACAACAGATCTGTATTAGCAGCTTATTTATTACATATATTAATAAAATTGTAGAATCAAACTATTTGCATGCAGTTAGTTCGTTATTGTTATGAGTTAGAAATATTAAAAGCATTAGACGTATGCTGTCATCTTACGGGTGTATATTACCAGTTTTCATTTTATTAATTAAAACTTTAATGTAAATTTGAATTTATTAAAATAACTAAAGTTTTTATATAAATAAATATCTAAATGTATTATGTCAGTTTAAAATTTACAAAATATTGAAAGTTTAAATTTTATTATTACCCAAGTTAAAATTTTATAAAAATATTCTAAGCTAAGTTTAAGTTCTTACAAGAATGTAATATGACAGTTTACAATTTACAAAATATTGAAAGTTTAAATTTTATTATTACTCAAGTTAAAATTTTAAAAACATATTCTAAGTTTAAATTTTATAAGAAGATTCTAAGATTAAATTTAAGTTTTATAAACTGATTCAAAGTTTCAATTTTATTAAAAAATCTAAGTTTATATTTAATGAAAATATTTTAAGTTTATATTATTTTAGTGAAAACTATACTAAGTTTATATTTTTAAAATTTATTAACGTATGAGGTGTCTCACCTTTCAATAAACTCGAAGAGCTGACAGGTAGAGTTGCCGGGAGAAATATCAGTCGCAGTTGCTTAGGAGCAGTCACAGTTGCTAGCGGTATGATTCGATGGGAAAAACGGTGGGCTTTTATACAGGCGATTTCCCTATGCTAATACATGGGGGCTATTCAAATACAATGGAAACGCTGAATCTGCAGTTTATTTATACGTTAAATAACTTGCATCAGAGAGGTACGCGCATGCAACGTGACTCGATACATTGTTCTAAAAACATAAAAGAATAGAGTTGCAAATAACCATATTTCTTCAACATACTTATCGGTCGCGTGTAAAGTCTCAATCACATGTAACGTCAATGCTAATACAATCAAAAGACCGATTCTACAGTTTAGAGTTGCAAATAAACAGATGCTAAAAAATTCTCCGTTGCCTATGGATAGCGTTTTAATAACCAAAGCAAATGATGCGACTTTAAAATAAACAAAAAATGGAAAGAACATTATTCTTAAATTAGAACAGTTTACCGTTAGATTTTCACCTAATAAATATATTTTCCATTTCAAGTCTGAATGGTTTACCGCCAAGTTGAATAGCATGATATTTATATGGATGATCCAGACACGAATTTTATTCCAAAAATGATTTGACAATAATAATTTTTTAACATTCTGTATTTTGTATGTAGGTCATTTACACCTGTATTGGTGTCCCAAAAGAATTTCTCAGTCGTTTGTTTAACTGAGCTCTTTCGAAGACACATGCAATTTTTTTATGTTAATATTTTAACCTGTTGTAAGTATTTTTAGAGAATTTATGTCATTCATACGTCGTGTCTTCCTGTATACTCAGAATTAAATACCCTACTCCAGAATTTTTAAACGAAACGAATTTATAATTTTCAGATAACGTATAATATTTCTAGTCTTAATTTTTCGTCCCACAGGTCTTTTGTAGTTTAAACATAACCTTCAAGTTTGATCTAAATCTTACGAGATTTGACTTCGTTCAATGAACAACATTGTGAGTACATTGCAGCGGCGTGGGTGGTCCCCGATGTTCAGGATGCCCACGTCAAAAAATATAATTAGGAATTAAATAAATAAAGCATATTTTTTGTGAAGTAATATTATGACGTTTTGGTATATAGTATATACCTAAATATCATAGATTAAATTGTATATTTTTGCCTCAAATTTTAAAGAAAATATTTACGTTTAAATAAATATTAATCGTAAAGACACGAAATTTTGTGAATTCAAGTAGACTTATATAACAGTCTCGGAAAATTTGTCATTAGTTACGTCAAGTGGCCACTTTTTGTGTAATGCTAGTTTTTCACATGGTTTTTCTGGGCTACAGTGAAGGAAAGAGGGGGCCCAATAGGAAATCGTGCCGGAAAACCTCAAAATGACACGCTCTTTATTCCAAAAATTATCTAGTGCTAATAATTTTATTACATTCTTTATTTTATCTGTAGGTCATTTACACCTTTATTGCTGTATCAAAAGAATTTCTTAGTTGTTCGTTTATCTGGCATCTCTAGTAGAGACATAGCTATTTTTTCTTTACTAAAAGAAAAAATAGCTATGTTTCTTCTACAGAGCTCCACTGAAACTAGCTGGGAAAGTTAAATAGTTCTTCCGCCTGTAGTGGGAAAATTCCTAATGATAATCATAATGTATATTTTTTAAGTACGAAATAAAGTTTGTTCTAATCATTTTGTTTACAAAATATTTTAATACAATGTAAGTACCAATCTTAAAAAACCTCTTAAAATGCCAACAACTATAGTTTTTTTCAAAAAAAAGATTAAAATTAATGTACTTTTACAGATTTGACTTGTTCGTATTTGTGAACTATCACATGTTTTATAAATTTTTCGTTAAATTATGTGATTCTTGCAAAGGTCAACCATGTGAATATTTTATTCAGATCGGTAATTTATTAGTAATTATGATAGTTGGTAATAGATTAGTTGTTTAATTTGCGCCTACAATTTGTTACATAACTTTTTTAATAATTTATTACATAAAAATATCGTTCTGAGATGAATGAAATGATAGTTTATAAGAAATAACATTATATAACTATTTTTTTCGTCTGTAATAATCTACGATAAATTAATTAACATTTGTTTAAAGTTTACTAATTTATGTATAAATTAACTGCAATAATTATTACATCAGATTTAATAATATTCGATACAATGTAATGTAGAAGAGACCTTTTGGACAGCTCAGTCAGTCAGTCAGTTGATAAAAAATAAGTTTGTTTTATTATTAGATGATAATACATAACTTTATCGTTAGAATACGTCTTATTTCTTTTTATAATCATAAAAATATTGTTTTAGTGGTCGATGATTATAAATTAAGGTAGGATTTTTATTACGTTATTTTTATGGTGAATAATTATATTTGCTTAGTAGATTCTTCAGCTGCAGTAACATAAACGTGTCCGTATTATTACTGAGATCGTAAAACTGGAAAATTATTAGCCTACTAATAAAAATATTATTTTTCATAGAGTAATGTTCTTGTAAAAGTTTCAAAATTTAATTCTGTACACGATATTATTAACATAATACAGCTTTATTTGCATCGTATTACGGTATAGAACTAAAGCTTTTTTCTCTATTTAGAGATTTTCTAGTTTCGTACTCATTTTAGGCTACTAGCAAAATCCGTGCTCGCTTAGATCGTATCCGTAAATATTTTAGTACGCCTTTGAGTATTTACTGATTTATTTTAAAAATAAATTTTATGTATTTTACCCAAGCAATGGTTTTTTTAATTTAGTTTTTAAACCTGTTCGTAAATTTATCACGAAATTTCAAGAAAAGTTTGTTAAATCAAGTTCAGGAAAACTTTGAACGATCCACACACCGTTTATCGACCTTACTGTTCCATACCTTTGCCCATAACAGACAGGTGGAGTGTCAAATTAGTTACACTTAATCTGCTAGTTGCAGGGCTAAAATAAATAGTTCTGCTTCTTATAATGTGGCCAGCCAATTAAATGACTGAATCATTTAAGAACAGAAGAGGTAGAGGTGTAAAAGACACTAATCAGAGTTATCTCGTCTGAAAGTAATGGATATTATTATACAAGAGAAAGTAAATTTAATTCATACCAAGTTTATTATTTTATTTTAAGTTTAGTCTTCTTCTTCTTCTTACTATCAAGGATTAGGCATAAGCCTGATCCGAACTCACAAACCATCCTGTACGTTTACATAAACACCGTACATCTCGACTACTACCATCTTCTTCGAGGTCTTTAAGTCCTTCTCCATTCATATTTTTAAGTTTAGTAATTATTTAAATAGCTAGTGGTGAAATTAGCCAAGCTTATGTAATATTTTATTAATAGAATGTATTGATTATTTTCGTTCACACAAATAATTATATTTTAAATTAGTGATTTTCCGTATTTTTACTAAGGTTGATTTTCATTTTTTATCATTCACTCATGAGTAGAATTAGGTTGTCCTTCTTTTTTTGTTTCCTAATGATTATACAGAGGTTATATTTTTCATTATTTACACTGGAAAAGAAAGTCTTGTGAGTGTTTTGCATTGATTTATTTTTATCATCTTGTTTACTCCAATTAAACATTTCGGTCAAAAAAATTTTACAAATTCATATCAGTAAATTAGTTTTTAGAGCTGTTGACATAAAACATGATATTTATAATTTTAGAAGGATAAAATTTACTTATAACTGCAAAATTCTGAAAAACAGACTTTAAGTTAAAAACAAGATTACTTAATGTGAAAAATTTGCAAGTTCAGAATGAATCTGCCTTAGGTTAAACTAAAGATAGATAAGGTAAATATATTTAGCTCTATTTTAGTCTGTTTATTTTTATAATTATAAAATGTGAACTATAAGTTCACGTTTTGTTATTTCATAAATATTTTTTCTAATTTACCCGCCAGAGTTATCTGAGGTGACTTTTTACTAATAGAAATAATATCGTTCGAATAATACTCGTATGAACGACTAATTAGTAAAGCCTGTTAGTTTATAATGCATTTTTGATAAAATGGAAAATAACCAAACATTATATAAATTATTATTTCACACGCGACAAAATTTTACTTGATTGACTGTTTATGAGAAAAATATATTTATATGTTATTTTTAACACAAGACTGTCTTTTAACTTTTTATCTCATTATTATGCTAATAAAAGACAATATTTTTATTTTCACTTATTTTTCAGTCGTATCAACTGCTTTGATTGTTAGCGGATTTTATGGTTAATGTATAAAAACAACTCAAAACTTCTTGATTTTATGGTTAATGTATGTTAGAGTTGAGGTGAGACCGTACTTTGTATCCTGCCAATGTTATATTTGCAATTTTTAGGTACATTTTTCATAGGATTGGTTAAAGATAAAGAAATGAAACTTAACGCACTTATCGACGTTGGGTTTTTCTAGCTACTGGCATTTTTTCAATTTAATCTGTAGGACCATAAAATTAAAAATAAAATAACGAATAACATAGAATTTTTACGAATTTTCTTTCTACGTGTTTTTGCATATTACTAATTTAAGAAGCATCTGAGGAAGTAATTAAAATGCTAGTGTATGTGCATGTACAAGAAGAATAACTGGTAAAATTTCTACATGGTAGGTTTAATGGTTTCCGAGAAAAATGTACCTAAATGTTTAAAACTATATTTCCGGGAACAGACAAAAAATAATAAGGCCCAAATCAAAAACAAAATGTACGCAAACATGCAAATTTCCCATCAACAGTTGGTTAGAAAGCTGAACCAACAATTTTGATTGAGAATATTAAAAACAGTATGCAGATATTTTGAAAACCTGAAATTCCCTTTACACTAAAACGAGAAATATAAAATTACAAAAAATATTCGTTCCTGGTATTATGATAATTTTGCTCGTTAAACCTGCTTAGAGGTCTAGAGGTAAAGTCGACGCCAAAATCAGCTGTTTAACAGCTGATTTTCGGAGACGAAGGTTCCTGGTTCAAATCCTAGTAAAGGTAGTTACTTTTATACGGATTTGAATACTAGACATTGGTTACCGGTGTACTTTGATGGTTAGGGTTTATAACTATACTTTCTCAGGAATGGTCAGCCTGGGTCTGTACATGACTACACCTCATTTACACGTCATACACATCATCCTCATCTCATTGGGTCATTGGGTTGCTTATTGTTTTAAATTGAACAGATTGCAACGTACACAAATTAGGAATAAATAAAAAAACCTGCTTAATACTTAATTTTTTCATTAAAATAATTTTTTTACGTAACGATGTATTTACAACTAGAACTTCGTATTTCTTCTCGTTGTATAAAAGACGGAATCTTTTTATTACATTGTTAAAAAAATTCTGTTCTTAATACTAGATAAAATATTGTAACATAATAAATATGGTAATACCAATTTCTATTTGTCCTGCTTATTTCTGCTTATTTCTGCTAGCTGCGCAGCTTTTTCCTGCTTATTCCTGCTAGCTGCGCAGCTTTTTCCTGCAAGCTGCGCAGCTTTTTCCTGCTAGCTGCGCAGCTTTTTCCTGCTCGTTCCTGCTAGCTGCGCAGCTTTTTCCAGCTTATTCCTGCTAGCTGCGCAGCTTTTTCCTGCTTATACCTGCTTATTCCTGCTAGCTGCGCAGCTTTTTTTTGCTCGTTCCTGCTAGCTGCGCAGCTTTTTCCTGCTTATTTCTGCTAGCTGCGCAGCTTATTCCTGCTTATTCCTGCTAGCTGCACAGCTTTTTTCTGCTTTTTCCTGCTAGCTGCGCAGCTTTTTCCTGCTTATTCCTGCTATGAAATATTATTATTATTCCTGCTATTCCTGACCATAGTCTGACTATGAAATGCGAGTCGTAATTGGAGGAGTTGTGGATGAAGACGGGTAAGAACTTCTGGTTCCGCCTCGACAGGTTGCATTTTGAACAGAGGGCGGCCCTGTACCTACCGGTCAGATGACAGTGGTCTCTGTTGGGTCTCATCTGAGGTCCGAACGTTACGTCGCACATCTGACATCTTATGGCGGCTTTGAACGAAAGCTCGTCCTGAGCCGTAAAGACCATAGGAACGTTACGGTCCGACGCTGCGGCTACCCGTTCGACTATTTCTTTCAGGGTCTGCATAAAGTGCTCGGTAGCGTTGAGACCGCGGTAAAGCATAGGGGTTTTAGGGACTAATTCTTAAATGTCTTCAGGTAGAGTCGGGTCGACCACAAAGTACATCCCATAGCTCATGGGGACGTGACACTCCGTGGCTATAGTGAAAGAAGATGACGGTTTGGGGAGATAGCCCTCGGTAGGTTTCAGTATACACTCAAAGTCTGCATACGCTACTATAGGGACTGGGAATATATGATGGTCGTTTTTGAATTTCATCACAGGAGGAGTACTGTCATCATTAGGTTTGGGTAGGGTGATCCTGCATGGCGGATTGTCCACACAGTACTCCCTGTGAACAGTCATCGCCTCACGACCCTTAGGGTCATCGTTGTAGAAGGTAAAACACCTCTTGCATATATCTATTTTATGTTCATGTTTTGTCAGCTGTGGGCTGATGAGACGCCTAAAATTGTTGATGAAACAATAGTGTTGCTTATCACCGTCAGCTATGAGAAGGAGGTCGAAATGGACGTCCTTTTCGACATCTGATACGGCTAGAGGTTCTATTGCCTCTTTTTCGGAGGGAGGTCGACATCTCCTTGAGCAGCGACTCCATCTCTTCCCTCAGGTGGATAAGGAGCACTGGCATGTCCTTAAATTCCTCGTTTGCGTTCTTGTAGTAATACGTTCGGAGGTTACAACCGAACGCATTCTCCAAGACGCAAAAGGTGCCAGACTCTTGAACTTGATCCAACCTGATTCGCTTGGCTTGCCTTTCCATATTTCCTGCAAAACCTTATGTTTTAGTTTAACGGGAAAAGTATGGTACTTTGAAATGAAAACAATGATAAACAGTTTAATACATTTATTCTATTATTAATATATAACTATAATACTAATACTAAAAATCAAGTTACAAATCTAATACAACTTCTGCTTTGCAGAATCCGCATTTAAGTTCACTGCAATTTTTTATTCGTCTGCACATTTTACCTAAGCATCGCATACATGGATTTGTGGTACCATAACGTCCACAAAATTCCGGTCTGTGGGTGGTGCCATAGTCCCACTTATTTTTGTGAATTTCATGTATTTGACACTGCTTTTTTAACAAATGTCTATTAAATAAATATGCACATGCAAATTGCTTTATGCACCGATAGCAGAAATTTTCATCACATTTATTACAACTATTTTGAATGGTTCCAAGGCTCATTTTTTCTAAAAATTTATTGGTGTTGTCGGTGGTGATGGCGGTGGTAGCGGTGGTAGCGGTAATATTTTAAACTGAAACAGAACACAAACGGTAACACTCTTCAAGAGTTTATAAAATAAACATTTATCTGAGTATGTCAATTATTATTCCAGTATAATATTTAAAATAAGACCAACCTTTAAATAACAGCTGATGATCTAACGAATTGATTTTGTTGTTGGTTGTTGTTGTCGTTGTTGTTGTTGACGTTGTTATTAGTGATGGTGTTGGTGGTTGATTTTAAACTGAAACAGAACAAAAACAGAAACACGCATTAGAGACTCGTCAAGAGTTTATAAAATAAAAATTTATTTGAATTCGCTTTGCTAAACTCATCACATGCGGTTAAAACAAATATCCCTTTAATTTTAGTATGTAAATTATTCCAGTATAGTATTTATAATAAGACCAGCCTTTAAGTAAGAGCTGGTGATCTTCAAATTGATATTGTTGTTATTCCGTATTTATAATAGTAAACGCTAAAACTGTTGTTGTTACGGTTGTTGTTGTTGCTGTACCAACAACGGCTAAAACTGGTGTTGTTGCTGTACCAACAACGTATTACCCATCATTAAATTCGTATGAGGTTCTACGTCTTAATTTTATAAACAGATTTCAGGTTTTAATTTTTATAAAAGATTCAAAGTTTATATTTTATAAAAGTGCTAAAGCCTTTTAAAATTAAAAAATATTTAAAGTTCAATTTGATTACTTAAAGTAGAATAAAACTCACCTTCAATTAACAGCAGGTAGAGAAGAAGAACGGTATCGAGTGTCGTCTAGCAGCGTAGAGCGGTATACCAGTGGTAGTAGAGTTATAGTACTGTAATAGATGGTAATAGGAGACACGTATATAAACAAACAATTGTAAACATGCAAACTTACACACAACTAAAAATACACACGTAAACACACACGTGCACACATACCCTTCACACACTCGACATAAACAAGACATGTCAACATTTATTACATTTACACCCCAACATAAACAACTACGTCAGATGATTTACCAACTCCAGATGTGAGTGATAAAGAAAAAAAAAAAAAAAAGAAAATTTAAATTTAAATTAAAATTCAAGAAAAGGATTGTTGAAGTTTTATTCTGTTTTAAAACTTTTATAAGGAGAGACGTTTTTTACAAGTTTTAAGAAAAGGAATCAAAAACAATATAATTATTTTAATCAAAGATTTTAATTGTTTTTAAGTGTTCTTAAGAAATTTTAAAACTTTTAATTATTTTTTAAAATGTGCGTTAGCTCTTGTTTAAAATAAATTTATTTATTTGTTGTTTTACAAATATTGATTACAAAAATTCTACCACTGGACATCGATTACAAAATGGTGCATCGACCGGGAAATTAACGAAAACTTAACAGGAAATTAACGAAAACTTAACAAGAAATTAACAACAAGAGGAATACAAGAATTAACAAGAGAAGGGAATTAACAAGAGGAATACAAGACGTCATAGAGAGCAAACAGACAGAAACCAACTTCAAAAACAATTCTTCAACATTTTAGGCAAAATCTATAAAATACTCACATCTGAAAAGGTATACACACGTCAATTGGTAAGTCATCTGTTAAATACACATAATTAATCAACATAAACATGGAGGGACAAATAGCACGAATTATTGACCCTACTAGACTAGACAAAAAAAACAACCTTAACTTTCAACTTAGGATACGAAAAAGCACAACAACCGGAAATGTCAGACAAAGACGACAACGATTACAAAAACTGGTAGATAACGGACGACAAATTGACATTAACACGATACGTAGATTTGACCTTGACAAACAACTAACCGAGTGTCAAAACTATTTAGTAAAGTTGAGAAACACAGAAAATTTAAATGATTTAGAAACATATAATGCTGAAATTTTTGACGACCGCCTTAACAAACTTTTAATGTTTGTATTAACAAATAAACCTGATAAAGTCGTAGGTTTTCAAAATTTAAGTGAGGAACTTGATAATTGGAAGGCCAATGAGTTACGTAATATCGAAGTTAGACCCAATTTCGAACAAAATTTAAATCCCGAAGAGGTACATTTAAATGACAATCCATTACCTGATCAAAGACAAGGGATCATTAATTATGATCAAATTAACCTTATACATCATCCAGTAATACAAAGTCCCGTTTTTAGGAATGATGTTCCTGACATTTTAATACCAAATGCAATAGGTAACAATAATCCCGTGTGTTTCCAACGCGAATTGAACTTTAATTGGACAAAAATTGCAAATCCAATAGAAAACGAATTAAAACAATTAACTATTACTGATGGACGTGACATTGACACGTTAGTACGAAATATCAAAATTATTAAACAGATACAGAAACGTTATGCAGTTGATTTACCCTTGGTGTTGTTAACTCCGTTTATGACCGGTTTCACAGAACAAATTTTTGAAAATTCTATTAGAAATAATCATAATTTCGATCAATTTCATAGAGATTTAGTAAATAAATTAATCACACCAAAAATGAAAGAAATATTAAAATTAAAATTATTATACCGAAACCAGTCACAAACGGAAACCCTTGCGGAATACATGAGAGAAATTTTAGAAAATCATGATGTATTAAGACTAGATTTAACAGAAGGTGAGTTAATTAATATAATTCTAACGGGTTTGAATGAAATATATGCCACACACATAGGTATAATTGGCAGACCCGATAACTTACAAGATTTTAATAAATTAGATGCCTATGTCTATGAAAGAGTTTATGCTAGAACTCTTAATGACATCGGTTTATCAAAAATGAATAATACAGGCGTCATAAACACTGTAAATAACACAGTACCTACTCAAGGTAAACAAAACACATTAAAAGATACAGCACGCAATAAAATCAGATCACAAATGTCAGCAACAACTTTGAAGTGTTTTTATTGTCATAAATTAGGTCATATCAAAAGAAATTGTAAACTTTTGCAGCAAAAAGGAAATAACCATGTTCCAAAAAACTGAATGAATACAAATGCGCACAACATAGTCATATGATGCGTATTTGTAAACATAACACATGTAAACATTTAAAGATAAGAGAACAAGGGTTAAACAGTAATTATACTTTGAAAGCTTTATCAATAAAAATCAAAAATGATATATTTAATGCCCTTATTGATTCTGGTTCCACACACAACATTATTAACCAACAAATGTATAAACTTTTAAAGGCTAAGAAGGCGATTGTAAAAGAGGAAAATATTAAAGCAATTTGTCTTACAGCTGATAGGTTTCCTCTAGAAATTAATAAACAGGTCTGGATTAAAATTAACCTACAAAATATATCAAGGAAAATAAATTTTAAGGTATTAACAAAAATACAGCACGAAATAATACTTGGAATGCATTTTCTACAAAAAACACGTGCGATATTTAACGCCACAAGGTCTGTGATAACTTTTGACTGGTTGAAAAATCAAAAATTTCATCTAATAAATTTATACCCAGATCAGATTAATAATGTGGAACAAACTGAGTATATTAAAAATAAAATTAATAATTTATGTAAGGAATTTCCTGACGTACTCACTACTAAATTAGGCTGTACCCATGTATTGAAATATGATATTAAACTTAAAAATAGT
This sequence comes from Catonia carolina, assembly GCA_035578175.1. NCBI lineage: Eukaryota > Metazoa > Arthropoda > Insecta > Hemiptera > Achilidae > Catonia > Catonia carolina. Next base: position 7,872,673 of record JAQMRL010000004.1, read on the forward strand.
GAAATTATAAAATCTAGACCCTATCCCATAAAAAATCCAATAAAAACACTTCAAATGAAACAACAAACTGATAAATTATTAAAAGATAAAGTAATTAGAGAAAGTGTTTCGCCTTATTCATCTCCAGCGTTTTTGATTCCAAAACCGAATGGCACGAGTCGTTTAGTCGTAGACTATCGCTCAGTCAACTTAATAATTGACTCAGAGGCCCAACCTTTACCGAATATAAATCATGCTTTTCAATGGTTTTCCAATGCACGATGGTTCAGTACATTAGATTTAGCACAAGCGTACCATCAAATACCATTGACAGAAAAATCTCGTCAAATCACCGCGTTCTGTACCCCGGATGGATTATATGAATATGAGAGATTACCTTTCGGTTTGTCGACTGGCGCACAAGTTTTAACACGTCTTATGAATACAATATTCAAAAACATTAAATATAAATTTGTATTTAATTACATGGATGATATATTAATATATTCCAAAAGTTTTCCAGAACATTTGAAACGCATTAAAATAGTATTGTCAATTCTGCGGAAAGCTGGCATTACAGTTAATCCTGATAAGGTAACATTTGCCGTAAATGAAATACCGTTTCTTGGACACACATTATCGTACAAAGGGGTCTCTATAGACTCAACTAGGACACAAAAAATATTGGAGTACCCGGAACCCACGTCAGTGAAACAAGTACATCGATACTGTGGTATGATTAATTATTTTTCTAAATTTATCAAAAATTATGCTGATAGAATCGAACCCCTGAATAAATTGCGTCGTAAAAATACTCAGTTTGTCTGGGGAGACTCACAAAGAAACGCGTTTGAAGATCTTAAACAAGCAATTGCTAATCCCCCGGTACTATCCATACCTGACTTTTCTAAACAATTTATTTTACAAACAGATGCGTCAGATACAGGTCTAGGAGCTGTCTTACTACAAGAACAAGAAGGTTCTAGACGACCCATAGCATATGCTTCCAAGACATTGACAGAAGCAGAAAGGAAATTTTCTGCATATGAACGCGAATGTCTTGCGGTCGTTTTTGCAACAGATCATTTCAGGACCTATTTAGCACATCGTGAATTTCTTTTAGAAACCGACAATCAAGCCTTAGCCTGGCTTCTTTCCAGACCAAAACAGTTGGGTAGATTGGCTAGATGGTTACTTCGGTTATCTGTTTTTAAATTTAAAATTAATCACATCCGTGGTTCGGATAATAATGTGGCGGACGCATTATCGAGGATGTACGATTTAAATAATGAAGATATTTCAAAAGATATATCTTATATTAATACTTTATTATCGCAGTTCCCCCTATCTTTTACAGACATAAGACAACATCAGGAACAGGATACCTTTATCCTTCAACAAAAACGACAAATGGATAATAAATTTTGTTTATCCAAAGGAGTCCTATGTCTAAAAGATAAAAACAATAATCCGACCAAAATCGTTCTCCCCAATTCCTTAAAAGATTTAGTATTTAAATATTTTCATCATTCGGAAATCGGTGGACATTTAGGTGTCGCTAAAACTATACACAAAATTACACGGTATTTTTATTGGCCGGCTGTATATCAAGAAATTCCTTTAAAAGTGAATGCTTGTACAACCTGCCAACGCAGCAAACCTGGAATGAATTATAAATGGGGGAATCTCAGTTCTAGAGTTCCGACAACACCATTTGATACATTATTTATTGATACAGTGGGTAGTCTACCAAAAACCAACCAAGGGTACAAATATATTCTAGTGGTGGTAGACAGTTTTTCAAAATTTACATGGTTAGCTCCATTAAAAAACACTAATACATCCTCCATTATAGAGGAATTAAAACGTATTTTTCAAAATTACTCCATCCCGAGGTTAATCGTCACAGATAATGCCAAAAATTTTAATTCAATAATTTTTAAAAACTTTTGTTTCAATCTAGGCATAAAACGAACCACTCTCTCCCCTTACCATCCACAACCATCTCACGCCGAACGATTAAACCGAAATCTTCGGTCTATTCTTATTGCATACCACGCAACTGCACAAACGACCTGGGATAAATCCCTCTTTTGGTTTCAATTAGCTTTTAATATGGCACAACATACGGCCCACGGTGTATGTCCGTTTGACATATTACATAATTTTCCAGCTCAAACGCCCTTGGATAGAGCGTGGAATATCCAAGACATCCTTCATCGGAATCCTGTACGTTCGAGCAACGTGATGAGTACAATTAGACGACAACTAATTAAGTCTCACCATGATATGGCACGTAGATACAATGCTACACGTCATCCAAATCCGTTTTCGGTGGGAGATAAAGTTTTGCTTAAAACTCACCCCGTAAGTTCGAAACGGAAAAATATTTGTGCAAAAATGGCATACCGATGGTCTGAACCATTTTATATCATCGGCTTCTCCACTCCAGTTACAGCCTTACTCCGTAAGACTGTTGGGGGAGAAATAACCAAAGAACACATATCTAATCTTAAAAAAGTTACATAATTTACTAAGATTAGTAATATTATTAGGTGAAGTGCGTCACGACCCTCGAGCTTGGGATGATTGTACTAAAAGTGTATCTGATGTTTACTTGATGTGTGGATGTGTTGTAAAAGGGGCCCCGAATGAACGAATTTTACCGTCTCAGGCCGACAACTGCTACGTACTCACCTTCTTTTTTTTAACATTTAAGCACCCACCCCTTATCCCTTTTTGCTTATGCATACTCCCCGAGGGGGGGGAAGATTGTAATAGATGGTAATAGGAGACACGTATATAAACAAACAATTGTAAACATGCAAACTTACACACAACTAAAAATACACACGTAAACACACACGTGCACACATACCCTTCACACACTCGACATAAACAAGACATGTCAACATTTGTTACATTTACACCCCAACATAAACAACTACGTCAGATGATTTACCAACTCCAGATGTGAGTGATAAAGAAAAAAAAAAAAAGAAAATTTAAATTTAAATTAAAATTCAAAAAAAGGATTGTTGAAGTTTTATTCTGTTTTAAAACTTTTATGAGGAGAGACGTTTTTTACAAGTTTTAAGAAAAGGAATCAAAAACAATATAATTATTTTAATTAAAGATTTTAATTGTTTTTAAGTGTTCTTAAGAAATTTTAAAACTTTTAATTATTATTTTAAAATGTGCGTTAGCTCTTGTTTAAAATAAATTTATTTATTTGTTGTTTTACAAATATTGGATGGGAAAATCGGCGGTATTTTATACAGATAATTCCCCTATGCTAATGCATTGGAAACGCTGAGTCTGCGGTTCGGTACATAATGAGATCAACAAGCGGTATGACGTCGATGGTTTTTTAAGATTGAAACAAACAACTTATCGCTGACTCGACGGCTCGTGACTAACGAATAATATGTTGCATCATCTAGAAAAATTAACTGTAAATTTAAATTTGCAGTAAACAAGTTGCATCATCTCAATCAATAGTCTGACGCGTGCATAGATAAAAAAACGAATGACGTCAATGCTAATAAAACAAAGCACAGGGTGTCCCAAAACGAAATTACCAAAATTACCAAAATTACCGATTGTTCGGATCCCGAAAGAACCTAACGGTTGAAACCGGACGTAACGCGTTCTACGGAATGTCCGGGTCCTGCGGGCACCTAAACCTCGTTGATCCGATCGACAGGTCACGTGTTACAAGCGGTCTCGGGTTCTATCGGGGATACGGCTACAGATTAGGGCTTATCTTGTAGATCTCGATCTCCCGGTCACGTGGGTACCGCCCGCATCAAAATCGGTCCAGCCGTTGCGGAGCAAATCGGGTTTGGAACTTTGCCAAAATATTTTTTTTTTGAGGTCAAAGGTCTTTTTTTTAGGTCAAGGTCAAGGACATCCTAGAACCGCCAGGTCAAAGTCAAGGTTGTGCCAGTAACGGCTTTACTATACTACTTACATGGACTGTGTAGCCGTGCAATCCGGTTATTGCACAACATTACATCATTGGTTATTGCATCACATTACGTCATTGGTTATTGCACAATATTGCATCATTGGTTATTGATTGTGTAGCCGTGCAATCCGGTTATTGCACAACATTGGTGATTGCACAATATTGCATCATTGGTTATAGTACATAATTTTTGAAATACATTTTTATTGAACAAAGGCAGGTTCTCCTTGAAGTGGAAAATTATCTACCTGAGACGAGACTATACGATTTACAAAGGACCTGTTTTGGGTGTGGTAGTAGATTATTCAGCGGCTGTGTGTCATCTTGCACAAGATTGCAACATATTTAATGTAGTAATTAACTACCGGAAACATGTGGTTGATAGCGTCTGTAGTTGTGTAATTGGAAACACACCGGACGTAGATAGGAAAACGTTGAATGTGTGGGTGATAAAAGTCGATTCAGGAAGTACGTGAACGGATATTGCAATCTGGTTACAGGAAGTGATAAACAGTCGATTTCTTTGACAAGATGTTTGCGGTTGATAAACAGCAGGCCTAGTAGTAATTAACTACTGGAAACTCTTTGACAGGATGTTTGCGATTGATAAATAGCACGATACAAAGGCGTACCGGAAACATGTGGGTGACATAGCGACTGAAAGTAGTTGTTTGACGTACCGGACGTAGATAGCAAAACGTAGAACGACGTTTTTGCTCGATGGCAATCTAATTACAGGAAGTGATAAACAGTCCAATTAATTCACAGGCTGTTTGCGGTTAATAAACAAGGCGAACAGGATGTTTGCGGTTGTTAAAAAGCTACAAAGGCCGTGTAGTAATTAACGACCGGAAACTCTTTGACAGGATGTTTGCGATTGATAAACAGCGCAATACAAAGGAGTAATTAACTACCGGAAACGTGTGGGTGATAGCGACTGAAAGTTGTTGTTTAACGTACCGGATCGCAAAACGTTGAACGACGTTTGTGCTCGATGGCAATCTAATTACAGGAAGTGATAAACAGACGACAGGCTGTTTGCGGTTGATAAACAAGGCGACTGAAGCTAGGCTTTTGTTTGACAGAGTAGCAGACGGTTGCGGACAGCGAGTTTGCACACCACACATGGAGCGTGACGACAAGTGTTTTACCCTTGAACAACAATCGTGGTGTGTCATTATTAGTACGCTGTTAGAGCATGGTGAGACTTCCTACGACATCGATACATTACTCCATTTGGCACGACATTCACGCGGATGTACACTGTACTTGGCATACATCAAAAGGCATGAGTTTAAAGACAAGAGGTTAGAGACGATTGAATACAAGCCGGTGTCCCTCCACCATACTATAGACATGACCTTGCGAGATGGTTGGGAACACCGTACGCTCAGAGTGTTCACAAGTGAAAATGCTGCCTATTCGTATTGCAATTATTCATATACGAATTATTACAAGAAAAGAATTGTGGAGGAACTGTCAAGCAGCGAACTCATTTAAACAGAGAACTCTTTACAGACACAAGCACACACAAACACTGTAACCCCACCCGTCCTATCAGAAAAGATATATTTGCATCCGTACACGTGTACAGGTATTTTTGTTCTCGGGGGGCGGACAGTCCGAAGTCTGCAAGCGGTGACGGCAGTGTCATTTTTTTAACGTGCTAAACTTGCACGAGCCTTGCTATGTTAATTGGGTGATTAGAGGTTATTGCGCAACATCACACGTGTTGTCGGGGGGGCGGTTTGCGGGTGGGCGCACCCCCACCTCCCAGAGCGAAGGCGGTGTACCCTCCCCCCACCCACGGTGGTGTACTCTGATTGCGCAACATTGTGCAACCCAAGGTCGTTAAACCGTGCCGTGACCTCTCTGCGAACCTGGAGGGGTTGCGGATGGGCGCACCCCCACCACCCGGGCAGTGATTGGTCAACCCCCACCACCCCCGCCAGAGCAAAGGCGGTGATTGGTCGAGAGGCGTTGCCGCGTGGTCGAGGGGTGTGGCTTAACCGGTCACGTGGTCTACCACACAAACAGACAAGAATGGCGTCAATCCCAACTCTCTAACGCTTAACACAAAAAACAAAATAGCGGTGGCAACAGTATCCCCACTATAACACTACTAATGTGTAGTTTTGTGAATTCAGTTTGCGTTGTATGTTAGTGTAATCTATTAAAGTGATTGTAAGTAGGCTAAGTAAGTTATTAAGTTATTTATTGTTTGTTATTTATTTTAAGTGAACTATTAAATCATTTATTGTGCTATTTAATTATAATTAGTGTAATCATTTATTTTGTAATCTTTTAGTCTAATAAATATTTGTAAATTGTAAACTTTAGTCTAGTGATTATTTAATAACCTAGATCCCGAAACGGACCTTAGCAATAAGTGTCACAATATGTTCATGGTAAAGATAAAAAATATACAATTAAAAAACTGATAAATTATGAGGCTGTAAAAGTGATAAATTTAGAAGATTACAATTGTCCAACGCTTGATATGCTTTCTTATTTATTCAGATATGATAGAGTATGTCCATACAATCACGGGGAAAATTGTTCACTAAAAAATGTAACCTTGCTCATCAGCTGGTGGGTTGAAAATTGTAAATATTTTAATTTTTTAAATTTGATTGATAAAAATATTGAGAAATGTTTAACATTACAACGCTTCAACTTACCTGATGAGGATACTTTAAAATACTTACCAAAGAGTTTCATCATTCACCGTTTCGGATCTAAAATGGATAAGCTGCTACCAAAATTACCAGACTATTTGAAAAATAATGAAGATATTCAGTTGGAGTTGTTCTGCAATGAACACTATAGTTATAGACCTGGTGATATAGAAGAATGGGACGGACCAAATCTACAAAGAAAAAATTGTAGACAATGTAAAATGTAAAAAATTGTATGTTTTTTTGTGATAATAAACATGATTTAAACTTACTTTTTAGTTTTTTTATTTACCATCCCTCAATATTTTTTTAGTAAAACATTATCACTTTCAATTTTTTTAGACAATGATTTCTTTTTAGATTTTAATTAATCCAACGCTAGTGTCTGGAAAATATGAATAGTAATATATAAATTACTAGAAAATCTAAAAAATAATCATTATTAACAAAATGGTTAAACAGTGTGAATGCTATAAAGAGCAGTGTGACGGTATAGTTCACATTACATATAAATGCAATCCATCAAAAAATGAACGGAAGAGTTATGGTAATTTTTGCAATAAAAAATGTACAACATACTTAAAGAACAAGGCTAACAATTCGTCTCGACGAAACAAATCGGTCTGAGTTTGTAAAATAATTCATCGCCGGAACGTCATAATAATCAAGACATTCTGTAATAGGAAACAAACCAACCGGTTCTGAGAAAGATTGAATAAATACCAACAATAGATTCTGATAAAATAGCTGTTTAATAAAATTTTCTTTTCAAGGTTTTTCAATGTTAACAATAATTATATTAATAAACTAAACAATAAATAAATAAGTTAATTTAAATACATACATAATACACGTACTGTCCTAACACTTTTTTAAAAACATATATTACACATTAACAAATTGACATTATGAATCTTAACTAGTTCACAATCGGGAGAGAAAGTTTTGTGTTCAACCCATGGATCATCTTTTTCTTCCCATTTATGCAATATTAAACCAAACGAAATACAAGCAACCTCATCCTTAGCTCCAGTATAATAAAAACCAGCCTCTATCAATTTATAAACTTCTGGAAGCCTTCGCGGCCAATTTAAATATGTATTTATCATTGCTTGTTCAGTATCAAACACACATCTTTTAGCTTCGACATAGCAATCGTAATTTTCTTTGATACATTTAACAAGACTACATTGTGGGCTATTAATTTTATGTAAAAAATTTATATTGTTTAAAAGTAAAGTAGACTTACTTGTCCAACCGCACGCACAACACACAACATTATCCAGCCCCTTATAGAAATAGAAACCCATCCGAGCAATATCCTCTTTCGTAGTGAACGACATTCTTTCACTCAATAGAATCTCTCTCAAATTAGAGCACATTACTGCACGATGTTGTAAATTAAACTGTGTTATTAAAAAATGATATAAGAAATTTAGAAAGGAAAGTACTAGTGAAGCAAAAATTGGGGGGAAGGGCTTTCATTCTTTTTTTTCAAAATATACGCGATATTTCATACTTAATACAACTTAACGAGTCTACATTAATTTTTTTTAATACAAATCGATATGTATTTAAACAAAAATATATTTGCTGGTGCCATAATACGAAGCCCGTTTTGCATAATTGCATCATATCAAGTAAAAATTTAACCTTAGTTAAGTGATTATGTTGATTGTGCAAGGACAGTAGGCCTAAACTGGTAATTAAAATAACATGATAAAGTTGTTTACTAAGTAATATGCAATTACATTTTGCCTAAATTGATAACTATAATTATTTTAAATAATACTTTATTGTTCTGTGACCTCGTAATCGTTTTAGTACTATGCACCTTTTTTTTAAATATGATAACGTTATTTATGCAATTGTTAACTTGTTTTTACTAGATAATAATGCTACTTGCAATTACATTTTGCCTAAAACCGATAATTATATTTATTTTAATTAATACTTTATGATAATTGCACAATTGTATCATTATGCCTAAACTGCTAACTATAATTAATCCATTGTTCTTTATCATTGAATTTGCAACCTCAATATCTTTTTCTTGTACACATGTACAGAATTAGTGAAATTAAGGTTCAAATTACGTTTCATTCCAACTCAAAACAATTTAAATCTTTAACAATGCATAATTGTTTATTTTTTCTTTATAGTCGCGATGGCCATATGCATATGTATGAATTAAATCTGAATCTATTATTCTTTTATTGTCAAAATTACTAAGCGCTAATTTATTATAACTAACAGTTTCTACCGTATGATTTTTAGACCTGAACAAAACCATATTCCTATAGTTATTTTTATTCAATGAAATTAAACAGTTTTTGTAGTCCTCAAACGTAATTGTATTTTTAATTACATTCTTCTTAATACCTTTCGCCTTTTTTGTAACTGAACTATTCGTTGTAAAACTGTACAACTTGGATCGTAAACCGACAAACTCTTCAATAAAAGATCCTGGACACTCATCCTTAAATTTCCCTATAACTTTTTTATTTTTTGTACAAAATAGAGGATGCTCTTTAGGATAATCTGAAGTGTCAAAGTAATCAAATAGAAACGTGTTTCTAATGTCATGATATACATCTTTCGTTTTAATTTCATAAAAAAAGCTATCGGTATCTATATATAAAATAGAAATATCAGATCTATACTTTTTCTTCATCACATCATAGTGAAAGTTATACATTAATGTTTTGCTCAGTTCTAACACGCTAAAGCCTACATAGATAGGTTTTGTAAATCTAATAGATTTTTTTGAAGAGAGAACTGCACATAAGTTTTCATTATATATGATTCTATCATTAAATGTTGGGTCCCTTATTAATTTTAATAAACGTTTAGGATTACTAACCAATTTTAAATTTAATTTATTTCAAATGTTCTCCATGGATTTTCCAAAAACTGAGTTGTTTAAAAGTTTAAAAAAATCCTTTTCAAAATTATTTTTTGCATTTTGTCGCATTTGCGTATTGAAATTAATGTATGGAGCCATCCATGCACTCTGATTAAATTTAACAACTCTTTGTATTTTAACAAGTTTTAAACCATGTTCGATAGCTTGCTTTAAATTCACATAATGACAAATATAATTATTTTTATTTTCTAATGTAGTTAACAATTTTTTCTGTTGATCCGGGGGCATTTGCTTTCAGCTAAAAATGGCAATTCATTATGGTCTATATGTAAAGATTCGGGATATTCTAAATCAACTTCTAAAATATAACCTACGGGAGATTCGTCTGATACAGACATAACATCGAAGTTATCAAAATTTTTGACCCACTCAAATCCGTTATACGGTAGCGGTCTGCTAAGGGCCCAGCCGTACAAATTATTTGCGTCACAGTAGAGCAGATATTTATTGTCAAAATTAGATGAATAATATTCACTTACATATGGATTATTAGCACGACTGTATCTTTTTACACAAAGAGATATCCCACCTCGAGTTCCTTGCTCTATCATTAAAAACATTTCGTAATCTGTTAATAACTCTAGTTTTATTTTAGTTAAATAATACATTGCATCAAAAGTAAATTTTGGAACAGTCAAGTAGTGTGCACAATCTAATTTATACGCATTAATACAAAGATTTCTGAAATTTTCAAATACGTCTGCTAACAATAAAACATCAATTTTTAAATATAGGTCACTATATTCACCGAGAGTGCCAATTTCAAAATGATTCCATACATCTATTGCATGTTTATAATCCACCTCATCAATTTCTTGACCTAATAAACTACTATAAAACTTTTCTTTCGAAGGTAATTTAGTATCTTCTAGTTTCACCCAAGAATCTGTATATTCATATGGGTAAACGCCTTTACGCTTAACTAAAACCAAATCGTCATTTTTGAAAAATTTTGATATATTAAAAAAAACTTTCATCGGGTAAGTTCTTTGATAAAGTATCTAATGAAGCTTGTAAAAATCTAAAAGTGTCTACAAATCTTAAAGTAATTTTATTCATTGTCTTTTTAGAAAAAGTTACATATTTTTCCCTCGTATTAGGAATCACATGTATATCGTTCATATCCAGCCTAATTGTTGGACTATGAAATGAGAATCATAATTACTGCTGTTATGTATGAAAATTGGAATGAATCGCTGCTCCTGTCTTCTAAAATTACAATTAACACATAAAGCTTGGCGGTATCTGCCGGTTAGATGACACTGGTCTCTCACCGGTCGGTCCGTTAAACTAAATTCTACATTGCACATTTCACAATGTGTTTAAGATTTAAAATTTACTTTATCAGTTTTTTTATATATAATTGGAATGTTAGTTGTTTTAATAATATTGCCTAACTCATTCGCCTTATCCACTAAAAATTTCATAAATTCTTCAGCAGCATTACTGCCACGATATAGATACGGTTCTTTCGGAAAACAATTTTTAACAACATCAGCTACCGCATCATCAACAACAAAATATATACAGAAACTCATTGGCTCATGCAACTGCTTGGAAATCGTAAAACTGGACCTGTCTTTATAATTACACGAACTAATAGTGTTTAAAATACATTCGAAATCTGCATAAACGACAATGGGTACTTTAATTGCTTTTCATAAGATTTAAATTCTACACATGGAGGTTAATCGTCTACTTTCTTAGGCATGACGATAGCTGCAGGTTTATTTTGACCGCACAATTTTTTATGTATTTTTAACGCTTGGTCTGCCGTTCTTTTTGATGAATTTGAAAAGTACGTAAAACAGCTTTTACAAATAACAATTCGATTTGTATGTTTTGTTATTTGACTTCTAATTAATCTACTAAAATGTTTTATTAAACAATAATGATAGTTTTTGTTGTTGTTAAGCAACAACAAATCAAAATGCATTCTTTTTTCATGTAAACATACCTTTAAGGAATAAACACACTCTTCATTGTCCAACCCATACACATTAACAGAGACGTTATTTTTTCTTTCAAATATTTTAATACTGTGCACGGGTGTGGGAAATTTTAAACTGCAAAAATCGAATTTATTTAAAATACTGATACATCTTTTATCAATTCGAGAAGCATTTGTGCCCTTAATAAATTTTGACAATATAGCCCATTTGAAACAATATTCGTCTAAATGGTTTTTCGGATTAATTATTGCCCGTTTACTGATTAAAAATTTAGGTGTTGGTATTAAAGAACTAGCACTTAACGGCGCATATCGATTTATACGCAATAAAACACCATCTACACTGTATAATGTCCACCCTGATTTTTCTGCTTCACTTTCAGATTCCTCTTTACAAATTTTTCTGATTAATTTTCTATTTAAGCTATAGGATAAATTGTTTAAATGGTATTTGACGTTTTAAATGCTCTAGTTTGAGTTTCATCTAATGGCGCTTTAATGTACGTACATTCGACAAATAAATTAAATTTTATAGACCCATGAGTTTGTAACGCGTTTCTTAAGATGTCAAAAATTTGGTACTTTAAGTGATTTAATAATTTACATATATCTTTATAATTAGATTTCTTTATAATTATATCTATATAATTAGATATTTTTATAATAATAGGTCTGTAAATTGCATCTGAATGCGTTTTCTATTTCTATAAAAATGTTTGGGTTGTCACTCACCACTCTCTCCCAACGTCTTGACCTGATCGGGGACTCAGGTTCTAGTCGATCCTCCTCCTCCTCTTCGTCCTCTTCGGTATCGGAATAATTAAATTCTTCATTGGATGATTCGATTCCGGAAAGAATTGGAGAATCTGCAACGTCGATTCTTGAAGGTCCTGCAGTTTCGGTTTCAATAGATGGACCTGCATATTGGATAACCGACGGTCTTTCTGGTTGAACCTCATGAAGTACGCGTTGTAAGATTCGTTTCTTTAATGGTAAATGCGAGTACATGACTTTTATGAAAAAAGTATTTTATAAAAATTTTAATAATACTGGTCAATTTAAAATAATACCGATGATTAAATAAATGATTTTTTAAACGGAATAAACTTCCGATAGAGAATAATACAACGATGAAATAAATGATTCTTAAACCTAATATAATTCAGATACGATATACATGACTGAATATTTAAAATATTATATTTAAAATAGAATCTGTTTGCTAGTTGCAACGATTAGCGCAGAATGAAATCGATCTAGTTTTTGAGCTATGTTAGGAAGTAGAAGGGCAGATTACACCAGCGCGTGATATTTTTCATCCAATAGTAAGATTCCAACTTTCTATCATATTTGCGTCAAAGCTTATCTCAACCAACCGGAATTTACTCCATAACACCATACGTAAATATATTTTATATAAAAAGAGGTGATATTTCCATTAGAAATCATATCAACTCGCAGCAGTTATTACAACTACAGCAGCAACTACAGGAGTTATTGTTCGTTGATTTTTATAAAAAAGTTATTAAAAAACGGTTTTATATTTATATATAATAATTATTAAAATTTATCGTTTCTCAGCGGCTACCAAAAACAAGTAAGTGTTAGCAGTAAAACATTTTACCTAAATTAAAAATATATTTAGCTTATTTATATATGATATTTATAAAGTTTTAATTATTGTTCGTACTTTTTTCTTTATATAGATTAAAATAATGGATAATAAAATTTTGTCGGAAGGTGATAATAAAAGAACTCCAAAAAAGAGAAAAATTAATATCATTGATGATGAGGCGGAAGATAATTCATCTGCTATTGAATCTGATGATGGCGATGAATCAGATTTCTTTGATGAGATATTTGAGAACTGTCAGCGGCAGAAAAAAAGAAAGAAAACATACATTTATACAATCTTTTAATATTTTAAAAAACGGTGTAAACCAAATTTTAACAACACCTGGTGAAATAGGTGACTTTTTAATTAAGGTCGAACTCACCGATACGCGAGATTTGAAAGGTGTTGAACCTTCGAATCGGTGGAAAACAATTGCAAAAAAAAACACTTTTCTTTGTTCATCAGATGATGAAAATTTAAAATATGTGAAAAATATTTTTTTAAATGTCATCGAAAATTTTAAAAAAATTGATAATATTAAAAACGAATCTAAAAATTATTCGAAATTTAATAATTAGCTCGTTAGATTTAAATATAAATTTTTGTTTTAAAATTTAAAAAATAGTAGTTTTAAAATGTATCAGTAAATTTATAAATATACATAATATTATATATCTAAAATGCACGACTTAAACAATTAATATACAATCTTTTTTAAATAATAAATTAAACATGTTATCTAAAATTTAGCACGATAAAAACATATAGAAATTCTTTTCTTTTTTAGAACATGGAAGCACATGAGCCCGTTACTTTTAAGTGTGTTGTCGAGGAAATTAAATGATATGGGCATAAAGTCCATCCCGTTATGGGATAAATTTTCTGCAACTATCCAGAGTAACGTAGATTTCCAAAAAAAAGAAAAAAATTTACATTTGGAAATTGTGAATTTGCTAATCATATTAAAATGTGTAGTCGAAAATTTAAGAAAAGGAATAGTAATGACGGCCAATTTGAAGCGCCGTATTGAAGAATATCAAACCGAAGATTTGACATTTCATCAATTTTTAGAATTTCTAAAAAAATCGAATGAAGAAGGGTTAGAAAAATCTTACTCGTATTTAAGTTTGGCGGCAATTAAAGAGGCGGTGGAGGAGGCTGTTAGGAGTGTAACGGAAGTATGTATTATAGAAGATAGTGAAAGTGATGATGATGATGTTGATGATAACGTTATTAATCTAATTACCCAATTAAAAAATTTTTAAAAAAATACTAATGAGCATGTTCAATTTATTAGTATGAATTTGTATAGTGGTAAGACGAGCACCGTTTTTAAAAATGTTAAAAAAACTTTAAACGATAAATATTTAGTGAAATTACATTTTATTCCTTTAAAACTGCACTTTCATCGCAAAAAGGTCGTATTTATTAATAAATCGGGCGATGAAAATGTTAAATTAATAAAAAAAATATTCAGAAATGTATCGAAATAAATGGGCAATGCCTCGTTTATTGAAACCGAGAAACACCCAAATATTATGCGATAATTTATGAAATTTCACAAAACAATGTTGTTATTATACACTAAAAATTCTGACAAACGATTTTTTTTTTAATTTAGGTATGGAAAGTTTAGTTGCATATTCATTAATAAGCGTCAACGCCCAAGACCCAATTAAAGGAACAGTTGGCTCTGCAGGGTTTGATTTGAAAGCGAGATTGTCGTGTTTCATACAGCCATACCAAAGATTACTAGCTCCAACTGGCATTAGATTCTATATTCCAAGAAGCGTTTATGGAAGGATCGCGCCTAGATCTGGTCTAGCTTTAAAACACTCTATAGATGTATCGGCCGGTGTAATAGATGCTGACTATTCTGGGGAAGTGATGGTGTTACTCGTAAATAATAGCTATGTACCATTTATAATAAATGTAGGCGACCGAATAGCACAAATTATATTTGAGAAAATTCATCAACAGGATGAATTAATAAAAAATTACCAATTTATATGATTTAGAGTCTACTGCTAGAGGGAGTTCAGGATTTGGATCAACAGGACTAAAATAAAGTTTTTTTTAGGAGAAATGGCTTGCTCCAATATTACCACTATCACCAACGTTAGAGAATTTAATAATTATGAGATATATAAAGCTTTTGTAAATATAATAATTAATTCTTATTTCGGTAAAAAATAATCGTTTGTTAATTGTTATAACAATTTAAATGATTTAGAGTCTACTGCTAGAGGGAGTTCAGGATTTGGATCAACAGGAATTATTTTATTCAAATCCGATGTTTTTTTTATTAATGTTTTTATCATTTAAGTATTGTTAATTTAAGAATTCTTTTTTAAATTAAATAATTTATAACTGAGGACAAAAAATGCTGTCTAATCCTTACTAGGACACTAAAAGCATCTATAAAGTTATGCTTTGACTAAACCGATACATTTTTCTGCTATTTAATTATTTATGTAGCATATTTAAATAATAGGCCTATTTATATTATTCTCATAATTGAATTTGTAAAAATTAATTTTTTATTGTAATTATTAATAACCTCATTAATGTTGTATGTAGATTTTGTATATCGATAAGGTCAAATTGTATATCAACAAGGTCAAATCTGATTTATAATTTATTTACTTTTCTATTTTTATTAATATGTTTTTATCATTTAAATGTTATTAATTAAAAATTGATTTTTTTTCATTATAATTCATTATTGTTAAATATAAAAAATTTGTCAAATTGTTATAATTTCTATTATGTTATAGTTTTTAAATCTTATTCGTTTGTCGTATGTAATGTTTATAATTCTAATTTTATTAATATGTTTTTATTATCCCTTCACTGATTAAAAAAAATAATTGAAACAATTGTCTACAACTTAATTAGTCTTTCTACCTTCTTCTTAATAAATGTGTCGTGGTTAGTCGAGCGATTTTATACTGATTCATGTTCCAAAATGATCATTTTGAGGTTGAATGGAATAAAAAACTGAATTAAAATTATTTTTGAATTTTAGTTAACAATTTAAAAAAAATACGTGGCCTGACAACTCTGTACTGGGTTATCCATAATAAATGACTACATATTTAATTACTATGAAATTTTAACATTTTAATTTGTATAATGTAGTAGACAAAACTCACCGAGCGATCCAATCAAGACTCCGTAGGTCCAAACGTCAAGTTACTCGAAGATCATAACCCTTTCACAACTTGTTACTCACAACTGTGCAGTTGAACAATCTGAGAGCTGGTTTGACTTCCAATGCCTCACCTGATTATTTATACTATCAAGGGAGGATGACGCTTAACCAAAAAAACAGAATGAGCCGAAAAACATGACAGTATTGCATCATTCTCTTACCAAGTTATTCGTTATAAAAAAGAAATAAGACAGGATACCCTCACATAATGTAAAATAGGTATCATCGCACCTAATCAGTGCTGTTAACCCCGAGTACAGAGTCGATGTCACGCCATCAAAGTTGCCTTTTTATCATGCATTATTAAATTCTTTTAACAATAAAATTTATATAATAGAAATGATTTTAAGAAATTATTAAATTTCCAATTTTTCCGAAAATTGTTAATTCATTCATCCAATACTTTTAATTCTTATTCCAATCCTCACAAATGATAGAGAATATTTTTATCATGATACTATCTTAAAGTCTATGCCTCTTAATATTGTTGATATAACGAATCTAGACTATTCATAATACGTTATGTTTGGTCTTTGATAAGATTTGAAATCGTTGATATGTAAACAATACTCTAACGTGTTGAGGTAGGAAGAATTAGCTGCTTTGATGTTATCTCATTCATTACTGTGAAGAAAAATATTTTAAATATTACTATGAATGTATTTACAACCGGACGATACAGGGTGTGTAGAAAACTACTCATTGATAGTACTTTAGTTTTTACAGGATGTTGGGTCATTGACAACACTCTTACGTTTACTATGAATGAAGTGTGGTGTGTAGAAAAATACTCATTGATAGTACTTTGGTTTTTACAAGATGTTGGGGGGCATTGACAACACTCTCACGTTTACTATGAACGAAGTGTATTTACACAGGGTGTGTAGAAAAATACTCATTGATAAAACGACGTACTTTTGGTTTTTACAAGATGTTGGGGGCATTGACATGTAAACAATACTATCACGTGTTGAGGTAGGTAGGGTTGGGCGAGAACGTCACTGTAATCACACCAATCAGGTGCTTGCATTACTCTGACGTATGTTGCCATAGTGTGTATATGTATTTTCAAAGCTTACATCACTATGACGTTGACTGATAACGTTACCTACTGAAAGGTCAGTTATCAGGTGACCTTAGTGGCCTGGTGTAAGATATACTAATTATTTTGTAAATTGTAGCTGTAATAAAATTAAAATTAGGAAAGATTGGATTATTAAAATGTACCGTGTTTTAAAACACGTGATTTAGTGTATCCTTGATCAGGATTTAATTTTAAAAAATAAAATTCTTTAATTTAAAGTATGATTTTGTTGTTCGTGAGGTAGTGTGAGTGCTTAAAACGTATTCCAAGTAGATGTCTCCATTCTTCTACTCCATTCAGCGGTGATAACCTGTAAACTTCACTCAACCACTTACCTGTTTTAAAATAATCTATATTAAAGGTTGCCTCCACCAGGACGTCGTAGAACGGCCCAACGTCCAAGACCTGAAATTTCCTACGAAGGAATTTAAAAAAAATAATAAAAAAAAAGGTTTTGGGGGAAGTTTTGATTGGAGAATCAAAACCATTTTTCCAGTTGTAACTGTGTAATATCAGCTCAGATCTCACTCAAGAGCCACTGTTCTCGCTTTGTGGTTTGCGAGAAGGTACGGCTGTTTACGGTTTACGGAATCCCTTTTAGACAGTGAACATAAACTTTGTAACCAAAACATATTGCAACTTAATAAAAATCACCATACAAGGCCATTGGTGAATAAATCTTGGAGAAACAAGAAATTTCAGTAAATTCCCCAAGACATATACCTTTTTGTGTTCATAAACAAGCAAACACGGTGCAGTGTTTAATATGGAGGTTCAAAAAAAACATTTTGTAGGTTCAAAATCTTTATAACAGTACCCAGAATCGTTATAACTGTACTGTGTAACGTTCATTCAAGTATCACCCATTATGAATATAATTCAATGTTGCAGTACATTTATCTGAAAACTTATTCCTAGTACTAATCTAACAAAAGGAAGATATTTTTTTAAATAAAGAAACAAGAAACGAATTTTAGTTCAATAACATGTTTAATTAAAATAATATTTCTCTTTTTTTTTAAATTGAACAGAATTAAATTATTTTTGTAAATTATTTTAATATTTATATATTTTAAATGTTTTCAAAGTATTTAATTTAAAAGTTTTTAACATTTTAAATTTGAACAGAATTTAAATTATTTTTGTTAATTATTTTAATATTTACATATTTCAAATGCATTTAAGGTATTTAATTTAAAGTTTTTAACATTTTATGATTAAAATTTTGTTCTTATTATGGGCCCATTATTATTGTTCTTTAATATTATTATTATTATTATTTAATAAAAAAAACTAAATGATTTTACTAATTCTACATGAAACTTTATTTATTTACTATTATGTAATTATTAATTAATTGTTTACCATTATTTAATTATTATATTTTCCATTTAAATGGTTAAAAAAAATGTTATTTTTTTTCTAATTCTACATAAAACTTTATTTATCTACTATTACGCAACTATTATTTAATTATTTACTATTATTTAATTATTATATTTTCCATTTAAATGGTTCAAAAAAAGGTTTATTTTTTTCCTTTTCTTCATTTTTTTATTTTAATCCTTTTTTAATTTTAAGACATAAGAAAATTTAAGAAAATTACCTTTTTTTGTGAGTATCCAAACACAGCACTTAGGAGTACGACTTTACGAGTACACAATTGAAACAACACTCTGACGATCTTCTGCACACACACGGCTGACCGGGGCGCTAATTACCGGCGTACGGAGGGGGAAAACCAATCAAACTAGCCGTTATGAAAGGCGTTGGCAAACCGACTTAAAACAAACACGTTAATTGGCTGCAAAAAGTGCTGAAGTAACTGTAGGCCCCTCTACAAAAAGTACGTAGAGGTGGAACTTAAAAACTGTTCCCAGGCTCTGGAATTGCAAAGTAAGGGCTTTAAACAGTGAGAACAGAAAATAGGCCTTTAGGCTTTCTTATTTCCCACGAGAAAACGCGATGTAAAAACATGTGTAATAAAACCAACTAGAATAAACTAATAAAACGTGATTTCTTTATGAAATAATAAAAATTATTGAAAAGAAATACGTTATGTAAAATTACAAACTTTTATTCATAATAAAATAATATTTTTCTTCCTTAACGAATAAAGAAAAAAAACACCATTTAATTATTTTAGAAAGACAAAAATTTGATCAACTCCAAGGGTCTAGGGAGATTTCCAACAAAAGTCGAAAATTTGGAATAGTAAAGTCAAAAACTTTACACCTGGTTTTGAACATACTTACCCATTACTACTTAAGCAATTTCTTAATATACTGTAATGGTATCGTTTCCGTAAAATTCTGTTGCTGACTTGAATACTGAGCATTGTTAAAACTAACTACAACTAACTTAACTAGGAATTAGGAATATATTAAAAACTATGAGGCATTTTAATTGAGGTTAATTTATTTTATTTTATTCTTTTATTTTTAAATTATTGTTAAAGTAATTCAAATTAAAGATATTTATATGTGTTTTTTTATTTTTAAATTCAAGTTTTAAGTTTTTTTTATGAATTTGAAACCTAATACGAAAATTATAAAACAGTTTTATCCATTTATTTTTAAGAAAATTATTAAAATACAAGTTAATTTTTATTTTATATTTTAAAAAAATATATACTTAAATGATTTAACAAAGCAAAACAAAGATACACAAGACTTAGTACAAAATTATTTTATTATTTTGATTTTGAGATACCTTTTGCTGCTTTTATATAGGTATCTAATTTAAAACAAACTGGTTTGATTCCTTAAAATTAACTAACCCGCAAAGAATATAAAATAAGCCTAACTAAATATTTATCTCTAACACTAAACCATGGTTAACTAGCCTACATCGTTAGCTTCATTTATTGTATTATTTATCTTTAAATCTATATTTCATATTTCTTATATTTATTCTATTTATCTATATATAAATTTATTTTTTTCATTTTACATTTTTTAAAATGGTTTATTTATTTATTTTTTTTTACGCCTCATGATTATAAAAATACTTTACATATGAAAATAAATTTATTATATTTACCTTATAAATTTTTCAAAGCACATAACCACACAACGGCAGAAAACGAACTCAGCAAAGTTTAAGAAACACAAAATTGACCGGGGAGAAAATCGTACAGAAACAGTAGTGGGGTTGACCAATCAGAACCGAAAAAACCGAGAGGAAATGTAACGAAAGTTGTGATTGGTTTTAGGAAAAAGGCTGTATTTGCTGAAAAAAACTTACAGCCTGCAGGAGGGGAAGAGGACAGGTTCTTGGAAAAGAACTACAAAACAAAATATTTTTCTAAATTTTTCCCAGGGTAAAAAGTGCTAACTAAGGGTTTCACATATGAGAAAGATTTAGACCCAATAGGCCACTAAGTTCCCAGGGTATTAGGATGGACGGGTCGTGTAAAACAGTGTGAGAAAAGCAAGGCCTAAAGAGTGGTATGAATGAAAAACAACTTGATGATAACTGCTAAGTTGACAATAAAAGAAACTAAGATTCCATTGTAATAAGAATTACAATTCTCTCTTTTATTTATACAAGATTAAAAAATGTTTTAATAAGCCAAAGAGCACGTATACGTAAAATTCATTTAAAAAAAAATCGAAAACAAGTATAGTAAGGTAATACCTTGCATATGCATAATATTAAACCCCACTTGACTACTCCTTGTCACCCTGATTCTAAAGGATTGATAGAAAGAGCACATTCAACTTTATCAGAAACTTTACAAGCTATAGATACGCAACAAAAAGGAATAACGATTCGAGATAAACTAGATCTTGCGCTAATTTCATATAATAACTCGATTAAATCTAAATTTAACCTTACCCCTAACGAACTAACGTTTCGAGAACAAACAACTATAAACGATAATATCTCAACTTGTCATATAACAGAAGAATTAGCCAACCAATATTTTGATAGACTCAAAATTTTACATAAATTAACAAAAAACAACATACAAAAAGAGCGAACACAAAAATTAAATAAAACTAGAGAAAATAAATCGCAAATCCCAAATAAAATGTATAGCCTATATACATTTTGTCTGTATATATACAGACAAAAGGAAGATACAAAACAACACCTAGATATACTGTAGTGAAAAAATTAAATTCAAAAAATGTATTAATAAAAGGAAAATATAAAGTAAAAATACACCCAGACAGAATAAAACGTCCCAGAAAAATTGTAAAAACTTTATCTGTTCCAGATGATCCTTGTACTAGCAATACAATGGCTTATGATAGCGGAAGCCTATAGAATAGTAGACTTGACTAACTCAGCAGGAATCATACCTATTAGGATAAGTGATACTATAATGATTAAAGACTATTACACTTACATACATTACGTAAATTTAACTAGTTTTAAGATAGAAATTAACATTCTAGATTATAATATTGACTCCTTGTACAATGCTGGTATTGACCATAGTATAATTAAATCCATGAAAGCTAATATAAATTATTTAGAGGACAAATTCTCTCATTTTAAAAGTTTAAAAGAAACAAGAAAGAAAAGAGGACTTATTAACGGTTTAGGTACAGCTTTGTCTTGGTTAACAGGTACACTTGATGCCAATGATAAAGAAAAAAATACGATAAAAGTACTAATTTGATCGAAAACAACGAACAACATTTACTACACGATGTAAAAAATCAATTTATAATTAATCAAGATTTAATAGACCAATTTAATGATAACGTTAAAATAATACAAAGAAACAATTTAAAATTACTCAGTTCAACACAAGACGAAAATAGTATACTAACTAGACTTCAGCAAACAACCCTAATAACTTCGACATTACATTTGATTGAACTTAAATTAAATGACATACTTGATAGTCTAGAAAGTTGTGAAAAGAATGTTTTACATCACGGCATAATTACTAAAAATGAACTACATAACTTCAATTAAACAGGTAAAATTAATCTCTGACGACATAACTATACTTTGGGAATTAGGCTCAGTAAATTGCATACTTTCAGACTCAACTATTAGATACTTCGTTAAATTACCAAAAGCTCACGATACTTGGAAAACTTATTTACTATTGCCCTATCCAGTGCTAGATAAAAACCAGAAACGTACACAACACGTACTAATAATACAATTGTTGCTGTTGCAGATAAACAACTGCATGTTGTTTCATCTTGTTTTACTATGTATAACAAACAATATTGTAGGCATAATAAAACTTTGTTTAATAATTTTATTTTAGAAATCATTAATAATGATAAGTTAAATAACTGTAGTAAAATACGTGCGAATGAAGATAAAGAAATTTTTAAATATATAGAACATTGTAATTGTGTATTAACTTACAAAATTAGAAAAGTAAGAATAGGTATTAATGATAAGTAAGGAACTAGATATAAATCTACCCCAAACATCTCTCATTTATATTAATTCGAATGAAATGATAAAATATATAAAAATGCCATTTTCTTATATGGAATCGTTTCCACAAAAATTAACAAATATGCCAACGAATAGTGTTAATAATAATATAGAACTTGAAAATTTACATTTGGCAAATTTAAAAAATGAACATATGGAAGCTTTGGATTATTTAAATTTAGAAAGTAATAATTATTCTGTAATCATTATGTTATGTATTTTTATTATTATTGTTAGCTTAGCTTGTAACTGTTATAAGAAAAAACACAACACCCCACAAATAACTAAGTGATACCATTACAAATGTCTTTGATAACGCCACCCTCACATTCATGAGGACATGGAATATTCTAGGGGAGGAGGAGTTATATATGTTTATGTTTTAGTCTAGAAGTAATAAAGTAGATATAGTGAGGGTGTTTTGACATATTATAGACCATAAATTAATATAAGCTAACGTGTTAGAAATTAATATAGTTTTAAGATGAGAGATTTCTTGTAAACGAATGACACCCTTTTTCAACAACAGTTCTTACTCAAAACTCAACCAGTACGGTTCACTTTTTTTCTTAGCTTCATAACTTGTACTGTGTCATTCGTCCATTCGACTATTTATTGTACAGGCAAAGCCTGAATAAATCTTTTTAAAAAGACTTTCAAAGTTCACTTCATTTAACTGTACGAAGTTGAAACTTGGAAAATTTCGTACCTTAAATGGTAAATATTTATTCTCTTTAATAGGTATCAAATGTGGAATGATAATTGTTTTTAATTTGTTTAATTAATGTTTGTTATGGAGAGATATTGATTTGTTATGTTGTTAGTAAACAGGCTGGTTTTAAATTATGGTAAAATGATTTTGTACATTATTGTAGAGCTAAAAATAAGAAAAAAGTTCATATAAACATATGTCCGCAAATGCTTCATTTGCGAGTTACAGCTAACAAAAAATTTCGCACTGATTTCAGTTCCTATGGTGAAAAACAGTTGTACTGAATTTTTTGGGGGCTAATTTTTGCATCAAATATGGTGGATATAAATGGAAAATCACCTAATAAAGCTGTATAAGGATGAAACATGCTAAAACTCTTTGTAGAAAAATACAGTCTTCTACGTTTGATGCCCAATAGCTTTGTTAAATGAACAATAAACAAATTTCTTTTCTCAATGAAAATTGTAGAGAATTTAATTCTGGAAGCAATGTAAACTAAATGTAAATAAACGTTTGATAACACGGACTCTTATTTATACAAACACGTAAAACACATTTCGGCGTGGCTGCAGCCGTCTACAGTGAATATAAAGAACGTACATGTATATATGTACATGTAATAATACAGATTACGATTGTACTTTATACCTGTTGTTGACCAAACCTGACAACACCGTGACTGCTCATCGACGGCGCATGCACACGCAACGCAATTAGTTCCCCACCACAGCTTCTAATTTACTCCCACCTTGTAGTTTCGCTACATCAAGATTAAAATGTGCGATCTGGCGGTTGCAACCGAAATCACTCTGTTGAATTGCACTAGTGGTGAGGCGCAGCTTTAATAAATAACAATCAGTAGGTCTACCAGTATATTTTCCTATACGAACAATTATCCTTTTCATAATCAATTAATATTAATCTTTGTTTGGGTTGGGTGAGCGATTAATTTTACTTGTCAAAACATACTAACAGGAGTAAACATTCTACAGAAGACAAAAGTATTACACTATCGGCAACGCTGTATGACCTAGACGCGGAAGGTTGGCGAGGGGGAAATACCCTTGATTAGCAGATAATGTAAGGGGTAGTAGTTCCCTAACTGGCAGCTTGGAGCGCTATGGAACGGTTAAGAAATTTGTGCGTGTACAGGTTTATTAGATTGCAATACATCGCCGCTGATAAATAAGTAAACAGGTTAAAGTTGATATTTTCAGAATCTAAAAAAGATGTTCTTTTTACTGATACAGACACATACCTTCCTATCTTTTCAAATAATTTTAGAAAACTTTACAACTTTAAGAGATTTACCTTAATTTTTTAAGCTTGGACTTAATGCTCACACAAAAAAATGTTACAGTTAAATAGAGCATATTTTAACCTTTAAAATGCATGTCAAACTTTAATTATGACTAGCATAATTGAGTACGTTGTATTCCTCTAAACCAGAGGTTCCCAAACTGTGTGCTGCGGAACTCAAGGAAAATAAATTAAATTTAAACGGTCCAACAAAATAATGCCTAGCCGATGACTAAGAAATAAATTTTATGACGCCGGCATTTCAAAATCAGTTCACCGCTATGATAAGTTTCTTAATTTGTTTGTTGATTATGTAGAAAAATAGCATTTTAGTTGCACTTTCAAATGTATATAATAAAAGTTTTTTCTTGTACTTAGTTTTCATTTATATCAAAACGTGACAGACTTTCTGGACTGCCCTCGTTTTATATAAGTACGTTTATATCAAGTAGTTAAGATTAATCAATGGCATAAAGTAATAGGTGTGCCGCGGCTATTGGCCGTTTTTTTCGTAGAGTGCCGCGAGAAAAAAAGTTTGGGAAACACTGCTCTAAACCCTTACATTGAGCGGTGTAGCAGAGGTAGTGCGCACCCTTAAAGAAAAACCATTGAAGGAAATAAAACAATACACAATGTCCAATATCTCCTATGTGTTTTGAATGAATTTACTTAAAAAATGCGCCCTGCAACTTTTTTATCATCCCTTGTAGTGTATCTAGGCCTCACCACTTTTCCACTTAACTTGGAACTGTGCAAACAGTTGGAAGAGTGAGTCTAATGTAACTATCAGTATTGGATGTCAAGGCGTGTTATATCAACATTTATTTATGTCTGTAAATGTTCTTCTGGCAAAGTGATAGGCTGATTTGGTGCTTCTTCTGTATAGTTCAGTGCGTTATCATAATGTCTGTGTCAAAATTAATAGGAACCTGAGTTTGAAGCTCATTTCTTCAAAGAATATGGCATCCATTGTAATGTACTATTATGTCAAATTAATACCTATTCAATTCGTTGAACGGTGAAAATTTGAAATTTCTTTAAAAGAAACAACGTAAGTTCAGCGAGTACAATTTTTCAGAAATCAATAAAAACTTGTTTATTACTTAATGAGCAGCTTCAAGTTACTGTAAAATTTGCAAATGAATTTTAAAGCAAATAGAATGAGATATTGTTGTTAGAACTGAGTTACTATTTTTTAATGTTATTTAAAAAAATTTAAAGT
The DNA here is from genome assembly GCA_035578175.1 of Catonia carolina. Lineage (NCBI taxonomy): Eukaryota > Metazoa > Arthropoda > Insecta > Hemiptera > Achilidae > Catonia > Catonia carolina. The sequence continues at coordinate 7,898,741 of JAQMRL010000004.1, forward strand.
GGTGGACTTAGGTTGTTTTTACAAGCATTGGCTAAGTGGCACAACATATTGAACGTTTCTTACCTTGGGTTTCTGTTTTGCTGTCATTTCTTGTTATTTTGTGGAATTTTTTTAAAGGTATCCAATAATAAAACTGCTTTTGAACATTAATAACATTGTGTAAGTTTTAAATATTTAAATTGAATAGGTAATAAAAAGCTTGATAAAAAATTTAGTTTAAAGTTTTTAATAAAGTAAAATTTAATTTAATAGTAAAGTATTAGTTTAATAATAAGATATTACACAATACAAAAATTCACCACAAATTAAATTACCAGATTATTAAAAATAGTCTTGATTGTTAAGTTTATAAGCTAACATTTACTAATCATCACACACATAGACTCTAGTAGGCCACTGTAAAATGTCATTCCAAAACTCTTCCTTTTTTTCATCTTGTACATACGCAACACACTTTTTGATATCATTCATTTTTTTCATTTGTTGGAACCAGTTCTTCCATGTATGCTTTAGAGTTTAGCAGATGGTAAAATAACATTGGTGTTACGAATTCTCATTGGAAATGTATGTTTTCCTAAGCCTTGGATATATTCTCTTGCAGTAACCACTCCTGGCAATTGTTTATCATATTGAAAATGGTGAAATTTTGATACACGGAAACTTACTCGCATATTACGTGGGATATCACATTTTTTTGTTTCTACCGACAAACATGTCTTCTTATAAAACTGAGTCCACCATGCTTTAAAGTCAATAATATCTTTTCCTCCAATTAAATGAATAATAAAATGCATTTTTTCACTGGAGCTAGCAATTGCCTCTACAAGTTCTTTAATAGTATATATGCGATCAATTTTACGAAGATATCTTTTAATGACTCCGAAGACCCTATCACAGGGTAGAAAGGAATGGCCTCGTATAGGGAAAAAGTGTTCAATAGAAGAAAATCTACCTGTTTCAACCAGGGCCAAGTTGAGTCGTACCATGACCTGATTTTTATTTTGCCCTGGGCAATTGTCACTGAAAATCAAAAGACTTTTGCAGCTATGATCAACGTATTGTTGAATATAATCCATTAAGAACGAACATAGATCATTTGGCCCCTTCCTTGCATTACCTTCATGATAAACAAATAAAACAGGCTGTTCTGTTTTTAAATTATAAACACAAAAAATTGAAACTGCCAATTTCCTCAAATAAAATAAATCCTGAACAGGAATTTTTGGCAGGTTAGTGTTTTGCATAAAGTCAAAACACAATGCAACCGTCTCACTGTCCTCTTGGCATATTTTTTTAGCATTTTCAAGAGAGGCATAAAACTTCTTTGCTCTTCTCTTGTGAACAATTAATTCTGCAGTGGCCACTCGTTTATCACAATAATTAAAACACAACTAGCTTAAATAAACCACAAATAAAACACCACAAAAATAAAACTGTTCGCAAAATACTACATCAACAACATGAGACAGTACTGAAGTATGACAAGTCAGCTGTTAGAACTGATTCCAACAGGTTAACCAACCTAACACTGAGTGTAAAAACAACCTTAGTCCAGGACTTGAGTTGTTTTTACACTCAACTATGAATAATTCAATTCAGTTTGCCATGTTTAAACAGTGTTATAAGTTTGTTTTTCTGCTAAATGAATGAGTCCATATTTATTAAACTATAAAATGTTAAAAAATTAAAATAGCCAAAAATTGGACTTAGGTTGTTTTTGCAAGCAGCGATTCCTATGTGTTTTTTAAACGTGATATCAACATTAGAACAAAAAAGTACCCGTTTTTGGAGACATTTTATGGATTATACAAACTTACTGGCCTATAACTCCGTAATAACTCATCCGATTTTAGTGGACTTTTGTCACAGTGTAGGTAAGGGTATTGTTATGGTCTAGACCAGTGGTGTCAAACTCAATTTTGCAGAGGGCCATATATTAAATTTAGAATGTGTAGACGGGCCATATTCAAATTAAAAAAAATGTACTGAATTATTATAAAATTTTATTTATTTAATTATATAGTATATAATATACATACAGTTTTTAAAAATCATATCAAAGTTATAAAAGATGGTAATTATTTTGAGCTCGAGGATCCAGATACCTGACTCCTCTTGTTTTTGACAAGTTCATTGATGTCAGGTATCATATTCGTTGTAATTATCTTAAGAATTGATTGGAGATGTTCATTCGTAAGTCTTGTGTGATTTTTGTTCTTATTTATTTTCATGACAAAAAACATCTGCTCACATAAATAGGTGCTACCAAACATACACAGAATGCGTGCTGCATGCTTTTTTAATTCCGGGTAGTTATCCAAACTCTTGAAATATTGTGTATAAAATGTAAGAGCGTTAACCTCTTTAAATTTTTCTTTCAAAATACTGTCAGATTGAAGATCTATCAACTCCATTTGCAAGTGAACTGGTGCCTGTGAAGCTTCAAAATTGAATGGATTGTTGAAAATTGGGAATTCCATTTCATTCATTTTGTGGAAGTCTTCAAAACGATTGTTGAATTCCGTGGTCAGATTTTGCAGAAGTTGAGAATATTGATCCAATTTATTTTGGTTCACTGTGCCAAATGATTTTAAATGAGGGAAATGATCCAAAGTTTGATTTTTTACCTGATTTTTCCACAGCCTCAACTTTGTTTCAAAGGCTTGAATACATGAATACATTTGAGTGACAATCTGATTTTTACCCTGTAACTGTACATTCAGATCAGTCAAGTGTTTATTCATATCTACCAAAAAGGCACAAACAACCCACCAGTCATTGTCATAATCAATTGGGTTGCCTTTTTCTAACATGAAAGCTCGAATAGGGTCACGTAATGCAAAACATCTTTCTAAAATTACTCCTCGACTGAGCCAACAAACTTCGGTGAAATAAGGGACATCAGAAAACTTTTCGTCCAAATCTTGTAAGAACTGCCTGAACTGTCGGTGATTTAGTCCTCTGGTCCTTATAAAATTTACTATTTTAATTATAGGTTGCATGACATGGTCCATTTTTAAATGTTTGGATGCCAATGATTCCTGATGAATTATACAGTGAAATCCCACAAAATTCCCTGATGTTTTCTGTTTTAATTTAGTTACAACGCCCGAATGTTTGCCAGCCATGACAGGAGCGCCATCCGTAGTTGTGCTCTTAAGTATATTCCAGTCGAGTTCATATTCTGCTATCAAATGCTCAATTGCAGAATAAATATCATTTGCTGTTGTAGTACCTGTCAATGGAACACACTTTAATAGTTCTTCAGTTATTTCAAAGTTATTGTTAATACCTCGTATAAAAACAGCAAGTTGAGCTGTATCAACAGTATCCGTGCTCTCTTCAACAGCCAGTGAAAAGTTTGTAAATTCCTTAATTTTCTCCTTCAGTTGAAGAACCAAATTTTGAGATAATCATTTATTCTTGAAGCAACAGTGTTTCTTGACAGCGAAATATTTTGAATTATTGATTTTTAAAATGGAAATGAAACATCGGCAACTTTCAACATACAGTCTTTAATAAAATCACCATCAGTGAAAGGTTTTGATGTCTTCACGATTTCTAATGCAATAATAAAACTTGATTTCAGGGCATCTTCGCTCTCAGTATTAGCTTTAGTAAACATCGATTGTTGACCTTGAAGTTTAGATTTTAAAGATGACAATTCATCCATTCTTATTTCTTCAGTGTAACAATCGAATTTTGATTTATGATTCGTATCATAGTGTCTCTTCAAATTAACTTTTTACAAACAGCAACTGTTTGATTACAAATCAAACACAGTGGTTTACCTTTCCATTCTATGAAAAAATATGCAATTTCCCATTTAGATTGAAAAACTCTGCACTCACTATCAACTTTACGTTTTTGTGACATTATACCAAAATAGTAACAATTATGGAACTCGACACAACAATTATGGATATGGCACGCGCACGACACAAACAAATGCACAATACCTTCACAATCGATAGACTTCAAAATCACTACTTCGCAGTACAACTAAAATCCTTCTCCAACTGTATCGCTTCGATTACTCGACTCAACTGACTCAGTCGCGCCGACGCACTCCTTTTATATCAATAAGGAAGGTTCTAGTCTAGACTCCAAGCGCATGGAAGATTCTATTGTTCTCAACAAAAATAATAGGGTATTTCCGCTTGTTGCTAAGAGATGGCGTTACTGTCTATCTCTCTCGCTTGTCTAGGCAAGCGCTGCCCTTGAAATAACTTATAAAAATGTAGTGTGCGCATTTTAAAACTTCCGTAGAGGAATCGAGTGAAGTCTAAAAGCTCTACAAAACATGATTCTTCTTTCTGTGACACATTGCGATCGCGGGCCGGGGGCCGGATGCGGCCCACGGGTCGTATCTTTGACATGACTGGTCTAGACCAAACTCCAAAACGGTACGTTTTTTACTATTTTGTGATCCCTTGTTATCTTGCCAACCGGGACCATTGGATTCGCAGTAGATTCAATAATATAAATCAATTATTTATTTAACTCGGGGACAACTGAGTCTTTCGGAATTAATTTTTTAAACTGCAGACTATGAGGGTGGGGTAGGAAATCTCGCGTCTACGTTGCTGGGTTGTGACTGACGCCTTGCATAGTACCTAGCGAGGTCTTCTCTTATCACAAACCTGTTTCTGAATGACAGTATTATACTTATTTACAGTAGCGTGCAAATTAATCCGAACACAGATGTTATGTAATGAAAAGTTACTTTATTTAAAAAAAAATATATTTACATTTTATTTGTTAATGTTTAATAACTAATATAGCCACCTTTATTATTTATCAGTTCACATTTATGCGAATTGGCGTAGATTCAACTAGTGTACTGCACATTTTTTAAATTCCTTCGTCATGAAACCATACCAATATTATTGCTACAATGAGGTTATTTTTTGTAGTACAATCCATTTTTGAGAGTTGTTTTTTCACTATTGCCCCAAAATTTTCAATCGGGCTTATATCTGGGGAATTACCTGGCCATGTCAACACTTTAACGTTTTCTTGTTCGAAAAATGCTTTCACTTTTTTGGCAGTATGGCATGGCGCTAAATCTTGTTGAAACACTACATTGCCATGTGGAAATTTTGTTTGCAGTTGTGGCACAACCTTTGACTTAAAAATTTGGCTATATTCATCGCTTTTTAACATATCATTTACTGGGACTAATGAACAAGATCTTCAAATGTGAAACAACCCCAAAACATTTTTTTTGGGGGTGTTTAACTGATTGCTGGAAATGAGTCGGTGATGTTCTTTCATCTGCTGATTTCCGAACGTAAGAAACCTTTTGCCCCTGAACGTAAAAACGGGATTCATCGGAGAACATTACATTTTTCCATTCCAGTCTGCAACAATCCACGTAGCATGTGCTTTGGCCCGCAATAACAGTTTTTTGGCACATTACTTGGGTCAAAAGTTGTTTTTTAGCTGGTTGACGAGCTTTCCATCCAGTATCAAGAAGTCTGCGTCAATCAGTTGTCACATGCAGATTCGTTTAACTGGATGCAAGCTGTCGATTTAAGTCCACAGCAATTAATTTTGGATTCACTTTAATTGTTGTCACTAATAACCGATCCTGAGCCATAGTGGTTTTTCTTTTACGGCCACATTTTCCTTTCCTTCGAGGTGAAAAGGAACGAGTTTCTCAAAATTGTTTTAATATAACATTCACTGTCCGTAGTCCAACACCACACTCTGAAGCTATTTGTCGTTGTGTCATACCGGTATACTCTGAGAGAGAAACAATTTTTGTTCATTTTCTTGGAGTTACATCCATTGTTACAATATATTACGTAAACAGACACAAAAACAATATATGAATTGGTCATAAAAAATGAAATACACTTATATAAACCACTACTTATGTCAAAAAATTGCAATAGAGACACAGAACAACAACTTCACACTGCACAGGCAGCTTACAGAATGTGTGTGGTTAGCAGTGTAGCCACAACATAGAAAAACAAACAAAAAAATCCCTGTGTTCGGACTGCAACTGTATTTAAGTCAGTAGATATAGAACTCTGGTATACTGAATTTTATACGATGATTTATTTTTCATCATCTTATAAAACAGTTTTATTCCTATCGCTGGTAAATTTTTATGAAATTAATTAGTTACATGAACTAAATTAAGATTTTTTTTTAATTCGGTCTACATAACAAAAACACTCTTACTTACACTGTGACAAAATATCACTAAAATCGGATGAGTATTAAGTTATAGGTTAATACGTTTGCATAATCCGTGGAATGTCTTCAAAAATGGGCAATTTTTTTGTTCTAATGTCAATATAAAATTTAAAACTATAAATAAAAATTTCAAGTTTTCACCGTTCAATGCAGAATTGAACGGGCATTAATTTGACATGTAGAACATTACAATCGATGCCATATTCTTCGAAGTATTGAGCTTAGAAGTGAGGATGCATTGTGACGTGGACTTAAGTTGAATATTGTAACGTCTAAGTTGAAATACGTTACTGTGGGTTTTTGTTTCATATCTGGCGCTGCATTTCGGTTTGCGTCAATGCTTAACTTTGTTCACTGTAAGCTGTCGCTATCTGGCGTTTTTCTGTTTATCTATTCTGGCCTGATTTGAATTAATATTTTTCTGTCGACTAATTGTACTATCTTCCTGGTTTAAACGTGCACTCTTGTTTGTGAAGTGATATGGTACGGTAGTCGTCTATGACCTTTAAAATGTTGCCGATTTGCAAATTTCTTTCTTTTACTTAAAGAATGTTTTTTTATACTTTAATGCTGCATTATGATGGTTACTGAAGTTTAATTGCATTATCTACTGTTTTAAATTATGTTTATCTTTTGTTTTTCTTTAAACTTATTATGATACGTAATTATTTTAAGTCTTTTCCGGGTCGGCGTTTAATTATGGTTCAAGTTTTTGGCTTCGTAGCCCCAAATTTATTTTGGGTAAGTTCTCTTTTGTTTTGCTGTCGAATATTTCTGGAGATTGCGCTAGTCAATTCTGTTTAACTGTAAATTTTAAATTTTGAATCGAGTTATTTTGGCTTTGGCCTTGTTCGATTCTTGCCTTGTTTTTTTTGTCTGTTTGTTAGTCTACACCTTTTAACCTTGTGTGGGTTTCCGTTAAGGTGTTGGGCAATTTAATCTTTTGTACTTACCTTTTTTTGCCTTTGACCTATGTTGGCCGCAATCTGTAGAAGTATTCTTTGGTCTAATTCTTTCTTTTGATTTGGTTCATTTTGTTACTTTTCCTTTCGAAGTATTACCTTTTTCGCTTTTAACGTTAGTCGGTTTTTGTCCAAGGTTCGACTCTGGGGTTCTATTCTGTGAGATTCTGCTTTGGGAACGTTTCCGTTATGGAAGATCCTACTGTATGAGAAGCCTACTCTAGTTTTGGATAACTGTTTCGGATAGTCTTGGATAGCAGTGCCATTCTGCTTGTTTGGAGCCACCTGGGTTTGATTCTCGACGTTTTCTGTTCTATAATTTTGTTTCTGCAATCTGGTATGTGTCATTAAATATTTTATAAAATGTGTTTTTCGGGCTATATCGACGATTTATACTTGACTGCGTCTATGCAGGTCAGGTAGGGCTTCCTGTACTATGCATGTCGCGAAATGAAAATGGTCAACGAATGAACTTGTTTAAAATTTAAATTAAAATTTTTTTATTAAAAAACCGTTAACAAGTTTTCTTTCTCATAAGTAATTTCATTAATCTAGAATCTTGTTTTTTTATATATAAATTTTTTTTACAAAATATTGTTTTTCTTTTAAAATTTTTTTAATAATTTAAAAGGCTACCATGGTATGCACATATAAATAAATATAATATTAAAATAAAAATTTGATGCTATGCTACTACAGGACAATGAACTAATTCTATTTTTTTTAAAAAAAAAAAATATTTTTTTACCTTTAAATTTTCTGTATCTATGAATTTTCAGTATAAATAGTATCAGTTTTAAGTGAACTTAAAGCGATAGCTATTAAAATTTAGTTATTCATTGAACATTGTATTTTATATTTAATCTTTTATTTTTTTTTTTTAAATAATTTTGCCTGAAGATAATCCATTTAGGTATTTTGTTTGTCTCAAATTTAATTATGTCTATATAATAATTTTACTGTATATCCAAACTTCTTGGATTCATTGTGTAATTAATTTTTTTGAATTTTGTGTTTTTCTTAAGTAATAACAATCATATGCAACAACATCTTGTTTTTTTTTGGCTTCCTTGTGTTTTTGTCAACCCCTGAGCCAACCTATTATTGTGAATAGAGGGGGAGGTGACAATATGATTTTGCTCGTGCAATTGAGATGGCCTGTGCTAAGCATTTTCTGTAACTACACATCCAGCCAATAGCAGAGCAGAGCGACTGTTTACAACAGTTGCTTAGAAAAGCGGAATAAAGTGTTGGTGTCTTAAATCAAGAAAACTCTGGCAGAGAAGTGATTTAAACTGAGCACAGGACTGATGGAGTTGAAATGAGTCGATAAAAGTATTCAATTTAAAATATATATATTTACAATGAGAAATTATACAAAACATAAATAAATCAATCATGAATCATTGAAACAACAAAAACTATTGGTAGTATGACATGAAATTGGCAGCAGCTGTGTAACCAATCAAATAATATTTTTCATAACAACACTTCTTCTTTTTCTATCTTTTTGAATGAATTTAAATTTAACTGATTTGACACTACCTGTTAACCATCTCAATAATTAGGATCACTCGTAAATGTCATTCCTATCAGCTACGTATCTAATTATATCTTTAGGCATTAATAACTTTTCAGCATCTCCGTCAGGAATTTCAAAACCTGCAACAATAACAACATTTCAAATTTCACCAGATACCACCCACTGAATACGAGGTTTGCTCAACATTTCTCCAACCTTATATGAAACTAGCATATGCACGCAAAACATGTACAATCAATTTTTTACTTTCTCTTACCATAATATATGGAATACATACAGAGGAAAGTATTGTTTTTATGTCGATTTTAACAGGTGAACTCTGAAAGCAATTTTTGCAATTTTGCTTAAAAAACCCATACCTATTTCATGGTTTCTCTGCTTTTTTTTACTTTCTCTTGCCTATATGAATATATAGGAAGGAAAGTATTGTTTTCATGTAGATTTTTCGAAATCGAGTTTTCACCGGATCTATACGTTTTCAGACCCCCTGAACCCAAAAAACATGTTTTTAGTGATTGGTCTGTGTGTGTGTGTGTGTGTGAACAGAATATCTCAAGAACAGAACATCGTACGAACTTGAAACTTAAGTTACATACCACTACCGGACCCGACATGAACATTTTCATTAAAATCGGTCAACCGGAAGTAGTAGTTTATTCGTGTAATTTTTCACTTATTTGTGATTTTCTCAAAAACTGGTCCTACAATTTTTTTTAAAAATCGCCTGGTTTACTCAATTTTTTATTCTCTACAAGATAGGGTAGGCGTCATGTGTGCTGAAATTCTTGGTGAGGCTGTTTTCACGTAAAAATATTTTCTTTTTAAGATTGCGGCTTTAATATGCATTTTAGCGCAAAACGTTATATAATAAAAGTTGTAGAGAATTTAAAAACCTACCACATTTATTTCAAACATTTTTTTGTATAACGCTTAGTTTAGCGGTAATTTTTGATTTTGTTTTTTTTCTCACGAAAACGTGAGAAAAATCGATTTTTTTAAAATTTCGGCCTTAGTATGCATTTTACGACAAAAGTGTATATAATTAAATTTATAGGAAATTAAAAGATCTACAACTTTTATTTAGAGCATTTTTCTCTACAGAGCCTAGTTTAGAGAGAAAGAGTGATTTTCCGTATTTCTAAGCCAAACTGAGTGCGATTTTCATTTTGCGTCTTTCACTCATGATTAAAATAAGGTTATGTTTTTGAGGTTAGTTTCTTTGGTTATTTCTAATGTTTTATTACTAATGTTAGGTTTATTGTTAACTATTTGCACTGGCAAGAGAAAGTTGTGTGAGTGTTTCACACCAGATTTTTTTTAATAAATTTTTTTTCAAATCTAGATTGTAAGGATTTATTTTTTCTGGTGCTGTTTTTTTTTAGGTGAGAGACTGATCAGATACTCAAGAGTAAATAAATCAAATTTAGTGATTTATAATAAATCAAAATATTATATGTATTTTATAAATAATTTATTTTGGGCTACTTTTCAATAAAACTGCATAAATCTCTATGATGTATCTCTCTATCAAGCAGTTGTTCGGGAAGTGGTAAACTTGAGTAACGGGTTTCTATCTACATAGAGGCACCGATCAGTCAACTTTTACAATGGTAGCTAATATGAAAACCAAATATACGTAGCTTAATATGAAAACCAAAAGAAAATTAAAAGATGAAACATTTTTTAATTATATAATATTATTAAAACATGATTATTAATGCAAATTAAGTATAACAACAGTCAATATTATGCGATGGTAATATTAAGCTGTCAAGTACCACAGACTTATTTTTGATTCGATCGGATCAAGTAAATCATGAACCATGACTATGGAAATGTTTCTTAAATTCATTTCTAACAGCTCAGTATATGATTCAATGCAAACAAGCAGCCAATTCATCTCACGATTTTATTAAAAACACTATTACATGAGAGACGCATTAGTCTCTCAAAAGTAAATTTTACAGATCTGGTGAGAGACATATAAGTGTCTCATGGGAGTCAACCTGTTAAGAAATCCAGTTTTCACCGGATCTACTTGTTTTCAGACCCCCTCAACCCAACAAAACATGTTTTTAGCGATTGGTCTTTGTGTGTGTGTGTGTGTGTGTGTGTGTGTGTGTGTGTGTGTGTGTGTGTGTGTGAACAAAATAATATAATGGTGAACAATGTCACCATTTGTATTAAGAGCCCAAAAAGGAATCTGAAAAATTTCATGACTACCTACGAAAGAAGCCAAAAACATTCATTACATATATGATGAAGTAATTATTTGATTTGAAAAGCTGGAGAACAAAAATTACAACAATTTCCACAATAATCCAAAAGTGCAGAAGAAAACCTCGTTTTAACCATAAGTTAATGTTTATCATGATTATTGTCGTATTTTAATATTAACATATGCAGTCAACTCCCGATTATCCGGGGTAATGACGGTGTAAAAGACCATGAATAGCCGAAAACCACGGTTAACGCAAAAACTGTTGAGTTTTTGTTGTCCACTGGAATTTCTTATAATATTTATGTATAAAAAGAATCTATCATAAAATAAAGACAAACCACAAAATGCCGACTTACTGACTGTACAGTGCAAGACACTTTTGAGAGAAGCAAGAAGCAAGAAGCTTACCACGCTCAGGTCGTGACTCTGAACTACCAATCAGAGTCGAGTCGACCGCTAGTATCCTTGAAGAAAGCGATGTTAAAAAAAAAACATTTGGTTTCCCATCCATTGCGGGGGCAAGGGTGACAGCGCAGCTAGCATCTTTGACATGTGCTACTCCATAACCAACAATGCTTTCGTTTCACGTCGATGAAACCGCGACCTGCTTGGCATGTATTACGTTAACAGTGTGTTAGAGAAGGTCAACGTTATTGTGAATAATTGTCTAACGTTCAGTATCATTTGTAAGAAATATTTAGTTTAAGTAAGTGCGAGTTAAGTTTATTTATTTTCATTATTAATTAAATTGTTATTTTATGTGTAGATTTAACACACTTCATTAATTGTAATTTATAGTTTGTAACAAATACTTCTAATTTTAACCTTTAGTGTGTAAATTACCCGAAACGGACACAGAGATATGTGCGACAATGGTTTATACCTGAGGCCTCTGGCCTGCCTATCTAGCAACACTCATCTACTTACCGAATTCGTCTTCCATAGCCATGATGACTTCGACATGGTCTAGTGAATCCAACCCGAGGTCATTCATAAAATGCGAATTTACCGTCAACTGCAACAAACAAAACACCAATCATTAGATATTGCACCATACTCCGCTTTCATTCAAATCAACTACAGGCCACAAAAGCTCTAATTAATTATAATTAATACACGATACATGTTTAGAACCACGCAACATCGTCCCTGCTAGCATCACTTTTCTACACGAAAACAAGAGTTATGTGACACCACTTACAATTGTAATTGTAGCAACTATGTACAGTTAGATTTCTCTAAATTACCACTTCTACCTCTACCCGGCAATTTCATGCTTCCTGAAACTCATGTTTAATATTTTCTGACCCTCTTAACAACTTTTAACAATGTCTATTTACTGTGCAAATATAAACATGAATAAAACCTGCAATGGCTCGTTACGTTACGAAGTCATCAAACAATCAATAAAGAAGTTTACTGAGAGACTCTCAAGAAACTGTGCCGCGCAATACAGAACAAGCGCCAAGGAATGCTCAAGAAAAAGTTTCCATTCATGACAATGCCCGAACACACACTGTGAATGAAACAAAAAGATACCTTCAAGACTTTGGCGGGGACTTGTTCGACTATCCTCCGTAAAGCCCTGACCTCGCTCCCAGCGACTTTCATTTGTTTCTGCATCCGAAGTCTTTCCTTGGCGGTCAGCGGTTGAACAGCGAAGAGGAGCTGAAAGAACATGCTACCTCTTGGTTGACTACACTGGTGGCAGCATTTTATGAAGGGTATACAAAAGCTTGTACAACGCTATGACAAATGCCTGGAAAATCACGGGAGTTATGTCAAAAAATAGTTTAAGAGTTGTAGATTTTTATGAAATAAATTTCATTGTTCTATCTGTACTTGTTTTTTTTTTTATTTCAAAACGGAACTTACTTTACAAACGTACCTCGTAATTTCAACTACTTAATTAATAATTTAGATATTCTTGTAAATAAGAAATCTTGGCCCATACAAAAATAATAAGTGTGTTAGACTATCACAAACATATGAAATGTTTAAAACAAATAAGTCTTTAAAAAAAAAAAAAATCTGGTGTGAAACACTCACACGACTTTCTCTTTCCAATGCAAACAATGAACAATAAATATAACCTAACAAGAGTAATAAAACATAAGAAATAAACAAAAAACTAACCCCATAAAACATAACCTTATTTTAATCACGAGTGAAAGACGCAAAATGAAAATCAACCTCAGTTTGGATTAAAAATACCAAAAATCACTCTTTCACGCTAAAAAGTTGTAGATCTTTTAATATAAATTTGATATACACTTGGGTCAATCCATATGAAGTGATAAAAAAATAATTTTTCTTTACTTGACCATTTTAAATATTTTTTAATATTTTATTTCCATATATCTTGGAAGTACAAAAATGATTTTATTAAATTTTTATTGCAGCCCACTTTTTTTGGCGGCCATTTTTGTTTTGCAGCGTGCGCCAATTTTGGGGCTTGCAGACGTTAACATAAACTTATTTTTCTTAGGACTAGATAATGCTAGAATACTGCAACAAAGACCATTTAATTCAGCATTTTCTCCTCTTTAAGTTTGTATTAGCCTAAGAAGCCTTATTTGTACCCTTACGGATGAAAATGCTCCTTAAAGTTTGGCAACGGAATTTACCAAATGCCACTTTTTGGAGCCTTGTTTTATGATGGAGTGGTCTGGTCACACTTGATTTTTTAATTGCAATTACATATAAACCTATATTCACTATAGTGAGAATCTTAACTCTGATAAATGTGGCTTTTAATTTTTATGATTTTTTAAAAATTGAAAATTTGCAATTTTTGCAAAGTTTGAAGCACAATATCTCTAATGGGACATGGGATAAAAATTTAATATTTTTACAGAGTATCTACCTGTATAAGAGGAAACTAAAGTAAAAATTTCAACTTTGATATTTTACTATGAAAAGTTATGAATTTTCAAAAAAAGTGTAAAAAACACACTAAAATTGTGTTTCAAACGCATTAAAAAATAAAATTGACTTTTAATTGCACAGAACAAGGAGGAAGGAGATGTGACAGTTAAGTTTTTTCATCCTAATGGACCTTCACCTTCTTTTTCATGGTCAAGACGCGAAGATTCATGCCCTGTATCATTACCTCATATTATTGCAGTTGTTGAACCCCCCTCTGACAACTTCTGGAAGGACATATCATTTTGATCCAGTGTGCATGATGTCAATCGATAAGAAAATTAGAGAGATTGATGTGGCATCAAGATGTAGGACATGACGTAAAGAGCAACTTAATTTTATAAAGCAAATTTTTATGTATAAAGTATATTAACCAAACTATAGTAAATTATGCATTATGTATTCCAATAACATGTATTTTTTATGTTACCTTTTTTTATTTTAAATCATACACTGCAATGAATTACTAAGGCATTTTACCATTAATTTTAACACAAATAAAACTTTTTAAATAAATAATAATGTACAAAAACTAACATATAAGCTTCAACAGTATTTCAAACAAGTGATAGGATTAATTCACAGTGATAATAGTTCATACTTGCAAACTAAACATTATTAAATAACCAAATGAAAAAATTAGTGTAACCGTATTATTTTTTTTCTAGAAAATTACGCATTTCTGAAAAATGTTTATTTTTAAATATGAAGGAATAAAAAAGCCATTAATTTTATTGTTGGAGAAGGTAGAAAATATCTTGGGGATTATGTCAAAAAAAAGTTTTGCTTGACTATCCTAATGCCTTAGGTAGATTTATCACTTTTTGAAAATTACGAAAATTAAATTGATGATTTATAGTAAGTGTACACTAAGAATTAGAGTGTTAATATATTTTTTTCTGAAATCACTATACTTCAATTAGTTAAACTTCAAATTTTCATGAATTTGTAGTGATAAATATTGAAGATACAATTTTTTTTCTTACATAGTGCACAGTACGCCCGTGGCCTCTAATGATGGACGACCAGGACTGTAATGCAAACTTTAAAGGGCTATAAAAAAAAAACCGTTAAAGATAATTCAATAAAACTTGGCATGTTTGTTTATCTATAATAAAGGAACAAATATACTAAGTTTCATCAAATTCTGAGACGAGTGGTGTTATGGCCTGGTTGAGTTGACATGGAATGACCCACTGTCCATTATACAAACATGCCACTAATCCATTTGTTTTGAATCAAGATTATGGCACTGCGTGTCTAAAAGACTTCCTTTTTTTTAAGAAGTTACTTTGAATTTTGGAAACATAATGGTGACTTGCTGATTTTTTTAGTTTTTCAATAAGTGATGAAAAACACTCAACCTATAGGTTTTAAAATTCTCGTCATTTCAGCCCGTTCGGTTGTTCCAAAATTCAAAGTAACTTCTATACAAGCAGTCGTGTACGACTGCTTGGTTTACTACCAAGCTCCAAATTTTGTGGTTAATAGTATTGATATATTGTTTTGGTACTCAGTTATACAAGGTATGGTCAAAAAGTTGCTGGAATTGATTGATAAAAATTTATTAAAAGTATGTTTAATATATTTTTATCTTATTACTTTCTCTCGCCTATATGAATACATAGGAAGGAAAGTATTGTTTTCATGTCCATTTTTCACTGGATCTACACGTTTTCAGACCCCCTGAACCCAAAAAACATGTTTTTAGCGATTGGTCTGTGTGAACAGAATATCTCAAGAACAGAACCTCGTACGAACTTGAAACAAGTTTGACACCACTACCGGACCCGACACGAACATTTTCATCAAAATCGGTCAACCGGAGGTAGTAGTTTATTCGTGTAATTTTTCACTTTTTTTGGTATTTTCTCAAAAACGGGCCTTAAGATTTTTTTAAAAATCACATGGTTTACTAAATTTTTTATGCTTTACAAGACAGGGTAGGTGCCATGTTAGCTGAAATTCTTGGTGAGGCTGTTTTCACATAAAAAAAATTGTTTTTTTTTAACATTGCGACTTTAATATGCAATGATATCATTGCATTTTAGCGCAAAAATGTATATAATAAAAGTTATAGAGAATTTAAAATCCTGCAACTTTTATACCAAATATTTTTTTGTATAACGCTTAGTTTAGTGGTAATTAGCGATTTTCTGTTTTTTTCCTCACAAAAAAGTGTGAAAAATCAATTTTTTAAAGATTTCGGCCTTAGTATGCATTTTATGACAAAAGTGTCTATAATCAAATTTATAGGAAATTAAAAGATTTCCAACTTTTAATAAGAGCATTTTTCTCTACAGAGCCTAATTTTGCGTGAAAGAGTAATTTTCCGTATTTTTAAGCCAAACTGAGGTTGATTTTCATTTTGCATCTTTCACTCATGATTAAAATTAGGTTATGTTTATTGAGGTTAGTTTTTTTTGTTTATTTCTAATGTTAGGTTTATTGTTAATTATTTGCATTGGCAAGAGAAAGTTGTGTGAGTGTTTCACACCAGATTTTTTTTCTATCAAAATACTCTCCTCCAGCATTTACATACTAATTTCACCTTCATACAATAGTTGGAAACGCTCCTGAGAGCCATTTTTCGAAAGTTCTATCAGCTGCTTTGTCGCATTTTCTATCACCTCTGACAAATAAGCAAAACGATGTCCCTTTAATGTCATTTTCAAGTAAAAATTGGGCAGTGCAAGATCGGCAGAATAAGGAGGGTGTTGCAGAGTGGTGACATTGTTTTTTGCAAGGTATTGTTGTGATGAGGCATTGCCATGCAACAAAAACCAATCATTCCCTGCCTATTTTCAGGTCGTTTTTGTTGAATTGCATTTTGTAACCGTTTTAAGATCTCCGTGTACGATTCTTTGTTGACCATTTCCCCTTCAGGAATAAATCATAATGAATCAAGCTGTGGTAATCAAAGAACACCTCCAACATTACTTCACATGGCGGAAGTGAAAGGCAGCCCAATCGGAACATCATTTTTATTGTCATGTAGTTTATTAATTCTAGTTCATCTTTATAGTAGTTAAAAAAATTTGGTGTGAACACACACAACTTTCTCTTGCCAACGCAAATAATTAAAAATATAACCTATCATTAGTAATAAAACATTAGAAATAAACAAAAAAACTAACCTCAATAAACATAACCTAATTTAAATCAAGAGTGAAAGACACAAAATAAAAATCAACCTCAGTATGGCTTAAAAATATCAAAAATCACTTTTCATGCTAAACTAGGCTCTGTAGACAAAAATTCTCTAAATAAAAGTTGTAGATCTTTTAACTCCCTATAAATTTGATTATATACTTTTTTGTCGTAAAATGCATACTAAGGCTGAAATCTTTAAAAAAATAAATTTTCTACATGTTTTAGTGAGAAAAATAAACAGAAAATTGCTAATTACCGCTAAACTAAGCGTCATACAATGTGAAAAATTATACAATAAAAAGCGTAAAATAAAAGTTCATAATTTACACTATTAATAACGCCAAAATTCGACGCATTCTACCGGTGCACACGGAAGTTATAGCCATTTACGCAACAGTTTACTGATATCCGATGTGACCGGATCTGGCACTTTTCAGAATACCCTCACATCTGACAACATCAATTCCTGGCACTCAAAGGGTTAAGGCAATTGCTGTTGCAAAAGGTGTAACCATGAATGACAACACAGAAATGTCTTTTATGATTACGTAGCGGGGGTTGCACCTTGCTATACAAATTTTTCGCTAAATGAACTTCACTTCAGAACGGATTAAATTTGTATTTGTATTAGGTTTCGCTTACATAATCTCCTCCAAGAGCGTATGTTCTCCCAGTCTGCGTAACCGGATTTACTTTTGTGAGAATATCCACAACTGACACACACCCACAGGAAGTCTGCATGTCTAGTGTAATATGAGACACTTATACATACAAACAACAGACCGTACGTAAATTCATACAAAAATTAACCCCACTCACACATAAACATAAACATACAAATTTACACAATCAACATAAATACCAGATGATTTACCACCTACAGATGATGAGTAATGAGAATAATAAAAACAAAAATAAAAAGAAAATTTTCTTAAAATAATAAAATGGATTGTTAGTTCATTCCATTTTAAATCTTTTAAGAAACAAGACATACTCTACAATTTTTAAGATAAAAAGGATTTTGAACATTTATTAATATTATTTTATTAAGAATCAATTCAATAATTTTAGAAGATTTAATTTTAGAAGATTTAACTATAAAGAAATTCAACAATTTTAACAAATTTTAAAGGATTTTAAAATTTTAATCATTTTAAATATTTATTAAGAATTTTCAAATAAAGAAACGTTGAATTTCGAGATCTTAAAACTTTTTGGATTTTTATTTACGAACCTCTGGGACAAAAATGGTGCCGTGACCAGGAGAGGGATTTGATATTTGGAAGGCTAATTCCATTTCAGGACCTATTTAGCACATCGTGAATTTCTTTTAGAAACCGATAATCAAGCCTTAGCCTGGCTTCTTTCCAGACCAAAACAGTTGGGTAGATTGGCTAGATAGATGGTTACTTCGGTTATCTGTTTTTAAATTTAAAATTAATCACATCCGTGGTTCGGATAATAATGTGGCGGACGCATTATCGAGGATGTACGATTTAAATAATGAAGATATCTCAAAAGATATTTCTTATATTAATACTTTATTATCACAGTTCCCCCTATCTTTTACAGACATAAGACAACATCAGGAACAGGATACCTTTATCCTTCAACAAAAACAACAAATGGATAATAAATTTTGTTTATCCAAAGGAGTCCTATGTCTAAAAGATAAAAACAATAATCCGACCAAAATCGTTCTCCCCAATTCCTTAAAAGATTTAGTATTTAAATATTTTCATCATTCGGAAATCGGTGGACATTTAGGTGTCGCTAAACCTATACACAAAATTACACGGTATTTTTATTGGCCGGCTGTATATCAAGAAATTCCTTTAAAAGTGAATGCTTGTACAACCTGTCAACGCAGCAAACCTGGAATGAATTATAAATGGGGAAATCTCAGTTCCAGAGTTCCAACAACACCGTTTGATACACTGTTTATTGATACAGTGGGTAGTCTACCAAAAACCAACCAAGGGTACAAATATATTCTAGTGGTGGTAGACGGTTTTTCAAAATTTACATGGTTAGCTCCATTAAAAAAACACTAATACATCCTCCATTATAGAGGAGTTAAAACGTATTTTTCAAAATTACTCCATCCCGAGGTTAATCGTCACAGATAATGCCAAAAATTTTAATTCAATAATTTTTAAAAACTTTTGTTTCAATCTAGGCATAAAACGAACCACCCTCTCCCCCTACCATCCACAACCATCTCACGCCGCACGATTAAACCGAAATCTTCGGTCTATTCTTATTGCATACCATGCAACTACTCAAACAACCTGGGATAAATCTCTATTTTGGTTTCAATTAGCCTTCAATATGGCTCAGCATAACGCGCATGGGGAATGTCCATTTGATATATTGCATACTTTTCCAGCTCAAACACCGTTGGATAGGGCATGGAATATCCAAGATATCCTTCATAGAAATCCTGTACGTTCAAGTAACATGATGTGTGACATTAGAAGAAAACTAATTAAATCTAATCATGATATGGCACGCCGATATAATGCTATGCGCCACCCCAATCCGTTTTCGGTGGGAGATAAAGTTTTGCTTAAAACTCACCCCGTAAGTTCGAAACGGAAAAATATTTGTGCAAAAATGGCATACCGATGGTCTGAACCATTTTATATCATCGGCTTCTCCACTCCAGTTACAGCCTTACTCCGTAAGACCGTTGGGGGAGAAATAACCAAAGAACACATTTCTAACCTTAAAAAGGTTACATAATTTGCTTACAAAAAAAAATACTTTTTAGGTGATGTCTGTCGCGATACTCGAGCTTGAGATGATTGTAACAAAACAAACAAAAAATGCTGTTTGCATGCTGTATGAATGTATTATTGAAAGGGGCCCCGAATGAACGAATTTTACCGTCTCAAGCCGACAACTGCTACGTACTCACCTTCTTTTTTTTAACATTTAAGCACCCACCCCTTATCCTTTTTTGCTTATGCATACTCCCCGGGGGGGGGAAGATTGTAATATGAGACACTTATACATACAAACAACAGATCGTACGTAAATTCATACAAAAATTAACCCCACTCACACATAAACATAAACATACAAATTTACACAATCAACATAAATACCAGATGATTTACCACCTACAGATGATGAGTAATGAGAATAATAAAAACAAAAATAAAAAGAAAATTTTCTTAAAATAATAAAATGGATTGTTAGTTCATTCCATTTTAAATCTTTTAAGAAACAAGACATACTCTACAATTTTTAAGATAAAAAGGATTTTGAACATTTATTAATATTATTTTATTAAGAATCAATTCAATAATTTTAGAAGATTTAATTTTAGAAGATTTAACTATAAAGAAATTCAACAATTTTAACAAATTTTAAAGGATTTTAAAATTTTAATCATTTTAAATATTTTAAATATTTATTAAGAATTTTCAAATAAAGAAACGTTGAATTTCGAGATCTTAAAACTTTTTGGATTTTTATTTACGAACCTCTGGGACACTAGGGTAGGAGAATGATCTAGCTAGTCCACATGGATGAAGAAAACTAATTTTGATATGGTTAGAGATAAATTAAAATTTGGGATTTTTCTTAGTCTTAGCACCTACTGCGAGTATACCAAATTTTAGCAAAATCTAAAATGGTGAGGTAAAATGGGTGCGTTGATTTGATATTGAGTGACCCTGTTTGAAATAAAAAATTTAGGGTTTTTCATTTCGTACCACTCAGATCATAATACGCTTTTGCCCAAAAATGCATATAAAGGCCGTGATCTTAAAAAACATATTTTTTATCAAGACAGCACAAGCCCCTCCAAAGAATTTCAGCAGATATGCCATTTACTCTCACTAGTAGAGCACAAAAAAATGTAGTATGTGAGGTAATTTTAAAAAACACCAAAGAAGCAATTTTTGAGAAAATAGCAAATATGAGAAAAATTGCACGAATAAACTACTAATTTCGATTGACCAATTTTGTTGAAAATGTTTGTGTTGAATCCCCTTATGGAACCAAACTGAAGTTCCACGTTTCAATTTTGTACCATATTCCGTTCTTGGGATTTTTTTGTTCACACACATTCACTAACCAATTGGTAAATCTCAATTTAGAAAAATCGACATGAAAACAATACTTTCCTTCCCTATACTGTTTGCTTCCCAACAAATCTGACGTATAGGGAAATTAACATTGGACAATGTACTGTCAACATTAATCTTATTACAAGAGTGTAATCTTACTTTTATTGCTCCAGTCATTAGGAAACTGAATAAAAATGAATCTACAAAGGATTTTAAGCTAATTATTTAATTACAAGTAAATAAAAACAAAATGTTATTGATTTCGACATAGCGCGATTACTTACATAACAAAAAAATTCGCTTCCATTGTTGTCTGAACATTAGCCTAGCAAGTAAAGGTGTCAGTTTATTTTCATTTTTGATATAACAAAAAGAGAGGTTTTCGATAAGAGGCCCGTGACTGAGTCCTACATATAAAGACTTTTTTTATTTATTTTTTCGTTAATTTGATAACTGATTATTATAAATTAAATAATGAAAAACATTTGAAATTATAATTGTAATTTTTCATTAAACTGAATATACCTTAACTTGTAAAGTTTTTTCAAAATTTACTTCAATTAATAAATTAAGTTGAGTATTAACTTGAAAAATTATTTAATAATAATTTAAAATAAAATTTTTTTGTAAAAATATATACCAATTTTTAAATGAAGTATAAGATTCAAACTCACAGCCTCTTGTTCTGTAATATCAAAAATGAAAATAAACTGACCCACTTTATACGCTCTGTTAATGTTCAGACAACAATGGAAGCAAAATGTTTTCTTACGTAAGTACCGCTCTAAATCGAAATTGAATAACATTTTTGTATTTATTTACTAATAATTGAATTATTAGCTATTAAAATTTTTTGTAGGCTCATTTTTATTCTGTTTCCAAACGACTGAAGTAATAAAAGTAAGATTATACCCTTGTAATAAGATTAATGTTGACAGTACATTGTCCAATGTTAATTTCCCTCTATGTCACATTTGTTGGGAAGCACGGTATAATCATGTAGCGCAACGGATTAAAAGAAAGAAACAGTTTTCCTCCATCTAATATTAAGACACATGCATTTGAAAAGTGCGATAGTAAAGTAGTCATTATTATATTACAATGGCCGCAGATAAAGTGTCAAAAGGTCTCCTGAGAAAATAAGGTCCGTTTTCCTACAGCTGATCACAAATCAGTCTTATTGCACAATTTAACACATCCCAGTTGATCGGCACAACCATCGGCATGCATCATGAAAATGAACAAAGACCTAGTAAAAAAACCAAGATTGACATGGCAAGTACCTTATCTGGGTCAACCTTATCGTACAGTTTCAGGACCAATAATACCCTGTCATGAATCATTTGAAGATCGAGAGGCGGCCCATGTGAGTAACACCGTTTCGGTGTGGCATTTAATCTCTGAAATTAGAAACAAAACACATCGCGTAAGTGTAAGTGACAGAATAAAATCCAGATACCTTTGCCGATGTCAGTTTATCATACGACTTGCAAACTTTTAGAACCCTCTCCTCAATCTCCGGCAAAGTGAGTATCGCTTGCATCGCAAATCCCCTTCTCATGACAGACCATATTTCAATGTCCTTTCCGTATCGCTAAATGAACAAACAAATCGCAAACTTCTGCTATTTCATTCCTCACAACCATACGATAATTACATTATTATCACTACTACATTTACGAAACGTGTCTGCGATCGGACACAAAATATCAGGTGTCAATTCACATCAAACTGAATCACAGACTTGTGGTTAATCAGTAGTGAAAACCTAATTTGGTGAAAATAGAATAGTTGCACAGTACAGCTTTTCAAAAGTTTAGTGATAGGGCATGTCTTCAGCTTTCAATACAGTCTCTTAAAGTGAACTGGACGGCACATCAGGAAATAAAAGGTATGGTGAGACTGCACACCTACTTCGCAGTCCCAGGTATCGGAATCTAACCGGATTTTGATACTTATGGACCAACCACCCATAGTTTCATCTTATAGTCGAGTTTAATTCCTTTTGAGCTTTGTTAGTAGGAGACAATGTTGCACAGTAGTGCCATCATCATCGTCCACTTCAAAGTTCAGCAGCGCATTAACCTTAAATTCCTAGCGAAATTAAAAAACCCATCAACAAAATGTTTCCAAATGTCAAAGGTTTCATGATGATCGTCCTGGTTGACCAGTGACTGCAACAAGTGAAATTCTCTGACTGAATGGGTATCTAATGGTCAAATCATTAATCAGAAATGCTACAAACAAGTTCAAATCCAGGAGAGGGATTTAAAGACAACACACCAGCTCACAGTAAAGCAGTTTTAGCAGACAAACACATCCTGTGCTTCAGCATCCGCTGTTTTTACCAGATCTTGCTCCATGTGATTTCTACCTGTGCTGGAAATTTAAAAGGGCATTGAAGGAAACATATTTTCAGTCTGTGGAACAGATAAAAGCAAAAACGGCAGTTGAACAGCATGATTCTTAATGAGCTTTGAACAAAGAGACGAATGTATACTGTGTAGCCTAATATAGATGGGGAAAGAGACTATGTCAGACAAGATGCCAAACATCTCTCAAGTGTCTTTAAACCAGATATCAGGCTGATCCAAATGCAGATGAAATTGAAATCAACAGATTTTGAAACAGTCCACGTCTAATAAGCTTACCAATTACACCATTTAGAAAACGTGAAGATAAGACAATATTAGGAGTTCAAAATAAACCAAATTAAGAAAAGCAACTGGTTATAACATGATAACACCCAAACTTCTAAAACATCTTCCCAAGAAAAGCAATAAATATTCATAACAACATTGGTTAACAGTGTAGGCCTACTCAGGGTTACCCAATATCCATTAAAGTGGACGTTTTACATCACAATAATGGTTTTAAAACCAGATAAACCGCCTGATTTAGCTTCATCATACACACCAATTAGTTTATTGCCAGTATTGTCTAAAAAAGCTCTTTTTTGCTTTTTTTAGTTTAAAAGGTCTTTTCAAAAAGATTGAAACCAATTTCGACTGAACATAAATTGATATCAGACCATCAATTTGGGTTTCAGAAGGGTCACTCCACAATTGAAAAAATACACAGATTAGTAAAGGGGGTTACAGGCAGTTTGGAGGAAGGAATGCATTGTTCTGCTGGCATTTTAGATGCTGAACTTAAGTTTTGACAAAATTTGGGATGTCGGCTTAATGTACAAAGTTAAAAGAGTATTAAGCCAACCTTTCTTTTTTATTTTACAATCTCATCTCAAAAAATTTTAAATGGTGAAATAAGATGACCTGTCATGTTCCAGGTATATTAACTCTGGTGTCCCTCAGGATCCAGTTCTTGGCTCATATTATGAGTACTCATGTATGAAGCACACTTGCCAACAACTGAAGGGATAGTTCAAGCTACATTCGCTGGCGATAAGATATTTCTCACTAAAAATGGAGATTCTATAGCTGCTTTAAACAAACTTCAGGAATGTTTAGACCAAATCTAACCATGGCTTAAAAAAATGTAAAGTCAAAATCAATACCGCAAAATTGCAGCATGTTACATTTAAAAAGCGGAAAAATACTTTTCCACAAGTAAAACTTGGAGGTGTTAATTTACCACAAACTAAAGTAGTAAAGTACGTAGGTATGCATCTTGACAGAAGGCTAAATTGGAAACCCCATACAAGAATGAAGAGGAATGAATTGAATTAATAAACAAAAGCATGTACTTACATATGAATAGTCTGAAAACCAAAGGTATTTCAGACTATAACAAGAGCGCCATGGTTTGCAAAGAATGGAGAAATACACATTTTTGCAACCTTCCTGAAGTTGTTGATGAGGTAAGGCGTTTTAACAAAAAATATCAGATGAGACATAAAAATCACAAAAATTAATTGGCCATAAATCTTGCGAACAATGCAGAAGATGTTAACATGCATAAAACATTAATCATGTTTTGGACTTTGGTGAAAGAGTTTTAATGCACATAAAAATTTTTTTTATAGTTTTACGTCTGTTTTGTAATTGTTGCTAATGCAAACAGTGATAAGGATAATACATGATGATGAGCGATAACAAAATGCCAGACCAGACCGGGAATCAAACCCGGGCCCCTGGCGTAGAAGAAGCAATATCATGGAACATTAAAAATTATAGGGCCTAGTGAGTGAAACTTGTTCCATAATATAAAATGTAAATATTTTTGTACACAGTAATTTTCTCTTATAAAAACTGAATAATTTATATAATATAATATAATTTAGGTACTCTGGGTAGGTAATGAGACCTCAACTTGTCATTTGTTAATGGTTCATTCATTAAATAGATACACAAAGGGAAGAACAACAGAGAAACAATTCCATTGTGTATCCCACATCTTGATTAGTACATCAGTATACAACATACAGCAATTGTAACAGTAAATACACAACGGTGTAACGCTAATATTAAGTATAATCTGTATTAATATTCTCTTGGCAAATTAACCCCCTGCCAGTTCCTGACGGAATATTACGTCGCACCGATAATGCACGAAAAAGGCCGCTGACGGAATATTACGTCAGGAGTTTTTGTCCTGTTTTATTTTGCTTTGTGTCGACTTATTACGACTATAGCATTAAGTATTTAATTTCACTGTCTTTCACAATGATATAGAGCGCTAGTACGTAGCTTCAAAGTAGTCTACAGTTCATCCATTCTTAGTTTGCTCCTACTGTCAACAAACAAAAGCCACCTACTACAGAGTGCACGCTAGAGTCTGCGACTTTACGAATGTCGTATTCCTATTAAGTTAACTATTATTTAAATTATAATTACTTAAAGTACTAAAAACATCAGTCATGATATGATGTAGGCCTAACACTTTTATTTAGAAAAATACTTTTAAAAGTATTTTGTATATAAATACTTTTGAAAGTATTTTGTTGTTACTTTTTAATCAGCGTGTACTCATTTTTATATAATGCGCATGCTCAGTGATGTCATTATTTGTTTATATTAGAAGCAAACTAAGAGAGGCTGGACTTTACGCATATTATCACAAATGCGAAGTGACGTTGTCATTAGTTACGGTGGTCCATGTGCTCAAATAACCTATAAATGTAATGATTTTTATTATGTGTTTATAAGTATTTTTTAAAGTGATTTTTATAAGTGTTTATTTTATGAGTAATTTTATAGAAAAGAAGGTAATTATTCAATTATGTAAATGAAACAATTATGGGCTTATATTTTATTTTATGGACTTACAGAATATACTTCAATAATACAACATTAAGATAGGTTAGGTAACCAATTTTTTAAAATTATGAATAAAATATAATTATATTACACGAAAAAATATTGCTTTTAATATCATATTAAGTCATAATTAGCTGTAATAATTATGTTAAAGCAAAAAAAAAAAATTGAGCAAAATAATATTCATTTCTGAAAAAAATAATAAACCGGTAAGGGGTTAATATATTTGTTCCAAGAATTGAAGATTGATTAAATCTGCTTAGTTTTTAACTCAAATAAGGTCATAAATTGTTCAATAACACTTAGCATTTTATAATACTACCCAATACTAATCTATTATATTTATTTCAATCGATAAACTGGTAGGTATTGGAAAAATTTGCCAAATAATCAAATGAAACCTCCCTTTGGCCTATCCTAATAACGGAAACTAAACCAGTTTCGGCCAATATAAAAACTGAAAATTGTACACTTAATTATATTTAAGATCGCTAAGTTTAAAAAAAGTCAAACAAAAGGAGTTTGTAATATTTTACTAGAGCAAGAATACAATACGTACAATATTACACCAATATTGCCGTAACATGGCATTCAATGACCTAGAGTAGGACATAGTTCGGTCGATATATAAATAATTACCTGTGAAGGTAGAATTGAAGTACATGGTATTGATCTCGGTAATCTCGAGTGTACATATTTTTGAGAAATTATTAAAACAGATGACTTACAAATTTGTGTTCTAATCACATTTTTATTAAAATTCACAGCAGTTCGCCCCAAACACCGAAGAGCCGCCATTTTCCGCAGAACGATAATTATCTCTTTCTGTTTCTGTTATTTTTCTCCTGATACCGAACAACAGATGTTAATAGTATACAAATATAAAACGCGCATTTTGAATAAAAAGAAATGTTTAGTGTGTTCTGATTATTTACCAATGTTTATCGGTATATCATTTGAAAATTAATAATTGCAATATTAGTACGTTCCAAATATAAAATACGTTAAATGGATGGAAAATATGTAAAAACAGATTGTTCCCATTATATTATATTATTATTGAATTTTTTATTTTAATCGATGTGATTTCTTAATATTGAAAAAATTTTAAAATTTATAATATTGAACAGCATGGGAAAAATGTTTAATATCAGCTGTTCCATTCGTCTGCGACCGCGTAGTCATCACAGTTTATACATGACGCTTTTAAAGCAGTGACGTTTGTTTTAAAATGGGCACTACTGATAGTAAGTTAAATTTCAGAAAAGCTGTTATTCAGCTTACGTCAAAAACCCAAGTAAGATTTTGTTTTTATTCCATGCTATACGATTTCATGAAAGTACTACTTTTAATTGTCGATTATGTATACCTAACCAAGAATACACAGTACCTAGTTGTTTGTAAAAACATATGTTGACGACCTACTTCAGTATTTTTTTTTAAAAACGTTATAAGTTTTGTTAGCAATAATATAATATTAATAAATTTACTGGTATAGACGTCAGATCGATAGTTTTGTTGGCATATAATTGAATTTAGTTCATGCGCTCGCTTTTACATACGCGATACAGTTACATAAAATAAATTTAGTTTTTAAACTATTTATATTAATTTTCCTAATGTTAACACATGAAAAGTATTCTCAATATTTTAAAAATTATGCTGTTCTATTTTTTCTTCTTATCATTTGATAGATGCAAATTGCATCATGCAATTGATCACTTCAGTTATTGTGTACTGGAAGTTCTTCTCCGGTTCTTTTCCTTGTATCTCTTCGTTCTGACTGATCGTGCTCGTCTTCCTTCATCTTTGGTTTAAATCTAATGTGTTTAGCGTTTATTAATTAGAATTTTTCAGTATTATACTCTAGATCTCCAACTTTATTCCCAATTCTTCTATATCCTCTTTAATTTCATTGATCCTAGTTGGTGCCGCTTTTTTGCTATAAAGATTCCTTATTATTCTGTTGGTTATTCTAATTTAGTGGCCAAAGAACAATATTCT
Source organism: Catonia carolina (assembly GCA_035578175.1). Taxonomy (NCBI): domain Eukaryota; kingdom Metazoa; phylum Arthropoda; class Insecta; order Hemiptera; family Achilidae; genus Catonia; species Catonia carolina. The sequence goes on from JAQMRL010000004.1 coordinate 7,927,057, forward strand.
TTTCTCTTCTTTGAGTCTATTATAGGTTCATTTTCTTGGTAGACTTGTTTGTTGGCAGTCTCCATTCACCCTCTACGTTGTGATTTTTGCCAGTACAGGTTCTAAGGTTTCTTCTTTCCAGTTTTTGGATTTTATCTGTTCTATTTTTCTGGTTTAACTTTAATAACGTTTCGCACCCGTTTGTAATTTCTGGGTGTACTCCCGTTTTATAATGTGTGATTTTAGTATGAATTGACATGTATTTTTTGTTATAGACCTAAGTGTCTTTTGTATATTGTTGGGACCTGGTTAGTTTTTTGGTTCTTTCTTCTCAGGGCTCCTTTTCATTGTTATTGTACGTTATAAAAAACTAAATTATTGGTTATTATTGGCTAAAGTATTGGTTATATAAAAGCTAAATTTCATAATTTGCTCACGTGTTTAAAATTGCATTGGTTTTACAACACACTATAATATCTCTTGTTTTAGCTTTTTTTATTATTGGGGACTGTTTTGATTTCAACCAATCTGATTTGATAGCTGATGGTATTTCTACATAATTTCGATCCAGATGTGTTTTCTTAATGTATGATTGTCAGCGGGTTGCCATTTAATATCATTCGCCAGCTTGTTTTACTTAACACTTCAAACCAACATTGTATTGGCTGACTATAGTTACTCGAGACACGAGTTTGCCTTTGGTTGTAACGAGGGGTAAAGAGGGAAGCATCAGTGCGCATGTTTGACTACTTTGGTATCAGTTTGCCACCACAACAACGTAAACTATACTTAAAGAACATACAGTATATCATGGAACTTTTTGTGAGTTAACTATACGATTATAATTTGTTACCGTAAACGGAAATGTTGGTTACTTGAAAACATTGTCGAACTGTTCAAAGTGCTGAACGAAATCTAATATGCTGTGTAATAAAATGCTGTAAAGTTGAAGCTAAACAAAAATATCTCTCCGTACCTCTTAACAAAAGCCGTGAGCGAGTGACTAACTACTGTGATGTTTCTTTTCCACAATTTGAAATGTAAAGCAGTTAAAAGTTAAAGACAGTAAAGAAGATAATTCTTCAGTTTTTTTGACAGCAGGTAAAAAAGCAACGGTTATATCAGTAAGAAAGTGATGCAGACATGTGAAAAGATATTACCGGTTTTAAAAGAAAGGCTAAATTTTAGTTGGAAACTTTGTACGTTAAGAAAACTGTTAAAGGAAATGGGGTTTAAGTGGAAAAAGTGTCAGTCACAACAAAGTATATCAATTGAAAGGCATCATGTTTTTAACAAACGATGCAATTGGACAGTAGTAAAATATATTGTCTGACTGTTGAGGTTGGCAGCACTGTCAGATTTCTCTTCCCTTCCTCACAGCCCATATGCAATATGCAAAAGGCATTCTTGTGACTCACGATCTATAACTGAACTGGCTTGTATGCTGCACTATATTGATACGATAGTTGATCTTGTGTAGATAGAAACGTGAGGTAAAACATGTCAAAGAATGGAAAAGTGTACTTTAATTTCACAGTGTTGATGTTCACGAGCCGTCAATGACATTGGGTTAATATTTGTTGCAGCCAATAGATGCAAGCGATGATTCATTTTGGGACCAGTTTTGGTCACCTGATGTGACAAATGTTCAAGATGTGTTTACTTTGGTGCCGGCGCCAGAAATACGTGCGTTAAGAGAAGAAGCTCCTTCTAATTTAGCGACGCTGTGCTACAAGGCAGTGGAAAAGTTGGTGAAAGCTGTCGACAACAGTTGCCGTACTCAGCAGGAGCAACAAATTGGTCAGTTACGCCGCACCATCTGTCCTTAATTTCCATTATATTCGTACTAGAGTTAATTTCTACTCTTCAAGGAGTTGCAAATATCACAGGGGTTGGCACAACTTTCTCCGGCCGATGCAACTAATGAACAGTGTAAACTAACATTAGTAACAAAACATTAGAAATAAACAAAAACTAACCTCAAAAACATAACCATATTTTAATCATGAGTGAGTGATGCAAAATGAAAACTAACCTTAGTTAAGCTTAATAATACGGAAAATCACTCTTTCACGCTTAAGTGGGCTCTGTTGAGGAAAATGCTTAAAATAAAAGTTTGAGATCTTTTAATTTATACACTTTTGTCATCAAACGGATACTACCGCCAAAATTTTAAAACAATTATTATTTTTACAGATTTTAATGAAAAAGAAAACAAAAAATCACTAATTACCGCTAAACTAATAAGCATTTTACAAAGAAATGTTTGCAATAAAAATTGTAGGTTTTTAAATTGTCTACAACTTTGATTATGTACACTTGTATCCTGAAATGCATTTTAAGGCTGCATTCTTAAAAAAAACAATTTTTTCTGAGAGGGCACACACAGCCTCCTCAGGTATTTCAGCTGACATGGTGTCTACCCTATCTAGTAGAGCATAAAAAATGTAGTAAATAAGGTGATTTTTAAAAAAATTGTAGGAGCAATTTTTGAGAAAACTGCAAAAAAGTGAAAAATGACACGAATAAACTACTACTTCTGGGTGACCAATTTGATGAAAATGTTCGTGTGGGGTTCTCTAGTAGTACCTAACTTAGGTTTCAAGTTTCAGCTTCATATGGTGTTCTGTTCTTGAGATGTTTTGTTAGGTTCAGGGGGTCTAAAAACGTGTATATCCAGTGAAAAAAACGATTTTGAAAAATCGACATGAAAACAATAGTTTACTTTGTATGTGTATATATATATATATAATATTTTTTAAACATGTTGTACTGTGTGTTGAATTTACTTTAGATAATATTAAATTACCAGTAAACACACAAAATTAGCAAGAATGATCTTACCGTTAAGTTAATAAGGCCTTTTCAGATCCCTGGATCCATCATCAGTCAACTCACAAACACTATAAAATTCTTTCACGGGCAATGCATTGCCTTGTCAATTCAAGTCATGACTGAATAAAATTATTTGTTACTAGTTAAAATTATTTCTTATCAAACTGGTGTACCAATAGAAATAAATCATCTTGCTCAAAATTTACCTGGTGGTTTATTAATTTAATTTTTGTGTTTATAAATGTAATATTTCTCCAAATGTTCAAGTTTATTTTTATCATTACAAATTTCCAAGATTTCAAGATTATTTTCTATATCTGTAATTTTATGTTTGTTGGAAATCAGGTGCTCTGCTACATTTGAAACTGTTTTCTTGGATTGTGAGGCCATATATATAGGGAAAACAGATAGATCCTTTAAAGCCAGATTTTTGGAACATTTGAGGGCATTTAAGAATAAAAAGAAAACAGTTTCAAATGTAGCAGAGCACCTGATTTCCAACAAACATAAAATTACAGATATAGAAAATAATCTTGAAATCTTGGAAATTTGTAATGATAAAAATAAACTTGAACATTTGGAGAAATATTACATTTATAAACACAAAAATTTTAAATTAATAAACCACCAGGTAAATTTTGAGCAAGATGATTTATTTCTATTGGTACACCAGTTTGATAAGAAATAATTTTAACTAGTAACAAATAATTTTATTCAGTCATGACTTGAATTGACAAGGCAATGCATTGCCCGTGAAAGAATTTTATAGTGTTTGTGAGTTGACTGATGATGGATCCAGGGATCTGAAAAGGCCTTATTAACTTAACGGTAAGATCATTCTTGCTAATTTTGTGTGTTTACTGGTGGTTTAATATTATCTAAAATATATATATATATATATATATATATGTATGTGTGTGTGTAACTATCATTTTCGCGTCTGTACATTGACATTTTCCTAACAATCTGGAATCCGAGTGCAATTTGGCGTCCAGATACGGATGCCAAATTGTAATCCTTAATAAAAATTTATTGTGACGTGGTATTTTGATGTAATTTTTTCAAACAAAAGTAGATTGTTACGGGAAACTATATTTATTTTTTGAGAATTTTATTGTTCACCAGAGAGACATAAAAAAATAAATAAATTTTGGTACCGGATGCGAAATTGCGGGGTTTTGAACTATTTATATACATCTTACCTTGGAGAGTTTCTCACCAGAGTGCTCTAGTATCGCCCCTATGTAAAAATATACGTATATTATGTATATTTTCACAGAGATGTCAGTTTCACATCTACTATCAATTTCGCGTCCACCCGTTAAGAATATAAATAAATATTGTGTTGCGTTAAGAAAAAAAAGTTTAAAATAGTAATAAAACACGTATATATTAATCATTGAAATACAGTTCTTTCAAAACTCACGATCTAATTTACTAAACATTCGAATAATTTTTATTCTGCAAATTTTTTGATATAACCAATATAAATAAATAAAATAAAATTATTATATTTAATAATTTTTTATAGAATTAAAAATCTCTCTTTTCCGATAAGACGATTTTTTAAGTTGACTAACTATCCTGGAAGGAAACCGGTGCTGCGAATGGTAGTGTCAGGATTAAATTATTGTTATGGCTGGCAGATTTATTTCTAAACGCATTGTATAAACAAGGTCATTTTGAAGAGTTTTCCCCGTTGTTCTGTCGCCTTCCATACATGAGTTCATTGCACCCGCTTTGGTTTCTTTTTTTCAAATTAGGCATAAACCAACCATTAACGATTCCATGAACAACACCTTTCGTAATTTCTTTAGTACCCACCGGGTTGGTCTAAATGTAAAGTCGTCGCTGCAAGTCAGTTATTTAACAGCTGATTTTCGGAGACCAAGGTTCCAAGTTTAAATCCTAGTAAAGTTAGTTCTTTTATACGGATCTGAATACTAGACAGTGGTTACCGATGTACTTTGATGGTTGGGGTTCATGAATCATGCTCTTTTAGGAATGGTCGGTCTTGGTCTGTACGAGAATACACCTCATTTACACGTCATACATATTCTCATATCAAGGTCAAGGGGTTGCTTATTGTTCTTAATTGAAAAGATTGCAACCTACACACATTAGGGATAAAACAAAACAAAGATTTGTTTAGTAATTTAACATTTTATTTCATTTTTGTTTAAACATTACACCGCCTGACAATTGTCAATCAAATATTTCTTGATTACGTTTACGAAATGAAAAAAGAATGTGCATTTTGCTTTTTGCCCACTCTCTCTGCAAAGTGATTTTTGTAATGCTATTTCATATCATATAAATAATGTCGCCTTAATTACTAGGTAGTTTTAGCAGTTTTACAGTAAATAAAACTTTTTCTAAAACATAATAAATAAAAAATGGACAAACAGTATATTATTATTAGCTTTCTTGTACGCTTAAAAACAATGCGATAAAAAATTAAACTAAGAAATTAGAGAAATAGCATACTTAACAAGGCAGACCTGAACCAAGGAGGCCTATTTTGATATTTATTCTGCACCAATTTTGTTTCTTTATAAAATTCTGGATAGAGATTACAGATTTACCTGAAAAAAATTTTAATGGTAGACTAAAGTACACCCATCCAGTTTTACTTCCTTTTTTCGCTTAAATAATCTGAACAAACTACTTTCTTTTATAAAAATACCCGGAAAAACGAAAGGCCATCGATTTAGGCAAAAAAGTTTAAATATTAATGAGTGGGGGGACCAAGAGTGAAGTTAGTACCATCCAGTTAACCTCAATTTTCTCGTGAGTATGAGCTAAACAATCGTAATTTTTATGGAACGTTTCGAAACACCAGTGGGACCCTTGATAGGGATAACGATAAAGTTTAAATTGAATTTCTTAGCGCATCACCACCTGTACAAGGGATAAGTTTTTCACGATTTTCTCGCTAATTTCGGCAGACCAAACAAAACATTTTACAGAACAATCCAGAAAAAATGAGAGTTATCATTTAAAGTAAAAATACTAAAGTATTGAATGCATGGTCTTATACTTACCACTCCAAAATTTTCTTTGATTTTCTCGCGTATTTACACAGAAAAATCGAAAATTTTTGCAGAATGAACCGGAACAAACGAAGGGCTGTTAATCTATGTAAAAAACTTAAAATGTTGAGTAGAGGAGGGTTAGTGGGAAGTTAGCACCACCCAGTTCTTCTCGATTTTCTCGCTTATTTAAGAGGAACTAACAAAATTTTTTGCGAAACCATCCAAATCAAACGAAGGTATCCATGAAGAGCAGAATTTTAAAAAGTTGAACGGGGGGGGGAGCCAGTGTGAAGTCAGCCCCTCCCGACGTTTTTCTCACTTATTTGGGCGGAACAAACCAAACATTTTCCTGAATAATCCGGTAGAAACGTACAACAATCGATTGTACTAGTTATTTTTTAAATTTTTGTATAGGGGCCAACTTTACAGTCCTGGTTTGAACTTCTACAGGTTTAGCTAAGTAAAACAAGGAGTGCAGTAGTTTAAAATTGCCTTCCTCACTGAGTTGAAAAATATGCTTATCAGCATGCCAGGCCCTATGAAAAGTACCTATTTCCACCCTGCAAATGACACACCTCACGTTATTCACCACAGGGTCTGGCTGCATAATGAATTTCATTACTCTCAAAGGAGACAACTCTGATAAGTATCTTTTACACTTGTACCTCTTCTGTTCTTAAATACTTCAGTCATATGTTTGGCTTATCATGTGATAAAAACAGAACTAAATTTTTTTAGCCCGGGAACAAGCAAATCGAGTGCAAATAATTTAACACTCCACCTGCCTGTTATGTGTGACTCCTTACAGTACTATTATTTTATTAAAGACAGTTGCCACTGACAATCAGAACATGCATTTTATTTATCACTTAGGCGAGTAAATTTAAATCGATAAATTAAAGAATACCCACATCGAAAAAATGTTTACAAACGGCGAAACAGTTTTTACAAATGATAATAAATTGATATGAGAGTAGATTAGTCGATTTTTTAAGTAAATTCAGTACATTCGCAAATGTCCAACACTGGTTCCGAAAGTGTAGGCCAACAGAGACTGTAATTTCCCGGTACTGAAGAAACTTATTGAAATTAATCAATAGCAAAAAAATTCAATTTTATTTATTTTTTTGGTTTTGATCTTATCCCGTACGGTTTACCCATAAAAAAATTGAGGTGTATGGTATTAGAGAGGCAGCTATTGATTGGATCATATCTTATCTCAGTGACAGAGAACAATCCGTCGAATTATCATCCAATCATAGCAAAGTTAAAACAAAATACAGATTTAATTTTCTACAAGTTAAAAGTGGAGTTCAACGAGATAGCAGTTAGGACCCTTGCTAATTCTAATTTTTATTAACGATCTCGCTAATTTTCTTGCCCTCTTCATTGTTATATTATTTGCTGATGATGGGACAATATCTCTCGAAGATGAAAACTGTGAACAAGGTTTAAGACTAAAGAAGCTTGAAGTAAGCTTGTAGACTGGATGCAAAAAATAATCTAGTTCTCAACTCAGGTAAAACTGTGGCCAAGTGCTTCACTGGTCGTAAGGAAATAAGTAACCAAACTAAGAATATCTCCATTAATGACGATACCGTATATCAAAATCTTCTGTAACAAGTAAGTTACAAATTTTTTTAAATTAATGTTAGGTAGCAAACTATCCTGGAACAGGCGTATTAAAGAACTTGTCTGCTATAAAATCAAATCCTACTGCTACGGCCTAAAATGCTTAAAATAAGGTACTGAGCGTACCAATACCTTTGGGTATTTATTATGCTTACAAATTCTCACATTTAAAATACAACGTTACGTCTTGGGGAACTCTGAGTAAAACAGGTGCCGCCTTCTGTATGCAGAAACGGGCTGTTAGGGCCATCTTAGATATAGCTAACGACGTGATTCTTAAGTTTTTTTTTAAAAATAGATGTACTAACGTTCTCATGCATTTAAATTTTTAATGAGAGTGCATTATTTCTGAAGAAGAATGAGCATTCATTCTTGAAAAATAAAGCTATCCATTCGCACCCGATAAGACACGAAAATTATTTTTGTATTATCCAACACAGAACTACCGGATACGAAAAAGCACCGTTTATGCCTCTGTCAAAATTTATGACAACCTACCGAATGATTTGGAAGGCGTTTCGTCTCAGTTTTAAAATTAAACACAGTTTGTTCTAGAAAACAATTTTATAATAGCCAAGAATTTTTTAGTATCCACTGTAATCAATTTATGAAAAACAGGATTTAACTGCGTCGTCCGAGTGTACATGTTTATAGTAAGTTTTTGGTAATTTTTTACGCCATAGAAATTTTATAATCGTATGATAATAATAATTTTTAAAATAATTATATGTAATTAAATATTTTTCTTTTCTTTTTGTTATGTTTGTTTCCATTGATTGGTTTTTTTATAATTCTTTGTTATTTCATGCGTAGGCCTAATGTTTAGTTTCTGTTACTTGCCGTATTTATTTAGTACTTCCCCACACTTTCGTGGATAAAGAAGAAATAACTAGGGTGCGGGTGTTATTTGAATGCGGTAATTTATTCCGTGTTTATAGTACCAATTTATGTAGAAGTGGGTACTGAAACGGTTTCATAGAACCAAATTCAAGATATCAGTGGGGAGATGTAACGATGTTTGCATTAATAAAACTTTCAAAACTGCATTCAAATAAACAATACACTAAATGGACGGCAGAAGAAAATTACGTTTTCACAGCTCTCTGTAAGAATCGAGCCCCCAGATATTTTACCTTTTTTTTGGTTTACCGTCCGGCTGTTCTGCAATTACTGCTATCCAGACAGTGATTGATAAAATTATTTTTTTTCTAACGTATGATAATATGCCTTGCCTGAATGGGATTCGAACCCAAGACCGCGTGATGAGAGGCGAGTACGTTACCAAATACACCAATGCGGCCGGCTGATCTTTTACCAGATTTGTGTTTGGATAAAAGATGCTTGGAATGGAATTTCTGGCGAATTAGTGCAGAAGAGTTTTTAAAAATGCGAAATATCTAACGGACTTGATGGTATGATCACCTTTGGCAGAGCGACGTGGAGGCCAACTCTTCTGCAGACGATGAGTGTGATGAAAGTCCGGAATAACATGTAATAAGTAACCCTACTAAACGTTTACTCCTTATAATTTTAAAAAAAAGCTAATCAATAAAATGTTATCATACTAACATAGGTAGGCCTATCTATACGCCTGTTGAAACTATATTTTTAAGATGGTATCTTCTTTTTGTTTTACAGAATCGAGTATCCGATTCTGTAAGCTGTATTATGCTGACATTATATCTACCCCCTACCTATTCTCAAATGAATAGGTAATTGTTAATGTAATATTGTAATACTAATTACCTAATTATTATTCTAACTTCAACAAGACTTAATAAATACTTCATATTCTGCATCGGGTTTCTTGTTTTTTGTATCATATTAGGTGATACATGAGTTATTTTTTTTCGATTTTCAGTCCAAAAAATCGTGTTGCGGGGCTTATTCGAGGGCAGAGGTTACTCGAGTATGTAAGATGTTTTGTCTATTTGTGGGATTTGTTTTTAATTTAGTCACAGTTAAACTTATTGAAATGTATGTGTAAAAGTATCAAATAATGTTCAAATTGTTCCGTCATATAATTATTTTTTATTTCTTTCTTGTCAATTATAATGCTCAACATTTAATGAACAACTATGAAGTTGGATTATGGATATGGACACTGTACACTATTAAGAATTCGTTTGTAATCTGTTAGTCCTAGCATAATGTTTGGCTGCCCTGGTCAAGGTTTTCGCATAGTTTTTCTTGGCCTCTCCAAGTGAATGCCTTGTCGTCTCCTTTTTGTCTTTTGTGCAATAGTATAACCTTCCAGTTCCTTATCTCAAGCATTTTGACTTGTCATATATAATGCACATTATTTTACATGACAATAAGGTTTATTTATTTCATTATTTATAATAATGATTCCCAGATTGGGTGGTTGGTAGTAAATAAAATACTAAAAACCGAAAGGATGTCAACAGAAAGTGGCCACCATGGTTTTTATAACACTGGCTAATTTAAAAGAACATGCAGAGAAGAATATCAGGGTTTTGAAAACTGTGCCTGAACGTTTTTTAGACGAAAAATAAACTTGGAATGGCCTGTTAAAGGATAAACTTCAACGTGTACAAAACAGCTGGATACGAGAAGAAGTATTAATGTAATGTATACTTTGTTGAAAATCAAAGATTCCCATTTCTCGAGAAGCTAGAATAAAAATACAAACTATGGCTAGACCGGACTGCATTCAAAGGTTGTAAAAATTTTACTAGCCATCATACTTTTTTAAAATTTATAAAATCATTTTGATTCAGTCACTGAAACATAGAAATATAAACCTAGAGAGAGCGAGGCTTGGGAAGACCTAAAAAGAGATGGATACCGGAGCAGGCCATTGAGCCTAATCCTTAACAGATGATGATGATGAAATCATTTTGAACACCGAAAATACAATGTTTGTGTTAGTGTTCACCGAAAAATTATTCGAATGTTAAGTAAATTAGATTGTGAGTTTTGAAAGAACTTTATTTCGATGATTAATAAAAATGTGTTTTTATTGCTGTTTTAAACTTTTTTTTCTTAACACAATACAATATTTATTTATAACATGTTTTATCTATTTTCTTAACTGGTGGATTCAAAATTGATAAGCATTTGAGAAACTGACATTCCATTCAGACCATTAATAAATTTTAAGACAGCTCCGGCATATTTTGTATCCAAAGTAATAGACAACATACTCAGAATGAAATTAAAATTAGCATACACATACAATGTAAATAACGGATACGAGTTAGTTAATAAATTGCACAATCTGAACATTAATAGAAACACAAACTTAATATCGTACGATATAACCAATATGTATTCCAATATACCAATTGAAACAACAATAGAAATAATACGAGGGTAGGCTGATAAGTAATGCACACATGCTTGTAGAAGACGAACAAAAAGAAATAGCAAGATGGGGTAAATAACAAATTAAAGTACAAATCTTAACCTACCAAATTATCTATTTATTTTTCAATATAGTCACCGTTAAGCATTACACATTTCTCCCAACGTTTAACAAGTTTTTTCATTCCGTCACTGAAAAATTCTTCCGACTTTCCTCGAACCCAGGACGCAATAGCTGCCTTCACCTCATTGTCCGAGCTGTAATGATTACCCTTAAGGTCTCTCTTCAGTAGAGGAAAAAAATAAAAATCGCAAGGCGCAAGGTCGGGAGAATACGGAGGGTGTAAAATTGGTTGAAACTTCAGGTTTCTCAGAGCCTCTCCAGTTGCACGCGAAGTGTGTGGACGAGCATTGTCGTGTTGCAAAATTATTGGCGCCAGGTTGCCTCTAACACGACAAACTCGACGTCGGAGGTGTTTCAGAGTCTGTATATACTGAGCAGAATTTACCGTTGCCCCTCGTTCCAGATAATCAGTCACATAAACTCGGCGAGCATCCCAAAACACAGTCAAAAGAATTTTTTTTGCGGACGGTTGTGTTTTGAACTTTTTCACAACAGGAGAATGTGGATGACGATATTCAGCGCTCTGCCTTTTTTCTTCGGGATCGTAATGATGAACCCATGACTCGTCCCCCGTCACAATATTCAAAAGAAAGTCGTCTCCTTCGTCACGGTAGCGCTTCAAAAGTTGTTCACAGCATTCCAATCGACGCTGTTTATTCTCGTCTGTCAGACGGCGTGGTACCCATCGTGCACAGATTTTACGGTATCCCAATTGTTCAATAATGAAGCCAACACGTTCCTTAGATATTCCAATTTGGTTTGCGATACGCTGTTGAGTGATTCGTCGGTCATTTTGAATCAAATCATCGATGAGTTTGCGACGATTATCGTCTGAGGCAGTGATTGGTCGTCCACTGCGTGTTTTGTCAACAATTAAGGCTTTTCCAGGTTGGCAATCACGAAATTTTATTACCCAACGATTCACAGTAGACCTATCAACAGTATCGTCACAATAAACAGCCTTTAAACGACGATAAATCTCACTAGGATTCACTTTCTCAGCAGTTAAAAATTCGATAACAGCGCGTTGTTTAATTCTCGTTGACATAGCACCAGAACACGAAGCCATACTTCCACTACTCAAAACAAACTGAATGAAAGCAACGCCTTCAAACTGCGCAGGCTTGTAGAGGAGAAATAGTACTTCCACATGCCACCAGGCGCGCTACTGAAGTTTATTTAGTTGTCTTCTACAAGCATGTGTGCATTACTTATCAGCCTACCCTCGTAAAAAACAAGTTATTAAAGACGGAAAATGAAAGCTTTATTAATACAATAATCACTATTATACGAAATATATGCAAACAAAATTACTTTTCATTCAACAATAAATTCTATTCACAGGATGAGGGATTACCCATGGGTATGCCACTATCAGCGATTATGTCAGAAGTATATATTCAACATTTTGAAAACATCATTGTGTATAACATAACACAAATACATGATATAGTCTTATGGGCAAGATATGTTGATGACATATTAGTTATCTACAATCCAAGTATAACATCAGAGCATACTATCATATTAAATAAGCTCAACTCATTCAATAGTAAACTTAAATTTACATTTGAAACTGATAAAAATAGAACAATAAATTTTCTGGATATAAATATAAAGATTAATAACAACAAGATAGAAACTAGCGTCTATAGAAAACCTACCAACCATAACACAAGAATTCATAAAAATTCAAATAACCCATGGTCACATAAAAGGAACACTTATTTTGGCATGATACATAGAGCTATTATCTATTCTCATGGTAACCAAACAATATTGGATAATGAAATACAACTTATAAAAAATATAGCTTTGAAAAATGGTTACAACAATGAATTTATTGATGGTTTATATAAGGGTTACTTAAAAAGGAGAAATTATAATAAAAATACTACTCTAATCCCAATAAATGAATCTAAAAAATATAATAATAAAAAATATATTTCTTACAACTACATAAATGAAAACACCAATAAAATAATAAATGTTTATAATAGAAATCAATACACGATTGCATTTAAACCAGCCAATGGTATTTCAAGATATTTCAGTTGCACAGAGGATTATTCATTGAATAAATATCATCAAAGCGGGATCTATAAAATAAAATGCACGGATTGTGAGGCCATATATATAGGGAAAACAGATAGATCCTTTAAAGCCAGATTTTTGGAACATTTGAGGGCATTTAAGAATAAAAAGAAAACAGTTTCAAATGTAGCAGAGCACCTGATTTCCAACAAACATAAAATTACAGATATAGAAAATAATCTTGAAATCTTGGAAATTTGTAATGATAAAAATAAACTTGAACATTTGGAGAAATATTACATTTATAAACACAAAAATTTTAAACTAATAAACCACCAGGTAAATTTTGAGCAAGATGATCTATTTCTATTTGTACACCTGTTTGATAAGAAATAATTTTAACTAGTAACAAATAATTTTATTCAGTCATGACTTGAATTAACAAGGCAATGCATTGCCAGTGAAAGAATTTTATAATGTTTGTGAGTTTACTGATGATGGATCCAGGGATCTGAAAAGGCCTTATTAACTTAACTAATTTACTTAGCTAATTTTGTGTGTTTACTGGTGGTTTAATATTATCTAAAATATATATATATATATATATATATATGATCATTAAGATCATTCTAGAATGATCTTAGCGTTAAAAAGGCCTTTTCAGATCCCTGAAATATGGATGAATGTATGAAATATGGATGAATATGTATGTGTAATCTTTTTAACGGTAAGATCATTCTTGCTAATTTTGTGTGTTTACTGGTGGTTTAATATTATCTAAAGTAAATTCAACACACAGTACAACATGTTTAAAAAATTGATATATATATATAGAAAAGAGAAAGTAATAAAATTGCATATGAAAAGAAGGGGTACTGTAAACGTACATGATACTCTAGAATTGAATTTTTCCTTCAATTTGACTCCAAGGACAACCAAGTTCCATTGTATGAAACAAGCCAGGCATCTAGGCACCATGAAAGTTTTTTAGTACATTTTTTTGATGGTAGATTGCTCCTGTAACAGATAGCATGCGAAGAATGAAAAATAGAATGGAAGTTTGATGTCTAACACTCACATGACTTTCTCTTGCGAATGTAGATAATGAACAATGTAAAATGAAAAGTAACCTAGTTTTAATCACATGAATGATGCAAAATAAAAATCAACCTCTGTAGAACTTCTAAGTACTAAAAATCAGTAATGGCGTCTAAACTGGGCTCTGTAGAGAAAAATGCTTAAAATAAAAGCTGTACATTTCTTAATCCCTAGAACAATTATTATATACACTTTTCTCCTAAAATGCATGCTAAGGCCGCAGTCTTCAAAAATCCAATTTTTTACCAATTTTGATAATAAAAAAAGCTGGTGTGAAACACACACGACTTTCTCTTGCCAGTGTAAATAATGACCAGTATAACTTATGTTTGTTTAATCATAACTACATTGTTTTCAGTTTTTCGGTTCTGCGAATACCAGGAGTGTGTATAAGTATACACAGAGGTTCCACTTTCAAACTAGTAAACAATGTTAAATGAAAATCATAACATAATAATTTTAATCATTAAAATCAACCTCTGTAGAACTTAAAAATACGGAACATCAGTAATTGCCTCGAAATTAGACTCTGCTGAGAAAAATGCTTAAAATAAAAGTTGTAGATTGTTTTTATTTCCAATAACTTGAATTACGTACATTTTTGTTGTATAATGCATACTAAGGCTGGAATCATAAAACTCCCATTTTTTTTTACAGATTTTCATGAAAAAAACAGAAAATCTGGAATTTCTGCTAAACTAAGTGTTTTGCTAAAAAAATGTTGTAAAAAATAAAAGTTGTAGGTTTTTAAATGCTCTTCAACGTTCATTATTACACTTTTGTCGTGAAATGCATATTAAGGCCTACATCTTACAAAATCCTATTTTATTACAAATTTTCATGAAAAAACAGAAGTTTACTGATTGCCGCTAAACTAAGCATTGTTCAAAAAATATTTGAATTGAAGTTGTAACTTTTTAAATGTTCTACAACTTGACTGCGTACACTTTTGCTCTAAAATCCATATTAAGGTTGCATTTTTAAAAAATTTCTATGAATGAACCCAAGAATTTTAGCAGACATAATGCTTACCCTATCTTGTAGAACATAAAACATTAGATAAATAAGGTGATTTAAAAAAAAAAAATGTGTGAGCTGTTTTTGAGAAAATTGCAAGCGAGTGAAAAATTACTATAATACTGTAATAAAAAGTATACAGGGCAAGAGAAAGTAATAAACACGTACATGTAGCATGAGGGTTTCATAAAGCATAAAAAGTGAATTTAAAATGGTAGTTTAGATAAGTGGTAGCAGTGATGAAGAGATTTGCTTGTCTGTTTTCCAGTGTTGAACTGTGTTCGTCTATTGACACGAGTGTTGCCGTACATTTTCGAAGACCCAGAGTGG
This sequence comes from Catonia carolina, assembly GCA_035578175.1. NCBI lineage: Eukaryota > Metazoa > Arthropoda > Insecta > Hemiptera > Achilidae > Catonia > Catonia carolina. The sequence continues at coordinate 7,942,468 of JAQMRL010000004.1, forward strand.
AGAGGATTCTTCTGGACCAGCTTGCCAGAGCAGCCACCTCAACCACAGCCTGGTTGTTCACCTGGCGATGATGCTCCTGAGGAATCTCTTCCTTTGGCTCATTCTCTTCTGAACGCTATCTGTGTGAGTTATCCTCTCTTAATCCTTTTAACCCTTGAGCGCCGGGAATCGCATATTTGAGGTCCGGGTAGTTGTGAGCTTTCAGTGGCTGTAGTGGGCGTATTTATAAAGCTATCATGGCATGTGATATCTCAAATTATGTGCGCTGAAATGTAGTCAAATTTGATATAAAACACTATCTTATGATACACTATACTTATGATAGTTCTGGTGAAGTAGCTGATGAAGTTTTCCAACCTAACGTTTGGCTTTTTCAATCTTTTAGATAGTGTAACTTTAGGAATATTTTATCTTTAGGCTTGGTAAAACTGTAAGTCTATTTTAGTGGCTGTGTGTTATTGTCTGAAGAGAGATCGAACCTTTATGTGATTGCTGAGCTAAGTTATCCGGATGTTTATGAGAGAGCATAAATTTGTTCTTTCTTTCTTTGCTGTGATATATGAACCCCCTCTTTCCCCTCTTTCCCCACTGCATCTTTTTACTGGTGTGATTTTTCAATTTGTGTAGTTTACTATTCCATGAAGCAAGGTCATGGCTTGATTCAGTAACAGTTAGCCAACCTAACTTGATTCCTTCATTAGCCTTAACCAATTTTTCAGATAACGTAACTTTTCAAAAATTTCATGACGACCATAAAGTGTAACTGATTTTGATGTTTTTATATTCACAAAAACCGTACGTATTATAAGAAGCCACTGTAATTTTTTCAAAATTTTTTACCGATAAAGAACTTAGCTAAATGGATTTATTCGAGAGCATGTTTTGATAGTTACGGTTTATCATTAGCATGAAATGGAGAGCGGCGCAAGAGGGTTAATCACTTTCATCAAACTCTGAATTTAAAGGAACTTGTGGTGTGTCGGTTAGAGTTGTGAAAGTGGACATCTTCCACTCCAGCGATTGACATCGGCTGAGGAGAGTACTGATATAGATTGTGAGTCACGATAATGCCTTCTGCGTATGGATGGACTGTGAGGAAGGGAAGAGAAATCTATAAGTGCTACCAACCTCAACAATGAGACACTATATTTTACTACCGTGCAATTGCACCATTAGTTAACCACATGTTGCCTTTCAATTGATATACTTAGTGTTATGATAGACACTTTTTCCACTTAAACCCCATTTCCTTTAAAATTTTTCTTAACGTACACAATTTCCAACTAAAATTTAGCCTTTCTTTCAGAACCGGTAATAACTTTTCACATGTCGGCATCACTTTCTTTTTGTTGTAACCGTTTCCTTTTTTTTACCAGGTGTCAAAAAAACTGTTGATGAAGAATTATCTTCTTCACTGTCTTTGACTTCTTTTTATTTTGAATTGTGGAAAGAGAAACAAACATCACAGTAGTTAGCCGCACGCTCACAGTTTTTGTTAAGAGGCACAAAAAGGTATTTTTGTTTAGCTTCAACTTCACAGCATTTTATTACATTTCATACAGCACTGTAAACAGTTAGACTGCGTTTTCTAGAAACCAACATTTCCGTTTACGGTAACAAACATTTATTTTGGTACAGTTAACCTACAAAAGGTTCTGCGATATACTGTACGTTCTCTAAGTATAGTTGTTGTAATAGCGAACGGATACCTAAGCAGTTGCGCGTGCGCACTGATGCTTTCCCCCATTTCCCCTCAAAGGCAAACTCATGACTTGAGTAACTATACCAAGGTGTAGATAGAAATAACTGGACAAGTCATTTTTGAGTGAAAACTTCTCTTTAGGTGTATCTTACACTCCTTAAATACTCGGCGAGCGTCCCAAAACACAGTCAAAAGAGTTTTTACTGAAAGATGGTTGTGTTGTAAACTTTTTCACATTGGGAGAATGTGGATGACGATATTCAGCGCTCTGCCTTTTCTCTTGGGGGTCGTAATGATGAACGCGTGACTCGTCCCCTGTCACAATATTTAAAAGAAAGTTGTCTCCTTGGTCACGGTAGCACTTCAAAACTTGTTCTCTGCATTCCAATCGCCGCTGTTAATTCTCGTCTGTGAGGCGGCGTGGTACCCATTGTGCACAGATTTTACAGTACCCCAGTTGTGCAATAATGAAGCGGATGGGTTCCTTGGATATTCCAATGTGGTTTGTGTAATGCTGTTGAGTGATCCACCGGTCATTTTGAATCAAATCTTTGACGAGTTTGCAGAGATTATCATCTGTGACAGTGATTGGACTTCTGCTGCGTGGTTCATCAACAATTGTGGCTTTTCCAGGTTGACAATCATGAAATTTTATTACCCATCGATTTGCAATAGAACTATCAACAGTATCGTCACAATAAACAGCCTTTAAACGTCGATGAATCTCATTAGGAGTCACTTTTTCAGCAGTTCAAAATTTGATTACAGCACGTTGTTCAACTGGCGTTGCCAGCACCAGAACACGACGCTGTACTTCCACTACTCAAAACAAATTAGATGAACGCAACATTTTCAAACTATGCTAGCATATACAGGAGAAATAGTACTTCCAAATGCCACCAGGCACACTTCTGAAGTTCATTTTGTTCGCGTTCTACAAGCATGTGTGTAGTTATCAGCCTAGCCTCGTATTATTTGTGCCTGTTTGTAAATGTGTACTAGTTTCTCTTTGTAATCTAAATGTGCAGTGTTAATTGTTTTTCAGGACTTACTGTTCTGTCCGGATTTCACCGTCGCTGCCAATAGAAAGGCTGGCCCTGTAAGTATAATTTCTTACTTTGTTATCGTAAGTGTTATGTATAGGCGTACCTGATCCAACAAGTTACATATCACACAATGTGTTAAGAACAGCACGTCGCTAGCCTTGGAAATTTGATAAAATTTCTAATAACCCATTTAAATGCTATTCTCAGGAGGACCATATAAGTTTAAGGAGGTCGACACCCATGACTGAATCGTGTAGCAGCAACAAGCGTGTGTTCTCATAGCGGGATACGTGATATGACAGTAAAATCAAACAAAGGAGCTAACAGGGAATGGAGCAATAGAACAGAATGGAATTCACCCATGAACCAAAATACAAATGGTAATTTTTCTATTGGTGGTAGCCCGCACTTTCATGCTTGGTGTAGTTGTGAGTGATTATTGTTTGGTTTATTTGGAGTGGGGGAAGCAACTTAGTTAGCGACTGTGCTCTGTTTTGTCATCAGTACAGCCGTGACCGAGCAAGATGTGCATCCATCTGTTGCGCAACACAACTTCATAAAATTTTTAACCAATGAAGGCGTTAAACCTTTGGAAATTTTTACTCGTTTGCAGGCACAGTTTGGGGACACTACACTGTTACAGAATCGAGTGCACAGTATACGTGGGTCAGAGAATTTAAGGGTGGGCGAAAACGAAAGTCACTGTCGACGCCCCAAGTCAAGTCTTACAGGTGAAAACATCAGGGCATAGGAGAGCTTATTGAACGGGCCTCAGTCCACCAGTTTGGTTCCAATACCTTTTGTGTACCCACACGTATTAATGGTTTGTTGACTTGGTTCCAACCACCGAATCATCATAAACTTAGTTGAGCTACAGTACATACATGTACCTGCTCCTTTATTGGCTTCAATCTCTGTGACCCAGTGCAGACACCAAGGTAACCCTGTAATTGTGTTCGGCCAGATGTAGGAGATTAAGCAGGCACTCCCATACTATGGATAGTGAGTCGCGAGAATGCCTTTTGCGTATGGATGGGCTGTGAGGAAGGGAAAAGAAATCTAGTAGTTCTGCCAACCTCAATAGTGAGATACTATATTTTAATACCGTGCAATTGCACCGTTTGTTAACCACATGTTTCCTTTCAATTAATATACTTTGTCGTAACCGACACTTTTTTCACTTAAACCCCATTCCCTTTAACATTTTTCTTGACATACAGTTTCCAACTAAAAATTAGCCTTTCTTTCGAAACTGGTAATAATGTTTCACCCGTCAGCATCACTTTCTTATTGGTATAATCGTTTTCTTTATTTACCAGGTGTCCAAAAAACTATTGATGGAGAATTATCTTCTTTACTGTCTTCTTCCTTCTTTATACTGTTTTGAATTATAAAAGAGAAACATCACAGTAGTTAGCCGCTCGCTCACGGCTTTTATTAAGAAGCATGGAAAGGTTTGTTAGCTTCAACTTCACAGCATTTAATTACATTGCATATTAGATTTCGTTCAGCACTGTGAACAGTTTGACCGCGTTTTCAAGTAACCAGCATTTCCATTTACGTAACAAAACAGTTAACCTACAAAAGGTTCCGCAATGTACTGCATGTTCTCCAAGTATAGTTTATGTTGTTGTGGTGGCAAACTGATACCAAACCAGTCACGCTTGTGCACTGATGCTTTCCTTCCTTTACTACTTGTTAAAACCAAGGGCAAACTTGTAACTCAAGTAACTATACTTTGGATCTTTCTCTTTTCCTCATATAGGCCCAATTTTAGACAACATCAGGTGACTTGAGACATTTCTGGGAGCCCTTTTTGCAGCCCACATTCTAAGCGTTCGTTCATTCTAGACCAGCAGTCCCAAACTCGTGGCCTTCAGAAGGCCACTTAAAAATTTTTACAAACACTTGGCAAACCGAATAATTCTGAACAACATTTATACAGGATTGGGTGGGTGGGTGGCTGTGTGTGTGAACAGAATATCTGAAAAACGGAACACCGTACAAACTTGCAACTTGAAACTTAAGTTAGATACTACTACCGGACCCGACACGTACATTTTCATCAAAATCAGTCTAGCGGAAGTGGTAGTTTATTCACGTAATTTTTCACTTTTTGCAATTTCCTCAAAAACGGCACTATGATTTTTTTAAAAAATCACATCATTTACACTACATTTTTTATGCTCTACAAGTTGGGGTAGGGGCCATGTCTGCTGAAATTTTTGGGGAGGCTGTTTTCTCGTAAAAAAATGGTTTTTTTAAGATTGCGACTTTAATATGCATTTTGGCGCAAAAATGTATATAATAAAAGTTGTAGACAATTTCAAGCCCTACAACTTTTATTACAAACATTTTTTTGTATAACGCTTAGTTTAGTGGTAATTAGTGGTTTTCTGTTTTTTTCTCACGAAAACATGTAAAAATTCGATTTTTTTTAACATTTCAGTACTATGCATTTTAAGACAATAGTGTAAATAATTAAATTTATTGTAAATTAAAAGATCTGCAACTTTTATTTAGAGCATTTTTCTCTACAGAGCCTAATTTAGCGTGAAACAGTGATTTTCCGTCTTTTTAAGCCAAACTGAGGTCGATATTCATTTTGGGTTTTTCACTCATGATTTAAGTTAGGTTATGTTTATTGAGGTTAGGATTTGTTAATTTCTAATGTTTTATTACTTATGTTAGGTTATATTGTTAATTATTTGCATTGGTAAGAGAAAGTTGTGTGAGTGTTTCGCACCAGATTTTTAAAATTATCTGTCTGTTCCACCCAAATTGCAGAAACTACAAAAGGTTTTCAGATTCATAATATTCACAAAAAAGTTAGTGGATCTGAATTTCGTTTGAAATTTTGGTTTCGACTGGAAGTAGCCCAAACTGGAAGTCAAAAATTACAAAAGATAGCAGCAAGTGGTTTTTGGATTCATAACCTATGCGAAAAGTAAGTGGGCCTGAATTTGGTTTGAAGTTCCGGTTTCAACCAGAAGAGGCCAAAAACTGTAAGTCAAAAAAATCAAAGTTGGAATTTGGAAACAAAAATAATGTCATTTGATTCCTCTAAAAGAGTAAGCACAGAAATCATTGCGTTTGAAGTTCTGGTTTTGACCGGAAATGGCCCAAAACAGGAAGTCAAAGAATCGAAGTCGGAATTTGTAAACAAAAATGTTATCATTTAATTTCTTTTAAAGATTAGGTACAGAAATCACTTATGGTTTTTGCCATGGGTCAACTGTAAGCCTTTTTAAAAGTTACCACCATCCATTGGATGGTTCGTCTCATGAAACGGATTTCTACTTTCTCTTGCCTGTGTGAATATATAGGAAGGAAAGTATTGTTTTCATGTCAATTTTTCGAAATTGAGTTTTTACCGGTTATGCATGTTTTCTTCAGACCTTCTGAACCCAAAAAATATGTTTTTCTCCGTGTGTGTGTACAGAATATCTCAAGAATAGAACATCGTACAAAGTTGAAACTTAAAACTTAGGTTAGGTACCACAAGAGGCCTGACACAAACATTTTCATCAAAATTGGCCTACCAGAAATAGTAGTTTATTCACGTCATTTTTCACTTTTTTGTGATTTCCTCAGAAACGGCTCCAATGATTTTTTTAAAAATCGCCTCATTTACTACATTTTTTTTGCTCTACAAGAAAGGGTAGGCGCCATGTCGGCTGTTCTCTCGTAGAAAAAAATGGGTTTTTTAAGATTGCAGCCTTAATATGCACTTTAGCACAAAAGGGTTTTTAAAAATTAAGTTGTGGACAATTTAAAAATCTACTATTTTTATTTCAAACGTTTTTTTTATATAACGCTTGGTTTAGCGGTAATTAGTGATTTTCTGTTTTTTCATAAAAATTTATAAAAAGAATTTCTGTTTTTTTTGACAAAAATGCGTATAATCAAATTGATAGGAAATTTAAAGATCTACAACTTTTAATACAAGCATTTTCTCTACAGAGCCTAGTTTAGCGTGAAAGAGTGATTTTCTGTATTATTAACCCGTAGAAGTCGGGTAGCCCATATATGGTTGTATGTATGTATGTATGAGGAAGAAGGTTAGCTATTTAGAAATACAATCAGATTAGTGGGAAATTTTCTATGGATTTGTGATTGTTGGGATACCACTCAATTCCAGTTTTTTTGAAGAATAACGTGTGAAGGCCGTATCTCACTTAAAAATAGAGTTATAACTGCGTTTGAAAGCTGCTTGAATGGTAAAGGTAGGTAAATTGTTCAATGTTGCTATCATAGCAAAACCGGTTGAATCGAATATGATCTGTAAAAGGGAATAAACGCTCCGAAATTCGTTAAATAGCTTATTTTCGGACATTCTTCACAATGAAACAAAAATGTTCTTATATTATCTTTTATAATTGTTATCTACATGCACGTGTTCAGAAAATTTCATGTTTTTATATAATAACATATGTCACAAAAATAACTGTAGGAATGCGTCAATGACATCAGCTCTCAAAGAGAGACATTTTTACGGCCTGCATTTTGCATATTCACTTGACTCTTACATACGCTTGAATAGTCGTAGTGTTTTTTTTTTTTTGGTTTAACGTCTGACTGTTCTGCAATTACTGCTAATGCAGACGGTGAAGGATGAAATGATTTTTTGTAACGTATGAAAATATGGCGTGCCTGAATGGGATTCGAACCCAAGACCGCATGATGAGAGGCGAGCACGTTACCAACTGCGCCAATGCGGCCGCCATTGGCCGCAGTCGTATAGTGTGGCAAGCGAGGGTGTTTGATGTATAAAATTTTTTGCTAGACATTTTTCTACAATACCAGACTAAAAAAAATAAAAATAAGAAAATATTTATTGCCAAATTTTGACTAAAACGCATGACTTAGAATAAATTGCAACAAATTTTTCTTAATTTCGCTGTAACTGGCATAAAAAAAGCAGAGTTTCATGTTTGTGTTTTTTTAAAACATCTCTCGAAGTTTTCTTAATGTCTCATAAAAATTAAAATTTTTTTTGGATAAAAGATTGATAAAAAAGCCAAGTCTAATGATGCGATCTCGCAATTAGTGTTCGAAGAGTTAAACCTATCAGTGTTCTAAAACCTATCAGTCCCAGAAGGGTTAAGCCAAACTAAGGTTGGTTTTCATTTTGCATCATTCACTCATGATTAAAATAAGGTTATATTTTTTGTTTATTTCTAATGTTTTATTACTAATGTTAAGTTATATTGTTCCTTATTCACATTGGCAAGAGCAAGTCATGTGAGTGTTTCACACCAGACTTTTCTAGATTAATTTGTGTAATTTTTGAATCACTGTTTGTTCGTGTGATGATGAATTACATTAAATAATGTTTGTGTTGATCAGGACAAAGCTGAAGATCTCCAGGCAATAGACAGTTGTGAATACATTTGGGAAGCTGGCGTTGGATTCGCTCACTCGCCTACCAGATACCCGGCGCATGATTTGGCACGCACTGAACTATTGAAGCTGTTGCTCACTTGTTTTAGTGAGACCATGTATCAACCTCCTGTAGGTAAGATATTTTTATATGTACTAGCTGGCCCTTGCAAATAAATTCACGCAACGAACCCTGGATCCTGAGTGACATTGTCACTTAACCCTTGTAACGCCAAAAAGGTGATAGAGCCGATTTGAATTTATACGAAAGACTGCCAAGAGCTGATGAGATCGGCTCTTCATATATCGTACTGTATTTTGAATATTTCTCAGTAGAAGGCATTTATAATTTTAAAGGATAGTGGTATCTGCGTCTATCTAACGATGCACTCTGTATCATGTGAACGTATCGATTGTTTCCATTCTTACCAACATCAATAGTTCCGAGTACACCAGCAGCAATGTTTGTTTTGGTTACAGCTGTTCTCAGTGTGACTTTCGTATAATTTTATTACAGTTTTTTGTGTACGGTACTGATAATTGCTGTTATTTTGCAGTTTCAAAAGAAAGAAAGCACTTTCTGTCGATATAGATGAAAAAAAAATCAAAAAAATTTGAGACTTCATCCAACACTTTTGAAAATAAATTTTTTTTATTTACAGTTCAAAGTTTTTTTTAACTTCAAATTTATTTAAACTATTTAATCTTAGATCTGGTGAAAACTCGACATAAAACAATACTTACCTTTCTATTTCCATATAGGAAAGAGAAAGTAAAAAGGAAACTTTTCTTATTAAGTTTCCAATTCTTTTACACAGGGTGATTTTTTAAGTATGGAAACAGCTTTATATTGCGTAACTGAGACGTATTTGGCGAAAGAAGCTTATGCGAATCTGCATATTTTTAAAAATCCAACTTTTTTTTTGGGTTTTGAAATTTTTGTTCAGCATCCTAGATCCGCCATCTTGGATTTAACTTTATTTTTTTAAATGGGATGTTGGTCATGTGATACATCATTTCAATGTGAAATTTTAAGAAAAAACAATGGCGCAAACCATTTTTCAATAGATGCCGTCGTGTTTTAGTTATAAGCATTCAAAGTTGCAATTTTGGGAAAATTGTGTTAGCAATAAAAAAGGTAGAATGCGCTGCATAAACCATTTTATTGCATTTTTCAATCATAAAGTATCTAATAGCTAAGTTTAAACAGTGGTAAGACATGGTGATAATAATGAGAAAATAATAATTATAAATAAATTATACAACAAATAAATAGCTATGTTCATGTTTAACTAACTACAATTCAGCTACCAGTCTTTATATCACCGACTTTATTTTCTTAAAGCTACAATATAATTTATTAAAAAATGCCAAACTAATGTTTCAATTGTAAATTAGTAATGTAATAAATTTTGAGAGGATACCTTTCTACAGTAAATGTTTCAAATGCTTCCCTTCTACAGCCTGGCAGTGTGCTAACCTCGAGTAATATTCTTTTGTAACTTTTCGTATCATGTCTGAGCAGATTCATCAATTATTCTTCTTTTCAATTTGTTGCAGGTTTTGTCTTGTAAACATTATGTTTCAGGTACCCCTAAAAAAATTAATCAAGAGGAGAAAGGTCTGGGCATCTGGCAGGCCACTCTATTGCTCCTCGACAACCTATCCAGCGATTTGGAAACTGTTCATTCAAAACTTGCCGTGCCCTTAGATAATAATGAGGTGGTGCTCCGTCTTGTTAAAACCATATGTTATTATTCAATTCTTGTCCAACATTTTGCTGGATATTTGGTATAATCCTATTTGCTAACAAGTCGTAGTAAGCTTCTTCTGTAAGATTGTTATCTAAAATAAAAGGCCCTACAATACAATGACCAACGATTCCTGCCCAAACATTCACTTTCTGAGGATGTTGTGTATGAGCTTCCATCATCCATCTGGGATTATTATCGCTTAAATATCTACAGTTTTGCTTATTAACATCACCATTTAACATGAAAGTCGCCTCATCAGAAAATACTATTGAATTAGTAAAAGTTTCATCAATGTCTAATTTTTGCATTACAGAATCAATATACTCAACTCGGCGGTCAAAATTATCTTCCGAAAGTTCTTGCACCAAGTGTAGCGTATAAAGGTGAAATTCATTTGTTTTAAGAATTTTTTGAACCGAAGAAAAACTTATGTCATGTTGGAGAATGGCTTTTCTAATTGATGAATGCGGGTCCTCAACAAAAGTCAGCAATACATCTTAAGACTTTGCATCAGTTGTAACAGTTCGTGGTCTACCAGTACGAGGTCGATTATTTACAGTACTGGTTTCTTCAAATCGTCGTACTGTTTTGCTCACTGTGGATTTTGGAATTGGTTTTCTGTTTCGAAATGTATTATTAAATAAATCACATACCTCTTGTATAGGCCGAACTCTGTCACCATAACCGTACATCATCAACAGTGTTATTCTTTCAGTTTCACTTAAAGGAGGCATTGTCATTTGAATATTTATAATTCAATAAACTAAGTAAATATACCAAGAAAATAATAACAAATTTTTTATAAAAAAATTGGAACAACTAGGCATACAACTTAATCTTTACTAGCACTAACGTATTTTACCAATTCAGGTACTCTGAAGTAACAGGTTAAATGAGTCAATAAGTTGTATTGCTGCAACGTAAAACAAACTTCATTGTTGTAAATTAACAGGTGATTTTAAAATGCTTTTGTCAAATAAATTTATAATACAATATTTAAATAATTTTTTCAGCAAATTATTTTGTTCATGATACTGGCTGATATGAAGACTGGTAGCTGAATTGTAGTTAGTTAAACATGAACATACCCATTTATTTGTTGTATAATTTATTTATAATTATTTTTTTCTCATTATTATCATGTCTTACCACCGTTTAAACTTAGTTATTAGATACTTTATGATTGAAAAATGCAATAAAATGGTTTATGCAGTGCATTCTACCTTTTTTATTGCTAACACAATTTTCCCAAAATTGCAACTTTGAATGCTTATAACTAAAACACGACGGCATCTATTGAAAAACGGTTTGTACCATTGTTTTTTCTTAAAATTTCACATTGAAATGACATATCACATGACCAACATCCCATTTAAAAAAATGAAGTTGAATCCAAGATGGCGGACAAATTTCAAAACCAAAAAAAAGTTGGATTTTTAAAAATATGCAGATCCACATAAGCTTCTTTCGCCAAATACATCTCAGTTACGCAATATAAAGCTGTTTCCATACTTTAAAAATCACCCTGTATAAAAGAATTGGAAACTTGATAAGAAAAGTTTCCTTTTTACTTTCTCTTTCCTGTATAGAAATAGGAAGGTAAATATTGTTTTTATGTCAAGTTTTAACCAGATCTACAAGTTTTCAGACCCCCCTGAACCCAAAAACATGTTTATAGCTATTGGTGTGTGTTCGCACGTGCATGTGTGTGTGTGTGTGTGTTTGCAAATAGGGCTATTGGGGGACATTGGTATTGATAGACATTGACGTACTGAGGACTAAAAACGGACTGAGGACGCACACGTAGCCCTCGGAATGTAAAACGTTGAAATTCAGTTTCTACAGCCTGCTACGATTCAGAAAAGTATTTATTTTAAAGAAAAAAAAATGTCCCCTGTTAGTATGGTTTGCAGGCACAGTTAGTTCCAAGTGTGTCTCCCACGTAGCGCTGACACTTAAAAGAGTCGTACACATCACATACACAAGTTATTGTCCAAAGTCGCATAACCGAGGACTCACGAGCCATTCTCATAGTTAACAAAAAATTCAAAATAAGTCATCAGTTGAACCGTTTATTACAACCGTACAATGTAGCCTTGTGTGTATTAGCAGTACAATGATGCCAAGTTTTGTACACCATTGTTAGTCTGTAATGTGTACAGGAGAAGCATGATTGTTCTCAGTTTGCAAACCAGGGCAAACATTTTATTCAGAATAGTGGGAACTGTGTTGGAGCATCTGTATTTCCCTTTTGCTTTATCGGTATTATTTATGTAAACTTACCTTATCTATCTATCCATTTTTTTTGTGGCTCAATCGATTCCTTACTTCTTCGGCGTATAGTAATGAGCATACGTAGTGAGGATTTTAAAGTATCTCAGGGTTTTTTATGTCAAATTTATTTATTTATGTAAAATCATGTAAAATTATAAAATATTGATTTATTTATGTAAAATTTTTTAATATTGAAATCTTTTAGTTTTTCCTATTTAAGATTACACGCAAACGATTTGTAAATTGTACGGCGTATAACAGTGAGCGTACGTTATTACGACCTTTGTCTTGTAGAAACATAACGTAGTACAAATTTTATATCAGCAAAATTCATAAGCAGTAATCTTGCAATAAACGTATTAATTTTTTTAATAAAGCAGAAAAAATACAGCTTTTCTATAGCATATAAAAAAAATACGGGATCTCAGGGTTAGCTAAGTAATTAGAGCACTGGCGCGTAAATCTAGATGCCCTGGGTTCGAGGTACATTAGGGTGTGTTACTTTATCTAGCAGTTGAATAAAATTTTAAATAATTAGTTGCAACATACCGGTTTCATTTATTTCAGTGACGTATAGTTTAAAATTAAATAATTATAGAAAAATTGTTAAAGTTACTTATAATACAGAACAAAATTTGGCCTACGCACAATAGGTCTGTAGGCCTACATAAAATATTTTTTAAACAGAATATAACTTTGCAATTTTCTTTTTCTCATATAGGGCTAATTTTAGACCACGTGAGGTGACTTAAGACGTTTCTGGAAGCTATTTTTTCTGCCCAAAACCTCAGCATTCGCTCACTGAAGGCTTTTCTCCTTTCTTCTGTCCACCCGGTGTTCTGTCTTTGCTCTTCATGAAAGTCCATAATTATTTGTCTGAATTTGGTTCAGTTTATTAAAGTTTCTCGGTTTATTCCAAATTCCTCAATATCCTTTCTGACTTCTTTAAACCATTCATACGACACCGTAGGTTTATTGTTTAGTTTCTTAAAAATTTGTTTTCAACCGGTTGTCATCCATTCTATACAGGTGTTCGTAAAATTTTAGTCTTCTCTTTCTAATCGTTTCGTTAATCTTTCATTTTCCTTGTATTTATATATAATATTAATATTTTTTTATCCCAAATTCTCTTACTACGGGTGTTTAAGTCCAAAAGGTAAATCACCCTGGACCCAGAAGCACCGTATTCAACAACAAACTTGGTTGCCTCCGCTTTCGCAAACCAAATGGGACCAGCCTCCCAGCGCGCAGACATATAGCCACAACTAGATCGATGTACACCTGCCAGAACGCACTGCCTATGGCGTTTCAGACAACCGCCTCTATAAACTTCAACACACTAGCACCATGGATGCCCCACAGACGGGCTAAACCTATACCACCGGAACAAAACATACCACCACCGGTAGGGATACCCACATTTTGCTGTCTGAATTCAGAGGTAGGATCCACGAAGATCCCGACCTGTACATACAAAGGTGCCTGCTGATTCTAAGACAACAGCAGCTACCACCATACGCGTGGGTACCTCTCATAAAAACACAGCTTAAAGATGACGCCGCACGGTGGTGGTAAGAATATATATAGGGAGCTCATGTATGATTTAGACCACCTACAAACTCGCTTACAAGCCCGATTCACCAGTACCAGTCGTTTCGCGGAACCCCACAAAGAATTTTACGGCAACGAGTAAAACCGTCTGGCGGCCCTTACTAGTGATTGTAATTCAGGTATTAACTGATTAGTAAGCAAGACGATTATGTCTTCGTCCCTCATGTTAGCGTTGAGTCATTGTTACAGCTGTAGTTTTTGCTTTAGGAACTTTTCAATGGACTGGTTTTGCCGTTGTCGTTGGCGTAAAAGTCAAATTCTGTAAAACCGTTTAATGTACAGACCTATTTTGCGTAGGCCTAATTTTGTTCTGTATTTTAAGTAACTACTTAACAAATTTTCTTTAATTATTTTTTTTTAGTGTATACGTCACTGATTTAGACTAAAAATCAGGCTTTGCGGATTACTTTCGGAATCCGGAAAGTTATAAAATAAAACGTTATTACGCCTAGAAAACGCTTCGAGAGTTTCCACCTTTTTTATTACCTAGTTTTAAATTGTTCTCTTTTAATTCCTGGCACTGGTTCTCTAATTTTTCTATTATTAAATTACTAACTTTCACAGACTTAGTAACTACTTTTTAAACATTTTTTTACTTTGTTTAAGTCAGTTTTTATTGCTTCAAATGATTCTTATTTGGACCACAAATCATTAACGGTAATCTCTTGAAAGTCCTGGCCTGGATTAGGTTCTACGCTGCCTAATAACAGAAACGTTTCTATTACTATTGGAACCAAGTTACTTTAACTCACAGCACCAAGAATCTAAAATTTTAGAGACTGAAAATCTATTTTCGGCGTCTGTCATTCTTTGACTCAATAATACGCTGGAAATAATCGCTGATCTTCACCCGCTACATAGCCCGGATTCAACCCGGCCTCTCGTTTTACAAAATGAAGCTAACCAAGCTTGGATTAAGAGCCGTGCTATACCAAGATAACCTGGACGGAAAGGATGTGAGCGCTTACCCTAGCGTTCCGGCTTGAAAATAAATAATTTCTCTTTAATTTTTTGGTTCCTAGTTTTATGTTCTTTAAAAGAGTCAACATGAAATGAAACTAAGATTCTGTAACGAAGGGCAGACTTGAAAGGGCTATGTAGGCTTATGTACGTTGGATGAAAACACTCAGTCGTGAGTGCTTCTGTTAAAACATTACGATGATAATTTGAGGGAAGGTCATTACAAGCTTATCTTCTGTTTCCTGATCACTACTAAGTGCCGATGTTTGATTTACTTAATGAAAGTTCTCAAAACGATGGTGTAGAACTATGGTCCTCGGTTTGTAGCCGGGAATGTAATTTATGAGTTTTTCGGTGAGATGGAAGAAATACAAGGTCCTTTAATAGTGTATGAAAATAAGTTTTAACGGTTTTTTGGTGTGTGTCCTCACTTTGATGGCTAAATATTATGGTTCTCAGATAGTATGGTAGTTTCAAAAAACCTAAAAAGTTGCGATAGCCCAAAATTTGACAGTTCGGGATGCATCTGACAATTTTTACAATACAGTGATGCATACAATTTTCAAAAAAATTGATTAATTAATGATGTCCTCAGAAGTTGTGGTTCGTGCTTTTGACCTCAGAACGTACCCGTTGCAAACCTGTGTGTGTGTGTGTGTGTACATTTGTGCGCGTGTGTACAAAATATCTCAGGAACAGAACGTCGTACAAAGTTTAAACTTTAAACTTAAGTTAGGTAGCAGTAGAGGACCTGACACGAACATTTTCATCAAAATCGGTCAACCGGAAGTAGTATTTTTTTCATGTCATTTTTTACTTTTTTGCAATGTTCTCAAAAACAGCTTTTACAATTTTTTAAAAATTACCTCATTTTCTATGTTTTTTTATACTCTACAAGATAGGGTAGGCACTATGTCTGCTGAAATTCTTGGGGAGGCTGTGCTCTCGAAGAAAAAAATGGTTTTTTAAAGAATGCGGCTTTAATGTTTAATGTTTTTTAGCGCAAAAATGTATGTAATAAAAGTTGTAGAGAATTTAAAAACCTACAACTTTTAATTCAAATATTTATTTGTATAATGCTTAGTTTAGCGGTGGTAATGAGTGATTTTCTGTTGTTTTTTTTATGAAAATCTGTAAAAAAATCGATTTTTTAAGATTTCTGCCTTAGTATGCATTTTATGACAAAAGTTTATGTAATCAGATTTATAGGAAATTAAAAGATCTACAACTTTTATTTTTAGCATTTTTCTCTGCTGAGTCTAGTTTAGCGTGAAAGAGTGATTTTCTGTTTTATGAAGCAAAATTGAGGTTAATTTTCATTTTGCATCATTCACTCATGATTAAAATAAGGTTATGTTTTTTGAGGTTAGTTTTTTGTTTATTTGTAATGTATTGTTACTAATGTTAGGTTATATTTTCCATTATTTTCATTGACAAGAGAAAGTCGTGTGTTTCACACCAGATGTTGTCCTTTTTTTCCACTACACTACTGATTTGCTAGGCGTAACTTAGCTATTGGTTGGAGTATTTCTTAGTCTGGTTCCTACTCTTTGTCCCTACCCTATAGTACCCTATAGTAGCTACAGTACCGCCGGCATAGCTCTCCGGGTCACTGAAACACACAACCTCCACCACCACATCAAGGTCTTTTACTCCCTAGGTGGAGTATATGTATTTTGCGGATGATATGGTGATTTGGGGATAGAAAGTAGAGGATGTTCGAATTCAGCTGGATGCTTGGAATGAAATAATGAAGAGTTTTGGACTTTAAATAAGTAGAGAGAAGAGTGAAGTAATGGTTTTTGGTATAATGAACATGAAAAAGCACTGAAGTGTAACTACATTATATCAAATTATACCCATCATATAAAGGAGGAAAAACATAAATTTGGTAAAATAGACAAACATTTAGTATAATAGAACTGTGTAATAAAGAAAGTAAATGTAAGATTGAAAAATATCAGATGTTTCATATTTATAAATATTTTAAAGAGCAAAAGCTGGACATTTTAAATGAACAAATCAAATTTAAGAATGGTGAAGTGATATTGATTGCTGCTGCCATCTATAAATATAAGAATGGGTAGATTAGAAGAAGTCAATTTTAAATCAGTTTTATGTAGATGACTGATGATGGATTATCTTCTAAAGATTTTAAATAAAAAATTTTAGTTTCAAATGGTAGTTTGTACACTGATGATGGTGGATCCACCGAAACACATGTAACTGACAAGACATTAGAAACGAAGGCAGCTTAAAAAGGTTAGTGAAATTAATTTTATGAAACAGAATTGATTTCAAGCTGCAGGATGGATTAGCCTATAAGGATTTATTACAATAAGAATGTTTTATTATTTTCATGTTCATGTATTTTTTTTACAATTAGTGAAATTAATTTTAATTCTTATTTTATGAATTGGGTTTGGGAGACAGCCTTTGCTTATGATATTGCAAAAACTTTCAGATATTCATTACAGTAGATAGTTACTTGTTTAATCAAAATATATATTATTTGTTTAAACTACCATAATATGGTAAACAGTAAACACTTACCAATTGTAGCGCCTTCCTCCATAAAATGCACATATTCAGTAATTCTCTATTTATTTCTTATAATTTAAAACCATCCTATATTCACATGGTAGATGAGGATTTAGTAAATTATTAATCTATTCCTAAATCTATATTTAAAACAGTCTTGCCAACTTAATTTGATTGTTGTCATGTTCAATTTGTGAGTTCATTAATTTCTGTTTATTTCCATATTTGTAAATATAATACTTTTCCAAAATCTCAACTTCATTCTGTTTTTTCATTTATTTCCAAATTATCCATCACAACTGTTATTGTGTGTTGATTTCTGTGCATGTGTTTAGTTACATTGAAAAATTTATTATTTCCTTTAATAACTATTATTTACAGAACACTAAAGTGTTATGTAAACCGTTTTTTGAATGACCTGGTGGTTTTTCCTTTATATATTTCATTACATTAATTACATTTAATTTTGTAGATTCCACAGGAATTAAACTTGTCATTATTTCTTTCTTTTTGTCATTTCCATTATTATTTTGTAAAATAAATTTAATAGAAAAATGGGGTCTATATGCTACTTTATATTCATTTTTGTTTACTTACTTGTTTATCAACTAATCTGTAATTTTCGTGTTCAAACTAAAACAAGAATAATATTGTTTATGAATTGTTTGTATTTATAGTAAAGTATGTTACTTACATTAAGTAGTCGAGTAAGCCTATTTTCATCTCTCCAAAGTCATGGTCGTAAGCAACTAAACAATTTATCCATTCGTGTAGAATTTTATGTATCTACAAAGGCAATGAAATGAAATCTGTTTATGAATGTTTTTGGTAGATCTACATATGGCGCCGAACAAATGGATTCAGTATTTAACGTCGGCTGAAAATCGGCATGCCCTCCCGATGTTCACATCGCTGTTGAATACGGTGTGCGCATACGACCCAGTCGGCCTCGGTGTTCCGTACAATCATCTGCTGTTTGCGGATTCATCGGAGCCATTAGTGGACGTCTCCTTACAAATATTGATAGTCACTTTGGATCACGATACAAGCCAAGGCGAAGAGGTAATTTGACACGTTTTTTCTAAAAATAAAATAATTAAATAACAAAATTAAATTTTATGTCAAATTTTGGGATATAATTTTTTATTTTTGGTTTAATGTCCGACTGTTCTGCAATTACTGCTAATACAGATGGTGAAGGATGAAATAATTTTTTGTAATGTATGAAAATATGCCGTGTCTGAATTAGATTCGAACCCAGACCGCATGATGAGAGGTGAGCAAGTTACCAACTTTGCCAATGCAGCCGGCATAGGGATTGGGAAAGTTGTACTACTTCACGGAACGCAAGATGGAAATGGGAACCGACCAGGCATTCATTAAGGGGTCAAGGGAAACTGTGACAGCATATGTATTACTTATATACAGTAAATATGACTAAATGTCTCAGAGTATCTCTAATTTTCAACTTAAAATGTTTTTTTCCACTAGCCATCTTACTATTTCATTTAGATAAATTGTTTAGGAATTTCAATATTAATGATTATTTCTTACCTTTCTTTTGGTTGCTATTTAGTTTGTATGTTTAAAAACTTATGATCGTTTCAGTGGTAGGTACCACCTTCTTCAGAGTATTTAAAAAAGAAATAAATTAAAAATAATTAATATGACTGAATGGAACGACCATTCTGAATTTTTATTTTTTTAAATACTCTGAAGAAAGTGGGATTTACCATCGAAACGATCTTAAGTTTTTAAACATACAAACATACAAACATAGCAACCAAAAGAGACGTAAGAAATAATCATTTATAAATTAAACGGTTGGCAGGATGCATTGCAAGAATTTGTTTGTAAATAAAATTAATTGTTGTTTCAGTCATTAGCTAAAAGGCTGGTTTGAATTTCTAGAGGCTTTACTGAGTAAAATGAGGAGTGAGGTGGTTAACTACTGCCTTCCTTACTGAGTGGAAAAGTACTGGCATGCTAATCACCATGCCAGGCCCTTTTTCCACCCTGCGAATGACAACTTCACTTCATTCACCACAGAGTCTGGCTGGAGAATTAAATTCACTATGTTCAGAGAAGATAACTGTGACTAGTGTCTTTTACACCTCTATCTCTCATAAATGCTTTAGTCATATAATTGGCTGACCATGTGATAAGAAACAGAACTATTTTTTGTAGCCCTAGAACCAGCCGATGGAGTGCAAATAATTTAACTCTCCACCTGCTCCTGTTATGGGCAATATAGATTAATTAACAATTTTAATATACAAAAACAATGAAACAGTAGGTTCATACCAATATCAACAAAATTTTTTTACAATTTCTAATTCATTTTTTTTTTTTTAACTTTTGAGACCTCAATGGATCACTTTATCCCGTTTGGAAGCCACTTTAAGTTTCTTATTAGCATGGTAGCGCCTCACGTTTTCGGCGCACATTTCCCATTGTTCGTCTGTGTAGACCCTTACACCGACTTTCCACTTCTTTGTGGTCAATTGGGTACTATGTGATTTGATCAAATTATTGTAGTATAGCGTCTCCTCCACCAGGTCCGTCATCGTTAGGTTGAGTTCGACCATGTCCCTTTGAACCTCTGTGAACCATGTGAAAGTGCTGGTTTTCCGTTTAGAGGCCAGAAGTCTTCTATGTAACCGTGTCTGTGGAGTTCTCATAATGTGCTTGAAGAAAGATACGCGTTTTTTCCTCATCGCTATTGTAATCGGTTCAATGTCTGTGTACAGTTGGTCGTTCGGTAAAAGTCTGTAATGTCCATCCACAAAATTTTTTTATTGATGCGAGTCCTAAGAATCCTGTGCTCCAATTTTCTTAATTTTTCCTTGAGGTTGCCATCCCCCTGCATACTCATTATAGTCTCGCTTCCATGTAGGATTTGGGTTCTTAGGACGGTCTCGTAATGTTTAATTTTTGTGCATATGGACGGGACTTTTTTGTTGTACATGTTTCTGGCATGTTTTTGCCCTCAACTCAGCTTAATTATCCTTTCTGTCCATTCCGACTTCTCATTAACTCTGTGGTGGATCATCTCTCCCAAATATCTAAAGCTTTCGACTCTGTCTATGGTTCGATTATTAGTGTCTAGTTTTTCTGCGTATTTGGGGTCAATTGCCATGAATTTAGTCTTTTCTTATGAGATACTCAGACCAATTTTGGTTGCTAGGTCCTCTGGAGATGTTATCTGCTGTTTGGCCTCTTCAATGTCTTCCGCCAAGAGCACCAAGTCATCAGCGAATCCCAAACAATTCACCTGTATGTTCTCCTTTTTATATCCAATTTGGATCTGCCGTTGCCATTCTCCCGTTGCCATCTCCTCATAACAAACTCCAAGGTGCAGTTAAACAATAGTGGGGACAACCCATCTCCCTGTCTCAATCCCGTTTTAACCTCGAAAGGTTCGGACATTTCACTTCTGTACCTTATTTTGGATTTCGTGTTATTTATGGTCAGTCCTATCAGTTTTACCAATTTAGGGTAGAGTCCAAAGTTCCTAAGGATTTTCAACATGGAATCCATGTGAATACTGTCATATGCTTTTTAAAGTCAATAAACGATAAGACCATTTGTTTACGGGCTAATTTTCGGTACTGGATCAGTAATTTCAATGTTAGGATTTGTTCCGAGCAACTTTTCCAGGACCTGAATCCTCCCTGATATTCACCCAGCTCTGCATCGAGTTGAGATTTAATTCTATTGTAGATTATTGGTGAAAAAATTTTGTAAGTGCAATCCAGTAGCGAGATCCCTCTATAATTATCCGGTTTGCTTCGGTCACCTTTTTTGTGAATTGGTATTATTATGGCTGTTGTCCAGTGGTCTGGTAGTTTCTCTTGATTCCAAGTCTCTGTAAGTATTTCTAAAATTCTTCTGATGGTATCAGCGGAAGCATATTTCCAGATTTCTGCAGTGATGCCGTCCTCACCACTTGCCCTCCCATTCTTCATTTCTGATAGAGCTTTGACTAGCTCATCTAGAGTTGGGGGTCCGATGTGAGAAGGCGGAGTTTTTATCTGTGTATTTGTAGGGAGGTCAAAAGTTTCTGGTGGGTCCACACAGTTTAATAGAGAGTCAAAGGCTTTCGCAAAAATTTCCGCATTCTCTTGGTTACTATGCGCTATCTTGCCCGTTTCTGGGTTTCTTAGTAGTATTGTGTTGGATTCTAATTTCGAGGTGGCTTTTCTGAAGGTTTTGTAGTAATTTTTTGCATTCATATTCGCATTGGATGCCTCTATAAATTCCAGCTGTGATTTTTCATACTGTCTTTGAGTTGTCCTGAATAATTTGGTGGTTTCTTTGCGAATTTTTGTGAACTATTCGCATGGGTTCTCTCTGTTTTGTTAGTTTGGTTCTTCACCCATGCTCTATGTCTCCTTTCAAATGCCTCATCACACTCTGGTGTCCACCAAAGTGTTTTTTACGTGGATTGCAGGGGGATGCGCTGCTCGCTATCAAGGCTAGACTTTTTGTTCAGTCGTTCAGAGTTTCGGATGAGATTGAGAGCTTGTTAACCCATCGACCGGTGGCCTATTTTATCATAACCGGCAGCAGAAAATTTGACAAATGTAAGGTGTTATTAAGTTATTTATTTTACAATCTTGGTAACACATATCATACACCAAAATGCTCAGAAAATCTCAAATAATTATGTACTATTACTAAAAATTAAATATTTAGGGGTCCCCTTTTTTACTCCCCCTACATTCACTACATATATGAATACGGTTATAATTAACCTCTCTTACCCCCTAAAATTGAAACGAATAATAATTTTTTACAAGAAATCCATTGTAGCCACTTTGTAGAGTTATTAATTCTGAAGAATATGATATAAATATTGTGTTTATGCACTGAAAACTCTTTTTTCTATAGTCAAAAATACAAGAATACTACATAACTAAATATTTTCATGTCGACGCATAAATGATATACAATTCAAAAGCAAATAAAAGAAACACTATAAAAAATCTGATATAAGGGCTTTCACCGGTAACCCTTTCATCAAGCACATTTACTAAATCGCCTATTTCATTATTTACATTGAAATTCATAATGAAATAATAATAAAACACAAACACTCACGAGTTGAGTTACTACGAAATCAGTTTAGTTCCATAAACATAAAAAAAACAACAAATTATGCAATAACTAATAATAATAAAATCATAATTGATGATTATCGTACACAAATCTAAATGAATATATTTATAACTAATAAACAAACGAACACGAGTAAATGCGAACGTCCTTTGCAAAGCGGATGTCAACAAGTAACACCAACTGACTACCATGAGAATTATACATCAATTTCATTGAATAATACATCAACAACAATGACTTTTAAAAAACAAAAATATTGTTATTTTATAAAGCTGATTTTTCTGATTAAAAATATGTATTACATGCCGTGGTTATGCAATACAGTTTTTACGTCATTATTTCAAAACTAATACATTGTTGATCGATACGATTTATCGATGCTGCCGGTACAGAAACGATCCATGCGTCGAAAAATCGATGCCTGCCGGTTGTAGGGTTAAATTATTATACTTTGTATTATGAGCCAGAGTATGCGCATCATAGCGCCACAACTTGCTTTCAGGTTTCCATTTCACTCTGTCAGGCATGAATTTTAATTTAACTTTGGCCAGGTAATGGTCTGATCCAGTGTCGATTCCCCTAAGTACCCTGATGTTTGTGTTTGTCCATGCACACATGGTCCAATTGCTATTCACCCTGTTTTCTGTCGGGGTGTTTCCAAGTTTTTAATTTGTTGGGTCGGCGCATGAAATATGTGGGTTTCATTTTGTTTGTCCTACATATTTGTATTAATTTTTGACCGTTTGTGTTGGCTTTTTTTGGGCTGGATTCTTTCCAATGATATCTTTGTGCTTTTTCTCCTTGCCCAATTGCACGTTAAAATCACCCAGTAGGATTTTAGTATGGTGTGTTGGAACTGTGTCTATTGTTAACTTGAGTTCGTTCCAAAATTTTTCTGACTCATCTCTGTGAGCTTTCAGTTCACTTTCACAGACTTAAAGTCTGTGATGGATGTTAGAATCTTTTGGTCCACTATGAACCCTGTACCAAATTGTGGCATCCCATTCATTCCTTTAGGTCCAGGAATTCCATTATAAATACGAAAACCCTGGTACTCCATGGGATTCTTGCTGGTGTTACGCATCTCTTGCAGAGCGCACAGTAGATTTTTTGTTGTTTTAGTATGTCCGTGAAAGTTTTAAGTTTTCCTGCTTGAAGTAAGGAATTAATGTTATGTGTGGCAATATAATTAATTTGCTTGTATTGTAGTTTAAAGGGTCCTTCCAGATGCTCTGATTCATCGTTATTCTTTAAGTGGTTGCCTGCTGAATCTGAGCAACCTTCCAGACCTTCTTTAGTCTGCTGCAGAATTTTTCTTAAAGAACCTTCCATAGTGACTGTCAAGAGTTGTCAACCACTAAGTGAGATCACTCTGGAGTTACAACTACAGATGTTATCTGTAGAGGTGATTATGAGATATGATCTTGGTGATAGAATGAGTTTGTGAGGCAATTCCCTTTTAGTTCACTTGCTAGTTGCCTACACCAACAAGCTATCCACCCGCACCATGTGGAGGCGCGAAACTTTAATTAATTAATTAATTAACTAACTAATAAATTAATGTTAAAAATATTTATTAATAAATTAACTAATTAATTTTATTTGTAGTCTTTTGGTTTTATTCACAAAACTGTTTTCTACAAAACATGTCATGTACAAAATTTTACTAAACTGAAATTTCAGCCTGTTATAGTAATATAAAGGCAAAGTGATTTTCATGTTTTTGTATGCAAAAGAAGTGTATGTATAAAGCTTCTGTATTTTTTTCATAATTTTTCATCAGTAATAAAATGAAAAAAGGAATTTATTTGAGAGCGTGTTCAGCTTTTTGAACTTTCATTATTCCATGAAATACTTTGATTTTATCAGGTTAATGCTAATTCAGATGAATACTGATAAATTAAAACATGCTTGACCTGACCAGGAATAGAAGCCAGTGCGCTGACCTTGTACAGTCGTGATGTTTTTTTTACCATGTGGGAAAATAAATGCTTGAAGTGTTGAGTTTGCCGTGGGGTTTGTTAGTCTGGTATAATGTATGTTTTACAAGTCATGAAAGTTTACATGTTCTTAATTTGGTTGTTGTTAGGTGAATACTCCGGATAATCTATTCATAAACTATTTATCAAGGATACACAGAGACGAGGATTTTGCGTTTGTTTTAAGAGGTTTCACACGCCTTCTAAATAACCCATTGACTCAAACATATTTACCGAATTCTACGAAAAAAGTACAGTTCCATCAAGAACTTCTCGTTTTCTTCTGGAAAATGTGTGATTACAACAAGGTATGTATTATACACCATGTATTTCCACTAGAGGTGTCTTGATTCCAAGTATCAATTCTCGAAATCACAAAGTATCAAGAATCAAAAATAAAGATCTGGTGTAAAACACTCACACAACTTTCTCTTTCCAATGCAAATAATAAACAATATCACCTGACATTAGAAATAAACAACAAAACTAACTTCAAAAAAACATAACCCAATTTTAATCACGAGTGAATGATGCAAAATAAAAACCAACCTTAGTTTGACTTAATAAAACGGAAAACCACTCTTTCACGCTAAACAAGGCTCTGTAGAGAAAAATGCTTAAAATGAAAGTTGTAAATCTTTGAATTTTCTATTAATTTGTTCATATACACTTTTGTTGTAAAATGCACACTAAGGCTGAAATTTTAAAAAAATCTTTTTTTACAGATTCTTATGAAAAAAAACAAAACAGAAAATCTCTAATTGCTGATAACTAAGTGTTATTCAAAGAAATGTTTGAAATTAAAATTTTGATTTTTTAATTGTCTACAACTTTTATTGTATATACGCTTTTGTGCTAAAATGCATATTAAGGTCGCAATATTAAAAAAAGGATTTTTTTCTACAAGAGAACAGCCTCCCCAAGCATTTTAGCAGACATGGCGCCTACCCTATCTTGTAGAGCATAAAAAACGTAGTAAATGAAACTACTTTAAAAACTAACTTACGTTTCAAGTTTCAACAACTTTGTACAATGTCCCTCTGTTCTTGAGATATTTTGTTCACACACAGACCGATTGCTAAAAACATGTTTTTTGGGTTCAGGGGGTCTGAAAACGTGTATATCCGGTGAAAACTCTATTTCAAAAATTGACATGAAAACAATACGTTCCATTCTACGTATTCATATAGGCAAGTGAAAGAAAAAATTGTTTTTTTTTAAGATTGCAGTCTCAATATGCATTTTAGGGCAACATTGCATATAATCAATGTTGCAGAAATTAAAAAACCTATTACTGTTCTTTGAAATTTTTTACAACGCTTTATTTAGTGTCCGTTAATGATTTTTTGTATTTTTGAGTTGGAAGAGAGTTGATTTTCATTTGACGTCATTCACTCATGATTAAAATTATATTGTTTTTCATCTTACAATTGTTTACTAATGATTTAACTTAGGATATATTTTTCACTATTTACATTGGGAAGAGAAAGCCATGCGAGTGTTTCATACCAAATTTTTATTTTTAATACTAAACACATTTTTGGGTGAATGTGTAGTCAGGTGACTTAAGCCTTTTAGTAAAACGTGTTGTTCATGCGCTTATAATATGTCCACAACTCCATGAAACCTGCATCATAAACTTGACTTACACACACAAACACACATGCGCAGCACCCCTTACCTGCCTTAGTCTGCCTTACCTGTGTTTTACATACTTCAGTAGTGAGTCTCCTACTTGGTGCTTTGCTGCAATACTACAATTTTGGTTTTAATTATCTTTACTAAAATTGCCTATAATAATTTTCAAAATCTACGTATTATTTTTTTTAAAAATGAGTCCAAACTCGGTGTCATTGTGACAATCCTAAGAATTTCCGATGTTGGATTTCATTCTGACTGCCTTTGTTAAAAATTATTATAATGAATTAATAAATGTTACAATTAATAGCGTAATAAAAATAATAAAAAATATAAATGCAGTGCTGTTTAATGCTATAAAAACGACAGTGTTAATCAAATATTGTGTTTTTATAAGATTAACGAAATGTTTTTTTTTTTTAGTTTAACGTCCGACTGTTTTGCAAATTGCTGCTAATGATAATAATTTATGATAATAATTATTAAATTTGTTAATATTATTGAAAAACGGCAGTCAGAATGAAATCCGACATCAGAAATGCTTAGGATCGTCACAACGACACCATGTTTAGGCTCATTTTTCAAGGAATAATAAGTAAATTATGAAAACTGTTATACAATTTTGATAAAGATAATTACAACCAAAATGGCAGTATTGCAGTCAAGCGCCTTGTAGGTGACTGGGTCAGTTAATAATGCAGGTTCCACGAAGCTGTGGCCATATTATAAAATTGTTTCAAATATCAGTATGTAAAGTTATAAAGTTGAAGAAATACTGGGAAACCCACAAAAAGTATTTTTATGTTGTTTAAAACTGCACATGTAGGTGTACGAGGTTTGATCAAAAGATAACAAGAATTTTAGTTTTTTTAAAAATTCTTTATTTACTCATCTACATCAATTTTGTCCCTCCTCAATATAATAAACTTGTGGTTTTGGAACTCACTTTTTGGTGAACCTTTCAGCTCCATTAGCAATTCTGTTTTTATGTCATCAGTGAGGGCAAAACATCCTTTCATGGTTCTATTCCCTTCAGCTTCAGGAATAGAAAGAAGTTGCAGGGTCCATGTCTGGCGAATGTGGTGGCTGTGGTAACATAGAAGTTGCAGGGTCCATGTCTGGCGAATATGGTGGCTGAGGTAACATAGAAGTTGCAGGGTCCATGTCTGGCGAATATGGTGGCTGGGGTAACATAGAAGTTGCAGGGGGCCTTGTCTGGCAAATGTGGTCGCTGGGGTAACATAGAAGTTGCAAGGTCCATGTCTGGCGAATGTGGTGGTTGGGGTAACATAGAAGTTGCAGGGTCCATGTCTGGCGAATATGGTGGCTGGGGTAACACAGAAGTTGCAGGGGGCTATGTCTGGCAAATGTGGTCGCTGGGGTAACATAGAAGTTGCAAGGTCCATGTCTGGCGAATGTGGTGGTTGGGGTAACATAGAAGTTGCAGGGTCCATGTCTGGCGAATATGGTGGCTGGGGTAACACAGAAGTTGCAGGGTCCATGTCTGGCGAATATGGTAGCTGAGGTAACATGGAAGTTGCAGGGTTCATGTCTGGCGAATATGGTGGCTGAGGTAACATAGAAGTTGCAGGGGGCCATGTCTGGTGAAAATGGTGGCTGGGGTATCATAATGGTGTTGTTTGCCAAAAAAATACTAACAAGTGTGAGCGGGAGCATTATTGTGATGCAATTTCCGCAAGCGATTTTGCCACAATTCGGAACATTTTCGGCGGATTGCTGCATAAAAACGACATATAACTCTGAAGTAGTATTCCTTATTGACTGAATAACCACATGGCCAAAACTCATGATGCACTACACTGTAGTCAAAGAACACAGTGAGAAGAACCTTCACGTTTGATCGGACCTGACAAATTTTTTTCGGTCTTGACTCTTCAGGTAGCTACCATTGGGATGACTGGGCCTTGGTTTTGACGTCATAACTGGATACCTATATTTCATCACCTTGTATGGATCATTGTTGACTTGATTCTGCAATTCTTGGCCGATAACCACAAAAATTCAGATTCAGTAATTTTGGAACGAACTGTGCTGCCACGCGTTTTGTGCCCAAAACATCTGAAAAAATTGCTTGACATGATCCAAATGATGTACCGACCTCATCAGCAACCTCTCTGATAGTGATTCTGCGATCTTTCAGAATCATTTTCGTCACTTCTACGATGCTGGTCACTGATGTGCTAGGTGGTCCAGGGCGGTTGTCATCTTCTAAGTTCTCACGGCCATCTTTGAACCATTTTTACCACTCGGAAACTATTGTTTTACTCATAGTAGATTCACTGAAAGCCACTGTCAACATTTCGAATGTGGTACTACACTTCATATCATTTTTCACACAAAATTTAATGAAAATTCTTTGTTCCATTTTATCAGAAGTATAGTCCAGTGAACCTGGTTTTTTTAGAGGAAAAAAATAGTATAAAGCTAATTTTTCCAGAAAGACCCACGGTGATAGGTCAATAGTTGTTGATGGACAAAACACTGATATTTTTGTTTTATTAATTGGTCTACCACAATGTGAAAAACTACAACTATTCTTCCACAAACCCTCTGGAACACCATCAACATATAATATGATATCAGGAAAATTTCTGAAGAGATAGGATAATTGAAGAATGTAATGTTGTTTATGTATGCTATGGCTGGATCTGGCACTAAGTCTTATTTTTTATTGGAAAAGGCAAACTCAACGCGTACAATATGCTAAGTACTTCTGAGGAGCTACGCGCGGAAGCTTTACTGTTTTATGAAAAGGAAGCTAACAACAGTACTCTTAAAAGAAATATGAGAGAATTTTGTACAGAAACTATTCGGATGCACTAGGTCTAAAAGTTTAAACGAAAGTAGATATTCTTTATACCTCAAAGCAGTTGCAAAAACGACATTAAACTCCAAATTTAACATGGCATCTCTTCCTCCAACATGTAATGCTACTGAGCAACACTCATTTTGAACTTACTACCAGTTTCAAAAATGCATTGGAGATAAGAATATGGCTGCTACGGATTGGGGTTGGACTCTTAACAAACAAGATATTGTACCCGGTTCACTAAAAAATAACCACCGGTACCTGAAGAAGTAATCATCTTAGTTTCCTACAACTGAAAAGTGTCATACAACAGCAAATGCAGCTGCTTTAAGGCATCCCTGGATTGTTCAGAAATGTGTGGGACTTGTGGAGGATTCTGCAGTAACGTCACGGTCGTTGAAGTCGAGGATGCTGAGAAACTTCTCATGGATGTTTAAGCCATCATATACGTACATAATCTTTTGGATAATAAATAGCCTTTAGGCCTGATCATATTATTAAACTCAAATTAAAAATGGTTTTGCATATAGTTCTTAAATGTAGTCTGAAAAACGGAAACTTTTCATATTACATAAATTTTTGCTCTTACACTTAAAAATACATACTAAGACACTTGTGAAATAAGTTTATTAATTTTAAAAAAGAAATGTTGTAGTGGCGCTTAAATTACGCGAAAAATTATAACTGCAACATAGCAACCGATGCCCTCGACCTTTTATCACCGAACGCTGCCACAACTGAGCACTCTACATTGCAGCGGCTGGTTTTGCCATATTACTACAATAAAGTAAGTACTGTTATATATCATTTTATAGATCTTAAAAAGGACAAAAAGTTTTGTTTGAACATTTTTAAGTAAAATGTAAGTGTAAATAGTTGTAAACCAAAAAGTAAAATTACGTAATTAAATTTATAATTTTTTATCAGCTTTTTTATGAATAACTACAGAACGGTAAAAGATACGATAAAAATGATTAGGACATTAATTTTGTAGGAAATATTATAAGAAAGACAAAAAAAAAATTTAAACCAATACCTTATTTAGTTTTTGAGATAAACGCGATTTACGAAACCCTTGCAAGTTATAACTTGGGGGGGAAGCAAGGGGGGTAGGGGTGGGGACTTTTGGCAGTACACTTATCTAAACTATAGTAATCGATGGGGAAAAATTAGCTTTATACTATTTTTTTTCTCTATCAGGTATTTCACAACACAGGTTGACTGGACTAGTAAGAAATCGCTAAGCGAATGCAAACACGTGTACTCTTTTCAGCTACTAACAATTAGCTGCACATTCAAAATGGCTGCAAATGCGAACATATGTTAGAAATAGGTGTACCAACAAGGTAGAAAAAAATTTGCAACTCTGATTTACAAAGCCCATGAAATTTTTAAAATTCCCGTTATTTTTTTATCAAACCTCATACACCTTTTCTCCACGTAAAGAAGAGGCGTTTGTTGAACCAATCAAACAACAAATAACTGAGTGGACTGTAAATTGTTTAATATTATTCAATAAGGTTTTGCATTTTCCATTTTCTACAACAAATGTACTCAAAATGTTTAAATTTAGAAAAATCGGATTTGTTTTAACAAGAGTATAGTTTAGTATAAGGCATGTTCCTAAAGTAAGGGCCGTGTGGTCTTTTAAGAAGTTAGTTGTTGAGAAAGGGTTTCATTGACAGTACTAATTTACTGCATTTGTACCGTACTTTTCCACATAATCGCCATTCAGTTGTAAATACTTTTTGTAACGCAGCACCAGCTTTTTATAAACCCTCTGTATAGAATTTTGCCGCCTGGCAATTGAACCAGCTGACAATGGCAGTGTTGATTTCATTGCAATTTTCAAACCGTTGTCCACGAAGCCATTTTTAAAAATGCAAGAAGAGGAAGTAGTTGCTGGGCGCAAGGTTGGGGCTGTGCAGAGTGAGGTCAAAAAATCCCAACAGAAATCTTGAATCTTCTTCTTGCTTATGGCTGTGGTATAAGGGCATACATTGTCATGGAGGAAGATTACACCGGAAGACAGTCTCCCACATCATCAATTTGGATCGCATGTCTTTGTTCGGTAAAAGTTTCACAGTACACACCACCTGTTGTTGACCCATGTTCTATGAAATCGTGTATGGAGATTGTGTAAACTTTTTCAGTTTGGGTGAACTTGAATGGCACCAGTGCTTTACTTGTTTTGATTCTGCATTTTTATACGATATCCACGTCTCATGGCCCATAACAATCATCTCGATCATGTGGATAGTGATCCAAAAACTCATGTTCAGTGCACACTCTTTGTTCTTTGTACTAGTCAGTGAGCATTTTCTGAACCCATCTAGTACACAGTTTATGGTATCCGGGCAACATACAGAAATTCATTAAGTAGAGGACCAATTGTCAATTACATCGCATTTTTCGGTTCACTTGATAAACGTCGTCTATCTGAATTCTGGGCTTGCCACTCCATTCATCATCATGCTCATTCGTGTGGCCATTTTGAAAGTCTCGACACCATTGTCGAACCTTTCCTTGACTTATTACCGTATGTCCATACACTTGGCACAACTACCAATTGATTTCAGTAGCTGAAGATCCTTTTGCGCGCAAAAATTGAATTGCAGCGTGCACTTCACAACTGGCGCGAGAAAAAATTGTGTTGGACATTGCGATCTGCATTCACCAGCTGGCGAACAACTACTGAATCAAAAAATACCAACTGTGTTGTCTTCATAAATAGTCAATAGATGGTGCTGCATGCGTGAAACTGTGTTCAGCCCTATCAATATTTCAATATAAGCTGATGGCCATTACTTTAGGACTACGCCTTCTACATTGAAGAATTGTTTTCGAGAGATATAACTGCAGCTGGGTTTTTTGTCATCAGTCTCTTGACTGGTTTGACGCAGTTCTCTAAGGTGTTCTATCTTGTGCAAGTCAATTCATATCTACATACCTATAACACCCTACATCTTTTGTAATTTGCTTTATTTATTCTAACCTTTGCCTCCCCCTACAATTCACTCCCTCAATATTACCCTACATCATTGATAGACCAATATCTGGATGTCTTAAGATATGCCCCACTAGCCTATCCCTTCTTTTGGTAAGATGCTTCCATGTACTTCTTTTCATACACTCGCCTAAGAACCTCTAAATTACTTATTTTGTCCACCCACTTAATCTTTAATATTTTACTATAACACCACTTTCATAAGCTTCTATCCTCTTCCTTTCTACAGCACCTATCACCTACGTTTCACTCCCATATAATGCTACACTCCAAACATAATGTTTTAAAAAAAATTTTCTAATCTGTTAGTCAATGTTTGTAGTCAGCTGTTTTTCATTTCAAAAGCTTTTCTAGCTTGAGCAGTTCTACTTTTGATATCACATGCTTTTCTACCATCCTTTGTTATTTTACTCCCTAGGTAGCAGAATTCCCCAATTTCCTGTATGTTTTTGTTGCCTACGTTTAAATTTCCCATCTCTTCTTCACCAATCTTGCTGCTGCATATGAAATACTTGCTGATCGTTGTTGTAGAAAGTATTTATATGATTTTCGTTTAGTTAATAATATTATATTACCATTATCATGCAATTGACACAGTTAAATTTTAAGAGAGAAAATGTATCGTTTAATAAAAATATTGATTTTCATTTTATGTTTTATTTAGAAATTCTTGTACTATGTACTGAAGAGCAGTGACGTTTTAGAAATACTTGTACCAATTCTGTTCCACTTGAACGACTCCAGAGCTGATCAATGTAAGTATACCCACTCGGTGTGTGCGTTTTAATTCAGTTTGTCCGTTCTCCGGAACATTGTTAAGGGTTTCTAACAATTTGTTACGTTTTCTTTTCATTAACTTCAACCAGGTTATCCAAAACTACCGAAAAACAATAAATTTTCAATGTATGTAATTTACATGAACAAAATGAAAATTTAGTTCACATCCTGTACTCGTAAATGGTGTTGTCTGTTTTGTTTCTTTTCAGCAGAATGTCGTGTAAATGTACGCCTAAACGTGTCGTTTTGACTTTTTATTGGAAACTTAAGGCCATAGAAAGGACAGAAAAGGGTGAGTTGGTTTGTTGGATGCTATTGTAGCCGATCTTTGGGTCAGTGTTTTGTCAATATCAGATGGACAAAAAAATAAGGGGAAACTAGAAGAGGATACAGTTCCCCCTTGAGCGCTGAGAACCGCATATTCGAGGTCCGGGCATTCGAGCGGCCGTAGCGGGCGTATTTATAAAGCTATCAGGGCTTATAATACCTCAAATTACGTGCGCTGAAATGTAGTCAAATTTGATATAAATTACTATCTATTTACTTATGATAGTGCTGGTGAAGTTTGCCAACCTAACTTTTGACTACCAATCTTTCAGATAGTGTAAGTATAGGAATATTTCATCTTTAGGGTTGGTAAAACTGTAAGTCTATTTTGTGGGTGTGTGTTATTGTCTGAAGAGAGATTGAACGTTTATGCCGTCACTGATCTTAGTTATGCGAATGTTTATGGGAGCGTAAATTTGTTCTTTCTTTCTTGTGACTTATGAACCTTATCACCCCTCTTTCTCCACTACATCTTTTTACTGGTGTAATTTTTGTATTTGTATAGTTAACTATTCCCTGATGCAAGGTCATGCCGTTATTCAATAACAGAGTGTTTCAGGAGGCGGGGAAGTTGCCAACCTAACTGATTCCTTCATTAGCTTTTACCAATATTTCAGGTAACGTAACTTTTGAAATATTTCATAGTGACCATAAAGCGTAACCGATTTTCATGTTTTTATATTCACGAAAATTGTACGTATTATAAGAAGCAGTTGTAATTTTTTCGTATTTTTTTATCAGTAATGAACTTAACTAAATAGATTTATTCGGGAGCGTGTTTTGACATTTACAGTTAATTATTAGCGCGAAATGCGGAGCAGCGCAAGAGGGTTAAGAGATCAAACAGAAAACAACGAAACCGTTCGAGTATGAATAACTTAAGTGAAGTTTAGAAGAGAATTTCTAATTTGTTTTTAAATACAAGGTTTTCCTTTATTTATTACTGTACCCTGCGTGCGCCTGCCATGCATACAAAAACGAAAACATCTGTTTTTATTTGTCCTGTGTTTTAAACATCTGACGTTGTTTCTACTGATCAGATTGAGGTTTTCAAAAGCTTAAAATCTGCTCCAGAAACTGAGTAATTACAGATAAAATTTGATTTAAATCGGTGAAACAGTGTTGGAATGCATGAGGGGCAAAACAAACAAACTAATATCTAGATAATACTGTATTCCAGTTTTTTTGGAGTGTATTGAATGTTTCTTAAATAGGTAGTTTTTGTTGGTGTTGTTGATAAATTGTTATTTCATTCCCTGTTACATTCACATTTCTTAAATTCAATTTATCGAAATGGGTCCATCCTATTTATTTTGGGTAGCCGGGATTCCAGTGTACAGGATGTGTCAAGATTTAAACTAATTATAGTTAATCGAGTCACAACTGTTTTCCTTTGGTTTTAATGAGGGGTAAAGGAGGGAAAGCATCAGTGTGGATGCATGACGCTTTGGTATCAGTTCGCCACCACAACAACGTAAACCATACTTACAGGACGTACAAGTACAGTAATCCCGTGTTATCCGCGGGTTTCGGTTTTCCGCGGACTTTGTCTGTGAGCCTAAAACCTTAAAATACGTACGTAATATCACCTTGTATACACTGTACTTGGTGGGAGGTGGGGAAGTCATACAATTCCGAAAATATGTGTTTGAATAAATATGTTGGCGTTTGTCTCATGTTTAGTTACAAACCAGTATGGCGACGGCTGCTGTGAGCCAAGCTAGATTTCCACGTATTGTACGTAGTGCGTGCGTCACCGGGTACCGGGCCCCGCCAGTACAACCCCTACCCCAACCACCATACGTACGCCCAGGCGCCATACTGTAATTCTGTATGTTTTCCTCCATGTGTCAGTCTTAACTTTTTCGTACGTACGTACAGTTCTTTGTTTGTTTGACGATCCTGAAATGAAGCCAAGCATTTCTTCACAAACCATCAACGAGATCCTCAGCATGGCAACGCAGCTCGCTGATTAGCTGATTATGTGTTGGAGACGGATCCCGCCATAGAAAGGGCCCTTCAATTCGAAAAAGGACTTCAGGAGCTGATGATACCATACAAAGATGTCCACAAGGAGTTTGAAAAGAAGACGAAGCAAGCAGCCTTAACAAACTATTTTAAACAACTTAAATTTTTTATGCGTACAGTACTGTATTTATTAAATATTCATAGATTATAATAATGATAAAATGTTCCTAAAATTTTATTTAATACTTAAAACGACTACAGGACTACTTTTTCTTCAGAACCTAACCCCCAACTTTTCGTTTATATAAGATATCATTATCCGCAGTTTTACGAACCGTGGTAACCCTTTGGAACGTAACCCCCACAGATACCGAGGGATTACTGTATATCGCGGAACCTTTTGTAGGTTAACTGTTTGTTACCGTAAACAGAAATGTCGGTTTCTCAAAAACGCAGTCAAACTGTTCACAGTGCTAAACAAAATCTAATGTGCCATGTAATAAAATGCAGTGAAGTTGAAGCTAAACAAAAATACTTTTCCTTGCCTCTTAACAAAAGCCGTGAGAAAGCAGCTAACTACTGTGATTTTTTTTGACACCTGGTAAAAAAGGAAACTGTTATATCAATAAGAAAGTGATGCCGACATGTGCTACGTTATTACTGGTTTTGAAAGAAGGCTAAATTTTAATTGGAAACTTTTTACGATAAGAAAAATTTTAAAGGGAATGGGGTTTAAGTGGAAAAAGTGTCTGTCACAACAAAGTATATTAATTGAAAGGCAACATGTGGTTAACTAATGGTGCAATTGCACAGTAGTAAAATATAGTGTCTCATTGTTGAGGTTGGCAGCACTGCCACATTTCTCTTTTCTTCCGCACAGCCCGTCCATATGCAAAAGGCATTCTCGTGACTCACTATCTGTACCTTCCTTACTTCAGTAAGTGTGTCATGTAATCATTCTTATTTGTAATCTGTCAATACCAATCTTTTGCTATTCTTGTTTCTGATACTAAAACTCAAACAAATAATATCAAAATTAACAAATAAATTTTTGAAATTCATCCTGCCAACTGTTAATGTACGAGGTGTGGTTATTAAATAATGAGACTGAGGTAAAAAAAAATTATTTTTATTTTATACATAATAACTTATTGTCACCTTCAATATACACTCCTTCTCTATCCCTACAATGCTCCATGCAAATTTTCCATTGTTGGAAACAGTGCTGTCTTTTTTTAAAAAAATTAAATTTAGTACAAGCAACCGAAGAAAATTGTTTTTTACACTTTCCACAAAATAATAGTTTATAATTATATTATTTACACAACTTGGCACATCTATCATGTAGTCCATTTAATTTTGAACAAAACCATATTAAATTTGTTTATAAATTGTCACTACAAACATACTTATTGAGGATATTAGTTCAGCATGACGTGACAGAAAATTTGAGTATTTATGAAAAATGATAATTGTATAGTTTCTAACATAGGTTCACTTTCAGAGCCCGTACACAAAGCTAACTCGCAAATTTCATCATCGTCAAGACCAAAATGTGATTTATCTTCTGAAATTATAAAGAAATAAACTAATCACTAACACAAACAGTTGCAAAACTAAACTCAAAATACAACAGTAGAGGTTATACACGCTGTTATAAAATGTCAACAACAGACTCGACACAAAACGAGAACACCGGCCTGTTAGATCGCTTGTAAAATTGTCACCGTACATCCAAAGAGGCTAAAATTATAAGGTCATGTACAGCAATAACTGCTCTTTCGTTTAAGGGTAAAAACAGCACAATCTGTTGAGAACTGAGAGTACTACAGTGGTTTGAAACTGGCGGCCGATTTGATCAGCCAAGGCAATTTACGCACAAGCAACCGTGGCCGATTGAATCGGCCATGGCACTGAAAGGGTTAAACATTCATCTATTCAGTAGTTTTTCAAAGTAAACTTATTACATGCACCATTCACATATGTAGGCTACATGAGTTTTTAGTACAGAAAAATTAGTTCCAACTTCCCTCGTACCATTAATTAATCGCTCTCTCTATAACAGAACTCTACAGCGGTGGAACCTCATGGTCCCTGCAATTCCGCTATAGACCGATTTTACTGTAATATACTGCTTAATTGTGCTCCAATTGTTAAATCTTCATTCTGCTTGTATAATATACTTTATAAAATACAAAAAGTGAAAAATTTCAAGTATACATCCATATAAATTTAAAAAAAGATAAAATAATTAATGAACAATTAAAATTTAAAAATGGCAATTTAATTAAAGGAGCTGCTCCCATCTATTGTAATAAGTATAAACGAATACAGGAATGATATTTAAGACAGTTTTAATTTAAATGACTGAATGAAAACACCGTTCTAAATTTTAATAATATTGCTCTGAAGAAGGTGGTACTACCACCAACACGTGCGTAAGTTTTTTAAACTTAAAAGGGAACCAAAGGTGAGGTGGTCAATTTCATTTACACTCTAATTTTTATTAATGGTCGGCAATGCATTTCAAAAATTTAAATGTGAAATGATTCACTGTGTTAGGAAAAGTGATACTTTGGTGCGGTACATTTTAATGAACGTTAATGATTGTTACAATGTAATGTATTGTTGTTTGTGTAGCTAGAGTCGGTCTGATGCACATCGGCGTGTTCATTCTGCTTCTGTTGAGTGGAGAACGGAATTTCGGCGTAAGACTGAACAAACCATACACGGCTACCATTCCTATGGACATTCCTGTATTCACTGGTACGTATGTCTATGCCTGTTTGTCAAAAGATAGACTGCAAACACTCCTTACACTGACAGCAAACACTATACTACATATTTTTCAAAGCTGATGAGCTCTGAACGTATGCATTGCCCCCTACCCACTTGCCAGCACTTGCTCTTGTAGCTTTGTTATATATTTGGTCATTCATTTTTTTGGTCTTTTAAAAAAAATTATAACCTATTAACATACAACCAGGTGATTATATTATAAGGTATTGCATGTTGATGCGCTCTATAATCGATCTGTTCAATACGAGATGCAAAACATGAGTGAACTACTGTGACTCTTATACGCATGCGCGTGTAATGTAATGTTTATCACACTGATACATTCGTACAATCTGACAATGTTGGCAAATGTTCTGATTGGTCTAAACATGTGGAACAGCAAAGCTCATCAACTGTGAAAAGCATTATAAACAATATACTAATGTGGTTGCCAGTTTTTGAGGAAAACTAGTTTTCATGATTTCAATTCAACAGAATTCATGTTTATGAAGTTAGGAATCTTCTGACCTAATTCC
This sequence comes from Catonia carolina, assembly GCA_035578175.1. Lineage (NCBI taxonomy): Eukaryota > Metazoa > Arthropoda > Insecta > Hemiptera > Achilidae > Catonia > Catonia carolina. The sequence goes on from JAQMRL010000004.1 coordinate 7,980,699, forward strand.
TCACAATTCCTGTGTAAGATTTTTGGAGTTGGTGATATAAAGTTGTATAACTTTTCAAACATCCTGTAGTATAAATTTATATTTATGATTGTAGTTTCAGTCACATCACCTTGTGTAGTCATGAACATTTTATTTTTCCATTTAACAATTTATAATTTAAATCTATTACCCAGCATTTTCATTACTTAAATGTTAGTTTTCTTTAAAGTTTGACAGGTTGACTCCCAAGGCAATTTTTGCAATTTTGCTTAAAAACCCATTCCTGTTTTATGGTTCATTTGCTTTTTTTAATTAATTTTCTTTCAAGTATAGAGTATTGCAAGGCTTACATTTTTTGGCGCTGTTTTTTAGGTGAGAGACTGAATCAGGTACTCAAGAGTAAAATTATCAAATTTCTCTCACTGAAATTTTACTTGTATTTCTATAAACTATTATATGTATTTTATAAATAATTAACTTTGGGTTAATTTTCATTAAAAGTACATAAATATCGATGTGCGTATCTCTATCGAGCAGTTTTTCGGCGAGTGTAAACTTGAGTACCAGTTGTCTACTTAGAGGCATTAACCAAAATCAACTTTTACAGTGCGAAAAATATTGTAATACGAAAATCATTGAAAGTTAAGATAAAATGATTTTTCATTATATAATTACCACAGGCTGAAAACCACAAGACTTGAACAGCAGAAACCAACGAAACGACAGAAAGTTGTGTATTCTGACAAGGAACGGCAGAGAAGATCGGATGGATTGAGGGAATAGTGGAGAAAGTTCAAGGAGGGAAACTTTAGGAAGGGACTCCAAAGACTGAAAGATTGAACTGCAAAAATTGAAATGAGTTATTTTTAGTTTGATGGACTTATGTAGTCCTATGTGGCTTTTTAATTTATAAAAAAAAAAATATTGTTAAAATATGATTAATAATGCTACAATAATGGTCAATATTCTGTAATAATAATAATAAGCTGTGAAGTTCACCAACTCATTTTTGACTCGATCGGATCAAGTAAATCACGAACCATGCCTGGGAGAATCGTTTTTTGAGCTCATTTCTAACAGCTCAGTAACTGATTCAATACAAACGAGCATCCAATCCGTCTCATAATTCTATTTAAAACAATGTTACGTGAGAGACAGATTAGTCTCTCAAAAATAAATTTTACAGATCTGGTGAGACGTATAAGTGTCTCATGGGAGTCAACCTGTTAATGCATTGTTACATTTTAGTGACGGGTTACCAAAATTATTTTTACTGAATACAGTAAAAAAACTTGGTGTTAAGGACTCACATAACTTTCTCTTGCCAATGCAAATAATGACCAATATAACCTAACATTAGTAATAAAACATTAGAAAGAAAAAAAAAAGTAACCTCAAAAAGCATAACCTAATTTTAATCATGAGTGAATGATGCAAAATGAAAACCAACTTTAGTTTCCCTTATTAATATGGAAAATTATTCTTTCACGGTAAACTAGGCTCTGTAGTGAAAAATGCTCGAAATAAAATTTGTAGATCTTATAGTTTCCTATAAATTTTATTATATGAGTGCACACTTTTGTCGGTTAATGCATAACTAGGCTGAAATCTTAAAAAATCCATTTATTTACAGATTTTCATGAAAAAAAAAAACAAGAAAAAACACTAATTACCACTAAACTAAGCATTATACAAAGAAATATTTGGAATAAAAGTTGTAGTTCTTAAATTTTCTACAACTTTTATTACACACTTTTGTGCTAAACTTCATATTAAGACCAGTCTTAAAAAAAATAATTTTTTTCTATGAGAGCGCAGTCTCCCCAAGAATTTCAGTTGACATGGCGCGTACTCTATCTTGTAGAGCATAAAAAAATGCAGTAAATGAGTTGATTTTAAAAATTTTTGTATTGTATTAGCCGTTTTTGAGAAAATTGCAAAGAAGTGAAAAATTACATAAATAAACTACTACTTCCGGTTGACCAATTTTGATGAAAATGTTCGTGTCGGGTCCTTTTGTAGTATCTAACTTAAGTTCCAAGTTTCAACTTCATACACTGTTCCATTCGTCAGATATTTTGTTCACACACACACGCACGCACGCACACAAACACGCGCGCACACACACACACACACTCACACACACACACACACACACTAATCTGGTCTATAATCTGGTAAAATCTCAATATTAAAAAATCGACATGAAAACAATACTTGCCTTCCTGTAATTCATATAGATAAGAGAAAGTAAAAATGCGTTTAGCTTAGCCCCTCGTTATTCCAGATGAATGTAGAAAGCAAATTGGGTGAACCAAGGCAATTTTTGGTCTAATAATTTTTCTATAAACAGCAGCTAATTCTTGTATTCTTAACAGATGGCATCTTTCAGTTTTGGTTATGAGTTTCAGGTAACCATTTTTGTTTTTTGTAATATAGAGTTTTGATGTCAGCGTATAAGATTGCACTTTTACAGGCAACCCGCAGAACGTGTGTACTACTGTACTTAAAAACAACAATAATTAAAGGAAACAGCTGATATAAATTTAGATAATATGTCATAGTTGTTATTGACAGTGTGATGACATGAAAATATCAGCTGTCAGCATTGCTATACTAATAATATGTTTTTAGAAAGGCATGACTATTGCATCGCATACCTCACCCGGCCTACACTATCTCTCTCTAGCAGAAATGCAATCTTATATGCTGGTAGTAATACCAAGGTTTTAAATGTAAACATCTTGTGTGTACATTTCATTATCGCAGTTAATTATGAGTATGCGGTTAATGCAAAGAGCTTTCTCTTTTGTCTTTGATTTAAATTTATTATTCTAATTTTCGGTACATTATATTTTTTACTTTCTCTTGCCTACGTGGATATTTAGGAAGGAAAGTATTGTTTTCATGTCGATTGTTCAATATCGAGTTTTCACCGGATCTACACGTTTTCAGACCCCCTCAAACCAACAAAACGTGTTTTCAGCGATTGGTTTTTGTGTGTGTAGTGTGAGCAAAATGTTTTAAGAACAGATCATTGTTCGAAGTTGAAACTTGAAACTTAAGTTAGATATCACTAGAGGACCCAACACAAATATTTTCATCAATATCGCTCAGCCAGAAGTAGTAATTTAAACGTGAAATTTTTCACTTTTTGCGATTTTCTCAAAAATGGCTCAATTTTTTGAAAAATAGCCTCATATACTATATTTTTTTATGGTCTACAAGATAGGGTAGGCGCCATGTCTGCTGAAATTCTTGGTGAGGCTGTGCTCTAATAGAAAAAAATGGTTTTTTTACGATTGCGGGCTTAATATGCATTTTAGCGCAAAAGTGTATATATTAAAAGTTGTAGAAAAATTTTAAATCTACAACTTTTATTTCAAACATTTCTTTGTATAATGCTTAGTTTAGCGATAATTAGTGATTTCTTGTTTTTTTTTACATAAAAATCTGTAAAAAAATGAATTTTTCAAGATATTGGCCTTAGTATGCATTTTACGACAAAAGTGTATATAAATAAATATATAGAAAATTAACAGATCTGCAACTTTTAATTGAAGCATTTTTCATTACAGAGCCTTGTTTAGCGTGAAAGAATGATTTTCCGTATTAATAAGCCAAACTAATGTTGATTTTCATTTTGCATCATTCACTCATGATTAAAATTAGGTTAATATATTTTGATGTTAGTTTTTTGTTAATTTCTAATGTTAGATTATATTGTTCATTATTAGTACTGGCAAGATAAAGTTGTGTGAGTGTTTCACACCAGATTTTTTTCTGTAATACTTAATAATACAGTAAAATCTCTCTATTGCAGAAAATTATCAAGGACAATCGACTCTTACAACCACATGGTAGTTGTGACAATGTGACAATTCAGTTGCCTCGTAGTGCAAGTTATGCGTTCATTTAAACAGAAATGCACTCAAATTGTAAAAGAACTGCAGGTTACTGACTCCATTAAAACCAACAAAACAACAAAAACCGGGTTTCAGGGTTTAGATTTATGTACTGATTAAAAATGTCATGGAATTGTTTACCGTCAGATATGTGTAGAAGCGTTTAATGAAGATAACGCTTATTTCTAAGTAGGAAAATTTTTAACCCCACTGCTAAAGGCCTACCTAGGGTCATCTTTAATCCAGATGAGATCGGGATATATTGTTTAAATTGATACCAAAAAACACACTAGTTTATAAAAATTTAAAATATCATATTGGCAGAAAAATCAAAAACACTGTATTTATAAACTGCTCCGTGCTTATACGATGAGTAAGATAGAGATCATTCCTCATATGAGATTGGCCTATTCTACTTGCTTCTTGCCTAAGACACTAACGTTATGCGTAGTCCCTTAAAAACCATATTAAACGGATTTTACTGTGTATCAGATAATAAATGTAGATAAATTACAAAATGAATCTGATGTAATTAAAATGTCTTTTGGTTGTCGTAGGTACGCATGCGGATCTACTGATCACAGTCTTCCACAAAATAATAACAACCGGTCACCAGCGGTTGCAACCACTCTTTGATTGCCTTCTTACTATACTCGTTAATGGTAAGTACTTCATCACCTGATCTTTTATAATAAAATGTGGAAAGATAAACTTTTATATACAATTTATCTTGCCAACATTTCTGTACAAACTCGGAGACTTTGTCTCCTATAATCAGCTAAGGATCACAAACACGTTCTTTAGGAAACTGGACATTTATAAATTTACATGGTCAGCCAGAGGAAGTAGATTGGTGATAGATTACATTATTGTGATTCAGAAATTGGCGAGGCAAGTTTATCGAGTTTTACTTAGGATTACAAGTTTCTGTTAGGATTTTGGGTACCCATCTTGCACAAAATTTGTGATAACCTAATTTTTCTGTAACAATTTCGTGCAATAAACTTTCTGAAATTTGTGGGAAAAAAGTGATAGCTCTCTTATGGTGAATCGAAGGTCTTCTCTAATTTTCTCATTGACTTTATTCACAATGTCATCAGTCATGAGGCTTGGCCGTCCACTTCATTCTTCCTCGTGAACATTAGTTCGGCCATTTTTGAACTGAATGCACAAACGCCGTACTCCACTTTCAGTGTAAAGATCGTTCCCATAAACTTCACAGATTTGGCGATAAATGTCAATTGGTTTATTGTTTTTAGCCAACAAAAACCGTATTACCGACCGTACTTCACAACTGGCGGGATTTTGAATTGCGGCACACATTTTAAATTGTTGTTGAAAAACAACGAAGAGCGACACAGACCTCTCGCTAGCACAGCTGGATAGCCACTGAACGGAGAAACGCCGCAGCACCAAAATGGCTGCGATAGCTCCGCCCCTAGCGGCTACAACGCAAAACATGACGGACTTTCTGGACTGCCCTCGTATATAAATAACTGTGATAATAGGAAGGGAATCAGGTTAAAAATATTTTTATCACTCTCCTGAAAAATATTTTAAAAATGAGTTTTTGGAGATAATGTTGTTTGACATTATCTCCAAATCCTCAGAAATCAATCAAAATCCTCAGAAATCAGATTATATATTTTATTTGTACAGATTATATAATTATATATCATACATTTTCGGAGAAGTACAATAACTTCGTTAAATGACTAACAAATGCCTAAAAGTTTAAGATAAAACTTGTAAAGAATTCAGTTTTGAGAAAACTGATATAAATAAAGTCAAGAAAAAACGGTTACTTGTTTCAAATATTCATCTTTATTTAAAACGAAACTAAAGGTTATTTGCATTAAAAACCTTTTGTTTCATTTTGAATGTTAGCGCTTGTAAAGGCACTGAATAAAAGACAACAAAACGAATTTGACTGAATAATTCTACCGTAATTAGTAGACGATTAATTAATTGAACTCGGAGGACCAGGTTAGTTTTAAGCGGCTGCCAACCACAGCTAAAACGACTTAGAAAATAAACGAAATGAATTAATAGAAGAAGGAACAAAATAACGAAAGGTAGGGGACATAATTGATAGGACAAAAACATAGGAAGACACACACTTGAACGACTATTCGTAATAAATGAAAAACGCTCTTACCTGGAATCCAGAAAACGACTTGAGACTTGTAGGCACGCACGTGTAGAAACACTGATAACATTGCAATAAACAAACAGCAAGAATTCACAATACAAAATACATGAGCAATTGAATATAATTCACACAAAGCAAAGAATAACGAACAGTTTAAGTTCATAACAAACGACGAATAACGAACGAAACAGATTGTAAACGAAGAATGGCAGGGTATCGACAACCCTAAACCACGCGCTAAGCGCAGGAGGCAGAAACGCTTCCATACATCACGAAAGCCGATACAAGAGTGTGAATAAGGAAGCCGGATATGCAAGAAAGGAGAGGGGATAAAGGATGACGTGATTAGTGAAGTCACGCGGAAACAAAGGCAGGAACAATTATGATTAGCGGGGAAAACAGTTTGAATTAACCCGGGAGAGACTGGCGCTAACATACCGCCCGCCTAAATCGAAGCAAGCGATTTACGAAGAACAGATTTAAAAACGAAGCCGCCCGCCCTGAAGCAACAGGGAGCGGAAAACGCAGGAAGAAGACGAAGAACGAAGCCGCCCGCCCTGAAGCAACAGGGAGCGGAAAACGCAGGAAAAAGACGAAGAACGAAGCCGCCCGCCCTGAAGCAACAGGGAGCGTAAAACGTAGCAAAACGATGAGCGAAGCATCGACGACGATTGAAGACGTAGAAACGAACGAGGTGAAGAACGGACACATCTTGATGTGGCGTGACAAACGCACGGGTTTGCCCGGCCAACGACGAACGGAGCATCTTCCACGGCTTGCGCGGAAGCCAACGAGTAACGGAACGATCTTGAGGTGATTGCCAACAAGGGTTGACAACCAGAAGCGACGAAGAAGAAGAAACGAAGAAAACGACGAACGAAGAAAACAAACGAAGAGGCGAAAACGAAGGTAGATGAAGTTAAGCGGGAAACGAAGTGAAACGACGGAGAAAAGTTAGTTGCCCAAAGGCGGAGCTGACTGGTAAGCGGGTTGCGAAACGAACTGGCGAGTAGGCGAACAAAAGCGACAAGAATTCTGAATTGCGGTACGGCGAACTTCACTAACTAGTGGAGAGTGAATCCGTGATTGAGGTTGAGGCGACGTGCGAGATTGACGAAGATTACACCAGGCGTTGAACGAAAAATGAGAATTGAAATTACAATTATTCACCGGTTGTGAAAATTGTGTACGACGATAGGGGCCCCGCCCGCCAAGAGGGGCACAAGGCGCGCGAAGAGCGTTAGCAGAGCATGAAGAGACTGAGTAGGGCCGATTGCCCTTTAGCGAAGCGATTTGTAGCGGTTTTTCAACAGAGTGTGCGAGAGACGACGAGAAGCGATTTGACGAGGAATTAGTTGAAGACGACTCGGAGGGAGCCTTCAGCGCAGACTTGAAGCGAGGCGTAGACTTGAAGCGACGAATGGACGAAGTACCAGCAGCAAAATCGGTCGAGTTACTGGCGGAGTCAGTAGGCGAAGCGAGACGAGAATCAACAGCGATGATCTCGGATGAAGCGGCGAATCGATTTGAAGGCGAAGAGACTGAAGTTTTACGAAGACGATTTGTTAAAACAGTAGGGCGAAAAGAATCGTTGTCAGATGCAGGCGAAACAAGAAGGCAATTAGGCGAATTAACAGTAGAAGCGGTAGATTTATTGATCTCGGGGTTTACATTAACGGCGAGTTCAATTTTAGAAATAGCAGGGACGATAGTTTGATGATTAGCGGCGAGAATTTGAGGCGAAATCGAATTTGTAGTTGACGTGCGATTTTCAACAGTAGGCGATGCGAGATTAACAGCAGTAGCAGGCGACGAGAATTCAGCGTTATCAGGGAAAACATATGATAAAAGCGAATCGTTATTTGTTACAGAACTAGGTGGCTGGATGTCGGGCAATTTGCCGAATACCACGTAACCAAATACAGTTGACAAAGCGGAAGGAGCGCCCTTTATTAAAGGCGTTTTACTAAAATCGAGTATTTCGGAAAAGTAGTCAGCACCAATCAGTAAGTCTACTGAATTTGGGCTGCGAAAACGAAAATCAGCTAGCAGATGTTGAGAAAACTGTTCACCGACGGATTTGTGAATTCGAGAAGCAGGCAGGCGGTCTGATATTTTTTGAATAACAGTAGCCTGAAGCGGTAAGCGAAAATTAGAGTTTTGCGGCGACAGAATTGTTAAGTTAGTAGTACCTTTAACGGAGGTAACTTGAGACGAAATACCTTGTAGGCGTTTAGTAGTAGGCGCTATGTCGAGTTGAAGAGAACGAGCAGCGTTATAGGTTAAAAGGCTTGATTGAGAGCCATTGTCAATGACAGCGCGAAGTGGAACAATTTTACCGGAAGAATTGACAGCGTGAACAATAGCAGTGCCTAACAGCGCGGTTTGGCCATCAAGCCGACAAGAGAGAGAATAATCGGTAGATTTTTCAGCGACGACTGACGAAGACGAATTTACAGTAGTTACCGGCTTATTAGCAGAGCAGGTAGCGCAGGAATTAATTGGCGGAGTTGCGATAGCAGTAGCATGAATCGACGGCGAAGAATTAGCAAGTAGACACTCGGGAGATTGAGAATTGTTGACTGGGCGCTCGATGAGTGGAGGCGAATTAGCGATTAGCGAATTATGCGATTTAACAATGGAAGAGGCAGATGAATTCGACTGTTGAGCGTTGCGGTCATAATGCAACAGCGTATTATGAGATTTTGAATGACAGATACGACAATGTTTAGCTGAGTTGCAGTTGCGACGATCATGATGGCCGAAACAGGCAAAACACAGTTTAAGCCGAGAGATAATTTTGTAACGATTATCAACGGTTTGCGAAAGAAATTCACTACAGTTTTGAATTGAATGAAGGTTAGATTCGCACGAAAGACACTTAATTGAGTTTGATTTAACTAAAAACGAAGGTATATTGCTAGAGTTAGCAGACGGCGAGGTTGAATTACGATTATTTTGTACAAAACGGCGATCAGCGGTTGCCGGATATGATGAGTCCGGTTTATCGAGGTTAAAACTACTTGAATACGGAGAACGAACATTATCGATAGATTGAGAAGGATTAACTAATTCACAAGAATGCATTTTAGCAGTAACAAACGAGATTAAAGCTTCGTACGAAGGCACGGTGGACGCAGGATTATGATCTTCGAAACTCAGTTTAGTAACAGGATCTAGATTTGAATAAGCGATTTCAAATAAAAGATACTCAAGCAAATTAATATTGAGTATTCGCAAAGCACCGATAGCAGATTCGTGAACATTTAAGAAATGTTTCAACGATTGATAGTTAGGAGAATCAGATTTGATGAAATTAAAAACTTGATTTAAATGTACATTTGCAATTCTGCGAGGGTTTGAATAACGGTCGAGTATTAGATTATATGCCAATAAGTAATTATCAGCAGACAATGGTAAATGTTCAATTAAGCGAAGCGGTTCGTTATTTAAAGAGCATCGTAGGTAGTGTAATTTTTGCACTTGAGATAAATCAGAATTGTGATGGATTAAATCATTGAATAGACTTATGAAATTCTGGAACTTTGTTATATCACCATCGTAGGACGGTAGACGAATATTAGGTAATTGAACCAATGGCGAATTATTGGTTTTATGCTGATTTGAAATAATCACAGTTTTATCTAGCGATTGAATTAGTTGTTGTGCGGAACCGATTAATTGAAAATATTTGTTTTCAAAATTAGTGCGCTCGATTTCGAAATTTTTATCAGGTTGAAGTAATTCAAGTTTGGTTTGAATTAATTCAAAGTCAGACCAGAGGGCAATGAATTTTTCTAGGCGTAATTTTACTTGAGTTATTTCGACATCAGATTTAAGAAATAGATCAAAACGATTTAAATGATTATTGATTACGTCACGTTTTTTAATTAATGAATTATAATCATCCATGTTGACAAAATAAACGAATAAATGTAAGTGAATTAATAAACGAACACAAGTTGAGAAAGGTAAACAAACAGTAACTGACTAAAATTAGGTCAGTGTAACGATTTAACATTGAAGGTTATGACGAAGTACACAGCGAGAGAATCAGTCTGTAAATGAAACTGGTTGACTGTGTAACGAGAGTGCGCGAAGAGCGAGTCTGCGCATTAGACCGTCGTGACTTGATAAAGACAAGAAAATGGCTACCGTTACAAATTCTTGAACAGCAGCTAATATAAAACTGAAGCGGAGAATGTGACGTCACAAGACGCGCAGTACATAGTTTTAAACAGGACGCAACCAACATATACGCAACAAGCAGACACATCCACCGTTAACACAATAACCGTAGATGATTACACAATGTGTAATTAACGAATTTAATGAAATAATAAAACAGTATATATATAATTGACTGTAGCCATAATCACTGATACATATCCAATGCCCGGAACGGACCAAATTGTTAGCGCTTGTAAAGGCACTGAATAAAAGACAACAAAACGAATTTGACTGAATAATTCTACCGTAATTAGTAGACGATTAATTAATTGAACTCGGAGGACCAGGTTAGTTTTAAGCGGCTGCCAACCACAGCTAAAACGACTTAGAAAATAAACGAAATGAATTAATAGAAGAAGGAACAAAATAACGAAAGGTAGGGGACATAATTGATAGGACAAAAACATAGGAAGACACACACTTGAACGACTATTCGTAATAAATGAAAAACGCTCTTACCTGGAATCTAGAAAACGACTTGAGACTTGTAGGCACGCACGTGTAGAAACACTGATAACACTGCAATAAACAAACAGCAAGAATTCACAATACAAAATACATGAGCAATTGAATATAATTCACACAAAGCAAAGAATAACGAACAGTTTAAGTTCATAACAAACGACGAATACCGAACGAAACAGATTGTAAACGAAGAATGGCAGGGTATCGACAACCCTAAACCACGCGCTAAGCGCAGGAGGCAGAAACGCTTCCATACATCACGAAAGCCGATACAAGAGTGTGAATAAGGATGCCGGATATGCAAGAAAGGAGAGGGGATAAAGGATGACGTGATTAGTGAAGTCACGCGGAAACAAAGGCAGGAACAATTATGATTAGCGGGGAAAACAGTTTGAATTAACCCGGGAGAGACTGGCGCTAACATTGAATAAAGACAAATATTTGAAACATGTAGGCCTATTGATATTTCTTGACTTTATTTACATCAGTTTTCTCAAAATTGAATTCTCTACAAGTTTTATCTTTAACTTTTAGGCATTTGTTAGTCATTTAACGAAGTTGTTGTGCTTCTAACCTAAAAAAAATATGTATTTTTAGGCACAGATTTTTCTTTTTTACCTCGAATTGTCTTAAAAACTACAGGAGGTACAGATCTGGGACCTATTTTATTCAATTTTTAACATCAAAAACCATAAATAACAACTGATATTACGCTTTAATTTACCTTTCCTGTATTTTAAAGAGTCTTAATTTACCCTACATCTTTTGCAAGCAGTAACTCATTTATAAAGCGTTTTCAAACATATGTTTATTAGGACTTTTTTCATACTTTTAGCTCTAAAATGAATTGCCCAAGTTTGAACTTTCCTCCACAAATACCCTGTATAATCTGATGATGCTGGATCAACCAAAACATGTTAACCCATGTGCTGCGCGAAGCCACTTCAGTGGCTGTAGAAATGATGAATCACTAAAAACATGTTTTGTTGGGTCAAGGGGGTCTGAAAACGTGTATATTCGGTGAAAACTCGATTTCTTAAAATTGATGTGAAAACAATTGGTACTTTTCTTCCTACATATTCATACGAGGGTGGGGTGAAAAGTTTCTGGCCTGACCTAGAGATGGCACCAGCAGGTCTAATTTTTCACTTGTATTCTATAGTACTACATCTCGCTTGTTTATAAATTTTCAGGGCGATTGCTCTATTAGTGTACATTTGAGAGCCAGTTGAACAAGATGCTTCGATTGCTTTCGTTAAAATGGAAAAATCAGAAAAGCGAGCGGTCATCAAATTCTTCTATTTAAAAGGTGTATCATTGTCATTCTATATATTAATAGCGAGCAGGAACCACCTAAACCTTCACCATGAATCGTCTGTTTTAGTAGATTTGCAGAAAACTAACGAAAATCATATAATTTGACTTATGACCGTAAAATAGGAGGTCTAAAATAAAGATAATATTGCGTGAAGTCAATAAGAACGAGAATACGGTAAGCAATATGTCTGTGTGCAGAATGCAGTACTACCCTACTTATATCTCTCTCTCTTTTTCTATCTATCCCTCCCACATCTCGCACAGCTATTTCGGGTCGGATGGGGCAAGTTCAACGAACTAAAGTATACCAACGCTTTGACAGTGACACATCGCTTTGGACTTTCCAGTGTGGTTGTTGTTACTTTGAGTACAGTGAAAAGCAAATTTACACTTTTGTGCGGGTCTTCCTGAGAGTGCAGAGGTTCACCTTAATACAAATTAAAGAAGAGCTACGATTCCACACTAAAAGACTGACTCTTCTCCATCATGACCATCGGTTAAACAGTGGGTATCTGAATTCAAGAACGGTTGCACGAGCACTTCTGACGATTCACATTTAGGATGCTCTGTTGAGGTCACAACTCCTGAAATGATTGAAAAAAATTCATGAAATAGTGATGGAGGACCGGAGATTAAAAGTGAGTGAGATATGTGAAGCTACTAGGATATCAACTAACGTGTACGAAATATTTTATATGAACATTTGAGCACAAGGAAGGTCTGTGCGAGGTTTGCTAACGGTCGATCAAAAATTCACCCGGAAAACTGTTTCTTTGTTGCTGTACAAACGAAACCTCGCAGAATTTTTGTGTCGATTTATAACTGTGGATGAAAGTTAGATTCGCCACTACACTCCTGAAAGTAAACAATGGATTGGGAGCAACGAGCAAAGCCATTGATGTTGTAAATGAGTATTTTGCAGGACTTGACGTATCAGAATATAAAAATGGTATCACTGAATTAGAACACCGTTATGAAAAATGTATTAATCTTGATGAAGATTATGTTGAAAAATAAAGCGAAAAAAACCCAAAAAGTTTTTTTTCTTTATCAGGCTGGAAACTTTTCACCCCACCTTCATGTAGGCAAGAGAAAGTAAAAATATGGCATCTGGCGGTAGACTGTCCAGGATGTTTTGACATGCTCCCATATGTCTTGTTGAACGACAATAATCTTAAACGTCCCCATTTCCTTCCGTCGATTGCCGCTATCCCCATCACTCTGAGTTTCTCCCACTACTCACTACGCAGCAATAAAAATATAGAGGTTATTTTACCACACCCTGTAGTTATGAAGGGATTGATTTAGTAAGTGTGATGATGATTGTGTTGTGTGTTATAGTGTCGCCGTATTTGAAAACGTTGTCAATGGTGGCCAGTACAAAGTTGCTGCACCTGTTGGAAGCTTTCAGCACGCCTTGGTTCTTGTTCTCATCGCCCACCAACCATCACTTGGTGTTCTTTCTGCTTGAGATATTCAACAACATCATCCAGTATCAGTTTGATGGTATGTCCTTTTCTTACATTCCACTTACTGGTACCTTTTTTCACCACGTGTTCTTTTCAACAATCTGTTGCAAGAAACCCACCCAACTTTCTCTTGCCGATGTAAAATATAATGAAAACATTACCTGTATCTAATTATTAGTAAACTATGTAAAGTGAAAAACAAAATGTAATTTTAATTGTGAGTGAATGACACTAAGAGGAGATCAACCTAATCACATTAGTTACAGTACCATTTGTTGTAAGAAGCAACTTACAGTCTTTGTTTGGACATTTTTGGAGTGATAATGTAAGTATTTTGGCCGTAACAAGCAGGTGGAGTGTTAAGTTATTTACACTTGATGTGTTAGTTCCAGGGCTGCTAAAAAATAGTTCTGTTTCTTATCACGTGGTCAGCCAGTTATATTGCTTGAAGCATTTAAGAGCAGAAGAGGTAGAACTGTAAAAGACACTATTAAGCTTTTCACCTTTGACGAGCTGTGCTTTTTCAAACGTTTAGACGAATCAGAACGTTTGCCAGTGCTGTCAGATTGTACGAATGTATCAGCGTGGTAAACAATATGAGCGCATGTGTTTAAGAGCTCCAATAAATATCTCGTACTGAACACATTGATTATAGAGCGTGTTAACATGGAATACTTAGTAATAAAATCAGCTGGTTGTATGTTCATAGGTTATACGAGGCGTGTTCAGAAAGTAAGTACCGTTTCTAAAAAAAACAAGTAAAACAATTTGTTTTCAACATAATTTTATTTCTACATGAAAGCCCAAACTTAAACTATTTTTCGACATAGTTTCCACCGATGTTCAAACACTTGTCATAGCGGGTGATCAATTTGTCTATACCCTCTTCGTAGAAGGTTCCCACCAACGAATGTAGCCACGACTCCACGGCAGTTTTCACTTCATCGTCGGTTTCAAAGCGTTGGCCGCCTAGCTCCGCGCTTCATGTGCAGGAACAAGGGGTAGTCAGACGGTGCCAAGTCCGAGCTGCAGGGCGGGTGATCGAACTGCTCCCAAGGAAATTGTTGAACCAATGTTTGAGTGTCACTAGCAGTATGGGGCCAAGCATTGTCTTGGAGCAACACAATTCCGTTACTGAGCATTCCTCTCCGTTTGTTTTGAATTGCCCGCCTTTGTTTTCTTAAGGTTTCGCAATACCTTGCCGCATTAATGGTTTCACCTCTTGGGAGAAAATCAATCAGCAAAACACCTTTCCGATCCCAAAAGACAGTGCACATGATATTTTGTGCAGACATTGTCGTCTTAAATTTTTGTTTCTTGGGGATTGTGTGTGTCGCCACTAGTAAAGAGCATTCACTGTTTCAACCAGTCACTGTGATCACGGTGACAGTGATATTGCGTTCACCATTACTTTTAATAGTTACTAGTGATTTAGCAATAACTGTATTTTCTTAGTACATTTTTCAGCTGTTATCATGAAATAATAATAATGTTTTCAGTTGTTATTTCATGATAACTGAAGTTTTGATAAATTTAAAAAAATGGGCTACATATATAACTAAAATAAAAATTTAGCCTAAAAATGATTAACACAATGTATCCTGTATAAGTAATAAAAGTAACATTTTGTATAAAAAAGAGAAAGTACAAGAAACAATATTTACAACTGAAAAATAACAACACACATTATAAATAAAATAGCTAGGTAGAACGCGGAATGCAATAAAAGTAATACTGTAATGTAATTGTGTTACCACGATCAGAGATGTAAAGGAACTACCCTCATTTTGTTAAGTCTAGTAGATGAAAAACATAACAAGGGGAAGAGACTGGGAGAGGAAGAGAGAAAGAAGAGTGTGTAAAAATTGAAGTAAAAAAGAATGGACGTGCCGGTTATCAAAGGAGAAGCGACAAGGAGAGCACTAAGCCCAGTGAACAGACCAACATATCTTACGTAGCTATCACAGGGGCCTTGAAGAAGAGTAACCATATTCTGTCGTTTGTCTATTAACTGTGAACAGTGAATGTGAGTCAATGAATGTGAGAATGTGAGTCAAAGTGAGTGACTTTGTTCACTAGTTTCTAAGGTAAAGAATTCGTTCTCTCTTAAAAGTAACAGTGTACAGCGAATGAGTAAGTAACTGATTTTTGTAAATATGATTGAAGGAACGAGAGGTCTGACTCTTCTATCTGTAGAATTACGGTCGCCGTATAGTCCTGCCTTAAACAATGAACAGAGAATGAGTAAGCGATCTAAGTAACAGTGACTGAGGAACGATTAATCGCCTATCTGAATAACTGTGGTCACCGTGAATTATAAGTAACCATGACTCGTTCACAGTGACAGTTCTTTTGTCTCTTCTCTAGTTGCCACTCCATTGACTGCTGTTTAGATTCTGGTATGACATGATGGACCCAAGTTTCATCACCTGTCACAATTTTGTTTAAAAAATCCTCACCATCATCACTGTACCGTGTGAGAAAAGTCAAAGCACTTCTGAGTCTCTTGGTTTTGTGCACGTCAGTGGCAGGAACCTTCTACAAAGAGGGTATAGACAAATTGATCACCCGCTACGACAAGTGTTTGAACATCAGTTGAAACTATGTCGAAAAATAGTTTAAGGTTTGGGCTTTCATGTAGAAATAAAATTGTGTTGAAAAAAATTGTTTTGCTTGTTTTTTTTAAAAACGGTACTTACTTTCTGAACACGTCTCGTAATTGTTACTTAAAGACCAAAAAAATGACTGACCAATTATATAACAGAGATACGAGAGCAAGTGTTGTCAAAGTTGGTGGCAAGTGATTGGCTAGCTATGATGTGGGTAGGGGGCAATGCGTACATTCAGAGCTCATCAGCTTTGAAAAATAGTATAGTCAATTATCTTCTCTGAAAGTAATGAATTTTATTATACAGGCAGACTCTGTGGTGAATGAAGTGAAGGTGTCATTTGCAGGGTGGGCCTGGCATGCTGATAAACATAGTTTTCCACTGAGTGAGTTGTGGCAATTGTAAACCACGTGACTCGTCGTTTTACTTAGTCTCTAGCCTGTAGAGGTTCAAACCAGCCTTTCAGCTGATCACCTAAACAACAATGTTAGTAAAACAACAATTTGTTTTTCAGAATTTAAACGTCTACTCATAATACAAGTAACACAATTGATTACTGTGTGGTTAATGTTAGCACAAAATTGTTTGAACAAAAGCTTATTTTTATGCGATGTAAAATACATCAATAAATTACCACAAGCTTTAAAAAGTTGTAGTAAACTGCAACTTGTTAAGTCTTGGAATTGGTATGAACAGGTCTCTCACTGCGTGTCACTTTTCACTACACTCGTAGCATTCAATGTGCTAACTTTCATTATATTAACAAATGGAAGAAATAACTAATGAAAACCAATCATAATGCACATGAAAAGAACTCAATATCTGGGCAGAGAATGTTGCTCTTTTTGGATGCTTGCATCATCATTCGTGTTCTGCTTCACAGCAGTTCTCTAAATCCAGTCCTCCATCTGTACCTACCTTGTGCCAACCTCTTCACCTCCTCACAACTTCTTCTCTGTTTCACATCATCAAGCATCTTGTATCTTTTGTGCCCTTTTGCATTCCTTCCATTAACTTCCCTCCAGCACGTCTGCAATCAGACTTCCTTTCTCAAGTAACCCAGCCATCTGTGTTTCCTCCGTCTCACCGTCTCCAGCCGCCCCCACTCTCAGAAGCACCTCTTCATTACTAACTCTTTCCATCCAGCTAATCTTTTCCACATTTCCAGGGCGTCCAACCCCTCTCATCCTGCTTCCTCAAAGTTCACGTCTCCGCTCCATACGTGGCCACACTCCAAACAAAGCATTTCACCAATCTCTTCCGCAATTCCAAATCAAGTCCACTGCACAAAATTTGTTGTTTCCTGCCAAATGCCTCCTTCGCCATCGTGATCCTCACCTTCACCTCTTTGGCACACCTCATATCTTCTGTTATCAGGGATCCAAGATACCTAAAGACTTGACCTGCTCTATTGTATTCCCTTTCAGGGTTACCATAATCTTCTTTGGTGCCCTACTTATACCACGCATTTTGACTTTTGAACATTTATTCTCGTTCCATTTATATGACAAGCTCTATCCAATCTCTCAAGCATATCTTTCAACCCTTTTCACTTTCTGCCAACAGTGCCATGTGTAACGTTAATGTGATGCAAATGAAATGAATGAACACAATTTGTTGTTAGTTTAAGATTTTTTTTTGTTTTATTTTTTGTATTGTATATAAAGAACGCACTAGTTATGTAAAATTATTTTTTAAGCTGTCGTTTCTTCGCATGGTACGCCTTCATCCTCTCGCTAACCTTCTCCCTTTGTTCCTGTGTCCATGTCCTCTGCCTTGTGTCTGCAGTCGGGAAATTCCCAAAATCTTTTATTTTCCTTCTAAAGGCAGTTCCCTCTGTTACATCGTTACGTGAAGCGTTTATGGTGTTTAGGCTTGTTTCGATTTCTTTGATCCATCTATCTTTGGTTTTAAAACCTTCTTTTATGTGATCATTTTGTACGTTTCGTTATTTTTGTTTTGGAATCTCATCATGTGACCGTAATATTGTAGTCGACGTTTTATGAGCTTAGTTGTTAGAGTTTCGCCTAGGAAATTCATTATGTGTTCGTTCGTTCTCTTCTTGTGGATCTTGGTTTCTGGGTCGAAAACTGTTCCTAGGATTGTCTGGGCGAATCTCCTGTGTATTTTATTTAGTTTTGTTAATAATCCTTTCCTATGAAATGTTAGGGTTTCGGCTGCGTATAAGACTTGTGGTAGAACGACTGTGTTTAGATGTCTAAGTTTGGCGTTTCTAGATATGCATTTTTTGTTGTAAAAGTTCCTTGTTTGTACGTAGGTCATTTCTAGTTTTGCTATTCTGTTTTGCAATGTAAGTACGTTGTTTCCGTTTTGTTGTATAATTTCTCCTAAGTATTTGAAGTGGTTGACTCTTTTGAGCATTCCGTGTTGGGTTTTTAGGGCGGATGTTTTATTTTTGTTATCTGCCATGTATATGGACTTATCGAAAGAGATGTTTAGTCCTGTTTGGATAGCGATTTCTTTGAGGGTGTTTATTTGGAAGATTGCCTGTTGCTCTGACCAAGCTACCAGGGCTAAGTCGTCTGCAAAGGCTAGTACATCCAATTTTATTTTCTCGTTCTTTTTGTTTCTGAAGGGGGCTTCTTTGATTTTGTTTTCTTTGTTATATTCTTGGCATTTGGTCCGCCATTCTGTAATTACTTTGTTTAGTACGCAGTTGAAGAGAATTGGGGAGAGCCCGTCGCCTTGTCTGAGTCCGGTTTTTATTTCGAATGGTTCCGATAGTTTGCCCATGAAGCGCGCTCTAGATATAGTGTCTGTTAGAGTCAATTTTATTAAGTTTCTTGTCTTGTTGTCTACGCCCATTTCTTGCAAGATTTTATCCAGTACTTCTCTGTCTATTGAATCATACGCTTTAGCAAAGTCTATGAAGCTTATGTAGTAGTTATTGTCCGTTCTTAGTGCTGCTTTTCTGCACAACATTTTTAAGTTAAGGATCTTTTCCGATCCGCGTCGTCCTTCCCTGAATCCCGCTTGGTAGTCTCCTATTTGGTGGTTGACTTGGGGTTCTAATTTTTGGAGGAGTAATTTTGATAAGATTTTGTATATGTGATATCGAGGATGGAGATTCCTCTATAGTTATTGATATCAGATTTATCCCCTTTCTTATGGATGGGGTGAATAATCGCTTCTGTCCAACTTGGTTCCGGGAATTCTTTAAGATGTTTAATAATAAAAAAAAAATTAATTATAATTTACAAAAATATGATGACTCTAAATTTATTCTCAGGGTTTTAAAATAGATAATTGTTTATTGTTAATCCTTAAATTTTAATGGCTATCTGTAAAGAAAAACAATTGACAATCTACAACAAACAAATTAAATTCACGTACTGGCTTTTGAATTTATTAAATGTATTTTTATTTAAATATTTTGGAAAATAAATTTTGAAAGGAGATGAATTTAAAATTATCTCAGTTGTATTAAAAAAATTATTAATGATTTACCGGTTCTTCTTTCTTGAATCTGGATATTTCTGTTGATGGAGGTTGGCGTATCGCGATTTGTTTTTTAAATAAAAGTTTATTAATTTATTTCCTGGATTCCCGATTCGATTTAGTGATTGACGATAACTGGGAACTTAGATGGTCAGAAATATATGTATATTTTTACTTATTGATTAATTTTTTTTTGTTCAAATCTTGAAATTCGTCAGAGCATTTGTTTACAATGTTCACTATACCGCTGCTGTAGTAACACAGCTCCTCGAGTCCATGGATTAACCAACTATATTAATATTAAATTTGATTCAATAAATGTTAGAATGTTCTTAAAATTTGGATCACTATATAAAAAGATGCATTATGAATAAACTTAATTATTGGTGTTCTTAGTTTGTTATTCTCTTGTGATTTCAATTTTTAATCTCTTTTAGTAAATATTATTTAGATGTTAACTTCAATAACGTAGTATCAACTTGAAATCATCTTCGTTCACGGGTTAAATACTACGTAATTTTACTGAGATTAACTGAGATGTATTAATAAAATGATTATAAATGTTTATTTTGCCAGTTTCTACCATTTACAGTGTTAATAACTCTATTTAAAGGTTTTTACAAACATTAATAGCCAGCATCTACCTAGTTCATATTTTTGTTTTGAAAACCAGGTAGTGGTACACCTGTTACGACCGTGTCCAGTAAACTAAATCTAACAGATTCATATTTTCTGTGTTATAATCTGAGGTAGCTAACCTGTTACATGACCGTAGCCAGTAAATATTATATAGGTTATGTTGCCACACATGTCATCAGCAAAACGTACACACTGTACCTGCTTCCCTCCGACCTTGACACCCCAGCCACCATGTGTTCTCGCTTGAATTATCTCTTCAAAGTATACATTAAATAACCTTGGTGACATGCAACATCCCTATCTCACCTCTTCACCAATCCTACTGTTCTTAGCCGTATCACTTCCAGCCCTCAACCTAGCTGTCTGCTTCATACACAAGTTTCTAATTAACCAGGAAAATACATAATCGGATAAAATGTAAGTATCATATGAGTAGGTTTGATGCTACACCGCGCCACGAAAGATCTCATCTCGCATCATTGTCTCATTAGTGCAGTACACAGAAGATGAGATATTTTGTCAATGTCCCGTCAAACAGTTAATATCATTTATTGTTTTTACTTTATTTCAGGCAATTCAAATTTAGTGTACACAATAATAAGGAAACGACAAGTGTTTCATGCTCTGGCCAGTCTGCCCAGCGACTATGGCACCATCGCTAAATCATTAACAAAACGTACCAGAAAACATTTACCTAGTACTTCTTCTGTTGACAATACACCTGAGACTCCTAGCATGGAAGGATCACGTCCTGCACTCCCTGCTGAACCGGGAACGTTAAAAGCCACATTACCGGATACTCCAGGTTCGTTCTCTTTATTTGGCATGATTCCATTTATGTTTGGTTGAAAGTGAAAATTGGTCGTGTGAAATAATATACATTGGTGTAACACAAGTCAAAAATCTGGGAAAGGGAAGTCAATGCAACTGCACATAACACAAAAACTAGGCTGACCATGCATTCACACACGAAGGTCAAGACTTTGACGAGGGTGGCCTAAACATTGTACCTACTAAAACTGGTTGATTACAGATTAGGCCGGCTCGTTTGTGTAGTGGTTAGCGCAACTGGCTTCTACGCCGGGGTCCCGGGTTCGATTCCCAGTCAGGTGTGGCATTTTTTTGTCACTCATTTTTATATATCATCATTCTCCATTATCTGATTACCAGAAATTGCAAAATAGTCAGACGTAAAACAAAAAAAAATATTACAGATTAACCCTCTGACCATGATGGGCCAATTCAGGGCCATTCGTTAATCTCAATCACAACATAAGTTATAGTATCAGATGTATAGATTGGTATTATGTTATGTTTATCCCTAAACAGAACAACTGTTACATTAGTAATTTAGTGTAGATTCTTTTTTTCTAACTACGAGTAGCCAGATATTCAAAACGGTAAAAATTTTAAATGAAAAATTTTTAAATTCCAAAATTCATTGAAAATCATTTCAATTAAATAATATTTATTTTTATTTGCAAATTGTTTTTAAATAAAAAGTTCCCTTAAAGAGCTTTAAGTTTTAAAAAATAAAAAGTAAAAAAATGTCCCTTATTGATAATTTCATTCTGTGTTCAGGAACTTTTACTTTCCCGATTATCACAGGTTTTTCACTAGTGTCATGAAACAACGTGACCGCTAGGTGCGCTCATCATTATCTCGTGTAGTGTAGGTAGAAGTGGGGGTATTCAAATGCAGTAGTAGGGAGCTGTAGATCAATGCATGCGAGCATCTGTGATCCGTTGTTGGCAGTAGGCTCACCAGACCACAGTCTAATTCCCTTACTTTCAACACTACCATCAGCCAGCATGATCAAATGATGTGTCAACCATATGAAATAAAACTAGAATGCCGTATTCTAAGACTACTCTACAAGTAAATTATTACTAATATATATTAGTATTATAACTTACACTGTTGAGTTTAATTTGGTCACAGCTTCTTTAAAACTCATAATAAAGAATACTAAATTATTCTACTCTAATAAATAATTTACTCTTACTTTGGTTTACAAATTATTATTGGTATCTGTACAGAATTTAATTGTTAATAATTAATACATTTTGGAATTCATTGAAATTTCATGTATTCAATTTGCTTCTTGCGAACTTAAAAATGATGACACGTTTAATTAAAATATATCTCATTTTTAACCTAAGCCTCCATTATTTTATTTCTTTATTGTTTTATTTTCAACAAAATGTGGTATTTTATTCGCAAGCGTAACAAAACACTCTTTCTAATTACAAAAATATTATTTATATTATATTATAATATATAGCAGATGAAGTACTGCTGGGCGCCACGTATGCGTCTATGGCGCTGAACGTGTTAAGTTTAGTGTGGAATAACTTTTTTAAATTGCAAATAAACACACAAATCGTTTTAAGGAAAAATTTTATTTAATAAAAAAATGTATAACACCTATGAAAATTACACTCATTAAACGGTTTTGGTGAGCTTATTTGCAATTTAAAAAAGTTATTTTACGCTAAACTTAAAGTGTATTTTCTAATGCTACTTTTTAATGTTTTCGCATAGTGTTATGAACACTTAACATGCTGGTGCTCCGACATGATGCCTACTACCCAGTGCTGACCATTTTTTGCAAATTTTGACTCAACATAACATTTTTGCATTTTAAGTTACCAATGTGATTCTTTTTGCATTTTAATATTCAATTCTTTGTGAAGAAATCAATCTGTCTTATAATAATGTTGTTTTTACTGTTATTTTTATATTTGTTTAACCAAAACCTAGGTTTTTGTCAAAAAAGAAAAGAAAGATGTTACCATGAAGGTTAAAATCTAAATATACTTGTTCAATTACTATGTAAAATATCACTCATCTAAAGCCGTGCTAGGAGACGCTATGGTGAACGAAATAAACAATAACACATGAGCAGACCACGGCAATGATCTCGTCGATTCTAAAATGACTGTACGAAAATGGTACGTGGGTGCTATCTAGTGTGATAAAAGTTAACTAATATGACGAAAAAGTGTTCTATAACATCGAGAAATGTAATACTACGTCTTTGTACATTACACAACGCAGAAAATACAAAGCCGTACTATTACGCCTCCCGCATTTATTTGTACATTTCCAAAGCCGTAGTGTTAAAAACTAAAAGCGATACAGTTTGATATAAATATTTGTGTCAAGTCCCCTTATGGTACGCAATGTAAGTTCCAAGTTTCAACTTTGTGCAATATCCGTTCTTGGATATTTTGTCACACACAGACCAATCAGTAAGAATGTGTTTTTTAGGTTCAGGGAAACGGAACACATGTATGTGAGGTGAGAACTAAAGTCTGAAAAATTGACTTGAAACAATACTTTCCTTCTCTATATTTTATATAGGCCAAGGGAAAGTAAAAACACAAAATACTTTACTGTAGGTGCAGTTTTTATTTTCGTGTTTTTAATTTGAACAGTGTAAAACACATTGTCTGCTGGGTCCATTATGAAAGTAATGCACATTTTCTATGAAAAATAGATTTATTGGTCGTACTGGTACTAACGCTTAAAATTCTTTTAAATACTCCCCCCCTGCATCAGTACACTTGCAGAGATGTATCTGCCACGCCTGGAAGGCACCCTGAAAGTCCTCAACAGGAATGTCTGTTAGGAACCTTGTAATATGCTTATGGATGTTTTCCATGGACTCCCAATGCTTTCCTTTCAGCTCTCTTATCAGTCAGGGAAACAAAAGAAGTCACTCGGAGCCAAGTCAGGACTGTAATGGAGCTGGGGGACCACTGAGGTGTTGCTGGGGGCAGACCTTGCGGGTTTGCAGATGCTCGGTCACTATCCCATGTACCCCAAATGTGGACATGTTTAGGGTGTCACCAATGTGCTGGATGCTCAATCGGCGGTCGGAAAGCAAAACTTTGCGCACACGATTCACGTTTTCGTCGGTTCTGGCCGTTGTTGGACGTTTAGAACAGGATGCGTTGGTGACCTCCTCTCGGCCCTCCATGAACGCCTTGTACAACCTTCAGGACTGTGACCTTGAAATGTAGTCGTCCTTGAAGGCCTCCTGAAGCATCTGGAATGTTTCGGTTGCATTCTTTCCAAGCCGCACCCAAAACCTGATGGTGTATTGTTGTTCAAGCAAACGCTCCATGGCGCCGTGTTACAAAGCCGAAACACACTTCACACGGAGACATCTTTCTGCTCCAACAGTTCGGAGCAAATTGGTGACCGGCTTCATTGGAAGGGCAGACTTCCTACCATATTTCCCAACCAGTTTTACTGAGCTGGGATGGATAGTCGCGTCAATAGAATGATGTGCATATATAATGAACCCTGTGGATTTAGGAATCAGTTTATGGAATCAGCAAGGTCAGTGCGCTATCACTTGATTTACAAGCAATGAAATGTAGATTTGGGGGAAAAATATTATATTAGGGATGAAGTTAAGATATCACACATATCAAATGGATTTTTAGGGTAAGAGGAGAACTGGTAAATTTAAATTATAGGCCATGGGTTGGGGGTAGGGATATGCAATGTTCATTGTGCAATATGCAAAAGAACGAGGATATTTTTCATTTCGTAGCAGAATGTCCAATTCTGGCTGAAATACGTAGGAATTGGTTTGGTCGAGATGCTATGACGAGGCCTATGTTTGAGGAGTACCTGAATGGGGAAAATTGGGTGCAGTTGGCGGAGTATAGTCGGGAAGCCTGGAATTACAGATTTTCTCTTATATTGGAATTTTATTATATATTTAAAAAAAATGAATAGATAAAATATTGAAAAAAAACCTCTCTTGTTGTATGTATAGTTACTGTACATACAACAAGAGAGATTTTATAGATTTTATTCTATAATACATAATTACTGTACTACAGTAATTATGTATTATAGTTAGATAAAGATATAATATAGACTCATAAAGTGCCAGAATCATGGACAAAATCAAGAGTAGTCTCTCTCTACAAAAAAGGCAATAGGTCTGACCCTAAAAATTATAGAGGAATCAGCATTTTGGATACTGCTTACAAATTATTCGCCTCTCTAATAAATTGACGACTTCAACTTATAACAGATGCCCTAGTATCAGAGAACCAGATGGGCTTCCGGAAGGGACGGTCTTGTATAGATGCGATTTTCACATTGAAAATTCTAATAGAACGACGTCGAGAATACAATTGTCCAACTCATCTGGCTTTTATTGACTGGGAAAAGGCATTTGACAACGTTGACAGGTCCTTACTGTGGGAAATTATGTTGAAGAAAGGCTACCCAAGGCATATTGTGACTGCTATCAATAGTTTATATTATAAAACATCGGTGCTGATTAGTTCAGATGGAAAAGATGTGAGAGAGTTGTATGTAAATAAAGGAGTCAGACAGGGATGTCCCATATCACCTACATTATTTAATATATATATTGACGACTGTTTGGCGACAAAAGGTTGACACAGGTGTAAATATTGGACAAGGCGTTTCCCTCAACTCACTCATGTTTGCCGACGACACCGTTATAATTCAAGACAGTGAAGATAAGCTTCAAACAGCAGTCTATAAACTCCAGAATCTAAGTAAAGAATTCAAAATGAAAATTTCGACCCAAAAATCCAAAGTAATGGCATTCCATGGCAAATGGCCAGTGCGATCGAAAATTGTGTTAGATAATGTGATTATGGAGCAGGTGAGTAGTTTCAAATATCTAGGTTTCAATGTATCCTTCGATTGTGAGAGTGACATACCTCTGAAGCTGAATAAATTCAATGCAATATGTGGAACCATACATCGTACTTTGAAGGGAAAAGCCAGAAAAGAAACAGAGTTGAAATTTTATAAGGCAATGGCGATTCCACTAGTTACATATGGAAGCGAGGTATGGACCACAACAAAGAGAGACGACTCGCGCATACAAGCTTCAGAGATGAGGTTCTTGAGACACATTCAGGGATACACAAGGCTGGATCACATTAGAAACAAAGTGATAAGAGAAGAATGCAATGTACAGCCACTTGTAGATGTGATCAAGCAATATAGAAAAAGATGAACAGATCACCTGCTCCGAATGCCACACAACCGTTTGCCACTTCAAGCCTGGATGTCCAAACCAGATGGTAGAAGGGATGTGGGTCGACCGAGGAAGAGGTGGAAACCGGAACAGGCTCAATAGCCTAAACCATGACGGATGATGATGATGAGTTGTGTTTAATTAATCGAATGAATCCTTTTACGCAGGAGTCCTTGCTAGTAAGAAACTGATTGTAATGAGAGATAAGAAATGTGTATTTTTATTTTATTTTGTTATTGATTTAAAGTTTGTCATTTATGTTTAGAGATAAGGTTATTTACTTTTAAAATGTATGCTGCTAACCGCGCTGACGGTTTTTGGACTAAGCGGAAAACAATGCAGTTCTGTTTAACGGATTTTATTTTATTGAAAAAAGCATAATTATTATTTTTTATTATTAATGAACCTTGTGAATAGGAATCGTGTTGATGGTGTGTCTACAGGTATAGAGAAGATGACCGGTCAGGAATCAGGACACATGATAGGGGACCTCGTAGAGATGACAGCCACCGCTACGTTGAATGGCACCATAGAGAATGGGCAAAAAGAGCACCTCCAACACGCAGCGGCTGAAATAGATAGAGAAGGTGAAAAGGATGATTCTGAGCTGAGGTCGATCTCACCTTCCTTTCCAAAACCGACTCTGAGCACGGCCACTCCGATCTCTCATCAGATTCAACAGCAGCATAGTAATAGCAGTAGTAATAATAATTCTGTTACTCCGACTTCAGGACCGGTGGTGCATAGACTACAGTCACCATCTCAGGTAAGCCGATCTTTTCAGTTATAGTAAAATCCGCGTAAAGGACAGCATCTCAGCTGCTAAACAATTAGAATGACTCATCTAATGACAACTGATCTTTACATATACGAGGTTTGTTCAAAAAATAACGGGAATTTTCGTTTTTTGAAAAAAATATTTATTTATTCATCTACATTAATATTGTCGCCTTCAAAGTAGTCCCCTTCGCATGCAATACACTTGTGCCAACGCTTTTTCCAATCCTCGAAACACTTCTGAAACTCGATCTTTGTGATAGCTTTTAGCTTTTTCACCGATTCTCTTTTAATGTCATCTATGCTTGTAAAACGACGGCCTTTTAATGTTCTCTTTATTTTTGGAAATAGAAAAAAGTCACATGGAGCCATGTCTGGCGAACATGGAGGCTGGGGCATCGTTACAGTTTTGTTTTTGGCCAAAAATTCACGAACAAGCAATGAAGTGTGAGCAGGTGCATTATTGTAGTGCAAAAGCCATGAATTGTTTTGTCACAAATCCGGGCATTTTTTCGGATTGCTTCACGCAAACGGCGTTGAACTTGTAGGTAGTAGTACTCCTTATTGATTGTTTGACCTTGCGGCATGAATTCATGATGCACTATGCCATTAAAATCGAAGAACACAGTGAGCATAACGTTCACATTCGACCGCACTTGTCGAACCTTTTTCGGTCTTGGCGATCCAGAATGCCTCCACTGGGACGATTGAGCCTTAGTTTCGACATCGTATCCGTAAACCCATGTTTCGTCAATTTCTACAGGTTTCTACTCAAACCTGTTATAACACGTTTGAGTAGATCCGCATCGTTGTCGACTTCATTTAGTGACTCCTGAGCAACTTCCATTCGCCGCTGTTTTTGTTCGAAATTCAACAATTTTGGAACAAATTTTGCTGCCACACGTTTCATACCCAAAACATCCGAAAAAATTTCATAGCATGAGCCAATCGATATGCCAACATCATCACTGACTTCTCTGATTGTGATTCGGCGATCGTTCATAACCATTTCTTTCACTTTTTTCACGTTTTCATCGGTTGTTGATGTGCTTGAACGTCCGGGTCGTTCGTCATCTTCAACGTTTTTGCGGCCATCTTGGAAACGCTTATACCACTCGTAAATCCTTGTTTTACTCATAGCAGACTCACCATATGCCTTTGTTAACATTTCACACACTTTATTTAATTTTACACGCAAAATTTAATACAAATTCTTTGATCCATTTTTTTAACAAACAAAAATAGCCGTGCTCGAAAAACACGTCTAACCTTAGCGGCTTCCACTTAAGAACTAAGCAATGAATATTGTTGAAAATTTTATCATACGTCAGGGGCATGTGTACCAACATAATAAAAAAAATCTTTTACAATCGGACTATCCAAACTTGCGAAATTTAAAAATTCCCGTTACGTTTTGAACACACCTCGTATAGATAGTGAGTCACGAGAATGCCTTTTGCGTAAGGTTGGGCTGTGAGGAAGGGAAGAGAAATCTGAAAGTGCTGCCAACCTCAACTGTGAGACACTATATTTTACTACCATGCAATTGCATCGTTTGTTAACCACATGTTACTTTTCAGTTAGTATACTTCATTGTAACTGATACTTTTTCCATTTAAACTCCATTCCCTTTAAAATTTTTCTTGACGTACAAAGTTTCAAACTAAAATTTAGCTTTACTTATAAAACCGATAATAACTTTTTACGTGTCGGCATCTTATTGGTACAACCGTTTCCTATTTTTGTCAGGTTTTAAAATACTGTTGATGAAGAATTTATTTTCTTCATTTTCTTTAACTTACTTCTTTAAATTTCAAATTATGGAAACGGAAACATCACAGTAGTTAGCCACTCGCTCATGGCTTTTGGTAAGAGGCACGGAAAAGTTTTTTTGTTTAGCTTCAACTTCACACAGCATTTTATTACATTGCATAATGGATTTCGTTCAGCACTGTGAGCAGTTTGACCATGTTTTCAAGAAACTGACATTTTCGTTCTGGTAACAAACAGTGTTATTTGAACAGTTAACTTGCAAAAGATTCCACGAAATACTGGATGTCCTCTACATATAGTTTACGTTGTTGTGGTGGCGAACTGATAGCAAAGCAGTCGGGCATGCGCACTGATGCTTCCCCCTTTACCCCTCGTTAAAACCAAAGGCAAACTCGTGACTCGAGTTACTACTGTATGCGCCGTATAAGTACACAGGTTATAAATAATGTGCTTCACTTTGTTTTGCCACTATGATAGTTTTCTTTTTTTTATAGTTTTATTTACCATCAATCTAAAAGTAGTGCCAAACTCATGTGCATTAAAATCACCCTTCGCCAGTTACAGTGTGTGGAACTCCAGCGTGGCGCACAACCTTGTTGTGTACACCGCACTGGAGTGGAGGTGGGGAAGTCACGCATTTCTGAAAACATGAGTGGCGTTTCACTGTTCTTTTAAAAACTGTCAACACACACTGATCGCGTTCCAGTAAATTATAAACTGATTATGTCATGTCATATGTCACTCATAGAAATATAAACAAACCAAGAATTTATAACAACATTAGAACGTTCATGTTGTCTGATTTTATTTCTGTGAGTAATGTTTAATTATACTTTAACATCAGTTGTAGTGTCCATATTATATAATTCCTTTCCTTTGCATTTTCATAGTATTGGTGTTTATAGCTTAAGTCCCAGCTCTGTAGTTAGGAGGAATGCAGTGCGTTGTTATAGTAGTGGGAGAATGAATGAGTTAGTAGTATTTTATAGCTGATGCATTTGTAGTGGTAGCGTGTACTACTAGACAAAAAAAATATTCTTATCATCCAGCGTATTAATTTAATATTTCATATAATGAATTAATATAATAATTTCACTATTGTTCTTTTTAAACTGCGTCACCTTTATTTTAATTCTTACTTACACGTGTTTCGGTGGATCCACCATCATCAGAGTAAATGAAAAATTGAAACTAAACATTTTTTTTTTATCTCACTAATTTAAAATTCACAGATGATTCATACATCTTTGGTCACTTGTATAAAACAGTTTTATACAAGTGACTGAAGATGTATCATCTTCTGTAAATTTTAAATAAGTGAGGTAAAAAAAAAGTTTTTTAGTTTCAGTTTTTCATTTACTCTGATGATGGTGGATCCACCGAAACACATGTAAGTAAGAATTTAAAAAAAGGTGATGCAGTTTAAAAAGAAGGTTAGTGAAATTATTATATTAATTCATTATATGAAATAGAAATAATTTCAAACTGCAGGATGCATTATAAAGATTTATTTTTGAATTAATTTAATAAATACCTACAGGGTTATTAACTTGGTCGGATTCATAATATTTAACTTGCTAATTTATATCAAAATATATAAATGAATAAATGTAATAAATATATTCAAATATTTTAAATACAGAAAGTTTGAAAACGAATGTTTTGTATTAGAGTAATACAACAATCGTATTTCCAGCATGCGTCACTCATTCATTATACCTCACCCGTACACTTCACCCCGCAACTACACAGAGCTTGGACCCGCACTATAGGTCATCAGCTGGAAGGCTGGTTTGAACCTGTAGAGGTTTTACTAAGTAAAACGAGGAGTGAGGTGGTTTACCATGCCTTTCTCACTGAGTGGAAAAGTACGCTTATCAGCATGCCGGGCCCTCTGAAAAGCACGTATTTTCCACTCTGCAAATGACACCTTCACTTCATTCACCACAGGGTCTGGCTGTATAATGAATTCATTACTTTCAGAGGAGATAACTCTGATTGGTGTCTTTTACACCTCTACCTCTTCTGTTCTTAAATGATTCAGTCATTTATTGGCTGACCATGTGGTAAGAAACAGAACTATTTATTTTAACCCTTCAACGGACAGATTGAGTGTAAATAATTTTTATAGTAGTATCACTAAAAGTGAATGTTTTTGTGTGTTTTGTGTTACTGTACTACAGGTACTTAGGTACATTAATGAAGTGTCAATTGCATGGTCTATTTTTTAATTCACTTTTTCAGATAAAATGTTTATCGCAAGTTAGGTAGTTTTATAATTAGAGCGCCGACCTGATCGATTTGCACGATTTTTTTCAGTTCATATAGACCTAAATCAAATTTAAATAGTAAGGCTACTCTATGTAAATATTTAATTTTATTTGTTTGCAATTGACCACACGTATTAATCGATTTAATGTAACAAAAAATAACTGAGCGTAGGTATTAAAGTAAATACATTAGTTTAAAGTGATATGTTTGAGTAAATGCTCAGCATTCATGTATTATGTGGAGTCAATGTTTTTGGAGAGACTAGTATGGCGGCCACAAACGGAGTACCACAAACTGTATTTAGCAGCGGGGTTAAAACATTATTACTTTCTCTTGCCTATATGAGTATGTAGGAAGGAAAGTATTGTTTTCATGTCGATTTTTTGAAATTGAGTTTTACACGTTTTCAGACCCCCTGAACCCAAAAAAATTTGTTTTTAGTGATTGGTCTATGTGTGTGTGTGTGAACTTTAAACTTGAAACTTAAGTTAGGTACCACTAGAGGACCCGACACAAACATTTTCATTAATTGTTTTTTTGATGGTCAACCAGAAGTTGTAGTTTATTTGTGTCATTTTTAATTTTTTTCCATTTTCTCAAAAATGGCTCCTACGATTTTTTTTTTAAAATCACCTAATATACTGAATTTCTTATGCTCTACAAGATAGGGTAGGCATCATGGCTGCTAAAATTCTTGGAAAGGCTTTCTCGTAAAAAAAATTGTTTTTTTTAAGATGACAGCTTTAATATGCATTTTAGCACAAAAAATATGTATATAATAGAAGTTGTAGAGAATTTAAAAGCCTACAACTTTTATTTCAAACATTTTGTTCTATAAAGCTTAGTTTAGCAGTAATTAGCAATTTTCTGTTTTTTTTCTTCACAAAATTGTGTAAAAAAATTGATTTTTTTAAGATTTCAGCCTTAGTATGAATTTTACAACTAAAGTGTTTATACAAATTTATAGGAAATTAAAAGATCTAAAACTTTCATTCAGAGATTTTTTCTCTACGGAGCCTAGTTTAGCGTGAAAGAGTGATTTTTCCGTATTTTTAAGCAAAACTGAAGTGATTTTCATTTTGCGTCTTTCACTCATGGTTAAAATTAGCTTATGTTTATTGAGGTTAGTTTTTTTTTGTTTATTTCTAATGTTAGGTTATATTGTTCATTATTTGCATTGACAAGAGAAAGTAGTGTGAGTGTTTCACACCAATTTTTTCTCTCTAAGATTTAGTGTCGTCTTTAACTAATGACGCTGATTGAACTGAAAATGTCCCCTTACCTCTTACTTTATTACACTGTGGATTCAAAGTCATTTAATATACGGATGTATTAATGACGTTTGTCTCGCTATTATGACACCATAAGACTGTTAAAACTAAATGAAGTTATTAATAACCTTTTCATCTAATAACACCACTTTTAAGTTTAACCACGTTATAATACTGTTATTAATACAAACAACACTATTTCCTGTAACCAAATACAACAGTGGCAAACCAAACGCAATATTTCACAAGGGTGGCCATTTGTGCTGAATATTTCACGGACACACAGCAAGGCACTGTAGTTACAGGCCAACTCATTCCAAATGAGATGTGAGTCGCGTATGTGCAGTAGCAAAGGAAGTAGTGGGGGGTTTCAGAGCCATTGCGTTTCCAGTCACCAAACAGTGAACATCCATACAGTGGGTCAAAAAAGTAGTATTTCGGTTTTGTAGTCCAGTCGGTTTCTTTAGAATAGTACCTTACATACTATAACAAGTGATTTTCTTTTTTGTGTTATCGAAAACCAGTTTATTTAAAACGGTGTAATTGTGTATACTATTTAAAGTAGTGTTTCAGTGTTAGTTAATTTTTTTTTATCCGAGGCCGCGAGAAAAACTCATGTTCACTGTTAGTTTAATTAAAACAGTGTAATTGTGTGTTTATTTAAAATAGTGTTTTAGTGTTTAAAATAACAGCATAATATTTTATTAACAGCACTATGAACGTAATAGTACAAGAGAAAATTATGTCTATTTGTAACTAGAAGTATAACAACAATGTGTGTGTACGTGTATGTGATAAATAGCACACAGAACTTTGTAGGCAGGCTGTTTGGCACTGGCAAGTGTGAGGAGCAATATACCCCTCTCTTTCTAAATATTTCTTTCTCACTCAGTTGTTCTGCGCAACTCGCAATTCATTTGGATCTTGCTGGCCTGTACTGTATTGTACACCAAGCCTAGAATAAATCCACGTCAGCAGGATTAAAGTCAATACTCGAAACCAACCACCCAGCGAGTCATGATGTCACCGCCGGACAGTTGGTTTTGACTACCATTTTTTCTATCAATAACGAAGCCAATACCCTTTGTACAGAAAATCTACTGTCTGACAAGTTTCGAAATAGGTTTCCCTCCCTTCCACACTTCATCACCGCCACCTCGCATTACGCACCGTCCCAAAAACATTAGCTTGGATAGTCAGCCTACTAGTACAGCTCATTACTACAACAATATTTATATTCATACTTACTATTACTTTATTATTTGCAGTTAAATTTAACGTGTTTTTTTGGAGTTGTCATACATTCCCCTGGACATTCTTTTAAATGTTTCCTTATTTTTGTTAATGTATTTTTATTAACTGGTGTACATGATTGTATGCTCCATTAGTAGCTTTGTGCAATGGGGTAGTTTATTGTTTATCTTGCGCTTCTTGTGTCACAAAATGTTACGACCTGCCTGATAATATCTCTTTGTTCACTATGTAGTAACTGCACTTTCTTCCTTGACTTAGATTCATTTAATTAATAAACATTTTAATAATAATCCGGTAATAGGTATCTAACGTGTCACACTAAAACCTAAATTTATTAACCTAGAAATATACACTTACACTGTATTTGTTTAATCGAAACGAATTTATCTGAATATTGAACAACCGATCAAACCTAAAATATAACAAAACTGCACTGACTACAAAACCAATATTGCACGGTTGCTAACACTGTACAACTGAAGTAAAAGCGTAGTTTATATTAGCTGCTCTCAAGTAAATAAAGAATAATGCTTACTCCATTTAATGATTAAATCGTATCAATTATTTAGATTAACAGTCAACATTATAAATTAAGAACTTGCTGTCATATTAAGACGACACTCCCTAATAGTAAACAAAAATAATGGAAACACTAATGACTTTCTGCTGGTGGTCACATAATCTGCACAAAATGTTACGGATAACAAGAATCTAGTATAAGTGATATTCATATTAATTGCTCATTTGTGTTGTGTGTACCGATGTATTCGATCCAGCAGGTAGTGCAAACGGGAATGGAAGAAGTCGGGAAGGGAGGGAATCCTATTTCGATCGTTGTCTAGCAGTACGTGTTTGTGAATAATTTAGTTGACTTCTTTTCCCCATGTGTCATGCTATTACCTATTATTTTACTACATTGTATTGTAGGCTGTATGATGATAACAGTGTTATTTTAATAACAGGTAACAGAATCCTGTTATCAAGCAGGCTGTTATTTTCAGTAACAAAAAAAACTTTATTTCTATCACTAGTAGATACTAGCAGCGTGATGAAACCATTTTAACAAAGCATTTTCCTATCTTTATAATTTCCATTTCGTTCCACCTTGTACTCAATTAAATTTTATCTCCAGCTGACTATTTTCTAATATTTTTAATATAGACCCAGGTATTTTGAGTTGTGCAATAATTTGTTTTTGATTCTTTAACCCTTGAAGTGGTAGCCGTCGCAAAATCGACCATTTCACCGTTGTAGAAGTGGCATTGTCAATTTTAAGATGCATTTTATAAATCAGGTTTTCTTTACTTTACAAGTCATATAACTGTTGGCAGATGGCAGCACTAAACAGATTATAAGCATTTACGAACCTATAGTTAATTTTTTATCGCAATGTTGCTGTGGGGCGCTAGTAAAAAATATTTTTGCAGTCTTTCATCAACTGTTTTGATGTTTTGTTTGTTGCCATTTCGTGTTTACAACATATGCGCATTTTTTTGTGTATTTTTTTTTGTTATTGGGAACTGTACATTGTTGACAACTACCCAATTTGATCGCTGCTTTTTGCTGTTTTTTTTTTTTTTTTTGACGTGGATTAGACATGAGTTTGAACAGGGACCCCCAGTAGAGTTTATTCATGGATGGCTGTCAACTGGTCACCATACAAAGTCGTATGCCCAACCGGTGTTATTTAACAAATAATATCGACTTTCTACCAGCTGACTGACTGGGCTGGCTCGAAGGCCTGTTGTGTATTTATGCATATATTGTTTATTTATTTATTTGTAGTTTAGTTTATTAATATTTGTTAGATAGTAACTTTATTTTATGTGTAAAAATGAACAAAGAATTTTAAAAAAGGTACTAATTGGTTTTCTCGTGTGAGTTCACACATTGTTTTACACTCTTAAGCCATAACAAACTAATCCCTTGAAATGTGGGTTTCAGTTTTGGTAGATTAGTAGAAAATTGAGTGTGCTACATTATGTATATTTTGTATTTTAGGTATATCAGTTTACTACATTACTTGTATGGTATCTTAGCTGACACAAACATTTAAACCGAAAACACCTTGTTTTGTACATTTTTTAGTTTTTGCAGTTTACATCAACAGCAAAACTAATTGTATATTTATATAATGTGCATACTTTTCTGAATAATATGGTATATTATAATACTTAGTATTTAGTATATGTTGAGATAACTGAGAATTATAACAAAAATGACTTACACCTTCTATAAAACAGGCTGCCAATTTCACAAAATGTAACTGCCATTTCGAGGGTTCATTTAAAATGTTTGTGAAACTTTAAATTCATCTGTTATGGATAAAGCGTTTCTTTTTATTTCACTCGTAATGCTAGTTGGTAGAATTCACTCGCATTTAAACATCAAGGAAAGTATTGTTTACATATCGATTTTTTCACCAGAAATCACATTTTAATTCTCCCTGAACCCAAAAAAATCATGTTTTTACCAATTGGTCTGTGAGTGAGAATAAAATATCTCAAACGGAATAGTGAACAAAGTTTAAATTTGGAACTTAAGTTAGGTATTACTAGAGGACCGGACATGTACATTTTCATCAAAATTGATCAACCAGAGTATTAGCCTGGTTTATTCGTTTGATTTTTTACTTTCTTGTGATTTTCTCAAAAACAGCATCTATGATTTGTTTTTGAATTGCCTCATTTATGACATTTTAATGCTCTATAACAGCGGTTCCCAACCCGGGGTATGTGTACCCCTTGGAGGTACGCGACGAACCAGTTAGGGATACGCCGAAAATAAAAGGCAATTGTGGACGTTGTTTTTCTGAGTAACTTGGTGGGGTTATTGTACTGACAAGCTTCATCCAAGCCCAGATCTAAGGCTTTATTTGTCTACATTTGAACCTGATTTCAAACAACTAAGTGCAACAAAACAGCCTCAAGGGTCACACTAAAAAAGAGTTCTGAAGACGTTTCCTGGACTAATAATTTAGTTTCAATACATCATGATTTTCATGTGAGATTTTGTATTTACAAATTTTATAAGCATTTTGTATTTGATGTGAGTTTTTTTCAAAGTTTAAACTAATCTGTCTCGTCTTAGATTAGAAATAGTATAATTATTTTAACTCTGTCATTAGTATTTTGATGTAAAATTAAGACCATATAAGAAATGTTCAGTTTTCAATAAAATATCTATTTAAAATGCTTGCCTTAACTTTCATTTTCCTTGGTTTAAATTTATATCTTAATTTGAACACATAATAAAACGTACAAGTGTAAGTTATATTTTCCAGTATTTAAAAACTAACCAACCTGTACTCACAGAAAAATACCATTATGATCATAAAAAAAAATTTATATTATGCAAAATATTTGGAAATAAATAAAAAATATTTGAAAATATGCAAATTAATTAGAGATTAGCTAGTGATTAAATAGCTCCTACTTAGTGAAGTATTGTAGTTACAGTGATGTTACATTTTTGGGGGTACACTTTTAGTTAAAGATTCACCAAGGGGTATGGAAGAAAAGAAAGGTTGGGAACCGCTGCTCTATAAGATAGAGTAAGCACCATGTCTGCTAAAATTCTTTGGGAGCCTGTGCTGTTGTGATCAGAAATGTTTTCTTTTAAGATTGCTGCCTTCATATGCACTTCAAAAGCACGTGCAACTAAAGTTGTAGAAAAATAGAAAACCCCCTACTTACTACTTGTAATTCCGACATTTTTTTCAATGCTCATTTTTGCGACAGTTAGTTAGTGTTTTTTTGTATTTTTCTCATCAAAATTGGTAAAAACATGGGATTTTTTAATATTGTGAATGTAGTATGCATTATACAACCAAAGTGTATATAATAATTGAAGTTATAGGAAATAAACAAATGTATAACCCATCAATGTTAAGTTAGCGCAGTCATCACGCAGAGTGTGGTTAGGAAATTGCCGTAGTGGGGAGGCAGAGTGATGTTCACACATTCATGACACTCGCATTCACGTACACACACTTGCATTCACCAACACACTACGCTCGTGAACACATCTGCTGCGACTAGTCTTGTTTAGTTTAACGGATAACAAACAATTTGTTATTTTTTATCGTATTTTTACATTTTTTTGTATTTGCTTATTTTTTCATTTTATTTACCTAATAACAAAGTAAAAGTAACAAGGAAGTAGGTATATGAATTTTTATGTTATAATATAATTTATAATTATATTATTATATTATATAAATAGAATTTATATAATTTTATTTATGTTTTATGTGGAAATTGTACACAATATTTCTTAACGCGCATCTTTGAAAGTTATCAATATTAACTTTCTTCTTCAATCTTTTGCGAGATTTTCCCGGTGTACTGAAATTTTCATTTTCACCCAATTTATTTGCTTCTGTTACAGTTTTTCGTACCGTATGAACGGAAATACCGCAAAGGTCAGCCACACGAGCTTGAATTTCTAACCGTAACATTTCTGGATTTTCTTCAGTAATCTTTTTGTACACATTCATAATTACACATTTAATTTTACTTTTTTAAGCCACTCCCCGTCTTAACCTGCAGTTCAATCTTGGCTGAGGCATTGCGAATAATATTTAAGAAACGGCGAAGAGTATTGAAAAATACTGTTTGAGAAACGGTAAAGAGTATTGAAAAATACTGTTTGAGAAACGGTAAAGAGTATTGAAAAATACTGTTTATGAAAACTGTGGAAATGTAGACCACAACACAAGTAAACAGTGTGAAGTCCACAGAGCAACTGGTATGCTAGGTGGGAGGGCGCGTGCCAGAGACCCAACATTCCCCCTCCATTATACTATAAGCTAGGCCAACAACACCTAAAATGAACTACTGCGCATCACGTGATCATGCTTACTTAACTTTGATAAGTTATACAACTTGTTATTTCAAGAATTTTTTTCTTCAGAGCCTAGTTTATCATCGATAAGCAATTTCCTGTGTTTTTAAGTCTAACAGAAGTTAATTTTCATTTAGTGTCTTTCACTCATGATTAAAATTAGGTTATGTTTTATTATTTACATTGGCAAGAGAAAGTTGTGTGTGTGTGTGTGTTTTTTGCACCGGAGTTTTCTTTCTGTATCTGGGTTTTTGTAATGAACATGGAAATAAACTCAGCATTGTAAGTTTAATGTTTAGAATTATTTGAACAGAAATGAAGTGTAAAATGTAACAATTAGTGTATATTAAAAGAAAGTATAGTCCATTCAAAGTAGCAGACAGTATTACTTAAATGGAATGAAGAAGAGAGGAAATTTCGTAATGTGCTCATGCATCAGTGCTACCGCTTAGAATTGTAAGAATACTACTTTAGTTACTTGAGTCACGAGTTTGCCTTTGGTTTTAATGAGGGAAAAAGGAGGAAAGCATCAGTGCGCATGCGCAACTGCTTTGGTATCAGTTTGCCACCACAACAACGTAAACTATACTTGGAGAACATACAGTATATCGTGGAACTTTTTGTAAGTTAACTTTTCAAATGAAACTGTTTGTGTAAACGGAAATGTTGGTTCCTCGAAAACGAGGTCAAACTGTTCACAGTTCTGAACAAAATCTAATATGCAATGTAATAAAATGCTGTGAAGTTGAAGCTAAACAAAAATCCCTGTCCGTGCCTCTTAACAAAAGCTTTGAGTGAGCTGCTAACTACTGTGACGTTTCTCTTTCCACAATTCGAAACAAAAAGAAGTCAAAGATAGTGAAGAAGATAATTCTTCATCAAAAGCGGTTTTGACACCTGGTAAAAAAAAAAGGAAACGGTTATATCAGTAAGAAAGTGATGCCGACATGTGAAACTTTATTACCGGATTTGAAAGAACAGCTAAATTTTAGTTGGAAACTTTGTACGTTAAGAAAAATTTTGAGGTAAATGGGTTAAAGTGGAAAACGTGCCTGTCACAACAAAGTATAGTAATTGAAAGGCGTCATGTGGTTAACAAAACGGTAGTAAAACATAGTGTCTCACTGTTGAGGTTGGCAGCACTGTCAGATTTTTCTTTCCTTTCTCACAGCCTATCCATACACAGAAGGCATTCTCGTGACTCACAATCTATAAGATTAATTAAATGGGAAATTTTACGTTTGAAAAGGAACTTTTTATTCAGAAAAGTTACCACCATTCAGAGACTTAATATCATTCTATTTCGAATGGACTGTATCCGCGTAGTTTTTTACATGCTGACTTTAGGGACTCAATAGAAACTGGATAGTAATTGGGCAATTGTATTGAATGTATTTCACTGTTATCACGCTTCTTCCGATTGTCTCAGAAATTGGTTTGTAAAAAGTGTTGTAGAAGTCAATACATGACATGTTGATAATGAAAATCATCATCATCATCTACATGAACACGGCAGCCCATTCACTTGGTACAGTACTAAAGAGGAAAGCATGCTGCAGACTGCAATTAGCAGAAGTGAGATTCATTTCAGCTGTTAAG
The DNA here is from genome assembly GCA_035578175.1 of Catonia carolina. Classification (NCBI taxonomy): domain Eukaryota; kingdom Metazoa; phylum Arthropoda; class Insecta; order Hemiptera; family Achilidae; genus Catonia; species Catonia carolina. Next base: position 8,020,759 of record JAQMRL010000004.1, read on the forward strand.
TGTTGTAATGAAAACTGTTTGAAATTGCATTTTCAATTAACAAACACGTCTGTACAGAACGTCACTTCATTATTTCATGGGTGAATAATACACATATGATATGCACGCAGTAATCCATGACGTGTATGTATGATGCCATGGCCATTAGAATGCAGTTGCTACGAGTATATCTGTATTGAGCCAATTTTTACTTTCTCTTGCCCACATGAATATATAGGAAGGAACGTATTGTTTTCATGTCGATTTTAGAAATTGAGTTATCATTTTAAATCACCTTCTTTACTACTGTTGTCCCAGAGGTTCGTAAATAAAAAAAAATCCAAAAAAGGTTTTATATTCTTGAAAATTCAACTTTCTTTATTTAAAATTCGTTAATAAATATTTAAAATATTTAAAACAATTAAAAATCTTAAAATTCTTTAAAATTTATTAAAATTGTTGAATCTTCTTGTTTAAATCTTCTAAAATTAATATTTTAAATTCAATCTAATCTTCTAAAATCAATAAATCCTCCAAATTGTTTTTTTTTTATCTTAAAAGTTGTATAGAGTAACCTTTTTCCTTAAAAGTTTTAAAATGGAATGAACCAACAATCCCTTTTTATTATCTTAATAAAATTTTCTTTTTATTATTTTTTTTTGTTCTCATTACTCACATCTGTAGGTGAGGTCATCTGGTATTTATGTTGATGTTGATGTTGTAAGGTTGTATGTTTATGTTTACGTGTGAGTGTTGTGAATGTGTATACTGTCTGTTGTTTGTCTGTATAGGCGTCTCATATTACAATCTTCCCCCCCCCCAGGGGAGTATGCATAAGCACAAGGTATAAACAAGCAAAGAAAAAGGGGGTGGGTGCTTAAATGTGAAAAGAGAAGGTGAGTATGTGGCAGTTGTCGGCCTGAGACGGTAAAAGTCATTCATTCGGGGCCCCTTGCAATAAAACATTCATACAGCATGCAAACAGCATTGTTTTTTTTTTGTTTTGTTACAATCATCTCAAGCTCGAGTATCGCGACAGACATCACCTAAAAAGTATTTTATTTCTTTTTTTTTTTTTGAGCAAATTATGTAACCTTTTTAAGGTTAGAGATGTGTTCCTTAGTTATTTCCCCTCCAACAATCTTACGGAGTAAAGCTGTAACGGGAGTGGAGAAGCCGATGACATAAAATGGTTCAGACCATCGGTATGCCATTTTTGCACAAATATTTTTCCGTTTCGAACTTACGGGGTGAGTTTTAAGCAAAACTTTATCTCCCACCGAAAACGGATTGGGGTGGCGCATCGCATTATATCGGCGCGCCATATCATGATGAGATTTAATTAATTTTCTTCTAATGTCACACATCATGTTACTTGAACGTATAGGATTTCTATGAAGGATATCTTGGATATTCCATTCTCTATCCAACGGTGTTTGAGCTGGAAAAGTATGCAATATATCAAATGGACATTTCCCATGCGCGTTATGTTGAGCCATATTGAAGGCTAATTGAAACCAAAATAGAGATTTATCCCAGATTGTTTGAGTAGTTGCATGGTATGCAATAAGAATAGACCGAAGATTTCGATTTAATCGTTCGGCGTGAGATGGTTGAGGATGGTAGGGTGAGAGGGTGGTTCGTTTTATGCCTAGATTGAAACAAAAGTTTTTAAACATTATTGAATTAAAATTTTTAGCATTGTCTGTGACGATTAACCTCGGAATGGAGTAATTTTGGAAAATACGTTTTAATTCTTCTATAATAGAGGATGTATTAGTGTTTTTTAAGGGAGCTAACCATGTAAATTTTGAAAAACTATCTACTACCACTAGAATATATTTATATCCTTGGTTGGTTTTTGGTAGGCTGCCTACGGTATCAATAAACAGTGTGTCAAATGGTGCTATTGGAACTCTGGAATTGAGATTTCCCCATTTATAATTTATTCCAGGTTTGCTGCGTTGGCAGGTTGTACAAGCATTCACTTTTAAAGGAATTTCTCGATATATAGCCGGCCAATAAAAATACCGTGTGATTTTTTGTATAGTTTTATCGACACCTAAATGTCCACCGATTTCCGAATGATGGAAATATTTAAATACTAAATCTTTTAAGGAATTAAGGAGAACGATTTTGGTTGGATTGTTGTTTTTATCTTTTAGACATAGGACTCCTTTGGATAAACAAAATTTATTATCCATTTGTTGTTTTTGTTGAAGGATAAAGGTATCCTGTTCCTGATGTTGTCTTATGTCTGTAAAAGATAGGGGGAACTGCGATAATAAAGTATTGATATAAGATATATCTTTTGAGATATCTTCATTATTTAAATCGTACATCCTCGATAATGCGTCGGCCACATTATTATCCGAACCACGGATGTGATTAATTTTAAATTTAAAAACAGATAACCGAAGTAACCATCTAGCTAGTCTACTTAACTGTTTTGGTCTGGAAAGAAGCCAGGCTAAAGCTTGATTATCGGTTTCTAAAAGAAATTCACGATGTGTTAAATAGGTCCTGAAATGATCTGTTGCAAAAACAACTGCAAGACACTCTCGCTCATATGCAGAAAACTTCCGTTCTGCTTCTGTTAATGTTTTAGAAGCGTACGCTATGGGTCGTCTAGATCCTTCTTGTTCCTGAAGTAGGACAGCTCCTAGACCTGTATCAGACGCATCCGTCTGTAAAATGAAAGTTTTGGAGAAGTCTGGTATTGCCAATACCGGGGGATTAGCGATTGCCTGTTTGAGATCTTCAAACGCGATTTTTTGCGAGTCTCCCCAGATAAACTGAGTATTTTTACGACGCAATTTATTCAGGGGTTCGATTCTATCAGCATAATTTTTGATAAATTTAGAAAAATAATTAATCATACCACAATATCGATGTATTTGTTTCACTGACGTAGGCTGCGGGTACTGCAATATTTTTTGTGTCCTAGTTGAGTCTATAGAAACTCCTTTGTACGATAATGTGTGTCCAAGAAACGGTATTTCATTTACAGCAAATGTTACCTTATCAGGATTAACTGTAATGCCAGCTTTCCGCAGAATTGACAATACTATTTTGATGTGTTTCACATGTTCTGGAAAACTTTTGGAATATATTAATATATCATCCATGTAATTAAATACAAATTTATATTTAATGTTTTTGAATATTGTATTCATAAGGCGTGTTAAAACTTGTGCACCAGTCGACAAACCAAAAGGTAATCTCTCATATTCATATAAGCCATCCGGGGTACAAAACGCGGTGATTTGACGAGATTTTTCTGTCAATGGTATTTGATGGTACGCTTGCGCTAAATCTAATGTACTGAACCATCGTGCATTGGAAAACCATTGCAAAGCGTGATGTATATTCGGTAAAGGTTGGGCCTCTGAGTCAATTATTAAGTTGACTTGGCGATAATCTACGACTAAACGACTTGTGCCATTTGGTTTTGGGATTAAAAATGCTGGGGATGAATAAGGTGAAACACTTTCTCTAATTACTTTATCTTTTAATAATTTATCAATTTGTTGTTTCATTTGAAGTGTTTTTATTGGATTTAAGGGATAGGGCCTAGATTTTATAATTTCACTATTTTTAAGTTTAATATCATATTTCAATACATGGGTACAACCTAATTTAGTAGTGAGTACGTCAGGAAATTCCTTACATAAATTATATTTTTAATATACTCACTTTTTTCCACGTTGTTAATCTGTTCTGGGTATAGATTTGTTAGATGAAATTGTTGATTTTTCAACCAGTCGAAGGTTATTACAGATCTTGTGGCGTTAAATGTTGCACGAGTGTTTTGCAGAAAATTCATTCCAAGAATTATTTTGTGTTGTATTTTTGTCAATACCTTAAAATTTATTTTCCACGATATATTTTGCAGAGTAATTTTAATCCAAACCTGCTTATTAATTTCTAGAGGAAATCTATCAGCTGTAAGGCAAATTGTCTTAATGTTTTCCTCTTTTATAATCGCCTTCTTAGTTTTTAAAAGTTTATACATTTGTTGGTTAATAATGTTGTGGGTGGAACCAGAATCAATAAGGGCCTTAAATATATTATTTTTGATTTTTATTGATAAAGCTTTCAAAGTATAATTACAGTTTAACCTGTTTTCTTTTAACTTTAAATGTTTACATGCGTTATGTTTACAAACACGCATCATATGACTATGTTCTGCGCATTTGTAAAGATTCAGTTTTTTGAAACATGATTATTTCCTTTTTGCTGCAAAAGTTTACAATTCCTTTTGATATGACCTAATTTATGACAATAAAAACACTTCAAGGTTGTTGCAGACATTTGTGATCTGATTTTATTGCATGCTGTATCTTTTAATGTATTTTGTTTACCTTGGGTAGGTACCGTGCTATTTACATTGTTTATTGCGCTTGTATTATTTATTTTTGATAAACCGATGTCATTAAGAGTCCTAGCATAAACTCTTTCATAGACATAGGCATCTAATTTATTAAAATCTTGTAAGTTATTGGGTTTGCCGATTATACCTATGTGCGTGGCATATATTTCATTTAAACCGGTTAAAATTATATTAATTAACTCACCTTCTGTTAAATCTAATCTTAATACCTCATGGCTTTCTAAAATTTCTCTCATGTATTCAGCAAGGGTCTCCGTTTGTGACTGGTTTCGGTATAATAATTTTAATTTTAATATTTCTTTCATTTTTGGTGTGATTAGTTTGCTTACTAAATCTCTATGAAATTGATCGAAATTATAATTATTTCTAATAGAATTTTCAAAAATTTGTTCGGTGAAACCGGTCATAAACGGAGTTAACAACACCAAGGGTAAATCAACTGCATAACGTTTCTGTATTTGTTTAATAATTTTGATATTTCGTACCAACATGTCAATGTCACGTCCATCAGTAATAGTTAATTGTTTTAATTCGTTTTCGATTGGATTTGCAATTTTTGTCCAATTAAAATTCAATTCGCGTTGGAAATACACGGGGTTATTGTTACCTACGGCATTTGGTATTAATATGTCAGGGGTTTCGTTTCTAAGAACAGGATTTTGCATTTCTGGGGGATGCATAAGATTAATATGACCATAATCAAGATTTCCTTGTTGTTGATCAGGTAAGAAATTATTCCCTAAATGCGCCTCTTCAGGGTTTAAGTTTTGCTCGAAATTAGGTTCAACTTCGAAATTTTGTAACCTATTAACCTTCCAAATATCAAATCCCTCTCTTAAATTTTGAAAGCCTACGACTTTATCTGGTTTGTTGGGTAATATGAATGTTAATATTTTGTTAAGCCGACCATCAAATATTTCGGCATTATACTTTTCTAATTCATTTAAATTTTCTACGTTTCGTAACTTTACTAAATAGTTTTGACACTCTGTCAGTTGTTTGTCCATGTCAAATCTATGTAGCGTAGTTAAATCGATTTGTCGTCCATTATCTAAGAGTTTTTGTAATCTTTGCCTTTTTTGTCTTACGTTTCCTGTTGTTGTGCTTTTTCGTATTCTAAGTTGGAAGTTAATGTTTGTTTCGTCTAGTTTAGTGGGGTCAAGAATCGGTGCTACTTGCCTATTCATGTTTCTACTTGTTTTGTTTGGTGATGATGATGATTTATGTGTATGTAATAGATGACTTACCAGATGACGTCAGTATACTTGCCAGATGTGAGTTATTTATAATTGTTTTTGTAAATTTTAGAAGATTTATTTTGTTTCGGATTTCTCTCCCTTTTTGTTTTTCTCGGTCTTGATTTATTTTATTGTATGTTGTTTGATGAATTTTGTTTGATGAATTGTGTTCCGGTTCGTCCTTTTTTCTTGTTGTGTTATCCTTCCAAATTTATTGTTGAGTTTATTTATTGATATTTTTTTTTCTTGAAACTATCCTGGTCACGGCACCATTTTGTTGTCCCAGAGGTTCGTAAATAAAAAAAAATCCAAAAAAGGTTTTATATTCTTGAAAATTCAACTTTCTTTATTTAAAATTCGTTAATAAATATTTAAAATATTTAAAACAATTAAAAATCTTAAAATTCTTTAAAATTTATTAAAATTGTTGAATCTTCTTGTTTAAATCTTCTAAAATTAATATTTTAAATTCAATCTAATCTTCTAAAATCAATAAATCCTCCAAATTGTTTTTTTTTATCTTAAAAGTTGTATAGAGTAACCTTTTTCCTTAAAAGTTTTAAAATGGAATGAACCAACAATCCCTTTTTATTATCTTAATAAAATTTTCTTTTTATTATTTTTTTTTTTGTTCTCATTACTCACATCTGTAGGTGAGGTCATCTGGTATTTATGTTGATGTTGATGTTGTAAGGTTGTATGTTTATGTTTACGTGTGAGTGTTGTGAATGTGTATACTGTCTGTTGTTTGTCTGTATAGGCGTCTCATATTACACTACATTTTTTATGCCCTACAAGATAGGGTAGGTGCCATGTCTGCTGAAATTCATGGGGAGGTTGAGCTCTTGTTGAAAAAAATGCTTTTTTAAGATTGCGGTCTTAATATGCACTTTAGCGCAAGAGAGTATATAATAAAAGTTGTAGAAAATTTAAAAATTTACAACGTTCATTTCTAACATTTCTTTGTGTAACACTTAGTTTAGCAGTAATTAGTGATTTTCTGTTGTTTTTTCATGAAAATATTTAAATAAAATGGATTTTTTAAGATTTCGGGCCTAGTATCTTAGTATGCATTTAACGACAAAAGTGTATAATCTAATTTTTTAGGAAATTAAAGGATATACAACTTTTATTTTAAGCATTTGTCTCTACAGAGGCTAGTTTAGCATGAAAGAGTGATTTTCCATATTATTAAGCTAATTTAAGGTTGGTTTTCATGTTTCATCATTCACTCATGATTAAAATTACCTAAATTATGATTTTTGAGGTTAGTTATTTTATTTATTATTAATGTTAGGTTATATATTGTTCATTATTTGTGAAGGTCGTGTGAGTGTTTCACATCAGATTATTTTTGTAGTATGAAGTTGAAATATCCATTTTGCGTTTGATTCCAGTCAGGTGGAAGGAGTACAACCAGTGGTTGTGGTGGTCAGTGGGTGCCCACCTCAGAGTGGGTTTCTTCTTGGAAAACTAAATTGCCACTTCAAACTATAATGCGACTTTTACAAGTTTTGGTGCCTCAAGTTGAGAAGATTTGCATCGACAAGTGAGTAGTCATCCAGCATACCTGTTTTTTCTTGCGATTTTTAATCCGGCGTGATGTTTGAGGCTTCATGTTTGGGTTCGATTTCGAGTCAGGTCCGGCATTTTTCATTACTCATCTTAATTTATCATCCTTCTTACCATTTGCATTAGCAACAGTCTGACATATAACAAAAAAAAGTTTAAGGCTTGAACCATGTTGGATTAAAGTATTAACAAGATTAAATCTTTGTGGGGATCCACCGAACGTCTGCGATGTAAAATAGAGGTTTGATCGTAACTAGTCTTTAGTTAAATAAAACAATTGATTCGATCGGTTTTTAAAAAGATTTATTTCGGCTTTGCCTATACAATACGATATTGTCGTATGGACAAATGACACTTTCAAAATCTTCAATATTATTTACGTATACCTGCTACGGAATTTTTTACTTTCGAAGAGTAACCGGATTTTTCCCAAGTATCACACATCTATTGTAATATACGGTAGACCCATATTAGAATTTTTTGAATCGGTGTTTCATCACCAATTCTAAGACACACCACATTTTTGGGAACGGAAAAAAATTTTAAAATGTGCGTCTTAGAATCAATGAAATACGGTAGTTTAATTATAATGTCACGGTGCCGTAAAAAAAATTGTATAATCAAGGTTTCTTTTTTATCAAAGTTTGCTATATCAAAGTTCGACTGTATTACTACTTACGGGGAGCCAGACTTAAGTGATTTTTGTAGGGATGCTGTGTTTATAATCAGTTACTCCTAAAATACACTAAAGAAAAAATTAACAGTTTTGACTTGTGGGCTTTCTGAAATGACTGATTCAAATGTTGTTACAGAAATTAATGAAATTTTTAAGTTTTTTCTTCTGAGAATGTAAAAACAGTGTAAGGGTAAGTGCACAGTGAACGGTGGTCGCAGGTGCTGATTCACGCTGGCGAGCGTGCATAGTGGGAGCTTGTAACTACACGCTTAACCTTCATTCAGTTGTTGGCATTCAACTTGAGTTCCAGTACCAGCTGTGATGATGAATTATTCCTAATGAAAATGTTTGCATAAATTATTATCATTTAAAGATGATACCGTTAGTGTTTAGTGTTATTAATAAGAACAGAAAATTGTACGGCGGTTATCATCTTTTTCCGCAATTAAAAAAAGATAAAAGACAGGTTTTTTAAATACATAAGAATGACTCTGGAAACGTTTAATTTTATATGTCAATAGTAGAACTTTCTTTACAAAAACAATGGTGCAACGTGCACAAGCAACCAATATTACCGGAAGAAAGACTAGTGATTACTTTGAAATACGTGTTTTAAACATTTTGACTACTGATATTCAATATTATAAAGCACTGTTTGGCCAGTAATAATCTTTAAAGTTATTTTAATAAACCTATGTTATAATTAATTAACAAGTTGTTATTTTTATGAATACGTATCATACGTCAAGTACACTTATCAACCTGCCAGCAAGCAGCAGGCACGTTTATACAAAACAAACCCGTGAGCTGATATGCGCAGATGACCAGCGCGCACGTTTCCCCACCAGCGTTTACTGTGAGATGTCCAATTAAAATACAAGGTGATTATAAATGAAATAGACACTTTCGACAGCTTTTTAACATCAAAGTGGTGTATTTGAATGTCGTAAATGATATAGGTTTTTAGGGAATTTTTTACAGTTTATGTTGGTACAACTGTTGCTAGCATTTAGGTGTTCGCTGCTGTTACAACGACCAGTCTAGCAAAATGGGACTCCACTTGGGACTCAAGTGGAGAAAGCTTATTGTGTTCTTGAATTAGCCAAAACAAACTCGGTTACGGTTTTGCAACGTCATTTCAGAACAAGATCAGTAAACCACTGCCAACAAGGCAATCAGTCTATGACTGGTATAAACATTTTGAAAACAGTGGATGTCTGTGTAAAAGGAAGAGTACTGGAAGACCTTCTGTTACAAAAGAACAAATTCATAGTGTTCGTGATGTTTATGTACCAAGTCCAGGAAAATCAACTACATCAGCAAGTTTAGAATTGCAAATTCCTCAACCAACTGTGTGGAAAATTCTGCGGAAACGTTTGAAAATTACACCTTATAAATTGCAGTTAGTACAAAGTTTAAATACCAGTGATAAAATCGAACGTAAAAATTTTTTTTCTGGGGATGCAACATTGTGTTGAAAATGACGACGCATTATTTAATCGCTTAATTTTTAGTGATGAATGTAATTTTCACATTAGTGGAAAAGTTAATAGACATAATGTTAGAATATGGGGCACAGGAAACCCAAAAATAACTTTACAGCATACACGCGATTCCCCTAAAGTAAACGTCTTTTGCGCATTATCTCGTGAAAAGGTTTACGGACCGTTCTTCTTTCACGAAGTGTCAGTAACCAGAGTAATTTATATGGACATGTTAAACGAATGGTTAATGCCTCAACTCCAGGAAGATAGTGATAAATTCATTTTTGTACAAGATGGAGCTCCGCCTCACTGGCACTAACAGTTCAGACATTATCTTGATGAACGTCTTCCTAGACAATGGATTGGTCGTGCAAGTGAGGAAAACATTGTGTTTACGCCATGGCCACCTCGTAGTCCAGATTTAACGCCCTGCGACTTTTTCTTATGGGGTTATATAAAAGACAAAGTTTTTGTACCGTCCTGTAGATAGCGATGATCTAAAACAAATTATCGCAATTGCTCTTGCCACAGTTGACTGTCGTATGTTTAATCGTGTGTGGGAAGAATTCGACTACCGTGTTGATATATGTCGTGTTACAAATGGTACACACATTGAATATCTGTAAATATTTTCAATAAAAACTTAATGAATTCTTGTATATAATCATGTAAGTAATTACCTTAACTTTTCAAAAATAAATTTTCTATAAGCTACCGAAACTGTCAATTTCATTTATAATCACCCTGTATAATGGCATATTGCTAATAGCGGGCTCCCACTTGTAAGCGACCTGCGTCCACTGTGCGTTTGCCCTAATGACGGTGATTTATAATTGATATGTATTTGTGTTGTGTTTAGGGGACTGACTGACGAGAGTGAGATTCTGAAATTCCTCCAGCATGGAACGCTAGTTGGCCTCTTGCCAGTGCCACATCCTATATTAATTAGAAAGTACCAAGCAAATTCTGGTACTACCACTTGGTTCAGAACTTATATGTGGGGTGTTATTTATCTTAGGTGAGTGGAAACATTGTAATTTTCTTATTGCTTTCAATTACCATTAACTTGTACGTTGTCCCACCTCACTCTTATGGACATGGTTCAGTTATCAACCATCTAAAATTCTGTAAATTAATTGTTTTTTCTTTGACTTCACAATTAATATAAACTGATTTTATTTATATTTAATGTTCGAGGACTGGCGGTGTTGCATTTCTGCAACATCTTGTAATATTGAAAATATTCCTACCAACACTGATTACCTATGTAACCCTTGGGCGCCAGGAACTGCATATTTGAGGTCCGAGTAGTTGCGAGCTTCGAGCAGCTGTAGCGAGCGTATTTATAAAGCTATCAAGGCGTATGATATCTCAAAACGTAGTCAAATTTTATATAAAACACCATGTATTTACTACTATTGATAGTGCTTTCTATGAGGCGGGTAAAGTTTGCCAACTGTAGTTTTTGCTTCACCAATCTTTCCGGTATTGTAACTTTGGAAATATTTCATCTCTAGGGTTTGTACATCTGTAGCATATTTTAGTGGCTGTGTATTATTGACTGAAGAGAGATAGAACGATTGTGCAGTCGCTGGGCTAAGTAAGATATGCGGATGTTTATGAGAGTGTAAATTTTTTCTTTCTTCGTTTGCTGTGACACATTGAACCTTTTTTCTTCCCCCTTTTTCCACTACATCCTGTTACTGGTGTATTTTTGTATTTATATAGTAAACTATTGCCCATAGTAAGGTCATGCCATTATTCAATAACAGAGCGATGTGGTAGGCAATCATACTAATTCCTTCACAATCCTATACCAATTTTTCAGATAACGTAACTTTTGAAATATTTCATAATTGTCTTGAATTGGTAAAACATGTAGGCTTTTCAATTTGTGTGTGTGTATTATTGAACTGAAATGGGCTCTTGGCTTTTGTATGCTATCATGGAGTATGGAATGTGAATTTTTATGAGAGGGGAAATTGTTTGGCTTTTCTCACATATTCCAACCTTTCCCGTACACGCACACTTGCTGTTATATTTCGGTAGTAAGTTTATTGTAAATGGAATATTAGTTCATGACATCCATTGACATTGTAAAGTGGTGGAAACAGAGTGGCGACAACAACGCTATTCTTTTAGTAAGAACTGGCTTCTGTTACTCTCTTTTCAGCTTGCATACGTTGTGGTAAGTTGCACCCCATGGTATCGTGGTCTTGTTGTGGGCTTTTTTTGTTTTGGTTGACCCATAAATAATAATACACCGCGTATTTTTCTTCTTATTTTTTTACATTTTTTTTAAATATTACAAATTTCAAACTGCAATTATTCAGCCAAATGTTTCCCAAAATACAAATTTAAAACAGAGTTTTATTCACGAAACTCTCATCTCCAAAACGTGTTATGTACAATTTTATGCTGAACGGAAATTTTAGCACGTTAAAGCCAAAAATATGAAGTAGTAACCTACCAATTTTCATACGTGCAAATGTTTTGGGACCTCTAGCGACCGTACAGTGTAACCAATTTTCATGCTTTTATATTCACAAAACCGTATGTAGTTATAAGAAGCAGCTATAATTTTGTATCGGTAATGAACTTAGCTAAATGGATTCATTCAGGAGCGTGTTTTGACATTTACTGTTTAACAGTTGCATGAAATGCAGAGCGGCACAAGAGGGATGAATATTATTATCATATTATTGAAGCAATATTATTAAATACATTGTTGAATAATTTTGTATTTTTGTAAAATATATTTAAAAAATACGAAAATTGCTGTAAATTTTAAACTATTACAAAAACATAAATTTTATTCAAAAATAAATCCTTATAATGCATCCTGTAGCTTGAATAAAATTCTATTTCATAAAATAAATTTCACTAACCTTTTTAAGCTGCCTTAATTTTTATTTTCACTTACACGTGTTTCAGTGGTTCCACCATCATCAGAGTATATATATCATTGACACTAAAATTTATTTTTTTTAAATCTGTAGAAGATATTGGAAAAAGCGTATAAAAATGAAGAATAAATTATTTTAAAAAAATTAAATACATTTGATGATAAATTACACCACACTTTGAAAATTGAAAATAATAATATATTAAATTTTATGGACATTCAGTTGGTCAACAGTAATAACAAAATGATAGCAAATGTGTTTCGTAAAAGTATATCACCATTAAGAAACATTAATAAGTTATCTAACCACCCAGGCAACTTATCACAATATGATATGTGAGGATGAGAAACTACTAGAAAATGAAATAAGGGTAATAAAATTCATAGCACTTAAAAATGGATATCATGAAAAAGAAATAGATAAAATAAGAAGTAAAATTAAGAACAAACAGCATTTTGAAAATGACTTAAGAACCACCCTTACAATAGACAGTCAAACAAACCAAAAACCATTCATTTCATTAAAATATAATAAAACTATTACTAACAAGTTAAACAAAAGGTTAAATAAATTTTCTAAAGTCGCATAAATATGTAACAATAAAAAACTACTGTCCACAAATATACTTGAAACACTAAATAATAAAAAGATGTGTGTAAAATTGATTATGGTAATGAGGATTGTAAAAAATTTTACATTGGTATGACTAGTCGTTATTTTCAAGTGAGGTAACGGGTGAGGCAGAAATCGGGCGATTTGGCAACACTGCATACAGTCTTCTGTAGTGGCTAGGAGAATGAGACTACCGCCATCTTGAAGCGTCTGTTTTACCATTTAGTTCCAATGAAGTCGTGGAGCAGTGCACAACGAGCATACGGTGTTAAAGCGTATTATAAAAAAAATAATAGTTACGTGTCACGCAGCGCGCATTTCGTAATTTTTTCAATATTCCGCGTAATGATCCGATACCTTCAGCCATGCAATAAAATTATGGGTTAAAAACTTCGAAGAAACAGGCTCAACACTGGAGACACGAACTGGAAGCGTAAAAAGTGTCCGTTCACCAGAAAACGTTGACAAGGCGCAGGCGGCTGTGTTAAGAAGTCCTACGCGTTCAGCTCAACGGCATGCAATATCACTCGGCATTTCTAATCACAGTGTGAGAAGGATTTTATACAAAGATCTACAGTTCTATCCATTTAAAATTCAGTTAGTGCACGCTTTGAATAATGTTCATCACGCATCCTGACTTGCTTTTGTAATCGATTATTGGACATGATGAATGACAACGCAGATCTTTGAACAAGAGATTTTGAGATTTTCAACAATCTTTGGATGAGTGATGAAGCTCACTTCCATCTTTCAGGCTTCGTAAATAAGCAGAATATTAGATATTGGTTCACGTGAAAATCCACAAAAAATACATGAAAAGCCGCTTCACAATATTAAAGTGAAAGTTTGGTCTGCAATATCAACACAGCACTATGTTAACATGTTGGAGAACTGTCTTCAACCGGAATTAGTTCATAATCCGGCTTACCAAAACATGTTTTATCAACAAGTTGGTGCTACCTGCCACACATCCAGGGCTTCAATTAATGTTTTGCGACGCTTGTTTCCCAATCATGTCATTTCTAAGAACAGAGACATTTCATGGCCACCCAGATCACCAGATCTCTCTGCCTGTGATTACTTTCTATGGGGACTCTTAAAATCTCGTGTTTTCCAATCTCCACCGCCTCGAAATGTATGGAAACTTAAAGAACGGATACGTGAAGAAGTGGCACGAATTCCTACAGCCACATTACGAAATGTGATGAATAACCTTCGTGCACGAGTTCAGAAATATGTTTGACAAAATGGAGGACATCTTTATCATATGATTTTCAAGTAATTTATAAAAAATTGTAAATATGTAAGTATTACTTGGTGTATTCTAAATTAATTAAACTACATTTTTTAACTTCCTCACGGTGTTTTCATAATCGCCCGGATTCACTGCCTAACCCGTTTTAATAAACATGAAAAGGCACTGACATGTGACTACATTTATCTAACTATACCAATCATATAAAAGAGGAAAAACTTAAATTTGGTAAAATAGACCAACATTTTAATATAATAGAACAATGTAATAAAGAAATAAAAATATAATTGGAAAATATGAGATGTTCCATATTTATAAATATTTAAAAGAGCAAAAGCAGGACATTTTAAACGAACAGAAATCAAATTTAAGAATGACGAAGTGATATTGACTGCTGCTGCTATCTGTAGTAAATATGAAAAGAAATAATGTAAGGAACTTAATTTTAAATCAGTTTTATACAAGTGACTGAAGATGTAACATCTACAGATTTGAAAAAAATAAATTTCAGTTTCAATGACATATATACTCTGATGATGGTGGATCCACCGAAACACGTGTAAGTGAAAATAAAAATTAAGGCAGCTTGAAAAAGGTTAGTGAAATTATTGTATATATTTATTGTATAAAATAGAATAAATTTTATTATTAAAAAACAAAATATTACAGATTGCAAGGAATTATTTTATACAATATTTTTAAGTTACGACTACAATATTACTGCATTTAATGTAATGTGTTTTATTTAAAAATATCATACAAACAGTATTTGGCTGGCTTTTTTTTGCTATGTACTGAATCCAGGAGCAACGGCCATGAAAGGCGTGAAGCATTTAATCTACAGTTGCGAATTTGCTCATGCTGTAACAATATTTATAATATTTGACACAAAGAAGTCTCTCATCCCGAGTTGAACGACCATCAATCTGGCACAGTTAAGAAAAAATAAGAATCTGTAATAGCTTAGGCAGCTCACAATAACTGCATGCCTATCCATGTGATAAAATGTAATGAAATTTTGTATTGTCTGAAGACGGGCCATGAATTATGCAGTGTAAACATAAAGCACCAATGAGCCAAAAGTATGACATCAGGACTGGTGCCATAGCGAATTCACAAAATTCCTGCATGAATCTTGCCCTGTTGATCGTTTTGCCATGACATAACAACTCCTCTCTTGTGTGAAACTGAAACTAAATGATTCACGCGTGAAAACTGAGATGTGAAGGCCATTACACATTGGTCGTAACGTCGCTTGAGCGACGTCACGGGCGTGTCTCATAATGTAATCTAATGTTGGATTTCAGACTGGCATAGCGTCGCCGAAGCTAGGTGACCGTTTCACACTGGCATAAAGTTACCCGAGCGACATCAAAATGTATCTTGTAATGTAATCTAATGGTGGATTTCAGACTGGTGTAGCCATCGCTCAAGCTACGTAATACGCATATACCTGGCTACGCCTGCATTCGTAGCATCGCAAATATAGCTTGACTCACACATACGCACTACATCTGTCAACCACATGCTCCATTGACAGGTGTTCTGGTTTCTGTCTGCTGCAACAAAAGTCTCTTGCTGCGAATGCTCCAGCCACATTGGCAAAGCGATCTCAGAATTAAGAAACCAAGTGAGACATCGTCCCGTGTTGTGGAACTGTTCAAGATTAGAATAAAGGGATACCAACATGACGATTACAACATGCACAACGAGTAATTCTGTTTTATTTAGTATGTAAGCCATTCAAGTGCCCAGTGTGCATGATATTTTATAAATGGGCATTTGCCCCAGAGTTTAGTGAAAGCAGTTTTAAGTATCAAAAATATGTGTAAGATAGGCTTAATAAATGTTACCATAAATTTTAATTGACTGTAAATTTCTAGAGGTTGTAAAATATAATGTCAAAGCCACATGTCGTAGCTACAAAATGTGGAAAAAATAATAGGTGGTCAGTGAAACGAAAAACACGTCAGCTAGTGTAAAAAGGACAATCGCTTTTTACACTAGCAACTAAAAAATATTTTCAATAAAAGAAAACACAAAAATATGGGTAACAAAAGACAAACGTTTAATAAAATAAAAGACGATCTAATGAATTTAAATTTTACAATAATAGATTTGAGAAAATTTAAATTTAATTAATTTGATAATACGGTACCTTATTTCTGCCCATAACAGACAGGTGGAGTGTCAAATTATTTGCACTCAATCTGTTAGTTGCAGGGCTAAAATTAATAGTTCTGTTTTTTATCACATGGGCAGGCAATTAAACGACTGAATCATTTAAGATCAGAAGAGGCAAAGGTGTAAAAGACACTAATCAGAGTTATTTCCTCTGAAAGTAATGAATTTCATTATACAGCCAGACCCTGTGGTGAATGAAGTGAAGGTGTCATTTGCAGAATGGAAAATATGTGCTTTTCAGAGGGCCCGGCATGCTGATAAGCATACTTTTCCACTCAGTGAGCTGTGGCAATGGTAAACCACCTCACTCCTCGTTTTACTTAGTAAAACCTCTACAGGTTCGAACCAGCCTTTCGGCTGATGACCTGAACAACAATACCTTATTTGTGACGCACATGAATAATTATAAATGATATTAAAATAAAGTGAAATTTAATTGTTCTATCAGTGAATCATGTTATTCAGGTCATTTTGTTTCTGTATGTATGTTCACATTTGGTGGTTATATGCTTTTGTAGTGCAGTTACCAATTTGAGAATAAAGTTAAAGCAACGTCAGTATTCAGTCAACTACTGAGCAAACACAATGAGAAATTGAAAACGTAGGTTTAGGATGTCGCTTTTGATTTGGTCGCTCCGTATATCGAGTATTAATATAATCGATACAAGCAATGTTTTCTGAAAGACACTACGCCAAGTTGAAATGGCCTCAAGTGTTACGCTCGTGACTGTTGTAAAACTAGTAGTTGTGTTCGATTCTTGACTGACTCCGTCTTTCTATAACCTCTGAATCTGCTAATCCTACTAATCTTAAACCACCTTCACTGCTAATTTTCCAGCAATTATTCGATTTACTTGAAAATTATATTTTTCTCAATGTCTCTCGTGGTTCTCACATGATCTAACACATTTTGGCTGAGACCAATTAATTTTTTAATGTTAACGACCAGAGGTCCATCTGATAAAAATGATTGCTCGTCTGTACCCTAACCATACCACACACTGGGTACATATTTTGACTTTGACCCATAATGTAACTGCTGCAGAATCGGTACATGAAAACAATACTTTCTTCCTTATATATTTATTACGACAAGAGAAGGTAAAAATTAAATTTAAGAGGTGCGCCAATACACAAAGAACAGGATTTAGAAGAAATTAAAATCACTGTAAAAATAGGCGTATATACAATAACTTTTACTTTCTCTTACCAATATGAGTATATAGGAAGGAAAATATTGTTTTCATGTCGATTTTAAAAAATCTACTTTTCACCGGATGTACACGTTTCAGACCCCTGAACCGAACAAAACATGTTGTTAGCGATTGGTGTGTGTGTTTGAACAAAATATCTCAAGAACGGGTCATTGTACAAAGTTCAAATTTGAAACTTAAGTTAGGTAATACTAGAGGACCAGAAGACATGAACATTTTTATCAAAATTGGTTAATCGGAATTAGTAGTTTATTCGTGTCATTTTTCACTTTTTTGCAATTTTCTTAAAAACGGCTCCTACAATATAGGTTAGGCACCATGTCTGCTGAATTTCTTGGGGAGGCTCCATAATTCGTAAAGTTTCTCCAACATTCGTAGAAAACTTTTTTTTTAAATTGCGACCGTAATATGCATTTCAGGGCAAAAGTGTATATAACTCTTAATTCTATTCAAAGTTGTAGAAAATTTAAAAACATACAACTTTTATTCCAAACATTTCTTTGTATATTGCTTTGTTTAGCGGTAATTAGTGATTCTGTTTTTTTTCATGAAATTCTGTAAAAAATGGAATTTTTAAGCTTTTGGTCTTAGTATGCATTTAACTACAAAAGTGTGTTATTAAATTTATAGAAAATTAGAAGATCTACAACTTTTATTTTAAGCATTTTCTCTACAGAGCCTAGTTTGCATGAAGAGTGATTTTTCCATATTATTAAGCCAAACTGAGGTTGATTTATATTTGCATCATTCATTCATGATTAAAATTAGGTTGTGTTTTTTGAGGTAAGTTTTTTTTGTTTGTTTCTGATGTTACGGGTAACTAGTTCATTATTTGCATTGGCAAGAGAAAGTCGTGTGAGTGTTTCACACCAGATGGTCCCTCAGTAAGCATATTTGTTGAACAGACTGTGGATAAGTGCGGATGAAAACTGATATGGTCGTTTGTTTTGTCTGTTCATAGAAATGTAGATCCACCGATATGGTATGACACAGATGTGAAACTATTTGAAATACAACGAGTGTAACAGAGAAACATTATCATCATTGCTACTGCAACACATTCAGTGCTTTCTGTATTTATCATCATCGTCACCATCGTCTCACGTGTTTTAGTAATACTATTAGCATTTATTTATTTATTTATTTTATTACAGAAATATATGTATAAGCTATGTGTATATGTGCAGTACGTATTTATTTATTTGTTCCGAGGTATCTGTTCTGTGAGTGTGCATAGTTGAAGATGATAATCTTCATGGATTTGCAAGTAGCTTCAATTGATGCCGAAGCTCCCATGTCCCCATGATACTCCTGCAAGTCCCCACACAGGCTGCCATTAACAGCACATAAGACTTGCCAAATGCTGATGAAATGTAGCCGTATTTTATGGTAACACATCCAACAGACTTGATCTGGCTAGTGTCAGCGCTGTGGAGTAAATTCAGTTAAACGAATGTTTATTTTTCTATGAAATTACGACCCTATAAAAGAAAATAGACAATTCAAAAAAATTTAATGAGTTTTATTGATCAATATTATTGTTTGCTTTATATGAGGGTGAATCAAATATAAACAGGATTTTATTTGTAAAAAAAAATCATTTATTGATGAATAAAAGGCACTTACAACTTATTTTTCCTCATAGTTTCTCGCTTTAGAAATACATTTTTTCCAGCGAGAATGAAGGTTTTTTATTGCAGCATCGTAGAATGAAGCTGGTTGCATCAGGCACCAATTGCACATGAATCCCTCCATGCCTTTGTCATCTTCAAATCGTTCCCCTTCTGGAGCTTCTTTTAAGCGATCCAAACAAATTGAAGTCGCAAGGCGATAAATGCGGGCTGTAAGGATGAGGATCAAGTGGAATGCAGTGTGTTTTCTATAGTTTGGAGATCTCTGATAGACCTCCAAACATCTCAACTACTGATTTTCGGTCAAAAGACGATGGACCCATCTGGCACACACTTTATGGAACTGTAGATCATAACTTAGTCCAACCTGTTGTGCAATTTCTAATACTCTCGCGTGTCTACTGTCTTCAAGAATGTCTCAAACCGCATGAATGTTTTTGTCTGTAATGCTGGTCCGAGGACAGCAATCTTGTTGCTCATTTTCCACACGTTCTCGTCCTTCCTTGAACTCTTTGTGCCAGACAAACACACACGTCCTTGACAATGTTTGATAACGGAATTGTACAGTCAGTATCTGGAAAATTTCATCGCTTGAACTCCTTCACAAGTGAGAAATTTAAAATTATGCGTTGCGCAGTATGGGTTTACTGACGAAGCAGTTGAAAATGTGTCATGGCCGGCTCTTCCCACTTCTAACGGCCCCACCCAAGCATACTAGAAGCGCAAGTCCAGTCTTACAAACTATTAATGCTCAGGAACAAAAATCCTGTTTATATTTTATTTCACCCTCTTATTTAAGAAAAATTAAAAATGCTCTTAAATTTGTAAAAGAAATAGTTGTTTAAATTGAATTGCACAATAGCAGGAATCTTACCCAACAACAAAGTTAAGTTTGTGAGTAAATATTCTTTGATTAGCATTATAATACTTTATTCAAAATTGTTTCATATCCAGGAGTATTCCTATTGTTAATATGTTCTTCGACAAAATTAATCTGCTATTGTCCTCAGTGGCTCCTCTCTGGATGTGTCTTTGCATCCAGGCCTTAAACAAAACTTTCTCTGCTCCATTAATATAAAATAATATTAACCCTAGCTGTGCGGTTAACAGCAGCCGAACTCTCTTCACTCCTACTCACATCCCTCAACCATTTTTTTACAAAAATAAACCCAAAAAAATTCCTGAAGGTTTACAAGTATACGATCTTTATTTTTACTTTAGTTAAATTGGTTCAAAAGTAGATGTTTGAAAATAGTCCAAAACTTTGGAATCCTTGTACGTTAACACGATTTTACTGACTTATTTATAATTTTTTATGGCCATGTGCTTATATATTATTAAACAGCACTTATCAATGAACAATTTTGTACTAGAAAGAGTAAAAAATATAAAAAAATAAGGGATAAGGATGATGCTAAACACTGAATGATGCGAATCGTGAATGACAATACTCGAATGAAGCATTGTTGTGCTCTTTAGTTCAATGCTAAACTACATTGGTGTACATCTGTGTTATGTAAAAAGTAAAAATAAAAGTAACAATACTTCTTTCCTATATATTCATTCATGTAGGCAAGAGAAGTAAAAATAAAAAATAATAGTAACAGAAAAAGGACAAAACTATTTTAAGTTCGGAAATAATCTACCCAGTCAGGTCATTTATAATGTCATTCTTTTATCACAGCTGTCAACAAAACTGTAATAAATCACTTTTATTGTCAAGTAAAACCTTTATAAACAGTAAACATATGATATCGTTGTGATTTGTTAAAAAAAAGCGACTTTGTATACAAAATACTGAGAACATTTATGTTTGTACCTTATATTTTCTTCTCTCTCTTGCCACTGCTACCAAACCATGTGAAAATAAACAAAAAAAAATTAGTTTGGCACCCGATTGTAGATTGTTTTATTGTGAGAAAATTGATTTGCATGTTGCAAATCAATTATAACTACAATTAGTGATAAAGGACGACTTATATAAACATTCACTGTGTGCTCTTCATGTCGATGCATCGGTGCTGTTCCCATAATTTGTTGGTTAAGTATTAAATGAGAATTACCATTATTGTTGGGTTTTTAAAATTGATTCATTTGAGATCAAGTTTTTAAGTGTTATGCTTTTCTCTCAGTCCATTTGTTGTCATTGTTTCTTTTCTGAGACAGTCCTCTTCCTTACTTGCTCTCCTGGAATCTTGACAAACCTCTTCTGACTTCTTCTAATTTATGTGTTGTATCCCAAGTTCAGTTACATCAGCTCAGAGGTTTTGTTGAAGATTTCCTCAGTCAGTCAATGGTGGTATGTCATGTTTCATTTGTTCATGTGATTTGTGCAATGGGTGCATTTTGGTTAACCAGTCTGTCAAGGACCAGTTGTAGCCTTCCTTCGACAATCCATTCTTTGGTTTATTTATTTGTTGTTTCTGTTTCTGGATTATTTATATTTTAGCTACATCAGTGAAAGTCCAGTTGATAATCAATTTCTGTAGCTCTTTTGCCATTAAGAAGATTTAATTTATTTTTTCTAGCAGCTGAATCTCTACTCTAGTATTAACATTATCTGTATTCTGATACACCTTGTTAGTATTCTTGTTATTATGAAGTTCGAGAATAAACATGTCAATTTTTCTTTGGTTTTTTTATATTAGTGTGTTTACAGCTGCAATGATTTGGAACTTATTTCTTTTAAGGTCATCCACAATAAATTGAGGGTCGCAAGACCTATGTGATTTCTTTTCCATCACCTTAATTGATCGTTCTTTATTTTTGTAGATTTGCTCATGGTTTTCATTTTGACCAAGTTTTCGTATAATGTCCCTGTATTTTTATTCACCGTTTACGGGATTTATTTTAAATTTGTCTCTTATCAAGATCCTTTTATAAGTTACTTACGATAACCCCCAGATATGCCTGAATTATTTTTTTTTACTTTTTTTCAAAATAATACCATTTTCCACTTTACTGGGGTCTAAATAGAACATTGTCACCAAAGTTTCGTTTCTCTGCTGCCCTGGTTTCAAAAGCGACCGTCCTTCCAGAAGGACGTTAGGCAAATACAACATAAGTGTACGTCACAGAAAGGATGAACTTGGACAGGTACAATTCCATAAAATATAATATGATGAGCATAATATAACAGAATGAGATTTTCATTATATTTATTAATTTATTACTAATTAAAAAACCTCTTGACCGTACCTCAAAATACCAATGTTAACAAAAATTTATTTTTCGGAAAATATTTTTTTTCATTATTCACTGTGGTAATATTTACAATTTTAACATAAGTTTTTTACCCTTAATATAGTTTGCATAATGAAAAGTAAAAAACTGTAAATATTGATTTATATTTTAGTGTTTACTATTATTGTTACACTGCTTTGCTCCATGACGCCCAAAGTATGGAACCATACTTTCATCAACAGAGTGGTTTTCTATATGTAGAGCAAATCTCTCATACATCTCTCATTTATTTGTTCAATAAGAAAGAGGGTGCACCTTAGAAAATTTGTCATTTTTATTCAACTTATCATTGTCACAAACATAAAGGTTTGTCATGAAAAATTCAAACTTATCTCTCGATATCACCTCAGAAACTAAATTATTGTGCACATCATCTGTCATTTCTCAATACATTCTTCTATTTGGAAGACAATTGTATCCACTCAAAACGCAACAAAAGCAAAACGGCAACACTTCATTTCATCGGCGGTGCAACTTCCACATCGATTTTGTTTTGCCGCATTCATATGTGCTCATCACCATGTTATTTATAATGTCTTCATCACAAAGAAATTCAAAATATTCTAACGGAGTCCTTCCTTGAAAAGTTACTGTTACCATGGGCAACCAGTTTTCATTACATGAAAGAATATCTTCTTTAGTCCAATAAAAATCATCCTTATTTTTTTTCTTTTTATCGAATTTTGTTTTCTATTCACACATTTTGATATTGTTGGTTCATCGTTTGTCGCCGAAGAAGTTTCTTCATAGCTTTTAGACATTATTATATATGAAGCAATTGTTGCTGGTGCACTAAGTTGACTTGCAGGCAGATTATCGAGTTTTGGGTCATCCTCCTCACCAGACTCTTCACCGTAAGGTCATCAACAGGACTTATTGGGGGTTGAACTGCAATATCCATCCCACACCCGGGAATTATTTCTTCGTTTCCTTCTAACATATCGATCAGTTCATTTAAGGTTATTTCTTTGTAAAACAAAGACAAACAAAAATAGAAGGTATATTTTTACTTAACCGCTAAATACATTACGTCACCCTTTCAGGTGCGTGATGTTCTGTACCTTGTTTATGATAAGACTACTATAATGGCTTTTTCTTAGACATATATTTTTAAAATAACATAATGTTTTTGTCAAATTTAATGTAGGCTGCTATCTAGGGTTTAGTTTATTACATAAACAAAATTAAATTACGCATTATTTCACACACAATATTATCATTTTATAAATAATAACGTAAAGTTGAATTTCAAGACTAATAATTCAGATAATTCATTTTATTGTGTTAATATTTCACTGTTCATCAAATAATAAACAAAAAGATTTTATTAGTAAATGTTTATTTTTTGTTCCACGTTTTAGTTCTTACATGTTCCTAGCGTCCTTCTGGAAGGATCCTGTCTAAAATACCACTACACCTAGTCTGTGACTATCGTCCTTCTGGAAGGACTGCTTTAAAAAAGTCATTATAAGTCACATTAGACACAAAATTGTTTTGAATTATTGTAACGTATACATAAATCAATCATTTATTAAGATGGATTAAATGTAAAAATAGTATAAATAAAAATTAAGCAGTATTACTCACCCATCAACAACCAGGTCGGTCAAGTCAGCCATTTTCCGGAAATGTTGTTTTTAAAACAATACTACATACTTCTAATAACAAATACAGCATTCCGAACTCGTGTAAATCGAAAAACAGACTAATCTCTCCCAGTCTACACAATAAAAAACCATAACGTAAGTACAGAGTTGCCAAAAATCACGGAAAAAAATTATGTGACACTCGTCCTTCTGGAAGGACGTCAGGGCTATCTGGGTTAATAAGTTCTACCGCACTCTGCAAGAATTTTTCGTAGTCCTGAATATGAGTTTACTTGTTCCACAATAATTGGAGGTGGTATGGTCGTTTTTTTTTTTTTGCTGGCTACTTTTACTGATGGTATGTGCCTCTTTCTTTGACAAATCATGAGAATTGATCTTTTGGTTAATTATCTGTGGAGGGATAGTGATGTTACAATTTTCCTTTTCTTCCTCTGCCTCCTACCTACCCCTAGCCAAGCTATCTTCTTTTCTAACTCTTCCTCATCTGTTGCATAATCAGTTTTTGAGCTGTGTGGCCCATGTTTTGTGAAATTTGGTCTGACCTACCAGACTAAGTTACTCTTTTACATAGTTGCTGTAGATATGTGTTATTTTTCTCAGCTTTCAAAAGTTTAATTTTTGCCTTTTTCTAGATTGTCGTTTTCAGATTCCGAAAAAAAAGAACTTGGGAAATTTTTGCTGTCTCATCGCTGTATTGGTTGTCTGATTAATGTCCGCATCAAAAATAATAGAAACCTCAGTTGTTAAAAGAAAATGGCATCAATTGTAATACAATTCAGTGTTTAGTAGCAGTGGAGTAAACATCGTAGATTAGTGTTAGCGAGTTAGAATAGCTTAATGTAATAATAATAGACGCCGACTCAGGTTTTGCTGTGCTTTGCATTATGCAAGTTAGCGGAATGTGAACTGTCAGCGTACTGTTGTTAAGTGATTCAACATAAAACTAATCCAGGTATTTAATTTTAAATCATACCAATAGATATAAATTAAATTAGTAATTATAAAAACACATTACCCTACGAAGCCCTGTAAATGCCCTTGTTAAGGCCGTTGAGCTTTCTTTTACCAGAATTGAAGAAAATTCTCATTCCGATTCAGAAATGGCTGTTCAATGCCTGGAAGGAGTCCGAGGCAAAATTAAATGAAGCAGAAAAAAATAATTCCTGTCTGCATAATACTGTCAATCTACTACAGAAAAGGTTAGAAGTTCTGGAACAGTTGTCCGCCAGGAAAACAACCAGCAATCTATTTACAGAGCCCATTTCTGGTTCCAGCAGTGCTAAGCCTAAGCGAGGTCAGGAGTATTCTACAGACGAAGCGGAGTTAAGAAAAGAAACAGAATGGATCATTCAAAAAAATCACCAAACAAAAAAAAAGGCTAGTGCTTCACCCGCAGTATCGCCATTAAGTAAATCAGGAGAGAAGACTGAAAAAACATCAGAGAAGAAGGTGAACAGCTCCAATTCTAAACTCACCTCAGCTCAGGAAACAAAAGCCAAAATTAAGCCTCCACCAGTGATTTTAAGCAATGTTATGGACTACAACCAAGTAAACAAAATCCTACGAGAAAATAATATAAGCTTTAAATCAAGTTTAATGAATGATAATCAATTAAAAATTAATGTTGATACTGAAGAAGAATTCAGAAATTTGATCTGTCTTATGACCACCACTAAATTGGATTGACATACTTATGAAAATAAGCAAATACGACCAATAAGAGTTATGGCAAGGGATCTTCACCCTTCGTATGATCCTGAGGATATTTGGAACGATCTATTAAATAAAGGGTTTCGTATTCTTACTGTAGTTAACAAAATTAAAAAATATAAATCAAATGACAGGGAGCATATGACTCGACTTCCTCTGTTTATGCTTACCTTCGAAAACACAGAAGATATAGAGAAAATATATAAGTTACAATGCATATATCACATGAAAGTAAAAATTGAGGCTCTCCGAAGCAACAGGTTTATTCCACAATGCAAAAGGTGTCAGGGTTATGGCCATACCCAACAGTATTGTCAACATGAACCAATATATGTCAAATGTGCCGGCAAGCACCTAACTACGGAATGCACAAAATCAAAAAGTAATCCACCGAAGTGCTTCAACTGTGCCGAGGTTCATCCTGCAAACTATCGAGGATGCCTAGTGGCAAAGGAGCTACAAAAAACGAAGAGATAATTAAAAAAAACCAAAATATCACAGAATCCACAACAGAAAACCTTTGTATCAAAGCCAATACAAAGTAATGTTTCCTTTGCTGAAATGACTACAGCAAAAAATCTCAATTTACAACAGCAAAACCAAGAAAAACAACAACCACAATCTACATCGCAATCAAATATGATAGAGTTGTTGCAAGATATATTAAATAAAATGATTTTAACAAAAAATGTCTAAAATATAACATAGTTCCGAAATATGCAATAATAAAAACAAACAATAAAAATAAAATTGCAATAAAAACTATAAAGTCTGCGCAAATATACAGAATTAAACATGAAATAAAATATGCTTACAATAACAGGGAAAAATTAATGAACACACAGATTGAATACGACAATCAACTGATTAAGTTGGCAAGACTGTTTTAAATATAAGAATCGACTATTCCTTATCTACCATGGTAGGAGCAGGAAGTTTTAAATTATGACTTATAATAAATTTTAATTTACTGAAGATGTGTACAAGATACACGAAAGCGCTATAAACATTGGTAAGTGTTTTATGTTACCGTATTCTGGTGGTTAGTAAATATATATTTCAATAAATAAAATGAATGAGTTCTCTGGTAGGCTTGATAGATTAGAAGCCAGGAATACAACGGGTACTAGTCAAAAACATCTATACGCTAGACATAATATTGTCGCCAGCGGCTCCCACCATTATCAGCGATATGCATACGGTTCCAGAACCGGCCGTGACTAGCGCTGCCGACACGCAGTAAGGAGTGTTTCCCCTCCACCTGGAAGGGGACTCGCGTGGAAGGTATTTAAACAACGGTATCGGTCCGCGGAGCTCATTCTCAAGCCAGCTTTCCAGCAGAGAAGAACCAAGAAGAAGAAGAAGATGAACAGCCCAGCCGAGCCCGGACGAAGCCATCCCTGGACGACGCTACCGGTGGCGGACGCCACATTCCCGCACCGGTCAGCCGACACCACTGTGAAGACGGAGGTTGGCGCAGGCCCGGAGGGAACCGCCTCGGCCGCGCTATCGGCCGACGGCCTACGCCGACCCGACACTGCGGGGCTCTGGGGGCCACCACTGTCACGCTGCAGTGGGGACCCAACTGCCGCTGAGGGAAGGCTAGGCCTGAATCCGGTAGCCGAGCCGTCACCCTTCGGACACCGCACTACACACGCCAGCTCGCCGCGTCCGGCCACCTTCAACGGCCCTTTTCAGGGCCACCAAACTTCCAACTACAACGGTCCTTTTCAGGACCCCCAACCAATCAAACGGCCCTTTTCAGGGCCACCAAACTCACAAGTAAGGTTCTGCCACGTGTCGTCGGCCCCGGTCGGCGACAAGTGGCGCCCAACGTGGGGCCCTGATCGTTCAGAAGTTTCTGGACCCAGCCATGATACTACCGGCTACATGCCAGTCGGCAACACTGCATACACGGCGCCCAACGACATAGACCGCATAGTAATGGCCATTCGCTCAGCTATACCTGCCATGCTCACCGCCACCTTCACCGGCCTACCACATGAAGATCCAGATCGGTTTTTAAACCGGATACAGGCACAATTAGTAGAACAGAGGATTCCAGAGGAACAGTGGGTCGAATTTGCCGAGAAACAACTACGAGGAGAAGCAGCAACGTGGTTCAAACGATTCCACGGTCTACAACTTGATTGGCCCGAATTTGTCAGCCGATTGCGACACAACTATTGCGGGCTACAGACCACCACAAAATTATGGTCCGAACTCTACGGTAGGAAGCAAGGCCCGAACGAGTCCGTAGAGTTATTTCTGGTGCAGAAGACTAGACTCTTACGTCGGCTTGCTCCCGGTAGCGTGTCTGAGTTTTTGCCAATGCTTGTGGAGCAACTTAGGCCACAAATACGAATGCAACTACGAGCAGCGCCCGTTCAAGATTTCGAGGAACTGCTCGACCGAGCAATGTTAGCTGAAGCGGATGAAAT
The DNA here is from genome assembly GCA_035578175.1 of Catonia carolina. Taxonomy (NCBI): domain Eukaryota; kingdom Metazoa; phylum Arthropoda; class Insecta; order Hemiptera; family Achilidae; genus Catonia; species Catonia carolina. Next base: position 8,048,904 of record JAQMRL010000004.1, read on the forward strand.
GGAGATGCGGACAACACTCAAGCAGAAAGAGAAGCTAGAAGGCCACAGCGATCCTAGGCAGGGCTCGCTGAATCCAGTAGGCGGCTCGACAGGAGCGACCATGGAAGACAAATCGGCTCGACGGAAAAGTAGTCTCGCCCCTTGGTGCCACTACTGTCCAGAACGGCACTTCCACCGGGATTGTCCGGTCCTTAAGGCGAAGCAGGGAAACGACCAGGGGCCCCGGGCAAGCAATCGACCGGGGCCCTCAACCAACTAGGCTCTGACATCCCGAGAATTACTGTACAAGTTGCGGGACAACTTGTAAGAGCAGCGATTGACTCAGCGGCCAACTTGAGCTTCGCACGAGCGGACTTATTGCCCATGGAAGGAAAAAGAACACAGCAAACTACCAGCATCGATCTAGCGCTCAACAGTACTACTTGCCAGGCTACCGAAGAGGTTGAAACGGAAATCTTATGCGGAGGTATGAGAATAACCACGAAGTTTCTTCTAGTACCAGGGCTCCGAGAAGAAGTGATCCTGGGACACGACTGGCTAAAGAAACATCAGGCCGTACTTGACTACAGCCGTGGCTGCTTACACTTGGGTTGCGAGAACCGCAAGACGATCTTCTGGCATGATAGGCTCGAATCTGAGAGTACGGTGATTGACTGGACCGCCTTGACAAATGCAGCTCCCGTGGCAGTGCAGGAAGAATTAGAGGCCATTCTAAAGCGACATAAAGTAGTATTCTCCAGCGACCCTCTTCGAGTAACACGGTCCATGGTGCACGAAATTAAACTAAAAGAAGGAAGCAAACCATTTCGGCTGCCGATGTACAGGTACAGCGAAGAGAAGAAACGAATCATAAGGGATCAAGTCGAAGAAATGCTGAAACAGGACGTAATAGAACCCACGACATCGCCCTACAACTCGCCAATCGTCATCGCGAAGAAGAAAGATTCTACCCCTCGCTTTTGTGTCGACTTTAGGCGATTGAACGAACTCACCGAGGATGTAGACTCGCAGCTGCCACTCATCCATGAGACCATTAAAGACCTGGGCAGCGCTCGAATCTTCTCCACCATCGATCTGAAGAGTGGTTATTGGCAAATTCCGATGGAGGAGTCGGCCAAGCATTTTACGGCTTTCTCAGTTCCAGATGGCGGCCGATATCAATTTCGTGTCATGCCGTTTGGCCTAAAAAATGCACCCAGCACGTTCCAGCGACTAATGCAAGACGTCCTCACCGGTCTCCTTCGTCACTGCTGCCTGGTGTATCTGGACGATATCGTCGTCTATTCGGAAAACTGGGACGATCATCTCCGCCATCTCGACCTCGTACTGGAACGACTTCAGATGCACCACTTGACCTGTTCCCTGGAAAAGTGCAAATTTGGCCGGGACCAGGTTTCTTATTTGGGGCATGAGATCACCCCCGCCGGCAATATACCGCAGACGCAGCACCTGCAAGCCATCGTCAACCACAAGGCACCGAGCTGCAAGAAAGAACTACAGAAGTTTTTGGGCACATGCAACTGGTTACGGGAATACATTCCTCGTTTTGCAGAAATATCCGAGCCATTGACAGATCTATTGCGAGGAAGGAGTTGGAAATGGACGGAAGGCGCTCAACAAGCCTTCGAGAAGATTCGCCAGGCGTTCAATCAACCACTGCAGTTATCCAGGCCAGATCCAGAACTTCCAATGGTGTTGCAAACTGACGCCAGCCAGAAGGGAATAGGTGCCGTGCTGTATCAACTGACCGAAAGCGGAGAACGGAGGATCATCTCTTACGCTAGTACAAAATTGCGCGATGCGGAAAAGAAGTACCATTCGAATGAATTGGAGTGCCTCGCTTTGGTGTGGGCGATAAAACGCTATCGGCCGTATCTCGAGGATCGCCATTTCATCCTGAGAACGGACAACAAAGCACTAACTTGGCTCAAACAGGCAACCGGGCAGAAGACAAAATACGCCCGCTGGGCCTTGTTGGTTCAGAGCTTTAAGTTCGAACTTGAGCACTGTCCTGGGCGAGAAAATGAATTACCAGACTTGCTGTCCCGGGATCCGGCAGAAGAAAGCACCGAAGAGTTGCAGGATGAGAACCGGCTGCACCCGGAGGAGAAGAGTCGTACAACCAACGAAGTCATCGTCCCACAACCTCGACTCCAAGAAATCACCGCGGCTCCTCTCTTCCAGCAGGTAAAGGAGGCACAGAACGCTGACCCCTTCTGCCGACAAATACGGCAAACTCCTGGGTCCGCAGCTGACGAGAATCTCCGAGTGGATGACGACGGCCTCATATGGACAACTCGACGCAGTACTGGCCCTCACGTGCGACCGCCTGGCGTATACGTTCCGCCTAGCAGCCGTCTTACCGTCATACGCCATTACCACGATGCCCCAGAAGCAGGGCACCCCGGAGCAGAGGAGACTCGACGAGCGATAGGCCAGGATTACGACTGGTCAGGAGTAGCTATGGACGTACGGAAATACATCAGAGAGTGCCGAACTTGTTCCCGCTATAAACGAGGACCAAACCCTGCGTCAGACCATCAACGAGTGAGAAAGCCAACAACATGCTGGAAGCACGTGGCCGTTGACATCATGGGCCCGTACCCGGAGACCAAGCGAGGAAACAGGTTTCTGGTAGTGGTTACCGATTTGTTTTCTAGGTGGGTCGAAGCAAAACCCGTCCCACGCGCAGACACAAAAACCATCTTCGACTGCCTGGAAGAGGAAGTCTTCTGCCGCTGGGGGTATCCTGCTGTCCTTTTGACTGACAACGGCACCGCACTGACAAGCCGGCTGTGGAAGAAGTTGTGCCGGCAGCGAAACATTACGCATTGGACCGCTCCCGTCTACCATCCCAGAGCGAACCCGACGGAACGACGCAATGAAGAGATTAAAAAAACGCTGCGAATAGCCCTTGAGCAAGATTTCGAACATTTAACTTGGGACCTGAGTATTCCACGCGTGCTATTCGCCCTGCGGAACCGAGCAAATGCAGCAACCGGTATGCCACCGAGCGTGCTGCTCACAGGGAGGAAGTTGAAGAGACCGGGAGATTGGCTCCACCCAAATGCCGAGGAGTTTACACCGCCAGTCGAACAAAGAGAACAAGAGGCGGCGGAACGGCAGAGGAGGTATCAACAAAAGAAGTTCGGGGAAGAACGAGGAATGGCACCAGTCTTTCAGGAAAACGACTGGGTGTTTGTTAGGCGACACGCTGGACCGAGTGGACATAGACGATACGCCGGATTCGAGGCACCTTGGGAGGGACCATTCAAGGTGTTGCAGAATAAAGGACAGGTATACGAAGTCGACAAGAATGGTAGCCGGCTTAAGGTCCATCTCTCCAGAATGAAGGCTGCTCCACCAACAGCTGATACACCGAACGCCCCGGAGCAAGACCCCGCTGAACCTCCTGCAACCGTATGCAGACGCCTAGACGGGGGGGAGTTGTCGCCAGCGGCTCCCACCATTATCAGCGATATGCATACGGTTCCAGAACCGGCCGTGACTAGCGCTGCCGACACGCAGTAAGGAGTGTTTCCCCTCCACCTGGAAGGGGACTCGCGTGGAAGGTATTTAAACAACGGTATCGGTCCGCGGAGCTCATTCTCAAGCCAGCTTTCCAGCAGAGAAGAACCAAGAAGAAGAAGAAGATGAACAGCCCAGCCGAGCCCGGACGAAGCCATCCCTGGACGACGCTACCGGTGGCGGACGCCACATTCCCGCACCGGTCAGCCGACACCACTGTGAAGACGGAGGTTGGCGCAGGCCCGGAGGGAACCGCCTCGGCCGCGCTATCGGCCGACGGCCTACGCCGACCCGACACTGCGGGGCTCTGGGGGCCACCACTGTCACGCTGCAGTGGGGACCCAACTGCCGCTGAGGGAAGGCTAGGCCTGAATCCGGTAGCCGAGCCGTCACCCTTCGGACACCGCACTACACACGCCAGCTCGCCGCGTCCGGCCACCTTCAACGGCCCTTTTCAGGGCCACCAAACTTCCAACTACAACGGTCCTTTTCAGGACCCCCAACCAATCAAACGGCCCTTTTCAGGGCCACCAAACTCACAAGTAAGGTTCTGCCACGTGTCGTCGGCCCCGGTCGGCGACAATATATAGAAATGAATTAGAGGGAGGTTAGCTACTTGCATTGCAAATGGCATTCAAAATATAAAGTATGAATTGGAAATATTTCTAAAAACTCAAAAAATCGATGTATGTCTTGATTCTGAGACACATTTGACTAAACATTCATATTTAATTATAAAAGGTTACAAGGTCTACCAAGTAATCCATCCAGATAATCATGCCAGAGGGGGAAGCGCAGTTATCATAAAGGAAAATATCAATTATTACGAAGGAAGCCACATTCAGTCTGACAAAGCGTGGCTTACAGTGATTGGAATTCATGCAACTTATCAAAAATTCAATATAAAAATATACTAGAACATCTTAGTGATAGGTATATATTAGGTGGAGATTACAATGCAAAGCATGTAGACTGGGGAGCACGATTAACAACGACAAAAGGAATAGAGTTAAGAGAAGCTATCCGAGAGCTTGGCTGCACATACCATTCAAGACTGGGAACGATTTAAAGTTAATTTAGAAAATAAAATAAATTTATGTATACCATTAAGAACTACACTGCAGTTTGAAGAAGAAGCTGATAAGCTAAACAAGGTAATACAGGAGGCAGCTTGGAAGAACACCAAGGCTTATACCCATACAGTGGGCTGTAATTACCCAAAAGGAATAAAGGAACTTGTCATTGAAAAAATAAAGTCTAGGAGAAGACGGCAACAAACACGGAATCCGACGGACAAAAATATTCTTAAAATTAGAACTCGACAGTTAAAAAGGGAAATTAAAAACTGGTAAAACGAAACGTTTCACAACTATCTCCAAAATCTGACAGCCAGTGAAGATGCAGATTTTTCATTATGGAAAGCAACAAAAAGGATTAAAAAGACCAATTATCCAGATTCCTCTAATAAAAAAGGAACATGGGCTAGGGACAGTAGACAAGAAGCAAACATTTTTGCTGATTACCTATATGATAATTTTCAGCCAAATGAGGCTCAATTTGCTGTAGATTTGCTGCCAGCTCTGAACCATGAAAATGTAGAAATCGATCCAATTACACCAAATGAAGTGGCTAAGGAGATTAAGACTAATCTAAGTATCAAGAAGACGCCAAGTTTTGATCTCATAACGGCTGAAGTATTAAAACGGCTTCCACGGAAGGGAAAAGTTTTGCTAACATATCTATTTAATGCAACATTCAGGCTGACATGTTCCTTCTGTATGGAAAGTGGTTGAGGTAATAATGGTGCAGAAACCAGGTAAACTACCGAATCTTACAGGCCGATTTCTTTGTTGCCAATAATTTCTAAGCTTTTTGAGAAAATTTTTCTGAAAAGATTTATGTCCACATTAGAACAACACAATCTTATTCCTAACCATCAATTTGGTTTCAGAAGAAAACATTCAACGATAGACCAGGTTCATCGAATGGCAGATATTATTAAAAAATCCTTAGAAAAGAATGATTTGTTCTGAAGAAGTTCGAGCCGGTGTTCCTCAAGGAAGTGTGTTAGGACCAATATTGTACAGTGCCTGTCAAAAGTTTAAGGACACCGCTACTTTCCACATTATTGGGTTTTATCCTTATACATATTTGCTAAACTATACAATGTAAAATATCAGCCAAATAGCCCTTAAAATTAGCAATATTTTAACACACATTCCACTTCTCTATTTTTATTCAGAAACTTATTTTAATGTATTTTTCTGTTTAAAAATAAAAGAGTCAAATAAAGGCGAAATATTTATTCACAAAAATTACAATTTTCGAATGGCTACACTCAGACTAATAAATTTTGGTGTGTGTATAGGCTTGCAGGAAAGGCACTTTGGGCCAGTCTCCTTTAAAAAAGCTAATAAATAATCTTGGTGACGGGGTTGAATTCATCACTTTTTAAACTCTGCAGATAAAAAATACCGTTTCCCTAACTTTGCTCGTGTTCGTAATTGCCGCCGTATTAATTTCAAACAGCCATTTCCGTTCGATCGGGATCTGAGAAGCTGATAGCATTAACGATACAACTGATTCCTGCCACTTGTCATTTATGCTGTTAGGTTTACTATAGCGAGTTTTAGGTTAATTTTTTAACTTAAAAATCTAAAAATGGGCCGCAAGTTAGTGAATACCGGTGTGAAATGGCAAATTGTGTGGTGTGGTAAAGTGTCTTAAGCTGCAGGAAGATCACAGGAAAACTTCTGTAAGAAGAATTAAATTTTGTATTTTTTCATGGGTGTCCTTAACCCTTTATAGGTCTTTGGTAAGTATACGTACCTTTGGCAATAAGTTCGATTATTTTAAGAATAATCTTTGCAGTTGTACCTTATTGGCATTTTATGGTTTTATAAATGTCCTCTGGTAAGTAGGCTATCCACATTTTGAAATTAGCGCGCAGCGACCATTTGCTTCATGTGTTACACGAATGTGGTAAGGATTCATACCAATGTACACTACAGTGTTGTTTTTTGTTTGTTACTTTTGTACAGTGCTTAGAAAATTCAAGTTTTTTTACGGGAGAGCAAGCATTCATGCCAATATAATGTTGAGATAAGTTATTTTACACATTTTTCTGTTATGTAGGACTACAAGTTATTTTAATAAGCATTCTTACCACTAAATATTGTGATTCTCATTTCTATAAACGTTCCTTGTTTAGTATAGGCTACTTACCAGGGCTTAACATCAATAAAAATAAATATTTTACTGTTCTGGCACTAGAAATGTATTACTAAAGTCCCTATAAAAGAAAATTTAATATTTTACAACATGTTTATTTGTCCCCGTAGTACTGTCCTATAAAGGGTTAAACTTTTGACAGGCACTGTAGCTTATATACACAAGTAGATGGAGTTCCAGTCGCAACATTTGCAGACGACACGGCTCTGTTGACAGTGGATGCAAATCAAGCCGAATCATCAACCAGGCTCCAGCGTGCGTGAAATCAAATATTTGACGACTAAAAAATGGAGAATAAAACTGAACGAGCGAAAATCTGTACATATAAGTTTCACCAATAAAAATATTGCCCATCCTTTATCAGTCACTATAAATGGAAACATTGTATCATATGCGAACACTGCCAAGTATTTAGGAATGACTTTAAATACGAAACTGAAATGGAAGGAGCACATTAAGATAAAAAGAGCTGAGCTGGGCCTCGGATATAGGAAACTATAGATATTGGTTACTTGGACGTCAATCGCAGCTGCCTCTTCATAATAAAGTAACAATCTATAAACAAAAATTTTAAAACCCATCTGGATTTATGGTATACAACTTTGGGGTTGCGCCAGAAAAAGTCAGATAAGGATTATACAGACGTTTCAGAACAATTTACAGAATAAGTTTACAGAATGTAAACTTGAGAGCTAGGGTTAATGCCCCTTGGTACATTAGAAATAGTGATCTGCAAAGAGATCTTGACATCCCTTTTGTGTCCAGTGAGATAAGAAGATTTGCTGTCAAACATGAAGCTCGCCTACATGGCCACATGAATCCTAAAGCAATTCAACTTTTGATAATGAAAATGTTCCTAGAAGGCTCAGTAGGAAGAAGCCCTTCGAACTAGTGTAACAGTGCAGTGTGAAGTGTTAAAGCAGACCAGTGTGAAGTCCAAAAGTAGTGAATAGGTTTGTGTATATTTTAGTGTTAAGATATAAAACATTTTTGAATGGATTATATAATTTAAGTTTTTAATTTCGGTACTGCTATAGAACTCAGTTTCCCCTCAAGAAGTTAAGAGGCCAATAGAATTTTTTCTTAACACCGCATATCTATTTCTAATTACAAATGCAAAATACGACAAATGGCACAATACCGTACTGGTGTAAAAATGCATCGTTCAGTCCAAAAATCATTTCCTATCAGTTGAATAGAAAGAGCGGTTCTAGTGCAACCTTGACCTTCCTCCTCCCTTTTTTTATTACGTCATGTCAATCACGTGATGACGTCTTGCCAATCACGTGAGTTCTAACGTCAAATAAAAAAATTTGCTAAGTTTCAAACCTGATTTACTCCACAACCGCTGGACCGATTTTGATAATTTTGGTGTCCACGTGACCGGGAGATCGAGATCTACAAGATGAGCCTACAACCGCACCCGTATCCCCGATAGAACCTGAGAATTACAGGTCAGGTTAGATCCTTTCGAGGATACGAGTGTGGTTGTAGGCTCATCTTGTAGGTCTCGATCTTCCGGTCACGTGGACACCAAAATCATCAAAATCGGTCTAGCGGTTGTGGAGTAAATCAGGTTTGGAGCTTTGCCAATATTTTTTTGTCAAACTTGTGTGGTCATTGGACATCGACGGGGATTTTCATCACGCGAAGAAGTTATTGGTGCTTACCGACTGGTTAAAGTTTCTACCATCAAAGTTTAACATTACAGCGGTGTATCAAAGGCCGAACGGACATTCGTATTTATCTGACAATCCTTGGCTCACTACGCCTTGTCCGGAGGACTTAATATCAGCAGTAGCCGCAGAAAGCTATCTAGCAGGCGAAACCACAACCCCTAAGAGGCCAACCCATTTGAGTGGGTGCGGATGTGAGCCGCAGGGCGTCCCACTTCACTAAGTACTCTTGTAAACGTTGGAAGAGTCGCCGTCGAGCTCGTTACGCCGCTAAAGTGCTTTATCACGCGGTCTTGGGTTCGAATCCCACTCGGGCATGGCATTTTTTCATACGTTACAAAAAATTCATTTCATCCTTCACCGTCTGCATCAGCAGCAATTTGCAAAACAGTCGGACGTTAAACCAAAACAAAAAAAAGCAACTTAACTACGATGAACCCAACCGAGCCCTGTTGCTTACCCACTTTCTCCTCGTCACTTTGGCACCCTGTTTCACGTACTAATGGCGTCCAGGAGGACTGGTAACACCATAGCAGCGCACGAGCTCTTTACATCATCACTCAGGTAGGGGTGTGTCACATCCCCGGCGAGTGTGATGCACGTGGCTCTCCCCATAATTGTACCCTTAATGGGTGCAGCCGAGTTAAGCCTGCGCTTCCAGGCGGCACTTTACTACACTTGCAATTATCTGGCAGGTGCGCCCATTCACCCCGAAATCTGTCTCAGAGTGAGACCCCCTCAGAGTGAAAAAAACTAGCATGACTGCCAGTTTCACCACCACGTCCTGTGTAGACTGGGGCGTGATGCTCATTTCCTAATGTCGGCTAGTATAATCCTTCGTACCGGTGGTCAACTACTACAAGCCGGTTATGTGTCCCGGGTGTGTGCCTGTTCGGCTAAACTACAGGAAGGGGATAGCTGTGAAAGCCGCTGTAACCACGTCTACTTTCCCTGGCCTAGGTTTAGTGTGTTTTGGTTCCAATCCTGAGTGTCCCCTGTACGTGTAATGTCCAGAACTAACAATTACAACCTAACTGATCGCCTACTCCGTATTGCCTGGGTTACGCCTGCCAAGGCAATCTTTTCTCACGACTCCCAGATTACACCTGCCACGTTTGACTAGTCACCGTCAGGTTTGGCGCTTATCCGTGACGATAGAAAAGCGCCGCACCCTACCACACATGGATGTACCATGCATCATGGATGTAGCATGCTACATTGCACGAGTGTGGACATAGGTAATTACCGACAGTTACATTAAACACACACAGATTTGTGTGAGTAAATCTTCTAAACATAAATTTTCATTGCTCTATATAAGTAGTAAATTTGTTGATTCATGTAAAACAATGCAAATTAATTTTTGTGGAATCGGTTTGGGTTTCGCCCACACGCATACTCCAGACCACCAGTAGACAAAACTGGGTAGAGGTCCCAGCCTCGATAAAAAATTGCATTACTATTGTACACATTGTGTTTCAATTCTTCCAATTTCATCTTATATTAATCCTTTTATTGTTAATAGATTTGAAGTTTTCACAAGTGCTGGTATTCTTATTTAGTTTATTTTCTTTACTCGTAGATATCTCTTAACTGCGCTATGTTTTTTCTTATTTCGAAGATATAATATATGCCTTCGTGGATCTTCCACGAAGCATAATTTTATAATAATCTTCCTTCAAGCATGACCTCTTGTCATGCTTGACCAAAGTTACAAGACGAGCCAAAATTATAAAATTAAACAGGGCCAATGAGAGCCAGGAAGCTACTACATCAAAGCTAAAAACAAATCGAGAGTGGCTTATTCACACCAGCCAAAATGAACCCGTAGAGCAATGTAAACAACTACTGGTATCTCAACGAGTCCACCAAACTTCTTTCCGTAGAAGTGAGTGCTCTGAAGCCCGTTCCAGTCGCGTGAAAGCTGACAGGGAGAGACACTCACAACATGTGAGGCCGAGTCTGTTGAAGAACATGGCTTACGATTAGTGTCTCAACAATTCCGTCAAGCTTCTATTCGCAGAAGTCAGTGCTCTAAAGTCCGTTATAATCGTCTTAAAGTTGACGGAAAGACAATCGCAATTTCGCGAGGCCGAGTTCGTTGATGAAAATAAGCTAAGGTTAGCGTCTCAACAGGTCATTGAGTTAATATGAATAAGTTGAGGTATATTATATCTCAATAAAGGCTAATTTATATTCATTAAAGGAATCATTATTGTTGGACATTAAAAATTAACTACGTTTTTGAAAATAATAAAGCGCTGCGTATTTTGATTTACACCAAGACTCGCTTTTATTATACGTCCAACTATTTTTTCATTTATAATAATACTGACATTGAAAGGAGGTACGAATAGATAATAGATACTTGCCCATACAGTAAAGATAGTAGCGAAGATATAGAAATTAATGAATTAATTAAAGAGAAAATAAGTCACCTAAGTGGTGAAGATAGAGTAAAAGTGGAAAAGGTTTTATTAACTTATAGACATTTATTTTATAATAGTAACTCTAAGATAGGGTGTAAAGTGAATATTAAACATAAAATTGAAACAGGAGATGCCAGTCCTATTAAAAGGCCTGTTTACAGAATTCCTGAAGCGTTAAAATCGGAAGTAGATCGGCAAGTTTCAGAAATGTTAGATCGTGGTATAATAGAAGAATCGGAGAGTCCGTGGTCATCCAGTATAGTCGTAGTATCTAAGAAAAGTCCTGATGGAACACCAAAGTGGAGATTATGTATTGACTATAGGGCGCTAAATGCAGTCACTAAGAAGGATAGCTACCCCCTTCCGAATATAACAGAGACCTTAGATACATTAAGTGGGAGCTCTTATTTTACAACATTGGATTTAGCAAGCGGGTATTGGCAATTAGAGATGGAAGAGAATAGTAGAGAGAAAACAGCATTCACCTATTCAGGTGGTCATTTTGAATTTTCTAAAATTCCGTTTGGTTTGTCTAACGCACCTGCAACTATGCAGCGAGTTTTGGACAAAGTTTTGGGAAATATTAAGGGTTTACAAGCATTGTGTTACATAGACGACATTATAATCTTTGCAAAAGATTTAACCGAACATTTAAATAGAGTAGTCAACGTTTTTAATAAATTACAAGATGCAAATTTATTCATACAACTTTCGAAATGTACTTTCGTAGCTCCACAAGTAGAATATTTAGGGCACATTATTAGCAGTCAGGGAATTCGACCTGATCCTAAGAAAGTGCAGTGTGTGAAGAACTTTCCTGTACCACAAAATGTTCGTGAGATAAGGGGATTTGTAGGATTAACTTCTTATTATAGGAGACACATTCCTAATTTCTCTCATATAGCAAAACCTTTAACTGAATTGACGATAAAAGATGTACCTTTTATTTGGGGGGAGGCGCAACATGAAGCCTTCGAGAAATTAAAACTTGCTTTAATTTCAGAGCCTGTTTTAAGATTTCCTGATTTTAATAAATCATTCATACTTAGTACAGATGCATCTAATTACGCTGTTGCCGCAATCTTATCTCAAGAGGAAGTTGGTGTTGAACATGTTGTAGCGTATGCTAGCCGTCAATTAGGGAAGTCGGAGAAACGTTACTCTTGTACGGAACGGGAACTGACCGCTGTAATTTTCGGTACACAACACTTTCGCTGTTATCTATTAGGTAGAAAGTTTACCTTAATTACAGACCATTTGGCATTAAAATGGCTTTTTAGTCTTAAAGATCCAAATTCACGACTTACTCGTTGGGTGTTAAAATTAGGCGAGTTTGATTTTAATATAATTCATAAAGAGGGAAAAGCTCATATAAACGCAGACACGTTATCTCGACAGATAAGTACTGTTTATACGCCAGTGGTAGATAGAGAAACAATTTTACGCGAACAACAATTAGACCCATTCATATCACAATTAATAGCTAATGTAGGAGAAGAGGAAGGGTATATATTAGATAAAGATAAATTGCTTTATAAACTTGAACATATAGATGATGATACAAAATTTTTATTGGTTATTCCAGCTACATTAGTTAATAAAATTTTAGAACTATATCACGACAGTCTATTTGGTGGACATCTTGGTATTAAGAAAACAATTCAAGTTATTAAAAGTAAATACTTCTGGCCAAATTTAAATAATGATGTTGAAAGATTTGTTAGTAGCTGTACTTCTTGTAATATGAGGAAAAGAGGCGCGTTGCGTAGAGCACCTCTAGGGGAATTTGAAGCTGTCTTACAACCATTTGATTTAACTAGTATCGACATTGTAGGTCCATTAGCTAGAACAAGATAGGAAACAAATATTTATTAACATTCATAGATTATAATACTAGATATGCCGAAGCAATACCGATCCCTAACCAAGAGGCGGAAACGGTGGCTCGTGCTTTTGTTAAAGGCATTATAACACGTCATGGGGTACCTAAGCGTTTATTATCCGATCAAGGTGGGAACTTTGTGTCCAATCTTTTTAAGGAAACGTGTAAACTTTTAGGTATTAAAAAATTACAAACAACACCGTATCATCCAATGGGCAATGGTCGGGTAGAACGAATTCATTCTACTTTGACGGACATGCTGTCTCATTATGTCAACCAAAAAGGGAATAATTGGGATGAGTTTATTAGTTATGTTTTAATGGTGTACCGCGCTACTCCACATAGAGTTACAGGCTATACACCGTTCTTTCTATTCCATGGACGTGAGATGAATTTACCAACTATTAGTGAGTTGGAGTTCCAAAATAATGAAGGAGAGTTTGGGGAGGATGTTTCTGAATTATTAGCGAAGCTTAAAGAAGCTTATAGGATCAGTGCTGAAAGAACTAATATGGAACATGGGAAAAATAAAACGCAGTATGATAAGGGTACTAGACAACCGAAATTTCAAGTAGGAGATGAGGTGTTCTTGTACCAGCCAATGATGAAACTTAAAAAACGTAACAAATTCTGTAAGCCGTTTGTAGGACCGTGTTCAGTTGTTGAAAAGTATAACGATTTGAATTATAAGATTAGATTACAAACAGGACAAGAATTAGTTGTATATTGTAATCGTTTAAAGTTATTACGTAAGCAAACGGGAAAACGTAAACCGTAGTAAATGATAAAGTAATAATACCTGATAACCTTGAGACTCAACTGGACCTGATTGGTGTTAATAATGATTGTGATAATGAACTTGAAATTATTGAGGAAGGTAATGATGTGAATGAAGAAGGAAGTAATGTAGTACTTTCACCTTCTACATTCTTAGCTAAACAAGGTGTAGTTGAAATAAGTGAACTTGACCCTTCAGATCAAACAGATTTAGAAATTACTAGTATAGGAGAAGGGGAAGTGAATGACCCTGAATTAGAAATTGTTTCTTCAGACAGTGAAGATGAAAAGGAGAGAGGAATAGATAAAATTACTGTATCTAATACAAGAGAACCCTCAGTTAGGATAAAATTTAGACCTAAGTATTTAGATGATTATGTAACTAAATAATTATGATTATTATATTGTAATAAAATGTTTATGTAACTTGGTGAAGGATAAATATTAACGATATTTAAGTATAATTAGGTGTTTTATAACAAGTATTGTAGGAGTTTCTTGTGAAAACATTGATGTAACGCAGTGACGTGCTTCCTTGTCTCGAGCCAATTTTTATCCTTTCCGACGGCAAACCATTAACCTTTAAAGAGTCAGAATCTGATTGCCGCCAGAATTCTGCCAGTTTAATCCTGCCTTGTTCCCCGAAGGTATGGGTTTCGTTGTTGTTGCATCAGATGTTGAAGCAAGTAAACGTTAATTTTATTTTAGTATTTTCTTTGTTATTAGGTATATATTTTGTGAGCACCACCTCAGCTCAGAATTCTTGCTCGGAGGAAACCTGTAAAATAAACGGAGGGCTTGTTTTACTGAAAGATAAAAATGTAGTAATATCTGGCGATAGCTGGACAATTGCTTTAACTATTGAAATACAGAACTTCCATAGCTTACTTGATAATCTTGATGAGGTAATAAAATATATCGGTGAACATGATAAGTTAAATTTCGCCTCGGATATTAATATCATACCACAGAATGAATTAGTAACTTTAAAAGATACTCTGAAAATTGTTAGAGAAGAAGTTTTAGCGTATGAGGAGATGTTACCTCATGCCAGAAGAAAAAGGGGATTAATCAATGCGATTGGTAGCGGATTAAAATTTATGTTTGGAACTCTTGACGATTATGATCTTGTACACTTAAATAATCGGATAGATAAATTATCAAACGAATCGGGTTCAATAATTCATTATTCTCGAGATCAGTTATCATACATTAAAACAATGAATACAGAATTGGATAATAATGTCAAAGCTGTGCAAAACTTAGCTCAGACATTTGGTCATTTTGTGGAGGTGACTACCTCTTTAGCAAAAAACGTAACGGATATTTCTGTGTTGTTACGAACTTACATGTCTTTTGCATCAGTAGTGCGTGAATTACAAAATTCTATTTTAGTTATTCAAAGGGAATTACTAGAACTAAGACAAGGTTTAGATTCAGCTTCTCTGAATCATTTAAGTGTTTTACTTTTGTCGCCGAGTTTGTTTTTGGACGTATTGCAAGAGGTTTCTTTACATCTTGGACCAGATTTAACCTTGCTAACGCAGACTAATTTGGACAATATATACATTTATTATCAGATTGCTAAAGTGCATGCAGTGAGTACACCTACAGGAATTCGTCTTTTTATCGATATACCGTTGAAATCAAAGGATCGTACCTTTTCATTGTATCATGTAAAGCCATTACCTTATTATGATACTGCTTTACGTCATTTTGTTGCTGTTAATACAAAATCACACCATCTTATGGTTTCTGAAAGTGGGCAGATGTTTGCCTTACCTTCGGATGAGTACCTTCAAAAGTGTAGCACTGGAATGTTTCCAGTATGTCAATCTGATTTACCACTGTATGTTAGCCATCAACATTGTTTAATTGCTATTTACTTAGAAAAACATGATGATGTGAGAAAGTATTGTACTTTCTCGGTTTATCCATCAAAATTTGAACCTATTTTATATCGTACGCCAAATAAAATGGCATGGGTTTATAGTGTTGCTGAAGAAGTCAAAATTACATGGAAATGTGTTACCCAACACACTGGTAAATTTTTGGATAGTTCACGTACAATTAAAACGGAAATCATCAATGGTACTGGTATATTAAATAACAGTAAATTTTGTGAAATTTATTCAGATCACTTCAATTTGTTTCCGCACCTTTCGGGTGTATCTTATTATAATATGTCTTATCCTGATATTCATGTACCAGTTTTGCCGTCTGTAATGACGACACAGCAAGCTGAGATTTTTGCATCATTTAATAGTAAAATGGATTCTTTAAAAACTAACGTCACAGCTGTATTACATACTTTGTCAACTGGAAATGAGCCGGTTGATTTTAATCATTTGGTTAATGAATTAGAGTCTATTTCAACTTACCACGATTCTGTTGTTAATGAACGTCAAAATATGCAGTTGTCTACTGTAGCAATTCTTTTTATTTTTGTATGTGCCGCACTGTTATGGAGCTTCAGGAGACAAATCATACAACGTTGTCGCCGACCAACAGTAGCTCCTAGCCAATGGTTCTTTCTGAATTACTAGAGACCGATGAATTTGACTCGCCTCCTAGGGAACGCGCAGTGGTTACTGAATCCACGACTGTTCACGAAGTTCGTTCGCCTACAATCGTTACAGCCGCACCGACTACCGATAGATTGCTCCATGCATTGTTTAAGCCTTCTACACCGTCTGTACCTCCAAGAACTTCCGCAAATTAATAATTGAGCACCTATGTAAATGTAACTCTTGAATTGTTGAATTTTTTTTTGTTTATGTTTAAAGCCTTCTTAATTGTAGAATAAAGCACATTAGTAGAAGCCTTGATTATGTATAATTACTAACATTGTAACAATTAGTATGTAGTTTTGTTTTGTTTTGTTAACATGAATCCTTTGAGACCTTTTGTGTAATTATGCATTTAAAAGATGATTGTATGTCAATCCCTTTTTCTTTAGGGGAGGGAATATGTGGAGATTGGGATACTCTCATTTTATTAATCCAAAAATTTGTAAACTCAGTCAGACACATTTTATTAAAGTTTTATAAAAAATTGTTTACAAAAACAAGTTGTTATTGTTTTGATCAATGTAAATTGATATAGGTATTTTAAATATTGTTTTAAAAGTCAAGGTTTATTTTGTCATGATTTTTATAACAAATATGCATTTGTAATTTGAATGTTCAGTGGTTAGTTTATTGAAATTTTTTTTTTTTTTTTTTGGTTTAACGTCCGACTATTCTGCAATTACTGCTAATGCAGACGGTGAAGGATGAAATGATTTTTTTAACGTATGAAAATATGCCGTGCCTGAATGGGATTCGAACCCAAGACCGCATGATGAGAGGCGAGCACGTTACCAACTGCGCCAATGCGGCCGGCTAGTTTATTGAAAGTCACCTTGACATTTGTATTATTAGAATCTAAACCAGGATACTGAGGTATTTGATAACTGGTTAATCTCACTAATCAACTTTAATTTATGGTTTTAATTTGTTTACCTGCGAATAATTCCTTATTAGAAGGAAAACACACCTTTGGATTATAGACTATCTTGTTTTTTACATCCTGGTGTGGATCAGATTAAATTTTAATTGGACAGGTGTATTGTTTTCTTTGTGGGTATTTATCAGTATAAATACACCTGTAAATTTAGGCTGAATACACCATTCTTGCACCAGCTATGAGAGACGTCTTACTGATGATGAAGAATCCAGGAAGAAGTCTGTTACTTGTGATGGGTATGATTTAACTTTAATCTTTTAACATTCAGAGTACAATTGCATAGGGCTGACTGAGGTGGTTTGCAGCTTTTAAATTTGTATTTAGTTGTAAGAGGGTTATTTCTCTTGAAAGGTTTTTGTTTAAATAACTTCATTTTGTTTGTGTTATTAAATTTATGTGTAAACTTAATAGAAAGTAAATCTCAATGTTTAACTGACTCAAAGGGTTTATGAAAATAATAGTAATTAACTTGTTAATTTTTAATTAAATAAAATATCATATTCAGTAGCACCAATTTTGTTCTTGTTTCTTAAAATCTCAGAAACTAAACCTGGTAAGTCACTCGGCCAGCACGACAAGCAGTCGATGCAATGGGGACATACCGCTTCTCCAAGCAAGCCAAGGAAAGCCTGTCAAACTTAGCTTTTGGGTTTATGCATAGTGGGCGTTTATGCATCAGCGAGGAAAGTCATGGCTACGGTTTTTTGGGAAGCTAAGGGCATCTTACTCGTTGATTTTATAGAACGTGGTACGGACATCACTTCTACAGTTTACTGTGAAACTTAGAAAAAAACTAAGAAGAGCGATCCAAAACAAGCGTCGTGGCTTACTGAGATGTGGTGTTGTGTTTGTGCAAGACAACACTCGCCCTCAAACAGCTCGAAGAACAAATGAACTTTTGTTCATTTTGGCCAAGTTTGGATGAGACGTTTTTGATCATCCCCACACAGCCCGGACTTGGCTTCTAGTGACTTTCACCTGTTTCCGTACATGAAGCGGTGGTTTGCATCTCAGCGGTTCGTCAATGATGAAAAGCTTCAAAACGCTGGGTCAGGTTGGCTACATTGACAGGCGGCAGATTTGTATGCAGAGGATATTAATTTCAAAGACTGTTCTAAGATATGACAAGTGCTTGAATCTGTTTGGCAAAAACAGATTCTACTACGTAGTACGTACGTAGTGCAATACTTTTTCTAAAAGAATTTTAGAAAAATAGAGAAGAGTTGTAGTTTTTAGATGTATTTGTATTTTCACTGGTTTAATTTTTATTTCACAACAAAGGTTCCTTTCTTCATAACCCTCGTATTTGACGGAAAACAGAAAATCTGTACCTAAAAACATGATTTTTTAGGTTTGCACTACAATAACTTCGCTAAATGACTAATAAAAACATAAAAATAAAAAAACCTGTAAAAAATTTAATTCTGAACTAATTGGTATAAAATAAGGCAAGAAACAACCAAATATAAACAGAATTATTGTTTATTAGACTAAAGTTCATAATCATGAGGAATTAATAGAGAGTGGGCTGCAAAAAGAGCCCTGAGAAATGTCTAAAATAGCATTATGGGTATAAAATGGCCGTAAACAAAATAATCTATAGATAGATTTTTGTAGCAAAACTAATTGGAATTGATTAATTTATGTCTAGACAATTAAAAAAGAATCGTAAAAATAACAAATTTTACTTCTTTTATACAGTTTTCAGCTTCTGAAAAATTAAATTAATTAATTGACTTGTATGATTTTCGTCTAGTGCCCAGTAATTTCCAGCATAACTTGGTTATTTACAAAAATTAGGTACCATCGTGTTAAAAATAAAATACTAAATATTTTTTGTAAGAGAACGTAATTTGATAGAATTAATTTCACGTGTACTGAATTTCATGACGTTATCTCAAAACATATAAATTTCTTCACACATAAATCTTGTTGTTAAAAATTAAAATGGCAGATTGATGGCTCCACAAATTGCTGCTAAAAATAACTATTGAAAAATATACAAATATTAGATATAAAACAATATCTTCAACTCTCAATTCTCATACATATCATAGTACACTACACCACTGAAGCAACAGTTCAGTTTTAGGATACTATAAATATCTTTTACAAAATGACTAGTACATAATCACTGGGTATATAATTAAAGGTAACTTAAGAGAAACAATGTTTTGTACGTATTAGTAAAATGTACCTTCCATTAATAAAGTATTTATTCTTATCTTAGACCGAGGTTTCTCAATCCTATAGGGCCTGTGATACTCTTAAACAGTCATTTAAGGTCAACCCCTCCCGTGTAATAACATTAAAATATACGAGGGTAATATCAAACGTAAGGTCTCCAAAGCTGTAGGGAAACTGTTGGCAACACTGTAGTCTTTGATATTTTCCTCACTCCCAAACAGGTTAGCTCGATCTTGATTTGGAACCTATTTTTACTGTGGTGATAGTACCAAGTGGAAAGTTTGTGCAGTCATTTGGTTTTTAAATGTGACAGGCATACCCTTTGCTGGCCACACCCAAGTATACTTGTTGGGATGACGTAAGGTGCTGCAAGAGGCCATGCCCGAGTGTAGTCGTTTTCGAGAGTTTTTAATTCCGCGGTCGTATAGTACTATTGATACACGTAAATGATGACAGATATGCCATCTGTGGTCTATTAGCTGTCTACTATACAACTCATTGATACTATTCACCTACTTAGAACCATGATAACGAAATACAGGCAGCAGTGAACAGCTGATTTTTGCGTTTCATAACCTATGTGCGATTTCAGTTTGTGCATGAGCGGTTGTTAGTTTGTATCGGGCATTTTTAGTGCTATTAGTTTTATCATAATGTATATTAGTGTTGTTTATCATCAGTGCGTACATAAGTTTTATATTCTGTGTAATTTAACCTGTGACCATAGCTTTGGAAGAGGACGAGACTGAAATTTATTTGGGAGAATAATTGGATTGAGAAAGTGATCGAGACAGGGAATTTGTATTTAGTTCTTTTTCAACTAATTCTAACTAAAATTTGAAAATGAAATTGTTACCGATGAGCCAGTGCAAAACCTATGAGGTGTTTATGATTTGTCTACACCAAGTATAAGAAGTGATGATAATACAATTCCTGGCTATGTTAAAACCCGGCCTCAGATGACATGTGTAGAAAAATATACTCGGCCAGCAAAGGGTTAAACTTATCAAAATTCATCGGCAAAAGGCGGATATGAATGGTGATTCACAGATAAATGTTAAAAACCTGCATGAATGGTCTTGAGAATTTTCAGCTGGTTATGCTGAAATTCACGACCAAAAATAAAGCACGAGGTTGTCAATTTCTGACAAGAGAGTCATGAAGATCAGAGGACCACTTTGGTGATCCTGCACTTCGGTTCCTGAAGCACTATTCATATGATTTAAACGAAAGAATAGCAATATTGGAAGGTGCATGCAAGATGAGTTCTTTGAATACTGACACAAAACTACCAATCGTAATGGGTTGTCTCTTGCGGTTAATACCGCAAGTAGATCCCTCCCCCCACCTTATAGTCTTCAATTGGCACCACAGAAAAGTTCATAAAACATCTTGCTGGAATGAGCTTAAGGAATGATGATGGAAGGTAGTCAGCTGGTATGATATGGACATAAAAAAATGCATAACTGAAACTTGTGATTACGTAGAAAAATACATGAATGATGTAAACATCAAAGATAAACATAGGTCAAAGGCTTACCTTTGACCTATGCCAAAAACCATTAGCAATTTCTGTATCTACTCTTAAACAGGAATCCAATGACACTATTTTTGTTCACAAATTCCGACTTTGATTTCTTGATTACTGGTCGAAACCAGAACATCTAACCCAATCCAGGCCTACTAACTTTTGGTGTAGATTATGAATCCGAAAACCACTTGTTGCTATCTCTTATAGTTTGGGACTTTCATTTCTTGACTTTCAGTTTTGGGCCACTTACGGTCAAAACTTTAAACCCAATCCAAGCCCACTACCTTTTTGTGTAGATTACGTTTCTGACATGTGTGTGTGTGAGACGGACGGACAAAGGAAAATGATAAACGACAATTTTAAAAATTCTACCAGCTATGAGAAATGTTACCCCAGTAACTAGCTACCCTCGTAATAACAAAATTCTATTTCACAACTGATCATAGAACAATCCGAAGTGAAATCTTTCACACAAGGTAAACATTTACAATGTTCCTGCCAAGTGAAGTGGGCTGCGACTGCCTATGGAACAAGGTTTTGCATGATATCTCAAAAACCAATAAACCTAAAGCTCTAATTTTTTTTAAAAAATATTCTAATTTTTTTAAAAATTTAACATGAATTTTTTTAGTTTCTGATGAACAGACTTTTATAAAAAGTTTTTTTTCGAACGCCAAAAATAAACAACAAAATATCATAATTAATATCCCAATGGAATTAAAAAATTTGCTCGCATCATCGTATCTAGCCCATTGTGAGATTAAACTACCTAAAATTCTAAATTTTTAGTCATATCTTCAATTGTTCCTAAAAAATATACATAAAATTTTTTAAAATGTGTTGGAAAATAACGAATAATGTAAAATATATGACTGAAAATGTATTGTACTAACAATATCGCATATTATGAACGTATAGAACAAGCTGGTAAAAATATTGAATTAGTTACATAAATAACTGATACATCGATAATAAAAACTTAAGCCATGGCCAGACAGCAAGCAGGTTATAGCAGGATTGAGCGTGTAAGCAGGTTGAAACAAATAGGTGTGGCCACACTGCTCTACTGCTTACCTCTCTAACCTGCTAAGAAACAAACTATAATGCTTTTCACGGTTGATGAGCTCTGCTGTTCCACGCATTTAGGCCAATCATAACGTTTGCCAGCGTTCTCAGATTGTATGAATGTATCAGCGTGACAAAAATTACGTGCACATGCTTATAAGAGAAGCAGTAGTTCACTCGTGCCTTGGATCTCGCATTGAACATGTCGATTACAGAGCGCATTAACATGCAATACTGAATAACATAATCAGCTGATTGTATGTTCATAGGTAATAATTGTTATTGAAAGACCAAAAGAAATGGCTGACAAAATATATAAAAGAGCTACGAGAACAAGTACTGGCAACATTGCTGGCAAGTCAATGGCTAGATATGAAGTGGGTAAGTGGGATGGGGGCAATGCATACGTTCAGAGTTCATCAGCTTTGAACTCGCACTGAACATGTCGATTACAGAGCGCATTAACATGCAGTACTGAATAACATAATCAGCTGATTGTATGTTCATAGGTAATAATTGTTATTGAAAGACCAAAAAAAATGGCTGACAAAATATATAAAAGAGCTACGAGAACAAGTACTGGCAACATTGCTGGCAAGTCAATGGCTAGATATGAAGTGGGTAAGTGGGATGGGGGCAATGCATACGTTCAGAGTTCATCAGCTTTGAACTCGCACTGAACATGTCGATTACAGAGCGCATTAACATGCAATACTGAATAACATAATCAGCTGATTGTATGTTCATAGGTAATAATTTTTATTGAAAGATCAAAAAAATGGCTGACAAAATATATAAAAGAGCTACGAGAACAAGTACTGGCAACATTGCTGGCAAGTCATTGGCTAGATATGAAGTGGGTAAGTAGGATGGGGGCAATGCATACGTTCAGAGTTCATCAGCTTTGAAAAATAGTATAATTTGATTTTACCAGGTTACAAGCTAACAAATCAGTTCAGTTTCTGTTCTGTTATTGTATACATTAACTTTTCAATCATGGATTTTGACAGTCGATCACTAATAATATCGGCTGGCTGTATAATATAAACATGCCATTTTGTGGGATGTGTTGGATAAGCATTTCAAGGACAAAAAATTATCAACTGCTTCATGGAATGAAATTTGCAAAAAATTACAAATTAATGACTTATAAATAATAACAAAAATCTGAAATAACTAAAAAAATAAGTCAATGACTTTTAGTACGCATTTAAAAATATTTAAGTCACTTAAAATAATTTAAAAGAAAATTCATTAACATAGGGGATCTTTCGTGTAAAAGTAGTAACTTGACAAACTGGGACAAAACAGGAGACATGACTGACCTAAGTGACACGCAAATGAAAAGTTTGTTAGCAGCTGACTGCTTTCTGTATGGTCATGATACCAACTCAGCTCAATGCTGCTTCACTGCTTGGAACTGCTAGCCTGCTCTAACCTGCTTGCTGTCTGGCCACGGCCTTATTGCTTTCAGGGTCATTTTCAAAAGTAGCATTACAAATTGCTTTATTCAGCATGGAGACAGTGTATTAAAACAGATACAAAATAGTGATATGTGATATTACTTAGTAGGTTGTTTTATGTTTTTGTAAATGGGAAAAATTACCAGGACCCCACATATTATATATTCAATATTTAAAAAATCCTGTAGATTCAGAATACATTAAACTCAAAAAATGTAAAAAAAAAAACATTCACAGTTGCGGCCCCTTAAAAAGCAACCTTTTTGGAAATATTCATAAAACCCCTCATTGAGAACCTTCGTTTACAATTCATAAATATAAATAAATAACTAACATATAATAATTTAATACACAATACATAAACATCTATTAATAAATAAATAAAATTGTTGACTAAATCTGACTAGATATTTTGAAAAAGAAAAAATTCTTTTCACTAAGAATAAATAAACATTAAGTACATACAGGACAGTAACATAATTTGAAAACCAGAGAGAGAAAGTTAAAACTGAACTGCTACATTGTGTTACCTGACGACTATTGGGGCATAATGATTCCCAATTCAATTTAATCAATAAAAATCTGATGTGAAACACTCACATGACTTTCTCTTGCCACTGTAGATAATGAACCATTATAACAACTTATGTTTAATCATGAGTAAAAAATGTAAAATGAAAACATAATCTAATTTTAATCATGAGTGAATGACCCAAAATGAAAATCAACCTCTCTTCGACTTAAAAATAGGGAAAATCAGTAATTTGATTTAAACTAGGCTCTGTGGTGAAAAATACTTTAAATAAAAAATGTACGTTTTTTAATGTTCTACAACTTTGGGCATACACATTTGTCCTAGAATGTGAATTAAGGCTGCAATCTTAAAACAAAAAAAAACATTTTTTTCTACGAGAACACAGCCTCCTCAAGAATTTCAGCAGTCACGGTGCTTACCCTATCTTATAGAGCATAAAAAATGTAGTAAATGAAGCAATTTCTTAAAAAATTGTAAGGGCTCATTTATGAGAAAATCTCAAAATAAGTGAAAATTGTATGAATAAACTAATACTTCTGGTTGACTAATTTTGATGAAAATGTTTGTGTCGGACTCTCTAGCAGTTCCTATCTTAAGTTCCAAGTTTCAACTTAGTACATTATTCTGTTCTTGAGATTTTTGATCACACACGCAGGCCATTCGCTAAAAACATGTCTTTTGGGTTCGGGGGAATTTTGGGTTCACTGAAAATGTGTATTTCTAGTGAAAACTCAATTTTGAAAAATCGATATGAAAACAATACTTTCCTTCCCTATATATTCATATAGGGCAAGAGAAAGAAAAGATTTAAAAAACCCTGACAAAAAAATTCCTTTAACAATTAGAAATGTAATATGTATTGCCCCTTTAGGTTTGACATGGTCGTGTCGTGGGACCACTATGTAACAGAATAGAACTTACGTGTTGTATCCCTTTGCGGTCCCCTGATGTGACCATGTCAAACCTGAAGGAGCAATACATATTACATTTCTAATTTTACCCTGGACCCCAGCGTTTCTACGCTGGGGTCCAGGGTTTGATACCCGGTCAGGTCTGGCATTTTTTCATCACTCATTTTCATTATCATCATTATCTACCATCTGCATTAGCAGAAATTGCAGAACAGCCAGAAGTAAAACAAAAATGAAATAATAAAACAAAAATTACTTTTTAAAGGAATTTTTATCAGGGGTTTTTTAAATTTTGAAATTTGTAGCTAAAAACTAGGTTCCCAATAACATCCATATTGAGAATTGGCAAAGATGGAACAGCAAATAATGAGGAAAATCCTAAACAGACAATTCAGACACAAATTCAATTAAAAATGTATTTGAAAATATACGGGTTTTTCTTCAAAAACAAAACTTTTACTAAATTGTACATTATCTCATTCAGCTTGTGTTTTTCGAAATAATTTTATAGAACAAAAAACATGCGAAATACTTTGTTTTATAAAAATACGTCATTTCCGAAAAGTTTCAATGACCTAAAAATAATTAGATACTATGTTTTCTGAAATGGTTTTACAATCCGCATATTGCTCCCCTCTGCGAGGGGCCATCAAGTTACAGACAGACAGTAATTAGTGTCTAAATGTATCAACCACGTTTCTAACGATTTCTTCAATTGTACTGCCATGGTGTATTCAACTGTAAGAACTTTAATATGTTATTATTTGGACTCATCGGTAAGTGTCTGCTTTAGTTAAACATTTTGTAAGTAAATTTGAGTAATGAATTTCCTTTCTATGTGTCAATTTTTATTGTGTTCCTCTTGCCAAACTTCCAATTCTGTTTTCCCTTTCACTACCGTTTAAAACTTCCTTTCACTTTGGTTAACAAGCTTAAATGCAGAGGTTTCCCTAACATGCCTACTAGCATAGAAGGAAAGCTGTGCATTTGGAGTCCATAGCAACTCAACTGTAAAAAAAAGTAATTACAACTATGATATGTGTCATTTTATAGCTGATACACCCTGTAGTGGTTCAGTTTTAACTCAGTCGATCTACAATACACAAACACAGAACAATGATACCATATGAATAATAAATAATACAATTAATGTTACATCAGAAGCGATGAGACTTGTCAAATGTAAAAAATGGTCACCAGATATAAAATACTATATACTATATCTGTTTTAACACTTTGAAGCCTGAGCTCTAGTCAAAATTGTTACTCAACATTAAGTTGTAAAAAAGTGCCAAAGAAACTGATGAAATGTTAAAATCGGTGTATGGTGATCATGTGGTGCCTCTGCACTGTTTACAAGTGGTATCAGTGATTTAAAAGTGGAAAAATGTGTCGAATTAAGATGAACAACCATCAGGACATCCTCTGACCTCAAAAGCAGACAAACTTGCAAAAAATGGCAAAACCGTTCATTCAAACAGGGTGGTTGACTATTTGAGAGCTTACCAAACAACTAAACATCTTGTACACTTCTGGCAAAACATTTTAACGGGTTATTTGAAAACGAGATGAGTGAGCGGGAAATTTGTTCCTACAAATTTGACCGGAGGACAGAAGACACAACGTACGTCAGTTTGCATGGAATTCAAGAATTTTCTTGAAGCAGATCTGGAGTTCATGGCCAATATATAACTGGAAAAGAAAGTTGGGTCTATGGATATGACCGTGAGACAAAAATGGAGAGTTCCCGATGGAAAACAAATTATTCTCTTCACCCTACAAACGCATGTCAGTTAAAGTTAAAAGCGAAGGTCATGCTCATTATTTTTTTGATAATGAGGGGCATATTACGATCAGAGTTTGTTCCAACTGTAAACTCTGAATATTAGAAGGGCATACTGGAATGTTTGCAAAGCAATGTTCGGAGAAAGAGGCCATAAAAAAAATGGGCCACACCGTGCATCTGATGTGGGAGTTTTGGGTGAAAAAGACTCCTGGTCTGTCTCTATACCCCTTACAGTACTCTCTAGCTTTTGCACCATGCGACTTTTGGCACTTCCAATAAATGAAAATTGAGCTAAATACTAAAATGGAAAACGTTTCAGAAACGACAACATTCCCAACATTAAGAGGGCTACGACGCAGCAGCTGAAGGCCCTTCTGAAAGAAGCCTTCTGATCATGAAATCAGAGTTAGACTAAGTGCATTGCTATGATAATAAGGAGAGTACTTTAAGGGAGATTCATTAAAATTTAATGTTATTACTTTGTCCGCAATAAAATTAAACATATTGCGACAATATCTGAAAGGAATGTGCTCGAGAATTTCCGAGGAGGACCTACATTTTAAAATTGTTAACGTAAATAATAAGAGTGATAAATAGGGTTTCCAAGAAATAGTTATAAATGGCTGGATAGCACAGGTAGGCCTGCCTATTGTTGTACGTCTATTATGAAAGAGTTGGGTAACTATTCAGATAATTGGCTGTTTTTGTAACCATTCTATTCAGTATTAATGAGTTGTTTACATTTTGAAAAAAACTTGTATTTTTACTATTATATCAAAAATCTCTGTCTTTCTAGTGACTTCCATAGCGCCATCTATATAAAGGAGCACGCCTTTTTGGAGTCAGTTTTTGATTTGTCTTCGACGAGTGTGTATTGAGTAGTGCTTAATGGTTACGTTTAGAGAAGGTTAGCATTACTGCGTATTGTTAATGTTTATTCTGTATCATTTTTGTAAGTAGTATTTAGTAAATTGGTTAAGTTTATTTACTGTGATTAGTTAATTATAATTAGTTTTTTATTTATTATAAGTAATTTAATTGTAGATTTTAGTCACTTAGGTAATTATTTAATTTACCCAGATCCCAAAATGGACCTTAGAGATAAGTGTCACAATATATTGATATTTACTAGTTATGTAAAAAACAACCGAGACGATAAATTCGACAAATAAACATCAAGTGTAACTGTTTCTGTTTCCTTTTAATCCATGTTCAAAACATCCATTCTTTTATAATAACCCTGTACATAATTTACACGAATGAATACCAAATTTAGTTGAGTTTCAATGATTTACGCAAAGTGGAATTAGGTCGATTAACGTTTGTAATACAATTAGTCCAGGGTTTTGGGCTTGTGCAGTTAATTGGCCAGGTCTCAAAGTGTTAAAGAATGTTTCAAACTTACAAATTACACGATCACATTATTATCTCTTAACTAAAATTCAAGAAATATTCTCTTAACGTTCATCCAATGGTTCTGTTTTGATCTTCACCTCCACCTGACTCAAAAGGTGCGACATTTCATCCGAATTTATTATAGTATCTTTTAACGAGGTCTCCATCTCCATCGCATCTGGGTCTGGTTTAATCTTCATCAATTCTGGTTTCTCTTCTTGTTCCAGTTCTGGTTCTGGTTCTAATAGACGCGTTGAAACCATTTTACTCCAACGATCCTGCAAAACAAAATCAATCTATCACACTTTCAAATGTTTAAAAACGTTTCCATACATTTAAATTTTATGAATGTGCACTACAGGAAAAATCCAGTTAATTGCCCGATTCCCGCTTATTATGCTAAGTTCCCGTTCAAAAAATGCTGAACAATAAATGAAAGTATAAATTAACACTTTCAACACGGCACCCGTATACGATACGGGCCCCTATTTCACTTTGTTTTATATCCATTAGCTCGTATCGTATACGATTACCGTCTATAATCGAATATATTGACTTTTACAGCATCGATGTTATCGAGCGTGAGCAAGCGATCTGCCAGTACTTCTGCGCGTTGTTGCTAGTTATTAGTTCGTTATTATAATACTTAGTTTTTTAAAATTTTACTTAAAAAATAAAAAAGTAAATTGGTTATTAGAAATAGGTAATTGGTTTGTAAGAATTTAACTCATATAATTAATTTTATTATTCTTATATATTATCATTATACGGTGAAAAAAATTTTTAATTCAAGAAAACATACCTCTCTTCAGTCAAACATCTTTATCATTATAATGCAAGTAATCCTAGTCTTATTAAATGAAAAGTAATCTACTAATTATGATCTTTAATTTAATCTTTACTTTTTGAATTTACGACCAATGATTGATTTGTTACAATTTTTTAAAAATCCCTGAAAAATGGCAGTCCACGGACAAAACTACAAAAAAATATGTCAGTCTTCAAAGTGTTGAATTTATCACCTTACCTTTGGTTGCTTTTAAGTTTAAAAAACTTACGCACATTTCGGTGGACCACCTTCTTAAGAGCATATTATTAAAATTAAAAATTAAAATTCAGAACGGTGTTTCCATTTGCTTATTTAGATTAAAACTGTCTTAAATTTCATTCCTGTATTTGTTTATACTTATTACAATAAAGATTTTTTTTTTTTTTTTTTTTTTTTTTTTTTTGGTTTAACGTCCGACTGTTTTGCAAATTGCTGCTAATGCAGACGGTGAAGGATGAAATGAATTTTTTGTAACGTATGAAAAAATGCCATGCCCGAGTGGGATTCGAACCCAAGACCGCGTGATGAGAGGCGAGCACGTTACCAACATCGCCAACGCGGCCGGCTTATTACAATAAAGAGTGGTGTTATGCAAAAAGGAGTCAACCCACAAATTTTGAAAAAATGAGTTATCCACACTAAACCCATTATAAGTAAGTACTATTCTACATTAAGCAAAAAGGATTTAACCCTCAAGTACATTTGAGAGACCTCTAGTGGCAAAAGTGTTAACCCACACATACACAATCTTTCATTTGTGCATCTTGTTCATCTTTTCATTTTCTTTTCATTCATCTTGTTCATAAGCAAAAAGCATTTAATCCACAATTTTAATTATTTTATGACCTAAAAATAGTAAAATTTGAACAAAAACACTTGCACAGTACTCAAAAGTAATATACATAAACAGTAAAATTGTTTCATGTACAAAATCTGTCTTGGTTAAATTTATAATAGCTCACAAACTTTAAACGTGTTTTTCTCAAAAGTAGCATAATGTGGGTTGACTCCTTATTCCATTACACAACTCAGATGGCAGTAGCTTCTATAATTAAATTTATGTGGAAGTATATTTGAAATATTTCGTTTTTTTGTATTTTATATTTATAAACTGTAAACCTGTTTCAACAAAGTATGGGCTTCCGTAGCGGTCTTCCCAAGTTTCACCTAAAATGTTTAATTGACACGTTGTTCTTTCAAAACACTCAGCATTTTCCGACAGACGGCAAATACACAATCAGACAAGCACAGTGGCCAACGCCCAACTGAGCAACCAGCAGATGATAACGTGCCTGGAATGGAGAGACGGATAATACATTACTCGGCAATATAGCGCTTAGCATCACACACGAGTTGGTTGTCCATTATACATTCAGTCTTGTTAATTTTTAGCCGCACCTTGTATAATCCTTAGTGAACGACACAAAATAAAAATCAACCACGTAGAAAATAAAAAACATGTAATATCATTAATTGACGCTAAACCAACCATTAGAAAAAATATTTGAAATAGAAGTTGTAGGTTTTTTAATTTTCAACAACTTTAATTGACACACTTTTGCCCTAAAATGCATATTAAGGCTGCAATCTTTAAAAAAAAAATAAACATTTCTTACCACAAGAGCAAAGGCCCCCCAAGAATTTCAACAAATATGGCAGTTACCACAATTTTAATTAAATTTCAACTAATACAGTATAAATATAGCACAAATATAGTACTATAATATAATTGTAATATAATATAATAATTATGTAATATAAGTACAAATATAGTACAAGATAGTTGTAGAGCATAAAACATTTAGTAAATATGAAAATTTTTAAAACCAATTTTACCAATTTTGATGAAAACGTTTGTGTCAAGTCCTCCTAACTTAGTTGTAAATTTCAACTTCATACGTTATTTTGTTTACACACACACACACGCGCGCGCGCGCGCGCACACACACACACACACCAATCGCTAAAAACTTGTTTTTTTCCGTTTTGAGGCCTGAAAAAGTGTATTTCTAGGAAACTATATCCTGGGAGTCACACAAATGTAAATTCATGATTGTATTAGGTACTAACTTTTGTTCAGTATAGTTTTTTTGTTATGTTCCCAGAGAAAAAGTTTGTCAGTTCAATGCATAAGTACCCAAATTTCCATTCCATAAATAATTGTTCACGTGACTTTTTCCCTGCAATGATAAGCGTGTCCACTAGTATTTCTCTGTAATTCACCTCTTCCACAGAGTGACCATACCCGCTACCTTGGGTTATACATTGCTTGTCGTCTCACAAAGAATAAACATGTAAATGTAAAGAGAAGGGCTCTAGACGATCGACTGAAACAACTGTACCGACTAGTTTCAAAATGTCCTAAACTGACACTCTCCTCAAACCCATGTGGACGTATGGCTCAGTGAAATCTGTAGTAGCTTGAATTCAACGATTTCAGTCCAAGACTCTCCGACATACAACAAACACTGCTTTCTACGTATCGAATGCACTCTCACGAGGACTTACATATACCTTATGTCAACGATTCCTTTTACAGACTTTATCTCAGATTTGAGGACAAACTGTTCAACTACCCGAACCCCCTTATACATGATCTAGACAATGAACATCTCCCTGGTAATCCCCTAAGGTGTCTACGCAGACGATGGAGTACAGATTATGTGACCACTAGCAGAAATTCATTAGTGTTTCCATTATTTTTGTTTACTATTAGGTAGTGTAGTCATAATATAACACAGCAAGTTCTTAATTTATAATGTTGACTGTTAATCTAAATAATGGATACGATTTAATTATTAAATGGAGTAAGCATTATTCTTTATTTACTTGAGAGCAGCTAATATAAACTATGCTTTTACTTCAGTTCTACAGTGTTAGCGAACAGTGTATTGGTTTGTAGTCAGTACAGTTTTATTATGTTTTGGGTTTGATCGGTTGTTCAATATTCTGATAAATTATTATTTATACAGTATAACTTGCATACGAGATCTCTATCAAAAAAGATTACAAGAATCCCTGATGATAGTTCCAACGGCAGATGATATTGAAACAGAATGGTATAATATTAAATCATGTATGAAAACAGCAGCAACTGAAGCACTTGGGAAAAAGATAAAGACAAGAGGTAGAAATCGTTTACGAATTTGGAATCCTGACATAGAGGATGCTATCAGAGAAAAACAAAGTTCATATCTCACTCTGTTGCAAAAGAAAACTCGTCAAGCAAGAGAAGATTACAAAAGGAAACGTAACTTTGCCAGACAAGTAGTAAGGAAAGCTCAACGGGACTCATGGGACAGGTTTGTAAATGTTATAGAGAAAGATATCCATGGGAGGCAACAATGCGCTTTTAAGATAATGAGATCCATCAATAGAGTCGAGAGAGATAATGCTCCATTAAACATTATTTCAGATGTTGAGTGGGAAAAACACTATAAGGAGTTGTGGCATTCTGAAGATGCTGGAATCGGATGTCCCTTTGAACCATCTGCCAATAATTCAGTAGACTCAATAACAATTGAAGAATTACAACACTCTCTAAGGAGTATTAGAAATAGGAAAGCTGCTGGATTGGATGGTTTAAATGGAGAGCTCTTTAAATATGGAGGCATGTTTTTTGAATTAAGGTTTTTGCACCTCTTAAATAAATGTTGGAGGAGACATGGAATTCCAGAAGAATGGAAAAAGGCAGAAGTTATATCTCTTTTTAAGAAAGGAAAGCGGAATGACTGTAGGAACTACCGAGGTATCAGTCTTCTCAATGTTGGATATAAGATCTATTCCAAAATCATTAATTGCCGGGTGAAAAATATTGCTGAAGCAATTCTGAATGAAGAACAGAATGGATTCAGAATAGGAAGATCATGCTCAGATAATGTTTTTTCAGTCAAAAGGATTATAGAAAAAAGACGAGAATACAATCTGGAAACCCATATGGCTTTTGTTGACTTTGAAAAAGCTTTCGATAGAGTGGATAGAAGACACCTTTGGAATATTCTATGTGAAAGAGGATATCCACTTCACCTCATTAATGCAATAAAAACACTTTACCATAACACGCAAATAGTCATAAATACAGGTAAAAAGAGACTTGAGGAGATGACAATTAACCAAGGAGTACGACAAGGGTGCAGCTTATCACCCACTTTATTCAACATTTATATAGACCACATTTTCAGGAAATGGAAATGCAGAGTAGACTTAGGTATCAAGTTGAATAATGAAAAATACCTGAACGCATTACTATTTGCAGATGACTTGTGGATTATTCAAGAAAACGAAGATAGCCTCCAAAAATCAATCCATGTCCTGAACAATTTATGTAAAGAGTATAATTTTAGAATCTCTAAAGAAAAAACAAAAATAATGGCATTCACTGGCAAGTTTCCCACTAGATCAAAAATTGTGGTAGATGACAAAGTGTTGGAACAAGTATCACAATACTGCTACCTCGGCTGCAATATCAGTTTTAAAGATGATTTAGATATTGAGAAGAAGATAGGGAAATTCCAATCAATATGTGGTAATATCAGCAGAACCCTGGGGAAAAAAGCGAGGAAAGAAACTACCATGAAGTTTTATAAAGTGATGGCTGCTCCGGTCCTCCTCTACGGAAGTGAATCATGGGTCACTACAAAACCGCTAGAGAGTAGAGTGCAGGCGGCAGAAATGAGATTCCTACGCAGGGTAAAGGGCTGTGACAGACGGGACCACATAAGGAACGATGATATTCGGACAGAGCTGAATGTGTACAGCCTGAATGAAAGAGTGTTACAATACCGCAATCAGTGGAAGGAGCATGTTAAACGGATGCCAGCAGAAAGATTCCCTCTAAATATCTTAAATTACCACCCCGTAGGTAAAAGGGATGTTGGTAGACCGCGGAAAAGATGGCAGTAATAAAGGGAAATAAAATAAGACTCAATGCAAGTTGAATGATATAATATAGTAATTTAAATGATATAAATGTTAATCTGATGTGAGTCGGAACAGGCAAAAGCCTAATCCTTGAGTGTAAGAAGAAGAAGAAGAAGACAGTATAACTTGGTTATTTCGAACTCGGATAATTCGAATAAACTGGTATTCCCCTTGAAAAGCATATTAAAATCTGAACAAAAATGGTATGCCTAATTCGAAGTTAAAAATATGTTATTTGGTTAATTCGAAGTTTTTCAAAGAAAGAATAAAAATGTTTGTTTAGCTAGGTTTTTCGTAAACAGGTTCTGTAATAAAATTATTTCTACCTGCTGCGTTTGGGTTGAAAATAGACACAAAAGACTGTCAGTTATTAGTGCGTAGTAAGCCTAATCTACGGAATTCCAGCTAGTATGCCGTATAGGCTTTGAACATTGTAAAGCGAATTTCCCTTTCACACAGACCTGCACTATATGATCGGTTTGGGATTTCCCTAGTTAAATTTACACCCACATTCTTGAACCGTTTTCAGTCACAGCACAGTAGGCCTACTGTAGAGTATACACGAGTCCATACGGTGTGTAGAATTTGTGTTGTACAATTTACATACAGTAGTACTACAGTACTTTTTTTTTAACTAGGTACAGTACATTTCAGTACTACTGATTGTTTTCGTTTCAGTTAAGAGTTTAAGTGCAGTGCGGTTAAGTTCATTTAACAATAGCTAAGAGTAGTCCGTATAAGAGTTTAACTTTGGACGAAAAAGTTAAAGTGATTCAAGATGTGGAACGCGGTACAAAAAGAAAGTGTGACATAGCTAAAGAATACGAAATTTTACCGAACACTTTATCGTCTTTCTTAAAAAACAAAAACACAATTATGGAAAACTGGAATCAAAAAAACGGAAAATGTCGAAAGCGGGTAAGAACAGCCGAATATCCTGCAGTGGACGATTGTGTTTTGAAGTGGTTCAAGCAAGCTCGCGACCAAGTGATTCCTTTAAGTGGAACAATAATTCATGCAAAAGCAGAAGAATTTGCAGAAAAATTACACATTCGGGATTTTAAAGCAAGTACCGGTTGGTTTTCGGGGTTTAAAGACAGAAATGCGATTTCTTTTTGAAATGTATGTGGTGAGAGCGAATCAGTGAGCAGCCGTTTAGTAGATAAGTGGCAAGTTGATTTAAAAAAAATTATCGAAAATTATCAACCCAAAAATATTTTTAATGTAGATGAAACCGGGCTATTCTTTAAGTGTTTACCCAACAAAACATTTTCGTTTAGAAACGACAAGTGCAGTGGGGGGAAGAATAGTAAAGAAAGGATAACAATTTTGGTAGGCTCAAATATGGATGGGTCAGAAAAATTACAGCTTTTAATGATTGGCAAATCTGCAAAGCCGAGATGCTTTAAATCTGTTAAAAGTTTACCGGTGATTTACGAAGCCAACAGAAAAGCTTGGATGACAGCTGCATTGTTGGAGAAATGGCTTCTGAATCTGGACAAAAAATTCGGTCGGGAAAAGAGAAAATTTTTATTGTTTATCGACAACTGCACGGCTCACAACAACCTTCCATCGCTGAAGTGGATTAAAGTTGAATACTTTCCGCCCAACATGACCTCAGTTGTTCAACCTATGGACCAAGGGGTTATTAAAAATCTGAAACATTTTTACTGTCGACAGGTTGTTATAAAAATCTTAGGAGCAACGGATAAAAACCCAATTAATGTGTTGGACGCAGCTGAAATGATACATAACGCATGGAACAAAGTTACAGCTTCTACGATAGCAC
The DNA here is from genome assembly GCA_035578175.1 of Catonia carolina. Taxonomy (NCBI): domain Eukaryota; kingdom Metazoa; phylum Arthropoda; class Insecta; order Hemiptera; family Achilidae; genus Catonia; species Catonia carolina. The sequence goes on from JAQMRL010000004.1 coordinate 8,084,345, forward strand.
ACTGTTTCAGGGCTGCTGGTTTCAAGGTAGAAAATGATGAAGCTAATTCTTCTAAAGGAGATATTGTCTGTAACACTACTGAAGAAAACCACAATCCAAACTGCTACAGAATATGCGACGAAAATATTTCACCTCTAGATGGCTGGGAGGATTTAAATGTTGATAAAAGCTACGAAGCGTATTTGAATGTTGATGCTGACGTCGCCATCTGTGGAACTCTGACAGATGGGGAAATTCTCAAAGTTAAGTGATACAAAATACCCAGGAATCGTCTGATGAAGAAGAAAATCAAGACCTCCAACCCAAGAAACCGATTCCATCCACTTCTGAAGCAGTTTTTATGATTGCGGGCTTAAAAAGATTTGTCGAAGCTCAGTCTAACGTTAATTATGAAATTTTTTGTGCTGTGAGTGAATTAGAAGATTTTGTTCAGTGTTCTCTAAGAAATCAAAAACAAACAAAGATTACACAGTTTTTTACTCATCGACAGTAGTAGCTTTGCTATAGTCAGCCACGTGAGTTAAAAAAGTCTATCACTTTACTGATTCTGTTTTATCCATTTGTTTACGACTGAATTATTATTTATGCGTAATGCATTCAAATCTCTCTATTTCTTTTTTATAAATTTTGTTTAATATGTATATTCAATAACTTGCAGTACTGAATTTCAGTAATACAGTACTTACTGGAGATACTGTACATCTAATACTGTACTGTAATGTATACAAAAACATGTAGCCTACTAGGTACCTACTTTACTTTAATAGTAATTATAGTTCATTACTATAGTTTATAAATGAAATAAATCGGAGTTATCTGTGATATTGACGTTCTTCTACTTTATTTCTGTTATTAGTATACATAGTGTAGTACGTATAACAAAAGTTCGAATTTTGTAATTTTTTTTAACTTTACAATACTGTTCCATATGATGTTGGTTATTTCGAATTTTGGATAATTCGAACTTTTTTCCATTCCCCTTCAGGTTCGAATTAACCAAGTTTCACTGTATTAAATAATAATAAATAATAAAGTAATAGTAAGTATGAATATAAATACTGTTGTAGTAATGAGCTGTACTAGTAGACTGACTATCCGAGCTAATGTTTTTGGGACGTGCGTAATGCGAGGTGGCTATGATGAAGTGCAGAAGGGAGGGAATCCTATTTCGAAACTTGTCGGACATTACGTACACAATTTTATAAATTTTAACAAAAACAGTAATTATAAACAATCATCCTTACAACGCTGGGGTCCCGTCACTAAGTGGTCTTCTCCTTCAAATACATACTTAACACATAGTTATAGTTTTGATCATTTTCACTAGTTGTCAAATTGTACAATCATGAAATTTCAATAAAAAAAAGTTAAAAAAAATAATTGTGCATGTGATTGTTCATTTTATACTTGATTAATAAAACGGAACAAAGGATAATCAGGATTTTAATGTATTTCGTATAACGAGTTGCTGAGACTAATTAGAAGAGATAAGCGTACCTTTATATTATCCTGCATGCTGAATCTAAATAACTCGTTACTCAAAGATCGACGCGATTGAAGAAGTCTATTGGCATGATGAAATTTATGAAAATGGCGATGTAACTCTCTTCCAGTGGTATCATCACGACAATGACGACAGCAAGATCTGCATTTCTTTTTTTCACTAAAAAACACACAATACATGAATAATGTTACTTAACATTCATTTACAATAGAGATACATGGTTAACCCTCTTGTGCCGCTCCACATATTGTGCTAACGATAAACTGCAAATATCAAAACACGCTCCCGAATAAGCTAAGTTTATTACTGACAAAAAATTAAGAAAAAATTACATCTGCTTTCTATAATACGTACGGTTTTTGTGAATATAAAAACTTGAAAATCGGTAACACTTTACGGTCGCTATGAAATATTTCAAAAGTTATGTTATCAGAAAAATTGGGTAATACGCTAATGAAGGAATCACTTAGGTTGGCTAACTGTTATTAAATAAAGGCATGACCTTGCTTCAGGGAATAGTTTACTACACAAACACAAAAGTTACACCAGTACAAGGATGTAGTGGGGAAAGAGGGGGTTCATGTGTCACAGCAAAGGAAGAAAGAACAAATTTACGCTCTCATAAACATCCCCATAGACACATTGCTCACATCCGCATAGAACATTTTGATCCGCATAGAACATTGCTCAGCAATGGCATAAACGTTCAGTCTCTCTCTTCAGAGAATAACACACACACCCACTAATAAACTAACAGATTTAACAGTTTTTCCAACCCTAATAGTTTTACCAACTTAACAGCTTTATCAACCCTAAAGATGAAAAATATTCCCAAAGTTACACTACCTGAAAGATTGGTTAAGCTAAACGTTAGGTTGGCAAACTTCACCAACACTATCATAAGTCAATAGATAGTGTTTTATATCAATTCTGACTACATTTCAGCATGCATAATTTGAGATATCACACGCTCTGATAGCTTCAGAAATACGGCCGCTCAAAGCTCGAAACTACCTGGATCTTGAATATGCGGTTCCCGGTGCCCAAGGATTAACCAAGGTTACCTCGAGTAGCAAAATCTTTGATAACATTGAGCTTCTAGAATTTGTAAATTATATTTGGTTTTTACTTTCTCTTGCCCTATATGAATATACAGGAAGGAAATTATTGTTTTCAATATACACATTTTCAGACCCTCTGAACCCAAAAAAAACATGTTTTTAGCGATTGGTCTGTGTGTGTGTGTGTGAACAAAATATCTCAAGAACGGAATACCATACAAAGTTGAAACTTGGAACTTAAGTTAGGTACCACTACAGGACCCGATACGAACATTCTAATCAAAATAAGTCAACCGGAAGCAGTAGTTTATTCAAGCGATTTTCTGAAAAACGGCTCTTACGTTTTTGTTTTTTAATAGGCCTCACTTACTACATTTTTTGTGCCCTACAAAAATAAGTTAGGCGCCATATCTGCTGAAATTCTTGGGGAGGCTGTGCTCTCATAGAAAAAATATTTTTTTAAGATAGATTGCGGCGTTAATATGCATTTAAGGGCAAAAGTGTACTTAATCAAAGTTGTAGAACTTTAAGGAGGGCAGAAAAAAGGCACAAAAGATGAACAACATGCAGGACATCCAGTTTTAAGTGATGACAATGTTTTTTTTTTTTTTTTTTTTTTTTTTTTTTTTTTTGGTTTTACGTCCGACTGTTTTGCAAATTGCTGCTAATGCAGACGGTGAAGGATGAAATGAATTTTTGTAACGTATGAAAAAATGCCATGCCCGAGTGGGATTCGAACCCAAGACCGCGTGATGAGAGGCGAGCACGTTACCAACAAGATGACAATGTGAGATGACAATGTGACTAAGAACTGTCCACACAGAGTTTGTACCTCTTGGACAGATAGTAACTAGTAAATGTTATCAACTGTTCAAGCATATAAGGGTGAGGATCCATCGCATATCATGGAGATCACAGACAACTGGATTCTCACGACAATAAATTCAGTCACCCATGCCTCATCATGACCAAGCAGCTGGCAAAGAGCAGTGTGGCAATGCGCCCCCCCCCTGCGTATAGGACTATATCAATTTTATGTCTAATAATTTATTAATTTATCAGTTTATTTGTATACAATTTAAAGTTATCATTTATTGGTCTCTATCAATGAGAACTGATTTTACCTGCACACTTACCAACCCGTTTTGACTGAACTAGTACAGTCCGTACTACAGGCACATTAGATTTCGTTCAGCACTGTGAATAGTCCGACCATGTGTTCGAGAACCAACATTTCTGTTTATAGTAACAAAGTTACATTCGTACTGTTAACCTACAAAATGTTCTGCGATATACAGTAAGTGCTTTGAGTGTAGTGTACGTTGTTATGTCAGCTGAAATGATACCAAAGCAGTTTCGCATCTGCACTAATGCTTTCCTCCCTTATCCCTCGTTAAAACCAAAGGCATTCTCATGACTCATTTAACTAACCATACCACTAACAAACACCTGTTCTGTTCACGACTTTGTCCCTGAAAGCCATCTGAAGCGTTTCAAGAGTTTCAGTCATAATTTGGTCAGTTTTCATGAACAATTTAACGGCATAACATTGCTCCAGGTTTCGCTGCAATTTGATTGCTAGTAATGACATGGGTTCACTTGTCGCACAATCTACACCCTCCAGAGGCTCCAACTCTCCATTAGCCTGAAATTGAATCCACCACCATCAATTATGCTCATAGCAATCACCCTCTACCACTTCCTTTCAGTGGGGGGTAGAGGCCGAGCCACGAATTTCCAAGCTTGCTTTACCCTTTTAGTACAACATATTTCATTTCGTGTGGTTGAAAATATAAATATTGTTTATAAAAATCATAAACAATGACGTAATAGGCCGGGTACAGATGGACAGTGCATTACACCGGCATTACCGTTGGTCGATGAGTTCATACATGAGAGACGTGATGAAGAACAGGATGATAGAATGGTAACAAGTGGTTGACGCGATATCGACTGAAGTTAGATTTTTCAATGGTTGTTAATACATATCGTCGATCGTATGAACTACCGCTCAACGTTGGCTACGCGTTTTGTTATTACATCGTTATTTTTTACGAGGGTTATCCAGAAAATAACCTCCGTTTTGAAATAAAAAGTAAACGAGTGAAGATACAAAAACTTTATTATATACATATTAAAACTACAGTTTTTCTCTATTTTTCCACATAGTCGCCAAACAGATTCAAGCACTTGTCGTACCTTGGAACAGTCTTTGAAATACCCTCTGCATAAAAATCTGCCGCCTGTGAATGTAGCCAACCATTCACGGCGTTTTGAAGCTCTTCGTCATTGGCGAACCGCTGAGATGCAAGCCACCGCTTCATGTTCAGGAACAGGTGAAAGTCACTAGGAGCCAAGTCCGGGCTGTATGGGGGATGATCGAAAACGTCCCATTTAAACTTGGCCAAAAGTTCATTTGTTCTTCGAGCTGTATGAGGGCGAGTGTTGTCATGCACAAACACAACACCACATGTCAGAAGGCCATGACGCTTGTTTTGGATCGCTCTTCTTAGTCTGTTTAAAGTGAAACTTAAAAAAGAGCGATCAAAAACAAGCGTCGTGGCCTTCTGACACGTGGTGTTGTGTTTGTGCATGACAACACTCGCCCTCATACAGCTCGAAGAACAAATGAACTTTTGGCCAAGTTTAAATGGTACGTTTTCGATCATCCCCAATACAGCCCGGACTTGGCTCCTAGTGACTTTCACCTGTTCCCGAACATGAAGCGATGGCTTGCATCTCAGCGGTTCGCCAATGACGAAGAGCTTCAAAACGCCATGAATGGTTGGCTACATTCACAGGCGGCAGATTTTTATGCAGAGGGTATTTCAAAGACTGTTCCAAGGTATGACAAGTGGTTGAATCTGTTTGGCGACTATGTTGAAAAATAAAGACAAAATTTAGTTTTAATATGTATATAATAAAGTTTTTGTATCTTCACTCGTTTACTTTTTATTTCAAAACGGAGGTTATTTCCTGGATAACCCTCGTATAATAACAATTACAAATTCTTTGTCTCTATTTACATGATCGTACACATTAGGCCTATCAACTTTTTTCTAAGGTTCATTTATATTAATTAATATAATATTTCTATATGTTTGCTCAAAAAAAGTAAAAAAAATATTACATTTTTGTAAACAGTTACTAATTGCCCGAGCCTATATGGTCATTTGAAATAAACATGAGGCAATGTCTTTGGTTTAGGTATGCACCGTAATACCGGTCGGACGGCAAGCCTGGAAATTATGGCGCGGCTATACCTACCGGACAGATCCAGTATAGTGTATGGATGGAGCAAGAATTGTCTGGTTGATGAATACAAATCACAAGGTTGAAGAAGTTTGGAATAGCCATTGAAATGTTGGAAGGACCAATTCCAAGGAGGGCTGAAGTAAGACTGTTGCTTTATATCAAGTGGTATACAAGTGGCAGGTGCTTTATTAAGGACGCAACCCTGAATGTTACAAGGTAATAGTAATACATGGGTAAATTTTTTGTCTCCCAACTTGTATGTTGGCAACAGTGTACACAAGGCCAACTGCCTGACACAATTAAAATGTACTTATCATGCATTAGTACCGTCACAGCAGTCATTTCGCTACATTGTGTCAGCGCCTGTAGTATCCCTGGTAACTATACTAGTAACCATGAAATTGTAAGCCTGTATCTAGTCAGACAGTAACGTAGTGTTGCCATATTTGGCAGAGTAGGAACAAACTTTTTATCTTTTATTATTATCTTACTATCATAAAAATTAGAAATTTAACTTTGTTCCTGCTTCAGGAATGTTAGCCAAAATTTGAAAAAACTTGTAAACATTACTGATTATTTTTTTCCTTTGTTTTCTACGGTCTTTCTTTCGATAACGACGGTCGCTGTTCGGAGTCGTTTACCGGGTTGTTCGTCAAAATCACTGAATTCATTCACATTTACAACTAAAAATCATTTAATACACTAAAAAATAACAAATAAAATGTTAAAACCTTTTAGCAAAAGACACTGTATTAAATAATTAAACGGTAGGGCTATAAAATGAATAAATTTTAAAACGAAAATTACTTTTAAAAAAACAGCTCACAAACGTTACAAATTGTTGTATGTCACGGTTGCATTGAACTCACTGAGTGAACGAATAATCCAATGCTAGGGTAGGGCAGGTGGAGTGGCAACACTGTAAGGCACAATAGGTGAAGGTACACGACTGCTTGGTTTACAAGGAAGCTTGCAATTTTGTATTTAATAGTACAATAAATTATGGTGTATTTATTAACTAGCCGCTCACCGTATCTAGCGGGTCTTTATTGATCTATAATTAATCTGTGCATCGACTACCTACAGGCATTTCATCGCATTTACTCAATTCCGCACCTAAACAACAAACCAACATCAGTTTCCTTTCCACTTTTCTGATCCTCTTCCACTTCTGTACAAACTTGCTAACAGGTAAGATGCTGTCCACATCATGTGAGTTGGAGGTGTGATGATGCAGATTCAACACTTCAAGCCGGCTTTACAATCAATTGAGGCTTCATTTAACTTTTTAACCATTTAACCCTCATCTGGCAGATAGCCAATATATTATTGTTAGATGACTAGTGTGTAAGTACAGGGTGCGGCACAGAAACTGGTCGATTTATATTTCATGCCAAGTGGCGAGAAGGTGTAGGGAAAGGGTGGGGAGGATTTCATATGAAAGGTAAGGTCTTGAAGTTTTGTTACCAGCTTAGTCAGTTGTCACCAAGCGTTCGACCGACGAGCAACGTATGTTTGCCGTCGAGGCGTACTTGTCTCATGGTATATGGTGTCAAGAGTGGGTATAATTGGTCCTTATTTCTTTGAGGAAAATGAACGCAGTCACTGTGATTGCGGTCGATACACAGAATAGATTGAGGCCTTTTTACTGTCTAACCTGGCAGAAATGGGTGTCGCGGATGTCTGGTTCCAACAGAACGGAGCCACAACACCGACAGCGCGGATGTTCAATGAATCTTTTGGGACAACACTTTGCAGAGCACCTCATCTCCTTGAGCAGTCACCTTCCTTGGCCGGCCCATTTCCCAATTTGGCTCTGTGTGATTTTTTTGGGGTTATCTGAGACCAACTGTTTACACTGACTGTCCAAGGACCTTACCTAACCTGAAAAACAACATACGCCAAGCATACCCGTCAATATGCTTGAACAAGTTGAACAGAACTTCAGAAATCGGGTAACTCAGTGCATTGACAATGAAAGCCATCATTTGACCGATGTCATCTATTAAAACTATGCAATAAAAAAAATTCCGTGATTAATTAATTTTATTACAATAAAAATTATATGATCATGACATCTTAACTAAGTTTGTTTTATTGACTTTTCAAATCAGCACGTTTCAGTGCCACACCCTGTACTCAACACTTCATGGAGTAGTGAAGGTACAAGCACACCCGTAAACATTATAGTTATAAAGTAGCTAGCTCAATGTATGTGAAAGAAAGTAAAGCTATTTAGAAACACAATCTGGTTAGAGGGAAATTTTCTATTGATTTGTGAATGTTGGGGTACCACTCAATTCCGATTTTTTTTTAAGAAAACCATGTAAAGGCCTTATCTCATTTAAAAATAGAGTTATAACCGCGTTTGAAAGCTTGAATCGTAGGCATAGGTATATTGTTCAATCTCGCTTTCATAACAAAACCGGTTAAATTGAATATGATCTGTAAAAGGGAATACACCCTCCAAGATCCCTAGAATAGCCTATTTCCAGACATTCTTAAGAATGAAAGTAAAGTGTTCTAATAGGTATTTATCTTTTCCAATTTTTTCTACATACACAAGTTCACAACATTCCGTGCTTTCATATAATAACATATATCATACAAATAACTGTAGGAATGGGTTAATGACATCAGCTCTAAGAGAGCAGTTTTTTCCGCCTTACTTTTTTCCACAAAATCCATATTTACTTGACTCTTACGTACACTTGAATAACCATATAGTGTGGTAAGCGGGGGTGTTTGATGCATCAAATTTTTTGCTAGACATTTTTCTATAATACCAGACTATAAAAGAATAAAAATAATATAGCCAATATTTGACAAAAACAAGCAACTTTGCATAAATTACAACAAATTTTTCCTAAATTCGCTGTAACTGGCATAAAAAGAATGGAGTTCCATGTTTGATTTTTTAAAACATCTCTTGAAGTTTTCTAAACGTCTCTTAAAAATTTCAAATTATTTGGATAAAAGATGATCAAAGAAGCCAAGCCTATCAGCGTGATCTTGGAATTAGTGTTCGAAGAGTTAATTTTCTCAAACTTATCAGTCGCACAAGGGTTAATTTTACAATTAAGAAGATTATAAATGCTTATTATTGCTTGTTACGAATTATGCTATGTACTTGTATTTTCTATTGCGTACTATGTTAGACATTCAGTGCTTTTTTTAATTACATATGATTCGTGCTATTTTCCAATGGACTTAACGACATTTGTGACGTTTATTCAACTGCTTGTTTCAACAAATATTGGACTATTGTAAGTACTAATTCTAAGTTGTTTTTATGAGTGTTTTGTGCAAAAGTCACCCTTTGTTCCTTTGTTACCCTTGCCTTTGTTCATACCCACGTTTTATGCCATATATCGCTCGTGTCTTAGGTGTAGAAACCTTTAAATCACTTTCGCCCTTCGGATACGTATTTTAAAATCATTATTAAATAATTATACCTATTTATCAGAGCTACTGACATGGTAGTTCTAACACTAAAGAGGAACGCGTGTTTATTGTAAAGACTTATATGAGGGGCACTAATTATATTTTGAGCCTTAACAACAATGAGCGTTTAAGGTGCTATCTGATGTTTCCACTGGAAAGTTTATCATTTTTAAACACAACCTTATTTGGGACATTTTGTCATTTGAGCGTAATTTGCATTATTAACAATACTTGAAAATTGTATCTCGGGGAAAAATTGAAATAACTCGTGACAATTTTCAAGCGATGATTTATTTCAAATTTACCGACTGTGGATTATCAAGGCGAGTGCATTGATCAACTTACTCCACTTTTGGTGATGAAGCCCCATCCTTTGCCACTGTAAAACACTGGTATAACGAGTTTAATCATGGCCGCCATTCACTCACCAATGAAAGCTGAGAAGGTCATCCAAAATCAGTAATTGTGCCAGAAAAAATTGATGCTGCGCAAAAACTGATAATGCAAGATTGTCGTGTGACATACTATGAGACTGAGGCAACCTTAGGCATAAGTTCAACCAGCATATATGAAATATTGCATGAACATTTATCCGTGAAAAAGGTTTGTTCTTGTTGGATCCCACATAATCTGATAAAGACTAACGTCGATTGGTTCCCGGGGGATTGCGATGAGATGCCCCCTGCGGAGTTTCGTCGGCTGGTGGAAGGCTGCCGGAGACGAGGCCAGGAGTTGGTGGTTGGATGTGACTCAAACGCACACCGTACCGTTTGGGGATCTACCAACACCAACAGGAGAGGTGAGTACCTACTTGAATATTTAATTAGTAATGATTTATGTTTGAGTAATATAGGTAATGAGCCTACCTTTGTGACTGCTAGGAGGAGGGAGGTCTTGGATCTCACTATAACTAGCGAGCTCACGAGGTGTGAGATCAGAGACTGGAGAGTCTCTGAGAAGGCATCTCTTTCTGACCACAGGTATGTGGAATTTGCTATGTGCCTGGGGGTCGGGAGGAGTGAGAGTATAAGGGTACCGAAGTTGACGGACTGGGAGGGCTTCAAGGAACAGGTGCAGTCTGAAATGGAGGACGTCTGTGGCACCCCTAGGTCGGTAACAGAACTAGAAAGGGTGGCAGACAAAGTAAGAGAGCGTCTTAACAGGGCCTTTTGTGATAACTGCCCTGAGAAAAGTCGAAATATGGTAAGAAGGGTGCCATGGTGGAATAGTCGGCTGGAGAAGTTGAAATCCAGGACTAGGAAACTGTTTAATAGAGCCAAGTATAATGGGGAGTGGAGGGAATACAAAGTGGCTCTAACTGACTATAACAAAGAGTTGAGGATGTCCAAGAGAAGAGCCTGGAGGTCGTTCTGCGAGGGGGTAAATGAAACCCCTGCGGTTGCACGACTTCGGAGGGTTCTGAGCAAAGACCACTCAAATCCAATTGGACAGTTAAGGAGGGAAGATGGAACCCTGACTGAAAGTATGGAGCAAACGGTGGAGGTGTTGTTGGAGACACACTTTCCCGGCTCGCTAGAGGACCGCCCAGATGAGGAGGAGAGGGTGAATCTGGGCGGTCATGGAAGGGATCTGGCCTTGGCGAGAAGGGAGGCCTGTGAGGTCTTTACGTTTGCCAAGGTCAAGTGGGCTGTAAGTATGTTTAGACCATACAAATCGGCTGCCCCTGATGGGATTTTCCCTGCTATGTTGCAAAATGGGGGCAACAAGCTAATTAAGAATTTGCTACATATCTTTAGGGCCAGTTGTGCACTTGGATATGTACCGAGGAGCTGGAGGGAGACTGAGGTGGTCTTTATACCGAAGGCTGGGAAACCCCCAATAGAGCCTAAGTCATATAGACCTATCAGCCTGACCTCCTTTGTGCTCAAAGTGATGGAGAAGGTGGTAGACAGACACATCAGGGGTGGGGCCCTACAGGAAAGGCCCCTGCATGGGTGTCAGCATGCCTACCAGACTGGGAAGTCTACTATTACGGCTCTTCATGATGTGGTAACACGGATTGAGGGGAGCTTGAGGGATCAAGAAATTGCCCTGTGTGCCTTCTTAGATGTGGAAGGGGCGTTCAATAACACCCTGTTCATGTCGATTGAGAAGGCTGCAAGGAGGAAAGGTGTCCAATCTAGTGTGATTAAATGGGTCGGGTCCGTTCTTAGGGATAGAGAGATACGGACTCGCCTGGGGGGCAAGTCGGTGACTGGTAGGGCTAGAAGGGGCTGTCCGCAGGGTGGGGTGTTATCACCCCTCCTGTGGTCACTGGTCATTGACGAGCTGCTCATTCAGCTGACGGAGGAAGGATTCGAGGTGGTCAGTTATGCTGATGCAGGATGCCCTTAACCTGGTCCACACATGGTGTGGACGGGAGGGACTGCGTATTAACCCGGGAAAAGTGGTTGTTGTTCCGTTTACTAGGAAGAGGACGATGACTCTGGGTGCTTTGACTCTGGAAGGAGTGGAGCTAAACTACTCCCCAGAGGTGAAGTACCTGGGGGTTGTCCTGGACAAAGGCCTGTCTTGGAAGGGCCATATGTCCAGAACTATAGAGAAGGCTACAAAGGCCTTATGGATATGCAAGAGTCTGTTTGGGAAGACTTGGGGGCTTAGGCCTCATATGGTAAAATGGGCTTATGTGAGCATCATTTTGCCAATGGTCACATACGCAGCGTTTGTATGGTGGCCAAGAATAAATCTGAGGACGGCGCAGGATCGGCTGAAGAAGCTACAGAGACTGGCCTGCCTGGGGATATGTGGTGCAATGGGCACCTGTCCGACGGCTGCGATGGAGGCGATGCTTGATTTGCCTCCTCTTCACATTCAAGTGAAGAAAGAGGCGATAAGAACTGCCTTGAGGCTTGAGGGCAAGATAGGGGTCCCATCAAAGGAGATGGGCCACACCAGGATCTTCAAAGTGATTGAGGGGATGGGTGTGGTGGGTGGTCCTCGGGACCGTATGAACAAAACATACGACTTCTCCGACACACTGAAGGTGGAAATTTTTGATCGGCAGGAGTGGGCGGAGGAACAACCAGTTATACCGGAAGGAGGTACCGTCTGGTATACTGACGGCTCAGTGATGAGCGGAAGAGCGGGATTGGGGGTCTGGGGGGCCGGTGGGAAGATTTCCATGGCCCTTGGATGTACCATAACCATCTTCCAAGCAGAAATATTGGCCATTAAGGTCTGTGCGGAGAGGTGCATTGAGAGGCGCCTCAATGGGTCGCACATTTTTATTCTGTCCGATAGTCAGGCGGCCATCAAGGCTTTGAGTTCTTGTACTTTTGAGTCGCGGTTGGCCTATGACTGTCGGGAAGTTTTGAATGCCGTGGTCAGGCGTAACGTTGTGACGCTGCGTTGGGTGCCGGGGCACCAGGGAGTGTCTGGAAATGAGAGAGCGGATGCCTTAGCAAAGAAGGGCGCAGCCTCTCACTTCATAGGCCCAGAACCATTCTGCGGAATTGGTGAAGGCTACTATAGAAGTATAGTTAGGGCCTGGGAAGAGGAGGCTAAAACCTCCTATTGGAAGAAGGTGCCAGGCTGTGTACAGGCAAAGAAATTTATTGCCTATTCCAGCAAGAAGGCGGGAATATATAATAGACTAGGAAGACAGGACTTGAGGAGGGTAGTGGGCCTGATGACTGGTCACTGTAATCTTGGGTATCATCTATCCAAGATAGGAGTTGCTGGAGACAGCCTGTGTAGATTCTGTCATGAGGCAGAAGAGAAGGCTGAGCACATTTTATGTAGCTGCGAAGTGGTTGGCTGCAAAAGAAGAGCGCTGATGGGTGAGGATGTGTTGACACCCTCTCAGGTAAGTGCACTAGATCCTAGGCAGATCCTGCGCTTTATTGAAAGTGTGGGTCTGGCTTAAATAAGGGACAGGGGCAATCACAAAAGATCTTTTAGGTCGCGGTGAGGAGGGGCTGTTTAGGCCTGAACGCCCTGTTGTTAAGTAAGTAAACGTCGATTGGTGCAAACAAGTGCTCAAGAAATATAAAAGCGGTGCTTTAAGACGTATATAACATTGTAACAGGTGATACATGATGGCTCTATGCATATGAGCTGGAAAGTAAACAGCAGTCAACTCTATGGGTGTATCAAGATGAACAAAATCCAACGAAAGTTGTTTGTGCTCAAAGCACTTCGAAACAAATGGTCACCTATTTTTTCGGAAAAATTGGTTATGTGGCAACAGAGCCTTTACAGGAAAGTAAAACGCTCAACTCAGAATGATACAACTATTTGTTTGCCGGAAATCTTCAGTGAAATAAGGAAAACAAACAAGCGCTGTCAGATCATTCCTCATCACAACGATGCGAATTCTCACACATTTTGTCTAACAACCGAATATTTGAACACTCAAGAAATTGAATTAACAGGTCATCCATTGTACAGTCCTGATTTAGCACCCAATGACTTCATTTTGTACCTAACCATCAAGGATAAATTGCAGGGACAACGATTTTCATCGATAGAAGAAGCCGTTGATGCATTCAAAAATGCATTTTGGAGAAATGTCGAGCAGAATGAAAAATGCTTGGACAATTGGTTTGAATGCATGCAAAAGTGTACAAATCATAAAGGAGAACGTTTTGAAAAACAATAAAGCAATTTTTGATGACAATTACTGTTTCTTTATTATTAGACTCAAAATATAAATAATGCCCCTCGTACAGCGTGTAAATCTTACAAATGAGTGCAAAATAAGTTTCGGTTGGAATTGGCCTGTTCAGCCATTCCATATAAGTCAACAATATCGCGTTTCATCAATAAATTCTGTAAAAAAGGGAGTGTACTTAATGAAAACATCTCACCGGCCAACAAAGTTAACAGCGGATGTTCTTGAAGATTTTGAACAATCGTTCGACTCAATCAATCAGAAGGTTATTATCACAAGCTGGGCTGAGATTACCTACTGTTTTCAGAGCTACAAAAAAGTTACATTTGCATCCTCATGGCATTGGCGTAACTCATCTACTGAAAACTACAAACCATAAAAACCGTGAACAATATTGTCGTTGGTTGATGAAAATGGTATTCAAGTTTGGATTTTTTTTTATTTTAGTGATGAGGCTTGCTTTCTCTCGGATGGCTATGTGAATAGTTAGAACTGTAGAGTACGGAGTGCTAAAAATCCTCATGCTTTCCATGAAAAATCATTGCACCCTTGTAAAATTGGCGTGCAGTTTCCCGTCACCATATAATAGGGCCGTTATTTTTTGACAGTACAGTAGACAGTGTAGTTTATCATGATTTGATCCAACAGGTGATTGCGTTGGCTTGAGCAGGACAATGCTACATGTCATACTGCAAATGAAACGCTAGCAATGCAATGGAGATGTAGACAGATTTGTACCCTCTGAGATGCCCAGATCTTACACGAGCTCCCTTTTTCCAATGAGGTTCTTTAAAAGGAATAGTTTACAGAAATAATCCTCATACAATTGTTGAATTAAAAGCAAACATTGAAAGCATGATGATTTCTAACATTAGTGAACAAACTTTAAGAATTAAAGTTGGTGCAAATGTCATGAAGTGAGTGCGAATCTGCATTCAAGTTACAAGAAATCACTAGCAACATTTACTGTGAAGTTACAGTTATTAAATGTAAAAATTTGTAATAGATTGCATCATATTAACATAGTTGTGTCCTTAATAAAACACTCGTTACTTAGGAGGAAAAGGTACCTGTTCCCGGTACATGTTTGAACCTGATCCAAAAAGTATCAGCCTTCTACAACTTTCAAACAAATTAACGGCTTTTTTTTTTTAAAAAAAAATCACCCAGAATATTAATCATACCTAAACGATGAAGATGCAACTTTAGAAGGCAATGGATTTGTTGTTGTAGTCTTTGGTATGGTTGTTGTTACTGGAGAAGAAGATTCCGGAGGCGCTGATCTTAAAACTGGTGCTGGATTCGTAGACGCTGGTGCAGGAACTGGTTCAATGTCAGAAACTTTGTGAAAGTTCCTCATGTGTTTGTAGTAGTCATTCCGATCAATATAGATACAGGAACATGCGTCACATCTCAGACAATCTTCCATTCTAACTTTGGTCAACCCGATCACTTTCTTTGCTAGAATTCATAAAAAGAAAGTAAACAAAATGAAGTACAGTAAGGCTGCTCTCACACCAGTGAAACACAACCTCGACGCAATTAAAATTACGAGACCTTGACAAGACCGAAAAACAAGTCTCCTCATGTTTGCACATCGAGGAGACGCGACCTCAATGCGACTGTTCAAGCTTTTCTTCGACTCCACCTGCAGTTTGCAAATTAACAAGTAATGAAGAAGAGGTAGTCGTTGCTAATCTAAAAAGAAAAGAGAAAAAAACAACGCAGCTGTTGGATATCACTGTATGTAAGTAATAATCATAATAGAGGAGCGTATGTGTGTGCCCAGGAACTCTCCTGTGATGAATACAAATTTAAATCTTTTTATCGGATGACAAAAGAAAGTTTCAATTATTACTTGAGTTTGTTGGTCCTAGAATTACAAAAAAAAAACGCAAACTACAGGAGTAGTTTATCTCCGGAGAAGCAATTGCTTTTAAACTTCCAGCACAAAGGCTACTTTGGCTGTTTCGTCTGCCATGATTATGTGACTGGTCGAGCGGATGTTGGACAAATTGAGTCGGATGCAACTGGTTTGATTGTTTTCTTTTTTTTGGCTTTATGTCTGACTGTTCTGCTAATGCAGACGGTGGATAATGATGATAATGAAAATGAGAGAAGAAAAAATGCCAGACCTGACCGGGAATCAAACCCGGGACCCCAGCGTAGAAGCCAGTTACGCTAACCACTACGCCAACGGCCAACGGTTTGATGGAAGTTGTGTCGAGGTCGTACTGGTGGGAGAGCGAACATATAAATATACAGGCTACGACTCGTATGGGGCGTCGAGTCGAGATCATGTCGCAATCGAGTATCACTGGTGGGAGACCTAGTTAATCCCTCGCTAATCGCGGGGTTATGTTCTGAAAACTTGCTGCAAATAGCAAAACAAAACTTATCTTGAAATAAAGTGGTTGTGCTTGTCAAATACAAAATAAAAAAAACTGGTGTGTAAACACACATGACCTTCTCTTGCCAATGTAAATAATTAAAAGCAACCTAATTTTAAACACGAGTGGATGACGCTGAATGAAAACCAACGTCTGTTGGAGTTTGATTTTGACGAGCAAAATATGGAAAATCACTAATCAATGCTGAACTAGCTCTCTAAAATATGCTTAAAACAAAAAATGTAATGTTTTTAATTTCTGTGATTTTAATTAGAGCATACCATCATGCTTCCCAACAAATCTGATGTATAGGGAAATTAACAGGATAATGTACTGTCAACAATAATCTTATTACAAGGGTGTAATCTTACTTTTATTACTCCAGTCGTTAGGAAACAGAATGAAAATGAGTACAAAAAATTTTAATAGCTAATAATTTAATTATTAATAAATAAACACAAATATTATTCAATTTCGACATAGCGCAGTACTTACAACAGAAAAAATTTTGCTTCTATTGTTGTCTGAATGTTAGTTAGGCATGTAAAGTGGTCAGTTTATTTTCATTTTTGATATTACAGTACAAGAGGCTCTGAGTTCGAGTCCTACATACTAAAACATTTTTTAATGTTTTTGTAAATTGATCACTGATTGTTATTAATTAAAAAATGAAAACCATTAGAAATCATAACTATAATTTTTAATTCAACTAACCAACTTGAAATTTTTTTTTATTTAATTAAGTTAACAAATTATTTGATGATAATTTTAATAAACTTACTTAGCAAAATAAAATTTTAAATTTTAAATAGTGTGTGAGATTCAAACTCACAGCCTCTCGTACTACAATATCAAAAAATGAAAATAAACTGACTACTTTACATGCCCGGCTAACATTCAGACAACAGTGGAAGCAAAATTTTCTCTTACATCACAGTACCGTGCTACATCAAAATTGAATAACATTTTTGCCTTTTATTTTATTATTACCTAAAAGGCAGACAAACAGACATTGGACTGTGGAGGATAGGGCGAGAGTGTCGCAGAGGATGAAGAACTACTGGGCGAATAAGAGGAATAACTAGGGATCTTCTATAAATCGATTAATTTTGCTCCAATGAGGGCCTAAAAAAAAAAATAAAAAAAATAAAAAAAAATAAATTATTAGCAATTGACTCATTTTATTCTGTAGCAGACTCATTTCTGTTAATAGCTAATTTTTATTCTGTTTCCAAACGACTGGTGTAATAAAAGTAAGATTACACCCTTGTAATAAGATTAATGTTGACAGTACGTTGTCCAATGTACTGAATTAATTTCCCTATATGTCAGATTTGTTGGGAAGCACGGTATATGTTTTTCCCCTTAAATGCACATTACGGCTGAAATCTTTAAGTACCCATTTTTATGAGCAAAATATTAAAGATCACTAATTGGTCCGCCCTTAATTTACTACTGCAGAAAAAACGCTTGAATTAGTTGCAGGTTTTTACTTTCTCTTGCCTATAATGAATATATAGGAAGGAAGTATTGTTTTTATGGCTATTTTTTTTTTTTTCGAGTTTTCACCGGAACTACACGTTTTCAGACCCCTGAACCCAAAAAACATGTTTTTATTGATTGGTCTCTCTGTGTGTGTGTGTGTGTGTGTATGTGTGTGTGTGTGTGAATAAAATATCTCATGAAAAAATATCGTATGAAGTTGAAACTTGAAACTTAATTTAGGTACTACTAGTGGACCCGACACAAACATTTTCATCAAAATTGGTCAACCTGAAGTAGTAGTTTATTCATTTAATTTTTCACTTTTTTACGACTTTCTCAAACGGTTTGTACGATTTTTTTAAAAATTGCCTCATTTACTATATTTTTAATGCTTTATAAGATAGGGTAGGCGCCATGTCAGCTGAAATTCTCGGGGAGGCTGTGCTCTCGTAGTAAAACATGAGATTTTTTAAGATTGTGGCCTTAGTATGCATTTTACGCCAAACATGTATATAACAAAAGTTGTAGAAAATTTAAAAACCTACAACTTTTATTTCAAACATTTTTGTATAACGCTCAGTTTAGCGGTAATTCATGATTTCTGTTTCTTTTTTATGAAAATCTGAAAAAAAGTATTTTTTTAAGATTTCAGCCTTATTATAAATTTTACGACAAAAGTGTATAATCAAATTCATACCAAATTAAAAATCTACAACTTTTATACAAAGCGTTTTCTCTACAGAGCCTAGTTTTAGGGTAAGTGACTTTCCGTATTATTAAGCCAAACTTAGGTTGGTTTTCATTTTGCATCATTCACTCATGATTAAAATATGGTTATGTTTTTTGTTTATTTCTAATGTTTTATTACTAATGTTAGGTTATATTGTTCATTATTTGCATTGGCAAGAAAGTCTTGTTAGTGTTTCACACCAAATTTTTAATCCATATTAATAAAATTGTGATTTTGTCTGTACAATTTTTTAAAATGCCCCAAATTTTGTTTCTACGCCAGATCTACCAAGTGAGCACCGAAAATAAGTTCAGCTAAATTTTTGTCTGTTTGTATGTTACGGCATCAAGCAACAACCGCTGAACCAAATTCAATGAATTTCGGTACGTATGTTCTGGACATTATCAAAATGAAAATAGGCTATAATTTTTTTTAATATCGTAAAGGGTTGGGGGGGTTCAGAGGGAGGGGTAAACAAAAAACTGTGAATATCTCCGTTAAAAGTCAATTTATCAAAAAATTTTATATAATCGAAATTATGAAACGTTTGAGAACAAATAAGTTTGATCATGTAAAGTTTTTCATTTTCATCCATAATAACGGAGATATTACCAATTTTATAAAAATAAACATAGCAATATTTTAGGAAACAAACAGAATAAACATAGGCCTACGCGCTGCAGATATTCATTCTGAAACGATAGTTACCTACCCTACCCCTTCCACCATTAACCTCCCCTTACCTTACACGACACACCCTTTCTCGGTCACATTGTCAAAAACGAATGACAGCCACCTTAGTAGTTAACTAAAAGTCGGTTGATCAACATTGTGGTGTTCCTATTGTGATTTACCTTTCATTTAACGGTATCATAACAGCAATTTTTATTGCTCTGTAGCAAATAATTAAATTACCGACAGTTACATTACACATACACACATTTGTGTGAGTTAATCTTCAAAACATCAATTTTCATTGCTCTGTATAAGTAGTAAATTTATTTATTTATGTAAAACAATAAAAATTAATTTTTGTGGAATCTGTTTGGGTTTCGCCCACAGGCATCCCCCCCCCCCCGACCACCAGCAAACAAAACTGGCTCTCTCGAGGTCCCAGCCTCGATTAACAATTGCATTACTATCGCACACATTGTGGTTCGATTCTACCAATTTCATCTTATATTAATCCTTCTATTGTTAATAGATTTGAAGTTTTTACAAGTACTGGTATTCTTATTTATTTTGTTTTCTTTACTCCTAGATACCTCTTAACTACGCTACGTTTTTCGGGTAAGCGGACATGCTGCTTAATAAGTGAAAAATTCCACCAGTAAATTATTACTTCCGGTTTAACAGATTTTGATGAAAATGTTTGTGTCGGGTCCCTTACATCACCAAACTTACGCCTGAAGTTTCAACTTCATATGATTTTCCGTTTTTGAGATATTTACTTCACACACAGATCAATTGGTAAAAATGTTTCATGGCTTTAGGGGACCTGAAAATGTGTACGTCTGGTGAAATCTCGACATTAAAATAATACTATCCTTTCCCTATATCTCAGAGCAGAGAAAAAGAAAGTAAAATTACAACTCCACTGAGAGGCATTCTTTTGTTACTGACTTTTTTTTGCAAGATGTTGATGTAGGTGATCCACTGAGAAAAACTAGCAAGAAAAAATAGGCACTTTTATGGTATTCTACAAAAACTGTATAAGTCACATTTTCTTTATGAAAACAACTTTGTCCTCTAGTCCATTTGCATGGTGCGCCACTCCTCGAAATGACAGTATAAAGTCTCTTGATCTCTACATCGACAAAAGACTAATGTGGAACCAGCACGTGACTATATTATGAGTTATTGTAGCAATTTTATTTCTTAATTTTATTTACTTACATTTCAATTTTATTGCATTTAGTGAACAAAGAGTAATCCTATATGACAGATTGCTTGTAATTATTATGTGTTGGTGCGTTAGATCAGGTTAACAGTTCCGAGGCATTGTTATTCAGTCTTACTGTATATGTGCATTGTGTATTCAGTTTTATTGTGTATATGCATTCTATATAATTGTTTGTAAGTAGTATTAAGTAAATTATTAAGTAATTTATTGTATTACTTCATTATAATTAGTTTATTATATCATCCGTGTCGACGATGAAACAGTCTTCTGAGTTCGGGTAGCTCACGATTGGTGCGAAGCGTAGTTTCCCTTTCAGCCGCTAAAAAGACTCTTCTTCCTCTCGTCCCCACTGATAATTCTTCTTGTCTTCTGTCAGGCGTGTCAAAGGCTTCGCAAACACCCAGGCTTGTAGTTTGTAACACCCAAGTGTTATATTAACTAAGGCTTCGTCCTTAATAGGCAGTGTGTTGCCCGAAGCGGTCTGTACGGCGTACTTCTGGTTTACTTATCTCCTCTTGCAGTGGGTTGCCTTGTCCGGGCGGATTACTGAAATAAAGGCTCCCGTGTCCACGTTAATAGAGCATGGCCTGTTATTTAATAATCCGTCAGCGATGAGGCTGTCTGACCCTCCTCGTATGATGGCTAAACTGAAAATGGCTGGAGGGGAAGAGATCTTTGGCACCAGCGGTCCCCTCTTTACGCCGGCGTTTCGTTGTTTCCCTGGTCGGATGTCAGCTTATTTTCTTCGCAGTCTCTTCAAAAGTGGCCGGGCTTCCCACATTGCCAGCACAGCTGCTTTTCATTGGTCGGTGTCTGTCGACGGTTTTGACCCGGCGTGCTTCGGTTAGGCTGGGTCTCAAATTTATTTGAGCCGTTGTACTCGTCAGGAGTCACCCTCCGTATTTTCACCAGTGTGTCTGTAGATGTGGTGACGGCTTCTATATGTAGGGCCTAAATGAGAGCCTCACTGAGTGTCTTATGGCCCTGGAGAATAAGGTGTTTTTTCATTTTGGCGTCTCAAACCCCATTGCCGAAACACTGCGCCGCATCTTCCTAGATAAATCCGACAGGCTGTTCTGGAAAAGCCTTCTGCGTGAGTTATTCAATATCAAGGGCACATTCTTGTAAGGTTTCGCCCGGCTTCTGTCTTTGTCCCCGTAACTCGCATTTGTAGATGGCCGCGAAGTTGTGCTTGCCGTATCGCCATTTCAGTGCTGTGACGATTTCTTCATACCCAGTGGTCGCCGGTATAGCACGTAGAACTTCTGCTGCCTGGCCCTGTAGCGAAGTCATTAGTACCATTGTTTTCTCTGCCGACGACCATGTGTTGAAGTTGGCCGCTGCCTCGGACTGTCGTCGAAAGACTTGCCACGAAGAACTCCCGTCAAATTTTGGTGCTTTTACTCTAATTTCGCGCCCGGATGTTGTACTGTCGGAGTGAATTACCGAGCCGTGATTTTCACTTGATTTCACTGTTTTAATAATGTCCATATATCTAATATCTATAGCCTTATCTATTTCTTCTAACCTAGTGTCCATTAATTCATTATTTTCTTTTAATCTAGATTCTACAAATTCTACAACATCTTTTCTCACTTCCTTAACATTTTCTTCTAACTTAAATTCTATTGAATCTACCCTATTATTTAAACTATCTACATTATCCCTATTTTTTCCTAACTCTACTTTTAATTCTGTCTTTATCTCATCATTACCTGACTGAATTTTATCATTAATTGCCTGTATTTTATCATTAATTGAATGTAATTGGTTTCCTCATTTCCAGATTTAAATTCATCATTAATTGGCTTAATCTCATTTAACATTTGCATTAATACAGTCATGTCTTCAGAACTCGCCATTTTAACTTAACTATTTACAATTAATTACAAAAAAATTAGCAACTTGTACAGATACAAAAATTAATTATAGAAAATAAAATAGAACTATTACAACAAATACAACAATTATTTATGAAACAGTTTTACAAGCCATGACAAGAGACTCTACAAACTAAATAAACATACTACTAATTACACAAAACTTTAAACACTAAACCTTAAATGAGCTTTACTTACAATTATTCAAAAACACCAGATCCCGCACTTCTGACACCAGTGTGACACTTATCGCTAACGTCCGTTTCGGGATCTAGGTGATTAAATAATTAATACACTAAAGTTTACAATTACAAGTATTTATTACAACTCAAAGATTTACAAAATAAATAATAAACTAATTATAATAAAGTAATACAATAAATTACTTAATAATTTACTTAATACTACTTACAAACAATTATATAGAATGCACATACACAATAAAACTGAATACACAATGCACATATGCAATAAGACTGAATAACAATGCCTCGGAACTGTTAACCTGATCTAACGCAACGATAGCACGCAATAAACACTCGTCAAAGATCAAACGAATACTAACTCACTGACCGCGCTCGGGGGTCTCTTTATATAGGTAGATCAAAGAGTTTTCTCGAAAGACACAGAGATTCGATGCAAATAATAAAAATCCTTTTTATTAGTACCGGAAAAATCTTAACTATTGTAAACAAGTTACAATAGGATAAAAGGTGTTACACAAATAGTTGTACAACAAAGATCCTTCCTTACTATAAACGGCCCTTTTTAAATAACGTTTTATAACGAACCCTATTGTTACTTTGTCAGTCTATTATTTACTATTTAATATTTTATGAATTAAGTACTAGAAATTTCTCGAACCATACTCTTCTTCGATATTGTCACATTATATTACAAGTGGTTGTTGCAGAAGTATTTAGCCTACTGTAATTTATATTCTAGTTAATGCAGTAAATAATGTTTTACTTATTTGTAGTATTTTCTGTGAGGTTTTCGTTTAATTCGTGATATTTCAATATAGTTAAAATGCTGAGGCTAGGAGGAAAAGGTACAATAGTCCATAGTGAGGTGAGGGAAATTGTAAACTATGTTGCACCACCTAAAATCCTGACCCGTGCACAAATTCTTTAATATGGATTTAAAAAATATAATAAAAAAATATTGGGCGCCAGCTCTAGTAATAGGGCATGAGAAAATTAAATAAAAAAAACTACTTTTCTTTGCATTCGACTAAAACATTTAATGCATCAATTACTGACAAACTTATCCTTAAATTGCCCTAACCTATTTTAAATATTACCAACCTTTTCCTCCCGCGACTTTAATAAAAAAAACAAAATTTAAAAACCCCTAAATATATACGAAATGAATTTATCTCCAACTAAATATCTCTGCTCTTTCCTCCTCTCCTCTTCGTTTTCCTTATCACCTCTTCACATAATTCCTCTCTCCAGCTTCTTTCACAACTGTTCCTCGCTGAATTCCAAATGGAACTGATTTCGGTCTCTGATATCCGAAATCAGGAAACCTCTGGTCGACAAGCCTCCCACTCCTACCAACCTGGAGGGCCAAAGGGAAGGAGAACCACTCCAATGGATTGGCTGTAAGTTGTTAGTTGAAAGAAAGGCCCCAAAACCCAGAGGGGGAAATACACCTGCCTAATGAATACTACCCCGTATCGGATGATCGACAGTTGGCTATATTTACAACTTATTCTCTAAATACTGTTCTAATATAATTAGGAATTACCATAACTTCCATTGTTTGTACAATTGTACTTTACAATGGTACAATGTTTACAATTTCCTTTTAAAAACAATTCCAGAACGGGAATTAGTTAGCTACACCAATAAAATGAGTAGAAAGATAATTATTTACGTATCTAAAAATAATAACATTAACGTAACATTTTTGGGATACTAAAATACCAGGTAGCCCGTATGTCGGTTTCCCCATGAGAAGGGACATTTCATTTTAATAAGTTGGTAATAGTATAATTATAGCATTTATAATTTAAAAAAAAACATAATAAATTTCTTTTTTCGTCTATAGGTTTCTCATTCCATTAACCTTTCTTCCAATTTCCGTAAATATTGGGGAAACCGACATATGGGCCATGTAGTTTTAATTAAATAGCAAGTATGAACTATTTTTTTTGTTACATATATCATAAATATAATAAACTGATGTTTTCAGTCGGCCTAGTATTGCGCACAATGTTTTCTGAATGCTAGTAGTTTTTTGTGCCAACATGTCTGCTAATACTTATAATTTTTTATTATTCCTAATTTTTGTACGTTGCAATCTGTTCAATTCAGAACAATAAGCAACCCCATAACCCAATGAGATGAGGATGATTTGTATGACGTGTAAATGAGGAGTAGTCTTGTACAGACCCAGGCCGACCATTCCTGGGAGAGTAAGGTTAATTGAACCCCAACCATCAAAGTACACTGGTAACCACTGTCTAGTATTCAAATCCATATTAAAGTAACTTCCTTTACTAGGATTTGAACTAGGAACCTTTGTCTCCGAAAATCAGCTCTTAAGCAGCTGACTCATGGCAACAACTACTTCTAGACCAACCCGGAGGGTTAATACTTATAACTGAATGAATATTTCAAATTCACTCACACAATAATAAAACCATTCTATTAAGTATTTTCACAAACTAGATTACTTACGTGAAGTGGTTGTAGATTTTTGTTTATTTTTGTTCTGATGAGATTGGGAAGGCGTTATAGTTTTTGAATTGGATGTTGTTGGTCCATTAACGTCTTTAGAATCAGGCAAGTTTTTTGAATCTGGTTCGCTTAACGCATGTATTTGTAAATGTAATTGATATATTTGAGAGTGGCCGAATCTTTTTCTGCATTTTGGACATTCAAATTGTTCTGAAATCAATTTAAAAACACAACTATCAGTTTATGTGTAAAACTTAGGTGAATTCATCAACATACACAATACAGATCAGATTTCTTCTGATTTCAAACTCAGCAGTCTGCTATTTCTTCAAGAAGTAAGGATGCCCATTTCTTCTGAGATCACCAATACCACATCCTCTTGTTGACATGTAAATAAACACCTGTTTGGGTGTTCTATCATCTGGCAACTGTAACAAATGTTAATGACTCTCTTGCATATAATTCTGAAGAATTCATAAGCCCGCCCATGGTGTAGTGGTCCGTGCAGCTGGCTTCTATGCCAGGGGTCCCAGTTTCGGTTCCTCGTCAGCTCTGGCATTTTTGTAGCACTCATTTTCATCTATCACCCCACTCACTGGCTGCATTAGCAGTAATTGCAAAGCAATTGAACAAAAAAATCTGGTGCAAAACCCTCACATGACTTTCTCTACCCAATGTGAATAATGGAAAACATAACCTGATTTTAATCATGAGTGAATGATGAAACGAAAATAAACTTCTATTCAACTTGAAATATTTAGATGAGAAAATGTGGAAAATCACTATATAGAGAAAATATTCTGTAAAAGGAAAACGTGACGTCACAGTATCTTGAGCCAGTCTAAGCCGGTGGGAGTGTCTGTATGGAAAAGTCCATTTTTAAGGAGCCGGGTGTGCGTTTACAACTTGACAATTTTGTAGTTGAGTTCTAACCTTAGCGTATTGAAGTGATTAATTAGTTATAATTAGTTAGTTATGGAAGTGAAGTGTTGTTCTACACAAATGTTAAATCTATCTTTGTGGTTCAATCTCATGTATTTATTTTGATCGTTTACAATATTGCTATTTATCGGATTTTAATTTCTAATGTAGTGTCTTCTATAATTCAAAGCTGTTTACTTTTCATTGACTCGGTTCAGTTCTGAGTTCATATAAAATAAGTGAAAATACGGGAAAAAATAAAGTCGGCAGAAAGGTCAAGTTTTGCATAGTCAAAGTCGTGAAATTAACGGGTGTTTCAAAAAGGACGCACTTCGAAGTTTGAGAACGCTAATTTATTACATTAAGTAATTACAAACTATACAAATTATACGGTATGAAATTATTACCTTTATAACATTCAGATTACCTTTAAAACTTCACAATAAATGTTCAAAATGACTTTCTCCGCTTGTAATGCAAGTTCGGACACGTTTCATAACATTTGCAGCCACTTTTCGTAGTGTTTGCTCATTAATGTTTGTAATCTCACTTTCAATATTAGCCTTCAATTCTTCAATTGTATGAGGTTTGTTTTTAAAAACCTTACTCTTTAAATTCCCCCAAAGAAAAAAATCCGCAGGAGTAAGATCTGGGGATCTTGGTGGCCACAATCCTTTTGATATCACACGATGGCCAAAAAATTCTCGTAACATATTCAGTGTTTCAGTAGAAGTATGGCACGTTGCGTTATCCTGCTGAAACCAACAATCTCGATCATGTAATTCTAACAACGCTATAAATTGTTCAATTAAGTTGCGGTACACCACACCATCTACAGATGTGTCAAAAAATAAAGGCCCAACAATATGACGCCGAGGGATCGCACACCAAACACCAATTTTACGTGCGTGTAGTGGATGTTCATGAAATGTGTGAGGATTATGAGCACTCCATATTCGGCAGTTTTGGCTGTTGATGTAACCATCCAAGTGGAACCATGCTTCGTCACTGAAATAAACACGATCCAATATTTCAACACCGTTGTCATTAACAAGAGAATGTATCCAACGACAATATTGTATACATTTCCCATGGTCAACTCCTTTCAGTTCATGAACGACACCGATGCGGTAAGGATGCAGATTTAATTTTTTTGTAGCCCTTAAAGTGGAAGATAGTGATAATCCAGCCTGTGAAGATAACTTTCTAAGTGATTTGCCGGGTGAGATAGTCAAATGTTGTTTCACATCGTCCAAAACTTGTTCTGTTAACACTGATGGTCGACCTGTGCTTTTCCAATCCTGTACACTGCCAGTCTCACGAAATTTGTTAATCAGATGCGATATTGTGGTGTTATTAGGTATTTCAGAATTGGGAAATTTTAACTAGAACTTATCTTTCACTCGTTCGTAAGATTTATATGCGCAATAACTTTCAATAATAAAAACACATTCATCCTTTGAAAAAACCATGTTTGAACTTATACAGACACTACAGACACAAATGAATACTGGGATAGCACTAGTACATGTCAGTAATACACAATGGGTCAACAATGAGTACGGTAGTGCCAATTGTTATTTGGGGGAAAAAATATTCCCTATGCAGAAAATATTAACCCTTAAACTTCGAAGTGTGTCCTTTTTGAAACACCCATTATTAATAATGTGATAACATATTTTGAACGGGAAGTGAAAGAGGGACCTGATGTATCATTGAATGATAGAAAGTGTGCCGTTAAGGAATGCGTCTTACAGGCAACAGGGATTTCAAGAAATACTTTTCCTTACTTTTTAATTCATTTCAGATTGACCCACCGGGTTGGTCTTGAGGTAAAGTTGTCGCCAAAATCAGCTGTTACACAGCTGATTTTCGGAGACGATGGTTCCTGGTTCAAATCCTAGTAAAGTTAGTTACTTTTATACGGATTTGAATGCTAGACAGTGGTTACCAGTGTACTTTGATGGTTGGGGTTCAATTAACCATACTCTCTCAGGAATGGTCGGCCTGAGTCTGTACAAGACTACACCTCATTTACACGTCATACTTATCATCCTCATCTCATTGGGTCATTGGGTTGCTTATTGTTCTGAATTGAACAGATTTCAACGTACACACATTAGGAATTAGAAAAAAAAATTTCCGATTTCATAAATGTCAATAACTTAAGTAACTGTAAGTCTGATTTTCATTTCTTATAATAGTAGGTAATAATATCAGGCAGAGTAGTAGCATTCAAGCTGCCGTTGTTATGCGGTTCGGCTAGTATCACGTGATTTGGAGTGAAAGGGCAATTCCTTTCTCACTTTCTCAAGACTATACTAGTGATTACTATAACCATGAAATTATGAGCCTGGATCTAGTTAGACAGTAATGCAGTGTTGCCATATTTGGCAGAATGGGAACAAACTTCTTATCTTTTATTATTATCTTATTATCATAAAAATTAGAAATTTAATTTTGTCCTTGCTTCAGGATTGTTAGCCAAATTTTGAAGAACTTACAAACATTACTGATTATTTCTATACTTTGTTTTCTAAGGTCTTTCTTTCGATAACAACGGTTGCTGTTCAGAGTCGATTACCGGGCTGTTCGTCAAAATTACTGAATACATTCATATTTACAACTAAAAATACATTCAATAGACTGAAAAATAACAAATAAACAATAATAAATTTAAAACCTTTTTACAAAAGACTGTATTAAACAATTAAACGTTAGGCCTATAAAATAAAAAAATTTTTAAACAAAAATGACTGAAAAAAACAGCTCACAAATGTTACAAAATGTTGTGTATGTCATGATTACATTGAACTGACTGAGTGAAGCAATTCCAATGCCCACGGGCAGGGCGGGTGGAAAGGCAACACTATAACGCAGGATGGGTGGAGGTACATGACTGCTTGGTTTACGAGGAAGCTCGTAATTTTGTTGTTAATAGTATAATTGACGCTAAACTGAGCTCTGTAGAGAAATGTTTGAAATAAAAATTGTTGGTTTTTACAATCCTACAACTTTGATTACAATATTAAAACATTTTCGCCCTACAATGCATGTTAAAGCGCGAATCTTGAAAAACAAAACATTTTCTACTACAAGAGTGCAGCTCCACCACCCCCTTCGAATTTCAGCTTATCTTTAGAGCACAATAAATTTAGTAAATGAAGTGATTTTAAAGGAAATTTTATTTGCAGTTTTTGAGGAAATTGGATGAATAAACTACTACTTCCGGCTGATCGATTTTGATGAAAGTATTCGTTTTGGGTCCTTCCTTAGGTTTAAAAGTTCCAGCTTCATACGATATTATGTTCTTGAGAAATTTTCTTCACACACACAGACCAATCAGTAAAATCACGTTTTCTTGGGTTCAGGGGTCCTGGAAACTTGTACTACTGGTAAAAATCGATATGTAAACAATATTCTCTTTCTCTATATTTCATACAGGGTAAAAGAAAGTAATCATATTAGAAAGTTATTTCAAGTTTAACAATGCCATCTGAACAGCCTCTTTTCTTGACATCTCTTGAGCATTCTGAACCATACAATAAAACACAATCAACATAATAAAACAGAAAGCAGAATCAAGGTGTGATACAATATTTTGAAACGTTCTCCTACAGTACAGACCAGCATTTAACACCACCATGCCATAGGGTCTCATCTGGCTCAGATGGTCGCATTCAGGGGGGGCTGGGGAGGCAGATGAAAAATGAGCAAAGGTCTCAGTAGCAGAAGACGAAGAATTTTCAAGAGGGCAGAAGAGCCTACTGTTGGTTTCATAATTATATACACCCGAATTTGAACACTTGCATCTCCAAAACGATGAGTTGGATTCAAACATACTTTACATCAAAATTTAGCTCATTTTATTCTGCGTTGACCTATAATAGTCCTATATTTTAAATGTTGTTTAAAAATTGCCATACCGAGGTTGGAAGACAAAAAGACCTGGTTATTTTGCTACCATAAAGAATTTCATGCGTTTACAGAAATATAACTCGAGAATTATTTGATTGACAAGTTTGAAATGTTAACACATCATAGAGAATTATATTCTTACAGGGTGTACAAAATTTCAAATTCATAAGTAATTTAAACTTTATTTACAATATTCTGAACCCTTGCTATCTCGAGTAACAGCTCAATCATTTGACACGAGCTAACTATCGTTTTATTCAGCGTGAAAAATTAGTACAAATGTATTAAGAACATGAAATATTGATTGGCCAATGTTGCAGTTGAATTTTTTAAAATTTAAAAAATAGACAGGGCCATGGGGAGGGTGAACACGACTATCCATGTTCCCAGGTTGTGTACATGACATTCTGTCAGAATGTCTACCTGATAGTTGCGCCAACCCCTGCATGACACAGTCTATTTTTCAAAATTTTAAAAATTCAACTGCAACATCGGCCAATCAATATTTCATGTTCTTAATACATTTGTACTAATTTTTCACGCTGAATAAAACGATAGTTAGCTTGGGTCAAATGATAAAGGAGTTACCGAGAAAGCAAGGATTCAGAATATTGTAAATAAAGTTTAAGTGACGTATAAATTTGAAATTACCCTGTAAGAATATAATTCTCTATGATGTGTTAAAATTTCAAAGTTGTAGGTCAAATAATTCTCAAGTTATATGTCTTTATGCTGCCCATAACAGGCAGGCGGAGAGTCAAATTATTTACTCTCAATCTGTTCGTTGCAGGGCTAAAATAAATAGTTCTGTTTCTTATCACATGGCCAGCCAATTAAATGACTGAATCATTTAAGAACAGAAGAGGTAGAGGTGTGAAAAACACTAATCAGAGTTATCTCCTCTGAAAGTAATGAATTTCATTATACAGCCAGACCCTGTGGTGAATGAAGTGAAGGTGTCATTTGCAGAGTGGAAAATATGTGCTTTTCAGAGGGCCGGGCATGCTGATAAGCGTACTTTTCTATTCAGTGAGGAAGGCATTGGTAAACCACCTCACTCCTCGTTTACTTAGTAAAACCTCTACGGGTTCAATCCAGCTATTCAGCTGATGACCTAAACAACAACAATGTCTTTATGGTAGCAAAAAAACCCACGTCTTTTCGTCTTCCAACCTCGGTATGGCAATTTTTAAACAATATTTTAAAATATAGGACTATTATAGGTCAACACAGAATAAAATGAGCTAAATTTTGATGTAAAGTATGTTGAAATCCAACTCATCGTTTTGCACATGCAAGTGTTCAAATTCGGGTGTACGTGATTATCAAACCAATAGTAGACGAGTCAACTCTGAAAAGAGCGGGTGGTCTTCATTTTAACACTTGACAAGCAAAAAGTAATATACAGTGCAATATGCACTTAGTTCAATCTTAAGGGTGGAGTCCATCTTCAAAAAAACTGGTAAGAAACACTCACACAACTTTTCTCTTGCCAATATAAATAATAAAACACATAACCTACATACAGTATAATTATTAGTAAACAATGTCAAATGGAAAACAGAACTTAATTTTAATAACGAGTGAATGCCACCAAATGAAAATCAACCTCTGTTCAACTTAAAAATATTGAAAATCACTAATTGATGCTATAAAATACGCTCTGTAGTAGAAAATTCTCAAATTAAATATAGATTTTTTTATTTCCTATAATTTTGATTACGTACAGTTTTGTTATAAAATCCAGAGTAAAGTCACAATATTTAAAATTTTTTTTACCAATTTTGATGAGAAAATGCAGAAAATCACTAACTAAGCACTGGAGAAAAAATATTAGAATTAAAAGTTGTAGGTTTTAAATTGTTCTACAATTATTGATTATATACACTTTTGCCCGAAAATGCAGATTAAGGCTCGATTCTTAAAAGCTCTCCTCCAACAATTTCAGCAGCCACAGCGCTTACTTTATCTTGCAGAGGATAAAAATTTAGTAAATGAGGATATTAAAAAATACAATCAAAGGAGCTCCATTTTGGGGGAAATTGCGAGAATACTACTTCTTCCAGTTAACCGATTTAGATGAAAATGTTTTTGTCAGATCCCCTTGTGGTACTAACTTAAGTTCCACGTTTCAACTTTGTAAGCTATTCTGTCGTTGAGATATTTTGTTCACACACATGCACAGACCAATCTGTGTTTCATTATTATTTTGCAAAGGCTTATACATCTCTTACTTAGTGAATTCACTTATTTTAATTTAATTTTATTATTGACGTAGTTCAGTTTAAATTATGCCAAAGGAAATTTAAAAGATTAGGTAGAGGTGTTCGGTTATGACCACATATTTTTTTTTCATTTTGCGCCCAGGAGACTCCAGGAGGAGTATAGAACATGTCAGTTATAGCACCTGAAATACATATAAGAATCACACAATGTATCACTACTATCAAGAAACAAATTCTTGTACGCTATAAAAAGTTTCACTGATCAAGAAATTTTTCAGATTTTTTTAAAGGAATGCAAATTATCACAACATTTTAAAAATTGGGGTAATTTATTCATGGATTTTCTCCCTGCATAAGTAGGTTTCTGTTCAAACAATTTTATGGAGTGATTAGCCACATAATAATCATTTCTGTTTCTCGTGTTATGATTGTGAACATTGAAATTATACATGATGTAACTAGGTGAACCTTCCCGTCCTCCTTCTAAGTGTTGGTAAGGAGTCAAGGAAGGAACTTTTCGAGATCTCTAGAAGGAAGGCTGCCTAAGCATAGATGGGGGAACTACAAACCAGGGTGTGGCCAAGATAACTTGTTGGTGAGTGTCAAAATTAAACCAAACACACTATCGGGGATTTTTAGTACCATGTCAGAAATAGGGGTAATATTTTAATTGTTAATAGGTTATTAAGAGAGATGTAAAAGCCTAATTTAAAACGCTGTGCGCATAGACATTGAATGCAATAAAATATAATGCTTGCTTTTGAAACTTGTGTTCCTAATTTATATCAATAGAGACCACCAAACCTACATCTGTGTGACAACCACTCGGCATACTACAATATAGGGCAAGAGAAAGTAAAAAAGAATTTTTTTGAAAATTTTGTAGCACAAATTATTCTGAACGAAATTGGTTGGTTAAGAACCTTTTTGTCAGGTTCTACAACAGATACCAGTTTGAAATTTTCAGGGTGTATTTCTAACACCAATTTCTGAAATCTGACATGAGAATTATTGTATATTAGTATCATCAATAGGTTTTAAGAAAAAAAAATCTTAAAAGTAGTTTTTAAAACTGATCGCAAATAATGTTATTACAGAAAATGTTTTTGTGCAGTAATATAGGTATTGGGAATTGTAAAAATCAGTAAAGAAATTCTAAACGTAATTTTGTAAAAAGCATCTTACAAAAAGGTTAAAAAGTTCTGAATTCTCACTACAAAAAAACAGAATGAAGATTAAATGTTCACTGGTTGTTTATAAAAAGGTACAAAGAAGATGGAGAAGGATACGCGCACTTCTCATAACAAGAAAGCGACTAACTCACAGCTGACAGACTGTGCTCGCCCGAAGGCATAATTGCAGTACGAAGTTAACAAATTAAATTACAGTAGGGTATTTGTTTATAATATTCTATAGTATGTTGTGTCGTCTGGAAACCTAATGCCTGGCTAAACTGTCAAACGGTTAATGTAAATAACAACACTGTTAATTGAAAAGTAAATATACAGTTAAAACTATTACATTCGATTTTTTTTAAACTGTTAGCCAATCTATAAAGAAATTCGGTGAAAAAATATCGGAGTAGTAAAAACTCTGTAGTCATACACAATAGAATAACCTTACTAGGGGTTCATCGGCTTGACGTAAAATTTGTGCTTTTGCACAAATGGATTGATAGACTTTAAAGGAAATAGGTTACGTAAATTAAATATATAATTAGAAAGAATAAAATAAAAACAATAACTGATGTAAATCCGGTTACATGATTTTGTGTTGTTTTTTCAACCCAGAATAAAATTGCTTACCGTATGGTACAAGTTGTTAAAACTGGCTGCGAGTTTGTAGGCTGTGTGCAGTGCAAGAAATCAACGTACCTTTTTTTCGACGATTCAGATGAACGTCTTGCAAGTGTTGTAATTGCTCCCGTTTACTGTAGAATCTCTTTTTACAGAAAGTACAATCGTATCCTAGATTAAGTCGTTCATACAGTATTTGTTTACGAAAATCATCAATGACGACCATTATGGAAACACGTAAGGTTTTAATATTATTGATCGACAGCACTCAAATTCACCCCACAGATGTGACGTCATTTTGTACGACACACGGATGTACAGCTGCTCTTCTCTTTTCAGATGAAGGCTATTTTTATGCACTCTCTTCCCCCAAACATTGTAATCGAATGCGTAGCGGCGTGTGCTGAAAATACACTGGTGAGGCAGATGAACGCTTTGTAGCCTCGCACGGGGGGATCTTTTATAAAATTGTTAAAACATACAGTATTTTGGAGTACTACATGTTATTCAACTTCTAATGAAGTTGGCTGTCCTGTTTAAATTTTTATAGACCACTGATCCCTGCACTTAACTTACGGGCAGGGATAAAATTAATTGTAATTTTATAAAAGTTGTGCTAATTTGCATTCATTTTGAAAAATAACTTGATCGATTAGGCATTTTACAGTGTACAAGAATTTCTCTGTAAATAATTTCTCATTAAATAAATAAAAAAAAACAACACCCAAACAAATGCTGAAGTAAACAGTACTGCAAGATAGATGTATTTTATTTTAGTTTCTTTAAAATCGCATCAACAGCTCGATTATTAGCGACTTCGGTAGGTTTTTAACTCGTGAAATTTCCAGACCCTAGTCGGAAATCGAACCCGGGACCTCCGCGTTGAAGGCCAACGTGGTAACACTACGCTACGGAGGCGGCCATGTAAGTATTTCATCTGAAGCACAGAGTAAGTAAAGACTTTACTTACTACTTATTCCTTGATGTTGCTTGTTCCGTATCAGGTAAACTATTGTTAATTTTTTGTGGAGTGCAAATGCGTGTGTACTTTTATTTTACTGAAGTCTTATAAAATTCTTATTTTGGTGAAATTTTAATGGCCGACGTATCGAAATCTTCTGTTAGCAAAAGCTAAGCTTTTGCATTTTGCTGAGAGCTGTGAATCAGACGTTGCGGTCACAGCGCTACATGCAGCCCGGTGTCGTATGCGGAATTTAGTACTATGCTGAGTTTAGTATATGGTTTCATATGTAAGGCTGACCTTGAAAGGAATTGAGGCGAGATACAATGGTTTCCCGTGAGCATTTTAGTATAGGGACTTTATAGACGCTATGACGTCACTACTATACTATTACGTTAGTTCACGCCCCTATCCAGAAAACCTATGAATGGGTTCACAGAGATGCAATTTATTCGATATGCTCCGCCCACTATGTGTTAAATTTATAATATTAAACTATTTTGTAAGTCTGACAACCTGTGTGACTCCACGTGGAGTTGAAATGATCTGTCATAATGTTCCATGTGCTATCTCATTGGTTGAATGCACTGCGCTAGTAGATTAATTATGATCGCAACAAGTTTATATTATTATAACAACAAATATTTGAACCGAAAAATTATTGTAACGTATTTTTCAAATTTCTCCCAAATCTTCAGTCGTGCGTTAATACTCGTACCGACTAAAACTTGGCGTATCTTGCTCTTTTATTCAGTTCTTCCTTTTGTTATAAATAAAATATTAATTAATACTGTTCTTATTAATAATTAGTACCTATTTAATTAATATATATTTTATTAAAAACCCTTGCGTAAACAAGTGTTTTTGAAAAAATATTATTAATTAACATACTTTTTATTAGTAATTGGTATTAAATTAATATAATATTTAACACAAAAACCGTTGCTGGAACAAGTGTTTTCGGACGCGTTCGTGTTTGGTTTGTTGTGTGTGTGTTTTGAGGTGTTTCAGATGTGTTTTACGTTCCTGCTGGTGTTTGAAGTGGTTTTTTTTAAAATTAAGTGACAAATTATTACAGTAAAAGTATTAGGCCTAACATTTTTGTCGTTGAAAAAATTTTATAAGTGACTTAAAGAATACTATTAATTAGGCATAGAAACTGAAAATTGGCGAACTTAATATTTCAATTTATTATTTAAAATGGAGATGTCAGGGGTCAGCAATTCTAAAAAATATTCAATGTTGGACATGGACAATGTATTTAATTATTTAACAACGAAAGTAGTACCGGACGGATTAAATGCTAAACAAAGAATAAATTTTAAGACAGTGTAAACCATATTTTATTATCGGACAAAAACTATTCTACCGGAAACGAGTTAAAGACGAAAACGGTACGTACAAATTAATTTCGGTTGAGGTGATTAGAGACAATAACGAAAAGAATAACATAATGCAATTTGTACACCAAGGCAGCAGCGATAGTTTTGAATCGGCTGCTTTGTCTTCCCACAGGGGCATCACAGCATCAACAGAGTTAATTGCTAAACGGTTTTACTGGCAAAATTTCGGGAACGATATAAAAAAGTTCATAAATAACTGTAAAGCTTGTCAAAATGTTAATCCACAAAAATTAAGGTGGTTCCAAAACTGCAACCGGTAGCAGTTCCAAAAAAGGTTATGAGCCAGATTGGAATTGACCTGATACATATGCCAGAATCTGATGGCATGAAGTACGTAGTCGTGGCTGTAGATTATTTTAGTAAATGGACCGAGGCAAAAGCTATATCAACAAAAGACGCATCAGTAGTAGCTAGGTTTTTGTACGAAAATATTATATGCCGACACGGCTGCCCAGAAATTATTATAAATGACCAAGGAAGGGAATTCGTAAATTCATTGTCCGAAGAATTATTTATACTTACGGGTACTAAACAAAGAATAACGTCCGCGTATCACCCGCAAGCAAACGGAATGGTAGAAAGACAAAACAGAAGCATAAAAACCTATTTACTAAAAGTTTTGCAAAGTAACATTAAAAAATGGCCACAAATTCTTGAAGGTGTCTTATTTGCTCAGAGAACCTCCAGACACCGAAGTACAGGGTACTCACCATTTTATCTTCTATACAACAGGGAACCCGTTTTACCGGTTGATATTTTAAATCTAGAATTACAAGAGAATGAACTAAACGACAAGGAAAGTGAATTCGACACAACAGAATTTTTTAATCACCTGCGATTCGCGTTAGAAATGAAGACCGTAACGGAAAACAAAGCTAAGAAAAACATTGAAAAAAATCAGCAAATTCAAAAAAAATATTACGACAGAAGGCATCGATCTGGATCCGCAAACATAAGTGAAGGCTCTGAAGTTCTTCTCAGAAATTTACGTAGGGATGACAAAAAAGGATGTTGGAAAGAAATACCTTGGCTTGGCCCATATACCGTAAAACAAATAAAAGATACCAATTGCATTTTAAAGACGGAAAGTGGAAAAATACTTAAAAAGAAACAGAACATAAAGAATTTAAAGAAATATATGAGCAAGGACAAATCAAAAGACTGTGATGTAAGTGTGACATCCGAAATTAGTTACAGTATGTGGTTTTACCCGGTTAATGATAATTGGCAAATTGAGAAATGTAGACTGTTCAATTTAAATTTTATCAGACCCTTCAGTATTTTAAGTTTGGTGCAATCACCGCTTACCGAACCGTTGGGAATTAAAAATATAATCGGTGACGGTAATTGCTGGTTTCGCGCTACCTATCTCGTATATCATCACGGGCAGTGAGAACTATCATGACAAAATTCGACAGCTTGTTGTCAATTTTATGCGATCTCATCAAATCGCGTGCAAAATAGAAAAATTGTTTCCCGGTCAGGTAGATGGAGTCAGCATGGAAAATAATGGTGTTTGGGCAACAGAAGTAGAAATTTTTTCGACAGCAGAGCTGTTAAACACAGACATTTATGTTTATTCTAAAGTAACTGAAAACAAATGTGCGTGGCTGAGGTTTACTAAAAGTTTTATCACAAAAAAAACTAATTTTTTGGTAGGAAACGACAGAAATAGATCAATCTACATTAGTAACAGGAGTGGAAATCATTTTGAGGTAATAATTTCAGTTAAAAGTGTGTAGTCTATTATAAATTTATCCATTTGTTTTTTTCTTATAGGCAGATATTTTGTACATATTTTGTATTACTACAACGATTACCTTCAATTAAATAACGTTAATTATTTTCAATATATCTGGCTTAATTTCGCTTTTTCATGAAGATAATAACAAGAAGGTAACCGTTCAATTTATTTTATTACCCAGGGTGAAATCCTAGTTAGTTTGTGGATCGAGTAGCATTCTAGCAATGATGGACTCACCACGGTAGAAAATAAAATATTTTGGTTAGTAATTATGCATACCTTTAAAAATTCGTATGCGTTTTAATTAAAAATAAATGGTTCTTTAAAATCGAAATCATATTTTTAAGTTTTGAAATAAATGCTGTCTGTATTTCTGTTTACAAAATAACTTCGTAAATAAAATTTAATTGTTATTGTTATGTTTTTTATAATAATTATTAACTCATTTTACTTAAAAATAAAATTTATTGCCATGAATTTTTGTGTAGGCCTACTTTATTTATGCCCCATTACAGGTTCCTTTTTAAAACGTAAAACTCTATTCGAAGACAAATATATATTCTTGGTGTTAAAAAAGTATTTATGCATGAAAAAAATCGTACTTTTCCAACACGGTTGGAATTTATACAGAATTAAATTTCCGTGTTAGATGACAAGGCACATACAAGCTTTTACCAATGTTTGTTTTTCTCAGTGTAACTTTAGTTTAAAATTATTTATTTTTAATCCTAATTAAATTATTTGGTGGATCATCATCAAAGTATACGCTACAAGACTGCGTTAAAATTCGTTTAAAACCATATTCTTCTGTAATATGTAACATGATTAAAAATAATTCATACTACATGAAAAGATTGAATTAAAAACAGTGTTAATGAGAATCAAGGTTTTCCATCGTTTATTAAAGTTACCGAAATCAAATAAGTTATGTTTAATCATGAGTGAATGACACACTTTGTAGAACTTAAAAATACGGAAAAGTACCAATTCACGCTATACTAGGTTCTATAGAAAAAAAGCTGGAAATTAAAGTTGTAGGTTTCTTATTTTCCTACAACTTTGATTATAAAGCTTTTGTTCAAAAAAGCAAGATAAAGCCGCATTTTTAAAGGAAAAACTTTTTTACCACGAGAGCATAGCCCGCTGAATTACAGTAGGCATAGTGCTTACCATATCTTGCAAAGCACAAAATATGTACCTAGTAAATGAGGGGTTTGTTCACAAAATAGCCTACATGTAGTTTAGCGCGAGTTAGTGATTGTCTGTATATTTCTTATTAAATTCAGTAAAAAGGGTTTTTTTAAAGATTGCGCCATTTTACGACAAAAAGTATGTAATTAAAAATATCAGAAAATTAATAACCCTGCAACTTATATTTTAAGCATTTTTTACATAGCCATAGCGGCAATTAGTGATTTTCCGTATTTTTAAGTCCTACAGAGGTTGCTTTTTATTTAGTGTCTCCTCATTTACTAATGAGTGGAATTAGCTTATATTTTTCGTTTTACATTGTTTACTTGTGATTAAACATAGGTTATATTCTTCGAGTAGGCTACTTTATAAAATTCAAAAATGTGTGTGTCTGTACCTATTTCTGTAATTTGACATGATGAATAGGTAATTTGCAGACAAATGTTATGCACTACCATCTGTATAGTTCAATTGCTTACAGTTTTTTTGTACATTTTTAAGTGATAGTGAATGCAAAAAAATCTTCGTAAAGAATTTCAATATCCACAATAACACAAAAAAACAATGGTTTACGATGTCGCTAACCACAACACTCGATTTTATGAACCAAAACCTACTTACGCAGGTAGAAAATACATCAGTAAATTACCACAACCTTTAAAAATTCTTTAAACATTTTACGAACAGGTGAATTGAGTAGTCTATTATTTGGAAAAAAAATATTGGATAAAGCAGACCAATACGCTTGTTGAGGTAAGTAAGAAGTAGCAATAAATGGATCGGTAAGTAATGAATTTAACACACCTCAGTATTTCCGTGCATTGCATTAACAGAAATGGCCTATGATACGTTAAATTCAGACACTGTTAACAATAGATTAGCTTCTGTTACAATCAGAAACCACTTTCAAATAAAACTTACCTCAAATAAGTTTAAAGTACTAGGCCTAATGAAACACAAATACAAACACATCCGTAAACATTATAATACCATAAATACAGCAAGAATCAAACAAAATTTGTCCCGTAACCAACAAGCTCACGTCTACATAGCTTGGCATTGAGAAAGAAACTAAAAGAACCTGAGTACTTGGGGTAGAATAAAGTTCAAAATATACGAAACTAATAAAACAATAAAAAAACAAAATTGCAAAACTAACCCGCAGAAAGGAGACAGTCTACCTGAAACCCCAGTCGATTCATTGCACCGATGCGTCGAATTCACTGGAAAGCAAGGTTGGCCTTTTGAGTTATTTGTATGGTTTGAAAAGAAAATGTAGGGTAACACTGCCACCCTACTAGCTAATAAATTATCCAAATAACGTTAAAATGGTCCTAAATGTCAAAATATGAGTGTGAAACCTTGAAAAATGTTCATTGTTTAGGTCATCAGCCTATAGGCTGGTATCAACCTCCTTTATTAAGTAAAGTTTACAGAAAGGAAAATTTGTTAAAAGAATATTATTTATAGCAGGTAAATAGTAATAATAATAATTCATAAGTTTGAAAACGAAGTAAATATATTATCTAAAATTCTAACAAAAACCAAATTTTTCTTTTAACGTGTACTTATTTATGCAGTACGCTCAAAAATGATCGTATTACTAATTAAGCTAATAAAATTAAAAACAAATTATCATTTCTTATTAACCATGCGTGTAAAAATCCGGTGGATTTTCCTTTCTTGGATCCCTAACAGTATTCTCATTAAAGATTGTGCTGTAGGTATGTGAATTTAAGAAAAATATAGGTAATCATAAAATATTTGCACTGTAGTACACAGACTATATAGTGTAATAATTCCTCTTAATTTATTAAAGTAAATACGAGAGAATATTAAACTGTGTTGCAGTATTTTTATTTTAGTATATTACTTTACACACAGGACCTATACGCATGCGCTGTTTAACTTGTGGAGTACTAGAATAAAAATAGTGGAATTAAAATTACTATAAGGGAGAGGCGCAGTGAATGTAATTTCCGTACAAGAAATGAGGCCTATGCAATGGTTTCCCGTAGTACGTATAAGGGAAACCATGGCATATCGCCTCCACGTGCATATTAGAAGGTCAGACGGTCTATGTAATACGTCCTATACTAAATTCAACATGGTACTAAAAATAAAATACTACACCGGTGTCGTATGCGGAGTTTAGTCCTATGAAGAATTTAGTATAGCGTTTCATATATATATATACAAGTATACTATTATAATCCTTCTCTTTTTCATTTTTTCACCATAAGGGTCGATTCACACACATCCGTCCACGCGACGTCTTAGTTCCGTCATTCCGAGAAGTGTCAGTCAAAGAAAAATATTTTTCCTTGAAAATTAATGACATTGTCTACACTGAGCATCGGGACCGTCCCGAATTCGGCGCGTCAGTCTTGTCGCCGTCACCGCGAACCGTCAAAACGATATTTTTTTCTCGACGATATTTTGTTTCTTACGGACGAGTTTATCTCTATGTAAAATGACAATGGAGTTTGACGGAAGGAAAACTGACGTACGTGTGTGAATACTGTCATCATTTTTGACTTCGAGTGGCCATGCCGGTTCCTTTTCGGAACGGTGATGTGACTGATGTGTGTGAATTGTTCTTTATACGTAATTTCAAAAAAAATTATATTTGTGACTTAAGTTATTTACAAATTAAAATACAGAATCATAGACTTAACGTTGCATGGGCGAAGCCACGACGGGTCGCTATCTATTATATAAAAAGACATGTCCTGATTTATAGATCAACTTAAGTTTTCTAAGAAAGGAAAGTTGTCGCTAAGAAAGGATTTTGCAAAATTTTTATTTGAAATGGTAGAATTCGCAAAAATACCTTCCCATAAAAAATACAGACAGTATACTTAAACAGCCGATTCTTTATTTACGTTTGCGTGGGCGAAGCCACGCGGGACCCGCTAGTAAGTAATAATACTATAACGCATAAAAAAACATAACACTTATTATGCTAATTACAACAATTCTGGAATTAATTCTGTCTAAAATGTAAATCCAGTGTTAGGTCAAAAGATTAAACACTATGTACAGTACAACATCCGAGTGACAAAAGTAAATCATAGATTAAAATCGGTGTTGAAGTCAATTCAAGTTCTGGGAAAATAGCTATAGTTTTGTAATTGATCTGCTGTTTACGTATGCCTATGGAGGGGGTAAATGTGTGTTGGAGAACCAGCAGTAAGCATAGCGCTTCGCGTTGATTCTTCATCCTCGCATCAGTGGGGGGGAATTTTTGCTATTTCTGCCCTTTAAAATCAAAATTTTGAAAAATCCTTTCTTAGTGCACGCTTATACAAGATAAGAAAGCTAACATCCTAATTTCAAGTCTGTAGCGTCAGTAGTTTTGGCTGTGCGTTGATCTATAAATGAATCACCCTGGACATGGTTGTCCTTTTATGTAATAGAAGATATATATATATATATATACAAGGCTGACCTTGAAGCATGTACAATTTAGTACAGATGCTGACGACGTCACTATTATTACAACGTCACTATACTATACGTAGCTACTATATTAACTAGCCTATACTATTTCCCCTGTCCACAGAATTTTCATTTAGTGTCTCCTCATTTAATAATGAGTAGAATTAGCTTATGTTTTTCGTTTTACATTGTTTACTCATGATTAAACATAGGTTATATTCTTCGACCACTTTATAAAATTCATAAATGTGTGTGTGTTTACCTATTTCTGTAATTTGACATGATGAATAATTTGCAGACAAATGTTATGCACTACCATCTATATGGTTCAATTGCTTACAGTATTTTTTGTACATTTTTAAGTGATAATGAATGCAAAACATTTTTGTAAAGAATTTCAATATCCACAATAAAACAAAAGAAAAAACAGAATGGATTACGATGTTGCTAACCACAATACTCGATTTTATGAACCAAAACCTACTTATGCAGGTAGAAAATACATCAGTAAATTTACCACAACCTTTAAAAATTCTTTAAACATTTTACGCACAGGTGAGTAGTCTCAAACCCAGTCTTTTGATTGCATCAATGTGTCAAATTCACTGGAAAACAGGGTTGGCCTTTTGAGTTATATGTATGGTTTGAAAAGAAGATGTACGGTAACCCTGTCACCCTACTAGCTACTAAATTATCCAAATAACTTTAAAATGTTCCTAAATGTCAAAATATGAGTATGAAACCTTGAAAAATTTTCGTTGTTTTAGGTCATCAGCCGATAGGCTAGTATCAACCTCTAGAGGCTTTATTAAGTAAAACGAGGAGTGAGGTGCTTTACCATTGCTTTTCTCACTGAGCGGAAAACTATG
The DNA here is from genome assembly GCA_035578175.1 of Catonia carolina. Taxonomy (NCBI): domain Eukaryota; kingdom Metazoa; phylum Arthropoda; class Insecta; order Hemiptera; family Achilidae; genus Catonia; species Catonia carolina. Next base: position 8,127,786 of record JAQMRL010000004.1, read on the forward strand.
CTTACCAGAATATTAGGCCCTCCGTAAAGCATCTACTTTCCACCCTGCAAATGACACCTTCACTTCATTCACCACAGGATCTGGCTGTAAAATGAAATTACTCTCAAAGGAGATAACTCTGACTAGTGCCGTTTGTTTACATGTCTACCTTTTCTGTTGTTAAATATTTCAGTCATGTAATTGGGCGACCATGCGATAAGAAAAAATTATTTTTTGTAACCCTGAAACTAGCAGATCGAGTGCAAATAATTTAATACTACACTTTCCTGTTATGGACATATAAAAATGTTTACGGAGAATAAAATGTGTTAAAAGAATATTATTATAGCTGGTAAATAGTAATAATAATTCATAAGTTTGAAAACGAAGTTAATGTATCTAAAATTTTAACAAAAAACCGAATTTTTCCTTTAACGTCTTCTTATTTTTGCAGTACGCTCAAAAATGACCGTATTTTGTAAACTAATTAACCTAAAAAAAATATAACAAATTATCATTTCTTATTAACCAACCGTGTAACAATCCAGTTGGGATTTCTTTCTTGGATAGTTCCCTTTACAATATTCTCATTAAAGATTGTACGGTATGTGAATTTAAGAAAAATATAGGTAAGCATCAAATATTTGCCCTGTAGTACACATACCATCTGGGTGTAATAATTAATTCTTCTTAATTTATTAAAGTAAATACGAGAGAACATTAAACTGTGTTGCAGTATTTTTATTTTAGTATATTACTTTACACACAGGAGCTATACGCATGCATTGCGCTTTTTAACTTGTGGAGTACTAAAATAAAAATAGTGAATTAAAATTACTATGAGGGAAGAGGCGCGGCGAATGTAATAAGGGAAGAGGCGCAGTGAATGTAATTCCGTACAAGAAAAGAGGCCTGGTGCCATGGTTTCCCGTAGTCTGTGTCCAGGAAACCATTGCATCTACCCTCCACGTGCATCTACAAGGTCAGACAGTCTATGTACTATAAGCGCATCAGCTCGTGATCCGTGTGAGGAATTTCTGTTACGGCATGTAGTGAAAGATTATACTATTCATAAAAAAAACATTTACCATAATGTTTATTTATTTATTTATTTATTTCATTTAATTGTTTGCAACAGGCCGAACACGGCCCAATTATAGAAACAATATTTCATTACAGAGCAAAAGACAATACAAAAGTAAAAAGCAAATAAAAGGATAGAAAAATACAATCAGAAATAGTCAATAATGCAAACAGAATTAAATATAACTAAAATAGCATTATATACTAAACTTTTACAAATAATTTACTGATTAACAATCATGATAGAGGTCCAAAACAAAAACAATAAAAAAAAAATAAAAAAATAAAAAATAAAAAATAAATAAATAAAAAATAAATAAATAATAAATAAAAAAATAAAATAATGTTCTTGTCATTATAAAGTAACCTTTTGTTTTATTTTTTCAATTTATTCTATAGTATAGTAACTCTTTTACTTTTCTTTCATTGTATTGCAGTCCTCAGGAATTAAAATATGTACGTAGCATAGAAAATAAGGAAACTAAAAATATATACGTATTTCATAACATTAATTTATAGGCCTATTTTTAACGGGATGCAGGTACGCTCCTTTACGCGATTCCTAATCACAGTTTTTTATAACGGATGCAATAATTTGTCGCCCTTCCGAATGAATTACCGCTTTATTTTTCCGAAAAGACATATTAAAATAAAAAAAAGGTATGAAAAATAGGCCTACACGTTGAAATTTACCTAACACAAAACAAATAACTTTTGCCACGTTAACACACTTTAAATTTCAAAATAAAAATCACTTTAGTGATCAAAAATCATGAATAATGATTAACACATCCGAGACGCACAAGCACAAATATACAACTGTATATTGTGACACGTGTATCCGTTGTGGAAAGCAATAATAAGTAGGCCTATAATAAATTAATACATAGACATAATAATAATATTTACACGATGACTAAATGTTTTTGTACTGCCCGATAAGACAAATACATTACTCACATTCTATTACGCCACCCGCCCCACTTCCCCAGGCGACACAGATCATGAGCTGGGGCGCGTACAGTAATAAGTCCTATACTAAACTCAGCATGGGTACTAAAAATAAAATACTACACCGGCATTATTGTTATTATTTTCAAACGCCAGCCCTGTATGGAACGAATACCACCGAAGGCTGCCGAATATGTCCGAACGCGCAGAGCGTTCTTCACCGCTAGCAAACAAACAATTCCGTTTCAGCGCCGCTCTTATGCACCTCTTTCATCTTCGCTCTGCTCGCAGCTCTATACTATAAACGCACTTTACAACAAGTATAGTGCCAGCCGCATTGGCGTAGTTGGTAACGTGCTCGCCTCTCATCATGCGGTTTTGGGTTCGAATCCCATTCAGGCACAGCATAATTTCATAAGTTGCAAAAATCATTTCATCCTTCACCGTCTGCATTAGCAGTAATTGCATAACAGTCGGACATTAAACCCCAAAAGAAAAAAAAACAAGTATTGTGCGGTTCCAAGCTCCTTGTAGTTGCGGGTTGAAGAGTGCGGGTGAGGTATATTGAATGAGTGACCCATGCTGGGGGAACGATTGTTGTATTACTCTGATACAAAATATTCGTTTTCAAACTTTCCCTATTTAACATATTTGTTTGTATTTATTACATTTATTTATTTACATATTTTGATATAAATTGGTAAATTAAATATTATGAATCCGACAAGTTAATAACCCGGTAGGTATTTGTTAAATTAATGAGCCGGATGATATGAATATGTTTTTAGTCTAGTTAGTACACCCTACCACTACAAATGCAGCAGCAGTGAAACACTACTAACACTCATTCATTCTCCCACTACTATAGTTTAGTATAGAAGAATATCTACTTTAGTTTAAACTTTTAGACCTAGTACATCCGAATAGTTTAAGTACAAAATTCTCTCATTTTTCTTTTAAGAGTATTGTTGTTAGCTTCCTTTTCATAAAACAGTAAAGCTTTCGCGCGTAGCTCCTCAGAAGTACTAAGCATATTGTACGCGTTGAGTTTGCCTTTTCCAAAAAAGAAATAAGACGTAGTGTCAGATCCAGTCATAGCATACATAAACAACATTACATTCTGCAATTCTCCTATCTCTTCACGAATTTTCCTGATATCATATTATGTTGATGGTGTACCAGAGGGTTTGTGGAAGAATAGTTTTAGCTTTTCACACTGTGGTAGACCAATTAATAAAACATAAATATCAGTGTCTTGTCCAACAACAACTATTGACCTATCACTGTGGCTCTTGGAGACGTTTATTGCCATCAAACACAATTAATTTAGTTTAATCTAGCCATCAAACACAATATGGCAATCCTTCCCATACCTTTTGACTACGATGTCTATATACGAGTATCTTTCAATTATTCTGCTGTATGTTTCCGTGTTGGGCCACAAAACAGAAAATATCTCCGCATTTGTTGTTGAAGAATATGCAGATATTGAAATAGTTGAAATGGCAATAGATGTCTCCGAGAGCCACGGTGATAGGTCATAGTTGTTGTTGTATGTTGCAATGTGCTGTTTACAGTATTAGTTCAAAATGTTTCAAACAATTGATCAGCCCGCCGACTGTTAAATTCGTTCCGTTATACGGTTTTTGACAGCAAAGAACATTTCAGAGGCAGAAATTCATCGCCAGATAACTGAAGTGTACGGCCTCAATGCGATGAGTGAGAGCAAAGTTTGAAAGTGAGTGAGAAATTTTAAGAATGGGCGGGACAATGTTCATTATGAACCGCGATCAGGCCGACCATCAGTGGTGACAGAAGATTAATTTTGGTTAATGTCGTGGAAGAAAAGATTCATGAAGACCTGCGATTCACAATTTCAAGTTTATCATTGGAGTTTCTGAATGTAAGCAGAACAACTTTGTACATAATTGTGTCTGAAAATTTGCGATTTCACAAATTGTGTTCACGTTGGGTTCCCAGACTGCTTACTACGGATAACAAAATTAAAAGAATGGCTTGTTCTCTTAAATTTTTGAACTGATACCATAGAGAAGGTGATGAACTTTTAAAACATATTGCCACAGGGGACGAAACATGGGTTTCTCACATTACCCCAAAGTAAAAACGTCAGTCTATGGAATGGCGTCACAAGTCAACGCAAGTCAATGTCAAGGACAAGCAGACAATCTCAACACGCAAGATTATGGCTACAGTGTTTTGGGATAGACATGGAGTCTTGTTAGTCGAGTTTATGCAGCGAGAGACAACAATAAATTCCACCGCTTACTGCGCCACCCTGACTAATCTTCGCCGCGCAATACAGAATAAGCGACGTGGCCTTCTGACATCTGGATTTTGTTGCTGCACGACAATGCCAGGCCCCATTCTGCCATTCGAACGAAAAATCTGATCAGATCATTTGGATGGGAACAGGTTGACCACCTGCCGTATAGTCCAGACTTGGCACAAAGTGATTTTCACTTGTTCCGCTACCTAAAGGAGTTTCTCGGTGGCAAGCGGTTTGGCACAGATGACGACGTGAAAGAAGCTGTTCAAGACTGGTTATCCTCACAGGCGGCGGACTTCCATCATACAGGCATAGAAAAGCTTGTTGAACGTTATGATAAATGTATAAATAAAAATGGAACCTATGTGGAAAAATAAAGAAAGATGTAACAAATACAATAAAAAAGGTTATTTGAAAAATCTTACATTGTTTACTTTTTTTTAGAAATCGGACCTTACTTTCTGAATAACCCTCGTGCATAATCTTTTGGACAATAAATAGCCTTTAGGCCTGATCATATTATTAAACTCAAATGGTTTTGTATACAGTTCTTAAATGTAGTCTGAAAAACGGAAACTTTTTATAATACCTACATAAATGTTTGCTCTTACACTCAAAAATACATACTAAGACACTTGTGAAATAAGTTTATTAATTTAAAAAAAATAATGTCCTAGTGGCGCTTAAATTACGCGAAAAATTATAACTGCAACATAGCAACCGACAGCCTCGACCTTCTATCACTGAACGCCGCCACAACTGAGCACTCTACATTGCAGCGGCTGGTTTTGCCATATTACTACAATAAAGTAAGTACTGTTATATATCATTTTATAGATCTTAAAAAGGACTAAAAGTTTTGTTTGAAACATTTTTGTGTAAAATGTAAGTGTAAATAGTTGTAAGCCAAAAAGTAATATTACGTAATCAAATTTATAATGTTTTAGCAGCTTTGTTATGAATAACTACCGAACGGTAAAAGATACGATAAAAAAGATTAGGACATTAGTTGTAGGAAATATTATAAGAAAGACAACAAAAAAAAATTTAATCCAATATCTTGTTTAGTTTTTAAAATAAACGCGATTTACGAAACCCTTGCAATTTGTAACTTTGGGGGGTCGATGGGGGGTGAAGCAAGGGGGTACGGGTGGGGACTTTTGGCAGTACACTTGTCTAAACTATAGTAATCGATGGAAAAAAATTAGCTTTATACTATTTTTTTCCTCTATCGGGTATTTCTCGACACAGGTTGACTGGACTATATAACAACGCACTGCATTCCTTCAAACTACACAGAGCTGGGACTCAGCAATATAGTCCAACCGTCTTAACTTTGCTACTACTGTCAACAAACCCACGCCAGCCCCTAGAGTGTACGCTAGGGTCCACGAATTAACTTTGTTCTTATTTTTTTAAATGATTTACACAATTAAGTAACTTGCATAAATAGAAAACTATAAATAGAAATGAAGAATCAAATACTATAACACTGAAATCCTAATTGAAAATAAATTATAATACACTGAAGAACGATGCAAGACAATACGTCATAAGCGACTGGTAGGCGGTAGCATATTAAAAGGATGACATGTTCTTTGTCAAAAAAGTGGAGAGAGATTTATGGGTTTGAATTACTCTTCATCAAATTCAATTGTGAAATAACGAGTGACTATACTAATACTAGATAACAGATCATTAAAATTAAAATGTTTCTTTTAAAAATCTCTTGTTTCGTCATACAGATCAGAGGTAATACGTGCGTATAACTAGTAACCACTTGTAGCATGACATTAACCTATATCTTAGTATAAGTGGACACGGTCATATGATCAGTTTAGCCACCACATTTCTTATAACACATAAAACAATTAACAAGTAATACTTGGTATATATTTATATATTATTTCTTTTAACAAGTATCAATATAATGTAAATTATTAATACTGGCATAATTCAAATAAACATTTTTATATTTAATGGTGGATACCAGTTAATCGTCGGTATTTATGAAATTTATGTAATTATATTTAAACGACAGAGGGAATAAGTAATAACTCAGCGGTCCAATTCTGTTTCTTTTGTATATTAATAGGCTACCAGAAGTCATACCTAATGGCAGAGCTTTGTTGTTTGCTGATGATACTTCAGTAATCAGTAACAGTTTACTGGTAGATGCTCTTGAAGTAAATACACATGTTAACATAGAGACGGACTCTATGTTTTCAAATCAAATGTTATTAACAGTCAATGGGAAAAGTGTCAGTACTTGCAGTTCAAAAACAAACATAACGTTAAAGAAAGTAGAGAAGTGGATGTATTTATTCATAATAATAGTTTAGAGCATGTAGAAACAGTGAAGTTCCTAGGAGTATCTCTAGATAGATTTTTGTCTTGAGACTTCTATATCAATCAAGATTGTAGTAAAATATCATCTGGGGTATTTGCACTAAAACAATTTGCCAGATTAAATGATAAAAAATAAATAATGGCAGCTTATCATGGCCTCATTCTGTCTCATATCCGTTACGGTATCTTAGTATGGGGTAATTCTAGCATGGGTAATATGAATAGGGTTTTTAAAATTTAAAAGGAAGCTATTAGGTGTATGGTGGGAGCTAACCAGCTAACCTCATGCAGGTCGCTATTTAAGGAGCTTAAATTGCTTACAGTTCCTTCTCTCTACATTTTTGAGGTGATTATATATGTTAGGCAAAATAATTTTATGCAGAATTTCAATGTTCGTAATCATATCACGAGAAACAGAAATGATTATTACGTGGTTAATCACTCCACAAAATTGTTTGAACAAAAACCTACTTATGCAGGGAGAAAATTCATGAATAAATTACCCCAATTTTTAAAATGTGATAATTTGCATTCCTTAAAAAAAAATCTGAAAAATTTCTTGATCAGTGAAACTTTATAGCGTACAAGAATTTGTTTCTTGATAGTAGTGATACATTGTGTGATTCTTATATGTATTTCAGGTGCTATAACTGACATGTCATATACTCCCCCTGGAGTCTCCTGGACGCATTATTTAAAAAAAAACGAGCCAGCTCCTTTGTCGATTAGTTCCAGTAGTAACTTGGGTACGAATGAAGAGTGCTATTATAAATTGTTAGCTAGTGTGTTAGAAAAGCAGGTCTATGTACTGAAAACTTTGTATACAATTGGTTATATGCAAGAGTCAATTATCAACAGCAAACAACTTTTTACTTTCTCTTGCCATTTATCAAAAATATATGGAAGGAAAGTATTGTTTCCATGTCAATTTTTAGAAATTGAGTTTTCACCAGATCTGATATACATGTTTTCAAACGTCCTGAACCCTAAAAACACATTTTTAGCGATTGGTCTGTGTGTGAACAAAATATTGGATAAAGCTGAAGATTGGAAATTCAGTTTGATACCATTACCAGACCCGACGAGAATTTTTATCAAAATCGGTCAACCGAAAGCAGAAGTTTATTGTGTGATTTTTCACTTTTTTGCAATTTTCTCAAAAACGGCTCCTACAATTATCACTAAAATTCTTGGGAAGGCAATGCTCTCATAGAAAGAAATATTTTTTTTAAGATGGCGATCTTAATATGCATTCTAGGGCAAAAGTGTATCAAAGTTGTAGAACATTAATAAACTTACAACTTTTATTTCAAATATTTTTTGTACAACGTTTAGGTTAGCGGCAATTAGTGATTTTCTGTATTTCTATGTTCTACAGAGGTTGATTTTCATTTTTCGTCATACCCTCGTCATTAAAATTAGGTTAAATTTTTCTCTGAGTACTCATGATTAAAACACGTTATATGGTTTTCATTAAATTGGTAAGAGAGAGTTGTGCGAGTGTTTCACACCAGATTTTTTTAGTTTCAGTGTTCAGTTTGTAATAACATTTTTGTAAAGAATCTCGTAAAATAATTGAATTGTAATTTACAGTAGCGATTAGCATAGAGATTTACAATTTCATTAATAAATTAGTTTAAAAAGATAATGATGTCCTCTCGTTTATTATAACCAGATCCAGATACTGAACGAACCCGGACCAAACGTTACAATAAGATATTAAGAAAAGCGAAGGATAAACAAGGTCATTATATGAAAATAATTTATTTTCTTAACCAGAATAAATAAATCATTTATTTGATAAAGTGATACAACCATTATAATCTACTATATGTATATATAAAATGCATCCACCGATGCGATAGTTTTAATTTCATCGCTGATTATCGACAATGGTATTGAGGATGCATCATTTTGCGATAACAATGTTGGTTGATTAACCGAATGGATTGGGTACAAGTGATTATCGCTTGGTCAGGAAGAAATTTATGATCTGTGACGGTCTGGTTAAAATATTTGGCATCAGCATTATCGCAGGTAGAAAAGTGGTGACAGCAGTCCGGGTGAAGTGGTGGCACTGGTAGCTATTACACGGTAACAACATACCTGCAACAACATCAGAAAACTACAGTAACAGTCACTTGGTCCACCGTCTTTCGTTTCAATCGCTTCACCAAACGCACAATCGCCACACAACAAAATGTTTCACTTACATCGGTGGGTCAGCCTATCAATTCCAGTTGTATCCGAGAAGGAAGAATTGCACAGAGGCTGTATGTGACTGGTTGCGTTCCAATTGATAAAGTAGACAATCACAAAATAGTCTTAAGGTAAGCGGAGAGTGAATGCTGGTCGCAGGCACTGATTCATGCTGGCCAGTGTACACTGTGGGAGAAGGTAATACGCGCTTAATTCTTCATTCAGTTTTCGGTATTTCAAGATGAGTTCCAGTAGCAAGAGTGATGAATATTTCTTATAGAAATAATTAATTCCTAATAGAGAGAGAAAAATCGCATACAATTAAATTCGTATTTATTCGTTTATACGAAATTGTTATCATTTAAAGACGATACCATTAGTGACATTAATAATAAGAGAAAATTGTACTGCGAGTACCATCATCTTTTTCCACAATTAAAAATAGATAAACACAGTTTTAATACATTTATTACACCCGTTTTAATACATTTAAAACACAGTTTTAATACAACACAGTTAATACTGTGATTAACACAGATTAATACAAGGAAACGTTTAATTTCAAGTAAACTTCCCTTACAAAAACAATGGTGCAATTTGCACTAGCAACCAATATTTCTAGAAGTAAGACTTGTGATTAGCCTACTTTGAGGTAGAAGCCTACGTATTTTGACAACCGTTATGTAACATTATAAAGCATTGTTTGGCTAGTAATAAGTTTTTAAAGTTATCTTTATACACCTATCTTATTATAATTACTTATTAAGTTATTATTTATGAATTTGTTTATACGATGCCAAGCACACAGCAGGCCAGTTTATACAAAACAAACTCGTGAGCTAATATGAGCAGGTTCCCCCACCAGTGTTTACTGTGAGACATACGATTAAAATATAATGGCATATTTCTGGTAACAGGTTCCCACTTGTAAGGGACCTGTGACCAGCATTCAATATCCGCTTACCCTAACATCACATACACATGTACAAGGCTGATCTGAAAAGTACGCCCTCCAAAGCATTGGGCACACAATGACACTGTTCATGCAATCTTGAGTTGTTTCTCACACTCCCAAAGAAAAGCCTGCGCCTACCTCACTGGGACACTCACATCTTGGTTCGACAGCCTTCTGAAATGGAACCCCCAAAGGCAGCGCAAAATTTTCTGTCTTTTTGTTTTTGAATGCGATAGGCCTTAAACCGATCAAAATTTACGACAAAAGAAAGAAGCACGACAGTGTCATTTTCTGAAGACACAATCATGAAGATTGGGGAAGCCATGCATGAAGATCAGTGAACCCCTCTGAATGATCTCTGCGTTTCAGTCCCTCAGGTATCCTGAAGCACGCCTCATAGGATTTTAACGGAAAATTGCAATATAGGAAGGTGACCACAAGATGGGTCTTGTGAACGCTGGCAGAAGACCATCAACGGCAACAAATTGCCTTGTTACATTCGGCCGGAATGCGCTTCAACGTTTCCACAATGAAAAATAGACAAACGGTCTATTGTATTCGGTCGTACCCTCATACATTTGTACTTGAGGTGGGAAATTAACCTAGATCCAACTATCGTCTCCCATATACATGGTTATTTTAAATGATGACCCAATTTTATAAATTTGTATTTATTTAAGCATAAATTCAAAATGAAAAATGAATACACAATTAGAAAGAGGAAGTTTCAAAGTTTTTTTTACACACTTATAAAATGTTCAATGTGTCCTCCTAGTGCTGCACGGCGAACATCTAAAAGAAAGCCAAACTCACCCTACACACGAGAAAGCGTATCTCCTGTTACTGAGTACACCGCAGCAGTGATACGGTTCCGCAGAGCGGCTCCCTGAATTGGGCGGTGGTAGTTGCAGAAATGGTCGCTAGAGTTCTCGTACCAATGGGCTGCCAGCCGCCATTGCATTGGAACATGAAAGAGACTCGCCAAAGATAAATGTGTTCTGGCCTTATCTTGTACAAAGGTTTACCGGATAATTTTTTTTCATGGAAAGAACTGTGACTGGAATGACATACCTGGACATGCTGGAATTTTCCAATAATATGGAAACATCCGCCCCATTGGTACCTCGATGTTCGAAACTTTTGGAATCAGTCCCTTCTTCTACGCTGGATAGGACGCAGGGGAAACCACCTGGCTCTACACTACTAGCCATCGAGATCTTCTGATCTCACCCTATGTGACTATTTCTTATGGGGTTGATGTCAAGGAAGCAATTTACATCCCACTTCTACCAATAACTCTGGCCGATCTGCGGAACTGTATCACTGCTGCGGTGCACTCAGTAACAGGAGATACACTTTCTCGTATGAAGGGCGAGTTTGGCTTTTGTTTAGATGTTTGCCTTGCGGGACACATTGAACATTTATAAGTGTGTAAAAAAACTTTGAAACTTCCTCTTTCTAATTGTGTATTCATTGTTCATTTTGAATTGATACTTAAATAGATACAAGTTCATAAAATTGGGTCCATCATTTAGAATAACCCTGTACTATGATATAGGTCAATTTATAGTGTATAATTAGTTCCTCGGCTAAAATTAGTGAACGCCTGGTACTTGAAAATCCGCGAACAATCACTGAGAAGGACAGGCCAGGTGGTTCTGTTGATTAATCGCAAAATGTACCGACATGAATTTTTCCAGATTGGGAAATGCGGGTCCACCCGTATTCCACGACTGATTACCGATTGGACAATGGAAAGAAACACAGTTTTTGTATTCTTTTCACAAGTTCTCCCTCAAATCGTTGAAAATGTACATTAGTTTCCAAGTTCTTTGGCAAAGATATTGTACGTCCTCATCTCAGTGACGGAGACATTCAGTTTTTATTTCCAAATACTTAACAGACAGCTCCTTCTGTACTCACTTTTAGACTATTTACTCAAAAACACTCTATTACGATCAGCCCCCCCCCCATTTATTACACTTCTGTGCCCTAAGAGGCAGAGTACGCGGCATGTGAGCTGAAATTTATGGGGGGAGACTGCACACTAATGGAAAAATGGTTTTTAAAGTTTGCAGTTTTAATACGCATTTTAGGGCAAAAGCATAATACAGTGTCTTTAAAACGTAAGAGTTAAACACCACAAACACCAAAATCTTGGTTGAATGAAGTAGATTGTATATTCTAAACGTATAACAAACGAAACAATATAAGGTATTGAAAAATACAACCTACAGAATCTGTTAAGAATAAGCTACTCATGCCGTTATGATTCACACTTGAAAGAATGGTTTCACTGAACGAAATTATGACTCGAACAAACTGGAGGCCTTTTCCAGCAACTTTGTGGGTAATGAGCTACACATTTATTTTTTTCACAATCAAAATAAATTGGCTACTATTGCCAACTTATCAACAAATTATCTCATTTGTTAACAATTCAGTCATTTTTTAGTAACCATTTAGCCTGGTTTTGTTTTAACAATCAGCAAATTTCAAAATTTCAATTTTGTTGTTTACTTATGCCACTTAATTTATAACGATTTTCTCAAAATTTCATTCTTTATGTGCTGAATTTAAAAAAAGACACTCTAGCATTTAACATTAAACCAAAAATGGTGTTATTTTTGACTCCTAATATTTGTTTTTTATGTCTGTATGTCAGATCTGGTTAAAACTCTGCAAAACACAGTTTTCGGACCTGTGTTGAGTTTTTCACATAAACCAATTAAAGCCTTAAATATGTCAGTATGGCCTCATTTCACTGGGGTAACTCAATTCCAGGGGAATTCTTTTGCCCATCGTCACTCCCTGGCAGTGTTTCTGGACCTATGTTTAGGTAAATATTTTTTCTTTTTTAAGCCATACAATTGCTTCCTAAAGTTTGGTTGTACCTTTTAAAGACACCCTGTATTTTCAAAATTATAGAAAATTAAAAACCCTACAGCTTTTAAATAAAGCATTACAGCACTTAGCTTAGAGTCAATTGGTAATTTTCCCTGATTTGCTCTTAGAAACTGGTAAAAAAGTGAGTTTTTTAAGCTTGTGGCCTTAGTATTGTCACCAATGCACTCTTTAATTAAGTATTGTGCTGATGGCTGACAGACGTGTGCTGGTAATGTAGAAAGCTAGCAACCCCTCCACTGGTTACTATTTAAGAGCACTGCATTCAGCCCAATTCCACTCTACAGCTCCCACCAGGCAAAAACCATCGACACATGGCCCCCAACAGAGAAGATGATGCTTCCATTTGCCGACCAGACCCCGTAACCGCCATCAACCGAGACCATCATTGCCCGGTGCCGCAAGCAATGCCCGCAGCGGTTCCTCAACCGAGCGTTGCACCCACTGGATCTCAAAGAAGCAACCATTGACACATTACTACGAGCAAGGAAGATGATGTCTCCACTGGATGACGAGATACTACGTCACCCACCTCTCCTTGACCATCATGACAACTACGACCACGATAGCCACCCATCGACCAACTCTTCCCACCAAGATGACCACCGCTTAAGTGGGCCCCCAAACATTTAAGGTTCCCCGTGCCAATCGTGCACATCATCCGCTTACAGTGTGCATTTTATGATGAAACAATACGTAATTAAAATTGTTGTTTACGTTGAAAGCTGGTTTGAACTTCTAGAGGCTTTACTAAGTAAAATGAGGAGTTAAGTGGTTTATCATTCCCTTCCTCACTGAGCGAAAATGTATGCTCATCAACATGCCAGGCCCTCTGAGAAACATCTACTTTCCACCCAGCATAAATGACACCTTCACTTCATTCACCACAGGTTCTGACTGTATAATGAAATTTATTACTCTCATAGGGGATAACTGTAACTAGTGTATTTTACACCGTTGAGGTGTAAAACAGAACAGGTTAACTCTTCTGTTATTAAATAGTTCAGTCATGTAATTAGCTGACCACGTGATAAGTACACAACTATTTTTTGTAGCCCTGCAAGTAGTAGATCGAGTGCAAATAATATAACACTCCACCTGCCCGTTATGGGCAACCTGTAACTTTTATTTCCAGCATATTCTTCAACAGAGCTTGGTTTACCATCAATTAGCGATTCTCCATGGTTAAAATTTGGTAATGTTTATCAATTTACATGGTTTACCCATTATTACACACAGGTTATATTTTCTATTATTTACATTGGGAAGAGGAAGTTGAGGCGAGAATGTTTCATACTAGATTTTCTTAAAACAGGGTACTTATTTAGTTATTCCCAGGTGGTATTCTGCTCTTCTACCGACCAGTGATTCACACTGGCATCAACAAAACCTCTGTTTCCAGTACTAACTGGTTTTATTTGTAAGTTTCTTTGTAATCAAAGTGCAGCGAGTAATATCATACACTCACTTTTTTTCGGAAACGTATCTAAAAATGAAAATGATACAGCCATTTATACCAAAACTATTATGCCTTAAGATGCTCACTTTGCATATAGGTATTTCAGCCAATAATAAAAAATAATAGAAAACAATGAACAATATCCAAACATACAAAGGAGTCATTGAATTTATGCAAGAGTGCAAATACCTTGCCACTATATTACCATCTATCTATCAACAGAATGTCACACCATGGTACGTGGAGTGATCACATATCTTGTAGCCCTAAGAAGAAAATCTTCTGTTCTTTTGATGAAAGTTCCTCCATACAGGTTTCTACTTTCCAAAGAAGATTTAACAGTTTGAGTGCTCGGGTTAAATACAGGGTCATTGGTAGAATGCTGGCCACTTTCGCCTATATTTGAATGTTATAAAATTAAAACCATTAGAAAATTAAAATGGTTTTTACACGGCTGGAAACATCAAATTTTCTAGTTATCAATAAAATAATAAAAGTTTGTAAGTTATCTCATTTAAAAAAAACCATCACTTTTTATAGCACATTTTTGACCATAACAGGCAGGTGGAGTGTTAAATTATTTGCACTCAATCTGCTAGTTCCAGGCCTACAAAAAATAATTCTGTTTCTAATCACATTATCAGCCAATTATATGACTGAAGCATTTAACAACAGAAGAGGTTAAGGTGTAAATGACACTAGACAGAGTTATCTCCTCTGAGAGTAATGAATTTCATTATACAGCCAGACCATGTGGTGAATGAAGTGAAGGTGTTATTTGCAGGGTGGAAAGTAGATGGCTTTCAGAGGGTCTACTTTTACACTAAGTGAGGAAGGCAATCGTAAAGCGCATAACTCCTTGTTTTTACTTAGTAAAGCCTCTGGAGGTTCAAACCAGCCTTTCGGCTGATCACCTTAACAACAACGTAGTGCACTTATAAAACAATAAACAAGAATCTCTTCACTAGCACCTTCATTTACACAATTATACATCTATAAATTGAAAGAAGAGTCCTGAAAGTAGGGGATCAGTCAGTGCTGAGTTGTCACGTTTTACAATAGTGCGTGTCACCAATAGGCCTGTTCTTCCTTACCACATCTTCACCTGAAGTGTTTTTCGCCATTTTTGTACAGCACTTTAATTGGTTAAGTAAATACACTTTAGAATACGGATAATTAAAAAAAATTGTATTGAAAAATACAGTTTTATCATACGTAAAATAAAAAAGAAGAAGAGAATTGTGGGAACGATGCTACCGCTATGACAGTCCAACAGTGAGTGAAGCTAATGCGCTGTCTGTCATAAATCAGGCTTCACTGTCTAGACTATTGTAGTCTAGCAAGGAAGGAGCCCCATTCCACTGCCTTCACTCAAGTAACCTACAACTCTTCTTTCAAAAATAATAGTATAGAATCATCATTGAATTTCATTTCTTCACCATCACTTAGTGATTCTAAAAAAGAAACATTAATTGCATCACCTGACAAGGGTCTTGTTTCCAGTGTGGTATATACAAAACCATAAAAGTAGCGTTCCAGCGGTGTACTAATCTACTAAAATGTAACTAGAATCAAAAAACATCGATATGACTCCGTCCATTAACGTGATCCACAACGTGTAAATGTTTTGTCTTTCTGTCAAATGACGCGATTAGCACTCAAAGTTTTAAAGTCAGCTAGATTGCAGAAAGTGAGGATGACCGAGGAAGGTGTGAGAGCTATAAAGGATGAATCACGTTTGCAGGTTGTAGTAAACAGCCTGGAGCAGTACAATAATAGATAAAAAGTAAGTGTAAGTGTAAGTGACGTTGCTTACCTATGACAGAGTCAGAGGACAGACTTGAGGATGCGGACGGTGTCACTTTTCATCCAACGATAACTTGAGCACTTGCTCGAGTGTCTCCTCTTCCAATTTCCGCTGTCTTTCGTCTTCCAGCCTCTGTTTCTCAGACAGTTCGATGGCTGCTAATAGCTCAGGATCGATGTCGGGTGACGGGCTGCGGTAGATGGAAAGGCTCGCTTGGATGGCTCTGTGGGATAACATGGCAACAGCCACAACATACCGGGTCACAACTGCTACTTTCACTTCTACTCTACAGACTACACCACTAACATACATTTCAACATTACCACTATAGTTATAGTTACTTGAGTCCCGAGTTTGCCTTTGTTTGCAACGAGGGGTAAAGGGGGAAAAGCATCAGTGCGCACGCGCGACTGCCTTGATTTCAGTACAACAAACACAACAACTTATAATATACCCACAGCATATACGGTACATTGTGAAACCTCTTGTACGTTAACTGTACGAATACAATTGTTTGTTACCGTAAACAGATATGTTAGTTTCTCAAAAACGTGGGCAGATTATTCATAGTGTTGAACAAAATCTAATATGCTGTGAACTTGAAGCTAAACAAAACACCTTTCCCGTGGCTCTTAACAAAAGCCATGACCAAGGGGGCTAACTACTGTGATGTTACTCTTTCCACAATTCAAAAAAAGAAGGAAATTAAAAAGAAGAAAACTTTAACAGTTTTGTTGACACCCGGTAAAAAAAGGAAATGGTTAGGTAGATACTAGTGAGACTGATAGTGAAGACACCGGTGATAGCGATAGTAAAGAAGGCGATTCATTCATAGAAATTTTTTTCCAACAGAATAAAGTAGGTTGAATTACAGTAAATCAAATATTTCTAGTCCTATAATTAAGCTATAGGCAATATTACAGGTCACATTTATTTCTTATAAGGTTTATGCAGAAATCATTTTCTGAATAAACTACAGCTTACAAAATGTATGTAGAAACTGCACGATAATGAAATGTACAAGTAGTTTTTCACTGTTGAGGTTGGCAGCACTGTCAAATTTTCACTTCCCTTCTTTACAGCCCATCCATGGGCAAAAGGCAATCTTGTAACTAAAGTATCAATATCATCATATTTAACGACCGATTTGAATCATCTTCGAGCTGGAATCGAACTTGGGATCTCCCAGTTTAACCGGGCATTCCAACGAGTTGCAGTTAGTTCAGCTGCCGATGCAACTCTAACATTCTGAAGAACAAGGCTTTGGCAAAAATACATTAATACTATCAACTACAATAAAGAAACAACCGAGATAAATTACTATGCTAGTAACCATGAAATTGTGAGCCTGGATCTAGTTAGACAGTAATACAGTGTAGCCGTATTTGGCAGAGTGGGAACAAAATTATTATCTTTTATTTTTATCTTATCATACAAACTAAAAATTTAATTTTGTTCTTGATTGACGATTGTTAGCCAAATTTTGAAAACTTATAAACATTACTGATTATTTCTTTACTTTGTTTTCTACGGTCTTTCTTTCGATAACTGCAGTCGCTGTTCGCAGTCAATTTACCGGGTTGTTCGTCAAAATTACTGAATTCATACAATTTACAACAAAAAATACATTTAATACACTGAAAAGCAACAAATAAAATTTCAAATTTTTTTTTAATGAAAGACTGTATTAAACAATTAAACGGTACGCCTATAAAATTAACAAATTTTTAAAATAAAAATAACTTTAAAAAAAATATCCCACAAACGTCACAAAACATTGCGTATATCACGCTCGCATTGAACTGGCAGAGTGAAGCAGTTCCAATGCTACTGGCAGGGTGGGTGGAATTGGCAACACTGTAAGGCAGGACGGGTGGAGGTACACGACTGCTTCATTTACAAGGAAGCTCGAAATTTTGTGGTTAATAGTATAGCAAACCAATCAGTATTACGCTAGCTCAGCTTACTCTTTAAACTTATCTTCACTATTTTCTCTTTCCTTATTAATTAAAGTGAAAACTGTTCAATGGACAACTATAGTTGGAAGCTGACTTGTTTGCTAGTGCGGGATGAAGTGGAAGGTGGCCTGGTACTAAAGAGTAGTTATTCGAAATGGTTTGTGAGTAATATTTGTTAGAAGAGCGCGTAGTAATGGTATTATTACTACTACTAGGTTACAGGAGGAGGGAGGGGAATCGTACAAACAATCCTCCTCCACCCGAATTCCTTACGCTGGCAATCAACTCAGCTCCCATCTATAATACATTGATCAATTAATTGTAGCAAATTTTCTTTTAGCTTGGGCACTACAAGCGTATGCTGGTCAATCTCCTTTTTGCAAAAGGTGCAACTGAACATTTTTGACCTGTCCGGTTACAACAGTCATACTGTTGACAAAGTAACACACAATAGGACAGTATTTTTTTTTTTTTTTTTTGGTTTAACGTCTGACTGTTTTGCAAATTGCTGCTAATGCAGACGGTGAAGGATGAAATGAATTTTTTGTAACGTATGAAAAAATGCCATGCCCGAGTGGGATTCGAACTCAAGACTGCGCGATGAGAGGCGAGCACGTTACCAACATCGCCAACGCGGCCGGCAAATAGGACAGTAGCAAATGTATTTTTTGATTAGACATAAAGTAATGTGGTAGTGGTTTTCCTTTTTTATTATTTACAATTTGGTTTCAAAGTTGGTTCTATTAGGTACTCAAGATATATTCTGATTTGTTTTCTTTTTCAAGTCTATCATTAGTGTTTTAAAATGGTGCAATAACTACCGTCACTAGAAATTGCTTATGTTTTGGAAAAAAGAAGCCTGTAAACTACAAGAAAGGAAACTACAAACAACGTAAAAGATGGTCTACTGTTATAAAGAAATACGAGGATAATCCCAAAAGTAATGTTTCCTAAGGACTGTAAGCAAACAAGGGGAAACTGTTGGCAACTGTAGGCTTTGTTGTTTTCCACACTCCCAAACAACCCTGCAGGCACTTTACTAGGACGGTCAGTCTTGGTTTGGCAACAGTTTATAATGAGGCTCACATTTGGCACTACTGCCAAGTGCAATTTTCACGTAATCATTCGGTTTTAAAATGCGAAAGATATTAAATCGATCAAAAATTTGTCGATAATTGATGCAGCCGGTCTTACTGAAATTCATGAAGAAGAACCAAGCAAAGACCATCAATTTCTGAAGAGATAGGTGCAAAGGTTGAGCAAACCGGGCATGAAGATCGGTGGACCACTTATGATGATCTCTGCATTTCAGTTCCCGAAGAATCCTGAGGAACATTAACAGAAAGACCATTGGCAACAAGTTGTCCTTCCAGTGTTAACCCCGAGGTGATCCACCCACCCTATAGCCCACACTTAGCACCCGTGACAACCACCACCTGTTTGAAAGTTGAAAGACGAGGTTCAACACTTGCTCTCATGATATAAGACAGACAAACACCGCAACAGAGTTAACAAAAACGGATCAACTAAAATAGTGATGAAGAGAAATAAATAATTGATACAAACATTATTAAAAATAAATGTTTCTAAGCATTTCTACACAATTGACACGTTATTTATGGTATTACCCTCATGTATGTATATACTATACATACATATATATAAAATTTTTTATCAAACATCCTATGTAGGATTTTAAACAGCCGTATTATTTAAAATTGAAATATATATTTCTAACCACCAGAATACAGTAACATAAAACACTTACCAATGTTTATAGTGCTTTCGTGTATCTTGTACACATCTTCAGTAAATTAAAATTTTTTATGTCAAAATTTAAAACTTCCTACTCCTACCATGGTATATAAGGAATAGTCGATTCTTATATTTAAAATAGTCTAACCAACTTAATCAGTTGATTGTCATATTCAATTAGTGTGTTCATTAATTTTTACCTGTAATTGTATTCATAAACATAATATTTTTCCAAAATTTCAATTTTATTTTGTCTGTTATTCATTTCTAATATTTCTAGATTATTTTTTATACTCGACATAGTATGTTTATTTTTGATCATGTGTTCAGTTACATTGGAGAATTTTCGATTTCCGTTTTTATAGTTTCAATAGTGTTCTGTAAACCGTTTTTTAAAAGATCTGGTGGTTTTACCTATATATATTTCATTACATTTAATTTTATAGGAATTAAATTGATTATTTTCTTTTTCTTTATCATTTACATTCATATTAATATTATGTTTTTGTAAAATAAATTTTATAGGAAACTGGGGTTTATATGCTATTTTATTATTTATGTAATTATATGTAATGTATTTATTACCATTTTTGTTTATTTCTTCTTTATTATTTATTGGTAATAGATGTGTTTTTTCTGTTTAATTTTATGTAAGTACTGTATTTTCACGTGTATAACGCGCACTTTTTTTTTAAGAATTTCTTCCCAAAAATGGGGGTGCGTGTTATACAAGCGAAATTTTTTTTAGTAGTATTACTGCAGCAAGAGAGGGATTTAGGTACATTTCAGCAAGCCTACTCCCCTTTTACAGAATGAATTCGTCTGTATTCTATCCCCCCCCTAAAATCCCCCAACCTGTAAAACCTTACAACAAGATTCAACAAACCACCCTATCCACTTATACACATCAAGGTCAAACTCGTATTTGACTACTGCTGCACCAGTCTGTCACAGGTGTCGTTAGTGCCGTTACCGTAGTACTAGTGTGTGTTTAGTATTGCGAGTAATTTTTTTTAATCAACATTTTTGTTCTGATCGGAATGAGTGCGACATCTCGTTCGTCATTTACAGCAAAATTTAAGTTAACTGTTATAAAATGTGCCGAAGAAAACAGTAATCGCACAGGATCTCGGAAATTTGATATACCTACTAGAAACAAATGTTCGTGGTTGGAGAAAGAACAAACAGAAATTGATTTTAACTTGAGACCGGCGATCATTTCGAGGTAAGAAATCTCAACACCCAGAGATGGAAGGAGACTTGTTAAAATTTGTGAAAGACAAGCGTAGTGCTGCATTTGCAGTGACGATGGAAATGGTTCGCACAAAGGCACGGGAAATTGCAAGATTGCGCGGTATTCAGGAAAATCAGTTTCGCGTTAGTTCTGGATGGTGCGTACAATTTTTACAAAGACATGGACTTTCAGTCCATGGTCCATCAGTTGTTGTTTTGCTCAGTTCGTAATTAGACTCACGTCTTTATTTAATAATATATCTATAAAAATCAATAATTTTGTCTTCATATTCGGTTGGTAAGAAAGTCCATGTCCAACAACATTAGCCCTGCTCTTACCAACCGAATATGAAGACAAAATTATTGATTTTTATAGATATATTATTAAATAAAGACGTGAGTCTAATTACGAACTGAGCAAAATAGGAAATGCGGATTGGACACCAATTTACTGGGACATGCCAATAGCTACCATGATTGAAGTCAAAGGAACGAAATCTGTATCTATCAGATCAACGGGTTGTGACAAAGATACACAGTTATGCTTGCAATTACTGCAGATGGGCAAAAGCTGTCTCCATACGTCGTTCTAAAGCGTAAAACTTTGCCAAAAGACAATTTTCCCCATGGAGTTATCGTACGTGTTCAGGCAAGGGTTGGATAGAAGAAAACTTTATTCTGGACTGGGTTGAAACCAGTTTCAAACCACAAACCTGGAGGATTATTAAAAAATAAAAATCTTTTAGTATGGGACAGTTTTAGAGCTCATTTAACTGACAGAGTAAAAGATAGGTTTCAGGAAGTTAAAGCAGATGTAGTAATACCAGGAGGGTCAATTTTACAGCCCTTACATGTGTCGATAAATAAGTCTTTTAAAAGCAACTTTAGAAAATTATACTGCAACTGGATGAGCAATGGGAATCATTTTTACAAGCCTTCGGGTAAGACAAAAAGACCTTTTGTTTCGCAGATAATTGAATAAATTGTAGAGGGATGAAAAGCAGTTAAACCAGAGATTGTTGAGAAGAGTTTCAAGAAATGTGGGATATCTAACAGTATGGATGGTTCGGAAGACGATGCTGTATGGGATAACAGAAGTACTAGATTACCTGAAGAATCAGACAACGATGCCAATTTACGAAACATTTCTTCCGAGAAATGACAAAAACGATATGGATTAGAATAACGAAGTGCGCACGTAAGCAACTTTTTTCATCGAACATTATTTAATTGAACATTAATGTAATTTTCTAATAAAATGACTTTAACGATACATTTTGTTATAATTGTAGTTATTAGGTTCACAGTTATTTTTTCCTTCATGCAATTTTTTAAAATGAGAACGAAAAATATTTTTTGAAAATTAAAAGCGTAAAAATTACAAAATACTACAATCGTGGTCTAAAAGTAAGGGTGTGCGCTACACACGCGAAAATATGGTATTTATTTATTAATCGGTTTATGAAAATATTATTGTATCCATTAGTTCGTGCTACTTCTTTAATATAATTTATTTCTTTATCAAATCTTTCATTATTGTTATTTGTGTATATATAGGGCGTTCTGAAAAAGGGTTCCAAGAATTCAGGGCGTGATTCCCTACAACAAAAGAAGAAAAAAAGTTCAAATTAACATAGGTCCGAAAATCATTAGTTACAGAGTAGTTATACAGGGTGAAAGATTTCATCAGAATTTCAGTTATCCCGTTGAAACTAAGCCCTACAGATATTTGTTGTTTAAATTAGGCATAAATTTTACCATATCGTATGTAAAATGAACAGAAAAATTGAACAAAACAGGTTTCAGACCTGTAGCAGCAGTAATTTTTATGATATCTGATGAAATACGCAAAACTTGGTCCCGAAAAACAAGTTTCTTTTAGGTTTGAAGCAGATGAACTTTGTTAAATGGATAATAAACACAAGAAATTCTTATACAAAACTTGTAGAGAATTTAATTCTGAAGAGAATGATGTAAAATAAGTCAATAATAGACAAACGCAATTTTTAATAAAAAATATTTTTTAATTAAATAAAAAAAACGCATGAAAGATAGACAAAATCTGTTAAACTCTCTACTAACTTAATTAATGTAATATTTAAAATAAAACACTTGTATTAAAATTAATTAATGAGTTGCTTACTGTTTACTACTGCTTATCAAGAAAACATTTTTAACAACCACAAATTATCATACATCAAAAAAGTAACAGTTGCCATAAAAAATAGCCACGTCACAATAGATGTTCAAAATGTTTACCCTCGTTCAAAATACAAGCATCCAGCCGTTTTTTCATGGACTGGTGAACTCTTTCTAAGATCCCAGGTGTCTCACGTATCCTCTGAATCCCATTAATAATCCTTGTGAGCAACTCTTCTTTGGTATCCACAGGCGAGTCGTAGACAAGTGACTTTAAATGTCCCCATAAGAAAAAGTCTAGAGGATCGAGGTCAGGTGACCCCTTGCAGGCCATGCTACTGGGGCTCCTCGTCCAATCCATCTGTTAGGGTATGCTTCATTTAGAAATTCTCTAACTCGTAATGTGTAATGAGCCGGAGCCCCGAAGAGAGTTTAACGGAGAGAGTGAGTAGAGTAGTTTAACAGATTTTGTCTCATTTTCATGCGGTTTTTTATTTAATTAAAAAATATTTGTTTTTTTTAATTGCATCATATTTATTTTTATTGCAAATATTTTTTTATTTTTTTTATTTTACATCATTCTCTTCAGAATTAAATTCTCTACAAGTTTTGTATAAGAATTTCTTGTGTTTATTATCCATTTAACACAGTTCATCTGCTTCAAACCTAAAAGACACTAATTTTTCGGGACCAAGTTTTGCGTATTTCATCAGATATCTTAAAAATTACTGCAGCTACAGTTCTGACACCTCTTTTGTTCAATTTTTCTGTTCATTTTACATACGATATGGTAAAATTTATGCCTAATTTAAACAACAAATATCTGTAGGGCTTAGTTTCAACGGGGGTAACTGAAATTCTGACGAAATCTTTCACCCTGTATAACTCTGTAACTAATGATTTTCAGACCTATGTTAATTTGAACTTTTTTTCTTCTTTTGTTGTGGGGAATCACGACCTGAATTCTTCGAACCTTTTTTAGAACGACCTGTATATGCTCTGTGTATCATGTTATTGTATGTGTTTATTTTGTGTATCCATGGGTGACTTGAAAATCTGTTTATTGTGTTATTTGTAACATGTGGTTTCCTATATATATATATATATATATATATATATATATCAGTTTCCATTATATCATTTATTATTTGCATTTTTATATCAAGGAAATTTATGGTGTTATCTTTTTCTAATTCACAAGTAAATTTTAGTTTTTCATAGTAATTATTCAATTTATTATTTATGATATTATGTTCACCATTTATTGTTTCATTGTAAATTACCAATATGTCATCTACATATCTTACCCAAAGTAAAATGTTGTGCGTGTGTGATTTATATTTTTCTATTATTATTATTATTATTATTATTAATAGAATAATCTGGAACAGTCTTGTCAACTTAATTACATTGCTGTCATAATCAAGTAGTGTGTTCATTAATTTCCATCTATTTCTATATTTACAAATACATTTTTGAAATTCCTCCTGCCAACCATTAATACAAATTACAGTATAAATTAAATTTATCACCTTACCTTTGGTTGCTTTTTAAAGTTCAAAAAACTTACGTGCGTTTCGGTGGAACCACCTTCTTCAGAGCAATATTATTAAAATTAAAAATTAAAATTCAGAACGGTGTTTCAATTCAGTCATTTAGATTAAAACTTTAAATAAATTAAATTTTAGAGTTTTAATTTAAATGACTGAATTGAAACGCCGTTCTGAATTTTAATTTTAATAATATTGCTCTGAAGAAGGTGGTATAAATATAACCAACTACGGTGGCATGCGGGCCGCACATGCGCAGTAAGTAGCTCCCCCACCACAGCGTCGTAGCCTGATACCGGCTGCCTCTAAAGTAGTACTCACTACTCATTGTGTTGTGTTCATGCGGTAATCGTTTTGACATTGGTGTCGCTGTCGAAAGCCACACCCCGTCAAAATTAGTTGCGCTCGCACAACATATGGGGGGAATGTCTGTGATTCATTTTAGGGTAATAGGCAATAAGTTTTTTCCTAAATGATTTACCTACCATAAGTTTTGACAGGCCCAAAAGAAAGGTACGGTATAACCTCATTCTGTTATAAAATATTTACTGTACGGTTCTTTTTGTTAAAATGTCAAACAACTGATATTATGCGTGTGTAGTTGATTTCTAAAATTTGACGTATGTTTCGTATAAAATTCACAACTATTAAAATTGATTCAGCTTCTTGGAATATTAACAGGAAGGAGACACCAGACACGATGATCTATCTTTGACTTCCCTTCAAAAAGTGATATTTTTTCAAGCTCGTTTATTATTTCTCTTTCTGCCCTACATACATCAAATTTTATATTTTATAACAAAATAATAAAACGCATATTATGTAATCCTGGAAAAGAAGTTATATTAGCCTACATTATACGCAAAAAATATGATGAGATTTAAACGTCTAACTTTGTACGAGCGTATCTTATATACATAACAGAGTATAATAATAACATTTATAGTGTAATAATATAAGATCCATTAGGAAGCGAAAGTAATATTTTCAGAATTTCTTGATGAAAAATGAGCTTGTTAGAATGTAGTGAACGAAACTGGCCGGCAGAGTGCCCTACCGTACCGCGTATTGTCACTATTGTGCTTGAACACCGTGCACTGATTGAAATGAGTTGAGGGGAACGGTGGACGCAACACATTCTCTCTCTGTCCCGCTACCCTCCCTACATGCCGCCGTAGTTGGCAAACAGTATACCACCGAAATGCGCCTAAGTTCTTAAACTTAAAAAAGCAACCAAAGGTAAGGTGATAAATTTCATTTATAAAGTAATTTCTTGATTTATATAATTTTATCAAACATTCTATGTTGGATTATCAACAGTCGTATGATTTAAAATTGAAATATATATTTCTAACCACCAGAAAACGGTAACAGAAAACACTTACCAATGTTTATAGTGCTTTCATGTATCTTGTACACATCTTCATTATATTAAAATGTTTTAATTCACAGAAGATGTGTAGAAGATACACGAAAGCACTATACACATTGGTAAGTGTTTTCTGTCACCATATTCTGGTGGTGAGAAATATATATTTAATTTGTATAATCATAAAATATTTTTCCAAAATTTCAATTTCATTTTGTTTGTCACTTATTTCTAATATTTCTAGATCATTTTTTGATATCAGCTATTGCATGTTTATTCCTGTGCACGTGTTCAGTTACATTAAATAGTTTCCTATTGGCTTTTTTATAGTTTGAAAAGTGTACTGTAAACCATTTCTTGAATGATTTGGTGGCTTTACCTATATGATGTATATGTTTCATTACATTTAATTTTATACATTCCACACGAATTAAATTTTTATTTTATCTTTCTTCATCATTCACATTAATATTGTTATGTTTTTGTACTTCTTATCTGGCATGGTATGAGTAGTAAGTTTTAAATTTAAATTTTAGCAGTTGAAAAAAATTAAAAAAATGAATTACAGAAAGTGTCAATGAAGTACAAGAAAATGCTATAAACATCGCTAAGTGTTAACTGTTACTGTACTGGAGACGTATATTTCAAAATACACTTCATTTTATCAAAGATCCTATCTAGGATTACCAACAGCCGTATCATTTAAAATTTGGAATACATATTTCTAAACCACCAGAATACAGTAACAACAGTAAACACTTACCAATGTTAAAAACGCTTTCGTGTATCTTGTACACATCTTCAGTAAATTAAAATTTAAAATATTTTTTACATCAACATTTAAAACTTCCTAATCTTACCACAGCAGATAAGGAATCATCACAGCAGATAATGATCAGCAATTATGATGATAATGATAGCAAGATAAGCAATTATCATGGCAGATGATTCCTTATCTGCTATGGTAGGAGTAGGAAGTTTTAAATGTTGATGTAAAAATGTTTTAAATTTTAATTTACTGAAGATGTGTCCAAGATACATGAAAGTGCTATAAACATTGGTAAGTGCCATCTGTTACCATATTCTGGTGGTTTAGAAATATGTATTTCAATACACACATATATAACTATATAAACACACACACACTCACGCATGCACGCGTGCACACACACATTTCCTCTCATGAACAAAATGCGCTGGAAAG
Organism: Catonia carolina; assembly: GCA_035578175.1. Lineage (NCBI taxonomy): Eukaryota > Metazoa > Arthropoda > Insecta > Hemiptera > Achilidae > Catonia > Catonia carolina. The sequence continues at coordinate 8,154,967 of JAQMRL010000004.1, forward strand.
ATAAGTGCACAATAAACCTACGTAAAACACAGCACAGGTCAACGTACTCATATTTGGAATCTACATGTGGGTTTAAAAATCTACAAGGGATATAAGCATGTGTGGCTGATATTACTTCCTACTTCTTCCACTTCACACTCAATGGGGTGACACACAATGAGAGACAATGGAGTAATTTCACAGCTAGGACAATGTCAAATTTTTACAGGATCTAAAATTTTACCGACTGAAAATATTCGGAGCTGTGTGAGAATTAGGGGACTACCTCCTAGGGACAGTGAGTGAGTTACTAGAACCACTACAGTTATGGTCGCCAGATCTAGACAAACAACCAGATGACGAATCGGTCGGACAATTTCCATTTTTCCTGAAAACGACAGATAGTATTAAAAAAAAGGAGGAAAATCAAGTTTCTTGTGACGCCAATTTAAAAAGTCTGGTGTGAAACACTCACGAGACTTTCTCTTGCCAATGAAAATGAACAATATAACCTAACAATAGAAATAAACAAAAAAAACTTAATTAATTTTCATCATGAGTGAATGATACAAAATAAAAACCAACCTTAGTTTGGCTAATACAGAAAATAAAAATTTTTTTCATGAAAAAAATTTACCATAAAACCACTTATTACCGCTAAACTAAGCATTATACAAACAAATGTTTCAAATTGAAGTTGTAGGTTTTTCAAATGTCTACAACTTTTATTATAAACACATTTGCACTAAAATGCATATGAGGGCCGCAATCTTAAAAAATAAACATTTTTTTCGATGAGAGAACAGCCTCAAGAATTTCAGTAGACATGGCGCCTGCCCTACCTAGTGAAAAATGTAGAAAATAAGGTGATTTAAAAAAAAATCGTAGTAGCCGTCTTTAAGAAAATTGCAAAAAGTATAAAAACGCAATGAATAAACTACTACTCCCGGTGGACCGATTTTAATGAAAATGTTCGTGTCGGGTCCTCTAGAGGTACCTAACTTAAGTTTCAAGTTTCAACTTACAATGTTCAGTTCTTGAGGTATTTTGTTCACACACACACACAGACCAATAATTAAAAACATGTTTTGTTGGGTTCAAGGGGTCTTAAAACATGTATATCCAGTGAAAAGTAGATTTCTTAAAATTGACATGAAAACAATACTTTCCTTCCTATATATATATATATATTTTTGCATCCTGGAGACTCCAGGAGGAGTATAGGACATGTCAGTTATAGCAACTGAAATACATATAAGAATCACACAATGTATCACTACTATCAAGAAACAAATTCTTGTACGGTTTAAAAAGTTTCACCGATCAAGTAATTTTTCAGATTTTTTTAAAGGAAATAAAGCAAATTATCAAAACATTTTAAAAATTGGGGTAATTTATTCATGAACGTAGGTTTTTGTTCAAACAATTTTGTGGAGTGATTAGCCACAAAATAATCATTTCTCTTTCTCGTGTTATGATTATGAACATTGAAATTCTGCACAAAATTATTTTGCCTAACATACATAATCACCTCAAAAATGTAAAGAGAGGGAACTGAAAGCAATTTAAGCTCCTTAAATAGTGGCCTGCATAAGGTTAGCTGGTTAGCTCCCACCATATACCTAATAGCTTTCTTTTGAATGTTAAAAACCCTATTCATATTACCCATGCTAGAATTACCCCATACTAAGATACCATAACGGATATGAGACAGAATGAGGCCATGATAAGCTGCCAGTATTAATTTTTTATCATTTAATCTGGCAATTTGTTTTAGTGCAAATACCCCAGATGATATTTTACTACAAACTTGATTGGTACAGAAGTCCCAAGACAAAGATCTATCTAGAGATACGCCCAGGAACTTCACTGTTTCTACATGCTCTAAACTATTATTATGAATAAATACATCCACTTCTCTACTTTCTATAACGTTATGTTTGTTTTTGAACTACAAGTACTGACACTTTTTCCCATTAACTGTTAATAACATTTGATTCAAGAACTGTACTACGGACTCTATGTTAACATGTGTATTTACTTCAAGAGGATCCACCAGTAAACTGTTACTGATTACTGAAGTATCATCAGCAAACAACAAAGCTGTACCATTAGGTAAAGCTAAAACAATATTAGATTGATGAAACATTTTACAGTGTGCATGAATTCCTTTCTAAATAGTTTTGGTATTTAACTTTAATTAAACAAATATTGTGTACAATTTGATACAAAGGGGTTCATGACAAGCCTGCTGAGTTAAGCAGTGGCAGGAGGAAATTATTGATAAGTGATGAATTTATCATTGTGTTTTTTATTTTTCATTGTGTGATATTTGATTCAATAGGGTTCACAACAAGCCTACTGAAGTAAGCAGTAGCAAAAACAATTTTTGGTGGTAAGTGAGGAATTTATTTTTTGGTGATAAACTGAAAGTTTATCAGTTTATCTTGACATGTCCTATACTCCCTTTGGAGTCTCCAGGATGAAAAAAACATTAGTTATTAACAAAAAAACTAACCTCAAACAACATAATCTAATTTTAATCATGAGTGAATGATGCAAAATGCAAACCAACCTTAGTTTGGCATAATATTACAAAAAATCACTCTTTCATGCTAAACTAGGCTCTCAACATGAGGTGCTCATCTCTCATCATGTAGTCTTGGGTTCCAATCCCATTCAGGCACGGCATATTTTCATACGTTACAAAAAATCATATCATCCTTCACAATCTGCATTAGCAGTAATTACAGAACAGTCGGACGTTAAACAAAAAAAGTAAATAAAAAAATTAACAAGGATCTGTTGAGATAAATGTTTTAAATAAAAATTGTAGATCTCTTAATTTCGTACAAAATTAAATTTCATACTACGGCCGAAATCTTAAAAAATCCATTATTTCACAGATTTTCATGAAAAAAAAAACAGAAAATCACAAATTACCACTAAACTAAGCGTTATACAATGAAATGTTTTAAATAAAAGTAGTAGATTTTTTACAACTTTGATTATACAGGGTGATTATAAATGAAATAGACACTTTCGACAGCTTCTTAAACATCAAACTGGTGTATTTGAATATAGTAAATGACATAGGTTGTAGGGAATTTTTTAAAGTTTATGTTGAACAACTGTTGCTAGCATTTAGTTGTTGGCCGTAAAAAAAAATTTAGTAAAATGGCCGCTACTCAAGTGGCAAGCTTATTGAGCTTAATGAGCAAGCTTATTGAGCTTATACGAGATTTTTTCCTCAAGAATTTCAGCACACATGGTGCCTACCCTATCTTATAGAGCATAAGAAATTTAGTAATTGAGGCAATTTATAAAAAGATCGTAGTAAACGTTTTTGAGAAAAACGCAAAACGGTGAAAAATTACATGAATGAACTACTACTTCCGGTTGACTGATTTTGATGAAAATGTTAGTGTTGGGACCTCTAGTGGTACCTAACTTAAGTTTCAACTTCATACGATGTTCTGTTCTTGAGATATTTTGTTCACACACACATACGCACATACACACACAGACCAGTCACTAAAAACATATTTGTGCCAATTCAGGGGGTCTGAAAATGTGTATATCCGGTGAAAACTAGATTTCTAAAAATCGACATGAACAGAATACTTTCCCTCCTAAATATTCATACAGAAAAAAAAATCTATCAGAAAAATGCTTTTTTTCTTAGGACTATTTCAAGTTGAAGCAGACATGTAATGGACTTTTAATTAATATTAACAATGTATGTGTGGTGAATAAAGAGTAACACAGTGTCTCCTCAGTACCTTTGTAACTGTTTTTCTTCCTCGTCGTCTGGTAACAGGCCAGGTGTGTTCGGTCTCTGCACTTGCAATGCTTCCCAAATGTCCACCTACAAAAACAAAAATCTTTCACCACATCCCACATCAAACATATTAAACCACATCACCATCTGTCCTCTTTCTTTTTTCGACCTTCACTTTATTATAGTCTTTTCTTTCCTCCCATTGTTTCTTTGATTGTTCAATTTCGGTACATTGTTTTCCAAAACTTTTGGAAAACCACCATCAATTATTTTTCTCAATTTCTTTCACCATGTAAAGGTTGATCATAAGCCCACGTAAAACGTTGAAAAAGATCAACCTCTGCAGGACTTAAAAATATGGAAAATCAGTATAGTCCTTCCGAAATGGCACAATAGTAAGTATCTTGAATGGTGGTAACTTTTCAAAATAAAAAGTCCTTTTCCAAAGTAAAATTTCCCTTATAATTCTTACAAAGTACAGGGTGATTATAAATGAAATAGACACTATCGACAGCTTCTTAAACATCAAATGGTAAATTTGAATATAGTAAATGATATAGGTTTGTAGAGAATTTTTTAAAGTTTATGTTGAACAACTGTTGCTAGGATTTTGTTGTTGGCTGCTGTTACAACGACCAGTCTAGCAAAATGGCCGCTACTCAAGTGGAGAAAGCTTATTGTGTTCTTGAATTAGCCTAAACAAACTCGGTTACGGTTGTGTAACGTCATTTCAGAACAAGATACAGTAAACCACCACCACCAAGGCAATCAATCTATGACTGGTATAAACATTTTGAAAACAGTGGATGTCTGTGTAAAAGGAAGAGTACTGGAAGACCTTCTGTTACAGAAGAACAAATTGATAGTGTTTGTGATGTTTTTGTACCAAGTCCAGGAAAATCAACTAGATCAGCAAGTTTAGAATTGCAAATTCCTGAACCGACTGTGTGGAAAATTCTGCGGAAATGTTTAAAAATGACACCTTATAAATTGCAGTTAGTATACAGTTTAAATACCAGTGATAAAGTCGTACCTAAAATTTTTGTCTAGAGATGCAACATTGTGTTGAAATGGACGACGCATTCTTTAATTGCCTAATTTTCAGTGATGAATGTCATTTTCACATTATTGGAAAAGTTAATAGACATAATGTTAGAATATGGGACATAAAAAACCCAAAAATAACTTTACAGCATACACGCGATTCCCCTACAGTAAACGTCTTTTGCACATTATCTCATGAAAAGGTTTACGAGCCGTTCTTCTTTCACGAAGTGTCAGTAACCGGAGTAATTTATTTGGACATGTTTAACGAATGGTTAATGCATCAACTCCAGTGATACCATCATTTTTGTACAAAATGGAGCTCCGCCTCACTGGCACTTACAGGTCAGAAATTATCTTGATGAACGTCTTCCTAGACGATGGATTGGCCGTGCAAGTGAGGAAAACATTGTGTTTACGCCGTGGCCACCTCGTAGACCAGACTTAACGCCCTGCGTTTTTTTCTTATGGAGTTATGTAAAAGACGAAGTTTTTGTACCACCGCTTCCTGTAGATATCAATGATCTAAAACAACGTATTGCAAATGCTCTAGCCACAGTTGACCGTCATATGCTTAATCTTGTGTGGGAAGAATTCGACTACCGTGTTGATATCTGTCACGTTACAAATGGTGCACACATTGAACATCTGTACATATTTTCAATTAAAACTTAATGAATTCTTCTCTATAATCATGTAAGTAATTACCTTAACTTTTCAAAAATAAATTTTCTATAAGCTATCAAAACTGTCTATTTCATTTATAATCACCCTGTATAATATAAGTCTACGTTCTGCAATTTTGAAAATCATATGGAATTAATTATTTTACAGGCATTTTTTATTGTTGTATTCAATACACATTCAGCAACCCACGCATTCAATACACAAGATGTGATTAATTAATACATTAATAATTATTTTTTAATTAATAATAATAAAATAAAATAACAATTGACCCACTGAATTGGTCCAGAGGTAAAGTTGTCGCCTCAAGTGAGCTGTTTAACACCTGATTTTCGGAGACGAAGGTCCCAGGTTCAAACCCTAGTAAGGACTTAAACCTAGTAAAGGTTCAAACCCTAGTAACTTTTATATGGACTTGAATACTAGACCATGGTTACCAGTGTACTTTGATGGTTGGAATTCAATTAACCATACTGTCTCAGGAATGGTCAACCTGAGTCTGAACAATCTGTACAAGGCTATACTTCATTACACATCATCCTCATCTCATTGGGTCATGGGGGTTGCTTATTTCGGAATTGATCAGATTACAACGTAAGAAATAAAAAAGAAAAATTTGATTTCTATTTTCCGTGTGTATTATTTTTTCTTTTCCATTATTAAGATATCTTTTAAAAAGCTTTCATTCACTAACAGTGGAAGCTAACAGAAAGAAAATTCTCTGTTAGTGGTAGCACTAATGCATGAGCACATTACAAAATTTTATCTGTTCTTTATTCCATTTAAGTAATACTGTCATGCTATTTCGAATGGACTGTAATTGCCTCAAAATTCGGCATAAAATAAAAGTTTTAGGCTTTTAACTTATCTATAACATTGATTATTATATACTTGTAAAATGGGCCGCAATCTTAAAAAATCGCACTTTACTGATTTAGATGATAAAGAACAACAGAAAATCACTGATTGCTGCTAAACTAAGCATTGTACAACAAATATTAGAAAAATAACCATAAAGATATCTTGTACGAATAAAAAAAAGTTAGATATAAAAGTTGCAGGTATATAAACGTTCTACAACTTTGATTACATACATTTTACTCGGATGCTAAGGCCGCAATCTTAAAAACCCTCTTTTTTTACCGATTTTGATGAAATTCAATAATCGACGCTAAACTAAGCATTGTAAAAACTATTTTTTCTATGAGAGCATAGCCTCCCCAATAATTTCAGCAGAAATGGCACATACCCTATCATGTATAGCATAAAAAGTGTAGTAAATAAGGTGATTCTAGAGAAAATCGTAGAAGCAGTTTTTGAGAAAAATCACACAAATAAACTACTACTTCTGGTTGACTGATTTTGATAAAAATGTTTGTATCGGGTTCCGTAATGGTACCTAATGTACGTTTTCAAGTTTAAACTTCGCACTGAAGTCTGAGACACACATGTATACAGAACAATTGGTAAAAACTTGTTTTTTTGGTCCAGAGGGTCTGAAAACTTGTATATCCGGCGAAAACTCAATTTTTGAGTATTCAAAAAATTAATATGAAAACAATACTTTCCTTCCCTGAATATTCATAGAGCACAAGAAAAAGTAAAAACATGTTAAGAACATTTATGCACTGTTAAAATTTAGTGGTGTTTGAAACGCAAGAAGGAACAAACATAACAGAAGTGTATTATTGTTAATTGGAGCTGTAGCGTTTCGCTACATGTGTTACACTTTTACCTATTATCTACAGTATGTGTACTGGCATTAGATATTTTTCTGTTTCTTTGAACCGTCTCGGGTTTAATGTTTTATTCTTTCAGCTTTTCTAGTTTGTAAACAATCAGTTTCTTTCTGTTCGTTGGTGGCAATTTTTAAAATTGTCATCTATTATTTTCCGATGTTCGTCCATCACACAATCGATTACCAGAAGTCATTGACAAATGGCAGAGCTTCATTGTTTGCTGATTGTACTTTGTAATCAATAAAAGTTTACTGGTAAATGCTCTTCAAGTAAATACACAACAAGTTAACATAGTTTTTTTTTGTTTTTTTTGCGCCCTGGAGACTCCAGGAGGAGTATAGGACATGTCGTCAGATATAACACCTGAAATACATATAAGAATCACACAATGTATGACTACTATCAAGAAAGAAATTCTTGTACGCTACAAAAAATTTCACCGATCAAGTAATTTTTCAGATTTTTTTTTAAAGGAATTCAAATCCTCACAACACTTTAAAATTGGGGTAATTTATACATGAATTTTCTCCCTGCATAAGTAGGTTTTTGTTCAAATAATTTTGTGGAGTGATTAGCCACATAATCATTCCTGTTTCTCGTGTTATGATTGTGAACATTGAAATTCTGCATAAAATTAGTTTGCCTAACATACATAATCTCCTCAAAAATGTAGAGGGAGAGAACTGTACGCAATTTAAGCTCCTTAAATAATGGCCTGCATGAGGTTAGCTGGTTAGCTCCCACCATACACCTAATAGTTTCGTTTTGAATTTTAAAAACCCTATTCATATTACCCATGCTAGAATTACCCCATACTAAAATACCGTAACGGATATGAGACAGAATGAGGCCATGATAAGCTGCCATTAGTAATTTTTTATCATTTAATCTGGCAATTTGTTTTAGTGCAAATACCCCAGATGATATTTTACTACAAACTTGATTGGTATAGAAGTCCCAAGACACAGATCTATCTAGAGATACGCCCAGGAACTTCACTGTTTCTACATGCTCTAAACTATTATTATGAATAAATACATCCACTTCTCTACTTTCTTTAACATTATGTTTATTTTTAAACTGCAAGTACTGACACTTTTTCCCATTAACTGTTAATAACATTTGATTCAAGAACTGTACTACGGACTCTATGTTAACATGTGTATTTACTTCAAGAGCATCCACCAGTAAACTGTTACTGATTACTGAAGTATCATCAGCAAACAACAAAGCTCTAACATTAGGTATGACTTCTGGTAACCTATTAATGTACAATAGAAACAGAATTGGACCTAAAACTGACCCTTGTGGAACGCCTGCTTTGACTTCAAGCTTTCCAGATACAACCTTTGTAAGTTACCCTCTAACAACCCTAGTTAACTCCACACACTGTAATCTATTAATAAGGTAAGATTGAAACTATTTCAATTCTACATCCCTAACGCCTAATGACTCTAGTGTTTTCAATAAAATTTCATGATCAACACAATCGAAAGCTTTACTCAGATCCAGAAACACTGACAATGCCTTCTCCCCGGCATCCAATATATCAACTACTTGCTCCACAAGTGAAACAATTGCAGTTTTAGTTGATCTACCTTTTTGAAAACCATGCTGATCCTCTGAGATGATTAGGTTTTCAGTCAAGAAACTGATTAACCTAATAAATACTACCTTTTCAAAAATTTTACTGATTGTGTTTAAAATACTTATGGGCCTATAATTTTCAACTAACTGGCTATCTCCATTCTTAAATATAGGCAATATTTTAGCCTCCTTTAGTTTGTTTGGAAATACACCTGCTTCGAGTGAGAAGTTAATCAAATGAAGGAGAGGAGTAATTATTAAAAGATGTTTACATTCTTTAACAATTATACTAGAAATCCCATCTAACCCACATGTTTTCTGAGTCCGATGTACAGTTGCTGAACCGAATGTAATTAAGAGTTAAGGAGAAAAAGTGTCAATATTTGCAGTTCAAAAACAAACATAATTTTAAAGAAAGTAAAAAATTGTATATATTTATTCATAATAATAATCTAGAACATGCTGAAACAGTGAAGTTACTAGTTAGGAGTATCACTAGATTGGCATTTCTACGCCAATCAAATTTGTAGTAAAATATCATCTGGGGTATTTACATTAAAACAAATTTCCATATTACATGAGAAAAAGTTACTAATCACAGCTTATCATCATCTAATTCTTTCTTACAAAATTTGTTCTCACAAAATAATTCTTTCTTCCACAAAAAAGTGAAAGAATTAGAGGATCCGAATTTATTAGATTATTATAAAAAATACAATAAAATCTTTAAAAAATCTGGTGTGAAACACTCACACAACTTTATCTTGCCAATGCAAATAATGACCCATATAACCTAACCATTAGTAATGAAACATTAGAAATAAACAAAAAACTAACCTCAAAAAATAACCTTGTTTTAATAAGGAGTGAAAGACACAAAAGGAAAATCAACCTCAGCTTGGCTTAAAAATACAGAAAATCACTCTTTCATGCTAAATTAGGCTCTGTAGAGAAAAAAGTTTTAATTAAAAGTTGTAGATCTTTCAATTTCCTATAAATTTGATTATACACTTTTGTCGTTAAATGCATACTAAGGCCAAAATCTTAAAAAAATCAATTTTTCACATGTTTTCGTGAGAAAAAAAAACAGAAATTCGCTAATTACCGCAAAACTAAGCGTTATACAAAAAAATGTTTGAAATATCAGTTGTAGGATTTTAAATTTTCTACATTTTTATTACATAAATTTTAAAGCATATTAAAGCCATAATCTTAAAAAAACAATTATTTAATGTAAAAACAGCATCACCAAAAATTTCAGCAAACATGGCGCCTACCCTATCTTGTAGAGCATAAAAAAAATAATCAGGCGATTTTAAAAAAAATCGTAGGACCCGTTTTTGAGAAAATCGCAAAAAAGTTAAAAATTACAAGAATAAACTACTACTTCCAATTTAGACTACGACCGATTTTGATGAAAATGTTCGTGTCGGGTCCGGTAGTGGTATGTAACTTAAGTTTCAAGTTTGAAGTTCGTAAGATGTTCCGTTCTTGAGATATCTGTTCACACACATACACCCACACCGAATTGTAACGATAGGAAGGTATTTGTTGCAAATTAGTCTGCATCAGTAAAATGAATATCTTTTTTGGATTCTAAAAATACCAACTTTTATGTGCTTACTTATCACCGGCGTTGTATTGCAATCCAATAAACCTTTACAAGCACAAATTTCTTAACCGTTCGATAGCACTTCAAGCTGCCAGTTAGGGAACTACTATGCATTACATTATCTGCTAATCAAGGGCATTTCCCCTCAGCTTGATTTCGCTCTAGGTCATACAAAGTTGCCGGATAGAGTAATACGTTTGTCTCCTGTAGACTGTTTACTCCCTTACTATTTGTTTTGACAGAAGTAAAATTAATCGCTCACCCAACCCACACAAAGATTAATTTTAATTGATTATGAAAAGGATAATTGTTCGTATAGCAAAATATACTGGTAGACCTACTGATTGTTATTTCTGTAATTAATTGGTACTGTACGGATAAAAAAAATATTTTTTTATTTCCAATACTAATTTTAAAATTTAAAAACAGGTATTTTTCCTTTCTTTTGCTCTATGTGAATATGTAGGAAGGAAAGTATCGTTTTCATGTCGATTTTTTAAACGAGTTTTCACAGGCTATATTATACGTTTTCAGGCCCCCTGCAGCCAAAGAACATGTTTTCAGCGATTGGTCTTTGAATGTGTGCGTGAACAAAATATCTAAAGAACGTAATAACGTACGAAGTTAAACTTGGAATTTAAGTTAAATACTATACTACTAAAGGGGGCCCCCGACACGAACATTTTCATCAAAATCGGTCAACCGGAAATAGCAGTTTCTCGTGCAATTTTCACACTTTTGCAATTTTCTCAAAAACGGCCCGTACGATATTTTTTTTAATTGCCTCATTTACCACAATTTTTTATGCTTTACAAGATAGCGTAAGCGCCATGTCTGCTAAAATTCTTGAGGAAACTGTGCTGTCGTAGAGAAAATAATGTAATGCAGCCTTAATATGCATTTCAGAGCAAAAGTGTATACAATCAAAGTTGTAGGAAATTTAAAACCTACATTTTTTTATTTCACACACTTTTTTGTACAAAAGTTTTACGGCAATTTGTGATTTTCTGTGTAATGAAAATCTGTAAAAACAACAGGATTTTTCAGATTGCGGCCAAACTGAAACTATGCATTTAACGACAAAAATGTATATACAATTGAAGTTATAGAAAATATAAAAAACTTTTACTACATGTATTTTTTTGAACATTGCTTACTTTAGTGGCAATTAGTGGTTTTATGTTTTTTTTTTGTTCATCACAATCTGTAAAAAATGATTGCGGCCTTAGTATGCATTTTATGAGAAAAGTGAATACAATCAAAGTTATAGGAAACTTAAAACCCCACTCCCTTTATTTTATTTTTTTTATTTTTATTTTTTTATTTGTTTAACATCGCATCAACTGCTATGGTCATTAGCGACGACGTTGGGGTGGAACGTTATGCGATGTAGGATGAAATGATTTTTTGTAACGTATGAAAATATGCCATGCCCGAGTGGGATTCGAACTCCCTTTATTATAAGCATTTTTTCTGCAGAGCCTAGTTTAGTGGTAATTACTCATTTTCAGTTTTTAAGTTGAACAGATGTTGATTTTCATTTTGGGTCATCACTCATAATTACAATATTAGAATGTTTTTCATTTTACATTGTTTTTCCATGATTAAACATATCTAGGTAATATTTTTCATTATTTGCATTGGCAAGAAAAAGTCATGTGAGTTTTTCACACCACATTTTTTATATTAGAAAAAAAAATTTCTTTACTTTTGTAATATTTGCCATTGGCATTAGAAATAGATTAGATTTCTTTATTTAGATTTAAACATACTGATTAAAAAAGTATTCTTGTTATATTTCTCTACAATACGACAAATTATACATAATTATCGAGATAAACAAAAATGAGAGGATGTTACTGATTATCTGATGATCTGATTATCTCAGATTTGTAACGAAATTCTTTACATAACAAAAACATTGATTATGGAGAACTGTTTTCAAAGTAAATTATAAACTGATCTTTGTTTGGGCGAGAGGATATTGCAGGCGCCGACTCTTTGCACGTGTTTGCCTTTATAATGACTCACTCATGCTAGATTTTTTACTATTAGCTGGTGTTCACCACGTGCCCACTATTTGTTCTTTTGACCGGTGCGAAATACCGTGTTGGGTGTGTTGAATTTGTTTGCATTGAAATAATATGCCGGGTAATCAAAGAAACCTGTCTTTTTTTAATAATATGTACGTGTACCATTTTTTGTTAAATGGTAAATATTTATTGTCTTTAATAAGTATTAAATGTGGAATGATTATTGTTTTTAATTTTTTTAATATTAATGTTTGTTATTTGGAGAGATATTGATTTTTTATGTTGTTAGTTAACAGGCTGGTTTTAAATTATGGTAAAATGATTTTGTACATTATTGTAGAGCTAAAAATAAGAAAAAAGTTCATATAAACATATGTCCGCAAATGCTTCATTTGCGAGTTACAGCTAACGAAAAATTTCGCCCTGATTTCAGTTCCTCTGGTGAAAAACAGTTGTACTGAATTTTTTGGGGGCTAATTTTTGCATCAAATATGGTGGATGTATATGGAAAATCACCTAACAAAGCTGTAGTGTTAGCAGTTTTTGAGAAAAAAAATGAAACATGCAAAAACTCTTTGAAGAAAAACACAGTCTTCTACGTTTGATGCCTAATAGCTTTGTTAAATGAACAACAAACAAATTATTTTTCTCAATGAAAATTGTAGAGAATGTAATTCTGGAAGCAATATAAACTAAATGTAAATAAACATTTGATAAAATAGACTCTTATTTAGACAAATACGTAAAACACATCTCGGCGTGGCTGCAGCCGTCTACAGTGAATATACAGTACATATAAATGTACATGTCATAATACAGATTATGATTGTACTTTATGCCTGTTGTTGACCAAATCTGACAACACCATGACTGCTCATCGATGGCGCATGCACACGCAATTAGTTCCCCACCACAGCTTCTAATTTACTCCCACCTTGTAACTTTGCTACATCAAGATTAAAATGAGCGATCTGGGGGTCGCAGCCGAAATCGCTCTGTTGAATTGCTCTAGTGGTGAGAAGCAGCCTTAATGAAAATAAAGTAATTAATGTAATAAATTCCCTGAATAATAAAAAATCTGTTGGTTGGGATGAAGTAACCACAGCTATCATTAAGGCCAGTAAAAGTTTGATTGTTAAAATTGTCAATCAGTCCTTGATTACAGGTGTTTTCCCGAACAAGCTGAAATTTTCTGTTATCAAACCATTGTATAAAAAAGGGGATAAAAGCATATTCTACTACCGGCCAATAGCTCTTCTGTCTAATTTTGCTAAAATATTTGAAAAAAATAGTAGAAAAACAGCTAAAAAATTATTTTGAGGAGAATTTTCTGTTTTCCAAGGCACAGCATGGTTTTCGTAAAGCACAATCTACGAATTCAGCCTTACTGAGTATGGTGGAGAATTTGCATCAGGCTTAGGATGAATCCAAGTTAACAGCAGCAGTATGCTGTGATTTTTCCAAGGCTTTCGACTGTGTCAGCCACATAATACTGATGGAGAAAGTTATTAAAGTATGGGGTGATTGGAACTCCCTACTTATAATTGGCTTTTTATTTAGAGAACAGGAAACAAAAAAAATTTTATTGAGCAATGGAGGAGTTCTTTATGAATCAAATTGGGCAAAAGTAAAATTCAGCGTCCCACAAGGTTCAATTCTTGGACCTCTTCTTTTTATTATTTATGTTAATGATTTGTCCTTTTATTCAGAAGTAAATTTACTTAGGTATGTTGATGATACCTCAGCAATTATAAAAGATAATTCAAACCATAATTTTAAAAAACTCTGAGAGAAAGAAATCATGGAACTGGAACAATGGTTTAAGTATAATAATTTAATGCTCAATAGAGCAAAAACGGGACTGATACAGTTTACATCTAACCCTAAAAACAGCAACAATTTGGAATTAAATGTTGCTAGTGAGACCATTGAATCTGGGAAATCGATTAAATTGTTGGGAGTCTGGTTTGGAGAAAGATTGCATTGACAATCTTTCTTTTGGGATGAGCATATACACAAACTGTCTAAGAGATTGAATAGTGTTTGTTTTAACATGAGCTGTCTAAAGAAAATAACAAATTTTGAAACTAAAGTGACAGATCATATGGGATATTTTTATCCTTCAATAAATTATGGAGTTATTCTGTGGGGAGTATCACCTCTTAGTCAAAATATATTCAAAATACAAAAAATAAATTATTAGAATAATGAACAATTCAAATTTTAGGACTTCATGTAAGCCACTTTTTAAAATACACAATATATTAACGCTACCCTGTGTTTACATATATGAAATATTAAAGCATGTGCATCAAAATTTAGACTTTTATAAAAAGGATAAGACAGGTCATCATCACAATACTAGGAATTCTGACCTATTAATTTATCCAATACACAGACTCAAAATCTATGAGAATAGCCCATATTATATGGGTATTAAGCTCTATAACAAACTGAATAAAAGCATTCGGAAAGTTTCTTCCTTTTCATTGTTTAAGAAACTCGTGAGAGATTTATTATTGGAGAAAGTGTATTATTCTGTTCATGAGTATATAAATGACCTAAATCATTGAGCATGTAAACTGATTGTGTTGTGTCATATTTATGTGGTATGTATTTTTAAATGTATTTAAGTATTGACTGTGTAATCAATGTTACTATTTTAAATAATTATATCATGTAATTAATTTATTGTTTATGATTTTGACAAGCCATCTGTTTGAGCGGATATCCGCTAAAATCAAACGTTATACTTGTATGACAATAAATATCATTATTATTATTCTCATATCCGTTACGGTATTTTAGTATGGGGTAATTCTAGTATGGGTAACATAAATTAAAAATTTATATATTATTTTATTTCATTATTATTATTATTATTATTTATTTATTTTAAAAATTTTAATTTTAATTAAAAATTTAATATGGGTAACATAATTTAAAAAGGGTTTTTAAAATTCAAAAGAAAGCTATTAGATGTATGGTGGAAGCCAACCAGCTAACCTAATGTAGACCACTATTTAACGAGCTTAAATTGGTTACAGTTCCATCACTCTACATTTTTCAGGTGAAATGTATATCAGGTAAAATACTTTCACGCAAAATATTAATGTCCACTATCATATACACAAGAAACAGAAACGATTATTATGTGGCTAACCACACAACAAAAACCTACTCATGCGAGGAGAAAATACATCAAGAAATTAACCCAATTTTTAAAATACGATAATTTGCATTCTTTCAAACAAAATCTGAAAAATTACTTGATTGGTGGCATATCACATTTAATAAATTTTAATATATCCATAAGCCAAAGGCAAAGTTTGACCCTACCTCAGTCTGGATATTTTCAAAGGTCAAAGGCCAGAACCGGTTCCTTTTTGTATTTCCCCTTTTTGATGTATTTTAATGTGTTTTAATGTATTTAATGTATTTTAATATTTCCCCTTTTTGATGTATTTTAATGTATTTAATGTATTCTGGTCAAAGGCCAGAACCGGTTCAGTTTTGTATTTCCCCAAGTGGGACATTCTATTACATTTTTATTTTATTTGTCTGACTTTGAAATTAATTACCTCTTTCCTGTGACAAATCTTTTCCATTTTCTGTTACTCCCCTTTCGATCTTCAAACGCACATTCCTTACTTTATTGGATCAAACAATGCCATTCTAATGAATTTAGCAAAATGAAATTACAACTTTTGATAATAAAAATTATAATAAATTAGGTGTGCCTCAATAATGTACAAGAATTTCTTTCTAAATAGTAGTAGTAGATCAATGTGTGATTGAAATAAATATTTCAGGACTTAAAACTTCTTCACAAGTCATGTACTCCCTCGGGGGTCTTCTGGAGCAAATAAAAAATTAAAAAATCTGGTGTGAAACACTCACACAACTTTCTCTTGCCAATATAAATAATTAACAATAAACCTAATATTAGTAATAAAACATTAGAAATAAACAAAAAACTAACCTCAAAAAACATAACCTAATTATTTTAATCATGAGTGAAAGACGTAAAATGAAAATCTACCTCAGTTTGGCTTAAAAACATGGAAAATCATTCTTTCACGCTAAACTAGGCTCTGTAGAGAAAAATGCTCTAAATAAAAGTTGTAGATCCTTTAATTTCCTATAAATATGATTATATATACTTTTGTTGTAAAGTGCATACTAAGGCCGAAATCTTAAAAAAATCGATTTTTCACACATTTTTGTGAGAAAAAACAGAAAATCGCTAATTACCGCTAAACTAAGCGTTATACAAAAAAATGTTTGAAATAAAAGTTGTAGAGTTTTAAATTCTCTACATTTTTTATTATACATTTTTGCGCTATAATACATATTAAAGCCGTAATCTTAAAAAAACACTTTTTTTACGTAAAAACAGCCTCACCGAGAATTTCAGCAAACATGGCGCCTACCCTATCTTGTAGAGAATAAAAAATTGAGTAAACCAGGCGATTTTAAAAAAATCGTAGGACCAGTTTTTGAGAAAATCGCAAAAAAAAATAAAAATTATACGAATAAACTACTACTTCCGGTTGACCGATTTTGATGAAAATGTTCGTGTCGGGTCCGGTAGTGGTATGTAACTTAAGTTTTAAGTATCAAGTACATACGATGTTCCGTTCTTGAGATATTTTGTACACACACACACACACACACACGCGCACACACACACACACACACACAGACCAATCGCTAAAAACATGTTTTTTGGGTTCAGGAGGTCTGAAAACGTATAGATCCGGTGAAAACTTGAATTCGAAAAATCGACATGAAAACAATACTTTCCTTCCTATGTATTCATATAGGCAAGAGAAAGTAAAAATCCAGATACCAACTACAAGAGACATACTATTATTTTTGAAAGAAGAGTTGTAGGTTACTTGAGTGAAAGCAGTGGAATGGGGCTCCTTCCTTGCTAGACTACAATAGTCTAGACAGTGAAGCCTGATTTATGACAGACAGCACATTAGCTTCACTCACTGTTGGACTGTCATAGCGGTAACATCGTTCCCACAATTCTCTTCTTCTTTTTTACTTTACGAACGATAAAACTGTATTTTTCAATACAATTTGTTTTTAATTTTTCGTATTCTAAAGTGTATTTACTTAACCCTTACAGTGCTAGGAGATATTGTGAGGTTCTACTGAAAAATGCCAGCCTACTTTTGTGCGATTGGTAGCGTTTTTTATATCTTTCCATAACATGGCTATATTTCAAGGTATCTTAATGTGTTTTTTGTTTTGTTCATAATGAATTGATCTTGTACGACATTCAGCTTGGAACACATAGTCATTTTTTGTGGAAATTTCCTTTTCAATTAAAAAAAAATCACCCTAGAAAATTATGTTACTCAATTTTATTTGCATCACTTTAAAGACAATTTAATTATGCAAAAATTACAAAAGATTATTTATGTATTGTAAAAAGTAAAAATATTGCGATAAAAGTTTTTAAAATTCAATTTTTAATTTTTTTAATCAATTACATTCATAAATAACTCTACATGTATTTTTTCAATCTACATTTCGTACTGATTATTTTCATACGTTGTTTTTAAAAATTGAGTAAAAATAAAAATTCTATGAATTTATTAGGACACTGGCACTATAAGGGTTAAACAATTAAGAGTGCTATACAAAAATGGTGAAAAAAACACTTTACGTGAAGATGAGGTAAGGAAGAATAGGCCTATTGGTGACACGCACTATTGTAAAACGTGACAACTCAGCATTGACTGATCCCCTTCTTCCAGGACTGCTTTTAAATATAGACATATATAGCAACAAACGGATTTCGGATTTGTAATCTACACAAAAAATTTGCGGGCATGGATTGGGTTTCAAGTTCCGGTTTCGATCGGAAGTCAAGAAATCTAAGTTGAAATTTGGAAACAAAAATAGTGTTATTCGATTCCTGTTAAAGAGTAGATACAGAAATCACTAATGGTTTTTGGCATATCTTCTTCTTATAGTGCATCTCCTATCGGAGGTTTGCTATCATCACAGCAATCCGGACCTTATCGACTGCAGCTCTGAACAGTTGAACACTGCCACAGTTAAACCAATCCCTCAGGTTCTTTAGCCAGGACACACGGCGTCTTCCGATGCTCCGCCCTCCACTAATCTTTCCCTGGACTATCAGTTGAAGAAGCTTGTATTTCTGTCCTCTCATTATGTGACCCAGATATTGAAGCTTTCTTCTTTTTATAGTGTTAATGATTTCACATTTCTTCTGCATCCGGATCAGCACTTCGGCATTACTAACTTTATCCGTCCAGGGAATACGCCACATTCTACGGTAACACCACATCTCGAATGCTTGTAGTTTGTCGATGTGGTTCTTCTTGAGGGTCCATGCTTCAACCCCATACAAGAGCGTGGAAAAAACGTAACAACGCAGCATCCTCATCTTAAGTTCCATGTTGATATCCCGACTTGCAAATAACTTCTTCATCCTTACAAATGTTGATCTGGCTATCTCTATCCTCGTTCTTATTTCTCTTGTTTGGTCACCCGATTGTTCTATCCATGTTCCCAAATATCTATATGCCGATACATTCTCTACTGGGGTGCCTGCCACTGTCAGGTTCACATGGTTCAGATCTTGAGGGAATTTTGTAATTACCATTAACTTGGTCTTCTTAAAGTTAATTTTTAGCCCATATTCATTACATCGATCATTTAATTTTTCTAATAGGTGTTGTGTGTCTTCAAGGTTGCTCGTTAACAAGACGGTATCGTCAGCATACCTCATATTATTAATTACTTCTCCATTTATTACTATTCCCACCAACTCATCTTCTAGGGTTTCCCTAAAAATAGCTTCACTACAGAGGTTAAATAGAAGCGGTGATAGGATGCAACCCTGTGTCACACCACGACGAATCTCCATTTCTTCTGTTGGTTGGTTTTCTACCATTGTTTTGGCTTTTTGTCCCCAATATACGTTATTAATTATTCTAACGTCGTCGGAGTCGATGTTTTTGCTGATGAGCAGCTGATGTAACCTGTTATGTTTCACCTTGTCAAAGGCTTTCTCGAAATCGATTTAACATGCATATACCTCTTGGTTTATACCCAGACAGCGCTGAAAAAGAACGTTAATCCCGAACAGCGCCTCTCGTGTACCAAGTCCTTCGCGGAATCCAAATTGTGTGTTGCTTATGTCTTCCTCCAGTCTTCTGTAAATTCTTTTGTGAATGATCCTTAAGAACAACTTCAAGGTGTGGCTCATAAGTGCGATGGTCCTGTAATCTGAGCATTCTCTTGGATTTGGTTTCTTAGGTATGAGCACAAATGTGGATGACAGCCATTGTTTAGGAATTTCTCCCTTTTCATAAATGCGGTTAAAGAGGCCCAGAAGAATATCAATCACATCATCGTCAAAGAGTTTGATAAGCTCTGTGGGTATCCGATCCGGACCAACAGCCTTACCGGGTTTCATAGTTTCCAAGGCATATACTATTTCCGATCTTAATATTTTCAAGTGCACATTACTTGATTCTAAGATCGGTTTTGGAGGTCTTTCGTCATCGAACAGTTCTGACAGGTATGTTTTCCACCTTTCAAGTTTGTCCCCCACGTCAGTTATTATACACCCATTTATATCCTTGATAGTATTACCAGCTGCCTTGATCCTGTTACATCCAGCCATTTCCTTTATCCTTTTGTGCATGTGAAAGCTGTCAAATTTCTTTTCTAGTACCTCTATTTCCGCACATTCAGCTGCTAGGTATTCCTCTTTTGCCTCCCTTATTTTTCTCCGTACTGCCCCATTCAGTGTCCCGTACTCATCTTTGTTGCCTTTGCTCTTTCTCCTTTCTTCCATAAGATCCAGAATTTCCGATGTCATCCAGGGCTTTTTCTTGGCTCTTTTGCTTCTTAGTTGTTTTTCAGCTATTGTTTCTAACTCTGTTTGCACTTGGTTCCACCTTACATCCACATTAACTTCATCAGATGCACCAATATTTTTGGCATAGGTCAATGGTAAACCTTTTTCTTTCTTAAGGAAGCTAAGTGGCCTTGATTCCATGTATGAGAAAGGTACCCTCCACTTAGGCGAACATGTAATGTTACTTCTTGGTTTAACGTGAAATTTTGTAAATAATATATTTCAGTAAAATAGTAATGGTTTTAATTTTGAAAATCTGGAAAAAAAATTTCTTCTCAATATTAATGAACAACTGAAAATAAGCGGATGTGATCGTGTTGTTATTAGAAAAGAAAAACAAACGAGTCGTTGGGCACTATTCGGCACATCTGATTTACAACCTTCCGTTAGTTGGGGTTGACCTGGCTCGGTGATTAGTGTGTCGTATCTACACGCACTACAACAGATACAGTGTGTTTACTTGACACATCTTTCTTACGATGAACCAAATATACCATCGATCGTTGATACCATCTGTGGTATCGAGAATCGAAAGATCCCTATTATTAATGATTTAATCTGTTGTAATGTACATATAGTGAATACCTGATCATCTTCTTGGCCAGCTTCAATTAAGCTCTGCTGGATGGCAAACTGCAGCATGTCATCATCTTCCTCCATGCTTAACTGTCTCCTCATGTCTGCCCCTTCACACAAACACAACACACACCCACCGCATTAGACACTCATCATATCTGTTTCACACAAAAAGACTAAACACCTAAAACAACATTTTTAAGCAGTTCTATTTATGCAACAACCTCAAAAGTATATGATTTTCAGCACCAAGAAATCAACTGAAACAGACCAGACCCAATTTATTTACAGTAAAACCTCTCTAATTCATCACCTTCTATTATTCGTCAGCCCTCCCCAGTTCAACCATTGTGTGTGTGTGTGTGTGTGTGTGTGTGCGCGCGCGCGCGTGTGTGTGTGTGTGTAAGTGTATGTGTGTGTGTGTGTGTGTGTGTGTGTGTGTGTATCTGTGTGTCTGCGATACGTGTTTGCACCGTAGTCACGTATCAACGCTGCTGATGACTAATAGCCTACTGTTTACACTGTTAATCTTTAGTAATATATAAGGAAAACATCCTGTGCATATTGTATTGTTTGTATAAATGTTATGATTCAATACTTTCTTTTTATACAATAGCAACATCTCTAACATCAGTTATCGTTTGGGATTAGTTTGGTGAATGAGTTTGTAAGTTTTGTTACATAAGAATACAAGTCTTTTATTAAGTGATTAAAACACGCATTTTTTTAATTAAATAAAGTTTCAGAAATTTCATTGTAAAATGTCAAAACGCGGTAGTTATCAAAGTTTAACTTTAGTTCAAAAGTATGAAATTTTGCAGCGGTTACGGAATGGTGAAAGTGCAGTAAAATTATCAATAGAATTTAAAATTCCTCGGACATCAGTGAATGACATTAAAAAAAACGGAGCGAAAATAGAAGAATTTATGGCCAAAATGGAAGTTGCTGATGGTGATGTTAATAAAAGAAAAAGAATGACAGCACCTGTACATGCACAACTTGACGAAGCACTATTCATCTGGTTTTCGCAACAACGAAGTCAAGGTTTACCTTTGAGCGGACCAATTGTTATAGAAAAAGCTCTGCAAATAAATAAAGAGCTTAATGGCGACGGAAGTTTTAAAGCTAGCCAAGGCTGGTTAGATAAATTTAAGATTCGACATGGTATTCGTGAACTTGACATTGAAGGTGAAAAGTTAAGTGCTGATAGTGATGTGGTGATAGGTTATACGAATAAATTAGCTAACACAATTTAAAAACTTGGTTTAACTCGGGAACAAGTGTACAATTGTGATGAAACTGGGTTAAACTGGAAAGCGCTGCCTAATAAAACATTAGCCTCTATGTCAGAAACTCGTGCTCCAGGTTTTAAATTAAAGAAAGGTTGACAATCCTAGTGTGTGCAAACGCAAGTGGCAATCACAAAATACCGCTGGTTGTCATTGGTAAATCCATAAAACCGAAATCGTTTAAAAATGTCAATATAAATTTGCTTCCAGTAAAGTACCTATCACAAAACAGTGCATGGATGACCCAAGACCTTTTTATACAGTGGTTTACAGAGTGTTTCGTTCCTCAAGTTAAGTGTCATCTGGAAGAAAACAATTTGCCTAAAAAAGCACTGCTGGTATTAGATAATGCCCCAGCTCACCCTGTTGAAGACCTTGAAACAGTTGATGGCAACATTAAAGCAATTTTCCTTCCGGCAAATACATCTTGTTTGATTCAACCAATGGATCAAGGCGTTATTGAAAGTTTAAAGCGGCATTATAGGAAAATATTTCTGCAGAGTTTGATATTTTCCGAAAATGAAACGCAGGTTCAAGAATTTTGGAAAAATTATACAATCAAAGATGCTATATATAACATATCACAAGCATGGCATAACATTTCGAAAACAACACTTAAGTCTTGTTGGAACAATCTGTGGGCTGACCGAGAAGAAACTAGTAGCATCCGTTCTTACAATGAAACAAACAATGTCTTATCAGAATTAAAAGAAGTGTGCCAGAGTATACCTGTGACTAAAAATATTACCGACGAGGAATTAGTTGAATGGATAGAGCAAGATGCTAACGAACTTGGGTATGAGATTTTAAGTGACAAAGAAATTGTGGCCTACGTTCAAAACAAAGATTCACCTGTTGAGGAAGATAGCAACGAAGAATATGTTTCAAGCCCTGAAAATATTGGTACGTATCGAGAAATAGAAGGAATGCTGACAAAGTGCATCGAATGGTATGAGAGACAGAAAGAAGCAGAGTTATCAAAATTAATTGTAATACGACAAATTCGCCAGTTGGCTGTGGAAAAAGAAAAGAACTCGTTGGTACAAAAGAAGATAACCCATTTTTTCAAGAAATAAATTTGGCATTTTACATACATACATACATATTAGTGTAATTAAGTAACGTTTTCTAAATTTTAATGTGATTTTTTTTGTAGTGTTAAGTGATACATAGTTAAAGATTAGTTTCATCGATTTTGCAAATATATACTTTTTCGTTTGTAATTTTATATTCGGTAACGTGTACTGTGTTTTGCGTTCTACAAATTAGAAAATGTAAGTACAACCATATATACAGAATTTCTGAAGTAGTATAAAACTAGATACGTAGACTAATACAAATTTACTGTAGTTATAAGACTTAGAATTACTTATTGTGTTCATCGTTAATGTAAGTTTCATTTATGTAATTCGACTTTTATAGAACTAATATACGTACGAGTATGTTATTTATTAACCGTTCATAGCAAATTCCGTAATTCGTCACTTTCTGTATTTCGTCACTCCTTTGGTCCCGAACGAGACGAATTAGAGAGGTTCCACTGTATTTATTTTAATGATACACACTTTTCTCAATTCAACAGAAAACATTAATTAATGCTGTATCATAGGCAACCAGCAGAAGCAAAGTTTGTGCTGTGACAGCCGAGTTCATTCAGCCATTACACATCATACCCATTATTTTATACTTATAAATAATATATGAAACCAAATCAAAGGATGAAAAGAAATCAAGATATAGGAATTGACTTATAATAAAGTTTTTTATTTTTAAGCAAGTCATTCCAGAAAATTTAAATCAAAATGTATATTTTCTGGTTCCCATTTTTTAATAATTTGAAGAGCAACATTACATTGTGGAATCAGATTTATTGGAGATTTAATCAGCAAATTGGTGATATTTATCAGTTTGTAAAAGCACATTCATCATATTGACTACACTTTTAATCATATTGCAGAACGAAAAATTCAGGCGGGTCGAGTTCTCGCTCGTGTATCCCTTCCACAACCTCCTATGTACTCTTAAGACTCCCCTCACGCTCTTTTCACTGTTACAAGAAGCCTACACAAGAGACCTACACTGTTTTTACGCGTTCGGTTAAAAATAATTAGTTTATTCACTGTACTTTTTCATTTACTATGTTTATTTACTCCAATTGAATAATAAATTAATTTTAATAAAGTAGGCCTATAAATAGAATCGTATAACAGGTATCAGGATGAGATAATTATGATTTACATAAAAATTACATAATGAAACACTCGGAAAATAATCACAACCAAACTGAATAACTCCTTAAGGATATAATAAACGAACTGAACTTCACGTCCAATAATTTTTTCAAGACTAAACAACCAACAGGCCTACTTGTAGGCTATAATCGTATTGTTTTGTTCTTATTATAATATTTTTGACTATTTATAATAGCCATGATGGTCGCCCACATCCGTAGCGGATAGGCACTCAAAGAAGAAGATTTATAATGCTGTAGATTTATAAATTCATTATTGTGTGCGGTAATAAACGTACATAGTAAAGAAATTGTATCATTGTAGCAGCACTGAAGCCAATAAATTATTGATGCAGACAAAAACATCCATTCTGGGCTACCCCAAATAATAAACAGCCTTCCATATTTCATTTTGATTATACAGTCATAACAAACTTATTACATCACATCACATTATAACAATGTTTATACCAAATTTTGTTTTCTGTCGTAATTTTGAATCCATGCAGCAATTGAATTATTTATTTTCAAAAATTATATCATCTAAATTCGTAGGGTGTGAAACAAAATGTAATTTACATCTTGTTTTAATTAAAGGTATAAGTTTCAAGTCAACAGAAGCAGTAAGAGAGGAGAAATTGCTCGACTGGTGGGAGTGGAGAGGTGGAGAGGTGAAGAAGTGGCAAAGTACTTAGCAAACTCTCACCCGCCTAAATTTATCGCGCTTATTATATTAATTTAAGTATAAATAATATATATATAATATATAATATAAATACATATACACGGTATCGCGATGTTGGTGTTGATTGGTACAAGTTTCAAAATCGTGTTACGTTATTGTATTTATATAAATTAATAATCTTTTGACCTACAGCTGTCTAATGAATGGTAGGAATTTTAGATTCACTGAACAGCAATCTGCCAAGATAAATAAAATCTATCCTTACCTAATGCTGCTTTCACTACAAATTTTTGGATAAGAAATAATTTTTTCATATGTGAATCAAGGGCCGCACCCCAGACAATTAAGTCATATGACAAGATCAACTGACACAAAGCACAGTAAATCATTTTTATAATTTGTACGTTGTTTATTTTATTGATTATATAAAACACAAGTGCTTTGGTCAATGATTAAGTCGGATTTTTATTGGTTGAGTCAAATACAATAGAACACAACCGGTAACTCGCTAATAAGAATCAGCAAGATTCTCAAAAGTAAAAATAAACGTCAAATAAGCACATACAAAACAGCTAATGTAAGAACATGCAATTTCAGCCTACTGCAACTGCATGAAATCTTGGGAAACTTGGGAAGTCTTGAGAAACTCTTTACTATTTGGGAATAGGTGGGTAGAATTAATATAGATATTTTCTGTTGTCATTACAACCCGCTCGCCGGCCGCGTTGGCAATGTTGGTAACGTGCTCGCCTCTCATCACGCGGTCTTGGGTTTGAATCCCACTCGGGCATGGCATTTTTTCATACGTTACAAAAAATTCATTTCATCCTTCACCGTCTGCATTAGCAGCAATTTGCAAAACAGTCGAGCGTTAAACAAAAAAACAAAAAATTGCAACTCGCTCACACAGGAAGAGAAGCGGCGACCGCCGGTCTACTCATCACTTAGGAGTTTACAACAAATCGTCGGCTGAGAACCAGAGGAACGTATCTGCATTTTACTGATTTTACAGGAGAGCAAAAAGAAAGTGCACAAACGTGGATTTCATCATTTTTTGGGAAAACCGTTATATTTTTTGAAAAACCTTTATGAATAGAACGTTATTTAAACTCTTTACTAATGCTTCTTAATTAATGTAAAAATTAATTTTTGAAAATACCCTTGATATTGCGATTTTTTTTAGTGGATGTGCAGATATGTTTCTCTGGTTCTCAACTACAAAGTAATTTAGAGTGAGAATTGTATTCATACGTTTCAACACACATGTTAATCATATGCTATTATTCATTAAAACTCCGTTTTATGTTTATTTAGCTACTGACGGAATTTACTCTAAAAAATTTAAGTATAAATTTTTGCTTAATATAATTGTTTACAAAATAACTAAGAATAGGCCTACTTTTAAATAAACAATTTAAAAATCAAGAAATTTCTCAAATTATTTTAAATATGAAATGTAATAATTAGGATACGAAAACTTTAGAAATTTTGAAAATAATAAACTTAAAAATATTTACATTATGAAAACTTAAAACTTTGACATTTTTAGAGGCCACCGACTTCTCGGTCAATAGAATGACCACTTTTTACAAACAAACACATAAAGTATTTACAAATAAAACAGTTTATTTGTTTATTTGTCTCATCATGCGGTCCTGGGTTCGAATCCCACTCAGGCATGGCATATTTTCATACGTTACAAAAAATCATTTCATCCTCATTACACAGTTACACCCCAACGTCGTCGCTAATGACCTTGATGTTGATGCGACGTTTAAAAAAAAACAGTTTAAACAAAAAAGCCTTACAATTAACATATTTTCAATACAAAAATGTATACATTAGACACAAGAAAATATTTCAAAATTAAAGTTTTCTATGAACAATCTGAAATTGAAACAAAATCATTTACTCTGTCAGTTTTCAAAAAATTTGTTTACTTTAAATATTTGGTTTCTTTGCTTTTCTTGGTATTTTTGCAAGAATTATATTACCGATTTCTTCAATTTTCCTATTTTTGTTTTTGTGTCGCCTTCTTTATTTCTGGAATTACATTGTCATTTTCTAACCCATTATAAAAGTTAATGTAGTGGTTTTTTATTATCCGAGAATCGCAGAGATCTAACAAGTCTTTAATTTTTTCTCCAACAATTTTCAATGGTTCACTGTACAAGGGTTTGAATTCAAAACGTTCATCTAATTTTGATTGCGATATCCTTCTGCGAGTAGCAAATTATTCAAATTTGTTAGCTCCTTGAATATACGGAAAGTAAATATTAACACTCACTTTTAAGGTATTTAAAATTACCAATGCTAACCACTGGACCTGATTTTTACCGGCATTTCTTGTTTTTAAACTTTTCTTTCTTAAATTTAGAAACATCTAGGAAATGTTGTTGGCAGATTTCAACAACTTCAAGTTTTCTAGTTTTTTAAAGCTGTTCGGACAACTGTGTACCAACCAGTGGGTTCGTAAATATCGATGTTCTTTGAACACTTCTTAATGCTGGCATGAACAGAATCGCACGAATGTCCAGGTTCAAAACAACAGTGCTTTATTAAATGAATGTTGCAAGATTGAACAATATGATCCAGTATTGCAGAGACATTACTGTTTATGATTTGTCCGCCACAAGTAACGGAAAATAAACCGGCAGTCCATCAGCAATTTTTTCTAGTTCTTTGAAAACGCATTAAGCTACCTCTGCTGAACCTCTCCCAGCTATACTTCTATGCCACATGTAATTTGTTGCTCTTTTTGAAGCAACAGTAAAACCAGTCAAATTATATACAACTATTCTACGTTTATAAACAATTGCTTTTGTATTAACTGATGGACAGTATCTAACTGCTTCTAAATAAAATTCTAGAAGGTGGCATTTTGCAACTATTGCTTCTTCTTTAATTTTGTTTTAAAAATCTCTGGCCGAATTCTTTCGGGCTAAATGCTCCTCGTACATTATTCTCTCAACCTCTTGTTTGTTAGATGTCAAATTGCAAAAATTAAAACAATGATCACATTCGTCTTTTTGTGGGAAATGGAATGATAAATTGAATCACCAATTTTGGTAACTCGTGCTGTCGGAATCTCCTTTAAGAAGTGACAAATATTGTCATTGTTTGTTAGTGTTTTAACCCCCAAAATTTTTGAAATATATTCATGCCTTGTGCCTCGGTTATTTTTTAAAATGCCGTTACCGTTGGCGCAAACTACAGTACAAACAATTACTTTAATTGCACTGGTGCTACTAGTTGTGAATTTTTCATAATTTAAATTACGTTTTTTTATCTAAAACCTTGAACGGAATTTTCTTGTATAGAATATTCAATTACAGAAAAGTAACACTCAAAAAACCACGAAGGAAGCTTAAAGCCGCATGAAAATAACTAATATACGTTTTTAAAAGTTCTACGCTGATGTACACTGAATTATTCATATTACGAAAGAATGAGTCATAGATTACTCTTCGTGTACCCAATTATTTTGTGTGTGCAACAAACACAGGCTAATTAGTGTGTAGTAGTTTGTTTATTGTTTTCGTAAAAACAAACATGAATGGAAATATAATGCCTTATTAAAGTATTATAACCCTGGTTTTAAAAACAATACTTTATCAGAACCAGACAAGCATAAATGACAGATACGTCTCTCTGGTTCTGAAGCGCAATGCGAGACACGGAGCGTATCTACCAATACGTTTCTCTGGTTCTGAGCTAACAAAGTTTTTTAGAAAAACGTAACTACCAAATAAACGTTATATTAGAAGATAGAGAAATGTCGTTAATACCATGTTGTGCAGCATAAAAAGTTATGTAGGAATAGTGAAAAAACAAAAAAACCGATTTTTGCAGTTACGTTCCTCTGGTTCTCAGCCGTCGAAATATTAAGACCATTACCGGGCTATTTTAAACATTAGAAAGCAATCTAAGCAGATACAAAAATGTTATCTACTTTTTTACACGACACTTGTTCATTTGTTGTAAAACAGAAAATAATTATAACAGAAATTATAATTATTGTGAGAGAAATAAACGCATAAATATCCATAAAGAGAGAAATAAATCGATATTGTGACACTTATTGCTAAGGTCCGTTTCGGGATCTAGGTTATTAAATAATTAATACGCTAAAGTTTACAAATTACAAATATTTATTAGACTAAAAGATTACAAAATAAATGATTAAACTAATTATAATTAAATAACACAATAAATGATTTAATAATTCACTTAAGCTAGATAAACAATAAATAGCTTACAACTTACTTAGCCTACTTACAATCACTTTTATAAATTACACTAACATACAACACAAACTGAATTCACAAAACTACACATTAACTTTACAATACACACACAACAAAGAGACGGTATAACAATCTTGCACGGATACAATACTCGGATGTATAACCTGTAAATACACACCCGATACTCTTCGGCAAAGATCACACGAATACTGACTCACCGCACTTGGCGGGTCTCTTTTTATACCTACTCACAAAGATCGTTCCAGAACAAAGTAGTGAAATCTACTCAAGTACAAAAATAACTCTTTATTTATGAATGCTAGAAAAATCTTGTTAACAGGTCAACAAAAGGTCTTTTGTAAATAGAAAACGTAAACAACCTGCCTCCCTCATTATAGCTGTACACAATACCTAAACTTTATGATAGTTATTCAACCCTTATGAATGAATAGACACACTCTTATGGTTACAACTGTCATTTACAAAACTGATCTATTGTGTATTGTTATTTCTGTATTTATTACTCTCTCTTGTTGTTACTATTATTATTTATTAACTATTTTTATCAATGGAATTCTAGAAGATTCGTGAGCGATCCCGTCTGTTCTCGATCATGTTACAATATTATCCGGCGCACAGGTGAAGAGGCTGGCTACTTCACTTGAACAGCCGTCGCTGGTGAGAATATTGGGTGGAAAAAGAGATTCAAGAATAACATACAGAAAAAACAGAGACCATAGTCAGAAGCAAAGAAAATATTAGACAGACTGTTTTATTACCCATGACTGTATAAGACGGTGGAGGCTGGAAACAGGAGTCATCCAAAATGCAGACTGTCTTGGTGCCGTTGGCTTCTTGTCCCAAACCGGCATCTGTTTCCACTCTGCTCACCCCTTCTACGCTCTCCTCTGTCGCAAATATGTTGCCAAACGTGATTCTGGCATTTAACACGTGGAACAACGGAATCTCTGCAACAACAAACAGGTTCATACACAAACTTATTTACATTTCACCTCTCGTGAAATCACCACACATTACTCTTCATTAGCAACTGTTTGCACCCACAACTATTCAGTAATAGTTGCTCAAAGCCAATAATAACATCTGGGGTATTTGCATTAAAACAAATCGCCACGTTAAAAAGATAAAAAATCTGGTGTGAAACACTCACACAACTTTCTCTTGCCAGTGCAAACAATTGACAATAAACCTAACATTAGTAATAAACAAAAAACTAACCTCAAAAACATAACCTTATTTTAATCATGAGTGAAAGACGCAAAATGAAAATCGAACTCAGTTTGGCTTAAAAATACAGAAAATCACTCTTTCACGCTAAACTAGGCTCTGTAGTAAAAAATGCTTTAAATAAAAGTTGTAGATCTTTTTATTTCCTATAAAATTTACTATAAACACGTTTGTCGTAAAATGCATTCTAAGGCCGAAATCTTAAAAAAATCGATTTTTCACACGTTTTCGTGAGAAAAAATCAGAAAATCGCTAATTACTGCTAAACTAAGCGTTATACAAAAAAATGTTTGAAATAAAAGTTGTAGAATTTTACATTCTCTGCAACTTTTATTATATAAATTTTTGCGCTAAATTGCATATTAAAGCCGTAATCTTAAAAAAACTATGTTTTTACGTGTAAACAGCCTCACCCAGAATTTCAGCAAACATGACGCCTACCCTACCTTGTAGAGAATAAAAAATTGAGTAATCCAGGCGATTTTTAAAAAAATCGTAGGACCAGTTTTTGAGAAAATTGCAAAAAAGTGAAAAATTACATGAATAAACTACTACTTCCGGTTGACCGACTTTGATGAAAATGTTCGTGTCGGGTCTGGTAGTGGTATGTAACTTAAGTTTCAAGTTTCAAGTTCTTACGATGTTCCGTTCTTGAGATATTCTGTTCACACACACACAAACACACAGACCAATCGCTAAAAACATGTTTTTTTGGGTTCAGGGGGTCTGAAAACATATAGATCCGGTAAAAACTTTCGAAAAATCGACATGAAAACAATACTTTCCTTCCTATATATTCATATAGGCAAGAGAAAGTAAAAATTACTAATGGCAGCTTATCATGGTTTAATTCTCTCACATCCGTTAAGGTATTTTTGTATGGGGTACGGTGGGAGCTTACCAGCTCACCTCCTATATCCCACTATTTAAGGAGCTTAAATTGCTTACAGTTCCCTCACTCTATGTTTTTCAGGTGATAACGAATGGTTAGGCAAAATACCTTTATCCAAAATTCCAATGTTCACTTATCATAACACAATAAACAGAAATGATTATTATGTGGCTGACCACAACAATAGATTGTTTCAACAAAAACCTACTCGTGTGGGGAGAAAATACATCTATAAATTACCCCAATTTTTAAAATGTTGTGATAATTTCCATTCCTTTAACACATTCCGTGCAGAGAAGGTAATATTACCTCATCTTAGCGAACACGAGTGACGGACGAGGTAATATTACCTCATGCATTCTCTTCGGTAGCTTGCTGTTCAACCAGTCCGTTTATATTGTAAAACTCTATTCCTATCATTCATATATTTCTTATGACACAAAAAAAGGTTTGAAATGTTGAATATATCTTTCCGTTTGCAGATACAGTTTATTGAAGGTCAACCCTAAAGCTCGAAAATTTGCCTTACACCTCGAAGTCTACCATCCCTCTTTTAGTAAAAACCAGAGTAATAAATTTTTTAGGAATTTCTCCCACCATTAATATTGGTATAGATAATTTCATGCCTGCCTACAAGGCCTGATATTAACAGAATTTAGTACATTCGGTAATTCTTATACAACAGTTTCCGCACGATGTTTGTGCTGTTCCGTGTACGTAACTATTTTTAACGTAAATAGTAGTAACGTATTATTTAACAATATTTTTACGCGGATTTTAATTTTATACTGTTAAAATTTTATTTTAACAGTTATTGTATTAAGTGTTATTTTATCTATTTTAAGTTTATACTATTGGCATATTATATTACAATATTATTTTATTATTAAGAAAACTTATTAATAATTAATAAAATTATTGCATTATTTTATAAATACAAATACATTATACACAAATACTTAAACGACAGATCAGTTTCAAATTTATTTTTTGTTCTATAAACAAATACTCACAAAAAAATATAGGTACATTAACCGTTTGAGTGCCACGCCTTGTAGTGGAAAACAACTGGTGAAAAATGCCAGGTCAAAAGCAAACTAAGAACACTACTCCCTTTAAAAATTAATTTCATCAGAACTAATACAGATATTAGCTTAATTCTTTTAACAAAATGAGCAAAAAAACCTTACTCTATAAATAGCACAGTTTAAAAAATTTATTCATTGATAATTTATTTTTATTTACTAAAATATCTTTATTCATTTGCCCGAATTTGATCTTCTTGTAATAATCTTCATCCAGTAGTTTTAAACTAAAAATATTTTTACTATCGCGAGTTATTTCATTTTGTTGACAATTTTGTTCCGATTAGATTGATGTATAACACAACATTATTTAAAATACTATAATTATATATATAAAAATGACAACGCCGCCATTTTACGCGTGTGTTAACAAAAAGTACCCAAACTATAAACTCTTTGTAAAACAGATGTAACTATATGACAACGAAATCTATTGACATAAAATGAAAGTTCGTATTTAAATTAATAATAAAGGATTTTTTTTTGGTTTAACATCTGATTGTTCTGCAATTGCTGCTAATGATGGTGAAGGAAGAAATGATTTTTTGTAACGTATGAAAATATGCCATGCCTGAATGGGATTCGAACCCAAGACTGCATGATGAGAGGCGAGCACGTTACCATTAAGTTATAGCCATTTACGTAACAGTTTACTGACATCCGAAGTGACCGGGTCTGGCACTTTTCAGAAAACCCTCACATCCGAAAAATCGGACCCTGGCATTCAAAGGGTTAATACTTGAAAGGAGGTCATGTAAATTATGCCGAACATCTTCTAATACTTATTATTTTATAAATTTCGTAAAATTTTAAGAATAATTGATCTTTCAGAACTAAATAATAACTTCAATGCATTTTTGTACAAGAGGCAATATCTCCTCCTCAGAAGTTGGAAGATTGGATTCACACATACACTGCACGGTTGCGTACCCAATGAAAACAAAGCCTTCCCAAGAATTTTAGACATGGCCCTTACCCTATTTTGAAGAGTGCAAAAATTTAAGTAAATGAGGCGATTAAAAAACAAAAAACATCACAAGGGCTGATTTTGAGAAAATCGCAACAAATGGACGAATAACTACTACTACCGAGGTTGACTGATTTTGATGAAAATGTTTGTGTTGGGTCCTCTAGTGGTACTTCAATTAAGTTCCAAGTTTCAAACTTTGTAACCCATTAGAAATTATATTCTGTTCCTGAAATTTTTTTTTAGTTCATCTAAAGTCGCACCAACTGCCTAGTCATTAGCACTACAGTGGGATTTTAACGATGGGTATCAACTTGTGAAACTTTCTAGACCCTGGCCAGGAATTGAACCCAGAACCTCCACACGGTAGGGTAGCACGCTACCACTACACTATGAAGGCAGTCTCGAGATTTTGTTCTCTCCCTCACTCTCACACACATGCAAGTGTGCGTGCGCACCCGCACACACACACAGAACAATCACTAAAAATACGTTTTTTGGTTTCAGGCGGCCTGAAAACATCTATTCCTGTGAAAAATTGACATGAAAACAACACTTTCCTTCCTTCAAGATAAAGTAAAACTAAAATGTGTGATGGGTTACATTGAAATGATCAAATCTAAACTTACAGTACAAATTTCTTAGTCAGATGTTTCTTCATAATCACTAAATAAAAATAACTTCAGTTATGTCCGCAAGGTTTGTAAAATTATATTTCAAACTCATTTTGTAAACAATGAAGCGCACATGACACAGTTAGCTTCTACACAGACAACAATGGAAATCATACAGGCTAAATAGTACAAACACGTCAGAACTGAACTCGTACTGAGATCTACCAGACCCTCTCAGAAATATTACAAATAACCGATATTTCATTAAAAACATGTAGCAAGCAGGTATCGTCAAAGACAATCAAGGGATGGGAGTGGCAAGTCCAGCTTGTCAAAGTTGCCATTGTGTTTATAAATAGCGGCAAGTCTGACTCGTCATAATCAGGTTGTTGTTGTTGTTGTTTAGGTCAACAGCCAAAAGGCTGGTTTGAACCTTTAGAGGTTTTACTAAGTAAAACGAGGAGTGAGGTGGTTTACCATTGCCTTCCTCACTGAGTGGAAAAGTACGCTTATCAGCATGCCGGGCCCTCTAAAAAGCACATATTTTCCACTCTGTAAATGACACCTTCACTTCATTCACCACAGGGTCTGGCTGTACAATGAAATTCATTACTTTCAGAGAAGATAACTCTGATTAGTGTCTTTTACACCTCTACCTCTTCTGTTCTTAAATGATTCAGTCATTTAATTGACTGACCATGTGATAAGAAACAGAACTATTTATTTTAGCCCTGCAACGAACAGATTGAGTGTAAATAATTTGACACTCCACCTGTCTGTTATGGGCAGATAATCAGGTTAATAATAATTAACCCGTGAACTAAGCGAAGCCACTTCAGTGGCTATATCAATGGGTAGTGCAGTACTCAATAAAACTAGTTGCAGTGAGGTCAATATACATCTAAAACCGGTCGTTATTGTATTTATTTTGTAGAGAATTCTTCAACGCAACTAATAGCATTAGCAGAAATAGAATATGTTGAAAAGAAATATTTTATCATCGTTTTAGTGTAAAGGTAGGCTAAACAGATATCGCATGCAGGCCATCCGTAAGTCAACATACAAACACGTTTCTTAGTTTGCGTGAAAGCTGCGACGGTTTTCTACGAGAATTAGCTTTTGTTATCAACGGTTGCGTTAAATGTATATTGTAGCTAAGGGGGAAGTGGCGCACGACAAAATACTACCTTCGGTATTCCCAAATAAGTCACCCTCATGTCATTCTCCTGCCTGCAACCTACAGAATCGTGAAATATACATATGTGTAGATAAAATTATTCTTTACAAAATGGTTTCACGAGTAAAATCTAACTACATAAATGTGTGTGTGCCATCATGGGAAAGGAATGTAATATGACCGCAGTGTATTTGAAGCAGAACAGTACGGAACAGCTGGAGCCTTAAGGGTTAAGGAAACTAAATCATTTATTGTATTAAGTGGAGGCATATTCTTAAATGGTGCCAAAAAGTACAGTTATATTGTATACATTAGGCAATTTGACCATTTGTTTTTATTCTGTTACCATTTTGTATTTTTTTACTTTCTCTTGCCTATATGAATATATAGGAAGGAAAGTATTGTTTTAATGTCGATTTTAAGAAATTGAGTTTTCACCAGATCTACATATTTTCCGACCCCCTGAATTAAAAAAAACATGTTTTTTAGCAATTGGTCTGTGTGTGTGTGTGTGTGTGTGTGTGTGTGTGTGTGTGTATGTATGTATGTGAACAGAATACCTCAAGAATGGAACATCGTACGAACTTGAAACTTGAAATTTAAGTTAGTTACTACGAGAGGACCCGACACGAACATTTTCACCAAAATCGGTCAACCGGAAGTAGTAGTTTATTTGTGTCATTTTTCACTTTTTTGCGATTTTCTTAAAAACGGCTCCTACGATTTTTTTTGAAATCGCCCCATTTACTTCATTTTTCATGCTCTAAAGATAGGGTAGGCGCCATGTCTGCTGATTTTCTTGAAGAGGCGGTTTTCTTGTAAATAAATTGTTTTTTTAACATTGTGACTTTAATATGCATTTTAGAGCAAAAATGTATGTAATAAAAGTTGTAGAGAATTTAAAATACTACAACTTTTATTTCAAACATTTTTTGTACAATGCTTAGTTTAGCGGTAATTAGCGATTTTCTGGTTTTTTCTCACGAAAACGTTTAAAAAAATCAATTTTTTCAAGATTGCAGCCTTAGTAATGCATTTTATGACAGAAGTGTACATAATCAAATTTATAGAAAATTAAAAGATCTACAACTTTTATTTAAAGCATTTTTCTCTACAGAACCTAGTTTAGCGTGAAAGTGATTTTCCTTATTTTTCAGCCAAACTGAGGTTGATTTTCATTTTGTGTTGTTCATTCATGATTAAAATAAGGTTATGTGTTTTGGAGTTAGTTTGTTTGTTTATTTCTAACGTTTTATTACTAATGTTATGTTATACTGTTCATTATTTGCATTGGCAAGAGAGTTGTGTCAGTGTTTCACACCAGATTTTTTACTCTTCTTTCTATTATCCTTGTTCCGGCAAAGTGAATGCAGTTAACAAATCGTCACCTCTTTTATTCTTAAAGATTCCATAATATTGTACGGACAAAGAACCGAACATTCCATTGATTCAGTTTAGTAGCAATCTGGTTGTGGAACCAGCGTGATAATTCAGTGTTACTTTGTTAAATAGATCTGCCTACATATAGGAAACATTGTATACATCTGGGTTCATTGTAACTATAATCAATTATTTTATTCTAATCATAACTGGCCATCTTTCATTTGTAACTTAACCCCTTAACGGTTCCTTTTTTTAGCCAAAAATGTTCATATCCTGCTCAACTTTTTTTTAATAATTTTGTATAATATGACTGAATAAAGACATATAAATCAATTTCCATGCTCAAAAACATCATGTTTTTAAAAAAAAGAGGTACTGGCCATCACTTACGAATAAATACTAAACAATCCTACTACAATTAACGGAATTGAAATACCGGACTAAATACTATGTATGAAATGAAACCTACTACTAAAAAACTATAAACAATATCGAATAGCTTACAATTTCTTTTCGTAAACACTTATAATGAACTTATAACTTTACAACGAAACGCACCGAACTAACCGAAACATAACCTTTTACGCAACATTGGAGAGTACGACGTAAACAAATAACATAGAGTCATCTAACCTATAGAAAGGAACCTTTACTAGCGCTAATATTAAAGTTACGGATATAAGATAAACTACTTTTAAAGTTACGGCAAGATATTTCAACAGAAAACAGAATAAATCGAGACAAATTCAGTTGCGAGTTATCTCGTCAGGGCACTTTTCTACGACATTTACGTTGCGAGATATCTCGTCATAAACCGTTAAGGGGTTAAGCAATTTCATTATTTAAGTACTTTTTATTTATTGTAACCTATTAATTTGTTCATAAACAATAATTCTTATAAGTTCAATCTTGTTCTTCTTCTGCCCTTCAAGGATTAGGCATCCCGGCCAGTTCCAAACCTCTGAAATCTGCCCATTTCTTCCTCGTGCGTCCTCGGTCTCTCCGTCCCTCTGGTTTGTAATCCGATGCCTGTTTAGGTAGCCTATCCTTGCTCATCTCGTCCACACGCTCTATCCATTGTAATTTATTTTTCATTATCACTTATGGAGAACATGTTGAGCTCTTTTCTTATCTCTGCATTCCTATAATGGTCTTCTTCATCCATACGTTTGCTGCAAAAATTTCATTTCAAGATGTCTGCAATTTGCTCTCTCCTCTGATAAGTTTAATCCTTTCGGTGCCAAGCATCACTCAGCGACGATCGATACTTACGCTAAAAGTGGCATTGTCGCTTACAACTCTATGGTAATACTAAAATACATAATAAAGTAACTAATCGAATAATAAAGAGTCAGTTTGTCGAATAATACAACAATGTATTACACAGTTTCAATAATATCGACATTGGTATACTGCAACATTATACCGTCGTGTTTGTTTCTTGGGTTAAGTTTCTCTACATACGTTCCGTTTGGTGTGATGTTATGTTGTTATAAATGGTGATTTATGAAGTTTATTTGTTCGGTTTGTCTTACAGAAGTGATTTTAATATCTTTAGTTTTTAATTTGTTTAATTTAAAACAGTTTTTATGTGTTCTGAACTTATTTACAACATCCTTAACGCGTCGTGAATGAGCAGGTATGTTGATAACTTTTGCTTTGTTTGTTTATCTTACTTTTATGTTAGACTTAAAATCAATTCCTCCAAAATGTACCTGTAAATATACACTTTGCTGAGAATTTATAGACCTTTTACGTGAACTATTGAAAATAAAATTAAACTACAATTAATATCCTTTTTTGATACGAAACTCAAATTATCTTAGTGTCTTTTTCAAATTCCCTAATTTGACTAGACCTGTTAAGGCCACTTCACCTGGGGTATCTTGCTTTGTTTACTCTCGTAGCTAATTTAAAACGTCCGCGCGCTGTCTCTGCTTATTCGTCATATATTGTATTTACTGGTTGTCATACGACAAGGCCTCCTGTATCACAGTCCTGTTAATCTCTATGTTCCTCCTTCCCCCCCCCCACCTACGCTCTACTTCCTATTCCCTTTTTCCGGTCACTTGTACTTCTGAACTAGTCACGGACAAACGCGTTCTTCGTTTGAGGCTTAACATTTCGGCCTAGCACCTAGCGTGATACTGGCAACGGCTTATGTATTTCGAAATGAGGCTTTAAACTGTGCTTATGTCTGTTAATATACTTATTTATCATGGTGTTTGTGTATTTGCTAAACTGTCTGCTAACGTATTAAAAGTAATCTTCGTCGGTCGCCATCTTGGGCTCACGTACATGTTCCTGCTACTGGACTTCAGGCTACTGTGTTCGATAACAAGTAAGTGGACATTTTATGTTTGTGATAACTAATTTGGCTGTGCAAGTGATCCTTTTCCTATGTCATTTTTGTTCTTATGTTTTTTCCTTTCCTTGCATTCTATTACAACTCCGTTTTGTCGCTTTCAACTACTAATCACATTGGTCTCGTACACGGACCACCTTAAATGTGTACTGGTCTTCCGGAAAACGCCCCAATTAAATAGATTATTTGGTTTATTATATTGTTTTTACAAATCCAAGGCGCGAAGCCTTAACAAGACCTGCGGCAGCATGATTGAGTAAATGGAAATGCCATTACAGTTAAGGAATTCCCTAATTTGTTCTTAAGACAACAGAAAAAATTATCAAAATTGCTCCAACGGTTTGAGTTTTATGATTATTTTTCTGAAACACTACAATTCTTACAATTTCTGCTTGGCACTTTTCCCGTAGGAAAAGCAAATAGGCCTTGATACTAAAAGGGTTAATCATTTATTATAACCAGATCGTTAAAAGAACCGGGAATAACTGACATTAACAATATTCTCAATTCTGTACAAACATGTGACCTTAACTAGTCAGTTTTCTGTGGCGAACTCCTTTCAGAATTAAATTCACATGCACCAGCCGTTTCATACTCACCAATTTTGAGGGGAAATCCTGCCGGTAACTGCATCTGTATGAAATTTTTCAATCTGGCAAAATGCGAACTGGATATGGCCATAAGGTCGACTATCGGCATTATCTGCTCCGGCAGACTCAACGGGTACTCTTCACACAGCCATAACGTTGCCTGCAACACACAAATCACAGTCACAGACATCATCAAGCGGAAAATTGCTAAACTAAATACACTTTGAGTACCTTAACAAAGCGATACACCCGGAATCTGTTAACAACAGTAGGTGAGAAAAGTGAAGAAGGGTTGTCAGTATCGGTGATAAGTGTAAGGCAACCACCTATTAACTTGATCAACCAGATGGGGAATACACTCCGCAACCCATCCCTTCTTCCAGCCAACCACCTCAACATTCTCATGTCAGTAATTTGTTGCATACACAGTACGGTGGAAAAATACCACAACTTTTGTTACTTTTTTATTTTTTTTTTATTTTTACGCCCCAATTGGAGCACTCAAGTCACTCATGGACATGCGTTCCTTGAGGAGTTAGTTGTGGCACCACACTGTTGTTTTCTTCGTTCCCACATCAATTTCATATTTCTTGACCTGGTGGCTCTCAATCTCTCTGCTACAGCTGCATTCTCTCTCTGAAAGGCAGTTGGGTTATCCTCTTTTCCTTTAGGATGGTCTTCTCTTCTCGTCTCTGGATCATTTCTTCATGTATATTCAAGTTCCTCATGTCTGACATGACTTCCTGTATCCATTTGTTTTGGATCTTATTCTTCATTTGGTAGTCAAGGAGCTGTTTAATGAGTCTTGAGTCAGGCAGTCTGCTAAGGTGGCCAAAGAAAGCGACTCTCCTCTCCCTCATTGTGTCCAATATCGGCTCATTTTCCTTATAAACTATATTGTTGGGGACTATCCACCATTTTCCTTGGACTTGATGCTTGAAATTAATGGCTGTTCTTAATATTCTTCTGTCTATCTTTTGAAGTTTGTCCGTGGTTGATCGAGTGTTCAAGTTGAAAAGGGTCTCACAAGCATAATGTAGCCTCTGGCTTGATTACAGAGTTATAATGCCTGATTTTGGAGTTCATTGATAGGGACTTCTTCTTATATATGGGCCAGGTGATTCTTTGGGCCTGTTTCAGTTTGGTTACTCTGTTCTCAATTGCAGGCTTTTCATTCAGATTCCATGTGATTATTTCACCGAGATACTTAAATTTCTGAACTATCTTTATTTTTTCTCCATTGCTTAGTTGCAGGCTCTGAAGTTCTTGTTTAAAGCCTGGCATTATCTCTGTTTTTTCCCATGATATTTGGAGTCCAACTTTTGATGCTATTTCCTGCAGGGTTTCAATCTGATGCGTGGTTTCCTCCATACTGTTGGACAACAGTGCCAAATCATCCGCAAAGGCGAGGCAATTCACCCTGATCACTCTTCCAACTTTGTCACAAGAATGCATTTTGTGTATGAACAGGCTGTGAGGAAGGGATGAGAAATCTGACAGTGCTGCCAACCTCAAAAGTGAGACACTATAATTTACTACTGTTAGTTAACCACATGTTGCCTTTCTATTAACATATTTTGTTGTGACTGACACTTTTTCCATGTCACTGGTGGAAAAAGTTTTTTTTTCAATTTTTAGTTTTTTATGTTAAATTATTCTCTATAATTTCGTCTTTAAAATGACACTTTGTTTATAAAAATCTGATAAGTATAAGTCCTACAAATGGGAGTCTTTTTACAACAACAACACGCGCAGATTTTGCGCGACTGGTTGCATTCAAATAAATAATAAAATATTCCCGTCCATTGTGGCAAGTTATTGACGCCCGTTGTTTAAAACTCCCGCTACAGTGCTACAGTACTACTTCGATATTTATATCGAAACATATTGATTGTGCTGAAAATCGACTTTTTGTTGCGCTTATCATTTTCATTCTGTTTTGTAACAATAATATAACCTACCGTTCTCGCAGTGCGTGTTAGTGATTCCTTCGTTTTGTCATCGTTGTTGTTTGCGCATTTTGTTTCCCTAATTTGCGAAATGCCGCGGTCACAGAAAGTTTACAAGAAGAAGAGAATAGATGTTTCTAAAAGGTGGAGTAATTTGAAAAATACAAATGCAGGAATGCCGCCTGGGCCGTCTCGGGAAAGTGAAACTACGCCAACTGACAGATGTAAGTAAATCTAGTATTGTCGATTCTAGTTCGAAAAAGAAATTAGGTAATATTGAAAACATTTATAAATGTTATGAAGATGGTTTTGAATATGGTATATACAATTTAAAAATGTTAGTTTCATTATTGCAAAAAGGCGCTGTCTGTAGCAATTGTAGAAAGGGTAACCTAACCTTTCAACAACAAAAAATACAAGGTCTAGCCTGTAGGATTGCACTTTGTTGTGCAGTGTGTGATGCTGTAAACGAAACAAGTAACAGTAAATCTGTGACTGATGCAGATAGCAAAATATTATACGATGTTAATCTACGTTTAGTTTATGGAATACGTAGCATTGGTAAAGGTAAAGCTGCAGCAGACATGTTATGTGGTGTAATGAATTTGCCTCAGCCACCTTTTTATGACAGTAGACATGAAAAATTTTTAGGGACTGTTGCTAAAAACATTTGCTGTGCTTCAATGGCTAGAGCTGTTGAAGAAGCAGTAGAAATAAATGGGGGCAACAGAGATTTATCAGTTGCCATAGATGGTTCATGGCAGAAGCATGGCCATACGTCTCTAAATGGGATTGTTTCTGTCACGTCCATTTGTACTGGAAAGATGTTAGACATAGAGGTTTTGTCAAAATACTGTAGATGCTTTGATAAATCATCTAATGTGCATAATGTAGACTGCTGGGCAAATTACAGTGGGACAAGTGGTGGCATGGAGATTACTGGTGCCAAGGCTATTTTTAACCGATCATTGGACCAATATAGAGTAAGATATTTGGAATACTTAGGTGATGGTGACTCCAGGGCTTACAAGGCAGTAGTTGAGTCAAAACCATATGCCAATATTGAAATAAAAAAAGTGGAATGCATTGGTCATATACAAAAAAGAATGGGTACGCGACTGCGATCACTAAGAAATGCTTAACCTACTCTTGAAGACGGAAAATCACTAATTGGCAAAAACCGTCTAACACTAGAAGCTGTAGGAAATCTTCAGCTGTATTATGGTTTAGCAATCCGTAGAAATTGTCATAGTGTAGAGGAAATGAAGAAAGCAATTTGGGCCAGTTATTTTCATGTCAGTGCTGATGACAACAGTACAGAGAAGCATATGTTTTGTCCACAAGATCCGGCAACATCATGGTGTAAGTTTGTTCAAGCTAAAGGAGAAAACAAACTATACAAGCATGCTGAACATTTCCACCTTCCTGAAACTGTCATGATGCATGTCAAAACAATTTACAAAGATCTGAGCAATCCTTGACTCTTAGAAAAATGTCTTGCTGGGAAAACGCAAAACCCGAATGAGAGTCTAAACAATTGTACTTGGTCAATTGTCCCCAAAACAAATTTTTCAGCTCTCAGAACATTGAGTTTTGGTGTTTGAGGCAGTTTCTATATCTGTGTGTCGGAGGTATACTACACTATGTCCATTTTTTTCGAAATCGAGTTTTTAACACTAGGTTATATAACTTTTTCTGCTCTTTCCAGTGGTATACTGCACTATGTTAAAATCCTAATAAGAACAGAAATAAGGCTTCTTAAAACTACACTATGTGGTTCTTTCGTTTGTGGTATATAGTACTATATGCACATGGTGTTCTAGACTTCTGAAAAAGTATGAAACTATACAACACCATATCCACTTATATCTTCATTCTTACAAAAAATAGACGTTTTAGTGCATTAAATTCGCGCAGTTCTTTAGACTCCGTCATAATATCAACGCAATGAATAAACTGATGAGGTCATCCAACTGTTCAGCTACTACAGCATGGCTCACGCATGCCTCAGTTCTTCGTTTTGTTTTTAAAATCCTATTTAACAGAATTTGTTATTACAAACATGAGTATCAATCAGTTTTATTACCAATCGCCCCATTCATTTACAGACTAATACTGCAGTAGCCATTAACAACGACATACCTCATTCAACTGGAGAAGTCAATTGCTCTATTTATGTAGACAATAGTTTTCAAACTGGAGGACAATATAAAATAATTTTGTTGCATCAAAAGTTATTGTTACGCAATAGTGGTAGCGAGACAGATGACACGTCAGCAGATGAAGATTATGTACAACCCGCAAATGTTTCTTCTTCAGAACCACATAATAAACGCTAATTTACGGGTAATGGCAGAAGGGAACTGAAATTATTCAAGATGTAAATGTGGAGACAAAGGAAATATCTTATACGGTAGTAAACAAAGCTAACATCAAGCAAGAAAATAGAAAACGGCAAAGAGATCCAGAAAAATTGGAA
The DNA here is from genome assembly GCA_035578175.1 of Catonia carolina. NCBI lineage: Eukaryota > Metazoa > Arthropoda > Insecta > Hemiptera > Achilidae > Catonia > Catonia carolina. The sequence continues at coordinate 8,199,117 of JAQMRL010000004.1, forward strand.
TGCAACCACGAAAAAAAGAGACATCTATCAGGGCAAAGTTCCATGAGCAAAAAGGGAAGGTTGTGCAAGAGTCATGAAACTACCTTAGCATTGCCGAATGAAATGTTTTGAAAAGCTTTTATAAAATTACAGAAAAATTATTTTTGATTTGTATTGGGATGGTTGGAACGATTATGATGTAAAACAACAGTTCATTCGATCGATGCATACAGGTGAAACATAACGAAAGAAACAGAGCAAAGGTGAGATCAAAGGAGAACAAATACTTTAATATACAATTAAGAATTCTAGGAACTGAAGTAAGAGTATGTAAAACCACGTTCTTAAACACCCTTATAATATCTAACTCTGAAAAGACAGCCAAATTTAAGACAGAAGAACCAAGTGAATAATTCAGTCAGACCAACGTGGAAGGAATATACCTACGCCTAGAACCAAAACCCTGTAGGAAGTTATAAACAATGTTATTCAGCACATCTCTTTAACACCAACGTACGAGAAAAGTTAGAAAAAACTAAAAGAGCCATTTTCAGTCCCAGATTTGTCTCTTACAGGCTTGTATAAATTGCACTTGGAGTTTTGCAAAAAAACTAAGTACTCCAAGGAATGATGGCAAAATAATGGCTCTACAATCGTATTTCTAATTTTATTTTTCGAAAATCTGATGTTACTAAGCAGCGTGTTTTATTATTCCGCAGTGTTTGTCTACAAGTTAGACGAGAAAAAATTGGATACCTTTACAAAGTGACCCCTTTTGAAGAAAATTACTTTGTTGAAGTTATTGTCGAAGGAGCACAAGACAGGATAACATTGAAATGCCTGAGGAAATAAAGATAGGTAATAACAGATAATCCTGGACCTATATCAGTAAAGAAATATATTGACATCATAAATATCTCTTCGTGGTTCCTTACCAACAGAATGTCATGCGTTTTGCAAATGACTCCAATTAGCAAATAATGCAGAAGATTGTCTGCTGGAGGAAAATGAAAAATTTTCATAATTGTGTAGGATAAAATTACTAACTAAATTTTTGAGTGAAATAAAAATCAATTATTTAAATAACTAAAAATATTTTGGATATTGTGTTAATATCACTTTTCTGTAAAGGTTTCTTTTAAGTTCTGTTTTGCATTTTGTATTGTTTATTTTTTATTTATTTAAACAATGTAACCTTAGTAATGATGCATTTCTTTTACGGTGGTCACCAATAATCTCGCTGGTGATGCAAAAATAAATGAATGCTCGTAAAACAATTCTTGTAAAAATATAGACCGCTTGCGTGGCCTAGTTGTCCCATATAGAGTCTAGAAAATTACTATACATTCAAACCCACCATTCCTTAACCCAAAATATAAACACCAACAAAAAACAGTTACTAATAACTAATACTAAACCAATAGTAATACTAATAACCAAGTTGTTGGTGTAACTTTAAATAAACTAAAAAAAACAAATAGTCATTTATTTTATTAAAACAGAGAATCTTGCATTGATAAGTGATCATTCTTTATCTTTTTTGTATTAGCCTACATTTTTTTAAATTTATTATTTCATGGTGAAATTATTTATTTATTTTCAGTGTTTTAATAATCTCTTTTAATTTTTATTTAATAATTTATTTTAATACATGATATTTCCAGCGTATTCTACCTTACTCCTTAATTTAACACCTAATTCTTCTGACATTAAATTATTTCACTTGGACATAGTGTAGGGAAAATTAGGCAGATTCAGAAGTAAAAAACACTATGTCCATTTTCCAGGTGGAAAACAACAATTTTCATTTTTTTCATTACACATTAATTACCTTAAACTAAAATGAGAAAGTATCAGTAAAAATATTTTAAGTAAATAAAAAGCTGAAAGAAATATGAACAATATAGTAAATTTTAAAACTTTAAATGGCTCTCCTGTAAAATCCTGATTATGGCACATGGTGTACTATACCTCCGATACACAGATATTTAATGAAGGAAACCGAATAAAGTGTGAAACATTGAAAGAGTTGGGTTTAGAACCGGGCAAAAACTTGGCACTAGGTATGAAAAAACGGGACCAATGTCGAATTGCTAAAAGTGAAAAATATGCCGATGAAATCCAAAAAAAAATTATAAAGAAGACAGAATTACTTAGAAGGAGGCTTGAAGACAGATATGAAGAAGAGGAAGATGTTGATAACCCTGCATATGCAACAGGACAGTACTAGAAAGTAAGTAAAAGAGTTTTTTTATCTTTCAAAGCTGTTTTCCTGAAAATCACCTATTTTACCTTCATGTTCCTTTTTCTCAGCTTCTACTAAAGATATCAAGATGAAATTTTCAGGGGTTGTTAAATAGGTTGAGATGAAGCTTGTACCATATCCTTTTCATGATAAAAGCTTTAGAACTAGAAATATAAATATAATTCTAAATTTTTAAAAGAGCCCTGATCCCAATTTTTTTTTAAAATTTGGTACTCAAATAATATTGTGATAACAAGGAAAAGGATATGGAGCAAGATAGAAAAAAGTCTAAATTTTTATACAAAAAAAACACAAGGAAGATATCTTAAACGGTTGCTGAGAAAAAGGTACAAACGTTAGTATGGTGAAGGATACGCGCCAGTGACCCCCTTAACATATTTTTTTGTGACTGACACTTTTTCCATGTCAGCATCACTTTCTTATTAATATAACTGTTTCCTTTTTTTACCAAGTGTCAAAAAACTGTTGATGAAGAATTATCTTCTTCACTGTCTTTACTGGCCTTCTTTATATTTTAAATTGTGGGAAGAGAAACATCACAGTAGTTACCCTACCGACTGCATTAGCAAAAATTGTAAAACAGTTAGCCGCTCGCTCACGGCTTTTGTTAAGAGGCACGGAAAGGTATTTTTGTTTACCTTCAATAACTTCACAGAATTTTATGACATTGCATATAGATTTCGTTGTGAATAGTTTGATCGCATTTTCGAGAAAACGACACTACCGTTTACGTTAACTGGTACCGCATATGCGAGCGTGGTGCGGTGCGTTTGTCCCCGAGCGGAGACAAAAAAGAAATCAAAAGTAGGATCCCGCGGGACCCTCCTTCAGAGCAGTGGACTGTATGCGATGCGCGCTCTGTTGCGCGTCTTGTGCCCTATTTATTTGGTTGATGTACCCGGAATGTGATGTGAAGAAAATACAAAAATAAGCAGCCTCTTACCTCCTTTTCCAGGGTGAATCGAACTCGTGATGAGTGGGGGGTAAAAGGGGATAGACAGGAATAAGGGATAGGTATACCCACTATACTGCTGTCTTCTTCCAAGAAGCGATTTCTTCATATAATTTCCGGTTGTAGGCCGTTTTCCAGGTGCGTGTATAGGCGGTGCGGTTAACAAAGCGCGGCGATGCACTACAATAAAAGCTGCGACCGACTGTCTCCGGCACGTACTGGCGTGCGAGTGAGTGGTCAGCGGTTACAACACAAATGACAGCGGCGCCCCCAACCCTTCAACTATAAATTCAAATCGTGGTGTGACCAGTAACAAACAGTTATATTCGTAGTTAACCTGCAGAAGATTCCGCGATATACGGTATGTCCTCTAAGTTGTTGTGGTAGTGAACTGATACCAAAGCAGTCACGCATGTGCACTGATGCTTTACCCCCCCCCCCTTTACCCCTCGATAAGACCAAAGACCAAAGGCAAACTTGTGATTTAAGTAACTATAGAGAATCCTGACCTATTGAAATCCAAAAGCTGTAAGTCTCCTCTAGAAAACACTACCATTATCAATACAATCCATCAGGTGACATACATTATTACACTTAAAGTGACAGTACCTTCAGTCACTTCGTCACATAACACAATGGAGATAACAGCTACAGTACAATCTCGTTTTATCTGAACTAACTGAGACCAAAGGCAATCCAGAAAATTAAAAATCCGGATAATATGGGTAATAAGCAAAACCAACCCTTTTTTATCTTTTGAGATCGCAATGGATCACTTAAGTCAGTTTACTGGAAGTTCTTCTTTGGTTCTTTTTTTTGATCTTTTCCCAATCGGCCTATCTCTTCTTTCTAACTGATCGTGTTCATCTTTCTTCACCAAAATCTTAAAAATCAATTTTTTTACAGATTTTCATGACAAAATAAAACCAGAAAATCACTAACCACTAAACTAAGCGTTGTACACAGAAATGTTTGAAATAAGTTGTAGATTTTTAAATTGTCTACAACTTTAATTATATACACTTTTGCGCATTTTTTCTAAAATGGATATTAAGGTCACAATCCTAAAAAAACTATTTTTTCTATAAGCGAACAGCCTCCCCAAGAATTTCAGCAGACTGCTGCCTACCCTATCTTGAAAAGCATTAACAATGTAATAAATGAGGTGATTATAAAAAAATTGTAAGACCCGTTTTTGACAAAATCTCAAAAAAGTGAAAAATAACTCAAATAAACGCAATGACTTGATTCCAAACGTTTCAATAAATTTGAATCAACTTTGCCCATTAACTAGCTACAGTCTGTCTCAAAGCAATGACTTGATTCCAAATGTTTCAACTACTACTTCCAGTAGTCCAATTTTGATGAAAATGTTCGTGTCGTGTCCTCTGGTAGTACCTAATTTAAGTTCAAAGTTTTAACTTCACATAATATTCCGTTCTTGAAATATTTTGTCACTCGCACGCATGCACGCGCACACACACAAATTGATAAAAACATGTTTATTGGGTTCAGGGGTCTGAAAACATGTGCATCCAGTGAAAACTCAATTTTGAAAAATCATCATGAAAACAATACTTTCTTTTTATATATTCCTATAGGCAACAGAAACTAAAAAAACCCTTTCATAAGACTCATGGCTGGTGTCAATCATTAAAAAGGTTTACCTCGGACTAATGGCAAAAACCTTTAGTGATTTCTGTATCTACTCTTTAACAGGAATCGAATGACACTATTTTTTTTTCAAAATTTTGACTTTAATTTCTTGACTTCTAGTTTTGGGCCACTTCCGGTCGAAACTGGAACTTCAAACCCAATTTAAGCCCACAAACTTTTTATACACATTTCGAATCCGAAAACCATTTGTTGCTATCTCTTGTAGTTTATGACATCTGAATGTGACAGATGGATGGACCGACTGGTGATGAAACATGAATTGAGTATTACAATCCGGAGATTAAATGTTAATTCAATGAGTGATATCATTTAATCTCCCTGACGAAACCACAAAATTCATGCACGAAACTTCAACATGGAAAATCATGGCCACAGTTTTTTTTTAAACCAGAAGGCATTCTTCTGATAGATTTTCTGCCACGAGGAATGACAATAAATGCTGAGAGGTATTGTGAAACTTAATTAAAGCTTAAGGCGAACCATTCACAACTGGTGGTTGGGACTGTTCTCTAGCTGTGTCGTTCTGCTGCACGATAACGTTGCGGCAAGGAGAAACACACAACCAGACAACTTTCATCAGGCATTACTGGACCATCCATCATAAATCCTTGACGTAGCACCATCTAACTTTCATCTTATTTCAAAACCTAAAGAATTTCTTGGTGGAAAACGATTGGAAAATGATGACATGTTAAAAGAAACTGTTACTAACTGGTTCAACAATCGGTCGGACAGTTAGAGCTTTTTGATGGGGAGGATCCAAAAGCTGGTGCCACCACCAGGTAGATAATAACAGACACTACATAGAAAGTAAAAAATGTTCATTTAGTTTCTCTTACTCCATTACAAAATGGTTCTTACTTAACAATGACTAATAACCCTCGTTTATACGTAGACTAATAATAAACAAACATAAAAGTATTGTACGTTCACTTTTACTGTTCCGCAGTTGGGAATGAAACAAAAACATATACAAAATCTCTGGTGAGGTGCTTACCCGAAATTTTTGTATTTTGGTTGAGATCTCTTTAGGACGACCGATATCCCTCGAGCCTAACGATACATCCGGATCAAAATATTCTTCTGGAGTTATACGGCAAGGATTGCCGACATGTGAAAATTCTTCCTGACAGACACAACAAAAAAAAAACAAACAAACAAATATTACATAATCTATCGTGTACTTTTTATAAGTGTGTTAGTATGTTGAGAACAAACAGTGAAGACGATTGTGTGTGGATCAATGATTAACACTACCCTAACAAACAACAAACCCTCGTTGTTCAGTTATGTTCTCCCGTGTTCAGTAACGTTTTGTCCCCGAGTGCGGTATTTCAAATTTTCGCACTCTTCTCTGTTAAATTGTCTTGCCGTTCCTATTTATGCTTCTCATTGTGGTGTCATCATTGATACGTCATCTTTTCCTCCTTTTTCATCCCTACTCTCTTCACTCCATCCTGGCTTCCGATCCTTCTCGCTTCCTTCTACCACTTGTGAACTGATCTTGAATGAGTGTGCATGTGCGTTGCTTCTCTCTCGCTGCTAGACTAGGGACGCCTATGCATTCTACAGACTATAATCTAGGCTTTAATTTGACCGAACATTTCGGACTCTTTCTTTTGTACTGTATGTATCCAGGCTTTGGGTGCTTTCTAATACTCCGCGACGATTTCCAGGCTTTAATGATTAACCAGCTTACGTTCACGCTTCAAGACCTACGTTGTGTTTCCACAATGCCATTTCTGGTAAGTGACAAATCATATATCTTGTTTCAGTTTAGTTCATTAGTCATTCCTTATCCGTTGTGTTCCTATGCTAATTGCTGTCTTATTCCTTTATCCTAATTTTCCGTACCGTTATTCGGCTTTTTACATCGCTTCACTGTTGGTGAATCCTAATCGCTCGGTCGTGAGTGCCGACCACTTTAAATTGTACTCTGGTTCTCCAGAAATTACCGCATTAAATAGATTGTTGAATAATTATACTAATTATATCGAGTCCAACGGCTTGGTAGACTTAACACTTGTCATAATTAGTTCTACACAAGTAAATATAACTCTTAAGTGCATCAACACCTGAATTCTGTCATGCAAAGCGCTGATATCGAGTCACCTTGAAAATGCTTCAGCTGTATGGAACCGGAATAGGGCTTGTACTACAGAAGCTATTGAAGCAGTCCAGAACAAGTGCATCTCATGGCTGAAACACAAATTCATTTCACCAGATTAAAGGTTACTGTTGGAGGAGCCGAGGAGAGCTTTTCAGCTGGCTTTCCTTGTGGGTAGAAGAACTTTTCTTTGATCCTCTGTGATACATATACAGGGTGATTCTTAATTATGGAAAATAATTTGGAACATGATTATAGAGCTAAAAATAAGAAAAAAAATTTCATATAAACATATGTCTACAAACGCTTCATTAGCGAGTTACAGCTAGCAAAAGATTTCGCCCCGATTTTAGTTCCCCTGGTGAAATACAGCGATGGTGAATTTTTTCGGGGCTACTTTTTGCGACAAATATGATAGATTTATAAGAAAAATCACCTAAAAGATCGAATAAAACCAGTCTGGAAGCTGCAGTGTAAGCAGTTATTGAGAAAAAGGATGAAATATACAAAAAATCTTAGTAGAAAAACACAAGTCTTCTACGATCTTTGTTAAATGACCAATGAACAAATTACTATTCAAATAAAAATTGTAAAGAATTTCATTCTAAAAGCAATTATGTAAGCAATGTAAACTAAACGTAAATAAAAGTTTAATTAAATGAACTCTCACGTAAAATACTTCACAGCAATACTTTGCTGTTTTATGGGAAAAGAACGAGTATGAGAAGTTTTAATTTCATATGAAAGACATAAATCTAAATGACATTAAAATCATACCAAAAGACTAAAGATGATGTTCAAGATAACCTCAAAAGGACAAAAGAAAGTAAAAATACTGAAACGTGAGGTCAGTGGATACATACATGAGGTGTAGGCGTCCTCTCCTCAGTTTCAGCGATGCCGAGGAACGACTGCAAAGGTGTTTTTGCACCACGACATCTCGCTTTGTCCTGTTCCGAAAGATGTTCTGATCTGGTCTTGGTCACCAGTTCAACGTTACTTGCTCCAAACACTTTGCAGACCCTTCCATTCACTTGTTCAGTCTTGTCTTGTCTCCAACCCCACATACCGCTCTTGTTTCTACAAAACAACAATTTATTTAAAATTTTAATCCGTACAAAACTGAAAAAGAATAAAGGATAAGTCAGTATCAAAACATTTCATCTCTTAAAAAGCATTAAAAAGAAACATAACGTAAAACGAATTGTCAACATCAGTCACATACAACATAAAACACAAATTTAGACTCCATTGTTTATAAATTCCTGGATTGTATAATACGACTTATCAATCAAGTAAGACTTTAAACTTCTCTTAAATCTTTTCTCACATTCAATCACAAACAATCTTCATGGAAGATGGGACAACAGTTTTCATCCAGTATATGATGGTTTTTTTTTATAGAGAGACAACCTATGAAACTCGGCAAAATCAGAATGGTGCCTTCTTGTGATAGCCATGGAGCTTTACTATCAAACCATCAAGTCTTACTGAGTTTGCTTGCAGTACAGATTCCATAATAAACAAGCAAGGTATAATGTTTGCCAATTACGGTGGCGTGTAGGGAGGGTAGCGAGACAGAGAGAGAATGTGTTGCGTCCGCCGTTCCCTCAACTCATTTCAATCAGTGCACAGTGTTCAAGCGGAATCGTGACAACACGCGATCGGTAGGGCAGTTTCGTTCACTACACTCTAACAAGCTCATTTTTCTTCAAAACATTCTGAAAAAATTACTTTCACTTTTTAATGAATTTTATTTCATAACGCTATAAATGTTACAATTATAATCTGATATGATATTTAGATAAGACATGCTTGTACAAAGATAAACGTTTAAATCTCATCACATTTTTGTATATCACGTAATATAACTTTATTCCGGGAAAACATAATATGCATTTTATTATTTTGTTATAAAATATAAAATTTTATCTGTAATTTGATATAAATGTTGAGTCATATGTTGGGCGGAAACAGAAATAATAAACGAGCTTGAAAAAATCACTCTTCAAAGGGAAGTCAAAGATAGATCGTTGTGTCTGGTGTCTCCTTCCTTTTAGTATTCCAAGAAGCTGAATCATTTTTTACAGTTGTGAACTTTATACCTAAAATATGTCAATTTTTAGAAATCAACTACACACGCACAATATCAGTTGTATGAAATTTTAACAAACAGAACTGCATAGTATATATAAGAGAAAGAGGGTATGACGTTCCTCTCTTTCGAGCTTGTCAAAACGTATACATCATTTACAAGAAAACTTATTGCCTATTACCCCAAATTGAATCGCAGACATTTTTCCCCAAATTTTGTGCGCGCGCAACTAATCGGCTCTCGACAGCAACACAAATGTCAAAACGATAACCACACGAACACAACACAACGAGTAGTGAGTACTACATTAGAGGCAGCCTGTATCAGGCTACAACATCGTGGTGGGGATCTACTTACTGCGCATGTGCGGCTCGCACACCACTGTAGTTGGTGACCATAATACAGTGAGAATTGTATTTTGCTCAAAGTAGTCTCTACATGACTTCTCCCGAACTCAGTACTCATTTCTGCACCAGAAACATCTCCTCAAGGTTAATAGTATATGATCCCACAAAATATTATGGAATACACAATGTGTGTATAAAAGAAACCATAATATGCATTAGGGGTCAGTTTCAACAAACAGTACATCACTCCCAACACCAACACAACATTACATGACATCTCTTCTAAAAATATCCCATCTGTTTTGCATTATCCGCAAAAGAATGACACGAGCAGATCACAAGCTGGGATCCGTTCCACCAATATTTTTAACAATTCTCCATTTTACCGTTCCATTTGAAGAATTGCAGAGTGCTTATTCATTGGAGGTAAATTTGAAAACAGAAAATTGTTGTAAAAAATAACACAACAAAAAAAGTAGCTGTCATAATAATTAAACAAAAACGTATCACTTGAATTTTTTGTGGTAATGTTTTCACATTTTCACAATAAATTTCAATTGGTTTATAGTTTTTTTGCCAACAAAAACCTAATCAGAGAATGCAATACAAAGTGGCGGGATTTTGTATTGCAGTGCACATTTTAACTAATGACAGAGATTAGCAGAAACACAGACCACACGCTACCACTACTGGATGCATACTGAGAGTAGGATTGTATCAGCAAGATGGTGACTGCAGCCCCCATCCACTGCCGCGATAGACCAAAACGTCTCCTGTTACTTTCTGGATAGCCCTCATCATACTAACATGCCATGAATGCATAACTCTATTCAGTAGAATGGAAAACACTAAAAGAGTGGAACCCGTCCGTTCTCTGTTGCTGGGAAAACAACACACTATCAGTGCTTTGGAGACATAAGCAATTGCAAACCATTTACCTTTCAAAGCTGATTTTATCAGTGTCTATATAAGTAGTGACGACAGGTGCCGTCAGCCTAGCAGTGACCACTTCAGGGGATGGGTGGAGGAGGGCCAGATCGTTCGGGGAGATCACTCGCATCTGTTCCACATACACTTGCCTCGTCTCATGGTCCACTTCCATTATAGTCGCTTGGTCATCTGCAATGCCAATAACAAAACAAAATATCATGTTAAATACTCACACTTTCTCTTGCCAATGCAAATAATAACCTGTATAACCTAACATTAGTAATAAAACATAAGAAATAAACAACAAAAACTAACCTCATTTTAACCATGAGTGAATGATACAAAATAAAAACCAACCTCATTTTGGCTTAATAATATGGTAAATCACTTTCACGCTAAACTAGGCTCTGTAGAGAAAAACACTTGCAATAAACATTGAAGATCTTTTAATTTCCTATAAATTTCATTGTATACACTTTTGTTGTTGATTTTTTTTTTTTTTTTTTTTTTTGGTTTAACGTCCGACTGTTCTGCAATTACTGCTAATGCAGACGGTGAAGGATGAAATGATTTTTTTGTAACGTATGAAAAGATGCCGTGCCTGAATGGGATTCGAACCCAAGACCGCATGATGAGAGGCGAGCACGTTACCAACTGCGCCAATGCGGCCGGCGTTGTTGTTAAATGCATATAGTTTGAGTCACGAGTTTGCCCTTATTTGCAATGAGGTGTAAAGGGGGAAAATCATCAGTGCACATGCCTTTATTTCCGTACAACAAACACAACAACTTTATACTACAACCAGAGCATATACAGTAAGTATATCACAGAACCTTTTGTAGGTTAACTGTCCAAACATAACTGTTTGTTACCGTAGACAGATATGTTAGTTTTTCAAAAACGTGGGCAGACTATTCACAGTGCTGAACGAAATCTATTATGCAGTGTAATAAAATGCTGTGAAGTTGAAGCTAAACAAAAGCGGCTTTCCCTGCCTCTAAACAAAGCCATGAGCGAGTGGCTAACTACTGTGATATTTCTTTTTCCACAATTCAAAAAACAAAGAAGGAAATTAAGGACGTTAAGAAGCTATTCTTCAACAGTTTTGTTGACACCTGGTAAAAAAGGGAAACAGTTAGGTAGATACTAGTGAGACTTATAGTGATAAGGTAGCTGGTAATTACAAAGCCAGAAGCATGTGGAGACCTAACCACCCCTCCAGACTTGGAGGGAGAGAAGCTCTTTTGGCAGCCCACATTCTGAGCATTCATTCACAGTAAGCTTTTCTCCTTTCTTCTGTCCATCTAGTGTTCTGTTTTTCCTCTTCACGGGAGCCTTCAAAGTTCGTAGTTAGTTGCCTGAATTTAGTTCAGTTCATTAAGTTTTCTCGGTTTATTCCGGTTTTCTCAATAGCCTTTCTGACTTTTTTAAACCATTTATCTGACACCTTATGTCTGTTGTTTAGTGCCTTAACCCTTTGAGTGCCACGCCTTGTAGTGTAGAACTGGTGAAAAATGCCAGGTCAAAAAACAGGCTAATGACACTATCCCTTTAAAAATTAATTGACATCAGAACTAATAAAGTTATTAGCTCAATTCTTCTACAGAAATAAACAGAAAACCTTTCTCTATAAATAACACAGTTTTACAAAATTTAATAATTAATAATTTATTTTCATTTACTAAAATAATCTTCATTAACTTACCAGAATTTGATGTTCATGTAATATCCTTTATCCATTATGATTTAAACTAAAATTATTTTTACTATAAAAAATTATTTTTACTATCGCGTGTTATTTTATTGTATAGACAATTTTGTTCTGATTAGATTGGTGTATAACACAACTCTATTTAAAATTACTAACATAACAAAAACTAACATTGCCACTGCACCCGTACGACAAAGCCATCATTTGACACGTGTGTTTACAAAGAAATACATATACTAAACTCTTTGTAAAATAGATGTAACTAAATAACAGCAAAATCTATTGACATACAATGAAAGTTCATACTTTACACTATTAATAAAACCAAAATTCAACGCATTCTACTAATGTATACGGAAGTTATAGCCATCTACGCAACAGTTTACCGATGTCTGATCTGAACGGATCTGGCACTTTTCAGAAGACCCTTTACATCCAACAACATCGAATCCTGGCACTCATAGGGTTAAAAACTTGTTTTCCCAACCGGTTGTCACCCAGTCTATACAAGTGTACTTAAAATATTAGTCTTCTTTTTCTAATTGTTTCCATTAACTATTCATTTTCCTTGTACAGTTTTTTCGACCTCGTAACGTATATTGCCTGTCTACTATCTTAGACCAGCCATCCTCCTGATTATTCTAAGGCACTCACTTGCAGGTTTTATCACAGTATTATAAAGTCTTATCTTGGTTTGTCTTGCTTGTTTCTTATGCAAGTGGTGAGTTCCTCGGAGTGCAACTTTCCTTGTCTGTTGTTACTAGATTCCTGTTTGCTGGTCTTCAGTTGTATTATCTCCCCGAGGTACTTGAAGCTATCAACTTTTCCAATTTTTTCGTATTGTTTTTTCACGTGGTGGATCTGTTTTTATGTTTGTTATGAATTTAGTTTTCTCGAAGGAAATCTGTGATCCTGTTTTTACTGCTCGTTCTTTTAACATGTTGATTTGTTCTATTGCTGTTTCCGTGTTCCTAGAAATGAATGGTAGGTTGTCTGCAAACACAAGACAGTTTATCTTTGTTGTTCTTTGGTCCTCCAATGAGCACTTTGTTAAACAATTCTTTGTTCATTTCCCATTCCTGAATAACTTTTTCTAGCACACAGTTAAAAAGAACAGGTGTTAGTCCATCAACCTGTCTAATGCCAATTTTATTTGTAAACTCTTCAGAGATTTCTCCTTCTTTCTTCATGTTTCATCATGATGTTTCTTCATGATTTCTTTTGTTCATGTCAGTGTAAATGTTTCCATAATGTCTAAGGGATATTATATAGATGATTTCTTTTTGGTTTTACATTCGACTGTGTTTCGCAATTGGATGACAGATGAAAATTAGTGATGAAAAACTGCCAGACCAGACCGGGAATCAAACCTGAGACCCAGGTTTAGAAGCCAGTTATGCTTACCATACACCATTATGGATTAAGACATCTACATTGATGTTTTGTTTTTATAACTGTAAAATTATCAACATTTTCTGTGTTACAAATTCAGGCGACTAAATCGAAGGAAATGGCAGCAATGTTTTTACAGATTTCAATACTACCACACAATAGATACGCACACAAAATATTCAACAAAGAGAGGTTTTCAAAATTTAAAACAACAGAGAAACAAAGATATATCACACTACTAAATACATTCGGAGCAGTTATGTTGACAGAAATACAGGAAAAAATAATTTACGCTCTTCTACATGACTGCTGTATAATAATCACCTGTGACTGCTAAATGTTGTCCGGTGTTCAAAAGACTGAAGATATAGCTACGGTTGCAGCGTAACATGCTCGGCACCGTTTTCGCTGGCACAACACAACACACAATCAAAACAAACTTACAACAACAGATTCGTCCATTTTAAGACTAGTCTGGCTTAGAAAATGAAAACGAATCAATATTCACATTTTAACACTTGTATATGATCCGACATTTTGTATTTCATTTATTTCTGTTAATGGAAAAAATGATTCGAATAAAAGTTGTAGATTTTTTATTGTTCTACAACTTTTATCATAACATGCTTTTGCCCTAAAATGCAAATTAAAGTTGCAATCTTCAAAAAACGATATTTTATCACATCCTGTAGAGCACAAAATTGTTGTAAACGAGGCAATGTTAAACAAAATCGTCCGAGCCGTTTTTCAGACAATCACAACAAAGTGAAAAATTGCATGAACTGCCAACACCAGTTGACCAATTCTGATAAAAATGTTCATGTGGGTCCCTTCATGGTACCTAACCTACTTGTACGATATTCCATTTTTCAGATTTTTAAATTTATTTATGTATTTATTTAACGTCGTATCAAGTGCAACGGTCATTAACGATGACGTTGGGATGTAACTGTGTACAAACAGAGGATTTTTTTTGAAATGTATGAAATCTGCCGTGCCTGAGTGGGATTTGAACCCACAACCGCATGATGAGAGGCGAGCACGTTACCAACTACACCAATGCAACCAGCTATTTTTTTTATAATTTTATTTTTCAGATATTTTTTTCACACACAAATACATACCTAACAGTAAAAATTTGGTGTGAAATGCTCACACGACTTTGTCTTGCCAACGTAGAGAATGAAAAATACAACCTATGTTTAATCATGAGTAGACAATGTAAAATGAAAATCAACCACTGTAGAACTAAAAAATACGGTATAGGAATGGTCGGCCTAAGTCTGTACAAGACTACACCTCATTTACACGTCATACACATCATCTTCATTTCATTGGGTTGAGTGGTTGCACAATTAAAAAAAGATAGAGACAGGTTTTTTAAATACAAAATAACGACATGGGAAATATTTAAAATATAGATATTTAAGATATAAATTTATTAATACTTAAATATTAACAATTCTGTATCCACAACATCGTAAGTCGCCATTTTAATAAAAAAGTTGTTATTATTTAAGATCACGTATTATACAACGCAAGTACATGGCAACCTGCCAGCAGAGCAGCTTGCAGGTTTATACAAAACAAACCATGAGCTGATAAGCGTAGGTGACCAACCAGTGCGCAGGTTCTGACACCAGCGTTTACTCCGAGACGTCTGATAAAAATATAATGGCATATTTCTGGTAGTAGGTTCCCACTTGTAAGCAACATGTAACCAGCAACCTGCGACCAGCGTTCAGTCTCTGCTTGCCCTTAGAATGCATTTAATGACAAAAGTGTATATCATATAGTTAAAAATTAAAGGAAATCAAAAACCTACAACTTTTATTTTAAGCATTTTTTCATTACAAAGCCTAGTTTAAAGGCAATTACTGATTTTTTGCATTTCTCTAAGTTCTACAGCGGTTGATTTGTATTTTGCATCATTCACTTGTGATAAAATTAGGTTATACAGTCGATTCCGGATAATTGGTCCGCTGGTTAATTGGGGCAGCCGGTTTTTTGGGACACTTCTTTAATGAACAAAAACAGAACGGGATTTTACATTGATAAGTACTCCGTTTATTCGGCCCATAATGCCACTTATTGGGGCCAATCTGATGTACGTACAATACATGTTTTATTAAAACCATTACAGGCCAGCGACGAACAACAAGTGGTTCAAAGCGGCAAGATAAGATAATGGGAGCTGTTTTATTTAATTTATTTTCATCATTTAATTCATGGGAATTATCTTAACAATTTTTGTTGGAAATTTCCTCTATAATCATCATTTCTAAAGCCGAGTGCAGAAGTTGTGATGTTTAATATGATTCACTCTTGAAAAATTTGAAATTTTAACAAAATATACAAAATTATATTCTTAGAGCGTGTACAAAATTTCAAATACGTACGTTACTTAAATTTTGATTTATTAACAATATTCTGAACCCTTGCTATCTTGGTAACCGCTCGATCATTCAACACGTGGCAACTCTCATTTTATTAAGCGTAAACAACTTAGTAAAATATGTTAATAACGATCGAGCGGTTACCGAGATAGCAAGGGTTCAGAATATTGTTAATAAATCAAAATTTAAATAACTTACGATTTTGAAATTTTGTACACGCTATAAGAATATAATTGTCTATGTAGAGTTAAAATTTCAATTTTTTGGGTCACATAATTATCGAGTTACACACCTCTAAATGCATGAAATTTGTTGCGGTAGCAATAAAATTGGGTCTTTTTGTCTTCCAACCTCGATATGGCAATTTTTAAACAACATTAAAAATACAGGATTATTATAGGTCAATGCAGAATAAAATTAGCTAAATTCTGATGTAAAATATGTTGAAATCAGACTCATAATTTTGGAGATGCAAGGATTCAAACTCGGGTGTCTATGATTATGAAACCGATAGTAGTAGTTTAACGAGACAGCAATAAGGGTGGTGTAATTTAGGTACCGCACGTACGTCATCAGATGTAGAGTGAGTTAGACAAGGCGGCAGGCGAAACATCAAAATAATGAGCCTGCCCTGGCCCCCTACCCACTTCATTGCTATAGCCAATGATTTTCCAGCGAAATTGATAATACTTGCTCTCGTAGCTCTGTTATATATTTTGTTTCGTCTTTCAATAACAATTACAACCTATGAACATACAACCAGCTAATTACATTATAAAGTATTGTATGTTAACGCGCTCTATAATCAATGTGTTCAGTACGCGATGCAAGACACGAGCATGGAGGCGAAGCAAGTCAGTGGTCGGCTGGCTTGCATGTGCTGAAGCATCACGTCCAAGAGAGCACACCTGCTCCCTTACTTTCTGTAGCAGTTTTTCGTGCCCGTGCCTCTGGAAACTCCTCGGCATATAATGGCTACTTTTCAGCCATGCTCTGGTCTCGCCGAGGTGAGCTGAGATGCTGGGCTTCTGTCTGTCTATCCTAATCCTTGTCCCTGGCATCTAGCACTTTTTCTATCCGTGCTAGAGGCAACTTCTCCTACTGTAGTTTTTGCCCAACCCAAGTGGTGTCAGGCGTTCCGTGCCAAAGGGTGGATGGCACTGGGGCATTTAATCAGTGTCTAACGGTGCCTGTAGGATACTTGGCTCACTCCTACAGTATTTTGCCTTACCCCTGTACGCGGGGCTATGCAGGGGCGGACTGATTATTTCCCTAGCTGCACGTGGGTACCAAATGGTACCCATTTCATTTAAAAATCATGAAAAACAGCTATGGATGCTTTGACTCTGGAAGGAGTGGATTTAAACGACTCCCCTGAGGTAGAGTATCTGGGGGTTGTCATGGATAGTGGCCTAACCTGGAAAGGCCACATGTCCATGACTGTTGAGAAGGCTATAAAGGCCTTATGGATGTGTGAGAGTCTGTTGGGGAGGACTCGGGGGCTTGGGCCTCGTATGGTGGAATGGGCTTGTGTGAGCATCATTTTGTAAATGGTCACGTACGCAGATGTTGTATGGTGGCCAACAACAGATCTGAGGACGGCGCAGGATCGGCTGAGGAGCTACAGAGACTGGCCTGCCTAGGGATATGTGGTGCAATGTGCACTGGTCCAACGGCTGCTATGGAGGCGATGTTTGATTTGCCTCCTATTCATATTCAAGTGAAGAGGGAGGCGATAGGAACTGCCTTGAGGCTGGAGGACGGGATCGGGGTCCCATCAGGGGAGATGGGCCACACTGAGATCTTCAAGGTGATTGAAGGGATGGGTGTGGTAGGTGGTCCTCGGGACCGTATGAACAGAGCATACAACTTCTCCGACACACTGAGGGTGAAAATTTTAGATCGTCAGGAGTGGGCGGAGGGACGGCCAGTGATACTGGAAGGGGCTACCTTTTGGTATACTGACGGCCCAGTGATGAGCGGAAGAGCGAGATTGGGGGCCTGGGGGGCCAGGGGAATGATTTCCCTGGCCCTTGGGTGTAACATGACCATCTTCCAAGATGAAATATGGGCCATTAAGGTCTGTGCGGAGAGGTGTATTGTAAGGCGCCTCAGTGGGTCGCACATTTATATTTTTGCAGTTGCATAGTGGTTGGCTGCAAAAGAAGAGCACTGTTGGGTGGGGATGTGTTAACACCTGCTCAGGTAAGTGCACTAGATCCTAGGCAGACCCTGCGCTTTATCGAAAGTGTGGGCCTTGCATAAATTAGGAATAGGGGCAATCACAAAAGATCTTTTAGGTCGCGGTGAGGAGGGGCTGTAGAAGCCTGAACGCCCTAGTTGTAAAGAAAAAAAAAAAGACACGAGCATACTACTGCGGCTCTTATATGCATGTGCGTGTAATGTTTGTCAGACTGATACATTCGTACAGTCTGACAACGCTGGCAAATGTTCTGATTGGTCGAAACATGTGGAACAGCAGAGCTCATCAACCGTGAAAAGCATTCTAATTAGAGTTAACTCCTCTGAACATCATGAATTTCATTATACGACCAGACCCTGGGTGATTTAAATGAAAGTGTGATTTGCAGGGTCGCAAGTAGGTGCTTTACCAGGGCCTAAGCATGCTGAAAGCATACTTTTCTACTCGGTAACGAAGGTAATGGTAAACCACCTCACGCCTAAGTATTTTTGTCTGAGGTTTTCCTTAAATTTAATAAAAGATAGTGTATCACTTTTACTAGGCCTATACGTCATGGTGATAAGGTAATACAACCAAGGCCTAAAATTGAGTTATTTAAATGGTTTTATTTGTATTTAGGATCGAAAACCTTCAACTGCATAGCTAACGATATGAAAAATACTAAAATCTTAAATGCTTTTCCACATTGATGATTGAATGGCTGTTTATGGTCGACGATACAAAGACATTTTTCTCATGTTAGTTTATTTCACTTTCTTTATTTACTATTAAATTTTCTTTTGTTATGTGCAAGACATGTAATTGGTATTTTTTAATAGTTACTTTTAAAGAAGTTATCTGCTTCTGATTAACAGTCAAAGATTGCCGTAATTTGTATTAATTCTTATTTATCTCTAAGTTGTACTTTTCTGTTGTTGTTTAGGTCATCAGCCGAAAGGCTGGTTTGAACCTGTAGAGGTTTTACTAAGTAAAACGAGGAGTGAGGTGGTTTACCAATGCCTTCCTCACTGAGTGGAAAAGTATGCTTATCAACATGCTGGGTCCTCTGAAAAGCACATACTTTCCACTCTGCAAATGACACCTTCACTTCATTCACGACAGGGTCTGGCTGTATAATGCAATTCATTACTTTCAGAGGAGATAACTCTGATCAGTGTCTTTTACACCTCTACCTCTTCTGGTTTTAAAAGACTCAGCCATTTAACTGGCTGACCACGTGATAAGAAACAGAACTATTTATTTTAGCCCTGCAACGAACAGATTGAGTGTAAACAATTTGACACTCCACCTGTCTGTTATGGGCAGACTTTTCTGTATATTTTTGATAATATTTTCTGTATGTTGGTACATCTATAACATCGTATTTTCATGGATGGTGTCCTCCATCACAACTTTTGCTACAGGAGATACCTAATTCCACACTTTACAAAAATTCCTATTTTGTTTAATTTAATTTAACTTTGTTTCATTGTTATACTGATTTGTGTATTTTGCCTTTATGTTGTAGACTATTATAATATGTAGAATAAAGATTATTATTATTATTATAATTACAAGATGAGGGCTGTGAGGTGGGTGGCTTAAAACATCCCAACCAAATGAAGTCACCAACTCTTTTCTTGGATGAGAAGTGTGTGGACGCGCATTGTCATGAAAGAGACAGACTCCCGTCGTTTGTATTGAACAGCTGTGCCAAAAGGTTCCATCATGGTCTCACAATGTCTTGCAGCATTGATTGTTTCACTTCTTTCCAACAAATCAACGAGCAGAACCCCTTTTCTGTCTTAAAACACCGATGCCACAATTTGTATCGCCAATAGCTGAGTTTTTAATTTTTTGACAGGAGGAGAATGGGTATGGCGCTACTGCAATGATTGACATTTGCTCTTTGGAGTCTGGTGATAAGCCTGCGTTCATCTCCAGTCACTACAGAGTTGACAAAAGCCATGCCTTCAGCCTCAAAATGGTCAACAAATTCTCGAGCAGCACTGATTGTTGTCAATTTTGTGTGCTTCATTTAGTATCTCAGGCACCAAACACAAACACAACTTGCGATATTTCAGTCAATAAGTTACGATTTCATAAACAACAGTACGTGAAATGTTTGGACAAAGTTCATGCAGGTTGTCAATTCTCAAACGGCGATCAGAAAGAAGATCTTCAATTTTCTGCACCACGTCATCAGTCACAACAGACAGCCGTCCACTTCTGTTTTCGTAGAGAATTTCTGCCCTTCTGAAATTAAAATTCTGTACCCATTTTGTCGCATGGTATCTCGACATAACGTTCTCTCCATAAACCGTAATTATTTCACAATGAATCACAGCAACATTTATACCCTTAGTACTTACGTAGCATATTTGCACTTGGCAAGGAATGAAATGATGACGCGCTCGTCTCTCACCTTCACCATGATGCCAGTCCATAACCTCCTGACGATTGGAACCACTCGTTCACTTCTGCTGGCTTCCTGCTACACGGCAGTCATATCAACTTCCCCCACATGAGCTACATGCCCTGTAACCTTACCTTCCAGATAACTCTTGTATTATATAGTCAAGTTTCATGCAACACTCCACAGTAGGACAGCATCTTTTACTTTTCCCTTTTTTCAAAATTATTCATGGGACAAATATCAAGAAAATAATGACACATCCTATTTCTGAATATAAAATTATTAAACCTTTTAAAAATTAATGAGATCATACCGCTTTTTTTAAAAGAAGTAAATTTTACCTACTTTTCTAACGAGTATAACAAAAATTCATTAACTTCTCCCCTTCACTCACACTGATGTCAACCGAATACCTTCCAGTACCAAATGGTTTTTTTGTAGCCATGATTTTGCTCTCAATGTGTACAGGGCAGGAGGTAGTGGTTTTGATAGTTCACTATAGATAAAGAAACCAAACGTTTGCTTACTCTGTCCATGGAATATGAAACTTGTGTTGCCGCGCTGCCAATTGTTTTGGTCAAACCCCAGAAGCGTCGTGTCTATACGGACCCTGGAGCCTTGCTTGTAAACTTTGTACGTGTCACTTGGACACATGCGTGACACCAGAGGCACTGAAAACAATAACAATAAATGTCAACGTCAAATACACACGCTTTCACTTAAACACAACGTTTGTGATCACAACAGAGATTTGTATGCAGCTAGAGTTGACTGTGTAAATGATTCACTCACCCCAGCTGGTGAACTCCCATTTCATTTCCACATAAAAATCGGGTGCCTGAAAAAAAATAAAAAAAAACATAAATCAATTGTCTTTCATTTTAACCCTTGTGCGACCGATTGGTTTGAGAATATTAACTCTTCGAACACTAATTCCGAGATCACCCCAATAGGTCATACGTAAAAAAAACCAAACATTAAACTCCATTTTTTTAACGCCAGTTACAGCGAATTTACGAAAAGTTTGTTGTAATTTATGCAAAAGTCACGCGTTTTTGTCAAAATTTGGCAAAAATAAACAATTTTTATTTTTACTTCTCTTAGTCTGGTGTTATAGAGAAATGCCTAGCAAAAAATTTGATATATCAAACGTCCAAATAAGGAAGTCGCTTACCACACTATACGGCTGTTCAAGCGTATTTGAGAGTCAAATGAATATGGATTGTCTGTGGTAAAAGAAAGGCAGAAAAAACAGCTCTCTTTGAGCTGATGTCGTAGACCCATTCCTACAGATATTTATATGACATCTGTTATTATATGAAAGCATGGAATTTTGTGAACATGTGCATATAGAATAAAATTAGAACATCGTGGGGTTGCATAGTGAACAAGTATCTGAAAATTGGCTATTCTAAAAATCTTTCAAGGGATTATTCCCTTTCACTTTATTCATTCAATTTGACCGGTTTTGCTGTAAGCGATTATTGAACCATTTACCTACCCCTTACCATTCAAACTTTCAAACGCGGTTATAACTCTATTTGTAGATGAGATACGGCCTTTAAACAGTTTTCTTCAAAAAAAATTGGAATTCTGTCGTACCAGAACATTCACAAATCAATAGAAATTTCCCATTAATCGGATTGTGTTTCTAAATAATAATAATAATATTTATTTATTTCACTTTATACAAATGCAAAATTATATCTTATCTACTAGGAATAAATAACCACCAACTCAAGTAAACGGTGGTTATATATATAAAAAACAAAGTACATAAAAACAAGTTTACAAATGAATTACAAATCAAATGAATTACAGAAATGAATAACAAATCAAATGTCGTCATCCACTACAAATGACAATTCAAATTGTAGCGGCAGCTACAGCGCATGTTAAGTATATTTTTTAACAACAATATCAACCAAGCCATCAATCTTCAGAGCAGATATTCACCTGTACATGACTAACGCTAAAATCAGTTATTATTGTTATATTGTTTACCAAGATCAGTAAATTCCTACAAAGACTGAATAGCAAGCACTGCAAGTCAGCAACGGTAAAACACCAACACTAACCAACAATTCTTACAAGTGAATCAACATCAGTTATGTCATTGAGCCAATCTTCAACCTTTCTTGAAAATATTAACACGTTTAAGCTATTTTTAATTTCAATAGGCAACAGATTAAAACACTTCAGACCTAAAAGAACAAAAGTTTTAGCAAAAAAGGATTTACTAACTTTTGGTCTTAGAAAAAGTTGTTGGCTTACTTTCTTCCGCATAGACGCAGCTACTATTTAACTATAATGTTTACTGGTGTGTGCGTACATTGACCTTCACTGTTAAACAGACTGTAGAGTACTTACACACTCGTATCATCTAACAACAATATAATGGTTATCCACTGGATCACTGGATAAGGGTTAGTCTGCCATTTTCAATATCAATCTGACACAATGATCTCCAAACATGCATCACGGAGTAACAATCTTCAACATCATTTATAATGCCACATTTAAACAACAGCGGAACGTCAGTTATCCCAACTAAATTGGGCCAGAGCGGTTCGGATAATCATATAAGCTTAATAGTGTAATTTGGTTTACCGCACCGTAACAATGTAATGTAACATAAACGTTTAACAGGTTATTAAAGGCTAACATGAACTTTAGTTTACAAAAAAAAAAAAACACGTTCATTTATTGAAAATGTTTAAGAGCCCTAACGATTATGAAAACAAATGGAAAAATGTGAAACACTTGGATGACTTTCTCTTGCCAATGCAAAAATGCATTGGCAAAATTATATGCCGGCCGCATTGGCGAAGTTGGTAACGTGCTCGCCTCTCATCATGCGGTCTTGGGTTCGAATCCCATTCAGGCACAGCATTTTTTCATACGTTACAAAAAATAATTTCATCATTCACAGTCTACATTAGCAGTAATTGCAGAACAGTCGGACGTTAAGCCAAAAAAAAAAAAAAATGACCAATATAACCTAACGTTAGGTATAAAACATTAGAAGTAAACAAAAAAAAACTAACCTCAAAAAACTAATAAATACAAAAAAAAGTGGATTTAGAACCTATTTAATCATGATTGAATGATGCAAAATGAAAACCAACTTTAGTTTGGCTAAATAATACAGAAAATCACTCGACGCTAAACTAGGCTCTGTATAGAAAAATACTTTAAATAAACGTTTTAGATCTTTAATTTCCTATAAATTTTATTACATACATTTTTGTCGTAAAATGCATACTAAGGCTGAAAGAAATCCATTTTTTACAAAATTTCATGAAAAAAATCACTAATTACCACTAAACTAAACGTTGTACAAAAAAATGATTAAAATAACAGTTTGTAGGTTTTTAAATTGACTTCAACTTTTATTATATACACTTTTGAGCTAAAATGCATATTAAGGCTGCAATATTAATAAAAAAAATTTTTTCTACAAGACACAGCCTTCCCAACAATTTCAGCAGACATGGCGCCTGCCCTATCTTGTAGAGCATAAAAAATGAAGTAATGAGGTGATTTTTTTGAAAAATCATAGGAGCTGTTTTTGAGAAAATTGGAAAAAGTGAAAAATGACACGAATAAACTACTACTTCTGGTTGACCGATTTTGATGAAAATGTTCATGTCTGGTCCTCTAGTAGTACCTAACTTAAGTTTCAAGTTTCAACTTCGTACGATGTTTAGTTCTTGAGATATTTTGTTCACACACAAATAGACAGACCAATCACTAAAAACATTTTTGTTGGGTAAAGCGGTTCTGAAAACGAGTATATCCGGTGAAAACTAGATTTCTTAAAATCGACATGAAAACAATACTGTTACAATATCGAAGAAGGGCATGGTTCGTGAAATTTCTAGTAAAATGGTAAAATGTTCATAAAATGGTAAAGAGTAGATAATAGAGTCAAAAAGTAACAATAGGGTTAGGTATAAAAGGATACCTATTCATAAAAATTATTTAAAAGGACTGCGCTATTGTATATGATAAGGTCTTTGTTGTACAACTATTTATGAAGGGTCGCTTGAGTACCTGTTTACATTAAATAAGACTTCTCTAGAAAGGACTTTTATATCAAATTTTGGTGTCTTTCGGGAAGATTCTTTTTTGATTCACTATATAAAGAGACCCCCGAGCGCGATCAGTTAGTTAGTATTCGTTTGATCTTTGACGAGTGTTTACTACGTGTGCTATTGAAGATAACTCCATCAGAACAGGTCAACAGGGGGTTTCTGAGGCATTGTTATTCAGTCTTGTTGTATATGTGCAATGTGTATTCAGTTCCACTGTGTAATATAATTGTTGTAAGTACCATTAAGTAAATTATTAAGTTATTATTGTATTATTTTTTTTTATAATTAGTTTTTATTTATTTTGTAACTCTTTTAGTTGTAATAAATATTTGTAATTGTAAACTCTAGTGTATTAATTATTTAATTACCTAGATCCCAAAACGGACCTTAGCGATAAGTGTCACAATACATTCCTTCCTATATAATTCACATAGGCAAGAGAAAGTTAAACTACACCAAAATATTTTGTCATTTCATTCTGTACGATTTACTATATTTAATCTAACAATCATTACATTTTATTGACACAAGAGAGCATTACATTACAGCTGGTCAAATGAGCACAACGGAAGTCACGATGCATTTAGCTTTAGTATATCAGGTGTGTGTAGTGTACAGTGTAAACTTCTGACACATTAAAACTTGGGTAATTCAAGATCTGTTCAGAGCTTCCTCGGTCGACGTAAAACAAAACATGTCACATTCTCACTCTAAACATACCTCTTTTAATTTAAGCAGCAACTCAGGAACACCACCCACTCTGTTTGAGTACCTCTGAAAATCCCTCCTCTCCAACACGAGCTGCACCAGTTCCGGATCACCGGTTGCAACTGCTTCCTGCACCACTAACAATAAACATCACATAAAATATTGAAACAACATAATAATTAAATTATCAAACTAAATACGTTCATTATTGCCGTAGAACAGATTAAGCTATAACTTATGCATTTTGCTGAGAGCCATGAAACAGACATTGTGAGTCACACTGGTACATGCAGTACAGTATGGCTTTTGCTAAAATAAACCTCATGTGTTCATTGGATTTATTGGTTACCCTATTACTACTATTACTAACTACTACCCTATTACCCTAACCTATTAACCTATTACCCTAACCTATTAACCTATTACCCTATTACCCTAACTTACTACTATTTTTATAATTCTTATTCTATATTAGTTACATTTTTCTGTTATTGTACATGAAGTATTTATTACATAATATTGTAATAATTATACACATTTATAGTGACTAATACACGTTTTTTATTTACTAATTACTAATAGACGACTGCTTTTTAATTTGCTTTATTGCAGCCTACTTATCGACACTCCCGTTGCTGCGGCTCTTCTCTCTGTTATTTTTCTGGGATCTATTAGGCATTTATCAGCTGTAGATTCACTTGTCGTATATTTTAATAAATTTGATAAAACCTCTCGCGTTTGACAATGCAAAATTCTACCACTAAGTTTAGACGTGGTAATTAATTGAACGAAAAAAATACATCTAAAAGATCACAAATGTACACGAACAAATATACTGTTCTATGAAAATATTACATCCAAATAAAAGTAGTCACAAAAGTTAAACCAATTACAGTTTAAAATTGTGCACTAAGTATGCATGCAATATGCTTTAGTAAGCCACCACGGATAACTAAAAATATAGTTTAAAAACCAGACAAAATTACTGAAATAGCATCATGGGTATCAGTCAATCAACTTTGGAAACAATCAAGGGGTTTTTTAAATACTGATGTGCATGATTCAGCACAGGATTGTGTACGTATGCCTACATGACTGTACACGATGAAAGACGAGGAACAGAACGTTTGGCTGCTAGTGAGCATGTCTGTTCAGCGGCTTGCAACAAAATGCAGAGTTATAAACAATACTACCTCACTCACACATGAGTTATTCTCATTTATTTCACTTCATTTCATTATAAATTCCTGCTTATCGAGTTAGAGAGTATGAGAGAGGCTATGCGTGATTCTAATGATTAACATGGTACACAAACACTCCACATACTTTAATTTTTTTCATTATTTTGAGAAACAGTCATTTTGAATAGAGTACAGTAAATTTTGGAGATAAAAATAAATTAAAAATAATAATAATAATAATAATTGGAGGTAAATTTTTGGATGCAAAGAGAATCCGGTTATAACGTAAGAAAATAGAAAATTTGGTTGGTTTTGTATGTTATTAACACATCGTAAAGTCTGACAAACAAATCCACCTTCCTTGAAAATTGTTTTGACGATTTTACAATTAAAAATAATAAACAAACATTACTATCCACAAATTTTTTAATTGTTATTAGATTTAGAGTTTTCTTCCTTTTTTTTAAATTTTTTCATTAATGTTACGAGTACGTACATTAAGTTATTTGTGCAGTCTGTATTTAAATAAAGTAGGCCTGTATCACGCGTGAAGTTTTATGTTCAATTTCGGGAATCACCTCATCACGGATTTTTGGTCAGTGCTGTACATACTTAAAAGATGTTTTAAAGTCGCATCAACATAAGCAGTGATTAGCGACTACTTTGTTTTTCTCTACATCTACATTGGTATATTTGAGGAGGTATCAGTAAATCGCAGTATCATCCCGATTGCCTCAGCCCAGACCTACCAGGAATCGAACCCGCGATATATTGTTTGCCTAGAACAATTTGACGGCTACTCGCCGCTGACCGTTCGGCAACGGAGGAAGCGTAAAAGATTTTTATTCATAAATTTTTACGTAAATTAAGTATTCAGACTAATATCCATTATTCCGGTAATAATGGGTAAACACACGAGATAATAGAGAACTACATAGATATTGCATTGTGAAGGTTCATTCGGTTGTAATTATGAAATACTGCCGGTCCCTTCAATTTCATTACAACACAATTTTACTGTATTAATATATGAGGGCTGTTTTTTTTTTTTGTATTGGGCTGGCCAATACGTTGGTGGGGCTGACTCGAGCTAAGGATAAAGAGCAAAAAGGCATTTACACATACCGGTCCATCCGTCTTTATTTTCAGTGTTGACATTGGAACCACGGTCCATCAATAGCTTGGCTGCTTCCAAGTGGCCCAGAGTGACGGCCAACATCAAAGGGGAACGACCTCTTGTATCTTTTCTCTCCAACTCATCCTAAAAATCAACAAATCATAATAACAACTATTTATTTCCCAAAAATCTGGAGTCAAAAACTCACACGACTTTCTCTTCCCAATGTTGTTGTTTAGGTCATCAGCCAAAAGGCTGGTTTGAACCTGTAGAGGTTTTACTAAGTAAATCGAGGAGTGAGGTGGTTTACCATTGCCTTCCTCACTGAGTGGAAAAGTACACTTATCAGCATGCCGGGCCCTCTGAAAAGCATATATTTTCCACTCTGCAAATTACACTTTCACTTCATTCGCCACAGGGTCTGGCTGTATAATGAAATCCATTACTTTCAGACAAGATAACTCTGATTAGTGTATTTTACACCTCTACCTCTTCTGTTCTTAAATGATTCAGTCATTTAATTGGCTGACCATGTGATAAGAAACAGAACTATTTATTTTAGCCCTGCAACTAACAGATTGAGTGTAAATAATTTGACACTCTACCTGTCTGTTACTCTTCCCAATATAATTAATGAAAAACATA
This sequence comes from Catonia carolina, assembly GCA_035578175.1. Classification (NCBI taxonomy): domain Eukaryota; kingdom Metazoa; phylum Arthropoda; class Insecta; order Hemiptera; family Achilidae; genus Catonia; species Catonia carolina. The sequence goes on from JAQMRL010000004.1 coordinate 8,227,315, forward strand.
ACCTCTAAGTTTCATCATAAATTAATGAAGTAAAATGAAAATCAACCTCTGTACAATTTAAAAACATCTTAAAAAAAACTAGTGTGAAACACTCACACAACTTTTTCTTCCCAACGCAAAAATGACCAATATAATATAACATTAGTAATAAAACAAAAACAACTAACCTCAATAAACATAATCTCATTTTAATCATGAGTGAAAGACACAAAATGAAAATCAACCTCAGTTTGGCTTAAAAATTAGGAAAATCACTCTTTCACGCTAAATTAGGCTCTGTAGAGAAAAATGCTCTAAATAAAAGTTGTAGATCTTTTAATTTCCTATAAATTTGATTTAGACACTTTTGTCATAAAATGGATACTAAGGCTGAAATCTTAAAAAAAAAATATTTTTTTTTACACAATAATGTGAAACAAAAACAGAAAATCACTAATTACCGCTAAACTAAGCGTTACACAAACAAACATTTTAAATAAAAGTTGTAGGTTTTTAAATCCACTACAACTTTTATTATATACACTTTTGCGCTAAAATGCATATTAACGTCGCAATCTTAAAAAAACAATTTTTTTACAAGAAAACCGCCTCCCCAAGAAAATCAGCAGACATGGCGCCTACCCTATCTTGTAGAGCATAAAAAATATAGTAAATGAGGCAAAATGAAAAAAATCACAGTATCCGTTTTTGAGAAAATCGCAAAAAAATTAAAAATGACACGAATAAACTAATACTTCCGGTTGACCGATTTTGCTGAGAATGTTCATGTCGGGTCACACATGCATGCGTGCGCACAGACCAATCGCTAAAAACATGTTTTTTTTGGGTTCAGGGGGTCTATATCAGGTGAAAACTCAATTTTGAAAAATCGACATGAAAACAATACTTCTTTCTACATATTCATATAGGCGAGAGAAAGTAAAAAACTATATTATAATCTGATCGTTCTATATTATTCTGATTAGTGCAGCGTATAAATAAATAAATGAGTGGAAATCGGGAGTGGCATCCATACAGTGTAAGAGTACCCAAGAATCAGAGAAAGAGAGAGAATTGACATATGAATGGGTGGTAAGGAGGGATGTCTCAAGTTAGGTAGGCCTTTAAGAAGAAGATTTTTATTATCGGTGTTTAAATGGCTGCAAAGCTTTCAACGCGTATGGCTTCTTCGACATCACTTTTCCGGCTTCTCTATTTTCAGTTCTCACTGGCCTACCATCCCAACAAACATCGTACATGACGACTTACATATGTGTGCCTGCACGGACACGACTGAACGCATACACTTTCTAGCGGTGGCATACTCTACCCTTTCAACATCGATACACCGTGAATTACAACAAAAAATGCCACTTCAAAAGATACTCGTACATGACGCGGTTAATCATGATCCTCCCTAATACGAGAGCACAGCCTCGTCAATAATTTCACCAGACATGGCGCTTACCCTAACGTCTACAGCATAAAAAATTTAGTAAATGAGCCAATTTTTAAAAAAAATCGTATGACCCACTTTTAAGAAAATCGCAAAAAAGTACAAAAAATTACACGAATAAACTACTACTTCCAGTCGACTGATTTTGATCAAAATGGTCACGTCTGGTCCTCTAGTAGTACCTAACTTAAGTTTCAAGTTTCAACTTCGTATGATGTCCGTTCTTGAGATATTCTGTTCAGACGCACACGCGCGTGCGCACACACCCACACACTTACACAGACCAATCGCTAAAGACAAGTTTTGTTAGGTTGAGGGCGACAGAAAACGTAGAATATACCAGGTGTTCCATGGAACTTGAAACATAGGGAAATAGCATTGATTTTCATTAGTTTGTTAATGTTTTCTTCCTATGAATAAATGAATACTTGTTATTATCAGGAATCATTAGAAAATTTTTAGACCTTTTAAAAAAATATCAAATCTGATACATTTTAACTTAAATACAGAAATTCATAAATTTGTAACAGTTTCCTATTTAACTTATGTAAATTTCATCAATTTAGCACATTGTTTCAAGTAAAGTTGTGGTGTGAAGATGTAAAGATAGGTGGGTCAAATCCATCGGAAGGTAAAATTTTTTTATCATTTATTTATTTTTTTTAATTTTGACAATTTGTGTTATATCATCTAAAATTATTTACTTAAAAATTTGCTTTATGGAAGCAAATTCAGTAATATTTTAAATACCTCATATATTTTCTTGGGCTATAAAGGGCTTCTGTCATCAACTGGAAGGAGACCCCTTAATTCCTTTTACAAAAGGCTTAAGGGAACCAGCCGGGATAGAAGGCTAGTGTCCTATCCATATATTCACGTTGTGTGGCCTGTTAGTAACCATGTGACCGCTCATCAGCACGATAACCGGCCCATGGTGAACGGAACTGGAAGGGCTGCCCATTCCACCCTGGCAGACGGTGGCTTGGGGCACTCAGTCTGCCAACCAAAAAGCTGAAAGCATCAGTAAACTACAGCTTTTTCTTTTTTTCTGTCTGACTAGAATTATTGTAAGGAAACTCCTTCATGTATGATTCTGGTTAGGCTTACTTAGTATATGCAGATCTTCAAGAGCTTCGAGAACTTCAAGAACTTCGAGAACTTCAAAATATGAAAAATTATGGTGGCGTCCTCTCTGGTAAAACATTCCGGAGATAAACTAGTCCTCCATTCGGATCTCCGGGCGAGGACTATCAGAGGGGACTTCATCAAAAAAATAAAAGTTTCTGAAATTCTGCGAGTTGGAACATGGAATGTTAGGAGTTTAAAACAAACTGGTAGGTTAGAGAATTTAAAAAGGGAAATGGATAGGTTGAAGTTAGATATTGTAGGCATTGGTGAGGTACGCTGGGATGATGATCAAGACTTTTGGTCAGGGGATTATAGGGTTATTAACACTAAAGCCATAGGAGGGCAGGGCGGAGTGGGTCTAGTAATGAATAAAAAAATTGGACAAAGAGTGACTTACTATAAGCAGTGTAGTGATAGGATTATCATGGTTAGAGTAGATACGAAACCAAAGCCCACCACTATAGTGCAGGTCTACATGCCTACGTCTTCACACAGAGAGGAAGAAATAGAACAAGTATATGAGGAATTAGATGAAGTAATAAAATATGTCAAGGGTGATGAAAATTTGATAGTTATGGGAGACTGGAATGCAGTAGTTGGAGAAGGAAAAGAAGGAAAGATAGTCGGAGAATATGGTCTAGGGAAAAGAAATGACAGAGGGAGTCGGCTGGTAGATTTCTGCTCCAAATATAATTTAGTGATAGGCAATACTCTTTTTAAGAATCACAAAAGGAGGTTATACACTTGGATGATGCCAGGTGACAAGGGAAGATACCAAATAGATTACATAATGGTTAGACAAAGATTCAGAAACCAGATTATGAACTGTAAAGCCTATCCAGGTGCAGACATAGGAAGTGATCATAACTTGGTAGTAATGGATAGCAGGCTTAAACTTAAAAAACTGAAGAAGGGACAGGGAAATAACCAAAAGACTCAATATCCCTTTCAAAATTAAACATGAAATTGGGATGTTACATCAAAGGCTGCAATATCCACAAAAAATTCATAACAGAGTCAGCAATCTCCATTTTAACTAATCAGATTCCACCATTATGATCACGTGATAATAATTTTCAGGTTGTGTGATTTTTTTTTTGGTTGTGTGTGAATAGTGTTAGGTACTAGTAGTTCACTAACTAGTTAGTACTTCTCTTTAGATATTGGTTTTATTATTGAAATATTAGAGTTGTAGCTGAAATAAATTGTACAAAATCAAAATAAGTTTTATCAATTGTCGTTAATATTTTAAACATGGATTGTTTGCCAATCGATTTTCACCTTTAAAAGCGAGGTGTAAAATTTTGTATCATAAATAATGCTTATTTCTCTTCTACAGTAAATTGATTTGTTTAATTTATCACCTATTCTGAAAAATGAAGGCTCCAGGATATAATTTATTAAGAAAATTTAAATCATTTGTTAAAATTAGCGAGTACAAATTTATATTTTAATGTAACAAATTCCACCTTTCTGCTAAATAAAGACATACCCGATTAAAATGCAACAATCAGCAAACTCCAAAATAATTAGGTTGTAACTAACACAACAATATCCATGGATGGGCAAAACAAAAACAGCAATCTCCTCTAATTTATAACAAAGTCCGCAATCTCCAATTTTATAATAACAATACCGCAAAAACTAAAAATATTACAACATTTTAAATGTAATATTCTAAATCAGCATTAAGAAGTTCATGTATATATATTTTTGTGTTAGTTTACAGCTGTGAACAAAAGAATAGCAGTTTTTTGGCTCTCCTGAAAAATTTAGAAAAATGGAGATTGTTGGGTTTGTTATGAGAGGCCTCAATTATTACTCATATACGGTGACATCCAAGAGCTGCAGTTTTTTCTGTTTTATTCTTAGATAGTAGTAAGCAATAACTAACGGGTGTTTCAAAAAGGACGCACTTCGAAGTTTAAGGGTTAATATTTTCTGCATAGGGAATATTTTTTTCCCCCAAATAACAGTTGGCACTACCGTACTCATTATTGACCCATTGTGTATTACTGGCATGTACTAGTGCTATCCCAGTATTCATTTGTGTCTGTAGTGTCTGTATAAGTTCAAACATGGTTTTTTCAAAGGATGAACGTGTTTTTATTATTGAAAGTTATTGCGCATGTAAATCTTACGAACGAGTGAAAGACAAGTTCCAGTTAAAATTTTCCAATTCTTAAGTACCTAATAACACCACAATATCACGTCTGATTAATAAATTTCGAGCCGGGTGAGTTAGTCAAACGTTGTTTCACATCGTCCAAACTTGTTCTGTTAACACTGATAGTCGACCTGTGCTTTTCCGATCCTGTACACTGCCAGTCTCACCAAATTTATTAATCAGATGTGATATTATGGTGCTATTAGGTACTTCAGAATTGGGAAATTTTAACTGGAACTTGTCTTCCACTCGTTCGTAAGATTTATATGCGCAATAACTTTCAATAATAAAAAAACGTTCATCCTTTGAAAAAAACCATGTTTGAACTTATACAGACACAAATGAATACTGGCATAGCACTAGTACATGTCAGTAATACACAATAGTGAAGAGCGTTCACTGTTTCAACCAGTCACCGTGATCACAGTGACAGTGATTTTGCGTTCACCGTTACTTTTAATAGTTACTTGTGATTTAGCAATAAATTTGTATTTTCTTAGTACATTTTTCATTTGTTATCATGAAACAATAATAATGTTTTCAGTTGTTATTTCATGATAAATGAAGTTTTGATATATTAAAAAAATGGGCTATAGCCTATATATAACTACAATAAAAATTTAGCCTAAAACTGATTAACACAAGGTATCCTAAAATAGTAATAAAAATAACATTTTGTATAAAAAAGAGAAAGTACAAGAAACAATATTTACAACTGAAAAATAACAACGCACATTATAAATAAAATAGCTAGGTAGAACGCGGCGTGCAATAAAAATAATACTGTAATGTAATTGTGTTACCGCAATCAGAGATGTAAAGGAACTACCCTCGTTTTGGTTAGTCTAGTAGATGACAAACATAACAAGGGGAAGAGACAGAGAGAGGGAGAGAGAAAGCGAGAGAGAGAAGAGTGCGTAAAGATTGAAGTAAAAAAATAATGGACATGCCGGTTATCAAAGGAGAGGCGACAAGGAGAGCACTAAGCCCAGTAAACAGACCAACATGTCTTACGTAGCTAACATAGGGGCCTTGAAGAAGAGTAAGCATATTATGTTGTTTTGTCTGTTAACTGTGAACAGTGAATGAGCGAGTAAATTTGTTCACTAGTTCCTAAGGTAAAGAATTTGTTCTCTCTTAAAAGTGACAGTGAACAGCGAATGAGTAACTGATTATTGTAAAAGTGATTGAAGGAACTGTACAATTACGGTCCCGTGTCGTTCTGCCTTAAACAGTGAATGAGTAAGCGATCTTTGTAACTGTGACTGGGGAACGAGAGGCTGTGCTATATTGTAGAATAGTACGGTGAACATGCGCCGTGTCGTCCTGTCTTCCAGTGACAGAAGAGTAAGCGATCTATGTAACAGTGACTGGGGAACGGTTACTCGCCTATCTGAACAACTGTGGTCACCGTGACTTATAAGTAACCGTGACTCATTCACAGTGACAGTTCTTTTGTCTCTTCTCTAATACACAATGGGTCAACAATGAGTACGGTAGTGCCAACTGTTATTTGGGGGAAAAAAATATTCCCTATGCAGAAAATATTAACCCTTAAACTTCAAAGTGCGTCCTTTTTGAAACACCCGTAACATCTTTTTCATCACTTGACATTTTGCAAAGTGCAGGTGGATTCAAAGAAAAGGTTGAAGAGTTGCATCGTCCTCAATGTGCAGACATGCACGACAAGGCTTGTTTTTCGGTCGCGTTAAGATCTCGTAATTTTAATCAACTCAAGGTCATGTTTCACCAGTGTGAAGGCGGCCTTACATTCACTGACGATCGTCAAATTATAGAGCGTTACCTGTTTCCAATCTCAGCACTAAACACATATAAGAGGAAAGGCCATTCGTTTGAATTTAGCTCTCCTTCATATGGACATCAAATCAGATGGTTCAGTACATTACACAACCTGTATGCACAATACTAATAGTTCCATCAAAGTCCAAATTAATTTTCAGATAATTGCTTAATAAAGTTAATATTATTGTACCATGACATTCTGAATCCTTTTCTTGTCACAAAACACGAAAACTTTTCATGAATCTGTCGTCAAAATAAAAAGCTGTTATAAAATCAACTTATCACTATATTCCAACTGAACAAATTGTGTAAAATTAAAAAAACTAAGGATGAAACATCCTCTTACATCATTATAGATTCATTTTGTGCTTCTACGCTAAAAACTACAATATGTGCATTCAAAACTGAGGATACTTTGAAAATAACAACCTAACAGGCACACATTAATCTTAATTAAAAATCTCACATTCAAAAGTACCAAAATGTATTTTTGTCAACGTGTACTTCTGGCAAAGTTCGTCTAACTAAATGAAACGTTTGATAACTAGCCTACACGTTGAAAAAAGGCGCTAAATTTGTTTTACGAGTATTAATATATTTGGTATTTAATAATTTCATGATCTACAAGTTACAGAAACTATTACATACGAATCCGTTTATGTAAAAAATTATGCACCGATTTTCGACTTTGGCTGACGTCCTCTAAACTGCGGAGATATTGCGATAGTCATTGCAACGTAAATCAAAATCTGGTGACCCCACAGTAAAAATAAGTGAACAATTAAGGTTGACATGCATAATTTAGAATAAGAGATTAAAAGTTTAAATGACCCAAACTTACCGCAGTGACGCTGTTTTCGAGTTCTTTCTTTAATCCATCGTAGTCGTTTTCCCACACCAACAAATGAAGAGGGTATAGTTTTCTAATTTCTACTATAGTAATACGGGGTTGATTTACCGCCTCAGCCATTCCGATTTTATCGTAACTAGGCCTCTATCACTCCTACAGACAGGGCCTGGTCACTAAAACAGTAAAATTTTAATCAGTTATAAACGCCGAAAATATATAAGGTTAGAAAATCACCATGTTCAATCAATACCATTGCAGTTATCGATTAAAACCGAATAGTTTGTTTTAAAACTAAATTATATGTGTTCGTTAATTATGTAAATTTCCTTTAAATTAATTAAAAATAAATAAAAGACTGTCGTGTCATAACGAGTACCGACTAATGAAAAGTCTACGCCCAACAGACATAGCCATTGTCAGTGTCAAAATATCACCACAGCCTACTGAAAACAAGTTGACTATTTCGTGTCATAGTCGCCGCTATAAAGACAGCAAAATTTTGTAAGGCTTGCCAACAAAAACTCTGTACTAAATATAAAAATACAAAATTTGTATTACAAATTAATTGGAATTGTGGATAAAGTACAAGTTTTGAGTTTTCTATGGTCATTACAATTATTGTGAACGAATGCAAGTACAGTGCACCATAATTTAATTCAGACGACAACGTTTTTGATCATTTGGTCTCATTTGATATATCATCTTATTTTCTATAAATAACATCTGACAATTTATAATTCAAGTGATTAAATCCATTACTGCATAAAATATATTGTAAAACAGATGATTTAATTTCAACCGTCACAATGGCACTACTGTGTAAGTGATGTCTGCTTTGCAACGGTTGCAAATTTCTACTGTTGGAATAATCTTTTTATAATTATTTCAAATAAAAAATTAATTTTTATGGAAGGTATTCTGTGGAAGTGGACTAATTATTGGAGCGGTATGTTTCAAATAAATTGAAATGATTTAAATAAAATATGTAAGGTTATTTTGTTATCAACAAAAATGCGCCATTTTTCCTTTCGTAACAATAACTGCAACCGTATTGTTTTGACATAACGTATCACGTATTACTTATCAGTTATTTGTAAACTGACTTATTCAACAGTTTCAAATCCAGTCGGTGATGACTTAAATTAAGAAGTACACCGAATTTGACATTTCGTCTTCCGAATTAAAACTTGCATAAAAATATTTTGTACTTCACTCATAGATGAACATTTGTAGGGTTTCAGAAAAAATATTTTCCCAAAGAAATATGTACTGAGCGTGTACAAAACATTCGGTAACGTAAGAGAAAATGTTCCTGTGTAAGTGGAGTGTCGAAGAATTTATAGCCTACGTTATATCGGTAAAATTTTAGTGGAGTAGCTTTAAAATTGATATTAATAATTCATCTGAAAATTTATGTCTGAATCCTTTTCAATATATATTGCCACATCATTATTTTTTATTAGATACTTATACAATTATTAATAATCTTAAACAATTTTTGAACTCTAATTACTACGAAAATTATTGTTTTTAATTTTTACTGTAGATTGTTCCATTTTACTTTGCTGTTGTAAATAAATGCTCTGCTATTGGATGTTTTCATAATTGTTACAGAAAAAGTTTAGCATGAGCCATCCCAACCAAACCAATTGGCATTTAATTGAGAATGTTTTAAACCATAAAACAGAACACTTGCAGGTGCAGAATAAAAGCACTGAAGTCTTTTTTTTCATCATAATTGATAAAAAAGAGTTTTTTTGAAGATTGCGGCCTTAGTATGCAATTATGACAAAAGTGCACATAATGAAAGTTATAGGAAGTTGAAAAACCTACAACTTTTATTTTTAACATTTTTCTATACAGAGCGTACTTAAAGGCAATTACTGATTTTCCGAATTGTTAAGTCCAACAGGTTGATTTTCATTTTACGTCATTCACTTATGATGAAAATTAGTTTTATTTTTCATTTTACGTTGTTTACTCATGATTAAACATAGGGTACATTGTGAATATAAAATCATGTGAGTGTTTCACACCGAAGTTTTTCATTTTTGATTGTGTAAACCCTTTTAATGTGTGTGTATTTTAAAATGTTTAGGCTGGCAGACTCGTTGGTTTGTCCTTGAAGATGGAGTGTTGTCATATTACATGTCCCAAGAGGAAGTCGGACAAGGGTGCAAGGGCTCTATGAAGGTCTCTGCTTTGGAAATTGTAGGTATGTACATCCTCCATCTACTATTTCTGTAACTATGAGAGTAGGCTGAAAAATAATGGCACATGCTACTTTTATTTCATGTATTCTTTTCTGCAGAGCTTAGTTTAGTGCCAATCTGTGAGTCTCTGTATTTTTAAATAGAACAGAGGTTTAAAAATCGTAATATCAATGAATTTATCGCTTATAGGTAGTGAGTCACGAGAATGCGTTTTACGTGTGGATGGGCTGTGAGGAAGGGAAGAGAAATCTGACAGTGCTGCCAACCTTAACAGTGAGACACTGCATTTCACTACCGTGAAATTGCACCATTTGTTATCCACATGTTGCCTTTCATATAATATACTTCGTTGTGACGTGACATTTTTTTCACGTAAACCCCATTTCCTTTACAATTTTTCTTAATGTACAAAGTTATCATCTAAAACAGTGGTTCCCAACCCGCAGTGGTCTGCGGACCAATTAGCCTGAAAGTGAACTACCAAGGACCACCCATTACATTATTGCATGTATCTTATCAGTTGTAACCAAATTAAACGGTGATTAAATAAAACAAATTTTCAGAAACAAACTATTATTGTTAATTAAGAAACTATTATTACAAACATATAATTGTCATTTTCAGAAAGTAGGCTACATTGTAGGCCTACATCACAAAAAGTAAAAATATTTTAATTGTAAATTGTCTTTAAATAAAATAAGGAATACAGAATTTACTTAGTCGAAAATAACAATGAAAATTAAAAAATGAATTAAAAATGAAATGAAAATTTCAATGCGACTTTTGTGCACGAATCTTTCTGACTAGCTGAGGAATTCTAGGTTTTAGGCTCTTGCTAAGTGCTACTCTCAAATCACTGCTTGCACTTAGCCGATTTCATTGTTTGTTTTTAATTAACTAGAAAACCCCTGCTCACTCAAATAAGTGGTTGAAAAAAATCATAAGATACCGCAAAGCTACTTGCCGAATGTTGGGGAAGCCCAGGGCTTTCTTACACCACAACTCTCCTACCTTTACTTAATCTGAATCTTGAATGTATTTACTTAATCTTGTTCAATGAAAATCGTAACTTTGATTTAATCACGGGAAAATATTACTTTTTTATAAGAAGTCACCGGACTCTCACGGACCACCTTTGGTCCGCGGACCACCGGTTGGGAAACACTGATCTAAAATTTAGCCTTTCTTTCGAAACCGGTAATAACGTTTTACATGTCGGATCACTTTCTTATTTATATATAACCGTTTCCTTTTTTTTACCAGGTGTCAAAAAAAACTGTCGATGAAGAATTATCTTTTTCACTGCCTTTAAATTCCTTCTCTATATTTTGAATTGTGTAAAGAGAAACATCACAGTAGTAGCCGCTCGCTCTTTACTTTTCTTAAGAGGCACGAAAAGGTACTTTTGGTTAGCTTCTTTTTTTTTTCTTTTTTTTTAACATCCGACTGTTCTGCAAATACTGCTAATGCAGATGGTGAAGGATGAAATGATTTTTTGTAACGTATGAAAATATGCCGAGCCTGAATGGGATTCGAACCCAAGATCGCATAATGAGAGGCGAGCACGTTACCAACTATGCAATGCGGCCGGCATTGTGCAGTTAGCTTCAACTGCACAGTATTTTATTACATTGCATATTACATTTCATTCAGCACAGTGAACAGTTTGACTGCGTTTTCAAGAAACCGCCATTTCCATTTATGGTTTATGGTAACAAACAGTTATATTCGTACAGTTAACCTACAAAAGGTTTTGCGATATACTGTATTGTAACCTTTTCTCGCCTGCAGAGGTAACACACACCCACACAGGCTAGTTGTTTGGCCCAAAGGAAACAAAAGACAGGAAGGTTATTGTTGTGTAAAATTAGTTAAATACAATATAAACAGTTAACATCATAAATTTAATCAAAACAACATTATTACTTAAATATTTCTCTTTCGAACTTTTGCCATTTGCCGAAATACCAAGAAAATAAATTTTGTTAAATAAGACTAGTAATACTTAAATATAACAGAGAAAATTACAAAAATTGACAATATAGCAAAGCTATGTTCCATAACAATTTTAATTTGTTTATTAGTTACCAAAATCAGTAGTTTTTAAATTAAATAATAATGGAAGTCCCTAAGCTAACGTTAGCAGTTAGTTAATTAATCCAGAATTAAAATACTAAAGAGGTACCCTTTTATTGTAGAAACACTCCCCCCTCTCTCTCTCCCTCCCCCTCCCTCCCTCTCTTCCTACCTCCTTCCCCCCCTCTCTCTCTCCCCCCCTCCCCCCTCTCTCTCTACTATCAAACCCTTTCATCTACTTCAACAGCAATACATACTCACATGTACAAACACACGTGCGTATTTATGCAAATCTTTGTTAGCGCCGTTAGGGTTATCATTTTTTTAAATTTTAAAATAAAATGTTGCTGTGAATATAAATACAAATGTGGTGTTAAAATTTCATGACAATCCATTCGTAGTTTTGGAAATTAGCGTGCACAAAAAAAACCATGCTTTTTCTTTATAATATTAGTATAAATTATTTACATTGGCAAGAGAAAGTCGCCTCTGTATTTCACAGCAGATTTTTTTCTTTCTCTTGCGCTGTTTGAATACATAGGGAAGGAAAGTATAACTTCCACTGGATATACGTGCTTTCAGGCCTGTTGAACCCAAAAAAACATGATTTTAGCAATGGCCCGGGTGTTGTGTGTGTAAACACAATATCTCAAGAATGAAGAATATAATCGTACTAAGTTGAAACTTGAAACTCACTCAGGTATCACTAGAGGACCCGACATGAACATTTTCATCAAAATTGGTGAAGTTTATTGGTATGATTTTTCACTTTTTTGCGATTTTCTCAAAACCAGCTTCTACGATTTCTTTTTAAATCACCTCATATACAACATTTTTAAAATTCTACAAGAAAGGGTGAGAGCAACATCTGCTGACAATTGGAAGCTGTGCTCTCGTAGAAAAAAAATGTTTTTTTTTAAGATTGCGGCCTTAACATACATTTTAGAGCAACAGTGTATATAATCAAAGTTTAGAAAATGTAACAAGCCACAACTTTTACTTTATATTTTCCTCTACAGAGCCTTTTTTAGTGCCAATTACTGATTTTCCGTATTTTAAGTTCTACAGAGGTTGATTTTCATTTTGCATCATTCACTTCATATTACATTGTTTACTAATGATTAAACATTGGTTATATTGTTCATTATTTATATGAACAATATAGCAAGAATATGGCTGGACTGTGGCGTAGTGGATAGCGCAACTAGCTTCTACGCTGGGGTCCAGGGTTGATACCCGGTTAGGTCTGGTATTTTATCATCATTCATCTTCATCTATCATCCTTCTCACCATCTGCATTAACAGGAACTGCAGAAAAGTCGGACGTTAAAAAAAAAAAATATATATACATAGCAGAAGTAAGTCATGTGAGTGTTTAACAGCAGATTTTTCATTATGGAACAATGATTAATATGTTGATATTTTGTCAGTGAGTAATGTGGACAATACAAGAATGGATCTGATGATACCTGGTGAGAAGCACATGTATGTGAGGGCTGCAACGTCACAAGAGAGGCAGCAGTGGCTGGTTGCTTTGGGTAGTTCAAAGGCATGTCTCACCACTACCACCACGCATAATATAACCGCACACAACAATTCAGGTATGCCAACTAACTGTAGTATGAAAAAGAGTTAAAATATTTCTATAAAAATAATATAAAGAAAAATGAAATTATGAATTTACTTTTAAGGCCTTTATCCATCAGCCGTAGGTTTTGGAAAAAATAGCTTAAGTTGAGAAGGTTTTATTTTTAAGTAAAATAAAAAAATATATGATATTTATTTTATGATTTTAAATTATTGTAATAAAATATTAACAAAGTGGAGTTAAAAAAATTTTAAAAGCTATATCTAATTGAACTGAAATTACATTATAATGTCTAAATGTACTATTTTACGATACTGTTTACAATCAAAATTATTATTATCTTGTCATGACTTTTAGATGATGTCCTATTTTGATGACGTTGTTTCGGTGAAGATGACACCTTTGACGTATTGATCTTGTAGCTGTGTTATGATGTTATTTATGTATAGTATAATGATGATGATGATAAAACTTTATGATGATATTATACGATTTTAAACGAAGTTGTAAGATTCACTTTTTTATTATTATAAGATTACTAGATTTTTCGACATAACGTTCAACACACCTTACATATTTTCACTCTTGCGGTTGACCCTAAACCTTCTCGTTCACCGGTTGATCATACATTGTCTCCACACTTCTAGTCCAAAATTAGCGTCTCCCCCATTAACTTTCACTGAAACAGTTTATTCAAATTTGGCCACAATCATGCTCACTCTCTTAAATCTTTTAAACCAATGAAATTTGATAAACATTCAACAGTTATACTTCATCCTTTGTTGTACGTTTGCTGCATGTAAGGCTCAATACATCGCACCGCTGCTTGTACATGTGTTTTAAAAAAACAAAGTCATTAATTTAGAAAGACATATTGCTATTTTGATGTCGGCATTTTACAGCCAAACAGTTATAGACTAATCATGTTACTAATAATAATTCATGTATTTTTAAGAAAAATAACATTTCTGTTCATTACATCACTCACATTGTTATATTTTTACTTTCTCTTGCTCGGTATGAATATACATGAATAGAAAGTATTATTTTCATGTTGATTTTGCAAAATTTAGTTTCACTGGAAATAAGACGTTTCAGGTGTCCTGAAGCCAAAAAGATGTTTTTGGTGATTATCTGTGTGTGTGTGTGTTTGCGTGCGTGTGCAAAGTATGAGTTTCGGCTAAAAAATAACCGGACTGAATGTACAGTGCTTCTCAAATGTACAAGGACACCACTAGTATTGTATGTATGTGACTGTAACCTGACACCTTTGATAATCTGTGTAATGTTTTGCATGCGGTTTGAAGTACAGGAAAAAGATTTTTTATTTGGTGTAAGTTACATTTTTCTATTTTGAATTTTGCTCATGTTATAGACATTTCTGTCATTCTTTACCAATGAAAATTTATGAGTTTTTATTTAACACGAAAGAGCAGATTACTTGTTAATTACTTGACTTAAAATCTTAAATTTTTGCTGTCTTGTTAATTTTTATGGTGAATTATGTGAACTATAAAAAAAATTAATAAAAATTTATTCAGAGTGAGGTTCTTTCAATTTTTTTCTAATAAGTCAACAAAAAATCTGATTTTTGTAATTTTTAAAATTTTGTAAAATGACAAAACCTTTACTTTTTGGTGGCCATGAAAAGACCCATTTATACAGTGGTTGTCTTGGAGAAGCGTCGGTCGTAGTCATCATAGCGGTCGGAGGCTGGGCGACACGGCGTGTTGTCGTCCAGCGGATGTGTCATCATCTTCTTCCCTTGCAGTAGTGTGTCAATGGCTGCTTGGTCGGGTCTGGTGGGCGTAAAGGTCGGTCAAGGGACCACTTTGGGGATCACTCACGGCACCAGACGATGACGGTCTGGTCGACGGCTTACGCTGTTGGGTCGGCAAGTGGAAGCATCATCTTCTCTCTTGCAGGGTCGTCGAAGAGTCTTCAATGGAGTCTGGTAGCTGTGTGCTGATGGTAGACGTCTTGTCTGCTGTCTGGATCGGAATTGAATCTCCTCGGGCTCAGTGAAGTGCTGTGTGAGGGGTGGTTATTGGTCTTGACCTTGGAGACAAAGGCCTCTGTTAGTACGCCGCCACAGGCCTACCTCCCCTTTCGGAACTATTGGCGGTTCCCTCTGACACTACATCGGAAGCTTAGTAGCTAGCAGCACAGTACCTAATCAAAGGAAACGATGGTGACAAGTGAATAAAGATTATTATCTCAAGATCCTGGCTACTCTCCGTGAATGAGAAGAAAGGGAATCGTTGAAAAACAAGTGGATCCCCATATTGGCAATGCCTTGTCTCACACTGCACTGAATGTCAAGACGTATTTGGCCAAGCACGGGATCCCTCTATTGGAGCATCCACCCTTCTACCTTGCTCCGTGTGACTTAATTTTGTTCCCCAATGTGAAAGCTGTACTTAAAGGAACCAGTTTTGAATCAGTTGATGCAGTGAAACAGAAAGCAACAGAGACAATGAACATGCTTACAGAAAATGATTTTCGACACTGCTTTGATCAGTGGAAAATCCCTATGCAACGGTGTAGGGATAGCAGAGGGGAGTATATTAAAGGAGACAATATCAAAGTTGAGAAGAAATAAAATAATTTTATAGCATTAATCCAGTTATTTTTTAGCTGAACCTTGTATCTCAAGAACGGAATAATGTATGAATTTGAAACTTGGACTTGGAACTTCAGTTAGGTACTATAAATGCACCCAATAATATTATACTTTATGTATACTCATTATACTTTACACTTTTTTTCGTTTACTCATTATACTTTATTGTATAAATATTATATTTATCGAAATTGGTCTACCAAAAGTAGTAGGTTATTCATATGATTTTTCACTTTTGCGATTTTCTCAAAAACAGCGTCTACAATTTTTTTTAAATTTACCTCGTTTATGACATTTTTTATGCTCTACAAGACAAGGTAAGTGTGCTATGCCTACTGAAATTCATTGGTGGGGGGGGGGGGGGGCTGTGCTCTCATGGTAAAAAATAGTTTTTTTTAAGATTGTCACTTTAGTATGTATTTTACAACAGAAGTGTATGTAATCAAATTTATAGGACATTAAAAGATCTACAACTTTTATTGCAAGCATTTTTCTCTACAGAGCCTAGTTTACCGTCAAAAAGTAATTTTCCGTATTATTAAGCCAAACTAAAGTTGGGTTAAATTAGGCTATGTTTTTTGAGGGTAGTGTTTTTATTTATTTTAAATGTTTTATTACTAATTTTAGGTTATTTTGTTCATTATTTGCATTGGCAAGAGAAAGTTGTGTGAGTGTTTCACACCAGATTTTTTTTTCTGTATATTTTTCCCCCTGGACTTGCTCTCTAGAGGCAGAAATGTGTTTGAGGGTTAAATTTTATAAAATTGTGAAAGTGTAAGCATTTTGTTTTGAAGAGATTTAATTTTTGCAGGCGGTGACTTGTTGAGAAGTAGAAAAATGGAGCTGAAACTGTATGCGGACGTCCTGATGCAACAGGTGCACACTGTCAAACAGGCTGCCAGTGCACAAGATGTTCAGGTATAAGCTTACTCTTTAGTCATTCACAATAATACAAGGTATGTCCAGAAAGTATGTTCCGTTTGGTAATAAAAAAAAATTGTGTACAGATACAGAAAAAACATTTATTGCACAAAAATGTACAACTCTTAAACTACTTTTCCACATAACTGCCGAATTTTTACAGGCATTTGTCATAGCGTGGTACAAGTTTTTCTATGCCTTCTTCATAGAAGATTGCCGCCTGTGTCTTCAACCAGTTGGAAACAGTTTCTTTCAGCTCTTCGTCATTATTGAAGTGTCGACATTTGCAGTGTGTGGTCGAGCATTGTCATGAAGAAAAACAACACCTTTTGACAGAAATCCTCGGCGCTTATTCTGTATTGCGCGGCGCAATTTCCCAAGTGTCTCGCAGTAAACATCTGCATTGATTGTTTGACCTCGCTGTAAGAAATCAATCAGTAAGATGCCTTTGTTGTCCCAAAAGACTGTGCACATGATTTTTCGAGGTGTCAACATTTGTTTCGGCTTAACCTTGGCTGGGGATGAAGTGTGCCTCCATTCCATTGATTGCCGCTTACTTTCAGGGGTGTCATAAGAAACCCAAGTTTCATCTCCTGTGACTATCTGTGACAGAAAATCTTCACCGCCTTCATCATAACGGGTCAAAAAATAAAGTGCACTGCCCATCCGTTTGGTTTTGTATTGCTCAGTAAGAATTTTTGGTGCCCAACATGAGCAAAGTTTACGAAATTTCAGTTTTTCAGTAACAATTTCATGAATTAGTGATTTTGAGATTTGTGGAAATTCAATAACAAGAGCTCTAATTGTAAACTTACGGTTTTCCCTGATCTTCTAATCAACCGCGTGAACTAGTTCTTCTGTACACAAAGATGGACGCCCATTTCGTTCTTCATCGTGCACTTCACTACGTCCTTCATTGAACTGTCGGACCCTTCTTCTCACCATTGAATCACTTATCGCATTTTGTCCGTAAACTTTGCAAATTTGTCGATAAATTTCAATTGGTTTAACTTTTTTAGCATTCAGAAAACGAATCACAGATCTGATTTCACAAGCGGCGGGATTTTCAATAAACACCGACATTGTAAACAAGCACAACAAAGCGTAGGCGGCTGACAGCGATCTCAAAATGGCGCAGGTTTCTTCTTCTTGAAACAGAGCGTCTGCTGGGCATGCACGGAACTGCGATCGCAGTGCTGCAGCAGATATAAATAGAAACGGAACTTACTTTCTGGACATACCTCGTATCTGCCATTTTTTCATCTATCTCCCTTCGCTGCTTTGGCGTTGAATGAAGTCAACACACAAAATGTTACACGAGAGACACTACTTATATTTTGAGTCTAATAATAAAGAAACAGTAATTGACATTGAAAATTGCTTTATTGTTTTCAAAATATTCTCCTTTATGATTTATACACTTTTGAATGTGTTCGAACCAGTTGTCAAAGCATTTTTCCATTCCGTTTGACATTTCTCCAAAACATGATAATTGAACGCATCAACGGCTTCTTCTGCTGATGAAAATCATTGTCCATCCAATTTATCCTTGATGTTCAAGAACAAAATGAAGTCATTGGGTCCAAATCAAAACTGTACAGCGGATGACCTGTTAATTCGATTTCTTGAGTGTTCAAATTGTCGGTTGTTAGACAAGATGTGTGAGAATTCGCATTGTCATGATGAAGAACGATCTGACAGCACTTGTTTTTTTTTTTTTATTATTTCACTGAATATTTCTAAAGATTTTATTCTGAGTTGACCGTTTTACTTTCCTGTAAAAGCACCGTTGCCACATGACCAATTTTTCTGAAAAAACAGGTGACCATTTGTTTCACAAAGAAAATATATCAAGACATCTTTATCGTACAAATTAAACTCTAATCCTAAAAATTAAGTTAGAGCACCACTAGAGGACCCAACACATACATTTTCATCAAAATCTGTCAACTGGAAGTAGTAGTTTATTCATGTTATATTTTACTTTTTGCGATTTTCTCAAAAGCGGTTCTTACAATTTTGTTTAAAATCACCTCAATTACTATATTTTTTATGCCGTACATGATAGGCTAGACGCCATGTCTGCTGAAATTCTTGGGGAGGCTGTGCTCTCGTAAAAAAAAATGATTTT
The DNA here is from genome assembly GCA_035578175.1 of Catonia carolina. Taxonomy (NCBI): domain Eukaryota; kingdom Metazoa; phylum Arthropoda; class Insecta; order Hemiptera; family Achilidae; genus Catonia; species Catonia carolina. The sequence continues at coordinate 8,246,250 of JAQMRL010000004.1, forward strand.
TTTAAGAAGGCAGCCTTAATATGCTCCTTAGGGCAAAAGTGTATATAATCAACGTTGTAAAAAATTTAAAAACCTACAACATTCTTTTCAAACATTTCTTTGTGTTATGCTTAGTTTAGCGGTAATTAGTGATTTTCTGTTTTTTTTTTACTGAAATCTGTAAAAAATGGATTTTTAGTATTTCAGCCTTAGTATAGTGGCATTTAATGACAGAAGTGCATGTAATCAAATTTACAAGAAATTAAAAGGTCTACAACGTTTATTCCTAGCATTTTTCTCTACAGCGGTTAGTTTAGTGTTCAAGAGTGATTTTCCGTGTTATTAAACCAAACTAAGGTTGGTTTTCATTTGCGTCATTCGCTCATGATTTAAATAAGGTTAGTTTTTTGTTTATTATTAACGTTAGGTTATATTGTTCATTATTTGTACTGGAAAGAGAAAGTCGTGTGGATGTTTCACACTAGTTTTTTTTTTTTTATGTTAAAGTCGCATCAACAGAATGGTCATTAGTGACTACCGTGGGTTTTGGTACTGTAACAGTGGGTTTTAAAGTTTTAAAATTTGCAGACCATAGCTAGGAAGTGAACCCAGTACCTTTTGCTTTATAGGCTAGCGCACTAGTCACTACGCCATGGAGATGGTCATTTCAGCATATTGTATTTACTTTTAACTTATTTAATAAAAATAAATTTTCTACATGGTAAAATAAAAAATTAATTACTTAATAAAGCATTCTACATATGTATAATGACCTCAACCTCAGTACACCCATATCTTCACCCCCGAATGACGAAGAAATAAGAAAACTCATCAAACAGCTCAAAAACAATAAAGCAGCAGGGGAAGACCAGATTATTGCAGAGTTCCTGAAGCTTGCGGAGGGCCGGGTGGTAGAGTGTATGGTAGAAATTTTGAAAGAAATTTGGAGCACAGAAAAAATTCCCGCCGAATGGAAAACAGCGATCATTCATCCAATCTTCAAAAAAGGGCAGAGGACAGATGTTAACAACTACAGGGGTATCTCCTTATTATCAGTTCCATATAAGATTCTTTCTAGGGCTATTCTGAATAGAATTGAACCACGTGTAGAAAATTATTTGGGAGAATATCAAGGTGGCTTTCGAAAAGGCAGATCTTGCACAGACCAAATTTTTGCTGTGAAATCAATTCTGAGGTATAGAATGAGAAGTAATAAGAATATAATTGTCACATTCGTAGACTTTAAAAAAGCATATGATTGCATTGATAGGAATGCTCTTTTCAAAATTCTCAACGAAACAGGAATAGATAGCAAAACCCTCAATATCATAAAAGATACTCTGACAAATACAATATCAAAGGTGAAATTGTGAAATTTGCAGGGGAAGTGTCAGACCATTTCGAGATTAAATCAGGCGTTAGACAGGGTGATAGCCTGTCACCTCTCCTGTTCAATTGCGTTCTGGAGAAGGTGATGCGAGAGTGGAGAGAAGTGCTGAGTAAGAAATTCCAAAGTTTGTATCTCGGAACTAAAAATCGTAAAATTTAAATTGATTGCCTAGCGTTTGCAGATGATATAGCGATTTTCTCAGAAGGATTGAACCAAGCCAAAATTCAAATTGAGGACCTGAAAGAAATAGCTGAAAAGGTGGGTTTGAGTATATCCTTTGAAAAGACAGAATTCATTGCCACCAGAAGAATCCTAGAGAATAAAATTGAGACCAAGTATGGAACAATCTATAGGAAAGACAAATTTAAATATTTAGGTGAATGGATACAGCCAGATGATCAGGAAAAGGAATCTCTTCTCAACAGAAAACAGAGATTAGAATTAGCTGTCAAACTTTCCAGAAACGTCTACAATAAGCGGTCAATATCAATAAAGGCAAAAATCAGGCACTACAACACAGTAGTTCGACCAGAGGTATTATATGCGGCAGAAAGCCTATCGTTAAATTACAAGGGGCTACTGCATAATCTGGTCAAGATAGAGAGGAGGGTCCTCAGAACAATACTAGGTCCAACGAAAAATGAAGAAGGAGCCTATAGACTAAGGCCAACATCAGAGTTGTACCTCTTGAATGAAGCTGAGAAACTGGAGGATGCTATCAGAAAAAGAAGAGCCAACTACTTTGCACACCTCTTCAGGATGCGTGACAGCAGATTAACCAAAAGAATATTTGACTTTCTGTATAAAAAGAAGAATAAAAATGATTGGTTAAAGGGGGTGATGAGAGATATGGAGGAGATTGGAATCAACGAGGAAGGAATGTTGAATAGAGCTGCGTTTGGAGAGGCTGTCAGAGCTTTTGCTGGTTTTCGGGAGCGCATTTCTTTGAGGAGGGCGGTGGAGTGGTCTGAGGAGAGGAGAGAGGCTGAAGAAGTACTGGGACGACATCAAAGCCAGTAGGAGGAAAAGGAAATCCTAATGCTGATTGTTTCTCGTGGTCCATAGATGGCCGAAACGAAAAGAAGAAGAAGAAGAAAGCATTCTACAGTACATTTGAAATAGCATGATAGCAAAAAATTGATAACTTTTATTCCATGTGTCCTTTTTTCTACAGGACTTAGTTTAGTGTCAATTTGTAATTTTCTGTATTTTGCTTATCAAAATCGGTTAAGCAAATAGGATTTTTTTTTTTTTTTTTTTTTTTTTAATATTGCGGCCTTATTTTCCATTTTACGTCAACGTGTTTACAAGCAAAGTTACAGAAAATAAAAAACCTACAAATTTTATTTCAAGCAATTTTTCTACTTAGTTTAGCAATAAATAGTGATTTTATGTATTTTTAAGTCAAACAGACGTTGATTTACATTGGAAAGTGAAAGTTGTGTGAGTGTTTTACGCCAGATTTTTGTTGTGATATTTATAAGCTTTCTCCATATACTTGGATGCAGTAGTCTAATGGCTGGTTTTGCTTCTCCCAGTTTGTTTTTAATATCGTGCTCTGTTTTGGCATTCTGCATTGAACTCCACCTGTGTGGAGTTAGAGCTGGTCTCCCATCAGGTGCCTCCCCGGGTGGTGGATAGGGGAATGGTCACCAGATATGGTGGTTACCGTAGAAGATGGGGCGAACCAAACACCAGCAAAACCGAGTGATTGCCGGTATAAGTAATCCCCCACTTACTGGCCAACGGCTCTTGGCGGATGAGCTGGTAGGTGGTAGGGCACTCCTTTGTCCTGGAGTTGAGAAATTGGCTCCAAAGGCGGATGAACCAGTAAATGGTCAACGGCGTAAGAATGTGGTAAGTAACGGGAACCCACCACATTAAAGACTCACTAGAGTTTCTCTAGTAAAGCAATCATGGCAGAATTCAGAACTAAATTATATTCCGGAGTTTCAAGCCCTCCAATCGGGTCTCCGGGGAGGGCAGCTTTGAGTGTTGCCAAGAAGAATGTTTTGTTGCGGGAGGACGTGAGGATTGGTACATGGAATGTGAATAGTATGTATGATGAGGGAAAAGCCTTTAATGTTGCCAAGGAAATGGGGAGATTGGACATCAAAATCATGGGGATCAGTGAGACACGATGGTCAGGCAGTGGACAGAGGGGAGTTTTGGATAAAACAATATATTTCTCTGGGAATGATGATGCTGGACACTATCAAGGAGTGACCATCATGGTTGATGGATCTGTGAAACAAACAGTGAAGAATTTTGTGCCTCTCTCTTCAAGAGTGATGTTGCTCCAGTTGGGGGCCTATTGTGGAACCCTCAACCTCATTCAGGTGTATGCTCCAACGGCGGAGAAAGAGGATGAAGAAGTGGAGGCCTTCTATAAAGATGTGGAACAGGTTCTGAAACTAACAAGAGGCAGAGACATTACAATAGTCATGGGAGATCTAAATGCAAAGATTGGTCAGGGTGAGAGGGATGAGTGGGTGGGGGAGTATGGTCTTGGTGAGCGCAATGACAGAGGTGAACGCCTCCACCAATTCTGCCAAGAAAACTCAATGGTGATTACCAATACTCTTTTTGAACATCCCAAGCGCCGAAGGTATACATGGAAATCACCACAGGACGGCCCACGAGGTATAGTCAGAAATCAAATGGACTACATTATGATCAAGCAAAGGTATAGAAACTCGGTGAGAAATTGCAAAACCTACCTGGAGCGGATGTGGACTCTGACCACAATCTGCTGATGGCCACAGTGAGGGTGAGGCTGAAAAGATTGAAGAAGCGCCGGCATGATTCCATGATTGACAAGGCATTTGAGAGATGTCAAGTTGAGGGGAATGGTCTGTCAAAAAGTAAATGAGAATTTGACAAGGATGAGAGAGGATAATGGAATTGAGAGGGAGCCTAAGTTTTTGTGGGAAAGCTTCAAATCGGCAGTGCTGGAACCATGTCAGGAGTACTTAAAGCCAAAGAAACAAATGAAGCGACAGGACTGGATGACTGACGAAATACTCAGGCTCATGGAGGAGAGAAGGCTGATGAAGTCGAAGGATCAGAACAAGTATCGTGAGCTGAGGAGAAGAATAAGATGGGAATGTCGTCGGGCTAGAGAAGTGTGGGTGAGAGAGAGGTGTGAGGAAGTTGAGGAACTGCAGAAACGACAGGATCTGCACAATCTCCACAAGAAGATCAAGGAGTTTTAACGGTACAGGAAGGGAACAGAAAGCATATATACTAACGGATAAGGATGGACACGTTGTGACAGACATGGCAGATCAGTTGCGACTTTGGGAAGATTATATAAGGGTTTTGTTTGAGGATGAAAGAGAGGAGACTATGGGCGTGAGAGGGGAAGAGGAGACTGGCCCACCAATTCTGAGAGTAGAGGTGCAGCGAGCAATTTATTCATCAAAAAATGGTAAAGCACTGGGTCCAGATCAGATTCCCGCAGATGTACTCAAGTTGATTGAGGAGGAACACCTTGACACAATCACAGCTTTGTTCAACAAAATATATTGCACGGGAATAATACCGACTGAGTGGCTCAAGTCAACCTTTGTTACTATCCCAAAAAAGCAGAATGCGAAAAAATGTGATGAGTACAGAACAATCAGCTTGATGAGTCACATACTGAAGATCTTTTTGAAAATTATACATCGAAGAACATTTTTAAAGCTGGAAGAAGATATCTCGGACACACAGTTTGGTTTCAGAAATGGGTTCAGTACGCGAGATGCGCTGTTTGCTTACAATGTTCTCATGCAGCGTTGTATGGATGTTAACCAGGACATATATGCATGTTTTATTGATTATAATAAAGCATTTGATAAAGTCAGGCACAACCAACTAATAGAAGTGTTGAAACGTAAAAATATTGACTCGAGAGATATCCGGATAATTGTCAACCTGTACTTCAACCAGACAGCAACTGTTCGCGTGCAGGATGCCTTTACTAACCCAGTGGACATTAAACGGGGTGTTAGGCAGGGCTGTGTGCTCTCTCCACTTCTCTTCAACATTTATTCTGAAGAAATTTTCAGACAAGCCCTTGACACGGAGGTTGGAGGAGTTCGGGTGAATGGCATACGTCTCAACAACTTACGTTATGCAGATGATACAGTCTTGCTGGCTGAAACAATGCAGGATCTCCAGGAACTCCTGAATAAGGTTGTTGAAGCCAGCCAACATTTTGGTCTCGCCCTCAACACAAGGAAGACAAAGTGCATGGTCATCACCAAGAATGTGGTCCCACATGATGAACACCTGTATGTGGAGGGAGAGCAGTTGGAAAGAGTTATGAAGTACAGCTATCTTGGTATGACGGTGACCAGTAACCTTGATTACTCTACTGAGATCAAGATCCGCATAGAGAGAGCCCGGGCCGCATTTGTGAAAATGAAGAGGATGCTGTGCAACCACAATCTGAGTCTGGACTTGAGAATTCGTATGCTGAGGTGTTACATCTTTCCGGTGCTGTACTATGGTGCAGAGGCCTGGACTACCAATAGGCAATGTGAACGAAGACTTGAGGCCTTTGAGATGTGGGTTTACAGAAGGATGCACAAAATATCTTGGACAGAGAGAGTCACGAACATGGAAGTCCTAAGGAGGATGCAGAAGGGAATGGAAGTGATGATCGAAATCAAGAAGAGAAAGCTGGTGTATCTCGGCCATGTCTTGAGGGGTCCAAAATATGAAATCCTTCATCTTGTCATCCAGGGAAAGATTATGGGCCAATTATCGGTTTGAAGAAGAAGAACCTCCTGGCTACGGAACCTGCGAGAGTGGTTTAATTTGTCATCCATCGACCTGTTTAGAGCTGCAGTTTCCAGGGTCAGGATTGCCATGATGCTAGCACACCTTCGTAATGGAGATGCTACATGAAGAAGAAGATTGAACTCCAGATATTTTAATTTGTCGATGTACTTCTTGAGTCATGAGAATGCCTTTGGTTTTAACGGTGAGTAAAGGGCGAAAAGCATTAGTGCACATTTACAACTGCTTTGGTATCAGTTCAGCCCAACACAACAACATATACTATATCCAGAGGACAAACATTATATCATGGGACCTTTCGTAGGTTGACTGTATGAATATAACTGCTTGTTACCATAAACAGAAATGCCTGTCGGTCTCTCAAAAACGTGGTCGGGCTATTCACAGTGCTGAACAAAATTTAATATGGAGTGTAATAAAATGTTGTGAAGTTGAAGCTAAACAAAAATGCCTTTCCGCGCCTCTTAACAAAAGCTGTGAGTGAGGGCTAACTACTGTGATGTTTCTGTTTCCACAATTCATATAATTATGAAGAAGGAAATTGACAGTGAAGAAGCTATTCTTCTTAAACAGTTTTGGTGGCACATGGTAAAAAAATGAAAAGATTTGGTAGATACTACTGAGACTGATGGTGAAGACGAAGATGACAGCGATAGCAAAGAAGATTCATTCGTAGAAGATTTTGTTCCAGTAAAATAAGGTAACTGGTAATTACAGTAAATCAAACATTTTTAGTCATGTAATTAACCCTTTGAGTACCTTGCCTTGTAGTGGAGAACTGGTGAAAAATGCCAGGGCAAAAAACAGGCTAATGGCACTATCCCTTTAAAAATTAATTTCATCAGAACTAATTATGTTATTAGCTTAATTCTTTTACAGAAAACCTTACTCTATAAATAGCACTGTTTTACCAAATTTATTCATTAATAATCTATTTTCATTTACTAAAATATCTTCATTAACTTACCAGAATTTGATGTTCATGTAATATTCTTCATCCATTATGATTTAAACTAGAAATATTTTTACTATGGCATGTTATTTCATTTTATAGACAATTCTGTTCTGATTATATTGATATATAACACAACACTGTTTAAAATTACTAACATAACCAAAAATAATATCGCCACTGCATATGAATGACAAAGCCGTCATTTAACACGTGTATTTACCAAGTAATACGCATTTTGAACTGTTTGTAAAATAGATGTAACTAAATAACAGCAAAATCTATTGATATTCAATGAAACTTCATACTTTACACTATTAATAAAACCAAAATTCTAACGCATTCTACTGCTGTATATGAAAGTTATAGCCATCTACGCAACAGTTAACCGATATCCGTTCTGAATGGATCTGGCACTTTTCAGAAGACCCTCACATCTGACAACATCAGATCCTGGCATTCAAAGGGTTAACGCACAGCCAATATTATAGGTCAGATTTTTTCTTATCAGGTTTATGAAATTATTTTTTTGGTAATAAACCACTGACTACAAGAGTATGTAGGAACTGCATGGTAGTGAAATGCAGTGTCTCACTGTTAAGGTTGGCAGCACTGTCAGATTTTCACTTCTTTCACAGCCCATCCTCATGCAAAAGGCATTCTCGTGACTCAAGTATGTAAACCCTTGATTTTTTAAAATTATTTTGAAGTTTAAAATTTTTTTGGAGGTTGTTTTGTGGTTACCAGGCATACTGTTTTCCCAAAATTGATCTTTAAGCCAGTATTCCTTTTTCATTCCTTTTCATTGCTTTCTGATACTCTTCTTTCAGTTTTCTTAACGTATAGTTGACCTCTTTTTCCTCTGCAGTGTGCTCCTTGCTATTATACCCAGGTTGTTGGCTTGTAGTTCTCTACTGAAAGATTCGCAGTGAACCAGGCAGGACCTGTGTTCAAGGTTAAATGTCCAAGACTAGATTCTGCACAACAATGTTAGAATTCTTTTCGCGCATTTCAGAGCTCCAGAATTCACGTCAGACCTCTAGTGACTCCCAGCACCCAATGTGAGGAAGACTTGAGCTATATGTTGAGAAAGCCAGAAAGCAGGCTTGGAGATCAACTTTGCGAAACAGAACACTTGGCAACTGAGAGTACAAGTAACTGGAGATCTGACTAGTGTTCTTGAGCTCTGAGGTGGACGAATATTCTATATTACCCCCACTATTTTACTTTACGTATTAGGTTGCACTGACTCCGGTGAAACTCGACGTCCGATACGAGTCCTACCCGTACTTGTATATGTTCACTCTCCCACCAGTACAACCTTGATCGAACCGATCGCATGTGACTCAGCTTGTCCAACATCTGCTCGACCAGTTGCGTATAACGTAGCCAACGTAGCCTTTGTGCTTGAAGTTGAAAAATATCTGTGTCTATACAATTTTAACTTGACCGAATATTCTAAGCGAGACATTACCTTTCTTTTGGCATCCGATAAAAAGACTTTAATTCGTTTTCATTACAGGAGAGTTCCTGGGCACACACATACGCTCCTCTATTATGATTATTACTTACATACGGTGATATTCAACAACTGCGGTTTTTTTTCTGTTTTCTTCTTAAATAGTAATAAGCAACGACTATGTCTTCCTCATCCCTTGAGATTTTGCAAACTGCAGGTGGATTCGAAGAAAAGCTTGAACAGTTGCATCAAGGTCGAATCTCCTCGATGCATGAACATGTACGACACGACTCGTTTTTCACTCGAGTCATTTTAACACCTTCACTGCGGCCCGTGTTAAGCGATGTTATTTGCTGTGGCTGAACCGTTGCCTGCCGCATTTATATGTTCCCCGCACACAGAAATGCACAAGTCCACGGCGCTTCATATCCTCATATTCTCTACCATTACAATTTCTCATGTGTATTTTCATTCAATACTTTTATTTTATATTTATACGTGTATGTTTATGTATTTTACTATAGATAAATTTATTTGTTTTATTTTAAAAATACACACATAAAAGTATAAATACAAAACAAATGTAAAAGTCTGAATGTACTTTGCTTTTATCACGTAAACCTATGAGAAAAAATTAAAAACTTATAGGAATAGAAGGATAATAATAGTTCTATATGGCACTCAGCTGAATAACTGCAGCGTGGCCAAAGGTTTTTGAAAAGTTGAAAGTAAGTAATATTACGGTACAGACGGCAAACAGATATCGGTACCTGTGACGGCTTTACGATTTTTTCTTGTTTTCAACAATATTTTATTACCCTTTCTGTTCTTACGGCAGTAAGTCTTTCCGTGAACAGGTAAAAATGCAATTCCAAAAATGGGGTCACTTAAGAAAAGAATTGAATAAGCCTACTAGTACACTATTATAAGTAAATGACCCTGCCGCTTGTGTGAATGTGCACGCCTCGTAGGCTCCTAAAATTATAAGTACTAATAAAATATTTCTATAACCAGTTTTTAAATTGGCAAACATTAAAAAAAAAATTCATACCTACTAGTTTCTTTAAAAAAAGTTAACTTTAGGTCGAAAAAATAGGCCTACTTAAATTTAAAGCATTTAGGTATTACATTCGTATACTCATATTTATTTATTTACTTGCATTTTTGCCACACTTAATATTTACTAAGTATAGTAAATGTTGTGTAATTATAAGAAAAGTAATATAATGAATAACATTTTATTAATAACAAATAAAACAGCCCGTAAAACTCGAAACATAGAAGAAAATGTATCAGTTTTTTAAACTCCGCAAAAAAAACTGGTGACGTCTATCCAAGAACTGATTGCTCACTACCTTTTCCTATGACTGGGCAATAAAATAAAGACTATTCACCCTATCTAAACGTAGAAAGAAGCAATAATGAACTGTATAGCTCGGATGTGGAATCGCGTCAGCCGCAGTCAACGTGTTAATCGCGTTGAGGTCAAGTTCCACCGGTGTGAGAGCAGCCTTAGTTTCTCCCAAAATTTATATAGAATCTAATCTCGAATAGAGGTTCCGGTTCAGCGCGTCTTTCAGTGAAGATCTAAAAACGAACAACTGGTGTGTAATAGCGTAACCTAACAATCGACATCCATGAACACAAACTGTAACTACATCTCTGTCAAAGTACGTTCAATTTATTCATAGTTTTATGATGTGTTTTTAGAAAATAGAAGAAGGAAGTGGCCTTTTAGAAGTGACATGCGATACTTTCATCAAGACATTAGAGGACTGCATGGAATTGTCCAACAGCATCGATCACCATCACCACAACTTGACCAATCCAGAGATCATCCTCAGTCACCCAGTTAAACCAAAGGTAATGCATCAAAATCGGATGCTGCATTTATTGTCACTAATAAAAGAATCGTGTGTGGAGTGTGGCTAGGTCTGTCTTCATTTCAGATCACCAATCGGTTTACTTGATCGCCAGATTTTCAAAAGCCTCCTATTCTTTTGTCACTCAAGCTGGAAAATGACCGTATGTATGGACAAAATTATAGTACAAAGTACTTTATGCAATGAAGTGCATTTATTAGTTTAAACCAGAGCTATGTAATGACTACCAATATTAATTTTTACTTTCTCTTGCCTATATGAATCTATAGGAAGGAAAGTATCGTTTTCATGTCGATTTTTCAAAATCAAGTTTTCACCAGATTATACGTTTTAAGACCCCCTGAACCCAAAAAAACATGTTTTTAGCGATTGGTCTGTGTGCGTGTGCGTGTGTGTGTGAACAGAATATCTCAAGAATGGCACATTTTACGAGCTTAAACCTTAAGTTAGATACTACTACTGGACCCGACACAAACATTTTCATCAAAATCGGTCAATCGGAAGTAGTAGTTTATTCGTGTCGTTTTTCATTTTTTGTGATTTTCTCAGAAACAGCTTCTACGAATTTTTTTTAAAATCGCTTCATTTACAAAAATTTTTATGCTCTACAAGATAGGGTAGGCGCCATGTCTGCTGAAATTCATGGAGAGTAATTAGCTAATTTCAAAATATTTAAAAATACTTTAAAAATTTATGGAGAGTAATAATTAGGTAATTAGCGATTTTCCATTTTTTCTTACAAAAATGTGTAAAAAATTGATTTTTTTTTAAGATTTCAGTCTTAGCATTTTATGACAAAAGTGTATATAATCAAATTTTTAGGAAATTAAAAGCTCTACAACTTTTATTTAGAACATTTTTCTTTACAGAGCCTAGTTTAGCTTGAAAGAGTGATTTCCGTATTTTTAAGCCAAACTAAGGTTGATTTTCAATTTGCGTATTTCACTCATGATTAAAATTAGGTTATGTTTATTGAGCTTAGTTTTTTGTTTATTTCTAATGTTTTATTTATTGCTTATGTTACGTTATATTGTTCATTATTTGGATTGGCAAGAAAAAGTCGTGTGTGTTTCACACTAGATTTTTTTTGTTTATTTGTTAGTAAATGCTTGGAATAGACCTACAAAACTAACTTAACTCTCTTCTGAGCTGGATATGCGTCAATCCCACATATTATGATCTGTATCTGTTCAATAAATTCTCTCTGCCGGCCGCATTTGCGATGTTGGTAATGTGCTCGCCTCTCATCATGCGGTCTTGGGTTCGAATCCCACTCAGGCATGGCATTTTTTCATACGTTCAAAAAATTCATTTCATCCTTCACCATCTGCATTAGCAGCAATTTGCAAAACAGTCGGACGTTAAACAAAAAAAAAAAAAAATCAATAAATTCTAAAGAATAATTTTGTAGTGCTGTAGTTTATTTCCACTTTCATTATAAAAACCCAGGCGTAGAAAGTAAAAAGGCTCACTGCTTTTCTCTCAACAAAGAAAGACACCCTACGTCTCAATCCCTAAACCAACCTTTCTGAAAGTGGATGATAACGCCCCTTGTGGGCGCAGGCGACCACATAAGATTTGGGTAAGATGATGGCTGATAAAAAAAAACCAGGCGAAAAATTATATTTTACCGATATTTCAAACTAAAATTTAAAATCTTCTATAATGTACAGTATATTATATTATTAAACACGCATCGTGTGGCAAAATCGAAAATGCTCTGCGAATTGAAATACATTCTTGACATGACATGCGGTGAGCTCCCAGTTGGTCAATTCATTGATCTCCATGAATGATAGAGACAGCTGTATTCCGTTGAACTTCGGTGCGAAACATTGAAGGGGGCCCTTTTTGTGGCTTGTCGGTGATGCTCTTTCTACGCTTGTTGAACGCTTCGAACCATTTATGGTTGGTCCCGTGGTTCATAACATTGTCACCATAATACACCGTAGTTATATATATATATTTTAGATAATATTAAACCACCAGTAAACACACAAAATTAGCAAGAATGATCTTACCGTTAAGTTAATAAGGCCTTTTCAGATCCAGGGATCTGAAAAGGCCTTATTAACTTAACGGTAAGATCATTCTTGCTTATTTTGTGTGTTTACTGGTGGTTTAATATTATCTAAAGTAAATTCAACACACAGTACAACATGTTTAAAAAAAATATACATATATATATATATATATATATATATAATGATATTTACAGATTAATTGCAATGACAATGGCAATCAAAAACACAATTGAAAATAATTTAATTATAATGATATTAAATGATATTACCTTATTTAAATTTGAAGTATTAAATCTATTAAAAACACAATTGAGTTTCCCCTATTAAAAGAAACGACATTAAATGTTATTAATTTCAGTTGTTTCTTTAATTGTTCACTGTTAATCACTTTTTATGCTTATTTTTTATATTTTATTTTTATACCCTTGTTACAATCAAAAAAATCCGTCAGCTGTTTATTTGTTTATATTCTTGTGAATGTTTATGCCAACGCGGTACAATTTACTATAAGAAAAATATATATTTTTCTTTACATCTCCCCCCCTAAGGAAGGTAAAACAAGATGACCTCTTATTTACTTTCTTCTTGGTTTGCAAACTGAGAGGCTGGAGTCAACTTCGAGATGTGGAAAAGATTCGATTCTGATCTTTTTTGGCCAGTGTATATCTTGTAAATTGAGTTTGATATTTTCTCTATAATTTTGTAGGGTCCGACTCTCAGTTCGTCGAGCTTTTTCCGATTCAGTTTGTTTCCATTGTCCACAAAAACTGTATCACCAATTTTGAAGTCACCACGTTTTCGATTCCTATCATAAACTGTTTTGTTGTAATTATGCGATTTGATTGTATTTTCCAGAGCCCTTTCCCTGTCTCTAATCAAGTCAATCTCTGTCTTTTCAGGTTTTAACTCCTTTGGCAAAATTGTAACATCTGTACCATTTAGTAGATATATTGGAGCATATCCAGTTATAGTGTGCACAGTTTCATTATAATGTTTTACACAATTTTGTGCTATGGTGGTCCATGCTGCTTTGCTGTCTCTTTCGTTAATCTTACACCTGATTTTATTGACCAACGTTTGATTTAATCTTTCATTTAAACCGTTTGAGAATGGTGAATTCACTGCAGTGAAAATTAGTGGAATATTTTTATTATCCAAAAATGTTTTGAATTCTCTAGAATTGAGGCCTGGGTACTGGTCTGAGAGGATTATTCCAATGTTGTCAGCTTCTGCGGTATTTTCCACTAGTTTGATAAAGTCCTTCGCATTTTGAGTCCTTGATGTCAAAATATAAGCGTATCTTGTGAAATGATCTGATAGCAGGTGCAAGTATCTTTTTGTTGATCTTGAACCCCCAAAGCCTCCCATAGTATCAATGGAACAAATTTCAAAAGGCTTTGTGGCAGGACCCAGGTGAGACATCAACCCATATTTATTTTGTCCTCTTGATTTGTTTTTTATACATACTACACAGCTTTCGCAGACATGTTTTATGTTTTTTGTCATGTTTTCTGCTGTATATGAGGAGCTGATCATTCTTTGCATTTGTTTAATTCCTATATGACCTAGGCTTATATGTACATTAATGATGAATTCTTTACTAAATTTTTCTGATAGAATAATTTTTTCTTTTTTCTTTACGCTTTTGTAATAAACGTTATTTTTGGACATTAGTTTTTCTCTTTGGTATTGTATCTTTTCATTTTGAGCTTGGTCTTTTAAGATATCTTCTAGTCTTATTAAGTTTACTACTTTTAATTGCTCATACAGGTACTCATTTGGCTCTAAGACAGGATTCCTGCTTAGGCAATCAGCTTCAATGTTGTGTCTCCCTGGAGAATATTTAATTTGAAAATCGTATTGAGATAAATAGTAAGTTAAATCTCCTAATTCTTCATCCGTTCTTGATCTTATGTTCATATTCTCCAGCGGTTTGTGATCTGAAAAGACAGTAAATTTTCTACCCATCAATAAATGCTGCCAATATTGAACACATTGTTTGATTGCTAGGCATTCTAGGTATATAGCTTTCTTCTTTTTCTGAACTTCATTCAATTTCTTTGAAAAGTATGCAACTGGTTTTTCTTCATTGTTTTCTTGTGGTTGTTTTAGTACGGCTCCTACGCCTAGTATACTAGCATCTGTGTAAATGTGTATAGGCAAATTTGGATCAAAAATAGTCAATATTGTTCGAGAGCATAGTAAATGTTTCATTTCATCAAATGATTCTTGGCATGCTTTTGTCCAGTTAAAAGTTTGCCCTTTTCTTAAAAGGTTATGTAAAGGGTCTAATTTTATTGCTATTTTTGGCACATACTTATGATAATAGTTTATCTTTCCCAAAAATTGTCTTACATTTTTTTGCGTTTTTGGAGTTGGAAAGTTTCGTATTGATATTAAGTTGTCTTTCAGAGGTTTAACTGAATTATTCTGTATGATATGACCCAGGTATTTCACAGACTCAGCTGCAAAAGTACATTTAGAGAATTTTAGTTTCAAGCCTTCATTTTTTATTGCTTGAAAGAGCTGTGTTAGATGTTTGATGTGGTCCGGGAACGTTTTTGAAAATAGCAAGATATCATCAATAAAGCTTACTGTAAACTCACCGAGTTTGTGTTTACGTATTATGTTACACATTATCCTTTGGAAAATAGCTGGTGAGGTTTTTAGGCCGAAGGGCAAACAAGTCCATTGAAAATGGCCCTCCTGTGTGACGAATGCAGTTTTGTGTCTATCTGTGACACGCAAAGGTATAGACCAAAATGCTGAGTTCAAGTCCAACGTTGAGAAAAACTTACAATCTCTTGTCCGTACCATTAGGTCCTCAATAAGTGGGAATGGTTGTGATTGAGGAATGACAATTTTATTTAGGTCTCGAAAATCTATGCACAATCTTGACTTTTTGTTTTCATCTTTTTTATAAGCTAATGTGACTGGAGCTGCAAAGGGACTATATGATTCTTCTATTATATTCCTTTCTAATAATTTCGCAATCTGTTTTTCAATTTCCTTTTTATCTTCAAATGTACAACGATATGGTCTTTTACTGCAGTATTTTTCTACTGACAGATCAATGTGTGCTTCATAATCCTTTACTGTTCCTATGTCATATTTATCGATTGCAAATACAGATTGATTGTTTAATATTAAGTCATCAATTTCTGCCTGCTTTTCATAGTCTAGATGATTTATCTGAATTGTTAAATTATCCTTGCTGAAGTTTTCATTGAAGTTAATTGAATTATCAGATTTTATTTCCTTAGAAATCTTAATATCTGAATTTTTAGTTTCCTTAGAAACTATTTCACATCTGTGTATAGGAATTTTCTGACTGACTCCTAAGTTTTCGTCTTGAACCAAGTAAAAATTTTTTATGGAATCAAGCCCAATTAAGAAGTCATAATCGAAATTTTCTTTATCCACTACAAAGACTGGAATTTTTTTTTTGATATTAAAAATGCTCACGTCAAGTGTTACTAAGTCTTTTGCCTTTTTAACGCCATTAATTGTTTTTAAATTAGTATTATTGCAATGATTTGGTTTGTTATTGTTCACCTTCAATAACCTTGAATTTATCAATGACACATTTGAGCCTGAGTCATAGATTCCAAATATTTCAACCTTTTTATTCAATACTAATTTTACTTTAATTAATGGCGGCACTATTAGTTTTTTTGGTCTTCACCCTGTAGTTCACATTCCAATTCAGAATTATTAACAAACTTTATTTGTTTCTTGTCTTTTTCATTATCATTCTTAGTTTTAAACCAGCATAATTCCTCTGAATGATAGCGTACACCTTTCTTTAACTTTTCGCAAATGCTACATTTTACTTTTATCAGTTTGGTATCGTCCTTTTTTTTTATAAAGTTTTTTTTTATAACTAGATGTTCGAACTTGCCAAGTTCGTTAAATAAGTCCTTTGTTTCCAAAATGTCATCTCTGTTGATCTTATCTGTTATAAACTCTGGCAAGCCTGCAGCAATTATATCTATCAAAGTCCCCTGATCAATTGTCTTTCTAATTTCAAGTAAAAGTTTTTCCTTTTTCACAGCATATTCTAATAAGGATCCTGCTTGATATTTAAATGATAAAGCATATCTGCTAGTAGTCCAGCCTTTATTAGCATAGGTTAGTAAAAAGTTTGATTTCCATTCTGGCCATTGGGATTGCAAACTAAGCTTTATCATCATGGAGGAATACCAATCAATACATGATTTTTCTAGAAATAATCTGAAGATTTCAATTCTTTCTTCATCTTCTACTACATCGAACCTTTGACATTCTTTTTCAAATATTTCCATCCAATGATATGCGTTTATGTTTCTACCATCAAATTTTTCAAGTACAAACCTTTCAGATAATCTTTTAATATTTTGCTTTTCTTTTTTTTGTTGACATTCAACTAATTTTTCCAAAATTTTGACTATGGGATCTCCCGAATCCGTTTTGTTGGCAATGGTCAATCGTTCTTGAGTAACGTCTTCTAAGAATTGGTCTTTAAAGACTACATTATCTTCATCAAAGTATGTTTGTAATATATCCTCTGTCATTTTTATCCATACACTTCTCGTTTGATGTCTTTTTTTTAACGTATTTTTCACTGTAACATATGCTTTGGACTTATGGACATGTTCATGAAGTGATGCCGCTTGGTACTCGTCAGGAATTAGGAATGCTTTGTCATCTTGCGTGACAATTGAGGTTATGGCAATATAGTTTGATTTTCCGTCTACTGTTGGTTTTGTTTGAAACGTAAATTTCAATTTTTCCATTTTCTAACAAAGAAATGTCGTTTTATAATGATATTTACAGATTAATTGCAATGACAATGGCAATCAAAAACACAATTGAAAATAATTTAATTATAATGATATTAAATGATATTACCTTATTTAAATTTGAAGTATTAAATCTATTAAAAACACAATTGAGTTTCTCCTATTAAGAGAAACGACATTAAATGTTATTAATTTCAGTTGTTTCTTTAATTGTTCACTGTTAATCACTTTTTATGCTTATTTTTTATATTTTATTTTTATACCCTTGTTACAATCAAAAAAATCCGTCAGCTGTTTATTTGTTTATATTCTTGTGAATGTTTATGCCAACGCGGTACAATTTACTATAAGAAAATTATATATTTTTCTTTACATATATATATATATAGTGGCGACTATTTACAACACTATGGGTCGTTTGTCGCAGTCAAAACGCCATTTTTGCCTGTCTTGCCATGACGCCTCCTCCATGTTTCTTCTCTCCATGGCTCTGTCAATACCTTCCATCCATCTCCCTCTCGGTCTCCCTCTTTTTCTATTTCGCTGCGGTCTCCAGTTCCATGCCTTCAGTGGGATTCGTACATTGCTCATTCTTCGCATGTGACCATACCAGTGCAGTTGTTTTCTCTCAATATGGTCTATTATTGAGTCTTCAATGCCCATTATCTCTCTTACTCTTATATTCGTTACCCTATCTCGTAACCTCAATCTGCAACATCTTCTCCAGTTTCTGTTCTCCACTGTACTGATTCTATTTTTCATGTTTTGCGTAATGGTCCACACTTCTGTCCCATATGTCACCGTACCTTCCACTATTGCTGAAAATATTCGTTTCTTTATGTCTTTTCTTATGTTGAGACTCCACAGAATTGAGTTCAGTTGACCAGTTAATGCCTTTCCTTTCACAATTTTATTAGCTATGTCTTTTTCATCCCTTCCATTTTTTATAAACATCACTCCTAAATATTTATACTCTTCAACATTCTTAATGATGTTTCCGTTTACATTAAGGTCTCTTCCATCTCTTCCAATAACCAAGTACTGCGTCTTTTCCGTGTTCACCTCTAGCCCCCATTTATCATACTCCTCCATTAATTTTCGCAACATGTATTCCAAATCTTCTTCATCCTCAGCTAGAACAACCTGGTCATCAGCAAACAAAAGTGTATGAATGTAGTCTCTTCCCAACTGGACTCCCATATTCCTACATTTTCTACACCATTTTTCCAGTGCCGCATTCATGTATATCTTAAACAGGGTAGGAGATATACAACACCCCTGTCTCAAACCTTTGTTGACAAGAAACATGCTTGACACTCCTTCTCGACTTTTCACGCAACTCATATTATCTTCATACATCTTTTTTACTGAGTTGATGTATGTATTGTTTATTCTACTTCTCTCCATGGCTTCCCATAATCTGTTTACTGGTACACTGTCATAAGCCTTCTTCAAATCAATGAAGGCTATATGGAGTTCACTGCCATGTGCAATTGTTTTTTCAATCAGTTGTTTCAAGCAGAATATATTATCAATACAGGACCTTCCTGCTCGGAACCCACTTTGTTCTTCCTGATCTACTATTTCCTTTTCAATTCTATCTCTTAGTATTCGTCCATACAGTCTACCGGTTGAAGCTGTAACACTCAGTCCACGATAATTGGAACACTCTCTTTTATCCCCTTTTTTGTACAGTGAACTAATGTGGGCAATCTTCCATTCTGTAGGTACATCTTCCCCGTCAATACACTTTTGAAATAAGGTTACTACATATTCTATAACCACATCGGGAGCATTCTTATATAGTTCAATCGGTATACCTCCAGGACCCGCTGCTTTATTACCTTTCATTAGGTTAATTGCATGTTTCACTTCATCCTTCTCCAAAGGTTCCGTTTGATTCATTTCCTCTATTACATCATACCTAACCTCTTTGAATTCATTTCTATTTTCTGTCAACAATTCTTGATAATACCTTTTCCATATTTCTTGTCCAATAGGGTCGATTGTCAAAGTTTCTTTTTTATTTTTCCTTAATTTTTTTAAAATATCCCATGCTGCTCTAGATCTGGATCCTCCTAACTGGCTATCAATATCCGTACACGTCTTGTCCCAAAATACATTTTTTGCTACTGTTACTTCCTTTTTTACAAGATAACAAAACCTTCTGTATAACTGTTTATCTTGATCATCTTTAGTAGAGAGCCATTTGAGGTACGCTTTCTTCTTTTCTTTCACTAAATTCTCCAGTTCTTCATTCCACCAATAGTTCCTTCTGCCGTTTACTTCTTTCTGTCTTTGTTCTCCTGACGCTTCTTTGGCTGCTTCATGTATCCATCCTTTTAACTGGTCATACATTTGTTGTGGAGCACCTAGTGGTGGTTCTACCCTTGAAGCCAATCTTAACGTATAAAGAAAGACTGTGGATTAATTTTGTAAGCTTTCTATATTATATCTTACTTGTACTTGTTTTTACTTGTTGTAACAAGTACAACCGTAGTTATTTTCCGACTAATAAAAGACTGCAGATGAAGGTGGAGCACAGTGGTCTAGAACAGCACAGAACCAATTAATTGACTTTCGGTAACCGTATCCTGCGCTGTCACGTTGTGGTCCCGCTGTTTACGTTACTAAACCACATTTCATGTTGCTAAAAGTTTTGGATTCATTCTTCTTGAACGGTCATACAAAATATTTTAAATCTCTTTATCCATCAGTTGAAGAATTAAACAGCAAACCGAGATGAAGCTTTTAGTGCAAGTTTCATGTCATTAGGCTAAGGGAATCCAAACTTATTTCTGGATTAAGTTTGTTTTTTTCAAATATTACAATAGATTAATAAAATTTACCATTTTTAAACAATTATTCGACTAAATAAAATAATTATATAAAACATGTACGTGAACATTACAAAATATCACGTGTTAATAGTCTTTGCAAAAGCTACCTTATTTGTCTCCTTTCGTTGTAACATCCGTTTCTATATCATGTATGATTAAGCAATATGGATGTGTAGTAGTAATATTACATTAAACGTAAGATTTATTTATTATAACAAAATATATAAATTCGTTTTATCGGTTCAAGAAAATTACGAATAGGCGTATAGGGCATACGTTTATTTTGGAGAGTTATTTATAAGCTTTACATTCACATCAGATAAACAAAAGAGATGTAAAATATCAACAAACTATAAGTAGTCGTAACACTATTAATATGTTGTTAGTATTATTAGTGTCTAATGTAGGCCTATAGTGTCCAAATGCCCGTTTATGACAATGTTAACAGTACTACCTTTTTCTCGATAGCTATTGATAAAACCTGATGTACTATGTTTTAAATTAAAATTCACAAGTTTTACATTGTTAAATTGATGAATAGTTTATTTATTTTAAGTCGCATCAACGTCTAAGTTATTAGCAACTACTTTGGGCTATAATACATTAGGTTTTGACACTTTATATTTATTTCTAGACCCATCATAGTCCAGTCAACCTGTGTTTTTTAGAGGAAAAAAATAGTATAAAGCTAATTTTTTTTCCATCGATTACTATAGTTTAGACAAGTGTACTGCCAAAAGTCCCCACCACTACCCCCTTGCTTCCCCCCCAGCGTCCCCCCCAAAGTTACAAATTGCAACGGTTTCATAAATCGCGTTTATCTCAAAAACTAAACAAGGTATTGGATTAAATTTTTTTTGTTGTCTTTCTTATGATATTTCCTACAATTAATGTCCTTATCTTTTTTATCGTATCTTTTACCGTTCGGTAGTTATTCATAAAAAAGTTGCTAAAACATTATAAATTTAATTACGTAATTTTACTTTTTGGTTTACAACTATTTACACTTACATTTTAGACAAAAATGTTTCAAACAAAACTTTTAGTCCTTTTTAAGATCTATAAAATGATATATAACAGTAGTTACTTTTTCTTTCTTTAGCTTGTTTGACCTCAATGGATCACTCTAGTCAACTTTCTGGTTCGCTTCTCATGTACTTCATTGACTCGCCGTTTTTGCCAATACCTCCTCATGTTTTCAGATCTTGCTTTTCGTTTTCGTCAGTTACCTGCACAACTCTAGCCACCTTGTCCACATTAAAATATTTGCATTTAGAAATACCCTTATCTTTGGTTTATTTGTCGCATCTTCAATCCTCAGTCCAACTTCGTCAAGATCCTCTTTAATTGCTGAGATGTATCTTCCACCAGATTTCACACTGATTCCTCTGGTTATAAGTTGTTTTAATATGGCAAAACTAGCCGCTGCAATGTAGAGTGCTCAGTTGTGGCGGCGTTCGGTAATAGAAGGTCGGGGCCGTCAGTTGCTATGTTGCAGTTATAATTTTTCACGTAATTTAAGCGCCACTAAGACATTTTTTTAAAAATTAATAAACATATTTCACAAGTGTCTTAGTATGTATTTTTAAGTGTAAGAGCGAACATTTATGTAATATAAAAAGTTTCCGTTTTTTCAGACTACATTTAAGAACTGTATACAAAACCATTTTTAATTTGAGTTTAATTATATGATCAGGCCTAAAGGCTATTTATTGTCCAAAAGATTATGCACGAGGGTTATTCAGAAAGTAAGGTCCGATTTCTAAAAAAAAAAAATCTGGTGTGAAACACTCACACAACTTTCTCTTGCCAATGCAAATAATTAACAATAAACCTAACATTAGTATTAAAACATTAGAAATGAACAAAAACTAACCTCAAAAACATAACCTTATTTTAATCATGAGTGAATGACGCAAAATGACAATCAAACTCAGTTTGGCTTAAAAATACGGAAAATCACGCTTTCACGCTAAACTAGGCTCTGTAGAGAAAAATGCTCTAAACAAAAGTTGTAGATCTTTTAGTTTTCTATAAATTTAATTATATACACTTTTGTCGTAAAATGCATACTAAGACCGAAATGTTAAAAAAATCGATTTTTCTCACGTTTTCGTGAGAAAAAAAACAGAAAATCGCAAATTACCGCTAAACTAAGCGTTATACAAAAAAATGTTTGAAACAGAAGTTGTAGGTTTTTAAATTCTCTACAACTTTTATTATATAAGTTTTTGCGCTAAAATTTATATTAAAGCCGTAATCTTAAAAAAACAACGTTTTTACGTGAAAACAGCCTCACCGAGAATTTCAGCAAACATGGCGCCTACCCTATCTTGTAGAGAATAAAAAATTGAGTAAAATAGGCGATTTTAAAAAAAATCGTAGGACCAGTTTTTGAGAAAATCGCAAAAAACTGAAAAATTATACGAATAAACTACTACTTCCGGTTGACCGATTTTGATGAAAATGTTCGTGTCGCGTCCGGTAGTGGTATGTAACTTAAGTTTCATGTTTCAAGTTCGTACAATGTTCCATTCTTGAGATATTCTGTTCACACACACACAGACACACACACACACACAGACACACACACAGACCAATCGCTAAAAACATGTTTTTTGGGTTCAGGGGGTCTGAAAACGTATAGATCCGGTGAAAACTCGATTTCGAAAAATCGACATGAAAACAATACTTTCCTTCCTATATATTCATATAGGCAAGAGAAAGTAAAAATAAACAATGTAAGATTTTTTTCAAAAAACCTTTTTTATTGTATTTGTTACATCGTTCTTTATTTTTCCACATAGTTTCCATTTTTATTTAAACATTTATCATAACGTTCAACAAGCTTTTGTATGCCTGTATCGTAGAAGTCCACCACCTGTGAGGATAACCAGTCTTGAACAGCTTCTTTCACGTCATCTGTGCCGAACCGCTTGCCACCGAGAAACTCCTTTAGGTAGCGAAACAAGTGAAAATCACTTGGTGCCGAGTCTGGACTATACGGTGGGTGGTCAACCTGTTCCTATCCAAATGATCTGATCAGATCTTGCGGTCGAATGGCAGAATGGGGCCTGGCATTGTCGTACAGCAACAAAACTCCAGACGTCAGAAGGCCACGTC
Organism: Catonia carolina; assembly: GCA_035578175.1. Classification (NCBI taxonomy): domain Eukaryota; kingdom Metazoa; phylum Arthropoda; class Insecta; order Hemiptera; family Achilidae; genus Catonia; species Catonia carolina. The sequence continues at coordinate 8,269,469 of JAQMRL010000004.1, forward strand.
GCTTATTCTGTATTGCGCGGCGAAGATTAGTCAGGGTGGCGCAGGAAGCTGTGGAATTTATTGTGGTCTCTCGCTGCATAAACTCGACTAACAACACATCCCAAAATATAAGATTTAAGACTATCACAAAACACTGTAGCCATAATCTTGCGTGTTGAGATTGGTCTGCTTGTCCTTGACATTGACTTGCGATGACGTGTGACACCATTCCATAGACTGACGTTTTGACTTTGGGGTAATGTGAGAAACCCATGTTTCGTCCCCTGTGACAAAATGTTCTAAAAGTTCATCACCTTCTCTATGGTATCATTCCAAAAATTTAAGAGAACAAGCCATTCTTTTCATTTTGTTATCCTCAGTAAGGAGTCTGGGAACCCAACGTGAACACAATTTGTGAAATTGCAAATCTTCAGACACAATTTTGTACAAAGTTGTTCTGCTCACATTCAGAAACTCCAATGATAAACTTGAAACAGTGAATCGCCGGTCTTCACGAATCTTTTCTTCCACGGCATTAACCAAATCTTCTGTCACGACTGATGGTCAGCCTGGACGTGGTTCATCATGGATATTGTCCTGTCCATTCTTAAAATTTCTCACCCACTTACGAACTTTGCTGTCACTCATTGCATTGAGTCCGTACACTTCAGTTATCTGGCGATGAATTTCTGCCGCTTAAATGTTCTTTGCTGTTAAAAACCGTATTATGGAACGAATTTCACAGTCAGCGGGCTGATCAATTGTTTGAAACATTTTGAACTAATACTGTAAACAGCACATTGCAACATACAACAATAACTATGCCTATCACCGTGGTTCTTGGAGATGTTTATTGCCCTTTCAACTATTTCAATATCTGCATCTTCTTCAACAAGAAATGCGGAGATATTTTCTGTTTTGTGGCCCAACACGGAAACATACAGCAGAATAATTGAAAGATAATTAGAAATCGTAGTCAAAAAGTATGGGTAGGATTGCCATATTGTGTTTGATGGCTAGATTAAACTAAATTAATTGTGTTTGAGTGCAATAAATGTCTGCAAGAGCCACAGTGATAGGTCAATAGTTGTTGTTGGACAAGACACTAATATTTTTGTTTTATTAATTGGTCTACCACAGTGTGAAAAACTACAACTATTCTTCCACAAACCCTCTGGTACACCATCAACATATGATATCAGGAAAATTCGTGAAGAGATAGGAGAATTGAAGAATGTGATATGTTGTTTATGTATGCTTTGACTGGATCTGACACGTCTTATTTTTTTGGGAAAGGCAAATTCAACGCGTACAATATGCTAAGTACTTCTGAGGAGCTACGCGCGAAAGCTTTACTGTTTTATGAAAAGGAAGCTAACAACAATACTCTTAAAAGAAATAAGAGAGAATTTTGTACTTAAAACTATTCGGATGTACTAGGTCTAAAAGTTTAAACGAAAGTAGATATTCCTTATACCTCAAAGCAGTTGCAAAAAATGTCATTAAAATCCAAATTTAACGTGGCCTCTCTTCCTCCAACATTTAATGCTGTGGAGCAACAATCATTTTGAACTTACTACCAGTTTCAAAAATGGATTGGAGATAAGAATGCTAAGAATGATAAGTTCTGCTAAGTGCTGCTAAGAAATGCTAAGAATGATAAGCTGCTACGAATTGAGGTTGGACTATAACAAACAACATGTTATATTCGGTTCACTAAAAAATAACCACCGGTACTTGAAGAAGTAATAAACTTAGTTTCCTGCAACTGAAAAGTGTCATGCAAAAGCAAATGCAGCTGCTTTAAGGCATCCCTGGATTGTACAGAAATGTGTGGGACTTGTGGAGGATTCTGCAGTAACGTCATGGTCATTGAAGTCGAGGATGCTGAGAAACATCTCAGGGATGTTTAAGCCATTATATACGTACATAATCTTTTGGACAATAAATGGCCTTTAGGCCTGATCATATTATTAAACTCAAATTAAAAATGGTTTTGTATACAGTTCTTAAATGTAGTCTGAAAAAACGGAAATTTTTTATATTACATAAATGTTCACTCTTACACTTAAAAATACATACTAAGACACTTGTGAAATATGTTTATTAATTTTTAAAAAAATGTCTTAGTGGCGCTTAAATTACGCGAAAAATTATAACTGCAACATAGCAACTGACGGCCCCGACCTTCTATTACCGAACGCCGCCACAACTGAGCACTCTACATTGCAGCGGCTAGTTTTGCCATATTACTACAATAAAGTAAGTACTGTTATATATCATTTTATAGATCTTAAAAAGGACTAAAAGTTTTGTTTGAAACATTTTTGTCTAAAATGTAAGTGTAAATAGTTGTAAACCAAAAAGTAAAATTACGTAATTAAATTTATAATGTTGTAGCAACTTTTTTATGAATAACTACCGAACGGTAAAAGATACGATAAAAAAGATAAGGACATTAATTGTAGGAAATATCATAAGAAAGACAACAAAAAAAATTTAATCCAATACCTTGTTTAGTTTTTGAGATAAACGCGATTTATGAAACCGTTGCAATTTGTAACTTTGGGGGGCCGCTGGGGGGGAAGCAAGGGGGTAGTGGTGGGGACTTTTGGCAGTACACTTGTCTAAACTATAGTAATCAATGGAAAAAAGTTAGCTTTATACTATTTTTTCCTCTATCGGGTATTTTTCGACACAGGTTGACTGGACTATCAGGAATCTTACCCGGTACCTTCCGCTTGGTAGGCTAGCGCTCTAATTACTATGCCACTAAGGCGGCCTAATATTTTTTTATTTTAATAAAAATTGTATTCATCTTGCAACAAAAAACTTATAGGCCGTAAACATATATTTATCAACGTTGATTGTAAAGGTTTAAAGAAATCCCCTTAAAGCATCATCTACATATGCACACCGTCCGTGGCTGACTGACAAAAAGTCAGCTGGAGTCGATGGAACAGAGTGTGACAGCGAAGGGGCAACCTCACACCCAACCTTGGCTGTTATTGGCTAGATCCCATCTGCAATGTTACAGTAGTTCTATTATAATAATTCATATTCGTATTAATATATGTATATTCGGTTCTTTCCGAATTTCACTGAATGTTTCATGTTACAACGTTGCTCTAACTTCTTATCCATCCTGGACATGTTACGCGAGTTGACACATACATCCACACACTGCACCAATCGACTTGAAACTGATTGTTATAAATGGCTAAGAGAATGGGCTACAAAATGGTATGCAGTGTTGCCACCTTTTGCAACATATTTTCCCTCAGTGTCACTATTATCATTACTTTTTCAACAGTCCTCATATGTTGATTGTCATTTGTTTTGTGTTGCAGGCAGTGGTACCATCTACAAGAAGGCTCAATTCATTCGATAGGTGAGTGTTGATCATTTCAAGCATCAGGTAAAATGAAATACGTCTTAGGCCCAGTGGGTAGCATGCTACGCTGCAAAGTGGAGGTCCCGTGTTCAATTCCCAACAAGGGTCTGGAAAATTAGTACAAGTTCAAACCCAAAGTAATCACAAATAACCAAGATGTTGATGCGACTTAAAACAAACTAAAAAGAAATCCGTCTACACAAATGATAAGTGAAATAAACCATTCTGGCATTAATTTTGGAGTGGCAAATTCTTTGCAGTAAACGCATACAGTTTGATTTAGTTATCAGCAGTGCTCTAGATACATCAAAATAAAACGATGCTGTTCTTAACCCTTTCAGTGCCACCCTCTTTTACCATGGTTGTGCATAAAATGCCAAGCCACTTTTGATCTATGTTGTTGTTTAGGTCATCAGCCAAAAGGCTGGTTTGAACCTGTAGAGGTTTTACTAAGTAAAACGAGGAGTGAGGTGGTTTACAATTGCCTTCCTCACTGAATGGAAAAATACACTTATCAGCATGCCGGGCCCTCTCAAAAGCACAAATATTTTCCACTCTGCAAATGACACCTTCATTTCATTCACCACAGGGTCTGGCTGTATAATGAAATTCATTACTTTCAGAGAAGATAACTCTGATTAGTGTCTTTTACACCTCGACCTCTTCTGTTTTTTAATGATTCAGTCATTTAATTGGCTGACCATGTGACAAGAAACAGAACTATTTATTTTAGCCCTGCAACTAACAGATTGAGTGTAAATAATTTGACACTCCACCTGTCTGTTATGGGTTTTGATCTATAAAGCAAGCATATTTGTTTAATTAGATTACAGATAAAGTAATAATTCTAGAGACTTGAAATTTTGGACTAAACTTAAATATAGATGAAGAACTGTATATACATGGTCAAAACTAATGCTTGTCTTTTTTAAAAAAATTTAAATTCAGTACAAGCAAACGAAGAAAATTGTTTTTTTTCACTTTCACACAAAATAACTAGTTTATAATTATATTATTTACACAAGTTGGCACAACTATCATGCAGCCCATTTAATTTTGAACAAAACCATGTTAAATTTGTTTATAAATTGTCATTACAAACATACTTATTGAGAATATTAGTTCAGCATGACGCGACAGAAAATTTGAGTATTTATAAAAAATGGCAATTGTTTAGTGTCTAACATAGGTTCACTTTCAGAGTCCGTACACAAAGCTAACTCGCAAATTTCATCATCGTCAAGACCAAAATATAATTTATCTTCCGACATTATAAAGAAATAAACAAATCACTAACAAAACAGTTGCAAAACTAAACACAAAATACAACAGTAGAGGTTGTACACGCTGTTATAAAATGTCAACGGACTCGACACAATACGAGAACACTGACCTGTTAGATCGCTTGTAAAATCGTCACCATACATCCAAAGAGGCTAAAAATATATGGTCATGTACAGCAATAACTGCTCTTTCGTTTAAGAGTAACAACAGCACAATCTGTTGAGAACTGAGAGTACTACAGTGCTTTGAAACTGGCGGCCCATTCGATCGGCCATGGCAATTTACGCACAAGCAATCGTGGCCGATTGAATCGGCCATGGCACTGAAAGGGTTAATCTGTACTCTGAACAATGCAATACATTTTTTTGCTTAATTGGCAGCAATTTTAATTTCCATCTATAATTTTCCTATGTCCATCCGTCACATCCAAATGGCAGAAACTACAAGAGATAGCAACAAACAGTTTTAGGATTCATAATGCACACAAAAAAATAGTGTGTTTTGATTGGGTTTGAAGTTCTGGTTTCGACCGGAAGTGGCCCAAAACTGGAATTCAAGAAATCAAAGTCACAATTTTGAAACAAAATTAGTGTCATTCGATTCCTCTTAAAGTAGCTTTCTTATGAAAGCCAAGTGGGTTTGATCCAATTATGAGGAATGATAAACCCGAGTTAAGAACACGCAATGTGACTTCTTGAGCCAACTCCTTTTCTTTAGAGAAAATTGCCACCAGCCATAAGACGCGTCATTTCATGAAAGGGATTTTTCCAATTTTTACTTTCTCTTGCCCTATATGAAATATAGGCAAGAAATTTATGTTTTTGTATCAACCTTCTGGGTTCAGGGGTTGATACCCCTGAACCCAGAAAACTTGATTTTACCGGTTCGTCTGTTTCTTGTGTGTGTCTTATGAAGTTAAACTTGGAACTTAACTTAGGCATCATGACATGAAAATTTTTATCAGAATAGATCAGCTGGAAGTATTAGTTTATTCATGCGAGTTTTCCCGATTTTCTCAAAACCGGCACCCAAATTTGTTAAAAATTAGTTCATTTACTAAATTTGTTGTGTTCTACATGATAGGGTCGGTAACTTGTTTGCTGAAATCCATGAGGGGCTGTGCTCTTGTAGTAAAAGATGGTTTGTTTAAGATTGCAGCTTTAATATACTTGTAGGGACAAAAGGGTATTAAAATTTTAGGAAACCACTACAACTTTTATTTCAAACATTTCCTTCTACAACACTTAGTTTAGTGACGATTAGTGATTTTCTGTGATTTTAACTCTCTCTTGCTCTATGTGAATGTACTGAGAAGGAAAGTATTGTTTTCATGTCGATTTTTTTGAATCAAAAGTTTTCACCAGATTATACATGTTTTCAGGTCGCTGAACCCAAAACACAAAATGTTAATAGCGATTGGTCTGTATGTGAACTAAATATCTCAAGAACAGAACATAGTACAAAGTTGAAACTTGGAACTTAAGTTAGGTACCATAAGAGGACCTGACATTTCATTCATTTTCATCAAAATTGGTCAACTGGAAGTAATAGTTAATTTGTGACAATTTTTAGTTTTTTGCAATTTCAGCACTCATGGTGCTTACTCTATCCTATAGAACACAAAAAAATATAGCCAAGCGATTTTTAAAAAGTCATTGGAGCTGTTTTTGGGCAAATTGCAAAAAAGTGAAATTGTACAAATGAACTACTACTTCCAGTGGACCGATTTTGATGAAAATGTTTATCTTGGGTTCTGTAGAGGTACCTAACTTAACTTCTGAGTTTCAACTTTGTATGGTATTTTGTTCTTGAGATATTTTGTTGACACACAGACCAATCGCTAAAACCATATTTTTGGGTTCAGTGTGTCTGAAACAAGTATATAATATGTGGGGAAAACTCGATTTGAAAAATGTACGTGAAAACAATACTTTTCTTCCATCAGTATTCATATAAAGCAAGAGAAAGTAACAAATGATATAAGTAGAGTATTATGAGGGTGATAAAGAAACATCGTGTGCAAGATTTTATAGCAGCAACGGTTGATGCTACATCTGTTTGAAGTAATAAGTCCTACTAATAATCCTACTAGTAATAATCCTCATACTTTGACATAGTCAGTGTCAAGTTTGAACAAGTTGTGACTTGTTATTCAGCTTCCAGAGCTGAAAGAGTGAGATCATGTTTACCATGTTTGTCGCACATCATTTTGAACGATACGTTAACAGTTAGTTTACGTATAAGTTAAAAAAAAATGCCAAAGAAGCTTATAAAATGTTAAAATTAGTGTACGGCGACATGTGGTAATTCTGAAAACCAATTTACAAGCGTTATGAGCAATTTAACAAATGCAGAAATGAGTTGATAGAAGAGAAGCAACGATCAGGACGTCCTTTGACCTCAAAAACAGGCAAAAAGTAGCAAAACTAGTTTGTTCGAACTGGCGATTGACTGATTGAGAGCTTACCAAAGAATTGTACATTTCGTATGAGTCTGTACAAAGCATTTCAGTCGATAATTTGCTAATGAGACAAGTGAGTGCGAAACTTGTTCTCCATGCCACACTTCTGATCCACGAGTATTTGGCCGAACAAAAGATTGCTGTCTGTCGACATGCACCTTTCTCTCTGGCTCTTCCAAAAAATAAAAACATTTTAAGGTGTCCACGGTCTGAATAGCCAACCATGTTCGCCAACCTTTGGTTGTAGAGGGCGCGATAAGAAGAAGAAAAAGGGATAGTGTGCAGGTACGAAAACTAAAGATGACGGTTTTAATCCTTAAAGTGCCAGCATTCTATTATTAGGACGTCAGCAGTTTTACCAAAAAAAATGCCTTTTATTAGAACATTGACTAAAAAATTCATAGAATTTTTATTGTTCACTTAATTTAAAAAAAAGTATGAAAATAATCCGTAAGAAATGTAAATTGAAAAAATACATGTTTTTTATAAATGTATAATTGATTCATATTGATTAAAAAAACTAAAAATTGAATTTTTAAAACTTATCGCAGTATTTTTATTTTTTACAATACATAAATGATTTTTGTAATTTTTGAGCAATTAAATTGTCTTTAAGGGTGATATAAATGAAATTGAGTAACATAATTTTTAGGGTGATTTTTACTTTCTCTTGCCTATATGAATATATAGGAAGGAAAGTATTGTTTTCATGTCGATTTTTCGAAATCGAGTTTTCACCGGATCTATACGTTTTCAGACCCCCTGAACCCAAAAAACATGTTTTTAGCGATTGGTCTGTGTGTGTGTGTGTGTGTGTGTGTGTGTATACAAAATATCTCAAGAACGGAACATCGTACGAACTTGAAACTTGAAACTTAAGTTACATACCACTACCGGACGCGACACGAACATTTTCATCAAAATCGGTCAACCGGAAGTAGTAGTAACTTACCGTATTTTTCGGACGATAAGACGCATCGGACGATAAGACGCACCCTTGTTTTTCAAGGCATAAATTATCTAAAAATTATTTTGACTGATTTTAATTAGTTTTTTAATACAGGTAAATGTGATTTCTTTATTTGAAAAACAGCAAGTACAGAATATGCAATATATTATTTTATAGTCATAAATTTACAAAAAAATATGGATATAGAAACTGTAAGTACGTAAATTACTACAATCGGTTTCATAATCATAGACACCCGAGTTTGAATCCTTGCATCTCCATAACTTTGAGTCGGATTTCAACATACTTTACATCAAAATTTAGCTCATTTTCTCTGCTTTGACTCATAATAGTCATATATTTTTAATGTTGTTTAAAAGTTGCCATATCTAGGTTGGAAGACAAAAAGACCCGGTTTTTTGATACCGCAACAAATTTCATGCGTTTAGAGGCGTGTAACTCGATAAATATTTGACCAAAAAGTTTGAAATTTTAACACGACATAGACAATTATATTATTACAGCGTGTACGAAATTTCAAATTCATACGTTATTTAAATTTTGATTTTTTAACAATATTCTGAACCCTTGCTATCTCGGTAACCACACGATCGTTCGGCTCGGGCAAACTATTGTTTTATCCAGCGTAAAAAACTTAGTACAGACATGTTAATAACATGAAATATCGATTGGCCAATATTGCGGTAGAATTTTTAGAATTTTGAAAAATAGACTTGGTAATGCAGGGGGTGGGTGTTACTATCCATGTTGCTAGTTTGTGTACGTGACATCGTGTCGGACTGTCTACCTGAACTGACATACTGGATTGTCAAATCAGGTAGACAATCAGATTCAGGCAACATGGTTAGTCTAATAGTAATTGATAATCCAATTTTTCAATTGTGCTTCAAGTTGTGGCCATTTGACAGCATGAGTTCGATATTTACTGGTATGTTTCTTATTATCTGCCTTGAGTAATAAATCTTCTTGTTTCCGCCATTCCCGAATCATTTTTTCTGTTGGAGGAGGTAAAAAATGCCTTTCTACTTCCCGAATGCCATTATCTTTTGCATATTGAACCACTTTTAATTTAAAAGCGAAAGAGTACGAAACTTGCTTCATATTTTAAAATGCTATGATATTTACCGTAAGTAATATCGATACAGAAACTACTGTGTATGCTTAGAAACTTCAAGATGATAGCCTACAGTTTAAAAACTACGGTACATCCTATAGCATTTTATGTTTTGTTTTGAAATCCCTAGTAATTGAACGTGTTTAAGTAGAGTAGGGTAGTAATAAATATTATTATAGAAAGCATCTACCCTGAAATATAGCTAGCGTTCGGACCATAAGACGCATGGTAATTTTTAGGTCATTTTCCTACGGAAAAAAGTGCGTCTTATCGTCCGGAAAATACGGTAGTTTATTCCTATAATTTTTCACTTTTTTGCGATTTTCTCAAAAACTGGTCTTACGATTTTTTTTAAAATCGCCTGGTTTACTCAATTTTTTATTCTCTACAAGATAGGGTAGGCGCCATGTTTGCTGAAATTCTGCGTGAGGCTGTTTGTACGTAAAAACATTTTCTTTTTAAGATTGCGGCTTTAATATGCATTTTAGCGCAAAACGTTATATAATAAAAGTTGTAGAGAATTTAAAAACCTACAACTTTTATTTCAAACATTTTTTTGTATAACGCTTAGTTTAGCGGTAATTTGCGATTTTCTGTTTTTTTCTCACGAAAACGTGAGAAAAATCGATTTTTTTAACATTTCGGCCTTAGTATGCATTTTACGACAAAAGTGTATATAATTAAATTTATAGAAAATAAAAAGATCTACAACTTTTATTTAAAGCATTTTTCTCTACAGAGCCTAGTTTAGAGAGAAAGAGTGATTTTCCGTATTTCTAAGCCAAACTGAGGTCGATTTTCATTTTGCGTCTTTCACTCATGATTAAAATTAGGTTATGTTTGTTGAGGTTAGTTTTTTGTTTATTTCTTATGTTTTATTACTAATGTTAGGTTTATTGTTAATTATTTGCATTGGCAAGAGAAAGTTGTGTGAGTGTTTCACACCAGATTTTTTTTAAATTGGAAAGGAAATTTTCACAAAAAATGACTACATATTATTTTATTTATAAATTGTAAGAAATGTGTTCCAAGTTAAATGTCATACAAGATCGATTCATTATGAACAAAAAAAAAAAATCATGAAGATACCTTAAAAAAAATAACCATGTTTTTTACTTTCTCTTGCCTATTTGAATATATAGGAAGGAAAGTATTGTTTTCATGTCGATTTTTCGAAATCGAGTTTTCACCGGATCTATACGTTTTCAGACCCCCTGAACCCAAAAAACATGTTTTTAGCGATTGGTCTGTGTGTGAACAGAATATCTCAAGAACGGAACATCGTACGAACTTGAAACTTGAAACTTAAGTTACATACCACTACCGGACCCGACACGAACATTTTCATCAAAATCGGTCAACCGGAAGTAGTAGTTTATTCGTATAATTTTTCCCTTTTTTGCGATTTTCTCAAAAACTGGTCCTACGATTTTTTTAAAAATCGCCTGGTTTACTCAATTTTTTATTCTCTACAAGATAGGGTAGGCGCCATGTTTGCTGAAATTCTGCGTGATGCTGTTTTTACGTAAAAACATTTTCTTTTTAAGATTGCGGCTTTAATATGCATTTTAGCGCAAAACGTTATATAATAAAAGTTGTAGAGAATGTAAAATTCTACAACTTTTATTTCAAACATTTTTTTGTATAACGCTTAATTTAGCGGTAATTAGCAATTTTCTGTTTTTTTCTCACGAAAAGTGTGAAAAATCGATTTTTTTAAGATTTCGGCCTTAGAATGCATTTTACGACAAAAGTGTATAAAATAAAATTTATAGGAAATTAAGAGATCTACAACTTTTATTTTAAGCATTTTTTTGTACAGTGCCTAGTTAAGCGTGAATGAGCGATTTTCCGTATTTTTAAGCTAAACTGAGGTTGATTTTCATTTTGCGTCTTTCATTCATGATTAAAATAAGGTTATGTTTTTGAGGTTAGTTTTTTTTATTTCTAATGTTTTATTACTAATGTTAGGTTATATTGTTAATTATTTGCATTGGCAATAGAAAGTTGTGTGAGTGTTTCACACCAGATTTTTTAAGGATATATAGTTGCTACAAATCGCACAAAAGTAGGCTGGCATTTTTCGGTAGGAACTCACAATATTTTCCTGGCACTGTAAGGGTTAAATTAGGTTATGTTTTTCATTATTTACATTGGCAAGAGAGAGCTATGTGAGTGTTTTCATAATCGATGTTTTTATTTTTGTTTTTAGGAAAACTTGAAAATTATTAAAATGAAGCGATGTATTTGATACACCTGCCAACTGATCTGATAAGTTACTGTTTGTGAAGAGTATTTATGTGAATATGTCTGTATATGTGTGTGTGTGTGTATACCAGAATGTCTTCACTGTTAACTGCTGTTGCTGTTGCTACTGCTGTTTTTGGGCCTACGACAATACTTTCTATTATTATTATTTTTTTTTTCTTATAAAGTTTACAAATAGATTTTTATAATGTATCCTCCAGCCTACAATCAATTCTGTTTTAAAAATACTGTCATTTTTTACTGACCTTTTACAGCTTTTATAACTGCTTTCACCTTGTTTTTTTTTTAAATTGAATCCAAGTGATTTTCTCGTAAATAAATTTAGGAGAATTTTAGTTTCAACTTGTTATATTTTTCTGGTTTTGTTTTTTTCTTATTCTCCAGACATCTTTAGCTCTTTCTGACATTTCTTTCCTCCTTTCATCTGAGAAATTTGATTTCTGGTATGATGCTCAATTTTACTTTCTCTTGTCCTATATGAATGAATACATAGGGAAGTATTGTCTTTCTGTTAATTTTTTTCAAATTGACTTTTCACCACATATACACATTTCCAGACACCCTGAACCCAATAAAAGTGGTTTTAACAATTGGTTTGTGAGTAAATAAAATATCTCATGTACGAGATTGCATACAAAGTTGAAATGTGTAATGTAAGATGTAGGTATTGATACTGAAGTCACGAGATTGCCTTTTGCTTATAGATGGGCTGTGAGGAAGGGAAGTGAAAATTTGACAGTGCTGCCAACTTCAACAGAGAGACAGTACTCTTACATTTCACTACCATGCAGTTTTTACATACATTTTGTAAGCTGGGGTTCATTCCGAGAGAATATTTTCTTCATAAACCTTATAAGAAATAACTGTGACCTGTAATATTGCGTATAGCTTTATTACATGACTAGAAATGTTTGATTTACTGTAATTACCAGCTACTTTATTCCATTGGAACAAAATTTTCTACTAATGAATCACCTTCTTTACTATCACTGTCACCGGCGTCTTGACTATCCGTGTCGTTAATATCTACCTAACCATTTCTTATTTTTACCGGGAGTCAACAGAACTGTTGAAGAATAGCATTTCACGTTATTAATTTCCTTCTTTATTTTCTAAATATTGTTGAAAGAGAAATATCACAGTAGTTAGCCACTTGCTCATGGCTTTTGTTCAGAGCCAGGGAAAGGCATTTTTGTTTAGCTTCAACTTTACAGCATTTTATTAAACTGTGTATTAGATTTCGTTCAGCACTGTGAATAGTCTGCCCACTTTTTCGAGAAACTAAAATTTCTGTTTGTGATAACAAACAGTTATATTCGTACAGTTAACCTACAAAAGGTTCCGCAATATACTGTATATGCTCTGGGTATAGTATAAGTTGTTGTATTTGTTGTACTGAAATAAAAGCAGTTGCGCATGTGCACTGATGCTTTTCCCCCTTTTCCCCTCGTTGCAAAAAAGGGCAAACTTGTGACTCAAGTAACTATACTACTAGGGAACCTGACACAAACATTTACATAAAAATCGATCAACCAGAAGTTTATTTCTGAATTTTTAAATCACATCATTTACTATAACAGAGCTATCTGAATATCCATTCTAGGGCAAAAGTGTATTTAAACAAAGACCTACAACTTTTATTTCAAACATTTTTTTTTCTACAATGCTTAGTTTAGCGTCAGTTAGTGTTTTTTTTGTTTTTTGCTCATCAAAATCTGTAAAATGGGAATTTTTTTTAATACTGCGGCCTTAGTATGCATTTTACGACAAATGTGTATGTAATCAAATTATATGAAATAAAAAATTCTACAATTTTTACTTCAAGCATTTGTTTTCTACAGTCTAATTTGTTGTCAATTAGTAATTAATCGTATTTATATTGGCAAGAGGAAGTCGTGTGAGTGTTTTACAGCAGATTTTTTAAAATTCATACATGTACTCGGATGATGGTGGATCCACCGAAACGTGTTAGTAAAGGATAGTATGATAACAAGGGTGAGAGTTTAGTGAAAAAATGCAGTATTCTTATTAAATTACATTAAAGTTGTTTGTAATAAATGCATGTATTATGAGTGTGTGGTTCATATTTTTATATTTTTTTAAATGATTTATTGTTATTTTTGTTGATCTGATACTAAGGCTGTATAGCAAAAGCTTTGTTTAAGGTATATCCCGAAAGTAAGGGCTGTTTGTTCATTTTAACAACTCAGCTTGTGAGACAAGTTTTTACTTTCTCTTGCCTATATGAATATATAGGAAGGAAAGTACCTATTGTTTTCATGTCGATTTTAAGAAATCGAGTTTTCACTGGATTACACATTTTCAGACCCCCTGAACCCAAAAAACATGTTTTTAGCGATTGGTCTGTGTGTGTGTGTGTGTGTGTGTGTGTGTGTGTCAACAGAATATCTCAAGAACGGAACATTGTACGAATTGGAAACTTGAAACTTAAGTTACATACTACAAGAGAACCCGACTCAAACATTTTCATCGAAATCGGTCAACCGGAAGTAGTAGTTTATTAGTGTCATTTTTCACTTTTTGCGATTTTTTTTTAAAAACGGCTCCTACAATTTTTTTTAAATTGACTCATTTACTACATTTTTTATGCTCTACAAGATAGGGTAGGCGCCCTATCTTGTGAATTTTGCTGAAATAATTGGTGAGGCTGTTTTCTCGTAAAAAAGTTGTTTTTTAAGGTTGCGACTTTAATATGCATTTTAGCAAAAAAATAATGTATGTAATAAAAGTTTTAGAGAATTTAAAACCCTACAACTTTTAATTCAAACATTTTTTTTTTGTATAATGCTTAGTTTAGTGGTAATTAGCCATTTTCTGTTTTTTCTCACTAAAACGTTTAAACAAATCAATTTTTTAAAGGTTTCAGCCTTATTATGCATTTTACGACAAAAAAGTGTAATCAAATTTATAGGAAATTAAAGATCTACAATTTTTTTTTAGAGCGTTTTTCTCTACAGAGCCTAGTCTAGCGTGAAAGAGTGATTTTCCACATTTTAAGCCAAACTGAGGTTGATTTTCATTTTGCGTCTTTCACTCATGATTAAAATTAGGTTATGTTTATTGAGGTTAGTTTTTTGTTTATTTCTAATGTTTGGTTATATTGTTCATTATTTGCATTGCCAAGAGAAAGTTGTGTGAGTGTTTTACACCAGATTTTTATTGACAGTATTAGTTTATTATATTTTTTTGCTCTCCCTTTAAATGGTCTCCTTTCTAAATTGTTATGTTGGATGATCCATCATACGTATTTGAAAATCATTACTTAATATGACTTTTTAGTATTATACTGGTTTTTTACCAAAGTATTTTGTATGAAAATTTAGTTAAGAATGTGTCATATGTACAGTTTGCCATTTACAGATCTGTCTTTTTTCACTTTGATGTATTCTGGTTTTATTATTTATATTTTTATATTTTATGAGAATGTTTAATGTAGTTCGTTGTATTTTTGTATTATTTATCGAACGCAAAATGTTTTAATGTGTGTAATAGGTATTAGGTGTCTAAAAAGTGTGACAACTCTTTTGTTAATTCTTAGACAATTTAAACTCATAGAATATGTTTAGTTTACTGTCTGTTGTCTTATATGAAATGTAGGGAAGGAAAGTATTGTTTTCGTGTCGATTTTTCATTGGAAATAAAAATTTTCAGGTCCTCTGAATCTAAAAAACATGTTTCTTTCTGATTCGTTTTCATGTGTTTCTGTATAAACAAAATATCGGAAAAATGGAATATTGTAGAAAGTTGAAACTTCTGAATTAAGCTAATATGTATTTTAGGACAAAATTGTATGTAATCAAATTTGTAGAACAATTAAAAACCTACAACTTGTATTTTAGTTATTTGTTTTGTACAACACTTAGTTTAGCGGCAATTTGTGATTTTCGGTTTTACTTTTTTCATCAAAATTTGTTAAAAAGGGATTTTTTTAAGATTGCGGCCTTATTATGCATTTTATGAGAAAAGTGAATATAATCAAAGTTGTAGAACAATTAAAACCCTACAACTTTTATTATAAACATTTTTCTCTGCAGAGCCTAGTTAAGAAGCAATTTGTGATATTCCATACTTTTAACTTGAACAGAGGTTGATTTTCACTTTGCATCAATCACTCATGATTAAAATTAGGTTGTTTTTCATTTTACATTGTTTGCTAATAATTAAGCATTGGTTATATGTTTTATTATTTACTTTGCCAAGAGATAGTCGTGTGAGTGTTTCACACCAGATTTTTGTGTTTTTGTTTGTTAAATATTATTTTTGGACTTCATGATTTGTTTATTGTTTACTGTGATTACTTAGGGTTAATTTTATCATAATTATTTTGTAAACTTTTTATTTTATTTTAGATAAATTTTTTTTATTCAAAAAGTGGTACCTATTATTTACAATTAAATATTTTATTTTCCTATTACTTTTTATTGTTGTTGTTGTTTAGGTCATCAGCCAAAAGGCTGGTTTGAACCTCTAGAGGCTTTACTAAGTAAAATGAGGAGTGAGGTGGTTTACCATGCCTTCCTCCCTGAGTGGAAAAAGTGCTTGTCAGCATGCCAAGCTCTCTAAAAAGCATACACTTTACACCCTATAAATGATATCTTCACTTCATTTACCTCAGGGTGTGGCTGTATAATGAAATTCATTACTTTCAGAGGAGATAACTGTGACTATTGTGTTTTACAACTCTACCTCTTCTGTTCTAAATGCTTCAGTCACACAATTGGTGGACCATGTGCTAAGAGAGAGCACTATTTTTTGTAGCCCTGGAACTAGCAAATCAAGTGCAAATAATTAAACACTCCTCCTCCCTGTTATGAGCATATTATTGTTATTACAATAAAATCTATCTATAGCAGAATTGAAGGGACCATGAGGTTCCACCCCTATAAAGAGAGTTTTGTTATAGAGAGGGCGAGTAATTAATGGTGGGAGGGAAGTTGGAGTACTAATTTTTCTGTACTAAAAACTCATATACATATGTTAATTGTGCATACAATAAGTTTACTTTGAAAAACTACTGAAGAGATTACTTTATGATGAATTTTTGATACAGTAGGTTACTTCAATACAGTGAGTTATTTAAATTACTTACCTAAAATATAGGTTATTAAGTTAACAAGAAATTTGGATGCAAACAGCTGGTTTGTTTTATGCTGTGTCTCTAATTTTGAACAATAGAATTTCTCTTTTCATATTGAACTTTTTTCAATAATCATTCATACAGTACATACCATAATAGATAGCCTAAAATTAATTAGGACTGAAACTCGTTTTTCACTGAACAGTAATAGACATACATACAATTAAAATCTCATAAAATTAGGCTACAGTATATATTTTTTCGAAAGATTGTACAAAAGATTGACCCCCCCCCAGTGGGGCTCAAAAATAAAATATGTTGTAACTCTTCAACGGCTGAATGTATTTAGCTCAGAGCTTTGTTAATCGATTTCTCGAACCAGAAAACTGGGGACTTTTACTAACATAATAATGATTACGTTAACTTTGTAGTAAACTTTTCTTAAAAGAAAAATTTTGGACCATAATGGAATCTTACTCATTGGAACACATTGCCAATTTGCCCCACTCTCACATAGCGCGTTCTGGTCGTGTGATGATTACAGATTACTGAACGGTGTGCAAGTGTTCGTTGTTAGTTGTTATGATTTTAAATCTTTTCATACAAAATACTATACCCTGATTTTCATAAGGAGCGGTGGGCAAAACATGTGCCTGCATTAGTATAGTCTTGTATGTACTGCAGTAGTGCAGTGTATGTAATCAACAATGGAACAGCATGTCTACAAAATACAATGGATGTTGTCAATTTTCTACAACTCTCTGATTGTACATCTAACTATAGGTCGGAGGGGTATGCAGGGTCCAAGTCAAGTTTGCGTATGCACATGCGTAGCCCAGCGCTCACAGCAATTGGCTTGGCTTTTACTATACTAAATAACAATCAGTTCTTGCGAAAAGATAACAATACATACAAAATAATAATCAAAGTTATTCTTCGTTTTATTATTCGTTTAAACTGTATTTAAAAATTGTTACTTTAAAAGTGTTTACTCTTTGTGTTTCTTTTTTTTAAACTTTTGTTAACAATTACTGTTAAATTTGTTAGTCTATTATTCTCAGCGTTTCCTTTTTGGTCTATTTCATTTCTGCACTGGCAGCGAAGCGAACAGGAACAGTTTAGTTTAAACTATTGATTGGTGAGGCCTCTTTGAAATTGAACTCTCTGTATTTGAGACAGGACAAGTTTGAATACACACATTCTTTTGAGGAATGTTCATGATAGGGAGTGATTTGCAATCATTAAAAATGGAGACAGTATAAGAAGAGAGAATGGTCAGAAAATGATGGAGTTGTGATACTTTTCAGAC
Organism: Catonia carolina; assembly: GCA_035578175.1. Classification (NCBI taxonomy): domain Eukaryota; kingdom Metazoa; phylum Arthropoda; class Insecta; order Hemiptera; family Achilidae; genus Catonia; species Catonia carolina. Next base: position 8,287,346 of record JAQMRL010000004.1, read on the forward strand.
ACCCATTAAAATGTTGTCAATATATTATAGATGTAATTATATATTATAACAATGTTATTATGTATGTGTGTATTTATAATGTAATTAATGAATAATTAACTCTTGTACTTTTTTATCAATTACTGTATGTTAGTGTGTTAATACATAATAGGGTTATTTTTATTATTTAAGAATCTATTTGTTAAGGAATGAATGGGTCGAAAATTTGTTGTTTTTTATTGTTGTTGTTTAGGTCATCAGCCGAAAGGCTGGTTTGAACCTGCAGGGGTTTTACTAAGTAAAACGAAGAGTGAGGTGGTTTACAATTGTCTTCCTCATTGAATGAAAAAGTACCCTTTTCAGCACGCCGAGCCCTCTGCAAATAACACCTTCACTTCATTCACCACAGGGTCTGGCTGTATAATTAAATCCATTACTTTCAGAGGAGATAACTCTTGATTAGTGTCTTTTACACCTCTACCTCTTCTGTTCTTAAATGATTCAGTCATTTACTACCATGCTAACCATGTGATAAGAAACAGAACTATTTATTTTTAGCCCTGCAACGAACAGATTGAGTGTAAAAATTTGACACTCCACCTGTCTGTTATAAGGGCAGTGTTTTTTTATTAAAAACTGAATTGCTTTTTGGTTTGATGTAATTTAAGTAAGTATACAAGATGTGCCAATTAAATAACTGGAATGGAGCTACAAAATATTTTATTGATCATCAATTACATTTAACAATAACAAAGTTTATCCTGTTTGGTGTACTCTCGTTGCCGATCCGTATAATGTTCCATACAAATTTACGATCAACCAAAAAGTTGAGAACCTCTGTCCCTTTTTGCTTTCACTGCTTCAACATTGTCAAATCTTGTCCCCTTAAGCTGCCATTTTATCTTAAGTAAGGGGTGTTTTTCTAATACACCACAATACATTCGCAAACACATACAATTAATTACTTGTCAAGGATGACGGAGATCAAAGCAATGAAACACTGGTATATATATTAACTAAATTTATTAATAATCTCAAATACTTAACACCGCATACACGCACATCATAACCTTACGCAAACACAAGGCACACTCCCCTCCTTTGGCACTGTTACTCCAAAAAAATCACCCCACATATTACCAACATAAAACATTAAATTTACAAAATAATAATTAATTACGTAATACGGTAACAATTATTTCTAACATTTGGAAGATAAAAACCGTTACAGAGGGCCAGGTTGGGCAAGTATGGTGGGTGGTCCAACATGGTGAAGCTGTATTTCATAAAGAACGCCTTCACAGACAAGGCAGAATGGACTGGCGCATTGTCTTCTTGAAGTATCCAGGAATTACTCTTCCACCGATCGGGTCTTTGTCTTCTCATTCGTTTACGAAGGGTAGTTAGAACATTAAAAATGATTTTATTAAGAGCTTGGACATTCAGATGATGATTTTAAATGTTGAGGGTTGTCCCTCCTTTTAACCCTTTAGAGGGCAGTACTACGGGGTAAAATATATGTTGTAGAATGTTAAATTTTGCTTCAGGCCTACAGGGACTTGAATAATGTATTTCTTGTGACAGAACAGTAAGATATTTCTTTGTTTTGATGGTTAGTATACTTGCCAAGGAACGTTTATTGAAGTAAGAATCATATAATGTTTAGTGGTAAGAATGGTTATTAAAATAACTTGTAGTACTATATAACAAAAAATGTGTAGAATAACTTATCTTAACTTTATATTAGCATGTATGCTTGTTTGCCCGTAAAAAACTCGAATTTTCTCACCACTTTACAAAAGTAACAACAAAACAACTCGGTAGCGTACGCTGGTATTATTCCTTACCACATTCGTACAACTCACGAAGCAAATTGTCGCTGAGCGTTAATTTCAAAATGTGGATAAAAATGTGGTAAAATGTGAATACAAAATGTGTTTGTTAACATTTGAATACAAAATGTGGTATAGCCTATTTTCCAGAGAAAATCTATAACACCGTACAAAGCCAATAAGGTTCAACTGCATAGTTTATTCTTAAATAAAATCAAACTTATTGTTAGTGGTAAGTACGAGTTAGTGGTAAGACCCATTAAGAGTTAAACCACTCAGAAACGTGTGTGCACGATAAACATTCACTTTCGTACACTTCCTTTAACTTGGCTTCAGCTTCTGTAGCGGTTTTTCCCAGTTTACTAGAAACAAGGTTAACTCACAGCTCCATCTGAACACTCTTTTTTTTATGACGAGACGCTAGCACAAGGACTTGAACGTGCAAATGCTACAGCGAGTCTGAGCGAAATACGACCGTGCCCGTTGAGCTCCTCAGGGTTGGCGAAACATCAGCCGGTACAAATGTGTTCAAAACTGGTGCGGCATATGTGCGTGCTGTACCAGTAGCGGGCACCAGTCCTGTTATTTAATTGCCTCACCTCATATAATTTTAAGATTGCAAACGGTATTGATTCTTGTCATAGAGAAATGGAACACTGGACAACTGATCTGATAGGCATCATTGTTAGAGGCAATGATGTAACACATTCCATGGTTTTTAAGTTTATTTTAAAATTAATTTTTTTGCACTATATGAAATATGGGGAAATACAGTTTTGTTTTGGTATGGATTTTCCAAATTGAATTGAAACTTAAGTTAGGTACCTTGATGGGACCTAACACAAACATTTTCATCCAAATCAATCAATTGGGAAGTATTAGTTCATTCATGCGATTTTTCTCTTTTATCATTTTCTCAATAACTGTTCCTAAAAATCGCCTCATTTACTAATTTTTTTGTAAATTTATTTATTTAAGGCCAAAATTTTATGTATTATACGATAGCTGTATTATGTTAAGTACCTATGTTAATGAATAAACACATTTTTTTAGAATATTTTTTAAATTATTTTTCTCAACATAATCCACACTTAGTCCAGCAACGTTCTAACTTTATTAAGCCATTAGAAAAATAAGATTTCTTAAACTCTACAAAGTAGGCCTCAGTTCCAGAGACCACCTCTTTGTTAGTCGCAAACCGCTTTCTGCCTAGCAAGATATTTTTCATGTTTGAAAACAAAAATAAATCACTAGGGGCCAAATCTGAAGAATATAGAGGATGGGGCAGCAAATCCTTTCACAATTCTACCAGTTTTGCCATGGCGATTGCTGATGGTTTTTTTTTTATTTTTACATCTGACTTTTGCAATTTATGCTAATGCAGATTGTTTGCGGATGAGTGGGCTCGGCAATAATCATGATAAAAGGAAACTTTTTGCTTCGCCAAATGGGGTTGTTTTTTCTTTGAGCGTCAAATCTGTCCAGTAAATCAGCGTAGTACTTTCATGTAATTGTCCTCCCTTATTCTAAATATTTTATTAAAATTATACCTTTTAAATCCCAAAAAATGGCGGCCAATTGAAATGTCTTTGCCTTCTTTGGTGCACATTTGCCATGAAAAACCCATTGTGCTGATTGAACTTTCATTTCCGATGTTTAATGGGAAATCCATGTTTCATCGAGGGTCTCAAAACGCCGCAAAATTTATTCAGATTGTGCTTTAACTTGGACAAATCATGCATTGGAGCAGTCATATAATTTCATTTTTAATCAAGTGTTAGCAAATACGGCACCCATCTCACTGGTAGTTTTCTCATGCGTAATTTTTCATGGAGAGTAATTTATACACATTCATTTGAGGTGTTTACAATGTCAGCAACCTCTCTAATCTTTTCCCGGTGGTCTGCTAACAAAATATCATGGATTTTGTCGACGATATCATCTGTAGTCACTTCAATTGGCCGGCCTGGGTGGTCTTCATCGAAGATGGACGTTCAGCCCCGCTTAAACTCGTTAAACCAATATCTGATGGTGGTCAGCAAAGGCAATTGGTCCTTGTAAACAGATTTTAACTTTTCATCAATTTTGTGACAGGTTTTTCCATTCAAAAAAGAAATCCTATGACTGACCAATATTGTTCATTTTCATTGTAACAAAAAGCAAACTTTGTACAGTTTAATGAGCTCTCTGAACAAAATTACTCAACCAATGATTGAAATTTTGACAGGGCATGTTCGTATTGTTATGTAATAATGATTCCGCAACATTTACTCAATTTCAATTGATCAAATTTCAAATTTACTCAACATGCCAGAGCGCCACCAAGCGTCTGAAGTTGTGGCCATACCAAGTTTAAGTAGTCCAAGAACTGCGTCCTTTGGATTCGGAAAAGCATGCCACCTGTTGTCAGTGGCCTAAGAGATTCACTCGTAACAATGTGATTTATAAGCTGAACAATACTTTTTCAGTGATGAAGCATGGTTTCACTCAAATGGATGTGTGGACAGCCACAATACTCGCGTTTGGACTGCTGAAAATCCTCACACACTGCATGAGACTTCACCTAACTTTTCCAAGTTCACCCAGAACAAATTGGTGTGCGGTGTGCCATGTGAAAGCAGCGAATTGTTGGACCAATATTTTTTAACACAACTGTTAACTACTTCAGAAGTTTATGCAGACATAAATTAATTCATAGCCTTGCTTGAAGTGAACGAACGTTATTACTGGTTTCAACTAGATGGTGCAACGTGTCTTACCTCCAATGAAACAATGATGATGCTTTGTGAGTTCTTTGATGATCGATTAATCTCTAAAAATATGTGACCTCCACACTCACCAGATTTCATTTTGTGGGGACATCTTTAGGAGAAGGTGTATTGCAATAATCCGAGAACACTGGAGAATTTAAAAATAAAACATAATATGCTCTAAGAGAAATCACTGTCAATGTACTGAGAAGAGTATCTGCAAACATGTACCATCGAGTGCATATATGTTTACTACAAAATCTATAACAATTTCAAAATTTTTTATTAAGGTATTTTAAATATGTTCATGATACAAATAATGAAATATGGTAAACAATCTCATTTTTACTTCCTCTTGCCTATATCCATATGTAGGTAGGAAAGTTTTGTTTTCATGTCCATTTTTCACCGGTTATACACGTTTCAGATCCCCTGAACCCAACAAAACATGTTTTTAGCTATTGGTCGGTGTGTGTATGTGTGAACAAAATATCTCAAGAACGGAACATCTTACGAAGTTGGAACTTAAGTTAGGTACTCCTGGAGGACCCTGACACGAACATTTTGTTTTATCTCGCCTTTTATGCATTGCTGTTTTCCCCACCCATTAACCGTCTTCTCAATTTCTAAGATTTTTTCCGTTATAACTATAGTTTCTGTCAAAAGTTTAAGGACACCACTACAATGTAAAACATGAGCCAAATAGCCCTTTAAATTAGCAGTATTTCAGCACATATTCGACTTCTCTATCTATTATAGAACTAATTTTATTGTATTTTTCTGTTTAAAAAAAAAAAGTCAAATGTGAGCCAAATTTTAATTTAAAAAAATTATAACTTTCAAATGGCTGTGCTGAAACTCATGAATTTTGGTATGTGTTTAGGCTCGCAGGAAAGGCACTTAGGGGACAGTCTCCTTTAAAAAAAAACACATCGTGTTCGTAATTGCTGCCGTATTAATTTCAAACATCCATTGCCATTCAATCGGGATCTGAGGAGCTGGTAGCATTGACAAAACAACTGATTCCCGCCACTTGTCATTTATGCTGTTAAATTTACTAATAGCGAGTTTTAGGTTAATTTCTTAACTTGAAAATCTGAAAATGGACCGAAAGTCTGTGAATACCAGTGTGAAGTGGCAAATCGTGGGGATGTGGAAACATGATTTGTACACGTGCATTTGTTTCCACATTTGTACAGTATCTTTTGACAGATTCTGTATTTTATTTTAAGTTATTAATTAGCATCATAGCAGCAGATCCATATTTGTGTATTAATTTATAATATTAATTAATTAATTATATATATATATATATATATATATAAATTATAATGTAGCCTATTAATAATGTTTTACTGTTATATAAATTTTTTTTGATATTTCTACGAAAGTGCTGGTAACAAGTGGAGAAGAAGAAAGCAGTAAAAAAGGATAAATATTAAAAGTTTTTTACATAACAATAAAACATTACATTATTAATTTGTATCCTGTGCTTTGACGGTAACAGGGATTGAGTCTCCACCGGCAGTTACAGTGTTAGTGAATTAAATAAATATTATTGAAAATTAAATTTAAAAATTTTATTTTAAAAAACAGTGGTACAAATAATTTTTAAGATAACTTGGGAGTAATTTGTTGGTTTTTAAATCAGTAAGAAACATTTTTATTGGTTAATTTCGTGCCAGAATCAAGTCTTGTAGCTGATACAGTTAATTGTTGTTCGGTTGGTAGGCCTACCATTGATCACTGGCGTTCATCAACTTCTACGAGGATGGTAAGAATCTCCCTGTAAGGCCCTTTTGATATTGCCTGTAAAAGAAATACATTGCATTAACAAGGAGGGGTCTGTCCCTTTCAAGTGATCCAGAAAAAACACAATCATTGCTTCACAATATTATAGTCAAATGATTTTAACTTTCTCTTGCACTGTATGAAATACAGTACAACCTCGTTTATCCAGACTAACTGGGACCAAAGACGATCCGGAAAATCGAAAATCCGGGTAATAACCAAAAGAAATCCTTAATAAGCATACTCTCCATTTATTACGGTAAAAAAATCTACGTTTTGTAACTGTTTAAAAGACCTTCAAGATATAACTTTTCACAACATTTCTTAACAAAGAATTGGTTAACTATCTTCTGTTTCAAACACGTGTGGCGTTTGAATGAAGCACACTTTATCATTAATAGTTCAGCTGGAGTGACATTCTAGTGGAGCTTTCTTAACCCTATAGTTACGGTGACCATATTTTCGGCAGTGAAAATCGGGACAAACAATTAATTAATATCATGGGGGTTAGAGAGTAAAAATATAAATACCAGCAAATTATAACGTAGTTGTTTATTTTCACTTTAAAGTGTTCTTACAGTAATATTTTCTGCTAAATATGTATAAAATTGATAACACATGTTCTTATTCCTTATTAAGGTATTAAATATAAAAGTCCTATTAAGTTTTAGTTATTTTTAAGATCTTAAAAGATCTTAAGTCCTTATGAACTGTCCTCGTTCTGTCCCTGTTCCTCGCTCGTGGAACATGAAGGCTGGCTGTTCTTACTCCAGTCATATTTTTCTGTCGAAGCCAACGATTTCAGCAGGCTTTTATTTTTCTTTATTTTATCATACATTTCTGTACAAGAAAGATGGCAATTCATTTGTATAATCAGCATTGCTTTTACACATTCTTTCGACATTGCTGATTTTTCTGAGCCCCAAAAATTGTTTATCAATGAAAACGCCCGTTCTACTGAAGCATTAGTCCCTGGTAGTGATAGAACAAATTCAACGACAACTTTGAGGTTAGGAATTTTAATGTCTTTTGCTTCCAAGTCACGGAACACAGCCAACCACCTTTGTTCTGTGGTGATTTTTTGCCTTGCCCACTCTGCTAATATGTCATCAGAGAGTAGTGAATTCAAAACACTTAACTCGTTGAACACATCATCAGTTGAAATAGGCGGCATACTCTTTTGAAATGTAGCAGAACTTTCCTCCAAATCTTCCCATTTCAGCGTTTTCTTTAAATCTATCCATGAGAGCTGACTGAAGCTGTCTATGTTGGATTTCCAGAGTTCTAAATAAGTTATACAATGGTCATAAAAAGAACAAACTGTATCCTTCAGGTCTTGTAGGTCACAACCATTTCCTGCAAGAGCGTTTTTTCTTTGAATATCTTTTACCTTCATGAGTAAAAAACAAGAAGATTTTCTGTCCTCTAAGTTTTTGTGCAAAATCAAGTATTCATTAGCCGCATATGTTGCTGAAATTTTATCTCCTTCCATCTTCTTTACAACTTCATTAAACATTGATGATACGTTGTGTAGGAACCAAAGCCAAAGTTCTCCATCAGGATCCTCGAAGAATGACTTCAACACCGCAGGAGGATTTGATTGAGAAGAAAAGTAGTTTTTTAAAGGCTCAAACATTTGTAGAACACGCTCCAAAGCTGGCTGAAGTCTCAGCCATCGAGTGTTTGAATAAGACGAGGTTCCTGTACTCCATGTCAATAAACTCGCATAACTCTTTGAGTTCTGCCACTCGGACAGTGTATATGTGGAAAAACTTAAATAGTTTAACTATAATGACTTCAGCATCAACAGGAAGTAGATCAGCCGCATTGTTGATGCAGTTATTCACAACATGAGCCATGCAGCCTATACCAACTAAGGTTTTGTCAGTGTTTGCCGATAATTTACCAAAAAGGTTATTTTTTCCTTTTCTTTTTGCCCCTCCGAAATTAGTGTTTGTGTTGTCTGCTGACATTCCAACTAATTTTTCAACCAGACCATTGCGGTTTAAAACTGAGAGAACATAATCATTAAGTTGATCGCTTGTTTCACCTGGTAAGGTATCTAATTCTAAAACTTTGACATTAACGCCACTACGTTCATGAAAGTACCTCACAACAATAGGCACTAGTTTTTGGGCACCATGGTTTGAACTGTCTATCATCAGAGTAAAACAAGACGTTTCACTCAGCTCCTGCATCAGTTCCTTTTGAGTGTCAGGAGCCAAAACATTTTTTACCATAGCTTCACTTTTTGTTCTTGCTGAAGAAAACCTTTTTTCGAACAACGTTGAAATAAGCTTAGATGTACAGTCCAAGGATCTGAAGCTATGGTTATGTTTAACCGTGTGATAAGCTATAACTGCCTCTTTAGCTACAATTTCATGTTTATCTGAATCATTCTTAGTAAGAAACTTACTCATTGAGGTTGACATTGCCACCGCATTAACACCAGCTAAGTGTTTTTTAGTTTTTAAATGAAGCTTGATGTCGGAAATGCCACCATGAGCAATATTAATCTCGCTTGAACACTGAGAGCAAAACGCAACATGCGGGTTATGATCACGTTTTTTCAAGAAAGGATATTCTTTTTTTAATTCATTATTAAAATGACACTTGCGTTTCTTTCCACTCATTATTGAACTATAAAATCAGATCCACTCTGAAAGTAATGCATCAACAGTCAACACACATAAAATAAATCAAACCACAGAGATGTACGTGACGCACTAGCTTATGTTTACTTGCAGACTGAAGTGGAAAGGACAAGGGAGGGAGGGGTAGAGAGGTAGACAAAGATCCGCCTTCCTGTCACCAGTGCAGGTGTTGCCAACATAACACTCTAACATTTACCTAATAAAGCGCTACTACTTACTACACTGGTCAAATCCTATATCTCCGAACAAATAAATACTTCCTAAGGACTTTTTGTTAAATTTTACTATTGTTACAGGATTATTAATAATTCATTTATTCAACTAAAAATTCGGGACAAGTAGTTTTGAATTCGGGACACCGGGACATTGCCCTTAAAATCGGGACTGTCCCGATTTTTTCGGGACGTATGGTCACTATACCTATAGTCGACAATTAGATTTTTCTAAACCGGTAAGGAATTTTAGCAGGTGGGTCACTCAACCGTAAAGGAATCATTAAAAATTCGCTTTAAATCATAAACCTTATCACATTATAGGCTACATCAAAATAGGCTCGTAACAAAAAAACTTAAGAGAATAAAATTAATATAGGCTATTAATAAAATCGTTATGTGACACTTAATGATGCTGAAGATTTTGAAAACAAATGTTTTTATAAAATTTCAGATGACACTACTGTTCAAAACTTTCTTATGTTCTACTTTTTTTAAATTCTTTATGAACAAATCGTTACTCATTTCCATGTTTACTTCAAAATAAAACCAAGAAAACTATTCTATGTTCAAAGATGAAGAAAATAGCCTATATACAAAAACACATCACAAAAAACTAAAGAAACATAACTAAAATCAGCTCTAAAATAGCGTGGTTCCAACAGAGAAGCACAGGAAAAATACAAAAACCTTCGTATTGTACAACGTTCTCTGTAGACTGATTTAAAACTAAAACAACATTGCTATGCTATGAAGCAAATCCGATTTTACGACACCACCAGGTCAAGAAACGGTAACGTTGTCTCAAAATCGACGATTGCCAGCTCTAGGGTTAAACTGGATTAAGCATTTTATTACCACAGTAGGTATATGCAGGAACTGTAGACTACATTTAATCAAAATAAAATGTAATTTGCTTGGAGTACGTTTACAATACAGAGAAAGAAAGTATTGTTTGCATGTCGAGTTTTCACCGGAAATATGTTTTTAGATCCCCTGAACAAAAAAATAAAACAAAAATGTTTGTAGACTGTCTCTGTATGTATAAAACAAAATATTTCGAAAATGGAATATCATACAAAGTTGAAATTTGGAACTTAAGTTGGATACCGTAAGGAGACGACATGAACATTTTTATCAAAATCAGTCAGCTGGAAGTACGAGTTTGCCTTTGGTTTTAACGAGGGGCGAAGGGGGGAAAGCATCAGTGCGCATGAGTGACTGCTTTGGTATCAGTTCGTCACCACAACAAAGTAAACTACACTAAATATAAAAGAACATACAGTATATCGCAAAACCTTTTGAAGGTTAACTGTACGAATATAACTGTGTTTTACCGTAAACGGAAATATCGGTTTCTCGAAAATGCGGTCGAACTGTTCACAGTGCTGAATGAAATCTAACAAGCAATGTGATAAAATACTGTGAAGTTGAAGCTAAACTAATACCGTTCTGTGCCTCTTAAAAAAAGCCGTGAGCAAGCATAACTAACTACTGTGATGTTTCTCTTCCCACAATTTGAATTATAAAGAAGGATGTTAAAAGCCAGGTTTTTTAACACCTGGTAAAAAAAGGAAACTTATATTAATATCTTCTAGGATTTTTTAAAAATTGCCAAATTTACTACACTTTTTGTGCTCTCCAAGAAAGGGTAAGTAACAGGTCTGCAAAAATTCTTAGGGGGGGGCCTCTGTTCTAGTGTAGATTTTTTTTTAAGATTGTGGTCTTAACATGCATTCTAAAGCAAAAGTGTATATAATAAAAGTTGTAGAATATCTTATAAAATTAATGAAAAATTATCCTGGCAATATAGAATAAATAAATTGACCAAAATGCAACACATAACCAGAGACACATGCAACAAAAAATGCTTATACTGTACATGACCACTAAAATAAAGCATTGTGAAACGGTCACATTACCAGTAATCTGGTAACATACGCCAGTGAAACCATTTTCAACACGAATCACTCCATAGAAGTGGGTAAAATTCCGAAGTTAGAAAGAAGAATAATTAGAACATGCTTGAACAAGAAAACACGGGAAATGGTCCCTCGAAGATAGCATCAAATGAATACGTATAGCCTATTAGGAAATAGAACCAGTAATAAGCACAATTAAGAAAGATAATCTCTTTTTTGAGACATATAAATTAGAACAAGAGAAAATAGATTACTTGGAAAAATCATAGAGGTAATTTGGAATAAGAAATATGAAATAAAATGGATCAAGGAAGTTCAAAAAGATATGGAAGAAATGCTGATTTCACTGGAAGTTTTAAGGCACAAAACAGAAAAATACTAAAAAATAAACACACCATATTGCAAGGTAGAATTAGAAAATGCATATGGAAAGAGTGTTTTCAGAGGTGGAAAGAAAAGCAAGATGGGATAGATTGAAAGAATACTGTGAACAAAAACTTGAAAAGAGATCCAAGTAGTAATAAATTGACTAAAGCGATCCATTGTGGTCAGACAAGAAAAAAAGTTGTGTAACTTTAAAAAAACCTACAACTTATTTTATGTACAACGCTTAGTTTAGTGAAAATTAGTGATTTTCTCCTTTTTTCATCAAAATCGGTAAAAACATTAGTTTTTTTTTAATATTGCGACTGTAGTATGTATTTTACACAAAAATGTATAAATTTTACAGTTTTAGAAAATAAAAAATTGACAACTTTTATTTGAAACATTTTTTTCTACGGGGCTGAGTTTAGCGTTAATTAGCGATTTCCAATAGAAATTGGAAAACAATTTCATAATTTATATTTTTACCTGTACTGATTGGATGAGCGGCTTTTTATACAAATCTTGATAAGCAGTTTTTATTTGCTTCAGATCGCTGTGCCTTCGAGTGATGAGAGTTCTTATCAGAAATTGATCATTTATAGCTATTTCATCGAGCGCATCGTGAAGTGCTTTTGCGTAATATATATGTGCACCTTTTGCATAATCCACTGTAACATTTATCATATAACCATAAAATTAGTATCCTCTACAAAAAAGATTGTAGGCACCAAAATAATTAACTTTTTTTATAGGTAATGTTTCAAGCGAAAAAACTCAGGCCTTTATACCACACCAATAAATAATGTAGCACAAATCTCATCTTTTGTATTACAATATTAGTTCCTGAGAAAACTAGCGAAATAATAAAAAAATTGAGCGGATTGTAACGTTCACGCATTAGGAATAAAAAAAATTAAATTTCGAGAAATTGCTAAATAAAACTAAATCACGTGGAATCTATAAACTACATTGTTTGTAGTTATACAATAAAGTTAGTAGTAATATCTGCCCATAGCAGGCAGGTGGAGTGTTAAACTATATGCACTTGTTCTGCTAGTTCTAGAGCTACAAACAATAGTTCTGTTTTTTATCACATGGTCAGCCAATTATATGATTGAAGCATTTACGAACAGATGAGGAAGAGGTGTAGATGACACTAATCAGAGTTATCTCCTCTGAAAGTAATGTATTTCATTGTACAGCTAGACCCTGTGGTGAATGACGTGAAGGTGTCATTTGCAGGGTGGAAAATATATGCTTTTCAGAGGGCCCGGCATGCAGATTAGCACACTTTTCAACTCAGTGAGGAAGGCTATTGTAAACCACCTCACTCTTCGTTTTACTTAGTAAAATCTTTAAAGGTTCAAACTAGCCTTTCGGCTTATGACCTAAACAACAGTAACATAGAAAGAAAATTCCCAATGTAAACACAAAATATCCCTCAGAACACCAATTTCAAAAAAGAATGGTGAATTTATTATTTGTCTTTAGGCCTTCGGGCCAACCCATACAGTCACCTGGTAGGAAATCACTATTATTTGTTAAGTAATACTTGTTGGGCAAGCGACTTTGTATGATGACCAGGTGACAGCCATCCGTGAGAAAACTCTACCGGAGGTCAGGCCCCTGTTCAAAATCATGCCTAATCCACGTCAAAAACACAGCGAAAAGCACCAATCAAATTGGGTGGTTGTCAATACTGAACAGTTCCCGATGACAAATAAAAAGCAAAAATCTATGTCTTCAGACTAAAAGTGGTCTGAATATCGATGAAGTTCAGTGGCAACAACTTGCAGAAAGGCAATCTTCCGTGTCACACAGCAGAGTGGCTTGAAGAGCGCAGAAAATGGATCTATTCTTATTCGTTTGGCAGTTTATAACCGTAGGTTCCAGACAACTTGCCGATTTCTTGTTTATAAATTGCTGTACGGAAGTGGACCTTTCTTCGAGGCAACACAATATGGTCAACTAAATAAAGATATTTTTCGTAAAGCTTCTGAAGCAGAAATAAATGTGGCTTAATTATTGATGATGTTTTTCCATACATGGCTGCAACTCCTGATGAAATTAAATGCCCTTACAAAACACGTGACCGGTATCCTAGAGACGCAACTGAGTCAGGAATGCTTGAGCTTCTCCGTATCCTAGAGACGCAACTGAGTCAGGAATGCTTGAGCTTCTCCGTATCCTAGAGACGCAACTGAGTCAGGAATGCTTGAGCTTCTCCGTTTGAAGGATGATATCGTGAAAATTAATCAAAAAGCACGATTACCATTACCAGATTCAGGGTCAGCTCCATGTAACAAAACGTGAATAATGCCTGCTATTTGTGTGGTGTCCAAAAGTGCTTAAAATAATAAAAATTATAAGAGACGACGAATTTTGGAAAAAGAAATTAGAACCACATAATTATAATATAATTTTACAAAGACTGTATTTTGCCCGAGATAGTTAAAACACATCATAGACGTTCTTTGCCAACTGGTAATCCTCCATGAATAACAGCCGGAAAAGAGGAGCTTCAGAAATAAAAAGAGCGAGTGTCACGAAAATAACAATACTCAAAAAATAAAGTACGATCAGAAAAACATTCTTAACACATCTCGATCTCATTGTATGAAATTTTTTTACCATAAAAAAATTCAACAAAATATGTAATACATATTTTTTGGTACTGTTCTGGGTAAAGTGCCGTATTTTTTGTTTGTTTTTGTTCAACGTCCAATTCTTCTTTAATTACTGCTAATGGAGACGGTGAAGGATGAAATGATTTTTTGTAACGTATGAAAATGCCTGAATGGGATTCGAACCCAAGATCGTATGATGAGCGGCGAGCACGTTACCAACAACGCCAATGCGGCTATGCCGTATGTTTAGTTTTGTTTATGTTATTAAAATTTATTTAGGCCTATTATTATATTTTTTATGCAACTGATGATGCATTCATATCGGGGAGAAATTTGTGACTCATTCTAGCTTTTGTCACATTTTAGTGTGTAAAATTTTATGTTACTTATTTTACTCTATTTGTAATTTTGTGTGTGAATTTTCAGTTTATTTTTGTCACATTTAGTCTGTGAATTTGTATCTTTCTACTTTTCAATGTAGTTTTTTATTTTTACAATAATGTTATGTTGATCCTAAATCTAACAAAATATATCGTTCATTTGTTGGTAAAGTTATTTCTAAAATATCGTAGTTGTAATTTTGTTTATGTACAATAACAAACCTCCTGATATAGTCTTATCGGGGATGAATTTATTATGACTTATTGCTTATTTGGCACACAAGGCCTACGCCTGAAAATTAGAATGTTTTTTTTTCAAGAAAATATTGATAAATTATTTGCGACTTATTGTGTGTTTCGTCACAATAATTGACTCTAAATTGGCTAATATAATATTCTGATTATTCATGTAACTGCCCAAACTATGAATATTAATACTTTTTTACTTTCTCTTGTCTGCATGAATAGGCCTATTAGACCGTATAGGAAGGAAAGTATTGTTTTCATGTCAATTTTTCTTAATCGAGTTTTCACAGGATATACACGTTTCCAGACCCCCAGAACCAAAAAAAACATGTTTTTAACGATTGGTCGGTGTGTGTGTCCGTCAAGAAAATATCTGAAGAACGGAACATTGTATGAAGTTGAAACTTGAGAGTTAACTAGGTACCACTATTGAACCCGATACGAACATTTCCATCAAAATCGGTTAACAGGAAGAAGGTAGTAGTTTGTTGTTGTTGTTTAGGTCATCAGCCAAAAAGCTGGTTTGAACCTGTAGAGGTTTTACTAAGTAAATCGAGGAGTGAGGTGGTTTACCGTTGCCTTCCTCACTGAGTGGAAAAGTACACTTATCAGCATGCCAGGCCCTCTGAAAAGCATATATTTTCCACTCTGCAAATGACACTTTCACTTCATTCACCACAGGGTCTGGCTGTATAATGAAATCCATTACTTTCAGACGAGATAACTCTGATTAGTATCTTTTACACCTCTACCTCTTCTGTTCTTTAATAGTTCAGTCATTTAATTGGCTGACTATGTGATAAGAAACAGAACTATTTATTTTAGCCCTGCAACTAACAGATTGAGTGTAAATAATTTGACACGCCACTCAAACTCTAAACTCTAAACTCACTCTAAACTCGGTAGTAGTTTATTCGTGTAATATGCTCTACAAGACAGGGTAGGCCATGTCTGCTGAAGTTCTTGTGGAGGCTGTGCTCTCGTAGAAAAAATTGTTTTTTTTTTAAGATGGTGGCCTTAATATGCAATATGCAATTTATAACGCTTAGTTCAGCGGTAATTAGTGATTTTCTGTTCTTTTTTTCATGAAATCTGTAAGAAATGGATTTTTTAATATTTCGGCGTTAGTATGCATTTAACGACAAAAGTGTAGGCTACGTAATGAAATTTATAGGAAATTAAAAGATCTGGAATAAAAATTTTAATTTAAGAATTTTTCTCTAAAGAGCCTAGTTTAGCGTCAGAGAGTGTTTTTCGTATTAGGTGGGTTTTCATTTTGCAACATTCACTCATGATTAAAATTAAGTTGTGTTTTTTTGAGGTTAGTTTATTTTATTTATTTCTAATGTTAGGTTATATTGTTCATTATTTGCATTGTCAAGAGAAAGTCGTGTGTGTGTGTGTTTATATCACACCATATATTTCAAATCGATTAATTCGACTAATATTAGTCGATAGTCGCCAATGACTTCTTACCAATAGTCTTGTACGCGTACAGGAGTAATTTATCGGATATCCCCTTCTCGAATGCCTCTTCAACGCCAAGCCTATTCGTGGATTCGTATGAGTGAAATATGTATCTCAACTGATCATAACTCTCTTTCGCCATTAAATTCATCAGAGCCGTTTTGTTATCCATTACGTACGCACCGTTTTCTGTAAATTAAAAAAAAGAAACATCAATTAATTTCTTAACTTACAGATAAGTTGGTTAGCTGAACCTTTATATTTAGAGGGTCTTATCTGTTAGCGCGCCTTCAAAAACTGCAAATGCTACAGTTTGAAAAATTATCAGATAAAGGACCGGTTGAGAAAAATGTACTGTATGAATTTGAGCTTTGTGCAGCTACGGGATGAAGGGGACAGACTAAGCACCAGACTGCTGCTACGTCATTACACTGCACTAATCATCTCATTGCTATTAGCTAGGCAGTATGCTGCCTAGTGCGGTGACATACATGGGTGTTGTTTTACTATTCGCTGTAGACGGCGACACAAAATATTTATGTAGTTTGGATAGTACCCGTGACTGCTACAAACGGAGTACAAGTAAAACGTTACTACTAATTAAATTGTACCTATTGAAAGAAACATTTTTTCTGAATTGGGTAGTGCACTTAACTCAAAACCGATTTTTTTTGAGTTAAGACCTTTATACCTATAACCACAAACTACTTGAATCATTTTCAAAATTTAAAAGTTTTTCTACCTGAAATTCGTTCAAAAAATTTAAATCCCACATGCGTTTCTTCTCCTTTTCCACGTGAGCTACACGGTTTTTACAAATCCCCACCGATAGACCTACTTTAGAAATCCCAATTTCAGAAAGTTTTCTTACTTCTTGGAGCTTAAATGTCTCATCATTTTGTAGCCACGCCGGCCGCATTGGCGTAGTTGGTAACGTGCTTGCCTCTCATCATGCGGTCTTGGGTTCGAATCCCACTCAGGCATGGCATATATTCATACGTTACAAAAAAATCAATTTATCCTTCACCGTCTGCATTAGCAGTAATTACAAAACAGTCGGAAGTTAAACAAAAAAACATAAATCAACATTTTGTAGCCACGTAATTCTTCGCCTGAACCCACACTACTCAAAAGGATTCAGGTTACAGTGGTATGGCGGCAATCGTACACTGTAGCTACAGTTGCTCGCCTTTGCCAGTTCATCTATTTTATACAAATTAAATTTAAGTTTAATTAATTTCAATTTGCTTAAAAGTTCAACCTGTTGTCGAATTGTACCCCTTTACTTTTTAACCAGTCAAGTAATTTTTTTGGAAGATCGATTAGGAATCTTTTGCTTTCTTACCGAATGGTAGGACAAACAAACAAACAAACATTGTCCATAACAATCAGATTAGAATAAATAAATAAATTTAAAAATAGGACTGATTCGATTGCTATACTATGTCAGCTAAGTTGAGACCTGGTTAAAACAGTTAAAAAGAAAAATATTAACCTACTTAGCGCGATCCATCCAAAAAATTACGTTCGTTATACTACAGGAAATTTACATTTCTTAATTTTTTAATTAATTTACATTCTTATTATTACCTATAAAAATTTATTTGTAACTAGGCTTGAGGTTGTTAATTGTACACAAAGTACTGTAACAGGTTACCTTATTTCTTCTACATTTGATAAAACTTGATCAGACGACACATCATCCTCGTTGTCACTACTTGAATCATGTTCCAAATTTACAACTAGTTTTTCTACCTGGATTTCGCTTAAAGAATCTAAATCCCACATACGTTTCTCCTCCTTTTCCACATGAGCTATTCAGCAATTCCCCTTATTCACCGATACTTTAGAAATCACAATTTCAAAAATTTTCCTTACTTCTTAGTTTTACGATAAACTTGATAAATCCACCTTCGACACACCTTGATAAATCAAGGTGTGTTCGAAAGCATGATGACTTACGCGGCAGCCGTATGGGCTCACCGGCTAGACCAGAATAGAGGACTTGTTCAAACGTTACGGAGCGCCCAGCACAGAGCCATTATGTTTGCACTGGTGCTTTTAATACATGCTGGTATGAAGCTACCACCGTAGCGGGAAAGGCTCTCCCGACGGATTTGAATGTGAGTGTGCGGGCTGCCATGTGGAAATTGCGAAGGGGCAGGAAGCCGAGATCTTCGGTGAGAGGTTTCGGGTCGCTTTGGAGCGCCGTGACCAGGATCCGGACGGAGGAACCGGGTAACGTAGAAGCAGTTACAAGGTTGCCCTACCCTGCCCTGAAGAAGAGAGTAAAGACTCTCGCTTTGGAAGCGTGGCAGGCCGAGTGAAACACCTCGCCTTAGGGAAGGTCCTTGTATAAATTTATACAGGACCGGGGGGGATGGTATGCCTCTAATGTTTATTTAAGGACATCGGGAGTCCGGATCCTCACTGGTCATGGTGAGTTCGCGGCTTATTAGAATAGGTTCCGTCTGCTAGATGATGATTCATGCGTCTGTGGGGCGGTACAGACACGAGACCATCTGTTGTACGACTGCCCCGCTCTGGGGGGGGGTCCAGGGAGCGACTATCCTGGAACTTCAAGGCCAAGGGGAAAATTGGCCCCTCACGGCACGTGAGAGGTTGTACCGCGAGGTGCATAGCGCTCCGGTGTGGGAGTTCCTTGACGAGGTAGCTTCATTCTACCGGAGTCATGTAGTTTAATAAGTGTATTATCCTTAAATAGGTCTAATTCTCTGGTGCTGTTCACTAAATTTTCCCAGCTGGGAGAAAGTTAATGGTGTCCAGCACTTGCTGGTACAAATAATATATTATGGCGACTAATCCTAACTAAATTTTAACTTTTAATTTGTATTTTACTTCTGACCTTTTCTTCTAGACTGTTACGACTACCTTTTATTCTTAATGTTCTTGATGATGGGTGCCTTGTGCATCAAGAGGCTGCCCTGTCAAGAGAGGGAGTAACACGCATCCCCCTGGTTGCCGATCAGGCTCACCCTTGCTCTCGAAAATTTTAGTTTAGTAATAAATTAGATATGTGACAGTCGCCAGTCACGGAATATAAGAGTTCTTCGGAACGGCCTCCGGGTCTATGCTTTCGGGCGACCAATCGGAGGGGAGGTGGCGGAAGAAATGTCAGCAAACCAATTACCAATTACTTCTTAATTTTATAGACATCATTTTTTTAGATATCATTTTTATAGAGGCCTTGTTCAAGACCAGCCTTAAGTCTGTGAAGAAGCCAGTGACGCGGGGTTGCCCGCAGGGTCCATTCTTGGGCCTCTATTGTGGAATCTTGTGTTCGCTGGACTTTTGGGGCTACCTTTTCCCGAGTCGGTCACAGCCCTTGCTTTCGCCAATGACCTTCTCATTCTAGTACGCGGTTGGTCGCGGCCACAGCTGTAGAAACGTTGCAGGTCGGTAATGACCTTGGTCGAAAGATGGATGACGAACATGACTTAAAAATAAGTGTTGCCTAAACGAAGTATACGCTTCTGAGGAACCCGGCAAAATTGTCTTTCAGTCGGAACCCTGTAGTTCGTTATAAAGGGGCCAGTTTAAGTAGAGTCAGAGTTTATAAGTACCTTGGCGTTCTGCTCGAAGATAAGTAGCTGTTTAGCTACCACGTCGCATAGGCTGCGACGTACGCTGCTGGTGTAATGCATAAGTTGCGGTGAATTTTTCGGAAGGACTGGGGTTTGTCTGCGGGCAGCCTCAATATGATGTATAAAGGAGTGTTCGAAAGCATGGTGACCTACGCGGCTGCAGAATGGGCTCACCGTTTGGACTTAAATAGAGGACTCATTCAAAATTTAAGAAGCGCCCAGCGCAGAGCCCTTTTGGTTTGCACTGGTGCTTTTTTTAGTACATGCTCCTTTGAGGCTACCACAGTTGCGGGAAAGGCTCTCCCGGCGAATTTTAAAGTGAGAGTGCGTGCTGCTATGTGGAGACTGCGAAGGATCAGGAGGCCGCAATCTTCGGTGAGAGGTTCAGAGTCGCTCCGGCGGGTCGGGATCAGGATACGGAGGCACCAGGTAATGTAAATGCCGTCAATTTGTTGCTCTACCCTGCTCTTAAGAAGAGAGTTGAAACTCTCGCTTTTGAAGCGTGTGGCAGCGCGAGTGGGACACCTCACACAAGGGAAGGTCTCTGAATGAATTCATACAGGACTTGGGGGATGGTACTCCTCTAGGGTTTCATTAAGAACATCGAGTGTCCGAGTCCTCACTGGTCACGGTGAGTTTGCAGCATATTTAAAGCGGTTCCGCCTACTTGATGATGATTCTTGCCTCTGTGGGGAGGTCCAATCGCACATTCATCTGTTGTACGATCGCCCCGCTCTCGGGGGGTCAAGACGCCGGCTGACCCTGGAGTTTCAAGGCCAAGGGGAAAATTGGTCTCTCACGGAACTCTTGAGCTTGTGCCGCGAGTTGCATGCTCGGTCGGTATGGGTTTCTTGACGAGGTAGCTACGTTCTACCGTTGTCATGTAGTTAATAAGGGATAAAGCTGTCTCATCTCGACTCGCTGACACCGAGCTAAATTTATATTGGTGTGGTAATTAACACGACTTTAGGTCCTAACTTTTATTTCTTTTACATTTTATATTGACTGGGATCATTTTATTCTAAGTTTCTGACGGGGGCCTTGAGCTCCAAGAGGCACTATGACAAGAGGGCGAGCAGTACACACTCCCTAGGTCAGCCGACCTGGCTCCAACTCGCCCTCAAATTAGTTTTAACTTATAACTTAGTTTAGTTTAGTTTAATAATTTCAGGTGACTGTCGCCGTCACAATTGAACAAATTAAGAGTTCTTAGGAACAGCCTCCTGGCAACCAATCTGTGAGGAGGTGGTAGGAGAAATGCCAGCAAACCAATTACTTCTTATTTTGACCGGTTTTGACCAGATCTCAGCATAGCTGAGATAAAGTATAACCGATTTCCATTTTTATGTACGATGACAGTGTAGGAATAGACTACAAGCAGTGTATTCATTATATTCTCTGCATTGACGGTTTGATTTCCCGTTTAACGGATGGAACACCAAATGACAATTCGGAATCTTCCCGCAAGTGAAGAAAATGCGGTAAAATTTTTCCAGGTACGGGATGTACGAGCGGAGGGATCCAAAAGGACCGAGACTCTCTTCAGTATAGCTTTTTCATTTATTTATGAATATTTTTAAAGCAAAATTTGATCGCCTTCAAAGTATTAGGCTATATCCACACTATTAGATAGTAGGCCTATGCACTTGTCCATACTTTATTCTACTGTTCAAAAGAGTTTTTAAAGTCACTGATTGGGATGTCATTTAAGCCCTGCAGCGATTTTTGTTTCACTTCTTCCACAGTCCTAAAACGTTTCCCTTTCATGTCCCTTTCACCCCTTAACCAAACAAACGTTCCGTTCGTTTGTATAGCGTAAAAGCGGAAGAAATCAGCGGAAATTGAAGAGGCGTTCACATAATGGAAGATTAGCCAAAAGACACAAAAATAATTATTGAAAAAATAAAATTAATAACAAGGAGTGGATTGATTATTTTAAAACACTTTTAAATCCAAATTTGTTAGCTGAACCTGTTTTATATGCGGAACCGTACATAGAAAATCCTACACTAGACAATAAATTTAAATTAGAGGAATTACAATCTGTAATAAGTAAAGGCAAAGATAATAAAAGTCCGGGTTTTGACGGTATTCCATACAAATTTTATAAAAAGGCACCTGTACTACTGATTGAAAAGTTACTGCAAATTTTAAACGATATTTATAGAACCGGCAGGGTCCGGATAGTTTTAAGGCGTCAATTATATTTCCACTGCATAAAAAAGGGGCAATGGAAGATGTTTCTAATTATCGGGGTATATCCTTTAGGAATGTGGTAGCAAAGTTATTTATGGGCCTGTTACTGGGTAGATTGAACAGGTGGGTTGAAACTAATAATATTCTCAATGAATTTCAGGCTGGGTTGCGTAAGGGACATTCAACGATTTACCATATAACATATTTAGATAACATACCATATTTTTATTTAGATAACATATTTGTCTTGTCATCTATTGTTAAACTTAGATTGGCCAAAAAGCGGGGAAAACTTTACTCTTTTTTTGTGGATTTTTCCTCAGCCTTTGATACAATTGATAGAAGGGCCTTGTGTTACAAATTATCTTGTCTAGGGCTGTCAACGAGAATGTTAAAAGTAATAAAGTGTTTGAATAGGAGTACAACTGCAGCGGTATGGAGTAAGATTGGTATGACAGAAAGTTTCGAAACCGGCATGGGAGTAAGACAGGGGTGTTTGCTGAGTCCTTTGTTGTTCGCAATGTTTTTCAATGACTTGCAGGATGAATTAGAGGGCGGGATATTGGTAGGAGGGAGAAGAATAAAATTACTACTATATGAAGACGATATAGTAATTATGTCAGAATCTCCAGTGGGATTGCAGTACATGATAATTAAATTGGAAAAATATTGTCAGAGTTGGAATCTAAAAGTAAATTTGCAGAAATCCAAAGTAATGGTCTTCAGAAATGGGGGTAGGCCGGGTAATAATGTAAAATGGTTTTATAAAGGAGAGCAGATAGAATGTGTTAATGTGTACAAATATTTGGGTGTCTTCCTTACCCCGTCGATGAAAACAGAATACCATTTGCAGAAAAAAATGGTCTCAGCCAAATCGGCACTCGATGTAAGTTGGGAGAACGTAATAAAAAAAAGATGTGACGTGGGCAACCAAAACCAGTCTGTTCAGCGCATGTGCTAGGGGAATTATTTGTTACGCAGCCCAGGTATAGGGCTACAAGCAACACGATAGTGTGGAAAAGCTTCAGCGTTATTTTATAAAAAAGGCCCTTACTCTCCTAAATAATACCCCAAACTATATGCTGTATATCGAAACAGGTATGGAACCATTATATCTGTATACTTTAAAATTATACTTTGACTACATAATTAAAATACTAAAAATGAAAGATGAAAGGCTACCGAAAATCATGGTTTTGGAAATAATTAAAAATAATATAGGTTGGTTCAGGGAATGGGGGGTAATTGTGTTTCAGTTAGGTCTAGGGATGAGGTTTGAAATAAGCAATATGGTGAATTAGAAGGGATGGTTTAAGCAGATTATATTATCACTCCAAGATAAGCAGAAGGAACGTTCTTTGGCAGAAATTAATGCTACAAGGTATCACAGTTGGTATAAACGGCTAAACGTAGTTCTAGGTGAAGCCAGTTATTTTAATGTGATAGAGGATTTGTCAAAAATCAGGTGGATCATTAAAGCGCGTGGTGAATTGGTAGACTTCAATTACAAACCATGGGTTATTGATAAAAATTTTAACTGTTCTATGTGTAATTTGGGAGAAAAAGAGGACATATTTCACTTTGTGGGAAGATGTCCAGTACTTAGGGAATGACGCCGAAAATGGTTAGGGCAGAATAAATTTGGACAGGAAGCTTTTCTGGAACTTTTAAATGGGAAAGACTGGCAAGGGCTAGCGTCCTTTTGTAGAGATGCTTGAAGATATAGATGGGCATTGATTACAGAATTTAATTACTGAGGCACCAAAATTCGATTAATTGTTTTGAGCTTCTGTTGTATCTAGGAAGAGGGATGAATAGGGTGATGGGTTTTGGATTTAAAATTTATTCCCTTTTGTGCTTTAATTTAATTTTTCATTATGCCATTAATATGCTTCAAAATGAATGTATGTCATTTTTATAAAATTGGTGTATAATTAATTTTTTCTAATGAATTGTTGATTGATGGATGCACTGTATTTTTTAATATTGTAATTAATTGTTAAGTGTACTCTGATTTTCCGGCTGATGACTGCGGTCAAGCCGTAAGATGTGTGTAAAAGGAGGATGTAACTTTTGTAAAAGTGAAAAATAAAGCATCATTCTTCTTCTTCTTATTATTATTATTATTTGCGAATACTCCCTTGAAATGGAAGACGCTAAGCAAATGCTTCGTTTTGTTTTTCATTTTTTGCTTTTCTTATGTTGCCAATACAGTTTCATTCTTATGCTGTGTTGCTTTTTTCGCTCCTCATCCCATTTT
Organism: Catonia carolina; assembly: GCA_035578175.1. Classification (NCBI taxonomy): domain Eukaryota; kingdom Metazoa; phylum Arthropoda; class Insecta; order Hemiptera; family Achilidae; genus Catonia; species Catonia carolina. The sequence goes on from JAQMRL010000004.1 coordinate 8,311,633, forward strand.
GGCCTGTATGGCTGTAAAGCATTATTATTATTATTATTATTATTATTATACGAGGGCAGTCCAGAAAGTCTGTCACGTTTTGCGTTGTAGCCGCTAAGGGCGGAGTTATCGCGGCCATTTTGGTGCCGTGGCGTTTCTCCGTTCAGTAGCTATCCAGCCGTGCTAGCGAGAGGTTTGTATCGCTCTTCGTTGTTTTTCAACAACATTTTAAAATGTGTGCCGCAATTCAAAATCCCGCCAGTTGTAAAGTACGGTCGGTAATACGGTTTTTGTTGGCTAAAAACAATAAACCAATTGAGATTTATCGCCAAATCTGTGAAGTTTATGGGAACGATGTTTACACTGAAAGTGGAGTACGGCGTTTGTGCATTCAGTTCAAAAATGGCCGAACTAATGTTCACGCGGAAGAACGAAGTGGACGGCCAAGCCTGGTGACTGATGACGAGAAGTCCTGGATGCTTTCAAATGGGAGGTTTTCCCACATCCACCATACAGTCCGGACCTTGCGCCCAGCGATTATCACTTATTCCCGACAATGAAGACAAGGCTTGCGACGCAGCGCTTTGACGAAGACGCGGAGCTGCAGGAGGGTGTGACTAACTGGTTAAAATCACAGGCGGTAGACTTTTATGACGCCGGCATTTCAAGAAAATTAGTACACCGCTATGATAAGTGTCTTAATTTGTTTGGTGATTATGTAGAAAAATAGCATTTTAGTTGCACTTTCAAATCTAAATAATAAAATTTTTTTCTTGTACTTAGTTTTTTTTATATCAAAACGTGACAGACTTTCTGGACTGCCCTCGTATTATATTAATTACTGAAAAATCGAGAGGTTGTTTTAGAAAGGATCCATCAACTTACCAGATTTTTTGGGTAAATAAAAGGCCAACACTTTAGCTGTGTCTAAATTGGCTGTAAAAATACCTCTGTTTCTCACCGGATGCTATCAGTAAACAAAGAAACAAACAAATATTAGAGTACATTAAAATTTCAATTTTTTTAATCTGTCTTTAAAATTTTTAATTATACACACTGGAGTCTTTTACTCAGAATATTCTGCTAACTAAATACCCTCGGATCTCTATAATTTTAATTAATTACTCCTAGTGGCGTAGATAAACATTTTGTTCGGCCGTGTCAGTTTTGACGTAATGTACCCCTACTGATACCTCTATCTTCTCTAAGTGCTTAAAAAATTAAAACCCTTCGTTTTTCAAAGGAAATTTCAACTTATAATTTTCACCAAGTATTTTTTCCCCTGAGATGACTTTAGATGTTGCTGGAAGCTCATATTCTCACCTTTCGCTAACTGTAGGCTTTTTTCCTTTCTTCTGTCGATCCAGTGTTCCGTTTTTACTCTTCACAGAAGCCCTTAAAGTGCGTAATCAGTTGTCTGAATTTGGTTCGGTTTTCTCGGTTTATTCCGGTTTTTCAGTATCATTTCTTACTTCTTTAAACCATTCATCCGACACCTTAGGTTTACTGTTTAATGTCTTAAAAATTTGTTTTGTGAACAGTCTGTCATCCATTCGCTGTCGAACCTTACCGACCATACCTGGCAGAAGCATTTGACGGTTTTTATAGCTTCAAACTCTTTTCGGAGCAGGAGGACGAGCCCCTTTCACCCAGTATACAGTTGTAAGTGTTTTTATCTTCTTCTTCCGGTGCCTTCTCCATTACAAAGGTTGGCTATCATCATGGTTAGTCGTACCGTCTACTGCTGCTCTGAAAAGGTCATGCGAAAGCAGTTAAACGCTTTCCTCAGGTTTCTTAACCAGGATATTCGTCTGCGTCCCACCGAGCGTTTACCAACGAGTTTCCATTGAATTATGAGATGCAGAATCTCGTATTTAGGCCCCCTCATGATGTGTCCACGGTATGTCAGTTTTCTTATCATTATGCTCTGCGGGATTTCCAGCTCTTTCCCAATTCTTCTGAGGACCTCCATATTTGTGACCCTGTCCGTCTACGGTATTCGAAGGTATTCTCCGGTAGGTCCATATTTCAAACGCTTGTAGTCGGGTCTCACATTCTTTGGTGAGTGTCCACGCCTCTACTCCATACAAGAGGATGGGAAAAACGTAGCACTTCAAGAGGCGGGTCCTGGTTTCGAGGTTCAGGTCGCGGGGCGATAGAAAAGGTCTCATTTTTAGGAATGCTGCCCTGGCTTTTTCAATTCTGATCTTTATTTCTGGCAGGTGGCTTGAACTGCAGTTGACTCGGGTTCCCAGATAGTTATAGGCTTGTTCGATTCTGTCTTGCCCAGCAAAAAGTTGTTCTTGTGGATTGTTTAGTTTAGTAATGACCATGTATTTTGTCTTCTTAGCGCATTTTATACATGACCTAAACAGCAGAGCGCAGCCTAAACCAAACGACTTTAAAACAAGGGGTGATTTTTACAATGATCTGAATAAATAACTATTGTTAAAGAAGTTCATTAAGTGACACTAGTTTAAATTATTTTAGTAGTTTTTTAATTTAACTTGGTTGGTTTACTGCTATTGGTAAAATTTACTAACCTTTGTAATAATTTTTCCTTTTTTTTACATTTCGAGGGGTGTCTGGACACTTTGGCCAACCCGCTTATCTACGCCACTGATTACTCCCTAAATCCAATAACAACTTTATTCCCTTGAACAATTCTCTTTAATTGGTGGCAATTTTAATTACCATCTATCACTTTCAATGTCCGTCTGTCCGATACATCCAGATAACACAAAATAAAAGAGGTAGCAACAAACCGTTTCTGGATTAGTAATCTACATAAAAAGTTAGTGGGCGTGGATTGGGTTTGAAGTTACGGTTTCAACCGGAAGTCAAGAAATCAAAGTCGGAATTTGTGAAAAAAATAGTGTCATTCGATTCTTCTTAAAGAGTAAATAAAGAAATCATTGGGTTTGATGTTACGGTTTCGACCGAAAGTCGAAAGACCCAAAACCGGAAGTCAAGAAATTAAAATCGGAATTTGTGGGGAAAAATAAGAGTATTTTAATTACTCTTAAAGAGTGACTTTCGGACTAAGCTTATTTTAGTTTTCTTACGAAAGCTAAGTGGGTTTAATCCCATTGTGAGGAAGGATAACCTCCTAGGAGTTAAGTGAACTCACAAGTGACTTCTCACTTGGTCAAAACATTGATAAAATATCTGCATAGATCATCAAATAAGTTCAAAAGATCACACAAATTTATATTTTATTCGAAAGTTTACAAATTATCAAACAATAAGTAATTTTAATACAAGCGAATGTATTTTGGATTCGGTGTCCTGTTGACCGGGGCAGTTTGAACGACCTGTTGACCGGGCGTCTCAGAACGACCTATGGGACAAAATGTATGAAGAGAAACATTAATTTTATTAAATTACGATAATAATAGCTATAAGGAAATAAACAGAAAACGGAACGACATTGAAGACACGATAAGTACCGACAATGAACTATTAACATCACTATTATAAAATATTAACATCTGAAAAAGGTTTCTGTGTAGTCCATCTACTGTAAGACGTCTGTGAAGTTGGCCCCACCCATACAAAAATTTGAAAAAAAAGTTAGTGCATTCGATTGTTCTACGTTTGTTCCGGATTGTTCCGCAAAAATTTTCGTTTGTTCCGCTCGAATAAGCGAGAAAATCGAGAAAAACCGTGGGTGGGGCTAACTTCACGATGGCCCCCCCCATTTAACTTTTTCAACTTTTTTTTGCATAGATCGATAGATCTTCGTTTGTTCCGGATTGTTCCGCAAAAATTTTCGTTTGTTCCGCTCAAACAAGCGAGAAAATCGAGGAAAACTGGGTGGGGCTAACTTCACGCTGGCCCCCCCCCCACTCAACTTTTCCAACTTTTTTTTACATAGATCGATAGATCTTCGTTTGTTCCGGATTGTTCCACAAAAAGTTTCGTTTGTTCCGCTCAAATAAGCGAGAAAATCGAGGAAAACTGCGGCGAGCTAGCCCCCCCCCCACTCAACTTTTTGAACTTTTTTATACATGGATCGATAGGTCTTCGTTTGTTCCGGATTGTTCCGCAAAAATTTTCGTTCGTTCTGCTCAAATAAGCGAGAAAATCAAGGAAAACTGCTGGGGGATAGCGTGAAGTTAGCCCCACCCACTCAACTTTTTGAACATTTTTTTACATGGATCGATAGATCTTCGTTTGTTCCGGATTGTTCCGCTAAAATTTTCGTTTGTTCCGCCCAAATAGGCGAGAAAACCGAGGAAAACTGCGGCGAGCTAGCGTGAAGTTAGCCCCACCCACTCAACTTTTTGAACTTTTTTTTACATGGATCGATAGATCTTCGTTTGTTCCGGATTGTTCCACAAAAATTTTCGTTTGTTCCGCTCAAATAAGCGAGAAAATCGAGGAAAACTGCTGGGGGATAGCGTGAAGTTAGCCCCACCCACTCAACTTTTTGAACTTTTTTTTACATGTATCGATAGATCTTCGTTTGTTCCGGATTGTTCCGCAAAATTTTTCGTTTGTTCCGCCCAAATAGGCGAGAAAATCGAGGAAAACTTTGTAGTGGTGGGGGTAAACAAGCGCGTTTAATATATTTAACATTGTTTTTGTCTATATCGATAGCCTTTAAATAGTTGTGGGTTGTTCCGCATAAAGTTTCCTTTGTTCCGCTCAAATAATATTTAAATTAATACCGTATTATTCCGAAAACAAGCCGTACCCGAATTTAAGCCGAATCGGAAAAAATACTATAAAACTAGGAAAAAAATTAAAGTACAGTACTTGTATGTTTTTGAAAATATTCTATTTTATAAGAAACGATTACCGTAGTCTACAAACAATATACTTACTATTTAATTAGCATTTAGAAGTTTTTGTTTATTTTTTGTTGAATGCTGAACACAAGATTCATCTACATGATAGGTATTTTCTTCCGGCTTCTTTGTTGGATGTCTTTTCCGCGTAGTTAATTTGATTTTGCTGACTTCTGAAATTACTGCTAATGCAGACGGTGAAGGATGAAATAATTTTTTGTAAAGTATGAAAATATGCGGTGCCTGAATAAGATTCGAACCCAAGACCGCATGATGAGAGGCGAGCAAGTTACCAACTACGCCAATGCGGCCGGCATAGTAGTAGTTAGTTTGAAATTAGTATCGTAAGCCCTGCGCTGATTTTTAGGTATTTATATAGACCAAGTACCCTTAACCTACATAAAATCACTCATAGCGATTTATAAAATACAACAAAAAACAAATGATCGGATAAAAAAACAAAATGAAATATAAGAAAACTGCTACCAAACTTTATAGCCTACTGTATCTCCAAACTGATCAAAATGACTATACATGCACTACGTAAGAAGTGTGCGTATAAGACTGCGTGTATCTCTCTCTTCGTAGCTACTTATGCTTAATATGAAACCATTAATTTGAGTACGTTGAGTATTTTGAGTGCTTGGCACCCAAAATATATAACCTGCTCCCGAACCATTTAAAGAATTTAACAAGTTTAAAATTTTATAAAAAACTAAAAAAATGGATAGCCAAACAGATAGAGAGAAAATAGCAAAATGGTCAGCAATATTCAAATGTAGATATAAATAAAGAGACAGGAGGAAAATGAAATAGAATACATTTCTTTTATTGTTTTTAATTTTCAAATGTAATAATTAATTTCAGGTATAATTATCCTTATTTTATTAAAAATTGTGTAAGTTTAACAATTATTAAAATGTTATGTATCATAATAGATACAATCGTTATCTTAGTAAATAGCAAAGTATTGGTTAAGTTAGTTAAGTTACTGTAGTAAGTAAATATAGTAGGTATTGAATGCTATTGCTAATAAGTTAGTTAATACTTCAGATTTTTTTGATATTTATTTAAAAGTTTCCAGCCCATCCTAGTACATGGCTTTGTCCATAGTTGGATGGGATAATTTCACCTCCTCTAGGGTAGCCTATAACAGGATAGTAGTTTACTGTAAGAAATTGTGTATTACGGAAATTTCTATTTTTGTAATGCGTAACATCATGGGAATAAATAAATAATTATTTTTATTATTATTATTATTTATTATTAATACTATTATTAAAGCGTGAATGCAAGCCGCAGGTCAAATTATGGAACCGATTTTTAAGAAAAACCTGCGGCTTGTATTCGGAACAATACGGTATTATGGAAAATCTGGTGATTGTTCTATAATATATAAGTCGATGTGATTATTGATGTATAGATGTATGATATGTATATGATATTGATGTATATTGGTATTAAGTCCCGCTTTAGACTTTGGAGTCTATATAAATTTAAGGGAAACATGATATTATGCCTATGTAACAGCGAATGCAATGAGTAATAATAAGAAAACATATAAATGTATTGGAAAGGTAATGAAATCTTTTACGATAGTCTGGTAGAACAGGAACAAGCAGCAGGCAGTGTGATAACGTAAACAAATTACTAAAGGTTATTTATTGTTTATGGAATCAAAAGGTTTGTTTATACCTAGTTGAAAAAGAAATCAAAGCGGCATACGATGATTTATGTAGGGAGGTCGACAGAATGATGACTTTTCAACATTGGCCTTCTGAATACAATGCGTTTAGAAAAATATCTGTTAGTCATAACAATCTAATCCAAACTTCATTATTCGCAGCACCGGTTCCTTCCCGGATAGTGTTTAGCCCAAATAGAAAATCTTCTGAGAGAAATGAGAATTTTTGATTTATAAAAATATCTATAGTTAACATAAATCATTTACACTGATATAATTAACTTGGCGTGATTTCTCGTAAATTCAGTTTTTACATATACGACCATTAGTTTATAATAAGATTACCAGTCAGTAGTTTGAGTGATTCTTCTGACAATAAGATATTTAGTTTTATTTTATGTTAAACGGGATATTTATACTCTTTTAGATTAAATTATTTAAGGAAGTTACTTTAAAAATAGTTCACCTGAACGATGAAAAACTGAAAGAATATTCCTTATGAAAATGTAAATGAAAAAATATATAAATGTTTAGGCCTAATAGGTATGTGTTTTGTTAATTTATTACGGTTAGTTATTTATTGTTTTAAATCATCACCGATTCTAGTTTTCACGCCGCACAATGAGATATTTGATTGATTTAGGCGGCCAAAATTATTTTTTCAGTTTAACATCGTTTTGGACTTTGGAACCGGGCTGATCCGAAATCCGACCGACTGGGATAGTCAGTCAGACGGTAGATTTTAGCTCTAAATAGTTAAGTAACACCGGTTGTGCAACAAGCTTGGTGTAGTGACCAGTTGTTGGCCTGTTAAATGATCGCTCTTCAATCTTTCTTGAGTTTCACATATTATACTCGAGATAAAATGTTCACACAAAAATAAACAAACTTTGCCACCAAATTGCGCCTAAGTTTAAAATATGATTTCTCAATACGATCCAAACGAGTTAAGGGTAAAAAAAAGTTAAAAAATATAGAGTTAACTAGCTTATCCCCACCACTCCAAATGGTTCCTTGATTACCTCGCTTATTTGAGCGGAACAAACGAAAGTTTTTGCGGAACAATCCATAACTAATAAAGTGCTATCGATGCAGACAAAACAAATATTAACCCTTTTACTAACCGGGAAGCCCAATATCACCCATTCGTCACCATCGTTTTTTAAACTCAAATATCTCCGCAACTATTCATTATATTCTAACGGGATTAGTTTTATTAGATAGACTTTTTTCTTCTTTCATTTGATGTATCTTGCATATTTGTATGATAAAAATTGACGACGTGGTGTTACAAGAAAAAAATGTATTTTTTTTGAACAGCCAGTACTAAAATTTGAACGTTTTAATCTATAACTTATCAACAAAAAACCGTATTTGTTTAGGAATAACATCATCATCACTACCCGTCTCTTCTACCCTTCGGTTAAACCTTACAATTAGCGTCAAAATAGACAATAACATATTTTGATTTATGCTATCCTGTTTAGAAAAGGATAATACACAAAGCAACAGGCGCAAAAGAGATAGAACTTGCGTAGAAGACGAGTAAATAAAAATTGAAAAGACACCACATTATTTTTAGGTGATTTTTCGTCATTTTTTCATCCAGCACGTTACATTGTTGAACAAAAAGTGTGATATCTTTTGAATGCGTCTATCAATTTGCAATATCTAAACGTTGTTTTTTTGCAATGAATTGCTTTATTTATCAATATATAGCTAAACATATTTTTTTTGTATATTTTACTGATTTTGTGACTCTTTTTCGTACTAAAGTGATATTACTAAAAGAAAAATTTTTTCTTAAATTTCAATTTTTATTCTGGTCGTAAATGAAAACGGAAAAAATTGGTTTAAACGTTGTTCTAATAACAAATTCTTTAAAAAAAAACGGTATTTTTTTAAAATTTTTAGAAATGAAACTGAATAAAATAAAAGAGTTTTTATTAGGCGTAAAATGACAGTCCGCGTGATCGTTAAAAAACTCTGTGTATAATACTAAGGGTCTATTGTTAAAAACGATATTATAATATAGTCGAAATTAATTGGGTTTATTAGTTTTGAGATCATACTTGGCAAAATCATACTTGGCAAGTGACTGAAACTGAAACTGACAAAAAATAATTTAGAAGGTCGTGGGAAATGCCACCAGATCTTACGAAGATAAATGACGGGGCTAGTTTTCTTCTAGGAAACATTACGAATGGGTAGTTGGAAGTAAAATTTAGTTTCAGAATCAGAAAAACGAGCGGGACTAAATACCAATATACATCAATATCATATACATATCATACATCTATACATCAATAATCACATCGACTTATATATTATAGAACAATCACCAGATTTTCCATAATACCGTATTGTTCCGAATACAAGCCGCAGGTTTTTCTTAAAAATCGGTTCCATAATTTGACCTGCGGCTTGCATTCACGCTTTAATAATAGTATTAATAATAAATAATAATAATAATAAAAATAATTATTTATTTATTCCCATGATGTTACGCATTACAAAAATAGAAATTTCCGTAATACACAATTTCTTACAGTAAACTACTATCCTGTTATAGGCTACCCTAGAGGAGGTGAAATTATCCCATCCAACTATGGACAAAGCCATGTACTAGGATGGGCTGGAAACTTTTAAATAAATATCAAAAAAATCTGAAGTATTAACTAACTTATTAGCAATAGCATTTAATACCTACTATATTTACTTACTACAGTAACTTAACTAACTTAACCAATACTTTGCTATTTACTAAGATAACGATTGTATCTATTATGATACATAACATTTTAATAATTGTTAAACTTACACAATTTTTAATAAAATAAGGATAATTATACCTGAAATTAATTATTACATTTGAAAATTAAAAACAATAAAAGAAATGTATTCTATTTCATTTTCCTCCTGTCTCTTTATTTATATCTACATTTGAATATTGCTGACCATTTTGCTATTTTCTCTCTATCTGTTTGGCTATCCATTTTTTTAGTTTTTTATAAAATTTTAAACTTGTTAAATTCTTTAAATGGTTCGGGAGCAGGTTATATATTTTGGGTGCCAAGCACTCAAAATACTCAACGTACTCAAATTAATGGTTTCATATTAAGCATAAGTAGCTACGAAGAGAGAGATACACGCAGTCTTATACGCACACTTCTTACGTAGTGCATGTATAGTCATTTTGATCAGTTTGGAGATACAGTAGGCTATAAAGTTTGGTAGCAGTTTTCTTATATTTCATTTTGTTTTTTTATCCGATCATTTGTTTTTTGTTGTATTTTATAAATCGCTATGAGTGATTTTATGTAGGTTAAGGGTACTTGGTCTATATAAATACCTAAAAATCAGCGCAGGGCTTACGATACTAATTTCAAACTAACTACTACTATGCCGGCCGCATTGGCGTAGTTGGTAACTTGCTCGCCTCTCATCATGCGGTCTTGGGTTCGAATCTTATTCAGGCACCGCATATTTTCATACTTTACAAAAAATTATTTCATCCTTCACCGTCTGCATTAGCAGTAATTTCAGAAGTCAGCAAAATCAAATTAACTACGCGGAAAAGACATCCAACAAAGAAGCCGGAAGAAAATACCTATCATGTAGATGAATCTTGTGTTCAGCATTCAACAAAAAATAAACAAAAACTTCTAAATGCTAATTAAATAGTAAGTATATTGTTTGTAGACTACGGTAATCGTTTCTTATAAAATAGAATATTTTCAAAAACATACAAGTACTGTACTTTAATTTTTTTCCTAGTTTTATAGTATTTTTTCCGATTCGGCTTAAATTCGGGTACGGCTTGTTTTCGGAATAATACGGTATTAATTTAAATATTATTTGAGCGGAACAAAGGAAACTTTATGCGGAACAACCCACAACTATTTAAAGGCTATCGATATAGACAAAAACAATGTTAAATATATTAAACGCGCTTGTTTACCCCCACCACTACAAAGTTTTCCTCGATTTTCTCGCCTATTTGGGCGGAACAAACGAAAAATTTTGCGGAACAATCCGGAACAAACGAAGATCTATCGATACATGTAAAAAAAAGTTCAAAAAGTTGAGTGGGTGGGGCTAACTTCACGCTATCCCCCAGCAGTTTTCCTCGATTTTCTCGCTTATTTGAGCGGAACAAACGAAAATTTTTGTGGAACAATCCGGAACAAACGAAGATCTATCGATCCATGTAAAAAAAAGTTCAAAAAGTTGAGTGGGTGGGGCTAACTTCACGCTAGCTCGCCGCAGTTTTCCTCGGTTTTCTCGCCTATTTGGGCGGAACAAACGAAAATTTTAGCGGAACAATCCGGAACAAACGAAGATCTATCGATCCATGTAAAAAAATGTTCAAAAAGTTGAGTGGGTGGGGCTAACTTCACGCTATCCCCCAGCAGTTTTCCTTGATTTTCTCGCTTATTTGAGCAGAACGAACGAAAATTTTTGCGGAACAATCCGGAACAAACGAAGACCTATCGATCCATGTATAAAAAAGTTCAAAAAGTTGAGTGGGGGGGGGGCTAGCTCGCCGCAGTTTTCCTCGATTTTCTCGCTTATTTGAGCGGAACAAACGAAACTTTTTGTGGAACAATCCGGAACAAACGAAGATCTATCGATCTATGTAAAAAAAAGTTGGAAAAGTTGAGTGGGGGGGGGCCAGCGTGAAGTTAGCCCCACCCAGTTTTCCTCGATTTTCTCGCTTGTTTGAGCGGAACAAACGAAAGTTTTTGCGGAACAATCCATAACTAATAAAGTGCTATCGATGCAGACAAAACAAATATTAACCCTTTTACTAACCGGGAAGCCCAATATCACCCATTCGTCACCATCGTTTTTTAAACTCAAATATCTCCGCAACTATTCATTATATTCTAACGGGATTAGTTTTATTAGATAGACTTTTTTCTTCTTTCATTTGATGTATCTTGCATATTTGTATGATAAAAATTGACGACGTGGTGTTACAAGAAAAAAATGTATTTTTTTTGAACAGCCAGTACTAAAATTTGAACGTTTTAATCTATAACTTATCAACAAAAAACCGTATTTGTTTAGGAATAACATCATCATCACTACCCGTCTCTTCTACCCTTCGGTTAAACCTTACAATTAGCGTCAAAATAGACAATAACATATTTTGATTTATGCTATCCTGTTTAGAAAAGGATAATACACAAAGCAACAGGCGCAAAAGAGATAGAACTTGCGTAGAAGACGAGTAAATAAAAATTGAAAAGACACCACATTATTTTTAGGTGATTTTTCGTCATTTTTTCATCCAGCACGTTACATTGTTGAACAAAAAGTGTGATATCTTTTGAATGCGTCTATCAATTTGCAATATCTAAACGTTGTTTTTTTGCAATGAATTGCTTTATTTATCAATATATAGCTAAACATATTTTTTTTGTATATTTTACTGATTTTGTGACTCTTTTTCGTACTAAAGTGATATTACTAAAAGAAAAATTTTTTCTTAAATTTCAATTTTTATTCTGGTCGTAAATGAAAACGGAAAAAATTGGTTTAAACGTTGTTCTAATAACAAATTCTTTAAAAAAAAACGGTATTTTTTTAAAATTTTTAGAAATGAAACTGAATAAAATAAAAGAGTTTTTATTAGGCGTAAAATGACAGTCCGCGTGATCGTTAAAAAACTCTGTGTATAATACTAAGGGTCTATTGTTAAAAACGATATTATAATATAGTCGAAATTAATTGGGTTTATTAGTTTTGAGATCATACTTGGCAAAATCATACTTGGCAAGTGACTGAAACTGAAACTGACAAAAAATAATTTAGAAGGTCGTGGGAAATGCCACCAGATCTTACGAAGATAAATGACGGGGCTAGTTTTCTTCTAGGAAACATTACGAATGGGTAGTTGGAAGTAAAATTTAGTTTCAGAATCAGAAAAACGAGCGGGACTAAATACCAATATACATCAATATCATATACATATCATACATCTATACATCAATAATCACATCGACTTATATATTATAGAACAATCACCAGATTTTCCATAATACCGTATTGTTCCGAATACAAGCCGCAGGTTTTTCTTAAAAATCGGTTCCATAATTTGACCTGCGGCTTGCATTCACGCTTTAATAATAGTATTAATAATAAATAATAATAATAATAAAAATAATTATTTATTTATTCCCATGATGTTACGCATTACAAAAATAGAAATTTCCGTAATACACAATTTCTTACAGTAAACTACTATCCTGTTATAGGCTACCCTAGAGGAGGTGAAATTATCCCATCCAACTATGGACAAAGCCATGTACTAGGATGGGCTGGAAACTTTTAAATAAATATCAAAAAAATCTGAAGTATTAACTAACTTATTAGCAATAGCATTCAATACCTACTATATTTACTTACTACAGTAACTTAACTAACTTAACCAATACTTTGCTATTTACTAAGATAACGATTGTATCTATTATGATACATAACATTTTAATAATTGTTAAACTTACACAATTTTTAATAAAATAAGGATAATTATACCTGAAATTAATTATTACATTTGAAAATTAAAAACAATAAAAGAAATGTATTCTATTTCATTTTCCTCCTGTCTCTTTATTTATATCTACATTTGAATATTGCTGACCATTTTGCTATTTTCTCTCTATCTGTTTGGCTATCCATTTTTTTAGTTTTTTATAAAATTTTAAACTTGTTAAATTCTTTAAATGGTTCGGGAGCAGGTTATATATTTTGGGTGCCAAGCACTCAAAATACTCAACGTACTCAAATTAATGGTTTCATATTAAGCATAAGTAGCTACGAAGAGAGAGATACACGCAGTCTTATACGCACACTTCTTACGTAGTGCATGTATAGTCATTTTGATCAGTTTGGAGATACAGTAGGCTATAAAGTTTGGTAGCAGTTTTCTTATATTTCATTTTGTTTTTTTATCCGATCATTTGTTTTTTGTTGTATTTTATAAATCGCTATGAGTGATTTTATGTAGGTTAAGGGTACTTGGTCTATATAAATACCTAAAAATCAGCGCAGGGCTTACGATACTAATTTCAAACTAACTACTACTATGCCGGCCGCATTGGCGTAGTTGGTAACTTGCTCGCCTCTCATCATGCGGTCTTGGGTTCGAATCTTATTCAGGCACCGCATATTTTCATACTTTACAAAAAATTATTTCATCCTTCACCGTCTGCATTAGCAGTAATTTCAGAAGTCAGCAAAATCAAATTAACTACGCGGAAAAGACATCCAACAAAGAAGCCGGAAGAAAATACCTATCATGTAGATGAATCTTGTGTTCAGCATTCAACAAAAAATAAACAAAAACTTCTAAATGCTAATTAAATAGTAAGTATATTGTTTGTAGACTACGGTAATCGTTTCTTATAAAATAGAATATTTTCAAAAACATACAAGTACTGTACTTTAATTTTTTTCCTAGTTTTATAGTATTTTTTCCGATTCGGCTTAAATTCGGGTACGGCTTGTTTTCGGAATAATACGGTATTAATTTAAATATTATTTGAGCGGAACAAAGGAAACTTTATGCGGAACAACCCACAACTATTTAAAGGCTATCGATATAGACAAAAACAATGTTAAATATATTAAACGCGCTTGTTTACCCCCACCACTACAAAGTTTTCCTCGATTTTCTCGCCTATTTGGGCGGAACAAACGAAAAATTTTGCGGAACAATCCGGAACAAACGAAGATCTATCGATACATGTAAAAAAAAGTTCAAAAAGTTGAGTGGGTGGGGCTAACTTCACGCTATCCCCCAGCAGTTTTCCTCGATTTTCTCGCTTATTTGAGCGGAACAAACGAAAATTTTTGTGGAACAATCCGGAACAAACGAAGATCTATCGATCCATGTAAAAAAAAGTTCAAAAAGTTGAGTGGGTGGGGCTAACTTCACGCTAGCTCGCCGCAGTTTTCCTCGGTTTTCTCGCCTATTTGGGCGGAACAAACGAAAATTTTAGCGGAACAATCCGGAACAAACGAAGATCTATCGATCCATGTAAAAAAATGTTCAAAAAGTTGAGTGGGTGGGGCTAACTTCACGCTATCCCCCAGCAGTTTTCCTTGATTTTCTCGCTTATTTGAGCAGAACGAACGAAAATTTTTGCGGAACAATCCGGAACAAACGAAGACCTATCGATCCATGTATAAAAAAGTTCAAAAAGTTGAGTGGGGGGGGGGGCTAGCTCGCCGCAGTTTTCCTCGATTTTCTCGCTTATTTGAGCGGAACAAACGAAACTTTTTGTGGAACAATCCGGAACAAACGAAGATCAATCGATCTATGTAAAAAAAAGTTGGAAAAGTTGAGTGGGGGGGGGCCAGCGTGAAGTTAGCCCCACCCAGTTTTCCTCGATTTTCTCGCTTGTTTGAGCGGAACAAACGAAAATTTTTGCGGAACAATCCGGAACAAACGAAGATCTATCGATCTATGCAAAAAAAAGTTGAAAAAGTTAAATGGGGGGGGGCCATCGTGAAGTTAGCCCCACCCACGGTTTTTCTCGATTTTCTCGCTTATTTGAGCGGAACAAACGAAAGTTTTTGCGGAACAATCCGGAACAAACGTAGAACAATCGAATGCACTAACTTTTTTTTCAAATTTTTGTATGGGTGGGGCCAACTTCACAGACGTTACTGTAAGAGTACTCCGCGTGAGACAGCGCCTATAGGTTGTAAATGAAAGTTCTACTCTGACGCGTATGTACCTTTCCGCCTGACAATTATCTTGTATTACGTTCCATCATAATCATAAAAATTTACAATCTACATCCAGCTAAAATAAACATAATCCTTTAAGCGTTTTCAATTATATCGTTCAGATTACTTGTAATTATTGTAGTTTCATAAACAGACTTCTTAATTAATTATTTTAACCGTTACATTTAACAAAACAATTTTTTTCTACTTTTTAATGGTTGCCGCTTTTATGTTTCTAAAACTCAACACATTCACTATCACGCATGTTAACAAAACACCTTACAAAACTTTTCAACTTCAGTCTATGAAAAAAAAAACGAAACGAACCGATACAATACCAAAAGATAACTAATGAAACAAAAAATGAGTTCAACACAGGCAAGTGCAAACAGTTGTATTAACCCTTTATAGGTCAGTACTACAGGGAAAAATATAGATGTTGTAAATTGTTATATTTTTCTTTATAGGGACTTGAATAATGTATATATTTCTAATGCCAAAACAGTAAGACATTTCTTTTTTGTTGATGTTAAGCCCTGGTAAGTATGCTTACCAAGGAACTTTTACTAAATTGGAATCACATGTTTAGTGGTAAGAATACTTATTAAAACAACTTGTAGTACTATAACCCAAAATTTTGTTGAACAGCTTATCTTTACTTTATATTAGCATGAATGGTTGCTTTCCCGTAAAAAACTCGAATTTTCTAAGCACTGAACAAAAGTAACAACAAAACAAAACGGTAGCATACGCTGGTACGAGTCCTTACCACATTTGTGCAACTTACGACACAAATGGTCGATACGTGCTTATTTTAAAATCTACTTACTAGAAAACATCTATAAAACCATTAAATGCCAATAAGGTTTAACTGCATACCTTATTCTAAATAAAACCGACCTTATTGCCAGTGGTAAGTATATGTACCAAAGACCTATAAAGAGTTAAACTAGTCAAAGACATTAATTTTAATGATACGAAATAAACAATTTGAAATGATAAACAACGAATCACTGGAATTGTTTACTCTCCTGTTATTATTCAAGCGCATTAGTCTTATATTATTACTTATGACCAAAAATAAAACTAAGTCTTCATTAAAAACCTACTTTTCATAAATAATAATGTAATAATAGTAAATAATGTAACGAAAAATAACAATGTAAGAATAACAACAGTAAAAGTTTTAGTTATTAATGGTAAACTAATGTTCGATTAATAAAATATTTTTTAACAGATGAATTGAACGTGTTTTCATTATAATATTAAACTTAGAGTGAATTAGTGTTGTATGGAATTTTGTTTTTGATTATGCTGTGCGTATTTTTAATTAATGCGCATGCTCACTTGTGTTGCCGGTTGCCTACGTAGGAGTACTCTTAGCGTAGGCAGACTCTAGTCTATCTTAATATTAATATTAACTAAATTTCTTTTAAATATTCTAAATTTCATTTTTAAAAGCAATCAGATTCAATTTAAAATTTCATTTTTAAAAATTTGATTTTCTTTAGTTTTTATTTGTTTTTTATTGTAATTTTTTATGTGTTCATAGTCTAAGCTTAAGTTGTCACTACCGGCTTTTAGTAGCGCAGTCTGTAGAGCTCATAGGAACTACTTGTGGTTATGGATATGCTTATGGAAGCCTTCGCCGCTACCTCAAAGAGGAGCAGCCGCTGGCAAGCGAAGGGGAGGTCGTCTTTATCGCTGCCTAAATGATTAGGAGCAGTCGCCGACGCAGCGATCACCTTTTACCGCTGCCTCAGAAGAGAAACAGTTGCAGGTGAAACGAGGGGTAGGGAAGGGAGGTGAAATAGCAGAAAGAAATGCTCAATGTAGAGTGCTAAATCTTCTCCATATCGACCCTCTCGAATGAGCGGATCGATACTGACTGATCAGCTTCACCACTACCGCATTCGCCAGTGTGTAGATGCCGGCCGTGTTGGCGATGTTGGTAACGTGCTCGCCTCTCATCACGCGGTCTTGGGTTCGAATCCCACTCGGGCATGGCATTTTTTCATACGTTACAAAAAATTCATTTCATCCTTCACCGTCTGCATTAGCAGCAATTTGCAAAACAGTCGGACGTTAAACCAAAAAAAAAAAAAAAACAGTGTGTAGATACATTTTGCCACTTGGTACATGCACTGCGAGAGGTGTGACCGCTACGCTATCTATCGGCAGCAGCAAACCCCATCACAGCGCCAACAGTGGGCAAAATATGAACTACGGACCGGCGTAAAAGTAGTACAGTATCAAAGTAAGAAGCACAAGTGATATCAAAAGTAGGATTGCTCAAGCTAGAAAATAAAAAAGCCTTTGAAATAAAAAAAACTTATACTGATTACAAACATTGATTTAGAGATTAGGAAAAATTTCTTAAAACATTATGTTTGGAGTGTAGCATTATACGGGAGTGAAACGTGGGTGATAGGGGCTGTAGGAAAGAAGAGGATAGAAAGTTTTGAAATGTGGTTATACATGAAAATGTTAAAGATTAGGTGGGTGGACAAAATAAGTAATTTAGAGGTTCTTAGGGGAGTGGATGAAAAACGAAGTATATGGATGCATCTTACCAGAAGAAGGGACAGGCTAGTGGGACTTATTTTAAGACATCCCGGTATTGGGCTATCAATAATGGAGGGTAATATTGAGGGAGTAAATTGTAGGGGGAGGCAAAGATTAGAATATAATATATTAAACAAATTACAAAAGATGTAGGGTGTTACAGGTACGTAGATATGAAACGACTTGCGCAAGATAGAACAACTTGGAGAACTGGATCAAACCAGTCAAGAGACTGATGACAAAAAAAAGCTTAAGTAAATTAAAATGCTACAGGTAGATAATGATGATAATGAAAATGAGCGATGAAAAAATTCCAGACCTGACCGGGAATCGAACCCGGGACCCCGGCGTATAATCAAGTTGCGGTAATCACTACGCCAACGGGCCGGCCAAAGATTTATCCCACCCTCAAGATTTTCTTAAAGTTTTACGCTTTGCACCAACAGAAAACATTATATATTAATTAACATTTACTTTGTACAGCAATATAGAACAACACAACGCACGTCTAATATATCTTGATGGCACTGGCATTAATTAACTAAAGTCCATGTAATTTAAATAGAAGCTTCCGTAATAAGTATTTTCACTCCCACACATGTAAAGTGGTTGCAGCAGTTTGTATAGTGTGGTGCAAAACGTACTACTACTTCCATACTCTTGATTATAAACAAAAATGAGTAATAGGCACAAATCACCATCTATTTTTAATGTTTACTTTTTTTAATATATTACTTTAATGTCAAAATAAATACTTTATAAATCAGAATATCAAATTATTTTATTTAATTAATTATAGATTGTATTATACTCTGCAGTGTTTGCTTTTATAACTGTCAACACAAAATGTAAGGCTGTTTCTATTTTAAAGACATAATTATATAAAAATATCTTCTTCTTCTCATGGTGCAGATCCGTTTCGGATGTTTGCGATCAGCAAGGCTATTTTTACTTTGTTTGTCGCTATTCTGAACAACTCGCTGGAGGTCTTCCCACACCACGCCCTCAGATTCTGCAGCCAGGATACTCTCCTACGCCCCGGTCCTCGTCTTCCGCTCACCTTCCCCTGTATTATGGTTTGAAGCAGAGCATACCTTCCCTCGTTCCTCGTAATATGGCCAAAGTACTGCAACTTCCGAATCTTGACAGTGTCCATGATTTCCTTATCTTTCTTCATTCTTTGAAGGACTTGGATGTTTGTAATGCGGTCCCTCCATGATATTCGCAACATTCTGCGATATAACCACATTTCAAAGGCTTCCAGCCTCTTCGTGATAGCCGCGTTGAGTGTCCATGATTCGACGCCGTACAACAAGATCGAAAATATATAACATCTGAGCATGCGCATCTTGATGTCTAAATGCAAATCATGGCATTTGAAAATCTTGCTCATACTGTTGAAGGCAGCTCGTGCTTTCCCGATTCTGCACCTGATCTCCTGAGTGTTATCCCACTGTTCATTTATCATGGTGCCCAAATACGTTGTCTGTGTCACCCGTTCTATAGGTTGGTCGTGGACATAAAGGTTGGCATTGGTGATGTTTTCCTTACTAACCACCATAAACTTGGTCTTATTACTGTTTATGTGCAATCCGTATCTTCCACTTGCCTCCACTATGCGGTTCATCAACCTTTGTAGTCCTTCCAGGCTGTCAGCAAAAATCATGGTGTCGTCAGCATACCTAATATTATTCACCCGTGTACCATTCAACAAGATGCCCTCCTCCACTCCTTCCAGAGCCTCTCGGAAAATTTGTTCCGAATAAACATTAAACAATATGGGTGACATAATACATCCTTGTCTCACTCCTCTTGCCACTGGAAATTCCTCAGTCTCTCCTTCCTCTAATCTGAGTGCCGCTGACTGGTTCCAGTACAGGTCAACAATTAGGCGGAGGTCCTTGTCATCAATACCAATGCGTTTTAACACGTCCATCAATCGATGATGCTGCACCCGGTCAAATGCCTCTTTATAATCTATCAGACACACGTATATGTCACAATTAAATCCCTACTCCGCTGGAACAAAACCTGCACCGAGAACAGTGCCTCCCTTGTGCCCACTGCATTAATAAATCCAAATTGATTTGGAGAGATGTATTCTTCACATAATCTGTAAATTCTCCGGTGGGTTATTTTAAGGAACAGCTTTAAGAGATGACTCATAAGACTTATAGTCCTATAGGCATCGCACTTCCTTGCTCCAGGCTTCTTAGGTATTGCTAGGAACTCCGACCTTCTCCATTCCGTGGGTATGATTCCTGTGTTATACACTCTGTTGAACAGTCGAGCAAGCCTCCTAAGTCCTTCCCCTTCGAGTAGCTTGAGGATCTCTATGTTAATATTATCTGGTCCCGGCACTCTTCCATCCCTAATCTGCCTCAGCGCTACTTCCACCTCCTCCTCCATTATGTCCGGTCCACTCACCCCCACCTTCTCTGTGGGTTCTCCTCTTTCCTGATCTTTGAATAGCTTTCTAAGGTATTCCCTCCAGGTGTTCTTCTTATCCTCGATGTCCACAACCAGTCGTCCCTCCGAATTCACCAATCCTCCTACTCTGCTCCTCTGCAGCCTCCCCGACATCTCCCTCACCTTACGATGGACGTTGAAATCGTCATGTCTTCTTTGTAGATCTTCTATTTCCAAACATTGCTCTATTCTTTCTCCTTCCTTCGCTTTTCTGATCTCCGATCTAATCAGTCTGTTCAGTCTTCTGTATTCCTCGTTATTATCCTTTACTAGTCTCCTTTGTTCCATCAAATTAAGGATGTCAGCCGTCATCCATTGTTTCTTCTTTTTTCCTCTGTCATTCTTAAGGTAATCTTCCTTTACTTTGTCTACGACTGTTTTCAAGACTTCTAGTTGTTCATCTATTGCAGATTTACCATTCATACTACTCACCAACAAGTCATTGATCTCCGCCTTCATTCTCACTCTCAGAGACTGATCCCTCATTCTTCTCATCTCATACTTTTTATATGTTTTCCTCTTGATGTTCTTGAGTCTAACTCTAAAATCTCCAATGACAGGCACATGGTCGGAGTCGATATCCGCCCCCGGAAATGTTCTCACACACATACAACTGTTTCTAAATCTCCTGTTAATCAATATTATAGTCTATCTGGTTTCTTATTATCTTATCCGGCTTACTAAGAGGCGATATCCACGTGTATAGCCTTACAGGGGGCATTCTGAACTGCGTGTTCAACACAACCGAGTCATTCTCCTCAGCGAACCTCTCCATAACATCTCCCCGTTGATTTCTTTCACCTAGACCATTGGGTCCAATATAGGCCGAGCAAAATCCTGCTCCTAATTTTGCATTGAAATCACCCATCGTTATAACCACCTCCTGTTTGGGGATGGTGTTGATAATGTCCGTGATACATCCGTACAGTTTTCCACCTCTTCATCTGGCCCGTCCGTTGTTGGGGCATATAACTGGATGATGTTGATATTCACAGGCCTGGCTTCCAGTTGCAGCACCATTACTCTCTCTGAGACAGGAATAAAGTTTTTCACATTCCTTGCAACCTGTTGTGTAACTATCATCCCCACACCCCGCTCAAACCTGCCGTCAGCATTACCAGAAAAATAAACTTTATGTTCGTCGACCTGTACTACTCCTGTTCCTGACCAGCACATCTCGCTTATACCAAGGACATCCACATTCAGTCTTCTCATTTCCTTTGTAGCATTGTTTATTTTGCCCTGTTGCGCCATCGTCTTGGCATTCCATGTGCCTATCCTAATCCTCTCTCTCACATTCAGGGAATCTTTCAATGGACTGCTCATAACTGCTTCCCCCGGAGATCCGATTGGGAAGCTTACTCCGGAATTGCATTAGTTCTGAACATAGCCATTGCTTATATACTAGGACTCATCCAAAAGGATCTTTAATGAGGTGGGTGTCCTTCCATCACTTCCTCATCCTACTGCCATTGTCCATCTTCAGTGGATCATCCGCATTTAAAGCCAGTTTCCCAACTCTAGGACAGTAGACTGCCCCAACCCTTGCTCGCTCATCCGCCCTCATGAGACCGTTGGCACTTCGCAAGGGGAGACACCTTATCCCGGGAGACACTCGGCCGGCTGTTTGCAGCACCAATTGTGCTGGGCGATGGGATCGCCAACCTCTACGCCAAGATATAAAAATATACATAGTCTTTTATAAATGTATAGGATTATATTATAGTACAAATAAATTCACCAGTTCAGTTTGAGTTTCTGTTTAGTACATAAGAGATTAAAGTGTACGCAATACCGGTCAACGAAGAGTGAAAAACGTGATTTACGAAGCCAATCCAAAAACATTATTTACAGTGTGTATAATTACTTTAAAGAACTTCTGTATAGTAATCCTGAAGCAACAATTCGTGAAATGTTTTCATCAACCCAGGAAGTGACTGCAACTGCTTGCTCATGCAGCCACAGCACTATATATATACTAAAATAGGATTATACAATTAAACACAATAAATTACTTTAAAAGAATTAAATTCATACGAAAGTATTAAACACTGGTAACAATTTAGTGGCATACTTTTCTAACAACCAGTACATTTGCTGACTACTCGAAATAAACGGACGAGGCAAGTAGAGGGACGTGTACAGTGCAAGCTTCTATTGAAATTACATGGACTATAACTCCGTAGGAATAGGTCATTAGCCAGTCGCTCGTAAGGAAAAAATTAACAAAATTTATTTTGTTTTTCAACGTAGACTCCCCTTTTCTAAAAAGATTAGATGAATGAGTTAATGAAGAATACTTACGGAGACGACTTTCAACAGAAATTCTTTTAAATCGCCTTTCATTGTGAGGTTCACGTCTGATTCTATTGTGCTGTTATATTCTGCAACAGATAATGCAACATGAATATTTTCATCAAAATCGAACAACCGGAGTAGTAGTTTATTCGTACGACTTTTCACTTTTATGCATTTTTTTCTAAAACGGTTCCTACCATTTTTTTAAAAATCGCCTTATTTATTTAATAATTTTTTTTATGCTCTACATGATAGGGCGAACGGCCTGCTGAGTTTCTTGGGCCTGTGTTTTCGTGGTCAAAATGTTTTTTAATTTTTAAGATTGCGCCCTAAATATGCATTCTAAGGTAAAAAAGAATAGAGCCTACTTAAAGTTGTAGCAGGCTAAAAAACCTACAAATTTAATTTTAAACATTTTTTCTACAATGCTTAGTTTAGTGTCAATTAGTGCATTTCATTATTTCATTCATTAAAATCGTTTAAAATTTTTAATATTGCGGTCTTAGTATGAATTCTACGACAAAAGTGTAGTACCCTATAAAAATTAGTTATAGAAAATTGAAAAAAATCTACAACTTTTGTATCAAGCGTATTTTCTATACACCCCAGTTTAGCGTCAATTAGTGATTTCTCGTACTTTTGTCCAACAATGGTTGATATTCATTTTGCGTCATTCACTCATTATTAAAATTAGGTTATGTTTTTCATTATACATTGTTTAGTCATGATTAAACATAGGTTATATTGTTCATTTGCTTTATTGACAAGAAAAATTTGTATGTTTCATACCAGATGTTCAAAAATTGATACCTTAAAAATCCCATTTTTACCGATTTTGATGAGAAAAAACCAGAAAATCACTAATTGCCGCTAAAATTAAGCGTTGTACTAAAAAAATGAAAAAAAGTTGTGGTTTTTAAATGTTTCGCAACTTTGATTATACACTACACTTATGCCCTAAATTGCATAGGCTATCGAAACACAATTTTTTTTAAATTATTTTTTTCTAAGAAAGCACAGCCTCCCTAAGAATTTCAGAAAACATGTCACTTATCCTATCTTTGCATTAAAAATGTAGTAAATGAGGCGATTTTTTAAAAAAAACTATCATAAAAGCCGTATTTTAGAAAATCGCAAAGAAGTAAAAAATTGTACAAGTAGGCTAAATTACTACTTTCGGATGAATGATTTAGCTAAATAAAATTGTTCGAGTCAGGACCCCTTTTGGTAAGTAACTTAAGTTCGAAATTTCAACTTGGTAGGATATTCCGTTCTTGAGATATTTTGTTCACACGTATACACACACGCACGCACACACATACACACACACAGACCCATCGCTAAAACCATATTTTTTGAGGTTCAGGGGCGTGAAAAATCCACATAAAAACAATTCTTTCTTTCCATATACATTCATATAGGGCAAAAGAAGGTAATAAAAAAGAAAACCATTAAAAGATAAAGTAGGCGTAGTACTGAGACAATCATTGCAGCGTTCTACTTACTTCTTTGATAAACTATTTCCAGTGGTTCCATTTCGAACCTGTCTTTGGTGCAGAGTATCTGAATAACACTTCGATCACTTTGTACGTATGACACTAAAGAGTTCCTCAAATCTTTCGCCAAAAATTGGTACATATCCTCCATCAAACCAATCACCACATCTCGGTACAACTTTGGGAAATGGTCCGGTAAGTGTTGTTCAATACTCTAAAAAATTAAAAATATCAATTAAAGAGACACCAAATGTATTATTTTATAGTTGTGGTATAGTTACTTCACTCACGAGAATGCCTTTGATTTTAACGAGAGGTATACTAAGTGACATGTTAGTTGAGACTACTGTTCAAATGGACATTAAATAGAATTACTAACTGTTTTGAAAACCTTACAGTAAAATTTTCAGGGCAATTCTCTTCTTCCTCACCCTCTTTCCTTATCGTTACTTTTATAGGCTGCTATTTCTATTGATGTTATAATAACAGGATGACATAATGTTCTCAATTTAGACATACTCTATTATTATAATTTTGTACTCTAACTTATCTTTTTAATAAGATTCGTAATAACATTGCTGGTTAGTTTCCGCTGATGTATTGTATAGATTATGTTATTACAATAATAATCACTAAACAAGATATAGTAAATAAAATATACACAATTTGCTTGTGTTTGTAAAGGCTACAATAGGTCATCATGAATAGTAGAAATGCATGGCCAATACTTCTCAACAGTATGTCATAAAATATAAAAGGGGGGCATTAGTGGGCATGCGCGACTGCTTTCGTGACAACTCTGCCAACACAACACGCAGGGTTACACATACCCAGACCACAAACCGTACATCGTAGAACCTTTTTTAGGTTAACTGTAATAATATAACTGTTTGTTACTGTAAACAGAAACGTTGGTTTCTCGAGAACGTGGTTGGACTATTCACAGTGCAGAACGAAATCTAATATCCAGTGTCATGAAATTTTGTGAAAGTGAAACTAAACAAAAATCGCCTTTCGGGCCTCTTAACCGTGAGCGAGCGGCTAACAACTGTGATTCTTCTCTTTCCACAATTATTTAAAATATTAAGAAGGAAGTTAAAGAAAGTTAAGAAGCTAATTCTTCTTCATCAGTTATTTTTTTGACACCTGGTAAAAAAAAGGGAACGGCCAAAATATACGTAAGAATGCATCATTGAACAGCTTTGACAAACATTTGGTTGTCATTGTCGAAATTATGGAGGATAATTATATCAATAAGAAACTAGTGCCGACATGTGGAAAGTTTTCACCGGTTTAAAAAAAAAGGCTTAAGTTTACTTGGAAACTTTGTACGTTAAGAAAAATATTTTAAAGGAAATGGGTTTTAAGCGGAAAATTTTCAGTGATAACGAATTGCATTAAATTTGAAGGCAACATGTCATTAACAAACAGTGCAATTACACGGTAGTGAGATGTAGTATCTCACTGTTGAGGTTGGCAGCGCACAGTAAGAATTTCTTTTGCCTTCCTCACAGCCCATCCATACAAAAGGTGCATTCTCGTGACTGAAGCGCCTACAACGTGACTGAAAGCCTACGGTCGACGTGTACACAAGTGGAAGAATGGCTTGATAAGGCGACAGACCATGAACACGTATCATTGACTATTTCGTGTTCAATTAGTGAATGACTCAATTTTGCGCCAACTTGAATACTCCCAGGTAACGGGCTGACGCTGTTTTGCTTCACGTCTACATAATAAATAATAATCTTTATTCTACATATTATAATAGTCTACAACATTAAGGCAAAATACACAAATCAGTATAATAATGAAACAAAGTTAAATTAAATGAAACAAACAGAACTTTTGTATAAAATGTGGGTATAGGTATTTCCTGTAGTCTGTAGCTGTGATGGAGGACACCATTCAAGTGCGATGTCAATGATGTATCGACATATAGACAATATTGTAACAAGATCGAGAACAGACGGGATTGCTCACGAATCTTCTAAATTTCCATTGATAAACATAGTTAAGAAATAATAAAATAACAATAACAATACACAATAGATCAGTTTTGTAAATGACAGTTGTAACCATAAAAGTGTCTATTCATTCATAAGGGTATTGTGTGTTATAAAAAGGGTATTTTTATAAAGTTGTTTACGTTTTCTATTTACAATAGTTGACCTATTAACAAAAGGGATTTTTCTAGCATTCATTAATAAAGAGTTATTTTTGTAATTGAGTAGATTTCTCTAAATTGTTCTGGAAAAATCTTTATGAATGAGTAGGTATAAAAAGAGACCCGCCCCAAGGTGGTCAGTCAGTATTCGTGTGATCTTTGCCGAAGCGTAACGGGTGTGTATACAGGTTATACATCCGAGTATTGTATCCGTGCAAGATTGTTATACCGTTTCTTTGTTGTGTGTGTGTATTGTAAAGTTGTTAATGTGTAGTTTTATGAATTCAGTTTGTGTTGTATGTTAGTGTAATCGCAAAAAAGTTTGTAGAATCGCTTATCATTGCTTGTAAAACTGTTCATAAATAATCGTTTGTAATTACTGCGCATAACTTTTGTTTGTAATAGTTATATCTTGCTTCTATAATTAATTTTTGTATCTGGTAAAATTTGTTAATTTATTTTGTAATTAATTGTAAATTATTAGTTAAAATGGCGAGTTCGGTAGACATGACCGTATTAATGGAAATGTTAAATGAAATTAAGGCAAGCAATGATGAGATTAAGGCAAGTAATGAAAAAACCAATAATAACGTACAGGCAATTAAAGATGGAAATGAGGAAACCAATAACAAAATACAGGCAATTAAAGATGAATTAAAATCAGGTAATGATGAGATAAAGGCAGAATTAAAAGTAGAGTTAGGAAAAATTAGGGATAATGTAGACAGTTTAAATAATAGGGTAGATTCAGTAGAATTTAAGTTAGAAGAAAATGTTAAAGAAGTGAGGAAAACCATGGTAGAATTTGTAGAATCTAGGTTAGAAGAAGTAGATAAGGCTATAGACATTAGGTTTAAGGACATTATTAAAACTGTGAAATCAAGTGAAAATCACGGCTCGGTAATTCACGCCGACAGTACATCGTCCGGGCGCGGAATTAGTGTGAAAGCGCCGAAATTTGACGGAAGTTCTTCGTGGCAAGTCTTTCGACGACAGTTCGAGGCAGCAGCCGACTTCAACACATGGTCACCGGCAGAGAAAACTACAGTGCTAATGACTTCGCTACAAGGCCAGGCAGCGGAAGTTCTACGCGCCGTACCGGCGACCGCAGGGTACGAAGAAATTGTCGCAGCACTAGAAGGGCGATACGGCGAGCATAACTTGGTGGCCATCTACAAGTGCGAATTACGGGGACGAAGACAGAAGCCGGGCGAAACCTTGCAAGAATTCGCCCTGGATATTGAACAACTCGCGCAGAAGGCTTTTCCAGAACAGCCTGCCGGGTTTATTCAGGAAGAAGCGGCGCAGTGTTTCGGCAATGGGGTTCGAGACGCCGAAATGAAGAAACACCTTATTCTACAGGGCCATAAGACACTCAGTGAGGCTCTCACTCAGGCCCTGCGTATAGAAGCTGTCACCGCATCTACAGATACACCAGCAAAAGTACGGAGGGTGACTGCCGACGAATACAACGGCTCAAATAGATTTGAAGCCCGGCCTAACCGAAGCACGCCGAGTCAAAACCATCGACGGACACCGACCAGCGAAAAGCAGCTGTGCTGGCAATGTGGAAAGCCAGGCCACTTTAGAAGGAACTGCGGAGAGAATAAGCCGATATCCGACCAGGGAAACGACGAAACGCCGGCGTAAAGAGGAGACCGCCGGCGCCGAAGATCTCTTCCCCTCCAGCCATCTTCAGTCTAGCCACCGTACGAGGAGGGTCAGACAGCCTCATCGCCGACGGATTGTTAAATAACAGGCTATGCTCTATTACCGTAGACACGGGGGCCTCTATTTCAGTAATTCGGCCGGACAAGGCGACCCGCTGCAAGAGGAGGAAAGTAAACCAGAAGTACGCCGTGCAGACCGCTTCGGGCAGCACACTGCCTATTAAGGACGAAGCCTTAGTTAATATAACACTCGGGTGTTACAAACTACAAGCCTGGGTGTTTGTCGCCGACATCGTGGACGAATTCATATTAGGGCTTGACATACTGAGATCACACGACGCTGCAGTAGCTATTGGACGCCACTTGCTGAAGTTGGGGCGGTGTGAAGTAGCGTTATGGAGTCCTTGCCTCAAGCCCAGCGATGCTGAAGTTGTACTAAAAGCGGACGAAGTGATACCTGCCCGATGCGAAAAGATTGTAACGGCTACACTGTCGAAGAATCTGGGCACCAACAGCGGCGTTACGGAAGCTGGTGAAATTACCGGAAAGGAAGGAGTGATCATCGGACGAGCTGTAGTACCGAACAGCAAGACGATCTCCGTCCGAGTAGCAAATTTGGACTCCTCGGATAAGTCGCTACCGAAGGGAACTGTTCTTGGCAACTGCGAACCAGTGACTTGGACATCTGTACCGCCAACTTCACTAAATCAAGGAAGGCGCCGGAAGAACCCGGAAATACAGCAACTGACAGCGGCAGCCGGCATTGAGCTCAGCGATAATACACCGAAGGGATTGGACAACTTAATCAGGGACTTCCAAGATATATTCGCGACCGAAGAAGAAGGATACGGCCGTACTAATCAAGTGTACCATCGAATCGACACGGGAGATGCTCAACCGATACGCCAGCCGCCGAGACGACTCTAGCGGTAGTTAGCAAAACGAGGAGAGGTTGATAAGATGGTGGAAGACATGAGAAGGCAAGGCGTCATCGAAGAGTCCGACAGCCCTTGGTCGTCACCTGGAGTGCTAGTAAAGAAGAAGAACGGCGAGTTACGATTCTGCGTTGACTACAGGAAGTTAAATGATGTAACCAAGAAGGACTGCTTTCCTCTTCCACGGATTGACGATACACTAGACACTCTTGAAGGAGCGAAATGGTTCTCTACACTCGACTTGAAAAGTGGATACTGGCAGGTTGCGGTTCATCCAGAAGACAAGGAGAAGACTGCGTTTTCGACTGGAAGAGGGCTTTGGCAGTTCACAGTGATGCCGTTCGGACTATGCAACGCGCCGGCCACTTTCGAGAGATTGATGGAGTCAGTTCTACGAGGATTGACGTTTGAATCCTGCCTCATCTATTTAGACGACATTATTGTGCTAGGGCGCACAGAAGAAGAACACCTGCAGAATCTAAGGAAAGTGTTCCAGCGGCTACGAGGCGTCGGGTTGAAGTTGAATCCGAAGAAGTGTAATCTGTTTCGGCGAGAAGTACAGTACTTGGGCCATGTCGTGTCAGCAGCAGGCGTCGCCGCAGACCCCGACAAAGTAAAGGCCGTGAAGGAGTGGCCTACACCACAAAACAAGCATGATGTCCGAAGTTTCCTAGGACTGTGCGCGTACTACCGCCGGTTTATTGAAGGCTTCTCCAACATTGCGAAGCCTTTGACACGCCTGACGGAGGATAAGAAGAACTGTCAGTGGGGACGAGAAGAAGAAGAGTCTTTTAAGCGGCTGAAAGAAAAACTATGCTCCGCGCCAATCCTGAGCTACCCGGACTCAGAAGACCGTTTCATCGTCGACACGGATGCCAGCAACGTCGGAATCGGAGGTGTACTCTCTCAAGTTCAAGGTGGTGAAGAGAAAGTTATCGGCTATTATAGCAGAACTCTGTCGCGACCGGAGAGAAACTACTGCGTGACGAGACGTGAGCTGTTAGCGGTCGTCAAGACGATTGAACACTTCCGGAAATATCTGTACGGGAGGGAGTTCACACTTCGGACCGATCATTCGGCACTGACATGGCTTCTGAACTTCAAGAACTTGGAAGGTCAAACCGCGCGCTGGGTCGAGCGTTTGCAGGAGTACAGCTACAAAGCCGAGCATCGCCCTGGGAAAAAACACTCGAACGCGGACGCCTTGTCAAGAAGGCCGTGTGCTCAGGACTGTAAGCACTGTCTGAAAATCGAGCAGCGAGGTGACGAGGCTGAGGTACGAATAATTACGACGGTGGCGGCAGATGGCTGGAGCGACGACGATCTTCGCGAGGAACAGCGGCAGGACCCGGACATAGGACCCCTGATCAACGAGAAGGAGTCAGGCCAACGACCATCGTGGGAAGATATCAGCTTGAGAAGCCCGGAATCAAAAAGCTACTGGGCGCAGTGGGACTCATTTTCCGTGAGGGACGGCTTGCTGTACAGAGAGTGGCAGTCAGTAGATGGCAGTAAGCGCGTCCCGCAGCTAGTACTTCCACGCACAAAGACCAAAGACGTTATGTCAGAACTACACGGTGGCACTTCTGGCGGACACCTCGGCGTCAAGAAGACTATGGAGAAGATACGTCAGCGCTACTACTGGCTCCACTTACGGGACGACGTCGAGAATTTCTGCAAGTTGTGTGACACCTGTGCGGCTAGTCGAGGGCCCCGGACTCGAAGTAAAGGACAAATGCGGCAGTACAATGTAGGAGCTCCGTTTGAGCGCATCGCCATCGACATTGCTGGTCCGTTTCCCGTGACAGACGGCGGAAACAAGTATCTGTTAGTGACCAAAAAAAGTTGTGTTGTAAAGTTGTGTGGTAACCCAAAGAGGCGACCTGCACAAGATTATGTAAAGTGAAGACGAAGCCTCCACCAGATTTCGCATGGCAAAGTAAGGTGCCAGACATCAAACTAAGTAAGGAGGAATATCCACCGAAGTAGACGACAACCACCATACTGAGTAAGAGGTACAAGCACAGCGAACTTCACCAGACAAAATGTAGTGCAGCAACAGACTAAAAAAATGAAAGTAACGGCTCAACTGTGTTTCACCAGACACTGAAATGAAAACACAGCCAAACTGGTTCTTTAGGGGCATAGAAAAACCTCCACCACTCTGCCTAAGGAAAACGGCAACAGGATTCGGCAGAGTAAATCCATATTTCCATTCTCTGAATCTATGCAAAGCATAACCCAGAAATTCTAGCAGGTAGAGCTAAACTCGCTGTTGGAAAAGCGAAGGTGTGATTTAAAAATCAATCTCGGGTCTAAGAATGAAAAATATTACACAGACAAATTGGAGTGAAAATAATAAAATATTAATTTATTTAAAACTAAACTTAAACAAAAATTGAAACTAAAGTAAAATATGTTTTTTTCCTACTTTGTAATAAAAAAATTATTAATGAAAAAGTGATAAGCAAATCAATAATAGTTATAAGAATATAATAATAACTTAGTTAAAATTAAATGAATCAAAAATAACGGGAACAAACAAAAACAATAAAAATAACTACAGAAGCTTGTCAATGCTAACAAAAATAATAATTGAAAGGTACTTAATTTAAGGATTATAAAGAAATAATAAGTTAGAACGGAACTAGCCTAGTGTTTGTCAGATGGACGATTTAAAGAAAGAAAATTACCGGACAAAATCATTTAAAAAATTTCATAAAAAAATTTATTAAAATTATTTAGTTAAAATTTAGAAATCATTAATAAAAGAATATTAAAATATCGGATTAAAATTAAAACTTGGCTTTACAAAAAAAAAAAAGAAAAATATAAAAATGTAATTTGCAGAAACTACCTAGAATTGAATTAAACAGATAAATTGAAAGAAAAGAATTTATGTGTGAATACGAGAAATAAAGGTGACGTATTTTTATTTGAAAATCAGTTAACAAACCATTTAAAACAAGAAACTATTTAAAGGAAAACTTAAACAAATAAACTATTTGGCAATTAATTTTAAAGACAAAATTTAACAAAAAAAATGTAAAAAAAAGAACTCATAAAAACTTAAAAAATCTATTATCTAGAAAAACCCTTTACAAAAAAAGAAACAACGTTACATTACAGAAAAAAAACTATGATTTTATTATTAGAATTAAAAAGAAATTAAACAATGAAAAACAAGGTTTGTTTGAAATCGTTTGAACTGACTTCCACACAAAAATAGTTCCAAATAAAAATAAAAATTTACGAAGAGAAAAAAAGTTTAAAGTCGAAGCGACTGACACTGAAAAGAGACCATTGGAGGTGATCATTGGAATATCTTAAGGTTGTGAGAAGCATTTGAAAACAAAACATCTTCTCCGTAAAAATTATTTCAACCAAAAAATTTAATGTGAAATGATAATAAAAAAAGAAATTGAGAGAAAAAAAACTGATTTTAAATTTTAATATTAAGTTGGAATGCGAAAGGCATACCAAATCTAAACTTTTATAATAAAATTATTAAAAAAATATTACTTAAAAATATCGGGGAAATAGTTTTACATTAAATGCACCAAATATCTTAAAATAAAAACATGCCGTATTAAATTTTAGCCAAAATCCTAACCGGAATTAAATAATAAATTTTAAATTTAAATTTTAGATAAAGTTTAAAGAAAATCATTACGGATAAATTACCTGGAGCTTATAAGGATGTTCACTCGTCCACAGCTACAAAGCAAAGGCGTAGAATATAAGAAAAAATTAACGCACGAGAAAAATTAAACGTTGACATTGAAAAAGACGGTTCAATGTTCATAAAAAGAAGCGTCAGCGTAAATCGTAAATACAGAGTACATATCACGCGACGGTCGATTGTATTGACAGAGATGGAAATTCAATTATTAGAACAATTACACATATTATAAAACCCATATAAGCCTAACGTAACGTTAGCGAGGAAAAATATTAACGGAAAAAACCAAGAAATATAACACCGGATATTCGCTTTAGAAAAATTCAATACAGAACTTCTAGTTAACAATGATTTTAATATAAAATTGATTAATAAAATTTATAAAACGAAATAAAAATTACAGGGTGTCTAAACAATTTATTGACACTTAAGAAAATTATTTGAATTTAAAAAAATTAACAGACAAACCTGTCTGCTATTGTAAGATGTTTCAAGGAATCCTGAAATATCTTACACCTCCCCCCCTAAAGAAAATTTCCATCTCTGGGCAATACATGTGTGTATAACTAAAACAAGGACATCTCCTTTCTTATGTTGAGAAAAATAATCAATTAAATTTTACATTTTACTAAGTATGACTTTAACAAGATAGTTATAATTTATTTAAAAGCAGTCATTTGCAATTAGTTAAATCATTTGAAATAAGAACAATTAAGTCTTTATCGCAAAGTTGATATCGTAATACTAGGTGGCTTAGCCTGATGATTGATTTGTGACATTAATTTTATTTTAAAAAGTACATATTCATTTAAAAGTGTTATCACGCTTAACCATGAATACAGTATAATTTGATAAAAATACGTTTGTGTTATAATAGTACTCCAGTCATTAGGTAATTTAATGGGTTTGTTTAAGTTTGCGGGTAAAGGATCGATTTGATTAATAATTGGGAAGGATGTGTTCCAATGTTGGTTGAGAATGTAGGACAAATTGTTTGTCATAGGTGGCGAGAAATCAACAAAATGTAAAAAAGGTAGTGTAGGAATATTGGTCCATGATAGTGGAATGAAGTGTTTCAACTGGAAAGTTGTAGGAGATCTATAGTCGCAAGGAAAAACAGTATGGATAAGGGTTTTGAGGTTATGTTGCAGTGTACATTTACAAGGCAGTTGTACATGAGTGACGCCGATGTTAACAGAAGTAAGAAGGATTGAGGAATTAGGACAATTAATAGTAGTATTAGGAAGAATATTGGTGATTAGAAATTCAACTGGTGACTTCTCAAAGATGGACATCAACATTGATGGTGTGCAATGGAAAACACAAAACTTCTGCAATTCTTGAATTGAAGCTCCCTGGATGATTTGTCGTAGGCAAGATGTTTTTAACATTGGATTTGACGTGTGGCGAGGCAGTAAGCATAATCCTTTGTCTGGTTGGCAAGTTGGAGAGGAATGTTCAATAATTTGCACTCTGGAGGTTGAATTGATAATGTAGAAAGGTTCACTTGATAAAACGCATGATTCTTTGTACCATTGAAGAGGAACAGGTGAATACTTGTACAGTTCGTAGTTTGAAGTCAATGTTTTTAGCGGAATTTGTATTTTTATTATAATTTGTTTCTTGTAAAAACTGCATGTTGTTAACTTTAGATGCTGATATTTTTTAAGTTGACGCAAAGGTATAGCTAACTCTTTGTTATGGTATTGAATTTTGGTTTGCAATTTTTGAAGATCATTAAGTAGAACTTGTGAACTTAAAATATCTGTTGGAACTTGATGAGAAAAACAGTCCTGTTTGATTTTGTTGTAGTGAGTATCATATGCGGAAACAAAGATGTGTAGATAAGCAAAGTAGAAATAATGAAGAATG
Source organism: Catonia carolina (assembly GCA_035578175.1). Taxonomy (NCBI): domain Eukaryota; kingdom Metazoa; phylum Arthropoda; class Insecta; order Hemiptera; family Achilidae; genus Catonia; species Catonia carolina. The sequence goes on from JAQMRL010000004.1 coordinate 8,345,985, forward strand.
GAAAACCAGTTTTTTGTTTCTTGCGTTTCTTGTTCCTGTAAGTGTAGTGCAATATCTTTAAAATCTTGTTCAGATTGATGAAATAATTGTTGAAGTTTTGAATCGTTGAGTTGAATTTGTTGGTTGTAGATGCTAAATGGCGGTGGTCTATGTGAAGAAGTTCTTATAAGTTGTTTAGATGTTGTGTTAGGAACTGCTCATTATATTCGACCGCATGTAATTCATCAGTAGTCGCAACAGAACAGCACCAGCTAAGGAAACGTCCGATTAAATCTAGCGTACGTCGTGAGCGGGATGGTTCAAGTCGTTCATTTTCATCTTGATTAAACAAAACGTGAGTTGTCGCATTATATAATTTATGAAGAGCATTTGGGAGTTGACACTGCTGTTCTTGTTTCATTTGACATGTCGGTTGTTCTTCTTGAAGATCCACAGTAGACGATTGGTTGATTAGGGTAAATAAAAATTGGGTAGAGTTGCGAGGAATCATTAATTCTGGAGTCTCAGGAGTACAAGATGAGTTGCTTTGGTTGAAGGTGCATGATGGGAAAGGGATGACATGTTCTTGAGTAAAGAAAGATGTTGGGTTTGTTAAAGGGATGGTGTAAATCAATGGGATTGAGGATTCGTAGATGAATGTATCGTGGATGGGAAAGAGGTAAATCCCATGAAAGATGTGAATAGGAGTTGTTTTTACGAATTGGTCAATGCCTAGGAGTATATTGAGAAGGATGTAATGACGTAATTGAAGGGTCATGGTGAAGGAAGCTATGACAATAATTTGGGTGTGAGCGTACTATTTTACAAAATTTCAGATTTCAATGTCAAAAGTCTAGTTAAGCATAAAGTGATTTTGTGTAAAACATTTTTTGTAAATATGTATTGATGTGAAATATATATTGATATGAAATATAATAGAAATTGATATTTATAGAACTTTTTTTTTAAATTAGTGAAATAAATTTAGGTATATACTGTAAATATTATATATTTTTTTTAACTTCGAAAATATTTGAACATTGATATATTTTAGCAAGACAAATTTTTTAATCAGTAAAACTTTAAATATATATATATTTTTTAAGTAGATTACTTGATTATGAGAAATAAATGTAAAAGAGATGTTTTTGTAATTTGAATATAAAAAAAATATTCGGAACGCGGCCTAATATGGAAATCAAATCTAAATTTTTGTTTGTAAAACGAATTATTTTGTATTTGGTGTTTTTTATGTAAAAGTAATTAAAATTAAATGCTTAAAATCTAAATTATACTTATAGAATAAAATCATCAGCTACACATTTGTTAACACAGAATTAAGTAAAAAGTTTAGTAGCGAAAATCGAGATAAATTGAATTTACGTTGTGTTTACTTTTTAACATAACATATTGTGACACTTACTGCTAAGGTCCGTTTCGGGATCTAGGTTATTAAATAATTAACACGCTAAAGTTTACAAATTACAAATATTTATTAGACTAAACGATTACAAAATAAATGATTAAACTAATTATAATTAAATAACACAATCAATGATTTAATAATTCACTTAAACTAGATAAACAATAAATCACTTACAACTTACTTAGCCTACTTACAATCACTTTATCACTTTACTTACAACACTAACTGAATTCACAAAGCTACACGTTACTTTACAATACACAAACACAAGAAACGGTATAACAATCTTGCACGCACACGATACTCGGATGTATAGACTGCCAATACACACCCGTCACTTTTCGGCAAAGATCACACGACTACTAACTTACCGCCTCGGAGGTCTCTCTTTTTATTACCTACTCACAAAGGCCGTTCTAGAACAATTTAGAAAAATCTACTCAAGTACAATAACAACACTTTATTAATGAATACTAGAAAAGTCCCTTTTGTTAATAGGTCAACTATTGTAAATAGAAAAACGTAAACAACTTTATAAAAATACCCTTTTTATAACACACAATACCTAAACTTTAATGATAGTTATTCAACCCTTATGAATGAATAGACCCACTTCTATTGTTAAAACTGTCATTTACAAAACTGATCTATTGTGTATTGTTATTTCTGTCCTTATTACTCTCTCTTGTTGTTTATTATTATTTCTTAACTATGTTTATCGATGGAAATCTAGAAGGTTCGTGAGGAATCTCGTCTTCTCTTCATTCCTGTTACATTGCCCCCTTCTTAAGGCTGCTCGTCCCGAGTAGCCCCTAAGTACGGTGCCAATTGATCGAGATGAACTACCATCTTCTTGGTCCCTGGGCGTCGCTGTACTCGGTAGACCACGTCGTTGATGCGATCGAGGACAGCATACGGGCCTTCCCATTGATTTTCCAGCTTAGGGCACCTTCCTTTCTTCCTTCTCGGTCTGTAGAGCCATACATGGTCACCAGGTTGAAATCCCGCGGAGTTAGCCATCAAGTCGTATCTTGCCTTCATTCGATCACTTGCTACTTGCAGATGTCGCCGTGCATACTCGTGGATTTCGTGGATACTTGCTACCAATTCCGCGGTGTACTGTTGCGCTGGTTGTTCCTTGTCAGGCGGGGCGCCGAACAGCAGATCACAGGGCAACCGTATTTCACGGCCGAACATCATCTTGGCGGGTGTCAAGCCGGTGGTTTCATGTATCGCCGCTCTGTAGGCCATCAAGAAAAGAGGAAGCTTCTGGTCCCAGTCTCGTTGACTTTTGGAGACTACCTTGCGCAGATGCTCTTCAATTGTCTTGATGTAGCGCTCGACTATTCCATCCGACTGCGGGTGTAATGCTGTTGTCCTTGTCTTGTGGACGCCCAATCGTTCCAGTACTTCTTGAAGTAGCTGCGATTCGAAGTTCCGCCCTTGATCACTGTGTAGCTCTCTCGGTACTCCAAATCGGGAGAACAGCTCGTTCACTAAGGTTTCCGCCACAGTAGCCGCCTCTTGGTTTGGGATGGCGTATACTTCCGGCCACTTAGTGAAGTAATCCATGGTCACTAACAGATACTTGTTTCCGCCGTCTGTCACGGGAAACGGACCAGCGATGTCAATGGCGATACGCTCGAACGGAGCTCCCACATTGTACTGCCGCATTTGTCCTTTACTTCGAGTCCGGGGACCTCGACTAGCCGCACAGGTGTCACACAACTTGCAGAAATTCTCGACGTCGTCCCGTAAGTGGAGCCAGTAGTAGCGCTGACGAATTTTCTCCATAGTCTTCTTGACGCCGAGGTGTCCGCCAGAAGTGCCACCGTGTAGTTCTGACATAACGTCTTTGGTCTTTGTGCGTGGAAGTACTAGCTGCGGGACGCGCTTACTGCCATCTACTGACTGCCACTCTCTGTACAGCAAGCCGTCCCTCACGGAAAATGAGTCCCACTGCGCCCAGTAGCTTTTTGATTCCGGGCTTCTCAAGCTGATATCTTCCCACGATGGTCGTTGGCCTGACTCCTTCTCGTTGATCAGGGGTCCTATGTCCGGGTCCTGCCGCTGTTCCTCGCGAAGATCGTCGTCGCTCCAGCCATCTGCCGCCACCGTCGTAATTATTCGTACCTCAGCCTCGTCACCTCGCTGCTCGATTTTCAGACAGTGCTTACAGTCCTGAGCACACGGTCTTCTTGACAAGGCGTCCGCGTTCGAGTGTTTTTTCCCAGGGCGATGCTCGGCTTTGTAGCTGTACTCCTGCAAACGCTCGACCCAGCGCGCGGTTTGACCTTCCAAGTTCTTGAAGTTCAGAAGCCATGTCAGTGCCGAATGATCGGTCCGAAGTGTGAACTCCCTCCCGTACAGATATTTCCGGAAGTGTTCAATCGTCTTGACGACCGCTAACAGCTCACGTCTCTTCACGCAGTAGTTTCTCTCCGGTCGCGACAGAGTTCTGCTGAAATAGCCGATAACCTTCTCTTCGCTTCCTTGGACTTGAGAGAGTACGCCTCCGATTCCGACGTTGCTGGCATCCGTGTCGACGATGAACCGGTCTTCTGAGTTCGGGTAGCTCAGGATTGGCGCGGAGCATAGTTTTTCTTTCAGCCGCTTAAAGGACTCTTCTTCCTCTCGTCCCCACTGATAGTTCTTCTTGTCCTCCGTCAAGCGTGTCAAAGGCTTCGCAATGTTGGAGAAGCCTTCAATAAACCGGCGGTAGTACGCGCACAGTCCTAGGAAACTTCGGACATCATGCTTGTTTTGTGGCGTAGGCCACTCCTTTACGGCTTTCAGTTTGTCGGGGTCTGCGGCGACGCCTGCTGCTGATACGATATGGCCCAGGTACTGTACTTCTCGCCGAAACAGATTACATTTCTTCGGATTCAACTTCAACCCGACGCCTCGCAGCCGCTGGAACACTTTCCTTAGATTCTGCAGGTGTTCTTCTTCTGTGCGTCCTAGCACAATGATGTCGTCTAAATAGACGAGGCAGGATTCAAACGTCAATCCTCGTAGAACTGACTCCATCAATCTCTCGAAAGTGGCCGGTGCGTTGCATAGTCCGAACGGCATCACTGTGAACTGCCAAAGCCCTCTTCCAGTCGAAAACGCAGTCTTCTCCTTGTCTTCTGGATGAACCGCAACCTGCCAGTATCCACTTTTCAAGTCGAGTGTAGAGAACCATTTCGCTCCTTCAAGAGTGTCTAGTGTATCGTCAATCCGTGGAAGAGGAAAGCAGTCTTTCTTGGTTACATCATTTACCTTCCTGTAGTCAACACAGAATCGTAACTCACCGTTCTTCTTCTTTACTAGCACTACAGGTGACGACCAAGGGCTGTCGGACTCTTCGATGACACCTTGCCTTCTCATGTCTTCCACCATCTTATCAACCTCTCCTTGTTTTGCTAGCGGTAGTCGTCTCGGCGGCTGGCGTATCGGTTGAGCATCTCCAGTGTCGATTCGATGGTACACTTGATTAGTACGGCCGTATCCTTCTTCTTCGGTCGCGAATATATCTTGGAAGTCCCTGATTAAGTTGTCAAGTCCCTTCCGTGTATTATCGCTGAGCTCAACGCCGGCTGCCTCTGACAGTTGTTGTAGTTCCGGGTTCTTCCGGCGCCTTCCCTAATTAAGTACTGTTGGCGGTTCAGATGTCCAAGTCACTGGTTCGCAGTTGCCAAGAACAGTTCCCTTCGTTAGTACCTTATCCGAGGAATCCAAATTCGCTACTCGGACGGATATCGTCTTGCTGTTCGGTACTACAGCTCGCCCGATGATCACTCCTTCCTTTCCGGTGATTTCACCAGCTTCCTTAACGCCACTGTTGGTGCCCAGATTCTTCGACAGTGTAGCCGTTACAATCTTTTCGCATCGGGCAGGTATCACTTCGTCCGCTTTTAGTACAACTTCAGCATCGCTGGGCTTGAGGCAAGGACTCCATAACGCTACTTCACACCGCCCCAACTTCAGCAAGTAGCGTCCAATAGCTACTGCAGCGTCGTGCGATCTCAGTATGTCAAGCCCTAATATGAATTCGTCCACGATGTCGGCGACAAACACCCAGGCTTGTAGTTTATAACACCCGAGTGTTATATTAACTAAGGCTTCGTCCTTAATAGGCAGTGTGCTGCCCGAAGCGGTCTGCACGGCGTACTTCTGGTTTACTTTCCTCCTCTTGCAGCGGGTCGCCTTGTCCGGCCGAATTACTGAAATAGAGGCCCCCGTGTCTACGGTAATAGAGCATAGCCTGTTATTTAACAATCCGTCGGCGATGAGGCTGTCTGACCCTCCTCGTACGGTGGCTAGACTGAAGATGGCTGGAGGGGAAGAGATCTTCGGCGCCGGCGGTCTCCTCTTTACGCCGGCGTTTCGTCGTTTCCCTGGTCGGATATCGGCTTATTCTCTCCGCAGTTCCTTCTAAAGTGGTCTGGCTTTCCACATTGCCAGCACAGCTGCTTTTCGCTGGTCGGTGTCCGTCGATGGTTTTGACTCGGCGTGCTTCGGTTAGGCCGGGCTTCAAATCTATTTGAGCCGTTGTATTCGTCGGCAGTCACCCTCCGTACTTTTGCTGGTGTATCTGTAGATGCGGTGACAGCTTCTATACGCAGGGCCTGAGTGAGAGCCTCACTGAGTGTCTTATGGCCCTGTAGAATATGGTGTTTCTTCATTTCGGCGTCTCGAACCCCATTGCCGAAACACTGCGCCGCTTCTTCCTGGATAAACCCGACAGGCTGTTCTGGAAAAGCCTTCTGCGCGAGTTGTTCAATATCCAGGTCAAATTCTTGCAAGGTTTCGCCCGGCTTCTGTCTTCGTCCGCGTAACTCACACTTGTAGATGGCCGCCAAGTTATGCTCGCCGTATCGCCCTTCTAGTGCTGCGATGATTTCTTCGTACCCTGCGGTCGCCGGTACAGCGCGTAGAACTTCTGCCGCTTGGCCCTGTAGCGAAGTCATTAGCACTGTAGTTTTCTCTGCCGGTGACCATGTGTTGTAGTCGGCCGCTGCCTCGAACTGTCGTCGAAAGACTTACCACGAAGAACTTCCGTCAAATTTCGGCGCTTTCACACTAATTCCGCGCCCGGACGATGTACTGTCGGCGTGAATTACCGGGCCGCGATTTTCATTTGATTTCACTGTTTTAATAATGTCCTTAAATCTAATATCTATAGCCTTATCTACTTTTTCTAACCTAGATTTTACAAATTCTACAACGTCTTATCCCACTTCTGACACCAATGTGACACTTACTGCTAAGGTCCGTTTCGGGATCTAGGTTATTAAATAATTAACACGCTAAAGTTTACAAATTACAAATATTTATTAGACTAAACGATTACAAAATAAATGATTAAACTAATTATAATTAAATAACACAATCAATGATTTAATAATTTACTTAAACTAGATAAACAATAAATCACTTATAACTTACTTAGCCTACTTACAATCACTTTATCACTTTACTTACAACACTAACTGAATTCACAAAGCTACACGTTACTTTACAATACACAAACACAAGAAACGGTATAATAATCTTGCACGCACACGATACTCGTATGTATAGACTGCCAATACACACCCGTCACTTTTCGGCAAAGATCACACGACTACTAACTTACCGCCTCGGAGGTCTCTCTTTTTATACCTACTCACAAAGGCCGTTCTGGAACAATTTAGAAAAATCTACTCAAGTACAATAACAACACTTTATTAATGAATACTAGAAAAGTCCCTTTTGTTAATAGGTCAACTATTGTAAATAGAAAAACGTAAACAACTTTATAAAAATACCCTTTTTATAACACACAATACCTAAACTTTAATGATAGTTATTCAACCCTTATGAATGAATAGACCCACTTCTATTGTTAAAACTGTCATTTACAAAACTGATCTATTGTGTATTGTTATTTCTGTCCTTATTACTCTCTCTTGTTGTTTATTATTATTTCTTAACTATGTTTATCGATGGAAATCTAGAAGGTTCGTGAGGAATCTCGTCTTCTCTTCATTCCTGTTACAATATTGTTAATGCACTTAAAATTTTGATGAAAACTATTTATCACTTTTACGGAATGATGATTTGAAGTTTATGTAGTATGAATATGATTTCGAGAAATTTATAAAAAACCTGTTTGTTGAGAATCGTAGATTTTGGTAGGTCACAGTATATGATGAAGGAAGCTGTCTGAACGGTGTTACTAGGAGTCCGGTGTGTTCTGAATGTGTAGGTGGCTCTCGCCCAATAATTGGCTGCTACAATCTAATATAAATGATCTGCGTTGACAGGAACCTCTGGCTACTCTAGGATGCGCAATCTGTCATTAACAAAATACAAGCTTATAAGTACACATATATAAACAAAAATTGCAGGTTATAGACATAAGAGGGTAAAAGTAAAAGTTAAATAAAAGAGGGTAAAAGTAATTGTAATTGATATATCATAAGTTGAAAAGAAATAATTTAGGGGTCGAGAAAAAATTAAGTTAATCGTGAGAAAAATTACTGAATCATAGCAAAGTTGTATTGTGAGTAAAACATAAACCTAAAATTAAAATCAAAAGTAAAGTTCTTGACATAAATTAAAACTGGAAATCGTAGATAGAATAAACTAAGATGCTAACGGAATGCATCTAGTTAACAGTTCTTAATTGCACTTAAGAACAGGCCTGCAAGATAACTCCATGGTACCACCATGAATTAGACAATCAAGCAGTAAAATAAATAAAATCATAAAAATTCATCAGAGTAAGCTTTAATCTAAAATGTCAAAATATCATCCTTAACCTAAAATTGAAACTGCAGAGTAAATATTAAATATTAAAATCTATGCGCTGAAAATTGCACATATAACAGCTTCTGGTTAGGTCCCAGAAACAGAAGGTACAGAATGCAGTCTATAGCATCGCCATAGAGTAGATAACCCTGTACTTAGTAAGATAATAAAAAATAATAATGTAAACGGCATATACTTAAATCTAGAATTGAGTTCTTCTGAAAAGTATTAATTATCATTTCCTTAACCTAGTAAATATAATATTCTTGTAACTTATAGTCTAATCATCATTTTAGCATAAATATAAAATGCAGAATTAATTAATTAAACAGTAATAAAATCGGAATTATAGAAAAGTTAATTATCTCACGACAAAATTCAATAAAGTATAAGTAAAACCTCAAACACAAAACTTGAATAAAATAATCTAAGTTTAGAATGAAAGATAAGTAAATAAACCCCTAAAATTGTTGTTAGGGAAAGAAAAGTAACAGAAAATGGGAAAAAAATTATTATGAAGATTGAACAGTGTTGGATTCACTACATGTGCTCTTGGTGCTAAATCTAAGAAAAATGTGAGAACAAAAAAAAATAAAACTGAAGCTACCGAGGCTGAAGAAGATTGAAAATTTTTTTTTTTGGAAAAAAAAAATTAAAATGTAATATGACTCTTTGGGAACATTAGCTCTGGACAAGGGACAGAATAAAAGAGTAAAGAAATCCAAAAATAAGAAATGAAAACGGACACAAGGTCGGGCAGTTTGGAAAATCACAAAAAAAAGATAGCTCGGAAAAATGGCCAACAGAACGTCCCCTGATTCATACTTAAACAAGCACACACGCAAACACACCGAAAGATTCAACCAACAGCCACTTCATTCATCCATCAGATTCAATCTTGATTAAATAGAAAATCCAACATCTCACAACCCATTTACCTCCTTCTTGTGGGCTATGGACGCGAAGGACGGTAAGAGACAGAGAATTTCATACTCAATCAAGGTGGGATATTCAGCTGTCATCAGAAAAATAAGAATGGCAAGAGAAGAGGTCCATGTGGATGGCTAATCCATTACGACACAAACCAAACAATTAAGGGTCCTAAGGAGCTGCTACCCAGAAAGTTAAGCAATACAGAAGAAAACAACCATAAAAAAAAATTGGCATTGAAGGCCAAGTGAAAATGTAAGTAAAAATAATCAACTGAAATTACTAGAAAAATTCTGAAGACAACAAAACAGTAATTAAATTAGAAAAAACATGTGGACAGACTTCAGAATAAAAATCAGCAGAAAACTACTTGGAGCACCCAGGGAAACATCCATAAATCCAACAAAAATCTGAATATTGATTTAAAAAGTAGAACTAAGTTTGTAAATTATGTGAAAAAAATTAAATAAATAAATAAATACTACGTTCGATAAATATAATAAGTATGGTTAAACTGCAAATGTTTTCAGGAATAATTGTAATTTTACTAATAGAAAATCATAATAAGTAATTTGTAAATAAATGTCATAATAGTGGAAGTAGTGAATAAACATTAGGATTACTAATAAGTCAAATAAATAATTGAAGTAAAATGAAGCATTGGGGAAAAAAATTAATAAATTAAATTAACTACAAACAAGTTAAAACTGAGTAGCCAAAATTGTCCAACGCAAAAATATCTTAATCTTAATGATGTGCTAAATTTGTAATAAAATGATAGATCCTAAGTAATTGTACCATTATTTGACGTACAAGATATTTTAAGTAAACCCAAAATTTTATGTAACTAAAATCTAATGAAGCCACAAAATTACCTTAGTAAACAACTGTGAAACATTTTCTGTTAAGAACTGGTTTGTTTAAAAAAATTTCAGAGTAATTATTAATGACATCAAATAAAATAAAATATGTAGTTAATGATAGAAGAAAAAATTATTTTTTATGTAATAATAATATTTTGGAAGAATCTCAAAAATTTAATGCAGATAATTAAAATTGAAAACTAGATTTATTATTTAATTAATTACTACAGTTCATAACAGCCTGTATATTTCACAACTATTTGAATAAGGTTCTAACTAAATTATGTACAAGTTAATAAAAATGTTTAACCACAATAAGTCAATAAAGTATTAACCTGAAAAGTAAATGTGATATGATTACGAAATGTGAAATTATTAAAATGATTAGTGCAGTCGAAGTGAATGATTAGTGCAGTGTTGATACATGATACAAACAATGTATCCAGTTAGTTATGAGACACTTCAGGTTGGTCATTTCGTTGGATGAATTTCTTTAGTCTGCTGACGTGTATGATTTGCGGAGTTAGTTTTCCATAGCGTTCAACGATTACCTCGTAGTTTAAGGAACTAATAACCTTTGAAATGGTGTAAGGGCCTCGATAATTAGAAGATAACTTAGGTGATTTACCTGGTGCAGTTTGAGGGAAGAAAACTAGAACTTTATCACCTACATTGAAAGTGACATGTTGATGAGCTTGTCAGTAGATAGTTGCTGAAATTTGTTTGTGATTAGGCCTATTATTTTGGAAGGAATCCTTGAAACCATGGTTACCATGAAAGGCTTGAGTAGATGGTGCACAAGTATTGGGTGCGAATGGTCGAGGAGGAAGGTTATTTGAAGACTGGGATTTGGCACTAATCGGAGCTGCCGAATTGGACTGGTTATTGGAAGAGGCATGCGTTATAGAGCGTAGATTATTTTGTTGATAAGTTGACTTTGACGTGAAGAAAAACGTTTATCATTGGCTTGAAAATTAACAGCGTGTACGGGTTGAGAAGAAGAGCATGATGGTGCTTCTATGGGAGTGGATAAGCGAAATTCTAATAGATTTTTGGATTCCTGAAATTTCTTAATATTTGCTAACAGTTTGTCTAAAGTTGAATTATCAGAAAGTGAGATTTTGTCCAAGATTGAAGGAAGTAATTCTCTTAAGACATATTTACAGATTCTAGATTCTGGCATGTTCGGATCTAATTTTGAACAAAGGTGCATGACATCAGCAATAAATGCTGAAGTGGATTCAGAAATATTTTGGCGTTTATTGAAAAGAGAGATTTCTAAGAGGTCTGTGTCATTGTTTAATCGGAAATGTTTAAGAAATTCATTTTTTATAAATGAGTATGTTAAGTGTTCTTCAGCGAAGCGAATTTTCAGGTCTTCAAAAAAATCTAAAGCAGTATCACGTAAATATAGAGGAAGAAACTGACACTTGAATTTGTCATCCCAGAAGTTAACTGTAGCTGCGCGTTCATAGTCCTTAAAGAAATTTTGCACATTTTCATTACATTTAGCGTGAAAAATTGATGGAGCAAAGAAAGGTAGTTTAGGTTTTTGTGTAATTGGTTGAGGAGTACCATTCATGTCTGAAGCAAGTGAAAGTCTGAGTAGAGATAGAATTTGATGGGTATAGAAACTTAAGTGATAAAGCAGTTTTAAGATCGACTAAATCGGGATATGTTTGGAGTAATTCAGAAGGAATCGTAGCGTGTTCAATGAGATAATTAAGAGCTTGATCCCTAGCTTCCTGAATGCAGTCAGGAGATTTAAAATAATGTTTTCGGAGACGAAGGACGCCTCTAAGATAATCAAGATCGGCGTTAGGCGGGATAAAAATTTGATGTTCTCTAGCCAAAGTTTTAGCCTGGTCTAAATTGAGAGATTTTACAACAATGGATCTAAGATCTGTCATTAGAAATGAACCAACATTAAACAGACTTAAACTAAACAAATGTTAAAACAAGAAACAAAATTCTCATACATGACAATATGAATTGTTCAAAGGAACAATGCAAAAACCTGTGGAAATGCATACACAAATATTAAAATTGAAAGTACTGATAATGAAAAATTTTTATACTGACAACGATGAAGATCAGAAATACTTAGCGAGTAACCCGTTTAATACAGATTATGCTGGTGAATTCTCTTATGCTGGTAAATGCAGTATGATGATGTGAATTGTATGACTGATGTAATGAGACGAGATGTATTTTTCAATGTCCTTATGATGGCTTCCATGCGATGATAAAATATGATAATGATCTCTATGCAAATATCACGTACAGAATGATACCTGGTGAAAAATTTAAAATTTCATTAATAAATATACTAAAATGTGTGTAATAAAAATTAAATAAATTATAATTAAATAGCTTTAATAAAATGTAAGTGCTGTGAAGCAGCAATTTTCACTTGAAATAAAGACGGATGGTAACGCAAAATAAAATAACAATCACAACAGGTATTCGATGAGTGATGCAGTCAAGCAGTTACCAAATCAAGTCAGGTAATGAAACAAAACTCAACTGATTAAATAATGATCATAGATATTATTTTAAAATATGTAGTTTGAAGACTGAAGAATCAATCTTCAGATAATTAATAACTGAGCTTGTAATAATGAATCCAACAGCAGATAAATGTGTCAGGATATTGTGTAACAGAACTACACAATTAACACTCAGAAAATCAGTTACCAAAAATAATTGTAGCGGTAGCAACAGCCAGCCAATCGGAAAACATTGAAATACAAGTGCGTGGATACCACAGGCCACACAAACATATTAAAAAAATATATACTACTGAATAGTGTTGTTGAAATACGTTTATGCCACCAAAAGTAATGGCAAATAAACTGTGTTCAAAATAAAACAAATATTATCATGCGTGGGTTTTGTGACGTGACAAAACAGCATAATTTTAACAAGTTTACAACTGCCTTAACCAGTGTTAAACAGATGGCACAGGTTAGCGACTGTGTCCAATTAACATAAATATGCAGCGTCTGAAAAAGATAATGAAAGAAACTAGCCTTTCAAAATCTATAATAATACGTAAATAATCATCACACAAGCCTGTAAAATTTACACAGTTATTCAGTAAGCTATAGCAAAATATTAATCCCATAAATAGGAGTAAAGTCTTAGTATAGTTAAAACATGTGATACATTAAGTAAACAAAACAATACAATTTATATGAGATACATACAAACCTTTACAGAAATGGAAAACATTGCGAAGAACGACGGCGAATGGAAAACAAAGAATCGCGGTTTGAAAACTGAAGAATGAAATAAATAAACGAAACTGATCTACTACGGAGAACTAAAATGAGCTGCATTGTTGTAGGAAGCAGAAATCAAAATGCGAAGTAAAAATAGTGTAGGAAAGATAACAGGCTACAAGAAAAAGTTGCGCAAACGTGTGAAAACGAGCCCAAACTAAGAGTAGTAAAAACTGGTTTCAAAAGAAAAGGTCATATCAAGACTTGTAAGAAAGTGGGAGTGAGAAAAAAATAAATCTGGACCTTGAGAGGCATAAAACACAATGGAATTTTAAAGACAAATTTCTAACAACGTAGTAAGAACATCAGAAATCAACCGAAGTAGTAAAACCAACCTAGGAGGTACAGTAATAAAAACACAAGTTTAACGGAACTCATATCAGATACGAATGCAATGTAAGTGAAATCTCCATACAACGTGAGTCCACAAATAAATCCGTGGTTACCTGTAAAGTAAATTCTTAACACCTAATTAATACAATAAATAATTATATTTATATTAATAAAATAAATAATTAGTAAAACTTAAAATATAATAATTGCTAAAATTAAGTGGCTTCATACATCTGTGTTATACTTCATTCAACAACACGGTGATTCTCCACCAGATTATGTAGTGTGAAAGTTGTGTGGTAACCCAAAGAGGCGACCTCCACGAGATTATGTAAAGTGAAGACGAAGCCTCCACCAGATTTCGCATGGCAAAGTAAGGTGCCAGACATCAAACTAAGTAAGGAGGAATATCCACCGAAGTAGACGACAACCACCATACTGAGTAAGAGGTACAAGCACAGCGAACTTCACCAGACAAAATGTAGTGCAGCAACAGACTAAAAAAATGAAAGTAACGGCTAAACTGTGTTTCACCAGACACTGAAATGAAAACACAGCCAAACTGGTTCTTTAGGGGCATAGAAAAACCTCCACCACTCTGCCTAAGGAAAACGGCAACAGGATTCGGCAGAGTAAATCCATATTTCCATTCTCTGAATCTATGCAAAGCATAACCCAGAAATTCTAGCAGGTAGAGCTAAACTCGCTGTTGGAAAAGCGAAGGTGTGATTTAAAAATCAATCTCGGGTCTAAGAATGAAAAATATTACACAGACAAATTGGAGTGAAAATAATAAAATATTAATTTATTTAAAACTAAACTTAAACAAAAATTGAAACTAAAGTAAAATATGTTTTTTTCCTACTTTGTAATAAAAAAATTATTAATGAAAAAGTGATAAGCAAATCAATAATAGTTATAAGAATATAATAATAACTTAGTTAAAATTAAATGAATCAAAAATAACGGGAACAAACAAAAACAATAAAAATAACTACAGAAGCTTGTCAATGCTAACAAAAATAATAATTGAAAGGTACTTAATTTAAGGATTATAAAGAAATAATAAGTTAGAACGGAACTAGCCTAGTGTTTGTCAGATGGACGATTTAAAGAAAGAAAATTACCGGACAAAATCATTTAAAAAATTTCATAAAAAAATTTATTAAAATTATTTAGTTAAAATTTAGAAATCATTAATAAAAGAATATTAAAATATCGGATTAAAATTAAAACTTGGCTTTACAAAAAAAAAAGAAAAATATAAAAATGTAATTTGCAGAAACTACCTAGAATTGAATTAAACAGATAAATTGAAAGAAAAGAATTTATGTGTGAATACGAGAAATAAAGGTGACGTATTTTTATTTGAAAATCAGTTAACAAACCATTTAAAACAAGAAACTATTTAAAGGAAAACTTAAACAAATAAACTATTTGGCAATTAATTTTAAAGACAAAATTTAACAAAAAAAATGTAAAAAAAAGAACTCATAAAAACTTAAAAAATCTATTATCTAGAAAAACCCTTTACAAAAAAAGAAACAACGTTACATTACAGAAAAAAAACTATGATTTTATTATTAGAATTAAAAAGAAATTAAACAATGAAAAACAAGGTTTGTTTGAAATCGTTTGAACTGACTTCCACACAAAAATAGTTCCAAATAAAAATAAAAATTTACGAAGAGAAAAAAAGTTTAAAGTCGAAGCGACTGACACTGAAAAGAGACCATTGGAGGTGATCATTGGAATATCTTAAGGTTGTGAGAAGCATTTGAAAACAAAACATCTTCTCCGTAAAAATTATTTCAACCAAAAAATTTAATGTGAAATGATAATAAAAAAAGAAATTGAGAGAAAAAAAACTGATTTTAAATTTTAATATTAAGTTGGAATGCGAAAGGCATACCAAATCTAAACTTTTATAATAAAATTATTAAAAAAATATTACTTAAAAATATCGGGGAAATAGTTTTACATTAAATGCACCAAATATCTTAAAATAAAAACATGCCGTATTAAATTTTAGCCAAAATCCTAACCGGAATTAAATAATAAATTTTAAATTTAAATTTTAGATAAAGTTTAAAGAAAATCATTACGGATAAATTACCTGGAGCTTATAAGGATGTTCACTTGTCCACAGCTACAAAGCAAAGGCGTAGAATATAAGAAAAAATTAACGCACGAGAAAAATTAAACGTTGACATTGAAAAAGACGGTTCAATGTTCATAAAAAGAAGCGTCAGCGTAAATCGTAAATACAGAGTACATATCACGCGACGGTCGATTGTATTGACAGAGATGGAAATTCAATTATTAGAACAATTACACATATTATAAAACCCATATAAGCCTAACGTAACGTTAGCGAGGAAAAATATTAACGGAAAAAACCAAGAAATATAACACCGGATATTCGCTTTAGAAAAATTCAATACAGAACTTCTAGTTAACAATGATTTTAATATAAAATTGATTAATAAAATTTATAAAACGAAATAAAAATTACAGGGTGTCTAACCAATTTATTGACACTTAAGAAAATTATTTGAATTTAAAAAAATTTAACAGACAAACCTGTCTGCTATTGTAAGATGTTTCAAGGAATCTTGAAATATCTTACAGTTAGTGACCATGGATTACTTCACTAAGTGGCCGGAAGTATACGCCATCCCAAACCAAGAGGCGGCTACTGTGGCGGAAACCTTAGTGAACGAGCTGTTCTCCCGATTCGGAGTACCGAGAGAGCTACACAGTGATCAAGGGCGGAACTTCGAATCGCAGCTACTTCAAGAAGTACTGGAACGATTGGGCGTCCACAAGACAAGGACAACAGCATTACACCCGCAGTCGGATGGAATGGTTGAGCGCTACATCAAGACAGTTGAAGAGGATCTACGCAAGGTAGTCTCCAAGAACCAACGAGACTGGGACCAGAAGCTTCCTCTTTTCTTGATGGCCTACAGAGCGGCGATACATGAAACAACCGGCTTGACACCCGCCAAGATGATGTTCGGCCGTGAACTACGGTTGCCCTGTGATCTGCTGTTCGGCGCCCCGCCTGACAAGGAACAACCAGCGCAATAGTACACCGCGGAATTGGTAGCAAGTATCCACGAAATCCACGAGTATGCACGGCGACATCTGCAAGTAGCAAGTGATCGAATGAAGGCAAGATACGACTTGATGGCTAACTCCGCGGGATTTCGACCTGGTGACCGAGTATGGCTCTACAGACCGAGAAGGAAGAAAGGAAGGTGCCCTAAGCTGGAAAATCAATGGGAAGGCCCGTATGCTGTCCTTGATTGCATCAACGACGTGGTCTACCGAGTACAGCGACGCCCAGGGACTAAGAAGATGGTAGTTCATCTCGATCGATTGGCACCGTACTTAGGGGCTACTCGGGACGAGCAGCCTTAAGAAGTGGGCAATGTAACAAGATCGAGTACAGACGGGATTGCTCACGAATCTTCTAGATTTCCATTGATAAACATAGTTAAGAAATAATAAAATAACAATAACAATACACAATAGATCAGTTTTGTAAATGACAGTTGTAACCATAAAAGTGTCTATTCATTCATAAGGGTATTGTGTGTTATAAAAAGGGTATTTTTATAAAGTTGTTTACGTTTTCTATTTACAATAGTTGACCTATTAACAAAAGGGATTTTTCTAGCATTCATTAATAAAGAGTTATTTTTGTAATTGAGTAGATTTCTCTAAATTGTTCTGGAAAAATCTTTATGAATGAGTAGGTATAAAAATAGACCCGCTCCGAGGCGGTCAGTCAGTATTCGTGTGATCTTTGCCGAAGCGTAACGGGTGTGTATACAGGTTATACATCCGAGTATTGTATCCGTGCAAGATTGTTATACCGTTTCTTTGTTGTGTGTGTGTATTGTAAAGTTGTTAATGTGTAGTTTTGTGAATTCAGTTTGTGTTGTATGTTAGTGTAATCTATAAAAGTGATAGTAAGTAGACTAAGTAAGTTGTAAGTTATTTATTGTTTATCTAGCTTAAGTGAATTATTAAATAATTTATTGTGATATTTAATTATAATTAGTTTAATCATTATTCTGTAATCTTTTAGTCTAATAAATATTTGTAATTTGTAAACTTAAGCGTATTAATTATTTATTAACCTAGATCCCGAAACGGACCTTAGCAATAAGTGTCACAATATTAACAAAATATTGTTACAACTCGTTAAAGTAGAGTAAAATTGTAAACTTTAATTTAATTAATTCACGTATGTTTATTTATGAGATGGCCAGATCAACATTTGTAGGGATGAGGAGGTTGTTTGCGGGTCGGGATATCAACATGGAACTTAGGATGAGGATGCTGCGTTGTTGCGTTTTTTCCACGCTCTTGTATGGGGTTGAAGCGTGGACCCTCAAGAAGAACCACATCGACAGGCTACAGGCGTTCGGGATGTGGTGTTGCCGTGGAATGTGGCGTATTCCCTGGACGGATAAAGTTAGTGATGCCGAAGTGCTGATCCGGATGCAGAAGAAATGCGAAATCATTAACACCATAAAAGAAAGAAAGCTTCAATATCTGGGTCATATAATGAGAGGACAGAAGTACAAGCTTCTTCAACTGATAGTCCAGGGAAAGATTGGTGGAGGGCGGAGCGTCGGAAGACGCCGTGTGTCCTGGCTGAGGAACCTGAGGGATTGGTTTGACTGTGGCAGTGTTCAACTGTTCAGAGCTGCAGTCGACAGGGTCCGGATTGCTGTGATGATAGCAAACCTCCGATAGGAGATGCACTATAAGAAGAAGATGTTTATTTAATAAAATTATTTGACGAGAAAAATTAACCTTCACAAACGACAACAAAGAATATAATGAATTTATGAAAATAAGTCCTTAAACAATTAAAACAATGCTATTCACGCAATTTATTAACAATAAAATAAAATAAACAATATCCCTTACCAAATTAAACATTAAATACAATGTCTGTTGACAAAATAACAAACTTCACCGTAACGGAGAATCCAATTAGTACAATTTAGACCACTAACACGTCAGCCATTCAAACCGAGGCCGCGCCCCAACAATTGAATCCTTCGTTTTTATCATTAATCAGTCAGCTGTTTATAAACAGCTGATTTCATTTTCCGCCGCTTCATTATAACAATATGTATGAAAATACAAATACAACAATGAGATAAAACAAGAATTAATACAAGTTACGACAAACTTTAACCACAAAGTAGAAGCGGATAACAGATTAAAAAAAAAATTAATAGCCTAGAAAATAAAACAGTAAACAGGATTAAAATTAATTTCATCACTGAAAGGCTTAATCGTACTAATTACACTAATCATGGGTTACATTTGAATCAGTCTGGTAAAAACGTGTTGTGTGATAGGATAGCATCCCTCGTCACTTGTAAACTCCCTGACAAATTAAAAGCTAGAGTCTTTTTAATGAGTTGGCTGAAACAAGGGGTAAAGAGATAGGAAATATAAGGTTAGGTTTTATTGCTGAAACACAACTGAAGAAGAGATCACACGTTTTTAATTACAGTTACGGTAGGTTAGGTTTACATGATATCAAGTTAGTAAATAGGCTGCGACCAGCTTCCATAATTGGAGTCAACACAGTTGTAGATAACCAAAACAATAAGGAAAATAATAGATCCCTCTTCTCTGTTTTACATCAAAATATTCAATATTTAGGGAATAAAATGGATAGGTTAGTGTCACTACCCCTCTATCCACACTGATAGGTTGGCCCGGGGTTAACAAAAAGGAAGCCATTAAAAAAAACAAATAGTTTTTGCATATGATTATAATTGCCCAAAAACACAAAATTAGAAAAATAATAATTAAACAGTAATATATCAAAATTAGTAAATAAATCCAGAAAATAGCTATACGAACATTATTTAAATTATTAAAATAAAATACATGAATAAATAATTTCAGTAAAAATTAAAGAATATACCAAAAACAAATTTAAACTACTATATTCGGTAAATTATAAAGATTCAAAGTATTATCATTCTAAGTTTCCTTTACAATAGGTAACTTAACCAAAATTACAAAATAATTTTGTTATTTTAAAAAAAATTTACCATCCTGAAAAATTTAAATTGAAGATTCAACTTTCAGTAAGATCAGATCATTAACTGTAAATAGCATAGTATTTTAAATTTTATTTATAATTATCGCGTACCATGGCAGCTTTTTACAAAATTTAAAGAAAATAGAAAAAAAACAATATATATTTTAAATATTTTTGAAATTTTAAACACCAAGATTATAGTTGAGCAAAATTTATTATAAAAGGAGAAAACATTATAAAAGTATTTAAGATTTTAAATATTTCAAATTAAATTATAAGCAAGTTCGTTCGTCAGTATTTTCCGATCAGGACAAGCTTAGTACTGGAATACATTCCTGACAGGCGCAGACACGGTCCAACAGTAATAGCTGATTTTCCCAAAATGAAAATTAAAATAATTAACAAAACATACCGGTTTGTAGAGACCAAACCTTCCTGAACTTTGTCGATGCTTAACGGCCGAAATAAATCAGTAGATACATCAAGCAGCATCAGCAGAAAGGAACAACCTGCCTAGCTGACAACTTTCCAGACTCGGGAATCGAACCAAGGAGAGCCATCTTCGGGAACCAAAGTGGGGCAAAGTAAGGTGAATGGTACTACAATCCAAATCTTCTACCATCCAAAGTTTCAGAATTGGAAATATCCCAGAATCGAAAACCGGAGTCGGTAATGTCCCAGAGTGGAACCCTGGAAAAAAAAAACCGACTATTGTCAAAAGAAAAACTAACAACACATCGATAACAAAAGTAGCAAAAAGAAGCAAGTCGAAAGAATAAAATAAAAAAGAAACAAAGATACTTCAACAGATTGCGATCAACATAATTCAATAGCAAATTAACCAAAAATTTAAACAAGTAAGTACAGTAGTTAAATTGCCCTAAACCTTAACAAAAAACCACATAAGGTTAAAAGGTATAGACCAACAAACAGACAAAAGAATTTAACATAAGCAAGAATCGAACCAAGCAGAAGCAAAATGATTCGATCCAAATTAAAATTTACTTTAAAACAAAACGGTCTAACGCAATCCCAAGAAATATTCGACATCAGAAACCAAAAGAGTTGAAAACTTACCAAAATTTTAACAGTCGGACGTTAAACCAAAAAAAAAAAAAAAAAATTACCAAAATTACATTTTGGGCGACGAAATAAAGAAAAATTTCCATGAACAATTTGCAAAACGCAACCCGGAAAAGACTGGTAAAAATTACGCATACATAAAGAAATCAGAGAAAAATAACAGCAGATACTATTAAACGGATCATATTTATAAATAAGCAATAATAATACCGCAACTATAAAACGAAAGAAGACATTCTTTAACCAAAAGAATGAAATTTGAAAATCGGCAATAACATTTCAATGTAAGAGAATACTACCGTTCCATTTCAGTAGACGAACAAGAATACAAGTCGAACCAGGAAAAAAGGTACATAATTAAATTACAGAATGAAATTCAACTCAGGCTAGAATAGTGCAATGGAAAAACGCCAGATAGCATCAGCTTACGGTGAATAGACCTAAGTAATTTGTACAAACAGAAAAACGGCGCCAGGATATGAAACGAGAAATCCAAAACAGTAACGTATTAAAACAAGACGTTACAGACTCCCCCCGCCAAGAACAAACAAAACCAGAAAATGGTTTGGTTTGCCCAAAGCGAGAAGAGGCACAACAACAACGGGGAGTTTAAAGTCGTCCCCTAGCGCGACTCACATCAACCCCCCCAGAAACCCCACAGGAGTAGTTAAGGTCATCTCCCTCGCGTGACCAACAAGACAAAACCGAGAAATGGGACCGTGAAGATGACCGGAATCTCCGGTCGTCCGCCCGGCTAAGGGAAGAGACCGAAAACGCAGGAAACCCCCACAAATCCGCAGTGACTGCCCCGGCTCATTCGCCCAGCAAAGGGAAGATGAGTCGGAGACAGCACCCATAATTCTAACACCAACACCGAACACCAACAACCCAAATAAAATGAAAAAACCCAAAACTTAACAACTACAAAAGGACTCGCTGTGTCCCAGAAAAGAAAAGGGGAAAACCCCAAATAAGCTACAAAAGCCAAAGATCCAAAGATCAAGACAAAAGGGTAGAGGACGTCTCCTCGAAACCCAAAGACAAGGCGAGAGGCAAAATCCTCCAAACGCCAAAACAAACACAACAAGGTCCATAGACCACCAAAGGGGCAAATTAACCAAAATGCCAGGCAAAATACAAAACAAAGCAAGGCAAAAAAAAATATAATACCAAACAGGGCAAAATTAGGTAAGACGTCTTACAAAGGACAAAATCAGTAAACTTCCAAATTGGAAAGAGCAGACAGAGTAGAGTCAAAATTAATAACAGACAAATCAATCAAATCAACAGGATCAACGTCGTCTTCTTCATCATTGCATTGCTCGGGGATGTCCGCATGACGAACAGGCCCGTAAGCAACCTTAAGCTGGGAGACATGCGCCTTCCTGACGCAGTCAGTACCACCAGGACGAGCCAACTCAACAGATACCGGGGTCAAAAATTTAATAATGGAAAAAGGGCCGAACCAGCGCGTCATCAACTTAGCTGATTGCTTGTTCACAGCCGAACTCAGATTATGCTTCAAACACCACACGAGGTCACCAATTTTAAAGTTACTTTCTTTTCGATTTTTATTGTAATGCTGAGCAAACTTCTTTCGTGCTTTTATTAAATTGTCTTTGGCACTCCTCCAAACTTCAGACGCAGTACGTGGATTTTGAGGCAATAAATCACTGATCGTCCACATATTGGATAAGGGACAGGAAGGGAAGATTTTGAAAATAATATTAAAAGGGGAGGTTTTAATGGATTCATGGAATGAAGTATTAAAAGCTAGTTGTAACCAAGTAAGGGATTGGTCCCAGGTGGTTTGCGAATCAGAATGAAAAGCGATGAGGGCTGCCTTGAGATTACGGTTAAATCTCTCGGCGTTCGAAGGTTGGGGATGATACGGAGACAGAGTGGCAAACTTGATACCTAAGGAAAAAAGAAAATTTCGAAAAGAATGTGACGTGAAGCAAGTGGCATTGTCAGAAATGATAATCGGGGTAACCGAAACTCTGAAACACATGATCCTTAAGGGCTTTGATAGTACAGGCGGAGTTAGCTTCACGCACGGGACAGAGCCAAGTGAATTTGGAGAAAGAATCGACTATCACCAGGATATAACGGTAGCCAAAACGAGTACGAGGCAATTGTCCTACATAGTCAATATGCAGGACATGAAAAGGACGAACAGGGACAGTGGACGATAAAAGACCAATTTTAGAATTACGAGAGGGTTTACTCGTGGCACAGATACTACAAGATTTGATACGGGCTTCGATATCTTTCGACATGGAATTCCAAAAGAAATACTGGGAAATTTTCCTACGTGTTTTGATAAAGCCTAGATGACCTCCTAACAGAGAGTCATGAAAGTACGCGAACACCTTGTCGATCAGAACAGAAGGAAGAACGATGCGGGAAGGGAAATGGCCTAAAGGTTTAATACAAAGAACACCTTTAGAAAGATAATATTTGGGCAAAACTTGACCACCTTTCAGGGAGGAAGTAATGGGCAACAAATCAGGGTCTTGGTTCTGGTAAGTGGATAATTCAGCAAAAACCAAGGGAAAATCGTTCAAAATAGTGAAGCATCCCACCTCATGCTCAGCAGCTGGAACATCATTTTCCTCGAACATCCGTGACAGGGTGTCAGCTATTACATTTTGTGTCCCTTTAATATGGGTAACCTTGAACTTCATTGACATGAGCTTGGCAATCCATCTTCCTAGCTTTCCCAGAGATCTAGGTCTAGCGAGCAACCAGGACAAAGCCTGATTGTCGGTCTCCAGTTCGAATTCTCGATGTTCAAGATAGGGACGCAATTTTTCTATTCCGTAGACCACGGCAAGACACTCAAGTTCGTAGGCTGAACCTTTTCTTTCCTGTTGAGTTAATGTCCGAGAAGCATAAGCCACAGGTTGACGCGATCCATCAATCTCCTGCAGCAAGATGGCACCTAAAGTACAAGAGCTGGCATCCGTTTGCAAGATGAAACCCCTTTCGAAATCGGGTATTCTTAAAACAGGCGGATGACAAATGGCATTCTTCAATGTATCAAAAGCTTGCTGAGTATCCTCTTTCCAACGAAATGGGCACTTTTTCCCACGTAAAGCATTTAAAGGAGCAGCAATCTCAGAGAATTTTGGAATAAATTTCCTAAAGAAATTAACCATGCCGACAAACCTAGCCACAGCCTTAGCATTCTTGGGTCGAGGGAAATTCATAATGGACGAAGAACGCTCAGGATCGATTTTGACACCGCCAGATGAAATGAGATGGCCAAGGAAACCTACTTCACCTACGGCGAATTTAACCTTCTCAGGATTTACCGTGAGACCGGCATTGGATAAACGGGAGAGAATATCACGTACGTGTTCAACATGGGTGTCAAAATCATCAGAAAAAAATCAGAACATCGTCGAGAAAATTAAAGACATATTTAAACTTAACGTCATGAAAGATTTTTTCAAGAAGACGGGACAAAACTTGACCTCCGGTGGCTAAACCAAAAGGAATCCTAGTGAATTGGTACAACATCCAAGGGGTGCAAAAACTTGTCACATGCTTGGACTTTTCAGAAAGGGGAATTTGGTGATATGCAGAATTGAGGTCAAGTACAGTAAAATACTTGGCCTTCCCGAACCAATCGAAACATGAATGAATATTGGGAAGAGGGACCGCTTCAACATCAACATGTTGGTTAAGCTTTCGGTAATCAATCACCATACGAGGTTTCTTGTCGTCACGGGTGACAACAAAAGCAGGGCTGGCATAAGAAGAGTTGCTAGGCTCGATGATACCTTGCTCTAACAGCTTATCAACGAGTTCGCGCAAAAGCAACATCTTGGGTGGAGCGAGGACATAGGGATGCGACTTAACAGGGGTATGGTTATTTAATTTGACGTCGTACTCGACTAGATGTGTAATACCCAAGCGAGTCGTTAGCACATCAGCGAATTCGCTAAACAACTCCACTGCGCGTTCACGTTGTTCAACGTTCAGGTGGGAAACTAAACTGTGCCAGTCCTTATCGTCAGGGTCAAGTGACTCCACTTGGTGATTTTCGGAAAAAGCAGAATCAGGATTACAAAACAAGGGCAATTTTTCCTTAGGGCGAAACTTGAAATAAAAGGAAGAAGAAGGTAAATCAAGCACCAAACCAGTGTGAATAAAAAAATCTGAACCAAGAATGAATGGGCATGCAAAATTGTCGGCGACAAATACAGGAAAACACCAAGTAAAACCATCAATCCTGATTTTACATGACACTTCATACAAAATATTTAATTTAGAACTGGTGGCTGACGAACATACAATATCAGAAGATTGTATATTTTTAATATTGTGAGAATTATTTATAAGATTGAATACTTTTAAACTCATAAACGATCTAACTGATCCTGAGTCGAGCAACGCTGGGATTTTACAAGAACTAAAAACGAGATTGGTGCTAGGACGACTTCTAACGGGACAAATATTAACAATGCTGCCACGACTGGGTTTCAGTCCCCCCCGTAGCACAGCATTAGGCCAACGGACCAATTTTAAATAATTATTACCAATGCGACGATCAGTTTTATTAACAGACTTGACGACATTTTCACCGACAAGATTAACACGCGAGTTAAAATTTAACTTAGATTTAAAACGAGAACACTGCCATATATAATGGCCACGAGTTTTACATAAAAAACAAGTGGCAGGGAAATTTTTAAATAAGTTAGACTTAGACTTAAAATAATGGAGAGGGCTAACTTGATCAACTCCATTGCATATTAGTTTTTTGAAACATTAGCATGATTATTGGAAGAATTTCTCCCATCAGAAGCAGCCTTTTTGAAACAATTAGCAATGACGTGTCCTGGTTTCTTACAATAATGATATAACAGCAAATTTTTATTTGAGTGCTCGCTACGAAAATGATGGCCGTCTGCCTTTTGCCGCTGCTTATCGGCAAATAAAGTATTCATAAATTGAATATACATTAAATTCAATTCATTATAATTATTGGGTCGCTGACTCATTACTAAACAAGAGCGGGTTTCGGGCGACAACCCATCGACAATACTACTAACAACTTCCGCCTCGCTTAAACACAACTGTAAAATAGCAGCCGACCTCTTAACATCAGAAATATAACGATGCAGATCCTCACCTATACGCTGACTCCTATAAAATAATCTTTGCTTCAATTCAACAAATTGCCGAATAGGAATAAAAGTTTGTATCGCTTCGCGTTGAAAATTGCTGAAGTTTTGCGATACTGTGTGTTTGATCAACACATCGCGCAACGGACTTGCTACATACGGTAGCAATAATGAAACAATACATTTCTGAATGTCAGTAAAAGAATCTTGGAGATCGATAGCTATACCAAAAAAATTCAATAAATCGTCGATGTTAAAACCATTACACATTGACAATTTGCTCAAAAGCTTTTCGGCGGGATGGGGCAACTTCCCATATAAAGAAACTAAAACTGACCCTTGTGGAACGCCTGCTTTGACTTCAAGCTTTCCAGATACAACTTTTGTAAGTTTCCCTCTAACAACCCTAGTTAACTCCGTACACTGTATAATCTATTAATAAGGTAAGATTGAAACCATTTCAACTCTACATCCCTAACGCCTAATGACTCTGTGTTTTCAATAAAATTTCATGATCAACACAATCGAAAGCTTTACTCAGATCCAGAAACACTGCCAATGCTTTCTCCCCGGCGTCCAATATATCAACTACTTGCTCCACAAGTGAAACAATTGCAGTTTTAGTTGATTTACCTTTTTGGAAACGATGTTGATCCTCTGAGATGATTAGGTTTTCAGTCAAGAAACTGATTAATCTAATAAATACTACCTTTTCAAAAATTTTACTGATTGTGTTTGTTAAGGCGCGTTATACATGCAGTAACGTACTCAGATTCCCGCTACCTAGTATTTCAAAGTTCCTAAATAAAATAGTTCCTGTGACCTCATGCATTCGTGCATTCTTCCTGCCTCTACCAACGCTCTCTGACTTTCTTGTTCCCAAAACTCTTGCACTTGTAATTTGGCAGTGAATGCATCAAGTCGGCGCTCTCTCTCGTACTGTCATAATGGCGCGTTATGGCATTACATTGTGATGTATATCAGTCGTTGACATACATTTCGTTCGATCTCTTCATGAGAACTCTAATTGTGTTATTTATTTTGTTTATTGTGAATTTATAACTGTTTTAACCTACAAATTATGTTCAGTGATTTTCAACCTACCAACAACGTGTTAGTAACATTGCGAAACTATTCAAGACTTTATCAAGGTAAGTGTCGATTTTTGTTGTATTTTCTGCTATTTATTGGTGCAATTCCTTTGATTTCATATTCCTCAATTCATCCTATTGTTTATATTTCAATTCGTTCTTAACCGCCTTAAACCGCCAGTTGCAATCAATCAATCGTTTAGTTGTGATTACCAACTATCTTATAAAAGTAATCTGGTTTTCCGGAAACAATCGTTTTATTTGCTGTTTCGCTTAATTCAATTATTATTCGTCGTGGGTAATTTTTCATTGTGGTCTACCGGCCTATTTCCTATGTTCATTTCGATCGTCTGAGCCTCATGTCTTAACATTCAAGGTATCTCTCGCACCGGATCCTTAACATTTTGGTCCTCCGGGCCGAATGTTTATCAGCACCTCGTGGACACAGTCAGCTACATATCTTTATTATCTTGTTAAAAATCGTTATTACATGTTATGTAATTATTACCTTGTGCGTTATATTAATTTATTCGTTAATACGGCTAATTTCAAGTGTATTTATTCTTCTAGTGTAATCGTGTTACAAATATTGTGCAAAACCGCTATAGGCAGGCCGGGGGGGGGGAGTAAACCGACGCTACCTCTCTGTGACGTCAGACGCTTCACTCTCTCATTCATAACGCAGCTACAGATCACCATTGTAAATCGAATCCACTTTGTACACATTGAACTCAGTTCTGCGCAGATTCTATTTTATTAGTCTACGCCCATTTTCATCTAGTGCGTCGACTCCTGTCTCGCTCTCTCAAACCAGTTCATCGCTCTCCGTCTTCGTCCGCATTCTCTCTCTGTGCTAAGCGTCTGTTCACTGACCCACTTTCAATCAGCTGTTTATTTGTTTTCATTTTGCAACTATAAGTTTTATTTATCATCTCTTTCAACATGGATGATTTACAACTATTGCTACGCAAACGTGAAGTTATCACCAACCACTTAACTCGTTTCGATAAGTTTCTTGAAACTAATTCTGAAATTACACAAATTAAATTACGATTAGACAAATTTTCCGACGTGTGGTCCGATTTTGAACACGTTCAAACCAAGATCGAACTTCTGTAACCAAACGGTGATTTCGAAACCGAACGCAATACTTTTGAAAATAAATACTTTGAATTAATCGGCAAAGCTCAAAAATTGGTACAGTCGTTGGATTATACCGTTATCATTCCAAATCAACCTAAACACAATACCACACCGTTAGTACAGCTACCTCGTATTCGACTTCCGACTTTCGATGGCGATATTACAAAATTTCAAAACGTTGACAGTCTGTTTCGTGATTTAATTCATAACAATAATGAATTATCAGCTGTGCAAAAATTACATTACTTGCGTTGTTCTTTAATTAACGAACCGTTGCGATTAATCGAACATTTACCGTTATCCGCTGATAACTACGTATTAGCCTACAATTTAATAACCGATCTTTACTCTAATGCAAGGCGAATTGCTAATGTGCATTTAACACAAATTTTCAATTTTATTAAGGCTGAAAAACCTAATTATCAGTTATTAAAACATTTTCTAAATATTCACGAGTCTTCTATTGGTGCACTACGCCTTTTAGATATCAATCTGCTTGAGTATTTGTTATTCGAAATTACCTACTCCAATCTAGATCCGATCACTAAGCAAGCGTTTGAGGATCAAACTACCGCTGCTAATGTTCCGTCCTATGACGATATAATCTGCTTCGTCACGTCTAAAATGCATTCGTATGAGTTACTTAACTCTTCTCAACCTGTAAATGATATTAATTCTCCGCATTCAAGTAAATCTAACCTCGATAAACCGGTGATTCACAAACCGGTCTTCCGTAAACAACCGTTTTCTCCGACTCTGCCTAAAAAACAACACTCATTCTTATTAGGCAGTAATTCAATTAATACAAATAACGAATCGTTCTACAAATGTCAGTTCTGTAACTCATCTAACCACAACATTTTCAATTGCAACGAATTTCTCGCTATGTCAGTTGAAGACCGGCATAAACAAATCTTTCAACTTCGTAAATGCTTCGCCTGCTTGGGCAAGCACTCTCGCAAGGATTGTAAATCCGTTAAAACGTGTCGATTATGTGATGCAGCAAGTCATCACACCTTGTTACATGATTCACAAAGTCAAATCGATTCTAATGTTCGTAACACTGCGTCAATTAATTCAAGTCATAAATCTATTGTAACAATTACAGTCGTAACAATAATTCTCAAGTTTCAATTAATTCATCTGATTGAACCTCGCCGACAAGCCCTATTGTCAATAAATATCATTCAACAGGGCCATCTGCATCCAGTAATGCACACCCTGATACCATTATTGAAAGTACCGTTTCTCCGCTCGCTATTCCTAACAGTAATTCTCTATCATGCAGAACAGGTTTGCAAAAGGTTTTATTAGGTACTGCTATAGTACTAATACAAACTAACTCTGGTATTTTCACGCTTTCCGCGCTGTTCTCGATTGCGGATCCGAAGTAAATTTAATTACATCTCGTGCTGCCGAACTAATTGATGCTAACGTAATTCCATGTTGTCAAAACCTGCTTGGCATATCAGCTGCCACCACTCCAATTCAAGGCACCTCTCAACTTACAATTGCTTCAAAACAAAACAACAACTTTCGTCTCGCTACAACCGCTTTAGTAATTCCAAAAATCACCAATAATTTACCATCTGCTTGTATATCTCATGAAGTCTTTCAACTGCACTCCGACAAAATTCTGGCTGATCCTGATTTCGTACACTCTGCTCCTGTAGACATATTACTAGGCGCCGAAGTGTTTCCTGATTTGGTGCTTCAACACAATAATTCTATAATTAAAGGCAATCCTTCTGCCATTTCTACTGTATTTGGCTGGGTAATTTTCGGCAAATTACCAGCATTATCGTCGTTTACAAGCAACAACCAACAACCTAGCTCGTTATTTGCTGCGGTCGATTCGCTGTCTCAAACTATGCAACGCTTCTGGGAATCAGAAGAAATAACCGCTTCCCCTGTTACAAATCCAGACGACGACTATTGTGAAAAGTTGTTCGCCGATACCACCACTCGTGATAAAACTGGGCGCTACACCGTTGCGCTTCCATTCAAGTCTAATTCAGTATCACTATCTTCTAATCGTGACATTACAAGTCGAGCTGCCAAAAAATTTACTATTAAAGTTTCTCAGCAACCAATAGTTCAACAAAAGTATCACGATTTCATGCGTAAATATCTTGATCTTAATCATATGTCGCCTGCACCTGCAATTTCTGAATACATAATTCCGCATCACGGCGTGTTTAAAACCGCCGACCCAAATGGCAAAATCCGTGTCGTGTTTAACGCTTCCTTCTCTGATTTTCATGGTAATTCGCTCAACAATCAACTGTTACCTGGTCCTAAATTACAAAGGGACATCTGCAACATTTTAATCTCCTTTCGTAAGCATCAAATAGTTGTCTGCTCTGACATAAAAATGATGTATCGACAAATTCTTGTGCGGCCTGAAGACCGATCTCATCAACACATCTTTTACTGTTCCGATCCAAATTCGACACCTCAAGAATTCGAGTTAAATACTGTTACTTACGGCGTTAAACCATCCGCTTACTTAGCTCAACGTACCTTGCTTCAACTCGTGCAAGATGAAGGTACTCCGTTTCCACTTGCTTCTGATGCTATTCGTTCTAACACATATGTCGGCGACATCCTAACCGGCGCTTCCACTTTCAAGGAGGCTGAACTTCTCATCGATCAACTCGTCGAACTATTAGCTCTAGGAGGCTTTCAATTACGTAAATGGTCTTCTAATCATCCCAATTTACTGGAACGTTTTCCGAACGATCATCTGGAAAATCCAGTCTGTTTTTCCGATGAAACTTCATCAATTAAAATCTTAGGGCTTCAGTGGAACCCCACTTCTGACTCGTTTTCTAATCATGTGATTCCATTCGACACTGAAGTCACCAAACGAACTGTACTTTCATATCTCGCTAAAATTTTCGATCCGCTCGGCTTTCTTACTCCAGTTACCTTCTGGGTAAAAAACTTCTTAAAACAACTTTGGAACAACAATCTGCAATGGGACGACAAGCTACCGCCGCTTTTTGACAACGCTTGGAACAAATTCACTTCTGATCTGTCTTCTCTACAAAAATTCCGTTTACCTCGACTAATTACTGTCAACGACGCTGAGTACCGCATACTTGGATTCTGCGACGCTTCAGAAAAAGGTTACGCAGCTTGTGTTTACCTTCACGTGCAAACCAATTCTTATTTTAACATGTTTCTAATTAAAGCTAAAAGCCGAGTGTCACCGCTCAAAAACGTTACTATTCCTCGCCTCGAATTATGTGCTGCGCTTTTATTAGCACGTTTAATTTATTCAATTTCTGACTTTGCAAACTCAATTTCTTGTTGTGAATTTCGGCTATTCACTGATGCTAGTATCGTGTTGGCTTGGTTACAGACACCACAACACCGTTTAAAAATGTTCATTGCCAATCGTGTACAAAAAATTCTTTTGTTAACTGATGTAAACGCCTGGTCGCATATTTCTACCGATCAAAACCCTGCTGATGTCGCTTCACGTGGTACCAGTTGTACCGACTTAATCAATCACCCGCTATGGTGGCAAAGTCCACTCAATTATCGTGCGCAATCTTCAGATTGGCCTGCGCTTAACATTCCGTCAGTATCCACCGACAAACTCGATTTACGGTAAGAGAAAATATGTCTCGCCGTTTCAACCGATCATTCGCTTCACGACGATATGTTGTTAAAATTCTCTTCGTTATCTCGCTTGACAAGAATCATCGCTTATGTTTTACGCTTCGTTAAAAAACTTAAGTCTCCTTCCGTTGTTTTCTCCTCGTTTCTAACTTCTGAAGAAATCTGCACTGCTACAAATGTTTGTGTAAAACAAACTCAATTGCAATATTTCTCCGATGACATTCACGCTATCGCTAACGGCAAAATGCCATCTAAATCACTTATTTCATTGTCGCCTCAGCTTAATGATAAAGGTATTCTAACAGTAGGCGGTCGCTTATGCCGTTCTGCTCTCAGTACAACCGCACAGCATCCAATGTTGTTGCCTAAACACAGTCACTTAACAAATTTAATATGTGACTATTATCACCGGTTATCACTTCATTCAGGACCTCGTACCACACAAGCTCTGATAGTTCAACGATTTTGGATTTTATCTGCCAGAACCGTTATTCGCCAACGAATTCATCGCTGCGTTCGCTGCATTCGATACAACGGACGACCCGTTCAACCTATGATGTCTGCGCTGCCTTCTTCTCGTGTCACTGCATGCCGAGCATTTTCATCCACTGGCATTGATTATGCTGGCTCTTTTAATTTAAAAACTAATCGTCTTCGTAAAACTTCATTCTCATAAGGCTATTTGTGCGTCTTCGTTTGTATGTCCACTAAAGCCGTTCATCTTGAATTCGTTTCTGACCTGTCGACCGAGGCTTTTCTTGCCGCTTTAGATCGTTTTGTATCTCGTCGAGGCTTACCTTCTGATATTTACTCCGACAACGGCACCAATTTTATAGGCGCCAAAAATAAATTTACGGAAATTTATCAACAAATTCGTCTTTCATTTACTGCTATTGGGGATCACCTCGCTGCTCTAAAAATAACTTGGCATTTTAATCCACCTTCCGCGCCTAATTTCGGCGGTTTGTGGGAGGCCGCCGTTAAATCCACTAAACACTGTCTAAATCGACTCATAGGAGACAAACCGTTACTATTCGAAGAATATATCACGTTATTTGCTCGCATCGAAGCTGTTTTAAACAGCCGACCACTGTTCCAGTTTTCATCCGACCCCAGCGAAGAAAGATTCATGCTGACTCCTGGGCATTTTCTCATCGGCTCGTCATTGTTACAACCACCTGAACATAATGTGCTCGATCAACTTCAACCTGCTTCACGCTGGCAACAGCTTAAAATTTTAGTTCAATCATTTTGGAAACACTGGTCTCTGAACTATTTACACACGCAAACACAGCGTCACAAATGGACTCGCGCTTGTGACAACCTGCAATTGGGTCGCGTTGTCATTTTACAAAATTTATGTACCGCCCCTGCCTTATGGCCACTGGGCACTATTACCAACGTTTTCCCGGAAAAGACAACACAATTCGCACCGCTGAAATCAAAACCATTCACGGTACCTATGTTCGACCGGTTTCGAAACTAATTTTCCTGCCTGACAACTAGGTTTCTCGACTCCGACTATACAATTTCGTCATTATCTTCTTAAAAAAAAACTCGCTTGTATTATACTATTTCGATACATTCATTATTAAGCTATTATCACAACGTTTAATTAATCAAATTATCTACAGTGTGACTATCATCATCTCCCAGAAATTCAATTCTCTGAGTAGGCTGCTCCTGATCAACTACTGACTGCATTTTTAATATTACAGCAATGTATACAATCTTTTAACCGATTCTGCCGATTCTGGCTTTTCAACGCTTGTTCTGATTCTTGAACATCCGTTTTATTCTACTCTACGTCTCTTCTTCTTCGCATCTGGTTGTCAGCCCTTGCTGGCAATCACATCAAGATTATTCCGTTTACTCGTTGGCTTCCGCGCAAGCCGTGGGAGATGATCCGTTCGTCGATTGGCCGGTCAAACCCGCGCGTTTGTCACGCCACCTCAAGATGTGTCCGTTTCCTCGTTTCATTTACTACTGCTACCTCTGGCTTCGATTCGTCGTTCTTCGTTCTCATGCTACGTTTTCCGCTCCCTGGTTGCTTCAGGGCGGGCGGCTTCGTTCTTTGCTACGATACCTTAAATCGCTTACTTCGATTTAGGCGGACGGTATGTTAAGGCGCGTTATACATGCAGTAACGTACTCAGATTCCCACTACCTAGTATTTCAAAGTTCCTAAATAAAATAGTTCCTGTGACCTCATGCATACGTCATTCTTCCTGCCCCTACCAACGCTCTCTGACTTTCTTGTTTCCAAAACTCTTGCACTTGTAATTTGGCAGTGAATGTATCAAGTCGGCGCTCTCTCTCGTACTGTCATAATGGCGCGTTATGGCATTACATTGTGATGTATATCAGTCGTTGACATACATTTCGTTCGATCTCTTCATGAGAACTCTAATTGTATTATTTATTTTGTTTATTGTGAATTTATAACTGTTTTAACCTACAAATTATGTTCAGTGATTTTCAACCTACCAACAACGTGTTAGTAACATTGCGAAACTATTCAAGACTTTATCAAGGTAAGTGTCGATTTTTTTTGTATTTTGTGCTATTTATTGGTGCAATTCCTTTGATTTCATGTTCCTCAATTCATCCTATTGTTTATATTTCAATTCGTTCTTAACCGCCTTAAACCGCCAGTTGCAATCAATCAATCGTTTAGTTGTGATTACCAACTATCTTATAAAAGTAATCTGGTTTTCCGGAAACAATCGTTTTTTTGCTGTTTCGCTTAATTCAATAATTATTCGTCGTGGGTAATTTTTCATTGTGGTCTACCGGCCTATTTCCTTTGTTCATTTCGATCGTCCGAGCCTCATGTCTTAACATTCAAGGTATCTCTCGCACCGGATCCTTAACAGTGTTTAAAATACTTATGGGCCTATAATTTTCAACTAACTGGCTATCTCCATTCTTAAATATAGGCAATATTTTAGCCTCCTTCAGTTTGTTTGGAAATACATCTGCTTTAAGTGAGAAGTTAATCAAATGAAGGAGAGGAGTAATTAAAAGATGTTTACATTCTTTAACAATTATACTAGAAATCCCATCTAACCCACATGTTTTCTTACTTTTCAAACTATCAATAACTGATTCTAATTCCTCCTTTGAAACTAGGCTAAATAAGAATTGATTAACTACCTTGTTACCTTTTGGATCAAAACATCCCACTGTTTCCCTAATCTGTTGTTTAAGTTTTAGAGCTACTTCCTGGTAATATTTGTTAAAATAATTACAAATTTCTATACCATTCTCTATAAGTTCATTGTTTTTGTTAACAATATTAGGTATGTCAGTAAAACTTTTGTTGCTAACTACACCTCGATTCTTATTAATTATTTCCCATATTGCTGAGTTTAGATTTGGTGAATTTTGAAGAACTTCAGCAGTTTGTTTACATTTAGCTCTCTGGACTTCTCTGGCATAATGTTTTTTAATAGTTTTGTACATTTGTTCATTGAAGGTAGTCCTATGTGAAAGAAAATCTGAGTATGCATCTCTAACTTCAGACCTCATTTTCAAAATTTCTTCTGTGACCCACTCATCTGTTTCACTGACAATATTTTTTACATCTTTCTTATTAATTGGACAACTATTATTATAATGAAATATTAATGTCTCAATAAAATTATGATATTTTTGATTAATATCAGATGAATTTAAAACCGTCTTCCAATCCTCTTTGGATAAACTATGTAACAAACAATTGATATTCCCTTGGTCGTCCTGCCTAAATTCTTTAATATTTTTTTGATTTGGGACATGACTACCTAAATTCTGAATCTCTAATACTTGGTACCCGTGATCAGAGAGCTCTGAACCCCTTAACCTAACCTGACAACTCTCCATATTTGTTAAAATATTATCTATTATGGTTTGTGAGTGAGTAGTAATTCTTGTATAACCTTTAACTTTTATATCAAGATTGTTCATCTCCACAATATCCCTAAACTATTCAGCCATTTTATTTTCAACAGCAAGATTTACATTAAAATCACCCAAAACTACCACTTTTACGTATCGTTCTATTGTATTCGTTAACGAATACAACGTTAAGATTGTTACCGCCACCCCTTCTAATTAATCATTTACTGTGCTGCCGGACTTCAATACTTCTTCCGGCCTTTGTCGGCGCGGTAGGCCCTTCGACGGCGTCCCGACAAACCTATCGGCTCCGCACCGACAGAGGCCTTTGTCATCAAGGCCAAGCCAGTAGCCGCTCTCTACCACAGCGCTCTCGGCGACTATATAAAGAGCGCTGCACTGAGCCGAGGGATTCAATTCCGATCAAGATTCCGAGGGATTCACTTCGAATCAGACAGCAGACAAGTCGTCCACCACGGCACACGGCTGCCGGACTCCAGCGAGGACCAATCGACGATCCCGCAAGAGAGAAGATGATGCTTCCGCTCGCCGACCCGTCACGTAAGCCGTCGACCGGACCATCATCGTCCGCTGACGTGATCGATGCCCACAGCGGTCCCTCGACCGAGCTTTACGCCCACAGGACCCGACGAAGCAGCCATTGACGCACTACTGCAAGGGAAGAAGATGACGTCTCCGCTGGACAACGACACGCCGTGTCGTCCAGCCTCCGACCACCACGACGACTACGACCGACGCCTCTCCAAGACGACCACCGCTTAAACGGCCCTGAAAAGGGCCACCAAACAAATAAGGTTTGCCACTTAATGTCGCCATCCGGTGACAAGATATTGAAATTTGATCGAGTGTTCAAAAGATATCACACTTCCAAGGTATCAGTCCGTTTTGGTTCCATTCATTTATTTGCTTACTATGAAAGATTTCGTCTTTCTCTCGATGTGCTCTGTTTGTTTTTCAATTCTGAAAAGGATAGGATAAACAAAAATTTGATGTGATCGTTAGTTTTGACGTTAGTTATAAGGTTTCAACCTCGGGTGGGGGGAGGGGTAGAGACAACTTCATTTGTTTGGTTTGAGGGTCATAAATTAGACACCGAGCAATGAGATTTATGAAAAAACAAAAATAAAACAAAGAAATGAATAGAGTCAACGCCATCGCAGCTGGCGTTCTCTAAATATTGTTCTTTAGTAAAGTCTACAAAAATTGACTTCAAGAAATAAAAAAAAATTCTTTTCTTTTCCAATACTGGGAAGCCTATTTTCACACAAAAATGCAACATACATAAAATTAATTATTTTCACACTCCTTCAAGTACAGTATTCAGATGACTTAATGTTCCCTAGCCGTGGGAGTGAGAGAATGCATAACGCTCTCACTCGCACAAGCCATACGCGCTGTTCCAATAACATTGTCTTTAATTTTACTCATTGTTGTGAGCAAGTCTTTATCCATGCAGTAAACTAACAAGCAAGATAACGACCGTAGTATATTTTCAGATTTGGATTATAACAGTATAGACCTTTGAGCGCATGCGTAGTTATGCCACATATCTCCCTCTCACTCGCTCGGCTATGGGACATTAGTTCGTCTGATACCTATACATGCAGGAGTGCGAATGACTTGCTTGATGCTTCCTTGTACTTCAAAATTTCTGTAAATACTTACCACGCCGTATAGGTTGTGGTATTGCTTGGCGACATCTCTTCTTTCTTTCTGCGTGAGGTCTGTGATGATGTTGGTAATTAGTTGAGGTTCTGAGTTGTTGGCTTTTAAAAACCTAAACAATTTCCGAGCCACTAGGGTCACATTAAATCCATTATCTGCCAGCTCTTCCGTCACGTTCTGAAAACAACAACCATTCATCCATAAGTTATCTTTCACTTTCACATGCGATGAACATCTTGCGTTCATTTCCCTGTCAAATTTTTGGCTAAGTAACCAGAATATGTTCTCTACAGCACACTGTTGTTTAGGTCATCAGCTGAAAGGCTGGTTTGAACCTGTAGAGGCTTTACTAAGTAAAACGAGTAGAGAGGTGAATTACTTTGTCTTCTGGATTGAGTGGAAAAGTATGCTTATCAGCATGCCAGGCCCTACGAAAAGCATGTACTTTGTACTCTGCAAATGACTAGTGTCATTTACACCTCTACCTTCACTGTTGTTAAATGTTTCAGTAATATAATCGCATTGAGTGGAAAAGTATGCATTGAGTGGAAAAGTATGCTTATCAGCATGCCAGGCCCTACAAAAAGCATGTACTTTCTACTCTGCAAATGACTAGTGTCTTTTACACCTCTACCTTCACTGTTGTTAAATGTTTCAGTAATATAATCGCATTGAGTGGAAAAGTATGCTTATCAGCCTTCAGGCCCTACGATAAGCATGTACTTTGTACTCTGCAAATGACTAGTGTCTTTTACACCTCTGCCTTCATTGTTGTTAAATGTTTCAGTAATATAATCGCATTGAGTGGAAAAGTATGCTTATCAGCTGTCAGGCCCTACGATAAGCATGTACTTTCTACTCTGCAAATGACTAGTGTCTTTTACACCTCTACCTTCACTGTTGTTAAATGTTTCAGTAACATAATCGCATTGAGTGGAAAAGTATGCATTGAATGGAAAAGTATGCTTATCAGCTGCCAGGCCCTACGATAAGCATGTACTTTCTACTTTGCAAATGACTAGTGTCTTTTACACTACTACCTTCACTGTTGTTAAATGTTTCAGTAACATAACCGCATTGAGTGGAAAAGTATGCATTGAGTGGAAAAGTATGCTTATCAGCTGCCAGGCCCTACGATAAGCATGTACTTTCTACTCTGCAAATGACTAGTGTCTTTTACACCTCTACCTTCACTGTTGTTAAATGTTTCAGTAACATAATCGCATTGAGTGGAAAAGTTTTTTTTTTTTTTTTTTTGCGCCCTGGAGACTCCAAGAGGAGTATAGGACATGTCGTCAGATATAACACCTGAAATACATATAAGAATCACACAATGTATCACTACTATCAAGAAAGAAATTCTTGTGCGCTATAAAAAGTTTCACTGATCAAGTATTTTTTCAGATTTTTTTTAAAAGAATTCAAATCCTCACAACACTTTAAAGGTTGGGGTAATTTATTCATGAATTTTCTCCCTGCATAAGTAGGTTTTTGTTCAAACAATTTTGTGGAGTGATTAGCCACATAATAATTATTCCTGTTTCTCGTGTTACGATTGTGAACA
Organism: Catonia carolina; assembly: GCA_035578175.1. Taxonomy (NCBI): domain Eukaryota; kingdom Metazoa; phylum Arthropoda; class Insecta; order Hemiptera; family Achilidae; genus Catonia; species Catonia carolina. Next base: position 8,384,879 of record JAQMRL010000004.1, read on the forward strand.
TTGAAATTCTGCATAAAATTATTTTGCCTAACATACATAATCACCTCAAAAATGTAGAGGGAGGGAACTGTAAGCAATTTAAGCTCCTTAAATAGTGGCCTGCATGAGGTTAGCTGGTTAGCTCCCACCATACACCTAATAGCTTTCTTTTGAATTTTAAAAACCCTATTTATATTACCCATGCTAGAATTACCCCATACTAAAATAACATAACGGATATGAGACAGAATGAGGCCATGATAAGCTGCCATTAGTAATTTTTTATCATTTAATCTGGCAATTTGTTTTAGTGCAAATACCCCAGATGATATTTTACTACAAACTCGATTGATATAGAAGTCCCAAGACGTAGATCTATCTATAGATACGCCCAAGAACTTCACTGTTTCTACATGCTCTAAACTATTATTATGAATAAATACATCCACTTCTCTACTTTCTTTAACGTTATGTTTATTTTTAAACTGTAAGTACTGACACTTTTTCCCATTAACTGTTAATAACATTTGATTCAAGAACTGTACTACGGACTCTATGTTAACATGTGTATTTACTTCAAGAGCATCTACCAATAAACTGTTACTGATTACTGAAGTATCATCAGCAAACAACAAAGCTCTGCCATTAGGTATGACTTCTGGTAACCTATTAATGTACAATAGAAACAGAATTGGACCTAAAACTGACCCCTGTGGAACGCCTGCTTTGACTTCAAGCTTTCCAGATACAACCTTTGTAAGTTTCCCTCTAACAACCCTAGTTAACTCCACACAGTGTAATCTATTAATAAGGTAAGATTGAAACCATTTCAACTCTACATCCCTAACACCTAATGACTCTAGTGTTTTCAATAAAATTTCATGATCAACACAATTGAAAGCTTTACTCAGATCCAGAAACACTGCCAATGATTTCTCCCCGGCATCCAATATATCAACTACTTGCTCCACAAGTGAAACAATAGCAGTTTTAGTTGATCTACCTTTTTGGAAACCATGCTGATCCTCTGAGATGATTAGGTTTTCAGTCAAGAAACTGATTAACCTAATAAATACTACCTTATCAAAAATTTTACTGATTGTGTTTAAAATACTTATGGGCCTATAATTTTCAACTAACTGGCTATCTCCATTCTTAAATACAGGCAATATTTTAGCCTCCTTCAGTTTGTTTGGAAATACACCTGCTTCGAGTGAGAAGTTAATCAAATGAAGGAGAGGAGTAATTAAAAGATGTTTACATTCTTTAAAAATTATACTAGAAATCCCATCTAACCCACATGTTTTCTTACTTTTCAAACTATCAATAACTGATTCTAATTCCTCACTTGAAACTAGGCTAAATAAGAATTGATTTACTACCTTGTTACCTTTTGGATTATAACATCCCACTGTTTCCCCAATCTGTTGTTTAAGTTTTAAAGCTACTTCCTGGTAATATTTGTTAAAATAATTACAAATTTCTACACCATTCTGTATAGGTTCATTGTTTTTGTTAACAATAATAGGTATGTCAGTAAAACCTTTGTTGCTAACTACACCTCGATTCTTATTTATTATTTCCCATATAGCTGAGTTTAGATTTGGTGATTTATGAAGGACTTCAGCAGTTTTTTTGCATTTAGCTCTCTGGACTTCTCTGGCATAATGTTTTTTAATAGTTTTGTACCTTTGTTCGTTAAAGGTAGTCCTATGTGAAAGAAAATCTGAGTATACATCTCTAACTTCAGACCTCATTTTCAAAATTTCCCCTGTGACCCACTCATCTGTTTCCCTGACAATATTTTTTGCATCTTTCTTTTTAATTGGACAACTATTATTATAATGAAATTTTAATGTTTCAATAAAATTATGATATTTCTGATTAATGTCAGAAGAATTGAAAACAGTCTTCCAATCCTCTTTGGATAAACTGTGTAACAAACAATTAATATTCCCTTTGTCTTCCTGCCTAAATTCTTTAATAATTTTTTGATTAGGGACATGACTACCTAAATCCTGAATCTCTAATACTTGGTACCCGTGATCAGAGAGCTCTGAACCCCTTAACCTAACCTGACAACTCACCATATTTGTTAAAATATTATCTATTATGGTTTGTGAGTGACTAGTAACTCTTGTATAACCTGTAACTTTTATATCAAGATTGTTCATCTTCACAATATCCCTAAACTGTTCAGCCATTTTATTTTGAACAGCAAGATTTACATTAAAATCACCTAAAACTAACACTTTTACATATCGTTCGGTTAAAACTTCCAGTAGTTCACTGAACGATGAACAGAACTGATCCCAGTCACCATTAGGGGATCTATAGACACCCACCACAGCCATCTTTCCCCTCTTTTCTAACCTAACTTCTACCCCAGCTACTTCAATATCCATTTCCCGAGAAAACCGTTCTAAATAAGGTAAGTTACGAGTGTCAAGTTTCTTACTTGCATTAGCTAATATACAAACCCCCCCACTTTTGTGCATTTTCCTACAATATGAAGCAATAATCGAAAACCCTGAAAAGTTTATTAGTGACATCTCATTACATTTTAACCCGTGTTCTGTAAATACCACCATATCTGGGTTCTCAGAACTTAAAAATATATCTAACCTATCCATTTTATTCCCTAAATATTGAATATTTTGATGTAAAATAGAGAAGTGGGATGCATTATTTTCCTGATTATTTTGGTTATCTACAACTGTGTTGACTCCAATTATGGAAGCTGGTCGCAGCCTATTTACTAACTTGACATCATATAAACCTAACCTACCGTTACTGTAATTAAAAACGTGTGATCTCTTCTTCAGTTGTGTTTCACCAATAAAACCTAACCTTATATTTCCTATCTCTTTACCCCTTGTTTCAGCCAACTCATTAAAAAAGACTCTTTAGCTTTTAATTTGTCAGGGAGTTTACAAGTGACGAGGGATGCTTTTCTATCACACAACACGTTTTTACCAGACTGATTCAAACGTAACCCATGATTAGTGTAATTAGTACGATTAAGCCTTTCATTGATGAAATTAATTTTAATCCTGTTTACTGTTTTATTTTCTGGGCTATTAATTTTTTTATGAATATCACGGTTTAGTTTATTTATTACTTTGTTTAGTTCTGGTTTATCATGTCGAACGGGAATTGTATTTATGATTAAATTTGTTTTATTGCTCATTGGAACCAGTTCTTCAATTGTCTTTAAGATTTGAGGAGTATTTTGGAAATTTTTAGAACTGATATCATAGGTTCCTCCGATAATTATCAAATGATCATTCTTAGTAAGGGTTTTTAAATCATCTTTAGCTGATTTTACTACTTCTTTTAAAGGGGCATTCGCCTTAAAAACTACACTAACATCAAAATCATTTAATTTTTTATTTAACAGATCACAGCACCCACGTCCGTGGCTGTCCGCAAGCACCAAGACCTTGTTCTTATTCTTATTGTTTATTTTAGTAGCTTTTTTAGGTCCTACTGCTTCACTGTACAAAAGTTTCTTTGGATCATTTTTTACCATTGAATTAGATTAGGTTTTAGGGGTATTATTTATTTTGCTGTTATTATTATTATTATTTAACCCTACCACATTTTTTAATTTTAAATTAACTAATTTTATCTCATTTTCTAAAATTTTATTTGCTTCCATAAGTTTAATAATTTCGGCTCTATGATCATTTTCATTTATTTTAATTATCTCTTTAAGTGAAGCTATCTCTTGTTCCAGTTTATTTCTTATATCCTCGTTTTGTTTATTGCTATTTATTATGGATTTCCTAATGTTTTTTTGTTCTTCAATTAATTTAGCTACTTTACTTTCAAGGCTAATGGGGGATGTTATATTTAATTTCGACCGCGTAACAGCTGGAGAGGTCTTGTTTTTACCTAATGTTCCAATTTTACTGGCCATTCTTAACAATATCTATTTAATTTTAAAATATTTTATATTATTATAAAAATTAAAACAAACTTTTAACGTTTTATTGGGTACACAAACTTTCACGAAGATCACAGAGATATTACGGGTTAGACCTAACCTCAAAATCACGACTAACTTTATTTTGTAAAAATTAAAAAATATCGCTGAAAAAATGGACAAACTAAATTAATACACGTGAAACTAGTTATTAAACTTAAGTTAGAACACAAGATAAATACTTATCGATACTTTATTTCACAAATACTTCTTTCTTTAACAGGAGCTACAAACACTACGTCCTTCTCACCAAATACTTACTTCGCAAATCCAAGTATGCTTATCAGCTGCCAGGCCCTACGATAAGCATGTACTTTCTACTCTGCAAATGACTAGTGTCTTTTACACCTCTACCTTCACTATTGTTAAATGTTTCAGTAATATAATCGGCTGACCATGTGATAAGAAACACAACTATTTTTGTAGCCCAGTAGCTAGCACACCGAGTGCAATTAACACTCTACCTGCCTGTTATGGGCAGATTACGAATCCGGAAACCATTTGAAGCCATGAATTCCAAAACAGCGCCAAGTCCACTTTTTTCAGTACATGAGTTAATGGTATAATTTTTCTCGTATTATTCAGATCTACCCATTGAGAGTCAAAACAACACAATTCATGTTCCTAATACGATTTTTAGCGATAATGATATTCAAAACATCACAAGTCCAGGAGAAGTGCTGTTTTGAATATCATCGAACAATGTTTTAGATAGCCCGATGAATTTCACATCACAAGTCCTAGTTGTGTGACCGTAGTTCCGTATTTGTCCACTTGCAACGCTACAGTCGACATTTTGCTGTTAAACACAGATAACTTACGAGTATTATCTTAGGTTCTATAAAGAAAATTTTAACTATCCTTTCGGCCGGCCTAGAACAGATATTTGTGCAAATTGCGAAAAGCTTAAATTAGAAATACAGTATGAGAAAACAGTTAATAAAAGCTGTTGTATATTGTAAATAGTGTTGTAAAATATTATTTTTATAGAATAAAAGTGATTTTTGTATGGCTTGAATGTTTATTTTAAATAACTCTTAAAATGTAACAACATAATATCGATGAGTTCCAAAACAGCACAAGTCCATCAATTTAATAAATTGTTTGCAAACAAACAGGTCATCTGACAGTGTTAAAATTCTAATCTTAGTTGTCAATGTCAATCAATAATATGCTCAAAAAAATCAGCAAGTTTAATGAAGAAATACCTTTTTAATGAAGAAATAACCTTAATGACCTTAAGTAAGAAATACCTTAATGAAGAAATAATGAAGTTTAATGAAGTACAGAAAATAAAAAAAACCTTTTTTCTCAAAACGTTGGTTGCTGGACTCGTGCTGTTTTGGAATTCATGGCTTCATTTGTTTCTATCGCTTGTAGTTTCTGACATCTGGATGTGGCGGACGGACGGACCTAGCAATATGACAGATGACAATTTTTGAAATTGCCACCTAAAAGTTCTAAACTTTTTAAACGTGTAATATGACAGATGACAATTTTTGAAATTGCCACCTAAAAGTTCTAAACTTTTTAAACGTGTAAAAACATATTAGAAATATACATTTTAATTTGTGAGATTACGCTGCTTCTTTATTAACCCTTTTTAGGGCAGTACTATGGGGAAAAATGTAATACATGTTGCAAAATGTTAAATTTTGTTTTGTAGAGACTTGAATATTGTATTTCTAGTGCCAGAACTGTATGATATTTATTTTTTTATGTTAAGCCCTGGTAAGTATACTTACCAAGGGACGTTTATTTAAATGGGAGTCACATAATATTTAGTGGTAAGAATCCTGATTAAAAGAACTTGTAGTCCTGTAATAGAAAAATGTGTAGAATAACTTATCTCAACTTTATATTAGCGTGAATGCTGCTTTCCCGTAAAAACTCGAATTTTCTAAGCTCTGTACAAAAGTAACAACAAAACAACAGGAAGCGTACGCTGGTATGAATCCTTACCACGTTCTTTTTTTGTTTTACATCTGACTGTTTTGCAATTTCTGCTAATGCAGACGGTGGAGAATGATTATATATGAAAATGAGTGATGGAAAAATGTCAGACCTGACTGGGAATCGAACCCGGGACCCCGGCGTAGAAGCCAGTTGCGCTACCATTACGCCAACGGGTCCGCCACATTCTTGTAACTCATGAAGCAAATGGTCGCTGCGCACTAATTTCTAAATGTGGGTAGCCTACTTACTAGAGAACATCTATAAAACCATAAAATGCCAATAGAGTTCAACTGCATAGCTTATCATTTAAAAATAATCGATCTATTGCCAGTGGCAAGTATAATACTTACCAAAGAGCTATAAAGGGCTGTCAGGCTATAAGCTGATCGTGCAGGGCTAACTATTTGTCTGTAGCATCGTAGCTTCAAAACGGATCAACAGATTTTCATTTAGTTTTTAATATTAAAGTAAGTGTACACTATTTTTCAAAGTTGATGAGCTCTAAGCGTACGCATTTCCCCCTACCCACTTCATAACTAGCCAATCACTTGCCAGCAACGTTGTTAATAATTGCTCTCGTAGTTCTGTTATAGTTCAGCCGTTCTTAGTTTGCTCCTACTGTCAACAAAAAAAAGCCACCTCCTACAGGGTGCACGCTAAAGTCTGCGACTTTACGGATGTCGTATTCCTATTAAGTTAACTACTTTTTAAATTATAAGAACTTAAAGTATACTAAAAACATCAGTCATGATATGATGTAGGCTTAACAATTTCATTTAGAAAAATACTTCTAAAAGTATTTTGTATTTAAATACTTTTAAAAGTATTTTGTTGTTACTTTTTAATCAGCGTGTTCCCATTTTTATGTAATGCGCATGCTCAGTGACGTCATTATTTGTTTACATTAGGAGCAAACTAAGAGAGGCTGGACTGTATATATTTTGTTTGGTCTTTCAATAACAATATATAACCTATGAACATAAAACCAGCTGATTTTATAAAGTATTGCATGTTAACGCGCTCTATAATTGATGTGTTCAGTCATGGCGTTCTCTAATTACTAGAAGTACTGGCGTTCTCTTTATTACTAGTACAGTTCTTTTTTTGGAATGATAGCTATGACCTTCAACAGAGACGACGCTCGTGGGGGACAATATTGTCCACCGGGTGTAGTCAAAACAATTAGTCACGGATTAATCTCTTGTTTACTGTGACACACGTCCTCTTATGTAACTTCGTGCATTGAACTTGGTTCTGATAAATTTAGCCTGTGTTTGAATTCGGTATTATTAACATTATTTCACTTCCTTTTTTTGCGTTTATACTAAACGTTTTAAGTTGACGCGTTTCATTTTGTTTTCTTTTTTACAGTTTTTTTAATTGTAAAAGTGAGTAACGTAGTTAAAAATATGGAAACGCTAGCTGTTAGGTCCAAACTTGGCTAAAAACTACATAGTCAGGCGCGAGAAATTATTTCAAATGTAAATGACCTTATGAAAAAAAAATCGGAATATTACAAACAATCGAGTGTATTTGTTATATCTGTTAATCAGTGCGATGACAGAACAACAGCAGATCATGGAGTTTCTGTGGCTGCTTTTTAAAACACCGCAAAGAAATCAAGAAATTATTTCTGGTAAAGGAGATTTTTTTTTTTTTTGGTTTTAACGTCCGACTGTTTTGCAAATTGCTACTAATGCAGACGGTGAAGGATGAAATGAATTTTTTTGTAACGTATGAAAAAATGCCATGCCCGAGTGGGATTCGAACCCAAGAACGCGTGATGAGAGGCGAGCACGTTACCAGCATCGCCAACGCGGCCGGCTGGTAAAGGAGAGGCGTTATTTCGAACTCCACTTAAGAAAAAGAGGAAGCGCCCAGTGACTGAGATAGACAACTTTGATAAGTGTTTTGTTAGGTGGGTAGTACATAAATTTTACCAAAGTGAAAAAAATGTTGCCTACTTTGGCTACAATTAAAGCAACATTAAAAAAAGCCATTGATTTTGAAATTTAAAATTAATTGTATTTAAACTATTTTAGATTTGCACAATCAAAATATTAATCATAAAGTAAGGCGATTTATATGTAGATAGTATAATAATATGATATGGCCAATATTATAAATATAGATTTATTGTATGTAGCATACTGTATTGTCAAATGTAAGTACAGTAACACTCTCTTACTCACCCATTAGTTTCCAGGCTGTGCGCGCTGGCTATGGTAGCTACACTAAGCGCGCCAGCTCGTGATCCGCGTGAGGAATTTCTATTACGGCATGCAATAAAAGATTATACTATTCATTGAAAAAACATTTACATAATGTTCCAATCATTATAAACCAAATTTTAATTTTATTTTTTCAATTTAATCTAAAATTATAGATATTCTTTTACTTTTCTTTCATTTTTAAACGGGATGCAGGTATGCTCCTTTATACTATTTTTCATCATTTTTCTGTAACTGATGCAATAATTTGTGTCGCCCTTGTGAATGAATTACCGATTTATTTTTCCGAGTAGACATATTACATTAAAACAAAACATCTGATAAATACACGTTGAAATTTAGTTAACACAAAATACACAAAACAAATAACTTATGACACGTTAACGCACTTTCTATTTCAAAATAAAAATCACTTTCGTTAGAAACACCGCAACGCACTAGCACAAATGTACAACTGTACATCGTGACACGTGTATCCTTCGTGAAAAACAATAATATGTAGGACTATAATAAATAATAATAAATATTTTCATGACGACTAAATGTTTTTGTACTGCACGATAAGACAAATGTTTTACTCTCACTCTACTTCTCCATCCGCCCCAGGCGGATCCGCCTCAGGCGACAGAGATCATGAGCTGGCGCGCGTACAGTATGGCTGTGCGCGCGGAGCCATAGCTACCGTTTCGCCAAACGTACTGTAATTAGAGAACGCCATGGTTTAGTATAAGATTTAAGACACGAGTGATCTACTACGGCTTTTATATGCATGCATGCGTAATGTTTGTCACGCTGATACAATCGTACAATCTGAAAACACTGGTAAACGTTCTGATTGGTCTAAACGCGTGGTACATCACAGTTCATCAACCGTGAAAAGTATTGTAGGCAATAATTAATTAACAAAGTTAGGCTAAGATATATTAACATTGTAACTCACAGTTAGCGGTTGAGTAGGCCTATAATTATTATTTTCCTTTGAACAGACGATACAGTTGAATCGGCGAAATACAATGAACATGGAAACAAAAATTAAAATTAAAAAACTGTTGTTCATTTTTCTGCTTTTTTCTTTTCTTTAATACGTAGTACATGAATAACATTGAATCTTTATGGAGTTGATAATAATACTAATCACACCAACTATGACAATAGATAAACAAGATTACTTGTGTAATGTAGGCCTACCTCTTAAATGATAACACCCACATAGTTCATCTCGTTCAACGAAAATAAAAACAACATACTATATCTCTTCTTAAATACCATTCATATTTTTAAATTATTATTATTATTATTATTACTTGTAATTACACCTGCACTGCTCACGGAATATCGGTGTATCAGTGGGGTGGCTCACTTGAGAGATCGAAAAGTAATCAAGTAAATTTTTAATACTTAAAAATCTCATGTGAAATAATCACACGACATTTTCTTGCCGATGAAACATATGACATAGTTGTGTTTAATGATAGGGTAAACAAAGTAAAATTTAAAAAATCCTAATTTTAATTATGAGTGAATGACGCTGAATGGAAATCAACCTTTGTTTGACTTCTTCTTCTTCTTCTTCTTCTGCCAACAAAGAATTAGGACGCAGCCTGTTCCGAACTCACAAACTATATTTAATCTATCTTCATCTTCTCCTAGGTCTACCGACATCCCTTTTACTTTCTGGAGCATACCAGTGCGCATGCTTAGGTATCATGTGATCTGACATCCTTGCCATGTACTGTCTTCAACTTTGGCGATAATCCTTTATCTTTTCGTGGAAATTGTAAGTACCCAATTCTGACCTAATTTCCTCATTCCTTTTTTTGTCCAAGCGTGTACACCCCTAAGTCCTCCGCAGAAAACTCATCTCTGCCGTCTGGAGTCTCCACTCTTGGGTTTCTGTTGTCCACGCCTCACTTTCGTACAGAATAATTGCAGCTGCCATAACTTTGTAGAACTTAAGTTTTGTGATCTTCCTTGCTCTATTACCCAAAGTTCTATGACTTAATACGAAAAATCACTAATTGACGCTAAACTCTGTAGAAAAAATTCTTGAAATAAAAATTGTAGGCTTTTCTGTATAACTTTTGTTGTTTTTCAGAGACGAATGTTTCTGGTTCAAATCCTAGTAAAGGTAGTTACTTATTTGAATGCTAGACGGTGGTTACCGGTGTTCTTTGATTGTTGGGGTTCAATTAACCACACTCTCTCATTTCCATTTTCATTTTTTTACAATGATTTCCATAGACACTCTTTCAAAAAAAAGAAGAAAACAACTGTAATACATTTACAACAACGCTTTAGGCAGATATAGTTTTACGTAGTACTTTTTTTTACACAATACTTAATCATTTATTGTAAAACAAAAATAATTATAACAGAAATTATTATTATTTTGTGATTGAAATAAATATGGATAGGTGAAGAGTTTCTTCCACATATGTCACCTAAATAGCCACGGCTGACGGAACCTTGTTTGCTGATTTTACTTCAGGAACCAATAAAAGTTTACTGGTAGATGCTCTTCAAAGTAAATATACAACATGTTAACATACAATCCGTTGTACAGTTCCTGGACCGAATGTAATTAACAGTTCAAGGGAAATTCGTCAATATTTGCAGTTCAAAAACAAACATAATGTTAAAGAAAGTAGAAAATTGGATGTATTTATTCATAATAATAATAATAATAATAATTTTTTTTTGGGGGCTCCCAAACTCCCCTACACGCCGCCGTCACCACCCACTACTATGGCTGGTCGCAAGGATGCGAGGTGGTACAGTAGAACAGCAAGATAATATCGCCTTAGTATACCGCACCATTACAACTTAACGTAGTCATTCTTTCTTCTCTAAAAAACAGTCAGCCGCTGAGCTTAACATACACCACATAGACACAAACAACACATAAAAATACATAAAATAACATAAAGATCACGCAGTATTTACAGCCTTCCTTCACAGTATCCTGTACAGTTTTTCTTTAATTTTGCTATAATAACAACAACAACAACAACAACAACAACAACAACACCAACAGCAACAGCAACAGCAACAGCAACAGCAACAGCAACAGCAATAGCAACAGCAACACCAACACCAACACCAACACCAACACCAACACCAACACCAACACCAACAGCAACAGCAACAGCAACAGCAACAGCAACAGCAACAGCAACAGCACCAGCACAAGCACCAGCACCAGCACCAGCACCAGCACCAGCACCAGCACCAGCACCAGCACCAGCACCAGCAGCAGCACCAGCAGCAGCAGCACCAACAACAACAACAACAACAACGACAACGACAACGACAACGACAACGACAACGACAACGACAACGACAACGACAACGACAACGACAACGACAACGACAACGACAAGGACAAGGACAAGGACAAGGACAAGGACAAGGACAAGGACAAGGACAAGGACAAGGACAAGGACAAGGACAAGGACAAGGACAAGGACAAGGACAAGAACAAGAACAAGAACAAGAACAAGAACAAGGACAAGGACAAGGACAAGGACAAGGACAAGGACAAGGACAAGGACAAGGACAAGGACAAGAACAAGAACAAGAACAAGAACAAGAACAAGAACAAGAACAAGAACAAGAACAAGAACAAGAACAAGAACAAGAACAAGAACAAGAACAAGAACAAGAACAAGAACAAGAACAAGAACAAGAACAAGAACAAGAACAAGAACAAGAACAAGAACAAGAACAATAATAATCTACAACATGCTGAAACAATGAAGTTCCTAGTTAGGAGTATCACTAGATTGACATTTCTACACCAATCAGATTTGTAGTAAAATATTATCTGAGGTAGGCCTATTTGCATTAAAACAAATTTTCACATTACATGAGAAAAGTTACTAATCGCAGCTTATCATTATATAATTCTTTCTCATATCCGTTATGGTATTTTAGTATGGGGTAATTCTAGTATTTGTAACATAAAAAGGATTTTTAAAATTCAAAAGAAAGCTATTAGGTGTACGGTGGAAGGCAACTATCTCACCTCGTGCAGACCACTGTTTAAGGAGCTTAAATTGCTTATAGTTCCGTCACTCTATATTTTTCAGGTGAAATATATATCAGGCAAAATACTTTTAAACAAAATACTAATGTCCACTATCATAAACATAAGAAACGGAAAGGATTATTATGTGGCTAACAACACAACAAAATTGTTTTTACAAAAACCTACTCATGCGAGGAGAAAATACATCAAGAAATTAACCCAATTTTGAAAATGTGATAATTTGCATTCTTTTAAATAAAATCTGAAAAATTACTTGATTGGTGGAACTTTTTAAATTGTTAAAGAATTTCTTTCTAATTAATAGTAGTAGTAGTAAAAGAAAAATGTGTGGTTGTAATATGAATTTCAGGTGTTATAACTTCTTCACAAAATGTCCTATACTCCCCCGACGCATTAATAATAAAAAACCACGTCTCCGAAAAACTGCTGATGAAAAACAGCAGTTGGTGGGTGAGTCGTGGCGGCAACCTTTCTTAGAGAAAGGGGTAGACCCACGGTTACTTTACTAGACGGTAGGGATCATCAACAATATGCGCAGTGACACGCCCCACCCTCTGACGTCACTGGTCACCAGCGACACCCGATGCACAATACGTACCGTGTCGGTCTGTGATGTCTTAATCTAGTCTTAATCTTGTTGATTACTCTTCTTCTTGAGGTGCCTTCTCCATTACGAAGGTTGGCTATCATCATGGTCAGTCGCACCTTGTCCACTGCTGCTCTGAACAGGTCAGGTTGATTACTAGTGATCCCAAATCGTCGAATAAGGGATATTCCTTATTCAACGGCTCTGAGTCTTAATACGGTATGTAATAATTGACTAGTCTTTAATAATGGTGTGTGTTGTGCGAATACCGGGTGTTCTAATCACGATAGGCACCAAAAGAAGTTGGGAATTATAAGTTTTACCGTTTTCCACAGGCCATTGAAACTAGATTGAAGTGGATAAATGCTTACAAGCGGGCCGATTCATTTTCTGCTGATAGTGGTCGCGTGTGTTTAGTACAATACATACATTATCTATACATACATACATATACATACATACATAATACATTTCGACGAATCGGATTATGTACGCGATTTAAAGTTCAAGTTGGTACATCTTCCATTAAAACGTGTCTGAAAGACGAATTCAGTCCCGTATTTAAATTTGCCGATTTGTAGCGCCGTTGTACGTCCGGTAAACCCGACTTGTAGTGAACGTAAAAATTGAGTACAAAAACGATGTTATACGATACGATACGATATGTAGTAGAAGTTTATGATATTTTAAACTCATCATCCAATTATAACACAGGCAGTTCACAAAATGAAAGGATAGCCGTACAGGAAGGCAGGTCTCGTTTAATGAAGAACCGCCAAATTTTAATGTAGTGCAGTCAGAGGAAACTGATCTCTTAAAAAGTGAAAACCTCGAATTAAAAGAAGAAAACAAGTTACTTAGAGAAAAACTTCAGGCCGCAAACGAAGAATTATTAAAATAAAAATCGATTTCCCGTGTAAACATGCCTAAACCTCTGTGTTTGTAAAAACAATGCAAAAATCCTACCGTCACTACACACCGACCGAGTTGTTGGGGACCAGACTACGTAATCTTATATCTCACAGCAGCTGCGCGTGACCGCTACCGGTCACTATAGTAGCGGTAGCGGGCGGTAGCCGCTACCGGTACTATTATAGTATAGTAACCGTGGGTAGACCCGATTGTGAAGCCTAAACAAACGGTTCAATTTAGTTGTTCAGTGTGATTAATCAATGAAATTGATTCAACAGCATTAAAGGAATTTGTCTACATGGTTCAATGCAATCGAACAGTCAGGCCTAATGTAAAAAGCATGGAGTCGTAGGTAGTTATTAGATAAGGAGTTCAAATAATTTTGCAATTCTTAATCGAGATCTGAATAAAATTGCAAAGGTTCACAAAAAGCGGTATTGGCATTATTGGACACGAGCGGGAATATTGCGTAAAAATCATTTAAAAATTTCAATATTTTATTCGGTGTCTGTGAAAATTTATTAAAAGAACTTGAAAAAGAAGACATCGAGACAAAACTTAGGCCTACGTATGTTCATTGAACAATTCGAACAACTGTATGACAAACCTCCATGGTATCACACTAAAAATTAAAATGAAGTTCATCACCTTTTCATTCCCGTTGAAAACCAATCTACACATTCAATTTCATTGATTCGACCACATTTAAGAAAAGTAGAAAGTCAGTCTACTTCCTTCAATGTTCAATTTCATTGAACAATGCGATTGAAATGCAATCTACACCATCAATTTCATTGATTTAAATACATTGACCAACCAAATTGAACCGTGTATATTCGGCTAGATACTATTTTTTAGACGCCAGGTAGAGTAAATGATGTGAGCAATCAAGCTGTGTGTAGACTAAATACTTGGCAACTATCTTCTCCCATGTTATCAGTGGGCCTACTACTCGAAGCCGTTAAGATAAAATAATGAAAATAATAATATCAGATTACGAAATACTCATTCATGACTAACTCGGACCAATATTTCAATGGGTAATCGATTTAAAAACAATTTCACAGATAACAAAATCGTTATGATTATTTTCATGCAAACAAACATACTACAGTACGTAAATTTACAGATGAAACCTGTTTTGGAACCGCGTATCTCACCAAGTAAAAAACATAAAAATTTCTGGTACGGCTTGTTTTAAAGCTTGATTTTTTTGTTATTTTATTCGTACAAATTACGAAACATAGTAGTGTATTAGGCATTTTCTAGAGACTTAAAAACAGAATATGTAAGTAGGCCACTAATTTCCTGAGCTGGTGATGAAAGAGATGAATGAAAGTGAGAGAGTAAGTGTTGGTCAGTGACAGCGAGAGGGGAATTAGGCTCGGTTCCCTTCCACTGATAGTATGTAAATTTTTTAACCCGACATTTCACTTGTAGTATTATAGAAACAGTTCCGAGGGAGGTGGAGGGTTGTTTGCTGATGTCGGATCAAGTGGCCAGGCGGCGGGTTTTTGGTAGGTAGGCGGTTGCGGCCTCCTTGGGGCGGGACGCCTCAATTGAGTCCAACACTCCCCCATCGTGAGGAAGTGAACATGAGTTTTTCTTGCCGCCTCGGATAAAAAAAAACAAAGTATGTGCTCGGTTTTAGCGCATTTTTCACTTAGTCCATGTTTCAGAACATGTACCACGATCAATTTTAAAAGGAAAAATATGGCGTTTTATAAGAGTGTTCCTACATGTTTTACAATTAATTTCAGTCTTGTAGTACAAAAAGTAAAGGAGTTACAGCGTTTTAACCCTTTATAGGGCAGTACTACGGGAAAAATATACATGTTGTAAAATGTTAAATTTTGTTTTATGGGGACTTGAATAATGTATTTCTAGTGCCAGAACAGTAAAATACTTATTATGTTAAACCCTGGTAAGTATACTTACCAAGGAATGTTTATTGAAATGGAAATCACATCATAATGTTTAGTGGTAAGAATGCTTATTAAAAGAACTTGTCCTATATAACAAAAAAAATGTGTAGAATATAACTTATCTCAACTGTATATTAGCATGACTGCTTGCTTTCCCGTAAAAAATAGAATTTTCTAAGCACTGTACAAAAGCTTCCATAAAACAACACGATTGTGTACGCTGGTATGAATCCTTACCACATTCGTGAAACAAATGATCACTGCGCACTAATTTAAAAATGTGGATAGCATACTTACCAGAGAACATCTATAAAACCATAACATGCCGATAGGGTTCAACTGTATAGTTTATTCTTAAAAAATATCCACCCTATTGCCAGTGGTAAGTATTCTTACCAAAGACCTATAAAGGTTAAAAAATAAAAAAATTGTTATGTTCGTTCCCGATGGACGTAACGAGCTAGAAACAACGCTATATATTTTTAATTAATAAAGAAATGCAATTACACTACAAATAATTGTTGTAAATGTGAAGGTTTTTTTCAGTTGCATAGAAAATATAAAATATAAAAAATGTGCGTTCGGCTGTGTATTGTTAATCTTCGTGTTATGCAGCACAAATACTGCGGAACGTTGTACAGTCTGGTGTGGTATATAAATATAACCAACTACGGTGGCATGCGGGCCGCACATGCGCAGTAAGTAGCTCTCCCACCAAAGCGTCGTAGCCTGATACAGGCTGCCTCTAAAGTAGTACTCACTACTCATTGTGTTCTGTTCATGCGGTTAATCGTTTTGACATTTGTGTCGCTTTCGAAAGCCGCACGCCGTCGAAATTAGTTTCGCGCGCACAAAATACAGCGAAAATGTCTGCGATTCATTTTAGGGTAATAGGCAATAAGTGTTATCCTAAATGATGTACCTACCATAAGTTTTGACAGGCCCAAAAGAAAGGTACGTCATAACCTCATTCTGTTATATTTACTATACGGTTCTTTTTGTTAAAATGTCAAACAACCTGATATTGTGCGTGTGTAGTTGATTTCTAAAATTTGACGTATATTTCGTATAAAATTCACAACTATTAAAATTGATTCAGCTTCTTGGAATATTAACAGGAAGGAGACACCAGACACGATGATCTATTTTTGACTTCCCTTCAAAAAGTGATTTTTTCAAGCTCGTTTATTATTTCTTTTTCTGCCCTACATACATCAAATTACAGATAAAATTTTATATTTTATAACAAAATAATAAAACGCATATTGTGTAATCCTGGAAAAGAAGTTATATTAGCCTACGTGATACGCAAAAAATGCGATGAGATTTCAACGTCAAACTTTGTACGAGCATATCTTATATAAATTCCAGAGTATAATAATAACATTTTTAGTGTAATAAAATAAGATCCATTAGGAACCGAAAGTAATATTTTCAGAATTTTTTGATGAAAAATGAGCGTGTTAGAGTGTAGTGAACGAAACTGGCTGGCAGAGTGCCCTACCGTACCGCGTATTGTCAGTATTGCGCTTGAACACCCTCCACTGATTGAAATGAGTTGAGGGGAACGGCCGACGCAACACGTTCGCTCTCTGTCCCGCTACCTCCCTACATGCCGCCGTAGTTGGCGAACAGTATACTAAAAATGACACGTTTGTTATATGTATAAAAATAATAAAGTATGATTGTTAATGTTCAGAAAGCTATTGGCGGTTAAAAGCCGATGTCAAAATAATAATTAGTGTTTGTCAAACTGTGGTAAATTAATGTTTTGTATTTATAAATGAAGTCATACACGTGGTGGAAGTGAGAGAGAGAGAGAGAGAGAGAGAGAGAGAGAGAGAGAGAGAGAGAGAGAGAGAGAGAGAGAGAGAGAGAGAGAGAGAGAGAGAGAGAGAGTGAGTGAGTGTGTGTGTAAACCGTTAAAGTAAAGTAAAACGTGATTGGTGGAAGCTATTTTAATAAAAGGGCGTAATTGGCTGTTTCAAATTTAACGAAAATATTGAAGGCCAAAGTAAAGACGCTAAGTTTGGTACCAAGTTGGGAGGACAGTGCTCCTGTAACCACCGAGTTGAAAAAATTTGTTTGTGCACCAGTTAAAAAATATATGTATGATATAAATTCAAAGTTAAAATGTATAAATTATTATTCAAAGAGTGTCAAGTACTGAGAGTAAATTCTAGTTAAATGTAAAAGAACCACCAGATTACCACTGGCTTGAATATTTCATCTGCAGAACAACTTTATACCATCGCTATAATTAATATGGACACCAACTAATGATTTTTATATCTACAGAACTATGTACCTAAAGTCCCAGCAAGTACAAAGAATTTGAGTTAACTAACAAGAAACATTGAATTAAAAAAATTAAAGCACTATTAGAAACATAATTTAAAATTTATAACCTTTATTTGTAATACATATTGTTTGTTTTTTTACTAAATTACTTGAATTTAATTATTACTATTAACAATTTAATGTGTTCATGATTTTTTTAAACCAAACCTTTTCATGCAATTTTTTTTTAAATAACATTAATTGCAATCATTTTTTAAAAAATAAACTATAAACAAATCTTTTGAATTTACAAATCACAAGCTGAGGTCTCGTTACCCTGAGTACATCTCAGTATATCAATTATTCGTTTGTTAAAAGAGAAAATGACTATGTACAAAGATATTTACATTTTACAACGTGGAACACTTTTCATTATAATTTTATGTACATTTAAATTTTTCCAGACAAGTCCAAAACATGGTAACGTTTCAGGCGCCTAACTTCTTCTGCATCGTTTAGAAGATTTATGGCTATTTCGTTTTCGTGACTTTCAAGTCTTGCCTGATATTTTCTATTAAAACACCTGACCTCATCCATTACATCAGAAAGGTTACAATAATGTTGTATTTCTGCATTCCTTGCAAACCATGGCGCCCTTGTTATAACCCGAAGAACCTTATTCTTATTGGATGAACTTTTCATGTAATGAAGGATTTTTCTTTTAGAACAAACCTAAGATTTTATTCATTCATATAACAAATAATGCCAATCCGTTGTGGTGTTTAGGCCCGATAATTAAATTATATTTGTTATCGCCGCTATTGGCAATAAATATAGGTAGCAGATAACTCCGTACAGTCGATGAGTGAGAGTCGTGCCGTGCGCGTCGCTATTGTTACCGCTGTCTCGTTAAACCGCTGTTCTTATAACCGTGAATTCGGAACACCGCAATTAGAAACTCCTTGTACCTTATCCCTGCGCAGGTGGTATTCCTTTTATTTTATTTGTTCTTGTCTTGGAAAAAGAGGTAAGTCAAGTTTTCATTATATTTTACTTCGCATATATTATATCATTAAATTATTTTAACGCAATACAGTCCACTGTCGCTCTATTAAATAAAACACAATCGCAACCATTTGGTAACCTCCGGACCTGATATCTTCCAGAAACACATTATTAACTTTCGGGCGGATAGCTTCGAAAAGACCATTGGTTTTCCTTCGCGAGGGATATACCTTTACATTGTGTTTTATTTGATGTCAATTGAATTCATGTTAAATCGCTTTGTTAATGTAAATGTAAATAACATTAATTTGTTTAAAATACGCTATTCGCTATTGCACGCTATACGCATATTTGTTAAATTTGCTCTTTGCATAAAATTCATAACTGTTCATTTTTTAAGAAGTCAGAAAACTTTAATTACGTTTTCAATTATATATATTGTTAGCATAATACGCATTACAATTCTTGTATGCTGTGTCGAGTTTTAACCTGCATAAAACTTGTTATTCGCTTTAAGTTATCTGCTACCTATTCCTACAAATTTTGTTATTTCGTTATCGGCTTATCTACAAACTTCACATTTAAATTTAAATTTCGATAAACACAATAATTATAATTATTATTTCAATTTGATTATCTTCATGAATAAATTCTTTAATCCTTAAATTATTTCTAATCAATAAATAAATTATTATTCTAGAATAAAACTATATTGGATAATACGTCTTCAATATTGATAATACGTATTATCAAAATACGTGTATTTTATTTGTTCATTATTTTGCTTATACAAAAATAAATTGTGTTTGTCTTGCATCCTTCCAATTTTATTTTACTTTTGGATCGCATATTTAGAAATAAACAATTTCTTACGATTTTGCAACAATTTAAAGAAATTATTCTTTAATTAAGTTACGTGATTTCCGTGCTACTTGTTTTCATTTATAACCCTGTTATTTGATTCATTTCTTATATTTAAACAAAAAAAAATATGGCAACCGATCAAAAAAGGTTAAGGGTATTAGAAGCTAAGAAAAACCATCTCTACCAAAGAGTTCAGCAAACGTATGATGCCAGCCTAAAGCTGGATATACCCGCTTGTAAAGATTTATTCATAAAAAAATATTTAACTATTAAAGAAACCCGAAATGAATTTCGTTTAATTATGGATGAAATAAATGAATTGTCATTAAAAATAGATGATAACACTGAACCTAGTTTTCAAGCAGTTGATGCTTTAGAAGATTTATATTGTGCTATTATAACCGCAGAAAAATCGCTTAAATTAGAAATTAGTAACAGTGACCAAAAAAGTAAACAAATTACTGAAATTAAGTTGCCGATTTTAGAACTACCCGGATTTTCGGGCGAACTTTCGGAATGGCCTATATTTTTTGAAAGTTTTAAAAGTAATATTCACGAAAATATTAAGTTATCCGATTCCGATTAAGTTAGATACCTTGTAGGTAAACTAAGTAAAAAAGCATTAGCAGAAACTTCCGGAATTCCGCCTACCGCTGAAAATTATGCTATTTTATGGAAAAATCTTGTAGATAAATATCAAGATAAAAGAAATTTAGCGTCTTTTTATTTAAATAAAATTTTAGAGTTTAAACCTCTTACTTGTCAATCTTCTCAAGGATTAGAAATCTTTTTGCATTCTTTTGTAGCATCCGTTGATGCTCTTAATGCTATTAATGTCGGTAACTTAGCCGATTTTTTATTTTGCAAATAGCCCTCTCAAAGTTAGATTCAGAAACTGTGCGCTATTTTGAAATGCATTGTAGGAAGGATGATATCCCTACGTTCAATCAACTTTTAACTTTTACAAAAGAAAACGCAAAAATTCTTTTTCGCAATTCAAAATTTAATAAACTCGAGAATTCTCAAATTAAAGATAAAATTAACAAAAGTTAACCTACTCATACTTTTTTGACGAGTAAGAATAATAATTATCAACCCCCAAAATGTGCAATTTGCAATGAATTCCATCAAGTTTTTAAATGTCCTGATTTTAAACGGTTATCATCCGCTGACCGATTTTCGGCTGTAAAAACAAAACATTTGTGCGTGAATTGTTTGTCATCTCAGCATACTACTAAGAAATGTAAGAGTTTTAAGACCTGCATTTTCTGCAAGAAACGACACCACTCTACCTTGCATCGTGACAGTCAAACTTCTGACGAAAACTGAGGAACTGAACGCAAGTAAATCGGATACTCGGACTCCTTCAGTTGACACTTTGAAACAACTTACCTCATTTGATTATTCGCTCGCGCACTGCTCAACATCGTCAGTTAGCATGCCTTCTCAAAATACTCCGCCAGAATCGATAGTTCTATTATCAACTGCAAAAATTCTTATTTTTGATACGATGAACCGCGCTCATGAAGCTCGTGTGCTTCTTGACAACGCCAGCCAATCAAATTTTATTACTGCCGAATTTCAACGCAAGCCGGGGTTAAAGGTATCACGAGTAAATTCAGCAGTTCAGGGAATTGGACTTAGCACTCGTCCTCTTAAATTTAACGCATCACTTTCTATCGCCTCCCGCTTTGATACGCAAAGGGTACTTAAATTAGACGCTTTTGTTATAGATAAAATAACTGATAGTTTACCCAGCCGATGTTTTTCATTGGAGTCATTATCGCACTTAAAAAATATTCAGCTCGCTGATGATACGTGTAATATTCCCAGTCAGATAGACATTCTGTTGGGATCGGAAATATTTTCGCGTATATTAAAATCACATAAAATAACGGGACCTCCCGGGACTCCAGTCGCTTTAGATACGCTTTTCGGTTACATTCTTATGGGAAGAACTGTATCGGATCATTCGCACAGTAATCGTTCTGAAAATCAAGTCTACATGTCTACTACTGAGACTTCACTGGATGATTTAATGAAGAAATTTTGGAGTCTAGAATCCCGCAACCCACGTTTTTGGACAAAGGAGACGAGATATGTGAAAAACATTTCATCGACACCCACCAGAGACTACCGACTGGTCGCTATTCTGTTTCGCTGCCGTTTTAAGAAGATCCTTCCACTCTCGGAGATTCACTACCGGTCTGCGAAAAACGCTTCTCATCTTTAGAAAGACGACTTAAAGCCAATCAAGACATGAAGATAGAATATCATGCCTTCATGAAAGACTACATCGAACAAGGTCATATGTCTGTCAACATTTACTAACGACAGTTATTATCTGCCACATCATTGCGTAATAAAACTGGACAGTACAACCACACGTCTTCGAGTAGTTTTCGATGCAAGCGCTAAGTCTTCAAATAATCGTTCGCTTAATGATCTTCTTTATACAGGACCTAAATTGCATTGTGACTTAATAGAAATTCTTGTTAGATCCCGCTTATATCCGATTGCAGTTACTGCAGACGGGAAACAGATGTATCGGCAGATTGAAATAAATTCCGAACATCGAAAATTTCAGAAGATTTTATGGAGATTTTCCCCAGATGAAGAAGTGCGCGCGTGGACACTAAATACTGTGACTTTTGGTGTCAAGCCAGCTCTATTTCTCGCGATTCGAGTCACTCGGCAATTAGGCGTAGATGAAGCAACCAAATATCCTGAAGCTGTTGCCGCAATAAATAATTCCATCCATATGGATGATCTGGTCACCAGTATAAAGAACCTCCAAGAGGCTCAGACGCTATACCATCACTTACGAAAATTGTTTAAGGCTGGTGGGTTCGAAATGGTCAAATGGTCAACAATTCCTCTGATTTAGTTTCTGTAATTCCAATTGAAGATCAACTTCTGAATTTTAAAAATTTCCAAGATGATGACACAAGAAAAATTTTGGGTTTGCAATGGATCGCATCATCGGATTGTTTTAGTTTCAAAATATACTATGAGATTAAAATTTGTTCAAAATGCAACATTTTGTCGTCAATAGCTAGGATATTTGATCCTTTGGGATTTCTAGCTCCCGCAACGCTGCTAGCAAAATGTTTAATAAAAACATTATGGTCATTAAAAATAGACTGGGATGAAAGCCCTCCAAAACAAATCGTGGAGACTTGGACTAACTTTCAATCGCAACTGCCAGTACTATTAAAATTAAAAATTTCTCGCCATGTCGCTATTTCTGAAGGACACACAGCAGATCTTATCGGTTTCTGCGACGCGTCCGAAAGAGGTTATATGCTGTAGTTTACATTAGAGCTCAGCAACCAGATAATACATTCAAAATTAATCTCTTATGTGCAAAATCTCGTGTTGTACCTATGAAAATAAATACAATTCCGCGGCTAGAGCTATGCTCAGCAGTTATGCTTGCTCGATTGATTTCATTTGCGTCCAAAGCATGTGAAATTCAATTTAAGTTCAAGAATATATTCGCATTCTCGGATTCAATGATAGTGCTTCAATGGATCAATAGCCCTGCATCGAGGTGGAAAACCTTTGTCGCTAACCGCGTATCATATATACAAGAAAATCTACAATCTTCAGCTTGGTTTCAAATAAATGGAGAGCAAAATCCGGCCGATTGTCTCTCTTGCGGCCTACTACCAAATAATTTGGTTGACCATCAGCTATGGTTTCGAGGCCCAAGCTGGCTAGAAGAAGATTATTCTCTCTGGCCTAAGTATCCGATCAGTTCGTCAAAAGAATTCGTCGATGAACAACGTGTTTTGATTGCTACGGAGTCAGCAGATTACCCGCTTCGAGACTTAATAGACAAATGCTCGTCTTACAATAAATTGCTCAGAGCCACTGTTTACGTTTTACGGTTCTTAAAACGACTTCCTTGCGTTGATGGTCTCATATCCGCATCTGATTTAGCCGCCGCCGAATTACTTATAGTCAGAGAAGTACAAAAGGAACATTTTGCCTCGGAAATACAATCGCTTATTGAAGGAAAGGGCTGCTCTTCGGAAATTAGGGAGCTCAATCCGTAGTAGTATCAGACGGGGTGGTTCTGTCTCGGGGAAGGGGTAGTGGGTTGTTTTAGAGATGTTTTAATGTACGTTATGTGTTTACAAAACTCTTTAGGGGTGATTGTTTGTTTAGAGATTGGTAAAGTGTACTCTAATTGTTGTTGTTTACAAATCTCTTTAAGGATTCCTTTGGCTCGGAAAGGGTTGTAGATTGTTTTAGAAATTGGGTAATTGTACCTTAGTGGTTGAGTGATGTGGTTAGCGTTTTTGTGTTGTTTTAGAGTTTGCTAAAGGTTATTGTAGGTGTTTTACAAGCTGTTTAAGGTAGTTTGCCTTTTTTTAGAGTTTTTTTAGGACAACTACCATCTTTTCTTGGGTCTTCCAATATCTCTTCGGCAAACCGGCCTGTACTTCCACACTTCCTTAGGTATACGCCCATCAGGCATTCTTTCCAAATGTGCCTGTTTTCTAATATTCAATCTTCCAACTTGAAGATGTTCAATTCCTTACGCACATCTTCATTATATAATCTATCCACTCTTGTACAGCCCTTTACTGACCTTAAAAAAAATTCATTTCCGATGACTGAATTTTCCGTAATTGTTTCCGACTCTTCACCCATGTTTCTGAACCATACAGTAATGTTGGTATTGCCATCACCTTATAAAATTTTAACCGCGTCGCCTTCCTAGTTTTCTTGGAGAGCGCTCGTCGAATGGTTCCACACACCGACTGGAACTTACTAAGTTTGTAGTCAATGTGTCTATATCTATGTCATAAGTGATGTCGCAACCAAGTTATCGGAAATGGAACACTTGTTCAATATTTTTATTGTGAACAGATATTTTTTGTACGTACTGGGTATTTACTCCAGAAGGCCATGGATTTTGTTTTTTCTAAGGAAATCTTCATATTGTAGGCTGCAAAAACCTATTCTAGTTGGAATATCGATCTCTGCAGAGCTTCCTCACTTTCCTGAATTATTACTTGATCATCAGCAAGTAGTAGGGTATCCAAGTTAACCATCTCTCCCACAGAAATTCCCATTTTTACCTGTGTTTTCCATCTTCTAACCAAGTCATCTATATAAATATTGAAAAGTGTAGGAGACACACTACAGCCTTGGCTCAACCCTCGGTTAGGACAAATTTCTTACTATAAATTACACTATATTTTAGGAAGAAAAGAGAAAAAATGATTACAGATAGAAAGAAAAAAGAAAATAAAATAAAAGAAAAAAGAAGAGACATTGTTCATAAAACAATGTTTATAAAGAAATAAGAGAAACATGTAATAAAATCCAATGGCAGCTTGGAAATATCTTGGTATTACTTATGATTATTACACGGGAGAAAATAAAAAAATAGTGACCTTAACAGAGCAGAATTAAAAAATAAATAACGAATAAAATAACGAAAAAAATAACGAATAAACTGTATATTTTAAAAAATACAGTACTTGTTTACAAAAAATATATATTACCTTAAGTAAAATAGAAACAAGAAAAAAATGATACAGTCTAGCATCACAAAAAAACTCGTTGAACTTTAAAAATTATTTGAGAACGTGATTATCATCTTCGTCTTCATGATGTCTTCAGTTGGAGGGGACCACCAGTGAATTTATGGCATAAGAGGAGGCGTCTCCACGTAAGAATATTGTAGAGCAATTTTTTTAGTTTAGATGACAAGGTCATCAAGAAATTAGGATGTTGGTAACGTGCTCGCCTCTCATCGCGCGGTCTTGGGTTCGAATCCCACTCGGGCATGGGATTTTTTCATACGTTACAAAAATTCATTTCATTCTTCACCGTCTGCATTAGCAGCAATTTGCAAAACAGTCGGACGTTAAACCAAAAAAAAAAAAAAAAAAAGATATTAGGAATTAAATATTGGGCAGAGAGAATTTTACCGGTAGAATATTTGCCTGTATAAGTAGTTTTAATAGTATTTCTATCAAAACTTCTATACGATAATTAAAAAAAACTCTTTGCTTAGTCATTCTTGTGACATTTGTAATATGAATATTTAAACAAAAGTTTTAACTGAATTATATTGAAAAAGTTGAAATTAAAATAATAAAAATTTTTAATTTGCAAAGAAACGAAAGTAAAGAAAAAATACACTTTGCACCTGCAACATTTCTTCTAAAATAGCAGCACCATTGAAATTTTAATTAAATTATTTTGTTTTTTACTCTGAATTTACTACAATATTTTTAATAACTTCCAATAACCTCAATAACTTCAATAACCAGACTATAATGAATTATTAAGAAGTAACTTATTCTTCTACTGCCTTTAAAGGATTAGGCATCTCTGCCTGTTCCGAACCTCTCAAATCTTCCAATCTCTTTCTCGGATTACCTCATTCTCTCTTTTATTCGGTTTATAGCGTAGTATTTGCTTAGCACAGAATATTATATTGTATAACTTGGCAAAAAATATTATAAATAATTACACTATAAAAATCTTGAAAAGCAGCCAATAGGAACACAAAATAAAAACTTCTGGTGTAAAATACTAACACGACTTTCTCTTGCCAATGCAAATAATTAACAATGTAAAATAACATTAGTAATAAAATATTAGAAATAAACAAAATAACTAACCTCAATAAATGTAACCTAATTTTAATCATGAGAGCCGCAAAATGAAAATCAACCTCAGTTCGGCTTACTGAAACACCTCGTAAAAACGATATTAAGTGAGGTGAACATAAAATTAAAAAAACAAGTAAAAAAAGGAGGAAGCGTAGAATTGTGGTTGTTAAGAGAAAAAAATAAATTAACTTAAGTTACAGTTGCACCAAAAGAAAATAATTTAATAATATTAAATAAAGTTAACAAGAAAAGACCAAAAAAAGTATTAAAAATTTCATGCAAATGTTATTGATGGCTCAAAATATTACCAAAGAAAAAAATATAAAAAGTTAAATTTAAATTGACACAGTTTCAAAGATTTCTTTATGAGAAAAATTATTAATTTCTTCAAATAAAAGTATCTTTAATTTTAATTTTATGGCTTAGTAATAAGATATGGAGTCGCTCCATGTTAAAAAACATACAAATAATACATATTACAAAAGGATGGGTGCACCCTGCGAAAACTCGCCAAAAATTTGTGTTGTCGACAACCGCAAAAAAATTTATACATCTCATAAATCGGCATACATATATCAAATGACTTGATTACCATATTACACAATTATTATTTTTGCATTTCTTTAAAAATAATTTAACAAAATTTAACACTTTACGTTTTTAAATAGCAAAACTAGTTCACTTAAAAAAAAACAAGTTTCCAAAATTAGTGGAAGTAGTTGGTCTTATATCGGTGAGATAGAATTCCTTGGTCATAACCAAAACTAATCGTTGAAGAATTTCCAATAAAGATATAAAAAAAAGGTGTACATTACCAAAATCCAAATCTTAGAACAATAATACTAATTAGCCATCATTTCAAACGCATGCATCTTTACTTTTCTTTAAATGTATTTGTAACCAAAGTTGAAGACAGAAGAAGATATCATTATAAGAAAAGGTTAACAAAAACCCAGGTTAGACACCAAGTAGAAACCCCAAAGAATGAAACCATAGGATGGAACCCTGAAAAGTTACAAAATCAAACAAATATTAAAATCTTGCACTCACCAAGAGAACAAAATTTTAAAGCCCCCCTTATATAAAAAAAATTAACAAACAGCAATTAAAGAAAAAAAATTTAAATTTAGAAAAACACTTGCAGAATTATTTTTTTAAAAAAAGGTAAAAGATAAAGCATACAGAGGTGTGCTTAAAATAAATTACGACACATGTACCAAGCAGGCACAGAAATGTCGGTAGAAATTTCCAGAAGGAAAACACCACAACTAATTAAAATAAAAGTAACTTAAGTCCCACAGAAAGGTGAATATAATCATATTCAGAAAACGGAAAAATAGTAAAAAAACTAGTTGAAAAAGTCATTTCAAAAAGAAAAAAAAGTACAACTTAATTTCCAAAATTAGATGTTAAAAAAAATTAACATCGTATTTATAAGAATTTTTGTGTGACTTTCCAGGTTGTCTGCTTAAAACTAAAGAAATAGAAAAAACAAGAACTTACCTACGGGGTAGGGTAAAATGAAGAAACTCATAAATAATTTTGATTTTACAAAATCAAGAAAATATCACTAATAATGTACATAACCTTATACGCACAATACTTTTCGAAAGACATCTTATAACAGAATGAACAAGTCAGTAACAGGCAGCTAACGAAACTCCCCAATAGAGCGCACAACAAAAGGATGACGTCACAACGCCGCGACAAATTCAAAAATACTAAACGAACATCCCTGTAACGAGATGACGTTACATTACAAATACGGTAAAATCACTCTTTCACGCTAAACTAGGCTCTGTAGAGAAAATGCTTTAAATAGTAGTTTTAGATCTCTTAATTTTCTATAAATTTGATTATATACACTTTTGTCGTAAAATGTATACTAAGCCTGAAATCTTTAAAAAAATCGATTTTTTACACATTTTTGTGAAAAAAAAGAAAATCGCTGGGTGATTCTACCGAAAGCGGGATTTTCCTGTAACTAAACAATTTTGTGAAGTATGAAGATGTAAATACTCAACTCTTCTCTATTATATTATGTTGCAGTAGTTACTATTTCGATTCATGCAAAATAAAATTTATATATAATATTTTTTTAAAGTTATGGACTATTTTACGCACCGAGACTCACGACCGTCACGCGTAACCAGCCGCCCATCTACTACAACAGTAGTTTTTTAACAGTAAAATTTAAAAATATAAATAAGCGATGCGTTTTATGTTATGCGCAACAATACTGCTTGAAATATGCGATTGGGAGTAAGTTTTTAACAAAGTAACTTTTCCGAAATTTCGTGTGCCATGGCTGTAACTGACTTTCACCTCACGACCGTCACAAGCTGGTTTTTTGTTAAATTTTAGCTACTAGAATGCCGAAGGAACACATGCATGATGCACACCATGTTTATACAGTTGTGTTGTGCTTGTTTGATAGTGCGATCGTAAGTTATAGGAAAAAAACTGTTATTTTCATCAGAAATCCCTTTCAAAGGTACGCATAAACAGTTTTTTACATAATTTTCTCTCGACCGTCACGCTTAAAAAAGTTATAAGTAATTTAAAAACCAAACATTTAAGTCAAGTTAATATATTTACTATTAGAGTAATATCAAAAAATAAGAAACCGGTTTTAGTTTAAGGTGCCGTGAATTAAACACAAACGATTCAGTAGTAAATTCTCACGACCGTCACACTCACGACCGTCACTTCTTCCTCAAACACAAAATGTGACGGTCGTGAGAAGACTGTGACGGTCTTGAGAATTACTTTATATTTTGGTTACTTACTTATGAAGTATGTTTATAATATAATTTCTTTAGATATGTTTTTGCATTTATTGGTAATATAAACAATTTTAAGCATTTCGAATAAAAATTTTAAATCTAATGTGTGTTAAAACCTAAACCTGAACAAAAAAATACTATAAATCTGAAAACATTACTGGCACTATACTTTTAAACTATAAACTGTCTGTACGACCTATACAATTATACTATTTAACATTCCTAGTAAAAGAAACCTAGGTTTGTCCAGGTTGAATGAAAAGATTTAGGCTAATAATGTTTTCAATATCTCACCAACATCGAGGTCATTAGTGACAACGAGATTTTAATACTGTGACAGTGGGTTTTAATTTAATTTTTAACACTTGATTATTATTATTTTTTAAACCATATTAAAAAATTCCAGATGTTGAGTGCGAATTCAATTTGGGATCCTTAGCTAAGTAGACCAGCACGTTAGGTACTGCGCTAAACCGATAGTTTTTCATATTTAAAATTGCTCATTTATTAATTAGTTTTGAATTAAATTATCGATTTCATAAAAAATATATTTTTACTTTTAAAATTTTACGTTGTTTGGTTTTAACTCTACAGCTTTCGTTTCAAAAGTATAAACTGTGAATGAAAGTAGTAATAAAAAGTTTGAAAAACAACGTTGCGGATAAAATTATTATGAACGCATCTCCAGAGAAAAGCTATGAAAGGCAGCAGCCGAAAGAAAAAGAAGGGATCACGAAAGAATAAGAAGTAATCCGGTTAAGTAAGAACAGACGAAAGCAGCAGAGAAAAGAGAGAACGGAGTAGAAAAAGAAGTGAGGAAAAAATAAAACTTATTAACGATTTAAACGAAAGAGGAATAAGAAAACAGAGAGCTAGTGGAGAAAACTGTACCATAAGCATGCACAAAAATTACGGAACCAAAAAATTTGGAGACATTTTTAGATTCACCTCCATTTCACCAGATAACGCCTGTTGACGTAATTTACAACAAAACTATAATTTAATCAATTAAGTGGAAAGAGTCGCACGAATAGATTATAGGGAAAGAAAAAGAAAAAGGAACTGCGAAAAGATAGGGAGCAGTACAAAAAGAAAATGAAGAACTTAAAAGAAAAAACTTGAAAATGCCACAAACAAGGCAAACAAGTTGAAACAAAAACGTCGCAAGAGAATAAAGGAAATCAGAAGACCCATCTCTGACTACAAAAATACAAAAAGTAATTCGAGAAGAGACTGGAAGATAAAAGTTTTGAGGAAAACTGAAGCTGGAAAGTTTACTTTTCCGCTGGCAGAAGACATTTCTTCTGGTCACCAGAACAAAATTGTTCAAGGTTTATTCTACCCATAAGAACATAGCGGAATATTTACGTTTTATGATAACGAGTTTTTACAATAACTTGAATTAACGTTTTAAGTAATGTTGGTTTCGTTAACAAGATAAAGTTAGGAATAGTTTAAATATATGGTTTGAATTTCTTAAAAGTGCCTTTAGTTCTTGAACCCAATTTATTTTTTTTAATACATTCCACCTAAAAAGTGTTACACAGTTTTAAACGCACAATTGTCACACAAAACTCAACCGTCACAGCCTACTCACAAGCGTCACATGCAACTCACGTCCGTTACACTACAAAAATATTATTAGTGCAATTAAATGGAAAACTATTTTTATGAATATGGTTTCCCTACACGTCTATGAAAGTTACAATCTTAGAATTTTCTCAAATTTTTAATGTTAACATCCATTTAAGGGGTTTTTTTAAAAAAAGAGATACAAAATTAAGACTGATAACTAAAGCGAAGTTTTCTTTGAACATAAAATTGTTAAATATAACTTAAATAACGTGGGATTTTACTTAATTACTTTCATTTAAGCTTATTACTGACTTCCTGAGAGTACAATAATTTTAATAAAATTCATAAGAAAACTATAAAAAAGTTATGTGACGGTCGTGAGATTTTGAATAATGTGTGACAGAAAAAGTATAAATAATTCAGCTAAAAATGCAAAAAGATGGGCCCCCTTTTATAAACAAGTAGTAAATATATGTATAATTCAGACAAAATAGATTTTAACTTAATAAATAAAAGTTTATAAAATTTTATTTCTTCATCAAAAAATCCCGCTTTCGGTAGAATTTCCCCGCTAATTACCGCTAAACATTTTTTTTGAATAACTGTAAATCTACGATCTGCTCTCATAGAACAATGAGTAGATTTGTTGTAAGTATAAATCTTGAGTAAGTAATACCCCTTGGTATTACTCTACAAAATTTCCCATTTTGTTGAATTGATCTTGCCAGGAATGTAAAATAAATTACACAATCACAAATTAAAATAAATCTGTAGGGTGTAGTCTGCATAGCCTTATAAAAAGAAATTTTTGAAATAAAAGGATTTCAAATTCTCTACAACTTTTATAATATAAATTTTGCGTTAATATGCATATTTTTATGTCGTAATCTTAAAAATAAACAATTTTTTTACGAGAAAACAACTTTTCTAAGAATTTCAGTAGACATAGCGCCTACCCTAACTTGTAGAACATAAAAAATTTAGTAAATCAGGCGATTTAAAAAAAATCGTAGGAACAGTTTTTGAGAAAATCGCAAAAAAGTGAAAAATGACACGAATAAACTACTACATTCGGTTAACTGATTTTAATGAAAATGTTCCTGTCGGTTCCGGTAGTATTATCTAATTTAAGTTTCAAGTTCCAAGTTCGTACGATGTTCCGTTCTTGAGATATTCTGTTCACACACACACTCACACACACACACACATACACACACACACACACACACGCACACTCACACACACACACACACACACACACACACACACACACACACACATACATACACACACACACACACACACACAAACACGCGCGCACACACACACACACACACACACACACACACTCACACACACAGACACTCAGACCAATCGCTAAAAACATGTTTTTTGTATTCAGGGTGTCTGAAACGTGTAGATCCGGTGAAAACTGTATTTCTTAAAATCGACATGAAAACAATACTTTTCTTCCTGTATATTCATATAGGCAAGAGAATTACGTAAAGTTTACTAAAAATTGTAGTTTACACGGTTCAGTACGCTGATTTGTGTTCCTGATTGGTCGGTTTAGTCTTACGGTAGGTATATACTACAATCGGTTTTATAATTATAGACAGCCGAGTTTAAACCCTTGCATCTCCTAAACTATAAGTCGTATTTCAACATACTTTACATAAAAATTTAGCTCATTTTATTCTGCGTTGACCTATAATAGTCGTATATTTTTATAATTGTATAAAAATTGCCATATCAAGGTTGGAAGACAAAAAGACCCGGTTTTTTATACCGCAACAAATTTTATGCGTTTAGAGGCGTGTACTCGATAAGTATTTGACCAAAAAGTTTGAAATTTTAAAACATGGAAAATTGTATTCTTACAGCGTGTACGAAATTTCAAAATCGTAAGTTATTTAAATTTTTATTTATTATAAATTTTCTGAACCCTTGCTATCTCGGTAACCGCTCGACCGTTCGGCACGGGCAAACTATCGTTTTATTCAGCGTAAAAAACTTAGTACACATAAGTTAATGACATGAAATATCATCGATTGGCCAATGTTGTGGTAGAATTTTTAGAATTTTGAAAAATCGACTGGGAAATGTGGGGGGCGCTACTACCCATGTTGCCTGAACCTGACTGTCTACCTGAATTAACAATGCAGTCTATCAATTTAGGTAGACAGTTAACAGGATGTCACGTACACCAACTAGCCACATGGATAGTAGCACCCATACCCCGCATTTCCAATCTATTTTTCTGAAATTGGAAATTGAAAGGTTCAGATTTTAAAACTAGAAATATGCTAAAATTTATAAAGATAATAAAGATTAATTAAAGATAACATAGTATAGAACCTCTAATTATAACAGATTTTGTTACACAACTGTAGTTAAAACTACAATAACATTAGTAGTGTTATAATAGTGATACTGCATTAACGCCATCTTGTTTTTTGTGTTAAGAGTTAGAGAGTTGGGAATGACGGCATCTGTCTTGAGGCCACGCCCTCGACCAATCAGAGCACAGCGTTGGAGGGGGGAGGGGGGAGGTTGTTTTCTGCCTCAACATACTGCATCAACGCAGAGTTGGTGTCATCTGTATTCTGCATCAGCGCCGAGTTGGGAATGATGCCAAGCCCTCGACCAATCAGAGCGCAGCGCCTTCAGCATTGCTCCGCCCCGGTGCGCGCGCGCCGGGCAGGCAGAGTCCCGACGCCCGGCGGGCAGAGTCCCGAGGCCCGACGCCCCGCGCCGGCGCGTGCAACGCGCGATCGCATTCATCAGGTCACGTGAGTTTGTTTGACCAATCAGGGTGGTACGCTCGCGTTGACTGTTCAACAACAATTTTAGTGCTCTATTTTCTTCGCATGAAATTACTAACACTGCAGTCTAATATGTATGAACCGGAGACTTTAAAACTCAAATCGTGGTGTGCGGTGATAAATATGCTGCTTAGTCACAGCTATACGGGTCTGGACCAGTATGAAAATAGATTCTTGGTACGGTTGTCGATGACTGACGTGAACCATGTGGGACTATATGGTGTTAGTGGATTTAAAAAGATGACTGTAAAATATTACAATATTAACTATCTTATAAATCATATAGCGTGGCCTTATGAATATAAAACTATTAGGAGAGTGTTCACGCTTGAAAAGGACGCTCGTAAATTTATAGAAGACAGCGTTTAGATTAAAAAATACAGTTTTTGTAAAATCTTTATGTCAATAAAATTGTTATTAAAAATTCAATCTTTTCATTGAGTTTGTGTGTGTGTGTGTGTGTGTGTGCGCGCGCGCGCGCGCGTTTGTGTGTGTGGTCGTCTGTAATGAGCGTGTGAAAGTTGTGTAGTGGGAAAAGTCTGTATTCCTCATCGTGTTTATGCACACAAACACTGCCGTCACCGCTTTTCACAGACTTCGGACTGTCCGCCCCCGAGAAAAAAATACCTACATACGCACACACGCGAGCGAGTGTACGGATGCAAATAGATCTTCCTGATAGAACAGGTGGGTTTACAGTGTTTGTGTGCGTCTGTAAAGTGTTTCGGTAATGTTGTTTGTGTTGGTGTGTTGAGTCCTGAAAAGGACTATTTTTTTTACCTTCCATCCGCATCTACCGCCGCCTCGCGGAAATGTACTGCCTACACAACGCGCAGAATACGGTCTTGAATGCACATGCATGACAAAACCTATAGTGGCAGGGACACACCACCGTGTCCGTCCTCCGGTCCATGCATATACAACAGACTTCATTGTGTGGAGTAGGCGGCGGCTGCTGCGGCTGCGGCAGTGGTGGAGAAGGCGACACGTGTGATGATGGTATCACCTGAATTTAAACAAAAAAAAATAACAAATTAGTCTTGCGGAAGAAACTATACTGGTAAGTCGTTAGGAATTTGAGCTAATGTATCACCTCGTCAGACGGACCCGGCTCGATCCTCGAAGGTGTCTCACGACCCTCAACCGATGTCACCAACCTACTAGCGAGCGCCCGTTCACGGGCCTGCGCCCGCATCTGGGCGAGGACAATGCTCCCTTCCACAATCGAAAACGTTCGTCGAAGGAGGTCAATGCTCTCTGCTGATCTCCAAGTTCCACTGTTCCGGACCTGACGTAAAAAACAAAAAATATATCAAATTAGTCTCGTGGAAGAAAATTATACTTGTGAGACATTAGGAATTTTAGTTAATGTATCACCTCGTCAGACGGACCCGGCTCGATCATAGAAGAGGTAATATCCTCACGGTCGCTACCTTCGGGTACCGGGAACAAGGCTCTGGGTCGACGAAGGGGGTAGGGCCCAGGCCTTCAATCACCCTCAACCGTAGACGACCGTCTATGGCCCAGGTAAATCCTTCGTAACGCCCTGCGGGTTCCACTGTCCTGGTCCGATGCAGGACGCAAAGAAGGAGGTGTTATAACAGTTGCACTGCGTTCTTCCACACCATCGACGGTCGCAGCAATCTGTTCATCTTCTTCTGGTTCAACCGTCGCAGAAACGGTCGGTTCATCATTTCCTTCTTCTGGCCCTTCTGCATTACTATAATCATCATCCGAGTCATCCTCACCCAAGGTGGTGCGGGTGTGAGAATAACCTGTAACATTAAGTACCTTCGTCAAAATTTTCTGTTACGTAACTCATTTAGATTAAGAACAAAAATAAATATCAAATTCAGTGTATATGATTCTATCAAAAAAAAGAAATTTAGTTACCTGGCCATGCATCACGTCGTTCCTCAATCATCCGGATCCGACGAACAATCTCGTCGATGTCCTCATCGTCCGCTTGAGTCGCAGCTATGTGAGCGTTGAAGGACGTTGTTAACATTAGAGGTGAATAACTCCGCAGGGCCCTTTCATTGTCTACGTCCTCAATAATCCGAACCTCTAAATGTGCGGTCGTCCCCGCCCACCTAGGCGTCCTTACGAACGACTCGTAACGAGTATTGTCAACGTCGTACCGATCCGTGTTCCTCGACTGCATGAAAATTCGCGTGTAATTGTTCATGATGTAGAGTAATGCAAACAATCGTTCTAACAGATTAGCGCGAACTTGTTCAAGAAACGGGAATGGCGTTTTATTATATACTTGAATACCAACACATGCTCGTCTTATACACACACACACACACACACATTACAATTTGATTAAGCAAAACTAATACCCACCATATAGTGTTCGAGTACAGTTAACAAGCAACCGCATCTGGAGTTTGAAGAAAAAAAACATCGATTCATAGGAAAGCGAGTGTATGGGCGAAGCGGGAAGGAATGTCGCACGCCTCACACGATTACCCACCATCTGGTCTTCGTCTAATAAGCATCGGCAGGACGGGTGGTGGGAATACAGTTCACTTACCAACTGTAATTACACCCTTGTCGCCACCGTAAACATCCACGGCCCAAAACACAAGCGACAGGTCGGTAAGAGTGTAAACAAATAAAAATTTAGGAAGTGCTGAACCAAACAGAGGAAACGTTGCATGTGTTAAATAAATCATTCACAAAATAGGTTACAAAAATTTAATTTTTTATATCAAATAATACTGGCATATAATACATAGACCATTAAATGCTTAAGTAACAATATTCTTTAAATCGGTGTGGACCGATTAATCGAACCAGCAAATGAACTACCAAGTAGACAGTTCAAAAAAATTTAAAATTAATATAATGCTTTTAGACTATTAACAATAGTTTTGTTGGCCAACATTGAGTAAGTACATTTTAAATAGTTTTACTAAATTTTAATAACTAATAAATTAGGATTTTAGTAATATCACATTATTATTAATTAAATGTATAAAGTTCTTTGTTACTTTCATATTTACTGTAGGTTGAACAAAATTAATTTAAAAAATTATTCAAAATTTGCCCAAAAAATTCAAGAGAAACTAGATTTGGCTAGTTATTTTAATTTGAGTATAAAATTTTAGATTTAATGTTACATTAAGTTTCCCAAAAAAATTTTAATTTTAAATATTGCAGTTTACAGTTACAGATGACAAAATTACATGAAAATTCCTATACTCTGGTTAATGTCTTAACAAAGATTTTCCTGTTTGATCTGTTGAATTATATAAAGTATTCGGAGATAGAGTCTTTCCTGAAGATGTAAAAATTCGGTTACGCCGGTACATAGTTGATGAAAACTGGTGGTTTCACAAAAATAAAATATAATTGACACATACCTGGTTTAATAAACACAGATTTTGTGGAACACTCACTACTGCTAGTGCACTGGTTTTCAAGAATGGATGAATACAAATGCCTTGAAGGTTTCAAACATTTTTTGTTAGGCAGGAAAATCCCCATCAAGATGTAGTACTTAATAAGTTGATAAGCATTGGTTTCGGGAGTCGAAAACCCAACTTGCAGTATTGCATTAATCGGAACAGGTTACTTTTAAACGGCACTCCAATAACATACACTCCAGCACTATACATGAGCAGCACATATGAGTACTACACATGAGCCTCATTCTCGAGCCCTGTACAAAAGATCGTACGAGTGTCAATAATTTATAAAAGGTATTTAACAACAGCACCTTCCCACAATACCATACAAGTAAAAAAAAGGTTAAGAAAATATAAGGAAATAAGTACAAAATTACGAGCATTTAAAAAACAATAATTAACATTAAAACAACTTGGCGCAAATGCCTTTAACTAATCTTTTAGAAAATAAATTTCTTATACAGAAAATACAATAACTTTACAAAAGTAGTGCCGTTAAAATAGATTTTAGTTTGATACAACAGGAGCCATAGTTAGAAATAGGCTCAAAGCTAAGCATAGTTTAGCTTTACAAAATTAAATAAAAACAGCTCGTAATAATGTTTTCAGTTCCTGGGATGCTAATTAAGTAAAATTTTGCTTACCATTTCAATGGGCAGAAGAAAAATACTTTGCTAAAAGTATTAAAACTATCAAATGATTAACGTAGAAAAATACATTACACCAGTAAGCGTGGCTAGACAGAACTACGCCTAAAAACACACAGGCAGGTATAACGTGGCAGCCAGCGCGAGGGACAGAAATAGTTCCAACGAAAAACCACAGGGCGCGCCACCTAACGGCAGTCGAGAGCAATTATCGGCAAAACAGATACGGCAAACGATTACCATAAACAAAGCAGATCAAACAATAAAAGTAACAATCTGGCAAACAGATGTTACAGACTCCCCCCGCCAAGGACAAACAAAACCAAGAAATGGGTTTGTTTGCCCCAGCCGAGAAGAGTAACCACAACAACGGGGAGTTTAAAGTCGTCCCCTAGCGCGACTGACATCAACCCCCCCAACAGAACCCCACAGGAGTAGTTAAGGTCATCTCCTTCGCGTGACCGACATCGAAACAAGGAGGACCGTAAAGGTCACTGTAACCCCCAGTCGTCCGCCCAGCTAAGGGAAGAGACTGAAAGCTCAAGCAACCCCACAAGTCCTTGGTGACTGCACTGACACATCCGCCCAACTAAGGGAAGATGCGGCAAATACAGCACCCCCAAACACCTTACCATCACCAAAACCCAAAACTTAACCAACTTAAGTCCAAAACACCACATAAACTAATCTAACTAGAGGACTCACTATGTCCGACGGGCAAGAACCCAAGGTTGGCTGCAAAAGCCAAAAGATCCGAAGATCGAAGAGAGGGATGCGAGGACGTCTCCCCGAAGAATCCCAAAAGGTGAGGTAAAACCCCAAACGCACCAAACACAGGGTGCAGAGACAAATCAGGTAAAACAAAGGCAATTCCCTACAAGGGTCATCTAAACAAATGAGGGCAACACAATAAAAATTAAGAAAACAGGTTTTTCCAAAAGGAAACAAAGACAAGCCAAGAGAAAAGGTAAACATACCTATCCAAGACAAAACAAGGGTAAATCCAAACAAACAACAAAAATTAACAAGGGCGGACAAAATCCACAATGGATACGTCCAAGTCTTCGCAATCGGAAACTTCGTCATCAGATACGGGAATGTCCGTATGTCGAACAGGCCCATAAGCAATCTTCAGTTGAGACAGATGAGCTTTTCGAACTGACGCAGAACATCCAGGACGAGCCAATTCCACGGTGACGGGAGTAAGAAATTTAGAAATCGTAAACGGCCCAAACCAGCGCGTCATGAGCTTGGCCGATTGTTTATTAATAGCGGAGCTTAAATTATGCTTCATGCACCATACCAGATCTCCAACTTTAAAATTATTCTCAGTTCTTCCTTTGTTATAACTTTGTGCGAAACGCTTTCGTGCTTTAATTAAATTGTCCTTGGCACTTTTCCATACTTCGGTAGCAGAGCTAGCGTCATGCGGCAATAAATCATTTATTTTCCAGATATTGGATAGCGGACAGGAGGGAAAGATTTTAAAAATTATATTAAACGGAGAATTCTTTATGGAATCGTGGAAAGAAGAATTGAAGGCGAGCTGTAACCAAGTGAGGGATTGGTCCCAATTGGATTGAGAATCTGAATGAAAGGCAATAAGGGCCGCCTTAAGATTTCGGTTGAATCTCTCGGCATTGGAAGGTTGGGGATGATAGGGGGATAACGTAGAGAACTTGATACCCAGCGAGAACAGAAAGTTTCTAAAAAGATGAGAGGTAAAACAGGTAGCGTTATCGGACATAACAATATCGGGAAAACCAAAACTTTGGAAAACATGATCCTTAAGGGATTTAATAGTGTTCGCAGAAGTAGCGTCGCGTACAGGACAAAGCCAGGTAAATTTCGAAAAGGTATCGACAATGACCAAAATATAACGATATCCACAACGGGTACGGGGTAAAGGACCAACATAATCGATATGAAGAACGTGGAAAGGGCGAGTGGGGACGGTGGAGGCTAAGAGACCTATTTTGGTGTTGCGAGAAGGTTTACTAGTGGCGCAGATGTTACAAAACTTGATACGATTTTCGATGTCTTTGGACATAGAGGGCCAATAGAAATACTGTGAAATTTTACGACGAGTTTTCATGAAACCGAAGTGACCTCCTAACACAGAGTCGTGAAAATAAGCAAACACCATGTCAACTAATACAGAAGGGAGAACAATGCGCGAAGGGAAGGTACCTAAAGGTTTAATACATAGGACACCTTTAGAAAGGTAAAACTTGGATGAAACAACACCGTCCTTTAGAGAAGAAATAATAGATAACAGCTCGGGGTCTTGGTTTTGATAGGAGCTAATATCACTGAAGGCCAAAGGAAAATTATTGAGGATAGGGAAACATTCTATATCATCTTCAGCACCAGCAATGTCGTTCTCCTCGAACATTCGAGATAAGGTATCGGCGATCACATTTTGCGTTCCTTTTATATGTGTGACAGTAAATTTCAAAGACATAATTTTTGCGATCCAGCGCCCTAACTTTCCAAGAGATCTGGGTCGAGCTAACAACCAGGATAACGCTTGGTTGTCCGTTTCCAGAGCAAATTCGCGGTGTTCCAAATAAGGGCGAAATTTCTCCATGCCGTACACCACCGCGAGGCATTCCAGTTCGTAAGCGGAAGCTTTCCTTTCTTGTAGCGTTAGACTTCTGGATGCATATGCCACAGGTTGACGTGAGCCATCGATTTCCTGTAAGAGGACAGCGCCTAAAGCGCAAGAGCTGGCGTCAGTTTGCAAAATGAAACCGTTTTCAAAGTCGGGTATCCTTAACACAGGCGGGTTGCTAATAGCGCCTTTCAAGGTATCAAACGCCTTTTGTGCATCTTCACTCCAACAAAACTTGCTCCTTTTTCCACGAAGAGCATTCAGAGGAACGGCTATTTCTGAAAACTTAGGGATAAACTTTCTAAAGAAATTTACCATGCCCACAAATCTCGACACGGCCTTGGCATTCTTAGGAGTAGGAAAATTTAAAATAGCAGATGTACGGTCGGGGTTAACCTTAACACCACCTGCTGAAATAAGGTGCCCAAGAAAACCAACTTCGCTAACAGCGAACTTCACCTTTTCCGGATTTACAGTGAGACCTGCTTTAGACAGACGTAGAAGTATGTCACGCACGTGTTCAACATGAGCATCGAAATCGTTAGAAAAAATCAAAACATCATCCAAGAAATTAAACACGTACTGAAATTTGACGTCATGGAAAATTTTGTCTAAAAGTCGAGACAATACTTGACCGCCAGTGGCTAAGCCAAAAGGGATACGTGTGAACTGATATAACATCCAAGGAGTGCAAAAGCTAGTCACATGCTTGGATTCTTGAGAAAGAGGGATTTGGTGGTAAGCGGAATTAAGGTCAAGTATCGTGAAAAATTTGGCCTTACCGAACCAATCGAAACAAGAGTGTAGATTGGGAAGGGGAACTGCTTCAACATCAACATGCTGATTGAGTTTCCTATAATCGATCACCATGCGCGGTTTCCTGTCGTCACGAGTAACGACAAAAGCGGGACTAGCATAAGATGAATTGCTCGGCTCGATTATACCCTGTTCGAGCAATTTGTCGACCAAATTGCGCAAAAGCAACATCTTAGGCGGGGCTAAAACATAAGGATGAGATTTCACGGGAACTTTACTATTTAATTTGACGTCATATTCAACGAGGTGGGTCAGACCTAAACGAGTCGTAAGTACCTCGGAAAATTCATTAAACAACTCCACAGCGCGTTCACGTTGTTCAATATCAAGATGGGAAATAAGTTTCCCCCAGTCCATACTATCAGAATCAAGAGATTCTACTTGGTGATCAATAGAATTAGAAGAAATCGGACTACCGAATAAGGGTATTTTATATTTGGGACGAAATTTGAAATGAAGAAGACAAGAAGATAAATCGAGCACAAGGCCAGTATGAATAAAGAAATCTGATCCAAGAATAAAAGAACAGGCCAGATTACTTGCCACGAGGACAGGAAAATTCCAAGTAAAACAATCAACTTTTATTTTACATATGACTTCATACATAATGTCCAATTTGGAGCTAGTAGCAGATGAACACAGAACGTTCGACACTTTTACAGATTTAAAGTTGCGAGAATTATTTAAAGAATTAAAGGTATTCAAACTCATAAACGATCTTACAGATCCGGAGTCAAGAAGAGCAGGAATATCACATGAAACAAATTTAAGATTAACTCTGGGGCGACTTCTAACAGGACAAACATTTATAATATTACTACGATTTGGCTGCAGTATGCCATCAACAGCTTTAGGCCAACGGACCAATCTAGAATAGTTATTGCCAAGGTGCGAATCGGAAACAAAACTCCTACTAACGTTGTTAGAATAATTGCGACTAACACGAGCGGTGTAAATTCGCTTGCTCCTGAAACGAGAACAGTCCCATATGTAATGTCCCATAACATTACATAAGTAACATTGAGGAGGAAATTTATTATAATTGTTAGACTTAAATTCAGAACAGTGAGGTAGGCTAACCGTATCTACCCCACTACAAACTAGTTTTTTGGAATATTATTACTGTTATTCGAAGACGAAGAAACATTTCTCCCTATTGCAGCCTTTCTAAAACAATTCGCAACGATGTGGCCTGGTTTATGGCAAAAATGACAAACGGGTACATTACTAGCGCGTGTCAATAACTTGCTACTCTCGTTCACTTGCTGACGCCTGTTATCTGTGAATAATGTGTTCATGACTTGAACGCACAGTAAATTCAACTCGGCGAAATCGCGTGGTCGATCGCTCATAACCAGACAAGACCGCGTTTCCGGCGACAAACCATCCACAATATTGCTGACAATTTCAGCTTCACTCAAACCTAACTGCAAAACAGCGGCAGATTCCTTGATTTCAGAGATATATCGGTGCAGATCCTCACCAACCATCTGACTCCTAAAGAACAGATTTTGTTTTAACTCGACGAACTGCCGGGTAGGTATAAAAGTAAGAATGGCTTCGCGTTGAAATTCACTAAAGTTTTGTGAAGAAGTG
The DNA here is from genome assembly GCA_035578175.1 of Catonia carolina. Lineage (NCBI taxonomy): Eukaryota > Metazoa > Arthropoda > Insecta > Hemiptera > Achilidae > Catonia > Catonia carolina. The sequence goes on from JAQMRL010000004.1 coordinate 8,427,569, forward strand.
TGTTTAATAAGTACATCACGCAAAGGACTTACAGCGTAAGGAAGTAGTAGCGAAACGACACTTTTCCGGATATCAGGAAATGAATCATGTAAGTTGATTCCTATACGAAATAATTTTAATAAATCATCCACACTAAAACCGTTACAGACCGGTAGCTTGCTTAAAAATTTTTCAGCCGGGTGAGGCAATTTACCATATAAGGAGAATGTAGGTCTTACTCCTTCTAGCACAGTGACGTTATTAGTGTTACTAACATTATTGGAAGAAGCATTGCTATCAGTATTATTTGTGGCATTATTATTATTTTTATTTACATCCGTATTGGCAGAATTACCGGGAGGATCGTTATCAATACACATACTACTTACAGCTTTTATAGAGCTTTCAAGATTTAAAATATGTTCACCAAATTCTTTTATTTTATCTGAGTTCAACAGTTCTTCGCTACATAAGGATAATAACATGTTAAAACGCTTAGTAACGGAAGATAACCGGCCTTTCAGGCCATTATAATATCTAACAGTAATCTGAGCTTCGATATTCTCCAATTCGTAAACAAAAGTATGCAAGCGCAAGGTCAATAGTTGAATTTCTTTTTCTAAAGAAAAAACTTTAAGATATTCAGGGGCAGGTTTTATATTTTGGGCAATAACCCTCCGTAACTTAACTCTCAGTTCGGATACGGACCCGGATACATTTACTCCCCTACATCTCAATTCATACAAGAGGTCGTCCTTGGTTAGATAATCAATGTAAATATTTTCATCGGCTGACTCCATGATTGCCCGACAATATAAGTAAAATAATGACAATAAATATAAGTAAAAAAATGACAATCTAAAGAAACACAATAGAAAATGGTAGCATCCCAGAAGCTGAAAACATTAAAGTAATTACAATTATGCTTCTGATAATATTTAACCATGCAACGTTTGTTAATACTTTTACATATAAGTTTAATGAAGCTAAATACCAATAAAACAGACCGACCAGAATAATAATAACCACACGTTCTGGTACCAACTTGTAATTACACCCTTGTCGCCACCGTAAACATCCACGGCCCAAAACACAAGCGACAGGTCGGTAAGAGTGTAAACAAATAAAAATTTAGGAAGTGCTGAACCAAACAGAGGAAACGTTGCATGTGTTAAATAAATCATTCACAAAATAGGTTACAAAAATTTAATTTTTTATATCAAATAATACTGGCATATAATACATAGACCATTAAATGCTTAAGTAACAATATTCTTTAAATCGGTGTGGACCGATTAATCGAACCAGCAAATGAACTACCAAGTAGACAGTTCAAAAAAATTTAAAATTAATATAATGCTTTTAGACTATTAACAATAGTTTTGTTGGCCAACATTGAGTAAGTACATTTTAAATAGTTTTACTAAATTTTAATAACTAATAAATTAGGATTTTAGTAATATCACATTATTATTAATTAAATGTATAAAGTTCTTTGTTACTTTCATATTTACTGTAGGTTGAACAAAATTAATTTAAAAAATTATTCAAAATTTGCCCAAAAAATTCAAGAGAAACTAGATTTGGCTAGTTATTTTAATTTGAGTATAAAATTTTAGATTTAATGTTACATTAAGTTTCCCAAAAAAATTTTAATTTTAAATATTGCAGTTTACAGTTACAGATGACAAAATTACATGAAAATTCCTATACTCTGGTTAATGTCTTAACAAAGATTTTCCTGTTTGATCTGTTGAATTATATAAAGTATTCGGAGATAGAGTCTTTCCTGAAGATGTAAAAATTCGGTTACGCCGGTACATAGTTGATGAAAACTGGTGGTTTCACAAAAATAAAATATAATTGACACATACCTGGTTTAATAAACACAGATTTTGTGGAACACTCACTACTGCTAGTGCACTGGTTTTCAAGAATGGATGAATACAAATGCCTTGAAGGTTTCAAACATTTTTTGTTAGGCAGGAAAATCCCCATCAAGATGTAGTACTTAATAAGTTGATAAGCATTGGTTTCGGGAGTCGAAAACCCAACTTGCAGTATTGCATTAATCGGAACAGGTTACTTTTAAACGGCACTCCAATAACATACACTCCAGCACTATACATGAGCAGCACATATGAGTACTACACATGAGCCTCATTCTCGAGCCCTGTACAAAAGATCGTACGAGTGTCAATAATTTATAAAAGGTATTTAACAACAGCACCTTCCCACAATACCATACAAGTAAAAAAAAGGTTAAGAAAATATAAGGAAATAAGTACAAAATTACGAGCATTTAAAAAACAATAATTAACATTAAAACAACTTGGCGCAAATGCCTTTAACTAATCTTTTAGAAAATAAATTTCTTATACAGAAAATACAATAACTTTACAAAAGTAGTGCCGTTAAAATAGATTTTAGTTTGATACAACAGGAGCCATAGTTAGAAATAGGCTCAAAGCTAAGCATAGTTTAGCTTTACAAAATTAAATAAAAACAGCTCGTAATAATGTTTTCAGTTCCTGGGATGCTAATTAAGTAAAATTTTGCTTACCATTTCAATGGGCAGAAGAAAAATACTTTGCTAAAAGTATTAAAACTATCAAATGATTAACGTAGAAAAATACATTACACCAGTAAGCGTGGCTAGACAGAACTACGCCTAAAAACACACAGGCAGGTATAACGTGGCAGCCAGCGCGAGGGACAGAAATAGTTCCAACGAAAAACCACAGGGCGCGCCACCTAACGGCAGTCGAGAGCAATTATCGGCAAAACAGATACGGCAAACGATTACCATAAACAAAGCAGATCAAACAATAAAAGTAACAATCTGGCAAACAGATGTTACACAACACACGCTCACACACCCGCACGACAATTTGATTAATAGCCGCCATCTGGTGTTTGACTATAGTTATAAAGTAACAAGCATCTGCACACTGTTTTCTTCTATACACACCCACATGACAATTTGATTAAGTGTGACAGTTGTGACTAATAGCCACCATCTGGTGTTCGACTTTAGTTATAACTTAACAAGCATCTGCATCCGGTATAACATTACACCCGCCCAGCATTTATCACAATCTACTAAAAATATTCACCATGTGGTATGAAAATAATTTATTTTATCTTAAGAGCTGCATCATAGTCCCCTTCCACACCTCCTGCTGAACGCATCTGTTGGACGCTCACACGAGTTTCATTAATTGTGACAGTTGTGATTAATAGCCTGGTGTTCGACTATAGTTATAAATTAACAAGCATCTGCATCCGGTATAAAATTACACCCGCCTTTACAATCCACTAAATATATCCACTATGTGGTATGAAAAAGTTGCATCATAATCCCCTTCCCACACCTCCTGCTGAGTCCGCATCTGTTGGACGCCTACACATCAGTTTAATTAATTGTGACAGTTGTGATTAATAGCCTGGTGTTCGACTATAGTTAACAAGCACCTGCATCCGGTATCAAATTACACCCGCTCTTATAATTTATTAAAAATATCCCACTATGTGGTATGAAAATAATTTTTATCTTAAAAGTTTGTATCATATATGAAAATCGTATTATAAATCCCCTTCCGCACCTCCTGCTGAGTGCATCTGTTGGCCACATCTATTCATTCCGCTCTACGCATTCGTCACGAGAGGTAGTGTGTATACTTTCATTTCCAACAATGTCTACTGTACCAGAAATTGTTCGTGCCATTGAAGACAAGATGGTCCATTTACGATGGAACATCGAAGAGCACGAGGAGAACGACGTAAAGCTGATTTTGTTTCGATACAAGTACCCCATTCTGTTTAACATCTTGGAAGAAGGACGTCGCTTTCACGGCAACGTAAAGTGGTACGTTGCGGTCAAAGTACAAATGCAGAAAGTTGTACTTATGGAAGAGGGTGAAGACGAGTGGACCGAATTGGAAACCGTTTTTCACGGAAAGACCAAAACATCAGTCAACGTAGATCAGAATCTTGAAGGCGTGACTGAGCAGTATCTGGAATCCATCGACAAGATCGTCAACAGCTTGGAGCAGTACCTGAAGAACGGATCGGGATGGACGGTGAAGAAGATAAAAGAAGTTGACCTTCACATCGTCCGGTACCGTCCACTTCACGGGGCGGCGAGTTCTTACATCGAAGTGCCGAAAAAACTTAACGTTAAAAAGGCCATTATCAACGTCAAGAATTACGACGACGAGAAGTGTTTCCTGTGGTCGATTCTAGCCTTCTTTCACGAGATGCCGAACAGAATGTATCGTGTATCTGACTTACGGCAATATGAAGACACTATAAAGATGGATGGGATCATTTATCCAGTCAAACTACACGATATCGACTGGTTTGAGAGGATGAATGATTCCATCGGAATCAACGTGCTGTCGTACGACAAAGACGAAGACGTCGTGTATCCTGTCCGAATAACGAAAAACCGTCAGCGTGCACACATCATTCATCTGTTATTGCTGACCGGTGAGAAGGAGGGTCAACTGCAATAAACCCTGATCAACACGAAACCGGGGAAGAACGGATTGTCTCGTCTTCTCAGCGGCTTGACAAAACAAGGTAATGCCGCCCACTACTGTCCGTTTTGTCTACACAGATTCTCTTCGTCTAATCCACATATCGCCTTACGCAACAGAAACGAACACATCAAACTTTGCGAAACACACGGTACGCAGCGGATCGAACTTCCAAAACCGGGAGAGGAGAGGTCATCGGTGATGCGATTTCGCAATTACTCGTGGACTCTGCGAGCGCCTTTCACCGTGTACGCCGATACAGAATCGTTTGTCGTACCGACTGCGTCAGCTGAACCGAACCCTCAGCAAAGCGGTATCGACAACGAGCATCTGAAGTCACCGCACACGTTTGCCTACACCGAGAAAGTAGCAGTACACACACCATCCGGGTACTCGTATGTGATAGTCGACGAAAACGGAGACATACAAGATGGACCGGTCGTTGTCAGAGCTACCGCCGGCGTGGACGTTATCGAACAAATGATCGATGATTTGCTACGTAAAGGAAAGGAACTCAAGGAGCGGATGATGAACATTATCCCGATGCGGTTGACGTGGGAGGTAGCAGCTGAATTTGAAACGACCATCAACTGTATGTTAGGCGATACGTCGATGGGTGACGATCGGGTCAGACATCATTCCCACACATCTGGGAAATTTTTGGGACCGGCTCACAACCGTTGCAACCTGAACGCCAAGCGATGTCTCCACATACCCGTATTTTTTCACAACCTCCGCGGGTATGATTCACATCATATAGTTCAATCGTTGGGCAAGTTCAAGAAAGAGGAGGTGAAAGTTATCGCCAACAACAGCGAAAGATTCTCTAGCATACAGTTGGGACCGTTGCGATTTCTCGACTCACTCCAATTTCTGAACGCTTCGTTGGACACTTTAGTGAAAAACTTGGTCGACGGCTGTGACACCGACACGGTTAAGGACGAGACGTTCAAACGTACAACGACCGTTTACGGTCAACGTCGAGACCTAATGTTACGTAAAGGTGCGTTCCCGTACGAGTATTCGACCGACATCGAAAAATTCCAGGATCGTCAGCTACCGCCAAAGTCTGCATTCTTTAGCGCTTTACACCGTGCCAGCTAAACCGACGAAGACTACGAACACGCGAAATCTGTCTGGGCCACTTTTAACATCGATACGTTTGGCGACTACCACGACCTGTATCTCCAGACCGACGTACTGCTGCTGGCCGATGTATTTGAAAATTTTCGAGATCTCAGCATGCGCTACTACAATCTTGACCCATGCCATTTCTTTTCCACTCCACATTTGGGATGGTACGCCATGCTGAAGATGACTAAAATCGATCTACATCTTTTAACGGACCTCGACATGCACCTGTTCATCGAGCGAGGAACGCGGGGTGGAGTGGCCATGATATCCAATCGATATGCGAAGGCGAATAACCCGTCTCTTCCGAACCAATACGATCCATCGCAACCGACAACTTGGATACAGTACTACGACTGTACCAATCTCTACGGAACTGCGATGATGGAGCCGATGTCTTACAAAGACTTTCGTTGGTTGACAGAAGAAGAAATCGGAAGCTTTGAATGGCAGAATGTGGACGTGGACAATGAGACGGGATATATACTCGAGGTGGATCTAGAATATCCTGCGGATCTACACGACCTACATAACGATTACCCGCTAGCACCAGAACGCAAGAAACCGCCAACCGACAACAGCAAAACACAAAAACTGTTAACCACCTTAGACGATAGAGAGAAATACGTCCTGCATTACCGCAACCTACAGCAGTACGTAAAATACGGAATGAAGCTGAAGAAGATCCATCGTGCACTCGCGTTTAAACAGAAAAGGTGGATGCAGTCCTACATTGATTTCAACACTCAGCGTAGGAAGGAGGCGAAAAACAAATTTGAGACAGATTTTTTAAACTCATGATAAACGCAGTGTACGGAAAGAGTTTAGAAAACGTGAGGAATCGGATCGACTTCCACCTGGTGATGGACCCTTCTAAATTGGACAGATTGATAGCGAAACCGCGATTAAAATCCTGGTTTCCATTTAACGAACGTGTGGCCGGTGTATCATTAAAGAAGGCCGTCATCAAACTGAACAAACCGATTTACGTAGGCTTCAGTGTTCTCGACATAAGCAAACACATAATGTACGACTTCCATTACGGATACTCCAAAGCCCGTTACGGAGAAAAAATAAAATTGCTTATGACAGATACTGACAGCCTCCTCTATCAGATTCAGACGGACAATATCTACGACGATATGATGAACGACCTTGACCGGTTCGACACGTCAGAATATCCAGTTGACCACCAGTGCTTCAGTCTCGTCAATAAGAAAAAGTTGGGTACGTTTAAGGATGAAATGCATGGACGTGCGATAAGGGAATTTGTCGGCTTGCGCGCGAAAATGTACTCTTTGCTGTTGCAGGACAAGAAGGAAAAGAAGGTGGCAAAAGGCGTGGCGCGACTCTCTATTAAAGAAGACCTACGACACGAGCAGTATAAGAATTGTTTGCAAGAGTTAACAATAGTGTATACATCCAACCACAATATACGCAGCTTTCGACACACGATCTACACGCTCAAGCAACAAAAGCTATCGCTATCATCGTTAGACGACAAGCGTTACCTTCTTCTCAACTCGTACGACACACTGGCACACGGATATCGGCGGATTAAAGAGATAGAAAAGGAAGTCGAGAAGAAAGTGGTGGTGGTGGAGGAGGAGGAGGAGGAGGAGGAAAAAATGGAAATTGTCCAGTAGATGTTGAAATTCAATGATGGATGTTGACATGTCGTCTCCAGTATGGATAATAACATTCCGACCAGATGGGAAGATTAACTCGGTTAGACATTTAATGAAAATATTAACTAATTTTATCCCGCAAGCTGTGATTTCATTAACAAGAATGAAAAGATTCAGTGTTGTTGTTCAAGCAAATTAAAATGTGGTTTTTTCAAAAATTGTAAATACGTTAAATGAGTGGAAACAAGAATTAGAATTTGATACTATTGATGGGCAGTGTAGAAATATTAAGTGGAATCACAAGCGTGTTTGATTCAACCTTGACTGTTTCCTGTTACTCGCTTGAGTTTGTATTCGTTAAACGTGTTGGATGGTGTGATAGAGGTAGTGGTGGAGGGGGAGTATAGCTATATAAACGCTCGTTCAGCTTTCATCGGGGCATTATTGAGGTAGAATCAACAGAAGCTATCATCATAGAACAACCGACATCATCATCATCATCATCATCATCATCTCTAATCGATCAATTCAACGCTTTATCGTCAGTGGACTTTCCAGACACAAAGAAAGCGTCAGAGCTGGTAGAAGGCAAAACATACCCGGTGGTCCGCATGTATATTGCTAACACAAAATTCGGCAAGAGCGTGGTGGCGGTTTTGAAAGACGATGAAAACGAGGAATTTACAATTTTCCTTCCGAAGCGCTTACAGAAATTGCTTTGCGGATGGGATTTGAATGAATTTGAAGCGAGACCGTACGCGCTGACATTCACCGAAATTTCCAGAAGAACACCTACAGTTGTGTTAAGTCCAAAAACCGAAGCAGTACATGAAGAAGAAGAAAAAAAATAGTTCTTTTCAGAACTGCAGGAGAAACAGTTCTTTTCAGAACTTTACACGTACATAAATAACAACTAACACAAACTCAAACACACACACACACACACACACACACACACACACACACACACACATACACACACACAAACACCGTAAACCCGCCTATCTCTATAAGATATGTCTATTCGCATCCGTGTACGCGTGCGTACGCGTATGTAAATATTTATATTCTTGGGGGTAGCATGTCCGAAGCCATGGAAAAAAGAGGTGACGGCGCTGTTTGTACACACACACACACACACACACACACACACTTGATATTTTTCGCTCAACACTTACAATACTTTAAAAAAATAAACAGAAGCTATCATCATGGAACAACCGACAAGCATCATCATCTTTACTCGATCATTTCAACGCTTTATCGTCAGTGGAATTTCCAGAAACAAAGAAAGCGTCAGAGCTGGTAGAAGGCAAAACATACCCGGTGGTCCGCATGTATATTGCTAACACAAATTTTCCTTCCGAAGCGCATACAGAAATTGCTTTGCAAATGGGATTTGAAGCGAGACCGTACGGGCTAACATTCTCCGAAATTTCCAGAACACCTACAGTTGTGTTAAGTCCAAGAATCGAAGCAGTACATGAAGAAAAATAGTTCTTTTCAGAACTGCAGGAGAAACAGTTCTTTTCAGAACTTTACACGTACATAAATAACAACTAACACAAACTCAAACACACAAACACCGTAAACCCGCCTATCTCTATAAGATATGTCTATTCGCATCCGTGTACGCGCGCGTACGCGTATGTAAATATTCATATTCTTGGAGGTAGCATGTCCAAAGCCATGGAAAAAAGAGGTGACGGCGCTGTTTGTATTCACACACACACACACACACACTTGATCTTTTCCGCTCAATACTTGCAATAAGGTAGCCCTGAAAAGGGCTGTTTTGTTTAGTCGATCCTTATCGGGAGAGAGAGAGAGAGAGAGAGAGAGAGAGAGAAGAGGAGATTAGGAAAAAAAAGGCTATGTTAAATTTTTAATTAGTGGAGTGGCGGGACCTTTACATGTTTTATCATGTTTTCTGACATCCTTTAATCTGCTCTTATTGTGTAGATTTTTAACTTTTGTTCCGCAAAATATGCAAGCTATTTTGTCCCGTTGGCCTCTGTAGTAGAAACCACTCCGAGCCAAATCTGTCTCCCGAAGCGTAGAAGAGTGTGTCCACAGGCAATATCTGTAGCTCACTTTCCCCGGTCCTTTTACTATTAAGAAGAACGTTTCTAGACGGGTACTGAAGTCCATGACTCCCTCTCTCACTATGAACGGTTGGAACGAGTGTATTATTCGAGCTGACATCTGGTGTAGCAAACATCTGGTGTGATGTAACACATCCGGTTGTGATTCACGCAGTAGCGGTTAGTTAACTCCCACCCCCACCATTTTCTCTCTCTCTCTCTCTCTCACTAATGTTAGAAACCAACATTCGTTCATTTTAGACTCTTTAGAAACCAACAGTCGTTCATTATAGACTCTTAGAACAAAACATGAATCACTTTGAACACGTTGAAGAGTTTGTTTTTGCCATGTACGACATGCGTTCAATTGTCGTACGTATATTTCGAGTTCTTCGCTTCGGTGAAGAACGGGTTACAGCACTTCGTGATCTGCAGACCACTCATCTTAGAATGACCAGACATTTTATGCGTGCAATCCAACAGCAGCAACAACCGTCCACATCTTTCGGCAGCCAACAGATGCGGACTCGAATGCAGACGTTATACGATGCAATCAGCTGGCTGGCCGATCAGGAGGAGTACGGAGTTGATGTCGACTGGATGAATGGGGCAATAGGCGTGCACTTAGCCTATGAAGACCTCGTTTCTACATCCCAAAACACTGGACGAGAAGAATAAAATCAGTTCTTTTGAGAACTACAAACACACACACACACACACACACACACACACACACACACACAAACACCGTAAACCCGCCTATCTCTTATGTCTATTTGCATCCGTGTACGCGTGCGTAGGGGGTAGCATGTCCGAAGCCATGGAGAGGTGACGGCGCTGTTTGTGACACACACACACACACACACACACACACACACACACACACACACACACAAACACACTTACGATTAAAAATAAAGAATATTGTTCCTTTATCGTCCTACTATCCTATCAAACATAATCAAATAAGGTATAGCCCGCATGTTTGTAGGCAAAGCCGCTCAAGAGCGGTAAATTAGGTAGCCCTGAAAAGGGCTGTTTTAAAGTCTATCCCCATCGGGAGAGTGGGTAGGTCGGTGGGTTGGTGGTTAGGGCGGACCTTGCGCCTTCCGCACCCGATCGTGGTACGCAGAGAATCCGTCCGGGGTTAGGAACACCCTGCTTAATGTGTTGTCCTTTTCAGCGTTGTAGCACTGAATCATATCCGTTAAAATACGACGGACGCTGACATATGGGATGCTGATCCAGTCTTCGTCGTACACCTTGCCGTACCAGAAACACACGTCGTCGTTGTTGAACATCATCGACCATCGATACAAGTGGCGCAGCAGATCGGATGGACCGTTGTTTGTCAGTAGTAGCGTGTTAAGTGTCACGCACCACGACTCTTTCCGCAGGCTGTTGCAATGGTATACACGTTCCATGCTGCAGGCTGCTAGTGAGCGGTGATCGCGCGCCAGCCTGTCTCTCTCCCACCACTCTCTCTAGACATCGAGCGGCCCGAGGCCCGAGTCCCGAGGCCCCCCGACGAGCGCGCGCGCCGTCATTGCGCGCTATACGCGTCGTCCAGCAGTCTGTACAACGTCGACCGATCCAAGTTGATCGGCGCGTTGAAGGCGAGGTATTCTTCGATCGTACGGATCGGTACGGTACGAAGGAAAAGTATTTTCAGCGCCGCTCCGTCTATCGCCTCCTCCCGCGTACCGATCGATCGATGTTCGATAAGTCTGTCGATCTCTACGTACCATTCCTGCAGTTGGCGGACGTCGTGTTCCGCGACGATCTCACGAGGTCGTCGCCGGGGGTCCATACCACCACCACCACCACCACCGCTCAACCTCGAACGAACGACTGCGCTGACGTCAGACGGACCGGTCGTATTTATAATCCCTTCCTGTTCCACATCGCCCGGGAGGCCGGAAGGCGGATGCGTTTTTTTTTACGTGCTCTCCCCCGTAGGCCTATTGCACGTGAACAGTGTTCATATTTAGCGTCCACCACCACCACCACCGCTGCTCCAACAGCACTTGTCCATGATCACTTTGGCGAACATGTAAACGAGTAAATTTTTTTTCCGATTGAGATGACGTTTGCGTGCGGATATCGCTATTAAACGTTCCGGGTCGTCGACGGCTGCTGCTGATGGTGGTGGCATGACAACAACTCTGTTAATCTCAGAATACACGAATGTACGGTTTTTGTTGACCGCCGCCGCTGTAGTTTTTATGCATGATTATAGAGAAATTTGTACAAAAACGACCTTGGAGGTAATCTGTAGTGTTGTGGTAAGCGATGTCCGACCGCTCTCTCGTTTCGTGCGCTACCAATAGCGGCCTTGTTGCCGGTCCGTCTACAGTATCGTATCCGCCGTCGTACACCATTCTTTGAAACCGTTGTTGTTTACTTATAGCCTCGTAAACCGTGACGTTTAGCACATTGTTGCCACCGTTACTTGCGAGCCTATTCAAAGTGCCGTCGTCCAAATCCAATTGAGTCGAATCGTTCAGTTTGTACGCTCTTACGCTACCGTCATCGTCGTCGTCATCGAAACCGGAGAATATAACTGTTTCTCTTCCGATTATGTTGATATGACGGTTTTCAGTCTTGAACTTGCACCAGTACCTTTTCTCGCAGTTTTTAAAGCTTACACACACTTTCACGTTATCTCCGCTCGCACTAAACTCGTGCCGGCAGAGGTCGACAATGAGTACGTTGTTCGCGTTCAAAGTATAGTTTGTCGGATTGTAGAGCTTATCTCCCACTTTGACGCGTACGTCACGTACCGTGTTCATGTTGACGGTGCAATGATCACCCGTCGACTGACTTCCAGTTCCACACCGCCCACAAGAGGCCGGAAGTATGGCGCGTTTTTTTAACGTGCTTTCCCCGATAGGCCTAATGCACATAAAATATTTTTTTTTTCTTTTATGAATAAATTATAACCGTGGTTTAATGACATCAAACTCGATCGGAATATTGCGCACGTAATATTTAACACAGGCAATGTGCCAGTCATAAAGGTCTCCGCACCACGCACACACCACTTTGTTTATCGTCGTATCGTAGTAAAAACCGGCTTTGGCCAACTCTTCGCAATTGCCGCCCGCTGGAAGCCGCGTCGACGAGGCGTCCATCAACGATTGCAGACGGTTACTTTCACGCGTATAGTCGTACAGTTGTTTCAACCACTCCATGTGGAAAACGGCCGATTGAAGGGCGCACCGTACACCGTTGGCGTGCACCGGACAGGACAATGTGTCATCGTTGAATGTTGGTTTTGGCGCCGTGTCCGGTATCTGTTTCACGTTATTGTGAAACTTTTGCAAGAAACGCACCTTCTCCAAACCCTTGGTGTATATCGTATGAAAGTACGCGCAAAGCTGCTTCATCACCGCCTCGGAATATTCTACGTCACCGTGTTCCCATTTAATGTAGTGGTAACGGGTCTCAACCCATTCGACCGTCCGTCGATGGCTCTTGTCCAACAGTGTTTTCGCGTATGGCGGACGGAAAAACAGATGGGTAATATGGTTTCTGGCATTTCTCCCACCACCTCCCCTCCAATTGGTCGCCGGATGGCATAGACCTGGAGGCCGTTCCTAAGAACTCTTAATATACTTTGTGACGGCGACAGTCACCTTGAATTTATAGAAGAACTAGTTAAGAAAATAAAATTGTTCGAGGGCGAGTCGGAGCCAGGTCGCCAGACCTGGGGAGTGTGTATAAATACTCGCCCTCTTGTCAAAAGCCTCTTCGAGCTCAAGGCTCGCGTCAGAAACTAGTGGGTCCTAACAGTCAAATAAGAATGTCGAAGAAAATTAAATTACTAATAATAAAATATTAGTTAGGACCTAGTCGCCTTAAAATGCACCAGAAGTGTTTGTACACCATAAAATTTTGACTTCAGGGTCAAGCGCCGGTTGCAGGGACACAACCCTTAGTTAAACTACGTGACGACGGTAGAACGTAGCTACCTCGTCAAGGAACCCCCACACCGCCCGGGCATGCACCTCGCGGTACAAACTCGAACGTTCCGTGAGAGGCCAGTTTTCCCCCTGACCTTGAAGCTCCAGGGCCAATCGTCGTCTGGGCCCCCCAAGAGCGGGGCAATCATACAACAAATGTGTATTTGATTGGACCTCCCCACAGACACAGGAATCATCAGCCAGCAGGCGGAACCGCTTCAGATAAGCTGCAAACTCACCGTGACCAGTTAGGACTCGGACACCCGATGTCCTTAATGAAACACTTGAGGCGTACCATCCCCCCAGGTCCTGGATGAAACCATACAGAGACCTTCCCTTATGTGCGGTGTCCCACTCGCGCTGCCATGCTTCAAGAGCGAGAGCTTCAACTCTCTTCTTAAGAGCAGGGTAGGGCAACCTTGTTACATTATCGGCATTAACATTACCCGGTCCCCCCGGATCCAGATCCCGACCCGCCGGAGCGACTCGGAACCTCTCACCGAAGATCTCGGCTTCCTGCCCTCTTCGCAATCTCCACATTGCAGCACGCACTCGCACTTTCAAATCCGCCGGGAGAGCCTTTCCCGCTACGGTGGTAGCCTCATAGGAGCATGTACTAAAAGCACCAGTGCAAACCAACAGGGCTCTGCGCTGGGCACTCCTTAAATTTAGAATGAGTCCTCTATTACGGTCCAAACGGTGAGCCCACACAGCAGACGCGTAGGTCACCATGCTCTCGAACACACCTTTATAAATCATACCGAGACTGTCCGCAGACAAGCCCCAGTCCTTCCGAGCAATTCGCCGCAGTTTGTGCATTACACCAGCGGCGTCAGTCGCAACCTGCGCGACGTGGTTGCTAAATAGCAATTTATCGTCGAGCAGAACGCCAAGGTACTTATGAACTCTGACTCTACTTACTGTGGCCCCTTTATATTTAACTACAGGGTTCCGACTGACTGACAATTTTGCAGTGTTCTTCAGAAGCATATACTTCGTTTTGGCAACACTCAATTTTAAATTATGTTCATCCATCCATCCCTCGACCAGGGTCATTACCGACCCGCAACGTTCCTCCAGCTGTGGCCGCGACCAACCGCGTACTAGAATGAGTAAGTCATCAGCGAAAGCAAGGGCTGTGACAGACTCGGGGAAAGGTAGCCCCAAAAGACCGGCGAACACAAGATTCCACAACAGAGGCCCAAGAATGGACCCCTGCGGGCAACCCCGCGTCACCGGCTTCCTCACAGACTGGAAGCTGGTCATAAACAAAGCCTCGCGGTTAGACAAATAGTCTCCTACGATAGCCCGGAGATGGATGGGTATGTTGCGACTTATTAATTCATCGAGGATGTCTCCCCAACACAAGGAAGGGAATGCAGCCTCGATGTCTATAAAAATACCTAAAACGTAGGTGCAGTCGGTGCCTTCCACCTCGGACAGGGCCTTCAAAATACAGTCCTCGGTGCCTACCCCTGTTTGAAAGCCGTACTGGCCTTGTACTTTAAATTGAGTCATATCAACGCTTTCCTTGAGGCGTTCCTCAATCAATCGCTCCAGAAGCTTACCGAATACCGGTAGCAGGCTAATTGGCCTATAGCTCTTCACCTCACCCGGATCCTTGCCTTCTTTCAGGAGCACCCTCACCAGAGCCACCTTCCAGCAAGCTGGGAAGCAACCCCAGTCCAGGCACCCCTGGAACAGCCGACGCAACGGCTCCCGAATGGCCGGCCACAGAACCATCACTGTGTCCGGGTCAAGCCGGTCGAGCCCCGGCGCACGCCTAAGGGCCATCCTAGAAACCGCCTTGTCTAGATCCTCCAGCTCAACACGCCTCACGGCGAGGTAAGGGGGCTCCTCGCCCTCCCCGATCCGCAATGTCTCGCCTTCGGGGGCGTCCGGGAAAAGAGTGTCCAAGAACGCACGGTAGGTCTCATCAGGTGTTCTCGTGAACCCACCGTCACCGCATCGGACACTGGACAGAACTGAGCGGATGTTAGGCCGATATAAAAGCTGGGCAACCCGCCACGGCTCTGTCTGAAGCTTCCGCATGGACTCTTCAAAATGTTTGGTCTTGGCCGCTTTTAATGAAGCGGTGTAGTTTCGTCTTGCGTGAAGGTAGCGTATCCGCAGCTCAGCCCTGTAATCGTCGGGACGACGACAACGCTGGAGCCGCTTCAACGCAGACCTCACCCTCCCCCGCAGGACAGTCAGATCTGTGGACCACCACGGAACACTGGGTCTGGAACGTTTTCCAGCGACCAGCGCCCGGGGGCCCGGCCCGCCTGCTACCGGAGCAACCATTGGCCTTTCGGGCCGCCGGAGTACTCTTTCACAGACGGCCTGGACTGCCGTCGAAAATCTCGCCGCTGTTGCCTCCACCTCTTCCTTTGAGTCCATCTTCCACTCCAAGTCGGCCATGGTCCGGGTGCAATCGGCTGTCAGCCTGCCATGGTCAGTGTCCCTAGGCTTGTAGCGTCTTGGAATAACTAGGTATTCCCCGGGGCCTACGAAGCCGTGCGATATTTCACAGGTGATCAGTCTGTGATCGCTAAGGCTAAGCCCTGGCCAGACCGTCCATCCACTGGTGTAACGAAGAATGTTACCGCTGACAATGGTAACGTCAATGTAACTCTGACCCAACTCAGATGAATAGGTTGGGCCCTGTTCAGCTACATTGACACAGTGGAGGCGCCTGGCTTCGATGAATAGTGCTAGGGCCGCCCCTCGGAGGTCAGTCATTGGAGACCCCCAGAGGTTCGACTTCGCATTAGCGTCCAGGGCAACTAGTACTCTGACGCCCCGTAAGCTGTCCAAGATCCGCCCCAGCTTGGTGAGCATGAAGTCTATTTCTTTCGCGGGTTGAAAGTATCCCGCAACAAGTACGACGCTGAGCGTACCTTTTCTCACACGCACCACAACGAAATGCTCGTCCGTCAGGTCGGACAGCCAGAAAATATCTACGCCAGTGTTCACCACCACCGCCGAGAGAGGCCGGGCACTCCGGGTATGCACCACCGCATACCCATCGACGAACCCGACAACCCTTTGGCCGACGGTGTATGGCTCCTGGGTCAGGAGAACGTCAAGACGCCGCTCCTGCATTAACTGAGAGGCCTCCTGAGTGGCCGCCCGGGAGTGGTGCAGATTCAACTGTCCCAGGCGCAGGCGTTCGATGCAGTCTCCCCCACGGTCTTCCGTCTGCTTAGTGTTGGCCATAATGGGTTGAATCGATAACCCGCCTCCGTGCTAGGCTCACGGCTTCGCACTGCCTGCTGCCCGCCCGGTGCCCGGAGTCTGCTCCCCGGACAGCCTTGCAAAGCACACAGGCCGGCTTGCCGGCCTTCTTGGGGCAATCGGCTAGACGATGCCCCTCGCCAGCGCAGTGGCCACACACCTCAGCACTGCTGCGGCAGTGGAGCGATGTGTGTCCAAAGCGCTGACACTTGAAGCAACGGGTGACAAGTACATGGTCAACCACCTTGCACGACTTCCACCCGAGGAAGATCCTGCCGTTGGCCACCAGTTTTAGCCGGTACTCCGGCGAGACCTCCAGCACCCAGTGGCTTGTAGAGGCCTCCTGCTTGCCCATTTGTCTTATGACCCTGCAATTTGAAAGGAAGTGCTCCTTATCGCCACCCAAGAATGGGTTCTGCTCCAGCATGGCTTCCATTAACTGAGCTTCTTCTGCTCTGGTTGCCCTCGGCATATCGTAGATCAAGATCTGCGGCTTCCGCTCGGCTACTAGCTGAGCCTTCAGTCCAGCACCTTTCAGTGACTGGGCCTCCAGCATTCTCTTTGCCTGCTGCTCGTTACTGACCTCGACTATCACAGACGAGTCCCTTGATTTCGTGACCCTGGCGATTTGGATCTTTTCACGCCTAGGATCCAGGACACGCTGCAGGGCTAACTTCGTAGCATCGCTAGAAGAGCCCTCACCAGGTTTTACGGGCTGGACACGAACCACTACCCGTTTAGGCTTGGCCACCGGCTCGGCCGGAGGGGGAGGCATAACCTTCCTCCGGGGAGCCGCCGCCGCCACCGCTGCGAAGGACGGAGCACGGGAAACCCCCTGCTCGACCTTCTTAAGCGACGCTCGGAGGGCATCAACCGACTTCTCCGTTGCCGGATTCATCGTATCCACCCTCTTTGCGACCTGGTCCATCTTGGAGTCCACTTTGGATAAGGCGAACCTCATACCATCGTTTTCTCCAAGGAGGTGCTTCATATCAAATCCCAGACTGACGACTGATTTAGCTAAGCTGGTGAAGCAGGTGTCGACGAAGCGCCGAACATCTGCTATCACCTTGTTGTCCCTCTTAGAGGACATGTCGGCCCAAGCGGACCGCATGGCCTCGATCTCCTCCACGACCGCCTCCGGGGAAACCTTGTCGGCTCCCGCCTTGGCGGTAGCCTTCTCGGGGACCCCTTTGGCTTTCGGGGACTTGACCTTGACATGCCTATTGATTTCAGGCTTGCAACTTTTGCCTGACCCTGACTCCGCTCCGCCGGAGTTGGGCGCCTTCTTTCGCCCCACTGCCCGCCTGTTCTTCTCGGACACCACAGGGACGAACCCTTCGTGGCTGTCCGATCCTGGGTCTTCAGGACACGAATCCGACGCTTCCCCTCCGGGACAAGACCCTTTGGGTGGCGGCGATCGGCCCAGAGAGGACCGCGGTTTGAAGGGATCAATCAGATCACCCTCCCCCGGCGGATCGGGAAAATGCTGCGGGAACATGCCCGACTTATCCATTAATTAGACAAAAACACCACCTCGCTAGGCCAAACACTACCACAGCGGGTTGTACAATAAAATTGCTGTTGCGAAGCGCAACTGTCAGGGGTACTAGATACCGGGCGCAGGACCGTATCTGAAAATCCTGCGTTGCCGGTAAGTCAACGTTTAAGAACTCCCAAAGCCCCACTGGTTCAGGCGGGAGCGAATCGCTCCTCGAACCTGCCAGAGGATCGAGTTTACCTTGGCCTCACGAACTACAGATGTTATGTGTCCACACACTCTCTGGAATCGTACTTTTAGCCGTTCAAGGCACTGCTGCGACACACCGTGTCGTCCGGCGCGGGCGTGCAAAAGGGGCTTCCACACCGGTCGGGTGCAATGACACGGGCCGACTTACTGCCTCTCTTCGTTTCCAGCACCACGACGTGGACGTAGTACACTCTTGTTGCGGAAAAGGGCACCAGCGATGTAGTGACGCAACTCTAGAGCAGGGGCCAGAGGCCGAGAAGCGATCGAAAACAGATGGGTAAAGTGTTTCCGCTCGTCGACCAGCACCAGCTCTTTGACGATAAAATCATTGCGGTTGTCACGGAACGCGTGAAACTCGATCACTCCGCAACCACCTGCCATGTCGAGCGAAGCCGAAGGACTGAGCTTACATCAAGCGGGTGACTTGGGTGGTCAGCGGAGTGTACTGCACAACCGAATCGTAAATGATGATACAATAAGCGGTGGTGTTTGCTGGGATGTTTGTGTTCGTTTCAAACTCCAAGCGGATGTCGACCGCACCGACCTTGAGCGATTCGTTTTGGCGCGAGCAGTCGATAAAGACTAAAGGCGTGTTGGTAGAAAATGTCGCCAGCGACAGGGATGGTCCTTCCTCGTCCCGCCCGTAATAGACGTTTATGAAATTGCAGTACCAGTTGTAGAGCACCGCCTTGTTACCCATAAGGTTCATACACGGGTAATACTGTTCGTTCAGTTGTAACTGTACGTTCTTGAGATCGCAAAAGTCAAAGTACGAATTGTTCACGGTCTGGTTGTTTTTACGCCCCGTCTGGAAGGCGAGCACTACAAACCGCGGCTTTTCCATCTGCGTGGTGGTCTTCACCACCCAGTTGTGATGCGTGGCGGTGGGCAGTACGGGATACTCGTATATCTGCCAGGTGCGAAACGGCATAGCAATCGGACGGTCAACGTCCGTCATCTTCAGGAGGTTGCGGCGGTAGGCGTCCTCCACCGACACGTAGGGCACCACCCATTGCAATTTTGTAAGAGTAAAAGTCACTTTATTCGTCGCCGCCTCTGTAACAACCACATTAGCGTCGTTCGATCCGCGCAGCAGAGTGAGTTTTTGGTCCACATTCAGTATGATTTTTCCATAGTCTTCCGCCCAGCCCATCAACATTCGCAGCGGTGTGCAGAAAGAGAATTTGTTATCGGTGACGGTGATCGGATCGGCCCCGATCTTCCACCCGGCGTTCTCCAATGTGTGCTTCTGACTCAGCCGCGCCGACAGTATGTTCTTCACGGTGGTCGTTACACCCACATTTTTTGTTCGGTCCACTACCATACCGCCAATCTCGTATCGTATCTCGTCGAAGAGGTAAGCTACCGGATTGTTTACCAGATGCACGACAGCCGCGGCCGCGGTCGCGGTCACCGCAGTCACTTTACCTTCCACGTAGATATAACTTTTGGACGGAAGCGTGTACACGTCTTGTTGGTGTATAGGAGTCGTGATTTCATCGTTGTTGTTTAATGTCTGCGAGGCGTACGGTAGATTTACGTGCTCTTCAAACTTTTGCACGGTATCGTCTATTTCGTACTTGTCGCTTACACCCAAAATCGACGACATATTATTCGTGTTGCTGTTGCTGCTGCTGCTGCTGCTCCTGCATATGAATCCTATTCGACGGAGAAACGCCTTGTTCTCCGGTGTCAACTCAGTCGTTGTCGTACGGCTACTGACCGATTTTACCGGTGCGCTGACCTCCTTGGACGACTTGAATACCAGTCCCATTTTTATACCGCTGCTGCTGCTCTTCGACGCAAATGAAGACGTAGCGTGATGGTTTCTCCGCGAAAATTTATCAGACGTCCGTCCTGATCCAACAGCCGTACTGTAATGTGGTGGATACGATTCGTGTTCACCGGTACGTATATCACGGTGGGCGGTGACTCTACTATTTTGAAGCCGGGCGCTACGGACGAAAAAACTCGTGGATCGTGTGTCCACGGGCGAGACCCGCGGGCGATATTACATTCTACACGTATCGTGCTCACCTTTATTATGGACACGAGATGTTGAGAAGTGTGCTTTTTGTTGGCTTCCAGCACGACCCTGTCGTAGCCCAGCAGCGATCCGATAGAGTTCGGTACGCTAAAGTCGATCTTCTGGTTCGTTTCGATTTGACATTTCAAAGCGTTGTTGTTTGCAATCAGTTTTATCTTTTCTCCTTTCGCCAAACGATCGATGATATAGTTGTTGATGTCATTGATCTCGTACGAACCCTCGGGCAGTAGTATGCGTTTGTCGGTGTTGCTGTACGCAAAACAGTTGTTCACGCCGTCTTCCACGTTCGGTATCGAATTGTAGGTGGACAAGTTGATCAGTCCGATTTCCCAGTCGCCGACCAACTCCAACGGAGGGAAGAGATCGCACGTCGAAACGCTTTGGTTATGGCTCAGGCAAAACATTGTCGTCGTCGTCGTTACTCGTATGCATCCGACTCGATACTAACGCAACACGCTCGCCAAAAATAAGAGGCACAGGTGTCCGCATATCACAGTGTCTAACGATTGGTAGTTTGAGTAATTGTAAAAAACGCTGGTCTGCTGGCCAAAGTATTGGATCAATTCTTCGGGCGGTGGTAGGTTACCGAAGCTGTCAAAGTAATTGATCACCGTACCTTGTTTCCGGTAGCACACCCAATGCGTTCCCGGTCCGCGAACACTGTCCAGATTGACGATGGCAATTTCATTGCGAAGCGGACGCGCGGGCAGCCGGTCTCTCATGTACACTCCGCGCAGTGGAATGTTCAGTGCTCGCGCATAGTTAACCAAGTCGATATTGGTTAGTGGCGACGGCGAGGATGTTTTTTTTTCTTCCACCACCGCTCTTCGGGTACGGACGTAGGTACAGACCTTTACCCACCATAGACTTTAGAAGGCGCAGTGCGGCTAACGCCGCTCTCGTCGTCTTCTTTTTTTTCCCACGAACTCTTCTTTTTCTTCTCCTGAGTCCACCACCCAACTTGGCTTTGGTTTTCATCAGGTTAGTGACTGTCCAAGCTGCCGCTTTTTCCCCTAAACTCGCGTCCTTCGCTTTCACTCGTGTCCAGGCGCGTTCCGCCAATTCCTTGTCGGCCTCCGCTCTGTGCGCTGTATCGCTGTACTTGCTATAAGCTGCGTCCAACGGATTTATGCCCAGGTCGCCTCTCCGCAACCGCTTTTCCAATTTGGTGCCCGGTCCGCAATACTGGTATCCGGGTATATGTAGCTCGACGGGTAGCAAGTCGACCGCTTTGTTCAACACAGTTCCCGCAACGTCACCGATTCCTTCGACAGCGCTGCTTATTACTTTTCTCGCGGCCGATGTTAACACTCCAGATCCCGTCTTTAAACTGACTGATTTCCGCTTGTACCGTCTACTCCGTTGTTTTCTGTTGCTCCGTCGTCTGGTCATTACTAGAAGATGCCTTCGGGTCAAACTCTACTGAAGGACTGAACTCTTCGGGGGACAGCAACTGGTCATTACTAGATGCCTTCGGGTCAAACTCCACAGAAAGACTGAACGCATCGGGGGGATGCAGATAAGTCTCACCTCTGTTGTAAAACGCCATCTTCTCGTCCACAATTGTTCTGATTTTATCTTCCATTTCTGCACGTAATGATATCGCCGACTCGACCAACGGTTCGACTCTTTTGAATTCTCCTTCTATCTGCTTGATGGCTTCCAATTTATGGTCGTGCATTACACTCTTCACATGTTGCTCCATATCAGGCATATGACTTCTTTCCTTGCTCTTCGTAATGAGATTTTAATTTTACGTATACATCCACAATTTGCTGCG
Source organism: Catonia carolina (assembly GCA_035578175.1). Taxonomy (NCBI): domain Eukaryota; kingdom Metazoa; phylum Arthropoda; class Insecta; order Hemiptera; family Achilidae; genus Catonia; species Catonia carolina. The sequence goes on from JAQMRL010000004.1 coordinate 8,449,711, forward strand.
CCAGTTCGTTGTGTTTCATCACAGCAAAACTGTTAATTTTCTGCTCCGTTTTCATAAGCGTATGAAAATTTACGGCATCGTAGTCTTTCATCTGTTCCCTGTTGGCCACATTGCGCAACGATCGGTGCTCCATGTCGAATTCACCGTCGCCGGTCAATTTTAAACCTTCGCCGGGCGGCCCACGCGCCGCACCACGACCACCGCCCTCATACCGTCCGAATTTGTCTACACTCATCTCAACACTGATACAGAAATCTTCAGATCACCACCCTCAATAACACGTCTCTCTCGCAGTTCCTCTATGATCGACGCGATCTCCACGTCGTGTCCAGTGTGTCCGGCCTCCTTGGACGAGATCAGTAAGCGCAGACGATCACATATTTCGTTTACATTGTCGTAATACATGTATTTTACCGGAGCGCTTGAATGTTGGAATGACATTCCTTTTCCCGTTTTCGACTTACTGGTCGGCGGGAAGATTTGTGAGATTACTTTTTTATACTTGCTGCTTGAGTTACGTTTCACCCATCCCAGCCCATCCAGGTGCGCTTCACTGATGGAAAGTATCTGTTTGTAACGTCTCAAGTCCCTATCTTTGTACCCAACCAGATTTGACTTGAACAGCAGTTCGTACAGCCCACGGGTACCGACGAAAAACTGTTTACCATTATCCAAGCGTACTTGATCTCCATCGAACGATATAACCGAATCACCAATTTGCCACCGCTCGGTGTTCGGATTAAAATGTATACCGTATGTATGGTCGAACTCGCTTCTATTTGTCGAAGTGTTGGCCATATTGGTGTATTTCTTCGCAAGCGCTCCCATGCGCCCGTAATCGAACGGTTCGTCCTTCGGCTGCTGCTGCTGTTCTTCTCCTTCTTCCTTTTTAACTTCTACTTTTTCATCTTCGATTTTTATTTTCGTAGCAATCTCCTGCAGCGGTTCTATAAGCGGTCTCAATTTCTTCGCCATGACACGATCGGTTTGGAGCTCACCTTGTTGCATAGCTCTGTGCTTTCGTTTTATCGATTGAGTCAGTCGATCAATGTCCATAGCCACTTGTTCTCGTGCCGACGTCATATCGACTAATGAACGGAATGGTAGGTAGATACCTAGAGATCAGACCGTAGGTACCTAGAAATCTGATTGTAGGTACCTAGACACCAGACTGTAGGTAGGATTAGACGTTCGCTGGTACATCGAATTGAACGTTTCTGAAAAACAGCGCTCTTTGCTTATGTTTGTGTAGAAATCGTAGTACACGGTGCAGATGAGTCTCGATTACTTTACTTTTAACCCCTTACATACTGCCGTAGTATTTTGTCACCGTATTATCGGCAGGATAAATTTTCTTTTTCGTAAGCAATGACGAAAACACAGCGCTTCTTTTCACTCCGTCTCGATACCCTGCGATTTCGGCAATCACCGTATTATCCTTTACCGGCAGGTCGGCCATATATCGCTTCAGTTCTCGGATTGGACGTTGCACCGTCTTGTGTAGATGAATCAGAAAAGAATTCATTAACCAGAATTCGTCTGGATAGGCACCAACGTATTCGGTCCTTTTGTGAAAAAGTCGGCGGTCGACCACTTTGTACACCCTATCCACTTGGTCCCAGCCCAACCCGAACAGGTGGCAGTATGGACGCAGAGTAGGGAGTGCAGCCTTCAGGAGCGTACAACTTAAAAGCCCTTGACCGTGACAATTGACAAGACCAAACTCTGTATTAGCTCGGCGTCTAGGTAGTGGGAGGATGTCACCGCTGAATCGAACGTTATAGCTAGGGTCCAGCACACATTTGTCACCGTACAAGTGTGCTTGTTTGTAGACGGTGACGGGCGATCGGATCGGAATCGTGCGTTCGGTGATCAAGATGCAGGATTGTGCATGATCGATGTCACAAGCATATGTCATCATCTCCATAACTACAGTCACATAGTTCATTGAGCCGTGCGCGTTAATTAATGATATGTCGCTCCGCCCGCGGTACATGTTCGGCATCGGTCTAAAGCGTGAAATGAAATTCCACGGGTGACGTACGGTCGTCTTAAACATACAATCTGCGTAAAGGCAGAGTCGTAACGGAACGTTTTTCTCTTGACACTTGGCGATGAATTTCAACCATAGCGACTTGTTGTAAATCTTCCCGTCCGCTGTGATCATTACAACAATAATCGGACGATGTGACCGTCTCGGTGTCAGCGCGTGTCTCCAACATCTTGGGTGATATGCGCTCTTATCCCGCGTTCGGCTGCAGTAATTGCCACAGAAATTTTTCTTCCCTTCAAAATACCACGTCCAGAGGTTGGCTTTCGGACGCGTTTTTGGTGTGCGCGCCACCAGAAAGTGTCGTTGATCCGGATAGTTTGCTATCTCAGTCATGACTGAGTGTGATGAAACGATCGAATCCCACTCGGTACCTGCCCTTGTCCATATCACACTCTTTATTCACCACGATAAATCCATGCGTGTGACCGGTCCACGCTCTTCTACATATCTGCTTGAACGCTTCGTACGTCATATCGGTGTTTACATGATCGTGGTACACATGTTTCAGGTTCCGGTCGTCCTGTCGGAACAGTATCAGTAGGTTTGCATTGTCACGTACCAGCTGTTTTGGAATGCGGCTGTAAGTCTGGCACAGGTAGAAGCTGTCCACATTGTTATGACGTCCCATGGCGAAATAGCTTCTTATGTTGTTTTGTTTCTCACACGCAACGTCATCGAAAATCATAACCGAATTCGGCTTGGCGTCGGCGGGACTGATCACCTCTTCGTTTTCGCTGCAGGCAAAGTATCCGATTTCCGGTACCTTAGCCATTATCTCGTGCAAAAATTTATATTTAGCTTGGTACAACGACTTGCTGAACACGTACAGGTTTTCAAAACATAGTCCGTTGTCGGCAAACAACAGGTTGAATACGGCATTGGTCTTACCACAGTTGGATGGACCGCACGCGATACACCTTATACTGTTCGGTAGTAAAGCACTGTGTCTGCTCTCCATCTGGTCACCACCACCACCACCAATGTACTCGTCAAAATTCAATAGCGGTAATTTCGCCTTGTGTTGTACAGTGCGTATCTCCATTTGGAATGATCATCGTATGCAAATGTTCTCAGAGTATATCTTTTTTGTCGACCCACGAATCGTGTGTGGAATCGAATCCTAACCACCTGACCAGCACTTTGTCACCTCGTCGGCGCAGCACTTTCTCGACCAGGTACACGTCTCCGTGCTTCGCCTTGCTCAGTTCTTGTTCGTAAAACGCACCTTTCAACACTTCACCCCGTGCATCACGCAAAAGATAAGTGGTGGGACGTGAAGGTTTAACCGTATCGACAGTGAATATCTCGTTGGTCCAATTGGGAAGATAGCCTTTGGCGAACGTCTTCTTGTACTTACTGATTCTCACCTGATCGCCCACCTTGAATTTCGATTTGAGCGGTACTTTTTTCCTATACGTAGCCTCGTTGATTGCACGCAACACTTTTTTTTCGTTTCTCTTCGTCACCTGGGCAGGTTTCATTTGTATAGTGCGGTGCACCGTGTTGTTGTATTCGGCGACCAACTTGGGCAGTAAATGCACCCACTTGTATGTACCTTGCGCCATGAATTGACGCCACATCTTCTCTTTCAACGTTCGATTGAACCGTTCCACTATGGACGCCTTCTTCTCCGAGTAAGTGCTGTAGTGGTTTATGCTGTGTTTTTTAAATACTCCTTGTACGATACTATTGTACCATTCCATACCCTGATCGGTTTGAAAGTGTCGCGGCGTTTGATTAACGCTCTTCAATACCGTCCGCAGTGCGGCGGCCACACCAGCTCCGCCCTTGGTCTTTAGCGGAACGGCAAAAGCGTACTTGGAAAAACATCTGATAACGGTCATTATATAGCGGTAGCCTTGGCGTACGGTATCATTTCTACCAGATCGCCTTGATACAGATCGTCTACACCTTTCAGCTCGACCCTTCGCGTGGTGAAGTGACGTCGGGCCGGTTTGTGCAGTTCTTTCGCTATCTGCTGTCTCATGATGACTGAAACAGTTTTACTCTAAGCGTGGGTGGTATTGTAACAGAGAGGGCGGGGTTGAGTGATAAGTCTGCTTTATTCCCATTTTTTAGGCGATACATTGTACTTCAAAAGTATATTGCGGAACTGATCCATAATCACACTATTATAACAGTTTATTCCAAACAATGTATAATCGATCTTGCCGGCTCGCAGGAGTTTACCCGAAAATTTGCTAAATTCGTACATGACATTCCCTTTGAAGAAGTAGAGTATTCCGTTTGTGTAGCGCAAAGCAGAGTCAAGACCGAGTGGAATTCCAGGAAATATTTTGGTAATCGTACCAAATTCACGTGATGAAAAATCATTCTCGTCTATTTCGGCATAGAATATATCGTTGTATAGTACGTACGTCTTGCCCGTGTACGTATTGATGATGGTGTGTATAACACTCATTTCTGGTATACCGAATTGTTTCGCGGCCGAAACTGGATATCCAGTATCCAGTTGAAGGTTGTGCATATCAAATACGTACAATGTCCTCCCGTCTACTAACTTGGCTACCTGTCCGTTCGGTCTTTGATACACCGCTGTAATGTTAAACTTTGATGGAAGAAACTCCAACCAGTCGGTAAGCACTAGTGGCTTTTTCGCGTGATGAAACTCCCCGTCGATGTCCAATGACCATACAAATTTGTCGTGTAGAATGTAGAACCTTTTGTTGATGACGACCATTTTCATTATGTTCTCGGTATACTGACAAACGTAGGCTTTCGGTTCAGAGCTATCACCACCAGTTGGTGGAGGAGTCGAACTGTTTCTTCGTGGTACAGTGGTGGTGGCTGTTGTAGCGGTAGTAGGCGGTGGTGGTGGTGGTGGTGGTGCTGGCGGCGGCGGCGGCGGTGGTAGAGGTCTTCCGTAAAGACTTTGAACGGCATTGATATCATCCTCTGCTAGACGAGTGTGGCCGCTGTAGTACGCATACATGACAGCACGTCATTTGGTAGAGTGTTCGATTCCCAACGTGTGTCCGATTTCGTGTATCATCATCGATAAGAAATTGCTTCCTGTAGATGGTCGTTCCACATTATAATCCCATTGTTCATCCGCATCCACGTGAATGTCCACAGCACTGTTGTTTCTGGTGGGGAAAAACGCGTGCGCTAACGTTCCACCTCGTCCGTCGAAACGGATAGGACACATGCCCATTGAACGTGTCGCGTGCCTGTGAAGGATGAGTCTGTTTGATATAATAATATCAGGATTCACGATGCTCCGGTGAAATGTCAGTCCTAACGAATTTGACCAGATTTCAAACGCTCGTTCGGTTGCCGTCACCATTTCGGGTGTGGCCAAGCTATAATGCCATGATAAATTGTTTTTCCTCCACGGATACGGTGCGGTCCTATAGGCGGATGCCAAATCGGATACACCACATCTTGGTCGTGTCATCAAACAGGTGGTGTTCTCGTTCTCCTCCCCATCGATCGGTTAGTCATAAAATTCTTGGAATTGCTTCAAGGCGATTTTGATGGTTTCTGGGTCGATGAGTGAGACGTTCGCCTCTGGCGCTAGATACCCGAATGTTTGGAGGTATTCTATGGTTGTTGTAGAGATGGACGTCGTCGCAGAAGCGAGACCGACACAAAAGACGGCCACTATCAACGGTGTCATGATTACAACTGACCGGGGTTTGCACGACAACCCGTTGAGAACAGTCGGACGTTAAACAAAAAAAAAACCCGTTGAGGTTTTGCACGCTACGCAGCCTCTCTGAGACCTACGGATTCAGCGCGCGGGCGTACGCTGATCCTCGCGCCGGCGCGGGGCGTCGGGCCTCGGGACTCTGCCCGCCGGGCGTCGGGACTCTGCCCGCCCGGCGCGCGCCGTGGGCGCACCGGGGCGGAGCAATGCGGAAGGCGCTGCGCTCTGATTGGTCGAGGGCTTGGCATCATTCCCAACTCGGCGCTGATGCAGAATACAGATGACACCAACTCTGCGTTGATGCAGTATGTTGATGCAGAAAACAACCTCCCCCCTCCCCACTCCAACGCTGTGCTCTGATTGGCCGAGGGCGTGGCCTCAAGACAGATGCCGTCATTCCCAACTCTCTAACTCTTAACACGAAAAAAACAAGATGGCGTTGATGCTGTATCACGGCGCTGATGCAAAGATGACAAACTCTGACCCTACCACCCACTTCCCCCGGGTGGGTCAGACCCCCCACCGGGGCGGAAGGCGCTGTGCTCTTATTGGTCGAGGGCTTGGCATCATTCCCAACTCGGCGCTGATGCAGAATACAGATGACACCAACTCTGCGTTGATGCAGTATGTTGATGCAGAAAACAACCTCCCCCCTCCCCCTCCAACGCTGTGCTCTGATTGGTCGAGGGCGTGGCCTCAAGACAGATGCCGTCATTCCCAACTCTCTAACTCTTAACACGAAAAAAACAAGATGGCGTTGATGCTGTATCACGGCGCTGATGCAAAGATGACAAACTCTGACCCTACCACCCACTTCCCCCGGGTGGGTCAGACCCCCCACCGGGGCGGAAGGCGCTGTGCTCTTATTGGTCGAGGGCTTGGCATCATTCCCAACTCGGCGCTGATGCAGAATACAGATGACACCAACTCTGCGTTGATGCAGTATGTTGATGCAGAAAACAACCTCCCCCTCCCCCTCCAACGCTGTGCTCTGATTGGTCGAGGGCGTGGCCTCAAGACAGATGCCGTCACTCCCAACTCTCTAACTCTTAACACAAAAAACAAAATGGCGTTGATGCAGTATCACTATTATAACACTACTAACATTTTTTCCTAATATATTTCTTTTAGATCCTAAAACTCTCCATACACTTTTTAAACGAGCAAGTTAGACATTTTATAAAAAAGTCTCATCATAAAAATAATGGTTAAAATTAAGTTTAATTTATAATTCACACAAATATTATTCAAACAAATAGAAATATTATGTAAAAATAAGCAATATTAAGTTAGGTTTTTACTTTTGGTCTTAAATTTCATCTGGTTGTATTTGTACCAGGTCAGGATCAATACATTTAGCAGCAGTTGTTATTTCTTAATTTAAATAAACATCATGAAAAGTTTTTAGTACAAGTTCAAGCAGTTCAAGTAACCCTTTCGACTTTTCTTCTGAAATAAAACCTCTTATTCATATTTAGGGCTTATACTTACACTATGAAGACCCTTCTTTCCTCTTCGAAGAAATTTTATTTGATTGAACGGATCATCTTAAAGGCTCTCCCGATAATAGTGCATTATAATATGCACCTTCTTGTCTTTTATGATATCTTAACCATTGTACATTATGTCATCTAAAAGTGTCTTCCTAATGTTTACTTTCCTAACTACCAGAACGGTTTTAACAGGACTCCAAAGTCGAACATTAGATTTCTTGTCATATCAACCCTTCAAGTTGATATTCGACAATTGATATGTTGGTTAACTCAACTTACCCAACTTACCACCTTTTTGTACAGCTAAACAAGAGTGAGAAACTAAATAAACTACTGTTGGTATAGCCTAACAGTCTCAACTCAACTTAATACCTTCTGTACAAAATATAAAAGACTGAGAAACTAAATCTAAGGGTATCATTTACAATTGAGACTTTCATGCCGTTACGCGAAGAGAAAATTTTTAAAAAGCCATTTAGACCTTTCACATAATTTCCTTCAGGATATATCTATACTTAAGCCCTTAGCACTAATGAAAAGAGAAAACTTTTCTGAACTGGGTAGTGCACTTAACTCAAAACCGACAATTTTTGACTTAAGATCTTTATACCTATCACTACAGATTTATTTTATATGTTAAGTTTCTATTAATTGGTTTTCCTATTTTGTGTAGTTTTTTTGTTATTGCATTCTTAATGTTTAGTTTTTTTTAATTATTTTATTTGATATGTACATATTATTTAATACGTACACGTCCAAAATATACTTAAATTATACTACAATTCTGCCCTGCTAAGCCAAAAAGCCGTAACTGCATGGATTATGATATGCGAGAAATGAGGATTTTGCATTTTGGCCTAAGCCACTTGTTAAAAATATGCAGGTTATCCGACTTCCGATTGTTTCGTGCATATTTTACGCCAAAGAATCAGAAAAATACTTCAGTTTTTTCTAAAAGCTTTTTTTATTAAAATTCATGCAGATACAGTTAAGGCATTCGTGTTATAAGAAGCCAAAAAGGGGTAACTGCAGTTACCCCTTTTTGGCTAAGTAAAACCGCTGATTTTGTTTCTTAAACACGAAACCCAATAACAGTAACGAAATTTACTTCAATATTTTTCACTAGAGGAACTGTTTCACTGGAAAGTAAACTGACACCATTACGTAAAAATTATCGTAAATAGATTGGTAGGATATTGTGTGTATTAAAATATTTATATATTTTAACTAATTTTAAAAATTACAAAATTTATTACAATTAATATACTACACTAAATATTAAACTAAATGTTAAACAAACCTTACTTACCTAAATATAAATACAATTACAATACAAAATTACCTAAATATTTAAAAAAAAACATCCATTTATAAATCGGTTATAAGATCAGGTTCATTGCCTGCTGGGAGATTTTGCCGGAATGCGTGTCGATTAGGGGGCATTAGATGTAGAAGCTTAGTAATAATTTCTGCTTTTTTTAGCCATCTTAACACCTCCAGCTTTTGTTATTTTTGCTGGTTTGGGAACAGACTTCTTTTTAAGATAACCAGTCTTTAAAAATGAGAGCTTTTGAGGCTCACCAGAAAATGAGGTTCTATAATCTAAACCTAAAAACCCTCGTGTAAATAACACCTGAATCATTTCACTAAATACGGTCTAGGAATTGTTTTCCTTATTTTGTAGTCCGATGAATTATCAAATGCCTGGAAAAAATCAGTAGGCTGTAAAGTCACTACAATAACTTTCACTGAATTGCTTTTATTTATAGCATTTTCAAAATTATAGACTTTCCCCTTTAATTTTAACTGCTTCGTTACCTGGTGATGAAAATGATCAGCAGACATAAATCTATGCCCAGGTTCTAAATAATTAAATTATATGATGTCTGCAGCTATTTCATTGGAATTGACCATCCCTACTATTAAAACATAGGCCAATTTTTGTTCTGAGATGCACAGTTGTCCATCCATAAAACGATCTTTTTAGCAACAATCTCTATTAACAACAAAAAATTTGTGCAGCACACTGCAAATATCTTCTTGTTTTCTACCAGAGATAAACTCGTGCCAAATACACGCAATTGGCTTTATTTCTTTCTGTTTTGTTCCTACCGGAACAATTGACTCATGGAAAACAACAATCCCTTATGTAGAAAGAACTTGTTTGAATTGTTCAATCTGCGGAAGCATTAGAATTTTTTGCAGATCCATGGAAAATGCAACCGTTCCGTCAAGTTGGTAATGTTATAAATTTTGTTTATCTGCACAATTTTGATATGCTTTTCGGGTTGCAGTGTATTTTTCCTTATGTAACAGCCACTTTTGGCATTCACAGCATGATTCACTTGGAATCTTGCTGTGGTCAACATCATGATTTCTATACGTAGTACAGTTTCGACACTCTTCGTGTCCAAGTTTGGTGAAAGATAAATTTAATTCAGAAAGAACATTTCTGTATAAATCATATGAACGCGGAAGTTCTTTATTTTCATTTTGAAAATCCGTGTGCATTTGTTGGATGTTAATGTATGTTGGCAGGTGCAGTCTTTTCGGGCCACGTTCTCTTCTGTAATGTGACACACAGGGATTGTATTTCAATATATGATCTATAATAACTGCCCTATCTATTTTATTGTGAGGTTCGTGTTAACCCCGCCTGTCTTATTTGGGTGTTAAGTCCCTCAAATCTTGGTTGAGAACATTATAAATAAATGTGTCATTGTTTAAATCATAACCAAGTGAAGTGGGAAAAAATTTCTTAAGACTCATTTAAAATTTCAATAAACAAAAAAAGTTTTACCAGAGTCTTGGTCGGCCAAACTGGAGGGAAGCAGACAATTTCCCGGCATTTTAGATCAGCTGTTATTCATTTCAAAATCATCTGTGAATGATTTATTCTAAAGAGAAACAGGGTTTATTTTACAAACTTCTTGTTATTTATCAATATCTGCAGTGTAGTTACGGCTTTTTAGCCTAGAAAATGTAGTTACTGTTACCACAGGTTTTGGTTGGTAGATAAGGTCGTATAAGGTTGTAGATTAGGTATTTTGGCTTAGTTTTTTTGGATTTCTCATACTATTTAACATAAGAATCAGTTCAAAACTCAAATTTAATTTGTTTGCAGTTACGGCTTTTTGGCTTAGTAGGGCAGAATTATGCTATGTATATTATGTTATTATGTAAGATATACTGAAATTAAGAATTAATTTTAGTTAAGAAAATTAATTTAGTTCATTAAATGTATATTATTTTAAGTGATATTATTACGTTTTAATGTAATTTGTTAAAAAATGTTAATTGTGTTAATTGTTTAAAAATGTTGTAAATTGTGTAAATAAAAATTAAATTTGTCCTTGTAAATTTGTAATTTTTTCGTCTGACAACCTACAGAAAAAACGGTTTCATTTCTTGAAATAATTTGAATAAACCAAGATATTTAATCTGAAAGAAATAATTTAGCGGCAGTTGGAATTACTGCCGCTAAAGATGAGTACGTACTATTTAAAATTATGCTGTTTAATAATACAGCGTAATTAAAAACCAGCACACATTCAAATAGATTAAGGATAAAATAATTTTCTTACATGAATTTAGATCTTTTTCTAAAATGAGCTCTGTAAGCATTGATACGTTAATGTAGTTTTATTATTATTATTGAATTGTTAAGGGTTGGGCACGTAGGGGGACCCGCAGGTAGCAGGTAGAGTAGAAGAAGACAGAAAACACTGTGAAGAGTGACAGAGAGAGAACACTGTCGGAAAAAGTGACCACCTTTATCGAAATATAATAGGGATTAAAATTAGCTGATGCCACAACATGCCTAAACACACAGCGGGATTCTAAACCCTTCTAGAATACCATTCTAACCGTCTCCCTAGAGTCGTATCCTTCTTCGCCACCTGACTTTAGCCCCACTTATTAAGCACAATGGGCGATAATGGTAATAACAAGGTACTTAGTAGGTAGTTGGTCGTAAATTAACCCTTTGATAAGTTACCGATACTTGAGTAATTTACGACAGGGGTGTAATAAAAGTACTCTCTATCTCCTTCCTGAAGAAAGGGTAGAGAGTAATAAATAGCAAACCTAGAAATAATATTGTGGGACTAAATTACAAAGGAACGAACCTTGCATCAGGTAAAATATGTTTGTTATTCAATAGATTTCTGAAAATGAAACCAACAAACTTTTAATATTAGAACCTATGTATGATAGACATAGTATTATATAGTTGTTTTAGTCCATGTATTTCAGTCAACGTTTGTCAGTTATAACATTAATATATAATTTTAAAACTACTGTAGTTATATCAAATTAAATTATTATTATTTTAAAGTCTATTGTACAAACAAAAGTGGTTCTTTCGTTCCTATTTCCAGTATTACAGATTTTGATTTTTTTTAAAGGTAACTTGATCGAGCGTGTTCTTAGCTATGATTCAATCAAAATATAAAAACCGCGTAGGCCTATATATTAAAAAAATAAAACTTACATAAAATTTTGAAAAGGCCCATACATACAAAAAAATTAAAAAGTTAAAAAAGAAATCTTTATTTTTGGCCATTTAACTGTAACATGAGTGTTTTTTCTGAGCACCGTAGCTCCCGAAAGGATTTACCGATTTTGATTTAATTTTTTTTTGTTTGAAATGTGACTTGATTGTGAGTATTCTTGGCTACGATTCAATAAAAAAAGTGTAGGCCTATAAAAATACTGAAATCTCTAAACTCGATCGTCGCGTGGTGTATCTGTGTGTCTCTGTGGCACCGTAGCTCCTGAACGGATGAACTGATTTTGATTTAGTTTTTTACTTTCTGTTGCCCTATATGAATATGTAGGAAGAAAAGTATTGTTTTCATGTCGACTTTTCGAAATCGAGTTTTCACCGGATATACACGTTTTCAGACCTCCTGAACTCAAAAAACATAATTTCAGCGATTGGTGTGTATGATATATTTCAAGAACGAAGTATTGTACGAAGTTAAACTTGGAACTTATGTTAGGTACCACTAGAAGAACCGACATGAAGATATTCATAAAACTCGGTCAACCAGAAGTAGTAGTTTAATCGTGTAATTTTTCACTTTCTTGCGAGTTTCTCAAAAACGGATTCTACGATTTTTTTTTAAATCACTTCTTTTACTAAAGTTTTTATGCTCTACAAGCTAGGGTAAGCGCCGTGTCTGCTAAAGTTCTTTGGGAGGCTGTGCTCTCCTAGAAATTTTTTTTTTTAAGATTGCCGCCTCATAAATGATGAGTATTAGGGCAAAAGTGTAGCCTATATTATCAGAGTTGTAGAAACTTTAGAAACATACAACTTTTATTTTTGATATGTTTTGTAGTATAACGTTTAGTTTAGCGGTAATCAGTGATTTTCTGTTTTTTCACCAAAATCTGTAAAGAAAAATCAGAGTTTTTAAGATATCGACCATTTTACGACAAAAGTGTATATTACATTTATAATCAAATTTATAGAATATTAAAACCTACAACTTTCATTGAAAGCATTTTTTCAACAGAGCCGACTTTAGCGTCAAAGAATGATTTTCCGTATTATTAAGCTAAACGGAGATTGGTTTTCATTTTATATCATATATATAGGCTACTCATGATTAAAATTAGGTTGTTTTTCAGTTTTTTGTTTCCTTAAAGTCGCATCATTAGCAACTACGGAGGGTTAAGAAACTGTAATGATGCGTTTTCGCACGAAACAATTTCCAGACCTAGCCGGGAATCGAACCCGGGACTTTCGCTTAGTAGGCTAGCGCTCTCTCCATACCTTACGTAGGCGGCCATTTTTAATTTTACGTTGTTTACTAATGTAAGTATATTGTTCATTAGTTACACTGACAAGAGAAGGTCGTGTGACTGTTTCACACTAGATTTTTTTCTTATTTTCTTTATTATTTTCATTTACATTAATTTTGGAATGTTAAAAAACTTCTCGAAAAAATATTTAAATGCAAATTTTGATGTATTAAATTATACAGGCTAATTTATAAATAATAAATACTTGATGATAATAATTTATAAAATTTTCAACAGTGTCACTTTACTAACTCAAGCTATGTCACACTCGTGGGATGTCGCATGCGATGTGGCATGGTACATCGTATGCGCTTAGAGGCATGGCATGTCACCAATCCGCCTCGTTTGAAGAGCTTTGTCTGAAAAAACCATAACGAATATTTTTGAACACTACACTAAACTAAAGCCTGTTCTTTTCTGCGTTGATTGGTTTGACTTAGATTATTTTAACTTTTAACTAGTCGGTGATACAGCAATTTACGCATAAAGAGTACTCAGATTTTAACCGGTTTTTCGTTAATGTGGTTTTAAACGTTCGTTACTCGTCCTGGCTTTTCGTAAAAGAACGGCGTTTAGGTACGTTGAAGATCAGAGTTTCTCTGTTTGACCATTTTAACATAGAAGTCTGATGTTCGATTTTAAAATACCGGCCATTTTTTTTTTTATAGTGTATTTTGTCTTCACGTAAAGGTAGGGTTATGATTTTTGGACTGAACCATCCAATTTTACAGCAGTATTTTGCCATGTATAATGTTTTTCATTTGTAATTAGAAATAGATATGTGATGTCAATAGAAAATTCTATTAGCCTCTAAACTTCTTGAGAGGAAACTGAGCTCTGTAGCGGTATCCGCTCCAAGTATAGTCGTTGAGAAAAACAAAATGTTAAGGATCCGGTGCGAGAGATACCTTGAATGTTAAGACATGCGGCTCGGACGATCGAAATGAACATGGAAATAGGCCGGTAGACCCCAATGAAAAATTACCCACGACGAATAATTATCGAATTTAGTGAAATAGCAAATAAAACGATTGTTTCCGGAGAACCAGATTACTTTTATAAGATAGTTGGTAATCACAACTAAACGATTGATTAATTGTAACTGGCGGTTTAAGGCGGTTAAGAATGAATGGAAATACAAATAATAGGATGAATAGAGGAACATGAAATCAAAGGAATCGCACCAATAAATAGCAGAAAATACAACAAAAAATCGGCACACACCTTGATAAATTCTTGAAAATAGTTTCGCAATGTTACTAACACGTTGTTGGTAGGTTGAAAATCACTGAACATAATTTGTAAGTTAAAACAGTTATAAATTCACAATAAACAAAACGAATAACACAATTAGAGTTCTCATGAAGAGATCGAACGAAATGCATGCCAACGACTGACATATATCACCATGTAATGCCATAACGCGCCATTATGACCAGTACGAGAGAGAGCGCCGACTTGATGCACTCACTGCTAAATTACAAGTGCAAGTGTTTGGGGAACAAGGAAGTCAGAGAGCGGTGGTAGGGACAGGAAGATGACGTATGCATGAGGTCACAGGAACTATTTTATTTAGGAAATTTGAAATACTAGGTAGCGGGAATCTGAGTACGTTACTGCATGAATAACGCGCCTTAACATACCGCCCGCCTAAATCGAAGTAAGCGATTTAAGATATCGCAGCGAAGAACGAAGCCGCCCGCCCTGAAGCAACCAGGGAGCGGAAAACGTAGCATGAGAACGAAGAACGACGAATCGAAGCCAGAGGTAGCAGTAGCGAATGAAACGAGGAAACGGACACATCTTGAGGTGGCGTGATAAACGCGCGGGTTTGACCGGCCAATCGACGAACGGATCATCTTCCACGGCTTGCGCGGAAGCCAACGAATAAACGGAATGATCTTGATGTGATTGCCAGCAAGGGCTGACAACCAGATGCGAAGAAGAAGAGACGTAGAGTAGAATAAAACGGATGTTTAAGAATCAGAACAATCGTTGAAAAGCCAGAATCGGCAGGTACTTGTTATCGACAAGAAGTAGAATTGACGAGAATCGAGAATTGCGGCACGACGAAGTAACTTGTTGGCCGAAGAATCGGAGTAGCTTGACGAGCGAAGCACTCTCAGCAGAAGAGTCTCAGCCGAAACGGAATAGTTACCAAATTGATATTGATGACCCTTGAAAGTCAGCAAAAGGTTATAAACCAAAAGATGAATCAATCGACAAGGAATATCTAATTAAACAAAGACAAGTACAAATTTCCAAAGACAAAAAGATAAAACTCTGGGTAGAGTCAGCAGCAAAATTGGTTAAGAAGTCAACGCAGATGGTCGACGAAACGAGAATTGTTGTAGAAGCGGTGTCCTGGGATGAATCGGAGAGACGATTTGAACCAGGTAAAACTTGGAACGAATGAAGTAGATAATTTGATTAATTAAACGTTGTGATAATAACTTAATAATGAATGTATCGAAAAAGTAAAATACAAGCGAGTTTTTTTTTTAAAGAAGATAACGACGAAATTGAATAGTCGGAGTCGAGAAACATAGTTGTCAGGCAGGACAGTTAGTTTCGAAACCGGTCGAACATAGGTACCGTGAATGGTTTTGATTTCAGCGGTGCGAATTGTGTTGTCTTTTCCGGGAAAAACATTTTTAAACGGTGTTGTGGTGTCTTGTGTTGGTAATAGTGCCCAGTGGCCATAAGGCAGGGGCGGTACATAAATTTTGTATAATGACAACGCGACTTAATTGCTGGTTGTCACAAGCGCGAGTCCATTTGTGACGCTGTGTTTGCGTGTGTAAATAGTTCAGAGACCAGTGTTTCCAAAATGATTGAACTAAAATTTTAAGCTGTTGCCAGCGTGAAGCAGGTTGAAGTTGATCGAGCACATTATGTTCAGGTGATTGTAACAATGACGAGCCGATGAGAAAATGCCCAGGAGTCAGCATGAATCTTTCTTCGCTGGGGTCGGATGAAAACTGGAACAGTGGTCGGCTGTTTAAAACAGCTTCGATGCGAGCAAATAACGTGATATATTCTTCGAATAGTAACGGTTTGTCTCCTATGAGTCGAGTTAGACAGTGTTTAGCGGATTTAACGGCGGCCTCCCAAAAACCGCCGAAATTAGGCGCGGAAGGTGGAAATGCCAAGTTATTTTTAGAACAGCGAGGTGATCCCCAATAGCAGTAGATGAAAGACGAATTTGTTGATAAATTTCAGTAAATTTATTTTTGGCGCCTACAAAATTGGTGCCGTTGTCGGAGTAAATATCAGAAGGTAAGCCTCGACGAGATACAAAACGATCTAAAGCGGCAAGAAAAGCCTCGGTCGACAGGTCAGAAACGAATTCAAGATGAACGGCTTTAGTGGACATACAAACGAAGACACACAATTAGCCTTTAAAGAATGAAGTTTTACGAAGACGATTAGTTTTTACATTAAAAGGGCCAGCATAATCAATGCCAGTGGATGAAAATGCTCGGCAAGCAGTGACACGAGAAGAAGGCAGCGCAGACATCATAGGTTGAACGGGTCGTCCGTTGTATCGAATGCAGCGAACGCAGCGATGAATTCGTTGGCGAATAACGGTTCTGGCAGATAAAATCCAAAATCGTTGAACTATCAGAGCTTGTGTGGTACGAGGTCCTGAATGAAGTGATAACCGGTGATAATAGTCACATATTAAATTTGTTAAGTGACTGTGTTTAGGCAACAACATTGGATGCTGTGCGGTTGTACTGAGAGCAGAACGGCATAAGCGACCGCCTACTGTTAGAATACCTTTATCGTTAAGCTGAGGCGACAATGAAATAAGTGATTTAGATGGCATTTTGCCGTTAGCGATAGCGTGAATGTCATCGGAGAAATATCGCAATTGAGTTAGTTTTACACAAACATTTGTAGCAGTGCAGATTTCTTCAGAAGTTAGAAACGAGGAGAAAACAACGAAAGGAGACTTAAGTTTTTTAACGAAGCGTAAGACATAAGCGATGATTCTTGTCAAGCGAGAAAACGAAGAGAATTTTAACAACATATCGTCGTGAAGCGAATGATCGGTTGAAACGGCGAGACATATTTTCTCTTGCCGTAAATCGAGTTTGTCGGTGGATACCGACGGAATGTTGAGCGCAGGCCAATCCGAAGATTGCGCACGATAATTGAGTGGACCTTGTCACCAT
The DNA here is from genome assembly GCA_035578175.1 of Catonia carolina. Taxonomy (NCBI): domain Eukaryota; kingdom Metazoa; phylum Arthropoda; class Insecta; order Hemiptera; family Achilidae; genus Catonia; species Catonia carolina. The sequence continues at coordinate 8,466,916 of JAQMRL010000004.1, forward strand.
AGCGGGTGATTGTCGGTACTTGTGAAGTCGGTACAACTGGTACCACGTGAAGCGACATCAGCAGGGTTTTGATCGGTAGAAATATGCGACCAGGCGTTTACATCAGTTAACGAAAGAATTTTTTGCACACGATTGGCAATGAACATTTTTAAACGGTGTTGTGGTGTCTGTAACCAAGCCAACACGATACTAGCATCAGTGAATAGCCGAAATTCACAACAAGAAATTGAGTTTGCAAAGTCAGAAATTGAATAAATTAAACGTGCTAATAAAAGCGCAGCACATAATTCGAGACGAGGAATAGTAACGTTTTTGAGCGGTGACACTCGGCTTTTAGCTTTAATTAGAAACATGTTAGAATAAGAATTGGTTTGCACGTGAAGGTAAACACAAGCTGCGTAACCTTTTTCTGAAGCGTCGCAGAATCCAAGTATGCGGTACTCAGCGTCGTTGACAGTAATTAGTCGAGGTAAACGGAATTTTTGTAGAGCAGACAGATCAGAAGTGAATTTGTTCCAAGCGTTGTCGAAAAGCGGCGGTAGCTTGTCGTCCCATTGCAGATTGTTGTTCCAAAGTTGTTTTAAGAAGTTTTTTACCCAGAAGGTAACTGGAGTAAGAAAGCCGAGCGGATCGAAAATTTTAGCGAGATATGTAAGTACAGTTCGTTTGGTGACTTCAGTGTCGAATGGAATCACATGATAAGAAAACGAGTCAGAAGTGGGGTTCCACTGAAGCCCTAAGATTTTAATTGATGAAGTTTCATCGGAAAAACAGACTGGATTTTCCAGATGATCGTTCGGAAAACGTTGCAGTAAATCGGAATGATTAGAAGACTATTTACGTAATTGAAAGCCTCCTAGAGCGAATAGTTCGACGAGTTGATCGATGAGAAGTTCAGCCTCCTTGAAAGTGGAAGCGCCGGTTAGGATGTCGTCGACATATGTGTTAGAACGAATAGCATCAGAAGCAAGTGGAAACGGAGTACCTTCATCTTGCACGAGTTGAAGCAAGGTACGTTGAGCTAAGTAAGCGGATGATTTAACGCCGTAAGTAACAGTATTTAACTCGAGCTCTTGAGGTGTCGAATTTGGATCGGAACATTAAAAGATGTGTGTTCATGAGATCGGTCTTCAGGCCGCACAAGAATTTGTCGATACATCATTTTTATGTAAGAGCAGACAACTATTTGATGCTTACGAAAGGAGATTAAAATGTTGCAGATGTCCCTTTGTAATTTAGGACCAGGTAACAGTTGATTGTTGAGCGAATTACCATGAAAATCAGAGAAGGAAGCGTTAAACACGACACGGATTTTGCCATTTGGGTCGGCGGTTTTAAACACGCCGTGATGCGGAATTATGTATTCAGAAATTGCAGGTGCAGGCGACATATGATTAAGATCAAGATATTCACGCATGAAATCGTGATACTTTTGTTGAACTATTGGTTGCTGAGAAACTTTAATAGTAAATTTTTTGGCAGCTCGACTTGCCATGTCACGATTAGAAGATAGTGATACTGAATTAGACTTGAATGGAAGCGCAACGGTGTAGCGCCCAGTTTTATCACGAGTGGTGGTATCAGCGAACAACTTTTCACAATAGTCGTCATCTGGATTTGTAACAGGGGAAGCGGTTATTTCTTCTGATTCCCAGAAGCGTTGCATAGTTTGAGACAGCGAATCGACCGCAGCAAATAACGAGCTAGGTTGTTGGTTGTTGCTTGTAAACAACGATAATGCTGGTAATTTGCCGAAAATTACCCAGCCAAATACAGTAGAAATGGCAGAAGGATTGCCTTTAATTATAGAATTATTGTGTTGAAGCACCAAATCAGGAAACACTTCGGCGCCTAGTAATATGTCTACAGGAGCAGAGTGTACGAAATCAGGATCAGCCAAAATTTTGTCGGAGTGCAGTTGAAAGACTTCATGAGATATACAAGCAGATGGTAAATTATTGGTGATTTTTGGAATTACTAAAGCGGTTGTAGCGAGACGAAAGTTGTTGTTTTGTTTTGAAGCAATTTTAAGTTGAGAGGTGCCTTGAATTTGAGTGGTGGCAGCTGATATGCCAAGCAGGTTTTGACGACATGGAATTACGTTAGCATTAATTAGTTCGGCAGCACGAGATGTAATTAAATTTACTTCGGATCCGCAATCGAGAACAGCACGGAAAGCGTGAAAATTACCAGAGTTAGTTTGTATTAGTACTATAGCAGTACCTAATAAAACCTTTTGCGAACCTGTTCTGCATGATAGAGAATTACTGTTAGGAATAGCGAGTGGAGGAACGGTACTTTCTCAATAACGGTATCAGGGTGTGCATTACTGGATGCAGGTGGCCCTGTTGAATGATATTTATTGACAATAGGGCTTGTCGGCGAGGTTCGATCAGATGAATTAATTGACGCAGTGTTACGAACATTAGAATCGATTTGACTTTGTGAATCATGTAACAAGGTGTGATGACTTGCTGCACCACATAATCGACACATTTTAACGGATTTACAATCCTTGCAAGAGTGCTTGCCTAAGCAGGCGAAGCATTTACGAAGTTGAAAGATTTATTTATGCCGGTCTTCAACTGACATAGCGAGAAATTCGTTGCAATTGAAAATGTTGTGATTAGATGAGCTACAGAACTGACATTTGTAGAACGATTCGTTATTTGTATAATTGAATTACTGCCTAATAAGAATGAGTGTTGTTTTTTAGGCAGAGTCTGAGAAAACGGTTGTTTACGGAAGACCGGTTTGTGAATCGCCGGTTTATCGAGGTTAGATTTACTTGAATGCGGAGAATTAATATTATTTACAGGTTGAGAAGAGTTAAGTAACTCATACGAATGCATTTTAGACGTAACGAAGCAGATTAAATCGTCATAGGACGGTACATTAGCAGCGGTAGTTTGATCCTCAAACGCTTGCTTAGTGATCGGATCTAGATTAGAGTAGGTAATTTCCAATAGCAAATATTCAAGCAGATTGATATCTGAAAGGCGTAGTGCACCAATAGAAGACTCGTAAATGTTTAGAAAATGTTTTAATGACTGATAATTAGGTTTTTCAGCTTTAATAAAATTGAAAATTTGTGTTAAAAGCACACTAGCAGTTCGTCTTGCATTAGAGTAACGATCGGTTATTAAATTGTAGGCTAATACGTAGTTATCAGCAGATAACGGTAAATGTTCGATTATCGCAACGGTTCGTTAATTAAAGAACAACGCAAGTAATGTAATTTTTGCACAGCTGATAATTCATTATTGTTATGAATTAAATCACGAAACAGACTGTCAAAGTTTTGAAATTTTGTAATATCGCCATCGAAAGTTGGAAGTCGAATACGAGGTAGCTGTACTAACGGTGTGGTATTGTGTGTAAGTTGATTTGGAATGATAACGGTATCATCCAACGACTGTACCATTTTTTGAGCTTTGCCGATTAATTCAAAGTATTTCAAAAGTATTGCGTTCGGTTTCGAAATCACCGTTTGGTTGCAGAAGTTCGATCTTGGTTTGAATGTGTTCAGAATCGGACCACACGTCGGAAAATTTGTCTAATCGTAATTTAATTTTTGTAATTTCAGAATTAGTTTTAAGAAAATTATCGAAACGAGTTAAGTGGTTGGTGATAACTTCACGTTTGCGTAGCAATAGTTGTAAATCATCCATGTTGAAAGAGATGATAAATAAAACTTATAGTTGCAAAATGTAAACAAATAAACAGTTGATTGAAAGTGGGTCAGTGAGCAGACGATTAACACAGAGAGAGAATGCAGACGATGACGTAGAGAGATGAACTGGTTTGAGAGAGCGAGACAGGAGTCGACGCACTGGATGAAAATGGGCGTAGACTAATGAAATAGAATCTGCGCAAAACTGAGTTTAAATGTGTACAAAGTGGATTCGATTTACAATGTTGATCTGTAGCTGCGTTATGAGTGAGAGAGCGAAGCGTCTGACGTCACAGAGAGGTAGCGTCGGTTTACTTTCCCCCGTCCTGCCTATAGCGGTTTTGCACAACACATGTAACACGATTACACTAGATGAATAAATACACTTGAAATTAGCCGTATTAACGAATAAATGAATATAACGCACAAGGTAATAATTACATAACATGTAATAACGATTTTTAACAAGATAATAAAGAAATGTAGCTGACTGTGTCCACGAGGTGCTGATAAACATCCGCGCCCGCGAGTACCAAAAATGTTAAGGATCCGGTGCGAGAGATACCTTGAATGTTAAGACATGCGGCTCGGACGATCGAAATGAACATGGAAATAGGCCGGTAGACCCCAATGAAAAATTACCCACGACGAATAATTATCGAATTTAGTGAAATAGCAAATAAAACGATTGTTTCCGGAGAACCAGATTACTTTTATAAGATAGTTGGTAATCACAACTAAACGATTGATTGATTGTAACTGGCGGTTTAAGGCGGTTAAGAATGAATGGAAATACAAATAATAGGATGAATAGAGGAACATGAAATCAAAGGAATCGCACCAATAAATAGCAGAAAATACAACAAAAAATCGGCACACACCTTGATAAATTCTTGAAAATAGTTTCGCAATGTTACTAACACGTTGTTGGTAGGTTGAAAATCACTGAACATAATTTGTAAGTTAAAACAGTTATAAATTCACAATAAACAAAACGAATAACACAATTAGAGTTCTCATGAAGAGATCGAACGAAATGCATGCCAACGACTGACATATATCACCATGTAATGCCATAACGCGCCATTATGACCAGTACGAGAGAGAGCGCCGACTTGATGCACTCACTGCTAAATTACAAGTGCAAGTGTTTGGGGAACAAGGAAGTCAGAGAGCGGTGGTAGGGACAGGAAGATGACGTATGCATGAGGTCACAGGAACTATTTTATTTAGGAAATTTGAAATACTAGGTAGCGGGAATCTGAGTACGTTACTGCATGAATAACGCGCCTTAACACAAAATGTTGTGTTTTTCCTGCTGCAACTCATACCTTCGCTCATTTTGATTTATTTAACGATGTTTTTATTTAAAAAATAAACGCTTTGCTCGACATAATACTGTTGTGAAGATGCATGGTTCAGTCCAAAATTCATTTCCCTACCTTTACGTGGAGTCAAAAAAACAAATTTTTTAAATCAAATGGCCGGCATAATAAAACGGAACATGAGATTTAACTTTTGAAATATTCATATTATAGAAAAAACTGTGGTCTTCAACGTACTGTAAGGTAAACCAAAAAAAGACCTCCACCAATTTATGTAAGGTAAAATGAGGACACAAACGTTGTTTTCACCAATTTATGTAAGGGAAATAAACGTCTCCGAACATAAAATTTAAAAAAAACTAACTAAAAAATAAGATGTACAGTCAAGACGTATCCCACCAGCCAGCTGAAATGAAATACCTAAAAACTGATACATTAGGGGGCTGTAGAACAAGGTACAAACAAAATCTTCACCACCATGGTCAGAAGAACCAGGTATGGAAACGACCAGGAGAAACCATACCCCAAAAGCTAAAATTTACGGTAGAGCAACACAACACTAAAATGCGGAGGCGAGATAATAAAATCTATGCTGGGTCAGATAAATGATTCATTACACAAGACAAGAATAAGAGTGACTTAAATGTATTTATTAATTTTAAAAAATAATAAAAAAGGAAAATTATTAGCCAAAACTGAACTGGCCTAAAACGTAAAAATCAATAGCCTAGTGAATAAAATAAACTTATAAACTAACAATAGTTAATGATCAAATAAAATATTTAAACGTACACAAAACTTTTAAATACGAAACAAAAACAAGTTCTCAGAAATGTTAAATAATCAATAAAAAAAAAAAATAGAATGTAAATACGAATTATTTTTTTTGGAATGAATTTTTTTTACGGAAATTTACATTAGTTAAATATGTAGGGAAACTAACAAATTCTTTACCTAAACAAATATTAATAATAAAAAAACTTTTACGTAATGAAAATTAGATATTGCTTTACTTTACAAAAAAATTACTTATTGTTTAAAAAAAAACAAAATTGAAAAATTGTATGGTTATTCATGTTCATTGGCAAATCATCCGAAAAATCGAATCAAAACAAAACACACCAGTCCTAACAAAAGAATTAGGAAGGGGACCACAGAGTTACAGAATTAACAAAAAGAAAAATGTTCTAAAGCAAATAAAACTGAATTTAAAAAAATGGAAATAAAATTTTAAAGAAAAAAATAAAACGGAATAAAAGAGATCCAAGATTTAGAGTGGACATTAAGTAAAACAAAAATTCGGGTGATTTACTAAAGAACATAGAATAAACTAAATCTTAGTTTGATTCTATTTTTAAAACATAATCAAATTAAACATATTACATTAATTAAATTTATTAATTAATTTATTTTTATAATTTTTTTTGTATTTAAAGTCCAAAAAAAGAAAGACTGAAACTGAGAAAAGGATACACGAATATCCTGAACAATGACTTAGTGTTGGGTGTAGGTTTCAGTTGCAGTTAACCGTACATCCCCGAAAATAACAGGAAATAAAAATTTAATCAAATTATTTAAATTAAAGAGAAAAATTAGGAAATAAAAATTTACATTAAATTATTTAAATTAATGAGAAAATTAGGAAATAAAAATTTACATTAAATTATTTAAATTAATAAGAAAAATTAGGATATATAAATTTACATCAAACTATTTAAATTAATAAGAAAAATTAGGAAATATAAATTTACATCAAACACCGTATTAATTGTTAACCGAAAAGATCAAGAAAACAGAAAAGCCAAAATATTAAAAAAACCAAAATTCCGAACCAAAATTTAAATTAAAAATTTCGATATTTAAATCTAAGAAATTCAATAAGGAAATTCATAATGGAAAAAGTTACCTGAAAAATTCTAGGTGAAACAGTCGTCAAAGATTCCCAAGTCGAAAGTGAAAAAAATTCACACGCACAAGAAAAACAAAAATGAGCATACTCCCCTCTCCTACTGCATGAGGCCAATACACCAAGTCAGCGAACTCAGCGGAAAAAGGGAATAGAACGTAAATCGCGCGTGTCAAATAGAACTAATGTCATTTATTGAGATTGAACATAATTAAATTATACAAGGAAAATATTTCAATAAAATACGCAGTTGAATTAAAAATGAACTTTGAGACCGGAAATGCATAAATAATAAGAATCATACGATGAAATTCTTTTAAAGAAAAATTAAATTTTAAATAAAGGTTTTTATAATAATGTTAATGAAAAAAAAATTATAAAATCACTACAGTATGTTCCAAAAGTAAGGTGAACATACGACTAGGAAATAATAGCAAATTTTTCATTTAAAAGAAACGCAAAATTTATTTAAATCAAAATTCTAAGGGGTTTCAAAGATTTTGAAATCCTTACAGTACTTAAACGTCGATTTTTATGAAAAGCCTGTACGGTGTAATGGACGTTTAAAAACCACATTTACGGAAAACCGGCTAAAAACTGAGTATTTTTTTGCATAAACTGCTGGAGTTTTCTCCGATTAATTTCTAAATAAAATAATATAAATCAACGCAATCAATGCATGAAAGAACAGGCTTTAATTTTGTGCATTGTTCAAAAATATTTGTTATGGTTTTTTTGAGATAAAGCTCTTCAAACGAGTGCGGGAAGGTGGTATGCCTCTAAGCGCATGCTACATCGCAAGTCGAATCGCAAGTTGAAAAAGAGAGCGCACGAGTGTGGAGACTCTGACCCACCGGGCTGGTCCAGAGGTAAAGTAGTCGCCGTGAGTCAGCTGTCTAACAGCTGATTTTAGAAGACTAAGGTTCCTGGTTCAAATCCTAGTGAAGGTAGTTCCTCTTATACTGATTTGAATACTAGACAGTGGATACCGGTGTACTTTGATGGTTGGATTTCAATTAACCACATGTTCTCAGGTTGATCGCCCTGGATCTGTACAAGACTACACCTAATTTCCACGTCATACACATCACTGGGTCATGGGGTTGCTTATTGTTTTCAATTGAACAGATTGCGACGTACACATTGGGAATTAAAAAAACTAACAACTAACTCATTGTCCGTAGCAACGATCAATCGGTACATAGACTGCTATTCTACTATCACTATTATGATTTTTAATAACTTTCCTATTGTAATAATTGCTATTCTACACAGGTTTTACGGTACTTTTTTGTGCTTTAATGTCATTTGAATAGCAGGTGTGGGTGTGTCACCCCCACTCTTCATAAGCTTTATGACAAATATTAAAAATTATTATGTTACTCGAGAAAAAAATATTTAAAAAAAATTTAATCTAGAGAAGTACGTAACTTAAATTTAGCAGTAATTTTTAAGTGACAAAAAATAAATAATAATCTGACTACCAATCCGGATTTAGACCAAATAGATCTTGTGCAGAACAAATTTTCAACCTGAGGACAATAATAAAAATGAAAGCAATAAGATGCAAGCCTGTAATTTGCACTTTTGTAGATTTCAGAAAAGCGTACGACTCGATAGACCGCCAATCACGTTTCCAAATATTAGAAGAAAAAGGGCTAGACCACAAAACAAGGCGTCTCGTAGAACAAACACTAACACACACCAAATCTAAAGTGAAATTCATGGGAGAGATCTCGGGACCTCTTGACATAAATACCGGCGTGAGACAAGGAGATTGACTGTCGCCACTGCTCTTCAATATTGTATTAGACAAGGTTATGGAAGAATGGGAGAACAAACTCCGCAAAGAAAACCTCTGGAAACCAATCACACTTGGAACCGGTAACACTAGGTTACACATACCTTACCTCGCGTTTGCGGATGACTTGGCAATGGTAGCTGAAGATGAACAGACAGCGGTCCAGCAGATTGAGACACTAAAAGAGTGTGCAGAAAAAGTGGGGCAGAAAAGGTGGAGTTTATTGGCAATAGAATCAATATTGAAACATTAAACACAAAATATGGTATAATTAACAGAAAGCCACACTTCAAATATCTAGGTGAATTTATAGAGCCCACAGGAGCAGAGGAGATATCGCAGGTTAACAGGCTACAAAAGACCAAAAGAGCACTGTGGATGATACAGAACTTATATAACAAGAAGTCGATGTCAAGAAACACCAAGATCCGCCACTACAACACAGTTATCAAACCCGCTTTCCTGTATGCAAGTGAGACACTAACATTAAATAAGAAACACGAGCTGGAAGACATAAAAAAAAGAAAGGAAAATAAACCGAAAGATCCTTGGTGCTAGGCAAACGGAAACCGGGTTCAGATTACAACCAAACCAGACCGTAGAAAAAGTTCACAAATGTAGAAGCTGACATTAGAAAGAGACGTATGAAATTCTTTGGACACATAAAGCGGTTACCAGAAAACAGGCTAACAAGAAAAATATTGGAGTATACAACGTCTCTCAAAAAAATGCCACGGTGGATAAGTGATACCTATAAAGATCTCAGGAAAGCGAAAATAACAGAACAAGACATCGCAGATAGGAACATATTTAGGAACAAGGTGGACAGATGGGAGATAGAGCCAGAGCAGCCAAAGCAGAAGCAGCGCAGGCCAAAGTGGTCAGAGGAAAGGAAACAGGCTTTCTCAAAAGTTTTCATTTTACAATTTCAGTTATGTATAACTAAATACAAATACATTTGTTAACATATTTACTAATTCCAGCATAGGACGAGCCTGTGCGCGGGAATGAATTGTACATTATTATAATAATTAATAATAGTCGTATTTTCCGGATAAGTCGCATTTTTTTCATAGGCTACAGAAAACGGCAAAAAATCACACTGCGTCTTATGAACTGAATGTATAAATTTTTAGCGACATAAACGGCAGTTAGGCAAGTTATGTTTCAAAGTAAACATTTTTTTCTTATCGCACTCATATCGTTCTATTAATTATCTCTCGCAGCAGATATACAGGTAAATTACAGTAGTGTAGTAAAACAGCTTACTTGATTTCCGTTCTTTGGAATAGTGTTTACTAATTTACTTTTATAAATGTCTGAACCATAGCACTAAAAAAGCATGGTTGAAAAGTGGGGGGCTTCCTGGATCGAATTACGATTCAGTTCGTTATTTCAGTTTGTTCAGTAAACATTACGTCGTATTTATTTTTTATTGTTTTTGAAAACGAATGTCAGTAAGACAAAAATATTTTCATATAGTCTACTGTTGCTTATAAATTACCAGTTGTAAGTTATGCAAAGACAAACAGAAATCGGGCTGCCGAAATAGATTTTGACCTCCACCAACGAAGAAGATGATTCGCAAATGGAGAATATTTATGAAGATCAACTCCTAAAACAAAAAAAGAAAAAACATTCGTTTCGTTCCCAAGTTGCTAAATGGCCTGTACTTGAAGAAGAAATAAAAACATGGATACTTGACCACAGGAATAATGAAATTTGTATATCAACTAAAATGACAATCCAAGAAGCTAGAAATAAAGCGGTGGCATTAGGTATTAATGATTTTACTGGTAAATGATCATGGTATTACAGGTTTATGAAACGGTAAGGACTCAGTATGCGTACACGAACAAGACTAGCTTTAAGACTTCCACCGAAGTATGAGACTAGAATAATCGAGTTCCATAAATTCATCATTAAAGCCAGACAAATGTCAAACTATGATAAAGGACCACTAGGTAACATGGATGAAACACCTCTAACTTTTGATGTACCATCTAATATTGATGTACCATCTAATAGAATTGTAGATCAAAAGGTACAAAATCAGTTATAGTTAAAACAAATGGACACGCAAAACACTCTATACAGTTTTTTCTGCTTTCTAAGTTGATGGAATAAAGTCACCACCAGGTAATATTGAAACGAAAAACAATGCGTGCAGAGCAAATTCCTTCTGGAATAATACTTCATGTTCATGAGAACTGGATGGACCAACACGGAATGAAAGTGTGGTCTACAAGTAGTATGTAAGGGGGGCCTTTGCATCAAGCGCCATCTTGTTTTTCGTGTTAAGAGTTAGAGAGTTGGGAATGACGGCATCTGTCTTGAGGCCAAGCCCTCGACCACACAGCGCCTGGAGTAGGGGGGGGTTGTCTGTCCGCCGTTGGGAATGACGTCATCTCTGTCTTGAGGCCACGCCCTCGACCAATCAGAGCACAGCGCCTATCGCATTGCTCCGCCCCGGTGGGGGGGTTGCCTGACCCACCCGTGGAAGGGGGTGGTGGGGTCAACGCAGAGTTGATGTCATCTGTATTCTGCATCAGCGCCATCTTGTTTTAGAGAGTTGGGAATGATGCCAAGCCCTCGACCAGCACAGCGCCTATCGCATTGCTCCGCCCCGCCGTTGTTTGTTATCGCATTAAGTATCAGAGAGTTTGGTTGACCAAACAGGGTACGCCGTCGGAGGGGTTCCGCGTACACCCGCGCACCGCGCGCGCTGAATCTGTAGGTCTCAGACATTCTGCGCACCGTGCGCTGGGTGTGTTGAATCCGTGGGTCTCATAGGGTACACCGTCTCACATTAAGTATCAGATTACGTGATGTGAGTTTCTTTGACCAATCAGGATACACCGCCGAGACCTCTGCGTACACCCGCGCACCGCACGCTTAATGCGTTGAATCCGTGCGTCACTGGTAATTTGTACATGGCGGGGTCGTGCAAACCCCGGTCAGTTGTAATCATGACACCGTTGATAGTGGCTGTCCAACAACAACAACAACAACAACAACAACAATTTTAAAGATTTAGTGCTTTTAATTTTATTTTCTTCGCATGAAATTACTAACACTGCAGTTTAGTATGTATGAACCGGAGACTTTAAAACTCAAATCGTGGTGGGCGGTGATAAATATGCTGCTTAGTCACAGCTATACGGGTCTGGACCAGTATGAAAATAGATTCTTGGTACGGTTGTCGATGATTGACGTGAACCATGTGGGACTATATGGTGTTAGTGGATTTAAAAAGATAACTGTAAAATATTACAATATTAACTATCTTATAAATCATATAGCGTGGCCTTTAGAATATAAAACCATTAGGAGAGTGTTCACGCTAAAATATGACGCTAGTAAATTTATAGAAGACAGCGTTTAGATTAAAAAAATACAGTTTTTGTAAAATCTATATGTCCATATAAATTCAATCTAATTATCATTTATCTAGGTACCTGCAACCAGGTATCTAGGTACCTACAAACCGGTATCTAGGTACCTACAACCAGGTATCTAGGTACCTACAAACCGGTATCTAGGTACCTACAACCAGGTATCTAGGTACCTACAACCAGGTATCTAGGTACCTAAAACCAGGTATCTAGGTACCTACAATCAGGAATCTAAATACCTACAAACCGGTATCTAGGTACCTACAACCAGGTATCTAGGTACCTACAATCAGAAATCTAGGTACCTACAACCAGTTATCTAGGTACCTACAACAAGGTATCTAGGTACCTACAATCAGGAGTCTTGGTACCTACAACCAGGTATCTAGGTACCTACAACCAAGTATCTAGATACCTACAAACCGGTATCTAGGTACCTACAACCAGGTATCTAGGTACCTACAATCAGAAATCTAGGTACCTACAACCAGTTATCTAGGTACCTACAACAAGGTATCTAGGTACCTATAATCAGGAGTCTAGGTACCTACAACCAGGTATCTAGGTACCTACAACCAAGTATCTAGATACCTACAAACCGGTATCTAGGTACCTACAATCAGGAATCTAGGTACCTACAACCAGGGATCTAGGTACCTACAATCAGGAAACTAGGTACCTACAACCAGGTATCTAGGTACCTACAACCAGGTATCTAGGTACCTACAATCAGAAATCTAGGTACCTACACTCAGGTATCTAGGTACCTACAACCAGGTATCACCTCCTGCTGAGCGCATCTGTTGGACGCCCACACGACAGTTTGATTAATTGTGACAGTTGTGATTAGTAGCCACCATCTGGTGTTCGACTATAGTTAACAAACATCTGCATCCGGTATCAAATTACACCCACCCTCACAATCTACTAAAAATATCAACTATGTGGTATGAAAATAACTTTTATCTTAAGAGTTGCATCATATATGTAAATCCCCTTCCACACCTCCTGCTGAGCGCATCTGTTGGACGCCCACACGTCAGTTTAATTAGTTGTGACAGTTGTGATTAATAGCCACCATCTGGTGTTCGACTATAGTTAACAAGCACCTGCATCCGGTATCAAATTACACCCGCTCTCATAATCTACTAAAAATAACCCACTATGTGGTATGAAAAAGTTGCATCATATATGTAAATCCCCTTCCACACCTTCTGCTGAGCGCATCTGTTGGACGCCCACACGTCAGTTTGTGACAGTTGTGATTAATAGCCTGGTGTTCGACTAACAAGCACCTGCATCCGGTATCAAATTACACCCGCTCTCATAATCTACTAAAAATAACCCACTATGTGGTATGAAAAAGTTGCATCATATATGAAAATCCCCGCCCACAACCCGTGCTAAGCGTATCTGTTGGTCACATCTATTCATTCCGCTCTACGCATTCGTCACGAAAAGTAGTGTGTATACTTTCATCTCCAACAATGTTTACTGTACCAGAAATTGTTCGTGCCATTGAAGACAACATGGTCCATTTACGATGGCACATCGAAGACGAGAACGACGTGAAGCTGAATTTATTTCGCTACAGGTGTCCAATTCTATACAATATCATGAAGGAAGGAATTCGCTTTCACGGTAATGTAAAGTGGTACGTTACCATGAAAGTTGAAATGCAAAAGGTCGTACTATTGGAGGACGGAGAAGAGGAACGGACCGAAGCGGACACCGTTTTTCACGGGAAGACCAAAACATCGGTCAACGTAGATCTGAATCTCGAAGGCGTGACCGAGCAGTATCTGGAATCCATCGACAAGATCGTCAACAGCATGGAGGAGTTCCTGAAAAATGGATCGGGTTGGACGGTGAAAAAGATCAAAGAGGTAGACCTTCACATCGTCCGGTACCGTCCACTTCACGGAGCGGCGAGTTCTTACATCGAACTGCCGAAAAAACTTGCCGTTAAAAGAGCCGTTATCAACGTCAAGAATTACAACGACGAGAAGTGTTTCCTGTGGTCGATTCTAGCCTTCTTTCACGAGACGCTGAACAGAATGTATCGTGTATCTGACTTACGGCAATATGAAGACACTATAAAGATGGATGGGATCATTTATCCTGTCAAACTACACGATATCGACTGGTTTGAGAGGATGAATGATTCCATCGGAATCAACGTGCTGTCATACGACAAAGACGAAGACGTCGTGTATCCAGTCCGAATAAGGAAAAACCGTCAGCGTGCACACATCATTCAGCTGTTATTGCTGACTGGTGAGAAGAAGGGTCAACTGCATTACACCCTGATCAACACGAAACCGGGGAAGAACGGATTGTCTCGTCTTCTCAGCGACTTGACAAAACATCGAACCGCCACCCACTACTGTCCGTTTTGTCTGCAAAGATTCTCTTCGTCTAATTCGCAAATCGCCTTACGCAACAGAGACGAGCACATCAAACTTTGCGAAACACACGGTACGCAGCGGATCGAACTTCCAAAACCGGGAGACGAGAGGTCATCGGTGATGCGATTTCGCAATTACTCGTGGACTCTGCAAGCGCCTTTCACCGTGTACGCCGATACAGAATCGTTTGTCGTACCGACTGCGTCAGCTGAACCGAACCCTCAGCAAAGCGGTATCGACAACGAGCATCTGAAGTCACCGCACACGTTTGCCTACACCGAGAAAGTAGCAGTACACACACCATCCGGGTACTCGTATGTGATAGTCGACGAAAACGGAGACATACAAGATGGACCGGTCGTTGTCAGAGCTACCGCCGGCGTGGACGTTATCGAACAAATGATCGATGATTTGCTACGTAAAGGAAAGGAACTCAAGCAGCGGATGATGAACATTATACCGATGCGGCTGACGTGGGAGGAAGAAGCCCAATTTGAAACGACCATCAACTGTATGTTATGCGATACGTCGATGGGTGACGATCGGGTCAGACATCATTCCCATACATCTGGGAAATTTTTGGGAGCGGCTCACAACCGTTGCAACCTGAACGCCAAGCGATGTCTCCACATACCCGTATTTTTTCACAACCTCCGCGGGTATGATTCACATCATAAAGTTCAATCGTTGGGCAAGTTCAAGAAAGAGGAGGTGAAAGTTATCGCCAACAACAGCGAAAGATTCTCTAGCATACAGTTGGGACCGTTGCGATTTCTCGACTCACTCCAATTTCTGAACGCTTCGTTGGACACTTTAGTGAAAAACTTGGTCGACGGCTGTGACACCGACACGGTTAAGGACGAGACGTTCAAACGTACAACCACCGTTTACGGCCAACGTCGAGACCTAATGCTACGTAAAGGTGTGTTCCCGTACGAGTATTCGACCGACATCGAAAAATTCCAGGATCGTCAGCTACCGCCAATGTCTACATTCTTTAGCGCTTTACACCGTGCCGGCATAACCGATGAAGACTACGAACACGCGAAATCTGTCTGGGCCGCTTTTAACATCGATAAATTTGGCGACTACCACGACCTGTATCTTCAGACCGACGTACTGCTGCTAGCCGATGTCTTTGAGAATTTTCGAGATCTCAGCATGCGCTACTACAATCTTGATCCGTGCCATTTCTTTTCCACTCCACATTTGGGATGGTACGCCATGCTGAAGATGACTAAAATCGATCTACATCTTTTAACGGACATCGACATGCACCTGTTCATCGAGCGAGGAACGCGGGGTGGAGTGGCCATGATATCCAATCGATATGCGAAGGTGAATAACCCGTCTCTACCGAACCAATACGATCCATCGCAACCGACAACTTGGATACAGTACTACGACTGTACCAATCTCTACGGAACTGCGATGATGGAGCCGATGCCCTACAAAGACTTTCGTTCGTTGACAGAAGACGAAATCGGAAGCTTTGAATGGCAGAATGTGGACGTGAACAATGAGACGGGATATATACTCGAGGTGGATCTAGAATATCCTGCGGATCTACACGAGCTACATAACGATTACCCGCTAGCACCAGAACGCAAGAAACCGCCAACCGACAACAGCAAAACACAAAAACTGTTAACCACCTTAGACGATAGAGAGAAATACGTCCTGCATTACCGCAACCTGCAGCAGTACGTAAAATACGGAATGAAGCTGAAGAAGATCCATCGTGCACTCGCGTTTAAACAGAAAAGGTGGATGCAGTCCTACATTGATTTCAACACTCAGCGTAGGAAGGAGGCGAAAAACAAATTTGAGACAGATTTTTTTAAACTCATGATAAACGCAGTGTACGGAAAGAGTTTAGAAAACGTGAGGAATCGGATCGACTTCCACCTGGTGATGGACCCTTCTAAATTGGACAGATTGATAGCGAACCCGCGATTAAAATCCTGGTTTCCATTTAACGAACGTGTGGCCGGTGTATCGTTAAAGAAGGCCGTCATCAAACTGAACAAACCGATTTACGTAGGCTTCAGTGTTCTGGACATAAGCAAACACATAATGTACGACTTCCATTACGGATACTCTAAAGCCCGTTACGGAGAAAAAATAAAATTGCTTATGACAGATACTGACAGCCTCCTCTATCAGATTCAGACGGACAATATCTACGACGATATGATGAACGACCTCGAGCGGTTCGACACGTCAGAATACCCCGTTGACCACCAGTGCTTCAGTCTCGTCAATAAGAAAAAGTTGGGTACGTTTAAGGATGAAATGCATGGACGAGCGATAAGGGAATTTGTTGGCTTGCGCGCGAAAATGTACTCTTTGCTGTTGCAGGACAAGAAGGAAAAGAAGGTGGCAAAAGGCGTGGCACGACTCTCTATTAAAGAAGACCTACGACACGAGCAGTATAAGATTTGTTTGCAAGAGTTAACAAAAGTTTATACATCCAACCACGATATACGCAGCTTTTGACACACGATCTACACGCTCAAGCAACAAAAGCTATCGCTATCATCGTTAGACGACAAGCGTTACCTTCTCCTCAACTCGTACGACACACTGGCACACGGACATTGGCGAATAGAAAAGGAAGACGAGAAGGAAGTGGTGGAGGAGGAGGAGGAAAAAATGGAAATTGACCAGTAGATGTCATCATCATCATTCAACGACATGCGTTTCCTTCTTCCCAACTCGTACGATGGACAAAAGCCAGAAGTCCAACGGTGGTGGTAACCAACCTAATGTGAAGAAGAAAAAGAAAACAGTTCTTTTCAGAGCTACTCACACACAGACACACACACCCATACCTCACCGTGTCGTACGAACGACTGCGCTGACGTTAGACGGGCCGGTCGAATATAGCGACTAAAAATTTTATCAACATGGATGTGGATATATCGTCTCAAATTTGGTTCATTTCTTTCCGAACAAATGGTGTAATTAAATCTGTTCGACATTTAATGAAACTTTTACACACTTTGTTTCCTCAGGCACTGATTACAATAGCAACAGTGAAAAAATTTTGTGTTATCATCCGGTTCAATTATAACGCTGTTTTTGCAGAACTTGTGGGATCATTGAGTGAATGGAGAGACGAGCTGGAATTTGATACGATCGATGGACAGTGTAGAAACGTAATATGGAATGGTTAACACATCCGGTTGGTGGTGGTGGTGGGGGGAGGAACATAGTATAAAAAGACATGCAGCACTACACTCTCACAGTTTCTTAGAGAGCTTCGTTCAGACCAGTACAACAATGGCATCGTCACTCGTTGAAGAATTTAACCAACGATCTGAAGTGAAGTATCCGTCTACGAAGAAGCCTTTTGAACTAGAAGAGGGAAAACCTTACACTATTGACAGCATGTATTTTGCCAAAACAAAATATGGCATACAACTGGTGGCCAATCTTCAGGGTACCGAAGAAATTTTTCGATATTTTTACCGAAACGTATATCAGAAATGTTCAACGGAAAGGACGTCGTTGAAATATTCAAGTCGCAAAATTACACACTGACGTTTACAAACACAAAAGCCAGAAGTCCAACGGTGGTGTTAAACAAACCAACCTAATGTGAAGAAGAAGAAGAAGAAGCAGAAAACAGTTCTTTTCAGAACTAAAAACAAGCACACAGACACACACACACACACACACACACACACTAAAACACAAACACTGTAAACCCACCCGTCCTATCAGAAAGATCTATTTGCTTCCGTACACATCTATGTGCGTATGTAGATATTTTTTTCTCGGGGGCGGCCAGTCCGAAGTCTGAAAGCGGTGACGGCAGTGTTTTTATCCTCTCCTAATCCGAGCTAACCCTTTCATCCGACTAGCTAAACGACACAAAGCTAGACTAACTCCTCACCTTACAGTCCCGTTAAGTACCTACAACCATGTATCTAGATACCTACAACCAGGTATCTTGGTACCTACAATCAGGAATCTAGGTACCTACAACCGGTATCTAGGTACCTACAAAATCTTTCATAAAAAAATTACAGCGGTGGAGACATCCGTGTTCTCTAGACGACGGGGATGTCGTGGTCTACGGGGGATAATAAAAACGTATCTACCTTCCGGCCTCACGGGCGATGTAGAACAGGAAGAGTTTATAAATACATCCACCCCGATCTGAAGCGAGCACAGTCGTTTGATCGACTCCGAACGCTATGGACCTCCGTCAGACTCGTGAGATTGTCATGGAAAGTGATATCGTTCAGCTCATTGAATGGAACGAAGAGTGCAATAGACTGATTGAGCATTGTGTAATTATGGTCGGTACTGCGGAGGCCATAGATGGAGCGCTAGCCATGAAAAGACTGTTTCTTCCGTCAATTCCAATCCGTCAGATAGAGGAATACCTTTCATTCAACATGCCAATTAACTTGGATTTGGGAGCGTTGAGCTGTCTGTTGGACAAAGCCTATGCCATTCAGTCGTAGAATCGTACGGTGCGTGCAATAGGCCTACTGGGGAAAGCACGTTAAAACAACGCATCCAGCTTTCGGCCTCACGGGCGATGTGGAACAGGAAGCACAAGTGAGTTTCAACGACGAGCAGTGTTGGTAAGTTATTCAAGTAAACGGCATGCATGGTGTTAACGCCACTTGCCCCCTGTCTACTAATTCTTGTTAACGTCTAATGCACTGATTTCATATTCGTACCTTTTTCCCGCTACCCTGACCGTTCCTGTTCATTTCATCCGCAGTGACATCATCTTATTACGTTTTACCCCCTCTACCCAGTATCCTAGTCTTGCCTCCTTCCGGTTTGTTCACTCTGGTATAGATCTGCGACATGTAAAGTTGCGCGCGTTACCTCGTTTCGTTGGCCTACCATGGCGTCGCTTGCTGCAACCGTTACAATATTTCGTTTGATGCTTGTGTGTGCAATAACTCAGTTTCTTATGTAATTTTTCTCATGTGTTGTTTTGTTATAAACTAAATGCAATTGCTCTTGTGGTTTTCGTTGCGATTATTAATAGTTACAGTGGTAATCGAACCCCGTTCGTTTCACGTGGTCTTCGCTGCTACATTCAAGGCTCTGTTCATCAGGTAAGCGCTATTATTTATATGTTGCATGATTTTATATCAGCAGTGAACTCAACATTTTGTATTCATGTTCCTTAAATCGTTTGTTCCCGTTGTAACCTTACTACTATCAGTGTATTATTCTACCGTTGTAAATTGCTTAACTTTCGTTCCGCCTTTGGTTGCTGGCGTCGGTAAATGCAACCTGGTCCTCCTAAGTTCGTTTGTGCTTCATTCTACATTAATTTGCTATTTGTCGTGGATAGTGGGTTATTGTCCTATTGTTACATCCCAGCCTACCGCCATAATTCGCTTTATCTAACACTTTGGATTAACTTTAAGGCATGCTTTAGTGGCGGCCTTAACGTTTTGGTTCGTCCGGGCCGTATGTGTATCAGTGCTATTTGGAAATACTGTCAGTCGTTTTCAACAGTTCATTATTTATTCAATTTTCGTTGTTTACAAGCTTTGTCATTGTGTCTTGCATATATACAATTCCGTATATTTAATGCAATTTTATACATTAAACATTCAAATAATAACAATAAAAATATTAATAAAAATATTAATAATACAATAAACATTTATTCATTGTTAAAATTCAAGTGTGATTACGTAACGTTGCAAACATTCCATTCATTGTCTGTGGTATATGCTTGGGTTTGTAAACCGATTCTTCGTGACGTCATTCGTAAACCGGCTCACTGTTGCTCGTTGTGATTTAACCAGATTGCAGTCACCGTCGCCATATTTTTTTCTCGGTTCTTGTCAAGTTGGTCGCGCATCTCAGGGCGCATGCTTGCCCCCTCTCACATTCACTTTCTCTCTCGTGTCGTTCTACGGTTCTCTACTAGAGCCAACCGAGTCACTACATTTATGTGTCGTCTGCAAACAACTTCACTACGTCATCATTGCAACTAACCTCAACTCAACCAGCTGTTTCTTTGTTTACGTTTTGTTATTCTGCTTTGTTGATCAATTTATTTATCCATTTCATTCAATATGGATAATTTTCAGTCTTTGATTAAAAAACGCGACGTCGTTAATAACCATCTTTCTCGTTTTGATAAGTTCCTTCAATCTGATGTCGAACTTAACCAAGTCAAACTGCGTCTTGAAAAATTCCTTGATCTTTGGTGTGATTTTGAACAAGTTCAAACCAACATCGAATTAATACAACCCGAAACCGATTTCGAATCAGAGCGCATTTCATTCGAAAATAAATATTTTCAATTAATTGATCGTGCACAAAAGTTAATTCAATCTCTTGATAGTACTGTCATTATACAAAATCAAGTCAAATCTACTAATTCGCAACTTGTACAACTACCTCGTATTCGTCTGCCATCTTTTGATGGGGATATAACTAAGTTCCAATATTTCATTAGTCTATTCAACGATTTAATTCACAAAAATGTTGAATTATCTTCTGTTCAGAAACTCCATTACTTGCGCTGTTCATTAATAAATGAACCCCTACGCTTGATTGAACACTTACCACTTTCGCCTGACAATTATGTCTTAGCGTACAATCTAATTCTCGAGCGCTACTCCAATGCACGTCGTATAGCTAACGTTCATTTAAACCAAGTATTTTATTTCGTTAAATCTGACGCTCCTACTTATCAATCGTTGAAAGGTTTTCTTAACATACACGAATCATCAATCGGAGCCTTGCGTCTGCTGAATATAAATTTACTTGAATATTTGCTGTTTGAGATAGCCTATTCTAATCTCGATCCTGTTACAAAACAGTCCTTCGAGGACATAACTCTGCGTCAACCGTTCCTACCTACGAAAAATTAATATCATTCGTTACTGCTAAAATGCATGCTCTCGAACTCTCGAATTCTGCTCAGTCTACAGATAACGCTAGTTCTTCTCACGCTAGCAAATCTAACGTCGATAAACCGGCAATTCATAAACCGGTGTTCCGTAAACAACCACTGTCTCCTACACCGCCTAAAAAACAGCATTCAGTTTTATTAGGTAGTAATTCTGTTAATTCAAATAGTGAACCGCTATATAAATGTCAGTTTTGTGGCTCAATTAATCACAACATTTTCAACTGTACCGAATTTCTTGCCTTGTCCGTTGAAGAACGGCATAAACAAATTTTTCAACTTCGTAAATGTTTTGCCTGCTTAGGAAAACACTCTCGCAAAGATTGTAAATCTATTAAATCCTGTCGTTTATGTGGTTCTACTAATCATCACACACTGTTGCATGAATCTTCTAATCCAGTCGATTCCAATACTCGTAAATCTGTGTCAAGTAATTTTAATTACAAATCAGTTACTACCAACTCCAATCGTAACACTACTTCTCCAGTTGTTAATTCTTCTGATTGCGATTCTTCTAACAATAATGTCGTTAATAAACATCCTTCGGCAGAACTATCTGCACCCAGTAGCGCGCATTTAAATACCGCTGCTGAAAATACCGTGTCTACTTTTGATTCTTCCAACAGCAACTCGCTATCGTGTCGCACTGGTTCACAAAAAGTTTTGTTAGGTACTGCTACAGTACTATTACAAACTCAATCTGGCAACTTTCACGCTTTTCGTGCTGTACTTGACTGCGGTTCCGAAGTGAACTTAATAACATCTCGCGCTGCAGAACAAATTGGCGCAAAAACAATTCCGTGTCGTCAAAACTTGTTAGGCATTTCAGCTGCCACTACTCAAATACAAGGTACTTCTCAAATTACCATCGCTTCTAGATTAAACAACGATTTTCGTCTCGATACAACTGCGTTAGTAATTCCTAAAATTACTAAAAATTTACCATCTGTTTGCATTTCTCACGATGTTTTACAACTACACTCCGGTAAAATTCTTGCTGATCCTGAATTTATCCACTCCGCCCCTGTAGACATTTTACTGGGCGCCGAAGTGTTTCCTGATCTAGTAATTCAACAAAACAATTCCATAATAAAAGGCAGTCCCTCTGCTATTTCTACAGTTTTCGGCTGGGTAATTTTTGGTAAATTACCAGCACTTTCTATGGTTTCAAGTAACCAGCCACCTAGCTCGTTACTCACTTCTGTCGATACGCTGTCTCAAACTATGCAGCGCCTCTGGGAGTCGGAAGAAATCTTCGCTCCCCCTGCTACTGATCCGGATGATGACTATTGTGAAAAGTTATTCTCTGAAACCACTGCTCGTGATAGTAACGGTCGTTATATTGTTGCACTTCCGTTCAAAAATAATTCTGTATCGTTGTCTTCTAATCGTAATGTCGCTAGTCGTGCTGCTAAAAAATTCACTGTTAAAATTTCTCAGCAGCCTGCAGTTCAACAAAAATACCACGACTTCATGCGTGAATATCTTAATCTCAACCATATGTCGCCTGCTACTTCCATCGCTGAATACATAATTCCACATCATGGCGTATTTAAAACCGCCGACCCTAATGGAAAAATTCGTGTTGTATTTAACGCTTCCTTCTCTGATCTTCACGGCAATTCGCTTAATAGTCAACTGTTACCTGGTCCTAAGTTACAAAAGGACATCTGTAATATTTTAATTTCTTTCCGTAAACATCAAATAGTCGTCTGCTCAGACATCAAAATGATGTACCGGCAAATTCTCGTGCGGCCTGAAGATCGTTTTCATCAACATATTTTCTATTGTTCCGATTCAAGCTCTACACCGCAAGAATTCGAGCTGAATACTGTCACCTACGGCGTTAAACCGTCTGCTTATTTAGCACAACGTACCTTGCTTCAATTAGTTGAAGATGAAGGCTCTTCGTTTCCTCTTGCGTCCGAAGCTGTTCGTTCCAGTACCTATGTCGACGACATCCTAACCGGTGCTTCCGATTTCAAGGAGGCTGAACTTCTGATCGATCAACTCATCGAGCTACTCGCCTTGGGAGGCTTTCAATTACGGAAATGGTCTTCCAATCATCCTGACCTTCTGCATCGATTTCCGCACGATCATCTGGAAAATCCTATCTGTTTCTCAGATGAAACTTCGTCGATCACAATCTTAGGGCTTCAGTGGAACCCCACCTCCGATTCTTTCTCGTATCATGTAATTCCTTTCGATTCTGCGATCGAAAAGGCCTAGATATCTGTCTGTATGTACCTAGACTCCTGATTGTAGGTATTATCGTTAGACGACAAGCGTTACCTTCTTCCCAACTCGCACGACACACTGGCACACGGACATTGACGGATTAAAGACATAGAAAAGGAAGACGAGAAGGAAGAGGTGGAGAACGAGGAAAAATTGAAATTGACCAGTATTCAGTCACCTGAGTGTTGAAATCAATGTAGGACTGCATCCACCTTTTCTGTTTAAACGCGAGTGCACGATGGATCTTCTTCAGCTTCATTCCGTATTTTACGTACTGCTGCAGGTTGCGGTAATGCAGGACGTATTTCTCTCTATCGTCTAAGGTGGTTAATAGTTTTTGTGTTTTGCTGTTGTCGGTTGGCGGTTTCTTGCGTTCTGGTGCTAGCGGGTAATCTTTATGTAAATCGTGTAGATCCCCAGGATATTCTAAATCCACCTCGAGTATATCCCGTCTCATTGTCCACGTCCACATTCTGCCATCCAAAACTTCCGATTTCGTCTTCTGTCAACCAACTAAAGTCTTTGTAGGGCATCGGCTCCATCATCGCAGTTCCGTAGAGATTGGTACAGTCGTAGTACTGTATCCAAGTTGTCGGTTGCGATGGATCGTATTGGTTCGGTAGAGACGGGTTATTCACCTTCGCATATCGATTGGATATCATGGCCACTCCACCCCGCGTTCCTCGCTCGATGAACAGGTGCATGTCGATGTCCGTTAAAAGATGTAGATCGATTTTAGTCATCTTCAGCATGGCGTACCATCCCAAATGTGGAGTGGAAAAGAAATGGCACGGATCAAGATTGTAGTAGCGCATGCTGAGATCTCGAAAATTCTCAAAGACATCGGCTAGCAGCAGTACGTCGGTCTGAAGATACAGGTCGTGGTAGTCGCCAAATTTATCGATGTTAAAAGCGGCCCAGACAGATTTCGCGTGTTCGTAGTCTTCATCGGTTATGCCGGCACGGTGTAAAGCGCTAAAGAATGTAGACATTGGCGGTAGCTGACGATCCTGGAATTTTTCGATGTCGGTCGAATACTCGTACGGGAACACACCTTTACGTAGCATTAGGTCTCGACGTTGGCCGTAAACGGTGGTTGTACGTTTGAACGTCTCGTCCTTAACCGTGTCGGTGTCACAGCCGTCGACCAAGTTTTTCACTAAAGTGTCCAACGAAGCGTTCAGAAATTGGAGTGAGTCGAGAAATCGCAACGGTCCCAACTGTATGCTAGAGAATCTTTCGCTGTTGTTGGCGATAACTTTCACCTCCTCTTTCTTGAACTTGCCCAACGATTGAACTTTATGATGTGAATCATACCCGCGGAGGTTGTGAAAAAATACGGGTATGTGGAGACATCGCTTGGCGTTCAGGTTGCAACGGTTGTGAGCCGCTCCCAAAAATTTCCCAGATGTATGGGAATGATGTCTGACCCGATCGTCACCCATCGACGTATCGCATAACATACAGTTGATGGTCGTTTCAAATTGGGCTTCTTCCTCCCACGTCAGCCGCATCGGTATAATGTTCATCATCCGCTGCTTGAGTTCCTTTCCTTTACGTAGCAAATCATCGATCATTTGTTCGATAACGTCCACGCCGGCGGTAGCTCTGACAACGACCGGTCCATCTTGTATGTCTCCGTTTTCGTCGACTATCACATACGAGTACCCGGATGGTGTGTGTACTGCTACTTTCTCGGTGTAGGCAAACGTGTGCGGTGACTTCAGATGCTCGTTGTCGATACCGCTTTGCTGAGGGTTCGGTTCAGCTGACGCAGTCGGTACGACAAACGATTCTGTATCGGCGTACACGGTGAAAGGCGCTCGCAGAGTCCACGAGTAATTGCGAAATCGCATCACCGATGACCTCTCGTCTCCCGGTTTTGGAAGTTCGATCCGCTGCGTACCGTGTGTTTCGCAAAGTTTGATGTGCTCGTCTCTGTTGCGTAAGGCGATTTGCGAATTAGACGAAGAGAATCTGTGCAGACAAAACGGACAGTAGTGGGTGGCGGTTCGATGTTTTGTCAAGTCGCTGAGAAGACGAGACAATCCGTTCTTCCCCGGTTTCGTGTTGATCAGGGTGTAATGCAGTTGACCCTCCTTCTCACCGGTCAGCAATAACAGCTGAATGATGTGTGCGCGCTGACGGTTTTTCGTTATTCGGACTGGATACACGACGTCTTCGTCTTTGTCGTATGACAGCACGTTGATTCCGATGGAATCATTCATCCTCTCAAACCAGTCGATATCGTGTAGTTTGACAGGATAAATGATCCCATCCATCTTTATAGTGTCTTCATATTGCCGTAAGTCAGATACACGATACATTCTGTTCGGCGTCTCGTGAAAGAAGGCTAGAATCGACCACAGGAAACACTTCTCGTCGTTGTAATTCTTGACGTTGATAACGGCTCTTTTAACGGCAAGTTTTTTCGGCAGTTCGATGTAAGAACTCGCCGCTCCGTGAAGTGGACGGTACCGGACGATGTGAAGGTCTACCTCTTTGATCTTTTTCACCGTCCAACCCGATCCGTTTTTCAGGAACTCCTCCATGCTGTTGACGATCTTGTCGATGGATTCCAGATACTGCTCGGTCACGCCTTCGAGATTCAGATCTACGTTGACCGATGTTTTGGTCTTCCCGTGAAAAACGGTGTCCGCTTCGGTCCATTCCTCTTCTCCGTCCTCCAATAGTACGACCTTTTGCATTTCAACTTTCATGGTAACGTACCACTTTACATTACCGTGAAAGCGACTTCCTTCCTTCATGATATTGTATAGAATTGGACACCTGTAGCGAAATAAATTCAGCTTCACGTCGTTCTCGTCTTCGATGTTCCATCGTAAATGGACCATGTTGTCTTCAATGGCACGAACAATTTCTGGTACAGTAAACATTGTTGGAGATGAAAGTATACACACTACTTCTAGTGACGAATGCGTAGAGCGGAATGAATAGATGTGACCAACAGATGCGCTTAGCACGGGTTGTGGGCGGGGATTTTCATATATGATGCAACTTTTTCATACCACATAGTGGGTTATTTTTAGTAGATTATGAGAGCGGGTGTAATTTGATACCGGATGCAGGTGCTTGTTAGTCGAACACCAGGCTATTAATCACAACTGTCACAAACTGACGTGTGGGCGTCCAACAGATGCGCTCAGCAGAAGGTGTGGAAGGGGATTTACATATATGATGCAACTTTTTCATACCACATAGTGGGTTATTTTTAGTAGATTATGAGAGCGGGTGTAATTTGATACCGGATGCAGGTGCTTGTTAACTATAGTCGAACACCAGATGGTGGCTATTAATCACAACTGTCACAACTAATTAAACTGACGTGTGGGCGTCCAACAGATGCGCTCAGCAGGAGGTGTGGAAGGGGATTTACATATATGATGCAACTCTTAAGATAAAAGTTATTTTCATACCACATAGTTGATATTTTTAGTAGATTGTGAGGGTGGGTGTAATTTGATACCGGATACAGATGTTTGTTAACTATAGCCGAACACCAGATGGTGGCTACTAATCACAACTGTCACAATTAATCAAACTGTCGTGTGGGCGTCCAACAGATGCGCTCAGCAGGAGGTGATACCTGGTTGTAGGTACCTAGATACCTGAGTGTAGGTACCTAGATTTCTGATTGTAGGTACCTAGATACCTGGTTGTAGGTACCTAGATACCTGGTTGTAGGTACCTAGTTTCCTGATTGTAGGTACCTAGATCCCTGGTTGTAGGTACCTAGATTCCTGATTGTAGGTACCTAGATACCGGTTTGTAGGTATCTAGATACTTGGTTGTAGGTACCTAGATACCTGGTTGTAGGTACCTAGACTCCTGATTGTAGGTACCTAGATACCTTTTTGTAGGTACCTAGATAACTGGTTGTAGGTACCTAGATTTCTGATTGTAGGTACCTAGATACCTGGTTGTAGGTACCTAGATACCGGTTTGTAGGTATCTAGATACTTGGTTGTAGGTACTGTAATATTTTACCAGAAGAACGAGTTTTTTTCATTCTTTTGGTAAAATATTAAAATCCGTTTCATTTCTGAGTGATTTTTAACTTTCAAAATAAAAAATAATTCTTTTTATTCATACTAGATTATTTCTTCTTGTTTTATTTCTTTATTATTTCATAAAACGTTTTAGGCCTATTTCATTCTTTATCGCAAAAGCAGTCACGTATGCTCTTGGAATTCGTTGACTCTGCATTGCACTTCCGTCGGCTAGTTCGTTCTCCGCTTCCCCCTTGCCCCGCTACGCATTTCCACATAGTTTTTCTCTTCTCTTTGCGTTTGAGAGAGAAATTACACGTGTTCCTCGCTCTCTCTCTTTCTCGTTGCTCAACCACCTTGGAGTGGGGGTTTCCTTTCGACCGTGGTGAACGCGCCTTCTTCCCTTGTCTTGTGCGAATGGCCTTCGAATCCACATCTTAAATTCAGGTAACTTTAATTTTTATTATGTTTTCTAAAAAATTCCTAAATTTTAAGCCCCCTTAAATTTTTATTAAATAATATTGTTTGGTGGAAACTAAAAAAAAATATGGGGTAGTTATTTTAACATATATATATTTTTTCTTTTAATTTATTCATTATGGGTTTTTAAATTCATTATTCCAGAGGAATTTCGTATGCATGAGATCCACGTGGCATAAAGTGTTTTCATCTCCTTAAGAGTTTCAATTAATAAAATCTTCATTTCACTTAAATTTAATATTTTTGATTATCTTTTCCTGTATTTTTTTCCCGTTTTATTTTTTTTATTTTTGCTTCATACATTTTTAATCAAATGTAACTTTCCCTAGTGTTTTAGGCATTCGTTATTTTGTTACAATTGTTCAGTGTCCATTTTTATATTTCCTTTTTCATTAGCACATTTGTTTAAATAAAAATCCAATTATTTCCCGTTTAAAATTATTACGTTTCTTTACCAAATAAATGTGCAGTGTTTAATGTCATTTTCTTGTATTGTAGTTTTTTATATCGATCGACGTGTAAACTCAATGCGTACAGAATTTTTCCCTGGACAAAATCCGTATTCACATTATCACATTCATATTTTTAATTCTGTTTAATCATTCTACTAATAAATTTTAACTTGGAATTTAATCAGAGGCTTAATTAACTAGGATTTAAGACGACGCCAAGATCCGTGAAGTTCTTTTTTTTGTATTTATTTCCATTTATCACTAAGGTAGAATTTTTTTTTGCTTCACGTATAAAAATATTTTTTTTTACATAAATTTTTTTTTTATTTAATGAAGGAATTTCATTACTGCAATTCCTTCATCTCAGTTTTTTTTATTTTACAAGTTTGAAAACTCTAATGTTCTGTTTGTATACTATAGAGTTTTTCATTTATTTTCCGCTTAAGCTTAACCGGGCTAATATTTCGGCTAACTCGTTTTCCCTAATAATTTTGTTTGTACGCCTGTTTGAGAACCTATAGCTAAGTGATTTTTTTCTAGTATAATTTCAGGTAGTTAGTTCTTGTTTTATGATGTTTTTTTATAAATTTTTTCAAAATTCTTTCTGAGTATTAAAAAGCACATTTTTTTTCTTTTTTTTCAAATTTTTCTTTTATTTAAATTCTAAGTCCTTAAGATCTAGATTTTGTATTTTGTCTTTTTTAAAATTTTATAAATTAGTGCAATTAATTAAAGATTAAATTATTTTTTTAAAATTAAATTTTTATCTAATAAAAAAAAATTAAGTAACTTATTAAATTTTTTCCTTTACAAACACAGGGTTATCGATTTTCAAACAAAGGTTTAAACAACATTTTTAATTAGTTTTAAGATGGGTTTTGTTCATACATTCTTATCTTTCTAAGTTTAGTTTTTTTTTTGATTCATTAGAAGAAATTTTTTTTTTTATTTTATCTCTTGTTCTCAGGAATGAGAATGTAACGTTTTTTTTGTTCTAAAGAAAATTTCTATTTTTTTTTATGTTTACAAAGATCCTGTTATCATCTTTGTTGGAATTATACTTCAATTTGTTTGAATTAAAGTAGTTTGTTTTAAATCTATTTTTGGGTGTCAGAATATAATTTATTTTTATACCTTTTGAACCGGCACAGATTCTAACAATCTCACCATCGCAGTACTTAGAGCGAGACTTATCTATCATTTGAGCTATGTTGTTTCACTGGGATTTCCACAATCCCTGGGTCCAGTTTCAGTTTCTGACTGGTCTCAAAAACATCGTGGATGGTGGATGCCCCCAATTGGTTATTTGAGTTTCAGCGTCTTCGTGGGGTGAGCCGTTTTCCTTTTATCCGGTTTTCGGGGCGGGCCACTCTTGGGTTTCTCCCTTGGGAGAATTACAACAGTGTTTTCGTCCGCTCCGAAGCCTGGTGAAGGGGAGGGTCCGGTTTTTCTCGCCGCGAGTCGTTGAGACTTAAATAAAAACTTTTAGTTGTTCTAACTAAAAGTAAACTGTGTCGTTTCGACACACTACAAGATTTAGTGGAAGATTCGTTTTCCCACTACAAATTTGGTGCAGGTTGCCGTGCTTTATGTAACTTCATAAAGCCACTACAGTACCTAGATACCTGGTTGTAGGTACCTAGACTCCTGATTGTAGGTACCTAGATACCTTGTTGTAGGTACCTAGATAACTGGTTGTAGGTACCTAGATTTCTGATTGTAGGTACCTAGATACCTGGTTGTAGGTACCTAGATACCGGTTTGTAGGTACCTAGATTCCTGATTGTAGGTACCTAGATACCTGGTTTTAGGTTCCTAGATACCTGGTTGTAGGTACCTAGATACCTGGTTGTAGGTACTAGATACCGGTTTGTAGGTACCTAGATACCGGGTTGTAGGTACCTAGATACCGGTTTGTAGGTACCTAGATACCTGGTTGTAGGTACCTAGATAAATGATAATTAGATTGAATTTTTATTGACAAATAGATTTTACAAAAACTGTATTTTTTTAATCTAAACGCTGTCTTCTATAAATTTACGAGCGTCCTTTTTTAGCGTGAACACTCTCCTAATGGTTTTATATTCTAAAGGCCACGCTATATGATTTATAAGATAGTTAATATTGTAATATTTTACAGTTATCTTTTTAAATCCACTAACACCATATAGTCCCACATGGTTCACGTCAATCATCGACAACCGTACCAAGAATCTATTTTCACACTGGTCCAGACCCGTATAGCTGTGACTAAGCAGCATATTTATCACCGCACACCACGATTTGAGTTTTAAAGTCTCCGGTTCATACATACTAAACTGCAGTGTTAGTAATTTCATGCGAAGAAAATAAAATTAAAAGCACTAAATCTTTAAAATTGTTGTTGTTGTTGTTGTTGTTGTTGTTGGACAGCCACTATCAACGGTGTCATGATTACAACTGACCGGGGTTTGCACGACCCCGCCACGTACAAATTACCAGTGACGCACGGATTCAACGCATTAAGCGTGCGGTGCGCGGGTGTACGCAGAGGTCTCGGCGGTGTATCCTGATTGGTCAAAGAAACTCACATCACGTAATCTGATACTTAATGTGAGACGGTGTACCCTATGAGACCCACGGATTCAACACACCCAGCGCACGGTGCGCAGAATGTCTGAGACCTACAGATTCAGCGCGCGCGGTGCGCGGGTGTACGCGGAACCCCTCCGACGGCGTACCCTGTTTGGTCAACCAAACTCTCTGATACTTAATGCGATAACAAACAACGGCGGGGCGGAGCAATGCGATAGGCGCTGTGCTGGTCGAGGGCTTGGCATCATTCCCAACTCTCTAAAACAAGATGGCGCTGATGCAGAATACAGATGACATCAACTCTGCGTTGACCCCACCACCCCCTTCCACGGGTGGGTCAGGCAACCCCCCACCGGGGCGGAGCAATGCGATAGGCGCTGTGCTCTGATTGGTCGAGGGCGTGGCCTCAAGACAGAGATGAGGTCATTCCCAACGGCGGACAGACAACCCCCCCCCTACTCCAGGCGCTGTGTGGTCGAGGGCTTGGCCTCAAGACAGATGCCGTCATTCCCAACTCTCTAACTCTTAACAAGAAAAACAAGATGGCGCTTGATGCAAAGGCCCCCCTTACATACTACTTCTACACGTCCGGGAGGCCAATTAAGATAACTAATTAATTTCGGTCTCATATTACACAGGCTACTAGAAGAAGACTGAAAGAAATTCGTACCAAAATTGCTGTTATCCCTGGAGGGTTTACAATCCAACTTCAGCCTTTGAATGAATCCATCAATAAACCGTTTAAAGCAGCAATGCGAGAACACTGGACAAAGTGGTTGGGAACAACAGACCACGTAACCACTCCTACAGGAAGAATGAAAAGGCCTTCCATATCTAAACATTTTTGGCTTTCAATAAAGTTTTAAATTGTAGTAAAATCCTTCAAAAAGTGTGGAATAAGTAACGCAATGGACGGTAGTGAAGATGACCTTCTGTTTCACTAGGACGATTATGAAGGAAAAGAAAGTTCGCCGGAAAGTGAAGCGGGAACTGCAAATGAAAGTGAATAAATGAGTTAAGAAGTTTATAAATGAAGTGATTGTGATATGATTAAAATGTTTTTTACATTTCTCCAGTTTCTGTCTGTTTTTCATAACCTTTAAATTTGGGTTTACTCGAGCGCAAGGGGTAAAGTGTTTAAAGGTTTTACTTTATGCTAACATCTTAAGTGGATAAATGGTGTATTGGTATTTAGGTAGTATATGTAGACCTACGTTATTTCCATTTTTGGAACAAATCTTCATTTTTTTTCTGGCCTGTCTCTCTGCATCTGAAACAACCGTTTAAGTACCTCTGTTTTTGGTTTAGGTATTAAATCTAAAGTTTTTGTCTTTAACTGTGTCTGTCTTAACTCTCTTTAGCTCCAGATCTCCAAAATTTAAACCTAGTTCCTCCGTATTCTCTTTGACTTTCTTATCCAGATTAGTGCTGTTTTTTTGACAAACAAGTTCCTTATAATTCTGTCTTCTGGTGTTCTAATTAAATGGCCAAAGAAAGATATGCTTCTCTTTTTCATGGAGTCTAATATTGGCCCATTATCTTGATAGATAATTTTGTTGGGTAAGAGTCTCCATTCCCCATCTTTGTGTTTTTTGCCTATACAACTCTTACAGTGCCAGCATCCTAATATTAGGACGTGAAGATTTGGACTAAAAAATCTGGTGTGAAACACTCACACAACTTTCTCTTGCCAATGCAAATAATGACCTATATAACCTAACATTAGAATTACAACATTAGGAATAAACAAAAAACTAACCTCAAAACCATAACCTTATTTTAATCATGAATGAAACACACGAAATTAAAATCAACCTCAGTTTGGCTTTAAAATACGGAAAATCACTCATTTTGCTAAACTAGACTCTGTAGAGAAAAATGCTTGAAATAAAAGTCGTAGATCTTTAAATTTTCTATAAATTTTATTGTATACATTTTTGTCATAAAATGCACTGTAATCATTCCCAGCACATCAGGATAAGTGATACAAAAGGACGTAAGGTTGTAGTTGTTGCATGACAATAAAATTACAAATAAAACATAATAAAATGACATTAACAGATTCAATAAGTATAGTTTTTTTAGGAAAGTTATTACAAAAAAATCAGTAATTACATATTTCAAAATTTTAGTATTTTAAGAATGACACAATTTAAAAATATAAACCAGAATTAATATTATCAAAAGATTTACAGTTTCAAAGAATTTAGTATTAAATTGGATCCAATTAAAAAAATATCGCTAACATTAGCTTACAACAAATTTTTTATAGACCAAATATGTAGACATTTTGTCTTTTCCAAAAATGAAATCTGTAGGTAAGTTAAACCAGTTCTCGATTCAGCAGAATACTAATAGGTTGAACCATTTAAAAAAGAGAAATTTGGCGAACTATCAAGTTAAAGAAACTTAATATAAAGATTTAAGATTGTCTACCACATAAATAATAATAAAAATAACAAAATACACTATTTTAAATGTAAATTTTTTAAAAATTGTAAGTACAAATTTATTCATGTACATACACAAGAATAATTAATTAATTTATATAAATTTTAAATAGATCAAATAAGAAAAGTTTAGCTAAAGTTAAAAAACAAACAATAATATACTTTAAAAAAAATAAAATGAAAATAAAGTGCTGGGCGACAAGTAAGTTGAAATAAAACACGCAGGGCCGGCCGCATTGGCGCAGTTGGTAACGTGCTCGCCTCTCATCGTGCGGTCCTGGGTTCGAATCCCACTCAGGATTTAAATAAATTAAAAAAAAAAAAAAAAAAAAAACACGCAGGTCCGAATTCGTTGCAAAACTTGCAGCGAACTGTTTGTTGAAAGTTGTAGCAGAGATCTTTAATAATTAGATTGTTTTTAAAAAAATGTATAAATTTTACATACCAGGAAAATACTGCACAATTACATGAAATTTACTTAACGCTGGTTAATCAGATTTCCTTCAGGATTCGAGTAGAATATTATACGTGGTAAAATGAAAACATCATTCGATACTTGCACAGATTTTCGTACAGATGGTGAAAATAGAGCAACATGTCCTGGCACCGAATGAAGCTGTATGATTCAAGTTGAAAATTAGAATTTGCATTTTAACGGAGCATACATTTATAATAGACTGCAAACCATAACCGCAATTCGTAACTGCAATCCATATTTGAAATATGGGTGAAGAAAAGAAATCACGACATTTTTAATCACGGTGAAAACTTGAAAAGAAATTACGAATAACAAAAACAACCGATCATGACGGTTGGTTAGGGTGAACAGAGAACGTTCGTTGAACCGATCAGCTGATCGAAGAAGAGCAAGTAGAGAGACACAAGTAATCAAATGCTAGAACTAAACTTCCACTCGTAGTACCTTAAACCACCAACAGATAGAACAAGCGTACAGTCACGTAACGGACAACAGAAAAACAGTTCTAAATTCAAAAGTAAATATGTAACGTATTTACAGATGTTACAGCACATAATGCTGAATTCTTTAAAAAATCGATTTTTCACACGTTTTCGTGAGATAAAACAGAAAATCGCTAACTACCGCTAAACAATGCGTTATACAAAAAAAATATTTGAAATAAAAGTTGTAGAATTTTAAATTTTCTACATTTTTTATTACATAAATTTTTGTGCCAAAATGCATATTAAAGCCGTAATCTTAAAAAAAACAAAATCTTTACGTAAAAACAGCCTCACCAAGATTTTCAGCAAACTTGGCGCCTAATCTATCTTGTAGAGAATAAATTATTAAGTATACCAGGCGATTTTTAAAAAAATCGTAGGACCAGTTTTTGAGAAAATCGCAAAAAAGTGAAAAATTACACGAAGAAACTACTACTTCCGGTTGACCGATTTTAATGAAAATGTGTCGGGTCCCGTATGGTATGTAACTTAAGTTTCAAGTTTCAAGTTCGTACAATGTTCCGTTCTTGAGATATTCTGTTCACAGGCACATAGACCAATCGCTAAAAACATGTTTTTTGGGTTCAGGAGGTCTGAAAAGGTGTAGATCCGGTGAAAACTCAATTTTGAAAAATCGACATAAAAACAATACTTTCCTTCCTATATATTCATATAGGCAAGAGAAAGTAAAAATGCCAGCCTACGTTTGTGTGATTTGTAGCATTTTATATATTTAACCATAACATGGCTATTTTTCAAGGTACCTATCTTAATGATTTTTACTTCTCTTGCCTATATGAATGAATTATATTCATATAGGCAAGAGAAAATCGACATGAAAACAATACTTTCCTTCCTATATTACCAGATTATAGGAAGGAAAGTATTTTTTTCATGTCGATTTTTCAAAATTGAGTTTTCCCTGGATCTACACCTTTTCAGACCTCCTGAACCCAAAAAACAGGTTTTTAGCGATTGGTTTTTAGCGATGGTACCGTATGGTACCATCAATGAAAATGTTACCCACAATGTTTTTACTTTCTCTTGCTTATATGTATATAACAGTAAGAAAAGTATTGCTTTCATGTCGATTTTTCTAAATCGAGTTTTCGGATCTACACGTTTTCAGAGCCCCTGAACCCAAAAAACATGTTTTTAGCAATTGTGTGTGTGTGTGTGTGTGTGTGTGTGTGTGTGTGTGTGCGCGCGCGTAAAAGAGTGATTTTCTACATTTTTAAGCCGAACGTCTTAATTTTGCGTCTTTCACTCATGATTAAAATTAGGTTGTTTTTTTTGAGGCTAGTTTTTTGTTTATTTCTAATGTTTTATTACTAATATTAGTTTATATTGTTCATTATTTGCATTGGCAGGAGAAAGTCGTGTGAGTGTTTCACACCAGATTTTTTAAATTAACGTATCATTATAAAACTGAAATATTCACACTGATGACAAAACAACATATTTTAATACTCGCTTTACGAGAAACGCGTTTTACTGCCGCAAACACTTTTGATTCTGGGAACTTCAGGATGTTTACAGGACAACATGAATCAAGAGTAGGAGCTGACCTACAACAACTCGGAATAATATTCTGCGTAAACAAACTGATCAAAGACTCAATAACAAAATCACACTCACCTTCTGAAAGGATCTGTACTTTAACAAGGAATACGGAAATAAGAGATACACCGAATAGTAATGCATACGCCCCTATCAAATTGGGCAATCGGAGAAATCTAGAAAAGGCGAAGGTATTATGGGAACAGCTAGAGATAAAGCACTAGATAAGAGCGTCCGAATTTCAGATGGTGAATTCAACGCACTAATCGAAAAAAACAGTTCCGGAAGATTGTCAGCGACTATCCAGCACATAAGAGAACAAACCGGAATAATAAAATATTAATTAAATTGTGTGAAACATTTCATCTTAAACAGATGTCCACTAATTTCATGAAACTCCCTGGGAAACAGAAAATAATTATGGGGAACTCCGGGAGGAACATTTGGTGAATTCCAAAGAGATCACGTTGCAATCTCGGAGGAAAACACGAAGAAAATCATGAACGAAAATCATGATGAAGAAAATCGTGTGGAAAGATGAAGAACCCGAAGATAAATATTAAAAAAAAGTCAAGGTGAAGAAACAAAACTGCATCCCCACCAAATGTAAGAGGACTTCTAAAAATAGCAGCAGAACTTCATAACAACGAAGCTGCCGAAGAAGACTGAATCTGTGCAGAAGTGTTAGGGAAGTAACAATCCAAGCACATGGAAAAGATCTGGGTAACTGAGAAGATTCCCTGTGAATAGAAAACGGCACTGATACATCCACTGCATCAAAAAGGAGGTAGAACGGATGTAAACAATTATCGCGAAATTTCTATTTTATTCGTGACGTAAAAAGCACTTTCCAAAACCCGTTTGACTAGGGTAGACAAACAGTAGATCAGAAACTGGTTGAACATCAAGCCGGATTCAGGAAAGGAAGATCCTACGGAGGGTAGTTATTAAACGTAATTTTAGAACTTGAAAGTTATATTTCAAGAGATATAGGGGTAGTGTTTGTTGATTTTAAAAAAGCTTATGATTCAATTGACCTAGAAACACTACTGATATTTTAGAAGAATTTGGAGTGGATATGAAGATAACGGCAATCATTAAAGAAACATTAATACAGACACGATAAAAAGTAAAATTTCTAGGATAAATCTAAGAGTTTGAAATCAAAACAGGCGTTAGGCCGGGTTATGGACTGTTACCGAGGTTTTTACCCGTGTGCTAGAGAAAGTTATACAAGAATAGGAAATGGAACTTGCCAATAAAGGAATGTTAAAACACAGTAAACAATAGAAGACCAAAGAACGGTATAAACTGTGTTGCTTTTACAGAAAACCTAACAATCGTTTCTAGGAACATGAAAACACCAATAGAATTTATCAACGTGTTATAAGAAGAAGCTGATAAAGCAGGAATACAGATCTCCTTCGAAAAACAGAATACTTAACGAACATAAAAAAAGCCCCGCGTCACTATATAATATTAGTCCATATCAAACCAATTTTTTTTTCTTTAATCCTGGGTTCTCTTGGGTAGAGTACAACAAAGGAGATGTGGCCTACACCAGTTTCGTTTCTCAGCCTGGCTTTTTAACATATTACACACATCCAAATTACTATAAATCCATCCCACGAGGCAAAATTGGGACCCGTTGGTCGTTGGGCTAAAATTAACGGCACTTTATCAGAATTAGTCGTCTCGCGTCTATGCAATACTACACCTCATCATTACACGCGGCATAGACATCATCCTCATTTCATTGGGCCGTACAATGACTTACTGTTTACAAGTTGAACTGATTGAAACATACACATTCAGCATGTAGAAAATAATTACTATAAAAAAAATGAGTACCTATCCTTACTTTTTTCCCAAAAACCAGTAGGCCTACGTGTAACCTGTGGAAATCGTGTATTGTAAAGAACATTAATGTATCCTTAAAATCGACTGTTTGTTTTCGAAGTGTGAATATTTCAGTCTTGTAATGATACGTTAATTTTAAAAATCTGGTGTGAAACACTCACACAACTTTCTCCTGCCAATGCAAATATTGAACAATATAATCTAATATTAGTAATAAAACATTAGAAATAAACAAAAAACTAACCTCAAAAAAAACCTAATATTAATCATGAGCGAAAGACGCAAAATTAAGACGTTCAGCTTAAAAATGTAGAAAATCAGTCTTTTACGCTACATTAGGCTCTATAGTGAAAAATTCTTTCAGTAAAAAGTGTAGATCTTTTAATTTCCTATAAATTTTATTCTATACACTTTTGTCGTAAAATTCATACTAATGCGAAATCGTAAAAAATCGATTTTTTTGCACTTTTTCGTAAGAAAAAAAAACAGAAATTCGCTGAACTAAGCGTTATACAAAAAAATGATAGAAATAAAAGTTCTAGGTTTTTGAATTGTCTACAACTTTTATTATATACATTTTTGCGCTAAAATGCATATTAAAGCTGCAATCTCAAAAAAAAACCATTTTTTCTACGAGAGCCAGCCTCCTCAAGAACTTCATGGCACCTACCCTATCTTATAGAGCATAAAAAGTATAGTAAATGAAGCGATTTTTAAAAATATTAGAAGCCGTTTTTGAGAAAATTGCATAAAGTGAAAAATTACACGAATAAACTGTTACTTACGGTTGACAGATTTTGATAAAAATGTTTGTGTCGGGTCCGGTAGTAGTACCTAACTTAAGTTCCAAGTTTCAACTTCGTACAGTACGATGTTCCGTTCTTGAGATTTTTTGTTCACACACCCACACCCACACACCAATTGCTAAAAACATGTTTTTTGGGTTCAGGGGGCCTGAAAACGTGTAGATCCGGTAAAAACTTTATTTAGAAAAATCAATATGAAAGCAATACTTTTCTTCCTGTTACATACATATAGGCAAGAGAAAGTAAAAAAATTGTGGGTAACATTTTCATTGATGGTACCATATGGTTTTTGTTTTTAATGTTTTTTGGTTTTTGGTTTAATAAGCTTAGGGTTCTTAAGAGCAGTGTTTGAATTTGTATAGGTAGTGATTCCCAAGTTTTAGGCAAAAAAAACATTCGTGATGACCAAGAGGATAAGACATTAGGCTATAGCCTAATACGCTTAATTTCAACCGTATGTCGTTTCTTGCTAAACACAGTAGAAAAATTAGGTAATATATAATACAAAATTTGAATAACATCATATTATTAGTTAATGTATGAACAGCAATTATTCACAAACATAGTTTTATTATTATTATAAAAAAAATATAGCAGGTAGTACAGAAGAAAGAGTTACAGAGAGAGAGAGTGAGAGAGAACACCACAGAGTATAGAAGTAATAGAGCGGCCTAGTGGAGGAGCAAAGTGTGTCTACTTACCCCCACTCTTTGGTTACCCATATCGCCTGCCACTTCAATCATTTCCCTTCCCGCGAAGCGGTAACTAACCTATAATCTGTGCGTTTCTTTTAATTTTTTCAGTTATTGTTTAATATCATATAGTGCGTTTTGTTTATTCACTTTAGTTATTGTGCGTAGATTATTGTGTGTGGATTATTGTGCGTGGATTATTGTGTGTGAATTATTGTGCGTGGATTATTGTGCGTGGACACGTATCTAGCTTTAAAATGGGTATGTGTGTGGCGTACGGATGCAATAACGGAAAAAAGAAAACAGAAGCTGTAAAGGGAATGAAAATTTCTTTCCACCGTTTTCCTAACAATCCAGAACTCAAAGAAAAATGGATTTAAGCAATCAAGAGAGACAACTGGAAACCATCTAATCACGGTCGTATTTGTTGTGGCCATTTCAAAGAAGATGATTATGATAACTCTTCTTCTTTTCGAAGATATTTAAAAAAAGGTGCAGTTTCATCGATATTTGCTGCATTTCCACTACATTTACAGCCGTCAACATCAACTTCAAATGTAAGAAGAGTTTTAAAGCGTGCTCTCTCACCAATTTCGCCCCCAATATCGGAAAAAATACAAAAAACTGATTTCAAAATAACTACCGAAAAACTTAAGAAAACCCAACGGAACCTAACTGAAACAAGAAAACGATAAGAAATATGACATTAAAACAAAAGAGACTAAAGTTAAAAGTGGCTAATTTAAAAGATATCATAAAATAATTGAAAAAAAATCTTATCTTATTCAGTGGGAGCACGGTGATCTATTGAACAATATTCCAAAAACATCATTCTGCTTATACAGAGAGACTCACAAAAGCACACCAACCCCAAACTGAAAAAAATTTACGATGACCGCCTTCGTAATTTCGCTACGACTTTGCATTTTTTGTCTCCTAAAGCGTACAACTTTGTTCGACACACATTTCAGACTTGCCTTCCTCATGTCCGAACAATAGCTAAGTGGTATTCTTCAATTAATGCCGAACCAGGGTTTAGAAGGCTCAGAAGTTTTCAGAGTACTAAAAAAAAGTGTCAAAATGAACATGGTTTGGTGTGCAGTTTATTGTTCGATGCAATGGCCATTCGGCAGCATGTAGATTGGGATGGAAAAAAATTGTATGACTACATGGATCTGAGACGCGGATATACTGACGGAGCTCCAATAGCCAATGAAGTGTTCGTCATTCATTTCGTATGTGTCAATAAGTTATAGAAAATACCTATGGGGTACGTTTTTTATTAAAGGAATCACCGGTGAACAAATTTATTCTCTGACCTTTCAATGCTTGCAACTTCTGTCTGACGTAAACATCAAAGTTGCCTCAATCTCTTGCGATGGCACATTATCTAACTTTTCGTCTTTCATAAGATTTGGTTGTAATTTAAAAGACTCAAACCAAAAACAAAAATTTAGAAAAAAGATTTACCTAAACAAAAAACAAAGTAACCTAAAACAAAAAATAAAGTGAAACAGAACAAACATTGAAAATCTATTAATTGCCACTGAATTATTATTTTTTTCATTTATTTTCTTAATGTATAAATTATAATAATAGTCGACTGCCAATTTTGGTTTTTGATTTTTACTTATAGTAAAGAATCAATCAATATACATTCATTTAGTACTTTTTAATCAACATAAATACCAGTGATTTCATATTTTGTATAATGTTGTTCATCTGGCTTTATATATTATTTAACTTAAGTAACTCTCAGTTACTCTGAGAACTAACAGAAGCAAAACCAAAGAAATCCGAGATAAGGCAGAAGAACTAAACGAAACAAAAACAGCAGTGTGATGGTAGGTGGCTGGGCTAGGCGAGGTAGGTAACCAAGGAGTTGGGGGGTCAGCGCACACAACCGTCAGTCTGCCGCTTATGGAAAGGCTTCTCTAGTTATTCTATACTCAGTAGAGAACACTGTGGGGAAAAAATATGGAATAAATAGAGGGTTGATGACTTAAGCAGTAGCAGGTAGTATAGAAGAGAGAGTTACAGAGAGAGAGTGAGAGAACTACTCTGTGGGGATAAAATCAAAGAGTGACCGCCTTCGAAGTATCACAATAGAAGCTCTGTCAATACATGCCAAGGTACAAAGAAGTGATTACTGACCCTTTTTGTAGGGAATTCGGTATGTGGGTAGGAAGGCCTTCTCCCCACAAACGTAGTTTGACTATTATTAGAGAAATAGGGAATAAATAGAAAATAAATAAGGGTTGATGACTTGAGCAGGTAGCAGGTAGTGTAGAAGAAAAGAGTAACAGAGAGAGAACGCTGTGAAGAAAAATTACAAAATGAGTGACCGCCTTCAAAAATATTACAAAAGAGGCTTTGTGGAAATAGTATCAAAACATGGTAATACACAAAGAGGGTATTACTGACCTTTTCGTGTTGTTAAATGTCCGCGGTACTAAAGGCATACCCCCAAATTTAACCCACTCCATTCGACTAATGTACTGTGCAGGCGATGCCTAAATAAATTTTTTTTTAAAA
The DNA here is from genome assembly GCA_035578175.1 of Catonia carolina. NCBI lineage: Eukaryota > Metazoa > Arthropoda > Insecta > Hemiptera > Achilidae > Catonia > Catonia carolina. The sequence continues at coordinate 8,508,954 of JAQMRL010000004.1, forward strand.
AGATTTGCACGATATTTTCATTCTTGAGATATTTAGTTCACACACAAATATCAATCGGTAACAACATGTCTTTTAGGTTCAGGGGACACTACAAGGTGAGTTTTCTGTGAAAAATCTATATGAAACCAATACTTTATTTTGTGTTTACATTCATATAGGACAATAGAAATAAAAAATGAATAAAACTATATGTTATGCAATGCAATTTAATTAGTGACATAAATAAAATATCAATAAATGAATAAATATTTTTATATTTTCCAGATTGTGTTCACAGGCAAGTTCAAGGTAAATTCGATCTTTGGGGCAAATATTGCCACCATACCATTGATTTGGCATTTCCTTGTAATTTAACACCATGGTACGCAGATTGCGCAATACACAAAGTATCATGTTGTCAAGAAGACTATTGCAATGACAGAAATGTCACTCTTAAGCCCATTTGCCGAAGGACCCATAGGAACAGCGATGCCGTGAAAGGAAAACCCGCAACCGGATTCACAATGTTCAAATTGATTGTTTGTTTTTTATTAAATTATTTGTCTTTTAACTCCGGAACTTTTTTCTTTATTGAAGTAAAACTTCTGAAGCTTTTCCGGACAGATGAGGTCAAACCGATCAAACCTCTTTTAGTACCACCCACCAAGAGCTTATATAAATTTTTCCCCAGAACAAAGTTTGTTTTGGTTAGTGCATTGGAAGGCACTGTTATTGAAGACAACTGTATATAATTGCTGAAAAAATTAACTTATTAACTTTTGTACCGTTGTAAAGTACAATAATTGTACGAACGATGCAAGTTAAGGTAATTCCTAATTACCGTAACTTCCATTACTAAGGCAAAAACCTACTAAATAGTGTATGGGGAAAACCCCCATTGTAAGAATTAGTTTAATGTGTGACAAAGATTTGATTGCCCATTGCGGAGAGAAGCAGAATGGGGCCCTACTAGTTTTTTCAATAACATTTCATTTTTTAAAAATATTTTTATAACACTTTAAAATGCTCCAGTCTGATGTAAAATGATGATGCACATCTTTTTTGACTTATTAAAAAATTTAATACCACTATCTCGTATTGTAGTTAAGGTCATCAGCCAAAAGGCTGGTTTGAACCTCCAGAGGCATTACTAAGCAAAATGTAGAATAAGGTGGTTTACTATTTCCTCTTTCCTCACTGAGTGGAAAATATGCTTATCAGCATGCCCGGCCCTCTGAAAAGCATCTGATTTCCACCCTGCAAATGACATCTTCATTTCCTACTAAAGGAACGCGGGCAGAAACCGTAGGATTTGTAACTAGCTCAGCAGAGTGCAAGTATAACCACGTCATTCTGGAATGAATATGTAAGTACCAAACTTCAAAATTGGCATGTTTGTTTTAGACAGTAAGATCTGATACTAATAGCAGATGGAACACTATTTTCAGTGTCTCCAATTTTGAGACATTTCATATGATTGCATTTGAAAATGGCCACCACTTCTGCTGCCCCACAGTCACCCTCCTGATAATTTAATATCATTCGAACGTCTTTACCCTTGCAATACATGTTTCTCCAGTAAGAAATTCGCTGTTGTAATAGTTACTGAAACAAATCGATAATACAAATAATGGCAATTTAATCTAACATAAAACATATTTTTAAAATACGTATGTTTAAAAAATCGGTGTGAAACAAAAGACTTTCTCTTGCCAATAAAAATAATTTAAAACAAATTCATTTTTTCTTTTTTTAGAGCATTTAAATCTGGTGTCCTAAATCTGGTGATCCTTAAGTCTCGGAAAACTATCGCCCTTTCAGTCTTCTATGCAATCTATCCAAGATAATGGAAAAAGTTAAGACTTATCAAATATTTAGATAGACTTAACATAATACGACCAAATCAATATGGCTTTCAGGCTGAGAAGAGTACTCAGGTTGCTTAGTATTATTACTCTTTTTACTCTTTTTCTGAGTATTACTTTTTTTAATTATAATTAACAATATTAAAAAAGAAATTACAAACCCTTAGCTATCTTTCTCGATCTTGCCAAAGCCTTTGATAAAAAGCTGGTGAGAAAGATGAAAGCTTCTTACCTTATAAAATAAAACTTCTAAATGAATGTTATTCACCTATGGCAATCACAAGGTACGGTTTTATCTCCTATTCTATTTTTTAATATAAATTAATGATTTACTTTAAGTTAATATGGATGATTGCACAATTCTCTCTTTTGCAGAAGACACCACTTTAATCTTCTCAAACCTCACTTGAGAAGACGTCCTAAGGTCTGCCGAACTTGAGCTAACAAAAATTAGTAGAAATGAAAAGGAGTGGGCTTGCTCAAAATAGTTTTGGATTTGTTTTGTTATGGTTTTCTCTGGTCAGATTTGGGTGGTTGTAGTTTTGTGTGTGTGTGGTTGGTTTTAGGTGTTTGTGTTTGTTTGTGTTTGGTGTTATGGTTGGATTGTTTTAGTGGTTTGGGTGTTGGTGTGTGTGTGTGTGTGTGTGTGTGTGTGTGTGTGTGTGTGTGTGTGTGTGTGTGTGTGTGGTGTGGGGTTAGATTGTGTGTGTGTGGGGTTAGATAGTTAGATTTTTTTTTGTTAGGTATGCAGATCGTATAAAGATAGAGTCAGATTGTATGGTCGGGTAGTTGGATTGTGTGTGTGTGTGTGTTGTCAGATAGTCAGATTGTATAGTGAGAGAGTCAGATTTTCTTTTATGGTCTGGTAGTCAGATTATATGGTGAGATAATCAGATTTATTTTTTTTTCAGTCAGGTAGTCAGATTGTATGGTCTGAGAGTCAGATTTTTTTTTAAGTCAGGTAGTCAGATTGTGTGTGTGTGTGGTCAGATTGTGTGGTCAGGTAGTCAGATTTTTTTTTCAGTCAGGTAGTTAGATTGTATAGTCAGACAGTCAGATTTTTTTGGTCAGGTATGCAGATCGTATAAACATAGTCAGATTGTATGGTCAGGTAGTCGGATTGTGTGTGTGTGTGTGTGTGTGTGTGTGTGTGTGTGTGTGTTTGGTGGTGAGATAGTCAGATTGTATAGTCACATAGTCAGATTTTTTTTAGTCACGTAGTCAGATTGTATGGTCAGAAAAGGGTATGTTCTCAAATAGGGTGTTTATTTGGATTTTTTTTTGATTTGGTTTGTTGTTTAATTTGTATAGTGATTTGAGTTATTTAGTTATTTGTATTTGGATTTTTTTTAACTTTCTGGCTCTTTTCTTCTTGTTATTCTAATACATAGTTGGTGACGATGATAATGATGATGGGTATATGTTTTATTTATATAAACTCTAATTTGGGAAGAGGATAGAGAGAGAATTGTGTTTGTGATATGGGGTTGAGAGTGTTATCTCTATATATATATAAAGGGGATGGTTGGAGATCAGTAAATAATTATTGTCGATGATACAGCCTGGAGGATTATACAATTGTTATTCGTTACAAGTTATGTCGTGGTGTACGATGTTTAATACTTTATTGAATAAAAGAATGCCTCGCTTCTACGATCTTGATACGGTGCTATATTATGCACAAAATCCTATGTTCAAAGCAAGTGACCGCCTCTATGGCATAGTGGTTAGCATTCTACAAATCATGAGGTCCCAGGTTCGATTCCCAGCTAGGGTCTGGAAATAATTACAACTATAAACTCATCATAGTCACTGCTAACCTAGTTGTTGTTATAACTTTAAATAAATTTTTTAACACAAGTTGTTAACTATGCATAAATATTTAAAATATTTTACCAACCTTTTCAGCTGCCTTGATCCTTACTCCCTTATGATCTACTTGACATAGTATTTGGTATATATATAATTTTTTTTGCATAATATGTCATATCACATAACACAAACTTGAGGGGCATACCTTTACCAATTACACTATGACTTCCCGAATAAAAGCTTCGCTTAGCTGGAATTGGTTTTTTTCTATTACGATTATTTATATGTAAATCTTTAAAATGAACACTACAGCTTATATTCAATCACATATTTGCCCATAACAAGCTGGTGAAGTGATTAAATTATTTACACTCTCATCTGCTTGTTCCAGGGATACAAAAATTTTATTTCTTATCACATGGTCAGCCAATTATATAAATCATTTAAGAACAGAAAAGGTAGTGGTGTAAAAGACACTAGTCAAAGTTATTTCTTCTGAGAGTGATGAATTTAATTATACAGCCAGATCGTGGTAGATGCTTTCCGGAGGACTTGGCAAGCTAATAAGCATACTTTTTTCACTTAGTGAGGAAGGCAACGGTAAACCACCTCACTTCTTGTTTTAAAACGTCCTATTTGTGTCGATAATCAAATCATTTGATGAGCTAATTTTAATAATAGTGGAAAGAAGTGGAATACAAATTTGACTGTAATTAAGTAGGAAAATGGAAATAAGTATATAAAATAAACTTTATTTTAAAATAAACGTTATTTTAATTTTCAATTAAATCCAGCTTTCGCCATTATAATTACAGATGTAGACGATCTGCACGTCGTCATCATCATATGGTAACTGTAAACAAAAACAAAAAAAACAAAATTTAATCAGACTTTACATCAAGGAAAAACACAAGAAAGAGATGATTAATAATTCTCACCTTATGAAACCAAAAGGTTGTATTTACTGATTGAATCCTCTTCTGCTTAATTAAGTTAATGAATATTTCTAAATCAGCCAAACCCCTCACTTACACTTAATCTGTCCGTTGCAAGGCTAAAATAAATAGTTCTGTTTCTTATCACATGGTCAGCCAATTAAATAGCTGAATCATTTAAGAACAGAAGAGGTAGAGGTGTAAAAGACACTAGTCAGAGTTATCTTCTCTGAAAGTAATGAATTTCACTATACAGCCAGACCCTGTGGTGATTGAAGTGAAAGTGTCGTTTGCAGAGTGGAAAGTAGATGCTTTTCAGAGAGCCTGGCATGCTGATAAGCATACTTTTCCACTCATTGAGGAAGGCAAGAGTATTTTCCTATAGTATTTTCACCTCACAGTATTTTCACTATAGAATCTTTTAAAAAAAAAGTCGGTAACTCACATCATCACATACGGTCGTTTCTTCTTTGTTCAATTCTTCAGCTGCTGGTGGCTGAGGCTGTGGTTCTTCTGGTTCTGGTGCTGTAGTAGGTGTTGGTTGGACAGGAGTTGGTGGAGCCTCAGTTGGAGCCTCAATTGGTGTGCTCTGAAAAAAATACAAAATTTTTGATTAATTACCTAAAATAAGTCATTACCTAAAATAAAACACAAATAAACTAGTATATTCTATAAATTTAAACTTAATTTTGAGTTCATCTAAAACTAAATGTGTCACTTACCAGAAAAAAGTCTAGATTACGCCATCGGCCAAAGGGAGGGCGTTTGTTTAGTCCAAGCTAAAATGTCGTTTACACAAGAACAACATGTCTTCATTGTTATGAGTTACTGCCAATCAATATCGTATTCAAAGTGTAAACAAGGGTTTTCAAATGCTTTTCCAGATGCTAATGAGCCGAACAAATCCACTATATCTCATTTATTTAGTCGTTTTTGGGATACAGGAAGAGTGGATGACTAAATGTACAGGCCATCCAAGTGTTTTAATGGATGATAATCGGCAGACGATAAACAAAAAACTTCTTCGTTCTCTGAAAAAGGTCTCTTTGGAAACTTGCTAGCCAGACTGGGCTATCTTATGAAAGTATTCATAAGGCTACTAAAGTGCTGAAATTACATCCGCATCGGATAAGTGTGACTCATCAGCTCCAAGAACTGGTCAAGGAAAAGTGAATCCAGTACGGTCAGTAGTTCAGACGTTTCGTTAGAAATGACATATCTGTTTTAGACAAGGTTTTTTTCAGCGATGAAGCTTGGTTTAATCTTAACGGATATGACGCATTGGCGTAGTTGGTAATATGCTCGCCTCTCATCATGCAGTCTTGGGTTCGAATCCCATTCAGGCACGGCATATTTTCATACGTTACAAAGAATCATTTCATCCTTCACCATCTGCATTAACAGTAAGTGCAGAGCAGTCGGACGTTAAACAAAAAAAATGAATATATCAGCAGTCAAAATTCCAGAATATGGTATACAGACAACCCACATGCATTCCATGAACAGCCATTTCACTTGCAAAAAATTAGAGTGTGGTATGGTATATCTCGTCAGAGAATTGTCGAGCCTATCATTTTTTCGGAGACCATACAGCTGAATGGTATCAAAAAATAATTAGTGGATACAAATAATCATGTTATTTAGTAATATACCTCTATAACTGGTTCAGGAGTTTGTGGTTGTACAACCACTTCAGGAGTGGGTTCTGTTGCAACAGGTTTTACCTTTTCTACTGGAGCAACTGGTGGAGGTGGTGATGAAACTTCTTCAACTTTCTTTTCTTCAACTACTTCTGGTGCTGGAGCCGGGGTTTCTACAACAGGAGCTGGTGTTGGTGCTATTTCGACAGGACTTGTGGCTATCGTGACAGCTTCTGCTACAGCTTCTTTTGCTTCTACTGCAACGGTTTCTTTAATATCTTCCTTTTTCTTATCACTCTTTTCTTCTGGTTGGTTACAAGACTAAAACAAATAGTTCTGGTTACAGGACTAAAACAAATAGTTTGTTTCTTATCACATGATCAGCTAATTGAATGACTGAATCATTTAAGAACAGAAGAGGTAGAGGTGTAAAAGACACTAGTCAGAGTTATCTTCTCTGAAAGTAATGAATTTCATTATACAGCCAGACCCTGTGGTGAATGAAGTGAAGGTGTCATTTGCAGGGTGGAAAATATGTGCTTTTCAGAGGGCCCGGCATGCTCATAAGCGTACTTTTCCACTCAGTGAGGAAGGCATTGGTAAACCACCTCACTCCTCGTTTTACTTAGTAAAACCTCTACAAGTTCAAACCAGCCTTTTGGCTGATTACCTAAATTAATTAATTTTTATGAATTTGAAAGTATATTTCCTTGCTAGGGTCTAGAAAATTATTATGCATTCAAACCCACCGTTCATTAACCCAAGTGCTAATGACGTAGCTATTAACGCAACTTAAAATAAACAATAACAATATTTGCTTATAATTTCAAAGTTGAAGAAAGTATGATCTCAGACATGAATCAAACATCACATCTTTTGCTTAATTATCTGGAAAATTTTAAAGCAAGGGTAGTTTATTTTTAATAACTTGATTAAATTAAAAATTTGAATATAAATATATAAACAAAAATATAAATATGTATACATATTGTCAACCCATAAGTGTAGTTTTTATTTATGTATTTTATAACTGCATCCAGGAGACTCCTAAATGGAATATCAGACAAGTCAAGTCAATATCAAAAATAATAATGATAAAGTCATAAAGTCATAATAAAAATGATAAAGTCAATATCAGTCAAGTCCTATACTAATGGTAAGTGCAACTGGGTTCTATACCTTTGGTTCCAAGTTCAATTTCTGGTGCATTTATCACCTCATTATCATTTACCAAGTCAAGTCTTATGCAGGCATCATCACAAAATAAATAAAAGTATACATACTATGTAAAATGTATAAATGTATGTAAAATATACAATACAACCTAAAATAAAGGTATGAAGGGTATAAATTAAAAATGCATTCTAGTCAGAGTCATCTTCTCTGAGAGTAATGAATTTCATTATACACCCAGACCCTGTGGTCAATAAAGTGAAGGTGCCATTTGCAGGGTGGAAAGTAAACGCTTTTCCGAGGGTCTGGCATTCTGATAAGCGTACTTTTCCACTCAGCAAGGAAGGCAGTAGTAAACCACCTCACTCTTCGTTTTATTTAGTAAAGCCTCTAGAGGTTCAAACCAGCCTTTCGGCTGATGGCCCAATTAACAACAATTGATCTATTTACATACCTAATAATAATTAGTGGAGATAATAGTTTTTGAAATGTTGGTAACTGTTAAAGGAAGAATAGAAAACGGGGAGCAAGTTATAAAAAGTATCGGTTTTTTTGTACAGTAGTTGTAATATATCAAATAAATATTACATAATAATCAATGTTTATTAATATTCATAAATACGGCTTAAAATGTATTCAGAATTACCTTGTAAGGTACACACCTATATTTAATTAAACTTATTTTGATATTAAAAAAATGTTTGTATCATTTGATAACAAAGACATGTGATTAACTTTAATAAAAATAGTGCATTTTTTTCCAAAATTAAAAATTAAAAATAACACTGGACTTGGTAAAAATTTATTTATTTGTTTTAATAAGGGATTAAAAAATTATATTAGAAATCAATATGCTTCTACAAAGTTAAAGTAAAGAAGCTGGCGAAACTAATACAAAAATAATATTAATAATTAATATTATTAAGTTAAAGTTGGAACAGCGATAAAAGTCAACGCGTTAGCATTCGCAGACGACATCGCACTGATAGCAGACACGGTGTTCCGTTGTCGAGATATTCTGTTCACACACAACACACACACACACACACACACACACACACACACACACACACACACACACACACACACACACACAGACCAATCGCTAACAACATGTTTTTAGGGTTCAGGGGGTCTAAAAACGTGTAGATCCGGTGAAAACTCGATTTCTTAAAATCGACATGAAAACAATACCTTCCTTCCTATATATTCATATAGGCAAGAGAAAGTAAAAATTTTTAAATAAAAAATATAATTTCTATATTTTCATAATTTCCTAGCCGTTTTAGTTTTCACACGATTTCATTTAATCTTCTTCTTAAATACGAGGCGTGTTCAGAAAGTAAGTACCGTTTTTAAAAAAACAAGTAAAAAAATTTTTTTCACCACAATTTTATTTCTACATGAAATTCCAAACCTTAAACTATATTCGACATAGTTTCCACCGATGTTCAAACACTTGTCGTAGCGGGTGATCAATTTGTCTATACCCTCTTCGTAGAAGGTTCCCGTCAACGAATGTATCCACGATCCTCGACAGTTTTCACTTCATCGTCGGTTTCAAAGCGTTGGCCGCCTAGCTCGCGCTTCATGTGCAGGAACAGGTGGTAGTCAGACGGTGCCAAGTCCGGGCTGTAGGGCGGGTGATCAAACTGCTTTCAACAAAATTGTCGAACCAATGTTTGAGAGCCACCAGCGGTATGTGGCCGAGCATTGTCATGGAGCAACAGAATTCCGTTACTGAGTATTACTCTCCGTTTGTTTTGAATTGCCCGCCTTGGTTTTCTTAAGGTTTCGCAATACCTTGCCGCATTAATTGTTTCACCTCTTGGGAGAAAATCAATCAGCAAAACACCTTTCCGATCCCAAAAGACAGTGCACATGAATTTTTGTGCAGACATTGTCGTCTTGAATTTTTGTTTCTTCGGGGATTGCTTGTGTCGCCACTCCATTGACTGCTGTTTAGATTCCGGTGTGACATGACAAACCCAATTTTCATCACCTGTCAATGTTTTGTTTAAAAACTCTTTACCATCATCACTGTACCGTGTGAGAAAAAATCAAAGCACTTCCGAGTCTCTTGGTTTTGTGCAGGTCAGTGGCGGGAACCTTCAAAAAGAGGGTATAAATGATAAATTAATCACCCGCTACGACAAGTGTTTGAACATCGGTGGAAACTACGTCGAAAAATAGTTTTAGGTTTGAGCTTTCATGTAGAAATAAAGTTGTGTTGAAAAAAATTGTTTTACCTGTTGATTTTTAAAAACAGTAATTACTTTCTGAACACGCCTCGTATTTTCATTAATAAACGATACTGATTAATTTTCTATAAATTTTAGCTCACCCAAAATTAAGGTTATTCATAACTCAAGGAGGTCAAGAAAGTCGTCAAGAGGCAATTCATTTTGGAGTTCCCTTATTAACTATTCCATTTTTCTGGGATCAAGCATGGAATGGTAAAAAGATGGAGGTAGCTGGAGCCGGACTTATGTTGGATTTTTATGAAATTACATACGATGCTGTCCACCATAAATAAAAATCTTTATTAACAGATAATAAGTATGTATTAAGTTTCAAAAATTATCTTTCAAAACAATAAATAGTTATCAGCAGTATAAAACAATGGTTTGTTTAGTCTTTTACCTTCTCTTGCCTATATGAATATATAGAAGGGGAAGTATTGTTTTCATGTCGATTTTTTAAAATCGAGTTTTGACCGGATCTACACGTTTTCAGACCCCCTGAACCCATAAAACATATTTTTAGCGATCGGTCTCTGTGTGTGTGCGTGTGAGTGTGGGTGTATAAATATATATACACAATATCTCAAGAACGGAACATCGTATGAACTTGAAACTTAAGTTACATACTACTACCGGACCCGACACGAAGATTTTCATCAAAATCGGTCAACCGAAAGTAATAGTTTATTCGTGTATTTTTTCACTTTTTTGCGATTTTGTCCAAAACTAGTTCTACGATTTTTTTAAAAATCGCCTCATTTACTAAATATTTTATGCTCTGCATGACAGGATAAAAGCTATGTTTGCTGAAATTATTGGTGAGGGTGTTTTCACGTAAAACGTTGTTTTTTAGGATTACGGCTTTAATATGCATTTTAGCGCAAAACTTTGTATAATAAAGAATGTAGAGAATTTAAAATTCCACAACTTTTAGTTCAAACATTTTTTTGTATAACGCTTAGTTTAGCGGTAATTAGCGATTTTCTGTTTTTTCTTATGAAAACCTTATCATGTAGAGAATAAAACATTGAGTAAACCAGGCGATTTTTAAAAAAAATCGTAGGACCAGTTCTTGAGAAAACCTCAAAAAAGTGAAAAATTATACGAATAAACTGCTACTTTCGATTGATCGATTTTGATGAAAATGTTCGTGTCGGGTCCGGTAGTAGTATGTAACTTAAGTTTCAAGTTCATACGATGTTCCGTTCTTGAGATTGCGCGCACACACACACACACACACGCTCACACACACACACACGCGCGCACACACATACACACACATATACACAAAACACAGAGAGAGAGACACACACGGACACACACACAGACTAACCGCTAAAAACATATTTTTTTGGGTTCAGGGGGTCTGAAAACGTGTAGAACTGGTGAGAACTCTTTTTTTTAACGTCCGACTGTTTTGCAAATTGCTGCTAATGCAGACGGTGAAGGATGAAATGAATTTTTTGTAACGTATGAAAAATGCCATGTCCGAGTGGGATTCGAACCCAAGACCGCGTGATGAGAGACGAGCACGTTACCAACATCGCCAACGCGGTCGGCTGGGTGAGAACTCGATTTGTTAAAATCTACATGAAAACAATACGTTCCTTCTTATATATTCATATAGACAAGAGAGAGTAAAAAAGTATCATAATTTTACCTAAGAAAAAAGCGTTTTTTGCAACGCTTCACCAATTTTTGAAGACACGAGCCGCCTAAGACTACCACTTTATCACAATAGAGAAGCAATTTTAAAAATTTTGTTGTTGTTTAGGTGATCAGCCAAAAAGATTGTTTGAAACTGTAGAGGTTTTACTAAGTAAAACAAGGACTGAGGTGGTTTACAATTGCCTTCCTCACTGAGTGGTAAAGTATGCTTATCAGCATGCCGAGCCCTCTGAAAAGGACATATATTTTCCACTTTGCAAATGACACCTTCACTTCTCTACCTCTTCTGCTCTTAAATGGTCTAGTTATGTAATTGGCTGACCATGTGATAAAAAACAGAACTGTTTGTTTCAGCCCAGCAACTAACAGATTGAGTGTAGATAATTTGACACTCCACCTATCTGTTATGGGCAGTTGAAAATTTTACAAAGAAAAACAATTTTTTTATTCCTAATTTGTGTACGTTGCAATCTGTTCAATTTAGAACAATAAGCAACCCCATAACCCAATGTGATGAGGATGATGTGTATGACGTGTAAATGAGGTGTGGTCTTGTACAGACCCAGGCCGACAATTCCTGAGAGAGTATAGTTAAGTGAACCCCAACCATCAAAGTACACCGGTAACCATTGTCTAGTATTCAAATCCGTATAAAAGTAACTACCTTTACTAGAATTTGAACCAGGAACCTCCGTCTCATATCATAATAGAGAAACAATTTTATACATTTTACAAAGAACAAATAATGAAAATATTTTCTTTGATTTCAGTTACCAAAACAACATGAATAAATTGTCGATTATATCAAGAGATAAACCAATGGACAACAAAGATACAGCCATCTGGTGGATTGAATACGTACTAAGACATAAAGGAGCACCACATTTACGACCTGCAGTGCAATATTTACATTGGTATCATTACACGCTACTAGATATCATTGTATTTGTATTATTTGTAATATTGATATTCGTGTATGTAATTTATGTTGCCGTCAAAAACTTTATATGCAAATTCTACAAAGCTAAACCCAAAAAAATTAAAAAGAAATAATAAATTTAATTAAAATATTATTTTGTACCTTGAATAAATAAATGAATCTATAAATTTCATTACCTTACATCAGCGGTTCTCAACGTTTTTTTTCTATCGTACCCCTTGGTGAATATTTATCTAAAATTGTACCCCCAAAAATGTTACATCAGAGAAAGTCGTGTGAGCGTTTCACACCAGATTTTTTAAATAATCCTTGTAATTGCCTTAGTATAAGTAATGAGAGCCAATCGAATGGCCGAAATCGTCACAGTAAAACAAAATTCAAAATTATTGGGAGTGTTTATTACAATTTTATTAGCTGTTTTTTACTTTCTCTTGTCTATATGAATAAATAGGAAGGAAAGTATTGTTTTCATATCGATTTTTCGAAATGGAGTTTTCACCGGATCTATACGTTTTCAGACACCCTGAACCCAAAAAAACATGTTTTTAGCGATTGGTCTGTGTGTGTGTGTGTGTGTGTGTGTGTGTGCGCGTGTGTGTATGTGTGTGTGTGAACAGAATATCTCAAGAACGGAACATCGTACAAATATGAAACTTGAAACTTAATTTACATACCACTACTGAACCCGACAGGAACATTTTCATCAAAATCGGTTAGCCGGAAGTAGTAGTTTATTCGTGTAATTTTTCACTTTTTTGCGATTTTCTCAAAAAATGGTCCTACGATTTTTTTACAATCGCCTGGTTTACTCAATTTTTTATTCTCTACAAGATAGGGTAGGCGCCATGTTTGCTGAAATTCTCGGTAAAGCTGTTTTCACGAAAAGAAATAGTTTTCTCAATATTACGGCTTTAATATAAATAAGATTTAGGCCTTAGTATGCATTTTACGACAAAAGTATTTATAACTAAATTTATAGAAAATTAAAAGATCTACAACTTTATCGAGAGCATTTTTCTCCACGGAGCCTAGTTTAGTGAGAAAGAATGATTATCCGTATTTTTAAGTCAAACTGAGGTCGATTTTCATTTTGGGTCTTTCACTCATGATTAAAATAAGGTTATGTTTTTTGAGGTTAGTTTTTTGTTTATTTCTGATATTTTATTACTAGTGTTAGGTTATATTGTATAAATTATTTGCACTGGCAAGACAAAATTGTGTGAGTGTTTCACAGCAGACTTTTTATTACCATTTTATTAGTTGTTTTTTTAGTCTTTTTTCTGATCAAAAAGCTATAAAATTATCCAATTACAGTACTTTTATAACAATATAATTAGGTTACTTTAATTGCAATATTTTTATTAAAAACACAAAGTATTCAATGACCATATTTGTTACATAAATTAGAATATAAAATTGAACCGAATAGATAAATCTTGTTAAACAATTTTGCAGTCAGAAATTTAACAAGCTTTTTTCAGCCCATTTATTTTATTCTACGACTCACTTGGGATAAACAAAAAATTACTATTCATTAAGAAATATTACATAATACAGGACTGGTTTTGGGTTCCAGCTGACTAAGACTTAAAATATTTTTTTATTGGTTAAACCCACGAATTCACATATTCAATGCCTAATTGTTACTTAATATTGCATAAAGTAAAATTTACCTATAAATTAGGGTTTCATCAATATTTTATTAATTTCACTACGAAAAACCAAGTTTGTTTGATAAGTAGTAAAATATTATATATAGGTAACAGATAATAGGTAAATAGTCGATTAAGGGTCCTGAGTATTTCTTCTCCATTAAGGAAAGTTTTATGTGATGTTATTATTAATTAGATTTGAATTCACTGAATGTTAAATGAGGTATTAAAATTTAGGAGAAAGATAAACATTTTGTAACATTTCTTAATCATTAGTAAAAATTGTATTAAATATCAATCTAATGGAAAAGAGTAATTTTGTTTTGAGATTTAATTTAATCTCTGTACGTAAACTACTTGCTTATATTTTCTGATCAAAAACTCAATTATGGTTAATATTATGAATGAATCATATACTTTAGTAAAATAATTATGAAAATTATTGATTTATTTAGAACGAAATGTTACTATAGATGATGCCTGTTATTATTCTTTCTTTTGTGTATTCTTTTTATTGAAATACAATAAATATCATTACACATATTTTTTAAAATAATTTAACAATATTTGAATATTACAATTTATATACATATTATATTTAAAAATTATTTAATATTTTTAATTTGCATGATAAAATTATAATTTTATAAAATTAATCAAATTGAAAATACCCTGCAAGTGAGTCGGAAAAAATGATTGAAATTTAATTTTAACCATCAGAGCTAGCTTGAAAAATTTTGGTTAGTTAGGATAAATTTAGGATTTTAAACATCAGATAAGATCAGATAAGTTATACAGATTTTTAATGTATTCGCCCAGATAATAATCGGAAACAAAATATATTAATATTTTATTCACATTATTAATTAGGTACTGCAGTTATTTTACACATTTTGATTTCATTAATCAATATTATTTTTTGTTTTGAAATATTTTCTAGTTTTCAGTTTAATGAAGAAATCATTTTATATTTTTATAAAATTATGTCGGTACAGAGTCTCCAGTACGTGTGTCGTATATTAATTATTTATGTAGGCCTACTGAAATTCTAGTTGTATACCTAAAATAAATATTTGTCGCTACGTTCTGCCTATAGCTGTTGTGTTAATATCTGCAGTTAGTACTTCATCAGTCTGTATGTTACTTCTGCCGTCTACGTCTCAGTAATCACAAGATTGTTTTATCCCCTCCATAACGAGAAAGAAAGACCTGTGGCGTCTCCGTTCAAAGTTCACTTCTTAGTGCTCTACATACTGTTATTATTTCTTTAGTGTTATTCGTCTTCTCAGTGTCGTTTCTAAAACTTCCGTTCGAAAGACCTATCCTGATTCTGTTTACGCATAAAGCAGAGATACTTTCAGTTTACCATGAAAGAAAAAGTTTTAACTCATCGCGGACTAACTGACGGATATATCCGCCAAAAACTCTTCCCTACAGGGTCGTTCCCATACGGTTTTGAATAGTTATGGTCATTTAGCGGATATATCCGCACATTTACAAATTAAATCAAGAAGTCTATATCTTCAAAAAGATTTAAAGTCGTATATTCTGTACCTAAGTTATTTTAAAGTTTGCGACAAGATCTTGATTAAAATTTATCTTAGGCATAATAGTCACCAAAATAACTAAATATTCCAGGAAATTTGCAACTGCAGCAGCTGGGTTGAAAGCACTGCCCGCCAGTATTTCTGGCTACCTCGAGGTCGGTGTTCCATATCAGTCGTACTTACCTATTCGTTTCTACTTAGCCTAAGTGTATTACAGCTGTCCAATTTAATCATAATATTTCTTTAAACAATCTTTATACTTCGTTGTAGCTAGATTTGTTTTCTCGTTTTAATCTGCAATTCAATTAGCTATGGTACAAAAACAAATTGTAGTCAGTTCTATTTACCAATAGACTTCTTCTTTATCTCTCCCTTCTGCCTCTCAGCGTCGCGCCACCGATAGACTTAGATCCCTATAAGTAACGTCACCCAGGACTAAAGAGAAGGATAGGCCCATATCCGCAACATTATTAGGCCTACCTATTTAGTAATAGGGCTTAGTGAAAAGAAAAATATGTGATGAAATTTGCGTGAATTCTGAACCACAAAAAACTGTAGGTCTTTATCATAGACTATTCTGTCCAGAATAACAAACTTTTCTAAAAATATTTTTACCCGAACCCACAATTAAATGCATCTGTGACAAGGAACTAATTCCGTCCATGAAAGGATAAATAAGTTAAAAACTCCTCAAATCACAATTTTTCAATTAACACACAGTACGGTGAAATAACAGGCCTAGATGTAACTAAGTTAGTCTATTATTTAACACCCGGGAAAGTGATACTGGTCTGCGTTGGTCGCTGACAGAGAATAGGTAGGTAGCTTCTCCCACCGTGTCTTAACTTTAACGTTAACTTTAACGTTGCTTGTAAGTTACATTAATGTATTGTCATTACAAAACATATGAGCCTACAATTTCAATTTCAAATATTCAGCGTGGTGGGGGAAGAGTCAAACCCATTCTATTGGGTGAGTAGCCTACCGCCTGCAAATTAATTTAGGCCTACTTATATGTTGAATAAAACTAGACAGTAAGACAGACAGCCCATTGTATCAACTTTGAGCGATTAAACTACCGTGTTTAAAACGTAGGCCTATTCCATCGTTAAGCCTCGTGGTTTAAACTAACGACCACTAAGACAAAAGTTTAATACTTTTTCTTATGAATAACTTAAGCTACTGTATGGAATGGCCTTCTTGTTAGCGTAGGCTATAAATTGTCTGAGAAGATTTGGCCTAATTAGGCCTAAGCTGAATAACGCTTGGAACACTCGTAGGCCTATGTCTATGTGTTTCAGCTCCGTCTGTAAGTTTTATGTTCACACATAAATTTTTAATAGTCTATTAAATACAGACCTATCCTACGTTTAAATTCTAATTTTCTAGAACAAAAATATAGTAAGTAGCTTACAAGTTAATATGTTCCACCTTTTTAAGTGACTAGTCCCAGCTTCTAAGACTTATTTCTTTAATTTGAATTTCATTCAAATTTTACGTTATAGTCTACCTACTAGAAATTTCCAAACTAGCCTAAGTTTCTTAAAAGAAAAAATAGCCTAAATTTAATATTTTCGTTACGCCTATCTAAATTCGTTAAGGTTCCAGGACCGGCAAACTACTAAGATTGGGTGTGCTAATTACAAAAAATAGTTTTTGACCACTATTAGACTGAATGTAGGGAAAAGTGAGGAATTGCCCGCAGTGGGTAGTGATGCGCACTTCTATTTTTTATATTTCTTGATATTCTGTACAAGCGGTAGGATACATTTTACATTATTAGGACTTCTTAGCTAATTAATAAAAAGATTTTTTTTAGTTTTTATTTGTTACCGGAAACTGTACGTTGTTGATAATTATCCAATTTGATCGCTGCTTTTTGCTGTATTTTTTGACGTGGATTAAACATGAGTTTAAGCAGCGACCCCCAGTAAAGTTTGGGTAAAGTATGGGTGGCTGTCAACTGGTCACCATACAAAGTCGCTTCTCCAACCAGTGTTACTTTACAAATAGGCCTAATAGCGACTTTCTACCAGCTGACGGACTGGGCTGGCCCGAAGACCAATGAAAAGTAGGCCTATTCTTTATCTCGTTAATCTAGTTTTGTCGTTTATGCTCTCTGTTAGTCTCAGATCTACTTTCTTCTACTTCTTCTTTCTTGTTTTTTTTGCCTTTACGCAAACCGGACCGTGAGTAGGCCTTCCTATTAGGCTAAGCTAGTCTAGTAAAAAAAACTTAAATCTTCCTACGCATGAATATTTGTTAAGCTACTGTTAAGTTACTCATTGACCGCAAGAGATCCTTCTTGGATTTTTTGAGCAAATGTGAGCTACAAGATTTAGACACGGTCGCTTGGCTTAAAATTTAGGCTGCACACAAGAACAGATTAGGTTTGCACAGAGCATAAAGGTAGGCCAACATGCGAAAATTTACTAACGTTAGGCCTAAGCCTTAACAACAAGTTTTGGTAGATTGAAACTCTGCCCTACGACTAAATCGAGCAGGCACAAAATGTTTGATGCGTGAAATTAGTTTAGTCTAAATGATGAAAACAGAAAAATATCGTTTGAAGGAACCTCAATGAACTTGTGCTGTGTCCCATCAACCCATAGAAGAAATAAAATAGGTAATTAATTACTGGATTGATGAAAACAGAACTTCCGGCCTAAAATAAAGAATATTTCAGGTGCGGGCACCATTTTGGGATTTAATAAAATAAAAGAGAATGTTTTATGCTGTTAACCCTTAAAATAAATACTTTAATCTTCAACGAAATAATATTTTACATCATAACAAGTTAAGACATATAATTTGTAAAAATATAACCTATGTTGTGGCCACACATTATTAATTAAAAATTCATCATAAAGTCCAAAAAGAAAATTTAATATATATATTTTGTTTTATACTGCACCAAACACTCGTATTTAATACCCAGAAGTTTGGGTCATTCCAATATAGTAGACCCCATGAAGACTCACTGCATCGGATTGAAATTTTAAGCCTTGGAAGCCATTGAATTGAAAGTCATCGAATTGGATCTTCTGTCTACCTTAGACTGGAAGTCTCACTGTACTGGCTTGGAGTCCTGTATTGGAATCTTTATTGGATTGAAGTCATCCCTGGATCATTGGAATGGAGTCCAGAATTGGAGTCCACAATTGGAGTCTTTATTGGAATTTTCTGTAACAATAGTACGACCTCGTAGTAAAATGAAATAACAAAAAAGGGAAAACCCTACTCCAGTATCCATATGACACGCGACTTTATTTCCTATCACTACATTTACAAATAACCCATTATTACACAGAATTACTAATTCACCTTATATATATTTTTAAATATCTTTACATTTACTTAGTTAATATAATAAATATATCTTTCGTTTCCAGTGCTGATCGCCATTGAATTTAAGTTTTACATAAAACAAACCTTCTAACATCAGAACATCCAATAACCAAAAACGCAATATCCAAAAATAGAAAAATTTACCTTACACATGACACAGCAGAGGCTTTAATAATAAAAATAATAAATTTAACAAGATATACTATAGAATATAAATAAATAGCGATCAGCTGAATCACCAAGTATGGACCTCAAGTTACCTATATATTTCATTTTCAACAAAAGGCATAACAACTTACAACAAATTAAAAATGGAGGCAACCATGACTGGCACCTCTAACTTACCCAAATTATTCTGCAGCATCCGAGTGAAATAATCAACACAACAGTTCAAAACAAAAAACATAATTAGGCACGTAAAGACTTAAAAGATAATATAACGGGTTAAACAAGCCACTTAACACAGTTCACGATACCATTGCAATTGTAGCCCCAAAAGGCTAAAGAAAGTTAAGAATCATATCACAAAATACGTCTCTCCAACCTAAAGTTCCGATCGAGACAGACCAGCAATACAACTAACGGTCAGTTCGTCTCACCCCACTCAAAACATAAACCAATCAGAAGCCTTCCTTGACATCGCGTGATTTCTGGTATTACACAAGGATCGTCACGTACGCAGAATAGTCAGAGCATCAACCTCTCCCATATACAATAGGAATTAACTTATATTCACAGACAAACTACTTATAACAAAAGGTTTATACGTAATACTCTTCCAGAATCTAAAACTCAATTGCAATACAATAAAATGAAATAAGAAACGAACTAAAATCTATAGATAAGTTCTAATTCCAACTACCAAGTTAGAAAATATTAAATATCTGCTAACCACAGCGAATAATTGGTACCAAAAGAGAAATAAAATGAAGAAAAATTTTTAAAATATAAAATTTTAGGAAACGTTGTAGAATCTATAAAACTTATAAACGCTACAACCTCCCCCTCGAAAGCAAGACATTGCCACTCAAAAAAAATTTTAAAAAACAGAAGAGAACAAGTAAATAGACACTCAACTCGAAGGTAAACAACCTAACCGCAAATAAAACCAATAATTAATCTACACAACCAAAAATCAACAAAATGACATCAACCTACAACAATTAATCAAAAACAAAATTCAAAAAACAATTTAAAATAGAAGAAACTAGACAAGTATCAAACACCAAAAAAAAATTTTTTTTTTAAAAAATTTACGAAGATTTAAATTTAAAAACAATTTGAAATATAAAATAAAAATTTAAAGTATTAATCAAACAATAACAACAATAAAAGAAACTAGGAAACCATTTGACATAACAAGTCAACGAAGCAGTAATAGGTTAACCATATGATCAATGTAAATAAAAACATAACCTCCAAATTCGAACAACAAATTGTTAAAACTTTAAACGAAATAAAATTAAATTAAAAGAATAGACACCAACAATTAAAGATCCACTAACTACTACAAATTCATTCTACAAAAGTAAAACATGAGTTAACATAACCTTTAGTTCAAACCAAAATGTAAACAAATGGAACAGGCTGACCTAACCTTAAAATATGAATGTACCAAAACACTACAACTGCACCATCGATTTTCAACTACAAATTAGAATTTAGAAACTACTTTTTTAAATATAATTAAACACACCAGTAGCTATACAACTCTCAAATCAAAAGACCAATTAAAAAAAACTTTTACAATTTACCAGTTCACCTCAAACACAACGTTTAAATTTAATCACTTTCAAAGAAAAAAAATTTTAAGAATCAAAATTATTTATCAAAAGATTTTTCACTCAACTACTATTTCACTGTAGACCAAAATTAGACTTTACTTAACAAACCATTTGAGAAACTAAATGACAAACAGATTATATTAACTTGTTGAAATCTATAACCTCACTTTTACAAGACAATAAGACAATAACATGACTCTAAAACCTTACTAAACAAATCAAAATTTATCAAGAAAACACTTTTACCAACAACAGAATTAACTAAATACACTTTTCTATAAAACATCAGTGCTCGTTACCAAAATACAAAGTTAAACAATACCAAATTTTCAAAACATCAACTTCACTAGTCAGTATAATCAAAATCACTTTAAAACTATGAAACTATTTTTACCTTTAATCAAACTGGACAACAACAAATAACAAATTTACTTTACTAAAAAAAAATATATTATTGCTGGTTCACTAACATCACAATACAACCTTAAAACTTTACAAATCAAAACAAAGCTAACATAAGATAACCTATAAAACCAGTTACAAATTTCTCAACAAATCACTACTAATTACCAACAGAATCGAATACCAACTTTACCAAACCATAAAACAGTAACTACATCTCAAGCTAAACAATGGAACAGATAAAAACAGTCAATTAACAAACGTAGAACAGGTACGGTTGATCAAATCCATCTCACCACACTAATTACTAAAACGTAACTTAGTTTAAAAAAAAACACAATCCTCTCCAAGGATCTAGTTACACGTCTGTAACTCAACTTTGCTCTGAAATACCCCCGGTAGACAAGCATAAACACCACAATATATCAATACACAAAACTTCAATAACAACTCAACATAACCTAATGTTGTTTTCACATTACTTCACCACAAATAATAACAGGTCATCTGGGAAACTTCACTTATAAAAGAAAAAAAACGAAAAGGACACTCTGCCGAGATATAATCCTAATCAACATAATTAAAAGAAAGGTTCAATGTCAGCGGACATTATCACCTATTTTGTGAAACTCTAGTATAAACACCGTCTAGCTAAAGAAAGTATTAAACAAAACTAAAGAGACACAATCGAGATATCCACCTGGCCAGATTAGATACTCAAAAAAAACTTTTCCCAGACTAACACAACACTCCGGATTAACCTTAACACTCCGGATAAACCATCACTTAAGTTAACACCAAAAAAAAACTTTGATTACTTCATAATCAAATTTAGCCTTCCGCTAATAACCACCAAATTCTTGCTAAGAAAATCATTACAACCTAGTAATGCTTAGCCTACACACAAAAAAACCCTAACATTGACCAACTACTAATTAACCAAAAAAAAAAAACTCTACGTTCTCTATAACTGACCACCTCTCCAAGTTTACTTTATCAAAATGTACTACAACACCAAATTTAAAAACCAGCAATTCACGAAGTAAACAATTACACAAACAAACTTCTAACCTCAAAACTAGCACTGACAATTCACCAAACACAATTTTAAAATAGACAAATAAAATATTAAAATATATGACTGACCAATTTTAATCCAGTACTACACCACAAATAAATGAAATCCATACTCAGCAGATTCAGTATAAATCCAGAAATACACCACAACTAAATGAAATCCATTCTTAGCAGATTCTGTTTTAGAAACGAAAGATTCACAATTCTGAAACAAATTACAAACAGGTTAACATTCACAATTACAAAATACAAAGTTAAAATCTACACTACAATTTTAAAATCCCAAATATGGTCTAAAAAGGTAATTATGCTTTTATCTATATTTCAAGAATTGACGTTAAGTATTCAAAGAAAAATATTTTTAAAGTAGCCACAAAATCAAAACAAACCATTTGTTAGTCAACAAATGAACAATTATTTAACCTTTACTTTTAATTAAAACATTTCAACCAAAATAAACACACATAACCTAACTTTAAACATCAATAAAACTGACTTTAGAAAAATTTACTATAAACTTTACTTTACTTTTACCTTAACTGACTTTATAAAATTTTTACTTTAAACTTTTAATAAAACTAATAATAATTAATTTGGAAAATTTTCACTTTAAACAATTACAGAATAAAATATTATTAATTTGGAAAATTTTCACTTTAAACATTTATAAAAACAGAATATAATTTGGAAAATTTTTACTTTAACTACAGAAAAAAAAATAATTTGGAAAATTTTTACTGTCCCATCAACCCATAGAAGAAATAAAATAGGTAATTAATTACTGGATTGATGAAAACAGAACTTCCGGCCTAAAATAAAGAATATTTCAGGTGCGGGCACCATTTTGGGATTTAATAAAATAAAAGAGAATGTTTTATGCTGTTAACCCTTAAAATAAATACTTTAATCTTCAACGAAATAATATTTTACATCATAACAAGTTAAGACATATAATTTGTAAAAATATAACCTATGTTGTGGCCACACATTATTAATTAAAAATTCATCATAAAGTCCAAAAAGAAAATTTAATATATATATTTTGTTTTATACTGCACCAAACACTCGTATTTAATACCCAGAAGTTTGGGTCATTCCAATATAGTAGACCCCATGAAGACTCACTGCATCGGATTGAAATTTTAAGCCTTGGAAGCCATTGAATTGAAAGTCATCGAATTGGATCTTCTGTCTACCTTAGACTAGAAGTCTCACTGTACTGGCTTGGAGTCCTGTATTGGAATCTTTATTGGATTGAAGTCATCCCTGGATCATTGGAATGGAGTCCAGAATTGGAGTCCACAATTGGAGTCTTTATTGGAATTTTCTGTAACAATAGTACGACCTCGTAGTAAAATGAAATAACAAAAAAGGGAAAACCCTACTCCAGTATCCATATGACACGCGACTTTATTTCCTACCACTACATTTACAAATAACCCATTATTACACAGAATTACTAATTCACCTTATATATATTTTTAAATATCTTTACATTTACTTAGTTAATATAATAAATATATCTTTCGTTTCCAGTGCTGATCGCCATTGAATTTAAGTTTTACATAAAACAAACCTTCTAACATCAGAACATCCAATAACCAAAAACGCAATATCCAAAAATAGAAAAATTTACCTTACACATGACACAGCAGAGGCTTTAATAATAAAAATAATAAATTTAACAAGATATACTATAGAATATAAATAAATAGCGATCAGCTGAATCACCAAGTATGGACCTCAAGTTACCTATATATTTCATTTTCAACAAAAGGCATAACAACTTACAACAAATTAAAAATGGAGGCAACCATGACTGGCACCTCTAACTTACCCAAATTATTCTGCAGCATCCGAGTGAAATAATCAACACAACAGTTCAAAACAAAAAACATAATTAGGCACGTAAAGACTTAAAAGATAATATAACGGGTTAAACAAGCCACTTAACACAGTTCACGATACCATTGCAATTGTAGCCCCAAAAGGCTAAAGAAAGTTAAGAATCATATCACAAAATACGTCTCTCCAACCTAAAGTTCCGATCGAGACAGACCAGCAATACAACTAACGGTCAGTTCGTCTCACCCCACTCAAAACATAAACCAATCAGAAGCCTTCCTTGACATCGCGTGATTTCTGGTATTACACAAGGATCGTCACGTACGCAGAATAGTCAGAGCATCAACCTCTCCCCTATACAATAGGAATTAACTTATATTCACAGACAAACTACTTATAACAAAAGGTTTATACGTAATACTCTTCCAGAATCTAAAACTCAATTGCAATACAATAAAATGAAATAAGAAACGAACTAAAATCTATAGATAAGTTCTAATTCCAACTACCAAGTTAGAAAATATTAAATATCTGCTAACCACAGCGAATAATTGGTACCAAAAGAGAAATAAAATGAAGAAAAATTTTTAAAATATAAAATTTTAGGAAACGTTGTAGAATCTATAAAACTTATAAACGCTACAACTGAAGAATAGTAGGCTACTTAGTTATTAGCTACACCGCATTCTTTTTTCTGCGTGTTAGCCTAAAAGTATTTTTCCATTTCATTACCATATTGATTAAGTTTATTTTAAAATTTTATAGAAAAATAGAGTAGCCGTTGCTATGCCGTTACTATATATTACATATAATAACCGTTACTATGAAGTCTGAATAAAATACTGCAGTCCCGGGGTTAAATTATTTTATGAACAATTAATTGAGCTCTTGAACAATGTGTTAGCCTATATAGTTCACTACAAGAATAAAGTGTAATTAGTTAAAAGTCTTTAAAGGTTTTATTATGGTAGGTATAACTATATAACAGAAGTATGGACTTCAGGAAAGACCAGCTACAAAAAACAGAACTAAGCGCCGGTGATTTACGTGAGAAGAAATAAATGTAGTTTACCACAGCCAATAACGCATCAGAAGGCGGAGCGTGAGGCGGACACTGTTAAAAGCAACTTTCTTGTATACGAAAGATTAAAATTACACCTACTACTATTACTTTGTTAAATAAATATTTGTTTTATAAACAACATTTATTTTAGTTCATATACGTAAGGGGCTTACCAATTCATAATGTCTGCTACGTTGATAAATATTTTTTAGTATTAATAATCTACTGTTATGGATTGGAACTAATCAATAAAAAGGACTAGTCACAAAGTATTAGATATTTTTACGTTAACAAGTTAGGCTGAGGCCTAAGCTTTATTTGCTTTTCTTATGAAAAATTCTCTGAGTATGCATAATTTTTCGTTATTTCTGGTTTTTATAATTTAAGAAATGTAACCGTATCCAAAAACTCTACAATATTTTTTTAGGATATGTAGCCTACAGATTTGAACCCACAGGCTAGATTATAGGCCTATTAATAAAAACCTGACATATTACGCGTTAACTTAGTTTACATGCTTTTATCACTATTTTTTTATCTAGCCTATCCCTGTAATCTACATTAAAATAGATTTAAGAAAATACTATAATGTCATATATAAATGCGTAAAAATGCCAATTAGCCTACTTATTAAAAACGTGAAAAAATAGCCTACATTAGGTCTATTATAAGCTCAGCCTAATTAATTGCCTCTGATCAAGCTCCAAGCAAAACTAAACTCATAACAGATTACGGTTGTTCTACCACAAACCGTAACAAACTTTTTCACGGGCCTCTAGCATTAATAACTTCATGCTTTAAGAAAATGGATAGGCCTATAGTACATTGAAAAATATCTGCAAGTTCCAAGAAACAATTTAAAGATGCAAAACAGGTCAGATTTATGTAATAGCCTAGAACTGATTCTTAACAATATCGCTGGGCTACTTACCCAAGAATATTTAGTCTAGAAGTAAGTACCTAAAATTCGATAAATAAGTTATTTTATGTTTATAAGTATTTCCGAACAAGAATTGCTTACTAGACCTATCCTTGAGTCTAAAACAATGCAAAATATTTTAGAACGTTTTTTTGTTACAGAGATTGAATCGAGTAGACTTTTAAAATTTGCTATAGTTTATTAAAGAATCAATATAAAATTATAAAAAATATGCCAAAGTAGGCCTAATACACCACTTTTAAAATCTCAAGTGCGTTAGGTCAATCAATAAAATATTTATTAACACGGTAAATTTCGTTAAGTGTGGTATTATTGGTATTATAATAATGAATTGTTCTTTCCTTTCCCTTACATCTGCTTGTCTGATCCCTACGCAAGCCCTTTCTACAGCCTTGCAGGGTTTAGGCTTTGATGGATTCTTTGTTGTGTTAAAACTAAATTAGCCAAACCGTAATTGTTTTGATTTGGAGACGGGTCTTTTCCGTTTTCTGTATGCCACTATCAAATCCGAATTCCCTGAAGGGTTGCAGACTTTTTCATATCTCCCACTCCCTGCCTTACTGAATACTTATAGGCTATTACGACAGAAACACTCACACACGCGTACACATGTCCTTCCAAGTCCCAGTATAATAAGCCTATAATAATACTATATGGTAGTAGGCCTATATATAAATATAATAGCCCTACTATGTTACACGTTCTGTAGTTTTATTTCATATTTTTATTGTTTTATAGTTTTATTTTGCTACTATTACATTACTATTAAGTTATATTTTTTAATTATTTACATTGGGAATAGAAAGTTGTGTGTTTCACACATACTTTCTTAGTTGTCACATCTTCTGGGATTATATAGCTTATAGTCTAACCCCTTTTCCTAAATGACCTCTGCAGCATCTTCCTCCGTCCGAATATTAGTCTATTTAGTAACTCTAAAAAATTCAAAGCCGACTATGTAGTAACTGTTAAATCGGAGTGGAGTTGACACTACCCAGAATATTGCTAGTCAGATTGGCCCGTTAGACGCAGGAGTGGGAGAATTGTGTAACCCTTCAGGGATTCGGATTTGATAGTGGCATAGTCTACAGAAAACGGAAAAGCCCCTGGAAAACTTTATACCTACCAACATACCTGTTATAAAAAACTACGTATTTTTTGTATTGTTCTAATAATCTTACTATAATAGATTTTACTGAATTGAAAATCTTCTAAACTTGGACCTGTAAACTGTAGACGATATTTTAACCTACCTCTGTAACTGCGTGAAACAAATTTAGCTAATGAATAAGGATAAATCGACAAACCAACCAATTCGGTTGGTATTTCTTACCAAAAAAACCCAGCTTAGGCCTACACCTAATTTGGAATTAAAACTTCTTCGAATTTATTAGTCTGTTTATGCGTAGGCTTATTAAGTAGGCCTACTTTAAATAAAAAATAATTCTCAGATACTGTAAATCTGTAGGCTACCATTGATGGTTTCCCAATCTACTTGGAAGTAAGCTAACATAGCTACGTAAAAAAATACATAGCCCTACTACCTCTTTTGAAAATAAAGTCTATCAAATTAACCGATAAACCTCAATATGTAGACCTATTGTTTTTATAATTTCAATCAAATAGCTTACTCAGTTCAAAATTGAATAAATTCACAGAAAACTGGTTCCATCCATTATTATTTTTTAATTTCTACTTACACCTAGCTAGGCTATATCTTCTTGCTTGTACAGTGTTAATTTGTGTCATGGATTAGTAACAACACAGGCGTACATTACGCAGTCTATCAGTCAAAATGGAAAAAATGTTGTAGGCCTAGGTTTATTAAATAATAATCTCCGTCGCCTACATTATTGTAGCTACGACAAATAAAATGTAAAATTGGTAAACCTATTGAACGGTTTTATAGCTTTATAGGAAATCTTTCGAGCACGTAAGAATTAAAATTAGTGCAGCTTACTCATTTAAGTACAAATGCAGTCCTACTTCCTTTAAATTTTTATACAAAGTAGTTAAAGTTTACGGCCAATTTAAATTTACAGTTCTGTTACTGTAGACCTACAGTTTCTGTAAGCTACTTTTACAATTTATCATCTTCAATCAAACAATTGTATCACATCATGCCAGTTCGTTTTATTATAGGGTCTATATACGTGGCTTCTTCATTGTAGCCTACTCTCAGCGATTCAAAATTTAGTTTGGGAACGCTAAGTTGTAATTCGGTTGTGTAAGTTATCAGTAGGCTGAGGTGTAATCATTAATCACAGCCATACAATCTACAAATTGAATTTTATCTTGTAAGATTTCGTTATATTAGAGTTATTATTTTAAATTTCTTTCGAAATAGCAATATTGTTCAGATCATATAAATGATAGGCCTAGTAGGCTAACTAATTAGCCTATTAGGTATTATTATAATAAGTAGGGCTATAACCAGGACCTATTATAATGACATAACTTCGTTTTTTTAAACATTTTATTCATTTGTTTAGGATCTGTTAATGGCCTAGACTATTTTTAACAACCGAAAAGCGTGACATGTTTTCCAAGTGTGATTCATTAGCTTGTTTGTAAAGTAGGCCTAGTATAACAACTTAATTAGTAAAACATCAGACTACAGTTTTAGGGTTAATGAAATATCTAAATAATGTCCATTTTACAAGTATATATTTTACTTTCCTTGACGGATTTTCGTAACTGTAGTCTTAGTACTTAGTCTAATTGTACTTCCAATGATTGATACCAAAAACTGATATCCGACAGGCGGTGTCCCTCCGGAATTACTTAAAATGATAACAAAATAGAACCCGCTAGGTGAGACGGCAGCCTGGCGGTAACACCTACCAATGACCCGCTAGGCGAGTCTCTAGCACTGAATGTGTTAACCAGAATTAAACGATAAATAGAAATGAAACAAAAAATACAATAACACTAAATTCCTAATTGAAAATAAATTATGATACTCGTAAGAAAAATGCGAGACATTAAGATGTAAAAAAACGAACTGATAGCATATAACGATGACATGTTCTTTGCCAAAAATATGGACAGAGAGATTTGTGGGTTTGGATTAGTCATCGTCAAATTCAAATGTGAAATAACGAGTGACTGAACTAATAATGACTAATAATTAAAATAAAAATGTTTAATTGTAAAGTTCTCTTTTTTCGTCATACAGATCAGAGGTAATACATACTATAACTTGTATCGCATTTATTTTTGAAAAAGAATGGAAATAACGTACAGACCTAACGTTTTTATAAATTTTTTGATCGGTACTTAAAACAACAGTCATAATAGGCCTATGATGTAGACCTAACAGGTTTATTTATAAAAATACTTTTAAAATTATTTGTATGTAAATACTTTTGAAAGTATTTTGTTGTTAGTTTTTAATCAGCGTGAACACATTTCTAAATAATGCGCATAATCAGTGACGTTATTATTTATTTACTTGACACATCTTTTTTACGATGAAACGAGTACAGTTCAACCCTGCGATTAAGAGATCAAACCCGAAAAAAGTGGGGAGTGGGTTGAAGCCTGCAGGGTACAGGTTCTCTGAATCACGTTGGATGAGGTGCAGCCTATTATAATTTACAGACTCTAGCCGGAAATAAAACCCGGGAATTCCGCGTTGTATAGAACATGCCAAACATTCCTGAGAGAGTATGGTTAATTGAACCCCTAACATTAAGCTACACCGGTAACGATTGGCGCTAGCCGAATTTCGATTTTCCGACTGGCGGAAAAGTTACGCGGGTTTTCCGGAATAACCGGGAAAATTCTTCAAAATTAAATTTAAACAAAATCAATAAAATAAATAAATAAACGGAGTTTATTTACCTTTAAATACCAAATGTAGAAGTTGGCAGCCAGTTCAAATTTCTAAAAATTCGAGATGTAAACCTTTTAAATGTTATTTGAAATAAAGTTTTCTTTTATATTTATACCATGTGAAATTTAAAACCATTTTCAGACAATTGGCAAAAAGCCAGATTTATTCTACCACATTGGTTTAACACGTGAGTACACTTGTCTTCTTTCCTCATTGGTAATTACAAAAGCAAAGCATTTGTGTGTGTCTGTGTGTGTGTGAACAGAACTGGTAGTGGTACCACTACCAGTATATACTGCAATAGAAAATACGAATCAAGGCTGTAATATTAAAACAATAAACATTTATCACCGATTTTATGAGTTAAATTTACAATTGTTGTTTAGGTTATCAGCGAAATGGCTGGCTTGAACCTTTGGCTTGAGGGTTTACTAGGTAAAACGAAGAGTAGGGTCGTTTACCACTGCCTTCCTCACTGAATTGAAAGAGTATGCTTATCAGCATGCCAGACCCTCTTAAAAGTATCTACTTTCCACCCTGCAAATGACACCACCGGGTCTGGCTGTACAGTGAATTTCATTACTTTCAGAGGATATAACTGTGACTAGTGTCTTTTACACCTGTACCTCTTCCGTCTTAAATGATTCACGCACGCACGCACGCACACACACAGACCAATCGCTAAGAACATGTTTTTTGGGTTCAGGAGGTCTGAAAATGTGTAGATCCGGTGAAAACTCTATCTCAAAAAATCGGACATAAATCCTTCCTACATATTCATATAAGCAAGAGATAGTAAAAATTAAAGATAAACGAGAACGCAGTAAAGAACTGGCCTTAATTTGCTGTAGTGGTTAAATTCCGTTCGGTCGTTTTTGAAATAGACAACTTCAAAGACAACGGACTTTGGCGGGCACTATGAAACATACTTATTTTATCATCATCATCACCCATACACGGATAGGCCTAAAGCCTGTTCCGGCACCCATCTTCGTAGCGGTCTTCCTCTATCACGTCTACCCCGTGGGGCATAACTTAATATTAGGACTGGTAGTCTTTCCTCTCGCATTCTATTCACATGTTCGCACCACCTGGAATTGTAGCGCGCAATGCTGCCTAATAGTGGTTGGACCCGTAATTCTGCTCAAATACTTTCATTACGTTTCATGTCCAGTCTATTATAGCCTGCCGTCGCCCTTAAAAACTTCATTTCTGCACTTTGTATTAAAGTTCTCTCTCGTTGCGTCATGGTCCAACTTTCACTGCCATACAGCAAAACCGAGACTGCCATAGTTTTGTACAGTTTAATTATTGTATCCTTTCTTGTCTTATTTTTCAAAGTTCGATGTATTGTCCCGCAAATTGTTCTAAACTTATTCAGTTTATTCATAACATCGTCATCTTTTAAAAAGCTTACGTCACATCCTAAATATTTAAAATGCGAGACTTGTTCTAAAACCTTATCATGTATAACGATTTTCGTTCTGACTGGATACTTGCCCTTAAAGGCCATAGTTTTTGACTTAACGGCAGATAGCTTCACTCCATAACCCTCACAGTTTTAAGTTTCAAGGCTGGTTTGAACCTGTAGAGGTTTTACTGAGTAAAACGAGGTGTAAGGTATGTTTATGTACAATTGCCTTCCTCACTGAGTACAAAAGTAGCCTATTCTTATCAGCATGTCAGGCCGTCCAAAAAGCATCTACTCTGCACCCTGCAAATGACACCTTCACTTCATTCACTACAAGGTCTGGATGTATAATGAAACTCATTACTTTCAGAGGAGATAACTCTGACTAGTGTATTTTACACCTCTAACCTCTCTTTTCTTAAATAGTTTGACATAATTATAATTGGCTGAAAGGCTTGTCCTTAACACATTGAGTTCTAGTGACTCGCCTAGCGGGTGAGTTTAGTTTCTTCGCAGGTATCGATTGAAAATAGCTCACACTTTTAGGTTTACTTTAAAAGTATATTATCTGCAGTTTAAAATTATATAAGAAATTACGCGTAAATCGTAAAGGTAAATGGAAAAACTCAAAACATAAAGTACATTTATTATAACAGGCGAAAATAAACCTATAAAACATTGAAATGTTTACTTTTTTGTTATTAGCCAACATAAATCCATGTACAGGTCGCAAATAAACTAAATCTATAAAAACGCTAGTAACACGTAAATAGCCCTGCAAATCAAAATGTTTCTTTCTTAAAGTTAAAAACTTCAATTTTTATTATTGCAAAAGCTATTTTAAGTCATAATGTCAATTAGTGAAATAAATAAATGAATACAATTTTAATATACAATTTTCTTCTGGTCTAGCAACGTATTTTACAGAAAACAACATAAGTTAGCATTTTACTCCAATTAATCAGAAACACCTTAAGTCAAAATTTACATTTTTTTAAAACAGCTTATCTTTAAAAAACCAGAGTATGAAAGGGGATAGCCTTGTAAACAAATTTTATTTTTTATTGAAACAATAAATTACTAGTTTTTTATTTCTCTTGCCTATATGAATACATAGAAATGAAAGTATTGTTTTCATGTCGATTTTTTGAAATTGAGTTTTCACCGGATCTGCACGTTTCAAAACCCCCTGAACCCAAAAACTTTTTTTTAGCGATTAGTGTGTGTATGTGCGTGTGTGTGTGTGTGTGTAAACTTGAAACTTAAGTTAAATACTACTAGAGGACATAATGATAGTCGTAGTAACAGGTTTTATTCCGTCAAGGTTAAATTATAAAACAACCAGAGTTAGAATATCCTGGTTGGGTATTTTTCTCTTCTACGAACAGATCGGCATAAAATATTTTGTTTTCCTGTGTATAGTAAGGCAGCAATTGTATTATGTATTATGGTAATTTATGTTATGGTAATTTATGCAAACAATCCAACATTTGTTTATAAAACATAGTATGTGTATTTTTATTCTTTACGTAGTTACGTAAGGGTGATGGAAGGGAAATACTAAGAAATAATGAATTTAAAAAAAAATAAAATTTTGTTAATTTCAATTTATCTTATTTATTATTAATAATGTATTACTCTAAGATTTCCTCATACAATTCTCAGAACTCCAAACGTGTCTTGGATAAATGAATACAGGGTGGTTAATAGTAGAACAGAATATGAATACAAAAGTAATATATTAAAATTTTACAACGTAATTAATAATTATTCACTTAAAAGTAACATTATATTACATTATAGAATAATAAAAGTAATCTAAAAAATATTCCATTATATACTTTATTCCATTATACGAGGTCTGTTCAAAAAATAACCGAACTTTTTGAATTACGCGCAAAAAGGGATACTTAGCGACATGTGGTTGGCAGCACACTACTCTACGTCTTTCTTTATTAAACATATGTTTTTGGATTGTTGATATCTCATTTACTTTTCGTGGTGTTGTGTTTTAAGTACGACGCGTTTAAGTGCTAGTGACGATTTTTGTAATGTGAAATTTTTGTCAACCCGTTGTGAACACTGCACTTTTGTCTCAATGCCGTAGTCGTAAACCCAGTTTCCGTCTCCTGTAATGATCCTTTACCTGAATGTTGTATCATCATTGGGTTTTCAAGAAGTCCAACTAACGTCCACATGATGTTCTTTTTGCTGTTCGGTCATCAAACGCGGAACAACCTTTGCTGCAACTCGATGAAAGTTAAATTTTTCAGTCAAAATTTCATGGTACGATCCAATTGAGATGCCAACCTCTTCTGAAAGTTCTCTGACAGTCAATCGGCGATTTACACGCACCAGATTAGGATTTTCCTAATGAGGATGCCATCAGTTGAAGTCAAAGGCGTTCCAGGTCGAGGGTCATCTTCAATTGACTTGCGACCACTTTCAAATTGATAAAACTATTTACAACAATGCGTACAACTCAGAGAATCATCTCCTTAAGCTTGTTTCAAAAGTTGAAATTTTTCTGTGAAAGTTTTTTCCTGCTTCACGCGAAATTTCACGTTGCACCTTTGCTCCCGAATTTCGCACAGTACAAAAATCGTCACTAGCACTTAAACACGTCGTACTAAAAACAGAACACCACGAAAATTAAATGAGGTATCAACAATCCAAGAAAATGTGTTCACAAAAGGAATGACGTAGAACAGTGTGCCACCAACCGCACGTCGCTAAATATCCTCATTAGTGTTGTTTAGGTTATCATCCGAAAGGTCGGTTTGAACCTCTAGAAGTTTTAGTAAGTAAAACGAGGAGTAAGCTGGTTTACCATTGCCTTCCTCACTGAGTTGAAAAGTATCTTATCAACATACCAGGTCTTCTGAAAAGGATATATTTTCCACTCTGCAAATGACACTTTCACTTCATTCACCACAGAGTCTAACTGTATAATGAAATCCATTACTTTCAGAGGAAATAACTCTAACTAGTGTCTTTTACACCTCAACCTCTTCTGTTCTTTAATGCTTCAGTCATATAATTGGCTGATCATATGATAAGAAACAGAACTATTTTTTGTAGCCCTGTCGATCGAGATCGAGTGTAAATAATTTAACACTCCACCTGCCTGTTATAGGTAATCATTAACATTATACATTTTAAAGTACAGCTTTTTAAAAATGTGTTTCTCATTTGTGTTACACTCATTTGACGACCGACTCTTCCACAATGACTGCTAATGCAGACGGTGAAGGATGAAATGATTTTTTGTAACGTATGAAAATATGCCATGCCTGAATGGGATTTGAACCCAAGATCGCATGATTAGAGGCGAGCACGTTACCAACTACGCCAATGCGGCTGGCCAATTTATTATGATGATGTAGTTGTAATTTTTTATAGCATGTTCCGTGTGAACTTTAGCAGTATCTACTACGAAGAGAGAAATATTTTTAACGGTTATTAATTTTTCGAAATAATTGTTATCTTCTTATTATTAAATTTAGCTAGTATTTTTTAACTTATAAATACAACTTTTTAGCATTAACAAAAAATTGTAAATAATCCAGAAGAATTACCAAGTGTTTGTAAGAAGTATAAAAACAAAGAATATTTTAAATTTGTATAGCCCTAATGTAAGTTCGTTGCACTCTGTTCAATTTAAGAACAATAAGCAACCTCATGACCCAATGAGGTGAGGTTGACATGTATGATGTGTAAATGAGGTGCAGTATTGTACAGAATCAAGTCAACCATTCATGAGAAACGATATTTAATTGAACACCAACCATCAAAGTACGCCGATAACCACAGTCTAGTATTCAAATCCGTTTAAAAATAACTACTTTTACTAGGAATTGAATCAGAAACCCTCTGTGGCGTAGAGAGTAACGCGCACACCTACAAAGAGAAAAGTTGCGGGTTCCGTTCCCGGCTAGAGTCTAAAAATTTAAACACGTTAAAATCGACCGTTACAGTACCAAACATCCATAGGAGTCGCTAATGACTAAGCTGACATTACTAATGAAACAAAAAAGGTAAACAATTAAAAAAAATACAACTTTTATCTGAAGCATTGTTTTTTACAGAGCTTATAGTCCGGTTCACGAAAGAACACCTGTCTTTAAACAGCAATATCTTTAGTAGAAGAGGTTTTACTAAGTAAAACGAGGAGTGAGGTGGTTTACCATTGCCTTTCTCACTGAGTGGAAAAGTACACTTATCAGCATGCCGGACTCTGAAAAGCACATATTTTCCGATCTCTAATTGACACCTTCACTTCATTCACCACAGGGCTGTTTAATGAAATTCATTACTTTCAAAGGAGATAACTCTGATTCGTGTCTTTTACACCTCCACCTCTTCTGTTCTTAAATGATTCAGTAATTTAATTGGCTGAACATGTGAAAAGAAACAGAACTATTTATTTTAGCCTTGCAACGAACAGATTGAGTGTAAATAATTTGATATTCCACCCGTCTGTTATGGGCATTTTTAATATTGATGCGTGCGAATTATAGTTGGGAACGTATTAGTTATACATTTTTTGCATAGTTATGCAAATATAGTATAGTTATGTATTTTATACATACATGTATAAATAAATTAATTTAATGTACTACGATATTTGTACGTAAGATAACTTTTCTGTAATTATATTCATGAAACAAGTTTATCTTATGTAAATCTAGTAATTTTAATTTACATTTATTCAGTATTTTATAATACTACCTACATTATTATTATTATTCTAAACTATGGTTGAATTCTATTTAAATCAGTTCTGAACAAAAAACCTGTCGGATAATTGTAGTTTTTATAACAACACTTAATTCTACCGTATCATCAGTTAATAATTAATGAAATCTTAATCATTGTCGTCTAATCAAACGTTTTGTTGTTTGTATTAGGCCTATATATTATTATTTTTATTATTATTAGTTTTCTTCTTTAATTATTTAATTATGATACATTATTATTTATGTGTTACATATTCTTTAGAAGAGTATTTATTTATTATCAATTTCATCTTTACATTGTATTTTTTTTTGATTGATGATGCCTACATAAGCCTTGGGCTTGTGCGTAGGTAATATGTGGTGATTTAGAGATGAAAGAAATGCCAGACCTGACCGGGAATCGAACCCGGGACCCCGGCATAGTAGCCAGTTGCGCTGACTACGATGTATTGCTCTATTTTTTTATTTATTTATTTATTTTTATTATTCCTAATTTGTGTACTTTGCAATCTGTTCAATTTAGAACAATAAGAAACCTCATCACCCAATCAGATGAGGATGATATATATGACGTGTAAATGAGTCTTGTACAGACCCAGGCCGATCATTCCTGAGAGAGTATGGTTAATTGAAACCCAACCATCAAAGTACACCGGTAACCACTGTCTAGTAGCTATTCAAATCCGTATAAAAGTAACTACCTTTACTATGATTTGAACCAGCAACTTTCGTCTCCAAAAATCAGCTGTTAAACAGCTGACTCGCCGCCACGATTTTACCTCTAGACCAACCCGGTGGTTACCATAGGTCAAGATTGGTTTCAAAATGGTTTTGTAAATCACAAGTTGGTTTTGAAGTAATAATTTTTATGTCAATTCGAATAGCCAAAAGAAATTTCCTAACCTAGTTTTAATTCAAAAAATTTAAATTGTATAACATACATAAGCCTGAAAATACAGGTAAGTTTTAAAATTTACACGTTTCTAAAGAAAAGGAAATAAACTTTATCACAGAAACTTTGTCTGGAATAGTTTTTCAAATTTGTTTATGTAGATCAGTAGTATTCACGCAGGTAGATTTTTATGAAAGCGGAGGTAGATGACTCAGTTTGTCTAAACATCCTCCTTTTATTTTTGTAAAGTAGTTACGAAAAATAAATTTCCATACCGATAACGCTGACTCGTCATTATTTCTCTTTTACCTCCTCTTCCGCACTCATTGCCTCTCACCTTTATCTTCCTCCTTCAATTCCCCAACCCCTTACTCAGACTATTAACATAATATCTGTATGATACTATAATACTTTAAGTTTACAAACATTTTTTCTTAATACTTTCTAATGCTGAACACTTAAAAGAAATGATGAAAATTAAAGCTCACCCGAATTTGAACTCATTCCACAAATTTTACCACATCCAACCCATTCAACATTTTATGCCATCAATCTTGTGCGTCCTCCATCACTAACAGCATCCCTATCAATCGTAGTCAAAAGCAATTGCGAGTGTGGGAGTGTGTGCACAGACGAGCTCTGCAAACAATTATTCCATCTAAATATTATCAATTAAAACTAAACAATTAAGGTATTAAACGTGGGATAGTTAATAGAAAAACTTAATTATTTTCCCACTTATATTAGGTATAAAGAAATCGGTTTTATTATTTGATTATACATTTGATTGAAATTGATTCATGTGTATTCTAGTTTCTTTCGTTCACGTACTTTCATCATCATCATCATCATCACGTACTTTATTTTAGCAAATTGTTATCATTACAAGATGTCTTTAAAAAGTAAGACCAAACTCTAGAAAGTGATTATATTTTTAAAGTGACAAAATTTTCTCATTTTATTTCTCGTGAAACAATAAAAATTGGAAACGGACGAATGAAATGGCTACCACGATCTCTTGAATTCACGACATCAAAATGTTTCTTGTGGGATGGGTTGAAGTTAAATTTTTAGATGGGTTGAAGGTTTCCCTGTGGGATGGGTGGGTTGAATTATTTATTCAAAATGTGCGTTAATCCTTAGGTATCGAATAATAGAACCTTGAGAAACAGTTAAAAATAGGTTACTTCTGCCATTTTTGTTGTTTAGGTCATCAGCCGAAAGGCTGGTTTGAACCTCTAGAGGTTTTACTAAGTAAAACGAGGAGTGAGGTGGTTTACCATTGCCTTCCTCACTGAGTGGAAAAGTACGTTTATCAGCATGCCGGGCCCTCTGAAAAGCACATATTTTCAACTCTGCAAATGACACCTTCACTTCATTCACCACAGGGTCTGCCTGTACAATGAAATTCATTACTTTCAGATAAGATAACTCTGATTAGTGTATTTTACACCTCTACCTCTTCTGTTCTTAAATGATTCAGTCATTTAATTGACTGACCATGTGATAAGAAACAGAACTATTTATTTTAGCCCTAGAAAGAACAGATTGAGTGTAAATAATTTGACAATCCAACTGTCTGTTATGGGCAATTAAGAAAAATTAATGATTGTTAAATTAGTATAATTTTTAAGGACATTTTGCTGGATTCGGTTGAAACTCTGCATCCTTGATTTCATCAATTATTAGCACAACAATGTTCATCATGTATTAACATTCATTAACATTCATCATGTTATTTTTTTTATCATGAAATAAACACGTTATTATCCTTGTTTGTTTTTATCGCGTAATAATACTGCGCCAAGTTATGTAAAGTTTTCCCACTCTTTTTGTTCCTATAATGCATAGAAAAAAAGTATACTATATATAAAATTATATGCATAGAAAAGTTATTGAATTAACATTTTACTTCACGACCGTCATATATTCACACCAATATTCTGAATAGGTAAGTCAAAATTTTTTATTCTCTATAAGATAGGCGCTATGTTTGCTGAAATTCTGCGTGAGGCTGTTTTCACGTAAAAAAAATACTTATTAAGATTATGGCTTTAATATGCATTTTAGCGCAAAACGTTATATAATAAAAGTTTTAGAGAAATTAAAATTTTACAACGTTTATTTCAACATTTGTTTTGTATAACGCTTAGTTTAGCAGTAATTAGCGATTCTCTGTTTTTTTTTCTTATGAAGACGTGTGAAAAATCGATTTTTTTAAGATTTTAGCTTTAGTATGCATTTTACGACAAAAGTGTAGGCCTATATAATCAAATTTATAGGAAATTAAAAGATCTACAACTTTTATTTTGAGCATTTTTCTCTACAGAGCCTAATTTAGCGTGAAAGAGTGATTTACCGAATTAATAATAAGAAATACGCATATCCAAGTAAAAACATCTTGTATTTTATTCGCCTACTGTTTTACTGACTCCCTGCAGTTACAGCTAAACTGTTACGTAAATAAACAGTCTACTCTGATAACTTGAGGAAAAGATTTTTAACAAGTAGGGATAATTAGTTTATAGAAAATGAGTAGCTCGTTTATTAATTTTTATAACTATGGACTTGATGTGTTTAATGTTATACAGGTTCTACTAAATGATATCTTAAGACCCTTAATTAAAGTTACATCCGGTGTCGTTTTACTAGGTTAATATAACAAAAAGAAACTTAATTAAAATAACTGTGAATATTTTTAAATTATTAAAATGGTATTTTAGGCTACAATTCTTCTATACTTTATTCGTTGGTCAATTCTGGTTCTCGTTGGTCAATTTTGGGTTTTCCTACGTCACCCGAAAACATCGTATCTCATCTATTTAAATCTACTCTTCTTTAAATAAAACTACTAATTTTGATGTATCTGTTATAAGATGAAAATTCGTCATAATTATAACTACTTTTGTAAATTATAAAGAAATGATTCTAATTTATTTCATATTTGTTAAATTATGCAGTTTTGCATAATCTGGTCAAAACCCGACTTCCATCTACCTTATTTACTTATCATAGTATTAAATTTTTTGGCTTTCCATAAATATGTTTCTTTATTCTACTGTAAAAACTTAATTTATTTTAGCAAAACGTTGCATTAATGATTATTTTGTAAAAAAATTAAAAACTCTACTTACACTAATTAACTTGCTATTGTTTAATAAAACTAATTATTTTTCTTCTTAAAATTTATTTTATTTAATAAGATTATACTTTTGATGCAAAAGTTAATTGTGTTTTCTTATTAATTTAAATTTTTATTTAAAATATTAATCTGTTATATGAAAAGCCTAACCAAATAAATTTTGATTTTATTGATTCATTTTAAATAATTATTATTATTATATCGACATGGTCTTCTTTCTTTAAATTATTTTATTTTCTCAAATCGTATTAACTGGATCCAGTATTAAGCATGCTAATCTAATTTGAGCTCATTTTTCTTTAATATTAAAATTTTTTTTGGCTATTTATGATCATTGTATTTACGCTTGTGTAACTTTTAATTGTGTTTTATTTTAGGTAATGACTTATTTTAGGTAATTAATCAAAAGTTTTGTAATTTTTCAGAGCACGCCAGTAGTAGCACAACCTGCCGTATCAGAACCAGTAAATTCAACACCAGAACCTATTCACGAACCAAAAGAAGTACCAGTACAACCAGTACAACCACCGATTGTCAATCCAGAAATGGTTCAAGTTGAACAAACAGATGAAGAAATACCACCTCCATTGCCGGCAAACCCTCCTCCAACGAAGGCTTCACCACCAACTGCTGTCCAAACAACACCTACTCCAGCACCAGATCCAGAAGAAACACAACCTAAGCCACCAGCAGCTGAAGAATTGAACAAAGAAGAAACGACCGAATGTGATGTAAGTTACCGACTTTTTGGCTCTGGACAATAATAACTTTATATAAACTTACTTTAGATACTGCCTGCTGTTAACTTGGACATGAAAGCTTGCCTTAAGCTTTTAAAGCCTTGTTGTGTTGTTTAGGTCAACAGCCAACAGGTTAGTTTGAACTTCTAGAGGTTTTACTTAGTAAAAACGAGGAGTGAGGTGGTTTACTCTTGCCTTCCTCAATGAGTGGAAATGTATGCGTATCAGCATGGGGGACCCTCTGAAAAGCATCTACTTTCCACTCTGCAAATGATTCTCATTTCATTCACCACAAGGGTCTGGCTGTTTAATGAAATTTATTACTTTCAGAGGAGATAACTGTGATTAGTGTCTTTTACACCTCTACCTCCTCTGTTATTAAATGATTCAGTCATTTAATTGACGGACCATGTGATAAGAAACACAACTATTTATTTTAGC
Organism: Catonia carolina; assembly: GCA_035578175.1. Classification (NCBI taxonomy): domain Eukaryota; kingdom Metazoa; phylum Arthropoda; class Insecta; order Hemiptera; family Achilidae; genus Catonia; species Catonia carolina. Next base: position 8,550,070 of record JAQMRL010000004.1, read on the forward strand.
CTTGCAACGGACAGATTAAGTGTAAATAATTTGACACTCCACCTGTCTGTTATGGGCAGACAGGCCCATCATCTACATTAGCATTAATGTGTACGTAAAACAAAATAAATCGTGAAATGACCTAATAAAAGGCATTCGGAATTACAGCAAAATTTTGACAGGGTGTACGAATTGTCAAGTTCGCAAGTTACTTAAGTTTTCATTTGTTAAGAATATTTTGGCCATGTGGAAAATTTAAAACATTCTCCCAATTAAATTTTGTTTTTTTTGTTTGCATTACAGCCTCTATATGATGATGATGACGATACAATACAAGTTGTATATGTGTGCAACTATAATGGAGAGAGTTGGATATAATAAACCGGTGAGTTTTACTAAAACATTGGTATAACAAAGTATTTAGTATTTTATTTTAAAAAAATGATCAGCTGCTAAAAACAAATTTCAAAATTAAAAATTACTCCTACATGTGACAAGATAAATTGCAGCTGTTTATTAAAATGATTAACTAGGTACATCAGCCTAATAATAATTGAATAAGAAACAATATTATAATGAAAGGAATATGATTATTACAATTACTGGTATAAATAAAAACTAACAAAATATTTTAGTCTGTTCATTATGACATAAAATTTAAGTCTTTATTACTACTAATATTACTATGAAAATAAAACTTTGCTGTGAGCAGAAAACAAATATTATTAAGACTGAAAACTAATAACATTTTATATTTATTTGAGTTAAGTATATGATAAAACTAATGTCTTTCTCCTAATCCTAAAATCACTCTCAACATCTAACTGTTGTTAACAAAAACTATTACTGACTATCATGTGTATTTATACATGGTAATATACTTATCGCTTGACTCTTCCACCTCATTCATAATTATATCTCGGTCAAATTTATATTTACAAGAATTTCTTCCTCCCATGTCTTTTTTTATTACTGATATTGAACTAGGTGACGAGTTCTGAATCACATCATGTAAAACTGTATCATTATTTTTAGAAAAACCTAAGGTTGTCAAGAAAAATGTTTTACATACCTGCACTCTAGTTCCATTTTTACAATTAAGGAAGTATTGAAAAGTGAAATTCCTTTTGGGGATATCATTACCTCGTCTCCTTTTTACGCCGAACTTAGATGTAAAATTCAGTATGAAATTTCTTCTTTCAGTCCAGCTCTTATCAGAAAATTCATCACTAATTTTGTTCTGTTATTTTATCTGTACATTTTAGTCTACAATTCTCGCATGGCGGATAAACAGTATGTCTGGCTTTATAATTATCCTTCATTCTTTATCAGTTCTTCTTTTTTGCCAAAAATTTGTTTTCTTCTAATTCTTGGAGTCCCTTTTTTAGTATAACCTTTTGGGGCTTCAATAGCCACCTCGTTATCACATTCAGAAGTTGTTATTATAATCTGACTATCTGAAGCAAATTCAACTGCGGTGGATTTTGCAGCTGTATCATTACAAGTTTCATATATTTCGCTTAAGTTGCTAATAACAGAAATATTTTCATATGGATCTGCACTAGTAGTATTCTCTTTTAAATAATTTACTGGACATGGCTTTAAGGTAGTAAAAGTTATTGTATCTTCATCTGAATGACCCTTATTAACAAGCTGGTTTAATTTAGGTTGGGTTGATTCAACTTCATTATTTTCATTTATTGTATCAATTGAACGGTCTGATAAAGTCAAATTTGTGGTATTACTTTTTGCATGTACACTTGTGTTACCACACATAATTGGGAGTTCATGCTCTAACTCATAAAAATTACAACTTTGTACAGCATCAGTAGAAAATGAATCATTATGTTTCTTAAAGTTATCAATATTTTTATTACTTTCTTCCAAATCACTTTCACTAAAAACATTATTAAATAAATCTATTCCTAACAATTTAACATTCTACCTCCTCTTGACGACTGAAGACATTCTTTATCCATTGCAAACAAAATTTATAAACATATAACCTATAACTTACACCTTGCCCGTTTTCTTGAATAACCAAATAAATAGACTGCTACTTGTAATTTCAGATATTGTTAATGTTATCAATACACATTCTATTAAACTATCACAACTGTATATAAAATAATAAGAACAAACCAGTAATCGGTTCACTAAAACCGTAAACTGCTTTCACTCGACTAACTGAATTTGGAGGTTAATCAGCTGATAGAGCTATTTTATTCATTACTAAGTTAAAAGACCTCAAGTACGGAGATAAGGTCTTTTTCGTAAGCTTTTTTTGCTGCAGCAGTTGTATTTATAACTATCTGGAGTTAAGGGTTTTATTATAAGCTAGCAACTTCAGTAAATTACTAAGGAAAAAACATTATACGCCAATTCAATACGAACATAAGGCATTTCAACTAAGTAATGTTACTTGAGGTGTTTATCATTAGTTTTTAGTAAGATTTTGTACTTAAGGTATATTTTCTTAGCATTTTTAATGCATAAGGAGTGGAGATACGACTTTTTTACTTACAAAAATGGTAGAAAACCCCCCCTAAAAACCTTATAGTGGACATAACTCAATTTTCAATTTTTTGGGAGTTAAGGCTTTTTTCCTAAGGAGGGCAGTACGAAGGTGACTGTCATTCGTTTTTGACAATGTGACCGAGAAAGGGTGTGTCGTGTCAGGTAGGGAGTTTAATGGTGGAAGGGGTAGGGTAGGTAACTACCGTTTCGGTATGAATATCTGCAGCGCGTAGGCCTATGTTTATTCCGTTTCCTAAAATATTGCTATGTTTATTTTTATAAAATTGGTAATATCTCCGTTATTATGCATGAAAATGAAACACTTTACATAATCAAACTTATTTGTCTTTAAACGTTTCGTAATTTTGATTATATAAAATTTTTTGATAAATTGACTTTTAACGGAGATATTCGCAGTTTTTTGTTTACCCCTCCCTCTGAACCCCCCAACCCTTTGTGATATTTAAAAAATTTATAGCCTATTTTCATTTCGATAATGTCCGGAACCTAAATACCAAAATTCAATGAATTTGGTTCAGCGGTTCTTGCGTGATGCCGTAACATACAAACAGACAAACAGACAAAAATTTAGCTGAACTTATTTTCGGTGTTTACTTGGTAGATCTGGCGTAGAAACAAAATGTGGGGCATTTTGGAAAATTGTACAGACAAAATCACAATTCGCAAAAAACGCAGATTCGCTACTTCACTATTGTTGCGACGATATGTTAGATAATTTTGTAATTTTAAAATAATTAATAAATTTATTCTTTTTTCAGATCCATACGGCGCTCTCCCATACACTGCATACCCATACGCTTTCTACCCAATGGTGCCTATCCATACGCACATGGAGCCATAGCAATACATAGCAATCAATTCTGTTACAATATTCTGTTACAAATAAATTCTAATTTCCATTCGTAAACTTATTGTTTATTTTATATACTTATTTCCATTTTCCTACTTTTTTATTTTCTTTAAATATTACAAATAAGATAATATTTAAAAAAATTGTTTTCCACGTTTTTTGCGTATTACTAATTTTTGGAGCACCTGAGAAAGTCATAAAAAGTCGGTATATGTGGACATACAAGATAATTAACTGGTAACAATTTCAGCCTGGTAGGTTTATTGGTTTCTGAAAAAATCTACCTAGTGTTAAAATCTAAATTTATGGGAAGACGCAAGAAACAAGAAGGCACAAATAAAAAACAAAATGTACAAAAACAAGTAAATTTCCCATCAACAGTTTTTTAGAAAGCTGAACCACCCGCTGAGAATATAAAAAACAGTGATGCAGATATTTTAAAAACTAAAATTCTCTTTGCACAAAAACAAGCAGTAAAACATTGTGAAAAATATTCGTTTATGGTAACATGATTATTTTTCTGTGTAAACTTGATAAAAAAATCTAATTTTTTCATAAAAAATTATTTTTTTGACGTCATTTAATGTTTTTTCTGGTAGATCTAGGCCTAAACTAGGTTTTGAAAAACAAAAAACCAAACTTGATAAAAAAACCTAATTTTTTCATAAAAAATTATTTTTTTGACGTCATTTAATGTTTTTTTTGGTAGATCTAGGCCTAAACTAGGTTTTGAAAAACAAAAAACCAAATTTTTCATAAAAAATTATGAAAAAGTCCGTATTATATTTAAAGTCTGATATGTGTATAATTTTTAAAAATTCAGAGGATAGCTGGGAATCGAATACGAGGCCTTTTGCTTTCCAGTTTAGTACTCGACCAATAATACATCAAAGAGGTGAACAGTATTATTCCTTATTATAATAATGTAAAATTATTTTAACAATATATTGTTTACGTCATCAGCTGAAAGGCTGGTTTGAACCTGTAGAGGTTTTACTAAGTAAAACGAGGAGTGAGGTGGTTTTTACAAAAATGGATTCATAAGGGATTGAAAATGGTGTTTAACCTTTAAACCAATATATTTTGATTGCTAAATTCCAGACAAGGCAGATTATTTTTTATTTAGTATTTGTAGTATATTTAACTTAAACGTTATTGAAATAAAACGAAATGACACCTAGGTGAAACGGGGATGGGCAGCTAGTGTTAATATATGGTAAAGCCAATGACATTGACTTTTTCACGAGTGATGGGGTGCGTTGATGTAGGAAACTGATACTCTGTACCTAATACAAGCTGCATATTAGGAGCAGGTATCATGTATAAAAGAAAAATACTAGATACATTCAGTTTCAGGTACAAGTTATAGATTACTTGGTTACTTACAAAATTAAAATACTGTATTTAGACAATGCGAGATCAGGAAGACGGAAAATCACTTTTTCACACTAAACTAGATTCTATAGAGAAAAATGCTCTAAGTAAAAGTTGCAGATCTTTTAATTTTTTATAAATTCGATTATATACACTTTTGTCGTAAAATGCATACTAAGCCCGATATCTAAAAAATAGATTTTTTATACGTTTTCATGAGAAAAAACAGAAAATCTCTATAGTTACCGCTAAACTAAGCGTTATACAAAAAAATGTTTCAAATAAAAGTTGTAGATTTTTACATTGTCCACAACCTTAATTATATACATTTTTGTGCTAAAATTAATATTAAACCCGCAATCTGAAAGAAACAATATTTTTCTACGAGACGACAGTGTCCCCAAGAATTTCAGAAAACATGGCGCCTATCCTATCTTGTAGAGTATAAAAATGTAGATAGTAAATGAGACTATTTAAAAAAACATCGTAAAAGCCGTTTTTGAGAAAATCGCAAAAAGTCCAGACACGAATATACTATTTCTGGTTGACCGATTTTGATGAAAATGTTCTTGTCGGGTCCTCTAGTGTAGGCTACCTAACTTAAGTTTCAAGTTTCAACTTCGTACGGTGTTCCGTTTTTGAGATATTCTGTACACACACTGACAAATCGCTAAAAAACATATTTTTAGGGGTTCAGGGGCCTGAAAACGTGTAGATCCGGTGAAAACTCAATTTAAAAAAAATTGACATGAAAATAATACATCCCTTTCTATAAATTCATATAGGCAAGAGAAAGTAAAAAAGTATATACACACAAATTATAGTGCTAATGGCATGATCGTTCATCGGGTCAATCCCATGAAAACTTTTTTTACTGGTTGTTGATTTAAAAGTTGTAAATTTTCAGAAAATAAAGTAAAAAAACCATCGTCTGGACTATCTGGAGTCCGGACTAGAACGATCCGGATTTTTGAGAGTCTACTGTATCAAAAAAAAATTAGAGAAGAATTTTGATTTGTTACAAATTACTTTATCTATATATTTATAGACATACGTAAAATAGCCAATATTTAAATAGGCCTACCCAACAGACATTAACATCGAAGGAACTCGTAAATTTAAACAACAGTAGGCCTAACTAATTACGTAAACAGAATATGGTAATCACAACATAAAATCTGGTAATTTACTCACACAACTTACCGAAAAATTCCTACGTAACTAAATAAATCAATAACTCCTCTAAACAAAACTTCTTCATGTTTATTTTTTACCAAAACTATAATAAATAACCATTTTGGTGTCAACCTGTAGAATAACAATCTATTATCTATATCTGTAGAATAGGCTTGCTTTTTCTATTCTTGTTTTATTAAAAGAGTATTGCTTTTAAATTGAAAAAATGAGTTCAAGTAATGAAAAAATTCCAGTAAAAAGGAAGAAAGTAATTAGGCGTATAGAAATGTACCAAAGAAACACTAATGGCCCTAAAGAAAAATTTTTAGTCAAAATATTATTATTACTTTCTCTTGCCTATATGAAAATACTGTATAGGAAGGAAAGTATTGTTTTCATGTCGATTTTAAGAAATCGAGTTCTCACCGGATCTATACGTTTTCAGACCTTCTGAACCCAAAAAACATGTCTTTAGCGATTGGTCTGTGTGTGCGTGTGTGTATACAAAATATCTCAAGAGCGGAACATCGTACGAAATTGAAACTTAAAACTTAAGTTACATACCACTACCGGACCCGACACGAACATTTTCATCAAAATCGGTCAACCGGTAGCTTATTTGTGTTATTTTTCACTTTTTTGCGATTTTTTCAAAAACTGGTCCTACGATTATTTTTTTTAAATCGCCTGGTTTGCTAAATTTTTATGCTGTACAAGATAGGGTAGGGGCCATGTTTGCTAAAATTATTGGTGAGGCTGTTTTCACGTAAAAAAATTGTTTTTTCAAGATTGCGGCTTTACTATGCATTTAGCGCAAAAATTTATATAATAAAGGTTGTAGAGAAATTAAATCCTACAACTTTAATTTCAAACATACTTATTTTATAACGCTTGGTTTAGCGGTAATTAGCGATTTTCTGTTTTTTTTCTCACGAAAACGTGAAAAATCGAATTTTTGAAGATTTCGGGCTTAGTATGCATTTAACGACAAAAATTTATATAATTAAATTTATAGAAAATTAAAAGATCTACAACTTTTATTTAAAACATTTTTCTTTACAGAGTCTAATTTCGCGTGAAAGAGTGATTTTCCGTATTTCTAAGCCAAACTGAGGTTGATTTTCATTTTGCGTCTTTCACGCATGATTAAAATTAGGTTATGTTTTTTGAGGTTAGCTTTTTGTTTTCTACTATTGTTAGGTTGTATTGTTAATTAATTACATTGGTAAGAGAAAGTTGTGTGAGTGTTTCACACCAGATTTTTTTAATTTAATCAAGCTCATCCAAGAATCGTTAATGTTTCATAAATTTATTGATGGCTTTGTTAGTTTTAATTTTGACCCACCGGGTTGGACAAGAGGTAAAGTCGTCGCCAAAATCAGTTGTTTAACAGCTGATTTTTGGAGACTAAGGTTCCTGGTTCAAGTCCTAGTAAAGGTAATTACTTCTATACGGATTTGAATAGCTACTAGACAGTGGTTACCGGTGTACTTTGATGGTTGTGGTTTAATTAACCATACTCTCTCAGGAATGGTCGGCCTGGGTCTGTACAAGACTACACTTCATTTACAGGTCATACACATCATCCTCATCTCATTGGATCATGGGGTTGCTTATTGTTCTCAATTGAATAGATTGCAACGTACACAAATTAAGAATTAAAAAAAATAGTTTTAATTTTAATTTAAAAAAAGCTAATGCTCCCCAGTTGAATTTACCTCTTAAGCCTGCATATTGTGCTGAGATATCAGTATTAGAAAGCAAGATGAATGACCTTAAAAAACTGAACAGGTTCATACCAGAAAACGAACGCCGTTTTTGGGATGAAATTTATAATCTTCCTACAGAAAAGCGATCATCCACCGAAGAGAAGCAGCACAAGTTTAGTAAAATAATTAGTAAGTAAATTAGTAGTAAGTAGTAGCCTCATCTCCATGAAATAATTTCAGCCACTGCAACTAATACGTTAAGTATTTTTGAACTTTCCTATAGCCAAAATTTTAGCTATAGTATGTATTAGATTCACAAATTTTTTCAATTTTTTCTCTTGCATTTATAAAAAAATAAACAGTTTTTTCATCTCCTGAAAAATTCTGTAGAATTTTTTTTATTAGCTACTTTTTTTATTAGAATTCTTTAAAAAATCTTTTTTTATTAGCTAATTCAGAAGGTTGGCCAAAATTGTTCGTGGTACAATTAAATTCATGACTCAGTGAAAACTGTTACTAGTGTCTTTCACACTTCTACCTCTTCTGATCTCAATATAATAAAATTTGTAGGAAATTAAAAGACCTACAACTTTATTAACCCTAATAACTAACCTTAATAAACTTAATAACTTAACCTTAATAAATAAAGTTAACTCCATTTTTGGCCAAATGGAGTTAACACCCTTTACCTCTCGGGTATAGAAATATATGTATGGAATATGTATTGAAGTAATTCGGAGATTAGGTTCACGCTATTATAATAGTGGCCCATAAACAGAGAAGTGGCGGATAAAAGTGAATACAACGAAGTCTAGTCATGTCACATTCAGCATGAACCAGAGAGTTTGTCCTCCAGTGCGACTGGATGAAATATTGCCTCAAGAAAGTGATGTTAAATATTAAGGTTTACACCTAGACAAAAGATTAACATGGAAGAAACACATTACGATGAAACGCAAAGAATTAGATGTGAAATTTAATGAACTGTATTGGTTGCTAGGCAGAAAGTCATCTCTCTCATTGGAAAACAAAATAGCAGTGTACAAAGCTATGCTCAGCCCTGTCTGGAAGTACGGCCTTCAACTATGGGGACTGCTAGTAACAACGATCTAAATTACCATAACTTTATTTTTGTAAGATTAAAAAACGTGTGATGAGAATAAAATCAAGTTTATTTTTCTTAAGAAATAGTTAGGATTCTGAGTTATTGATACTGGTTTGGTATGTATTTTCCTGTTTGTTATACAAATAGGCTTTTTACAAGATCATAATAGAACAATAATTATACACATAGACGGTACTTATTTATCTATACAACATTGTAATATTAAAGAAGTGTAGTTAATTTCTAACCACCGACAATATGTAAATCATAAATGCAACATTGTGCTATATCAAATTATTCGGTTTAAATCTTACTATCATGTAAGATCTGTTTTCATTATTTTAATTCAAAATTATTGAGTTCTTCATTCATTGCTTTCTTCAGAGGACATACTCTGATTAGTGTCTTTTACACCTCTACCTCTTTTGTTCTTAAATGATTCAGTCATTTAATTGGGTGACCATGTGATAAGAAACAGAACTATTTATTTTAGCCCTGCAACGAACAACTGATGTTTATGTTTCTTTATTGTTTGTGTTGTTTAAAAAATTATGGCGGACATATTCCAGTTTTAGAAAATAATTAATCTAATAATGGATAAGCTTGTTAAAAAATGGAAAATATCTGCAATAATTTACATGGTGGCACTTTTTTGTCGAACTTATTAATTTTCAGCAAAAAATGTCCTACTTTTCATAAAAAAGTCCTATTTTTTAAAGAAAATCCTACTTTTCCTACTTTTTAGCTCTCAAAAACCACTTGTGCCCCTGCGGAGGAGAGGACGGGTCACCAAACTGGTGCACTGTAAGGAAGGAAGGATCTGATGATAGCATGCCTTCCTCACTTAGTGGATAAGTGTGCTTATCAGCATACCAGGCCCTCTGAAGAGCATCTATTTTCCACCCTGCAAATGACACCTTCACATCATTCACCAGAGGGTGAAATTCATTACTCTGGAGGAAATAATTTTGACTAAAGTCTATTACACCTTTACCTCTTCTGTTCTTAAATCCTTCAGTATTATAATTGGCTGACCATGTAATAAGGAACAGAACTATTTTTATTTTCTCTTGCCTATATAAATATATAGCAAGGAAAGTATTGTTTTCATGTCGATTTTTCGAAATCGAGTTTTCACCGGATCTACACGTTTTCAGACCCCCTGAACCCAAAAAAAATGTTTTTGGCGATTGGTCTGTGTGTGTGTCTGTGTGTCTGTGTGTGTGTATACAGAATATCTCAAGAACGGAACATCGTACGAACTTCAAACTTGAAACTTAAGTTACATACCACTACCGGACCCGACATGAACATTTTCATCAAAATCGGATTCATCAACAGGAAGTAGTATTTTTTCGTTTCATTTTTCACTTTTTTGCGATTTTCTCAAAAACTGGTCCCCTTCATTGATTCATTCGCTACAGGGTCTGTCCGTATAATGAAATTCATTACTCTCAGAGGGAATAACTGTGACTGGTGTCTTTTACACCTCTATCTCTTCTGCTCTTAGATGATTCAGTAATTTAATTAGCTGATCATGTGATAAGAAACAGAACCAATTTTTGTAACCCTGGAACAAATAGATTGGGTACAAATAATTTAACACTCCACCTATCTGTTACGGGATTTTTTTGTATCTAACAATATTTTATAAGTTTAAATATAGAAATCTGGTGTGAAACACTCACACAACTTTCTCTTCCCAATGCAAATAATTAACAATATAATCTAACAGTAGGTAGTAATAAAACATTAGAAATAAACAAAAAAAACTAATCTCAATAAACATAACCTAATTTTAATCATGAGTGAGAGACGCAAAATGAAAATCGACCTCAGTTTGGCTTAGAAATATGGAAAATCACTCTTTCACACTAAACTACTCTTTATAGAGAAAAATTCTCTAAATAAACTTTGTAGATCTTTTAATTTCTTATCAATTTAATTATATATACTTTTGTCGTGAAATGCATACTAAGGCTGAAATCGTACAAAAATCGATTTATTTTAAAACGTTTTCGTGAGAAAAAAAGAAATTCGCTAATTATCGCTAAGCTAATCGTTATACGAAAAATGTTTGAAATAAAAGTTGTAGGATTTTAAATTCTCTACAACTTATATAAATTTTTGCGCTAAATTGCATATTAAAGCCGCAATCTTAAGAAAAACAATTTTTTTACGTAAAAAGGGCCTCACGCAGAATTTCAGCAGACATGGCGCCTACCTAGCTATAAAAAATTGAGTAAAATAGGTGATTTTAAAAAAAATCGTAGGACCAGTTCATTCGAATTCATTCGAATTCGTAACGAATTTTACTTTGCTTAATAACCGATGCTCCATGTTATGTCCCTGATGACATAACACACCACGTTCTCAAAATGAAAAAAAAACAGAAGAAAACTAGATCTGCAGAACACATGTGTTTTTTAACGCCAAACGACATGCTGTTGAAAGAGTTTTCGTTTTTTTTGGAAATTTCCAACAAAATTTGGAGGGGCGTAGCAACCCCTTACGGGGCCCGGACGAAAGATTTTAAAAAAATGTCTATTAAGCCGAACGGTATTAGCCGAACGGTATTAAGCCGAACACGTTTCATAGCAAAAAAAAATTTTGACTCATAGCATAAAAAAAATTAAACCCAGAAGCACAGAAAAGTAAGCACAGGAAAATAAGTAAAAAAAATTTTTTTTTTTTGCAAGCATAAGAAAAAAACTACCTGCATTTATTGACGTTATAAATAATTATTTATCCATAATTTAATCAGTAAATATGGTTGTTATTTTCCACGTTTGTTTTTATCTAATACTGCGCCAAGTTATGTAAAATGTTTCGGTTTGCGGTTGGAATATCAAAACAACTTATACGGTCTTAAGAACAGATATGTTGAAATTATTATCAACCTGACCAGTGATGATTTTAAAAAAAAAAGTTGGTAAACTGCCAATATGGCTTCTTTGGCTGGATTAATCTCTGGTATCAATTGAATTACATATAGCCAACACTACACCATTATGTAACGACTTTAAATCAACTACAATAATAATAATCACATTGGCTGGTTTATTACCTACTTTGATGACTTTGTAAAGCGGTCAGGTTAGAATACTCAGATTGGGATGACTTTACCTATCTATATTTCTCTCACCACCCATTTGTGTCTGACCACCACTACCACCACCCAACAACAACAACCAAACCACACTAAAACAATCTAATGATAACACCAAAACACAATAAACACAAACAACTAAATCCACACACACACACACACACATACACACACAACACCAAACACAAATAAAGAAAACCACAACTATCACAATCTGACCAAAGAAAACCAACCCCAAACCAATCCAAACCCCTTTTCTGAGTTGAAACACCTATTTAAATACCTACTGGTCTGTCTAACTGCAAGGAGCAACAGGCCCTAAAAAAGTCCAAAACATTGGTACACACGTTTCTGCGTTGATGTTATCATAGGAAGTATTGTGCTACACGTATTATTAAGTACTCATTTTGAACTTGAACATAAAGTATTTTAATTTTTGTAAAAATTTCTAATACCATGTTTTTTGGGCTCTAAAAATTTGTGCTACGCTTCAATTAAAAAAATACGTTTTCAAAAATAGCATTTGATTATCCCCTACTGCTTTTAAACCCTCATTCAAAATCTCATTGTTGTAATTAAAGTCGTTCTTAAAAAACGTGTGTACCAAATTTAGCAAAAAATGCCCTTATAAACGCCCCTCTAGCCGACAAACTGATAAAAAAATAAAATGAAATAATCTGAATGGTCTTATATGAACTTAATAAAGACGTTAAGATCAAAAAACCAGAAATCCATTTTTTGACAGAACAACCTTAATTAGTTATTTTAACCATTACATTTAACAAACCAATTTTTGTGTACTTTTTAATATTTACGGTTTTATGTTTTATAAACTCAACACTTTCACTACTCCGCATGTTAACAAAACACAGCTTACAAAACTTTTCAACTTCAGTCTACGAAGAAAATCAAAACGAACCGATACAATACCAAAAGATAACTGATGACACTAAAAATGAGTTAAACGCGGGCAAGTGCTAACAGTTGTCCTATTAAACTAGTCACAGACATTAATTTTAATGATACGAAATAAACAATCTGAAATGATGAACAACGAATCACTGGAATTGTTTATCTCCTGTTATAATTCAAGCGCATTAGTCTTATATTACTTGTGGCCAAAAATAAAACTGAGTCTATAATAGAAACCCACTAATCATAAGTATTAATGTAATAATAAATAATGTACGAAAAATAACAATGTAAGAGTAACAATAGTAAAAGTTTTAGTTATTAATGGTAAACTAATGTTCGATTTATAAAACATTTTCTAAGAAATGAATTAAACGCGTTTTTATTATATTAAGTTTAGAGCGAATAATTAGTGTTGTATGGAATTTATTTTTTGATCACGCTGTGCGTATTTTTAGTTAATGCGCATGCTCACTTGTATTGCTGGTTGCCCACGTCGGAGTACTCTTAGTATAGACAGACTCTGGTAAGTTTTGAATAAGAACAACAGAGGAAGAACTCATTTTCAGAGGAAGAACGAAGTTTATTAGGACGTTAGCAACACAAAAACAGATTGAAGGTATGTTGATCAATTTTGTATAATTCTTTTAAGTGAGGTTACGATAATTGTTCTCCCTTAATATATGAGAAATGATAAATTTTAATAAACAGGCTTTTGCGTATAATAATAAATGACTGCATTAGGCTATTTCAATAATTCACTCCTTCACTTTATATCTTTCGGTGAGTTACCATGGTTAGCAGTACATCATTATTGGTGTCTCTGTGTACATTTTCAACAATAGGCTTATTAATGGCTGTTAAAGTCCTACAAGCCGTTGAACTTGAAAATTGATATAATTACTTAACAATCTATTTAATGCGGTAATTTTGCGGAAGACCAGGGTGGGTTTATAGTCTGCACACAAAACAAAAAGAATTATGCGTTTAAGACGTTAGAAATGTATGGATAAACCAGAAAAATAACTAATTAAGGTAAAACTGGAATTGTAAGGAGAAACACATAGGAATCAATGTACGTAATAACTTAATTTAGTTTGAGTGAAATGGTTACTTACCAAAGCATCAAAACGTAGCATACACAGTAGGAATCGAATCTCGTAAAGTTGAATTTGACACAAGCGAAGCCCGCTAAGTCACTGAGTTTGTTAACATAACACATAAATCAGTACTTGAGTTTGAATTAATTGCAAAGCATATCGACACAGCATGCAACATTAAGTAATCTTTAACAACGCATGCTGAAGGCAGCGCAAAACAAGCAACCATCTGAACACTAATAAGCCACAACGCACACTGGGAGAAAGAGAGGAGCAAAGGGATGCTGAAGCCACAAGACGCGGGAAACACAGTAGCAGGGGAAGGAAGCAAAGATGACGTATCAAGGTATGACATCACAATGATACAACATAAAATTGGAATAATAAGATGAATTTAACAGAGAAGGCGCGTAAATTTGAAAATATCTCACTCGGCGACGAAACATTACTTACCCCGGGTGAACTTGAATTAACAATGACAGAAGTTGATAAAAGAAATTTATTCTCAGATTGGATCGAAATAACTAAATAATTTAATATTTTCACAGATGCAGGCTATGTTTATTACTTTTTTTTTGCTTCTACGGCCACAAAGGACCACTTAAGTTCAATCTTTCAACGTCTAGCTCTTTCAGATGTTCCACCAAAACGCCTCCGCAGTTGTCGTTCCCGTACTTCTCCTCTTCTTCCCCAATAATTCTTCAATGTTTCGGATCTTCTCAGTCTCTCAGCGTCCGAAATCACCATGGCTTTCCTGACCCTCATTTGTTCCCTAAATTTAACCGATCGCTGTTTGTATGTCCTGTAGCTCCCTGACTTAGTTTTGAGGTCAGCTATTGTGATGTTTAGTTCCTCCATATCCTTTTTGACTTCCTTTATCCAGTTCGGTGTCATCTTCTTTTGCCAGAAAATTTCAGTCATCCTTCTTAGTAATCTTGTAGCCTCCATTCTCAATATATGTCCCAGGAAGGAGATCCTTTTTTTCCTGATGATACTGGTCAAAGGCTCAATTGTTTCATATACTTCCTTGTTTGGTACAATATAGAAACTACCATCTTGAAGAGACCATTTTCCAATACACTTTCTTGCTATTTGCCTCTCCACTTTCTCGATTTTGTCCTTTTCGCCTATTCTTGTTGGACCAAACAGGGTTTCACTCGCATACAGGACTTCAGGAAGTATCACGGTATTGTAGTGTCTTAATTTTGTGTTGATGGACATACATTTCTTATTGTAAATATTCCTAGTGGTTATGGCGGATTTGATTAATTTATTTGTACTTTCCTTCCAGTTAATTTTTTCTTTAATGTTGTGCGTTATTGTTTCACCCAGGTATTTGAAACTTCTAACTAATTCCACGTTTTGATTGTTAATTGTGACGTTGTCTACACACAGGGGATCTCGAACCATTATTTTTGTTTTTTCATAAGATATTTTTAGTCCTATTTTCCCAGCGTATTTCTCTATAGTTTCAACCTGTGTCCTGGCTTCTTCTATGCTTTTGGATAATAGTGCTAAATCGTCAGCAAAACCGAGGCAGTTAACTTTTATCTCTCTTCCAATTTTGAAATAAGCTTTATTTTCCTTGTTCCACTGGCGCATAATATACTCCAATGCGCAGTTGAAGAGAAGTGGGGATAGTCCATCTCCCTGCCTCACTCCTGTTTTAACTTCGAATGGCCCCGATACTTCACTCCTGAATTTTACTTTCGATTTTGTTTCAGTCAGGGTTAATTCAATCATTTTAACCAATTTAGGGTGTAAGCCAAAGTTCCTCAATATTTTCAGTAGGGATTTCCTGTGTATACAATCATAAGCCTTTTTGAAGTCAATAAAGGTCATGACTAGCTGTTTATCTCTAATTTTAAAGTAATCTTTTATCAATTTCAGGGTTAAAATTTGGTCAGGACAGCCTCTCCATGGTCTAAACCCTCCCTGATACTCCCCTAGCTCTTTATCCAGCTGATCTTTAATCCTATTGTAGATGATTCTGGATAGAATTTTATACGTGCAGTCGAGGAGAGAAATTCCCCTGTAATTATCCGGATTAGTTTTATCTCCTTTCTTGTGTATCGGATGAATGATTTCTACTTTCCATACTGAGGGGAGTTGCTCGTTTTCCCACATTTCTACAAGTTCTTTGTGTAGATTCTTTAGCGTTTTCCTCGAGGCGTTTTTCCATATTTCTGCTGTTATATAGTTCTCACCACTGGCCTTATTATTTTTCAGTTCCTTTATTGCGGTGAATACTTCATCGAGACTAGGAGGCTCAATGTTTTCAAGACTGGTTTTAATCTTTGTGTTAGTGTCTATGTTGAAGGGTTCTTCTGGGTCTTCGCAATTCAGTAGTTTCAGAAAACTTTCAGCCATGATTTTGGCATTTTCTCCATCACTATGGGCTGGATTTCCCTCCTTATCCTTGAGCACAAGTGTTGGGGGTATATATTGTGATATTTTTGTTTAAAGTTTTTATAGTATTGTCGGGAATTGTTTTTCTGGAAATTTTCTTCTATCTGATTCAAAATGTTTTTCTCAAATTGTCTTTTAGCATTACGGATTATTTTCTGAGTGAGTTTTCTTTGTTTGATTAGATTAATGCTATTTACTTCAGTTTTGTTGGATTGGAAGATCAACCAACTTTTGTGTCTATCTTCAACCGCCAGATCGCACTCCTCGCTCCACCATGGATGTTTCTTTCTTCTATTTGTTACTGCTATTTCAGCTGCTATATCATTGAGTTTTATTACCAGATCTTCCAATTTTGTATCGCTGGGGATTCTTTCTGTTTTTGCTTTATACTCTGCATTTCCAGTTAACTTTGATTGGTCATAACATTTCTTGGCTTTTTTAGAAGGTGATTTTTTCTTGTTTAGTGGAGTCATTTTAATTTTGATTTCAATTAAGTAATGGTCTGAATCTATTTCAAGTCCTCGCATGACTCTAACGTTGTAAATTTCTCTATGAGTATTTTTATCCATACATACATGGTCCAGTTGATGTTCTCCCCTTTTCCAGTCAGGGTGCTTCCATGTCCTCAATTTTCTGCTTATTACTTTAGTTTAGTTTATTACTTTATTATAATTTCACTCTATTCATTTAATTAATTTTTATATTGATGTTTGTTTTACCACATGCTAGAATTACCAGTCTAACAGAGTTAATTTTCAGTTCCAGAAAACCATGCTGATGATTTAAAAAATAAAACTTATGACGAAATATTATGAATACAAAAATTTTAACAGCGTGTGCCTTCTGCTGTTAATTTCAATAATGTTCAGTTCACTTCAACTTTCCCAGATATTTTGATAAAAGATGATGTCTTCTTAATCGAACTTGTAGCAGTTCCAATTGATTCTGCTGGTTTATCAGGTAACACAATACGCAGTAATTTATCAGACAGCATAATATCAGTTACCAAGACAAGAATTCTGAACTTCAGCCCTACAGTATTATGCAGTGCAACTGAACTGCACTTTGGACAATAGTGACTGACACATTATTTACTTTTTACGATTGTGTTTACTTTCTCTTGCCTATATGAATATATAGAAAGGAAAGTATTGTTTTCATGTCGATTTTAAGAAATCGAGTTTTCACCGGATCTATATGTTTTCAGACCCCCTGAACCCAAAAAACATGTTTTTAGCGATTGGTCTGTGTGTGTATGTGTATACAAAATATCTCAAGAACGGAACATTGTACGAACTTGAAACTTAAAACTTAAGTTACATACCACTACCGGACCCGACACGAACATTTTCATCAAATTCGGTCAACCGGAAGCACTAGTTTATTCGTGTAATTTTTAACTTTTTTGCGATTTTCTCAAAAACTGGTCCTACGATTTTTTTTAAATCACATTTACTCAATTTTTTATTCTCTACAAGATAGGATAGGCGCCATGTTTGCTGAAATTGTGGGTGAGGCTGTTTTTACGTAAAAACATTTTCTTTTTAAGATTGCGGCTTTAATATGCATTTTAGCGCAAAACGTTATGTAATAATAGTTGTAGAGAATGTAAAATTCTATAAGTTTTAATTCAAACATTTTTTTGTGTAACGCTTAGTTTAGCGGTAATTAGCGATTTTCTGTTTTTTCTCACGAGAACGTGTGAAAAATCGATTTTTTTAAGATTTCGGCCTTAGAATGCATTTTACGACAAAAGTATGTATAATAAAATTTGTAGGAAATTAAAAGATCTACAATTTTTATTTAAAACTTTTTTTACAGTGCCTAGTTTAGCGTGTAGGAGCGATTTTCCGTATTTTAAAGCCAAACTGAAGTCGATTTTAATTTTGCGTATTTCACTAATGTTTTTTGAGGTTAGTTTTTTGTTTATTTCTAATATTTTATTACTAATGTTAGGTTTATTGTTAATTATTTGCATTGGCAAGAAAAAGTTGTGTGAGTGTTTCACACCAGATTTTTGCTACTAAAAAAACTTATTCTAACTTCACTTTGTATCCTATTTAAAAGGTTAGTATAAGATTGATCAGGCATATGGGTAATTTGTAATTTTAACTGGAATGAAACAAACGAAAATACTGTGGACATGTATTTTGTATGTGAAATATTAAAAAATAAAAAAAATTTAAATAAAAGTGAACTTTAATTACTTTATTATGAGATTTCTTTCTACAAGCATGATAATTAAACTGAGACTAGCACAAACCTGTGTAGAGAATTCAAAATTCTACAAATTCTATCTCAATTTTTTTTTGTATAACGCTTAGTTTAACGGTAATTAGCGCTTATCTGTTTTTTTTTTCACGTAAACGTGTGAAAAATTGATTTGTTTAAGATTTCGGTCTTGGTATGCATTTTACAACAAAAGTGTATATAATCAAATTTTTTAGAAAATTAAAAAATCTACAACCTTTATTTAGAGCATTTTTCTTTACAGAGCCTAGTTTAGTGTGAAAGAGTGATTTTCCGTATTTTTAAGCCAAACTTTGGTTGATTTTCATTTTGCGTCGTTCACTTATGATTCAAATTAGGTTACGTTAATTGAGGTTATGTTTTTGTTTATTTCTAATGTTTTATTACTAATGTTAGGTCTATTGTTAATTATTTGCATAGGCAAGAGAAAGTTGTGTGAGTGTTTCACACCAGATTTTTAAATTTATATTGGCTCAATTTATCCAAACTGATTGAATGTGGATGAACTATTTCATACATTCTTGGTAAAAACTGCATTTACCTCCAATAAAATAATACGCCATCCGACGCGGTAACCTATGCTTGGAAGGGTTAAGCACTTTCAAATTGTAATTCAAGTTTGTACTCCAAGTATTATACGACTTTCGCAAGGTAGGATAGAACACTTGGAGTATAAACTTGAATTACATTTTGAAGTGCTTAACATAGGTTACCGCGTTGGATGGTGTATTATTTTATTGCGGGAAAATGCGGTTTTTAGCAAAATGGATAAAATAGTTCATCCAAATTTACTCAGTGTGGATGAATTGAGCCAAAAAAGTTAAAAAATGAGAGATATGGGGGAGGGCTAGCGAGAAGTTAGCCCCTCCCAGTTTCCCTTGATAGTCTCCTGAATTTGAGCGAAAAAAAGGAAATTTTTTGCGAAGCAGTCCGGAACAAACAGAGATCTATCGATTTAGGCCAAGAAAATTTAAAATTTTTTGTTGTAGCGGGAGGGGCTAGCATGAAGTGAGTTCCTCATTTTTCTTGAATTTCTCGCTTTTTGATCAAAACAATCGAAAATGTTTGCGGACCAATCCAGAGAAAACATAGAACAATCGTTTCCACAATTTTTTTTTGTTTTTTAATTTTTGTGTGGGGGCTCCGTAGATCAGATACTATTATTTGCAACTTTAGTTCAAAATATGATTTTTTTGTGTATTGTCATCTTTCACCGTAATTTTATTACTGTTAATGACGATGTTTTTTTCTCTAGAATTTCAACTTAGACAAAATATTTTGAATTTTGTGGCCAAATGTACAATACTATTTTTTTTCAATATCCAAACGTTTAACCAATATCTGCAGACATGTGCATCCTTGATAATGTTCTGTAACGCACTAAAACTACATATTTTATTTTCTAAATTATCATGTTTACTGTCATAATATTTAACATTTTGTTCAAGTTTTATCTTAGAATTTGATGATTGTTGTGCCTGACCTGAGGTACTACGGGTTAGGTGACAGGAAATGCCAACAGTAGTTTCTTTCGTTTTACCTACAACACCTTTTTTTGTGAACTGAACTTCTAGTCCCTAACTTCTGTTCATTTCCAGTGGTTTATCAATAACTAATTACTTTATAATAATTAATTACTGAACTGCTTTTAATTACTGCAGCACAATTGACTTAGAATGTTTATTATTAGTTTTTAATTTTTTTAAATTCACACTGACAGCTTGGTCATTAGCGACTACTGTGGGTTTAGGTACTATGAAGGTGGGTTTTAACGTGTTAAAATTTACAGACCCTAGCCGGAAATCGAACCCGGGACCTGTCGTTCAGTAGGCTAGCGCGCTAGTCACTTCACTACAGAAGCCGTCATTCAGAATATTAATTTACTGTATGCAGGGAGAACAACATGATATAATACCAACTTTAACAATACCACAAAAAAATCCATACTAATAACTAAACAATAATACAATAAAAAAATTTTTTTTTTACTATATTTCTAGGTAAATTTTGTTTGGACATTAAAACAAACAATATTTTTCTCTGAAAATGCAAATTTTTAACGCCAATAAAAATTATATTATTTTAAACAGTTTGTTTTATAAGATTTTGAAGAAGAAGATACGACAATCCGAAAATCCATTTACTAAAAATTTGATCAGGTGCCAACATCATTACAACAATGAACACTTTTTTGGCTGAAATTTAATTACATCTAAATTAACAAAATGGATATTAAATTCTTGATATGTAAACTTCTAGTGCTTACCATAATTCTATCTACTTTTTTCAAAACAGGTAACTGCATTTGAATCTGTAATGTTAAAAATGTCTAAATTATGTTTATAAAATCATTTGTTTGCAACATTTAACCTAGTTCTTTCAGGATTTAATAACAATGCGTAGACTAATAAACAAACTTAATTGAAACTACTTATTAAGTTTAACTGTTTTTTGAGCTAAAATTATTAACCAAATAAATATAAATTAGAACGAGTTATTGCGCTTGGTTAATTAAAAATAATATGGTGTGAAAATACTCACATGACTTTCTCTTCCCAATATAAAAATAATGAACCATTTAACCCATGTTTAATTATAACTAAACAATGTAATATGAAAAAGTAAGTAAATTTTTTATAACTTCCTGATATACTCATTGGCGTAAAATGATTACTAACGCCTCAATTTTTAAAGGAAAAAACATTTTATCACGAAAGCACAGCCCACCGAAAATGTCAGTAGATATACCGCTTATCATATATTAACTAAATCGAACACAAAAACGTTAGTAAATGAGTCCAGTTTTTTAAAAAACGTTAAAGCCATTTTTGAAAGTTATAAAGTAAAAAAATCATCCTACTACTTCCGGGGACCAGTTTTCATAAAAATGTCGTGTTGAGTTTCCTTGTTGTACTTAAGTTTCAAGTTTCAACTTTGTACGCTATTCCGCTCTTGAGCTGTTTTGTTCACATTACAGTTTTAAGATCGGAAAATATTTTTTGTTTTCAGCTTACACAGGAACTAAAAATTTTGTCCATGCATCATATAATTGAGGTGGTCTCACCACGGAGGTGGCGTCATTTCGAATTTGTTTTCTTCTTGACATGAACGAATTAAAATAAATGTGTAGGGTGTAGTCTGTGCAGTCTAGACTGATGGCTTCTGGATTCTGATGGTTTCAAAGTCATGTTTGGTATCTGGTGCAAAACTTGTAAATTTCTTTTTGTAGTGTGGGAGTACCGTGTCCAGTGTAGGCCTATGTTATTGTTGGATATGTACAAAGGTGAGTATATGATGTTTTCAAGTATTTCTCATTAGAACCTTTGAAGTGTATCAATAGCACTGTGACGTGTTGTACCCCAATATTTTATCCGGTTATAATTTAATAATTTATTTTTGGGCGATAGTTTACATTTTCCGTTAACCATCTAATACCACAGTTGTTATTTGAGATGTAGCTGCTTTCTTTGCTCCATATTTGAGTCCACCACGTTAGGCGCCCCTCCAAGTGGAGTCAAAAGTGTTGCGCATCGGATTGCGGATTTTGTACGTTGTTTAAAAACACTGTTGGAAATGTTTCCCGTTTTTGTGTAAATGTGATGTTTTATTAATATTTTTATCTACAGAGCTTAGTTTAACGTCAAGTGATTATATCGGATGTGGTCGAATAGAGGTCAGTTTTTAATTCACTCGTGATTAAATTAGGTTTTTTTTTCACTGTTAAGGCTACTATCACCTGGGGCAATTAATAAATAAACGAAAAATACCTCAACTCATTCGTTATACTTTTAAATATTCGCGCTTGCAGTCTGATGTGTTGGAGAAACGCCTGCACTAATCTTGAATCCAACGTCATTGTAATGAGTATGTACACTTTTACTACTCATAGTTAATTCCTACCTAATTCTCTCCTTTTAATTCCGTTGCTTGTCTTCCGCTCCTTCCTTTCTACCCAGTTAAACGTTATCAGTCATACGTTTCACACATCTTTTGTTGCGCTCACACGACCCAAGCTTTATTATTTTTCCTACATACTTTATCGCGTTGGGAATAGCCCCATTACGAACCGAGACTTAAGTTTGAGAACTGCTCGAATATTGTGAGATATATTTTCAAAATCTCTTGAAACATCCTAGAATCACAGATAAATTTGTTTATTAAAATATTTTAGTTTCACATTTTATTTTTGCTTTACAAGTGTAATAAAATTCTTGAGACACCTTGTAACTTTCATTCATTGACTCTTTCAAGCATGGTAGATTGTAGTTTGAAGCACCACAAAGGCCTAAAAGGATGGTGGTACAATTAAAAAAAAATCGTAATTTTTAACGCACAGAAACTCTTTAAAGCCACCTTGTACGCTACGTTTAGAGTGCAGCATTTTACAATACATTAAGTTATAGTTTTTAGGTCGTAATTTCATAAAATTGACAACTGCTACCTCGTGTTTTTGTTGTGATTTTGTGTAATGGTTTTCGTAGTCCTATATGAGTTTTATCTTGTGAGAATTTTGATCTGTTGCAATTGAAATTGCATATTTTCGGATTAGGATGAATACTAATTTCGTAATTTATTTTAAACTTCACTTTTTTATCTGTATATTTTTTAAGTCCAAACTATAGCCCACCATGCATCGACGTACTCTCATCGTGCCTAACCTGAAATCTAATGTTTACAGTTTTCTTGCATTTCAGGCATTATTTCATGTTAAAAATAAAACTGCTTTTAGATTTATCATATCATTAAAAGGATTTAGGATTAATAAATGCATATATTATTATAATATGTTTATCCTTAATATTTATATGTAATATATAACAGCAGTCAATTTTTTTAAAAATTTATTTAAAGTCGCATCAACTGCCTGGTCATTAGCAACTACGGTGGATTATGTAGCTGTAACTGTGGGTTCTGACTTGTAAAATTTCCAGACCGCAGCTGGGAATCGAACCCGGGATCTCCACGTGGTTGGCTAAGGTGTTAACCACTATGCTATGGAGGCGGCTAGTCTTTGTTTTAATTTTAAAAGTACGTTAGTTCCTTCTGTTCGTTTTTAGCATCGGATTAATTTATAAATTTTAGCATCGGACTGTGTTTTGATATACACAGTTGTATAATTATACAACTGTGTATATCAAAACATGTGTTAGCTAGTGTATTGTTTTTAAAATAGATTTGTCATGAGTAAATATGTTTACTTTACTTAACAAAATTAGCAAAATTCTCTATCTTCTCCTTTTATTTTATTGTATGCCATTAACTTATTTTTAGACAGTTGCTGCATGGTGGTCCAATAAATGAACCTCCCATTTACAAAAATGTCAGGCGACAGAATTTTTTTGTGTCATGAATAATAATTTATAATTGAAACAAATCACCTTTCTGAAAGAAAATGAAAAAAAAATTTACAGTTCAATTCCATTTTAAAATCATAGTAGTTTAGAAGCTCTGTCGTATGTTTCAATTTAGCGATTCCGGTTTTGTACTTCATGGGATTTTCTATTAATATCTTTCTTCGTTAAAGCTAGGCATTAATTAGTTTTCTATAATCTGTTAACTAATTGAAAAAATCCATCTCTATTTGATACATGGTTGTCGCGAGGGCAATACACTATCGCTCTCCTTCACTTTGATTTTGCTGACCATTCATTCTATTGTTCCAATGAACCGTCTTGTTCACCATCTTTAAACGTTTGTTAAAAGCCTTAAAAGTTTTACGATTCGGTTTTCTACAATCTAGAAACTTTTACCAGTTTCCAGGCACAACACCTAATCCATTTTTGTTTACCTTACCCTAAATTAACATGTCCGTGTAAGCTCCAAATGAAAACAAATGTGTGTACCACTCATTGTTAATGACTGACAGAATAAAAAAATTAATATATGTTTTGTTCAAATACTGATGAAAATGTTCTTATTAACATCGTATCACATTTCCGATCCAGTTGTTCTTTTGTTTGTAATTAAAGATAAAATTCTCGAACGATTTGAATTTATTTACACGTTATTTATAGCATTTGTTTTAGAATAACTTTCTCTACAATTTTTTTTAAACGGTTTAAGTATTTATTCGCAATAAAAATGTGTTTATGCAAATAATGCATGGCGAAATCTTTCGCTATGCACAACTTTCTAACGAAGCAGTTTCGGACTTATGTTAATGTGATTTCTACCTTATTTTATGCTATAGAGTGATCTCCCTAGATCCACCAAACTGTAAGAGGTACAAGCATTGCGAATTCACCAAACAAAATGTAGTGTAGGAAAGGACTAAAAAAAACAGAAGTAACGGTCCAGCCCTGTTTCACCAGATACTGAAATGAAAACACAGCCAGACTGGTACCATAGGGGCGTAGAAAGGCCTCTACCACTCTGCCTAAAGAAAATTGGGTAATATGATTCGGCAGAGTAAATCCATATTTCCATTTTCTGAATCTTTGCAACACATAACTCAGAAAAACAAACAGGTACAGAAAATCTCGCCGTTGAAGAGCAAAGGTGTGATTCGAAAATCAATCTCGGGTCTAAAAATGAAAATGTTACGCAGACAACTTGGTGTGAAATTAACAAAAACTTTATTTAATTTTAATTATAGTAAAACAAACTAAAATTGAACAAAAATTAAAAATTTGCTAATCTTAAAGTTTAAAAAAATTTGAAAACACCTAAATAATCTATAGATTTTAAATAAATAACAAATTAAAACGAAACTAGTCTAGCGGTGAAAGATTTTAAAAAAAATTTAATTCACAAGACTGAAATGTTATCCGAAGAACAAGAAAGAATATTACCGGTGTCACCGCCACCCCTTCTAATAAATCATTTACTGTGTTGCCGGCTTCAATAGTTCTTCCGGTCTTTGACGGCATAGCGACAAAGCTTTCGGCTCCCCGCCGCAAAGCCCTGTAGCGGCGCCCGACAAACCTTCCGGCTGCCTTTGTCGTCAAGGCCAAACCAGTAGCCGCTCTCTACAACAGCAGCTATATAAAGAGCGCTGCACTGAGCAGAAAGAATCATTTCCAATCAAGACACCGACAGCTTCACATCGAGACAGAAGAGGACGAGCCCAGCCGAGACCAGACGCACCATCCCTGGTCTACGCTACCGGTGGCGGACGCTACATTCCCGCACCGATCAGCCTTCGCCGGCCCGGAGAGAGCCGCCTCGGCCGCGCTAACGGCGGACGGCCTACGCTGACCCGACACTGCGGGGCTCTGGGGGCCACCACTGCCGCGCGCAGTGGGGACCCAACTGCCGCTGAGGGAAGGCTAGGTTTGAACCCGGTAGCCGAGCCGTCACTCTTCGGGCTCCGCTTCCACCACGCCGGCTCGTCATTTCGATTCAGACTACAACGAGACGTCCACCACCGCACACGGCTGCCGGACTCCAGCGAGAACTAATCAACGACCCCGCAACAGAGAAGATGCTGCTTCCGCTCGCCGACCCGTCGCCGTAAGCCGTCGACCGGACCGTCATCGCCCGATGACGCGAGCGATGCCCACAGCGGTCCCTCGACCGAGCCTTACGCCCACCGGACCCGACGAAGCAGCCATCGACGCACTACTGCGAGGGAAGAAGATGACGTCTCCGCTGGACGACGACACGCCGTGTCGCCCAGCCTCCGACCGCCACGACGACTACGACAGACGACCACCGCTTAAACGGCCCTTTTCAGGGCCACCAAATTAATAAGGTTGCCACTTAATGTCGCCATCCGGTGACACCGGACAGAATTATTAAAATTTCATAAAAATTTATTAAAGTTATTTAATTAAAAATTAAAATTAATTTGTTAACAATATGAAAATATCGGATTAAAATAAAAATTTGGCTTTAAGAAAACAAATGTAATCTGAACAAACAACATAGAATGAAATGTAAACATAAACTAATTATTAGAAAATTTAAGTCCAAATGTAATCCATTAACATTTAATCGTGAATACGAGAATAAAGATGACCCATTTTTATTTGAAAATCAGTTAACAAAATATTTAAAACAAGGTAGGTTCTTTACACAAATGACTTTTATGTTACACTCTCTCATTTATGTTAGTGTTAAGTATAGTAAACTAACCAGATCAAACCTAGCAGATTTTTTGGTTGGGAAATCTATTAACCAGGGCCCGTACGTGAAAGATAGTAGTATTATTAACGCTCTCGTTTTGAGCAGGCCACAGGGGTTAGATATGAATCAGAATTATCGAAGTGCGTGCCCTGTGCGCTCACTCATTGCAATCAGGAAAAATTCGGACGCCAAACCTGTTGACTGGAATACTTTAATTTTAAATTTCCAAGGTCTAAGAAAGTAAACGAGCAAAGTTCGTGGCCGTGCGCGCTATGGGTTAGGCTTACTGATTGTTCGAAGTGTAACTTTGCTGGTTTAAAGTTGAATCGTTTTAAAATTTGAAACGTTCAAATTGAATTTGAAGTTAAAGGTTTGAAACTACAAGATTTAATGAGTGAGCGTTTAAGGTTGAGGTATCAAGTTGAGTCTCCTAAATATTTACAAAAATTCTTGGTCATGCCTAAAAAACCTTTGTCTACAAAAGTTTTTACTCATTTATTCTGGGCATTTATTAAATATAACATAATTTTTTTATATTATTAACTCTGAAATTTACGGTCCTTTTTGGTTTTTATGGGCCCAATTCCTGACCGGGTTATTTACTATTCACAATGTTTGTATTTCCTGTAACGTTAATTTTCATACATGTTTGTCGTGAGGAAGGCACAGTACGGTACTTTCGGCGAAACGGTACTATACGCGCGCCAGCTCATGATCTCTGTCGCCTGGGGAAGTGGGGCGGGTGGCCTAATAGAATGTGACTCATATTTTTGTCTTATCGTGCAGTACAAAAACATTTAGTCATCGTGTAAATATTATTATTATTATGTCTATGTATTTATTTATTATAGGCCTACTTATTATTGCTTTTCACAACGGATACACGTGTCACAATATACAGTTGTACATTTGTGCTAATGCGTCTCGGATGTGTTAATCATTATTCATGATTTTTGATCACTAAAGTGATTTTTATTTTGAAATTAAAGTGTGTTAACGTGCCAAAAGTTATTTATTTTGTGTTAGGTAAATTTCAACGTGTATTTTTCATATCTTTTGTTTTATTTTAATATGTCTTCCCGGAAAAATAAAGCGGTAATTCATTCGGAAGTGCGACAAATTATTGCATCAGTTAAAATAAACTGCGATGAAGAATCGCGTAAAGGACCCGGAATTGACTTCACCACTTGACTGAGGTAAAAAAATCATAATCATAATTTGCTACTAATTATTTAGGCCTATAAATTAATGTTATGAAATATATATTTTTTAATTTCCTTATTTTCTATGCTACGTGCATATTTTAATTCCTGAGGACTGCCTGACTCAAACTGTAAATAATTACTAAATATTAATAAATACAACGAAAGAAAAGTAAAAGAGTTACTAGGCTATATTATAGAATAAATTGAAATAATAAAACAAAAGATTACTTTATAATGACAAGAACATTATGATAAATGTTTTTTTTTTATGAATAGTATAATCTTTCACTGCATGCCGTAACACAAATTCCTCACACGGATCACGAGCTGACGCGCTTATAGTAGCTATGGCTGTGCGCGGTGTAGCACGCACGGCCTGGAAATTGCTGGGTGACTAAGAGAGTCGTACTGTACCATTTTCATATTTCACAATACAGTACTTCGTACAATACATTTATTACATACAATACATTTATTAGCCATATACATTTTTTATTGTTGGCCATTTATAATAGGGTACCTATTATGCTAGATTTATTATCTACATTTACATAGCCTTACTTTATGATTAATATTTTTATTACGCAAAACTAAAATATTTGGGGAGGAGTAACAACCTCGTTAAAAAACCTGGGTCCATCTGGCTCCGGATGGTAGCACCCAGTAAGGGCCCCTGCCTAGGGTTACAGGTGAAAAATGGCCAACGGTCTATTTAAGCAGAGGAGGAATTTTCCCAATGGTCAATAGAGCGGAAGAGTCTAGGGGAGTGAACCCCGAATGATAATCCGGCAAGTTCAGGGGCAGAAAGGTGGCAGCCCCACCACTGAACTTAACCTGCGCAGCGCTCGTAACGCGGCCAGGGGATTTCTTAACTACTGGTAGCACCCAAGATAGCCTCGGAAATAGGACCGGGAATGCAGGAAAAAATACTGGAACGTCAAAAAATAAAAAAAGGCCTTGGATAACGGATGTTTTAAATGTAGCCACTTGGAATGTAAGAGGACTGGCGAGTAAGAAACAGGAACTTTCAAGGATTTTAGCCAGGGCTAGGATTGACATTGAGGTTATAACAGAAACGAAAAAGAAACTCAAGGGAACACAGCACATCGGTGATTACTTAATGATATATAGCGGCGTGGGAGGTGACCAGCGTGCAAGTAAAGGAGTAGTTTTGATGATACATAAGAAGTGGCAATCAAGAGTGAAGAATTACCAATATGTATCAGATCGTGTAGTTACTGCACAACTCCAGCACTCACGTGGGACGCTTCTGATGATCGGTGTTTATGCTCCGGAAGAGGGTAAACCGGTGGCAACTGAAGAACTATGTAAGAAACTTCAAAATCTCGTCACTGCTAATGGAAGGAAGGTAGACGTCGTAATTGCAGGTGATATGAATGCTCGGGTAGGGAATCAACCAATAAAAGATGTAGTGGGAAGTTTTGGTGAGAATTTATGTAACAAGAATGGCGATGTTCTTAGAGAATTTGCTACGTTCAATGAACTAAAAATAACAAACACGTTTTTTAGGAAACGCGATATACATAAATATACATGGACGGCTCGAGGTACACGCTCATTAATTGATTACATTATTGTTAATAAAAGACTATCAAGCCAAGTGAAGGACACAAGAATTTATAGGGGATACGATTTATCTACAGACCATTACCTAGTTGTCTCGAAAGTTATATTATATACAGCATGGAAGAAAACTCGCTCAACTTCTAAGAGGGTCGAGAAGAAGCAGGTATATAAAGTGCATCTACTGAGGGATCAGTCGGTGAGAAAGTTATACGTAAACAGACTCAATGAGGTATTGGCAAGAGTAGCTAGTAGTGATGATGTTGAAGAGGAATGGCTTAATATATAAAGACGTCAATTGAGAAAGCTGCTGCAGAAGCTTTAGGGACATAGTTTAAATCAGGGAGTAGGAAGGGTTTAAAGATCTGGAATAGGGAGATCGAAGCATCCATTAATAAAAAACAGGAGCAATACAAACGCATGCTAAATAGTAAAAATGACACAACAGCCTTGTACCGGCTAGCAAGAGCAGATGCAAAAAGACTAGTGAGAGAAGCTCATAACCAGTCATGGAATCGCTTTATTAGTGAAGTAGAGAACGACCTGCATGGACAACAGCAAATGGCTTATAAAGTTATGAAGCACCTAAACGCAGATGTCAGAGTCAGTACGGTTAGAGGTGATATCAGAGAAGGATTGGGTCGACCATTATAGTGAATTATGGCGTGACGTCTTAAGAACTAATAGTGGTTTAGTGAAGATGCTTTGTGATAACTGTAACCCAGATATGATCTCAATGGAAGAACTTACCACAGCTCTACAGCATGGGAAGAATAGGAAAGCAAGTGGTTTGGATGGTTTGAGGATGGAACTCCTAAAATATGGTGGCCTCTTTTTAGGCCTTCGTCTGCTACATCTATACAATATGTGCTGGAAAAGCCATAAAGTACCGAAAGACTGGAATTCAGCAAAAATAATTAACTTGTTTAAAAAAAATGATAGAAATCTATGTGCCAATTATAGAGGTATAACACTGTTAAACACAGGCTATAAGCTGTATGCATCCGTGGTCAATGAACGTTTAAAAGTATTGGCAGACTGTTTGATAAATGAGGAGCAGATGGGTTTCAGAAAGGGGAGGTCGTGTACGGACGCTGTATTTGTTCTTAAATTGATGATACAAAAAAGAAGGGAGTTTAATCTAGAAACCCATCTAGTGTTCATTGACTTTGAAAAGGCCTTTGATAGTGTTAATAGAGAGCAGCTCTGGGAGATAATGTATTTGCAAGGATATCCCCCACATCTGATATCAGTAGTACAGAGTTTGTATGAAGATACAGCTGTCCATATACAGGTTGGAAATAGACTGACATCAGCGATTGATACAAATAAGGGGATGAGACAGGGTTGCAGTTTGTCTCCGACGCTTTTTAATATATATATAGATTGGATTCTGAACAAGTAAAAGGAGAGAATAAATGCTGGTGTACAAATCGCCGATTATGATTTAAGCTGTTTGCTATATGCGGATGATCAGGTAATTATCATGGAAACGGAAAATGATTTGCAGAAAGCTGTGTTTGAGCTACAAAAGATCTGTGAGGGTTATGGAGTGAAGCTATCTGCCGCTAAGTCAAAGACTATGGCCTTTAAGGGCAAGTATCCAGTCAGAACGAAAATCGTTACACATGATAAGGTTTTAGAACAAGTCTCGCATTTTAAATATTTAGGATGTGAGGTAAGCTTTTTAAAAGATGACGATGTTATGAATAAACTGAATAAGTTTAGAACAATTTGCGGGACAATACATCGAACTTTGAAAAATAAGACAAGAAAGGATACAATAATTAAACTGTACAAAACTATGGCAGTCCCGGTTTTGCTGTATGGCAGTGAAAGCTGGACCTTGACGCAACGAGAGAGATCTCTAATACAAAGTGCAGAAATGAGGTTTTTAAGGGCGACGGCAGGCTATAATTGACTGGACATGAAACGTAATGAGAGTATTCGAGCAGAATTACAGGTCCAACCACTATTAGACAGCATTGCGCGCTACAATTCCAGGTGGTGCGAACATGTGAATAGAATGCGAGAGGAAAGACTACCAGTCCAAATATTAAGTTATGCCCCACGGGGTAGACGTGATAGAGGAAGACCGCTACGAAGATGGGTGCCGGAACAGGCTTTAGGCCTATCCGTGTTTGGGTGATGATGATGATGAACTAAAATATTTATATGCAATTAATTTTAAATTTAAATACATTAAGAGTAAACATACATATTCTTTGAGCCGTTGAAACGTAGATTTCGAATGTTTTGATGTTTGCAAAATGTCAATTTTTAAAAAGTTATGAGTAAAGTAGATAGAGGGGCGCAGGCATCAGCAGTGTCATTAAATTGTTTATTCTCACTGTCTTCACTAAATTCGTCACTACTACTTTCTTCAATGTTACTTTTGAAACGATCTAAGACATTGTCAAACTCCCTCTGGAAGTACACACTCTTAACTTGTTTACTTTGCTACACACGGCCTGCTTGATCGTTTCCAATTCTTGAGAAAGCGTCATTACACAATTGCATTACATTATTTTAAAAGTTTACATTTATATCTGTCTATTTTGAAAGATACGTTTCTCGTCGATACACAATCGTTAATATTCTCCCAGATTAGCTCGATTGATCCGGATCTGGGTGATAAGGCAGCAATCTGAGAGGGACGTGACCATTGGTGCGCAATAGTTTATCGAAATGGTACTTTCTTTCGGTGGATTTATATTTTTAACAAGTTCGTAAAACTCCGGTTTCATCATTGAATCTGAGAAAGGGACCTCCGCGCGCATCCTCTCTGGCGAAGTTCATAGCTATCGTTCCAACAGAACAACTAATAAGGCCATAATCTTAAAAATCCCGTTTTAACAGATGTTGATGAAAAATAAACAGAGAATCGCTAATTTCCGCTAAACTAAAAGTTTTACACAAAAATGCTTAAATAAGAGTTGTAGATTTTTGTATTTTCTGTAACAAAAATTATATAGGCCTATACATATTTGTTGTAAAATTCATACTAAGCCTGCGTCACTGGGTGGCGACATAAAGTGGCGAGATAAAACTTTCAAATGTTGGTGGCCCTGAGAAGGGCCGTGTGTGGGTTTCTGCCGGGTTGGACAAATTTTGGTTGATGGCCCTGAAAAGGGCCAGTAAAAACATTTATGAATTGGTCCTGAGAAGGACCGATGAAGACAGCGCGTGGCTGCGAGAGCTGTGGTGACGGCTGCTGAGTCGCTCGCTGCTGCGGCAAGTCACATAATATCTTCCTTCACTGTCGTGCATCCAGTCAGCCGACCTTGGTCGGAGTTGTAGAGTGCAATGAGGATTGACTCAGTGCCGTGCTCTTAGTCAGTGCTGTGGTAGGGGCAGTTTTTACCTTTGCATTGGTGACAAAGGCCTCTGTCAGTACGCCGGAAGAGGTTCTATCGGTACTGCCAAAGGGTCTGTCACGTGGACAAAGGTCGGGAGAAGTATTGCTACAGTTATTTATTAGAAAGGACGGCGGTGACAGCTGCAATGTTAAAAATACTATTAACAGATTTTGTTAAGAAGAAAATAGAAAATCACTATTTGTCGCTAATCCAAGGGTTGTACAAAAAAATGCTTGAAAACAAATTTGTAGTTTTTCGTATTTCCTGTAACTTTAATTATATAAATTTTTGTCGTGAAATTTTTACTTTTTCCTCTGTCACTCTTTATTTAGGCCTACACTGTAATTTTTACACAAGTAAGTGTGATTATTAATATAATTATTGTGTAAATAATAAGCGTTTATGCACGCAGTAAACTAACAAGCAAGAAAACGACTGCAGTATGTTTACAGATTTGGATTATAACGGTAAAGACCTTTGAGCGCATGCGTAGTTATACCACAAAACTCCCTCTCACTCGCTCGGCTATGGGACATTAGTTCGTCTGATACCTATACACATTGCTACACTAATCTCTAAGGTCCGTCTCGGGATCTGGATAAATTAAATAATTAACACACTAAAGTTTAAATTACAAGTATTTATTACAACTAAGAATTACAATTAAATAAGTGACTAAAATCCACTAGTACATTACAATTCAATTATTTAAAAAATAACAAACTAAATATAATTAACTAATACAGTAAATAACTTAACCAATTTACTTATTACTACTTCCAAAAATATACAGAATAAACGTCAAACAATGAACAGTAACGCTAACCTTTTCTAACGTAACCGTTAAGCACTACGGGATTCGCTCATTCAAACACAGATAAGTCGAAACTGACTAGACCGTAAACAAACCGGCGTTTTTATAGTTGAGCTAATGGAGAGTTCAAGAAGAGAGATTTTCGATACAATAATAAATACAAAATCCTTCTAACGGCTTCTGGATAAATCTTATCAACTGTAAACAAATCAGGATTGAACAGAAGGAGTTACAAAAAGGTCAATTATCTTAATACGTAGATTTCCGGTTCTCACAATAAACCTGTACTCCATGTACTATGAAATACTATTTATACACATTATATTTTTAACTATTACCCGGAAAACCATATTTATTACTCTTATTATTAGGCCTACTACTTATTTATTAACGTTAATATTTAAAAATTCTCTGTCCTTTCGAAAACTCCCGATTACCCTTTCCTTTTCAATATTGTTACAATATCATGAAACAAACCCATTTGAGAATCATTTCTGTTTTGTTCAATATCAACGATCCACTGTCACAAACCTATTACTTCATACTGTAAAACTTATATCCTTCATTAACCTAAGCAGGATAAGGCAATCTTTCTTATAAAAAACTAAACAAAGTTAAGTTTTCCTGTATCAATTTAATTTTATAAATCTATTGTTCCCTTATATCTCGATAATCTTTCACAATGTCCCCGACCGGGGCCAATGACACGTGGCAAAACCTTACTTGCAGGCGTGTAGAGAGCGAAGCCCGAAGAGTGACGGCTCGGCTACCGGGTTCAGGCCAAGCACTCCCTCAGCGGCAGTTGGGTCTCACAGCAGCGTGGTAGTGGTGGCCCCCAGAGCCCCACAGTATCGGGTTGGCGTAGGCCGTCGGCCGATAGCGCGGTCGAGACTATTCTTTCCCGTCTTGTTCACCTCTCTCTTCACCGTGGTGCGATCAGGCACGCACGGGCTTCCTTCGGCGGCCGCGTACGCGGAGGCTGACCAGGAATGTTGCATCTGGTTTGGTTGGGCTCTTCTTCTTTCTTCTCCGTTCCGGGGGTGGATGGCCTCTTAAATCCCCCTCCCGCAAGTCCACTTCATGGTGGATGGAAGGGACTGCTGGTTGCGCATCGTTAGCGCTCCCCGCGGCAGGTAGGTTCTGCGACCGTCTGCAGGCGCTGATAATGGTGGGACAGTCGGCGACAACAAATCGTTTACATTATATATTTAAACATAATTAATTTTCATACTACATAACAAAAGTGAAAATGTATGTTTTTTTTATTCAAACCCTTCGCTTAAACTTTAAACACATACTATACATAAATATGTATAGACACGATAAAATGGTCCTAACGATATGGTTTCTATGAAATATTTTGAACTTCTTACCAAATTCTTATTATATAATATTCTTTTTTATAATTTATAAAATTTAGTTAAAATTTTCCTGAATACATTTACTAAAAGTATTAACTCCATAACTGTATTTCTTTCCTTTATTTAAAAAAAAGTACATTTCTTTAAAAAAAAAACCTAAAAAAACTGTTAAAAAAATGAACGAATAACTTTGGTAAACAAAAGTAGATATAAGAGCCGAAAAGACTTCCACTTTTGGTCTCTTGTTTAAAGCAATTATATTTCTACAAAAAGCAATATAATATTCCACAGTCAATTGACTATAGACTAAAAGTCGTAAAGTACAAAGTTTAATTAAAATAATAGATAAAAAAAACTATAGTACACTCCACAGAACCATGCAGCATATAGAAACAGACTACGGGTAAAGAGTCGGTGAAAAGGATGCGTAATCATGTTTCACTCTACCAACGCGTTCAGTCTAAACAACCGGCGAACGACCGGATGTTTTACAATAGGCCTACTCTATGAATTCTTTCTACTGGTACTACTCGTATATTGTATTTAGTATGTGTTTCAAAGTATATAGCTAGTTTTATCTGAAAAGCAAAGAAAATTTTTTGTAATTCGAATAGATCGCGCTACGTTCGATCACAATTTTAATACATTATTTTTTTGACGTGCTGCACGGTTCCATGGGATAGACTATATTACACTGACCGCATTGGCGTAGTTGTTAACGTGCTCGCCTCTCATCATGCGGTCTTTGGTTCAAATCCCACTGCACGGCATATTATCATACGTTACAAAAAATGAATTTCATCCTTCACAGTTACAACCCAACGTCGTCGCTAAAGACCACTCTAGTTGATGCGATGTTAAATAAACAAAAAAAAAAATCTGGTGTGAAACACTCACACAACTCTCTCTTGCCAATGCAAATAATTAACAATAAACCTAACATTAGTAATAAAACATTAGAAATAAATAAAAAACTAACCTCACAAACATAACCTAATTTTAATCATGAGTGAAGGACGCGAAATGAAAATCAACATCAGTTTGACTTAAAATTAGGGAAAATCACTTTTTCACGATAAACTAGGCTCTGTAGAGAAAAATGCTGAAAATTAAAATTGTGGATCTTTTAATTTCCTATAAATTTTATTATATGCACTTTTGTCATACTAAGGCCGAAATCGAAAAAAAAACGATTTTTCACACGTTTTCGTGAGAAAAAAAACGAAAAATTGCTAATTACCGCTACACTAAGCGTTATACAAAAACTGTTTGAAATAAAATTTGTAGGATTTTTAATTATATAAAACTTTATTATGTACATTTTTTCGCTATTAAAGTCACAATCTTAAAATCAATTTTTTACTTGAAAACAGCCTTAACAAAAATTTCAGCAAACGTGGCGCCTACCCATCTTGTAGAACATAAAAAATTTTGTAAATGAGGTGATTTAAAAAAAAATCGTTGGGCCAGTTTGAGAAAATCGCAAAAAAGTGAAAAATTACACGAATAAACTACTACTTCCGATTGACCGATTTTGATAAAAGTGTTCGTGTCGGGTCCGGTAGTGGTATGCAACTTAAGTTTTAAGTTTCAAGTTCGTGCGATGTTCCGTTCTTGAGATATTCTGTTCACACACACAAACACACACACACACACACACACACACATACACACACACAAACACACACACACGCACGCACGCACACACACACACTACTCAGAGAGAGAAAGAGACACACATGGACACACAGACCAATCTCTAAAAAAAATGTTTTTTTGGATTCATGTGGTCTGAAAACGTGTAGATCCGGTGAAAACTCGATTTCTTAAAATCTACATGAAAACAATACTTCCCTTCCTATATATTCGTATATAGGCAAGAGAAAGTAATAAAGAACTATTACAACTAACTCAGTGATTAGTTACGTAAAATAGTACGTTGTATTTAAAGTTCTACTTATATATTAATTTTAATTTAAAACAGGGTTTTGAGAATTAAAATAAAAAGTATACAAACGTGTTTTAAATACATTTTTGTCATACGGTTGAGAATTAAAATAAAAAGTATACAAACGTGTTATAAATACATTTTTGCCATACGGTTGAGAATTAAAATAAAAAGTATACAAACGTGTTTTAAATACATTTTTGTCATACGGTTGTCATCCATTTTTTACAGGTGACCGTAAAATTTTCGTCGTCATTTTCTACACGTTCATTTTCCTTGTATAGTTCTTTTCGACTTTGTAACAATCATTTTTCATCAAAATAGGTCAACCAGAAGTAGTAGTACTCGTGCGATTTTTAACTTCTTACAATTTTCTAGTAATTGAAATAAGAGAACTTGCATAAAACGTCGTCAAGGGTTTATCCCCAGTTTTATAAGGAAACGGTTCGTTTATTTCAAACGACGACAAAAACAGGTCGTTTGCGTAAATGCAATCGTAAATGTTGCTGGTTATTAGTTATAGTTAATTAAAAACAGGTAACAAAACGCACACACAAGACTATGAAATGACAGCCTTCGTAGCGTAGTAGCACGCTAGCTGCCAGCGCGGAGGTTCCGGGTTCGGTTCGCGGCTAGGGTCTGAAAATTTTCACATCTCTAAACACACTGTTCCATAACCCTCGAACTACAAGCGTAAGTCAATTATTATCTACAATGTAGTTATAAAATTTTATTGTAATCAAATAGGAAACTTAAAAGTACATCATTTTTCGACATAGTCCCCTTGCTTTTCAACACACTTGGTCCATCGTTGTTCATGTTTCCTGATGCCCTCATAAAAGAAGATATTTTCGTGTTGAGATACGAGCCACGAATGCACCGCTTCTTTCAATGCTCGTCCGAGGTAAATCGACGGCCCCTTAATGCCTTTTTGAGTGGACCAAACAAGTGATAATCAGAAGGAACAAGATCGAGACTATAAGGAGGATGAGCCAGTACTTCAAAATGAGTTTCTGGAGCGTTTCACCAGTGTGGGCAGCAGTATGCGGACGGGCGTTGTCGTGCACCAACACAACACCTTTCGACAGCAGTCCTCAGCGTTTGCTTCGAATTGCAGGCTTTAGCGCAATTGAAAGCACTAAGTTGGAATGTAATTTGTTATGATGGTCTGTCTCTCAGTAGGACACATGCTTCTCCTTATATTTTGTATCTTTTTTTGACGATTTTGTCACAAATTAAATTGAATAGGCGGAGACATTCAGTAATATTGGAAAAACATTTTTTTTCATGTTTTAGATAAATAAAAAAATGTCAGGTGAAACTGACCTGTAGGCTAACGGTTTGCTAGCAGTACAGGGTGAGTTCCCCATCTTCATTTTCCTCTGGTTTTAATAATTTCAAGATCGTTATGATTCTATAGACTAGCTGTAACAGTACTCATAACATTGACGGTTGTCATATTTATAAGGAGTTCATACCAGTCTGACGTCGCACAAAATTGCTCGTATTGAGTGAGCGACTGGCGGTTAGACGGCTAGCTTTTTAACTGCTCGTATAGGTAATGAAAATAAACATTGTTTATCTTAAAGTACAATACATTAAATGGAAGCTAAATGTATATAGATAACTCTGATTTACTTACATTTTACCGTTTCTTAAATGGAGATCTATAATTTTAATCAGAAATGCACTAAAAAAATTTACTTTTCATAAGCAAAATAAACTATCTCAAGATTTCATCAACACACAACTAGGTAATGGCTGAAAAACAATGTAGCCACTTCAGTTATACAAACCTACAATCATATTAGAGATTTTAGTTCAGTATGTTCAATCCAGAGTTCATCACATTCGATGGCCCACTTAACCCGCAGGCCCAGTTAACCCCAGTCTCCCAATAATTTTTAGTGGGATAATGGAATATTATAATAGTGTGATAGAATAGTGTGATAATGGAGTGATCAAAGAGTGAATTTAAGGAGCACATGATGAATAATGCTCCCCCAGGCAGCAAACGTGTTGCATCCTTGTCTGGATGGATAACAAGTGATCTTTTTCTGCCACTACTACGACACTTTGCAGCTCATGAAAGACCAAGCAAGGAAAGACCAAAATTAATTATTTTAGACAACCATGAAAGTCATTTGAGCATATTAGCCATTGACTTTGCTCGTGATAATGGAATAATTTTGTTAACATTGCCTCCGCACTGCAGCCATCGACTCCAACCACTGGATGTGGCTATTTTTGGGCCTTTTAAAAAAATCTATAATCAATCAGCAGACACGTGGTTAGTAAATCACCCAGGACGCGTTATAACAATTTATGATATTGCAGAGTTAGTAGGTAAAGCATGTCCATTAGCGTTTACTCCAAGAAATATTATAAGTGGTTTCAAAAAATGTGGTATTGAGCCTTTTGATCCCAATAATTTCTCTGCAGAAGATTTTCTTTCTTCTTCTGTTACTGATAGACCTGAGTTAATTGAACCCTCCAACCAAGTTAATCACTCAGCCACAAACAGAACAACAGCGATGAATTCAGAAGCACCCTCTACATCTACTTCTACTGACAATGTTCTTAGCCAAACTCCTTCAAGACCCTTAACTTCAAAAATAATAACACCAGAACAAATACAAACATATCCCAAAGCCCCGAAAAAACTAAAAACTAAAAAGGCTAAACAAAAATCAAGTTCAGTTGTATTAACGAGCACGCCAGAAAAAGCAAAATTATTAGAGAAGGAAGCCCAAAAAGAAGAAAAATTGAAAAGGAAAATAGCGGCTCAAAGACGAAAAATTTTATTATGCAAAATACCAGAAGTAAAAAGCTGTAAAAAGAAACAGACCAGAAAACTTATTGATGAGGATTCATCAGAATCAGAAACTGATTTACCATCATGTAATTCAGATTCAATCGATGAATTTGAATTCAGTGACATAGACAACGATGAGGACTACCCTTATAAATTAGAAATTGGTTGTTTTGTACTAGTTAAAGTCTTTGGGAAAACAAAAACAATTTTAGTTATTATGTGTTAGAAATTAAAGAACTGCATGAAGAGGGATTTGAGGGAAATTTTTATAAGAGTTTCGGAAACCTACAAGTTTACAGCCACTGATGAGGAAGCATTTATTAGGAATAATGACTGTGCCTTAATTTTACCAGGTCCTGATAGATATAATAGTGGACGATTTGCTAATATGATTTCATTCCCTGTTAATTTAACAAATTATAGTCCTTTATTTTAATATTGGTATCCTAAACTATGTTTGTTCAAAAACTTTTTATACCTGTCTTGGAAGTAAATGTTTAAACCTATTGGTTCATGATTTTCATATTTTTTTATTTCTTATGAGAAATTTAACCTACCTGTTTAGGCCTATAAGTATATTTAGCCTATACATTTTTTCTGGTATTCAAAGAAATTCTGTTGTAGGCTAGGTTTATTTTTATAGTGTAGGCTAAGTGATCTAGTGTTTAGTTTTATTCTAGCTCTAAATTAAGATTAAAACATTTAAGTTTATATTTTAAAAATTTATATTAATTTTTTTAGCGTAGGACAACTTTTTTTTTATTAATGTACAAAAAATATTATTTTAATGTTATTTTAAT
The DNA here is from genome assembly GCA_035578175.1 of Catonia carolina. NCBI lineage: Eukaryota > Metazoa > Arthropoda > Insecta > Hemiptera > Achilidae > Catonia > Catonia carolina. The sequence goes on from JAQMRL010000004.1 coordinate 8,590,534, forward strand.
TTTTGATTGTTCTATTGTATCCAGCCTAGGCTATATTGTAGTGTAAGAAATCTAGTGTTCAGTTTTATTCTAGTTCTAAATAAAGATTAAGACATATTTTAGGTCTATATTTAAAAAAATTATATTGAATTTTTATCTTACAAATATTTTTTATGATGGTACAAAAATATTATTTTAATGTTGTTTTAATTTTTGATCGTGTTACTGTAGGCTACTGTTTATTATTAATTCTACTATTATAATTATAATTTCATACTGCATATTTTTTGTAATGTATTAAAAAGTTATTATGACAACAACCTTCATTAACAAACATTAATTCTCTTCATTCCTACCTGCGTAGTACTTACATATTTCAATGGCCCACTTAACCCGTGTATGTGGCTCACTTAACCTGAACATGGTGGTTAACTGAACCACTTGTCCATATTACTATTTATATAAATATTATTATATGAAAAATTAAGATTAAATAATCTACTATAGTAAATAGCACAGTGCATAGAATAAGGAATGTATGCATTACATAAAATTTGGCAAAACTTTTAAGAAATAAGAAATATAAGGCATGAAGAAAAAATGGCCCAGTTAACCCCGGTCTCCCCTACAGAAGAGTCAAAGAAAATGAGTAAAAACAATGTTAAAAATAATAATGATTTTAAACTAGTAATATATTATTAAAACCAAGTGCAGGTAGATTTATAAAATTTGTATTAGCAATACAACTATAGCTGTAGCAGATTCCCCCACTTCACACAAATATTAATGGTTAGCATACCAAGGAGAATTCGTTCTATACTCTATCATCACTTTACAACAAGACTTGCTACACACAGAATACGCAGCAAACAAAGAATAAAAATTCGATTTAATGCTACTATCTGCAGCCAAGTGTTTCATTTAATTAAAATATATAACCATTTATATTTATTTATAATTTACAAAACAAATTATAATGATTTGTTAAATTTAAGTTATAACTCAACTTAATAAAATTTTCTTCAATAATACCATCAATACTGCATCCACTTCTATCAATCAATCAAAATCAATTGTATATTCGACACATAAATTTAACAATAATACGCATTTTTCTGTAGATAAATTCCGTTCTGTTGTGTTTCATTATCAGACGGAGTAGTGGGGTAACAAGTAATTCTCTTAAACCTATTATTTTACTCATTCAGCTGAAACTAATCCTAATTTCGTAAGTGGAAGAAACGAAAAAATGCCGTCTGCATTAGCAGCAATTGCAAAAGAGTCAAACGTTAAAAAACCACTCCCGGTTGACAAAATTCGATAAAAATGTTTGTGTAATATAACCGTTATGGTATCTAACTTAAGGTCCAAAAATCAACTTCTTACATTAATCTGTTCTTCAAATAATTTGTTCACCCATAAACACACATATACGACAAAACCAACATAGACAAATCGGTAACTTATCGTATAACGTATGATTGATATAAATAGTATCAATTATTTTAGAAATATACTTTCACATACGAGTACACCTCACACACTCAACCCACACTGTTTCTTACTATGCTTGGTCAAACTAGACCACTCCCGTTCTCTCACTCTCACTCTCTCAGACTGATGTCCGTTTTATACGCTGATCTTCCGTCTCTCTCACTCACATACTAGCACGCTACGCTCAATCGAACCCGTTAAGGTTTCACTGTTTTCCGTCAAAGTTGAGTTCTGCGTTTGTTCTTCGTGGAAGCCCTTGAGCTTGGAAACGGATCGTTAGGACGCGGCAGTTTAAGCGCCGCGCCGTTTCAATACAGTTTTATTTTCATTACCTATACGAGCAGTTAAAAAGCTAGCCGTCTAACCGCCAGTCGCTCACTCAATACGAGCAATTTTGTGCGACGTCAGACTGGTATGAAATCCTTATAAATATGACAACCGTCAATGTTATGAGTACTGTTACAGCTAGTCTATCGAATCATAACGATCTTGAAATTATTAAAACCAGAGGAAAACGAAGATGGGGAACTCACCCTGTACTGCTAGCGAACCGTTAGCCTACAGGTCAGTTTCACCTGACATTTTTTTATTTATCTAAAACATGAAAAAAAATGTTTTTCCAATATTACTGAATGTCTCCACCTATTCAATTTAATTTGTGACAAAATCGTCAAAAAAAGATACAAAATATAAAGAGAAGCATGTGTCCTACTGAGAGACAGACCATCATAACAAATTACATTCCAACTTAGTGCTTTCAATTGCACTGAAGCCTGCAATTCGAAGCAAACGCTGAGGACTGCTGTCGAAAGGTGTTGTGTTGGTGCACGACAACGCCCGTCCGCATACTGCTGCCCACTTTGGTGAAACGCTCCAGAAACTCATTTTGAAGTACTGGCTCATCCTCCTTATAGTCTCGATCTTGTTCCTTCTGATTATCACTTGTTTGGTCCACTCAAAAAGGCATTAAGGGGCCGTCGATTTACCTCGGACGAGCATTGAAAGAAGCGGTGCATTCGTGGCTCGTATCTCAACACGAAAATATCTTCTTTTATGAGGGCATCAGGAAACATGAACAACGATGGACCAAGTGTGTTGAAAAGCAAGGGGACTATGTCGAAAAATGATGTACTTTTAAGTTTCCTATTTGATTACAATAAAATTTTATAACTACATTGTGGATAAAAATTGACTTACGCTTGTAGTTCGGGGGTTATGGAACAGTGTGTTTAGAGATGTAAAATTTTCAGACCCTAGCCGCGAACCGAACCCGGAACCTCCGCGCTGGCAGCTAGCGTGCTACTACGCTACGAAGGCTGTCATTTCATAGTCTTGTGTGTGCGTTTTGTTACCTGTTTTTAATTAACTATAACTAATAACCAGCAACATTTACGATTGCATTTACGCAAACGACCTGTTTTTGTCGTCGTTTGAAATAAACGAACCGTTTCCTTATGGAAACTGTTATGTTTATACATTAAAAAACCGTTTAAGAAAACGTGTGTAAAAACTGGGGATAAACCCTTGACGACGTTTTATGCAAGTTCTCTTATTTTAATTACTAGAAAATTGTAAGAAGTTAAAAATCGCACGAGTACTACTACTTCTGGTTGACCTATTTTGATGAAAAATTATTGTTACAAAGTCGAAAAGAACTATGCAAGGAAAATGAACGTGTAGAAAATGACGACGAAAATTTTACGGTCACCTGTAAAAAATGGATGACAACCGTATGACAAAAATGTATTTAAAACACGTTTGTATACTTTTTATTTTAATTCTCAACCGTATGACAAAAATGTATTTATAACACGTTTGTATACTTTTTATTTTAATTCTCAACCGTATGACAAAAATGTATTTAAAACACGTTTGTATACTTTTTATTTTAATTCTCAAAACCCTGTTTTAAATTAAAATTAATATATAAGTAGAACTTTAAATACAACGTACTATTTTACGTAACTAATCACTGAGTTAGTTGTAATAGTTCTTTATTACTTTCTCTTGCCTATATACGAATATATAGGAAGGGAAGTATTGTTTTCATGTAGATTTTAAGAAATCGAGTTTTCACCGGATCTACACGTTTTCAGACCACATGAATCCAAAAAAACATTTTTTTTAGAGTTTGTTCTGTGTGTCCATGTGTGTCTCTTTCTCTCTCTGTGTAGTGTGTGTGTGTGTGTGTGTGTGCGCGTGCGTGTGTGTGTGTGTGTGTGTGTGTGCGCGCGCGCGTGTGTGTGTGTGTGTGTGTGTGTGTGTGTGTGTGTGTGTGTGTGTGTGTGCGTGTGTGTGAACAGAATATCTCAAGAACGGAACATCGCACGAACTTGAAACTTAAAACTTAAGTTGCATACCACTACCGGACCCGACACGAACACTTTTATCAAAATCGGTCAATCGGAAGTAGTAGTTTATTCGTGTAATTTTTCACTTTTTTGCGATTTTCTCAAACTGGCCCAACGATTTTTTTTAAATCACCTCATTTACAAAATTTTTTATGTTCTACAAGATGGGTAGGCGCCACGTTTGCTGAAATTTTTGGTAAGGCTGTTTTCACGTAAAAAATTGATTTTAAGATTGTGACTTTAATAGCGAAAAAATGTACATAATAAAGTTTTATATAATTAAAAATCCTACAAATTTTATTTCAAACAGTTTTTGTATAACGCTTAGTGTAGCGGTAATTAGCAATTTTTCGTTTTTTTTCTCACGAAAACGTGTGAAAAATCGATTTTTTTTTCGATTTCGGCCTTAGTATGACAAAAGTGCATATAATAAAATTTATAGGAAATTAAAAGATCCACAATTTTAATTTTCAGCATTTTTCTCTACAGAGCCTAGTTTATCGTGAAAAAGTGATTTTCCCTAATTTTAAGTCAAACTGATGTTGATTTTCATTTCGCGTCCTTCACTCATGATTAAAATTAGGTTATGTTTGTGAGGTTAGTTTTTTATTTATTTCTAATGTTTTATTACTAATGTTAGGTTTATTGTTAATTATTTGCATTGGCAAGAGAGAGTTGTGTGAGTGTTTCACACCAGATTTTTTTTTTTTGTTTATTTAACATCGCATCAACTAGAGTGGTCTTTAGCGACGACGTTGGGTTGTAACTGTGAAGGATGAAATTTATTTTTTGTAACGTATGATAATATGCCGTGCAGTGGGATTTGAACCAAAGACCGCATGATGAGAGGCGAGCACGTTAACAACTACGCCAATGCGGTCAGTGTAATATAGTCTATCCCATGGAACCGTGCAGCACGTCAAAAAAATAATGTATTAAAATTGTGATCGAACGTAGCGCGATCTATTCGAATTACAAAAAATTTTCTTTGCTTTTCAGATAAAACTAGCTATATACTTTGAAACACATACTAAATACAATATACGAATAGTACCAGTAGAAAGAATTCATAGAGTAGGCCTATTGTAAAACATCCGGTCGTTCGCCGGTTGTTTAGACTGAAGGCGTTGGTAGAGTGAAACATGATTACGCATCCTTTTTACCGACTCTTTACCCGTAGTCTGTTTCTATATGCTGCATGGTTCTGTGGAGTGTACTATAGTTTTTTTTATCTATTATTTTAATTAAACTTTGTACTTTACGACTTTTAGTCTATAGTCAATTGACTGTGGAATATTATATTGCTTTTTGTAGAAATATAATTGCTTTAAACAAGAGACCAAAAGTGGAAGTCTTTTCGGCTCTTATATCTACTAACAAATAACGAATAACAAGAAAAATACGATTAACCAAACGTTTGTTAGATTAGACTCATTCTGTGTCTTGTTAAATCCACTTATTTCTAGGAATACCGAAACTCAACTTAGAATAAATTTTCTGTAAAACTAGTTACCCTTAATTCCTTAAATCTTTATTATTATTAATTTAATGTTTTCAACCCTTTTTTAATTAAGAGGCGAAAGAAACCTTTCGAATTGTCTATAAGGGAATAAATTCGTGTTTAATGGCCAAAGTTTCATCTGAAATAGAATTGCATTTACCATTGCAGTTCCAAAACATCATTATTTTCTAGTTTAGGCCTTCTTTGGACCGCGTTAAACCTTTCGCATGATGGTCTGTTCCCTCTGTCTTTCTTCCCACAACTTCTTCATTCTTCCACTCATCTCCTTTTTTTCGTATGACCACTTGTATGCTGATTTCTCAGAATCAATGTTTCGGCTTTTAAAAACCTTATAGTTTTCTACGGGCTTTCTGAATGTATCTCTGGCCTGACATTAATTTTTATTATGTTAAACTACGTAGTTTTAAATTCATGAAAAATAGTCCGGACCATTTTAGACTTGGGATATTTTCTAGAAAAATTAATCCTTAGTTAATTTATTATTAAGTTTAGTACGTTATTATTATAATTACTATTACTATTGAAACTTTAGAACTTCGTCACCATAAAATCATTCGATATTTTTCCCTTTATTTTACCTCATTGCCTTTTGGCTATTAAGTTGGCCTTTTGGCTATATTAAGTTGGCAAGACTGTTTGAAATATAAGAATCGACTATTCCTTATCTACCATGGTAGGAGCAGGAAGTTTTAAATTTTGACTTTATATAAATTTTAATTTACTGAAGATGTGTACAAGATACAAGAAAGCGCAATAAACATTGGTAAGTGTTTTATGTTACCGTATACTGATGGTTAGAAAAATATATATTTCAATTTTAAATAATACGGCTGTTTAAAACTCCTACATAAAATGTTTAATAAAATAATATATATATACATCCCGCTAACAATTCCGCGTCTTTTCAAAAAGCGTGCATTTCGCACATCTCTTATTTGAAGAGTATATTCAACTTTGATGAGAGTATATAGGGTATTTGTTACACTTACACTCTGAGTTTTGGTATTGGTTTGTCCTGATATTGAAAATTGAGCTATTTTCAATTTTATTCACTAAGCTATCAATTCAGACTCCTTTCAAATTACCGACAATTTCGCGTTCGTACAAATTACCGAAAATTTCGCGTCCGGCATCGTTCCCGCTATTATGACTTATAGCCTGCAACAGTGTAAACGATGTTGCCATGTCGTACCGGCGCGTGTACTGTAGCATTTGCCACTTCTACGTGTTGTAATGATTGTAGTTAGATATTCACATCACACCCTAGTACTTCTCCACACAAGACCATCGTATGAAAACAATTCGTTCTCGGACGGAATCCAATCCAGTCATCAAAATAATTTATTATTTGTTGTTTATTATTTTGACATGTATTTTAAATAGGTACTTATTTAAAAATCAATGTAAAACCAGAATAATTAAAGAAAGTATATTTTTTATTTGTTAGAGTTAATTATTTAAAATATCCTAATTGTTACAAATACAGTCAAACCTCCTCATTCGAAATCCTCCCTAAATCGAATATAATTGTATGCTATCCCCTTCAAAAATCGTCCTTAATATGAATTAAATTACCTCCCTATTCGAAAATTTTCGAGAGTTTCGTGGTCATATATATTGTAACAATACATTTTTTTATACATTATTAATAAAATAATTACAAAATTTCCAATTTACACATTGTACACGATTTGTAATGAAGCATGCGTTAAATCACAACAATAAGGACACAGTAAGCGTAGTACAAAACTACAAAAAGCTTTAGAAAAAACTGAAAATGCAGTTAACTTTTGAGTTAGAAGAAACCAGGCAGAAACACAAACAATTACACTTCTTACAAAACATTATTGTCACAAAACCTTACGACCAAATAAGGGCATAACAAGCGTAGTTCAAAGCTTCAATACGCATCAGGAAATATTGAAAATTCAGTTAATTTTTAAGTCAGAGGAAACCAGACGAAAGCAAAAAAAAAAATAGTTAGGCTAAATTAGTAATGCAGTCTTTCCTTCTTTGGTGTATGATTTTCGTACAAACAGGGTAAAAAATACCGTAGCTGTATTCATTCAGATTAAGCAATATTTTACTCGTTAAAATTTCTAAAATTTTCGGTACCCAATTTATTTTTCATTTTCTGTAGGCTGACCTATGTTTTTGTTTGTAGGTATAGTTGTACTGTTTACGCGTATCCCGATTTTATTTTACTCTGTTTTTTTTTGTCGTTTTTTCAATAATTTGTCATATCGTTATTATAAGTAGAATATTCTTTTGCTTTTAAGTACTAATAGAGCTTGTAATACCAAAACATGCCCTTAATTCTTAATCACAGTATTAAGTAAACCCTGTGGTGAATGAAGTAAAGGTATCATTTACAGAGGAGAAAATATGTGCTTTGCAAAGGGCCCTGCATGCTGATACGCGTACTTTTCCGTTCAGTGAGGAAGGCCACCTCACTTCTCGTTTTACTTAGTAAAACCTCTACAGTTTCAAACCAGCCTTTCGGCTGATGACCTAAACAACACAAGTAAAATAATATTTGTAAAAAACTTTCCTCAATCAAATTGGTGGTCTATTAATAATTTTGACTTTTGTAATTTAATATTTTATGGAATTACATGAATTTTATTAAAACGCAATTTTTAAGTACATTTTTTGTTTCAATATTTTACCTCTATAAATCGAAATCAGCCGGTTCCATCAGATTCGAATCAGGGAGGTTCGACTGTAATTACTATAATATGATCAATTAGTAGACAATGCAATTAAAATAGGTATATACTTAGTTGACAAAATTATGTAATTGTAAAGCGACATAATTTGTTCAATATTCAAATGGAGTACCATTCACCCATTGTCTTTTCGGTGTTCAAATGATTTCATCATCATCATCTGTTAAGGATTAGGCTCAATGGCCTGTTCCAGTATTCATCTGTTTTTAGGTCTTTTCAAGCCTCGCTTCTCTCTAGGTTTATATTTCCATGTTTTAGTGACTGAATCAAAATGATTTTTTAAATTATACAAAAGTACGATGGCCAGTAAAATTTCTACAACATATGAAATGCAGTCCGGCTTAGTCATAGTTTGTATTTTTATTCTTGTTCCTCAAGTAATGGTAATCTTTGATCTTCAGCAAAGTATACATTACACTAATAATTCTCGTATCCAGCTGTTTTGTACACGTTGAAGTTTATCCTTTAACAGGCCATTTCCAAGATTATTTTTCGGCTAAACAACTTTCAGTCAGTCTTCCAAACCCTGATATTTTTCTCTGTGTTTTCTTTTAAATTATTTAGTGTTGTAAAAGCCATGGTGGCCACTTTTTGTTGATATTCTTTTGGTTTCTAGTACTTTATTTACATCGTCAACCAACCACCCAATTAGGAATCAATATTACAAATAATGAAATAAATAAACCTTATTGTTACGTAAAATAATGTACATCATTTTTGACAAGTCAAAATGCTTGGGATATGGAACTGGAAAGTTATACTATTGCACAGAAGACAAAAAGGAGACAGACAAGGCATTCACTTAGAGAGGCCAAGAAAAACTATGTGAAACCTTGACCAAGACAGCCAAACAATATGCTAGGACCAACTGATTAGAAACGAATTCTTAATAGTAAACAGTGTCCATATTCATAAGTCAACTTGATAGTTGATCATTAAAAATTTTAATCATTATAATTGACAAAAAACCAGATAAAAAGTAATTATATGACGGAATAATTTGAACGTTATTTGATTTTTTAAACATACATTTGAATAAGTTTAAGTGTGACTAAATTATAAACAAATCCAACAGAATTTGTAAACATGATAAATACTCAAAGGTATTGGTACGCTAAGTACCTTATTTTTAAGCGTTTTAGGGCGTAGCAGTAGGATTTGATTATATAGCAGACACGTTCCTTAATACACCTGTTCCAGGATAGTTTGCTACCTAATATTAATTCTAAAAATTTTGTAACTTACCTGTTACAAAAGATTTTGATATATTGTCATTAATGGAGATATCCTTACTTTGGTTACTATTTCCTTACGACCAGTGAAGCATTTGGCCACAGTTTTATCTGAGTTGAGAACTAGATTATTTATTGCATCCAGTCTATAACCTTACTTCAAGCTTCTTTAGTTTTAAACCTTGTTCATAGTTTTCATCTTCGAAAGATATTATCGTATCATCAGCAAATAATATAACATTAAAGGAGCCAAGAAATTCAGCGAGATCGTTAACAAAAATTAAAAATAGCAAGGGTCTTAAAATTCTAACTCGTTGAACTCCCCTTTTAACTTGTATAAAATTTTATGTGTATTTTGTTTTAACTTTGCAATGATTGGATGGCAATTCGACCCTCTGATGTCCCTCTAATACCATACACCTCAATGTTTTTATGGGCAAATCATACGGGACACGGTCAAAAGCTTTACAAAAATCAAAAAATAAATAACAGGGGTTTGTTTTTGCTAATGATTAATTTCAGTAAGCTTCTTCAGTATCGGGAAATTACAGTCTCTGTTGACCTACACTTTCAGGACTCGTGTTGGACATTTGCGAGTGTACTGAATTTACTTTAAAAAAATCGACTAATCTACTCTTAACAATATATTATCTTTTGTAAAAATATTTTCGCCGTTTGGAAACATTTTCTCGATGTGGGTATCCATTGAATTATCGATTTAAATTTACTCGCCCAAGTGACGAATAAAATGCATGTTTTGATTGTCAGAGGCAACTGCCTTTAATAAAATAATAGTACTGTAAGGGGTTGCACATAACAGGCAGGTAGAGTGTTAAATTATTTGCACTCGATTTGCTTGTTTCAGGACTAAAAAAAATTTAGTTTTGTTTTTATCACATGGTAAGCCAAACATATGACTGAAGTATTTAAGAACAGAAGAGGTACAAGTGTAAAAGAGACTTGTCAGAGTTATATCTCCTCTGAGCGCAATGAATTTCATTATGCAGCCAGACCCTGTGGTGAATAACGTGAGGTGTGTCATTTGCAGGGTGGAAAATAGGGGCTTTTTAGACGGCCTGGGATATTGATAAGCTTTTCAACTCGGCGAGGAAGGCAATTGTAAACCACCCCACTTCTTGTTTTACTTAGCTGAACCTGTAGAAGTTCAAACCAGGAATGTAAAGTTGGCCCCCATACAAAAATTTCAAAAATTAACTTGTAAAATTGATCGGTCTACGTTTCTACCGGATTATTCCGGAAAAGTTTTTTTTTGTTCCGTCCAATTTAGTGAAAAAACGCCGGGAGGGGCTAACTTCACACTGGCCTCCCCTCGACTCCCCCGCTCAACTTTTTAAATTTTTTTTGGACTTCAGGGACAGACCTTCGTTTGTTGCGGATGGTCTCGCAAAATATTTTTTTAGTTCCTTTCAAGTAAGCGAGAAATCGAGAAGAACTGGGTGGTGCTAATGTCACTCTAATCCCCCTCGACTCAATATTTTAAAGTTTTTTACATAGATTGACAACCCTTCGTTTGTTCCGGATCATTTCGCGAAAATTTCGTTTTTCCCGTTCAAATATGCTAGAAAATCAAAGAAAAATTTGGAGTGGCAAGTATAAACCCATGCATTCAATACTTTTTGGTTTTTACTTTAAATGATAGCTCTCATTTGTTCTGGATTAATCTGTAAATTGTTTTGTTTGGTCTGCCGAAATCAGCGAAAAAATCGTGAAAAACTTAGGAATGGTGGCAATACTCTAAGAAATTCAATTTAAACTTTATCGTTATCCCTATCGAGAGTCGTTCTGCTGTTTCGGAACGTTCCATAAATATTACTATTGTTAAGCTCATACTCGCGAGAAAATCGAGGTGAACTGGATGGTACAAACTTCACTTTAGGTCACCCACTCATTAATATTTAAACATTTTTGTCTAAATCGATGGCCCTTGTTTTTTCCGGGCATTAAAAAAAAATGTCGTTTGTTCAGATGTTGTAAGAGAAAAGGGGGAAAACTGAATGGGTGTACTTTATTCTACCCTTAACATTTTTTTTCTGAAATCTGTAATCTCTGTCCAGAATTTTATTATGAAAGAAAATCGGTCCAGAATAAATATTAAAATATGCCTACTTGGTTCAGGTCTGACTAGTAAAGTTTGCTATTTCCCGAATTTCTTAGTTTAATTTTTTATCGCATTGTTTGTAAGCAAAAAACAAGGCTAATAATAATCTACTCCTAGTCCATTTTTCATTTTTTATATTTTAGAAAAAGTTTTTCTCTTTAATGTTTTATTTACTTACTGTAAAACTGCTAAACCTAGTAATTGGGGCGACATATTACATGATACGAAATAGCATTATGGAAGTGTACTTGAACCATTTTGCAGTGTGAGTGGGCAAACAGCAAAATGCGCATTCTTTTTACACATCGTAAGCGTAATCAGGAAATATTTGATTGACAATTGTCAGGTGGTGTAATGTTAAAAAAAGCGTAAAATAACATGTCAAAAATTCTAAACAAATTTTTGTTTTGTTTTATCCCTAATGCGTGTAGGTTGCAATCTGTTCGATTGAGAACAATAAGCAACCCCATGACCCAATGATATGTATGACGTTTAATGAGCTGTAGTCTCGTACATACCCAGGCCGACCATTCCTGAGAGAGTATGGTTAATTGACCCCCAACCATCAAAGTACATTGGTAACCACTGTGTAGTATTCAAATTCGTATGAAAGAACCAATTATACTATATAGTAGGATTTAAACTAGGAACCTCCGTCTCCGAAAATCAGCTGTCAGAAAAGCTGTCGAAAAGTCAGCTAAACAGCTGACTTGCGGCGACGACTTTTCTTCTAGACTAGACCAACCCGTTGGTTACTAAACGAACGACGTAAACAAATTACTAAAGGATTTGTTCATGGATTCGTTGATAGTGGGTTTATGCCTAATTTGAAAAAAGAAACCAAAGCGGCGTGCTATGGACTCATGTATGGAAGGCGACAGCACGGCGGAGAACAACTCTTCAAAATTGCGTATAATATACGTTGTGTATACAATGCGTTTAGAAAGATATCCTGCCAGCCATAACAATAATTTAATCCTGACACTACTATGCGCAGCACCGGTTTCCTTCCAGGATAGTTTGTCAACCCAAAAAATCGTCTATCGGAAAAGAGAGTTTTTTAATTCTATCAAAAAATATATAATTATTTTTAATTTAATTGTATTACTTATATTAAATAACTTGCCGAATGATATTTATTTGAATGTTTAGTAAATTAGATTGTGAGTTTTGAAAGAATTGTAATTCGATGATTAATAAAAATTTATTTTTATTATTCTTTTAAACTTTTTTTCTTAACACATCACAATATTTATTTATAACTTGTTTTGTCTATTTTCTTAACCGGTGGACGCAAAATTGATAGCAGATGTGAAACTGACGTCCTTGTAAGAATATACATAATATACATAATATATATTTTTACTTAGGGGCGTAGCGAGAGCACTCTGGTGAGAAACTCTCCAAGGTACGGTGTATAAAATAGTTTTAAAACACCGCCATTTCGCATCCGGTACCAAAATTTATTTATTTTTTTGTGTCTCTCTGAGTAACAATAAAATTCTCAAAAAATAAATATAGTTGCCCGAAACTATGTACTTTAGTTTAAAAAAATTACGTCCGAAAACCATGTCACAATAAATTTTTATTAAGTTTTTGTTAAGGATTACAATTTGGCGTCCGTATACAGACGGCAAATTGCACTCGGACTCCAGATTGTTAGGAAATTTTCAATGTATGGACGGGAAAATGATAGTAGTACATATAAATATATATATATATATATATATATATATATATATATATACATTCCGCTAACAATTCCGCGTCTTTATATGGACGCGAAAATGATAGTAGTATTACGTCCCAGGTTCGTGAAATAAAAATTCAAAAGTTTTTATCGAGAATCCAACTATTGTTTTGTTTTATTCAAGAAAACTCTTATCAGATCCAATGTTGAAATATTTAAAACAATTAAAATTCTTAAAACAATTAAAATTCTTAAAACAATTAAAATTCTTAAAACAATTAAAATTCTTTAAAATCAGTTGGATTAATTATTAAATCTTCTAAAATACTTTCATCAAAAATAAAGTTGAAAAAATTAATAAATTATTAATGTTTTGTTTCTGTTTTTTATAAAAATTGTATATCACCTATCCCTTTAAAAGTTTTAAAAGAGAGTGAGGACAACAATCCAATTTATTTAAATTAAGAAAATTGTCTTTTTCTTTTTTTTTTTGTGCTCACATCTGACGTTGTGTAAATAAGATCATCTGGTGGTACATTGATGTTGATGCTGTGAGATTGTGTTTATGTTTACGTTGGAATGTCGTTACGTGCGTACTGTTCGTTATGTTTTGTTTCCACTGTCCGTTATGCGTTATGCGTTCGTATGTGTATCTCCTATTACAATCCTATTACAATCTTCCCCTCCCCCCGGAGAGTAAAGAGAAGCACACAGTACGTGTAAGCAAAATAAAGGGGGTGAGTGTTAAAATGGAAAAAGAGAAGGTGAGTATGTAGCAGTTGTCGGCTTGAGATGGTAATATACATTCATTTGGGGCCCCATTCAATAAAACATTCAAACAACATGCAAACAGCATTTTTTTTTTGTTATAGTCATCCCAAACTCGAGGATCGCTACAGACAGCACCTAAAAATAAATTATGTAATTTGTGAGTATACTATTGAACTTTTTTAATGTTAGAAATATGTTCTTTAGTGATATCTCCTCCTACAGTCTTACGAAGTAATGCTGTAACTGGAGTAGAGAAGCCGATGATATAAAAAGGTTCAGACCATCGATACGCCATTTTGGCACAAATATTTTTTTGTTTTGAACTAACGGGGTGAGTTTTTAGCAGAACTTTATCTCCCACTGAAAATGGATTGGGATGGCGTGTAGCATTATATCGACGTGCCATATCATGATGTGATTTAACTAGTTTTCTTCTAATGTCACACATCATATTACTAGAACGTATAGGATTTCTATGGAGGATATCTTGGATATTCCATGCTCTATCTAACGGAGCGTGAGCTGGAAAAGTATGCAATATGTCAAATGGGCATTTCCCATGAGCATTATGTTGAGCCATATTGAAAGCTAATTGAAACCAAAATAAAGATTTGTCCCAAGTTGCTTGAGTCGTTGCATGATACGCAATAAGGATAGACCTAAGATTTCGGTTTAAACGTTCTGCATGCGATGGTTGAGGGTGATAGGGTGAGAGGGTGGTTCGTTTTATGCCTAAATTGAAACAAAAGTTTTTAAACATAATGGAATTAAAATTTTTAGCATTATCTGTGACAATCAATCTTGGGATAGAATAACTTTGGAAAATACGTTTTAATTCATCTATAATAGAGGATGTATTAGTGTTTTTTAACGGGGCTAACCATGTGAATTTTGAGAAACTATCGACTACCACTAGAATATATTTATATCCTTGATTGGTTTTTGCTAGGCTACCGACGGTATCAATAAACAGTGTGTCAAATGGCGCTGTCGGAACTCTGGAACTGAGATTTCCCCATTTATAATTTATTCCAGGTTTGCTTCGTTGGCAGGTCGTACAAGCCTTGACTTTCAGAGGAATTTCTCGATATATAGCTGGCCAATAAAAATATCGTGTGATTTTGTGTATAGTTTTATCAACACCTAAGTGTCCACCAATTTCCGAATCATGAAAATATTTAAATACTAAATCTTTTAAAGAGTCGGGGAGTACGATTTTGGTTGGATTATTATGTTTATCTTTTGAACATAGGACTCCTTTGGATAAACAAAATTTACTATTCCTTTGTTGTTTTTGTTGTAGGATAAAGGTATCCTGTTCCTGATGTAGTTTGACGTCTGTAAAAGATAGGGGGAATTGTGACAATAAACTATTAATATAAGTTATATCCTGCGGGATATCTTCGTTATTTAGATCATACATCCTCGATAATGCATCGGCAACATTATTATCTGAACCATGGATGTGATTAATTTTAAATTTAAAGACAGATATTCGGAGTAACCATCTAGCTAATCTACCTAACTGTTTTGGTTTGGAAAGAAGCCAGGCTAAGGCTTGATTATCAGTTTCTAAAAGAAATTCGCGATGTGTTAAATAGGTCCTGAAATGATCCGTTGCGAAAACAACTGCAAGACACTCTCTTTCATATGCTGAAAACTTTCGTTCTGCTTCTGTTAGTGTTTTAGAAGCGTACGCTATAGGTTTTCTAGATCCTTCTTGTTCCTGAAGTAGGACAGCTCCTAGACCTGTATCAGACGCATCCGTCTGCAAAATGAAAGTTTTGGAGAAGTCTGGAATTGCTAATACCGGTGGATTAGCGATTGCCTGTTTGAGATCTTCAAACGCAAGTTTTTGAGCGTCTTGCCAGATAAACTGAGTGTTTTTGCGACGCAATTTATTTAGGGGTTCAATTCTATCAGCATAATTTTTGATAAATTTAGAAAAATAATTAACCATACCACAAAATCGATGTACTTGTTTTACTGTCATAGGCTGTGGGTACTGTAATATTTTTTGTGTCCTATTTGAGTCTATAGAGACTCCATTGTACGACAATACATGTCCGAGAAACGGTATTTCATTTACAGCAAATGTCACTTTATCAGGATTAACTGTAATGCCAGCTTTCCGTAAAATTGACAATACTATTTTGATATGTTTGACATGCTCTGTAAAACTTTTTGAATATATTAATATATCGTCCATATAATTAAATACAAATTTATATTTAATATTTTTGAATAATGTATTCATAAGGCGAGTTAAAACTTGTGCACCGGTCGACAAACCAAAAGGTAACCTTTCATATTCGTACAAACCATCTGGTGTACAAAATGCAGTAATTTGACGAGATTTTTCTGTCAATGGGATCTGATGGTACGCTTGTGCTAAATCTAACGTACTAAACCATCTTGCATTGGAAAACCATTGGAACGCATGATTTATATTCGGCAAAGGTTGTGCCTCTGAATCAATTATTAGGTTAACTTGACGATAATCTACAACTAGACGACTAGTTCCGTTTGATTTCGGAATTAAAAATGCTGGGGAAGAATAGGGTGAAATACTTTCTCGAATTACCTTATCTTTTAATAATTTGTCAATTTGTTGTTTCATTTGAAACGTTTTTATCGGATTTAAAGGATAGGGTCTAGATTTAATAATTTCACTATTTTTAAGTACAATATCGTATTTCAATAAATGAGTACAACCTAATTTAGTTGTAAGAACATCAGGAAATTCTTTACATAAATCATTAATTGCATTTTTAATATACTCACTTTGTTCCACGTTGTTAATTTGTTCTGGAGATAGGTCGGTTAAGTGAAATTGTTTACCTCCTGCCCAATCAAAAGTTATGAAAGATTTTGTTGGGTTAACTATTGCGCGGGTTGTTTGTAAAAAATTCATTCCGAGTATTATTCGGTGTTGTATTTTGGGTAATATTTTAAAATTCACTTTCCATGATATTTTTTGAAGATTAACCTTAATCCAAATTTGTTTATTTATTTTTAAAGGAAATCGATCAGCTGTGAGACAAATTGTATTAATGTTTTCTTCCTCTATAATTGCCTTTTTATTTTTTAAAAATGTATACAGTTGTTGATTTATAATATTATGGGTGGAACCTGAATCGATAAGGGCATTAAATATGTTATTTTTAATTTTTATTGATAATGTTTTTAAAGGATAATTACAATTTAACTTATTTTCTTTCAACTTTAAATATTTACTTGAATTATTTTTACAAATGCACATCATATGTTTATGGTCAGTGCATTTGTAAAGATTTAGTTTTTTGAAACATTATTATTTCCTTTTTGTTGTAAAAGTTTACAATTTCGTTTGATATGACCTAATTTATGGCAATAGAAACATTTTAAAGTGGTTGCAGGCATTTGTGATCTAACGGTGTTGTAAGTTGTATCTTTTAATATATTTTGTTTACCTCGTGAAGGTACCATGCTATTTACATCCTTTATTACGCTCGTATCACTTATTTTAGATAAGCCGATGTCATTCAGAGTCCTAGCATAAACTCTCTCATAGACATAGGCGTCTAATTTATTGAAATCTTGTAAGTTATGAGGTTGGCCAATTATACCTATATGTGCGGCGTATACTTCATTTAAACCGGTTAAAATTATATTAATTAACTCACCTTCTGTTAGATCTAATCTTAATACCTCATGGTGTTCTAAAATTTCTTTTATGTATTCATTAAGTGTCTCTGTTTGCGACTGATTTCGGTACAACAATTTGAGTTTTAATATTTCTTTCATTTTTGGCGTTATTAATTTGTTGACTAAATCTCTATGAAATTGATCGAAATTATGATCAATTATGATCGATGCACCATTTTTTATTACGTCCCAGGTTCGTGAAATAAAAATTCAAAAGTTTTTATCGAGAATCCAACTATTGTTTTGTTTTATTCAAGAAAAATCTTATCAGATCCAATGTTGAAATATTTAAAACAATTAAAATTCTTAAAACAATTAAAATTCTTAAAACAATTAAAATTCTTTAAAATCAGTTGGATTAATTATTAAATCTTCTAAAATACTTTCATCAAAAATAAAGTTGAAAAAATTAATAAATTATTAATGTTTTGTTTCTGTTTTTTATAAAAATTGTATATCACCTATCCCTTTAAAAGTTTTAAAAGAGAGTGAGGACAACAATCCAATTTATTTAAATTAAGAAAATTGTCTTTTTCTTTTTTTTTTGTGCTCACATCTGACGTTGTGTAAATAAGATCATCTGGTGGTACATTGATGTTGATGCTGTGAGATTGTGTTTATGTTTACGTTGGAATGTCGTTACGTGCGTACTGTTCGTTATGTTTTGTTTCCACTGTCCGTTATGCGTTATGCGTTCGTATGTGTATCTCCTATTACAATCCTATTACAATAGTACACATATATATATATATATATATATATATATATGTGTGTGTTTGTGTGTGTGTGTGTGTCTATATATTATATATACAGTAAAATCTCTTTATTGCGGAACTTTTTATAGCGGAAATCTCGCGTGATGAGAGGCGAGCACGTTACCAACATCGCCAACGCGGCCGGCAGCTTTTCTGACAGCTGATTTTCGAAAATGGAGGTTCCTAGTTTAAATCCTAGTATATAGTATAATTGGTTCTTTTATACGAATTTGAATACTAGACAGTGGTTACCAATGTACTTTGATGGTTGGGGGTCAATTAACCATACCCTCTCAGGAATGGTCGGCCTGGGTATGTACGAGACTACAGCTCATTTAAACGTCATACATATCATTGGGTCATGGGGTTGCTTATTGTTCTCAATCGAACAGATTGCAACCTACACGCATTAGGGATAAAACAAAACAAAAGTTTGTTTAAGAATTTTTAACATGTTATTTCACGCTTTTTTTTAACATTACACCACCTGACAATTGTCAATCAAATATTTCCTGATTACGCTTACGATGTGTAAAAAGAATGCGCATTTTGCTGTTTGCCCACTCTCACTGCGAAATGATTCAAGTACACTTCCATAATGCTATTTCTTATCATGTAATATGTCGCCCTAATTACCAGGTTTAGCAGTTTTACAGTAAGTAAATAAAACATTAAAGAGAAAAAACTTTTTCTAAAATATAAAAAATGAAAAATGGACTAGGAGTAGATTATTATTAGCCTTGTTTTTTGCTTACAAACAATGCGATAAAAAATTAAACTAAGAAATTCGGGAAATAGCAAACTTTACTAGTCAGACCTGAACCAAGTAGGCATATTTTAATATTTATTCTGGACCGATTTTCTTTCTTTATAAAATTCTGGACAGAGATTACAGATTTCAGAAAAAAAATGTTAAGGGTAGAATAAAAGTACACCCATTCAGTTTTTCCCCCTTTTCTCTTACAACATCTGAACAAACGACATTTTTTTTAATGCCCGGAAAAAACAAGGGCCATCGATTTAGACAAAAAAGTTTAAATATTAATGAGTGGGTGACCTAAAGTGAAGTTTTTACCATCCAGTTCACCTCGATTTTCTCGCGAGTATGAGCTTAACAATAGTAATATTTATGGAACGTTCCGAAACAGCAGAACGACTCTCGATAGGGATAACGATAAAGTTTAAATTGAATTTCTTAGAGTATTGCCACCATTCCTAAGTTTTTCACGATTTTTTTGCTGATTTCGGCAGACCAAACAAAACAATTTACAGATTAATCCAGAACAAATGAGAGCTATCATTTAAAGTAAAAACCAAAAAGTATTGAATGCATGGGCTTATACTTGCCACTCCAAATTTTTCTTTGATTTTCTAGCATATTTGAACGGGAAAAACGAAATTTTCGCGAAATGATCCGGAACAAACGAAGGGCTGTCAATCTATGTAAAAAACTTTAAAATATTGAGTCGAGGGGGATTAGAGTGACATTAGCACCACCCAGTTCTTCTCGATTTCTCGCTTACTTGAAAGGAACTAAAAAAATATTTTGCGTGACCATCCGCAACAAACGAAGGTCTGTCCCTGAAGTCCAAAAAAAATTTAAAAAGTTGAGCGGGGGGAGGCCAGTGTGAAAATAGCCCCTCCCGGCGTTTTTTCACTAATTTGGACGGAACAAAAAAAGACTTTTCCGGAATAATCCGGTAGAAACGTAGACCGATCAATTTTACAAGTTAATTTTTGAAATTTTTGTATGGGGGCCAACTTTACAGTCCTGGTTTGAACTTCTACAGGTTTAGCTAAGTAAAACAAGGAGTGGGGTGGTTTAGAATTGCCTTCCTTGCCGAGTTGAAAAGCTTATCAATATCCCAGGCCATCTAAAAAGCACCTATTTTCCACTCTGCAAATGACACACCTCACGTTATTCACCACAGGGTCTGGCTGCATAATGAAATTCATTGCGCTCAGAGGAGATATAACTCTGGCAAGTATCTTTTACACTTGTACCTCTTCTGTTCTTAAATACTTCAGTCATATGTTTGGCTTACCATGTGATAAAAACAAAACTAAATTTTTTTTAGTCCTGAAACAAGCAAATCGAGTGCAAATAATTTAATACACCACCTGCTTGTTATGTGCAACCCCTAACAGTACTATTATTTTATTAAAGGCAGTTGCCTCTGACAATCAAAACATGCATTTTATTCGTCACTTGGGGGAGTAAATTTAAATCGATAATTCAAAGGATACCCACATCGAGAAAATGTTTCCAAACGGCGAAAATATTTTTACAAAAGATAATAAATTGATAAGAGAGTAGATTAGTCGATTTTTTAAAGTAAATTCAGTACACTCGCAAATGTCCAACACGAGTCCTGAAAGTGTAGGTCAACAGAGACTGTAATTTCCCGATACTGAAGAAGCTTACTGAAATTAATCATTAGCAAAAACAAACCCCTGGTATTTATTTTTTGAGTTTTTGTAAAGCTTTTGACCGTGTCCCGTATGATTTGCCCATAAAAACATTGAGGTGTATGGTATTAGAGGGACATCAGAGGGTCGAATTGCCATCCAATCATTGCAAAGTTAAAACAAAATACACATAAAATTTTATACAAGTTAAAAGGGGAGTTCAACGAGTTAGAATTTTAAGACCCTTGCTATTTTTAATTTTTGTTAACGATCTCGCTGAATTTCTTGGCTCCTTTAATGTTATATTATTTGCTGATGATACGATAATATCTTTCGAAGATGAAAACTATGAACAAGGTTTAAAACTAAAGAAGCTTGAAGTAAGGTTATAGACTGGATGCAATAAATAATCTAGTTCTCAACTCAGATAAAACTGTGGCCAAATGCTTCACTGGTCGTAAGGAAATAGTAACCAAAGTAAGGATATCTCCATTAATGACAATATATCAAAATCTTTTGTAACAGGTAAGTTACAAAATTTTTAGAATTAATATTAGGTAGCAAACTATCCTGGAACAGGTGTATTAAGGAACGTGTCTGCTATATAATCAAATCCTACTGCTACGCCCTAAAACGCTTAAAAATAAGGTACTTAGCGTACCAATACCTTTGAGTATTTATCATGTTTACAAATTCTGTTGGATTTGTTTATAATTTAGTCACACTTAAACTTATTCAAATGTATGTTTAAAAATCAAATAATGTTCAAATTATTCCGTCATATAATTACTTTTTATCTGGTTTTTTGTCAATTATAATGATTAAAATTTTTAATGATCAACTATCAAGTTGACTTATGAATATGGACACTGTTTACTACTAAGAATTCGTTTCTAATCAGTTGGTCCTAGCATATTGTTTGGCTGTCTTGGTCAAGGTTTCACATAGTTTTTCTTGGCCTCTCTAAGTGAATGCCTTGTCTGTCTCCTTTTTGTCTTCTGTGCAATAGTATAACTTTCCAGTTCCTTATCCCAAGCATTTTGAATTGTCAAAAATAATGTACATTATTTTACGTAACAATAAGGTTTATTTATTTCATTATTTGTAATATTGATTCCTAGATTGGGTGGTTGGTTGACGATGTAAATAAAGTACTAGAAACCAAAAGAATATCAACAAAAAGTGGCCACCATGGCTTTTACAACACTAAATAATTTAAGAGAAAACGCAGAGAAAAATATCAGGGTTTGGAAGACAGACTGAAAGTTGTTTAGCCGAAAAATAATCTTGGAAATGGCCTGTTAAAGGATAAACTTCAACGTGTACAAAACAGCTGGATACGAGAATTATTAGTGTAATGTATACTTTGCTGAAGATCAAAGATTACCATTACTTGAGGAACAAGAATAAAAATACAAACTATGACTAAGCCGGACTGCATTTCATATGTTGTAGAAATTTTACTGGCCATCGTACTTTTGTATAATTTAAAAAATCATTTTGATTCAGTCACTAAAACATGGAAATATAAACCTAGAGAGAAGCGAGGCTTGAAAAGACCTAAAAACAGATGAATACTGGAACAGGCCATTGAGCCTAATCCTTAACAGATGATGATGATGAAATCATTTGAACACCGAAAAGACAATGATTGAATGGTACTCCATTTGAATATTGAACAAATTATGTCACTTTACAATTACATAATTTTGTCAACTAAGTATATACCTATTTTAATTGCATTGTCTACTAATTGATCATATTATAGTAATTACAGTCGAACCTCCCTGATTCGAATCTGATGGAACCGGCTGATTTCGATTTATAGAGGTAAAATATTAAAACAAAAAATGTACTTAAAAATTGCGTTTTAATAAAATTCATGTAATTCCATAAAATATTAAATTACAAAAGTCAAAATTATTAATAGACCACCAATTTGATTGAGGAAAGTTTTTTACAAATATTATTTTACTTGTGTTGTTTAGGTCATCAGCCGAAAGGCTGGTTTGAACCTGTAGAGGTTTTACTAAGTAAAACGAGAAGTGAGGTGGCCTTCCTCACTGAACGGAAAAGTACGCGTATCAGCATGCAGGGCCCTTTGCAAAGCACATATTTTCCCCTCCGTAAATGATACCTTTACTTCATTCACCTTAGGGTTTACTTAATACTGCGATTAAGAATTAAGGGCATGTTTTGGTATTACAAGCTCTATTAGTACTCAAAAGCAAAAGAATATTCTACTTATAAGAAAAATATGACAAATTATTGAAAAAACGACATAAAAACCAGAGTAAAATAAAATCAGGATACGCGTGAACAGTACAACTATACCTACAAACAACAACATAGGTCAGCCTACAGAAAATGAAAAATAAATTGGGTACCGAAAATTTTAGAAATTTTAACGAGTAAAATATTGCTTAATCTGAATGAATACAGCTACGGTATTTTTTACCCTGTTTGTACGAAAATCTACACCAAAGAAGTAAAGACTGCATTACTATTTAGCCTAACTAATTTTTTTTTTTGCTTTCGTCTGGTTTCCTTTGACTTCAAAATAAACTGAATTTTCAATATTTCCTGATGCGTATTGAAGCTTTGAACTACGCTTGTTATGCCCTTATTTGGTCGTAAGGTTTTGTGACAATAATGTTTTGTAAGAAGTGTAATTGTTTGTGTTTCTGCCTGGTTTCTTCTAACTCAAAAGTTAACTGCATTTTCAGTTTTTTCTAAAGCTTTTTGTAGTTTTGTACTACGCTTACTGTGTCCTTATTGTCGTGATTTAACGCATGCTTCATTAAAAATCGTGTACAATGTGTAAATTGGAAATTTTTAATTATTTTATTAATAATGCATAAAAAAAAGTCTTGTTTTACAATATATATGACCACGAAACTCTCGAAAATTTTCTAATAGGGAGGTAATTTAATTCATATTATGGACGATTTTTGAAGGGGATAGCATACAATAATATTCGATTTAGGGAGGATTTCGAATGAGGAGGTTT
The DNA here is from genome assembly GCA_035578175.1 of Catonia carolina. NCBI lineage: Eukaryota > Metazoa > Arthropoda > Insecta > Hemiptera > Achilidae > Catonia > Catonia carolina. Next base: position 8,614,282 of record JAQMRL010000004.1, read on the forward strand.
GACTGTATTTGTAACAATTAGGATATTTTAAATAATTAACTCTAACAAATAAAAAATATACTTTCTTTAATTATTCTGGTTTTACATTGATTTAAAATAAGTACCTATTTAAAATACATGTCAAAATAATAAACAACAAATAATAAATTATTTTGATGACTGGATTGGATTCCGTCCGAGAACGAATTGTTTTCATACGATGGTCTTGTGTGGAGAAGTACTAGGGTGAGATATGAATATCTAACTACAATCATTACAACACGTAGAAGTGGCAAATGCTACAGTACACGTGCCGGTACGACATGGCAACATCGTTTACACTGTTGCAGGCTATAAGTCATAATAGCGGGAACGATGCCGGACGCGAAATTGTCGGTAATTTGTACGAACGCGAAATTGTCGGTAATTCGAAAGGAGTCTGAATTGATAGCACAGTGAATAAAATTGAAAAATCATTAATTTTCAATATCAGGACAAACCAATACCAAAACTCAGGGTGTAAGTGTAACAAATACCCTATATACTCTCATCAAAGTTGAATATACTGTAACAGGAGCGAGATTCCTCACAAAGATTCTAGATTTCTATTCATAAACATTGTTAAGAAATAATAAAATAACAATAACTTACACAATAGATCAGTTTTGTAAATGACAGTTTTAACAATAGAAGTGGGTCTATTCATTCATAAGGGTTGAATAACTATCATAAAGTTTAGGTATTGTGTGTTATAAAAAGGGTATTTTTATAAAGTTGTTTACGTTTTCTATTTACAATAGTTGACCTATTAACAAAAGGGATTTTTCTCGCATTCATTAATAAAGAGTTGTTATTGTTGTACTTGAGTAGATTTTTCTAAATTGTTCTGGAACGGTCTTTGTGAGTAGGTATAAAAAGAGACCCGCCCCGAGGCGGTAAGTCATTATTCGTGTGATCTTTGCCGAAGAAGTGACGGGTGTGTATTACAGGCTATACATCCGAGTATCGTATCCGTGCAAGATTGTTATACGGTTTCTTTGTGTTTGTGAATTGTAAAGTTGTTAATGTGTAATTGTGTGAATTCCGTTTGTGTTGTATGTTAGTGTAATTTATAAAAGTGATTGTAAGTAGGCTAAGTAAGTTGTAAGTTATTTATTGTTTATCTAGCTTAAGTGAATTATTAAATAATTTATTGTGATATTTAATTATAATTAGTTTAATCATTATTTTGTAATCTTTTAGTCTCATAAATATTTGTAATTTGTAAACTTTAGCGTATTAATTATTTAATAACCTAGATCCCGAAACGGACCTTAGCAATAAGTGTCACATTGGTGTCAGAAGTGCGGGATCTAGTGTTTTTTTTAAATAATTGTAAGTAAAAGTTCATTTCAGTTAAGTTTCATAAAATTATCGTATAGTAAATTAGTGTTGTGTTTTTCTAAATTTAGCGTTTAAAGTTTTGTGTTTCTAGTAAGTTTATAAAGTTTTGTAAAATCTTTTATCATTACTTGGAAAGCTGTTTTATAAAATAGTTCTATTTTGCTTTCTATAATTAATTTTGTATCTGTACAAGTTGCTAATTGTTTTGTAATTAATTACAAATTGGTTAGTTAAAATGGCGAGTTCTGTAGACATGACCGTATTAATGCAAATGCTAAATGAAATTAAGGCAAGTAATGATGAAATTAAGGCAAGTAATGAAAAAACCAATAATAACGTACAGGAAACCAATAACAAAATTCAGGCAATTAAAGATGGAAATGAGGAAACCAATAACCAAATACATTTAATAAATGATAAAATACAGGCAATTCAGTCAGGTAATGATGAGATAAAAACAGAATTAAAAGTAGAGTTAGGAAAATTTAGAGATAATGTAGATAGTTTAAATAATAGGGTAGATTCAGTAGAATTTAAGTTACAAGAAAATGTAAAATTTGTAGAATCTAGGTTAGAAGAAGTAGATAAGGCTATAGATATTAGGTTTAAGGACATTATTAAAACTGTGAAATCAAGTGAATATCGCGGCCCGGTAATTCACACCGACAGTACATCGCGCGGGCGCGGAATTAGTGTGAAAGCGCCGAAATTTGACGGGAGTTCTTCGTGGCAAGTCTTCCGACGACAGTTCGAGGCAGCGGCCGACTTCAACACATGGTCACCGGCGGAGAAAACTACAGTACTGATGACTTCGCTACAAGGCCAGGCAGCGGAAGTTCTACGCGCTGTACCGGCGACCGCAGGGTACGAAGAAATCGTCGCAGCACTAAAAGGGCGCTACGGCGAGCATAACTTGGCGGCCATCTACAAGTGTGAGTTACGCGGACGAAGACAGAAGCCGGGCGAAACCTTGCAAGAATTCGCCCTGGATATTGAACAACTCGCGCAGAAGGCTTTTCCAGAACAGCCTGTCGGGTTTATCCAGGAAGAAGCGGCGCAGTGTTTCGGCAATGGGGTTCGAGACGCCGAAATGAAGAAACACCTTTTTCTACAGGGCCATAAGACACTCAGTGAGGCTCTCACTCAGGCCCTGCGTATAGAAGCTGTCACCGCATCTACAGATACACCAGCAAAAGTACGGAGGGTGACTGCCGACGAATACAACGGCTCAAATAGATTTGAAGCCCGGCCTAACCGAAGCACGCAGAGTCAAAACCATCGACGGACACCGACCAGCGAAAAGCAGCTGTGCTGGCAATGTGGAAAGCCAGGCCACTTTAGAAGGAACTGCGGAGAGAATAAGCCGACATCCGACCAGGGAAACAACGAAAAGAGGAGACCACCGGCGCCGAAGATCTCTTTTCCTCCAGCTATCGTCAGTTTAGCCACCGTACGAGGAGGGTCAGACAGCCTCATCGCCGACGAATTATTAAATAACAGGCCATGCTCTATCACCGTGGACACGGGGGCCTCTATTTCAGTAATGCGGCCGGACAAGGCGACCCGCTGCAAGAGGAGGAAAGTAAACCAGAAGTACGCCGTGCAGACCGCTTCGGGCAGCACACTGCCTATTAAGGACGAAGCATTAGTTAATATAACACTCGGGTGTTACAAACTACAAGCCTGGGTGTTTGTCGCTAACATCGTAAACGAATTCATATTAGGGCTTGACATACTGAGATCGCACGACGCTGCAGTAGATATTGGACGCCACTTGCTGAAGTTGGGGCGGTGTGAGGTAGCGTTATGGAATCCTCGCCTCAAGCCCAGCGATGCTGAAGTTGTACTAAAAGCGGACGAAGTGATACCTGCCCGATGTGAAAGGATTGTAACGGCTACACTGTCGAAGAATCTGGGCACCAACAGCGGCGTTACGGAAGCTGGTGAAATCACCGGAAAGGAAGGAGTGATCATCGGGCGAGCTGTAGTACCGAACAGCAAGACGATATCCGTCCGAGAAGCGAATTTGGATTCCTCGGATAAGGTAATAACGAAGGGAACTGTTCTTGGCAACTGCGAACCAGTGACTTGGACATCTGAACCGCCAACAGTACTAAATCAGGGAAGGCGCCGGAAGAACCCGGAACTACAACAACTGTCAGCGGCAGCCGGCGTTGAGCTCAGCGATAATACACGGAAGGGACTTGACAACTTAATCAGGGACTTCCAAGATATATTCGCGACCGAAGAAGAAGGATACGGCCGTACTAATCAAGTGTACCATCGAATCGACACTGGAGATGCTCAACCGATACACCAGCCGCCAAGACGTCTACCGCTAGCAAAACAAGGAGAGGTTGATAAGATGGTGGAAGACATGAGAAGGCAAGGTGTCATCGAAGAGTCCGACAGCCCTTGGTCGTCACCTGTAGTGCTAGTAAAGAAGAAGAACGGCGAGTTACGATTCTGCGTTGACTACAGGAAGTTAAATGATGTAACCAAGAAAGACTGCTTTCCTCTTCCTCGGATCGACTTTACACTAGACACTCTTGAAGGAGCGAAATGGTTCTCTACACTCGACTTGAAAAGTGGATACTGGCAGGTTGCGGTTCATCCAGAAGACAAAGAGAAGACTGCGTTTTTGACTGGACGAGGGCTTTGGCAGTTCACAGTGATGCCGTTAGGACTATGCAACGCGCCGGCCACTTTCGAGAGGTTGATGGAGTCAGTTCTACGAGGATTGACGCTTGAATCCTGCCTCGTCTATTTAGACGACATCATTGTGCTAGGGCGCACGGAAGAAGAACATCTGCAAAACCTAAGGAAAGTGTTCCAGCGGCTGCGAGGCGTCGGGTTGAAGCTGAATCCGAAGAAATGTAATCTGTTTCGGCGAGAAGTACAGTACCTGGGCCATGTCGTGTCAGCAGCAGGCGTCGCCGCAGACCCCGACAAACTGAAGGCCGTAAAGGAGTGGCCTACACCACGAAACAAGCATGAAGTCCGAAGTTTCCTAGGACTGTGCGCGTACTACCGCCGGTTTATTGAAGGCTTCTCCAACATTGCGAAGCCTTTGACACGCTTGACGGAGGACAAGAACTATCAGTGGGGACGAGAGGAAGAAGAGTCCTTTAAGCGGCTGAAAGAAAAACTATGCTCCGCGCCAATCCTGAGCTACCCAAACTCAGAAGACCGGTTCATCGTCGACACGGATGCCAGCAACGTCGGAATCGGAGGCGTACTCTCTTCAAGTCCAAGGAGGCGAAGAGAAGGTTATCGGCTATTTCAGCAGAACTCTGTCGCGACCGGAGAGAAACTACTGCGTGACGAGACGTGAGCTGTTAGCGGTCGTCAAGACGATTGAACACTTCCGGAAATATCTGTACGGGAGGGAGTTCACACTTCGGACCGATCATTCGGCACTGACATGGCTTCTGAACTTCAAGAACTTGGAAGGTCAAACCGCGCGCTGGGTCGAGCGCTTGCAGGAGTACAGCTACAAAGCCGAGCATCGCCCCGGAAAAAAACACTCGAACGCGGACGCCTTGTCAAGAAGGCCGTGTGCTCAGGACTGTAAGCACTGCCAGAAAATCGAGCAGCGAGGTGACGAGGCTGAGGTACGGATAATTACGAAGGTGGCGGCAGATGGCTGGAGCGACGACGATCTTTGCGAGGAGCAGCGGCAGGACCCGGACATAGGACCCCTGATCAACGAGAAGGAGTCAGGCCAACGACCATCATGGGAAGACATCAGCTTGAGAAGCCCAGAATATAAAAGCTACTGGGCGCAGTGGGACTCATTCTCCGTGAGGGACGGCTTGCTGTATAGAGAGTGGCAGTCAGTGGATGGCAGTAAGCGCGTCCCGCAGCTAGTACTTCCACGCACAAAGACCAAGGACGTTATGTCAGAACTACACGGCGGCACTTCAGGCGGACACCTCGGCGTCAAGAAGACTATGGAGAAAATTCGTCAGCGCTACTACTGGCTCCACTTACGGGACGACGTCGAGAATTTCTGCAAGTTGTGTGACACCTGTGCGGCTAGTCGAGGGCCCCGGACTCGAAGTAAAGGACAAATGCGGCAGTACAATGTGGGAGCTCCGTTCGAGCGCATCGCCATCGACATCGCTGGTCCGTTTCCCGTGACAGACGGCGGAAACAAGTATCTATTAGTGACCATGGATTACTTCACTAAGTGGCCGGAAGTATACGCCATCCCAAACCAAGCGGCGGGTACTGTAGCGGAAGCCTTAGTGAACGAGCTGTTCTCCTGATTCGGAGTACCGAGAGAGCTACACAGTGATCAAGGGCGGAACTTCTAATCGCAGCTACTTCAAGAAGTACTGGAACGATTGGGCGTCCACAAGACAAGGACAACAGCATTACACCGCAGTCGGATGGAATGGTTGAGCGCTACATCAAGACAGTTGAAGAGCATCTACGCAAGGTAGTCTCCAAGAACCAACGAGACTGGGACCAGAAGCTTCCTCTTTTCTTGATGGCCTACAAAGCGGCGATACATGAAACCACCGGCTTGACATACGCCAAGATGATGTTCGGCCGTGAACTACGGTTGCCCTGTGATCTGCTGTTGGGCGCCCCGCCTCACAAGGAACAACCAGCGCAACAGTACACCGCGGAATTGGTAGCAAGTATCCACGAAATCCACGAGTATGCACGGCGACATCTGCAAGTAGCAAGTGATCGAATGAAGGCAAGATACGACTTGATGGCTAACTCCGCGGGATTTCAACCTGGTGACCGTGTATGGCTGTACAGACCAAGAAGGAAGAAAGGAAGGTGCCCTAAGCTGGAAAATCAATGGGAAGGCCCGTATGCGGTCCTCGATCGCATCAACGACGTGGTCTACCGAGTACAGCGACGTTCAGGGACCAAAAAGATGGTAGTTCATCTCGATCGATTGGCACCGTACTTAGGGGCTACTCGGGACGAGCAGCCTTAAAAAGGGGGCAATGTAACAGGAACGAGATTCCTCACGAAGATTCTAGATTTCTATTCATAAACATTGTTAAGAAATAATAAAATAACAATAACTTACACAATAGATCAGTTTTGTAAATGACAGTTTTAACAATAGAAGTGGGTCTATTCATTCATAAGGGTTGAATAACTATCATAAAGTTTAGGTATTGTGTGTTATAAAAAGGGTATTTTTATAAAGTTGTTTACGTTTTCTATTTACAATAGTTGACCTATTAACAAAAGGGATTTTTCTCGCATTCATTAATAAAGAGTTGTTGTTGTTGTACTTGAGTAGATTTTTCTAAATTGTTCTGGAACGGTCTTTGTGAGTAGGTATAAAAAGAGACCCGCCCCGAGGCGGTAAGTCAGTATTCGTGTGATCTTTGCCGAAGAAGTGACAGGTGTGTATTACAGGCTATACATCCGAGTACCGTATCCGTGCAAGATTGTTATACCGTTTCTTTGTGTTTGTGAATTGTAAAGTTGTTAATGTGTAATTGTGTGAATTCCGTTTGTGTTGTATGTTAGTGTAATTTATAAAAGTGATTGTAAGTAGGCTAAGTAAGTTGTAAGTTATTTATTGTTTATCTAGCTTAAGTGAATTATTAAATAATTTATTGTGATATTTAATTATAATTAGTTTAATCATTATTTTGTAATCTTTTAGTCTCATAAATATTTGTAATTTGTAAACTTTAGCGTACTAATTATTTAATAACCTAGATCCCGAAACGGACCTTATCAATAAGTGTCACAATACTCTTCTAATAAGCGATGTGCTAAATGAACGCTTTTTGAAAAGACGCGGAATTGTTAGCGGGATATATATATATATATATATAATATAATATATATATATATATATATATATATATATATATATAGACAGAAAACTAATTTAGATTAAACCTTTTATATTTTATAAAACATTCAAAGTATTTACTGGTAATATACTGGTTAACCACGCATTAAGATAAGTAAAAAATTTTTTTATATATAAGATGAAAAATAAATTTAATAGAATAATAATTGTTAGTTCATATTCCCTGGCTGATTCACGTATTTCAGGTAGAAAATTTTATAATAGGGACACATAAGTAAATGCTGGACAAATTCTTGCAGGTCATAAGCAAGAACACAGTTATAATAATAGCTAAGACCGGTTCTTCGCTGGAATATTTGGCTGGCTCGTATGAACTAGAATCATCGTAGTAAGATTTTCCATAAATATAAAAAATTCACATACAGTTTCGCCAGAAAAATGCCTCCCAGTACTTTACCGCAGTGTAGAATCAGAAAAAGATCACGAAATCTTCAATTCAGCTTAACCAGGTGTGAACAGATATGACTGGATATTACCACCATTGTACAGATGGAAACATCATGATTTCAGGCAATTTTAGGAGAAAGTCAGAGGGTAACAAATATCATTTTCCAGAATACGGCAAGCACATTCCGCGCCTCAAACAGTCCACCCCCAGATCCGAAATTATCTACACCAACCTCCAATTCTTCAATACTTTAATACTCCCATACTTCAACCCTGGAAATAGAATTCCACATGGAATTAATCTCCAGTCCAAACAAAAAATTTAATTCCCCCCATTAATAAGGAAAAATTTAGCCCCAAGACACAAAAAAACAAAATACATTTGCATTAACAACAAAACAAAACATCATAAAATTTAATAAAGTAAGGGACCGATAAATAAGTCACATAGGAGACCCCAGTGAAACCAGTATTTCAGGCTGATTGAAAGTTCTAGATTTACAAAATAACATTATAGAAACATTTTAGCATAAAGACAAAACATTGAATTTTGCTAACAAACCAAATTAGCAGTAATTTATCCTGTTAAGAAGGAAAGTAAATGTTCCCAAAAATTAGAAATAAAAAAATATATAAACGTTAAATTTTACAAACTTCGTGTCGGCCTAGTAAAAAAATGAATAATAGGAAAAACACATGTCCATACCAAACTATGTACAGCAAGCTACATGTTCAAACAAAACCAAAGGCTAAATCGTAGACATCAGAAAATAATTAATTTGTCAAGCATTAATAACAAACGGTAGTTTTACATCTTCAGCAAATGAAAGAATACAAAACAAAAATGTAAAATAAAAGATACATTAAGGAAAATAAAGTTAAAACAGTAATAACTTGCGACACGAAAGCATTACGGAATTTCTTTTTTGCTGTTAAATATTAAACCGGCGTCCGAATAAATTTAAAATTCATCTTACCTTATAAAGGGCAAACAAAGATAATCCAAAAAAATAATAATCATAATGTTTTATTCAAAAACTTATAAAAGTTCAAAAATAAAGATATGCACATTTAACAAGTATATTTCAAAAAACAACCTTAAAATACGTCTTTTACTAATCATCGTTCACAAACGAGTCACATCAAAAGAGTCCACTAGAATAGAAAAACGAAAACTTGATAGATAGCAGCAACTTACAGACCCGCAGCGGTTGAAATACAACGTACGGTAAACAGCACGGAACTGCCCCAAAACAGACAACAGACAAAATACAAAGGAAAATAAGTAACCTCAGTTACAAGTTCAGGCCAACTACGGTTTTAGTATGTGTAAAAGGAGAGCTCTGGGAAAACCTTGACCTTTGACCCCTGATCACGTGATGACCTCATGCTGACGATCACGTGACGATATAACGTAAAGTTATAAAATTTTTTTGATTCCTAATTTGTGTACGTTGCAATCTGTTCAATTGAGAGCAACCCCATGACCCAATCAGATGAGGATGATGTGTATGACATGTAAATAGACTGTGCAGTCTTGTACAGACACAGGTCGACCATTCCTGAGAATATGGTTAATTAAACCCCAACCATCAAGGAACACCGGTAACGACTGTCTAGTATTCAAATCCGTATAAAAGGAACTACCTTTACTAGGATTTGAACCAGGAACCTTCGTCTCTGAAAATCAGCTGTTAAACAGCTGATTTTGTCGACGACTTTACTCTAGACCAACCCGAAAAAAGAAAAAAGAAGATTATAAGCTAAAGAATTATAAGCAAAAAATATGTTGCTGTTAGAAAGAGCGAGAAAACATAGGCGATGTTAGACTGTAAGCAAGCAGATACGAAAACACAACGAATGTGCCTTCCTGCACGTGAATATAATCTAAAAGCCTAAAACAATGAAAAGAATTATGAGCGTTAAATACGCTGGAATAAAAGTGCGTAATTCTAAATCATTAATAAGAATAATGAAACAGAAAATAAACAGGATTTGAAATATTTTTTGAAAGCTGAAAATTTTAGCAAAATATTACACGCCTCTCCGTTGATGAAAAACCATTTATTTTTTGGAAATTTTGGGCAAAAGGAGGGGATCGAATAAATATAATTAAGAAGTGTCACCGGATGGCGACATTAAGTGGCAAACCTCATTTGTTTGGTGGTCCTGAAAAGGGCCGTTTAAGCGGTGGTCGTCTTGGAGAGGCGTCGGTCGTAGTCGTCGTGGCGTTCGAGGAGCTGGGCGACACGGCGTGTCGTCGTCCAGCGGAGACATCTCTTCTTCCCTCGCAGTAGTGCGTCGATAGCTGCTTCGTCGGGTCCGGTGGGTGTAAGGCTCGGTAGAGGGACCGCTGTGGGCATCGCGCGCGTCAGCGGGCGATGACGGTCCGGTCGACGGCTTACGGTGAAGCATAATCTTCTCTTGCGGGATCGTCGTTTAGTCCTCGCTGGAGTCCGGCAGCCCATGTGCCGTGGTGGACGTCTGCTGTCTGGTTCGAAGTGAATCCCTCGGAGTCTTGATCGGAATTGAATCTCTGCTCAGTGCAGCGCTTTTCATATAGACGCCGAGAGTGCTGTGGTAGAGAGCGGCTACTGGCTTGGCATTGATGACTAAGGCCTCTGCGGAGCGCAGCCGAAAGGTTTGTCGGTATGCCGTCAAAAGCCGGGAGATCTATTGAAGCCGGCAACACAGTAAATGATTAATTAGAAGGGGTGGCAGTGACAGAAGAATAGTGGAACGTAAGAGAAAAAGCAAAATTTTTCTTTGTTGCAAGGAAATGATCAAGTAATTTTTACATAGATAACTTATGGTAATGCACATATCTTTGTTTTATTCCTAATGTTATTAAAAGTTTTAAACAATTTTTTTTTGTTTCTACCGTAATGTAGAAATAGTAACTGTAGGAGTATGTCCTTGCACATTTTGATTTGATTGTATAGTAACAGTACAAATCATGTAAATGTTTAACATGTTAAAATGGCTAATTATAAATAAATTGTAGAGTGAATAATATAAGTTTGGTCAGTAATAGCACTCCAAGGATTAGGTGTCTGGATTGGTTGGTTCATGTTAGAAGGCCAGGGTCAACTTGTTGGATTATAGGGAAAGAAATATTCCCTATAATATTTCTTTGAGAAATATTCCAATTGTTGTTGATGGTATGAGATAAGTTGTTTGTGATGGGTGGATAGTAGTCCAGGAGGTGTAAAAAATGTAGGGCAGCTAAATGTATCCAGAATGTTGTACAAAGTGTTTTAGGGTAAAAACTGCAGGAGATCTTCAATCGCAGGGAAAATTTGTATGAATGAGGATATACCGGTCTTGTCGAACTCCACAAACAAGACCCACAGAAAACTAATAGAATATATATTTATGTGGGCCCTTAAGTCTGGGCCGGCTTGGATTCGTAAAGTGAAGGACTTGGTGGAGCTGAACCTATCATTGGAGGACCTTGAAAAAAATCCTTTAACCTGAAAGCGATCAAACACACAAAACTCAGGTTCAAAGAAACTGTTCGGAAAATACAGAACCCTAGAGTTTTTTCAGATGCTAAACGAGCTGATAGATCCCAGAGAATGAAGAACTACTGGGAAAAACTAGGAGGAAATCGAGAAAATATTATTTGACTAAAGTGGTCCAATGTGTCTTTACAAGAAAAAAAGGTATCGCTAACGTAACGTTTCTTACACCGAAAAAACCACATTTTCACTACCATTAAAGTGAACATTAAAGAGAACAATTTCCTAAACATCTACTTGCCGACTTCAGTTTTCATGCCCCAATCAATTATATTTACTGTTTGCAGCTGGCTGCTTCTACAAAATAGTAGGGTTTTATAAAAACACACTCCATCCCCCTTTATGGAATTTATTTGGCTACGTGGTATTCAGGAAAATACCAGACATCCAAGCATCTTATGCTTTAATAAATAACGCTTCTTTCTTCGCGACAACTCAGGTAAATAATACCAAATATAAGTCGCTTATTTCTGGTGTTGATTTCACGCCGTCAATTATTAAAAACCGAGCGTCAAACACAAATTCAATTGTGTCTGAAATCCTCACCGGTAAACCGCAATGTCTCGTTCTTGCAACATCTGTTTAAAATCGACTCACCGCTCCATCCGCGTTCACCACTGCTGCAACTCATCTCGTCTTGTCAACCAGCTGCGCCGATTCCTTATTCGATTTTGCTACCGAATCTGCTACGATCACTCCGCTAAACAACCTCTTCAATCCACCGCTAAGAACTTCTACTGAGTATGCTGGCATTAACTCTTGGTCAAACTGCTTTACTTCTATGGCCGACGTGGATCCTTCGCCGAGAAAACAGCCTGCTTAGGACTATTTGAAAATAGCACGGCATATTTTCATATGTTACAAAAGATTATTTCATCCTTAACCGTCTGCATTAGCAGTAATCACAAAACAGTCAGACGTTAAACCAAAAAAAAGTGGATAACTAGTTAACATTGCTGCTTCATAAATCTATCTCTACTCCCGCCCATCACGAAGATGTACCACTACGAATTGCTTCGCTCAAAGAGAAACTTCCATCCTCATTCGCTTCCCTGTCAGCTACCGAACTTCTCGCGCCTTAAGTCGCTTACGGCGAGCGACACCTTATTTAACGCAAAAATATTCACGCCTGGTAAATAATAGTTCAACTTTTCGACTGTTGTTTCACGCCCTTTACGAACTTCGTCTGTCTCGTCTACGGCCTCCATTTCCAACACAGATTTGCTCTCAAGAAGTAGTGAATTTCGCCGTACCGCATTTCTTAATTCTCGTCAAAACTCTTGTCTGCTAGCAAGTTTATTGTGCAACCTGCTTACAAGTTAGATGAACCTCTCGGGCACTAGATAATCACAGTTTTCTCCGTTCACCACAATATTCATTTTCGTTTCCCGGTTAATTTTATTTTATTCTTCGTTGGCTTCGTTGTGCTTAGTTGGTTGCTACTGCTATATTTGTTACCTGAGCGTATCATTGAAACAAACAGTTCTTTTAAGAACTAAACCTTTTATATTAGTGGCAACCTGTTGTGCATTGCTATATTTGTTACCACAGCGTATTATTCAAAATATAAACAGTTCTTTTAAGAACTAAACTAATATTAATTTAAGTATAATATCAGAGTGTTTTCTGATATTGTAAGAATTTGTTTTGCAATACAAAGTGGATCTCGAGGTCCTGACTCTATAAACCAGGTCGTTTACCATTAGTCATCATCATCATATTATATAATTTTATAATATTATATTATCCGTATTTTTAAAACTTTATTATATACAAGTAGATAAGAAAAGCCGGTCCTAGCACAACCTAGGACTTTGGACCCTGGGCTTAACCTTGACCTTTGGCCTATCACGTGATGGCCTTTGGCCTCCAAAAAAAAGTTGACCTTTGACCTCAAAAACATCCCCACCAAACAAAATTCCTCGGGGAAAAAATTTCCCTCAAAACAAAAAAAATTAAATTTGGCAAAGTTCCAAACTCGATTTGCTCCGCAACCGCTGGACAGATTTTGATGGTTTTTGTGTACACGTGACCGGGAGATTGAGATCTACAAGATAAGCCACAAGCCATAACCGTATCCCCGATGGAACCCGAGATCGATTATAACTTCACAACGGACGATCGGATTAACGAGATTTAGGTACTCGCAGGATCGAGGCTTTCTGTAGAACGTATCGAATAGGGTTTCGGGTCTTAGGTGCTTTCGGGATCCGAATAATCAGTAATTTTGGTAATTTCGTTTTGGAACACCCTATGCTTTAGTTTATTTGCATTGACGTCATTTGTTTTTGTCTTTACACGCGACTGATAAGTGTGATGAAGAAAAATCTGCTTATTTGCAACTCTATTCTTTTAATTTTTTTTTAATGCGGTCTTGGGTTCGAATCCCATTCAGGCACGGCATTTTTTCATACGTTACAAAAAATCATTTCATCATTCACCGTCTGCATTAGCCGTAATTGCAGAACAGTCGGACGTTAAACCAAAAAAAAAAAATTTAATTTTTTTTTAGAATGATGCATGTTGTTTGTTACGAGTCACGTTGCATGCGCGTGCCTTTCTGATGCAATTTATTTAACGTACAAATAAACTGCAGATTCAACGTTTCCATTGTATTTGAATAGACCCCATGTATTAGCATAGGGAAATTATCTGAATAAAAGCCCGCCGTTTTTCCCATCGAATCATACCATCAGTGCATGTTACCATCAAAAATATAAAAATGACAGTTATAATCATGTCATTGTTGATAGCGGTTGTCTTTTGCATGGTTCTCACCTCTGCAACGTCATTCAACTCTACATCAACCATAGAATATCTACAAACGTACGGGTATCTCACGACAGAGACAAACGCTTCATTCACAGATCCCGAAACCATCAAAACCGCCTTGAAGCAATTCCAAGAATTTTACGAATTACCGATCGAAAAGGAGGAGAACGAGAACACTACCTGTTTGATGACACAACCAAGGTGTGGCGTATTCGATTTAGCATCCGCCTATAAAACTGCACCGTATCCGTGGACAAAAAACAACTTATCGTGGCATTACAGCCTGGCCACGCCCGAAATGGTAGCGACCACCGAACGTTCGTTTGAAATCTGGATGAACTCGTCAGGACTAACATTCCACCAGAACAGCGTGAACCCAGATATTGTGATAACAAACGGTCGTACCCTTCACAGGTACGGTAAAAGATTGAGCGGTGTGTGTCCCATCCGCTTCGACAGACGAGGTGGAACATTAGCACACGCATTTTTACCCAATAGGAATAATAGTGTTGTAGAGATACACGTGGATGCAGACGAACAATGGGATTATAGTTTGGAACGAACAATTCCATCCGACGGAAGCAACTTTTTATCGATGATGTTACATGAAATTGGACATGTGATAGGAATCGAGCACTCTACCGATAGACGTGCTGTCATGTATGCGTATTAGAGGATACACCAGTCTAGCCGAGGATGAAATCAATGCTATTCAAAGGTTGTACGGTAGACCTAGATCTCGAACAACACCGTATACGACCGCTACTACAACAGTCTCCACCACTGTATCACGAAAAAACAGCACCACTCCTCCGCCACCAACTGAAGGCTATGAACTTAAAGCCTACATTTGTCAGCACATCGACAATACGATGAAAATGGTCGTCATCAATAATAGGTTCTACATTCTACATGAAAAACTTGTGTGGTCATTAGACATCGATGGAGAGTTTCATCACTCGAAGAAGCCATTGGTGCTAACAGACTGGTTAAAGTTTCTACAGACAAATTTTAATATTACAGCGGTGTATCAAAGGCCGAACGGTCTGGTAGTTATGCTAGTAGACGGTAAGACATTGTACGTATTTGATATGCATAACCTTCAACTGGATACTGGATATCCAGTATCGGCCGCGAAACAATTCGGCATACCAGAGTCAAGTGTTATACACACCATTATCAATACGTACACAGGCAAGACGTACGTATTATACAATGATATATTCTATGCTGAAATAGACGAAAATGATTTTACCTCGCGCGAATCGGGAATGATTACCAAAATATTTCCTGGTATACCACTAGGTCTGGACTCTGTTATGCGATACACAAACGGAATACTCTACTTCTTCAAAGGAAAACTCATGTACGAGTTTAGCGAATTTTCAGGTAAACTACTACGAGCCGGCAAGATCATAAGTGAGTCCGTCATAAGGACCATAAGGACCCGGTAGAAGCTGTCCAGTCGACTGACCTGCTAGCTGCGCAGTCGACTGACCTGCTCCCCTAAGCGGCGCAGGAGCGGCGCCGCTATCACCTAAGCAGTGCAGGAGCGGTGCCGGAGCGGCGCAGCTAGCAGGTCCGCTCCTGCGCCGTTTCTGCCCCGCTTTGCCCCGCTTTGCGCCGCTCCTGCGCCGCTCCTGCGCCGCTCCTGCGCCGCTCCTGCGCCGCTCCTGCGCCGCTCCTGCGCCGCTCCTGCGCCGCTCCTGCGCCGCTCCTGCGCCGCTCCTGCGCCGCTCCTGCGCCGCTCCTGCGCCGCTCCTGCGCCGCTCCTGCGCCGCTCCTGCGCCGCTCCTGCGCCGCTCCTGCGCCGCTCCTGCGCCGCTCCTGCGCCGCTCCTGCGCCGCTCCTGCGCCGCTCCTGCGCCGCTCCTGCGCCGCTCCTGCGCCGCTCCTGCGCCGCTCCTGCGCCGCTCCTGCGCCGCTCCTGCGCCGCTCCTGCGCCGCTCCTGCGCCGCTCCTGCGCCGCTCCTGCGCCGCTCCTGCGCCGCTCCTGCGCCGCTCCTGCGCCGCTTCTGCACCGCTTTTGCGCCGCTTCTGCACAGTCGACAGCACAGCCAGATTAACTGCTCTCTGAAGTTGCATATGGTCCTAATTCCTGGTCGAAAGATTGTAGTTTTTATATATTGGCAGGATTCGAAGGGATCCGGTTAGAATGTATGTTTTTTTTCGGACGGTTTTTTTTCGTATTGGAGATTGCAGAGCTCCAGAGGAGGATACGAAAGAAACAGTTGGCTTTGAAACGCGGCTCGATGGAGGAGGACCTTAGATTAGAGAAGCAGCTTAAGCCTCTGACCGAACCCTTATCGAGGTTTCTCGAGGTGCAGAAAACGGATACAGTTCCATTTCAAGGGTCTCCAACTGCGACGACCGTAAAGCCCGAGGGATAAACCAGTTGCAAACTCAAAGGAATAAACAAATGGGATGTCCATCCAGTTACCCCGTTACCACTGACGAAGGTAATGATGAGGCAGATGTGGATCTCGATGATTCTTGGAAGGATCTAATGTCCGGTCCGTACAGGTACGCCAATTCGAAGAAAAAGAGCGAAGAGTTAGGACCGTCACAGGCCAAGAAGAAAACGCCCGACGAGTCGATGGATCTTGAAGACCCCTATAAATTGGAAGAGATGGATACGCGTCCTAACCTCCCTTTGGAGTTTACAGAACATGACGCCACGGCCGGAGCAGCCGCGGAGATGCAGGACTCGAACAGACCGCAGGCTACCCCGATGAGGACTCTACCTCGCGATGAGGAATTTAGCACCTCCAGCACCGTGGAAGAGCTGTTGTCTACCCTGCTAGGTAAGGTTCGAGCTTCAGTATGGGTCAAAAACACGTTTCCCAGCCGTCTCGCGAGACGTTACATGCATGAGGCCATCACGGACGTGGATAACAATACGGATTCAACTTACGGTGTACACTTCGAGGGTAACGATTTGGTGATGGGAGACTCAACCGTACAGTTTGGACCCGGCGACTCTGTGATCATCGGAGACGTGTCGAATCAGTGTACTGCAGGACTGTACGAGTTGATTTTCAAAAAGAAACCTAACCCTTACGTCTACTCCGAAGAAGACCTGGAAGAATACAAAACCAACTTGGAAGCTACTAATGCACACAGAAGGAGAAACTCAGTGTTCGGACAAGTGAAATCCAACATGAGGAAAAAGTATTCGACAATCATAAGTCGGCTTTTCCCTCCGAAACCGGACCGGCCTAAGCGAGGTAAGGGCCTGAAAACGCTACCTGCGATGGAGCTGAACGGGGACAGAAAGACCGAGTACGTATATTTCAACGATCCTAACGAGCTCTGCGACAGGTTGAGACTCCTCGTAGCTTCTAAAGACTCGGGCCATACGGGTCACGACAGCGAGATAAATTCTATAGTCGAAGAGCTCAAAGAGCTGGGGCTTATAAGAGGAGATCTACGTCTATAACTTTTATTCTCACCATGGACACCGGAAGATCAGTACGTCATTTTCTCACCCCTTACAGGGTGACTGCCGATGGAGATATGGACATGAGAGACGGGAGAATCTGTCGAGTAGGCGTAGCCCAGTCGTATACTGACGCGGTCAATGTTAACGAGTGCATGAGACTCATCCAAGCGTATGCCAAAGATTATGGAGTCCTCGAAGTTTGCGAGGAGGGCGGTGACGATCCCTACTATGACCTTTACGGGCGCAGGATAGCACAAGTAGGAGAACCGATCGATGACGAAGACGCCGTGAACCTCAAGTACCTGAGAGAATACGTATCATCCCTCTTCGAAAAGGCGAAACCTTCAGTTCCCGTCGCAGACGAACGAGTCGGCGAAGTCTTGAAAATGCGTGATGAGATTCAAAAGTTACGCAAAGAGTTGGAAGAAATAACATTCCGCTTGGAAACAAAAGGAGCTCCATAAATAGCTGGTGACTGCACCGCAGACCTCATTATAAATTTGAAATGGGGCGACGCAACACGACTCGCGGTAGAGCGCATGCAGGAGCCGGATTGGTAGGGAGCATCGCGAGCGGAGTCTTAGGAGCCGCCGAGAACGTCGTAAGAACCGTATTGAACAAAGCGATAGACGTTCTACCTGTAGAGCTTCACATACCAGGATATCAGTACTGCGGACCCGGCGTAGACCTGTCGAAGAGATTGAGAAGAGGAGACCCAGGCATCAACCCTCTAGACGCCGCATGCAAGCAGCACGACATAGCCTATCACAACCGCAAAGACTCAGCGGGTAGGGCCGAAGCAGACCGGGTATTGGCAGAGAGAGCCTGGGAGAGGGTGAAAGCGTCCGACTCCAGCATAGCGGAGAAAGCGGCCGCCTGGGCGGTGACCAACATAATGAAAGCTAAAAGCAAGTTCGGCGGGAGGATCAAGCGAAGACAGACCGGGAAGACCGCCCGTAGGAAGACCGCTCGTAAGACCCCTAGCAAGACCAATCGCCGCACTACTTGACGAGGTGAGGGACTGTATTTGAGACCGTACCCTACGCAGCACACAGGATGTTGTGAGAATTCATTATGTAAGTTCACTATTGTTGTTGTCACTATTTTCTTTTATTAATTTTTGTGAGAATTTATTGTGTAAATTTTCACTAATGTTGCTGATAGTATTTTCTTTTTATTGAACTTGTGAGAATTAATAGTTAATTCTATATGACTAATCACAGTGTCCGGTGACTGTTCAGTGGATGAACAATACGGGCTAGACGAGGAAAGTAAATTACATAATCGGATTAATTTAGTATTAGGTTATGGTTACTTTAACAGTTTATAGGGATTGTGCTTTGCGTTCCACGATTTAAGGACCTTAAGGACTATGATTTTATTATGTTTTAACCTTATAGATTATAATTGTAGTGTAGTTTCTGATAGCGATCAGAAGAAGTAATTTTAAGATAGAATAAGATTGTTGAATAAACATATTCAAGATAACCAAGAGTTTTTCATTGCTGTTGAGTCAACCTGCCGCCACCCCGTCCGGTTACACCAACACATATGAGACAAAACCGCCTGCTATGCACCAGCCAGACGCCCCTGCGGTATCCACCGCCGTCTGAATCGCTTCGATGAAACCCTCATCTCAGAGAGCATCAGGTCTGCATATTCTTCTACATATACCGTACAGGATTTGATAGCCCATATCAGACTGCGCTCTAAGGCGGCAGCATCGATGAGGTAGTGATAACGAAAAACATCCATTAGAGGAGCGATGAATAACTAAAACAGAAGTAACCGTAAAGAAATATTAATGTTAAAATTCCATTAAAATAATCTATGTCAAGGTTCTATTAATTTATTCTACATTAATTTATTCTAAGTTGAAATTCCAATAAAATATTCCAAGTTAAAAATTTCATTAACCCGCCATCTCCGTCTCCAATTCTGAAACAACATGCGGTACGTTGTAATAGCGATCGTGTAAGATATATTTACTGTACTATTCATATTGCTACACGTACCAACTACTAACCGCAAAGATAAATTTTAAAATCTCCTTCGATCAGATTTCTACACTTCGGGCAGATCATGGTGTAGATTTTGTATAGCAGATACAGCAGTGAAACGAACAATATTGCTACGGCACATAAAAATATTGTACGGTATAAATCATGGTGCCAACAGAAATAAAAAAAGATTCTAAGTTTTAATTTTATTAAAAAATTCTAAGTTTATTTTTTTTTATTTCTAATATGTGTACGTTGCAATCTGTTCAATTCAGAACAATAAGCAACCCCATGACCCAATGAGATGAGGATGATATGTATGACGTGTAAATGAGGTGTAGTCTTGTACAGACTCAAGCCAACCATTCCTGAGAGAGTATGGTTAATTGAACCCCAACCATCAAAGTACACCGGTAACCACTGTCTAGCATTCAAATTCGTATAAAAGTAACTACCTGTACTAGGATTTGAACCAGGAAACTTCGTCTCCGAAAATCAGCTGTTAAACAGCTGATTTTGGCGACGACTTTACCTCTAGACCAACCCCGTGATAAGTTTATATTTAATGAAAATATTTTAAGTTTATATTATTTTAGTCAAAAATATTCTAAGTTTATATTTATAAAATGTATTACAGTAAGAGGTGTCTCACCTTTCAATAAACTTGAAGAGCTGACAGGTAGAGTTGCCGGTATCTGATAAGTAGAGCTGGCAGGAAATATGAAATATCAGACACAGTTGTTACTGATGGTATGATTCGATGGGAAAACCGCGGGCTTTTATACAGATAATTTCCCTATGCTAATACATGGGGTCTATTCGAATACAATGGAAACGCTGAATCTGCAGTTCATTTGTACGTTAAATAACTTGCATCATAAAGGCAAGCGCATGCAACGTGACTCGTAACAAACAACATGCATCATTCTGAAAAAAATTAAAAGAATAGAGTTGCAAATAAGCAGATTTCCTTCATCACACTTATCAGTCGCGTGTAAAGACAAAAACAAATGACGTCAATGCAAATAAACTAAAGCATAGGGTGTTCCAAAACGAAATTACCAAAATTACTGATTATTCGGATCCCGAAAGCACCTAAGACCCGAAACCCTATTCGATACGTTCTACAGAACGCCTACAGATCATGCGAGTACCTAAATCTCGTTAATCCGATCATCCGTTGTGAAGTTATAACCGATCTCGGGTTCCATCGGGGATACGGTTATGGGTTGTGGCTTATCTTGTAGCTCTCGATCTCCCGGGCACGTGGACACCAAAACCATCAAAATCGGTCCAGCGGTTGCGGAGAAAATCGAGTTTGGAACTTTTCCTAGAACCACAGACAGTTCTTTAATGAACAAACACAGAACGGGATTTTACATTGATATGTACTCCGTTTATTCGGTCCATAAGGCCGCTTATTGGGGCCAATCTGATGTATGTACAATATATGTTTTATTAAAAACATTACAGTCCAGCCACGAACAACACGTGGTTCTAAGAAGCAAGATAAGTTAATGTGAAGGGTAGAGATAGTAAACATTTCGACAGTACATGATATTTACAGTACAATGTGTAGGCTACATAATCGTCACTGCACTAATTTCAGTGAGCCATATCCACTAGCTTTTTACCCAACCTTACAAGCTGTATAGCCTCCTTGCAACTTATGGTTAATTTTCACTTGTCATAAGTACTTAGAACGTTCGTAATTCCATGCTTTTCATCAGTTTTTGTGATTTCATAAGGGTACTGTAATACACTATTTTTTGAGTCTGGTTGTTTTGCTATTTGCAGGCATGTTTATTTATTTATTTTAATTCCCATTTATTTCACACATTTTGTTGATATTTTTATGCGTAGGTTTACAGTAGAGTACTTGTTATCAACGTCTCTGTGAAATGCCGCGTAACGATATGGTTGTGTTAAAGAATTAAGCTTCTCGAAAAGTAGGTCTAAAAGGGGTGGTACTTGCTCAAACAGTTTTGGATTTGTTTTATTTTAGTTTTCTGTTGTCAGATTGTGATTGTGTTGGGTTTACCTATCTGTATTTGTGGTTGGAGGTGAGTTGGGTAAAATGGTTTTGGATTTGTTTTTTAATTTAGTTTTCTCTTGTCAGATTGTGATTGTGATGGGTTTAGTTATCTGTGTTTGTGGTTGGAGGTGTTTTGTCTCAAAATAGTTTTGGATTTGTTTTGTTTTAGTTTTTTTTTTTGTTGTCAGATTGCGATGGGTTTACCTGTTTGTATCTGTGGTTGGAGTGATTTGTGTGTGTCTCAGAATAGTTTTGGGTTTGTTTTATTTAGTTTTCTGTTGTTGTTGTTGTTGTTGTCGGATTGTGTTTGTGGTGGGTTTGTCTGCCTGTATTTGTAATTAGGTCTAATCAGTTCAGAAAGTGTTTTGGATTTATTTAGGGTTGGTTGGTTTTCTTTAGTCAGGTTGTGGTGGTTTTGGTTTGTTTTCTTTATTTGTGTTTGGTGTTATGGTCAGATTTGTTGTTGTTGTTGTTTAGTTGGTTTTATTTGTATGGTGGTTGGTTGGTTGTAGGTGTTGGTGTGGGATGTAGGTTTTTTTGTTTGGGTGGTTAGTTGGATATTCAGATTATGTGTGTGTGTGTGTGTGTGTGTGTGTGTGTGGTTGTTGTTGTTGTTGTTGGGTTTAGATAGTCAGATTATAGTCACGTAGTCAGATTTTTTTTAGACAGTCAGTTTATAGTCAAGTAGTCAGATTTTTTTTTGTCATACAGTCAGATTGTATGGTCAGGTAATGGATTGTGTGTGTATGGTCAGATAGTCAGATTGTATAGTCAGGTAGTGAGATTTTATGGTCAGATATTCAGATTTTTTTTTAGTTACGTAGTCAGATTGTATGGTCAGAAAAAAGTATGTTCTTAAATAGGGTGTTAATTTGGATTTTTTTTTTGATTTGGTTTGTTGTTTAATTTGTATAGTGATTTGGGTTATTTAGTTATTTGTATTTGGATTTTTTTTAACTTTCTGGCTCTTTTCTTCTTCTTATTCTAATACATAGTTGGTGACGATGATAATGATGATGGGTATATGTTTTATTTATATAAACTCTAATTTAGGAAGAGAATAGAGAGAGAATTGTGTTTGTGATATGGGGTTGAGAGTGTTATCTCTATATATAAAGGGGATGGTTGGAGATCAGTAAATAATTATTGTCGATGATACAGCATGGAGGATTATACAATTGTTATTCGTTACAAGTTATGTCGTGGTGTACGATATTTAATACTTTATTGAATAAAAGAATGCCTCGCTACTACGATCTTGATACGGTGCTATATTATGCACAAAATCCTATGTTCAAAGCAAGTGAATGTAAATTATATTGTATTATTAAACAAAATATGATGAATGTTTTTGGATAGAGGAGCTAAGCGTTTATGAAGTTCTACAAAAAAAAGTGATTGATCATTTGAATCGAAAAAAATATAAGTTCTCAAATAGGGTGTTTGTAACATATGATGACACTCATAAATATATAATGCGTTTAAGTCAACGTGGAAAAATAAGTAGGCATATATGATATATATTCAACACAGTAATTTTTTTTTACTAACCTATATCTCATAAAATCTTATCATAAGATTTTTTTATGTGTACAAAGATTTTTTATTGGTGAGTAAAACAAATAAATTTTAATTTTTTTAGACAAAAAAATACTAAATGAATTGATTATCACATCAATTAACTGAAATTAACCATATCCTTTTTTTTAAAAAAAATATATATTATAAATATATATACACTGCAGTCTAGTAAAAAAATTATTAACAATTATAACTGTGAATTGGTGTATGGTAAACTATCACAAAATAAAATTAATTGAAACAAAGTAAATAATAATTAACAAATTTAACCAAAATATATTCTACGGACCATTACAAATACCCGCAAAAAAACTCAATACGAATCCAATACGTCCCACACAGAATAGTACAACACCGGGTACTTATTCATTACTGTAGTGACACGAAGAGTCTACCCAAATAGAAAAAAATCACATATAAATTTTAGAATATAGTTATAGGCCTTCGTTTTTTTCAAAGGTATGGTTAAATTTTATTGTATTGGTTTGAACTATATTTAAATTTTATATTTTATTTTTTTTAAAGGAATATCATACTGGTTTGAATCATATTATAATTTTACATTTAATTTTTTTTAAAAGGAATTAATAAAAAATTTAAAAAAACCAATCGACTCTATGCAGTTAAGGGTAAATAACAAAACTGAACAGAATAATAAAAAGAATTGGCTGGCCAGCAAAAAAAACTCAATACGAATCCAATCCGTCCCACACAGAATAATATAACATCTGGTAGTTATTCATTAGTCAAAAGAGTGTTCAAACTTAATTTAACTTTTTTTGTAGTTATAAAATCATATTTTACATGTTTCTATTTAAAAAAAACCAATATTTCGCATTTGTAAATACATATTTAGCTTGTAGTGAATGTTTCACACCAACATTTTTTTACACTTATAATTTTTTAATGATACAACTGATAATTTCAAAACACAGGAAACTTTTTTTACTAAACTGTATCTTACAAAAACATTATCAAAAGATTTATTTATGTGGATAAAGATTGTTGTTGGTGAGTTTTCAAGATGATAATATTAAGGGTTATTATCATCAAATCTAAAGATTATTTTATTATTATCTTAAAAAAACTCACCACCAACAACAATCTGTATTCATAAATAAAACTACACCTATACCCATTCTTATTTATAAGTATATATTAAAATAAAAAGAAAAATAATTAAATAAAAACATAAAAATATTATTAGCAAATCTTAAGGTTATTTTTTTAATAATAATGAAGATTTGATAAAAAAAATTGTAATATTTTTGGACAACTAGTAAATGTGGTTATAAATATTTGGATAGTTTTATTTGCTCGTGTTTAGTGTTTGTTGTTGTTGGTCTGGTTATTATTCTATTACTGATAATTATAATATTATTAAAAAAAAATATATATATAGTGACGATGAATAATGTTGGTGATGTTGGTGATGTTGGCGGTGTTGGTGAACCGATTAATTCTCATTATTCAGTACAGTTTATAGATGGAGGAGGAGTTGGTGTTGATGTAGGTGGTGGTGATGATGATGGTGGTGGTGGTTCATCCACAGTTACGCTTAAGTTGTTAGAGATGCTCTACAGTCTGAGTTGGCCTAAACCTCCTCAACCTCCTCAACCTCCTCCTGCTATCGATATTGGTGCCAATATAGAATCGTTCATCAAGGAGGTGATAGCAAGGAGAGAGTTGCAGTCGTTAAGTATTTGTAGTAAGATTGATAAGAAGAAAAGAGATAAAGAACAAAAAGAAAGAAATATTAATAATAGTAATAAACCAGTTAATGTCAACTTCAATTTCAACGATTTGGTACGGCTCGTGGAAGGTGGTGGAGGAGGAGGAGGAGGAACAGCTGGTTCGTCTGGGGATAAAAAATGAATGACGCATGGGTGGTGTTTTCGGTTATCATTTTCCTTGTTGTTGTGATTTTTGTATTATTTAAAAAATACATAATACCTATAGTGGGAAACGCTTTTGACAGCCTACAAATACCACCTGAATAATGAATATCTTTATTGCGCTCTTAGTTGCTGTGATTACGATGATCGTGATTCTAGGCATTTCTGCTTTTGTTATATACAAGTCTTTGCATGTTCTTGCAGCGCTTTCAGCGCCTTCAGTGCCTTCTGGTTAAAACTGATGTTGTTGTTGTTGTTGTTATTATTATACCTTATAAAGGTTGTGGTAGTGGTGTATTGTTGTTGATCACCTTTATCTTGCTGTTTAATGACAACGACAACGTGGTACTTTCTCTCATATACCGGCAGGAAGTAGAATCGCCAGTAGAAACTTTGTAGATCCAATCTGAGTGGCCGGTAGATCTGTAAAAAGGGATCAAACAGCGTCTCGTCTAGTCTGGGCTTTGCGTCATCGTATAACTCCGTAACACTCCTTGTAGCCGCGACCAGTATCGGCTTTCCGCTTCTGTTCGTCCTGTATATCGGCTCGGTGAAGAAGTATATTTTCTTCCTCAATATTAGATTCGGGGCGATTGACCAAATCAGTTCTTCTTCTTTTTCGTTTTCTTCTTCTTCGACGAATACTCTGACAACTGTTGTTATTGTTGATGGTGATGGGGATGGTTGTAGAGTTAGAGGAGTAGGAGTAGGAGTGGTAAGTGATGATGATTCTTGTTGTTGTTGTTGAGGATGTTTATATAAAAGCGCTTTGCTGTACACGTCATACAAATACCAAGCATCGTAGTCATTGTTATTTTTGTCATAATAATTGGCTATGGTTGATCTTTCTTTGTTCACGTTCAAAAAATTGATCGACTGTAAGACTTGGGAGCCATTCATACAGGTTATTATTATCATTATTATTATTAAGACGTTATTATCATTATGACTCTGAGAAAATACGATATGGATGATATTGTTGACGGCGCAACAGTCTGCCACGTGTGTGCAGATCTCATATCCCATTTATTTTTTCTTTGTCTTGAAATCAGCCACCGTAGAACAGTATCTGGCCAGGTAACGCCTTATCTCGGCCAAATATATTCGCCATTGTAGGTGGTTGTTTCCGGCCAAATGGATCGATTCGATTAATTTGTACGCGTACACTAGGTTGTGGTCGGTCAACAACTGAGGGTGATGGTTGGCGAAACTTATTAGTTCGGACAGTATTCGGTTCAGGTTTTCAAGATACCGCTGTACTTGCTTCTCGTGGTTTCGATGTGCTTCTATATTCTGTGTCATCAGTGACAGTATATTAGTATTCATTTTTAATTGTTTGATTTAAAAAAATTAAGATGATACTATATAAAAAGTTAGGCCGTATAGCGTTGGTGTTGGCGGCGTTTATTATTTTGTTCATATTGAGGAAATATTTACATCACGAGAAAAAGTTGGTATTATTATCGCTGCCAAAAGAAGACGAAGAAAAAGAGCCGGCGATTAACGCTAGACCGAAAACCGCATGTAACCATGAGTTTGGAAAGTTTGTCGATGGAAAATGTCAGTGTTTATATCCGGATCTCGTGACGAACAACGTATATGACTGCGATTGCGACCATCCAATGGATCCAAGTTTCAAAAGTATACGGTTGGTGAAAAATAATGATGATGATGATGGTAGTCATTTATATAAGAGTAACGTTCGATACACAGGCATTTGTAGAGATCGGATTAAGCATTTTGTGGCTGGAAAATGTGTTCTGTCGAGGATCCGGGACGGTCGATGTGTGCGCGGACGGATGGTGTCACAAGGAAAATGCGAGTGTACTAAAGGAGGATGAGCTATTCAAAGGTTACAACGAGTGTGTCAAAAGCCCACAATCTTGGAACGTGCAAAATATGAGACAATATATCGAGGATTGTGATCTGATGACCGGCTTCGTGCCGGTGAGTTGGAATAAGAACAAACTGTGTGCCCAGCTGTTGGCCGTCAGTTCGATTATGCAGCCGATACTGTTGGACGGAAAAAAGAGATATTACATGTTCGACAAACGACAAACCCATAAAGTATATGGTTTGTTGAAAAGTCTTCCCGATAATAATACTAACAGGTTTTACGATGAGGTCGATGCAGTTGATATACCCTTACCCAAATACAAGCCCGTAGAATTTGAAACAAGAAATTTATTGATGCTGCGTTATGTACTCGAAACACAGATAACCGACTTCCAGAACGCGCACAGCGAACCGATCGATACGAGTAACGTACTAGAAAAAAAAACAAAAGGTGACATAAATGATATTGACACCAATATATGGATTCGGCGATTGAACGATCTCAATATGTTCTCTAGACTTTACAGTCAACAATGGCATTCGACTATTGACCATAAAGGGAAGAATGTACTATTCTATAACAGGACGACGGGTGAGGGATACGTTATAAATAACCCCACGTTATTGAAATACATGTTGCAAACAACCAATTAATGACAACTCAAACACTCACTTAAAAGAACACAAATATTTCATATTAATATTCTAAACGAACGTAACCGGGAATCGAAACATAATACCTATTTCAAATATCACTCTTCAAAATTGAAAAACCAAACCATCGATTTATCAAAAAATAATGTTTTAAATTATTCAATTATAAATAAAACCTGAAAACAACAATAATACTTTCTGGTAAAAATTTTAACAGAATGCAAAATATTTTTCCTCACATCATACCCGGGACGAAGAGGAATTCACTCTATTTTCGAAAGTATTACTTCCATGATTCCTATTGTTTTATGAGATGATTCATATTTTATATATTATTAATATATCCTCTACAATGACGACTACTATTATTATTATTACTAGTTAGTTCATTAAAATGTTGAAGTATTTGTAGCATCTGATTGTAACTATCGATCTTCTGCATTAGAACTGCTGACTGAATCTTATCGTTAAAATGTTTGGACAAAGTTATAATTTTCTCAGCCTCTGTCATATTAGTGAGGGTAAATTTAGCAATATTGTATTTCTTTTGAAAATAAGTTATTATATCTTGTTTTCCATTCGGTAGATAACATCCTGTCTCAAGTTCAAAGCGTATCCTCCGTTTGATATACTCGTTCCAGTAAATAATTTTAAATTGTCTTTCAAATTCTTCCCAACTATCAATATTCTCCACTATGTTTTGTAACCATATACCGGCATTATTAGTAAAACATATGCTTAACAGATTCTTTACAATCGTCCATTGACCATTAATATAAAAATTTTCACCGAATAAGCATAGATAATTCTTAATTTTTTCCAGGTCTAACATTGGATTCTTACTAAAGCCAGTAAATCTTGGTATTCCTTGATATCGAATTGAATTATAAAATATATTGTTAAAATTTAACCGACTCCGATCTATATTAGTGTTAGACCTGTTGTTAATATTTTTCTCTAGATCTTTTATTTTCTCTTTTAAATTCTCTAGTTTTTTAAAAAATTCATCATTTATCAAATTTACTAAACCAGGTATATCTTCTTTAAATTTATTCATCTCATCCCGTACATCCTTATGTTTCTGCTCAAACTTCTCATAAATTCCATCTATTCGTTTATCTGTCATCTTTGATATACCCTCAACCTGTTTGTTACAGCCCATTTGTTTAATATCAATAATTTGAATCTTCTCATTTTGATTTTGTAATTCCGATTGAACTAGATGTATCTGTTCATCAATTTTATTTTCAATTATATTAAACTGTTCCGTTAATTCATTATTATTTTTAACCAATTCCTTTTTCACATATTCTAGACTATTTATTTGTTTTCTTAGGCTGTTTTTTATATTACGCAATTTTTTGTCTAAGCTATTATTTTAAGCTTTTACGATTGACATTTGTGAACTTAATTTTGACATAACTTGAAACATATATTCAATTGTGTTCTTCATAGTAGTCTGTGGGTTATTACTAGCTTCACCATCCTGACTCACCTCTGATACAATTCTACCTGATCGTAAAACCTTTACAACCATTACTAAATATGTAATATATATGAGTAGGAATCTTCAATATTATTTTTTATAAAAAATTTACCCACGTTTATAATGGAAGCCACATAATATGAAGTGTTTGTGTAAAACAATTTCAACTTAAGGAAAACGGTTTTAACGGAATTTAATAAATTGAATCATCACCCCAACACTAAATACTACCTGTTGAAAATCTATACTTTTTTAACACCAACGTACCTTTCAAGACTACACATAAAAGTATTATAACGAACACGTATAAAAAAATGATAGATGGTTTTTGTTTGCGTTGTAGAAGACGAACACAATCGAAACATTGTGTTGTGGTTGGTGTAAAAAAATAGCCGCCTTATGTGTGATATGCAACGGATCTAAACACTTTTACGTCAAGAGTGAAAAAACCATCAAAACAATCGACGATAGCAACAAAATGGATACGGATTTTTAAATTTAGGATTGCTTATTATTGTAATAATAATGATAATATTGTTATTATTATTATTATTTGAATTCGACAAAAATAAAACAACCATATTATTATATAATCAATAAAAGACTTTTTTATTTTTTGCTGGAGACTCATTTTACTCACGTTCTATTTCCAAAATAAAATATTTAAAAATAAAAATGTAGATTTTGGTGTACCAGAATGGCTATAATAATAATAATAATAATAATAATAATAATAATAATAATAATAGGCTGGAAGCAGAATTCCGGATGCGGAGACATTTATATATCCAAAACTAAAAACTTAATTTCTTTCTCCGTATCGCGCCTCCACGTTGGTCCAGCTGGATAGTTGTAGGAAAATTGGATATTTCCTGCAAGGAACTAAATCGGAATTTTCCCTGAACACCTTGGGAATTGCACTACATTTCAAAGCTTCTCAACTTTGATCTCATTCTCTGGCTAAAACCAGATTGAAAACCAAATCACAAGTATAACTATGGATCGTACAATTAATAACAAAATTACCCCAGGTGGTAAAATCCACTCATTTCACCATAATATAACATCTAAGGAAATGACACCCGGTCGATCGGATTCTGGGGGACCGGAATTGCACGAAATCATGAGTGAAACAGTCTATACTGGTGAACCTCCCGGAACAAAACGCAAAATTAAGGAACCTAAAAATTACATAGGAACAATTAATATACAAACACTTGTCCAAACTGGAAAGCTCCATGCACTAACAGAAGAAATGAAAAAACAGAAAGTACAAATTCTTGCAATCCAAGAGACGAGATTTCCTGATCATCAAACGATAGACTATAATGGCTTCAGAGTATTTAAAATTGGAACGAATAGGAAAATTGGGAGAGGAGCAAATATGCTTGAAATGGCCTTCCTGGTGGATAAGACAATACTGAAATCTGTTAAGTCTGTCAAACCAGTGAACAATCGGCTTATGACCCTGCGAATCAAGAGTAAAAATAAAAACTATACCCTTGTAAACAATCATGCTCCCTGTAACATTGACAACCGAAAAGATCGGGAGAATGTTAAAAAGCACTGGGAAATACTGGAATTGGAAATGGCCAAGATTCCAAAAGATGACATAAAAATTCTGCTCGGAGATTTCAATGCCCAAATTGGCAGGGAAAGGAAATATCAGAGAACTGTTGGACTTTTCCCCGCTCACAGAATGACCAACCGTAATGGGATGAGATTGATACAACTCTGTCAGCAATTCAACCTCAAACTTAGTTCCACATCTTTCAATAAAAAGCCCAAGAAACAGAAGACCTGGAGGTCGCCCATTTTGCAACTGGGAGAATATCAGATCGACCATGTCGCGATTTCATATGATAACCAGAGAGAGATTCGTGATATCCAGGTACGAAGAGGCGCCAAAATTGAATCGGACCACTATTTAACCAGAGTGTGTGTTAATTTCACTGCCAGGAAAAAACTAATCACAATACCAGCTGCAATCCCCAAATTCATCTTCCCAAACTCAAAGAATCAGATATTATTTCAAAATGGGAAGAAACTCCTGCAGAAAATTGGATTGACTTTAGAAACAAAATAATTAAATCGGCAGTGGAGGAAATACCCCTTAAAAAGAAGCGCAAGCATCCTTGGTGGAATTCTGTGTGTGATGAAGCAGTCAAGTCTCGTCATAAAGCCTTTTTGAATTTTAATTCCAATAAATCTGAAGACAAATACCAAGCTTTCCGCCAAGCTCGTAAATTGACAAGTAAGATTATAAGGCAAGAGAAAAGAAAATTTGTTAATCAACAACTGGACTCAATTGAGTCTGATTTCCGTAACTATAACACTCATGGCTTTTATAAAACGTTTGCTGGACGAATTAAGGGTTATGCACCTCAGAATATTTGTTTTCGAAAAATAGATGGAAATTTGGCTTTAAACAATGAGGAGAATTGTGAAGAACTGGCCAAGTATTTTGAGAGATTATTAAACTGTCCTGAACCAACGGAAACTTTTCCTGTTTCGGGGGAAAGAACACCCCAGAATCCAAATTCTCTTCCCCCTTCCAGGGAAGAAATTGATAGGCATATTAATAAACTAAAAAATAATAAAGCATCTGGGGAAGACGGGATTGTTGCAGAGTTTTTTAAGAATTTAGGACCAAAGTTAAAAATGGAACTGACAAAAATAATTCAGAGGATCTGGGAGACTGGAGCTATCCCTGATGACTGGAAAACTGCTCTCATTCACCCTCTCCATAAAAAGGGAGATCCAACGGATGTGAATAACTACAGGGGAATTTCCCTTCTTCCTGTGGCCTATAAAATTCTTTCTGCCTGCCTGGTTGAAAGAGTACAAAAACAATTAGAACCTCAAATTTCTGACTTCCAAGCCGGTTTCAGACCTAATCGGTCGTGCTCGGAACAAATATTAAATCTAAAGTTAATTACTGCAGTGAGAAAATCAAGAAGCAAACCGACTATCTATACTTTTGTAGACTTCCAAAAGGCCTACGACTCTGTTCACAGACCAACCCTTTTCAAAATCCTTGAAGGAAAAGGCCTAGATGCTAAAACCCTTGAAATAATTAAACTAACGCTCACTGGCACGAAGTCTAAAGTTAAATTTATGGGACGATTATCACAGCCTTTTGACATTAAAACCGGAGTGAGGCAAGGAGATGGACTGTCTCCGCTACTTTTTAACTTAGCCCTTGACAAAATGATGAGAGAATGGGAACAAACATTGAAAGAGGAAAATCATTGGAATCCTATGTATCTCGGTAGAAAGAATAAAAACTTACAGATCCCTTATTTGGTCTTTGCGGACGACTTGGCAATTTTTTCTGAGTCAAAAGAACAGGCCATCAAACAAATTGAAACTCTGAAGGAGTGTGCCGCGAGAATTGGACTGCAAATCTCCTTCACAAAAACTGTCTTCACTTGCCGTAATACGGAAGTCAAAGAGCTTGACACCAAATATGGAAAAATAAATAAAGTATCTAACTTTAAATATCTGGGGGAAAATGTATCTGAGAAGGAAGCCTACAGCGATAGAATTCGGAAGGCCCGGAAAGGTCTTGGACTTGTACATAATATCTATAATAAAAAATGTTTATCCATAAATTCTAAATTGAGACATTATTCTACAGTTATTAAGCCCTCAATGACATATGCCGGTGAAACATTGAGTCTTAATCGTAAAATGGACTTGGACATTCTTTTGAAGGAGAGAAAGATCATCCGGAAAATACTTGGACCGAGGGAAACAGAGAATGGTTTCAGGCTACAGAAGAATTGTGAAGTCGAAAAGCACTCTAATATAGTAGCAGACATGAGGAAAAGAAGACTTAAGTTTTTCGGACACATTAAAAGACTTCCCGAGAATAGGGTAACACGGAAAATAGTGGATTATGTTAGCTCTCTTAAAAATGGAGTAGACTGGATAAAAAAGGTTAAAGAGGATCTCAATCTTGCGGGAATTCCTGAAGAAATAACTACTGACAGGAAGAAATACCGGAAATGCGTTGCGGACTGGGAGGTCAAGCCGGTGGAAAATCATCGAAAGGTTGGAACTAGATGGACGGAGGATAGGAAAAAGGCATTCTCAGAGAGAATGAAGGCATACTGGGTGGAGAAAAAACGGAAGGTACCCAGTAGCGTAATCCATAATTAAATACTTAGCGACTTCCACTTTGGGAGCTTGACGCGAATAATAATAATAATAATAATAATGGTACATTTTTAAAAAATTACAAAATACTAAATAAATGACACTAATAATTAAAATATACTGGAGATATTTTCGATATAATATCTAATTGAACCATTCAGTGATTCGTTTTTTTTGGTCCAACCAGGTCC
The DNA here is from genome assembly GCA_035578175.1 of Catonia carolina. Taxonomy (NCBI): domain Eukaryota; kingdom Metazoa; phylum Arthropoda; class Insecta; order Hemiptera; family Achilidae; genus Catonia; species Catonia carolina. The sequence goes on from JAQMRL010000004.1 coordinate 8,647,467, forward strand.
AACAGATTATTTTGTTTTAATAGTAATTAATAATAATGGTGGTTCTTGTAATAAATGAAACAACAACACTAAAAATTTATCCAGTTACAATTATATTTATTAAACAACTACTGAATTTCTACAAGATTAATATATATATATTACATTATTATACAAACATATAATATTTTTCCATCACCATCTCTGTGGGAATCATAAATATTTCTTAATACTACCACAGATATATGAGATCAAAAAAATATAATGATAAAAAACGCTTCATAATCGTTTAAAAGAAATACATTATAATACAAACTCCAGAAAAAAATTAAAAACAATAAATAACAAACAACAGTAGTTTTGTTAAATGTTAACCGACAAAAAAACGTTTTATTTGTATTAATTTCTTCTTCTTCTTCCTCTTCTCGTTCATAGTATTGTAGTCGTGAAGAATCTAATGTATATAGTAATTCATTTTGACATTCTGGACAATCTTTTCTCTTTGGATTCTGCCCGTCCCAATCGTCATATTTACTGGGGTAGTTGCGCCATTTGAAATGCTTATCGCATCTAAACTCCTGCAAAATGTCTTCATCTACTTTCAGGTAATCAGGTAGATTTGGCCATATTAGCTCCATATATTTGGACAGCGCATCTTTTTTAGTTTTACCACGGACATATATCACACCGCCGCGCAGTTTCTCTAATATTTTATCCAGGTCGTCGTATTCGTTGAAACCGGCGTCCCAATCAAAGTTATGAAAATCGACTTTTTGTCTGTTGATTCCGTCTTTCTGTTTCTGGGTCAGCATATATTTAGAATACGGTGGCCTGAACAGGACGTGTTTAAGAAATGTTCCATCTAATGAGATGATCGCCAACTCCTTGATTATAAAATCATCACCGACGTTATAGTACTGAAAATCTGCAATGAATTCCGGCATTATGATGTTGTACTGTTGCGCTCTTATTTTATAATGATTTTAATTTAAAAACTATAGCCGTTTATATACTTGTTTATACCGTATATTTTATTACCGTTTATATATTTGTCATGACGTCATTTCAGAATCTTTATTATTAGGCGATTAACGCATAATACTTGCCTATATTGTCTGTGAATTCTTCTAAAACCCTTTTTTCACTTTGGTCAGCGTTCAATTTTAATACCGGAATGTTGTTGTATGTCGGCCCTCCGAAGCAGTTTTCATGAAGATCGTGTATCTCGGTCAGATATTGGATTTTGATATCCGATTCTTCACTTTGGTCGCGTCTCTTGATCCTTTCCATCGCAACCGCCGGACTCGTTTTTAGGTAGACAATCAGATCGCATTGTAAGTTTGAATTTTTCATAATATACTCGTACCATTCGTTCAGAAGATTATATTCGACGGTAGAAAATATTCCGCGCCGATATAAATTCTTAATGAATATATTTCTTGCACTGAATAAGGAGCGCTCCATAATTTTTACTCTTTCCGGCGCCAATAGATGATTTTCCAACATGGTTTTAAACACTATGAACTGGAAAGAAAACGCCCATTTGTCGGGGTTCGTATAGAATAGGTCCAAGTAGTTTACGTTGTAATAATTTTTCCACACATCAACCGGTTCTTGGACTACGACTGCGTCAGGGATGATGGTTTGTTTCAGGTTCGAGAGGAAAGTGCTTTTTCCGCTGCCAATCTGTCCTTCGACGATAATCGTAAAGGCGCTCATCTTCTTCTACGTCTGTTGATGTGTGTTAATAGACGTAGTCAGTCGGTCTTTTTTATATTAAACCCGGTTTATTCATGGAGTCTGTGGTATATAACCCGCGCGGGTGTAGGTATAGAGCAGTAAATCCTGAATGCAACGGGTAGTAAACAATCCGAATCTTCATCATCACTGTCGCTTTCCCATATCATGTTGATTGTGAAGTTGGTTGGCATTACGGATCGTGCTCGTCTATACAGCCGCAAGATATTCTCTGTGCTGTTCACATCTTCATCCGCACTGACAGTCCAAACTAATTGTTCTACATCCCTCCCTACCAGTTGTTGACATTTTTCACACTCCACTGCGGTGTTGTAATAATTATTATCATTATCAACAACGGAGATTGTTTGTTCTCTGGAAATACACATTGTTTAAATACACAGTGCAACAACGCCTCTATTTATTCATAAAATTTTTGATGATTAAAAAATAATTATGAAATACACTGGAAAGTTGTTAAAACGCGCCGGTGCTTTATTGGCGCCTTGTCTCGCCAGCGCCGCTATTCCGGTAGTTTCGGGTTTGGTCGAGCGATGGCTGCCGATCGTGAAGAATATGAAGAATTGTCACATACCCGGTTATAACTACTGCGGACCCGGCACGGATGTCGATAGGCATCTGGCCATGGGAATCCGCGGCATAAACAAACTGGATGAGGCGTGCAAAGACACGACATTGTTTACAGCATGTATGACGACCCCGTGAATAGGACCCGCGCCGACAGGTTGTTAATAGACAAGGCTTGGAAACGGGTAAATGCACCAGATGCCGGTGTCGACGAAAAGGCGGCTGCTTGGCTGGTGATGAACACGATGAAATTAAAGGTGAAACTCGGTGGAAGACCAAAGAATAAGACAAACAATAATAATAATAAGAAGAGGAAGAGGAAGCGGCTGGAGAAGAAAAATAAAATTAAATAACTAATAGCTTAAAGTTTGGATAAAAAACAATATAGTTTTATAGATATCGTGATATTAGTTCAATAATCTATAATTTTCATTACCCCAGTAGACCCGAATCCACTGTCTGACCGCTCGGTCTCACTCAATTCAGCAACCTGGCGCAGACTTGGCGCCTGATATTCCATGAAAACGATCTGGGCAATCCGATCCCCTCGACAGACCGCATAGTCTTCGTCCGTGTGGTTGTAGAGTAAAACAATCAATTCGCCGCGGTAATCCGCATCGATAACACCGGCTCCACACTCCAAACCGTGTTTGAATGACAAACCGCTTCTGGAAAATATCTTCCCGTACAGGTTTGTGGGCATCTCGATCGCAACTCCAGTTCGGATTCCTGCCCGCCCTCTTGCCCGTATAACCGTGTCCGTCACCGCGTGTAAATCATAACCGGCCGCTAACTTTGTGGCTCGAATCGGCCACTTACCAACCTGTGTTATAAGCTTGATATCGACTCGTTCGTGTGCCGTCATATTTTCTTTTCTGTGTGGGTTTAAAAAGAGATAGTCTTTATATATTATACCGAGGATCTTATTTGAGTTTTTTCATCGTTTCAAATTTAAAACCAGAATTCGTCGCTTGCTATAAGATTGGTATAAACGTTCTTATTCTATTAATATTAATTAGATTAATTCTAATTCTAGTCTATCACAAAATGGATAATAATTTCGAGTAAAAATATACTAGAAAATTTATAGATTATAATAAAAAAGTTGGTTATAATATAATAATATACAATACGAACGTTAATGACAATGCAAATATATTTTCGTAACGACGGAGTTATTTTCATTTTGTTTGTATATTAACCTTTTAAACTTTCTCCTGCTAATAAAATCTCTAATTTTTGTCGGAGAGAGAGACAGGTAAACAGTCAATATATTATGCTACATAAAATAAGACGATAAAAATATAATAACACTCGGTGTATGAAAGTGGCCAAAAAAATAATGTATTTATTAACCGGAGGAGTTTCATCTAAAACTCCGATCATTATTATTATTGATTCTAATTAGAATAAAAAATTGAAAGGAGATCAGATAGCAAGACTGAATGCAGAATTATCAGAAACCTAAATTGATAAAAACTACAAAAAGAATTGGTTTGGAGAGTTTTTATTACAGAACCAATTATCAATATTTAAGTAAAGCGGAGAGTTTTGTCATTTGTTCACAATATAACCCAATAACGAGATAACATGTCATTGATAAATACCCAAGCTCTCTTTCTGGTTGTGAACACTCGCTTGATATTTTGGCATTTCTCATGGTTTAAGGGGTAAATCGCATGGTTTGTAATACTGTTGATGTCGAGATATTTAACCGTGATATTTCTTATCTCCCTAAATCCTGTGGCACCGTATAACCACACATCATTCGCATGAATCGATGAAAGACGTTCCAAAAAATAAAACTCCTCAAAATCGAGGAATTCGTAACCGTGTTTCAACAACATATTTATCACCGCACACCAAGATTTGAGTTTTTAAGTCTCCGGTTTGTACATCATATACACAATGAATAATGTTATAAAATTAAAACTACTGTTGACACTGTTGGATACTGTTGATGTCGAGATTTTTAACCGTGATATTTTTTATCTCCCTAAATCCTGTGCAACCGTATTATAAACGCCATCGTTTCAATCGATGAAAGACGTTCCAAAAAATAAATTTCTTAAAAATCGAGGAATTCGTAACCGTATTTCAACAACAGTTTTATCACCATAATCACAGATATGGATTTTAAAGTCTTCGGTTCGTACATGATATGTACGATGAATGAATATATGAATGAATAATATTATAAAACTATGTAATTCAGGTTTTATATTACAATTTATATGATCGATTAACCACAGTTTTTATATCATCGTCTGGGATTTAAAACAAGAATTCGTTGCTTACAGACTGGTATAAACATTAAAATGAATAATTAGTTCGACAAAATAATATATTAGAAGATTCGTATGTAATAGTAAAATGTGGAAGTTAATAAAAAAAATAACAGCCGGGTTGGATATAATACCCAAACATAAACGTTAATAATAACAAAAACAACAAGTTTTCGTAACGTTGGAATTTTTTCTTTTTGTTTGTGGACCAGCCTCTTAAACCTCCTCCGGTTGTTGTAGTCTTTTATTTTTATCAATGGGAGAATCGTCGTCGGCGTCGTCTCGTTTCCTGTTTCCATCGTGTTTCGTGTCTGTATTGGTCTCCAGTTGATATGTTTCTTTTTTCTCGGTTCTGGGAGAGTCGCCTGATGATTCCTGACAGATTTCTTCTGTTTTTTTCTCTTCCGATTTCTTCTCATCTATAAAGGTTTGATTCATTATATCACACATCTGGACAATCTCTTTTATGTTCGTCACACCCTTATCCTTAAGCATTTGGGATATCGGCAATAGCGTGTATATATTATCCGAATCGGTCAGCTGCAGCAACTGATGGCAAGTGGCAATAAACTCTTTTAGGGTGCGGCCGGACAGAACCATGACCAACGATTCTTTCTCTTCCAACAAATTTCTGTACACCAAACGTTGATTTCATGGATTCGACCACTTGCTCGATTTCTTTATAATCTCTCGAATCAAAAATATTATATAAAACCTCTTTAAACGAATTCGAAAAGCGATCTAAGAGGGTTTCAAGGTCTGTCACGTTACTACCTCTCAGGTATTGTTGTATACCGACAACCCTTTTCTCAAAATCGTTAAAATTATCTACTTGGAAACCGTCGAATAATTCGGTTAACCGTTTACAAAACTTATTCGGATCGATATCTTTCAGGATAGTTTTAATTTCGGTAATAAGATCGTCAAATCTCAAACAGTCTTGCATTTTCCGTTGCATCTCCAACATTTCACCGTTCTTCGCCGTCAATTGATCCAGTAACTTTCTCAACTCTTTCTCGGACTCGTTTTTATCCTTCTCCTCGTTTTCCCGAAAACTTGCTTCGGCCTCTTGCAGTTGGTTTTTTAGATCGGTTATATATTCGTTGAGTTTATCAGTTTTGCTTGTCAAAAATATATTGTTGTTGGTACACTACTCCAACTGTTCCATCAGATTCTCGTTGGTCGACTTAGCTTCGTTAATGTTTTCAGTCAGGCCTAATATAAACGACTCGGCTTGTTGTTTTTGTTTGGTCAACAACTCAATTTCCCCGTTCAACAGGGTTATTTGTTGTCGTTGTTTGTCGATCAACTCTTCTTTGGCAAAAGATTGCTTCTTGATGTTTTCATACGTTACAAAACATTCATTTCATCCTTCACCGTCTGCATTAGCAGCAATTTGCAAAACAGTCGGACGTTAAACCAAAAAAAAAAAAAAAAAAAAAAAAAAAAAAAAAAAAAAAAATTCTCTTTCACCAGCCGTTCTTTAAGTTCAATTACCTTTTCCACGTGCCGGGCGTTATTCTTTTCTAGTTTAATGTTTTTCGACTTTAAAACATAGACTTCTCGCTCGCATAGTTCCAGACTTTTCAGTTTAAGATAATCCTCCTCGGACATAGAATAAGACCTTTCTAATTCCATCGGCTGGGTGATGTTTTTTTCCATGCTTATACTGAGGCGTTTTTCGCCTTCATCAACTTGTTCCACGCGTCTACATAAATTATCCTTTAGTTGTTCCTCGTTGGCTCGAGACGCAGCCAATTCTTCTCCACACTGCTCACGCTCACGACGCAACGTGGCGACATTCTCTTTCAATTCTCCGATTTCGTATTGATTTTCTTCTACTGTTTTGGTTTTGGCCGCCAGCGTTTCTTTCACGGCCTCGAGTTCCTCTTTGTTCAATTGGATCTGTTGGGTGAGTTCGTCTACCAACTGTTTGATACAGTGGATTTCTTCATTCCTGGTGTGTAGACGTTGGTCGGAATCATCAGAGTCTGTAATCGGTTATGTTGCTCCGTCATTGTGGTAATAAAGTTTTGCAATCTATCGATTTCTTTATCTTTGGCGAAAAGGGACTGGTTCGCTTCGGCGTAAAGTCGGGTCTGTTCTTTCATATTTTCGACACACACAGAAAGCCCTTGCGCGTCTTTCTCGCAATCAACTGTCTTCTGTTTGTAGTTCGCGTCGCAGTCTTTAAGAATATATCTTATTATCAACAGTAGTTCTTCTTCCCTGGAATTTCTGTTGATCAACGGATAACGTTTAAACAGATCCAAATACGAATCAATATTGCGCGTGAGGGTTTCGATCTTTACAACGTCCGATTTACAACTTCGGATTTCCCGCATATAATCACCGTATGAGATGATCGTACGTGAGCGGTCGGTCAAACACCCTCCATCCATTAATATTGCAAAAATGGCGTCGCTCACAGACGGAAAAAACGTAACGATATACCGATAGTCGGTTTTTTGATGAGATATTAAGATATGGAGCATTCGTTTGAGAAACTCCGATATACTATATGCCACCTTCTGGTATTGGCCGCTTTCCACGTATTCCACGATTTCGGTATAATAAAAATCTACCATTTTTTAATAATATCTACGACGTTTGCATTCGTTCACCGGGTTTCGGAGATTCATCCCCAATGCCGAAGGCTTCATCATAACCCACATCCCGCCCATCGGAATCATCTCGTTTCCTTTTTTTCTGTAACGGAAAAACAACGCCTACATCTTTAAGAGAACCAAGGCTTTTCGATCTGTGTCTGATAACGGACGATTGTGTCGTCGGGCTCTGCTCGATTTCAATCTTCTGTTGTAGTTCTTGATTCACGGTTTTCAGCTGTTTTACCGTGTCTTTTTCGATCCGCAGTTTCTCTTTCAGGGACCTCAATTCTTTCTCTATCCGCTCATACTGATTATGTTTTTCAAGTTTGGCATCCCTTTCTGACGTAGCTCTTGTTTCAGTGATGCTAACTCGCTGTATAACTGTCTATTCTTTTTTTCCATTTCATGGTTGGCGCTTCTCAGTTTTTTCTCTACCAGCTGTCTTTCTTGTAATTGTTTTTCATTTTTAAACAATACAGACAAAGCCGTTATATCGAACCCTTCTTCAGCGTCGAACTCCTGTAAAATTTTAAATACGCGTTTGGGTGTAACGTTCTCTTTGAAAACTGTTTGGACGGCGATCCACGGCACCAAGAACTCACTATCGACGCTACGTATTGCTGATAGGATGTTTTGGTCGCGTTTTTCTATGACGTGACCGAAGAAGGTGGTTTTTTGTAGTTCAGTGAAAAATCTACCGGCTAACGTTAATTTTCCCCTCAATGATCTATCGATACGGCCGACATCTTCTTGAAGCATCTTTCGCCAATTGTCACCCAACAACCAACTTATTATTAGGAATATATTCTTCAGTTCCGCTGAAAAATCGACACAACCTTGATCCTCCAAAACGTAGTTCAGTATAGCAAGTTTCTCGTCGAATCCAATTGACGGACTCTGTAAAGATTGTATGGCCTCCACATAAAATTTTAACAGCCGTTCTAAAGACGAGAGTATATAGGCGACATCGTCGTTATCGCCCCGGAATTGTTTCAGTTTTTTCGTTAACGCGTCCACCGTCTGCAGGCTTTCCTTATTATGAAAATATCATACCACCGTCAGCCGAGAATCTTTTCAAACATATCCCACGTAAAGTTTAATTCTTTCAAAAAAATGTTTTGCGCATCGATATCTCCAACGGCTGACAACAGACTTGCCCATTTCATTTTGTAGCTTAAACTTTCATTTTTCAAAATATCTAATATCTGTGAAAATAATTCAAATGAGTCGTACGCGAATTTTTTCCAATCGTGGTATATAAATTCGGCCGCTCGCCGTTTTGCATAATCGACAATCTCAGCATCTGATTGCGTTTCACTGAGCGGATTTTCACCGATCTCCATGGGGATGATTGGATTCCTTCGATCGCCACCGGGGTTATCACACCCATTAACCGTTCTTGGTTTGCAGAACACCAATAGCTTCTTTATAATGGTAATCAAATCCTTTTCGCCGGAATGTTGAACGATCAGCGGACACTCTTGAAAATGTCTTTCGATGTCGTCACATTTCTCGTATAAATTAAGTACAGCAATCGCTCTAGAAGTGATAAACAATTTAATAGTTCTTTTCTCAATATAAAGTATCTAATAAAATCATACACGACCCAGGCCCTGAATTAATAACTCATTAATATAAAAATTATTGGATAATTACGGGATAAACGTTCATATAACCAGCGAAGAAATCCTAAATCAAACGCAGTCATTGAAAGATTCCATAGTACACTCATAGAACACCTTAGAATAATGTCGCTAGATAAAAAATTTTATAATAATGATATTAAAGAAAAAATTTAATTCGTGCTTATTGCCTACAATAACTCACGACATTCAGTAACTAAATTAACACTTAATGAAACAGGTTTTGGTAAATACGAAATAAACTTTTTTCCGCAAGATAAAATTTTAGAAACAAAAATAGGAGCCCACTTTGCTATATTAGAAAAAATAAATACAAAATAATATCGAGAATGATAAAAAGGATAGATTTAAACAACACGTAAATCCTGTGGATTTTTCAAATAGAATTTTAATTAAAAAAGATCCGAGAAGAATAGGAAAAATCAATAAAGAACTATTCAAACCTAAAGACGTTAAAAGTTATAATAAAACCTTAGGGGTCGTTACAGACATTAATAATAAAAAACACAAAGGTAACAAATTTAAAAATCCACGAAAATTTGTTACAGATTCTGCTACGGCGAAGGACAAAATTTAGAAGATATATCAAATAATCCAGGTTCCAATTATACGAGGCGTGTTTTTTAAGTAAGTACCGTTTTGGAATTAAAAAAAGACGTGCAAAGATATCGCAATAATTTTATTTTTACATGAAAGCCTGTACCTTAATCTACTTTTCTACATAATTTCCGTGAATATTGAGGCACTTGTCATAACGTGGCACCAGTTTTTGAATACCCTCCTGATAAAATTCTGCCGCCTGATTTGTTAACCACTGCATCACAAATGTTTAGGCAGTGCATTGACTTTCCTTGAGCGGTACCACAATGAAGGTGAAGATTTTTTAGACCAAATTGTTACTGGTGATGAAACATGGGTGGCCTACATCGCACCAGAATCGAAACAACAATCCATGGAATGGCGACATTCATCATCACCCAAAAGAGTGAAGTTTAAGCAAACAATTTCTGCCCGGAAAATCATGTGCACAGTTTTTTGGGACAGAAAAGGAGTATTGCTAGTGGAGTTTCTGCCTCGTAATGAGACAATCAATGCAGCGTCTTATTGTGAGACATTGAAAAATCTGCGTCGTGCAATCCAGAACAAAAGACGTGGCAAGTTGAGTAAGGGTTTCGTTTTGCTGCATGACAATTCCCGTCCACATGTGGCTAATCAGACCAAAGATCTCATCAAATCATTTAAATGGGAAACTGTAGATCATCCTCCATACAGCCCTGATTTGGCGCCCAGCGACTACCATTTGTTCCTGCACTTGAAGAAACACCTGGGCGGTCGGCATCTTCAAGACGATAACGAAGTCAAAACATTTGTGATGCAGTGGTTAACAAATCAGGCGGCAGAATTTTATCAAAAGCGTATTCAAAAACTGGTGCCACGTTATGACAAGTGCCTCAATATTCACGGAAATTATGTAGAAAAGTAGATTAAGGTACAGGCTTTCATGTAAAAATAAAATTATTGCGATATCTTTGCACGTCTTTTTTTAATTCCAAAACGGTACTTACTTAAAAAACACGCCTCGTATTAATTTAGGTAAAATGTTTGTTAAGGAATTTGACCAATATATTTATTGCTCTTACAATATAACAAATATAAAAGTAGAATATAATAAATTGTTAACTCATAGTAATAATGTATTAGATAAAATAGCTTTGTCTAAATATAATTATAGTATTACACTGGAAACTTATATCAATATGCTTATGTTCAATAATTACCGTTTAAGTTACAAAGTAAATACACTTTTCTACAATAGAGAAAAAAGAGGATTAATAAATGGTCTAGGCAGTAAAACAAAACAAATTTCTGAAAATGTAGACTCTTATGATGGAGAACGTTATGATAACCTTTTTTCACAAATCCAGAATAATCAAAAAACATTACAAGGACAAAATTCAAAGTTCTTAAACAAAACGCCGAGATAACAGATAAATTTAATGAACAGTTAAAACTAATAAAACACAATGAAGAAGTATTAAAAACAGAACTAATGAATGTAAATCAAATTTTACTTAAGGAACAAAACAGAGAATTCAGCAAAACACAAAACACACTGTACCAAATGATTGCAATTTCTACAAATATAATAATTATGATAGATGAAATAGAAACCAGTCTAATATTTTGTTCATTAAAGAATGATTGTACCAAGTTATAAAGACAATTTTTGGGAAGTAACAGAGCATATTAGTAGTCACTGTAGAATACAAGACAAAGTGATTTATTATATTTTAGAGATTCCAACTTAAAATCAAATACCACAAGAATTGTTCCAATTCACTACTATACCGAAAATCCATAACGAAATATTATTACTTATTAATTATGATAAAAGTTTAACTAAAATAAATGAATTTGTTAAAGTAAAAGATTGTAAAAAATATGAAAATTATTATTGTAAAATTGAATATATACCTATTAGCAAATAATGAATAAACAAACAATTAAATTTTGCACATTTCATAAAATAATACTAAGTTACAATGTAGAGAAAATAGAAAATTCTAATTTAATAATTATTACCAATAAAGATATGAAAAACAATATTTTAAAATGTAAAAATGAAATTGTACATAAGCAGATTAAGGGTGTATACAAGTTTAAAATCAATGACGATTGTGTACTAGAAAATTATGAGTTCAAGGTAAAAGAAACCAATAAAGAAATTAATTTTGAAAATTAAGATACGTTAAAAATCAGCAATGATATTGTATCATATAAAACAATAAAGTTAAAAAAGACAAATACCGTAGAAATTAAAAATGTGGATTTTGAAAATATAAAGGAAATAGATTTTCCTCATTACTATTTTCACCAGATGGCGACATTATGTGACTAACCTTATAATTTTGGTGGCCCTGAAAAGGGCATTTTAAGCGGTGTGTGTCGTCTTGATAGGGAGCGTCGGGCGTAGTCGTCGCGGCGGTCGAGAAGCTGGGCGACACGGCGTGTCGTCGTCCAGCGGAGACATTATCTTCTTCCCTCGCAGTAGTGCGTCGATGGCTGCTTCGTCGGGTCCGGTGGGTGTAAAGGCTTGGGCACACAGAAAGCGGTCTGTCGCGGCGGTCAGCGATCTGTGACCGAAGCGGTCAGGCGGTCTAGTAGTAATACGCAACAATACATCATCTCCGTCAAACAGCACGCGGTCTATCCAAGCAGTCCATTCTTCGTCGCGGCGACAAGCGATCCAGTAATACAAAATTACAGATTTGATTCTGACCGCCTCACCAACTGCAATTAAAAAATTACCGAACAAATTAAATTTTTGATTGAAAATGTTCTAAAACATAAGTGTTTGTTTGATAGTGCCGACGAGCATTGCAAAAATGTTTTGATGAAGGCGGAAGCATGGAATGCGATAGCAAAAGAATTAGATTCCACTAATGAGTACCATTTTTTTAATTAATAAACCTGTGGCAAGATGGCAAAAGCTGAAGTGCAATTTTGAAAATTTTTCAGGAGAACAATTTAAAGTTTATCTGTTCATTAAAAATCAGGTTTCATTGGAAATACTATCTACTCTTAATTTATTTAGATGAAAAATAAATAGCGGTCCAGACCAGACCGCTCCCTATGTGGCGTCTCTGTATCGCAGACTGCCGCGACAGCCACTAGATCGCTGACCGCCGCGACAGACCGCTTTCTGTGTGCCCAAGCCTTAAGGCTCGGTCGAGGGACCGCTGTGGGCGTCGCTCGCGTCAGCGGGCGATGACGGTCCAGTCGACGGCCTACGGTGACGGGTCGGCGAGCGGAAACAGCATCTTCTCTCTTGCGGGGTCGTCGATTTGTCTCACTGGAGTCCGGCAGCCGTGTGCCGTGGTGGACGTCTTGTCTGCTGTCTGATTCAAAGTGAAGGTCTCGGTGTCTTGATTGGAATTGAATCCACTCGGCTCAGTGCAGCGCTCTTAATATAGCTGCCGAGAGCGCTGTTGTAGAGAGCGGCGACTGACTTGGCCTTGATGACAAGGACCTTTGCGGTGTGCAGCCGAAAGCTTTGTCGCTATGCCATCATCAAAGGCCGGGAGAACTATTGAAGCCGGCAACAAAGTAAATGATTAATTATAAAGGGGTGGCGGTGACACTATATAGATTACTTTTTTTATTACAATTGTATTAATCATAATAGGTTATATTATTTTAAGATTAAAATTGTTTAAGATGAGGCTAATTTCAAGTTAAGCGGACAAGTTAACAGACATAACTGTACGTACTGGTATACAATTTTTTTTTCTTGTTTAACGTCCGACTGTTCTGCAATTGCTGCTAATGCAGACGGTGAAGGATGAAATGATTTTTTGTAACGTTTGAAAACATGCCGTGCCTGAATGGGATTTGAACCCAAGACCGCATGATTACTTGTATACTGACAATAAAAATGTTTCGTTAGAAAATCAACTAAATCAACCTGGTGTGAGTGTCTGGGGGGTAATATCATCATTTGGCATACTTGGACCATATTGTTTTGAAGGAACTGTGACAGGAGAAAAATACTTGGATATGCTTCAGAATTACGTGGTACCAGGACTCTTGACGTGTGCCGAAAACTTGACTCTTGACGTGTGTTGAAAGGACTGTACTTTCAACACGATGGTGAATAACTAACCCACAAAAATATAAAACAACCATATCTAAATTTTTCACAATAATACTAAACCAAGGTTAACTAGCCTACATCGTTGTTAGCTTCATTCTTTTGCTGCTATTTTCTCGTTTAACTTTAGCCTAATGTTAATTCATTTATTTTTATTTACTATCTTGAAATCTAATATATAAATTGTTTTTTCATATTACATATTTTAATATTTATATGCTTTTAATGTTTTTTTACGCCTCATTATTATAAATATACTTTACATATAAAAATAAATGTATTATATTTACCTTTAAAAATTTTCACAGCACAGAACCACGCAACTCAGTGATTTTTTAGAAACACAAAACTGACCGGGGCGAAAAATCGTACAGAAACAGTGGTGGGGTTGACCAATCAGGATCGATAAAACCGAGAGGATATGTTTGTAACGAAAGTTATGACTGGTTTTAGGAGGAAGGCTGTATTTGCTGAAAAACACTTACAGCCTGCAGGAGGGGAAAGAGGAAAGGTTCTTGGAAATGAACTACAAAACAAAATATTTTTTCTAATATTTCCCAGGGAAAAAATTGCAAACTAAGGGTTTCACTAAAGAGAAAGAACAGTTAGGCCAAATAGGCCACAAAGTTCCCAGGATAGTAGGGTGGATTGTTCGTGTAAATCAGTGTGAGAAAAACACGCCCTAAAGACTAGTAGGAATGAAAAAGAACTTGAGGAAAACTGCCGAGTTGACATTAAAATGTAACTAAGATTCTATTGTAATAAAAATTACAATTCTCTCTTATTTTTTTACAAGACTAAAAAATGTTTAAATAAGCCAAGGAGCACTTATTCGTAAAATTTATTTAAAAAAAATCGAAAACAGGTATATTAAGGTTATCATTTATTATTTAATAGAATTTTCAAAATATAAGTATTTTTATTTTATAATTTAAAAAAAAATAAAACAGTTATATAACTAGATATATTTTTTTACATAAATGAACCGATCTGACGTAATTGCCCAGCAATTACGTTTGGTAATTGCCCAGCATTTGGTGAGTCGTTTGGCAGATTATCCGTCAATAACGTTTCGTTAATAATAGTTAATTTTGTTAATATTAGAATATATAGGTCGTTTTAGTAATCTAGCAGTTTCTATTTTTTACAGTAAATTTCTTAAATTCTTTAGTACTGATTATGGGTTTTAAAACAAAATATATGTCCATCGAAAATTGTTTTCGGGCGAAAGCCTCAATTGATTTTGTTAAAATTCATTTTTAATTAAAACATTAATTTAATCAATATAATGTTAATATTTTTAATTATAAAAAAAATGTTTTACTTCTAGATTTTTCTTGGTTTTCTTAATTTTTCTATATCTACCTTAAAATAAGAATATTACTGACTGTATCTTAAGTTAGTCAATAGCTTACAGATATTTGAAATTATCAAGTTTGGAACATATATCTGGTCTGCTGAAAATTATGGAAAAACTACAAGTTTATAACACTCAACTGGGTTTGCCATACTTTCCCTCGCCAAAATTTGTCTTAAGCGAATCAACTGGAAAAAAATGTTTCTGCAAAGATACGCCTCAGCGTAAATTTTGATTCTGATAATATTTTAAGGGAATATGTTTGCAAGAAATTTCGGGCACTAAAGAATTTGTGCTCTGAAAGTGATAGAACATTTTTCGTGACAAGAAAATGTTACTTATTACTGTTTATTTATTCCCATAATTTGAGAACCAACGTATTTTCTCGCAAATTTAAAGCAAGCTGGTAAAGTCTCAATTAATTTTAGCTACATTACTCAAGGAATGATGACAATTTTGTTCTGTGTACAAACAGAAATATTTTGCCCCAAAATATTATCTTCCGTAAGATTTTTCAGGTTCGAAGTGGTTGCTGGTCACCAGATTTCCAGGCCAGATGGTGGAGGTCTTCGTTTAGTACAAGGTAAATATCAACGAAAAATTAAGTTTGTGTAAGGATTTTCAGAAAGCAGTCAGTTCCAGAAATTGCAGTCTGCAGGAAAAGACTTTCATTTACCCAGCTATGGTATACGAAAAACACTTACTCTTTCACACAAAATACAATTTAAATCATTAAGTTTTTAAATCATGTAAAAATTCTACCAACGGAGACAAAGTAAAACATCGTGCATACAAAGCACGGTATATAATAATTCATTCAGTAACTAAGTTTTTAATTCTTGTTTTACAATAATTTAATATCATTTAACTTTAATTTCCGGAACCTCTTTTACAGCTCTCCAATTTTTTTAATATACCGACATTACACCGTCAAAACCAGTTCATGAGTTCGTTATGATTACGAACTTATCCTCTCAAAATTACAATGAAATTGTAAAATGACCGGTAAGAGTTTTGCAGAAACTGCGTTGTACTAACAATTCAAAATTCTTTTACTCCAGATATCCTTAACCTTTTGTTACACCTTTGAATTGTTAGTACAACGCAGTTTCTGCAAAACTCTTACCGGTCATTTTACAATTTCATTGTAATTTTGAGAGGATATCATAACGTTTTGTTGAATATATTATATAATTTTTAAAAATAAATTGACTATTGATGCGACCGTTTCTGCAAAACTCTTACCGGTCAATTTACAATTCAAATTTTATTGAAACTACCTTAATTCAACTACCGCACTCTATCGGATTTTTTTAAAACTATCTTAGTAAACAAAAACGCTATCTATTGGATTTTACTGAAACTACCTGAGTACAGCTACCGTTTTCTATTATAATAATTTGCACAATTTTATATAATTTTGGTAATTTTTTATAATTTTACATATTTTATTTATTATAATTTTAAAATCGAACCTACCCGAACACAAATTCGAAATATTAAGTAATAATCCACTACACATACACACATGTAACATGTATACGGTGCTGCCGCCTAACGTCAATCGGAGGAGGAGGACATTTTCCGAGATCCGAGATAGATGAAAATGTACTAAATCGGGTCCCGCGGCGTTAAAATTATTGAAAATAAATGTTTGTAGTTTGTTTTTAATACTGAAATGAAGACTAAATGTCGTTTAAAGTGAAACAATGTTATACTAAAGCATTGGAAACATGTTTTGATCAATAATTAAAAGAATATAGATAAATGTGAAATTCGATCAAAGTTGTTAGCGCTAAATAAGCAGTTCGCTTGCGCCGGCTGCGAAAAATCTTGCCGGGCGCATTTCAAGCGAAACGCTTGATCTTGCAGATCTCGGTCTCTCAATCACGTGGACATGAAAACTTCAAAATCAGTCCAGCTGTTGGTTGAATTTTTTTTTTGGACGTTAAACCAAAAAAAAGTTCAGCTGTTGCAGAGTATATCACTTTTTCCATTTTTTCAAGTTTTTGCAGACTTATTTTTGGGAGGTCGAGGGTCAGAGTAGTGCAGTATGCGTATTAGTATTCTACTTTCCTATAACTGTGAGTGCTGTTAAGTGTTTTGCTATGCAACTTTCTTTTACAGACTGTGTAATTGTTGCAGGTGAGTGCCTTTATTGTTATTTTTGCCTCCAATGGAGAAATAATTGTACATATCCAAGGAGAATGAAATGTGAGGAAAAACCAGGATACAACACTTATTGTTATCAAGCACGTTTCGAAGGTAATAGTAGAATAATATTTCACTCGTCATACAATTAGGTTAGTATTAAGAGAAATACAAACCTTCATTCACGACAGTTGGGCCATTACCCAAGGACCATTACCCAGGCCCAGGGCCAATTAGCCAGGAACCAGAATTCAACCTAAACAAAATCGCACAAAACATGTTTTTACAAGCCATAAAACTTAGTTAACCACTCGAAGCGAAATTCGTTTTAAACAGTACTAATGCAAAACTACAACGATGTAACTACAAAATTCCTGGTTAGGGTCTCGAAAATTACAAGTTGAGTCAAAACATTACACAGCCGCTAATACGAACAGTATATGCACCCCTGTTTTGAAAAGGGACCCGTTTATAGCTGAAGGTGAAGCATGACTGTTTGTAACCTAAAAGATGTCTCCTAAACGCTCCTCATTAAATATTGGACGATTTGGGTGGGCTCTACGCTCTCAGTTTTCAAAATGGCCTTAACTATAAAATTAAAAAAAGATCAGTCATCGGTATCAATGCGTTGTAACTGTAGGTATTTGTCGTGCACTGTTCTGTTTTGATCAGTAAATAGTAAATAATGATCAGTAAATCTGTTTTGTCGGTAAATAGAATCTTTAACAAATGTCTGCTTTCTGACTAACCTCTTGTATAATCTCAGTCGTAGAAAGATTCTCTCTCTACGTACATCGGCAAACAGATCGACAACCGGTAAAGTTTTTGTATTATCGGGAACCGATCCAGCTAAAACAACTAAACCGATTGATGCTATTGCTATCCCGATTAATCCTACTGTTGATATTTTGGCCTTCAGCAATCGAGATAGGCAACTCTAACAATTCGAATACGCCTTAAATTCATGTCCTTAAACCGCAAACTCTCACTTCAACTTCTCTGAATATAGATACCACTGTTACCTCACGTACTGACACCAATAAAACTACCGCTAAGGCCTTCTGTTTGCTAGTCTGGACGTACGATTCGACTGGGACCGTTAATAATCAGGTGTGCAATTCTATTTCAACCGATCAAGTTGCATCTGCTTCTATTCAAGTCACCGCCTCCACCAATTCACTGTACCGCAGTCACTGTACCTTCCACGTAGATATAACTTTTGGACGGAAGCGTGTACACGTCTTGCTGGTGTATAGGAGTCGTGATTTCATCGTTGTTGTTTAATGTCTGCGAGGCGTACGGTAGATGTACGTGCTCTTCAAACTTTTGCACGGTATCGTCTATTTCGTACTTGTCGCTTACACCCAAAATCGACGACATATTATTCGTGTTGCTGTTGCTGCTGCTGCTGTTGCTCCTGCATATGAATCCTATTCGACAGAGAAACGCCTTGTTCTCCGGTGACAACTCAGCCGTTGTCGTAACTCAGCCGGCCGCATTGGCGCAGTTGGTAACGTGCTCGCCTCTCATCATGAGGTCTTGGGTTCGAATCCCATTCAGGCACGGCATTTTTTCATACGTTACAAAATATCATTTCATCCTTCACCGTCTGCATTAGCAATAATTGCAGAACAGTCGGACGTTAAACCAAAAAAAAGCCGTTGTCGTACGGCTACTGACCGATTTTACCGGTGCGCTGACCTCCTTGGACGACTTGAATACCAGTCCCATTTTTATACCGCTGCTGCTGCTCTTCGACGCAAATGAAGACGTAGCGTGATGGTTTCTCCGCGAAAATTTATCAGACGTCCGTCCTGATCCAACAGCTGTACTGTAATGTGGTGGATACGATTCGTGTTCACCGGTACGTATATCACGGTGGGCGGTGACTCTACTATTTTGAAGCCGGGCGCTACGGACGGAAAAAACTCGTGGATCGTGTGTCCTTCCACTCCGTTGCTGTAAGACCCGCGGGCGATATTACATTCTACACGTATCGTGCTCACCTTTATTATGGACACGAGATGTTGAGAAGTGTGCTTTTTGTTGGCTTCCAGCACGACCCTGTCGTAGCCCAGCAGCGATCCGATAGAGTTCGGTACGCTAAAGTCGATCTTCTGGTTCGTTTCGATTTCACATATCAAAGTGTTGTTTGCAATCAGTTTTATCTTTTCTCCTTTCGCCAAACGATCGATGATATAGTTGTTGATGTCATTGATCTCGTACGAACCCTCGGGCAGTAGTATGCGTTTGTCGGTGTTGCTGTACGCAAAACAGTTGTTCACGCCGTCTTCCACGTTCGGTATCGAATTGTAGGTGGACAAGTTGATCAGTCCGATTTCCCAGTCGCCGACCAACTCCAACGAAGGGAAGAGATCGCACGTCAAAACGCTTTGGTTATGGCTCAGGCAAAACATTGTCGTCGTCGTCGTTACTCGTGTGCATCCGACTCGATACTAACGCAACACGCTCGCCAAAAATAAGAGGCACAGGTGTCCGATTGGCAGTTTGAGTAATTGTAAAAAACGCTGGTCTGCTGGCCAAAGTATTGGATCAATTCTTCGGGCGGTGGTAGGTTACCGAAGCTGTCAAAGTAATTGATCACCGTACCTTGTTTCCGGTAGCACACCCAATGCGTTCCCGGTCCGCGAACACTGTCCAGATTGACGATGGCAATATCATTGCGAAGCGGACGCGCGGGCAGCCGGTCTCTTATGTACACTCCGCGCAGTGGAATGTTCAGTGCTCGCGCATAGTTAACAAGTCGATATTGGTTAGTGGCGACGGCGAGGATGTTTTTTTTTCTTCCACCACCGCTCTTCGGGTACGGACGTAGGTACAGACCTTTACCCACCATAGAATTTAGAAGGTGCAGTGCGGCTAACGCCGCTCTCGTCGTCTTCTTTTTTTTCCCACGAACTCTTCTTCTTCTTCTCCTGAGTCCACCACCCAACTTGGCTTTGGTTTTCATGAGGTTAGTGACTGTCCAAGCGGCCGCTTTTTCCCCTAAACTCGCGTCCTTCGCTTTCACTCGTGTCCAGGCGCGTTCCGCCAATTCCTTGTCGGCGTCCGCTCTGTGCGCTGTATCGCTGTACTTGCTATAAGCTGCGTCCAACGGATTTATGCCCGGGTCGCCTCTCCGCAACCGCTTTTCCAATTTGGTGCCCGGTCCGCAATACTGGTATCCGAGTATATGTAGCTCGACGGGTAGCAAGTCGACCGCTTTGTTCAACACAGTTCCCGCAACGTCACCGATTCCTTCGACAGCGCTGCTTATTACTTTTCTCGCGACCGATGTTAACACTCCAGATCCCGTCTTTAAACTGACTGATTTCCGCTTGTACCGTCTACTCCGTTGTTTTCTGTTGCTCCGTCGTCTGGTCATTACTAGAAGATACCTTCGGGTCAAACTCTACTGAAGGACTGAACTCTTCGGGGGACAGCAACTAGTCATTACTAGATGCCTTCGGGTCAAACTCCACAGAAAGACTGAACGCATCGGGGGGATGCAGATAAGTCTCACCTCTGTTGTAAAACGCCATCTTCTCGTCCACAATTGTTCTGATTTTATCTTCCATTTCTGCACGTAATGATATCGCCGACTCGACCAATGGTTCGACTCTTTTGAATGCTCCTTCTATCTGCTTGATGGCTTCCAATTTATGGTCGTGCATTACACTCTTCACATAATGCTCCATATCAGCATATGACTTCTTTCCTTGCTCTTCGTAATGAGATTTTAACTTTACGTATACATCCACAATTTGCTGCGCCAGTTCGTAGTGTTTCATCACAGCAAAACTGTTAATTTTCTGCTCCGTTTTCATAAGCGTATGAAAATTTACGGCATCGTAGTCTTTCATCTGTTTCCTGTTGGCCACATTGCGCAACGATCGGTGCTCCATGTCGAATTCACCGTCGCCGGTCAATTTGAAACCTTCGCCGGGCGGCCCACGCGCCGCACCACGACCACCACCCTCATACCGTCCGAATTTGTCTACACTCATCTCAACACTGATACAGAAATCTTCAGATCACCACCCTCAACAACACGTCTCTCTCGCAGTTCCTCTATGATTGACGCGATCTCCACGTCGTGTCCAGTGTGTCCGGCCTCCTTGGACGAGATCAGTAAGCGCAGACGATCACATATTTCGTTTACATTGTCGTAATACATGTATTTTACCGGAGCGCTTGAATGTTGGATTGACATTCCTTTTCCCGTTTTCGACTTACTGGTCGGCGGGAAGATTTGTGAGATTACTTTTTTATACTTGCTGCTTGAGTTACGTTTCACCCGTCCCAGCCCAACCAGGTGCGCTTCACTGATGGAAAGTATCTGTTTGTAAAGTCTCAAGTCACTATCTTTGTACCCGACCGGATTTGACTTGAACAGCAGTTCGTACAGCCCACGGGTACCGACGAAAAACTGTTTACCATTGTCCAAGCGTACTTGATCTCCATCGAACGATATAACCGAATCACCAATTTGCCACCGCTCGGTGTTCGGATTAAAATGTATACCGTATGTATGGTCGAACTCGCTTCTATTTGTCGATGTGTTTGCCATATTGGTGTATTTCTTCGCAAGCGCTCCCATGCGCTCGTAATCGAACGGTTCGTCCTTCGGCTGCTGCTGCTGTTCTTCTCCTTCTTCCTTTTTAACTTCTACTTTTTCATCTTCGATTTTTATTTTCGTAGCAATCTCCTGCAGCGGTTCTATAAGCGGTCTCAATTTCTTTGCCATGACACGATCGGTTTGGAGCTCACCTTGTTGCATAGCTCTGTGCTTTCGTTTTATCGATTGAGTCAGTCGATCAATGTCCATAGCCACTTGTTCTCGTGCCGACGTCATATCGACTAATGAACGGAATGGTAGGTAGATACCTAGCGACCAGACCGTAGGTACCTAGAAATCTGATTGTAGGTACCTAGACACCAGACTGTAGGTAGGATTAGACGTTCGCTGGTACATCGAATTGAACGTTTCTGAAAAACAGCGCTCTTCGCTTATGTTTGTGTAGAAATCGTAGTACACGGTGCAGATGAGTCTCGATTACTTTACTCTTAACCCCTTTCATACTGCCGTAGTATTTTGTCACCGTATTATCGGCAGGATAAATTTTCTTTTTCGTAAGCAATGACGAAAACACAGCGCTTTTTTTCACTTCGTCTCGATACTCTGCGATTTCGGCAATCACCGTATTATCCTTTACCGGCAGGTCGGCCATATATCGCTTCAGTTCTCGGATTGGACGTTGCACCGTCTTGTGTAGATGAATCAGAAAAGAATTCATTAACCAGAATTCGTCTGGATAGGCACCAACGTATTCGGTCCATTTGTGAAAAAGTCGGCGGTCGACCACTTTGTACACCCTATCCACTTGGTCCCAGCCCAACCCGAACAGGTGGCAGTATGGACGCAGAGTAGGGAGTGCAGCCTTCAGGAGCGTACAACTTAAAAGCCCTTGACCGCGACAATTGACAAGACCAAACTCTGTATTAGCTCGGCGTCTAGGTAGTGGGAGGATGCCACCGCTGAATCGAACGTTATAGCTAGGGTCCAGCACACGTTTGTCACCGTACAAGCGTGCTTGTTTGTAGACGGTGATGGGCGATCGGATCGGAATCGTGCGTTCGGTGATCAAGATGCAGGATTGTGCATGATCGATGTCACAAGCATATGTCATCATCTCCATAACTACAGTCACATAGTTCATTGAGCCGTGCGCGTTAATTAATGATATGTCGCTCCGCCCGCGGTACATGTTTGGCATCGGTCTAAAGCGTGAAATGAAATTTTTGGTGTGAAACGCGTTTTTGGTGTGCGCGCCACCAGAAAGTGTCGTTGATCCGGATAGTTGCTATCTCAGTCATGACTGAGTGTGATGAAACGATCGAATCCCACTCGGTACCTGCCCTTGTCCATATCACACTCTTTATTCACCACGATAAATCCATGCGTGTGACCGGTCCACGCTCTTCTACATATCTGCTTGAACGCTTCGTACGTCATATCGGTGTTTACATGATCGTGGTACACATGTTTCAGGTTCCGGTCGTCCTGTCGGAACAGTATCAGTAGGTTTGCATTGTCACGTACCAGCTGTTTTGGAATGCGGCTGTAAGTCTGGCACAGGTAGAAGCTGTCCACATTGTTATGACGTCCCATGGCGAAATAGCTTCTTATGTTGTTTTGTTTCTCACACGCAACGTCATCGAAAATCATAACCGAATTCGGCTTGGCGTCGGCGGGACTGCTCACCTCTTCGTTTTCGCTGCAGGCAAAGTATCCGATTTCCGGTACCTTAGCCATTATCTCGTGCAAAAATCTATATTTAGCTTGGTACAACGACTTGCTGAACACGTACAGGTTTTCAAAACATAGTCCGTTGTCGGCGAACAACAGGTTGAATACGGCATTGGTCTTACCACAGTTGGATGGACCGCACGCGATACACCTTATACTGTTCGGTAGTAAAGCGCTGTGTCTGCTCTCCATCTGGTCACCACCACCACCACCAATGTACTCGTCAAAATTCAATAGCGGTAATTTCGCCTTGTGTTGTACAGTGCGTATCTCCATTTGGAATGATCATCGTATGCAAATGTTCTCAGAGTATATCTTTTTTGTCGACCAACGAATCGTGTGTGGAATCGAATCCTAACCACCTGACCAGCACTTTGTCACCTCGTCGGCGCAGCACTTTCTCGACCAGGTACACGTCTCCGTGCTTCGCCTTGCTCAGTTCTCGTTCGTAAAACGCACCTTTCAACACTTCACCCCGTGCATCACGCAAAAGATAAGTGGTGGGACGTGAAGGTTTAACCGTATCGACAGTGAATATCTCGTTGGTCCAATTGGGAAGATAGCCTTTCCTCCACGGATACGGTGCGGTCCTATAGGCGGATGCCAAATCAGATACACCACACCTTGGTCGTGTCATCCAACAGGTGGTGTTCTCGTTCTCCTCCCCATCGATCGGTTAGTCATAAAATTCTTGGAATTGCTTCAAGGCGATTTTGATGGTTTCTGGGTCGATGAGTGAGACGTTCGTCTCTGGCGCTAGAAACCCGAATGTTTGGAGGTATTCTATGGTTGTTATAGAGATGGACGTCGTCGCAGAAGCGAGACCGACACAAAAGACGGCCACTATCAACGGTGTCATGATTACAACTGACCGGGGTTTGCACGACAACCCGTTGAGGTCTTGCACGCTACGCAGCCTCTCTGAGACCTACGGATTCAGCGCGCGGGCGTACGCTGATCCTCGCGCCGGCGCGGGGCGTCGGGCCTCGGGCCTCGGGACTCTGCCCGCCGGGCGTCGGGACTCTGCCCGCCCGGCGCGCGCCGTGGGCGCACCGGGGCGGAGCAATGCGGAAGGCGCTGCGCTCTGATTGGTCGAGGGCTTTGCATCATTCCCAACTTGGTGCTGATGCAGAATACAGATGACACTAACTCTGCGTTGATGCAGTATGTTGATGCAGAAAACAACCTCCCCCCTCCCCCCTCCAACGCTGTGCTCTGATTGGTCGAGGGCGTGGCCTCAAGACAGATGCCGTCATTCCCAACTCTCTAACTCTTAACACAAAAAACAAGATGGCGTTGATGCAGTATCACTATTATAACACTACTAACATTTTTTCCTAATATATTTCTTTTAGATCCTAAAACTCTCCATACACTTTTTAAACGAGCAAGTTAGACATTTTATAAAAAAGTCTCATCATAAAAATAATGGTTAAAATTAAGTTTAATTTATAATTCACACAAATATTATTCAAACAAATAGAAATATTATGTAAAAATAAGCAATATTAAGTTAGGTTTTTACTTTTGGTCTTAAATTTCATCTGGTTGTATTTGTACCAGGTCAGGATCAATACATTTAGCAGCAGTTGTTATTTCTAAATTTAAATAAACATCATGAAAAGTTTTTAGTACAAGTTCAAGCAGTTCAAGTAACCCTTTCGACTTTTCTTCTGAAATAAAACCTCTTATTCATATTTAGGACTTATACTTACACTATGAAGACCCTTCTTTCCTCTTCGAAGAAAGTTTATTTGATTGAACGGATCATCTTAAAGGCTCTCCCGATAATAGTGCATTATAATATGCACCTTCTTGTCTTTTATGATATCTTAACCATTGTACATCATGTCATCTAAAAGTGTCTTCTTAATGTTTACTTTCCTAACTACCAGAACGGTTTTAACAGGACTCCAAAGTCGAACATTAGATTTCTTGTCATATCAACTCTTCAAGTTGATTTTGTTTCCATTTGATCTCACGAATTGATATTCGACAATTGATATGTTGGTTAACTCAACTTACCCAACTTACCACCTTTTTGTACAGCTAAACAAGAGTGAGAAACTAAATAAACTACTGTTGGTATAGCCTAACAGTCTCAACTCAACTTAATACCTTCTGTACAAAATATAAAAGACTGAGAAACTAAATCTAAGGGTATCATTTACAATTGAGACTTTTATGCCGTTACGCGAAGAGAAAATTTTTAAAAAGCCATTTAGACTTTTCACATAATTTCCTTCAGGATATAGGTACACTTAAGCCCTTAGCACTAATGAAAAGAGAAAACTTTTCTAAACTGGGTAGTGCACTTAACTCAAAACCGACAATTTTTGACTTAAGATCTTTATACCTATCACTACAGATTTATTTTATATATTAAGTTTCTATTAATTTGTTTTTCTTATTTTGTGTAGTTTTTTTGTTATTGCATTCTTAATGTTTAGTTTTTTTAATTATTTTATTTGATATGTACATATTATTTAATACGTACACGTCCAAAATATACTTAAATTATACTACAATTCTGCCCTGCTAAGCCAAAAAGCCGTAACTGCATGGATTATGATATGCGAGAAATGAGGATTTTGCATTTTGGCCTAAGCCACTTGTTAAAAATATGCAGGTTATCCGACTTCCGATTGTTTCGTGCATATTTTACGCCAAAGAATCAGAAAAATACTTCAGTTTTTTCTAAAAGCTTTTTTTATTAAAATTCATGCAGATACAGTTAAGGCATTCGTGTTATAAGAAGCCAAAAAGGGGTAACTGCAGTTACCCCTTTTTGGCTAAGTAAAACCGCTGATTTTGTTTCTTAAACACGAAACCCAATAACAGTAACGAAATTTACTTCAATATTTTTCACTAGAGGAACTGTTTCACTGGAAAGTAAACTGACACCATTACGTAAAAATTATCGTAAATAGATTGGTAGGATATTGTGTGTATTAAAATATTTATATATTTTAACTAATTTTAAAAATTACAAAATTTATTACAATTAATATACTACACTAAATATTAAACTAAATGTTAAACAAACCTTATTTACCTAAATATAAATCCAATTACAATACAAAATTACCTAAATATTTAAAAAAAACATCCATTTATAAATCGGTTATAAGATCAGGTTCATTGCCTGCTGGGAGATTTTGCCGGAATGCGTGTCGATTAGGGGGCATTAGATGTAGAAGCTTAGTAATAATTTCTGCTTTTTTTATCCATCTTAACACCTCCAGCTTTTGTTATTTTTGCTGGTTTGGGAACAGACTTCTTTTTAAGATAACCAGTCTTTAAAAATGAGAGCTTTTGAGGCTCACCAGAAAATGAGGTTCTATAATCTAAACCTAAAAACCCTCGTGTAAATAACACCTGAATCATTTCACTAAATACGGATCTAGGAATTGTTTTCCTTATTTTGTAGTCCGATGAATTATCAAATGCCTGGAAAAAATCAGTAGGCTGTAAAGTCACTACAATAACTTTCACTGAATTGCTTTTATTTATAGCATTTTCAAAATCATAGACTTTCCCCTTTAATTTTAACTGCTTCGTTACCTGGTGATGAAAATGATCAGTAGACATAAATCTATGACCAGGTTTTAATAATTAAATTATATGATGTCTGCAGCTATTTCATTGGAATTGACCATCCCTACTATATATTAAAACATAGGCCAATTTTTGTCTGAGATGCACAGTTGTCCATCCATAAAACGATCTTTATGGCATCTCTATTAACAACAAAAAATTTGTGCAGCACACTGCAAATATCTTCTTGTTTTCTACCAGAGATAGCCTCGTGCCAAATACACGCAATTGGCTTTATTTTTTTCTGTTTTGTTCCTACCTGAACAATTGACTCATGGAAAACAACAATCCTTTTTGTAGAAAGAACTTGTTTGAATTGTTCAATCTGCGGAAGCATTAAAATTTTTTGCAGATCCATGGAAAATGCAACCGTTCCGTCAAGTTGCTAATGTTATAAATTTTGTTTATCTGCACAATTTTGATATGGTTTTCGGGTTGCAGTGTATTTTTCCTTATGTAACAGCCACTTTTGGCATTCACAGCATGATTCACTTGGAATCTTGCTGTGGTCAACATCATGATTTCTATACGTAGTACACTTTCGACACTCTTCGTGTCCAAGTTTGGTGAAAGATAAATTTAATTCAGAAAGAACATTACTGTATAAATCATATGAACGCGGAAGTTCTTTATTTTCATTTTGAAAATCCGTGTGCATTTGTTGGATGTTAATGTATGTTGGCAGGTGCAGTCTTTTCGGGCCACATTCTCTTCTGTAATGTGACACACAGGGATTGTATTTTAATATATGATCTATAATAACTGCCCTATCTATTTTATTGTGAGGTTCGTGTTAACCCCGCCTGTCTTATTTGGGTGTTAAGTCCCTCAAATCTTGGTTGAGAACATTATAAACAAATGTGTCATTGTTTAAATCATAACCAAGTGAAGTGGGAAAAAATTTCTTAAGACTCATTTAAAATTTCAATAAACAAAAAAAGATTTACCAGAGTCTTGGTCGGCCAAACTGGAGGGAAGCAGACAATTTCCCGGCATTTTAGATAAGCTGTTATTCATTTCAAAATCATCTGTGAATGATTTATTCTAAAGAGAAACAGGGTTTATTTTACAAACTTCTTGTTATTTATCAATATCTGCAGTGTAGTTACGGCTTTTTAGCCTAGAAAATGTAGTTACTGTTACCACAGGTTTTGGTTGGTAGATAAGGTCGTATAAGGTTGTAGATTAGGTATTTTGACTTAGTTTTTTTAGATTTCTCATACTATTTAACATAAGAATCAGTTCAAAACTCAAATTTAATTTGTTTGCAGTTACGGCTTTTTGGCTTAGTAGGGCAGAATTATGCTATGTATATTATGTTACTATGTAAATTATACTGAAATTAAGAATTAATTTTAGTTAAGAAAATTAATTTAGTTCATTAAATGTATATTATTTTAAGTGATATTATTACGTTTAAATGTAATTTGTTAAAAAATGTTAATTGTGTTAATTGTTTAAAAATGTTGTAAATTGTGTAAATAAAAATTAAATTTGTCTTTGTAAATTTGTAATTTTTTCGTCTGATAACCTACAGAAAAAACTATGGTTTCATTTCTTGAAATAATTTGAATAAACCAAGATATTTAATCTGAAAAAAATAATTTAGCGGCAGTTGGAATTACTGCCGCTAAAGATGAGTACGTACTATTTAAAATTATGCTGTTTAATAATACAGCGTAATTAAAAACCAGCACACATTCAAAAATAGATTAAAGATAAAATAATTTTCTTACATGAATTTAGATCTTTTTCTAAAATGAGCTCTGTAAGCATTCATACGTTAATGTAGTTTTATTATTATTATTGAATTGTTAAGGGTTGGGCACGTAGGGGGACCCGCAGGTAGCAGGTAGAGTAGAAGAAGACAGAAAACACTGTGAAGAGTGACAGAGAGAGAACACCGTCGGAAAAAGTGACCACCTTTATCGAAATATAATAGGGATTAAAATTAGCTGATGCCACAACATGCCTAAACACACAGCGGGATTCTGAACCCTTCTAGAATACCATTCTAACCGTCTCCCTAGAGTCGTATCCTTCTTCGCCACCTGACTTTAGCCCCACTTATTAAGCACAATGGGCGATAATGGTAATAACAAGGTACTTAGTAGGTAGTTGGTCGTAAATTAACCCTTTGATAAGTTACCGATACTTGAGTAATTTACGACAGGGGTGTAATAAAAGTACTCTCTATCTCCTTCCTGAAGAAAGGGTAGAGAGTAATAAATAGCAAACCTAGAAATAATATTGTGAGACTAAATTACAAAGGAACGAACCTTGCATCAGGTAAAATATGTTTGTTATTCAATAGATTTCTGAAAATGAAACCAACAAACTTTTAATATTAGAACCTATGTATGATAGACATAGTATTATATAGTTGTTTTACTCCATGTATTTCAGTCAACGTTTGTCAGTTATAACATTAATATATAATTTTAAAACTACTTTAGTTATATAAAATCAAATTATTATTATTTTAAAGTCTATTGTACAAACAAAAGTGGTTCTTTCGTTCCTATTTCCAGTATTACAGATTTTGATTTTTTTTAAAGGTAACTTGATCGAGAGTGTTCTTAGCTATGATTCAATCAAAATATAAAAACCGCGTAGGCCTATATATTAAAAAAATAAAACTTACATAAAATTTTGAAAAGGCCCATACATACAAAAAAATTAAAAAGTTAAAAAAGAAATCTTTATTTTTGGCCATTTAACTGTAACATGTGTGTTTTTTCTGAGCACCGTAGCTCCCGAAAGGATTTACCGATATTGATTTAATTTTTTTTTGTTTGAAATGTGACTTGATTGTGAGTATTCTTGGCTACGATTCAATAAAAAAGTGTAGGCCTATAAAAATACTGAAATCTCTAAACTCGATCGTCGCGTGGTGTATCTGTGTGTCTCTGTGGCACCGTAGCTCCTGAACGGATGAACTGATTTTGATTTAGTTTTTTACTTTCTGTTGCCCTATATGAATATGTAGGAAGAAAAGTATTGTTTTCATGTCGACTCTTCGAAATCGAGTTTTCACCGGATATACACGTTTTCAGACCTCCTAATCTCAAAAAACATAATTTCAGCGATTGGTGTGTATGATATATTTCAAGAACGAAGTATTGTACGAAGTTAAACTTGGAACTTATGTTAGGTACCACTAGAAGAACCGACATGAAGATATTCATAAAACTCGGTCAACCAGAAGTAGTAGTTTATTCGTGTAATTTTTCACTTTCTTGCGAGTTTCTCAAAATCGGATTCTACGATTTTTTTTTAAATCACTTCTTTTACTAAAGTTTTTATGCTCTACAAGATAGGGTAAGCGCCGTGTCTGCTAAAGTTCTTTGGGAGGCTGTGCTCTCCTAGAAAATTTTTTTTTTTAAGATTGCCGCCTCATAAATGATGAGTATTAGGGCAAAAGTGTAGCCTATATTATCAGAGTTGTAGAAACTTTAGAAACATACAACTTTTATTTCTGATATGTTTTGTAGTATAACGTTTAGTTTAGCGGTAATCAGTGATTTTCTGTTTTTTCACCAAAATCTGTAAAGAAAAATCAGAGTTTTTAAGATTTCGGCCATTTTACGACAAAAGTGTATATTACATTTATAATCAAATTTATAGAATATTAAAACCTACAACTTTCATTGAAAGCATTTTTTCAACAGAGCCGACTTTAGCGTCAAAGAATGATTTTCCGTATTATTAAGCTAAACGGAGATTGGTTTTCATTTTATATCATATATATAGGCTACTCATGATTAAAATTAGGTTGTTTTTCAGTTTTTTGTTTCCTTAAAGTCGCATCATTAGCAACTACGGAGGGTTAAGAAACTGTAATGATGCGTTTTCGCACGAAACAATTTCCAGACCTAGCCGGGAATCGAACCCGGGACTTTCGCTTAGTAGGCTAGCGCTCTCTCCATACCTTACGTAGGCGGCTATTTTTAATTTTACGTTGTTTACTAATGTAAGTATATTGTTCATTAGTTACACTGACAAGAGAAGGTCGTGTGACTGTTTCACACTAGATTTTTTTCTTATTTTCTTTATTATTTTCATTTACATTAATTTTGGAATGTTAAAAAACTTCTCGAAAAAATATTTAAATGCAAATTTTGATGTATTAAATTATACAGGCTAATTTATAAACAATAAATACTTGATGATAATATTTTATAAAATTTTCAACAGTGTCACTTTACTAACTCAAGCTATGTTCACACTCGTGGGATGTCGCATGCGATGTGGCATGCTACATCGTATGCGCTTAGAGGCATGGCATGTCACCAATCCGCCTCGTTTGAAGAGCTTTATCTGAAAAAACCATAACGAATATTTTTGAACACTACACTAAACTAAAGCCTGTTCTTTTCTGCGTTGATTGGTTTGACTTAATTATTTTAACTTTTAACTAGTCGGTGATACAGCAATTTACGCATAAAGAGTACTCAGATTTTAGCCGGTTTTTCGTTAATGTGGTTTTAAACGTTCGTTACTCGTCCTGGCTTTTCATAAAAGAACGGCGTTTAGGTACGTTGAAGATCAGAATTTCTCTGTTTGACCATTTTAACATAGAAGTCTAGTAGTGTAAAAATGAGAAGTCCAGCGCAACCTTGACCTTTGACCCTGACCTTGACCTCAAAAAAAATTCCCGCCAAAAAAAAAAATTGACCTTTGACCCCTTTGATGTACTTTAGTTTTATCATTGACGTCATTCATTTTTATCTTTGCACGAGGCAGAATATTGATTCTGATGATGCAATTTGTTTACTACAAATTTAATTGTACAGTTAATTTTTTTAAATGATGCAACTTGTTTATCGCAATTATTTTTTCTAAACTTTGTAACCTAACATTCGTTAAAGTCATGATTCGTCCACTCAGCGATAAATTGTTTGTTTCATTTTTAAAAAACCAACAACGTCATACAATCGCAGAATCAGCGTTTCCAATGTATTAGCATAGGATAATTATGTGTATAAAAGGTCGTCGATTTTCCCACCGTATCATAACCACTGCTCTACACCGCTAGACACAGTTCTTCTTCTCACACCGCTGCTAGACACAGTTCATCTTCTCTACCTGTTGTTAATTGAAGGTGAGTTTTATTCTACTTTAAATATTTTTAAAAATTTAAAAGACTTTAGCACTTTTATGAAATATACACTTTGAATCTTTAATGAAATTAAAACATAAAATATGTTTATGAAATTAAGACGTAGAACCTCATCATGTTTCTGTTTTTGATATGTTTCAGTTACCAACAACACCAACAACCGGCAACCAACAACAATATCAATTTGAGGATCATCAGCTCGTATTGTAAAGGTTGGTCTTATTATAAATACTATACTGGAATAATTAACCGCATGCGACGAGTTTCAAAGCGAATTCAAATAAATATTTATTTTCTTGGTTAGTCTCGACTACATGTTTCTGTTTTTGGTATGTTTCAGTTACCAACAACACCAACAACCGGCAACAACCGGCAACAATCAGCAACCAACAACAATATCAATTTGAGGATCACCAGCTCGTTTTGTAAAGGTTGGTCTTATTATAAATACTATACTGGAATAATAATATATTTACATACAATTACGTACTAAAAAATAATGGGATATTTGTTTTAACCGCATGCCACGAGTTTTATTTTATAAACTCTTGGTTAGTCTCTTCTACATGTTTCTGTTTTTGTTATGTTTCAGTTTAAAACCAATAATCATCACCACCATCACCACCACCGCCGGCAATACCGACAAAATCAACGCAGTAACTCCACCATAATCAACAACATCCTCCTCCGTCATTTCGCAGTAACTCCACCATCGCCAACAACACCCCAGCAACATCCATCATCTCATACCGTCATCATCACCTTCTTAACTCCGTCAACAACACCGGCACCTCATCGTCTACGCCATCATCTCCTTCTTCAGCTCCATCAACAGTACCAGGCTACATACCTTTCCGTAAGTATTTTGTCGGCAGTGGAAATAAATTAAGTAGTTATTAAGATAATATCGTCGGCATAGAGAACATGGCTGCAAACCTTCTATGTTTAGAAACCGCAGCCGAGACTGTGGCATATGCAGATACAAACCTTACAAGTGACGTAGTGTTGTACAATCTGCTTTCATCCCAGCCTCCACCTACCGTTTACTCATATCTATGTGATGGATCTAAGATCCGAAAGAATATGAGAACCGTAGTAGTAGGATGGATAAAAGATTTATGTCAGTACAGGAGAATGTACCACAAGGTGGCCGCAACCGCAGTGATATATTTCGACCGGTTCCTTAACCGCAAGCCTGATACTGATCCGAATGATTTACAATTACTGGCATGCTCGTGCATGCTGGTAAGTTCAAAATTTTACGAGACGTATGGATGCTTTACTTCTGACGAGTTGGCGGCTTCCACCGCCGATTCCTGTAGCATAGATTCCATCCTGCAATGGGAGATGGAAGTGCTGAAGGAGCTGTCGTGGAGGGTATCTATAGTGCTACCTCACGACTTTATTCATCCGATTCTGTCCAGGATTTTCCCTACGGTAGATGTCCGAGACCTGAAGAAGGTCAGAGATATGTCTTACGATCTCCTGTTAGAGGCGGTATGCGCCTATTAAATTAACGACATCTGCTACAGCGAACTGGCCGGTGCATGCTTATGCGTAACGTTACGCTCTTTCAGTTCGTTGAAGGTCGAAGAAGACGTAATTGCTGGGATGCTGTTATATATCGATCTAACTTATTCTATCCAAAAGGTTCTAATGCTAAATGTTCCCTGTGCAGATGAATCGTAGCAAAAAATTAGTGTATTACTGTTAAATTTATATTGTATTAGCAGAATAAATGTATTAAACTGTTTATAATTGTTTTCATTTCGAAGTACCATACGTTTACCGTTACACTAAAACATATGGTTTTGCAGGAAATATGGAAAGTCAAGCCAAACGAATCAGGTTGGATCAAGTTCAAGAGACTGACACCTTTTGCGTCTTGGAGAATGCGTTCGGTTGTAACCTCCGGACGTATTACTACAAGAACGCAAACGAGGAACTTAAGGACATACCAGTGCTCCTTATCCACCTGAGGGAAGAGATGGAGTCGCTGCTCAAGGAGATGTCGACCTCCCTAAGATCGTTTAAATTTAACATCTTAGTGGAGTGCACGTACGAGAAGGCGTCGACGGCGGAGGTGCAAGACATAGGGTTCAAGACCGCCAACACCTGTGTCTTTCCCGGGTCGGATATAGAGACGCTTGTAGACATGTGCATCCAAAAACTTATAGACGAGGAGGTAGAGTTCTTGGGAAAGGGGAGCGGATGGTCTCTAGTATCAGTCGATGGGATCCTTCTCAGGATCAACCGGTATAGACCGCTGAGAGGCTCATCGTACCTACCTCTTCCACCTTTCTTAAAGAACCGCAATGCGGTTATCAACGTCCGGAACCGAGACGAAAGGTGCTTCAAGTGGGCTATCCTGTGTAAACATGTGTCAGGCCGTGACAGGCAAAGAATCGATAGACGATACGACGCCCTGCTTGACAAGTACGATTTCAGCATGGTAGAGTTCCCCACACCTATCAACCAAGTAAAGGCCTTCGCCAAGGCCAACGGGGTGTCCGTCAACGTATATGGGATAGCCGAAAAAGAGGCAATAGAACCTCTAGTCGTATCAGACGTTGAAAAGGACGATCACTTCGATCTCCTTCTCATAGCTGACGGTGATAAGCAGCACTATTGTTTCATCAACAATTTTAATCGACTCATCAGGTCACAGCTGACGAAACATAACGGTCGAATCGATGTATGCAAGAGGTGTTTCACCTTCTACAATGTCGACCCCAAGGGTTGTGAGGCGATGACTGTTCACAGGGAGTACTGTGTGGACAATCCGCCATGCAGGATCACCCTACCCAAACCTAATGATGACGGAACTCCTCCAGTGATGAAATTCAAAAATTATCATAATATATTCCCAGTCCCGATAGTTGCGTATGCAGACTTTGAGTGCATACTCAAACCCACTGGAGGATACCTCCCCAAACCGTCATCTTCTTTCACTATAGCCACGGAGCGTCACGTTCCCATGAGCTACGGGATGTATTTTGTAGTTGACCCGTCGCTTCCCGACGACATCGCCCAGTTAGTGCCGAAAACGCCCTTGCTTTATAGAGGCCCTGACGCGACCGAGCACTTTATTCAGACCCTGAAAGAAATAGTCGAGCGGGTAGCCGCAGCGTCGGACCGTAACGTTCCTATGGTCTTCACGGCTCAGGACGAGCTTTCGTTCAAAGCTGCTACGAGTTGTCAGATGTGCGATGTAGCGTTCGGGCCTGAGGTGAGACCCAACAGGGATCATTGTCATCTGACTGGAAAGTATAGGACCGCTCTCTGTACAAAATGCAATCTGATGAGACAGAACCAGAAGTTCTTGCCCGTCTTTATCCACAACTCCTCCAATTATGACTCGCATTTCATAGTCAACAGCTCGGCTATGACGAGAAGAAAATATCCGTCGTACCTAATTCTACGGAGAAGTACGTCTCCTTCTCCAAAAACATCACCAAGACGCTAGCTGTGAGGTTTGTCGACACGTTTAGGTTTATGGCAAGCAGCCTGAGCGCCTTGGTGGATAACCTCCCTCCCGAAGGCTTCGCCCATACCGAGTCTTTCTTTAACGGGACGCAGCTGTCCCTGGTGAAGAGGAAAGGCGTGTACCCTTACGAGTACACCGACTCATGGGAGAGACTCGATGAGACGGAATTACCTCCTCAGGAAGCGTTCTACAGCAGCCTCACCGGGGAGCACATTTCAGACGACGACTATCGTCACGCCCTGAAAGTGTGGGACAGTTTTAACATCCGTACGCTGGGTGAGTACTCCGACTTGTACCTCAAGTGCGACGTCCTCCTGTTGGCAGACGTCTTCGAGAATTTCAGGTCGCTGTGCAGGAAGGAATACGGGCTCGATTGCGCCCATTACTTTACTGTCCCAGGTTTTTCTTTCGACGCCATGTTGTATAAGACGCGAGTAGAACTGGAACTCATAACGGACTATGATATGTACATGTTTCTGGAGAAAGGGATCCGAGGAGGAATCTCTGTTTGCGTCAAGAAACACGCCAAGGCCAACAACCCTTATGTGGAAGGTTTCAACCCCGAGCTACCCTCCAACTACCTCATGTATGTGGACGCTAATAACCTATATGGTTGGGCGATGAGCGGGTACCTCCCCTACAAGAATTTTTACTGGGTCGAGGATGAAGAGAGAAAGAACAGGTTAGTTTCGAATTTAAGTGCCACCCCAACGACTCCCCGCTAGGCTTCTTGCTCGAGGTAGATGCGGAATATCCTGCGGACGATGAGACGCAAGACTGTCACAACGACCTCTCGTTCATGGCCGAAAACGCGACCCCTCCCAGAGCAAAGACCTCCAAACTTTTGACCACCCTGCAAAACAAGACCAAGTACGTATGTCATTACACCCTACTTAAACAGGCCATGGCCCATGGTCTAAAGGTGACCAAAGTCCACAGGGTCCTCCAATTTCAACAGTCTGCATGGCTCAAGCCTTACATAGACCTCAACACCCTTAACAGGCAGTCTGCCCGCAATGCCTTCGAGAAGGACTTCTTCAAACTGCTGAACAATGCCGTCTTCGGCAAGTGTATGGAGAACGTCCGTAAACGTATGAAATTGGAGCTGGTTAGCAACTCGAAGAGGTTGATGAAGCTGATCGCCAAGCCCTCTTTCAAGGACAGGATCATATACGACGAGTCGCTATGCGCTGTCGAACTGTCCAAGACCTCGGTCCATTTGGATAAACCTATTTACGTAGGCGCTACGGTCCTGGACTCCAGTAAGACCTTAATGTATTCGTTTCATTACGATGTCATGAAGAGGAGGTACGGGTCGAAAATCGACCTCCTGTACATGGATACAGACAGCTTCTTTTATGACATCGAGACCCCTGATTTTTACCGCGACATGCAGGACCCTGAATTCAAGACCTTCTTTGACACCTCCGACTACCCTCCGACACACCCATGCCATTCCGCCACCAACAAAAAAGTGCTCGGGAAGTTCAAAGATGAGTGCAACGGCATCCCGATCGCCGAGTTCATAGGTTTGAGAGCGAAACTCTACACCTTCAGGACTGGCGAGGGGGATATTCGGAAGAAGGCCAAAGGCGTCAAAAAGAACGTGGTCAAGAAAGACATCACTTTTGACGACTATAGAAAGTGCCTCGAAGACCCCTCGTTGTGGTTGTACAGGGACATGAAAATGTTTCAATCCCGCAAGCATATAGTAAACACCATTGTGACTAGCAAGCTTGCGCTGTGCAACTACGACGATAAGCGCATCGCCGTAGATGCCACCCACACCTTAGCGTACGGACACAGAAACGTCCCGCCTGAGCTCCGTAACGTTTCGGGTTAGGTCACATCCCTCCCGCACATCCCGTTAGTCCCCGCATATGTCTACTAGCCGACTTTATCCGACCTCTAAACGTCGAACCGCATCAGTATTGGAGTTTACGCCGCATCAGTATTATTAGTCGTAAGAACTTAAGAGCTCATCGCCATACATGTATTCGTTTTCATCTTCATCATCATCTTATATCAATAAATGTTTTATTCTCTTATGAATCTGTCTTTTATTTCTTGTAACCTAAACCACCTATAGTACCTAAAATACATGTAGGCAGGATCGATGCTCGATTCCTAGGAGGGTCTGTCCCCGTCAGATCCTCGCATCGTGCTGCGCTTTCGCTTCACGATCGGTAAAAGCCCTCGTGCTTCGGCAAGACTTATATCTACAGGTGTAAAGGTGTTGAAATGATGACACGTTTTGAAAATAAGTTTAATACATATATTCTGAAATCAAAGTACTAGACTAATGTTACAAAAGTTCCGACTCTACAAGCAGCCGTACATGTAGGAAAAACGAATCGAGGTTACAAGACGCGGCTTTACTGACTGACACAACAGTTAAAAATGCATTGCTTGCAGTGTTTTCTCTTCTTGGTAATTGTCCATTCGTCTTCGCCGTAGTCGCTCTCCTGTTGAGCGTGTTCTTCGCAGGGCATCTCCAAGAGAAGTTCTTTATCGTGCTTGAGGTATGGCGGCAAGTCTTTGTAAATCATAGATATGCAGTTGCCATAATGTTCGAAGAGAAACTCCTTAGGTAAGTATCGGAGTACGTCCAGCCCGGGATTGTTGAACCCTGAACGCAGCGCCATTTCTATGCTCTTTCCTACTTTCTCGATGGTGTTGAAGACTGCATTGTTTTCTTTCCACCACATCCTCATCACCTCGGCCCTCTTGATCGAGCAATCCGGGTGAGAAAACGGACATTGACAGTCGACCTCGTACGTATGTGTCAGATGATCTATGGCAGGACATCCGTAGTCGTCTAGGTCCAAAATCTTCAATTCGCTGCACAGCAAAATTCTATCTAGGACCTTTACCGCTTCTTTTCCTTTAGCGTAGATGTTCCCTCCTGATACCGACTCGGTCAGCAAGTCGTACAGTCGGGTGTAGTCGACGAACCCGCTGTTCCACCGTATCCCTATTCTGTCCTGATCATCCCGGATGCACCTCTTCTTCGATATGATGATTATGCTGTTGTAGTCGTAAGGCGGTTTAAAGAGGTAATGATGCCTGCGACTACCGTCTACCGACAGTACGACCAGCTCTTTGATGACCGTTTCATGATCGGATGGCTTGATGGCGCGAAAATCTACAATGAAGGAAGACATAGTGTGACCGGTGCCGAGACGCGATACAGACTGGTTAATTTATCCTTCTGACGGTCCCTGTTAACGGATGATATTGCATGACGCAATCTGTAATTATCAGGCAGTAGGCGGAGGTATTGGCAGGGATATTGTTTTTGCACTTGATCTCGATTCTGATATCAATGGCGCCGGTGTTGAGCGACTCGTTCTGCTTCGAGCAGTCTATAAAGAAGAGCGGGACTTTCGTCTTGAAGCTCGTAAAATCGATGAGGGGTTGATCGGACTGTCCTCCGTAGTAGACCTTGTGGAAGCGCCTAAAGTTTTCGTAGAAGAGTGAGTACTCTCCCTTGGCGTTTTCGTACGGGTAGTACACCGAATTCAGGTACAGTTTTATGTCTTGGAGCTCGCAGTGGTCGAAATGCGATGATACGGTAGTCTTGGTCTTCTTGTCGGTCTGTAGTCCTACTATGATGTAGCGAGGCTTATCCGCCTGGGAAGAGGTCTTGAGGGTCCATAGCACGTCGGCGCTCTGCGGCAGAACGGGATATTCGTACAGGTTCCATCTGCGGAAGGCGATCGATATAGGCGCGTCCTGGTCCACCATCCTGAGCAGCGGGAGCCTGCGCTCGTCGGAAAGCCTGACGTAAGGCATCTTCCACTCCACCTTGGTGAGAGACAGCTTGTAGTCCTTGCCGCGGGTGTCGCTACGGCGCGGTCGTCGGTGGCCGACCTGAGCAGGATAAGCTCTAGCTTGGCGTTGACTATTATGCGGCGGTAATCCTCACAGAATCCTATGATTCTCTTTAGCGGTACGTGAGCCGAGAACCGACCGGTGGTGCTGATGGTAATGGTCGTAACGGCGTCCTTGCCCCACCCTTCGACGTCTATAGAGTTCTGTTCTCCGTACCTGAAGGACGGAATGTTTTTCATAGTCGTCGTTATACCCACATTGCGCACTCTATCCACCTCGATACCGTTCATCTCTAGTCTGATCTCTTCAAACAGGAAAGCAGGCCAGTTGTCTGAAAGAGCCAAGGCCGGATCCAAAGTACCATCAGACGCCGCAAGTTTTCCGTCGACGTACAGCAGGCTGTCGCAAGGTAGGGTGTACACATCCTGCTGGTTTACTGGGATCCTAATCTCATCGTTGTTGTTGAACGTCGCTGACGCGTACGGAGTGTGAGTGTGCAGCTCTATGCCTATGATGTCGTCATCCGCCACGGCGTTAGAGGATTCCACGTCTATTATGTAGCTCATTTCTCCAACACGGTGAATCCTAATGATCTCAAAAAAGCGGCGTTATCTGAGGAGAGTCTCTTCTCTTTCTTGTCGCGAAGTGACTGGTGAGGCTCCGCAGGACGAATGTTCTTCACTCCGTCCGACACGGTTCTTTTATAACCCTCTTCCAAGTAGACTAATCCCATTTTGTCCGTCTTCTGAGGTGAAGCCTGAGGCTGATTATCTCGTTCTGGAAGCTTATAGGTCTTCCGTCCTGATCCACTACGCAGACGGTCACTTTTCCTATCCTCGAAGTATTTACGGGTAGGTAGATGACGTTCTTAGGCACTTCGATTATCTTGTAGCCCCGTTCCACCTGCGGGAAGAACTCGTGCAGGGTATGTCCTTCGGTTCCGTTAGTGTACGAGCCCCTCACGATGTTGCACGTTACCCTGATGGCGTTTACGGCCGTAATGTTGACAGGGCGCTGCGAAGTATGCCATTTATTGGACTCGAGGATCGTCGGATCGAACCCCAACACCTCTCTGAACGTTCCGGGTACGGTAAAGTCTATTTTTTCTCCGCAGAATATCGAGCACTTTAGAGTGGTGGGGTCTACGATCATGTTAAGTCTTGGGAGCGGTCGGCATTCCGTCTTTGATCCTTTTGACGTCTCCTTATTCGCATCGCTTAAGGCTTTCGCTTTCGCTTCCTCCTCCCTTTTCGCAGCCCTTATTTTCGCCGCATTATCCAATCTCTTAAAGACCTCCGCAAGAGGGTCGGTACTCGATCTCTCTTTCCTTTTTCCTTTCTGTTCCTTTTTCTGATCCTTCAAGAGCTTTTGGTACTTGAGGGATCCTGAGACGTCAACATCGGTTCGGTTATCGTCTTGCTCCGCGTCTCTGCTGCCGGCACAGTTCGCTCCGCCGTACATCTCTAACATCTCGTATTTGATCTTTGAGTGGATGTCGTCAATC
Source organism: Catonia carolina (assembly GCA_035578175.1). Taxonomy (NCBI): domain Eukaryota; kingdom Metazoa; phylum Arthropoda; class Insecta; order Hemiptera; family Achilidae; genus Catonia; species Catonia carolina. Next base: position 8,688,321 of record JAQMRL010000004.1, read on the forward strand.
TCGTACATGCCTTCGGGCAGCTCCACTTTCATCCCATCACCGAAGCAAAACAGGTTGTTCACCCCTTTCCGCACGTTGGGTATGTTGTTGTAGCTCATGAAATCCACTAGACCTACCTCCCACTGACCCTCTCCGAGGTCTATGGGAGGGAAGTAATCGACCTCGATCGTAGACCTCTTACCGCTTAGGCACAGCATCTTTACCTGCCAGAAACTCTAAGCATAGGTGTCCGCACACGACTGAATCAAAGTCTTGCCTCCTCTCGTAATTATATCTTATGGTAATCGGTCCGTCACCCCCGTTCTCGAGGTATCTCACCAGCTCTACGGGAGGCCTCAGATTACCGTAACTGTCGAAATAGTCTACGACCGCCCCGACCTTCTTGTAACACACCCAGTGGGTTCCTTCGTTCATCACGCTGTCTAAGTTTATGATGGCCGATTCGTTCTTGTAGGGTCTGTGAGGAAGCGTGTCACGCATAAACACCCCTCTAAAGTTCGCGATTTCGAGTGCGTCGGCGGCTGACATCAATTGACTATCGGACAGGGGTTTGTTCGGAAGTTTCAACGAAGTTTTTTTTTCTTCTTTAGTCCGCATCCTGCGTGCTGCGTAGGGTACGGTCTCAAATACAGTCCCTCACCTCGTCGGACAGTGCTACGGTTAGTCCTGCGGGTGGTGCGACGGGTAGTCTTGCTAGAGGTCTTACGAACGGTCTTCCTACGGACGGTCTTCCCAGGCTGCCTTCGCTTGATCCTCCCGCCGAACTTGCTTTTAGCTTTCATTATGTTGGTCACCGGAAAGAAGACAGTTGGAAAGAAGACATTATGTTGGACGGAAAGAAGACAGTTGATATGGTTCGGCCATGTGAAGAGGATGGGAGCAGATAGATGGCCCCGAAAAATATTAGAATGGATCCCACCAGAAAGGAGGAAGAGAGGGCGACCACGAAGGGGTTGGAAGGACGATATAGGGGAGGCAGTGGATGCTAGAAACCTGGAGGAGGATGTTTGCTTCGATAGAGGAAAATGGAAGTTGGGAACGGAGAAACGGCGTTTGCTGTAAAATTAATCCGTAAAAAAAAAAAAAAAAAAAAATGTTGGTCACCGCCCAGGCGGCCGCTTTCTCCGCTATGCTGGAGTCGGACGCTTTCACCCTCTCCCAGGCTCTCTCTGCCAATACCCGGTCTGCTTCGGCCCTGCCTGCAGAGTCTTTGCGGTTGTTATAGGCTATGTCGTGCTGCTTGCACGCGGCGTCGAGAGGGTTGATGCCCGGGTCTCCTCTTCTCAATCTTTTCGCTAGGTCTGTGCCGGGTCCGCAGTACTGATATCCTGGTATGTGAAGCTCTACGGGTAGAACGTCTATCGCTTTGTTTAATACGGTTCCTACGACGTTCTCGGCGGCTCCTAAAACCCCGCTCGCGATGCTCCCTACCAATCCGGCTCCTGCATGCGCTCTACCGCGAGTCGTGTTGCGTCGTCCCATTTTAAATTTATAATGAGGTCTGCGGCGCAGTCACCGGCTATTTATAGAGTCTCTTTTGTTTCCAAGCGGAATGTTATTTCTTCCATCTCTTTGCGTAACTTTTGAATCTCATCACGCATTTTCAAGACTTCGCCGACTCGTTCGTCTTCGACGGGAGCTGAAGGTTTCGTCTTTTCGAAGAGGGATGATACGTATTCTCTCAGGTACTTGAGGTTCACGACGTCTTCGTCATCGATCGGGTCTCCTACTTGTGCTATCCTGCGTCCGTAAAGGTCGTAGTATGGTTCGCCGCCGCCCTCTTCGTGAACTTCGAGGACTCCATAATCTTCGGCATAAGCTTGGATGAGTCTCATGCACTCGTTAACATTGACCGCGTCAGTATACGACTGGGCTACGCCTACTCGACAGATTCTCCGACCTCTCATGTCCATATCTCCATCTGCGGTCACCCTGTAAGGGGTTAGAAAATGACGTACTGATCTTCCGGTGTCCATGGTGAGAATAAAAGTTATAGACGTAGATCTCCTCTTATAAGCCCCAGCTCTTTGAGCTCTTCGACTATAGAATTTATCTCGCTGTCGTGACCCGTATGGCCTGAGTCTTTAGAAGCTACGAGGAGTCTCAACCTGTCGCAGAGCTCGTTAGGATCGTTGAAATATACGTACTCGGTCTTCCTGTCTCCGTTCAGCTCCATCGCAGGTAGTGTTTTCAGACCCTTACCTCGCTTCGGCCGGTTCGGTTTCGGAGGGAAAAGCCGGCTTATGATTGTTAAATACTTTTTCCCCGTGTTGGCTTTCACTTGTCCGAACGCTGAGTTGTTCCTTCTGTGCGCATTAGTAGCTTCCAAGATGGTTTCGTACTCTTCCAGGTCTTCTTCAGAGTAGACGTAAGAGTCGGGTTTCTTTTTGAAAATCAACTCGTACAGTCCTGCAGTACCCTGATACGGCACGTCTCCGATGATCACAGAGTCGTCGGGTCCAAACTGTACGGTTGAGTCCCCCATCACCAAATCGTTACCCTCAAAGTGCACACCGTAAGTTGAATCCGTATTGTTATCCACGTCCGTGATAGCCTCATGCATGTAACGTCTCGCGAGACGGCTGGGAAACGTGTTTTTGACCCATACCGAGGCTCGAACCTTACCTAGCGGGGTAGACAGCAGCTCTTCCACGGTGCTGGGGGTGTTAAATTCCTCATCGCGAGGTAGAGTCCTCATCGGTGTAGCCTGCGGTCTGGAAGCGTCCCTCATCTCCGCGGAATTCCCGACAGTTGCATCATCCTCCGTAAACTCTAAAGGGAGGTTAGGACGCGTATCCATCTCTTCCAATTTATAGGGGTCTTCAAGATCCATCGAATCGTCGGGCGTTTTCTTCTTGGTCTGCAACGGTCCTAACTCTTCGCTCTTCCTCTTCGAATTGGCGTACCTGTACGGTCCAGACATCAGATCCTTCCAAGAATCATCGAGACCCACATCTTCCTCATCATCACCTTCGGCAGTGGTAACGGGGTACCTGGATCGATGTCCCATTTGTTTACTCCTTTGAGTCTCCTCGGGCTTTAAGGTCTTCGCAGTTGGAGACCCTTGAAATGGATCTGTATCCGTTTTCTGCACCTCGAGATACTTCGATAAGGATTCGGTCACAGGCTTAAGCTGCTTCTCTAATCTAAGGTCCTCCTCTATCGAGCCGCGTTTCAAAGCCAACTGTTTCTCCCGTATCCTCCTCTGGAGCTCCGCAATCTCCAATACGAGTTGTTCGTTGACCTGCTTCGAAGCCATGTCAAAACCTTCTAACCGGTTCCCTTCGATTCCTGCTAATATATAAAACTACAATCTTTCGACCTGGATTATGGCCATATGCAGCTTTAGGGAGCAGTTCATCGAGCTGTGATGTTGAGCAGGTCAGTCGACTGCGCAGCTTAGGAAGCTGGTCAGCCGACTGCGCAGACGACTGCGCAGCTAGCTGCGCAGCTGAGAAAGCTGGTCAGCCGACTGCGCAGTCGACTGCGCAGCTAGCTGCGCAGCTTATTTTTTTTTTTTTTTTTTTTTTTTTTTTTTTTTTTTTTTTGTTTAACGTCCGACTGTTTTGCAAATTGCTGCTAATGCAGACGGTGAAGGATGAAATGAATTTTTTGTAACGTATGAAAAAATGCCATGCCCGAGTGGGATTCGAACCCAAGACCGCGTGATGAGAGGCGAGCACGTTACCAACATCGCCAACGCTGCGTAGCTTAGGAAGCTGGTCAGTCGACTGCGCAGTCGACTGCGCAGCTAGCTGCGCAGCTTAGAAAGCTGGTCAGCCGACTGCGCAGTCGACTGCGCAGCTAGCTGCGCAGCTTAGGAAGCTGGTCAGCCGACTGCGCAGTCGACTGCGCAGCTAGCTGCGCAGCTTAGGAAGCTGGTCAGTCGACTGCGCAGTCGACTGCGCAGCTAGCAGGTCAGTCGACTGCGCAGTCGACTGCGCAGCTTAGGGAGCAGGTCACTCGACTACGCAGCTTCTACCGGGTCCTTATCGTCCTTATGACAGGTCATCTCGCAGTTCGGTAACGAACGTGTCGAAATTGAACCTATAACGACCTCTGAGGATACCGCTCCCTTTATCGATCACTAGAAACCCGTTCTTGTTTCGAGACCATGCCTGACCGCACAAATTCTTGAACTCTTCGAAAGTCATGTCAGGGGTCACGTGATCGTTGAATATATGACGCAAGTTACGTTCGTCCTGACGGAACACGAGTAAAAAATTTGCATTATCCCTAACGAGCTGTTTAGGCGCCTTACTGTATGTCTGACATAGGTAAAATACGTCCAGCTTGTTGTCTCCCCATAGCAAAGTACTTTACCACGTTGTGTTGTTTCTCGCATACAACATCGTCAAACATCATCACGGAATTGGACTCTACCTCTTCCGGAGGCGGGACTTGCGCATTGTTGCTGAATTCGTGATAGTCTACACCCTCCATATCATGAAACACCCGCTCCAAAAACCTATACTTGGGTTGGTGCAGTGATTTTGAAAATACGTACACATTGCAGAACCTCAGCCCGTTGGGGTCGAACAGCAGGTTGATTATTGCGTTCGTCTTACCGCAATTCGACGGTCCTACGGCCAAACATCTGATACTATTCGGCAGGAGGCGACCGTGTCTGTTTTTCGTTTCGCCTATTTCTCCCGACTCGATAAGCACATCTAAGTTGACGACAGGGAGTTTCTCCTTCTGCTCACTACACCTCATTTTGCTCTAGTAACCGATAAACCTACATTACAGCTCTTATATAAGGTCTTTCTTATCGATCCATGAATCGTGACTCTTGTCATGCCCTAACCACCTGACCAGCAACCTGTCACCTTTTCTCCTCAACACCTTCTCGACGAGGAATACGTCACCGTATTTTGTCTTGCTCAGTTCTTGGGCGTAAAAACTACCCTTGATCACATGTCCTTTTTCGTCTTTGAGCGAGTATGTGATGGGGCGGGTGTGCAAAATACGATCTACGGTAAACACCTCATTGGTCCAATTGGGTATGTAACCCTTGTCGAAAGTCTTTTTGTACTTGCTGATCCTGACCTTATCTCCCGGCTCAAACTTGACGGTTTGGGGGACGCGTTTCTTACGAGTATTGGTCAATATATTTCTTAACACCTCACCTTCGTTCCTCTTGCTTACACCTACAGGTTTGAAACCTATAGTCCTGTGAGGCCTGTTATTGTACTGAAACAGGAGGTCGTCTAAAAGCCCTATCCAAACGTAATTGCCCCGTTCTGTAAACTTTCTCCACATCATCTCCTTCAGCGTCCTGTTGAACCGCTCTACTATCGAGGCCTTCTTCGGAGAGTACGTGGAGTAGTGGTTGATCCCGTGCTTGGACAGCAAGGACCTCACAGGCGCGTTATACCACTCTTTACCCTCGTTGGTATGAAAATGGCGCATCTTGTGTTTTTCCAGTATGGGACCGAGAGCGCTAGCGACTTCTGCAGCCGTCTTGCTCTTGAGCGGTACAGCAATAGCAAATTTTGAAAAACAATTTATTACCGTCATTATGTATCTGTAGCCCTTATTGACTCTGGCGTATGGGATCATCTCGACCAGATCGGCCTGATACAAGTCGTCGATACCCTTCAGCTCTACGTTTCTGGTGGGATAGTTCCTGCGGGCTTGCTTGTGAAGCTCGCGCGCTATACCACTTCTCAAGCTCATCGTGCGTTGCACTGAGAGCGATACTGCTTATATCTAGGTTAAATAAGGTTTTTGAAAGGAAAAGACGTTATTTTTATATACATACGTTGAGTGAATCTGCCAAGGTGAAGAATACCATTAAACCCGTTCAACAATTAAGGTGATCATTCACTTCCTGTTCCACATCGCCCAAGAGAAACAAAGTAAACACGTTGCATCATCTTTAATTGTAATAACAAGTTGCATCATCCCGATCAATAGTCTGGCGCGTGCATAGATAAAAACGAATGAATTTATTCAGAAATTGAATAAATTAAACGTGCTAATAAAAGCGCAGCACATAATTCGAGACGAGGAATAGTAACGTTTTTGAGCGGTGACACTCGGCTTTTAGCTTTAATTAGAAACATGTTAGAATAAGAATTGGTTTGCACGTGAAGGTAAACACAAGCTGCGTAACCTTTTTCTGAAGCGTCGCAGAATCCAAGTATGCGGTACTCAGCGTCGTTGACAGTAATTAGTCGAGGTAAACGGAATTTTTGTAGAGAAGACAGATCAGAAGTGAATTTGTTCCAAGCGTTGTCGAAAAGCGGCGGTAGCTTGTCGTCCCATTGCAGATTGTTGTTCCAAAGTTGTTTTAAGAAGTTTTTTACCCAGAAGGTAACTAGAGTAAGAAAGCCGAGCGGATCGAACATTTTAGCGAGATATGAAAGTACAGTTCGTTTGGTGACTTCAGTGTCGAATGGAATCACATGATAAGAAAACGAGTCAGAAGTGGGGTTCCACTGAAGCCTTAAGATTTTAATTTATGAAGTTTCATCGGAAAAACAGACTGGATTTTCCAGATGATCGTTCGGAAAACGTTGCAGTAAATCGGGATGATTAGAAGACCATTTACGTAATTGAAAGCCTCCTAGAGCGAATAGTTCGACGAGTTGATCGATGAGAAGTTCAGCCTCCTTGAAAGTGGAAGCGCCGGTTAGGATGTCGTCGACATATGTGTTAGAACGAATAGCATCAGAAGCAAGTGGAAACGGAGTACCTTCATCTTGCACGAGTTGAAGCAAGGTACGTTGAGCTAAGTAAGCGGATGGTTTAACGCCGTAAGTAACAGTATTTAACTCGAACTCTTGAGGTGTCAAATTTGGATCGGAACATTAAAAGATGTGTTGATGAGATCGGTCTTCAGGCCGCACAAGAATTTGTCGATACATCATTTTTATGTCAGAGCAGACAACTATTTGATGCTTACGAAAGGAGATTAAAATGTTGCAGATGTCCCTTTGTAATTTAGGACCAGGTTGATTGTTGAGCGAATTACCATGAAAATCAGAGAAGGAAGCGTTAAACACGACACGGATTTTGCCATTTGGGTCGGCGGTTTTAAACACGCCGTGATGCGGAATTATGTATTCAGAAATTGTAGGTGCAAGCGACATATGATTAAGATCAAGATATTCACGCATGAAATCGTGATACTTTTGTTGAACTATTGGTTGCTGAGAAACTTTAATAGTAAATTTTTTGGCAGCTCGACTTGTAATGTCACGATTAGAAGATAGTGATACTGAATTAGACTTGAATGGAAGCGCAACGGTGTAGCGCCCAGTTTTATCACGAGTGGTGGTATCGGCGAACAACTTTTCACAATAGTCGTCGTCTGGATTTGTAACAGGGGAAGCGGTTATTTCTTCTGATTCCCAGAAGCGTTGCATAGTTTGAGACAGCGAATCGACCGCAGCAAATAACGAGCTAGGTTGTTGGTTGTTGCTTGTAAACGACGATAATGCTGGTAATTTGCCGAAAATTACCCAGCCAAATACAGTAGAAATGGCAGAAGGATTGCCTTTAATTATAGAATTATTGTGTTGAAGCACCAAATCAGGAAACACTTCGGCGCCTAGTAATATGTCTACAGAGCAGAGTGTACGAAATCAGATCAGCCAGAATTTTGTCGGAGTGCAGTTGAAAGACTTCATGAAATATACAAGCAGATGGTAAATTATTGGTGATTTTTGGAATTACTAAAGCGGTTGTAGCGAGACGAAAGTTGTTGTTTTGTTTTGAAGCAATTGTAAGTTGAGAGGTGCCTTGAATTTGAGTGGTGGCAGCTGATATGCCAAGCAGGTTTTGACGACATGGAATTACGTTAGCATTAATTAGTTCGGCAGCACGAGATGTAATTAAATTTACTTCGGATCCGCAATCGAGAACAGCACGGAAAGCGTGAAAATTACCAGAGTTAGTTTGTATTAGTACTATAGCAGTACCTAATAAAACCTTTTGCGAACCTGTTCTGCATGATAGAGAATTACTGTTAGGAATAGCGAGTGGAGAAACGGTACTTTCAATAACGGTATCAGGGTGTGCATTACTGGATGCAGGTGGCCCTGTTGAATGATATTTATTGACAATAGGGCTTGTCGGCGAGGTTCGATCAGATGAATTAATTGACGCAGTGTTACGAACATTAGAATCGATTTGACTTTGTGAATCATGTAACAAGGTGTGATGACTTGCTGCACCACATAATCGACACATTTTAACGGATTTACAATCCTTGCGAGAGTGCTTGCCTAAGCAGGCGAAGCATTTACGAAGTTGAAAGATTTATTTATGCCGGTCTTCAACTGACATAGCGAGAAATTCGTTGCAATTGAAAATGTTGTCATTGATGAGCTACGTAGAACGATTCGTTATTTGTATTAATTAAATTACTGCCTAATAAGAATGAGTGTTGTTTTTTAGTCAGAGTCTGAGAAAACGGTTGTTTACGGAAGACCGGTTTGTGAATCGCCGGTTTATCGAGGTTAGATTTACTTGAATGCGGAGAATTAATATTATTTACAGGTTGAGAAGAGTTAAGTAACTCATACGAATGCATTTTAGACGTAACGAAACAGATTAAATCGTCATAGGACGGTACATTAGCAGCGGTAGTTTGATCCTCAAACGCTTACTTAGTGATCGGATCTAGATTAGAGTAGATAATTTTGAATAGCAAATATTCAAACAGATTGATATCTAAAAGGCGTAGTGCACCAATAGAAGACTCTTGAATGTTTAGAAAATGTTTTAATGACTGATAATTAGGTTTTTCAGCTTTAATAAAATTGAAAATTTGTGTTATAAGCACATTAGCAATTCGTCTTGCATTAGAGTAACGATCGGTTATTAAATTGTAGGCTAATACGTAGTTATCAGCGGATAACGGTAAATGTTCGATTAATCGCAACGGTTCGATAATTAAAGAACAACGCAAGTAATGTAATTTTTGCACAGCTGATAATTCATTATTGTTATGAATTAGATCACGAAACAGACTGTCAAAGTTTTGAAATTTTGTAATATCGCCATCGAAAGTCGGAAGTCGAATACGAGGTAGCTGTACTAACGGTGTGGTATTGTGTTAAAGTTGATTTGGAATGATAACGGTATCATCCAACGACTGTACCAATTTTTGAGCTTTGCCGATTAATTCAAGGTATTTATTTTCAAAAGTATTGCGTTCGGTTTCGAAATCACCGTTTGGTTGCAGAAGTTCGATCTTGGTTTGAATGTGTTCAGAATCGGACCACACGTCGGAAAATTTGTCTAATCGTAATTTAATTTGTGTAATTTCAGAATTAGTTTTAAGAAAATTATCGAAACGAGTTAAGTGGTTGGTGATAACTTCACGTTTGCGTAGCAATAGTTGTAAATCATCCATGTTGAAAGAGATGATAAATAAAACTTATAGTTGCAAAATGTAAACAAATAAACAGTTGATGGAAAGTGGGTCAGTGAGCAGACGATTAACACAGAGAGAGAATGCAGACGATGACGTAGAGAGATGAACTGATTTGAGAGAGCGAGACAGGAGTCGACGCACTGGATGAAAATGGGCGTAGACTAATGAAATAGAATCTGCGCAAAACTGAGTTTAAATGTGTACAAAGTGGATTCGATTTACAATGTTGATCTGTAGCTGCGTTATGAGTGAGAGAGCGAAGCGTCTGACGTCACAGAGAGGTAGCGTCGGTTTACTTTCCCCCGTCCTGCCTATAGCGGTTTTGCACAACACATGTAACACGATTACACTAGATGAATAAATACACTTGAAATTAGCCGTATTAACGAATAAATTAATATAACGCACAAGGTAATAATTACATAACATGTAATAACGATTTTTAACAAGATAATAAAGAAATGTAGCTGACTGTGTCCACGAGGTGCTGATAAACATCCGCGCCCGCGAGTACCAAAAATGTTAAGGATCCGGTGCAAGAGTTACCTTGAATGTTAAGACATGCGGCTCGGACGATCGAAATGAACATGAAAATAGGCCGGTAGACCCCAATGAAAAATTACCCACGACGAATAATTATCGAATTTAGTGAAATAGCAAATAAAACGATTGTTTCCGGAGAACCAGATTACTTTTATAAGATAGTTGGTAGTCACAACTAAACGATTGATTGATTGTAACTGGCGGTTTAAGGCGGTTAAGAATGAATGGAAATACAAATAATAGGATGAATAGAGGAACATGAAATCAAAGGAATCTAACCAATAAATAGCAGAAAATACAACAAAAAATCGGCACACACCTTGATAAAGTCTTGAAAATAGTTTCGCAATGTTACTAACACGTTGTTGGTAGGTTGAAAATCACTGAACATAATTTGTACGTTAAAACAGTTATAAATTCACAATAAACAAAACGAATAACACAATTAGAGTTCTCATGAAGAGATCGAACGAAATGCATGCCAACGACTGACATATATCACCATGTAATGCCATAACGCGCCATTATGACCAGTACGAGAGAGAGCGCCGACTTGATGCACTCACTGCTAAATTACAAGTGCAAGTGTTTGGGGAACAAGGAAGTCAGAGAGCGGTGGTAGGGACAGGAAGATGACGTATGCATGAGGTCACAGGAACTATTTTGTTTAGGAAATTTGAAATACTAGGTAGCGGGAATCTGAGTACGTTACTGCATGAATAACGCGCCTTAACACAAAATGTTGTGTTTTTCCTGCTGCAACTCATTCCTTCGCTCATTTTGATTTATTTAACGATGTTTTTATTTAAAAAATAAACGCTCTGCTCGACATAATACTGTTGTGAAGATGCATGGTTCAGTCCAAAATTCATTTCCCTACCTTTACGTGGAGTCAAAAAAACACATTTTTTAAATCAAATGGCCGGCATAATAAAACGGAACATGAGATTTAACTTTTGAAATATTCATATTATAGAAAAAACTCTGGTCTTCAACGTACTGTAAGGTAAACCAAAAAAAGACCTCCACCAATTTATGTAAGGTAAAATGAGGACACAAACGTTGTTTTCACCAATTTATGTAAGAGAAACAAACGTCTCCGAACATAAAATTAAAAAAAAACTAACTAAAAAATAAGATGTACAGTCAAGACGTGTCCCACCAGCCAGCTGAAATGAAATACCTCAAAACTGATACATTAGGGGGCTGTAGCACAAGGTACAAACAAAATCTCCACCACCATGGTCAGAAGAACCAGGTATGGAAACGACCAGGAGAAACCATACCCCAAAAGCTAAAATTTACGGTAGAGCAACACAACACTAAAATGCGGAGGCGAGATAATAAAATCTATGCCGGGTCAGATAAATGATTCATTACACAAGACAAGAATAAGAGTGACTTAAATATATTTATTAATTTTAAAAAATAATAAAAAAGGAAAATTATTAGCCAAAACTGAACTGGCCTAAAACGTAAAAATCAATAGCCTAGTGAATAAAATAAACTTATAAACTAACAATAGTTAATGATCAAATAAAATATTTAAACGTACACAAAACTTTTAATTACGAAACAAAACAAGTTCTCAGAAATGTTATATAATCAATAAAGAAAAATAGAATGTAAATACGAACTATGTTTTTTGGAATGAATTTTTTTTACGGAAATTTACATTAATTATATATGTAGGGAAACTAACAAATTCTTTACCTAAACAAATATTAATAATAAAAAAACTTTTACGTAATGAAAATTAGATATTGCTTTACTTTACAAAAAAATTACTTATTGTTTAAAAAAAACAAAATTGAAAAATTGTATGGTTATTCATGTTCATTGGCAAATCATCCGAAAAATCGAATCAAAACAAAACACACCAGTCCTAACAAAAGAATTAGGAAGGGGACCACAGAGTTACAGAATTAACAAAAAGAAAAATGTTCTAAAGCAAATAAAACTGAATTTAAAAAAATGGAAATAAAATTTTAAAGAAAAAAATAAAACGGAATAAAAGAGATCCAAGATTTAGAGTGGAAATTAAGTAAAACAAAAATTCGGGTGATTTACTAAAGAAACGACCAGGAGAAACCATACCCCAAAAGCTAAAATTTACGGTAGAGCAACACAACACTAAAATGCGGAGGCGAGATAATAAACCCAAGAGGGTAGAGGCGTTCGAAATGTGGATGTATCGTAGGATACTGAGAGTATCGTGGACAGAGATAGTGACTAACGTGGAGGTTTTGAGAAGGATGCAAAAGGAGAAAGAATTGATACTAACGATTAAGAAGCGCAAATTGCAATATTTGGGACATGTTGTGAGGGGAGATAAATACCAGTTGTTGCAACTTATTATCCAGGGAAAAATAATTGGCACAAGATCCATAGGCAGAAGAAGGAATTCATGGTTGAAGAACTTAAGAGAATGGTTCAATTGCAACAACTGCCAACTGTTTAGATCTGCAGTATCAAGAATACGCATAGCTTTGATGATAGCCAAACTTCGGAACGAAGACGGCACCTAAAGAAGAAGAGAAGACTAAAGAACATAGAATAAACTAAATCTTAGTTTGATTCTATTTTTAAAACATAATCAAATTAAACATATTACATTAATTAAATTTATTAATTTATTTATTTTTATAATTTTTTTTGTATTTAAAGTCCAAAAAAAGAAAGACTGAAACTGAGAAAAGGATACACGAATATCCTGAACAATGACTTAATGTTGGGTGTAGGTTTCAGTTGCAGTTAACCGTACATCCCCGAAAATAACAGGAAATAAAAATTTAATCAAATTATTTAAATTAAAGAGAAAAATTAGGAAATAAAAATTTACATTAAATTATTTAAATTAATGAGAAAATTAGGAAATAAAAATTTACATTAAATTATTTAAATTAATAAGAAAAATTAGGATATATAAATTTACATCAAACTATTTAAATTAATAAGAAAAATTTACATCAAACTCCGTATTAATTGCTAACTGAAAAGATCAAGAAAACAGAAAAGCCAAAATATTAAAAAAACCAAAATTCCGAACCAAAATTTAAATTAAAAATTTCGATATTTAAATCTAAGAAATTCAATAAGGAAATTCATAATGGAGAAAGTTACCTGAAAAATTCTAGGTGAAACAGTCGTCAAAGATTCCCAAGTCGAAAGTGAAAAAAATTCACACGCACAAGAAAAACAAAAATGAGCATACTCCCCTCTCCTACTGCATGAGGCCAATACACCAAGTCAGCGAACTCAGCGGAAAAAGGGAATAGAACGTAAATCGCGCGTGTCAAATAGAACTAATGTCATTTATTGAGATTGAACATAATTAAATTATACAAGGAAAATATTTCAATAAAATACGCAGTTGAATTAAAAATGAACTTTTTGACCGGAAATGCATAAATAATAAGAATCATACGATGAAATTCTTTTAAAGAAAAATTAAATTTTAAATATAGGTTTTTATAATAATGTTAATGAAAAAAAATTTATAAAATCACTACAGTATGTTCCAAAAGTAAGGTGAACATACGACTAGGAAATAATAGCAAATTTTTCATTTAAAAGAAACGCAAAATTTATTTAAATCAAAATTCTAAGGGGTTTCAAAGATTTTGAAACTTTTTACAGTACTTAAACGTCGATTTTTATGAAAAGCCTGTACGGTGTAATGGACGTTTAAAAACCACATTTACGGAAAACCGGCTAAAAACTGAGTATTTTTTTGCATAAACTGCTGGAGTTTTCTCCAATTAATTTTTAAATAAAATAATATAAATCAACGCAATCAATGCATGAAAGAACAGGCTTTAATTTTGTGCATTGTTCAAAAATATTTGTTATGGTTTTTTTAAGATAAAGCTCTTCAAACGAGTGCGGGAAGGTGGTATGCCTCTAAGCGCATGCTACATCGCAAGTTGAAAAAGAAAGCGCACGAGTGTGGAGACTCTGACCGACCGGGCTGGTCCAGAGGTAAAGTAGTCGCCGTGAGTCAGCTGTCTAACAGCTGATTTTAGGAGACTAAGGTTCCTGGTTCAAATCCTAGTGAAGGTAGTTCCTTTTATACTGATTTGAATACTAGACAGTGGATACCGGTGTACTTTGATGGTTGGATTTCAATTAACCACATGTTCTCAGGTTGATCGCCCTGGATCTGTACAAGACTACACCTAATTTCCACGTCATACACATCATCCTCATCTCACTGGGTCATGGGGTTGCTTATTGTTTTCAATTGAACAGATTGCGACGTACACATTGGGAATTAAAAAAACTAAAAACTAATTCATTGTCCGTAGCAACAATCAATCGGTACATAGACTGCTATTCTACTATCGCTATTATGATTTTTAATAACTTTCCTATTGTAATAATTGCTATTCTACACAGGTTTTACAGTACTTTTTTGTGTTTTAATGTCATTTGAATGGCAGGTGTGGGTGTGTCACCCCCACTCTTCATAAGCTTTATGACAAATATTAAAAATTATTATGTTACTCGAGAAAAAAATATTTAAAAAAAATTTAATCTAGAGAAGTACGTAACTTAAATTTAGCAGTAATTTTTAAGTGACAAAAAAATAAATAATAATCTGACTACCAATCCGGATTTAGACCAAATAGATCTTGTGCAGAACAAATTTTCAACCTGAGGACAATAATAAAAATGAAAGCAATAAGATGCAAGCCTGTAATATGCACTTTTGTAGATTTCAGAAAAGCGCACGACTCGATAGACCGCCAATCACGTTTCCAAATATTAGAAGAAAAAGGGCTAGACCACAAAACAAGGCGTCTCGTAGAACAAACACTAACACACACCAAATCTAAAGTGAAATTCATGGGAGAGATCTCGGGACCTCTTGACATAAATACCGGCGTGAGACAAGGAGATTGACTGTCGCCACTGCTCTTCAATATTGTATTAGACAAGGTTATGGAAGAATGGGAGAACAAACTCCGCGAAGAAAACCTCTGGAAACCAATCACACTTGGAACCGGTAACACTAGGTTACACATACCTTACCTCGCGTTTGCGGATGACTTGGCAATGGTAGCTGAAGATGAACAGACAGCGGTCCAGCAGATTGAGACACTAAAAGAGTGTGCAGAAAAAGTGGGGCTCCAAATTTCTTTTGAAAAGACTGAGTTTATTGGCAATAGAATCAATATTGAAACATTGAACACAAAATATGATATAATTAACAGAAAGCCACACTTCAAATATCTAGGTGAATTTATAGAGCCCACAGGAGCAGAGGAGATATCGCAGGTTAACAGGCTACAAAAGACCAAAAGAGCACTGTGGATGATACAGAACTTATATAACAAGAAGTCGATGTCAAGAAACACCAAGATCCGCCACTACAACACAGTTATCAAACCCGCTTTCCTGTATGCAAGTGAGACACTAACATTAAATAAGAAACACGAGCTGGAAGACATAAAAAAAAGAAAGGAAAATAAACCGAAAGATCCTTGGTGCTAGGCAAACGGAAACCGGGTTCAGATTACAACCAAACCAGACCGTAGAAAAGTTCTCAAATGTAGAAGCTGACATTAGAAAGAGACGTATGAAATTCTTTGGACACATAAAGCGGTTACCAGAAAACAGGCTAACAAGAAAAATATTGGAGTATACAACGTCTCTCAAAAAAATGCCACCGTGGATAAGTGATATCTATAAAGATCTCAGGAAAGCGAAAATAACAGAACAAGACATCGCAGAGGAACATATTTAGGAACAAGGTGGACAGATGGGAGATAGAGCCAGAGCAGCCAAAGCAGAAGCAGCGCAGGCCAAAGTGGTCAGAGGAAAGGAAACAGGCTTTCTCAAAAGTTTTCATTTTACAATTTCAGTTATGTATTACTAAATACAAATACATTTGTTAACATATTTACTAATTCCAGCATAGGACGAGCCTGTGCGCGGGAATGAATTGTACATTATTATAATAATTAGTAATAGTCGTATTTTCCGGATGATAAGTCGCATTTTTTTCATAGGCTACAGAAAACGGCAAAAAATCACACTGCGTCTTATGAACTAAATGTATAAATTTTTAGCGACATAAACGGCAGTTAGGCAAGTTATGTTTCAAAGTAAACATTTTTTTCTTATCGCACTCATATCGTTCTATTAATTATCTCTCGCAGCAGATATACAGGTAAATTACAGTAGTGTAGTAAAACAGCTTACTTGATTTCCGTTCTTTGGAATAGTGTTTACTAATTTACTTTTATAAATGTCTGAACCATAGCACTAAAAAAGCATGGTTGAAAAGTGGGGGGCTTCCTGGATAGAATTACGATTCAGTTCGTTATTTCAGTTCGTTCAGTAAACATTACGTCGTATTTATTTTTTATTGTTTTTGAAAACGAATGTCAGTAAGACAAAAATATTTTTATATAGTCTACTGTTGCTTATAAATTACCAGTTGTAAGTTATGCAAAGACAAACAGAAATTGGGCTGCCGAAATAGATTTTGACCTCCACCAACGGAGAAGATGATTCGCGAATGGAGAATATTTATGAAGATCAACTCCTAAAACAAGATAAGAAAAAAAATTCTTCTCGTTCCCAAGTTGCTAAATGGCCTGTACTTGAAGAAGAAATAAAAACATGGATACTTGACCACAGGGATAATGAAATTTGTATATCAACTAAAATGACAATCCAAGAAGCTAGAAATAAAGCGGTGGCATTAGGTATTAATGATTTTACTGGTAAATGATCATGGTATTACAGGTTTATGAAACGGTAAGGACTCAGTATGCGTACACGAACAAGACTAGCTTTAAGACTTCCACCGAAGTATGAGACTAGAATAATCGAGTTCCATAAATTCATCATTAAAGCCAGAAAAATGTCAAACTATGATAAAGGACAACTAGGTAACATGGATGAAACACCTCTAACTTTTGATGTACCATCTAATATTGATGTACCATCTAATAGAATTGTAGATCAAAAGGTACAAAATCAGTTATAGTTAAATTAAATGGACACGCAAAACACTCTATACAGTTTTTCTGCTTTCTAAGTTGATGGAATAAAGTCACCACCAGGTAATATTGAAACGAAAAACAATGCGTGCAGAGCAAATTCCTTCTGGAATAATACTTCATGTTCATGAGAACTGGATGGACCAACACGGAATGAAAGTGTGGTCTACACGTCCGGGAGGCCAACTAAGATAACTAATTAATTTCGGTCTCATCTTACACAGGCTACTAGAAGAAGACTGAAAGAAATTCGTACCAAAATTGCTGTTATCCCTGGAGGGTTTACAAGCCAACTTCAGCCTTTGAATGAATCCATCAATAAACCGTTTAAAGCAGCAATGCGAGAACACTGGACAAAGTGGTTGGGAACAACAGACCACGTAACCACTCCTACAGGAAGAATGAAGAGGCCTTCCATATCTAAACATTTTTGGCTTTCAATAAAGTTTTAAATTGTAGTAAAATCCTTCAAAAAGTGTGGAATAAGTAACGCAATGGACGGTAGTGAAGATGACCTTCTGTTTCACTAGGACGATTATGAAGAAAAAGAAAGTTCACCGGAAAGTGAAGCGGGAACTGCAAATGAAAGTGAATAAATGAGTTAAGAAGTTTATAAATGAAGTGATTGTGATATGATTAAAATGTTTTTTATATTTCTCCAGTTTCTGTCTGTTTTTCATAACCTTTAAATTTGTATTTACTCGAGCGCAAGGGGAGAAGTGTTTAAAGGTTTTACTTTATGCTAACATCTTAAGTGGATAAATGGTTTATTGGTATTTAGGTAGTATATGTAGACCTACGTTATTTCCATTTTTGGAACAAATCTTCATTTTTTTCTGGCCTGTCTCTCTGCATCTGAAACAACCGTTTAAGTACCTCTGTTTTTGGTTTAGGTATTAAATCTAAAGTTTTTGTCTTTAACTGTGTCTGTCTTAACTCTCTTTAGCTCCAGATCTCCAAAATTTAAACGTAGTTCCTCCGTATCCTCTTTGACTTCCTTAACCAGATTAGTGCTGTTTTTTTGGCAAACAAGTTCCTTATAATTCTGTCTTCTGGTGTTCTAATTAAATGGCCAAAGAAAGATATGCTTTTCTTTTTCATGGGGTCTAATATTGGCTCATTATCTTG
The DNA here is from genome assembly GCA_035578175.1 of Catonia carolina. Taxonomy (NCBI): domain Eukaryota; kingdom Metazoa; phylum Arthropoda; class Insecta; order Hemiptera; family Achilidae; genus Catonia; species Catonia carolina. Next base: position 8,706,393 of record JAQMRL010000004.1, read on the forward strand.
ATAGATAATTTTGTTGGGTAAGAGTCTCCATTCCCCATCTTTGTGTTTTTTGCCTTACAGTGCCAGCGTCCTAATATTAGGACGTGAAGATTTAGACTAAAAAATCTGGTGTGAAACACTCACACAACTTTCTCTTGCCAATGCAAATAATGACCTATATAACCTAACATTAGAATTACAACATTGGGAATAAACAAAAAACTAACCTCAAAACCATAACCTTATTTTAATCATGAATGAAACACACGAAATTAAAATCAACCTCAGTTTGGCTTTAAAATACGGAAAATCACTCTTTCACGCTAAACTAGACTCTGTAGAGAAAAATGCTTGAAATAAAAGTCGTAGATCTTTAAATTTTCTATAAATTTTATTGTATACATTTTTGTCATAAAATGCACTGTAATCATTCCCAGCACATCAGGATAAGTGATACAAAAGGACGTAAGGTTGTAGTTGTTGCATGACAATAAAATTGCAAATAAAACATAATAAAATGACATTAACAGATTCAATAAGTATAGTTTTTTTTTAGGAAAGTTATTACAAAAAAATCAGTAATTACATATTTCAAAATTTTAGTATTTTAAGAATGACACAATTTAAAAATATAAACCAGAATTAATATTATCAAAAGATTTACAGTTTCAAAGAATTTAGTATTAAATTGGATCCAATTAAAAAAATATCGCTAACATTAGCTTACAACAAAATTTTTATAGACCAAATATGTAGACATTTTGTCTTTTCCAAAAATGAAATCTGTAGGTAAGTTAAACCAGTTCTCAATTCAGCAGAATAATAGGTTGAACCATTTAAAAAAGAGAAATTTGGCGAACTATCAAGTTAAAGAAACTTAATATAAAGATTTAAGATTGTCTACTACAAAAATAATAATAAAAATAACAAAATACACTATTTTAAATGTAAATTTTTTAAAAATTGTAAGTACAAATTTATTCATGTACATACACAAGAATAATTAATTTATTTATATAAATTTTAAATAGATCAAATAAGAAAAGTTTAGCCAAAGTTAAAAAACAAACAATAATATACTTTAAAAAAAATAAAATGAAAATAAAGTGCTGGGCGACAAGTAAGTTGAAATAAAACACGCAGGTCCGAATTCGTTGCAAAACTTGCAGCGAACTGTTTGTTGAAAGTTGTAGCAGAGATCTTTAATAATTAGATTGTTTTTAAAAAAATGTATAAATTTTACATACCAGGAAAATACTGCACAATTACATGAAATTTACTTAACGCTGGTTTATCAGATTTCCTTCAGGATTCGAGATTCGAGTAGAATATTATACGTGGTAAAATGAAAACATCATTCGATACTTGCACAGATTTTCGTACAGATGGTGACAATAGAGCAACATGTCCTGGCACCGAATGAAGCTGTATGATTCAAGTTGAAAATTAGAATTTGCATTTTAACGGAGCATACATTTATAATAGACTGCAAACCATAACCGCAATTCGTAACTGCAATCCATATTTGCAATATGGGTGAAGAAAAGAAATCACGACATTTTTAATCACGGTGAAAACTTGAAAAGAAATTACGAATAACAAAAACAACCGATCATGACGGTTGGTTAGGGTGAACAGAGAACGTTCGTTGAACCGATCAGCTGATCGAAGAAGAGCAAGTAGAGAGACACAAGTAATCAAATGCTAGAACTAAACTTCCACTCGTAGTACCTTAAACCACCAACAGATAGAACAAGCGTTCAGTCACGTAACGGACAACAGAAAAACAGTTCTAAATTCAAAAGTAAATATGTAACGTATTTACAGATGTTACAGCACATAATGCTGAATTCTTTAAAAAATCGATTTTTCACACGTTTTCGTGAGACAAAACAGAAAATCGCTAACTACCGCTAAACTATGCGTTATACAAAAAAAATATTTGAAATAAAAGTTGTAGAATTTTAAATTTTCTACATTTTTTATTACATAAATTTTTGTGCCAAAATGCATATTAAAGCCGTAACCTTAAAAAAACAAAATCTTTACGTAAAAACAGCCTCACCAAGATTTTCAGCAAACTTGGCGCCTAATCTATCTTGTAGAGCATAAATTATTAAGTATACCAGGCGATTTTTAAAAAAATCGTAGGACCAGTTTTTGAAAAAATCGCAAAAAGTGAAAAATTACACGAATAAACTACTACTTCCGGTTGACGGATTTTAATGAAAATGTGTCGGGTCCCGTATGGTATGTAACTTAAGTTTCAAGTTTCAAGTTCGTACAATGTTCCGTTCTTGAGATATTCTGTTCACAGGCACACAGACCAATCGCTAAAAACATGTTTTTTGGGTTCAGGAGGTCTGAAAAGGTGTAGATCCGGTGAAAACTCAATTTTGAAAAATCGACATAAAAACAATACTTTCCTTCCTATATATTCATATAGGCAAGACAAAGTAAAAATGCCAGCCTACTTTTGTGCGATTTGTAGCATATTATATATATTTAACCATAACATGGCTATTTTTCAAGGTACCTATCTTAATGATTTTTACTTCTCTTGCCTATATGAATGAATTATATTCATATAGGCAAGAGAAAATCGACATGAAAACAATACTTTCCTTCCTATATTACCAGATTATAGGAAGGAAAGTATTTTTTTCATGTCGATTTTTCAAAATTGAGTTTTCCCTGGATCTACACCTTTTCAGACCTCCTGAACCCAAAAAACATGTTTTTAGCGATTGGTTTTTAGCGATGGTACCATCAATGAAAATGTTACCCACAATGTTTTTACTTTCTCTTGCCTATATGTATATAACAGTAAGAAAAGTATTGCTTTAATGTCGATTTTTCTAAATCGAGTTTTTACCGGATCTACACGTTTTCAGAGCCCCTCAACCCAAAAAACATGTTTTTAGCAATTGGTGTGTGTGTGTGTGTGTGTGTGTGTGTGTGTGTGTGCGCGTAAAAGAGTGATTTTCTACATTTTTAAGCCGAACGTCTTAATTTTGCGTCTTTCACTCATGATTAAAATTAGGTTGTTTTTTTTGAGGCTAGTTTTTTGTTTATTTCTAATGTTTTATTACTAATATTAGTTTATATTGTTCATTATTTGCATTGGCAAGAGAAAGTTGTGTGAGTGTTTCACACCAGATTTTTAAAATTAACGTATTATAAAACTGAAATATTCACACTGATGACAAAACAACATATTTTAATACTCGCTTTACGAGAAACGCGTTTTACTGCCGCAAACACTTTTGATTCTGGGAACTTCAGGATGTTTACAGGACAACATGAATCAAGAGTAGGAGCTGACCTACAGCAACTCGGAATAATATTCTGCGTAAACAAACTGATCAAAGACTCAATAACAAAATCACACTCACCTTCTGAAAGGATCTGTATTTTAACAAGGAAATGCGGAAATAAGAGATACACCGAATATGTAATGCATACGCCCCTATCAAAGTGGGCAATCGGAGAAATCTAGAAAAGGCGAAGGTATTATGGGAACAGCTAGAGATAAAGCACTAGATAAGAGCGTCCGAATTTCAGATGGTGAATTCAACGCACTAATCGAAAAAAACAGTTCCGGAAGATTGTCAGCGACTATCCAGCACATAAGAGAACAAACCGGAATAATAAAATATTAATTGAATTGTGTGAAACATTTCATCTTAAACAGATGTCCACTAATTTCATGAAACTCCCTGGGAAACAGAAAATAATTATGGGGAACTCCGGGAGGAACATTTGGTGAATTCCAAAGAGATCACGTTGCAATCTCGGAGGAAAACACGAAGAAAATCATGAACGAAAATCATGACGAAGAAAATCGTGTGGAAAGATGAAGAACCCGAAGATAAATATTAAAAAAAAGTCAAGGTGAAGAAACAAAACTGCATCCCCACCAAATGTAAGAGGACTTCTAAAAATAGCAGCAGAACTGCATAACAACGAAGCTGCCGAAGAAGACTGAATCTGTGCAGAAGTGTTAGGGAAGTAACAATCTAAGCACATGGAAAAGATCTGGGTAACTGAGAAGATTTCCTGTGAATAGAAAACGGCACTGATACATCCACTGCATAAAAATGGAGGTAGAACGGATGTAAACAATTATCGCGAAATTTCTATTTTATTCGTGACGTAAAAAGCACTTTCCAAAACCCGTTTGACTAGGGTAGACAAACAGTAGATCAGAAACTGGTTGAACATCAAGCCGGATTCAGGAAAGGAAGATCCTACGGAGAGTAGTTATTAAACGTAATTTTAGTACTTGAAAGTTATATTTCAAGAGATATAGGGGTAGTGTTTGTTGATTTTAAAAAAGCTTATAATTCAATTGACCTAGAAACACTACTGATATTTTAGAAGAATTTGGAGTGGATATGAAGATAACGGCAATCATTAAAGAAACATTAATACAGACACGATAAAAAGTAAAATTTCTAGGATAAATCTAAGAGTTTGAAATCAAAACAGGCGTTAGGCCGGGTTATGGACTGTTACCGAGGTTTTTACCCGTGTGCTAGAGAAAGTTATACAAGAATAGGAAATGGAACTTGCCAATAAAGGAATGTTAAAACACAGTAAACAATGGAAGACCAAAGAACGGTATAAACTGTGTTGCTTTTACAGACAACCTAACAATCGTTTCTAGGAACATGAAAACACCAATAGAATTTATCAACGTGTTATAAGAAGAAGCTGATAAAGCAGGAATACAGATCTCCTTCGAAAAACTGAATACTCAACGAACATAAAAAAAGCCCCGCGTCACTATATAATATTAGTCCATATCAAACCAATTTTTTTTTCTTTAATCCTGGGTTCTCTTGGGTAGAGTACAACAAAGGAGATGTGACCTACACCAGTTTCGTTTCTCAGAACCTGGCTTTTTAACATATTACACACATCCAAATTACTATAAATCCATCCCACGAGGCAAAATTTGGACCCGTTGGTCGTTGGGCTAAAATTAACGGCACTTTATCAGAATTAGTCGTCTCGCGTCTATGCAATACTACACCTCATCATTACACGCGGCATACACATCATCCTCATTTCATTGGGCCGTAGAATGACTTACTGTTTACAAGTTGAACTGATTGAAACATACACATTCAGCATGTAGAAAATAATTACTATAAAAAATAATGAGTACCTATCCTTACTTTTTTCCCAAAAACCAGTAGGCCTACGTGTAACCTGTGGAAATCGTGTATTGTAAAGAACATTAATGTATCTTAAGAAGCGACTGTTTGTTTTCGTAGTGTGAATATTTCAGTCTTGTAATGATACGTTAATTTTAAAAATCTGGTGTGAAACACTCACACAACTTTCTCCTGCCAATGCAAATAATGAACAATATAATCTAATATTAGTAATAAAACATTAGAAATAAACAAAAAACTAACCTCAAAAAAAACCTAATTTTAATCATGAGCGAAAGACGCAAAATTAAGACGTTCGGCTTAAAAATGTAGAAAATCACTCTTTTACGCTACATTAGGCTCTATAGTGAAAAATTCTTTCAGTAAAAGGTGTAGATCTTTTAATTTCCTATAAATTTTATTCTATACACTTTTGTCGTAAAATGCATACTAATGCGAAATCGTAAAAAATCGATTTTTTGCACTTTTTCGTAAGAAAAAAAACAGAAATTCGCTGAACTAAGCGTTATACAAAAAATGTTTGAAATAAAAGTTCTAGGTTTTTGAATTGTCTACAACTTTTATTATATACATTTTTGCGCTAAAATGCATATTAAAGCTGCAATCTCAAGAAAAAACCATTTTTTCTACGAGAGCCAGCCTCCTCAAGAACTTCATGGCCCCTACCCTATCTTATAGAGCATAAAAAGTATAGTAAATGAAGCGATTTTTAAAAATATTAGAAGCCGTTTTTGAGAAAATTGCAAAAAGTGAAAAATTACACGAATAAACTGTTACTTACGGTTGAAATATTTTGATGAAAATGTTTGTGTCGGGTCCGGTAGTAGTACCTAACTTAACTTCCAAGTTTCAACTTCGTACAGTACAATGTTCCGTTCTTGAGATTTATTGTTCACACACCCACACCCACACCCACACACCAATTGCTAAAAACATGTTTTTTTGGGTTCAGGGGCCTGAAAACGTGTAGATCCGGTAAAAACTTTATTTAGAAAAATCAATATGAAAGCAATACTTTTCTTCCTGTTACATACATATAGGCAAGAAAAAGTAAAAAAATTGTGGGTAACATTTTCATTGATGGTACCATATGGTTTTTGTTTTTAATGTTTTTTGGTTTTTGGTTTAATAAGCTTAGGGTTGTTAAGAGCAGTGTTTGAATTTGTATAGGTAGTGATTCCCAAGTTTTAGGCAAAAAAAACATTCGTGATGACCAAGAGGATAAGACATTAGGCTATAGCCTAATACGCTTAATTTCAACCGTATGTCGTTTCTTGCTAAACACAGTAGAAAAATTAGGTAATATATAATACAAAATTTGAATATCATATTATTAGTTAATGTATGAACAGCAATTATTCACAAACATAGTTTTATTATTATTATAAAAAAAATATAGCAGGTAGTACAGAAGAAAGAGTTACAGAGAGAGAGTGAGAGAGAACACTGTGGGGAAAAAATATGGAATAAATAGAAAATGTGTTGAGGGTTGATGACTTAAGCAAGTAGCAGGTAGTACAGAAGAAAGAGTTACAGAGAGAGAGTGAGAGAGAACACCACAGAGTATAGAAGTAATAGAGCGGCCTAGTGGAGGAGCAAAGTGTGTCTACTTACCCCCACTCTTTGGTTACCCATATCGCCTGCCACTTCAATCATTTCCCTTCCCGCGAAGCGGTAACTAACCTATAATCTGTGCGTTTCTTTTAATTTTTTCAGTTATTGTTTAATATCATATAGTGCGTTTTGTTTATTCACTTTAGTTATTGTGCGTAGATTATTGTGTGTGGATTATTGTGTGTGGATTATTGTGTGTGAATTATTGTGCGTGGATTATTGTGCGTGGACACGTATCTAGCTTTAAAATGGGTATGTGTGTGGCGTACGGATGCAATAACCGAAAAAAGAAAACAGAAGCTGTAAAGGGAATGAAAATTTCTTTCCACCGTTTTCCTAACAATCCAGAACTCAAAGAAAAATGGATTTAAGCAATCAAGAGAGACAACTGGAAACCATCTAATCACGGTCGTATTTGTTGTGACCATTTCAAAGAAGATGATTATGATAACTCTTCTTCTTTTCGAAGATATTTAAAAAAAGGTGCAGTTCCATCGATATTTGCTGCATTTCCACTACATTTACAGCCGTCAACATAAACTTCAAATGTAAGAAGAGTTTTAAAGCGTGCTCTCTCACCAATTTCGCTCCCAATATCGGAAAAAATACAAAAAACTGATTTCGAAATAACTACCGAAAAACTTAAGAAAACCCAACGGAACCTAACTGAAACAAGAAAACGATAAGAAATATGACATTAAAACAAAAGAGACTAAAGTTAAAAGTGGCTAATTTAAAAGATATCATAAAATAATTGAAAAAAATCTTATTCAGTGGGAGCACGGTGATCTATTGAACAATATTCCAAAAACATCGTTCTGCTTATACAGAGAGACTCACAAAAGCACACCAACCCCAAACTGAAAAAAAATTTACGATGACCGCCTTCATAATTTCTCTACGACTTTGCATTTTTTGTCTCCTAAAGCGTACAACTTTGTTCGACACACATTTCAGACTTGCCTTCCTCATGTCCGAACAATAGCTAAGTGGTATTCTTCAATTAATGCCGAACCAGGGTTTAGAAGGCTCAGAAGTTTTCAGAGTACTAAAAAAAAGTGTCAAAATGAACATGGTTTGGTGTGCAGTTTATTGTTCGATGCAATGGCCATTCGGCAGCATGTAGATTGGGATGGAAAAAAATTGTATGACTACATGGATCTGAGACGCGGAAATACTGACGGAGCTCCAATAGCCAATGAAGTGTTCGTCATTCATTTCGTATGTGTCAATAAGTTATGGAAAATACCTCTGGGGTACGTTTTTTATTAAAGGAATCACCGGTGAACAAATTTATTCTCTGACCTTTCAATGCTTGCAACTTCTGTCTGACGTAAACATCAAAGTTGCCTCAATCTCTTGCGATGGCACATTATCTAACTTTTCGTCTTTCATAAGATTTGGTTGTAATTTAAAAGACTCAAACCAAAAACAAAAATTTAGAAAAAAGATTTACCTAAACATAAAATAAAGTGAAACAGAACAAACATTGCCACTGAATTATTATTTTTTTCATTTATTTTCTTAATGTATAAATTATAATAATAGTCGACCGCCAATTTTGGTTTTTGATTTTTACTTATAGTAAAGAATCAATCAATATACATTCATTTAGTACTTTTTAATCAACATAAATACCAGTGATTTCATATTTTGTATAATGTTGTTCATCTGGCTTTATATATTATTTAACTTAAGTAACTCTCAGTTACTCTGAGAACTAACAGAAGCAAAACCAAAGAAATCCGAGATAAGGCAGAAGAACTAAACGAAACAAAAACAGCAGTGTGATGGTAGGTGGCTGGGCTAGGCGAGGTAGGTAACCAAGGAGTTGGGGGGTCAGCGCACACAACCGTCAGTCTGCCGCTTATAGAAAGGCTTATCTAGTTATTCTATACTCAGTAGAGAACACTGTGGGGAAAAAATATGGAATAAATAGAGGGTTGATGACTTAAGCAGTAGCAGGTAGTATAGAAGAAAGAGTTAAAGAGAGAGAGTGAGAGAGAACTCTGTGGGGATAAAATCAAAGAGTGACCGCCTTCGAAGTATCACAATAGAAGCTCTGTCAATACATGCCAAGGTACAAAGAAGTGATTACTGACCCTTTTTGTAGGGAATTCGGTATGTGGGTAGGAAGGCCTTCTCCCCACAAACGTAGTTTGACTATTATTAGAGAAATAGGGAATAAATAGAAAATAAATAAGGGTTGATGACTTGAGCAGGTAGCAGGTAGTGTAGAAGAAAAGAGTTACAGAGAGAGAACGCTGTGAAGAAAAATTACAAAATGAGTGACCGCCTTCAAAAATATTACAAAAGAGGCTTTGTGGAAATAGTATCAAAACATGGTAACACACAAAGAGGGTATTACTGACCTTTTCGTGGTGTTAAATGTCCGCGGTAATAAAGGCATACCCCCAAATTTAACCCACTCCATTCGACTAATGTACTGTGCAGGCAATGCCTAAATAAATTTTTTTTTAAAAAGATTTGCACGATATTTTAATTCTTGAGATATTTAGTTCACACACAAATATCAATCGGTAACAACATGTCTTTTGGGTTCAGGGGACACTACAAGGTGAGTTTTCTGTGAAAAATCTATATGAAACCAATACTTTAGTTTGTGTTTACATTCATATAGGACAATAGAAATGAAAAATGAATAAAACTATATGTTATGCAATGCAATTTAATTAGTGACATAAATAAAATATCAATAAATGAATAAATATTTTTATATTTTCCAGATTGTACTAACATGCATCATCGACCTCTTAGATTCGATCTTTGGGGCAAAGGATGCCACCATACCAATGATTTGGCATTTCCTTGTAATATAACACCAGATTACGCAGAATGCACAATACACAAAGTATCATGTTGTCAAGAAGACTATTGCAATGACAGAAATGTCACTCTTAAGCCCATTTGCCGAAGGACCCATAGGAACAGCGATGCCGTGAAAGGAAAACCCGCAACCGGATTCACAATGTTCACATTGATTGTTTGTTTTTTATTAAATTAAATGTCTTTTAACTCCGGAACTTGTTTCTTTATTGAAGTAAAACTTCTGAAGCTTTTCCGGACAGATGAGGTCAAACCGATTAAACCTCTTTTAGTACCACCCACCAAGAGCTTATATAAATTTTTCCCCAGAACAAAGTTTGTTTTGGTTAGTGCATTGGAAGGCACTGTTATTGAAGGCAACTGTATATAATTGCTGAAAAAATTAATTTATTAACTTTTGTACCGTTGTAAAGTACAATAATTGTACGAACGATGCAAGTTAAGGTAATTCCTAATTACCGTAACTTCCATTACTAAGGCAAAAACCTACTAAATAGTGTATGGGGAAAACCCCCTTTGTAAGAATTAGTTTAATGTGTGACAAAGATTTGATTGCCCATTGCGGAGAGAAGCAGAATGGAGCCCTACTAGTTTTTTCAATAACATTTCATTTTTTAAAAATATTTTTATAACACTTTAAAATGCTCCAGTCTGATGTAAAATGATGATGCACATCTTTTTTGACTTATTAAAAAATTTAATACCACTATCTCGTATTGTAGTTAAGGTCATCAGCCAAAAGGCTGGTTTGAACCTCCAGAGGCATTACTAAGCAAAATGTAGAATGAGGTGGTTTACTATTTCCTCTTTCTTCACTGAGTGGAAAATATGCTTATCAGCATGCCCGGCCCTCTGAAAAGCATCTGATTTCCACCCTGCAAATGACATCTTCATTTCCTACTAAAGGAACGCAGGCAGAAACCGTAGGATTTGTAACTAGCTCAGCAGAGTGCAAGTATAACCACGTCATTCTGGAATGAATATGTAAGTACCAAACTTCAAAATTGGCATGTTTGTTTTAGACAGTAAGATCTGATACTATCTATCAGATAGTATCGATAGTACGATAGTACGATCTGATGGAACACTATTTTCAGTGTCTCCAATTTTGAGACATTTCATATGATAGCATTTGAAAATGGCCACCACTTCTGCTGCCCCTCAGTCACCCTCCTGATAATTTAATATCATTCGAACGTCTTTACCCTTGCAATACATGTTTCTCCAGTAAGAAATTCGCTGTTGTAATAGTTACTGAAACAAATCGATAATACAAATAATGGCAATTTAATCTAACATAAAACATATTTTTAAAATACGTATGTTTAAAAAATCGGTGTGAAACAAAAGACTTTCTCTTGCCAATAAAAATAATTTAAAACAAATTCATTTTTTCTTTTTTTAAAGCATTTAAATCTGGTGTCCTAAATCTGGTGATCCTTAAGTCTCGGAAAACTATCGCCCTTTCAGTCTTCTGTGCAATCTATCCAAGATAATGGAAAAAGTTAAGACTTATCAAATATTTAGATAGACTTAACATAATACGACCAAATCAATATGGCTTTCAGGCTGAGAAGAGTACTCAGGTTGCTTAGTATTATTACTCTTTTTCTGAGTATTACTTTTTTTAATTATAATTAACAATATTAACCCATTCCCTGCCATGATCCCCATTTGGGGATTGTTGTCTTAAATCTCTGTAAGTTGGTAGTACTGCCTAATTTTTGTCAGCTGATATTATGGATAATTTAGTTGAGGTCTATTCTTCTGATTGGTTCCACTTATTTGAATAAAACTTACTTGGTTTTCTCATTATTTGGATCCGAAATGAAAATTGATGGAAACGTTGCGCTTTTTAAAAATATGATAATTTGATTTTAAAAACCTGTCATTATTTTTAAAACTTTTCTATTGAATATGATATATGACTGAGATTAATAGTTTCTCTATAGGTTAGGTTGGCTGGTTTAGTCAAAAGGTTACTACTCTCAATTATTTTAGCCTTTATTGTGTGATACCCATTTGGGGATCGTGGCTGATGACATGTTATTTTACACACATGTTATCAAACTGTAACATTTTGTTTTCCTTGCAGAAACAATGTCTGTAAGACAATTTCTTTCACTTGCTGAACTAGAATATGTTACGAATGACCACTAATTCTTAGATCAGTTGGACAGATAAGGCCCAATAGGTGTAATTTAGCTTCCTTCAGACAATGTAGATGCTGTATCTGATCGTGAAGAAATAGATGAAAATATTTTGGAAGATACATACATATCTAAATAATGTTTCAGGAAAAGTTGAATTACACTCCAATAATTTCGATTCACAAAACCTGGATCACAGCTCACCTTTAGTGAATCAAAATATAGGGGAAATCTCGGTTCAAAACTGAAACTTCATTCAGACTGGAAAAAAGTCAACCTTGAGTTTGATGTAAATGAACCTGATTTTAGTGGAATTGACTTACCGAAGGAAAATACGAGAACGGTATTAGCATAAAAATTGAATATTGAAGTATTCGAGATGATATTTGACGAAGATGCAATGATCCACGTAGTTCAGCAAAGTGTCTACGCTGCACAAAATAATCGTCATGGTTATATATTTTCAGTAGACTGCTTCACAAAAAATTCCTTGAGTTCCTTCTGCTAACTAGATACCATTCACTGTCACAAGAACAAAGGTATTGGTACGAAGATGAGGATCTATACGGGGGAAAAACCATACGTTTTGGATTCAAGCAGTGGGTTATGTGTTGCGCTGCAAGTGGTTACTGTTTCTATCCACAGTTAACGGAGGAAAGGATGATTTTCAATGTAAAGTGAAAGGACTTTGTGCTTCAGACATTATGAAGTGTATTTCAGTAATTGAAAAGCCAGAAGAACATTCAGTTTACTTTAATAATTTTTTTACCAATATTATGAACTGATGAATACCTTAAAAGTAAAAACCGTAGCAGCTACTGATACAACACGGTACAATAGAATGTAGCTCTGCCCTATCAAGGGAGGTAATAAGATGAAAAAAGTAAATCTGTGTGTATATATATACAGATTTGAAAAATAAAATAATTGGAGTAGCGTGGAAAGACAATAATGTAGTTAAAATTTTGTCCAATTTTTTTGTAATTTTGTAATAAATTTTTTAAAAAGTATCACCAAAATCTATAATTTTTCTGTTATTTATTATGCATTATATCAATTTATTATGCAGATCTAAGTGAATAACATATTAGGAATAAAACTTGAGCATTATTATTGAATATAACTTTTTTAAATTAATTCACAGCATCTGCCACGATCCCCAAATGGGACTTCACAAAAAATGTTACATATATTTATTATTTTTAACAGAAACACTGTAAAACCATTTTTACCTGTCTTGTATACTAAAATCAAAGTATTAAAGCCAAAAAAGAGAAGAAAAAATTTGGCAGTTAATGGGTTAAAAAAGAAATTACAAACCCTTAGCTATCTTTCTCGATCTTGCCAAAGCCTTTGATAAAAAGCTGGTGAGAAAGATGAAAGCTTCTTACCTTATAAAAAAAAAAACTTCTAAATGAATGTTATTCACCTATGGGAATCACAAGGTACGGTTTTATCTCCTATTCTATTTTTTAATATAAATTAATGATTTACTTTAAGTTAATATAGATGATTGCACAATTCTCTCTTTTGCAGAAGACACCACTTTAATCTTCTCAAACCTCACTTGAGAAGACGTCCTAAGGTCTGCCGAACTTGAGCTGCCGGCCGCATTGGCGCAGTTGGTAACGTGCTCGCCTCTCATCATGCGGTCTTGGGTTCGAATCCCATTCAGGCATGGCATATTTTCATACGTTACAAAAATTCATTTCATCCTTCACCGTCTGCATTAGCAGTAACTGCATAACAGTCGGACGTTAAACCAAAAAAAAAAAAAAAAAAAAAAGAACTTGAGCTAACAAAAATTAGTAGAAATGAAAAAGGAGTGGGCTTGCTCAAAATAGTTTTGGATTTGTTTTGTTATGGTTTTCTCTGGTCAGATTTGGGTGGTTGTAGTTTTGTGTGTGTGTGGTTGGTTTTAGGTGTTTGTGTTTGTTTGTGTTTGGTGTTATGGTTGGATTGTTTTAGTGGTTTGGGTGTTGGTGTGTGTGTGTGGATTTAGACAGTTAGATTTTTTTTTTGTTAGGTATGCAGATCGTATAAAGATAGAGTCAGATTGTATGGTCGGGTAGTTGGATTGTGTGTGTGTGTGTGTTGTCAGATAGTCAGATTGTATAGTGAGAGAGTCAGATTTTCTTTTATGGTCTGGTAGTCAGATTATATGGTGAGATAATCAGATTTATTTTTTTTTTCAGTCAGGTAGTCAGATTGTATGGTCTGAGAATCAGATTTTTTTTTAAGTCAGGTAGTCAGATTGTGTGTGTGTGTGGTCAGATTGTGTGGTCAGGTAGTCAGATCTTTTTCAGGTAGTCAGATTATATAGTCAGACAGTCAGATTTTTTTGGTCAGGTATGCAGATCGTATAAACATAGTCAGATTGTATGGTCAGGTAGTCGGATTGTGTGTGTGTGTGTGTGTGTGTGTTTGTATGGTCAGATAGTCAGATTGTATAGTCACATAGTCAGATTTTTTTTAGTCACGTAGTCAGATTGTATGGTCAGAAAAGGGTATGTTCTCAAATAGGGTGTTTATCTGGATTTTTTTTTGATTTGGTTTGTTGTTTAATTTGTATAGTGATTTGAGTTATTTAGTTATTTGTATTTGGATTTTTTTTTAACTTTCTGGCTCTTTTCTTCTTCTTATTCTAATACATAGTTGGTGACGATGATAATGATGATGGGTATATGTTTTATTTATATAAACTCTAATTTGGGAAGAGGATAGAGAGAGAATTGTGTTTGTGATATGGGGTTGAGAGTGTTATCTCTATATATATATAAAGGGATGGTTGGAGATCAGTAAATAATTATTGTCGATGATACAGCCTGGAGGATTATACAATTGTTATTCGTTACAAGTTATGTCGTGGTGTACGATGTTTAATACTTTATTGAATAAAAGAATGCCTCTCTTCTACGATCTTGATACGGTGCTATATTATGCACAAAATCCTATGTTCAAAGCAAGTGACCGCCTCTATGGCATAGTGGTTAGCATTCTACAAATCATGAGGTCCCAGGTTCGATTCCCAGCTAGGGTCTGGAAATAATTACAACTATAAACTCATCATAGTCACTGCTAACCTAGCTGTTGTTATAACTTTAAATAAATTTTTTAACACAAGTTGTTAACTATGCATAAATATTTAAAATATTTTACCAACCTTTTCAGCTGCCTTGATCCTTACTCCCATATGATCTACTTGACATAGTATTTGGTATATATATAATTTTTTTTGCATAATATGTCATATCACATAACACAAACTTGAGGGCCATACCTTTACCAATTACACTATGACTTCCCGAATAAAAGCTTCGCTTAGCTGGAATTGGTTTTTTTCTATTACGATTATTTATATGTAAATCTTTAAAATGCACACTACAGCTTATATTCAATCACATATTTGCCCATAACAAGCTGGTGGAGTGATTAAATTATTTACACTCTCATCTGCTAGTTCCAGGGATACAAAAATTTTATTTCTTATCACATTGTCAGCCAATTATATAAATCATTTAAGAACAGAAAAGGTAGTGGTGTAAAAGACACTAGTCAAAGTTATTTCTTCTGAGAGTGATGAATTTAATTATACAGCCAGACCGTGGTAGATGCTTTCCGGAGGACTTGGCAAGCTAAAAAGCATACTTTTTTCACTTAGTGAGGAAGGCATTGGTAAACCACCTCACTTCTTGTTTTAAAACGTCCTATTTGTGTCGACAATCAAATCATTTGAATGAGCTAATTTTAATAATAGTGAAAAGAAGTGGAATACAAATTTAACTGTAATTAAGTAGGAAAATGGAAATAAGTATATAAAATACACTTATTTTAATTTTCAATTAAATCCAGCTTTCGCTTTCAATTAAATCCAGCTTTCGCCGTTATAATTACAGATGTAGACGATCTGCACGTCGTCATCATCATATGGTAACTGTACACAAAAACAAAAAAACAAAATTTAATCAGATTTTACATCAAGGAAAAACACAAGAAAGAGATGATTTATAATTCTCACCTTATGAAACCAAAAGGTTGTATTTACTGATTGAATCCTCTTCTGCTTAATTAAGTTAATGAATATTTCTAAATCAGCCAAACCCCTCACTTACACTTAATCTGTCCGTTGCAAGGCTAAAATAAATAGTTCTGTTTCTTATCACATGGTCAGCCAATTAAATAGCTGAATCATTTAAGAACAGAAGAGGTAGAGGTGTAAAAGACACTAGTCAGAGTTATCTTCTCTGAAAGTAATGAATTTCACTATACAGCCAGACCCTGTGGTGATTGAAGTGAAAGTGTCGTTTGCAGAGTGGAAAGTAGATGCTTTTCAGAGATGCTTTTCATGCTGATAAGCATACTTTTCCACTCATTGAGGAAGGCAAGAGTATTTTCCTATAGTATTTTCACCTCACAGTATTTTCACAATAGAATCTTTTAAAAAAAAGTCGGTAACTCACATCATCACATACGGTCGTTTCTTGTCCCACCAACGATAGTTGATGAGAACAGAACTTCCAGCCCGGGAATAAAATTCCAAGGTGAGGGCACCGAATTTGGGATAAAAGAAATAGTAAATAACAATAACAAACTTTTGTAGTGTTAACCCAATAATAAAAATATTTTAATAATCAAAATAACAAAATATCACATCACAACAATAAATCCAAAACAATAACCAATTATAAGTGCGTTTAAGAATATTTAAATGTGGCCACACACATTAAATTAAATTTCATATTATAATAGTTCAAAGAACATAATAAAACATTTTGTTATACTGCACCAAACACTCGCAGATAAAACTAGCAGAAAAACTCAGAATAATTGGGCGATTCCAAGTTAAACGGACCTCCTGGACAATTCGACCACACATTCGATTCATAATTTTCTCCAGACAACTCCAGTCTTCTTAGTACTTGGTACTTGGTCCTGGTCCACCCCTGCACTTGGTACTTGGTCTGCACTTGGTATTTTCTGCAACAGGTACGAACCAGTAGTACCACGAATAAACAACATAAGAATCCCCATTCCTACCTTTTAGATCACGCGACTTTAGCTATCCACTATTACTTCTACAGATTACACAATATTATACAATTATTTATCCAATTTTAATCTTTTCAAAAATCATTACATCTCCTTTATCTAAACTACCTATCTTTCGTTTCCGATTCTGATCGCTCTTGATTTCAAATTTTATAACAATACAATTACTGGTCTGAATACCCACTAGACAAACGAAATATTCCAAAATTAGAAAATACTATAATTACGCATTACAGACCCAAAGCTTTAAATCAACACAAAATAATAATAATTTATCACAAATTTACATTATACCCTTCAATAGCGATCAACAGAACTCTCCAGTATGAATCCATATAACATTTCCAAAGACAAGACAATTTAACAAACAATAAATAATACAAGACGGCGTCCAGACACACACGCCCAAAACTTACCCAAATTATTCTGGAGCTCTCGGGATAAACAAAGGTACAAACGCACTTAATCAGTTCTCAAAATTTACCGCATAATTACAATAACTTTAATAAGGTTAACACAATTTATTTCACACTCAAGATACCGTCTTTACCAGCCATAATGGCTAATTACAAAACTTTTCCATCATAGAAGGCACGTCTTCCCACTTCGACATTCCGATCAAGACAGACAAACTATTCCAGAACGGGCGCCAAATTATTCCACCCCACTCAACTTATTGACCAATCAGAAAGCAATTCCAACATCGCCTGATCCTGGACGTTACAAGACAGTTGTCACGTACGCCCTAACAGAGGGGGAACAACCTTTCCTAATACAATAGAACGACCACTCATACTAACTGATAAACAACTTTAACAAAAGAGAATAATCCAGAAACTAAAAATTTAGAACGCAGTACAATAAAATGAAACCAGAAACGCAATAAAACCTATTGAACAATTCTAATTCTAATTTCAAAGTAACAAAATATCAAATCACATCCAACTACATATAATAATTCCTACTAAGCGAGAAACAAAATGAAAAATCTATTAAAATATAAAAATCAGGAAACGCAGTAAAATTACTAAACTATATGTACGCTACAACCTCCCCCTCGAAAGCGAGACATTGCCGCCAAAAAAAAATTTAAATTTAAGGAAACTAGTAAAGCGACAATAAACTCATATATAAAAAACCTAACCTCAAATAGAATCAAAAAGAAACAATCTACTCAACCAATAAAAAATATTTCAATAAAATGACATCAAATTACCACAGTTAATCAAAAACAAATCAAAGTATTCAAAAAAAAATTTAAAAACAGAAGAACCTAACAAGTATCAAACACCAAAAAAAAAATTTAAAAAAAAAATTTAAAAAAAATTTACGAAAATTTAAATTTGAAAACAAATAAAAATAGAAGAAATAAAAAATAAATCAAACAATAACCACAATAAAAGATATTAGGAAACCATATGACCTAACAAGTCAACAAGCAGGAATAGTCTAACCATGTGATAAATGTAAACAAAAACCTAACCTTCAAATTCTATCAACAAATTATCAGAACTTTAAACGAAATTAAATTAAATTAAAAAAAATAGAAACAACTAATTAAAGATCCAAATAACTACTACAATTCCATTTTACCAAAACAAAACACGAGTTAACATAACCTTAAGTTCAAACCAAAACGTAAACAAATAAAAAAACTGACATAACCTAGAAATCTGAAAGTACCAAAACAATACAACTGCACCATCAATTTTTCACTACAAATTCGAAGAAATCAAAATTAGTAAAACTACAACTTACAGAGCGAAATCAGAATAGCAGACTTTAGTGAGACGCAACAACATAACGAAATACTTCTAATTAACAAACTAACCTTAAAATATAAACAATTGACGTTAGCCAACTTCTAAACAAAACAAACCAAAAATCTAGCAACTGCCAAAAAAAAACAACTAAAACTTTTTCGGGAGAAAACCAACTCCGATCTGAACCAATTACTTTATAATATAAGAATTCCAATTAATACTAAAAACGCTTAAATTCGATTTTATTTTCTATAATTTTTATTAAAAAAAAAAATATTTTACAATTTTCGAAAGATCTTTCTAATAAATAGGCCTATATTAATGTTTAACAAAGGAAGAATCCTAAGTAGGGCCTCACTATGGCCAAAAGAACCTCAAGAAGAACTTGAACGACACGCCCAGCACTATTCATGCAATCAACATTGACATGAATGTGGGCCACCAAAGTACAAAACAAATCACACACAGCGACTTCGATAATATTATTTCCAGATATGTTACACGTCTGTAACATAATATAACTCAACTTACACAACAATGCTCTGAACCACCAAAAATATACGAGCTCATCCACCAAAACATAACAAATACAATCTCAACTTAGTCTTATTTACGTGTACACAACACACCCAACCTCTCTATAACAATATTTTACACAATCTATTCTGGGAAACTTCACAATGAAAGGAAAACGAAAAGGACACCCAATCGGGAACTAATCCTAATCAAAATAATTAAAACGAGATAATGTCAGCGGACAAATATCTCCAAAAGGTGAAACTCAAGTCCAATGCATCGCCTAACTAAAGGAAATACACAAAACTAGAGAGACACAATTGAAACGACCGTCTAACTAAAGATAGAAGTTCAATTAACTAATTTTCCCAGAAAAACACAACTTTCCAACAAACACTATACACTTAATAGTAATACACTTATTTCTTAATAGTAATTAAAGAAGTAGCGTCTCGAACAGGAAACAACCACACAAATTTTGAAAAAGCATCTACACAAGTAAGAATATACGTATTTCCATTCTTAGTACGAGGCAGTTTACCTACGTAGTCAATAAAAATTTTTTCCATAGGGGCAGTAGCAATATTAGAAGCCATATAGCTTACATTCAGTCTTTGGGCAGGTTTACTTAACGAACACAACTTACAAGAACCTACTCGAGTAGTAATGTCAGACACTAAATTTTTCCATGTAAAGTAACATTTAATTTTATTAATAGTTTTAAAAATTCCCAAATGAGCACCAAAATTAGACTCGTGATAGTATTTAAAAATCATTGGAACAAGGGCAGAAGGAACAACACTTTTATTAGACCGAGCATTGCTACTTTTATATACTAAGACACCCTTAGAAAGACTGTACCTCGGAACGGGATTACCTTTTTTAATTTCAGAAATAATAGGGCTCAAAACATCATCTTCAGCTTGAAATTTAGTTAGCTGATCGAAAGACACAGGGAAATCGGATAGAATTACATAACTGAACGGATTCTCAGAAGACACCACCCTATTCAAATTACCTTTTTTACTAATATCAATATTGTTAGTGTCAACGTGATCGTTATTCGAAGAAGGATTCTCAAACATACGAGATAGTGTATCCGCAACAACATTTTGAGTACCACGAATATGTTGTACGTCAAACTGAAAGGACATAATACGGATGACCCAACGACCAATTCTACCCAACTGACGGGGATGATTCAAAAGCCAAGATAAAGCTTGGTTATCAGTTAACAGTAAAAAACGACGGTGTTCCAAATGTGCTCTAAACTTTTCAATACCAAAAATTATAGCGAGACACTCCAATTCAAAAGCCGAATATTTACGTTCCAAATCACTAAGAGTACGAGAAGAATAAGCTACACGTAACAAAATACCTTCAGATTCCTGGGATAAAACAGCTGATAATCCAGAAGAGCTAGCATCAGTTTGGAGGATAAATTTTTTAATTAAAATCAGGGATAACAAGGACAGGGGGATTAGAAATCTTATCTTTAATTGCCTCAAAGGCATTCTGTTGTTCAGACTTCCACTCAAATTTAACATTTTTTCTCCGGAGTTTATTTAATGGGGCAGCCAAATCAGAAAAATTAGGAATAAATTTATGAAAATAGTTAGCCATCCCTAAATATCTAGCAATACCTTTAACATCACGCGGAACAGGAAACTTACTAATAGACTTGGTTCTCTCGGGATCAATCTGAATTTTATTAAAAGAAACTAAAAGACCCAAGAACGAAATAGAAGACGCAGCAAACTGAACCTTATGGGGATTAACTGTGAGACCAGCCTTACCCAAACGCTCTAAAACAATTTTAATATGACGCAGATGATCATCAAAGTTTTCAGAATAAATTACCAAATCGTCCAAATAATTAATAAGAAATTTAAATTTAACATCATGGAAAATCTGTTCCATGAGACGAGACAAACATTGCCCTCCAACAGCCAGACCAAAGGGCACTCTCTTAAATTGAAACAAATTAAAAGGGGTACAAAAACTTGTTAAAGCCTTGGAAGACTCAGACAACTTAATCTGATGATAGGCAGAATTTAAATCAAAAGTAGTGAAATACTTGGCACGATGAAACCAATCGAAACAAGTGTGTATAGAAGGTAAAGGGGTAGAATCAATTTCAATATTCTGGTTTAATTTACGATAATCAATGACCAGTCGAAAATCATTATCAGGTTTAGGTACCAAAAAACAAGGACTAGAATATTCAGAAACAGAAGGCTCAATTACATCATCCCTAATTAACTCATCAATTTTTTTACGAAGAAATTTCATTTTCACAGGATTCAACTGATAAGGATGGGACTTAACTACCACATCAGATTTTAAACGTATCTGGTATTCAGTTTTATTTGTTAAACCTAATCTTTTGGTCAAAACATGAGGAAACTTATTCAACACAAAATTCAACTTACCCTGTTGGTTTTTAGAAAGATGAGACAGAGAGATCTCAGTACTAGCAACATTATTACTATTAGACACATTAATACTATTTTTTACCATATTAGTTTGAATGAAAGGAATTTTTACTTCGGGAGAGAATTTAAAATAACAAATTTTAGAATTAATATCAGGCACCAACTGAGACATATTTATAAAATCAATACCAAGAATAATTTCTCCGGGAATAGAATCAGCCATCAAAAAGGTAAATATCCAAGAAAACTTATCAATAATAATTTTTAAATCAATAGAATGTTTAACAATCAATTTAGAAGAATTAGCAGTAAGACAATCTAACCTACAAGATTTTATCTCAACATTTTTCATAGACAAAAATTTACTAACAACAGAAGAATGAATGAAACTTCTACAGGAACCAGTATCAATTAAAGAACAAATATTTCCTTCAACATTAGGAATCTTAACTTGAATCAAAGGATATGACATAGTATTTTTAGAAGGAATAGCACAAATCTTTTTAAACTTTCTATTTCCTTTCACGGAACTTTTACTTTTATTTTTATGGGTACGTCGGTTTTTCATCGGGACCCCAACTATCCCTCTGCAAACTAGTTTTTTGAATTACTTCGGGAATTTCTACACTGAGGAGCGATATGACCTTTTTTATTACACTTGAAACACACAAGATCTTTATACTTAGAATTACCACTATTAAACTGAACTGCACTACGAAATCTGTTGCCATTGTGATTGAGTCCAGGCTGAAATGAATGATTTACCGGTCGAGGGCCAGCAACTATTGCTCTCGGACCAAATGTTGGATTTAAATTTAGCAATGGCCTAGGTCTACTATGTGAATGACCAGGATAATTATAATAAGACTCAAAAGCAGCCCTTTGTTGATCACAGAACAAAACATTCTGTGACTTCACACACAAACTTTCCAACTCAACAAAATTTCGAGGCTTAAAAGAAAAAACAATTCTAGACCTTTCAGCAGGATTCAAACCTTCAACAATAGTGTCAACAATTTCCTCCTCGGATTTATTTAATCGCAGTATCCGGGCTGTCTCTTTAATGGAAACCATAAACTCAGAAAGAGTTTCAGAAGAAGATTGCAAACGATAAAATTTACTTTGAACAATATTAGCTAACAACCTATTAGGAATCAAAGAAAAAATTACATCAGCATGGAAAGCGTCCAAATCGGACTGTACACGAAGGGCACAATTAATTTTGTCGGCAAGAATTCCAGTAGTATAAGGAAACAATAATTGCAAAACGTTGGAATCAGAAATATTCAACGAATCTTTCAAATTAAAGGCACATTTAATAAATTCAAATAAGTCGGGTAATGACAGACCATCAGTCACCTTCAATTTAGACAAAAACTGAGTCGCCGGATTAGGCATTTTAGCATATGGAGAAGATATATTTACTAAATTAGGAACAACACTAGTCGAAGCAACAGGTTGGAAAACACTTTGCGAATAAGTCAAAGCAGTATTAGTAACCGCAGGAGTAACCGTAGAAACAAAGACATTCGGTAAAGGTGGAAATAACCCCTCGGTACCAATTACATTCTTATTTTGAATCGCACCCCCAACACCAGTATTAGCTACAGTACAGACAACCAAAGGAGTGGTTGAACGACTGGGTGGTCTACTTTGGGTCAAAAATGCCTCGAAACCCTCCATACTTTCTCTAATAGAAACAATCCAAGAACTCAACTCACTTTTATATTCACAATCGGGATTTTCGTTCAAATACCAACACAACGACGAAAGCCTATAATTCAAATGAGCATATCGCACACGAATCTTTTTTGCTTCCGTGTTGGAACAAGCCACCTTATCATAATCGTTAATCTGGTCAATAAATAACGGAATTTCTGTATTTAAATATTCGTACTCTACATCTACATCATAACCCTCAAATACAGGAGACTGAATTTTTGCCTTACTTTTAAGAGCCTGGTTAAGCTTAACACGTGCGTCCGCGACGTTTGTAGGAAACTCTAAATCTCTAATTTTAAATTCGAACATCAACTCATTCTTCACTAAACACTCGGGTACTACAACCTTATATGAAATATCCGAAACCGAATCCATATTGAAATCAAACACAAACAACTCACAAGGTAAACAAACCGTACAACACTCCTAACCTCTTTTCAAAACAAATTTCTAACCTCAAAAATAATAACACATTACAAAATAACACCACTTAACTAGATAAAATAATTAAAATTTTGGCTGACCAATTTAAATCCAGTAAAAAAACCACACTAACACATCACAGGAAAGACTTTCTCCAAAAACTGGCACAACAAGATACAATGAATTCCATACTGGGACGGATCTGTTAAGGAAACGAAAGATTTACAATTCTCTGAAACAAATTACATCAGGTTAACTTTTACAAATACAAAATACAAAGTTACAATCTACGCCACAATTTTAAAATCTCAAAAACGGTCTAATAAAAGTTAATAGTTATAATATTTAAAAATTTCTAGATCTGACGTTAAGTATTAGAATATAATATTTTTAAAGTAGCCACAGAATTAAAACAAACTATTTTTCATCAAACAAATAAACAATTATAAAAACTTTAATTTTAATTAAACATTTCAATCAAAACAAACAACATAACCTAACTTTAAACTTTTATAACAGATCTAATTCGAAAAATTTTACTACACTCCTAATTTGGAAAATTTTCACTTTCCCACCAACGATAGTTGATGAGAACAGAACTTCCAGCCCGGGAATAAAATTCCAAGGTGAGGGCACCGAATTTGGGATAAAAGAAATAGTAAATAACAATAACAAACTTTTGTAGTGTTAACCCAATAATAAAAATATTTTAATAATCAAAATAACAAAATATCACATCACAACAATAAATCCAAAACAATAACCAATTATAAGTGCGTTTAAGAATATTTAAATGTGGCCACACACATTAAATTAAATTTCATATTATAATAGTTCAAAGAACATAATAAAACATTTTGTTATACTGCACCAAACACTCGCAGATAAAACTAGCAGAAAAACTCAGAATAATTGGGCGATTCCAAGTTAAACGGACCTCCTGGACAATTCGACCACACATTCGATTCATAATTTTCTCCAGACAACTCCAGTCTTCTTAGTACTTGGTACTTGGTCCTGGTCCACCCCTGCACTTGGTACTTGGTCTGCACTTGGTATTTTCTGCAACAGGTACGAACCAGTAGTACCACGAATAAACAACATAAGAATCCCCATTCCTACCTTTTAGATCACGCGACTTTAGCTATCCACTATTACTTCTACAGATTACACAATATTATACAATTATTTATCCAATTTTAATCTTTTCAAAAATCATTACATCTCCTTTATCTAAACTACCTATCTTTCGTTTCCGATTCTGATCGCTCTTGATTTCAAATTTTATAACAATACAATTACTGGTCTGAATACCCACTAGACAAACGAAATATTCCAAAATTAGAAAATACTATAATTACGCATTACAGACCCAAAGCTTTAAATCAACACAAAATAATAATAATTTATCACAAATTTACATTATACCCTTCAATAGCGATCAACAGAACTCTCCAGTATGAATCCATATAACATTTCCAAAGACAAGACAATTTAACAAACAATAAATAATACAAGACGGCGTCCAGACACACACGCCCAAAACTTACCCAAATTATTCTGGAGCTCTCGGAATAAACAAAGGTACAAACGCACTTAATCAGTTCTCAAAATTTACCGCATAATTACAATAACTTTAATAAGGTTAACACAATTTATTTCACACTCAAGATACCGTCTTTACCAGCCATAATGGCTAATTACAAAACTTTTCCATCATAGAAGGCACGTCTTCCCACTTCGACATTCCGATCAAGACAGACAAACTAGTCCAGAACGGGCGCCAAATTATTCCACCCCACTCAACTTATTGACCAATCAGAAAGCAATTCCAACATCGCCTGATCCTGGACGTTACAAGACAGTTGTCACGTACGCCCTAACAGAGGGGTAACAACCTTTCCTAATACAATAGAACGACCACTCATACTAACTGATAAACAACTTTAACAAAAGAGAATAATCCAGAAACTAAAAATTTAGAACGCAGTACAATAAAATGAAACCAGAAACGCAATAAAACCTATTGAACAATTCTAATTCTAATTTCAAAGTTACAAAATATCAAATCACATCCAACTACATATAATAATTCCTACTAAGCGAGAAACAAAATGAAAAATCTAAAAAAATATAAAAATCAGGAAACGCAGTAAAATTACTAAACTATATGTACGCTACATTCTTCTTTGTTCAATTCTGCACGATCTGCACGTCGTCATCATCATATGGTAACTGTAAATAAAAACAAAAAAAAACAAAATTTAATCAGACTTTACATCAAGGAAAAACACAAGAAAGAGATGATTTATAATTCTCACCTTATGAAACCAAAAGGTTGTATTTACTGATTGAATCCTCTTCTGCTTAATTAAGTTAATGAATATTTCTAAATCAGCCAAACCCCTCACTTACACTTAATCTGTCCGTTGCAAGGCTAAAATAAATAGTTCTGTTTCTTATCACATGGTCAGCCAATTAAATAGCTGAATCATTTAAGAACAGAAGAGGTAGAGGTGTAAAAGACACTAGTCAGAGTTATCTTCTCTGAAAGTAATGAATTTCACTATACAGCCAGACCCTGTGGTGATTGAAGTGAAAGTGTCGTTTGCAGAGTGGAAAGTAGATGCTTTTCAGAGATGCTTTTCATGCTGATAAGCATACTTTTCCACTCATTGAGGAAGGCAAGAGTATTTTCCTATAGTATTTTCACCTCACAGTATTTTCACAATAGAATCTTTTAAAAAAAAGTCGGTAACTCACATCATCACATACGGTCGTTTCTTCTTTGTTTAATTCTTCAGCTGCTGGTGGCTGAGGCTGTGGTTCTTCTGGTTCTGGTGCTGTAGTAGGTGTTGGTTGGACAGGAGTTGGTGGAGCCTCAGTTTGAGCCTCAATTGGTGTGCTCTGAAAAAAATACAAAATTTTTGATTAATTACATAAAATAAGTCATTACCTAAAATAAAACACAAATAAACTAGTATATTCTATAAATTTAAACTTAATTTTGAGTTCATCTAAAACTAAATGTGTCACTTACCAGAAAAAAGTCTAGATCACGCCATCGGCCAAAGGGAGGGCGTTTGTTTAGTCCGAGCTAAAATGTCGTTTACACAAGAACAACATGTCTTCATTGTTATGAGTTACTGCCAATCAATATCGTATTCAAAGTGTAAACAAGGGTTTTCAAATGCTTTTCCAGATGCTAATGAGCCGAACAAATCCACTATATCTCATTTATTTAGTCGTTTTTGGGATACAGGAAGAGTGGATGACTAAATGTACAGGCCATCCAAGTGTTTTAATGGATGATAATCGGCAGACGATAAACAAAAAACTTCTTCGTTCTCTGAAAAAGGTCTCTTTGGAAACTTGCTAGCCAGACTGGGCTATCTTATGAAAGTATTCATAAGGCTACTAAAGTGCTGAAATTACATCCGCATCGGATAAGTGTGACTCTCAGCTCCAAGAACTGGTCAAGGAAAAGTGAATCCAGTACGGTCAGTAGTTCAGACGTTTCATTAGAAATGACATATCTGTTTTAGACAAGGTTTTTTTCAGCGATGAAGCTTGGTTTAATCTTAACGGATATGACGCATTGGCGTAGTTGGTAATATGCTCGCCTCTCATCATGCAGTCTTGGGTTCGAATCCCATTCAGGCACGGCATATTTTCATACGTTACAAAGAATCATTTCATCCTTCACCATCTGCATTAACAGTAATTGCTGAGCAGTCGGACGTTAAACAAAAAAAATGAATATATCAGCAGTCAAAATTCCAGAATATGGTATACAGACAACCCACATGCATTCCATGAACAGCCATTTCACTTGCAAAAAATTAGAGTGTGGTATGGTATATCTCGTCAGAGAATTGTCGAGCCTATCATTTTTTCGGAGACCATAACAGCTGAATGGTATCAAAAAATAATTAGTGGATACAAATAATCATGTTATTTAGTAATATACCTCTATAACTGGTTCAGGAGTTTGTGGTTGTACAACCACTTCAGGGGTGGGTTCTGTTGCAACAGGTTTTACCTCTTCTACTGGAGAAACTGGTGGAGGTGGTGATGAAACTTCTTCAACTTTCTTTTCTTCAACTACTTCTGGTGCTGGAGCCGGGGTTTCTACAACAGGAGCTGGTGTTGGTGCTATTTCGACAGGACTTGTGGCTATCGTGACAGCTTCTGCTACAGCTTCTTTTGCTTCTACTTCAACGGTTTCTTTAATATCTTCCTTTTTCTTATCACTCTTTTCTTCTGGTTGATTACAGCTCTTTTCTTCTGGTTGGTTACAGGACTAAAACAAATAGTTCTGGTTACAGGACTAAAACAAATAGTTTGTTTCTTATCACATGATCAGCTAATTGAATGACTGAATCATTTAAGAACAGAAGAGGTAGAGGTGTAAAAGACACTAGTCAGAGTTATCTTCTCTGAAAGTAATGAATTTCATTATACAGCCAGACCCTGTGGTGAATGAAGTGAAGGTGTCATTTGCAGAGTGGAAAATATGTGCTTTTCAGAGGGCCCGGCATGCTGATAAGCGTACTTTTCCACTCAGTGAGGAAGGCAATGGTAAACAACCTCACTCCTCGTTTTACTTAGTAAAACCTCTACAGGTTCAAACCAGCCTTTTGGCTGATTACCTAAATTAATTAATTTTTATGAATTTGAAAGTATATTTCCTTGCTAGGGTCTAGAAAATTATTATGCATTCAAACCCACCGTTCATTAACCCAAGTGCTAATGACGTAGCTATTAACGCAACTTAAAATAAACAATAACAATATTTGCTTATAAATTCAAAGTTGAAGAAAGTATGATCTTAGACATGAATCAAACATCACATCTTTTGCTTAATTATCTGGAAAATTTTAAAGCAAGGGTAGTTTATTTTTAATAACTTGATTAAATTAAAAATTTTAATATAAATATATAAACAAAAATATAAATATAAATATGTATACATATTGTCAACCCATAAGTGTAGTTTTTATTTATGTATTTTATAACTGCATCCAGGAGACTCCTAAAGGGAATATCAGACATGTCAAGTCCTATACTAATGGTAAGCGCAACTGGGTTCTATACCTTTGGTTCCAAGTTCAATTTCTGGTGCATTTATCACCTCATTATCATTTACCAAGTCAAGTCTTATGCAGGCATCATCACAAAATAAATAAAAGTATACATACTATGTAAAATGTATAAATGTATGTAAAATATACAATACAACCTAAAATAAAGGTATGAAGGGTATAAATTAAAAATGCATTCTAGTCAGAGTCTTCTTCTCTGAGAGTAATGAATTTCATTATACACCCAGACCCTGTGGTCAATAAAGTGAAGGTGCCATTTGCAGGGTGGAAAGTAAACGCTTTTCTGAGGGTCTGGCATTCTGATAAGCGTACTTTTCCACTCAGCCACCTCACTCTTCGTTTTATTTAGTAAAGCGTCTAGAGGTTCAAACCAGCCTTTCGGCTGATGGCCCAATCAACAACAATTGATCTATTTACATACCTAATAATAATTAGTGGAGATAATAGTTTTTGAAATGTTGGTAACTGTTAAAGGAAGAATAGAAAACGGGGAGCAAGTTATAAAAAGTATCGGTTTTTTTGTACAGTAGTTGTAATATATCAAATAAATATTACATAATAATCAATGTTTATTAATATTCATAAATACGGCTTAAAATGTTATCAGAATTACCTTGTAAGGTACACACCTATATTTAATTAAACTTATTTTGATATTAAAAAAATGTTTGTATCATTTGATAACAAAGAAATGTGATTAACTTTAATAAAAATAGTGCATTTTTTCCAAAATTAAAACTTAAAAATAACACTGGACTTGGTAAAAATTTATTTATTTGTTTTAATAAGGGATTAAAAAATTATATTAGAAATCAATATGCTTCTACAAAGTTAAAGTAAAGAAGCTGGCGAAACTAATACAAAAATAATATTAATAATTAATATTATTAAGTTAAAGTTGGAACAGCGATAAAAGTCAACGCGTTAGCATTCGCAGACGACATCGCACTGATAGCAGACACGGTGTTCCGTTGTCGAGATATTCTGTTCACATACAAAACACACACACACACACACACACATACAGGTATTGGGTCGATTGTGACAACGCACAGGTTCGCCGTATATTGTGACATCATAGAAGTTACACCTGCTATTATTTTAAAGAAAGATAGTAAATCCAGAGACTTTAATTAAAATATGTATACACTCCGTTTTAAATGAAAACACACCAATTTTAAGATTGTGACAACATACAGAAATGTTGACCTTGCCTAATTCCCGCCTAAACAGAAGCGTTGTTGCCGGGTTCATTACTGTAGTGTGTAATCGTTTTTCTAGATTTTTTTTCCTCCAAGTTTAAAACAACAGGTCGTTTTATCGTTCATACACATAGACGGCTAGACCTTACCGTTGAGTCATATCTCGTATATCATTTTATCAAAAAATTTGACAGTTTTATGGCCGTTTTTTGTGCATTATATTTAAAGAGGGAGAAGTTATTCTATACTCGGTGATTATTATACTACACACACCATCATTGTTTTGTGTTTCCTAATAAACGAACTAATAAATAACCATAGTAACTTAAATATTACATTCTATATTTCTTTTTTGTTTTAAATCGAATGACGGCATACTAGGTACCCAAATACAGAAAGGTTTCCCCTATTTGTAAACACCAATATTGTTTCTTCTTTATTAGGGTTCAACGCACTTTGGTAATGGTGTAATTTATAAAACAACCATTTTCTTATAAAAACTAAGTCGTTAACCTAAGCTATGAAAAAATATTTAGTTGAAAAACACCCTTCAGAATTTATTCAGTATTAACACACTCCCTCGCCACTCTTTTGAACGCACGGATGTGATTTTTATACGGTTTTCGGTTTTCACGTTACAGTTATATTGTATGAATATTTTGCTATTTTAAGTGATGTGTTACTCACGGTAGTGAATTCTCGCTAACCTTTAATGATTATCTGTCTGTATGTTAATAATGTAATTAAAATAATAATAATAATAATAAAACTTTATTTCTCATTTTTCTTTTAACAAATATCAAATTATCTTAATCTAAGTTTTAATCGAGCATAACCGGATTCCCAGTTGTCTGCCGGAGTTGCATACTGTTTTATTCCTCATCAACAGATAAGCATTTGATTAAACAAAATCACACTGATAGTTCTTATCTATAATATTAACTGCTGCTATCCGTCTTTGCCTTATCTGTTAATGTAAAACTCCACGAAATAATCTTATTTTCCAAAGAAAAAAATGGACAATATTTTCCTTACAAACTTCCTAAATTAATATTATTTATAATTTATACATTGGTCTATTAGAGACATTCACTTCCTCTCACTCACGCACGCATACACACACATCAAACACACCACTCACCCACATTCACTTAACTATTCACATCATTTAATTATTATATTCCCTTACCAAATCATTCCTGTAATTCCACGAATTTCTCACATACACAATCAATTTAGCCCAGTCACTACCATTTAATAAATCTACAACTTGCTCTTCTGCAAGATATCTGGCCCCAAACACTGTTAATCTTATCTCCACCAGTATCGGACATCTGCCAATAGTAGTACGTTAGTAGGAGTTCAGCCCTCATTGGATCTAGCGCCCCAGTGCATCAAGAAAAGAATCGAACGAGAGACCATGAGATAGAACACCTATTGAGCTAACGAAAACCAAGATCTACCATCCTCCGAGTAACAAGAAGGATTCGAAGGGTAGAGCATAAGGTTTAGCACCAGGTGAGTTAACCAAAACCAAAATCAACCCTTCGCACGGGGTGCGGGAGGGGATCGAAAATTTTGAACTTTTTAACGGAGCCTCGTAGCGAAAAAGTGTATAGAACCTGTTTTGTGCGCCCCTCAACGACGGTTAAGAATATGTAATCAAAGTTGACCTAGGTGCATCCGTTCGTTAATAAAGCCCAATAAACGAAATTGAAACATTTGTTTTGGTATTCCTATAATAGGTTACTTTAAAATTTGAAAGGTAAAGGAGCACTACGTAACAGAGAAGAGAAAGCGGGTCAACACAAACAAGAAGCCTAAACCAGATGTCTATACACACTGCTGGTAGCACGAAAACCAGTTCATAGCGACTGTCTGTACCACTCGAACGGGAAAAGGGGTCATGTCCATCCACCCTGCATGCCTAAGTTGAAGCTAGTCTTATGCGACCTCTCCCATGAGCTGTGTCGGTATAATAGAGTGCGAAAATCAAAGTGGAATTAGTGCAAAACCGTCGGGAAACAGTTAATATTACGTAAAGTGCTGAACCGCGCCGTCTCCCAAACAACACGAAGAGGGGCACCAAATTGCATCTACATCCACCATAACGAACGACGCACACAAAAAATGTAAGTTATAAACTGTTAACTATATAGTAAAGTAAATTAAGACTTTAAAATTCTAAGAAAAATAATTATGTAGATTAAATACATTCTGTAGGCCTTAGATACATCTCAGAGTTTAATAACTATTGAGAGTGTGGAAAGAACTAGAAATAAGTAAACAAATATAGTATGAAAACAAGAAATTATATTTTAAATAAATAAAAGTAACAATAAAAGTAATGAACAATACGTAAAAATATGTAAAGACTCGTAATAAATGAGTGAAGACGTATGTGAAGGTGAAATTGGAGGTGGTTGCGTCCCATACTGTGGAAGTGTTGAATGGTGGTCCTAGTTAAAAAACAAAAAAAAACCATTAGAGCATTTATTAAAGAAAAGATATTAGTTTTTAAAAAAAAAGACAGAATCCAAAAATAGTACAGTCCCCTGTAATATATATATATCGTAAAAAACACAACTCTATTAACCCTTTTAGTATGCGATTTCGTTATGCTTACGTCGGAGCTAAAATATTGGATCACAAGTAAAGGTGCATGGAAAAACTAACAGCTAAAATATTAACCCAATATTAACCCCTCAGCGGGTAAAACGTAAGCATAAGGAAAAAGTATAATAAAAAGGAGATATTAGTAAATTGTAAGAAGAAAACAGTTCTGTACCAATAATAATAATAATAATAATATAAGAAGTTAACGTTATCCAGTCAAACGTTTGTGTTAAAAAAAATAAAAGTTGAGACCTGTGAGATCGTAAGATATGTTAAAAGAGAAACCATTTCAGATTCTCTCAAATTCTCTTAGACGAACCCCATACACGGTTAGAAGTAAAGATTTTACAAACACCTAAATAATAGGTTCAAAACACACTACAAACTACACCCAAATATAGCAAATTCTAGAACAATAACAATAGCTCATTACAAAGCATTTCAAATGAAAAACGTAAGTTAAAAAATGATAAATCGTATGTAGAATAAACATGAATTGTAAAAACCAAAATTGACCGTGTAAGGTCACCTCAACCTTCACAACCTGGATATAGGCTGTGAGACGTGAAGACAACTTTTTCAAGTAACCTTGAACCTACCAAACAGCACAAAGCAAGACACAAAAGCTGCTTTTATCCACTTGTTACACTCGCTTTAAATATACATGAAAAATATTACAGATTGTATACCCATAATTTTGAAAAGCCTCCAGTTCCTTGAAAACCTTACAGAATTTTATGAAAGTAATTTTGAATTAACCTACCACCCTTAAATTATATAACGATAAATTCAAAAAAATTTTCCTAATTTCCTAACCAAAGATAAAAGCTGGTAAAAGTAAAGGAATAAGTTAGTTTTGTACACAGCTATCAACAAAGATATAACATGTTCCGGCAAACCGCATGTGTTCTCCAACTAACGCTTATTTAACAATCCTTCCAATATATTTACGTTGGCAAGAGAAAATGAAAATCTATCGTGACACACATCTATAATTTAATATATTTTGGGACAACCACACACCACTCTTTCTTGCCAACGTAAATAATTTAAATAATTTAACTATAAATTATTTATCTATTGTGACACACCAACTATAATTTAATATATTTTGGGACATCCAAACAAGCACGAGACTTTCTTTAGCCAACGTAAATAATTTTAAAATCAATTGTGAAACACCAACGCGACAATCTCGCGCCAATTTGAATTATGAAAACAAGCTATGAATACAATCTTACTTTATATTTAAAAATCGGGTGCGCAAAACTCACACGACTATGTCCCCCAATGTAAACCATGAGAAAATAACCAGTTCTTTATAAACTATAGCTCGCATCTGCTTTAAGGTCCAAACAAGCACGAGACTTTCTTTAGCCAACGTAAATAATTTTAAAATCAATTGTGAAACACCAACGCGACAATCTCGCGCCAATTTGAATTATGAAAACAAGCTATGAATACAATCTTACTTTATATTTAAAAATCGGGTGCGCAAAACTCACACGACTGTGTCCCCCAATGTAAACCATGAGAAAATAACCAGTTCTTTATAAACTATAGCTCGCATCTGCTTTAAGGTCCAAACAAGCACGAGACTTTCTTTAGCCAACGTAAATAATTTTAAAATCAATTGTGAAACACCAACGCGACAATCTCGCGCCAATTTGAATTATGAAAACAAGCTATGAATACAATCTTACTTTATATTTAAAAATCGGGTGCGCAAAACTCACACGACTATGTCCCCCAATGTAAACCATGAGAAAATAACCAGTTCTTTATAAACTATAGCTCGCATCTGCTTTAAGGTCCAAACAAGCACGAGACTTTCTTTAGCCAACGTAAATAATTTTAAAATCAATTGTGAAACACCAACGCGACAATCTCGCGCCAATTTGAATTATGAAAACAAGCTATGAATACAATCTTACTTTACATTTAAAAATCAAGTGCATACGCTCACACGACTAACTCTTGCCATTGTAAAAAATTTTAAAATCAATTGTGACACAGCCACATGACTTTATCGTGGCAACGTATATAACAAAAAGCATCTGTTATTAATAATCAAGTGCATACGCTCACACGACTAACTCTTGCCATTGTAAAAAATTTTTAAATCAATTGTGACACAGCCACATGACATTATCGTGGCAACGTATATAACAAAAAGCATCTGTTATTAATAATCAAGTGCATACGCTCACACGACTAACTCTTGCCATTGTAAAAAATTTTAAAATCAATTGTGACACAGCCACATGACTTTATCGTGGCAACGTATATAACAAAAAGCATCTGTTATTAATAATCAAGTGCATACGCTCACACGACTAACTCTTGCCATTGTAAAAAATTTTAAAATCAATTGTGACACAGCCACATGACTTTATCGTGGCAACGTATATAACAAAAAGCATCTGTTATTAATAAATTTAAAAATCTGTTGTATCATCCACACACGACTATCTCATACCAACATACATTTGATTCATACATATACCATAAATGTTTAATTGCAGCCTCAATGGATGTCCAGAGTGGTACAGATGATACGGATTTTGAAAGTGAGACCGATTCCGGGAGTGTGACCGATTCCGGGAGTTATACGTCTTCCTCAAGTGATGCGGAGACAGTTATTACCGTGCATGCAACACCGCCACGCATCACACAGAGGTTGCCCCTTGAAGCGGATTTTAACAAGGAAAACATCCCCCCTGTAAGACGTACACCACGAAACGTAAGAACACATCCTGCAACCTCTGGAGGAATGGCGTCCTCTGAAGGAAGGCTGTCAAAACCAATCAGGATTTAACGTGAGGGTGAGTAATGTAAATTTTTCTTGTTAACGTATTAGCTTGTTAATGCGAAAAGAGCTCGGACCATTTCTTATTTTCTCACGGAAGTCCAATATACAGTTTCTTAAAAATAAATTGATTAGTAGGAACACAGAAAGTAAATACTCACAGCTCATTGGTGGCGAGACAAAACATCGATCCGTACAGCAAAACGTCCATGGCACGCGTTACAATCCCACGTACCAACGTACTTTGACCAAGCGTGAACTCCATTATTGTCGACTGCACGGCACCTAAAATCGCATCGACACGAGCAACCATAACAGTGTTCACACAGTTCCACATGCTTTTCCCGCATCCTACAAAGTAAAGAAATTCCTTTATGTAGACGTGGCCATCGTTTACAAACACGACAAGTTCTCCCTCTACGGAAGAACACTAATCGCGATGAATACCTATCCACATCTGCAATAAAGGAACACTTTTCCTTTAGAGCAACTAAAAATATGTGTTGCTCTGGGGTTGGGAAAAGAAAAGCCATGCGTAATGCGTAACACCGCACAGTTAAATATAATATTAGCTCACGTCGACGGAGAGAAACAAAGCTACGGCACACCAACGTTTGACCATGCCGTGGACCACCAGTTCCAGAAGTACGGGAAGCTACAGGACGAGACGAAGAAGAGGCGGGTGATGTCGTTGAGGTGTGTATGGTGGTCGAGGAGGTAGCTGCAGCTCGAGATGAGGATGAAGTTGCAGGACGAGACGAAGAAGAAGAAGAGGCGGGTGATGTCGTTGAGGTGTGTATGGTGGTCGAGGAAGTATCTGCAGCTCGAGATGAGGATGAAGTTACAGGACGAGACGAAGAAGAGGCGGATGAAGTCGTTGAGGTGTGTATGGTGGTCGAGGAAGTAACTGCAGCTCTAGTCGAAGATGATTGGCGCGTTGCGGATGATGTGGTGCTGGAATTCATAATGAAGTGTTAACTTACTGTAGTAACAATACAATGAAACTGAATTAAATTGCTTCAGTATTTATACAAAAATAAAAACATATTAAGTTGACATTGACATACAAGTCCACTCCACCCCACCCCACCCATCCAACCCTCCCCACTACCCCATTGCATACTCACTTACGCGTTCGATACAGACAAGGAAGACGGGGATAACGTCTAATTAGGAAGTAGTCTGGTTAGGTGCACAAATTAACCCAACGTGGGTCAAGTTCATGTATTAAAACCCTTTCACAAATTCAATTATTTTACAAAATATGTAAGCATATAGTAATTAAAAACAAAATACATTTTACACTCACCTTGTCATTCATGATGTCGTGTGCTGCGCTTTCTCTTCACCTCCACCCTTACTCCGAATCGACTTCCACAACATACGCAGTGCCATTCACCAACATACAATGACCATCCTATTAAGCGCCCCGTGCGTCCACAGTAACGTGAGTCGTCACACCTACATATGTTTATGTCATTGTCACAGCAAAAACACTGATTGATGCTTCTAGCCCTCCTTTCACGGAAAAACATCAACCCAGTATAACACAGCGGGTACTGGGTGCAAAAGCATACCTCTTGCCCTTCAGTGATTGTAAAAAAAGCCAACCGCATTGCATACAAGCGTATATCTCGTACGAAAGCGCTTCGCTCCCGCAGCCGTGTTATAAAGAGTCGATGTTCTCCCCTAGGGTGCAGAAACGCATGTCTCAGTGAGCCGGCCCCCTCACCTGATAAATTATCGATACGCAGATAATTTATCAGGTGACGTCCTCGGATATTACGCATGGATGTTATTGTGTTAGTACCTGTAGTTGTAGTACCTGTAGTTGTAGTAGTAGTAGTAGTAGTAGTAGTAGCAGTAGTAGCAGTAGTAGCAGTAGCAGTAGTTGTAGTAGTTGTGTCTGTTAGTCCAAATATACAGGCTATAGTAGTTATAGCCCGTAAACGTGTCGATAAGTCCAGCGGTTCATGTGTAGTGTCGGCATCAGCACCCACTACAGTAGAGTGTGAAGAGAAAGAGGACCTTTGTGATGACATGATTAAAAGAGTAACAGTAAACGAAAACTGTGAACAAGAATGAAAGTGAGCCTGTATTTATATTAAATGAAACGCGGAACATGAAGCATAAAACGTTAGAGTGGGGGAAAGTGGAAACATTAATGTTTATACGAAACGATCTTAAGAAAAAAAAAATGACGAAACTAAATAAAGTAAATGCTCATACATAGTTAGCTTACATCGGTATGGCAACTTTCAAAATCAAACCCGTTAGTCCTCTGTGGATGTTCAAGCTTGAAGGCATTATAAAAATCAAAATACTTGATTGCAGTGGTGAATAGGATCCTTGGTTTTAACCCAAGCTCACGCTGCAGTAAGGAGGGCACAACATTTTGAGTAGTTTCCACCCGGCACAATCGAAAAGTCAAAAAAACCATCCCACATTTATCACATAGAAAGGAATAGTCCCCTTTAACGAGATGAAAGTTATATTCCGGAAAGTGAGCGCGTCGCCTACGTACATGGAGCATATCCAGAAACGTTAACCTACACTGACATTCCAAAGTAACAGAATCGGTGGTGTTAGCACAAGCTGCATCCTTAAAGTCCCATGCCCATAAATAATCGGTATACCAGTCCCATGGGTAGAGGTCACTGAAAGGGAACCGTAGGCGATCAGTACGGTGCGGAATATCCTCTGGATGCGTACCATATAAGCGTCTATAATTTAGAAAACTAGGACCGTTAAAAGAAGATGACCAATTGAGAAAATACGCACGATAAGGGTGAGGTGCCCCTTCATGTTGTAATGTAAAAAATTATCTGTGTGATCAGTCATATAATATCTGTCCATGTTGTTTAGTGTCAAAAGCGCCCTAGACCCATGGCTGTGCATATTGGTAAAAGAAAATAGAAGTATAAGGTATATACTTTATTCCCTATAACACAACTTACACACCAAAACGTTATCGCACCCCAAGATAAATAGGAAAAACACCGAGTGACGTCACAACCAGGAGTTTACCAAGGCCTTCAAACGCTTTGTTCGTGTTCACTTTTAACAAGGTTGAGAGAGTTACAAAACATGTTTGACATCTCCCCCACACCCTAAAAACATCCGTGCTGACCACTTACGTACAGTAGACATAACCAGCCAACCTTCAAATACTTTGAAAGTCCGCTTCTGACGTCACGACCCGGATTTGTACAAAGAACTTCAACTCTTTGTTCCTGTACATTTGTAACAATAGCGAGTGTGTTACAAAACATGTCGACACCCCCCTCTTAAATAACATCCTTGCTGAACACTCACATTAGAATAGCATTACAATAGACATAACCAACCAACCTTCAAAGGTGTTTAAAGTTTACGCTTCTGACGTCACAACCAGGATTTGTATAGTAATAAGACTGTTTACAACAAACAACATTTCGTTACCCTTCATACACAATGTGTTGACGTTGTTGTTTTCCGCATTCGAGTAAAGAAGCGGTTAAAACTAGATTTTGCAACCACACCCAACCGAATACCACTTACAATGCATTACGTATTCGCGAACTAAATACAAGGAAGACACACTAGTAGTAACCTATACACAAGATGATGCAACAATAGTATAAATAACCTCTCAGAGCTTCTGCTAGTATCAGTTCGTACCGAGCCATCGTCTTGAATATGTCTTACTCTGTACTCGCACCTGAAGTCGTTCACGCCGTAGCCGGGCATGTCGTACTTCTCCGATGGAACTTTGAAAACACGGAGGACGTTATGGAAGATGTAGCCGATGTTTTCACTGGATTCGAACCGATCTTGAAAGACCATCTCTTCAGCGAGGCGCAACGTTTGGGTGGTAACGTAAAATGGTACATTTCAATTAAATTAGAACTAATTAAGTTAACCTTTATAGAAAACGAACAGGTAGAAACGAGCACTTCAGTTGTTTTCCATGGATCGTCAAAACAGATTGTGAATATTACAATAAACCAGGAAATGGTGGATACCCAATTTCACGAGTCTGTTGAAAAAATTTATGAGGGACTAAACAAGTTCACATCTGAAGGTAGCGGGTGGACCGTTAAACAGGTGTTGGAATTAGATTTGCATCTTTGCAAATGTGAACCTCTTTATGGCGCAAAAAGTTCCTTCGTACGCCTCCCAAGGTGGTTGAAGTCGAAACACGCCGTCATAAACATTTACAATCCCGTAGACGAGATGTGCTTTGCGTGGAGTGTACTTGCTCATATGAAAGATACCAAAGCTCATTCACCGCGATACACCTTTTACAAGAAACATTTAAACTTACTTGACATGCGCGGAATAGACTACCCTGTTAAACTGAAAGACATTTCAAAGTTTGAAAAACAGAACCCCACAATCGCGGTTAACGTACTAGGATTTGACCATGACACTAAGACAGTAACATGTTTAAGGACGACAATGCATAGTGACAGACAACACATGGTACAGTTGTTGCTTGTAACAGACCCCGAAAGTAACAGGTCCCATTACACGCTTATAAATATGAAACACGGGGCGAACGGGCTTTCACGGCTCCTGTCGGGTTTAACCGCTTCTAATAGTGCATGTCACTATTGTCCCTTCTGTTTGCATAGGTTCTCTGCTCCTTACCCAGCCAAGGCCAAAATAAACCTCGATAAACACATTAAACTGTGTAGTAAATTCGAGGTGCAAAGAATCAGATACCCAGACCCTGCAAAAGAACACGAGTCTGTTATGAAGTTTAGAAATTACACGCCTACCCTACGTGCACCGTACACCGTCTATGCCGACTTTGAATCTTTCTTACTTCCTGTACAAACTGCTTTGCCTTCCGGTGTAAAGGGGTACACAACCATGCGCCATCACCACGTTGCCTGTGGGTATTGCTTTGTCATTGTAGATGAGCTTGGAAAAATCGTGTACGGCCCTATCTCCTATCGCGCCAAAAGCGTAGAGGAAGATGTGGTATCGCATATGCTAGATATACTACTAGCAAAAGCAGACGAATTGGAAACCGTAATGAAGCGGGAAAAGCCTATGGTCATAACAGCCCATCAAACATCCGAGTTTACAAAGGCTGTGCATTGCTGTTTGTGCAAAAAAGACCTCGGTACA
The DNA here is from genome assembly GCA_035578175.1 of Catonia carolina. Lineage (NCBI taxonomy): Eukaryota > Metazoa > Arthropoda > Insecta > Hemiptera > Achilidae > Catonia > Catonia carolina. The sequence continues at coordinate 8,746,924 of JAQMRL010000004.1, forward strand.
GACCGAGTGAGACACCATTCTCACACAACCGGACTGTATATTGGACCCGCGCACAATGAATGTAATTTGAGTTGTTCACGCACTAGTCACATCCCGTGTTTTTCCACAACTTTCGCGGCTATGATATTCATTTTATAGTTCAGGGAATTAAAGGGTACAAAAATAGAAACATGTCGTGCATAGCAAACAGTTCCGAAAAATTTATGAGCTTGACTTTGGGTCCACTCAGGTTTCTCGACTCGCTCCAATTTTTAAACGCATCTTTAGACACCCTGGTAAAAAACCTAGCCCAAAATCAAGACGCACCGGAGACAAACTTCAAGTGTCTATCGTCTATCTTTACAGACCCTGAAAAACGCACCCTGCTATTGCGTAAAGGTGTCTTCCCTTACGAATACATGACAGAGCCCACAAAATTTTTAGAAACATCTCTACCACCACGCGATGCCTTTTACAGTTCTCTTACCAAAGAGACAATTAGCGAAAACGAATATCAGCACGCTACCCACGTCTGGAACGCGTTCGAGGTCGGTACAATGGGTGATTACCATGATTTGTACCTCTTGACCGATGTTTTGCTGTTGAGTGATGTTTTTGAAAATTTCAGAGACCTAGCCATGCATCATTACTCCTTAGACCCATGCCACTACTTTTCACTCCCTCATTTCCCCTGGAACGCTATGTTGAAGATGACTGGAGTCAGACTGGAGTTGTTGACTGACCCAGACATGCATCTGTTTTTTGAAACGGGAATCCGTGGTGGTGTGGCACAGATTGCAAACCGTTATGCCAAGGCGAACAACCCGCTTTTACCTGATCAGTACGATCCATCACAACCAACCACGTGGATTCAATACTATGATTGCACAAATTTATATGGAATCGCGATGGTGGAGTCGTTACCGTACGGATGCTTCCGTTGGTTATCCGAGCAGGAAATCGATGTACTCGATTGGGAGACCGTCTCGGAGGATAGTGACGATGGATATGTGATGGAAGTGGATTTAGAATACCCCGAACATTTGCATGATCTGCATTCGGACTATCCGCTCGCCCCAGAGTCATGGCTCCCTCCCAAAAACAAGCTTTCCCCATTCCTTAACGCTCAGAATACAGGACACGTACCAAAACTGATGACGACACTATACGATAAGACCAATTACATTACACACTACAGGAACCTGCAGCTTTACACTCAGCTAGGCATGAAAGTGAAAAAAATTCACAAAGTCCTGGCATTCAAGCAGTCCCGATGGTTAGAATTTTACATTCAATTTAACTCCGACCTCCGTAAACTCGCAAAGAACGATTTTGAGAAAGACTTTTTTAAGTTACTCAATAATGCCGTTTACGGGAAAAGCCTAGAAAATGTGCGAAACCGTATAAAGTTCGACTTAGTTACAGACAAACGAAAACTTAACAGACTTGTAGCTCAGCCCCAACTAAAGAGGTGGTACCCGATAAACGAAGAACTGGCGGGGGTCATGTCAAAAAAAGGAGTTATTTATCTTAACCGTCCGATATACGTGGGCTTCTGTGTTTTGGACATCAGTAAATATTTTATGTATAGATTTCATTACAACTATTCTGTTAAGAAATACGGTAACAAAATCAAGTTGCTTATGACCGATACAGATTCGCTTGTCTATGAAATCCAGACAGAAAATATTTACAATGATATGGTCCCTGATCTTTCACGATTTGACACCTCCGACTACCCGGAAGACCATCAATGTTATAGCACTGTCAACAAGAAGCGTCTGGGTACTTTCAAGGACGAAATGAAAGGACGCCCACTTAGAGAGTTTGTAGGATTACGAGCTAAAATGTACTCGCTTCTTCCCTATGATAAGGTGACTAAAAAAGTCGCAAAAGGGATCCCAAGGGTGTTGATAGAGAAAGATCTTCGCCACGAACGCTACCTGGAGTGCTTGTTTCACCTTAAATTAAAATTTACAAAGGCCAGCGTAATACGGAGTTACGCTCACCAAATATATACAGTTGAACAGTGCAAACTTACTCTATCCCCTTTCGATGACAAACGATACGTACTACCAAACGGACGTGACACAATAGCTTACGGACATTACTCCCTTAGGTAAAAGGCGACGTTGATGAGATGGTGTTTTAAAATCGGAAGGTGAAGTAGCTGCATGTTCGGACGTGTTTGTGACCTTGAGCGGCGCGACAACTTGGAGGCGGCAGAGTAAGGCTTCATCACCCTGACATTAGATGCTGAGCGAAGGTCATGCGCAGGTGAGTTTCAAAATATTATGTAATACTTTAGACTTAGGACATGTTAAGACAGGTTCGTGAGTGTCATCATTCCTTACAAAACGGTTTGACCTTGATCGTGTAGGCGTTCCATCCGTAGTGTTTTATTTTTAGATTTAGTCTCCCATTATGTTTATATATATGAGTTACTTTAATACCGCGTCATTTCTACTCCAGCCATGACACAGTCAAGAATGGATTCGTTACTGCAGCGTTTCAATACAGTCGCGGATGCGTCGTATCCTTCCATCAAGAAAGTACAGGATCTAATCGCTACTATGCCCTATCGTATAGAGACTATGGAAAAGTTAATTACTCGCTACGGGCCGACTTTATTTGTCAAGCTTTCCACTCCGATAGAGACCACGCCGTTTGGTGTGTACCTACCTTCAGTGTATTACAACCGGTTTACAGAGACCGAAGTGGCCCTTTTGGCAGTATCCGGCTTATGTCTGATCCGGAGCGATAAAAACGATCTTAAGCTCTGTAAAATTTAAGAACAGAGAGTGTATAGTCCCTCACGGGGCTACCCCCTCAAGGTCCTTCTTGGGATGGTTGACGAGGCTTGACGTGCCGAGGGGGCTTAAAGTATTTAAAGCACTGTCCTCTTTTTGTAAAGGGTAGTGGTTCAAATACCGACCAATCGTCAACTTTAAAACATAAGTGTGAAAGCGGCTATAGCGAATGAGTTACACGCAGCGGTTCGTAAACGGTTTCCCACGCGTAAGACTGTCTTGAAAGGAAGGAACGATCTGATGCAACTGGATTTGGTAGAAATGATTCCGTACGCAAAGGTGAACGGTAATTTCAAGTATATATTGACCGCGATAGATTGTTTTTCAAAGTTCGCTACAGCTGTAGGTGTTAAGAACAAGACCGGCGCGGCCGTAGCGAGCGCGTTAGCACCGATACTTGCGAAGGCTCGTGTAAAGCATATACAGACGGACAATGGAAAAGAATTTTACAACCCACATGTGATGACACTCCTGAAACGTCACGGTATCAATCACTACTCTACATATTCCGACAAGAAGGCGGCCATAGTGGAACGATTCAATAGAACGCTAAAAAACATGATGTGGCGTGAATTCACTGCGCAAGGTACGTACAAATGGAAACATTTACTTCCTACTCTAATAGATAAATATAACAATACTTTTCATAGGACTATAGGTATGAGACCGAACCAGGTCAATGCTAAAAACCAGGATCTGGTCTTGAGGCGAGTGAGTAATTTAAAACGTTCTGTGATGATGAAAGCGAAGTTCCGGGTAGGAGATAGTCAGAATCAGCAAGTACAAAGGTGTTTTTGCTAAAGGGTATCTTCCCAATTGGACGAACGAAACGTTTACAGTACACGCCGTACAACCGACCTTCCCTCCCACCTACCTAATTCGTGATGCTAGCGGTGAGGTATTGAAGGGTGGTTTCTACAACCAGGAACTGAGTAGGACTCGTTTCGGTGATGTTTACCTAGTCGAACGTGTATTACGTAAAAAGGGGGATAGAATATTAGTTAGGTGGTTGGGCTTTGACAAACGACACGACTCGTGGATAGACAAACACGACCTTATATAAGTCAAGTGCATCGTCTAAACAGGATCAGTGCTAATATGAAGTTTACGCAACACGGCGATGACATTGAAATTGAAAACTTTGATGGACTGACCCCTGAGCCGATTTGTAGACGTCACGGTAGTTTACTCCCATCAAATGTTAGGTGTATTCTATGTGGACCATCAAACTGTGGGAAAACGAATCTCGTTTTGAACTTGTTGTTTGGTGTTAACGGCATTCGCTTTAAGAATTTGTATGTATTTTCTAAATCCTTGAACCAACCTAAATACAAACTTTTGACCGCGGTAATGAAAGGCCTACCTGAGATCGGATACTTTACTTTTAGCGAGAACCAATGCGTACCCTACCCTAACGAAGCTAACCCCGATTCTGTAATGGTTTTTGATGATGTTGCCTGCGAAAAGCAGGACAATATACGGAATTATTTCACCATGGGGCGTCACAACAATTTGGATGTGTTTTATTTGGCTCAAACGTACAGTCACATCCCCAAACAATTGATACGTGACAACTGTAACTTGCTTGTGGTGTTTAAACAAGATGACTTGAATTTGCGTCATGTTTACAACGACCACGTTAACACTGACATGACCTTGACCCAGTTTAGAGACTTGTGCTCGTACGCTTGGAACAATTCCTCGAATGCTTTTTTAACAATTGATAAAGAGAGCCCATCAACTGTGGAAGGTACCGGGTGGGTTTCAACACATTTGTGACCCTATAAATACATGCGTTTTGTGACTTCCTCTGTTATTTATTGCAATGTCAAAGTCAAAGGAACATCTCGTACAGCAATTGGCGCGTTTGCGGGAAAATATTAAACGGAAACATCGGGCGTTCAGTACCGGTGTTCTGGCTAGTGAAGAAACTTTACAGAAGCAGTTTAAACCTATTGTGGATCCCCTAAAGAAACTCGTAGCAGACAGCACCTTCGGTTCTAAAATTAAAAAAGAAGAGTCTGTATTTGAAGATAGCAAACCTTACGGTGGTAGGGGTGAAAACACAGATTTTCAGGTATTTAGGGACGCGCTAGGACTACCTGCTAGCCCTCCATCTCACACACAACAAGGCCCTAGTAACACACCTGTACCGAGTAGGTTCAGTTCGCTGTATCAATTCTCTACATCACCATCCACTTCTTCTCCCTTAAGACGAAAATACCTTAAGGAACATGTTTACGATACAACAGGGGATATGGATTTTGTATATGGGGCACGAGTTGTCGACAACAAACTTATGATAGGGAACAAGCCGATCTCTTTCGAAGGTGAGGACATAGTTATTGATGGCACAAGTAAATATACGGGAACTGAAGGACTTTACGAATTAATTTTCAAAAAACACCCGGACACAAGCAAAATTGAACAAAGCGACTATGACAATTATAAACACATACTGATTGAAACCAGTGCGCACAAGCAGCGCTACCAACCAGACTCCCACATAAATTCCAACAAGGGGATCAAATATAAAACTATCATCAGACCTCTTTTTCTAGAGACTCACGAGATAGTTGGACGGACTGGTAAAGGAATGGTGTTGAGTAGGAACCCCGTAGACTACATTCTATGGGATGACCCCAACGAGCTATGCGAGCGAATGCGGTTGCTTTTGGCATCCGAACAGGCCGGTAACCGTGCACACTCTAACGAGATCATGTCGATAATCGAAGAGCTAAGGGAGGCTGGTATTATAAAAGGGCGTGGAAGGTTTTGAATTTAGTCATAACCGTCATGAGCATAGACAAGTTCGGACATTCAAACAGAAACAATAGGCGGGACAGAGGGGTGCATCGTCCACCTATCACTATCCAACCCGGCGGGGTCCCCTATAAGTTGACTGCGGACGGTGACCTCGACTTTCAAGGCAAAGGGTTGCGTAATTTAAAACCTCCCATAACACAAAACGATGCAGTACGTAAGGGAGACTGTATCGTGTTCGATCCCGACTCCTCCACGATTGATGTGAAAAAGAGAAAAATTATCAACTTGGGTGATCCAGAAACGGACGTCGACGCGATCAACCTGCGGGTTATGAAAAAAAACTGTTTGACAGCGGATCTGTCTGAAAACTTTTACGATGCCAACTCTATGCGAGTAAAAAATGTTGGTGAACCCGTTGAACAAAATGATGCGGTACCAGTCCAATACCTGGCAAGGAACTACGCCACCAAGGCGGACATGCGCACCACTCTAGAAGCGACATCATCAGCAACAGCAGCCCTGGCGGCGAGTCTAGACGCAGTAGCGGTAGGAGCAGCATCAACAGATTCCGAAGGAAATCCAACGTTCAACAAGAAACGCCTGACGGGGGTGGGTACGCCCATCCACGACCAAGACGCGGTCACCTTGAAATATTACAAGGAACACACTAGTTTAAATGTCGATAAGGAGGCGAAAAAGGTAGACATGCAGGATTATGTGGTGAAAAATGTAGGCGTACCCAATGATGACACCGATGCCGTCACACTCGGTTATTTAAACTGGAACTATGTGAAACAGTCAGCTTTTGAAAAGGCGCTTCTGTTTGCTGATGACAAGAAAACTGTAGACGTGAAACGATGTAGGCTCGTTAATGTTGGAACCGGTTCACGTGAGACCGATGCGGTCAATGTTGAACAAGTTAGGGAGATTTGCAATGAGGTGTTTGAAACGTCTGTACAAATGGCGATTCATCTGCAAAAACAACAGCGTGGCGAACGAACCGCTTCCGGTGATGTGAACGAATTTAAAAAGCTGACTCAATCGTTGAGAGACCGGTTGCAAGAATTCAGCGAGACATATTATATTTCCCCTGAAGTTTTGATCGGCCCACGTGGTGAGAAAGGTGAGAAGGGTGAGAAAGGTCAACAAGGAGAAGCAGCTGAAGGAATGCACTTTAATGCTCAAGAGCAGGCCTTCGACTTACAAGGAAATCGCATTATTAACGTTGCGCATCCAATAGGACCGACGGATGTCGTAAACCGAGATTACGTCACGCATGCCTTAACGAGCTTTTTGGATGTTGTAGAGAAATCCCAACGACGTAGAATCAGAAGTGTACACGGACCAGAGGCGCTCCCACTTATGGATGATGAACATGAAGAAGAAGACCCGAAAATAGATCAAATAGCGAGAGATTTTTTGGATACGTTGATTAAAATCATTCACCGCCATCAGCATTACAAGATGGGGCCAGTGTTTCCAACAGTTCCTGGTCCACGTGGTGAACGTGGCCCTCAAGGCCCAGAAGGAAGACCCGGTAAAGACGGCCGTGCTGGAGCTCCAGGAAAGGTTGGTCCGCGTGGTGCGAAAGGCGAGGCGGGGGCAGCTGGTCTAGGCTTCAAATTGGACGCAAAGGGTGACGGATACGACATGCAAAATAAACGTCTTACGAACGTCGCGGTACCAGTGTATGGTAACGACGCGGTTATATTGTCTTATTTTAACAATAGTCTAAACGATCGCATAGGTCCGAAAACTGATGAGACCAATGATGGTATTACATATACTACGGCTCTTGATAAACTTTAGGATTCATAGTTACTGGTGGTGATGTGGAACTAATATATAAGTAGCTGCATTACCAAATAAAACCTATAAAAGCACGTGATGTCAAAGACGAATACCACTCGTGTAAGAGGAAGGGGAGTGTTAGGTTCTATCGCTCGTTTTGGTGGAAAGGTTTTGAACCGTGCTATAGATCTATTGCCTATTGAGCTCCATATTCCGGGGTATAATTATTGTGGTCCGGGGACACACCTGAGTGAGCGGTTGTCCAGGGGCGATCTAGGTATTAATCAACTGGATAGTGCTTGTAAGGAGCACGATATAGCATACTCAAAGTCAAGTGATAGCACAGTACGGGCAGAGGCAGATAGGGTGTTGGCTGAAAAGGCCTGGGAACGAGTTAAGGCGTCGGACGCGAGTGCGAGTGAAAGATCAGCGGCTTGGGCGGTTACTAACCTGATGAAGGCTAAAAGCAAGATTGGAGGAGGGGGTAGGAAGAAACGCGCGCGTAGACGTTCTCGTGTAATGGCAGGACGGGGACTATACCTGAAGCCGTACAAGGTTTCTGGTAAGGGGTTGCGTGTACGGAAGATAAAAAAAAAGAAGAAGCGTTGTTGAGACTACCGGATAGGGCATTGAAGGGGAGTGACATACTGCGCATTGCAAGGATACTGGGATTACCGAGGTTTCGAGGTGTTTTTATGCGTGATGGGTTACCTCCCAGCGTGATGGAGGATGAATGTGCGGTTGTAAACTTGGACACTGTACGAGGGGATGGCACACATTGGGTGTGTTACGTGAAACGTGGTAGTCGAGTAGATTATTTCGATAGTTTTGGTAATTTGCGCCCTCCGCCTGAGCTGGTGCGGTACTGGTGTACGAGCTATGACCGAGTGCACTATAACTATATAAGACGTCAAGGATTAGCATCATTCCGTTGTGGACATCTGTGCATGCAGTTTCTAGCTGCGCGTTGTAAGTAGTAACAATGTTTTCGATTTCCGGTCGAGGTTCCATACTGAAATGTGATGTGTTTCCTCCTATAGACCTAGGTACAGATAGCGAATGGGAAATTGGGCTGATTAATCTTTCCACTTATAATACGGTTCCTAATATAGAGCAGGACGTAAACGATACAATTTTCTTTGGTAGTATTGACGCTGCTTCCCATAAACAGCCCGATGAAGACGGCACGGTTACAGTTTCCACCGAACCACCTGAACTTTTCAAAGGTAGGGCGACGGCATTCTATTCGGAAGCTGAGCGGGTGATACTGGACAATGATAAGGCCAACGCCGGCGTGAGTGTGGTGATCCCACAAGACGCCTACGAATTGGCCGACCTCGAGTACTACATCAAAGAGACGTGTGCGCGCTCCGACATCCCTTTGGATTTCCAACTTAAAGCCAATAATAACACTTTGCATACGGAAATATTCTGTTCGCGTCCGATCGACTTCACTCACCCAAACAATTTCTCCTCTTTGTTGGGTTTCAAAGAACGGGTCTTGGAACCGAACAGATGGCATGTTTCCAAAAACGAAGTGAATATAATCAAAGTTAACAGTGTCCGAGTATTGTGCAATATCGTCCAGGGTTCGTACGATAACGGAAAGGAGACCCATATTATACATGAATTTCCCTTGGCCGTTGACCCTGGGTATAAAATTCTAGAAGCTCCCACAAATGTCATATATTTACCGGTGAACGTGAAGCGGCTTCAGTCTCTCGTCATCCGTCTGGAGGATCAGGACTCGCGGTTGGTGAATTTTGTAAACGAGGTGATCTCTTTGCGTTTACACTTGCGTCGTGTAAGTGGACGAAGACATGAGTCTAGTAATCTTGGGACGCACTCCTTATAAAAGACCCTCACAAGTAACGCCTGCGTTTAGTCGTGTTCGTGGCTTCAGACCGCTAACTCCGAGAAACGTACACTTCCTACGCTCCCTAGGGTTTAAAGTTTATAATAATGTCACACATTTTAAACGTTAAGACTCAACCGAGTTTTGACGGCTCCCTTGTCGGGGACGAATTTCACACACACACTCCTTATGCTAGTACGACGTACCACAATAACGATGAGATCCGGATTCCCATACACCAGCAGGATGTGTACACTCTTCCATCTGAGAGTTTTCTTTATGTAGAAGGTAAGCTCACAGATGATGTGGGATTGGTCCAGACGACGTACAAACTCGTCAACAACTTTGTTCCTTTTCTCTTTGATGAGATCCGCTATTCGATTGGAGGGGTGGAGGTTGATCGTGTAAAGAATGTGGGAATAACTTCAACGATTAAAAATTATCTTACGCTCTCGCCTTCAGACAAGACGACCTCAAATGCCGGGTGGGATGTGGATGGGACGGTGGAGCTAAAGGATGGTTCTTTTTTGGTATTGTACCCTTAAAAGTATTTACTCCCTCTGTTTGAGGATTACAATAAAATTTTACTCAACGTGAAACAGGAACTGGTACTCTTGCGGTCTTCGTCCGATGATGATGCCGTGCTCATGCCTTCAGCAGCGTCCAAGTACAAGTTTACATTGAATAAGGTTTTTTGGAAGATCCCATATGTGCGCGTTTCTGATAGTGTCCGTCTGAGTCTCTTGAAGATTGTAAACAACGACAACCCGATTTCCTTACCGTTTCGGAAATGGGAGTTGCATGAATACCCTTCACTGCCACAGTCTTCGCAGTCGATATGGACTGTAAAGACCTCGTCTCAAAGCGATAAACCGCGTTATGTGATTGTTGCTTTTCAGACCGGACGTAAGGGAAAGGTAACTAAGAACGCTTCACAATTTGACGTGTCCCACGTAAACAACATTCGTTTGTACTTAAACTCAATTTATTACCCGTATGACTCGGTGCATGGTAAACTTCCCTTGTTTTATGATGCCTACGCCCGGTTTAAGTCATCTTATTATTGTGATTCCGGTGATTACCCTCTGTTGGATTTGAAACAGTTTTCCAATTCGGTCCCGCTCTATGTTATTGACTGTTCGAAACAAAATGAGAGCTTAAAGACAGGCGCTGTAGATGTTCGTCTAGAGATCGAGACAAATAACAATATTGCAGCGGACACCACATGTTATTGTATAATTGTCTACGATGAGGTGGTAGAGTACACACCGCTAACGGCGAGTGTGCGGAAAGTGTTGTAAAATTTAAGATTGGGGAGGGGGATTATAGACGGTACTTGTACTATATCTCGTGTGTGTGAAAAAGCGTTAGTCGATGACTGTGCATGAGATGGGTAACATGATGTTTTCTGTGCGGGGTGTTTCCGAGCAGGCCCCTGCTAGTGCTTCCGATCCGGGAACTGACTCTGCTAGCGAGCCGCTTCTTGTTCCTGAGGCCCTACCAGATTTGAGTGCAAAGGAACTTTTTCTCGGTCTCACCTACCCGTTGAGCTCGCGTTCTGATAAGCTCGTTTCTGCCGGGTTGATGGGGAATGGGGGTTATTCTGTGGGGGTACTGCTGACTCATGGTAAGAAGCGTATGGTAATGAGCCATTATAATTGGAACGTGTTTTTGGTGTATTTGCAGGATATAAACACCGCCGTTTCCCAGCGTCAGCCCTCGACATTTGTTTTACGGTCTGTAATGGATGAGGATGCGGTTTCAGTACATGTTAAGCAAGCGTTTGGTAAGTGGTATGTTCAAGTACGGGATGGTGCTAACCAGTTTATTTGTTTGCGTGTAGAGGAGTGGGAGACTTTGTACGCACATGCTCCTGCTCTGTCGCGTCATGTGGTGAATGTGTGGCGGGACGAGGTTGATATTGTTTCGTTTATCTCGCAATGTAAGTCCGGTGAAGAGGAGAACGATACTACGTTACCCCCACTACCGTCGGTAGGTATGTGCTGGTGGAAGGATCGGGTCTACGATGAGGTCATTGCGTTCCGGCGTCTCGAGCGGGTAGGGTCTGCAGCTTAACGTGAATGTACTTTCAATGCTTCCGTTCTTCAACTAAGGTGTAGGTAAGTGAGTTAACTTTAACATTTTTATTTTCCTCTTATTAATTATGGCTTTAGACAAAGTGTGTGTGGTGGATTTTCAGGCGTACCAGGACAATGACAACGACTTTATCGTGAAAGAGTTGTCGTCTTGGATGTAAGCCGCCGGGAATATGTCGTATTGCATTTCAAACCCCCCTATTCGCTGTCTAAATTGTCTCAGAAAAAAAGAAAGACGGTACAGTGGTTAGAGTCCGGTTTTCACATGTTAGCATGGGACAGCGGAAATGTTCGTTATAATACGGATACAATTGTCGCGGTCTGTATGTACTTTACGCCCGAGTTGATTTACGTCAAGGGCTCGCAGAAGGTAAATTTTATGCGTGAGCTCTTGAGTGAGGTTAGCGGTGAAGTCCAGGTCGTGGATCTGGTGACAAAGTCCGTTCCTAGGTACTCTCCTTCCCGACCCTCCATCTGTCCTATTAAACAACACAAGTTTGATGTGAACGCTAAATGTTCGCTAATGTGCGCGCTATTCTATTTTGAATGGATGCAGCGTCCGGCTTCCGGTTTTGACTATACACGGGAAAAGGATCGGCTGGAGTCTTTCACGTCCTGGCCCAGTAAGGATTTTGTACCCACGAAGGTGTTGGCTTCTAAGGGGTTTTACTATAACGGGTCAGGCGATAGCATACAATGTGCCTGGTGTGGCATGATACTTTCTCAGCTGACGGTTCAAATGGATATACGTGAATATCACGCGAAATTTTCCACTTCTTGTCCGTCTGTAGTTGGCTATGTGTTTAACGTGCCCTTGTCGTTAGATCATATAGTGCCGAGGATGACGGAAGTCCCTGGCGCGACCGAAAAGTCCGTAAACTTCCAGAGTGAGTGTGAGAGTGCGTGTGACAGTGAGAGTCCCTGGCGCGGCTTAAACGCCCGTAAACCTTCTGTCAAGATTGCAGGTGAGGACGAGTGGGATGATTAAGGTCCCTGGCGCGGGCTAACCCCCCGTAAACCGCATCATCAAATTTGGATATCGATCTTAAGACAAGGACATGTATACTCTAGTTTGGAAACAAATTTATTTTCGCATCAATACATATTGTAGTAAAAAATGTAAAACCTAAATTTAAAAAAAATTAAAAATGTACTTTAGTCGGTCTTGCCCTATGGGAGTACGTACGCTGCTACCGCTTAGTTGGATGCGCGCATGTTGCGACATGACTGTGTGACGTCAGTGTTGATCGTTGACCCGCAGAATAAAGACAAAGGTCTGGCCTTGAACGTGTTTACTGCCCCCTCCTCCTCCTCTCTTCCACCCGACCGGGCAAACCGCACACCTGCTCGACCTTGAGCGCATATAGACTTGTTTCTTCCCGCCGCTCGCGCGTGTATCGACATGAGCGCGGCTTTGAAGAGGGGAGTATCCCCACCACACCTTTCTTGGCACGGTTGTCGGTCAGGACTGTATCGGTTGTCATTCTATTTCACGATGTTCCGTCTGGAGTCGCTCGTTGAAGATGTTCTTCTCGTTGGAGGTATGTTGGGTGAATTATCCTCTAAGGTGCAAACTATTCAGAGGTTGCTGGTGAATGAACTTTCTACCTTCAAGGCGGAGAAATTCAAAGCTGCTTTCCTACCGCGCGGTCAAGCTGTGATATCGGAAACGTGTCTATGGGAGGATCACCCGGATGGACCGTACTCATGTAATGGGTGTGAGCTTTACGCCTTAATGCGTGATCTGCATGAGATACTTAGTGCCCACGATCACTGGCATATGTGTAGCGACGCGCGGATGTACTGTTCTGTAACCGGTGGTACAGGGTTTTACCATGGCCTTGTGTGTGCTTTATCAAAACTTTTAGAACCGGAGGTGATAGTAATTGATGATCATTCTGATGATGGTGATGATGATGATGTTGTTGTGATTGTTGATGATGGTGACATTTATGAAAAGCCTACGAGAGACGTCGGAACGCAAACAGACTTTTAATTTTCGTCTGCGCCAAATAATCAGCCCTTTTCAGGGCTAAAGTGGTATGATAGGTCTATCGGAGAAGGTCCACTATAAAAAACCTAACGCGCCTAGCTTCAGACCTCTTGGGTGGTGTGGAAGATGAAGCGGTGGTCATAGGCCCGTTTTAGGGGAGGATCCACTTTAAAAAACCAACGTGGGGTGCACCTTGCTTCGTACCTATTTCAGGTGGTGTGGAAGATGAAGCGGTGGTCATAGGCCCGTTTTAGGGGAGGATCCACTTTAAAAAACCAACGTGGGGTGCACCTTGCTTCGTACCTATTTCAGGTGGTGTGGAAGATGAAGCGGTGGTCATAGGCCCGTTTTAGGGGAGGATCCACTTTAAAAAACCAACGTGGGGTGCACCTTGCTTCGTACCTATTTTAGGTGGTGTGGAAGATGAAGCAGTGGTCATAGGCCCGTTTTAGGGGAGGATCCACTTTAAAAAAAACCAACGTGGGTGCGCCTTGCTTCGTACCTATTTTAGGTGGTGTGGAAGATGAAGCAGTGGTCATAGGCCCGTTTTAGGGGAGGATCCACTTTAAAAAAACCAACGCGCATCGCGTACAACCGTGTACCTTTTTTGTGAAGGGGAGTGGTATAATAGGTCTCTCGGAGAAGGTCCACTATAAAGAAACCTAACGCGCCTCGCTTCAGACCTCTTGGGTGGTGTGGAACGTGAAGCTACGATTAACGGGAAGACCTAGGATGCAATGGTGAGTAAAGACTAATATAACCTTATGCTCTACCCTTCGTATCCCTTCTTGTTACTCGGAGGATGGTAGATCTTGGTTTTCGTTAGCTCAATAGGTGTTCTATCTCATGGTCTCTCGTTCGATTCTTTTCTTGATGCACTGGGGCGCTAGATCCAATGAGGGCTGAACTCCTACTAACGTACTACTGCCAATAAAATGCATAATATCTTCAGCTTCCCTTAAATTACACAGTATACATAATAACTGTACCCCCTCTCTACCTGGCCTATGATTTAACTGCCACAGTGATCCTCTAGTTCGAAAAATCATTGAAATATCATTTCTATTCAGCAATACATTTATATAATTATTACTTCCCAAATCCCAACTTAACTGATTAAAAATGGAATGAAATTGTGACCTTCTCGCCCGCATAATAACTGTTTCTCTATAACTTATTCTCATAGAATTTATAAGGTATTGTAATTGTGTCTTCCATTCATTAGCTCCATTCACATCTTCACTTACTTCACATGCATACCTTTCACCCAACTCCTTCCATTCCTTAAACCATCCTACATTCTTTTCAATAATTTTTGTTGCTATAACGCGCGGTAGTCGGTGGTTCTCTAACTTTAAAATTTTCAAAATATAGGACACGTGCAATGAAAACAAATAATAATATAGCCGCTCCCTACCTGTTTCCAAGTATACAATATAATTAGGTGTAGACTGCGGAAGCGAGAACATCTTCTTTATAAAAAACCTCTGTAGCGCCTCTATTTCTTCGTAGGGCTTATATCCCCATACCTGTCCTGCATAACTTACTATCGTCCTAGTTACAGCATTGTAAACTTCCCATTTACTTTTAACTGGTATTTGCTGAGTCATTATACCTTTCCATGTATTATTAAGGCCTGATTTTGCGGCCGCCACCTTCTACCTTATATGCTCTGCAAAATTTAAACTAGGAGTAAACGTAACGCCCAAATATTTATATTTCTTTACTATTACAATTTGTTCATTTCCCCAATACCATTTTTCCCTCTTCGCAAGTCTACCTCCTTTTCTGAATACCATGGCTCTTGTTTTTTCCATATTAACGCGCAAAGCCCACCTATCACAGTAACTTCTAACATTGTTTATCATTCTCTGTAAGCCCTTCACTGTTGAGACCATTACCACTAAATCATCAGCGTAAAGTAACCCCCTAACGTTCAGTTCATCTATCCAAATGCCCTCCTCTAAATTATCTATCAGGTCATTGATATAGAGAGAGAAGAGCGTGGGCGATAACACGCAGCCCTGTCTTACGCCACACGACGTTTCAAAGGCGTCCGTTAATCCATGCGCACACCACACCCGCGCACAAGTACATTTATACATTTCTTTAATAATATTTACAAATTTAAAAGACAATCCCAACTCCCATAATTTATATAACAGTGCCCCTCTGTCAATTGTGTCAAAGGCCGCTTTAAAGTCGACAAACAAACAATACAATTTTGCTCCCCTACCCTGCAATTTTAGTTTTATTAAATTGTGTAAGGTGAAAATGTTATCAACCGTAGAATACCCTTTCCTAAATCCTGCCTGACACTCATTAATAATTTTATTTTTATCTATCCACTTTTGTAATCTAGCTAGTAAAATCCCTGAAAATAATTTTGCAATAGTGTTTATGAACGCAATACCTCTATAGTTCTGTTCCAGTGTTACATCACCTTTCTTAAATATAGGAAATATAATTGATTCTGAAAAATTAGCTGGCATAGTCCCTGTCTCCAAAATCCTATTGTAAAAATTTAATAGTACAATGAAAAAATTTTCTGGCGCTGCCTTATAAAATTCCGCTGGCACACCGTCAGTTCCAGGCGCTTTATTCTCCTTCGTTTTCCCAATAGTCGCCACCAGTTCCAAGTAACTGATAGGAGCATCCATATCCCTGTCCTCTCTGTAAGGGACTGCATAAGCGATAGGAGTAGCAGATCTGCCCACGGCTAATAACCCCTGAAAATCTGTACCCATCTTTCGGCCTGTATGTCCACTGAGCATCTATAATTAGTTCTTTTAAAAATCTTAATCAGCTCCCAGAAATCCTTCGAGTCTTTTACATTACGCAATTTTTCTGTTAACCCACTAAAAAATAACTTCTTTTTGTTTCTACAAAGTCTACCATAATGTTTTTTCTGTTCTAGATATTTACATCTTGTTTGATCACAATTACTTATCCTATATAATTTTAAACATGCAAATACACGTTCTCTTGCTTTCTTACACTGCCAATCAAACCATATTTCCTTGCCTGGTCTAACAATTTTCCCTTTACTTAAAGCATCCCTTCCTGCCGCTTCATATATCCAACTACGTATTTCTGTCATTACCACATCCATGTCCCCCAGCAAAGTAAAGTAGCACCGCGCACCGATCTCCCCAAAGATTGCCTGTACCGCCCCCTATCCACTTTTGACCACATAAGTCTTGGCACCGGCAAAAGCTCATCCCCCTCCTGCGCACGCCAATTCCACTTTAACTTAACCTCGATTGGTAAATGATCAGAAAACTCCTCAGAACCCACCTGGAAGTCCTCAACTATTCCCAATAAATCGGACGAAACACAACATAAATCGATAACAGAGCTACCCATAGCCCCAATGAACGTAAACTCCCCTTGCCTATCACTTTTGGTTCTTCCATTCAACACACATAAATCAAACATATCACACATCTCAAGCACTCTACGACCCCGATCATTCACCACACTATCCTTTGAGTACCTATAAGTACTTAAATCCCAATCCCCCTCAACTACCTCTTCCAGTAAAACTTGGCTATCTGCAATTCGACCATTAAAATCTCCAATTAAAACACAACTACCTAGCTCATTATAAGCTTCCATCACTTCCCATATAGCCAAGAAGTCCTCCTCCCATCTAGTACTGCTACTCAAATATACTGGTACTGGACAAATTGCCGATCCCGTTCTACGTGAAATTTTTAATACATCTCTCCCTTCGACCTTCCGAAAAGAACAATTTTTCGTCTCAATGCACATTTTGCATAGCCTCAACATAAAAATTAGTATTTCACAAAATTTTAAAAAATGAGCAGAAAACGCATTGTTCAACACTCTGTTGGGCCCACGGAATATTGTGAAAATCTGTTCACTCTGCAATCGATTCCTTCACTTAGAGAATGGCTGTTTAGTAACATCCATTATTTACAGAAATAACTCTAATTAGCACCGATTACGGCGTTTACTTTTCTGTTCTTTTATTAGACTGGGTTCAGGAGAAGTACCAAAACATTATTTATATAGCCCATATAAACATCGAGGTTTACCTCGATGTTTATATGGGCGATGTTTATTTTTTTGTTTATAACAAAAAACGTATGTGTTTAGGAATGACATCATCAGTTAGTTTAAAATGTAATAATCGAAATCAATAAATTAAAAGTGCCGGCGACAAATTTTATGACCCTGAAATCGAACAAAGAAGGTTCACACTACCCGTCTCGTCTACCCCTCGGTTAAACCTTACAATTAGCGTCAAAATAAACGATAACATATTTGGATTTATGCTATTCTGTTTAGAAAAGGATAATACACAAAGCAACAGGCGCAAAAGAGATAGAACTTGCATAGAAGAAGCGTAAATAAAAATTGAAAAGACACCACATTATGTTGAGGCGACTTTTTCGACATTTTTTTCATCGAGCATGTTACTTTGTTGAACAAAAAGTATGATATCTTTTGAATGCGTTTATCAATTTGCAATATATAAACGTTGTTTTTTTTGTAATGAATTGCTTTATTTATTTATGTATATATTGCTAAACATATGTTTTTGTATTTTTTACTGATTCTGTGACACTTTTTCGTACTAAAATGATATTACTAAAAGAAAATATTTTTTCTTAAATTTCAATTTTTATTCTGGTCGTAAATGAAAACGGAAAAAATTGGTTTAAACGTTGTTCTAATAACAAATTCTTTATAAATTAATGGTAATTTTTTGAAATTTTTAGAAATGAAACTGAATGAAATAAAAGAGTTTTTATTAGGCGTAAAATGACAGTCCGCGTGATCATAAAAATCTCCGTTCTCGTGGGAATCTTGTGGGATGCATAAAATGTTTTGTTCTCTTCTTGAGTCCATTTTACTAAAAATCGGTTCTAGCGATTTTGATTTAAGTTTGGTAGATTTTAGTCCTAAATATTTCAAAAATTTTAACATATCGCATATCCCGCAGACAATTGGGTCAGAAGTATAGACAAAAATTTAATTTTTTTGTTATGTCACCAGACCAGTAGTAAACAAAGAGCTTTTAAGCAGAAGGTATTTCAGATTTTTATGATACTTAGTATGAGTTTGCCAATTAGTCATACCACCATAACGGACTTTCCTGTTCGACGTGGAAATCCGAAGGAAAATTGTGGTAACAAATTTATCTGTTTGTGGGGGGGGGTGTATGTCGAATTTGAACTTTGAAACGGTGTGTCTGACGGCGAAAGTGAAGAGGATCTTTTTGATTGAGCACCAGTAGATTTGGAATCCATCCTCGGTGTGAGTCCCAGCCATAACGGGGCTCAATAGGGAGGGATTTTTTAAGATTATTTTTGTCTAGCATTAATTACAAAATATTTTAGGTTATTCAGTTAGTTTATTTTTAGGTCTTTATGCAAGGACTTATGCCCTTGAAGCATGGAAGAAAGTCTGTGCCAGTTACTGGTACCACTTACTTTAAATTATTTTAACCTTAGAATGAATTCGAGAAAATATATAGTACATGACATGGATCAATAATGTATTTTTTGTGTCTCGTTATAAATAACAAGTCCAATATTGGCTAAACCATTTTCTACTTCTATAATTTTCTGCCTGGGTTTACCTAAATTTATAATAACATAATACCTTTACGAATAAGCCTATATCACGTGGCATTTTTGTAATTGACTAGTCAGGATTAACAAAGAGGCGTACTACTCATGCCTAGGAAAAGGAGCTCTTCTGGGATGTCCTTCCATAAAAAAATCAAGGAATTTGTATAAAATCACCCTTGTTAATATCTAATATCATCCTACACCATTCGATCCTCTCTGGAACACTGTTGGAATATAACATAACACGAACAATACGACCTATGAATTAGCTAATGAGTTAAAAAAAAAAATTATATTAAATAACGTATTTGTTATAATTGAATTTTACTGAAATAAAAGTGGACTTTATTTCGCTATTTTTTTATATGGACCTAAAAGTAACTTAGTATCTTTTAGCTCTTTATAAATGGCAATTTTTGAACATGTTAGGCACGTAAAAGTGATAGGGCCTATTGTAATATTGTAATGAGTTAACTACTGAAATGAATATTTAATCTACAGAATTATGTTTAGCTCTCCTTGCCGGGTGAGGATAAATTCATCCTCATTTATAATAAAATTCTTTTATAATAAGATTCCTTGAAACAAGACAACAGAAACTCGTAAAATTACTCGTTTACCAACTTGTAAGTAGTACGTTAATAGGAGTTCAGCCCTCATTGGATCTAGCGCCCCAGTGCATCAAGAAAAGAATCGAACGAGAGACCATGAGATAGAACACCTATTGAGCTAACGAAAACCAAGATCTACCATCCTCCGAGTAACAAGAAGTGATTCGAAGGGTAGAGCATAAGGTTTAGCACCAGGTGAGTTAAGCAAAACCAAAATCAACCATTCGCACGGGGTGCGGGAGGGGATCAAAAATTTTGAACTTTTTAACGGAGCCTTGTAGCGAAAAAGTGTATAGAACCTTTTTTGAGCGCCCCTCAACGACGGTTAAGAATATGTAATCAAAGTTGACCTAAGTGTAGCCCCTCGTTAATAAAGCCCAAGAAACGAAATCGAAACATTTATTTTGGGATTCCTATAATAGGATACTTTAAAATTTGAAAGGTAAAAGGACACTTCGCAACAGAGAAGAGAAAGCGGGTCAACACAAACAAGAAGCCTAAACCAGATGTCTATACACACTGCTGGTAGTACAAAACCAGTTCATAGCGACTGTCTGTACCACTCGAATGGAAAGGGGTCATGTCCATCCACCCTGCACGCCTAAGTTGAAGCTAGTCTTATGCGACCACTCCCGTGAGCTACGTCGGTATAAAAGAGTGCGAAAATCAAAGTGGAATTAGTGCAAAACCGTCGGGAAACAGTTAATATTACGTAAAGTGCTGAACCGCGCCGTCTCCCAGACAACACGAAGAGGGGCACCAAATTGCATCTACATCCACCATAACGAACGACGCACACACAAAATGTAAGTTATAAACTGTTAACTGTATAGTAAAGTAAATTAAGACTTTAAAATTCTAAGAAAAATAATTATGTAGTTTAAATACATTCTGTAGGCCTCAGATAACATCGGTACAGTACCATCTCAGAGTTTAAGAACTATTAACATTACATATTTCAAAATATGTTTCTTGCGTTTAAGCCTATAGTAAGCAGCGACCCTCACGAACGCTACCTACGCGGAACATATTACGTTACATTAGTGGGATGAACTAGAATAAGGTAAACAACTACAGTAGGAATATAAGAAAGACAACGTATATTTTAAAGAAATAAAAGTAACAATAAGTAATATAATAAAAGTAACAATATAAGAATGTGAAAAGACGCGCAAGAAATAGGCAAAGACTTAGGAGAAGGTGAAAGTGGTGTAGCTTGCTTCCCGTACTGTAAAAGCGTAGTGCGGTGGACCATTGGACCTAGTTTAAAAAAAAACAAAAAAGTAAAGACAAAACATTAGTGTAATTATTAAATAAAAGTTTAAACAATAATGATATAATCCAAAAATAGTACACCCCCCCCCGTTACATATCGTAAAACAAAAAAAAAACCCAACTCTATTAACCCTTTAGTATGCGTTTTACCTATGCTAAGGTGGGATTAAAAGGAAGGGTGCATGATAAACTAATAGCTAATATGTTAACCTTAGGTGAAAGGAAGTATAGGTAAAACGCATAATGAAGGCAGATACCAGGTTCTTTGTTAGTGTCAAAAATAATAATAAAATAATTTAATATTATCCACTAAAACGTTTGCGTTTAAAAAAAATAAAAGTTGAGACGGAATGAGACCTTAAGATATGTTAAAAGAGAAACCAATTTAGACTCTCTCAATTTGACTCGTACACGGACCCCATACACAGTTAGAAAGAAATATGTTAGTAACACCTAAATAATAGGTTTCAAAACACACTACAAACTACACCCAAATATAGCAAATTCTAGAACAATAAAAACAGTACAATACAAAGCCTTTCAAATGAAAAACGTAAGTTAAAAAATGATAAATCGTACGTAGAAGAAACATTAAATGTTAAAACCTAAATGGAGCGTGTAAGGTCGCCTTAATTGTTCATCAAGAGAGACAACCAACATAAAAAAACAGGTCGTAGCTCTCACACCGCTCAACCTCACACGTAACCTTGAACCACGAGAGTAACAAAGTTAGGTGTGTAAAAGTTGTTCTACCACACATTTTAAAGCATGTTAAAAATTAACATTGTAATATGTTTGATTTTATAAGCGTAATATTGAAAAGGCCCTTTAGCCCTTAAAACCTTGCAGAATTTTTATGGAAGTAATCTTGAATCGATCATCTACATTTATAGTATATAACGATAAATTACAAACATTTTTCTGTATACCCTATCCAAAGATAAAAGCTGATAAAAGTAATCCAATAAGTAAATTAATACAAGCGTGATATCTGAACGGCAATCCGCATGTGTCCTCCAACTGACGCTTATTTAAAAATCTTTCCAATATATTCATATAGGTAAGAGAAAATGACAATCTATCGTGACACACATCTATAATTTAATATATTTTGGGACGTCCAAACAAGCACGAGACTTTCTTTAGCCAACGTAAATAATTTTAAAATCAATTGTGAAACACCAACGCGACATTCTCGCACCAATATGAATTATGAAAACAAGCTATGAATACAATCTTACTTTATATTTAAAAATCGGATGCGAAAAACTCACACGACTATGTCCCCCAATGTAAACCATGAGAAAATAACCAGTTCTTTATAAACTATAGCTCGCATCTGCTTTAAGGTCCAAACAAGCACGAAACTTTCTTTAGCCAACGTAAATAATTTTAAAATCAATTGTGAAACACCAACGCGACATTCTCGCACCAATATGAATTATGAAAACAAGCTATGAATACAATCTTACTTTATATTTAAAAATCGGGTGCGAAAAACTCACACGACTATGTCCCCCAATGTAAACCATGAGAAAATAACCAGTTCTTTATAAACTATAGCTCGCATCTGCTTTAAGGTCCAAACAAGCACGAGACTTTCTTTAGCCAACGTAAATAATTTTAAAATGAATTGTGAAACACCAACGCGACATTCTCGCACCAATATCAATTATGAAAACAAGCTATGAATACAATCTTACTTTATATTTAAAAATCGGGTGCGAAAAACTCACACGACTATGTCCCCCAATGTAAACCATGAGAAAATAACCAGTTCTTTATAAACTATAGCTCGCATCTGCTTTAAGGTCCAAACAAGCACGAAACTTTCTTTAGCCAACGTAAATAATTTTAAAATCAATTGTGAAACACCAACGCGACATTCTCGCACCAATATGAATTATGAAAACAAGCTATGAATACAATCTTACTTTATATTTAAAAATCGGGTGCGCAAAACTCACACGACTATGTCCCCCAATGTAAACCATGAGAAAATAACCAGTTCTTTATAAACTATAGCTCGCATCTGCTTTAAGGTCCAAACAAGCACGAGACTTTCTTTAGCCAACGTAAATAATTTTAAAATCAATTGTGAAACACCAACGCGACATTCTCGCACCAATATGAATTATGAAAACAAGCTATGAATACAATCTTACTTTATATTTAAAAATCGGGTGCGAAAAACTCACACGACTATGTCCCCCAATGTAAACCATGAGAAAATAACCAGTTCTTTATAAACTATAGCTCGCATCTGCTTTAAGGTCCAAACAAGCACGAGACTTTCTTTAGCCAACGTAAATAATTTTAAAATCAATTGTGAAACACCAACGCGACTTTATCGTGGCAACGTATATAACAAAAAGCATCTGTTATTAATAATCAAGTGCATACGCTCACACGACTAGCTCTTGCCATTGTAAAAAATTTTAAAATCAATTGTGAAACACCAACGCGACTTTATCGTGGCAACGTATATAACAAAAAGCATCTGTTATTAATAATCAAGTGCATACGCTCACACGACTAGCTCTTGCCATTGTAAAAAATTTTAAAATCAATTGTGAAACACCAACGCGACTTTATCGTGGCAACGTATATAACAAAAAGCATCTGTTATTAATAATCAAGTGCATACGCTCACACGACTAGCTCTTGCCATTGTAAAATTTTTTAAAATCAATTGTGAAACACCAACGCGACTTTATCGTGGCAACGTATATAACAAAAAGCATCTGTTATTAATAATCAAGTGCATACGCTCACACGACTAGCTCTTGCCATTGTAAAAAATTTTAAAATCAATTGTGAAACACCAACGCGACTTTATCGTGGCAACGTATATAACAAAAAGCATCTGTTATTAATAATCAAGTGCATACGCTCACACGACTAGCTCTTGCCATTGTAAAAAATTTTAAAATCAATTGTGAAACACCAACGCGACTTTATCGTGGCAACGTATATAACAAAAAGCATCTGTTATTAATAATCAAGTGCATACGCTCACACGACTAGCTCTTGCCATTGTAAAAAATTTTAAAATCAATTGTGAAACACCAACGCGACTTTATCGTGGCAACGTATATAACAAAAAGCATCTGTTATTAATAATCAAGTGCATACGCTCACACGACTAGCTCTTGCCATTGTAAAAAATTTTAAAATCAATTGTGAAACACCAACGCGACTTTATCGTGGCAACGTATATAACAAAAAGCATCTGTTATTAATAATCAAGTGCATACGCTCACACGACTAGCTCTTGCCATTGTAAAAATTTTTAAAATCAATTGTGAAACACCAACGCGACTTTATCGTGGCAACGTATATAACAAAAAGCATCTGTTATTAATAATCAAGTGCATACGCTCACACGACTAGCTCTTGCCATTGTAAAAAATTTTAAAATCAATTGTGAAACACCAACGCGACTTTATCGTGGCAACGTATATAACAAAAAGCATCTGTTATTAATAATCAAGTGCATACGCTCACACGACTAGCTCTTGCCATTGTAAAAAATTTTAAAATCAATTGTGAAACACCAACGTGACTTTATCGTGGCAACGTATATAACAAAAAGCATCTGTTATTAATAATCAAGTGCATACGCTCACACGACTAGCTCTTGCCATTGTAAAAAAATTTAAAATCAATTGTGAAACACCAACGTGACTTTATCGTGGCAACGTATATAACAAAAAGCATGTGTTATTAATAATCAAGTGCATACGCTCACACGACTAGCTCTTGCCATTGTAAAGAATTTTAAAATCAATTGTGAAACACCAACGTGACTTTATCGTGGCAACGTATATAACAAAAAGCATGTGTTATTAATAATCAAGTGCATACGCTCACACGACTAGCTCTTGCCATTGTAAAAAATTTTAAAATCAATTGTGACACAGCCACATGACTTTATCGTGGCAACGCATATAACAAAAAGCATCTGTTATTAATAAATTTAAAAATCTGTTGTATCATCCACACACGACTATCTCATACCAACATACATTTGATTCATACATATACCATAAATGTTTAATTGCAGTCTCAATGGATGTCCAGAGTGGTACAGATGATACGGATTTTGAAAGTGAGACCGATTCCGGGAGTGAGACCGATTCCGGGAGTGAGACCGATTCCGGGAGTTATACGTCTTCCTCAAGTGATGCGGAGACAGTTATTATCGTGCATGCAACACCGCCACGCATCACACAGAGGTTGCCCCTTGAAGCGGATTTTAACAAGGAAAACATCCCCCCTGTAAGACGTACACCACGAAACGTAAGAACACATCCTGCAACCTCTGGAGGAATGGCGTCCTCTGAAGGAAGGCTGTCAAAACCAATCAGGATTTAACGTGAGGGTGAGTAATGTAAATTTTTCTTGTTAACGTATTAGCTTGTTAATGCGAAAAGAGCTCGGACCATTTCTTATTTTCTCACGGAAGTCCAATATACAGTTTCTTAAAAATAAATTGATTAGTAGGAACACAGAAAGTAAATACTCACAGCTCATTGGTGGCGAGACAAAACATCGATCCGTACAGCAAAACGTCCATGGCACGCGTTACAATCCCACGTACCAACGTACTTTGACCAAGCGTGAACTCCATTATTGTCGACTGCACGGCACCTAAAATCGCATCGACACGAGCTTCTACAACCATAACAGTGTTCACACAGTTCCACATGCTTTTCCCGCATCCTACAAAGTAAAGAAATTCCTTTATGTAGACGTGGCCATCGTTTACAAACACGACAAGTTCTCCCTCTACGGAAGAACACCAATCGCGATGAATACCTATCCACATCTGCAATAAAGGAACACTTTTCCTTTAGAGCAACTAAAAATATGTGTTGCTCTGGGGTTGGGAAAAAAAAAGCCATGCGTAATGCGTAACACCGCACAGTTAAATATAATATTAGCTCACGTCGACGGAGTGAAAGAAAGCTACGGCACACCAACGTTTGACCATGCCGTGGACCACCAGTTCCAGAAGTACGGGAAGCTACAGGACGAGACGAAGAAGAGGCGGGTGATGTCGTTGAGGTGTGTATGGTGGTCGAGGAGGTAGCTGCAGCTCGAGATGAGGATGAAGTTGCAGGACGAGACGAAGAAGAAGAAGAAGAGGCGGGTGATGTCGTTGAGGTGTGTATGGTGGTCGAGGAAGTATCTGCAGCTCGAGATGAGGATGAAGTTACAGGACGAGACGAAGAAGAGGCGGATGAAGTCGTTGAGGTGTGTATGGTGGTCGAGGAAGTAGCTGCAGCTCTAGTCGAAGATGATTGGCGCGTTGCGGATGATGTGGTGCTGGAATTCATAATGAAGTGTTAACTTACTCTAGTAACAATACAATGAAACTGAATTAAATTGCTTCAGTATTTATACAAAAATAAAAACATATTAAGTTTACATTGACATACAAGTCCACTCCACCCCACCCCACCCCTCCCACCCTCCCTACTACCCCATTGCATACTCACTTACGCGTTCGATACAGACAAGGAAGACGGGGATAACGTCTAATTAGGAAGTAGTCTGGTTAGGTGCACAAATTAACCCAACGTGGGTCAAGTTCATGTATTACAACCCTTTCACAAATTCAATTATTTTACAAAATATGTAAGCATATAGTAATTAAAAACAAAATACATTTTACACTCACCTTGTCATTCATGATGTCGTGTGCTGCGCTTTCTCTTCACCTCCACCCTTACTCCGAATCGACTTCCACAACATACGCAGTGCCATTCACCAACATACAATGACCATCCTATTAAGCGCCCCGTGCGTCCACAGTAACGTGAGTCGTCACACCTACATATGTTTATGTCATTGTCACAGCAAAAACACTGATTGATGCTTCTAGCCCTCCTTTCACGGAAAAACATCAACCCAGTATAACACAGCGGGTACTGGGTGCAAAAGCATACCTCTTGCCCTTCAGTGATTGTAAAAAAAGCCAACCGCATTGCATACAAGCGTATATCTCGTACGAAAGCGCTTCGCTCCCGCAGCCGTGTTATAAAGAGTCGATGTTCTCCCCTAGGGTGCAGAAACGCATGTCTCAGTGAGCCGGCCCCCTCACCTGATAAATTATCGATACGCAGATAATTTATCAGGTGACGTCCTCGGATATTACGCATGGATGTTATTGTGTTAGTACCTGTAGTTGTAGTACCTGTAGTTGTAGTAGTAGTAGTAGTAGTAGTAGTAGTAGTAGTAGCAGTAGTAGCAGTAGCAGTAGTTGTAGTAGTTGTGTCTGTTAGTCCAAATATACAGGCTATAGTAGTTATAGCCCGTAAACGTGTCGATAAGTCCAGCGGTTCATGTGTAGTGTCGGCATCAGCACCCCCTACAGTAGAGTGTGAAGAGAAAGAGGACCTTTGTGATGACATGATTAAAAGAGTAACAGTAAACGAAAACTGTGAACAAGAATGAAAGTGAGCCTGTATTTATATTAAATGAAACGCGGAACATGAAGCATAAAACGTTAGAGTGGGGGAAAGTGGAAACATTAATGTTTATACGAAACGATCTTAAGAAAAAAAAAATGACGAAATTAATAAAGTAAATGCTCATACATAGTTAGCTTACATCGGTATGGCAACTTTCAAAATCAAACCCGTTAGTCCTCTGTGGATGTTCAAGCTTGAAGGCATTATAAAAATCAAAATACTTGATTGCAGTGGTGAATAGGATCCTTGGTTTTAACCCAAGCTCACGCTGCAGTAAGGAGGGCACAACATTTTGAGTAGTTTCCACCCGGCACAATCGAAAAGTCAAAAAAACCATCCCACATTTATCACATAGAAAGGAATAGTCCCCTTTAACGAGATGAAAGTTATATTCCGGAAAGTGAGCGCGTCGCCTACGTACATGGAGCATATCCAGAAACGTTAACCTACACTGACATTCCAAAGTAACAGAATCGGTGGTGTTAGCACAAGCTGCATCCTTAAAGTCCCATGCCCATAAATAATCGGTATACCAGTCCCATGGGTAGAGATCACTGAACGGAAACCGTAGGCGATCAGTACGGTGCGGAATATCCTCTGGATGCGTACCATATAAGCGTCTATAATTTAGAAAACTAGGACCGTTAAAAGAAGATGACCAATTGAGAAAATACGCACGATAAGGGTGAGGTGCCCCTTCATGTTGTAATGTAAAAAAGTTATCTGTGTGATCAGTCATATAATATCTGTCCATGTTGTTTAGTGTCAAAAGCGCCCTAGACCCATGGCTGTGCATATTGGTAAAAGAAAATAGAAGTATAAGGTATATACTTTATTCCCTATAACACAACTTACACACCAAAACGTTATCGCACCCCAAGATAAATAGGAAAAACACCGAGTGACGTCACAACCAGGAGTTTACCAAGGCCTTCAAACGCTTTGTTCGTGTTCACTTTTAACAAGGTTGAGAGAGTTACAAAACATGTTTGACATCTCCCCCACACCCTACAAACATCCGTGCTGACCACTTACGTACAGTAGACATAACCAGCCAACCTTCAAATACTTTGAAAGTCCGCTTCTGACGACACGACCCGGATTTGTACAAAGAACTTCAACTCTTTGTTCCTGTACATTTGTAACAATAGCGAGTGTGTTACAAAACATGTCGACACTCCCCTCTTAAATAACATCCTTGCTGAACACTTACATTAGAATAGCATTACAATATACATAACCAACCAACCTTCAAAGGTGTTTGTTAACGCCAGTCTTACCGGGGTTAATTCAAATTGTTTTCCCCGCTAATCACAATTTTGTTCCTGCCTCTGTTTCTGTGTGACATCATTAAGTCACGTCATCCGTATCCCCTCTCCTCCTTGCATATCCGTCTTCTCCCTACACACTCTTGTCTAAGCTTCCGTGATGAATGGGTGCGTTCTTCTTTCTTGCGCCTAGTGCGTGGCGTGGGTGGCGATTCCCTGCCAATCTCTTCGTTTACAATCAGTCGCTTCGTTTCTCGTCGTTTTACTGCAAAACTAAACTGTTCGTTATTCTATGCTTGTGTGAATTATGTTCTATTGCTTATGTGCTTTTTATTGTAAACTGTCGTAGTGTATTCATTGCAATGTTACCAGTGCGTCTACACGTGCCTATCTACAAGTTTCAAGTCGTTTTATGGATTCCAGGTAAGAACGTTTTCCTTTATTACGGTTAATTATTCAAGTGTGTGTTTCCCTATGTTTCTTTCCTACCATTCATGTCCGTTACCTTTCGTTATTTGGTTCCTCCTATTATTAATTCATTTCGTTTATTCTCTAAATCGTTTTAGCTGTGGTTGGCAGCTGCTGAAAACTAACCTGGTCCTTCGGTTTACGTTAATTATTCGTCTACTAAATGCTGTGAAATTATTCAGTTTAAATTCGTTTCTTTGTCTTTTATTCAGCGTCTTACAAGCGCTAACATTTTTGGTCCGTCGCGGGCAGGATATTATCAGTGCATTTATGGTAATACAGTGTGTTATAAACATATTTCAAGGCTACTTTTTAATTTTTATTAACGTTATTGTGCATTACAATGCTTTAAAAGGTTGTGTTAAAATTGTTATAAATCAGTTTCTTTGTTACGGTTGGGTCGTAGGCGGGGGGGGGGGGTGGTAACCCACGCCATCGTCTAATCGCTTCATTCATCACGTTATATTCGTTGTTAGCCATCTTGGTAACATTTTCGGTCAGTCTGCGCAGACTCCGTTTCATTAGTTCTTCTCAAACCAGTTCGGCGCTCTCCGTTGTCGTATGCATTCTCTCTCCGTAATCAACTGCTGTTTGTTGTCATTGATCCATCAGCTGCTTTCAAAGTGTTTGTTTACATTTCGTCTTATATACTTTAAATAAAAAACATTCAGACGTTATTGTTCATCATTATTCAAGTTAAATGTGTTGTTATATTTTGTCGCTGTTACGAATATATTCATAATACTGTGTCAACGCTATTTATTCGATTTTTACTCATCCGATCAACAAAATTCGGATATTTAATCATTTAAAAATCAATTGTTATTATTTCAATATTTTCTGTTATCTTCAGTCGGTGTTCTTTACCATTCAATATGGATAATTCTGAGTCAATTTTCACAAAATGTCGTCAACTAATCCGATCTTTGGACACATTAACGCAAATCCAATCCAGTACTGGCTCAAACGATGCATTCAAGATTCAGGCTAATCGAATATTCTCCGATTTCCAACCATTGCAAAATCAATTAATGGATTTATTAAATAAGGCATATTCTGAGGACTTTGAAAAACAAATCGCTATCATCCAAACTGAATTTGAAACAAAATATTTTCAAATTATTACCAGCATGTCTAATACTAGTTTAATCGACAACAAACCTAATGCAATTTCACCGGCAACATGTCTTCCAAAAATAAAAATTCCTAGTTTCGATGGAAATCTGTCTGAATTTCAAAATTTTATATCGTTGTACAATGAACTTGTGCATAAATCCGAACAGCTGTCTGACATTCAAAAACTACATTATTTTAGATCAAGCTTACGCGGTGAGCCGTTACAGATAATATCTCATCTGCCTTTAACTTCTGCAAATTACCAATTAGCCTACCAATTAATTAACAACCGATATGCTAACGATAGGCGTGTCGCAAACATGCATTTTTCGCAAATCAGTAATTTCGATAAATTCGCAAGTCCGTCCTATCAAAATTATAAACAATATGTCAGCGTTCATACTTCAGCCGTCGGCGCTCTACAGCTATTAAATATAAACTTAGCTGATTTCCTATTGTTTTCTATAGCATACAACAATTTGGATAATACCACTAGGGAATTATTCGAATCTCAACACGATGCAACTAAGATTCCAAGTTATCTTGAACTATTAAACTTTGTAACTTCCAGAATGCAATCCTTTGAAATGCTACACAAAGCGCAAAACATTGACGCTATTGTTTCAAACGGCGCTAAACCGAATCTCGTCAAACCGGCTATACATAAACCGACTTTTCGTATAAACAATTCGTCACCTAACCTGCTTAGGCGTCAACATTCATTATTAGTAGGCAATTCAAGTGCTAGTAATGAGGCTGTAAATAAATGTCAATTTTGTAGTTCTTCTGCACACAATATATTTAATTGTACAGAGTTTCTCGGTATGCCCGTCAATGCTCGTCACGAGGCCATATTTCAAATGCATAAATGTTTCGGATGCTTAGGTAAACATGCGAGGCGCGACTGCAAGTCTACTAAAACTTGTCGTGTATGCAATTCAGCTAACCATCACACGCTGTTGCACTCGTCAGAAAGTAACTCAAATACAAATACTGTGCGAGAAAATAGTGCCACTGCTATTACATCTAATAAACAACATGTTGCCAAAGGCCAATCTAACAGGCCCAACCGGTCATCGTTTCCAAGTCAATCTAACGTTTCGTCTGCACCTCAGACTAACAATTGTCAAACCAACCATTCAAACATCGATGCTTCTGTACCGGCCTTTAATAACGGTACTTCAACTGAAACAATAAATAATAATTCTTTATCATGTAGATCAGGCAATCAAAGGGTTTTATTAGGCACTGCCGTTATCTTAGTTCAATCGGCTAATGGTGATTACAAACCTCTTCGCTGTGTTCTTGACTCTGGTTCAGAGGCTAATTTAATTACAACTCGTGCAGCTAATGTACTCAATTCTGTAATAACTCCGTGCCGACAAAGTCTGCTCGGCATTTCGGCATCTTCAGCGGAAATACAAGGTTCAACTCAGCTTGTTATTTCGTCCAATAAAAACAAGGCTTTCCGTTTAAGTACTGAGGCGCTAGTTATCTCGAAAATAACCAACAATCTACCTTCCGTATGCTTACCAGATAAATTAGGCAAATTATTCTCTGACAAATTGCTTGCTGACGACCATTTTACACACTCTGGTCCCATCGAAATTCTATTAGGAGCTGAAGTCTTTCCGCATATCGTGTTATCGCATAGCAATGCCATAATCAAAGGCACTCCATCGGCCATCTCTACTGAATTCGGTTGGGTTATTTTCGGGAAACTACCGGCTTTATCCGCCATCGACTCCATGCAAGAATGTACATCGCTTTTCGCTGCTGTTGACTCGCTTCCCGAGATCATGCAACGTTTTTGGGCTTCGGAAGAAATTGCCACCACTCCAGTCGTTAACCCGGATGATGAGCACTGCGAAGAATTGTACACCACTACAACTTCTCGTGACAAATCAGGGCGTTATATGGTTGCGTTACCATTCAAAAATAATTCCGTCAACTTAGATTCCAATCGAGAAATTGCAAAACGTGCTGCTGAGAAGTTTACCGCTAAAGTTGCTAAACAGCCAATTGTCGAACAAAAGTACCACGCCTTCATGCGTGAGTATATTAATTTAAATCACATGTCAATCGCGCCTGCTCCTTCTAACTATGTAATACCACACCATGGTGTGTTTAAAACTGCTGAGCCTAATGGTAAAATTCGTGTTGTGTTCAACGCCTCTTTCCCTGATTCCAAAGGCAATTCACTAAACGACCAATTATTGTCCGGTCCCAAGCTACAAAGGGACATTTGTCAGATTTTAACTTCATTTCGTACACATCAAATTGTCGTTTGTTCGGACATTAAAATGATGTATAGGCAAATACTTGTTAGGCCTGAAGATCGCTCGCATCAGCACATATTCTATAGTTCTGACATTAATTCCGCTCCTCAGGAGTATGAATTAAACACTGTCACTTATGGCGTTAAACCTTCTGCATATTTAGCTCAGCGCACTCTGCTTCAGTTAGTGCAGGACGAAGGCGTTTCTTTTCCATTGGCTTCAAAAGCCATCCAATCGCACACCTATGTAGACGATATTCTAACCGGCGCTTCTAACTACAAAGAAGCAGAACTGCTTATTTCTCAACTAGTTGAATTATTCGCGCGAGGAGGCTTCGAGCTGCGCAAATGGTCTTCAAACAACGCAGAACTACTACGGCGATTTCCAAATGATCATCTTGAAAATCCTATCAGCTTTTCGGACGATACTTCAGCGATCAAGATTCTCGGTCTTCAATGGGATCCTGTTAGTGATTCCTTTTCATACCGTGTTATTCCATTCGATTCAGAGGCTACTAAACGAACAGTATTATCATATCTTGCCAAAATCTTCGATCCGCTTGGCTTCCTTACGCCTCTTACATTTTGGATAAAAAACTTTCTAAAACAACTCTGGAATAGTAACGTACAATGGGACGATCAATTACCTCCACTGTTCGACGATGCTTGGAACAAATTCACTTCCGAGTTATCTGTGCTACAAGGCTTCCGTTTACCTAGATTAATTTCTATCAAACAAGCTGAATATCGGTTATTAGGCTTCTGTGATGCTTCGGAAAAGGGGTATGCTGCGTGCATTTACCTTCACGTACAAACAAACAGCTCAGTCAATGTATTTTTGCTTAAATCTAAAAGTCGAGTGTCGCCGCTAAAAAATGTTACAATTCCAAGGCTTGAACTGTGTGCCGCTCTCTTGTTAGCGCGTTTATTTGAATCGTTGTCAAGTTTTAAAAATTCTATTTCTTGTTGTGAAGTTAGGCTATTTTCTGATGCCAGCGTTGTGTTAGCATGGTTAAAAACTCCGCAACACCGCTTAAAAATGTACATTGCTAATAGGGTGCACAAAATTCTTGATTTGACCAACATAGAACACTGGTCGCACATCTCTAGCGATCAAAACCCCGCTGATGTCGCATCGCGCGGTTCTAATTCTGTTGACTTGTTAAATCACCCGCTTTGGTGGCACGGTCCGCCTGTTTATCGCACGCAGTCTACTGACTGGCCTGCACCAGTCGTTCCGTCAATCGCTGTTGAAAAACTTGACCTACGGCAAGAAAAAATATGTCTCGCCGTCTCCAACGAACATTCGCACTCCGACGAAATATTATTCAGATTTTCTTCGTATTCTCGTATGCTGCGAGTACTAGCTTACGTTATTCGTTTCATTAAACGGTTAAAAACTCCTTCATATAATTTTACACCGTTCTTAACTGCTGAGGAGATTAATAACTCAACAATTCTATGTGCCAAACTCACTCAGTCTCGATACTTTGCTAGTGATATTCAGGCAATCTCTAATGGCAAGCTGCCGTGTAAATCAATCATTTCATTGTCGCCTTATGTAAATAATCAAGGCATTCTTGTTGTAGGCGGTCGCTTAAATCGCTCAGATATTGCTAAAACGGCGCAACATCCAATCCTGTTGCCCAAACACAGTCATCTTACTGAATTAGTCTGTGATTATTTCCATCGGCTTTCATTACATTCTGGACCGCGCACTACACAAGCATTCATATTTCAACAATTTTGGATTTTGTCAGCTCGAACCGTCATTCGTAAGCGCATTCACCAATGTGTTCGCTGCATCAGATACGGCGGACGCCCTTCGCAGCCAATCATGGCTAATTTGCCTGCTTCTCGTGTTTCTGCTGCCCGAGCATTTTCATCAACAGGAGTTGACTATGCAGGTCCATTCTTTGTGAAAAATAATCGATTGCGAAAATCATCAGTTTCTAAAGGCTATTTGTGTATATTTGTTTGTATGTCCACTAAGGCTGTGCATCTTGAATTCGTGTCAGACTTATCTACGGATGCTTTTCTCGCGGCTTTAGACCGTTTCGTTTCTCGTCGAGGTTTGCCCTCTAACATTTACTCTGACAACGGTACAAATTTCGTCGGCGCTAAAAATAAGTTAGCCGAAATCTATCAACAAATTCGCGCTTCATCCACTGCGATAGGCGATCACCTTGCTTTATTGAAAATTAACTGGCATTTCAACCCACCATCCGCACCTAATTTTGGAGGCTTGTGGGAGGCAGCTGTCAAATCTGCAAAACATTGTCTAAATCGACTCATCGGTGATAAACCTTTGCTCTTCGAAGAGTATATCACACTCTTCGCTCGTATCGAAGCTGTATTAAACAGCAGGCCATTGTTCCAATTGTCTTCGGATCCCTGCGAAGGAAAATTAATGCTAACTCCTGGACATTTCATCACCGGAACTTCATTGCTGCAACCTCCTGAAGGCACCGCTCCAGACCAGCTGCAACCTTCATCCAGATGGGAACAACTCAAAACACTCGTTCGTTCGTTTTGGAAACAATGGTCTCGTAACTACTTGCATACCCAAACACAGCGCCACAAATGGTCGCGTGCTTCTGACAATGTTAAAATCGGTTGCACCGTTATTGTGCAAAATTTAAATACTGCTCCTGCCTTATGGCCACTGGGCATAATTACTAACGTGTTTCCCGGCAAAGACAATACTATTCGTACTGCTGAAATTAAAACCGTACAGGGCATTTACGTTCGGCCCGTCTCGAAACTGATTGTCTTACCAGACAATTAGATTCAGTTTCATCTCCATTCGTTTTCATTCTTCGTTTGTTTTCTTCATTCTTCTGTTGTTTTCTTCATTCGTCGTTTTATTTTGCTTCGTTACTGGTTGCCAGCCCTCGCTGGTGATCACATCAAGATACTCCGTTTCCGTTTGCCTCCGCGCAGGCTGTGGAAAATGTCCGTTCGTCGTCGGCCGGGTGCACCCGCGCGTGCATCACGCCACATCAAAATGTTCCGTTCTTCAGGCTTCGTCTTCAGGCTTCGTATTCAGGCTTCGTTCTTCAGGCTTCGTATTCAGGCTTCGTTCTTCAGGCTTCGTTCTTCAGGCTTCGTTTTCGTCTCCAGGCTTCTTCTTCGTTGCTTCGCTTCGTCCCTCCCATGGTGTTTCACGGCGGGCGGGTTTCCAAGGCTTTTGTTTGTATGCTAGGCTTTTCGTTTGTTGGCGTTTTCGTTGCTTCGTTTCCGCTCCCTGCGTTGGTTCAGGGCGGGCGGGCCCGTTTCTTTTCGTCGTTTTGAAAATCATTTTGTCAATGATTTGGCGGGCGGTATGTTAACGCCAGTCTTACCGGGGTTAATTCAAATTGTTTTCCCCGCTAATCACAATTTTGTTCCTGCCTCTGTTTCTGTGTGACATCATTAAGTCACGTCATCCGTATCCCCTCTCCTCCTTGCATATCCGTCTTCTCCCTACACACTCGTGTCTAAGCTTCCGTGATGAATGGGTGCGTTCTTCTTTCTTGCGCCTAGTGCGTGGCGTGGGTGGCGATTCCCTGCCAATCTCTTCGTTTACAATCAGTCGCTTCGTTTCTCGTCGTTTTACTGCAAAACTAAACTGTTCGTTATTCTATGCTTGTGTGAATTATGTTCTATTGCTTATGTGCTTTTTATTGTAAACTGTCGTAGTGTATTCATTGCAATGTTACCAGTGCGTCTACACGTGCCTATCTACAAGTTTCAAGTCGTTTTATGGATTCCAGGTAAGAACGTTTTCCTTTATTACGGTTAATTATTCAAGTGTGTGTTTCCCTATGTTTCTTTCCTACCATTCATGTCCGTTACCTTTCGTTATTTGGTTCCTCCTATTATTAATTCATTTCGGTTATTCTCTAAATCGTTTTAGCTGTGGTTGGCAGCTGCTGAAAACTAACCTGGTCCTTCGGTTTACGTTAATTATTCGTCTACTAAATGCTGTGAAATTATTCAGTTTAAATTCGTTTCTTTGTCTTTTATTCAGCGTCTTACAAGCGCTAACAGTGTTTAAAGTTTACGCTTCTGACGTCACAACCAGGATTTGTATAGTAATAAGACAGTTTACAACAAACAACATTTCGTTACCCTTCATACACAATGTGTTGACGTTGTTGTTTTCCGCATTCGAGTAAAGAAGCGGTTAAAACTAGATTTTGCAACCACACCCAACCGAATACCACTTACAATGCATTACGTATTCGCGAACTAAATACAAGGAAGACACACTAGTAGTAACCTATACACAAGATGATGCAACAATAGTATAAATAACCTCTCAGAGCTTCTGCTAGTATCAGTTCGTACCGAGCCATCGTCTTGAATATGTCTTACTCTGTACTCGCACCTGAAGTCGTTCGCGCCGTAGCCGGGCATGTTGTTCTTCTCCGATGGAACTTTGAAAACACGGAGGACGTTATGGAAGATGTAGCCGGTGTTTTCACTGGATTCGAACCGATCTTGAAAGACCATCTCTTCAGCGAGGCGCAACGTTTGGGTGGTAACGAAAAATGGTACATTTCAATTAAATTAGAACTAATTAAGTTAACCTTTATAGAAAACGAACAGGTAGAAACGAGCACTTCAGTTGTTTTCCATGGATCGTCAAAACAGATTGTGAATATTACAATAAACCAGGAAATGGTGGATACCCAATTTCACGAGTCTGTTGAAAAAATTTATGAGGGACTAAACAAGTTCACATCTGAAGGTAGCGGGTGGACCGTTAAACAGGTGTTGGAATTAGATTTGCATCTTTGCAAGTGTGAACCTCTTTATGGCGCAAAAAGTTCCTTCGTACGCCTCCCAAGGTGGTTGAAGTCGAAACACGCCGTCATAAACATTTACAATCCCGTAGACGAGATGTGCTTTGTGTGGAGTGTACTTGCCCATATCAAAGATACCAAAGCTCATTCACCGCGATACACCTTTTACAAGAAACATTTAAACTTACTTGACATGCGCGGAATAGAATACCCTGTTAAACTGAAAGACATTTCAAAGTTTGAAAAACAGAACCCCACAATCGCGGTTAACGTACTAGGATTTGACCATGACACTAAGACAGTAACATGTTTAAGGACGACAATGCATAGAGACAGACAACACATGGTACAGTTGTTGCTTGTAACAGACCCCGAAAGTAACAGGTCCCATTACACGCTTATAAATATGAAACACGGGGCGAACGGGCTTTCACGGCTCCTGTCGGGTTTAACCGCTTCTAATAGTGCATGTCACTATTGTCCCTTCTGTTTGCATAGGTTCTCTGCTCCTTACCCAGCCAAGGCCAAAATAAACCTCGATAAACACATTAAACTGTGTAGTAAATTCGAGGTGCAAAGAATCAGATACCCAGACCCTGCAACAGAACACGAGTCTGTTATGAAGTTTAGAAATTACACGCCTACCCTACGTGCACCGTACACCGTCTATGCCGACTTTGAATCTTTCTTACTTCCTGTACAAACTGCTTTGCCTTCCGGTGTAAAGGGGTACACAACCATGCGCCATCACCACGTTGCCTGTGGGTATTGCTTTGTCATTGTAGATGAGCTTGGAAAAATCGTGTACGGCCCTATCTCCTATCGCGCCAAAAGCGTAGAGGAAGATGTGGTATCGCATATGCTAGATATACTACTAGCAAAAGCAGACGAATTGGAAACCGTAATGAAGCGGGAAAAGCCTATGGTCATAACAGCCCATCAAACATCCGAGTTTACAAAGGCTGTGCATTGCTGTTTGTGCAAAAAAGACCTCGGTACAGACCGAGTGAGACACCATTCTCACACAACCGGACTGTATATTGGACCCGCGCACAATGAATGTAATTTGAGTTGTTCACGCACTAGTCACATCCCCGTGTTTTTCCACAACTTTCGCGGCTATGATAGTCATTTTATAGTTCAGGGAATTAAAGGGTACAAAAATAGAAACATGTCATGCATAGCAAACAGTTCCGAAAAATTTATGAGCTTGACTTTGGGTCCACTCAGGTTTCTCGACTCGCTCCAATTTTTAAACGCATCTTTAGACACCTTGGTAAAAAACCTTGCCCAAAATCAAGACGCACCGGAGACAAACTTCAAGTGTCTATCGTCTATCTTTACAGACCCTGAAAAACGCACCCTGCTATTGCGTAAAGGTGTCTTCCCTTACGAATACATGACAGAGCCCACAAAATTTTTAGAAACATCTCTACCACCACGCGATGCCTTTTACAGTTCTCTTACCAAAGAGACAATTAGCGAAAGCGAATATCAGCACGCTACCCACGTCTGGAACGCGTTCGAGGTCGGTACAATGGGTGATTACCATGATTTGTACCTCTTGACCGATGTTTTGCTGTTGAGTGATGTTTTTGAAAATTTCAGAGACCTAGCCATGCATCATTACTCCTTAGACCCATGCCACTACTTTTCACTCCCTCATTTCGCCTGGAACGCTATGTTGAAGATGACTGGAGTCAGACTGGAGTTGTTGACTGACCCAGACATGCATCTGTTTTTTGAAACGGGAATCCGTGGTGGTGTGGCACAGATTGCAAACCGTTATGCCAAGGCGAACAACCCGCTTTTACCTGATCAGTACGATCCATCACAACCAACCACGTGGATTCAATACTATGATTGCACAAATTTATATGGAACCGCGATGGTGGAGTCGTTACCGTACGGATGCTTCCGTTGGTTATCCGAGCAGGAAATCGATGTACTCGATTGGGAGACCGTCTCGGAGGACAGTGACGATGGATATGTGATGGAAGTGGATTTAGAATACCCCGAACATTTGCATGATCTGCATTCGGACTATCCGCTCGCCCCAGAGTCATGGCTCCCTCCCAAAAACAAGCTTTCCCCATTCCTTAACGCTCAGAATACAGGACACGTACCAAAACTGATGACGACACTATACGATAAGACCAATTACATTACACACTACAGGAACCTGCAGCTTTACACTCAGCTAGGCATGAAAGTGAAAAAAATTCACAAAGTCCTGGCATTCAAGCAGTCCCGATGGTTAGAACCTTACATTCAATTTAACTCCGACCTCCGTAAACTCGCAAAGAACGATTTTGAGAAAGACTTTTTTAAGTTACTCAATAATGCCGTTTACGGGAAAAGCCTAGAAAATGTGCGAAACCGTACAAAGTTCGACTTAGTTACAGACAAACGAAAACTTAACAGACTTGTAGCTCAGCCCCAACTAAAGAGGTGGTACCCGATAAACGAAGAACTGGCGGGGGTCATGTCAAAAAAAGGAGTTATTTATCTTAACCGTCCGATATACGTGGGCTTCTGTGTTTTGGACATCAGTAAATATTTTATGTATAGATTTCATTACAACTATTCTGTTAAGAAATACGGTAACAAAATCAAGTTGCTTATGACCGATACAGATTCGCTTGTCTATGAAATCCAGACAGAAAATATTTACAATGATATGGTCCCTGATCTTTCACGATTTGACACCTCCGACTA
Source organism: Catonia carolina (assembly GCA_035578175.1). Taxonomy (NCBI): domain Eukaryota; kingdom Metazoa; phylum Arthropoda; class Insecta; order Hemiptera; family Achilidae; genus Catonia; species Catonia carolina. The sequence goes on from JAQMRL010000004.1 coordinate 8,786,820, forward strand.
CCCGGAAGACCATCAATGTTATAGCACTGTCAACAAGAAGCGTCTGGGTACTTTCAAGGACGAAATGAAAGGACGCCCACTTAGAGAGTTTGTAGGATTACGAGCTAAAATGTACTCGCTTCTTCCCTATGATAAGGTGACTAAAAAAGTCGCAAAAGGGATCCCAAGGGTGTCGATAGAGAAAGATCTTCGCCACGAACGCTACCTGGAGTGCTTGTTTCACCTTAAATTAAAATTTACAAAGGCCAGCCTAATACGGAGTTACGCTCACCAAATATATACAGTTGAACAGTGCAAACTTACTCTATCCCCTTTCGATGACAAACGATACGTACTACCAAACGGACGTGACACAATAGCTTACGGACATTACTCCCTTAGGTAAAAGGCGACGTTGATGAGATGGTGTTTTAAAATCGGAAGGTGAAGTAGCTGCATGTTCGGACGTGTTTGTGACCTTGAGCGGCGCGACAACTTGGAGGCGGCAGAGTAAGGCTTCATCACCCTGACATTAGATGCTGAGCGAAGGTCATGCGCAGGTGAGTTTCAAAATATTATGTAATACTTTAGACTTAGGACATGTTGAGACAGGTTCGTGAGTGTCATCATTCCTTACAAAACGGTTTGACCTTGATCGTGTAGGCGTTCCATCCGTAGTGTTTTATTTTTAGATTTAGTCTCCCATTATGTTTATATATATGAGTTACTTTAATACCGCGTCATTTCTACTCCAGCCATGACACAGTCAAGAATGGAATCGTTAGTACAGCGTTTCAATACAGTCGCAGATGCGTCGTATCCTTCCATCAAGAAAGTACAGGATCTAATCGCTACTATGCCCTATCGTATAGAGACTATAGAAAAATTAATTACTCGCTACGGGCCGACTTTATTTGTCACGCTTTCCACTCCGATAGAGACCACGCCGTTTGGTGTGTACCTACCTTCAGTGTATTACAACCGGTTTACAGAGACCGAAGTGGCCCTTTTGGCAGTATCCGGCTTATGTCTGATCCGGAGCGATAAAAACGATCTGAAGCTCTGTAAAATTTAAGAACAGAGAGTGTATAGTCCCTCACGGGGCTACCCCCTCAAGGTCCTTCTTGGGATGGTTGACGAGGCTTGACGTGCCGAGGGGGCTTAAAGTATTTAAAGCACTGTCCTCTTTTTGTAAAGGGTAGTGGTTCAAATACCGACCAATCGTCAACTTTAAAACATGAGTGTAAAAGCGGCTATAGCGAATGAGTTACACGCAGCGGTTCGTAAACGGTTTCCCACGCGTAAGACTGTCTTGAAAGGAAGGAACGATCTGATGCAACTGGATTTGGTAGAAATGATTCCGTACGCAAAGGTGAACGGTAATTTCAAGTATATTTTGACCGCGATAGATTGTTTTTCAAAGTTCGCTACAGCTGTAGGTGTTAAGAACAAGACCGGCGCGGCCGTAGCGAGCGCGTTAGCACCGATACTTGCTATACTATCCACTTCGTGGATAGACAAACACGACCTTATATAAGTCAAGTGCATCGTCTAAACAGGATCAGTGCTAATATGAAGTTTACGCAACACGGCGATGACATTGAAATTGAAAACTTTGATGGACTGACCCCTGAGCCGATTTGTAGACGTCACGGTAGTTTACTCCCATCAAATGTTAGGTGTATTCTATGTGGACCATCAAACTGTGGGAAAACGAATCTCGTTTTGAACTTGTTGTTTGGTGTTAACGGCGTTCGCTTTAAGAATTTGTATGTATTTTCTAAATCCTTGAACCAACCTAAATACAAACTTTTGACCGCGGTAATGAAAGGCCTACCTGAGATCGGATACTTTACTTTTAGCGAGAACCAATGCGTACCCCACCCTAACGAAGCTAACCCCGATTCTGTAATGGTTTTTGATGATGTTGCCTGCGAAAAGCAGGACAATATACGGAATTATTTCACCATGGGGCGTCACAACAATTTGGATGTGTTTTATTTGGCTCAAACGTACAGTCACATCCCCAAACAATTGATACGTGACAACTGTAACTTGCTTGTGGTGTTTAAACAAGATGACTTGAATTTGCGTCATGTTTACAACGACCACGTTAACACTGACATGACCTTGACCCAGTTTAGAGACTTGTGCTCGTACGCTTGGAACAATTCCTCGAATGCTTTTTTAACAATTGATAAAGAGAGCCCCATCAACTGTGGAAGGTACCGGGTGGGTTTCAACACATTTGTGACCCAAAAATACATGCGTTTTGTGACTTCCTCTGTTATTTATTGCAACGTCAAAGTCAAAGGAACATCTCGTACAGCAATTGGCGCGTTTGCGGGAAAATATTAAACGGAAACATCGGGCGTTCAGTACCGGTGTTCTGGCTAGTGAAGAAACTTTACAGAAGCAGTTTAAACCTATAGTAGATCCCCTAAAGAAACTCGTAGCAGACAGCACCCTCGGTTCTAAAATTAAAAAAGAAGAGTCTGTATTTGAAGATAGCAAACCTTACGGTGGTAGGGGTGAAAACACAGATTTTCAGGTATTTAGGGACGCGCTAGGACTACCTGCTAGCCCTCCATCTCACACACAACAAGGCCCTAGTAACACACCTGTACCGAGTAGGTTCAGTTCGCTGTATCAATTCTCTACATCACCATCCACTTCTTCTCCCTTAAGACGAAAATACCTTAAGGAACATGTTTACGATACAACAGGGGATATGGATTTTGTATATGGGGCACGAGTTGTTGACAACAAACTTATGATAGGGAACAAGCCGATCTCTTTCGAAGGTGAGGACATAGTTATTGATGGCACAAGTAAATATACGGGAACTGAAGGACTTTACGAATTAATTTTCAAAAAACACCCGGACACAAGCAAAATTGAACAAAGCGACTATGACAATTATAAACACATACTGATTGAAACCAGTGCGCACAAGCAGCGCTACCAACCAGACTCCCACATAAATTCCAACAAGGGGATCAAATATAAAACTATAATCAGACCTCTTTTTCTAGAGACTCACGAGATAGTTGGACGGACTGGTAAAGGAATGGTGTTGAGTAGGAACCCCGTAGACTACATTCTATGGGATGACCCCAACGAGCTATGCGAGCGAATGCGGTTGCTTTTGGCATCCGAACAGGCCGGTAACCGTGCACACTCTAACGAGATCATGTCGATAATCGAAGAGCTAAGGGAGGCTGGTATTATAAAAGGGCGTGGAAGGTTTTGAATTTAGTCATAACCGTCATGAGCATAGACAAGTTCGGACATTCAAACAGAAACAATAGGCGGGACAGAGGGGTGCATCGTCCACCTATCACTATCCAACCCGGCGGGGTCCCCTATAAGTTGACTGCGGACGGTGACCTCGACTTTCAAGGCAAAGGGTTGCGTAATTTAAAACCTCCCATAACACAAAACGATGCAGTACGTAAGGGAGACTGTATCGTGTTTGATCCCGACTCCTCCACGATTGATGTGAAAAAGAGAAAAATTATCAACTTGGGTGATCCAGAAACGGACGTCGACGCGATCAACCTGCGGGTTATGAAAAAAAACTGTTTGACAGCGGATCTGTCTGAAAACTTTTACGATGCCAACTCTATGCGAGTAAAAAATGTTGGTGAACCCGTTGAACAAAATGATGCGGTACCAGTCCAATACCTGGCAAGGAACTACGCCACCAAGGCGGACATGCGCACCACTCTAGAAGCGACATCATCAGCAACAGCAGCCCTGGCGGCGAGTCTAGACGCAGTAGTGGTAGGAGCAGCATCAACAGATTCCGAAGGAAATCCAACGTTCAACAAGAAACGCCTGACGGGGGTGGGTACGCCCATCCACGACCAAGACGCGGTCACCTAGACATGCAGGATTATGTGGTGAAAAATGTAGGCGTACCCAATGATGACACCGATGCCGTCACACTCGGTTATTTAAACTGGAACTATGTGAAACAGTCAGCTTTTGAAAAGGCGCTTCTGTTTGCTGATGACAAGAAAACTGTAGACGTGAAACGATGTAGGCTCGTTAATGTTGGAACCGGTTCACGTGAGACCGATGCGGTCAATGTTGAACAAGTTAGGGAGATTTGCAATGAGGTGTTTGAAACGTCTGTACAAATGGCGATTCATCTGCAAAAACAACAGCGTGGCGAACGAACCGCTTCCGGTGATGTGAACGAATTTAAAAAGCTGACTCAATCGTTGAGAGACCGGTTGCAAGAATTCAGCGAGACATATTATATTTCCCCTGAAGTTTTGATCGGCCCACGTGGTGAGAAAGGTGAGAAGGGTGAGAAAGGTCAACGAGGAGAAGCAGCTGAAGGAATGCACTTTAATGCTCAAGAGCAGGCCTTCGACTTACAAGGAAAGCGCATTATTAACGTTGCGCATCCAATAGGACCGACGGATGTCGTAAACCGAGATTACGTCACGCATGCCTTAACGAGCTTTTTGGATGTTGTAGAGAAATCCCAACGACGTAGAATCAGAAGTGTACACGGACCAGAGGCGCTCCCACTTATGGATGATGAACATGAAGAAGAAGACCCGAAAATAGATCAAATAGCGAGAGATTTTTTGGATACGTTGATTAAAATCATTCACCGCCATCAGCATTACAAGATGGGGCCAGTGTTTCCAACAGTTCCTGGTCCACGTGGTGAACGTGGCCCTCAAGGCCCAGAAGGAAGACCCGGTAAAGACGGCCGTGCTGGAGCTCCAGGAAAGGTTGGTCCGCGTGGTGCGAAAGGCGAGGCGGGGGCAGCTGGTCTAGGCTTCAAATTGGACGCAAAGGGTGACGGATACGACATGCAAAATAAACGTCTTACGAACGTCGCGGTACCAGTGTATGGTAACGACGCGGTTATATTGTCTTATTTTAACAATAGTCTAAACGATCGCATAGGTCCGAAAACTGATGAGACCAATGATGGTATTACATATACTACGGCTCTTGATAAACTTTAGGATTCATAGTTACTGGTGGTGATGTGGAACTAATATATAAGTAGCTGCATTACCAAATAAAACCTATAAAAGCACGTGATGTCAAAGACGAATACCACTCGTGTAAGAGGAAGGGGAGTGTTAGGTTCTATCGCTCGTTTTGGTGGAAAGGTTTTGAACCGTGCTATAGATCTATTGCCTATTGAGCTCCATATTCCGGGGTATAATTATTGTGGTCCGGGGACACACCTGAGTGAGCGGTTGTCCAGGGGCGATCTAGGTATTAATCAACTGGATAGTGCTTGTAAGGAGCACGATATAGCATACTCAAAGTCAAGTGATAGCACAGTACGGGCAGAGGCAGATAGGGTGTTGGCTGAAAAGGCCTGGGAACGAGTTAAGGCGTCGGACGCGAGTGCGAGTGAAAGATCAGCGGCTTGGGCGGTTACTAACCTGATGAAGGCTAAAAGCAAGATTGGAGGAGGGGGTAGGAAGAAACGCGCGCGTAGACGTTCTCGTGTAATGGCAGGACGGGGACTATACCTGAAGCCGTACAAGGTTTCTGGTAAGGGGTTGCGTGTACGGAAGATAAAAAAAAAGAAGAAGCGTTGTTGAGACTACCGGATAGGGCATTGAAGGGGAGTGACATACTGCGCATTGCAAGGATACTGGGATTACCGAGGTTTCGAGGTGTTTTTATGCGTGATGGGTTACCTCCCAGCGTGATGGAGGATGAATGTGCGGTTGTAAACTTGGACACTGTACGAGGGGATGGCACACATTGGGTGTGTTACGTGAAACGTGGTAGTCGAGTAGATTATTTCGATAGTTTTGGTAATTTGCGCCCTCCGCCTGAGCTGGTGCGGTACTGGTGTACGAGCTATGACCGAGTGCACTATAACTATATAAGACGTCAAGGATTAGCATCATTCCGTTGTGGACATCTGTGCATGCAGTTTCTAGCTGCGCGTTGTAAGTAGTAACAATGTTTTCGATTTCCGGTCGAGGTTCCATACTGAAATGTGATGTGTTTCCTCCTATAGACCTAGGTACAGATAGCGAATGGGAAATTGGGCTGATTAATCTTTCCACTTATAATACGGTTCCTAATATAGAGCAGGACGTAAACGATACAATTTTCTTTGGTAGTATTGACGCTGCTTCCCATAAACAGCCCGATGAAGACGGCACGGTTACAGTTTCCACCGAACCACCTGAACTTTTCAAAGGTAGGGCGACGGCATTCTATTCGGAAGCTGAGCGGGTGATACTGGACAATGATAAGGCCAACGCCGGCGTGAGTGTGGTGATCCCACAAGACGCCTTCGAATTGGCCGACCTCGAGTACTACATCAAAGAGACGTGTGCGCGCTCCGACATCCCTTTGGATTTCCAACTTAAAGCCAATAATAACACTTTGCATACGGAAATATTCTGTTCGCGTCCGATCGACTTCACTCACCCAAACAATTTCTCCTCTTTGTTGGGTTTCAAAGAACGGGTCTTGGAACCGAACAGATGGCATGTTTCCAAAAACGAAGTGAATATAATCAAAGTTAACAGTGTCCGAGTATTGTGCAATATCGTCCAGGGTTCGTACGATAACGGAAAGGAGACCCATATTATACATGAATTTCCCTTGGCCGTTGACCCTGGGTATAAAATTCTAGAAGCTCCCACAAATGTCATATATTTACCGGTGAACGTGAAGCGGCTTCAGTCTCTCGTCATCCGTCTGGAGGATCAGGACTCGCGGTTGGTGAATTTTGTAAACGAGGTGATCTCTTTGCGTTTACACTTGCGTCGTGTAAGTGGACGAAGACATGAGTCTAGTAATCTTGGGACGCACTCCTTATAAAAGACCCTCACAAGTAACGCCTGCGTTTAGTCGTGTTCGTGGCTTCAGACCGCTAACTCCGAGAAACGTACACTTCCTACGCTCCCTAGGGTTTAAAGTTTATAATAATGTCACACATTTTAAACGTTAAGACTCAACCGAGTTTTGACGGCTCCCTTGTCGGGGACGAATTTCACACACACACTCCTTATGCTAGTACGACGTACCACAATAACGATGAGATCCGGATTCCCATACACCAGCAGGATGTGTACACTCTTCCATCTGAGAGTTTTCTTTATGTAGAAGGTAAGCTCACAGATGATGTGGGATTGGTCCAGACGACGTACAAACTCGTCAACAACTTTGTTCCTTTTCTCTTTGATGAGATCCGCTATTCGATTGGAGGGGTGGAGGTTGATCGTGTAAAGAATGTGGGAATAACTTCAACGATTAAAAATTATCTTACGCTCTCGCCTTCAGACAAGACGACCTCAAATGCCGGGTGGGATGTGGATGGGACGGTGGAGCTAAAGGATGGTTCTTTTTTGGTATTGTACCCTTAAAAGTATTTACTCCCTCTGTTTGAGGATTACAATAAAATTTTACTCAACGTGAAACAGGAACTGGTACTCTTGCGGTCTTCGTCCGATGATGATGCCGTGCTCATGCCTTCAGCAGCGTCCAAGTACAAGTTTACATTGAATAAGGTTTTTTGGAAGATCCCATATGTGCGCGTTTCTGATAGTGTCCGTCTGAGTCTCTTGAAGATTGTAAACAACGACAACCCGATTTCCTTACCGTTTCGGAAATGGGAGTTGCATGAATACCCTTCACTGCCACAGTCTTCGCAGTCGATATGGACTGTAAAGACCTCGTCTCAAAGCGATAAACCGCGTTATGTGATTGTTGCTTTTCAGACCGGACGTAAGGGAAAGGTAACTAAGAACGCTTCACAATTTGACGTGTCCCACGTAAACAACATTCGTTTGTACTTAAACTCAATTTATTACCCGTATGACTCGGTGCATGGTAAACTTCCCTTGTTTTATGATGCCTACGCCCGGTTTAAGTCATCTTATTATTGTGATTCCGGTGATTACCCTCTGTTGGATTTGAAACAGTTTTCCAATTCGGTCCCGCTCTATGTTATTGACTGTTCGAAACAAAATGAGAGCTTAAAGACAGGCGCTGTAGATGTTCGTCTAGAGATCGAGACAAATAACAATATTGCAGCGGACACCACATGTTATTGTATAATTGTCTACGATGAGGTGGTAGAGTACACACCGCTAACGGCGAGTGTGCGGAAAGTGTTGTAAAATTTAAGATTGGGGAGGGGGATTATAGACGGTACTTGTACTATATCTCGTGTGTGTGAAAAAGCGTTAGTCGATGACTGTGCATGAGATGGGTAACATGATGTTTTCTGTGCGGGGTGTTTCCGAGCAGGCCCCTGCTAGTGCTTCCGATCCGGGAACTGACTCTGCTAGCGAGCCGCTTCTTGTTCCTGAGGCCCTACCAGATTTGAGTGCAAAGGAACTTTTTCTCGGTCTCACCTACCCGTTGAGCTCGCGTTCTGATAAGCTCGTTTCTGCCGGGTTGATGGGGAATGGGGGTTATTCTGTGGGGGTACTGCTGACTCATGGTAAGAAGCGTATGGTAATGAGCCATTATAATTGGAACGTGTTTTTGGTGTATTTGCAGGATATAAACACCGCCGTTTCCCAGCGTCAGCCCTCGACATTTGTTTTACGGTCTGTAATGGATGAGGATGCGGTTTCAGTACATGTTAAGCAAGCGTTTGGTAAGTGGTATGTTCAAGTACGGGATGGTGCTAACCAGTTTATTTGTTTGCGTGTAGAGGAGTGGGAGACTTTGTACGCACATGCTCCTGCTCTGTCGCGTCATGTGGTGAATGTGTGGCGGGACGAGGTTGATATTGTTTCGTTTATCTCGCAATGTAAGTCCGGTGAAGAGGAGAACGATACTACGTTACCCCCACTACCGTCGGTAGGTATGTGCTGGTGGAAGGATCGGGTCTACGATGAGGTCATTGCGTTCCGGCGTCTCGAGCGGGTAGGGTCTGCAGCTTAACGTGAATGTACTTTCAATGCTTCCGTTCTTCAACTAAGGTGTAGGTAAGTGAGTTAACTTTAACATTTTTATTTTCCTCTTATTAATTATGGCTTTAGACAAAGTGTGTGTGGTGGATTTTCAGGCGTACCAGGACAATGACAACGACTTTATCGTGAAAGAGTTGTCGTCTTGGATGTAAGCCGCCGGGAATATGTCGTATTGCATTTCAAACCCCCCTATTCGCTGTCTAAATTGTCTCAGAAAAAAAGAAAGACGGTACAGTGGTTAGAGTCCGGTTTTCACATGTTAGCATGGGACAGCGGAAATGTTCGTTATAATACGGATACAATTGTCGCGGTCTGTATGTACTTTACGCCCGAGTTGATTTACGTCAAGGGCTCGCAGAAGGTAAATTTTATGCGTGAGCTCTTGAGTGAGGTTAGCGGTGAAGTCCAGGTCGTGGATCTGGTGACAAAGTCCGTTCCTAGGTACTCTCCTTCCCGACCCTCCATCTGTCCTATTAAACAACACAAGTTTGATGTGAACGCTAAATGTTCGCTAATGTGCGCGCTATTCTATGTTGAATGGATGCAGCGTCCGGCTTCCGGTTTTGACTATACACGGGAAAAGGATCGGCTGGAGTCTTTCACGTCCTGGCCCAGTAAGGATTTTGTACCCACGAAGGTGTTGGCTTCTAAGGGGTTTTACTATAACGGGTCAGGCGATAGCATACAATGTGCCTGGTGTGGCATGATACTTTCTCAGCTGACGGTTCAAATGGATATACGTGAATATCACGCGAAATTTTCCACTTCTTGTCCGTCTGTAGTTGGCTATGTGTTTAACGTGCCCTTGTCGTTAGATCATATAGTGCCGAGGATGACGGAAGTCCCTGGCGCGACCGAAAAGTCCGTAAACTTCCAGAGTGAGTGTGAGAGTGCGTGTGACAGTGAGAGTCCCTGGCGCGGCTTAAACGCCCGTAAACCTTCTGTCAAGATTGCAAGTGAGGACGAGTGGGATGATTAAGGTCCCTGGCGCGGGCTAACCCCCCGTAAACCGCATCATCAAATTTGGATATCGATCTTAAGACAAGGACACGTATACTCTAGTTTGGAAACAAATTTATTTTCGCATCAATACATATTGTAGTAAAAAATGTAAAACCTAAATAAAAAAAAATTAAAAATGTACTTTAGTCGGTCTTGCCCTATGGGAGTACGTACGCTGCTACCGCTTAGTTGGATGCGCGCATGTTGCGACATGACTGTGTGACGTCAGTGTTGATCGTTGACCCGCAGAATAAAGACAAAGGTCTGGCCTTGAACGTGTTTACTGCCCCCTCCTCCTCCTCTCTTCCACCCGACCGGGCAAACCACACACCTGCTCGACCTTGAGCGCATATAGACTTGTTTCTTCCCGCCGCTCGCGCGTGTATCGACATGAGCGCGGCTTTGAAGAGGGGAGTATCCCCACCACACCTTTCTTGGCACGGTTGTCGGTCAGGACTGTATCGGTTGTCATTCTATTTCACGATGTTCCGTCTGGAGTCGCTCGTTGAAGTTGTGCTTTACGCCTTAATGCGTGATCTGCATGAGATACTTAGTGCCCACGATCACTGGCATATGTGTAGCGACGCGCGGATGTACTGTTCTGTAACCGGTGGTACAGGGTTTTACCATGGGCTTGTGTGTGCTTTATCAAAACTTTTAGAACCGGAGGTGATAGTAATTGATGATCATTCTGATGATGGTGATGATGATGTTGTTGTGATTGTTGATGATGATGATGGTGACATTTATGAAAAGCCTACGAGAGACGTCGGAACGCAAACAGACTTTTAATTTTCGTCTGCGCCAAATAATCAGCCCTTTTCAGGGCTAAAGTGGTATGATAGGTCTATCGGAGAAGGTCCACTATAAAAAACCTAACGCGCCTAGCTTCAGACCTCTTGGGTGGTGTGGAAGATGAAGCGGTGGTCATAGGCCCGTTTTAGGGGAGGATCCACTTTTAAAAAAACCAACGTGGGGTGCACCTTGCTTCGTACCTATTTCAGGTGGTGTGGAAGGTGAAGCAGTGGTCATAGGCCCGTTTTAGGGGAGGATCCACTTAAAAAAACCAACGTGGGTGCGCCTTGCTTCGTACCTATTTTAGGTGGTGTGGAAGATGAAGCAGTGGTCATAGGCCCGTTTTAGGGGAGGATCCACTTTAAAAAAAACCAACGTGGGTGCGCCTTGCTTCGTACCTATTTTAGGTGGTGTGGAAGATGAAGCAGTGGTCATAGGCCCGTTTTAGGGGAGGATCCACTTTAAAAAAACCAACGTGGGTGCGCCTTGCTTCGTACCTATTTTAGGTGGTGTGGAAGATGAAGCAGTGGTCATAGGCCCGTTTTAGGGGAGGATCCACTTAAAAAAAACCAACGCGCATCGCGTACAACCGTGTACCTTTTTTGTGAAGGGGAGTGGTATAATAGGTCTCTCGGAGAAGGTCCACTATAAAGAAACCTAACGCGCCTCGCTTCAGACCTCTTGGGTGGTGTGGAACGTGAAGCTACGATTAACGGGAAGACCTAGGATGCAATGGTGAGTAAAGACTAATATAACCTTATACTCTACCCTCCGAATCCCTTCTTGTTACTCGGAGGATGGTAGATCTTGGTTTTCGTTAGCTCAATAGGTGTTCAATCTCATAGTCCCGCGTTCGATTCTTTTCTTGATGCACTGGGGCGCTAGATCCAATGAGGGCTGAACTCCTATTAACGTACTACTCTTGTACAACCAAAAGTTAAAATACCATAATAAAATTCCTTATTTGTGCTCCATCTGGGCAAACCTTATTTAAGAACGCTTATTACCTTTTGAACACCTCTTACCTTATTCAACCTCCATGAATGTTGTTACCTCATACAAGGCTAATATTCAAGGTGTCATTATTCTAAGCGAAAGTTTGGAAATGTCTGCTCGGACAAAAATATTGGGAGGCTCTACAGACCTTTTAAATAATAAGATATTTATAAATTTATCACTGTAGTGATAAGTTTATCTCTTCAGTGGTCGTAAGCATATTGGTAGTAAATCTATTTATAGAAACACATTTTCCCGTTACGTATTATGGTATGTTCGCCTATATTGTACCATTTTACATTTTTTATAAAGTGGTAATTAACATATTTTATTACATGACATTCTTACAATACTTGGCCTATCGGTTCCAGATAGACTACACCGTAATTTTGTTGAAAATATTAATTTTTATAATTCATTCTAGCCTTGGCTTTTTTCAATTTTTTATGATAGGTACCTTACAAATCAGTACGATATACGGTATCAGTTTCACTAATCTTAACTTAGTATTCTTAATAGCACTAGTATATTTAAGAATAAGGATAATATTAGTAAAGAAGCGGTGTTTTGCACAAATACTGTAGTATATTTTTGTCAAAATACTTAGGCCTATATCGAATGATAGACTTGAAATAAAACAAAATAATATGCTTCATTTTAATTGAAAGGGTTTTTTTAACATAGAATAAATCTAAATCTGTCTCATCTATTAATTAGGCCTTTATACCTACCTTGTATTGCTGATCTGTAGAAAGCACTTATATAAAAAAATGCCACCCATTGGTTTGGCTATTAACACATCCAACAGGTCAGAATTTATCGACCACAGAGAAAATGTTTAAGATAAGTACGGAAGATTTTTAAAATCGTGGCATTTAAAAATATCGGCTAATTTACTTTTGTCAAGTTTTGACGCAGACAATGAATGATCTGACGACTTATTTACTTTGTTAGTACGCTACTATAAATTCGCTTGGGTCGCCAATATCAGCTATATTACGCCGAGTCGATTAAGTTAGTGATCAACTCGTTGCAGATTAACCTACCCATAAATATTTAGCTGAAAGAGAAGTTTTAATTATATAGGTTTGGGAATTACGGTATACAAATAAAAAATATTCTGTTATTTCATCTACATTTAATTTTTTTATTACATATTTACATTGCTTTATTTTACACAATTGTGAATTTATCTTACAATCTATATTTTTTATAAAATAATTTTGTTTATAGGCCTACTTATGTAAGTGCATGTGCGAGAAATTACGAACTGCATAAGAGATTTCGATGAAACACGCCCCATTGTCTTCCTTATAAACTAAGGAGTGCAGTAGGCTGTACTTTACCGGGGATCTTACCTAAGCCAGGTCACTTCAATTAGGCTTACATAATTTTCATAGTTTTGATACTCTAACCTATAACCCTTGTTATTCCAGATCTGAATAGTTGACTTCGTAATAATTTTCATAGTTACTTTTTTATTAGATTGATCGTACATATTTTCAAAATTATAGGCTTTTAAAAGTGTACATATTATTTTATAACCGAGTCGGCCTTATTTCCGTATAATCAAGAATAAATGTCTGTACAATAGACAAGAGTAAACGAAATGCAATAAGTTTATTATTTTAAAAGTTCGTTTTTTTTACTTGTCCTTACAATATAGCAATAATAAAATATGCTGTCATTTCCAAGAATGCCAACAACTCCCTGTTGAAAAGCGTCACGGCAATTATTGTTTAACCGAAATGTATTTATCACTGGTCCCTTGCTTGTGGTTGGAACTTCTTTTGTGAGATATTATTCAATATCCAACAAATTTATGTCTAATTTTTATATTTTTTTCTTTCTTTTTATAATTTTTACTAAAAAAAATTATTTTTGTAGAAATTGACACCGTTTTTCAAAATTAAATGACTTTTTTCTTCCGAAAAATATGTTAATATCAGTTATTTGTAAATAGATTTTGAAAATTTTTATAAGAAAATACCTTAAACTTACATCTACAACATGTGTAAAATTTATGTGTAGCTTTTCGTTGGTTTACATACAAATAAAACATTACGATCATACGACATTGTTAAATTTCCAACATTCATTTTAAAATTCAACTTTTCTTGGATGAAACCTTTCGCTCCCTTGGAAAATTGAAAAACTCTTTTTAATATAATCTATATAAATGTTACAATTATCTCTTCCTTAGGAAGTTCTTTACAATATAGCAAAAAATCGTCCATATAATTTTTATTTGACTATTGTTTGTTAATTTTTTGCAGGGCTAACAAAGATTTTTGTTAGGAAACATTTTCAAAAAAATTTATCAATATTTTAAAATAAAAAGAAAAACAACACAAAGTTTTTTTTTAAAATTTTTGTTGTATAACTAACAAAGCGGCACACTGATGAATGACCGCGCGCGTTCGTAATTAATGCAAGCCGCTTCACGCAATACAGATCAGTAAATAAAGGCTAGATAAAAACTATAGGCTAGTAACCTATAGTTTTGATGACATGTTACACCATTTATTGGCTTATTAATATAAAAAAATTGGTACATATTATTATGTACCAATTTTTTTTATAATGCAACTAATAATAAAATTGGTACATAATAATATGTACCAATTTTTTTTTAAATAATAGGCCAAACTAATAAATGGTGTAACATGTCATCAAAACTATAGGTTACTAGCCTATAGTTTTGATCTAGCCTTTATTTACTTATCTGTATCGCGTGAAGCGGCTTGCATTAATTACGAACGCCCGCGGTCATTCATCAGTGTGCCTCTTTGGTAGTTATTACAAAAAAATTTTAAAAAAAAGTTTTTTATGTGTTTTATTTTGGTTTAAAATATTGATTAATTTTTTTAACAATGTTTCCTGACTAAAATCTTTGTTAGCCCTGCAAAAAAATAACAAACAATAGTCTAATAATAATATTATTATTTAGCAAGATGTGGAACTACAATTTCCGTTTTTTAATTTTTGTTATATAATTATGAACATAATACTTAATTTCCTTCCAGTTCCGATCTTTTAAATCTAAATTAAATTTCTCCTTGCAACTGTCACAATCTTCCTTTCCAGGAACTTGAAACTTCTTAATATGCCGATTAAAGAATGCTAGTACAGCTTCTGTTTCGTTTAACTTCCACGATCTTCTGAATGTCCCTGTGAAAATAAAATACAACGTTAACAATTAAATCAGAAAAATACTAGTGGTTTTATTACCCTGATTAGCAAAGCTGGAAGCTCTTCATCCTATAAATTTAGGATGTAATGTATCCTTTAAGTACTATGAGGAACACTACAATGTTGTTAGTTTTGCAATAGGTATAGGGAGAGCAAACAATGTTAGTGTAAATAATAAATGGTATGAGTAACTGGCATAGACTTCCTCCCATGCTTCAAGGGTAAATGTTCTTGCATAAAAACGTAAAAAATTATCTAAAATGTATAAGCCTAAAATATTTTTTAATTAAGCCTGGCAGTTATTCTTTAGAAACTCCCCCCCTCTTGGGCCCCTTTGAATTTGAAATACCAACGGGGCCCAAAAAACGGAGTAACTATTGAAACCCCCCCCAAAAACCACTTTTTTGAATTCAGGGGGCCTGAAAACTGATACTTTCACTAAAATTTAAAAAATGTTTTCTTAGACCATCACAATACTTTCTCTGTACACATTGTGTATGGGAGAAAGTAAAACGTAAAGGAAAATAAAGAATTAACGTTGTTAATTTTTTAAAGTTTAAAGTCAGACAGTTAAGCATTTCTGATAATTTAAACGGTCTGTTGTTAAATCAGCAGCGTGGAAATTGGTTTGACCCTCTTAAAGAATTACCGGTGAGATTGAGGAGTCCAGTTGTTTTCCATTGGCTTACTCACCGATTAGAAGAGATCACACGAATTTACACTTGCCCTACTGAAATGTACAAACCTATCCACTCTCATTTGTACAGTGGACTCTCCGTAGTATGCCTACTTGCGGACCATTCTTAGCTACTGTTTCAGTATTCGCGGCGAGCAAACTTCAATATTCGCAGTTTGTTCCGAAAAAATTGAAAAAAAGTTAACAAAATATGTTATGTGAAAAAAACGCTTAGTAAAAGTACATGCAATTTGTATTTATTTAAATGCATGTTTATATTTCAGTTTAGCGTACAATGGATGTTAAAAGGAATTTTATTGTTTAATAGCATTATCGTAAATAAAATCAACATAAGGATTAATAAATTGCTATTATTACGAAAAGGACTGTTGTGCTTGAAACTGTATGGTAGGCCTACATTTATTTCTTTTTCACTTGCGGTGCGGTAGCAGTAAAGATAAAGTAAAGCAAGCGGCGTTCTTTCAGAGAAATAGTAAAACAATTTTGCGGGTACACTAGACTAACAAACAGGCACCGTAAAAGAATTATTCAAACTGGTTTATTTTTGTTACTCCGGATATTGTATTTAGCGTAATACTCCAACCCAAGATTGAAGACACTATGTTAGTATAATAAAACTTTTACACGGATTCAAAAACAATAGCTTACAAGAAAAAATTGTTTTTGTTTTTAAACCTACAAAATAATTTGGCTACATTAAACCTAACAATTTTAAGTTTTAGTTTATGTAAATACAATATGTAGGCCTACATATAAATAGTACACATAAATACCGTACATACAATAGTCATAAAAAAATCAAGCCCACTTTTACTGTTGAACCTGAACACTTAAACTGTTGAGTTAGCCTATACAGATATGTTCCAGTGCATATGGTATAATATTGTTTAACATTTACCAGAAATCACATAAATATTAACCTATAATGTTTCACCATTATTGAAACTTTGAAACTTCATTTAAAATAAATGAAAAATATCGCATCACACTCCTGATACTATAAGATCCCGCATCTCTCAGAGTTATTCAGCAGCACGACAAAACCAAGTAATATAGTATAAAATATATTTATATACACACAATTACTGTAAAGATAGGTTATTATATGTATGTATGTCCATTGCAGAACGTCTGTAATGTATCACTTGCAATGTCGTTAAATTTCCGTATTCGCAGCTGATTTCTGAAACTTGACCTTCGGGAATACAGTGAGGTCACTGTACTACGAAAACATGAAGGTATATTTTATAATGTATAATGTACTATAGGTAAGTACTTTTTACGTTCCGTGTTGGGGTGGGGAGATCGACTGCCCTCTTGACAAGTTACCCGAATATTTTTAATTTTGTGTTTACATTAACTTTTTTTGGTTGAATATATTTTATTTTATCACGGAAAATTATAAAAAAACATACAGTTAGTTAGAAATTATTTTTCGTTCTTCACCAAAAATCAAATAAAAATCTGTTTTTAGGACTAAGTAAACTATAACACTTCAAAGAAACTTGTAATTCCAAAATGTTTTTGCGATTTGAAAAATAAATTAATTTTTTAACTGCCCAAGATAAATCAATTTAAGCTAAACAACTTTTCTACAAAAATTTTGTTTAATATTTTGGTAAAAGAATTATGGAACTGAGTTGGAGGATGACTAAAACAAAAACCGATATACAAATTGGTCAGAATCCGTAATGCGTGGATAGGGGTAGATTGATTTTTCTCTCCATGGCCTTCTACAAACTCGACAACCAAAATAAGGTATTTTTAAAATTTAAAATATTTTATTAGTTAAAAAATTTAAGACTCGGTAAACGGGGTTTTAACGTATTTATACACTAAAACAAAGATTGTATATTATAATAGTATGTGCATTATTAGAAATTATTAGAAATGGATGGAGATTAGCGCGCCTAATTCTAATAATTTTTTTTCACTCAACCCTTCAACCAAATTTCATATATCTTATACCAAAAATCTTTACAGGATTTTTCTATAAAATTTAAGAATTTATTAAGGAAATTTATTTTCTGATGGCTACAGAATAAATTTATTTTTTAAACAAAGGAAGATTTTTTTAAATTAAAAGTTCTTTTGCCTTTTATTTTGCAACGAAGATTTCGATTTGATTTTTTTTGTAAGCCAATATATTAACTATCAATAATTTCTAATTGAACTTCGTTTCATAATTTTTCAGAGATAAAATAAAATCGTTAACAATTAAATCGAATCTATAACAATTAAATCGGGACAGTCGGCTAAAGTAAAAAAAAACGAGTAGTGTGATGTAATATTGTTTCAACTCAGGATCTGTTTTTTTGTAGCAAAAGCAGTAGACTACTTTTCGATTTACTGTACGAACAAAAAATATGGTGAAAAGTATACGGCACATCTATTGCATTACATATCGGTCACTTAATTTATTCATAAATCTCCAGGTGAAATCTTGAAAACAAACTTAAAAGAGTTTTCATAATGTATGTCAATTTACCCACAAAAGGATTGGCAATCGTAATAACGTGGCTAGCTTCTATTAATTAAAATGTGTTGAAAATACGAACCGGTTTTGTAATCGGCGATGTTTCGGCCGAACCGGAATTTTACGTAGCCCGGAGAAGTGACTATCTACTTCCAGTGACAATAAAGTACATTTAAATACCTAATATTTTATTTATTAAATTTTGTAATTTAAATTTTTCTATACGATTTTACCATTTTTATTAAAAAAATTAATAAAAAGTGGCTCTTTAAATGTCTTTGATTAACCGGTTAAAAAAGACATTTAAAATAAAACGACTGGTGTAAATAAAATCGCTCAGACAGTAAAAATGTATTTGCTTGGTACGGTTAGAGGAATTTTTTGACAAAAAGAATGCACTGTAGGTATAGTCAACAACCGTTACTACTCAATGCACATCAGTTCTTTATCTATTTTGGACCCTCCGAATGAATTTCCTTTTATTTTGCCAATACCAAACTGAACGTTTTCAATTTGACCTTTCACTTTCATTTTAACGCATATTGACCCCTGCACTTCCACTTGCCCACCGACTACTGCTCAAGAACAAGACGTTGTTACAAGAGTAAACGAATATAAAATAATTCAAAACAATACTTTCTCTTACACAGTGCGGGAAAGTAAAAATTGTTTAATGTTTAAATTAAGTAAGTAAACAAGTAAATACTTCTAGCCAACATTACCCCTGAAGGTTAATGCCCCTAAACATAGCTTGGTTTTTAGGAAAGATAGATACATCAACGACCCCTTCTCACAAAAGCAATAAATTTACCCTTCATTATATTTTTTCTTCGAAATCATATGATTTTGTTTTCTGACAATTCAAACAAATTATTAGTTTTAGAACAACACAGTTTCGGTTTCGGTTTAGTTATTAATTTCACATTACTTATAATTTTTACGATTAGTTAAAATTAGTTAGAAATTGGTAAAGTAGGGAAGTTTGACAGATTTATTCCTATAAATAAACTCAAAATGCATATAAAAAATATATTTAGGCCTATGTAATATTTATTTTGAAAATAAGTCTCATTTTCGTGTGATACACTTATACTTATAGTATTACACAATCATTGTATTCCGTAACTTTTGGAGGAGATAAGCTGATTAGCATTGATTAAACCTTTACCCGTTCTGCCCTTTCATCATTTCAATCATATTTTTTGTGACTGAACACAAGAGAACAACAAAACATTTCATATGGCCAAGAATCTTGGTCGGGTGAATATATCAAAAATAATCTTAAATTTTGCAAGATTAGTGATCATTTACCGAAGTAACTATAAATAGATTACTGTATTTTATGTAAAAAAGCCTTAGAAAATAATTAACTGAGAGCTATCTACTTTTTAATCAAGTATTGTCAATATTTTTCTTTTAAATTCAGTAAACTAATCTTTTCTAGCAAATGAAAAAAGCAAAGGGCTTGTATTTTATGCTCCATAGTGGTTTAATAGGTTTTTAATGGATTTAAGATGAATTGTTCATCAAAATTCAGAATATCAATATATTGGAAATATTTTTTGATTTGTTACACTTTAGTAGCCTACTGTAGGCTATGAAATTATTTAGATTTTTAATATATTATTAAAAATTATTTAATATATTTAATAATTATTTAAAAATTTTAATATAAATATATTAATAAACAATTTTGTTTTGTGTTATAATTAACAAAATAATTATTTTTCTTATAACGAAAACTAAGAGTCAAGGGACAATGGTTTTCCTTGGTTCATCCAGGAAAATAATACATGTGATAGAACAGTTCATATTGTTCTAAATAGATAAAACTCTCTTTACGTCTGACTTAAGTCTTATAAAAAAGTATTTTATGAGAAATAAAAAATTTATTTAATATATCACTGTGAGTACGGGGCTGGAAATGAAATCTGGTTCCTATAACTTACCTACCTACTTACAAATCCCTTCCAAAATATAAAAATATTCCCGCTGTGTTTTATTAATACAATAGTAGCCTATCAGTATCTGTAAAATAATCTTGTAAAAAATATAGTTAAAAGTAAAACAATGTAACGATTAATGAAGTATGTAGTCTAATATTATTAACACAGCTTGACAACAGTCCAGCTTACAAAATATTAAAAGTAAAACTTATATTTTTGGCTGCTAAAAACAAAAGCTTGCTCCCTCGCGATTGAAACATAGCTTCCCTGTAAAAAATTAAAAATATTTATTAACGAATATGTACCTACATAAAAATTTCTGTCAAAATTATTAAAAATATCACAAAAAGGTCCGGACAATTTCTGTGACAATAAGAGGTTAATGGAATTGCTATGAGTGCCCAAAAAATAGTCCATGTAGCTAGTAGGTACTTATGCATTCACTGGTGTAGGGCCTACATGTTTCTACAGTACACAAATTATATTATTAACTATTAACATTACTTTACAGTTTATTATAATAAACCATTGTTGTGGCAATATAGTGCCACAACAATAGACGACCACTACTACTATAATAACCTACATTTTTAAATCAACAACAAAATTATTGGTGTTCGAAACGATGCCAGTCGAAATCGTTAATTGAAAATATCTAAATTAAATTATTGTTTCTAAACATTATCAAACGAGCACTGACCGACACTCTACACAGTGTATATTGGAAAATGAATTACATTTAAAAAAATTATTAGCTATAGGCCTAATTATAAAATTAAATTAATTTATATTTTCTTTAAATCATTTAATTTTATTATCAAAAATATGTATGCGTCACAACTCGGATATAAACTGGTTTCCCTATTTTTACCCAACTCTTAATAACAAAGGAACTGATAACAAAGGAAATTTCAAACTGTATAGACCTACATATCGCTAATCCAAAAAAAGGATTTAAGATATCCTGTGCTTCCATTTTTGTTTTAGAACAGTAAAACCTTTGTAAGGCGAAACACGGCAGGACTAAAAAAATTTCCGTTTAGGCAGGTTGGTTGGCAGAAAACGCACTGTATTAAAATAGGCTATATTTTGTACACTCAATTACACTATTGTTACTGTTAAATATTTATTTATAAATTACTTATGAATTGACAGTGTAGGTTGTAAAGTAAATAAAATTTCATATTTTATTTAAAAAATTAAATTAACAAATAAATTAAAAAATTTCGAACAAAATAAATAATTAATTATGTATTTTAATGGTGAAAAATAAATGGGTAAGAAATGGAAAATATTTTGGTCTTTACAAAAATATCAAAACAAATTAATAACTATTAAAAATTTTTCCATAAATTTGTAGAAAAAGTTCAAGAATTCTCTCTTGTGTATGTAAATTAGATTTATTTTAACATTAGGACTGCAGCTATTTTTACAGAAATATTAGTACATACGGAAGTTGATTTAAGATATCACCGAAGTGAGTTACAGTTTAAAATTAGGCATAACTAGAATTACTTGCAAATATTAAATAATATAAACATTTATAAATTATACATCAGCAAGTAAACTCTATGAAAAAGAATTACAGTACGATAAAAATAATAATAATAATAATAAATATTATTAATATTAATTAATTAATTACAATTAATAATAATAATAATAATTCTTATTATTATTATTATTATTATTATTATTATTATTATTATCGCACCAATGGTCCAGAAATATTATAATTTTTAAAATACTTAAGACAAATATTATAAAATATTATAAATTAAGTATATTTGTAAAATACACTCGATATTTAAAATACTCTTCAGTTCCGTTAACATCAATTATTAAAAATAATTAAATTTATATAATGAAATTATATAACTTACCTTGTGCATAAAGATAAGCAGCGTTCTCTGATTTTCTCGGGCACGATCTTCATCAAACGTTTAACAGCAGTCTAAGATGAATTCAGAATGAACCAAAACATGACTCTGACAACATATAGTAAGACAATGTGGCAATACTGTAATGATATCATCGTGACGCTAACCGCACGAGAGTGAGATTTATGATACGGCCGTCAGAAGCGCTAAGTTACGGGATAGTGTCATGTTGCCGAAATAAGGTAAAATAATCGTATTATTTTTAACCCTATAATGGCAACATGATAAAAGTAATCATAAAATACCTAATTTTTGTCAAAAAATATAAAAAAAATTACTAATATATTTCGTTACCACATTTAGCTAATACTGTTGAAAACATTCGATTTGTGGCTTTATTACCCTAGTTAACAACAGAAAACCTTATGACATCTCGGGTTATGATGTCACAAGCTTTTATGATGCCACAGTACGGGGAAAAGTGAGATGAAGTTGGTTGTATGTTGTCACAATCAAGCCAACACCAACACACACACACACACACACACACACACACACACACATACACACACACACACACACACACACACACACACATACACACACACACGTACACACACAGACCAATCGCTAAAAACATGTTTTTTGGGTTCAGGGGGTCTGAAAACGTACAGATCCGGTGAAAACTCGATTTCTAAAAATCGACATGAAAACAATACTTTCCTTCCTATATATTCATGTAGGCAAGAGAAAGTAAAAAATGTAACTGTTATTGGAAACGCAGTTACAAGGAGGTCTGAAAACAGGTATTTCCGAAAACTCAATTTCTAAAAACCGATATGAAAACAATACTTTTCTTCCCTTATGTTTATATAGGACAAGAAAAAGGAATAATAATTTATACTAAATTTAAACGGACTGATTACTTACTTTAAGGGCTTACATAAAATATAAAAGCAAATTACAGAATGGATGGAAGAGACGAGAAAAGCGTTCAGTGAAAGATTGGGCTGATAAAGAGATTCTTGAAAATACGTAAAAAGTTACGTTACCTTGTCTAAAATGATCAAAATGAAAAGTAGAGCACGAGAAATAGAATTTCTTTTGAATGGTGAATTAAAAAATCTGGTGTGAAACACTCACAACTTTCTGTTGCCAATGCAAATGATTAATAATAAAACCTAAAATTAAAATAGAACATTAGATAAAAACAATAAACTAACCTCAATAATTATAACCTAATTTTAATCATGAGTGAAAGACGCAAAATGAAAATCGAACTCAATTTGGCTTAAAAATATGGAAAATCACTCTTTCACACTAAACTAGGCTCTATACAGAAACATGCTTGAAATAAAAGTTGTAGATCTTATAATTTCCTATAAATTTGATTATATACACTTTTGTCATAAATAGCATACTAAGGCCGTAATCTTAAAAAAATCGATTTTTCACACGTTTTCGTGAGAAAAAAACAGAAAATTGCTAATTACCGCTAAACTAAGCGTTATACAAAAAAATGTTGGAAATAAAAGTTTTAGGGTTTTGAATTCTCTACAACTTTAATTAGATAACTTTTTGCGCTAAAATGCATATTAAAGCCGTAATCTTAAAAAAAACAATGTTTTACGAAAAAAACCTCTTCAGGATTCAACCAGACATGGCGCCTTCCCTATCTTGGAAAGCATAAAAATTTTGTAAATCAGGTGATTAAAAAAAATAGTCGTAGGAGGCGTTTTTGATAAAAAAGGCAAAAAAGTGAAAACCGATTTTGGTCTTACAGTGGTACCAACCTTAAAATGCTTCAGTCATTTTCATGGACATTTCCATCACCACATTTTCGTTATAATTCAGATTTTCATGGAAATCAACTAGTAGTTCTTAACTCCGAACTTATTTTGAAATTCTCATTAAGTGGAAAACCTGACAGATTTGATATATTACTAATATTATTATTATTATTATTATTATTATTAACTTGTTATTTGAAAATTTCTAACTCTATACAACATTTCTGTAAATAGATTTAGTATTTAAGTTTTTACTTTCATATGGTAGAGTAAAATGAAATGTACAGAGATAATTCTGTGTGTAGTTTATGTGCCAAATACATTATTGCAGTTATTTGTACACTAATTTTATTATTAATGGCATACATCCATCTTTTGAATTGTTTTCTGTTATTAACGGGGAATGTGTCATTCATATTAAGGAGTAACCAGAAATACTATTTTTTTTTGTTTTTATTTTAAACATTGTATATAATAAGCAGAATTTGTTTATACTTGTTTTGAATTTATAGTGACTAACAAAAAATTCAATAACACATAGAAGAAACCATTTTATAGAGAATAACAAATTTTAAACTTACCATTTCAGAATATTCAATTGGCGTGAGTACTTGCCGGCGCAAAGTAAAATGTTAATTTAATATCTTTTCTATATTATATATACTTTTTTTTCTATGCATTATAAAAAAAAGAGTGGGAACATTTTACATAACTTGGCGCAGTATTAGATAAAAACAAACGAGGAAAATAACGACCATATTTACTGATTATATAATGCATAAATAATTATTTATAACGTCAATACATGCAGGTAGTTTTACTGACGTCACATTTGAAACCAATAGGAAAATATGAGTTTAATAATTACCTCAATTTATTTACGTTTAGTTCGGAAAAACAAATGTTTTTGACACTGTCCATCCGGTCCATTTGTAGTGGAGGGGCGTAAATGTTTACTTCTAAACGGAGCACAGTAGCTTTTAATACATAGGAACTGTTTTGAGTCCCTTCTGGAGTAATGAAGAATATGTAGAATATGTTCACCACATGGTAAAGATACTGAAACATGAAGTAGATGAAGCAGAAGATGAAACGTCACCATGATGGAGATGATAATGATGTCAATTATAAGATGACAATGATTATTATTAATTCAAGTAGCAAAACATAATATTAGTTAAATAATTAATAAATTAGTGAAGGTAAGTCAAGTGTTTTAAAACGTTTCAGTATGTGAATATCTTTGCTGCTGTCGAGGAGTTTTAATTTTTCTTTTTTATGAAGGACAGGAGGAAAGGATCGTTTAAATTTAATGCAATGGTATTCTAAAACCCAAGATGTCCAAATCTATATTAATAAAATTGTGATTTTGTCTGTAAAATGTTTCAAAATGCCCCAAATTTTGTTTGTACGCCAGATGTACCACGTCAACACAGAAAAAAAGTTCAGCTGAATTTTTGTCTGTTTGTCTGTTTATCTGTTTGTATGTTAGGGCATCACAAACGAACCGCTGAACCAAATTTAATGAATTTCGGTATCTAGGTTCTGGACATAATCGAAATTAAAAAAGCCTAAATTGTTTTAATATCACAAAGGGATTGGGGAGTTCAGAGAGAGGGGTAAACAAAAAACTACGAATATCTCCGTTAAAGTCATTGTATCAAAAACTGTTATATAATCAAAATTACGAAATGTTTAAAGATAAATAAGTTTAATTATGTAAAGTGTTTTATTTGCATGCATAATAACGGATATATTACCAATTTTTTAAAAAAACCAATATACCATTTAGAAGAAAATGAACATACAAAATAAACAGAACAATAAATATAGGCCTACGCGCCAGTAAAACCCGTATTCATTCAGTTAGTTATCTACCTGCCCATTCCACCAGTACCCTATACATCTTTTCTCGGTCACATTCTCAAAAATGCATCAGTCGTCTTAATAGTAGTCACCATCATGGTGTTCCTACTGTAATTTTTTACCTTTCATTTATTATGAAAATAATACTGCCCTGCAAATCTTAATCTTGAAAAACCAAGATCTCACTTTTATTTTAAGTTCAACTATTTTGTTCATAAATAATAATGCTGACGTTGAAAGGATAACAATGAATACTTTAAAGAATATCAGACCTAATAGGGATCGAACTCGGTACCCTAACCGACCGTCCACGGCACCAAGGAAACCGTTCGAAGAACGGGTACTTTAGCTAGTAAAATATAAAACGTAAGTTTTCAATTTGATACGTAACAAAATAAAAAAAAAGAAACAGTACTGTCAACTGTTATAAATTTGTTGATACAGGACCAATTAGAAAGCAGAACAAACAATAACAAAGCAAACTATAATATATGTAAGGTAACGAAAGTAAAAAACTTCACAAATTATTTTTTGTAAAATTATTCGTGTTTACTTAAAGCAACTCATTCATTTACCTAAACGTTCTACACGAAATTTTACACACATAGCTACATGTAAAACATACAAAAACTTTCAAATTTAAACGATGAAAGCAATTTTCACTTCATCTCCCATCGCACGCTGTTATTTACACAACCGTGTGTTGACAACAAGCAAGTATATAGACTCCAACGGAATTATCAATCGAAGAACCAGTCTTCTGGAACACTTATTCATTGCAAATTTCATTTACTTTTTAAATCAATCCTTTATAATATGAAATTTTCTCTATACTTCACTTCAAAAAAGAGGAATTCTGTATTTTTTAAATACAATGTTAACATCTCGATGTGAGAAAAATATAAAAGTGGATTTTCTAAAATGC
Organism: Catonia carolina; assembly: GCA_035578175.1. Classification (NCBI taxonomy): domain Eukaryota; kingdom Metazoa; phylum Arthropoda; class Insecta; order Hemiptera; family Achilidae; genus Catonia; species Catonia carolina. Next base: position 8,813,300 of record JAQMRL010000004.1, read on the forward strand.
CGACAATACTGTGACATTTCTTTTAAAACTGAGTGTGATTTTAGGTTTATTTATTAGATTTTCAAACTATTTATTGTTGAATTCTTGGTAATTAAAAATTAATTCTGAAATTCAAAGATAACAAAATAAGAATGTTTGTTTGTATAAGTAATAAAATAAACAATTAATGTGTTTTAATTGCTTGTAGACTAATTAAGTTTTTCTTTATAGGATTTTTTTTTTTGGTTTAACGTCCGATTGTTTAGCAATTACTGCTAATGCAGACGGTGAAGGATGAAATGAGTTTTTTGTAACGTATGAAAATATGCCGTGCCTGAATGGGATTCAAACCCAAGACCGCACTTTAGAGGAGACTTTACGATGTATCACAATGCTAAAATTGTTAAATTTTACATTGTTCTCACAACTTACTATTCAAATTAAGCACAAACATTACATATGTATTTTAAATACACTGTCTTCTTATTGCCAGCCGCATTGGCGTTGTTGGTAACATCCTCGCCTCTCATCATGCGGTCTTGGGTTCGAATCCTATTAAGGTGCGGCATATATTTTCATATGTTACAAAAATTCATTTCATCCTTCACAGTCTGCATTAGCAGTAATAATGGCAGAACAGTCGGACGTTAAACCAAAAAAGTCTTCTTATTCCAATAATAGGGCTACTTTATTATGCTTCTTCTTCTTCTTCTACTATCAAGGATTAGGCTCATAACTGTTCCAAACTTCTTCACCAGCTGACAGATATGAATTTACAAAATACACAACATTTATTCAAGTATTTATTCCCAACGTATTTCCTTCCAAGCTTCCAAGATGAATAACAGGTTTATTCATCCAGAAAAATTTTTATAAATTGAACCTAATGTTATTCCAAGAAAAATATAAATAATCTGGTGATAAAATATATCTCAAAATTAATAAAAATCCTAAAAATCTTTAGTTTAAACGAAAAGTAAATAATAAAAATATCTAGCGAATTAAATATATTTTTAAAACAAAGAAAATTTTAATAATTTTTAAAAAGTTACAATGAATAATATTTTATGAACACAATTAAGTAAAAACATATAAGAAATGAAGAAAAAATATAATCCATCTTAAAAAAAAAACTTAATAATTCACAAAATAAAAGCCGTTAAAGTTGTGTTGTTTATTGGGTTTTTCTAAGAAAGAGTTTTTTTTAATGAATTAAAAAGTTGACTGAAATTTTCATTAAAAGAGAGACGTTATCGTTATTTTAGATTCATCTTAAATCTTCTTAAAGCCACAACTATAATTTAAACAGAACCTAACTTAAAATTTAATGGAGCAGAAAGCAAATGCTTACTTTACTAAGATACTTTTGTGTGTGCGTGTGCGTAGAGAGCTTAGAATTTAAACTTAACTAATTACCGATTCAAAGTTACACTTTAATTAAAATCTAATACTAAGATGACGTATTCAAATTTACCTGAATATTAAATGGTTTTTGAATATCGGTTTTTGATTAATTGAATCTTATTAATTGTGTATTTTATAAATATGCGAAGTGTACTATTTTACTGATAAATATTCAGTTAATGGAATGAAAGTGTTTAAGGAAAATTACAGTAAAACCATCAAATACAGAATGAATAGTTAAATTGAATTTATCCAAACAATTCATTCGAATTCGTAACGAATTCGAAAAAACTTAAATTCAAAACACTATGAATTGAAAAACACTATGTTGGCACACAGATTCGCCGTAAAACTTTATTTTTTCAATTAAAAAACATTATCAAGACTAAAATACATCTAATAAATAATTTTATTATATTTCTGTGTAATTTAATTAAAAAATGACGTCATGGATAAATTTTATACACGTTATAAAAATATAATGTATGTTTGTTTACTTAAAACAGCGCATTATAAGTACTGACTGCATAAGACGCCTGGTTGTGATGGTGAATGAGGAAAACTTTAACCACACACGGGAAAGTAGGGTGTATAATACCATTTTAAATTCCATAAATACAATCTGTACCTCATGTGTTTTAACGTTCACAATCTTTTTTACATTTTAAAATAGCCCGTTTGTTCACTATATCGAGCGCTTGTAGGCCAGTGGGGTAGACTGGTTTCAAAGACTCAACGACCTTCTTCAAGGTCATGAAGTGGTTTTTTGCCTCTTGACTACATATTTAATTTTCTTAAAGTTTCTTTCGCAGAACTTCCTCCAGTTTATTAAAGCTTACGTCATTTATTATAACACTCTTGATATTTTAACACCTGTGCATTTATGACCAACTGCAGTGTGTTCATTATACCATATTTACTGATTAAATTATGCATAAATAATTATTTATAACGTCTTTTATTATTTATTATTCGTCTATAATATATAACGTCTATTTATTATTACTGACGTCACATTTGAAACCAATAGAAGAATACGAATTTAATAATCACGCTGCAAATCGGTGGTCCCGGGTTTGATTCCTGACCAGGGTCTGGAAAATATTACAAGTTTAAACCCACCATCCCTTAACTCAACATAGTCGCCATAATTACCAAGATGTGACTGCAATGAAAATAAAAATGAAAAAACAAATAAATAGAAAATACATAATTTTTTTCTTCCTGATCTTGCATTGCTTAAATACAGTATTTTAATTTTGTAAGTAACCAAGTAATCTCTAAACTAATATTATTAGTATAATCTCAGCGGTTGGTTCAGCTTTCTAAAAACTGTTGATGGGAAATTTACTTGTTTTTGTACGCCAAACTGAGGTTGATTAAATTTTGCGTTTTATATTATATGATTAACATTAGGTTTTGTTTATTGAGGTTAGTGTTTTGTTTATTTCTAACGTTTTATTACTAATGTTAGGTTTATTGTTAATTATTTGCATTGGCAAGAGAAAGTTGTGTGAGCGTTTCACACCAGCCGGCCGCATTGGCGCAGTTGGTAACGTGCTCGCCTCTCATCATGCGGTCTTGGCTTCGAATCCCATTTAGGCACGGCATCTTTTCATACGTTTCATTTCATCTTTCATCTTTCACCGTCTGCATTAACAGTAATTGCAAAACAGTCGGACGTTAAGCAAAAAAAAAAGTTTCACACCAGATTTTTTAATTTATTCTCCGCTGTTGCTGCAGCTTTCTAACCAACTGTTGATGAAAAATTAAACTTGTCTGTGTAAATTTTGTTTTTATTTGTGCCTTTTCCCGTAAATTTAGATTTTTAACACTTAGGTACGTTTTCCTCATAAAAAATTTAACCTACCAGAGTAGAAAATAAAAGGAGTGGGCTTGCTCAAAATAGATTTGGATTTGTTTTGTTATGGTTTTTTTCTCTGGTCAGATTTGGGTGGTTGTAGTTTTGTGTGGTTGGATTTAGGTGTTTGTGTTTATTTGTGTTTGGTGTTGTGGTCAGATTGTTTTAGTGGTTTGGATGTTGGTGTGTGTGTGTGTGTGTGTGTGTGTGTGTGTGTGTGTGTGTGTGTGTGTGCGTGTGTAGATTGTGGTTTATTTGTTTTTTTTTTTTTTTGGTCAGATGGTCAGTTTGTATGGTCAGATTTTTTTTATGCGGTTAGATAGTCAGTTTGTATGGTCAGGTAGTCAGATTGTGTGTGTGTGTGTGTGTGTGTGGTCAGATTTTTTTTAGTCAGGTAGTTAGATTGTATAGTGAGAGAGTCAGATTTTTTTTTGGTGAGGTATGGAGATTGTATAAAGATAGAGTCAGATTGTATGGTCGGGTATTCGGATTGTGTGTGTGTGTGTTGTTGTTGTTGTTGTTGTTGTCAGATAGTCAGATTGTATAGTGGGAGAGTCAGATTTTATTTTATGGTCTGGTAGCAGATTATATGGTGAGATAATCAGATTTATTTTATTTTTTTTAGTCAGGTAGTCAGATTGTATGGTCAGAGAGTCAGATTTTTTTTTAAGTCAGGTAGTCAGATTGTGTGTGGTCAGATTGTGTGGTCAGGTAGGCAGATTTTTTTTCAGTCAGGTAGTTAGATTGACAGTCAGATTTTTTTTTGGTCAGGTATGCAGATCGTATAAACATAGAGTCAGATTGTATGGTCAGGTAGCCGTCAGGTGTGTGTGTGGTCAGATAGTAGATTTCTTTTAGTCACGTAGTCAGATTGTATGGTCAGAAAAGGGTATGTTCTCAAATAGGGTGTTTATTTGAATTTTTTTTTGATTTGGTTTGTTGTTTAATTTGTATAGTGATTGGTGTTATTTAGTTATTTGTATTTGGATTTTTTTTTGAACTTTCTGGCTCTTTTCTTCTTCTTATTCTAATACATAGTTGGTGACGATGATAATGATGATGGGTATATGTTTTATTTATATAAACTCTAATTTGGGAAGAGGATAGAGAGAGAGAATTGTGTTTGTGATATGGGGTTGAGAGTGTTATCTATATATATATATATATATATATATATATATAAAGGGGATGGTTGGAGATTAGTAAATAATTATTGTCGATGATACAGCCTGGAGGATTATACAATTGTTATTCGTTACAAGCTATGTCGTGGTGTACGATATTTAATACTTTATTGAATAAAAGAATGCCTCGCTACTACGATCTTGATACGGTGCTATATTATGCACAAAATCCTATGTTCAAAGCAAGTGAATGTAAATTATATTGTATTATTAAAAAAAAATATGATGAATGTTATTGGACAGAGGAGCTAAGCGTTTATGAAGTTTTAGAAAAAAAAGTGATTGATCATTTGAATCGAAAAAATATAACTTCTCAAATAGGGTGTTTGTAACATATGACACTCATAAATATATAATGCGTTTAAGTCGACGTGGAAAAATAAGTAGGCGTATATGATATATATTCAACACAGTAATTTTTTTTACTAACCTATATCTCATAAAATCTTATCATAAGATTTTTTTATGTGCGTACAAAGATAGTTATTAGTGAGTAACACAAATAAATTTTAATTTTTTTTAGACAAAAAAGTACTAAATGAATTGATTATCACATCAATTAACTGAAATTAACCATATCCTTTTTTTTAAAAATATATATTATAAATATATATATATATATACATTGCAGTCTAGTAAAAAATTATTAACAATTATAACTGTGAATTGGTGTATGGTAAAATATCACAAAATAAAATTAATTGAAACAAAGTAAATAATAATTAACAAATTTAACCAAAATATATTCTACGGATAATTACAAATACCCGCAAAAAAAAAACTCAATACGAATCCAATCCGTCCCACACAGAATAGTACAACACCGGGTACTTATTCATTACTGTAGTGACACGAAGAGTCTACCCAAATAGAAAAAAATCACATATAAATTTTAGAATATATTTATAGGCCTTCGTTTTTTTCAAAAGTATGGTTAAATTTTATTGTATTGGTTTGAACTATATTTAAATTTTATATTTTTTTTTTAAAGGAATATCATACTGGTTTGAATCATATTATAATTTTACATTTTATTTTTTTTTAAAAGGAATTAATAAAAACATTTAAAAAAACCAATCGACTCATTGCAGTTAAGGGTAAATAACAAAACTGAACAGAATAAAAAAAAAAAATTGGCTGGCCAGCAAACAAAACTCAATACGAATCCTGTCCATCCTACACAGAATAATAATACATCTGGTAGTTATTCATTAGTCAAAAGAGTGTTCAAACTTAATCTAACTTTTTTTTGTAGTTATAAAATCATATTTTAAATGTTTCTATTTAAAAAACCAATATTTCGTATTTATAAATACATATTTAGCTTGTAGTGAATGTTTCACACCAACATTTTTTTACACTTATAATTTTTTTAATGATACAATTGATAATTTCAAAACACAGGAAACTTTTTTTACTAAACTATATCTTACAAAAACATTATCAAAAGATTTATTTATGTGGATAAAGATTGTTGTTGGTGAGTTTTCAAGATGATAATATTAAAAAAATAACCTTAAGATTTGCTAATAATATTTTTATGTTTTTATTTAATTATTTTTCTTCTTATTTTAATATATATTTATAAATAAGAATGGGTATAGGTGTAGTTTTATTTATGAATAAAGATTGTTGTTGGTGGTGGTGAGTTTTTTTAAGATAATAATAAAATAATCTTTAGATTTAATGACAATAATAATAATAATGAAGATTTGATAAAAAAATTGTATTTTTTTTTTTGGAGAACTAGTAAATGTGGTTATAAATATTTGGATAGTTTTATTTGCTCGTGTTTAGTGTTTGTTGTTGGTCTGGTTATTATTCTATTACTGATAATTATAATAAATTATTAAAAAATATATATATATAGTGACGATAAATAATGTTGGTGATGTTGGTGAACCGATTAATTCTCATTATTCAGTACAGTTTATAGATGGAGGAGGAGTTGGTGTTGATGTAGGTGGTTGTTAGCGCCACTTGCTCTGCTTAATAATTATTTGTCGTTAGTGCACTGATTTTGTATTAATAACCTTTTTCCCGCCTGTGCCTGTGCACTTGTCTTGACTTCCGATGGTGACATCAGTTCGTGACGTATTTTCTCCCTCTACCCACATTCCTTTCTTCCCGGTTTAGCTCACTCACTGGTTAGAGGCTGCGGCATGTAGACCGTTCGTACCTTCTTTGCGCTGGCCATCCTATGGCGTCGTTTCTACAATCGTTGTTATGCTTCGTTCGTTTCTGATGTACCATACATCAATTTCAAGTGTGATTTTGCTTATATGTGTAATTTACAATCATTTACAATTGTTCTTGTTTTCGTATCAAACATTAAAAGTTACAGTGGGGATCGAACCCGGGCACGTGTCGCGTGGTCGTCGCTACTACACTCCAGGCCATTCAAAAGGTAAGCGCATCAGTTTGTTTGTTGCATGTTCTCTGATTAGTGTTTGAGTTAGCCAGTGATGTCCTGTTCTCCAAGTTGTTACTTACCGTCTTACCTTTGCCACCCTCAGTGTACTTGTCTATCGTTGTATCTTGCTTATTCAATCGTTCCGCCGTTGGTTTCTGGCGCCTTTAAATGAAACTAGGTCCTCCGGAATTAGTCGTTTATGCTTCATTTTACATTAATTCGCCATTCGTCGTGGATAGTGTGTTAATGTCTTATTGTTACAAGTCGGCTTACCGCATCAATTGTTTTATCCAATATTTTTGGGTTAATTTCAAAGCTTCTGTCATCAGGGCTTTAACATTTTGGTCTATCTCCGGGCTTCGGATTATATCAGTGCTATTTGGAAATACAGTCTATTGTTTTAATTTTTCAATCGTCAACAATTTCAGTATTTTGTTTAATTCGTCGTTACATAGTGTTACATTACATTCATCGTGTTATTTATTGTGCATTTATTGTGTTTCGTGCCTTACATGTGTTCAATGTATTAATAAAAACATTAATAGAAATATTAATATTACAAACAATTTCATTTATTCGGTTAAAAAATTCGGGGTTAGGTTGCGTAATAAATGCAACACATTATCAGCTCTTGTTGTGACGCGCTTATTCAATACAAGTATTTCAACCAACGCTATTCTGACGTCATAGTGGATCGGTTCGGTGCTGTATCCTTCGACACGACCAGAAATTGGCTAGAGTCGCCATTTTTTCTTGTTTCTTGTTAACTGGTTCACGCAGCTTACAGCGCATGCGTGCCCTCTCTCACATTCGCTCTCTCTCGTGTTGTTCATCGATGCTGCTAGCGCTAAGCGAATCACTACACTGCATTGGTCGTCTGCTACAGAGTCATACAACATCGTTCCAGATAACCTCGATTCAATAAACAGCTGTCTTCTGTTTACATTCTGTCAATCTGTTGTTATTCACTGTCTTCGTTAGTTATTTTCAACATGGACGATTTCCAATCTCTGATTAAAAAACGCGACGTCGTTAATAATCACCTTTCTCGTTTTAATAAATTTCTTCAGTCCGATGTCGAAATTAACCAAGTCAAACTACGACTTGAAAAATTCTTAGATATTTGGTGTGACTTTGAACAAGTACAAACGAATATCGAATTAAGTCAACCCGAAACAGATTTCGAATCAGAACGCACTGCATTCGAAACTCAATATTTCCAGTTAATTGATCGTGCCCAGAAATTAATTGAATCCCTGGACAATACAGTCATTTTACAAAATCAAGTCAAGTCTTCTAATTCGCAATTAATACAATTACCGCGAATCCGTCTACCATCATTCGACGGAGATGTTGCAAAATTCCAAAATTTCATTAGTTTATTCAATGATTTAATTCACAATAATTCTGAGTTATCATCTGTTCAAAAACTCCATTACTTGAGATGCTCATTAATCGGTGAGCCACTGCGTCTAATAGAACACCTGCCACTCTCGCTTGAAAATTATACGTTAGCGTACAATTTAATTATTGAGCGCTACTCCAACGCAAGGCGTATAGCAAATGTTCACTTAAATCAAATATTCAATTTCGTTAAATCTGACACTCCGACCTATCAATCGCTGAAAGGTTTCCTTAGTACACACGAATCTTCAATCGGTGCCTTACGTCTGTTAAATATAAATTTACTCGAATATTTGCTTTTTGAAATAGCATACTCCAATCTCGATTCGGTCACGAAGCAGTCCTTCGAAGACTCGAACTCCGCTTCAACTATACCTACATACGAAAGTTTAATTTCATTTGTTACCGCAAAGATGCATGCTCTCGAATTATCAAATTCTGATCAGTCTACGGATAATGATAATTCTGCTTACAACAGCAAATCGAACGTCGATAAACCGGCAACTCACAAACTGGTGTTCCGTAAACAACCAATGTCTCCTACAACGCCTAAAAAACAGCATTCGGTTTTATTAGGTAGTAACTCTGTTAATTCAAATAGTGAACCGCTCTATAAATGTCAGTTTTGTGGCTCAATTAACCACAATATTTTCAATTGTACCAAATTTCTTGATTTGTCCGTTGAAGAACGACATAAACAAATTTTCCAACTTCGTAAATGTTTTGCCTGCCTAGGCAAACACTCTCGTAAAGACTGTAAGTCTATTAAATCTTGTCGTTTATGTGGTTCTAATAATCATCACACACTGTTGCATGAGTCTTCTAATCCAGTCGATTCCAATGCTCGTAAATCTGTGTCAAGTAATTTTAATTACAAACCAATTACTACCAACTCCAATCGTAACACTGCTTCTCCAGTTGTTAATTCTTCTGATTGTGATTCTTCTAACAATTATGTCGTTAATAAACATCCTTCAGCAGGACTATCTGCACCCAGCAGTGCGCATTCAAACACCGCTGCGGAAAATACTGTGTCTACTTTTGAATCGCCCAACAGCAACTCGCTATCGTGTCGCACTGGTTCGCAAAAGGTTTTGTTAGGTACTGCGACAGTACTATTACAAACTCATTCTGGCAACTTTCACGCTTTTCGTGCTGTACTTGACTGTGGTTCCGAAGTGAATTTAATAACATCTCGCGCCGCCGAACAAATCGGCGCTAAAACGTTTCCGTGTCGTCAAAACCTGTTAGGCATATCAGCTGCCACCACTCAAATACAAGGTACTTCTCAGATTACCATCGCTTCCAAGCAAACCAGCGATTTTCGTCTCGATACAACTGCGCTAGTAATTCCTAAAATTACTAACAACTTACCATCTGTCTGCATTTCGCACGAAGTTTTGCAACTGCACTCTGACAAAATCCTCGCAGATCCTGAGTTCATACACTCCGCCCCTGTAGATCTTTTACTAGGCGCCGAAGTGTTTCCTGATTTAATAATTCAGCAAAATAATTCTATAATAAAAGGCAGTCCCTCTGCTATTTCTACAGTTTTCGGCTGGGTAATTTTTGGTAAATTACCAGCACTTTCTATGGTTTCAAGTGGCCAGCCACCTAGCTCGTTACTTACTTCTGTCGATACGCTGTCGCAAACTATGCAGCGCTTCTGGGAGTCGGAAGAAATCTTCGCTTCCCCTGCTACCGATCCGGACGATGACTACTGTGAAAAGTTATTCTCCGAAACTACTACTCGTGATTGTAACGGTCGTTATATTGTTGCACTTCCTTTCAAAAATAATTCTGTATCGTTATCTTCTAATCGTAATGTCGCTTGTCGTGCTGCTAAAAAATTCGTTGTTAAAATTTCGCAGCAACCTGCAGTTCAACAAAAGTACCACGACTTCATGCGTGAATATCTCAATCTCAACCATATGTCGCCTGCTACTTCCATCGCTGAATACATAGTTCCGCATCACGGCGTATTTAAAACAGCCGACCCTAATGGGAATATCCGTGTGGTATTTAACGCTTCTTTCGCTGATCTTCACGGCAATTCACTTAACAGTCAACTGTTACCCGGTCCTAAGTTGCAAAAGGACATTTGTAATATTTTAATTTCTTTCCGTAAACATCCAATAGTCGTCTGCTCGGACATCAAAATGATGTACCGGCAAATTCTCGTGCGGCCTGAAGATCGCTGTCACCAGCATATTTTCTATTGTTCCGATTCAAGCTCTACACCACAAGAATTCGAGCTGAATACTGTCACCTACGGAGTTGAACCGTCTGCTTACTTAGCACAACGTACCTTGCTTCAATTAGTTGAAGATGAAGGCTCTTCGTTTCCTCTTGCGTCCGAGGCTGTTCGTTCCAGTACCTATGTCGACGACATCCTAACCGGTGCTTCCGATTTCAAGGAGGCTGAACTTCTGATCGATCAACTCATCGAGCTACTCGCCTTGGGAGGCTTTCAATTACGGAAATGGTCTTCCAATCTTCCTGACCTTCTGCAACGATTTCCGCACGATCATCTGGAAAATCCTATCTGTTTCTCCGATGAAACTTCGTCGATTAAAATCTTAGGGCTTCAGTGGAATCCTACCTCTGATTCATTCTCGTATCATGTAATTCCTTTCGATTCTGCAATCACTAAACGTAATGTGCTCTCCTATCTTGCGAAAATATTCGATCCTCTCGGCTTTCTAACTCCAGTCACCTTCTGGGTAAAGCACTTTCTAAAACAATTGTGGAACAACAATCTTCAGTGGGACGACAAGTTACCGCCAATTTTCGACCACGCCTGGCGTAAATTTAGTGCTGATCTCTCTGCTCTACAAAGTTTTCGTCTTCCTCGATTAATCTCTGTTAACGGCGCTGAATACCGAATTCTTGGATTCTGCGACGCCTCCGAAAAGGGCTACGCTGCTTGTGTATACCTTCATGTACAAACAAATGTTTTTTCTAATGTGTTTCTGCTTAAAGCCAAAAGCCGAGTTTCTCCGCTTAAAAATGTTACTATTCCTCGTCTTGAACTGTGCGCTGCACTCTTGTTATCTCGTTTAATTTCTTCTGTTTCTGATTTTGCTAATTCTATTTCTTGTTGTGAAGTGAGATTATTCACTGATGCCAGTATCGTGTTAGCTTGGCTACAAACGCCGCAACACCGCTTAAAAATGTTTATTGCTAATCGTGTGCAACAAATTCTTTCATTAACCGATCTTGACTCTTGGTCTCACATATCTACCGACCAAAACCCTGCTGATGTTGCATCTCGCGGTGCCAATTGTACCGATTTAATCAATCACTCGTTGTGGTGGCAAGGTCCGCCTATTTATCGCACGCTAGCTGCTGAATGGCCTGCGATTAATATTCCTTCTGTTTCTACTGAAAAGCTCGATCTACGGCAAGAAAAACCTGTCTCGCCGTCTCTACTGATCCTTCGTTTCCCGACGAAATTTTATTAAAATTTTCATCGTTCTCTCGCCTGACTCGAATAATAGCTTACGTTCTGCGCTTCGTCAAAAAACTAAAATCGCCTTCCTTAGTTTTTTCCTTGTTTCTGACTTCAAGCGAAATCTGCGCTTCTACCACCCTTTGCGTAAAATTAACTCAACTGCGCTATTTCTCCGATGACATCAACGCTGTCTCCAAGGGAAAAATACCATCTAAATCGCTCGTTTCTTTGTCGCCTCTGCTTAACGACCACGGCGTTCTAACTGTTGGCGGCCGTCTATGTCGCTCTGCTCTTAGTACTACTGCACAGCATCCTATGCTACTGCCCAAACATAGCCACTTAACCAACCTGATATGTGACTATTTTCATCAGTTGTCTCTCCATTCGGGCCCTCGTACGACTCAGGCGTTAATCGTTCAACAATTCTGGATCTTATCTGCCAGAAACATCATCCGACAAAGAATTCATCGCTGCGTTCGCTGCATTAGATACAACGGACGACCTTCTCAACCTATGATGTCTGCGTTACCGACTTCTCGTGTCACCGCTTCCCGTGCATTCTCATCTACTGGTGTTGATTATGCCGGCCCGTTCTTCGTCAAAACTAGCCGTCTTCGTAAATCTTCCTGCGCTAAAGGTCACCTGTGTATCTTCGTGTGTATGTCTACTAAAGCCGTTCATCTCGAGTTCGTGTCTGATCTTTCAACTGATGCTTTCCTGGCTGCGCTCGATCGCTTTGTGTCCCGTCGAGGTCTGCCTTCGGACATCTACTCCGACAATGGTACCAACTTCGTCGGCGCTAAAAATAAATTTGTCGACATTTATAATCTGCTTCGTCGTTCTTCTCCTTCAATTGGTAGTCATCTCGTTGCGTCAAAAATCAATTGGCACTTCAATCCACCTTCTGCGCCAAATTTCGGCGGATTATGGGAAGCCGCTGTCAAATCGGCCAAACACTGTCTACTTCGGCTCATCGGAGACAAGCCACTGCTCTTCGAGGAGTACATTACTTTATTCACTCGTATCGAGGCTGTCTTAAACAGCCGACTTTTGTTTCAATTTTCGTCTGACCCCAGCGAGGAGAGATGTATGTTAACTCCTGGGCATTTTCTCATCGGATCGTCTCTGCTACAACCGCCTGAACATAGCGCAATCGATCAACTCCGGCCTGCCTCACGCTGGCAGCAAGTCAAGGTTCTAGTCAAGTCGTTCTGGAGACAATGGTCCCTGAACTATCTGCATACGCTAACTCAGCGCAACAAGTGGACTCGTGCTCGTGACAACCTGCAGATTGGCCGTGTTGTCATCGTGCAAAATCTCGATACTGCTCCTGCTTCATGGCCGTTGGGCACCATTACCAATGTATTTCCTGGTAGGGACCGCACGGTTCGTACAGCTGAAGTAAAAACTATTCATGGTACGTACATTCGACCCGTATCCAAGCTAATTGTCTTACCTGACAATTAGGCTTACAATTCTAAAAAACTTCTCGTCGTCCTCTTCTTCTCGTATCGCCTGCATTACTTACAACACGCATTCACGTACTTTCGGAAGAAAGAAAACATCTCAATACAACTGCATCTTTAATACTAAAATGCATACAATCTTTTTATAAAAGTTTCCTTTAACAACTTAAAGTGTTCACTAATGACACAACTCACGTTCACGTATTTCGTCTGTTCCCTTGTTGGAACTCTGCCATTCTTCGTTGCTCTTCTTCTTTTTCTTCTTCTGCGTCGCTTCTGGTTGTCAACCCTCGTTGGCAATCACATCAAGATCGTTCCGCTACTCGTTGGCTTCCGTGCGAGCCGTGGAAGATGATCCGTTCGTCGTTGGCCGGGCAAACCCGTGCGTTTGTCACGCCACCTCAAGATGCTCCGGTCTTCTCCTTGTTCGACTTCTTCTTCGTCTTCTTCGATGCTGCGTTCTCGTCGTTTTTGCTACGTTTTCCGCTCCCTGGTTGTTTCAGGGCGGGCGGCTTCGTTCTTCGATCTTCTCTGCTAGTTTTTTCTGTAAATCGCTTTCATCGATTTAAGCGGGCGGTATGTTAGCGCCACTTGCTCTGCTTAATAATTATTTGTCGTTAGTGCACTGATTTTGTATTAATAACCTTTTTCCCGCCTGTGCCTGTGCACTTGTCTTGACTTCCGATGGTGACATCAGTTCGTGACGTATTTTCTCCCTCTACCCACATTCCTTTCTTCCCGGTTTAGCTCACTCACTGGTTAGAGGCTGCGGCATGTAGACCGTTCGTACCTTCTTTGCGCTGGCCATCCTATGGCGTCGTTTCTACAATCGTTGTTATGCTTCGTTCGTTTCTGATGTACCATACATCAATTTCAAGTGTGATTTTGCTTATATGTGTAATTTACAATCATTTACAATTGTTCTTGTTTTCGTATCAAACATTAAAAGTTACAGTGGGGATCGAACCCGGGCACGTGTCGCGTGGTCGTCGCTACTACACTCCAGGCCATTCAAAAGGTAAGCGCATCAGTTTGTTTGTTGCATGTTCTCTGATTAGTGTTTGAGTTAGCCAGTGATGTCCTGTTCTCCAAGTTGTTACTTACCGTCTTACCTTTGCCACCCTCAGTGTACTTGTCTATCGTTGTATCTTGCTTATTCAATCGTTCCGCCGTTGGTTTCTGGCGCCTTTAAATGAAACTAGGTCCTCCGGAATTAGTCGTTTATGCTTCATTTTACATTAATTCGCCATTCGTCGTGGATAGTGTGTTAATGTCTTATTGTTACAAGTCGGCTTACCGCATCAATTGTTTTATCCAATATTTTTGGGTTAATTTCAAAGCTTCTGTCATCAGGGCTTTAACAGTGGTGGTGATGATGATGGTGGGTTGGTGGTTCGTCCACAGTTACGCTTAAGTTGTTAGAGATGCTCTACAGTCTGAGTTGGCCTAAACCTCCTCAACCTCCTCCTGCTATCGATATTGGTGCCAATATAGAATCGTTCATCAAGGAGGTGATAGCAAGGAGAGAGTTGCAGTCGTTGGGTATTTGTAGTAAGATTGATAAGAAGAAAAGAGATAAAGAAGAAGAAGAAAAAATATTAATAATAGTAATAAACCAGTTAATGTCAACTTCAATTTCAACGATTTGGTACGGCTCGTGGAAGGTGGTAGTGGAGGAGGAGGAACAGCTGGGGAAAAAAATGAATGACGCATGGGTGGTGTTTTCGTGGTGTTATCATTTTCCTTGTTGTTGTGATTTTTGTATTTTTTTAAAAAATACATAATACCTATCGTGGGAAACGCTTTTGACAGCCTACAAATACCACCTGAATAATGAATATCTTTATTGCGCTCTTAGTTGCTGTGATTACGATGATCGTGATTCTAGGCGTTACTGCTTTTGTTGCATACAAGTCTTTGCATGTTATTGCAGCGCTTTCAGCGCCTTCAGCGCCTTCTGGTTAAAACTGATGTTGTTGTTGTTGTTGTTATTATTATACCTTATAAAGGTTGTGGTAGTGGTGTATTGTTGTTGATCATCTTTATCTTGCTGTTTAATGACAACGACAACGTGGTACTTTCTCTCATATACCGGCAGGAAGTAGAATCGCCAGTAGAAACTTTGTAGATCCAATCTGAGTGGCCGGTAGATCAGTAAAAAGGGATCAAACAGCGTCTCGTCTAGTCTGGGCTTTGCGTCATCGTATAACTCCGTAACACTCCTTGTAGCCGCGACCAGTATCGGCTTTCCGCTTCTGTTCGTCCTGTATATCGGCTCGGTGAAGAAGTATATTTTCTTCCTCAATATCAGATTCGAGGCGATTGACCAAATCAGTTCTTCTTCTTTTTCGTTTTCTTCTTCTTCTTCTTCTTCTTCTTCTTCGACGAATACTCTGACAACTGTTGTTATTGCTGATGGTGATGGGGATGGTTGTAGAGTTAGAGGAGTAGGAGTAGGAGTGGTAAGTGATGATGATTCTTGTTGTTGTTGTTGTTGTTGAGGATGTTTATATAAAAGCGCTTTGCTGTTCACCTCATACAAATACCAAGCATCGTAGTCATTGTTATTTTTGTCATAATAATTGGCTATTGTTGATCTTTCTTTGTTCACGTTTACAAAATTGATCGACTGTAAGACTTGGGAGCCATTCATACAGGTGATTAAGACGTTATTATCATTATGACTCTGAGAAAATACGATATGGATGATGATATTGTTGACGGCGCAACAGTCTGCCACGTGTGGGCAGTTCTCATATACCATTTATTTTTTCTTTGTCTTGAAATCAGCCACCGTAGAACAGTATCTGGCCAAGTAACGCCTTATCTCGGCCAAATATATTCGCCATTGTAGGTGGTTGTTTCCGGCCAAATGGATCGATTCGATTAATTTGTACGCGTACACTAGGTTGTGGTCAGTCAAAAGCTGAGGGTGATGGTTGGCGAAACTTATTAGTTCGGATAGTATTCGGTTCAGGTTATCAAGATAACTCTGTACTTGCTTCTCGTGGTTTCGATACGCTTCTATATTCTGTGTCTTCAGTGACAGTATATTAGTATTCATTTTTAATTGTTTGATTTAAAAAAATTAAGATGATACTATATAAAAAGTTAGGCCGTATAGCGTTGGCGTTGGCGGCGTTTATTATTATTTTGTTCGTATTGAGGAAATATTTACATCACGAGAAAAAGTTGGTATTATTATCGCTGCCAAAAGAAGACGCAGAAAAAGAGCCGGCAATTAACGCTAGACCGAAAACCGCATGTAACCTGAGTTTGGAAAGTTTGTCGATGGAAAATGTCAGTGTTTATATCCGGATCTCGTGACGAACAACGTATATGACGGCGATTGCGACCATCCAATGGATCCAAGTTTCAAAAGTATACGGTTGGTGAAAAATAATAATGATGATGGTAATCATTTATATAAGGGTAACGTTCGATACACAGGCATTTGTAGAGATCGGATTAAGCATTTTGTGGCTGGAAAATGTGTTCTGTCGAGGATCCGGGACGGTCGATGTGTGCGCGGTCGCATGGTGTCACAAGGAAAATGCGAGTGTACTAAAGGATATGAGCTATTCAAAGGTTACAACGAGTGTGTCAAGAGCCCACAATCTTGGAACGTGCAAAATACGAGACAATACATCGAGGATTGTGATCCGACGACCGGTTTCGTGCCGGTGAGTTGGAATAAGAACAAACTGTGGCCCAGCTGTTGGCCGTCAGTTCGATTATGCAGCCGATAGTGTTGGACGGAAAAAAGAGATATTACATGTTCGACAAACGACAAACCCATAAGGTATATGGTTTGTTGAAAAATCTTCCCGATAATAATACTAACAGGTTTTACGTGGAGGTCGATGCAGATGATATACCCTTACCCAAATAGAAGCCCGTAGAATATGAAACAAGAAATTTATTGCTGCTGCGTTATGTACTCGAATCACAGATAACCGACTTCCAAAACTCGCACAGCGAACCGTTCGATACGAGTAACGTATTAGAAAAAATAACAAAAGGTGAGACAAATGATATTGACACCAATATATGGATTCGGCGATTGAACGATCTCAATCTATTCTCTAGATTTTACAGTCAACAATGGCATTCGACTATTGACCATAAAGGGAAGAATGTACTATTCTATAACAGGACGACGGGTGAGGGATACGTTATAAATAACCCCAAGTTAATGAAATACATGTTGCAAACAACCAATTAATGACAACTCAACCACTCACTTAAAACAACACAAATATTTCATATTAATATTCTAAACGAACGTAACCGGGAATCGAAACATAATACTTATTTCAAATATCACCCTTCGAAATTGAAAAAACCAAACCATCGGTATAATTATCAAAAAATAATTTTTTAAATTATTCAATTATAAATAAAACCTGAAAACAACAACAATATTTACTGGTAAAAATTTTAACAGAATGCAAAATATTTTTCCTCACATCATACCCGGGACGAGGAGGAATTCACTCTTATTTTCGAAAGTATTACTTCCATGATTCCTATTGTTTTATGAGATGATTCATATTTTATATATTATTACTACAATGACGACTACTATTATTATTACTAGTTAGTTCATTAAAATTTTGAAGTATTTGTAGCATCTGATTGTAACTAACGATCTTCTGCATTAAAACTGCTGACTGAATCTTATCGTTAAAATGTTTGGACAAAGTTACAATTTTCTCAGCCTCTGTCATATTAGTGAGGGTAAATTTAGCAATATTGTATTTCTTTTGAAAATAAGTTATTATATCTTGTTTTCCATTCGGTAGATAACATCCTGTCTCAAGATCAAAGCGTATCCTCCGTTTGATATACTCGTTCCAGTAAATAATTTTAAATTGTCTTTCAAATTCTCCCCAACCATCAATATTCTCCACTATGTTTTGTAACCATATACCGGCATTATTAGTAAAACATATGCTTAACAGATTCTTTACAATCGTCCATTGACCATTAATATAAAAATTTTCACCGAATAAGCATAGATAATTCTTAATTTTTTCCAGGTCTAACATTGGATTCTTACTAAAGCCAGTAAATCTTGGTATTCCTTGATATCGAATTGAATTATAAAATATATTGTTGAAATCTAACAGACTCTGATCTATATTAGTGTTAGACCTGTTGTTAATATTTTTCTCTAGATCTTTTATTTTCTCTTTTAAATTCTCTAGTTTTTTAAAAACTCATCATTTATCAAATTTACTAAACCAGGTATATCTTCTTTAACTTTATTCATCTCATCCCGTACATCCTTATGTTTCTGCTCAAACTTCTCATAAATTCCATCTATTCGTTTATCTGTCATCTTTGATATACCCTCAACCTGTTTGTTACAGCCCAGTTGTTTAATATCAATAATTTGAATCTTCTCATTTTGATTTTGTAATTCCAATTGAACTAGATGTATCTGTTCATCAATTTTATTTTCAATTATATTAAACTGTTCCATTAATTCACTATTATTTTTAACCAATTCCGTTTTCACACATTCTAGACTATTTATTTGTTTTCTTAGGCTGTTTTTTATATTACGCAATTTTTTGTCTAAGCTATTTTTTTGTGCTTTTACGATTGACATTTGTGAACTTAATTTTGACATAACTTGAAACATATATTCAATTGTGTTCTGCATAGTAGTCTGTGGGTTATTACTAGCTTCACCATCCTGACTCACCTCTGATACAATTCTACCTGATCGTAAAACCTTTACAACCATTACTAAATATGTAATATATATGAGTAGGAATCTTCAATATTATTTTTTATAAAAAATATACCCACGTTTATAATGGAAGCCACATAATATGAGGTGTTTGTGTAAAACAATTTCAACTTAAGGAAACGGTTTTAACTGAATTTAATAAATTGAATCATCACCCCAACACTAAATACTACCTGTTGAAAATCTATACTTTTTTAACACCAACGTACCTTTCAAGACTACACATAAAAGTATTATAACGAACACGTAGAAAAAAAATGATAGATGGTTTTTGTTTGCGTTGTAGAAGACGAACACAATCAAAACATTGTGTTGTGGTTGGTGTAAAAAAAGTAGCCGCCTTATGTGTGATATGCAACGGATCTAAACACTTTTACGTCAAGAGTGAAAAAACCATCAAAACAATCGACGATAGCAACAAAATGGATACGGATTTTTAAATTTAGGATTGCTTATTATTGTAATAATAATGATAATATTATTATTATTTGAATTCGACAAAAATAAAACAACCATATTATTATATAATCAATAAAAAACTTTTTTATTTTTTACTGGAGACTCATTTTACTCATGTTCTATTTCCAAAATAAAATATTTAAAAATAAAAATGTAGATATTGGTGTACCAGAATGGCTATAATAATAATAATAGTACATTTTTAAAAAATTACAAAATACTAAATAAATGACACTAATAATTAAAATATACTGGAGATATTTTCGAAATAATATCTAATTGAACCATTCAGTGATTCGTTTTTTTTTTGGTCCAACCGGGTCCAACAGATTATTTTCTTTTAATAGTAATTAATAATAATGGTGGTTCTTGTAATAAATGAAACAACAACACTAAAAATTTATCCAGTTACAATTATATTTATTAAACAACTACTGAATTTCTACAAGATTAATATATATATATATATATATATATATATATATATATACATTCTTCGACGCTCGATTTCTACATCTGAGCCGTGACTTTTTACCTCGAAAACTGCATCATTGAGATGCAGTTTCTTTTATGCATCAGATGTCAAAAGAGATGTTCAGTTGTTATAAAAATTATACAAATTGTTATACAGCTTTATACACATTTTACGCTATTATCGTTTTTTGACTCATTCACGCGATGTTGCCGGTTTTACACATCTTAAGTCGAGTCGCTGTCATCAGTTCTGTTCAGTTATGATCTGTTCGATCTGCACGTGGCTGCACTTCCACAGTACTGCGCGGTTAAATTTCCTGTCTCATCATGTTGAAACGAAGCGATATGTATTTCAAAGCCTTGGGATTACAAGCTCCAGAGTTGAATACAAACAGTTATATAAAAGGTAAGTTTTAATTTATTATTTTTATATTATAACATTAATAAGACCTATCATTATTATTTCAAAATGTCGCATTGCTTGCCTTATTTTTGGATAAGTAAAATTTATATAGCCAAAACTTAACTGAATAGCATACAATCTATGAATATCACATTAATATTAAGCATTAACTGTCGAATCACGGAACTGCAATGGAGTTACTAGTAAGGCTACGATAGGCGACTTAGTATTGCCTAAATGTTTGATGGTTGCCGAAGATAATTCCCACAGAAATCCGTGGCCCGTTCGTGAAGTAGGCCTATTATCTTTCAGCGCTTTCTACTTTTTTTTGAGTAAATTTTGTCAAAAATATGAAACCAAATTATTATAGACCAACTATTACTGGTTTCTAAAAAAATTAGAAGCAGCTTCCATTTTCTCCAGCAACAAATTACCGTCACTTGATGTTATTTTTTGTGTAAATAAAAGGTTACAATGTAGGTTCCTATTGTTAGACTGAAATATTATCATCTTATTTAGGCCTACCTAATTTATAGTCTAAGCTTGTGGCGAAATACAAAAAAATCTCAAATAAAATGAATAAGGATTGGTTAGGCCTCTAGGTTTATTTAGAGCTTAAAACAAAAAAATTTGTTTGATGTATTAAGTTGTAGCTGCTATCAGTACGAAATTTGGCCTATATCTATGTAACTATTTGTTCATTAGGATGCAAACTGCAATACTTCAATAACACAATAATAATAAAAGAACTTCGTTTTTATTTTTCAATTAATAAAAATATGGCCAAACTTTCGGCCATGTAAACGACATTTAAATTTAACTTAATTTTCTTTTGTTTTGTATTTTTTGGTTTATATTATAGACTACTTATAGTTTTTCTTTTTATATGATTTTAATTGTTAACTTAATGGGCTTTTTGTTTAAACCTTTGCTAAACTGAAAGCCAGGAATCAGGCATTTGTCATGACCTTTTTTAAATTCAATTTTCTCCGCAACTATTCATTATTTTCTAACGGGTTTAGTTCCATTAGATAGAGATCTTTCTTCTCTTTGGTTTGATGTATGTTGTACATTTTTACGATGAAAATTGACGACATGGTTTTACGCGAAAGAAAGAGATTTTTTGATGAGCCAGTATGCAGATGCTCCTACTACATGGATCCAGTACCTCGATTGCGTAAATCTCTACGGTCATGCAATGTCACAACCACTCCCCAGCGGTGATTTCAAGTGGGTGGATCAAGAAGAAATTCCCAAATTTGACTGGACCACAATCCCCTCGGATTCACCCACAGGTTATATTTTAGAGGTTGATCTAGAATATCCTAAACAACTACACGATCATCACCGTGATTACCCGTTGGCTCCGGAGAACAGAGTACCACCGAAACTCTCCCCCTACCTTAAAAAACATTCAAAGCAGCTTAGCAAGCAACCCAAACTTCTTACCACATTGTATGACAAAGAAAAGTATGTGGTCCATTATCGTACACTACAGCTCTATCTTTCACTAGGTCTGCGTTTAAAAAAAGTCCACCGCGTGATCCAATTCAAACAGTCTGATTGGCTTTCTCCATACATTGAATTCAACGCGAACCTTCGAAAAAATGCCAGTAATGACTTTGAGTCCCGTTTCTTCAAGCTTCTAAACAATGCGGTGTATGGTAAATCCCTGGAAAACGTTCGCAAACATACTGATTTCAAACTTGTAAACAATTCAAAAAAACTTGATAAATGGATCACCCAACCCCGCATGAAACGGTGGTTCACCTACAATCCAGAAGTTGTGGGTATTGCCCTAAACAAAGCACAAGTTACGCTGAACCGTCCAATCTACATAGGGTTTACTATTCTTGACCTAAGCAAATATATAATGTTCAACTTTCATTACAATTACGCAAAGGCTAGGTACGGTGACAATATTCGCCTTCTCATGACTGATACTGATTCTTTAATGTATGAGATGCAATCAACAAACGTTTACGACGACATGAAAGATCATTTGAGTCTCTTTGATACCTCCAACTTTCCACCATCTCACGATTGTTACAGCACAAATAACAAGAAGAAAGTTGGTACTTTTGCTGATAAAACGCATGGAGTACCAATCAAACAGTTTGTCGGGCTCCGTGCCAAGATGTACAGTTTTGTTACACAAGATGGTGAAAAGCGCGTCGCAAAAGGTGTCAACCGGGTCTGTATCAAAAAAGACTTAATACATCAGTCATACTTGGAATGTTTATTACGCAGGAAACTGACTTACACAAAAAATTCTTCCATACGAAGCAGATTACATGAAATTTTTACTATAGACGTCAACAAGCTCTCTCTCTCACCGTTTGATGACAAACGATACGTATTGGAGGACGGACTAGACACACTACCTTACGGTCATTATTCGCTCGACGAACTCCATTCTTGCCCACCTGCAAAACGTGTTCGCACTGATCTTAACGTAGCGGGACCTTCGTCGCGACACGACTAACTGTTACGCAACAGTCAGTTGACCTTGACCATAAGGGTATAAAAAGCGTAGTTTTCTATCGAATCAGCTCACTTCATTTTACATCATGACGCAGTTAAGGACTGACATTTTAATGCAACGTTTCAACACGATTGCAGAAACTTCCTATCCCACCATTAAAAAGGTGCAAGAACTTTTACCCTCCATGCCGTACCGCATTGAGACTATGGAAAAATTAGTCACGCGATATGGTCCTACTTTATATTTAACGTTGTCCACCCCTATTGATACTGTAGCGTTCGGTGTTTATTTACCAGCCTATGTCTATGTCTATTATAACCGGTTTACAGAGACTGAAGTGGCCGTTTTGGCTACATCCGGGTTGTGTCTCGTTAAAAACGATACAAACGATTTGAGACTGTCTAAAAATTAACCCAAATACAGACTATATATAAAAAAAGAATCTCATCATACTTTTTTAGAAACATGACTGACATTCGTTCTGGTATTGCAAACGAACTGCATAAGCAGGCGCGTAAAAATTTTCCTAGGAGAACAATAACGTTAAAAGGTAGACACGATCTGTACCAGGCCGATCTTGTGGAAATGGGTAAATATGCAAAATTAAATAAAAATTTCAATTACATTCTAACCATTATTAATTGTTTTACCAAAGTCGCAGACGCAATTCCGATAAAAAGAAAAACGGGTGTAATGGTAGCAAACGCATTAAGACCGTTTTTAAAATCTCACCCGATGCGTAATTTACAAACGGATGACGGTAAAGAATTTTTCAATGTTCATGTACAAAATCTAATAAAACAATTCGGAATCAATCATTACGCTACGTTTTCTGAGAAGAAGGCTGCCATAGTTGAACGGTTCAATAGAACATTAAAAACACAAATGTGGCGTGTGTTCACCAAGCAGGGAACTTATAACTGGTTGAAAATATTACCCGGAATTATTGTCAAATACAACAACACTTTTCACAGATCTATCGGAATGAAACCGAATCAAGTTAACCTTCATAATGAAAAACAAGTCATGGATCGGTTAAACATTGTACCTAAACGATGGGTGGGTAAGATAAGAAAGGAATTTAAAGTCGGTGATAAAGTACGCATTAGTAAACATAAGATGGTTTTTACTAAGGGATACTTACCTAATTGGACTAATGAGGTGTTCACCGTATACAAAATACAACCGACTTTACCCATAACGTACCTTCTCGCCGACAGTAGGGGAGAAATACTAAAAGGTGGCTTCTATGGTTACGAGTTGATGAAAACGAAATACGACGATGTATTCTTGGTGGAAAAGGTGTTACGACGTAAAGGTAACATGATATTAGTCAGATGGTTAGGATACGATACATCACACGACTCGTGGGTAAAAAAAGGTGATATTTTATAAATGCGTGTTTTCACTTTCATAGTCATACAAGACCACTAAAAGGTTATATATTGCACGTACTTAGATACGAACGCTTTGTTCCATTCCCGACTCAAAATGGAGTGCATTCCACAAAAAGAAAAACTAGATTTGATTAATTTTGATAAGTACACCGAGCCTATGAAATCTAAACAAAAAAACCGACATAGTAAACTCCTTCCCAATACGATTAGATGTATAATATGTGGACCCTCAAATTGTGGAAAGACGAACCTACTCTTCAATCTCATCTTTGCTGAAAACGGAGTGAAGTTCAAAAATATATACCTGTTTTCTAAATCGTTAAACCAACCAAAATATCAGTTTTTATCACAGGTAATGAAGGGTATTCCAAAAGTTGGTTATTTCACATTTAATGAAAACGAAAGTGTTTGCCATCCGAGTAAAGCCAGACCTAATTCTCTGATGATATTTGATGACATTGCGTGTGAAAAACATGATAATATACGAAACTATTTTACAATGGGACGTCACAACCATTTGGATACATTTTATTTAGGTCAATCATATAGCAGGATCCCCAAACATTTGATCAGAGACAATACCAATTTGATAGTTGTATTTAAACAAGACGATTTAAATTTACAACATATTCATTCGGATCATGTAAACTCAGACCTATCGTTTAATAAATTTAAAGAAATCTGCAAAATGGCGTGGAAAAATGATGGTGGTAATTTTCTCGTAGTTGACAAAGACAGTGACATCAATGAAGGACGTTTTCGTGTAGGTTTTGATAAGTTTATTCGGGTATAAATAGAAGCGATCTATTGGCTTTTCGGGTTTTTTTGTAAAATGGATAAGAAACAGATGTCGATCGCGTTACAAATGCAACGCTTAAGGGACAATATTAAACGTAAACATAGATCGTTTACTACAGGCGTGATTGAATCGGATGAGCTTTTGGAGAAACGATTGAAACCGATTGTTGACCCGTTGAAAGAGTTTATCAAGAAATCTGACAACATGCATCCAAAAAAAGAAGAGGTGGTGGATAGTGAGGAGGGGAAACAGCCCTGGGACGACACCGAGTTCCCATTCAAACCGTTTAATCCGCACCAAACCAGTACACCTACTTCACATAAAAATAAATCAAGGACGAACCAATCGTTACTGATCGATTCTTTGAGCGATGAAAACCCTACAAAACATTATCTTCACCTGCTCATCACAGACAAGAATAATACGATGGATCATGTTTACGGTGTATACTTGAAAGACGACAAGTTGATGATTGGTGATAAACAAGTCAATTTCGGTCATATGAAATTGGTTATAGGCAAAGAAAATTATGAGCTTACGGCTGGTCTGCACTCACTCATCTTTGAGAGGGAACCAAGCGCCTCGTATACAACTGATGACCTTGACATATATCGCAAAATATTATTGCAAACAAACGCCTATCGTCAAGGTTACGACCCGAAGCGACAAATAAACTCTAATCGTGGTTACAAATATATGCATATAATCAAACCGCTTTTTAACAAAACCACACCTCTTGTTCCTGCTGAAGGAAGTGGGATGGTCATGACAAGTGATCGTGTTCAGTATGTGCATTGGGATGATGTAAACGAATTGTGTGACCGGTTGCGGTTGTTGTTAGCCTCCGAAAGGGCGGGAAATTTTGGACATACAAATGAAATCCAATCTATTATAGAGGAGCTACGAGAAAGCGGTGTTATAAAAGGCGGTGCGTTGAAACGAAATCGACACTATTAAAAAAAAAATGAGTATCGACAAGTTTGGTCACTCGAATAGATGGCGGGATGGCGGAAGCGGTGGGGGTGATCGATATCATCATATTCTAAGTCAGCCCGGAGGGTTTGCTTTAAAACTGACTAAAGATGGGGACTTAGACGCGGCGGGAAAACGATTATCAAATTTAAATTTTCCAATATCTAATACGGACGCCGTACGTAAAATGGATTGTATCACACTCGATCCAAACTTGACATCCACCGTCGATATGAAAAAAAGAAAAATTATAAACGTAGCAGATCCTGAATCAGATAGTGACGCTATCAATTTGCGTACCATGAAACGAGCCTGTCTAACAACAGATCTACAACTCGACGATCAAGTTTACAACGCAAACTTCATGAGAGTAAAAAATGTTGGAGAACCTCTTGAAAACAACGATGTAGTGTCTGTGCAGTAGCTTTCAAAAAACTATGCCACTAAGGCAGACATGCGATCGACACTAGATGTTGCATCAGCAGCAACAGCTGCAGTAACAGCAAGTCTTGATACAACAGCCGCGGCCACAACAGGTGCAGTCGCAACAGATGTTGAGGGAAATCCAGTGTTCAACAATAGACGTTTGACGCAGATAGCTGCACCAGTTGACGATCAAGACGCAGTCACCTTGAAATATCATAAAGAACATACTGCTTTAGATGTTGACTCGCAGGCGAAACAAATAGACATGCATAAATACGTGATAAAAAATATAGGCTTACCTGACGACGACGATGATGCTGTAACACTAGGCTTTCTAAACTGGAAATATGCTAAACAGACGGCTCTAGAAAAGGCGATCTTGATTAATGAAGAAAATAAAATAGCGGACGTGAGAAAGTGCAGACTCATCAATGTGGCGACTGGGACGGGTAAAACAGACGCGGTTAATGTTAATCAAGTCAGGGACATTTGTAACGAAGTGTTTGAAACATCTGTGCAAATGGCGATTTATTTGCAAAAACAACAACGTGGTGAAAGAACCGCTTCAGGTGGTGTGAACGAATTTAAAAAGCTCACTCAGTCGTTAAAAGACCGACTGCAAGAGTTTAGTGAAACTTTTTCGGTTCCAGGATTTCCAGAGAGGGGTGAAAGGGGTGAGAAAGGTGAAAGGGGGGAACCTGGTAGGCCTGGACCGAGAGGTGAACCTGGTGAAGGTATAAAATTTAATTCAAAACTAGATGCATATGACATGCAAGGAAAACGCATTATTAACGTTCCACATCCAATAGGACCGACAGACGCCGTAAAAAGAGATTACGTTACGCAAGCCTTAACAAACTTTTTGGACGTTGTAGAGAGATCGCAACGGCGTAAAATCAGAAGTATACATGGACCGGAGGCGCTTCCATTGACGGCCGGAGAAGTGGTGGACGACCCGAAAATAGATCAAATAGCGAACGATTTTTTGGACACGCTGATAAAAATTATACATCGACATCAACATTACAAGATGGGACCAGAATTTCAACCTGTAATAGGCCCTCAAGGACCTAAAGGTGATAAAGGCCCCCCTGGAAGCCAAGGCCTGCCTGGTCCGGCTGGTAAAGACGGAAAGACTGGTCCTAAAGGTCTTCCAGGGAAAAATGGTGAACAGGGAAGGCCAGGGGAACGAGGCCCTCCCGGTATACAGGGACCCTCAGGTATAGGTTTCGCCTTGGACCAAAACGGTGATTACGATATGAAATCAAAGAGACTTACAAACGTAGGCGCACCATCGATTGGAAACGATGCAGTAATATTATCTTATTTAAACGATAGACTAAACAGTGGCAGCAATATGAAAACTGAACAGCCCACTAGTGGGACTTCATATACTCTTAACATGGATGATATTTGAGATTAAAATAATATGATTACATATTAAAACATCATTTTTTCCTCAATATAGATGTAAAAAAAGATATATAAGGACGAATAAAAACTATAAATATGTGTGAGAATGTTTGTAAAACGTCAGAAGGGAGCAGGACTGCTTGACGCAATCAGCGAGATCGGTGGTAAGATATTGAATCGTACCATCGACTTATTACCGGTAGAACTACATATTCCTGGTTACCAGTACTGTGGACCCGGTACTAAATTACAGGAGCGGTTAAGACGAGGCGATCAAGGGATAAATAAATTGGATTCAGCGTGTAAAGAACACGATATCGCTTACTCAAAGTATAGTGACAACTCGAATCGGGCAGAGGCTGATAAAGTGTTGATAGAGCAAGCGTGGAAACGAGCTAAAGCAGGTGACGCAAGTGTAGCAGAGAAAGCGGCTGCGTGGACAGTAACAAACCTTATGAAGCTGAAAACTAAATTTGGAGGCAGCTTACGACGACATCGTCGTAAGATGACACGTCGCGGTGTACGCAAACGGAGTCGAAATACCCGTACAGCGTCCGGTCAAGGACTGTATTTGAAAAATTACAAAGGACGCGGTGTATACTTGAAAAACTACAAAGGTCGTGGATTGCAGATACGTAAAAAAAAAACTTCCACCCGTTGCCGCCGCGCGCGTTAAACGGACATGAACTATTAAAATATGGCAGCCATGTTCCACATTTTCGAGGTGTTTTCATGTTAAACAGACTACCATCACGGGTCCGCAAAAATGAAAGCGGTATAGTAAACTTGGATCAAGACAGTGGACATGGCACGCATTGGGTGTGCTACAAAAAATTTGGCGCCAAAGTTGTATATTATGACAGTTATGGTAACTTACGACCTCCACCAGAGTTGGTACAATATTGGAAAACAGGTGTGGACGGTCATAATATCACTATACAATTTAACTATAAAAAGGAGCAAAAGAAGGTGAACTGTGGCCATTTGTGTTTGAAATTTTTACACGCATAATGTTTTCAATATCTGGACGAGGCTCAATTCTACAATGTGATGTGTTTCCACCCATTGAGCTCGGCAATGAGTATAACTGGGAGATTGGACTAGTCAATCTATCCACTTACAATACGATTCCCAATGTGGAAACGGACGTCAACGACACTTTTTTTTTGGTAGTGTAAACGCCTCTTCCCATCAACTACCCGACGCAGAGGGTACAGTGAAAGTGTCCAACGAGCCACCAGATCTATTCAGTGGTCGAGCAACCAAAGTCTATTCGGAAGCAGAACAGCAAATATTGGATACAGAAAAAACAACGCAGGTGTGACGATTGTCATACCCCAGGGTGCGTACGAGTTGGAAGATTTAGAATCGTACATAAAAGAGCCATGTACGCGATCTAACATCCCTTTGAAATTTCATTTAAAAGCTAACAATAATACTTTACATACAGAAATATTCTGTTCACGTCCCATAGATTTCACTCACCCAAACAATTTTTCCTCAATGTTAGGGTTTACAGAACGGTTGCTTGAGCCAGATAAATGGCATGTATCTGATAATGAAGTAAACATTATAAAAGTTA
This sequence comes from Catonia carolina, assembly GCA_035578175.1. Taxonomy (NCBI): domain Eukaryota; kingdom Metazoa; phylum Arthropoda; class Insecta; order Hemiptera; family Achilidae; genus Catonia; species Catonia carolina. The sequence continues at coordinate 8,842,636 of JAQMRL010000004.1, forward strand.
ATATTATTAGAGTGTTATGCAATATTGTGCAAGGTTCGTATGATAACGGCAAAGAAACGCATATTTTACACGAATTTCCGTTGGCCGTTGACCCCGGTTATAAATTGTTAGAAACACCTACTAATGTAATATATATGCCGGTAAATGTTAAAAGGTTGCAGTCTATTGTTATCCGCCTGGAGGACCAAGACGGAAATCTCATAAACTTTGCTAACGAAGTAATCTCGTTGCGTTTACATTTACAACGTTCTAGAAATGGGACTAGTAATTTTTCCACGTAAAACATATAAGTATAATAAACACATGAGATCTTATGTCAGTCGAAAACAACCCGTGAACCGGTTAAAACCACATAACTCACATTTTTTAAAATCTTTAGGCTTCCGTGTTTAAGTGACAATGGATGTATTGAATGTTGAAGGAAAAGCTGTTTTTAATGATTTAATTACTAGCTGGGAGTATCATACCCACACTCCTTATGCATCGACCACCTACCAAAATAATTATGAGATAAGAATTCCAATACATCAACAAGATGTGTTTACATTGCCCAGTGAGAGTTATCTCTACGTGGAAGGTACGTTATTGGAAAAAGCCAACACGGTAGGAGCAAACTATAAACTAGTGAACAACGCCGTGGCCTTTCTTTTTGATGAGGTAAGATTCGAAATAAATGGAATAGAGGTGGACCGAATCAAAAACCCGGGAATCACTTCTACCATTAAAAATTATCTAACGTTAAATGCAAAAGATAACTCGTTAGATAACGCTGGGTGGAATCAATCGAAAGGTTCAATCGAAGTAAATGCAACAACCGGTAAGTTTACATTCTGTTATCCGTTAAAATTTCTCTTACCTGTCTTTGATGATTATACGAAAATTACATTACCTGTCAAACAAGAACTGGTACTCTTACGAGCTCCCAATGATAATGATGCTGTCCTATTACCTGATGGAAAAACAAGTTTTCTATTGACCTTGACAAAACTTCATTGGAAAATTCCTTACATTCGTGTCAATGATGTTACACGTTTGAACTTGTTAAAACTTGTTGAATCTGACAAACCTGTTCAGATGCCCTTTAGGAGATGGGAACTCCATGAATACCCCGCGTTCCCACAGACCACGCAACATCTGTGGTCGGTGAAGACTTCTTCACATATGGAAACAGCTAGGTACGTTATTGTTGCGTTCCATACAAAAATAAAAAGCAATCCAAACGCTAATCCAACTCATTTTACAAGCGATGATAAATCAGTCTCGGTTCGTAACATAAAACTCTTTTTAAATGATCAATATTTCCCATACGATAATTTTCACGGTGACATGAATCTCTTTTTCGAAGTGTATTCACGGTTCAAATCTTCTTACTTGTGTGACATGAGTACAGGTCCCTTTCTAAGTCTGTCTGATTTTAAAAAAAACGGTGCAGTATATGTTATCGATTGTTCTAAACAGAATGAAACCATTAAAACGGGTGCTGTAGACTTAAGGTTGGAGATTGAAACGGAAAAAACGGTTCCCGCTGAAACCGCTGCTTACTGTTTGATTGTGTATGACGCCATAGTAGAATACAGACCATTGACGGGAACAGTACGCAAACTTATGTAATGACAAGTTATAAATTACGCTACCTTATAGAAAATACTTCAGTTATAAGCAAGCAGGATGGGATCACGGATTACAACTTCAGAAGATGCAGAGGATAAAGAATTACTCCTACCACCATCACCAAAAGGTATGTTTTTCATATTTTTACCTCTTACATATACGTTAAACAAAAAATTTGATAAACACGTAACGGTAGGCGTTGTTCATGATGAGCAAAACTTAAATACGGGTATCGTTTTTACATCGTCCCATAAACGGGTGACTTTATCATATCATTTATGGAAATTACTGGTGCAGAACCGTGATTACATACAGCTTGCACTGGACAAGGGGACAAAAATTACGTGTCACTTGAAAGACATTGCAGATGGGGAGAGCTCATATGCAATAGTTGAGGTTAGACAAATTTTTGGTAAATTTTATGTACAGATTATAGACGTAAAAAAGAACAAAATTTCATTATCACCAACAGAATGGTTGTACTTTGATAAATACATTCCGAACCTGTCGAATCATGTTCGTGAATTATGGTTCGATGAGCTAAAAATAGTGGAAGAGATAGAGGGGGAACGCAATGTGACGTCACCCGGCTGGTGGTTGGATAGATTGCGTGATGAGATCAAAGTATATAATGCGATTTACACTTTGGAAGACTAGTCAGTGGATTATCAACTATCATTATGTACGATTCGATAATCGAAGATTTAACGCTTCTGATCGGGGATGTGGTTGTTCCATTCTCTGCAAAGTGTAAGTTGAAACATAGTTATGTCATGGTTGCTGATTTCTCTCTTCACAATTTCTTGGAACCGGCTGATGTTAAAATTGAAATTAAATTTAAAAATAAAACACACTCCTACATTTGTAAATTTGAATGTGGTGATTTTAAAAAAATATCTCTCGTTGGTTTGGATAAAATTACATTCGTTGGTTTCACTCGAGACCCAAAGGATGGAAAGATACAAAAATTTATGATAGATGACCATGTATGTAATAAACGGTCGTCGGTAGCAGAAGGTGACAAGATGGTTCTGTCTTTGTCTGTGTTTGATACTATAGACAGACGAGAACCAGTATTTGACGTAATGGACGGACCTAGTTCTAGCACAAGAACTGATTCGTGTAAACGGACCTTAGTAGGATTTGAAAGCGAAGAAAAATCTATCGAGTCGTACAAATATTGTACAAGATATTTAAAAGATAATCTGCTTTTATCTGTGTATATAATTTTTTTATATTGGTAGCACTGAACATTATATATTGCAAAAATAAATAAATTGCTTCAACCGAATATTTTGTAATCATTGTAGCAAGATGCATTCATCTAGTTGTATTTGTGAATTTCAAGCTTTTTATGATAATAATAGTGATTTTGTAGTTAAAGAATTTGTTGTGTTGGACATTTCTAATCGATCTTTTATATATTTACATTTTAGACCACCTTACGAGCGTAGTGAACTGAATTCAGTTTACCAAAAAACAACACTTTGGTTAGAAACTCGTTTTCATAGTTTGCTTTGGGAAGATGGTGTTATTCCGTACAGTTTAACAACAATAAAAAGTATTCTCACCCAGTATAAAATTATTTATACGAAAGGTGTTGAAAAACAAAACTTTATAAAATCACAAGTGGGAGAAAGTAGTAAAGTTGTGAATTTAGATGATTATAAACATATGATACCAAAATTAACAAATAAAAATAAAAAATATTGTCCTTTGAATTCAGGCGCGCATAAAAAAGATGATAAAATGCGGTGTGCTGTCTCAAAAGCTATTCATCTTGCAAAGTGGTTATGTTGTGATTTTAAAAGAGAACACGATAGGTTAAATTCCTTTGTAGATAGAACTGATACAGTCGTTCAAGAAATTGCAAAACGAGGGTTTTATTTTGACAAAAACAGCAATACAATACGTTGTAATTGGTGTAAAAAGTATTTTTATAACATTAACACTTTACAGGTGGAACATGATATGGTTTCACCATCTTGTGAGTCGTTGATTGGTTATGTCAATAATGTGCCACTTTTTTTAGAGAAATTTGTACCTCGTCATGTAAACATTAGACATCAATTGTACGAAGAAGAGGCTTAAACAGTCTAAAAACACAAGCTAAAGAACATAAAAAAAAAGAAATTTCTTTAGTGTACCTCATAAAAATGTTGACATAAGCTCTGGAGGCTAGCTACCACCGTAAACGGACATCTTTGGACACTCTCTTTTTATAAGGGCGCTGATGGATAAGGACCGCCAAAAACAAAGTTACGGACACTCTTATGTCACTAAAAATGAGTGTACGTGTGTATGTACTACTGGTGTTTAAGTTTAAGTAAAAATTATAGTGGCTAGCTATGATAAAATAAATAAAAACTTGGTTTTTGTTTTTTCTGAATGAATGTGTTAAGCGAAAAATTAAAAAAACAAGTAAATATGATAGGTTGTGTCTTTTTTTGATGAAAACAATAGTTTCTTTAGTACAAAGTTTAAAAATGTAAAAAAAATAATTAAAAAATTTAAAAAAAACACAAAAAAGAATTTAGGGTAAGCCTGAGTGGTTTGTAGGCCTCTGTCACAAGCAAACGTGACCTCAGCTTAAGTCTTGAGCTGGGGGGGAATGAGTTGTTTATCATCAAACACTCTGGGTCCACTCGCTAAAAAAAAACCTACGCGTCTCATGTACATGTACCTCCCAAACGTACTGAGCGTACGGATGGTCCAGGTTGGTATGGAAAGCATGTACGTTAATGATGACATGTATTTATTATTTGTCTAGGTTTAGAATGTGGTAGGGGAAATGTGTAGTATAAATTGCAGAACGCGAGTGGTCACTGTATCACAATGTCGTCAGACCATGAAGAGAAGTATCATTTGGAGAGCTGCGATGGAGTTAGGCACTGGGTGTTTTGTCTTAGTCCTGGTCCATTTGAAAGATCGCAAGAGGTTTGTGGACCCTGTCCAGGACCAGATTGTGAGATGAGGAAGAGAAATGATCATATTGAACAGTATCATGTAGAATACTGTAACGGATCAACTCACACATACAATATTTGTACTGCGTTAGACACTTGTAACGTAGAACCGTATGTTAGACAGTGTGAAGGAGATTGTTGGTGGTTAAGGAATAAAAATAAGGTTAATTGAGAAGGTGTGACTGAAAAAAAACAAAAAAAAATGAAAAAAAAATATAAAAAAGAATTTAGGGTAAGCCTGAGTGGTTTGTAGGCCTCTGTCACAAGCAAACGTGAACTCAGCTTAAGTCTTGAGCTGGGGGGGAAGGAGTTGTTTATCATCAAACACTCTGGGTCCACTCATTAAAAAAAAAACCTACGCGTCTCATGTACATGTACCTCCCAAACGTACCGAACGTACGGATGGTCCAGGTTGACGTGGAAAGCATGTAATGTCTTTATAAGATGTAGTAACTTTGTCTAGACAGTTTCATCTTGTTTACCTTGACATTTAATATTATGTCTAATTCAATACTAGTACGCCTTGACATTTAAGAAACAGGATAAACTTGTATTATGTATAAGTAATACTAGTACACCTTGACATTTAAGAAACAGGTTAAACTTGAATTATGTATAAGTAATACAAGTTCACCATGACATTTAAGAAACAGGATAAACTTTTATTATGTCTAATTCAATACAGGGTTATTACCTTGACATTTAAGAAACAGGTTAAACTTGAATTATGTATAAGTAATACAAGTTCACCATGACATTTAAGAAACAGGATAAACTTTTATTATGTCTAATTCAATACAGGGTTATTACCTTGACATTTAAGAAACAGGTTAAACTTGAATTATGTATAAGTAAAACAAGTTCACCTTAACATTTAAATTGGTTGTTAAAAGTTGTAGTAACCTTGTCTAGATAGAGTATAAATAGAATGGGACCATACATGCTATTTATCTAGAGTCTTACTTCAACAATGAACCGTCACATTGAGAGCAATTACGACATATGGGAGCACATATTCCGTTATCTAGATGAAGAGGCAATCAAAATTTGTTATTTTGTTTGTTCCATGTTTCGGTATATTGCGAGGAGAAAGGTTCAACTACCTAAAAGTTTATTTCTTGGAACGCCAAAATCAATTCGTGGACGTTTTATTTCCATTCACAGATGGGATAGTAATTTACGTGTAATATTGTATTATGTTTATAATGGTTTTTACAATTTTCATAGTAATTATTATTGCTCTGGTTGTAAAATACCTTTAAATCTTATCCAAGCAAATTTGCTTTCACACGGAATGCATTGCTGTTTCAAATTTAATATTTTTTCATATTGTGAATCTTCCACATGGTATGTTTTCCACGCTTTCAGAAAAAAATACTTTCATTTTAATATTTTACGAAGTCATTTTCTTTATTTATTTCCATGGGTAAAAATTTGTGTTGTGTATAAAAAAAATATAATTTATGTATGTTAAAAATTAATTTTAAATTTGAAATTAATAAGAAAATTATAATTAAGGAATTTTCAGAATTGTGTAATTATAAAAAGAAAATTTCTTGTGCGAGTGTACATGAATTGGTTTTCGTTCCAGGAAATAGTGCCTTTAAAAGTTTAAAAATGTATGAAAATCAAGATAATAAGATTAGATCTTTTGAGTTTGTGTGTCAAGATAACCATTATTCACATGTAATAAAATATAAGTAATTTTTCATGGAGAAAAGTGGGGAGGGGATAAAGTGGAGGGGATGATTTGTATATAGTGGGGGTAAATAGATAAAGTGGAGGGGATGTTTTGTATATAAGGAGTTCTATTTTCAAATTAAAACATCAATCATCATGGCATCTTCTTCCAGCGCTACAGACAACTTTCTGGATAAGTTTAACAGCCTATCCAGTCAATGGAATACCAGAAAGTTGTCAGAATTAATTGTAGGTTACAATTATAAAGTGAAAAGTATATACCAGGTAGCTACAAGATACGGTGGTTCGCTAATGTGTACTTTATTTGATGAAGTAGGAGAAGAATTTGACATTTTCTTACCCAAGAGATATTCAAATATCTTCAGGAAAGAAGATTTGGATGCGATAGATGTGAGCAAATTCGTATTTATTTATGAAAATGGTCAAATCAAGATGGAGATTTCGGCAAAATAAAAAAACACAAGTAAGTTTCTAAATTAATTAATTTATTTTTTCAAATATAATTGTTGTTTTTTTTATTATCGTTGTTTTAATAATTTTTTTAATTTGGACAGGGTGTTGGCCTGTCCAATCAGTGGTTATTGACTGAACTTCCTGAAAAACAAAAAAAAAAACCAATTGTAATGAATCCATTGAGCTAGATATATGACTAGAGGTAGCACTGAGAATAGTCTTGTACAGACCCATGCCGACTATTCCTGAGAAAGTATGGTTAATTGAATCCCAACCATCAAAGTACACCGGTAACCACTATCTAGTATTCTAGTATTCAAATTTGTATAAAAGTAACTGCCTTAAGTAGGATTTGAACCAGGGACCTTCGTCTCCGAAAATCAGCTGACTCGCGACGACGCTTTACCTCTAGACCAACCCGGTGGGTCTCACTAATTTAAATACGGGATATTGTTCATTATAATCACATTAAAATTTTAACAAAATATCAATTTTATGAATGATTAATTGCTATTTAGCCTTTTTAAATAGATTCTAAACCAACAAACAAAAAAATGAGTTTAAAATGTAATGTGTAAAAGTGAAAGGTACGTTTTTAAAGAATGGCAAATTCTTCTCCAATTTTAAGAAAAATAATTTTTTTAATGAATACGGTTTCACTAGTTCTTTGTAAAAGTTCGAAATCTATGCATATAGCAAATAAAATTTTTTGGACTTTTACCTCACCGCAATGGTAAAGGTTAGGTTTTACCGGTAAATTCTATTATCAACCAATATTTCTTACTTTTACAGTAACATATAAATTTAAACATGGCTCTACCATAACTCGGTCACACCATAGTGTTCGTCTTAACCTAGAATGAAATTCGTTACTTAAGATCCAAATTTCATACAATTCGTTACTAATCATCAAAAAATTTTTGGTAGTTTTTATATCAATGCTATATCCTTCATCAATGCTGCTCCATTTTATTTTTGGTATTATCCCCCTATTGTACGTAAATAAATAATCATCAAATTACAAAAATATAAAATAAGTCATAAATTGTATAATTCAAGAGTATTAGTATTATATTACTTGTGACAAAAAATAAAACTGAGTCTATAATAAAAACCTACTAATCATAAATAATAATGTAATAATAGTAACTAATATAATGAAAAATAACTACGTGTAAGAGTAACAATAGTAAAAGTTTTAGTTATTAATGGTAAACTAATGTTTGATTTATAAAACATTTTCCAACAAATGAATTGCACGTTTTCTTATTATACTGAGGTTAGAGCGAATAAGTGTTGTATGGAATTTTGTTTTTGATCATACTGTGTGCATTTTTAATTAATACACATGCTCACTTGTATTGCTGGTTGCCTACGTCAGAGTACTCTTAGCGTAGACAGACTTCAGACAATACTTTCGGTTTTTTATTTGGTGAATAAATGTACAAGTTTTCAGTATGCCAACTCATGTAATGTAATGGTAGGAAATTTAATTATTCGCTAAAGAGCAACGAAAATTGCTGTTTTGATAACGTTAATTGAAAGGTATTTTCATGTATTTCTTTTCTAATATTGGAGAAGTGTGGCCAAACATGGCGTGTGTAATTCGGTAAAGCCATTATAGTGATGTTTGACTACACCCTACCCCTTCCTACTCCGTCTTTCATCTCAATGTTCCAAGGTGTGGCGGAAAGTTATGAAACTATCCTACCGGTAGCTACTTTTAGTTTGGTAGTTTTAGTTCATCAATTCCCTGCTAGAAAATTCAATGCTTTTACTTTTTTGTTAATTTATAAAAAACTAATTAACAAATGAAATTTTAAATGATAACCTTCTTTTCATCTTAAAGATGCTATAATATGCTAAATTTGGTGGCTGTAGTTGCAGGATTTGTATAAACTACAAACTCTTTTAACAACTTGATTTTATATAGATTTCTTGAAGTGTAATATTTTAAAGGAAATTAATTTTTTAATATTATATACTATAAAAAGCCCAATAAATACACAATAGATGACCCTCGCCTGATTAAAAATGTCAGTAGGTCTTTCTGGATATCGTATCCATCTACAGTTGCAACATAAATACATCAATGCATCCACACTTTTGTCAGTTTGTCCGTGACAATAACAAAAATTATATCCGCGAAAGAAGTGCGTTGTTTTTGAAGAGCTCTATTTCAAAAACGAGCGAACAGAAACTTTTTAACGCTACAGCAAATTAAAGCTTGTTCTTTTTTGCGTTGATTCGTTTAACTTAATTTTTTTTTTAAGTTTTTGGAGGTGCAGTTATTTACGCATAAAAAGTACTGAGTTCTTAGCCGGTTTTCTGTTAATGTGCATTTCAACGTCTATTACTTCATCTGAGCTTAACATAAAAAATCATACTTTCAGTATGTTAAAGATCACAGTTTTCTTTATAGTGCGAATATTAAAAAAGTAAAGTCCTATGTTCTGTTTTATACAGAGACCATTTAAAGATTGGGAAATGATTTTCAACTGAACCATGCATTTTTACTACACTATTGCACTAAGGATAGACTTTTGCATATAAATAGAAAATTTTATTAAATTGATTCAGGGCTAACAACTTTTGTACTGAATTTAGTGTCTTATACTAGTTTTACTTGTCGTTCGTAGCAATGCCGTTAGATAGCGTATAAGGCCAAGACATTGATGTGAAGTTAAAACACGAGCCAATTCCATTAGAGCAGTTTTGATAACTGGTAATTTTTATATTTCCCGAGCGAAATCATTGAAAATAAGACATTTTTTATTTCTACCGTTAGCACCTAAGGGCATATAAGTGGTAACTGCTGTTAAAAGTTAAATATTTCTATAATTTTCAAATTTGTTATTCATTTACATACCACATCCAACAGATTTTCAGTTAAATTAATTTGCCTGGCGGATTGGGGGTGGTCATTAGAAAACTGTTCCTCCCCATCTGAAATTGTTATGACTTCCTGTAACAAAATGTAATATATGTTGTATTTTTGTTTCAGAGTTATGAGAGCTGAATTAAGAATAAAGAAAAACATTTGCATATAAAAAACATTGTAGAATATTATAAATAAAATTAAATATTTTTATTACATTAGTTTGTTTTTTATGGATCCTCTCCTGTTGAATTATCATTTAGTTAACCATATGATAATAAACAGAACTATTTCTTGTAGCCTGTGTTAGTTATGAGCGTGAAGCAGCCAAAAGGCTGGTTTAAACCTCTAGAGGCTTTACTAAGTAAAATGAATAGTGAGGTAGTTTACCATTGCCTACCTCACCGAGTGGAAAAGTATGCTTATCAGCATGCCAGGCTCTCAAAAAAAGCATTGATTATCCACCCTGCAAATGACACCTTCACTTCATTCACCACAGGGTCTGGTTGTATAATGAAAATCATTACTTTCAAAGGAGACAACTTTGATTAGCGTCTTTTCACATCTACCTCTTCTGTTCTTAAATGCTTCAATCATTCATAATTGGGTGACCATGTGATAAGAAACAAAACTATTTTTTTGTAGCTCTGGAACTAACAGATCAAGGGCAAGTAATTTAACACTCCACCTGCCTGTTATAGGCAAATAACTTTTGTATACAGATTTTATAACAGTAGTTTACCATTGCCTACCTCACCGAGTGGAAAAGTATGCTTATCAGCATGCCAGGCTCTCAAAAAATGCATTGATTATCCACCCTGCAAATGACACCACTTCATTCACCACAGGGTCTGGTTGTATAATGAAAATCATTACTTTCAAAGGAGACAACTTTGATTAGCGTCTTTTCACATCTACCTCTTCTGTTCTTAAATGCTTCAATCATTCATAATTGGGTGACCATGTGATAAGAAACAAAACTATTTTTTTGTAGCTCTGGAACTAACAGATCAAGGGTAAGTAATTTAACACTCTACCTGCCTGTTATAGGCAAATAACTTTTGTATACAGATTTTATAACAGTAGTTTACCATTGCCTACCTCACCGAGTGGAAAAATATGCTTATCAGCACGTCAGGCTCTCAAAAAAAGCATCGATTCTCCACCCTGCAAATGACACCTTCACTTGATTCACCACAGGGTCTAGCTGTATAATGAAATTCATTACTCTCTTTCAAAGGAGATAACTTTGATTAACGTCTTTTTCACATCTACCTCTTCTGTTCTTAAATGCTTCAATCATACATAATTGGGTGACCATGTGATAAGAAACAAAACTATTTTTTTTGTAGCTCTGGAACTAACAGATCAAGGGCAAGTAATTTAACACTCCACCTGCCTGTTATAGGCAAATAACTTTTGTATACAGATTTTATAACATACAAAAAGGATTTAAATCTCCGTTTGATGTTTGATTAATTAATTTCAGAACCAACTGATTTGATGTACGTTTTCACTTGTTTAGGTTATTAACCGAAAGGTTGGTTTAAACCTCTAGAGGCTTTACTAAGTAAAATGAATAGTGAGGTAGTTTACCATTGCCTACCTCACCGAGTGGAAAAGTATGCTTATCAGCACGCCAGGCTCTCAAAAAAAGCATCGATTCTCCACCCTGCAAATGACACCTTCACTTCATTCACCAGAGGGTCTAGCTGTATAATGAAATTCATTACTCTCAGATGAGACAACTCTGATTAGTGCAATTAATTTAACTCTCCACCTGCCTGTTAAGATAAATCAATAATATTAAAATATGAAGTTTAAAAAAATAAAATACCTCTTCCATCTGTCGTGGTAAATCTTGAATAATGCGTCGGACGTTTCGTAAACCTTGCTCCATTTTTTTGTAAAGATCTATTTAATAAATTAGTAATGTTAAAGCGGGTATTTATATACATTTAACAAGGAAGGTAATAAATAAAAAAATGCAGTTCGAATAATCACTCTTCTAAAAATAATAAAAAAAGATTACTTGAGGTAAATGGTTATGAAAATGTGTCTAGACGTAAAAGAATTTTTAAATGCAGTTAAAATACTTGCTATTCTAAAAATAATAAAAAAATGATTACAGTAAATGCATTTACTTTTCCCTTCAGTAACTTAAAGTAACCATGACCTTACACAACATATTTTATAGTGACCTTAACATTTAAACATGTTTAAACAACTGAACAACGCCACAATTATGGTAATGAGTTTGGCTGCATTCTGATAATTGGCAAAACATGTTTGAATGATAAGGTCACTATAGGCTACTATAGGCTTCTTTTATGAATAGTAATGAGTTTAGCTGCATTGAGGCTTGATTATACCTACTAACGTTAGAAAAGTTAAGAAGAGCAATTAAAAATAAGTGCTGACGAAAGTTGAGTTAAAAAATTTTATTTTTGCATGACAACACCCGACCACATACAGCAAATTGGACTCAACAAGTCTTGGATGCTTTCAAGTGTGAGGTGTTTCCTCATCCACGATACAGTCTGGATCTTGCTCCTATCCACTACCATATTTTTCCAGGCTTGAAGACCTGGCTTGCGTCGCAGCAGTTTGAAGACGACAGGAACTACGGGAGACCATGACTACTTGGTTGAACTCTCACGCGGCAGAATTCTATGACGCTGGAATTTCAAAGCTAATTTACCATTGTGATAAGTGCCTAAATTTGTATGGCAACTGTCGAAAAGTAGTATTATGGTATCACTTTCAATGGTATGTAATAAATTTTCTTTCGTGTACTTAGTTTTTTTTCTATACCAAAACGTAATAGATTTTGTGGATAGCCCTTGTAGTTACTTGAGTTTGCTTTGGTTTTAATGAGGGATAAAGGGGGGAAAGCATCACTATGCATGCGCGACTGCTTTGGTATCACTTTGCCACCACAACAACGTAAACTATACTTAGAGAACATACAGTATATCGCGAAACCTTTTGTAGGTTAACAGTAAGACGATAACTGTTTGTTACTGTAAACGGAAAAATCGGTTTCTCGAAAACATGGTCGAAATGCAATTTAATAAATGCTGTGAGGTTGAAGCTAAGCCAAAATACCTTTCCACGCCACTTAAAAAAAGGCATCAGCGGGTGGCTAACTAATGTGATATCTCTCTTTCCACAATTTGAAATAAAAGGAGGTTAAAGACAGTGAAGAAGATACCTAATTCCTCACCTACAGCTTTTTTGACACCTGGTAAAAAAAGGAAACGGTTATATCAATAAGGAAGTGACACCGACACGTTGGTTAAGTGAGGGGCGGAAAACCGTGGGTTTACTGTATATCTGTTTATTTACATTGCATTGTGAAAGCAAACGATTACAAAAATTAACCAAAAATGAGAAAATATTTTTTAATTTTAGAGAAAACTTATTGGTTTCATTTTAAATTTAATATGCAATGTAATAAAATGCAGTGAGGTTGAAGTTAAACAAAAATACCTTTCCGTGCCACTTAAAAAAAGGCATGAGCGGGCAGCTAACTACTGTGCTGTCTCTCTTTCCATAACTCAAAATTTAAAGAAGGAAGTTAAAGATAGTGAAGAAGATACCTAATTCTTCATCTACAGCTTTTTTGACACCTGGTAAAAAAAGGAAATGGTTATATCAATAAGAAAGTGACGCCGACATGTGAAAAGTTATTACCGGTTTTGAAAGAAAGGCTAAAATTTCTTGGAAACTTTGTACATTAAGAAAAATTTGAAAGGAAATGGGAGTTTAAACGGAAAAAGTGTCAGTCACAATGAAGTATATTAATTGAAAGGCAACATGTGGTAACAAATGGTGTAATTGCACAGTAGTAAAATATAGTGTCTCACTGTTGAGGGTAGCAGCACTGTCAGATTTCTCATCCTTTCCTCACAGCCTGTCCACACGCAAAAGGTGTTCTCATGACTCACATCTATAGCAACATTTAGGTTTTTTTAAAATCTGGTCGGATAATCGCAGGGTTGATTAAGTGAAGGGCGGAAAACCGTGGGTTTACTGTATAACTGTTTATTTGTGGTGCGTTGTGAAAGCAAACACGATTACAAAAATTAACCAAAAACGAGAAAATAATTTTTAAATTTCTGGGAAAAACTTATTGGTTTCATTTTAAATATCTGTATACTAGCGATCGTTTAAAAGCTTGTAACATGGGGTTTCAGTACACATTTAATGCAGGTACAAAGGAACAATTTTTGTACAATTATAAACAGAGTTTCATTATAAAGAAGAAAAAATATCCGGGGTATTTTCTACATAAAATATTTGTACAATAGTGTGGGCTTTGTCAAATACGCCTACCACACTAAACCAACTAAAAAATATAAACTTAAAAACTTGATAATAAAAATGTAGTCTTGAAAATGTTAATCAATTGTCTACAGCACTGATCAGCCAATGCACAGTGTACAACAATATAAGGATGGATATTTTTTCAACAAAAATAAAAGAAGCAAGCAATTCACAAAACAAAACAAAACAACACAAACCTAAGAGCTTTGATCGCATAATTTCATTATACATAATACGTTCATCCACAAAACAGTTAAATAGTAAACAGAAGGAATACAACATAAAGATTAGAATACGGATTTATTTATAATGTATTAAATAAATGTATTCATTCATAATTTATTTAGTATACAATAATTTGTTAAAACAAACATATCCTATTTGGTGTTACAATACAACGTCTGTGAAGTTGGCCCCACCCATACAAAAATTTGAAAAAAAAATTAGTGCATTCGATTGTTCTACGTTTGTTCCGGATTGTTCCGCAAAAATTTTCGTTTGTTCCGCTCAAATAAGCGACAAAATCGAGAAAAACCTTGGGTGGGGCTAACTTCACGTTGGCCCCCCCCATTTAACTTTTTCAACTTTTTTTTGCATAGATCGATAGATCTTCGTTTGTTCCGGATTGTTCCGCAAAAAGTTTCGTTTGTTCCGCTCAAATAAGCGAGAAAATCTAGGAAAACTGGGTGGGGCTAACTTCACGCTGGCCCCCCCCACTCAACTTTTCCAACTTTTTTTTACATAGATCGATAGATCTTCGTTTGTTCCGGATTGTTCCACAAAAATTTTCGTTTGTTCCGCTCAAATAAGCGAGAAAATCGAGGAAAACTGCGGCGAGCTAGCCCCCCCCCCCCCACTCAACTTTTTGAACTTTTTTTTACATGGATCGATAGATCTTCGTTTGTTCCGGATTGTTCCGCAAAAATTTTCGTTCGTTCTGCTCAAATAAGCGAGAAAATCGAGGAAAACTGCTGGGGGATAGCGTGAAGTTAGCCCCACCCACTCAACTTTTTGAACTTTTTTTTACATGGATCGATAGATCTTCGTTTGTTCCGGATTGTTCCGCAAAAATTTTCGTTTGTTCCGCTCAAATAGGCGAGAAAACCGAGGAAAACTGCGGCCAGCTAGCGTGAAGTTAGCCCCACCCACTCAACTTTTTGAACTTTTTTTTACATGGATCGATAGATCTTCGTTTGTTCCTAATTGTTCCGCAAAAATTTTCGTTTGTTCCGCTCAAATACGCAAAAAATAGAGGAAAACTCCTGGGGGATAGCGTGAAGTTAGCCCCACCCACTCAACTTTTTGAACTTTTTTTTACATGGATCGATAGATCTTCGTTTGTTCCGGATTGTTCCGCAAAAATTTTCGTTTGTTCCGCTCAAATCAGCGAGAAAATCGAGGAAAACTCCTGCGGGATAGCGTGAAGTTAGCCCCACCCACTCAACTTTTTGAACTTTTTTTTACATGGATCGATAGATCTTCGTTTGTTCCGGATTGTTCCGCAAAAATTTTCGTTTGTTCCGCTCAAATAGGCGAGAAAATCGAGGAAAACTTTGTAGTGGTGGGGGTAAACAAGCGCGTTTAATATATTTAACATTGTTTTTGTCTATATCGATAGCCTTTAAATAGTTGTGGGTCGTTCCGCATAAAGTTTCCTTTGTTCCGCTCAAATAATATTTAATTAATACCGTATTATTCCGAAAACAAGCCGTACCCGAATTTAAGCCGAATCGGAAAAAATACTATAAAACTAGGAAAAAAATTAAAGTACAGTACTTGTATGTTTTTGAAAATATTCTATTTTATAAGAAACGATTACCGTAGTTTACAAACAATATACTTACTACTTAATTAGCATTTAGAAGTTTTTGTTTATTTTTTGTTGAATGCTGAACACAAGATTCATCTACATGATAGGTATTTTCTTCCGGCTTCTTTGTTGGATGTCTTTTCCGCGTAGTTAATTTGATTTTTCTGACTTCTAAAATTACTGCTAATGCAGACGGTGAAGGATGAAATGATTTTTTGTAAAGTATGAAAACATGCCGTGCCTGAATAAGATTCGAACCCAAGACCGCATGATGAGAGGCGAGCAAGTTACCAGCTATGCCAATGCGGCCGGCATAGTAGTAGTAGGTAGCATAGTAGTAGTTAATTTGAAATTAGTATCGTAAGCCCTGCGCTGATTTTTAGGTATTTATATAGACGAAGTACCCATAACCTACATAAAATCACTCATAGCGATTTATAAAATACAACAAAAAACAAATGATCGGATAAAAAACAAAATGAAATGTAAGAAAACTGCTACCAAACTTTATACTGTATCTCAAAACTGATCAAAATGACTATACATGCACTACGTAAAAAGTGTGCGTATAAGACTGCGTGTATCTCTCTCTTTGTAGCTACTTATGCTTAATATGAAACCATTAATTTGAGTACGTTGAGTATTTTGAGTGCTTGGCACCCAAAATATATAACCTGCTCCCGAACTATTTAAAGAATTTAACAAGTTTAAAATTTTGTAAAAAACTAAAAAAATGGATAGCCAAACAGATAGAGAGAAAATAGCAAAATGGTCAGCAATATTCAAATGTAGATGTAAATAAAGAGACAGGAGGAAAATGAAATTGAATACATTTCTGTTATTGTTTTTAATTTTTAAGTGCAATAATTAATTTCGGAACAATACGGTATTATGGAAAATCTGGTGATTGTTCTATAATATATAAGTTGATGTGATTATTGATGTATAGATGTATGATATGTATATGATATTGATGTATATTGGTATTTAGTCCCGCTCGTTTGTCTGATTCTGAAACTAAATTTTACTTCCAACTACCCATCCGTAATGTTTCCTAGAAGAAAACTAGCCCCGTCGTTTATCTTCGTAAGATCTGGTGGCATTTCCCACGACCTTCTAAATTATCTTTTGTCAGTTTCAGTCACTTGCCAAGTATGATCTCAAAACTAATAAACCCAATTAATTTCGACTATAATTATATTATCGTTTTTAATAATAGACCCTTAGTGTTATACAGTATAACTATCGATAGATCTTCGTTTGTTCCGGATTGTTCCACAAAAATTTTCGTTTGTTCCGCTCAAATAAGCAATAAAATTAAGGAAAACTTTGGAGTGGTGGGGGTTAAGAAGCGCGTTTATTATTTTAATATTTGTTTTGCCTACATCGATAGCCCTTCAATAGCTATGTCTACACACATTCGCTTGTGTCATACGTCTGACGCATGCCTCATCACTTCACTTGTCCGCACTCGTTTGAAGAGCTTTATCTCAAAAAAAACCTGACGAATATTTTTGAATTCTACACTAAATTAAAGCGTGTTTTTTAGTTTAAAAACACATTAACGGAAAACCGGCTAAAATCTGAGTACATTTTTGCGTAAATTGCTGTATCTCCGACTAATTTCTACATAAAATAATCTAAACAAAACCAATCAACGCAAAAAAGAACAGGCTTTAATTTGGAGTAGCGATCATTTTTTTCCGTTAGTTTGTTTTTAGATAAATCTCTTAAAACACAACGGACTTCTTCCATAGTACGTACTGTAAAACACTACAAATTAAAAGAGGCGTGCCATAGCGCATGCCTCGTTTCTTCTGCTCAAATACGCGAGAAATTTAAGGATAACTTTGGAGTGGAGGGCATAATCCAGGGCGTTTAATATTTTAAACTTTTTTTTCCTATATCGATAGCCTTTCATTAGTTTCGGAAGGTTTCACAAGAAGTTCCGTTTGTTCAGCCTAAAAAAGCGGGAAAATCAAGGAAAACTTTGGAGTGGAGGGGATAAACCAGCGCGTTTAGTAGTTTTAACATTGTTCGGCCTATATCGATATCCCTTCAATAGTTCCCGAATAGTCCACAAAAAGTTTCAATACTTAGAATATGAAGGATTAACTGAATGTTATAATTTTTACTTTTTACTGCATGTACTTGCTGAACGAAAAGGATTGCGATAAATAATGTATAGTAATTTTTTTGTTTAAACATGATATTATGCCTATTGTAACAGCGAATGCAATGAGTAATAATAAGAAAACATATAAATGTTTTGGAAAGGTAATGAAATCTTTTACGATAGTCTGGTAGAACAGGAACAAGCATCAGGCAGTGTGATAACGTAAACAAATTACTAAAGGTTATTTATTGTTTATGGAATCAAAAGGTTGGTTTATACTTAGTTAGAAAAAAGAAACCAAGCGGCATACGATGATTTATGTAGGGAGGTCGACAGAATGACGACTTTTCAACATTGGCCTTCTGAATACAATGCGTTTAGAAAAATATAGTTAGTCATAACAAGCTAATCCAGACTTCATTATTCGCAGCACCGGTTCCTTCCCGGATAGCGTTTAGCCCAAATAGAAAATCTTCTGAGAGAAATGAGAATTTTTGATTTATAAAAAATATCTATAGTTAACATAAATTATTTACACTGATATAATTAACTTGGCGTGATTTCTCGTAAATTCAGTTTTTACATATACGACCATTGGTTTATAATAAGATTACCAGTCTGTAGTTTGAGTGATTCTTCTGACAATAAGATATTTAGTTTTATTTTATGTTAAACGGGATATTTATACTCTTTTAGATTAAATTAGTTAAGGAAGTTACTTTAAAAATAGTTCACCTGAACGATGAAAAACTGAAAGAATATTCCGTATGAAAATGTAAATGAAAAAATATATAAATGTTTAGGCCTAATAGGTATGTTTTGTTAATTTATTACGGTTAGTTATTTATTGTTTTAAATCATCACCGATTCTAGTTTTCACGCCGCACAATGAGATATTTGATTGATCTAGGCGGCCAAAATTATTTTTGCAGTTTAACATCGTTTTGGACTTTCGAACCGGGCTGATCCGAAATCCGACCGACTGGGATAGTCAGTCAGACGGTAGATTTTAGCTCTAAATAGTTAAGTAACACCGGATGCGCAACAAACTTGGTGTAGTGACCAGTTGTTGGCCTGTTAAATGAACTGAAATCGCTCTTCAATCTTTCTTGAGTTTCACATATTATACTCGAGATAAAATGTTCACATAAAAATAAACAAATTTTGCGACCAAATTGCGCCTATGTTTAAAATATGATTTCTCAATACGATACAAACGAGTTAAGGGTAAAAAAAATAAAAAAAAATATAGAGTTGACTAGCTTATCCCCACCACTCCAAATGGTTCCTTGATTACCTCGCTTATTTGAGCGGAACAAACGAAATTTTTTTGCGGAACAATCCACAACTATTAAAGGGCTATCGATGCAGACAAAACAAATATTAACCCTTTTACTAACCGGGAAGCCCAATATCACCCATTCGTCACCATCGTTTTTTAAACTCAAATATCTCCGTAACTATTCATTATATTCTAATGGGATTAGTTTTAGTAGATAGACCTTTTTCTTCTTTCATTTAATGTATCTTGCATATTTGTATGATGAAAATTGACGACGTGGTGTTACGCGAAAGAAATGTATTTTTTTATGAACAGCCAGTACTAAAATTTGAACGTTTTTATCTATAACTTTTCAACAAAAATCTGTATTTGTTTGGGAATAACATCGTCATCACTACCCGTCTCGTCTACCCTTCGGTTAAACCTTACAATTAGCGTCAAAATAAACAATAACATATTTTGATTTATGCTATCCTGTTTAGAAAAGGATAATACACAAAGCAACAGGCGCAAAAGAGATAGAACTTGCATAGAAGACGAGTAAATAAAAATTGAAAAGACACCACATTATTTTTAGGTGATTTTTCGTAATTTTTTTCATCCAGCACGTTACATTGTTGAACAAAAAGTGTGATATCTTTTGAATGCGTCTATCAATTTGCAATATCTAAACGTTGTTTTTTTTTTGCAATGAATTGCTTTATCTATATATATATATATATATATACAGCTGAGTGTAGCGGTGTTTGTCCGGAAATTCTAACCTATAAGGAGGCCTCCTAGCGAAAAAATGATGAGAATCTTTTTTGTTTTTCGCCTCCTGAAACCCCAAGGAAAAATCAAAAATCCGGAGTACGACCACCCTGAGGCTCAAAAAACTTAAAAAACTGTATAACTCCTTAACGGCTAGAATCAATCGATTTCTCGACCCAGAAAACATAAAGTCCTTAAGACTTTAATTAGCTTGAGTACTATAGAACAAGAGTATTACTTAAAGATATTTTACAATATTTTTCAATTTTTATGTCACTGCGTAAAGGGTAATAACACATGTGAAAGTACAGTTATGCCTATTATTGTATGTATGACAACCCCCTATTGTTACCGGGAACAGGCCTACACAACGCACTGTTCCAGTTCTCGGACAACAGTCTTACTGTTCAGTTGCATTTTCGTTGTTTGCTACCTTAACGTATCATTGAAATAAACAGTTCTTTTAAGAACTAAACCTTTTATATGAGTGGCAACCTGTTTTGCATTGCTATTTTTGTTACCATATCGTATTATTCAAAATATAAACAGTTCTTTTAAGAACTTAACTAATATTAATTGTTGACGAGCTGATGAATAACGATTTATTTATCTACAGACCACGCAAGCAAATTTAATGAAATTTTGTCAGCACACACGGAGTTGCAACTGCAAGAAGCGCTGTTAATGTGGAATCTCATCGAGGATATTATAATTCCCATTCCCAGAAATTACAAACATATCCAGCTGCTACCCTCCAAAGCCACAGAACATATTACGCACTGGATCTGTACCTATTACGACGGAAATATTATTCATGTATATGACAGCTTAAACCCAAATAAAAATTTCAAAATAACTGACCAACAACTCAGTTTTCTTTTCGCTTTATTTCCCCACAAACCTTCCATTTATTATGAAGATTGTCAACAGCAGCAAAATTGGACTGATCGTGGGGTTTTTTTCTATTGCATTTGAAGTTTTTATCGCGTTGGGCATGAACCCATCTGATCAAATTTTCAAAATATCGTCAATGCGAACTCAGCTAAAGTTCATTTTTGGGATTGATTTACGTAGACTACTACCTGCTTTTCGCACGGACGGTTATATGTTTCATGTTCGAGGGTTAGCGATAACAACAATTTATACATTTTAGCGCCAACAGGACAAACTAAAATATTGTTTATAGATAGCCCTTACATTAAATGCTTCCACTAACCATTAAAAATTTAAAAACCACCAAATTTTTATATTTAATAATCATATACATTAACATAATCTCATTACGTTTTTCCAACACGTGCAGCGAAGCGCATGGGTCCTGCTAGTTTATCTATATATTATAACTAAACATATTTTTTTGTATATTTTACTGATTTTGTGACACTTTTTCGTACTAAAGAGATATTACTACGCACACTTCTTACGTAGTGCATTAGTCATTTTGATCAGTTTGGAGATACAGTATAAAGTTTGGTAGCAGTTTTCTTACATTTCATTTTGTTTTTTATCCGATCATTTGTTTTTTGTTGTATTTTATAAATCGCTATGAGTGATTTTATGTAGGTTATGGGTACTTCGTCTATATAAATACCTAAAAATCAGCGCAGGGCTTACGATACTAATTTCAAATTAACTACTACTATGCTACCTACTACTACTATGCCGGCCGCATTGGCATAGCTGGTAACTTGCTCGCCTCTCATCATGCGGTCTTGGGTTCGAATCTTATTCAGGCACGGCATGTTTTCATACTTTACAAAAAATCATTTCATCCTTCACCGTCTGCATTAGCAGTAATTTCAGAAGTCAGAAAAATCAAATTAACTACGCGGAAAAGACATCCAACAAAGAAGCAGGAAGAAAATACCTATCATGTAGATGAATCTTGTGTTCAGCATTCAACAAAAAATAAACAAAAACTTCTAAATGCTAATTAAGTAGTAAGTATATTGTTTGTAAACTACGGTAATCGTTTCTTATAAAATAGAATATTTTCAAAAACATACAAGTACTGTACTTTAATTTTTTTCCTAGTTTTATAGTATTTTTTCCGATTCGGCTTAAATTCGGGTACGGCTTGTGTTAGAGCTTGGATGGCAGGAGTTTTGAAATAAACCCAAAAACAATTGGATAAAACGAGTTAAGCGGTAAGCCGACTTGTAACTGTAGGACATCAACCCACTATGCACGACACATGGCAGATTAATGTAAACTGAAGCATAAACGACTTATTCCGGAGGACCTAGTTTCATTTAATGGCGCCAGAAACCAACGGCGGAACGACTGAATAAGCAAGATACAACGATGGAAAATACACTGAGGGAGACAAAGGAAAAACGATAAGTATCTGCAGGAACAGCAGGACATCACTGGTCAACTCAAACACAAAATTAGAAAGCGTACAACAAAATAGACTAATTCGCTTACCTGTTGAATGGCTTGAAGTGTAGAAACGGCGTCCACGCGACACGTGTCCGGGGTTCGATTCACACTGTAACTTTAACGTTTGGTACGAAAACAAGAACAATTGTAAATGATTATAAATTACACACATAAGTAAAATCACACATGAAATGATGTATGGTACATCAGAAACGAACGAAGCGTAACGACAATTGCAGAAGCGACGCCATAGGATGGCCGGCGCAGCGAAGGCACGAACAGTCTACATGCCGCAGAATCCAACCAGTGAGTGTTGACCGGGAAGACAGGAATGTGAGTAGAGGGAGAATGATTACGTCATGAACTGAGATCACCATCGGAAATCAAGACAAGTATGCAGGCAGAGGCGGGAACAAGGTTATTAATACAAAATCAGTGTATTTAACGACGATAATAAAAGCGGGTAAATATGAATCACTTAACGGGGGTGCGATTGGCCTTAACATACCGCCCGCCTAAATCGATGAAAGCGATTTACAGAAACAAAACTAGCAGAGAAGATCGAAGAACGAAGCCGCCCGCCCTGAAACAACCAGGGAGCGGAAAACGCAGGAAGAAGACGAAGAATGAAGCCGCCCGCCCTGAAGCAACAGGGAGCGGAAAACGTAGTAAACGAAGAGTACGAAGCACAGAAGACGACGAAGAAGAATCGAATGAAGCGAAGAACGGAGCATCTTGAGGTGGCGTGACAAACGCACGGGTTTGCCCGGCCAACGACGAACGGAACATCTTCCACGGCTTGCGCGGAAGCCAACGAGTAACGGAACGATCTTGAGGTGATTGCCAACAAGGGTTGACAACCAGAAGCGACGCAGAAGAAGAATCGAAGAACAACGGAGCAAGGTAGAGTTCCAGCAAGGGAACAGACGAATGAAAAGACGAATACATGAATGTGTATTTGTATGTTTCAGGAGTGAATTCTTTAAGTTGTTAAAGGAAACTTTTGTTGAAAGATTGTATGAATCAATACATACAATATACGCAGCGGATGATCAGGAGCAGCCTACTCAGAAAATTGAATGTCTAGGAGAGAAATAAGAAGACATATGCGGAGCAGACGGTGGTGAGAAGAAGACGTAGAGTTGAGAACGAAGGTAAAGCCTAATTGTCAGGCAGGACAATTAGCTTTGACACGGGTCGAACGTAAGTACCATGAATAGTTCTTACCTCGGCGGTACGAACTGTGCGGTCTCTGCCAGGAAAGACATCGGTAACTGTGCCTAATGGCCATGATGCAGGAGCAGTGTCGAGGTTTTGCACGATGACAACACGACCAATTTGTAGGTTGTCACGAGCACGAGTCCATTTATTGCGCTGAGTTAGCGTGTGCAAGTAGTTCAGGGACCATTGTTTCCAGAACGACTTAACTAGAACTTTGACTTGATGCCAGCGCGAGGCCGGCTGGAGTTGATCAATTGTGCTATGTTCAGGTGGTTGTAACAGAGACGATCCGATGAGGAAATGCCCAGGAGTCAGCATACATCTCTCCTCATTGGGGTCGGATGAGAATTGAAACAGAGGTCGGCTGTTTAATACGGCCTCGATACGAGCGAATAAAGTTATGTACTCCTCGAAGAGCAGTGGTTTGTCTCCGATGAGCCGAAGTAGACAATGTTTGGCCGATTTGACGGCGGCTTCCCATAATCCGCCGAAGTTTGGCGCAGAAGGTGGATTGAAGTGCCAAGTAATTTTTAATGCAGCGAGATGACTTCCAATAGTAGGAGACGAGCGACGAAGCAGATTATAAATTTCGACAAATTTATTTTTGGCGCCAACGAAGTTGGTGCCGTTGTCGGAGTAGATGTCCGAAGGCAGACCTCGACGAGACACAAAACGATCAAGTGCAGCAAGGAAAGCATCAGTAGAAAGATCAGACACAAATTCGAGATGAACAGCCTTGGTGGACATGCACACGAAGACACACAGATAACCTTTAGATAAGGAAGATTTACGAAGACGACTGGTTTTGACGAAGAACGGGCCGGCATAATCAACACCAGTAGATGAGAATGCACGGGAAGCGGTGACACGAGAAGATGGAAGCGTAGACATCATAGGTTGAGAAGGTCGTCCGTTGTATCTAATGCAGCGAACGCAGCGATGAATTCTTTGTCGGATGACCGTTCTAGCAGATAAAATCCAGAATTGTTGAACGATCAACGCCTGTGTTGTACGAGGTCCCGAATGGAGCGACAGTTGATGGTAATAGTCACATATTAAGTTGGTTAAGTGGCTATGTTTTGGCAGCAGTATGGGATGCTGTGCAGTAGTACTAAGCGCAGAGCGGCATAGACGACCACCTACAGTTAGAATGCCGTGGTCGTTAAGCAACGGTGACAAAGAAACGAGTGACTTAGACGGTATTTTTCCCTTGGAGACAGCATTGATGTCGTCGGAGAAGTAGCGCAGTTGAGTCAATTTTACGCAGACATTGGTAGCAGCGCAGATTTCGCTTGAAGTCAGGAACGAAGAAAAGACTACGGAAGGCGTTTTGAGTTTTTTCACGAAGCGCAGAACATAAGCCAGGATTCGCGTTAGGCGAGAAAACGATGAAAATTTTAATAAAATTTCGTCGGGAAACGAAGGATCAGTTGAGACGGCGAGACAAATTTTTTCTTGCCGGAGATCGAGCTTGTCAGTAGAAACGGAAGGAATATTAATCGTAGGCCATTCGGTAGATAGCGCACGATAAATAGGCGGCCCTTGCCACCACAACGAGTGATTGATCAAATCGGTACAATTGGCACCACGAGATGCAACATCAGCAGGGTTTTGGTCAGTAGAGATATGAGACCAAGAGTCAAGATCGGTTAATGAAAGAATTTGTTGCACACGGTTGGCAATAAACATTTTTAAGCGGTGTTGCGGCGTTTGCAGCCAGGCTAACACGATACTAGCGTCGGTGAATAATCGCATGTCACAACAAGAAATAGAATTCGCAAAATCAGAAACAGAAGAAATTAAACGAGATAACAAGAGTGCAGCGCACAGTTCAAGACGAGGAATTGTAACGTTTTTTAGCGGAGAGACTCGACTTTTGGCTTTGAGCAAAAACATATCAGAAAATGTATTGGTTTGTACATGAAGGTATACACAAGCGGCGTAGCCCTTTTCGGAGGCGTCGCAGAATCCAAGAATTCGGTATTCAGCGCCGTTAACAGAAATTAATCGAGGAAGACGAAAATCTTGTAGAGCAGAGAGATCAGTACTAAATTTACGCCAGGCGTGGTCGAAAATCGGCGGTAACTGGTCGTCCCACTGTAAATTGTGATTCCATAATTGTTTTAGAAAGTGTTTTACCCAGAAGGTGACTGGAGTTAGAAATCCGAGAGGATCGAAGATTTTTGCGAGATAGGAGAGCACAGTACGCTTGGTGACCGTAGAATCGAAAGGAGTTACGTGATACGAAAAAGAATCGGAGGTGGGGTTCCACTGAAGCCCTAAGATTTTAATCGAAGAAGTTTCATCTGAGAAACAGATAGGATTTTCTAGATGATCGTGCGGAAATCGTTGCAGAAGGTCAGGATGATTGGAAGACCATTTCCGTAATTGAAAACCTCCCAAGGCGAGTAACTCGATGAGTTGATCGACTAGAAGTTCAGCCTCCTTGAAATCGGAAGCA
The DNA here is from genome assembly GCA_035578175.1 of Catonia carolina. NCBI lineage: Eukaryota > Metazoa > Arthropoda > Insecta > Hemiptera > Achilidae > Catonia > Catonia carolina. The sequence goes on from JAQMRL010000004.1 coordinate 8,868,599, forward strand.
CCGGTTAGTATGTCGTCGACGTAAGTACTGGAACGAACAGCCTCGGATGCAAGAGGAAACGAAGAGCCTTCATCTTCTACTAACTGAAGTAAAGTACGTTGTGCTAAATAAGCAGACGGTTTAACTCCGTAGGTTACCGTATTCAGTTCGAATTCTTGCGGTGTGGAGTTTGAATCGGAACAATAGAAAATATGTTGATGAAAACGATCTTCAGGACGCACGAGAATTTGCCGATACATCATCTTGATGTCCGAGCAAACGACGATTGGATGTTTACGAAAAGTTGTTAAAATATTACAGATGTCCTTTTGTAACTTAGGACCAGGTAACAGTTGACTATTAAGTGAATTGCCGTGAAGATCAGAGAAAGAAGCATTAAATACGACACGAATTTTCCCATTAGGGTCGGCTGTTTTAAATACGCCGTGATGCGGAATTATGTATTCAGCGATAGAAGAAGCAGGCGACATGTGGTTGAGAGTAAGATACTCACGCATGAAATCGTGGTATTTTTGTTGAACTGCAGGCTGCTGAGAAATTTTAACAGTAAATTTTGTAGCAGCACGACTTGCGACATGACGATTAGAAGACAACGATACAGAATTGTTTTTGAACGGAAGCGCAACAATATAACGTCCGTTACTATCACGAGTGGTGGTTTCGGAGAATAACTTTTCACAGTAGTCATCGTCCGGATTGGTAGCAGGGGGAGCGAAGATTTCTTCCGACTCCCAGAAGCGCTGCATAGTTTGAGACAGCGTATCGACAGAAGTGAGTAACGAGCTAGGTGGTTGGTTATTTGAAACCATAGAAAGTGCTGGTAATTTACCAAAAATTACCCAACCGAAAACTGTAGAAATGGCAGAAGGACTGCCTTTGATTATGGAATTATTGTGTTGAATAATTAGATCAGGAAACACTTCGGCGCCCAGTAAAATGTCTACAGGGGCGGAGTGGATAAATTCAGGATCAGCAAGAATTTTGCCGGAGTGCAGCTGTAAAACTTCGTGAGAAATGCAGACAGATGGTAAATTGTTAGTAATTTTAGGAATTACTAGCGCAGTGGTATCGAGACGAAAATCGCTGTTTTGTTTAGAAGCGATGGTAATCTGAGAAGTACCTTGTATTTGAGTAGTGGCAGCTGATATGCCTAACAAGTTTTGACGACACGGAATTGTTTTTGCGCCAATTTGCTCTGCGGCGCGAGATGTTATTAAGTTCACTTCAGAACCGCAGTCAAGTACAGCGCGGAAAGCGTGAAAGTTGCCAAATTGAGTTTGCAACAGCACTGTAGCAGTACCTAGCAAAACCTTTTGTGAACCAGTGCGACACGATAGCGAATTGCTGTTGGAAGAATCAAAAATAGGCACGGTATTTTCAGCAGCGGTACTTAAAGGCGCGCTACTGGGTGTAGATAGTCCTACAGAAGGATGTCTATTAACAACGTTATTGTTAGAGGAATTGCAACCAGAAGAATTAACAACGGGAGAATTTGTATTACGATTAGAGTTAGTAGTACTTGATTTGTAATTAAAATTACTTGACGCAGAATTACGAGTGGTAGAATCGACTGGAGTAGAGGATTCGTGCAACAGTGTGTGATGATTAGTAGAACCACATAAACGACAAGACTTGATAGATTTACAGTCTTTGCGAGAGTGTTTTCCTAAGCAGGCAAAACATTTACGAAGCTGAAACACTTGTTTGTGCCGTTCTTCAACGGACATGGCGAGAAACTCGGTACAATTGAAAATGTTGTGATTAATAGAGCCACAAAACGGACATTTGTATAGCGGTTCACTATTTGAATTAGCAAGATTACTACCTAATAAAACCGAATGCTGTTTTTTAGGCGTTGTAGGAGACATTGGTTGTTTACGGAACACCGGTCTGTGACTAGCCGGTTTATCGACGTTGGATTTGCTAGTATAAGAAGAACTGGCGTTATCTGTAGGTTGAGATGAATTCGAGAGCTCGAAAGCATGCATCTTAGCGGTAACGAATGACATTAAGGCCTCGTATGTAGGCACGGTTGAATTAGAATTTGAATCCTCGAACGCTTGCTTTGTTACAGGATCCAAATTAGAATAGGCTATCTCAAAAAGTAAATATTCAAGTAAATTTATATTTAACAGACGTAAGGCTCCGATTGATGATTCGTGGATATTAAGAAAACCTTTTAACGATTGATAGGACGGAGTGTCAGACTTAACGAAATTGAATATCTGATTTAAGTGAACATTTGCTATGCGCCTTGAGTTGGAGTAGCGCTCAACAATTAAATTGTACGCTAACGTATAATTTTCAAGCGAGAGAGGCAGGTGTTCTATTAGACGGAGTGGTTCATCGACTAATGAGCACCTCAAATAATGAAGTTTTTGAACAAATGATAACTCAGAATTATTGTGAATTAAATCATTGAACAAGCTGATGAAATTCTGGAATTTCGCAACATCCCCATCGAATGAAGGTAGGCGAATTCGAGGTAATTGTATTAATTGCGAATTAGAAGACTTGACTTGATTTTGTAAAACGATTGTATTGTCCAGAGATTCAATTAATTTCTGGGCACGATCAATTAACTGGAAATAATGAGTTTCGAAAGCAGTGCGTTCTGATTCGAAATCTGCTTCGGGCTGAAGTAATTCGATATTCGTTTGTATCTGTTCAAAGTCACACCAGAGATCTAAGAATTTGTCAAGTCGTAATTTGACTTGGTTAACTTCAACGTCAGATTGAAGAAAATTATTAAAACGAGAAAGATGATTATTAACAACGTTGCGTTTTTTGATTAAAGATTGTAAATCGTCCATGTTGAAAATAATGAACGAAGACAACGATCGAAAAACAAATAACAGAATGTAAACAAAACACAGCTGTTTATTGAATCTAGGTTAGTTGCAAGTATGATGTATACGTTGCAGACGACGCAAGTGAAGTGATTCTCTCAGCGCTAGCAGTAACGACGGACAGCACGAGAGAGAGCGAATGAGAGAGAGGGCACGCATGCGCTGTAAGCTGCGTGAACCAGTTAACAAGAACGAAGGAAAAAATGGCGACTCTAGCCAAATTCTGGCCGTGTCGAAAGATATAGCACTGAACCGAACTACTGTGACGTCAACATAGCGTTGGTTACAACTTGTATTGAATGAACGCGTCACAACACTGATAATGCGTTGCATTTGTTATGCAACTTAACCCCGTATTTTTTAACTGAATAAATGAAATTGTTTTTAATATTAATATTTTTATTAATATATTGAACACATGTAAGACACGAAACACAATAAATGACACGATGAATGTAATGTAACACCATGTAACAACGAATTAAACAAAATACTGAAATTGTTGACGATTGAAAAAATTAAGACAATAGACTGTATTTCCAAATATGCACTGATAAATATCCTGCCCGGAACGGACCAAAATGTTAGAGCTTGGATGGCAGGAGTTTTGAAATAAACCCAAAAACAATTGGATAAAACGAGTTAAGCGGTAAGCCGACTTGTAACTGTAGGACATCAACCCACTATGCACGACACATGGCAGATTAATGTAAACTGAAGCATAAACGACTTATTCCGGAGGACCTAGTTTCATTTAATGGCGCCAGAAACCAACGGCGGAACGACTGAATAAGCAAGATACAACGATGGAAAATACACTGAGGGAGACAAAGGAAAAACGATAAGTATCTGCAGGAACAGCAGGACATCACTGGTCAACTCAAACACAAAATTAGAAAGCGTACAACAAAATAGACTAATTCGCTTACCTGTTGAATGGCTTGAAGTGTAGAAACGGCGTCCACGCGACACGTGTCCGGGGTTCGATTCACACTGTAACTTTAACGTTTGGTACGAAAACAAGAACAATTGTAAATGATTATAAATTACACACATAAGTAAAATCACACATGAAATGATGTATGGTACATCAGAAACGAACGAAGCGTAACGACAATTGCAGAAGCGACGCCATAGGATGGCCGGCGCAGCGAAGGCACGAACAGTCTACATGCCGCAGAATCCAACCAGTGAGTGTTGACCGGGAAGACAGGAATGTGAGTAGAGGGAGAATGATTACGTCATGAACTGAGATCACCATCGGAAATCAAGACAAGTATGCAGGCAGAGGCGGGAACAAGGTTATTAATACAAAATCAGTGTATTTAACGACGATAATAAAAGCGGGTAAATATGAATCACTTAACGGGGGTGCGATTGGCCTTAACAGCTTGTTTTCGGAATAATACGGTATTAATTAAATATTATTTGAGCGGAACAAAGGAAACTTTATGCAGAACAACCCACAACTATTTAAAGGCTATCGATATAGACAAAAACAATGTTAAATATATTAAACGCGCTTGTTTACCCCCACCACTACAAAGTTTTCCTCGATTTTCTCGCCTATTTGAGCGGAACAAACGAAAATTTTTGCGGAACAATCCGGAACAAACGAAGATCTATCGATCCATGTAAAAAAAAGTTCAAAAAGTTGAGTGGGTGGGGCTAACTTCACGCTATCCCGCAGGAGTTTTCCTCGATTTTCTCGCTTATTTGAGCGGAACAAACGAAAATTTTTGCGGAACAATCCGGAACAAACGAAGATCTATCGATCCATGTAAAAAAAAGTTCAAAAAGTTGAGTGGGTGGGGCTAACTTCACGCTAGCTGGCCGCAGTTTTCCTCGGTTTTCTCGCCTATTTGAGCGGAACAAACGAAAATTTTTGCGGACCAATCCGGGACAAACGAAGATCTATCGATCCATGTAAAAAAAGTTCAAAAAGTTGAGTGGGTGGGGCTAACTTCACGCTATCCCCCAGCAGTTTTCCTCGATTTTCTCGCTTATTTGAGCAGAACGAACGAAAATTTTTGCGGAACAATCCGGAACAAACGAAGATCTATCGATCCATGTAAAAAAAAGTTCAAAAAGTTGAGTGGGGGGGGCTAGCTCGCCGCAGTTTTCCTCGATTTTCTCGCTTATTTGAGCGGAACAAACGAAAATTTTTGTGGAACAATCCGGAACAAACGAAGATCTATCGATCTATGTAAAAAAAAGTTGGAAAAGTTGAGTGGAGGGGGCCAGCGTGAAGTTAGCCCCACCCAGTTTTCCTCGATTTTCTCGCTTATTTGAGCGGAACAAACGAAACTTTTTGCGGAACAATCCGGAACAAACGAAGATCTATCGATCTATGCAAAAAAAGTTGAAAAAGTTAAATGGGGGGGGCCAACGTGAAGTTAGCCCCACCCAAGGTTTTTCTCGATTTTCTCGCTTATTTGAGCGGAACAAACGAAAATTTTTGCGGAACAATCCGGAACAAACGTAGAACAATCGAATGCACTAATTTTTTTTTCAAATTTTTGTATGGGTGGGGCCAACTTCACAGACGTTACAATACATTCAAACAGATGAAGGGAATCAACAGCACACTCAAATCTTACAAAAATATACAGAATGTTTTCATTCACAACTAACTACAACTGCTACTATTACTACTACTACAAATACTTAATTATACTGCATTTTATTATACAGGGTACTTGAAAAAGGTCGTACCAAACTTCAGAACATATCCCTCGTTAATCTCAAGAAAAAACATTTACAAATAAATGTTTATAATGCAAATGCACCCAGCTGCCTACAATCAATTCAATTATACAAATACTTTCATTTTTACTTTCTCTTGCCTATATGAATATATATAGGAAGGAAAGTATCGTTTTCATGTCGATTTTAAGAAATCGAGTTTTCACCGGATCTACACGTTTTCAGACCCCCTGAACCCAACAAACATGTTTTTAGCGATTGGTCTGTGAGTGTGTGTGTGAACAGAATATCTCAAGAACGGAACATCATACGAACTTTAAACTTGAAACTTAAGTTACATACCACTACCGGACCCGACACGAACATTTTCATCAAAATCGGTCAACCGGAAGTGGTAGTTTATTCGTGTAATTTTTCACTTTTTTGCGATTTTCTCAAAAACTGGTCCTACAATTTTTTTTTAAAAATCGCCTGGTTTACTCATTTTTTTATGCTCTACAAGATAGGGTAGGCACCATGTTTGCTGAAATTCTCGGCGAGGCTGTTTTCACGAAAGAAATAGTTTTTTAAGATTACGGCTTTAATATAAATTTTAGCGCAAAAACTTGTATAATAAAAGTTGTAGAGAATTTTAAAACCTACAACCTTTGTTTCAAACATTTTTTTGTATAATGCTTAGTTTAGCAGTAATTAGCAATTTTTTTTTTACGACAAAAGTATAAATAATTAATTTTATAGGAAATAAAAAGATCTACAACTTTTATAAAGAGAATTTTTCTCTACAGAGCCTAGTTTAATGTGAAAGAGTGATTTTCCGTATTTTTAACCCAAACTGAGGTTGATTTTCATTCTGCGTCTTTGACTCATGATTAAAATTAGGTTATGTTTGTTTATTGAGGTTAGTTTTTGTTTATTTCTAATGTTACATTATATTGTTAATTATTTGCATTGGCAAGAGAAAGTTGCGTGAGTGTTTCACACCAGATTTTTTACCTTTTTTTCATGAGTCATGTTTGGTCGATCCACCATCAGAGTACACAAATTAAAAAACACGTGAAATTAAACTTATTAAAATCTGTAGATGTGTATCTTCATTCATTCAGATGAAAAAAATTGAGTGGATGAATGAAGTTGCAACATCTTTGGCACATTTTAATAGGTTTAATTTTCAGTTTTTTAAATAATATAACATAGATCAAGGTAAGTTTATAAATGGTTAATGTAAGAAGTTGTTTATTGGTGTGTACAGGTCACCTTCATTTGTATAGAAGGTGGGTAGTGTGTTAAACAACGATAGTGAATCAGTGAAACAAATGAGATGTTTTGAAAAAGTAGATTATAGTAGTAGTAAATTGTAAGAAATCAAAAGTAGAAGTAAAGTTTGTTTATTTCTTCAACAAGGTGCCAAAATAGTAGTAGCCCTTAATAATATTCTTGGCGATGTAATTATAGTTTTCATAAAGCAGATTTTGATTTATTTTATTGCTTCTGTATCAACAAAATTGGGAATCTTTGTATGCACTGACAGATCCTAATGTGGTAGCCGATGTGTTTTATTTATTTTAAAATGGATCAAACAATACCTAAAAAGAGAATTCGCCCTAATTGTAGCTATCCGGTTTGGTTTACAGTTGAAATAATTAAACTTATCAAAACGAAGGAAAATATTCATAAAAAGCGCCAGCGATTACTTTTATTCAAATCAGTTTGTAAGGAACTCAAATTTCAAATTATGACGACTTACTCCTTGTGCTTGTGTCAAAGTAAATAATAGTATCATTAATAATAATGAACTGTTTTGATTTCTTAAGAATAAGCACAAACGGGTGACACAGAGTCAAGATCAAATTAGCAGATTGCAACCTGTGATAGTAATGCGTCAAGCGCAGCTGCCTTTGCTGAATCTTTTAGCTTCATATAATATTTTATGTTTATGGTAAGTATGACGTGTTATCTCAGCTCAATCTTTCATATTCGCTGAATTCTAATCTCATTTTTATGCTGAGGTTCACTGAACGGGAGGTTGAGGATTCTATTAGACTTGTGCTCTCTTTTCGCTTTTTGGCCCTGATTACATTCCCCTATATATAGAAAAAGGCTTGCTCCAATATTCTGTCTAAACCATTTGCGTTTATCTTTAATTTGTCTTCAAGTGGTTGTATGCTCCCTTATAGTAAGTATGCATACAACCATATAGTAATACAACCATATGCATACAACCATATAGCATATAGTAAGTGTAATCGATTACACTTACATAAAAATGGTGATGTTTCCGATGTCAGTAATTACAGGCCTATTGCTCTTCTCTTTTGTCCAGTGAAAATTTTTAAACAGCCTTATATAAGCATATTTTCTTTCTCGTGAAATGCAAAATTTCTGAATGGCAACATGGGTTTTTTTCCGGTCGTTCAATATCATCTAACCTAATGAATTTCACAAAATGTATAATCGATAATTTTGAGAAATGCAATGTTCAAAGTGATGCGATTTACACTGATTTTAGCAAGGGTTTTGATACAGTTGTTGATAAGTTACAGGATTTTGGTTTCTTCGATAATCAAATGAAATTTTTTAGCTCATACCTGGCGGATAGACAGCAATATGTGTTTTATCATGGGTTTTCTTTTTCCCTTTTTACTGTATAGTCCTGAGTTCCTCAAGGACCAAATTTAGGCCCTTTACCTTTCCCAATGTTTATAAATGACATTGAATGTTTGATACATAACTCTGATTTGCTAATGTACGCAGATGATTTGAAATTATTTAGTTCTGTGAGTTGTTCAGCAGACGGATTGCTGTTACAGGCAGGGACCTGGATGATCTCGTGGTTTGGTTGGTGAAGAATAAATTAGTTTTTAATGTATCAAGTGTTCAGTAATGTTCTTTTGCAGGAAAAACTACTATCGAGTTTAAATATAATATGAATAAAAGATCCGGGTCCTGGGAATAATATCTGACTAAGTTTTATCTTTAAATTAACACCTAACTAACATTAAGAAAGCTAATCGGTTGTTGGGTTTTATAATAAGAAGTTATGGGAATTAACTAGCATAGCTGCTTTGAAAATCATTTATTTTTCTTTTGTCATGTCAATTTTAGAATTTGGAGTCCATATTATGCTGTTTACATTTATGTCATAGAGCAACTTCAGATCAAATTTCTCCGTTATTTGTTTCATAAGCATACCCGTATCTACTCCTTTGCAATTCCATATAATACGAGGTATGTTCGTAAAGTAAGTTCCGTTTTGAAGTAAAAATGAACAAGTACAGATACAACAATTAAATTTATTTCATAAAAATCTACAACTCTTAAACTATTTTTCGACATAACTCCCATGATTTTCCAGGCATTTGTCATAGCGTGGTACAAGCTTTTGTATGCTCTCTTCATATAATCATCCCGCCTGTGTAGTCAACCAAGAGGCAACATGTTCTTTCAGCTCTTCATCGCTGTTCAACCGCTGACCGACAAGGAAGACTTCAGATGCAGAAACAAATGAAAGTCACCAGGAGCGAGGTCAGGGCTGTATGGAGGATGGTCGAACAAGTCCCAGCCAAAGTCCTGAAGGAGTCTTTTTGTCTCATTCACAGTGTGTGGTCGGGCATTGTCATGAATGTAAACCACGCCTTTCGTGAGCAGTCCTCGGCGCTTGTTCTGTACTGCGCGGCGCAGTTTCTTAAGAGTCTCGCAGTAAACTTCTTTATTGATTGTTTGACCTCGCAGCAAAAAATCAATCAGTAAAATTCCAAAACACTGTACACAAGACTTTTCGAGGTGTCAAGATTTGTATTGGTTTAACTTTTGCTGGGGATGAAGTGTGTTTCCATTCCATGGATTGCCATTAGGTTTCAGGGGTATCATAAGCAATCCAAGTTTCATCCCCTGTGACTATCTGCGATAAAAATGTATCGCCACACTCGTCATACTGAGTCAAGAAATCAAGTGCACTGCTCATCCGTTGTTCTTTGTGCCTTTCGGTCAGAAGTTTAGGTACCCAACATGCGCAAAGTTTACGAAATCCCAGTTTTTCAGTTACAATCTCGTAAATTACTGTCCGTGAGACTTGTGGAAATTCAAGTGAAAGAGCATTCATTGTAAACCTATGGTTTCCTTTAATTTTCTCATCATCTGGACGAATCAGTTCATCACTAACCACAGATGGACGTCCACTTCAATTTGCATCATGCACTGTATCACACCCTTCTTTGAACTGTCTAATTCATCTTCTCATCATTGAATCGCTAATCGCATTTGACCCATAAACCTCGCAGATTTGTTGATGAATGTCAATTGGTTTAATGTTTCTTGCATTCACAAAATGAATCACCGATCGAGTTACACAAGCAGCGGGATTTTTGATAAACTCAGCCATTACAAACAAGCGCTACAAAGCACACACAACAATTAGTAACCTCAAAATGATGTCATTTCTTTCTGCTTGACACAGAGTGACGGCCACGCATACGCGGAACTGCGATCGCAGGGCTACCACGGAGAATGACGGAAACAGAACTTACTTTACTAACGTACCTCGTACTTTACGAGACACCATTCAAATGCAAACACTGGAAAATAGGCATCTATTAGCTTCACTAATATATTTGAAACAATTAATGATCCTTATACGCTTGGAAAAATCCCTTTTCGTGTCCCAAGTTTTTATAACCATTCAAAAAAAAATATTTTATCACAAATCTTCCTCCACTAATTATGCAGCTTATTCGCCAGTTAACGCATGGTAATAAATTATAATAGCATGGCCAGAACTGCGACAATAGATCCATTTTGTCAGAGCCGAGGATTTTATATGTCAGCCATTCTTAAGTCTTTTAAGATGCAAGTTCTCAAGCAATTCCACATTATGTGTGTTAATTTTTATTCATTTTATGTATACCGGGTGTCCATTAAGTCTGGAAACGGCTGAATTACAGAAAAGTGAGCGTGACTAGGTGACCAGAATGACGTTAGTTGCTTGTTGCACCAAAAAAAACTATTCAGGGTGATATTTGAAATTTTTGTCCGCCATATTGGATTTAACTTTCTTAATTTAAATAGGATGATGGTCATATGATACATGATTTCGATCTAAAATTTCAAAATAAATTCAATGGCGAAAACCGGAAATCGATATATTTTTTAGTTTTTGAGATATTACCATTCAACTATCCAGATCGGGGCAGAACGGTCATTCCTCCCTCCTCCGTCTTTGAGCCTACATAGACAATTTAGGTAGCAAGTGAACAACTACACATAAGATTATTGAAAATAATAAGTTTTTTAATATCTCCACTCGTTCATAAATAGGAAATTGTCATTAAGAAATACGGAAAAACAATTTAACGGCTGATTTATTGCATTATAAAACTACAGTATTTAATTTGTTACCAGTTAATACTTATTGTTATTTTTGTAAAAATGTTAGTGTTTATAAGGAACTAATTGTGAAAATGAGATACATAATTGAAAATAAAATTACCAAATGTTTCTTGACTCAGAGTAGTTGTTCAAAGTGACCTCCTCCTACTTATTGACAATATAGTGTACGTGCGTAAAAACTAGTTACAACATTACAAATGAATTCCCTTGGGATTCCAGCAGATTCATTTAGAATTCTGTGTTTGAGTTCATACAGACTGTTAGGTTTTGTTCTGTAAACTTTGTTTTTTAAGTATCCCCAAAAGAAGTAGTCTAATGGACTCAAATCAGGTGATCTCGGAGGCCATTCAATTGCTCCTCTCCTACCAATCCATCTTTCTGGGTAGGTATCAGTAGGGATCTTCAGGTAAACAAATCCTCCGTTCACAAAATCTTGTCTGAAAACTGTATGAAACCTTACAAAATTCTATTTTGTAATTTTTGAAAATTTTATTTTCAATTACGTAACTCATTTCCACAATTAGTTCCTTATAAACACTAACATTTTTACAAAAATAACAATAAGTATTAACTGGTAACAAATTAAATACTGTAGTTTTATAATGCAATAAATCAGCCGTTAAATTGTTTTTCCGTATTTCTTAATGACAATTTCCTATTTATGAACGAGTGGAGATATTAAAAAACTTATTATTTTCAATAATCTTATGTGTAGTCGTTCACTTGCTACCTAAATTGTCTATGTAGGCTCAAAGACGGAGGAGGGAGGAATGACAGTTCTGCCCCGATCTGGATAGTTGAATGGTAATATCTCAAAAACGAAAAAATATATCGATTTCCGGTTTTCGCCATTGAATTTATTTTGAAATTTTAGATCGAAATCATGTATCATATGACCATCATCCTATTTAAATTAAGAAAGTTAAATCCAATATGGCGGCCAAAAATTTCAAATATCACCCTGAATAGTTTTTTTGGTGCAACAAGCAACTAAAGTCATTCTGGTCACCTAGTCACGCTCACTTTTCTGTAATTCAGCCGTTTCCAGACTTAATGGACACCCGGTATATTTAATATGGTTTGCATTGTTGACTAATTTTGTTTGTATCTTCTTTTCTTTTCTTTTTCCTTTTGTGTATTTTCTTTGCTCTGTAATTGGGCCGTAGTTGGTCTGTTGTAAACAATACAATTTAAATAAATAAATAATTTCTCATAATTTGAAGGGTCTGGATTAACAGACCATGGGTGTTAAAACCATTAATGCCTTTGTAGTAAGCGAGTCAATAGTGAACTTACAAATGAAAGTGTTGTTATAGGACCGGTGGTTCTAAGTAAGGCTAATTGTTAGTGAAGTTGGTTTAAAGTTTAAATTTTGAAATTTGTTTAATTGGTGGCAATTTAAAATTGACATTTATCGTTTTGTTTCGTCTATCCGTCCGACACACCCAGATGTCAGGAGCTATAAGAGAGCAACAAACAGTTTTCAGATTCGTAATCTACACAAAAAGTTAGTGGGCCAAAATTGGGTTTGAAGTTCCAGTTTTGACTGGAAGTGGCCCAAAACTGGAAGTCAAGAAATTAAAGCCAGAATTTGTAAAAAAGATGATGTCATTCGATTCCGTTGAAAGAGTAGATACAGAAATTCCTAATGGTTTTTGCAATAAGTGAAAGGTAAACCTTTTTAAAAATTACCACACCAGCCATGAGACACATTGTCTCATGAAACGGATTTATGTAACTGTATTTGTTAGTAGGCTAAGTTAATGATTAATTGTAATAAGTTTAATATTTATTATACCCAGATCCCAAATGAACCTAGGTTTAGATATGTATACTCTGATGATGGTGGATCAACCAAAACATCATGTAATGAAAAGGTAAAAATGAGCGATACAGCAGTTGTGACTTCAATGAACAAAATTTAAAAAATGTTACATCCAAAAATGGTTAGTTTTCATTCTGGCAGCAATTTTGTACTTTTCCAAAATGAATTTATATCATGAACCAATTAAGTCATTGAAATAAAATTTACCATACTTGTTTACTTTTTCATAAACAGTAGATACAAAAACACTAAAAGTTTTATCCAAAGTTCAAAGGTATAGTCACTTGAGTCACGAGTTTGCTCTTGTTTGCAACGAGGGGTAAAGGGGGAAAATCATCAGTGTGCATGCGCAACTGCTTTAATTTCAGTATGACAAACATAAGAACTTACACTATACCCAGAGCATGGCCTATACAGTATATCGCTGAACCTTTTTTAGGTTAACAGAACGAATATAACTGTTTGTTATCGTAAACAGAAATGTTAGTTTCTCAAAAATGTGGGCAGACTATTCACAGTGCTGAAAAAAATGTAAAATGCAGTGTAATAACGTGCTGAGAAGTTGAAACTAAACAAAAATGCCTTTCAATGCCTCTTAACAAAACCCATGAGCGAGTGGCTAACTACTGTGATGTTTCTCTTTCCACAATTCGAAAAATAAAGAAGGAAATTAAAGACGTGAAGAAGCTATTCTTCAACATTTTTTTGACATGTAGTAAAAAAAGGAAGCGGTTAGGTAGACTACTGAGACTGATAGTGAAGACGCCGTTGATAGCGATCGTAAAGAAGGCGATTCATTCATAGAAAATTTGTTCCAATGGAATAAGGTAGCTGGTAATTACAGTAAATGAAACATTTCTAGTCGTGTAATTAAGCTATAGGCAGTATTACAGGTCAGATTTACTTCTTATAAGGTTTATGAAGGAAACTTTCTCGGATTAAACCACAACTTACGAAATGTATTCAGAAACTGGACGGTAGTGAAATGTACGAGTAGTGTCTTACTGTTGAGGTTGGCAGCACCGTCATATTTTCAGTTCCCTTTCTCACAGCCCATCCATACGCAAAAGGCAATCTCGTGACTTCAGTATCTATAAGCCTTTTTCTTTCTTACACAAGCTAAGTGGGCTTGATCTCTTACAATACTCTCTTAAGAACAAATTACCACCAGCCATGAGACGCTGATGGCAAAGTGATTTTTTTCACCTCATTTGCATCTGCGACATGACTTCAAAATGCGTCTCAACAAATCATTGATGATACATTATACCTTATGAACAATCCCATAGTTTTCACCTAGGCTGAGGTAGGGGACGGTGTTAACCAGCTTTATTGTTATACATTCAAAAATTAATAACCGTAATTGCCGGTGTACAAGAGACACTTTCATTTTCAAAAAGGATTTCATTTATTAATGTTAAATTTTATATTTGATTAAAGAAATAGGAATTTTATTTTCATAAGTAACATTTTTTTTAAATACAAAAACCTGTATTTGTATTGCTAAACCAATGATTTAAAAACACTGATATTTAAAGATTGCCACACGAAAAAGAACAATATTACATAACTACTTTTTAATTATTCTAGAATTTTTACAACAGAAACACTTTATCTGAATGTGGTAATTAGAAAGTCGAATAGCGTTATGACAGTAACAATGCGCAGTGTAGTGTTTTGATTTTTGTAATGCTTTATAGTGAACATTAAAACAGTTACAGGAAATTCCCATTCGTTGTATAAGATGCATCTAGTTTATTTTCGAGTAAGTGAACAAAACAGTGCATCTCATACAGGGGTTCCATCTGTCGGATACAAACAACCTTGTAAGTTATTGTGTACCGAGTGAAGTGCGCTATTAATTCTAAACAGCACCCCAATTTCTGCAATTGTGCACTAGATTCAAAGTTACGGTATTGTGCAGATCCAAGATGGTTGACAAAAATTTCAAATACAACCAGTACGGCATCTTAGATATAATAATAAAATAAAATAATTTTGGTTACCAAGTCAAACTTATCTACACATTTAAAACGCAAAATCACTTCCAATGTATTTTAAATGGGAATTCTTTAAACTCTTAAATACAGAGTTCTACCGAACGGATTTTTATAATTTTTACATGGTTTTAAAGAGCTTTCTTTCCTGATACGGTAAAAAGTTCTAAACTTGAAATTCATGCTAAATTCGAGCTTCACTTTACAAAATGAAAAAGAACAAAATTTATTGTTTACAACGTATAGCTCTGTAATACCGTACAGCGGGTCTCCCACGTAATGAACACTAATGAATATATGAACACAATACAATATCATAAGGAAAGTCCTGGTTAATTTCATTGAAATTCAATGGTAAGTGTTTCATATAAGGCCTTTGATAATAAAATATTTATGAAAATTTGTGTTGTTGTTTAGGTCAACAGCCGAAAGGCTGGTTGGAACCTATAGAGGTTTAACTAAGTAAAAACGAGGAGTGAGGTAGTTTACTATTGCCGTCTCCCTTATCTGCATCTTATTGTGCGAATTTATTCGCACAGGTCAACTAGTTATTTTTATTTTATAAATTTAGCAATTTCCAGAGATTATGGACACCCGGTAAACTTCTACGTTTATATAAATTTAAGCGTGGAAGTCTACCTTCAAAATCTTTTTCGTGTTCCCAATTAGCGATATCTGAATAAAAATTATTTCAAAAATTTACACTCGTAACCTAAAATCAATGTACGCATTGAAAAGCAGCCACTAGTTTTCAAGGTGATAATTTGTGTGCACTTTGGCCTATTCACATGAAATTGGATTCTAACGCACCAGTGTACTTACAGCTGGAGTATTTTCTTTTAAATTCCTCTAACAATGGCAAAACACACTAACTAAATAACTTTTTCGATAAAACATAGCATTACTACAGTAGCTATGGCGTAATGTGTGGGCCGTAAAGGCATACAGTAATATACAGCCGTAACTCGCTAAGAGTTCTGGAACTCAGTATCCTCGGTGAAATAATGAAGACTTGCTGGAATTCTAAGAAGGTAAATTAAGGGATGAATTCAGTTGGTTTCTTATGGTTTTTAACCTGAAAAATTGAACAAAACAGGTCCCACGATTGTATAACTCATGGTTTTTTAGATATTTGACTAAAACAGAAAAAAACTGTACTGAAAAACAGTTTTTTAGGTTTGAACTACAATAACTTTGTTAAATAATTAATAAATACATAAAAGTTAACAACAAAATTTGTAAAAAATTGAATTCTGAACAAATTGGTAAATAATAAGGCAAAAAGCAACCAAATACAAACAGAAATATTATTTATAAGATTAAAGTTCATACCCACGAAAAATTAATAGCCCGCTTAAGGATGTTGCTACGCAACTTAAGGGCAGCCCTGTAGAATTTGAAAGAGCAACATGTGCTATCCAAAAGCGTGCAGACAAATGTATTGAACAAGAAGGACACATTTATTGTAACATTTGGTGAGTTAGTTTACCAGCGGTACTTAAATATCAGCTAGTAGGTATTTAGTTTCATTGAAAATTTTGTCATTTTTCAGTACGTTTTGATAGGTTATGCTTAAAATAAAAAAAACAACATTTTCTGTTTGTATTTGATTGTTTCTTGCCTTATTTTATACCAATTTGATCACAATTAAATTTTCTACATGTTTTATTATTAACTTTTATGTATTTATTAGTCATTTAACAAAGTTATTGTAATTCAAACCTAAAAAAAGATGTTTTAGGCAGTTTTTATTTTTATGTCTTATATCTTAAAAACCAAGAGATATACAGTTGTGGGACACTTTCATTCGATTTTTCAGGTTAAAAACCAAAAGAAACAACTGAATTCATCCCTTAATTTACCGTCTCAGAATTTCAACAAGTCTTCAATTTACCAAGGGTACCGAGTTTCGGGCGAAATCTTTCACTAGCTGTAACTCGCTACCAAAATGTTTTAAGACACGTTATAGTTTTTTCTTTTTTTGGCCTGTCGAGTGAGCTCAGAAAGTGCCGGTAAAACTCTGTGAATCACTCTGTATAAAGTCATAAAGCTTACTAAAATTCTAACAGCACACTAGCGCTCCAAGGAGCAGCAACCGCAGTTACAAGAATCCGTATACCTCCAAGTTAATAATTAAATTGTTTCCTGCTTAATATTAATAAAATCTATTAAAAAAACCTGATGATTTCATATAAAAAAGCACAAGTAAACCTTTGAAGCGCGTTCAAATCTTTTAAATTATGGATAAATAATTATGAATTAATGAGTGAGCTTGTTGGACTCTGTGATCACATTGCCAGCAGAATGTGCAAAAAGCTTCCTTCATGATTGTATGTAGTAAACTGCATAGGAGGGGCTCTACAGAACATAAGCCACTATTTCAGAAAAATGGTACTAAGTATATTTCAATTCTTGAAGAAGACGGTATTAAAATCTAAAAAATTGACAACACAATAAATTGTTAGTTTTCTAAAATTTTTTTTTATAGATATAAAAAAATACATCATTTTGTTCAGAATAATTTTAGGTAGATTCCCCCTTTTGATAGAATTTAAAAGACACAGCATACTATTCCTTATTCTGTTATATTGACTTTTATCACAACTTCTATTTTTCCTCACGATTTTTGATCATTTTTTATCAATCGATTTAATATCTTAAGAATATAATTTTATTGGTTTTTTTAACAAGAGTGTTGGGCCTTAATACTATATCAGTAACCATGAAATTGCGAACCTGGATCTAGTTAGACTGTAATGCAGTGTTGCCGTATTTGGCTGATTGGGAACAAACTTTTTATCTTTTATTATTACCTTATTATAAAAAAATTATAAACATTAGTGACTATTTCTTTACTTTGTTTTCTAAGATCTTTCTTCTGATATTAACGGTCGCTGTTCGAAGTTAATTTACCGGGTTGTTCGTAAAAATCACTGAATTCATTCATACTTGCATCTAAAAATACATTTAATACACTGAAAAATAACAAATAAAATTTTAAAAACTTTTAACAAAAGACTGTATTAAACAATTAAATGGTAGGCCTATAAAATAAACCAATTTTTAAAACAAAAATGACTTTTAAAAAACACAGCCTACTAACGTTATGAATTATTTTTGACGCTTGCATTGAACTGACTGAGTGAAGCAATTCCAATGCCACGGGTAGGGCGGGTGATGCTGAAGCATGTGTACAAGGCAGGAGTGATCGGTTACTGTTAATTGGTGACATAAATTCCGTAATAGATATGCAGTATAAGGGCTGTTTGGGAAAGAAGTCTGATTCTGTCCGGGTGTAGCTGTGCAGCTTGGGAGGTCATTTAACCATTTCTTGTACCGATACGGTCATTGAAATTTAACTAATGTATCGTAATTTAGTTGTAAAGAGTACATTCAATGCCGCTTGCCATACACTTTCATTTTAACCCAAACAAGTTGTTCAGGGTGAAAAATAAGTTACCCGTGATCAGTAAGGCGATACTCTCTCCTGGGCACTTCTGTTGCTCAAAAAATTAATTTTTTAGTAAAGCTGTGAAATGGCATTCTCGTGACTCACTACCTATAATAGGAGAGAATATTAGAAAAGGTAATAGGAGTAATGTTATAGGTATGACACATTTTGCGTGATCACCCCGTTTAAGACAAGCTTCATAGTTTTGTTTGAATATATATGTATATATTATCTTCCAAATTATAATAATAATAATAATTAATTATCTTGTTTCTTTAAAGTAATAATAATAATAATAATAATAATAATAATAATAATAATAATAATAATAATAAATGATAAGTAATAATATGATAATGATAATAAGAAGCCGGTTGGAAATGCTATACGTTAGGAAGTCCTTGGTGATGGTGTTGAAGTATATGCGATTGCGTCTGCGGCGTGACCACTTCCATCATCTCGTCCTGTGTTAGTTGCGTGTGCGCATGTGCATGCGGATGCGAGTGCATGTGTGGGTTATGTCTCGGGCTGAACATGGCCGCGTTGTTTCTGTGAAATGGTAACTGGTGCGCGTACGTGCCGCTTTTTCTCGGCGATCTCGCTTTTACAATTCTAGGCGGTTTATGTATATTATCTAGTACTGATGGTGCTACGTATGTGAATCCCTGGAACAAATATAACACATGTCACTATATATTTTATAATACACACAAACAAAACAATAACACCTAAAGATCTACAAGGACAAAATCTACACATTAATACACACACACACGCACGCACGCACGCGCGCGCACACACACACACACACACATACATACAGATTACTTATTGTATGTCCCAAAGAAAACTGTCATAAGTGAAAAATTGAATAAAAAAAAACTGGGGTGAAACTCACACGACTTTCTCTTGCCAATACAAATGAATGAACACTATAACTTAATTTTAATCATGAGTGAATGATGCAAAATGAAAACCAACCTTAGTGTTACGCTTAATAATATAGAAAATATATCTCTCTTGCTGAACTAAGCTTTGTAGAGAAAAATACTTAAATAAAAGTTGTACGTCTTTTAATTTCCTACAAATTTGATTACATAAACACTTTTTTCGTTAAATGCATACTAAAACCCGAAATCTTAAAAAAACAATTTTTACAGATTTTTATGAAAAACCCAGAAAATCATGATCTGATTTTGATGAAAATATATGATCTGAAGCCACACATTCCAAGAAAGAATAACAAATTTTTTCAGTTGATTATGTCCCGCGAAAGGTCATCGTTATTGCTAAAGGTAGGTAAATTAAAATCGCCACATATTATGTAATCAGAATCACTACCATGTAAATTTCTAACAGTCTTCAAATTTCCATAGAAAGCACCGTAGTCAGTCGGCGAAGAATCAATAAAATATATTGAACAAAGATACAGAAACAATCATTAAACAAAATACTGACCTAAATATGGTCATTAACAAACTCTTCCTCAGATAATCTTTTTTTTTATCCAAGGCGACGAGAAAAACTCATGTTTACTTTCTCTTGATGGGGGAAGTACGAGGGTCATTCATAAAATAAGGTTCCCATGATTTTTAAAAATAGACAGCTATATTTTTTATCTTAGTGTTATACATCAATTTAAAGCTTAAAACTTACACTATTTTTCTACATAATCGCCGTTTCTGTCCAAACACTTTTGCACACGATACTCTAACTTTTCTATCCCCATGTTGTAGAATTCTGCCGCCAATCCTTTGAGGAATTGAGTAATCTCTTTCTTGACTTCATCATCGGTACTGAAGCGTAGGCCACCCAAGTTTTCCTTTAATTTTGGGAATAAGTGATAATCACTTGGGGCTAGGTCCGGGCTGTAGGGGGGGGGGGGCACAACAGTCCAGCCAAAATCTGTCAGCAGTTCTCGAGTTTGATGTGAGACATGAAATCAAGCGTTGTCATGCAGAAGCCTCACACCACTGGACAATCTTCCTCTCCGGCAGTTCTGGATCGCGCGTCTCGGTTTTCTTAATGTGTCGCAATATCTGTCAAGAGTTTACTGTTGTTCCATGAGGCAAAAAGTCAATTAAAAGCAGGCCTTTCATGTCCCAAAAGACGGTTGCCATGACTTTCCCAGCAAACTGTGTTTGCTAGAACTTCTTCGGCTTAGGCGAAGTTGAGTGACGCCATTCATGTGATTGCTGCTTGGTTTCGGGGGTAAAGTGACACGCCCATGTTTCATCGCCTGTAACAATGGAATCCAAGAATTCTTCCTTGTTGTCTGCATATTGTTGCAAAAACTGCTGGGCACATGCGACACGTTGCTGTTTGTGGTTTTCTGTGAGCATTCGCGGTACCCACCGCGCAAACACTTTGTGATAGCCTAATTTTTCTGTTAAAATCTTATGGACTGTGGTGTTGGAAGTCTCAGGAATACGCAAAGCAAGTTCGTTAATGGTGATTCTCCGATCTTCAAGCAATATTGTCTCAACTTTTTCGACAATTCCCTCTGAAACTGAAGGCCGTCCGCTTCGGTTTTCATCGTGAATTTCCGTGTGGCCTTCACTGAATTCTCTACACCATTTCCGAACATGTTGAACAAATACGCAGTTTTCGCCATAAACTTTGATTAACTGACGATGAATATCAATAGGTGAAATCCGTTTTGCATTTAAAAAACATATCACAGCGCGAATTTCGCATCTGACGGTAACAGGGATAGGGAGCTCCACCTTCGAAGGCTGCTAGGCTGGCAGCGATCGACGTAGCGAGGCGGGAGTGGTACGGAAAAAGAGAGGGAGAGCTGATGAGTAAGGCAGTATTGCCAGATTTCTCCCAGCATATCGCATTCTGTCTCGGCAGCTTAGGGAACCTTTTTGTACGAATGACCCTTGTAGTGTTGGACTCAATTGAGGCATCCTCGTCCAGCCCCAAGGAGGCCACAACCGCCTTACAAACCAAAAACCCGCTGCCTGGCCACTTGATCCGACATCAACAAAGAACCTTCCACCTCCCTCAGAACTGTTTATATAATACTCCAAGGGAAACTCAGATAATCTAAAAGAACTATAACAGCTACAAACTGCAATAAGCACCCCACCACCCCTTGATTTTCTTATTTTAATTGGTCACGTTCTCTCCGATAAACTATAAACTCCCACCCAGAAAATAATTCAGAAGAAATATATCAGACAAGCCAAGTCTCAGTTAAACATATAGCATCAAAGTCCAGAGAAACATTGGATGAAAATAATTTCACCTTAGTTTTTAAGCCCCTTACATTCTCATAGCAGCTGTGAAACACTCACACAACTTTCTCTTGCTAATGTAGATAATGAACAATGGAAGATAAAAAAACATAACCTAATTTTAATTATGAGTGAACGACACTAAATGAAAGTCAATCTCTATACAACTTGAAAAATTATGGAAAATCACAATTGCCGCTAGCTCTGTACATAAGATTCTTAAAATAAAAGTTGTAGGTTTTTTAATTTCCTATAACTTTGATTTGATACAATTTTGTCGTAAAATTTAATACTAAGGCCGCTGCTATCTCAAAAAAACCCATTTTTTTGCAGATTTTGATGAAAAAAAATCAGAAACTTGGAACTTTAGTTACAGTAGTGTGCAAATTAACCCTTAAACTGCGGAATGGTTCAAATGATACACGTAGCGATATCCGTAGCAGTGAAGTTGCCGTTTGACTTGTTTTTTTATCCAAAAAATTTGAAATTTTTATGACGCTCATAAATCGTTGGCCGTTGTTTAAAAAAAAATATGCAAATCCGTTTTTTGTACGCCTTGTAAAGCTAATTTACAAAAAATATTTTGCAATTGGTGTACATTTTCAGCTTCGAAGCTGAAATTTCAGGCCCACATTTTTGTTTTCTTTTCTTTTAGTTGGTATTATAGAAAAATATCTAACAAAAATTTGATTTAACGTACGCGCTAAAATATTGTATTTTGACAGAGTTGTAGAGAAAATACAATTTAGTAAAAATCGCAGACTGAAGGAATCCCGCGTCTTTCAGCTCAGTTCATTGAACCATTCCTACAGATATTATATATATAAAACCAACATATAAAAGCGCGCAATTTTGTGAGAAAATACTTATATAACAATCATAGGAGAATGCAGTTGAATGGCTGTAAAATCTTTGGAAGAGGAAACCTAAAAATATGACAGTTTACCGACCGTTGGATGTTTCTCTCTCTCTCTCTCTCGGATATCGAATGGACTTCGCCCCGACCTTGCAATGACCAACATACAGCGTGAAACATCCCCCTCTACAATTCAAGGTTTTGAATGCAGTTCTAACTAAATTTTTCCATGAATTATTAGCCTCGAACAGGGTCATTAAAAAATGTGTAGACAATCAGTTTTACCACAACATTTTGACATCAGTAGAAAATTTCCCACATATCATATTTTGTTTCTGAAAAGCATAGCTTGTACCTCGTATCATTGGCTACATTTAAACTATACATGTTACTGGGAGTGCGCCTTCAATGACCTTCACAAAATGGACAGATTGTTGAATACTTACACACTTAACAAAGATACATAAATTTACGCTTAGCGCTGCAGAAGGGTTAATCCGAACACAGGGAATTTTTTGGTTTTTTCTATGTTGCGGCTATACTGCTAACCACACACATTCTGTAAGCAGTCTGTGCAGTGTGAAGTTGTAGTTTTTTGTCTCTATAGCAATTTCGTGACATAAGTATTGGTTTATACAAGTGTATTTCATTTTTTTATGACAAACTTATATATTGTTTTTGTGTCTGTTTACGTAATATATTGTAACAATGGATGTAACTCCAAGAAAACGTTCAAAAATTGTTTCTCTCTCCAAGTATACCGGTATGACACAACGACAAATCGCTTCAGAGTGTGGCATTGGGACTAGGGACAGTTAATGCTATATTAAAACAATTTTGAGAAAACTCGTTCCATTTCACCTCGAAGGAAAGAAAAATGTGGCTGTAAAAGAAAAAGCACTGCGACTCAGGATCGATTATTAGTGAGAACAAGTAAAGTGAATCCAAAATTAAGTGCTGTGGACTTAAATCGACAGCTTGCAGCCAGTGGAACAAATTTTGCATGTGATAACTGTTAGACGCTGACTTCTTAATGCTGGACGGAAAGCTCGTCAACCGACTAAAAAACAACTTTTGACCCAAGCAATGTGCAAAAAATGGTTGTTGTGGGCCAAAGCACATGCTAAGTGGACTGTTGCAGACTGGAAAAATGTAATGTTCTCCAATGAATCCCATTTTTACTCAGGGCAAAAGGTTTCTTACATTCGGAAATCAGCAGATGAAAGAACATCACCGGCTCATATCCAGCAATCAGTTAAACAACCCCAGAAAAAAATGTTTTGGGGTTGTTTCACATCTGAAGGTCCTTGTTCATTAGTCCCAGTGAATGGTATGTTAAAAAGCGATGAATAAATCCAAATTCTTAAGTCAAAGGTTGTGCCACAACTGCAAACAAAATTTCAACATGGCAATGGAGTGTTTCAACAAGATTTAGCGCTATGCCATACTGCTAAAAAAGTGAAAGCATTTTTTCGAACAAGAAAATGTTAAAGTGTTGACACGACCAGGTAATTCCCCAGATATAAGCCCGATTGAAAATCCTTGGGCAATAGTGAAAAAAACAGTACAAAAACAATAGTCATAAATGGACTGTACTACAAAATATAACCTCATTGCAGCAATAATATCGGTATGGTTTCATGTCGAAGAATTAAAAAATGTGCAGTACACTAATTGAATCTATGCCAAATTGCATACATGAACTGATAAACAATAAAGGTGGCCATATTACTTATTAAACATTAACAAATAGAATGTATATATATTTTTTCAAAAATAAAGTAGCTGAAAGAACATCTGTGTTCGGATTAATTTTCACGCTACTGTAGGTATCACTACCAGACCTGACACGAACATTTTTTATCAAAATCGGTCAACCGGAAGTAGTAGTTTATTCAAGTGATTTTTCACTTTTTTGCGATTTTCCCAAAAAAAAATATCTAACAATTTTTTTAAAAACTGCTTCAATTACTACATTATTTATGCTCCACAAGAAAGGGTAAGCGCCATGTCCGCTGAAATTTTTTGGGAGGCTATGCTCATGTGAAAAAAGAGTTTTTTAAGCCTTAATATGCATTTTAGAGCAAAATTGTAATTAAAGTTATAGAACATTTAACTACAACTCTGATGCGAAACTTCTTTTCGTACAAAGCTTAGTTTAGCAGCTAACATTTGTGTCTAATGCAATTAATTTTATCAGCTGATCAGCTGGTTCTGTTAATGTTATTGTTGGGACTGTTTTGTTTACAGTTTGTTTTAGAATAAAGCATTATGGAAATATAATTTAATTTGTGCAGTATTTATTAGCGGCAATTAGTGATTTTTTGTTTTTTTTCATGAAAATTCGTAAAAAAAGGGATTTTTTAAGATTGTAGCCTACACATTTTACGAAAAAAATGTATAAATGAAAGTTATAGACAAAAAAACCTATAACATTTTTTTTCTTGTTTAAACTTCGCATCAACTACAGTGGTCATTAGCGACGACGTTGGGTTGTAACTGTGAAGGCTGAAATGATTTTTTGTAACGTATGAAAATGCCGTGCCTAGGTGGGATTCGAACCCAAGATCGCATGATGAGAGGCGAGCACATTAACAACTACGCCAATGCAGTCCGCACCTATAACTTTCATTTTGAACATTTATTACACATATCAGAGTGCGTATTAGTACAAACACTTAGTTTAGCAGCAATTAGTGATTTTCTGTATTTTCATGAAAATCTGTAAAAGGGTTTTTTAAGATTGCAGCCTTATACATTTTATGGAAAAATGTATACAATTAAAGTTATAGACAACAAAAAAACCTATAACTTTCAGTTTTTTTTTATCATTATCTGTAAAAAGTTGGATTTTTTAGATTCAACTCTTAGAATGAATTTAAAAAAGAAAAGTGTACACAATCAAAGTTATAGGAAATTAAAAAAAAACCTACAACTTTTATTGACAGCATTTGTTGCTTACGATTAAAATTAATGTTTTTCATTTCACATTGTTTTGCTGATGATCACAAATAGTTTAAACGTTTTATAATTTACATTGACAAGGGAAAGCTTATGTCAGACTACTATCGGACAAAAATGTTTTAGGGTTACGTTGTCAATGAAAGTGTTATTGCAAAAATACAAAAGCTATGGTGACAATATTTACCGCAAAAACTTGATTAGCACTTTCACTCAGCATACTTTCATCCGGAGAATCAATTGGAGTTTGCCTAGTAAATTTTGTATCAAACTGAGAGACATCGTCTTCACTTGACTGAAACATCAGAAACATCAATATTATAGTCTGTTGTTGTTTAGGTGATCAGCCAAAAGGCTGGTTTGAACCTCTAGAGCAGAGGTTCCCAAACTGTGTGCCGCGGCACACCAGTGTGCCGCGAGGCCGGCCAAGTGAGCCGGGGAACTCAAGGAAAATAAATTAAATTAAATTTAAATGGTCCAACAAAATAATGCCTAGCTGATGACTATAAGTAAGTATGTATAAGTATAATATAAGTACGTTTATATCAAGTACTTAAGTTTAATCAATGGCATAAAGGTGTGCCGCGGCTATTGGCCGTTTTTTTTTGTAGTGTGCTGCGAGAAAAAAAAGTTTGGGAAACACTGCTCTAGAGGCTTTACTAACCTCGAGAGAGAAATAACTAAAATAAATAGTTCTGTTTCTTATCACATGGTCAGTCAATTAAATGACTGAATCATTTAAGAACAGAAAAGGTAGAGGTGTAAAAGACACTAATCAGAGTTATCTTCTCTGAAAGTAATGAATTTCATTGTACAGCCAGACCCTGTGGTGAATGAAGTGAAGGTGTCATTTACAGAGTGGAAAATATGTGCTTTTCAGAGGGCCCGGCATGCTGATAAGCGTACTTTTCCACTCAGTGAGGAAGGCAATGATAAACCCACCTCACTCCTCGTTTTACTTAGTAAAACCTCTAGAGGTTCAAACCAGCCTTTCGGCTGTTGACCTAAACAACAACAACAACAACAACAACAACATAAATACAGTTATAAACTACAGACTACACAGAACATAATCAACATTCCTGCCAATAAATTAACAAGGAAAGGTGGGAAAAAACTACGAAACTTGAGCCGGAATCAAATCCAGCACTCTTTGCACATCAAACTTCAACTTGTTTGGCAAAAAAAAAAAGTTTAGAACATCTGATCGGATTTTTTCGAGCATGTAATTTACAACCTTTTTATTTCAAATAACACATGTTTGTAGAATTTTAGTCTTCTTTCGCTAATTGTTTTCATTAATTGTTAATTTTTCTGGTACATACTTGTTGTTATAAGGTGACTACTAGATTAAGACCCATTACCTTGATGAAGATTTCTCTCAATATTCTTCGTTTTTCTGTTAGACCAGCCTTCTGAGTCATCCAAGGGTGTTACGAATGTTACCTACATGTGATAAAATATTTCTAACATTCCAGGTTGAATTAAGAGTTTTATTGATTCCTTTTGCTCCATACAATACATAGGGAAGGAAAGTATTGTTTTCATGTCAATTTTCAATAAAAATGCATGTTTTCAGGCCCCCTGAACCCAAAAAACCAGTATTTAATGATTTGTTTGAGTGTGTGTGTGTGTGTGAACGAAATATCTTAACAATGGAATATTGTAGAACGTTGAAACTTGGCACTTAAGTTAGGTACCATGAGGGAACATGGCATGAACAATTCCATCAAAACCGATCAACCAAAAGTGGTATTTTATTCTTGCAATCTTTCACTTTTTTGCCATTTCCTCATAAACGGCTTCTTCAATTTTGTAAAAAATCACCTTATTTACTACACTTTTAAGATTGTGGCCTAAAATTTATGTATTTAAGAGGCCTACAACTTTTAATTGATGCATTTTTCTCCAACAATGCTAAGTTCATAAATTTTCTGTATTTTGCCAAAAAATGGTGTTCTTTAAGATGGCAGCCTTAGAATGCATTTTACAATTAACCCTTTCACTGCCGGGTCCGAACACCCTTCAGAGTCGAGTGTGTTTTCCCCTGTGCCGGCTCCGTGTATGCTTCGGGTCTGGCTAGCGCACTCTCATATCTCTGGCTATAAAGCTGGCAGTGAACCTATCGTTACTATTTTGACATCGGCACACAGTAAACATTCTTTTCTTCTTTTTTTAGTAAATCACTGCTTTTTGCAAAAATCTTGCACTTTGTACGTATATTTAGAGTAAATACAATAAAAAATGGTAAATCATAAATCGGCACATGACATTATGTAACGACAATAACGGTGGCAGCAAAAGGGTTAAAGTGTATATAATTGAAGTTATAGAAAATGAAAAAAACCCTACAATTACTATTTCAAAACACTTTTTTCTACAGCGCTCCGTTTAGGTCAATCGGTGATTTTCTGCACTTTTAAGTCGAACTGAAGTTGATTTTCATTTCGCATCATTCACTCATGATTACACACAGGGTATGTTCATCGTTTACACTGGCAGTAAAAAGTTGCGTGTTTCAAACCAGATTTAACATAAAACATTTTGCATAATTGAATGAGAAAAAGAAAACAAGTATTTCTTTAAACGGGTGACGACTGCCAGACTGCACAAGGTCATTATTAAACCAGGTATCAGAGTGTAGTCTTCAAAGTGTTAGGGTTATATCCCACAGAATACATGTAAGCATTTAGAGCATGTCTCACCTGGTGTCAGCTTGGTTGCTCCACCGTTAAAATATACAGTCAGAGGGCGTGTCACTCACTTGGACTAGTAATGGGAAATATCGATATTGATAATGTGTTACTGAAAATAACAGCCTGCTCGATAAAAAAGATTCTATAACCTATTAAAATAACACTGTTATCGTCCAGCCAGTGAGTATATATACATCACAGTAATAGGTAATGGAAATAGGGAATGAAAATAGGTAATAGGAAATGACACAGGTAGAAAAGAAATGAACTAAATTATTCACTAATATGTACATTTTTTTTCAAAGGTTTATTGGTACAGAAAATGGAAGTCAAAACAAACCGACCAGGGATAGCATCATGACTCGCTGGACGGTTTGTTTTGAGTATTGACTAGCCATGACTCGCTGGATGGTTTGTTTTGAGTATTGACTTGCCATGACTCGCTGGACGGTTTGTTTTGAACATATCAGAGTGCGTACTCGCTGGACAGTTTGTTTTAAATATTGACTTGCCATGACTCGCTGGACGCTTTGTTTTGAGTATTGACTTGCCATGACTCCCTGGACGAATTGTTTTGAGTATTGACTTGCCATGACTCCCTGGACGGTTTGTTTTGAGTATTGACTTGTCATGACTCGCTGGACGGTTTGTTTTGAGTATTGACTTGCCATGACTCACTGGATGATTTGTTTTGAGTATTGACTTGCCATGACTCGCTGGACGGATTGTTTTGAGTATTGACTTGCCATGACTCGTTGGACGGTTTGTTTTGAGTATTGACTTGCTTTAATCCTGCCGACTTCTTGGCTCGGTGTACAATGAGTAGTAACTACAGTGCCTTGCTGTGTGTCCATGTGAAAGAATCAGCATGACTGTGTTCGCGAAAAATTGTGTGCGGTGTGCCACGGTTGTATTTGGTCACAAAAAATAGTGCTGTTTATCTTAACTTTGTGTCCATGAGAGATTCAGTGAGATATACCACTTTGTTTTTGTATTAATAACAGTATTATAACGTAGTCAAACTTAAAAGTGGTTACATCTGACAAAAAGGTTATAAATAATTTCATTTAGTTTTAACAGTCTTATGCTGTTATAACAGTCAGACAAGCATCGTTCATACATCAGTTTATTAAGCGGCTTTGAATCATGGTGTTATAAAATAACGGCTAACAGGGTTTTTTAGTAGCCTGTTATAACTGTCTCAATCCAGTAACCACGTTGTTAATCCTGTTATGATAAATAAGCCCAATCAATAACTTGGATACTAATTGTCACCAACCAGCACCAGTGAAAGAACATGTACTTGCATGCTCTTCAACAGCGTTTTCATTGTAATTATCATGAGTTTTCATACTGGAAGGTACATAATAGAATTTCAATGCAATTTTCTCTTTTTCGTTTCTTCCTTCCAAATTTTTCGTCGCATATGTAAGAGCAGTGCCATCTCTTCAACGTTCAATGTCCATATTGCAATGAACAGTACCAACAGCACCGCTGGTGTCCTAGTGGGGTATAGTCGTTACACTAACTATTACAATATTTTAATAAGAGAAAAGTGACTCACCAAGGAAGGTTTAAAAGGAGGTTCTAATTTTCTGCTGACCACATCCGGCCAATTAATATGTTTAAAGAATGGATGAAACCTAATGCAACTTCCATCGGCTGGCCCTGATCCTAATCTTTGGGCGACTTGTCTCTGAAAACACAACACATCACATCACAATAACATGTTCAATGTCGCCTGGGAGAAGCGAGCTCATTCACCGTCATAGGGCAATACTGTTTATCACTTGTTCGCATGTAACATATAAGTAAACATGCCATTACTTAACACCGCAAAAAACATTCTCATGATATTATTTACGAAATAATTGAATAAAATGTTAGATAATAATAATTAAAACTTATACAAAAATGTACAGTCACACATAAAATGTTTTGTTATTTCCAAAAATTTAAATAACTAGGAAACCTATGAAAATTTTTCATATTTTTCATATTATTGTGCGAGGGCTGTCCAGAAAGTAAGAGACGTTTTGAAATAAAAAATAAACTAAGTAAAAAAACCAATTTTTATTACGTACATTTTGAAGGTTAACTCTTAGGCTATTTTTCTACGTAATCACCAAGTAAATTAAGGCATTTATTGTAACGTGGTACAAGCTTTTCAATGCCCTCTTTGTAGTTATCTGCCGCTTGCGAGTTCAACCACTGGTTTACACCAGCATGGAGTTCAGCGTCAGTGTCGAAGCACTGCGTAGCGAGCCATGTCTTCATCGCTGGGAACAGATGGTAATCGCTCGTCACCAAATCCGAGCTGCATGGCGGATGATTAAAAACTTCCCATCCAAAACCTTCCAAGAGCTCTTGGTACGTTTGGCCGTGTGTGGACGGGCGTTGTCATGGAAAAACAAAACTTTCCCACTAAGTTTTCCCCCACCCTTGTTTTGTATCGCGTGTCTTAATTTTCTGAGTGTTTCGCAATACCTCTCTGAATTGATTGTTTGCCCTTGTTCAAGAAAATCAACGAAAATCACTCCATGAGCGTCTCAAAACACAGTAGCCATGATTTTTTGTGCTGATAGCGTCTGCAGACACTTCCTCGGTTTCTTGGGCGAATGCGTGTGACCCTACTCCATCAACTGCCATTTTGTTTCACAGTTGATGTGCTTTACCCAAGTCTTGTCACCAGTTACGATACGATCGATAACATGGTTTCCACTTTTGTCGTACTCTTCCAGAAATGTCAGTGCTGCAGCAAGTCTTTGTTTTTTGTGGTCTTCCGTTAGGATTTTCGGAATCCACCTGGCACAAAATTTGTGGTATCCATGTTTACTAACCACAATTTCATGAATTAAACTCCGTGAAATTTGGGGAAAATGTTCTGCGAGTTCCGTAATAGTGAAACGACGATTTTCACGGATTTTTTCATTGATTTTCACCACCAATTCATCAGTCACAAGACTACGCCTACCACTGTGATCCTCATCGTGAACATTGGTTCGGCCATTACTAAAATCAATGCACCACTGCCTCACTCATTATTCCTTTGCCGTACACGTCACAAATCTGGCGATAAATTTCAATCGGTTTGTAATTTTTTGCCAACAAAAACCGTATCACACCACGCACTTCACAACTGGCGGGATTTTCAATCACAGCACTTATTATAAAACTCAACTGTA
Source organism: Catonia carolina (assembly GCA_035578175.1). NCBI lineage: Eukaryota > Metazoa > Arthropoda > Insecta > Hemiptera > Achilidae > Catonia > Catonia carolina. The sequence continues at coordinate 8,899,749 of JAQMRL010000004.1, forward strand.
TAAAAAGTACAATACGCACAATGCTCTAGCTACCACGCCTGGTTGCGTACTGAATGTAGAAACACTCTGACGCCAAGATGGCGGTGCTAGCTCCGCCCACTGCCGCGCCAGGCCAAAACGTCTGTTACTTTCTGGATTGCCCTCGTATTTACAGTAAACCTTAAGTTATCTGACTTATATGGTTCAGATAACTGACGAATCAGATAATTAGAGGTTTACATTCCCTAAACATTTTCCGTTACTTGGCTACAGATTCTGTTTGCATGCGAATAGGAAATGACAATTTCATTTTTCCCTGGTTTCTTTTTATATTTCCAACTGCTGTCTTCCTGATTCTGCGCTCGCTCATTATAGACTCGGTTGATACCCCAGATTCTAACTTACTAATTATTTTAATTTTATCACCAATATTAAGTATAACACAATTACGGATCACACTGACTGACGTCATTTAGTAAGAAACATGCACAAATGGTTATTAAATCAGTCACTAGTAAAATTTGAGGGTGGGGATAACCGATCTGTTATTCATAAAAATTGCGGGGTGGAGTAACCACTGCATAAATAATATTCTATACTTTGTCCAATAGTTGGAAGATACCATTGCTTATATGGCCAGAGTGCTGTTACATACAATGTTAAAAACATGGACTCACGCTATGAAAATAAAAGTTTTTCTTATTGTAGGCTATATTATACTTATGATATTGAAACAAATTACGTTTGAGATTAAAAATGTTTACGTTATTGTCTAAAACATATATTTTATTATGTGACAGAATTGTTATTACATTATTGTAATTGAATATAAAAATTTATACAGTAATGTATTTACAAGCATTTTGTTTGTGAAACCATGAAACGTTATGAAAAGATAAAATTACATTAACAAATTTTTTTTATTCTTTCAAAATCTATATTTATCCATTTCATCGCCTTAGGCCTATAAATTCTATGAATTTTTATTCTATAAAATGTAACTTTTTACGTTCATTTTAAAGTATTTCATTTCTTTTTAATTCTAAATCCTGCATCTTTTAATCGAATATTCGGGCTGAACATAATTCTTTAAATAATAGCCACTTATCATTTTAACTTACAATTACAACTGAAACTTACTCGTTATTAATTAAATAGTACGCATGTTTGTAGGAGAGATAGTAGTGGAGAGCATATTGCTCTATACAACCAATGTTAATGCCCGTTCCGACGCTTTGTGCAGCTGAGAGGTATGCATTACACGTCACTACTACTGTGAGAGATTGCGTTAGTAGTAGTAACGTTTTACTTGTACTATGTTTGTAGTAGTCACGAGTACTATCCAAACTACATATATTCGGTGTAGTCGTCTACAACGAATAGTGAAAACAACACCCACGTATGTCACTGCACTAGGCAGCCGACTGCCTAGCGAATAGCAATGAGATGATTAGTAGAGTGTTATGACGTAGCAGCAGTCTGGTACTTCATCTGTCCCTTTCATTCCGCAGCTGCATAAAGCTCAGATTTATACAATAAATTGGAATTGCCTATCTTTCCCACAGCCTCAAGTAACTATTTGATATAGTACAGAGTAACATGTATTATTTAATTTTCTAAAAACATTAAATGTATTATCTAAAACTAATTATAATTGAATGTACAGTAGCCACCACTTAGTGTGATCACGGTTTATGTTACAATTCAGTTATCATTATAATTTTTGTATTTCATTTAAATACAGACACGAATCTCATAAACATATTGTAATTAGGCCGCATATTGTCATAGTCTCTTGGCTTATTGTTATCATTTAATTTTCCACGCAAAAAAATACGCAATCACTAAAATTATTGAATAGACCAAACGAAAATGTTTACACGTTATCAATTGTGAGAACTCAGTTGGGCGATATGGTGACTCATATCCTGTTCGTACATACAGCATGACACGTACAGTAGGTTTGTTGGGGCCTGAAGCTTGCGAAGGGGAATGCTTTACAGAAGTGGGAACTTAGTCAGTGATGGGAAGTTGGCTGTCTCTTTCCAACCGGCAACAAATACAACACGCTACTAGCAAATCTGAAAACTTTTTTACTTCCCTTAAGTCTATAACTCTTCGATTGAATTGAAATGAAATAACACTTAACCGAACCCACACTCATAATTCTAACAAACTGCACAAAATAAAGTCAAATGAACTGAACCAACTGTGTTTACTACCAACTAGCTAGATAAAGATTTAAGGATAAACAAAATTGTATTTTTTTTTTTTTTTGTTTAACGTCCGACTGTTCTGCAATTACTGCTAATGCAGACGGTGACGGATGAAATTATTTTTCGTAACGTATGAAAATATGCTGTGCCTAAATGGGATTCGAACCCAAGACCGCATGATGAGAGGCGAGCACGTTACTAACTATGCCAATGCGGCCAGCAACAAAATTGTAGCTACATGACTTAGTGTATGATTGTATTCAACTTGAATAAGCGATAAACTGTTGGCTTGGTTTGTTCATTCTTTTAATGTCACCCAAGTCGTACACTATTAACAACAAAATACAGAATTGTACTCGTATCTTTGTTATTATTCATTGTTTACTTATTCTGACATTTACCGAACAATGTTCAAAGGCACAGGATTGGATCAGGGATCTCCTGTTTTAGAAATGGATATATGCTATTAATTAATTAATTAATCGATGAATTAGTAAGAAGTAACTAAATGAGATGTGAGTGCTCTCCTTGTCATTTCATTCATTCTTTCACCCAACATCATATTCACTGATTGTTTATTTTGTAACAGTTGTGAATTTCATTAATAAAGTTAACAAAAAAAAAAACTTATTCTGTTTAAAGCAATTCTATAAAAGTGCATAATGTTTTAAGTTTCATTTACCGCAGCTGTTACTTGGACAGCGTCAGTGGCAGAAATGCCAAAGCGGGCATCCTCACCTGCTGATGATACTTCAATCATAAACAAAAGTTTATTGGTCGAAAGTCTCGAAGTGAATACACATATTAGCATAGAAGCTGTAGTCCAATTTCTGAATGAATTAATGTTAACAGTTAATAGGAAAAAGTGTCAGTACTTACAGTTCAAAAACAAACACAATGTAAAGGAAAACAGAGAAGTGGATGTCTTTATACAAAATAATATCTTAGATCATGTGCAAACAGTGAAGTTTCTAGGAGTGTCACTAGATAGGACCCTATCATGGGATTATTACACTGATCAAATTTGTGGTAAAATATCATCTGGGGTATTTGCATTAAAACAAATTGCCAGATTAAATGATAAAAAATTGCTTGTAGCAGCTTATCATGGTTTAATTTTATCTCATATCAGGTATGCCATATTAGTATGGGGTAATTCATCACAGGGTAACATGGAAAGAGTTTTTAAAATACAGAAAAAAGCTGTTAGGTGCATGATGGGAGTCAACCACCTTACCTCATGCAGATCACTATTTGAAGAGCTGCAATTGCTCACAGTTCCTTCTTTGTACATTTTTGAAGTGATAATGTACGTAAAGAAAAATACCTTTTTACAGAATTTAGATATTCACAACCACTACACAAGAAACAGAATCGATTATTACGTTGCTAATCACAACACTAAATTGTTTGAACAAAAACCAACTTATGCAGGTAGAAAATACATCAATAAATTGCCACAAGGTTTAAAAAGTTGTGACAATTTAAGTCATTTTAAAAAAAAGCTAAAACAATATTTGATTGATGAAACATTTTACAGTGTGCACGAATTCCTTTCTAAATAGTTTTGATTGAAAAGTATTTAACTTCTAATTAAACAAATATTATGTACTATTTGATACAAAGGGGTTCGTGACAAGCCTACTGAATTAAGCAGTAGCAAGAAAAAATTATTGGTAAGTGATGAATTATTTATCATTGTTTGATTTTTTTATTTTGTGTGATATTTGTTCAATGGGGTTCATGACAAGCCTACTGAAGTAAGCAGTAACAAAAACAATTTTTTGGTGGTAAGTGATGAATTTATCATTGGTGATAAACTTCCAGTTTATCAGTTTTATCTTGACATGTCCTATACTCCCTTTGGAGTCTCCTGGATGCAAGAAAAAAAAAACCTTTACAAACCGAATTGAATGTGGAGGGGCAAGCATCAGGTCTAAACGTCTTGATTATATTTTATTCTTGTAGGTGTTATTAGTTGTTTGTATGTCATTTGTTCACGCGACTACTGCACCGTTTATTTTTAATTTTTACGTAAGTTTATGATTTAAGCGTGCTTTTACATAATATAATAATCGTGGAAGATCCTTTTTCATTTGTTTTGTGAAGTTTGGTGCCACTGGAAGTTTCAAAGTGTAGCAAGATGTCCAAATGTCAAAAAGAAACAACGTGATTTAAGTCTTCAAAGAAAAACTAGACATTTTACACTGATACAGAAAATTACCAAAAACGAGTCTAAAGAAACGCTACTTCTCAAACTCTCTTACGTAAAATTTTGAAAAACAAAGATTCCATCTTGTCATTATCAAAGTGCAATGATAGACCTATACATCACTGAGTAAACACTTGTGACCATAATAGAGTGAGTTCAATGCAGTACTTCAGTACATTGTGATTACAATGAGCGACAGCTACTGTATTATATGAAAACTATAATTTTGTATCAGTAGTATTCCTACTTAAAATGGTTTGTGCCTTTTATTAGCAATGTTTAGGTTCTTGTAAAATCTGGTTGGATAATAATCCCAAGGGTTGGTTTAGTGAGGTGTGAAAAAGCGACGGTTTACTGTATTATATTATTCATATACAAATATTTATTTAACAAATTATTTTTGGCCTTGTCATTTGCGGTTTCAATTATTCGCACTTGCTTTTCCCGACATAATACTCACTTAAGCATGTTGTTGCGTGGTTTAGGTGATCGGCCAAAAGGCTGGTTTCAACCACTAGACACTTTAATAATGAAACAGAGAATGTGGTGGTTTATAATTGCCTTCTTTACCAAGTGGAAAAATATGCTTATCAGCGTGCCCGGCCCTTCAAAAAGCATCTGCTTTCCACCCTGCAAATGACACTTTCACTTCATTCACCACAGGGCCCGACTGTATAATGAAATTGATTACTCTGAGAGGAGATAACTGTGACTAGTGCCTTTTACATCTCTACCTCTTCTGTTGTCCAACCCTTCAGTCAAATAATTGGCTAATGATGTGACAAGAAACATTTTTTGTACCCCTGGAACTAGCAGATCGAGGACAAGTACAGGGTTTGTATAAAAAGTAACCAGACTGAGCTTGTGACGCCCAGGTAAAATGTTTGTAAACCAGTTGTTGGTGCTCTAGTGGTGGTGGGGGATCGAGGGAAGGGGAGCGGGCCCAAGTCAGTTGCTTCCAGATGCTTGGAGGGTTAGCATCGTGCGAGAGCGCAGTGCGTGTTCAGTGATCTTGTCGGAGTGAAAATGGAGCGTACCATCGAGCAACGTGTTAACATCAAACACTCAAAAAAACGTCTACAGAAACTCTTAAAATGATCAATGAGGTTTACGGTGAGAAAGCTATATCCAGAACTCAAGTCTTCCAGTGGCACAAGAATTTCCGAGAGGGCCGCGATGACGTCCACGATGAACAGCGCGCTGGACGTCCATCAACCAGCCACACGGACCCAAATGTGCAAAAAGTGCGTGATGTGTTGAACACTGACCGTCGTCTGAGCATCCGAGCAATCGCAGAAGAGGTTGGGATCGATAAGACTGACCACCTGGGTTCACCGAGTCCGTCCGGAGATTGCCGATTCCTGGATCCTCCACCATGACTATGCGCCGTCGCACACCTGTCTGCTTGTTAACGAGGAATTGGCCAAACACTCGAGGGCGACGTTGCCACAGCCTCCCGACAGTCCGGATACGGCACCACCGGACTTCTTCCAATTCCCCAAGATCAAGAGAGTACTAAAGGGGACGCGGTTCGGGACTCTAGAAGCTGTTCAACTCGCTACGACAAGGGCTCTAGAAGCTTTACGGGTTGCCGACTTCCAGGGGGCGTTCAGGGTCTGGAAAATCCGATACCAAAGGGTTATCGACTTCAATGGGGACTACTTCGAAGATTTCTAGAAAAAAAGTGTAGAAATTTTGCCAATAAATATGTTTTCTAAGTTCAGTCCGGTTACTTTTTATACAAACCCTGTATACTTAAGCATAAAATAAATTAATGTCATGTGGGCAGAACATTATTTACAAATCATACACAGAACACTGCTCAAAAATGTAAAAATGCTATGACTGCACCCCACAAGAAAATACAATTGAACTTGCTCACATCAAGGTCAGCCGTGTATCAATAGAACTTGGTAAGGGTTGCAGTTGTCTTAACAACAACAGTACGTGTAGGCTGTTCTTAAGGAGAATCTCGCGCATTAGTCCAGTGTTATTCTTTATTTGCTTATATAGTTAAGGGCAATTTGTTTTCTTGTTTCACGTTACATCAGTTGATTTCATTGTTCAAGGTGAAAAATGTCCAAACGAACTAAAAAGAAAAGCCTAAAACAAGTCGTGTTTTTAATTTTAATTGGCTTCTTCTTGCCTTAGAAGTGGTGAAAGTTACGCCTCAGTGGTAAAGTATTTTCTTAGAGTAAACGAGTAAAAAAAAAGTAGTAAACGAGTAAATAAAAAAAAGAAAACATTCACAAAAGTGTAAAAGAAAACACTTTCCATTCAGTTACATGCATAGTGAGTCACGAGAATGCCTTTTGCTTATGGATGGGCTGTGTGGAAGGCACGAGAAACCTGACAGTGCTGCCAACCTCAAAAGTGAGACACTATATTTTACTACCGTACAATTGCAACGTTAGTTAACAACATGTTGCCTTTCAATTAATATACTTAATTGTGACTGACACTTTTTCCACTTAAACCCCATTTCCTTTAACATTTTTCTTAACGTACTAAGTTTCCAACTAAAATTTCGCCTTTCTTTCAAAACCGGTAATAACATTTCACATGTTGGCATCACTTTCTTATTGATATAACCGTTTCCTTTTCTTACCAGATGTCAAAAAACTTTAGATGACGAATTATCTTCTTCAGTGTCTTTAACTTCCTTCTTTATATTTCAAATTGTGGAAAGAGATACATCACAGTAGTTAGCTGCTTGCTCACGGCTTTTGTAAAGAGGCCAGAAAGGCATTTTTGTTTAGCTTCAACTTCACAACATTTCATTACATTGGATATTAGATATCGTTCAGCAATGTGAACAGTTCGACTGCATTTTCGAGAAACCGACATTTTCGTCTACGGTAACAAATCGAATGACACTATTTATATTTCCAAATTCCGACTTTGATTTCTTCTTCAATTTCAATCAAAACTGAAACTTTAAAACCCAACCAAGGCCCACTAACTTTTAGTGAAGATTACAAAACCAAAAACCATTTGTTGCTATCAATTGTAGTTTCTGACATCTGGATGTGACAGATAGACATAGGAAAATTATATTTGGGAAAAATTGGCACTAATAATTAACATTAAAAACACTAAAACCATTACAGGTAAATGAAAACATACTTTTCTGTTGTTTTAATCTATGAGGCATCAATTACCTTTAATAATTTTCTTATAAGTTCTCTAGCGTCCGGTGTCAGGTAAGGAGGTAACAGTAATTTGCCTCTTAGAATTTTCTCGATCGTCTTCTTCCTATTTTCTGCGGTGAAAGGCGGCTGAAAACATCAAAGCACATGTTCTTACTTAAGTCCTTACACCATAACACTAAAAACATAAAATCTCAATGTCTACACACAACTTTCTCTTGCCGATGTAAATAATGAAAATGTACCTAATTTCAACACTTTCGCTGCGGATGACAAGCCGGCATGTCATAGTAATCCACACCGCCGAGTGGTTGACAAGCTGGCGTGCCACAGCCATACATGACCTCTATCAAGGCAGAATGGTTTTAGTATTGTTCACCAGCTTCTCGAGCACGGTCAGTTGTACTAATACGCTACGTGGTTTGGGAATCCGAAGTGCGGTTGTGATTGTGTAACTTTTGAAATTTTAGGGGTTGATTTGTAGGTCTTACTGACGTTTTTATGTGTTTGTTATATTTTACGCGTTCTTTCCTTGTAAAATATTTTGTTGTATTGATTAGTTGTTAACGTGTCAAAGAATCTGGTCTAGTGAAGGGTCTGAGATAAAAAAAAAAATCTGGTCTATCGGAGGGGGAAGGCTAAACCAAGCCTATTGCCCTCTGATGTAAAGGTTACTTTTTACACCTTTTTTTCTTTCGCTGACAACCTATTTCTTTGTTACCACTAACTGTATTATTTTATTTACTTCTAGACCCAAAAATGGCGTCAACCTCCCGTGAAAATAATTTTGTGAACTCCTTGACGATCTGTTTGGTGACGAAGATAATTATTTTGATGATAATACGGGATGACTCTAGTGACAATTGTTGTTTAGGTCAACAGCCGAAAGGCTGGTTTGAACCTCTAGAGGTTTTACTAAGTAAAACGAGGAGTGAGGTGGTTTACCATTGCCTTCCTCACTGAGTGGGAAAGTACGCTTATCAGCATGCCGAGCCCTCTGAAAAGCACATATTTTCCACTCTGTAAACGACACCTTCACTTCATTCACCACAGGGTCTGGCTGTACAATGAAATTCATTACTTTCAGAGGAGATACTCTGATTAGTGTCTTTTACACCTCTACCTCTTCTGTTCTTAAATGATTCAGTCATTTAATTGGCTGACCATGTGATAAGAAACAGAACTATTTATTTTAGCCCTGCAACGAACAAATTGAGTGTAAATAATTTGACACTCCACCTGTCTGTTATGGGCAGCTAGTGACAATAGTAGTGATGAATTAAGTGACAACGATGATACTGACGATGTAGAAATTAATCGTATTTGGACAGACGATACTAACGGGCTAAAACAATTTGATTTTACTGGAGAAAATAAATTGAACTAAAATTTTGCACCAGATGCTAAGCTTACTGATTTTTTTTTTTGCATTGTTCAATCCTATTTTTAAAGAGACCATTGTCAAAGAAACTAACCGATATGGCGAGAAATGTGCTAAATCTACCAACAAAGGCCGATTATCTAAATTGAAAGACGTAACCATGGACGAATTAAAATTTTTTATTGGTTTACTTTTACATACAGGTACAATTCAACTGAACAGAATACAAGACTATTGGAAAATTCACTGTCTTTTTAACTTGCAGTGTTTTCACGAGTATATGAGTTGTGACCGTTTTTTGTACGTTTTAAGAATTTTACATTTCAATAAGATGCTGAAACCGAAGATCCTTTACACAAAGTAGGACCATTAATTGACGAAATCAACAATACAATGAAATTAATTTATGATCCTGGCCGTGAGCTTTCCCTTGATGAAGCGATGGTTCTATGGAGGGGACATCTTCTAATTCGTCAATACATCAAGGGCAAGTGGCATAAATATGGAATTAAGTTTTACACATTAGCAAAGCCCAATGGACTTAATCTTAAATTTACAATATATGCGGGAAAAAGGATTACATTAGTGGCAAAGACCATACATCAAAAGTGGTCATGCATCTAATGGAGAGAAAATTGAACATGGGCCATTCACTTTATATGGATAACTATTACAACAGTTTTGCTCTAGCACCCAAATTACTAAGGAACAATACTTATTGCACTGTAACAATAAGAGTTAATCGAAAACACAATCCGGAGAAAGTTGTGACAACAAAATTGAAAAAAAAAATGAAACCATTGCCCAATACGCCGATGGCGTAATGATAGGCAAAAGGAAGGACAAAAGAGTTGTCAATAACATATTTACAGAGAGCGAAAATGAAATGGCTACCTACATTCAGAAAAAAAATAAAATAACCACTGAGAAGCAAAAACCTCTACCAATTATTAGATACAACGCATACATGAGTGGGGTAGACCGTGGTGATCAGCTACTAGCCTACTACCCTTGCGAGAGAAAGTCGTTACGATGGTATAAAAAAATCTTTGTCCACAACTTGCAGATGATGGTGATAAATAGCCACATTTTATATAATACTTATGGACCACAGAAACTTTCTTTGTACAACTTCTGACTCCAAATTATAAAGAGACTCTTCTTCCCGAAAAAAATCCACCACTGGAATATCCATTACCAGGGCCATCGTCACAAAAGAGAAAAATGGAAGAACCTGCACATAACTTGAAGGTAACCGAAGAACGTTACGTAAGAAACAGGTTAAAAAGAAAATGCTGTCGGATGTGTCATAAACAAGGAAAAAGAGGCACAAATACTTATTACTGCAGTGACTGCCCAGACAAGCCCGGTTTACACCCTGGAGATTGCTTCACGCAGCTTCACAAAAAATAAATAACTTTTTTTTTGTAAATAAGTCATAATAAGATATCTGTATAGTGTAGGATAGGTTTAGGTAATAAATTAAAATTAAAACATAAAACTTTACTAAAATGAACTCCCGTGCCGAGCTGATGACACGCCCGCATGTCTACTGAATAACGACGTCATTCTTAACCCGGAATCATAAATAGACACTTTTGGACAGAATCTACAGTTATTATAAGCAGATAGGTAAGTTTTACAGTAAAAAGTTTTTTACAGTTTTTTTAGCCTAGTACTAGTTTAACCCTACAACCGGCAGGCATCGATTTTTCGACGCGTGGATCGTTTTCTGTACCTGCAGCATCGATAAATCGTATCGATCAACAATGCATTAGTTTTGAAATTATGATGTAAAAACTGTATTGCACAACCACAGCAAGTAATGCATATTTTTAATCAGAAAATTCAGCATTATAAAATAAAATTTTTTTTTGTTTTTTAAAAGTGATTGTTGTTGATATATTATTCAATGAAATTTATGTATAATTCTCATGGAAGTCAGTTGGTGTTACTTGATGTCATCTGCTTAGCAAAGGTCGTTCGAATTTACTCGTGTTCGTTTGTTCATTAGTAATTATAAATATATTCATTTAGATTTGTGTGCGATAATCATCAATTATGATTTTATTATTATTAGCTGTTGTGTAATTCGTTGTTTTGGTAATGTTTATGGAACTAAACTGATTTTGTAGTAACTCAACTCGCAAGTGTTTGTATTTTATAGGTTAAGTTTTATTTATTATTATTTAATCATGAATTTCAATGTAAATAAAGAAATAGGCGATTTAGTAAATAGTGTGCTTGATGAAAGGGTTACCGATGAAAGCCCTAATATCAGCTTTTGTATAGTGTTTCTTTTATTTGCTTTTGAACTGTATATCATTTATGTGCCGACCTGAAAATATTTAGTTATGTAGTATTCTTGTATTATTGACTATAGAAAAAAAAATTTTCAGTGCATTAAAACAATATTTATATCATATTCTGCAGAACAAAAAACTCTACTAAGTGGCTATAATGGAATTCTTGTAAAAAATTATTATTTGTTTCAATTTTAGAGGGTAAGAGAGGTTAATTATGTCCGTAAATGAATACGGTTACACAATGCAGTAGTTCACTACATATATGATCTAGTGAATTGGGGGGAGTAAAAGGGGGGGACCCCTAAATATTTAATTTTTAGTAATAGTACATAAATATTTGAGATTTTCTGAGCATTTTGATGTATGATATGTGTTACCAAGATTGTAAAATAAATAATTTAATAACACCTTACATTTGGCACATTTTCTGCTGCCGGTTAAGATAAAATAGGACAACGGTTGTTGGGTTAAGCGGCTGCAGCGAACGTGTTAATCATGAGTGAATGACGATACATGCAAATCAATCTCCGTTCAACTTACAATAATCATTTATAAATAAATTTTTGAAATGTATCCTGCCAACCATTAATATAAATTACAGTTTAAATGAAATTTATCACCTCACCTTTAGTTGCTTTTTTAAGTTTAAAAAACTTACGTGTGTTTCGGTGGTACCACCTTCTTCAGAGCATATTATTAAAATTAAAAATTAAAATTTAGAACGGTGTTTCCATTCAGTCATTTAGATTAAAATTGGTTCTAAATGACTGAATGGAAACACCGTTCTAAATTTTAATAATATGCTCTGAAGAAAGTGGTACAGTAGGACTTCGATTATCCGTCAGTCACGGGACCGAAGCCCTAACGGATAACCGAAAAGACGGTTAATGGAGAAAGAGCGAAAAACATAGAAAAAATACATTGTAATGTGTCAAAATGTTAATTTAATGTTGACTACTGTACTACCAGACAGTACACTATAAAGGTGTACAAGCTGCAAACATTACAATACAAAATACACTAGGTACAGTGCAGCCAAATTATTTTTTAAAAAAGTCTGTTAATTTCTTTTGTTTCAACACATTTCAGGCTTTTTTGGCTGCTATATCTTTTACTCTTCGAAGCAACAGCTGAGTGGAATCTGCTTCAGTCTGCTGTTCAAACCAATCAATACATTTAGAAATCATTGATTCTGCTTCAGCATGAATGATTGTTTTAGTAGTAGTGTCTTCTACCTCATGGTCGCTTTCGTGATTTTCTGCAGGATCATTAGGCTCCAAAACTCGCTGAATGAGTTCATCATCAGAGACAAATTCAAAACCTGAATCTTGTTGGTCCATGTCCATCCATTTGCCAACATCGTTTATTTCAATATTTTCTCCCCCAGGTAGAGCCTCAAAAAGGTGTAAAATTGCCTCATTGTCAATGTTGTGAGTCTCTGTGTTATTGGTCTCTACATATGCAGAATAGGTTCAACCGCACTGACGAACACGCATTTGGTGAATCACGCAATAGTAGTGCTGCTGGCTGAATTTACCGGACCTTCACGGGCGCGAAGTCGGCTAAAAAGGCTGACGGTTAAGCGAGAAGACGGTAAATTGGTAGACGGATAATCGAAGTCCTACTGTACCACCAAAACGCGCGTAAGTTTTTAATAAACTTAAAAAGCAATCAAAGGTAAGATGATATATTTCATTTATACTGTAACTTACAATAAATCTGTTTCAACGATAATATAAATTTTTCAATTCATCGATGTACTCGCCCACCATCTTGCTAGTGCACTTAGCACTTAGTTTGTTTACGTTGTGTTACGGAAGAAAGCATAGTTAGTAAAAATTAACTATAAATGAGAAAATATTATTTATAAACTTGTGACCTAAATTTATTAGTCCATTTTATAAAATATATTTGTGTACTAGCAAAAGGCTTAAAGCTTTTAATATATTTTAATTTCTCTTGCCCTAAATGAATAGGTAAGGAAAGTATTATTTTTATGTCAATTTTTCAAAATCAAATTTTCACCATATATACAGGTTTTCAGGCCTCTTAAACCACAAAAACATGTTTTTAGCATTTGGTCTGTGTGTGTGTATCTGTGTCTGAACAAAATATCTCAAGAACGAAATGTAGTAAGAAGCTGAAACTTGAAACTTAAGTTAGATATCACTACAGGACCTGACACATACATTTTCATCAAAATTGGTTAACCAAAAGTATTAGTTTATTCGTGTGATTTTTCACTTTTCTTGAGATTTTCTTAAAAATGGCTCCTACGACATTTTTAAAACTTGACTCGTTGACTACATTTTTCATGCTCTACAAAACAGGAAAAGTGCCATATCTACTGAAATTCTTGGAAAGGCAGTGCTCTTGAAGAATTTTTTTTAAAGATTGAGGCGTTAATATACATTCTAGGGCAAAAATGTATAATTTCAGCAGTAGAACTTTTAAAAACCTTTTAAAAACCTTTTAAAAACTTTTATTTCAAACATTTTTTTAGCAGAACTTAGTTTAGCAGCAATTCGAGATTTTGTGTTTCTTTCGCTTCAGAATCAGTAAAAAAATGTGATTTTTGAGATAACGGCCTCAGTATTAATTTTACGATTAAAAAATTGTATACAATCAAAGTTACAGGAAACTAAACAACCTACAACTTTTATTTTAAGTGCGTGCTACACGAATCCACTTCACTGGCTATAGGAATGGATAGTGCAGTACGCAATAAAACTTCTCGCAGGTCAATATACGTTTGAAACTGTCATAATTGTATTTATTTTGTAGAGAAATCTTCAATGCAACTAGAAGCGTTTATAGAAATGGAATATGTTGGAAGGGAAATATTTTATCATCGTTTAGGGTAGGCTAAACAGACATCGCATGCAGGCCGTCCGTAAGTCAACATACAAACATGTTTCTTAGTTTGTGTGAAAGCTGTCATGTTTTTCTATAGGAATTTGCTTTTGTTACAAACGATTGGATCTAATGTTCATTGTAGCAAAGGGGGGGTGGGGGTAGCGCAACACAAAATACTACGTGTAGTGTTCCCAAACAAGTCACCCTCATGTCATTCTCCTGCAATCTACACAATTGTGAAATATATGTACAAGTAGATAAAATTATGCTTTACAAATGGTTTCTCACAAGTAAAATCTGACAATATGAATGTGTGTCTCACACTATAAATGTGTGTGTGGTGTCATGGGAAAGGAATGTAATATGGCCGCTGTGTATATGGCTGGCCATATACTGGAACGCAGGTGGCACAGTGCGTTCGAGACAGACACATGCAGGGCATGGCAGGCAGAGCAGACATTTCTCCCAGCGTGTACTGGAGATGCAGGACAGGCGAATGTTTTGTTCAGGTTCAGAAATTAGTTCATGTTTGTCCATTTAGCGCGATGGATCATTTTAGTGAAAGTGATAGAGCAGTATCAGTTTCATGTGATTCCGGTATGTAAAGAATAATTAATTTTACTGTATCATATTTTAAAGGAAAGATAGAAAAGTTTGTGGCAAAAGGATTTTATGAAAAAACGTAAAACGCATGGCGAGTTCAAGTTAACACAAGAGTTTGGCGATACTTCATTCAAGAATTGCACTAGGTTTACAACAGATGATCAGTTTTTCATGCAATCAGGATGATTGGATCATGCAATACGGTTTCAGTACGCACAAGTTCAATTAACTTCTCTTGAACTTTCATGTTTCCTGTTCAACACGTGCACTAAAACTGTGCCTCTACTACAAACTGTGGTTACTCGACACAGACACATTGCATTGCCGCACATGTCTGTCTCCCAATATATGGTACACTACAGGCAACAATGGCTGCACAGTTTTCGCTCCTGCCCTGGCTGTCTTGAACTGTGCCACCTGCACTCCAGTATAACCCCGGCCTTAGAAGCGGAATAGCCGGAGCCTTAAGGGTTTAAGAGTACAGTGTGCAAATACAGATGTTAAGCCAATAGAAACGTCTAAAATAACATTTAACATTAAACGTCTCCATTAATTCTGGCGCTCTAGCGATTTATAAATGATCTACTGCCGGTCGCCATATTAGTCCAGGTGTGACACGTTTTACTGTATAGACCGAGAGTGAAGTGATGGGTTCTGGTAGGGTCAGTGGCGGAGAGTTTAGCAGCTTACTGTCGATAAATAAAAGGTTGAATTCCACTCACCTTAGAAGTCCTGCGACTTACCAGCTGGTACCAGTGGCTTTCCGATGAGTGGTGAGCTGCCGAAGATCTTGAAGTGGACTGTAATTGCGCGGTTAGTTTTCGGAGTGTTTCCAACGCGTTAAATACGTAGCGATGCGCGAATTTAATACAGAAATACACATAAATAATATAAAGAAAACAAATTAGCGGTCGCGGATAATTCCTAATACTAGGGCGAAAGCGGAAAAGCGTAAGACTGCACAGAGAGCGTTCTTTTGCGTTTGCGAGTTAGCGGACGACTGTGTCCAGTTCAGTATAAAACTGTCTGTATGTGCAGGTAGAAATCAACCCTCATTGGTTGAGACCGATAAATGATAACTTATAATAGATCACAGAAATAAATTAATGAATTGAACAAAACATAAAATTTATAAAGTCCCAAACATTCCTCCCCACCTTAAACGAACGTAAGGGCATTTAATAGAGTCAAAAAATATAAATATATACAGGAAAAGTATAAAAGCGGTGAAAGCGAAGATAAGAACAGGATACAAGCGGAAAAAAAGGAAAAACGGAAGGGAGGTGCGAAAAATAGTTATTGTGTGGGAAGCGGGAAAAGCTTGACAGCAGGACGAACAAGGTGACCGGCTGACGTCTTGACCTTAGCTGTTCTGACGACTCCGTCTTTTCCGGGGAAAGTTTCCAGAATACGTCCGATAGGCCAATGTAGCGGCGAAGTACCTTCATTCTTGATGAGAACCAGATCTCCTTGAGCGATGATTTTTCGGAGTGTGTTGTTGGCGCCTGTGAAGTTAGTACCACAATCAGAGTAGATATCAGAACATCTTCCACGGCGAGCGATAAAACGCTTTAAAGCGGCGATGAAGGCTTCAGAAGATAAATCGGTAACTACTTCAATGTGAACTGCTTTTATTGCGAGACATACAAATACACAAAAGTACGCTTTGATTAATTTGGCGTTGCGTAATGCGGTATGAATTTTAACTCGAAATGGCCCGGCGAGATCCGTAGCAGTATGCAGAAACGGCCTGGCGGGTGTGACTCTATCCTTAGGAAGAGCTGACATAAGCGGTGTTTGGTTGTACGGCTTACAACGAAAACAAATATTGCACTTGCGAATGTTTGAGCGTATGATACTTCTAGCAGATAAAATCCAAAATGTTTGCGAGATAATTGATTGAAGAAGTTGAGGTCCTGCATGAAGCGAAACTGCATGATAATAATTAATTATTAAGTCTGTTATGACATGTTTTTTAGGCAGTATAATAGGATGTTTGCTGTCGGATGGTAAATTAGAAAAGTTCTGTCTACCGCCGACACGAATTAATCCATCGCTGGAGATGAAAGGAAATAAGGTTTTCCACCGAGAAGGTAGTTGTTTTTCCAGTTTCAAAAATTCTTCTCTGAAAACATCTTGTTGTACAATTTTATAGACTAATAGCGTAGAGTTTTTCAATTCCTTAACTGAAATATAATTCCTGAAAATCTGTTCATTTTTAAATAAAATCATTTGTGTGCGTACGCAAGAGCGTAAATTATTAATAAAACGTAAAACATAAGCGTAAACTTTCAGTAAATAAGACCACGAAGAAAATTTATCAAACATTTTGTTGCTATCTATAGCAGTAACGACGAGACAATACTGTTGTGTAGTCTTGGTTTCAGGTAGATCTTCAAATTTGAGTGGATAAAATTTATTTTCAGGCCAGGTGTTTTGCGATCGGCTGAGAAACTGTGGGCCTCCCCACCATAAGGGATGTGAGTGAAGCTGCGTAGGAGTTGTACCTCTTGAAGCTATATCCGCGGGGTTTTGAATTCCTGGAACGTGATTCCAAATGTTAGGTTGCGTCAGTCTTTGAATTTCAGCAACGCGATTGGCGACAAAGGTATTCAGTTTATAAGTTTCAGTACGAATCCATGATAGAGTGACTGTGCTATCCGTCCAAGCAAATAAGTTTACAATATTAAAATGTGGCGAGATTAATTTGAAAGTATAATCTAATAGACGGGCTGACAGTTGAGCAGCGCAAAGTTCCAGTCTAGGAAGAGATAATTTTTTAAGCGGTGCCAATCGAGTCTTAGCAATTAATAACCTAACGATAATATTATCAGCAGATATTTTATTTCTTAAATAAATAACAGAAGCAAACCCCTTTTCTGATGCGTCGCAAAAGGCATGCAGTTGAAGTCGTGACTTGTCATTAATGCCTAAAGAACGAGGTATTTTTATTTTACAAATAGCTGGTAAATCAGAAACAAAATAGTTCCATCTTGATAACAGATCACTAGGAAGAGGATCGTCCCAACCAAGGGCACGTGTCCAAAGCGATTGCATAATACATTTAGCGTAGAAAGTAACTGGGCTTAAAAAAACCAGTAGGATCATAAATTTGAGCGATAATAGATAAAATCTGTCTTTTAGTAGGTGTTACAATGAAATTGTGTTCAGAAACATGATAAGAAAAACAATCATTAACAGGAGACCAAGGGAGACCAAGTACACTAAACTGTGGTTCTTGGAAGGCGGTAAAATTTAGCGGTTTTTCATAATAATCAGTTGGTAAATTTGACATCAAAGCTTTTGAGTTAGAACACCACTTGCGCAATTCGAAACCACCTAGTTTTAAGAGTTTAATTAAATCTCGTTGAAGTTTTAAAGCATCAATCTCAGTAGAAGCGCCAGCGAATAGATTGTCGACGAAGGTAAATTTTTTAAGTACCCTAGCTGCTTCGGGATAATGATGTCCTTCATCGGCTGCCAGTTGATGTACGGTCCTGATTGCGAGGAAAGGAGAACTTGACAAACCGAACGTCACCGTGCGTAACTTGTAGATTTGAAGCTCTTGCGATGAATTTTCACGCCAAAAAATGGTTTGAAATTTTTGGTCTTCGGGGTGAACTAATATCTGCCTGAACATTTGCTTGATGTCACAGAAAAATACAAAATTGTGCAAACGAAAATGTAAGATGATATCAGAAATTTCTGTTTGTAATTTTGGACCAGTTAATAAAAATTCATTTAACGAGAAATTTGAAGTTGTTTTAGCTGATGCGTCGAAAACTACTCTCAAACGGGTAGTGCTACTATTTTCTTTAATAACTGCATGGTGAGGTAAGACATACTTGATATTAATTATTTCTTGTGGTTCACAAAGTGACATGTGATTACTATTTAAATAATCTTGCATAAATTCACAATATAATTTTTTCAAACTAGTATTGGTGTTCAAGCGACGTTCCAAGGCGAAAAAACGTTTTTTAGCGAGGGTAAGCGAGTCACCAAAATTTTGTAGCGATAAGTCCGGGTTAAAAGGTAACCGAACGATATAGCGACCTGAACTGTCGCGATTGTGCGATTGTAGAAAATAATTTTCACAGAATAAATCATGTGGCTTAGCTTCGACAGAATTAGCGACTTATTCTTGTTTCCAAAAACGTGTTAGTGAATTATCCAAATCTTCGTTAGTTAGCGTAAGAAAAGAATTAGCAGATTTACAAGTTTGGGCCTTATCAGTAAAATATGAGCCAATTAAAATATACCCAAGTGAGCTATCGTATGCGACTGGTAATCCTTTACCAAGTACAATTGAGTTGCCTTTAACTATTTTTGTGAATAAACCTGCGCCCATTAATATATCCACGGGTAGACTTAGATTAAATGTAGGATCTGCAAGTTTTAAGCCGGCATTTAAAATGCTTTGCGTTAATTCCTTATGCAAGGTAGTATGCGGTAATGCATTAGTGATTTTATCTAATATAAAAAATTCTTGATAGTTTGCGATAGTTTTTCCTGATAAAGATTCCACATGTAAATAAGTGACGTTATTACACTGTGTAGAAACAGAACTGACACCTTCAATTCTTTGTTCAGTAATGTTTAATTTAGCATTTAAGAAATCAGCGGCACGTTGTGTTAGGAAATTGCAGTGAGAAGCGCTGTCTAGAACTGCGCGTAAATTTTGATAAGTTTTTGTGACTGGATTAACAATTCTGATTATTATTGTAGCTAATAAAATAGAATGCTTACTTTTAGAAATATTTGCGTGACCATTGAATACAGGTTGGTCTTTAAAATTAGAAGTACTTGCTGTAGGCGGTTGTATACCTTCAGTGTTTACTTTGTTATCAATTTTGGTAGTATTTAAATGTAATAAGGTGTGATGGTTTTTCTTACAAGTAAAGCAGCGATTTTTACTACGACAATCGGTGGTAATGTGCATACATGACAAACAATTGAAACATAAATGCCTGTTTTTAGCGAAATCAAAACGTGCTTGTGCTGTTAAAGCTTTAAAATTAGCACATTGATAAATTAAGTGTGAATTATTACAAAAAATACATTTAGGCGCGTTAGATTGCTCTTTAGTAAAGAAAGTTTGTTTATTATGCGGATTTCTAGCGTTAGTTTGATTTGATTTATAATTTTGTTGAACGTGACTGTTGATATTTGGTTTAAATTTAATTTTTAACTGCGTAAGCTCATTTGTTTTTATTCGTTTTTGAACAAATTTTATTAAGCTTTCAAAGGACGGAACATCCATGTCAGAATGTTCATTTTCAAATTCCTTGCGTACAGTAGGCGGTAACGCACGGACACCTAAGTGTAACATAGTGAAATCAAATGAATCATTGATATTTAGTGCTTTAAATGCAGACATGTTACAATTAAAAACTTCTAAAAAGTTATTTAGCGAATCAACGTTCTCATCGGATAGTTGACGAAATGTAATTATCTTATTTAAATAAGTAGACGCTAATAAGCGTTTGTTCTGATAGCGTTCAATTAAAAGTTGCATAGCAATATCGTAATTATCTTCTGTAATATCTAAATTTTCGACAAGAGAAAGCGCGTGCGATTTTAAATAACCTCTCAGATACATGAATTTTTCGACTTTAGAAATGGTTTTATTTTTATGTATAGCCGAGTTAAATATTGCGTAAAAATTTGGCCAGCATGAAATGGTACCATCAAAGGCTTCGATCTCTAATTTCGGGAGACGAGCTTGGTTACGAGTTGTGACGGGCTCTACTTCCTTGGAACCTACCGCGGGGTTAGGCTGAGCTAACTTTTCATCAATCTTCATTCTACGCGCAAGTGTCTTAATATTGAAATATATCTCATCATATGCCATGGATACTTGATGCGTTTCAACGCGTTCTGCGTCCTGAAGTTTAGCGTTAACCCGTACAATATCCTCATTTACTCGCTCAAAGGATAGGTAGTCGTCTTCTAGGCGCTGATAGCGCGAAATAAAAGATTCTAACTCGTTACTCGTTACCCGTGACGGTTTCGAGGTTTTCGCGAGATTAAAGCTAGTCATTCCTACATCGTATAGAGCCTGTAGGCGTGCGAAATATTTTTCTCTTTTAGCGACCAGAGCTTTGAGCTGAATTTGCTCTTGGTCAGAAGACATAATGAATATTCAAAATTAAAAATTTAAATAAAAATTAAATAAATAAAATATGTTTGCGTTGTATGAAGCAAAATAATAGAAAATAAATATTAGGTATTTAATAATTTGTAGTGTCTGATAACAAAACAGCTGATGAGTTGAAATTCAAGTTCAATGTTAATTTTGTTGACAATATGAATTTTAATATTTTATTGTACAATTGAAATACAATACGCGTGCGTTGCACCTTGTTCTTCAGCGTAGTAGAGGGAGAAGGCAGAACAAAAGTGAGACGGAGAATGGTAATAGATAAGAAAATAGAACATGGAATAATGAATAGGGGAGAGAGGGGTAGAATAATGCGTAATACAAGTAACTAAGGCAGGCAGATAAAAACCGGTATTGTAGGCCTGTTATGACCTGCGCACCCTTACAAATTAATATTAAGAAAAATGTTTCCTTCACAATTAAAAATAATAATTATGGAATAATAAAATGTTAATACCCAATTTTTAAATAATGCGATTTAAATGCGGTTTTGAGTTTTTACACAGAATTTTAAAAATACACGCACTGATACACTCGCGAAAACAGATCCGGTTCGGATGGCCATACATATGGTAGGGTCAGTGGCGGAGAGTTTAGCAGCTTACTGTCGATAAATAAAAGGTTGAATTCCACTCACCTTAGAAGTCCTGCGACTTACCAGCTGGTACCAGTGGCTTTCCGATGAGTGGTGAGCTGCCGAAGATCTTGAAGTGGACTGTAATTGCGCGGTTAGTTTTCGGAGTGTTTCCAACGCGTTAAATACGTAGCGATGCGTGAATTTAATTCAAAAATACACATAAATAATATAAAGAAAACAAATTAGCGGTCGCGGATAATTCCTAATACTAGGGTGAAAGCGGAAAAGCGTAAGACTGCACAGAGAGCGTTCTTTTGCGTTTGCGAGTTAGCGGACGACTGTGTCCAGTTCAGTATAAAACTGTCTGTATGTGCAGGTAGAAATCAACCCTCATTGGTTGAGACCGATAAATGATAACTTATAATAGATCACAGAAATAAATTAATGAATTGAACAAAACATAAAATTTATATAGTCCCAAACAGGTTCAGTTATGAACCCATCATAATGAGTAAAAGATGTGATGCACTGACCATTTAAATAAACTTATACTTACAGCACCGGTGAGCATATCGTACATGAGAGCACCTAGAGACCACCAGTCGACCGCTTTGCCGTGACCACTTCTTGTCAATATCTCTGGAGCCCTACAACCACGTAAACATTACAATCAGTATCAACACCACGTGCTGAATTCACTCATATACTACATTCAACTTACGTTGTTTTCACAACACTTTCACAACTACACCCAAACCAAATATGGGCGCATTAGTCTAAAGTATTTTTCCAAGCTGATGAGTTCTGAACGTATTCATTGTCCCCAACCAACTTCATAGCTAGCCAATGACTTGCCAGCAACATTGCCAACACTTGCTCTCGTAGCTGTTATATATTTCATCTTTCAATAACAATTAAAACCTATGAACATACAACCAGCTGATTATATTATAAATTATTGCAAGTTAACGCGCTCTATAATCGATGTGATCAGTATGAGATGCACGAATTGAGTGAACTACTGCGGCTCTTATACGCATGTGCGCGGAATGTTTGTCAGGCTGAAACATTTGTACAATCTGACAATGCTGGCAAACGTTCTGATTGGTCTAAACGTGTGGAAATGCAGAGCTTATCAACCGTGAAAAGCATTATAGTACGGCCAATGGTAACCGGATCACAAGTGTCAACTTAACATTGTTCTGTTCTAAACGCACTTCCCACACACCACTAAGTTGTTACGTACACAAACAGATCTATGTAATAGTGATAGAGAACAGATAATAAACGAAAGCATAAACTTTCACCAAAATAAAAACAATTATATACAGAGTGAGCAACATACAACCGAACCCATAATGTAACCGCTACAGAATTAGTAGGTTACGTTGTAATGAAATTGTATGAACGATGCGGATAATTTAAATAAAAAATAACAATAACCGGAATTTAAATGTTGCATTTATTTACTTTTTTTGTTACAAAAGATGTTAAAAATGATCACCGTGAGCATCGATGCATTTTTGTGTTCGACTGATCGTATGGAGAGATGTCTGATGCAAAACGTTGTAGTCAGTTGCATTGATTTCTTGTTGAATGTTCACCTTTAGTTTATCAATATAATAATAACGACTTCCGGTTAATATATAATAATAAAGTATAATAATATTGTAGGGATTAGATCCATAATTAAATAATCTCTTCTTTAAATAGCCCCAAAGAAAACAAACCGCAAGTAGACAACTTTAGGGATTGTGGAGGCCATCGTCCACTGGTTACAACTAGTTCATTCGTGAAAGCACAATGTTAAGGCGCTTTACTTATAGGGGCAATGGCGTATTAGACTCCCGCTAATTCACATTTCAAATCTCCCAAATACAGTTCCGATGACCTCACTGCACACGTCATTATCCCTTCTACCTTCCTTATTTCCGTCTTGTTCAACCTATGCACTCTTAGGTCAATTCTCATGGCAAGTGGTTCACGCGCTTTTCGCTGCGGTCATTTGCGACGTGCAATGACGCTTCTTGTGTAATGCAAGTCTGTCGTGGACTTGTTTTCTGTCGATCTCTACTTGAGAACTCTGATTATTCGTTTGCTCATGTGTATTTGTGAAATTTACAAGTGTTAATTTACAAATTATGTTTAGCGGCTGTTCAATCTATCAAACACGTGTTATCGACAATTGTGAATCTCTTCAATGTTTAATTCAAGGTAAGTGCGTAATCCTTTGTTGTGTTTTATATTGCTTAATAGTGCATTTCCTATTTATTTCATGTCCTTTAATTCATTCCATTGTGTATTTTGTCAATTGTTCTTAACCGCTTTAAACTGCCTTTTGCAATTAATCAGTCGCGCAGTTGTGATTGCCAACTGCCTATTAAAAGCAATCTGGTTCTCCGTTAATAATCGTGTGTTCTTCTATTTCTCTAAGTTCGAAAATTATTCGTTGTGAGTAATTTTTTCATTGTTTAAAACCCCAAGGTATCCCTCGCATAGGATCCTTAACATTTTGGTCCTGGCGGGCAGGATATTTATCAGCAAACGTGGATACAGTCAATTATATCTCCGTATTATCTTAAAAATCGTTATTGCGTATTGTGTAATCGTTACAATCATTGTGCGTATATTCTTTGTTCGTTAACAAGGCTATTTCAACTGTTGCGAAACCGCTGTAGGCAGGGGGGTGCAAGGGTGCAACCAACGCTGCTTCTATGTGACGTCACATACTTCGCCCGATTTCACAGTGCTCAACAAGTCGCCATTGTATCGGAGCCACTTTTGACGCATTTGAACTCTGCTCTGCGCATATTCTGTCTCATTAAGTGTACCCCCGTCTCTCTCAGCCAGTCAACCCTGCGTTTCACTCTCTCAAACTGGTTTATCGCTGCATACACCGTCATCTGCATTCTATTCTCGCTTTATGTTATTGTCTGCCGTTAACCTACTTTTCATCAGCTGTTTATCTGTTTACATTTTCAACTTACGTTTTAAATTATTATTTCTTTCAAAATGGATGACTATCAATTATTAATTCGTAAACGTGAAGTTATCAACAATCACTTAATTCGTTTCGAGAATTTTCTTAAAACTAATGCAGAAGTTACACAAATAAAATTAAGGTTAGACAAATTCTCAGATGTGTGGTCCGACTTTGAACAGATTCAAACCAAGATCGAGCTTTTACAACCGAATATTGATTTCGAAGCTGAACGAAATGCCTTTGAAAACAAATACTTTGAATTAATAGACACCGCTCAAAAATTAGTACAGGCGTTAGATGACACTGTTATAATTCCAAATCAAGCTAAAACCAACACCACGCAATTAGTTCAATTACCGCGTATAAGATTGCCTACTTTTGACGGCGATATTACTAAATTTCAGAATTTTGACAGTCTTTTTCGTGATTTGATTCACAACAATGATGAATTGTCACCCGTACAAAAATTACATTATTTACGTTGTTCTTTGATTAATGAACCCTTGCGATTAATCGAACATCTACCGTTATCTGCTGAAAATTACCTATTGGCCTACAATTTAATAACCGAACGTTACTCTAACGCAAGGCGAATCGCCAATGTTCATTTCACACAAATTTTCAATTTCACTAAAGCTGAAAAACCCAATTATCAGTCATTAAAAAATTTCTTAAACACTCATGAGTCGTCTATAGGCGCGCTTCGCTTATTAGACATCGACTTACTTGAATATTTGCTTTTCGAGATTACTTATTCTAACCTAGACCCGATAACTAAACAGGCATTTGAAGATCAGACTACAGCTTCTAAAGTGCCTACCTATAACGATTTAATCTGCTTTGTTACGGCTAAAATGCATTCGCATGAATTAATTAACTCCGCTCAACCTGTAAATAAAACACAGGACATTGACACTGCTATTTCAAACTGCGCTCAACCGAATCTCGTCAAACAGGCTGTTCATAAACCGGTCTTTCATATAAATAATTCGTCACCCAACCTGCCAAGGCGTAAACATTCATTTTTAGTAGGCGATTCAAGTTCTAATTACGAGGCTGTAAATAAATGTCATTTTTGTAGTTCATCTGAACACAATGTATTTAATTGTACAGAGTTTATCAATATGCCAGTTAATGCGCTACAGGATGCAATTTTTCAAATGCATAAATGTTTCTGTTGTTTGGGTAAACATGCAAAACGTGATTGCAAATCAAATAAAACTTGCCGTGTGTGTAATTCAGCTAACCACCACACGCTGTTACATTCTTCAGATAATAATCCGAATTCAATTCCGACTTCTACCAACTCTGACAGTGTGCACTCATTTTTTGTTAAATCGAACCCGCTTAAATGTCTATCGTGCGAATCAAACTTTCACTCAATTCAAAACTGCAGTGAATTTCTTTCACAAACCATCGATAACCGCTACAAAATTATTTCTCGGCTTAAACTGTGTTTCGCTTGTTTCGGCAGTCACAACCGTCGTAACTGCAAATCGACTAAACATTGTCGTATTTGTCAGTCCAAATCGCATAATACGTTGTTACATTTTGACCGTAACGCTCAACAATCGAATTCGTCTAATACTTCCGTTGTTAAACCGCATAATTCGCAAACCGCTATTTCTTCTCATCTCGTCGAACACCCAGTCAACAATTCACAATCTACCGGGTGTCTGCTTACTAATTCCTTGCCGTCGATTCAGGCTACTACTCTCACAACTCCGCCAATTGATTCTTGCGCTACCTGCACTACTGATATGCCGGTAACTACTAAAAATTCGTCTTCATCAATTATCGCTGAAAAAC
The DNA here is from genome assembly GCA_035578175.1 of Catonia carolina. Lineage (NCBI taxonomy): Eukaryota > Metazoa > Arthropoda > Insecta > Hemiptera > Achilidae > Catonia > Catonia carolina. The sequence continues at coordinate 8,925,983 of JAQMRL010000004.1, forward strand.
CTAACGATTATGCTCTTTCTTGTCGCCTTGATGGACAAACCGCGCTGTTAGGCACTGCTATTGTTCATGCTATTAATTCTTCTGGCAAACCTGTTCAACTTCGCGCTGTAATTGACAATGGGGCTCAATCCAGCATTCTAACTTATAACGCTGCTCGTAATCTACAACTCGACATAGCGCCCACTACTAAGCGCTTACAAGGCATTTCATCTGAAGTTACATCCGTGAAAGGCACCACTAACGTTACAATTCTATCGCCGACAAATTCAGATTTTCGTTTACCGCTTCAGGCTACAGTCATTCAAAAAATAACAGACAGGCTTCCTGCTACTCGAATTCATAAATCCGTTGGTGAACAGTTTCCCCAACATTTGCTAGCCGACTTTCGTTTTCGTAGCCCCAATCCAGTAGATCTACTGCTTGGCGCTGATTGCTTTTCAGAAATACTAGATTTCAGTAAAACTCCTTTAATAAAAGGCACTCCATCCGCTTTGTCAACTGTATTTGGTTATGTCGTGTTAGGCAAATTACCCGACATCCAACCACTCAATTCTTTAATAAATAATGCTTCGTTTTTAACAACTGCTCTCTCGAATAATGCTAAATTCTCATCGCTTGATACTGCTGTTCATGCCACATCGCCTATTGTTAAAAACCAAATGTCAAACACAAATTCGATTTCGCCTCAAACTCTTGCCGTTAATCATCAAATTCTTGTTCCTGCTAATTCAAAAATTGAGCTCGATGTTACTGTAAACCCCGAGATCAATAATTCTATCGTTTCTACTGTTAACTCGCCTACTTGCTTATTTGTTTCGCCCGCATCCGACAACAATTTGGATCACGCTACTGTTTTAAATAATCACGTTTCTTCGACTTCAAATCGATTCGCTACTCCATCCGAAATCACTGCTGTTGATTCTCGTCTCGCTTCGTATTCCGACTGCGCCAGTCTCTCGACCGATTTTGCTGCTGCTACTCCGTCCATTCGTCGCTTCAATTCTACGCTAAAGGCTTCCACCGAGTTATCTTCAATTGATTCTTCGTCAAACCGCTTCAAGTCTCCTGGCATCGCAGATACTTCGTCGATAAAACCTGCTACTCTTGCCTTAGCCGATTCTACTGCTAACCAACCGACTTCAGATCATAACTTCCGGTCGTCTCCCGCACACCCTGTTGATAAACCGCTGCAAATTGATTCGCTGGAAGGCAATCGGCCCTCCTTAACTGCTTCACGCTCTGCTAACGCTTTTCGCGCGCCTTATGCCCCTCATGGCGGGCGGCGCCTCAATCGTCGTAAACAGTATTCACAACCGGTGAATAATTGTAAATCCAATGCTTGTCTTTCGTTTAACGCTTGGTGTAACCTTCGTACATCTCGCTCGGCACTCCAGCTTCAATCACGGATTCACTCTCAACAAGTTAGTGAATTTCGCCGTACCGCAATTCAAGATTCTCGTCATAATTGTCCGCCTACTCGTCGCTTTGTTTCGCAAACTACGTACCAGTTAGCTTTGCCTTTCGGCAACTAACTCTTCTCCGCTGTTTCAATTCGTTTCCCGCTTAATTTCATTTCATTCGTTTTTCGTCGCTTCGTTGTTTTCTTCGTCTCTTCTCTTCGTTACTGGTTGTCAGCCCTTGCTGTCAATCACATCAAGATATTTCCGTTACTCGTTGGCTTCCGCGCAAGCCGTGGAAGATGTTCCGTTCTTCGATTGGCCGGTCAAACCCGCGCGTTTGTCACGCCACCTCAAGATCTGTCCGTTTCTTCGTTTCTTTCGCTTCTACTACCTCAGGCTTCGTCATCGTTCTTCGTCGCTTCGCTTCGTCCCTCCCGTGGTGTTTCACGGCGGGCGGGTTTTCTAGGCTTTCTCCGTTTGTTAGGCTTACTTCTTTGCTTCGTTTTCCGCTCCCTGGTTTCTTCAGGGCGGGCGGCTTCGTTCTTCGCTGCGACCCCTTAAATCGCTTACTTCGATTTAGGCGGGCGGTATGTTAAGGCGCTTTACTTATACTGGCAATGGCGTATTAGACTCCCGCTAATTCACATTTCAAATCTCCCAAATACAGTTCCGATGACCTCACTGCACACGTCATTATCCCTTCTACCTTCCTTATTTCCGTCTTGTTCAACCTATGCACTCTTAGGTCAATTCTCATGGCAAGTGGTTCACGCGCTTTTCGCTGCGGTCATTTGCGACGTGCAATGACGCTTCTTGTGTAATGCAAGTCTGTCGTGGACTTGTTTTCTGTCGATCTCTACTTGAGAACTCTGATTATTCGTTTGCTCATGTGTATTTGTGAAATTTACAAGTGTTAATTTACAAATTATGTTTAGCGGCTGTTCAATCTATCAAACACGTGTTATCGACAATTGTGAATCTCTTCAATGTTTAATTCAAGGTAAGTGCGTAATCCTTTGTTGTGTTTTATATTGCTTAATAGTGCATTTCCTATTTATTTCATGTCCTTTAATTCATTCCATTGTGTATTTTGTCAATTGTTCTTAACCGCTTTAAACTGCCTTTTGCAATTAATCAGTCGCGCAGTTGTGATTGCCAACTGCCTATTAAAAGCAATCTGGTTCTCCGTTAATAATCGTGTGTTCTTCTATTTCTCTAAGTTCGAAAATTATTCATTGTGAGTAATTTTTTCATTGTTTAAAACCCCAAGGTATCCCTCGCATAGGATCCTTAACACACAATGAACGCGATTCAATGAAACGTTTGACAATAGACATGATGCTCTGACTTGTTGAAAGAAGCTCTATTCTTTCTTGTTATCTGTTAATTGCGCACAGAATAACTTGGAAAGTATTCAGGTAAACTGGTGCATTGACGTACGACAATCACTACTCGTTGGGTAGGGGTTACATTATGGTTCAGTTTATGTTGCTCACCCGGTATTTTGGTTTTCTTCTTATGGCTTCATTTCATCAAAATGCATTTATGGTAATCCGTCTCTTTATTATTATGACATGATGGAACTCGCCTTATGTTCCTTAGTCGTGTATAGGCACTAGTTTACAAAAATTCTGATTCAAATACGCGGTGCAGTTTAAAAATCACCACTGAAAACTAATTCAGATTAATTTGTACAACGATGTATCATGTTAAGGATATGGTAAAAAAGGTACATATAAACGTAATGTAAAGTACAGGCACGTTTAACACAACACGTTTAATAACAATATAAGTATTACAATTAACCAACATGAGTTACATGCAACGGCTTTTATACTCATATTTTTTAATCTGTAGTAATAATTTCCATAATTAATTAGAACAATCTTGAATAAGCAGTCCCCACTCTTCTAGCTTCAACACTATTATCATGCAGTCTCTCTCTCTCCCCCCCTTCTCTCTCGCACCACTAAAGGATTGAGTGCGCCACTGTAGTTTTGCTGTGGTTGTTGACCACTGTCACTTGTGTGGCGGCAAGGCACGCAACTTCCACACTTGAAACATCTGCTAATATTAATTGGTATTGTACCGCTTTTTACTTTCTCTTGCCCATATGAATATATAGGAAGGAAAGTATTGTTTTCATGTCGATTTTTCGAAATTGAGTTTTCACCGGATCTATACGTTTTCAGACCCCCTGAATCCAAAAAACATGTTTTTAGCGATTGGTCTGTGTGTGTGTGTGTCTGTGTGTGAACAGAATATCTCAAGAACGGAACATCGTACGAACTTGAAACTTGAAACTTAAGTTACATACCACTACCGGACCTGACACGAACATTTTCATCAAAATCGGTCAACCGGAAGTAGTAGTAACTTAGTTTATTCCTATAATTTTTCACTTTTTTGCGATTTTCTCAAAAACTGGTCCTACGATTTTTTTTAAAATCGCCTGGTTTACTCAATTTTTTATTCTCTACAAGATAGGGTAGGCGCCATGTTTGCTGAAATTCTGCGTGAGGCTGTTTTTACGTAAAAACATTTTATTTTTAAGATTGCGGCTTTAATATGCATTTTAGCACAAAACGTTATATAATATAAGTTGTAGAGAATTTAAAAACCTACAACTTTTATTTCAAACATTTTTTTGTGTAACGCTTAGTTTAGCGGTAACTTGCGATTTTCTGTTTTTTTCTCACGAAAACGTGAGAAAAATCGATTTTTTTAACATTTCGGCCTTCGTATGCATTTCACGACAAAAGTGTAAACAATAGAATTGATAGAAAATTAAAAGATCTACAACTTTTATAAAACATTTTTCTCTACAGAGCCTAGTTTAGAGAGAAAGAGTGATTTTCCGTACTTCTAAGCCAAACTGAGGTTGATTTGCATTTTGCGTATTTCACTCATGATTAAAATTAGGTTATGTTTATTGAGGTTAGTTTTTTGTTTATTTCTAATGTTTTATTACTAATATTAGGTTTATTGTTAATTATTTATATTGGCAAGAGAAAGTTGTGTGAGTGTTTCACACCAGATTTTTTACTTTCTCTTGCCTATATGAATATACAGGGTGATTCATGAAGTTCTCCCCCCACTTCTACAGCACATTGTACTAGTAAAAATAATGAAAAAATGTTATATAAACATAGGTCCGAAAACGCTTCGTTAGCGAGTTACAGCTAGCGAAAGATTTCGCCTGAATTCCTGGGCAAAGAGTAAAATAAAGCCATACTGAACTTTTGGAAAGGTTAATTAAGTAAGAAATGTCGTGGATTCTTATGTAATTTTACCTGATAAAGCTAATAAAATAGGTTTCAGAACTGTACCTGTAGTAGTTTTTGAGGGATTCACGGTTAAATGCAAAAAATTGGGGCACGAAACAATGTTTTTTTAAGTTTCATGTACAATAACTTTGTTAAATTGGTAATAAATACATAAAATCAACAAACATTAATTGTAGAGAATTTAATTCTGAGAAAATTGATATAATCAAAGTCTAAAATAAAACAGAAATAAGTATCAAAAAATCGATTTTATTCAGTATAATACATTACTAGTTTTAAGCAAAATTAATCAGGTTGGGCCAACCGTATGCACCTTTTTATAATAGATGTTCGAAAATGAGGCCATCATTATCAATACATTTTGCAGCACGTTTGTGTATTGCTTTTGTTGCGTTTCTTAATTTTTCAGGGCTTCCCTGTATCTGCACAGCCGAATCCATAATACGGGCAATTAATTCATCACGAGAATTCACTTTTGTCTTGTATACAATGTCTTTCATCCATCCCCAGATGCAATAATCCAATGGAGATAGATCTGGGGATCTTGGTGGCCAAGGGTGAGGCCCTCCACGACCAATCCAGTGTCCAGGAAATTGATGATTTAAATAAGCAGAAACGGCACGTGAAAAGTGGGGAGGTGCTCCGTCATGCTGGAAGTACAAATTTTGTCTGAGACGTAAAGGAACATTCTCTAACAGCTGCGGCAACTCTTCTTGAAGGAAATGCAAATACAACTCAGCATTTAGGCGTCCAGGTAATATGAAAGGTCCAATCAGCCGATTGTGCAAAAGGCCACACCAGACATTGACGCTAAATCGGTGTTGAAAGTTCTGTTCCACTACCTCATGTGGATTTTCTTCTGCCCATGAGTGTTCATTGTGCAAGTTATTGACACCATCCCGAGTGAATTGTGCCTCATCCGTAAACAAAATACGCTTGTAGAGTTGATTATTAATATTCAAAAAGTTGCAAAACTCCAAGCGAAGCGGACCATCCCCTGGCTGTAGATGTTGAACCTTTTGTTTATGAAACGGATAAAATTTGTTTCGATTTAGTGACCTCCACACCGTTGACTGCGAAACTCCTATCCGCCTAGAAATACGTCGTGTACTTACACCTGGACTGCGATGAACAGCATTAATAACAATATCATCATCAAGTTGGACAGCTCGTTCATAATTGGTTCTAGTACTTGGTAGTGATCCTGTTTCCCGAAGAGTACGAAAAGTTCCTGAAATTGTTTTGGTATCTGGAATCCTCCTATTAGGGTAACGTAGTTCATATTCTACTACAGCAGCTCTAGCATTACCATTACAGTAACCCAAAATAAAAACCATATCAGCGTATTCCTCTGATGTAAATAAGTAAGGCATTTTTTCGCTGAATAAACAATCGAATTATAACTCACAAAAAAATTGCATTTAATAACACGATTCACAGAACCCGATCTCCTGCTGTAGCTTGCAAAACACCACTAATACACAGTTCTAACGTAACAGTACAGAATACCATTGTTGATCAGCTGTTATTCGTGCGTTACCAACTTAGAAATTAATAAAACAAAAAACTGCATTTCGATTATTAGTAAACAATAATTGGAAAATGTTTGCTTCATTTATTTTCGAACATTTAATGTAAATTTTTATTTAAAAAAAAAATACAACGTAATAAAACATGATATTTTTATTTACAAACAAATTTATTTAACAGTTCATCTTGTTTTCTCAATTTATCTCATCATTAAGGAACAAACATTTTGTTTTTGTTTTATTTTAACTAAATACCGTACGGTATTTCTTTACAGATAGTAATGTATTATACTGAATAAAATCGATTTTTTGATACTTATTTCTGTTTTATTTTAGACTTTGATTATATCAATTTTCTCAGAATTAAATTCTCTACAATTAATGTTTGTTGATTTTATGTATTTATTACCAATTTAACAAAGTTATTGTACATGAAACTTAAAAAAACATTGTTTCGTGCCCCAATTTTTTGCATTTAACCGTGAATCCCTCAAAAACTACTACAGGTACAGTTCTGAAACCTATTTTATTAGCTTTATCAGGTAAAATTACATAAGAATCCACGACATTTCTTACTTAATTAACCTTTCCAAAAGTTCAGTATGGCTTTATTTTACTCTTTGCCCAGGAATTCAGGCGAAATCTTTCGCTAGCTGTAACTCGCTAACGAAGCGTTTTCGGACCTATGTTTATATAACATTTTTTCATTATTTTTACTAGTACAATGTGCTGTAGAAGTGGGGGGAGAACTTCATGAATCACCCTGTATATGAAGGAAAGTATTGTTTTTATGTCGATTTTTCACCGGATCTACACATTTTCAGACCCCCTGAACCCATAAACATATAAAGTATATAACATACAAGTATATACAACCAATTTTATAAAAAATTAAAAGATCTACAACTTTTATTTAAAGCATTTTTCTGTACAGAGCCTAGTTTAGCGTGAAAGATTGATTTCCGTATTTTTAAGCCAAACTGAGTTTGGCTTAAAATACTGAGTTTAGTTTCACTCATGATTAAAATTAGGTTATGTTTATTGAGGTTAGTTTTTTGTTTATTTCTAATGTTAGGTTTATTGTTAATTATTTGCATTGGCAAGAGAAAGTTGTGTGAGTGTTTCACACCAGATTTTTTTTATTCATGCGTAGCACCCGAAACCAGCTCATCACCGTGTTTCCTGATGTAAAGAAATTGCTCCTTGGAAGAAGACTGTTCAGCAAAAAGGGTATTCCAATTCCTGGATTCCTGTCCTTCCCCCACACTCATCACAAATAATCACAATTCAAAAGGAGGTAAGTGGCAACATAGTTACTTATTTCTTCACATTGCATTTTTGAGTACACCAACTGAATAAAAATTCTATAAGATGTCAAAGTACCAGGCATACAGTCCACTATTCCCTCAATTGGGATGGTCCCGCACGATCTTCCCTCAATTGGGTTTTTGTCTCCACTAAGGGACAAACACACCAACAAGAACAGTTCTTCTTCAATACATCAGAAAGAGCAACGAGCACATATTACAGAAATGGTGAGAAGCGAATGGAAAAATTTATACTTACATGTATTCGATAGTGCCACAAAATGTGTGTGTCACAATTCCTTCCTGAATGTGTTCTTTACATAGTCCGAAATCAGTCAACTTGACGTGGCCATGAGCGTCCAACAGAATGTTCTCTGGTTTCAGATCTCTACAACATCATCATTAAAAAGTGGTTAGATTAAGTAGAGGGTGTTAAAAAAGTTGCTTCGCAGTGAAATATACAGTGAAACTCAATGAAATACACATTATTAAGGCCCGATCCCAAGCTTTGTGCAGTTGAGAGGAATGCATAATGTCACTACTACTGTGAGAGATTGCGTTAGTAGTAATAATGTTTTACTTGTAATATGTTTGTAGTAGTCACGGGTACTATCCAAATTACATATATTCGGTGTCGCCATCTACAGCGAATAGTGACAACAACAACCACGTATGTCACCCCACTAGGCAGCCTACTGCCTACCGAATACCAATGAGATGATTAGTGCAGTGTTATGACGTAGCAGTAGTCTGGTACTTCGTCTGTCCCCTTCATCCCGCACAAAGCTTAGATTCATACAATACTTGTTTTATAAAATATTCTTTTTAATACTTACCGAAACATATACCTTCACATTAAATATTGAAAGTACCTTCTCTGTCGTTGAATACTCAATTCAATTTGTCTAATTGTGTTTCCAAACACACGGTAACAGAAGCAGTGAAAGTGAATATTGCAGCTTTCAATTCATCGATGGATTTTGGATGGGTTTTATATTCTGATGCTTTCGCTGCACCCCAGAAGAAAAAATCAGGTGGTGATAGGTGAGGAGATCATGGAGATTAGAGTCCCTGTGAAATTATGCGATCACCAAAAACATCTGCAAGCAGTTTCATCCAAACGTGAGCAGTATGCGTGGTTGCACCAACTTGTTGAAAATAACCGTTCAGTATTTCACTTATCTCAAGTTCGGCCACAAATGGATACAGAATTTCAGTGCAGTATCGTTGTGCGTTTACTGTTTCATTGAAAAATATGGGACCCACAATCAGACGTCCAGAAATTGAAATCTAAACTTCAACCAAAAAACACGTTTTTCAATGGTTAGTATTTTAATAGTGACAAAACGAACACAGGAACTAACTTAAAATGTTCGTGTCACAATGTGTAACAACACACTGGTGACTACTGACGAGGGGTGAAATAAATGAGACAGAGCGATGATGAGGAGTAATCCAGACAGTAGAAAAGTAAACGTCATGCATTGCTACTGTGGAACGACTTTTTGAATTCTCTGTAGAACAGTTATCCTTTGATAGTTATTACATGCGCACCTGGTGAAAAATCTTAAATTCTAATGAAGAGGTAAGTATTCAGTATTTGCTCTTAATTTTGCGTAATAGTGAAAATTCTACCGTATACATAATTTCTCAATTCCATAATCAACCTTCGCAATGGCTAAATGTCCTTTATTTTTCTACATTTTTAAATTCTCTCACTTTTTCTGTTTATAATGATATCATTTATTATGGTCAAAGGATATTGAAATTTGTTTGTTTTTATTTTCTCTTGTGCCGTGAATTATACAGGAAGGAAAGAATTGTTTTCATGTTGAATTTTCACTGGGAATACACGTTTTCAGGCTCCATGAACAAAAATAACATGTTTTCACCGATTGGTCTGGGTGTGTGTGAACAAAATATCTCAAAAACAGAATACCGCACTAAATTGAAACTTGAAATTAAGTTAGCCACAAGGGGACCTGACATGAATATTCATTTGTGTGATTTTTCACTTTTTGCGATTTTCTCAAAAACAGCTCCTATGACTTTTTGATAAAATCACCTCGTTTACTACATTTTCTGTGCTCCCATGGTAAAAACCGTTTTTTTTAAAGATTGTAATCTTAATATGTACAAGGCATATTCTTGAAGTAAGAGATGTTTGGTCATTTAAAAAAATAAGTGGGTGAGAAAAGGATTTTATTGACAGTATTATTTTACTACATTGCTACCCTACTTTTTCATATTTTCGCCATTCAGTTCTGAACACTTTTCATAACCCTGCTCCAGCTTCTTTAAACCCTCTGCACAGACGTTTGCCACCTGGGAATTGAACCAGTTGATAACAGCAGTCTTGAATTCCTCGTAATTTTCAAATAGCTGTCCACCAAACCACTTTTCAAATGCAAGAAGAGGAAATAGTTGCTGGGTGTAAGGTGGGACTGTATGGAGGGCAGTCCCAAAGTTCCCAACAAAAAATCTTGAATCTTTTTCTTGATTATGGCAGCATTGTGAGGGTGTGTGTTGTTTTGACGGAGGATTACACTTAATGATTTTCTCGCGTTGTCAATTTAGATCACACATCTCAGTTTGGTAAGCATTTCGCAGTACACGTCAGCTCTAACTGTTTACCCATGTTCCAAGAAATCAACGAAAATAACGCTTTTTCTGTCCCAAAACATCATAATTTGCCGACTCAAGTACAGAGATTGCTTACAACTTTATCAGTTTGGCTGAACTTGAATGGCGACACTACATCAACTGTTGTTTTGATTCTGCGTTGGTGTGAATGATATCCACATCTCATTGCCTGTAACAATGTGGGAAAACAAATCTTCTCCATCTTGTCGATAGTGATCCAAAAACTTTAGTTCACTATAGTACATTTGTTTTAGGAAGAAGCTTGTAAGGGGAGGGCGAGTAGGTAGAGTAGGGATAGTTTCAAGGGGCAAGTGTTGTCTCCTTCTCACTTAATGATCATTCCCTCTCTTTCTAACTGTATACTACTGTTACAACTACGAGGTGCTTCCCCCACCACTAACCAGAACAGCTCAGCGGCACAGAGCGTTGGAGGGAAAGCTTCTAGCTAGAACAAATGACCTATACAAATTCTTTGCTTTTTGTGCTAGTCGGTGAGCATTTTCGGACCCCATATAGCACACAATTTGTGATATCTGAGCTTTTGTGTGATAATCCTGTAGACAGAAGTTTGAGCAACATGCAAAAATTCAATACCCCAGAGCATAAATGCCCAATCACATCGCAGTTTTTAGTTCACTCGATCAACAATGTTGCCGGTCGATGTTGAGGGAAGGAAATGGTCGAACCTTTCCTTCCCTCATTAATGTAGGTCCTTACACTGGGCACAAATCCCAACGGTTTCTGCAGCTGAAGATTCTTTTGCATGCAAAAATCGAATCGCAGCACTTCACAATTGGCAGGAGAAACGATTGTCACGGACATTGCGATCTGCATCCGCCAGCTGGCAAATGACTTACGGAATCAATACAACGGCATAAAAAATGTAGTATATTGGGTGATTTTTAAGAAGAGTCAAAGGAGAGCTAATTTTGAGAAAATCGCAAAAAGGTGAAAAATCGCACGAATAAACTACTACTTCCGGTTGAGAGATTTTGGTCGAGTCCTCCGTAGTGGTACCAAACTTAAGTTCCAAGTTCCAACTGTGTATGCTATTCTGTTTTTCAGATATTTTGTTCACACACACGCACACACACACACACACACACACACACACACACAGACCAATTAGTGAAAAAATGTTTTTGGGTTCAGGGGATCTGTAAATGTGCATTTCCAGGGAAAATCGACATCAAAACAACACTTTTCTTTCTTATACATTTATATAGGGCAAGGGAAAGTATTAAACCATAAATTCTATAGAAAACTTATTCATATTTTTTATCAAAATAATTTTTGACAAAAAAATCACACACCATGTCTACAAAAAAAAATTGAAAAGTAGCTCCCGCACAGGTTTTTATGGAGGGCTGTCAGCAGAACAGCAGAGCCAACGGTCTTGTTAGCTGATGTGTTGAATTTTTTTTGCTTTATTTCATATCAGAGAACGCAAGTAGGCTATGGATTGAAGAGTTTAGGTGGGGATCGGCAGAGTCTATCGAAGGAAAGACAGAGTAAGAAGTGTATAGATGAGAGACCTCGGACGGTATTAGTACGAGGTGAAAGCGTGTGAGGATGTGTGCAGAATGTCTGGATGGCAGGCGGCCCTGGTCCAGTTGAGCTTCTCTTGTATTTGAAGAACCTCACAGAGGAGTCGGCACAGGAGTGTTTTCTGGTTCTTTCCGTTTCTCCAAGGTATGAGCTGGCGTACAGGCTGTCTGTAGCTTCCTATTGCTAGGTTTTTTTTTTTTTTTTTTTTGGTTTAACGTCCGACTGTTTTGCAAATTGCTGCTAATGCAGACGGTGAAGGATGAAATGAATTTTTGTAATGAATGAAAAAATGCCATGCCCGAGTGGGATTTGAACCCAAGACCGCGTGATGAGAGGCGAGCACGTTACCAACATCATTGCTAGGAGCTTGCCACCAGCTGAGTGAGGTGTCTAGTGTCACTGACTCGGCAGAGGAGCATCCACTGACAGGTGAGGCCTTTCACTGCTAACTATTACTAGGAATGGTTGCCAGGGAGGCACTGTAACACTCTGTGTTACATTGGGTCGAATTTCATCTATTTTACTCTTTTTTTGATTATCTGGCTTTGATTTAAATTTTTCGTTTATCTAGTTAGTTTATTGAAAATGTTTCTATTCTGGGGCATCATGTCACTTATCTCTGCCGGTCTGATTGTTCGGTTAATATTTTTCTTCTTTTCGACTTTCACTTTGATTTGTACGATTGCACTGGATGGTCATTTTGTCTTATTAAGGATATGTAATGTACTTTCTGATTTGAAATTTTAAGATTTTTACTTAAAATCTATTAATTATTTTATTGCGATGTCTTTTTGTCTTAAACACCGTTTTCAGGTAGGTTGTGGTTTTTTTTTATTTTTATTTTTAATTATATTTATATACTGGCAGCCAGGCCTAGTAATTTCCCAACAATTTAATTAAATTGTTTTTCTACTACTAAATTTTGTAATTCTATATTTTTTTATTGCTGTCTTCTTGTCCTGGCTTGTTTTTTTCATAGCTTTATCATTTTTGTTAATTTTGTTAAAAAGGTTTGGATTCATGGTCGGTGTTGCGTAGTTATATCTAACTTTCTGGATTGTTCTACCAACTGTCGTGAACATGTTTGATGCAAGTTTCCAAGCTGTTTTTTCAGGCTTTATTAAGTCTATACACATATTTAAAAAAAAACTAAATCTCTTTTGTTTTTTTCCTACATTTAACTTCAATGATATTGTTACCTAATAATTATTATTTTGGGGCTATTATTATTTCTGGTAAATGAGTTTTTTTTTGAAATTGTTTCGTAAGTTTTTGAACTAAATTTTGCTTGAAACTTGTTTTCCAGGGTTCAACTTCAACCTTACTGTTTATTTCAATTTCAAATGCTTCAAACTTATGATAAAGTTTAATAGATATTTTAAAAAGATAAAAGTTTTTGACCGACACAAAATTATTAAAAAAATATACTGCATAATGTTGCACGCAAATTGAAATATGCTAATTTCTGGAGATGGATGACGAAGTGGCCCACAGTATTCAGGATTGAGTATGGTTCGACCAATTTTTTTTAACCTTTCAAATGCTGTTTGGATCTGGTAACGTAATTTTTTTTAATTTATTTAGACACTATTATCAAGCTGTTTTTCTGGGATATTTTGTTAAATCTACATCGTTTTTTTTTTTTTTGAAAAGGGCGTACCACCTAACTGACCTACCTATTAAATGATAAAAAATTACTAATGGCAGCTTATCATGGCCTCATTCTGTATCATATCTGTTATGGTATCTTAGCATGGGGAAGTTCCAGCATGGGTAATATGAATAGGGTTTATAAAATTCAAAAGAAAGCTATTAGGTGTATGGTGGGAGCTAACCAGCTAACCTCATGCAGGCCACTATTTAACCCTTACTAACCGGGAAGCCCAATATCACCCATTCGTCATCATCTTTCTTCAAACTCTATTATCTCAGCAACTATTCATTATTTTCTAACGGGTTTTGTTTTATTGGACAGAGAATTTTCACTTCTTTCATTTGATGTATCTTGCATATTTGTACAATGAAAATTGACGACGTGGTGTTACGCGAAATAAAAAGATTTTTTTGAAGAGCAAGTGCTACAATCTGAGCTTTTTCATTCATAACTTTTTAACAAAAATAGCAATAAATTTGAAAATATCATCATCAATTAGCTCATACTGTTGCGGTGGAAATCAATATATTATAAGTGTCGGTGACAAATTTTATAATTTTAAAACTGAACAAAGAAGTTAACACTACCCTTCTCTTCTATCCCTCGGGTAAACCTCTCAATTAGCATCAAAATAAACGATAACATGTTTTGGTTTATGGTATCCTGTTTAGAAAAGAACAACGAACAATGCAACGTCGAGAAAAGAGATAAAAAAATTCATAGAAGAGAGTAAATACCAATTGAAAAGTGACAGCACATATTTCTTTCTTATCGCAACAAGAAATTTTCTGTGAAAATGTTTTAGCAGTAACTTTGTTATTTTTACTCGAAATTAAATAATTCTTTTTCTGTTTTGAAGAACGAAGTTTACTTGTTTCTTGATATACATAGACAGTTTTAAAAACATTCACACACGCGCGCGAGCCCGCCAACCAAGATGACTTCATTTTCTGCCGGCAGTTACATGACAATTTAGTTTTGTTTACTACTCACTCATTTTTTACCCGAATCCAAACATTTTTTTTTGTTACAATCATGAAATCCTAAGCTTTTTTAACAGTAGAGGGGGTAAATATAGATTGAGAAATGAGTAAGTGGCAGCTTATCGTATTTACACATTTCGTATTACATTTCTCTCACTACGCAGTCTTATCTCATCGACTGTGCTGTTTAACTGTACGCGCCTTCTGAAGTAAAGAACGAAATCATCACATTTAGGCTACACACTACAGGTCATTTGTTGTAGCTAGAAGCTTTCCCTCCAACGCTGTGTGCCGCTGAGCTGTTCTGTTTAGTGGTGGGGGAAGCACCTCGTAGTTGTAACATAGTATACGGTTAGAAAGAGAGGGAATGATCATTAAGTGAGAAGGAGACAACACTTGCCCCTTTGAAACTATCCCTACTCTACCTACTCGCCCTCTCCTTACAAGCTTCTTCCTAAAACAAACGTACTATACTTACTTTTACATACTTACTTACTTACCTAGGATAAGTAAGTACTAAATTTTTTGAGTTATAACAATACTTCTAAAATAATTTATTTTTAAATTGAAATTTTTGTTTCCCGGTCGTTTTTATTTACGGCCGTAAATGAAAACGGAAAAATTTGCTTGAAACGTAGTTTTATTAAAAATTTCTTTTTAAGTAAATAGTAATTTTTTTGGATTGAAAATGAATTTACAAAAAAACTTTTTTTGATTGTACTGCGCGTATTATTCCCGGGTGAATTTCTAGTAGTAGTTGCCATTTGGTTCTTGTTAGAAACTGTCATATCTTTTTACAGATCTAACGAATGGAAATATTTTTACGTAGGTAGTTTTTTACAATGAAAATAATTTTTTTGTATTTTTTACAGAATCAGTGCCAGTTTTTCGTACGTAAATCAATTTTTCTAGAATGAAATATTTTTTTGAAATTTGAACTTATGTTGTGGTCGTTACTGAAAACGGAAAATTATTGTTGAAACATAGTTTTATTAACAATTTCTTTAAATAAATAGTAATTTTTTGAATTGAAAACTACGTAGGTAGTTTTTTTTCAATGAAAATAACTTTTTTGTATTTTTTACGGAATTAGTACCAGTTTTTCGTACATAAATCAATTTTTCTAGAATGAAATTTTTTTTTGAAATTTGAACTTATGTTGTGGTTGTAAGTGAAAACAGAAAAATTTGGTTAAAATGTAGTTTTATTAACAATTTCTTCATAAATAAATGGTAAGTTTTTGAAATTTTTTGGAATAAAATTGAATGAAATAAATGAGTTTTTAGAATTACTTAACAGGTCAGGCCGGGTGATTGTTAAATTCGTCGTATGGAACGGGTTAAGGAGCTTAAATTGCTTACAGTTCCCTCTCTCTATATTTTTGAGGTGAATATGTATGTTAGGCAAAATAATTTTATGCAAAATTTCAATGTTCACAATCATAACACAAGAAACAGAAATGATTATTATATGGCTAATCACTCCACAAAATTGTTTGAACAAAAACCTACTTATGCAGGGAGAAAATTCATGAATAAATTAACCCAATTTTTAAAATGTTGTGAAGATTTGAATTCCTTTAAAAAGAATCTGAAAAATTACTTCATAGGTGAAACTATTTATAGCGTACAAGAATTTCTTTCTTGATAGTAGTGATACATTGTGTGTTTCTTATGTACAGGGTGATTCAAAACTTTACGGCAATCTCTTGGGATCTCATTCTATAGATAAAAATAAGAAAAAAAGTTCATATAAACATATGCCTGAAAATGCTTAGTTAGCGAGTTACGGCTAGCGAAAAATTTCACCTAGAACTCTGTACCCTCGGTGAAGTAAGGCCGTATAAAAATGTTAAAGGTAGTTACAAAGATACAAATACGATTGTTTCTTATGTTTTTTAATCTGAAAAATTAAATAAACTTGGTTCCAGAGCTGTAAATCCAATACGTTCAGAGATATCTTACGTAAAACACAAGAATTGGTGCAAAGACATAACACATTTTTGTGTTTAACGTAAGATTACTTCCATAAATGGTAAATAAAGGTATATTTTTTCTTAAATAAATTTGTAGAAAATTTAATTTTGAAAAGATTCATGTGAATTACTCAGAAAAAAAATGAATAATAGATATTGAAATTTCGCTTTATTTAAAATCAAAACATGTAGGTTGGGAGTAACAGGTGATTATCAGCTGTTACTGTTGTGCATATTAGTTGATATTTTATGCAGTTAAGAATGTCCATTTTATGTGCATCTGTTTTGATTTTAAATAAAGCGAATTTCAATATCAATTTTTCATTTTTTCCTGAGTAATTCACATGAATCTTTTCAGAATTAAATTTTCTACAAATTTATTTAAGAAAAAAATATACCTTTATTTACCATTTATGGAAGTAATCTTACGTTAAACACAAAAATGTGTTATGTCTTTGCACCAGTTCTTGTGTTTTATGTAAGATATCTCTGAAAGTATTGCATTCACAGCTCTGGAACCAATTTTATTCAATTTTTCAGATTAAAAAACGTAAGAAACAATCGTATTTGTATCTTTGTAACTACCTTTAACATTTTTATACGGCCTTACTTCACCGAGGGTACAGAGTTCTAGGTGAAATTTTTCGCTAGCCGTAACTCGCTAACTAAGCGTTTTCAGGCATATGTTTATGTGAATTTTTTTTCTTATTTTTAGCTATAGAATGAGATCCCAAGAGATTGCCGTATAGTTTTGAATCACCCTGTATATTTCAGGTGTTATAGCAGCTGACATGTCCTATACTCCTCCTGGAGTCTCCAGGGTGCAAAAAAAACCTCGATTAATTTTGGTGCTTCCCGTCTTCTTCTTTAAACTTTTACATTTAAAATTTGAAGAAAGAACCAAAAATTTAACTTGTTTTTTTAATATCTAGTCTATATATTTTTCATATTTGTTTTTTTTAAAAACATGTTGGTTATCTTTGAAATTATATGCTGTTTGTTTTTAAAAAAAACCAACAAATAATTATTAATTTTTTTGGTTGTTGACAACCCTTCACAATATGCTAGCACATTAATATATATATATATATTTTTGAGGGTGCACCCATTATTTAAAATTTGTGTTTCATCCTAGTATTATTTTTTTAATATACAAAAACTATTATTAAAAATTTTTAAGAAAATGGAAATTTCCTTGTAAATTATATTTAAATTTATATTTTTTTTAAGATTTAGCTTCTGTAAAATTGGTAATGTTGTGGTAAACCCTTTTGTTAAAATTTGGGCCGTTCTCGTAAAATACTGTGGTTTGTAATTTCTATACTAAAATTTTCTTACTTATTAATTTTATTGGTGCAACTATACTTTTGTTTATTTATGTTTTTCCTGACACAACCACCATTTTACACTCCTATTTATTTTTTTATATATATTGTTATATTTTTTTTTCTTATTTGTTCACCTTGGTAGATGTCGTTATTTTTTTTTACGAGTTGTAACAGCATGTAGAGATGAGAGGAGGAACCAAAAAATAAAACAAGACATGATTTGTATCTTGGATCCAGTCGATCCTTTCTGGTTGGATTGAAGATAGATGGCTTGCAGCGAGGGACCTGGTAAGTGGTTCTTCCTCCAGTTTCTTCTAGGCTTGCACAAATCGGCAGAGCCCGGCTGCTTAGGTTAACTTCTTACCCAACAAGCTAAGTGAGAAGTTTGTCACCAGTGCCACCTGTTGACGGCTCTAGTAACTATTACCCCATTCGTATAGGGGAAAAACCACTAGCCACGGCCAGTGTTAAAGATAGTATTGTGTTAGGGTTATAATGTACTCTAAATAGAGCAAAGCGCTTAATTTGTAAATAAATTCATAGAAGACACCTGTAAATGCTTTCAAAGTGAAATAAAAGATTAATAAGGAATGTGGAAGCAAGGGATAAGATAAAAGCAGAACAATTTTTCTGTATAAAACGATAAAGAACAAAGTGCATGGAGATACGATACCTGTAAATGATCCCTTGGTTATGCAAATGTTCTAGAGCCAATATTATTTCAGCCAAATAAAAACTGCAACAGAAAACACATCATCATTTTCCACTATTCAAATAAATAAAAGAGTTTAGTGAACACTAATTTTATGGCTGTAATCTTTTTGCAAATTGTCAGTCTTGTTTCTCTCATTGTAACACCTTCATAACAATTTATTACACATCTTCTGCTCTGCTATTGCGTAATTGAGGTCACATTGCGGAAGCCAATTTGCATTTAACTGAAATCGTATTTAAGCAGTGTTAACTTTGTATTGAGATCAAAAAGTAGACAGTATACAGTACAATTATAAACAATACACAGGACAATGTTTGACAAAAAAAACCATTTTATGTCTCATTTTATTATTAACTATTTAACATTGCCAATGAATGGGATTCTCAGTATAGTTGGTTGACATAGGTTCAACAGTTGACCCTTGAAATACTGTATAGTCTGTCTACGCTAAGAGTACTCCGACGTAGGCCACCAGCAATACAAGTGAGCATGCGTATCAATTAAAAATACCCACAGCATGATCAAAAAATAAATTCCATACAACACTGATTCGCTCTAAACTTAATATAATAAAAACACGATCAATTCATTTGTTAGAAAATGTTTTAAAAATCGAACATTAGTTTACCATTAATAACTAAAATTTTACTATTGTTATTCTTACATTGTTATTTTTCGTTACATTATTTACCATTATTACATTATTATTTATGATTAGTAGAGGTTTTTATTTTAGACTCAGTTTTATTTTATTTTTGGTCACAAGTAATGTAAGACTAATGCACTTGAATCATAACAGGAGAGTAAACAATTCCAAAGATTCGTTGTTTATCACTTCAGATTGTTTATTTCATATCCATTAAAATAATTAATGTCTGTGACTAGTTTAATACAACTGTTTGCACTTGCCCGTGTTTAACTCATTTTTAGTTTCATCAGTTATCTTTTGGAATTGTATCGGTTTGTTTCAATTTTTTTCGTAGACTCAAGATGAAAAGTTTTGTAAGCTATGTTTTGTTAACATGCATGATAGTGAATGTGTTGAGTTTTTGAAACATAAATGCGGTAAACATTAAAAAGTAGAAAAAAATTGTTTTGTAAATGTAATAATGGTTGAAATACCTAATTAATTAAGGAGTCTTTATGAAACTACAATAATTACAAGCAATCAGAACGGTATAATTGAAAACGCTTAAAGGATAATGTTTATTTTAACTGGATGTAGATATTTTTATGATGGCACGTAGTGGAAGATAACTGTCCGGCGGAGAGGTAGATAAGCGCCAACTAGTGTAAAACTTTCTTTTGGAACCTATAGGTGCTTGCCTTGTGCGGAGTACTCTTACAGTAGATGGACTATAGAAAGGTTTTATTATACCTATTATTCATTATTCATTTTCTTCCATTATGTTGTAGATCAGTGGTCACCAACTAAATTCGATCAAGGTCCATTTGAAGTTTTGATGAGATTGTCACGGTTCGGCCAACTTTGCTGAATGTAAAAATTTAGATATGGCAATCTAAATCAATGTTCCCAAAGGGTGGTTTGCGGACGCCCAGGAGTATGCCACAGGCAGGCTGGGGAAAGTACGTTCAAATAAACCGATCATCACGACAAGAAAAAACATCATAATTTTTATCATATCTTTATATTATTCTCTTGTTTTCTTTATAAATTTAAATTGAATAACAAACATTGGTTTTTTTTTGTTTAATGTCCAACTGTTCTGCAATTACTGCTAATGCAGATGGTGAAGGATGAAATGATTTTTTTGTAACACTGGTGATAGTCTATGCAAAAGTGAAAGGTACAGTTTTAATTTGAACACATAATCAACATATTTAATTCATTTGCTGGGGGACCCACAATTCACTAAACTTGGGGAACTGCTCATCTAAATGTTAATATATCTGAACTCGTATAACTCGACGAGAACTGCGATTGAACAATCACGTGGACTGTCATTTTACGCCTAATAAAAACTTTTTTTATTTCATTCAGTTTCATTCCTAAAAATTTCAAAAAATTACTATTCATTTATAAAGAATTTGTTATTAGAACCATGTTTGAACCAATTTTACCGTTTTCAATTATGACCAGAATAAAAATTGAAAACTAAAAGAAAGTATTTTCTTTTAGAAATATCAATTTACGTATGAAAAAGTGTCACTAAATAATACAAAAAATATATGTTTAGCTATATACATATAAAAAACAATTTATTGTAAAAATAACAACGTTCAGATATTGCAAATTGATAGACGCGTTCAAAAGATATCACACTTTTTGTTCAACAAAGTAATGTACTGGATGAAAAAAATTGCCTCAAAATAACGTCATCTCTTTTCAATTTTTTATTTACTCCTCTTCTATGAAAGTTTCTATCTCTTTTCCACACATTGTTTTGTGTATTATCCTTTTCTAAACATGATAGCATAATTCAAAATATGTTTTAGTTTATTTTGACACTAATTGTAAGGTTTAACTGAGGGATAGGCGAGACAGGTAGTGTTAACCTTCTTTGTTCAGTTTTAGTCATAAAATTTGTTGCCGACACTCCTAATTTATTGATTTTGATGTAACATTCAAAGCTAACTGATGATGTCATTTTCAAACAAATACCTTTTTTGTTGAAAAGTTATGGACAAAAACACTCAAATTTTAGTACTGGCTCGTCAAAATAAATATCTTTTTTTCGCGTAACACCACGTTGTCAATTTTCATCGTACAAATATGCAAGATACATCAAATGAAACAGGAGAAACTTCTCTACCCAGAAACACTAAACCTGTTGGAAAATAATGAATACTTGCAGAAAAAACTGAGTTTAAAACGTGATGACGCAAGCACGATTTCTGGCTTCCAGGTTAGCAAGGGTTAAAACTAACTGTTAATTCCAAAAAGATTTGAGCAATGTATTTATGATTTGAGCAAAATGTAACTACAATTTCAAGTTACTGTAGGTCCATGTACAAAAGTCAGCTTTTTCTATTTTGTAGCATGCCGCTAACAATAGTTGATTTCAGTCTGACCGCAATGAGAATAAACTTTTCTCAAACAAACATAGGTATACGCCATGTTAACATCACCAGTTGCTCTCAGCACGCACACAGCCTTAATGTAAAAAAATTTAACATCACACCCAAGAATAAGATCTGCATACAAAAAGAAATTATTCTCTAGAGCTAATGGTCCACAAAAAATGAGCCATTGATAGAGATGTGGCCAGCCAGTAGGTGACCATGGCTGTACATTGTTCTAGCCAAGCGTACAAGCTTTTTAGTAGGGTCTATTGTCCTTTTCGACCCATTACAGGCAGGTGGAGTATTAAATTATTTGCACTCGATCAGATAGTTCCAGTGCTACAAAAAATAGTTCTACTTCTTATCACATGGTCGGCCAATTATATGACTGAAGCATTGAACAATAGGAGGGGTAAAGGTGTAAAATACACTATAATGCTTTTCACAGTTGATGAGCTCCACTGTTCCACGCATTTAGACCAATCAGAGTGTTTGCCGAAGTTGTTACATTGTACAAATGTTTCAACCTGACAAACATTACGCGTACATGCGTATAAGAGCCGCATAGTAGTTCATTCGTGTCTTGCATCTCATACTGATCACATCGATTATAGAGCGCGTTAACTCGCAATAATTTATAAATTAATCAGCTGGTTGTATGTCCGAAGTTAAAAATGTTATTGAAAGACCAAAAACATGGCGGATGAAATTTATAACAGAGCTACAAGAGCAAGTATTGGCAACATTGCTGAAAAGTCATTGGCTAGCTATAAAGTGGATTGGGGACAATGAGTACATTCAGAGCTCATTAGCTTTATGGGGGCATTGGGCTTTAGACCAATGCCCCCATATTTTGTTTGGGTGTAGTTGTGAAAGTGTTGTGAAAACAACGTAAGTTGAATGTAGTATATGACTGAATTCAGCACGTAGTGTTGATACTGATTGTAATGTTTACGTGGTTGTAGGGCTCCAGAGATATTGACAAGAAGTGGTCACGGCAAAGCGGTCGACTGGTGGTCTCTAGGTGCTCTCATGAACGATATGCTCACCGGTGCTGTAAGTATAAGTTTATTTAAATGGTCAGTGCATCACATCTTTTACCCAATATGATGGGTTCATAACTGAACCAATCACTTCACTCTCGGTCTATACAGTAAAACGTGTCACATCTGGACTAATATGGCGACCGGCAGTAGATCATTTAAAAATCGCTAGAGCGCCAGAATTAATGGAGACGTTTAATGTTAAATGTTATTTTAGACATTTCTATTGGCTTAACATCTGTATTTGCACACTGTACTCTTAAACCCTTAAGGCTCCGGCTATTCCGCTTCTAAGGCCGGGGTTATACTGGAGTGCAGGTGGCACAGTTCAAGACAGCCAGGGCAGGAGCGAAAACTGTGCAGCCATTGTTGCCTGTAGTGTACCATATATTGGGAGACAGACATGTGCGGCAATGCAATGTGTCTGTGTCGAGTAACCACAGTTTGTAGTAGAGGCACAGTTTTAGTGCACGTGTTGAACAGGAAACATGAAAGTTCAAGAGAAGTTAATTGAACTTGTGCATACTGAAACCGTATTGCATGATCCAATCATCCTGATTGCATGAAAAACTGATCATCTGTTGTAAACCTAGTGCAATTCTTGAATGAAGTATCGCCAAACTCTTGTGTTAACTTGAACTCGCCATGCGTTTTACGTTTTTTCATAAAATCACTTTGCCACAAACTTTTCTATCTTTCCTTTAAAATATGATACAGTAAAATTAATTATTCTATATGTACCGGAATCGCATGAAACTGATACTGCTCTATCACTCTCACTAAAATGATCCATCACGCTAAATGGACAAACATGAACTAATTTCTGAACCTGAACAAAACATTCGCCTGTCCTGCATCTCGAGTACATGCTGGGAGAAATGTCTGCTCTGCCTGCTATGCCCTGCACGTGTCTGTCTCGAACGCACTGTGCCACCTGCGTTCCAGTATATGGCCAGCCATATACACAGCGGCTGTATTACATTCCTTTCCCATGACACCACACACACATTTATAGTGTGAGACACACATTCATATAGTCAGATTTTACTTGTGAGAAACCATTTGTAAAGAATAATTTTGTCTACATAGTATGTATACTTCACGATTATGTAGGTTTCAGGAGAATGACATTTAATACCTGATTTTCGGAGACCACGGTTCCTGGTTCAAATCCTACCAGACATAGTAACTTTTTTACGGATTTGAATACTAGACAGTGGTTACCGGTGTACTTTGGTGGTTGGGGTTTAATTAACCATACTGTCTCAGGAATAGTCGGCTTGGGTCTGTACATCACTACACTTCATTTACACATAATCATCATGTGATTGGGACATGGGGGTTGCTTATTTTTCTGAATTGAATAGATTCCAATGTACACACATAATGGATTAACAAAAATGAGATAGTGGATTCTGGTGGCAAAACACACTTACCAAGCAGTATCTTCCAGAAATATTCCTTCGCGTTCTAGATGCATGAATAACTCACCGCCACTTAAATATTCTAATATCAAATACAATTTCCCACCGGTTTGGAAAGCGTACATTAAATCTACTATGAACGGGTGCTGAAACAATAAACAATCCAATAATTACATCTCACAAGCAAATGCCATCTAAAAACAAAATAACTATTTAAAAAAAAAACCTTAATTTTATCTTTATATTTATAAGGATAATGGTTTCTTTTAACCAGTTCAGTTCAGCCTTAGTTAACACAATGCTCTCCATTTGCAAACTTGTCATCCCCATCGTTCCACTCGACACAAATTCCTGATTAAAGCACACATTTCTTATTCTTCTGTAATCACATAATTTTTTATTTTACCCCTTCATGTCTTCCACAGCATACTCCTACTGAACTTTATCTCTGCTGCCTCAACTCTACTTTCTACCTACTTTCCTCCGAGTCCATATTTCGGTTGCACAATTCAAAATTTGCATAAAGTATGCACTACACATAACTTTGCTACAATGCATATGAACTTCTCCATCACTGGCTAAGCCTTTTCACACTTTGGAACAAAACACTTGCTTTCTGCACCCTTTTACCAATTTCTGTGTGTCTGAACTAAATATCTCAAGAACGATACATCGTATGATGCTGAAACTTGAAACTTACGTTAGGTACCACTATAGGACCCAACATGAACATTTCATCAAAGCTGGTCAACCGGAAACAGTAGTTTATTTGTGCAATTTTAAAAAAAACAGCTCCTATGATTTTTTTTTAAAACCGCCTCATTTACTACATTTTTAATGGCCTACAAGATAGGGTAGACACCATGTCTGCTAAAACTATTGGGGAGGCTGTTCTCTTGTCAGAAAAAAATGGCTTTTTAAGAATGCGCCCTTAATAATATTCATTAGGGCAAAAGTGTATACCGGGTGTCCATTAAGTCTGGAAACGGCTGAATAACAGAAAAGTGAGCGTGACTAGGTGACCAGAATGACTTTAATTGCTTGTTGCACCAAAAAACTATTCTAGGTGATATTTGAAATTTTTGTCCGCCATCTTGGATTTAACTTTCTTAATTTAAATAGGATGATGGTCATATGATACATGATTTCGATCTTAAATTTCAAAATAAATTCAATGGTGAAAACCGGAAATCGATATCTTTTTTCGTTTTTGAGATATTACCATTCAACTATCCAGATCGGTGCAGAACGGCCATTTCTCCCTCCTCCGTCTTTGAGCCTACATAGGCAATTTAGGTAGCAAGTGAACGACTACACATAAGATTATTGAAAATAATAAGTTTTTTAATATCTCCACTCGTTCATAAAAAGGAAATTATTGTCATTAAGAACTACGGAAAAACAATTTAACGGCTGATTTATTGCATTATAAAACTACAGTATTTGATTTGTTACCAGTTAGCCTAATACTTATTGTTATTTTTGTAAATGTTAGTGTTTAAGGTTTCAGGTTAGTGTTATAAGGAACTAACTGTGAAAATGAGTTACATAATTGAAAATAAAATTACCAAATGTTTCTTGACTCAGAGTAGTTGTTCAAAGTGGCCTCCTCTTACTTATTGACAATATGATGTACGTGCGTAAAAACTAGATACAGCATTACGAATGAATTCCCTTGGGATTCCAGCAGATTCATTTAGAATTCTTTGTTTGAGTTCATGCAGACTGTTAGGTTTCGTTCTGTAAACTTTGTTTTTTAAGTATCCCCACAAGAAGTAGTCCAATGGACTCAAATCAGGTGATCTCGGAGGCCATTCAATTGCTCCTCTCAGCAATTCCTTCATCCGATTAAAATAACCTCAACTCCTTTCACAAAAATAGTTCTCGACTTTTTAGGCCCTCTTCCAAAAACTACTGGAAATTTTCAACACATTCTCATAGCCCTGGATTCTACAACTCGGTTTGCCATGGCAACCCCAACGGTTCATAATAATGCAAACGCAGTAGCAAATTTTCTGTACAAACTTTTCCTTCAATACGGATGCGCTAAAATTATTCAAACAGACCAAGGTTCTCATTTCATTAATTCAACGATTAATCATCTATGCTTACAACTAGGAGTCGAACACCACACCAGCACACCATATCGTCCGTAAACTACAGGCATTACAGAACGTTTTAACTCTACGATACTACAAATGCTAAAATTTTATGTCAACGAAAATCAAAGTAACTGGCATAAATTTGTACAACCTGTTATTTTCTCGTACAACATTTCGGTTCAAAAGTCTTTGGGGTATTCACCGTTTTACTTACTACATGGCTACCATCCGCTATCACTGTTTGATCTACCATTACTGGAAACGGAAAATGATGTCGAACTGCTAGACCAGTTAAGAATCCTTCAACAGGTTCGTGAAAAATTACCAGCAATCCTTTGGAAGGCTCAAGACACACAAAAGAAGTATTACGACAGAACACATCAAGATGTGAAATTTTCTGTTAA
Source organism: Catonia carolina (assembly GCA_035578175.1). Taxonomy (NCBI): domain Eukaryota; kingdom Metazoa; phylum Arthropoda; class Insecta; order Hemiptera; family Achilidae; genus Catonia; species Catonia carolina. The sequence goes on from JAQMRL010000004.1 coordinate 8,952,349, forward strand.
TGACGAGGTGTTGGTTTTCTTTCCACAAACAACACCAGGAAAATCGCCAAAGTTAGCATCTAATTTCCGTGGTCCGTACAAAATTTCAAGTCATAAGTCCATTAAATTATGAGGTTATATTAGAACGTTTCGGCAAATTAAAACCACAGGTTGTCCATGTGAGCCGATTGAAGAAATTTATTCATAGAACTCAATCGCAGAATTGTAATGATAACTAACAATTACAGTTGAATCTTGTATGTTCATCTCTCATTCATGACATGCTCTCATTATCACCCAGAAACTTGCGCTTTGATTTAATATACTCACTAACTTTTTCCACAGGACTCTAACTAGTTGTTTTATTGATGAGCTTCTGTAAAATTTAATTAACAGAAGATTGAATTCACCATGCTGAATTCTAACGAGGGTTGTGCATTCTTAGTATAATTTTGAACAAAGTATAATATATATGTAGGTTTAAGGGCTTAAATAATCTCGAATTCGTTCAGCTTTTTACAGACTGTAATAAACAAAATTTAAAATCCTGACAAAAATTTTGATAAACGTTACAAATGTCATTTTCTCTTTTACTTTCCATTCACATTTTTCACTCAGGATTTTGTTAACTTCAATTTGCTATTTATTTCTTTTCAAATTTACATCCAGTTAGTCAGTTTTTTTTTTGTCTGATATCTGTTTCTAAATGTATCGTTACTTACTTTTCTGTTGACGAAACAGCTTTGTGACAAGCTGCGATTTCAGGAATTATTTATTTAGTTAATTATATTTTGGGTTGTGAATTTAATTTAGTTATGATTGGAGTAATTTAGTTCAATTACTTCTTTGCAATTTTAAATTACTCATAAGCTTAGTTTTAAGATTAATTTTAAGTTCTCTTTTTCCTAATGTGTAGGCCCGCTTCACTATCTGATAAGTTTTATCTCGATCTGCTCATCTTCATTTTTGTTTTCAAGTTGATGTCAAATTACACTTTGAAAATTTTTCTCCCCCACTATTAACACTACATTTTAAGTTTAATTTCCTACAGTTATCATTAATCAATCTCGTTTTTATTTTTTTCTATCCATTAGTATCAGTTTTTCCCCAACATCAGTTATCTTTCCATCTTTTCAACTTCTCAATTCATCAAGTTGTCCTCGTACTTTCACATTTTCCCTTCTGTTTTGGCCTTTCTTGAAGGATACAGTTGGTATTTTTAGCCTTTGTTTCAGTTCAGCCTTCAAGAACTTGCAGTAAACCTTCGTTTCAGTCTTTTTCAAGTTGTTTAAATTGTTTCATTACTCCTTCAACTTCAGCTCATTCATTTAACTTCTTCCGTGATGTGTCTTCATACTTTTCAAGGCTCCTGTGACGCCTAATTTTTTTTAATTCGTATCAAAGGGTAGCTTCCTTCGATCCCTTCCTTTTCCCCCCCTTTCTTTCCAATGTCTTCCATTTGCCCTACCTTGATTGAATACTGGGCCCTATTCTTTGCCTACCTTCTCGGGTTGGGATTCCGAGAAGCGAGGTGTTTATCCCACTGATGGGGTTTTGTATGCAGTCAAGATTGTATGTGCTGTGTGAATGAAAGTGAATGCTGGTTGAGTGATTGTACGTATGCGTGTACGTTTGTGGAAGTATGTATCAGGGGGCGAATTGCTGTGCATTTTTCCTACTATCTTTTTTTTCCAATCCAAATTCCCAGACGTGTGTCAAATTCCTCTTATTTTTGGTTATTCCTTTCTCCTGTCCTCGGCCCATTTAATTTCAGTCCGGAGTTAACCTTCTAAAGATTTCTGAGACACTATTTTTTTTTTCTCTCTCCAAAATTCAGTCAATCTCAAATTTTTCTTTTTCATTCTGGTTCTATGCAAATTTATTTTAAATTCACTATTCTTTCCTGGTAAAATTTCCAACTATTACGAGGTGTTGCTTGTTGAATTTTCCTTCTCCTTTTCATTCATTAGGTTGTTTTAATTCCAATCCGTCCTTCCTTATGTTAAGTAAAGATAATTTATTATTTACAATAGATCGCAATCTAGTCCTGCTCCGTGTCACCTTACCATTAGTTATAACGTACTACTTAGATTTAAGGCTTTCTGTTCCGATAATTATTATACCGAGATTTGTTTAATTTATTTGTTGCAGCGTTTATACCCTCTCTAAGTATAACGCTTCATTTAAACTGATTCCTACATTAAGTTTAAGAATTACTGTTGTTTAATACCGAGATTTTAGTTTTTAAGCATCATCCTATGATTTGTCATTAAGTTTATCCGTCCAGATTTAATTCCTCTTTCACCTTAAGTGCTGAGAGATCTAACTCTTGTGTCTTCACAAGACAGAACTCAGCGCCTTCTGTCAAATAGAATTTAGCTGTTTGACAGTAACGTCCATGCCCTTTCCAAGCATGATGTTCTATTAAGTGCAATATTTTAATACTCCGTACTAATTCTAATAGCATTATATAATACAAACATTTGGTATAAATTCTTATTTAGGTTAAGGCCCCCCGTCAACAATCATTCCCTCTTTAGATTAAGGATCCCTTTAATTATTTCCCCATTACAAATTAGTTAACTTCAGTCAATTAGTTCTTAGAATGGTATAATTGTACCCTGTCATGTGCAATACTTTACTCTAAAACACAAAATTACTCAAAATAATTTTGCGAGCAAATTTTCCTCGCTTAAGTATATGTTCTTTGTAATTTGAGCATTACAATGACATATCTCCTAAATACATTTCACTCCGAGTTCATGCAAACAATTATTGCATAACTTATTTTATCTTTGTTTGCTTAAAAGTTTTTAAAACTGTCAACAGATCGAGAAAAACCAGAGTAATCCAGAGACTCCCGCATACTTTGATGAACGATCCTATCCAATCGCTTGACCAGGCCTACGCATTCTAGACAATACCACAGAGTGGATACTGGGTTTCCAACACCATCGTCGGATTCCAAAGTCCATCTCATATTCATCTACAGGTTTTCAAATCCCAACTAAATAATGCAAGATTACAACATCAATTAAAACTCATTTCAGTTTCTACTAAATACAATATCTACTCAAGATAATTATCTAACCGTGAAAATCTAATTAAACAAAAAAAACTTTCCAATTTCTAGTCAAACAAAGTTGTGAAAATTTCGCTCTCATACAAAATAATTACAGCTATATCATACGCAATAATTACAGATAATTTATTTATAAAAATACATAGATCTATTAAAAAAGAGTATATTACGTTAGATTATTTATATATTATTAAGATTATTTTAGTTATAAGTAAATTACATTTAAGTTTAATCATATTTAATACTTTTCACTCCACCAAACAATTTAATGAATTTATTCAGGTTTTAGCTTCCACTTTTACCATAAATAATTTTTCAGTTTCGTACTATTCTTTCCTGCAACTAAAATGCTCAAGTATTCTCGTTCATTCAAATAAGTTGTATTAAGATAAAATTGTTTAAAAATATTCAACAGACACAATACAAACACATAAAGCATATTATTCTAATGTTCTTTTAAAACAAAAGTTAACCTCATTCGAACTTAAACCTCTCAAAAACTAAAATAAAATTTTAAGATCACTAATTGTACTCATTATTTAATTTTTGTAGCAAACCTAAAACTTTCATTGTTCTAGAATATTGTATTACTAACAATTTAAAATTAACAGCTTCATTTTCAAGACAAATTCATTACTTGTAAGATAGCATTTCCTTCCGATTTTGACTTTAAACCATACGATCTCCTTAACATGCTTCCCTTACTACTTCAGTTATTTCCCGTCATCTTTTCATCTTGTTTTATCCATACGGTTTACCCGACCCCCGTACATGTCTTCCATGGTATTTACTTAACACCACTGTCCGATACGATAATTTACGAGTCATCCATTCCTTTAATCTACTCCATTCCTGTGTCCAATCCACGTTCCTTTCCAAATCTCGATGTCACATTCCCATCCTGTCCATTCCAACAATCCAACTCCTCATCCTGCCATTTCCAAACTCCTGAGTTATCGCTTCCAGACAATTTCACTCATTTCCTTTCCAAATTACTCAACCAAACGAATACAACCGAATCAACGGAAGATCAAACATGCCGTCCTACAAATCACTGTCAAATTCCAACGATGCTACAAAACTTACACAATGCTACAACCAAAATTCTTCTCCACAACCATGCTCATCGATTTGAATCAACACGATCCAGGCGTACTTTAGAATTTATTGGCAATTTTCTGAATTGGTGCTGTTCAATCGCCATAGTACACGAGTTACACGCAGTAGAAACTAATGAACAATTTCTCACGCAACATCTAAATGGTCTAAGAGGAATACTTCAGTCTGATCATCAACATCTTGCATCTACCAGTGAACATTTAAACACATCGTTTAACAAAATCAATGACTTAATCAAGAAAACACATCAAGACTTTTCAGAAGTCATAAACCAAATTCAAACAGATGAAAACGAAGAAAACAAACATTTCTTCTACGTTTTGAAATATCTATATTTTGCCTACAGACACATATTCATCTCAACATATGAAATTCATTACAACAAGATCCAACAACGCTGCTCGTCGCATCAAGTTCCAAGTGAGATTTTACCTCCAAAAATGTTAGCTTCAGATCTCCAAAAATTACAGGATAAACTTAAACACCACAACAAGACATTGGCTATTTCTATACATCTACTCAGAGAATATTTGAATCTAAAATTAACCACTTGCACCTTCTACTCGGCACAAATTATCATCAAAATTCAAGTTCCGTTAACATCAGTGACTACAGCATATCAACTATACCAATACACACCAATTCCGCTACAATGGTACGACCAAACCTGTTATCTTTCACACGACTCATTCTACATCATCAATTCTACAACCAGATTACAAATTATTGATAAAGCGTCAACATCATGCCAAGCCAACGATAGATTATGCTTACTACCTCGCCATACCTATACGCCAACGATGCAAACATCCTGTATACAACACCTCATCAGGGGCACGGCAATTCCAGAACTTCAAAAATATTGCGCTTTCACCTGCAGACCAACGGTAGCAACATCAATCTTCGAGAAATCACCGGTTGAGTACTTGATAACAAATATCCTACCTTACACCAATATAAACTGCCCAACAAAAGTTATTCCGCTTAAACCTGTCAACATTGGCATAACACATCTCTCTTTACCGTGTAATTGCACCCTTCAACAAGACCAGAATATCCTTATTCATACAACGTTTCCCTGCGATTCAAGATCTCCTGCAGATTTTACACTAAAACACTTTGTTCCGCATTCCTGGACACACTTTGCTGCATTACGTTTTTCACATGTACTAGACTACTACCCACCCATCACAAACAACTTATCTCATATCCTCAACAAAAACTGGAATATTTCCTTTCCTGTCATCAAACAAGTTGACCCCTGGCCTTCTAACTTGAACAAACCAATCCAGACACCTAATCCTTGGAGTGCTATTATTGATCAAACTTATATTGTTCACTCAACAATTTATTTATGGTTAACTATTTTAACTTGTTTAAATATTTATATAATTTGTACTATAACTATACGTAAATCTCAAAATGTTCAAGGAATTTCTCCTACAGTTACTATTTCTACATTACGGTAGAAACTAAAACAATTATTTCAAATTCTTTTTCATAACATTAGAAATAAAACACGAACATGTGCATTATCATAAATTACTTATGTAAAGACTACTTGACCATCTCCTTGCAGTAAAGAAATTTTTAGATTTTTGCATTTCTCTAACGTTCACTTTTCTTTCTTATACTTTCAGTTTTCTTTCTTCGGCCATCTCCTCCTGCCCAATGTTTCGATCAAAAAAAAAAAAAAAAAAATTTTATTTTATTTTTTTTTCCCCCAACGGAGCGGCGTGTAATATTTTACCAGAAAAACGAGTTTTTTTTTCATTTTTTTGGTAAAATATTAATATCCGTTTCATTCCTGTGTGTTTTTAAACTTTCAAAATAAAATAATTCTTTTTTATTCATTCTAGATTATTTTATAAAACGTTTTTAGGCTTTATTTCTTTCGTTATCGCTAAAGCAGTAATGTAAACTTGTGGAATTCGATGATTCTGCATGCTGCACTTCCGTTGGTTAGCTCGTTCTCCGCTTCCCCCCTTGCCCCGCGCTTGCATTCCACATAGCTTTTCCCTTCTCTTTCTGTTAGAGAGAGAAATTGCACGTGTTCCTCGCTCTCTCTCTTTCTCGTTGCTCAATTACCTTAGGAGTGGGGATGTCTTTTCCTTCGCTATGCGAACGCGCTTTTTCGTTTGTCTTGTGTTGGCTGTCCTTGAAACCACATCTATTGAATTCAGGTAACATTAATTTTATCATGTTTTGTAACAAATTCCTAAATTTCAAGCCCCCTTAATTTTTTTTAATAAAATAATATTGTTTGGTGGAAACTAAAAATAAGGGGTAGTTATTTTAACAAATATATATATTTTAAAATTTATTTATTATGGGTTTTTAAATTTATTATTTCAGAGAGGGATTTTGTATACATGAGTTTCCACGTGGCGTAAAAATTTTTCATCTGCTTAGGTTTTTCTGCGTGTAAGAGTTTCAGTTAATAAAATGTTCGTTTTAACTTAAATTTAATTTTCGATTATCTTCTTCCCGTATATTTTTTTCCGTTTTATTTTTTTTGTTTTTGCTTCATAAATATTTTAATCAAAGTAACTTTCCCTAGTGTTTTATTCATTCGTTATTCTTGTTCCAATTTGTCAGTGTCCATTATTTGTTTTTTTTCGTCAGCACATTTGTTTAAATAAAAAAAACCAATTATTTTTTCGTTTAAAATTTTTACGCTTCTTTACCAAATAAATGTGCAGTTTTCATGTCATTTTCTGGTGCAGTAGTTTTTTTTCATATCGAATCCACGTGTGAATTCATGTGTACAGAATTTCTCCCTTGCCAAAATCCGTGTTCATTATTACATTCATATTTTTAATTCTGTTTATTCATACTACTAATAAATTTAAACTTGGAATTTAATCAGAGGCTTAATTAACTATTATTTAAGATACAGCGCACAAGACCCGTGAAGTCTTTTTTTTGTATTTATTTCTATTTATCTCTAATGTAGATTTATTTTTTTTTTGCTTCACGAATATTTTTTTTACATAATTTTTTTTTGTATCTAATGAAGGAATTTCATTACTGCAATTCCTTCATCTCAGTTTTTTTTATTTTACCATTTTGGAAACTCTAGTGTTCTATTTGTATACTATAGAGTTTTTCATTTAATCTCCGCTTAAGCCTGGCTGGGCTAAAAATTCGGCAACTCGTCTCCTAATAATTGTGTTTTTTTTATGCGTCTGTTTGAAAACCGATGGTTAGGCGGGTTTTTTTCTAGTAAGAGATCAGGTAGAGTTGTTTTAGAGATTTCTCATAAGTTAGTTCTTGTTTTACAATTTTTTTTAGATAAATTTTTTTTAAATTCTTCCTGAGTATAAAAAGGGTACATTTTTCTTTTTTTTCCAAATTTTTTGATTTAAATTCTAAGTCCTTAAGATCTAGTTGTGTGTTCGTTTTGTTTGAAGAATTAATTAAATTTTATAAATTAATGCAATGAATTAAAGATTAAATTATTTTTTTTGAAATTAAATTTATAACTAATAAAAAATTAAGTAATTTACGAAATTCTTTTTTTTTAAAAAACGCGTGGCTATCGATTTTCAAACAGAGGTTTAAACAACAATTTTTTTTTTTAATTAGTTTTAAGATGGGTTTTGTTCATACATATTTATCTTTCTAAGTTTAATTTTTTTTTTTGATTCATTATAAGTGCAAATTGATTTTTTTTATTATATCTCTTGCTCTCAGGAATGAGAAATTAACGTTTTTTTTTTGTAAAAGAAAATTTCTATTTTGTTTGTTTACAAAGATTCTGTTAACATCTTTGTTGGAATTATATTTCAATATGTTTGAATTAAAGTAGTTTGTTTTAAATTCATTTTTGGGTGTCAGATTATAATTTATTTTTTCTACCATTTGAACCGGCACAGATTTTCTACAATCTCACTCTCGCAGTATTTAGAGCGAGACTTGAATATCATTTGAGCTACGTTGGTTGTTTTTCACTGGGATTTCCACAATCCCTGGGTCCAGTTTCAGTTTCTGGCTGGTCTCAAAAATATCGTGGATGGTGGATGCCCCCATGGTTATTTGAGTTTCAGCGTCTTCGTGGGGTGAGCCGTTTTCCCTTTTATCCGTTTTCGGGGCGGGCCACTCTTGGATTTCTCCCTTTGGGGAATTACAACAGTGTTTTCGTCCGCTCCGAGGCCTGGTGAAGGAGAGGGTTCGGTTTTCGCCGCGGGGCGTTGTGACTTAAAATTTTTAGTTGTTTTAACTAAAAATAAGCTGTGTCGTTTCGACACACGCTACAACTCACGAAGTTTGGTGAAGGCACCTTGTCGTGTCATCTTTTTTCACCTTACAAAATTTGGTGGAAGCTTCGTTTTTCCACTACATACCTCTTTTGCAAACAGAATGACTAATTTCCAGTTTTTTTCATCCAGCTGCATCACTGCTTCTACATAGGACTCTAAATGTTAAAAATATGAAGTTGTCAGCTTATTGGAAAAGTGGCTGACATTTTAATGTAGGGATAAAGTAACAAGTTCTACAGTTATTTTCCATCGAATCCTGATTTAAATCCTATGGGTATATGTGTTATACGTACCTTGACAGCTTCTAAGATGCTTCGTTCGGCCTTAGTGTGAGCTGTATCTTTCTGATTTCTGACTATGGAAGCTTTACGGAGTACTTTCATGGCGAATATCGTGCCATTATCTTGCCCCGTACATTTACGAACTTGAAAAACTTTGCCATAACCACCTTTGCCTAAAACTTTTAACAGTTCAAAATCCTGAGGTCCCGTCTTCTCACTTCCGGGGTTCACATTTTGTTCGTTCAAGTGTAACGTTTCTAAATCTCCCGAGCTGAAACAGACATACAAAATGAATCCATACATGTAAAAGTAAAAGCAGAAAGAAAAAAAAAGAATTTTATGCCCAAGTAATTTATAAAGATGGAATCACCCAAATGAAGATTCATAAACAAATGCACCACATATTAGAGGGAATAAGAAAGAGAAGTAAAATATTCATGGACAACTAGCAAGGGTACACCAAGTAAGACGTCTCTTTCTTCAAGTATTGAACAAATGGCCTATTACGCCACCCATCTTCCATCTTTTCCTGAGTTCCGCCAACTGTGTTTTTTAATATTACCGGTTGTGAGGCCTGGGGAGGGTTAAGGAGAAGGAGGTGCAGGAGGAGTGGTTCCATCTGGCCCCTGCCTAGCGTTACAGGTGAAAACTGGTCAACTACCAGGAAGGCATAAGAGGAAGTTTCTTAACGGCCTCATGAGTCAATGAACAGGAGGTAAGTCACCGAAAAAACTCAAGAGGCTTTAAGATTGTAGCTGCACCAATCGATAAGTGCCCTGTTTGGGCAACCCAAACCCACTTCCAACCATCCAGAAGAAATTTCATACAACTGGGAATGTTAACAATATATAAAAAATACTTTCAAAATAAAAATTAACTACTATGGTTCAAAGAAACAGAAACACGAATTCACGACACTAAACATAGTTAAAGATGTAATAAAATGTGTGTATAAATTCAGAATGAGTTTAGCAGAGAAAAACGTTACGAAAGGTAAAGTACTGAAGCAGAGCAATGAAAGAAACAAAGCATTTCAGCAGGAATGGGAAGCAAGACGAGAGAAATCCACTCACTCCAAAAACACACAGAAAGGAACTCTTATAAAAATGTCTAATCAATCAAGTAATATTTTTGTTCATTTAATTACAATAAATGCAAATTAGCACAACTTTTAAACCATTGCGGTAATTGCTCTATAAATTTCATTTGGATGTCCAGTCTCATTTTCTTTCTTATTGTCCTGCTAATAGAACCGCATACAACGGTGAATTGTCCCAGTGTCCCACTCACGTCATCATCTTTGTCACAGGAAATCCTACATCCTAAATATTGTTAAATCAAAATAAAATGTCACCAGTCAAAATGGACTGGTGACATGGCTACCACAATGTCTAGATCTCATGTTAAGAGATTTTTTTCCTGTGGGGTCCGAATAAGTCAATTGTTATTCAAAACATATGTAAAAATGTAACAGTTTTGTAGCATGGAAAAGTATTTAATGTCAGTCCAACTTGTGATGATACCTTTTGAATGACTTTTTGGGTTATTGAGCCAAACAATCGTTCAAATATTTGAAAACTTCAGCGGTTAACATTGTAGGCTGGCGAGATGGTTTCTCATTAAGTACACTCCCTTTTTTTACGGAATTCATTGATCAAATGCAATATTGTCGACTTATTAGGAACAGCAGAACGGGGAAATTCCGACTGAAACTTAACTTGCACACACTTGAGATTTAAGATTTACACGCTATATAAGTCTCTACAATAAACATGCTTTCATCCTTGGAAAATCCATAGCTGACACAATGTAACCAAACGACTGCTAAGACGGCACTAATGCATGATTAGTACATTTCAATTGTCTCAGGCAGCTGGGCTTGAGTACACTGTTGCCAATATACAGTTTGGGAGACAGAAAATTTACTCATGTATTATTTTTACCTTCTTACATTCAGGGCTGCGTCCTTCAAAAAACGACTGTTATACTGTTCGCCAATTATGGCGGCATGTAGGGAGGGTAGCGAGACAGAGAGAGAATGTGTTGCGTCCGCCATTCCCCTCAACTCATTTCAATCAGTGCACGGTATTCAAGCACAATAGTGACAATACGCGGTACGGTAGGGCACTCTGCCGGCCAGTTTCATTCACTACACTCTCACAAGCTCATTTTTCATCAAAAAATTCTGAAAATATTACTTTCGCTTCCTAATGAGTCTTATTTTATTACACCATAAATGTTATTATTATACTCTGATATTTATATAAGATACGCTCGTACAAAGTTAGACGTTTAAATCTCATCGCATTTTTTGCACATCACGTAAGCTAATATAACTTCTTTTCCAGGATGACATAATATGCGTTTTATTATTTTGTTATAAAATACAAAAATTTTATTAGTAATTTGATATATGTAGGGCAGAAAGATAAACAATAAACGAGCTTGAAAAAATCACTTTTTGAAGGGAAATCAGAGATAGATCATCGTGTCTGGTGTCTTCTTCCTGTTAGTATTCCAAGAAGCTGAATCAATTTTTATAGTTGTGAACTTTATACCAAACATACGTCAAATTTTAGAAATCAACTACACACGCACAATATCAGTTGTATGAAATTTTAACAAAAAGAACCGTACAGTAAATATAACAGAATGAGGGTATGACGTAACTCTCTTTCGGGTCTGTCAAAACTTATGATGGGTACATCATTTAGAAAAAACTAATTGCCTATTACCCTAAAATGAATTGCAGACATTTTCCCCGTATTTTGTGCGCGCGCAACTAATTTCGACGGCGTGCGGCTTTCGGCAGTGACACAAATGTCAAAACGATTACCACATGAACAGAACACAACGAGTAGTGAGTACTACTTTAGAGGCAGCCTGTATCAGGCTACGACTCTGTGGGGGGGAGCTACTTACTGTGCATGTGCGGCCCGCATGCCACCGTAGTTGGTTATATTTATACAAGTCTTCTTCTACATAGGTTTTATCATTTACAGTATATGTGTCCCAGATCTTTGTTAAAACAAATTTATTTTGCTCTTGTACACTCTCGGTTGTCACATGGAACTGCATGTTAGGGTGTTACATACATTAAATCTGTGATTAATCTACAAAAATCTTTTCTATATGCTATTAACGGACAGAAAAAGAGCGATCGTATGAGCCTACTCCAGGAATTTGGAGTCTTTCCGTTAAGGCATTTATTTGTTTACAAGGTACAGTTCTTATGGGTTGATGGTAACCGTCAAGTAATAACTGATCTCAATAAAACCAATTACGGTACTAGGAACGCTGACAAAATTAAGAGTAGAAAACCGAATTGTACATTTTTTCAGAAGTCATTTCTCTATCTTGAGAGTGGTTCGTTAACGTACTTCCACCTCATATACACAGTATTATGTCACCACATCTATTAAAACGTGCCTGTAACAGACAGGTGGAGTGTCAAATTATTTACACTCTGTTCGTTGCAGGGCTAAAATAAATAGTTCTGTTTCTTATCACATGGTCAGCCAATTAAATGGCTGAATCATTTAAGAACAGAAGAGGTAGAGGTGTAAAAGACACTAACCAGAGTTATCTCCTCTGAAAGTAATGAATTTCATTGTACAGCCAGACCCTGTGGTGAATGAAGTGAAGTTGTTATTTACAGAGTGGAAAATATGTGCTTTTCAGAGGGCCCGGAATGCTGATAAGCGTACTTTTCCACTCAGTAAGGAAGGCAATGGTAAACCACCTCACTCCTCGTTTTACTTAGTAAAACCTCTAGAGGTTCAAACCAGCCTTTCGGCTGTTGACCTAAACAACAACGACATCTATGAAAATATAAACTTAAATATCATATCCTATCAATCTATGAGCAAAAACTCGAGAAATTTTTCCATGTTTTAAAATAACTGTTCTTGTTAGTTTTTACTTTTCTCTTTGCGATAGTTTACCTGTTTTTTTATGCTCATTTATTGAATTAATTTTTCCCATACAATAAAAATATCTACATTGTGTTAGTTAAAATATATTGTAAAGTAGTTAAAGTTATAAAATAAAAGTTTTTTAAAATTTCTATTGGTATTAAAAATAAAACATATTATTGATATTTTATGTAAATGTAATTGAATCATCATCATTTATTTACATTTATATTTCATATTATTATATTTATATTTATCATTTATTTTCTGGTTTAGTTTTTAAAATTCTTTTTAACGTAATCCTTGTAAGTTATTTAACTGTACTAATTTAACTTAGTAATTTTTGAAGTAGTTGTAAGTATTTAAGTGATTAAAGTTTTCTTATTCTGTATACTCCTATGCACGGACTGAACTCTTTGTTAAGAAGAGTTTTTGCATAATAGTATATTTAGTTTAAAATATTGTATACTTGTATAGCTTACTTTAGTTCAGTAATAAATCGTAATGCATATTAAATAAAATTAAATAAATAAATAAATAAATAAATAAAATAAATAAGTTGCAGAAATTATTAATAATATTCTAATAATTTTCAGAACTGAATTAAAATAATTGATAAGCTGCTATTATCAACCTATGCGAAAAAATCTGGTGTAAAACACTCACATGACTTTATCTCGGCAATGTACATAACAAACAATATAACCTAATTTAAAGAGTTAATGACACAAAATGAAAATCAACCTAGCTGGAGAATGTAAAAATACAGATAATCAACATGTGATGCTTAACTAAGCTCTGTAAAAATAATTCTTGAAATAAAGGCATAGGTGTTTTAATTTGCTATAACTTTGGTTATATACATTTTTGTCATAAAAGGCATACCAAGGCCACAATCTTAAAAAATCCCACTTTTTAACAGATTTCGATGAAAAACAAAATACGGAAAATTCAGTGATTGCTTCCAAACAAGGCATTTAGAGAAAAATTTTTAAAATAAAAGTTTTGCGTTTTTAATTTCCTACAATTTTGATTACATACAATTACGTCCTAGAATGCATATTAAGGCCGCAATCTCTAGAAAACGATTTTCTTCTATGAGAGCACAGCCTCCCCAAGAATTTCAGCAACACAATACTTTCTCTATCTTGTAGAGCACAAAAAACGTAGCAAACGGGGTGATTTAAAAAAAAATTGTAAAGCCATTTTTGAGAAAATAGCACAAAAAATGTAAAATCACACGAACAAACTACTACCTCCAGTTGACCGATTTTGATGAAAATGTTTGTGTCGGGTGCCTTCTAGTGATACCTAACTTAAGTTCCAAGATTTAACTTTGTACGATATTTCGTTCATGAAATATTTTGTTCACACACAGACAGAGAGAGACACACACAGCTAAAAACATGTTTTTTTGGGTTTAGGGGGCCTGAAAACATGTATAACCAATGAAAACTCGATTTCGAAAAATCTACATGAAAACAATTCTTTCCTTTCCTATTAATATAGGGGAAGAGAAAGTAAAAATCTCATTATATTGAAAAAAAAATTTTTTAACAATTTACTCTTTCATAAATCCTTATCGTGCCCATAAGGCACGATAAGGGGTGGTGTGTAAAATTATTTACACTCGATCTGCTGATTCCAGGACTGTAAGAAATAGTTCTGTTTCTTACAGCCAATTATGTTACTGAAGCATTTAAGAAGAGAAGAGATAGAGGTGTAGACACTAGTCACAGTTATCTCCTCTGAGAGTAATGAATTTCATTACACAGCCAGATCCTGTCATGAATGAAGTGAAAGTGTCATTTTATTGGTTGAATGTAGATGCTTTTCAGAGGGTCTGGCAAGCTGATAAGTATACGTTTTTACTTAGTGAAGAAGGCATGGTAAACCACCTCACTCCTCGTTTAACTTGGTAAAACCTCCAGAGGTTCAAACCACCCTTTTGGCTGATGACCTAAACAACAACAAATCATTACCATCGTTATCCCTCTCCCCCTTGCTCCATAATTCAACCATCTCTCCTCCATAACTAAATCCATCCGCTTCCCTCTTGGTATTTATCCCTCCATTGTCAAGTAAAGCATCCTTTATGGCAGACTTCTGTCCTCCATCGTACTGACATGAACAAACTATCTCAGCACTGTCCGTCCAACCCTCCTTAACATCCGTCCATTTCAATTGTTCCCTAATTAAATAATTTCTTACTTCATCCCTTCTTGTCTTCCCCGGTAAACACTTGGACTAGACCTATGTTGCATGGATTCTACTTTTTACCTTATTTCCACCGGTCTATATGTCTCAGCTGCATGAGTTACAATTACCACAAAGTAAACACTATATATATCCAAATTGAAAGAAACTGCACAAACTGTAAGTTTGCCATCAACAAAAATCGAAATATGGCCCCCTCTGTAGGGTAGTGGTTAGCGTGCTATCCTACAAAGCATAGTTGGCGGATTCGATTACCGGACAGGATCTGAAAATGTTCACACGTCAAAACCCGCTGTTGCAGTCCCATAACCCAAACGTAGTCACTAATAACCAAGCTGTTAATGTGATTTTACATAAACTAAAAAAAGAACGTCAAAAAACATTAACATGTATTTAATTTTTATTTACACCAATTTTCAGATCAGACAGTATAATTACTGTGAGGTTTTTGCAAGAGGGACGGAAAGCATTAGGAGAAGGACGGGAGAGAAAGGGAGCTGCCCAAAAAAGCAGAAGTTTTACTTAGATGAGACTAATCCATGAGTTAGTACTTACTCTATAATAACATTGACATTGGGATCTTGATCGTAGTCGCCCTGCAAAACACATACAAACAAACCATCAATTAAACAACAACAACAACAACAATCATAACCTAGAGAGCAATATAAAACCGAACCAATAATGTAACGGCTGCAAAATCAGTAGGTTACATTGTAATAAAATTGTATGAATGATGCGGCTAATTTAAATAACAATAAATGTAATTTAAATGTTGCATTTATTTACCTTTTTGTTACAAAAGATGTTCACAAAATGACCACCTTAAGGATTTTTATGCTTGACTAATCATATGGAGAGCTTTCATGAATGAATGAGTTATCACCAATGGCTGGTGCCCTCCATGATCCCCACAGTTGTCAACTTGCGATTTTTTTACTTTCTCCTGCCTACATGAATATATGTTGGAAGGAAGGTATTGTTTTCATGTCATTTTCAGAAATTGAGTTTTCACCAGATTTACACGTTTTCAGACCCCTCTGAACCCAAAAAATATATTTTTAGCGACTGATCTGTGTGTGTGTGTGTGTGTGTGTGTGTGTGAACAAAATATCTCAAATACAGAACATCGCATGAAGTTGAATCTTGGAACTTAATTTTAGTATACCAGAAAAAAGGACCCGAGACAAAAACTTACATCAAAATCGGTCAATCGGAAGTAGTTGTTTATTTGAATCATTTTTCACTTTTTTGTGATTTTCTCAAAAATGGCTAATACAATTCTTTTAAAAATCGCCTTATTTACTACATTTTTAATGCTGTACAAGATAGGGTAGGCAACATGTCTGCTGAAATTCTTAAAGAGGCTGTGCTCTTGTAGAAAAAATGTTTTTTTTAAGATTGCGGCCTTAATATGCATTTTAGGGTAAAAGTAAATACTATAATAAAAGTTGTAGAGAATTTAAAAACCTACACTGTTTCTTTCAAACATTTCTTTGTATAATGCTTAGTTTAGCGATAATTAGTGATTTTCTGTTGTTTTTTTTCATGAATCTGTAAAAATAAATTGATTTTTTAAAATATTTCAGCCTCAGTATGGATTTAACAACAAAAGTGTTTATAATCAAATTTATAGGAAATTAAAAGATCTACAACTTTTATTTAGAGCATTTTTTTTCTATAGAGCCTAGTTAAGCGTGAAAGAGTGATTTTCTGTTTTATTAAGTTAAACTGAGGTTAATTTTCATTTTGCATCACTCATGATTAAAGTACGATTATGTTTTTTGAGGTTAATTTTTTTGTTTATTTCTAATGTTTTACTCCTAATGTTAGGTTATACTGTTCATTATTTTCATCGGCAGGAGAAAGTCGCGTGAGTGTTTCACACCAGATTTTTTCTTTGGGCTACTTAAAGAAGAGAGTTTATGCATCTATTCCCCACGATATTGATAAACTAAAGGTGAACATTCAACAAAAACTTAACGCAACGACAACAACGTTTTGCGTCAGACGTCTCTTCATACGATCAGTCGAACACAAGAATGCTTCAATATTCAGGGTGGTCATTTTCAACATCTTTTCTAACAACAATACCTTTTTAAAAGGTATTGCTTGAGTCTCAGCTCCGTGTAGTTCACAGTTGCTGCATTTGTAGTGGTAGCGCGCATTAACTAGACTAAACAAATATTCTTATCATCCGGAGCATTAATTTAACAAATACCGACCAGGTTATTAACTTGGTCGGATTCATAATATTTAATTTACCAATTTATATCAAAATATGTAAATAAACAAATGTAATAAATGCAAACAAATATGTTAAATACGGGAAGTTTGAAAACGAATGTTTTGTATCAGAGTAATACAACAATCGTTTTCCCAGCATGCGTCACTCATTCATTATACCTCACCCGTACCCTTCACCCCCCAACTACACGGAGCTTGGAACCACACAATAAATAAATGCAACATTTAAATTACGTTTAACGTTATTTGTTATTTAAATTATCCCCATCATTCATACAATTTCATTACAATGCAGCGTTTTGTGTTAAACATTATGGATTCAGTTTTATGTTGCTCACCCTGTACTTTATTACACATTAAATTTAATAACTAACAAACAGGTTACAGGTACAAGACGGGTACAAAGTAGTACACTTGAGTTACAAGACTGGCTTAGGTTTTAATGAGGGGTGTAAACGCTCACACAACTTTCTCTTGCCAATGCAAATAATTAACAACATAACCTAACATTTCTGCCCATTAAGCTGGCCCTAGACGATAAGTCTGATTGATCAAAAGATTGAACAAACAGACTGAAGTGAGGTTCAATCATTTCTTCAGTCGTTTGATCAATACCTTTTAGGAGTGTTGTAGCTGTCTCGTTTCTTTTCCCAGTTTCGTCTGCTAAGTTTTTCTACTCATTTATACGATTTTCTACATTTTTCGTTTGTACTTTTCGTTCGCGGTGTTGTGCTGAAACAATGAGTTCCAACCCGGATTTGTCCTTCCTTTTACTGAGTGTAGCTGCCCTCCAACAGAAGAGAAAGGATAATAATAAAAATAACAAGAGGGAAAGGCGGTGGTCAAAATAATGGTATAAAATGAGAAACCGTTTCAGTCATGAACATCTTCTCAGCGTTCTGCACGATACGGAGCCAGAGGATTACAAGAACTTTCTGAGAATGAACGATGAAAGTTATGACATGCTGTTGGAGTTTGCAAGACTAAAAATCGAGAAAAAGGACACCGTTATGCGCGAAGCGATTCCTGCAAACCAGAGGTTATCAATCACATTGAGGTACCTATCTACAGGCATGGATTTGGAGGACCTAAAATTCATTTTTTTCATCAAGTGTGTAGCCCGGTTTAAATATTCTCAATGCTGTCAACATTTTGTCCCAAGCTGTGCTTTTTTTTACTGCGATTAAAATAATCTTTGTCCTTCACTTGCCACAACACTGGTTGATCACGGTATAATTCAATCAGCATACTCGTGAATTCGCGTTCTGATTGAGTTTCACCCTTTGCCAAAGAAGAAGAGTTGAGGGGCGTGGGCGACGAGGGGACCGACATCGTTGGTGCCGAGCGCGTGACTGAGGGAAAGATTGATCAAAACGCTACTAGACGCTCAATCGCCCTCTTTAGTCGTTTGTCTAAATCAAAATTTCTATCAATCTCCTTTAGTCATTGGCTCAATCGTCAAACACACTTGTCGGCCGCATTGGCGCAGTTGGTAACGTGCTCGCCTCTCATCATGCGGTCTTGGGTTCGAATCCCATTCAGGCACGGCATATTTTCATACGTTACAAAAATCATTTCATCATTCACCGTCTGCATTAGCAGTAATTGCAGAACAGTCGGACGTTAAACCAAAAAAAAAAAAAAAGAAAAAAAAAGTCAAACACACTTCTCGACGCTCAATCATGACTGTCTCGGTCGATTGATCAAAAACTTTTGATCAAAAGACTGATCGTCTAGGGCCACCTTAACAGACAGGTGGAGTGTCAAATTATTTACACTCAATCTGTTCGTTGCAGGGCTAAAATAAATAGTTCTGTTTCTTATCACATGGTCAGTCAATTAAATGACTGAATCATTTAAGAACAGAAGAGGTAGAGGTGTAAAAGACACTTATCAGAGTTATCTCTCTGAAAGTAATGAATTTCATTGTACAGCCAGACCCTGTGGTGAATGAAGTGAAGTTGTTATTTACAGAGTGGAAAATATGTGCTTTTCAGAGGGCCCGGAATGCTGATAAGCGTACTTTTCCACTCAGTGAGGAAGGCAATGGTAAACCACCTCACTCCTCGTTTTACTTAGTAAAACCTCTAGAGGTTCAAACCAGCCTTTCGGCTGTTGACCTAAACAACAACAACCTAACATTAGTAATAAAACACTAGAAATAAACAAAAAAACTAACCTCAAAAAAAAACCTTATTTTAATCATGAGTGAATGACGGAAAATGAAAATCAACCTCAGTTTGGCTTAAAAATACAGAAAATTACTCTTTCACACTAAACTAGGCTCTGTAGAGAAAAATGCTTGGAATAAAAGTTGTAGATCTTTAATTTCCTATTTTATTGTATACCCTTTTGTCATAAAATGCATACACAGACTGAAATCTTAAAAGCTCGATTTTTTTACAGATTTTCATGAAAAAAGAAACAGAAAATCACTAATTACCGCTAAAGTAAGCGTTATACAAAAAAAGTTTGAAATAAAAGTTGTAGGATTTTAAATTCTCTACAACTTTTATTATATATTATTTTGCGTTAATGCATAGTAAAGCCGCAATCTTAAAAAAACAATTTTTTTTTGAGAAAAAAGCCTTTTAAAGAATTTTAGCAGACACCTACCCTATCTTGTACAGCATAAAAAGTAAATGAGGCAATTCTTAAAAATATCGTAAGAGCCGTTTTTTAGAACATTGCAAAAAATACAAAAAATAACACGAATAAACTACTTCTTCCTATTGGCCGATTTTGATGAAAATGTTCAAGTCGGGTCCGGTAGCAGTATCTAATTCAAGTTTGAAGTTTGAAGTTTGTACGATGTTCCGTTCTTAAGATATTCTGTTCACACGCACGCACACACAGACCAATCGCTACTTTAAGCAGGAAATTAATTTAGCGTCATCTGTTTCCGTTAAGTGTCTGTGGCTTCTATGTTTGCCACACAACAAACTTCACTTTCCTTTGCCAATGGCAACCAAATTTAGATGTTATGGCATAAAGAGATGCACAGTCTGACTTTGTCCACCAGTTTTACTCTATGAAAGTAACTAAATCGGGAATTTAGGGAAAAAATTATGTGGCTAATATACAGTATGCTTACACAGCGTCTCACGAGTAACGCGACATAATTCTGAGGTGAATTTCTCTCATTAAACTAATGAAAAAAGTTCACATAAACATACGCCCGGAAGCGCATCGTTAGCAAGTTACAGCTGGCGAAAATTTTCGTCCAGGTTTCACTTCCCCCGCAGAAATGTTTAGAGCTTTGTGAAGCTGAACAGATTTTATGTAGAATGAGCTAAAAAAATCGAATAAAACAGGCCCCAGATCTGCAATTAGAGTAGTTTTGAAACATCTGACAAAATACACCGAATTCGGTCTCGAAAACTGTTTTTAATGATAAAAACGGGGAAAATATTGAAAAAAATCCTACACCAATATTCTTCAAGTTAAGTTTAAATACAGGTAGGGTATTGTTTTTTCTCAATATTGTTACTGTACTTAATAATCAAATATGAACTCATTGAGTATATGACATCATTAAATAAATTAATTTAACATAATTACATTAAATATTATTGAATAATTTTAAGATTTCTATAAATAGTTTAAAATTAACT
Organism: Catonia carolina; assembly: GCA_035578175.1. Lineage (NCBI taxonomy): Eukaryota > Metazoa > Arthropoda > Insecta > Hemiptera > Achilidae > Catonia > Catonia carolina. The sequence goes on from JAQMRL010000004.1 coordinate 8,973,064, forward strand.
TGAAAAAGAAAAAACTTTAACGTTAACTTGAAAAATATAGATATATGATTTTTTCTGCCCATAACAGACAGATGGAGTGTCAAATTATTTACACTCGATCTGTTAGTTGCAGGGCTAAAATAAATAGTTCTGTTTCTTATCACATGGTCAGCCAATTAAATGACTGAATCATTTAAGAACAGAAGAGGTAGAGGTGTAAAAGACACTAATCAGAGTTATGTCATCTGAAAGTAATGAATTTCATTATACAGCCAGACCCTGTGGTGAATGAAGTGAAGGTGTCAATTTTCAGAGTGGAAAATATGTGCTTTTCAGAGGGCCCGGCATGCTGATAAGCTTACTTTTCCATTCAGTGAGGAAGGCATTGGTAAACCACCTCACTCCTCATTTTACTTAGTAGAACCTCTAGAGGTTCAAACCAGCCTTTCGGCTGATGACCTAAACAACAACACAGCTTCACAACGCTCTAAACATTTCTGCGGGGGAAGTGAAACCCGGACGAAAACTTTCGCCAGTTGTTAACTCGCTAACGATGCGCTTCCGGGCGTATGTTTATGTGAACTTTTTTTCATTAGTTTAATGAGAGGAATAAACCTCAGACGTACGTGGCGTTACTCGTGGGACACCCTGTATATGTAACAACCGTATTAAGGGTTAAAATAAAAATCGAGTTAAATTAAAATAACCCAATTCCCATAGAACAACATTGATAAACTTGGGCCAATTTACGCAGAAAAAGTTGTTATACAGTAACAACTAAAAGTAAAAACTAAACTAAACAAAAAAGTAAAAAACGGATAGCCTACACGCGTGCGCGTGCAGACACACAATGTAATTGTCAATTAATATAATTAAAATTAATTGACAGTTTGATCAACTGAACGAAATCAAAATGATTAATAGGATTCGTACAAAAAGTGGATATTTGTGAGGAAACCTTGAACGACCTTGCCAATAATTACATTCTAGGTTATTCACCTTGAAACTGAATTACAACACACACTACTCTACTAAACTTATTGGCTTATCATGTACAGTTTCACAGACCGCGTAAAGTAACTTAAGACATTCGTCAAATCTCTTCAAAGCTGTTTATAATGAACTGTTCGTAACACCAATATGGAATTTTATAAAGGGATTCGTAAACAAAATATGAATGAAAGACCTGAAAAAATTGTGTGAAAACATACACAACTTTCTCTCGCCAATGTAAATAATAAAAAGACAACTTTTTGATTTTACTCATGAATGACGAAACGAAAAGATTGAAATAAAAGTCTAAGGTAGTTTTAATTTTCTATAACCGAGTATATATAGGCTACACTTTTGATTAAAGCTGCAATCTTACAAAAGCCATTTTGCCACCGATTTCAATGAGAAAAAATTGGTGTGAAACACTCACACTGTTTTCTCTTGCCAATGTAGATTATGAACTATACAACCTACGTTTGATCACGTGTAAACAATGTAAAATGAAAAATATAACCTAATACGTATTTTAATCATGAGTGAATGACGCAAAATGAAAATCAATCTCCGTTGCACTTAGAAGTATGGAAAATCAATAATTACCTCTTAATTACTCAGCAGAGAAAAATGCTTAAAATAGTTGGTTTTTTAAATTTCCTATAACTCGGATTAAATACACTTGTAATAGAATGCATAACATACTAAGGCCGCAATCTTAAAAAGAAAGATTTCTACGAGAGCTCAGGCTCCCCAAGAATTTCAGCAACATTGTAGAGCATAAAAATTAACAGTAAATGAAGCGATTTAAAAAGAATGGTACGAGCGCCGTTTACGAGAAAATCGCAAAAAGTCTAAAATCACACGAATAAACTACTACTTTCGGTTGACCGATTTTGATGAAAATGTTCGTACCCAACTTAGGTTTCAACTTTGTGCGATACTCCGTTCACCCTCACGTACACACACGCACGGGTGCGCACACCTAAAAATCGCTAAAAACATTCTTTGTTGAAGGCGCCTGAAAACGTGTGTTTCCAGTGAAAACTCGATTTCTAAAAATCGACATGAAAACAATATTATAATTAACGCAGTTTCGAAATTTCGCAACCATAATTTTCAGATATTTTCACCCTATTATAACGCCTGCCTTGTTTTAAAAAAAAATCTGGTGTGAAACACACACAACTTTCTCTTGCCAATGGAAATAATTGAAAATATAACCTAACATTAGAAATAAACAAAAAACGAACATCAATAAACATAACCTAATTTTAATCCTGAGTGAAAGACGCAAAATGAAAAATCGACATCAGTTTGGCTTAAAAATACGGAAAATCACTCTTTCACGCTAAACTAGGCTCTGTAGAGAAAAATGTTCTAAGTAAAAGTTGTACAGAAAGTAAAAAATGGCACATTCTGTTGCCGTAGTTGAGGAAACAGATGTTTACTTTCTCTTGTCTATATGAATATATAGAAAGGAAAGTTTTGTTTTCATATCGATTTTAAGAAATCCACTTTTCACCGGATATACACGTTTTCAGACCCACTAAACCCAAGAAAGATGTTTTTAACGATTGGTCTGTGTGTGTGAACAAAATATCTCAAGAACCCAGAAAAATAACGTTTTATATTGATCGGGGTATAATTACATTATCATTATTACTGGTCTGTAAAAGATGTAATGATATTACGTAACGTAACACAATTCAAGGTCACACAAAGCCTACCGATTACAAAAATCATCATCAATCATTTGACAAACCTCGGACCTTATCTTTTCACATGGACAACTTACTTCATTCCAGTTCCGCTAGATGGACTGAACAGCTGAGTAAACAGTACGCCTACACGCCCTCGTGTGTGTGTGTGTGTGCTTTAGTTACTGTGGCCTACACGTACAAGCCATCTAACAACTTTTCAATTGTACAATTTTGTACAATAAACAGATGTTTTAATTAAATTTTACAATTTTATAGAAAAATCTTTATGAAAATATTTGTTCAAAATGGTGTTAATTTTATTATTGTTTTCATGTCGATTTTAAGAAATTGAGTATTCACCGAAAAATACGTTTTCAGGCCCCTAAACTCAAAACATGTTTGTTCGATAAAATGTTAGGTGTGTGTGTGAAGGAGTGGGTAAACAGAATATCACCCGAAGTTGAAACTTAAGTTAGGTACCATAAGGTGATCCAAAGCGAACTTTTTCATTGAAATCGCACAACTAGGATTAGTTTAAATTAGTAGTTATATGTATTAGGTTATGGTTTTCATTATTTACATTGGCAAGTGAAATTTGAGTCAGGGTTTCACACCAGATTTCTTTTTTTTTATGAAACAATGTCTTAAATTTTTGTAAATTTTATTCAGATCAAACAAACATAAACTACCGGGTGATTTTTTAGTCCTGTTACCCTATTGTAAGTGTGTGGTAATTTATTTCTAATAAAGGGAAATTTTGTTTTGTCGTACGAAGTTGGTAGCCCTACTCAATCGGTATACACACGGCAGTGCGAGTTGATTAACCTTGAGCTGTGTAACATTTTGTGTGGATTCCGGTCGTCTTATGAACAGAATGTCTTTTACCATTGAACAACGGGTTTTCATTATTGAACAATATTTTGCTACGAAATCGTACATGAGTGTAAAAGATGCATTTAAAATTAAATTTGTTGGTGTACCTCCGCCAAAAAAAATGTCAATTTCTAGGCTAGCAAACCGATTTCGAGAGACAGGTAGTGTTTACGACAGAAACGTAGCGGTTGACCAACTGTCTTGACAGATGACGTTATAGAGAATGTGAAAACAAGATTACTCAATTCTCCACGGAAAAGTGTACGAAAACTTTCCTCGCAAGTTGGTTTATCATATTCGAGTGTTCAGAAAGCTGCTAAAAAATTGCATATGTATCCGTATCGCGTACGATTAGTCCAAGAGCTTCAACCTCCAGATTTAAACTAGCGATTGCAATATTGACGTTGATTTACGTCATTCGTAAATGATAACGGAATCGAATCTTTGAACACAGTGTTCTTTAGTGATGAAGCTTGGATCCATCTAGACAGTTATGTGAACACTCAAAACACTCGAATTTGGGCGGCTGAAAATCCTCACGCCGTTCACGATAAATCTTTACATCCTGCAAAAATTGGTGTGTGGTGTGCGATATCTCGTCAGCGTATAGTCGGACCCATTTTCTTCGAACAGACTGTAAATGGTGAAGTGTACAGGAATATTGTGCACCAATTTGTGGCTCTACTGGAACCTCAAGAACGGTATTGCTGGTTTCAGCAAGACGGCGCTACCTGTAGCACGTCTCGAGAAACCATGGATTTTCTGCAAGAGTTCTTTGGTGGTCGAATAATAAGCAAAGGTTTATGGCCTCCAAGGTCGCCAGACCTCACAATATTGATGAACTTAAAGCCAATATTACAGACTTAATCACAAATGTTTCCAGTGCAACTCTCAAAAAGGTTTCTGCTAATATGGTGAAAAGAGTCAAAGCGTGTATAACCTCAATGGGTGGACATTTTGAGCATATTCTTTAAAAATCTTTAGGAACTAAGAAATGTGAGTAATAAAATATTAAATTTCTTTTGTATATAACAACTATACATTTTTATTACAACTAAATTTCCGTTTTATAAATTACATTAAAAATTGGGTAACAGGACTAAAAAATCACCCTGTATATTGTTCATTACCTACATTGGCAAGAAAAAGTCGTGTCAAATTTTCAGCAAAATTCTTTCCTCCAAATTAATTCCTAAATTACTTTTAGCTTGAACAGATTTATATTAACGCGTTAATTAATTAAGAAAAAAGTCATTTAGGAATAGGAAGGAAAAAAATTGGTGTGAAGCATACACACACACGACTTTTTCTTTCCCATGAAAACAATCCAATATAATAATGTTATGTTTTTTGTATTGGGGAGCTCCCAAATTCCCCTACACCCCGCCGTCACCACCCACTGCTATGGCTGGTCGCAAGAATGCGAGGTGGTACAGTAGAACAGCAATAGAATATCGCCTCAGTATACTGCACTATAAAGTTTAGTATTAGTTTAGTATTAAGTTATACTATTAGTATAACTTAACTCTTTATAGGTCTGTGGTAGGTATACTTATCAGTGGCAATAAGGTCGATTTTTTTAAGAATAAGCTATGCAGTTGAACCCTATTGGCATTTTTTGGTTTTATAGATGTTCTCTGGTAAGTAGGCTATCCACATATTGAAATTAGCGCGGAGTGACCATTTGCTTCATGAGTTACACGAATGTGGTAAGGATTCATACCAGCGTACGCTACCATGTTGTTTTGTTGATACTTTTGTACAGTGCTTAGAAAATTCCAGTTTTTTACGGGAAAGCAAGCATTCATGCTAATATAAATTTAAGTTATTCGACACATTTTTCTGTTATATAGAACTACAATTTGTTTTAATAAGCATTCTTACCACTAACTATTATGTGATTCCCATTTCAATAAGTAAACATTCCTCGGTAAGTATTCTTACCAGGGCTTGACATCAAAACAAAGAAATATCTTACTGTTCTGGAACTAGAAATACATTATTCAAGTCTCTATAAAACAAAATTTAACATTTTACAACTTGCATATTTTTTCCCGTAGTACTGCCCTATAACGGGTTAACGTAGTCATTCTTTCTTCACTAGAAAACAGTCAGCCGCCGAGCCCAACATACACCACATAGACACGAATAACCTAATATTAGTAATAAAACGTTAGAAATAAACAAAAAATTAATCTCAAAAAAACATAACCTCATTTTAATCATGAGAGAAAGATGGAAAATGAAAATAAACCTCGGTTTGGGTTCATATAACACAGAAAACCACTCTTTTACGCTAACATAGGCTCTGAAGAGAAAAATGCTTGAAATAAAAGATTGAAGATTTTTCATTTCCTATAACTTAGATTATATACACTTTTGTCGTAAAATGCATACTAAGGCTGAAATCTTGAAAAAAACCATTTTTTAACAGATTTTCATGAAAAGACAAGAAAATCACAAATTACCGCTAAACTAAGCGTTATAGAAAAATTTGTTGAAACAAAATTTATAGATTTTTAAATTGTCTACAACTTTAACGTTTGCGGCCTTAAATATTAAGGCCGCAATCTTTAAAAAAGCCATTTTTTTCAACGAGAGAACCACCTCCCCAAGAATTTCAGCAGACATGGCGCCTAGCTTATCTTGTAGAGCATAAAAAATGTAGTAAATGAGGCGATTTTTTAATAAAATCGCAGGAGCCGTTTTTGAGAAAATTGGAAAAAAGTGAAAAATGACAAGAATATACGACTATTTCCGGTTGACCGATTTTGACACAAATGTTCCTGTCGGGTCCTCTAGTGGTACCTAACTTAAGTTCCAAGGTTCAACTTCCGTGCGATGTTCCGTTCTTGATATATTTTGTTCACACACACACACACACACACAGACCAATCGCTAAAAACATGTTTTTTGGGTTCAGGGAGTCTAAAAACGTGTCGACTCGGTGAAAACTCAATTTCGAAAAAATGACATGAAAACAATACTTTCCTCCCTATATATTTATATAGGCAAGAGAAAGTAAAAAAAAAGCTTTTTTCTACGAGAGCACAGCCTCCCGACGATTTTCAGCAGTCAACAGAGGGTTGTCCCCTTTAATATTAAATATACTTTTGTTTTTGTACAGACAAGTCACATGTTTAAAAAAATTGAAAATTAGACTTAGGTGTTTCTGAGATAAATTGGAGTGAAATGTTAACTAACGTTGTTTTCTGTAAAATACGTTGTTAGACCAAAAGAAAATTGTGCTGTACAATAGCATTCATTTACTTATTTCAGTAGTTAACATCATGACTTAAAATAGGTTTCTGCAATAATAAAAATTGAAATTCTTAACTTTCTTCTTAACGTGCCTGTCCGGTTCGAACGTTGGCTACCATCATAGCTATCTTGGTCCTGTCCTCTGCAATGCGGAAAAGTTGGGCTGAGCTTTGTCCATACCAGTCTCTCAGGTTAGCAAGCCAGGATATTCTTCTTCGGCCTGGCCGTCTTCCACCATCCAATCTACCCTGCAAGATGCACTGCAGTAGTTCATCTTCATCGTTGTCATAAACAGTAGCTATACATTTTAAAAAGATTCTTACATAGAATCTTTTGCATAGCCTCTTCAACTAAAAAGTAGACCTTAATCTTCAAAAGAACATCCACTTTCACTTTTAAATTAGAAGGAACCTTTATATCCTTAAGGATAAGCCCATAACAGACAGGTGGAGTGTGAAATTATTTACACTCAATCTGTTTGTTGTAGGGTTAAAATAAATAGTTCTGTTTCTTATCACATGGTCAGTATCTTATCAAATGACTGAATCATTTAAGAACAGAAGAGACAGAGGTGTAAAAGACACTAGTCAAAAATTATCTCCACTGAGAGTAATAAATTTCATTATACAGCCAGACCCTGTAGCGAATGAAGAGAAAGTGTCATTTGCAGAGTGGAAAACATGTGCTTTTTAGAGGTCCCGGCATGCTGATAAGCATACTTTTACATTCAGTGAGTTGTAGCAATGGTAAACCACCTCACTCCTCGTTATACTTAGTAAAACCTCTACAGGTCAAACCAGCCTTTTGGCTGCTGACCTAAACAACAACAAAGCCTTTTTTAGTGTTATACGTACACTTAAGAAAAGCCAGAGTTATGTGATTGTTGTTGGGATGTTGTTTACATTCAGTTAGTTCTAAAATACACTAAAGAAAAAAGTATGTAAAATTTTGGCTTATCGGCTTTCTGAAACGACTGATTCATTTAAAAATAATTCAAAATTCTTTGAGTTCGAATAAATTTTTGTTACTGTTTTTGAAAAAGTGAACGCACATAAAGAACATAAACAGGAGTTCGGATAGGAATGATTAAGGCGGTTCTTCATTTGAAGATAAAATATTTTATTTTAACAGGGATCTAAGTAGGTATAGAAGTTCAGATGAGATTCCGTGAGATACTACACTTTTCTACGTCTAGATCTGGACACGAAAAGTTTACAAAATTCAAGTGTTCAGATTATGGTTATATCGACGTAGGGGAGGCCGGGGAAGGTTGTAACACCGTACATAAATCGGGTACCTGTCGGTAGAATTAATTGTTGATTCCAGAGAAGAAGAAGCCTTGTACTACATCATACCAATGTGAGTTTAGTGTTTTTGACCAATTTTTGGTGGAAAAAAATTTAGGAAGGAAATACATCTACTTTTTACAAAAGTGAGTAAATTTTCAAGAATTTTATTTTCTCATTATTTCAAATGTTCATTACAAAGTTATGAAATGTAATGATCATTTTAAATACCCAACAAAATATCACATTTCTCGTTGTATATGTCTGATTATTCAGACAAGTCTTGTTAGAAACATGTAGACATATTTTGTGTAATGGCGTCGTACAGGGTTGGTTGTAACACGATGCCCGGGGATAGTCGTACAACTGGAATGTCCGTTACAACCTTCCCCACATATTTCTTAGTATTATTTAGTTATTCATATTTCTTAGGGATGAAAATTCTTTTTTTCGTAACTCAGACTATATTTTTTACTAGTACTTAAAATGTTGGCTCGTCATGAGTAGAAAATATTGTTCAAAAACATTCTAAAGAGCAATGTGAGTAGCTAACTAGTATTTATATTTTTTAATTATTTTTACTGTAGATAGGTGTCCTTGAATTAAATAATTAATTATCTTAATCTTATTACAAAAACTCTCTTATTTAAATTTCAGATTAGGAATCCGAAAAAGAAAACTGACAGAGGTAATACACCACTTCTGATTAAGGAGATGTCTACTCAAGCTGTTACTAAAAGATTTTCTGTGCGGGAGGCAGCCAGGATGCATAAAATCTCCCATGTTAGTCTCGAAAGATTCATCGCCCGGAATCTTTCTATCGTACTAGGAGAGTACGTTTTCCTGTTTTTCGACTTGGACTTCTGAATTTTCGACAAAAAATTAAAACGATGTTACTTCTTGAAGATACCACCAGTGAAAATGAAGATTGTTGTTGTTTAGTATGCCTTGGACCACTTACTAAAAGTAAACCGGGGAAGAATGGGTTCAATATCTAAACTGTAGCAGTGGTCAATTTTTCTTGCATTAAAATATCAAATAGGTCGGTCAATATTTATCAAAACTGTCTTTGAGAAGTCCTACCTGAGTAAATATTATTTTGCATAATTTTTATTAAGTGAGAAATTATTGTTTTTTGTTTATCTTAATTAAAAATTGTGTAAATAAGAATTTGTTTACTACTTTAATTTACTTTTATCTGTTTATTAACCATTTTAAGAAAGAAATTCATTTTCGTTTTTTTATAATGTTACATTTAATCATAAAATTAAGTACTGTCAAATTAAATACTATGTGACATGTTTAAAAAATAATTAAAAGAAAAATATAAATAATTTTGGTGTAGTCAGTTTATTGTTATAACCAAACTTTTATAAATGTGTTATGATCGTCCCCTGGTGCGGGGTTGGTCCTAACACAGTACACGGAACTTTCCTATAAAAAAATCTACGCATTATTTTTATAATTGATAGTAATGGTACCCTCAAGACAAATTATGTAAGAAAACCAATACCCATTAAAAAAAATTGTTATAGTGCATTCAAATACTGTATTATAAAAAATTAAAAACCTTGCTTGTGTTACGACCATCCCCGGTCTCCCCTATTACAAGAATTTATAGGCGGAGAGAACGAGGTATACGAGGTCTGTTCAAAAAATAACCGAACTTTTTGAATTACACGCTAACAGGGATATTTAGAGACGTGCGGTTGGTAGCACACTGCTCTACGTCTTTCTTTGTTAAACAAGTGTTTTTGGATTGTTGATATTTCATTTACTTTTCATGGTGTTGTGTTTTTAGTACGACGTGTTTAAGTGCTAGTGACGATTTTTGTAACGTGAAATTTTTGTCAACCCATTGTGAACACTGCACTTTTGTCTTAATGCCGTAGCCGTAAACCCAGTTTTCGTCTCCTGTTATGATCCTTTACCTGAATGTTGTATCATCATTGGCTTGTTCAAGAAGTCCCGACAAACGTCCACATGATGTTCTTTTTGCTGTTCGGTAATCGAACGGGGAACAAACTTTGCTGCAACTCGATGCAAGTTCAATTTTTCAGTCCAAATTTCATGGTACGATCCAATTGAGATGCCAACCTCTTCTGAAAGTTCTCTGACAATCAATCGGCGATTTACACGCACCAGATCATGGATTTTCCTAACGAGGGTGCCATCAGTTGAAGTCAAAGGCGTTCCAGGTCGAGGGTCATCTTCAATTGACTGGCGACCACTTTCAAATTGAGAAAACTATTTACAACAATGCGTACAACTCAGAGAATCATCTCCTTAAGCTTGTTTCAAAAGTTGAAATGTTTCTGTGAAAGTTTTCCCCTGATTCACGCGAAATTTCACGTTGCACCTTTGTTCCCGAATTTTGCACATTACAAAAATCGTCACTAGCACTTAAACACGTCGTACTAAAAACAGAACACCACGAAAATTAAATGAGATATCAACAATTCAAGAAAATGCGTTCACAAAAGGAATGACGTAAAACAGTGTGACACCAACCGCACGTCGCTAAATATCCCCATTAGCGCGTAATTCATAAAGTTCGGTTATTTTTTGAACAGACCTCGTATAAGGAATCATTAGTTAAGATTCATAATGTGTCATTGAATATGTTATAAGTTAATAAAATAAATGGAAAAAAGTTCCAATATCTTTGACAAGCAGATAACATTTACAAGTAAACAGACCAACCCTACCATTCTTATCAGTGAGCAACAACGAAATCCGTCATAATTTTTTAATTTCAAAATATTTAGAAAAAAGTGACAAGATAAATTTACAAGTAGTAGTCAGCCTCAGTAAAATATTAGGTCACTTTAAGTAGTTAAGTAACACCGGTTAAATAAGTGACTTGTAAGGTGACCAGCCATCAATGAAAAAAATTACTGCCAGACTATATATTATTATATCAAATCCAAGGTCATAGATGCTACATAAACATAGAGTTGTCTATACTACCGGGTGATTTTTTTAGTCCTGTTACTCAATTGTTAATGTCTGGTAATTTTTTTCTAAGAAAGGGATATTTTGTTTTGTGACACAAAGTTGGTAGCCCTACTCAACCGGTATAGATACGACAGTTTGAGTTGATTCTCCTTGAGTTGCGTAAAATTTTGTGCTGTTTCCAGTTGTGTTACGAACAGAATGTCTTTTACCCTAGAACAACGGGTTTTCATTCTTGAACAATATTTTGCTACAAAATCGTATGCGAGTGTAAAAGAATCATTTCAAATTAAATTTTTTGGTGTTCCTTCACTCTATTCTAGTCAATTTCTAGGCTAACTAACTGATTTTTAGAGGCAGGTATTGTTTGCAGCAGAAAACGTAGTGGTCGACCAACTCTCTTGACAGATGACGTTAAGAGAATGTGAAAACAAGATTGCTCAATTCCCCATGGAAAAGTTTACAAAAACTTTCCTCGCATGTTGATTTGTAATGTTCAAGTGCTCAGAAAGCTGCTAAAAAATTGAAATTGTATTCGTATCACATACGATTAGTTCTAGAGCTTCAGCCTCCAGATTTAAACAAGAGATTGTTTTAGGATAAAAGACATTCTGTTCGTAGCACGACCGGAAATGGCACAAAATTTTACACAGCTCAAGGAGAATCAACTCACACTGCCATATCCATACTGGTTGAGTAGGGCTACCAACTTAGTGTCACAAAACAAAATTTATTTTTTTTAGAAGAATATTACCAGATAATAACAATTGGGTAACAGGACTAAAAAATCACCCAGTATAAGTACAGGAATCATAATTATGCTATTTCTAGGGAAACCGAACCTAAATCTTTACAAACGGGAATGCGGGTGTTACGGCTTTCTTCTTGTCATTGTAAATGGAAACGTAATCGTGAGAGAATGACACTAAATGAAAACCAACTTTTGTTCGACTTAAAAGTACGGAAAATTACCAATTAAATTGACATAAAACTAGGCTCCGTGAAAAAATGTTCGAAACAAAGATTTTCAGGCGTTTTAATTTTCTACAACTTTGATTAAATAGGCCTTACAAGTTTTGCCCCACAATACGCTCCAAGGTCACAATTAAAAAAAAAAAAATCTGGTGTGAAACACTCACAAGACTTTCTCTTACCAATGCAAATAATTAACAACATAAACTAACTAATTAGTAAACATTAGAAATAAATAAAACATTTAAACAATACTTTCCAACAGTGTCTCATATGAAGTATAAAACTGTACGTAACGGGCTATATCTGGAAATTCTAACCTTTTAGAGGCCTCGGAGTGAAAAAATATATTGAGGCCTTTGTTGTTCCTCACCCTCTAAACACCCCCCCCCCACCACCACCAAGGAAAAATCCAAAATCTGAGGTACGACCCCCACAGGGACTCAAAAATATGAAAATATGTCGTAACTCCAAAATGGCTTACGATATTGAGCTTGGACCTCTTTTTAATTGATTTCTCGACTCAGAAAAATAGACACTTTTACTAACCTAATACCAATTACGTTAACTTTGCCTCAGACATTTCTTAAAAGAAAAGTTTTGAACAGTGGCGGAATCGACTGGTAGCCAATTCGCCCGAGTCACACATGGTGTGGTGGCCAAGCGACTCGATGGTGCGTCAGCGTTGTTCATAGTTGTGATTTCAAATCTTCACATTAGTGTACTAGTATATACAAAATAATAATCAAAGTTATTCTACATTTTATTATCTTACTCATTCATGTACCGCATGAAAAAATAGTTACTTTAAACATCTTCAATGATTGCGTTTGTTTATTTTTTTAAAATCATTCGTTAACAAATTATTGCTAATTTTGTTAAGTCTATTATTCCTAGCGCTTTTTTTGGTTTATTTTATTTCTGGTCTTGCAGCGAAGCGCACAGGAACTTCTAATATTTCATACAGAGCAGAAGAACGTAAAATATATCTGTGACAAAGAATGCTCTAGAACAGCGGTTCTCAAACTTTTTTGGTGGCATACCACTTAATATGTCTTGACATGTTCACGTACCACCAGTGGTTCTATCTCAAAATAATTTTGTATAAACGTGGTCAAGGGCACAGATGAAGGGGAGGTGCGCGTGTATCATACACTTATAACATTACTATAAATAAATAATACACACTGATTAGTCAGTGACCACTTTTTATTTAGGTATACAAATTAGTGTTCAATCAAATTAATTTTTTGAACTGGCTTAAAACACTTCAAACAAAACCTTGTTCACTATGGTAAAATCAAACGGAAATAGAAGTACTTTATGAAAAAAACGTTTAAACAATTATATTTAAAACTCATACATGAAAATTAAACATTATAACAAGATTTTGCTGCTCGGAAATTCACGGCTCACAACCACAGAGCGTTCTTGATTTAACGGTTTTATTTTCTTTTGCTCGAGAAAGAATGAATGCACGAACGATTCCATACAGGCTGTGTGACGAGCAAATCTCACACACATGCACGAATTTTGCATTCTCCTTTTCTCAAAAATAAATGATCAGAAAGATACAAAATGAAATCAATCAAACGCAAATACTCGCGTACCACCAGGCCACAATCCCGCGTACTACACTACGTAAACCGCTGCTTTAGAATCAGGAGTTTATAAGGCTGTAACCTCATACTATTGGGGAATATCACAGAGTGTTCGTTTTTATAGAAAATTAGGTTTCTTTCGGTACCTATAGTTTATCTTTCGTAAGTTGAGGTCTAGAGTAAATAAACCTTCCATATGTTAGTGCACGTAAATACAACACAGACACATTATATTGCCTTCATAATTGCTGTACAGTGTAATGGGCGAGTCAAAACGCAAAATGAGTCATTGCAATTTCATATCAGGTACAATGTAATATAACAATAGATTGATAGATTTATAACATTTTTGAAATATATTCTCAACATTATGTTTAAAACTATAACATTGGTTTTATGAAACGTCAGTATTATTTTAACTCTTACGTTACAAACTGGTCTCGGTACAAGTTTTTTTTATTGATTCTGTTGTTGTCCGTAATGTTGTTAAAATAAGTACTCCTTCTTTTAGGATTAGTGTATTATGTGTGAAATTTGATAACTATGCCTGAAAAACTGAGAGTCCATCTTGCAGTACAGATAAACACAGAAAAGGTAAAAACATTAGTAAGTGGGGGAAAAGTGATAGTTCTTAATGGTTTTAATAAATTTCATACTATTTTAAGGTTTGTGCGAAGCGATTTCACAGAAAGCACTTACTGTTTTAGAATCATACCGAACAATTAACCAATATTTCTGTATTTTACGAACAGAACTGCATCAGGGGCGCACTAGCTGTCACATACTTTAGTGTACACTCAATTCATACTGCTCTGCCCAGCAACTGGTTTGTTTACTTCAGGCCTCAACTTAGGAAATATGTACTATAATAGTATAAAGACACTGAAAACAATAAGATTGAAACATTAAGAGTTAATGTACAGAGAATGTTCTACAAGCAAAAAGGTGAATAGAAGATAAATTAAAAGAAGAAAAACAATCAGATGGTAATTTCTTTAATTCTGCTGAGCCTTTGCACTAACTTTAGCAACAATAATCCAAAAATTAAACTTTTTAAACAGCTACACTCGTCTCCCAAGAGATACTATTTAAACACATTTTAAAGACTTACAAATAATCAATACTCGAATGTATCAGCTTGCTGTTAGCCCAGGCTGGCCCAAGGTGAGTGGAAGGTCAATGATGCGGTAGTGAAGATGGTGGGGAAACTGTACAGCTCATCAGATCAAAATGTTCTTCACTTTCCGAAAGACCCTCTTACAATCAAAGTCGAAGAAAATTATAAAACTTACAACTTTTATTTTGAACATACTTTTCTACAATGTTTAGTTTAGCTTAATAAGTGATTTTCTATATTTTGCTCATTAAAATCAGTAAAAAAATGAATTTTTAAAAAAATTGTGACCTTATTAGACAAACGGATTTTATGATGAAAGTGTACATACAAGTAAACTAAAAATTTAAACTTATTTTAAGAAGTTGTGAGCGTTTTACACCAATTTTTTTTTAATTTTCGGATTTATGTCAGTTATTGTATTTTAAAGCAAAAAGGTTACATTTTTCAATATAGTAGTTGGTCATTTGTTTTAAACAGTTAGTCTATCTATTCTAACAAAAACACTTCATTTTTCAAACAATTGACAAAATATGACAATTTCAAAATTTTTACAAAAGTTGAAAAGTAACACAGCTTCGATTTACAAATTTTGATAAATGTTTATAAATGCATTATGCAGCCTGCAGTCAATTCTATTGTAAAAATAAAAATACTTTAACCTTATCAATTCGGATAATGTAATATTACCTCATACAAACTTTCATGGCTGACGGATGAGGAATATTACTCCATCACATTCTGCTAATATCCTTCCATTCAAACCGCTCGTAGATTCTAAAACTCAATTCTACCGACCCATAGATTTGTAATTTTTTGAATGACCGTATTACGAAAAAGGCATTGAATGTGTTAAAATCTGCTAGTTTTATACAAATGACAGACGACGCAACATCTTCTACAAATTTTAATAAATTTAGTTTCAATATTTTAAATTAACCCACAGGGTTGGTCTAGTGGTAAAGTTGACGCCACGAATCAGCTGTTCAGTAGATGATTTTCGGAGATGGAGGTTCGTTTCTCACTTAAATCCTAGTAAAGGTACCTAATTACTTTGTACAGATTTGTATAATAGATTGTGGTTACTGGTGTACAGTCCATTCGAAATAGCATGATAGTAGGCCTAAGTCTCTGAATAGTGGTAACTATTCAAAATAAAAAGTTCATTTGCCGGCCGCATTGGCGCAGTTGGTAACGTGCTCGCCTCTCATCATGCGGTCCTGGGTTCGAATCCCACTCAGACACAGCATATTTTCATACGTTACAAAAAATCATTTCATCCTTCAATGTACAATAGTTACATCCCAACGTCGTCGCTAATGACCCATTGTAGTTGGTGCGATGTTAAATAAATTACCGTATATCCCGGCGTACAAGTCGACCCGGCGTATAAGTCGAACCTAATTTTGAAGAGTGTTTTTGTTGATTTAAGCAAGACCCGTTGTATAAGTCGAATCCGAAAAGTAAGGTACCGGTAATTCATACGAAGTTTATTTTGATAACCCACTGGTACGTCAGATTATTTAAAAACGACTCTTTAATTAGCCATCTGTTCTACACAATGAATGAAAATACCTAGCTACTAGGTTTTGATAGATAGGTATAAGATTATACATTTCAGTTTACATTACTATATTTATTTTGGGACAGAAATGGGGAAGTATTATATTGTTGACGAATTCCACCTGTCAATCAAAAGGTTTTATGGCTACCTACCTAATGTTACATTTTGGGAATACCCAATATGTCGTGTGAATGACTTTCACAGGCTACTAGTACAGTACAGTCTATAGGTTATTATTATGTCTTCATTGCCGTGACTACAATCATCGAGTAAGGTTATCCACCTGCTTTCGGTTATTTATTTAGTGCATTTTGTATAGGCCTATTCGTGCGTGCAATACTACCTGTAGCAATGAGTGCGGTTAAACGAATGAAATACGACTCTTCATTCAAATTAAAAGTTATCGGTTTGGCAAAAACTACAAACAACAGTGAAGCGGGTCGTAAGTTCGGTGTTAACGAAAAACTTGTGCGTGATTGGCGGAAAAGTGAAGAAAAGATTAGAGGAATGCCTCGCTCTAAATGCGCTATGCGAACAGGAACTGTACTTTGGCCGGAATTAGAGAAACATGTAGTGGAATGGGTGCTTCAAAACCGATTGAGCGGCAATATTATCACACATTGCGCAATTCGATTGCATTCAATAAACTGGGCAAAAGATAATCCTGAACACTCGGTAAGTTTCCTGGCAACTAGAAGTTGGTGTCCAGCCGTTTTATGGATCGACATAACCTAGTTCTGCGACAAAAAACTAAAATCGCACAAAAACTACCAAAAGATTTAGATAACAAGATTATTAATTTTCATAGATTTGTTATAAACCTTCGAAAAAAACATGACTATGAGCTGGCTAACATTGGAAATATGGACGAAACGCCGCTGAATTTTGACATGCCTGGTAATCGCACAGTGAACGTAAAAGGTGAACATTCGGTAATTGTTAAAACAACTGGACACGAAAAAACTCGTTTTACTGTGGTTCTTTCATGTATGGCAGACGGAACAAAACTTAAGCCTTTGGTTATTTTTAAGCGAAAAATTAGGCCAAAAATTAAATTTCCATCAGGCATAATAGTACATTTCCAAGAAAAGGGGTGGATGGATGAGGCCGGTATTGACATTTGGGTAAAAAATATTTGGAATAGGCGACCTGGTGGTTTAAGAAAGAAAAAAAGCTTATTGGTGTGGGACATGTTTCGTGCGCATCTAACGGAAAAAACAAAAAAAAAATTTAAAGGACGAAAATACGGATACATGTGTAATCCCGGGTGGACTTACGTCAGTGCTACAACCATTGGATGTTAGTTTAAACAAGCCATTTAAAAGTGCAGTTTATCGGGAGTGGAATAAATGGATGGCTATTGGAGAGAAAAGTTTTACTCCGGGCGGAAATATGCGTCCTGCGTCTTTAGACATTATTTGCCAGTGGGTAATTACAGCTTGGGATGAAGTGAAAATACAAACTGTAGTAAAATCATTTAAAAAATGCGGGATATCTAACGCTTTAGATTCATCAGAAGACGACGTACTGTGGGACGTAGGTGACGACGATGACGATACTGACAAGGATAGTGATGAAGCAAGGGAAGACTTGTGGGAACCATATGACGCTGCAGGAATAGACAATGGAGAGTCAGAAATTTCTGACACGGATCTATAACTGTATGTATTTTATGATACCTACCTAGGTAATTTTTTATTCTATTACTTTTTCTTTTAAAAAGAATATAGTTACGTATTTCTAACGAATATAGTGTTATGTAGTTACTTATTTCAGTTAAGTACCTCAGTGTATTTTGTTTCTCAGTCAACTACCCTGAACTTTAAAAAATTAAATTTCGTAGACCCGGTGTATAAGTCGACCTCTGTTTTTTAAACATATATTTTGCTTCTGAAACCTCGACTTATACGCCGGGATATACGGTAATTAAAAAAAAGTCCATTTTCGAAAGTAAAATTTCCCTTTTAATTATTCTTAAAAAATAATATAATATAAATCTTTGTTTTGCAATTTTGAAAATCATTTGAAATTTATTATTTTACTGGTATTTGTTTTTGTTGCATTCAGTAACACGTGCATTCAATACATAAGACGTCATTAATTAATAATATAATTATAAATATATAATTTAATAAATTTGATTTCCATTTTCCGTGTGTTATAGGAAATATCATTATTTTTTTCTTTGCCATTATTTTATCTTTTAAAACTAACAGGGAAGTTAACACGAAGAAAAATCTCGTAAGTGGTAGCAATGATGCATAAGTACATTACAAAATTCCCTCTGTTTTTCATTCCATTTAAGTAATATTATCATGCTATTTCGAATGGGCTGTACTTTAATGGTTGGGGCTCAATTAACCAAACTCTCTCAGGAATAGTCAACATGAGTATGTAGTACAAGACTACACCTTATTTACACATCATCCTAATCTCATTGGGTCATGGGGTTGCATATTGTACCTAAATTGAACAGATTGCAACATACACACATCGGGATGATAAAAATAGGTGTATTTAAATTTTTATTTAACTTACTCTGAAGATGGTGGATCCACTAAAACTGATAGCAAAGTTTTTTTTAATAAAAACAATGGCCACGATCATAAATCCATGGGTTCCATGGTTCAAATCCTAGTAAAGGTAATTACTTTACAGATTTGAATACTAGGCAGTTACCGGAGAACTTTAAAGGTTTAACCATACTCACTGAGCCTGTACAAGACGACTAGCTACACAGTCTCATTTACAAGTCATAGCCTACATACCGTATCATCCTCATCTGATTGAATCATTCGGTTGCTCCTTGTTCGTAAATTGAACAGACTCAACATGCACATACATTACGGATTACAAAATTTAAAAAAAATGTTCAGTACTTTTAAAATAGAATAGCTTAGTAGAAATAGATGTAGGTACTGAATGGTATGACAAAATGAAAAATAAGACAATGTGTCAATATGTAAAGTCCAGCCTCTCTTAGTTTGCTCCTAATGTAAACAAATAATGACGCCACTGAGCATGCGCATTATATTGACGTTTTTGATTACGACGTTTTTTGATTGATTATATTGACATTATATTTGACGACATGTCCTATACTCCTCCTGGAGTCTCCAGGGCGTAAAAAAAAAAAAAAAAAAAAAAAAAAATCAAAATGTGTACACGGTGAATAAAAAGTAACAACAAAATACTTTCAAAAGTATTTAAATACAAAATACTTTTAAAAGTATTTTTATAAATGAAATTGTTAGGCCTACATCATATTATGACTGATGTTTTTAGTACTACTTTAAGTACTTATAATTTAAAAAATAAATAACTTAATAGGAATACATCCGTAAAGTCAGAGACTCTAGCGTGCACCCTGTTGTAGCTGGCTTTTGTTTGTTGACAGTAGGAGCAAACTAAGAACGGCTGAACTGTAGTTATAATTTTTGAAAAATGTAGTAAATTGGCACTGCAAAGCACAGCAAGCCTAGCATTCAAAGAACCAGTTAATAGAAAAATGTTAATTTTTTTATTTTCTAACAGGAATTTTGAAAAAAATAACATTAACAATGGGTCGCAGCAAATTTTCACATGAAGATCTCAATTAAAAAAAGGTTATCTGACACAGAACTAGTCCAAAACCCTTATAATTGTAAATCCATCGATTAAAATAATAAATTTCAAAATCAAAATTCTAAACTATTGCACAAATTCTAATTCATTCTTAATAATCATATGTAATCTTGAAAGTACTTACAACTAAATTTAAAAATGAAATTTGTTATTCAGAAATTAAATAGATGAAAATCAATCATGTTGAATTAGGGAAAGTAGCCATGCATTTTCAAAACAAATATGGTAGTTTTAATTGATAAAGCTAATAAGTTAAGCAAGGGCCTTGAATTTCATATAATAAAATAGGGAGTATTTCATTGAGGAATCAAGATTCAAAGAGATCTTAACCAACCCAAGACAGGAAACCATTGAAAATATTTTCAAATACTATCAGATGTTAAAAAT
Source organism: Catonia carolina (assembly GCA_035578175.1). Lineage (NCBI taxonomy): Eukaryota > Metazoa > Arthropoda > Insecta > Hemiptera > Achilidae > Catonia > Catonia carolina. Next base: position 8,993,370 of record JAQMRL010000004.1, read on the forward strand.
ATCAAAATTAATTTAAATTTTAAAGTAATTTGAAAATCGAGCAAGAAGAAATATTATTACACACCAAGTCATATGGATTCGGTAAAAAACGGTAACGCGAAAACAGATGTTCTCCAAGTTCAGAGATAATATTTATTTACAATTCGGAGTGAGAATGCAAATCTGCATGTCTGGAGGAGTCTGCAACTGTCTTTCTAAAGCTACTAAAAAATGTTATTCAGAATCGTCCATAGATATTTCGAATACAAGATCGACTAAACATTATTGTGTCGAATATCGCAAAGCAATTATTATAAGGCTAATCAGGAGCACAACTTGTTTGTTGTTGGCCTAGGATCAGAACACAAAATACATCGCCATAAAATTTTAATAAAGAATAGTTAGAATATAAAATAAATATGTACAAATGAAAAAATGTAATACCTCTTCGACTTCGATAGCATCATCAGATTCTTCATCAATGGTAGTATCAGCGTCTGGTATCTCAATAGGAAAAAGAACATCAGCCATTATCTTACGTTTAAAATACCATTTAAACCAAGTACTAAGCATACACAAAACTTTTAACACTGACGATTAACATAAACACAACTTTAATAAATATTTACTGCTAAAAACACACTGATATAACGTACGTTCGTATGAATCACTATTCACACACAGAACAAATCCTGCACATTACAACATTTGCAAATGGGGTTATGTATGGAACAACAGCGTGAAAGTTATGGATACTTATGGATGGGTTCTTGGATTACAAGGAAATAGATGGAAGACATGACGAAGTTGCACGTATCAGTAAATTATCGTATGAAGTACAAATATATTTTTTTCGGAATTTACAACAATTTTTCCCGTTAATTACAACGAATCATCATCGAGTATATTTGGAGAAGTGTGTATCCCATACATGCCTGTGTATCTAACATTTAAAATAAACCCATAAAACAAAAATCTGCTCATAATTATAATTTTCATAAATTACTAGTAATTTTTTTCTGATCATGTTCAAATTATATTTTATTTTGAAAATTCGTTTTAAGTAATGTCAGTTGTAAGATTGGAAATCGATTAAATAAAATTGAAATTTTGAATATATCGATAGCCTTTATCCGATTTAATGACGTTAGCATTACGGCCGATATTAAATTAATAATCATAAAAACTTTAGATACATTTGTTTGAAAAATAATATTATGCAGTGTACGGAAAAACAAAGATTATAATTAATTCATCAATTATTTTAAAGGTAGCTTTAGAAACATATTGGCATTTGGGCTTTTTAATGACGTCATCATTTAATGCAGACTGTGCAGGGGCATCGGCATTTTTTAATTTAAAAGACTCGTGCATTTGCGTATGTTTGGTGCATGCAGTGTTTACGTTGAGGAAGTTATTGGATTGAATATTTTTGTGTAATTTATTAAGTAATGCAACACGAAGTCAGTTTTGAATATGATATTTAATATGTTTTAAGAAGTCAAATATCATGGCCGGAATATTAATCAGTCCAAAAGTAGATATTCAAATTAGAAATAAAAATGCAGCATACAGAAAGAAATTTGGTTCTCCAAACTTTAGGGACTTACTGCGGCAGGTATGTCATAAGTGAAACCAGTTTTAAAATAATTTGTTCGAATAGATAGGTCGTACAGTTTAATTAAATTTCACTAAACGGTTTGGTTATCTTTAATGGCAGTACGAAAATACGTCGTATTTCCGTTTATTTTGTTTTGACGCCTAATTGCTCGTGTAACAACTAAGCAGTCCATAAAAAAAATTACAGAAAATATAGAAAAAACGGTACGGTAAACAATGCTGTTTTGGCTATTGGAATGTGCGTTTGCAAATTTCTAGTCATGAAATTTTTTTATTCAGAATCATCTTTTACAATCTTCAACATTGTACATACTCTATACTCTCACATTAAAGCGAACGGTATACCAAGCGAAATTTACAGTTTAAAAATTAATATTTATATCATGTTGAATTTAGATAACTCCAAAGTTTTCTATAGTTGAATTCCTCTTTATGGAAAAATTTGCCAGCACATAGAATGGCTTGTCATCTATCCATATTTTTAGTTTCTGACTGAAATGTCTTTAGTCAGTTATTTTGTGATCCTCTGGCAGGGTGATCCACATCATGGTTCTCATTTAGAATGGTATCTTTTCAGTTGCAGGTAGACAGGTAGACAGAGGTTGGTCATGTGCTGTGTATTATAATGATGAACCTGTACACGTGTCCTCAGTCTTTGTGGGTCATTACCATTCGAATTATGACCTCTACAATTACATGTTAACTATTGTCGCTATCTTCATTTACTTATATGTTTCCCAACATTCTAATGGGTTCTCTTTTAAAGATTCAAAACTGTTTTATAGGCTCCCAGCTGAAGGTGGCCCCCATACTAAAGATGGTGAATCATGAGATTGCTTTGCTTGTGGATGGGCTGTGAGGAAGTGAAGTGAAAATTTGACAGTGCTGTCAACCTCAACAGGAAGACACTACTTGTATGTTTCACTACCGTGCAGTTTCTACCTATATTTTGTATATTTTCCATCAAAATCGTAAAAAATGGAATTTTTTAAGATTATGGACTTAAGAGTTGTACAACAACTCACAAAAACATGACTGACATGAAAGACAAAAAAGTAATAAGTTAGGTAAGTTGTGTTAGACAAATGTTATAAAAAATTAAAAACCTCACAGCTTTTAAGTATTTTTCTCTTCAGAGCCTAGTTTAGGTTCTACTGAGGTCAATTTTCATTTTGCATCATTCACACATGTTTAAAGTTAGGTTATACTTTTCATTTCACACTGTTTGCTCATGATCAAACATTGTTTATGTTGTTCATTGTCTACATTGGCGAGAAAAAGTCGTGTGAGTGTTTCACACTATATTTTGTTTTTATTTTGTGTAACTTATAAGATTGTACATTATTTGTAGATTCAAAAAAATATTCATTATGAAAAGATCTGCTGTACAAAATTAGCGAAAGTTAAAAAAGTATTTTTGTAGATAAGACTCTCACTGCTCAAAATGAATCAATACAGATTGAAATAACAGTTGAATATGAATGGATGTAACTTGTTTTACTTTTTAGCGATCTATAAATATGAAGTTGCCCATAACGGGCAGGTGGAGTGTTAACATTAATTGGACTCGATCTGCTAGTTCCAGGGCTACAAAAAATAGTTCTGTTTCATATCACATGGTCAGCCAATTATATGACTGAACTATTTAAGAACAGAAGAGGTAGAGGTGTAAAATACACTAGTCACAGATATCTCCTCTGAAAGTAATGAATTTCACTATGCAGCTAGACCCTTTGGTGAATGAAGTGAAGGTATCTCATTTGCAGGGTGGAAAGTATTATAGGGTTATCAGAGGTCCTGGCATGCTGATAAGCATACTCTTTCAACTCAATACGGAAGGCAATAATTAACAACCTCACTCCTCGTTTTTACTTATTAAAACCTCTAGAGGTTCAAACCAGCCTTTCGGCTGTTGACCTAAACAAGTATGAAGAGGCTGTCATAAGGTGGACCTACATTTTTGAGTTGTACTATTAACCACAAAATTGCGAGCTTCCTAGTAAAGCAAGCAGTCGTGTATTTCCCCATCCTGCCGTACAGTGTTGCCAACTCCATCTGCCCTGCCTTTTTAAATATACGAGGGGGTACCCAAAAGTATCCGGAATAGCTCTGATGTGGGCGGAGCTTGTGCAGTACAAATTCCCGCCACTAGGCTGCTTGCAGCGCTACTCATTGCCAGTTCAATGCCATTTTGTTCGTTGATCTAGCTTGTTCTGTTCTCGTGCAGTGATTGTTCTCGCTAGTGCTGTTTTGTGCTCGTGTCGTTTTTCATGATGGCAAGTTTTAATGAACAACGTGTGGCTGTGAAATTTTGCTTCTTGCTCGGTAAAAACGCCGTGGAAACAGTTGTAATGTTGAACACAGCTTACAAAGACGACGCTATTGGAAGAACCCAAGTGTACGAGTGGTTTTTGCGCTTTATAAATGGCGACATGTCGATTGAGAACAAACCTCGTTCTGGACGACCGTCGACTTCCCGAACAGACGAAAATGTTGTGAAAGTGAAAGAAATTGTACGAACAGACCGACGATAGACCATTGACTTTTTATCTTTAAGTGTTAAGAAGACTACGAAACAGCATTCGTCGTAAAAGACCTAATTTGTGGCAGACAGGGGACTGGTTTTTCCACCACAACAACGCGCCTGCACACATGGCAATCTCGGTTACCCAGTTTTTGGCGAAAAACGGCATGGTTTTGCTACCACACGCACCGTACTCACCCGATCTGGCTCCGTGTGATTTTTTCTTGTTCCCACGCATGAAAAGGGGCATGAAAGGTCTCCGATTTAACAACGTTGATGATGTCAAGAAAAAACCGAAGGATGAGCTGGCAGCCATCACTGAAGAGGAGTACAAAAAATGTTTTGAACAGTGGAAGCACCGGTGGGACAAATGTATTAGTTGTAATGGAGAGTATTTTGAAGGGGATAAGGTTCTTTTGTAAAAAAATTAAAAATAAATAGTTTTAAAAAATAATTCCGGTTTCTTTTGGGTACCCCCTCGTATATATAATTTTTTTTTTTTTTTGCGCCCTGGAGACTCCAGGAGGAGTATAGGACATGTCAGATATAAAACCTGAAATACATATAAGAATCACACAATGTATCACTACTATCAAGAAAGAAATTCTTGTACGCTATAAAAAGTTTCACCGATCAAGTAATTTTTCAAATTTTTTTTAAAGGAATTCAAATCCTCACAACACTTTAAAAATTGGGGTAATTTATTCGTGAATTTTTTCCCTGTATAAGTAGGTTTTTGTTCAAACAATTTTGTGGAGTGATTAGCCACATAATAATCATTCCTGTTTCTCTTGTTATGATTGTGAACATTGAAATTCTGCATAAAATTATTTTGCCTAACATACATAATCACCTCAAAAATGTAGTGGGAGGGAACTGTAAGCAATTTAAGCTCCTTAAATAATGGCCTGCATGAGGTTAGCTGGTTAGCTCCCACCATACACCTAATAGCTTTCTTTTGAATTTTAAAAACCCTATTCATATTACCCATGCTAGAATTACCCCATACTAAAATACCATAACGGATATAAGACAGAATGAGGCCATGATAAGCTGCCATTAGTTATACATATCTGCTAGATAGCATAAGTGTTATGTTTAAGATGGCTGTTTTTTGTCTTGCTTTACTGAAACATTTTATATATTTGTAATAGTCCAAACACACTTATTGTTTTTATTAGTGCATGAAGCATAGGATAACATTGCTTATGTAAATAAATAAGTAGTCGAAATTAAAAGTAGGTTTGTTGTTTTACAACACTTTTCGATTTCCTCTTCGTAAATATAATATAATAATAATAATAATAATAATAATAATGTGAATTTATTTTAAACAGAACAATTACAAATACATACAAGGTAAAAGAAAAACAACCATACAAAAAAGATAGATACCAAAATGAAAAATTCACTTACGACTTGACCAACTGGTCGTCAGCCGGATTGATAAGATAAAAATTAAAATTAATTTAATAATACAATATAGATACAATAGGAATAATATTATTATTGTAGCTTATAAACAGAAACTAACATAACTCTTTAAACTTAAACAATTTTTTTCAATATTATAAAAACAAAACAAAGTATGTCATGCACAATGCAGCCTCCCTTTATGTACAATTATACCCGTCTGTCACATACAAATTTACCAACACACACTCACGCGCTTTCATGCCCACTCACACATGTAACTCTCAGTAACTCCATTTAATACACCTTCATTTGAATTTAACTGTTGTACTCGATAATCAATTCATACCTGTAACTCCAAGCTTCTCTCACGTAACCTGCCAAGCACTTCCAATCCTTTCCATTTAAAAATTCATTGACATAATCGTTATTCAATACGGTCATTCCAAACCACACTTTTCGAATTTCCGCCAGTACCGAACATCTACCAAGAAAATGAAAAATATCTTCATTCTCCCTACTATTACATAACGAGCAGATCAAATTATTTTGCTCCCTACCTGGACGATGATTCAGCTGATATAAAGACCCCCTTATCTTAAATATAGTTGTCATAAAACTTCGTTTATTACCATCATTAATATAGCTTTTACTTTCACTATCAGTTCTTAATAAAGCATAAGCAGAATGATACTGAGACAGCTGTAATCTATCCAACCACTTATTGTTAACATCGCTCTTTATCTTTATTATCAATTGCTCCCATGCCAATCTCCATCTTACCGTTGTCAACTCCCAGTCGCCCGTACATTCCGGCAAAACTAAGTCATATGCCGTAAATATCTTTTTCCAGTCCCCGTACCAACATTTATTATCCTTTACACACTTCATTCATTCATTTACAACAAGGGCGTTCAGGCTTCTTCAGCCCCTCCTCACCGCGACCAAAAAGATCTTTTGTGATTGCCCCTATTCCTAATTTATGCAAGGCCCGCACTTTCGATAAAGCGCAGGGTCTGCCTAGGATCTAGTGCACTTACCTGAGCAGGTGTAAACACATCCCCACCCAACAGTGCTATACTTTTGCAGCCAACCACTATGCAACTGCAAAAATATAAATGTGCGACCCACTGAGGCGCCTTACAATACACCTCTCCGCACAGACCTTAATGGCCCATATTTCATCTTGGAAGATAGTCATGTTACACCCAAGGGCCAGGGAACTCATTCCCCCGGCCCCCCAGGCCCCCAATCCCACTCTTCCGCTCATCACAGGGCCGTCAATATACCAAAAGGTAGCCCCTTCCAGCATCACCGGCCGTCCCTCCGCCCACTCCTGACGATCAAAAATTTCCATCCTCAGTGTGTCGGAGAAGTTGTATGCTCTGTTCATACGGTCCCAAGGACCACCTACCACACCCATCCCTTCAATCACCTTGAAGATCTCAGTGTGGCCCATCTCCACTGATGGGACCCCGATCCCGTCCTCCAGCCTCAAGGCAGTTCCTATCGCCTCTCCCTTCACTTGCACATGAATAGGAGGCAAATCAAACATCGCCTCCATAGCGGCCGTTGGACCAGTGCACATTGCACCACATATCCCTAGGCAGGCCAGTCTCTATAGCTCCTAAGCCGATCCTGCGCCGTCCTAGATCTGTTGTTGGCCACCATACAACATCTTCGTACGTGACCATTGGCAGAATGATGCCCACACAAGCCCATTCCACCATACGAGGCCCAAGCCCCGGAGTCCTCCCCAGCAGACTCTCACATATCCATAAGGTCTTTATAGCCTTCTCCACAGTCCTGGACATGTGGCCTTTCCAGGTTAGGCCACTATCCATGACAACCCCCAGATACTCTAACTCAGGGGAGTAGTTTAAATCCACTCCTTCCAGAGTCAAAGCATCCATAGCTGTTTTTCATGATTTCAAATGAAATGGGTACCATCTGGTCCCCACGTGCAGCTAGGGAAATAATAGGTCCGCCCCTGCATAGCCCCGCGTACAGAGGTAAGGCAAAATACTGTAGGAGGAGCCAGGTATCCTACAGGCACCGTTAGACACTGATTAAATGCCCCAGTGCCATCCACCCTTCGGCACGGTACGACTGACACCACTTGGGTTGGGCAAAAGCTACAGTAGGAGAAGTTGCCTCTAGCACGGATAGAAAAAGTGCTAGATGCCAGGGACAAGGATTAGGATAGACAGACAGAAGCCCAGCATCTCAGCTCACCTCGGCGAGACCAGAGCATGGCTGAACAGTAGCCATTATACGCCGAGGAGTTTCCAGAGGCACGGGCACGAAAAACTGCTACAGAAAGTAAGGGAGCAGGTGTGCTCTCTTGGACGTGATGCTTCGGCACATGCAAGCCAGCCGACCACTGACTTGCTTCGCCTCCATCCTTTACACACTTAATAGCTATCTTATATGGAAAAAACGGTGGTCCGACAATTTCAATGTTTTTATTACATACTCAAAATGGAGTCTCAATGTATGCACCCACATTAACTCAACCCCAGATTCTAAATATAAAATGTAATTTGGGGTGTTTTTTGGCAACCCGAATAATTTTTTTACAAAAAATCTTACAAAATTTTCCAACTCCTCCCTCTCCATATACCCCCAGACTTGCCCAGCATACGCTACAACTGCCCTACTTACAGCATTAAATACTCCCCATTTTGTAGATACCGGTATCTCATCTTTAAGAAAGAATTTATTCCACATAGTATTTAGCCCAAATTTTGCTACCGTTACTCTACTCCTAAAGTGTGTGGAAAAAGAAAGCATCGATGAAAATGTTACCCCTAAATATTTGTATTCACTTACAACTTCGATTGGTCTATCACCATAATACCATCTCTCGCTCTTAGCTAATCTACCACCCCTTCTAAAAACCACTATTTTTGACTTAGTATTATTTATAACTAAATTCCACCTCTCACAATACTGCTTTAAACTATTTATCATATTCTGAAGTGTGCGTGGACTGTCAGCCATTAAAACCACATCATCCGCATAGAGAAGAGAGTTAATCACTAAGTCGCCGATAGCCAATCCTCCTCCAACCCACGTGCAAATATCATTCAAGAACAGTGAAAAAAGCAAAGGTGACAAAAGACAACCCTGCTTAACACCACTTTCAGTAAAGAAATCTCGAGTCAAGCCACCCCTGCGCCAAACCCTAGAACTACTAAACCGATACAGGGCTCTTAGCACGTTAATGAACTTAAGCGAAACTCCCAAAACACACAGTTTATAAAACAGCGCCTCACGATCAATCCCATCAAAAGCTCCCTTAAAATCCACGAAATAACAATAAACTTTTCCCCGCGGCCTACTTAACCTTAATCTTATAATATTATGTAGCACAAAAATATTGTCAATTGCAGAATAACCTTTACGAAAACTACACTGATTTTCCTTTAACAATCCCTTACCATCCACCCATTTCTGCAATCTTTCTAACAGAATGCCCGAAAATATTTTAGCATTTGCGTCTATGAAAGAGATCCCCCTATAATTATGTACATCCTGATAGTCTCCTTTTTTATGTAACGGAAAAATGATTGAATTCTTAAAGTCTGTTGGTACATTACCTTCATCAAATATATTATTGTAAAATTTTACCATTAATTCTTTATACTCAACTGGCGCGTTTTTATAAAATTCCGCAGGGATCCTATTAAGACCAGGAGCCTTATTGTTACGTAACTTTTTGAGTACTAGATCTAATTCCCACATTTCCAAGTCTCGATCTAATTCATTCTCTCTAATGTTAGACACTGCATAGTGTGTTACTACATTATCCCCCACTGTAAAAACTCGACTAAAATATTCAACCCATTCCTCCGGTTTAATGTTTTCTGACATTTTAAATTCCTTTTTATTAAATTTTCTTAATAGTTCCCACAACCCCTTACTATCCCTTACTTTACTAAATTTTGCTCTTAATCCCTTATGATACTCTGATTTTTTGTTTTTACATAATTGCTTATAACACTTTACACACTGTAAATACTCCTCTTTAACTTGCAGCGAATTTAATCGCCTATATAATTTTAATAGTGCAAACACACGCTCTCTCTTTTTTCTACAATCACCGTCAAACCATTCACACCTTGCGCCGCCGCCCTTTCTGTTGCTTTGGGTATCCGTCGCTACATTAACACTAGCTGACCTGTATATAAGATCATTTACTAACCTTAAAGCTACCTCACTATTTTCAGGCAGTTCAGTAACAGATCCGCACATAATCGCCAATTTTCCTGAAAACTCTTCTTCGTCAACCCTACTCCAGGTTATCTTTGGCAAAAGCGGCAAGACTACACCGTTTTCACGCCTCTGAACATCTACCATCAATCTAACTTCTACCGGAAAATGATCTGATAAAAATTCGGAAACTACGCCAAATTTTTTGACTATACTAATTATTTCATCAGAAACACAGCACAAGTCGATCACCGAGGAACCCCTATTACTTAAAAATGTATACTCTCCTTCCTCATCACCCACTGTTCTACCATTCAATATAATCAGATTAAATGATTCACACAGCTCTAAAATCTTTCTTCCCCTATTGTTAACACACATATCCTTTGATTTTCGCCTTTCAGCAATCCTTTGCTCACCAACATTCCACTCACTCAACTCCGATAAATCCTGTAAGCCACCAACTCTCCCATTCCAATCTCCCATCACAATCATACTTCCTCTTTCACCACACAACGCTACATACTCCCACAACTCACCATAATCCCTCTCCCAATCCAAATCCACACTACCACTCAAGTACACCGGTATAATGTACATAATATTTCCATTACCTGCAAGGACTTGCACTACATTCACACCATTTAAATCTAATATTTTTATTTTATTCTCATCATAACAATTTTTAATTCCTATTACTTTCCCCTTTTTTGCCCTACCAAAACGCGATTCCCTAACACCATATTCCCAAAACAATTTGAACCCCCTAAAATACAAAAAATATTCCTGTTCTTCACCCCTTTCTACAAATGTTTCTGTTAATACAAAAATATCGTAATTACTAACAATACTACTTATTTCAAACGACTTACCCTTGAGGCCAGCTACATTGTACACAACCACACTTATCTCCTGTTCCCCACTACTAACTAAATTCCGACTGACGGCCACCCCTCAATCATTTCTTCCACCCTTTTCCTCACCGGACTTTACAAGTATTCCCTGCAGCACCCTTGCTAGATCTTCACCAAACGATTCTTTAACCTTCTGCAAGCCATCCTCACCATTGACGCCTAAAAGCCGGTCATCTTCCACGCTAAAGACAGTTCTGTTTATGACCAACCGATCCACTTCCACTACTGCATTAACATCCGGTCTTTGCTGCCTAACTTCTTTACACAACCTAAAGAGTTTGGCTCGTTTTTTCCTCGTTTCCGGTGCAAAATCTCTGTGAATCACATAATTAGTACCCCTCAACCTGTTACTATTCTTCATTATAAACCGAATATCTGTATCGTTGGGTATATGTGCAATTATTGGTCCACCATTCGTTCTCATTCCCAGAACATGCGCCCGATTAATCATTATATCGTCACGCGCACCCAAAAATGTTACACAAAAGTCTTTTACTATTTTTATAAAGTCCGCATTACGACTCTCGTAATTTAAACCTCTAAATATCAAATTATTCCGTCTGGAACGATTTTCCAACTCTATAACACGCTGTAACATCCCGTTATTTTTTATTTTCAACTCCCTTAACTCCTGCTTTATTTTTTTATTATCTTCTGATAAAGCCTTAACCTCATTTATCAACACTGCTAAATCGTCTTTAGATGGCAACCTCGATAGTTTTTATCAATGTAGCGGTAACCGGAATGTAACCAAGACTTTCAGTTCTATCTTAAGTTACTTGTGTGGACACTTAAGCCCCAAGTTGTATTCGACGTTACAACTCTAACGTAAATCGATGAAATAAAGGAAGGAACACAACATAAGGATTGATAACAGAGAAAATGGCTTAACAAATGACAATACAGCATTAAAATGTACTTACATTTATTGCGAAAACTGTACAAAACATCAGAAGACTTGATAAGTCCATGCGGTGACCAGCGGTGAAACGTGCTAACAACAGGTTGGCAGTAAACGACGTGTAGTAAGCAGAAAACGGCTTGAAAGAATCGGCAGCATATTTAACAACAACACACAATGTACATATAACACTATATTAACCATTAGTTAGTCATTATGCGGGAAACAGCTTGGATTAAAACGGATGAAGAACAACGGCTTGGTACATCGGAGCAGCCATAACGGTGGCTTGTACAAGAGTAAGGAAGACGGAAGGAAACAGGAATGACGTACAACAGGTTGCAAAGAGATAGGAGAAAACAGCGCGCTAACAACCGGCGCAGAATTCAAATTTAAACGTATGTAATACTGAACAATCAATTTTATCACAAATGCGAGATTCAAAACCGGTTAAAAATGTCTTTAAAGCCTCGGGAATAACTCCTTGTTCAGACATGCTATCACGGCAATCACGTTTTTTCACTTTTTCCAAGTCTGCCTGTTCCGGTGAGCTGTTCGCCCTTTGCCTTTTTTTATAACTCTGACTAGGTAAAAAAGAAACTATCAATATTTTTCGTATTCATTCAATCTAATAACAGTAAACTATAATTTAAAAAAAAAACACGTTCCCACTCGTATACCAGTCTATTATCAGCGAACTATTATAAATCGTTATTCTATCTATTGTCTATTCAATATACACAATTATAAGTTCAAATGCACCACATTATACGTCTTTTATCTTTATATTGAAACAACATAAAAAATTTTCATTGGTACTGAATTAATCCGTGTAAAAAACACAATAAATCAATATAAATTTCGTACGAACATAATAAACTTATCCTATCAAAATTAATAAAAAACCACAGAGCACCACTAAACAGTGACCACTACTTACAAACTCAGTCTTACCAACCCTCCTCTTCGTAAATATATTTCCTTTATGGCTAAAATTATACACATTAGTTAATAATTGTTCACGAAAGATTAAAATGAAATGCTTTGTGGTTTTAACACTATTCCAAGCCTCATATTTATTTTGACGAGAAGTGTGCTGTTTGGTGAATTTATACATTTAAAACGCAAAATCACTTCCAATGTATTTTAAATGGGAATTCTTTAAACTCTTAAATACAGAGTTCTACCGAACGGATTTTTATAATTTTTACATGGTTTTAAAGAGTATTCTTTCCTGATTCGGTAAAAAGTTCTAAACTTGAAATTCATGCTAAATTCGAGCTTCATTTTACGAAATGAAAAAGAACAAAATATATTGTTTACAACGTATAGCTCTGTAATACCGTACAGCGGGTCTCCCACGTAATGAACACTAATGAATATATGAACACAATACAATATCATAAGGAAAGTCATGGTTAATTTCATTGAAATTCAATGGTAAGTGTTTCATACGAGGTAGGGTCAAAAAGTTCCCGGAATTGGTTATTAAAAATTTATTAAAAATATTTATAACATTCTTACATTATTTCCCTTCAAAATACTCTCCTCCTGCATCTACACATTTATTCCACCGTTCATATAATTGTTGGAAACACTCTTGAAAGCCGTTTTTTGAAAGTTCCTTCAGCCGCTCCGTCGCATTTTCAATCACCTCTGACGAATCAGCAAAACGATGTCCCTTCAATGCCATTTTTAACCTTGGAAACAGGTAGAAATCTGGTGGTGCGAGATCGGGAGAATATGGAGGATGTTCCAGAGTGGTAACATTATTCTTGGCAAGGTATTGTTTCACCATTAGGGATCGATGTGCTGGGGCATTGTCGTGCAACAAATACCAGTCATTCTCTGCCCATTTTTCAGGTCGTTTTCGTCGAATTGCATCTCGTAGCCGTTCAGGAATAAATTCATAATGAATCACTCCACGGTAATCAAAAAACACCTCCAACATCACCTTACCCCGGCTTCTGTCCAAGCGAAATTTTTGTTTTCTTGGTGAAGTTTTTGACTTCCATTCAGCGGACTGCCGTTTTGTCTGAGGGTCGTAAAGAAAGCACCATGTCTCATCACCTGTAACAATTTTGCGCAGGAAGCTGTCATCTGCATCAGCCATTTCAATCAAGTCCCTGGACATGGTCACTCTCATTTCCTTTTGCTCAGGGGATAACATTTTTGGAACAATGTGCAAGCAAACACGGTGCATGTTCAAGTCATTATGAAGAATGCTGTGAACACTCCCATGTGAAATACCAACTTCAGAGGCAATAGTATTGATGGTTGTTCGCCTGTCCGCACGCACAATTTGTCGAACGCGCTCAACATTGTCGTCTGTAGTGGAAGTGGAAGGCCGCCCAGTCCGAACGTCATCTTCAATTGTTGTGCGACCGTCGCGAAAACGCTTATGCCACTCGTAAACTGCTGTTTTCTTCATCGCAGAATTTCCGTATGCTTTTTTTAGCATCTCAAGAGTCTCCGAGGGTGATTTCTCCAGCAACACACAGAATTTAATATTGCCACGCTGCTCTAATGACGACATTGCACAATCCGACGAAAGACAGAAACTACGATCTACAATATTAAACACCGAACGCACGGAACCAACTACAACTGCCTGCTAACCTCAAAAGCACATTCACTACCAGTTATGCCAACCTCACAAACAAAAATTTCCCTTTCAGCTTACAAATACGTGACTGTAAGCGACCATTCCGGGAAATTTTTGACCCTACCTCGTATAAGGCCTTTGATAATAAAATATTTATGAAAATTTGTGATGTTGGTCAACAGCCGAAAGGCTAGTTGGAACCTATAGAGGTTTAACTAAGTAAAAACGAGGAGTGAGGTGGTTTACTATTGCCTTCTCCCTTATCTGCATCTTATTTTGCAAATTTATTCGCACGGGTCCACTAGTGTTAAATTTAATCTTGTATAGTTTATGGTAATAAGATGAAAAGTTTGTTCCCATTCTGCCAGATATGGCAACACTGCATTACTGTCTAACCAGATCCAGGCTCACAATTTCATGTTTACTAGTATACCTGTGTTAATTTGAAACTAATCGAATTGCAGAGATGCAGAGAAAGGATAAAAGCGAGGCGAGGTGCTTTATTCAACTCTGTCCGAGGTCATCCATTTGGAGGCCATGTCAATTGTGAAGATGAAGTCAGGTCTGCATTATCCGATATGATGCATTCAGACGTTAAAGATATCATTGGAATTAGAACAACGAACAGCTGCATTCCTCATGATTCCTTGATACATCTTCAATCTAAATTTCAAATATTGTAAGTGCACTGTCATGAAAATAAATAAATATATAAATATACAGTCAATTTCGGATAATTGGGGCACATCGGGACTGGAAAATTTTGACCCAATTAAGGCTGGGCGTAATAAACGAATTCGTAAACTGTGGCGTATACGATACTGTATTTTATTAAAATAATCACATACATAAATTTTGTATTCAAATTCTATCCATATACACATGAAAAAAGTAAAAGGGTATCAGAACAATGATTAACTTTTTTTGGATCTATTCCGTTATCTCACAAGAAATGTACTGCATTTAGCAAGTGTTATGCGGGTCGCGTAACCCATTATTGAACGTATGTATATTTATTGTATGTAAATACTACATACAATATATAATATTTATTTAACTATTAAACTATTTATGACTCATTCCATTACGCATAGCCATTACTCATAGTTAATGTTGTTATTGTTATGTTATTACTGTTATGATTATTTAATTTAATTTAAGTTTGTCAAAATGCATTATAAAGCTGAAATCTTACAAAGAAAACTTTTTTTACGTGAAAACAGCCTCACCAAGAATTTCAGCAAACATGACTCCTACCCTATCTTGTACAGCATAAAAAAATTAAGTAGACTAAATGAGGCAATTTAAAAAAAATCGTAGGATCAGTTTTTGAGAAAATTGCAAAAAAGTGAAAAATTACACGAATAAACTACTACTTCCGATTGACCGATTTTGATGAAAATGTTCGTGTCGGGTCCGGTGGTAGTATGTAACTTAAGTTTCAAGTTCGCACGATGTTCCGTTCTTGAGATATTTTGTATACACATACACAGACCAATCGCTAAAAACATGTTTTTTGGGTTCAGGGGGTCTGAAAACGTGTAGATCCGGTGAAAACTCGATTTTGAAAAATCGACATAAAAACAATACTTTCCTTCCTATATAATCATATAGGCAAAAGAAATTAAAAATTGTATATATGTAATTTTCATAATTTTCGTAAAGAATGAAGGGCTACACACCCTTAACATAGGCCTAACAGTTAGTTTAGCGGTAATTAGCAATTTTCTGTTTTTTTCTCACGAAAACTTGTGAAAAATCAATTTTTTTAAGATTTCGGCCTTGGTAGTCTATGCATTTAACGACAAAAGTTTATATAATAAAATTTATAGGAAATTAAAAGATCTACGATCTAAGATCTTAAGATCGAAGGCTTAAGATCTTAAGCCAAACTAAGATTGATTTTCATTTGGCGTCTTTCATATTATACGATTAAAATTAGGTTAGTTTATTGAGGGTGACGCAAGCCGCATAACAAGTGCTAAATGCAGTACATTTCTTGTGAGATAACGGAATAGATCCCTTTTTTTTTTAGCTTTTATTTGTTATCGGGAACTGTACTTTGTTGACAACTACCCAATTTGTCCGCTGCTTTTTGCTGTATTTTTTTTTTGACGTGGATTAGATATATGAGTTTGAACAGGGACTCCCAATAGAGTTTGTTCATGGATGGCTGTCGACTTGTCACCATACAAAGTCGCTTGCCCAACCGGTGTTACTTAACAAATAATTACGACTTTCTACCAGCTAACTGACTGGGCTGGCTCGAAGGCCAAGATTAACTTTTTGGCAAAACCTTTTGCCTAGGTTTTAAGCATTAGACCATTGACACTAAAACCTTGCGATGTTACGATGAATGATGTTACAAACATTCATTCAACGCTTTTTAACAAGAGGATCCTTCCTTCACGTTTTCTTTTCTGAGATGTTCCATTTTTTTTTTAATGCCCACTCTTAGCGTATTTTATTTTCTTGGAGCACGATACAAGCTATCATAATTTTCGGTACACCGGTTAGTTCCGATAGTTTATGTTGGCTTAAGTTCGGCGGATACGTTTTTATTTTGACGCGAAGCTTTATTCATTCACACAGTCATATCGTTATGCAGCATTTAACTGACAAAGACGTTGATACTAGGTACTGTACTGCACTCATGTAATCACAAAAACTGATGAAAAGCATGGAATTACGATCATTCTGTGTACGTACGACAAGTGACAACCAACCATAAGTTGCAAGGAGGCGATACAGCTTGTAAGGTTGGACATAACTAGTGGATATGACTCACTGAAATTTGTGCAATGACGATTATGTAGCCTACATATTGTACTGTAAATAACATATCTATTATGACTGATGTCTGATTACTGTTGTTTATCTGTCGAAATGTTTACTACCTCTTTCCAATCCATTATCTTATCTTGCCGCTTTGAACCACCTGTTGTTCGTCGCTGGCCTGTAATGGTTTTAATAACATATATATATTGTACATACATCAGATTGGCCCCAATAAGTGGCATTATGGATCGAATAAACGGGGTACTTATCAATATAAAATCCCGTTCTGTTTTTGTTCATTAAAGAAGTGTCCCAAAAAACCGGCTGCCCCAATTAACCAGTGGACCAATTATCCGGAATCGACTGTATATTTTTAAATATTATTTCCTTTGTTTGCATGTACTAAATAGAATTAACAGCCAAACAAAAATTGTATTTAATACTCGCCTCAGAGTATTACATCACTGAGACATCAAAAAGATGTCTCACACGGAGACATCATCAGGATGAATAAACACATATCACAAATAAAACACATAAGGTCGAAGACCATGTCAAAAGATTTAATTTATCCGTTGCAATTTATTAACCCTCTCAGTACCAACATTCGGAAAACAGGATGTCGATATATTTTACGTAGTGACAACATCCGGTTTACCGGATGTCCGTTAGTTATGCATAAAGTGCCAATGTCCGGATAACCGAACGTTCCCAAAGAAACTTTTGAACAAAAAATTAATGGAATAATGTATTTTTAAACCGCCTCTGTGGTGTAGTGATTAGTGAGCTAGCCTACAAAGCGAAAGGTCCTAGGCTCGATTCCTGGCTAGGGTCTGGAATTTTAACACATTAAAACCACTGTTTAGGTACCAAAACTCACAGTAGTTGCTAATGACCAAGCTGTCGATACGACTTTAAATAAACTAAAAAAACTATTTTGAATATTTTTAGTTTTAGAACGATTTCTTTTTTTTATGAAGACAATAAAAATTAATTTTTAACTGGAAATTTTATTTTTCTGTAACGTTGAAATTTTGGTCGGCAATGGCAGGCTTGTGCCTGGAAGTTTTTGAAATAAGGGCTGGCACTTTTGTACACCCTTATTCAAATTAAATGGCACTTTAAATTAAACTTTTAAATATTGTTTCGGTACTGAAAGGGTTAAGCGTGACTAAAATAAACAGTTATATAAATAATTTAGACGTTTTTAGAAACATGTTCCAACAATAATAAATTGAGTCATCTGGCAAAATGTTCGTGTTGGGTCCTCTAGTGGTACCTAATTTAAGTTTTAAGTTACAACTTTGTTCGATATTTTGTCCTTGAAATATTTTGTTCACCCATAGACCAGTTTCTAAAAACTTGTGTTTTTGGGTTGAGAGGATCTGAAAACGTATATATCCGGTGAAAAATCTATTTCTAAAAATTAACTTTAAAAGAATATTTTTCTTCCTCTATATTCATGTAGGCAAGAGAAAGTAAAAATGTTGAACTCATGTTTGACATTTCGTTTGTAAATTAGTTTATGAAATCATTTTGGAGAGGATACCTTTCTACAGTAAATGTTTAAAATGCTTCCCTTCGAACGGGTTGGTAGTGTGCTAACCTCAAAGTAATATTCTTTTGTAACTTTTTGTATCTACACGAGCAGATTCATCAATTATCCCTCTTTTCAATTCGTTAATGTCTGCAGATGTCTTGTAAACATTGTGTTTCAGGTCAGCAAGACCTAGCAACATTCTTTTGGTTCTGACTACTTTATCAGACATAATGTAGTTTCTGACTTTGATTTCTTGACTTCCGGTCTAAACCAGAACACTTGAAATCTAATTTAGACCCACCAACTTTTTGTGTAGATTATGAATTTGAAAACCGTTTGTTGTTGTCTCTTGTATATTGTGACACGTGGGTGTGACAGACAGATGGATGGATACACGGTAAATAGAAGAGACGGTGGGGGTCACGCGCATGACCGGCCGTTATGAGTACATACCGTCACTAGCAAATGACATCACCTGTGCGGAAAGCACCAGTTTTTTTCTAACTTCGTTCTTCTACATTCAAGACTAATATTGGGATATAATAATTATGTTTTATCTACGATAATAATAACAGCAAGAATAATAATGTTAATAAAGAATTGGAATGAAATGTAAATAAAATATAAAATAATTACCTGCCATTTTTCATTGACGATTTAAGTAAACAGATTGTCTTTAGATATTCAAATTATGAAATAAAATGTTTTAACAAGTCTGTAATTGTAATGTAAATAAATACATGATATTCGGTAAAATAAAATGGTTGTGAATATTTAACAGTTAGGCCTAATGTTACATGTTATTTTCCGCAAAATGATGTTTTTTAAACTCGTATTCAGTGAGATTTTTAAATCTGTGTTTTTGGCTTTAATATGAGTTATTTCCGGCAAAAGTTCAGCAAGTTTTTCTTTTTTCATTGGTTAGTGTGCAACCTGAAAAAATGTTCAATGTAATTGTTTTAGAACTCACTAGATATAAACACGTAATAAATATTAGAAATAACAAAAAAAAGTTAATACATAATAACTATTAGTTGGCCTAAATATTTACTAGTTTTTGTAATGTTCAATAATATATTAGATTAAGGTTGTTCTGTCAAAAAATAGATTTCTGTTTTTTTGATCTTAACGTCTTTATTAAGTTCATGTAAGACCATTCAGATTATTTTATTTTATTTTTTTGTCAATTTGTCGGCTAGAGGGGCGTTTATAAGGGCAATTTTTGCTAAAATTGGTACACACGTTTTTTAAGAACGACTTTAATTACAACAATGAGATTTTGAATGAGAGTTTAAAAGCAGTAGGGGATAATTAAATGCCATTTTTGAAAACGTATTTTTTTAATTGAAGCATAGCACAAATTTTTAGGGCCCAAAAAAACATGGTATTAGATATTTTTACAAAAATTTAAATACCTTATGTTCAAGTTCAAAATAAGTACTTAGTAATACGTATAGCGCAATGCTTCCTATGATAACAGCAACGCAGAAATCTGTGTACCAATTTTTTGGACTTTTTTAGGGCCTGTAATTCCTTGCAGTTGGACAAACCCGCAATACTAGTAGACGTACACACACATGTAACTCTACAGTAAAAATGGTTTATGTAGTGGTATTTTCGTACCTCTAGCCCCAAACCATCCCCACCACCAAACTGCTACTACAATTACCGATGTCCACCGTTTGGGGTGTGTTGGCTATTTAGTTCCATTCTATTATGAATAGTACACTTATGTTATTGTTACTATCCCTGTATACACTATAGAATACCAGACAACACTCGCCGTGTTCAGAGGAATATAAAAATAACAGTTGTGTTTATTTGTTGTTATTATTGTATTTAAAGCGGAGATAAAATATCCTGATGTGGGACTAATGACTGATATTAGTCGATTATTAAAACTATCGAATCATTCGAATGAATTTAAAAATTAGTTGAATAGCCTTCTACCTCAATTGCGTGCAAGTTTCAGTATTTCAATGCTAATCTTTAGTCGAGTCGGCAATCGAATATTTCTGTCATCCGCTTGATTAATTCTGCAATGTATCCTAAAGAATACCATTTAAAAAAATAGCCTACGTGAATTTTTAATATAATTATAATATTTTAACGAAATAACATTAAGTGGGTAGTCAACCCAGAAAATGAAAATGAAAACTTCTGGCTATAATTTATCATTATTTATTTTAAATGAAAGAGTAATTTACAAGTAATGATCTACCATTTGAACCAAGCCAAAAAATTAATTACAGCCCCTAATATAAGGGTGAGGTTGGAAAAGCGGGCTTTTACGGGGAATCAAATATCTCAGGAACCAAGAAAGATATCAACATGATTCTTATGCTACAAAATACGGAAAATTGCTGTCTATTATCTGTTGTATGCGCTTGTATGTATATTTTCTTACAAGAAATTTATTGAAGAAAAACCATATTTTCAAAAACATTTATTTTATGTATTCAATTATTTTTTAACTAAATCCCTATTAAGGTTTTTGTAATAATCATTCCACAGATAATAGAGCAAGAAATTATGAACATTTGAAAAAATCATCATCCAAATATCTCCAATATAAACCAAAATATTTAATTCCCATGAATGTACAATCATGCAAAAACTTACATTTCCAGAAAACTTAAAGCTGTTGAAGGAATAATATCATTCGCCTAGTGAGCTTTATTTTAAACAGATGTTTTTACAACTTTTTGTCAACGTACAAACAAAGTAAACAAATGTTGTGCTTCAGAAAATTTTAAACTTCAAATAAATGCAAAAAAAAATCAAAATTAAAAAAAAAAATCATCTTCTTGAGTTGACTACCCCCTTAAAAGCAATAATTTTATAATTATTATATTTAGTATTTTAAGGGTCTAATCGTAAAAAATAATATTGTTTATTAAAATTTCTAAAGCCAATATTCTAAAGCAAAAATTACAAGAGTATAACGAAACTTAGTCCCAATTTTAAAAATCTGATGTGAAACACACGACTTTCTCTGGCCAATGTAAGTAATGAACAATAATACCATGTTTAAGCATTAGTAAACAACGTAAAATGAACAATAGTCATCTCCGTGGCCTAGTGGATAGCGCGCTAGCCTACTAAGCGGCTAGGGTCTGGAAATTATAACGTACCAAAACCCATCGTTAAATTTTCTTAATCCACCTTAGTCGCTAATAACCAAGTTGCTGATGCGACTTTAAAGAAACAAAAAAATGAAAATCAACCTAAATGTTCGATTTAAAAATACAAAAAATCACTCTTTGACGCTAAACTAAGCTCTGTAAAGAAATACGATTTGAATAAAAGTCGTAGGTATTTTAATTTCCTATAATTTTTATTATATACAGTTTTGTCGTAAAATGCATACTAAGGCCATAACCTTTAAAAAAATCCCATTTTTACAGATTTCCCCGAAAAATTACCAGAAAATCACTAATTCCCACTAAACTAAGCGTTGTACAAACAAATGTTAGGAATAAAAGTTGTAGGTTTTAAAATGTTTTACAACCTCAATTATACATGTCTGCTCTAAAATGCATATTAGGGTCGCAATTAATAAAAACAAACATTTTTCTATTTTTTTCTACGAGAAGACACCCTTTCCTAGAATTTCAACAGAAATTCTTTAGACATAGCGCTTACCCTATCTTGTAGAGCACAGAAAATGTAGTAGTAAATGAGGCGATTTTAAAAAATTCTTTTGGCTGTTTTTGAGAAATAGCAATAGTGAAAAATTGCACGAACAAACTGCTACTTCTGGTTGACCATTTTAATTAAAATGTTCGTATCGAGTCCTCTAGTGATACCCAACTTAAGTTTCAAGTTTTAACTTCTTAAGTTATTCCTTTCTTGAGATATTTTGTTCACACACAACAATCGCTGAATACATGTTTTTTTCTGTTCAGTGGGTCTGAAAACGTGTTTATATCTAGTGAAAATCGATTTCAAAAAATGGACATGAAAACTCGATCAATCACAAAAATAACACACAGTAACCTGTACATTTTCCTGTACGATAGAACTGACAGACTGATACAAGATTTAAATCACTCTATACTTTTCATGATAAATTAAAAACTGATGTTTGTTTGAGCAGTGCAGGCGCCGACAGGTTGTTACATGCTTGCCTTTATCTCTACTACACCGACTAATCATAGTCGGTCATCCGTGTTACTCGCTTTTGACTAGTAGCCGGTTACTTCTAGGTCTGCCAAACTCGGTCCGACCGTCCGACTAATACAATACATATCAGTCGAATTGGTCGATTATTGAAATTAGTCACTGACTTATTAGTTGACAGTAGGAATTAATAACAATTAGTCTTTATTCAATGACTGTTAAATATCACAGAATAGATTACGTCAATACAATACCATATATTTTACAAAATTAAAGCTAAAATACTGTATACATAGTGCAACAAACACAAAACTTAATCAAGAAAAAAATATACCAACAAAACGTTTTGCAATAATAACGTTGTTTTTTCAATAATAAAAATAAATCATTTAAAAGTCATCTAACTTTTAATTAAATTACTAAAAGATTATTTGAGCCTTCCCATAGTGAAAACGTTGTGTCGACCGACCTGCCAAAAAATTCTTCCGTCTTATAAAACAAGTTCTTTATCAACCAAGAGTGGATTTTTGTCCTGAATTTTTTTATTGGCACCGCCCTAACTGCTAAAGGCAATTTGTTAAATATTTTCACTCAATGGGTAAAAATATTAGGGCTTGTATCCCTCCAACAAGTACGCGGAACATCCAGATCTGTCCTAAATCTTGTTTAATACCCGTGGACATCAACCCTTAGCTTATGCATATTCAAGTTTTTGTTACGTGTATCAGCGAATAGAAGATGTATAAATTATTTTTATACTGGAATGATTTTCAATTCCTTGATAAGGGTTTTGGAATGCTGACACAAAGGTTTGTTAAGTTTTATTCTCATTGCCTTTTTTGAGGCAACAAATTTTTGTAACCTGAAGAGGTATGACCCCATGAATGAATGCCATAGGTAAGCTGGCTCTGGTAAGAGAAAAATAAATCGACTAGAATGTATTTAGTGGGAGCAAAGGCTGAGTTTACGGAGGATGAGAAGCACCCTTGATAACTTTCCGCAAACATTCTGCACATGCCACTTCCAGCTCAAGTCAGAATCTAACTAGTAACCTATAAATTTTACCACTGTATTACGGCTGGCTATATCCTTGAAACGTGAAAAGACAAAATTCTGTTCTACGTACATTTATACGTACATGGGCCTATTTAACACAAACGAATTAGCTGCAAATCATTCCTTGGTCAAATCAATTCATTTTTTATTAATTCTTCCAAATCCTCTACGTGCTTACAACAGTTAATTAAATTAACATAATCCGCGTACAAAACGTCATGTGACGTTTGATTTTCTCTCCAAGGTACATGTGACTTAAAAATGTTTGTCGTAAAATGTATACTAAGACCGCAATCTTAAAAAATTCCCATTGTTTTACAGATTTTCATGAAGAAAAATAAACAGAAAATCGCTAAACCGTTGTACTAAACAATGTTACAAATAAAAGTTGTAAATTTTTTTAATTTTCTATAAGTTCAATAATACATTTTTGTCACACAATACGTACTAAGACCGCAATCTTAAAAAAATCCCATGTTTTAAAGATTCTCAAGAAAGAAACCGAAAATCAATAATTGACGCTAACATAATTATTAAGCGTTGTACAAAAACATGTTTGAAAAAAAAGTTGTAGGTTTTAAAATTTTCACCATCACAGTAAAACTATCTATATTTTACTATTAACTATCTATATTTTTGTCACAAAATTTAAAAAATGAATCAGGTTGTGTACATAACCAGTTTTTTACTTATAATTTATTTTGAAACCAGTATTTAAAATGTTTTGATAAAATCTAGGAATTCTGAGAAAGCATAATACAAATTTTTTTAAGTCACATAGACAGCTTGGTCATTAGCGACTACTGTGGGTTTTGGAAAGAGGCAATAAAATCATGTAACGGTGGATTTTATCGTGTTAAAATTTCCAGACCCTAGCTGGGAATCGAACCCGGACCTTCCCCTTTGTAAACTAGCGCGTTAGTCACTATGCGACGGAGGTGGTCACAACTATCTATTTATTGTAAACATTTTATCAAATGTTAATAATTTTAACATGTTTAGTAACATCTACTTTATAAAAGATTGAACAGATCTGTATATTGTAATAAGTATAAAACTTGTAATATTGTTACATTTGAATAACTTCCGACAGTGAAGAAATACGTGACCGTAAATATAAACATTACACTATTACGGCCAGAATCTCATAGATACAGACACTACAGAAATGTGAATAAAAGGCCTCGTTAAAAATTACGGTTGTGTGATGGTCAAAAATGAGTACCTAAGTAGTTTAGTAAGGGTTGATAGATTTAAAGTAGTGGGGGAATAATAACTGGTTTTTTTTTCCAAAAATGAGAACTACATATATGTAGTTCTCATTTTCTTCACAACTAGAGCCACTGTACTGCTGATATTCGTATCACTCCGTTCTACGCTTGAACTCATACGGTGACAGAACAACCTTAAACTAAATGCACAAAAAATTCAGGTAAGACCTAGTCACTAATTAGACGGACTGATAGCATTCACAAATACTGAAATAATAGAAACAGCTGGCTGTGTTATTAAGCACCGGTGACGTCATCGGCTACTGCACATCCTAACGTGACCCCTACCTCCTCTTCTGTTTACCGTGGATGGACATAAGACAATGATTAGAAGGCAATTAAAATTGCCACTAAATAAACTTAATATTAATAGAAGATGGCTATAATTACAATAAAGTTTTAGTTGAATACAATCACTCGCTATTAACTGTAAACACTACATCATATACACCCAAACTGGTTTGTCACAATACCCGCCCGTATAGCCTGACAAAGCACTCAATCTTATATACCGACTGAAAAGGGATTTAAACAATATTGTTAGAATTATCGAGAATACAGTGGAGCGTCAGTTATCCCAACTGATAGGGACCAGAGTGGTTCTGATAATCAGATACGGTAAATACTGTAATTTGATATGAGGGTGGTCCCAAAAGTACCTGTCCCAACAAAGAAAACACAAGAATTTTGGAAAAGAATATATTTATTTTTCAACATAATCTCCTTTCAGCTGTATACGCTTTTCCCAGCGATGTTTAATAAGTTTGATACCCTTTTTATAATAAGTACTGTCGTGCTCCTCAAAATAGCCATTAACTGCCGACATCACGTCTTCACTGTTGGAAAATTTTTGACCACTGAGCCATTTTTTCAAGTTTTGGGAACAGAAAATAATCTGAGGGGCTAAATTTGGTGAATAGGGTGGATGAGGTACAAATTCAAACTTTAATTCATTAATTTCTGGCCATTGCAATAACGGATTTGTGAGCTGGTGCATTGTCTTGATGAATCAAAACTTTCTTCATAGCCAAATGCGGCCGTTTTGCTTGATTTCTTTGCTCAAATGTTGCAATAAGTTTGCATAATACTCGCCGTTGATAGTTTTTATTTTTCAAGATAGTCAATAAAAATTATCCCCCGTGCATTCCAAAAAAACCGACGCCATGACCTTGCCTGCAGATGGAACAGTCTTCGCCTTCTTTAGAGCCGGTTCTCCCTTTTCAGCTCATATTTTTTTATTGTTCTTTTGTCTCTGGTGTGAAGTGATGGACCCATGTTTCATCCATGGTTATGAAACAACGCAAAAATTCTGCTTTGTTGCTGTGAAACTTCACTAAACACTCAATTGAAACATCTTTACGACACTGTTTTTGCTCGAGTATGAGCAAACGCAGCAACCATCTTGGACACAACTTTCTCAAGTCCAAATTTTCGGATAGTATGCAATGTATCATACTTTTTGAACTGCTAGCTCGTGCACTTCTAGTCAACAATCATCCAGTACCTTTTTGTGGATTTTCTTCACTATTTCTGGAGTCGTCACCTTATTTGGTCGACCATTACGATGCTCGTTTTGGCAGCTCATACGGCCTCGTTTAAACTCTGCTACCCAATATTTCACTGTTGTAAACGTAGGAGCAGACTCACCCAGAGTAGAATCTAGTTCAGCTTTTATATTGGTTGGGCTGAAGCCTTTCAGTTGAAAGTATTGTACCACATAACAATGACTAATTCTCTCTATTTTCAGAAATTCACTGAAAACGTTCACTATTGATGGCTGCCAGATAAATAATAAACAACATGGCGTCTTTAAATTTGAAACATAATACTTTATAGATTGTGTACTTTCTAATACAGTGATATTTTTCAAACAACTACCGCCATTCTGTAGGTCAGGCCGGGTACTTATTGGACCACCCTCGTACTCTGTACCGGATCAATGTAATATAACGTAAACGGTGACCTTGTAATATAAAATACCTAACCTAAATGTTTAATAGGTTACTGTGGCCAACATAAACTTTTTAGGATCTTCTTCGTTATCTGTTAACATTGTGGTTGCAGTGCATCTATGATTGTTTAATACTATTACTTATTATTTTTTACTGAAGAGTTAGAAATAAATCATAATACAAGGGTTGACCTGCACAAAGTTTGTGTCCATATTCTTACAAACAATCACAACTCAATTGGGGGGCAAAGGTTAACAGTTGATATAGAAGAAATTTAGTCTTATTTTTTCGTAGGGAACATCATGTTCTTCCACAGTGATGGGTCTTTAGGGGATATTGTAGGGAGACTAAGGAATGTTATATGGTCGTCACAGCGGAAAGCAGGAGTACTGAAAAGTTAATTCCGATAATTCCACAAAAAATAAGACCAGACACTAACAATATTTCAGATGAATGGCAGTCTTATAGAGGCATCCAGAATTTGCCGTAAAATTACAACCATGAAACAGTTAACCACACAAATAATTTTGTGGACCCATGAATGGTGGGTAAACACGCAGTCAATTGAAAACACTTGAAGACTAGCCAGACATCAGAACAAGGTAGAATGTGGAACTAGTAAAGCACTTAGGCCGGGTGTATACCAGAGGGCAGGTGACCCGGTGCATTGGAGACGAACACATGCAGGGCAGGGTAGGCCGAGCAGAGATTTCTCCCAGCGTATACTGGAGACGCAGGACAGGCAAATATTTCTGTCAGATTCAGAAATTAGTTATGTTTGGCCATTTAGTGTGATGGATCATTATTGTGAGAGTGATAGGGTGGTATTGTATTCATCCGATTCCGATACCTATAGAAGAATTAATTTTATGTATTGTATTTCAAAGCGAAGGGAGAAAAGTTTGTGGCAAAGTTATTTTATGAAAAAACGGAAAGCGCGTAACGAGTTCAAGTTAACTCAAGAATGTGATGATACTACATTCAAGAAGTACACTATATTTACAACAGAACAGTTTTTCACGTAATCAGGATGATCGTATCATACAATATGGTTTCGATACGCACAAGTTCAATTAACTTCTCTTCAACCGACATGTTTCGTGCTCAACACCTGCACTAAAACTGTAGCTCGTCTACAAATTGTAGTTACTCGACACAGACACAATGCTGTGCTACATATGTCTGGCACCCAACAATATGTTACTCTACAAGCAACAAGGGATGCACAGTTTTCGCTCCTGCCATGCCTGTCCTGAAATGCGCTCCAGTATACTCTCGGCCGGTGCTATTATAGTACGTGGCCTACCGCGTTATGTTTAGTGAATTTGTATTTCTTGATGTGATAGCACTGTCCACTAACACGTTTGGCGCGTAAATATTCACATATTTAACAGGTTATGTGATATTAAGAAAAAAGGAAAAATTACATACAATAATTTACAATAACAGGTAATACTATAAATAATAATACGATAACGATTCGCCCATTTATTTTTAGTCTTTCTGCACATGGTACACACTGTGAAAGTCGTTGAGAAAAGCAACAAACAAATCAGGTTCTACTTTTCTCATAATTTTCCATGATGTATGGTCGAGATGCGAATGAAATAATTCTTTCGGAACACCTCTTTTTTGTTTAAGAATGTTAACTATTGCGTCCAACCACAATCTCGCAATTGCTTGAGTATTGGCTCCCTGTTTTGTGGATCTACATAATTTCGCTGATGGTTAACCATTGAATGCAGGTAATCTAATGTAATTCATATAACCAGTAAAATATGTAAATATTTTTTAATACCTAATGTTCACAACCATAACCTAATGTAGTTCTCATAACCTGTAAAATATGTAAATATTTACGCACCAAAAGCGTTAGTGGACAGTGGTACCACATCAAGAAATACAAATTTCACTAAACATAACGCGGTAGGCCACGTACTATAGTAGCACCGCCCAGCCTTATGAACAGATATTTGGCAGAGTTTGTGTGGCGTTAGCACAATAAAGGACGTGATTTTTTTGAATAAATTACATTAGATATAGCTGCCTATTCGCTTCCATTATAAAGGTTAGTATAATTATTTTGTTTATTACAATATTAGATATTAAAATAATAGGTAATAGTAATAAACATTAGTAAATGCACCTCAACCGCAATGTTGACAGATAACAGAGAAGGTCCCTTTAATATAAAAAAAAACACTAAGGCCTGTTATGCACTGTCGACCAGATCGATGATGACCGTGAGATTGAAAGGATTATATAAACAAATACACACTTGGTCGCGGCAACCGAAAATACTTGAGCAATGCACGGGAGACCAGCTGGTCTCTCGTGGTTTTTTGAACGATACTAACAAGTTTCTACGTACCCTTGTCTATATGAATTTATAGGAAGGAAAGTATGGTTTTCATGTCAATTTTTTTAAATCGAGTTTTCATCGGATATACACTTTTTCAGACACCCTGAACCCAAAAAACTTGTTTTTAGTGATTGATCTTAGTGTGTGTGTGCATGAGTGTGTGTGTTTTTGTGTGTGAGCAATATATTTCAAGAACGGCATATTGTACAAAGATGAAACTTGGAACTTAAGTTACGTACCACTAGGTGACGGACCTGACATGAACATTTTCATCAAAATCGATCAACTGGAAGTAGTAGTTTATTTGTGTAATTTTTAACTTTAATGTGATTTTATCAAAAACTGCTCCAAGTATTTTTTTAAACATCGCCTCATTTACTACATTTTTTATGCTCTACAGATAGGGTAGGCGCCATGTCTGCTGAAATTCTTGGGGAGGCTGTTCACACGTAGAAAAAAGTTGTTTTCTTAATATTGCGGCCTTAATATACATTTTAGGGCAGAAGTATAATCAGAGTTGTAGAAAATTTTAAAACCTACAACTTTTATTTCTAACGTTTTTTTAAATAATGCTTAGTTTAGTGGCAATTAGTGATTTTCTGTTTTTTTTTCATGAAAATCTGTAAAAAATGGATTTTTTAAGAACTCAGCCTTAGTATGCATTTTATGACAAAAGTGTATATAATCAAATTTATAGGAAATTAAAAGATTAACAACTTTTATTTTAAGCATTTTTTCTCTACAAAGTCTTTACTCTATTCACGGTAAGAAAGTAACAACAAAATACTTTTAAAAGTATTTCTATAAATGAAACTGTTAGGCCTACATCATATTATTATTATGACTGATGTTTTAAGTACTCAATAAATGAATAAAAACTGTATACTTTATTTCCATTCTTTTTCGTAAATAACGGGTGAGGCAGTGAATCGGACGATATGGCAACACTGCCTACAGACTCCTGTAGTGTGGCTAAGAGAATGAGACTACCGCCATCTTGAAGTGTCTGTTTTACCATTTAGTTCCAATGGAGTCGTGGAGCGGTGCACAAAGAGCATACGCTGTTAAAGGTATTATAAAAATAACGATAGTTACGTGTTCACGCAGCGCGCATTTTGTAATTATTTCAATATTCCGCGTAATGATCCGATACCTTCAGCCCATGCAATAAAAATATGGGTTAAAAACTTTGAAGAAACAGGCTCAACACTGAAGACACGAATTGGAAGCGTAAAAAGTGCCGTACACCAAAAAATGTTGACAAGTTGCAGGCGGCTGTGTTAAGAAATCCTATGTGTTCAGCTCGACGGCATGCAATATCACTTGGCATTTCTAATCGCAGTGTGAGGAGGATTTTACACAAAGATCTATATTTCCATCCATTTAAAATTCAGTTAGTGCACGCTTTGAATAATGTTGATCACACATCCCGACTTGCTTTTTTTAATCAATTATTGGACATGATGAATGACAACGCAGAGCTTCTCAACAATCTTTGGATGAGTGATCAAGCTCACTTCCATCTTTCGGGCTTTGTAAATAGGAAGAATTTTAGTGATTGGTCATGCAAAAATCCACAAAAAACATTAAAAGCCGCTTCACAGTATTAAAGTGACAGTTTAGTGTGCAATATCAACACAGGCTATCGTAGGACCATATTTTTTTGAGGATGACAATGAACGTGCAGTTACAGTGAATACACAGCGCTATGTTAACATGTTGGAGAACTGTCTTCCACCGGAATTAGTTTGTTATCCGGCTTACCAAAACATATTTTTTGAACAAGACGGTGCTACCTGCCACGCATCCAGGGCTTCAGTTAATGTTTTGTGACGCTTGTTTCCTAATCATGTCATTTCTAGGAACGGAAAGATTTCATGGTCAGCGAGATCACCAGATCTCTCTGCTTGTGATTACTTTCTATGGGGACACTTAAAATCACGTGTTTTCCAATCTCCACCGCCTCAAAATGTACGGGAACTTAAAGAACGGATACGTGAAGAAGTGGCATGAATTCCTACAGCCACATTACAAAATGTGATGAATAGTCTTTGTGCAAGAGTTCAGGAATGCGTGTGACAAAATGGAGGGCATCTTTATGATATGATTTTCAAGTAATTTATAAAAAATTGTAAATATATAAGTATTACTGGGTATATTCTAAATTAATTAAACTACATTCTTCAACTTCCTCACGTGTTTTCATAATTGCCCAATTCACTACCTCACCCATTATATGTGGTTACAGGTTATATGTATTACTTCTGATCTGTATGACAAAACAAGAACTTTGAAAGTAAACATTTTCATTTTAATGATTAGTCATCTAATATTAGTTCAGTCATTCGTTATTTCACAATTGAATTTGACGATGACTAATCCAAACCCATAAATCTCTCCACATTTTTGACAAAGAACATGTCATCGTTTTAATATGCTACCAGTTCGCTTTTGACATCGTTCTTACGAGCATTATAATTTATTTTCAATTAGGAATTTAGTGTTACAGTATTTTTGTTTTTCTTCTTAAATTTCTATTTACCGTTTATAATTCTGTATATGGTTAAAAGCGCGTATCAGTTATCATTGTGATGTTTTCATTAAAAGTGTTGCATTTTTTCTGAGTCACTGCTTTAGCAGTTGATTCGGTAACCGCTGTTTGTTTACCCAACATATTTTACTTGCGACTTGCCTAAACATATTATCAGGATATTGCAGAGCCTGTACGAAGATACTGTGATTTTACTAGATTTAGATGGGAAAGTGACAGAGCCTATTAAAACCAATAGAGGAGTTCGACAGGGATGTTGTATATCGTCGACGTTGTTTAATATATATGTGGACGACATGTTGAGAACGTGGAAATGTAATGTAGACCCAGGTATACAGTTCTCGGATGGCTTCTTTATGAACTCTCTTTTATATGCGGATGACAAAGTTGTAATACAACAGAATGAAGACGAGTTACAAAAATCGGTATTTATGTTGGAACAAGTTGCAAAACAATACAATCTGGAAATATCATCCACAAAATCTAAAACTATGGCTTTTAAAGGTAAATATACAATAAGGACGAGAATAGAGATGAATGGAAGGGCAATAGAACAGGTTAAACATTTTCAATATCTTGGGAGTGATGTTTCATACGATTTTGATAAAGACATAACAGTTAAACTGGCCAAATTTCAGAATATTTGTGGAAATATTCACAGACATCTGAAGAATAAAACGAGGAAGGAAACACGCCTCAAATTTTTCAACACTATTGCGGTTCCAACACTCCTATATGGCAGTGAGTCATGGGTGCATACTGCTAAAAGCGATAGTAAAATTCAAGCTGCGGAAATGAAGTTTTTACGAAGTGTGCATGGATGTACCAGAATGGATAGAATAAGGAACGTGGATATTAGAAGCGCACTATCAGTTCAGTCTTTGCATGAAAAGATAATAAAAAATAGACAACGATGGTGTAGTCACCTGGACAGAATGCCAAACGAAAGGATGCCAGTGGCAGCTTTAAATTATCAGCCAGTTGGCAGAAGAGCTGTAGGGAGGCCGAGAGGGAGATGGGTACCGGAACAGGTTCATGTAACCTAATCCTTGGAAGTGAAGATGATGATGATGATTTTACTTGCGATGAACCGAACATAGTTTAGCATCAAAGAGTGATTTTCCGTATTATTAACACGTTCACTGCGGCCCGGGTGAAGCGAGGTTATTCGCTGTGGCTGAACCATCGCCTGCCACATTTATATGTTTCCCGTACACAGAAAGCGCACAAGTCCATGGCGCTTTATATCCTCATATTCTCTCTACAATTACAATTTCTCGTATGTATTTTCATTCAATACTTTTTTTTTATATTTATACGTGTATGTTTATGTATTTTAATATAGATAAATGTATTTGTTTGTCGTTTTAAAAATACACATATAAAAGTATTAATATAAATCAAATGTAAAAGTCTGAATGTACTTTGCTTTTATCACGTAAACCTATGAGAAAAAATTAAAAACTTATAGGAATAATTTTTATTCCTATGATGATTTAAATTGCATCATTATGCAGTTCATTATGGCACTCTTAGCTGAATAACTTCGGTGTGGTCTAAGGTTTTTGAAAAGTTGAAAGTAAGTGTTATTATGGTACAGACAGCAGACAGAAATCGGTACCTGTGATGGGGTTACGATTTTCTCTTGTTTTATTTTATTACCCTTTCTGTTCTCTTGGCAGTGAGTCTTTCCGTGGACAGGTAAAAAATGCAATTCCAAAAATAGGGTCACATAAGAAAAGAATTGAATAAGCCTACTAGTGTACTATTATAAGTAAATGACCCTGCCGCTTTGTGTGAATGTGCACGCCTCATAGGCTCCTAAAATTATAAGTACTAAAAAATAAATCTATAACCAATTTTTAAATAAGGCAAACATTTAAAAAAAAATTAATACCTACTAGTTTCTTTAAAAAAAGTTAACTTTAGGTCTGTATGTACGAAAAAGTAGTCCTACTTAAATTTAAAGCATTTAGGTATTACATTCGTATATACATATTTATTTATTTAGTTGCATTTTTGCCACACTTAATATTTACTAGGTATAGTAAATCTTGCGTAATTGTAACAAAAGTAATGTAATGAAATAACATTTTATAGCATTATACTATGACTAGAAAAAGAAAATTCATACAAATAATTAAGTTTTCTTGCCTGATTATTAGAGTATAGATGAAATAATCACTAAAACTGATTAATAAAAATAATATAATAAAAAAAATACAGAACAATAATTAATATAAAAATACTTTATTTAAAAGTAATATGTCACTAATAACAAATAAAACAGCCCGTAAACTTGAAACTTAGAAGAAAATATATCAGTTTTTAAAACTCCGGCAAAAAAAATTGGTGACGTTTCTTTAAAAGCTGAAGGTGTACTGGCATAGAATGAACCTTTTTCTACGGCTGAACAATAAAAGAAATACAATTTACCCTAGCTAAACGCAGAAGGAAGAGATTATAAAACTGTATGTATAGACGGACCACATTTTTGTGGCGGCCCGCACCCTGGGACTATTCAATACGCCACATAATTGTGGCGGCCGCACTGAATATGTTAAGCCAAACTAAGGTTGATTTTCATTTTGCACTGTCAGTCATGATTAAAATTAGGTTATGTTTTTTTATGTTAGTTTTTTGTTTATTTCTAATGTTAGGTTATATTGTTCATTATTTGCACTGGCAAGCGAAAGTTGTGTGAGTGTTTCACACCAGATTTTTTAACAATGGAATAGTGTTTATTTTAAAGATCTACAACTTTTATTATATACATTTTTGTGCTAAAATGCATAGGCCTATATAAAGCAGCAATCTTAAAAAGACAATTTTTTTACGTGAAAACAGCCTTTCTAAGAATTTAGTCCATAGTATTTCTTTTTGATTTCACTTAAAACTTAGACGTGTTTCGGTGGAGCCGCCATGATCAGAGTTTATAAAATATTATCTTTTTTAAACTAAACATAAAAATTTACAGTAGAAACTTGTGATGAAACGTCCACCGAAACATTTGTAATTTTTTAGTGAAACATAGAGGTACCGGTAATATTAAAGGCATCTGTAAAATGTCAGTGTAATAATTTAAAATATTTATGCATTAGGATTAAATGATAAAGCAACAGTTCATAAATCTGTTGTAATATTTTACAGGTAACTTGTTTTCTTACTAATGTTACTACGTGTTTAATTTGAAAAATCTGGTGTGAAGC
Organism: Catonia carolina; assembly: GCA_035578175.1. Taxonomy (NCBI): domain Eukaryota; kingdom Metazoa; phylum Arthropoda; class Insecta; order Hemiptera; family Achilidae; genus Catonia; species Catonia carolina. The sequence continues at coordinate 9,028,382 of JAQMRL010000004.1, forward strand.
ACTCACACAACTTTTTCTGGCTAATGCAAATAATTAACAGTATGACCTAACATTAGTAATAAAACTTAAAAAATAAACCAAAAAACTAACCTCACTGAGTATAACCTAATTTTAATCATGAGTGTAGACACAAAATGAAAATCAACCTCAGTTTGGATTAAAAATATGGAAAATCACCCTTTCACGCTAAAATAGGCTCTGTAGAGAAAAATGCTTTAAATAAAAGTTGTAGATCTTTTAATTTCCTAAAAATTTGATTATATACTCTTTTGTTGTAAAATGCGTACTAAGGCTGAAATCTTTAAAAAAACTTGTTTTTTAACAGATTTTTGTGAAAAAAACAGAAAATCACAAATTACTGCTAAACTAAGCATAAACAAAAAATTTGTTGAAACAAACATTATAAATTTTTAAATTGTCTACAACTTTTATTATATACATTTTTGTGCTAAAATGCATAGGCCTATATAAAGCAGCAATCTTAAAAAGACAATTTTTTACGTGAAAACAGCCTCTCTAAGAATTTCAGCAGACACGGTGTCTACCCTATCTTGTAAAGCATAAAATATTTAGTAAATGAGATGATTATAAAAGAAATCGTAGGAGCCGGTTTTGAGAAAATCGCAAAATTGTGAAAAATGACACGAATAAACTACTACTTCCGATTTTGATAAAAATATTCTTGTTGGGTCCTCTACCAGGATCTAACTTAAGTTTCAAGGGCCTTCGGGCCAGCCCAGTCAGTCAGCTGGTAGAAAGTCGCTATTATTTGTTAAATAACACCGGTTGGGCAAGCGACTTTATATGGTGACCAGCTGACAGCCATCCATGAACAAACTCTACTGGGGGTCCCTGTTCAAACTCATCTAATCCACGTCAAAAAATATACAGCAAAAAGCAGCGATCAAATTGGGTAGTTGTCAACAATGTACAGTTCCCAATAACAAATAAAAGCTAAAAAAAAAAAAAAAAAAAAAAAAAAAAAAAGTTTCAAGTTCATATGATATTCCGTTCTTGAGATATTCTGTTCACACACACACACACACAGACCAATTGCTGAAAACATTTTTTTGGGTTCAGGAGGTCTGAAAACGCGTAGATCCGGTGAAAACTCGATTTCTTAAAATAGACATGAAAACAATACTTTCCTTCCTATATATTCATATAGGCAAGAGAATGTAAAAAAACGTAAATGAAATTATGTTCAATTTGTTATCAGTATGTAGTTTATTAACGGGTATTTTATTAAAGAAGCAACCCTGAGTGTAAGAAGGTACAAGTTGTAGATATATAAATTTTCTGTCTCCCAACCTGTATGTTGGCAACATGTAATTTTTTTGTGGGTTATTAAAAGCAGAGGTGTTCAAATGTCACCCTAGAAACCTGCAAGACCTGAAACAATCAGTTAGTGAGGAAATCGATCGCATACCTCACCCCATGCTGAAGAAAGCTACTGAGAGCTTCAGAGTGAACTTGCAGCAATGCATTGACAATCACGGACACCATTTGTCCAAGATCCTTTTTAAAAATAAGGAAAACTTCCCCGAGTCATAGAGTAAGTAACCAAATCAGATTTGTTGTAACTTGTGTTTTTATTATTTACATTTAATAATAGGGAGCTTATTTTGCCTGATTCTGTAGCCTACATTATTTTAGTTGGCAATGAAGTTGATTTATGTGATGTGGTGTTTGCAGAGGGAAGACTGAAACTGCAATGTCCATCTCTATGGATGTTGATACGGACATGGCTTTTGATGAACAGAGTCACCTATGCTCTCAACCTAATCAACAAGGTGAGTTTTTGTTTGTTTCTTGAAGGCGTTGACAGGTATTGCTGTCTGCCGTCTATAGTTACTCGAGTCATAAGTTTACCATTGGTTTTAACGAGGGGTGAAGGGGGAAAGCATCAGTGCGCATGTGCGACTGCTTCGGTATTAGTTCGCCACCACCGTAACGTAAACTATACGTACAGGACAGACAGTCTATCGCGGAACCTTTTGTAGGTTAACTGTACGAATATAACCGTTTGTTACTGTAAACGGAAATTGTAGGTTTCTCGAAATCTAATATGCGACGTAATAAAATGCTATGAAGTTGAAGCTAAAAAAAAATACATGCATGTATAGGCCGCACTTTTTTTAGACAAAACTAAACGTAAAATAATGGGGTGCGGCTTATATCCGAGATAGGCTATATCTACATGCATATGATAAATATAAGTAGGAATAAAACTTCAAATATAAGATTGAAAACAATTTATTAAAATGAAAAATACAGTATTACATACCTGATGAAAATTAAAATATGGTAAATGGACCATTGTTCATTGTTTGATTCATCACTGCAGTCGTTATTCGTGCTTGTATTTTCACTATCAGATGATTGTTGCCACATCGCATCATCTTCGGTCCCGTCCATCGCATTTGAAATTGACGTTACTTTGAAGCTCTTCGACACCATTTCTGAGGGAATGAGTTTCCAGGCAGCCAGAATCCATTCGCATAATGAAGGTTTCTTCAATCGTCCGGTTGGTGTCATTTCTGTAGACCTGCTTCTCCAGGCCTGATATTAACTCCGCAAATGTACTTTGAATGGGTGATTGATCGATACATCAAGGGGTTGTAACATGCCCGTCATTCCTCCTGGTATAACAACCATGTCACTCTTTTCTTGCCTCAATTTATCTTTAACGTTTTCTGTCATACGTGCTCGAAAACTGTCAATAATGAGCATAGATGGTGAGCATCCTGGTGCACTTGACATACGAGTGCACCAGGACATTGAAACCATACAGAGTTTAACCAGTCCATATAAAGTTCTTCTGTCATCCATTCCTTTTCCTGTTCTCTCACTAAAATTCCTGAAGGCAGCTTTTCTTTAGGAACTGTTTTGCGCTTAAACACCACGTAAGGCGTTAGTTTACGTCCATCTGCAGTGATGCTCAACATCACAGTACATCGCTGCTTTTCTGCCCCAGCAGTTCGCACTAACACTGTTTTTTCACCTGAAGCATTCACTGTTGTTTCATTCGGCATGTCAAAAAATACTGGAGTTTCATCACAATTTCCAATCGCCCCCATACAGTAATTGTTCACCTTTCTTAGCTCCAGAACATGCCTTTGGAACTCGAAGAATGTTTGTCTTGGTACGTATCAGGAAGCCGTTGCACCAATGTGGTCCGTCGTCGAATAACCAAGTCATGTCGTGCCATAAATCTTCTTGCCCAGCTGTAGCTTCCTGTGAAGTCATCACGAGAAATGTTTATGCTTTCTGCTATCTTTTGGCCTTCAAAGTGCTACATTTCTACAGACACAGCAAATCCGTTAGCTCCTATGTTACACGCACATAATGCAAGAGAACGGTCTCTATTTCAGGATATTTTGCCTTCTTTCCGCGAAAAGATTGTCGATTTTTTGATGTTTTTTTGAAGCGCGGCCTTTTCTTGGATCCACCTCCATATGGTTTTTTCGTGAACATAGAATTTTCTCCCTGCCGCACGATTCCCGTTTTCTTCTGTGTAACGCACCACTTGCAGCTTGACTTTTGCATTGTAGCCAACTCGTTTTTGGCCCATGTTGCACCGACAAATTCAACTCACGTTATGACGAAGATCGAATGGAGACAGGCTACTTTTGTAGTTTTTGTTGAGTGGTATAGGGACACAGGAAAGTAACAGAAAGCATAGAAAGAGGAAATGGGTTGCATTGTATAGACAGATGTATGAATGACATTCATTTTATTGGGTGATTTATAGGTTTTACCATTCATTAGTATGTTTCCTTCGATTACAATACTATCTACCAAGAATTCATTGCGACATAATACCGGTATTTGAAAAGGCTATACAGGTACTTTTGTTGGTTGTAGTTCCTGCTATCCATAATTGGAAAAACTTTTTTTACCCAATTTACTTGCTTCAAAACAGGGTGCGGCTTATACACGCGTAAATACGGTATCTTTTTGTGCCTCTTAACAAAAGTCGTGACCAAGCGATTGTGTGCTGTGATGTTCCTTTTTCCATAATTCAAAATATAAAGAAGGAAGTTAAAGACAGTGAAGATAATTGTTCATCTACAGTTTTTTTGACACTTGTTAAGAAAACACTTATATCAATAAAAAAGGGATGTCGTCATGTAAAACATTATTACCAGTTTTGAAAGAAAGGCAAAATTTTAGTTGGAAACTTTGCACGTTAAGAGAAATTTTAAAGGAAATGGGTTTTAAGTGGAAAAGTTTCAGTCACAACAAAGTATATTAATTGGGAGGCAACATGTGGTTAACTAACGGTGCAATTGGACAGTAGTAAAATATAGTGTCTGACTGTTGAGGTTGGCAGCACTGTCAGATTTCTCTTCCCTTCCTCACAGCCCATATGCAATATGCAAAAGGCATTCTTGTGACTCACTATCCTTGTAAATGTTATTCCAAAAGATGCGATATGTCAAGATAACGAATCATTCACGAGTGTAAAAACAGACTGGCATTTTCCCATCACACCCACATTAAACCATGACATAGCAGCTCGGGTGGGAGGTAGAAGGACAAATCGCATTAACTGTTAAAAAACTGCAGAAAAAACAGGGGTAAAACAAATGCGTTAGTTGGGTCTACTAAGTGCTGCATGAACTGAAGACCCCTCTACAGAATATTGTAGAGATGTAACAGTAAATTGATCCCAGAGCACAAAACCACTAGGTAAGAGTTTTTTTTACTTTTTCTTGCTTATATGAATATATAAGATGAAAAGTATTATTTTCACATAGATTTTAAGAAAGCGAGTTTTCACCGGATCTGCACATTTTCAAACCCCCTAAACCCAACAAAACATGTTTTTAGTGACTGGTCTGTGAGTGTGTGTGTGTGTGTGTGAGAGAGAGAGAGAGAGAGAGAGAGAGAAAGAGAGAGGGAGAGAGACAGAGAGAGTGCGCGCGTACGCGTGTGTACGTGCGCGTGCGTGCGTGTTTGTGAACAAAATATCTTGAGAATGGAACTTCATACGAACTTGAAACTTACGTTAGGTACTATTAGAGGACCCGACATGAACATTTTCATCAAATTCGGTCAACCGGAAGTAGTAGTTTGTTCATGTCATTTTTCACTGTTTTGTGATTTTCTTAAAAACGGTTCCTTCAATTTTTTTTGAAAATCACCTCACTACATTTTTTACGTTCTACAAGATAGGCTAGGTGCCGTGTCTGCTACCATTCTTTGGGAGGCTGTTCTTACATAGAAAAATATGTTGTTTTTTTTTAAATTGCGGCCTTAATTTGCATTTTAGTGCAAAAGTGTACTTAATAAAAGTTGTCGGCAATTTAAAAATCTACAACCTTTATTTTCAACATTTCTTTGTATAATCCTTAGTGTTAAGTCCACCAAGCCGTTGGACTTGATATAATTAGTATAATTATTCAACAATCTATTTATTTTGGTACTTTCCGGAGAACCAGAGTACAATTTAAAGTGTTCAGCACTCACAACCAAGCGATTAGGTGCCAACCAATAATGAAGTGATGTAATAAGCTGAATAACGGAGAAGAAAATTAGGATAACGGAATAAGAGAGCAATTAGGATAGGAACACAACGTATAAGGATTGACTAATGAACTAAACTGAAACAAGATATATGATTTGTCACTTACCAGAAATAGCATTGTAGAAAAACAACGTAGGTCTTGAAGCATGAACGTAAGCCGGTTAACCGTTAAAGCCTGGAAATCGTCGCGAAGTAATAGAGAACACCTAAAGCCTGGATACATATAGCACAACACAAAGAGTCCAAAATGTTCGGTCGAATAAGCCTAGATTATAGTCTGTAGAATGCATAGACCAGGTGGCATCCCTAGTCTAGCAGCGAGAGAGAAGCAACACACATTCACACTCATTCAAGCTCAGTTCACAAGTGGTAGAAGGAAGCAAGAAGGATTGGTTAGAAGGGTGGGGAATCGGAAGCAGAGATGACTTGATACATCGGAGCATAGAATGACACAGCAATAATGAGGAATAAAGGTGGCAAAACGATAGTACCGCGCGAAAGCTTGAAATACCGTAATTAAGAACTACAAAACGCATTAGCCTGGGTGAACATGACTTGACACTTAGTTTAGCAGTAATTAGAGATTTTCTGTTTTTTTCCATGAAAATTTGTAAAAGAACATTTTTTTAAGATTTTGGCCACTTGATGACAAAATTGTAATCAAATTTATAAGAAATTAAAAGATGTACAACTTTTATTTTAGGCATTTTTCTCTGTAGCTTAGTTTAGCATGAAAGTGATTTTCCGTATTATTAAGCCAAACTGAGGTTGGTTTTCATTTTGCATCACTCATGATTAAAATAAGTTTCTGTTTTTAAAGTTAGTTTTTTTGTTTATTTCTAATATTTTATTACTAATGTTAAGTTATATTGTTCATTATTTGCATTGGCAAGAGAAGGTCATGTGAGTGTTTTACACCAGATTTTTACTAAAAAGACTGAAAACAGGCCATAGGCCACAATTTTTTTAGGCCAAAGACACAAAATAGTGATCACGATATGAATGGAAAAAACCAACTTGTTCATTGAATAAACAACAGAAAACATAATTTTTTATAATAAAAATGATGAAATGAAATTATGTTAGGAATAAATTAAATTTACTTTGAAATTAAAAGTAATTCGTTTTCACTTCATTACTGAGATGAAAACCAAATATTAACAATTTAGCAAGCCCAAGCATGTAATGAAGAAGAAAAGGGAAGATTGTTTCAGATCGAAAACCAGGTTTGAAACGTGAAAACCTTACGCCTGGGTCAATCCATGTCAAATGTTCCAACACTGGTTGCTTGACCATCTCAGAAGTTTGTTATATTTGGTGTGTGGATTCTCTTATGTTTTATGAGCTCAAAAATATCTCAGAAAATTTTTTGTTGTTTAACGTTTAGAAATGGTGGCCATTTTGATTTAAGCCCGCGCTCTATTTTTAGCGTTTGCCAGGCATCTGTGAACAAATTAAACACATGATTACCTGAGTACTTGTATGTCTTAATATATTTTTATCAGCTCAAAAGTATTGGTCGCAAATGAACTAAATTGAATTTTTCAAGGGTATGTTTTTAAAGAAGGACAACTTTTCAGCTTTAATATGCTGCTAAACTACGTTGCATTGTTACGTTTTATAAAGTGTCAATGATGAGATGCCCTTTAAAAGTTCCTGCTTTTCAAAAAGTGAAATTTTGAAATTTTCGTAATTTTGTATCTGCAATATCTTTTGTTGGAGGACCAAGTAAAAATCTGAAAATTTCACATGTTAAAGTTCTTAAGTTTTTGAAGTTTCGTGCTATCCATCATGAAATTTGTTTATAATTATTTCAACTTGACAAAAGTTTCAGGGAACCTTTTTAAAAGTTAAATAATTTAGTTATGTTGTATTGCTAAGAAAATACCAGAAATTCTAAATACCTATTACAAACTACCGTATTTTGCGTGTATAGTGCGCACCCTTACTTTCAGATGACGATTTTAGTTTTATTTTATTTTTGTATTTTTATGCTTTTATTTTTCAAAACATATTTTTCGTTTTTATTTTTAAAATTTGCATGAAGGACAGAATAACTGTGAGCCTAATAACTACAGCAATAACAAAAATGTATTATTAAAGAAGGTTTATTAGAAAATTACATAAATGTTCAAGTAAATAAGATGGAAAAAAATTTGCCTATGTGTGCACTTAGTTATTCTAATTCATATCGTTCTCATCACACTCTGAAGAAATGTCTCGTAAATTTGCGATGTTGTCTGATTCTTCAGATGATCTAGTTCTTCTGTTATCCCATAGAGCATCGTCTTCCGAACCATCCATACTGTTAGATATCCCACATTTCTTGAAACTCTTCTCAACAATCTCTGGTTTAACTGTTTTCCATGCCTCTACCATCCATTCAATTATCTGTGAAGCAGAAGGTCTTTTTGTCTTACCCGAAGGCGTATAAAAATGATTCGCAATGCTCATCCAGTCGCAGTATAATTTTCTAAAGTTGCTTCTAAAAGACTTATTTATCAACACATCTAAAGGCTGTAAAATTGACATTAACCCTTCTGGCATTACTGCAACATCTGTTTTAACTTCCTGTAACCAATCTTTTACCCTGTCAGTTAAATAAGCTCTAAAACTGTCCCATACTAAAAGATTTTTCTTTTAATAGTCCTCCAGGTCTGCGGTTCCAAACGGTTTTAACCCAGTCCAGAATAAGGTTTTCTTCCACCCAACCCTTTTCCTGAATATGTACGATAACTCCATAGGGAAAATTGTCTTTTGGCAAAGTTTTACGCTTTAGAATGACTTACGGAGGCAGCTTTTGCTCATCTCCAGTAATTGTATAACTGTGCATCTTTCTTTGTCACAACCCGTTGATCTTATAAATACAGATTTCGTTTCTTTCACTTCAACCGTGGTAGCCATTGGAATGTCCCAGTAAATTGGTGTCTGATCCGAATTTCCTATTTCGTTCAGTTCGTAATTAGACTCGCGTCTCAATTTATTAATATATCTGTGATTTTTCTTCATATTCGAATGGTAAGCGCTGAGCCAATGTTGTTTGTCTGTGAACTGAAAGTCCATGTCTTTGTAAAAAGTGTATGCACCATCCAGAACTATAGCGTGAAACTGATTTTCCTGAATATCACTAATCTTGCCGTTTTCCGTGCCTTTGTGCAAATCATTTCCATCGTCTCTGTAAACGCAGCACTACGTTTATCTTTCATAAATTTTAACAAGTCTTCTTCCATCTCTGGGTGTATAGATTTTTTACCTTGAAATGATCGCCGGTTTTGATTAGTTAAAATGAATTTATTTTTGTTCTTTCTCCAACCACGAACATTCGTTTCAAATTTCTGAGATGCTGCGCGATTACTGTTTTCTTCGGCATATTTAATAACACTTAACTTAAATTTTTTGCTGTGTATGACGAACAGAGTTGTCACATTCATTCTGATCAGAATAAAAAGTTGATAATAAAAATTCATCACAAAACTAAACACACACTCTAGTACTACGGTAGCGGCAGTAACGACACGAGTCGCTGTCTAGTGACAGCAATAGTCATATACGAGTTTGACCTTGATGTGTACATGTGAATAGGGTTGTTTGTTGAATATTGTTATGTTATAGTGGTTGGGGGAGGATAGAATATAGACGAATTCATTCTGTGAAACTGGAGTAGGTTTGCTGAAATGTCCCTGAATTTTTCTCTTGCTGCGGTAGTACTACTAAAAAAAATTTCCTGTGTATAACACACACCCCCATTTTTGGGAAGAAATTCTTAGAAACACGCGAAAATACAGTAATTTAACACAACAGCACAATGATTGTAACACAACCAAACACAGGGTTCATGGAATCAACACGCTTACATGCTAACAACTACTAAACGCCCTTTTTAAAACTACTGTATACTGTTAAGGAATAATTATTTGTTTTACATAAAGAACACATTCTCTCCATTGAATTTGAAAATAAACAATAAACGAATTACACTAGTAATACTAGGAATAAAACGTAAAATGCTGGTACTCAGACAGTCACAGCAGATCAGTCAATGATCTTATAAGGTAAAAATTAGCAAAATATTGATCATTTCATTTTGTACAGTAATGTCCATTATTTAATCTGACAGTACTAAGTTCAGTTTATTGGCACAGCAGACGTACATTAAGGCAGGGGCGGTTTCAGGGAAGGGGCCATGCCCCCCCCCCCCGAAATACTAGGAAAACTTAGTTTAATATTTTCTATAAGCTATTATTTCTAATGCCAGCCGCATTGGCGTAGTTGGTAACGTGCTCGCCTCTCATCATGCGGTCTTGGGTTCGAATCCCATTCAGGCACGGCATATTTTCATACGTTACAAAAAATCATTTCATCCTTCATCGTCTGCATTAGCAGTAATTGCAGAACAGTCGGACGTTAAACAAAAAAAAAAAAAAAAATTATTTCTAACAAAACTAAATTCCAATACTCGTACCTATCAATTAACAATAATTATTTTAGTATAAAAATGAGTCAAACAGAAAGTATCTATTTTTAAATAGTATTAAGATAACAATCAGTGTCAGTAGTCAAAAGCCACTCGCATCCAGTCAGCACCTTGAAAAATTCTCCGTGAATTTTGGTTACAGCAATACAGCATAAAAGAGAACTTTTCAATGACTCAATTACAAACTGTGTATTACAAATTATGTAGTAAGAGCTACATAGAAACAAGATAGCCCCCCCCCCCCACGAAAATCAGCTCTGGAACCGCCCCTGCATTAAGGCTTGTCAAATACATACCATGCACACTGGAATCCATTTAGCTATGGTATCTCGAGCTTAAGCAATATATGACATAAACCATTCCAGGGTTAATAGGGTTTACTGTAGTAAAACTTTGTTGTCTTCCATGAGACGTTTGATTTTTGATTTTCCAGAGAAATACCTGATGGAAATGTACGAGCAATTGCTGGAAAGCGAAAGAGCGATGATTGATGCTTTACTCAAAGATGACCTGATCTGTCCGTTGTGCGAAAAAGGGATTTTCACCAATCATTCAGGCATGCTGAAATGCACCCGATGCCCGGCCACATTGCACTCATCGGCCAGTCCATCCCACATCAAACAGCTGATTGATTCCGCTCTCACGACCCACGATCAGTTTTGCTCAAAAGAAGTGAGTTTTGCCATTTTCACCGAACAAGATGTTCATGATGATGGTGACGGAATGCAAGGATTGTTCATGATCTGTGATTCCTGCGCTTATTTTGTACACATCATTTAGATTAAATTCAATTAAAAATTGTAAGCGGATTGGATCCTCCACGTCACACGTTTCTCAGTGGAAACACAAAACACACATGCGTGTATTTATTTTTTTATAAATATATTATAGTCTGCATGGGTGCAGTTATCCAAGGTACAACGTCAGTGTCTCCTGTTAGAGGCAAAATACCTCAATACATGTGACAACTCAAACAGTGCACTGTTCAACGAATCTTAGAGCAACCTAAAAATAAAAAAAAACCTACTGTATTTTCCGCCTTGCTTTAAAACAAAAATTTTATTAATTTAACATATTCATTAAAGTTCAGTATGTGTTATTACTTACCTCTAGTACGCTAAAGCCATGGTCAGCTGTCACTTTGACGCTTCTGTCATCTGTGCCAGCTGCTTCGGACTCTACGATTAAGTCATTAGATTTGACGGCAACACAATGTTTTGGTCTATGATTTCATCTGGAACAACTACAACAAGAACAACACCATTTGTCAACTTTACACTTCTCTGTGTTTTCACAACTGAGAATAGTTTTCGCCGTGTCTGTAGTAATGCCTATTGAAACTTTATTATGTGTGTGGCCTGATCCAGTGGCGCAACAAGTCGGCATACATTTGGTAGAAGAAAACGCACGACAGTGTCATCACCTTTTAGTTTTGAATTCTTTTTATGATTACCAAAAACGTTTCAGTTAAACAGGGTTTTACTGTATTTGAGTGTGCTGCGTATCAAGATTATAAATAGTTAACAACACAGAAAGTCACAAAATTTGTTTGAGAATTCCCATTCGTTTCCGTTTGAGCATCGCCCATTTCTTATTTCTTATTTAGATGACATCCACAATGATCATCAGTCTGTTGAAATTGAAACGACTTTATTAATGAAAATGTTCACAAGATGAGATGAAGATCTTGAGTCACACATCCACCGATTTAAACTAATTCCAACTTTCAAAATGAAAACTATGCAATTTTATAATTATGGGCTTCTAAACATAAAGTATTGTAACATTTAAAACAATTATTTACAATATTACAGATTACAATTAAATATAAATAAACTTTGTTGCTTGAAATAACATAACATTATAATAAGACAATTCAAAATATTTAGGATAGATGTTAATCGTATACAATTTCCATTAAACAGTTGGCATTTTAATTAACAAAAACAACAGGTAAAAAGTAATTATACGACAGGTAAGTGAAACATAATTTGATTTAATCCATACAAAACTGAAAAAGAGTAAAGGATAAGTCGGTATCAAAATTCATCTCTTAAAAAGCATTAAAAAGAAACATAACGTAAAACGAATTGTCAACATCAGTCACATACAACATAAAACACAAATTTAGACTCCATTGTTTATAAATTCCTGGATTGTATAATACGACTTATCAATCAAGTAAGACTTTAAATTTCTCTTAAATCTTTTCTCACATTCAATCACAAACAACCTTTGTGGAAGATGGGACATCAGTTTTCATCAAGTATATGATGGTTTTTTTTATAGAGACAACCTATGAAACTCTGCAAAATCAGAATGGTGCCTTCTTGTGTGATAGCCATGAGGCTTTACTATCAAACCATCAAGTCTTACTGAGTTTGCTCGCAGTACAGATTCCATAATAAATAAGCAAGGTACAGGGAGAATTTTGTTTTGCTTAAAGTAGTCTCAACAAGACTTCTCCCGAACTCACTACTCATTTCTGCATCAGAAACATCTCCTCAAGGTTACTAGTATATGATCCCACAAAATATTATGGAGTACACAATGTGTGTATAAAAGAAACCATAATATGCAGTGAGTGACAGTTTCAATGAGTTTAATTTACTGACCATCCTGACAATGAAAATTCCCCCTGACATTGTAAGTTTAAGATCCTTAAGATGTTCATTCCAGCTTAAAGGTACGTTTTCCTAGCGACGGGTTGACGTGATACGCTGAGCGTTTTATTTCGACCACTCCTTTCCAGAAATTTAAGAGAGAGTGTTTTCCTAGAGGGTGGATCATGTCAGCGTGGAACGTTTTACGTTAACGCAATAAACTCAACTGCTTCTGGAGGAGTCTTATTACGTTGTACGCTGCATGATTTACTTTGATTTTGGTGGCATTTGAGTTTCAGGAAGTGTGTTATTTTTTTAGGTTATTGTTGAAAATGTCACAAAATTCCGCGAAACCACCAACAATGAGATTTTCTGTTGATGAGGATGAAATTTTAATTGAGTTTAGCTTAGCATTAAAGCCAGTTTTTGGCTGCTGTTATTGGTTTCTTGGCTCTGTTGTAGGAGGCGGTTGTCAAGTTTTCTTTAACGAGGAGAACCTTAAAACGAAGGAGACCTTTCACGAGACAATCTAAAATAATTCTGGAACTTTTCTTCTTCATCATAGAGACGGCTCTTGATCAAAGTCTTGAACATTCCTTCATTAATACGATTGCAGAACACACTACTTACTTCTTTCCTGCACTTTGCGAATTTTGTTAGTATAAACTCTTCTTCCCGGTTGTTGTTGTTGTTGTTTAGGTCAACAGCCAAAAACTGGTTTGAACCTCTAGAGGTTTTACTAAGTAAAACGAGGAGTGAGGTTGGTTTATCATTGCCTTCCTCACTGAGTTGAAAGAGTATGCTTATCAGCATGCCAGGCCCTCCGAAAAGCACTCACTTTCCACCCTGCAAATGACACCTTCACTTCATTCACCACAGGGTCTGGCTGCATAGTGAAATTCATTACTCTCAGAGGAGATAACTCTGACTAGTGTCTTTTACACCTCTACCTCTTCTGTTCTTAAATAGTTCAGTCATATAATTGGCTGACTATGTGATAAGAAACAGAACTATTTATTTTAGCCCTGGACTAAACAGATAGAGTGCAATTAAAATAACACTCCACCTGCCCGTTTTGGGCATAATCTTCTCGGTTATCATCCTTGATTTCTTTAATTATTAACATTGCAGTAAAGTTTCTCTTCCTGCATATTGCCTCCATTTTGTGAAAACAAACGTTTTAACGCAATAACTCTTCACACACAGCTAGGTACAGAAAACAAAAACTGAGACAACCTAATACCCAAAAAGTCCACCGAAAACACTTCTCTAAGAAAACACTTTCCTGCTTCTGCCAACTTGACTGGACCAAATCGGTTCTGTGCTGCATAAGAAACCCGTCACTTGGGAAACTTAGCTTTATTGACTAGCTATTTGAACTGCCTAGAATTTTGTTGATGTTGTTTCAGTTATCATATCATTACTGACATTTTATTACTGGGAGATGAGGCCATATTTTATTTCTTAAGAGAAAATGCATCATGTAAGTTTTCTTTGTGTTGAGTAATAAGTTATTATCATTAAAATAGCAAGGTTGCATTAATATTTATTTCATATATGATATGATATATATTTTTTTAACTTATATAAGTCAAACTGATAATAAATTAAATTTTCAAAAAATAGAAGTAATAAAAATGAGTTATTATAAAATTGCAATTGTACAGAGAAAGTTGCTTTTATTTTTTTAAGGTGAATGATATGATACACATTTTTTTTTTAATTTATTTAAGGTGACAACAAACATTTACTAACAGTTACAAAACATTGATTTCAAAACCAAAATTATCAACAATTTACAAAAAAGTATCTCATGAATATTAAGAGTAAAATATTAAGAGGTAAATATTAAGAGTAATCGAAAATTCTAAAATAATAAGTTTACAAAAAGGCAAAATAACTTTCTTACAGCTTTCCATATTAAAACTGAACTACAAAGGGGCTAGTGCTTTAAAAACATGCGGTCCTGATCATTCCTCAAAAGGTAATGAAATATCTGCTGAAATCAATCTATGAAAAACAGGGTTCAACAGTCTCCTCTTGAGCGTACACATTCATAGTAAGTTTTTGGGAATTTTTGACGCCTTAAAATATTTATATAACAAAGTTTCACTAATGATTTTTTTTTTAAAATAAATATTTGCTAGGTATTTTTTTGTTATGTTCAGTTTCTATTTATTGGTTTTTTTGAAATTTTTCCGATATTTCAGATGAGTGTTGATAAAATGCATATGACTAGCTTGTATGGAAATACTGTTCTTGTTTTTAGCTTCTAAGAGTTATAATAAAAAGACTGAACTAATGTTAATTAATTTCTGTTGTATTCTTGTTAACATTATCATGTTTATCCACGTTTACTTAGATTAACAAACTTATGAAGTCATCCTAAAACAAATCAATAATGCAATTTATAAAATGTTAGGTAAAGAAAACTGTACTGCCCATAGGTGGTCAGGATTTTCTTCAGGTGGGGAGGCAAAAATAAGATAAAAGTTTTTACTTTCTCTTGCTTGTATAAATATATAGGAAGAAAAGTATTGTTTTCATTTTGAGTTTTTACCGGATATACACGTTTTCAGACCCCCTGAACCCAAAAAAAAATGTTTTTAGCGATTGGTCTGTGTGTGAACAAATTATCTCAAGAATGGAACTTCATACGAAGTTGAAACTTGAAACTTAAGTAAGGTACCACTAGAGGATCAGACCTGAACATTTTCATCAAAATCTATCTACCAGAAGTAATAGTTTATTTGTCATTTTTCACTTTGTGCAAGTTTCTCAAAAATGGCTCCTACGAATTTTTAAAAATCACCTCATTTACTACACTGTTTATGCTTTGCAAGATAGGGTAGACAACATATCTGCTGAAATTCTTGGGGAGGCTGTTATCTCTGAGAAACAGAGATAACACATTGCCCTAAAATAAGCATTTTAGGGCAAAAGTGTATATAATCAAAGTAATAGACAATTTAAAAATCTACAACTTTTATTTAAAACATTTCTTTGTGTAACGCTGAGTTTAGCAGTAATTAGTGATTTTCTTTTTTTTTGTCATGAAAATCTGTAAAAAGATTTTGGCCTTAGTAAGCCTATGCATTTTATGACCAAAGTGTAATAATTAAATTTATAGAAAATTAAAAGATCTACAACTTTAGTTTCAAGTATTTTTCTCTTCAGAGCCTAATTTAGCGTGAAAGAGTGATTTAGCGTATTATTAAGCCAAACTAAAGTTGGTTTTTATTTTGCCTCTATCACTCATGATTAAAATGTTATGTTTTTTGAGGTTAGTCAATTGGCAAGAGAAAGTAGTTATTGTTTTGCACCAGATTTTTTTGTAATATTAATCGTTGTTATAATCTCAAAAACATTCGGTTAAAAAAATTTTTACTTGTTTTTATTCCCTGCAAACCTCAAAATTTTATTTTGTCCGTAAAACGATTTGCTTGGGAAGGAGAACACAAAAAGATGAATATAAAAACTAGTTGTGTAACACTCACATGACTTTTTCATGATGAAAAAACATCAATTTTAACAATTTATAATCATAAATTATTAAGACCAGTATGTTGTTGTTTAGGTCATCAGCCGAAAGACTGTATTGTATCTGTAGAGGTTTTACTGAGTAAAATGAGGAGTGAGGTGGTTTACCCTTGCTTTCCTCACTGAGTGGAAAAGTACGCTTATCAGCATGCCAGGCCCTCTGAAAAGCATCTACTTTTCACTCTGCAAAATGACACCTTCACTTCATTCACCACAGGGTCTGGCTGCATTGAAATTCATTACTTTCAGAGGTGATGACTCTGATTAGTGTCTTTTACACCTGTACTTCTTCTGTTCTTAAATGATTCAGTCATTTAATTGGCTGACCATGTGATAAGAAACAGAACTATTTATTTTAGCCCTGCAACAAACAGATTTGAGTGTAAATTATTTACACTCCACCTGTCTGTTATGAGCAGAAGACCAGTATAATTATGTAAAATTAATCTTGAAAATTAATGTGATAACAGTTAGAGAAGTACGAGCAGCAATAACTAAAACAAAGAATGGTAAAGCGGCTGGTCCTGGAGACATTCCTGTTGAATTGCTGAAACAAGCTCCATACTCTGTCATTCAGACAATAACAGACATATTTAATAAATGTTTAATACATGGAGAGGTAATTCCAGAAGAATGGAAATTAGCTTACATCACTCCTATACATAAGAAAGGGAATAAAACGGATTGTCAAAATTATAGAGCTATTAGTGTAACGGCTTCAATGGGAAGGTTGTACGGACAGATTTTGAAGGAAAGGATTGAGCAGAAAATAGAAGTGACGGAAGAGCAAAGTGGCTTCACAGCTGGTAGATCGTGTGTAGACAACATATTTGTGTTAAAGCATTTGATTGAGAAAAGATTAACTAGAAATTTGGAGACTCACTTAGTCTTTGTAGACTTAGAAAAAGCATACGACACAGTACCAGTGCAAAAGCTGTTTGAAGTACTAGGAGATAGGGTACAGGAGACGTACGTTGAAGCTATATGATGGTCAAAAGTCGACTGTAAAACTGCAGGGTCGTCTGTCTACCCCATTTAAGGTTACAAAAGGACTTCGTCAGGGATGCTGTCTCTCTCCTACTTTGTTTAAGATTTATATGAATGAAGTTTTGAAAGAGTGGAAGGCAAAATGTGCTAATACGGGTATCGACATCGATGGAGAATATTTGTATACCCTTCTATTTGCAGATGATCAAGTAGTAATAGCGAATGACGAGTTCGATATTGAATATATGATGAGGAAACTGACAGAGGTTCTTGAGAAATGGGGCTTAAAAGTTAACTATTCAAAGACGACGTATTTACCGATTGGAGTTGTTGGACGAGATCTGCATATAGGGGGACATAGGATAGAGGTATGTGAAGAATATAAGTATCTAGGTGTGGTGTTGAGTAAAGAAGGAAACAGCCAACGGGAGATAGTAAATAGAGTGACTCAGGGAAAGGTAGTTACAGGAATGCTGAATTCAGTTTTGTGGTCAAAGGATATCCGGACAGAAACAAAGTGTAGAATTGGAAGAGCAATACAACAAAGCGTTCTTACATATGGTGCGGAAACGTGGGAGCTAACTGAGAGAAGTAGACGAAGGATTGCGGCTGCACAGATGGACTTCTGGAGACGCAGTTGTCGTGTTTCGAGGATGGACCATATACGAAATGAAACAATCTGGCAGAGAGTAGGAAAACCAAGTAGGGTATTGGATGAAATTGGGAAAAAAGTATTGTTTTGGTATGGGCACTTGAGAAGGATGAGTGAGAGCAGATGGCCCAGTAGGATATGGAATTGGACCCCAACAGAGAGAAGGAAAAGAGGCCGTCCTACGAGACGGTGGATGGAGGAGGTGATGGAAGCAATGAGCAAGAGAGATCTGCAGGAGAGTGATTGGCTGGATCGGGAGGCTTGGCGATTGAAATGCGAAAGACGGCTTTAATTGCTGTAGAAATTCGCAAAAAAAAAAAAAAAAAATCTTGAAAATTTCCCATGAAAACTTTACTTTCTTTGGTGGTATCTACTGTACATTAAACAGAAAAGATTAGAGCAAGAGCCAGTAATAAAATAAACCATGTTTAATCATGTGTGGACGACGTAGAGTGAAAAATAATTAATTTTAATGACGAGTGAGTGACACAAAATGAAAATCAAGTTCTGCACAGGGTAATGTAGGGAAAATCGCTAATTGGCACTAAACTAGGTTCTGCGTTGAAAATCGCTAATTACCAAGCGAATTGTAACTAAGCATCGTACAAAAAAATGTTTAGAATAAAAGTTGTCGGTTTTTAAATGTTATACACTTTTGCCCTAAATTGGATATTAAGGCCGCAATCTTAAAAAGAAAAATTTTTTCTACGAGATCACAGCTTCCCCAAGAATTTCTGCAGACATTACACCTACTCTATCATGTGGAGCATAAAAAATACATAAATGAGGTGATTTTTTTTTAAATCGTAGCCGTTTTTGAGAAAATCGCATAAAAGTGAAAAATTACCCAAATATTACTTCTGATTGACCGATTTTGATGGAAATGTTAGTGTCGGGTCCTCTAGTGGTGCCTAGTTTTAGCTTGGTAGCTTAGAAGCTGAGGACAGAGCTTCTTTCTGGATTTACCTTCCAGTCAGTTGGCCATATTGTGACAGTAATATGCGAATGCATGGCTTTAGGCTCCAGGCGACAAATCATTGATGAATTCAAACAACTTAGCGACTCTAGACAGAAGGTCGTAAAAAGGACACAACGTCCGCCATCGAGAACACCACTTGGACAGAGAAATGCAACTCCCCCATCAGAGGCAAATGCACACCACCCGACACACTACACGGCAGTGCTTATTGCAAGACTCGGTCAACACATCACACTCTGTTTGTAATGTCCCATTCTGGCTAATTGCCCGCAGAATGGTAAAGCAAAGAACCAAAATACTCCTTTCTCACCAACAGGAAACGGAAATATGCCTGTCGAAGAACTAGTCATTTTTAAGATGGGGATCGTGACAAAGCGCGATTATCAGACATTGTCCACTGTTGTATCAGAACACAAAGATTGAGGCCATACCTGTGACTGGAACCCTTTCCAGTAGGATTTTTCCTCCCATTTGGGATTCTGCGTTGCACATAGGCTCAACTGTATTTAACAAAACAAAAAGAAAATTTTAAATTTTGAAAGAGCGGTTGCTTCGCTTATAAAAGAGATTCTTTTTGGAAATACACACAGACACTTGGTTAATTTATGTAATTTCTTTTTAAAAGTGAAGACATGAAACTGATAAAATATAATTAAGTTAGCCTAATCTACAAAAATTTATAATTTTTTAAAAGGTAACTCGACAGTCAAGTTAGCCTAATCTACAAAAATTAATAATTTTTTAAAAGGTAACTCGACAGTCATCGGTGTTTATGGCTGAAGACAATATCAAGCGATGATTGTAGGCACATCATAGTTTTGAAGTCTTTATTAATCCGTCAGAATAAATCCGTAGGGCACAGAGATGTTCCGTTAAAATGGGAATGGGTTCTCTAAACTACATCCAAAAGCCACTTGAGACTGAGGCAAAGAGACGATTCCAATTGAACATTGGTTGTATAGAGCGATACGCTCTCCGCTACTATCTATCCTACAAACATACCTACTATTTAATTAATAACGTGTAAGATTCAGTTGTAATTTTCATTTAAACTAAAGTTAAAATGATGAGTGACTATTATTTAAAGAATAAGTTAATGTTCGCCCCCAATTAAAAGACGCAATATTTAAAATGAAAAATAAATGTAAACTGGTGCATTTATAGAATAAAAATTTACAGATTTTATAAGCCTATGGCGATGAAATGGATAAAAATAGATTTTTATAAAATATAAAAAATTATGTTTAATTTAATTTTATCTTTTCATAACATTTAATGGTTTTACAAACAAAATGCTGTATAACTTTTTTTTAAAGTAAAGCTGTAGAATTTTAAAAATTTTGAAAATAGACTGGCTAATGCGGGGGGTGGTTTTTTATTGGTAGTGGGGGGGGGGGGTGCTACACTCATGTTGCCCGAATCTGACTACCTGTATTGACAATGCAGTCTATCAATTCAGGTAGACAGTCCGATAGGATGTCACATGCAGTATTCAGATGAACTAATGTCCCTTAGCCGTGTCTTAATGTCTTTAATTTTACTCATTGTTGTGAGTGAATCTATGCATGCAGTAAACTAACAAGCAAGATAATGACTGTAGTATGTTTTCAGATTTGGATTATAACTGTAAAGACCTTTGAGCGCATGCGTAGTTATGCCACATATCTCCCTCTCACTCGCTCGGCTATGGGACATTAGTTCGTCTGATACCTATACACAACCTGGCAACATGGATAGTAGCGCCCCCCCCCCGCATAACAAAGTCTATTTTTCGAAATTTAAAAAAATTCTGCCACAACATTGCCAATCAATATTTCGTATTATTAACATATCTGTACTAAGTTTTTTACGTTGAATAAAACGATAGTTTGCCCGTACTGAACGATCGAGCGATTACCGAGATAGCAAGGGTTCAGAATATTGTACATAAATCAAAATTTAAATAACGTACGAATTTGAAATTTTGTAAACGCTGTAATAATCTAATTGTCTCTGTTGTGTTAAAATTTTAAACTTTTCTAAAATGAGCTAAATTTTGATGTAAAATACGTTGAAATCCGACTGATAGTTTTGGAGATGCAAGGGTTCAAACTCGGGTGTCTATGATTATGAAACAGATAGCCTAGAAATGAAACCCACGACTTTCTTTGTAGGCTAGCACGCTAATCACTGCGCCACGGAAGCCGTCATTGAGAATATTAATTTTGACAGTAAGCAGGGAGAACAACATAATAAAATACCAACTTAAATAACACAAAAATCCATACTAATAACTAAACAAAATAAATTGTTTTACTATATTTCTAGGAATATTTTGTTTAGACATTAAAGAAAACTATTTTTAACGCCAATAAAAATTATATCATTTTAAAAATTAGATTTTGAAAAATATGATGCGACGAAAACCGAAAATCGATTGTTTTTAAATTTCATCAGATGTAGGCTATGTTCCCGATAATTTTCAAAATAAATAAATCTATTAGGCTGAAATTTCACGACGAAATCTTATGATAAATCATGAGTATTTTATTCTGTTTTTTTAAATTGCTAGTGCTAATAAGCATTACTTTCCTATCAACATATATCCAAACAGGTAAATGCATTTAAATCTGTAGGCCTAATGTTAATGTCTAAATTATAAATATTGTATTTTATATAGGTATTACAACACAACCCAGTTATTCGACATCAAATTACAAAAAAAACAGACTAGTAAACAAGCTTCGTTATACCCAAGCTTCTTTAAGACTTCATAAGTTACAAATTATTAACCAAAATAATTATAAATTAAAACTGATTATTGCGCTTGGGCTACTAATAAATTTAAGTTAAATTATTCAGAGTTTGTTAATTAAAAAATCTGGTGTAAAACATTGACACGATTTGCTCTTGTTGTTGTTGTTTAGGTCAACAGCTGAAAAGCTGGTTTGAACCTCTAGAGGTTTTACTAAGTAAAAACGAGAAGTAAGGTGGTTTACCATTGCCTTCCTCACTGAGTTGAAAGAGTATGCTTATCAGCATGCCAGGCCCTTCGAAAAGCACTCACTTTCCACCCTGCAAATGACACCTTCACTTCATTCACCACAGGGTCTGGCTGCATAGTGAAATTCATTACTCTCAGAGGAGATAACTCTGACTAGTGTCTTTTACACCTCTACCTTTTCTGTTCTTAAATAGTTCAGTCATATAAGTGGCTGACTATGTGATAAGAAACAGAACTATTTTTTTTAGCCCTGGACCAAACAGATAGAGTGCAATTAAAATAACACTCCACCTGCCTGTTTTGGGCATGATTTGCTCTTGTCAATTTAATAATGAAACTGGAGTTGTAAAGCTCTTAACCGATTGTCATGCCCATAACAGTCAGGTGGAGTGTCAAATTCATTTACACTCAATCTGTTCGTTTCAGGGCTAAAATAAATAGTTGTGTTTCTTATCACATGGTCAGCCAATTAAATGACTGAATCATTTAAGAACAGAAGAGGTAGAGGTGTAAAAGACACCAATCAGAGTTATCACCTCTGAAAGTAATGAATTTCATTATGCAGCCAGACCCTTTGGTGAATGAAGTGAAGGTGTCATTTTGCACAGTGGAAAGTAGATGCTTTTCAGAGGGCCCGGCATGCTGATAAGCGTACTTTTTCACTTAGTGAGGAAGGCAAATTTTAAACCACCTCATTGTTAATATAACTTTATAAGTGCGAATTACATTCAGTTAAAGTCAAACATTCGTGAAAAGAGTAAACTTCTAGTAAAACAACGTGTAATCAAACATAACTGTTATGCAAATTTACATAAGTTACTTGTAATACTCACTACTCATTGTGTTCTGTTCGTGCGGTTATCGTTTTGACATTTGTCAAGACCAGACATTCGTCAAGGCGCCGACGAAAACTGTCCATGACGTCCCGTAACATTTGTTGCGGTATTCTTGCAATCTCTTGACGAATGTTTTCTTTAAGTTGAACCAATGTCGTCGGCCGTTGTTCGTAGACTTTACTTTTGAGGTTGTTGTTCTTTAGGTCAACAGCCGAAAGGCTGGTTTGAACCTCTAGAGGTTTTACTAAGTAAAACGAGGAGTGAGGTGGTTTACAATTGCCTTCCTCACTGAGTGGAAAAGTACGCTTATCAGCACGCCGGGCCCTCTGAAAAGCACATATTTTCCACTCTGTAAATGACACTTTCACTTCATTCACCACAGGGGCTGGCTGTACAATGAAATTCATTACTTTCAGAGGAGATAACTCTGATTAGTGTCTTTTACACCCCTACCTCTTCTGTTCGTAAATGATTCAGTCATTTAATTGGTTGACCATGTGATAAGAAACAGAACTATTTATTTTAGCCCTGCAACGAACAGATTGAGTGTAAATAATTTGACACTCCACCTGTCTGTTATGGGCAGACTTTTGAGGTAGCCCCACGAAAAAAAATCGCAGGCCGATAGATGAGGCGAACGAGGGGGCCATTGAATCGCTCCATTTCGAGAGATTAGACGATTCGGAAAAACGTCATTAAGAAGATGCATACTCACTCGGGCTGTATGGCTTGTTGCCCCGTCTTGTTGGAACAATGTTTCGTCATTCAGGTTGTACTGGGGTAGTTGAGGAAACAAAAATGTGCGCAACATTTCTGAATACTGCTCAGCATTCACAGTCACAGCTTCTCCACGTTCATTTTCAAAAAAAAAAAATGGTCTGATAATGCCTGACGAAGAAATGGCACACCAAACAGTAACCTTAGATGAATGAAGAGGTTACTGATGGAGTTGACGAGGGTTGGTGTCGCTCCAGTAACGAAAATTCTGTTTGTTGACATACCCAGACAGGTGGAAGTGTGCCTCGTCACTCATCTAAAAATTATGCACGATGTTCTCATTTTCGTCAATCATAGCCAAAAAACGTTCACAAAAAAGCCGGCTAACTGCGAAATCATTCTCATTAAGAGCTTAGACAACTTGCATTTTATACGGATGATGGTTCAAATCTAACCTTAAAATTTGTTGAACCGTCCTGTCAGACATTTGAAGCGCAGTCACATCATTGAGATAGAGTTTGATTTTTTGAATAAATTAGTTAGATTTATGCACTTTGTGAGTTCGTCCAACCATCCATTGTTACTAAAATGTTTTGAGCCAAGGAAAGCGTCAGTGACCTCAAACCCCCCCCCACCCTTCCATTACTAGCCCCACCATACTCTTTTCAAAATCGCCCGATTCGCAGCCGCACCCGTTATTACATACATTGTACTAACATTTTTTTTGTGGACAAGTTTTGTCCGCTTTCCAGAAACTGAATTTTCAAAACCATACAAATTAACTGTCCGCGTCCGTTATGAGGAGGGTCCGTTATTAGGAAATATTTTAGTATTGTGTCTTACGGGAAAATGCCGGGACTTTTAAAATTGTCCGCAATTCAGAAGTGTTCGTTAGTAGAATTTTGACTAATTACATAAAATTAAATTAAACTATTTAGACGTAACCAACTGTATTCGTTGAGTTCCAGATCTTCTAAACTGCCACTTCATCTAAAACTACTAGTTTATAAGTGTTACCTTAGACCCGTTTGGATGTATAGCAGCTTAATTTACTGTTGTGCCAAACCGTCGGTCATTTTGAAAATACAACGCTTTCAGTCAAACTGTTAAGACAGATAACTAGTGCTCCCTTTTACGTAACGAAAGATACACTACACACGGACTTAAACGTCTCATAGATCAATGATGTGTTCCTACGCACATGCACACGATTTAAAAAGAAATTACCCAATAATCCAAACCAGCTCATTGTTGACATAGACACACCAGATTTACCAACTGCCCCTATACGAAGACTGTAACGACTCTGGAGTAGGGATATCATGAGACGTCAAAACTAAAGAAAAACAAAATAAAATTAAGTACAATTGTTAATAATAAACTAACTTAATGATTACGGCTGAAGTACTGTCAATGAGCAGCTATCTCCTCAATATCTTCAAATTTGTCAATATTTGTATCCTTCAAATTTGCTTATTAATTTTATACAGTTGCAAATAAAAATATCTTGTATAGTCAACAAAAATTATTTAGAGTTTGTTTATTAAAAGCAATCTGTTGTATAACACTGACACGACTTTTTCTTTCCGTTGTAATAATGAAACAGTTATTATGGAGTTATAGGGCTCCCGACAGATTGTTACTCTTAGTGTGCTGAATCCGATATGAATTTAGTTTGCAATTTAGAGTGCAAACCGTTGTACAATTAGTTGATATAACCTCACTTTCTCATAAATTTCATTTTACCGTTTTATTTGATTTCATTTAGACTTCATGGGTAAAACCACACTGCTTTTAACAAAACAGTTGCGAAACGTTTGGAGGCGTTCTGAAGCGTTCGTAACCAGCCAAGAGGCCGAAAAATGCGTGGTGGGGATGAGGAGTAACACACAGTGGCCGATCGTTTTGTCGGCTCAGAACACAACCAAACACACTTCCCTTTGTTCGTTCCGAACGTTCTACAATATCAATATGTTATGTGTTTACTTTCTCTTGCCTTATATGAATGCGTAGGGAAGGAAAGTATGGTTTTCATGTAGATTTTTCGAAATCAACTTATTACCGGATATAGGCCCTACACGTTTTCAGGCCCACTGAACCCAAAAAAAATGTTTTTAGCGATTGGCCTGTGTGTGTCTGTCTGAGAACAAAATATCTCAAGAAGGGAATAGCGTATACTGTGGATAATTTGAACTGGCACAACTCTTGCTCTACGTATAAACACAGTTCCGCAAAAAGTAGACTATATCCATAACCTATTCTTTCAACAAGGTCTACAAATTTCAATGTACGCAAATGCCTACAACCTTATTTCAATGTCCAAAAATACAAATAATTATTTTGTAATATAGTGAGATTGAGAAGGAATAATTATAAAAAGAACGAGAAAGATTTCTTTTTTCTATATTAATATTAGAATTAATACATTGTCTATGTAAAATATACACAGCGGTCAGAATTCTAGGAAAATGCAACTTCGTCTCGTGTTGCATCCGCTGAGCCGTGCGGCGAGGGGTGAGGAGGAGGAGGGGCGCGCCTCACCGCCGGTCGGCTCAGCTGGACGACGAGACGGGGGCAGTCAGTATTGTACTCACATACGAAACGGGACTCGATAAAAGTTAATGCAATGCAGTAATTGAAATATAAATTAAAATATAATTTTTTATGTGTAATGTGTAATGTGTAATACCTGTATGCCGCGGCCGTGCGGGACCGAATTAGTGTAATTCATGAGTTTAGTTCTATTTTATTGAGTGGATTGTGAGAATATTTTTTTGTCCGGTGCTCATTTGGTGGAATGAGGGTGATCGCTCATTTCGGGTTGGTGATGTTGGTCGTCGTGGCTTGCCAGATGGGTGAGTGGTTATATTATATAGATGCATAGTGGGATTTCCTGGAATTCTGACTCGCCCCGCACTTAGCGATTATGTACTTAGTATTTAAGAGGTCGATCCTGCAGTGGTCTTCCGGAAATGGCGGTAAAAGCGCCCAAGGCACTAATTTAGGCTGACCTCCCTCTGAGGTTTGAAGTATCTGTGCCGGCAGCCCTTTCCGGAATATGCACGATCGACATATAGTCTGTAAGTGGTAATAGGTTAAGTTTAGATGAGGAGTAAGGGTTACATTAGGTAGTCAATTAAGGGGGTCCTGGACCAATTTTTATTTTATTTTAAATAATTAAACCTGTAATTGAAGCGTAGTATTGGGACGCCACTTAGTAGTAAGAAAAAGGGGGTCCTGGACCAATTTTTATTTTATTTTAAATAATTAAACCTGTAATTGAAGCTTAGTGTTGGGACGCCACTTAGTAGTAAGAAAAAGGGGGTCATGGACCAATTTTTATTTTATTTTAAATAATTAAAAGATCCTGTGAAGTGTAGTATTGGGACGCCGCTTAGTAGTAAGAAAAAGGGGATCCTGGACCAATTTGTTTTTCTTTTTAATAATTAAATTTTGAATTAAAATACTGAGGAGCGTATTTTATTTCACCCATCCGCTTCCACCTCATTCCACTCCGGCGAGGCTTACAACTGGTGTCAGGTGTGGGGTACAGCTGCAATAATGGCTGTACCATTAACCGTCGAGCAGGAGATTCAGGAGCTCCGGAGGGCGAACGAAGAACTCGCGACATACAAGGCCAGAGTGGAAGCGGAATCGGCTCAGTTAGCTGCCGAACTAGCAGCGCTGCGTTTAGGACAGAGAGAGCGGAGTCCTGCGCGGGTGAGGAAGGATTTGGGCCTTCAGTCTTTGATTAAGCCATGGTCTGGTGAAGGAGGTGGCCCTACGGTGGACGAATTTTTGAGAAATCTTGAGTTAGTTGCTAAAACCGGGAATTGGGATGACGCCGATAGGAAAACTATTTGTAGGTTGAAGGTTACAGGAGCAGCGGCAGCTTGCTTAGATGCATATCCCGAGTTGAATTCCGACCATGCCACGTTTGCACGGTTCACGGAAATCCTGCGAAATCGGTTTGAAGGAGAACGCGATCCGGAACGGCATTTGCTCGCACTGAATACCGTCAAACAGGGGACCAACGAGAAAGCGAGGGCTTTCGCGGATCGTTGTAGAATTTTGGGACGGCAGGCCATGCCACAGCCTACTGACCCCCACGTCGCCGAATGGGCGCGTTCCCAGATGGAACGGACCTTGCTGTCAGCCTATGTTCGGGGACTGTCGAGTAAAGCAGCCACTACCCTGCAGATCTATCCACCAAAGGACTTAGAAGAAGCGATCAAGGTGGCCGAGCGGGTCGAGCAGGTTCAAGAAACACAGAAGCGAACGAGAGAGGTGTTCGGAGCGAGTGTGTTAGGGCTATCCGATCCAGAGCCAGGGGTGACGGTAGACGCTGTAGCTCAAGTTCGAGGTTCGGCTCCTATTCAAGGCTCTTGTTTTTCGTGTGGAAAGATTGGTCACTACGCTCGAGACTGTAGGAGACCGCGACGGACGAATGAGACGGGCCGTGCAAACAACAATTGGAGAGCGGGAGCCTCCCAGGGGGTTCTACACCCAGCCCAAGGGCGTGCGTGCTACGTTTGTGGAGATATCGGCCATTTTGCTGCCCGTTGTCCAAAAAGGTTCTCTACACGACGAAGCGAGAATGGAGAAAAGAAAACGCCCATGATTACGAGTGCGGTGGCCGCGGCCAACCCAAACGAGGACGGCTCGGCGACTGCCCCGCTGCCGAGCCCGTAAGTCAGGGGCACACGTGGATTCCAAATGTTGTATCGGAAGGAGGTGGCCTGATTGTGACCACTGTCCTGCAGGGGATGGAAAGAAGGTTGTTAGTGGATACCGGGGCAGAAATGTCCATCCTTAGGGAGGCTGTTCCGGGGGTAGAAATCGAACGAGTCCAAATGGTAGCCAAGGGTGTTACAGGTGCAAGACTGGGCGTCATGGGAGTGCAGGAGTTACAGTGTGAAGTGGCCCACTTAAGAGTGCGTCATAAATTCGTGATTGCTGCAATCGAGTCTGAAAGAGAGGGACTTATGGGGCTAGATCTCTTGAGAAAGTTAAAAGCGGTAATTGATACGGGGAACGGTCAAATACGTTTCAGCGGGGTGACGAGAGTGATGGCGTGTTCTAAGGAAGGCCATGGTCATGCGGAGAATGCAATGGAAGACGAGAGTCGAACTACGGAAGAAGGGCGGAGGAGTGCGTATAGCGCACGACACCCTGGTGAGGGTCGGATAGGAAATACGCGGCGTGCGCTAAGTGGCAGCCGTGAAAGAGGCCAAAGGGAAGAGGAGACGACCAGAGCCCAGGTGTTGAATGTGAGGACAGTTAGTAGGGTGGAACTACCCGCCTATTCGGAGCTGCTGCTAGAAGCTAAGGTCTCTGGTCTGGCCGAGGATGAAACCGTGTTAACAGAACCAGTGAATCAACAATGGGGAGTGCGAGTGGGGCGCAGTGTGGACCATGTAAGAAGGGACCGAGTTCGGGTTCGAGTCATCAATACGGCAGCGAAGGGTATTGTATTGCAGAAAAACCAAATATTGGGAGTTGCCGAGGTTTTAGGAGTATCAGCAGTAACTGGTCACCAGACAGAGACTGCAACTACTGAGGGAGCAAGGGAGGTATTCACCGAGAAGTTGAGTCATCTTGGACAGGAAGATGGTATGGTGTTACGGCGGGTACTACAAGACTACGCGTCTGTGTTCGAGGAGCCAAGTCGAGAGGGATGCAAGGTCGGAGTCCAACATAGAATTCATACCACAGAAGAGAGGCCAATTGCCAAGCGGCCTTACCGTGTCCCGTATCATCTACGTCCAGTAGTAGAGGAACACTTAGCTGACATGTTGGACAAGGGTGTTATTGTACCTTCGACGAGCCCGTGGTCTGCTCCGGTAGTGCTGGTGCGCAAGAAAACACCAGATGGGAGTGTTAAATATCGTTTCTGTACTGATTTTAGAGCCTTGAATGAAGTGACGCGAGCTGATGCGTACCCGTTGCCCCTTATACAAGAGACCCTCGAACATTTGGGACAAAGTCGGTACTTTACCACCTTGGACTTACACAGTGGGTATTGGCAGATACCAATCGCCGAGGAGGATCGAGAGAAGACGGCCTTCACAACTGTAGGTGGCCACTTCGAATACCAGCGCATGGCGTTTGGTTTGACTGGAGCTCCCGCGACTTTCCAAAGGATGATGGATAATTTATTGGCCGACGTACTAGGCGTAGAGTGCTTGGTCTACCTTGATGACGTCGTGATTTTCAGCAGGGATATTCACCAACATGCGGAGCGACTGAAACGAGTGCTGCAAATATTTAAGGAAGCCAACCTGAAGGTTAACTTGGAGAAATGTGAGTTCGCTCGGGACCGTGTGAACTACCTAGGTCATGTAGTGACGTCGGCTGGTGTGAAGCCCGATCCAGGCAAGGTCGAGGCGGTGAAGAACTTCCCGGCTCCGAAAAACGTGCGGGAAGTCAGAGGATTTCTAGGTCTCGCAGGCTATTACCGCAGATTTGTGCCAAATTTTGCAGCCCTGGCCAACCCGCTAACTAAACTCACGAAGAAGGATAGTCCGTTTCAATGGAAGGCTGAACAAGAGGAGTCCTTTGGCCACCTGAAGGATGCCCTGTGTTCAGAAACGGTGTTGATGTACCCAGACTTTCGAAAACAATTTGTACTCGCGACAGACGCGTCCGGCACGGCACTGGGCGCAGTATTGTCCCAGGATACGGAAGACGGTGAAAGGCCGATTGCATTTGCAAGCAGAATGTTGAATAGTGCCGAGAAGAATTATTCCACCACGGAGAGGGAGTTATTGGCGGTCGTCTGGGCTACACAGCAGTTTCGGTGTTACCTACTGGGGCGGAGTTTTACGTTGGTAACGGACCACGCGGCACTTAAATGGATGTTGAGCTTACGGGATCCGTCATCTCGACTGACACGATGGGCCCTGCGATTAGCAGAATTCGATTACACCGTCATACATAAGCCAGGCAGGCGCCATACTAACGCTGACGCGCTAAGCAGAGCCACTATGGGGGTAGCGATGGTGACTGATGAATTGAGTCTTAAGAAAATCCGAGAAGGTCAGGCCACAGATGAATTTTGCCAAACCCTAATGGTAAGTCCCCGGACGGGAGAAGTCAGAAAGTTGGACGAACTACTGTACTGGAGAAATGGCAAGGGCGAAGATAAGCAGTGGCGTCTCGTTGTACCAGAGGGCCTGAGAAGGTCGGTCATCCAATCTTGTCATGATGCGGTGTGGGCGGGTCACCCAGGAGCGGAACGCACTTTTGCGAGAGTGAAGCAAAGGTATTATTGGCCGCGAATGTGGACCGAAATTGAAGAATATGTGCGCCGTTGTCACTCATGTGCGCAGCGGAAGTCTCCGGCAAAGTTAACTGTACCACTGGCGGAAGCATTCGAACCGACCTTCCCCATGAGATGGTGTCCTTAGACATCGTTGGACCATTACCTACAAGCAGGAAGGGAAATAAGTACCTTCTAACCTTCGTGGACCACTTCTCTCGCTACGCTGAAGCAATCCCCGTCGTCGACCAAACCGCTGAGACAATAGCCGAAGCCTTTGTGACTAGAATTATCTCACGCCACGGGGTCCCAGAACAACTGCTAACCGATCAAGGGCGAAATTTTACTTCGGAGCTCTTCCTGGAAACCTGCAAGTACTTGAGGATAAGAAAACTCCGAACTACGGCGTACCACCCAGAGTGTAACGGGAGGTTGGAGAGGTTACACCGGACTCTAGTAGACAGCATGAGTCACTTTGTGAGGAGTGACGGGAGAGATTGGGATAAGTGGGTTCCCTTTGCCTTGATGGCTTACCACTCGGTACCACACACCTCCACAGGCTTTACACCGTATTACCTCCTTCATGGAAGAGAGATGGTAACGCCGTTCGATTACACTGTCCCGGATAACGTCTGTGTAAACGTGGAAGATCACATTATTCAACTGAGCCAACGGCTGAGGCAGGCATACGAGCAGACAAATAAGAATTCGATAGCGGCGGCTCGCGACAGGGCAAGGTACCAGGAAAAAGGCAAAAATTTGCGAGAATTTGAGGTCGGAGATATGGTGTATGTCCTTGTCCCGTCAATTCGCCCCGGGCTAGCAAGAAAATTCAGGCGCCCTTGGAAAGGGCCGTGTAGGGTCAAGAGAAGGGTATCCCTGGTCGACTATGAAGTGGTCATGGCAGATGGGAAAACCATGGTGGTACACGTAAATCGAATGAAACCGGGACACAATGAGGCCACGGCGACGCGTGTTACATCTCCCGCTCGCGAAGAGAGCCGGGAACAACCTACGGCTGAAGCCCCACGCGAGGAAGAAAGCGAACAAGAGGAGGAGCTAGAATACCGACCACTAAGTGATGCGGAGTTCGATAGTGACTCAGATGATCAGCTGATAGACGGTATAGAGATGGAGAGGCTGCCCCCTGGAAGATTGGACGCTGGAAGAGAAGGACCTCTAGCGGTTGAGGAGGAGGATGTGTTTGGTGAACCTGACAGCCCACCAGAACCGGTAGATAGAATAAGGGAGGATCCGACGTACCGCCCATCTCCACAGGCGCGTCTGCCGAGCCAAAGGTCTCCATACAGTCTGCGCAGTAGGAATCGATCGCAAGAATAGAGGACCAGGATACACTTCAGAAGGGAACCCCAAACCTATGATGTATATAGTTAGCTCGTAGGAATTTACTAGGTTAATTGTAAGTCTACAGTAGACTCTGGTACCCAGATGGGGGATGGAACCAGGGGAGTATCGGTTGATGGAACTGGATCGAGTAGGGGAAGTCGCCCGGTACTCGCCCGAAGTTCTTGATACCAGGAGTGCGGACCAAACTTATAACTAATAGGGTGTATGTGTCGTTCCAGGTGGAGTGAGCCTGGCAATACAAGATGCCGCGAAGAAAGAAGGCGTGTGGTTCATAAAGAAGGGAGGAGTTCTATTAACCGGAGACTATTGGAGAGTGATAGTATCGATCAATGTGACCGAAATCTGTGGCGAACTCGCATCACTAAAGGAGTTCACCAGTGGAGTAAGCCAAATTCTATGGCAAGCCGGCAGCGAAGTCAAGGGGTTGGAAACTCAACAGAGAATCATGGTCCGCGTTCAAGAAATTGAGGAAGAAATGTACGAAGCGAGTCACACGCTGATGAACCTTTTGCTCCAAGGGAGAGTGCGACGGGGTTGGTTCAACTTAGGCGGAAGGGTGTTGAAGGTTTTATTCGGGACGCCAGAAGAACAGGATATGCGACAGGTGGAGAGGAGCATACAGGTGCTGGAAAGTCAAACGGCCAACTTGATTCATCTGACGGATGATCATCTAACCTTGACGCGACAACTCAGTCGACGTGCGGAGCAGAATTCCCGGCAGTTGGTGGCATTCGCAAAACAGGTGCGCGAAGAAGCCGACAAGCTGCAGCAGCGACTGGTGGAGATCGGAAAGAAAACGTCCGACCTAGATCGGTTCGTCCATGTGTTCGCCAATACATCCATGATGTTGCAAGAATTAGAATTAGTGTCTTTAAAAGGGCTTATAGATTTAAGGAATTTAGTTTTAGCGATGGAGGGGCTGTCCTCTGGTAAGTTAAGTGTAGGTTTAATCTCACCTAGTGAGTTCACTGAAATTGTAAAGCGAGTCAGAACTTCCCTGCCCACTGGACTAGATTTGATCGCGGGGTTTAGTGCCGCAGACATTTACGATTATTACCGTGTGGCAAAAACTCGTGCGTTAGCAGTTGGTGGTGTGATTAAAGTGTTAATTGACTTACCGCTGTCCTCAGCAGGGAGGCAGTTTATGTTGTTTCAGGTGCGAACATTTCCAGTGATTGATGAGCAGACCGGACTTAGCACACGATACAACCCTGATTCAACACACTTCTTAGTGAGTGTCGACCAGGAACAATACGCGGAGCTGCAAGCCGAGGACCTTGAGGAATGCCGCAAGGGGTCTGTCCAGGTATGTCCTGCAGTGTTCCCAATCATCAACCGTCACCACGCCTCTTGTCTGAGCTCACTCTATCTGGGAGATATGGCAGTCGCCAAGAAAGTTTGCCCGAGAGCCATTTTGATGACCAACCACGAAGACATATGGAGCTGGGATGGATCTATGAACCAGTGGATCTACAGCATCGCCGGAGAGCAAAATCTGATATCCCAATGTCATCAAGGAGACGCAGTTGAAGTATCGGAACAGTTGATCGGCGGAGTCGGTGAGATCCCGGCTGCGAAGGGTTGCAGCCTGACGACATCATCGTATCGCATCCTGCCAAATACCAGGGGCAGTAGTGAGGCGAAACTGCAGCGTCGCCTTGTACGGATCCAGGTTCCCGTCACCGGGCTCATCGTTTCCCTTGATGAGCCAACGGACAAGCAAGAGGTGCAAGAGGCAATTCAACACATTCGAAGCAGTGGGGTGCAGTGGCCAGGCGAATATGGAGTCAGTGAGAGCACGGTGGAACAGCTACAACGATCCTTGGAAGAAATCCGCAAGACCCGACCAAAGGAGGCGGCTTGGAGCGTGGCGGTGGTGCCAACTATCATCGGCCTCGTGGCGGTGGTGACAGGGCTCCCAATGCTGTGGTATTGCCGGAGGAGGTGTAGACAACCAGCGAGATCCAGCGACCAAGGAGACACTCACCGAGAACCAGCGGAGCCATTATCAGTCATATACAGGCTAGCCCCCGGAGAAGTCCGAACCCTACGGAAGGCAACCACGGAGGGTGAAGAAGTGATCGTGGGTGGTGAAAGTGCGGTGGAATCAGGTTCCGCCACCATTAATTAGTGCAACGGGGCTATGCGCCACCTTTTTCATGGGAGGGAGTGTTGTAATATAGTGAGATTGAGAAGGAATAATTATAAAAAGAACGAGAAAGATTTCTTTTTTCTATATTAATATTAGAATTAATACATTGTCTATGTAAAATATACACAGCGGTCAGAATTCTAGGAAAATGCAACTTCGTCTCGTGTTGCATCCGCTGAGCCGTGCGGCGAGGGGTGAGGAGGAGGAGGGGCGCGCCTCACCGCCGGTCGGCTCAGCTGGACGACGAGACGGGGGCAGTCAGTATTGTACTCACATACGAAACGGGACTCGATAAAAGTTAATGCAATGCAGTAATTGAAATATAAATTAAAATATAATTTTTTATGTGTAATGTGTAATGTGTAATACCTGTATGCCGCGGCCGTGCGGGACCGAATTAGTGTAATTCATGAGTTTAGTTCTATTTTATTGAGTGGATTGTGAGAATATTTTTTTGTCCGGTGCTCATTTGGTGGAATGAGGGTGATCGCTCATTTCGGGTTGGTGATGTTGGTCGTCGTGGCTTGCCAGATGGGTGAGTGGTTATATTATATAGATGCATAGTGGGATTTCCTGGAATTCTGACTCGCCCCGCACTTAGCGATTATGTACTTAGTATTTAAGAGGTCGATCCTGCAGTGGTCTTCCGGAAATGGCGGTAAAAGCGCCCAAGGCACTAATTTAGGCTGACCTCCCTCTGAGGTTTGAAGTATCTGTGCCGGCAGCCCTTTCCGGAATATGCACGATCGACATATAGTCTGTAAGTGGTAATAGGTTAAGTTTAGATGAGGAGTAAGGGTTACATTAGGTAGTCAATTAAGGGGGTCCTGGACCAATTTTTATTTTATTTTAAATAATTAAACCTGTAATTGAAGCGTAGTATTGGGACGCCACTTAGTAGTAAGAAAAAGGGGGTCCTGGACCAATTTTTATTTTATTTTAAATAATTAAACCTGTAATTGAAGCTTAGTGTTGGGACGCCACTTAGTAGTAAGAAAAAGGGGGTCATGGACCAATTTTTATTTTATTTTAAATAATTAAAAGATCCTGTGAAGTGTAGTATTGGGACGCCGCTTAGTAGTAAGAAAAAGGGGATCCTGGACCAATTTGTTTTTCTTTTTAATAATTAAATTTTGAATTAAAATACTGAGGAGCGTATTTTATTTCACCCATCCGCTTCCACCTCATTCCACTCCGGCGAGGCTTACAATTTCATTTTAAGATATGTATTTAATTTGTCCCAGTAACAATTTAAATTATAAATTACAAGAACTAAACTGCAAAACTCACTAAACTATACTCTACAGACGCACGCAACTAACTAAACAAATTGGTCTGAATCCTGAATCCTGGTTGAGAGGGCTGAGAAGCCCTATGATGGCGACATCGTGTTAAGGAACACCTGGTCGCTCGGGGACCAATTTTACTGAATAATTGCAACCTCATGAAATTTAGGGGGAATTTTATAGTTTAAAATTAGGAAATAGGATTCTGGCTCTTGCGGGATTGGGACTGGGACTTCAAAGGAGGTAATGTATTTTAAGAAGTTACTCGTGGATGAAAATTTATATGAAGGGACAAGTGGGTTTAAGAGCGGCTCTTTTCTTTTATTTTGTTTTTTAGTGGCCTTTTTCAGTTATGTGGGAGTTTTATTGTCTTGGGGAGGGGAAGGCACGCACCGTACTTAACATGGACAAATGGTATAATTTTAGGTAGGGGTTAGTTTATGATTTTAGGGGGAACGGAAAGGGTAGAGTTTGGCATAATCACCGGCCTTTTATTTTTTAAGTGTTTAATAATTTAAAATGGCGGCTCTTTTCACCGTAGTGGAGTGATTATGCATAGGAACATGGGGACAACTACCAACTGGGGGGAGGAGTCATACAAGTAGATGAACGGGCATGGGTATATAAGAGGAATACAGGGCGGAATAAAAATGTGGCAACTCTAAATTTTGATAAGTGGGTCATACTGGAATTTAGATAAAGTCGTGGAATGGTACGGTTCCGTTATGGGGAGTAAGGGGCGAAGTTCTAATAATGACAGCCCAAATGTCAACCTCACCTGCTCGTGCGATAACTAACGTTATCCGGTGCTCCCTGCTAGATAACTGACGAGGCTCTGACGACCGAATGATTGCCGGAATAAGCGATCCACCTTCAACTTGTCAACGGCTATGGGCGGATGAACAAGTTAAGGAAAGGGCACTCTTTTGTCCTGAGGTTGAAAATCGGCCTCAAAGGCGGAGGAATTACTAAGGTAATCAACGGCATAAGGATACCCAAGGCAACGGG
Organism: Catonia carolina; assembly: GCA_035578175.1. Classification (NCBI taxonomy): domain Eukaryota; kingdom Metazoa; phylum Arthropoda; class Insecta; order Hemiptera; family Achilidae; genus Catonia; species Catonia carolina. The sequence goes on from JAQMRL010000004.1 coordinate 9,064,761, forward strand.
AAACCAGGGTATTAAAGATCAATATGATATCCCTAGTACAATCGTACACAGCAATCATGGCAATGTTCAAAACAAAATGTTCCGGAGTTAATAGTTCCCCAATCGGATCTCCGGGGGGAACAGTGGCGAACAAGTTTATGAAAGCAGCAGTGAAGAATATGAAGATCGGAACGTGGAATGCAAGATGTGTTTTTGCACCAGGAAAACTGGACAACATTGTGAAGGAAATGTTGAGACTGAATGTGGATTTTTTGGGGGTTAGTGATGTGAGATGGCCGGGGAGTGGCAAGTGCGCAACGAGAAACGGCACTTTCTATTACTCTGGGAATAGTAACACAAAGCATTTGTATGGAGTTGGAGTGTTTGTGAATAGAAAGTTTACAGGGTCGGTTTTGAATTTTACACCTTGCTCAGACAGAGTCATGATGCTTCAACTTAAAACACATACGGGAATTATGAACATAATTCAGGTGTATGCACCAACAGCGGATAAAGAGGACGATGAAGTTGAAGAATTTTATGCTGAGCTTGATGATATCTTTAGAAGCATAAAGAATAATGATATCACAGTGGTTATGGGAGATTTCAACGCCAAAGTAGGCAAAGAAAAAGTCGAAGCACACACAGGAAGTTTTGGCCTGGGAGAAAGGAATAGCAGGGGGGATCGGCTGGTAGAGTTCTGTCAAGTTAGAGATCTTATGATAGCAAATACGTTTTTTTAACTACCAGATCGTAGATTGTACAACTGGAAATCACCTAAGGATAACCCAGGAAATAGAGTTAGAAACCAAATAGATTACATCCGCGTTAACAATCGCTATAAGAACTCAGTCAAAGCTGCAAAAACCTACCCAGGTGCTGACATTAATTCCGACCACAACCCAGTTATAGCCAAGCTCAGTATAAGGATGAAAAGGATAACAAAACGTTTAAACAACTATATAGACCCAAAACTCCTTAAGAACTCTACAATCCATGACACAGTTAGGAAAGAGGTTAACAAATGTATGAGAGATTGGTGCGTCTGATGAAGTTAATGTGAATGTAAGGTGGAACCAAGTGCAAACAGAGTTAGAAAAAATAGCTGAAAAACATCTAAGAAGCAAAAGAGCCAAGAAAAAGCCCTGCATGACATCGGAAATTCTGGATCTTATGGAAGAAAGGAGAAAGAGCAAAGGCAACAAAGATGAGTACGGGACACTGAATGGGGCAGTACGGAGAAAAAATAAGGGAGGCAAAAGAGGAATACCTAGCAGCTGAATGTGCGGAAATAGAGGTACTAGAAAAGAAATTTGACAGCTTTCATATGCACAAAAGGATAAAGGAAATGGCTGGATGTAACAGGATCAAGGCAGCTGGTAATACTATCAAGGATATAAATGGGTGTATAATAACTGACGTGGGGGACAAACTTGAAAGGTGGAAAACATACCTGTCAGAACTGTTCGATGACGAAAGACCTCCAAAACCGATCTTAGAATCAAGTAATATACACTTGAAAATATTAAGATCGGAAATAGTATATGCCTTGGAAACTATGAAACCCGGTAAGACTGTTGGTCCGGATCGGATACCCATAGAGCTTATCAAACTCTTTGACGATGATGTGATTGATATTCTTCTGGGCCTCTTTAACCGCATTTATGAAAAGGGAGAAATTCCTAAACAATGGCTGTCATCCACATTTGTGCTCATACCTAAGAAACCAAATCCAAGAGAATGCTCAGATTACAGGACCATCGCACTTATGTGCCACACCTTGAAGTTGTTCTTAAGTATCATTCACAAAAGAATTTACAGAAGACTGGAGGAAGACATAAGCAACGCACAATTTGGATTCCGCGAAGGACTTGGAACACGAGAGGCGCTGTTCGGGATTAACGTTCTTTTTCAGCGCTGTCTGGATGTAAACCAAGAGGTGAATGCATGTTACATCGATTTCGAGAAAGCCTTTGACAAGGTGAAACATAACAGGTTACATCAACTGCTCATCAGCAAAAACATCGACTCCGACGACGTTAGAATAATTAATAACCTATATTGGGGCCAAAAAGCCAAAACAATGGTAGAAAACCAACCAACAGAAGAAATGGAGATTCGTCGTGGTGTGAGACAGGGTTGCATCCTATCACCGCTTCTATTTAACCTCTATAGTGAAGCTATTTTTAGGGAAACCCTAGAAGATGAGTTGGTGGGAATAGTAATAATTGGAGAAGTAATTAATAATATGAGGTATGCTGATGATACCGTCTTGTTAACGAGCAACTTTTTTTTCTGGTTTAACGTCCGACTGTTCTGCAATTACTGCTAATGCAGACGGTGAAGGATGAAATGATTTTTGTAACGTATGAAAATATATAACCTTGAAGACACACAACGCCTATTAGAAAAATTAAATGATCGATGTAATGAATATGGGCTAAAAATTAACTTTAAGAAGACCAAGTTAATGGTAATTACAAAATTCCCTCAAGATATGAACCGTGTGAACCTGACAGTGGCAGGCACCCCAATAGAGAATGTATCGGCATATACAGGGTGATTCATGAAGTTCTCCCCCCACTTCTACAGCACATTGTACTAGTAAAAATAATGAAAAAATGTTATATAAACATAGGTCCGAAAACGCTTCGTTAGCGAGTTACAGCTAGCGAAAGTTTCGCCTGGATTTCAGTTCACCAGGTGAAATGAGGTCTTCCTGGAATTGTGGTAAGGTAGATTAAGGGGCGAATTCAATCATTTCTTATGGTTTTTGATCTGATAAATTGAATAAAACAGGTCCCAGAACTGTAAGTTAAATAGTTTTTGAGAAAACCAGTGTCAAATGCAAAAAATGGAGTGAAAATCACATTTTTTCATCTTTGGGCAAGAATAACTGTGTTATTTCACCAAGAAACAGTTAAAATTTTTCAATAAAACATGTAGAAAATTTTATTCTGAACAAACCGGTGTAAATTAAGTACACAGAAAGCGAATAGATGTTTGATTAAATGAGTTTTTATTCATAAGAGTACAAGGTAAAATTAACCGGAAAAACTAAAATGAAAAAATGTGTTTTTTTCACTCCATTTTTTTGCATTTGACACTGGTTTTCTCAAAAACTATTCGCTTTCTGTGTACTTTATTTACACCGGTTTGTTCAGAATAAAATTTTCTACATTTTTTATTGAAAATTTTTAACTGTTTCTTGGTGAAATAACAAAGTTATTCTTGCCCAAAGATGAAAAAATGTGATTTTCACTCCATTTTTTGCATTTGACACTGGTTTTCTCAAAAACTATTTAACTTACAGTTCTGGGACCTGTTTTATTCAATTTATCAGATCAAAAACCATAAGAAATGATTGAATTCGCCCCTTAATCTACCTTACCACAATTCCAGGAAGACCTCATTTCACCTGGTGAACTGAAATCCAGGCGAAACTTTCGCTAGCTGTAACTCGCTAACGAAGCGTTTTCGGACCTATGTTTATATAACATTTTTTCATTATTTTTACTAGTACAATGTGCTGTAGAAGTGGGGGGAGAACTTCATGAATCACCCTGTAGATATTTGGGAACATGGATAGAACAATCGGGTGACCAAACAAGAGAAATAAGAATGAGGATAGAGATAGCCAGATCAACATTTGTAAGGATGAAGAAGTTATTTACAAGTCGGGATATCAACATGGAACTTAGGATGAGGATGCTGCGTTGTTACGTTTTTTCCACGCTCTTGTATGGGGTTGAAGCATGGACCCTCAAGAAAGACCACATCGACAAACTACAAGCATTCGAGATGTGGTGTTACCGTAGAATGTGGCGTATTCCCTGGACGGATAAAGTTAGTAATGCCGAAGTGCTGATCCGGATGCAGAAGAAATGCGAAATCATTAACACCATAAAAAGAAGAAAGCTTCAATATCTGGGTCATATAATGAGAGGACAGAAATACAAGCTTCTTCAACTGATAGTCCAGGGAAAGATTAGTGGAAGGCGGAGCATCGGAAGACGCCGTGTGTTCTGGCTAAAGAACCTGAGGGATTGGTTTAACTGTGGCAGTGTTCAACTGTTCAGAGCTGCAGTCGACAAGGTTCGGATTGCTGTGATGATAGCAAACCTCCGATAGGAGATGCACTATACGAAGTGGAATGGTAATGGCATAAAGACTTCGGGGGGATGAGGGCGTCGGTACAAGTCCTGAATGATCTGGGGTCCGTCAGTTTTCCCGGCGTCGTGTAGCCGTTTCGAGATATTGTAAATAAAGTCCTCCATAGAGGGGAAGAGAAGGTGTTCGTGTACGATGCGATTGGAGATAACATAGTGAAACTCTGTGATGCACCGGAGGACTTTGTTCTGGTATGCTGAAGTACGTTTTTTGTTGGTCTTGGAGAGAAAGGGCCACCATACCGGCGACCCGTACAAATTGGTCTAATATTAATAACGAACCGAAAATCATATATGATAAAAAATATTCACATCATTATGTCTAACATTATTAATAACAACAGTGAAAACAAAGCGTAGTGACGTGCGTGCGTCGCAAATTACAGTAGCGATTGTATAGGCCTACTTTTGTGACTGTACCGTCGTAGCACGGCGAGGGGCGAAGAGTGGAGTAGATAAACGCCGATGCTGTTTGTGCCGATTCGAATTGTCCAAGGTATAACACTTATAAGTTTATACTAAAGTTCCTTTGCGGATTTCAAATGTGAAATATTTTTTCGAATCCGTACTGAACCTATTGCGTCATTTGTTTACATTTATCAAGCTGTTTTTAGAAAGTTTGGCGAGGGAATGTGGAGAAGTCATTAGTAGGTCTGCAGTAAAATAATTGATGTTTTTAGTTGTGCTAATAGCAGTAACAATTCCGATAAGATCCATTGTGTCAACTGAACTTGCAAACTACTTTAGCGTAAGGAATTCACTTGGAGAGGATTGTTTGCACGATTCCCCTCCTCCTATAACCTAGAAGTAGGCTAGTAAATACCATCAGTACGCGCTGTATTAAGAATATTAGTAACAAACCATTTCGAGTAACTACTGTAGTACCAAAATATTTTATTAGATTTTAAACTAATAATATTCTAAAATATTTTATTAATATAGGTACTAAAAGTTTATTATAATAGTCTAATAAAGTAAAAAAATGTATTATTTTTTAATATTATACTACCGAGTGTTATATTTTATATCAGTTTGTTCATAATTAGGCCATGTATAACAATATTAGATTACATTATAATAACTAGATTATTAACTAGACGAGCCGCGAGCGTAATTAACACCACTACAGTGAACGGTCTCACAATAACAACTGACAAATATGAAGAGTAAATATTTTCAGAATGTATAGTACACACGTGGCCATGTGGATTTAAAGCAACCGTTGCTATGACAACATCACGTCTCACTGTCGCCAGTCCCCCTTACCCTTCATCCCGCACTAGCAAACAAGTCAGCTCCCAACTATAAGTTAGGTACCACTGGAGGACCCGACACGAACATTTTCATCAAAATCGGTCACTGGAAGTAGTAGTTCATTCATGTAATGTTTCACTTTTTTACGATTTTTAAAAAATCGGCTATATTAATATGCTCTACAAAATAGGGTAAGCACCATGTTTGCTGAAATTTCTGGGAAGGCTGTGCTCAAGTAGAATTTTTTTTTTAAGATTGCGGCTTTAATATGCATTTTAGGGCAAAATTTACCTATATAATCAAAGTTGTAGAAAATTTAAAAACCTGTAACTTTTGTTTCAAACACCGTTTTGTACAACTCTTAGTTAGCGGTAATTAGTGATTTTCTGTTTTTCACGAAATTCTATAAAAACGATTATTTTAAGATTGCGGCCTTAGAGTTTCATAATAACCACTGGTAAAATATCGGTGAGTGGCACTCATTTATGTCTTCATCATCAGAAAACATTTTAAACGATATTGACGTTATTAGTTGTAATTGTTCAAAGCACGTGTTGACAGCCACGTGAAAAAATTGTTGCTAATGCACACTCTAACAAAAATCCTGTTCGGGCTAGTTGGCCTATGTGTTGCGGCATCACCCAACAGAACCTAACATTTGCTCGTCTTCGTTCCGAACATTTTGCCTGTCTTTGTTCTGAACATTTTGCCCGTCTTCGTTCCGAACATTTTGCTCGTCTTTGTTCCCAACATTTTGCTCGTCTTTGTTCCCAACATTTTGCTTGTCTTTGTTCCCAACATTTTTCTCGTCTTCGTTCCCAACATTGTGTTCGTCTTCGTTCCAAACATTTTACTTGTCTTTGTTCCGGACTTTTGCTCATCTTCGTTGCAAACATTTTGGTCGGTGCAGTGTGATATTACCCTGAATGCTCTCTAAAATGTTAAAATGTCGCGATTTTAACTAATTTTACCTATTGATCAAAGATGTGTATTTAAATATGTGTATATTAATGAAATTGCTAACTGAATAACCTATAACCTGTTATTCCAATAGTAAAAAATTTGGTGTGAAACACTCACACGACTTTCTCTTGCCAATGCAAATAATGAACAATACAAACTAACATTAGTAATAAAACATTAGATATAAACAAACTAACGACAAAAAAACATTATTTTAATCATGAGTGAATGATGCAAAATGAAAACCAACCTTAGTTTGGCTTAATAATACGGGAAATCACTCTTTCACGATAAACTAGGTTCTGTAGAGAAAAATGCTAAAAGAAAAGTTGTAGATATTTTAATTTTCTATAAATTTTATTATACATTTATTATTACATTATGTCGTAAAATGCATACTATGGCCGAAATCTTAAAACACAGTTTTTTAACAGATTTTCATGAAAAAAACAGAAAATCACTAATTACCGCTAAACTAAGCGTTATACAAAGAAATGTTTGGAATAAACATTGTAGGTTTTAATATTCTACGTCTTTGATTTACTACACTTTTGCCCCAAAAATACATATTAAGATTCAACTATACAGCTGAGCGCTCGTTGTAATAACGCGATTTTCTGTCAAGTTGCTGCACAGAAATCTCAAATTCGGACGCATTTCTCTCGACGGATTTTGGACAGCATGTGCCCTATATCTTTTAAAATACGGATTACTTTTTAAAAAATCGATTTTCCACTGTGTTTTCTTTTTATGAAGGGATTTCCTATTAAATGCTAATTCTTTAATTAAACATCGATTAAAGTATTTGAAAATTTTGCCGGCTTTCAATTAATAACAGAATTCTAAATTAGTTTTTATTTTTTTTAAATTCCGAGTCGTTTTGATGGAAAACGCGCACGAAAAATTTGTGACGTCACGATTTTTTCTTATGTTATGCAGCGTTAGTTAGTTGAACTGGTTACTCATCAGACAGCGCAGCGAGCGGTAACGGATTTTACTACTCCCACTTCTTCCTCTAGCCTTCCCCTCACGGCGTTTGTTAACGAGAAATGTCACATAGTACGTGCACTTAAGTAGACCTACTCTGCTATGTTATTTTTCAGTTAATTTTGCAGTATACATAAAGATGAGTTTTTCGCGATGTCTCCTTCAACCAAATAAACAAGTTCAATTCTTGTAAATTTTTAGCATTGTGCCTACGGCCAGATATCGGAAAATTTAAGAGTGTGAGGGTTTAATAGGATTTTTTTAAATAAAATGATATTTATGTTACAGCCTATTATGTTCTGTTATATTCGTTATGTTTTTGAGTGACATTCATAATAACTTAGAAACACATTTGCTTTCATTCACATAAACATACATATTTTATAAATACTACAATTTTATACTGTTACGTAATATTTATTGCGCTTGTTTCATTTATCATGAAAATGTGTGCAGTCTGAAGTAATGTAGGTGACAGTGATACATAATATTTTGATATGTCCCTCTCCCTTTGTTATCAAATAAACGCGATTTCCTTTGTCTGGACAAAATTGCTAGTTTCAAAGTAATTAATAAAATATTAATAATTTATTCAGTAGGCCTACTAGGTAATTATTTCTTACATTTGACACCAAAAACAGTTCAGTAATAATTTCCAAAATACAATATAGTACAAATAGTACAATACTTATTTACTTTCCTGGGCGCTATCGTTGGATTTATACAAAAAAATAATCTGGTGTGAAACACACGACTTTCTCTTGCCAATGTAAAAACCCATATTTATAACCTTTATTTCATCATAAGTAAACAACGGTAAATGAAAATTATCTAATTTTAATCATGTGTGAATGAAGAAAAATTAAAATCAATCTATGTTAAACTGCGGAAAATCACCAATTTACGCTAAAATAGCCTGAAAAGAAAACCGTTTGAAATAAAAGTTGTTGATCTTTTTATTCCCAATAACTTTTATACATTTTTGTCATAACTTCTAAGGCTACTAAGGCTGTAATATTAAAAAATCCCATTTTCTACCGATTTTGATGAAAAAATACAGAAAATCACTAACTGACGCTAAACGTTGTACAAAATATGTTTGAAAGAAAAGTTGTAGGTTTTTTAATGTTCTACTACTTTAATTTTTTACACTTTTGCTCTATAATGCATACGAGGAGTGGCTATTAAAAAAAGAGACTGACTTACAAAAAATTATTTTTATTTTATACATAATCACTTGGTGTCATCTTCAATATACACTCCTTCTCTATCCCTACAACGCTCCATACGAATTTTCCATTGTTGGAAACAGTGCTAGAAGTCATCTTCTGTCAGCTTCTTTAGGACACGTAACGCTCAAAAATGTTTGAAATGAAGCTCGCAAAAATGTTGGTACTGACACTTTGTACGCGACTGAAAATGACCCAAATTTTTTGAAACGATAATAACATGTGATTAAACGTGCTTTTTTACTTATGATCAGGAAACGAAGCGCCAATCCATGTACTGGAAGAGCCGAACTTCAGGCTCGTGTCCTGAAGGAGCTGAGAGAAGATGACTTCCAGCACTGTTTCCAACAATGGAAAATTCTCTTGGATTGTTGTAGGGATAGAGAAAGAGTGTATATTGAAGGCGACAATAAGTGATTAAGTATAAAATTAAAATAAAATTTCTTACGTCAGTATCGTTATAATAGCCACACCTCGTATTAAGAGCGGAAACTTTAAAAAATGATTCACCACGAGAGCACAGGCCTCTCAATAATTTCACCTATCATGGGTCAACTCTATCGTTGAGAGTATGGTACTCTATCGTTTAGAGCACAAAAATTTAGTAAATGAGGCGATTTAAAAAAAAATCGTAGAAGCCGTTTCCGAGGAAATCGCAAAAAGTGAAAACTTGCACGAATTAACTACTTCTTCCGGTTGACTGATTTTGATGAAAATGTTTGTGTCGGGTCTTCTTATGGTACCTAACTTAAGTGGTAAATTTCAACTTCGCAATTCCGTTCTTGGGATATTTTGTTCACACGTGCGCGCGCGTACACATTGGGGACCAATAGCTAAAACCATGTTTTTTGAGTTCGGGGACCTGAAAACGTGTGTATCCATTGAAGACTCGATTTCAAAAATGGATATTAAAACAATACTTTCCCTTTCTATGTAATTATATTTATATAGGGCAAAAAAGTAAAAATAGGGAAACTTATACAGACTTTGGTATCCCATTACTGAAGCGATAACATATTGAAAACTTAAAGTAGCTACAACAGGGTTGATCTCCTCAAAGACGATATCTTAAATGGCCTAAATCATGTATTTTTTGGGAACCACTAGATTTGTTCTAAGTTTGGTTACTTTTGCGAACACACTCATATAAAAGGAACCAGTCTAATTTGCTGTCCGACCTGAAATCTTGTGGGCTATTTCAACTCACTAAAGAAGCAACTCGCTGTCAGCTTGTATTCCTATAGCCTTTTAAATGATATAGACAAGAACTTTGGTGATCACTACAACCACGCAGTAGCAAAATTCACTGGTGGGAAAAGAATTAACTTTACAAGGGCTAGAAGTTACGAGGCGAGGTATCAAGGAGCGGTAGTGCAACGCAATTCAGTGATGACACACTATAAATTACATAAGTCATTGCTGAGCTGCAGCCCTGGAATGCTTTCAAAAAATACATTCTTGAAAAGAAAAAAGAATGTACATCAACACAGGAAAGAAGAAAAAGGAAAGAAATACCCTGCCGAGTTTTATTTTCGGCTAAAACGTCGCAGACTGATAAACATAACGGCCGTAATTTACAGCGCCCTAACTTGTCATCGGAGGTCACTTTGAAGAGGAACGAAACCGCTTTCTAACTAGTCTGAGTATTGATGCAATTCAGCGACAGCAACTTGCAGAAAGAACGATGCTTCCTAAGCATCGGAACTAAGCCGAGTAGCTTGAAGAGCGTAGAAAACGGATCTGTTCTTCTTCGTTCAGCAGCTTCACCAAGAATTTCAGCAAACATGTCGCCTACCCTATCTTATAGAGAGTAAAAAATTTTGTAAACCAGGCGATTTTAAAAAAAATCGTAGGACCAGTTTTTGAGAAAATCGCAAAAAAGTGAAAAATTACACGAATAAACTTCTACTTCCGGTTGACCGATTTTGATTAAAATGTTCGTGTCGGGTCCGGTAGTAGTGTCTAACTTAAGTTTTAAGTTCGTACGAGGTTCCGTTCTTGAGAAATTCTGTTCACACACACACACACACACACACACACACACACACACACACACACACACACACACACACACACGCACGCACGCACGCACGCACACACACACACACACACACACACACACACACACACACACACACACACACACAAACACACGCACACGCACACGCACACGCGCGCACACACACGCACACACACACACACACACACACACACACACACACACACACATACACACACAGACCAATCGCTAAAAACATGTTTTTTGGGTTCAGGGGGTCTGAAAACGTGTAGATCCGGTGAAAACTCGATTTCGAAAAATCGACATGAAAATAATACTTTCCTTCCTATATATTCATATAGGCAAGAGAAAGTAAAAATATCGTACAAAATAAAAAATATTGTGAATTTATCTTTTGTTATTGAGATATTTATGGAAACTGGTAATGTTTAGAAAATAACGTAAGGGTTCAACATATATATTTTTTTTTTATAGAAACTGCTAAATGCCCAACAAATTGTATTGTACCATTGGATGGTGAAAACAATTCATTTCAATAATTTGTAAAAAACCGGAAATGTGAAAATTTTCAATATTTTCCGTTCTGTACCCTTAGGTATCGTACATGTTAATTTGTTTGCAATTTTCTTTATCCAACTAATTTAGCCTAATTGGGGATGAATTTATTTATGACTTATAACTAATTTAGCACATTTATACATCTGTAAATTAGTATGTTATCGTATGTTGTTATATTTCATTTTTTGGGAATATATCAGTGAGGTAATCATTGACTTTATATTGTAAATTTGAATATATTTGCCACTTCAAACAATACTACCTGTAGGCCTTATATTGTTTAGATTTTGGGTTATCTATAAAATTAATCTTTTACTGTACAGTACCGCTCAAATTAATTGGAACACACAGGGAATTTCACTCTTTTTATCATGCGACAGTTGGCATCACTGCTACATCACTTGTATTGAACAAACTAACAACCTAACCTCAAAAGCAGTTAGTGCACATGTGATTCTTTGTGTTGAACACATTTTCAGTGAAGTATTGTGTGAATTGTGTTATTGTTGCGCGTTTTTGTGTTTGTTAAACAAACTATTGTAGTTTTTCAATAACTCAACTGATGGATACCACACCTAGAAAACGTAGCAAGATTATTACACTACATCAGTATGGAAATATGTCTCAGAGGATGATATCTAAAGAATGTAAGGTGGGTCTAGCTACTGTTAACCGAATTGTTAAGCAATTTAATGATACTGGCTCCTTTTCTGTTAACAGAATAGGAAATTGTGGTCGTAAAAGGAAAACCACACCACAAACTGACCGCCAATTAATTAGGACTAGTAAGATCAACCCCAGTTGTCGGCTGTAGATTTGGCACGAGAAATTAACAAAAAAGGGGTTAATATTCATGTTAGTACTGTTAAAAGAAGGCTGTCTGAAGTTGGGCGAAAAGCTTACCGACCTAAGAAAAAGCAGCTTCTTACTGTAGCAATGAAGAAGAAACGCTTGCAGTGGGCTAAAACCTACAAACAGTTCACTGTTGAACAGTGGAAAAATGTCCTTTTCTCTGATGAAACACATTTTTTGGTTCAGGGACATAAAGTAAACTTTGTCCGCAGAAGTGCGAATGAAGCTGAGACATCAGCTCACATCCTTCAACAACCAAAACATCCACCCAAAAAAATGTTTTGGGGCTGTATGTCCTATAATGGTCCAGGTCCATTAGTTCCCATAGAAGGTATGATGAACTCAGACAAATATATTGCTTTATTAGAAAGAAGAGTCGTTCCACTCCTTTTGCAAATGTTTCCAGAAAGCAATGGAATTTTTCAACAAGACTCGGCTCCATGCCATACATCTAAAAAATGCAAGAAATTTTTTTTTGAGAACAAAATAACGGTTCTGGAATGGCCTGGCAATTCACCCGATTTAAACCCAATCGAAAATCTATGGGCTATTACTAAAAAAAGGATTGCCAAAGACGATTGTACTACAAAAACATCCATGATTACTGCTGTAATCAAAATATGGTTCCACGATGAAGAAATAAAAAATATATGCAAAAAACTAATAGAATCAATGCCAAAACGCTGTGAAGAGGTTATAAAACACAAAGGAGGACATATTAATTATTAGGGAGCTGTTTGTAATTTTTTTGATCAATAAATTGTCTTTCATTTAAGAATCGTAGTCGTTTACCTGGTGTTCCAATTAATTTGAGCGGTACTGTACCTAATAAAATTGTAGGTACTCCTTTACCAAACAATACAATAAAATTAATCTGTCACAAGCGAAAAGTATAACTGAGTAAGAAATTTCGTTACATCATTTATCGATTATAAAGCTGTGTTTATAAATCAATCGTTAGGTTAAACTACACAGAACAGAATACTGAATTACGCTTATTTTAGGCTTGGAGTGTGGGTGAGTAGCCTATGTATTTTCGGCTCCCTCGATCACTCTCTGCATGGTTGTAGCAAAGATTCAGGAACCAGTTGTGAAGTAGTGGGGAGAATGGTTTTTATAGGAGAAACGGGTCTGTGTAGAACGTACGGACGCACATGTAAACACACAACTATTGCTACACTGATGATTCATAAAACGATCAAAACAAGCGTGCTATGTAGTTGAATCTTAAGGCTGCAATCTTAAAAAAAAAATTTTTTACAATTTTTTTTCTCTAGTAGTACCTAACTTAAGTTTTAAGTTTGAACTTCGTACGATGTTCCGTCCTTGAGATATTTTGTTCATACACAAACCAATCGCTAAAAACATGTTTTGTTGGATTGAGGGGGTCTGAATAAACGTGTATATCCGGTGAAAACTGGATTTCTTAAAATCGACATGAAAGCAATACCTTCCTTCCTATATACGTATTCTTGTAGGCAAGAGAAAGTAAAAACACTTTTGACAATATTTCTGCAGGATGTTTTCCCTTTCTAACTATGAGAGCAGTTTATGTTATGTCGTGCAGTGTTTTATTGTTGCAGGAGGGTGTTTTGAATGTTATTATTGTGACGAAGCAGCGAATTATTCTATTCCCAATTACAACAAGTTTCGCACCTGTAGAACTCCAAATATAAAGAATTGTTCTGGCATTTCCGGTGATGAAGTTGTGTGTCTAGAATTAAGTTTCTTAGGTAATATTGAAATAATTACTTATTCGACCTACAATTATATTAGTGTTACAAAAAGTGTAAACTTCCTTGAACACCGCAATTTAACAACCTCTGTGGTTACCAGACAAAACCTAGGAGATTTTCAGTTAGGAAGGCCAAGGACCTGAGAGATATTATAAACCATAGAAGTGCGTGTGATGCGCGCCGCTCTCTGCCATAAGGTGAAGTTAAGACGCAAAGTATAGCCTGATTTTTGTGAGGAGAGCGCTGGGCAAAACGTGCGTCTGCATTAGTACGTCCTGCACGTACTGCAATAGTGCAGCGTATGTAATCAACGATGGAACAGCATGCCTACAAAGTACAATGGGTGTTGTAAATTTTCAACAACACTTTGACTGTACATCTAACTGTAGGTCGGAGGTATGCAGCCCAAGTCAAGTATGCGCATGCGTAACCCAGCGCTCACACCAATTGGCTTGGCCTTTAGTTAGGTGTATAAGAATACTCTTAATTAAATTTTTCAAGGTGTAACGTAGTCAACTAGCAAACTTCATTGCTCTGCACGCTTTGGTTTATGTTTACCGATTGTTTGAAGTGTAACTTTGCCGGTTTAAGTTTAAAGATTTTCAAATTTGAAACGCTGGAAGTTCAAGTTTAAAAGTTTGAGTTTGAGGGTGAAGTTAAAGGAATAATAAGTGAGTTTGAGCTTGAAATTTAAGGTCGATCCTGAAATTTCGGGTTTTGCTCATAAATATTTATCTGAAAATAATTGTCTTTCTAGACAAATGAATTTTACTCAAACATTTATTTCGTGAAATTTTCAGCCGGAAAAATCTTTTGTACAATATGGTTTCTGATGAATTCTAGCCCAAAATTTGCCCGAATAATTTTATGGCTGAAAGATTTAGGACGATAGATCATCATCATCATCCATCATGGACTAGACGTCTAGAGTCTGTTCCGGTGTCCATCGTTTTTTCGGCCTTCCAACGTCTCTTCTTCCATCCTGCCTCAATTACCACACCTGCAGAGGAAGAAGATTTGGAGACAAACGAAGTAGGCAATTCGTCCATCTCATCCTATACTGCTTGATCACATCGGCAAAAGGTTGGATATTACATTGCCTCCGAATGACCTCATTCCTTATGTGATCCTCCCGCGTATATCTCTGAACGCTGCGTAAAAATCTTATTTCTGCAGCTTGAATGCGCGAGTCGTCGGTTTTTTTTATCCATACCTCACTTCCATAAGTCAGCAAAGGAATAGCCATCGTCTTGTGGAGTTTTATCTCCGTTTCCTTTCTGGCTTTACCCTTCAAAGCACGGTGGATAGTGCCACAAATCATGCTGAATTTAGCTATCTTATGAGGTATGTCACATTCTTGATGAAAGGACACGTCAGAATCAAGATATTTGAAGCCATTCACCTGCTTCATAATGACGTTGTTGATTAGGTACTATTTTGGTACGTAAGGGCCGTTTGCCCAGGAATGCCATCACTTTTGACTTCGTACCCGAAATTTTCTTATTGAAGTCTTCCCTTACAAGTTTTAATTTGTGAATGGCTGGTTGTAGCTTACCCTCACTTTCTTGTATTAATGTAACATCCGCAAACAATTTATTAATGCAACATCCGCAACTGGCTACTATGCCGGGGTCCCGGGTTCGATTTCCGGTCAGGTCTGGCATTTTTTAATTTGTAAATCACCACATATCATTACCTACGCGCAAGCCCAAGGCTTATGTAGGCATAATCACTCAATAAAAAAAAAAAACGAGAGAGTTAAGAAAAATTCCTGTCCCAATTTTGACATCCGAGTCCACTTTCTGTTGCCAAATTGTCATCAGCTCGTCTAAGTAAATATTAAATAAGGTGGGTGATAGTGGGTACCCTTGTGTTACTCCTTTTTTAATGGTCTACTCCCTCCCTGGTCCACCACCAGCACTAAGTAGTATCAATGTTTCGCAGTACACTCCAGCAATAACAGTTACAAGGTGTCTTGGGTAGCCTTTATATATCATAATTTCCCACAGCAGAGATCTATTGACATTGTCGAATGAATTTTCCCAGTCAATAAAAACCAGATGAGTAGGTCAGTTAAACTCTCGTCTTTTTCTATCAACATTCTCATTGTGAAAACGGCGTCAATACAAGATCGCCCCATTGTGAAACCTAGCCTAATTGGTTTTCTGCAATCAAAGCCTCTGTTATTTGTTGCAGCCGTTTATTCAATAGGGAGGCAAATATTTTATAAGCGTGTCCAAAAGGTTTAATCCTCTGTAATTCTTAGGATCACATCTTTCACCTTTTTTGTACAAAGAAATAACTCGAAACCTCGACAGTGACTGGCACTTTTTCCTCCAGCATACATTGTACAGGTGTAACAGTCTCAGATATAAAATCAGTCCTCCATATTTAATTAATTCACGATTTATGCTAGCTGTACCTGGAGACTTACGATTCTTGACAGCCTTCAGTACATCTTATAACTCTTCCATTGTTTCACCATCGACACAACACTCTGAACACTCTTCAAAATTCTTATCATTCATTGTGTCATCGTTCCACAAATCTTTGTAATGCCTAACCCATTCATCTACAAAAGTACAATTCAATCGAGCAGTATCGTTCTTTTCTTGATTCATTGTTTTTATAAACTTATAAGCTAATTCTTGTCGGCCAAATAGATCTTCCTTCACCGCAGTAATGAAATTTCGCCATGCTGATTGATGAACTTGCCTAACTACTGATGTAGCATGATTCCGCGCTCTGCAGTGCAGACATCTATTGTTTTCAGACTTGTTTTGTAGCCACATCGTATACAAACGCTGTTTTCCCGGACTGCTGCTCTTTTGTCCTCGTCCTAAATCTTTAAACATTTTCTTCTATAAAGCTTCTTCCTCATGCCTATAGCCTCAACAGCACCTGTCTTTATTGCTGTGGCAATATTATTTCATTCAGCTTCCATATTATCCACAGTACGGAATGTCATTAACTTTTCTGTAACACGGCTCTGATAGAAACACTTGATGCTTTCAACCTTCAAGAGAGATACATACTTTGAAAGTTTCTTCCACATTTTGGCTTCTGGAATTAGAAGAACGCTTCCACCTTTTCCATAGCATTTTGCCAATCAACATAAAATGGTTGGAGTTCAAATCAAACCCCCGACAAACTCCAACATCCCGCATTTAACCAGCTAATCTTTGATTAATTATAAAATAATCGGACGAAAGATTTTCTAAAATATCAAGAAAAAGTTTGATATATTCGAAAAACAATTCTATAATCATTTTTGGATTTATGAATTACAAAAATATTTTCGGGGGAAAAATTTTTCTTCGAAACAATTTCTATAAGTAAAATTTTGAGAGAAAATATTTCTAAAAAATTGAAAAATTAGTGAAAACCTTTTGGACTTTCGTCCAAAAAATGAATTTTCATTCGGTAAAAAGATTTGAATGATAAAAGTTTGTCCGAAATGTTTTTGTGGCGTAAGAAATAAATAACGTAAAACCCTAGTGTGCAAATCATGACAATTTGGTCTCTTCTTCTTCTTAAAAACAAGGATTAGGCTTGCGCCTGTTCCGACTCATAACAGCAAAATTTAACTCAATTTCCTTTTCCTATGTATTTACACAACATTTAAGTTATATATTTTATATATATTTTCCTGTTTTGTTACATTATGTCTTTATATGATTCTTACAACAATCACTCCCATCTCTTGCGTGGTCTCCCCACATCTCTCCTCCCTTCCGGTCTGTACTTTAAAACTTTGAGGGGAACCCTTTCATTTGACATTCTCTCTACGTGGTCTTTCCATTTCGATCTATATTCTTTCACCTTTCCATTCAGATTGTAGATATTCAGTTCTCTTCGTATAGCCTCGTTCCTTAGTTGGTCTCTCCGGCTACAACCCTTCGTTCTTCTTAGAAACCTCATTTCCGCAGCCTGTATTTTACTCTCTTGTGGTCTTGTACTGACCCACGATTCGCTCCCATATAATAGTACTGGGGCAGCCATCACTTTATAAAATTTTAATCTGGTTTCTTTCCGTGTTTTATTTCCTAGGGTTCTACTAATATTACCACAAATTGCCTGGAATTTCCCAACTTTCCTTTCTACATCAAACTCTTGAATGAAACTAAGGTCACAACCTAGATAATTACACCGAGATACTTGCTCTAGTATATCATTATCGATCACAATTTTGGACCTCGTAGGATAGTTACCAGTGAACGCCATTATTTTTGATTTCTTTACGGAAACTCTAAAATTATATTCCTTGCACAATTTGTTCAGCGTGTACACTGATCTTTGGAGTTCTTCTTCATTTTCCTGCACAATCCATAAATCATCCGCAAATAGTAAAACATTTAGGTAGTCGTCATCACTTAATCTAATTCCCGGATTAACTCTACCTTTCCAAATTCTAAGAATGTGGTCAATATAATATATATTAAATAAAGTGGGTGATAAACTACACCCTTGTCTCACTCCTTGATTAATCTTCATTTCTGTTAGTCTCTTTTTACCCGTATTTATCACTATTTGCGTATCGTTATATAAACTACGTGAGGTGAAGAGCAGGAAACTGCAATATCTCGACCACATCATGAGAGGTCCAAGATACAGGATTCTGCAGCTCATAATCCAGGGAAAAGTTGTAGGGAGAAGATCTGTTGGAAGGAGGAGAATATCTTGGCTTAGGAACTTGAGAGCGTGGTTTAATGTCGGGTCATCTGATCTCTTCAGGGCTGTGGCTTCCAAAGTTAAAATAGCAATGATGATAGCCAACCTCCGAAATGGAGATGGTACATGAAGAAGAAGAATATAAACTTTTGATTGTGTTTATTAGATGAATGGGATAACCTTTCCTCCACAGAATCTTCCAGAGCCTATTCCTTTCTACTCGATCGAACGCTTTGACAATTTGGTTTAGTGATTTTTATAGACGTACCGTTGGTCTAATGTCACATTAAATAACATTTTCTTGAAGTACTCATAAGGGACCCAAATAATGTTTATACACTTTTTAGCTACTACGCACCGTTGAAACCAAAATTTTATAAATATCCTGTGAATGCAGGCAGTAGTGTAACTTGTTCGAAAATGAAATTTCACAAGCACAAATAAGACGTTTTAAAGGAGTAAGAAAGGAAAAAACAAAGGCAGGCACCGAAGAACCGAAATTTAAAATTTTTGAGTCCCGAAAAATCGATCGGTCAAAAGCTACTTTAGTTTTATGTTTTCAAAGAACTTTGGTTGAACCACAAAAATATTTCTATTGAATTTTTTAATAAGATGCACCGTTTACGGAGGGGTGCAAAGCGAATTTTTCGGGTTATATACTTATGTAATTTTGAACGCCTAACAACATGTTTTGTATTCTGAAAATTAAAAAAATGGATGGGGTTGCATCTTCTATGGGTCCCGGAGCAAAAATTTCATAGATGACTCGTTGGTAAAAATAAAAAATTTCTAAATGTGTTCTCCACGTGAAAAAAACTATGAAAACGGCAAGTTCCAAAAAGCCGAAATTACGAGTTTTGACTTTTCTCAGCGAACCGCGAGGTAAGGGCAATTTTGTTATATATTTTTGAAAAAAAATTTGGAAGAGCACAAAAAAGGATTTATTTACTCTTCAGCAACGACGCACTGTTAAAAAATTAAAAACTTTCGGGCACCCTTCCTGAGCCTGTTCTAGTAGTACCCAAAAACTGGCATTTTGTTTGGAGTGTTTCATCCGACATCTAAGGGAAAAGTTCCTGACACCTTTTGTTCTCCAAGGCTTTCTTATGGGTTAGAATTTCTGTCAGTCAATGAGTGGCTGGAGCTATATACAGTACTACCCCGGTATAACGCGTTTCGATATACCGCAGATTATAACCTGTCCCCCTAAAAATTTAAAATAAAATTTATTTAAAATTGTATTTAAATAAAATAGGATTATGAAATGCTAGTTGTTATCCTAACTCTATATTGGATGTAAACCCACCATATTCTTTGAAGTAGTCAACAATAGGCTTCTAATATATCTGTCACTGTCAATAATTAGTCATGACCAATTTTAAAGCCTTGCAATTCCCAGAAATATGATTCAATAAAACTAAACTACGATCTCTGATGGGAGGAATTCTTCTCTGTACGAGTATGCCACTCATTTGTTGTACCAGCGATAAGTAAACGCTCGTACGAGACAAAGTATATACGATATCTTTGTTCTAAGTTGGCTTACAACCTAACGACAATTTGTCAGAAGAAGAGGAAAGGTGTTGCTGAGATCGCTGTTACGGAGAGGTTGACACCTTCAATAAAAGACGTTGTAGAAAATATAATAAAATGCAATAGTCAGTTATAGCATACCATTTTTAATATGGTGAACTAGTTATTAGGCAACCAATACAGCGATGAATAAGCTGAAATCACCTTCCATCCTTTCTCCTCCCCAAATTTCAAGAGGAGGATCTAGAATTAAATGTAAGCCTAAGTAATCAAGTAGAAAATATAAAGTAGTGTCCATTCATGGACACTACTTTTAACAGATCTATCGTTGAAAATGTTATGGGCCAAGGAAGTAAATTAAACATTTTGGGGTAAACTGTGTAAAAACTGCCAAGGTTATAGGCACACACAGCAGCGGTTCTGTTTTAGGGAACCGGGTTATGTGAAATGCACTGATTAACACCATTCCAAAGAGTGTCCGAAGGATGAGCAAGAGAAACCTAAGTGTGTGGACTGTAAGGGAGCCTCACCCTGAAAATTACAGAAGTCGTTTAGTGGCAAAAGAACTACAAAAGTTGAGAATTTATAAGGGTACAACAGCAACAAGAAAGAACTTGAAAGTGGAAAATAACGGCAACCGAAGCAATGGAAAAGTCTTCTCAATGCATCAAGACCATCAACCGGAGTTTCACTGATGGAGCTAAAATAAATAATCCAGAAGCTGAAACAATGAATACAGAACCAACGAATCGACTGTTGACGGAAAGCTACAACTGATTACAAACAGACAGTCTGTTTAACTAGATGCACTCATTGCTAAAATTGAAGAGAAGCTGACACAGGTAGAAAAAGTACTCTCACGGTAAACAGGTAAGGAAAACATCAGGATATTGCAATAGAGTACTGCAAAGACGGCAGGAACTGCAATGTACTTTAGAATTAGGGAAAAATATATGTAGGTCTTGTCTCGGAAACTCGTTTTACTAAACTCTTTTATGAATTGGAGAGGATACACTGTGTACAATGCTATACAACCGGATAACTGTGCCAGAGGAGAAGGTGCGATAATATTAAAGACAACATAAAATACTTTGAAGAAAAAAGGTATGAGTCAAGAGATACAAGCCGCAACAGTTAAATTTTAATTAGCAACCCCTATTGAGGGACACATCATTTTAAAGGTATTGTGACAATATCTATACTATTTTTTGGGCTGATGAGCTCTGAACGTACGCATTACCCCCTACCCACTTCATAGCTAGCCAATGATTTGTTAGCAACGTTGCCAACACTTGCTCTCGTAGCTCTGTTATATATTTCGTCAGCATTTTGTTAGTCTTTCAATAACAATCCTATGTTGTTTGTTGTTTAGGTCATCAGCCAAAAGGCTGGTTTGAACCTGTAGAGGTTTTACTAAGTAAAACGAGGAGTGAGGTGGTTTACCGTTGCCTTCCTCACTGAGTGGAAAAGTACGCTTATCAGCATGCCGGGCCCTCTGAAAAGCACATATTTTCCACTCTGCAAACGACACCTTCACTTCATTCACCACAGGGTCTGGCTGTATAATGAAATTCATTACTTTCAGAGGAGAAATTCTCTGATTAGTGTCTTTTGCACCTCTATCAACAATCCTATAAACATACAATCAGCTTATTATAAATTATAAAGTATTGCATGTTAACGCGCTCTAAAATCGATGTGTTCAGTACGAGATGCAAGACACGAGTAAAATACTGCGGCTCTTACACGCATGCGCGTGCAATGTTTATCACGCTCAAACATTCGTACAATCTAACAACGCTGGCAAACGTTCTGATTGGTCTAAACGCGTGGAACACCAGAGCTCATCAACCGCGAAAAGCATTATAGTGACAATATCCAAAGGGAATGTGGGTTCGACAATTTTCGAGAAAGACCGAGAGATTAAAAATGTTAGCGTATATAAGAAGAGTAATAAATTGTGTTTTCTGAGAAGTAGTTAGAAATATTATATGTAATAGTAAATGGGTTTTATAATACAGGTGGGTAGGCCTTTTGTTGCATGTCTATTGTGGAAGAGTTGAGCCGGGTACCTATTTAGATAATTGGTCTTTTTTGTGACACCTCTGTATTCAATCCTAATTTTTTAACAGTTGTTAAGATTTATCCAGAAGCCGTCAGAAGGATTTTGTATTTTATTATTAAATCGAAAATCTCTGTCTTCTTGAACTCTCCATTATCCCACCTATACGAGCGACGCGAGTAATTCCAGTGAGTTAGTATTTGATCTATCTTCCACGTGTGTACACTACGTAGTGCTTAACGGTTACGTTTGGAGTAGGCCAACGTTACTGCGAATAACCGTCTATTGTCTAACTTTTACTCTGTATCATTTCAGTAAGTAGTATTAAGTAAATTATTTAAGTTATTTATTGTGTTAGTTAATTATATCCTAATTAGTTTGTTATTTATTATGTAATTTCATTGTAATATACTTGTAGGATGTAGTCACTTATTTAATTGTAATAAATACTTACTTGTAATTTTAAACTTTAGTGTGTTAATTATTTAATTTACCCAGATCCCGAAACGGACCTTAGAGAAAAGTGTCACAGTATTTTTAAGATGAGAAAAATTGTGTGACGTAACCCCCTTTCCGATCAGAACAAAATGGCGAAGCTAAATAAATCAGATTTGTTCACTTTTCTAAGTACTGTATTTTTCACACGATTCGGTTTTATTCATTTTCTGATTCAGAGGAGTGGAACATTTTTTCTAATTTACTTGAATATAATGTGGATAATTCAAACTGCCACAAATTTTGCTCTACGTGTACAAACAGTTCCTCATAAAGTATATCCATAACCAATTCTTTCAACAAGGCCTACAAATTTAAATGTACACAAATGCCTACAACCTTATTTCAATGTACAAAAATACAAATAATTATTTAATTTTAAGATATGTATTTAATTTGTTCCAGTATCAATTTAATTATAAACTACAAGAACTAAACTGCAAAACTCGCTAAACTATAGCCTACTCTACAGACGCACGCAACTATGTAACTAAACAAACAAACTAACTAAACAGGTTTGAGTATTTATAACGAACAGAAATTATATATATACAGTATATGAATACAAATTAGTCACATCATTATGTCTGACAGATTATTAATGACAACAGTGAAAACAAACCGTAGTGACCGAGCGTGCGTCGCACA
Organism: Catonia carolina; assembly: GCA_035578175.1. Lineage (NCBI taxonomy): Eukaryota > Metazoa > Arthropoda > Insecta > Hemiptera > Achilidae > Catonia > Catonia carolina. The sequence continues at coordinate 9,087,917 of JAQMRL010000004.1, forward strand.
TTACAGTAGCGAGTTTATACTTCTGTTACTGTAGCGTCGTTGCAAGGCGAGGGGCGAAGAGTGGAGTAGAGTGAAGCTGCTTGTGCCGATTCAAATTGTCCAAGGTATAACCGTGATTTAGAAAAAAATTTATTTTGAGAATTTTTCCTACAATAAAATTATAATAAAATGGGGCCTACTCATTACAAAATGCTAATTGAACCAGTTGCGACGGTCGAAGCACCTGTCTGTTTAATAATGGACTTTGAGTTAACAAAAATCTAAATGGCGACAAATTAAAAACTGTTTTTAATTTAAGTTGTTTGAATTACGACGATAATTTATACCTTTTAACTATTTTGCAGTACTTATGTGTTCTCTTTTAGTTTTTTCTTGTGATTCTCGTTAATAGCAATTTTTGACACGTAAGGAATATTTTCTCAACCAAATGTGAATGGATTTTAATGAAATTTTTGCGCAGCCTTTTATACCATAATATCAATGTACTGAGTTAATATTACAGTAAAATAATGTTTTTAAATATTTATTTTCCACTTAAATAGAGCAAAAACAAGATTTTCAAAAGAGGTAATTTCAAAAAAAAGTTGTTAACTTCCTTCCTAATAATATATAAAGACGCTACTAACTCAACGGGTGTAGAATGGTCTGTAAAGTAACCACAAAAAAATTGTACAGGATAACTCAAATAGTTTTTGAAAAAATGTACCTGACATTAACATTACGGAGGCAGACATTCCCTTAGGTTGGGATATACATATGCCTCACACTTCCTCTCATTTTGTGTAACTTATTATCGAAACAAAAAAAGAAGCGTTTTCAACAAAAGACGGGAAGTGAGTCAAATATTTTCAATAAGCACGCATATTTGTTTGCGTAGCCACCCTTAACTGTATTTTTCTATCCCACAGTCATTCTTACGTTATTCCTACTCTTATACAACAATATCGCGCTAATATGAATTCGCATAACTTGAACTCGCGTAAGGCGAGGTCTTACTGTAATACAGAGTGATTATAAATGAAATAGACACTTTCGACAGCTTCTTAAACATCAAACTCTATATTTGAATATAGTAAATGATATAGGTTTGTAGGGAATTTTTTGAAGTTTATGTTGGTACAACTGTTGTTAGCATTTTGTTGTTGCCTGCTGTTACAACGACCAGTTTAGCAAAATGGCCGCTACTCAAGTGAAGAAAGCTTATTGTGTTCTTGAATTAGCCAAAACAAACTCGGTTACGGTTGTACAACGTCATTTCAGAACAAGATACGGTAAACCACCAACAAGGCAATCAATCTATGTAATCTATCTATAACGTACTGGTATAAACATTTTGAAAACAGTGGATTTCTGTGTAAAAGGAAGAGTACTGGAAGATCTTCTGTTACAGAAGAACAAATTGATAGTGTTCGTGATTTTTATGTACAAGTCCAGGAAAATCAACTAGATCAGGCAAGTTTAGAATTGCAAATTCCTCAACCGACTGTGTGGAAAATTCTGCGGAAACGTTTGAAAATGACACCTTATAAATTGCAGTTAGTACAAAGTTTAAATACCAGTGATAAAATCGTACGTAAATTGTTTTATCTGGAGATGCAACATTGTGTTGAAAATGACCACGCATTATTTAATCGCCTAATTTTCAGTGATGAATGTAATTTTCACATTAATGGAAAAGTTAATAGACATAATGTTAGAGTATGGGGCACAGAAAACCCAAAAATAACTTTACAGCTTTCACGCGATTCCCCTAAAGTAAACGTCTTTTGCGCATTATCTCGTGAAAAGGTTTACGGGCCGTTCTTCTTTCACGAAGTGTCAAAACCATAGTAATTTATCTGGACATGTTAAACGAATGGTTAATGCCTCAACTTCAGGAAGATAGTGATAAATTAATTTTTGTACAAGTAGAGCTCCGCCTCACTGGCACTTACAGGTCAGAAATTATCTTGATGAACGTCTTCCTAGACAATGGATCGGCCGTGCAAGTGAAGAAAACATTGTGTTTATGCCGTGGCCACCTCGTAGTCCAGACTTAACGCCTAGCGACTTTTTCTTACGGGGTTATGTAAAAGACAAAGTTTTTGTACCACCGCTTCCTGTAGATATCGATGATCTAAAACAACGTATCGCAATTGCTCTTGACACGGTTGACCGTCATATGCTTAATCGTGTGTGGGAAGAATTCGACTACCGAGTTGATATCTGTCGTGTTACAAATTGTGCACATCTATAAATATTTCAGTGTAAAAATCTGTGAATAATTTCAACAAAAACTTAATGAGTTCTTCTAAATAATATCTATTTCATTTGTAATCACCCGTATATAGAAATGATACAATAGCAAGTTAATATTTCTCGTTCGGTATCTGGCCGATGTAAATTAGGGCTTGTGAGAGTGTAGTGAACGAAACTGGTCAGCAGAGTGCCCTACCAATCGCGCATTGTCACATTTCTGTTTGAACACCGTTCACTGATTGTAATGAGTTGAGGGGAAAGGCGGACGCCAGACATCTCTCTCTGTCTCGCTACCCTCGTTACACGCCACCGTAATTGGCAAACATTATATTGGTCTGATGAATATCCGCATTGCATCGTGAAACACAAGGCATTGTAGGTCAGCGGTTGTGCCGTATGTTTTGGTCTGCTTTTAGCTTTTACCAGTCATATTTCGTTTTGCTGCCGCTAAAGGCCATGGGCTTATTATTATTTCCGTAGGTTTGGAGTCACTGTTGCTTCTAGAGTCTGTCTACGCTAAGAGTACTCCAACGTAGGCAACCAGCAATACAAGTGAGCATGCGCATTAATTAAAAATACGCACAGCATGATCAAAAACAAAATTCCATACAACACTTTATTCACTCTAAGCTTAATTTTATAAAAACATGTTCAATTCCATTTGTTAGAAAATTTTTTATAAATCGAACATTAGCTTACCATTAATAAGTAAAACTTTTACTATTGTTACATTATTTACTATTATTACTTTATTATTTCTGATTAGGAGGTTTTTTTTATAGACTCAGTTTTATTTTCGGTTGCAAGTAATATAAGACTAATGCTCGTGAATTATAACAAGAGAGTAAACAATTCTAGTGATTCGTTGTTTATCATTTCCGATTGGTTATTTTGTATCATTAAAATTAATGTCTGTGACTAGTTTAATACAACTGTTTGCACTTGCCCGTGTTTAACTCAATTTTTGTTTCATTAGATATCTTTTGGTTTTGTATCGGTTCATTTCGATTTTCTTCGTAGACTGAAGTTGAAAAGTTTTGTAAGCTGTGTTTTATTAACATGCGTCATAGTGAATGTGTTGAGTTTTTGAAACATAAAAGCGGTAAACATTAAAAAGTAGACAAAAATTGTTTTGTTAAATGTAATGGTTAAAATAATTAATTAAGGAGTTTTTATGAAACTACAATAATTACAAGTAATTTGAACGGTATAATTGAAAATGCTTAATGGATAATGTTTATTTAAGCTGGATGTAGGTATTTTTATGATGGAATGTAATGCAAGATTGTCCGGCGAGAGGCAGATACGCGCCAACTATTGTAAAACTTTCGTTTACAACCTATAGGCGCTTGCCTTGCGCGGAGTACTCTTACAGTAGATAGACTATACGTATTTGTTCTTCTTTACGGGTCGCTGGTCTGGTGGCCATTCCTCGCCAATACGCATAAAAATTCCTTTCGCGCCTTTCAAAATCGCATCCTATACCTCATTGTAAATTCCCACTATTTAATTCCTATCTCCATTATCCATGATCACCTTCTCTTTCCCTCCATCCAGGCTGCATCCACAACACCTCAAGGAATCTCTATGACGCTGGAATGGCTTCAGAAATTAAGGCCACGCGGAGTATCTATACCAGACCGCACCCGCTAGCGACGATCCGACAACTGCCATTCCATGACTTTCTGTAGTAACGTGACTTTCAGCGCAAGTTGAAGATATATTGTATACATCAACGTTAGTCCTTCCCGCCCAGCAAGATTTTTTTGTGATATTGATTTATATTACTAATATTATGGAAAAATCTGGTAATTGTTCTGTAATATATATATTGACATTATTATTAATGTATATATATTAGTATTTAGTCCTGCTCGTTTTTCTGAATCTGAAACTAAATTCAACTTCCAACGATCCTTCCGTAATGTTTCATTGAAGAAACCCTAGCTCCGGTATTTATCTTCCAACGATCAGATGGTATTTCCCATGACATCGTCTAAATTATCTTCTTTCAGTTTCAGTTTTTCTACGCTGGACAACCCGTCGTCTGTTATCAACCGTCTATGAGTAAACATGTGCAAAGTTTTCGATGTGCTTTTATCCTATTGTAGTTTGTAAAACTATTTGCATTATAAATTTTCATTACACTGTTCCATAACAAACCGATGAAGGAATTTCCAACGCAGATTATGAAATGAAATGAAGAGTAGCTCTCGTAACAGAGCATAGAACGTAACCAACAAATTATAAAAAAAGAACTATTCAAAAATTATTTACTTAGAAAAATATAAAGCTACTTCGAATAAAATTTTATAGCCGGCCGCATTGGCGCAGTTGGTAACGTGCTCGCCTCTCATCATGCGGTCCTGGGTTCGAATCCCACTCAGGCACGGCATATTTTCATACGTTACAAAAAATCATTTCATCCTCATTACACACAGTTACACCCCAACGTCGTCGCTAATGACCTTGCAGTTGATGCGACGTTAAAAAAAAAAAATTATAATAATCAGTTCCAATTACGTAAATGCAGCTACTCGGTAAAATCTAATAGCTATGATTGAAAACGTAGATCCACATCAACCTTAACAATTAATAAAACAAAGAAGTTAAAAAGTCTGGTATAAAACACAGACACGACTTTCTTTTGTCAATGCATATAATGAACAATATAACCTAACATTAGTAATAAAACATTAGAAATAAACAATAACTAACCAAAAAAAAAAATTTACTTATTTAATCATGAGTGTGAATGGTACAAAATGTAAACCAACCTTAGACTGGCTTAATATTACGGAAAATCACTCTTTCACGCTAAACTTGGCTCTGTATAGAACAAAGCTTTAATAAAAGTTGTAGATCTTTTAGTTTCCTATAAATTTTATTATTACACTTTTGCCGTAAAATGTCCGAAATCTTAAATCCATTTTTCACTGATTTTCATTAAAGAATAACCACTAATGACCGCTAATAAAGTAAGCGTTATACAAAGAAATGTTATCAATAAAAGTTGTAGGTTTTTAAATTTTGTACAACTTTGGTTATATTCTCTCTTGCTATAAAATGCAAATTAAGGCCGCAAGCGTAAAGAAATCAATTTTTTTCTACGAGAGCTCAGCCTCCCCAAGAATTTCAGCAGAAATGGCGCTTACCCTATCTAGTAGAGCATAAAAATTGTGTAGTAAATGAGGCAATTTAAAAAAAATAAATCGTAGGAGCCGTTTTTGAGAAAATAGCAAAAAATGCGAAAGATGCCACGAATAAAGTAGGTACTCCTACTTCTGGTTGACCGATTTTGACGAAAATATTCGTATTGGGTCCTTTAATACTACCTAACTTAATTTCCATGTTTCATTGAACTTCGTACAATATTCCGTTCTTGTTAATAGACATAATGTTCACATCTCTCTCCCCCCTCTCTCCCCCCTCTCTCCCCCTACCGCCATCTCTAACACACACACGCACACACACACACACACGCGCGCGCGCGCGCGCACACACACATACATACACACCAATCGCTAAAAACATTTGTTTTGGGTTCAGGGAGTCTGAAAACGTGTATAGCCGATGAAAAATTGATTTCGGAAAATTCAACATGAAAACAACACTTCCCTTCCTATATATTCCTACAGGTAGGAGAAAGTAAAAAAGCATATTACAACTTACTCCCTGAACCAAATTGACATAATTAACTCAATTAATCCCTTCAACTGAATTCAAAATTTAGGGATTATGCAATCAATAATATAATTATTTTTATTTTTTCTAGATTGTAAAGGTTCAGGACGGGAAATTTACAGTAAACGGAGGAAAGATTGCTATGGCGTAGAGAGTTATTGGTTAAAAAATTTGACCGCACGTGCTAGATGGTCAGTCAGTTACAGCGAATTCGGATATTGGTACGATTGCCGAGATAGAGTATCTGTCAACTTCTGTGCCACCCAATTATGCAATACCTACAATATCATAGATGTCACTCTTCCGCCTTGGTCCGGCAAAATGGTCAATCCCTGCCCGTCGTCAACGGGACGCCCTCTAACTTACACCGACAAAGAAGAACGGAGCGAAGCCGTAAAAAGAAAACACGCAACCGGATTCACAATTTCCGCACTGTATATTATTTTATTATTTAAATTGAATGTGAATTAACCGGATTCACAATGTTCACACTGATTATTATTTATTTATTAAATTGAATGTGTATTAACCGGATTCACAATGTTCATACTGATTATTATTTTATTAATTAAATTGAATGTGTAATAACCGGATTCACAATGTTCATACCGATTATTATTTTATTAATTAAATTGAATGTGTAATAACCGGATTCACAATGTTCATACCGATTATTATTTTATTAATTAAATTGAATGTGTAATAACCGGATTCACAATGTTCATACCGATTATTATTTTATTAATTAAATTGAATGTGTAATAACCGGATTCACAATGTTCATACTGATTATTATTTTATTAATTAAATTGAATGTGTAATAACCGGATTCACAATGTTCATTCTGATTATTATTTTATTAATTAAATTGAATGTGTAATAACCGGATTCACAATGTTCATACCGATTATTATTTTATTAATTAAATTGAATGTGTAATAACCGGATTCACAATGTTCATACTGATTATTATTTTATTAATTAAATTGAATTAATAACCGGATTCACAATGTTCATACTGATTATTATTTTATTAATTAAATTGAATGTGTAATAACCGGATTCACAATGTTCATACCGATTATTATTTTATTAATTAAATTGAATGTGTAATAACCGGATTCACAATGTTCATACTGATTATTATTTTATTAATTAAATTGAATGTGTATTAACCGGATTCACAATGTTCATTCTGATTATTATTTTATTAATTAAATTGAATGTGTAATAACCGGATTCACAATGTTCATACTGATTATTATTTTATTTATTAAATTGAATGTGTAATAACCGGATTCACAATGTTCAAACTGATTATTATTTTATTTATTAAATTGAATGTGTATTAACCGGATTCACAATGTTCATACCGATTATTATTTATTTATTAAATTGAATGTGTATTAACCGGATTCACAATGTTCACGCTGATTATTATTTATTTATTAAATTGAATGTGTATTAACCGGATTCACAATATTCATACTGATTATTATATTTTTTATGAAATTAATCAAGCGAACGTTAGTAACATGCATAATAGAGGGAAACAGTACTACACACGATACAGATATCTACTGTTATCGGAGAGAACCAAATTTTTTTCTTGCGTGGTTCCTCCTAATTATGAGTTTTCATAGTAAGGTTGTTCGTTGCAGGGCTAAAATAAATAGTTCTGTTTCTTATCACATGGTCAGTCAATTAAATGACTGAATCATTTAAGAACAGAAGAGGTAGAGGTGTAAAAGACACTAATCAGAGTTATATTCTCTGAAATTAATGAATCTCATTTTACAGCCAGACCCTGTGGTGAATGAAGTGAAGGTGTCATTTACAGAGTGGAAAATATGTGCTTTTCAGAGGGCCCGGCATGCTGATAAGCGTACTTTTTCACTCAGTGAGGAAGGTAATGGTAAACCACCTCACTCCTCGTTTTACTTAGTAAAACCTCTAGAGGTTCAAACCAGCCTTTCGGCTGTTGACCTAAACAACAACATAGTAAGGTATCGAATAAGATACTGCATTCTCAGAGCAGGGAAGTGTTAGTTCGGTAATGAAATTTGCCTGCAATATGTCTGGTATTGAGGAGTTATAAAACTTCTTAAAAAAATCGAATAATGAAAGTTCATGTTACGTGATTCATCTTAACGAGCAGGCCGCATTTTTATAAGGAATAATACTTATTTTAGTAATCGTGTTTCTTGTGGGTTCTCATAATTAAGGAACGAATAAGGTCAGTACCTTTTTCGATACCTAACTATGAAATCTTATGGATAATCACAGCATGATTCATTTAGTCATTAAATTTAGTCGAACTTCAATACGGTAACGAAATCGAGAATCCTGGGAAAAAATCGTTAAATCGAGGTATTCATTATATCGAAGTAACAAGAATTTCCCAGCTAATTTTTATTAACGAATTTTTTTACGTTGTATGATGAATCAAATACAGTTAATTTTCTTAATATACACATCTTAACCAGTAAATTAATTTTTTATAGATCATGTTTTAAGTAATTACGGTTAATAATAGTACAAAAAGTATTGTATTGATTGAGTAGGAACTTACCTCGTACATAGGTAGATCTTGGCTATAATTAAAAGCATCTGAAACTCTTTTATAGCTTAATACTGCATTTTTATTTTTAGTACACATTTCTTCAAAACACTAACATAAAAGATAAATACACCAAATTTATCTAAATCGTTTATAAAAACACTGATCCTCAATTGCATTCTTTAGTTTTTTATATTGACTAGTATTGGTTAGAATATTTAATTACAGTATTTTAAATGGTAATTGACGCCTCGAGAAAGTGAGTAATTTTCCGTTGTTTCTTGTGTTTGCGTAAAGCAATAAGTTCAAAAAAAGTTTCACATATATTTAAATTTTCAAAACTACTGTCAGGCACTTCATCCTTGGGCTGTAGCTCAACCCTAATTATTTTAAATGACTAAAATCTCGTTGTCGGTCGGTTTTCCCTCCTGCTGGTTTTGGATTGGCCAATGATCAACGTAGATGCTCTAAAGAAATGGATAAGTATTGGAATATTTAACTCTATAAGATAAGTTTGACCCGATAGTTATGGGTCTCCAAAGATTGGGATGAGAATGATTCTTACCTGTCTAAGGGTAAGCGCACAGTGCACGCTCGTCGCTGGTCGCAGGTGCTGATTCACATTGGCGAGTGCCCATAGTGAGAATATGTAACTACAGGTCATTTGTTCTAGCTAGAAGCTCTCCCTCCAACGCTGTGTGCCGCTGAGCTGTTCTGTTTAGTGGTGGGGGAAGCACCTCGTAGTTGTAACAGTAGTATACAGTTAGAAAGAGAGGGAATGATCATTAAGTGAGAAGGAGACAACACTTGCCCCTTGAAACTATCCCTACTCTACCTACTCGCCCTCCCCTTACAAGCTTCTTCCTAAAACAAATGTACTATACGCGCTTAACTTTCATTAGGTTGTTGGTATTCAAAATGAGTTCCAATAGCAGCAGAGATGATGAATTATTTCTTATGGGAAAGGTTTAAACGAAATTATTATCATTTAAAGACATTAATAAGAACAGAAAATTGTACTGCGCGTATCATTATCTTTTCCCGCAATTAAAAAAAAAAGATAGACAGATTTTTTAAATACACGAGAATGACTCTGGAAACGTTTAATTTTATATTGTCAAAAGTAGAACTTCGTTTACAAAAACAATGGTGCAACTTGCACAAGCAACTAATAGCCCTATTACCGGAAGAAAGATTTGTTATTACTTTGAGGCTCCCCAGATTCACTTCACATCAACGAAAGCTGGATTAAAGGTTTACACCCGCTGCACCTTGATCAGCGGCCGTTATTGCGGCAACAAATTATGTTGCTTACAAGTTTTCTCGCGAACGACAAAAATGTGAAACCATTTAAATTTAAACAAAGAAAACTGAAACTGTTTGAACGCGAAAAAATAAAACCGTACTTCTGTATACTATGATGGTTTGTAGCATACAAAAGGTTTAGAAATAAAATGTCACCAAGAGTTTTAAAATATAAGCCTCAAATTTGTAAAACTTTTAGGATCATGAGAAAAAAACCAAAGTTATAAAAATTTTGAAAAAAGATTTAAAATCATTATTAATTAATTAAAAAAAAATTCCCTGTCTTTGTTCCTTTTTGTGTCACCTTTTTACTATCTTTTGCCATATATAAGTAAATAGGGAAGGAAAGTATTGTTTTATGTCGATTATTTGAATTCGAGTTTTTACCGGGTATTAAATTTTTCAGGCCCCCTGAACCCAAAAAAAATCATTTTAGCGATTGGTGTGTGTGTGTGTGTGTGTGAACAAAATATCTCAAGATCGGAATATTGTACGAAGTTAAAACGTGAAACTTATGTTAGAGTGAGCGATGTGTTTTTATTTTATTCGCCAGTGTTTTATGTTGGGGGAACACCGTGCGATAGACCCAGTTTAGTGAGAGTAGGTCACAAAATTTGTAATGACCGCATGGTGGAGGTGTTGACTGAGTTTTTGACCAAGGTAATATTCTCAGTGTTATTATTTGTTGGCGTTAGTTACATCTAAAGCGCAAAAGTAAGTCTTTATACTTTTATTTCCTTCTAAATTATGTCTTACCTTTCTAATAAGCATACTAACATCTTGCCTAGGTGTGCCAGATAAAAATGTCCCCCCTCAATATGTTATAAAGAGCAACAACCCCAGCAGTGTAAATTAGTGTTGTTGGTTGCACGGGCCACGATGGATTCATCATTAAAAATGATCAAGTCACGCACCCCCTAAGTAGTATATCATGGGCTTGTTACAAGGGTGATAAACTTTGGCCTGGTAATCACTCGGCGTGTTGTCATGCCCCAAATTCTAAAGGTACTCCGCGTCCTGTAGTTGGTGATTTTCGGTGTATAGTGTGTGCCCGCGAATTTACATCTAAAATTGGTTTGGTCGTGCATCTTAATATTGGACATCCCAAAGTTGCTAACGAAAGGAGATCTCTAGGAGTAATAGCGGATGTACATCGATCCACCCAGAAGGAGCAAGCAACCGTGGGCCTTCTTGAGGAAGATTTGGCGGCGCATTTCCAGCTTTTAGCGCAAAGTGTAATGTTATCTGATACTTTATTGGATAATTATACCAAGGACTCATATGTTTGTGAATATATTAATGATATTACAGATTGAAATTTATAGACCGATGTAAATGTAAAATACACGTTAACGTTCTTTTGATAGTAGGAAGCGTCGCAGTTGTGCGCGTACCAAGATATGTTTATCTCAATTAGCCCATATACGAGTAGTTGTTGATGGTGAAAGGGACGCGCCGTGCTTCAAGACCTACATGACTGTCCAAAAATTTCCTTTAATAAAATTTTTTGTCACAATAAACTGTAGAGAGGTATTCGTGAATCAAAATTTAAATATCCATTGTGTCAAAACATGACATCCGAATATATCATGCCGCCTTTAGAACTGCAGGAAATTATGTTTCAAATAAGGCGTTTAATGTCTAAAGGATCTTCTGGTCTAGATGGTTTAACCCGCCACTCCTTGCTCGATTCTGGTATCGAGCATTTCCAACTTAAACTTTTCACATTTCTGATTGTTACCCAGTATTATCCGAAGCAGTTTCTTCAGAACAAGACAGTATTCATTCCTAAGAGTAAGTGCACAATGAACGCTGGTCGCAGGTTGCTGATTACAGGTAGCTTTCAAGCGGAAACCTGCTAGTAGAAATATACCTTTATATTTTAATCAGACGTCTCACAGTAAACGCTGGTAGTGGAACCTGTGGCTATACTCTTATGGGTTTGTTTTGTACAATCCTGCGAGCTGGTCTGCTGGCAGGTTGCTGTGTAGCTACGTCGCATAATACGTATTTATAAATAATAACAACTTGTTATGTTAAAAATAATTACAATAACATAGGTTTATAAAAAGAACTTCAAAAAAATGATTACTAGATCAACAATACTTTATAATATTGAATATCGGTTGTCAAAATATGAGGCTACTACCTCAAAGTAGGCTAATCACAAGTCTTTCTTCTGGAAATATTGCTGCTTGTGCAAGTTGCACCATTGTTTTTGTAAGAGAAGTTTACTTGAAATTAAACGTTTCCATGTATTTATAAAAACTGAGTTAATCTTTTTTTAATTGCGGAGAAAGATGATGGTACTCGCCGTACAATTTTCTGTTCTTATTAATGCCACTAATTGTATCGTCTCAAAATGATAACAATTTCGTACAAACGAATAAATACGAATTCAATTGTATACAATTTTTCTCTCTCTACTAGGAATTAATTATTTCTATAAGAAATATTCATCACTCTTGCTTCTGGAACTCATCTTGAAATACCGACAACTGAATGGAGAATTAAGCGCGTATTACCTTCTCCCACAGTGTACACTGGCCAGCATGAATCAGTGCCTGCGATCAGCGCCATCTGGCAACCTGCGACCAGCGTTCACTCTCCGCTTACCCTTAGGGTAATCGCATGGTGAAGAGGGAGAGGTCGAGGTAGAAATAGAGGGTTACCGCGCTGCTTTCTCAAACGATTTGAGAGCAGTCTTTCTCCGTCTAGCGTAACTTCTCATTACGACCTGCATACATTCTAGACGCTCTTCACTCACTGTGTTGCAAGGAGAGAGGTTGTTAGGATAGTTTATCTTTTTACAATGTTAAGCGACAGTAGTGAAGATAGTGATGACATGTCAACAGCGTCTAAATGATGGGTGATTGGCACTTTAAGTAATCGTGAGTTTAGTGTTCATCCCATAAATCAAGTGCGACAATATCTGGGAGAACATCACCACCTTTTTTTACAATTTAGGGAATACACGACAAATTCCAAGAATACATGAGGATGACTCCTGAAACATTTTCATACATTTCCGACAACATATCACCAAAGTTGGAAAACTGTACGAAATACTGCAACCTTCATGTCACCTATGGCCTTGAACGGACCAATCACAGAGAAGCCGCTTGATACACCGCGCTGCACACCGCTCCAGAAGACAAACTATTTTGTCTTCAAAAGCGAGCGGGCAAGACCTCCTGGAGGGCCGCGAGCTACACCTCTACCTCGACCTCTTCACTATGCGCGCGCTCATAACACATAATGTATTTATGTTACCTAGAGGTACCGTGACCTCCACCTCCACCACCACCTCTATCTCTACCTCAACCTCTCCCTCTTCACCATGCGATTACCCTTAGGGTGAGCGCACAGTGAACGCTGGTCGCTTACAAGCGGTAGCCTGCTAGTAGGAATAGGCCATTATATTTTAATCGGACGTCTCATAGTAAACGCTAGTGGACAGAGCTGCGCGCTGGTCATCTGCGCATATCAGCTCACTGGATTGTTTTGTATAAAACTGCCTGCTGCTTACTTGCAGGTTGCTACGTCTGCTTCGCGTCATATAACATTCATAAATATTAACAACTTTTTTATTACTATACCATAGGATTATAAAAATAACTTTTTTTTTTAAGATTATTACTGGCCAAACAATGCTTTATAATAGTGAATATCGGTAGTAAAAATATTCAAAATATGTGCCTCAAAGTAATAACAAGTCTTTCTTCCGGTAATAGGGCTATTAGTTGCTTGTGCAAGTTGCACCATTGTTTTTGTAAACGAAGTTCTACTTTTGACAATATAAAATTAAACGTTTCCAGAGTCATTCTCGTGTATTTAAAAAATCTGTCTATATCTTTTTTTTTAATTGCGGGAAAAGATAATGATACGCGCAGTACAATTTTCTGTTCTTATTAATGTCTTTAAATGATAATAATTTCGTTTAAACCTTTCCCATAAGAAATAATTCATCATCTCTGCTGCTATTGGAACTCATGTTGAATACCAACAACCTAATGAAAGTTAAGCGCGTATAGTACATTTGTTTTAGGAAGAAGCTTGTAAGGGGAGGGCGAGTAGGTAGAGTAGGGATAGTTTCAAGGGGCAAGTGTTGTCTCCTTCTCACTTAATGATCATTCCCTCTCTTTCTAACTGTATACTACTGTTACAACTACGAGGTGCTTCCCCCACCACTAAACAGAACAGCTCAGCGGCACACAGCGTTGGAGGGAGAGCTTCTAGCTAGAACAAATGACCTGTAGTTACATATTCTCACTATGGGCACTCGCCAATGTGAATCAGCACCTGCGACCAGCGACGAGCGTGCACTGTGCGCTTACCCTTAGACAGGTAAGAATCATTCTCATCCCAATCTTTGGAGACCCATAACTATCGGGTCAAACTTATCTTATAGAGTTAATCATTCCAATACTTATCCATTTCTTTAGTCTAGAGCACCTACGTTGATCATTAGCCAACCTACTTACAAAATCAACTTGCAAACAAAAGAAAACACCAAATCGACTAAAAATAATTTCAACGAAACCTCAAGCTATAAATACTCGTAATACACAGCTGAAAATATTATTATTATTATTATTATTATTATTATTTTATTACTATTATTATTATTATTATTATTTTATTACTATTATTATTATTATTATTATTTTATTACTATTATTATTATTATTATTATTTTATTACTATTATTATTATTATTATTATTATTATTAATTTTTAGTTTGTTTAAATTTGCACTGACAGCTTGGTCATTAGCGACTACTGTGGATTTTGGTACTGTGAAGGTGGGTTTTTCACGTGTAAAAATTTCCAGACCCTAGCCGGGAATCGAACCCGGGACCTTTCATTCTGTAGGCTAGCGCACTAATCACTAGGCCACGGAAGCCGACATTGAAAATATTCATTTACTGTATGCAGGGAGAACAACATAATAAAATACCAACTTAAAAATTAGCACAAAAAAATCCATAAGTTACTAATAACTAATCAACAAAAAATGTTTTATTTTACTATGTTTGTAGGAAAATTTCGTTTAACAAAAAACGTAATAAAAAATATTTGTCTCTGCAAATACAAACTTTTAACACCAATAAAAAATTAATTATTTTAAAGGCATTATTTTATTAGATTTTAAAGAATAAGATACGACAAAAACCAAAAATCGATTTATTAAAAATTTCATCAGGTGTGTCCTCAACAATTATCTAAATTAATGAATTTATTTTGGCCGAAAAATTAAAAAATTTTATGTATGATGGATATTTTTTTCTGGATTTTTAAATTGTTAGTACTCACCGAAACTATTCTCTTTACATTTGTTGTAGCAGGTAATTGCATTTAAATTTGTAATATTAAAAATTTATAAATTATGTTTATAAAATTTTGTGTATTGAACACTTAACCAAGTTTTTTCGGGATCTATTCATAAGTAAGTAGAGTAATAAACAACTTCTTTTAAATTTATAAACATCTATTAACCGAATACTACATATAAGTTACATTTAAATAAGTTAAACTAGGTTAATTTAAAATTTGGCGTAAACCACTCACACGAATTTCTCTGGCCAATGTAAATAATGAAACATTTAACCCGTGTTTAATCATGAGTAAACAATGTAAAATTCAAAACATGACCTAATTTAATCACAAATGATTGACACTACAAATACAGTAAATCACTTACCGGCGTTAACTGGGCTTTGGAAAAAATTATTCTTGAAAAAACATTTGTAGGTTTATGTGCTATAATTTCTCTGTTAATACACTCTGACGTAAAATGCTTATTAGGCATTCATATAAAAAAATATATTTTTTATAAATCTGTGAAAACGCTATTTCGAAAAATAGCCATGGTAGCAAAACGTTCCTTGCTATATATTCATATAAACAAGAAAAAGTAAACATGGTCTTTGTTTAAATTGCGGCCTGATTAGGCTTGTGCTTTTACGACAAATGTGAATATAATAAAAGTTACAGCTAATTAAAAAACACAACTTTTCTTAAGGCATTTTTCTCTACAGAGCCTAGTTTAGAGGCAATTACAGATTTTCCATATTTTTAAGTTCTACAGAGGTGGATTTTCATTTTGATTTATTGACTCATGATTTAAATTAGGATACTTTTCATTTTACAATGTTTACTCATGATTAAACGTAAGTTATTTTGTTTATTACCAACATTGGCAAGGGAAAGTTGTATGACTGTTTCACTCCAGATTTTTTGATATAAATATTTATTGCATTAGAAAATGATTTCATTTATATTATATATATGAAGAATTTTATCTCGTATAGGCCAATTTTAGACCACGTGAGGTGACTTTAGACGTTTCTGTAAGTTATTTTTGCAGCCCACAAAATCAGCATTCGCTCACTGTAGGCTTTCTCCTTTCTTCTGTCCACTCTGTGTCTGCTTTTGCTCTTCAAAAAAGCACAAGTTTGTAATGTGTTGTGTGAATTTGGTTTGTTTCAGTTTTTATTTTTAGTTTACTTCGGTTTTCTCAATATCCTTTCCGACATCTATCCGACACGTTACTGTATAATCCTTTCTATTGTTCAGTGTTTAAAAGGTAGGCCTATCTAAAAGTTTGTTATGTCAACCGATTTTCATTCATTCTATAGCCTACAGGTGTTTGTTACATTTAGTCTTTTTTCTAATAGTTCCATTAATCGTTTCATTAACAGTTCTTCTCGACATCGTAATCGATATTGTTCGTTTTCTGTCTAGGACGTATTATCTGGAAGATCTTCCTCGCAAATGTCTCTTCTTCTCTTAGGCTAGACTTGCAGGACATTCTAAGCCATTCACTCTCGTAAAGACACAAGGGTTTAATCACTGTGTAATAATGTCTGTGTTCGGATCCGCGTACCTCATAAAGTAAAAAAAAACCATAAAAATTTCTGATACAACTCGTTTTAAAGCTCGGTTTTTATTATTTTATTCGTATAAATGATGAAACGCGAGGGAGTGTATTAGCCATTTTCTAGCGATTTGGAAACGTAATATGTACCCGATTTTTAGCTTAGTCCATGTTTCAGAACATGTAGCTCGATCAATTTTAAGAACAAACTATGGCGTTGTTGCTCCATGTTTTCTAAATAATTGAAAACATTATTTAGAAAAATAATCATACACCCATAATAGTTGTATAATATTGTACTGATTTAGAACCAGTGCCCTGTATCCCTTTAATTATTAAGGGAATAAATTACACTACATATAATAATTTAAATTTAAAGGATATTCTAAAGGAAAGGTAGATATTTAAAAGGATTTTATTAATTCAAAGCGGGCAGTATGCTACGTAGCGGATAAGCGGGCCGTGAAGTGGTGTTGTATTGTACGTACGCTCAGTTTCGTGTCTAACATGAGCCAGATACTAAGTGACTACATAAAAATGAAAGGTTCTCGTGTGATTACTTGGTTTAAAACCAGACTGTACAGCGTTCCTCTGCTGCATAATACAAACATTAACAACTCACTGCCGAACGCACATTTTTAATGCTTTTTTATCACATTTCTTAGGTAATTGAAAAAACTTTCACATTTACATTAATTATTTATTATGAATTGCATCCCTTATTCAGTAAAGGGATACGCTTTGGTTCTAACTCGTACGTCCATTCGGAACGAAAATAACAATCTTTTTAAAACGCTTTAATCCATTTACCCTTTGTACCAAAAGGCTGAAATATAACTGAAATTAATTAGAAAACTTGTAGGAACTCTTACTGTAAAATACCATATTTTCAGTAATTTTTACAGTTCTTGCACAGGAATTTTTATTTCTTACTTGATAAGGTAATCTGTTCGAAACAGAGGCTTCATCTTTTATTTTATATAGGCCTACAATAATGGAATTACTACAAGTTACTACAATTTAAGCTAAGTTTACTACAATATATTATAATTTTATTGACATTTATCTGTAAGGTCCGTTTCGGGATCTGGGTAAATTAAATAAATTAGCACACTAAAGTTTAAAATTACAGTTTTTTTTCTTTTGAGAACGCCGTTGTTCACTTGTCAGTTTCTGGGCACTCTCTTCTGGTTCTTTTCTTTGACTTTCCTCCAGTATTCTTTAATTCTGGCAGATCTTCTTTGCTTTTCTGCTTCCGAAAAGATCAATTTCCTTCTTCCTCTTTTATATACCTTTCCTTGGAATCGAATATGCTTATCTTTTAATAGTTTCAGCTGTTCAGTTTTGTTTTCTAGATCTTCGAATGTGATGCCTAATTCTTCCATATCTTTTTTCTTGATTTCTCTTAACCACATTAGTTCTGTCTTTTTCTGGTAGAGTTTTCTGACATTTTGTTTGTGATTCTATCTTTAGGTGTTCTGATATTATGTGCAAAGAAGGATATTCTCTTTTCCTCATCGTATCTATTACCGATTCGGTCTATTGGTAGACCTGTTCATTTGGTAATAATGTCCATTCTCCATATACTTGATGTCTCTTTCTGATGCAGTTCCTAAGGATCCTCCTTTCAAGTTTTTGGATTTTACTTATTCTATTTTCCTGGTTTAATTTGAATAGAATTTCGCACCCATACGTTATCTTTGGTTGTACGACCGTTTTGTAGTGTTTTATTTTGGTTTTGATTGATACGTATTTTTTATTGCAGGTGTTTTTTTGGTGGTTAGTTGTGAAGTTGTTAGTTTCTTAGTTCTTCACTCCATTAAAATATTACAATTTAATAAAATTACAATTAAAATAAAATAAAACTTAATAAAATACAGTAGTTATTACAACTAAGAATTACAATTAAATAAGTGACTACAATCTTCAAGAGTATAAAAAATCAATTTCTTAATAAAATAACAAACTGATTAAAAGTAACTCTTACAATAAATGACTTAAACAATTGACTAAATACTACTTACAAAAACGGTACAGAATACATAAAAGTTAAACAATAGACAGTTATTCGCAGTAACGTTGACCTATTCCAAACGTAACCGTTAAGCACTACCCGATTCGGTCACTCAACACAGACAAATCGAGACTAAAACTAGACCGTAAACAAACAGGCGTTTGTGTAGGTGGGCTAATGGAGAGCTTGAGAAAAGACAGAGATTTTTGATATAATAATACAAATACAAACTCTTTCTGACGGCTTCTTGAAAAATCTTAACTGTAAACAAATTAGGATTGAACAGAACATGTTACAAAAAAGTGCCCGACTCGACTCTTTCACAATAACTGAACAACAATAGCTACTTTTACTATAAAATACCATTTATTATTACATAATATTTCTGACTATTTTTCGGAAAATACTATTTTATTAATCATATTATTTACGTTAACATTTTTAGTCTCTGTCTTCCTCGAAAAGCTCGAACCCACATTCCCTTTCGATATTGTCACAATATTATATACTTTATGAAATTATAATTAAATTAGTAATAATTCGGTTGGTAAAACTTACTTAAAAAACTCTCTCTTCGTCACTGCAAAGATCACACTCGTCGGAACCAAATTCATACAATTTAACTGTTGCACACTAGACTAAACGAGTCTTCATTCCTGCAGTTTACATCCATGTTAATGCTGTTAACTCTTTGTAGGTCTTTAAGTATACGTACCACTGTGCGCAGACCGTGTCACATCTGTTTGAAAATTGGTCTAATTTATTTGACTTCTTAGGACGTGTCGTCCTTAATTTACACATGTACGACTGTGCTGGAATCGTCCGCAGACAGTGCTATCTTCAACTGCTCGCGAAAAGTTTCATCAAGGTCTAGACCGATGTCAGTCCGACACGGTCGGCGCACAGCACCTTACTGATTAGATCGGTCTAGACCGTCATAAATCAACCAGAACCAGTTTAACCTGCTTATTTACCACAATGTGGGAGAAATATCAGGAATCTCTTGAGTCCATCTCTCTACTAAGTCTATTAAACTAAGAACGAGAGACTACTTCTGCACGGTGTGCATTCGACACCAACATCGACGGCGGAAGGTGCACAATACCATAATTATGTGTAAATTGAAACGGTTCAACACAGTCGCGACACGGTTGCAGCACGGTCCGTGCACAGTCCTACATGTATTAATCCAGCTTATTCTGCACATTATTTTGTTGTATAGGTCTACAAGTTATTTTAATAAGAATTTTTACCAGTTTACATTATGTGATTTCCATTTCAATAAACGTTCCTTGGTAAGTATATACTTAGCCTACCATTAACATCAAAACAAAGAAATATTTTACTGTTCTGGCGCTAGAAATACATTAGCCTATTCAAGTTCCTGTACTGCAAAATTTAACGTTTCACATTTATTTTTACTTTCTCTTGCCTATATGATTTCATAGGAAGGAAAAGTATTGTTTTGATGTCGATTTTTCGAAATCAAGTTTTCACCGGATCTACACGTTTTCAGATCCCCTGAACCGAAAAATTATGTTTTTTACCGATTCGTCTGTGTGTGTGTGTGTGTGTGCGTGCGTGCGTGCGTGCGTGCGTGTGTGTGTGTGTGTGTGTATGTGTGTGTGTGTGTGTTTGTGTGTGTGTGCATGCGCGCGCGTGGCTACGTGTGTGTGAACAAAATATCTCAAGAAGGAAACATCGTATGAACTTCAAACTTGAAATTTATGTTGAATACTGCTACCGGACCCGACACAAACATTTTCATCGAAATCGGTCAACCGGAAGAAGTAGTTAATTCGTGACATTTTTTACTTATTTGCGACTTTCTCAAAAACTGCTGTTACGATTTTTTTTAAACCTTATCACTGGCACTACAACCCTATTTATATAGTGTGTGGCGTACCTCAAAGGATTTGTAAGGGAACGAAACACTTTGCTCAAAATTAGACTTACAGGACTTGTTCTTGCAGGCTGTAAGCACAGTGACAAAGGAAAAAGGATCAGTTACGGGCATTATGGATGTGGATTGCAAGAAGGAACTGTGGAACAGTTAAACAGTATAAACTTTGTTCCAGGCGCGAGAAATCTTGGCAGTGACAAAGACAGAAAGTGATGACTATGACTTAGGTGTCGATCTTCTTACCAGGCAACTTGTTACTAACCAAATTTTAATTTAATAAATATATTTAATGTAATTATAATTTTGAAGTCACACTAATATAAACAATTTCTTTGTTCACTATAATTATACAGGTGATTTTTAACTATGGAAACTGAAGTATGGCGGAGGATGTTTTATTAATGTGCAGTTTTGGGAAAATCGTCCCAAAATCGCAAATTTGAATGCTTATAACTAAAAACGAAGGCATTTATCGAAAAACGGTTTTTACCATTGTTTGTGAAATGTTGTATCACTTGACCACCGTACTATTTCAAAATGTTGAATCCAAGATGGCGGACAAAAATTTTAAACCGCTTAAAAGTTTGATTTTTAAAACTACACAGATTCGCATAAATGAAGCTTCTTCCGGCAAGTACGTCTCAGTTACGCAATATAAAGCAGTTTACATACCTAAAAATCACCCTGTATTCTTAAACCGGGTGTTTCGGTTACGCACTCCTTTCGCCTCAGGGGTTTGAACATGGTTTCCTATTATCGGTAGACTTGTAATCCGGGCCAATGTTTTCTCTAGCTGTACCTCGCTAACGAAGCGTTTCTGGGTTTTTACATCACTTTTCTTTAATTTTAGCTGTAAAAGTACTGTTTGGTATCATATTTCTTGTAATTACGTGTAGAATGAACGTCAAGAGTGAACCTGCCTCTGGCACAACCCTATTCCCTGACATAGTGTAGTACTTAAATTTTACGGATTTATAACTACAAAGCCCATAACAAGACAGGTGGAGTGACGAATTATTTACTCAATCTGTTCGTTGCAGGGTTAAAATAAATAGTTCTGTTTATCACATGGTCAGCCAATTATTCATTAATTTCATTTCAAAAATTAATAATAAAAGGCATACATTTTCAAAATTTAAGAGAGTAAATTGTTAATGTTCAATAAGCATTGTTATTATTTTAGAATGTCAATTGTTTTTGTTTTATATTAAATTTTTGTTTTCCTATAAGACAGATGGAGTGTCAAATTATTTATACTTAATCTGTTCGTTGCAAATATTTCTGTTTATCACATGGTCACCCAATTAAAAGACAATCATTTAATAGGTAGAGGTGTAAAAGACACTGATAAAACAAAGTTATCTCCTCTGAAAGTAATGAATTTCATTATAAAGGCAGGCCCTGTCGTGTGTGAAGTAAAGGTGTCATTTGCAGGGTGGAAAATATGTGCTTTTTAGAGGACCCGGCATGCTGATAAGAGTACTTTTCCACTCAGTGAGGAAGGCATGGTAAACCACCTCACTCCTCGTTTTACTTAGTAAAATCCCAACAGGTTCAAACGAGCCTTTCGTCTCATGACCTACACAACAACAACTACGGAGGTTGATTTTCGTTTTGCGTCATTCACTCGTGATAAACATTAGGTTGTTTTCCATTTTACATTGTAAATAAAAGAGACCGTAGAGGTCACGCGCATGACCGGCCGTTATGAGTACATATCGTCACTAGCAAATGACGTCACCGGTGCTGAAGCACTATTTTTGTAAATTTTTCCTTCTACATTGGGATATAATTATTGGTTTGTCTAATATAATAATAATGATAATAAAGAATTGTAATGAAATATAAGTAAACAGATCGTCTTTATATATTCACATTATGTAATAAGAAATTGAAACAAGTCTGTAATTGCAATATAAATACATACACGATACTCAGAATACATGATATTCGGTAGCCTATTTGTACAAAAATAAAATGAATGTAAATTTAACAGTTAGGCTTACTGTAATTACAAATATTTATATTTTTTATTCTGGAAAAATGAAACAACGTATTTTACCATAAACATTTATTGGACGAGTTTAGTAAATTATTTGATTTTTCCTTCCCGAATCACTTTTCTCATCACCGTATGATTTTCTTTTCAAAGATTGTTGCTTATTGATAGTCTATACTTAATTCTTGTAACAACCCTTTTTCTCAAATAACAGGTTATTGCAAATTCATCATAATCTGTTAATTTCAGCGTCCCAACTAGGTTCTTCATTACATTACTACATTCATTAACGCCCCTCTCCATGATTTCACGATTCCTCTTCCATTTGGATTACAATTTTTAACCACTCATCTGTAGGTTTCATCAGGGCTCTTCTTGATATACATACCAACCAGTTTTATTTCTTTTCTCATGTCTCAAGTTTCTTTCGGAGTCACTAAAATTTTGAATAGTTCCGCTAGTTGGTATCATATGATGTGGAATTGCAGACGATTTTAATCTTCTTGTAGCTTTAAAGTTACAAAGTTCAAATTTTAAATCGCGTTCGAAGTCACAGTCTTCAAAGTGAGCACCACAAACACGCACAGTATCATCCGAAAAATGGTCTGCAAGTCGGCAAGCATGCAATCATGCTTTTTTAAGGTTTCATTGTTCGGTAAACTGTGAAATGAAAATCTTTCATGTAATTTTTTTTCATTATTGGCACAACACGCAATTTTCGGTGTAATTATATTATAACTCACTAGGTATAAACACGTACTAAATATTAAAAATAAAAAAATTAAATACATAACTATTATTAATAGGCCTAAATTAGTTCTTTTTACGTTCAATAATTCATTCGATTAAACTAAACGGACGAAGAAATCACGTAATAACGTTAGTCGTAAATTAGTTAGTGAATGTTAACAGAAAATCACTAATTACCGCTAAATTAAGTGTTGTAAAAAAGCATGTTAGAATAAAAGTTGTAGGTGTTAAAATTTTCATTACACATTTGCTCTAAAATGCACATTAAGGCCGCAGTCTTAAGAAACAAAGTTTTTTTTAAAAAAAGCATAGCCTCCCCAACAATTTTAGCAGACATGGCGCCAATCATGTAGAGCATAGAAAATGTAGAAATAAGGGGATTTAAAAAATCCTATGTGCCGTTTTTGAGAAAATTTCAAAAACTTGAAAAATTACTCATAAACTACTATTTCCGGTTGACCGATTTTAATGAAAATGTTTGTGTCGAATCCTTCAGTGGTAGCTTACGTATTTTAAGTTTCAAGTTTAAACTTAGCACTCAACACACGCGCACGCACGTACACACGCGCGCAGACCAATCGCTAAAAACATGTTTTTTTTTGGGTTGAGGGGATTTTGAAAACTTGTATATCCGGTGAAAACTCAATTTCTGAAAATCGATAAAAAACAATACTTTGCTTCCAATGTACCTATTTATATGGGCAAGAGAAAGTAGTAGGTAACACTTATGACAATATTTTTGTGTAAGATGTTATCTCTCCTTAACCGTAAGAGCAGTTTAGCGTTTTATCATGCAAATTGATTACTGGCAGTGTTTTATCGTTGCAGATAGATGTCTACAATGTTTTGATTGTTACGATAAAATGGCTTCTGACGAAGAGTTCCCAACATGTGAAACTCCAGAGACAAAGTTTTGTTCAGCGGAAAGAAATGCCGAATTCAGGGCTCTCCTGCGGCTTCCTATGTCTGATAAGTCAGACCCCACAGAAGAACTAACAAACGCGTGTATGGAATTTAGAGCCACAGGTAATACTTAACCTGTACGATACTACTTTAACTAATCGAGCAGTTGCAAATACTTGATTTTAATTAGTATTGATTGGTGATATATCTGCAACTGTTCGATTTAAGTAAATGACGCTAAGCAGAGTTATCTCATCTGAAAGTAATGAATTTCATTATACAGCCAGATCCTGCGGTGAATGAAGTGAAGGTGTCATTTACATGGTGGAAAATATGTACTTTTCAGCGGGTCTGGCATGCTAATAAGCATACTTTTCAACTTAGTGAGGAAGGCATTAGTAAACGACCTCACTTCTCGTTTGAAGTAGTAAAACCTCAAGAGGTTCAAACCAGCCTTGGCTGATGACCTGAACACAACAATTTAAGCATGCGTGCTGCAGAGAGTCGATATCATCGTACCAAATAATTTTGTATGTGGACTACTGGTCTCTTCAAAGTAAATTTCTTTTTTGTTGTGTGAAGTAACCAGATATACCGGAAATCGTGGCCTAAATCATCTAACTATGTCGGAGGGGTATACAAGGTTTAAATCAAGTATGCGCTTGCGTAGTCTAGCGCTCACAGCAATTGGTTTTTCCTTTAGCATAATATGATATTTTACTTAAGGGGACACGTCCATGCAAAGCATCCGATTGGTCGTGGGCGGAGCCATCAAAAAGCGATAACGATGGCGGTATATGCAAAAATATTATTTTAATTTGTTACGTAAGTAATTTTATATTGCCTATAACTGGCAGGAGGAGTGTTAAATTGTATACTATCAATCTGATAGTTCGAGGGCTATAAACAGTGGTTCTGTTTCTTATCTCATGGTCAGCCAATTATGTATGACTGAAGCATTTAAAAAAAGAAATGGTGTAAAAGACACTATAATGCTTTCATCATAACTAGGCAAAGTGAGCCCCCACCAGTACTACCAAGGCCACCGTCCCTCCAACTTCTACGTGTATACTTTAAATAATTGGTCTTGAGGGATTTACAAATGTCGAATATGTAACACCATAAATCTAGAGAAATGCAAATTTATTTTTCATAATGACAGTCGTTTCAAAAGCGGCTCTCTGGCGCTATAACCAGAATTTCCCGGCTAAGGTACAGTAACCCCTACAGAAGAGTTCACGTAACTTTCATTGAGTTTACTCTTCATTGTATTGTAAAACCACGCTGAATGTTAAAAATGTGTGCGTGCGTAAGCGTATACATACACATGCACTCTACTACAAACCAGGGTTTACCTGATTCTAAAAACTCCTACAATATTTTACAAACTACAGTGTAAAAGGCAGGGGAAGGGAAAGTCACTAGTCGTGGAGACTTATAGCTGAAGGGAGAGCAGTAGTATGTATGTGGGGGCCACGCATCAAGGCAGTACCCCCGTCTTGTGTTAAGAGTTAGAGAGTTGGGAATGACGGCATCTGTCTTGAGTGTTAGGCCACGCCCTCGACCAATCAGAGCACAGCGCCTGGAGGGGGGTTCCCTCACCCGTGGGAGGGGGGTACTGCATCAAGCATCAACGTATGTAGTAGTGGCTTTGCATCAAGCGCCATCTTGTTTTTTGTGTTAAGAGTTAGAGAGTTGGGAATGACGGCATCTGTCTTGAGTGTTAGGCCACGCCCTCGACCAATCAGAGCACAGCGCCTGGAGGGGGGGGAGGTTGTCTGTCCGCCCATACCCGTGGGAGGGGGTGGTGGGGTCTGCATCAACGCTGTCTTCCTGCATCGCCGCCGGAATGATGCCAAGCCCTCGACCAATCAGAGCACAGCGCCCGGCGGGGGGGCTGCCCTCACCCGTGGGAGGGGGGGTCAACGCTGTCTTCCTGCGCCCACGGCGCGCGCCGGGCGGGCAGAGTCCCGAGGCCCGAGGCCCCGCGCCGGCGCGGCGTCATCTGTCTCGAGTGGGTAGACCACCTGTTTTGGCAACGCCCTCGACCAATCACAGGGTGGACCGTTGTTTGTTATCGCATTAAGTATCAGATCACGTGAGTTTGTTTGACCAATCAGGGTACGCCGCCGGAGGGGGTCTGGTTCCGCGTACACCCGCGCACCGCGCGCGCTGAATCTGTAGGTCTCAGAAATTCTGCGCACCGTGCGCTGGGTGTGTTGAATCCGTGGGTCTCATACAATCAGGGTACACCGTCTCACATTAAGTATCAGATCACGTGATGTGATAATGAGTTTCTTTGACCAATCAGGATACACCGCCGAGGCCTCTGGTTCTGCGTACACCCGCGCACCGCACGCTTAATGCGTTGAATCCGTGCGTCACTGGTAATTTGTACGTGGCGGGGTCGTGATGATCAAACCCCGGTCAGTTGTAACCATGACACCGTTGATAGTGGCTGTCCAACAACAACAACAACAACAACAATTTTAAAGATTTAGTGCTTTTAATTCTATTTTATGATCTTCGCACATTTTTATTATTGAAATTACTAACACTGCAGTTTAATATGTATGAACCGGAGACTTTAAAACTCAAATCGTGGTGTGCGGTGATAAATATGCTGCTTAGTCACAGCTATACGGGTCTGGACCAGTATGAAAATAGATTCTTGGTACGGTTGTCGATGATTGACGTGAACCATGTGGGACTATATGGTGTTAGTGGATTTAAAAATATCACTGTAAAATATTACAATATTAACTATCTTATAAATCATATAGCGTGGCCCTTTGAATATAAAACCATTAGGAGAGTGTTCACATTAAAAAAGGACGCTCGTAAATTTATAGAAGACAGCATTTAGATAAAAAAATACAGTTTATTTATGTTTTGTAAAATCTTTATGTCAATAAAATTGTTATTAAAAATTCAATCTAATTTTATTTATCTATGCAGTATTTTTCATTGAGTTTGTGTATGTGTATGGTGGTCTGTATTGAGCGTGTGAAAGTTGTGTAGTGGGAAATGAAAAGTCTGTATTCCTCATCGTGTTTATGCGCACAAACACTGCCGTCACCACTTTTCACAGACTTCGGACTGTCCGCCCCCGAGAAAAAAAATACCTGCATACGCACACACGCGAGCGAGTGTACGGATGCAAATAGATCTTCCTGAGAACAGGTGGGTTTACAGTGTTTGTGTGCGTCTGTAAAGTGTTTCGGTAATGTTGTTTGTGTTGGTGTGTTGAGTCCTGAAAAGGACTATTTTTTTTACCTTCCATCCGCATCTACCGCCGCCTCGCGGATATGAAAATTCGTGTGTAAATGTTCATGATGTAGAATAATGCAAACAATCGTTCTAACAGAGTAGCGCGGACAAGAAACGAGAATGGCGTTTACTTGAATACCAACACATGCTACAGTTAACAAGCAACCGCATCTAGAGTTTGAAGAAAAAAAACATCGATTCATAGGCAAGCGAGTGTATGGGCGAAGCGGGAATGTCAGGAATGTCGTTTCTATACACGCCCCCCCCCCCCCACCTGGTCTTTGTCTAATAAGCATCCGCAGGTCAGGTGGTGGGAATACCGTTCACTTACCAACACATGCTCACTGTTTACACACCCACACGACAATTTGATTAAGTGTAGCCACCATCTGGTGTTAAACTATAGTTATAAATTAACAAACATCTGCACACTGTTTTATTCTATATACGCCCACATGACAATTTGATTAAGTGTGACAGTTGTGACTAATAGCCACCATCTTGTGTTCGACTATAGTTATAAATTAACTTAATTGTGACAGTTGTGATTAATAGCCACCATCTGGTGTTCGACTATAGTTAACAAGCACCTGCATCCGGTATCAAATTACACCCGCCCTCACAGTCTACTAAAAATATCCACTATGTGGTATGAAAATAATTTTTATCTTAAGAGTTGCATCATATCTGAAAATCCCCCACACCTCCTGCTGAGCGCATCTGTTGGACGCCCACACGACAGTTTGATTAATTGTGACAGTTGTGATTAATAGCCACCATCTGGTGGCTATTAATCATCGACTATCATCGACTATAGTTAACAAGCATCTGCATCCGGTATCAAATTACACCCGCCCTCACAATCTACTAAAAGTATCCACCATGTGGTATGAAAAAAATTTTTATCTTAAGAGTTGCATCATATATGTAAATCCCCTTCCACACCTCCTGCTGAGCGCATCTGTTGGACGCCCACACGTCAGTTTAATTTATTATGACAGTTGTGATTAATAGCCACCATCTGGTGTTCGACTATAGTTAACAAGCACCTGCATCCGGTATCAAATTACACCCGCTCTCATAATCTACTAAAAATAACCCACTATGTGGTATGAAAAGTTGCATCACATATGAAAATCCCCCACCCACAACCCCTGCTAAGCGCATCTGTTGGTCACATCTATTCATTCCGCTCTACGCATTCGTCACGAGAGGTAGGTAGTGTGTATACTTTCGTCGTACTATTGGAGGACGGAGAAGAGGAACGGACCGAAGCGGACACCGTTTATCACGGGAAGACCAAAACATCGGTCAACGTAGATCTGAATCTTGAAGGCGTGACCGAGCAGTATCTGGAATCCATCGACAAGATCGTCAACAGCATGGAGGAGTTCCTGAAAAACGGATCGGGTTGGACGGTGAAAAAGATCAAAGAGGTAGACCTTCACATCGTCCGGTACCGTCCACTTCACGGGGCGGCGAGTTCTTACATCGAACTGCCGAAAAAACTTGCCGTTAAAAGGGCTGTTATCAACGTCAAGAATTACAACGACGAGAAGTGTTTCCTGTGGTCGATTCTAGCCTTCTTTCACGAGACGCCGAACAGAATGTATCGTGTATCTGACTTACGGCAATATGAAGACACTATAAAGATGGATGGTGTTAACGCCAGTCTTACCCGGGTTAAGTAAATCATATTCTCCCGCTGCTCTAATATTTCCAATTTGCCTGTTTCCGTGTGACCTCACTGATCACGTCATTTTTTCTCCCTTCCACTTCCTTGCATATCCGTCTTCTTCATTAGGCACACTATTGTTTCAGCTTTCATGATGAATGGAAGCGCGCTTACCATCGGCGCATAGCGCGTGGCTTGGGTGTCGCTACCCTCGCATCCTGCGTTTACAATCCTGTCTCGTTCGTATATTCATTCGTTCGTTATGAACTTAAGTCGTTTGTTGCTATTTGCCTTGTGTGAATTATTATATTCAATTGCTCATGTTATTTGTATTGTAAACTGTTGCGTTTGTTACTTGTGTTGTTTATTAGTGATACACCGCGTGCGTTTCTACAAGTTTGATGTTATTCCTGGATTAAAGGTAAGTGCGTCTTTTATTTGTTATGAATTGTTGATCAATTGTGTGCGTTCCTATGTATGTTCATGTCCTGTCAATTCGTTCCTATCTGTTTCGTCATTTTGCTTAATTGTCTACTTAATCATTTCGTTTATTCTCTCAGTCGTTATGGTTGCGGCGGGCAACTACTTAAAAACCTGGCTGGTCCTCTGGTTAAATCAATTAATCGTTTATTAATTACGTTAGAATTATTCATTTCGATTTTTCTTTATTGTATTTATTCAACGCTCGTACAAGCGTTAACAGATGGGATCATTTATCCTGTTAAACTACACGATATCGACTGGTTTGGGAGGATGAATGTTTCCATCGGAATCAACGTGCTGTCATACGACAAAGACGAAGACGTCGTGTATCCAGTCCGAATAACGAAAAACCGTCAGCGTGCACACATCATTCAGCTGTTATTGCTGACCGGTGAGAAGGAGGGTCAACTGCATTACACCCTGATCAACACGAAACCGGGGAAGAACGGATTGTCTCGTCTTCTCAGCGGTTTGTCAAAACATCGAACCGCCGCCCACTACTGTCCGTTTTGTCTGCACAGATTCTCTTCGTCTAATCCGCAAATCGCCTTACGCAACAGAGACGAGCACATCAAACTTTGCGAAACACACGGTACGCAGCGGATCGAACTTCCAAAACCGGGAGACGAGAGGTCATCGGTGATGCGATTTCGCAATTACTCGTGGACTCTGCGAGCGCCTTTCACCGTGTACGCCGATACAGAATCGTTTGTCGTACCGACTGCGTCGGCTGAACCGAACCCTCAACAAAGCGGTATCGACAACGAGCATCTGAAGTCACCGCACACCTTTGCCTACACAGAGAAAGTAGCAGTACACACACCATCCGGGTACTCGTATGTGATAGTCGACGAAAACGTTGACATAAAAGATGGACCGGTCGTTGTCAGAGCTACCGCCGGCGTGGACGTTATCGAACAAATGATCGATGATTTGCTACGTAAAGGGAAGGAACTCAAGGAGCGGATGATGAACATTATTCCGATGCGGCTGACGTGGGAGGAAGAAGCCGAATTTGAAACGACCATCAACTGTATGTTATGCGATACGTCGATGGGTGACGATCGGGTCAGACATCATTCCCACACATCTGGGAAATTTTTGGGACCGGCTCACAACCGTTGCAACCTGAACGCCAAGCGATGTCTCCACATACCCGTATTTTTTCACAACCTCCGCGGGTATGATTCACATCATATAGTTCAATCGTTGGGCAAGTTCAAGAAAGAGGAGGTGATGGTTATCGCCAACAACAGCGAAAGATTCTCGAGCATACAGTTGGGACCGTTGCGATTTCTCGACTCACTCCAATTTCTGAACTCTTCGTTGGACACTTTAGTGAAAAACTTGGTCGACGGCTGTGACACCGACACGGTTAAGGACGAGACCTTCAAACGTACAACCACCGTTTACGGCCAACGTCGAGACCTAATGTTACGCAAAGGTGTGTTCCCGTACGAGTATTCGACCGACATCAAAAAATTCCAGGATCGTCAGCTACCGCCAAAGTCTGCATTCTTTAGCGCTTTACACCGTGCCGACATAACCGACGAAGACTACGAACACGCGAAATCTGTATGGGCCGCTTTTAACATCGATACGTTTGGTGACTACCACGACCTGTATCTCCAGACCGACGTACTGCTGCTAGCCGATGTCTTTGAAAACTTTCGAGATCTCAGCATGTGCTACTACAATCTTGACCCGTGCCATTTCTTTTCCACTCCACATTTGGGATGGTACGCCATGCTGAAGATGACTAAAATCGATCTACATCTTTTAACGGACATCGACATGCACCTGTTCATCGAGCGAGAAACGCGGGGTGGAGTGGCCATGATCTCCAATCGATATGCGAAGGCGAATAACCCGTCTCTACCGAACCAATACGATCCATCGCAACCGACAACTTGGATACAGTACTACGATTGTACCAATCTCTACGGAACTGCGATGATGGAACCGATGCCGTACAAAGACTTTCGTTGGTTGACAGAAGAAGAAATCGGAAGCTTTGAATGGCAGAATGTGGACGTGGACAATGAGACGGGATATATACTCGAGGTGGATCTAGAATATCCTGCGGATCTACACCACCTACATAACGATTACCCGCTAGCACCAGAACGCAAGAAACCGCCAACCGACAACAGCAAAACACAAAAACTGTTAACCACCTTAGACGATAGAGAGAAATACGTCCTGCATTACCGCAACCTGCAGCAGTACGTAAAATACGGAATGAAGCTGAAGAAGATCCATCGTGCACTCGCGTTTAAACAGAAAAGGTGGATGCAGTCCTACATTGATTTCAATACTCAGCGGAGGAAGGAGGCTAAAAACAAATTTGAGACAGATTTTTTTAAACTCATGATAAACGCAGTGTACGGAAAGAGTTTAGAAAACGTGAGGAATCAGATCGACTTCCACCTGGTGATGGACCCTTCTAAATTGGACAGATTGATAACGAAACCGCGATTAAAATCCTGGTTTCCATTTAACGAACGTGTGGCCGGTGTATCGTTAAAGAAGGCCGTCATCAAACTGAACAAAACCGATTGACGTAGGCTTCAGTGTTCTGGACATAAGCAAACACGTAATGTACGACTTCCATTACGGATACTCCAAAGCCCGTTACGGAGAAAAAATAAAATTGCTTATGACAGATACCGACAGCCTCCTCTATCAGATTCAGACGGACAATATCTACGACGATATGATGAACGACCTCGACCGGTTCGACACGTCAGAATACCCCGTTGACCACCAGTGCTTCAGTCTCGTCAATAAGAAAAAGTTGGGTACGTTTAAGGATGAAATGCATGGACGAGCGATAAGAGAACTTGTCGGCTTGCGCGCGAAAATGTACTCTTTGCTGTTGCAAGTAATTAATTGTATAGAATTGGACACCTGTAGCGAAATAAATTCAGCTTCACGTCGTTCTCCTCGTGCTCTTCGATGTTCCATCGTAAATGGACCATGTTGTCTTCAATGGCACGAACAATTTCTGGTACAGTAGACATTGTTGGAGATGAAAGTATACACACTACCTACCTCTCGTGACGAATGCGTAGAGCGGAATGAATAGATGTGACCAACAGATGCGCTTAGCAGGGGTTGTGGGTGGGGGATTTTCATATGTGATGCAACTTTTCATACCACATAGTGGGTTATTTTTAGTAGATTATGAGAGCGGGTGTAATTTGATACCGGATGCAGGTGCTTGTTAACTATAGTCGAACACCAGATGGTGGCTATTAATCACAACTGTCACAATTAAGTTAATTTATAACTATAGTCGAACACAAGATTGTGGCTATTAGTCACAACTGTCACACTTAATCAAATTGTCATGTGGGCGTATATAGAAGAAAACAGTGTGCAGATGTTTGTTAATTTATAACTATAGTTTAACACCAGATGGTGGCTACACTTAATCAAATTGTCGTGTGGGTGTGTAAACAGTGAGCATGTGTTGGTAAGTGAACGGTATTCCCACCACCTGACCTGCGGATGCTTATTAGACAAAGACCAGGTGGAGGGGGGGGGCGTGTATAGAAACGACATTCCTGACATTCCCGCTTCGCCCATACACTCGCTTGCCTATGAATCGATGTTTTTTTTCTTCAAACTCTAGATGCGGTTGCTTGTTAACTGTAGCATGTGTTGGTATTCAAGTAAACGCCATTCTCGTTTCTTGTCCGCGCTACTCTGTTAGAACGATTGTTTGCATTATTCTACATCATGAACATTTACACACGAATTTTCATATCCGCGAGGCGGCGGTAGATGCGGATGGAAGGTAAAAAAAATAGTCCTTTTCAGGACTCAACACACCAACACAAACAACATTACCGAAACACTTTACAGACGCACACAAACACTGTAAACCCACCTGTTCTATCAGGAAGATCTATTTGCATCCGTACACTCGCTCGCGTGTGTGCGTATGCAGGTATTTTTTTTCTCGGGGGCGGACAGTCCGAAGTCTGTGAAAAGTGGTGACGGCAGTGTTTGTGCGCATAAACACGATGAGGAATACAGACTTTTCATTTCCCACTACACAACTTTCACACGCTCAATACAGACCACCATACACATACACAAACTCAATGAAAAATACTGCATAGATAAATAAAATTAGATTGAATTTTTAATAACAATTTTATTGACATAAAGATTTTACAAAACATAAATAAACTGTATTTTTTTATCTAAATGCTGTCTTCTATAAATTTACGAGCGTCCTTTTTTAATGTGAACACTCTCCTAATGGTTTTATATTCAAAGGGCCACGCTATATGATTTATAAGATAGTTAATATTGTAATATTTTACAGTGATATTTTTAAATCCACTAACACCATATAGTCCCACATGGTTCACGTCAATCATCGACAACCGTACCAAGAATCTATTTTCATACTGGTCCAGACCCGTATAGCTGTGACTAAGCAGCATATTTATCACCGCACACCACGATTTGAGTTTTAAAGTCTCCGGTTCATACATATTAAACTGCAGTGTTAGTAATTTCAATAATAAAAATGTGCGAAGATCATAAAATAGAATTAAAAGCACTAAATCTTTAAAATTGTTGTTGTTGTTGTTGGACAGCCACTATCAACGGTGTCATGGTTACAACTGACCGGGGTTTGATCATCACGACCCCGCCACGTACAAATTACCAGTGACGCACGGATTCAACGCATTAAGCGTGCGGTGCGCGGGTGTACGCAGAACCAGAGGCCTCGGCGGTGTATCCTGATTGGTCAAAGAAACTCATTATCACATCACGTGATCTGATACTTAATGTGAGACGGTGTACCCTGATTGTATGAGACCCACGGATTCAACACACCCAGCGCACGGTGCGCAGAATTTCTGAGACCTACAGATTCAGCGCGCGCGGTGCGCGGGTGTACGCGGAACCAGACCCCCTCCGGCGGCGTACCCTGATTGGTCAAACAAACTCACGTGATCTGATACTTAATGCGATAACAAACAACGGTCCACCCTGTGATTGGTCGAGGGCGTTGCCAAAACAGGTGGTCTACCCACTCGAGACAGATGACGCCGCGCCGGCGCGGGGCCTCGGGCCTCGGGACTCTGCCCGCCCGGCGCGCGCCGTGGGCGCAGGAAGACAGCGTTGACCCCCCCTCCCACGGGTGAGGGCAGCCCCCCCGCCGGGCGCTGTGCTCTGATTGGTCGAGGGCTTGGCATCATTCCGGCGGCGATGCAGGAAGACAGCGTTGATGCAGACCCCACCACCCCCTCCCACGGGTATGGGCGGACAGACAACCTCCCCCCCCTCCAGGCGCTGTGCTCTGATTGGTCGAGGGCGTGGCCTAACACTCAAGACAGATGCCGTCATTCCCAACTCTCTAACTCTTAACACAAAAAACAAGATGGCGCTTGATGCAAAGCCACTACTACATACGTTGATGCTTGATGCAGTACCCCCCTCCCACGGGTGAGGGAACCCCCCTCCAGGCGCTGTGCTCTGATTGGTCGAGGGCGTGGCCTAACACTCAAGACAGATGCCGTCATTCCCAACTCTCTAACTCTTAACACAAGACGGGGGTACTGCCTTGATGCGTGGCCCCCACATACATACTACTGCTCTCCCTTCAGCTATAAGTCTCCACGACTAGTGACTTTCCCTTCCCCTGCCTTTTACACTGTAGTTTGTAAAATATTGTAGGAGTTTTTAGAATCAGGTAAACCCTGGTTTGTAGTAGAGTGCATGTGTATGTATACGCTTACGCACGCACACATTTTTAACATTCAGCGTGGTTTTACAATACAATGAAGAGTAAACTCAATGAAAGTTACGTGAACTCTTCTGTAGGGGTTACTGTACCTTAGCCGGGAAATTCTGGTTATAGCGCCAGAGAGCCGCTTTTGAAACGACTGTCATTATGAAAAATAAATTTGCATTTCTCTAGATTTATGGTGTTACATATTCGACATTTGTAAATCCCTCAAGACCAATTATTTAAAGTATACACGTAGAAGTTGGAGGGACGGTGGCCTTGGTAGTACTGGTGGGGGCTCACTTTGCCTAACCGTAGCAGAAGTAGTTTGTGAGAAGGGAAAATTCTGTGAGAGAAGTTATAGTAAATGGATTATATTCAGAGTTATCTTCTCTGAGAGTATTGAATTTCATTAAACAGCCAGACGCTGAGGTGAATGAATTAAAGGTGTCATTCATAGGGTGGAAATTATGTGGTTTTCAGAGGGCCCGGCATGGTGATAAGCATACTTTTCTACTCAGTAAAAAAATGGTAACCTACTCACTCTTGGTTTTACTCAGTAAAGTATATAGAGGTCCAACCAACCTTTCGGCTGATGACCAAAACAACAGCAAGTTTATATCTATAATAAAAATAACAATTTTTATTTTTTCCAGGTTGCGAAAGTAAATGGAATCCTTATCGTGTCGAAGGCAGATATTGGATACGATTTTGTACTGAAATACCCAAAGGAACTGACAAGACCAAACATTGTGTTGAAGCTGTGAAAGAGTACAAAAAGCACTATGGTTGTTCAAGAAATGACATATATTGTTTAGTATGTGACACCGACTTTTGTAACAACAAAAATGTCATTAATACAACCACTACTTCAACCACCACTAAATGCACTCGACGCACCCGACGCACCACACACAGGTCCACTCGCCGGCCCACCACACATTTACCCACACCTAGGCCCACACCTAGGCCCACTCCGATTCCAACCCCAACCGATTGCATCCCCGATGCAACGACCGAATGCGTCCTTGAAACGGACAGTTGCATCATCAATGAAGCCAGGCATTGCATAGATAAAGACGAATTAAAAAGCGACGCTTTGAAAAGAAAACTCACCACTGGATTCACAATGTTAACACTGATTATTTGTTATATATTAAATTAAATGTATTCACTTTGAAACCTCTTTTCTTTATTCAAGTAAAACCTCTTCTAGTGAGTTACCGGGGATGTGAGTGCCCACCAAGAACATTTCAATCTTTTTCCAGAACAGTATACTCGGTTCATCGTAAGAAAAATATGTCAAGTAAACAATGACGTCACTGAGCATGCGCATTATTTAAAAATGTTTACGCTGATTAAAATGTAACAACAAAATACTTTCAAAAATATTTAAATACAACAGTTTTTAAAAGTATTTTTATAAATGAAACTATTAGGCCTACATCATAGGCCTATCACGACTCATGTTTTAATGGTGATACTTTATTGTAACAAGCCAATTTTTTAACTCAATGTGAAAAGCACTTAGGTATACAGTATCTGGTCTCGTCAACACCTATCAATCCACAACAGGCAGATAAAAAAACCTAATAATAATCACTATCTGGCAGTGATCCCGAGCTACAAACAGAAATAGTTTTGTTTCCTAACACATGACATTATGCTGTCTTCCCATTTATGTACATTGTTGTATAGCTAGTGGTTGACCTGCTGACAAGAACAATTTCTAACTCTGTGAGGAAAGCATGGTTAACCACTACCACTTACTACTAAAAACGAGAAACGAATTTCATTAGTCAGGTGAACATTTGGTGTTGAATTAATGGAAACTATTATTCATTTGTTAATGTAAATCACGTATCTAAAATTATTATTTTTTATTAGTTTCACATGGAATATTTATTGTAATTTATAAAAGTTTAACATTGAGAGTTGTTAAAATTAGAATTTACATTAAGATTAAAAAAGGGAAATAAATATTGTATGGCAGTAGTTCTTAGAACTTTTATGCATCGCTAATTTTCCCGAACTTGTAAATTTTATTTGTAGACTACATAAACGCGCGTCTTTACTACTGTAGTGTATAGTATATTGGTTAAAATTATAGTTTTATATCGTATTTATTTGCAGAAGTTTGTAAGAAACTGCATATTAAAGCAAATTGGGTTGGCCTATAAGCATAACAAAAATTATGAAAGTATGATTATCTGGGCATATTTACGCTACATATTAAATAGGCTAAAAATAATGAAATCCACTTTAGTTAATGCAAATACGTATTATCAAATACATGCTATTTAATGCACATAAAAATTAGTAAAATTACAGAATAGTTACACTGGAGCTATGTCCACCATGCTACATCGCATGCGCTTAGAGGCATGACATTTCAACTGTACGCAATCGATTGAAGAGCTTTATCTAAAAAAAAACATAACAAATATTTTTAAACACTACACTAAATTAAAGCCTGTTCTTACCTGCGATGATTGGTTTGACTTAGATTATTTAATTTTGAAACTAGTCGGAGATTGAGCAATTTACGCATAAAGAGTACTCAGATTTTAGCCGGTTTTCCGAATGTAGTTTTAAACGTCCGTTACTCCGTCCAGGCTTTTCATAAAAGAACGGCGTTTAATTACGTTGAAAATCAGAATTTTCTCTGTATGAACATTTAAAATAGAAGGTCTGATGTACCGTTTTACAATGCCGGCCATTTTTTTTAAAAAAAAACCTGTATTTTGGCTTCACGTAAAGATAGCGAAATGATTTTTGGACTGAACCATGCATTTTTACAGCAGTATTGTGCCATGTATCGTATTTTGCATTTGTAATTAGAAATAGATATGTGGTGTCAATAGAAAATTCTATTAGCCTCTAAACTTCTTGAGAGGAAACTGAGCTCTATAGCGGCATCCGCTCCGAGTACAGTCGTTTAGAAAAACAAACTTCTGTGTTTTCCTGCTACAACCCATTTCGTCGCTCATTTTGAATTATTTAACGATGTTTTTATTTAAAAAAATGAACGCTTTGCTTGATATAACACTGTTGAGAAAATGCATGGTTCAGTCCAAAAATCATTTCCTACCTTTATGTGGAGCCTAAAAAGCACTTTTTTAAAAAATGGCCGGCATATTAAAACTGAACGTGAGACTTAACTTTTAAAATATTCATATATTAGAAAAAACTCTTAAATCTTCAACTTACGTAAACGCCGATTTTTATGAAAAGCCTGGAGGGAGTAAAGGACGTTTAAAAACCACATTAACGTAAAACCAGCTATAAACTGAACACTTTTTTGCGTAAATTGCTGGAGTTATCTCAGACTAATTTCTAAATAAAACAATCTAAATGAAACCAATCAATGCGGGAAAGAACAGGCTTTGATGTAGTATATCGTTCAAAAATATTCGTTGTATTTTAGACATAAAGCTCTTTAAACGAGTGCGGGAAGGTGGTATGCCTCTAAGCGCATGCGATGTAGCATACGACATCGCAAGTTGAAAAAGAAAGCGCATGAGTCTGGACATACCTATGGCAACGAGATAACGCAATTTGGAATCTAGACGCAAAGCACACAATAATAACCGTAACCAGATTACACGATGTTATGAACACCAGACGGACAGCGCTGTTTCGTTCCCATTGAACAAAGAGAAATTAAAAAAAAATTGTATGAAATACTCAATCGCTTTTTTTGCATTTATATAATTATGGAAAATTCAATAAATATTATAAAACACAAACATAGAGGAATTATTCGAATACAAAATTCTTCAACCGTGTAAAGCAAAATATTAAAACCGTCGCAGTTGATTCCATTGTTTACACTTTTAGCCCGCCGAATGACATTTTATATCTTTAAATTTGAAATTTTAAGACGTTAAACTTCGATGTTGGTGTTTGACGTACAAACCTTTCCCACTTACATTTGTCTGCGTAATGAAGATATACAAACGTTCACTATTTTTGCGGTTATTCTAGTATTGGTTTGGATTACACGAAAAAATATAAACAGGGCTTTTAGTTACGTCCGATTGCCAAAATAAATAGTCCAATAATCTTAAGGTTTCTCTTAAATTTTCCCAAATTTCTGGGTCATCCCCTTCGCCAAAACCATGAATTTTTTCGCTCCTTAGGTTCTTGAAGTTTTTCAAAATTGCCGGGTCAGCCCGCAAAAATCGGTCTTATAGGTTTCGAATGTGCTCCGTCTTGATTATTTGGCCTACGGCCAATAAAACACCTTTTACTCAGTTTTGCACTATGGTGCTTGGTTAACTTTTCAAATAATTTTGTTTATTATGTTTTACAATCTATATGATAGGGTTGCCGCCATCTCTAATGAAATTCTTGGGAGCCTGTACCCTCGAAGAAAAGTTTTTTTTAAGATTGCGGCCTTAATGTGTATTTTAGGGCGAAAGTGTATACAATAAAAGTTGTAGGAAATTTAAAAACCTACAACTTTTAGTTTTAACATTTCTATTGGTAACACATAATTTAGCGGTAATTAGTGATTTCTGTTTTCTTTTCATGAAAATTATAAATAATGACTTTATTAAGAATTCAGATTTAGTATACATTTAACTACAAATAATAATAATAAAATTTGAAACTAGAAGTTCTACTACTTTTATTTTAAGCACTTTTCTCTACAGAGCCTAGTTTAGCGTCGAAGAGCGTTTTTCGTTACTATTAACCATACTAAGCGTGGTTTCATGTTCTCATTTTTCATTCACTCATGATTAAAATTAGGTTATATTTTTTGAGGTTAGTTTTTTTTCTAATGTTTTATTACTAATGTTAGAGAGCTTTATATATGAGCATAATGGGGCTTTATATATAGAGTATAGAAAAACGAAGACTCACCACTCCAGCGGCGCTTCGCGCCGTTTCCGTGTCTTGCATCACAGGGGAAGTGGATCAGAATACACTTTTTTTCTTTTTTTTTGCTACTTGCATCCTGGAGACTCCAAAGGGAGTATAGGACATGTCAAGATAAAATTAATGAACTGAAAGTTTGTCACCAATGTGATAAATTTATCACTTACCACCAAAATTTGTTTTTGCTACTGCTTACTTCAGTAGGCTTGTCATGAACCCTATTGAATTAAATATCATACACAATAAATAATAAAAATAAATCAAACACAATGATAAATTCATCACTTACCAATAATTTCCCCCTACCACTGCTTAACTAGGCAGGCTTGTCATGAACCCCTTTGTATCAAATTGTACACAATATTTGTTTAATTAAAATTAAATACCAAAACTATTTAGAAAGGAATTCGTGCACACTGTAAAATGTTTCATCAATCAAATATTGTTTTAGCTTTTTTTTTAAAATGACTTAAATTGTCACAACTTTTTAAACCTTGAGGCAATTTATTGATGTATTTTCTACCTGCATAAGTTGGTTTTTGTTCAAACAATTTAGTGTTGTGGTTAGCAACATAATAATCAATTCTGTTTCTTGTGTAGTGGTTGTGAACATCTAAATTCTGTAAAAAGGTATTTTTCTTTACGTACATTATCACTTCAAAAATGTACAAAGAAGGAACCGTGAGCAATTGCAGCTCTTTAAATAGTGATCTGCATGAGGTAAGGTGGTTGACTCCCATCATACACCTAATAGCTTTTTTCTGTATTTTAAAAACTCTTTCCATGTTACCCTGTGATGAATTACTCCATACTAATATGGCATACCTGATATGAGATAAAATTAAATCATGATAAGCTGCTATAAGCAATTTTTTATCATTTAATCTGGCAATTTGTTTTAATGCAAATACCCCAGATGATATTTTACTACAAATTTGATCAGTGTAATAATCCCACGATATGGTCCTATCTAGTGATACTCCTAGAAACCTCACTGTTTGCACATGATCTAGGATATTATTTTGTATCTAGACATCCACTTCTCTGTTTTCCCTTACATTGTGTTTGTTTTTGAACTGTAAGAACTGACACTTTTTCCCATTAACTGTCAACATTATTTCATTCAGAAATTGGACTACCGATTCTACGCTAATCTGTGTGTTCACTTCGAGACTATCTACCAGTAAACTTTTGTTTATGATTGAAGTATCATCACCAAACAATAAAGCTTTACTGTTGGGTAAGATTTCTGGTAATCTATTTATATACAACAAAAACAAAATGGGACCTAAAATTGAACCCTGTGGAACACCAGCTTTGACAGTAAGCTTTTCAAACAAAATTTTTGTAAGTTTCCCCCTAACTACTCTAGTTATTTCTACGCACTGTACTCTACCTACCAGATAAGACTGAAACCATTTAAGTTCTACGTCCCTAATACCTAATGACTCTAACATTTTCAACAAGACTTCATGATCAACACAGTCGAAAGCTTTACTGAGATCTAAAAACACAGCTAAGGCTTTCTCTCCTGCATCCAATATATCAACTATGCTCAAAAAGTGAGACAATAGCAGTTTTGGTTGACTTACCCTTTTGGAAACCATGCTGATCTTTTGAGATGATAAGGTTTTCAGTCAAAAAATTGATTAACCTAATGAACACTATCTTTTCAAAAATTTTGCTAATAGTGTTTAATATACTTATGGGCCTATAATTTTCAACTACTTGGGTATTAACATTCTTAAACACAGGCAATATTTTACCTTCCTTCAGTTGCTTTGGAAATACACCTCTTTCCAGGGAGAAGTTAATTAGATGAAGGAGAGGTGTTAATAAAAACTTTTTACATTTTTTAACAATAATACTTGAGATCCCATCTAACCCTACCGTTTTTACTTTTTAAGCTATCGATAACTGATTCTAGTTCCTCATATGAAACTGAGCTAAACACAAATTTATCTACAACTCTATCCCCCCTAGCTTCATAATATCCCTCAGTTTCCGTAATCTGTTCATAAGTTTTACGTTTCAAAAGTAAGAATTTTAACGTTTGAAGTTTTATAATTTTAAAGTTTGAAATCTTAAAAAGTGAGATTCGAAAGTTTCGGGTTGTTTTGATGTTTGCTGTTTGAAGATTGAGAGTTGTAAGTCTCAAGTATTGTGGGTGATGTTAAACATATGATGTTTAGAGTTCGAAGGTTTACGCTTTGGTCGAGATACGCATCTAATAGTGTTTACAGAAATAGAATATCATAACAG
Source organism: Catonia carolina (assembly GCA_035578175.1). Classification (NCBI taxonomy): domain Eukaryota; kingdom Metazoa; phylum Arthropoda; class Insecta; order Hemiptera; family Achilidae; genus Catonia; species Catonia carolina. The sequence goes on from JAQMRL010000004.1 coordinate 9,130,482, forward strand.
GGAAAATTTTTATTCCCTCTACAGTGTGTAGGATGGTTTGGGATTTGTTTGTTTTCAATGAAAATCCGTGTAGCTCGTGTGTAAATCAACGTACATGCATGGTCTTTAGTTTGTGTTGAAGCTATGATGATTCTGTTTTGGTGTCTGCCCTTGAAAAGGAAAGATGAGTCCATTTTACATTTCAGGAGGGGGTTTACCATCACAGAGGGAAAAAATTTGACACTTTGCCGGGTTGCAAAGGACGTGTAACGGCTTCCTTCTAACCGCACCTACAGAATTTTTCAAAACACGTGGTTGTAGGGAAAATAATTTTCTACATTGCTTTGCTTACAACTGTAACTTAAATATAATAGTGGCTTTGTAACATCACCGTAAAGAATCTAAAATACCATTCATTCATGCTTCCCTGTGATGTGAAAATGGACTCATGTTAAACATTTTGTAACTTCATCAAATATTTACGGAAATTTTAATAAAAAATAACATTTATTCCAGTGAACTTGTCTAAAAAACTCGTTTTATAAATTTTTTTGCTAAACTGAAATGTAAGCGCGTTAGAGTAAAAAATATTAAGTAAACACAAACGTTTTCGCGGTTGAAAATTTCGCTCGCCTAAACGCAAAGAATTATCAAGCGATTTTGTTGTAATTATATTCAAAAGGCGCGTACGTATTGTATGAATCAACTGCAATATTTTCAGAATTTTTTATCTATAGGACGTTAGATAAAACAGTTGTTTTGAGAGCGCGTTTTGAATTTTGCAATTCTTCTGTTTAACGGGAAACAGTCCGTTTCCAAAGGGTTAATAGGGATTTAGGTTTCGGAAGATTGCTGACAAAAAAAGCTGCTATTGAATTTCTCTCTTTAGCTTCCTGAAGTTTTTCAAAATTTCCGGGTCACTCCGCAAAGATCGATCAGATGTGTTTCGAATGTGCTCCGTCTAGACTGTATGGCAGAGAGCCAGAAAAACAACTTTTATTAACTTTTGCGCTCTGGCGCTTGGTTAACTTATCATATAATTTTGTTCAGTCTCTCCCCCATTCCAAAATGGGCCGGTGGACTTCAGTCGAAGTACGTTGTGTAACGCCGACTGCGTTCTTTATAAAACGTAAGTCAAAAACATTCGTCATTTCGAACTAATCGAGAAAAAAATATTTTTAACCAATTTTGGAGAGGGGAATTTACCCGAGAATTTAGCTAATGACGACGATATTATGACTAATACACGTAGCAAAACAAAAATTTATTGTAAAAAAAATCTATGTGGCGTAAGAAATAAGTAAGTTAAGACCGGTTTTTCAAAATAGTTAAAATTTAGTTATTTCAGTTTTTTTAGTAAACGAGTAGGCTAAGAGGACCTTTATCTACACATTCTTGAATCACTCCAGCTGGGACTTAAAACAGGTCGTATACATTTTAAAGCTACGGTGCACCGTTTAGAAGTTACCCATAACGCCCCTCCCATAAATTTGGTGGGGGAGGTGTAAAACAATTTAAAAGCAAGCAATTATTATGTTGTTTATAACATCAAAGTAATTGCCATTAAAATATTTTTCGTGAACATTCAAAAATGTTTTTACTCAATTTTGGTAAGGGGTGGCAACCGGAGATTCAAGCCCATAAGGCTGATATTAGAGCAAACATGATGTAATACAAAAATTTGAAGTGAAACCAATTCATTTAGCATGAGACATAAGTGAACCGTGCTTCCTATCTTAACCTATTAAAAACCTAACACTGAATTGGTCCAGAACTTTCATTCTGGAAAAGGATTTCCAGAGATGAGATAATAACATAAAAAAAACTAGTCACTTTGGGAGAAAAAAAAAAATAAAACTTTTATGTTGTTGACAAAAATTTACTGAATGAAATGAAAATTTAAAATATAATACATATAAGTGAAGTTAATTTGCGGATCCAGCAAATATAAAATGATAATTAAGAACATATATAAATTTATTTAAACAAAATTAAGTGTTCATCAAAACAAATAAAATAAAATATAAATTCAATTGTACTTCCCATTCATAAGAAACACCGCTACGGAATATTGGGCAAATATATTCGTCTCAATCCATCCTTAAGTCTGCTTCACATTTATTTCCTTGGTATACATTTACAAGATTACAGTTGAATACATCTTAATTGATTTGAAAACATGAATACATTTCAATGGATTTGTGAATACATCTGAATACATTTTAATGAATATCCGAATACATGAATACATCTCAAATGGATTACTGAATACATTTTTCTGAAACAACAAAACAGATTTCTGTACAAACAGAAATAAAAACACAACGGGTCTCCCCCCAGAAACGAGCTTTTACTTTTTTTTTTTTACAGATTAAAACCAAATATAATTGACATGATACAAGAGTTTACCAAAAAATAATCTCTCTCACTCTATTACATTATTAGAAACATTATTAAGGGCGCAATTTCCCAAGTTATAGCAGGATTTTCTGTTTGGTTGGTCAAACATATCCAAGATATAAATTTACAAAATAATTTGCCAAAAGCAAAAACAAGACAAACAAAAGATAACTTTCCCAAAAAGGTACTTTACTTTAGATTACAGATAATAGAAGACATCAGAATACTTTACATTATATGACGCCATTACAGTATTACAAATAATAAACTAAATTTTTAGAATTCAATTAACAACGAGATTCGTGTGTCCCAGAATCATAATCCTTCCCTACTTTCACAAGATAAACGACAAAAACAATACAAATTTAACTTATTCAATACAAAGGAGTTCTACTCACCCAATAATTTCCGCTGCGTCGAGCACACGGAACGATAAGGAAGCAATCCAACAAAACACTACCTCATGGTGAAATAACGCACAAAATTATTGCCAACAACACTAGAAGATATATAATTAACAATGACGATACATTTTAGGTCAAATAAAGACAATATTTAAACATTCTGATACCACATTTTACTTAGCCTACGAAGGCATTAAACAGTAACTTTGTGCTTCTTCATCGGTCGAGATACACAATTCAACAGGGCTAACTAATAAGCAAGTTCCCCCCAAACAGGGGCTGAAGTGGATCACGCGATATAAACCGACCAATGACAGCCTTTCTACAGATCATACGATGTCTGCTTACAACCAAAACAGCACGTACACACCTAAAGATGTTGACGACCTCACACAAAGCAGGGTAGGAGGGGTAGAGCATATTCAAAGCTGCATACAAAGGAAATAATAAAATTCACCACCCTAATTTCAACAGAACAGAAAAATCTAACTTAACCATAGGGTCGAAAGCATTTGAAAGAAAATAAAGAATTTACCAACAAAGAATCTACAAAATAATGGAAATAAGTATTCGAGGAAAAATATAAGGAAATATCAAATTAAAGAAATAAAATTAACTATAGAAAAACTACTTATACGTTACATAAGTAACTTGAAACCCTGGTGCAAAAATGTCAAAATTTTATTATTTGAGTTTTCTCAGTGATTGGGTGGGCTGAAGAGTGTGTATCGACAAATTCTTCAATTAATCGAGCAGAGATTCAAAACAACACCTATACATTTTAAAGCTACGGTGCTCGGGTTAGAAGTTAAAAATTACGCCCCTCCACCCCAAAATGGGCCGGATGGACTTCAGTCGAAGAACTTGTGTCACGCCGAAGTAGTTCTATATAAAACGCACGTCAAAAACATTTGGTTTCTTGAACTAAAAGAGAAAAAACTTTATTTACTCAATTTTGAGGAGGAAGTGCAACCCGATATTGTTTATGACAAACACTTGCAATATATATTTGGGCAAACACGATGCTAAACAAATATTTGACGTGAAGTCAATTCCTGTGGCATGAGATATAAGTAACATCGTACCCGGATGCACAAAAAAGTCAAAATTTGGTTTCTTGAAATTTTTCCGTGAGCGGGTGGGCTGACGGGACCTTTTTTTAACTTATTCTTGAAGTACCCCGGCAGTGGAACAACTAAGGTCCCATACAATCTTCAGCTAAGGCCCACGATTTAAAAGATGAAAATTACGCCCCCTCCCTCAAGAAACGAGGAGAGGTTATAAAAATTTTAAAGCAAGTTGTTCGTATCTGTTTTTAACGCTGAACGACATTCCTTTAAAAGATTTTTTGTGTTTTGAAAATTTGAGAATTTCAAAAACTTTGGAGGGGTGTAGCACTCCTACGGGGCCCAGAAGCAAAATTTCAAAAATGTCCCGTGTTTCGGTTTTATGCCGAACACGTTATGTAGCAAAAATTTGAACTCAAAGCTATTTTTGAGGCGTAAGGAATAAGTAACTTGAAAACCAAATGCACAAAATAGTCAAAATTTGTTGTTTTGGATTTTCGCAACGAACGGGTATCAAACGGGAACTTTCAGGTATTATATTTTTAAAGTACTTCGGTAGGGGAACAAGAATTCCTTTGTACTACTTGGTCCGACGAACTGTTAAAGAGATAAGACACCCCACCCTCCACCTAAGAAGAAAGAGAGGTTTTTGAAAAATTTTGAGAGAACAAGTTTTTGTGTAATTTTAACGCCAAACATGATCCTGTTGAAAGATTTTTAAATTTGTGAAAATTTTTAATCTTTTAAATTTTTGGAGGGGCATGGCACCCCCCCCCCCACGGGTACGGGACCTAAGATTTCAAAAGTGTTCCCTAATTCCATCTGGAAGGGTAAGGTGTTGCAGGTCAAAAAAGTGCAAGGAAGCGTTCTCCAGGCGGAAAGAAAGAAAACGTGATATCAGAACGGGCCTAAACGCCTAAATTTGGCTTTTTTAGTTTTCTCAGCGAACGGGTGCGTAAAGGGAAACTTTAATAACGTATTCTGAAACGTCTCCGGGAGACGGACAAAAAAGGTTGTGAACACTTTTTAGCTCCGATACTCGGTAAAAAATTAAAAATTTATACCTTCTACCACACCCCCCCTGAAAAACGTAACCCAAGATTTAGGATTTTTCCTTTGGGTTCTAGCTATACGTCGAGTAGACCATACCGCGAGTTTTTTTGTCGGCCGCGTTGGCGATGTTGGTAACGTGCATGCCTCTCATCACGCTGTCTTGGGTTCGAATCACACTCGGGCATGGCATTTTTTCATACGTTACAAAAAATTCATTTCATCCTTCACCGTCTGCATTAGCAGCAATTTGCAAAACAGTCGGACGCTAAACAAAAAAAAACCGAGAGTTTAGCTGATCGATGCGCCCAGATGGCTGTGATTTTTTCGTTTTCAGGTTAACCAAAATCGCCCTTTCTCCGAACCCCGAAAACCCCAGGGTTCGATTTTCGGGCGTTTTATGGAACGGCCCCCGCCTAACTCATCGAGACGAAGAAAAAAGATCGCAGTGACCGTACCGCTACGACGCTTCTTTAAAGGAGTTCAAAATTTTCATTAATAATAACTTATTTTATTACTATAACATAAGTATATAAAAATACATTTTTTAAAGATTATTACTGGCCAAACAATGCTTTATAATATTGAATATCGGTAGTTAAAATGTTCAAAATATGTGCCTCAAATTAATCACATGTCTTTCTTCCGATAATATTGGTTGCTCGTGCAAGTTGCACCACCATCGTTTTTGTAAACGAAGTTCTACTTTAGACAATATAAAATGAAACGTTTTCAGAGTCATCCTCATGTATTTAAAAAAATCTGTCTGTACCATTTTTTAATTGCGAAAAAATATGATGATACTCGCCGTACAATTTTCTGTTCTTATTAATATCATTAACGGTATTGTCTTTAAATGATAATAATTCATGTAAACATTTTCCATTAGAAAAAATTCATGAACACTGCTGCTACAGGAACTCATGTTAAATCACGACAACTAACTTAAGGTTAAGCGCGTAGTTACATATTCCCGAAATGGGCACTCGCCAGTGTAAATCAGCACCTGCTGGTCAAACTTATCTTATAGAGTTAACCATTCCAATACTTATCCATTTCTTTAAAGCATCAACTTTGAACATTGGGCAGTACACATTCAGAATCCACTTGCAAACATATAAAACACAAAAGCGACCAAAAATAATTTCAACGAAACCTCAAACTATAAATAATCGTAACACAGCTGAAAATATAATTATTATTAATTTTTAGTTTATTTAAATTCGCACTGACAGCTTGATTATTAGCGACTACTGTGGATTTTGGTACTGTGAGGGTGGGTTTTTCAACTGTAAAAATTTCCAGACCCTAGCCGGGAATCGAACCCGAGATCTTTCATTCTGTAGGCTAGCGCACTAATCACTAGGCCACGAAAGCCGACATTAAAAATATCCATTTACTGTATGCAGGGAGAACAACATAATAAAATACCAACTTAAACATTAGCACAAAAAAATCCATAAGTTACTAATAACTAATCAACAAAAAATGTTTTATTTTACTATGTTTGTAGGAAAATTTCGTTTGGACGTAATAACAAAAAATATTTGTCTCTGCAAATACAAAATTTTAACACCAATACAAAATTATATTATTTTAAAGACATTATTTATTAGATTTTAAAGAATAAGATACGACAAACACCAAAAATCGATTTATTAAAAATTTCATCAGGTGTGTCCTCAACAATTATTTAAATTATTGAATTTATTTTGGCCGAAAAATTAAGAAATTTTATGTATAATGGGTATTTTATTCTGGATTTTTAAATTGTTAGTACTCACCGTAACTATTCTGTCTACAATTGTTAAAGCAGGTAATTGCATTTAAATTTGTAATATTAAAAATTTATAAATTATGTTTATAAAATTTTGTGTATTGAACACTTAACCAAGTTTTTTCGGGATCTATTCATAGTAAGTAGAGTAATAAACAACTTCTTTTAAACCTATAAACATCTATTAACTGAATACTACATATAAGTTACATTTAAATAAGTTAAACTAAGTTAATTTAAAAATTTGGCGTAAACCACTCACACGAATTTCTCTGGCCAATGTAAATAATGAAACATTTAACCCGTGTTTAATCATGAGTAAACTACAAATTAAAACTATAAATACAGTAAATCACTTACCGGCGTTAACTGGGCTTTGGAAAAAATTATTCTTGAAAACACATTTGTAGGTTTAATGTGCTATAATTTCTCTGAAAATACATTCTGACGTAAAATGCTTATTAGGCATTCATATTAAAAAATATATTTTTTAGAAATCTGTGAAAACTTATTTCGTAAAATCGCCATAGTAGCAATACTTTTCTTTCTATATATTCATAAAAACAAGAGAAAGTAAACATGGTATTTGTTTAGATTACGGCGTGAGTAGGCCTGTGCTTTTACGACAAATGTAAATATAATAAAAGTTAAAGCTAATTAAAAAACACAACTGTTCTTAAGGCATTATTCTCTACAGAGCCTAGTTTAGAGGCAATTACAGATTTTCCATATTTTTAAGTTCTAGAGAGGTGGATTTTCATTTTGATTTATTGACTCATGATTTAAATTAGGATACTTTTCATTTTACAATGTTTACTCATGATTAAACGTAGGTTATTTTGTTCATTATCTACATTGGCAAGGGAAAGTTGTATGAATGTTTCACACCAGATTTTTTGATATAAATATTTATTGCTTTAGAAAATGATTTCATTTATAGTATATATATAAAGTATTTTTTCTCGTATAGGCCAATTTTAGACCACTGAGGTGACTTTAGACGTTTCTGTAAGCTCGTTTTGCAGCCCACAAAATCAGCATTCGCTCACTGTAGGCTTTCTCCTTTCTTCTGTCCACTCTGTGTCTGCTTTTGCTCTTCAAAGAAGCACAAGTTTGCAATGTGTTGTATGAATTTGGTTTGTTTCAATTTTTATTTTTAGTTTACTTCGGTTTTCTTAATATCCTTTCCGACATCTATCCGACACCTTATTGTATAATCCTTTCTATTGTTCAGTGTTTAAAAGGTAGGCCTATCTAAAAGTTTGTTATGTCAACCGATTTTCATTCATTCTATAGCCTACAAGTGTTTGTTACATTTAGTATTTTTTCTAATAATTCCATTAATCAATTCATTAACAGTTCTTCTCGACATCGTAATCGATGTTGTTCGTTTTCTGTCTAGGACGTATTATCTTGAAGAAGATCTTACTCGCAAATTTCTCTTCTTCTCTTAGGCCAGACTTGCAGGACATTCTAAGCCATTCACTCTCGTAAAGACACAAAGGTTTAATCACTGTGTAATAATGTCTGATTGGATCCGCGTACACCTCATCATGTAAAAAAAAAATATATATAAAAATTTCTGATACAACTCGTTTTAAAGCTCGGTTTTTATAATTTTATTCGTATAAATGACGAAACGCGAGGGAGTGTATTAGCCATTTTCTAGCGATTTGGAAACGTAATATGTACCCGTTTTTTAGCTTAGTCCATGTTGCAGAACATGTAGCTCGATCAATTTTAAGAAGAAAACTATGGCGTTGTTGCTCCATGTTTTCTAAATAATTGAAAACATTATTTAGAAAAATAATCATACACCCATTGTACATGTATAAATGATGTATAATATTGTACTGATTTAGAACCAGGTCCCTGTATCCCTTTAAAGTAAGGGAATAAAATTACACTACATATAATTATTTTAATTTTTCTAAAGAAAAGGTAGATATTTAAAAGGATTTTATTAATTCAAAGCGGGCAGTATGCTACGTAGCGGATAAGCGGGCCGTGAAGTGGTGTTGTGTTGTACGTACGCTCAGTTTCGTGTCTAACATGAGCCAGATACTATGTGACTACATAAAAATGAAAGGTTCTCGTGTGATTACTTGGTTTAAAACCAGACTGTACAGCGTTCCTCTGCTGCATAATACAAACATTAACAACTCACTGCCGAACGTACATTTTTAATGCTTTTTTATCACATTTCTTAGGTAATTGAAAAAACTTTCACATTTACATTAATTATTTGTAATGAATTGCACCCCTTATTAAGTAAAGGGATACGCTTTGGTTCTAATTCGTACGTCCATTCGGAACGAAAATAACAGTCTTTTTAAAACGCTTTAATCCATTTACCCTTTGTACCAAAAGGCTGAAATATAACTGAAATTAATTAGAAAACTTGTAGGAACTCTTACTGTAAAATACCATATTTTCAGTAATTTTTACAGTTCTTACTTGATAAGGTAATCTGTTCGAAACAGAGGCTTCATCTTTTATTTTATATAGGCCTACTATAATGGAATTACTACAAGTTACTACAATTTAAGCTAAGTTTACTACAATATATTATAATTTTATTGACATCTGTAAGGTCCGTTTCGGGATCTGGGTAAATTAAATAAATTAGCACACTAAAGTTTAAAATTACAGTTTTTTTTCTTTTGAGAACGCAGTGGTTCACTTGTCAGTTTCTGGGCACTCTCTTCTGGTTCTTTTCTTTGACTTTCCTCCAGTATTCTTTAATTCTGGCAGATCTTCTTTGCTTTTCTGCTTCCGAAAAGATCAATTTCCTTCTTCCTCTTTTATATACCTTTCCCTGTAATCGAATATGCTTATCTTTTAATAGTTTCAGCCGTTCAGTTTTATTTTCTAGATCTTCGAAGCTGATGCCTAATTCTTCCATATCTTTTTTCTTGATTTCTCTTAACCACATTAGTTCTGTCTTTTTCTGGTAGAGTTTTCTGACATTTTGTTTGTGATTCTATCTTTAGGTGTTCTGATATTATGTGCAAAGAAGGATATTCTCTTTTCCTCATCGTATCTATTACCGATTCGGTCTATTGGTAGACCTGTTCATTTGGAAATAATGTCCATTCTCCATATACTTGATGTCTCTTTCCGATGCAGTTCCTAAGGATCCTCCTTTCATGTTTTTGCATTTTACTTATTCTATTTTCCTGGTTTAATTTGAATAGAGTTTCGCACCCATACGTTATCTTTGGTTGTACGACCGTTTTGTAGTGTTTTATTTTGGTTTTGATTGATAGGCATTTTTTATTGCAGGTGTTTTTTTGGTGGTTAGTTGTGAAGTTGTTAGTTTCTTAGTTCTTCACTCCATTAAAATATTACAATTTAATAAAATTACAATTAAAATAAAATAAAACTTAATAAAATACAGTAGTTATTACAACTAAGAATTACAATTAAATAAGTGACTACAATCTTCTAGAGTATAAAAAATCAATTTCTTAGTAAAATAAAAAACTGATTAAAAGTAACTCTTACAATAAATGACTTAAACAATTGACTAAATACTACTTACAAAAACGGTACAGAATACATAAAAGTTAAACAATAGACAGTTATTCGCAGTAACGTTGACCTATTCCAAACGTAACCGTTAAGCACTACCCGATTCGGTCACTCAACACAGACAAATCGAGACTAAAACTAGACCGTAAACAAACAGGCGTTTGTATAGGTGGGCTAATGGAGAGCTCGAGAAAAGACAGAGATTTTTCATATAATAATACAAATACAAACTCTTTCTGACGGCTTCTTGATAAATCTTAACTGTAAACAAATTAGGATTGAACAGAACGTGTTACAAAAAAGTGCCCGACTCGACTCTTTCACAATAACTGAACAACAATAGCTACTTTTACTATAAAATACCAGTTATTATTACATAATATTTCTGACTATTTTTTGGAAAACACTATTTTATTAATCATATTATTTACGTTACCATTTTTAGTCTCTCAGTCTTCCTCGAAAAGCTCGAACCCACATTCCCTTTCGATATTGTCACAATATTATATACTTTATTAAATTATAATTAAATTTGTAATAATTCGGTTGGTAAAACTTACTTAAAAAACTCTGTCTTCGTCACTGCATAGATCACACTCGTCGGAACCAAATTCATACAGTTTAACTGTTGCACACTAGACTGAACGAGTCTTCATTCCTGCAGTTTACATCCATGTTAATGCTGTTAACTCTTAGTAGGTCTTTAAGTATACGTACTACTGGCAATAAGGTCGAGTTTATTTAAGAATAAGCTATGCAGTTGAACCTTATTGGCATTTTATGGTGTTATAGATGTTCTCTATCGACATTTTTAAATTAGCGCACAGCGACTCTTTTCTTCGAGAGTTACAAGAATGTGGTAAGGATTCATACTAGCGTACGCTACCGTGTTGTTTTGTTGTTACTTTTATACAGTGCTTAGAAAATTCGAGATTTTTACGGGAAAGCAAGCATTCATGCTAATATGTAGTTAAGGTAAGCTCAATTTACACATGTAGGTCTGTGCGCAGACCGTGTCACATCTGTTTGAAAATTGGTCTAATTTATTTAAATTCTTAGGACATGTCGTTCTTAATTTACACATGCACGACTGTGCTGGAATCATTCGCAGACAGTGCTATCTTCAACCGCTCGCGAAAAGTTTCATCAAGGTCTAGACCGATGTCAGTCCGACACGGTCGGCGCACAGCACCTTACTGATTAGATCGGTCTAGACCGTCATAAATCAACCAGAACCAGTTTAAACTGCTTATTTACCACAATGTGGGAGAAATATCAGGAATCTCTTGAGTCCATCTCTCTGCTAAGTCTATTAAACTAAGAACGAGAGACTACTTCTGCACGGTGTGCATTCGACAACAGCATCGACGGCGGAAGGCGCACAATACCATATGTGTAAATTGAAACGGTTCAACACAGTCGCGACACGGTTGCAGCACGGTCCGTGCACAGTCCTACATGTATTTTTTTTTTTTTTTTTTTTTTTTCCAGCTGTGCGGAGCGGGGGAATCTTCTTAGGGCCAAGCGGCTACCCCAGCCGTTTCAATTCCGGCTGAGCCTGAAAGATACCACTGCACGCGCAGTGGTTATGTGGGGTTTTTACCCACTAAACCTAACCGCCCCTTCTCAACACCAGGTACCGGACCCGCCGACAAAGGCATTACTCAGTACCCGGTGTGCCCTGGGAAATAAACCCAACCCCTTATGTAATAACCGGACCCGTAGGACTTACTGGCCATTCAGCCGAGACTCAATGACCATACCTACTAGTCTAAATACCCCAGACCTAAGCCCGAAGTATATCGCGACAATAAAAGTAATATAAAAACCTAACCCCAGATTATGGGATTTACTGACGGGTTATCATTGATAAACCGTCATACCACGAAAACATGCACACACACATTCATACCTACATAAACTGCTTCTAGAATAAAGGGCGGGGGGCCCGAGAACTATGTTCCCAAACCCCCTGTAACAAACTAGGTGGACTCTACAATGAATAAATTAAGATGAAGGTCAACGCTGCTGCAGCCGACGCTCGTCCTCACCCTTGGATCGCAGAATCGAACGAACTAGCAGCTGCACATTCTCCCATGCTTCCTGCGACTCCAGCATCTTCTTCACCACGGTGTCCGCCATGACGTCTTCGCCAACTGCGACGACACACCGCCTCCTCTCTTCAGCCCACGTTCCACACACGAGAATGGTGTGCTCGGCTGAATCCTGGAGCTCGCAGTATCTGCACTCCGGCGTCGCTCTTCTTGTACACTTCTTCAGATAATCTTTGAAGTCTCCTTGACCACTGAGGAACTGGGTGAGGAAAAAGTCCAGTTCCCCGTGTCGCCTCTCCGTCCAGACGCTCACATCTGGTATCAGCCGGAATGTCCACCTTCCTTTCTCCGACCTAGACCACCTCTCCTGCCAGTTGCGCATCAGTGCCTCCCTGGCCTCGCTCTTGGGCGTGCCCCCCGCTCGTGCCACTCTCTCTTCGATCACCAAGTCGATGGGGGGCACCCCTGCCAGCACCAATGCCGCCTCTCCAGACACCGTCCTGAATCCCAGGCACATACGAAGCGCAACACGCCTCTGGATAGTCCCCAGGCACCTCCGTGCCACCTGGTACCTCATTGCTCCAATCCACGCCGGCGCACCATATGTCATGACTGATGTCACAACCGCCGCGTACATTCTCCTTTTCGACGGTCTAGGCCCGTGAACATTCCCCATCAGCCTACTCAGCGCCTTGCACAGCACTTCCGCCTTCACTGCGGTCTCCCTCACGTGCGGAACAAACTTCCTGTTTTTGTCCAGCCACACGCCTAAATACTTCACCTTCTGGGAGGGGGCAATGATCTTCTCCCCCACCCGAAAACTCAAGTCTCCAAGCTGGCGCCTTCCCGCCATCACGATTGCTATCGTCTTGTCCGCAGCGACTTCTAGTCCAACACCGGCCATCCAGTCCAACACGGCAGCGATTGCGTCGTTGGCTCTCTGCATTACGATTTCTGACGACCTCCCCTCCACCACTAGGGCGAGGTCGTCCGCAAACGCCACCGTCATTACTCCCTCCGGAACCGGCAGCCGCAGCACATCGTCGTACGCCAAGTTCCACAAGTCAGGTCCCAGGATGGAACCCTGTGGAACTCCGCAGCACATCTGCATTTCTATTTCTTCCCCCTCGGCCTCGGCCAACATCTTCCTCTCCGAGAGGTACCTCTGCAAGACTCTTCGCAGGTACGGGCGAATTCCCCTTCTTCTTGCAGCCTCCAGGACCACTCCCCACGGCAGGCTGTTGAAAGCGTTCTTAATGTCCAGGAGGATGACCACTGGGATCCTCCTGGTTCTTCTGCTGCCCTCTGCAGCCTCGCGGACTCGCCTCATCACAAACTGAACGGCGTCCGCCGTCGACCTCCCCTGCCTGAAGCCGAACTGCCTCTCTGACAGCCCACCGTTCAGCTCGATATCCTCCTTCAGTCGAACCCTCAGCAAGCTCTCATATAGCTTACCCAACGAATTGAGCAAGCAAATCGGCCGGTATGCCGCTGCATCATCGGGTGACCGACCTTCCTTCCTCAGCAGGACCAACCTCGCTCTCCTCCACTCTTTTGGGAATTCCCCGTTGACCAGCAGATTATTGTAGAGGTTCAACACTTCTACAGGAAACCTCCCCACCAGTGCTTGGACCGCCTCCACCGGCACCCCATCCGGACCTGGACTTTTTCTTGGTGTCATCCTTGCCGCCGCTTGTAACAGCTCGGCCACCGTGAACGTCGGAATGTCGACTGCCGCCAGCTCTTCGTAAACAGGTTCCGGAAGCCTCGGGAACAGCCTCTCGCAGACCTCCTTCAACCTGTCACTGCCCAACACCGGCAGCCTTCGCCCAAATTTCTTTGTCACTATCTTAAAGGCCCTGCCCCAGGGGTCCTCGTCCACCTCGTCGCACAGAGTCGTCCAAGCACTTCTCTTGGAGTTCTCGATAGCTCTTCTCATCTGCCGCCTGGTGATCTTCAGTTCTTGTCTACACGCCTGCTCACCTTCCACATCTCCTCGTCTCCTGGACCGCTGTAACAGACGTCTTGCCCTCACGCAACTCCTACTGAGTGCCGCAATCTCGTCGTTCCACAAGTACACCGTCTTCCTCCGCTCGGACCTGGGGCAAACCTGCTGATACGCCGTAACGACTACCTCTCCCAGGTCCTCTACAGTTCGGTGCACTGACAGCTCGTCCATCACCTTATCCAAGAACCGAGCGATGACTACTCTGTTTGGCCTCGCCGACCGCTTGATGATCGGTAGACGCCTCACGCCCCACAGGGAAAACTCTATACACCTGTGGTCGCTTAGCGTCTCTACCTCCGACAGCACGCACCAAGTTGTCCCGTCACCGATGTAACGATCAGAAGCGAAGGTCACGTCGATGATCGACCGCTGGAGCCCTCTCGCGAACGTTGGCTCCCTGCCTTCGTTGAGAAGCGTAAGATCCAAGCCTGCCGCCAGGTCCACCAGAATACGCCCCCTCTCATCCTCGATGCCGCCAGTCCATGCACCGTGCTTGGCATTGAAATCACCGGCCAGGACCAGTCTTCCAATATGGCCTTGGGCCGCCAACATCACCTCATCAAGCCGCTTTCGATACTCGTCCACGCTGATATTCGGCGATATATAAACCCCGAAGAGAGAGACCTGTTCGAGCCTCACCCAGGCAAAGCCATGGCCTCGTCCAGAATCTCTCACCGCTCGCTGCGTTATCACCTTCACCGCCACATCGCAGTCAGCATCCGTCACCCAGCCGTCCGCCGTCTTCACTGTTGCTTTATTGGGCTCAGCGACCAGGACCACATCCGCTTGGCGGCTCACTGCCGTTCTCCAAAGCAGGTCCTGTGCCACCCTACTCCTGTTGACGTTCAGCTGTAGCACCCGCATGCCGCCTACTCTGCGTCCATGTCAGCGCCCCTCCGCTGCGCCGTCTCCTGACCTTTCGGGCACTCCTTCCTCTGGTGGCCCTCCTTCCCGCAACCGAAGCAGAGCTTGGATCTATCCTCCCCCTTACGCTTCGCCGCCACATGGCCATGCTCCCAGCACCGGAAACATCGTACTTCTTCTGTTCTTTCTACAACCCGACAGTTGACCCATCCGACTCTCGCCCTCTTCAACTGCCGCAGCTTGGTTGCCGTCGCTCCCCTGGCGAGGACAGTCGCATTTTGAGTGGCACCGTACGCGGGTCGAACGGCAGTCACCCTGACATCATCCGCCTCACCGCCCACGGCCGCCACCAGCGCTTCTTTCACCGTGTTCACGTCCGCATCTCCCTCCAGGTCTTTAATTTGAAAAACCACAATCTGGGCCCTCCGACCTGCTTCTTTCACCACCACCTGAGGCGGCTTTTCCGTCACAGCCCTCCTGACTGTGTCCGCATTTACTGCCCCAGGCCCCGTGTCAGCGGATCTGATCCGAAGCTGGACCTGCTCGCTAGGCCCCTTCTTGATTGAAAGGACCTCTCCCAGATCTTCACGGTTGACCGTTGACTTCACCTTTTTGAGAAGGTCCGCATAGGAGGTTCCCTCAGCTGACAGGGTAACCACCCTGGATGGCGGCCCCTGCTCCTTCACTCCCTCTCTTCTACCAGCCTTTTCCACGTGCACGTAAAGGCCCTTCTTCGCCCTGCGACCAGCGATCTCCGCCACCTTTACGTACTCTCCGTGTCGGCTCCCTCCTCCAGCTGGACTCCCACTTCCCTGCTGGAGTTCTCCAATACCTTTTTCAGCCCATTCAGCCAGTCCAGGACCGCTGACTCTTCCCGACTATCAACCACAACTGTGAATGTCCTGCCACTCTCGAACAGCACATCTTCCTCCGACAGGACATTCACTTCACTTGTGGCCCGCACCACTTGGCCTCTCCTCAACTTACCCTCCTGTGCCAGCTTTCTGACCGCGGCTGCACCCCGGCCAGTCTTCCCCTTCATGCCACCCGGCGCAGAAAGGTCATGTACGCAGACCAAGTCTCTGCCCTCTACCTTCCCCTCCTGGCATCTCAAGACACTCGCAAAAGCCTCCTTAGGCCATCTCCTAGCTACTAGACCCAACACGTCTTCGTCTTTCACCCCCTGGTCTAGCAACTCCGTGATATCAGGCCTCGTAACACCTCCAGCCGCTTGCGTCGCCTTATCCACAAGGATAAGGCTTTTCCGCTCGTCGCACCGTTCATGAAGCTCTGCTTCACCTTTCACCATTGCTATTTCACTCTTCACTACACCACACAGTTGCCTCACCTCCTCCCCCTCACCGGTCCCTTCCGCCAGACCACACACCAATGTTTCAAGTTGGGTAAACTTGACCTCTAATAGGAGCACCATCTCTTGGAGCAAACGAGGACTCTCCCTTCCTTCGTCACTCCTTTTCGGCCTCTTAAACAGTTCCAACAAAGCTGGTTGGGCACCCTGTCCTATTTTCGAGTCTTCTGCTGCAGGCGGTCCCTCTTCGTGTGGATCATCTACCACTTCCACAGTGACACGGCTCTTCCTCCTCGGTTTACCACCACCCGTGTCACTGTGTCCTTCCTCCCCACTACCGGCCCCCTGGGTATTCTTTCGTTTCCCCATTTCACTTATTTTTTTTTTAAACTACGGGTGGAACTAAATTTATGCACCACCCGGTAGATCAAATTTAAACAACAAAAAAAGTCACTTTTTTCCGAACCTCGGGTGGAACTATTTTTACGGACCACCCGGTGGAACAGGAAAAAAAATATATAAACAAAACAACAATGAAAAGAAAAATATTTTGTAAACAAAGTTTACCGACTAAGTTATTTAAAATAAATAATCTCAAATACCTCGTAATTGTCTAATTTAAACGGGAAAACACTCCACATTCATTTCTCTTCCGCCTATATATAAATTAAATAAAACTACCGCACTAAAACACCCGAAAAAAAGCAAACTTGTAGGAGGCAATTTTCGCACGTCTGCACCGGTCAGGAACCAACCGATGACTCCCTACATGTATTAATCCAGCTTATTCTGCACATTATTTTGTTGTATAGTACTACAAGTTGTTTTAATAAAAATTTTTACCAGTTTACATTATGTGATTTCCATTTCAATAAACGTTCCTTGGTAAGTATATAGGTACTTAGCCTACCATTAACATCAAAACAAAGAAATATTTTACTGTTCTGGCGCTAGAAATACATTAGCCTATTCAAGTTCCTGTTCTGCAAAATTTAACTTTTCACATTTATTTTTACTTTCTCTTGCCTATATGAATACATAGGAAAGAAAGTATTGTTTTGATGTAGATTTTTCGAAATCGAGTTTTCACCGGATTTACACGTTTTTAGATCCGCTGAACCGAAAAAATATATTTTTAGCGATTCGTCTGTTTGTGTGTGTGTGTGTGTGTGTGTGTGTGTGAGCGCGCGTGCGTGTGGCTGTGTGTGTGAACAAAATATCTCATGAAAAAACATCGTACGAACTTCAAACTTGAAATTTAAGTTGGATACTACTACCGGACCTGACACGGGCATTTTCATCGAATCTGTCAACCGGACGTAGTTTATTCGTGCCATTTTTCACTTATTTGCGACTTTCTCAAAAACGACTGCTACGATTTTTTTAAAAATTGCCTCATTTACTACATTTATGCTCTACAAGGTAGGGTAGACGCCATGTCTGCTAAAACTCTTGGACGGTTTTTTCGAAAAAAAAAAATATTTTCTTAAGATTGCGACGTTAATATTCTTTCAGCGCAAAAATGTAAAATAAAAGTTGTAAAGATTTTTAAATGCTACAACTTCTATTGTAACATTTGTTTGTGTAACGCTTAGTTTAGCGGTAATTAGAAATTTTCTGTTTTTTTTCACACGAAAACGTGTAAAAAACTTTTTTAATGATTTCCTTTTACGACAAAAGTGTAATCATATAAAAAAAATTATAGAAAATTTAATGATCTACAACGTGTATTTAGAGAATTTTTCTCTACAGAGCCTAGTTTAGCATGGAAGAGTGACTTCCGTATTTTTAAGCCAAACAGGTTAATTTTTTTTGCGTCTTTCACTTATGATTAAAATTAGTTTGTTTATTGGGGTTGGTTTTTTGTTTATTTCTAAATTTTTTATTACAAATGTTCGGTTATATTATTATCAATTATTTGCTTTGGCGAGAGAAGGTTGTGTGAGTGTTTCATATGAGGTTTTTATATATATTCGTATATATTTCCTCCCGTAGAAATGCCCTATAAAGGGATAGGCCTACCATCTAACTAATAATAAAATAACGCTTTTATGACAGTATATACTAAAGAGAAGTCTTTCTAAGTGATTTGAAAGACCCTGAACTGTACGAGCATTTTCACCTTTACAAGCCACCATTACCAACGTACTTATCGATGAAAGCTGCTGAAATGGGGGTTGAAATAAAGTTATACGCTTGGCACCTTATCACTGGCACTACAACCCTATTTATATAGTGTGGGCGTACCTCAAAGGGTTTGTAAGGGAACGAAATACTTTGCTCAAAATCAGACCTACAGGACTTGTTCTTGCAGGCTGTAAGCACAGTGACAAAGGAAAAAGGATCAGTTACGGGCATTATGGATGCGGATTGCAAGAAGGAACTGTGCAACAGTTAAACAGTATAAACTTTGTTCCAGGCGCGAGTGATCTTGGCAGTGACGAGACACTTTTCTGTTTTTTTTTTTTTGGTTTAACGTCCGACTGTTTTGCAAAATGCTGCTAATGCAGACGGTGAAGGATGAAATGAATTTTTTTTTTCTGACGAAGACAGAAAGTGATGACGATGACTTGGGTGTCGATCTTCTTACCAGGCAACTTGTTGCTAACAAAATTTTAATTTAGTAAATATTTTTAATATAATTATAATTTTGAAGTCACACTAATATAAACAATTCCATTGTTCACTATAATTACAGGTGATTTTTAACTATGGAAACGGAAGTATGGCGGAGGAAGTTTTATTAATGTGCAATTTTGGGAAAATTGTCCCAAAATCGCAAATTTCAATGCTTATAACTAAAAAACGAAGGCATTTATCGAAAAACGGTTTTTACCATTGTTTGTGAAATGATATATCACTTGACCACCGTACTATTTCAAAATGTTAAGTTGAATTCAAGATGGCGGACAAAAATTTTAAACCGCTTAAAAGTTTGATTTTTAAAACTACGCAGATTCGCATAAATGAATCTTCTTCCGACAAGTACATCTCAGTTACGCAGTATAAAGTAGTTTCCATACCTAAAAATTACTCCGTATACCTTGTCACCGACCGGGGCCGAAGATACGTGGCTAAACCTTGTTTGTGAAATTGGATGCCCTGAAAAGAGCCGTTTGATTGTGTTGGTGGCCCTGAAAAGGGCCGTTGTTGGCGTTAGGAAGCGGCGAGCCGGCGTGATGGAAGCGGAGCCCGAAGAGTGACGGCTCGGCTACCGGGTTGAGGCCTTGCCTTCCCTCAGCGGCAGTTGGGTCCCCACTGCAGCGTGGCAGTGGTGGCCCCCAGAGCCCCGCAGTGTCGGGTCGGCGTAGGCCGTCTGCCGATAGCGCGGCCGAGGCGGCTCTCTCCGGGCCGGCGAAGGCTGACCGATGCGGGAAGTAGCGTCCGCCACCGGTAGCGTAGACCAGGGATGGTGCGTCCGGTCTCGGCTGGGCTACTCTTCTGGCTGGAGCTCATCTTTCTTGGTTCTTCTCCGCTTGCGAGTTGAGTGAAGAGTGACTCTCGCGGACGAGAACGCTCTCTTAAATACCTCTTCGTCGAGTCAAGAAGGTGGTGGGGAGAGGTTGTCTCTGCGTCAGGCAGGTAGTGGGGCTGTGTGTAGACGCTAGTATTGGAAGGGGAGGCGGCAACATCGTAAACCGGGTGTTTCGGTTACGCACTCCTTCCCCTCAGGACGTTGAACATTGTTTGCTATTATCGGTAGACCGGTAATCCGGGCCGACTTTTTCGCTAGCTGTACCTGGCTAACGAGGCGTTTCTGGGTTTTTATATCACGTTTCCTTAATTTTAGCTTTAAAAGTACATGAACGTCAAGAGTGAACCTACCTCTGGCACAACCCGATTCCCTGACATAGTAATATTATAGTACTTAAATTTTACGGATTTATAACTACAAAGCGCATAACAGACAGGTGGGGTAACAAATAATTTACTCAATCTGTTCGTTCCAGAGTTAAAATAAATAATTCTGTTTCTAATCACATGGTCAGCCAATTAAAAGACTGAATTATTTTCAGAATAGAATAGGTGGTAGGGGTGTAAAAGACACTAATCAGTTATCTCCTCAGAAAGTAATGAATTTCATTATACAGCCAGACCCTGTGGTGAGTGAAGTAAAGGTGTTATTTGCAGAGTGGGAAATATTTATATGCTTTTCAGAGGGCCCGGCATCCTGATACTGAGTACTTTTCCACTCTAAGGAAAGCAACGGTAAACCACCTCTCTCTTCGTTTTACTTAGTGAAACCCCTACAGGTTCAAACCAGCCTTTCGTCTTATGACCTAAACAACAACAACAACAATAACTTCGGAGGTTGATTTTCGTTTTCCGTCATTCACTCGTGATTTACATTAGGTGTTTTTCCATTTTGCATTGTAAATAGAAGAGACGGTAGGGGTCACGCGCATGACCGGTCATTATCAGTACATACCGTCACTAGCAAATGACGTTACCATTGCTGAAGCACCATTTTTGTAAGTTTTCCTTCTACATTGGGATATAATAATTATTGTTGTGTCTAATAAAATAATAATGATAATAAATAATTGTAATGAATTGCAAGGGAACAAATCGTCTTTATACATTCACAATATGTATAGATACTCAAGTCACGAGATGGCTTTTTGCGTATGAATTGGCTGTGTGGAAGGGAAGTGAAATATTTGCAGTGCTGCCAACCTCAACACTGAAACACTACTCGTACATTTCATCACCGTGCGGTTTCTAGATACATTTTGTAATCTTTGGTTACATCCAAAGAAATGTTTTCTTCATAAATCTTATAAGAAATAAATGTGACCTGTTGTATTGCTTATAACTTAATTACATGACTAGAAATGTTTGATTTACTGTATTTATGAATGAATCGCCTTCTTTACTATTGCTGTCATCGGCGTTTTCATTATCAGTCTCTCTAGTATCTATCTAACCATTTTCTTTTCTTACCAGGTGTCAACAAAACTGTTTAAGAATAGCTTCTTCACGTCCTTAATTTTCTTCTTTATTTTCCGAATTGTGCAAAGAGAAACATCACAGTAGTTAGCCGCTCGCTCACGGTTTTTGTTAAAAGAGACACGGATAGGCATTTTTGTTCAGCTTCAACTTTACATTTTGTTACATTGCTTTCGCACTGTGAATAGTTCGACCACGTTTTCGAGAAACCGACATTTGTGTTTGCTGTAACAGTTATATTCGTATAGTTAACCTACAAAAGATTCCGCGATATACTGTATATGCTCTGGGTATAGTATAAGTTGTTATGTTTGTCGTACTAAAATTAAAGCAGTCACGCATTCGCACTGATGCTTTTCCCCCTTTGCCTTTCGTTGCAAACAAGGACAAACTCGTGACTCAAGTGACTATAATAAAAAATTAAAATACGTCTGTAATAATGCAATATAAATAAATAGCCTACATGATATTCGGTAGCCTAATTGTACGAAAATAAAATGAATGTAAATTTAACAGTTAGGCTTACTGTAATTACAAATATTTATAGTTTTTATTCTGGAAAAATGAAACAACGTATTTTACCGTAAACATTTTATTGAACGAGTTTAGTATATTATTTGATTTTCCCTTCCCGAATCACTTTTCTCGTCACCGTATGATTTTCTTTTCAAAGATTGTTGCTTACTGATATACTTAATTCTTGTAAAAGTCCTTGTTCTCAAATAACACGTTATTGCAAATTCATCATCACCTGTTAATTTCAGCGTCCCAACTAGGTTCTTCATTACATTACTACATTCATTAACGCCCCTCTCTCCATGATTTCACGATTCCTCTTCCATTTGGATTACAATTTTTAACCACTCATCTGTAGGTTTCATCAGGGCTCCTCTTGATATACATACCAACCAGTTTTATTTCTTTTCTCATGTCTCAAGTTTCTTTCGGAGTCACTAAAATTTTGAATAGTTCCGCTAGTTGGTATCATATGACGTGGAATTGCAGACGATTTTAATCATCTTGTAGCTTCTTGTAGTTTAAAGTTACAAAGTTCAAATTTTAAATCGCGTTCGAAGTCACAGTCTTCAAAGTGAGCACCACAAACACGCACAGTATCATCCGAAAAATGGTCTGCAAGTCGGCAAGCATGCAATCATGCTTTTTTTAAGGTTTCATTGTTCGGTAAACTGTGAAATGAAAATCTTTCATGTAAATTTTTTTCATTGTTGGCACAACACGCAATTTTCGGTGTAATTATATTATAACTCACTAGGTATAAACACGTACTAAATATTAGAAATAAAAAAATTAAAAACTAAATACATAATAACTATTAATAGGCCTAAATATTTACTAGTTCAGTCAGAAATTTACTAAAGCATGTCAGAAATAAAAGTTGTGGGTGTTAAAATTTTCAGCAACTTTGATTTAATACATATTTGCTCTAAAATGCACATTAAGGCCGCAGTCTTAAGAAACAATTTTTTTTAAAAAAAAGCACAGCCTCTCCAACAATGTTAGCAGACATGGCGCCAATCATGTAGAGCATAGAAAATGTAGAAATAAGGGGATTTGAAAAAATCCTATGTGCCGTTTTTGAGAATTTCAAAAACGTGAAAAATTACTCATAAACTACTATTTCCGGTTGACCGATTTTGATGAAAATGGTTGTCAAATCCTTGAGTGGTAGCCTACGTATTTTAAGTTTCAAGGTTAAACTTAGCACTCACGCACGCACACGCGCACGCACACGCGCACGCGCGCACACGCACACGTAGACCAATCGTTAAAAACATGTTTTTTTGGTTTGAGGGGATCTGAAAACGTGTATATCCGGTGAAAACTCGTTTTCTAAAAATCGATATGAAAACAATACTTTGCTTGTAATTTACCTATTCATATGGGCAAGAGAAAGTAGTAGGTAACACTTATGACAATATTTTTGTGTAAGATGTTATTCCTCCTTAACTGTGAGACCAGTTTAGCGTTTTATCATGCAATTGATTACAGGCAGTGTTTTATCGTTGCAGATAGATGCCTACAATGTTTCGATTGTTACGATAACACGGCTGATGACGAAAAATTTCCCACGTGTGAAACTCCAGAGAGAAAGCATTGTTCAGCAGAAAGAAATATGAAGGCACTATTACGTCTTTCTATGTCCAGCGAGTCAGATCCCACAGAAGAAAAAACAAACGCGTGTATAGATTTTAGAGCCACAGGTAGGCCTAATACTTAACCTGTACGATACTACTTTAACTAATCGAACAGTTGCAAATACTTGATGATGTATTAATAAGTATTGATTAGTGATGTATCTGCAACTGTTCGATTTAAGTAAATGACGCTAAGCAACGTTATCTCATCTGAAAGTAATGAATTTCATTATACAGCCAGATCCTGCGGTGAATGAAGTGAAGGTGTCATTTACAGGGTGGAAAATATGTACTTTTCAGTGGGTCCGGCATGCTAATAAGCATACTTTTCAACTTAGTGAGGAAGGCATTAGTAAACGACCTCACTTCTCGTTTGAAGTAGTAAAACCTCAAGAGGTTCAAACCAGCCTTGGCTGATGACCTGAACAAAACAATTTAAACATACGTGCTGCAGCGAGTCGATATCATCGTCCCAAATAATTTTGTATAAGGACTGGTCTCTTCAAAGCAAATTTTTTTTGTTGTTGTGTGAACTAACCAGATATACCTGAAATCGTGGCTAGTAAATTCCGGGTATTGCGTCTATATGTAAGTGGGATAATTTCATTATTCCACGTGATGAAAGAAATGTTCATATTGTAAGAATTATTAGAGACTTGAGTATGCACATTAGTTTGTTCAGTTTATTTTTTTTCAACGGTGAAAAACCAGAGCTGTTATCATTACCTGGCAGTTTGTTTTTGAGGGTAACCGTATATTCAGTTAATTCTCATACTACTGAACGTTCGATTACGGTTAGACATATATAGCCTGACAGATTTTCGGAAGGAGAGCGCTGGGCAAAACTTGCATCTGCATTAGTATAGTCTTGTATGTACTGCAATAGTGCAGCGTAAGTAATGAACAAAATACAAAATACAATTGAGTGTTCTCAATTTTCAACAACACTCTGACTGTACATCTTTCCGTAAGTCGGAGGGGTATACAGGGTCAAAGTCAAGTATGCGCATGCGTAGTCCAGCGATCACAGCAATTGGTTTGGCCTTTAGCAGAATATGATATTTTTTACTTAAGGGGATACGTTTATGAAACTAATCTTACAGGTGTACCACTACGTATTTTTAAAACATAAAGATCATCAGCTTATCCAACACTGGCTTTTTAAGATGTAAACATTCTTTATTAAACTCTTTATTTATGTAAATATACAAAACTGGCTTATTTCATTTATAAAAAACCATTAATTAACAATCTCAGCAGATACAAATAAAAGGCCATCTGTTTTCAAAACGTGTAAGATGACTACGCAATATTAAGACTATATTCGTGAAATAAGTGCTTGAAAAATCATCAGAAAAACATTAATTAAAATGCGAAATTAAACCAAATTAAATAAATACAGTAATCCCTCGGTATCCGCGGGGGTTACGTTCCGGAGGGTTACCGCGGTTCGAAAAACCGCGGATAATGATACCTTAATGAACGAAAAGCTGGGGTTGGGTTCTGAAGAAAACGTCCTGTAGTCGTTTTAAGTGTTTAATAGTTTTAGGAACATTTTACCATTATTATAATCTATGAATATTTTTAATAAATAGACTACAGTACTGTACGCATAAAAAATTTAAGTTTCTTTAAATTAGTTAGTTATGGCTACTTACTTCTTCTTTTCAAACTCCTTGTGGACTTCTTCGTGTGGTATCATCAGCTTCTGGAGTCCTCTTTTCAACTGAAGGCCCTTTCCATAACGGGATCAGCGAGCAGCGTTGCCATGCTGAGTATCTCGTTAACGATTTTTGAAGAAATGCTTGGCTTCGTCAAACAAAGAACTGTACGTACGTACGAAGAAGTTAGACTGACACATGGAGAGGAAAACGTACGAAGAAATTACAGTATGGCGCCTGGGCGTACGCATATTGGTCCGGGGTGGGGGCTGAATTGGCGGGGCCCGATACCTGGTGACGCGCTCACTACGTACAGTATGTAGAAATCTAGCTTGGCTCATGGCGGCCGTTGCCATACAGTGTGTGACTCAACATGATACGACACTCAAAACATTTATTCAAACACATGTTTTCGGAATTGTATGACTTCCCCACAAAGTACGGTGTACACAAGGTGAGATTACGTACCTATTTTAAGGTGTAAGGCCTACGGACAAAGTCCGCCGATAAACGAAACCGCGGATACCAAGGGATTGCTGTAAATACATCAAGAGTTAAATTTAATAAAGAAATGACATATTTTTAATAACTTAATTCAAATTTTAGCAATAGTTCATAATGAATTAATTAAATTTAATTTCAATATAGTCAGATGTAACCCTGACTCATGGTTCCCGTCTGGATAACAACCAGCTTCGTTAGCGAAGCTCCTACAAAATTACAAGAATATTCAATTACAGCGAAAGTAAATAATAATTATTGACATTATATCGATATCCATTGAAATAAATAATGAACACACATTAAATTAGTGTAAAATTGAATTAATAAACACAAATTAATAAATAATATAGTTTAAACGACTAGAAAAACGGTAAAGTACGAACTTTATTCTAAAATACAGCTGAGAGAATATTTAAATTCATTATTCATTAATTTATTATTATTATTATTAATTTCTTTTCAAAAATTAATAATACATTTTCACAATAAAAGCCAGTAAATTGTAAATGTTTATTTAGCATCGTTCTTTAATTTTTTTAGATTGTCAATTATTTTTACTTTATATTAATTTTTTTTCTGCCCATAACAGACAGGAGGAGTGTCAAATTATTTACACTTAATCTGTTCGTTGCAGGGCTAAAATAAATAGTTTTGTTTCGTATTACATGGTCCGCCAATTACATGACTGAATCATTTAAGAAGAGAATAGGTAGAAGTGTAAAAGACACTAATTAGAGTTATCTTCTCTGGACGTAATGAATTTCATTATACAGCCAGACCCTGTGGTGAGTGAAGTAAAGGTGTCATTTGCAGAGTGGAAAATATGTGCTTTTCAGAGGGCCCGGCATGCTGATAAGCATACTTTTCCACTCACTCATACTTTTACTCAGTAAAGTCTATAGAGTTCCAAACAGCCTTTCGACTGATGACCAAAACAACAGCAAGTTTATTATATCTATAATAAAAAATAACAATTTTTATTTATTCCAGGTTGCGAAAGTAAATGGGATCCTTATCGTGTCGAAGGCAGATATTGGATAAAAACTTGCATTAAAATACCTAAAGAAATTAATAAGACGCAATACTGTGTTGAAGCTGTCAAAGAGTACAAACAGCACTATGGTTGCTCAAAAAATGATATATATTGTTTAGTATGTGACACCGACTTTTGTAACAACAAATATATCATTAATACAACCACTTCTTTGCCCACCCAACGCACTCTACCCACTCGCAGGTCCACTCACCGGAACACGAATACCGACACCACATGTCAATGCAAGGAATCTACGAAGGAATGCGACGAACCTCACGACAAGACACGACACGAAGAAAGAAGCGATGCTTTGAAAAGAAAACTCACAACCGGATTCACAATGTTAACACTGATTATTTGTTATATATTAAATTAAAATGTGTTCACTTTGAAACCTCTTTTCTTTGTTCAAGTAAAACCTCTTCTGGTGAGTTACCGGGGATGTGAGTGCCCACCAAGAACATTTCAATCTTTTTCTAGAACAGTATACTCGGTTCATCGTAAGAAAGATATGTCAAGTAAACAATGACGTCTCTGAGCATGCGCATTATTTAAAAATGTGTACGCTGATTAAAACGTAACAACAAAATACTTTCAAAAATATTTAAAAACAAACTTTTTAAAAGTATTTTTATAAATGAAACTGTTAGGCCTACATCATAGGCCTATCATGACTGATGTTTTAAATACTGATCAATAAATTTATAAAAACGTTAGGCCTATACTTTATTTCCATTCATTTTCATAAATAAAAATAGGGTTACAAGTTGTATGTATTACCTCTGCTATATAATACAAGAGAACTTTAAAAGTAATGTTTTTTCTGTGACCACATAGGATCGCTTTAGTCATTTTGGATGATTCTTCAATTTCTTCTTGCTGTTCCGATACTTTTTCATATTTTCAGATCTTATTTTACCTAGTTCATCTGAACAAACCCCAATTGTGCTTTTGACTGTTTTGGTGGCTAGTCGAACTTTGTGACTTCCCATTTGGTGTTTATACCAAGGTGTACGTTGCGTTAGGTCCTCCGTGATGTTAGATCGAGTTCTTTCATGTCGTTTTGAATTTCTCTGAGCTAGGTTACTAAAGCTTTTTCAGATTTAGTGATCGAGTAGTTTTTCAGTGATTCTTTTTTAGAAGGCGTGCTGCTGGAGTTCTCAGTATGTGTTCCAGGAAGAAAAAATTATCTTTTTTCTCATTGTGACTGGTTCTATATCTTTGTAGTCTTTCTGTAATTAGCCAAATTCCTGTAATTTGCTACATGCAAAGTTGTTTCATCTTTTGTAAGTTGGCTTGTTAATTTTAAAAATATAAAAAATTGTTCTCACCCCGACACAGAACTATTTTTTTTAAATTTATTTATTTAACGTCGCATCAACTACTACGGTCATTAGCGACGACGTTGGGGTGAAACTATTGTGCGATGGAGGATGAAATGATTATTTGTAACGTATGAAAATATGCCGTGTCTGAGTGGGATTCGAACCCTGGACCGCATGATGAGAGGCGAGCACGTTACCAACTGCGTTGTTTATAACTCTTTTAACTTAATTTTGTGATAAAATTAGGATTTTGTAGCTCTGTTTGGACTTTTATCCTTCTGGATACACTATTATTAATTTATTGTGCCATTTAATAAATTTGTTTTTTTTTAATGACTAAGTATTCATGAATGTGTATTATGTATGTGTATTTGCATGTATAACTAAAATATTTTTTTTTTTTTTGAGGAATGTAATTAGTCTGGCATGTTATGCTTGAGTTGTTTTTTTAAGCAATTCCTGGTTGGCCAACCGTAAAACTAATAAAAAAATAATTTCTTAATAGATTTTATTTTGATTTTTTTTTTTTGAGTGATGATGCCTACATAAGCCAAATACGCCTAGGCTTATGCGTAAGTAATGATATGTGGTGATTTACAGTTGAAAAAAATGCCAGACATATTTATGAACTAATAGGTTACGGAAATAATAATTATAATTAGTCCAATTAATTTTTTTTAAATATTGCACTTTTGAGACAATTATTCTATGTATGCTACTTTGGTCAGTAATGCAAACTGTTAATTCTGATTTTGATAGGTTTATTGTGAGTTCTTTTATTATTAATGTTTTTTTTTTGGTTCAACTTTTAAAATTTACCTAGTATAGGCCTAAGTATTTTGATTTATGTGTATTTATTTAACTCCGCAACAACTATCCTTTAATTATATGTCTTCCTTAATGATCGGAATCGGCCGGTTGTATGGGCCAGGAAGGTCACACTTTGATTCCACCACCGTCGATGCTGAAGAGAGTTTTACTTCCGTACATCACTCGAGATCTAAGAACTGATTTGTTGTGTCAACAAACCCCCCCCCCCCTATAGGCAATTCACTTTAATTTTTATTTTTACGATTAGTCACCTAATATTAGTTCAGTCATTCGTTATTTCACAACTAAATTTGACGATGACTTATCCGAACCCATAAATCTCTCTCCACATTTTCAACTATGAACATGTCATCGTTTTAATACGCTACCAGTTCGCTTTTGACATCGTATTGTCTCGCATCGTTCTTACGAGCATTATAATTTATTTTCAATTTTCAATAATTTTTTCAATAATTTAGTGTTACAGTATTTTTTGATTTTTTTTTTCATTTCTATTTATCTGTCACCGGATGGCGACGTTAAGTGGCGAACCTTATTAATTTGGTGGCCCTGAAAAGGGCTGTTTAAGCGGTAGTCACCTGTCGTAGTCGTCGTGGCGGTCGAGGAGCTGGGTGACACGGCGTGTCGTCGTCCAGCGGAAACGTCATCTTCTTCCCTCGCAGTAGTGCGTCGATGGCTGCTTCGTCGGGTCCGGTGGGCGTAAGGCTCGGTCGAGGGACCGCTGTGGGCATCGCTCGCGTCAGCGGGCGATGACGGTCCGTCAACGGCTTACGGTGACGGGTCGGCGAGCGGAAGCATCATCTTCTCTCTTGCGGGGTCGTCGATTAGTTCTCGCTAGAGTCCGGCAGCCGTGTGCCGTGGGGGACGTCTCGTCTGCTGTCTGGTGGAAGTGATTCCTTCGGTGTCTTGATTGGAATTGAATCAGCCGGGTCAGTGCAGCGCTCTTTATTTAGCTGCCGAGAGCGCTGTTGTAGAGAGCGGCTACTGGCTTGGCCTTGATGATAAAGGCAGCCGAAAGGTTTGTCGGGCGCCGCTACAGGGCTTTGTCGCTTCGCCGCTAAAGAGCCCATCGCACTGACAAAGGCCGGAAGAAGTATTGAAGGCCGGTAACACAGTAAATGATTAATTAGAAGGGGTGGCGGTGACATATCATTTAATTCTGCAAGTGGTTAAAAGCACGTATCAGTTATCATTGTGATTTTTTTCATTAAAAGAGTTGCATTTTTTCTTAGTCACCGCTCTATCAGCAGTAACCGCTGATTGTTTACTTGATATATCTTTTCTACGATGAACCGAGTGTAGTTTGTTTCATTAGTCAGAAATTAAGGCGTGGAGCCATTGAGGCAATTTAGCATTATTTTTAAAAGTAAGTGGGTTACATTGCTCGCACGTAATGCGTATTTAAATGCAAGAGCTCTAGCATTTAAATACGCATTACGTGCGAGCAGTGTAACCAACTTACTTTTAAAAATAATTCTAAGGTGCCTCAATGGCTCCACGCCTTAATTATTACATAATTAGATATTAATCAGTAATAATATCAGTATTAATACTTATAATATCTTATAATAATTATATACTTATAATAATTATATAGTACTTAAAATAATCTTCGCAGTATATAATTATTATATACTGCGAAAAGTAAATTGAAACTAGCACTGAGTATAAGAATAGGTATTTTATCTGGCGCTTCGAGGCTTTGAATGAATCAGCTTTTACTGTGGACGATTGGAACTGGTACAACTCTTGCTCTACATGTACACACAAATCCGCTTAAAGTAGACTATATCCATAACCTATCCTTTCAACAAGGTCTACAAAGTTTAATGTACGCAAATGCCTACAACCTTAATTCAATGTACAAACATACAAATAATTATTTCATTTTAAAATATGTATTTAATTTATCCCAGTAAAAATGTAAACTAAAAATTACAAGAACTAAACTGCAAAACTCACTAAATTATACTCTATAGACGCTTGCAACGAACTAAACAAATTTGTCTGAGTATAAATAATGGACAGAAAATCATATATGAAAACAGAATTATACCCCAACGAACTAAAGAGTGGAGATGAGATGTAGCCAATAACAGCCAAGGTCGGGTGTGAGGTTGCCCCTTTGCCAAGTCACACTGTTTTGTTAGGCTGTCATCCACAGTGGGACCACAACGTGACAACGCAGGATACGATTAACGAAAGTCAATATTGGCTCTGTGTTGTGATCTAGGTCGTTATGCTCCGCCTTCATCTGAAGTCTCTAGTTCGTTAAGCTGTCATCATTATGTTATGGAGACATCATTATGTCTGACAGATTATTAAGTGGTAAACTGTCACGCTAAAATATAAGTACTATCCAAGACCTCTACGCCTAAATAATGCAATTTTTTTCGATAAAAGAAAAGTTTTCAACCCTAAATACATATTAATTGTGTTATAATTAATTTACATTCAGTTTTCATTAAAAAAATACGAGACAAAATTATGTCTCGTAGCAACCAAAGATGAGACATGGTTTAAAACAAAAGAGTGAAAACACACCAAGTTATTTATTACTTTAGTAATAGTAGGAAAATAAAGCAGTATTTTGTAACTTACCATAATTACAGGCCAAAAGATATTAATTATTAATGTTATATTCTCGATTAAAATGAAATAAAATGTTTTACAGTTCCACAAAATAAATCACAAAAAATAAATATACTTTATGGTTCTTTAAAAAAAAATTGAAGTTAATCACAATTTACTGTACACTATTTACAAAATATGTACTGAATTAGGTCACATTTTTTAAATTTTTGAAACATGGTTTTCAAAAAATAGTCAAGAATTTTACTGGTGAAAACTTATTAATAGTAAAAAAATATATTTGTCACTGAATGTTTTTAAAAATTGTTAACAAAATAATTTTAATAATACGCAAGTGCTAAAAACATGGGTAAAAAGTTAGTAATTTTCTCTTTTTATGCATATATAAGTCAACCTTATGTACAACTTTGTCAGTTGTCAAAACTCGTAAACAGCGATCTGCAACGAGACACGGATTGATGTCTCATAGCATTGGTGGATTTCATACCGAGACGTATTTATATGTCCCGTGGCAGTCAACCTGTTAATCTTCTTCTTCTTCATGTAGCATCATGGCAATCCTGACCTTGGAAACTGCAGCTCTAAATAGGTCGATGGATGACAAATTAAACCACTCTCGCAGGTTCCGTAGCCAGGAGGTTCTTCTTCTTCCAACCGATCGTTTGCCCATAATCTTTCCCTGGATGACAAGATGAAGGATTTCATATTTTGGACCTCTCAAGACATGGCCGAGGTACACCAGCTTTCTCTTCTTGATTTCGATCATCACTTCCATTCCCTTCTGCATCCTCCTTAGGACTTCCATGTTTGTGACTCTCTCTGTCCAAGATATTTTGTGCATCCTTCTGTAAACCCACATCTCAAAGGCCTCAAGTCTTCGTTCACATTGCCTATTGGTAGTCCAGGCCTCTGCACCATAGTACAGCACCGGAAAGATGTAACACCTCAGCACACGAATTCTCAAGTCCAGACTCAGATTGTGGTTGCACAGCATCCTCTTCATTTTCACAAATGCGGCCCGGGCTCTCTCTATGCGGATTTTGATCTCAGTAGAGTAATCAAGGTTACTGTTCACCGTCATACCAAGATAGCTGTACTTCATAACTCTATCCAACTGCTCTCCCTCCACATACAGGTGTTCGTCGTGTGGAACCACATTCTTGGTGATGACCATGCACTTTGTCTTCCTTGTGTTGAGGGTGAGACCAAAATGTTGGCTGGCTTCAACAACCTTATTCAGGAGTTCCTGGAGATCCTGCATTGTTTCAGCCAGCAAGACTGTATCATCTGCATAACGTAAGTTGTTGAGACGTATGCCATTCACCCGAACTCCTCCAACCTCCGTGTCAAGGGCTTGTCTGAAAATTTCTTCAACCTGTTAATAACAACAGTAAAAACAAAGCAAAGTACCATCGTTGCATGGCCAGGGGCGATGACTGGAGTAGATAAACACCGAAATAATACTTGTGCCAATTCCCATTGTCCAGGGTATCCATATACTACGCCCACCCGTCCCTTGACAAGTGTTATAGACTATTTACAAAACTAAAGTATATACAGTATTTTTCTACATTTTATAGTAAAATACGTTTATCATAAATACAGTACGGTAATGCGAATGGGGATGATGTAATGTATTACAATTAACCATCAGTTAATATTATTATTATTATTCAGTAATAGGCTTATTAGTAGGTACAGTTTATTTACAAATAATACTGGTTTTGACAGAAATTCATTGTCAAATAAATACGCCTAACTAATGAATGAAACGCACAGTGAATATTGTCATTCAGTGTTCAATCAACTGTCGTTCAGTGCGATCATTAGTAGTTATTTGTAAAAATCTGGTGTGAAACACTCACACGACTTTCTCTTGCCAATGCAAATAATTATCAATATACACCAAAATTTAGCTCATTTCAATTTGCATTTTTACATGTCAGATTCATATTTTTAGCGTTTTTTAATATTCCGATATCAGGATGAGAAAAAAGAGAGCCGGCGTTTTTGTTGCTATAACAGTTTGGACGCATTTAGAGGCTTATAACTCAAACACCACTCGACCGATTTATTTCAGATTTCGCTAGCATACAAACCTGTATGTTGTTATTGTACGTACGAAATTTCAGATTTTTATCGTATGTCATTTTAACTTATTAGTAATATTCTGAATCCCCGTTAATTCCGTAACCGCTCATTAATTCGGCAATTAAAAGAAATCATTGTATTCAGTATAAAAATATTAATACTAATAATAGTATTAATATTATGGAACAGCGATTGACCAGTTATTCGGTAGAATGTTTTTAAATATTTAAATAATGGTTGATGCTGCGGGGGGTGAAGACTCTTACCATGTTGCCGCGTTGTAACTCGGTAGGCCTACTACCTATTTTTATTACGAGTAGCAAACCTGGGACCTGAACTTCTGCGTACACATAACAAACATGAAAATCGGCCATGGCAGCCGCCATTGTTTATTGACTGTTTGTTTACGTTTGATATTATTAACGTCTTACGTTTTGTTTAATTAAATTGTGTCTTACATTATTATTATATTTACTGTGCTCTATTATTATTGTGTTAATAACGTGTTTTCATTGATTCTTTTTGTATTTATTATTTATTTCATTTGTGTGATTATTTGTGTAACCTACGAGGTTATACGCGTGTTTTGTTGTGTGCCGGCCCGGGCGATAAGGTTTGATACCTGGGCTTGTGTAGTGAGAAATAATGTGTGGTAACCCAAAGAGGCGACCTCCACTAGATTATGTAATGTGAAGACGAAGCCTCCACCAGATTTCGCATGGCAAAGTAAGGTGCTAGACATCAAACTAAGTAAGGAGGAATATCCACCGAAGTAGACGACAACCACCATACTAAGTAAGAGGTACAAGCACAGCGAAATTCACCAGACAAAATGTAGTGTAGCAACAGACTAAAAAAAGAAAGTAACGGCTCAACTGTGTTTCACCAGACACTGAAATGAAAACACAGCCAAACTGGTACTTTAGGGGCATAGAAAAACCTCCACCACTCTGCCTAAGGAAAACGGCAATAGGATTCGGCAGAGAAAATCCAAATTTCCATTCTCTGAATCTATGCCAAGCATAACCCAGAAATTCTAGCAGGTAGAGCAAAAACTCGCTGTTGGAAAAGCGAAGGTGTGATTTAAAAATCAATCTCGGGTCTAAGAATGAAAAATATTACACAGACAACTTGGAGTGAAAATAATAAAATATTAATTTATTTAAAAACTAAACTAAAACAAAATTTTAAACTAAAGTAAAATATGTTTTTTTTTCTACTTTTTGATAAAGAAAAAAATTATTAATGATAAGTGATTAATAATCTAATAGTGGTTATAAAAATATAATAATAACTTAGTTATACCTAATTAATTGAATCAAAATAACGGGAACAAACAAAAACAATAAAAATAACTACAGAAACTTGTCAATGCTAACCAAAATAATTGAAAGGTACTTAATTTAAGGATTATAAATAAATAATAAGTTAGAACGGAACTAGCCTAGTGTTTGTCAGATGGACGATTTAAAGAAAGAAAATTACCGGACAAAATCATTTAAAAATTTCATAAAAAAATTTATTAAAATTATTTAGTTAAAATTTTAGAAATCATTAATAAAAAAAATATTGGATTAAAATTAAAACTTGGCTTTACAAAAAGAAAAATATAAGAATTAATTTGAAGAAACTACCTAGAATTGAATTAAACAGATGAATTGAAAGAAAAATTTAAATGTGAATACGAGAAATAAAGGTGACGTATTTTTATTTGAAAATCAGTTAACAAACCATTTAAAACAAGAAACTATTTAAAGGAAAACTTAAACAAATAAACTATTCGGCAATTAATTTAAAAGACAAAATTTAACAAAAAAAAAAAAATGTAAAAAAAACTCGTATAAAAAAACTTCAAAAATCTACTTTAGAAAATCTATAATCAAAAAAAAAATTCTTTACAAAAGAAACAATATTACATTTCAAAAAAAACTATGACTTATTTTTTTTTTAGAATGAAATAAGAAGAAATTAAACAATGAAAAACAAGGTCTGTTTGAAATTGTTCGAACCGACTTCCACATAAAAATAGTTCTAAAAAAAGATTAAAATTAAGAAGAGAAAAAGTTTAAAGTCGAAGCGACTGACACTGAAAAAGTGACCATTTGAGGTGGTCATTGGAATATCTTAAAGTTGGGAGAAGCATTTGAAAAACAAAATATCTTCTCCGTAAAAATTATTACAACCAAAAATTTAATGTGAAATAATAATAAAAAAAAGAAATTGAGAAAAATACTGATTTTAAATTTTAATATTAAGTTGGAATGCGAAAGGCATACCAAGTCTAAACTTTTATAATAATTATTAAAAATATTACTTAAAAATTATCGGGGAAATAGTTTTACATTAAATTCACCAAATATCTTAAAATAAAAACATGCCGTATAAAATTTTAGCCAAAATCCTAACCGGGATTAAATAATCATTTTAAATTTAAATTTTAAATATAGTTTAAAGAAAATCATAGTGGATAAATTACCTGGAGCTTATAAGGATGTTCACTCGTCCACAGCTACAAAGCAAAGGCGCAGAATATAAGAAAAAATTAACGCACGAGAAAAGTTAAACGTTGACATTGAAAAAGACGGTTCAATGTACATAAAAAGAAGCGTCAGCGTAAATCGTAAGTACAGAGAACATATCACGCGACGGTCGATTGTATTGACAGAGATGGGAATTCAATTATTAGAACAATTACACATATTACAAAACCCATTTACGCCTAACCTAACGTTAGCGAGGAAAAATTATTAACGGAAAAAAACCAAGAAATATAACACCGGATATTCGCTTTAGAAAAATTCAATACAGAACTTCTAGTTAACAATGATTTTAATATAAAATTGATTAATAAAATTTATAAAATGAAATAAAATTACAGGGTGTCTAAACAATTTATTGACACTTAAGAAAATTATTTGAATTTAAAAAATTTAACAGACAAACCTGTCTGCTATTGTTAGATGTTTCAAGGAATCTTGAAATATCTTACACTTGGCACAGACAGGCACCGTCGTTGCGGTACTTTGCGTCTAGGGAGATTGGGCTCCATGAACCTAGACGCATCCACCACTTCAGAGGCTTGGGATACCACTTCGCGTTCTATTTGGGAGATGGCGACGCCAGCGACGCAACAAATAACCCATTCCTCTTCATCGACCAGCGCACCTGCTCAGACAACATCATCAATGGAAGTACCTGACGATGAAGGCTTCACCACCGTCCACCGAAAACGAGTTCGCACCAACTCAGGTGATGAACAAACACTTACCACCCCGATTGCAACCTCACCCCCCGATTCGACTCCACGTCGAAGTAAAGTTCCTCCGTTTGTGTTTCGCGCCCCTGCCAACTGGGCCGCGTTAACAAGGACACTGAGCAGTCAGCTCACGGAGTCATTCAAGGTCACGGCACGTGGCAATTCTTACTCCTTATTTACAAAGAATATCGATGACTTCCAAAAGTGCAAGGCTGTCCTCCTTTCGGAGGGCATTAACTTCCACACTTACTATACCACCGAGCCTGATGAGGTCAAAGTGGCAATCAAAGGGTTGCACTCTTCGTTTCAACCCGAAGAGGTTAAGCTGTTCCTCGCTGAGCGTGGCTTCGAGGTGAGCCACTGCCAGAATATAACTGGCCGAGCTGGCAGGCCAATCAATGTGTTCCTTGTGAAGTTGCGCAAGTCACCTCGCTTCGAGGACATCTACAAGGTCGATTCGATCTTCAACATTGAAGTGACCGTGGAGGCCTTCCGCCCACGGCCGGGTCTGCCACAATGTTTTAAGTGCCAGCGTTATGGCCACTCATCGGTTAATTGTAACCATGAGTTAAGGTGCGTCAAGTGCGGCGGTAAGCACGACGCAGCTCAATGTGAAGGCAGGTTAATTGAACAGCCTCGCTGCTGCAACTGTAATGGCCAGCACCCCGCTAGCTACCGGGGGTGCCCATTACATGTCCGGCTTCTTGCCGAGAGGCGCAAGGCTGCCGCTCAGTCGACGGCCGCCTCCTCATCAGCTCCGTCTACCGCCAAGTGCCAGGCGACACAATCACAACCCTCTTCCTCTTCTTCCCCTCCTACTCAGAGGAGCTATAACAAAACAATCATTAAGAAGGCTCCTGTGCACAGGGCCACCACCAAGAACCAGTTTCCGACTTCTGAGTGGTCCCACCACTCACAGCCATCCAAGCCGGTCTTCTCAGAAAGGGAGTTTCCGCCACTCCCGGCTAAAAAAGTCCCTCCTAAGGACAGCACTGTATTCGATTTTTCTACGATCGTCCAGTTCTTAACCTCCCCTAAGTTCCTAGCTTGGGTGGCTAATGTTCTTCCTCAACTAACATCTATTAGCTCCGCCTCTGAAGCTATCACTATCCTTATCTCATCTCTGACCTCCCTCCTTTTGTAATGCGTTTTCGCATTATGTCATGGAATGGCAATGGCATCCTTCGCCAACGAAACGATCTTCAACGAGTACTAACAGATTACGATATTGACGTTGCTCTTCTACAGGAAACTAAATTTTTACCTACTACTCGCTTTCGCCTATCCCCCTACGTTGTGTATCGTGCCGATCGACCTGGCGCTGTGGTCCCGGCAGGGGGGGTAGCTGTTCTAATACATAAGAGACATGTTCATAACTTCCTTGACGTGACCCATATTCCTTCGATTGAACATGTCGCTGTTACGGTGCCTCTCTTCTCACGTCTGGTTACTTTCATTTCAGTTTACCGCCCCCCATCTGCTGCCCATTTCCACCCCGCAGCCCTTGCTATGCTCTTCGACCAACGTCAACCTGTGTTTGCAGCTGGCGATTGGAACAGCAAACACACGGATCTCGGCTGCCGAACAACGAACATTGCTGGTACTGAACTCCTGTCCTTCCTCGAGCAGTCTCCTTTGTCGTTAGCGCTCCATGTTCCTGACACCCCGACTAGGGTGCCCCCGTTCACTTATCAACTTCCTGATATCCTTGATTACGCTATTTCTCTCGATCTTGCCTCCGTCCCTGACATCGATGTGTTACCTGAATTGAATTCTGATCACTATCCAGTTCTGTTTACTTTCACGTCCTCGACTGCTCGTATCCCTGTCCCGCCTCCTTCTCTGAAGGTCTGCTGGCGTTCCTTCTATGACTCAGTTGCCTCCCAAATCCCACCTGAACCCCCCACTATTACCACTGTAACTGAGCTCGAGTCCCATCTTGATTCCCTCACTTCGATACTTTCCGATTCAATTGCCCAGAACTCACACCCACGCCCGCCTCGCACTAGGTCGTCACTTCCAGCTCCTATCAAAACAGCAATCGCCGATAGACGTCGCTTTCGACGGCTCTGGCAGCGTACCAGAGATCCACATCATCGGGATCTATTCAATGGTGCCGCTGCTAGGTGTAAACTGCTACTCGATGATCACCGGTGTAGTAAATGGGAGGCTACACGTCGTTTGTTGTCGACCCAGAGGAAGTCGCATCCTCTGATGACACCTAATGGTTTGACATACTCTCCACAGGCGATTGCTGACACTTTCGCTTCGCATTTTGAACGACATTTTGTTGCCCCTCCGCCCGTTCATCATGACCAGGATGAACTCATTCAAGATGAAGTCAACTCTACGCTCTCTGACCCTACGCCCTGTAACTTACAGCCCTTCACGGAGGATGATGTCACCTCTGTAATTTCCTCGATTAATCCGCGTAAGGCCCCTGGTCCTGATAATGTCTCTGGATACGCCATCCTGAATTCCCCGCCAGATCTAAAGCTTCATCTTTTGACAATTTTCAATGCAGTGTTGGCGCTGCAACATTTCCCCTCTTCGTGGAAGGTTTCCAAAGTCATTACTATTCTGAAACCCCACAAACGTCCGACTGATCCCGAAAGTTATAGACCAATTTCGCTTTTGCCAATCCTGTCAAAATTATTCGAAAGGCTTCTTCTCCCGCGCCTGCGTCCTGTTGTTGAATCTGT
This sequence comes from Catonia carolina, assembly GCA_035578175.1. Taxonomy (NCBI): domain Eukaryota; kingdom Metazoa; phylum Arthropoda; class Insecta; order Hemiptera; family Achilidae; genus Catonia; species Catonia carolina. The sequence continues at coordinate 9,170,032 of JAQMRL010000004.1, forward strand.
TCTTCCCCCCGAGCAATTTGGTTTTCGTCAAGGACACTCCACAACTACCCAACTCCTCCGCATCGTCACGGCACTTGTGGATGCCAGAAATTCTTACTGTGACACGACGGCTGTGCTGCTTGATTTTCGGGCTGCATTTGACCGCGTCTGGCATATGGGCCTCCTTTACAAACTGGCACAATTCTTTCCCCCCTCAACTGTCCGATTACTCCATTCCTATCTTACTGGAAGACAATTTCAAGTCTCTGTCACTATTCCTCAGTTCCACATGGCCATGTCCCCACTCACCCCTTCGTCCGCGGGTGTACCTCAGGGCTCGGTTCTTGGGCCCATCCTCTATCTTATGTACACCTTCGATTTTCCTGTCCGTGATTCAATCCAATTCGGACTGTTTGCCGATGATGCTATTCTGTACCGTCACGGCAGATGCCTCCGCCTCAATTGCCGCGCGCTTCAAACTCAGCTTCTAGACATCACTAGCTGGTGTCGTGTCTGGAGACTACCACTTAACCCCACAAAATGCGAAGCAATCCACTTTACACTAAAACGCAATGTTCCTCCGCCTCTACGATTGGAAGGGGAACTCCTTCCATGGCAGAACAGCGTGAGATATTTAGGGGTTGACCTAGATAAACGACTGACACTTCGACAGCACATTGACAGCAAGCTTAGCAAGGGTAGGGCCTTGTTCGCTTTACTCATCCCTTTGTTCCTCTCTCCTGCATACTCCACAAAACTGAAACTTCTGATGTACTCCTCTATCCTACGTCCTTTCCTTTTGTACGGGTCACCGGTATGGTGGCCCTTTCTCTCCAAGTCCAACAAAAGACGCACTTCAGCATACCAGAACAAAGTCCTCCGGTGCATCACACAGTTCCACTATCTTATATCCAATCGCATCATACACGAACACCTTCTCTTCCCTTCTATGGAGGACTTTATTTACAATACCTCGAAACGGCTACACGACGCTGGGAAAACTGACGGACCCCAGATCATCCAGGACTTGTACCGACGCCCACATCCACCTGAAGTCTCTATGCCATTACCATTCCACGACTTTATCTAAATTCCAGTATGACCCACTTAACAAAATTTAGAGTTGCCTCATTTTTATTCCGCCCTGTATTCCTCTTATTTGCCCATTCCCCTTCTACTTGTATGACTCACTCCCCCCAGTTGGTAGTTGTCCCCATGTTCCTATGCATAATCACTCCACTACGGTGAAAAGAGCCGCCATTTTAAATTAGTAAACACTCAGAAAATAAAAAGGCCGGTGATTATGCCAAACTCTACCCTTTCCGTCTCCCCTGAAATCATAAACAAACCCCTACCTTAAATTATACCTTTAGTCCACGATCAGTAAAATGCATGCCTTCCCCTCACCAAGATAATAGGACTCCCACAAAACTGAAAAAGGCCACTGAAATATAAAATAAAATAAAAGAGCCGCTCTTAAACCCACTTGTCCCTTACTTTAAATTTTCCACAGATAACTTCTAAAAATGAATTACCTCCTTTCAAGTCCCAGTTCCAATGTCCCACGAACCAGAATCCTATTTCTTATTTAAACTATAAAATTCCCCCTAAATTTCTTGAGGTTGCAATTATTCTGTTATATTGTTCCCCGAGCGACCAGGTGTTCCTTAACACGATGTCGCCATCATAGGGCTTCTTGGCCCTCTCAACCAGGATTCAGGATTCAGGATTCACATGAAAATCCACTGTTAATACCCATTCATCATTTACTTACAATAGTCAACTACTACCAGTTGTATGTTTCGTGGGAAGGCGACTTTAGCAGGAAGAGTAAAGAACACAGCCGATTAAAAGACGTGGAAACATGGTTAAGCTTCTTCCACTCCCGTTTTTAGCGAATGGTCTGTGTGTGTGTGTGTGTGTGAACAGAATATCATAAGAACGGAACATCGTACGAACTTGAAACTTAAAACTTAAGTTAGATACTACTACCGGATCGGACACGAATATTTTCATCAAAATCGGTCAACCGGAAGTAGTAGTTTATTCGTATCACTTTCCACTTTTTTGCGATTTTATCAAAAACTGATATTACGATACTTTTTTAAATCGCCTCATTTACTAAATTTGTTATGTTCTACAAGATAGAGTAGGCGTCATGTCTGCTGAAATTCTTGGGGAGGTTGTTTTTTTAGTAAAAAAATTGTTTTTTTAAGATTGCCACTTTAATGTGAATTTTAGCGCAAAAATGTATGCAATAAAAGTTGTAGAGAATTTAAAATCCCTATTTCAAACATTATTTTTGTATAATGCTTAGTTAGCAGTAATTAGCAATTTTCTGTTTTTTTCTCATGAAAACGTGTGAAACAATCCATTGTTTCAAAATTTTAGCCTTAGTAAGCATTTTACGACAAAAGTGTGTATAATTAAATTTATGGGAAATTAAAAGACCTAAAACTTTTATTTAGAGCATTTTCCTCTTCAGAGCTTAGTTTAGCGTGAAAGAGTGATTTTCCGTATGTTTAAGCCGAACTGAGGTATTTTATTTTGCTTCTTTCACTCATGATTCATGATGATTGGTTATGTGTTTTGAGATTTGTTTTTTGTTTATTTCTTAAGTTTTATTACTAATGTTAGGTTATATTGTTCATTATTTGCATCGGTAAGAGAAAGTCGTGTGAGTGTTACAAACCAGATTTTTTTGTCTTGCTTTACTGAAACACTTTCTATTTTTGTGATTAGTCCAAACACACCTATAGTTTTCATTATTGTGTGACGCGTAAGATAACATTGTTTTTTTACGAGAAAGAATGTCTAAATAAATTAAGTAGTTGAAATTAAAAAGAGATTCGTGGTTTTACAATACTTTTCGATTTCCTCTTCGTAATTATATTTTCTTCGTATCTAATTTTATAGAAACTAATTTAATTAGTCACAAATAATTGAAATGAGAAGCTTTGAGAATTTAAAACTATATTCCAAGCCTCGTATTTATTTTGACATGTAATGTGCTATTAAGTGTATGTTAAATGAGTTTTTAAATATTATAGTTATAAATAAGATAATAATGTTTAAGTCATCAGCCGAAGGCTGGTTTGAACCTTTAGAGGTTTTACTAAGTAAAACGAGGAGTCAGGTGGTTTACAACTGCCTTCCTCACTGAGTGGAAAAGTACGCTCATCAGCATGCCGGGCCCTCTGAAAAGCAAATATTTTCCACTCTTTAAATGACACTTTTACTTCATTTACCACAGGGTCTGGCTGTACAATTACTTTCAGATGAGATAACTCTGATTAGTTTATTTGGACCTATTCTGTTATTTCACATCATCAAAAGATCGTGTGAATGCACCTTTATTGTTGGACCCAGCAATCGCCAGCACGTGCTCAGTACCGTTGACCAGCAATCACCTGTTTCTTTTATTTCGCGTTGTTTTCATTTTTATTTGGTTTTTGGTTGTTTTCCCTTATTCTTTTTCAAGTTTAACAAATTAATTACAAGTTTTATTTTACAAATTACAAAACAATAAAGATCAAACAATTACAAAACATTCAAACTTAAAAATACAGAAAATAACACAATTTTTTTAAAAATTACATCTTCGCACCAACTAATTGATGCGTACTCTGCACCAACTATAAATGAAGAGAAAATGATTGTTAATCTACCTTTGTGTTAGCGAGAAATATGTCGCTTTCTTACAGATTTATTAATTCTCCAAATTGCTTTATTACACACCCAACGTCCTGGCCAGTGGTGTTCACTATCATATCGTGTCCATTTAAACAAATGCGCGGATTATGCAGTATTCCTTTTTCTTAAAGGAAACGTATAGCTCTTTCCTTAGTAGAAATAATAGGAGCCAATTCCAAAAGATTCATTATGTCGTGTATTAAACAGATGACGTGCAAAGCAAACAACCAACTAATGTGTATTAATAAACATGCAAACTATATCTACAATTAATTCTAGTGAGTGGGAGTCATCAGTAATAATAGTAAAGATGCGTTTACACGAGACGACTTTAAGGTTACAGATGATGTAAAATAACGGAATAGGTCCGTATATTTTACACCTGTATCATTGTAAAAGTACAATATAGTACAAACAAAGGGAGTTATGGTAATTCCCAATTACTATAACTTTCACTACTCAGTTAAGACATTTAACAATTCCTGAAAAAAACCCACATTGTTAGAATAGTAATACATTAGAGTAGTAATTAGACAATAAGTTGTAAATATAGCCAACGATCAATCATCTGATATTGTTTAGACGGGTGTATTTCTCCCTCTGTGTTTTCGAGCCTTTCTTCCACCTACCAAATTTCAGCCAATAATTGGGGTAGTTCTCCTTCCCATTGGCTCTCCGGGTTGGTTGAGTGGTTGGTGGGAGTGGGAGGCTTGTCAACCAGAGGTTTCCTGGTTTGAACCCAGAAAATTCACAATCAGTTCCCTTGAGACTTAAGTGTGAAATAGAAGCCGGAACAGAAATGGAAGAAGATACAAGGAGAACGAGGAGTCTAGGAGAACGAAGAGAAGAAGAAGAATGGGAAGACACTTAATTCGAGGTAATTTATTTGTTTATTTAATAATGGTTTTTAATTTCTTGTTTTCATGTTAACGTTGTGGCAAAAAAGGTTGGCTATATTTTAAAATAAGTTAGGGTAATTTAATGATAATTTTGTTATTAGTTAGATAACGTAGTTAGTAGTTAATTATTCTTTAAATATTTACTGTAAGTAAGAAGATATAGTCTTTTTATTTATTTCTCATGCTCTGCTGACAGAGCTGGCGTCCCAAAATCTTTATTTATTATTTTTTAGTTCACAATGTAAGTGTTTGCCCACCGGACTAAGTCGATGGTGGTGCACACCTCTGCCTCTTTTGCTCTTAAATGATAAGAAACAGAAATATTTATTTTAGCCCTCCAACTGACAGATTGAGTGTAAATAATTTGACACTCCACTGTCTGTGTAACGTCTAAGCAAAAGTACGTTACATTATTTGTACATTTTATATTCTGGCGCTTATTTCTTACTCTATGGTTTCACTTCGATTTAATTGCCGTAAGCTGATGCGATCTGGCGGTTTTTCATTGTACCTTTTCTGTAATTGAATTAATGTCGTTTTTTCCTTATAGGATGGTCTGTTCTATTTTGTTGGTTAACGAGATCGGTCGTGTACTGAACGTTAATTTTTTCTTGCATGTCGTAATGTGGTGAAATTTTTATTTTTATTGCTTTTTAATAAAAGTAATGCCGTTGTGTTACATCGGTCTTCATTTACTCTTACCGGATTGTACTTTTAATTACATGTTTTCGAGTCTCGAGATATCTGTGGATGAAATTTTCAAAAATGATGTTTGCTGAATATCTATTCTTAATTTACTACTTGGGTATCCAAGTCTGATAAAAATAGTCAAGGATCATGAAGTTAGGTGACCGACTGTAGTTTTGTGGGGATATCACTGGATCTTTGTATGTATCTAAGAATTTTGCTAAAGTGGATTTCAACTGTAAGTACCTTTTCCTATTATTAATCTTTTGGAGGAATTTTGTCTCGTCATGCTGAAGGAAGTCTCCTACTTGAAGTTTTTTATATTATTTTTTTCTGCAGTCAGTTCAGATCTTATCGCCTTTTTTAATTATATTGAACATTTATCTGTATTCACCTTTCAATGATCTATTTAAAAAAAAAATGATTATGTACATTACGGTTACTGTAAAATCTTATTTATTTATTCATAACTATGCTTTTCGTCATAAAGGTTGTTTTGATGTAAATTTTTTAGGAGCAACTCTTCTGGTAAAAATTTTTTTTTTAAAATGAAAATTACATTGTACGTATTTTGATACATATATTTATATATAGAAAACTTACTTAAAATAAAACTGTTTTCGGTTGTCCAACCATAATGTATTATGCGCATTAATTGTTACATTTTATTACTTTTTTTTAATAAAAACAAAAGGTTGTAATTCTGATATTTGTAGCTCAAACCATAATATATTATGCGCATTATTCGTTACATTTTATTACTTTTAAATAAAAAACAAAAGGTTGTAATTCTAATATTTGCAGCTCCAATCATAATGTATTATGCACATTAATTGTTATATTTTGTTATATCTTTTTAGGGAAGACAATGGTTGTAAATTTAATATTTGTAGTCTCATACTTATGTATTCATAATTGTTAATGTACATAATTGTTAAATATACTGGTATTCTTTATTTTCTTTTTTTTATTTTGTTTTGTGTGCTTTCTTACCAACCGTTTTCTTGTGGCTCTGTTTTATGGGCCGAGAGGGTCACATCTGTTATGGGCAGAAGGTAATAATAAATGATAAAATGTTTGTTCCTACTCTGCCAAATACGGCAACATTGCATTACTGTAACTAGAACCAGGCTCGCAATTTCTTGGTTATCAGTATGACAAAATCAATTGGTAAACAAAAGAACACAACTGAATTGTTAAAAAATAACATCAGATAAACCTCAAACTATAAATAATACACGGTGGTTTAGTGATTCCCGGCTAGGGCGTGGAAATGATAACGCGCCAAAAGCCATCGTTACAGTTTCTTAGTCCATTTTAGTCCCTAATGACCAAGCTGTTGATACGACTTTATAAATTTTTTTCTAACATCTGAGATTATTTACAGTCAGTTTAAAAACTAAAACTATAAGTAAATAACATATAAATGTTCACATGACGAAGATAATACCTAATGGTATTGCTTCGAAAATAAAAAACAAAATTATTTGTAATTTTTGAAAACATTAACTATACTACATTCAACAGTCAGTTGAGACTGTGGGAAATATAGGCGTTTCCAATTTAACATTGGTTGTAGAGAGCAATACCCTCTCCACTACTATCTCTCCAACAATCATACCTACTATTTAATTAATAACTTTTAGTTGTAATTGTAATTTAAACTAATGTTAAAATGATAAGTGACTATTATTAAAAGAATAATGTTCGGCCCTAATTTTCGATTAAAAGACACAGTATTTAAAATTATAAAGAAATGAAATACTTTTAAATAAATGTAAATAGTTACATATGTAGAATTTATAGGCCTATGGCTATGAAATGGATAGATATAGATTTTGAAAGAATACAAAAAATGTTTAATTTAATTATATCTTTCCATAGCATATAATGGTTTTCAAACAAAATGCTGTACATTACCCTATAAATAGTTCCATTCAATTGCAAATGTAATAAAAATTCCGTCACATAATTATTTCAGATAATAATGTAAACATTTTTAATCGCAAACGTAATTTGTTTCAATCATAAGTATAATATAGCCTACAATAAGATCAACTTATATTTGCATAGCGTGGGTCATGTTTTCAACACAGAATGTAACAGTGCTCTGACCAGCAATGGTATCTTCCAACTGTTGGACAGAGTATAGATAAAACATGAATAACAGTAATAGAAAAGGTAACAAAATTAATAGCGGTGATAGCAGAATACGTAAAGGAAGAAGATGTTGATAGAGATGATGTTAATGTTGATATGGAATACAACTATTTACAATGTAGGTTAGTCGGTAAATCTAAATGGAAGGTCAAGCAATTTTTTCGTTTTAGTCGTGTTACGTCTTCGCTATTGTCAAGTAAATTAAGCGCCGAAGTATTTGGGTGATCTGAGAATTTTACTTGATATTTAGAACTTAGCTGTGTAAGTTCCTATGCAACACACCATTTTTCACATACCATCGAGCATTTGTTATAATCCGTAAAACTTTCGACTGGAATCGCTGGATAATAGCAAGGTTCAATTTTGCAGCTGATTTCAAAGCGGTAACCCATAAGTCCACAGCGGTTTAAATAATTTTTTTTTTAATAACATTATTTGCAATCAGTTTAAAAATAAACTATAAACAAATCTTTTGAATTTACAAATCACAAGTTGAGGCCTCATTACCCTGAGTAAGTTACTTCTCATTATATCAATTATTCATGTGTTAAAAGAGAAAATTAAAATGTACAAAGATATTTACATTTTACAATATGGAATACTTTTTACTAAAATTTTATATACATTTAAACTCTTTCAGACAATGGAGAAGAAGTTAGGCGCCTGAAACGTTACCATGTTTTGGACTTGTCTGAAAGAGTTCAAATAAATAAATTAAAAAAAAACAATACACAGCTGAGAATATTAATTTATTGTATACAAGGAAAACCACATAATAAAATACCAAATTGAATAATAAAAAAAATATATTTCCAGACCAATAACTCAAAAATGAATTAAACACAAAAAGAAATGATTTCACTATAATTCTAAGAATTTCGTTAGAATATTGGCAAAAAATATTTTCTCTAAAAATACTAATTTTAACGCAAATAAAAATTATATCACCTTAAAGAAGAAATTTTGAAGAATATGATACGACTAAAATCAATTTATTAAAAATTTCATCAGATGTTCGTTTCCAACAATTATCAAAATTAATGAATCTACTTTGGCTGAAAAATTAAGGAATTTTATGTATGATGGGTATTTTATTCTGGATTTTTAAATTGTTAGTTCTTACCGTAACTATTCTGTCTGCATTTGTTAAAGCAGGTAATTGCATTTAAATTTGTAATGTTAAAAATTTATAAAATTATGTTTATAAAATTTTGTGTATTGCAACACTTTCGGGATCTAGTCATAGTAAGTAGATTAATAAACAACTTCTTTTAAACTTACGAACAACTATTATTCAAATACTAGTTATAAATTACTCTTAAATTATTTAAAATAGGTTAATTTAAAACAAATCTGTAGTGAAACACACGACATTCTCTGGTCAATGAAATAATGAAACTTTTTAACCAATGTTTAATCATGAGTAGGCTAAACAATGTGAAATGCAAAACATGACCTAATTTTAATCATGAGTGATTGACAATGCATATCAACCTGTATAGGACTTGAAAAATACCGTAAATTTCTAACTGGCGTTAACTAGGCTTTGTAAGAAATAATACTTGAAATGAAAGTTGTCTGTTTAATTTTGTATAACTTATTTGATAATATACTTTTTGAAGTCAACTATCTTTTAATTAAGATTAAGGCCTTAATCTTAAAAATAAAAAAATATTTGTTTTTTACCATGCAGCACAGCCCCCTCCCCACAAGTATGTCAGCAGACATTGCAGAACAGAAAACATTTAGTAAATGAGGTGAGTTTAAAAAAACCTGAGAGCCATTTTTGAGAAAGTCCTAAAATGTAAAAATATCGCAAATAAACTACTTCTTCCGGTATACCAATTTTCATGAAAACAGGAATAATGAATTTTTAACATCGGTTTATTTAATCCATGCGTCATAAGAATGTTTTGAGCTCCCGTGAATCGACGACCTGGTCTTCTAGATGAATGAGTAAAAGTGTTGTGAATATTAGTCTTGCAGTGAACAGTGCCCCTGGTATTACTATCGATTTGTATTTTTTTATTTTGTTAAAGTTACATCAGCAGCTTGGTCATAAGCGCCTACTGCGGGTTTCGGGACAGTAAGTTGGGTTTTGACTCTTTAAACTTTCCAGACCCTAGCCAGGAAGCGAACCCGGGACCTTTCTCTTTGTAGGACGGAGAGCTAGTCACTACGCCACGGAGGTGGCCTGATTTGAAATTTGTTGTTTTGTCGTTGACGTGAACGAATTAAAATAAATGTGTAGGGTGTAGTCTGTGCAGTTTAAACTGATGGCTTCTGGATTCTGGTGGTTTCCAAGTCGTGTTTGGTATCTGGTGCAAAACTTATGAATTTCTTTATGTGGTGCGGGAATACTCGAGTGCTGTCTAGGCCTATGATAGTGTTGGATATGTACCAAGGTGAGTTTGTGGTTTCCAAGTATTTCTCATTAAAACGTCTGAATTGTATCACTAGCACTGTGACTTGTACCCTAGAGTTCAGGACATACGGGATACATCCCGTATGGATTGACCACTGTTTTATAAATTATGGTATTAACTTCTGTCCATAATAGACAGGTGGAGTGTCAGATTATTTACACTCAATCTGTTCGTTGTAGGGCTAAAATTAATAGTTCTGTTTCTTATCACATGGTCAGCCAATTAAATGACTGAATCATTTAAGAACAGAAGAGGTAGAGGTGTAAAAGACACTAATCAGTTATCTTACTCTGAAAGTAATGCATTTCATTATACAGCCAGACCCTGTGGTGAATGAAGTGAAGGTGTCATTTGCAGGGTGGAAAATATGTGGTTTTCAGAGGGCCCGACATGCTGATAAGCTGATAACCGGTAAACCACCTTTCTCGCCAATACAGGTTCAAACCAGCCTTTCTGCTGATGACCTAAACAACGGTATTAACTTATTTTGGGCCGACAGTTTACATTTCCCGTTAAACATTCAGTACCACTGTTGGTATTTGAGATGTCGCTACTTTTTTGCTCAGTTTGTTAGTCCTCCACGTTAGGCCCCTCTCCAAGCGAAGTCAAAGATTTTGCTGTATCGGATTGTTTACCGTTTTAGTGTAATTGTGATGTTTTATCTCTTAACATTTGTCTACAGAGTTTAGTTTAGCTTCAATTAGTGATACACTTTATTTTTAAATGGAATAGATTAATGGGTAATATTTCATTAGTGTCATTCACTCATGATTAAAATAAAATTAGGTTATTTTTTTCATTTGACATTGTTTACTGCTCATTATGAAATATCTAGTGTGAGTGTTTCATAACAGATGTTTTATTGATATATTTATTGATTTAGAAACTTATTTAATTTATGTTCTTTCTAGTTAAAGGCCAATTTTAGACAATGTGAGGAGATTTTAGACGTTTCTGTAAGCTCTTTTTGCAGCCCACATTTTCAGCATTCGCTCACTGTAGGCTTTTCTCCTTTCTTCTGTCCGGCCACTTATCTGATTTTGCTCTTCATTAAATTTCGTAATTAGTTGTCTGAATTTGGTTTGATTCATTAACTTTTTTCGGTTTATTCCAGTTTGTTTATATCCTTTCTGACTTCTGTGTCAAACACCATAGGTCTACTGTTTAGTGCCTTAAAAATTTGCTTTATCAACCGGTTGTCATCCATCTACACAGGTGTTCGTTAAATTTTTTTTTCTAATTAGTTTCCGTTAATCGTTTCATTAACAGTTCTTCTCGACCTCGTAACCTATATTGTTCGTCTATCTTCGGATCCATTATCTTGCGGAGGATCTTTCTCTCAAATTTATCTTAGACCAGCCTTTCCGCCCATTATAAATATCATTATATATATCTTGGAAGGGAACTTTTGATGAGTCAAGGTAACCAGGATGAACTATTGTTAATTCGTCCGATCTTTTGACACGGTGAGAGGTAAAACTATCGTCATCTCTGTCGCACTATGTCCCTCTCCATGAGCTGCAAGCCACGCTCCGTTTTCCCCTCTTCACCCAATACCGCTGTGCTGTAGTAGTGCAGGGAGAGGGTGTGTTAGTTTCTCGTTCCATTCTTCAGTCGGCATCAGATGCCGATTTGTTTACCGTTTGATAAATTGTTGGAAAACATACCAACAAAATCAGATACAACGCAGAACGACAGTCTGTCGTTCTGCGTGATTTGTTTACGTTTGTCTCTGTCGATATTTCGTTCAGTCGATATTTTCATTGTTCGGTATCTAACATTAATTGGTCTGTCTTGCCTTCTGTTCATATTTTATTTGTAATTTACTTCCATTGTTTATCTATTTTCCGTCTTTTTCATTATAATATTTTAGTTTTAGTATGGCTAACCGAGGTAGGGTAACGAAAATTGGTCAGGGTTCCGCTTTTAAATCACAAAGTCGCATGCTTATTAAACGGTTGCAAGACTACTTCGGTAGGGAGTCAGAAAACGGTGGACCTTTTATACCAGTAAAAAAAATTACACAGCGAGTGTCTGACGCTTTAAATATTAGTAGGCAATCGGTATCAAAAATTATTAATGATCCAGTAGATGTTACTCCCGGGAAGAAAAGGCCTCGCGTGAAACCGGTTTCAGAAGTGGACGATTTCAGTCAGACTGCTATACGCAATGTCATTTATGAATTGTATCGAGATAGGGAACTGCCAACATTAAGGAAAATATTACGAATTGTAAAGGAAAGGGTTATTTTTTCTGGTGGAAAGACATCGTTGTGGATGATTATTCGTTCGTTAGGATTCAGATGGAGAAAAATTAATAATCGGAAGTTTTTAATGGAACGATCTGATATTATAAACTTGCGATGGACTTTTCTAAATGACATTCGTAAGCACAGTATTGACAAAGTCGTCTTCTTAGATGAAACGTGGGTTAACGCGGGTCATGTTAGCCGAAAATCGTGGACTGATGATACAACGCGGAGTTGCCGAAAAGAACCTACGGGAAAAGGTGGCCGTTTAATTGTGATTCACGCTGGTACCATCGCAGGGTTTGTACCGAACGCATTCATGATATTCCGTTCCAAAAGAGATGGAGATTGCCATCGGGAAATGAATGCGGATATTTTCACGGAATGGTTTGATAAATTGTTGGAAAACATACCAACAAAATCAGTGATCGTCATGGACAATGCGCCGTATCATTCGGTACAAACCAATAAACCGCTAAATCAAGCGTCGTTGAAAAGAGAGGTAGCAGAATGGCTCCAAAAGAATAATATTCCGTTTGATGAAAATTCCCGGAAATGCCAGCTTCTCGAAATAGTCAAATCCAAAAGTATAGTGAAACGCTTCAAAATAGATGAACGTGCTAGAGAAAATGGACACACTGTTATTCGATTACCACCTTATCACTGTCGGTTTAACCCAATAGAACTGATTTGGGCCCAGATTAAGGGTAACGTGGCGGATCGAAACAAACTGTTTACAGTAAATGAAGTTGAGCGGCTATTTCGTGAAGCTGTCAATGAGGTAACACCTGATGACTGGAGAAAAGCTGCGGCTCACGCTGAGAAAGAAATTAAAGAAGTGCAAGAAAAGGATGGTGTTATCGAAGCAGCTGTTAATGACTTAATAATAAATTTACGCAACGGCTCTTCAACTTCCGATAGTGAATTAGAAAGTGTGACTTCTGGTTCGGTTATTGACACTTCAGAAGACGAGGAAGAACCACAACCTGGGACAAGCGGAGTCGAAGGCGTGTACCCGTTATCGGAAAATTCCGATTAATAAATTACTATAATTTTTCTTTATATTCTACATTTTTTCTATTAGTAAATTTTTAAGTTAGATTATAGTTGCTTCCGATTTATTAATAGCTTTACGTTTAGTACTGTACATATTGCATTCCATGTAAATAATACAGTTATTTTAATAGTTTAGTAGTAGTAGTGTTTTAGTAATTTTAGCGTAGTAGTTTTAATAGTTTTGTAGTTATTTTTTAATAGTAAGTGTAAATAGGTTCCCTTCGTAAATAGGTTATAGGCTACATACTTTCGCGTAAATAAATATAGACAAGCAAGGCAGATGTTGACAAAGAATGTTTGTGACCGGCCTCGAGGAGTTTTCTTGTGTCGAGCAGGTAAAACTAAAAATCTCGAGTAATGCCGATTGGAAGTAGGCGAGCCTCTGGCGCCTTAAAACCGGGGTCTCTCGACTGAGGTATGGCAACCCTGACAACAGAGTCCACTATCTTATTATGGAAAGGTTTTATTACTTTAAGAAAAATTGAATGAATGTTTGCGCGTGCGAAAGCCTGTACACGTGCACACAACAGGACGAGATGTGCGACACTGGTGAACTGAGAAATAGTTGCGCATGCACGCACAGCCCCATGTGTTGGAGTTGTGTTCAGCTCGCCCCGCCTTCGTACGGTGGTGGAAGGCGACTGCCTCGAGATTCCGTGTCAAAAGTTTCCCTGAACAGAGTATAGTAGGTCACATATAACTGTTGTTTTGTAGGCCATAATGATTCCATCCCTCCCTATTTTCGTTTATTTAACTCATGATTGTTTACTCATTTTTTCCAGTAACTTAAAACTCTGCATTTTTTTCAAGAAATCAATCTCATGTTTATTACTGGAGGATAACTGAGCAATTTTTTTTGTATATTGTCTTCTTCTGTTTACAATATTTCAACATTCTCTCAGAAGTTGCCTTCAGTTTTTTCTGACATGTTGATTTTCATTTTTGTTGGAATTTCCAACCCAAACATTTTACTACTGAATCCCTTTTTATTGCAACAGTCATTTTCTGTAAACCGAAGCTGCTTTCTACGGTTAAACTTTATTCTGTTCTTATCGTTACAAATTGTTAATATTTGTATATTTAACCTATTGTTAGTCATTCTCTTTAGGTGACCTCCTTCTGATTGATTGCTTTATTTCATGCTCTTTGTATAATTTCAACACATGTGGTCCATATTGTAACACAGTTGAAGATTAATCTAGAAATGGTAAATGGAGGAATAGGTTGTTTATTTATATTAGGTTGCCGTTTTTTTGTAAGGCCCATTGGACCACTTTAGTCAAATAATATCAGTTCCTCAAATTCCTCCTAATCCTCTTCCAGTAGTTTTTCATTCTCTGGGATCTAGCAGCTCGTTCACATCTGAAAAAACTCTAGGGTCCTGTATTTTCCTAACCGTTTCTTTGAACCTGATATTTGTGTGTTTGATCGCTTTCAGGTTATCGGATTTTTTTCAAGGTCCTCCAATGTTAGGTTCAGCTCCACTAAGTCCTTCTTTACTTCACGAATCTAAGCCCGCCCCGACTTAAGGACCCACATATTCTATTAGTTGTCTGAGGATTCTTGTTTGTGGAGTTTTTATGATGTGTTAGTATACCGTATTCACTGTAAGAGCTATCCCTGTCAAGGTTGTCCAACTGTAGAACGTATAGGATGTTTCAGAATTTATATCAACACTACAATAAGTTACGAGTTCATTAACTCTCGTTTCATCTAGGTAATAAATTGTTCGTCCTATTTTCCTAAACTACCTTAATTTTTTTTAAATATTCCCTTCTCCACAATCTACATGGGTCATCCCTTTCCCAAACTATATTTTTGAGCCCTAGTTTTAAAAAAACCAAAACCGATTGATTTAAAAATGTTGTAAAATGATGTTGTTTTAAAGGTAGGTAAACCGGTATACTCATTTATAACTGATCACATTTCATTTAAGGTCGAAACTTCATTACGTCGAAAAACTGTGCACTTGTCTAATTGACGTTTTCACAAATTCATCGCACTCCTCCACAACTGGTTTGCTTCTTTTGCGTATCTTGTTTGGTGCTACCAGTTTACCAATGCTGTGAACACTAAATTTAGACACACCACTTAACTCCGATGTCATTTTTGTTCAATATCTTTGATGGGTAAAGAGGAATTTACATATCCAAAAATTAAATAGGCCTACATTTGAAATAATTGTTTTTATCCAATTTTGTGCTCACAACAGAGAAGTTTACGGCTGTTAGCGCCTGTTCTACCGGATCTGTTTGTAATTTGTTCAGTTGCTCTGTTTGGATAATTTAGACCCGCGCACTATCTACCGGGGATAAATCAAAGTATTCGATCTACATTTTCGACCAGATCTCACCCCACCCACGTCCTTAGTACGATTCCTTTTCCACTCAATCTGCAGTTGGCTTCGGTTACCTGTACATCATCGTCTAAGGCGGTCGTTGTCCAACTACCAAACGGAGTATGTTGGAGTACTTTTTTGTGCATAATTTTGTATCGTTTACTTGAACTCCTGCTTGTAAAAACGTTCTTAACTTGTTTTGTGTCGTGTTATGCTATTTGGTGTTTCTTCGCATTGTTTACTAATATCAATGCTGTCATCGTAACTGAATCTACATGATTGTACCCGTCTGTTGTCAATATCAAGTAAGTGCCTCTATTTGTACGTAATATTAATTTTAACTCTAATAGTGAGAGTTCTGTACCCATATAAAATTTTCCTGTCCTTGATTTTTCCCCCGTTAACAAGTTTCCCCTCATGTATTCGCTTGGTCGTAAACATAGATCCCGATAAATAACGGCACTCATTTCAAAGTTTAATATAGAACAAAATGCTTAAATTAAAATTTCAAAACACCATACACGTAACAAAACAAAATGTAATTTACACTGTGCGCAACACAATATAAGTATTACAAATAAAACAATGATTGTGTGCTTACACTTGAAAGACCGAACGTAAGGTGAATTGTTAATGAATTAAAAATAGCATTGTATTTCAAAATGGCTGTATATAGGCGTCCAAGGCATCTAACAGCTTGTAATTATTTATAACTGTCATAAATTCTCTTATACAAGATAATATAAAGTCCAGCCGTTCTTAGTTTGCTCCTACTGTCAACAAACCAAAGTCAACTACTACAGGGGGCATGCTAGATTTCGCAACTTTATGGATGTCGTATTCCTATTAAGTTAACTATGTTTTAAATTATAAGTATTTCAAGTAATTACTTAAAAAATCAGTCATGATATGATGTAGGCCTGATTATTTCATTTATAAAAATACTTTTAAAAGTATTTTGTTGTTACTTTTTAATCAGCGTGTACTCATTTCTATGTAATGCGCATGCTCAGTGACGTCATTATTTGTTTACATTAGGAGCAAACTAAGAAAGGCTGGACTATAGATAGGTTATTGAATGATAATGAAAACATGAAGAGTGTGTTGAGGTTCATGCGCCACGCCCACATACACACCTCCAGTAGGCCTATTACTCACCACTGCAAATGCATCCGTAGAATAGCTCTTAGAATGAACAGAGTATATGCTAACTTTGATCATTAATTGTAATTATTAATTTTGTCAATCAACTATTGTAATAAGTTGCAATAAGTTTGTTTATTATTTATTAAGCACAGATCTCGAACGAACTTAGGCTTACGGATTTACTGTACAATATATTTTTCTGAGGTTTTTTCCCTGTTTTAAAATGTACTTGCACTGAACCTTTTATTGTTAAAATCGTCTATTGTTAAAATCGTTGTTAAAATCGTAGTCTATAGGATTGAGGTTTGTAAACTGTGTTTTGCTGTAATGTGGCCATTTACGCCTCTACCACTGTTCTTGGAATCGTTTTTCTTGTGGTAAACATTCCTCGATGAAAAGAAGAGTTATCCAAATATCCCTATTCTATCCTCTATATGAGTTTTTTTTTGCTGTATGTTCCCAAAAATTTAAATGATTAACAAATTTAATTCACCAGTGTCTTGTCTTGAGTAAGCTCGGTGTATTTTTTCAGAAGTTTGTGTATTCTCGAAAAATAAATTCAAGCCAAAGTTTTTCTGCAATTTTTATACTCTTTTGCCCAAAATGAACATACAGAGAAAGAAAGTATTGTTTCCAAGTCGATTTGTAGAAATACAGTTCCCCCCCCAAACCAGAAATGCACGGTTTCAGGACCTCTGAACTCTAAAAACATGTGTAACCGTGTGTGTGTGTACAAAATATGCCAAGGATGGAATAGGCTATTGTACGAAATTGAAACTTGAAACGTAAATTAGATATTATCTTTAGGGGACCGAACATTTTGATCAAAAATCAGTCAATAGGAAGAATAATAGTTTATTTGTACAACTTTTCACTTTTTGAAATTTTCTACGACTTTTAAACGAATTCTAAGATTTTATTTTAAAATCGCCTCATTTGCTACATATGTTGTGCTGTACAAGATAGGGAAAGCACTATGTATGCTGAAATTTTTGGAGGGCTGTGCTCTCGTAGTAAAAAGTTGTTTTTTTAGAATGCGGGCTTCATTTATGCATTTTAGGGCAAAATAATGTATATACAGTTACTTGAGTCACGAGTTTGCCCTTGTTTGCAACGAGGGGTAAAGGGGGAAAAGCATCAGTGCGCATGCGCGACTGCTTTAATTTCAGTGTAACAAACAACAATTATGCTAAAAGTACCTAGAGCATATGCAGTAAATCGCGGAACCTTTTGTAGGTTAACGGTACGAATATAACTGTTTGTTACCGTAAACAGAAATGTTAGTTTCTCAAAAAAGTATGCAGACTATTCACAGTGCTACACGAAATCTATTATGCAGTGTACTGAATTGCTGTGAAGTTGAAGCTAAAAAAAAATGCTTTTCCCTGCCTCTTAACAAAAGCCATGAGCGAGTGGCTAAGTACAGTGATGTTTCTTTTTCCATAATTCGAAAAATAAAGAAGGAAATTAAAGACGTGAAGAAGCTATTCTTCAACAGTTGTTGTTGACACCTGGTGAAAAAAGGAAACTGTTAGGTAGATACTAGTGAGACTGATAGTGCTGACGCCGGTGACAGCGATAGTAAAGAAGGCGATTCATTCGTAGAAAATATTGATCCAATGAAAATGAGGTAGCTGTAAAATTACAGTAAATCAAGCATTTCTAGCCATGTAATGGAGCTATAGGCAATATTACAGGTCACATGAAGGTTTATGAAGAAAACATTTTCTCGGAATAAACCAAAACTTACAAAATGTAAGTAGAAACTGCACGGTAGTGAAGTGTAAGACTGTTGAGGTTGGCAGCACTGGCAAATTTTCATTTCCCTTCCCCACAGCCCATCCATACGCTAAAGGCAACCTCGTGACTTCAGTATCTAGAATATGTAATTAAAGTTGTAGAACATTTGAAAACCTATTACTTTTATTTGAAACATTTTTTCTACAATGCTTAGTTTAGCGGCAACTAGTGACTAACTCTATTCTGCGTCAAAATCGGTTAAAATATTGGCGTTTTTAAGATTAGGCTCTATTTATTTCATGAAAACAGTCTAGATATAATCACAGTTAAAGGAAAAAACGAAGCTAAACAGAACTTTTATGTGTAGGATTTTTTCTACGGAGCGTCAATTAATGATATTACGGTAGTCTATTTTTAAGTTCTACAGAGGTTGATTTTTATTTTCCGTCATTCACTCATGATTAACATTAGTTTACGCTTCATTCTACATTGTTTACGAACGATTAAACATAGGTTACTTGTTTTATATTTTAAATTGGCAAGAGAAAGTCGTGTGAGTGTTACACATCAGGTTTTTAATTGTTCTGTTTGTAAAATCGCTTCATGTACTTGAACAAACTGGTCTAGAATAATTTTGGTGAAATCAGCTACACTAATCGTTTGTTAAAAAAAATCTCCAACGTTTCCTTCCGACAGCATGTAGTAATTGAATAATAATATTTCATTAAGGAAAATAAGAAAAAAAATCCTGAAGCATTAATATTTCACTCTGATCGACTACTCAAATTTAATAATGAATATAATTATTATTGCGGGTCTTAAGAACAATTTCCCCCGTAAATTATAAAAATTCTTTTGGCAATATCTTTCTCTTGCTTATATGAATATATAGGAAGGAAAGTATTGTTTCCATGTCGATTTTTCGAAATCGAGTTTTCACTGGATCTACACGTTTTCAGACCCCCTGAACCCAAAAAACATGTTTTTTGCGATTGGTCTGTGTGTGTGTGTGTGTGTGTGCGTGTGCGTGCGTGCGTGTGTGTGTGTGTGTTTGTGTGTGTGTGAACAAAATATCTCATGAACGGAGCATCATACAAACTTGAAACTTACGAGCTTAAGCTACATACCACTACCGGACCCGACACGAACATTTTCATAAAAATCGGTCAACTGGAAGTAGTAGTTTATTCGTATAATTTTTCATTTTTTTGCGATTTTCTCAAAAACTGGTCCTACGATTTTTTTTAAATCGCCTGTTTTATTCAATTTTTTATTCTCTACAAGATAGGGTAGGCGCCATGTTTGCTGAAATTCTTGGTAAGGCTGTTTTCACGTAAAGAAATAGTTTTTTTAAGATTACGGCTCCATTATAAATTTTATCCCAAAAATGTATATAATAAAAGTTGTAGAGAATTCTAAAACCTACAACTTTTATTTCAAACATTTTTTTGTATAACGCTTACTTTAGCAGTAATTAGCGATTTTCTGTTTTTTTCTCACGAAAACGTGTGAAAAATCTATTTTTTTAAGATTTCGGCCTTAGTATGCATTTTACGACAGAAGTGTATATAATTAATTTTATAGAAAATGAAAAGATCTACAACTTTTATATAAAGCATTTTTTTCTACAAAGCCTAGTTTAGTGTGAAAGAGTGATTTTCCGTATTTTTAAGCCAAACTGAGATCGATTTACATTTTGCGTCTTTCACTCATGAGTAAAATTAGGTTATATTTATCCAAGATAGGTTTTTTGTTTTTATTACTAATGTTGCATTATGTTTGTTGCATTATATTGTTAATTATTTGCATTGGCAAGAGAAATTTGTGTGAGTGTTTCACACCAGATTTTTTTAAATGTTATCACTCGCTAACCGTGAGAGCAGTTTAGTTTTATCTGTCATACAATTCATTTCATTGTTGCAGGTAAACTTCTTCAATGTTTTGATTGTTACGATGCAATGGATGATATCGACGAACCCATCACCTGTACACATCCAGGGATAGGTTTGTGTACACGGAGAAAAATTAGAGATATAAGGCCAGACTTTTTAAGGGTTTCTTTGGGTAATTCTACAGAAGACATACCTGTATGTATGGATTTCCGTGCCTCAGGTAATATTGGAATTACAATTTACTCGTTACACATTTTTGTTAGAGCGGTATACTGTTCGCCAACTACGGCGGCATGTAGGGAGGGTAGCGGGACTGAGAGAGAACGTGTTGCGTCCGCCTTTCCCCTCAACTCATTTCAATCAGTGCACGGTGTTCAAGAGCAATAGTGACAATACGCGGTACGGTAGGGCACTCTGCCGGCCAGTTTCGTTCACTACACTCTAACAAGCTCATTTTTCATCAAAAAATTCTGAAAATTTACTTTCGCTTCCTAATGGATCTTTTTTTATTACAGTAAAAATTTTATTATTATACTCTGATATTTATATAAGATACGCTCGTACAAAGTTAGACGTTTAAATCTCATCGCATATTTTGCGTATCACGTAGGCTAATATAACTTCTTTTCCAGGATTACATAATATGCGTTTTATTATTTTGTTATAACATATACAATTTTATCTGTAATATGATGTATGTAGGGCAGAAAGAGAAATAATAAACGAGCTTGAAAAAATCACTTTTTGAAGGGAAGTCAAAGATAGATCATAGTGTCTGGTGTCTACTTCCTGTTAATATTCCAAGAAGCTGAATCAATTTTAATAGTTGTGAATTTTATACACAATATCAGTTGTTTGACATTTAACAAAAAGAACCGTATAGTAAATATAACAGAATGAGGTTATGACGTACCTTTCTTTTGGGCATGTCAGAACTTATGGTAGATACATCACTTAGAAAAAAACTTATTGCCTATTACCCTAAAATGAATCGCAGACATTTTCCCCGTATTTTGTGCGCGCGCAAATAATTTTGACGGGGTGTGGCTTTCGACAGCGACACCAATGTCAAAACGATTACCGCATGAACACAACACAATGAGTAGTGAGTACTACTTTAGAGGCAGCCGGTATCAGGCTACGACGCTGTGGTGGGGGAGCTTCTTACTGCGCATGTGTGGCCCGCATGCCACCGTAGTTGGTTATATTTATACACCCTTTCTTGAGCGCTGCTGTTAAATGTCAACATCTCAGCCGTTGGAAAAGGTAGGAGATTTTCGGTTGGGGAACCTATGTAGGCCTACATGAGAGATTATATTGTGACACTTATCACTAAGGTTTGTTTCGGGATCTGGGTTAAACAAATAATGAACAAACTATCGTTAGAATTACAAACGAACATTTTATTAAACACTACAAATTATAAATAGTAATAATCTATAAAAAAATTGTGATAGTCTACAATTTTTCAAAATGTCCAAAATTATTTTTCTACGCCATTTGTACCGAGTAAACACCGAAAATAAGTTCAGCTGAATTTTTGTGTGTTTGTATGTTACGGCATCACACAAGAACCGCTGATTCAAATTCAATGAATGTTCTGAGCACACTTCTGTTTGGTTGATTCTAAATCCCTCTTCTTATCCTCTCTTTTCTGTGTCGTAAGCCGTTGGTTGTGGTCCTTGATGATCTGTTTGTATTTGGGTGATTTTTTCCGTTAGATCTTCGTGAGTTAGTTCAGTTCTTGTAAATCCCTTTTGATTTCTTTGTGCCACATGTATGCGTTACCAGCGTCCGTTTTCGTCTCATTGCATAGTCAATTATTCTGCGTAAAAGTCTAGTGTTTGGTGTTTAGTATATTTCCAAAGTACGACAGTCGTTTCTTGCGCTTGGCCACTGTTATTGGTTCTATGTCTCTGCCGACTTCATCGTTAGGCAAAAGTCTGTACTGATTGTCTACCTTGTGCTTCTTATTTATGCAAGTTCTGAGTATTCTGCGTTTTACTTTTCTGCAGGTTTCCTTGATTCCTCCCCCGTCTATCCACGCTAGGTTTTCGCTGACGTATAAGATTTCGGTTCTTAAAGTCGTTATATAATATTGATCTCGCTTTTATTTTATGTTCAACTATTTTTTTTCATATATAATATGCTGGCGTTGAAAGGAGGTAGATAACAATGAATAGTTAAACCCTTGAAAGTTGTTGTTAAACCCTTGTAAGTTGGAAACCCTTGAATTGCGTACAATCTTGCCCTACCTGTATCTTACGCATTGACCAAATTATTAGAAAAGTCTTCAGAAATTTTCTTGGTACTATGATATTTATCTTATCAAAAATATTTAGCATATAAACACTTTGTCTATTATAATTATCTTCCGTGACGCTGAATATCAGACCTGACAGGAATCGAACCCGGTACCCCAACTGACCGTCCACGGCACCAAGGAAACCGTTCGAAGAACTGGCACTTTAGCTAGTCTTACTTAAATTTACTAACGAATTACACTTATTATAGTTCTATTTTTGAGAGAAGCGTCTTAGGCTATTCGAAGGAATGCAGTGGAATGGGGCTCGTAACTAGGCAACCATGATTTAGACAGTGATGGTAAATTTATGACAGACCGCATGTAAGGTTCACTCTGTGTTCAACTGTTCTACGGTTAACATCATTCGTTCCCTGAATTCCTTTCTTCTTTTTAATTGCGTACGATGAAACTGTATTTTCAATTCTACATCATTTTTACTTTCTCTTGCCTATATGAATGTAGGAAGGAAAGTATTGTTTTCATGTCGATTTTAAGAAATCGAGTTTTCACCGGATCTACACTTTTCAGACCCCCTGAACCCAAAAAACAAGTTTTTAGCGATTGGTTTGTCTGTTTGTGTGTGTGTGTGTGTTCGTGCGCGCACACACGCGCGCGCGCGTGTGTGTGTGTGTGTGTGAACAGAATATCTCACGTACGAACTTGAAACTTAAGTAAAACACCACTACCGGACCCGACACGAACAATTTCTTTAAAATCGGTCAACCGAAAGTAGTAGTTTATTAGTGTAATTTTTCTCATTTTTGCGATTTTTTCAAAAACTGCTTCTACGATTTTTTAAAAAATCGCCTGATTTACTAAATTTTTTATGCTCTACAAGTGGGGTAGGCGCCATGTCTGCTGAAATTTTTGGGGAGGCTGTTTTCTCGTAAAAATATCGTTTTTTTTAAATTGCTGCTTTAATATGCATTTTATCGCAAAATGTATATAATAAAAGTCGTAGAGAATTTAAAATCCTGCAATTTTTATTCCAAACATTTTGTTGTACAATGCTTAGTTTAGCGGTAATTAGCGATTTTTTGTTTTTTCTCACGAAAACTTGTAAAAAAGTTTTTTTAAAGATTTCAGCCTTAGCCTTTACGAAGAAAGTGTTGTATATAATTAAATTTATAGGAAATTAAGAGATCTACAACTTTTATTTAAAGCATTTTTCTGTACGAGCCTAGTTTAGTGTGAAAGATTGATTTTCCGTATTTTTAAGCCAAACTGAGTTTGGCTTCACTCATGATTAAAATTAGGTTATGTGTATTGAGGTAAGTTTTTTGTTTATTTCTAATGTTTTATTACTAATGTTAGGTTATATTGTTAATTATTTGCGTTGGCAAGAGAAAATTACGTGAGTGTTTCACACCAGATTTTTTTGTATGTTAATCAAAGCTTTCAAAACTTTACGAAATGCTCCACTCCAAGCTATAACTCCATAAATTGTAATATTGACTGAAACAGGGCAAAGTAAACTGTAAGCAAGGTGGTTACATCTAGACATTCTCTAAGTCGGCTAAAATAGTACACTAACTGTCGAGCCTTTTTGACTAGCTAATCAATATGGTATTCCCATTAAAGATTCTGGTCAAGATGCTGTATAAGAATCTAAAACTAGCATTTCCCTATGGTTTTCTTAATCCAAGGTGTTATTTCTAAGCTGCACTTATCCAATATAGAACTTTTTACTAATTTTTATAATGACTCCTTATGATAGCACTTCTTTTCGCATTGTCTTTTTTTAGAATAATGTATGGAAGAATTTTACTAACATTCGCCAAAACTCGTTAAGGGTACTCGGAACGAAAGAAATTAAAATTTTTTACAATTCCGGTTTTTTGCAAGTTATTAAAATTCACAGTATTCTACATCCAACGATATAGGTATAATTTGTTGGACGTTTTGCTTTTTTTTTATTAACAATTTGTTGAATCCTTAACGTTATTTTTTTAAACGCTACCATTTGTATAACACCTTAATTTTTTTTTTTTGAATGACAACAGATAAATAACAGGTGAGGCAGTGAATCGGGCCATTTGGCAACACTGCATACAGTTTCCTGTATTATAGTAGTATGGCTAGGAGAATGAGACTACCAACATCTTGAAGCGTCCGTTTTACCATTTAGTTACAATGGAGTCTTGGAGCGGTGCACAACGAGCATACGCTGTTAAAGGTATTATAAAAATAAAGATAGTTACGTGTTCGCGCAGCGCGCATTTCGCAATTATTTCAATATTTCGCGTAATGATCCGATACCTTCAGCCCATGCAATAAAAATATGGGTTAACAACTTCGAAGAAACAGGCTCAACACTGAAGACACGAATTGGAAGCGTAAAAAGTGTCCGTACACCAGAAAATGTTTACAAGGTGCAGGCGGCTGTGTTAAGATGACGTACGCGTTCACCTCGACGGCATGCAATATCACTCGGCATTTCTAATCGCAGTGTGAGGAGAATTTTACACAAAGATCTACAGTTCCATCTGTTTAAAATTCAGTTAGTACACGCTTTGAATAATGTTGATCACGCATCCCTACTTGCTTTTTGTAATCGATTATTGGACATGATGAATGACAACACAGATCTTCTCAACAATCTTTGGATGAGTGATGAAGCTCACTTTCATCTTTCGGGCTTCGTAAATAAGCAGAATTTTAGATATTGGTCTCGCGAAAATCCACAAAAAATACACGAAAAGCTGCTTCACAGTATTAAAGTGACAGTTTAATGTGCAATATCAACACAGGCTATCATAGGACCATATTTTTTTTGAGGATGACAATAAACGTGCAGTTACAGTGAATACACAGCGCTATGTTAACATGTTGGAGAACTGTCTTCAACCAGAATTAGTTCGTAATCCGGCTTAGCAAAACATGTGTTTTTAAAAAGACTGCGCTACCTGCCACACATCCAGGGCTTCTATTAATGTTTTGCGACGCTTGTTTCCCAATCGCGTCATTTCTAAGAACAGAGACATTTCATGGCCAGCCAGATCACCAGATCTCTCTGCACTTACTATTACTTTCTATGGGGACACTTAAAATCACGTGTTTTCCAATCTCCACCGCCTCAAAATGTACGGGAACTTAAAGAACGGATACGTGAAAGAGTGGCACGAATTCCTACAGCCACATTACAAAATGTGATTAGTAACCTTCGTGCACGAGTTCAAGAACGCGTGTGACAAAATTGAGCACATCTTTATGATATGATTTTCAAGTAATTTATAAAAAATTGTAAATATGTAAGTATTACTTGGTATATTCTAAATTTAATTAAACTAAATTTTTTAACCCTCCTCACTGTGTTTTCATAATCGCCCGATTCACTGCCTCACCTGTTACGTTATTCTTTGTTTTAAAACTTTAAGTTAGCACCAGACCACGTGTGAATATAATATTATTAACCTGTGAACTGTAAAAATACTATATTGAATTACTTAACGTATAATGTGATTTCTTTTAGTTTTTCCTTATTCAACGGACCTTGTTTTCCGTAAATAGCAATTTTTGACCCATAAGGAACATTATCTTACCCAACTGTGAATGGATTTTAATGAAATTTTTGTACAGCCTTTTATACCATAATTTCAATGTACTGAGTTAATATTACAGTAAAATAATGTGTTAAATATCTATTTTCCATTTCAACAGGTAAGCTATGATTTTCAAAAGTGGTAATTCAAAAACAAATAATGCCTTATCTTCCTAACAATATATTACAAATATGCTACTAATTCTGTGGGTGTAGAATACCCTGATAAGTAACCACGAGAAAATTGGACAGGATAACTTGAATAGTTTGAGAAAATGTTTCTTACAAGAACATTACGGAGACAGGCATTCCGGGTCCCCTTAACATCGCTGTTATTCTGGCTTTTAATTGCCGGCAGTTAAAATAGGAATACATTTTCTCCAACCTTATTCAGAGTAGTCGTATCTGGCATATCAAACGGCTGTTTGATTGGCATTACAAATCAAATGCAAAGGGTAGTTCTACTTTCTTCTCAAATTGATAACTTGTCGTTGAAAACCAATCAGTTTTCTTCAAATTCGTTAGGTAATTTTTGCACTAGAGGTGTACAACGCTGCAGTGCAAACCGATTTTTTTCCATCATGTGCCTACACCATCCGTCGCTGACTTTAAATCCATCTTCTGATATGCTTCGTGAAATTTCTTTTCCTTTATTGAATTTGTTGATTCTGGAAAACCCTGCTCACGCAGTACAGAATTTAGCGGTCGATACGCAGATCACTGACCTAATTGGGATAATCTCGCAAGATAATGCCCGTAACAGACAGGTGGAGCGTCAAATTATTTACACTCAATCTGTTCGTTGCAGGGCTAAGATAAATAGTTCTGTTTCTTATCACGTGGTCAGCCAATTAAATGACTGAATCATTTAAGAACAAAAGAGGTAGAAGTGACACTAATCAGAGTTATCTCCTCTGAAAGTAATGAATTTCATTATACAGCCAGACCCTGTGGTGAATGAAGTGAAGGTGTCATTTGCAGAGTGGAAAATATGTGGTTTTCAGAGGGCCCGGCATGCTGATAAGTGTACTTTTCCATTCGGTGAGGAAGGCAAAGTAAACCATCTCACTCATCGTTTTACTAAGTAAAACCTCCACAGGTTCAAACCAGCCTTTCGGCTGATGACCTAAACAACTAGCAAAATAGAGCGGGGAGTACGAATAACGACACACGGGTAGATAATAACTACTTGATCCGTGTGCAAATGGCGTTAGCAATTGTGCTAGCTCATTTTATTTAGTCCCGTTGATTTATATTCGATTATAATTAGTTTATTAAATGAGTATCAATTTGATTGTAGTAATTGTAATATTGTAATTTATTATCAGCCATAAGAAAGACTATTATTTGTAATTTATAGTTTGTAATTCTAAACGTTAGTTTGTTAATTTTATGTACTCAGATCCCGGAACGGGCCTTAGCAATTAATTGATTTTAAGGGTGCGCCTCAGAAGTACGAGAAAATCGCCGAGCGATTTCAGTTGCTACTGCTAGGTGCGCTCTCATAATCTCAGTATTGTGTAGGTAAAAGTGGGGGCATTTAAAGGCAGTAGTAGGAGCTGTAGATCAACGTGTGCTGTTATGCATGCGAGCATCTGTGGTCCGGTGTTGCCAAAAGGCTGACTATATTAACAATAACATTGCCTTACTGTCAGCATTAACATAAGCAAGTATGTCGAATGATGCCAACCATATGAAATAAAACTAGATTGCCGTATTCTAAGACTACTTACTCTACTACTAAATTATTACTAAAAAATATTTGTATTACAACTTATATTGTTAGGTATAATTTGGTTACAGGTTCTTAAAAACTCATAATAAAAATATTAAATATTCTACTCTCATAAATAATACAAAATCAAACGGAACTCTTACTTTCATTTACAAATTAATATTAGTATCTGTACAGAATTTAAGTTTTAATAATTATTATATTTTAAAATTCAATGAAATTTCATTATTCAATTTGGTTCTTAAGAATTTAAAAACGAAGACACGTTTAATTTAAAGAAATCTAATTTTTAACCTAGGCCTCCTTTAATTTTTATTTTATTTCCTTTAGAAATTATTTTATTTCTTTGTTATTTTAAGTTCAACTAAATGTTGTGACATTTTATTAGCAAGCGTAACAAAATACTCTTCCTAATTACAAAAATATTTCTGTAACATACTTTTTATGTAGGCCTACAGATACCGCTTTTTGTTTACTTCTCTTAAAAATTTTAGTTCACTTAAAAAAGTTTAACGCGCTCGTTTTCTAGAAAAAACTACTCGAAAGCTGGAAAGATATAGCCTATTGTAAAAATAAACATTTTACTTGAATGCTGCTAAGACGACTGTAACAATTTTTAGTGGTACTTTTTGTGAGTGGATTTTGAAAACAATAATCATTCCACATTACAACTTATTGAAGACAATAAGTATTTACCATTTTACATATCAAGAACACACTCAGCGATTAGAATACATCAACTAAAGCTTACAATTAAAAACTTAGTATGATAATAAATGAAACAAAACTAAATACCGCTAATATAGTAAATTACACTACTGCTAAAAAGTAAATTTAGTTTTTATGAAAAAGCAGGTGTTTATAAGATCAAATGTGATTCAGAAGATTGTAATAACTTTTACATCAGGTTGATATCTAGGTCCTTTTAAAAATTATTTCAAGAACATTTGAAAGCTTATAAAATATGGTAAACAAAAATCTAATAATGCAGAAAACATTCAAATAAATAACCATACATTTTCTATAGTAACACACTAACTGTTTTGGAAACAAAAAACAACAAATACAAAATTCAAACTTTGGAGAAAATTGAGATAAAGAACAATAATGATAATTTAATAAACGAAAAAACTCAATTTAATCATGATTAAATCACTAATAACTAATTTAATGATTTTATACTGGTTAACATTGATTACAGTACGCCCTCTGTTAATCGACGGGTAGTCAACCGAAGGGTATTTGTTAATGAATGTTTAAATAAATAAATTTTTTTATGATTTTTGTATAAAATAATTTCTATTAAAACTCTAAAATGTAGCAGTAATTGCATAGGTAAAATTATAATGCTGATTTGTACTTATTTCATTGTTACATTGACATGCGTGTTTTACTTTGAAATGTGTGTTTATTTCACGTATATTTACGTGTACCGTATTTATATACACTGAAGACGGCAGACTGCTGGAAACATGCCGAGATGTGTTTTTGAACTGAAGTTTATACTATATACGAGTACTTTATAGCCTAAAAAATGTTTTAATTTTATTTCGAATCCAATAAACACAATTTCTTGTTATTATTATACACGCACACGAATTACACACAAAAAATAATTATGCTGATATCAAAATAAAGTAACTATGTAAAATGCTATATACTCATAACATGAAAAAGTTAAAAAATTCAATGGATCACTTTTGTTTAACACAACTTGTAATTTTTGTTTCATTAGCCACAGCAAACAGCGTAGGCTCTCCATTCCTTCAGATGTAAAACGTCGTAATGAGATTTCATACAAACTTGTCCTTCGCATGTTGGCCCTACTAGAACTATTGAACTTTAATGTAGGTTGTGATATTTTCCATATAGGCTATATCCACCATATTTGATGCAAAAATTAGCCCCCAAAAAACTCAGTACAACTGTTTTCCCCAGAGGAACTGAAATCAGGGCGAAATTTTTCGTTAGCTGTAACTCGTAAATGAAGCGTTTGCGGACATTATGTTTATATGAACTTTTTTCTTATTTTTAGCTCTACAATAATTTACAAAATCATTTTACCATAATTTAAAACCAGCCTGTTTACTAACAACATAAATCAATACCTCTCCAAATAACAAACATTAATTAAACAAATTAAAAACAATAATCATTCCACATTTAATACCTATAAGACAATAAATATTTACCATTTAACAAAAAATGGTACACGTACATATTATCAAAAACAGACACAGCGATTACAATCTATAAACTGAAACGAAGATCTTATTTAAAAACCTAGTAGACCTACAATCATAAATGAAACAAAACTAAATGCCGCAAAAATAGTAAATTGCACTGCTGCCTACATATACATTAGGTAATTTTTACATAGCATTATGTAGTAAATGACATTACCGCTAACATAGTAAAACTAAATACAGTTAATAATATATAAATAGTAAATTTAGTTTATATGAAGAAGGAGGTGTTTATAATATGAAAATGTGATTCAGAAGATTGTGATAATTTTTACATCAGGATAATATCTAGGTCCTTTTAAAAATGATTTTAAGAATATCTACAATCTTATAAAATATGTTAAACATAAATCTAATAATACAGTGTTTTTTCCAATAAGCAACCCGATCACTCAATGAGATGAAAATTATATGACGTATAAGTAAGATGTAGTACATCTTGTACAGATCCAAGCCGATCATTCCTGAGAGAGTGTAGGTAATTAAACCCCAACCATCAGATTACACCGACAACCACTGTCTAGTATTCATGAATCCGTGTAAAAGGAACTACCTTTACTAGGATATGAACCAGGAACCTTCGTCTCCGAAAATCAGCAGTTAAACAGCTGACTCGCGGCGGCGACTTTACCTCTAGACCAATCCGGTAAGTTTTATTTAATGAAACATATTTTTACTTTCTCTTGCCTATATGAATGTAGGAAGGAAAGTATTGTTTTCATGTCGATTTTTCGAACTCGAGTTGTCACCGGATCTACAAGTTTTCAGACCCCCTGAACCCCAAAAACACGTTTTTAGCGATTGATCTGTGTTTGTGTGTGTGTGTGTGTGTGTGTGTGAACAGAATATCTCAAGAACGGAATATCGTGCGAACTTGAAACTTGAAACTTAAGTTACATACCACTACCGGACCCGACACGAACATTTTCATCAAAATCGGTCGACCGGAAATAGTAGTTTATTCGTGTAATTTATCACTTTTTTGCGATTTTCTCAAAAACTGGTCCTACGATTTTTTTAAAAATTGCCTGGTTTACTAAATTTGTTATGCTCTACACGAAAGGTTAGGCTCAATGTTTGCTGAAATTCTTTGTTAGGCTGTTTTCACGTAAAAAAATAGTATTTTTAAGATTGCGGCTTTAATATGCAGTTTAGCGCAAAACTTTACATTATAAAAGTTGTAGAAAATTTAAAATTCTACAACTGTTTCGATCATTTTTTGTATAACGCTTAATTCAGCGATAATTAGCAATTTTTTGTTTTTTTCTCACGAAAACGTGTGGAAAATCGTTTTTTTTGTATGACTTCGGCCTTAGTATGCATTTTATGACAAAAGTGTAGGCCTATATAATAAAATTTATAGAAAATCAAAAGATCTAAAATTTTTATTTATAAAATTTTTCACTACAGAGCCTAGTTTAGCGTGAAAGAGTGATTTTCCGTATTTTTTAAGCCAAACAGGTTGATTTTCATTTTGCGTCTTTCACTCATGATTAAAATTAGGTTATGTTTATTGAGGTTAGTTTTTTGTTCATTTGTAATCTTTTATTACTGATGTTAGGTTTATTGTTAATTATTTGCATTGACAAGAGAAAGTTGTGTGTTTTACACCAGATTTTTAACCTGATGAAGCGGTGCGCACCGCAAAAGTAGGCCTACTTGTAATTATTAAAAAAGTACAAGCATTATAAAGGTGATAATATAATTTTTGTAAGCTAACTCTATTATAGATTCGGCTTCTACGATGCTACCTAATATTTAAATAATTTTAGTTCGTCAACAATCATATTGCACGACAAATTTACCACTTCATTACCTATGTAATACTAAATTTTTATGATCAGTGATTTACTGGAAATTTGATTTCTGTACCGGGAAAAGTAAATATATGAAAGAGACTCTCTCTCTCTCTCTCGCTCGCTCTCTCTTACAGGAAATCGTCGTGGGATTCGAGGGTCGATCAGCTCTGGAAGAACACATATCATCAAAAGGATTTCAGAGGCTGAATCATTTTCTTCTCCCAGTATAAGTCATCTCGATTTATCTTCTTAATCGAAATATCAATCGGCGGGGTCCATCCAACAAAGAGGCAATACTTTCTTCTGGTCACATGTAGTTGGCCTTGTACCTGATAAAATAATTTTTTAAATTGTCGTTTGCGACTATTTCGATTAGCTGTATGCCTACTGTTAGTCCCTTTTCCGTTGATCACCCGGCATATTAGTTCAAATACAAATAAATTCAACAACAACCACCCAACACAGTAATTTGCACCTGTCAAAATAGCAAGTAATTGTCACGCGGTGAACACTAGCTAATGGGAAAAATCTACCATGAGAGGTATCATAAAGGCGAGCCCGTAGCAAACAGTCGGCGCCTGCACTGTTCCACGAAACTAAACCAAGATCAGTTTATAATTTACTAAGAAAAGTATTCTGCAAAATAAACGTTTTTATGTTACCTATGTAAAGATTTTGTGTTACAGATCTGAGATTAATAAAGTAGTAACATCCTCTTATTTGTGTTTATTTCGAGAATTAGCCTACGTATAATTCGACGTTGTAGGATATATCGAGGATATACTCTTATTTGTGTTTATTTCGAGAATTAGCCTACGTATAATTCGACGTTGTAGGATATATCGAGAAACGTAACAAGAATTTTTTTCAATCCGTAATGCAGGTTGTTTAAATCTGTGTTTAAATGCTCTGTTTAAATGCAGGTTGTATACAATGTGATCTAATCTATCTACTGATCTAATCTATTTCTAAAGCCAGCGGCATATATTACAAAATTAAATAAAAAATCTGGTGTGAAACACTCACACGACTTTTCCTGTCAATGTAAATAAGGAACAATATAACCTTTGTTTAATCATGACTGAACAAAGTAAAATGAAAAACAACCTAGTTTTAATGAGGGAATGGCGCAGAATGAAAATCGATTTCTGTAGAGTAAAATGCGTATAATAAAAGTTGTAGGTTTTTAATTTCCTATAACTTTTATTACATACTTTTTTCTTATAAAATGTATAGGCTAATAAGGCCGCAATCAATTTTGATGAAAAAACCAGAAAATCAGTAAGTGCCGCTAAACTAAAATTTAAGATTGCGAACTTAATGTGCATACTATGGCAAAAGTGCATATAATCAAAGGTGTACAACATTTAAAACCTACAACTTTTCTTTGATTTTTTTTGTATAATCCCTAGTTTTGTACTTTTGGTAATAAGTGATTTTGTTTATTTTTCTATAAAGATCTGTAAAAAAATTGAATATTTTACGATTTTAGCCTTAGTATTACAAAAATGTACAACAAAAGTGGCTATAATCAAATTTATAGAAAATTAAAAAACTACAAAACCACAAACCTACAAATTGACTTTACAACTTTTATTTCAAGCATTTTTTCTGTACAGAGCCTAGTTTAGCGTAAAACAGTAATTTTCCGTAGTATTAAGTATTTCCGTAGTTGGTTTTCATTTTGCATTATTCATTCATGATTAAAATTTGGTTGTTTTCAGTTTTTGTTAGTTTAAAGTCGCATCAACAGCTTGATCATTAGCGACTACGGTGGGTTAAAAAACTGTTATGATGGGTTTTGGCACGTAATAATCTTCAGACCCTAGCCGGGAATCAAACCCGGGACCTCCGTTTAGTAGGCTAACGCACTACCCACACCTTACGTATGGGTAGCCTACCCAAGAATTTCAGCAAATATGGGGCTTACACTTTTTTGTAGAGTACCTATATAAAATGTAGTCAACGAGGCGATTAAAAAAAAATCCATGTGCTTGTGACTACCCGATAGAAGTGAAAACTTGTATGAGTTTATAATTATTGTAACACGCGTCCTCAGCCGTCGTGGTAGATTTATGCTGTCTAAAATCGTAACTAAGTGAAGGTTTTTGCCTATCTTGTCTCTTTTTTTTATTCAACTCCTTAATGGGGAAACCCGAATTTGTTACTTTATAACCCATAACAAGAAAAAGGATTAAGATAAATGTTCAACAGGTATTGTCAAACTTTCGTTACTTAATTACGTTGGTACCTAATACATAACAATATTTTGAGTGAAGAATGTGGTTTTTCGAAAAAAATCAAAGGCTTTAGTAGATTTTTTAAAATAAAAATTCATGTTAATTATGTTAAATGATTTAAATTAAATCACAACGAAATACGGAACAATGCTTGTAGCTTTTTCTAGATATGATAGATAGATGATAGATGATAGATAGATGCTCAACGGAGCTTTTTCTAGATATTTAAATAAATTTGATTCTGAAGTTCATTTATATTATAACAAGATATTTCAGTTTTCATAAATCCATTGTTTCATTCATAGAATACGGACAATGAAGAGCCCAATTAGAGCAAAATTGTAACTACCGTATTTTCCGGACGATAAGACGCACTTTTTTCCGTAGGAAAATGACCTAAAAATTACCATGCGTCTTATGGTCCGAACGCTAGCTATATTTCAGTGTAGATGCTTTCTATAATAATATTTATTACTACCCTACTCTACTTAAACACGTTCAATAACTAGGGATTTCAAAACAAAACATACAATGATATAGGATGTACCGTAGTTTTTAAACTGTATCGTCTTGAAAATACACAGTAATTTCTGTATCGATATTACTTACGGTAAATATCATAGCATTTTAAAATATGAAGCAAGTTTCGTACTCTTTTCGCTTTTAAATTAAAAGTGGTTCAATATGCAAAAGACAATGGCATTCGGGAAGTAGAAAGGCATTTTTTACCTCCTCCAACAGAAAAAATGATTCGAGAATGGCGGAAACAAGAAGATTTATTACTCAAGGCAGATAATAAGAAACATACCAGTAAATATCGAACTCATGCTGTCAAATGGCCACAACTTGAAGCACAAATGAAAAATTGGATTATCAATTACTATTAGACTAACCATGTTGCCTGAATCTGATTGTCTACCTGATTTGACAATGCAGTATGTCAGTTCAGGTAGACAGTCCGACACGATGTCACGTACACAAACTAGCAACATGGATAGTAACACCCACCCCGTGCATTACCAAGTCTATTTTTCAAAATTCTAAAAATTCTACCGCAATATTGGTCAATCGATATTTCATGTTATTAACATGTCTGTACTAAGTTTTTTACGCTGGATAAAACAATAGTTTGCCCGAGCCGAACGATCGTGTGGTTACCGAGATAGCAAGGGTTCAGAATATTGTTAATAAATCAAAATTTAAATAACGTATGAATTTGAAATTTCGTACACGCTGTAATAATATAACTGTCTATGTCGTGTTAAAATTTCAAACTTTTTGGTCAAATATTTATCGAGTTACACACCTCTAAACGCATGAAATTTGTTGCGGTATCAAAAAAACCGGGTCTTTTTGTCTTCTAATCTCGATATGGCAACTTTTAAACAACATTAAAAATATATGACTATTATAAGTCAAAGCAGAAAAAATGAGCTAAATTTTGATGTTAAGTGTGTTGAAATCCGACTCAAAGTTATGGAGATGCAAGGATTCAAACACGGATGTCTATGATTATGAAACCGATTGTAGTAATTTACGTACTTACAGTTTCTATATCCATGATTTTTGTAAATTTATGACTATAAAATAATTATATATATTGCATCTTCTGTACTTGCTGTTTTTCAAATAAAGAAATCACATTTATCTGTATTAAAAAACTAATTAAAATCAGTCAAAATAATTTTTAGATAATTTATGCCTTGAAAAACAAGGGTGCGTCTTATCGTCCGATGCGTCTTATCGTCCGAAAAATACGGTAATATAACTTTAACAGAATAGAAATAAACTTGATGCATATATTATTATATTTTATGTAGTGATCGCTTAAACGGAAGTGTTGTCTCTTCACTTAATTTTGTTAAAAATTTAAGCGTTTTGTAAAATAAATATAACTAATCTCAACAAAAAAAGGTACAATGTAAATTATATCTCAGTTACATATGTTAAAAAAATAACCTAAACCGACAGAGTTTCGATCACAAACCACCCGCGTGGCAGGCGAGCATTGAACCACTGAGCTAATCTTGCATATACTGTAAGTTAGATTACAAACTGCACTTAAAGCTTCAGATAGCTGTAAGATTTTACCCATTCAAAACAGCTATATTCACCCAACAGAGAAGTTTTCACTCCAAAAATTTCGTAGGAACAGTTGTTGAGAAAATTGCAAAATAGTGAAAAATTGCACAAATAAACTATTACTTCCGGTTGACCGATTTTCATGAAAATGTTTGCGTTGGATCCTCTAGTGGTACCTAATTTAAGATCAACGTTTCAACTTTGTAAGTTATTCCGTTCTTGCAATATTTTGTTTATATACGCGCGCCCACACACACACACACACACACACACACACACACACACACACACACACACACACACACACACACACACAGAGAGAGAGAGAACAATCGCTGAAAACTGATTTTTGGGTTCAGGGGGCTTGAAAACTTATACATTCGGTTAAATATAGTTTTCGGAAAATCGACATAAAAACGATACTCTTCTTCCCTATATATTCAAACAGGACATGAGTAAAACTGGGAGTAAAAAAGGGCAAGAGAGAAGTATTTAAAAATTAAAGAATTTTGCTATCCGAACAATAACAACTAAACACAGAAATAACAATCTGTAGGCCAACCGTATATTTTTTCTATACGAACAATATTATCGTTTTCATAATAAATTGAAATTAATCTTTGTTTGGGTTGGGAGAGTGATTAATTTTAATTCTGTCAAAACATACTAATGAACAGTCTACATGAAACCTATTACACTACCCGGCAACTCTGTATGATCTAGAAATGAAAACACGTTAAGGGGAAATGACCTTGGTGACAGAAAGCATTATGTGTAAGTAGTTCCGTAACTGTCAGCTCTGAACGCTATCGAACGGCTGAAAAATTTGTGCTTGTAAAGGTTTTTTAGATTGCAATACATAGCCGCTGATAAATAAGTAAACACGTTAAAGTTTGTATATTTAGAATCTAAAAGAGATATTCTTTTTACTGATACAGATTAATTTGCGACAAATACCTTCCTATCTTTACAAATAATTTTAGAAAACTTAACAACTTTAAGAGATTTACTTTAATTTTTTAAAGCTTAAACTTAATGCTCATACAAAAAATTGTACTGGTAAATAGAGCATATTTTAAGCTTTAAAAGGCACGTTAAACTTTACTTGCATAACAACCGAGTTGGTTGTAATCATCTAAACCTTTTCATTTGAGTGGCGCGGTAGAGGTAGAGCGCACCCTTAACTCTCTAACTGTACGATATTCAATTTTTGAGCTATTTTGTTCACACACACACACACACACACACACACACGCACATACACACGCGCGCGCGGATAGTTGTTTGGGTTCAGGAGACATGACATCGTGTGTTTATGGTGAAAAAATCTATATGAAAATAATATTTACCTTCGCTATATATTAATAATAAGGCAAGCGAAAGTAAAAATGAATTAAACTGTAGATATACGAGGTGTGATCAAAAAATTCGGAGAATGATTTTACCACGATTGAACTGCAGACACTACTTCCATTTGAAGTAAAAAATTCAGTAGCCTGGTTCTTTGAGATAATCAGCATCAAGTTTGAACATGTTGCGACTTGTCAGTCGGCTTCCAGAGCTGGAACAGTGAGGTCATGTGTACCGTGTCTGTCATGCATCATGGATTTCGAACATCACGTTTACATTAATTTTCTTTTAAGTTCCAAAAAAAATGCCATAGAAGCTCAAGAAATATTAAAATTAGTGTATAAGGCGATAATACTCGTATGATAACTCTGAAGACTGTGAGGTGGTATAAGCGATTTTAAAGCAGAAATGAGTTTATTGAAGACGAGGAATGGTCGAGATGTCCTTTGACCTCAAAAACAGACGAAAACATGCAAATAGTGTTAAAGCTGGTTCGATCATGCATCTGATTGACTATTCAAGAGCTAACTGAAGAACTGAACATCTCGTACGAGTCCAAACAAAGTATTTTAATCGGTAATTCGAAAATAAGACGAGCGAGTGCGAAATTCGTTCCCCGACTTTTGATGCCCTTGCCACACCTCACCTCACTTTTTGATCCACAGTTTTTGGCTAAAAAACGATTCCTGTTCGTCCACATCCGCCTTACTCTCCAGATTTAGTACCATGCGACTTCTGGCCCTTACCAAAAATAAAAACTGTGCTGAAAGGAAAATATTTTGACACCATTCCCGATATCGAGATGACCTCGACAGAGCAGCTAAAGGCCCTTCCAAAAGAAGAGTAACAGAAACGCTTCCAATCATGGAATCAACATTCAGATAAGTGCATACTTATCTTCTTAGCTAAGGAGAGTACTTTGAAGGAGATTAATTCAAATTCGATGTAAGCTTATTACTTTGTTCGTAATAAAGTTATTCAACGTATTTTTTGATCACATCTCGTATTCAATAATGTAAAATTAGTTACGTAAACAAATCTCAATAATAAAAATAAAAATTTTTATTTTTTCCAGGTTGTAGGAAAGACGATTTGGACGAGATGTATTGGTTTCGAGGTTGCACCAGTATCCCTGTAGGTTACACACTGACCAAATTTTGCGATGAATGTGTCCAAGATTACAAAGATGAAATGGAATGCCAAAACAAGGTGGACGTGTCATGTTTAGCCTGTGACACCGATCTTTGCAATAACAAAGATATCATTACTACAACCACCCCCCAGCATAAGCATACTGAGAAACACATTACATCGTCAAAGAGACCTCATACCAAACATGAAATGAGCAAAGCCGTGAAAGGAAAACCCGAAACCGGGTTCACAATGGTCACTCTGATTATTTTGTTTTCTATTAAAATAAATGTGTTCTAACTCCGAAAACGTTCTTTATTCAATTAAAACTTCTTGCGATGAGTTACCAGTGAGGTGAGGTCATCCCGAACATACCTCTGCCAGTACCCAATAACAGCTTATAAATTTTTTCCAAGAACAGTAGTTTGTATTTTAACAGTCAGAAATTCAGGCGTCCAGCATTAAATTTCAGCATCATTTTGTAAGTGTAAGTGCGTTATGATACTCGCAAGTAGAGCGTATTTAAAGTGCATTAGTGTAAATACGAAACCTAAATCTAAGCAAACACTGGGTAAAAGAAATTGCCGTTTTCAAAGTACAGTCGATTCCGGATAATTGGTCCACTGGTTATAATTGGATTGCCTATAACGGGTAGGTGGAGTGTTAAATTAATTGCACTTGATCTGTTGGTTCCTGGGCTACAATAAATAGTTCTGTTTTTTATCACATAGTCAGCCAATTATATGACTGAACTATTTAAGAACAGAAGAGGTAGAGGTGTAAACGACACTAAACAGAGTTATTTCGTCCGAGAGTAATGAATTTCATTGTACAGCCAGATCCTATGGTTAATGAAGTGAAGGTGTCATTTGCAGGATGGAAAGTAGATGCTTTTCGGAGGGCCTGGTATGCTGATAAGCATACTTTTCTATTCAGTGAGGAAGGCAATTGTAAACCACCACTCCTCGTTTTACTTAGTAAAACCTCTAGAGGTTCAAACCAGCCTTTCGGCTGTTGACCAAAACAACAAAGGTTAATGGGGCAACCGGTTTTTTTGGGACAGTTCTTAAACGAACAAAAACAGAACGGGATTTTACATTGATAAGTACTCAGTTTATTCGGTCCATAATACCGCTTATTGGGGCCAATCCGATGTACGAGGCGTGTTCAGAAAGTAAGTACCATTTAAAAAAAAAACAAGTAAAACAATTTTTTTTCAACACAATTTTATTTCTACATGAAAGCCCAAACCTTAAACTATTTTTCGACATAGTTTCCACCGATGTTCAAACACTTGTAGTAGCGGGTGATCAATTTGTCTATACCCTCTTCGTAGAAGGTTCCCGCCAACGAATGTAGCCACGACTCCACGGCAGTTTTCACTTCATCGTCGGTTTCAAAGCGTTGGCCGCCTAGCTCGCGCTTCATGTGCAGGAACAAGTGGTAGTCAGACTGTGCCAAGTCCGGGCTGTAGGGCGGGTGATTGAACTGCTCCCAACGAAATTGTCGAACCAATGTTTAAATGTCACCAGCGGTATGGGGCCGAGCATTGTCATGGAGCTACACAATTTCGTTACTGAGCATTCCTCTCCGTTTGTTTTGAATTGCCCGCTTTAGTTTTCTTAAGGTTTCGTACCTTGCCGCATTAATGGTTTCACCTCTTTGGAGAAAATCAATCAGCAAAACACCTTTCCGATCCCAAAAGACAGTGCTCATGATTTTTTGTGCAGACATTGTCGTCTTGAATTTTTTTACTTCGGGGATTGCGTGTGTCGCCACTCCATTGACTGCTGTTTAGATTCCGGTGTAACATGACGGACCCAAGTTTCATCACTTGTCACAATTTTGTTTAAAAAATCCTCACAATCATCACTGTACCGTGTGAGAAAAGTCAAAGCACTTCCGAGTCTCTTGGTTTTGTGCACGTCAGTGGTGGGAACCTTCTACGAAGAGTGTATAGACTAATTGATCACCCGCTACGACAAGTGTTTGAACATCGGTGGAAACTTTGTCGAAAAATAGTTAAAGGTTTGGGATTTTATGTAAAAATAAAATTGTGTTGAAAATTTTTTTTTTTTTTTTTTAAACTGTACTTACTTTCTGAACACGCCTCGTATGTACATAATAATAGAGTGTTTGGTAAAACGAGTAAAATCACTTTACTGATTTTTGAACTTCGAATTAGATTTTTTAAATAACTGGGATAATAACTATTTTTTGTGTATTGTTTCTTTAGTTATAAGTTAGGCTTGGTTTAGTTTAGTTCTTGGTTAGATAACGTTGAGATCGTATTAGTTATATATAGTTTATTATATTTAGTTATTTATATTATTATATAATTATTAGTTATTTATATTTATTAGTTAATCAGGTGAGTTTTACGAGTTAATCAGGTTACGAGTAAACGAGTAAAATCAAGTTTGGTAAAGTCAAAAAATCATTATTTTCATGAGACCTTTTATCGATCCTAATTTTTCAAAAACATCACTTACATTTAACGAAATTATAAAACGTCAAATATTTACAGAGATACATGACCCTTGTACTATTTTGATCAAAACTTTTTACATGACACATTATTTGAGCCTGCATTCTAAATTCAACTGTTGAATTATGAAATTTTTTAATACAGATTTCATAAAATTTGGCTAATCAATTTTTATATATAAGATAAAAAAAGTAAAACATATTGATAATCTTTGTGCATGAAATATATAACTAATACGATCTCAACGTTATCTAACCAAGAACTAAACTAAACCAAGCCTAACTTATAACTAAGGAAACAATACACAAAAAATCTGGTGTGAAACACTCACACAACTTTCTCTTGCCAATGCAAATAATTACCAATAAACCTAACATTAGTATTAAAACATTAGAAATGAACAAAAAACTCACCTCAAAAAACATTAGTGAAATACGCAAAATTAAAATCGACCTCAGTTTAGCTTAAAAATACGCATTCACGCTAAACTAGGCACTGTACAAAAAAAATGCTTAAAATAAAAGTTGTAGATCTTTTAATTTCCTATAAATTTTATTAAATACACTTTTGTCGTAAAATGCATTCTAAGGCCGAAATCTTAAAAAAAATCGATTTTTCACACGTTTTCGTGACAAAAAACAGAAAATTGCTAATTACCGCTAAACTAAGCGTTTTACAAAAAATTGTTTGAAATAAAAGTTGTAGGTTTTTAAATTCTCTACAACTTTTATTATATAATATTTTGCGCTAAAATGCATATTAAAGCCGCAATCTTAAAAAGAAAATGTTTTTACGTAAAAACAGCATCACGCAGAATTTCAGCAAACATGGCGCCTACCCTATCTTGTAGAGAATTAAAAAATTGAGTAAACCAGGCAATTTTTAAAAAAATCGTAGGACCAGTTTTTGAGAAAATCGCAAAAAAGTGAAAAATTATACGAATAAACTACTACTTCCGGTTGACCGATTTTGATGAAAATGTTCGTGTCGGGTCCGGTAGTGGTATGTAACTTAAGTTTCAAGTTTCAAGTTCGTACGATGTTCCATTCTTGAGATATTCTGTTCACACACACACAGACACACACACAAACACACACACACACACACACACACACACACACACACACAGACCAATCGCTAAAAACATGTTTTTTGGGTTTTGGGGGTCTGAAAACGTATAGATCCGGTGAAAACTCGATTTCGAAAAATCGACATGAAAACAATACTTTCCTTCCTATATATTCCTATAGGCAAGAGAAAGTAAAAATAGGTATTAACCCCCATCATTTAAAAAATCTATAATTTGAAGTTCAAAAATTTATTTATATTGAATAAAATGCATTTCTTAAGCAACTAAAAATTATGGAATGATGTACATTTTTTACCAAAGGTAAAATAAACGTTAGATGGTAATTTTTTGCAATGAAACCTAAAAATAACTTAATAATATAGCAAAATATTTAAAATAAGAGATTGTGATGAATGGTAATTAAAGATTAAACAAATAAAGTCCAATTTAACTGATAACATTATGTGAAAACATTTAATAATATCTTCGTGTCCTTTGTTCAATGGATAAGTGTTAGGTGTTTCCTTTGACTATTTTAAATCTTAATAAAATTTTGAAAAATTTCAATATAAAATGAAAAATTCTTTATTAAACGTGAAATTTTAAGTTATGATAAAAAGCTTATAAGTTTCTTGAAGTCAGGTTAGACAGCACACCTAACAAAACAACAAATGTAAATAATGTAAATGTTCTTCCAAAAAATATATGCTACTAACGTATAACTAAATATATATAACGTATAACTAAATATATGCTCGTTCTTTGAACGATTTTCTTGGTGGAATGGACGGTCTTTTGGTGTACTGAGTTCGATCCTTGTCAGGTCTGATATTCTTTAATCATTCATTGTTATCCATTCGTACCTCCTTTTAATGTCAGTATTAACGCAGCGCAATATTTTTTTCGGAAGTGCAGTTTTGTTAATGTCCAACAATAATGTATACTTCAGTGAATGTAAATGATCCATTATTGAGATATGATAATAAATTATTATTATTATTTTTTTTATATATATCTCAATCTATCTCAATATATTCATATTGACAATACATTATATACATATATGACCTATTGAGACGCTAACCGTAGCTTATGTTCATCAACCGACTCGGCCTCGCGAAATTGCGAGTGTCTTTCCCTGTCAGCCTCAAGACGATTGGAACGGGCTTCAGAACACCGACTACTGCGAATAGAAACTTGACGGACCTGTTGGGACGATAATCGTAGGTCATGTTCTTCAACAGACTCGGCCTCACATAGTTGTCAGTGTCTCTCCCTGTCAGCCTTCAGGCGACTGGAACCTGCTTCAGAGCACTCGCTTCTACGGAAAGAAGCCTGGTGGACTCGTTGAGATACCAGTAATTATTGTTTGCGTTGTTTTACGGGTTCAATTTGGCGGGTATGAATAAGCCTCCCACGATGTGTTTTTAGCTTTGATGTAGTAGCTTCCTGGCTCTCGTTAGCCCTGTTTAATTTTATAATTTTGGCACGTCTTGTCAATGCTTGCTTGGTCAAGCATGACCTCTTCCGCGAAGGCATAATTATCTTTGAAATAAGAAAAAACGTAGCATAGTAAGAGATATCTAGGAGTAAAGAAAACAAACTAAATAAGAATACCAGTACTTGTAAAAACTTCAAATCTATTAACAATAAAAGGATTAATATAAGATGAAATTGGAAGAATCGAAACACAATGTGTACAACAGCAATGCAATTGTTAATCGAGACTGGAACTTGTAGAGAGCCAGTTTTGTTTACTGATGGTCTGGAGTATGCGTGTGGGCGAAACCCAAACAGATTCCATAAAAAATTAATTCGTATTGTTTTACATAAATAAATAAATTTACTACTCATAAAGAGCAATAAAAATTGATGTTTTAAAGATTAACTCACACAAATGTGTGTGTAATGTAACTGTCAATAATTTAATTATTCGCTACAGAGCAATTAAAATTGCTGTTCTGATAGTGTTAAATGAAAGGTAAATCACAATAGGACACCACGATGTTCATCAACCGAAATTTAG
Organism: Catonia carolina; assembly: GCA_035578175.1. Lineage (NCBI taxonomy): Eukaryota > Metazoa > Arthropoda > Insecta > Hemiptera > Achilidae > Catonia > Catonia carolina. The sequence continues at coordinate 9,214,308 of JAQMRL010000004.1, forward strand.
TTAACTACTAAGGTGACTGTCATTCGTTTTTGACAATGTGATCAAGAAAGGGTGTGTCGTGTAAGGTAGGGAGGTAAATGGTGGAAGGGGTAGGGTAGGTAACTATCGTTTCGAAATGAATATCAGCAGCGCGCAGGCCTATGTTTATTCTATTTGTTTCCTAAAATATTGGTATGTTAATTTTTATAAAATTGGTAATATCTCCGCTATTACGCATGAAAATGAAAAACTTTACATAACCAAACTTATTTGTCTTCAAACGTTTCGTAATTTCGATTATATAAAATATTTTGATAAATTGACTTTTAACGGAGATATTCGCAGTTTAGTTTACCCCTCCCTTTGAACACCCCCCAAACCCTTTGTGATTAAAAAAAAAATTCTAGCCTATTTTCATTTCGATAATGTCCAGAACCTAAATACCGAAATTTATTGAATTTGGTTCAGCGATTCTTATGTGATACCGTAACATACAAACAGACAAAGACAAAAATTTTGCTGAACTTATTTTTGGTGTTTACATGGTAGATCTGGCGTAGAAACAAAATTTGGGGCATTTTGAAAAATTGTACAGACAAAATCACAATTTTATTAATATAGATATGTTTCGTATGGCTGCGTACACCAAAACTATTTTAAAAACAGAATAAAATTACACGTTAGATTTGAGAATTTCTGTACCATGAATTAATTACCCCCTAAAAACAAAATAGCACATTAAATTAAATTTATAAATAATTGTGAGTCATATAAAAATATATATATTTCTATAAAATAAAAATAATTTATATAGTCTACAATTATTTCATGTAATATACTGTGTAATGAAGGAATTTAAAATTGCCTTAGTGTTTGTATTGGTGTGTGTTTACTTTTTACCGTAATACTAGTGCTTTTAAAATGGTTAATTTGTTTTAACGGTGCGCCCTACCTCTGCCGCGCCACTCAATATAAGGGTTTAGAGGATTACAACGTACTCGGTTGTTATGCAAGTCATAATAAAAGTTTGACATGCCTTTTAATGCTTAAAATATTCTCTATTTACCACTAACATTTTTTTTGTATGACCATTAAGTTTAAGCTTTAAAAACTTAAGTAAATCTCTTAAAGTTGTAAAGTTTTTAAAATTATTTGTAAAGATAGGAAGGTATTTGTCGCAAATCAGTTAAACAACCATCTGTCTGATGTCGTTGTTGCTGATTAATTAATTCATTAGTTTATGTTTATAATTATTTTTAATATTTTAAATAAAAATTATGTGGCATATGTGATGTGTTAATTTATATATACGAGGGCTGTTCAGAAAGTAAGTTTCTTTGGTTAATAAAAAAATGCAGAATATACTTACAGATTTTTTATTACACACATTTTAAAGAGCAACTCTTACACTATTTTTCAACATAATTACCAAAATTATTTAAACACTTATCATATCTGGTTACGAGCTTCGCAATAACCGCCGCGTAGAAGTCTGCCGCCTGTGCACGTAACCAGCCGCTAACGGAGTTTTTCAGTTCTTCGTCGTCTGTAAAGCGCTGAGATCCCAGCCATTTCTTCATATTGGGAAAAAGGTGAAAATCGCTGGGTGCCAAATCTTGACTGTAGGGGGGATGTTCAAAGATGTCCCAGCCAAAACTGTTCAAAAGGTCCTGAGTTCGGGCAGCTGTATGCGGCCGCGCATTGTCATGCAGGAGAACAATGCCCGAAGTCAACATTCCCCGCCTACGATTCTGTATAGCCCTTCTCAGTTTTTTGAGAGTGTCAGAATAGACTGCAGCGTTTATGGTTGTCCCTCTTTCCGTGAATTCCACTAGAATAATCCCTTTTTTGTCCCAAAACACTGTTGCCATAAGTTTTCTTGTCGAAAATGTTTGGCGACATTTCACGGGTTTTCTTGGCGATGACGTGTGACCCCATTCCATCGATTGTCTCTTTTGTTCAGTATTCACATAGAAGACCCATGTCTCGTCACCTGTCACAATCTGACTAAGGAATTCTTCACCTTCTTCATGGTAGCGCGAAAGAAAGGTTAAAGCGGATCCCATTCTCTTTTTTTTGTGCTCATCAGTCAAAAGTTTAGGGACCCAACGAGCACAAAATTTGTGAAAACCAAGTCTCTGTGTCACTATCTCATACACTAGAGTTCTTGAGATGTTAGAAAAAAACTCAGAAAGTTCTGTAATCGTGAATCTGCGATTTTCCCTAATCTTGTGGTCAATGCTCGCAACAAGGTCGTCAGTAATGACAGATGGTCGGCCAGATCGCTTTTCATCGTGGACATTTGTGCGTCCATCATTAAACAATTGGCACCATTTTCTCACGGCAGTGTAACTCATTATGTTTTCTCCATATACCGAACACAACTCACGATGAATTTCCACTGGTTCTGTAATCGTGAATCTGCGATTTTCCCTAATCTTGTGGTCAATGCTCGCAACAAGGTCGTCAGTAATGACAGATGGTCGGCCAGATCGCTTTTCATCGTGGACATTTGTGCGTCCATCATTAAACAATTGGCACCATTTTCTCACGGCAGTGTAACTCATTATGTTTTCTCCATATACCGAACACAACTCACGATGAATTTCCACTGGTTCTGTAATCGTGAATCTGCGATTTTCCCTAATCTTGTGGTCAATGCTCGCAACAAGGTCGTCAGTAATGACAGATGGTCGGCCAGATCGCTTTTCATCGTGGACATTTGTGCGTCCATCATTAAACAATTGGCACCATTTTCTCACGGCAGTGTAACTCATTATGTTTTCTCCATATACCGAACACAACTCACGATGAATTTCCACTGGTGGCATTTGTTTTGCTCACATGAATCGGATAACCGAACGTACTTCACAGTCGGCGGGAGACTCGATAATGGCGGCCATTTTAAAAGCAAGGTTGCAGCACAACAAGTAACGTCACGACCTTCACAGCGGCACTGCCAGACGCGCACTAAACGGAGCCACACAGCGCTACTCGGATCATGCCGCTACCCCCACCCGTTCGCAAACTAGCCGACAAAGAAACTTACTTTCTGAACCGCCCTCGTATTTTCAAGTGGTAGGTTCATGTAATGAATTTTCCCCAAACTAGTTTTTAAAAATTATCTAATCTTGTACCTAAATTAATTTTGAAATTCCTGTTCTCTTTGTTTAATATTTCTTTTATCTTTTATTTTAATATTTCTTTATTTTACCTGTAATCTTTTTGTTTTTATACAAGTTTATCATTGATATTAATTTCTTTTAAGGTTATTTTATTTAATTTTGGGTTTACCAGAGGTGGGTTACTAGTTTTCTGTTTTAATGAGTCTAGCAGTCTATTAAAATGGTTTGGAGCCCTGGTTATCGTGAAGATCGTCGGCCAATTATAGATGACTGTAAGATTGACTGAAGCTTCATCAGATGCCCATGACAGGAAGGTGGAGTGTTAAATTATTTGCACTCTATCTGGTAGTTCCAGGGCTAAAAAAATAGTTGTTTCGTATAACATGGTCAGCCTCAAGCATTTAAGAACAGAAGAGAAAAGATGTAAAAACACAGAATAATGAACTTAATTGTACAGCCCGACCCAGTGGTGAATGAAGTAAAAGTGTCATTTGCAGGGTGGAAAGTAGATGCTTTTCAGAGGACCTGCCATGCTGATAAGCATACTTTTCCACTCAATGAGGAATGAAATTGTAAATCACCTCACTCGTTTTACATAGTAAAGCCTCGAAAGGTTCAAACCAGCCTTTTTGCTGATCACCTATAATTTTCAATGGCATGAGAAAATCATGTGAGTGTTTCACATCAGATTTTTAAAAATATGTCAGATCTGATTTCTGCATTGAATGTTATCAAAATTTTCAGAAATCAAAGAAATTGTACCATGGTTTTTTAGAAATAGATTTTACGTAAAACACATTCAGTTCTCAGATCCTATTTGTCCCCTTCGACTGGTGTTTCAATACTGATATCAACAAATTTCTTATTAATTGGACCCAGTATTAATTGGATTTATTTGTACATTCGTGATTTGCTTTCAATGTGTAAGGTTGTTAAAGAAATAAAATGCTTTAAGTTTAGTTTGACTTTCGGGCCAGCCCAATCAGTCAGCTGTTAGAAAGTCACTATTATTTGTTAAGTAACACCAGTTAGGCAAGCGACTTTGGATGGTGACCAGCTGACAGCCATTTGTGGATAAAATCTACTAGGGGTCTCTGTTCAAACTCATGCCTAATCCACTACAGAAATACACCAAAAAGCAGCAAACAAATCAGGTGTTGGTCAATGTTGTACAGTTCTCAATGACAAATAAAAGCAAAAAAAAAAAATAGTTTGTCCTGAAACACAATAAGTTGAAGGTTGCTATAATAGAACGCACGAAAATTGTCCGATGGTAGTTGAAACATGGTTACCAGATTGACTGCACATTTATTCGAGTCTGCAAGAATTTTTAGAGGTCTCCATAACTAGCCGTCTTAAGGTCTTTTTAATAATAAAAAAAAAATATCCGGAAAAATAGGGTGGGTTCCTAATGAATCGTATTTTATTACTACATAAATGTTATTAACATGTCGTGACCTTTAGGTCAGTTGCGCGCGAACAAAATTAGGCAACCTAAATTTTGCGATATTTTTTGCGTTTGACAACGAATAACCTTTTTTTTTAATTGTTGACATATTTTTTAATATTTCGTTATAAAACAGACAATTATAGCTCTAATTTTATAATTATTTGTTATGGTTTACAGAAGGTAAAAAATAGTTTTATTTTATTTTTAAAATGTGACGCCCTAAAGGCAGCGATATTATGGCGTTCCATCAGGAATTTACGGCAGTCATTATACTTTTTATATGTAAAACCAATTGACCGTAATATCCTCAAAACAGAATCTTTAGATCCAGTATAATATTGGACGTCTCACTTGGCGCGCAGAGAGTTTAGCCTGTAATAAGAAAATGTGTATCAAAAATTACAGACTCTAAAACAAAAGCGCGATACAGTTTTCTGTAAAGCGTACATTTATACAATAATATTCATATACCCAATTATAATTTATAAATCTCTTTCTAACCTTAACTAAATTTTGGTAACAATTTTGAAATAGCGCTATTTTAATTATTTAATTAATTATTAATATTCGTCAATATTTCTAGAACACTGTTACGCACTGTTATGAATGTCATTGACATTGTTATTGTTAGTTTTCTAAAAATAATTTGCTGGCGCAGCTAATAAAGTTTCTAGTAGTACATTAGAAAAAGAAACCTTTTTCTAGTGCTTTTAGTACTAGGTAGTAGGTACCACAAAATAGTAAACAATAAAATAATAAACACTACCGGTACACTTGGTATTCTATAAATTTGGTCCGCACACACCAAAACAAAACCTCAACACTTTTTACTTTCTCTTGCCTATATGAATATCCAGGAAGGAAAGTATTGTTTTCATATAGATTTTTAGAAATCAAGTTTTTACCGGATCTACGCGTTTTCAGATCCCCCGAACCCAAAAAAAAACATGGTTTTAGCGATTGGTCTGTGTGTGTAAACAGAATATCTCAAGAACGGAACATCGTACGAACTTGAAATTTGAAATTTAAGTTCGATACCACTAGAGAACCCAACTCGAACATTTTCATGAAAATTGGTCTAACGGAAGTAGTAGTTTATTCGTGTCATTTTTCACTTTTTTTGCGATTTTCTCAAAAACTGCTCCTACGATTTTGTTAAAACTGCCTCATTTACTAAAGTTTTCCTGCTCTACAAGATAGGGTAACATTATTAAAGGGTAACATTAAATAAAGGCGCCATGTCTGCTGAATTTCTTGAGAAGATTGTTTCCTCGTAAAAAAATTGGTTTTTATTTAAATTTGCGACTTAAATATGCATTTTACCGCAAAAAATGTGTATAATAAAAGTTGTAGAGAATTTAAAATCTTACAACTTTTATTTAAATTTTTTTTTAACAACGCTTAGTTTAGCGGTAGTTAACGATTTTCTGGTTTTATCTCACGAAAACGTGTAAAAAAATTTTTTTTAAAGATTTTAGCCGTAGTATACATTTTACGACAAAACTGTACGTAACCAAATTTATAGGAAATTAACGGATCTTTACAACTTTTGTTTTGTCGGCCGCATTGGCGCAGTTGGTAACGTGCTCGCCTCTCATCATGCGGTCTTGGGTTCGAGTCCCATTCAGGCACGGCATATTTTCATACGTTACAAAAATCATTTCATCCTTCCTTCACCGTCTGCATTAGCAGAAATTGCAGAACAGTCAGACGTTAAACAAAAAAAAAAAAAAAAATACAACTTTTGTTTAGAGCATTTTTCTCTACAGAGCCTAGTTTAGCGTGAAAGAGAGATTTTCCGTATTTCTAAGCAAAACTGAGGTTGATTTTCATTTAGCATTTTTCACTCATGATTAAAAAAAGGTTATGTTTTTTGTTTATTTCTAATGTTAGGTTATATTGTTAATTATTTGCATTGGCAAGAGAAAGTCGTGTGAGTTTTTCACACCAAATTTTTACAAATAACTACTAATGATCGCACTGAACGACAGTTGATTGAACACTGAATGGCAATATTCAATGTGCGTTTCATTCATTAGTTAGGCGTATTTATTTGACAATGAATTTCTGTCAAAACCAGTATTATTTGTAAATAAACTGTACCTACTAATAAGCCTATTACTGAATAATAATAATAATATTAACTGATGGTTAATTGTAATACATTACATCATCCCCATTCGCATTACCGTACTGTATTTATGATAAACGTATTTTACTATAAAATGTAGAAAAATATATACTGTAACAGGAACGAAGGAGAGACGAGAACACACATGAATTTTCCAGAAATTCTATTCATAAAAATACTTAATAAATAATAATAGTACATTTACTATTGATAATAGTAACAAGAGGGAGTAATAAAGACAGAAATAACAATACACAATACATCAGTTTTGTAAATGACAGATTGTAACCATAAAAGTGTCTATTCATTCATAAGGGTATTGTGTGTTATAAAAAGGGTATTTTTATAAAGTTGTTTACGTTTTCTATTTACAATAGTTGACCTATTAACAAAAGGGATTTTTCTAGCATTCATTAATAAAGAGTTATTATTGTTGTACTTGAGTAGATTTCTCTAAATTGTTCTGGAACGGTCCTTGTGAGTAGGTATAAAAAGAGACCCGCCCCGAGGCGGTCAGTCAGTAGTCGTGTGATCTTTGCCGAACAGTGACGGGTGTGTATTTGCAGGCTATACATCCGAGTATCGTATCCGTGCAAGATTGTTATACCGTTTCTTTGTGTTTGTGTATTGTAGAGTTGTTAATGTGTAATTGTGTGAATTCCGTTTGTGTTGTATGTTAGTGTAATTTATAAAAGTGATTGTAAGTAGACTAAGTAAGTTGTAAGTTATTTATTGTTTATCTAGTTTGAGTGAATCATTAAATAATTTATCGTGTTATTTAATTATAATTAGTTTAATCATTATTTTGTAATCTTTTAGCCTAATAAATATTTGTAATTTGTAAACTTTAGCGTATTAATTATTTAATAACCTAGATCCCGAAACGGACCTTCGCAATAAGTGTCACAATACTTTAGTTTTGTAAACAGTCTATAACAATAGTTGAGCGATGGCTGGATGTAGTGCCTCGACGTGCCAGATGACATGCCTGTACTTATCTATATTAGTAAAATTGTGATTTTGTCTACAATTTTTCAAAATGCCCCAAATGTTGTTTATACGCAAGATCTACCAAATAAACACCGAATATAAGTTCAGGTAAATTTTTGTCTGTATGTTACAGCATCACGCAAGAACCGCTGAACCAAATTCAATGAATTTCGGTATTTAGGTTCTGGACATTATCGAAATGAAAATAGGCTATAACTTTTTTTTAAATCACAAAGAGTTTGGGGGGTGTTCAAAGGGAGGGGTAAACTAAACTGCGAATATCTCCGTTAAAAGTCAATTTATCAAAATATTTTATATAATCGAAATTACGAAACGTTTGAAGACAAATAAGTTTGGTTATGTAAAGTTTTTCATTTTCATGCGTAATAGCGGAGATATTACCAATTTTATAAAAATTAACATACCAATATTTTAGGAAACAAATAGAATAAACATAGGCCTGCGCGCTGCTGATATTCATTTCGAAACGATAGTTACCTACCCTACCCCTTCCACCATTTACCTCCCTACCTTACACGACACACCCTTTCTTGATCACATTGTCAAAAACGAATGACAGTCACCTTAGTAGTTAACTAAATTTCGGTTGATGAACATCGTGGTGTCCTATTGTGATTTACCTTTCATTTAACACTATCAGAACAGCAATTTTAATTGCTCTGTAGCGAATAATTAAATTATTGACAGTTACATTACACACACATTTGTGTGAGTTAATCTTTAAAACATCAATTTTTATTGCTCTTTATGAGTAGTAAATTTATTTATTTATGTAAAACAATACGAATTAATTTTTTATGGAATCTGTTTGGGTTTCGCCCACACGCATACTCCAGACCATCAGTAAACAAAACTGGCTCTCTAAAAGTTCCAGTCTCGATTAACAATTGCATTGCTGTTGTACACATTGTGTTTCGATTCTTCCAATTTCATCTTATATTAATCCTTTTATTGTTAATAGATTTGAAGTTTTTACAAGTACTGGTATTCTTATTTAGTTTGTTTTCTTTACTCCTAGATATCTCTTACTATGCTATGTTTTTTCTTATTTCAAAGATAATTATGCCTTCGCGGAAGAGGTCATGCTTGACCAAGCAAGCATTGACAAGACGTGCCAAAATTATAAAATTAAACAGGGCTAACGAGAGCCAGGAAGCTACTACATCAAAGCTAAAAACACATCGTGGGAGGCTTATTCATACCCGCCAAATTGAACCCGTAAAACAACGCAAACAATAATTACTGGTATCTCAACGAGTCCACCAGGCTTCTTTCCGTAGAAGCGAGTGCTCTGAAGCAGGTTCCAGTCGCCTGAAGGCTGACAGGGAGAGACACTGACAACTATGTGAGGCCGAGTCTGTTGAAGAACTGACCTACGATTATCGTCTCAACAGGTCCGTCAAGTTTCTATTCGCAGAAGTAAGTGCTCTGAAGCCCGTTCTAATCGTCTTGAGGCTTGCAGGGAAAGATACTCGCAATTCCGCGAGGCGAGTCGGTTGATAAACATAAGCTACGGTTAGCGTCTCAATAGGTCATTGATAATACGAATATATTGAGATATATTATAACATCTCAATAATGGCTAATTTACATTCACTGAAATAATTGTTATTGTTTGACATTAAAAATTAACTACGCTTCTGAAAATAATAAAGTGCTGCGTATCTTGATTTACACCAAGATCTCGCTTTTATTTTAGGTCGAACTATTTTTTTTTCATTTGCAATATTTCTGACATTGAAAGGAGGTACGAATAGATAAGAATGCATGATTAAAGAATATCAGACCTGACAGGGATCGAACTCGGTACACAAACAGACCGTCCATAACACGAAGAAAACCGTTCGGAGAACGGGCATTTTAGCTAGTATAGTTTATATTTTGCTCTAAATGTAACCTTTTTTCTACTATTTGAAATTCCCTTTTGTCATAAAAATCCAAAACTGTTTTATGCACAAGTTACTTGTGAAATTGTCCATCTGTGTTTACTTTCTCGCTTGTAATGTTTATTTGGAGTTTCAAATACCACCTTGTCGTCGCCATCTGCTAAATTCAAGGGTATTTTTTTATGCATTTGAAAGTATTGTTTGACACATCGCATGGCTGAGCTGTTAGTTTCATTACTTAATGAAAATAAACACTTTCTCTTTCTTCTGGATTGTCAGCTAAATTCTTAAAAAAACTTAAATACATTGCCTACTATACATTTTTTTTTGATTTAACGTCCGACTCTTCTGTAATTACTGCTATACTTTTTTTGTCATCAGTCTTACGACTGGTTTGATGCAGTTCTCCAAGCAGTTCTATCTTGCGCAAGTCGTTTCATATCTACATACCTGTAACACCCTACATCTTTTGTAATTTGCTTTATATATTCTAATCTTTGCCTTGCCTTCTCCTACAATTTACTCCCTCAATATTACCTTCCATTATTAATAACCCAATACCTGGATGTCTTAAGATTTACCCCACTAGCCTATCCCTTCTTCTGATAAGATGCTTCCATATACTTCATTTTTCATCCACTCCCCTAAGAACCTCTAAATTACTTATTTTCTCCACCCATCTATCTTTAACATTTTCCTATAACACCACATTTCAAAAGCTTCTATCCTCTTCTTTTCTAAGCCCCTATTACCCACGTTTCACTCCCGTATAATGCTACACTCCAAACATAATGTTTTAACAAATTTTTCCTAACCTGTAAATTAATGTTTGTAGTCAGTAAGCTGTTTTTGATTTCAAAGGCTTTTCTAGATTGAGCAATTCTACTTTTGATATCACTTGTGCTTCTAACATTGTTAAGGCATGTTCACCCGGGTCTTGCAATGTTCCGTCGCCGCGTGCGTTATTTCAAATGCGTACGCCTTGGCGCAGTTAATGTCATGTATTAATTCCAATTACATCATGTCTGTGTTCCTTCGTGGGAAGGAACACAGACATTTTCAATGAGCGTGGGGGAGTGGTCCCCCACGCTCAATTTCCTTTCTTTGTGGACCTCTTGTTCGGCTTAACTTGTCATGAGTAGACGTGCTCTCCGCTCCGAGACTCAACTTTCGGTTAGCACCTTGCTATGGTGCTAACATCGGCGTTTATTCGTTTGAGGCTTATTTTGTGCTATTGTTTGCTTATGTATTTATTAACTTGTGTTTTTTTTGTGTTTATGTTTATACTTGCTTATGTAATAAAGTGTATTTCGGCGGTCTCCAGTACGGCGTTACCGCGTGCTTCAGTCAGTGAATTTTAACATCGTACGATAAACCAAGTGAGTGTGCATTTATGCTCATGATAATATTTAGTTGTTCATTTTGTCAATATTCCTTTGTTTCCTTTCCTTTTATTTTGTGTATTCTCTTGCAAATTAGCTATTGGTCTTGTATGCGGACCCCTATAAATGCGTGCTGGTCCTCACATTAGTATAGTAATCGAGGCAGATTATCATTCAATAATCCATTTAGGCAAATCCAAGGTGCATACCTTAACAACCATCCTTTGTTATTTTACTCCCTAGACAGCAGAATTCTCCAACTTCCTGTATGTTTTCGTTGCCTACTTTTAAATTTCCCATATCTTCTAAACCACTCTTGCTGCTACACAACACTTTCGTTTTGTTCTTATTAATTTTCATGAAGTAATCCTTTCTCAAGATCTCATCCATTCCATTTAAGACATCCTCTAGTTGTTTCTTTGTCTCGGCTAATACTACTATATCATCGGCGAATCTCAGCATTTTTATTGTTTCTCCTTGAATTTTTATTCCTACGTCAAATTTCTCCTTCAGTTCATTTATAGCCTCTCTTATACACAAGTTAAAAAGTAGTGGTTACAAAGAACAACCTTGTCGTACAATTTTTCTTACAGCAGCCTCTTTTTCGTACCCCATAATTTTCAAAACAGCCGTTTGATTCTTGTACAGACCGTAGGTAATTTTTCTTTCTTTGTATTTAATTCCTAGCCTTTTAAAGTTATAACCATTTTACTCCAGTCCAAATTGTAAAATACTTTCTCTAAATCTACAAATGCCATATAAACAGTTTTATTTTTCTTTATCCTTTTCTCAATAATCAGTCTCATAGCGAATATTGCATCACGAGTTCCCATTATCCTTCTAAATCCAAATTGGTCATCATCCAACACTTCTTCTACTCGGTGTTCTATTCTCCTGTAAATTATTCTTGTCAGTATCTTGGATGCATGGCATGTTAGGCTGATGGTTCTGTAATGTTCACACATCTCCGCTCCTGACTCTTTTTGAATAGGATACATAATATTTTTTTAAAGTCCGATGGTACTTCTCCACTCTCATACATTCTGCACACAAGTGTGTACAATTTATTTTGAGCAACTTCTCCACAACGTAATAATAATTCCGATGGTATGTTATCTATTCCTGCCATCTTATTCATAGTCATATCCTAAGTGCTCGATCGAATTCTTACCGTAGTATAGGGTCCCCTCTTTGGTCTTCAACATCAGTTTCTTGTTCTATCGCATCATGTTCTAATTCTTTTCCGCTGTAGAGTTGGTTTACGTATTCCTTCCATCTTTCAGCTCTTTCTTGGCCATTCAACAATGGTTTACCAAGTGCACTTTGTAAATTAACAGCTTTCTTCTTTCGTTTTCCAAAGTTTTCCCTTATTTTTCTGTAAGCTGCGTCTACTTTACCAACTACCATTTTACTTTCAATGTCCTACATTTCGCTCTGATCCACTCTTCCTTCGCTTTCTTACACTTTTTGTTTATGGTATTTCTTAAGTAGCAATATTGCCTTTTACCTCTTTCGTCCTTTGCGTTTTTATATTTTCTTCGCTCATCCATCAGTTCCAAAATATTATTAGTAATCTAAGGTTTCCTACCTCTTCTTTTAGTGTGTCCTATCCATTCTTCCGCTGCTTTCACTACCACCTTTTTGAAGTTTATCCACTCCACCTCTACATTTCTTGTGCCATTACCTCTTTCTTCTATCCCTTTTTGAATACTCTCCTGGAAACCTACCTGGTTGTCTTGTTCTCTTAGTTTGTCTACATCCCACCTAGCATTTCGCTGTCTCTTCTTCAGTTTTTTAAGTTAAAGCCTGCTATCCATTACTAAGTTATGATCACTCCCTATGTCTGCCCCTGGATAGGCTTTACAGTTCATAATCCGGTTTCTGAATCTTTGTCTAACCATTATGTAATCTATTTGGTATCTTCCCTTATCACCTGGCATCATCCAAGTGTATAACCTCCTTTTGTGATTCTTAAAAAGAGTATTGCCTATCACTAAATTATATTTGGAGCAGAAATCTACCAGCCGACTCCCTCTTGTCATTTCTCTTCCCTAGACCATATTCTCCGATTATCTTTCCTTCTTTTCCTTCTCCAACTACTGCATTCCAGTCTCCCATAACTATCAAATTTTCATCACCCTTAACATATTTTATTACTTCATTATACTTGTTCTATTTCTTCCTCTCTATGCGAAGACGTAGGCATGTAGACGTGCTCTATAGTGGTGGGCTTTGGATTCGTATCTACTCTAACCATGATAATCCTATCACTACACTGCTTATAGTGAGTCACTCTTTGTCCAATTTTTTTTATTCATTACTAGACCCACTCCGCCCTGCCCTCCGATTGCTTTAGTGTTAATAACCCTATAATCCCCTGACCAAAAGTCTTGATCATCATCCCAGCGTACCTCACCAATGCCTACAATATCTAACTTCAACCTATCCATTTCCCTTTTTAAATTCTCTAACCTACCAGTTTGTTTTAAACTCCTAACATTCCATGTTCCAACTCTAAGAATTTCAGAAACTTTTATCTTTTTGATAAAGTCCCCTCTGATAATCCTCGCACGGAGATCCGAATGGAGAACTAGTTTATCTCCGGAATGTTTTACCAGAGAGGACGCCATCATAATTTTTAATATTTTGAAGTTCTCGAACCTCTTGAAGACCTGCATATACTAATTAAGCCTAACCAGAATCACACATGAAGGAGTTTCCTCACTATAATTCTAGTCAGGCAAAACAAGCTGTAGTTTACTGTTGCTTTCAGCTTTTTTGTTGGCAGACTGAGTCCCCTGTGCCACCGTCTGCCAGGGTGGAATGGGCAGCCCTTCCAGTTCCGTTCACCATGAGGCGGTCGTCGTGCTGATGAGCGGTCACATGGTTACTAACAGGCCACACAACGTGAATGTATGGATAGGACACTAGCCTTCTATTTGGCCAGTTCCCTTAAGCCTTTTGTAAAAGGAATTAAGGGGTCTCCTTCCAGTTGACGACAGAAGCCCTTTATACTTCTATACTAAGAACGTGATATTTAGGCGGGTCGAGTTCTCGTTCGTGTATCCCTTCCAAAACCTCCTATAGGCCTACTCAGACTCCCCTTATGCTCTTTACAGTATTACAAGACGTGCACTGTTTTTACGTGTTAGATTTGATAAAAGTTTATTCACTGTACTTTTTCATTTACTGTATTTATTATTTATTCTATTTATTTACTGCAGTTGGATAGTATAATATTAATATAAATGTAGCTTACAAAATATAATTTGTATCTTGTTTTAATTTTCGTACAATATATAAACTTTACGGTTAATAAAACATACGAGCAGTAGTACTGTACAATCAGATACGATAAGCTAATTTTTAAATACAAAAATAGAACAGTTTCAAAATTTTTTGAATGCATTAGTCGCAAATGTAATGAATTACTAGGTGAACCTGTGCGGGAAAAACCGCACAAAAGTGTAAATTTGTTTTTATAAAACTTCTCTGTAAACAACATTTTTTGTTTTATTGATGTGTGGCATTATTTGAAGTTTTAGGCTATCAAATGATCTGTCACGTGACATAGCAACGTACAAATTGTCCATGTGAAAATACCGGCTGTGGCAGATAAAGACAAACTTTGTTTAATGTTTGGTCTTGGGATTTATTTATTGTAATCGCAAATGCTAAACGGATGGGGAACTGTCTTCTCTTAAATGTAAATGGCAAAGTACCATCCGAAGAGGTTAGATGTAACCGCGGTAGTAAAACCCTTCTGCCTTTGGCTGCCCCTGTTATGACTTCTAAATCAAGAAAATTTTCGTACATTCTTTTCACCACCAGTCTTGTGCCATTCATTAACCCACTGATTATGTTAATGTTACGTAACAGAATTACTATGGCACCAACCTTTAATTTTAAAAGTGTGAGGAGGCAGGCCAATTAAAATGAAGAAAATGATATCAGTGTGGTTGCCTGAAGAAATTAGTGTTAGTAGCCCCCTCTCCAAACTGAAATAGCTGTGCGAGATGTGGGAGAGATAGATAGGGAAAGAAGAGGCCTATACTTCAGTTCGTTGAACTTTCCCCCTCTCCAATCTATTTTAGACCTATTTTACGATCATAAATCGAAATATTTAATTTTGGATAGTTTTCTGCAAATCTACTCGAACAGATGATTAATTTGAGCCCATTTCGGGGAAAATCGGTGAAGGTTCAGGTGGTTAAAATCGTATTGAAAAATAACCTGCTCGCTATTAATATATAGATCACTTGATGTGTTTTAGTAGTACATTTTTGAGCGTAAAGGGTGAAATAAACTTTAAAATAAGATATAAGTTTCAAGTGAACAGGAGCAGTAAGAGAGGAGAAATTGCTTGACTGGTGGGAGTGGCGAAGTACACAGCTAACTCCCACCCACCTAAATTTATCGTGCTTGTTATAATGCAGACTGTGAAGGATGAAATGATTTTTTGTAACGTATGAAAACATGCCGTGCCTGAATGGGATTCGATTCCAAGACCGAATGATGAAAGGCGAGCGCGTTACCAACTACGCCAATACGGCCGGCAACCTACTTTACATTTACTTTGTTTTTTTATGTCCTTCCGACCCACAGTCGTGAACCTGCATTGTGTGGCTGAAGTCTTTCAGGAGTCCGTTGATTGGCTTCGGATTCTTCCATTTACCTGTAAACACTCGCGCAAACAGTAAACTAAGTCTAACGCAAATAAAAGTAAAACCTTTGAACTAATCGCTGTAAAAACTTTACGATTCAACAAACTTAAATAACACTAATAATAGCAAAAACCTAACTCGAACTATACGTAATAACCAACTGAAGGAAGAAAAGAGACAGCTCAGGAATGAATTGCTCGCCGACTACTGCACGTGGCAACGTTGGTGGGTACGGGGGGGGGGGGTAAAGCGCTCCGTCCACCATTGGACCATTTCCGTGCGTTCTATTATAGTTTTAGATAAGAGATACAAAAGAAAAAACCAGTTCGTAGGAGCAATAAGGTTTTATTTTTCCACAAGACAATTTATTTTAATATTAATTTTACAAACAGGTTAGGTTATAATGTTTTAATATTATAGTTACAATAAAATAATAATTTATTCATATTTATTATTAATATTATTTTTTGAAAACCACTAAATGGCTGTTTAGTAGTTTTCTATATTTCTTAATTTTTTTACAAAATATATTTTACTTTTATTAAAATACAAAACATAAAAATCTATTTATTTACTTATGTATATAGCCTAATTTAATATTTTATGACATACATAAATGTATATAATAGCTATATATACATTCATTTTTTTGCGTGTAATATAATAATAGTATGTAATAGACATATATGTTGATAACGGGTGAACCAAAAAATTTATGATAGTTTTAAATATTTTTAAAGTAAAATAAGAAGAAAATTGTAAATTGTTTACCGAGCTCCATAGTACAGAACTTATGTAAGGTGCTAAAGGAGAAAATCCGAGGATCGATTCCCAGTCAGATTAGAAAAATTTTCATTTATAATTTTTATTAAACAAATGATAAAGCAACATAAAAAATTAATTTGTTACAAAACGTTTGATTATTTCTATTTTATTTGCAACGAGAAATCAATTTAATAAAATTACCCGATATTGGTGTCTTTTAACACATTCAGTGCTAGAGACTCGCTAGCGGGTTCTGTTTTGTTATCATTTTAAGTAATTCTGGAGGGACAGATATCAGTTTGTTGGTATTATATATCCCTCAGAAAGGTTTTTTTCTTGGTAACCGAGCAGTTCGTTTTTGAGTTTCCGTTACACGATCTTCTACCCTTGTATAGTAGGGCTATACCATTGTTCATTATTTTTAACGGGTTTTTAGGGTACAGTTGAAGCCGTGAATTTAGTATATTTGCAGGTATCGATTCAAAATAGCTTACATTTTTAGATTTACTTTAAAAAAAAAATATTTGTAGTTTAAAATTATATAAGAAATTACGCGTAAATCGTAACGATAAATGGAAAATTTCAATCAAGAAATACATTTCTTATTACGGGCGAAAATAAACCTAAAAAGACATTGAATTGTTTACTTTTGTGTTATTAGCTAACATAAATTTGCTACCATGTATAGGTAGCAAATAAAATAAATCTATAAAAACGTAAGTAATAGAAGTTGTAAGTTCTACGCAAAGCAAGCGGAGACACGCTGCGCGAGTAATCAGTTTTAAGGGACAGATACCTCATAATTGCTAAGCATTGAATGTGTTAATACCAATGGTAAGTTGCTGCTGTACTAAAGACAGAAAAATGTTGAATTTTTATAATCATAATAGAGCCACTTTTTTCTATTACTTTTGTTAAATATTATTGTCAGTGAAAAAGATTAAATACAACTGGTACCATTTTTCAATGTTTAACTCTGACCCAAATACTTTTTTTCAGTGTTTTTCTCTATTGAAATGGATCTCGAATGCTGGTGTAGATGAAAATGTGCTGCATTAGTGTTTGTATAGTAGCGTCTGGTATTTTATTACTAACAGTATGTTTGCCTCTGAGATGAAGTTGGACTATGCCTCCTGTTTGGATTTTTTTAGCTTTTACAACACCCATATTTGAAATGCTCAAGGTGTTTAGAAACATTAACTTGCAGATTTCAATTATTTGGTTATTTACAGTAAAACAGTAGGAAATACAACACTATGTCCACATGGTGTAGGCTACTACTTAAAGTTTCAGAGGCATACGTATGATTATTGTCCACATGATGTTCTATACCTTTAAATAAAATAACACATAGTGTTATTTTATAAGTAACAGCTGATCTTTCTTATTATTAGAGATAAGACATAGTGTTCTATTCCATTGAAAAGAGGGGAAAAATTGGTTTGCATGAATGAAAAAAGCCAATTTTGAAACAATGGACATAGTGTTATACCTCCAGGGTACAGATTTTCTTCTACAATTACATGGAGTATGTTCTAGAACTTGTTCTAGCATCAGTTGAGAAGTAAGGAGAAGAAACAAGAAGTGTCACAAAAAACCAATTTTTCAGGAAATGATTTTTAAGTAATAGCAGTATTTCACTATAAAAATATTTAAAGTAACTTCAAAAATGTTATTATTTTAACCCTACTTTTTACTTGAAAAATTTGGTAGTTACAAATTTATTTTGTTTTATTTATTAATAAAAAAAATACAAAATACATATTAAAAGATGATAAAACAAGGTATGTCCATTTTGTTTAATTTTTTCATCATTCATGATTCATAAAGTAAACTAAATAATAATTTCTTGATGTTTCACCATAAAATTTTGCCAAACATTTAAATCTTGGTATTTTGCATTACTTATTGGAAGGAGATTTAAAAATATGAGAAAACAGACATACCTTCACAAAATTATAAAAAAAATTTTAAAACTATTATTAATATAAAAAGTTATGAGTTGCGTTTGAGTTGTTGTACTGGTAGGATGTATTATTGTTCGCTCCGTTATCAATTTTTTTAGTGCAATGCCAGTCGATATCTCTGTATACCGTGCCCGAGTAGGCATGTTTCTCAATGTACACTATTTATCTCGTGTTACTTCGTGTTTATTTCGAAGTAGTGTTTTAAATACATGTAAATTATGTTTTTTTTATGTTTTTGTTATATCGGTTTTATTGATAATTGGTGGAGTAGAACTTAATCCAGGCCCACCAAAGAATATAACTTTGGATGATATTTGGAATCGTTTGGAATGTTTGGGCGATATTAGCGTTGATATCGGTGAGATAAAAAATAACTTATGTAGTTTGAAAAATGAATTGCAATCCGTTCGTACTAAATTAACAACGCTGGAGACGGACTTTGTATGCGTGCAGGAGGAAAACCAACTTCTGAAAGCGAAATTGGATAGGCTCGAGGGATTCTCAAGAAGATCGAATCTTGTTTTCTATCACCTGAAAGAACGACCATCTGAGTCTTGGGAACAATCGGAGGTAATGGTTCGTGATCTGGTGACATCTACGATGGGAGTACATCTCGACCCGATGGATATTGAAAGGGCGCATAGGATTGGCCGCAGAGGAAAATTTAATAGACCGATTGTTGTTAAATTCTGCCACTTCAAAAAAAGAATGGAGGTTTTGAATGCTGCGAGAAAATTACGAAACTCGCCTGTTGGTGTAGGGGAGGATTTTACAGATAAAAAGTTATTGTGTAGTGCAATTAATAATAAGTAAAAATAAAAAAAATCTGTGAAAATCAGTTTTACGTATGGTCAATTTAAAAAAATCTTCTTGAGATTATTATTGAGATACTATTACGTTTTGAGACTATTGTATTACTTGAGAATAGAAAAATGCATACTCAATAAACTTTCACAAAATAGATAATTTTCAGAAATATTTTTTTTTGACATGCCTTGTTTCTTTCCCTTTTAAAAGGACAAGTCTTGTTCTTTCCCCTTGCAGTTATTCTTGAAAGAGCTATTTTTCGTGACATACCTGCTTTATTTTGCTTTTATAATATACCCTTGGAAAAGTTCACTTCACCTACCAGATAGCGCCAAAATCTCAATTTTTGATTATTTGTGACATTCCTTGTTTCTTCTTCTTTTTCCCTCAGTTTAGTCAATAGTTATATTCACGGAGTTACGCTGGTTTCACACCACCGCCGCGAAATCGCCGCGATATAGTGACAGCGGTTTCGCTGTTATTTCGCAGTATAATGACTTTCACACCGGCACAAAAATTTCAAAGCGGTACTGCGTGATTTTTGGTGCATTTGTTATAATGGTCGATTGGCTTCAGGAGTGTTTTTACAATATGTCTAGTATTTCTTCTTCTGAAGAAGACGAAATATGACTCATGAAATATATTTCAGATAGTAGCCTGACTGACTGAATCAATAATTGATGGACTGACTGAATCAGTAATGTGTTATCCATGGCAATAGTAAACTTGCAAAATACTTGCAAAAGATAACAGAATGCAATTTTCTGAACTGTTTCGCTGGCGAAAATCTGTCGACTGCTACAGATTCCGTGCGTTACTGAAGCGATACTGTGGCGAACTGACGAAACTACGGCGGTAGTGTGAAAGGAATTCACTGCTCTAGCTGTCTCAACCGATATCTCCGTAAGTGGGCAACATATTGTTTCACCTGATTATCGCGTATTCAGATCGATAACTTGTTGCGGAACGAAAGCGAAACCGCTGTTACGGTTTCGCGGCGTCGGTGTGAAAACGGCGTAAATAAAGATAGAGAAGGAACTGGGATAGGCAAAATGCAACACTATTTGTCGTCTGCTAGTTGTTTCGAGGATCTGTCAACAGATTATGTATTAGCCTGACAGTCGATTATCACTGGTAGGAAAACACCCTTATGGAACCCAAAAAAGGTAGGCATATTAGATGTGGTGATGTGAGTACGCCAAGCAAGGGATAAAATAAAATCGTTTACACTGGTTAGGTTATGAAGGAAGCTGTTAGATCACGAAACAACTGAAAAATGTTCTGGGGAGAAACTATAAGAAAACAATGAATCTGTTGCAATGAACAAGAAAGTCACATTGAATAGCTTCTAGAAAAACTGCCTGGATATAAAGTAATCGATGACTATGAAGTCAGGAAGTGGTTAAGTATAGATGAAGTCAACAAAGTTACAAACAATGACTTCATAGAAATGGTGTGCTAAAGTGATGAGAAAATCTGTGAAGAGAGATTAGTATTAGCATCAATAGTATGTCTGAAAATGAGAAATGTCGGCCTACTCATAATTTCTCTTACGCAAATATCATAGCCTGAGTTATCACTGCAATTGCCCTAAGTTTCATAAAAAAAAAAATTAGGTAACCCTAGATTAGAGAGGGAATTTTAAAATTTTACCTACAAATTTAAATACATTTACAATATATTTTATATTTATAAACACAAACATGCATTATATGTTTATATTTTTAAGGATATCTATTATGGTCTAATATACAAAGTATACGAGTATAACTATATAAATTTTAAGTACATTTTAAAAAAATTTCAAATATTGTTTCTTACAGCTTATTAATGGCATCTACCATTCACAATTTTTAATTTACACACACTTACTTATTAAACTAAGATTTCTTTCAAAAATTCATGGTAACTATATCATATACACAGAGTGTTCAGTAAATAAAGTACAAAGATCTTATGAGGAAATTTTTCGTGTGATGCCAAAATAAAATATTACAATACGGTTTATAAAGAGAAAATTTTCAACGTAATGAAAACAATAATCGGATTCTGAATAATATTTATTAAGGGCTCCGGTATTATCTGGGAACCCGAGTCAATTGCAGTGCAAGTCACCTGCCAGAAATAAAGATCAGAATTGAAAAGGCAGCATTCCTAAAAATGAGACCTCTTCTATCGACCCGCGACCTGAGCCTCGAAACCAGGACCCGCCTCTTGCAGTGCTACATCTTTCCCATCCTCTTGTATGGGGTAGAGGCGTGGACACTCACCAAAGAATGTGAGACCCGTCTACAAGCGTTTGAAATTTGGACCTACCGGAGGATGCTTCGAATACCGTGGACAGACATAGTCACAAATATGGAGGTCCTCAGAAAAATGGGGAAAGAGCTGGAAATCCTGCAGAGCATAATGATAAGAAAACTGACATACCTTGGACACATCATCAGGGGGCCTAAATATGAGATTCTGCGTCTCATAATTCAAGGAAAACTCGTTGGTAAATGCTCGGTGGGACGTAGACGAATATCCTGGTTAAGAAACCTGAGGGAAGCGTTTAAGTGCTCGTCGCATGACCTTTTTAGAGCAGCAGTGGACAAGGTACGACTGACCATGATGATAGCCAACCTTCGTAATGGAGAAGGCACCTGAAGAAGAAGAAGAAGAAGGGCTCCGGTATCAAAGATCGGAACAGCCTTTACGATCGCCAGCCTCGGTTAGGAGACGGCACTCGAAGAACAAATTCTGTCACCAGTACAACCATGACTGGGGAAAAGGTCCCATTACAGAACGTATTATTTTTACGTTTTGAATTTACGAAAGTGTTAAACCGATAGAAATTTTCACTCTGTTAAAAGCACAGTTTGGTGATGGAAACAAGTGTCTGATTGGGATAACAGGTGTCGTAAGGGTAAGCGCACAGTGAATGCTGGTCGCATGTCGTGATTCTCGCTGGCGAGCACACATAGTGGGAGCATGTAACAACTGTGTGATAAAAATTTAATTGCCCCTTGTGGAGAGTAACAGAATCGGCCCGCTACTAGCCTTAACACTTCATTATGTACCATGTCCAGTGTACAAGTTAGTTGTAGTACATAATGAAAATATTGAGAAGGCTTGTAGCGGGCCCATTCTGTTCCTCTCCGCAAAGGGATCTTGAGATCCGCGAATAAGATCTTTGTCACACAGTACGCGCTTAGCCTTCATTCGGTTGTTGGTATGCAACATGAGTTCCAATAACAGCAGTGATGATAAATTATTTCTTATGGAAAACGTTTACACGAAATTATTACCATTTAAAGACGATATCGTTAGTGACATTGATAAGGACAGAAAACTGTACGGCGACTACAGTCATCTTTTCCGCAATTAAAAAAATGATAGACAGACAATGGTGCAACTTGCACCAGCTACCAATAGTCCTATTACCGGAAGAAAGACTTGTGATTACTTTGAGGTACGTACATATTCTGAATGTTTTGACCATCGATATTCAATATTATAAAGCATTGTTTAGCCAGTAATAATCTTAAAAAAAAGTTATTTTTATAAACCTATGGTATAGTAATAAAAAAGTTGTTATTACTTATGAATACGTATTATACGACGCCAAGTATATTAGCAACCTGCCAGCAAGCAGCAGGCAGGTTTATACAAACCAAACCCGTGAGGTGATGTGCGCAGATGACCAGCGCGCAGGTTTCCGTACTAGTGTTCACTGTGAGACGTCCGATTAAAATATAATGACGTATTCCTACCAGCAGGCTCCCGCTTGTATGACCAGCGACCAGCGTTCACTGTGCGCTTACCCTAAAGGTGGTCGTGAAAGTGAAAGTGCAGACAGGGTTACAATCAACGCCCAATATAGTTTCGACAGAAAGTGGCCCAAAACCGGAAGTCAAAAAATCAAATTCGAAATTTGGAAATAAAAATAGTGGCATTCGATTCCTTTTAAAAGAGTGGATAGAGAAATCACTGATGGTGCTGTAGGTCAAAGGCACGGACTTAGTATGATAGGAACGGAGCGTACGTATCTTAATACACGCAACGAAACTGTGTCCAACTCTGGCTACTTGGAGAAAAGAGAAGGTTGTATAAATTTAAAAATCGAGCTAGGGTCGCCTCCCACTCCTTACACTCTCGGTCGTGCATTGTATATAGGTGCTATCTGCTGCGCGCATCTTATTAAATATAGCTCAGTCTTTGCTTTGGAGTGGGAGTTAGGCCTAGCTCACTTTTCTCTGTTTCTCTTTTTTCCGTATCCCCTCTTTAGACACAGATTTTTGAATTTACGCTCCGTCCCTGTCATACTAAGTCCGTGGTCAAAGGTAAGCCTTTTATAAAGATGCCACCAGCCATAAGATACCTCGTTTCATGAAAATTTAATTTATTTTATCCTAGAAAATTACAGCATCGTAGGTCAAAAACTAGAGAATCTGTATCAAAGGACTGGCTTTATACCATCGATCTTGGCACTAATTATTTTTTCAAATAACTTTGGCATCGAGAATGGACATACAGTAGAATCTCGGTAGTCCGGCCGTGCAGTAGTCCGGCACCTCCAGTAATCCGACCATTAAATTATTAGGCCTAAAAGTATAAAACCTCACCCAGGACAGATTTTGGTAAAAGATTTAAATTGAATTAAGGAAATCAACTCGACCTAATTACGATGGATTTAATATAACATGTATGTTTAGGATTTGATTAAAGAAATGAATAAGCAGACCTTAATTATTGTTAAATGGAATAATGTTTGGCCTTTTATCCAAAATCAAGAACTGGGTCATACTCTATACTTCATGCTGAATTGACAACGAAACGTAATTCTCAGAACACGAACACCCCCACACCGCACTAGGCGATGTCAATAGCCGATAATTATGTTTAGTACAACTACAGAAGTACTCAGCAAACCTTTTTAAATTAGTTATTTAAAATCACATAAAAATCAATGCATATTAATTTTGTGTTTAAATTTATAATTTATAGTTCCAAAATTCCAACACATCCAGTAATCCGGCAGCCGAACAGGTCGAACTACTGAGATTCTACTGTGTTCCTAAAATAATAATGTAAAGAACGAAATCTTAAATTTTGTTACTTTTCTTACTGAACAACCTGTATGCAGAAAAAAATATTAAATCTTCTAAAACACATATTACTAATTTAAAATAAATACATTAATATCTAAGGTTAGACAATTTATAATAACTGTGTATAAATTGGAGTAAATATTCTACATTTATAATCTTACAATTCTATAACCATTCATAACAAGACGTATAATTATTATAAGTTAGAACTAGGCATATCAAAAACAACATTTATTTAACTATTTCATAGTGATTGCATTCATGCAATTAAATTGGTGCTTATTTAACAATAAATTCTATTATTATTATTATTATTATTATTATTATTATTATTATAAGTATTAGTATATTAAATATTTTTGTAATCTGGACTGTTTTAACTGTGATCTACCCTCACTTCTCCATACATTGTATAATAATTTTGTTTCTTTGTACATTAATAAGTTACCAGAAGTCATACCAAATGGCAGAGCTTTATCGTTTCTGATGATACTTCAGTAATCATTAAAAGTTTACTGGTAGATGCTCGTAGTAAGCACACAAACATGTTAACAGAGTCTACAGTAAAGTTCTTAAACCGAATGTTTTTTACAGTGAATGGGAAAAAGTTTCTATACGCGAATTCACGTTAGCGCGATTTTTGTTTTACTGTAGTAAAAGAAAATGTACTGCTGTACAGTAGGGATAACGTAAGAATGCCGATGGGATAGAAAGAGACAGTTAAGGGTGGGTACGCAGAGAAATATGCGTACATTATAGAAAATGTTTGACTCACTTCCTGTCATTTGTTGAAAAGTTTCTTTTTCTTGTTTTGATAATGTTATGTTACATAAAATGACAGGAAGCGAGGGATATGTACTAACTTAACACTGTTACGAATTGATTCTAAGAATCATCGCTCTATCGCTTATCTTACGAACACATTTGTGACCACTCTTTTGCTAATTGCTCTCGAAACCGTTATCGCAGTAAATTGCCCTCACCATTTTTACACTGGAATTTTATCTTGATTTGCTTCTGTTCTAAACATTAGTGCTACCGTTTAGTGTGTTAAAAATAGCGGTCGTATAAGGTTGTGTTGTTTAATTGTTGTTTAGTTGTTGTTTAATTATGCTAGCAGTACACTATTGCCGAATGATTCGACGAATATTCGGGCCAAGTCGCGACAACGAATCTCAGCGAATGTTCTACACGAACTAACCCAGTACATACTCGTCTATATTCGCGAAACCTCAGTTCGATCGTGTCATCACATAATTCAACGTAGATCAGAAAATGGATTTTGATGTAGGGGTTGCAGCGGATTTTTATATGTACAGTTATGCGTACTACAAATACATTCATGCATACCACCAGAAAAAAATTCAGAAACCTTCTTCTTTTTTAATTCTACCGTGGAACGGTTTAATTGTTCGCTTAAACGAACCCACGCGTCGTTTATGTGCTTCTTATCCTTGTGTTTTTTATGGCAAGGATCCGATAACACTCCCTCACTAAGGTAAGCTTCCAAAAAAACTAAAGTATTTTCATTTGACCATTCCATAGCAAAATACACAGTTAAACAGTTATAAAAAAAATAAATAAATAAAAAGTACACAGTAAATAAATTAGTAGGTAATGAATAAAATAATAAATAAGTAGGTAATGAATAAAAAGTAAATAAAAATTATGGTGTAGAAACACGGAATAATGTAGCCCGAATGAAGGCGAGTGTGTACTGCTAGCAGTTTGCCCCACTTCGCTCTCGTTATTCGTCTACATTCGTCCCCTTTGATTCGTGCAAAGTACCGACTCCAGACCGAACTAAGGCCAATACGAACCATGGCGAGGCGAAGTGGAACGAATAACCACAAATACACCGAGTACACTATCGTATTCGCCTGACTTCGCCTACATTCGGCGATAGTGTACTGCTAGCATTACAATTTACAGGTCTTTTATTTTCTTATATTTTTTTGTTTTTTTGCTTACTTACAAAATGAGTTCGAATAAAGGTTTAAAAAACGGAAAGGGTTTCCTCTACTTTAGAGGAAAAGTTAAGTCATATTGAAAAAATCATGCTGACACTTACGTTGTATATTTTTCAATACAGTACGTTGTCATGCTTGTTATTACGTCTAAATAAAGTTAAAAAATGTTGCAGCATTAACAATTGTCACCGCCACCCCTTCTAATTAATCATTTACTGTGTTGCCGGCCTTCAATACTTCTTCCGGCCTTTGTCGGCGCGATGGGCTCTTTAGCGGCAAAGCGACAAAGCCCTGTAGCGGCGCCCGACAAACCTTCCGGCTGCCTTTGTCATCAAGGCCAAGCCAGTCGCCGCTCTCTACAACAGCGCTCTTGGCAGCTATATAAAGAGCGCTGCACTGAGCCGGCGGAATCAATTCCAATCAAGACACCGAGGGATTCACTTCCACCAGACAGCAGACGAGACGTCCACCACCGCACACGGCTGCCGGACTCCAGCGAGAACTAATCAACGACCCCGCAAGAGAGAAGATGCTGCTTCCGCTCGCCGTCCCGTCACCGTAGGCCGTCGACCGGACCGTCATCGCCCGCTGACGCGAGCGATGCCCACAGCGGTCCCTCGACCGAGCCTTACGCCCACCGGACCCGACGAAGCAGCCATCGACGCACTACTGCGAGGGAAGAAGATGACGTCTCCGCTGGACGACGACACGCCGTGTCACCCAGCTCCTCGACCGCCACGACGACTACGACAGGTGACTACCGCTTAAACAGCCCTTTTCAGGGCCACCAAATTAATAAGGTTGCCACTTAACGTCGCCATCCGGTGACAAGTGGCGCCCAACGTGGGGCAAGGATATGGAAAGGATTTTTCATACCGGACCAGCACCTGAGATAACAGAAGATATGGCGCCCAACACAACACAACTGCCTGCAGCTTGACGAGGCTGGACTGCTTCGTTCTCGCCTGCAGCCACCGAATTTCACCCGGCAGCACAGTTCTTAGTGGGGGGGAATTGTCACCGCCACCCCTTCTAATTAATCATTTACTGTGTTGCCGGCCTTCAATACTTCTTCCGGCCTTTGTCGGCGCGATGGGCTCTTTAGCGGCAAAGCGACAAAGCCCTGTAGCGGCGCCCGACAAACCTTCCGGCTGCCTTTGTCATCAAGGCCAAGCCAGTCGCCGCTCTCTACAACAGCGCTCTTGGCAGCTATATAAAGAGCGCTGCACTGAGCCGGCGGAATCAATTCCAATCAAGACACCGAGGGATTCACTTCCACCAGACAGCAGACGAGACGTCCACCACCGCACACGGCTGCCGGACTCCAGCGAGAACTAATCAACGACCCCGCAAGAGAGAAGATGCTGCTTCCGCTCGCCGTCCCGTCACCGTAGGCCGTCGACCGGACCGTCATCGCCCGCTGACGCGAGCGATGCCCACAGCGGTCCCTCGACCGAGCCTTACGCCCACCGGACCCGACGAAGCAGCCATCGACGCACTACTGCGAGGGAAGAAGATGACGTCTCCGCTGGACGACGACACGCCGTGTCGCCCAGCCTCCGACCGCCACGACGACTACGACAGACGACCACCGCTTAAACGGCCCTTTTCAGGGCCACCAAATTAATAAGGTTGCCACTTAACGTCGCCATCCGGTGACACAATCATAAGTAAGTTTTTATTTTATTACTGTTCTGTATTTTTTAGACTGGTTAGTTCCCTTAAAATATAGCTCTTCCTTTCGTGTTATCGTACCTGTACAGTCTGTACAAAACAAAAGCGTATTACAACGTTCAGTTTTTATTTAGTTGGCGGATGTTTTAAGGTTAAACCGAATAACTCAAGTTACGCGAATTTCACGTTAACGATGATTTTGCGGAACGCATCCCTCATGTAAGTCGAGGGCCTACTGTACTATGTGGCGTTCAAAAACAAACATAATGTTAAAGAAAGTATAGAATAGTGGATATATTTATTCATAATAATAGTTTATACTCGGTTGATCGTAAGAAAGTTATGTCAAGAACACACATAATGACGTCACTGAGCATGCGCATTATTTAAAAATGTGTACACGCTGATTAAAAAGTAACAACAAAATACTTTAAAAGTATTTTTATAAATGAAACTGTTAGGTCTACATCATGTCACGACTGACGTTTTAAGTACCGATCAATAAATTTATAAAAAATTTTTTTGGGTTTAACGTTTGGCTGTTCTGCAGTTACTGCTAATGCAGCCGGTGAAGAATGAAATGATTTTCGTAACGTATGAAAATATGCCGTACCTGAATGGGATTCAAACCCAAGATCGGGTGATGAGAGGCTAGCACGTTACCAACTACGCCAATGCGGCCGGCAAATTTATAAAAACGGTAGATCTATACTATATTTCCATTTTTTTCATAAATAAATGTGGTTACACAAGTTATATTTATTACCTCTGATCTGTATGATCTTATCTTTAAGAGATCTCGAACGGTTTTCTTGGTGCTGTGGACGGTTAAAAGTAAACATTTTTATTTTAATGATTAGTCATCTCATGTTAGTTCAGTGATTCGTTATTTCACAATTGAATTTGAAGATGACTAATCCAAACCCATAACTCTCTTCACATTTTTAACAATGAACATGATTGTCATCGTTATGTGCTACCAGTTCGCTTTTGACATCGTAGGCTACCGTCTCGCACGTTCTTAGAAGCATTATACTGTAATTTATTTTCAATTAGGAATTTA
Source organism: Catonia carolina (assembly GCA_035578175.1). NCBI lineage: Eukaryota > Metazoa > Arthropoda > Insecta > Hemiptera > Achilidae > Catonia > Catonia carolina. Next base: position 9,243,275 of record JAQMRL010000004.1, read on the forward strand.
GTGTTACAGTATTTTTTTGTTTTTTTAATTATTTCTATTTATCGTTTAATTCTGTATACGGTTAAAAGCAAGGTTATCAGTTATCATTGTGATGTTTTCATTAAAAGTTTTGCATTTTTTCTGAGTCACCGCTTTAGCAGCTGATTCGGTAATCGCTGTTTGTTTACTCGACATATATTTCTTTTTTTTTATTCCTAATTTGTGTCAGTTGCAATCTGTTCAATTTAGAACAATAAGCAACCCCATGACCCTATGAGATGAGGATGATGTGTACGACGTGTAAATGAGGTGTAGTCTTGTACAGACCCAGGTCGACCATTCCTGAGAGAGTATGGTTAATTGAACCCCAACCATCAAAGTACACCGGTTACCACTGTCTAGCATTCAAATCCGTATTAAAGTAACTACATGTACTAGGATTTGAACCAGGAACCTTCGTCTCCGAAAATCAGCTGCTAAACAGCTGATTTTGGCGACGACTTTACCTCTAGACCAACCCGGTGGGTTATATTTCTTACGATAAACCGAGTATAGAGCATGTAGAAACAGTGAAGTTCCTAGGAGTATCAGTAGACAGATGTTTGTCATGACATTTCTATACAAATCAACTTTATAGGAAAAATATCATCTGGGGTATTTGCATTAAAACAAATTGCTACATTAAAAGATAAAAAGGTAAAAGATAAAAGGTAAGGATTCGGATCTGAATTTTGTACTCTTCTCCAAACCAAACACCTTAACATGAAATTCAGATCAAGACCTCCAGGTGGTGCGTCTGGATAGCCAATTGAAGATTGGAGACTGAAATTGGTGAACTAAATCGAATCAGGCCAGTCATAGCCTCATCAATCACCCTTCATCCTTTATCATCACCTTTCTGGATCACTTCTAGAATTGTAATTTTAACTGGATTCATCCGGTTACATGGCTGACAACCTGATAGTCAAACATGAAAGGTCTTTTAAAAAAAAAATCCACCGGGTGAACCAATTAACAACAGAGTTCAGAAAAGGCGGTGCTGGGATACGGTGGGCCTTCACTTGAAAGATAACGACATATCAGAGTGTCTGGAAACCCTCAATTCAAGCGCACCTGTAAAGCCACAAACCTCCAAGAATAAGATTAAGTTTAACAAAAAGAAAAAAATTCTCCTTTTTTTCCACAATAAATATTAACTCCTTAATGAAGACCGGAAAATTAAAAGTGCTGAGTGACATCCTAAACCAAGAGAACATCTCAATTGTCGCCCTGCAAGAAGTCAGAAACATATATCAAGATCCCTTTGAATCAGGTGGATATAGGATCTACAAAGGACCACCAGGCAAGGGAGTTATGAAGAACTGCCCACAGTTTGGAATGGGTTTTGCAGTTAACACAAATAATATCATTGACTCAATTGAAGACTTCACATCAAGTACCGCAAGAACAGTAACCCTCACCTTTGAATCAACAAATAAAACGTATTCAATCATAAATGTCCATGCACCAACTAATGTCAAAAACCGTACTGAGAAAGATCGAACTGAATTATTTTGGAAAGAACTAGATCAGTTAATGGGTAACATTCCAGCCCACCATGTTAAAGTTTTACTAGGAGATTTCAATGCGCAGATTGGTCAAGAGAGGAAATACCGCGATGTGGTGGGTAAATACCCAGCACACAAAAAGACAAATAAGAACGGGATGAGACTAATAGATATCTGTAGAGATCATGGCCTAGTTCTCAAAACCACAAGATTTGCCAGGAAACCTCATAACTGAAGACATGGAAACATTCCAATCCAGCAGGTGGCAAAATCCAACTCGAACATGTAGTCATGAGCAGAGAATACCACAAGGAGATCTACAATGTTAAAGTTCTTAGAAGAGTAGACATTGACTCTGATCATTACATATCCAAAATAAAAGTTAAACTAACCCCTAAAGGTAAACACAAAGATAAAACTAACAAAAGAAAGTACGACCCCACTCTTATAATAACAACAGAAAATTTCAAGAACAAACGGGAACCCAATTGAACAATAATTTAGAAGAGATCATCCAGAAACTAAAAAAAACGTAGCCCAAGAGTTAGCCCCAGTGAAGAGAAGAAAGAAGCACCAGTGGTGGAACGAAGAATATTTTAATTATAATTTATATTATATTATTATTATAGCTGTACCAGTAGGATGTTGCAGTTCCAGAGCGCATGCGTCAGGAAGTAGGGGTAAATCCCGTCTACAAAATAACCTTACTACGTTAATATCAAACTTTCCGTTGCCAAATCTCTACTGCGAGATACTAAAATGGTGGAGGTAATGCTTCCCCGCTTAGGTTGACGCTTGGAACGCTCGCACCGCAATTTCCTTGCTGTACGCCTATAGTGTAAAGAATTATTTCCGATTTTGGATTTAAACCTTTCGTCAGTATTTTTCAGCAGAGAACCCAGAATCGTAGCCTCCACGTTCTCTGGATGGGTAGCGAGAGAAATTATGGCGAATCTCTTGTAATAAACAGAAATGTTTTTTTTTAATAGTACATGAATTAATATTAGTAACATGATTTTTAAGTCTATAAGTGTTTGGTGGTAAATTGCCGACATCATAACAGAAATATGTCAGGTTAAATTAATGACTGATTTTTTATAAGAAAACGCACGTATAGTTCCTTGAGTAACGAGTTTACCTTTGTTTCCACCGAGGGGTAAAGGGGGAAAGCATCAGTGCGCATGCGCGACTGCTTTAATTTCAGAATGACAAACACAACAACATATAATATACCCAGAGCACATACAGCATATCGCGGAACCTTTTGTAGGTTAGATGAACAAATATAACTGTTTGTTACCGTAAACAAAAATTTAGTCTCTCGAAAACGTGGGCAAACTATTCACAGTGATGAACGAAGTCTAATATGCAGTGCAATAATGATGTTAAGTCGAAGTTAAACAAAAATGTTTTCCCCTGCCGCTTAACAAAGGCCATGAGAGAATGGTTAGCTACTGCAGAGTTTCGCTTTTCACAATTCGAAAAAATAAAGAAGGAAATTAAAGACGTGAAGAAGCTATTCTTCAACAGATTTGGTGACACTTGGTAAAAAAAAGAAACGGTTGGGGGAGTGAAGAAGACGCCGGTGACATCGATAGTAAAGAAGGCGATTCATTCGTAGAAAATCGTTGATAATCCGGATTCGATTCTTTCGAAAAAAATTAATTGCTCGTTTAGTTACAGTATATGCATGTAGGTTATTCGATCAAAAGCACCAATAACTTCTAATATTCGCCATTCCCAACAGTGTGCACTGAAACACCTCGTAAAAACGATATTAAGTGAGGTGAACATAAATTTAAAAAAACAAGTAAAAAAAGAGGAAGCGTAGAATTGTGGTTGTTAAGAGGAAAAAAAACATAAATTAACCAAAGTTACAGTTGCACTAAAAGAAAATAATTTAATAATATTAAATATAGTTAACAAGAAAAGACCAAAAAGTATAAAAAAATTTCATGCAAAAGTTATTGATGGCTCTAAATTTTACCAAAGAAAAATATAAAAGTTAAATTTAAATTGACACAGTTTCAAAGATTTCTTTATGAGAAAATTATTAATTTCTTCAAATAAAAGTATTTTTAATTTTAATTTTATGGCTTAGTAATAAGATATGGAGTCGCTCCATGTTAACAAAAATACAAATAATACATATTACAAAAGGATGGGTGCACCCTGCGAAAACTAGCCAAAATTTGTGTTGTCGACAACCGCAAAAAAATTTATACATCTCATAAATCGGCATACATATATCAAATGACTTGATTATCATAATACACAATTTTATTATTTTTGCATTTCTTTAAAAATATTTAAGAAAATTTAACACTTTACGTTTTTAAATAGCAAAACTAGTTCACTTAAAAAAAACAAGTTTCCAAAATTAGTGGAAGTAGTTGGTCTTATATCGGTGAGATAGAATTCCTTGGTCATAACCAAAATTAATCGTTGAAGAATTTCCAATAAAGATATTAAAAAAATTAAAGGTGTACATTACCAAAATCCAAATCTTAGAACAAATAATACTAATTAGCCATCATTTCGAACACATGCATCTTTACTTTTCTTTAAATGTATTTGTAACCAAAGTTGAAGACAGAAGTAGATATCATTATAAGAAAAGGTTAACAGAAACCCAGGTTAGACACCAAGTAGAAACCCCAAAGAAATGAAACCATAGGATGGAACCCTGAAAAGTTACAAAATCAAACAAAATTAAAATCTTGCACTCACAAAGAGAACAAAATTTTAAAGCCCCCCTATTAAGAAAAAAACTTGACAAACAGAAATTAAAGAAAAATTTAAATTTAGAAAAACACTAGCAGAATTATTTTTAAAAAGTAAAAGATAAAGCATACAGAGGTGTGCTTAAAAAAAATTACGACACATGTACCAAGCAGGTACAGAAATGTCTGTAGAAATTTCCAGAAGGAAAACGCCACTATTAATTAAAATAAACGTAACTTAAGTCCCACAGAAAGGCGTATATAATCATATTCAGAAAACAGAAAATAGTAAAAAAATACTAGTTGAAAAAGTCATTTCAAAAAGAATAAAAAGTACAACTTAATTTCCAAAGTTAGATGTTAGAAAAAAAATAACATCGTATTCATTATAATTTTGTGTGACTTTCCAGGCTGTCTGCTTAAATCTAAAGAAATAGAAAAAACAAGAACTTACCTACGGGGTAGGGTAAAAGGAAGAAACTCATAAATAATTTTGATTTTACAAAATCAAGAAAATATCACGAATAATGTACATAACCTTATACGCACAATACTTTTCGAAAGACATCTTACAACAGAATGAACAAGTCAGACTCAGGCAGCTAACGAAACTCCCCAATAGAGCGCACAACACAAGGATGACGTCACAACGCCGCGACAAATTCAAAATACCAAACGAACATCCCTGTAACGAGATGACGTTACAGCACACAAGTGGCATGTGAGTGTCTTTTGCTTTTATGATACTTCACTTAAATAGTTGAGTTTTCTGTAGACTTAGATTTACTGTACATAAAATAGGCATACAATACAGTATTTTTTTCTTTAAGTAAAACATGTAACATTTTTACTACATGTGTATATGTATGGTTTTATTTATCTACTACTCTTTTTGTAAACATCGCAGTGAATTATGGCCGATTGTAACTAATATTTTACGTTGAAGACATCTGTAGTAGTAAAAATAGCGTAAGAATGCCAATAGGATAGAAAGAGAAAGTTATGGGTGGGTAAAGTACGCAGAGCGATGTGCGTGCAATCTTTTTAATTAATAATTAATTTTTAATACCGTATATCTTTTTATGGTGAAAAATAAACCAGATTCCCAGACAGGTAACGACCATGTCTGGATATCGGACAAATTTTAGTAGTATTATTGTCGGTTCATATCATCATGCATCAATTTATTTGTAACGGAGCGTTTCCGACACGACATTTGAGTTGACATTCTTATCGTCAGACAATATCTGGCAATGGAAGCCAAAGTGTATGCCGGTAATAACGTAGAGTGAGCAGTTATTGTAAGTTTTTTTTATTAGCGTCAAAATGTTAGGTTTGACTACTGAAGATTTGTGTGTAATATCAATTTTATTAGAAGAAAATGACGAAGAAAACAAGCAACGTAAACGTAAGAGATTTTCCACCATAAAATGCTTAAAACTAGGAAGGTTGAGGGAGAATATTGGACTCTATTTAAAGAACTGATCGACGACGAAGGAACGTTTTTCCAATACCTTCGTCTGTCTCAGTTTCAGTTTAATATTTTGATCTCATCAGTTTAGTTATATCTTTTATCTTGTAAATCATACAGAAATGAATACTCGCAAACTAGTTCTATTAATTTTTCGTTATTCATCGTAGTAACAAAATGTACAAAATATCTTCTCACGAAAGGCAACTGAACCTGTACGGTTGCTAATTCATACGGAGCGTAGCAATGCGTTTTGACACGTTCAACTTCCGGCAAATATTGTCGCCGACAATTCCGTACGGAGACGGACCGTGCCGCATCGTAATGTAACGTATACGCTACGCTTGATATGAATGCTCTCATTTACAAAGCATGAAAGAATATTTATATTGTAGGAACGATTGGTGCATGATCATATATGAACCGACCTTTATTCTCAGACTGTCCGGATTAATTCCAGGAGGATGGTAACCCTAACATACAATGAAAATTAATTTTACAAATTTATTTGAGACCTTAAGGAAAGCCTAGTTAATCATCTGGTAGAAATTTCATATTATTTTCGTTAAGTAACATCCGTTGAATGAGTTACCTTTGTATGGTGACCAGCTGACAGCCATTTGTAAACAAACTCCACTCTTGAGACCCTGTTAAAAATCCTAGCAACAAATAAAAGCTAACAAAAACTATTTTTGAAATCTTTCAAGTTATTTTTATATACTATAATTTTTTATTTACGTAAATATTTTAATTTCTTTGTATTATTTATATAATATAAAGTATACTTAACTTACCCACTTACTAAATAATTATAAGGATACTAGTACATACATCTTTTGAATTACATAAAATATGTATCATATATATATATGACATAAAACAATTAATATATATATTTAAAAAATTACATTTATAATAAATATTCTTCTAAATACATTTTGTCTATCATAAAATATATTTACAATTTTTTTATTAATTTATGTAAATTCAATTTTAAAACTAGAACTCCAAATTTGGTTTCTAAATAATTTTTCTTTAACATCAATTTATAAAAGTTTATTTTATCAAAATTCTAAATTCTTATGAGTTTTTTCTAAGTTTTTAATGAGTTTTAAAGTAAAATTATATTTACTTAATGTTGAAACAAAAAATAAATAGGGCCGTGTCCGTGGCGTAGTGGACAGCGCGCTAGCCTACTAAGCGGAGTTCCCGGGTTCGATTCCTGACTAGGGTCTGGAAATTATTGCATTAAACCCATTGTTACAGTTTCTCAACCCACTGTAGTCGCTAGTGACCAAGCTGTTAATGCGAATTTAAATAAACAAAATACTATGAATACATTAATAGGCCTAGTTGTTTTGTTAGAATTTAGGTACAGTTCAACATGACCAATTAGAATTCAGAAAAAAACAATTAGGCGTATAGTGGAAGCAAACCACCTAACCTTGCTATTAATTAATATGTTGCTAATCAAAACACTAAATAGTTTGAACAAAAACCTCCTTATCGTCTTCTTCTTTTTTGTGGCCTTCCTACATCTCTTTGACCATCAGGTATGTAGTTTAATGCCCATATAACTTCACTCATTCGTAATAAATGCTGCTTCCATTTCTCTCTGGATTTACCAACTGTTTATAAAAGAGAGCAGATATTTAAGTGGGCCTGGATTTACTCATTCTTAATGTGATCCATCAAACTACATCCCTGAAGTCTAATCAAGAACTACATTTTTGCTACCTGGATCTGACACTATCTTTCCTCCCAAGTACCCAGGACTCGCTACTTCTTAGAATTTTAATTTTAATAGGCTACTTTTACCCAGTGATCATGATGCCCCACATATATACCAAAATGCTTTTCCCCCTATACCCCTCGTTAAAATCAAAGGCATTCTTTTGAGTTAAGTAACTATACAGCTGACTATCGTCGTCTGCATCAAAAGTGACGTATCTAAAAAAATTCGAAATTTGAGTAAGGTCGCCTATGAGTGTGTCTGGTTGTACTCTACACCATCACGAACTGACTTATCTACATCTTTGTTATTAACAAAGATACAAGCAATAATGTTTCTGCGTAACTCACAGAAAATTATGGATTGTAAATCACGTACTGTCGTATGTTGAAATACGACACTTTGTAAAACTTGAATTGCGATTCCTAACTCTGACGTATTTGTAGATTCGTCAGTTTGAGATGCGGTCGCTTACCTAATGAAACCGAAACTGTATGTAACGTATTCAAATAAGTAGGCCTAGCTAATTAAATAAAACTAAATAATAGAATTGGCAATTATGTAGGTATCTCCTTGATGAGGTTAGGTAGCAATCGTCAGGACATATCACGATATCCATATTTCCATGCATAAAATACAAATGTATAGCGTTGTCTGTATTAATGTAGAATTTATGAAAAAAAAACAGTAATCACCATGTATTTAATAGTATTCATTTTCGATCAGGATAATTTTATCTATAGAGATACGTCATTTGTTTATATTAAATGATCTGTTCCCGTGAATCACGCACTGTCGTAGCGGGACAATTTATACATTTATCAATAACAAAAAAAGTCTTTTGTTGATCACTTAAAGCTATAATTACGATTTTTTTTGTAATAAAATTGCTGAGATGTAGAATGGAGAACTTAACGTAAAACTTTAAACGGCTCTTTTAGAAAAACATAGTTTTTGAGATACGACGTTTGTGATGTAGCCGACGACATGATAGTGAAGGGGAAAATTAAGGGGAAAACAAATTTAGGTGAAAAAGTTTAACCTGTAACTTAATTTAATACCCTGGCTTAACAAATTGAGAACGTACTTTACAGGTGAAGTTCCTTTGATTTGTTTTGAGCTATCGCATTCAAAGTAATTGCTGCCAAGTTGTTTTCCAACCTTCATAAAGAAGACAGCTCCTCCCAAAGAAGCAAAAAGTACCCTTAATTTTTGGGTAGGCCTACATAACTAATGCTAATTTACAAAAAACAAACAAATAACAATGACAGATGAAAAACTTTCTGACAACCCCTTTTTGGCTTTTGAGTGTCATGGAATTTGAACATTTTGTTTAGTTTTGAAAATAACGGCCAATACTAAAGATGAAGAATGATAGATGAAATTGAGTGATGAAAAATAGATCTAACCAGGAATTGAATCTGGGACCCACGACATAGAAGCCAGTTTCACTGACCAGAGTTTGGGTTGCGAGGGAAGAGAAAAAAGGAGGTGGAAGATAGCCAAGGGGCTTGGGGCTTCAGCCTCACCCGTGAGTGTAAATTCAAATTTCATATCAGAATTATATACCATGGTTCCGTGGTTCGAATCTCAAGACTCAGCCGATCTCCCGAATCAAAATCCTGACTACGTGTCTCTCTCTCTCTCCTGAAAGATACCTGAGAAGGTATCTAGATACTCTAACATAAGTTGTAGTGCATTTATATCTGAGTAAACAAATATTGGAACCCTGACTTAAAATTTAATATATTTTTACAAATAAATTTAATTATATATAAAATTACATTATAAATTCCTCATAAATTGATGTTCATAAAAAAAGAAACCAACTTGTTTACATTTATTTTCATTGTTTACATTAATACAAAATAACAGCTACTACAAAATCCATACACTGTATAATATAAGGATCGGCACATAAAAAGTAAGTTGATGAATCAAGGTCATGTGGATAAAAGACCATCCTGAAAACATCGGTTATATGATTAATTTATTCACGTTAAGAGAGCGCTTCCATATTTTCTTTCGGATTCTTCTGACCATCCATTCAGCGTCGAATCAAGAAAGGTACAGGCCCAAACCAAATCAAGAAAGAAAGAAAGAAAGGAATCAAGAAAGGGCCCCTCATAGGCGTAAATTCCGAATTTTATCGGATTGGTAAGGATTACCGATGGTTCTAGTAGAATGGAATATCCCCAGGTCAGCGGGGGGGGGGGGGGCTCCCAAGAAATTTTTATAAAATTTAGCATTAAAATGGTAGATTTTAGACCATTTTGAGAGTTAGTTACAACCAATTTTTTTTACCTGAGTCTCATTGTTAAATTTCGACAGAGATGAGGTAATTTGGTTTCAAAAATTTACATCTTTAAAAATTCAGGAGTTTATAGTCTTCTAGTTTTTTTAAGATATGCAAAAAAAATTACAAATCAATCATACTCATTTATCAATCTTTAATTAAGTTAGTGTTTAAGAATAACCTAGTAGGATATTCACTTAAAATCCATTCATTTTTTAATTTTGAAACGAAGCCTTTTACTTTCTTTTACATCAAATTCAAAAATCACTTTGTTTATGTCTTCCACCATACTCTTTCGCTCAGTAGCAAAAAGACCCAGGGATGAAAACCTTTCCTGACGGGTCGTATTTCTGTAATATGTTTTCAAATGTCTTAGGGAGGAGAATGTCCGCTCACAGGATGCTCAACTTGTTGGTATAGTATAGTTACTTGAGTCATGAGCTTGCCTTTGGTTTTATCGAGGGGTAAAGGGGGAAAAGATCAGTGCGCATGCGCAACTGCTTTGGTTTCAGTTTGCCACCATAACAACGTAAACTATACTTAGAGGACATACAGTATGTCGCGGAAACTTTTGTGGGTTAACTGTACAAATATAACGTTTTTTTACCGTAAACGGAATTGTCGGTTTTTCGAAAAAGCGGTTGCACCGAACGAAATCTAATATGCAATATAATAAAATGCTGTGAAGCTTAAGCTAAACAAAAATACCTTTCCGTGCCTCCTAACAAAAGTCGTGAACGAGCAGCTAACTTCTATAATGTTTCACTTTCCACAATTCGAAAAATAACGAAGGAAGTTAAAGACAGTGAAGAAAATAATTCTTTATCGACAGTTTTTTTGACACCAGGTAAGAAAAGGAACAGTTTATATCAATAAGAAAGTGATGCCGACATGTGAAACGTTATGAACGGTTTTGAAAGAAAGGCTAAATTTAAGTTGGAAACTTTGTACATTAAGAGAAATGTTAAAGGAAATTGAGTTTAAGTCGAAAAAGTGTCAGTCACAACGAAGTATATTAACTGAAAGGGATCATGTAATTAACTAACGTCGCAAAATTGCTCTGTAGTAAAATATAGTGTCTCACAGTTGAGGTTGGCAGCACTTTCAGATTTCTCTTCCCTTCCTCACAGCCCAACAATACGCAAAAGGCATCCTTGTGACTCACTATCGATAAATAAAAACAGTCTAAATAAGTGGAACACCATCAGAAGAGCTTTTTTTAGGTTTCAATTCTTGTTCCATTCTTTTATTGGTAATAGTAAATAAAAATACTGTATATTTATACATTTTCCCCTCCTTTTTCATCTCGTATTCAGGCACGTATCTAGAAGGGGGTAAAGGGGGCATTTGCCCAACCCCGAAATAAAAGCATCTAACTCTTCACTTGGGTATTCATTACGTACCTACATATTAAGAACATTACAAGAGTTATTTAAAACTTTAGAAAGCGCTCTAACAAGATACTATAATTTCATGTATTTATTCACGCGACACTTATTAATTGATTGTAAAACAAAAAATAATTTACCCTAGAGCCGGCAATCGTCGATTTTGAGACGATGTTACCGCTTCTTGAACCGGTCGCGTCACAAAATCGGATTTGTTTCATAGCACTGCATGTTGTCATTTTAGTTTTACAAGCAGCGTTGCTGTTTTGTCCAGTAGTTTAGTAATGTAATTTTTAGTTAAAGTTTAGAGTAATTTTTTACGTATACCTAATACAATAGTTTTAGTGTCATATTCTGCCAGTGTTTCTCTGTTGAAACCACGCTATCCTAAGGCTGAATTTGGTTATTTCTTGGTTTACTTGATGTGTTTTGTATATTTTTTCTTTATTTTTCAACATAGAATCGTTTCTTTGATTTTATTTTGAAATAAACATTACAAGTAACGATTCGTATGTAATGAAATTTGAAAAAGTAGAGCATAAGAAAGTTTTAAACAGTAGTATTATCTGAAATTTTAGAAAAATATTTGTCTGAAAATTATTTTCAAATAGCTTCAACATCCCTAACTGTCAGATTAAAACCTTAATAATATATTTATTGTATTTTTTTAAAGTTTTCTTGTTATTTTATATGCCACATGATAAGGTTTGTGATTTTAGCATATTTGTAATGATTTCTATACGGTTCGGTGACCCATATGCTAGAAATTCTCTGCCGATCTAGAAAAATGTTATTGCCGGCTATAGGGTTAAAACCGAAATTATAGTTATTTTATGATTAAAATAAATGTGGATAGGTGAAGAGGCTCTTCACCTATGCCACCTGAATAGCCGCCTTTATTGCAAACAATGTCAGTTCATTATAAATAAGGAACAGCTAAAATTATGTACCCCAGTATAGAAAATCATTATCTCCAACATTTAATCGCAGATATAAAAGTCTTCTGTTTTTATTGTAGTATTAAAATAAAATTATAGAACAGATGTTTTTAGATTAATACATAACTTGAAATATCATAACCTGTATCTTACCTGTCGATCCCTAAAGCTTACCATTTATTATTTAATTATTGTTTACATTTACAAATAACTACCGACTACAAATATTACTTACATTTATATATTTGTTATTACCTAGTTTAATTATTTTTGTAAATAACTTACAATGTGGTGCAACATTTTGACATGGCAAAAATATTTTTATTTTTCAATAAAGAGTAGGCTAGCTCTTTAACGTTGAAAATTATTAACAATAATTTTGTTTAGTACAAGTAAATTCAAAATTTAAACAGCTTTCTTATGTATTATTTATTTTAATAAAATTTTAAATTTTGTTATTTGTTAAATTTTAATTGTGTTTAGGCCATCAGCCAAAAGGCTGGTTTGAACCTTTAGAGGTTTTACTCCATAGGTTAATGAGGAATGAGTGGTTTACCTTGCCTTCCTCACTGAGTTAAAAGAGTATGCTTATCAGCATGCCAGGCCCTTTGAAAAGCACCTACTTTCTACCCTGCAAATGACACCTTCACTTCATTCACCACAGGGTCTGGCTGTATAGTGAAATTCATTACTCTCAGAGGTGATAACTCTGACTAGTGCCATTTGCACCTCTACCTCTTCTGTTCTTAAATAGTTCAGTCATATAATTGGCTAATTATATGAAAAGAAACAGATTTATTTTTGTAGCCCTGGAACCAGCAGATTGAGTGTAATTAATTAAACTCTCTACCTGCCTGTTATGGGCATAAATTTAATTACACGAAATAAATTAATATAGTTTGTCAATTGATTATGAGATATATTAAAAATTTGGTATGTTTTGTCTTTTATCATTTTTGATTGGTATATTGTAGTTTTAATTTCTGTTTTATCTTTTGTACATCCATATAATTTAATTTCACATCCTTCGGATGTGACCTTACCTAACCTTGTTTTGTTTCAATTTTTTATAAATATAATACTAACGAGATAACAATCATGCATGATTTATAAAAATTAAACATAATTTTATTAAATAACTTAATTTAGTTTTGAAATTTACAATTTTTTTTTAAATTTCTGACTGAATTTATGTTATACTATATTTTGTTGGTATTTAATTTAATAATTTAATGAAATATATTTTTTATTTGCAACTTTATTATAGGTATTAGTATAACTCTATTTTATATTAGAGTTAAATTTATCACATATAAATTTTGGTAGCCTATTTATGTATTGGATGTTAAGAAAGTCCTTTTAAATGATTAAAATTTTTTTAAAAAATCTAATTTTTTTTTAATTACCTAGTTCTGAGGATAATCTCCTTCTCTTTCCTGATTGGTTGAACGGTTTTGGTGGTGCTGGAGATTGGTCAACCAAAGGAGGTTTCGGGAGGGTGTTGATTAGGTAAGTTCCATACAGAATTCAGCTACAAGGAGTTTTCAAGTAGTAGAATGTAGAAACTACCATTTGAGGTGACTAGGAGGCCAAGGAGAAGAAGAAAGGGCGGAGGGGGAAGAAGAAGGAGAAAGGAGGTGTTTAATAATCAATTTTCATTTCATTGATCATGAGCTTGTTATTTAGTAAGTCGCATGATAAAAGTTTGGCTATGTTAATTTTTAAATAAATAGTTAAGATTTTTATCTAAATCTTAGTTAAGAAAATAAGAATGTGTAATTTGTTAATTAAATATTATTGTTAAATCGAAGAGGCGTAGGTTTATTTATTATTTTAGTTTAAATCTCGGCCTTCGGGCCAGCCCAGTCAGTCAGCTGGTATAAAGGCGCAATTATTTGATAAGTAACACAGGTTGGGCAAGTGACTTTGTATGGTGATCAGCTGACTGCCATTCCTGAACAAACTCCTATAGAAGGGTTCCTCTTCAAAAGTGCATGCTGAATCACGTCAAAAATACAGTGAAAAGCAGCGATCATATTGAATTGTTATCAATAAAGTACAGTTCTCGATAACAAATAAAGCCGGCCACATTGGCGAAGTTGGTAACGTGCTCGCCTCTCATCATGCGGTCTTGGGTTCGAATCCCATTCAGGCACGGCATATTTTCATACGTTACAAAAAATCATTTCATCATTCACCGTCTGCATTAACAGTAATTGCAGAACAGTCGGACGTTAAACCAAAAAAAAAAAAGATAACAAATAAAAGCTAAAAAAACGTTTTAGTCTTATGCTTTATTTCAGTGGTTCTCAACCTTTCGGGCACTGTGCCACCCTTTGAACATTGATGTGAAGTCACGCTTCAACCCCCTTCACCATCACTACTAAGTGGTCAAAACATGTAGTAGCCTGCTATTGGAATATGAAATAGAAGCGTGATCACAGTGTTGCCAGAGAGTACGATTACCATGTTATTGCAATAATCGAGTGCTATACTCTGGTTAAATACAATGTACAAAACAGTACGATCTTTTTGAAAATATACATGCGACTAAACAACTGAGTAAATTACAGTTTTCGGTTTTTTTTAAATACACTTATGCCTCCCTTGAAATTATTCTACGCCCCCCAGGGGGGCGCACCTCCGGGCTTAAAACCATTGCTCTATTGATAGAAATGGTGTCCACCTTAAGTTATAAAGTAAAGCATTTGCACACCAGACATTATCCATAAAAGAGGTATGACATAAAAGAGGTGTAACCTCTTTTATCTTGAACTTTACAGACTACCTGATCTTAACTTTAAGTGAAGAAAATTTTACATTTTTCTGTAATCACCTACCAATCAAAGACCTTCTTAAACATACCAATTTACACAAATTTGAACGCTATATTGAGCAATTTTTAAATGTAAAATTGCTGTAAGTTTTTAGTCGACTTAAAACTTAAGTAAAATAAAATAATAATAATTTTAATGTATGACTAAACGTCTTCAGCCGCCTGTGGACTGGTCAGTCTGATTTGTGCTGGATCCGTATGGATTCCGTTCATTGACAAAGAGTTGGTTATCACCACAGGATGGTCGCTCCAAGGGGTCGTCAAAATTTTCATCCTCTGAAATTTTTTAATTATAATAAATATTTTATAATATATAGACTAATAATGTAAATTTATTAATTTTCCCATTTTTTTTACAAAAATCATTACAATAGGTACAAATAATTTCCTTATTTCTTATAAATTAAAAATCTAAAACTATTTAAATAATTATTTACTCGTGGTGGGGAAATTAATCTACCCAACTATGGTGTCCAATGTTCAAGGGTAGATCAATGTTTATTTCTATCACTAAAGCTACTACGGTAATCTATTAGTGTGTTAGTAATTACAAATTACATGTTAGTTACTTAAATTTTAATTAAAGTACTAAGTCATTTATTAAAATAGCGTGCTATAGTATTTAGCCTATATACACGAAAAAAAACAAGAAAAAAGAATATGAACTAGGCAAAACAAAAAAATGTATTTACAATAAAGACACTAATTATTTAAGCAATAGATGAGCTCCAAAATTATTTAATTCCTGGTGTAACCATTGTTTGGCTTCTCTCCCTACTTCCAATAGCCAAATGGTTACTCCTTTTCCTTTTTTATAGTATTTTAAAATGTTTGGGGTTTATTTTTAAATTGTAAGTGTAGCAGATTGAGCAGCTTGGGTGCTAAGTAGCAGAAATGTCTTTTGTATATTTTTAAAGACATACAAATATATTTTGACGGATATGAAGTACGAATTCTTGAAAACGCTGCTCTAACAGATACCTTGATATTTTATTAATCGCTCGTAAAATCAGCTTCCAAACTTTTTGTAGAGAATCAAAAGAAGAAAAATTAGTTCTACTGCACCATAATTTTATATCCATTGGCCGATTAAGAATCACGTTTGGCGGGTCGCTACCACGGACTTAGTATGATAGGGACGGAGCGTAAATTCAAAAATCTGTGTCTAAAGAGGGGATACGGAAAAAAGAGAAACAGAGAAAAGTGAGCTAGGCCCAACTCCCACTCCAAAGCAAAGACTGAGCTATATTTAATAAGATGCGCGCAGCAGGTATATACTATATATGCAGGTAGTTTTTAGTCGCAGCAACAATGACAAAACTTGTTAATGCAAAACTGTTTGATAATTTGAAAGAACACGATCTCGAACAGGAATTTTTGCGTACTCATTCGCCTTCATTAATTAAAGCAGTTGTTCAAAAATTCATTAAAGTTAGAATGTTTTACATAAATAACCATGCATTTGATAAACGCTCCAACAAAAGACATTTATTTACAAAGTTAATTCTTTTCATGAATCAATAATTTAAAGATATATTAAACATTAACATTGTTTGTTTTGATGTATATAAATAGCAAATAGCCTACTACTTAAAGAATTACTAAATTTTGGATAGGGATCGAATCGCTGACAGTGCAATTTAAAAAGTGGATTTTCTGCACATGAAAATAAATATACGATTTCACAAAATATACATTATAACAGTATATAATAGATAGATAATAATTTTAATTTATCTAATTGGTGATCAATAAACAATACAATAATCATCTCATAACATATGTATATATTTCTTATACTATTACAATTTCCCTGCATTACAGTTAAATGAGCTATTCCCACTGTATATACAACATATACATGTAACCGAGAGTGTAAGGAGTGGGAGGCGACCCTAACTCGATTTTTAAATTTATACAACCTTCTCTTTTCTCCACGTGGCCGGAGTTGGACACAGTTTTGTTGCGTGTATTAAGATACGTACGCTCCGTCCCTATCATACTAAGTCCGTGGTCGCTACCCAAAGCGGGAGACTCCAGGGCTCCTCCCCTGGAGAGAACATTTAAAAATACACATCTTAACCACACGTTTTTGCGTATTTTTGAGCCTAAAATTTTCATTCTGCTACAACGGGAAAAACATTAGACATTTAAGAAAATCGACAATGAGGGATATTATTACTATTGCCAATTTGAAATTTAAAAGAATTTTATATGATAACTAGTGGACCCGACAGACGTTGTCCTGTGGAAACGTAACTCCAAAAGTCATACATTTTTTTAATCAATCATAAATGTTTTAGGATGTTTTTATGAATCTATTTCTATGATACCTGACGCCACTACGCGTACAGTTACATAACAACTTGACTTAAAAGTTGTTTGGTGTGTGATGAATCGTATACGTACTATAAACTAACTTGTGATGGATGAAAACTTAAAACTAACTCAAATAGTACCAAAAAAACTTTTAATTACTTTTATAACCGGTATATTTTTTCAATTTATAAAAAATACATCTTTACATATAAGTATTTGAAATCTTAATAATAACTTGAGTAAAATTCAATTTTTTTATTGTAATGCATTTTGATGAACAATATTCTTAGTTAATCCGTATAAACAACGATTAACTCAATGGCTCGCTGGCTTGGTTTGCCAACCCTTGAACATGCGACATATAATTGGCCATGCGAAAAGCACGGATTTTCTAGGTCCAATCCACAAATTGACATTGTTTGTCCTTGTGACTTATTAATTGTCATTGCGAAAGCTAAGCGGATTGGAAATTGCAAACGTCTGAATGAAATAACCGAGTCAGAAGGAACCATTGGGATCCGTGGTAAAAGAATATTTTCTCCTTCAAACTTGCCGTTTAAAATGGTAGCTTCAATAATAATATTGCACCTGATTTTTTCACAACTAATCGCGTGCCATTGCATAGCTTTGGTGCATTCAAATTCCGAAGCAAAATGATTGGTGAACCAATTTATGGTGATATTATAGTTAAATCAACTCACATACAGCGAATTCATCTTCTTAGTTTCATAAGTTAAGTTCATATTTAGTGCACGTGTATACATCATTAAAATTGTTAAAAAATTATGTAAAATACTTACATCAATACTGTACGTTATGGCTAGCACAATGAGTAATTTAAATGACACTATAAAAAGTTGTTTGATATAAAATAATATAATAATATTGTTCAATACTACTGCTGGGTCTGACTAATATGCTAGAAATTGTCAAAAAATTTCGTAAACACGATAGGAGCGCCACCTACCGGATACAATTATGACTTTAGCTTACCAAAACACTAGCAGAGCGCCACCTACAGGTTACAATGTGAACTTTAAGCAACCTAAAATCAACTAAAATTTATTAATTAGTTAATTAATTTCAAAAACTTATTCTATCGGGTCGAGTTGCAAATCTATAGCATTCTCGAATCAGCTTAATTTCACACAAAAAACTTCATAAGAATCAGTCCAGGCGTTTAGGAGGAGTTCATAACTAACACACGGACAGAAGAAATATATATAATAATAGATGTCTCATACAACAAAGAATATATAAAAATAATTTAATGGTAAAGGTTTATAGTTCTAAGAAGGATTCTTAGAACCTGCATAAACAAGAAACATGCGTCATAACATTTGACAACCAGCATAGACTTTTACCAAGAGAACAAATTTATAAAGAAATAGAACCAATCACTGATGCAATGCGCAAAAAGAGACTTTCTTTCTTTTCGCATATCCTCAGAACTCCAGAAAACCGATTATTAAGAAAAATTGTAGAAAAATTCATGTGTGCAAAAACAGAAGGAGCTACAATTCCTTGGCTTGAAGAAATCAAAAAAGACAGAACAGAATTAAATCTAACAATTACTGTTGTCAAAGATCACACACCGGTTTACAAAGAAACAACTAATGACAAAAACAAAATTTTATCAGTAAGAACAATTAAACGAAAAGAAAAGGTTTGTTCAGACGAATTGAGAAAAGTAAGATCCGACAGAATGAAAAAGTATTGGCAAGAAAGAAATGAAACGGGAATAAACTGCCGAAGAAAAAGAACTAACCAAAGAGACTAAAGTGATCCTTTATGGTCATAAAAAAAATATATATAACCTCTTACTTACATAAAACTATTTGTTATGTTCGTGACTTACTAAAAATAAGTAATTAAAAGTTATAAAAATAAGTTATTAACATATTTTATACGGATTAACTAAGAATATTGTTCATCAAAATGCATTACGATAAAAAAATTGAATTTTACTCAAGTTATTATTAAGATTTCAAATAGCCTGTATGTAAAGATTTATTTTTTATAGATTGAAAAAATATACCGGTTATAAAAATAATTTAAAATGTTTTTTGGTACTATTTGAGTTGGTTTTAAGTTTTCATCCATCACAAGTTAGTTTATAGTACCTATACGATTCCTCCCACACCAAACAATTAAAACGCTTATCAGTATCGTGTAAGAAAATAATCTGTAATATATAAATACACGATCAAAGTTGTTGAACTACGAATGGGAGAAAATTGAAAAAAGAATAACATATTACACATTAGTTTGTTTGCGTAAAATAAACTGTTGAGACAATGCGATTAAGTAGGGCTACATCTTTCCACAGAAACAAATCAGTGTTTAGTTTTAGAAATGACCCACCGGGTTGATCTAGAGGTAAAGTCATCGCCGTGAGTCAGCTGTTTAACAGCTGATTTTCGGAGACGAAAGTTCCTGGTTCGAATCCTAGTAAACTTTTATACAGATTTGAATACTAGACAGTGTTTACCGGTGTACTTTGGGGTTCAATTAATCTTACTCTCTCAGGAATGGTCAGCCTGAGTCTGTACAAGACTACAGCTCATTTACACGTCATACACATCATCCTCATCTCATTGGGTCATGGGGTTGCTCATTGTTCTAAATTGAACAGATTGCAACGAACACACATTAGGGATTTCAAAAAGAAAAAAAGTTTTACAAATATAACGAGACTGTGTTAAGCTGAAATATGCATTTTGTATTTATAAGATACAAATAATATTAAAATAAATTTTAAAACATTTGGAGAGCATAATGGCCCCTGTAATCCCCTGAGATAAATAAATCTGTACACACTTGTAGTTGTCGGATTTCTCTGGCTACACGGATTTTTTCAATTTAATCTGTTGGTCCATAAATTTTTTTTAAATGTCTAGGTTTTTTGCATAATACTAATTTTTGGAGCATGAGAGGAAGTCAAAAAAATGTCGGTATATGTGGATGTACAAGATAAATAACTGATAAAAAGTTTAGCCTGGTAGGTTTAGTGGTTTCTGAGAAAAATATATACCTAAGTAATAAAAATAAAATTTATGTGAAAAGGCAAAAACAATAAGCATACAACAGTAAATTTCCCATTAAAAGTTGGTTAGAAAACTAAGGATATTAAAAAGTACTGCAGATATTTAAAATAAAAGAAACTAAAATTCCCTTTGCACTAAAACGAGCAGTGTAAAATTACCTAATATTTTCTGTATAAAAACTTAATTTTTTCATTAAGATAATTTTTTGGCGTAATTTAATGTTATTCTGGTAGATCAAGGTCTAAACTAGGTATTGAAAAACATAAAAAAACTGAAAATCAAAACCATCACACATTCTCCCAATAAAATGACAATGATTCGATTCAATTGTAGAGAAGTAATAATGGAAAAAGCGACAAATGGTTTAAACAGCTCACTTAAAGAAACTTTCCAGAAACGCTTCCAACTGTTACAGTACCGTTGGGACAAGTGGGTGGAGTCTGAGGAATGCTTTTTGAACAGACTGTATATTAAAATTAAATTTAATTGACTTATTAGTTGAAGAAATTATATCAGAATTTATTGAACTGAATGTTTTTAAGAAATAGGCTAATTTAAATATTACCTGCCAAAATGTTCCAGGAGTGTTACACAGTTGATAAACGGCCATTCCTGGAATCATGATCACGCTGGAGCCTGCGATAACCCACCCGAGTACATTCGCCCATTCTGGGTAGACGTAATTCTCGTAACTTAATGGCTCATACCCGATCAACCCATACACTATAATAAACTGATACATAAACATAAATAAATATTATTACATAAATTCGTCAAATAAACGAAATAAATATATTCAGTAGATTATAACTACTAGTTGAACAATTGGTCTGTTTCTTATAAAATGGTCAGCCAATTATACAACTGAAGCATTTAAGAACAAAAGAGGTAGAAGTGTAAAAGACATCTAGCCACAGTTATCTTCTCTGAAAGTAATGAATTTCATCATTATACAGCAATACCCTGTGGCGAATGAAATGAAGGTGTCATTTTCAGGGTGGAAAGAAGCTTTTTAGAGAGCCTGGAATCCTGATACATATACTTTTCCACTCAGTGATTGTTGGCAATGGTAAAGCACCTCACTCCTAGTTTTAGTCAGTAAAGCCTCTAGAGGTTCAAACCAAGCCATTCGGTTGATCACCTGAACAACATTTGCTAGTTGATAGGACGACTTGGTAATTAAAAAAGACAAAGTACACTCTGGTTACATAAATGCAGACAAAATGAGGGAGTTAGAGAAGGACTCTTCGCCATTTTTTAGTTGGTACAGCGATTTATTAAATTGTTCTGTTATAAGTTTTTTTTTTTACTTTCTCTTGCCCTACATGAATATTTAGGGAAGAAAAACATTGTTTTCATGTCAATATTTTGAAATCTAGGTTTTACCGGACAGACAATTTTCAGGACCTCTGAACTCAAAAAAACATATTTTTAGCGATTAGTCTGTGTGTGAACAAAATATCTCAAGAGCGAAATTTCAAGTTTAAAATATAAAGTTTATAGTGTGCTGTTGCTTACAAACATATTGTGTGGGTAAAATACTCGTACAATTATTAATAGTAAATATTACCGTGCAATGATTCATTATAAAAGCATCACTAAGGAGAATAAAGGTTAGTTAAAACTAGTTATAAATTAATATATGATTTTACTGACCATAAGAAATATAGGAGCCACTAGAATCCAACAGACTCTCCAGTAAAAGCCAGGTGCAAATCCAACCATGTCTTTTATGTCGTTGCAAAACCTCTCTGTACCTGAAATTCAAATACATTACGGTACTTTTATTAATTACATGTATACTACTAGTGATGATGAAATGATGACTGCTAATGATGAGGAGGACAATATATTGTTTATGCTGAGGCAGTTGAAGGAGGAGTATGAGGCATGCGACATGAAGATGAAAATGAATGGTGACACGAATATAAATATTTGCGAACACTGATACCCCAGGAAGTGGATACTAACGCCGGTGGTACCCCGATCCATACGTACTGTAACTTCGCTCTATTGCTTTGAAGTATTTATTTGGACCCGCGCACCAACTATCGGGTGTCATTCTGCGCGTTCGATCTGTATTATTGACCAATCTCTGCCCCACCCACGAACTTTAGTTCCGTTTTTCTATTCTGTTTCTCACTCACTTGTTTGGTGACTGCGGTTACAATCGCATCTTCGCTTGAAGCTGTTCGTCGGTGACATACCTAGCGGGGTATGTTGACCAAGGCTGAGTGCGATTCTGTGTCGCTTATTTGAACTGATACTTTACACTGAAAACAAGTGGCTGAGCTGTCTTGTTCGGTTTCTTTCGTTGTCTGTTAATGTGCTTAACTTAATTGGTGATATATTAGGCTATTTGTGTGCGTTTAAATGTACTGTATTATTTAGTGTTTTTTTTCGCAATTTTCGCCAATCACAACGTCTACAGCGTATCTAGATCTATAAATTTCTACTCGTCTATGTTCAGTATAGTATTAAGATGAACTAAAGTCCCCTAGCCGAGGGAGTGAAAGAATGCATAACGCTCTCACATCGCACAAGCTGTACGCGCCATTCCAATAACATTGTATAAATTTTACTCATTGTTGTGAGCAAGCGTTTATGCACGCAGTAAACTAACAAGCAAGATAACAACTGTAGTATGTTTTTAGATTTGGATTATAACGGTAAAGACTTTTGGCCGCATGCATAGTTATGCCACATATCTCCCTCTCACTCGCTCGGCTATGGGACATTAATTCATCTGGTATCTGTATCAAGTAAGTGCCTTCTTTTGTTTGTAACTATAACGTTTCCATCGTATCTAGATCTACAGATTTTTACTCGTCTATGTTCAGTATCAAGTAAGTGCCTTCTTTTGTTTGTAACCATAACGTTTCCATCGTATCTAGATCTACAGATTTTTGCTCGACTATGTTCAGTATCAAGTAAGTGCCTTCTTTTGTTTGTAACCATAACGTTTCCATCGTATCTAGATCTACAGAATTTTGCTCGTCTATGTTCAGTATCAAGTAAGTGCCTTCTTTTGTTTGTAACCATAACGTTTCCATCGTATCTAGATCTACAGAATTTCGCTCGTCTATGTTCAGTATCAAGTAATTGCCTTCTTTTGTTTGTAACCATAACGTTTCCATCGTATCTAGATCTACAGATGTTTGCTCGTCTATGTTCAGTATCAAGTAAGTGCCTTCTTTTGTTTGTAACCATAACGTTTCAGTAGTAATAGTTCTGCATTCAACTGTGTAAATAAATCATACATTATTCAAATTGACTGTTGAGTAAAAGTATAAGAGTACTGTATGTGTATTTCATTAAACTAAAGATTTTATGACAGGCTACATAAATTTTGTTTTACGATACATAAACTATAGTAGTACATGTATTTCTATCAACTCTGTTTATTTATATAAAATGTAGTTACAGGATGTTCAATAAGAAACACACTGTTCCAAGAGTTTATTGACTTATCTGTGTTCATTTAAAACAGGGTTTTACATCATTTAACTAAAATAAATAAATTTTTAAATGATTGAGAATTAAAATAAAAAATATACAAACAAGCATATATGTTTGTAAAAGTAAAGTAGACTGTAGTCGTTTTTTTTTGTCCAGTGTGTTTATCGCGAACTGTTTTGGACGTCCGTTCATTCTTAGTTTTATGAATGTCACATAAAACAAAAAATTCTTCAAAACAGTTTGTCACGCAAAAACCATTTATAATTTTACTGTTAAATATTTCACAACTGAAACCTAACCGTTGTAAACATTTACTGAAACTCGTTTGTTAGACTTAATTTTGATTAAATTTGTATTGTTTATTCTAAGTAATTTCTTTCACACCATAGATTTTTGTTTTCCTAGTGTTTTTGAAGAAGTTTCCAGTCATCAAAATTATAAATATATGTTTGCCTTGATGACAAAGGCAGCCGAAAGGTTTGTCGGGCGCCGCTACAGGGCTTTGTCGCTTCGCTGCTAAAGACTTCATCGCGCCGACAAAGGCCGGAAGAAGTATTGAAGGCCGGCAACACAGTAAATGATTAATTAGAAGGGGTGGCGGTGACAAGTGAAAGACGCAAAATGAAAACCAACATCAGTTTGACTTAAAATTAGGGAAAATCACTCTTTCACGCTAAACTAGGCTCTGTAGAGAAAAATGCTGAAAATTAAAATTGTGGATCTTTTAATTTCCTATAAATTTTATTAGGCCTATATACACTTTCGTCATACTAAGACAAAAATCTAAAAAAAATCGATTTTTCACACGTTTGCGGGAAAAAAAACGAAGAATTGCTAATTACCGCTACACTAAGCGTTAGGCCCTATACAAAAACTGGTTGAAATAAAAGTTGTAAGATTTTTAGTTATCTAAAACTTTATTATGTACTTGTTTGCGCTATTTAAGTCTCAATCTTAAAAAAACATTTTTTTACGTGAAAACAGCCTTACCAAAAATTTCAGCAAACGTGGCGCCTACCCTATCTTGTAGAACATAAAAAATTTCGTAAATGAGGTGATTTAAAAAAAAATCGTAGAGCCAGTTTTTGAGAAAATCGCAAAAAAGTGACAAATTACACGAATAAACAACTACTTCCGGTTGACCGATTTTGATGAAAATGTTCGTGTCGGGTCCGGTAGGGTTATGTAACTTAAGTTTTATGTTTCAAGTTCGTACAATGTTCCGTTCTTGAGATATATAGTTCACACACACACACACACGCGCGCGCGCGCGTTCGCACACACACACACACACACAGGCACACGGACACACAGACCAATCGCTAAACAAAAATGTTTTTTTTTTTTAATTCAGGACGTCTGAAAACGTGTAGATCCGGGAGAACTTGATTTCTTAAAATCGACATGAAAACAATACTTCCCTTCCTATATATTCATATAGGCAAGAGAAAGTAATAAAGAACTATTACAACTAACACAGTGATTAGTTACGTAAAATAGTAAGTTGTATTTTAAGTTCTAATGTATTAATGTTCATTTAAAACAGGGTTTTACATCATTTAACTAAAATAAATAAATTTTTAAATGATTGAGAATTAAAATAAAAAATATACAAACAAGCATATATGTTTGTAAAAGTAAAGTAGACTATAGTCGTTTTTTTTGTCCAGTGTGTTTATCGCGAACTGTTTTGGACGTCCGTTCATTCTTAGTTTTATGAATGTCACATAAAACAAAAAATTCTTCAAAACAGTTTGTCACGCAAAAACCATTTATAATTTTACTGTTAAATATTTCACAACTGAAACCTAACCGTTGTAAACATTAACTGAAACTCGTTTGTTAGACTTAATTTTGATTAAATTTGTATTGTTTATTCTAAGTAATTTCTTTCACACCATAGATTTTTGTTTTTCTAGTGTTTTTGAAGAAGTTTCCAGTCATCAAAATTATAAATATATGTTTATACAATTTCACATCAACAGCAAAATAAAACACATACACTATCACTCAGTGGCTTTTCGTTAACCAATAAGAAAATTAGAAGCGGTTGAGTTTACTGCCTTGAGGTACACCTATGCTATCAGAAAATTTATGCGAGCAATTATTTCTGAATCCTTCACTTATAATGACCTATTTTCCAAGTAACTATAAAAAAAAACAATAATATATTCTTTGTAAATCCTATTTTTTCATTTTTTATAAACGAAATATCTTGATTTACTCTACCAAAGGTGTTTTTTAATCTATTTTTATTATAAACCTTTTCGCAATCTATTATCCAGTATGATGAGACATGCTTTGTGAAACTCAATATATACGAAACCATACAGGACAGGAGATATTAACCCCTTCACTTGAATAAAAAACTTTGAGCCGTTAATGTGCGCCGTCATATTTTTTGTTTTATTATTTACTGGAAAAAATATGCACCAGATTTGGTCTTTGTATAACAAAATCGAAAACAAAAGTTTGCTTTTCACGAGAAGTGTACCGTCAATTTTAAGATAGTGGTTAGACATTTAGTGTCGGAGCAAATGTCTGCTTTCAGTTATTTGGGTTTCAACTTACTCTTCAAAAAAGGAGAGGTATTCGCATGGGGATAAAGAGATGTGAGACAATTTGTGAAACTAAACAAAATAAGTAGGCCTACTGTAACATAATTTATAGCACAATATTGTAGTTTTTTTTTGTCATCAGTCTCTCGACTGGTTTGATGCAGTTCTCCAACCTGTCTATCTTGCGCAAGTCGTTTCATATCTACATACCTGTAACACCCTACATCTTTTGTAATTTGCTTTATATATTCTAATCTTTGCCTCCCTCTACAATTTACTTTCTCAATATTACCCTCCATTATTGATAGCCCAATACCTGGATGTCTTAGGATATGCCCCACTAGCCTATCCCTTCTTTTGGTAAGATGCTTCCATATACTTCTTTTTTCATCCACTCGCCTAAGAACCTCTAAATTACTTATTTTGTCCACCCACCTAATCTTTAACATTTTCCTATAACACCACATTTCAAAAGCTTCTATCCTCTTTCTTTCTACAGCCCCTATCACCCACGTTTCACTTCCGTATAATGCTACACTCCAAACATAATGTTTTAAGAAATTTTTCCTAATCTGTAAATCAATGTTTGTAGTCAGTAAGCTGTTTTTCATTTCAAAGGCTTTTCTAGCTTGAGCAATTGATATTGTAGTATGTGATATTATCTCTCAGTTTTTCTATTTTATAGTCTGGCATTATAAATTCCTGGGTATCGATTCAGTTAGGTTACCTAATTATAGTTTACAAAAATGTTATGAGTTACTGTGATGTTATTTATTTAAATTTAATTGATTGTAACAATATTTCGATCAATCATGACAGACAATAAATCTACATAAAAAATAATTTTAAGTTTAATTCAAATCAAAATTTACCTTATTAGTTAAAATTTTACAATTACACATTAAATGAATCTCTCCATGTTAAATAATTTAGCTTATAGCCTATGACAGATTGTTTTTCATTTAACATGACATATTTTTATTAGGCCTACATTATTAATTTCATTTATCGTGATCTGATGGGGTTTGTCAGTCGATCAGCTTAGACATTTAACCTATGTTTTTTTTAATTTTAAAGGAACACAGAAAAAAGGAAAAAGCGGCCTCATAATAGAATTAAGACAATTTCGCGCGCGCACACTTACATATACTAATATTAGGTATCGCGTTATTAAAAATACCAAAACACCAGCGGCAAAAGTTATTCTTTACGGAATTCTTTTTAATTCTGAATAAGTTGAAATACGTTTAACGTTTGGGTAACAAAAATTTCAGTAACTGCTTTGCCTATTTCTGTAAAATAATAAGTTTAGATGAACTGTCTTGAGTCAAGTAGGTAACTATTGTCTGTCCCTATAAAACATGATATTTAACTGAAGAAAAAACAAACTAAATAGGAACGTTCGGTAAACTTTCATTTAGTATCTTGGTTTCTTAGTTTATTGATTATTTAAGAAATAAGAAGTTAAGAGTAAAATACTTCAATATCTGCTTCCCGCACTCAATGTTAAAAATAGTGTTTCAATACGACAACGTAATTAAGAAGTTTATCAAATTGCATTACGTCAGCCGGAATGTTAGCCTACTAGTTTAACCGAAAAACTATTTGCATAGTTTTTCAATGTGTTATATTAACGGATTACGTATATAATAAGTAGCAAATCCATCATTTGTTAACCCATATCTAATCAAAATTCCACCAGTGCACGAAACTATTTTTTTTCGTGAAAAATCGAATAAGGGACCCAATTTAGTCTGGGTGCCATCTTGAAAACCTTGTTTTGAGGTATGAATAAAATGTTTTGACTGTTTTTGAATGCTTATGTTATGTAGATTTCAAATCCGATTGATGCCACTCTGCCAGAGTTGAGCATTTCGAGTAATTCAAGATGGCGTCCAAGATGGCGGCCGAAATATTGAAAATATTTTTCTGAAGCGATATCAACTTGTGGCATATCATTATATATGTTTTTTAGGTCGAGGAGTACGAATAAAAAGTCCAATTTTACCTACAGTTAATGGGGAAAATGTTATTGTCAAACTGTACCGTGTCACGGCTCATTTGCCGTTGTTGTTTTTGCTGCGCTTGCTGGCTCCACTGCAACACTCAAAGCCTGCCTGCCTGTTATTTCTTTTTGGCTAGTTGCTGTCAATCAGCTGTATGGAAACAACAACATAACCTAGTTTTGAAAGTAGTTAAAAAAAAATTAGGTCATGTCTGTGCAGGCACATTCTCTTGATTTCATTTAACTGCGTGTGCGTGTTCGAAATTTATAACAACTAATCGTTCATCACTTAATCTCAACAGTTTATGCAGAAAATATATTAAAAAATAAAATAAAGTATCTCACTTACGTGCTTTCCACTGCAGTTGTAATCTGCTGATAGGAATGGGATCAAGGGGTTGAACACACATAAGGAGTAAGAAAAAAAAATAAAATAAAATACCTGCAGGTAAAACTTAAAGGAGATTAGGAAGAATGAATAGAAATAAATTTCGGCGTATTAGTGGACTGTAAAATAAAGGTGCGCGTAAAAAAGAAGTAACTAAGCGAATTATTTACCATGAAACGGATATGCGTGAAGGCGTTTTTAAACATAAAAAAGTCACTTCAAAAATAACAAATTAAACACTTTTAAAATGTTAATTAGCGGTTAAGCGTCCAATATGCATCCGTATTCAACGGCGATTCCACAACAACTGTCTGTTGACCACTAGAGCGCGGCCACGTCGAAAAGTTTGATTACAGGCACAAACATTTCCCCCCCCCCTGAAAAGGTATTTTCAGCAGTTTTGAAACTAGCGCAAGAAATTACTATGTACACTATTTATAATTTTTTTTTTTATTTACAAGAAGTATTATTGCTGTGGCAAAGGACAAAGCTTTGTCACAGGACGTTTAAAAGAACCGCTACTAGAACGAACTAGAGCGACTCTAGCGATATTGTCAGATCCAGGATAAAGTTCTTCGATTATTCCAATTGGCCAGCGAAATGGTGGTAAATTGTCTTTATTTATAAGAACGACAGTACCCACATGGACGGGTTTCGAAGGCGTATTCCATTTTTCCCTGGTCTGAAGAGTATGCAAGTATTCCAATCGCCAGCGTTTCCAAAAATCTTGCACAAGTTTGTCAATTAATTGATAGCGAGTTAACCTATTTACAGGAATAGAAGTTGTATCTATGGCAAGAATATTAGTAAGCGGTTGTTGCAGCAAAAAATGAGCAGGCGTAAGCGGTGCAAGATCGTTTGGATCCGAGCTAAGAGCGCAGAGAGGACGTGAATTGAGAAGAGCCTCTATTTGCGTGAGTACTGTTGACATCTCTTCAAATGTTAAAATTTGATTGCCAATTACTTTAAATAAATGTGATTTAACAGATTTTATGTTGGATTCCCAAAGGCCACCAAAATGTGGCGCAGACGGAGGATTAAATTTCCATTCTATTTTTCTGCTAGTCAGTTCGTTGTTTAATTTTGACTTGTATACTTCGGAGTCCAAAAGGTCATATATTTCGTTCAATTGGGACTTGGCACCAATAAAATTTGTCCCGCAATCCGAGTACAATGTATATATGGGACCTCTTCTTGCAAGAAACCTCTTTAATGCACACATGAAGGCGTTCGTAGACAAGTCAGAAACCAGTTCAAGATGTATTGCTTTAATGGATAAACAAATGAAAATACAAATATATGATTTTTGAGAACGCACTCCTCTATTTTTTGACATCGTAATATAAATGGGTCCAGCAAAATCAGTTCCAGTATGTAAAAATGGTTTAGATTCTGTAATGCGTGGCGTAGGCAGGTTTCCCATAAGTGGAAATGTATTCTTAGGCCGATATTTAAAACAAAAATTGCAATTTTGTAGGCGATGGCGGACTACTCCTCTACCTCCAACAATCCAATATTTCTGGCGTAGCAAGGAAAGAACCAAATTGGGACCTGTATGAAAATTGATCTTATGAAATTTATCTATTAATAAATCAACACAATGGTCATTCTTAGGTAATAAAATCGGATGCTTATGGTGATACTCCAAATTTGAATTGCGTAGGCGTCCTCCAACTTTAATAAGAGCGTCTTCATCTAGAAAAGGATTTAATTTTCGAATTTTAGGTAAAGTAAATTTTCCATTTTTCAAAGCAATGATATCTTTATTAAAATATTTCCGTTGCAGGTAGTGAATCAAGGAGCGTTCTGCATGTTCAATTTCAGCTACAGTGATCCGATTCCCATTACAGTGACTTCTGCGTATGAATCTCCAGACGTACGCCGTGGCACGTAGAAGTTTGTCGTACGAAGAAAAGTAGTTTATCAGCTTCTGAAATGGATGTTCCTCTACCGTTGCAACAGCGATGACGGTGCGTCGTTCTTCTGGGCATTCTTCTCCAGCGTTGTTCCACTCGGCGGTAGGCCAAATCAGCGGGTCTTGGTGAAGCCAAGAAGGTCCAGCGAACCATAGCGGATGACTTATCAATCCCTTGGGTAATAATCCGAGTGACAAACAATCAGCTGGGTTTTCGGAACTTCTGATATGTCTCCAGTTAGATGCAGGAATTTTGTCTTGAATTACGGCGACTCTGTTGGCGACGAAGGTCTTCCAGCGTGCCGAAGGCGATGAAATCCACTGAAGGACGACGGTGGAGTCAGTGAAGGCGAATATCCTTTGAAATTTAAATCTAGTGGAGTACGTTCGACCAACAAAGTGAACGAGCCGTGCGAGAAGAACAGCAGCGCATAACTCCAAGCGAGGTATGGACATAGCTTTCTGCGGAGCGACACGAGACTTAGCGCAAAGTAAAGAGACAATAACATTGTTATTATTAAGAATAGAGCGTACATACAAGACAGCTCCATAAGCCTTCTCTGACGCGTCCGAGAAACAAATTAAATCCGCGTTACAGTTGTGTTCTACGAATATATGTCGTGGTATTCTTATATTAGCAAGTAATGGAAGTTTTTCTTGAAACTCCTTCCAAATTTTAACAGCTGGAAACGAAGTTGGAGCAGGATCATCCCAATCTAATTTCGAGTTCCAAAAATCTTTAATTAAAATCTTGGCAGTGATCGTAAGCGGTGCTAAGATCCCTAGTGGATCGAATATTCTTGCCAAAGAAGAAAGAACGGCACTTTTGGTGCAATTTTTATTTGGCGAATTAACTTTAAAGGTGAATTCATCAGAAGACGAGATCCACTGTAGGCCCAAGATTTTTATAGAGTCATTCTCTTTAAAATCAATAGCACAAGGAAAGCGTTTTTCTGCGAAAATTTTTTCTAAAATTTTAACCGAATTAGTAGCCCATTTAACTAGCTCAAAACCACCGGCTTGAAACATACTTTCCAATTGCGAATATAAAAGCATGCAATCCTTTTCTGATTCTACGCTAGTTGCTAAGTCATCAATGTAAAAGTCTCTATCAGCTACTACGGCCGCGAACGGGTAATTATCTTTTTCTTCTTGCGCTAGCTGTTTTATTACTCTTAACGCTAAAAAAGGCGCAGGTTTGACTCCAAATGTCACGGTATTAAGCGTCCAAGAACTAATTTCCTGGTCAGCGGAAAAACGCCATAGAATTTTTTGAAATTTTTTATGTTTGGGATGAATGAGTATCTGACGATACATTTGTCGAATATCAGCGGTTAACACAAATGGAAATAGTCGAAACCCTAGAAGGATAGCCGATAAATCAGTATGCAACTTAGCTCCCGTATATAAAATATCATTTAGTGATGTATTGTTGTCAGTTTTTGCGCTAGCATCGAAAACAACCCTCAACCGGGTGCTAGTACTGTCTGGCTTCAAAACACAATGATGAGGTAAAAAACAACCATCAATAGTATCATCACATTTAGACATGTGCTCGCGATCAATATAATCTTGCATAAATTTGTGATAGTCGATCTTTAATTGGGAATTTAATTCTAATCTCCTTTCCAAATTTAAAAACCTCTTTTCACATAAGAAACGAGAATTTCCTAATACAGGGCGATTGTTCTTAAAAGGCAAAGAAACTATAAAGCGACCAGAGTCGTTACGAGAAAAAGTATCTACAAAAATTTGCTCACAAATTTTTTCATCTTCATTAAAATGTTCGACCTTCGGAATTTCTTCTAAATCCCAAAACTTAGATACCAATTTTTCTAGTGGAACTTCAGTGGTGGTACAAAAGACTTGACTGTCAGGAGGTGTAACAGTATCTTCAATTTTTCCCATGACAATGTACCCCAAATTAGACTGAAGAGCTATGGGGGTATTAGGAGGGCCGATGATTTTTCCTGGTCCTATGAGATACGGAAATAATTCAGCTCCTATAAGCATGTCAATTTTTCCAGGTTTATGAAAATCTTCATCAGCGAGTGTTACACCTTGCAAGTGTGAAAGTAAACCTAACGGAATAGATACGGTAGGTAAGTTATCCGTAATTTTATCCACAACAAGAAAATTCAGAGAGTAGCGATCTTGTGAATTAGAACGAGAAGAAAAGCTTGCTTCAGTGCAAAATTTTACAGATTGTGCAAACGCACCGATTCCCCGAACAGAAGTTTGAATTTTATTTTTTACTAGCATCAGTCTTTTACAGCAATCAACAGTAAGAAAATTAGATTGGCTGGCAGAATCTAAGAGAACTCGGACCACATGAGGATTCCCTAAAGTATCATAGACATTTACTTTAGCAGTTGATAAAATAATAGATTTTGAAATACGTTGGCCTATGTTAGCACAAGCCAATGTTTGCGGACTGTCTGATGTTTTATTCAACGATACTGAAGAGTTACTTGATCCCTGAGCGCCAATAACATTAGACGACAATAATTGTAATGGTGAAGTTGATACACGTGGGTTTGAAGACTCGACACTAGATTTTAAAAAATGAAGCGTAGTATGATGTTTTTTATCACAGACGGAACAACGATTTCTTGACTTACATGCGGTCGTATTATGGATTTGAGATAAACAATTAATGCATAAGGATTTATTTTTTGCAAAGTTATACCTTTCAGGGGGGCTTAACTTCTTAAATTCAGAACATGAATAAACAGCGTGGTCTTGAGATTTATTGCAAACAGGACAAGTCGCCTTTGAATTTGATTTAAAATATTTTAAATTAGGTGATTTATTCACAACAAATGAATGCGTAATCTTAGATTTAGGGTGAGCAATTCGTGATAATGCATTTGAATGTTTTTTAATAAAATTCACAAGTTGAATAAAAGTTGGTATGGTCTTGTCAACAAGAGACATTTCAAAATCATGTACAGTTTGAGAATCAAGTTTATTTAGCGCTAAATGCACAAATATAAAATCATCAAGATTATTAATATTAAGCCGTTTAATAGCTTCAATAGGTGCAACAAAATTTTGTAAAAATGTGTCTAAATTATTAGCTGACTCAGACGTTATAATTTTAAATTCAAAAATTTGCTTTAAATAAGCTGTAGCGAGACTTCTTAGGTCCTGATATTTTTCTAACAGCGTTGACCAAATAATTTCATAGTTTTCCGCCAACGGAGGTATTCCAGAAACTAAAGCTAAAGACTTTTTTGTGAACTTACTAGTTAAATAACGAATCTTGTCAGCTTCTGTTAACTGTGCGTTATCATGAATTAAAGATTTAAAACTTTGATAAAAAATCGGCCATTCTTTATATTCGCCCGAAAATGACGGTAATTCCAGCGTAGGTAGTCTAACCTTTGGTTTCACAAGTTCAGTTGAAACAGCTGGTTTTTCATCTAGTTTTTGTTTATTTATATTATTATAAGAAACTACAACAGCACAATACATTTCGTCAAATGCATTTATGGGTTGAAAATTAGGGCTAGCATCAGCATTAATTTCTAAATTCAGTTCATTTATTTTATGAATAACTTGTTCAAATTCGATTTTAGTCGATTTTAGCGACTGAAATAAAATTAAAAAATTATTTCTTATTTTACTGTCGTTAAGATTCTCTATCATATCATATAAGCGTTGAATTCTTTGAAACAAAGTTTCCTTTTTTGCCTCAAAAACTTTCAAGTCCTTTTTAGCTGACATTATGAATATTTAAGCAGAAAAAAGCGATAAAAAATTATTATAAATCTTGTATGGGTTGTGACCACTTGAAATAAAGGTAATTTTATTCTAAATATGAATTTTATATTCACAAAAAATTCAGTAGTAGCACAGGCCGAAAATGTAAAAAACAAATTAAATGAATTAGCGTTGATACAACAGTTCATTAATATTTATAGTATGAAAATATTTGACAGTAATAATTTAATTTAATTTGTAACAAAATTAAAATAATTTTAATTTGCATCGGTAGTAAATGATAACGAATTTTAATATTTCACAGTAGATAGATAAGATAATGTAGTAGTAGCGGCGTACTTTGACCAATTTATAGATTGAAAGAATAATGAACGTAAATTGTTTTTCAAAACTTTCTTGAATAAACCAGCAAGAAATTTTGCTTGCGTAAACGTAGAAAAATAATGAATTACTTCTTTTTTAACCATATAAAAAATAAAATCCGGACGGAGTACCAAAAAAATAATGCGTGTGCGTGTTCGAAATTTATAACAACTAATCGTTCATCACTTAATCTCAACAGTTTATGCAGAAAATATATTAAAAAATAAAATAAAGTATCTCACTTACGTGCTTTCCACTGCAGTTGTAATCTGCTGATAGGAATGGGATCAAGGGGTTGAACACACATAAGGAGTAAGAAAAAAAAATAAAATAAAATACCTGCAGGTAAAACTTAAAGGAGATTAGGAAGAATGAATAGAAATAAATTTCGGCGTATTAGTGGACTGTAAAATAAAGGTGCGCGTAAAAAAGAAGTAACTAAGCGAATTATTTACCATGAAACGGATATGCGTGAAGGCGTTTTTAAACATAAAAAAGTCACTTCAAAAATAACAAATTAAACACTTTTAAAATGTTAATTAGCGGTTAAGCGTCCAATATGCATCCGTATTCAACGGCGATTCCACAACAACTGTCTGTTGACCACTAGAGCGCGGCCACGTCGAAAAGTTTGATTACAGGCACAAACATAACTAATGAGACATAGAAGTGGCTATTGGAACGGAATATGGTCGGATATGATTATTGAAAGCACATTTATGAGATATGGACATGGTGAAAGAGGAACCTCTTTGACTGGTTTAACGATGAATAGAACAGGAGTAAAACGTTGGGCTTGAAGTATGCACGTGGCCAGCCAGCTTGTATGTGGTCTATGTGAAATGAGGGAACATGAGGGTTCTGACAAATTACATTTACATAAAGAAGAAGGCAACAGAAGAATCAGTCGTGACGCTGCAGATTGGGAGAAACTAAGGGAAAAACTAGAACTGTGTATACAGCCATGTTAATCCATCAGAGCATCCTCAAGGATTGGTAAACATTGTAGCTGGAAAAGTAGTAGCAGCTAAAGAAGTTAATGTGTACAAAGCTTATGAAATGGCTAAGACAGCAGTGCATAACTTTCAAGAAAGCCTCCCCTGGGATTTCATGTTAGTCTTAAAAAATTTGTTGTAAACATGAGCGAGGATAAAGATGTTAAACTTCAAACCGCAATGAATATGGACGCTTCACTTTTGTATTCCAAAATAATAGCCCTCCAAGCAAATAGAGGTATAAAAATGACTGATATGTTGAAATACGAACTAGCTTCTGTGCCTCCATCCATGCTTAAAGATGATGGGACCATGAGAGAGGCTGTTAGTAAGTCTGCATTAATGAACACTATGAGTGTGTCGCAGTCTGTCAGAAGAAGTAAGTCACCTACACTAATAATCATTGTCGGTTGTGCTTTACTGTGGGTTGTGCACTGGCCTGTAGGAGGGTATGTATGTGATTTCCTAAAAAATTTCATGGAACAAATCATTGACATGCTAAAAGATGCCCATGTCCACCTGGTGTTTGACAGATACCATGACTACAGCATTTAGAGTGCAACAAGAGCGAGTCGTGGAAAGAAAGTATCAAGGAAGTTTATACTTACTAAAAGCGCACTACTTCCCCCACAAAACGTAAAGCTGTCAAATAATGGTAACAAACGCCAACTGATACAGCTTTTATGCAACTACGTTTTTACAAATGTATGTAATGTCCCATTTGAGAACCGTTTGGTTCTTACTGGACAAGATACCACGCCAGTTCAAATACATTGGGGAAATCTCACTCAGAGAACTGATTTGAAAACAGAACACGAAGAGGCGGACATTACAATGATTCAGCAGCTGAATATAATGGAAGAGAAAATTAAACTGTTAATGTTATATGTGACGACACTGACCTATTCGTTTTACTATTGTCCTACTACCATCGACTAGGCATGACAAATGAAGTTTGCATGATATCGCTAAAACCAGGAAGAGTATCAGCAGATATTAAGGAAACCGTTTCAAAATACAAGAACATAATTTCAAGTCTGCTAGCTGCTCATGCCCTGTCTAGCTGTGATTCTGTTGCCCCACTCCATGGGATAGGAAAGAAAAAAGTTATTAAGTGTCTTGAGACTGGTAAAGAGTTACGTTGGGCCATGAAGAGAGCTGCATGACAGAGGTAATAAAGGAATGCACAGAATTTATTGCTTCTTGTTACGGAATTGAAAGCGCTACTGATATGACAGAGGTGAGAATTTCTGGTTGGGCAAAGAAAATTGGCCAAGCGCAACTACGAGCTCCTTCATTTTCTTCATTACCACCCACTAGTGAATGCTTTGCCGAAAATGTAAGGCGAGCTCACTATCAAAATATTTTGTGGTTATCTGCAAACAGTCCATTATTTCTTTACCCAGATCCAACATCATTCAGCTAGCAAAGAGATGAATTGAACAAAGAGCTTTTTCCCATTGCGATTTCACAAAATACTCCAATTGCACCGGACTACATTTTAGCAATGACGAAGTGTTCGTGCAGATCTGAACAACACTGCATAACTATGAGATGTAATTGTGGGGCAAATAACATTTTATGTAGCTTAATGTGTCAATGCTTATATGAAGGGGAAAAGTGCTGTAATCCGCATACCAAAATAGCTCAAGCAATTAATGAAAGTGACTCTGAGGAAAAATTTTAGTTTCATATGAACTTTACCACTATGTTAGCTTGAAATTAGGTGACAATATGAAATGTATCTTTTTTATTTAAACTTAAGTATCCGTCATGTTAAAAATTAAAACAGTTTCTTAATTTCTCGTTTAAAGCAATAATACGCTATTTTTTCAATTTTGTTCAATAAAGTTTCGTAAGTAATCACCCTTGCATTAATTTTTTACCAAAATTAACATTCTATTTTGATTCCTTTACCTAAAAAACTAGCCGAAAAAATAACAGGCAGGCAGGCTTTGAGTGTTGCAGTGGAGCCAGCAAGCGCAGCAAAAACAACAACGGCAAATGAGCCGTGACACGGTACAGTTTGACAATAACATTTTCCCCATTAACTGTAGGTAAAATTGGACTTTTTATTCGTACTCCTCGACCTAAAAAACATATATAATGATATGCCACAAGTTGATATCGCTTCAGAAAAATATTTTCAATATTTCGGGCGCCATCTTGGACGCCATCTTAAATTACTCGAAATGCTCAACTCTGGCAGAGTGGCATCAATCGGATTTGAAATCTACATAACATAAGCATTCAAAAACAGTCAAAACATTTTATTCATACCTCAAAACAAGGTTACCCTATTATTAGCTGTTTGGCACCCAGACTAATTGATAGAATCTAAACCCTACATCAGTCAACTTTTGTCGTAGTCGTTGAATTTTCGTATACCATTTCAAGTCAGAATTAAAATACAAACCCACATATTTCACGTTGTCCGAACAGTACTTTGGTTCACATTTACATAGATTATTATAATTTAAGTGTAAACATTCAATCTTGTGACAGATAATTCTATTTTCAGCGTATATCATCAATTTTCAAGAAATTTGAATTTCTAAAAACTACTGATACCTATTGTTTTTTTTTTTAACCATTCACCTACCTTTTTAACAAAACACGTTACGTTTACCTTGAGACGGGAGACCTGTCGGAGAGTTTTCTTGTATGACTCTCCTCTACCTTAAGCCGATAAAATTCAGTATCTCGGTCTACATAAATAGACAGACGGCTTACATGAAATGAGCATGTAAGCATTAAACGTAAAGCATTAGATGGTAGGTGAAAACAGCTATATAGCCTTCTATCTCATCGATAAAATATGTCAATACCTCAAAAATTGCTGTTATATAAAACTTTACTTAAGCCACTGTGGATGTACAGTTGTCCAAATCTATGGTTCATCAAAACCATCAGTCATAGCTAAACTTGAACGGTTTCAGTCAAAACTGCTTCGTACGCTAGTTAACGCTGCATTTTATGTATCAAATCACACACTTCACTCGGACCTAAATATCCCACTTATTGTTGACGCCATACACGAAATGTATGAACGCTTTAAATTAAAATTATTTTACAACTCCAACCCATTGATTCGTGAACTAAGTTCTTCACATTTACCAGGCAATCCTTATCGTCGGCTTAGCAGGAGGTGGAGCAGACTTGGGTTAACTTCATTCAATACAGTTCAAATCTAATCACGCTTAATAAACACATTAAAAAAATAATTAAAATTACTAATATTAACTGAATACTCTTAATGATTAAATTGTGAAAAGGCTACGTAGCAATTAACTGCGGGAGTTCTGCTAATGAGTAGTGTCCTCCTTTAACGTGTAACGTCATTTTTAAAATTGTATATTATGAACACATTTGCTGGTTGCACAAAACAGTACAGTTGTAAATAAAAATAAATAAAGTGGAACAAAATTTAAAAAAAACTATTCACCTGGATGTAGTTGTTATGAAAATATTTTATTAACATATCCAGGTCTGCCTGTATCATACCTTTGACAACTGAAATGAATTTATGCTCGCACACTAAAATGGTGTTATGTGCGTATTTAAACATTTCACTATTAAACTTGAAGACCTTAGGTCATTTATACACAGAATAAATAACAAAGTTGAGAAATGGGATCCCTGTTTAACTCTAGAAGTCTCTTTCAAAAAGTCACTGCTGGTATTGAAGATTTTTACTCTCAATT
Organism: Catonia carolina; assembly: GCA_035578175.1. NCBI lineage: Eukaryota > Metazoa > Arthropoda > Insecta > Hemiptera > Achilidae > Catonia > Catonia carolina. The sequence continues at coordinate 9,282,664 of JAQMRL010000004.1, forward strand.
TCTTAAGTTATTAAAATAATAGATAAGAGTAAATAATTAGACAAGAGTTTACCGAAAACTGCTATTTGTCATGGTTTTCTCCAGAAAAATATTATGCTTTATTGTGTCAAAGGCTTTTGCAAGGTCCATCAGGACAACCACTACCATATTTCTTCTATCGACAGCTCTGTTAATTTTTTATGTAATAATTTCAAGTATACCATTGGTAAATTGGACCGAAACAAAACCGTTCTCAGATTCATTCAGAATATTCCGCCCACAACAATATTTCTGAAGTTGGTTAGAAACGAGAAACTTCTTAATTTTTATTATAACCGACATGGAACGAAGGTATTCTATAGATATACTACCTGATTATTTATTATTTTTAAGAGAATCGGTTCCAAAAATATGCGTAGTTGGGGTTCAATATATTTTGGCTGAATATTATCTGAACCGGTAGAAGCTTTAATATTCATATTATCGACTATTTTTGAAGAACAATTTAACTTCCTATTTAAATTCCGAAAAAAATAAACTAACATTTTGCATTAAAGTGTGTCTTCCCTACAGTTCTGTAACAGGTCAAACGATTTGGGTAGGTGATTTTCATTAAGCCATTTATAATTATTTTCCCAAATTGAAATTTAAAGAATTATTAATTACTGTAATGTGAAGTTTTTTCGATGGATTCCGATCTAAATGATCTTGTCTTATTGAGAGTGCTTTGTTGGTATGATATTACGTGATAAATAGTACATAATTTTTCCGGGAATCGCATGGATTGATCATTGTAAAAGAACGGTGGGTCTTCAAAAATTTGCGAAAGATTCAGTCAGATTTGCTACCCTTCTGATTTTTTTTTATTAATTTCAGTATAACGAATTAAAAGTGTATCATTAATACAAGTAACGTAGTTAAAAGTAGCGTTATTAGATGAAAACTTTATTCCCAATAACTTCACTTAGTTTTAACAGTATTATACTGTTGTAGCAGTCAGACAAACGTCATTCGTAATCAGCTTACTGAACGGCTTTGAATCACGGTATTATTAAAATTACTGTGAAAACCTGTGTCTTAGATATTGGGTTCTTAGATAGTCACGGTCAATTCAGGTTACAAAAGTAAATGACAAACGGTTGACAAAACCAATATTTAGAAAATTCTAAACATTAGACCAATGGTGTCGGATAAGTGGTACATCTTTAAGTAAGAAGGAGGTAGAGAACATATTATGATATAAATCTAGAAAATATGATGAACCGAAACAAATTTACATAACTTAACTGAAATCCAAGCTCAAGGGCTTCCACGAAGAATAAACGCAGACTCCGCTTTGACGGAAAACAGTGAAACCTTAACGGGTTCGATTGAGCGTAGCGTACTAGTACGTGAGTGAGAGAGACGGACGATCAGCGTATAAAACGGATATCAGTATGAGAGAGTAAGAGTGAGAGGAGGGGAGAGATCTGGTTTGACCAAGCGTAGTAAGAAACAGTGTGGGTTGACTGTGTGAGATGTACTCGTATGTGAAAGTACTATATTTCTAAAATAATTAATACTATTGATATCAATCATGCGTTATACGATAAGTTACCGATTTGTCTTCGGTGGGTTTAGTGTGTTTATGTGTGAACAAATTATTTGAAGAACAAATTAATGTAAGAAGTTGACTTTTGGACCTTAAGCACGTTTTTTAATGTGCACTAAGCACTAACATTTTTGTAAACTATAATTAGGTAACCTAACTGAATCGATACCCAGGAATTTATAATGCCAGACTATAAAATAGAAAAACTGAGAGATAATATCACATACTACAATATCAATTGCTCAAGCTAGAAAAGCCTTTGAAATGAAAAACAGCTTACTGACTACAAACATTGATTTACAGATTAGGAAAAATTTCTTAAAACATTATGTTTGGAGTGTAGCATTATACGGAAGTGAAACGTGGGTGATAGGGGCTGTAGAAAGGAAGAGGATAGAAGCTTTTGAAATGTGGTGTTATAGGAAAATGTTAAAGATTAGGTGGGTGGACAAAATAAGTAATTTAGAGGTTCTTAGGCGAGTGGATGAAAAAAGAAGTATATGGAAGCATCTTACCAAAAGAAGGGATAGGCTAGTGGGGCATATCCTAAGACATCCAGGTATTGGGCTATCAATAATGGAGGGTAATATTGAGAAAGTAAATTGTAGAGGGAGGCAAAGATTAGAATATATAAAGCAAATTACAAAAGATGTAGGGTGTTACAGGTATGTAGATATGAAACGACTTGCGCAAGATAGACAGGTTGGAGAACTGCATCAAACCAGTCGAGAGACTGATGACAAAAAAAAAACTACAATATTGTGCTATAAATTATGTTACAGTAGGCCTACTTATTTTGTTTAGTTTCACAAATTGTCTCACATCTCTTTATCCCCATGCGAATACCTCTCCTTTTTTGAAGAGTAAGTTGAAACCCAAATAACTGAAAGCAGACATTTGCTCCGACACTAAATGTCTAACCACTATCTTAAAATTGACGGTACACTTCTCGTGAAAAGCAAACTTTTGTTTTCAATTTTGTTATACAAAGACCAAATCTGGTGCATATTTTTTCCAGTAAATAAAACAAAAAATATGACGGCGCACATTAACGGCTCAAAGTTTTTTATTCAAGTGAAGGGGTTAATATCTCCTGTCCTGTATGGTTTCGTATATATTGAGTTTCACAAAGCATGTCTCATCATACTGGATAATAGATTGCGAAAAGGTTTATAATAAAAATAGATTAAAAAACACCTTTGGTAGAGTAAATCAAGATATTTCGTTTATAAAAAATGAAAAAATAGGATTTACAAAGAATATATTATTGTTTTTTTTTATAGTTACTTGGAAAATAGGTCATTATAAGTGAAGGATTCAGAAATAATTGCTCGCATAAATTTTCTGATAGCATAGGTGTACCTCAAGGCAGTAAACTCAACCGCTTCTAATTTTCTTATTGGTTAACGAAAAGCCACTGAGTGATAGTGTATGTGTTTTATTTTGCTGTTGATGTGAAATTGTATAAACATATATTTATAATTTTGATGACTGGAAACTTCTTCAAAAACACTAGGAAAACAAAAATCTATGGTGTGAAAGAAATTACTTAGAATAAACAATACAAATTTAATCAAAATTAAGTCTAACAAACGAGTTTCAGTTAATGTTTACAACGGTTAGGTTTCAGTTGTGAAATATTTAACAGTAAAATTATAAATGGTTTTTGCGTGACAAACTGTTTTGAAGAATTTTTTGTTTTATGTGACATTCATAAAACTAAGAATGAACGGACGTCCAAAACAGTTCGCGATAAACACACTGGACAAAAAAAACGACTACAGTCTACTTTACTTTTACAAACATATATGCTTGTTTGTATATTTTTTATTTTAATTCTCAATCATTTAAAAATTTATTTATTTTAGTTAAATGATGTAAAACCCTGTTTTAAATGAACATTAATACATTAGAACTTAAAATACAACTTACTATTTTACGTAACTAATCACTGTGTTAGTTGTAATAGTTCTTTATTACTTTCTCTTGCCTATATGAATATATAGGAAGGGAAGTATTGTTTTCATGTCGATTTTAAGAAATCAAGTTCTCCCGGATCTACACGTTTTCAGACGTCCTGAATTAAAAAAAAAAACATTTTTGTTTAGCGATTGGTCTGTGTGTCCGTGTGCCTGTGTGTGTGTGTGTGTGCGAACGCGCGCGCGCGCGCGTGTGTGTGTGTGAACAGTATATCTCAAGAACGGAACATTGTACGAACTTGAAACATAAAACTTAAGTTACATAACCCTACCGGACCCGACACGAACATTTTCATCAAAATCGGTCAACCGGAAGTAGTTGTTTATTCGTGTAATTTGTCACTTTTTTGCGATTTTCTCAAAAACTGGCTCTACGATTTTTTTTTAAATCACCTCATTTACGAAATTTTTTATGTTCTACAAGATAGGGTAGGCGCCACGTTTGCTGAAATTTTTGGTAAGGCTGTTTTCACGTAAAAAAATGTTTTTTTAAGATTGAGACTTAAATAGCGCAAACAAGTACATAATAAAGTTTTAGATAACTAAAAATCTTACAACTTTTATTTCAACCAGTTTTTGTATAGGGCCTAACGCTTAGTGTAGCGGTAATTAGCAATTCTTCGTTTTTTTTCCCGCAAACGTGTGAAAAATCGATTTTTTTTAGATTTTTGTCTTAGTATGACGAAAGTGTATATAGGCCTAGTAAAATTTATAGGAAATTAAAAGATCCACAATTTTAATTTTCAGCATTTTTCTCTACAGAGCCTAGTTTAGCGTGAAAGAGTGATTTTCCCTAATTTTAAGTCAAACTGATGTTGGTTTTCATTTTGCGTCTTTCACTTGTCACCGCCACCCCTTCTAATTAATCATTTACTGTGTTGCCGGCCTTCAATACTTCTTCCGGCCTTTGTCGGCGCGATGAAGTCTTTAGCAGCGAAGCGACAAAGCCCTGTAGCGGCGCCCGACAAACCTTTCGGCTGCCTTTGTCATCAAGGCAAACATATATTTATAATTTTGATGACTGGAAACTTCTTCAAAAACACTAGGAAAACAAAAATCTATGGTGTGAAAGAAATTACTTAGAATAAACAATACAAATTTAATCAAAATTAAGTCTAACAAACGAGTTTCAGTTAATGTTTACAACGGTTAGGTTTCAGTTGTGAAATATTTAACAGTAAAATTATAAATGGTTTTTGCGTGACAAACTGTTTTGAAGAATTTTTTGTTTTATGTGACATTCATAAAACTAAGAATGAACGGACGTCCAAAACAGTTCGCGATAAACACACTGGACAAAAAAAACGACTACAGTCTACTTTACTTTTACAAACATATATGCTTGTTTGTATATTTTTTATTTTAATTCTCAATCATTTAAAAATTTATTTATTTTAGTTAAATGATGTAAAACCCTGTTTTAAATGAACACAGATAAGTCAATAAACTCTTGGAACAGTGTGTTTCTTATTGAACATCCTGTAACTACATTTTATATAAATAAACAGAGTTGATAGAAATACATGTACTACTATAGTTTATGTATCGTAAAACAAAATTTATGTAGCCTGTCATAAAATCTTTAGTTTAATGAAATACACATACAGTACTCTTATACTTTTACTCAACAGTCAATTTGAATAATGTAAGATTTATTTACACAGTTGAATGCAGAACTATTACTACTCGTTTCCATCGTATCTAGATCTGCAGATTTTTGCTCGTCTATGTTCAGTATAAAGTAAGTGCCTTCTTTTGTTTGTAACCATAAGTTTAACTGTAAAAGTGAGTGTTCCACACCCTTATTAATTTCTCTTTACCATCTGCTGTATTTGGCTGTTAACTAGTTTCACTCCATGCATTCGTTTTGGTCGTAAACAGGACCCCGATAAACTGTCTTTGTTCTCCGTTATATTTTTAAAATGTGGGCTGCACTTCGGGAGTTTCTCGACAAAAGTGGACAACAGTGGGTGTGAGGTAGATATAGGGCCGAGAGTGGTGATCAGGAAGCTGAACTCTTTCATTTGATCCTCAAAAATAAGCATAAGGACAAAAAAGATGATTTTTGGGGCGGTAGTGGAGCTGATTGCTACTTATGGTTCAGAATGGTGGCAGATTAGTGGGCGGAATTAGGAGCATTTAAAAGCTCTAGAGATGGATTCTTTACGAAGAACTTGTGGGATCTCCAGGTTGAATCATGTACGAAATGAAGTGGTGAGGGAATAGAAGATGTGGTGGGAAGAGTTGACAGTAGGCAGTTGATTTGGTACGGATATGTGCAACGAAGGAATGACGATAGGAGACCTCAAGTGGTTTTTAGTTACTGTTCGGTGATGAGGAGGAAAAGAGGGATTCCTCTGAAAACGTTTGGGTTTGGTGTGATGCGGGCGAGGTAAGAAACTTGGAGCAGGGTGACTGGGAGGACAATAGGTCATGGAATTTGAGATGCGGGAGGACGCCTTGCTTTTAAGTAAAGTAAATATTATACTGCAAGTCACTTCTAATTTAACATTGAAATGGTTCAAAGGTTTCAATCGAAAATACCGAGTGTTGGGAAAGTCACTGTACACTTAAATTATTTATTTATTTAATTACATTAGATTGTTTACAACAGACCAAAGTGTCCCAATGATAAAAACAATATTACACATAAAATAAACAGTAACTTATTACAAACTAAATCACAATTGCACAATATAAATTAATGTACTATATTTACCTTAACCCTCTTGCAGCGGACTGTTTCGCGTAAAACATAAAACCGGTTTCGTATAACTGCGACCTTATTTAAAATGTTTTATCTAGCGTCATTACAAACGAAAAATTATGAAAAAATTACAGCTAATTCACATAAAACGTACGCACATTTTGAATATAATAACATGAAAATCGCTTTATTATTCTTTGCGTTTAGAGCGAGCGAAATGTTCACCCGCGAAAATTTGGTGTTTACTTTAGATTTTTTACTATAACGGGCTTAAATTTCAGTTTAACAAAAATTTGTATAGAACATGTTTTGTAGGTAAGAGTTTACTGAATAAATTGGTATTTTTCATTTTATTTTCCGTAAATATTTCACGGAGTTACAGAGTTTTCAAATTATCAACTAGATCAAGAATTGAACGTGCGAGCAGTAAACATATATTTCACAACTTGAAGTGACGTCACACAAACAACATTATCTTTACGGTGCAGCTATTATATAAGATATATAGGAAATCGTTTTATCTACAAAAACCTGTTTTCAAAACGTTTGTAACGTGCCAGACAAGGAAGAACATACAATTCACTTTTATCTCTGTTTTTACGATTATTTTTTGTTCCTGGAACTGATAAATCCCTCCACAGAATAACATTGACCTCTCCGTCTGTCAGAAAGAGCAAGGTTTATATTCAGAAATGTCCCTTCTACAAGCCAGACCAATCAGAATTCATCTACGTTCTTTTTTTCGCGTACACCACACGAATGAATCGAAAAAGGGAAATTCTATAACCTTGGCTTTTAACATCGCTTGTTAAAAGCGCTTTAACGCATGTTAAAAGCCAAGGTTATAGGCTTTTAACATCGCACTGTACAGGGAATAAAAAATTTCTCTTTTATGATATCCTTATTCTGGAATGCGTATTACACGCGTTAAGAAATCTACTACCAGATTCATACCATATTTTTTGTTCTACGATGTATACTGACTGTGATGTCATACATTTAATGAATGACCGCGCGATTCAACCGGTTTGCCACAATTGTGGTGTTTCGGTGTATAAGGATCATAAAGTTATACAGAGAGAAAAAAGTACCTAACTTAATTGGGCAGAGAGAGCGTCAAAATAAAAACTATAGTTTGCAAACAAAGAACGGTTCCGAAAGACAAACATACATAAAACATAGGTACATAAAAACAAAATAAAAAAATCCATACCAATACATAAAAAAATACTAAATAACCAAAAATACCGGGTAAAGAAACTATATTAAACAATTAAATCATTTATAAAGCCCTGGAGCTTGTCAGCCTAAACGAGGCTCGACTCTGATGAAACGGATCTAAGGAAATAATTTCATCTATTGAATTAAAATTCACTAGCATTGTATTTAACGGAGAATGGGTAGCATAATAATTAGTTGAACAGAAATTAATTGAATGCACTATAAGAGTTTTTAGAATGATGTAAAGTTCAGTAACCGGGATAACCCTGCATTGCTTGTTACAAATAGCGACTGCGTTGGTAGCTCTGACTACATATTGTGTATTCGCGTTGCGCCACCGTTGACATTTCTTGAATATTAGCTGTAGAAATTGTAACTAAACGTAGTACCAAAGGGATGGCTCATTGAAGAGCCAGTCCACTAGCATGGTATTTAACGGAGAGAATGGTTAGCATAATTAGTTGAACAGGTCTTTCGATAAAACAAATATTTGGACCGATTATCGAAACTTGGGACATAGAACGACATCTTTGCTAGTGTGTGTGGATAATCGATTTCACCGGAGACGATCTTTTCCAAATAGATTACCGAGGCCAGATGATGTCTACTTTCCAGTGACTGAATTTGAAACATTCTTAATTATGGAAGTGAAATACTAAACTTTCTTTCGAAATAATGACTACCTTATTATACATTATTATTGTCTTTATTGGAGTTTTTTTAAAAGGTGTCGGAAATGGTCTCCTTTGGCATCAATACAGCACTGCACTCGTTTAAATTTGTTTTCAAACATTTTGCCCATCTCACTAACTAATTTGTTATAGGCCTAGCAGGCTCCCGCTTGTAAGCGACCTGCAACCAGCGTTCACTCTGCACTTACTCTTATGCTCTACAAGGTAGGGTAAACGCCTTTTCAGCTGAAATTGTCGGGAAAGCCTGTGCTCTCGTAGGAAAAAAATGGTTTTTCAAGATTGTGACTTTAATATGAATTTTAGAGTTGTTTTGTTTGATCTCCCGAAATTAGTGAGAAAATTGTAAAAATCTTAGGAATGGAGGGGGGAAATATGCTAAGAAGTAATTCAATTTAAACTTCATCATTACCTATATTGAGAGTCCTTCTTTTGTTTCAGAACATAAAAATTATAAAATTTATAATTGTTCAGCTCATACTTGGGGGAAAATCGAGGTACACTGGATGGTACTAACCTCGTTCTAGGTCCCCCCATTCATTAATATTTAAACTTTTTTCTTAAATCGATAGCCCTTCGTTTTTTCAGGCATTTCTATTGAACATTTCATTTGTTCTGCTTATGTAAGCAAGGAAAGGAAATAAAACTGGATGGGTGTACTCTATTCCACCTTGAATTTTTTTCCTGAAATGTGTAAGCACTGTCTAGAATTTTATAATGCCAGAAAATCGGTGCAGAATATAAATATTAAAATAAGCCTTCTTGATTCAGGTCTGGCTAGTAAGTGTGCTATTTCCCTATGTTCTAAGTTTAATGTTTTATCACATTGTGTTCAACCGTACAACTAGACTAATATTAATATACTATTATTATTATTATGTTTTTCCCTATATCGCTTTATTTACTCTAAAACTATTAAATGAGACGACACCTAGATACATGACATGAAATAGTAGAATAGAAGTGCACTTAAAATCATTTTGCAGAGACAGTGGACAAAAAGCAAAATGCTCATTCTTCTTTCATATCGCAAGCGAAATCAGGAAATATTCGACGATTGCCTGGCGGTGTAATGTTGATAAATTCATGAAATTACATGTTAACAAATTACTAAATGTGACAAATTACTAAACAAATATTTTTTTGTTTTATCCCTAATACGTTGAATCTCAATTCAGAACAATAAGTAACACCATGATATGCATGACGTGTAAATTAGGTAGTCTTGTACTGACCCAAGCCTATCATTCTTGAGAAAGTATGGTTAATTGACCCCAACCATCAAAGTACATCGGTAACCACTGTCTTAGTATTCAAATCCGTATAAAATAACTAACTTTACTAGGATTTGAACTAGAAACCTACGGCTCCGAAAATCATCTATTGAACAACTGCTCGCAGTGACGACTTTACCTCCAGACCAACCTGGTGGGTACTAAATAAAAAACCGCAATCAAATTAGTAAAGATATTGTTCATGGAATCTTTAACGGTTGGTTTATGCCTAATTTGAAAAAAGAAACCAAATCAGCGTGAGATGCTTTCAAACAGTAACTTTCAACAGTAGCTGTTCAAGGTAAGGCGCCACTGGCTCATGACTTGACTTGACTTGACCTGACCTGACTTGACTAGACATGAGTGAACATGCGCCACTGGTTCCGTACCGGACTTGACTTGAAATACAACTGAGCTGCTACTTCATTTCAATTTCATTCGTTACTAGTGATTGAGCGAAAACCATGTCCGCGGGTCTTCTATTATTAGATTTGAGTTCTGAATCTTCAGATTCAGAATTCGAATATCTTACTGAATGTATGCTAAAAACAACAAAGAAAAGGAAGTGGTTGTCTCCATACGTGAAAGAACGAGAAAAATTTGGCGAGTACCATACTTTAATTAAACAATTAACTGGTGAACAGTTTAAAAATTATTTTCGAATGAATGAGACACAGTTTGAATTTATACATAATTTAATTGCTGCTGATATAACAAAACAAGAAACAAACTTTAGAAAGCCGATAGGAACAAGGGAAAAATTAGCTATTTGTTTGAGGTAAGAAAATAAATTTACTAATAGCACTATTTTAATATGTTTATTAAAATTATTATATTTTTATTGTAGTTATGAACGAATTTTTTAAAGAAAAAATATAAGAGAAGAAGAAGAAAACATTAACCATTAGTTCTGAACAACTACAAAGTTTAAATAACTTCATGACTGATTGGAGTGAATAAAGGAGTTATGTGCACATTTTTTCCTACTTTATTGTGGATAAAGGTGTCAAGTGCACTAGTACCTTTATCCACAAATTAATGTCAGTTTGACTTGTAGATAACACCTTTATCTACCTTTATAACACCTTTATCCTCTAGTATTTTCTTAATGGAAGCAGATAGAGATTTCTGTGTTAGTGCTCAGAATATAGAAAATATAGAATATAGAAAAATATGCTCATAAAACCTTCATTTCTGATGAAAACTCAATTTCTGTGAAAATGTCAGTTAACACCTTTATCCACTGACCCCTTCAATTGTATATGTATAATGTAATATTATGTACGTAATATGTTTGTTTTAGGTACATACATTTAATAAAACAGTTTTTCTTAGCCTATGTAATTTATTATAGTGAAATACATACCTGAAGCCAAATCACATTCTTGCGCTATATTTGCCCATATTTTTATTTTCATATTTGTTTTGCTGTAGTTCATATCGTTTGTATTATACAATATTTCGTAATTTCTAACTAACTCAATGATCTTTTCGTCCACACTCATTTTTTACAAACACGAGCGAAAAACAACCACTACAGAAGGCAAAATGGTAGAATGTGAAACGGATGTGGAAGGGAAATGATGGCAAAGTGGGGATAAATAGTGGTGGTGGGGGATCCGGACTCAGGATGCAACCCAACCCAGACCGGAGTCTTCCTGACTCAAGAAGCTTTTCTCCGTCCGGTCAAGTCAAGTCAAAAAGCAGTGGCGCACATTCTATTTAAAATTATGCGACTGCATTCGCTTCCGGACTCAAGTCAAGTCAAGTCAAGTCAAGTCAAGGAGCCAGTGGCGCCTTACCTTCAGTATTACAATAAGTTCAAATACCCCGCGCGCCGTCGAATGTTCTAGAACGAATCCTTCCCACTCGATTAAATCCTTAATATTGATTCCGTATTGATTACCATACTAATTAGCTCAGCGCATGTGCGATTCCTGTTCACGTGCCTCGCTCTCCGCCAATAGCAAAATTCTATTAATTTCACTCCCCGCCATATTCCTTTCTTTCCCGAATCTCACTTACTGTAAGTTACGCTTTCGTTCTGATCGGACGCGTTTCGTTTCCAGTTCTGGGGACGCCGCGATGACGCGTCAGTAACGCATAATGCCAGTCGCATTTCTCAAAGTGTTGTCGCCGTATTTAAGTATGCCTTTACGGCCCCGGTTAACGTGCAATTCGAAGCAACGGGCTTATTGCAATTAGCTATTCAAATACATTTAACGGGCGTACATTCAATTAACGAACTTAGCAATTCATGTGTGAACTTGTAGTGACATCCTACACTTTCCTAACGTGCCTTTCCTAGACTCTATCAATGTTAAAATTATTCGAACGATTTCAGTGCTAAAGGTATTTGTGTAAACTATTATGTGTGACTATTCAAGCAGGCCTGCAACCGTATTAAGTGTCAATTTCATCAGCGTGTGTAATAACGACTTCATCAGCAATCTACGCACTCAAAACCTGTAAGCACCAAGTTAATGCATGATAGAGTTTTCTTCCTTCTTATATTTTGTGTATTTAAACATCCTGACCATTTTACCTATAATTAACGAGCTAAGCTATACGCCTAATGTGCGCGTCGAAGCCACATCGCGTCTTTATGTGTACAAGCTGTATCAGATCCAGCTAATTAACGTAATTAAGCACCGGGATACGGGAGTTGTACTACCATTCAGCTGCTGTATCCCACAGTAGCTGTAAACAGCTAACTATTTAATGCATAATAATTCATAATGTTGGATTGTGAATGGACACTGCACACGATTTACATTTATGTCAAACATTTTGAATTGTCATAATTATCTTATGCATATTATTTTTTAAATTATTGTTCTTACAATATCTTATTTAATTATATTTTTTGACTTGTTATGTAACGTATAAATTATTTTACATGCCAATTCAGTTCATTTATTTATTAGTTTTTATGGCATTCAAAATTTTGTCAGAAAGAAACAACAGCCAAGAAAATCTATGAATTAACCAAAAGAAAGCAAGACACTTATTGTTAATGCAGAGAAGTCCACTCAAGTTTGGAAATTTTAGGGTCCTTAAAAATTCTTACTGCCCCTAACGAACAGGTGGAGTGTCAAATTATTTACACTCTCTCTTTTCATTGCAGGGCTAAAATAAATAGTTCTGTTTCTTATCACATGATCAGCCAATTAAATGACTGAATCATTTAAGAACAGAAGAGGTAGAGGTGTAAAAGACACTAATCAGAGTTATCTCCTCTGAAAGTAATGAATTTTATTATACAGCCAGACCCTGTGGTGAATGAATTGAAGGTGTCATTTGCAGAGTGGAAAATATGTGCTTTTCAGAGGGCCCGGCATGCTGATAAGTGTACTTTTCTACTCAGTGAGGAAGGCAATTGTAAACCACCTCACTCCTCGTTTTACTTGGTAAAACCTCTACAGGTTCAAACCAGCCTTTTGGCTGATGACCTAAACAACAACAACAAAAATTCTTAAGCAATTTTCCGTGAAATTAAACGAAATAGGATTTATAAATCAATATCCGTTCAGGATTTAACTGGATCTGTTCAGGGAAACTCCACGTTAACTAAGTTGGTCGCCTAAATACTTGGTTAGGAAACAATTTGCAAGCGATTGAATTAGGATGACAGAGAAAAAATCTCAGACTAACACCTAACCATCCTGCAGGTGAATGGGAAACTACTAATTATTTCTTGCAACGTCAAGTTGCAATCACGTGTAATTGTGAAAGGGATGGTCTTAAATATTATTCTGCAATTTGCGGGTTCTGTAATAAGCCCGCTAGACATGCGGGCACCCTTTTTTGGAAGTTAAATTCAATCAGACCCTTCAAAAATTAATTTTTATGAAATTTTTTTTTCTTACTGAGTTATTAGTATGGAGAAATTTGACTTTGTTTTTTAAATATTTGTTCTATTTTTTCGTCTTGTCATAATTATTAATTTTACTTAATATGGAGACATTGTAAATTTTTGAACTATTTTGGTTTTGTTATATTCTTGAATTTTCTAGTCCATGTTTTTTTTTAGTTACTTTATTTTTTCTGATATTTAGAATTTTTTCGCTCATTTAGTTAACAAAAGTAGATGTAGTTACTTTTATACAGATTTGAATGCTATACAGTAGTTACCGGTGTACTTTAATGGTTAAGGTTCAATTAACCATACTTTCTCAAGAATGGTCGACCTGAGTCTGTACAAGACTACACCTCATTTACACTCATACACATCATCCTCATCTCATTGGGTCATGGGGTTGCTTATTGTTCTGGATTGAACAGATTGCAACGTAAAAAAATTAGGGATTACAAAAAAAAATTAGTTAACAAAAAATTTTATTTGGTGTAATAATAATAATAATAATAGTGGATTATTTACCAATACGTAAACAAGTACAAAATACAAAACAAATATCGACATCTTAAAAAATAAGTTAAATCATGCCACACAATGGTATGACCTCCAGAATGTTTTATGGTAGAAAAGGCTTCATTTGGTTGAGCTGTGTTACTTTGTTTAATAATTTTTTTTTAAATTAGCTTTGAGCACAAATTTATTAAGTCCCGGGGAAGGAAAAACGGGACTCGAGGAAACATCTTGCTAAAAGGCCCCAAGATCTTTAGCGCCTACAGTGAATGGACTGTCTTGTAATAATAATGAAAACATTGAAATGAAAGTTTTCAGGATGAGTGTACCTTGCAAAAAATATATTTATACAAACAAGAATTTATTGAATTAGGATAAGATCAGTAACTTAAGTTTAATTTACCCATATTCATTTTTTTTTGCTCGTTTCGTATGCAACAAATATGTGTAATCTTCCGCTCACCCTGTACTTACATAAAAAATATTATAATTTCAACTAGGCTTATTTGGGATAATTATTTTTTAGCATAAAATTTATTGGGAATAACTGAAAAGATGTAAATAACTGCATAAATAGTGTAATAAGAATTGAATAATGACAAATAACATAATATTTTGTTCATTTACCGTTAGAATAATAAGCTGACTGAAATGTAATTTTTAACTTGTCAATTTTATTGTGTTAATACCTTTGTTAACCCACCGCGTTGGTCTAGAAGTAAAGTCGTCGAAAAAGTCAGCTGTTTAACAGTTCTCATTTTCGAAAACGAAGGTTCCTGGTTAAAATCCTAGAAAAGGTAGGTAGTACTTTCATACCGATTTAAATACTAGACAGTTGTTACCGGTGTGCTTTGATGGTTGGGGTTAAATTTACCATACTCTTTGAGTCTGTACAAGAGTACAATTCATTTACACGTCATACATACCAACCTCATCTCATTGGGTCATGGGGTTGCTTATTGTTCTACATTGAAGAAATTGTAACGTACACACGATGGAAATAAGAAAAAAAACTGTATTAAACTTAGTGTACAGTGTTAAAAACAGGATAGTACCTACAAAATTCACCAATTTCACTGTTTAATCAAAATTTGGTTAAATTTATATCATATAATGATATAAATTTGGTCTATAATAATTAGTGGAAATTTGGTTCTAGTAAGATTTCATTGTAGTTTGTAATCATCAAAATTGTTGATATAAAGCACTGATAAAATTGTACTTTCTCACAACTTCCTAAATTCTTTAAAAATGTCCAAGCTGATAGTATAATACAGTATCGCTTTTAAAGTACTGCCAGTTATTACCCATCAATGTTAAGAAAGCGCAGTGAACGCGCAGAGGGTAGTTAGGTTTCTGTAGGAAGGTGCCGTAGTGGGGAGGCAGAGTGATCGCATTCACGTACGCACGCTTGCATTCACCAACACACTACGCTCGTGAACGCATTATAGTGACTAGTCTTGTTTAGTTTATCGGTAGTAAACAATATTGTTAATTTTTATAGTATTTTACATTTTTTTGTATTTGCATTTTTTCCATTTTATTTATCTAATAACATTAGAAAAGTAGCAAGAAAGTAGGTATGCGGATTTAATAGTTCTAATGTTATATGTGGAAATTGTACACAATATTTTTCAGCGCGCATCTTTAAAAGTTATCAATATTAACTTTCTTCTTCAATCTTTTGGTCTGTACAAGACTACACCTCATTTACACGTCATACACATCATCCTCATCTCATTGGGTCATCGGGTTGCTTATTGTTCTAAATTGAACAGATTGCAACGTACACAAATTTGGAATAAAAAAATCTTTTGCGAGATTTTCCCGGCGTACTGAAATTCTCACCCAGTTTATTTGCTTCTGTTAAAATTTTTCGCAAGAATCGGCGAAGAGTATTGAAAAATACTGTTTATGAAAACTGTCGAAACGTAGACCACAACACAAGTAAATAGTGTGAATGCACAGAGCGACTGGTTTCTTTTACGTACAAGGATGGAGGGCGCGCGCCGGAGACCCAACATTCCCCCTCCATTATACTATAAACCAGGCCAACAACACGTAAAATAAACTACTGCTGATCATGTGATCACGCTTTCTTAACATTGATAGGTAATACTTTGTTTTAATACAGAGCTAATGTACTGTAAAAATTATATTGCCATTCTGTGTATAGGCGCGCGCGCCCGCGTGTGTGTTACAAAATGTACACGTGTGAGCCGTCGTAGGGAAACAACTCAGAGGCGGCTAAAAGAGCGTACGCATGGATATACGAGTACTTTGGGTCGCCGAACTGCATTTCTTGTGCGGGAAAACTGGCAACGTGGCTGGTTTCGCTATTGATATCAATGTAAATTTAATATATGCCGTGGTCTTCATATTGATATCAAAATGAATGTGTACATTGTGGCATTCACACTGATAGCAAAGTGAAAGGCTGCCATAATGATAATATCATTATGGCAGCCTTTCACTTTGCTATCAGGATTTTTTAGGTGACCATATTTATATTATAAAAATATGGTCATATTTATATTATAAAAATATGGTCACCTAAAAAAATCCCGTATTTATGGATTAAAAAAAAACCAATTTAATATCCGACATAGACACCTTCTAATGAACTATGATTCACTTTAAAATCTTAATATACTCTGTTATTATGGTTATATATAATATATATATATATATATAATTATATTTAAATTAGCTAGAGAAAGTCGTGTGAATGTTTCACACCAGATTTTTTCCATTGTGATATAATTTTAACATGTAGTAATTACTAGTCTTACCATAAATCCATGATACAGCAATCGCCTCAAATAAAACAGCAAATAACATGGAGTAACCAGCCGCATACCTGTCCAGTAAATGGAAAAAATAGAAACCTCCCTGAAATAAAATCCATAAATTACAATGAAACCAAAAATCATTACCCAATTAGAGAGATTAGGACACTAAATCTACTACTACTATCTAAATAATCTACTATCTAAATAAACCTTACATCTATCGTTTAATGTTTAGTGAGTTTTTTTAGAAAACTTTTTTGTCAACCGGCGTCCTCCATTCTATTAGATGTCCATAAAATTGTAGTGTTTTTTTCTAATCGTTTCTATTAATCGTTCATTTTCCTTGTACAGTTCTTCTCGACCTCGTAACCTTAGGCTGGGCGCACATGGTCCGTGCGATCGCACGGACTATAATACCCGTGCGATCGCCCGGACCGGGTAGTGTGAAGTGTCCTTGGCACATGATCCGTGCGATGCACGGATGTTATGTCCGGGGGGCCCTGTTGTTTCTGCCTTGTATTCTTCAATTCACTCATAAAAAAGCAGTCTTTCCTGACTTATTGAAGATAGCCAGCTTTATTTAAGTCATCAGACACAATTTTCAGACAGCCTGACCTAAAGTTGTTTGTTTTAGCAATTTTTACTAATCTAAAAAAGCATTTGACCTATTAGATCACCCTATTTTATTATAGAAATTATAAATACTACAGTACGGTAGTTACTACGGGTATCGCACACTTTACTGCAATAGCTCTGTAAAATTGATGGAGTCGTTTCTTAAAAACCGATCACAGTGTGTGGAGATTGTTGCACCCAAAACGGGTTCATTTAAATGAAACTGTAAATCGTCTATTAGCGGAATACCACAGGGGTCTATTCTTGTCCCTCTATTGTAATCTATATTTATTAAGTAAATTAATAAATTTGTAATAAATTATAATTAAATTAATTAAAATCTCCTTATTTTCTATCAAATTTTGATACTGTAATGTTCGCTGATGACAAGAGCAATTAAAACGGCAACTAATAACGTAATAAACAGAAAGTGTAAATGGTTCTCTTGTAATAAATTAGAATTAAATATAAACAAAACTAATTACATTCAATTTCCTTTTACTATTCCACTCTGTACTCAGCTATGGGGTTACGCAGGAGGGCAACTCAACCGAACAAAGATTTTTTTGCATACAAAAATACCCAGTTAAAATTATTGCAAACATCCCGAGGCATTCCTTGCCAAATATTGTTTGTTAAATACATTCTTTCTTTTTTTTTGTTTCATTCTTTTTTTATATAACATTTTAAAATTCACAAAAAAGGAAATTCACACAATGTTATTTACAAAAAATAAGTACAATCGTAACAATAAAACTCACCACGATGACTACAGAATTGAAAAATACAGAACTTCAAAGTTCTCGAAAGGAATTAACTACCGTTCGGTTTTTCAAGAAATTACCATCTAAAATAAGACTTTATAAAACTGTGATCGAGAAGAAAAAGGTTTTTTTTTTTAAATAAAACATCTACTATATTCTGATCAGGAGTTCTTAAATTATCTTATAAATAATGCTCTTTAAATGTAATCTGAGTAGAATTATAACATTAGATAATATAACATTATGTAGTATAAATGACAAATATGGAATTCCATTGTACAGTTTTAGTAAATTTTAAGTAGTAATTAAACTTCCTAGTTATTTTCTTAGTGAAAACTCATAAAAAAATGTACAATTGTTTGTTTAAATAGTTTTTAATGTTGGCCTAAAGGCTATTCGTATTTATTTGATTACCCTATGTCTATTCCGTTTTTGGTCACTGACAAATAAGATTTTACTTATTTATTTATATTCCTTATTACAGGCTTTCTTGTACGCATAACTAATTAACAGATCTATCGATATATTTTCTCTGCATTTTAAAATATGTAGGCCTACTGTAATTAAATATAGTAAAGTATATATAAATATCGTATAGTACAAAAAATATGTACTGCGAATACTGTGTACTGAATCAAGTGTAGTCAACTAGACAGCGAACGGATGAATAAAGCTATCGGATCAGTGTGCCAGCTTACATTTGAAACAGTAGTCTGCTAGATATAGTCATAGCTTCATACGGGCTTTCGCACGGATGAGTTGAAGCGGGAAGGTCCGGATCCGTGCGACGCACGGACCGTGCGCCGCACGGACCGTGCGCCGCACGGACCATGTGCCATCAGCATTATTTTCCGTTTACTATCTTCGTAACCGTTATCTTGCGGAGTATCTTTCTCTAAAATTTCTTTGCTTCTTTTAGACCAGCCTTCCCAGTCATTCTAAGGCACTCACTCGCGTGCTGACACATAGATTTATAATGTCTAATCTTGGCTTGTCTTGATAGTGCTTTCGTTTTACACCAGTGGTGAGTTCCTTTGAGTGCATGTGCCATCTTCACTCGTCTGTTGGTCTTTGGTTGTACTATCTCCTCGAGGTACTTTTAAAGTTTTCCATATTATCTTAAAGTGACTTAGGGCAATTTTGATGTTCGTTATGTATTTAATTTTCGAAAGAAATCAGTATTCCTGCTTTTTCTGTGTGTTATTTTAACATGTTGATTTGTTTTATTGCTGTCTCCATGTTCCTAGAAACAATTGCTTGGTCGTCTGCAAAAGTAAGATACCTACGTTTATCGTTGATTCGCCAATGTGTACTTGGTTTAAAAATACTTTAAAAATACATTTCAGAATAAACGTCTTCAACACCCAGTAAAAAAGAACCGGTGACAGTCCACCTCCCTGCCTAATGTATGTTTTAATTAAAACACTTCGGAAATTTCTCTCAGAAATCTTACGTTTTCTCGTATCTGGCCTATTAATATTTCCATAATGATTGTTTTTGTTTTGGTACCCACTCTAAATTCTTCAAAAATATTTGGTACCGGTAGTGTTTCTCGGTCGGTCGAATTACAAGCTTTCTCAAATTAACAAACACTACCACTAGATCTCTTGAAATAAAACTTCCAGAACTCTTTTTAGGTTCCATATTGTAATATTTTTCCAAAGACCTTTAAAAAATATACAAATCCCCTTTCTCCTAACCTCAAGGACATGTTTTATTTCACAAATTTTATTAATGTTTTAGAATTGCGTAGTTTTATTTCCAACGTATTTAACGCTCATAATTTTTTCATTGTTTTAGATTCCAGATTATTTCCACGTGTTGGAATGTACTAACGTTGCGTTTCTCATTTCCGCCCGGACCCCGCGTAAAGTGTTTGTATTTTTATTCCTCTGTCTTTTCGTACAGAAACGTTTTGTTCACTTGCATTTCTTTTTCCTTTATTTGCCATAATGTTGATTTCACATTTCTCATTCTCTCTCTCTCTCTCTCTCTCTCCATGACGGGAGGGGAAAATGTTCTGTCTCATGCGTGTCCAACCTTTGTGCCTTCGACTTGGGCCAGCCGTCTTTCGTTTCACATTGCTTTAAATTTCAGGTAACCTTTTTTTTCTTTTCAATAATGGAACGATTCAAATTTGTAAAATTTAAATACTTTACCTAATTTGGAAATAAAATTATTTGGTGGAGATGTAACAAAAATTTAAAAATAAAATAACTTTTTTTTGTAAATTCTGTAAGTTAACTAGTATAGGCTACATGTGTTATTTGAAATTTTTTATTTTTTTACTTCATCTAGGGTTTCAAACTTCACCCAAATTTGGTTAAATCTTTTTCCAAAATTAATTTTAATAATCTATTTTTTTGTTAAAAAAATTTCCCCATTATTTCTTCCGTTAGCTCATTTCTGCCATGCTGTTTATTTAACTTGTTAAATGCCGTCCTTTTAGTTCGAGTCTCCACTAATATTTTTTCGTTTCGTACGCCTTCAATTCCATTTTGGCTTACATTTTTGATATCCCTTACAAAGGTTGTGTTGTGTCCTGGTAAGATTTCCCCTAGTCAATTTTTTCACATGTGTACATGTCCCTTTAACTAAATGTTTATTGTAAATTAAATTTTTAATAAGGTCTACTCATACTAACAATTTTTGTTCCTTTAAATTTTGGTTATCTAAAAAAGTAGTTTACGGTTGCGCTTAAGAACAAATTAAGCATTTTTTATTTTTCTATCAATTCATTTAAGTAAATTTTTTGTGGCTTCATTTTACTAAACATTTTTTTACCCATTTATTTTATTTAATATCTCTCATGGAAATTTTTCATTACTGAAAAATTTCCATTTCATTTTTTTATATATCTTTACCGTTGGAAATCTCTAATGGCTTTCCAGCCAATAGAAATTTCTTCTTTCCTCCGTTTTAGCCTGGCTAGGCTTTTCAATAGTCAAATTCTTAATTTTTTATGTGTCCTGCTTGGGAGCAGATAATTATGTGGAGTTTTTTTTAGGATAAAAACATTCTCTTTTTAAATTCTTACTACGCTAGTTTTTTTCTATTCTGTTATCATTTATACCTATTTCTTTATCGTTAATTAAATTATTTCTTTTGGGTTTTTTTTAATCTCATTCATCGTAAAGTTTTATTCCAAATTTTCTATTTCAGTTTATTTTATTTTAAATTAGTAATTCGTAAATTCCGATTTGTAATTTTTTCCTCTTCTCTTTAAGAAAGAAAAACCACACAATTATGAGCTTTCAACCAGACTTCATTTATTTTAAAGTTGTAATACATGGATAGTTTCATAAAAATGGTTACATAAAGTTTAACTTATTACTTTAAACTATAAATTATAAGCTACCCCACATTTAAGTTCTTAAAATTCTTAAAAATTTCTTGTATTCACAAAAATTTAAGTTTTTTGTTTATTATATTTTGGAATCATTCAGTAAATTTTTTTTGTGTTTGATATATATATATGATTATTGAATGTCTATTTTGCATAAGTTTTCACGTTCACTAATACTTTCTTGAATAAACTTAGTATTTTTTTGAACTCCATTCATTGTGTCAGATTGTATTTCTTTTTCTCTTGAACCGGAATAGATTTTCTTCCAAATCTTACCTCCGCAGTATTCAAAGCGAGGTCATGTCTCTACCATCATCTGAGCTATGCTATTGAAATCGCTGGGTTGCCAATTCAATTCCTGAATCCAAATTCAGTTTCTAGTTGGATTCAAAAAAAATTGGATGGTGGATGCCCCCAAATTAAATATCTATGGTTCAATGCTTTGTGGGTTGAACTGCCTTTTCTCTTCGCCTCAGGAATTGGCGTGGAGCACTCTTGGAGTTGCCAGGGGGCGACTGCAATGGTGTTTTTTTACGCCGTCTACTCTACAGAACTTTTATTTTGCCATGATATTTCACTTTTCTACATAATTTGGTTCAGTACGCCGTGCATTACTTAATTATCATAATTTTACACTACATAATTGGGTGTTTGGCACCAGTTGTGCATATTTCTTTTTCACTACAATATCTATTCTGCGCAGGATGCTCCTTTCCTGAACCCGACCAGTTAGGCCATCTAACGAATCGTTGTTGTTTTGTTTCTTTTATTTTTCATTCCAATTATTTGGGGCTTCAAAGAAAATCTATCGTAATCTAGCAGTCCAAACCAGCCTACTGATTGTTTACCTAGAAACTACACCATCATCATCGACAACAACAAAGGTAAGTAAAAGTAAATTAGTGCTTACCTGTGCACAAGAGATTAGACCAACAAAAAAATATAGTGAAAATAAACAAGCAACAAATATCTCTCTGTGATGACCAATGACAGGAAACTCATCGCTCAATGCTGTGATTATCGCTTCTGAACCTCCAAACTGTAACAGATTGTTCGTGATTAGTATAAAAATGGTTAATAGAATAAATTGTATTTTTTTGTATTGGTTGCCTTCATTGTTAAGAGATGTGTAGATCAATTGTACGAGGGTGGGGTGAAAAATTTCCGACCTGACCGAGAAATGGCGCCAGCATTCTATTGTTGGCCTGGATTCCATATTATTATATCTCACTAGCTTGTATATAAATTTTCAGGTTGATTGCTCTATTAGTGTACATTTGAGAGCTGAGTGAACAAGATGCCTTGATTGGTTTCGTGAAAATGGAAAAATTAGAAAAGTGAGTGGTCATCAAATACTTCTACAGTGGAATACGATTAACACAAAAACGCTTAACACGAAATATCGGTTAACACGAAATATTTATTAGTCCGGAACAGGTACTAACTACTTAAATAACATTACTGTTTATACGGTTAACGCGGAAGCTTACCTGACAAATATCGGTTAACACGAAAAAATATTGTCCATACATAAACCACACAATCCCAAGTAATATTTAAATACTAACGTACATACACATGATTTATTATGGGAATTCCAGTATCATTAACGTAGCTAACAAAAGAAGGAAACGTTTCAATAAATTAAAGGAACTGAGTCAATATGACACGCATATAGCCCTGTGCGTACCTCACCCACCCATAACTTTATTTTTCTATATTTTATTGTAACTCTTATGCTATTGTTATTGACTGTATGGGTGAAAATTGTGTACCCTATGTTTACATTGTGCATTGTGTCCAAAAACTGGCTTGAAATTTGGCATGTGGTCAATGTCTTCTTCATTATCTCTACCCTCACCCCACACGCTCACTAATAAACCACCATGTGAAGATTGTTAATTTTGGTCTCCGTTCAGCTTAACAACGATTGCAATAGTGATAGTGCTGACGAACCTGATACTGAAGAGAATAGTAATTTACCGATACCTACTTCGGCCGACATGCTTTCAATGCTACATCGTATGCGGCGCTATTAAGAAGCGAACTCGAATGGCGAAATGTCTGAATAAGTCGATAAATTAGAAAACTTTGTAGAAAATAAAATCGTGACAAACTGCATTCAAAAGAAAATAATCGATTTTTTTAATTAGATGTTAATTTATACAAACAATAATCACTAATTTTATGTGTCTTACTTGACTTTCATATTTTATTATAGTGTTGTTAGATTTTTAAAATACGTAATCAGTTTAAAAATATAAAATCAGGCTGCTAAGGAAAATAAGACACGCCCGGTTGAGGTCACTAAGGATCCCGAAATGATTGAAAATATTAATAAAATAGTGATAGAAGACCGCAGATTAAAAGTGAGTGAGGTAGCTGAGGCTGTTAGGATACCAACTAAATGTGTACGCAATATTTTACACGAATATTTGAGCACAAGGAAGGTCTGTGCGAGGTGGGTGCCGCGTTCACTAACGATCGATCAAAAATTCACCCGTAAACTGTTTCATGGCGCTGCACAAGCAAAACCTTGCCGAAATTTTGCGTCAATTTATAACCGTGGATGAAACTTGGATTAATCACTACACTCCTGAAAGTAAACACCAATCGAAACAATGGATTGGACCAGGTGTGGGAGCAACCAGGAAGTCATCGATGCTGTAAATTAGTATTTTGGGGGACTTGACATATCGGACCATAGAAATGGTATCTCTAAATTAGAGCACCGTTATGAAAAATGTATTAATCTTGATTGAGATTATGTTGAAAAATAACGCGGAGAAACCCGAAAAAAGTTGTTTTATTTTTATCAGGCCGGAAACTTTTCACCCCACTTTCGTATGTGGTGGATTTTTTTTCTTTACGTCTGACTGTTGTGCAATTTCTGCTAACGCAGACGGTGGATAATGATATTGAAAATGAGTGTTGAAAAAATGCCAGACCTGACCGGAAATTGAACCCAGGACCCCGGCATAGAAATCAGTTGTACTAACCACTACGCCAACGGGCCGGCCGGTGGAGTTAGATCAAGGATAGAAATTGCGAGATCGTTGTTTGTGAATGCGGATGGTCGCCAAGGGTTTGGGTTCTTAAGAACAGTAGTCTATTGTCAGTCAGTTGGTTTAAGCTTATGTTTTGTAATTGATTTAATTTATCTAATTTAACACCAAGTGTTTGTTAGTAGGGTAAGTTGAATCATTAATTGTAATTATTAATTTTGTCAATTGATGATTTTTCCCATAACAGGCAGGTGGAGTGTTAATTTTTTTGCACTCGATCTACTAGTTTCCTGGGCTACAAAAATAGTTCTGTTTCTGATCACAAGATCAGCCAACTTTATGACTGAAACATTTAAGAACAGAAGAGGTAGAGGTGTACAAGACACTAGTCAGAGTTACTGTCTGTCTATAACTTGATGGCGTCCCGCAGAGAGGAGCAGAATCGGCCCGCTACTAGCCTTCTCAAAAACATTTTATTATGTACTACTACTAACTAGTACACTGGGATTGGTACATAATCAAGTGTTATTGAGAAGGCTAGTAGCGGGCCGATTCTGCTCCTCTCTGCGGGAGGCCATCAAATTATAGACAGATAGTATCTTCTCTGAGTGTAATGAATTTCATTACATAACCAATGTGGTAAATGAAGTAGATGTCATTTTGCAGGGTGGAAAGCAGATGCTTTTTGGAAGACTATTAAGCATAGGCTACTTTTCCACTCAGTGAGGATGGTAATGATTGGAAAAAACCCCTAGATCTTTTGTAATTTCCTTTAAATATTCTAACCTTACCCTCTCCTTTTCAGTTCACTCCCTCAGTATTACCCTCCATTATTGATAGAGCAAAACCTGGATGTCTTAAGATGTGCCCCACTAGCCTATCCCTTCTTCTGGCAAGATGTTTCCATATACTTCTTCTTTCATCCACTCGTCTAAGAACCTCTAAATTACTTATCTTGTCCACCTACCTAATCTTCAACATCTTCCTATAACACTACATTTCAAAAGTTCCTATCCTCTTCCTTTCTACAGCTCCTGTCACCCACGTTTCACTCCCGTATAATACTACACTCCAAACATAGTGTTTTAAGAATTTTTTTCTAATCTGTAAATCAATGTTTGTAGTTAGTAAGCTGTTTTTCATTTGAAAGGCTTGAGCAATCCTGCTTTTGATATAATTTGTGCTTCTACTACCATCCTTTGTTATTCTACTCCTAGATAGCAGAATTCCCCATCTTCCTGTAAGCTTTCGTACCTACTTTTAAATTGCTCATCTTCTCTAATAATAATATAGTAATAGAAACGATTTACTTACGGAGCTGTCCAATCCCAAAGTTAAAAGCATCATGAAAAATATAAGAGCCCAAAATATGGAGCCTGGCATGGTAGCGATTGCAGCCGGGTAAACGACAAATACAAGACCAGGGCCTTCGGTTGCCACTTCCTTAATCGGCCTCCCAGATATATGAGCCATGTACCCGAGAACGGAGAATATCACAAAACCAGCCACAAAACTTGTACAAGAATTGATCACACTCGTTAACAATGCATCTCTGAAAAATAAAATATACATCAGATCAATGTGAAAGACTTGAAAAAATGTTGGATCTTTTATCTGTTAGACGCCCCGCTCTCTGATAGCGCAACGTTGTTTAAGATTGCGGCCTTAGTATACACTTTATGATAAAAATGTATTTAGTTAAAGTTGTAGGAAATTAAAAAACCAACAAATAATATTTAAGTTTTTTTCTCTACAGAGCCTAGTTCAGAGGTTAATTACTGATTTTCCGTATTTATAAGTCGAACAGAAGTTGACTTTAATTTTTCGTCATTCACTCCTGATTAAAATTAGTTTATGATTTTCATTTTATATTGTTTACTCATGATTAAACATAGGTTATATTGTTCATTATCTACATTGGCAAGAGTCTTGTGAACGTTTCACACCAGATTTTTGCTGTGCAAACGAACACGGAGATCTACTGATAATAATTTTTTTCACTTCAAGGAATCATTAATAGCGACGATCAGTTATGAAGTCCAGTTGTAGAAAATTTTCCAGTTTTCTCCTCACTGTGTAAAAATGGTGTTTTGTGTTGCATGTTGCATCTTCAGTTTTAGTAGGCGCGCTTACAAAGTTGGGGGGGGGGGATCTGACAGATAAGACCCAAAATTTGGTGTAAAATATTCACACGACTTTATCTTGCTAATGCAAATAACCTGTGTTGTAATCATTAGTCAACAATGTAAAATTAAAAACATAGCCTAATTTTAATCATGTGTGAATGATGCTAACTGAAAATCAATCCTTTATTCTATTCGATTTAAAAATACGGAAAATTTAGTTTAGCGTCAAACTAAGCTTAACTA
Source organism: Catonia carolina (assembly GCA_035578175.1). Classification (NCBI taxonomy): domain Eukaryota; kingdom Metazoa; phylum Arthropoda; class Insecta; order Hemiptera; family Achilidae; genus Catonia; species Catonia carolina. Next base: position 9,309,364 of record JAQMRL010000004.1, read on the forward strand.
AGCCTAAACTAAGCTTAGTAAAAACTCTGGTGTGAAACACTCACACAACTTTTTCTTGCCAATGCAAATAATTAACAATAAACTTAACATTAGTAATAAAATATTAAAAATAAACAAAAAACTAACCTCAATAAACATAACCTAATTTTAGTCATGAGTGAAAGACGCAAAATGAAAATCAACCTGTTTGGCTTAAAAATACGGAAAATCACTCTTTCCCGCTAAACTAGGCTCTGTAGAGAAAAATTCTCTAAATAAAAGTTGTAGATCTCAAAATTGTCTATAAATTTTATTTCATACACTTTTGTCGAAAAATGCGTAAAAGGCTGAAATATTAAAAAAATCGATTTTTCACACGTTTTTGTGGGAAAAAAAACAGAAAATCGCTAATTACCGCTAAACTAAGCGTTATACAAAAAATGTTTAGATAAAAGTTGTAGTATTTTAAAGTCTCTACAACTTTTATTATTATACATTGTTGCGCTGAAATGAAAGCCGCAATCTAAAAAAAACAATTTTTTACGCGGAAACAGCCTCACCAAGAATTTCAGCACAAATGGCGCCTACCCTATCTTGTAGACCATAAAATTTTAGTAAATTAAGCGATTTTTTAAAAAATCGTAGGACCAGTTTTCGAGAAAATCGCATAAAAGTGAAAAATTACACGAATAAAGTACTACTTCCGGTTGACCTATTTTTAAGAAAGAGTTCGTGTCGGGTCCGGTAGTAATATGTAACTTTAGTTTCAAGTTTCAAGTTCGTACGATGTTCCGTTCTAGAGATATTCTGTTCACACATACACACACACGCGCGGGCACACACACACACACACACACACACACACACACACACACACACACAGATCAATCGCTAAAAACATGTTTTTTTGGGTTCAGGGGTTCTGAAAACGTGTAGATCAAAGTTATAGGGTTTTCAGTTATTTTTAACTTCAGTTATATTTACTTTTGTTATTAAATGCATACTGAAATCTTCATACTCTCCGCTGTGCAAGACTTTCCAACACGAAAATATATTACTGACAACTGAGGAACTGAGAGACGAGTTTACAGCATGTTGTGACTGGAGAAACTTGAGTAGCTGCATTACTCTCTATAGTTGATTTCACGTTCAGAATGCAGTATGGGAAGTCCATAAGCAATGTAATTCATATGGGAGTTTGAGCGCTACTACACTAAGTAAAAATATCGACTCCGCGCCACACACATTCTCAGTAACAAACTCCAATTGAATAACATAATACGAAAACATACTTAATACAGAGTGATTTTTTAGTCCTGTTACCCAATTGTTAATGTCTGGTAATATTTTTCTAAAAAAAATAAATTTTGCTTTGTGACACTAAGTTGGTAGCCCTACTCAACCAGTATGGATATGGCAGTGTGAGTTGATTCTCCTTGAGCTGTGTAAAATTTTGTTCCATTTCCGGTCGTGCTACGAACAGAATGTCTTTTATCCTAAAACAATCTCTTGTTTAAATCTGGAGGCTGTAGCTCTAGAACTAATCGTATGTGATACGGATACAATTTCAATTTTTTAGCAGCTTTCTGAGCACTCGAACATGACAAATCAACATGCGAGGAAAGTTTTTGTAAACTTTTCCATGGATAATTGAGCAATCTTGTTTTCACATTCTCTTAACGTCATCTGTCAAGAGAGTTGGTCGACCACTACGTTTTCTGCTGCAAAAAATACCTGTCTCTAAAAATCAGTTAGTTAGCCTAGAAATTGACTAGAATAGAGTGGAGGAACACCAAAAAATTTAATTTGAAATGATTATTTTACACTCGCATACGATTTTGTAGCAAAATATTGTTCAAGAATGAAAACCCGTTGTTCTAGGGTAAAAGACATTCTGTTCGTAACACAACTGGAAACAGCACAAAATTTTACGCAACTCAAGGAGAATCAACTCAAACTGTCGTATCTATACCGGTTGAGTAGGGCTACCAACATTGTGTCGCAAAACAAAATATCCCTTTCTTAGAAAAAAATTACCAGACATTAACAATTGGGTAACAGGACTAAAAAATCACCCGTTATTATTTGTATAGTTTTAAAGATCAGGTACCGACAATTATTGCAGTAATGGAATTGTTTATCAATTATCTTTTTTAATCATTTTAGAGTAAGGAATAGGCTAGTTATTGTTTAAACCGTGTTTGAATAATTGTCGTTAGTATCTTGAAAAGGTCTAAATGGTAATAAAACTCTCCAGGCTCGGACAGTGAGGGTGACAAAGAGAGAGAGACATCATACCTATTTCTCTTCGATTACGTACATACGGTCTCTTATCTAAATATAAGAGTATAATAATAACATTTACAGCATAATAAAACAATTATTCATTAGGAAGCGAAAGTATTTTTTCCTAATTTTCGATTAAAAATGAGCTAGTTAGAGCGTGGTATACTGTGGACAATTTGAACTGGCACGACTCTTGCTCTACGTGTACACACAGTTTCGCATAAAGTATATCCATAACCTATTCTATCATCAAGGTCTACAAATTTTAATGTACGCAAATGCCTACAACCTTATTTCAATGTACAAAAATACAAATAATTACTTCGTTTGAAAATATGTATTTAATTTCTCCCAGTAAACATTTAAATTAGCCTATGAATTACAAGAACTAAACTGCAAAAACTTACTTAACCGTACTTTACAGACGCACGCAACTAGCTAAACAAATTGGTCTGAATATATCACCAATAGTGAACAGAAATCATATGAAAACAAACTTTTTTTTAATATTCCTAATGTGTGTACGTTGCAATCTGTCCAATTTAGAACAATAAGCAACCCCATGATTTAATGAGATGAGGAGAATATGTATGACGTGTAAATGAGGTGTAGTCTTGTACAGACTCAGACCGACCATTCCTGAGAAAGTCTGGTTAATTGAAACCCAACCATCAAAGTACACCGGTAACCACCGTCTAGTATTCAAATCCGTATAAAAGTAACTACCTTTACTAGGATTTGAACCACGAACCTTCGTCTCCGAAAATCAGCTGTTAAACAGCTGACTAGCGGTGACGACGTTACCCCTAGACCAACCCGGTGACTAAAACAAATTAGTCACATAATTATGTCTGACGGATTATTAATTACAATAGTGAAAACAAAGCGTAGTGACCGTGCGTGAGTCGCACATCACAGTAGCGATTGTGTACTTTTGTGACTGTACCGTCGTTGCATGGCGAGGGGCAAAGAGTGGCGTAGATAAACACCGAAGCTGCTTGTGCCAATTCGAATTGTCCAAAGTGTACAGCCGTTGTTTTGTTGGAAAGATAGCTATGACGTTGACCGAGAGGACGCGCGCGGAGGACAATATTATTCACCGGCTGTAGTCAAAACTAGTAGTCATTGAACTATTTCTTGTTTACTGCGACAAACTCCGTCATGTGACTTCTAATTCGTGATATGAACCAGTTCCTGAGAAATAATTAGGTTGTGTTTGAATGCGGTAAAAGAAGTATACAAATAATATTATTTTCCTTCTTTTGCAACTTTTAAAATAGAAAATATAATGTCAATGTGTTATTACTGTTTCTCAAGAATTGGAATAGAATGGCAGGCTGTGTGTAGCTAAGGAAAACAAGTTGAAAGTGAGTACTTCCAGAGGGAGTTTGTAGTAGACAATGTCTTAGATCGTTTCGAAATTAATTTTGAAGAAAGTAGCAGTGACGCATTTAGTGAAGACAGTGAAAATGATCAATTTGATAACCCTGTTGATGCCTGCGCCCCTTTCTCTACTTAATTTATTAACTTTTTAAAAAGTGACATTTAACAAATATAAAAAATTTGAAATCTACGTTGCACCGGCTAAAAAAATGTAAGTTTACTCCTAATATATGTATTAAATTTAAAATTAATATTGTATATAACTTTTTTAAGATTTGCATTATAAAAATATTAATAATAAAGTAAGGCAATATAAAATGTAGGCAGTATAATAATATGATATGAGCAATAAGAAATGTAGATGTATTGTACTTAGTACTGTATTGTCAAATGAAAAGAAAGCACAGTAATACTCCATTAGTCACCCAGCAATTTCCATGCGGTGCACGTTCCAGCGCGCACAGCCAAAGCTACCGTTTCACCGAACGTACTGTAAGCGAAACTCCAAATGTTTTTGCCCGTTTCGGCGGAGGAGGGTTCTTGTATTGGCTGTGCCTGATGTTTTCCGTACGCCTGACAACACAACGGGTTCTTATAAGAGCTGCACTGCATTCAGAACATGAAATACAGCATAGTAGCCTTACTAACACTCCACTATGAACATTACATTCAATTCTGAATGCTGAGGAACAGCAACTCCAGTTTGCGAGGCATTGCCGTCACTAGTTGCTCTCTGTATGAAGAAATTATGAACAGCACAGTGACAATAGAAAAGTATGTTATTTTTTTGTGTATTTGTACTCACTGATAGACATTATTATGGTATTCGTTGTAAGAAGCATAGGCCAATAATACTCCGAAACCTGGTCCAAGCGAGAAGAATACTTGTGTCGCTGCGTCAACCCATACCTGAAAAATACAATCAAACCTATCTAAATAATCTTAACGAACCTTAGCCCAGGTTCGTTCAGTATCTGGTATACTGTTCGCCAACTACGGCGGCATGTAGGGAGAGTAGCGGGACAGAGAGAGAATGTGTTGCGTCAGCCTTTCCCCTGAACTCATTTCAATCAGTGCATGGTGTTCAAGCGCAATAGTGACAATACGCGGTACGGTAGGGCACTCTGCCGGCCAGTTTCGTTCACTACACTCTAACAAGCTCATTTTTCATCAAAAAATTCTGAAAATATTACTTTCGCTTTCTAATGGATCTTATTTTATTACACTAAATATGTTATTATTATACTCTGATATTTATATAAGATACGCTCGTACAAAGTTAGACGTTTAAATCTCATCGCAATTTTTGCGTATCATGTAGACTAATATAGGCCCTAACCTTTTTTCCAGGATTACATAATATGCGTTTTATTATTTTGTTATAAAGTATAAAATTTTATCTGTAATTTGATGTATGTAGGGCAGAAAGAGAAAAAAATAAACGAGCTTGAAAAAATCACTTTTTGAAGGGTAGTCAATGATAGATCATCGTGTCTGGTGTCTCCTTCCTGTTAATATTCCAAGAACCTGAATCAATTTCAATAGTTGTGAATTTTATACGAAACATACGTCAAATTTTAGAAGTCAACTACACGCGCACAATATCAGTTGTTTGACATTTTAACAAAAAGAACCGTATATTAAATATAACAGAATGAGGTTATAACGTACCTTTCCTTTGGGCCTGTCAAAACTTATGGTAGGTACATCATTTAGAAAAAAGCTTATTGCCTATTACCCTAAAATGAATCGCAGACATTTTCCCCGTATTTTGTGCGCGCGCAACTAATTTTGACGGGGTGTGGCTTTCGACAGCGACACCAATGTCAAAACGATTACCGCATGAACACAACACAATGAGTAGTGAGTACTACTTTAGAGGCAGCCGGTATCAGGCTACGACGCTGTGGTGAGGGAGCTACTTACTGTGCATTTGCGGCCCGCATGCCACCGTAGTTGGTTATATTTATATCTACGAATTGTTATAATTAATTAATTACTTATTTCAATTAATGATTAAACTTAGCCTACTCAATATCATCATTCGTGTTGTGGCTTCACAGCAGGTTTCTTCACTCAGTTCACCATCTCTCCCTAACTAGCGCCAACATCTTTCACTCCGGATTGTTTAATCTGAGGACCATCATGCAGTTTAATAACGATTCGTAACGGGACTTTAATGCAGTGGTTTCCCGTTGGATTCTGCATTTCCCTGCAGATGGCTCATCTACCTTCGGAGACAGTTTCATACCTGCAGGACAAGAGATAGCCCTACCTTCCCCAATGTGGAAGAGGGATTGTTTATTCCGACAATCACTCGAAAAAAGTTATATGTATATTCATGCGAGGATTTACAGCCCCAGCCGTATCTCTCTTCCCAAGCACCACCTCTCTTTGTCTCACCAGTCCCCATCAGAGAGCCACCGCAAAGGCATTTCCTCCTGCATGTCGTCCAACCATGTCACTTCCGGCCTAACCCCTTCTTCTTCTACCGGCTCGCGTCCACTTCCATGCCCTCTTTGGCCACCTACCATCCTCCATCCTTTGCAAATGGCAAAACCATTTTAATTGCTTCCGGGATATGGTACCCATGATATTTCCTTGAATGCCAATTCTAATCCTAATTTCGGAATTCGATCGATACGTGACACACAATAGCTCCGCGTTCAGAAATCCATCTCCACCGCTTTTAGGCGATCAATCTATCTCTTTGTTAAAACCCACACTTCCGCACCCTAGGTACACACACTCTTTAGTATAGCGTGATAAATATTAATCTTTGTCTCCTTCCATACTTTATCATTCCAAAGGACAGAATTTAACTACCCTATAACCCTTCGCCGTTGTGTAATCCTGCTATTTACTTCCGCTCAAAATACTGTAATATAATATTATAAAGTTGTAATAAATCTAAAATACTTAGCCTTCTAACAAATACTGTTTGATTACATAAAATAAATCTTGCTGCAAGTTGAAAAGAAATTTCATTATCATTTATTGAAACCATATCCCTAAACCATACCAGCGTCATTACGGCCGCATGAAATCCAAAGTGCATACATTTCTTTTTACGTATGAAAACTTTTTGCCTATAACGAATAGGAGTGTTAATGTAATTGGACTCGATCTCCTGGTGCTAGGGCTACAAAAAATAATTCGATTTCTTATCACATGGTCAGCCAATATTATATGACTGAATTATTTAAGAACAGAGAAGACAGAAGTGTAAAAGAAACGATTCACAGTTATCTCCTCTCAGAGTAATGAATTTCATTATACAGCCAGACCCTGTGGTGAATGAAGTGAAGGTGTTCTTTGCGTGGTGGACGGTAGGTGCTTTTCGGAGGGCCTGGCATACTCATAAACATTTTTTTTCACTCAGTGAGGAAGGCAAGGTAAACCACCTCACTCCTCGTTTTACTTAATGAAACCCCTAAAATTTCAAACCAGCCTCTCGGCTGTTGACCAAAACAACAACACACAAAACCTTTAAACGATAGAATATTAATATCAGGGTATTCAAGAATATAATTTTATTATATCTGATAATAACGTTGATCCATCGGGTTGGTCTAGAGGTAAAATTGTCGCCGCGAGTCAGCTGTTCAACAGCTGATTTTCTGAGACGAAGGTTCCTGGTTAAAATCCTAGTAAAGGCAGTTACTTTTATACGGATTAGAATACTAAACAGTGGTTACCGGTGTACTTCGATCGATGGGTTAAATTAACAATACTCTTTCAGGAATGGTCGGCCTGGGTCTGTACAAGACTACGTCTCATTTTCACATCATACATATAATCCTCATCTCATTGAGTCATGGGGTTGCTTATTGTTCTAAATTGAACAGATTGCAATGTACACAAATTAGGAATAACAAAAAAAGATATAACGTTATTTAAGAACCGTGTAAAACAAAACACGTTAGCCGAGACATTGATATGTCACACTGAAGTTAGAGATGCATACTCAGATTTTCTTTCACATAGGACTACCTTTAATGAACAAAGGTACAAAACTATTAAAAAACATTATGCCAGAGAAGTCCAGAGAGCTAAATGTAAAAAAACTGCTGAAGTTCTTCATAATTCACCAAATCTAAACTCAGCAATATGGGAAATAATTAATAAGAATCGAGGTGTAGTTAGCAACAAAAGTTTTACTGACATACCTAATATTGTTAACAAAAACAATGAACTTATAGAGAATGGTATAGAAATTTGTAATTATTTTAACAAATATTACCAGGAAGTAGCTTTAAAACTTAAACAACAGATTAGGGAAACAGTGGGATGTTATGATCCAAAAGGTAACAAGGTAGTTAATCAATTCTTATTTAGCCTAGTTTCAAGGGAGGAATTAGAATCAGTTATTGATAGTTTGAAAAGTAAGAAAACATGTGGGTTAGATGGGATTTCTAGTATAATTGTTAAAGAATGTAAACATCTTTTAATTACTCCTCTCCTTCATTTGATTAACTTCTCACTTGAAGCAGGTGTATTTCCAAACAAACTGAAGGAGGCAAAAATATTGCCTATATTTAAGAATGGAGATAGCCAGTTAGTTGAAAATTATAGACCCATAAGTATTTTAAACACAATCAGTAAAATTTTTGAAAAGGTAGTATTTATTAGGTTAATCAGTTTCTTGACTGAAAACCTAATTATCTCAGAGGATCAGCATGGTTTCCAAAAAGGTAGATCAACTAAAACTGCAATTGTTTCACTTGTGGAGCAAGTAGTTGATATATTGGACGCCGGGGAGAAAGCATTGGCAGTGTTTCTGGATCTGAGTAAAGCTTTCGATTGTGTTGATCATGAAATTTTATTGAAAACACTAGAGTCATTAGGCGTTAGGGATGTAGAGTTGAAATGGTTTCAATCTTACCTTATTAATAGATTACAGTGTGTGGAGTTAACTAGGGTTGTTAGAGGGAAACTTACAAAAGTTGTATCTGGAAAGCTTGAAGTCAAAGCAGGCGTTCCACAGGGGTCAGTTTTAGGTCCAATTCTGTTTCTATTGTACATTAATAGGTTACCAGAAGTCATACCTAATGGCAGAGCTTTGTTGTTTGCTGATGATACTTCAGTAATCAGTAACAGTTCACTGGTAGATGCTCTTGAAGTAAATACACATGTTAACATAGAGTCCGTAGTGCAGTTCTTGAATCAAATGTTATTAACAGTTAATGGGAAAAAGTGTCAGTACTTGCAGTTCAAAAATAAACATAACGTTAAAGAAAGTAGAGAAGTGGATGTATTTATTCATAATAATAGTTTAGAGCATGTAGAAACAGTGAAGTTCCTGGGCGTATCTCTAGATAGATCTTTGTCTTGGGACTTCTATACCAATCAAGTTTGTAGTAAAATATCATCTGGGGTATTTGCACTAAAACAAATCGCCAGATTAAATGATAAAAAATTACTAATGGCAGCTTATTATGGCCTCATTCTGTCTCATATCCGGTATGGTATTTTAGTATGGGGTAATTCTAGCATGGGTAATATGAATAGGGTTTTTAAAATTCAAAAGAAAGCTATTAGGTGTATGGTGGGAGCTAACCAGCTAACCTCATGCAGGCCACTATTTAAGGAGCTTAAATTGCTTACAGTTCCCTGTCTCTACATTTTTGAGGTGATTATGTATGTTAGGCAAAATAATTTTATGCAGAATTTCAATGTTCACAATCATAACACGAGAAACAGGAATGATTATTATGTGGCTAATCACTCCACAAAATTGTTTGAACAAAAACCTACTTATGCAGGGAGAAAATTCATAAATAAATTACCCCAATCTTTAAAGTGTTGTGAGGATTTGAATTCCTTTAAAAAAAATGTAAAAAATTACTTGATCGGTGAAACTTTTTATAGCGTACAAGAATTTCTTTCTTGATAGTAGTGATACATAGTGTGTTTCTTATATGTATTTCAGGTGTTACATCTGACGACATGTCCTATACTCCTACTGGAGTCTCCAGGGCGTAAAAAAAAAAAAAAAAAAAAAAAAAAAAAAAAAAAAAAAAAAAAAATATATATATTAGTCATTTAATTAACGTTGGCTTTAAAGATTATTTTCGATTTTATTATGTATTCTAAAAGCATAACGGGACATCCAAACATATATATTACTTGCATTTCGCTACATGTCATTATATTTGCGTGTACGTGAGAGGGAGGAGTTAGCCTATATTGAATTGAAAAACTGCTTTCCCTTAGAGCTTAGCTTTTCTAGTATTATGTACAAAGAATTTCCATTGGAGTGGCCGTAATTCTGTTAGATTTATTACTCTTTCCACACAGGTATATCGAATAAGACAATTTTACATATTTTTGCTTTCTAGTTCTGCACTTATTTTTGTAGTCCTATAGAGTGAAAAATATCGGGTAGGTACAACATATTTTATACCTTCATGTAACTTATAATAACCTTTCATCACTCCCACAAGTCAAAAAGTATGTTGTGAAACAATCGCACGAATTTCTGTTGTCAATGCAAATAATGAACAATATAACTTAACATTGGTAAAACATAAAAAATCAACAAAAGAAAAATATGGAAAAATAGGCCTTAAATGAAAAATCAACCTATGTAAATGTTATAAAAATTGTACCTACGATTTTAAATTCCAAACAATATTGATTATAATTATTATACTCTTTTGCCGCAAAATACATATAAAGACAGCAAGCTTAAAAATACTTTTTCAACACAAGAGCACAGTCTCTCAAAAAAATTTTAATTCTTTAAAGATAATTTAAAATTTTTATTTTTTAAGTAATCGTAAGTGCCGTTTGTAAAAGAATTGTAAAAAAGTGAAAAAAGCACGAATAAATTATTACCTATATTCCGTTCTTGAGATAGTGTTCACACAAAGACTAATCGCTAAAAACATGTGTTTTGGGTTTAGGGGTTTCAACATTATTATATTTGCACTCGAGCTGCTATTTTCAGGGCTACAAAAATAGTTGTGTTTCTTATCACATGGTCAGCCAATTATAAGATTAAAGCATTTAACAACAGAAGAGGTAGAGGTGTAAGACACTAATCAGAGTTATCTCCTCTGAGAGTAATGAATTTCATTATACAGCCAGACCCTGTGGTAAATGAAGTGAAGGTGTCATTTCCAGAGTGGAAGGAAGATGCTTTTCAGAGGGCCCGGCATGCTGATAAGCATACTTTTCTACTCGGTAAGGAAGGGATGGTAAACCATCTCGCTATTCGTTTTACTTAGCAAAGTCTTTTAGAAGTTCAAACCAGCCTTTTGGCTGATCACCTAAACGAAACAACAAAAAAGTGTAGACCCAAAGTTTCTTTAAAATTATTTACCAATTATACAGTAGCTACTTCAGTTTTTAAATTAATAATTATATAACTTATCGTAAAATTTATTTCAAACTCGTTCTACTTATTTATTTCTCTTGTCCTATAATAATTCTAACATAAGAAAGGAAAAGTATTGTTTTCAAACAAAATTTTCTATCCCTGTACATAATTGTAGGGTAAGAGAAAGCAATAATGGGAAAAGTAATCATAATATTAACCACGAAAATGCGAGCCTCCTAGTAAACCAAGCAGTCGTGTACCTCCACATGTCCTGCCTTACATTGTTGCCAACACCACCTTTAAATAGATACGTTTCACATACGCCTTTTAAAATAGATCCGCTAGAGAGCGTCAGTGTTATATTAAAGATGGCCGTTTATTGTCTTGTTTTACTGAAACATTTTATATTTTAGTAATAGTTCAAACTCACTTTTTGGTTTTATTATTGTCTGAAGCTTAATATAACATTGCTTATTTACGAGAAAGAATGTCTAAATAAATTAAGTAGTTGAAATGAAAAGAGATTCATGGTTTTACAACACTTTTCGATTTCCACTTTGTAATTATATTTCCTTCATGTCTAAACTTATACAGATTAGTTTAATTATTCACAAATAATTGAAATGAAAAGTTTTGCGGTTTTAACACTACATACGTAATATTTTCCAAGCCTCGTATTTATTTTAGCATGAAATGTGTTATAAGATGAATGTTAAAATGAGTTTAAACTTACACAGTTTACGATAATAAGATAATATTTGTCACCGTATGGTGACATTAATGTTGTTGTTGTTTAGGTCATCAGCCGAAAGGCTGGTTTGAACCTGTAGAGGTTTTACTAAGTAAAACGAGGAGTGAGGTGGTTTACCATTGCCTTCCTCACCGAGTGGAAAAGTACGCTAATCAGCATGCCGGGCCCTCTGAAAAGCACATATTTTCCACTCTGCAGCAAATGATACCTTCACTTCATTCACTACAGGGTCTGGCTGTATAGTAAAATTCATTACTTTCAGAGGAGATAACTCTGACTAGTGTCTTTTACACCTCTACCTCTTCTGTTCTTAAATGATTCAGTCATTTAATTGGCTGACCATGTGATAAGAAACAGAACTATTTATTTTAGCCCTGCAACGAACAGATTGAGTGTAAATAATCTGACACTCCACCTGTTTGTTATGGGCAGGGTGACATTAAGTGGCTAGTTAAAACCTTTACTTTTTGGTGGCCCTGAAAAGGGCCGTTTATGTGTGTGTGCCGGGACAGACAGAGTTGGTTGATGGCCCTGCAAAGGGCAGGTGAAAACTTTAACGAGTTGGTCCTGAGAAGAATCGATGAAGGCAGCGCAGGGCTGCGGCTGCTGCAAGTCTCGAAGCATCTTCCTTTATTCTCTCGTGGATGTAGCCGGTCGATCTTGGTTGGAGAGGAAGAGCGTAATCGTCGTGGCAGTCGAGGGGCTGGGCGACATGGCGGGTCGTCGTCCAGCGGAGACGTCATCTTCTTCCTCCGCAGTAGTGCATCGATGGCTGCTTCGTCGGATTCGGTGGGCGTAAGGCACAGTTGAGGGACCGCTGTGGGCATCGCTTGTGGCAGACGGCTTACGGTGCCGGGTCGGCGAGCGGAAGCATCAACTTCTCTCTTAAGTGGTCGTTGATGAGCCTTCGTTGGAGTCCGGTAGCCGTGTGCTGATGGTGGATGTCTCGTCTGCTGTTGAGTGGATTGGAATCTAATTACTTTTTTTTTGTTTAACGTCCGACTGTTCTGCAATTACTGCTAATGCAGAGGGTGAAGGATGAAATGATTTTTTGTAACGTATGAAATTATGCTTTGCCTGAAAGGATTCGAACCCAAGACCGCATGATGAGAGACGAGCACGTTACCAACTACGCCAATGCGGCCGGCAATCGAATTACACGGACTCAGAGGAGCGCCGCCTCTTTTGAGTCCGTGATATAGTGACGGAGAGTGGTGTGGTGGGTGGGCGGTTATTGGCCTCGGCCTTGGTGACAAAGGCCTCTGTTGGTACGCCCCCACAGGCCTACCGCCCCTTTCGGAACTATTGGCAGTTGCCTCTGTCGCTAAAACGGAAGCTTTGATAGCCTTCAGCAAAGTACCTAATCAAAGGGAACGACGGTAACGTAATAAAAGATAAAATGTTCGTTCCCACTCTACCAAATACGGCAACACTGCATTACTGTCTAACTAGATCCGGGCTTGCAATTTCATGGTTACTATTAGCTATTGTAAGTTGTATGATTGAATTACCTCGGCTTCGGTGATTGATGTGAAATTGGGATTTAAATAATACTTGATACCCTCAGCAGATCCAGGCAGAGTAATTCCCCTCACTAATAAGATCAAAAGCACAGCGTACGGAAAAAGAGCTGTAAACCAAACAACCTGTAACCAAAAACCATAAAGTATTAGTTAAAAATCCCTTTCATAAAACGACGCTTCCATGACTGGTGGCAATTTTTAAAAAGACTACTTTGTATGGTAAAAACCATTACTGATTTCTGTATCTACTCTTTAAGAGGAATCGAATGACACCATTTTTTTCCAAATTCTGACTTTAATTTCTTTACTTCCGGTTTTTGAACCATTTCCGGTCGACACCGGAACCTCAAACCCAGTCCCTCTAACTTTTGTGTAGATTACGAATCCGAAAACCATTTGTTTCTATTTCTTGTAGTTTTTGACATCTGGTTGTGACGGACGGTCAAAGGAAAATGATAGATAAAATTTATTTTAAAAATTGCTACCAATAGGCCTAAATTTCTTTAATTTACATCAGTATAATATAGTAAGCCGAAAGCAATTGATCCTGTATGCTGGGAGTACAGATACCATTCAATTAGAAAAGTAGTTTGCTTGGCAGGAACTGGCAGATTTGCAAGTACAGTAATCATCTTTAATCCGACACCCCTCGCGTTCACATCTAACAAAAAATATAACTACATAATATTTTGTTACGCCCATAACAGGCAGGTGGAGTGTTAAATTGTTTGTACTTGATCTGCTAGTTCCAGGGCTACAAAAAAATCACATGGTCAGCCAGTTTTATGACTGAAGCATTTAAGAACAGAAGAGGTAGAGGTGTAAAAGACGCTAGTCAGAGTTATCTCCTCTAAAAGTAATGAATTTCATTATGCAGCCAGACCCTGTGGACAATGAAGTGAAGATGTCATTTGTAAGGTACAGAGTAGATGCTTATCGGAGAGCCAGGCATGCTGATCAGCTTAGGATAATTTTGTACTCAGTGAGGAAGGCAATTTTAAACCACCTCACTCCTCGTTTTACTTTGTAAAACCCTATAGGTTCAAACAAACCTTTCGGCTTTGACCTAAACAACACTCATATTTTGTAGTTATATAAAACTTTGCTCAATCAAACAAAACTTAAAAATTCTGCAGAACTTTTAAATTTATGCATAAAATTGGAGGCAGTTTTTGAAATTGGCATTTATCGATTTCCTTTTCGTCCGTCCGTCCATCACAATTGACGCTAAACTAAGCTCTGTATAAAAAAAAGCTTGAAATAAAAGTTATAGTTTTTTTTAATTCTCTATAAGTACGATTATATAGGCCTACACTTTGCTCATAAATTCATACTTTGGCCGCAATCTTAAAAAATACTATCATTTTTTATCAATTTTGATAATTAAATACTAAAATTCAGAAAATTACGCTAAACTAAGCGAGAAAAATTTACAAGAAAAAGTTTGAAGTAAAATTTGTAGTTTTTTAATTTTCTACAAATCTTAAAAAAACCAATTTTTTCAACGAGAGCATAGGCCTCCCCCCCAAGAATTTCACAAGACATGGCGCTTACCCTATCTTGTAGAGCATAAAAATTTAGTGAATGAGGGATTTTCAAAAAAATTAAAGTGACAAATTTGACAGCCCCGCATTTTTAAGAAGCTCACATAACTGTTTTGTGGACGATAGTGAGATTTTCTTGCTGTAGTCACGTACCTTTCCAGATGTGGAGATTCCTTTCCAAAGGCTGAAGTAGCAGATTAGATAGACTACAAACAAGCATAAAGCCATGTCCCATTTTATGCCTCCTAGATCATGAAGCCCTTCACTTTGATGAAGTTCAAGAATTGCACGACTGGAACACAACCAAGGTATTTAAAAAACATGTAGTATTAAAATATTAATTTAAAAAAAAATTGCAAGAGGATGCCTATTCAGGGCTAAAACCCATCGAGAGTGGCGTACCACCAGGTAAATACTGTTCTTAAACCACTTTTATATCTCTTGTACACCAGTGATACGCCGACATTTTAATCTCAAAACATACAAACTTTACTGATGCTACGTCTGTTTTAGACGTCGGTACAACTGGGGAAGAATCAACTTTAAAGCTTCAAAATGTCGTAAACGAAATGCAAATGTTGAAAAAGAAAATGAAAAATAAAATTAAATGAATTAAAGTCTGTTTATATAAATTTTACAAATAAACAAGTCTGTAAACTACCTATTTTTGGTGCTTTTAATAACTCATTGGACTACTTAATTATGTTTTGGATTGTCTAGTTTTGGCCGCGTTTCTTTTAGCCCAATACTTTTTTATGTTTTCCTATATAATTTTTCTTTCTGCGTTTGAACAAATTCGGTTTTCTTGCTTTTTAGTCCTTATTTCGAATCTTGTAATTTTGTAGCGAAGTGTCTGTTTTAACTCAACTACCTATTTATATAACGAGAAAGAACTACCATATTCAAACACTGCTATTTCTGTAGGCATGACCCTCAATCTAAAACTTTGCTGGAAAGAACATGTAAAAAAGAAAAGAACTTGATCTCAAATTCAAGTACTTTACTGGTAACTAGGTAAAAAATCTTCATTATCTACTGTAGTGTGATAAAAGTAACCTGTCAAAAAATTAAAGAATAAATTTGTATTAACGAGTAATTTAAAATCTTATGTTTCATTGTCGGTATATAACCGAAATAAAAATAGTAGTGAATTTATGTGACATATTGTGACTATCGGTAGGTACAAAGGAATAGCAATACACGTTGTCACCGCCACCCCTTCTAATTAATCATTTACTGTGTTGCCGGTTTCAATAGTTCTTCCGGCCTTTGACGGCATAGCGACAAAGCTTTCGGCTCCTCACCCCAAAGGCCTTCGTCATCAAGGCCAAGCCAGTCGCCGCTCTCTACAACAGCGCTCTCGGCAGCTATATAAAGAGCGCTGCACTGAGCCAAGAGATTCAATTCCAATCAAGACACCGAGAGCTTCACTTCGAACCAGACAGCAGACAAGACGTCCACCAAGGCACACGGCTGCCGGACTCCAGCGAAGAATAATCGACGACACCGCAACAGAGAAGATGATGCTTCCACTCGCCGACCCGTCACCGTAAGCCGTCGACCGGACCGTCATCGCCCGCTGACGCGAGCGATGCCCACAGCGGTCCCTCGACCGAGCCTTACGCTCACCGGACCCGACAAAGCAGCCATCGACGCAATACTGCGAGGGAAGAAGATGATATCTCCGCTGGACGACGACACGCCGTGTCGCCCAGCTCCTCGACCGCCACGACGACTACGACCGACTCCTCTCGAAGACGACCACCGCTTAAATGGCCCTTTTCAGGGCTACCAAAACTAATAAGCTTAGCCACATAATGTCGCCATCCGGTGACAACGTGTAAGATTTGAATGACGGGAAAAGATGCTGTGTTAACCTCGGTAATGCAATGTGATTGGTTATACGACATTCGGAACAATGATTCTAATTGGATAATTCAAAGTTAACGGATGGTACAAGGTTACAAAAAAAAATGGACGCTATGACTTTGGTAGAGATGCAGAGGGTTGGATGAGTGGTCTGATACCTTACAGACGGATTTTAATTGTCGTGAAATCTTATAAGTTTTAACAAAATATAATTTTTTAACAGTGCTAAACTGAATAATTAACTTTATAAATAATTTTGAACAGTAAACTAAATATGTCGATAGCCAGTGTGAATAAATTAGTGAATTATAAAGGAAAATGTTTAATTAACGTGAAATGATTAACCGAGACAGACAAACATCTAGATTCGACACACCATTGAACCAAGGACCTTCAGATTGAGATCGTACAACAGGTACCATACATCATTATTATCTGTACAGATTTTCTACGTACATATGTGTATTTTAAAAGGGCACTATATAAATAATTAACATAAATTCATGGACGATAATAATAGGAAATAGAATTGTGGTATTTTATTTAAATTTGTAAACATTTTAGTTAATAATAATAAATTTTCTTTATTTTTTCTTTGTTTAAAAATAAATTTGTGTGTATTTTTCAAAAACTATGTTTTCTTTAACGACCTAACATGTCAATTTCTGGACACTTTTGTTAACCTAACGCCATTGGAACAACAAATTTTTAAAATTTAGCTGGTAACAATATTAATAATTCTAGGCCTAATTATTTAAAAAAATAAACTTTTAATTCATTCAATTTTATCTCAAATATTTTTATTAAACGACACTACTTATAATAAACTCATAGTAATTATATTTTTCTCATGTAAGGACAATTTTTAGACCACGTGAGGTGACCTGAGACATTTCTGAAAGCTCGTTTTGCAGGCCATATTCTCAACATTCGCTCACTGTACGTTTATGTCCTTTCTTCTGTCCACCCAGTGTTTTGTTTTTGCTGTTCATGGAAGCCTTTAAAGTAAGCAATTCGTTTTCTGAATTTGGTCGGTTCATTAAAGTTTCTCGATTTATTCCGGTTTTCTCACTATCCTTTTTGATTTCTTTAAACCATCTATCCGACACATCAGGTTTATTGTTTAGTGTCTTAAAAAGTTTTCTGTCAACCATTCTATATACAGGTGTTCGTGATATTTTAATCTTTTTTTCTAATCTATTTTATTTATCGTTAATTTTCTTTGTAGTGTTGTTGTCGACATCGTAACTTATATATATTGTCCGCCTACTATCTTCCGACCCATTATCTTGCGGAGGATCTTTCTCTCAAATTTCTCTGCTTCTCTTGGACTAGCCTTCCCGGACGTTCTAAGGCAGCCTATTCACTCGCGTATATTATAATAAAAAAAATTAGTCTTCGGGTAGTACAGGTGTCCGTAAAATTTTAGTCTTCTTTTTCTAATCGTATTAAAAAAAAGTATTAAAATAAAAATTCATATGAAACTGCCCTTTGGGCCAACCCAGTCAGTCAGCTGGTAGAAAGTCGCTATTATTTGTTAAGTAACACCGGTTGGACAAGCGACTTTGTATGGTGACCAGTTGACAGCCATCCATGAACAAACTCTACTGGGGGTCCCTGTTCAAACTCATGTCTAATCTACGTCAAAAAATACAGCAAAAAGCAGCGATCAAATTGGGTAGTTGTCAACAATGTACAGTTCCCGCTAACAAATAAAAGCTAAAAAAAAAAAAATGAAACTGATGATCATGCCGTAGTTCTTTTCCGTACAGGGCCAATTTTAAACCACGTAAAATGACTAGACAAATATTCTGGAAGCTTTTTTCAGCATCCGTTCACTGTAGGCTTTACTCCTTTTTTACCATCTAACCATTGTTATGTTTTTGCACTTCATCGAATTCCTTAAAGTCAGTAATCAGTTTTCTTGATTTGGTCGATCCATTATGTTTCTTCACTTTATTCCGGTTTTCTCAATATCCCTTATCACCGGATGGCGACATTATGTGGCGATTAGAAACCTTAACTTTTTGGTGGCCCTGAAAAGGGCCGTTTATGTGTGTGTCCACTAGGGCGGACGGAGTTGTTTGATGGCCCTGAAAAGGGTCGGTGTAAACCTTAGCGAGTTGGTTGTGAGAAGGACCGTTGTGCTGGTCTCGAAGGAGACCGGTGTAGGCAGCGCGTGGCTCAGGTTGATGGCCCTGAAAAGAGCTAGTTAAAACTTTAGTGGATTGGTCCTGAGAAGGATCGATGAAGGCAGCGCATGGCTGCTGCAAGTCTCGGAGCATCTTCCTTTATCTCGTGGATGTGTTGGTCGATCTTCGTCGGAGATGTAAAGCGTAATGACGAGCGGCTCAGTACAGTCCGCTTATATAGCTACTGAGAGCGCTATGGTAGGGGGTGGTTACTGCCCTTGGCCTTGGCGACAAAAGTCTCTGTCGGTGTGCAGCCGAAGGGTCTGTTGGTATTCCGCCAAAATGTCTGCTGCACCGACAAGGGCCGGGAGAAGTATTGAAGGCCGGCAACGCAATAAATGATTAATTAGAAGAGGAAGCGGTGACACCCTTTTGATAAAGAAAGAAAAAGTTATGGGTGGGTGAAGTACGCAGAGCGATATCCGTGCCTTATTGAAACTTATGACTCAGTTCCAGTCGTTTCTTGAAAACGATTCTTTCTTTTGTTTTGTTAATGATACTGGACTTCCCAGAATATCATGTCTAAGTGGTCCACTACAAATTATTTCACATACCTCAGTTTGCGCATCTCTTAATTTTACTACGTGAATTTTATTTTATTTTTTTATAAAAACATAGGTATGATTGAATTAAAATCAAGGTTAGGTGCTAGTAGCAAAATTTTGAGAAATTTTGACAGAATTTGATACTACAATTAGGTGAGTTGTAACTTTTTTACATTTTAAAGTTGAATTTCAAAAATTTAAACAAATTCAAATTTAAAAATTTTAGAAAATGTACAATTGGCAAATAATATTAATAATGACAGTTCATGTACGTAAGTATGTAAGATACATACGTAATGTAACATTCGGTATAGACTGATGTTTTAGTGCATGTTAGTACCCACAGTGTGTAGGAAATATATCGGCATTTTTACATAATTCCTATTGTACATGTCCAACACCTTAGATCTATTTTTTGTTGTTAATTTTTTTTGTCAACCGTGAGTCATACAGTCAATACAGGCACCACTTAAGCTTATGAAGATAATTATTTAAGGAGCTTCAATTGTTTACATGCCATCTTTGTACCGGGAGATTATAAACGAATATCCCAATTTTAAAAGAGCTTTATTTACAGAAGAAAAATACTTACAAAATTTGTTGACTAAGCCTATAAAAAAGTACATTTAAATTGTTTATAAATGCTCATAAGTTTTTATAAATCTTCAATGTGACCACCACCATAAGCCCGGACAATATCTACACGGTAATCGAACTCATTCCACACTCGTAGCAACATGTCCGGTGTTACAGTTTCGATGGCTGCAGTTATTCTTGCTTTAAGCTCTTCAGTGTTAGCTGGCAGCGGTATGGAATAAACACTTTATTTTTTACGTTTCCCCACAGAAAAAAATAACAGGGGGTTTAATCAGGGCTTCTTGGAGGCCGTGATAAAGAGCCTGATCGTTAGCTCCTTTCCGGCTAATCCATGGAAACGGCAATTTGTCATTCAAGAATTCGCGAACAGATAGGTGCTAATGGGTAGTTCCCCATCCTGATGGAAAATGTAGTGTTCCTCTACTTCTAACTGGGAGAACAGCCAATTTATGAGCATATCTTAATATCAAATTCCATTAACAGTGGGCTTGTGAAAGAAGAAAGGTCCATAGACCTTCTTTTTTGATAAAGCACAAAGCACAGTTACCTTGGCGGAATAAAGCTCGTGTTCGACGGTTTGAAAAGGCTTCTCTGTACCCCAAATTCTTACATTGTGCCTGTTGACCTTACTACCGCTTGTATGAAAAGTCGATTCATAGCTGAAGATCAACTTAGAAATGAAAGAATCATCTTCATTAGTCTAATCAAGAACATAAAATCAAGAACATTCAATTCTCCTTTGCCAATCATCTTGTTCGGTAAGAGCCATCGGGATTACCATCAGTAATCTGTTTGGTTTGTAAAGCAATCGTTTTGTCTGACTTTCCACACTGTCGGTTGAGGAATTGCGAGTTCCCGGCTTGCTGTACGAGTTGATTTTCCTGGACTGCAAGGAAACGCTTCCAGAATCCGGTTAACATTTTCTTCTGAAACACGAGGCTGTTCAAAACTTGTGTATCCAGTATCACTAATTGGACGAAACCAACGCAAGATGTACTTCCTATCGGGTGGATTAATTCCGTATTTGCGACGAAACCCACGTTGAACCGTTATAACCCATTCACTCTTAGAAAACTCTGTAACACAGTACGCCTTTTGTTGTGCGATCACCATTTTAATATGAACTAGCTGGCCCCAGCGGCATCTTTCGACTAACAAATGAAACTTTAGAACGTATACTTCACAATTCTTTGATTAGTAGCGCTCTCTGTTTTTACTGCAAAAATAGAGTCCTTCAAAATTGGGATATTAATTTATAATCACCCGGTATATCTTTGAAATGATAATGTACGTAAATCAAAATACATTTTTACAGAATTTAAATGGCCACAACCACTACACAAGAAACAGAATTGATTACCATGGAGCTAATCACAACACTTACTTGTTTTAAATTAAACCTACTTTTGCAGGTAGAAAATACATCAGTAAAATTGTCATAAGCTTTATAAAGTTGTCGTAATTTAAGTTTGTTAAAACCAACTGAAGAAATTATAAATACAGTAAATACATTTTTTTTCTTTTGTGTGACTTATTTTTTTTATGAAATAAGTGATGTATTGGTATTAACTGTTTTCTTTATGGTTTTTTTATCAGTGCTATTATTGTTGTATTATAGTTTTATTTTTGTGCTACGTATTTTTCGTAATTAGAGTAATTCTCCTCCAAGCACGGGCTTTGCTCTTTTGGAGGAGTAATAAAGGAAATAGATAAATACTTGATTGATGAAACATTTTAATGTATACGAATTCCTTTCTAAATACCTTTTGGTTGAAAAGTATACATAATTATAAACTTGTAATTAACCGTTGAGGCTAATTCTGTAATATTTGAAAAAAATGGTTGGTTGACATGCTTGTTGAAGAAAGCAAGTTATAACCCAACTCAAATTAAGCCTCTGAGATGCGCACACCGGCTGTATGAGAAAGAGCTATTTAGAAAGAGATGGTAATAATGTAACGCGCTCGGTACAGTCTGATTGAAAATGTAAACTAAGTTCCGGAAAATAAATACTGTATTAATATTTACTATAAATCAACGTAATATTTAAGATGATATCGAACTCGAACTTATCACACTCCAAGTTAACTATTCACGCTGAAGGAATAATTATACTAAATAACATTGTTGCTGCTGAGATATTCGGCTGTAATTGGAGTGCGGACTGTACCGGACGCCTCTACGGTTGTTCAAGGTCAGACTAGACTACTGCGCATCCACCATTGAGAAGTCACGTGGTTTGAGTCGGGTTATAGTAATGGTAACAGATTATTGGCAAGTAATGAACTTAACACGTATTGAAATAATTATGTGTATGGTGGGAGCTAACCAGCTTACCTCATACAGGCCACTATTTAAGGAGCTTAAATTGGTTACAGTTCCCTCTCTCTACATTTTTGAGGTGATTATGTATGTTAGACAAAATAATTTTATGCAAAATTTCAATGTACACAATCATAACAGGAGAAACAGAAATGATCATTATATGGCTAATCACTCCACAAAATTGTTTGAACAAAAACCTACTTATGCATGGAGAAAATTCATGAATAAATTACCTCAATTTTTAAAATGTTGTGCTAATTTGCATTCATTTAAAAAAAATCTGAAAAAGTACTTTTTCGGTGAAATTTTTTATAGAGTACAAGAATTTCTTTCTTGATAGTAGTAATACATTGTGTGATTCTTATATGTATTTCAGGTGTTGTAACTGACATGTCCTATACTCCTCCTGGAATCTCCTGGACGCAACAAAAACAGATTGCCCATCTGGACAATGTCCAATACTCCCTTTTGGAGTCTCCTGGATGCTGTTATAAAAAAGCGTTGTAGAATTTTAGCAGTAGAACAGAAAGGATGATAAAGGGGAGGGGGATAAAATGAATAAGGCGAAATTACCGGATATAAATTTTAGTGTAAAATATAATTAAAATGTTGGTAAACCTGAAATATTCTGAAGAAGCAGAGGTGAAACTAGTAGGTTGTACAGAAGTAGCATTGATTGAGAAATTACTGAAGCTGTTGTTATGACGATTCGACGACGTATCCCAAATGTTAAACTCCAACTAAAACAACAAAATATTAATAATCACAATAATACAAGAAATAAATAAATCTTCTATTTTCAAGCATAATTAATTTAAAATGCACAATTCCTTTCTGGATTTCATTAAAGACTTTGAAGTCAGATGTGGAAAATATTGACGGTACAATAGTCTCTATAACGATTCTCCCTATAGGCTGAGAGTGAAAAATAGTGGAGCGCCGATGCTAGAGTTAAGCAGCGAATCAAGCTGTAAGAAAAATGATCATCGATGTTAAAAGCGCGTCTTGAAAACACAGTGAAAAGGCGGTGCTAGCAGCGCTTTTACCATTCTAAGAGGTTAAAAGTAGTTTCCAGTCATCAAGATGTGCTCCGATAGCGAGAATAAAATTTTGTTTTTAGAACTTTGTTCTTAATTCTTCTGCAACGGCTTGTTTTTCGTCGAATAGTGAAAATGTCAAAACACGCTCCAAAATAAATTAATTTATCTGAGAACATTATCGATTGAAAATGAATAATAAAACCATATTTAACAATATATTATAATTTAAAGTAACAAAACCCTAATAATTTGCAGTTTGAAATTTGCAAAGAGCAAAGTGGGAACAGAATCTGTGATTTTTCAACAGTGTTGCATGGTCAAATTCCTGTCATTCCGCACCCTATTGTTCACAATACGTATGTGAATAGTATTGACATTGAACACATAAAAGATTACAAATACGCGTAATTATTAGCCGGCCGCGTTGGCGCAGTTGGCAACGTGCTCGCCTCTCATCATGCGGTCCTGGGTTCGAATCCCACTCAAGCATGGCATACTTTCATACGTTACAAAAAATCATTTCATCCTCTATTGTATATAGTTACACCCCAACGTCGTCGCTAATGACCGATGTAGTTGATGCGACGTTAAATAAATGAATTAAAAAAAAAAAATTATGTAGTAGTGGTAAAAAGATTGGGTTTGTAATAGGTCATGAAACAGGTCGAGGGATATTTGAAGAAAGATAATGTTTACCCTCAGAATTTCCGCACACCACGCGAACAGTTGCACGTAGGACAAAAAGATTTGATTTTATAGCAATTAAGCATTGTTCTGATTTAGTAGGTAGTTCTACGAACCTTATAGATGAAATATTCCATGAGTTACATTGTCTTGAAAACAGGACGCCTTCAAAAGTAACTTGGCAACTTACAAACATCGTTTCAACCTTTTTATCAATACACTTGCATTGTGTTTTATATGAAATTATAGAGCCATTCAAGGCGCGTAATTTGATATACAAACCGAACAAATCGCTCATAAAAATACGTTTGCTATAGGCTTTTAAAGCTGGTAACTACTAGGGAAACTGAGATTGCCTCCCTTAGCAGAAGGGTTGAAGTACTCTTTCTTATTGGAATTAGAACAGAAGCAGTTCATCCTTTAAATAAGCAACGCTCTAAACTCGGTGAATATCACCACTTATTCCGAGAACTTAAGCAGTTTCCCGATCGCTTTTTTGGCTTCTTAAGGGTGAATTAAAATACATTTCAATATATTTTAAATGTTATAATTCCACGAATCACTATCAAGTACAGAAACTTTATCAAACACCCAATACAACCGGAAGTCATGACCTTGAGGTTATATTGTTTTCACTCAAACAACAACGTGTGAAGTGGAGAACGCTTGGAAAGAAATCGGAGCTCATTTCTCTAGCGTTGAGTCAAGAGTCTCGTAGACGCATATATCGCCTCTTGACACGCCACTGTATGCACTCACAACATTTAGTGACTCACTCACAGACGCACAGCTTGCGTCGCAGCTTAAGGAGACTGTGGATCGAAAAATCATGAAAATTATCGATTTTTTGTTTTAAACCTTAAAATATTGTTTGAAATTCACACTTAAAAATTACGTTTTTATCAGATTTGTAGGTAGTGTAGAAATGTTTTTATGATTTATTTTGTTATCGTATTAGTAAGAAAGTTAATTTTATTGGCCAACTTTAAATGCGTTTTTTAAAAAACTTTATTTTTTCATATTCAGGTGCACATTTCTCAGCTCCCATAAAAGATACAATGGAATTTTTGGGGTTGTAGAGGTTGTTATGCTCTTTCAACTGAATGTATAGTTTTCAAAAATATTTAATAGTTTTGGAGAAAACATTTTGATCTCAAAATCCTCTCCCGATTTACGATTGCGTACACACATTAGGGTTAAAAAAATACTATAAACTTTTTCCGTGATCTACTTTTTGGAGTTCATGTACAACACCGATGCGGTAACCATGTAAAGGTAATTTTTTAATAACTTGGAAGCAGTAGATTCTGAAATCCCAGCCTGTAAAAATAATTTCCTGAGTGATTTTCTAGGAGAGCGAGTCAAACGTTCTTTTACATTCTCCAGAACTACCACGGTTATTACTAATGGTTGATCTGAGCTTTTGTGATCTTGTACACTCCCAGTCTCTCAAAATTTATTTAACAAACACAAGATTGCCTACTGTCGCCGACCGGGGCGGAAGACACGTGGCAAAACTTTGCTTGCGAATTTGATTGCCGAATTTGAAAAGGGCCGTTTAATTGGTTGGGGGTCCTGAGAAGGACCGTTATAAGTAACGGTTTGGACGTTTTGAAAAGGGCCGTTGTTGTTGGTCGGAAGCGGCGAGTTGGCGTATTGAGAGCGGAGCCCGAAGAGTAACGGCTCGGCTACCGGGTTCAGTCCTAGGTTTTCCTCAGCGGCAATTGAATCCCCACTGCAGCGTGACGGTGCTGGTACCCAGAGCTCCGCAGAATTGGGTCAGCCGAGGCGGTTCTCTCCAATCCCGCACTGAACTCGATCTTCAACGTGGTGCCATCAGGCACGCCGGGCTCCTTTCGGCTGCCAGGTAGGTGAAGGCTGACCGGTACTGGAATGTAGCCTCCGCAACTAGCGTCGACCAGGGATGGCTGCGTCCAGTCTCGGCTGGGCTCTTCTTCCTTGTTATCCGTTCGGGAGTTGGATGGCGAGTGCGACTTGCAGTTCAGTGCGGCCGCTTAATTTGAAGTGGAACCACCGGACGGGTGGTTCCACTATAATAATAATAATAGAATAATTGGGAAACGTTAACTGAAGCTCGTCTTTTTCTCGTTTGTAAGATTATTTATGAGGGAAATAAATCTTAAAAATAGACACGTTTTCTACTTTGAAAAAGAAATCGTTGACACAATAAAGACGTTGTTGTTTAGGTCAACAGCCGAAAGGCTGGTTTGAACCTCTAGAGGTTTTACTAAGTAAAAACGAGGAGTAAGGTGGTTTACAATTGCCTTCCTCACTGAGTTGAAAGAGTATGCTTATCAGCATGCCAGGCCCTCCGAAAAGCACTCACTTTCCACCCTGCAAATGACACCTTCACTTCATTCACCATAGGGTCTGGCTGCATAGTGGAATTCATTACTCTCAGAGGAGATAACTCTGACTAGTGTCTTTTACACCTCTACCTCTTCTGTTCTTAAATAGTTCAGTCATATAAGTGGCTGATTATGTGATAAGAAACAGAACTATTTTTTTTAAGCCCTGGACTAAACAGATAGAGTGCAATTAAAATAACGCTCCACCTGCCCGTTTTGGGCAAAATAAAGACGAATAGATATTAAAAAGCACTTGTCCACAGGAACGATGTTCAATTGTTACGACCTGTTAACCTTGAATGAAATCCACGAGAATCATATCTAAAGACCGTTGGGAAATTTCTCGCCTTGAGGTTGGCTAACCTGTTTGGTGGAAAGCCAGTCACGTAATATACACACTGCATTGTTGTTTGTCAGTTGTCGCGTTGTTGCATCTTTATTTACTTTTGGTGTTATTGCGTTTTGAAATGAATCAGAACATTATTGATGTTGCTGCCAATTGTGAAATACGTGGAGTGATACGTTTTTAAATCATTAAAAAGTTAAACCGGTTGAAATTCATAGGCAGTTGGTTTCCGTGTACGGTTATGTGATGAATGAAAGAAAGGTTTAGAAATACGAGAGTTAATGTGCATGATGAAGAACGTTTGGTGAGGCCCTCAATAAATCAAATGGCCGGCCGCGTTGGCGATGTTGGTAACGTGCTCGCCTCTCATCACGCGGTCTTGGGTTCGAATCCCACTCGGGCATGGCATTTTTTCATACGTTACAAAAAATTCATTTTATCCTTCACCGTCTGCATTAGCAGCATTTGCAAAACAGTCGGACGCTAAACCAAAAACAAAAAAAATAAATAAATCAATGAGGACTTGTTGAAAAAAGTTAATGAAGAAATCAAAAACAATCTAAAAAAAATAATTAAGAAAATATTTGAATTGGCCATTAGTTTCCCTGATGCCTCAAGAGCTGTTATTGGTCGCATTGTGCGTGACCACTTAGGCTTCAGAAAGGTTTGTGCACGTTGGGTGCCGTACGTGTTATCGGAAAATCACAAACAAATCCGAATGGGATCTGTGTTGGAATTTCTGATTCGCTACAGAGAAAATGGTGATGAACTCTTTAATTCAATAGTTACCGGCGATGAAACGTGGATTTCTTATTACACGCCAGAAAGAAAACGGCAGTTAAATGAATGGCGTCACCTTCAGTCACCAACGATACCGATAAAGATTAATTTACTGCCGTTTCGAAGGAAATTGATGGCGACGGTCTTTTGGAATCGATTTGCCATACCGTTGATTGACTTTACGCCACGCGGAACGACTGTAAATGCAGAATATTACTGCGAAACTCTACGCAAGTTACGATGTGCTATTCAAAATCGGCATCGTAGACGGCTTACCGATGGTACCGTACTCTTGCACGATAATGCACATGTGCATTATCGTGCACGAGTACATAATGCCACATGTGGCAGGTGAAACGCTCGATTTACTGAGAAGATCTGGATGGGAAATTTTCAGTCACCCACAGTAAATTCCAGATTTAGCGCCTTCAGATTGCCATTTGTTTGGCAAAGTAAAAGAATTTTTGGGTGGTAAGCAATTTGCAAGTGACGATGAACTTGAAGATGCTGTAAACCAGTGGCTAAATGAACTGGTGGCAGAAGAATATGATGAGGGTATGTTGAAGCTGGTTAATCGCTATGACAAATATCTTAATTCATATTTTTTTCTTTTTTTTTGGTTTAACGTCCGACTATTCCGCAATTACTGCTAATGCAGACGGTGAAATTGAAGGATGAAATGATTTTTTGTAAGGTATGGATATATGCCGTGCCTGAATGGGATTCGTACCCAAGACCGCAAGATAAGAGGCGAGCACGTTACCAACTTAATTCATGGGGACTATGTACAGCATTAATGTAAGCTACGTATTTTATTCTCTATCACTTTGTTTTTACATATTTTTCTGAATAATGTTTTTACAACAAAACGGTATTTACTTTAGAGATATCCCTCGTACATTTGCTTGTGCATTCTTAATGTTACAATTGCTTATCGTTTAGAAGGATGTGTTTGTGTGTGTGTGTGTGTGTTCTTACCGGTCTGCATTGAGGTGTGTTCCAGTGGTTGTCGCAAGTAGTCCAAGGCAGAAGGCTGGTGAATGAGGCGAAAAAGAACCTCAGAGCCCACGCGATAATCACGTTGTAATAAAAGTCTACGTAGAACGCTATCAGCACCACTGCGTACCCTATACCTACAATTCAGACACAAAAACAAAAGCAAGTTCAGTAAAAGGAAATTGTTGTTTAGGTCATCAGCCGAAAGGCTGGTTTGAACCTCTAGAGGTTTTACTAAGTAAAACGAGAAGTGAGGTGGTTTACAATATTGCCTTCCTCATTGAGTTGAAAGAGTATGCTTGTCAGCATGTCACGCTCTCCAAAAAGCACCCACTTTTCGCCCTGCAAATGACACCTTCACTTCATTCACCATAGGGTCTGTATACGAGATACGCCAACAAACGCTTACAGTATCCTACATTCTACGTTCCAGTGCGTCCCGTCTAGAGGTATCTACAACGACTTAAACGAATCTTTGTACTTTCAAACGAGTAAGAGTCCATCAAATACTTATTTTTAGTTTTAGTACAGTTGTTCCTTTGTTATTCCATATTGCCTTCTTCTCAACGCTTTACGCGTCCGTCTAATGGTTACGCCGAAGCATTATTGTGTAACTCAACGTTCCAGATCGTGCCTGAGCCGGTCATTTTAAATAACGCTAATCACCCCAATCGTATACGCCCTTTATACAATATTTAATTAGCGTATGCAACACACCCGATGCAGAATATGAAGTATTTAATTCAGCAGTCTTGTTTAAGTTAAAATAATAATTACGTAATTAGAATATAATATTATATTAAAAATATCCATTCATTTCAGAATAGGTACGGCGTAGATATAATATTGTCAGCAATACGGCTTACAGAATTAGGTAATCGACTCTGTAAATCGATTCTTTTTTAAATTACTTTTCTGTTTTTAAAATGTAGGGAGTTAAAAGTTTAGTACATATTATAGCCTGATTTTCGTAAGGAGAGCGCTGGGCAAAACGTGCGTCTACATTAGTATAGTCTTGTATGTACTGCAGTAGTGCAGCGTATGTAACCAACAATGAAACAGCATGCCTACAAAATACAGTGGGTGTTATCAATTTTCAACAACACTGACTGTACTTCTTACTGTTGGTCGGAGGGGTACACGGGGTCAAAGTCAAGTATGCACATGCGTAGTCCAGCGCTCACAGCAATTGGCTTGGCCTTTATAACTTCCTGTTATTTCTAACTTCCATCAATGTTATCGTCTGAAGAAGAGTTACCCTCCTCGTCGCTCTGCCAAACGTTGCCATTTTCGCTACCATCGAGTCCATTAAATATTCCGCACTTTTTAAAACTCTTCTGCAGTAATTCGTCGGGAATTCCGTTCCAATCATCTCTTATACAAACAGAAATGTGGCAAACATCTAGGTGCTTGATTCTTTCTGTAGCTGTGAAAACGTAATTTTCTTCAGCCATCCATTTACTGTAGGCCTATTGTTTTTTGGAAAGGTTTATAAATGAATATATCGTTACGTTTCCCCCACAGCTATCTTGAATTCAGTTCTATGAAAACGTTTCAATACCTACTTCTACATAAATTGGTAGTACTAAAAAAAATGGAATAATAATTATTTACCGCGTTCACGGGGCATGGTTCTACTGAGACCCGCACTCTTATTTTTTCTTCTCCAAACCGCGAAAAAAGTGTGGGGGTTACTCTTAAAAATAATATAGTTCATTCTTGTAATTTTTGAGTTTTTAAATCGACTAATTTATTAAAATATTTTGTGGTCTACTTGATAGGGTAAGCATAAATTCGTGGAGGATGTGCTCTTATTGAAAAAAAGGTTTTCGTTCAAGATTGCCATCATTTTAGGGCAAAAGCGTAGTGTATTTATTAAAGTTGTAGAAAATTTACAATCTGGTGTGAAACACACGACTTTATTTAGCTCTGTATTTTATCTTGCCAATGTAAATAATTAAAAATATAACTCATGTTTTATCATGAGTAAACAATGTTAAATTAATTTAAAATATAACCTAATTTGATTCATCAGAAATTGAGGCTAAATGAAAACCAACCTCTGTATCAAGCAGTTTTTTAAACAGTGCTTAGTTTCGCCTCAATTAATGATTTTCTGTTTTACTCATTGAAATACATTAAAAAATGGGATTTTTAAGGCTGTAGCTTTAGAATATCCATTTCGTGACAAAAGTATTTAATTTAATGTTACAATGTTAAATTTAAAGTTATATATATATATTTATATTTTAATACTTTTTTTTGTACAGTAGCAAAAGGTTTTAGGGGAAAATGAACTCTGACATTTCTATAATAGCCCAAAATAACGATACGCACAGATGATTATTTAAAAAACCATGTATTAATAATAGTATGTTTTTTTTACTCAACTACGACTTATGAGGTAACTTAATATTATAAATTCACTTAATAATCGAAAAGCTCCCGGATTTGATAATGTTACTCCTGTAATGTTAAAGTATAGGCCTATGTTGCCGGTTATTGTTGATGTTTTGGTGTATCTTATTAATCAGAGCCTTAGCTGTGGCGTGTTTCCTGATGCATTGAAGAAAACAATTGTAAAACAGTTATATAAGAAATCAGATAAATATGACCCTACCAATTATCAGCCGATTGCTCTACTGTCATTGTTCTCCAAGATTCTCGAAAAGGTTGTCAAAACCAGATTAATGTGTTTTCTATCTAAACAAGAATTTTTTAGCAAAACCCCGTATGGGTTTAGGGAAGGTTTGAATACTGAGAAAGCACTGCTTGATTACATGATTAATGTTTATAGTGCACTAAACGGAGGAAGTTTATGTGCTGGGATATTTGTTGACATTATGAAAGCTTTTGATACTGTAGACCATTGTCTCCTTTTATCGAGGATGAACGATGTGGGAGCCCGAGGCATACCACTGAACTGGTTTCGGACGTATTTGTCAAATAGAACTCAGCAAACCAAAGTAAAAAGTACCTTAAGTGAACAGGGTTCAGTTGAATTTGGTATTCCACAAGGGTCAGTGTTGTCTGGACGACTTTTTCTTATCTATGTAAATGAACTACGTAATGGATCGTTTAAAGATGACCTCATTGCCTTTGCAGACGATACGGCGCTTTTTTATAAGGCTAACTCATTAGAACAATTGCATACCGATATGCAATCAGATTTAATGGCACTAAGATGGTGGTTCACAAGTAGCTATATGATAATGAGTCCCAAAACTAAATATATGTTCTTCAATGTATCACGATCAATTCAATTTCCATTACAACTAAAGTATCACAGCCTGGCTTGTGCAGAAATTCAAACCTGTTATTGCTCCCTATTAGAACGGGTAGAAGAAATAAAATACTTAGAACTAGTTTTAGACTCAAAAGTCACATGGAAAAATCATGTGAGCAATTTAAAACTAAAATTAATTAAATATACAAGAATATTTTATTTATTAAGAACCGTGTGTGACATGAGTGTTGAAATCAGTATACTATGCACTGGTAAATTCAAAACTTGAATATGGATTGGCCTTATGGGGTGGTGCATATTCAACAACACTGAAGCCTATAGTCGTACTGCAAAAATATTTTATTCGTATTATATCATGGAAGGGTCAGTAAGAGCAATCTGCACCCATTTTTAAACAATTATCTATCCTTCCCTTTAAGAACCTTTACGTTTATAAAGTTCTTAGAAACGTTTTTGACCGAAGTGAAAATTGTTTCGAGAACATTATTTTAAAGAAAAAAATTATAAGAAATAAATTAGAAGTAAGTGTACGTAAGCCAAATAGTAATCATTTCATGAAATTTTATTCATACTTGAGACCTAAATTTTATAACTTACTGCCTACAGAAATAAAACAATGTAAAGTGCGAACGAGATTTCTGAAGAGCATCAAAGGATTTCTGTTGGGAACTGAAGATGTAGATACCTTCTTTCAAGTACTTAGATAAAAATAACTATTCGAAAAGTATTAAATAGGGTTACTTTATATCATTAGATTCTCCTTTCAAAGCCTAAATTTTTTTAGTTTAACCTCCCATTGCAAGTTTATTGAGATGTTTTTAAGTTGGTCGGCCGCAGGTCTCTTTCGCTCTGAGCGTAAATTAAAATCAATAATGATATCACCATCTCACACAGGTCATACCTCGAGATGGCAACTCTTACATAAAAAATAAAGTTTATTATCAGGACTGAATCTAACTAATAAATCACATTTTGAAATAAGAAGTAAGTCAACTTATTGAAAAAATGTCAATGGTTATTAGCCCATATTTTAGAAGTTAGGCCATGTTAAATTAAATGATATATCAGTAAAATTTCAAAGATTTATCTATGAATAGGGACAGAATAAATTTAAAAGTGGTAACTACATCTGTTACACACTTGAGAATAAATCAAACAAAATAAATTATAAGCAGTAGGATATGCAATTCTAAAAAAGCTCCACAATTTCATTTTTTTTAACCAGTCAGTTTTTTAGTATAATTAAGGAAAATATAAAAATTTGAAATTATTTAAAGAAGCTGGACATCAAAAAACTCTCCAATAACAATGTTTAAGGGGACCTGCAGCCAGAAATTTGAAAAATCAAACCAAATTTTCTTTTAACTTAAAATATTCAACTTTGTTACAAATTGTTCATTTTGGTTGCAGGTGTCTTTGAATGTTATGAAGTTTTTTTGCCTTAAAGTAAGACATTCATTGTTTTAAAGAGATCAAGTTATTCCATAGTGATCATTAAATAACTGAGTAAATTTGTTAATTGTTAATTTAGAATTAGTTATATAATTTAGAATATTATTATTTTTATAGATTTTGTTTTTGAAAAAGAAACCATGTATTGATAATTTTAAGTAAATAACAAGCACATACAAATTATTTCTACACACTTTCTTACCTGTTATAAAGATGCTACTACTAATACAAAATGATAAACTTTATTTTGAAGGTTTATATAAAACTTTTGGTGGATAAGATTTTATTAAGTCACTTTGTAATTAATTAATTATACCTGCCAATAATATTTATCAGAGTTTAATTTAATTTTTTTTTTTTGATTTTACGATTATCTATTAAATACGTATCTGTTTTGGTACTTCAGAAGCAAAAAGTGCTCTATGGGCGTCATATATTTATTTTCATGGTCTCGTAATTTAAAAGTAATACCGTATTCTCAAAAAATGATATTGTGGAATCACGACTAATTGTATTTGTAAGAATAACTACACATGAATAAAAAGTAAATAACATTTTTAATAAGATAGGTAATGAGTATAAGGAGCTAATTTTGTATGACATCTTTCGTTAGCTTATCATCCTTATCTTAAACAAAATTTACTTAATCTGTTTTATGTTCACTGTTAAATGATAGCTGTTGACATAAACTTATATGTTATGTTATTTTTATACACATGTTTTAACTTTCTGTAATGTTTTTATGTATTTATGTATTATAACACAAGAAATAAAATAAATAAAAATATAACGTCATTCACTCATTAATGACAAAGGTTGATTTATATGTAGCGTCATTCACTCATTAATGACAAAGGTTGATTTATATGTAGCGTCATTCACTCATTAATGACAAAGGTGATTTATATATATATATAGCGTCATTCACTTGTGAATGACAAAGGTTGATTTTTATATAGTGTCATTCACTCACGAATGACGAAGGTTGATTTATATATATATAGCGTCATTCACTTGTGAATGACAAAGGTTGATTTTTATATAGTGTCATTCACTCACGAATGACGAAGGTTGATTTATATATAGCGTCATTCACTTATTAATGACAAAGATTGATTTATATATAGCGTCATTCACTCATTAATGATAAAGATTGATTTATATATAGCGTCATTCACTCATTAATGACAAAGGTTGATTTATATATAGCGTCGTTCACTCGTAAATGATAAAGGTTGATTTATATATAGCGTCATTCACTCACGAATGACGAAGGTTGATTTACATACGTGCGTCATTGACGCATTAATGACAAAGGTTGATTTTCATTTTGCGTCATTCACTCATGATTAAATTGAGTTATGTTTTCCGTTTTCCATTATTTACTCATGATTAGACGTGTACTGTATTTTTAATTATTTTCATTGGTAAGATATAGTCGTGTGAGTGTTTGACACCAGAATTTTTCAATAAATATATCGCCACATCTTTACCCTTATTTTAAATTTAGTTTTATACACAGTTCTGTAAAACTATCTAATGATTTAGTCAAACGCTTATAGCAAAAAAAAAAATCGAATTCGGTGACAACAATACGATTGTATAAGTAAATATTTAAAGGAGATTGTGTGGTTAACATTGAAAAAATGACGGCTGTCGTGGAAAAATGAATTTGTTCGGAATTATTACAGTTAGGAAAACAAAGAATAAAATCTCGACAATGCAAAATAACACGATGAGATGACACCCTAAAAAATGCACAAATTATTCACACCTATTTTTCTGTTTTTTAAAAAAATTATTGAAAATCAAAACAGCTCTGTATCTTTACTTTAAATTTATCTTTGATTAAATTTAGATTATGTTTGTACACAATCTAAATTTAATCATGAGTGAATGACGCAAAATGAAAATCAACCTCTGTTCGACTAAAAAATACGGAAAATCAATGATTGGCGATAAACTAGACTCTATCTATCGCTAAAAATATGTTTTTCCGGTTCGGAGGCTTGTAAACAAGTAGCTATACCGGTGAAAACTCGATTTCTAAAAATCGACAAGAAAACAATACTTTCCTTCCTGTATATTTATATTCATATAGAACTACAAAAAGGAAAAACATAGTTTTTCCTTGTTGTACATATTTACTTACTGACTACAAACATTGACTTACAGATTAGGAAAAAATTCTTAAAACACTAAGTTTGGAGAGTAGCATTATACGGGAGTGAAACGTGGGTGATAAGGGCTGTAGAAAGGAAGAAGATAGAAGCTTTTGAAATATGGTGTTATAGGAAAATGTTAAAGATTGATGGGTAGACAAAATAAGTAATTTAGAGGTTCTTAGGCGAGTGAATGAAAAAAGTATATGGAAGCATCTTAACAGAAGAAGGGATAGGCTAGTGGGGCATATCTTAAGACATCTATCAATAATGGAGTGTAGTAATATTGAGGGAGTGAATTTTAGGGGGAGGCAAAGGTTAGAATAAGTAAAGCAAACTACAAAAGATGTAGTGTGTTACAGATAAGTAGATATGAAACGACTTGCGCAAGATGGAACAGCTTGATGAACTGCATCAAACCAGTCGAGAGACTGATGAGAAGAAAATACATGTTTAAAAAATATATTATCTCAAGAACGAAGTTTCATACAAAGTTAAAACTTGAAATTTAAGTTAGGTACCATTAGCGGACCTGACATGAAAATTTACAACAAAATCAGTCGAATTTTACAGAAAGTAGTAGTTTATTCGTGCAATTTTTAACATTTTAGCGATTTTCTCAAACATGGCTTGAACGACTTTAATTAAAATTGCTTAGTTTTTTACATTCGTTTTGTAATCTACAAAATAGGGTAAACGCCATGTCTGCTGAAAATCGTAGAGATCTGTTATAGTTACTCGAGTCAAGAGTTTGCCTTTGGTTTTAACGAGGGTTAAAGGGACGAAAGCATCAGTACGCATGCGCGACTATTTTGGTATCAGTTCCACATCACGACAATGTAAACTATACTTAGAGAACGTAAAGCACATCGCGGAACCTGTTTTGGGGTAACTGTACCAATATAACTGTTTGTTACCATAAACAGAAATGTCGTGTTTTCGTGAATGTGGTCAAACTGTACACAGTGCCGAACAAAATTTAATATGCAATGTAATAAAATGCTGTGAAGTTGAAGCTAAACAAAAATAGCTTTCCGTGCCTCTTAACAAAAGCCGTGAGAGAGCGGGTAACTACTGTGATGTTTCTCTTTTGACAATTCAAAATAAAAAA
This sequence comes from Catonia carolina, assembly GCA_035578175.1. Taxonomy (NCBI): domain Eukaryota; kingdom Metazoa; phylum Arthropoda; class Insecta; order Hemiptera; family Achilidae; genus Catonia; species Catonia carolina. The sequence continues at coordinate 9,345,869 of JAQMRL010000004.1, forward strand.
AGGAAGTTAAGAAAAGTTAAGAAAAGAATTCTTCAACAACAGTTTTTTTGACACCTGGTAAATAAGGAAACAGTTATATCAATAAGAAAGTGATGCTGACATGTGAAACGTTATTGCCGGTTTTGAAAGAAAGGCTAAATTTTAGTCGGAAATATTTTAGTACGTTAAAAAAATTGTTAAAGGAAATGAGGTTTAATTGGAAATTGTGTCTGTCACAACGAACTACATTAACTGAAAGGCAATATGTGGTTAGCTAACGGTGCAATTTCACGGTAGTGAAATGCAGTGTCTCATTGTTAAGGTTGGCAGCACTGTCAGATTTCTCTTCCCTTCCTCACTTGCATTCGCGTGACTCACTATCTATATTTTCATTGTATAAAATGGACTTTTTAAGATTGCGGCCTTAATATGCATTTTAGGGAAAACTTGTACATTATTTACGTTGTAGGAAGTTAAATTTCTACAACTTTTATATTAAGTACTTGTTGCTCTCTCTCTCTCTCTCTATCTCTCTCTCTCTCTCTCTCTCTCTCTCTCTCTCTCTTCTCTCTCGGCCCATTTGTGTGTGTTCGAATACATAGGAAAAGCAAGTATTGTTTTCAAGTCGTTATTTGAAATCGACTTTTGACGGGACATACAGGTTTTCCGGCCCCCGAACACCAAAAAACATGTTTTTAGCGATTGATCTGTGTGTGAAACATTTATACCGAACTTTTTTGTACAACGCTTAGTTTAGCGGCAATTAGTGATTTTCTTTTTTTTCATTAAAATCTGTAAAAAAGGTTGTTTTTATAAATTGCGGCGTTAATATGAATTTGAAGGCAAAGGTGTACAGTATATAATCATAATCAAAGCCAAAGAACATTATACAAACCTACAACTTTTATTTTTAGCATTTTTCTTTACGTGCCAAGTTTAGAGGCAATAATAGATTTTCCATATTTATAAGTTCTAAAAAGATTGATTTCCATTTTGCGTCATTTAATCATGATTAAAAATAACTTATGGTTTTAATTTTATATTGTTTACTCATAAACATAGGTTGTATTGTTTACTATCTACATTGCTAAGAGTAAGTCGCGTGAGTGTTTCACACTAATTTTTATACGGAGCTTAATTTAGAGTCAATTATTGATTTTTTAAATTTTAAATTCGAACAGAGATTGATTTTTATTCTACATTGTTTGTTCATGATTAAATGTTATAGGCCTAGGTTACATTTTTCATCATTCACGTTGGCAAGAAAAAGTCGTGTGTGTGTTTTTCACAAATACCAGCTATTTTAATTTGACGATAATGACCTGTGAAAACAATGATTGAATTTCAGTGTAGAATAAAATATCTGCTCCTTTGTTGTAATTTTTACTGTTTACCATATCGTTAGTTACAGTCGCACAGTAATAAAAAAAATTATGAAATATATATTTTTGATAAAAAGAAGTCAGTTAGGTACATGAACGGATATGGGGAAAAATAAAGAAGATATTTTTATGGGAAAGCATTACCTAGTTCTTGTTACGTTACTTACAGTACGAAAGCGCGATAGAAAATCTTATGGAAATGAAGAGAGTAGCGTGTGAGTGTGTGAAATAGAGCACTTAAATAAGGGCAAAGAAAATGAGTGCTCATTTCCGCCTATTTCAGTGTAACTTTGGGGTAGGAGGGTGTCTGTCACGAGTAGTCTGAGTAAAGGCATTTGAAAAGGGGTTGGTGTAGAACAGTAGTACTTATTTAAGTCTTTTGAAAAGTGTTGAAATCTTTTGATTCGTTTTGTCAAAACGCTTTAATGCAGTCTTTATAAAGTAGGTTACGGCTAGCATAGCATATTTTGTTAAGCAATATTGTACGGCAGATAGCATTGACTTTCACTCAAATATTTTTCAATTTTTTGTATTTTTACTTTCTCTTGCCTATATATGAATATATATGAAGAAAAGTATTTTTTTCATTTCGAAATTTAGTTTTCACCGGATATAACTTACAAGTTTTCAGGTCTCCTGAACCCCAAAAAACATGTTTCTACGTAGCTATTGGTCTGTGTGAATGTGTGTGCACAGAATATCTAAGAACGGAACCTTATGTGAAGTTAAAACTTAAAATTTAAGTTAGGTACCACTAGAGGCCCCGACACCAACATTTTTATCAAAATCGGTCTACCGGAAGTAGTGGTTTATTCGTGAATTTTTCAATTTTTTGCGATTTTCGCAAAAACGGCTCCCACGATTTTTTAAAGATCGCCTCATTTCCTATATTTTTTAAGCTCTACATGATAGGGTAGACGCCATGTCTGACGAAATTTTTAGGAAAGCTGTTGTCTCATTGAAAAAAATTGTTTTTTTAAGATTGCGGCCTTAAAATGCATTTTAGCACAAAGCGTATAATAATAAAAGTTATAGAAAATTTAAAAATCTATAACTTTTATTTCAAAGATTTTTTTTATAATGCTTAGCTCAGCAGTAATTAGTGATTCTGTTTTTTTTTAATGAAAATCTGTATAAAAATAAATTTTTTTATGGTGTCGCCCTTAGTATGCATTTTACGACTAAAGTGTAATCAAATTTATAGGAAATTAAAAGATGTACAAATTTTATTTGAAGTACTTTTCTCTACAGAACCTTGTTTAGCGCCGAAGAGTGAAGCGTGAAATTTTCACAGCTACATCTAATATTTTCATAAATTTATCACTGCTACATCGGCTTCTGTCTGTGCCATCACAGAATTCCATTACTCGTTAAGAAGCTGCGTTGACAACTTGGTTTGATCTATAGCAACATAGCTTACATTTTTTTAGCTTTAGACGGACTACGGATAGGTTCCCTAACACCCAATAGTTGTAAAATGGTCAATGATGCTACTCTGGAATACAATGCGAACTACCAATCCCCTAAAGTTAACAAGTATGAGATCTAAGCAGCATGCTCTGTTATCATCTACCGAATCGGTTGACGTATCCAGTGAATGTATCTGTGTTCACTGATTAAGTTCTCGTACTCACTCGGATTGGTCACTGTCACTGAGTTAAGATATGACTCAATTAATAGCTGCACCTCTAATACCGTACGCCTCAAGTTTGTTTGTGTAAATCATGCGGGACGAGGTCAAAAGCTTTAGACCTGCATAAGTCACAAAATAATGAAAATGGGATTTTTTGTTGTTGTTGATTAGTTTTAGTAAAATTTCCAAACATTGAGAAATTGCAGTCTCTGTTTACCTACACTTAGAAACCTGTGTTGTACATATTTTTGAATGTTCTTACTTAATTCATTAAAAAAAAATCTACTACTTACTCTTCTTGGTCTACTCAAAAGTTTTGGAAAATACGGACGAAATAGTTAATAATAGACCTATAGACCTATAAATTTTGAATTTCTTTTCTTGATCCGTTTTTATGAAGTGGTATTATGATCGATTTTGTTAGGCAAGTACGAAATTTTCCTTTATGAAAAATTCAAAATTAACACATGTCAGTGGACTTGCAACGAGCTCGTACGACTTTTTTAAAAAAAAGAAGCAGGAATTTTATTCAAACCAACTAAAAAATATTTGCTTCTAACATTCTTAACTTTTCCATTGAACTTCTGATTTATCTACAGGTTTTAAATAAATAAAATTGGTTATAAAAATGTTCGTCATTTTTTTGGTTCCAGGATTAACAAAGGTGCCTAGTAAATCCACAAAACTTGAGTTAAATTCATTAACTATAAACCATGAGTATTAATCATGATTCCATCTTTATTCAATAACACGTTTGTATTAGGATTATATCTTCTGATTTATTTTCTGCTTTAATCAATTTCCACACGGTTTTGACCTTGATTTTTAATTTTGAAACTAAGTTATCATTGTGCAACCGGTTTTTACTTTGTTACCTAACGTTTTATTGGTTTGGTATAAATTCTTTTAAAATTTTTGAATTATGTTTGAAAACTATGAGAAAAATTTAGTTTGGCCTTTTCTTTGAGGCTTTTAACGTCACGCAAGATTTTACGATTCCCGGATTGATAGAGGTCAGCTCCTGGCTTGTGGCCCCTAAAGAAGAGTAGCTGATATCCTCCGTTCCCCGTTCCACACCCATTACGTATAGTTACTTTCCTCTTCATACGCACACACTGTCACTCTGATTGGAAGAGTAGTTTTGTTGTTGTCCAAAAATGTTATGCTTGTTTATAATCTCGGATTTTATAAACAATCCGTTCACTCAACAGTAGGCTGGGTGTAAAACAATTTCTTAAATACAACAGTGACAATATCTAGTTTATATGATGACTAACCAACGTATAGTTTTATCGATTTTCTATGACAAAGTATTTTCAGGATACATTAATAATGAAATAATGATAATAGAAAAAATGATGAATGATTATTTATGATGGTTGTTATAGGATGACACCATCCATTCTTGTGGCACATTCTTGTGGAATGGATGGTGTCAAAAGTGGTCTCTATTTTCAAAAAAGGAGATCGATCAAACCCAGGAAACTACAGAGGAATAAGTCTTCTGGATACAACATACAAATTATATGCTTTCATCCTCTCCAGAAGATTACAGGCAATAACAGAGTCTCTTTTACAGGAGAACCAGATGGGTTTCAGAAGAGGGAGATCCTGTATTGATGCGGTGTTCACTTTAAAAATGATAATAGAAAAACGCAGAGAGTATAATAGTGAAACACACATTGCCTTTGTAGACTGGGAGAAGGCATTTGATAATGTCGATAGAGAGCTACTTTGGAGCATAATGTTGAGAAATGGATGTCCCTTGCATTTGATAGACAGTATAAAAACTTTATATGGGAACACAACAATAAAAATAGCAGTGGGGGCCGGAAAATTGACAGATGAAATAGCTACAAATAAAGGAGTCAAACAAGGTTGTCCAATTTCACCTGCTTTATTTAATATACATGTCAACGAGCTTATGTCTATGTGGCAGCATGAAGTAGACAAGGGTATCGCTCTTACCCGCAATACTTTTATGAACTATTTATTATTTGCTGACGACACTGTGATTATACAGGAATCCGAGGACAAGCTGCAAATGGCAGTGCATAAGCTCTTCATAATTGGCAAACATTTTAATATGAAAATTTCTGCAGGCAAATCAAAATTTATGGCTTTCCATGGAAAATGGCCTACAAGGTCTAAAATAGTGATTGGAAGCAAGAGTTTGGAGCAAGTAGCTAATTTTAAATACTTGGGATGCGATGTTACGTATGATTATGATCATGATGTGCATCAAAAAGTAACTAAGTTCAACATGGTATGTGGTGCAATGAGTCGATCTCTCAAGAGTAGAGCCGGGAAAAAAACACATTGCTAAAGTTTTATAAAGTAATGGCGATCCCAACTTTGGCTTATGGAAGTGAGGCATGGGTGCTGACGAGAAAACAGGAATCGAGAATTCAGTCAGCGGAAATGCGATTTCTAAGGCAAGTTAAGGGCTGCACAAGAGAGGATCGCATTCGTAATGAAGTAATAAGGAATGAATGCGGTGCCAACCATTGTTGAACACTATAAGGACATACAAAGAAAAGTGGTCAGAGCATGTGTTAAGAATGTCCCAAGATCGCCTTCCATTAAATGCATTGATCCATGATCCGACAGGTAAAAGATGTATTGGTAGACCGAGGAAGAGATGGACGCCGGAACAGGCTAACGCACAGCCTAATCCATGAAGACGACGACGACGACGACGTTATAGGATGATTGTGTGTAAATATGATTTTATTTAAATTATCTTATTATTGGTCTCTTCTTCTCTTTACTATCAAGGATTTGGACGGGCGTATACTGGAGCGCAGGTGACACAGTGCGTTCTAGTCGGACACGTACAGGGCTGGGTGAGCAGAGCAGGCATTTCTCTCAGCGTATACTGGAGACGCAGGACAGGCGACTATTTTTTCAGGTTTAGAAATTAGTTCATGTTTGGCCATTTAGCGCGATGGTTCATTTTAGTGAGAGTGATAGGTTAGTATCAGATTCATCCGAATCCAGTGTAGAAGGATTAATTTTTACTGTACTGTATTTCAAAGCGAAGGAAGAAAACTTTGAGGTAAAGTGATTTTATGAAAAACGTAAAACGCATGGCGAGTCCAAGTTAACATAAGAGTTTGACGTTACTACATTGAAGAATTACATTAGGTTACAACGGAACAGTTTTTCATGTCATCAGGATGATTGGTATCATACGATATGGTTTCGGTAAGCACATGTTCAATAAGCGTCTCTTGAATCGACATGTTTCCTGCTCAACGCGTGCGCTAAAACTGTTTCTCTACTACAAACTGTGGTTGTTCGACACAGACCACGTTGCTGTGCCACAAGTGTCGGCCTCCCAATATACGGTATGGTACAGACAACAATTCCTGCCCAGTTTTCGTTCCTGCTTTGCCTGTCCTGACTTTTAGAAGGTTGCTTTTATTATTATTACTAATATTGTGTGTACTGGTTAATCCTGTCCTCCAGTATAAACCCGGCCATAGGCAATAAGCCTGTTCCGAACTCACAAACAGTCCTACACATATACACAAATACGAGATATTCCTCCCCGTACATCACAACTACTGCTATCTTTTTGAGGTCTTCCCACCTCTTTTCTTCCAAGTGGAAGAACTCACGCAGCGTTTGTAGCGAGGCCGGGGGATTTTACAGTTACAGGGAAACTGGCAACTAGCCTCGGAAAGAAGACAGAATTAGCCTGTATACACATTATTGGTAATAATAATAAACGCAGCCTTCTTAAAGTCAGCTGTTTCACACAAGACGGCAATTTACTATTCTAGAGGTCTATTTGGCCCGTTCATAATTTTGTTCTTCGCATTGTGCGGTGGAGCCACAAGCCAGTAGTCGGCCTATATATGCGATAGGATTACCGTTTTTAATCGTTTTTACCATGTAACAGGACAATCATGAAAAATAGTGTGCTTTAAATTTGGTCAAGAAATTAATAAATTTTTCATCTACAGTTTCAAAATTGTTTAGGCTATCAAAGTTTTCTTTTGACAGAAACACTATTAATGAGGTGATATTATTCACACTTGTTCTTTGCACGTAATATGCAAAGTCAAATTCATTTGTTTTATCGACAGACACTTTACAAATTGATATTTATGATTTGCATAATATGGTCTGACTTTGATTTTTTGACTTCCGGTTTTGGGCTAATTGCAGTTAAATTTGGAATTTTAAACCCAATTCAGGCTTACTAACTTTATGTGTAGATTACAAATCCGAAACCGTTTGTTGCTATCTTTTGTAGTTTCTGACTTTGATTTCTTGACTTCCAGTGTTCGGCTTCTTCCAGTCAAACCGGAATTCTTAACCCAATTTAGGCTCACTAACTTAATGTGTAGATTGCGAATCCGAAAAAATGTTTTTGCTATCTTTTGTAGTTTCTGACTTTGATTTCTTGACTTCCGGTTTTAGGCTACTTCCAGTTTCTGCTATCTGGTTTGATGGACGGACATAGGAAAATTCTAGTTTGCAACCAGAACTACCAACAATAATTTTTTATGATTTACGAGGAACTTAATCAGCTCTCCATGTATTTTGTTTAGTGGCTTGATTTCAGTTGATAATAAGGACGTTAATTAGTTCAGTAACCATAAAGAATCAAGTGTTTGTCGACTTTTATAAGATCTTTTATTTCTGTCATTAATGAAATTTTAATAGTATCGTTACAAGATTACACGTTGAAGTTAATAATACTTAATACTTTAGTGTAGAACACAAACGTTCATTTCAGGAGATTGATTAAAGGAAATTTAAGCACTTCTAATTGTTAAATACCTTTTAAAGTTTTATTATTCGACGTGTTTCTTTTAAAATATATTTAAAAGGCAAAATCATTGAAGATACATTTTCAGTTGTTGATTTAAAGATCTATTTAAGATCATAAGATTAAGACACAAGACATGAAGTACTGTATTTCGTGATCTTAAATTTAAGTAGAAATTTGGATAATGTATTCTTCATGTATTGTTGAAGTACCAGTTGTCGATAAGTACAGAATCTTCTGAATACAATTTCACCTTCTTAAAATAAAAATCTGGTGTGAAACACTCACATGACTATCTCTTCCCAATGTAAATAATAAACAATATAACCTATGTTTAGTTTCAGTTAACAATGTAATATGAAAAACATATGAAAATGAACCTGTTCTTAAAAATACGGAAAATCTCTAATAGAAGGTAAACTAAGCACTGTAGAAAAAATTGCTTGAAGTAAAAATTTTAGATTTTTCTTGTTTCATATAACTTTGATTGGGCTATACATACTTTTGTCGTAAAATGTAATATATAAAATATCACAGTTTTTACCTTTTTTGATGAGAAAAATACGAGAAATTACTAATTGACGCTAAACTAAGCTTTGTACAAAGCGTGTCTACAACTTTTACTGTAAGCCCTATACACGTTTGCCCTAAATTGCATGTTAAGAGTGAAATTTAAAAATAAATCTGGTGTGAAACACTCACACCGACTTTTTCTTGTTGATGCAAATAATGAACAATATAACCTAACATTAGAAATAAAACATTAGAATAATAAACAAAAAAAACTAACTTCAAAAAGTATAACTATTTTGCCATGAGTTTAAAACCTAATTTTAATCATGAGTGAAAGACACAAAAAAAATCAACCTCGGTTTAGCTTAATAATAACGAAAATCACTCTTTCACGCTAAACTAGGCTCTGTAAAGAAATATTCTTAAAATAAAAGTCGTAAGAGCTATTTTTGACACAATTGCAAAAACGTGAAAAATGGCATGAATAAACTACTACTTCCGATGGACCGATTTTGATGAAAATATTCGTGTCGGATCCTCTAGTAGTACTTAACTCAAGTTCCAAGTTTCAACTTCCTACGATGTTCCGTTCTTGAGATTTTTCACACACACACACACACACACACACACACACACACACACACATCAGTGGCTCAAAACACGTTTTATTGGTTCAGGAAGTCTGAAAACGTGTGTCTGATATCCGGTGAAAACTCAATTTCAAAAAATTGACATGAAAAATATACTTTTCTCCTCCTCTCTCTCTATCATATGGTCACCCAATTGTATGATTGAAACATTTAAGAACAGAAAAGGTACAAGTGTAAAAAACACTAATCAGAGTTATCTCCTCTGAGAATATTGAATTTCATTGTACAGCCAGACCCTATGATGAATGAAGAGAACGTATCATTTGCATGGTGGAAAGTAGATAAGCATACTTTTTCACTCTGTGATAAGGCACCGTAAACCACCTCTCTCCTCGTTTTCCTTAGTAAAGCCTCTTGAGACTAAAACCAGCCATTCGGCTGATCACCTAAACATCTAACATTGGTTACTTGTGATGTTAACTCTATTCCATGTGTTTATAATAATAATAATTATTCATATTGTTTATGACTTATTTACTTATTTCATCACCCTTAAGTTTAATCAGTATTCTACCCATTTTAATCCACCTAGAAAAGTATTTTTGAGGCTGCTTCAATACTCATCATCTGTACGGACATTTTACGTGCCTACTGTCTGTCTATAACTGATAGCCTTCCGCAGAGGGGAGCAATATGCGGATTCTAAAACCATTTTAGAAAACATACCTAATTGTTTTAAGTAACTGAAACTCGTCGGAAATGACGGTTTTTTATAAAACAAAAATTGTGGTTGTTTTTAGTTTCATAAAGTTATTTCGAAAAACACATGCTTAATGAGATAATGTATAACTTTATTAAAAGTTTTGTTTTTGAAGCAAAAAATTGTCCTCGTTAACTTAAAAAGTAATGATTTCCTGTTAAATTTTATTGTATCATCGTTTTCCATAATTATTACAGAACAAACCTACCTCTTATTATGTTAATCCGTGAAATAGTTGTTGAACAATGACGATGTATTTGAAAAAAATATACGTTTGTTTTCTTCAAAAGCCAAACTTTTACTAAATTATACATTATCTCACAAACGTGTTCTTTGGAAATAATTTTATACAACAAAAAACACGCGAAATATTTTGTTTCATAAAAATACGTCATGACAAGTGACAGTTACTTTAAAAAAATAGGTATGTTTTGTGAAATGGTTTTACAATCCGCATATTGCTCCTCCCTGAAGGAGGCTATCAAGTTATAGACAGACAGTAGAAGCAAGCAATTTATACCGTAATACAGGGTGTCCTACTGTAACCCGACAAACTTTTAAGGTGATTTCCTCTCATCAAAATAATGAAAATTTTTATATAAACATGGGTCCGGAAACGCTTCGTTAGCGAGTTACCGCTAGCGAAAGATTTCGCCCTGGGTTCAGAACATACGCCTAAATGAAGTCATCCTAGAGGTCTCGGAACCCAATTTTATGAGAAGATTTGATGGTTTCTTAGTATTTCGACCCGAAAAATTGAATAACATAAGTTCTAGAACCATATCTCTAGTAGTTTTTGTAATATCTAATGAAAAACGGAGATTCTGTGCATAAAAATACGTTTTTTTTTAGGTTTGAAGAACAATAACTGTGCTAAATGGCTGATAAATGTGTAAATTTATTTAGCAAAACTTGTAGATATTTTAACTCTGAAGAGAATGATGTAAAATAGGCCAATAATAAACAAACACAAAGTTTAAAAAATTTATGTTTAATATAATCAACACATACGAAAAATAAGACAGAAAATGCAATATCTTTTTAATTAACGTTCTTCGTAACCACAAAACATTTTAGCCTAACTGCTCAATGAAAATGCGAATGACATCTTATCGTTAAAAACACGAATGAAGTACAAATAATACAATAATACACAACATACACTGCACAAACCAAAGATGATAGACATGTTACTGCGACAACTCTATCGTCGGGCGGCTGTACAATAACTAGGATTCAATTGTTTTTGCAGCAGTGTTGCCAACTCACGATTTTCAATAAACTAAAATCAATTCAATTGACGCTGTATTTTTAAAATCTTGTTTCTCAACCTACAATGTTTTGTAATGTAAATTTTTGTAATTATTTAATTGACTGAATATTCTATTCGCAAATAAACCGCAAAAAATTTCTGTCTTATTTTTCGTATGTGTTGATTTAATTAAACATAAATTTTTTAACTTTGTGTTTGTTTATTATTGGCCTATTTTACATCATTCTCTTCAGAATTAAAATCTCTACAAGTTTGCTAAAAAAAATAAAAAATCCCAGTAAAGGTAGTCATTTTTATACGGATTTGAATACTAGACTATAGTTACTGGTGTATTTTGATGGTTAGTGTTCAATTAACCAAACCCTCTCAGAAATGGTCAGCCTGGGTCTGTACAACACTACATGCAATTTTACACGTCATCATGCTCATTTGATTGGGTCATGGGGTAATTTTTTTTATTCTTAATTGAACAGATTGCAACGTATACACATTAGGGATAAAAAAATTTAACCATTAACACCTTTCACAATATTTTTATTAACATTTATCGAACTATCAATAGCCTACTTATCTAATGAGATAATGTATAATTTATTAAAAGTTTTGTTTTTGAAGCAAACCAACTTCAACAACTTTGCGTTTCAAGATGTTGATTCACAGTTCATCAAGTTTCATTTTGTATATATGTATATATTTTTTCTTAACGGTTTAGTCTTTTAAAACGCACTACTGAGTGTAGTTTATATTTTAATTCTTAGGTAACATTACTCAGATTTTCTCATATTTGCTTAAAGTTATTGTATTTATTAACTGATTGTTGGGTATTAGCCCTATGGTACGTAGCTAATGAAATACTACACAATGACCTTTAGGTCATTGTGTAGTATTTCATTAGCCATTCATAAAAGAAGAAATTAAACAACATAGCGAAAAACATTTACAGAAATTAGAAGACCATCAGAATCCACTAGTGATTAACCTCCTCGACAACAGCGAAGATACTCACAGTATCTAAGTTATATTCACAGTACCAAGTTATATTTGGGATATATTCTTTGTATGACCTTTGTATTGTATTTAGGTTGAATAAAGAATAGCCAATGGTAATGCAGATTTAAATTTCTAACCTATATGGGGAATTGCTTATCTCGGTATAAATAAAAAATAATAACAATACAGAAAGAAGTTGAGGTTGCATTGAAAATGTATTACTAGTTTTTCTTGTTCACGCCTCATCAAATTTCTTTTGTTGATATTTCTTGACTCTCATATCTAAATACTATGACTTAAGCTTGTCCATTCATACACTCGGTAGCCTACTTAGATTTATAAAAAGCAGGATTATGGTTTCCACATTCTCACTCGCCATACTTAAATTTATATAAATCTCTTCTAGTTCATTGGTTCTATTATTGTAGCGCCAAAGATACAGTTTTCCTTTAAAACAGAAAATTAAAAACCACAACTTTTATTTCAAGCGTTTTTCTAAAGTGATTTCAATATTTTTAAGCCCAACCGAGGTTGATTTTTATTTAGCTTCATTTACTAATTAAAATTAGGTTATATATTTCATTTTACGCGATTTACTCATCGTTAAACATAGTTCCTGTTAATAATTATTTCTGTTATTATTATTAAGATCTATGGGGTACAGCTAGTTCATTAAATATAGAAGTACCTGGAGCGCTTCCAATCGAAATGCCTGAGACTAATCACTGCAACCCTATGGTACGTAGCTAATGAAATACTACACAATGACCTAAATCTGTCATTCATAAAAGAAGAAATTAAACAACATAGCGAAAAACATTTACAGAAATTAGAAGACCATCAGAATCCACTAGTGATTAACCTCCTCGACAACAGCGAAGATACTCACAGACTGAAACGTTTTAAAACACTAGACTTACCTCTACGATTTTGTTAATCATTTAAACTTTTCTTTTCTTTCTACTTCAACTACTTATCATTATCATCTCATAATCGGCATCGTTTTCATCTCTATCATCGTGATAGTCATCTCCAACTTCAACAACTTTGCGTTTCAAGATATTGATTCACATTTCATCAAGTTTCATTTTGTATATATGTATATATTTTTTCCTTCACAGTTTAGTTTTTTGAAACGCACTACTGAGTGTAGTTTATATTTTAATTCTAAGGTAACATTACTCAGATTTTCTCACATTTGCTTAAAGTTATTGTATTGTATTGTAACTGATTGCAAAATAAATACACTGTTACAATAAAAAAAATATTTCCATTGGTAAGAGAGACTTGTGGGAATGTTTCACAATAGTATAACCTTAAGTTAATCATGACTGGATGACGCAAAATGAACATCAACCTCTGTTCTACTTAAAAATACAGAAAGTCATTAATTGTCGCTAAACTAAGCCCTGTAGAAAATATGCTTGAAAAAAATTTTGAAAGTTGTTTAATATTTGATTACGTTGATTTTTATGTTTACCCTGAAATGCAATTAAGTCACATTGTTAAAGAAACCCATTTTTACCGATTTCAACGGGAAAGAATTTGGGAAATCAGAAATTGACGCTAAAATAATTTCTGTTAAAGAAATTTAAAAAATAAAACCTGTTGTAATTTATGTATTGAAAATTTTCTATCACTTTAATTTACCTACTGTCACCGCCACCTCATCTAATTAATCATTTACTGTGTTGCCGGCCTTCAACAGTTCTACCGGCCTTTGTTGGCACGCCGACAAACCTTCGGCTCCGCACCGACAGAGGTCTTTGCCATCAAGGCCGAGCCAGTAGCCGCCCTCTACCACAGCGCTCTCGGCAGCTACACAAAGAGCGCTGCACTAAGCCGAGCGATTCAATTCCGATCAAGACTCCGAGGGATTCACTTCGAACCAGACAGCAGACAAGACGTCCACCACGGCACACGGCTGCCCGACTCCAGCAAAAACTAATCGATGACCCCGCAAGAGAGAAGATGATGCTTTCGCTCGCCTACCCGTCACCGTAACCCGTCGACCGGACCGTCATCGCTGACGGTCCGCTGAGAGGGAAGAAGATGACGTCTCCGCTGGACGACGACACGCCGTGTCGCCCAGCTCCTCGACCGCCACGACGACTACGACCGACGCCTCTCCAAGACGACCACCGCTTGTACGGCTCTTTTCAGGGCCACCAAACAAATAAGGTTTACCAGTTAATGTCGCCATCCGGTGACACTACAATACTTTTTATCTAAAATTCACATTAAAGCCGACATCTTGAAAGAACATGTTTTACCACGAGAGCAAATCACCTCGCGATTTTTCAGCAAAATACCGTATTTTGTGGAGCTCAAAAATGTAGTAAATGAAGGGAGAATTTCTGTTATCCCCCTAAGCATAACTTTTCACATTTTATGGATATTTAGTATGCAACCTTACAGTATTTTGAACGATAAAAACGGGAAAAATATTTATAAAAATCCTACACAAATATTCTTTAAGTTAAGGTTAAATATAAGTAGGGTAAATAGATTGTTTTTTCTCAATATTGTTACTGTATCTAATAATTAAATATAAACTCATTGAGTACACTACATCATTAAATAAATAAATAATTAAATTAATTTAACATAATTAAATTAAATATTATTAAATAATTTAATAATTACAATAAAAAATAGTTTAAGGTTAACTTGAAAAAGGAAAAACTTTAACGTTAACTTGAAAAATATTGATATATATGAATTTTTTAAATATTTTTTCCGTTTCTATCGTTAAAAATGCTGTGAGAATACCTACTTACGAAATATCCACAAAATGTGAAAAAATATGAGATGGGAATAACAGAAAACACCCGATTTTAATTAAGATTGTAAGAGCCATTTTTAAGAAAGTTGCAAAGTATTGAAAAAATGCACGAATAAACTACTATTCTGATTGTTCAATTTTAAGGAAAGTTTTTTGTCGGGTTCCGTTATGGTTGATAACTGAATTTCCAAGTTACAATGTTCGGTTTTTGAGTTATTTTAAACACACGAAACACAAACCAAATGGTAAAAGTTAATTTTTGGGTTTAGGACCCAACGAAATGAAAACGTACATTCCGATGAAAACTCGATTTCAAAAAATCGGCATGTAAACAATACTTGACTAAACTATATTTCATATATAGGGAAAGAAAAAGTAAAAATTATTTGCAATATTTTGGCAAAAAAATTTCGTAACCTACAATTAAAGTGATTTCAAGACGGGTATTCGTTTTAAAGTAAAAACAAGACAAGTGGAATCTCCGGTTATATCCATGTAGGCCTACTGTTATACTGACACGCACATACTCCCTCACACATTTTCTCGTCTTCCTGGAATTGAGTCGTAATTTTATTTATAAGTGCTAGCCGTGTACAGACCGGGCTGTTTTCTAACAATATAGTTTTACCGTTACTCTCCTAACTTAAGCTTCTACACACACCTTGGATCGACTTTCTTGAATTATTTAACGAATAAAATACTTCAGGTA
The DNA here is from genome assembly GCA_035578175.1 of Catonia carolina. NCBI lineage: Eukaryota > Metazoa > Arthropoda > Insecta > Hemiptera > Achilidae > Catonia > Catonia carolina. The sequence continues at coordinate 9,361,266 of JAQMRL010000004.1, forward strand.
CTTACTTCACATACCGTTTGTTTCGTTTTTGTATTATTATTATTTTTAACTCGATTTATAGTATAAAGTAAAACAGTATTGCGATTGTAAAAATCTGGTGTGAAACACTCACACGAATTTCTCTAAAAATTGTAAATAATAATATTTTATCCCTAATGTGTGTACGTTGTAATCTGTTCAATTTAAGAACAATAGTCAACCCCATGACCCAATCAGATGAGGATGATGTGTATGACGCGTAAATGAGGTGCTGTCTTTTATATACAGGATGATCGTAAAGTCACGCACCCAAAATGATAACAGTCTTAGAAAGCTGTAATGTATTTTTTATTTTCTTTCAAAGTTTACGATACAAGTTATAATTACAACTTACTTACTTACAAGTTCACAACAAGTGCTGGAAATGTCCACCGTGGTTTGCAATGCATGCATCAACGCGTTTTCTTACATTGCACGCAACCTTTTTGAGTGTAGCAGTAGCAATATTTGATATACAGTCTTCAATGTTTCTTCTAAGTTCATCTACTGTATGCGGGTTGTTTTTGTACACATTTTCTTTCAAATAGCCCCATAAATAAAAATCAGGAGGAGTGGGATCTGGTGACCGAGGAGGCCACAAACCACGAGAAATTATTCGGTCATCAAAAAAATCGTGGAGAAATTGGATAGTACTGTTTGCCGTATGTGAAGTTGCTCCGTCTTGTTGTAGCCAGCAATAACGTTCGTCAACATGTAGCAGTGCTACGAACTGCATGATTATTTCTTGATAACGTTCTGCTGTGATTGTATCAGAAAAAAAGATAGGCCGGCAATTTCCGACGAGATACACCACACCACACCCCAATTTTTTGAGAATGTAATGGTATTCATGTGGATTCACTGCAGACCATACTCTACAATTTTGACTATTAACATATCCACTTAGATGAAACCAAGCTTCATCGCTGAAAAAAACTTTGTCCAGAACAGATATGTCATTTCGAATGAAATTTTTAAACCAATGACAATACCGCAATCGCTTCTCCTTATCTGGCTCTTCGAGCTGATGAGTTACGTTAATCCGGTACGGATGTAATTTTAATAACTTAGTGGCTTTATGAACACTTCCATAAGACAGTCCAGTCTGAGTAGAAAGTTTTCGAAGAGACTTTTTTGGAGAACGAATAAACGTTTCACTTATCGTCTGCAGACTGTTGTCAGATAAAACACTTGGTCGGCCGGTACGATTACGGTCATTCACGCTACCTGTATCCCGAAAACGATGAAACAAACGAAATATGGTCGATTTGTTTGGCACTTTAGCATCTGGAAAGGCATTGGAGAAATGTTCTTGACACTTCGCGTAGGATTTCGATTCACAGTAACTCAAAACTATAGAGATGCGTTGTTCTTGCGTAAAAGACATTGCGACTCGAACTGAACAAACCAACTGGTTTCTGGCTAACTGTCGCCCGGTGGCGTGATCTATCAGTGCTGCCACATACTGTACTACTTAACGAAAAATTCCCATATTCTAATCATACTTTACAAATTTACCTTCAATTCCTACACGGCTTCAAAAATTTCGTTGCGCGACTTTACGATCACCCGGTACGTACAGGTGTAGACTGCAGCCGGCGCAAGGCGCACCGGCGACCGTCGCAATACTAGTCTCTCCAAAAACATTGACTCCACATAATACGAACGCCTAAGCATTTATAGTTATTTGAGTCACGAGTTTGCCATTTTTAAATCTTAAAAAAAATAATTTTCTCTACGAGAGAACAGCCTCTCCAAGAATTTCAACAGACATGGCCTATAAAAATTGAATAATGAGGCAATTTTTAAAAAAAAATCGTAGGGGCTGTTATTCAGAAAATCGCAAAAAAGTGAAAAATTACACGAATAAACTACTACTTCCGGTTGACCGATTTTGATGAAAATGTTTTTGTCGAGTCCTCTAGTAGTAGGCCTACCTAACTTAAGTTTTAAGTTTCAACTTGGTACGATATTCCGTTCTTTAGATATTTTGTTCACACACGCGCGCGCGCGCGCACGCGCGCACACACACGCACGCACACTCAGACCAATCGTTAGACACATGTTTTGTTGGGTTCAGGATGTCTGAAAATTTATACATCCGGTGAAAACTCGATTTCGAAAAATCGACATGAAAACAATACTTTTCTTCCTATTTATTCATATAGAAAGGAAAACGTATAAATCTGGTGTGAAACACCCACACAACGTTCTCTTGTCAATGCAAATAATTAACAATATAAACTATCATTAGTAATAAAACATTAGAAATACAGGTGTAGACTGCAGCCGGCGCAAGGCGCACCGGCGACCGTCGCAATACTAGTCTAAAAACTAACCTTATTTTAATCATGAGTGAAAGACGTAAAATTATAATTAACCTCAGTTTGGCTTAAAAATACGGAAAATCACTCTTTCACGCTAAACTAGGCTCTGTAGAGAAAAATGCTTGGTATAAAATGTTACCCCTTGCTTGCAGCAAAGTGAAATAAATGCCCCCAAAAGCAAGTGGTCTTGGGATAACAATAAAAGAAAAGTAAAAGCAGGTTGTGATACCAAGGAAGAAAGAAAACATTAATTGAAATTCAATTTATCACAGATTTAATTAATACTTAAATATATATATATATATATATAAATGCATAAATGCAAAATTACTACCAGTTTCATAGCAAATTAAAAAATATTTATATAAGTATATGCGTTTGCTTAGTTTTCAAAGAAAAAAAATTAATATTACAGATACTAATTGATGACTCTGCTTTGGTAACAATTAAATAATAAAATATTGATTTAATGTATAATAATTAAAAAATTTTAAATAAAATAAAAAAAAATGTATAAATTTTGATTTAATTAGCACTAGGTGCAAAATTTATAAAAGGTGAAAGTTTATAACTGGCCAGTGATTTAATAATTTGATTACCTAGTAGTTTCTAGTGAATTATTTTATGGATGCATCCTAAAGTTTGTTAAGTAAACCAAAATAAATTTTAGTTATAAAATTTTTATGATTAGCTTCTGTTGAAGCAAAAAGAAAATGGTTAAAAATATTTAATTTTACTTGTATACATTTTTACCCAAAAGATTTTATGTAAATTTTGGTTAACATTTTTTTTTTACATATGGAGACGCCAACGTTATAAAAAATTTGAAGTTGTTATATAATTAAAGTTCATGTTAAAAAAAATAGCCAAAATGCACAAGTTTCAGCCATGCAAAACTTGCTTTGACCAGGCAGGTATAGGAAAAGTTCTTGTAGAAACCATACAAATTTGCAGGAAAATTCTCTTGAAAAACACATTTACAGAAGTTCCATAATGTTTAGGTATTAAATAAATTGAGCTGAATCCTACCTTGTTTGTCCAGGTCAAATATTAACAACATTTACCCATCAGAATATAGCCTTAGTTAATTGACAACTTCTTAATTGGATTGGGTGTTCGACCACTAGATCCATCTCCATGACAAAGTTAAATTCCACTTTTGAATAATTTCATGGCTAAAGTATCTCCGTAACTGAATATTTATGACAGATTAACCATAATTCGACACCATAATTGATTTCATACTTGATCTGAATTTGATCTTATACTCGATATCATACTTGATCTTATACTCGAGCCCTTAAAAAGGGAAGACGAAATCACAAAACATTTAAATTTAGAATATTAAATTTTAAATACAAGATTACATGACAATGCACAAAAATGAATACGTCCGTTCAGTACAACGGTTAGAAATCAACAGAACGAATCCTGCTTTCAAGAAGCCCAGAAACCAGTCGGCATGACGTCACCAGCCAAGTACTGCGTGAAAAAAGTCACGTAGGCACTTTAACTCAGAGCGCACCGCATATCCGATAGAAAGAGCCAGTTAACCTAAACCGCCAAAATATAAAAATAGGGAAAACAGTGTAACGCTGACAAGAGACGTTACAAAAAGTTGTAGATCTTTTAATTTCCTATAAATTTGATTATACTATTTTGTCATAAAATCTATACTAAGGCTGAAATCGTAAAAATTCGACTTTTTTACATGTTTCGTGAGAAAAAAATAAAATTGCTAATTACCGCTAAACTAAGCGTTATACTGTAAGGTACCGATTAATACGGTACATTAGGTTAGTCATATTTATAGTTAAAATAGGTTTACTTTTAGGATATAAGCGAAGTGAGGAGTGGACGGGTAAGTGGACTCTGTGGAATGTGGGTGTGAGGGTTGATAGCAGGCAAAAAGAGAACAATGATATAACGGGTCTGATATTCAACCCTTGCAGGTGTGTAGTAGGCCTACCGAGAGTGCAGTGGGTAACGGATAGTTGAATAGTACGGGAGTGGACAAGCGTTGGGCGGTCAAGTGGGTGAACTCGATTAAGTGGGTGAACTACTCGATTAACTGGCCTGGTGGCCAGTTAATCGAGTAGTTTTTAGAACAGTCGTGTGTACGGGTGTGTGACTTATTTAGTGGTAAGGTTTAGATTAAGTGTGTAATGCGTTAATTAAGACCGGTGGACAGGACAATATCGAGGTACTTACTATATTATAACTTAGTGTTTAAGTTTGGTAATGGACAGAAACCACGTAGGCTAAAAGTAGTGTATAAATTAGGTTTAGTGATTGGTTGTACGATCCTCTCCGTGGTCTGCCAGCTCCAACAGATACCGAGCCCGTTCGAGAAGCGCTACCCGGCTTGCAAAAGTTCGGGAAAGCCCCGAACAGAGGGCGAAGGCAGTTTGGGCTGGTATAGGCGGGGACCGGCCAACCAACGTACGTTTAAGGGGTAGTTATAAGGCTAGTAATAAGATCAATCGGTAAGCAGTTAAGTATTAGCGATGTAATTAGTTTCTTAATTAAAAGTAATATTCGTTGATAATTTGTGTAGTTATTTCACCCGGCCAGTCCCTTACAATACAAAAAAGTTTGAATTAAAAGTTGTAGGGTTTTAAATTCCTACAACTTTTATTATCTACATTTCTGCGCTAAAATGCATACTAGTGTCACAATCTTAAAAAACCAATTTTTTACGTGAAAACAGCCTTACCAAGAATTTTAGCAAACATGGCGCCTACCCTATCATGTAAAGCATAAAAAATTTAGTATACGTGGCGATTTTTAAAAAACTTGTAGGACCGGTTTTTGAGAAAATCGCAAATAAGTGAAAAATTACACGAATAAACTACTACTTCCGGTTGACCGGTTTTGATGAAAATTTTTGTGTCGGGTCCGGTAGTGGTATCTAACTTAAGTTTCAAGTTTCAAGTTTGTACGATGTTTCGTTCTTGAGATATTCTGTTCACACACACACAGACCAATCGCTAAAAACATGTTTTTTGGGTTCAGGGGATCTGAAAACGTGTAGATCCGGTGAAAACTAGATTTCAAAAAATCGACATGAAAACAATGCTTTCCTTCCTACATATTCATAATATAGGCAAGAGAAAGTAAAAATGAGATAAATAGGTGGCCCAGTTTTTTGCTTGTGAGTGTATTTTGATCGCAGCACGATGGTATTATGAAATAAAAGGAGAAAAATGTTTGTCTAAAGGTGTAAAAATAGTAAATGGTAAAATACTTGAAGTGTGTGATAATGTAGGTTGGTTACCTTTGAACAGGGGTACGATGCGACCCCAGCATGTGATGGCTCCTTTCCGGTGAAACTGTCCCAGAGCAAGTTCCATGTAGAAGAGCGGTATTCCTCCAACAAACAGCATTATGCAGTACGGCACCAAAAATGCACCTGTCACACAAACAAACAACATTACTCACACATCAACGTCCCAGTATTATCTTTCAACAATTTTTACTTTCACTTGCCCTATATTTAAGGGTAATTTAATTGGGCAAAAAATAGCCCAATATTTTATTTTAAGCTTCTCTTTTAGTAATCAGATAATTATCCTATCATTTTCAATAAGTTTCAAGCAGAGTTTTACTTAGATTTATTTTGTATTACCTAATATATTTATTTCTTGGAAACTTTAAACTGTGACCCTTAAAAATAATTAATTAATGATCTTGTATACAGTAGATTGTACTCTACATAGTGTTTCAATAAGCCGAGGGGTATTTTTGCAGAGTAGTGTAATTTTTCTTTAATAAAATAGGAATCTGCCCATAACAGACAGGCGGAGTGTCAGATTATTTACACTCAATCTGTTCGTTGCAGGGCTAAAATAAATAGTTCTGTTTCTTATCACATGTTCAGCCAATTAAATGCCTGAATCATTCAAGAGCAGAAGAGGTAGAGGTGTAAAAGACATTGATCAGAGTTATTTCCTCTGAAAGTAATTAATTTCATTATACAGCCAGACCCTGTAGTGAATGAAGTGAAGGTGTCATTTGCTGCAGAGTGGAAAATATGTGCTTTTCAGAGGGCCCGGCATGCTGATAAGCGTACTTATCCATTCAGTGAGTTGTGGCAATGGTAAACCACCTCACTCCTCGTTTTACTTAGTAAAACCTCTACAGGTTCAAACCAGTCTTTCGGCTGTAAACCTAAACAACAAAGTAAAAATATTAATATTGGTTTTTAGCAAATTTTATTTTGGTTGGAAGTAAATTTTATAATATTGTAAATTTTTATTGTACCGGGTGAGCATAAAGTCTTGCCCTGATTATAAAAATTTATTGCAGAATAACTGTTTGACATAATAATTTAAATTTGATGCTGTTACATAGGTTAGTGTTAATTGTTTTTTTTTAAGATTACTTACATTAGTAAACCTCAACGTGTGCCCCCTTGGTAGCTCGGAGAATGTCGAAGCGGTATTCCAGTTCCCGCCAGGTGTTTTGTAACATGTGTTCTGTCACAGTACCCACAACAGCTTGTATCCTAGCCTTCAGTTCGTCAACGTCAGCAACTGGTGTGGCGAAGACTCTATCCTTGATATAGCCCCAGAAAAAAAAGTCAAGGGGAGTAATGTCTGGAGAGCGGGGTGGCCAGGGTGTTGGACCATCCCTTCCAATCCACCGATCCGGAAATGTTTCATCCAGGAAATTACGCACTATCAAAGCCCAGTGGGGCGGTGCCCCATCTTGCTGGAAAATTATCCATGGTTGATATTCTTCTAACTGTGGTGCAATGAACTGTTGCAAAACATCTAAGTAAATGTTAGCGTTAATGGTGTTTTCCGAGAAGAAAAACGGCCCGAAAACCTTATTATGCATGAGGCCGCACCAAACATTCACATTGTTGCTGTCTCGCTGTAACTGTACAGTAGCATGTGGATTCTCTGATCCCCATATACGGACATTATGCCTATTTACCATTCCACTGACATGAAAGGTGGATTCATCGGTAAAGCATATGCGATTTAAGTAATCGTTAGCGCCGTCAATCCTGTTGAGAATCTCAGTTGCGAATTCTGCACGTCTCAGCAAATTATTCGGTTGCAAGGCCTGCACGATTTGCACTTTATAAGCATGCAACCTAGGCCTTTTATGAAGAATTTTCACCACACTTGCTTGCGGTATTTGAAGTTCACGTGATGCTTGACGAGTTGATTTAGACGGACTCCGTTGAAACGATTCCCGAACAAGATCAACAGTTACTTCACTCACACTAGGCCTGCCACTTCTAGGAAGATCTTCAACGCTGCCTGTTTCTTTAAACCTTTCATACCATCGCTTTATTGATTTAACATCAGGAGGGCTGCGTCCATAAAAAGCCCGAAAATTACGCTGAACACTGATGGGCGATTTCGTTTCGTGAAACCAAAGCACACATTGTGCTTTCTCCTGCTTCAACGCCATTTTGCCAGCAACTAACGTGAACTAACAGACCATGTCATTGTTGAGGAGCACTAGCGCCATCTATTGGTCACAAAATCTACTAACAATAACCTATGTAACAGCGCCAGATTTAAATTATTACGTCAAACGATTATTCTGTAATAAAATTTTATAATCGGTATTTACAACTGTAAATTTTATAGTTATATTAAGTTTCAGTAAGCTGTGTAATAAAAAAATTGTTAAAAATATTTTTGGTAATTACTGATTAATAAATTATACACAATGATGTACAATTCATTCCCGCGCTCAGGCTCCTCCTATGAGTGAATAAGTAAATATGTTAATGTTAATATGTTATTCGCCGATGATACCGTAATACTAGCCGAGACAAAGAAAGAACTAGAAGATATCTTAAATGGAATGGATGAAATCATGAGAAAGAATTACTTCATGAAAATTAATAAGAACAAAACAAAAGTGTGTTGCAGCAGCAAGAGTGGTTTAGAAGAGATGGGAAATTTAAAAGTAGGTAACGAAAACATACAGGAAGTTAGGAAATTCTGATATCTAGGGAGTAAAATAACACAGGATGGTAGAAGCACAATTGATATCAAAAATAGAATTGCTCAAGTTAGAAAAAGCCTTTGAAATAAAAACAGCTTACTGACTACAAACATTGATTTACAGATTAGAAAAAATTTCTTAAAACACTATGTTTAGAGTGTAGCATTATATGGGAGTGAAACATGGGTGATAGGGGCTGTAGAAAGGAAGAGGATAGAAGCTTTTGAAATGTGGTGTTATAGGAAAATGTTAACCCTTTATAGGGCAGTGCTACGGGGTAAAAAATATATATGTTGTAAAATATTAAATATTTTGCTTTACAGGGACTTGAAAAATGTATTTCTAATGCCGGAATTGTAAGATAATTTTTTTTTATGTTAAGTCCTGGTAAGTATGGAACGTTAATTGAAATGGTAATCACATAATTTTTAGTGGTAAGAATGCTTATTAAAACAACTTATACAGGGTGATTCACGAAGATATGCAGAAACTTTAGGAGCTCATTGTACATGTAAAAATATTAAAAAAAGTTTATAGGCTATCAACATGGGTCCGGAAATGCTTCGTTTCCGAGTTACGGCTAGCGAAAGTTTCGCTCGGGTTTCAGCGCACCAGGTGAAATGAGGTCTTCCTGAAATTCTGGTAAGGTAGATTAAGCAGCGAATTCAATCATTTCTTAAGGTTTTTGATCTGATAAATTGAATAAAACAGGTCCCAGAACTGTAAGTTAAATATTTTTTAAGAAAACCAGTGTCAAATACAAAAAATGGAGTGAAAAACCCTTTTTTCCTCTTTGTGCAAGAATAACTTTGTTATTTCACCAAGAAACAGTTTAATTTTTTGAATAAAACATGTTGAAAATTTTATTTTGAACAAACTGGTGTAAATAAAGTACACAGAAAGCGAATAGATGTTTGATTAAATGAATTTTTATTCATAACAGTACAGGGTAAAATTAACCGGAAAAACAAAAATGAAAAATTGTGTTTTTTCACACCATTTTTGCATTTGACACTGGTTTCCTCAAAAACTATTTAACTTAGAGTACTGGGACCTGTTTTATTTAATTTATCAGGTCAAAAACCATAAGAAACGATTGAATTCGCCCCTTAATCTACCTTACCAGAATTTCAGAAAGACCTCATTTCACCTGGTGAGCTGAAATACTTCGCTAGCCGTAACTCGGAAACGAAGCATTTCCGGACCCATGTTTATATAAACTTTTTTCATTATTTTTACATGTATAATGAGCTCCCAAAGTTTCTGCATATCTTCGTGAATCACCCTGTATAACAAAAAAGTGTAGAAAAACTCAACTTTATATTAGCATGAAGTGCTTGCTTCCCGTAAAATACTTGAATTTTCTGAGCATTGTACAAAAGTAACTACAAAACAACGCGGTAGAGTACACAGGTATGAATCTTTATCACATTCGTGTAACTCATGAAGCAAATGGTCGCTGCGCGCTAATTTCAATATGTGGATAGCCTACTTACCAGAAAACATCTATAACACCATAAAATGCTAATAAGGTTCAACTGCAGAGCTTATTCTTAAATGAACTTGACCTAATTGCAAGTGGTACGAATACTTACCAATGACCTAGAAAGTGTTAAAGAATAGGTGAGTGGACAAGATAAGTACAATTTAAAGGTTCTTAGGCGAGTGGATGAAAAATGAAGTATATTGAAACATCTTACCAGAAGAAGGGATTGGCTAGTAGGGCATATCTTAAGACATCCAGATATTGGTCTATCAATAATGGAGAGTAATATTGAGGGAGTGAATTGTAGCGGGAGGCAAAGGTTAGAGTTTATAAAGCAAATCACAAAAGATGTTGGGGTGTTACAGGTATGAAGATATCAAACGACTTGCGCAAGATAGAACAGCTTGGAGAACTGCATCAAACCAATCGAAAGTCTGATGACAAAAAAAATAAATAAAATTTAAAAAATTACCCGGAAACTCTATACTTTGCAATGTTAACGCAAGAAACATTTTCTCAGAAAGTACCCAATGGATCCTTTTTTTGTATAGTATTTCTTTTGCAATCAGTTAATAAATACAATAACTTTAAGCAAATATGAGAAAATCTGAGTAATGTCCTTAGAATTAAAACACAAACGACACTCAATAGTGTGTTTGAAAAAGACCAAACTGTGAAGAAACAAAAAATATATCTATACAAAATCAAACTTGATGAACCGTGAATCAACATCCTGAAACACAAAATGTTGAAGTTGGAGATGACAATGACGATGGTAGAGATGAAAACGACGCCAATTATGAAATGCCGATGATTAGGAGTTGACGTAAAAAAGATGAAAAAAAATTTTAATGACTAACAAAATCGTAGAGGTAAATCCAATGGTTTAAAGCGTTTCAGTCTATGAGTATCTTCGCTGTTGTCAAGGAGGCTAATCGCCAAAGGATTCTGATGGTCTTCTAGTTTTTGTAAATGTTTTTCGCTATGTTGTTTAATTTTATTCTTTTATGAAGGGCAGGTTTAGGTCATTGTGTAGTATTTCATTTGTTACGTACCATGGGGCTGCAGTGATCAGTCTCAGGCATTTTGATTGAAAGCGCTGCAGTATTTCTATATTTCATGAACTAGCTGTACCCCATAGTTCTAACCCATACATCCAAATTGGTTTGAGTATTACTTTGTGTACGAGTACTTTATTTTCAAGGGAGAGGTGAGACCTACTGCCTAAGAGCCAGAATAATTGACGTAACTTCAGCCCAAGTTGCTTTCGTTTCGCCCATGTATGACTTCTCCACGTGTCTTCGATCTAGATGTAAACCCAGATATTTAACTTCATCCTTCTGTCGGATTACTGTACCGTTCAAGCTGACAACTGGACATGTTGGTTTCTTTAATGTAAATGTTACTTGCGTTGACTTATCCTCATTAATCTTCACTCTCCATTTCTTACACCATTCGTGAATGTTGTCAAGATGGGTTTGTAACTTCTCCAAGGCACATGTCGGAGAAGCGTCCGTCGATAAAATCGCTGTGTCATCTGCGAACGTTGCCGTCGATCAATGGATCAATGGATCCTAATCAAATTTTTTTAACTTGTTATTTAGACCCTTATGCCTATTTTAACTCGAGCTTTTTCTATAACTCATTAATTGTATTAATTATGATTTTTTCAGATCTCTATTAATTTTTAACCGAAAAAATTAAATAAAAAGTTTCTGATACAGTATACAGAGCGTCTCACGAGTAACCCGACAAACTTCTAAGGTGGTTTCCTCTCATCAAAATAATGAAAAATTTTATATAAACATGGGTCCGGAAACGCTTCGTTAGCGAGTTACCGCTAGCGAAAGATTTCGCCCTGGGTTCAGAACATACGCCTAAATAAAGTCATCCTAGAGGTCTAGGAACCCAATTTTGTCGGGTTACTCGTGAGACACCCTGTATATCTAAAAACAGGCGTATTAAAACATTTTTAGCCGTCTACAGAATGGTCTGTAAAAATTTCAGCCATTTTCGTTCCGTGGTTCCTGAGAAAATGTTCCTTTTTGTATTACTTAAATCTCTAAATTATGTAGGCTACGTTGCAATCTGTTTAATTGAGAACAATAAGCAACCCCATGACCCAATGAGATGAGGTTGATGTGTATGACATGTAAATGAAAAGTAGTCTTGTACATAACCAGGCTGACAATTCCTGAGAGAGTATGGTTAATTTTCATGAAGGAAAATTTGTGCTTTTCAGAGACCCTGGTATGGTGATATGCCCACTTTTCTACTCAGTGAGGAAGGAATGGTAAAACCCCTCAACCCACGTTTTACTTAGTAATACCACAAGAGGTTCAACCCAGCCTTTCTGCTGATCACCTAAACAAAAACAGCAATCTTATTGTAGTTTTTACTGTAGACTACTATTGTACATGTACGTAATTTCAATAGAAGCTTGCACCGTACACATCCCTTTACTTACCTCCTCCATCTTGTTCCAAGCATTCAAAATAGGTCGGCCTACTAATTGTTAGAAAAGTATGCCTGTAAACTGTTACCAGTTAAATAGTTTTGTATGAATTTATTTCTTGTAAAGTTATTGTGGTTAGTTGTAAAATCCTATTTTAGTTTATATATACCACGTACCGATCGGTACATGCGTAAATTACCACTAACAGGTAAAGGCCAAGCCAATTGCTGTGAGCGCTGTACTACGCATGCCATAGTTGACTTGGACCCTGCATACCCCTCCGACCTACAGATAGATACAGGTAGATGTACAGTCAGTGTTGTTGAAAATTGATAACAACAATTGTATTTTGTAGGCATGCTGTTCCATTGTTGATTACATATGCTGCACTATTGCAGTGCATACAAGGCTATACTAATGCAGACGCACGTTTTGCCCAGCGCTCTCCTTACGAAAATCAGGCTATACTGCAGTTCGCTTTAATCTCTTGTGCACTGAACTGGTTAATTTATTTGTACTGTAATATAAACAGCCGTACATTTTGTGCTGACACTGCAGAGTATAATAGAATCTAATTAATCAATTAAAAGCAATTGGACTATTCTCATGTTAAGTATTTATTTTCACATTAAAATAGTATAGAGATACTTAAGTCACGAGATTGCCTTTTGCATATGCATGGGCTTTGAGGAAGCGAAGTGAAAATTTGAAGTGCTGCCAACCTAAACAGTGAGTGAAATGTCGTACTTTTCACTACTGTGCAGTTTCTACGTACATTTTGTAAGCTGTGTTTTATTCCGAGAAAATGATTTCTAATAAATCTTATAGAAAATAAATGTGACCTGTAATATTGCACATAGGCTACAGCTTAATTACATGAATATAAATGTTTGATTTACTGTAATTACCAACTACCTTATTCCATTAGAATAAAATTTTCTACGAGTGAATTGTCTTCTTTACTATTACTGTCACAGGCGTCTTCACTATCAGTTTCACTAGTATCTACCTAACCGGTTCCTTTTTTACCATGTGTCAACAAAACTGTTGAAGAATAGCTTCTTCACATCTTTAATTTTCTTTTATATTTTTCGAATTGTGGAAAGAGAAACTTCACATTAGTTAGCCACTCACTCATGGCTTTTATTAAGAGGCAGGGAAAGGCATTTTTTTTTTAGCTTCAAAACAGCATTTTACAGCATTTTGCTATACTGCATATTAGATTTCGTTCAGCAATGTGAGTAATCTGCCCATGTTTTCGAGAAACTGACATTTCTATTTACAGTAACAAACAGTTATATTCGTACAGTTTATCTACAAAAGGTTCCACGATATACTGTATATGCTCTGGGTATAGTATAAGTTGTTGTGTTTGTTTTACTGAAATTAACGCAGTCGCGCATGCGCACTGATGCTTTTCCCCCTTTACTCCTCGTTGCAAACAAGGGCAAACTCGTGATTCAAGTAGCTATACCAATAAAAGTAAAAAAATATAGTAATTTTACATAATGCGTATTACTTATTTGATTATAATGAAGAGTACGGTTGTAGTAGTACACTATACAAACTGCTGCAATCACTTTACCAGTGTGCGAGTGCAAACACCTATTACAGAAGCTTCTATTTACATTACATATTATTTATGGTAGCCTATGGGAATTACGAGTAATCGCTAATCGCTAATTGACATTATTATTAATATTGTGGAAATAAAAAATGAATTGTTAGAAGTCTAAAGTTGGTCTGTTTAGTATTTATTACACCCAGATCCCGAACGAACCAAGGCTTAGGTATTACAATATGTTTGACTTTTTAAATGTATTATTTTAAGGAATAATATGAATGTTTATTAAAACGCGCAATTTTGAATTAAAATTTTGAGTTTCAATATTTTAACTCGGTAAATCGAAACCTCGCTAAATCGAAAACAATATCGGTCCCTTCAGATTCGAATTATAGAGTTCCGAATGTACATCTGTTTTCTTCTTTCTGATATAAGAAATATATTAGCAAAGAGTAAACAGCAAAGAAAACGTATTTTCAACCTAGAAATATCTAGGCCTATATGAAAACTACAAAAAAGGAAAACATTACATTTTCACTTTGGCAATAACGCCTACCGTTATATATATATATATAATAAAGCCTACCGTGTGTAACGGCAAGCCGGCCAGTGGACGATGAGTTTTATCAAGCCTTTTTTCTGTTTTTTTTTCTTTTTCTTTCGTTTGTTGATATATTCACTCTAGTACCGGAAATGATGGAAAAAATAAAACGATAAAGAGGGAAAGTAAATGGGAAATTTTCTTTCTTGAAGAGTTTAGGAACTAGAAAATCTCTCCTGTCTCAATAACTTAGTTATCAATAGATAATGCTTTTGCTTTCTTAAAGTCATTTGGCTGGCCGTTGGAGTAGTGGTTAGCGCAAATAGCTTCTTCTGGCCGGGGTCCTGGGTTTGATTCATCAAAGTCATTTTGTCTATAGTAGGGCTACACCGCACTATGAAAAAGTAGTTTGATAGTTTTATAGATTATCAAAATTGACAAAACAAATCTGGTGTGAAATGCTCACACGACTTTCTATTGCCATTGTAAAAAATGAAACAACAAACCTAAGTTTAACCATGAGTAAACAATGAAAATTGAAAAACATAACCTAATTTTAATCATGAGTGAATGACTCAAAATGAAAATCAACCTTAGTTCGGCGTAATAATACGGAAAATCACTAATTGAAACTAAACTATATAGGTTCTGTAAAAGAAAATGTTTAGAATAAAAGTTGTAGATGTTTTTATTTCGTATGAGTTTGTTTGTTATGCATTATTGGCTTAAAATGCATTAAAAACCACAATTTCAAAAATTACCCCCTCCCCCCAACCACCCCGTCAGTCCTGTAACTAACAGGTTGAGAAAGACTACCCTAATTCAATAGTTCAACCCCAACAATACATCATCCCTTGCAATGTTTCGCGGTTGAGCGCCGGTGCAAATTGTTAGCCAAAATAATATTATAATAGGTTGAGTAATAAACATTTTAAGCGGATTTGATTGGTGGAGGAGAAACAGACAGCATCGGTACCCATTGATGTTTGTTCTGTGGTGGAACGCACCCTCGAGCAAAATATTCCATTTCCGGGAGTCACTTACATAGAATGGTAGTATGTTGTTTGGTTGCAGGGAATGCTCTTTAATACTCTTGATTATTAATTTCAACAACAAAGACACTAATCCTATCTACCGGATATTATTTAATCAACTAATTGTACTAGTACTACAATAATTACGCTAGAATGCGCTCGCTACCCATTAGCAAATGATTTTCGCAGCAGGCCGCTTGGTATTGTACTGACTATTAAGGGGTTATCTTTCATCTCTAGTTTTACCGAGGCGGGGGAATATTTCTTATGTAGGTATTTTTGTTTACCCGTAACAGACAGGTGGAGTGTCAAATTATTTACTCTCAATCTGTTTATGGCAGTGCTAAAATAAAAAGTTCTGTTTCTTATCACATGTTCAGCCAATTAAATGCCTGAATCATTCAAGAGCAGAAGAGGTAGAGGTGTAAAAGACACTGATCAGAGTTATTTCCTCTGAAAGTAATTAATTTCATTATACAGCTAGACTTTGTGGTGAATGAAGTGAAGATGTCGTTTACAGGGTGGAAAATATGTGCTTTTCGGAGGGCCCGGCATGCTGATAAGCGTACTTTTCCACTAAGCGAGGAAGACAATGGTAAACCACCTCACTCCTCGTTTTTACTTAGTAAAACCTCTACAGGTTCAAACCAGCCTTTCGGCTGATGACCTAAGCAACAACAGGTATTCTTGCAGTATTTCTAACGACAAAAACGGGAAAATATTTTTAAAAGATCATACATCAATACTTTTCAAGTTAACGTTGAAGTGTTTTTCCTTTTTCAAGTTAACCTTAAATTATTTATTGACAACTATTAAATTATTTATTAACATTTAATTTAATTATGTTAAATTAATTTAATGATGTCATGAACTCAATAATTTATATTTCATTATTACATGCAGTAACAATATTGAGAAAAAGCAATCTATTTACCCTACCTATATTTAACCTTAACATGAAGAATATTAGTGTAGGATTTTTAAAAATATTTTCCCCGTTTTTATCGTTAAAAATACTGTAAGGTTGCCGACGAAATATTCAAAAAATGTGAAAAATTATGCTACGAGGGTGAATAACAGAAAAGACTCCACACAACTTTTTCTTGCAAATGAAAATAATTACCAATATAACCTAACATTAGAAATACACAAAAAATTAACTTCAGTAATCATAACCTAATTTTAATCATGAGTGAATGATGCAAAATGAAAACCAACCTCAGTTTGGATTAATAATACGCAAATCATTCTTTCGCGCTAAACTAGGCTCTGTAGAGAAAAATGTTCTAAATAAAAATTGTAGATCTTTTAATTTCTTATAATTTTGATTTATACTCTTTTGTCGTAAAATGCATACTAAGACCGAAATCTTAAAACAATCCATTTTTTTTACAGATTGTCATGAAAAAATCATAAAATCACAAATTACCGCTAAGCTAAGCGTTATACAATGAAATGTTGAAATAAAAGTTGTAGATTTTTAAATTTTCCACAACTTTAATTGTATACAATTTTTTCGTCAAAATGCAAATTAAGGCCGCAATCATGAAAAAAATATTTTTTTCTACGAGAGAACAGCCTCCCCAAGAATTTCAGCAGACCATGGCGCCTACCCTATCTTGTAGAGCAACAAAATGTAGTAAATGAGATTATTTTACAAGGAATGGTAGGAGCTATTTTTGAGAAAATCGCAAATAAGTGAAAAATAACACGAATAAACTACTACTACTTCCAGTTGACCGATTTTGATGAAATGTTCATGTCGGTCCGGTAGTCGTATCTAACTTAAACATAACTATCTAACTTAAGTATCTAACTTAACTTTCAACTTCGAACTATGTTCCGGTCTTGAGATATTTTGTTCACACACACCAATCACTAAAAACAGGTTTTTTTTGGGTTCAGAGGTTTGGAAACGTGTATATCCGGTGGAAACTCGATTTTGAAAAATTGACATGAAAAAATACTTTCCTTTCTATATATTCATATAGGCAAGAGTAAGTAAAAAACAATCTTACGAATAATTTCTATTGGAAAATAAAAGGAATTGTGTTTATTATATTTATGAAAATCGTATAATTATTTATGGAGAATTTCAAAATTGGTACAAGGAATTGCAGTCCGATTAATATAGTTTTTACACATTTCCACAACTTCTTCCCATAATTTCTTTTTTATATCTCTCTTGCTGTATTTTTTGTAAGATTTATCCCACATTCTGTGTACTTCACTAATTCTTACGTTGTTTTACATATCTAAACTATACGAAAGGAAAAACGTAAATTCCAAAGCGAACTATCCACCTGTACACGCGCGGGTGGCTTGATTTGCTTTGTTTCACTCGCTCCTCGCACAAACACGTTCGTACACGTGCGTGTAGTTGGTAGGACTGTTTGGTTTGGTGGCATTTCTCTCACCACCTCCCCTCCAATTGGTTGCCAGAAGGCATAGGTCCAAAGGAACTCTTAATTTGTTCAATTGTGACGGCGACAGTCACCTAAAATTTATCTAAACTAAGTTATAAAATTAAAACTAATTCGAGGGCGAGTTGGAGCCAAGTCGGAAGACCTGGGGAGTGTGTTCTGCTCGCCCTCTTGTCATAATGCCTCTAGGGGCTCAAGGCCACCGTAAGAAATTAGAAAAATTGATCCTAACAGTCAAAAGAACCTACAACTAAAGAAATAAAAGAAAAGTTAGAACCTGAAGTCGCCTTATTACCAGCAAGTGTGGTCCACCAATATAAATTTAGCTCGGTGTCAGCGAGTCGAGATGAGACATGCGTATTCACCTATCCGTTGCCGGACACCCCTCGGCCAGCCACGCCCATTCCGAAGGAATTTAAGCAGCATAGTGGCTCCGGAGAGCCACCCAGGAAACCACAGCCCCTTAAAGGCCAACCCAAATGAGTGGGTGCGGTCACTCCCCTCAGTACTTGTGGAAACGTTGGACGAGTCATCGTCGAGCTCGTTACCCAGCTAATGCTTACCGAGTCAGCTAATGCTTACTAGTCGATATTAGACAGCTTTTCCCTTAGTAATCTACATGACGACGGTAGAACGTAGCTACCTCGTCAAGGAACCCCCACACTGACCGAGCATGCACCTCGCGGCACAAGCTCGAGCGTTCCATGAGAGGCCAATTTTCCCCTTGGCTTTGTAGCTCCAGGGTCAGCCAGTTTCTTGACCCTCCCAGAGCGGGGCAATCGTACAATAGATGGTTGCGCAATTGGACCTCCTTTTAGACGCAAGAATCATCATCTAGTAGGCAGAACCGCTTCAAATATGCTGCAAACTCACCGTGACCAGTGAGGACTCGGACACCCGAAGTCCTTATTGAAACAGTAGAAGTGTACCATCCCCCCATCTCTTGTATGAATTCATACAGAGACCTTCCCTCATGCGAGGTGTCCCAATCGCGCTGCCACGCTTCAAGAGCGAGAGTTTCAACTGTCTTTTTAAGAGCAGGGTAGGGCAACAAATTGACGGCATTAACATTACCCAGTCCCGGGAGATCCTGGTCATGACCCGCCATAGTGACTCGAAACCTCTCACCAAATATCGCGGCTTCCTGCCCCCTTCGCAGTCTCTACATAGCAGCATACACTCTCACTTAAAACTCCGCCGGGAGAGTCTTTCCCGCAACGGTTTCCTGGTCATGACCCGCCATAGAGACTCGAAACCTCTCACCAAATATCGCGGCTTCCTGCCCCTTTCGCAGTCTCTACATAGCAGCATACACTCTCACTTAAAACTCCGCCGGGAGAGTCTTTCCCGCAACGGTGTAGCCTCAAAGGAACATGTACTAAAAGCATCAGTGCAAACCAAAAGGGCTCTGCGCTAGGCGCTCCTTAAATTTTGAATGAGTCCTCTCTTTAAGTTCAAACGGTGAGCCCATACTGCAGCCGCGTAGGTCACCATGGTTTCGGACACTCCTTTTTAGATCATACTGAGGCTGCCCGCAGACAGACGGTAGAACGTAGCTACCTCGTCAAGGAACCCCCACACTGACCGAGCATGCACCTCGCGGCACAAGCTCGAGCGTTTAATGAGAGGCCAATTTTCCCCTAGGCTTTGTAGCTCCAGGGTCAGCCAGTTTCTTGACCCTCCCAGAGCGGGGCAATCGTACAATAGATGGTTGCGCAATTGGACCTCCTTTTAGACGCAAGAATCATCATCTAGTAGGCAGAACCGCTTCAAATATGCTGCAAACTCACCGTGACCAGTGAGGACTCGGACACCCGAAGTCCTTATTGAAACAGTAGAGGCGTACCATCCCCCCATCTCTTGTATGAATTCATACAGAGACCTTCCCTCATGTGAGGTGTCCCAATCGCGCTGCCACGCTTCAAGAGCGAGAGTTTCAACTCTCTTCTTAAGAGCAGGGTAGAGCAACAAATTGACGGCATTAACATTACCCAGTCCCGGGAGATCCTGGTCACGACCCGCCATAGTTACTCGAAACCTCTCGCCAAATATCGCGGCTTCCTGCCCCCTTCGCAGTCTCTACATAGCAGCATACACTCTCACTTAAAACTCCGCCGGGAGAGTCTTTCCCGCAACGGTGTAGCCTCAAAGGAACATGTACTAAAAGCATCAGTGCAAACCAAAAGGGCTCTGCGCTAGGCGCTCCTTAAATTTTGAATGAATCCTCTCTTTAAGTTCAAACGGTGAGCCCGTACTGCAGCCGCGTAGGTCACCATGCTTTCGAGCACTCCTTTATAGATCATACTGAGGCTGCCCGCAGACAGACTTCAGTCCTTCTGAGCAATTCCCCGCAACTTATGCATTACACCAGCAGCGTCCGTCACAACCTGCGTGACGTGGTTACTAAACAGCAACTTATCATCGAGCAGAACACCAAGGTACTTATGGACTCTGACTCAACTTAAACTGGCCCCTTTATAACGAACTACCGGGTTCCGACTGAAAGACAATTTTTCCGTGTTCCTCAGAAGCATATACTTCGTTTTGGCAACACTTATTCTTAAGTTATGTTCGTCCATCCATCTTTCGACCAGGGTCATCACCAACCCGCAACGTTCCTCCAGCTGTGGCCGCGACCTCGAAACCTCTCTCCGAAGATCTCGGCTTCCTGCCCCCTTTGCAATCTCTACATAGCAGCACGCACTCTCACTTTAGAATCCGCCGGGAGATCCTTTCCCGCAACGGTAGTAGCCTCATAGGAGCATGTACTAAAAGCTCCAGTGCACCAGTACACGCGCGTGTAATGGTAATTGGTTTTCTGGCATTTCTCCCACCACCTCCCCTCCAATTGTTCGCCAGAAGGCATAGACCTAGAGGCCGTTCCGTAGAACTCTTTATGTATAATGTGACGGCGACAGTCACCTTACAAAAAAAAAATAAGTTAAAATAAAAGTTCGAGGGCGAGTTGGAGCCAGGTCGGCACGACCTGGGTAATGTGTACTGCTCGCCCTCTTGTCAAGGGTGACTCTTGCGCCTCAAGGCCCCCGTAAGAAATTAGGGGTCCTCACAGTCAAGAAATATTACGAAGAAAACTAACTAATAATTATAAAATTATAGTTAGGACCTAAAGTTGCCTTAAAATTTGACCAGCAAGTGTTTGTTCACCATTCTTAAATTTTTATAACAGCACCTTCTACTTCATCCGAGACAACTCCCTTAATTATACTACCTGACGAGGATAGAACACGCGCGTGTAATAAAGTGTGATTCATAACCACCGTCGTTACTGTTAATGTATAAAAAAAACTCTGGTAAACGCGCACACGCTTCATTTGTAGCCGCACGCTAAGGCTGGAATTTTTTTTATAATTCCATTTTTACCGATTTTAATGTGCAAAATATAGAAAATTACTAATTAACGCTTCACTAATCGTTCTATGAAAAATCTGGTGTGAAACATTCACATGACTTTCTCATACTAATTTAAATAATGACCACTGTAACCTAACATTATAAACATACATATAATAAACAACGTAAAATTAAAAATGGCCGCCCCCGTGACGTGGTGGATACCGCGCTAGCCTACAAAGCGAGGTATCGGGTTCGATTCCCGGCTAGGGTCTGAAAATTATAATTTGCCATAAGCCATGATTACAGTTTCGTAATCCACCGTAGACACTAATAATGCGACATTGCTTATCGGTCATTGTTCAGAAAGAGTGCAAGTGCGCCTAAAGAAATTTCGCTTAAAAGATGTCTGCATATTTTTTATTTATTTCCCATTGCTTACAAGAAAATATCATTACAAAATAAATGTTAATTTCCTTAATTTTACTCTGATAACCTAAAAACTATTTATTTTAATTCGTGGTTGGAAAATTAATCCACCCAACTATGGTTTCCCATGTTCAAGGGTAGATCAACTCAGTGCTTCTTTCTTTATTAACTACTGCAACTACTACGGTAATATATTAGTGTGTTAGTAATTACAACTACAAGTTAGATACTAATTAAACTACCAAGACATTTTTATTAAAAAAAAAAATATTTATGTTATTATATAATTGCATGTACAAATATGCCCATAACAGACAGATGGAGTGTCAATTTATTTATACTCAATCTGCCCGTTGCAGGGCTAAAATAAATAGTTCTGTTTCTTATCACATGGTCAGCCAAATTACTGACTAAATCATTTAAGAACAAAAGAGGTAGAGGTGCAAAAGACACTAATCAGAGTTGTCTTCTCTGAAAGTAATGAATTTCATTTTACAGCCAGACCCTGTGGTGAATGAAGTGAAGGTGTCATTTGCAGAGTGGAAAATTATGTGCTTTTCAGAGGGCCTGGCATGCTTATTACCGTACGTTTTCACTCAGTGAGTCGTGGCAATGGTAAACCACCTCACTCCTCGTTTTACTTAGTAAAACCTCTACAGGTTCAAACCAGCCTTTCGGCTGATGACCAAAACAAACAACAACATGTACAAATGAAAAACAAAGCAAATAATAATATATGCAAAACAAAAGAATTTATTTAAAAATATAAAACTAAAATTGAAACAGGTAGATGAGCTCACAAAACTAATGTTTCTTGGAGTAACCATTTTTTCTACATCTTCTCCGGATGTATTTGATCCGGTTTAACAACTGCTGGATAAATAAGGGTTTACTGTATATAGCCTACATAACAGTCGGACTGAAACCAATAAAAAACGAGCAGGAGAAAGAAAAGTAAAATCATACTGATTACGTATTCTTAGAAGAATTTTTAAAAAATGAGGCTGTGATATTTTATGAGTAATGTAAGGGTGAATATACAGTTGATCTTCCATAACTCGAATTTTCTACAATTCGAATTAAATATTTTATTTCCTTAAGATTTACTCGTTAATTTACGTTAAAATGAGTGTCAATAACTCAAACTTTTTGCCTGAGATTTTTTCTTAAATCAAATCCTTTTTTGTTTTTAACCCAAATCAGTACGAAAATATTTTGTAGCCTGAAATAAAAGAAGGTGTATTAAATTGTCTACAAGAAGTACGCATAAAACTTTCCCACATCAGGTGTAGACTTAATGCTCCGAGAAAATTCAGAACAATTATCGATGCAACATGATTACACCAAATTTAAGTCCAGCAGTAGAAGGCTTGAAAAAACTGTCAATCTGTATGGAATCGTTCAAAAGGTTATTTGTGATTAAATTGCCCCAATTTCTAACAAATACTGCTTTTTTTGGTTTAACGTCCGACTGTTCTGCAATTACTGCTAATGCAGACGGTGAAGGATGAAATTATTTTTTGTAACGTAAGAAAATATGCCGTGCCTGAATGGGATTCGAACCCGAGACCGCATGACATAACGAAGACTGCTAAAATGATAACCAATCAATATAACTACTTCCCCTTATCAAAAGTTACAGCACACATTTGTTTAACCTCTTGAGGGACAAGTTAATTTTGAAATTTAACCATAACCTCGCTCTGAAAAACAAGCAATTACAAATGAATTTTGTTGTTTAAGTCATCAGCAGAAAAACTGGTTTGAACCTGTAGAGGCTTTACTAAGTAAATCGAGGAGTGAGGTAGTTTACCATTCGCTTCCTCACTGAATTGAAAAGTATGGTTAACAGTATCCCAGCCCCTCTGAAAAGCACGAATTTTCCAACTTACAAATGACACCTTCACTTTATTCACCACAGAGTCTGGCTGTATAATGAAATTCATTACTCTCAGAGGAGATAACTCTTGATTAGTTGCCTTTACGCCTTTACCTCTTCTGATCTTAAATGTTTAAGTCAAATAATTGGCTGACCATGTAATAAGAAACGGAACTATTTTTTGTAGCCCTGGAACTAGCAGATTGAAGCAACTAATTTAACACTTCACCTGCCTGTAGTGGGCAGTTCGTATGAATAACAGCTCATAAGGCAACAAGAGAGCAGTGCATCTAACAAAGGTTTTAGGGTAAGCGGACAGTGAACGCTGGTTGCTGGTCGCAGGTGCTGATTCACGCTGGTGAGCGTGCATAGTGGGAACATTTGTAACTATGCACTTATGCACTTAACCTTCATTCGGTTGTCGGTATTCAACATGAGTTCCAATAGCAGCAGCAGTGATGATGAATTATTTTTAATGGAAAACGTTTACACGAAATTATTGTAAATTAAAGACGTTACCGTTAGTGACATTAATAAGAACAGAAAATTGTACGGCGAGTATCGTCATCTTTTCCCGCAATTAAAAAAAGATAGACAGGTTTTTTTAATACATGAGAATGACTGTGGAAACGTTTAATTTTATATTGTCAAAAGTAGAACTTTGTTTACAAAAACAATGATGCAACCAATAGCCCTTTTTTTTAATTCCTAATATGTGTACGTTGCAATCTGTTCAATTCAGAACAATAAGCAACCCCATGACCCAATGAGATGAGGATGATGTGTATGACGTGTAAATGAGGTGTAGTCTTGTACAGACTCAGGCCGACCATTCCTGAGAGAGTATGGTTAATTGAACCCCAACCATCAAAGTACACCGGTAACTACTGTCTAGCATTCAAATTCGTATAAAAGTAACTACCTTTACTAGGATTTGAACCAGGAGCCTTCGTCTCCGAAAATAAGCTGTTAAACAGCTGATTTTGGTGACGACTTTACCTCTAGACCAACCCGGTGGGTTAAATATAGCCCTATTACAGGAATAAACACTTGTGATTACTTTGAGGTACATATTTTGAACATTTTGACTACCGATATTCAATATTATAAAGCATTGTTTGGCCAGTAATAATCCTTTCAAGTTATTTTTATAAACCTATGTTATTATAATTAATTAAAAAGTTGTTATTATTTATGAATACGTATTATACGACGCCAAGTATATTAGCAACCTACCAGCAAGCAGCAGGCAGGTTTATCCAAAACAAACCCGTGAGCTGATATGCGCACATGACCAATGCGCAGGTTTTCCCTCCAGCGTTTACTGTGAGACGTCCGATTAAAATAAAATGGCCTATTCCTGCTAGCAGGCTCCCGCTTGTAAGCGACCAGCGACCAGCGACCTGCGACGAGCGTTCACTGTGCGCTTACCCTTAGCCAACATATATGTCAATGTCCGACAAGAGGTTTTAATGTCATTAAAACAGAATTATTGTTTAATTTTTAACATTATCTTTGAAAACTGTTCAAAATTTTATAAGAACTGATAAAAATTTTATAGTTTTGTTGTCCTGTATTTCAAATTTTCTTTAACTCGAATTAGTTCCAGTTCCGTACGTGGTTCAAGTTATGGAGATTCAACTGTATAATATTAAAGGGCAAGCGGGATGAAAATAGCGGTGGTGGTAAGGGAGGGGAGGTGTATGGGGTCGTTCGTAGATGGAGAACTTGTGTAGTGGTCACGGTGACTCGCCTTCTACTAGCATTGTAAAGTGCTTGGCCACATTACATTGTATGATATGATATGTATGACGTCATAACTCTTTCCTTATTTTGTGACGTCACTTTAACTACAATAATCCATTACCTTTAAATTAATAATAAAAAAATTTATTTTTCTGTTACCGGACGTTAGCGGTGGCTCGTTGGAAATTTATTAATTTCTTACCGTAATTTCATCTGTCTATGAAGAATGACGGAACGGAAAATTGTAATTAAACAAGGAAAATACAGTCCATTCGACATAGCAAGATAGTATTATTGTGCGGTTCCAAGCTCAGTGTAGTTGCGGGGTGAAGGGTACGGGTGAGGTATAATGAATGAGTGACGCATGCTGGAAGAACAATATTGTTGTATTGTTCTGAAATTTAAAAATTTAAATTTAGAAATTTAAAAAGTTTAAAATAAATTTTGTATACTCTGATACAAAACATTCGTTTTCAAACTTTCCGTATTTAACATATTTGTTTGTATTTAATTTATTTATTTATTTACATATTTTGATATAAATCGGTAAGCTAAATATTAAGAATCCGACCAAGTTGATAACCCGGTAGGTATTTGTTAAATTAATGCGCCGGATGATAAGAATACTTTATTAGTCTAGTTAGACCAAAATATAGTACACGCTACCACTACAAATGCAGCAGCTGTGAAACACTGATAACACTCATTCATTCTCGCATTACTATAACAACGCAATGCATTCCACAACAACTACACGGAGCTGGAACTCGAGCAATAGTTAAATGGAATAAAGAACAGATAGAATTTTGTAATGTGCTTATGCATCAGTGCTACCACTAACAGAGAATTTTCTTTCTGTTAACTTCCCTGTGAGTGAATGAAAGCGTTTTAAAAGATACATTAATAATGGGAAAGAAAAAATAATACACACGGAAAATAGAAATCAATTTATTATATTATTATTAATTAAAAATTAATTATTTAATATTAATGTATTAATTAATCACGTCTTGTGTATTGAAGGCACGGGTTACTGAATGCAAGAATGATAAATGCCAGTAAAATAATTATGACGAAAATCCGTATAATTTACAAAATTTCAAAACAAAGATTTATATTACCTATAATAATAATTATTATTATTTATCTATTCCCATAATATTACACATTAGATAAAAAAATTACGATAATACAAATTGTCTTACAGTAAACTATTAGCATATTACGCTAGAGGTGGTGGAAATTATCCCATCCAATTATGGACAAAACCATGTACTAAGATGAGTTGGAAACTTTCACATAAATATCAAAAAACTAAAGTAATAACTATTACTGTAGCAGTAGAATTCAAAATCTACTATACTCACTTACTACATTAACTTAACTAACTTAACCAATACTTTACTATTTACTAAGATTTCGATTGTATCAATTATGATACATTACATTTTAATAATAATTAAACTTACACTACTTTTAATAAAAAAAACATAATTTAATTCAACCTAAAATTTATTATTGCATTTAAAAACAATAAAAAAGTAAAAATATATACTATTTAATTTTCCTCTTTTCTCTTTAGTTGCATTTACATTTAAATATTGCTAACCATTTTTGTTATTTTCTCTCTACCTGTTTTGGCTATCCATTTATTTAGTTCCTTATGAAATTTTAAACCCATTAGATTTTTTAAATCTGTCGGGAGAAGGTTATATTATATGTTTTGTGCCAAGTGCTCAAAATGACGCTGGTAAAGGAGCAATTCTCGCTCTCTCCGATAAGAGCAGATCTCTGTTTCATGTGTGGTACTGATGCCCTCTATTTTGAAAGTTACTTACGTTCACTTGAAGTCTTTTAATTATTTCTTTCACGTACAGTTGTCTTATACAGGGTGATTCACGAAGATATGCAGAAACTTTGGGAGCCCATTGTACATGTAAAAATAATGAAAAACGTTTATATAAAAATGGGTCCAAAAATGCTTCGTTACCGAGTTACGGCTAGCGAAAGATTTCTTCCGGATTTAACCTTACCAGGTGAAATGAGGTCTTTCTGAAATTCTGGTAAGGTAGATTAAGGGGAGAATTCAATCGTTTCTTATGGTTTTTGACCTGATAAATTGAATAATACAGGTCCCAGAACTGTAAGTTAAATAGTTTTTGAGAAAACCAGTGTCAAATGCATAAAATGGAGTGAAAAAAAAACTTATTTTTTCATCTTTGTTTTTCCGGTTAATTTTACCCTGTACTGTTATGAATAAAAATTAATTTAATCAAACATCTATTCGCTTTCTGTGTACTTTATTTACACCGGTTTGTTCAGAATAAAATTTTCTACATGTTTTTTTTTCAAAAATTTTAACTGTTTCTTGGTGAAATAACAAAGTTATTCTTGCCCAAAGATGAAAAAATGTGTTCCACTCCATTTTTTGCATTTAACACGGGTTTTCTTAAACACTATTTATCTTACAGTTCTGGGACCTGTTTTATTCAATTTATCAAGTCAAAACCCATAAGAAATGATTGAAGTTTCCCCTTAATCTACCTTACCAGAATTTCAGAAAGACCTCATTTCCCCTGGTGAACTGAAATCCGGGCGAAACTTTCGCTAGCCGTAACTCGGAAACGAAGCATTTCCGGACCCATGTTTATATGAACTTTTTTCATTATTTTTACATTTACAATGAGCTCCCAAAGTTTCTGTATATCTTCGTGAATCCATCTGTATCCATGACATTGAAATCTGTATATCTGCTCCGTTGAATATCTACGCGGTTTATTAGATATCACCTTTAAAATACTTCTTTGTGTTCTTATCAGTGGTTCCATATAACAATGAACAGCTTCAGCCCAACCCACTATACCATAAGCCAAAAGTGACTGCACAATGGCAAAGTATACTACTTTTAATGTTCCAATATTAAGTACCGGTATTAATTTCTTGAAAATATAAATAGCTCGTCTAAGCGTCTTGCATAAGATGTGAATGTGCTCATCCCAACGAAGCATGGAATCGATTACGATTCCCAAGTATTTTATCGACGGCTTTTTTTGTTAACCTCTGGCACTGACAAGTGGCTAAATCATTGCAATTATGAATGACTAATTTCAGAGTAACAAGTTGACCTCGTGCGTTCGCTAAAACCATATAAAATGGGTATTCTGTACATTAAGTGAAAGCAAACTCTTATTTAACCATCTGATAACTTTTCTTAGTCCTTCTGCCTTTTTTTGAGCCGTGAGCCAATCTAGTCCCGAAAACAGTAACACCGTATCATCAGCAAAAGCAACGATAGATCCATTTATCTTAAGCTTACATAGAGGATTTATAAAAATCTGAAAGAGGATCGGACCGAGAACTGTACTCTGTGGTACTCCGTATTCCATGTTTAATCTGTCACTTAGTTGTTCATTCACTCGTACCCTCTGAGATCGTTCTGACAGGTAGCTCTTAAATAAATTCAACGCCACTCTCCTTACGTCATAATTTCTTAATCGTGCTAGCAACAATTCATGAGATACGGTATCAAAAGACTTCCTATATTTTCCTATTATTTGTAAGAATAAATAAAAGGAAATTTCACTTTTGAAAAGGGACTTTTTATTCTGAAAAAGTTTCACCATTCAGAGACTTACCATCGTGCTATTTCGAAAGGACTGTACTATCTTTTACTTTATCTTGCCCCATTTTTCACACTATACTAATTTTCAATTACGGACATTCAGTATGCATACGTATCCGTACATTTAGAGCTGATGAGCTCAGAATGTACGCATTGCCCCCTAACCACTTCATAGCCAGTCAATGACTTTCCACCAATGTTGCCAACACTTGCTTTTGAAGCTTTGTTACATGTTTCGTCAGCCAATTTTTTTTTGCTCTTTCAATTACAATTGTAATCTGTTGTTTCGGTCATCTGCCGAGAGGCTGGTTTGAAACTGTAGAGGTTTTACTAAGTAAAACGAGGAGTGAGGTGGTTTACAATTGCCTTCCTTACTGAATGGATAAGTACGCTTATCACTATGCTGTACCCTCTGAAAAACACATATTTTCCACTCTGTAAATGACACCTACACTTTATTCACCACAAGGTTTGGCTGTATAAAGAAATTCGTTACTTTCAGAGGAGATAACACTGATTAGTGTCTTTTACACCTCTACCTCTTCTGTTCTTAAATGATTCAGTCATTTAATTGGCTGACCATGTGATAAGAAATAGAACTATTTCTTTTAGCCCTGCAACGAACAGATTGAGTGTAAATTATTTGACACTCCACCTGTCTGTTATGGGAAGAATTATAACCTATAAACATGCAATTAGATGATTATAATTTGTTATAAAGTATTGCATGTTAACGCGCTCTGTAATCTATGTGTTCAGTACGAACTGCAAGAATTGAGTAAACTACTACGGCTCTTATGCGCATGCGCGCGTAATATTTGTCAGGCTGAAACATTTATACGATCTGACAACGCAGGTAAACGTTATGATCGGTCTAATCGCATGGAACAGCAGAGCTCATCAACCGTGAAAAGCATTATAATCAGCGGTTTACCCGCTGACTTGCTGCAACGACCTTATCACTAGACCAACCTGGTGGATTACAACTCTTTTTTTTAATCCCTAAGTGTGGAGAGCGTACGTAAGCAACCCCATGACCCAACTAGATGAGGATGATATCCCGTTGTTTGGGGCATCAGCCAAAAGACTGGTTTGAACCTCTAGAGGCTTTACTAAGTAAAAACGAGGAGTGAGGTAGTTTACCATACCTTCCTCACTAAGTAAAAAAGTATGCTTATCAGCATCCCAAGCCCTCAGAAAATAGTTCTATTTCTTATCACATGGTCAGCCAATTATATGAATGAACTATTTAATAACAGAAGAGGTAGAGGTTTAAAAAGTCACTAGTCAGGAATGATGTAAAATTATTTTTCGACTAGTCGTGAATGATGTAAAGGTGTTATTTGCTGGGTGGAAAGTAGATGCTTTCCAGAGAGCCTGGCATGATGATATGCCTACTTTTCCACTCAGTGAGAAAGGCAATTGTAAACAACCTCACTTCTCAGTAAAACCTCTGGAGGTTTAATTCAGCCTTTTGACTGATGACCTAAACAACAACAAATAATTATTATCAGTTTAAAGGAAGTTTGTTTGTTATATCATATAAGTATGTTTGTAGTCAGATCCCGAAAGAACTTGGAATAGATGTTAAAATATGATAATACTAAGTATAAATAAAAGAAAATATATTAAAAAAGTTGATGTGGTTGCCGTAAATTTATTTCTACTTTTGTTTTTTTTTTATGGTTCTGTCTAATATGAAGTCACTTTACATAGTTAAGAGATGTAAAATTATAAATGAGAGGACAAATGAGAAATAAAATAATATTAGAATGAAAGGGACTGAGCGGTTGAGTTAAGGGCAAAAGGCAAAAGGCAAAAGGTCGGACAAAGAAGGAACGGTTTCCGGGTGTTAATGGCAGGCGACCGAACAGAATTGTCCTCCCTTCATGTTCTTTCCTCAACAGTTTCCCCCGTTAATATGACACTCTTCGTTACCCTCTTTGAAGACGGAGGAATCGTGCTTCCATTTAAAAGCGCATCTCCCTCCTTTTGCTCGCGTTCCATTATCGAGCAAAAAGGCTAACACTACAATGGCAACAGACGATGTCGATGCAGGCTGACTAAGAGAACCAAGTTAAAGTCTTCTTCGTTAATAACTTTCTCCTCAGTTTCAATCGAGGAATTGTTTCCTCGCCGGTCGGTCCACCCTCGACCCACATCTTTCTTCCCGTCTATCCTCTTTCACAGTTTCCTCTCATGCAGTGGTTCCAAATTACTCAATCTACTTACTACTCAAAGACTTCGAGGTGAGCCTTTTTAGAATGTCGGACCTCAACGTTATCTTAATTTTCATGCATTCTTTCGTTTAGTATAAACCCAAAAAGTATTATGACTATCAAAAATTTTTTATACACTAATTCCATCTGTTGTTCTTTAATACTCGACCCCCTACAAGCCAAAACGTTATCTCGTAATATCGGTTTTTGCCCATAACAGGCCGGCGGAGTGTTGAATTATTTGCGCTCAATCTGTTAGTACCAGGTCTAAAAAAAATAGTTCTGTTTCTTATGGCCGGCCAATTATAAGACAATATTAAACGCTTCAGGAGGCAGCTGACATGCATTTCATAGAGTAATACTCCATACGCCCACCAGTCTACTGACTTACCATAAGGCTGGTACAGGATTATCTGAAATTTAAATCGTTGTAAATAAATAACTATACATTTATTGTATAAAAGGGCTGCAAAAATAGTTCTGTTTCTTATCACATGGTCAGCCATATTCTTCTTCTTCTTCTACCTATTACGGATTAGGCGTAACGCCTGTTCCAGCTTCATGCCATCTCTTTCTGGGTCTCCCCAGGCCTCGTCTTCCTTCCGTTTAATAGTTTACCGCCCTCACCGTAATCCTGTCTGGCGGCATTCTCTCGACGTGGTTCGTCCATCTGTCTCTGTACTTGGACACTTTTCCAATCAGCGATTCCTCTCTACCCAATTCTCTCCTTATTTCACTGCTACGAATCTGCTCTCTCAAGTAACATCCCTTCACTGCCCTCATGAATCTCATTTCTGCAGCCTCTATCTTTCTTAACTGAGCTGATCGTAGCACCCAAGACTCACTGCCGTACAACACCAAAGGCACCGCCATCACATCGTATAATCGCAATTGTGTTTCCCTTCGAGATTTCCTCCTAAAGGTCCTCTTGATTAAACCACAAACCGACTGAAATTTATTGACCCTCCGCAATATCTCGTTATCGTCTTTGTATGTGATACTGCAACCCAAGTAAACGAATTCGGAAACTTGCTCTAGAGTCTTGTCGTTCAAAACTATCTTTGATCGTATTGGGTCTTTCCCAAGGAATGCCATCACTTTAGTTTTGCTTGTCGACAACTTCATGTTATATTCTTTAGCTATTTTATCAAGAAGCAGAACTGATTTTTGAAGATCCACTTCCGAGCTTTGTATTATCACCTGATCATCCGCGTATAAGAGAGTATTAAGATATGAATCTCTGGTTATTTTTATGCCTAGCGGAGCTTCTTGTTTCCATCGCCGTATTGCATCGTCTGTATAAATATTAAAAAGTGTTGGTGAGAGGCCACATCCTTGTCTTAAACCTAAAGTTATTTGTGTACTTCTTGTCAATCGATCGCCTAACGCTAACGATCTTCGTCCCTTTATAAATACTCTTTACCACTTGAATTAAGTGTAGCGGGTAGCCTCTCCTTTCCATTATCTGCCATAACAACTGACGGGAAACTTTGTCGAACGCCTTTTCTATATCAACAAAAGCTAGGTGCGTTTCCAGATTAAATTCCACTCGCTTTTCTATAACCTGCTTAATGGTGAATATTCCATCCATAGTTGTCCGGCCTCTTCGGAAACCCTGCTGTTCTTCCAGTAGAATGGCATCTGCGATAGGAGCCAATCTTCCGTTGATTATTTTCCCATAAACTTTGTAGGCTGTGGACAGTAGACTAATCCCCCTATAATTATTGGGGTCTTCTCTATTTCCTTTTTTAAAGATTGGGATGACAACTGATTCCGCCCATTCCTCCGGTATTTCCAGTTTAAGCCAGCATTTGTTAAACAGTTGTAAAAGCCTCAAGTTGAGGAGGAGTCCACCGTACTTTAGAAGTTCAGCGTTGACACCGTCTGTCCCGCAGGCTTTCCTATTTTTTAGTGACGCAACAGCCACTTCCACTTCTTCTAGTGTAAGATAATCTACTGTTGTTGGTTCCTCAACGTCTCTAACCTCCTCCCCTGCTCCTCCTCGCTCATCCAAAGCATCTTAAAATAGCCCAACCACTGCTCCTCATCTATAATGACCAGATCCGCTCTGTCCTTGTCTTCCCTTGTCATTGCCTTCATGACCTTATAAGCCAAGCTTTGTCTTCCATGAATATCCTCCTCTAAGACATCAACAAACCTGTCCCAAGACTCTTCTTGTAGTTTTCTGATCATTGTTCTGGCTCTATTCCTCTTTCTTCTGTAGGTCTGTCCATCCCACTCTGATCTTGACTGCATATACTTCAGATGCGCCTGTCGTTTCTCGTTCACTGCCTGTTCCACATCCTTGTTCAAAAACTTCAACCTATTCTTCCTTCTTCGGAGGATCCTCATCCCTAAAGCCTCCTTTGGTGCTTCATGCAGTGCTCTCTTGATGCTCCGCCATTCCTCATTAATATCGACACTCGTTGGCCTGGTTTTCAGCTGTTCAGCTAGTCTATTTTGATATAGTGTTGTTACACTTTCTTGCTGTAACAAGTCTACCTTGAACAATTGTTTCCCACCTGAAACCGCCGCATGGGACCTCCTCTTCCATCTGGCTGTGATATTTATCGAAGCCACCAGCAGGAAATGATCCGAACTTATATCGTAGCCCCTAAAAACGTGTGCGTCCTTTACATTTCCTTTTAATCGGTCATTCACCAGTACATAATCAATAATAGTTCTCAAACCCCTAGCACTCACATGTAAACACATGTAAACTTATTTATCTCTTTCTTCCTAAAAAATGTGTTTGAGATTTTCAGCTTATTGTAAGACGCAAATTCTCGTAAGTGTATACCATTTCTATTTATGGTTTGTTCTCCGAACATTCCAACTACTCCCTCTATCGGAACATTTTCTACTCTCGCATTCAAGTCTCCCGCGACGATAAGCTGATCCGTTGTTATACCTCTTTACCACTTTCTGTAAATCGTCATAAAATATTTGGGTTTCTTCCTGCTTCCCCTCCTCCGGTGCGTATACGGCCACTACTGTCATGTTTCCTCTATCTGTCTTCATACGTATTGTCAATATTCTTTCACTGACGTAATCATACGAAGTTATCTTCTCTCTCCATTTACTATCCACATATACTGCCACTCCCGCCCTCGCTCTCTCGTTTCCGCTGACACCACTATAAATGGTCAACCACCCATTGACATCTCTTGTACCTCTCTGCTTCTTCTTGGTCTCTGACACAATGGCAATATTAATTTTCCTTTCCTGAAGTATCTTAAGCAGTTCTGCTTCCTTATATGCCAGTCCACCTCTTACGTTCCATGTCGAGATCAATACTGTATCCGTGATTCCAAAATTCTTAATCTTTCTTCGTTTCCCGTTATGTTTATCCGATAATACTGTCCTATCCGAGGCTTTTTGAAGCTTGCCAGTAATAGAAAATCCTCTGGTCACGTTACGAGCGTTACGCAGAGTAGATTAGTGGTAGGGCTGCTACCTCACTGCCTCTAAACTTGCAGGCTTTTCTGTCAGGGTATGCTCCCTTGTGCTCTTCCGCCCTCGCTGCAGTTGGGAAGTCTCCTCCTCCGTCTTCAAGGCCGTTGGCTTTTCCGCCTCAGTTGATCCGCGGGTGCTTATTTGGTAAAAGATTCCTCTTACACCTTTAGCCATATTAAATGACTGAATCTTTTAAGAACAGAAAAGGTAGAGGTGCAAAAGTCACCATTTACAGTTATCTCCTCTCAGAGTAATCAATTTCAATATACAGCCAGACCCTACGGTGAATGAAGAAAGTGTCATTTGCAGGATAGAAAGTAGATGCTTTTTAGAAGGCCCGGCATGATGATAAGCATTCTTTTCCACTCAGTGAGGAAGGCAAAGAAACCACGTCACTCCTCATTTTACTTATTAAGCCTCTTGGCTGATGACGTAAACAACAAACATACATAATGTAGAAAGTTGAGTAGCTTTCTACTCTACCGTAGAAGAGAGGTACGAAATCGATCTACCGTTGAACGTAGAAAACAGTAGTTCGGGAGATTAATTTTCCCACAACACAATGAATTGGCTATATCCTAAGTAAATTCAGATTTAATTTGTGAATTAAGAAAGTAAATAATTTACTTAATTACTATAAAGTAAGTATTTAAATGATTTTTGTGAAGAAATGAAAAATCTGGTGTGAAACACTTACACAACTTTCACTTGACAGTGTAGATAAACATAAACATTATAACTATGTTTAATAATGAGTAAACAATGTAAAATGAGAAATATAAACTTTTTTTAATCATGAGTGAATGACGCTAAATGAAAATTAATCTCTGTTCAAATAAAAAATACGGGAAATCACTAATTGACGCCAAACTAGTGTCTGTAGAAGTAAATGTTCGAAATAAAATCCATACTAAGGCCGCTGTCTTAATCCTACTTTTGACGATTTTGATGAGCAAAATACAAAAAAACCACTAATTGACGCAAAATTAAGCGTTGTAGAAAAATATGTTTAGAATAAAAGTTCTAGGTTTTTAAGGGGACCCGGAATGCCTGTCTCCGTAATGTTAATGTTAGGAACATTTTCTCAAAAACTGTTAGAGTCGTCCTGTCTAATTTTCTTCTGGTTACTTTTCAGGCCATTCTACACCCACTGAATTAGTAGAATTTTGATATTGTAACATTTTTATTTCAATGTTACGTAATTTTAATTTTAATTATTTTCATCTTTTCCTTATTAAGTCTTGCTGCATTTAAAATTTTTGTTATCTTTTATTTCACCGCACTCCGTTATCTCGTTTCCGATTTGTTTTTCGTTATCGGCAATTCTGGCGTGAGTTCCGTTTGAACCTGCTTACTTCTTTTGGTTAATCTGTCTAGTGGGGTGGAGGGGATCGGTGACGTCCAAGGCGAGGTTTCCTTTTGGAAAATTCGTTTCGTCTCGGTC
This sequence comes from Catonia carolina, assembly GCA_035578175.1. Classification (NCBI taxonomy): domain Eukaryota; kingdom Metazoa; phylum Arthropoda; class Insecta; order Hemiptera; family Achilidae; genus Catonia; species Catonia carolina. The sequence goes on from JAQMRL010000004.1 coordinate 9,397,233, forward strand.
TCTTTTGCAATTGGTCTCGACAATGATAGGATCGTGATTCTTTAACAGTGCCGTAAAATTATGGTTATGTACTTTTTCGGGGCGTTATGCTGCCGGTTGCTGGTTAGACCAATTGTTTTCCCGTTTTAAACGGTAAGTCGCTTTTTTCTTTCTCTAGTAGATAAATCCCATTGAAGCCGAAAATGTTTTTTTTTTAAATTTTGTAAACTTGGTAAATTTTGTAAATTTTGTAAACCCTTTTGGGTAATTTAAATTTTTTTTAATTTATACTAAATTTTTAATCGCTCTTTAAATTTTTTTCTTTTCTATGCTGTTGGGGTTTACCTACTACCTTTTTCTTTTATTTGTCTTTTTTGGTGGCCCTCATTTTTCTAAGTCCTGGTTTTCTGCTCTTTGCAGGGACCCAGTTTTGGGGGAGCATCATGTACCCAGTTTTGGGGGAGCACTATTTTCTGTTCTTCTGGGAGAAGATAAATTTCTTTTTGCAACTTATCATCATATGTTTTTTTTACAAAAGGGGACACGTCGCCTTATGATCGGCTTAAACTTGTCCAAAGCTGGTTTTCCTGCTTAACTCTGCTAGGATTGACCTGCTTTCTCTTTTTTAATTTCTTCTTCCTTAAATTAAAATTATTTCTGTTTAACTATTTTGTATAAAATAATAAATTAATTATGGTCTTAATTATTAATTGAATCTTTAAAATGCCTCGTTTTATGTTGGCAAGAGCATGTACTTTGCATAATTCTGTACAAGCGTGTTATAAGCCTGCTGCCTTAAAAATTTGTTAAACTAAATTTTGGCTTTCTTTTTTTAAATTGTAAAATGATACTATTCTTATTTCACATAATTTATTTCATAATCCTTTATTTATGAAAAATTTCTTTTCGGTAACACAAATTCCTTGTGTTACACAAAATTGTAAACTTTTATATTTTTTGTAAAAAAAAACTTTTTCTTTTTAAAATTAAAAGAAAGAAAGAATAAATTTCTAATTATTCAATCCTAATTTAAAAATAATATGCCAAGCATGTTTTTTAATTTCAATTCTTCATTTTATCTGTTAAAATAAAAAAACTGATTGTAATCTATTTAATATTTATTCATAATACCGATTTGGTATTTATCTATATTTTTCTTATTTTTTCTGGATCCAGTTTAATAAAATTTTTCTGAGCTCATCTAATATAATTTTATTAAATTATTTAAAATTTGGAAATTGTAATTAACGCATGATTAACTATGTAACTTTTATTTATCTAATTTAAAATATTTTGTCTTCTCCTTATTAATTTTGCTTAATCTATTATTCAATCTAATTAAATCTTTTACTGCTTTTAATTGAATCTGTTTTTACTATTATAAATCTTTTGTAATATTTTTTTTTAATACCACATCACCGCAGTCTGTTTTGGGGTTTTTCGCTTCCTTTCTCTTTTTTTGTCCCCTCATGCCAATTTTGCTTCGGCAGCGATGCCTTGTCGTTTCGCCTGAGCAAAAGGGGGTCTCAAACAGTGGTAAGCAGAACGCGTGGTTTTTGAACGCTGTTTTGGCGCAGTTGTTCTAAATTACTGTCCTTGTGTTGGCAGTCTTTGGTTCGAGGCGTTTGTTGTCCAAAAGTTGATGTTTTGGCGGCATGTGGGGCCCGTAACATCAATGTTTTATTTTCAGGCATTTTTGTGCCTATTGGTCGCAATTCTGTGTGGTTCTTTTGGGATCTTGCTATTTTCCTGGCAGATCTTGTTTTGTCTTGTTGGCGCAGTTTCTGTTGGCTTGTTTCCTTGTTCTAATTTTGTTAACTTTGTCTTAACTTGTTTATACTGCTGTGGTGTGGCATATATTTATATATAAAAATTTTTTTACTATATTGTACCGTTTTCGGCTACACGGGATTACCTTTGATTTAAAAAAAAAAGGTGGTGTTCTTTTGAATTTCTTTTGAAATTTTTTTTATAACCCTGGTTTTCGTTGCCTAATGTCATCTGTATTTTTCTTTGAAATTTTTTTTTTAAATTTTCCGGTTTACCGTATCCTATTTTTTTTGGTCTTCTAGTTGCTCTAAATTTTTTTTTTGTACTTTGATGTGTCCTGTTAGGCAACTTTAATTTTCCGATGCTGTTCGAGCAAATTTTGTCTTGGTGTTTTGGATATGTGTTTTTTTTTTAAATCGCAGTTCGCTGTTGCAAATTTTTACTGTTGTTCTTTTGAAATGGATTGCTAAATTGTCACAAAAATTTTTAGTGTAGTTTTTTTAACTTGCTGTTTTGGGCAAATAGTTTGTTTATTGTTGCCGTTGCTACGATGTTTTTTTTGATTTTCTTTTGGTGCGGTTGTACAACACATCAAGCCTGATGTGGAAGGTTGGTGTTGTTGTTCGACGTCGTGTCTGTTGGTAGGTGCTCGTGTTTCATCTGTTTTGGTCTTGTTTTAGTTTTCGATTTTCTTACAGCTTTCTGTAAGTTGCCTTTGGTTATGGTCCGGTGGCGTTGTTGCGGTTGTCGCTGTGTGCGAATTTTTGTTTTTTTGGTTCCCCTTTGTTGGTGGCCTTTGTGGTCGACCAACTCCCTTCCCTTGTTGCTTGTCCTTTGTGACGCCCCCCCTTTTTACCCTTTGGTCCCTCTTCGCTCACCTGGTACCTGTTTTCGTCTGTTTGGCTTTGTTGTTTTGCTTTTGTGTTGTTTCTGCTTCAGTTAGCTGGTTTTCCTTCTGGTGTTGCACGAGCCACCTCCTTTTCTTTTGTGATCGCCACTTCTGGTGTGGCGGTTGTGCCGTGTTGTGGTCGATGGTTTTCTTGTGTCGTGGTGAAAGTTTTTTGATCGCCTTTCGTTTCCCGGTTTTTCTTTTACCCTTGCCCCTTTTCCCGAAACCTTATCCCCTTAACCCTTGTGGTGTTGCCCGTTGTGGCTGTTTGTTGTTCCCTTAGGTTGTCCGCGTTCCCGACACCTAATCCCCTGCTTACCCTTGTATACCCTTTACCCTTGATGGTTTTTGGACGAGTTAGGGAGGCGTCCTTAACTTCTCCCGGTGTTGTGGGCCTATTGCCTTGCGCATCCCACTTTCGGGTGTTTCGAGGTTCTGTCCTCAAACCCTGCTTACGCTTCGGCGTCTCTGTGCCTTTGTGCCATGTTTAGTCATTGACTAATTTTGTTTTTTTTGTTTTTGGTTTCGGGGTTGTTTCGATTTGGTCTTTGCTGTGAGATGGTTATCGGGGTTGTTGTATGGGCGACAACTTCCGGTACCATTGTAGTGGAGAGGGGTACTTGAGGTGCTTTCCTTTGTTGGGCGGTATCCTTGAGTACTGCTTCTCGGAGAGGGGTGTCGGGGTATCTTTCCTTAGTTGGGTAGGTACCTCCGATACTGCTTCTCGGAGGGAGGCTTCGGAGTGTCTTTCCTTTGTTGGGCGGACATTTCCGATGCCTGCTCTCGAGGGTCGTTGGTGCTTCCGGGTCTCCATTGGTTCTTCCCTTAGCTGGGTGGACAGTATTGGAGAGGCGGTGGTTCTGGCGCACCCAAAAAAAAAAAAAAAAAAAAAAATTTTTCTCGGATTTGTCGATTGTTTTTCGTCTTTTGCGGTTGTCATTGGGTTGTAAGTCATCGTAGCCGTTCCCCTTGGCTTGGCCAAACAAAGCCTGTTTTCAGGTTTTGTTTGTCCTTGGCGGGGGGAGTCTGTAACATTTTTATTTCAATGTTACGTAATTTTAATTTTAATTATTTTCATCTTTTCCTTATTAAGTCTTGCTGCATTTAAAATTTTTGTTATCTTTTATTTCACCGCACTCCGTTATCTCGTTTCCGATTTGTTTTTCGTTATCGGCAATTCTGGCGTGAGTTCCGTTTGAACCTGCTTACTTCTTTTGGTTAATCTGTCTAGTGGGGTGGAGGGGATCGGTGACGTCCAAGGCGAGGTTTCCTTTTGGAAAATTCGTTTCGTCTCGGTCTCTTTTGCAATTGGTCTCGACAATGATAGGATCGTGATTCTTTAACAGTGCCGTAAAATTATGGTTATGTACTTTTTCGGGGCGTTATGCTGCCGGTTGCTGGTTAGACCAATTGTTTTCCCGTTTTAAACGGTAAGTCGCTTTTTTCTTTCTCTAGTAGATAAATCCCATTGAAGCCGAAAATGTTTTTTTTTTAAATTTTGTAAACTTGGTAAATTTTGTAAATTTTGTAAACCCTTTTGGGTAATTTAAATTTTTTTTAATTTATACTAAATTTTTAATCGCTCTTTAAATTTTTTTCTTTTCTATGCTGTTGGGGTTTACCTACTACCTTTTTCTTTTATTTGTCTTTTTTGGTGGCCCTCATTTTTCTAAGTCCTGGTTTTCTGCTCTTTGCAGGGACCCAGTTTTGGGGGAGCATCATGTACTCAGTTTTGGGGGAGCACTATTTTCTGTTCTTCTGGGAGAAGATAAATTTCTTTTTGCAACTTATCATCATATGTTTTTTTTACAAAAGGGGACACGTCGCCTTATGATCGGCTTAAACTTGTCCAAAGCTGGTTTTCCTGCTTAACTCTGCTAGGATTGACCTGCTTTCTCTTTTTTAATTTCTTCTTCCTTAAATTAAAATTATTTCTGTTTAACTATTTTGTATAAAATAATAAATTAATTATGGTCTTAATTATTAATTGAATCTTTAAAATGCCTCGTTTTATGTTGGCAAGAGCATGTACTTTGCATAATTCTGTACAAGCGTGTTATAAGCCTGCTGCCTTAAAAATTTGTTAAACTAAATTTTGGCTTTCTTTTTTTAAATTGTAAAATGATACTATTCTTATTTCACATAATTTATTTCATAATCCTTTATTTATGAAAAATTTCTTTTCGGTAACACAAATTCCTTGTGTTACACAAAATTGTAAACTTTTATATTTTTTGTAAAAAAAAACTTTTTCTTTTTAAAATTAAAAGAAAGAAAGAATAAATTTCTAATTATTCAATCCTAATTTAAAAATAATATGCCAAGCATGTTTTTTAATTTCAATTCTTCATTTTATCTGTTAAAATAAAAAAACTGATTGTAATCTATTTAATATTTATTCATAATACCGATTTGGTATTTATCTATATTTTTCTTATTTTTTCTGGATCCAGTTTAATAAAATTTTTCTGAGCTCATCTAATATAATTTTATTAAATTATTTAAAATTTGGAAATTGTAATTAACGCATGATTAACTATGTAACTTTTATTTATCTAATTTAAAATATTTTGTCTTCTCCTTATTAATTTTGCTTAATCTATTATTCAATCTAATTAAATCTTTTACTGCTTTTAATTGAATCTGTTTTTACTATTATAAATCTTTTGTAATATTTTTTTTTTAATACCACATCACCGCAGTCTGTTTTGGGGTTTTTCGCTTCCTTTCTCTTTTTTTGTCCCCTCATGCCAATTTTGCTTCGGCAGCGATGCCTTGTCGTTTCGCCTGAGCAAAAGGGGGTCACAATATATTGTTAGGAATATAAGATTTCTATTTGAAAATCACAACTTTTCACCACTTGAAGTGGAAAATAAATAGTTAAACACATTATTTTACTTTAATATTAACTCAGTTAAGAAAACTGACATACCTTGGACACATCATGAGGGGGCCTAAATACGAAATTCTGCATCTCATAATTCAAGGGAAACGTTGGTAAACGCTCGGTGGGGCGCAGACGAATATCCTAGTTAAGAAACCTGAGAGAAGCGTTTAAGTGCTCGTCGCATGATCTTTTTAGTGCAGCAGGGGACAAGGTACGACTGACCATGATGATAGCCAACCTTTCGTAATGGAGAAGGTACCTAAAGAAGAAGATTAACTTAGTACATTGAAATTATGGTATGAAAGGCTGTGCAAATATTTATTAAAATCCATTCACAGCTGGCTGAGAAAATGTTCCTTATGCGTCAAAAATTACTATTTACGGGAAACAAGAAAAGTAAAAGAGAACACATTATACGTTAAATAATTCAATGTTATTTTTACATTTGAGAGATTAATATATTACATTCTCAGGTGGTGGTCTGGTGCTAACTTAAAGTTTTTTTTATTTATTTATTTATTTAACGTCGCATCAACTGCAACGGTCATTAGCGACGACTTTGGGGTGTAACTTTGTACAATGGAGGATGAAATGATTTCTTTGTAACGTATAAAAATATGCCGTGCCTGAGTGGGATTCGAACCCAGGTCCGCATGATGAGAGGCGAGCACGTTACCAACTACGCCAATGCGGCTGGCTTAAAACTTAAATTTTGAAAATAAAAAAATATTTTAAAACTTAAAGTTTTAAAATAAAAATATCGCACAAAATAAAGAAATTATGAAATTATCTGTTGCAACAATAGAGATGTTGTACAAATGGGTAACGTTTAAAAAAAAACGTAAGGATTCAACATATTTTTAATTTAAAAAATCTGGTGTGAAACACTCACACAACTTTCTCTTGCCAATGCAAATAATTAACAATAATCCTAACATTAGTAATAAAACATTAGAAATAAACAAAAACTAACCTCTAAAAATATAACCTTATTTTAATAATGACTGGAAGACGCAAAATGAAAATCAACCTCAGTTTGGCTTAAAAATACAGAAAATCACTCTTTCACGCTAAAATATAAGCTCTGTAGAGAAAAATGCTTTAAATAAAAGTTGTAGATCTTTTAATTTTCTATAAATTTGATTATAACCACTTTTGCCATAAAATGAATACTAAGGCCGAAATCTAAAAAAAATCGATTTTTCACACTTTTCGTGAGAAAAAAACAGAAAATCGCTAATTACTGCTAAACTAAGGGTTATACAAAAAAATTTTTGAAATAAAAGTTGTAGGATTTTAAATTCTCTACATTTTTTATGATATAAATTTTTGCGCTATAATACATATTAAACCCGTAATCTTAAAAAAACACTTTTTTTACGTAAAAACACCCTCACCAAGAATTTCAGAAAACATGGCGCCTACCCTATCTTGTAGAGAATAAAAAATTTAGTAAACCAGGCGATTTTAAAAGAAATCGTAGGACGAGTTTTTGAGAAAATCACAAAAAAGTGAAAAATCATACGAATAAACTATTACTTCCGGTTGACCGATTTTGATGAAAATGTTCGTGTCGGGTCCGGTAGTGGTATGTAACTTAAGTTTCAAGTTCGTACGATGTTTCGTTCTTGAGATATTTTGTACACACACACACACATACACACACACACACACACACACACACACACACACACACACACACACAGACCAATCGCTAAAAAGATGTTTTTTGGGTTCGGGGGTCTGAAAACGTATAGATCCGGTGAAAACTCGATTTCAAAAAAGCGACATGAAAACAATACTTTCCTTCCTATATATTCATATAGGCAAGAGAAAGTAAAAGAAACTGCAAAACCCCCAACAAATTATACCTATATCGTTGGATGCAGAAAACTGAATTTTAATAATTTACATGAAACCGGAAATGTGAAAATTTTCAATTTCTTTCGTTCCGGGTACGCTTAATATTCTACAACTTTGATTATATTTTTGCCCTAGAAGGGCAAATTAAAACCGCAATTTAAAAAATATATTTTTTTACAAGAAGAGCATAGGGTCCCTATGAATTTCAGCAGACATGGCGCTTACCCGATATTGTAGAGAATAAAAATTTAGTAAATGAGGCGATTTAAAAAAGAAATCGTAAGAGACGTTCCTGAGAAAATCGTGAAAAATTGATAAATTACACGATAACTACTACTTCCGGTTAACCAAGTTTGATTAAAATGTTCATGTCGGGTCTCCTATCGGTATCTAACTTAAATTTCAATTTTTAACTTCTGAAGATATTTCGTACTTGAGATATTTTGTTCCCACGCAGATCAATCGCTAAAAACCATGTTTTTTGGGTTCATTGTGCCTTCGAATGAACCCTTTCATTGAGCCTTTGGGTTCATACCTTTAGTATGAAAACAATACTAACTTTTTTTATTGATATTCTTATAGGGCAATATAAAAATAAATAAATAAGTAAATAATGTACCAAACCAAGTTCAGACTGCTTATTATTGATTTCTAGGGCTTCCACAAAATACACCGGACGGATATAACAGAGAAGCATACTGCAGTCTGAAATTTCTTTACTTGGCCAAAATTGGGCACAAACAAACACCAAAAGCCATGAAAAGTAAAAATAAAATTTTAAATCTGAATTCATAAAATTTTTCCCGATCGTATTTGTTTCTCAGAATAATTTAGGATAAATAGGTAAAAGGTAAAAAAATATATATATATATAAGTATGAAATGAGAGAGAAATTTGTTTTTGAAAACAAAATCGTTATTCGGTTGATAAGTTGAGATAGGTTTTTGTTTACCCTACCCTCCTCCCAGCATCGACCACTGCAACTCAACCGAGTGAAGTATGATCCTATTTTGGGTGATACGATGTCCAGATTTCAAATGACAACTTTTAGAGGGGGGATAAATGTCCAGGATCAAGAGCTGCATGATGTTCGGTTACAAAGGAATAAATTCTGGAGCGGTCTGGGGAGGTGGGATGGAATCACGTGACGGTCTACAATCCCTCTAGATTACTTATGTTTATAGAAATACATACGTAGGCCTACGATAGGGAGTCGTTTCCTACGCAAACCACGCTTTGACAGTTTCAAAATCCATACACTAAAGCCCACAACCAACTGACTTATTTCTTCTTTAATTCTATTACCGTTTTACTAATTTCGTAAATAACCCCTGCTTTCACATCCTTTTAAGGAACCATCAAGTAGACCCATGTTCAGCAATTTAAGCAAATAGAGTTCATTCAGCCCACAAAAATCCGTTTTCTGTTAAATTTTACTTTCTTTTGCCTATATGAATATACAGGAAGGAAAATATTGTTTTCATATCGATTTTTCGAAATCGAGTTTTCACCTGATCTACACGTTTTCAGACCCCCTGAACACAAAACAACATGTTTTTAGCGATTGGTCTGTGTTTGTTGTGTGTGTGTGTGTGTGTGTGTGTGTGTGCGCGCGCGCGTGCGTGCGTGCGCACGTGTACGTGTGCGTGTACGTGTGCGTGCGTGCGTGTGTGTGCGCGCGCGCGCGAACAGAATATCTCAAAAACGGAACTACGTACGAACTTGAAACTTGAAACTTACCCTAAATTTTTAATAAAATTTAGACTTCAATATCTGGGTTAAGAAAAATTAATAAAATGACAGGCATTTCAGTGTACGTAAGGCATGTCGGTAAGTCGGGGCAACAAGATGGCCTGGCAATGCCTCTTAGGTATCTCAAAGCTAACTTCGCTCGATTAAACTTCAAATAACTATATTTATGTTATAAATAAAAAAAACTTAAAAAAATGTATTTAAATAACAAATTCTATGTATACATACATTAAAAAAATGGCATCTTTTTTAAGCAAACATATATGGTGGGATGGTACCGCACATTCGGCTTTATCACGCATAGTTGGGGCGTAACAACAAAATGGCCTCCCGGTCGTCTTTCTGTGAAATAACAAATTACTTTTTTGTATTATTTTTCAAAAATTTTATTTTAAGTGAATGCAACAAATTGAACCGTGCTTAGATTACCCTAAATTTTTAATAAAATATAGATTTTTATACCTGGGTTTAAAAAAATTAATAAAATGACAGGCATTTCAGTGTACGTAGGGCACGTCGGTAGGTCGGGGCACAAAAAAAATGCCATTCTGCATCTCAGCGCTAAATTCGCTTCATTAAACTTCACATATATTTATGTTTTAAAGAAAAAACTTGTAAAAAATGTATTTAAATAACAAATTCTAGTATATTTAAAAAATTATATCACTTTTAAACAAACATTTCTGGTAGGATGGTACCGCCCATTTGGCTTTATCACGCAAAGAAAGGGGCGTAACAACAAGATGGCCTCCCGGTCGTCTGTTTGTGAAATAACAAATGAATTTTTGTCTATAAGGTAGTTTTCGAAAATATAGTTTGAAGTGAATACAACAATTAAATCCTTGCTTAGATTACCCTAAAACCCACCGGGTTGGTCTAGAGCAGTAGTTCCCAACCTTTTATGGGGCATCGCCCCTTTGTGAAGGATGACTTACACCTATCGCCCCTTCTCTTAGCATCGTATACCTAATTTAATTTGAAGTAATGTGTTGATAAATAATAAAGTATGTTATTCTGTGTAACATCTGGTTGACAGATTGTTACTGTTTCATTAGGTTTGATCTGCGTTGTTCATAGTAGTAGTTTGTCGTATCTGTATTGCCGATAGTATCGGTCTTGCTTGCCGTAAGCTGGCGCGCCCTGTTGTTTTTCTTTGGTACTGTTTTTGTCCCTCGTGTAAGGCTACGACGTTGTAAACTGCCTGTGTCATGTCTGCCGTTGTAAAATGTAGTTACGTGTGTATTCTATTGCAAATTCATTTACGTAAAATGTGTTTATTTTCATACTTTTAGGAAAAGTATGTTCGTCTGCCCATTTGAAATGGTAAGCTTAATTCTTTTTGCATTCCGGAAGCTGAGAATATTATTGAGAGTTTTTATTTCTGTAAAACTAAGCTACCTTTAGTTTAAGCCTATTTCTGAAGTTAGCTGGTGTATTAAAATTTAGGCAACTTAATTGCATCACTTTTGTAAAGATATTATTTTATCTGTTTAAATATTTTTTATTTAGAGATGAGTTTATTGTATTTCGTCTAATTGTTTTAAAGTTTATTATTGTAATTTTTAAAACTCGATATTTTTGTTCTCACTTTCCTTATACTACTTAACCTAAGTTTTCTAATCTACTGGTAATATGTGATGGTACTGTAGTAAGATCTTTTACTATTTATTGACACTCTTGTTCGATCTTTCTGCAGGGTTCAAATATACGTTACATATGCACGATTTAGTGCATGTTTTGGGAGATTCTGTGTGGATACAAATTATACTGATCATTGCAGTTCATCCAGTTAAAATTTTCAATGCCTGCCGACTTCAGCTTAACAATTATTAATTGGGTATTCGATTCCCATACACGATCTGTATCAATCATAAGAAATTCAACGTCTTGATGGGGTTTTCCTGCCGGTTTTCGATTATATTGTTCAACTTGGCTTCTTAAGATTAAATTACCAAGACTAGTGAGTGTTTCGCAGCTATTTGTTGTTAAAAGAGGTATGTGGCTTTTTAATATTCGGTGAAATCGTCATTCTCCATCAACTGTAATTCGACGAAACCTATTGGCATTTTACTCATAAGTCTATTTTAAATTACGGTAATTCACAAGTATCGAAGTGACAGATCTTGTCAAGACAGTACATAATTTTGTTATATTTTCAAGTCTATTCAAAATAAGTATCTACTATAATTATTACAAAATTTAATTTAATTTTAAAATATTAGCTATGTTCATTTTTTGATTGGTTCTTGGAATTCAAATTACCTTAAAATGTTATGCTTAATTCAATGTCTATATGAAAGAAAATGAACCTAAATTACTAAATAAAAATTCATGCAGTAATCATGAAAATTGAACATAAAGGTTATTAATTCTATTGAAAACTATTTAAAATTTTTGAGTATGTTGGCCAACACAAAGAATACTATATTTTGTTGTATAAATTTTACATTTTTCATTTTATTTTTTTTTATTATCCACATTGTATTAATTCTGTTTTTGCAATTGTTCGGTCTACACCGAATAATCTATAATTTGTTTTTAAGCATTTATTGCTTCGTATCTTATATCCTAATCTTGTTCTGTTATAAATTAAATATTTTTTTTGCTACCTATTTGTGAATGATTTTATTTACTCATGCAACGATTCCTCTGTTTTGTTCAGCGCTTCCTAATTTTTATTTGTTCTCACCCTATCCGACCTGTCGCTTGTGTTTTTGGGCCGTGGGTGTTCACGGTGGCGACAAGGGTGGTTACATCTGTAAAAAAGATTTATTATTGTTCACAACAAATAATCAACCAAAGAGTTGTGTCCAGAATTCTTCATCTCATGTGTAGGAGTTCGACCATAAAAAATGTCAACAAAGAGTTTAGTTTATTTGTTTGTAAAAAGTAAACTATTTGTTTGTAAAAAAATATGTATCCGCGACAGTAAAGATTCTACCCTGTAGTACAGTTTTATTTTTTCTGTCTTTGAATACTCATCGCCCCCCACAAAGTTATCGCCCCCCTGCGAACCCAAATCGCTCACTAGGGGGCGACCGCCACCAGGTTGGGAACCACTGGTCTAGAGGTAAAGACATACAGCTTTATCACGCGTAGTTGGGACGTAACAACAAGATGGCCTCCCGGTCGTCTGTCTGTAAACTAAATAACAAATTGTTTTCTATTTGTTTTTGAAAATGTTATTTTAAGTGAATACAACAATTAGAACCTTGCTTAGATTACTCTTAATATTTAATAAAATTTAGATTTTAATTCCTGGGTTTAGATAAATTAATAAAATTACAGGCATTTTAGTGTTCTAGGGCATGTCGGTTGTTCGGGGCAACAAAATGGCTTGCGATGTCTGTCCGGTATTTTAGAGCTAACGTCGCTCGATCAAACTTCAAATATATTTAAGTAATAAATAAAAAAACTTTAAAATATGTATTTAAATATTAAATTCTATTTACAATTAAGAAATTATAAATTTTTTAAGGTGAATATCTGATGGAATGGTACCGCTATTCGGCTTTATCCCGCATCGTTATGGCATAACAACAAGATGGACTCCCCGTCGTCTGTCTGGAAACTAACGAATGACATTTTTTTATTCGTTTTCGAAAATGTTATTTGATGTAAATACAACATATATAAACTTGCTTAGATTACCCTAAATTTTTAATAAAATTTAGATTTTAATACCTGGGTTCAAAAAAATTAATAAGATGACAGGCATTTTAGTGTACCTAGAGGGCATGTCAGTAGGTCGGGGCAAGAACATGGTCTTGCGATACCTGTTCGGTATTTCAGAGCTAACTTCGCTTGATTAAAATTCATATATATATATATATATATATATATATATGTTATATGTTATAAATAAAACACCACTTAAAAATATGTATTTAAATAACAATTCTGTGTACATTTTAAAAATTATATCGTTTTAATCATGAGTGAATGATGCAAAATGAAAACCAACCTTAGTTTGGCTAAGTAATACGGAAAATACTCTTTCACGCTAAACTAGGCTCTGTAGAGAAAATTGCTTCAAAACTAAACTGTAGAAATTTTTATTTCCTATAAATTTGATTTTGTAAACTTTAGTCGTTAAATTCATAGAGTATTTAGGCCGATATCTTGAAATATCCATCTCTTAACAGATTTTCATAAAAAAAAACTATAAAATCACTAATTACAACTAAACTAAGCGTTATACAGTACAAACAAATGTTTTAAAATAAAGGTAGTAGATTTTTTTGATTGTCTGCAACTTTTATGATGCACAGTTTTACCCTAAAATGCATATTAAAGCCGCAATCTTAAAAAAAAGTTTTTCTTCCAAAGTACAGCCTCCCCAAGAATTTCAGCAGGCATGGCGCTTACACTATCATGTAGAGCATAAAAAATGTAGCAAATGAGGCGATTTTATAAAAAGATCTTAGCAGCTGTTTTTGAGAAAATCGCAAAAAAGTGAAAAATGACACAACCTACTGCTTCCAGTTGACCGATTTTGATTTAAATGTTCGTGTCGGATCCTGTTATAGTACCTTACTTAAGTTTCAATTTTCAACTTCGAACGTTGTTTCGTATTTTCGTAGTTTTCTTGAGATATTTTGTTCACGCACACACGCGCGCGCGCACACACACACACACACACACACACACACACAAACATGTTTTGTTGGGTTCAGGGAGTCTGAAAGCGTGTGTATCCGGTGAAAACTCGATTTCAAAAAATCTAATGAAAACAATATGCTACTTTCCTTTCTATATATTCATATAGGCAAGAGAAAGTAAAAACGTCTGTGATGTCTTTTTACTTGGTGATTAGAATCTTTTTTTTAACACATCATTACGAATGATATATAAATTTAAAAGTTCTGCGGAATTGTAAGTTTTGTTTGATTCGGGAAAATTTTTATATTACTACAAGATATGTAGTAGTTTAATTTGTTAGATCTGAAACCGAGGCGTGGTGGACTAAAGAGAGGTAATTGTACAGTAGATGGTAAAAATTCAGGAATAAGTTGGTACGGTTTACCGCACCGTTATTAAGTTGGAACTTAGGAAGAGATTTAGGAGATAAGTAAGTACTTAGTAGTTGTATTGAAATTGTTGCGAACATATCCACTTTCGAAAATTGACTTATCTAAATTAGTTTTTCATTTGCCAGTCCGAATAATTCAAGCGGAATTATCAGACAGATTACCGACCGATACCATCCATTCCTTTGTTAGTACGGAGTATTTGCCACTAGATCATTTTCTTGAGATATCTACATTTAAAAAAAATAATTCCAAAAGATTCAGGTTGTCGCTGAATTAAATAAATAATTGATTTATGTTATTGAATCTACTGCGAATCCAACGGTCCCGTTCCCGAATTTATAAATAAACAATTGATTTATATTATTGAATCTACTGCGAATCCAACGGTCCGTTCCCGAATTTATAAATAAATAACTGATTTATGTTATTGAATCTACTGCGAATCCAACGGTCCCGTTCCCGAATTTATAAATAAATAACTGATTTATGTTATTGAATCTACTGCGAATCCAACGGTCCCGTTCCCGAATTTATAAATAAACAATTGATTTATATTATTGAATCTACTGCGAATCCAACGGTCCGTTCCCGAATTTATAAATAAATAACTGATTTATGTTATTGAATCTACTGCGAATCCAACGGTCCCGTTCCCGAATTTATAAATAAATAACTGATTTATGTTATTGAATCTATTGCGAATCCAACGGTCCCGTTCCCGAATTTATAAATAAATAACTGATTTATGTTATTGAATCTACTGCGAATCCAACGGTCCCGTTCCCAAATTTATAAATAAATAACTGAATTATGTTATTGAATCTACTGCGAATCCAACGGTCCCGTTCCCGAATTTATTAATAAATAACTGATTTATGTTATTGAATCTACTGCGAATCCAACGGTCCCGTTTCCAAATTTAGAAAGTTACCGGTTGGCCAGATAGCAAGGGGTCATAAAAAGCGCAGAAAATAAAAAGTAAAAAGGTAATCGTTTTTGGATTCAGTGTACACAATAAAAACACTCCTACTCACACTGTGACGAAATTTTACTAAAATCGGATGCATCGCATTTACAGTTATAAACCAATAATTTGCATAATCCGTAAAATACTCGTATCTTCAAAAACGGGCACTTTTTTGTTCTAATGTAAATATCACGTTTAAAAAAACATGAAAATTAAAAGTTTTCACCGTTCAACGCAAAAACCATTAATTTGACGTATAGTACGTTACAAATCGACGCCATATTTTTTTAACAATTTTGAGTTTCAAACTCAGGTCTATTATTTTTAACGCGATGATTATTAGCTAACGACTAAAAACTTTGTATTGATCATTACACCAGTTCAAATGGTTTCACAGGAGAGTCTCCTATTCAGATCTGTGTTGTTCAGTAGCCGTGTATAGCTTCAACATTCACATGGTGAAGAAGTCTGTCTCATAACTTGGCAAATTTCCGAATTACTTCGTTTATGGAATCCATTCCCAAGTCCCGGTGCAGGTCGTCGTTCCTAACGACCAGGGAACGTTGACAATGCTTCTGAGAACTTTGTTCTGGAATCTTTGTATTATTTATTAATTGGTTTGATGCTTTTGTACATCCCCAGAGCTGAATTCTGTACGTCCATACGGGCTTTAATTAGCAGTTTGTTATAAGTATTTTTTACTTTCTCTTGCCTATATGAATATACAGGAAGGAAAGTATTGTTTTCATGTCGATTTTAAGAAATCCACTCTTCACCGGATCTACACGTTTTCAGACCCCCTGAACCCAAAAACATGTTTTTAGCGATTGGTCTGTGTGTGTGTCTGCGTGTCTGTGAGTGTGTGTGTGTGAACAGAATATTTCAAGAACGGAACATCGTACGAATTTGAAACTTGAAACTTAAGTTACATACCACTACCGGATACGACACGAACATTTTCATCAAAATCGGTCAAATGGAAGTAGTAGTTTATTCGTGTAATTTTTAACTTTTTGCAATTTTCTCAAAAACTGGTCCTAAGATTTTTTTTAAAATCGCCTGGTTTACTAAATTTTTTAAGCTCTACAAGATAGTGTAGGCGTCATGTCTTCTGAAATTCTTGGTGAGGCTGTTTTCACGTAAAACCATTGTTTTCTTAAGATTACGGCTTTAATATGCATTTTAGCGCAAAAATTTATATAATAAAAGTTGTAGAGAATTTAAAATCCTACAACTTTTATTTCAAATATTATTTTGTATAACGCTTAATTTAGCGGTAATTAGCGATTTTCTGTTTTCTTCTCACGAAAACGTGTGAAAAATCGATTTTTTTTAAGATGGCCTTGGTATGCATTTTACGACAAAAGTGTATATAATCAAATTCATAGGAAATTAAAAGATCTATAACTTTTATTTAAAGCGTTTTTCTCTACAGAGTCTAGTTTAGCGTGAAAGAGTGATTTTCCATATTTTTAAGCCAAATTTTCATTTTCCGTCTTTCACTCATGATTAAAATAAGGTTATGTTTATTGAGGTTAGCTTTTTGTTTATTTCTAATGTTTTATTACTAATGTTAGGTTATATTGTTTAAATTATTTGCATTGGCAAGAGAAAGTTGTGTGAGTGTTTCACACCAGATATTTTTCTTTTTGGTTTTACATCTGTTTTCAATTTCTACTAATGCAGTCGGTGGAGAATAATGATATATGAAAATTAATGATGAAAAATGCCAGACCTGATTGGGAATCGAACCCGGGACCCCGGCGTAGAAGCCGTAGGCGTTTGCGCTAACCACTACGACAACGGACCGACCAGGCAATTAATGATTTTCCATATTTTTATGTTCTGCCAAAGATGATTTTCATTTCTTGTGATTCACTCATGATTAAAATTAGGTTCTGTTATTCATTTTAGGATTTTTACTATGTATGAGATCAAACATAGGTTATTAATATGGTTATTAATATTTTATTTAGCCTACATAGTCAAGAGAAAGTCATGTGAATGTTTCACATGAGACTTTTTTATTCACTTAGTAACTGAAATTGTCAGTAAGTAACTGAAATTAATTTTGATTGGATGTCTCTTTATTTCCCGTCGGCCAAACTCCTTTGGGAACTATTTTATAGAAATTAAGTAAGTGGAGGATTTTTAAGCTTATTTCTCCCCATGTGAGTTATGAAATGATTTCTCTACAATATCCTCTTACGGAATTCAATCTATAGGTAGATTCCAATCTTCGTCTTAACTTTACTCAATTGAGGATTTGAGGGTTGCATCGGAAAAAAGGAAAAAGAAAAGAACAATTTTGTCTTGAATTACACATCACTCGTCATTGCACCTGCACGATGCGTCGGCTTACCCTCAGAATGAATGAAGGATATTGATAATACTGTATTCAAAATTTAACAATTAAGTGGTGAGTGGATGAATGTGCTGTAACTTATTTTCAAAAATCTGGTGTGAAACACTCACACGATTTTTTCTTGTCAATGCAAATAATAAACAATATAACCTAACATTAGTAATAAAACATTAGAAATAAACAAAAAACATAACCTTATTTTAATCATGAGTGAATGATACAAAATGAAAATCAACCTCAGTTTGGTTTAATAATATGGGGAATCACTCTTTCACACTAAACTAGGCTCTGTAGAAAAAATGCTTAAAACAGAAGTTGTAGATCGTTTAATTTTTTGTCACTTATTTCATCTACACTTTTGTCGTAAAATGCATACTAAGGCCGAAATCTTAAAAAATCCATTTTTTTACATTTTTGTGAAAAAAAGAAAATCACAAATCACCGCTAAACTAAGCGTTATACAAAGAAATGTTATAATTAGTTATAAAAAGTTATAATTATTGTAAAAAGTTGTAGATTTTTAAATTTTCAACAACTTTTATTGTACACACATTTACACTAAAAAGCATTTTAAGGCCGCAATCTTAAAAAAACTTTTTTTTTCTACGGAAGTCCCCAAGAATTTTAGAAGACATGGCGCCTACCCTATCTTGTAGAACATGCATATTTAGTAAATGAGGCGATATTTTAAAAAAATCGTAGGAGCCGTTTTTGAGAAAATCGCAGAAAAGTGAAAAATTACACGAATAAACTACTACTTCCGGTTGACCGATTTTGATTAAAATGTTTGCGTCGGGTCCGGTAGTAGTATCTAACTTAAGTTTCAGGTTTCAAGTTCGTACGATGTTCCGTTTTTGAGATATTTTGTTCACACACAGTCCAATCGCTAAAAACATGTTTTGTTGGGTTCAGGCGGTCTGAAAACGTGTAGATCCGGTGGATACTTGATTTCTTATAATCGACGAAAACAATACTTTCCTTCCTGTATATTCATATAGGCAAGAGAAAGTAAAACTTAGTTTTTTTATCAATTAAGGCGTTGAGTGCATAATTAGTTATGTATACAACATAAAATGTAGTGTATCTACAGTTTAGGGAAATACTAGTGGATGAAGGGCTGCGTACTGTTTAATTTTATGTTTGTTTTTTTAGTGGATAAAGGTGTTAAAATCACTTGAAACCTTCTACCGGAATGTGAACCATTATCTTTTAAAAATAATAACCGTAACTTTGGTATTAAACATTTATCTTCATTAATAAAGGTGTTTTTAAGCTTCTATTAAATAAATTTTCTAATGATAAACTTTTTCTTATATTATTTAAACATTTATTCTCGGTAGACAAAGTTAGCAGAACAAATTTTTAATGGATAAAGGTGTTACACGCATAAATAAAGTGATATTAAGATGTAGAGTTTAAAGCACTTATAATTACATAGAATGAATTTTCCTGAAGGGGTATTTATGCTGGTATAAAAATTAAAGAAATAAATAATTTACAAAATGACGTGAACATTAGGACTATTATCAAATTTTTCTCAAAACTATAATTTTGTTACATAACACCTTCAGGTTTGAACCTCTAGAGGCTTTACTAAGTAAAACGAGGAGTGTGGTGGTTTACATTTGCCTTCCTCACTGAGTGTTAAAGCACGCTTATCAGCATGCCAGGCCCTTTGAAAAGCATATACTTTCCACCCTGCAAATGACCCCTTCACTTCATTCACCACAGGTTTTGGCGGTATAATGAAATTTATTACTCTCAGAGGAAATAACTGTTATTAGTTCTTTTACACCTGTACCTTATCTCCTCAGAGAGTAATAAATTTCATTAGACAGATAATTTAACACTTTTCCACTCAGTGAGGAAGGCACGGTAAACCACCCCTCGTTTTACTTAGTAAAGCCTCTAGAGCAGTGATTCTCAACCTTTTTTGCTCCGCGACCCCCCAAATTGTAAAAATAAATAAAATTAATATTGCGCGACACCCCCCTCCCAATTAATAATAGTAAGACTCACTATTAATAATTGAATTTCGACGGTAATTATAAATGTAAATTTTTTTTTAATATTATTTAATCAAACTGCACTAATTTTTTCTTTAAAGAAAATACAGACAGTAAAACAAAATAGAATATAACTATTGCTATTTAGTTTGTTCTATGGTTTCTCTAAAAACTAAATATAGGAATCGTATGTTATCACTCGAGAACAATTTACTTTTATATATTTCAAACGAAGATCCACGTATGAAAAAAATTTTAAATGAAAACAAATGCAACCATCACATTAATAATTAATTAATTATTAATTACTTTTCTTTACAAGTAAGTGTACTTATTGCATGCAAAATTTTTATAGGTAACTTACCTAAGTTTATAATAAATGATTTTTTTCTCATAAAATGATTAAATGATTTCATTATTGTTTTGCGACCCCCCCCCCCCTTATAATATCACCACGACCCCCAGGTTGAGAATCAATGAGCTAAAGGTTCAAACCAACCTTTCGGCTGATCACCTAAATAACAACACGACAAATAAAAAGAATTTATAAAAAATTTTGAAATATAAAACTAATATTAAAATTATTTTGTATTCTACCCGTGGTAGTGAACATGTTAAAATGATACTCAGAAAAATTACAGTGAAACCGGGAAAGTGAAGTTACTAGTATTTTTTTATGGGGTTACAGCTAATATTTTATTGTCCTACATTATGAAGGTGAAAGAAGGATGCTTTCCATACAACGTCATATTTTATCGTCACCCTGTATTATAGAGAGTGGTGTATCACCCCCTAATGAGGGTGGAATTAGTGAAGAAGAAGTTAAAGTGACAAAGAAGGGTCTGGAGGGTTGTTCTCTTCTGTAAATCGAATATTGAATGCTAATAGTTCAGTTAAGTGTAGCTTTAACCTGAGCTACGTATACCCTAATTCTATCTCTTTCCTGCTTATAACTGTTGCTCCAGTATATTGTGTTGGTAAGCGATGGAATTATCAGATGGCTCTCTACTGTACGAGAACCATCTAGCCTATCTTTTCGTATAACAAAATTAATCGGTAGATTAATCCGGTCTATTATTGAAGGTAAAATATAAGCTGTGTAGAAGGGTTGAAGAGGGTTGAAGGAGGGATCATTTTAGGGATAATTCTGGGTGATATAAAGAGGTGCACTTGTATACGATCACGGACTAAAGTAAACGATGTAGGAAATTTTGCTCTTTCTCTTGTCCTGTTTAAAAAATACGGAAGGAAAGTACGGTTTTCACGTCGACTTTTCAACGGAAGTAGGAACACGTTTTTAGATCCCCCGAACCAGTAAAAAAAAACATGTTTTTAATGATTGGTCTGTATGTGAAAAATCTGGTGTGAAACGCTCACAAGAATTTCTCTTGCCAATGTAAATAATATAACATAAACATAACTTTACAGTCCATAAGAAATAGCATGATAGTTAGTCTCTGAAGGTAGTAACTTTTCTGAATAAAAATTCCCTTATCAAAAGTAAAATTTCCCTTTTAATTATTCTCAGTGGTAGCACTGACGCATGAGCACATTACGAAATCCCCTCTGTTCTTTATTCCATTTGAGTAGGTAGAATACTATCTAATAATAATTCTAATACTAATAATTCTAAATAATTCTAATAATAATAATTTTAATACTATCTTGCTATTTCGAGTGGACTAACCTGTGTGTAATCTTAGTAAACAACGCGCCACTCCAGCAGCGCTTCGCGCTGCTTCCGTGTCTCGGCCTCAGAGGGGTAGGTGGATCAGAATTCATATGTGGATCAGAACCATTTGCCACAAGATGAATGAATGAATGAACGTTACGTACCCGTAACGTTTTGTTAATAAAAATTTGTCTAAAAACCGTTTTGAAGGTGTAAAGATAGGAATACCTGAAAACGGCAAACCCCAAAAAACCAAAATTTGGTTTTAGTAGTTTACTCAGCGGACCGATGGGTTAAGGGAAACTTTGGTTATATAATGTTGAAGTACGTTTTTGTGGGGCACAGAACAGGTTCATGCATTTTGTCCCTATAATTCACCGTTAAGGAGATAAAGAAATACAACCCCTACCGCAAGCTAGAGGGTTCTAATTGAAAATTTTCGGGTTATCAAATTTTTGTGTAATTTTTAGCGCTAAACAACATGCCGTCAAAAGACTTTTTGTATTCTAAAAATGAAACATTTCATATCTTTTGGATAAGGTTAGCGACCCCGTAGGACCCTGATTTAAAATTTGGAACATTACCTGTGATCCTACAGGTACGTGTAACTGTTTATATTATATAAATTTGACGAAATAACCAATTTTGGAGGTGTAAAGAAAGAACAATATGAAAACGGCAAACCCCAAAAAGCCGAAATTTTGTTTTTTAAGTTTTCTCACCAAACCGGCAAGTTAAGAGCAACAATAGCTATATGGTTTTAAAGTACTTTGCAAGGGGTACAAAAAAATATTCATACAATTTTTCTCTACGATGCACCGTTTAGGAGATAAAAAAATACAACCCCTACCGCAGGCTAGAGGGTGCTGATTAAGAATTTTCGGGTTATCAAATTTTTGTGTAAATTTTAACGCCAAACAACATGCCGTTAACAGATTTTTTATGTTCTAAAAATTTAAAATTTTCATTATTTTTAGATAAGGGTTGCAACCCCCGTAGAACCTTGATTTAAAATTTGAAAAATTTTCCATAATGCGGAGGGTACGCGTAATGTGGTCCTAGCAAAAGTTTGCCAAAGAAACTCGTTTTAATGGTGTTACAAAAGAAAACTTGAAAAATGCAACCCCAAAACAGCCGAAATTTTGGTTTTGAGTTTTTTTTACCGAACCGGCCAGTTGACGACAACGATAGCTATATGATTTTGAAGTACATTAAAAGGGGTACAAAAAATATTCTGTACAATTTATTTTTACGATGCACCGTTTATGAGATAAAAAAATACAAACCCTACTGCAAAAAAGAGGGTGCAACTTTAAAATTTTCGGTTTATCACATTTTTATGTAGTTTTTAACGCCAAACGACATGCCATTATCAAATTTTTTGTATTCTAAAAATTTCATAAATTTAAAATTTAAAAATTTCTTTTTTTTTGTCATCAGTCTCTCGACTGGTTTGATGCAGTTCTCCAACCTGTCTATCTTGCGTAAGTCGTTTCATATCTACATACCTGTAACACCCTACATCTTTTGTAATTTGCTTTATATATTCTAATCTTTGCCTCCCTCTACAATTTAATCCCTCAATATTACCCTCCATTATTGATAGCCCAATACCTGGATGTCTTAGGATATTCCCCACTAACCTATCCCTTCTTTTGGTAAGATGCTTCCATGTACTTCTTTTTTCATCCACTCCCCTAAGAACCTCTAAATTACTTATTTTGTCCACCCACCTAATCTTCAACATTCTCCTATAACACCACATTTCAAAAGCCTCTAGCCTCTTCCTTTCTACAGCCCCTATCACCCACGTTTCACTTCCTTATAATGCTACACTCCAAACATAATGTTTTAAGAAATTTTTCCTAATCTGTAAATCAATGTTTGTAGTCAGTAAGCTGTTTTTCATTTCAAAGGCTTTTCTAGCTTGAGCAATTCTACTCTTGATATCACTTGTGCTTCTACCATCCTTTGTTATTTTACTCCCTAGATAGCAGAATTCCCTAACTTCCTGTATGTTTTCGTTGCCTACTTTTAAATTTCCCATCTCTTCTAAACCACTCTTGCTGCTGCACAACACTTTCGTTTTGTTCTTATTAATTTTCATGAAGTAATCCTTTCTCAAGATCTCATCCATTCCATTTAAGGCATCATCTAGTTCTTTCTTTGCCTCGGCTAATACTACTATATCATCGGCGAATCTCAGCATTTTTATTGTTTTTCCTTGAATTTTTATTCGTGCGTCAAATTTCTCCTTCACTTCATTTATAGCCTCTTCTATATACAAGTTAAAAAGTAGTGGTGACAAAGAACAACCTTGTCGTACACCTTTTCTTACAGCAGCCTCTTTTTCGTACCCCTCGATTCTCAAAACAGCCGTTTGATTCTTATACAGACTGTAGATAACTTTCCTCTCTTTGTATTTAATTCCTAGCCTTTTCAAAGTTTTAAACATTTTACTCCAGTCCAAATTGTCAAATGCTTTCTCTAAATCTACAAATGCCATAAAAGTAGTTTTATTTTTCTTTATCCTTTTCTCAATAATCAGTCTCAGAGCCAATATTGCATCTCGAGTTCCCATTTTTCTTCTAAATCCAAATTGGTCATCGTCTAATACTTCTTCTACTCGCTGTTCTATTCTCCTGTATATAATTCTTGTCAGTATCTTAGATGCATGGCATGTTAGGCTGATGGTTCTGTAATGTTCACACTTCTCCGCTCCTGACTTTTTTGGTATTGGAATCATAATGTTTTTTTTTAAAGTCCGATGGTACCTCTCCAGTCTCATACATTCTGCACACAAGTTTGTATAATTTGTTTTGAGCAACTTCGCCACATCGTAATAATAATTCCGATGGTATGTTATTTATTTCTGGTGTCTTATTCATATTCATATCCTTAAGTGCCCGATCGAATTCTTGTCGTAGTAGAGGGTCCCCTCTTTGATCTTTTTCAACATCAGTTTCTTGTTCTATCGCATCATGTTCTAATTCTTTTCCCCTGTAGAGTTGGTTTACGTATTCCTTCCATCTTTCAGCTCTCTCTTGGCCATTCAACAATGGTTTGCCACCTGCGCTTTGTAAATTAACAGCTTTCATCTTTCGTTCTCCAAAGTTTTCCCTTATTTTTCTGTAAGCTGCGTCCACTTTACCAACTGCCATTTTACTTTCAATGTCCGTACATTTCGCTCTGATCCACTCTTCCTTCGCTTTCTTACATCTTTTGTTTACGGTATTTCTCAAGTAGCAATATTGCCTTTTACCTCTCTCGTCCTTTGCGTTTTTATATTTTCTTCGCTCATCCATCAGTTCTAAAATATCATTAGTAATCCACGGTTTCCTACCTCTTCTTTTTGTATGTCATAACCATTCTTCCGCTGCTTTCACTACCACCTCCTTAAAGTTTATCCACTCCTCCTCTACACTTCTTGTGTCATTACCCCTTTCTTCTATCCCTTTTTGAATACTCTCCTGGAAACCTACCTGGTTGTCTTGTTCTCTTAGTTTGTCTACATCCCACCTAGCATTTCCCTGTCCCTTCTTCAGTTTTTTTAAGTTTAAGCCTGCTATCCATTACTACTAAGTTATGATCACTCCCTTTGTCTGCACCTGGATAGGCTTTACAGTTCATAATCTGGTTTCTGAATCTTTGTCTAACCATTATGTAATCTATTTGGTATCTTCCCTTGTCACCTGGCATCATCCAAGTGTATAACCTCCTTTTGTGATTCTTAAAAAGAGTATTGCCTATCACTAAATTATATTTGGAGCAGAAATCTACCAGCCGACTCCCTCTGTCATTTCTTTTACCTAGACCATATTCTCCGACTATCTTTCCTTCTTTTCCTTCTCCAACTACTGCATTCCAGTCTCCCATAACTATCAAATTTTCATCACCCTTGACATATTTTATTACTTCATCTAATTCCTCATATACTTTTTCTATTTCTTCCTCTCTGTGTAAAGACGTAGGCATGTAGACCTGCACTGTAGTGGTGGGCTTTGGTTTCGTATCTACTCTAACCATGATAATCCTATCAGTACACTGCTTATAGTAAGTCACTCTTTGTCCAATTTTTTTATTCATTACTAGACCCACTCCGCCCTGCCCTCCGTTGGCTTTAGTGTTAATAACCCTATAATCCCCTGACCAAAAGTCTTGATCATCATCCCAGCGTACCTCACCAATGCCTACAATATCTAACTTCAACCTATCCATTTCCCTTTTTAAATTCTCTAACCTACCAGTTTGTTTTAAACTCTTAACATTCTATGTTCCTACTCGCAGAATTTCAGAAACTTTTATTTTTTTGATGAAGTCCCCTCTGATAGTCCTCGCCCGGAGATCCGAATGGAGGACTAGTTTATCTCCGGAATGTTTTACCAGAGAGGACGCCATCATAATTTTTCATATTTTGAAGTTCTCGAAGCTCTTGAAGATCTGCATATACTAAGTAAGCCTAACCAGAATCATACATGAAGGAGTTTCCTTACGATAATTCTAGTCAGACAGAAAAAGCTGTAGTTTACTGTTGCTTTCAGCTTTTTGGTTGGCAGAATGAGTGCCCCAAGCCACCGTCTGCCAGGGTGGAATGGGCAGTCCTTCCAGTTCCGTTCACCATGAGCCGGTTATCGTGCTGATGAGCGGTCACATGGTTACTAACAGGCCACACAACGTGAATGTATGGATAGGACACTAGCCTTCTATCCCGGCTGGTTCCCTTAAGCCTTTTGTAAAAGGAATTAAGCGGTCTTCTTCCAGTTGACGACAGAAGCCCTTTATAGCCCTTAAAAATTTCATAATTTTTAAATAAGGGTACCAAACCCCGTAGGATCCCAATCTAAAATTTGAAAAGTCACCCGTGATTCCGGGAGTTAGTGTAATGTGGTCCTAATAAAAATTTGTCAATGAAACCCGTCTTCGTGGTGTTACAAAGAAAAACCTAAAAACTGCAACCCCGAAAAAGCCGATTTTTTGTTTTTTGAGTTTTTCCAGCGAACCGGCGGGTTAAGGGCAACTTTATATATATGGTCTTAACGTACTTCGGGAGGGGAACAAAAATGGTCGCAGTGGCCTTTGCGCTACGAAACTTCGTTAAAAAGTTTGAAATATTCGGACGCATCCCCTGAGATTTCGGGTAGAGGTACCTTAAATTTGGCATTTTTCCCGGGGGTTTCAGCCGACGCCCGACAAAAAAGGTCCTCCTAACAGGCTAGAATTTTCATCAGTGAGTCATTAGTGGCTGGGGCTTTATATATTATAGATGTAAAATGAAAAACCTAACCTAATTTTAATCATGAGTCAATGACACCAATTGTAAATAAACCTCTGTACAACTTATAAATACGGGAAATTATTAATTGTCTCTAAAATAGGCTCTGTAGAGAAAAATCCTTAAAATAATTTTTTTTTTAATTTTCTATAACTTTCCTAACATAAACTTCTATCGTAAATTGCATAATAAGGCTTCAATCTTGAATCCCATTTCTTTACATTTTTTGATGAAAAAAACAGAAATCAGTAAGTGCCGCTAAACTAAGGGTTGTACAAAAATATGTTTGAACTAAAAGTGGTTGGTTTTTAATTTTCTACAATTTTAATTATACGCTTTTTCCCTAGAATGCATATTAAGGCCGCAATCTTAAAACCCCCACTTTTTTACAAACATAAACATTTAGTAAATAAGGTGCTTCTTTAAAAAAGTCGTAGGAGCAGTAAATTTTGAGGAAGTAATTTCATTTACTTAACTATTTTTTTTGAATTTGTATATTTCTTTTAAATTTTCTTATTTGATAGAATTTAAATATTTTGATAATGCTATTAATGTGTTTGAATCATGGTTGAGTTTTTCTAATTTGATTTACAAAGAATTAGTTAGTATTTAAAGTAAATTTTGGGTAAAAAGCAATTTTTACAATTTATTAAAATTTTTTGGAATTTATATTTTTAAAGTCTTGCTCTGTTTAACTGAACTCAAACATTTTTGATAAAGCTAATAATGTAATTTATTCAGATTGATTTTTAAATCTAATTTACTAAGCTCAGTTAATGTAAAAGTAAATTTTGGAAAAAGGCAATTTTTATAACTTAGTTTTTTTGTATTTATATTTTTAAAGTCTTGCCTTACTTAAACAGAATTTAAAATATTTTTGGGTAAAGCTATTATTGTAAATTAATTCATTTGTTTTTCTAAATTTTTATATTGATGATTTTTATTGTTTTATTAAATCTCTTGATTGATATTTTATGTGCAACCGCAACTTGAGTATATTTATTTGTTTCATTAGCTTCCTTTCTTGTTTTTTTGTTAACGCCCCTACCAACCTATCGATGTAGATAGATGGGCCATTACAGACGACACATCGTGATCTGAACTTTTTAAAGAATAAAAAAAAACAATAAACACTCTTGTACATACACACACGTACACATAATAACACCTGCACGGTAATTGAATTCCTACATATTGTATATACGTATTTTTCGGACGATAAGACGCATCGGACGATAAGACGCACCCTTGTTTTTCAAGGCATAAATTATCTAAAAATTATTTTGACTGATTTTAATTAGTTTTTTAATACAGGTAAATGTGATTTCTTTATCTGAAAAACAGCAAGTACAGAAGATACAATATATATATAATTATTTGATAGTCATAAATTTACAAAAAACCATGGATATAGAAACTGTAAGTACGTAAATTATTACAATCGGTTTCATAATCATAGACACCCGAGTTTGAATCCTTGCATCTCCATAACTTTGAGTCGGATTTCAACATACTTTACATCAAAATTTAGCTCATTTTTTCTGCTTTGACTTATAATAGTCATACGAGTATATTTTAATGTTGTATATTTTTAATGTTGTTTAAAAGTTGCCATATCGAGGTTGGAAGACAAAAAGACCCGGTTTTTTGATACCGCAACAAATTTCATGCGTTTAGAGGCGTGTAACTCGATAAATATTGGACCAAAAAGTTTGAAATTTTAACACGACATAGACAGTTATATTATTACAGCGTGTACGAAATTCCAAATTCATACGTTATTTAAATTTTGATTTATTAACAATATTCTGAACCCTTGCTATTTGGTAACCACACGATCGTTCGGCTCGGGCGAACTATTGTTTTATCCAGCGTAAAAAACTTAGTACAGAAATGTTAATAACATGAAATATCGATTGGCCAATATTGCGGTAGAATTTTTAGAATTTTGAAAAATAGACTTGGTAATGCAGGGGGTGGGTGTTACTATCCATGTTGCTAATCATTGCAAATCAGGTAGACAATCAGATTCAGGCAACATGGTTAGTTTAATAGTAATTGATAATCCAATTTTTCAATTGTGCTTCAAGTTGTGGCCATTTGACAGCATGAGTTCGATATTTACTGGTATGTTTCTTATTATCTGCCTTGAGTAATAAATCTTCTTGTTTCCGCCATCCCCGAATCATTTTTTCTGTTGGAGGAGGTAAAAAATGCCTTTCTACTTCCCGAATGCCATTATCTTTTGCATATTGAACCACTTTTAATTTAAAAGCGAAAGAGTACGAAACTTGCTTCATATTTTAAAATGCTATGATATTTACCGTAAGTAATATCGATACAGAAACTACTGTGTATGCTTAGAATCTTCAAGACGATACAGTTTAAAAACTACGGTACATCCTATATCATTGTATGTTTTGTTTTGAAATCCCTAGTTATTGAACGAGTTTAAGTAGAGTAGGGTAGTAATAAATATTTTTATAGAAAGCATCTACCCTGAAATATAGCTAGCGTTTGGACCATAAGACGCATGGTAATTTTTAGGTCATTTTCCTACGGAAAAAAGTGCGTCTTATCGTCCGGAAAATACGGTAATTGGGTAAATAAATATGTATTTTTTATTCTTTCAAAAAGAAATTGTAATTAATTTACCGACCGTCAAATCATGTTCCCGTATTTTTTCCAAATTTCCCATCCTTTTCTTCACACGCCCTGAAAATTTCGTCCGAATCTATCGGCCGAATCGAAAGTTATGAATTTTGAAAGTTCACGTTTCAATCTGCAACTGTTTCAATCGGCCGGTTTGAAATGTCGCACCAAGGCGCGACGGTGGCGTCATAAGTAATGTAGTCATAAGTAAGTCATAAGTAAATCATAAGTACACAACAATAAGTAAGTAGTACAGAGTCATAAGTAATAAAGTTAAGATTTTATAGATAAGCAAATGCTTATAACAGGCAAGTGGAGCGTTAAATTATTGCACTCAATCTGCCGAGACTACAACAATAGTTCTCTCTCTTATCACATGGTCATCCAATTATATAACTGAAGCATTTAAGAACATAAGAGGTAATGGTGTAAAAGACACTACTCAGAGTTATCCTCTATTCAGAGTAATGAATTTCACCATTTCACAGCCAGAACCGGTGGTGAATGAAGTGAACGTGTCATTTGTAGAGTGGAAAGTAGATGTTTTCAGAGGGCCAGACATGGTGATAAGCATGCTTTTCCATTTAGTGAGGAAGACATTGGTAAACTACCTCAATCCTTGTTACTTAGTAAACCTTCTAGAGGTTTAAATTAGCCTCTCAAATGATGACCTAAACAACACAAATAAGCAAAAATGAAATGTAGCGAAATTTGTTTTACACCTTGTCGTTATCGCGCTTAAACCTTTCTAATCATTTTGCGTAAATTCACACCCACCCTTTTATATCATGTCATCAAGTTACACCCTTATCAGAATCTACCCTGCCATCCCAAACAACCCCTAAAAAACACTTTCCCACCACCCTTCTCTTCATCCATCCTTGTATCAGTGAAAAATTAAACAATCCACTCAACACTGGGTCAGTTAAGTACTAAGAGCGGGAAACTGCTATAATAGATTTAAAACGTGTGATCCCAACGACAGGGGATACAGAGGATTCAAAAGTAATGAATTCAGGGTAAGTTGTCAATAATAATACTTTATTTATTACCTTATTTTTTCTTTTTCTTGCCCTGTATGATTATACAGAGAGGAAAGGAAAGTATTGTCAAGTCGATTTTCCAAATGGAGTTTTCACCGGATATACACATTTTCAGGTCCCCTGAACCCACAATACTTGTTTTCAGCGATTGGTATGTGTGTGTGTGTGTGTGTGCGCGCGCGCGCGTGCGTGTCTGTGTGTGCGTGTGAGTGTATGTGTGTGTGTGTGTGTGTGCGTGTGTGTGTGTGCGTGCGTGTGTGTGTGTGTGTGTGCGTGCGTGTGTGTGTGTGCGTGTTTGTGTGTGTGTGTGTGCGCGTGTGTGTGTGTGTATGTGTGTGTGTGTGTGTGTGTGTGTGTGTGTGTGTGTGTGTGAGTGTGTGTGTGTGTGTGTGTGTGTGTGTGTGTGTGTGTGTGTGTGTGTGTGTGTGTGTGTGTGTGTGCGTGTGTGTGTGTGTGTGTGTGTGTGTGTGTGTGTGTGTGTGTGTGTGTGTGTGTGAACAAAATATCTCAACAAAGGAATATCGTACAAAGTTAAAAGTTTTAACTTAGGTTCGGTACCTCTAGAGAACTCGATACGAATATTTTAATCAAAATTAGTCATCCGGAAGTAGTAGTTTATTCGTAGAACTTTTCACTTTTTCCTATTTTCTCAAAAATAGCTCCTACGATTTTTTTAAAAACACCTCATTAATTATCTTCACGATAGGGTAAGCGCCATGTCTGCTGAAATTTTTTTGGGGCTGTGATCTTATGGTAAAAAATGTTTTTTAAAGATCAACCTCTCAACTGGTTTGATGTCCCAGATAAATTTAAATGTAAGGATACTTTTTTAATGAAATGGATAAAAAAGGGAGAAAAGAGTTAAGAAAAAGAAGTTTAGGTTATGTTAGAACAACCCAACCTCACATTAAGCAATCACAGGAGCTACAAAAAGGTAATGACAGGTTAGGTTTAAATCCGGATCATAGGGTTGTTATAAATGATAGGTTAGTGCATCCGCTACCAACAGGTGCAGAAATTATAGGAAATAAACAGGTAGGTGCACAAAATGACTTCATCGATCAAGTTCAGGCTAGGAATACATCTCACTTCTCTATTTTGCACCAAAATATTCTAGTAATAAAGTAATAAAGTGGATATAAGTACAAGTAATATAGTTGAAATATTTTTAAGGTCTGAGAACCCAAATATGGTATTATTCACCGAACATGGGCTAAAAAGTAATGAGATTTCTATGATTAGATTTCCGGGGTTTTCTATTAGTGCTTCTTACTGCAGGAAATTTCATAAAAGTGGAGGAGTCTGTATACTGACTAATATTAGTAGGAACATACATACACGTAACTTACCTTTTGTAGACAGGTTTTCTCAGGAAATGAATATGGAAGTACGAGTAGTAACTACTTCCATATTAAATAGGTTGGGGGTACGGGAAAGGATGGTTAGCTATCGTAGGTATTTATAGGTCTCCAAATGGTGATTGGGACCAGTTCTGTAAATTGTTCAGTGAATTGCTGGAGAGTTTGACTGAACGGTACATAAGAGTTGTTGTTATGGGTGATTATAGCCTAATGTAAATCTTGCTATTCAGAGTAAAATGTCCGAAGAGTTCAGGGATATTGTGAACATGAACAATCTGGATATAAAAGTTAATGATTACACAAGGATTACTAGCCATTCTCAAACGATAATTGATAATATTCTAACAAATATTGTTAGTTGTCAGGTTAGGTTAGGGGGTTCAGAATTCTCTGATCACGGGTACCAAGTAATAGAAATTCAGCATTTAGGTGGTCATACGCTGAATCAAAAAAAAGTTAATAAAGAAATTAGGCAAGAGGACAAGGGTAATATAAATTGTTTATTGCACAGTTTATCCAAAGAAGATTGGAAGACTGTCATTAATGCTTCCGAAATTAATCAAAAATATCATTATTTTATTGAAACTTTAAAATTTCACTATAATAGTAGTTGGCCAGTAAAAAGGGTAGTTTTAACGAATAGAATTAGTAAAATAGACCAATGGATTACAGGGGATATTTTGAAACTAAAATCTGAAGTCAAAGATGTCTACTCTGAGTTCAAATCAGATAAAAATGAATTTAATGAGCAAAGGTACAAACAAATTAAAAAATATTACGCTAAAGAAGTTCTGAGTGCTAAATTCAAAAAAACTGCTGAAGTCCTTCGTAAATCAACTAATTTAAACTCAGCAATATGGGAAACAATAAATAGGAATCGGAATGTAGTTAGTAATAGGGGATACACAGATATACCAAAAATTATTAATAGTAATAATGAAGTTATAGAGAATGGATCAGAAATTAGTAATTATTTTAATAAGTATTATCAGGAAGTAGCTTCAAAGCTTAAACAGCAGATTACGGAAACTGAGGGATATTATGAAGCTAGGGGGATAGAGTTGTAGATAAATTTGTATTTAGCTCAGTTTCATATGAGGAACTAGAATCAGTTATCGATAGCTTAAAAAGTAAAAACGGTAGGGTTAGATGGGATCTCAAGTATTATTGTTAAAAAATGTAAAAAGTTTTTATTAACACCTCTCCTTCATCTAATTAACTTCTCCCTGGAAAGAGGTGTATTTCCAAAGCAACTGAAGGAAGGTAAAATATTGCCTGTGTTTAAGAATGGTAATACCCAAGTAGTTGAAAATTATAGGCCCATAAGTATATTAAACACTATTAGCAAAATTTTTGAAAAGGTAGTGTTCATTAAGTTAATCAATTTTTTTGACTGAAAACCTTATCATCTCAAAAGATCAGCATGGTTTCCAAAAGGGTAAGTCAACCAAAACTGCTATTGTCTCACTTTTTGAGCAGATAGTTGATATATTGGATGCAGGAGAGAAAGCCTTAAATGTGTCTTAGATCTCAGTAAAGCTTTCGACTTTGTTGGTCATGAAGTCTTGTTGAAAATATTAGAGTCATCAGGTATTAGGGATGTAGAACTTAAATGGTTTCAGTCTTATCTGGTAGGTAGAGTGTAGTGCGTAGAAATAACTAGAGTAGTTAGGGGGAAACTTAATAACATTTTGTCTGAAAAGCTTGAAGTCAAAGCTGGTGTTACACAGGGTTCAATTTTAGGTCCCATTTTCTTTTTGTTGTATATAAATAGATTACCAGAAATCTTACCCAACAGTAGAGCTTTATAGTTTGCTGATGATACTTCAATCATAAACAAAAGTTTACTGGTTGATAGTCTCGAAGTGAATACACATATTAGCATAGAATCTGTAGTTCAATTTCTGAATGAATTAATGTTAACAGTTAATGGGAAAAAGTGTCAGTACTTACAGTTCAAAAACAAACATAATGTAAGGGAAAATAGAGAAGTGGATGTCTTTATACAAAATAATATCTTAGATCATGTGCAAACGGTGAAGTTTCTAGGAGTGTCACTAGATAGGACCCTATCATGGGATTATTACACCGATCAAATTTGTGGTAAAATATCATCTGGGGTATTTTCATTAAAACAAATTGCCAGATTAAATGATAAAAAATTGTTAATAGCAGCTTATCATGGTTTAATTTTATCTCATATCAGGTATGCCATATTAGTACGGGGTAATTCATCACAGGGTAACATGGAAAGAGTTTTTAAAATACAGAAAATAGGTGTATGATGGGAGTCAACCACCTTACCTCATGCAGATCACTATTTAAAGAGCTGCAATTGCTCACAGTTCCTTCTTTGTACATTTTTGAAGTGATAATGTACGTAAAGAAAAATACCTTCTAACAGAATTTAGATGTTCACAACCACTACACAAGAAACAGAATCGATTATTATGTTGCTAATCACAACACTAAATTGTTTGAACAAAAACCAACTTACACACGCAGAAAATACATCAATAAATTGCCAAAAGGTTTAAAAAGTTGTGACAATCTAATTCATTTTAAAAAACACCTAAAACAATATTTGATTGATGAAACATTTTACAGTGTGCACAAATTCCTTTCTAAATAGTTTTGATTGAAAAATATTTAACTTCTAATTAAACAAAAATATTGTGTACTATTTGATACAAAGGGGTTCATGACAAGCCTACTGAGTTAAGCAGTAGCAGAAAAAAATTATTGGTAAGTGATGAATTTATCATTGTGTTTGATTTGTTTATTTTTAATTTTGTGTGATATTTGATTCAATGGGGTTTGTGACAAGCCTACTGAAGTAAGCAGTAGCAGAAACAATTTTCTGGTGGTAAGTGATAAATTTATCATTGGTGATAAACTTTTAGTTTATCAGTTTTATCTTGACATGTCCTATACTCCCTTTGGAGTCTCCTGGATGCAAGTAAAAAAAAAAAAAAAAAAAAAATATCGTTCTCCCATCTGTTCTATCTTGCTCATATCGTTTCATATCCACAAACCTGGAAATCCTACATTTTTTATAATTTGCTTTAAATATTCTAACCTTTGCCTCCCCCTACAATTCCCTCCCTCAATATTAACCTCTATTATTTATAAAGCAATATCTGGATGTCTGAAGATATGCCCCATTAGCCTAACCCTTTTTCTGGTAAGATGTTTCCATATTATACTTCTTTCTTTCCATGGGATCTTTCATCCCCTCGTCTAAGAACCTCTAAATTACTTATTTTGTCCACCCACCTGATCTTTAACATTTTCCTACAACACCACATTTCAAAATCTTCTACCATCTTCCTTTCTACAGCCCCTATCATCCACGTTTCGCTCCCCTATAATGCTACACTCCAAACGTAGTATATTAAGAAATTTTTCCTAATCTTTAAAATAATGTTCGTTGCAAATATTACACACGTCTTTAAATTATGAGCTATCGTAATATTTTTATAATCTATAATGTAAAGAAAGTAGACTTAATTAATTTATTTAAGATAAGTTCTGGTGAATACTCACCACCGCCGTTCTTGTAGCAAAGGTAAGGAAACCTCCATACGTTGGCCAGGTCTACGGCGAACCCTATCACCGAGAGAAGGAAATCCACTTTTCCGGACCATGTTTCTCTGGTCGAGCCCTCCTTTTCCACTTCCACATCCGCCTCTAGAGACTTCACCTCCGCCCCCGCCATTTTACCCTATTGGCGGCCACTGCCTGCGCAAACACAATTATACAATACATGAACTAATCTTTATTTGTCAGAGACCGAAAAAGGCATTGACCTTGTCAAATATAGTATTACACTTTTAAAAATAGAGCGAAAAAAATAGTTCTGTTTCTTATCACATGGTCAGCCAATTATATGACTAAACTTTTTAAGAACAGAAGAGGTAGAGGCGTAAAAGACACTAGTCAGAATTATCTCTTCTGAGAGTAACGAATGTCATTATACAACCAGACCCTGAGGTGAATGAAGTGAAGTTATCATATTTTGCAGGGTGGAAAGTAGGTGCTCTTCGGAGGGTCTGGCATGCTGATAAGTATACTCTTAAACTCAGTGAGGAAGCCAATTGTAAACCACCATACTCCTCGTTTCTGCTTAGTACAATTTCTAGAAGTTCAAACTAGTGTTTTGGCTGGTGACCTAAACAACCGCACTTTTTAAAACTATAATAACGAACTTATTAAACTTAAATTAAGGTGTAACTTGTAAACAATTATTTGTTTACAATCTAACTATGTAGCCTATTACCTAAAAAATTGTTTGTACATTAGGCCTTAAATCACTATTTACATTTTACTATAATTGTACATTGTAATTCCAGGGATATTATTTACACTATAGAGTGTTACGCAAGTTTAAATTCTACGCCGATTACATTCAAAGAGCATTGTTTGTAAGATAATTTAACACCTCCTGATCAGAAAAGGTAAAGGTCATTTGTTCTAGCTAGAAGCTCTCCCTCCAACGCTCTGTGCCACTGAGCTGTTCTGTTTAGTGGTGGGGGAAGCACCTTGTAGTGTTAACAGTAGTATACAGTTAGAAAGAGAGGGAATGATCATTAAGTGAGAAGGAGACAAAACTAGCCCCTTGAAACTATCCCTACTCTACCTACTCGCCCTCCCCTTACAAGCTTCTTCCAAAAACAAATGTACTATATGCTTGTTAACATCTCCAGCTCTGTAAAAAGCATCTACTTTCCACCCTACAAATGACACCATCACTTCATTCACCTCAGGGTCTACCTGAATAATGAAATTTATTACTCTCAGAGGAGATAACAGTGACAAGTGTCTTTTACACCTCTACCTCTTCTGTTCTTAAATGCCTCAGTTATATAATTGGCTGCTAGTTCCAGGACTTTCAAAAATAGTTCTGTTTCTTATGACATTTTTTTCTGGTTTAACGTCCTAATGTTCTGCAATTACTGCTAATGCAGACGGTGAAGGATGAAATGATTTTTTTGTAACGTATGAAAAGATGCCGTGCCTGAATGGGATTCGAACCCAAGACCGCATGATGAGAGGCGAGCACGTTACCAACTGCGCCAATGCATGATGACATGATCATGACATTCTTATGACATGATCAGCTAATTAGGTAACTGCAGCAGGGGCGGTTCCAGGGTTGATTTTCGGGGAAGGGGCTATCTTGTTTGTATGTAGCTCTTACTACATAATTTGTAATACATAGTTTGTAATTGAGTCATTGAAAAGTCCTCTTTTATGCTGTATTGCTGTAACCACAATTTTAATTCATAGAGAAATTTTCAAGGTGCTGACTGGATGCGAGTGGCTTTTGACTACTGACACTGATTGTTATCTTAATACCATTTAAAAATAGATACTTTCTGTTTGACTCATTTTTATACTAAAATAATTATTGTTAATTGATAGGTACGAGTATTGGGATTCAGTTTTGTTAGAAATAATAGCTTATAGAAAATATTAAACTAAGTTTTCCTAGTATTTCGGGGGGTGCCATGGCCCCCATGGCCCCCATGGCCCCCAATGCCCCCATGGCCCCCATGGCCCCCATGGCCCCCATGGCCCCTTCCCTGAAACCGCCCCTGAACTGCAGCATTTAACAACAGAAGAGGTAGAGGTCTAAAAGACACTAGTCACTGTTATCTCCTCTGAGAGTAATGAATTTCACTATTCAGCCAAACCTTGTGGTGAATGAAGTGAAGGTGTCATTTACAGGGAGGAAAGTAGATGCTTTTCAGAGGGCCTGTCATGCTGATAAGCATACTTTTCTACTCAGCGAGTAAGGCTATTATACACCACCTCACTCCTCGTTTTACTTAGTAAAGCCTCGAGAGCTTCAAACCAGCCTTTCGGCTGATCACCTGCCATTGCTGAACAAGCTGCCATTTGTAGTTTAACTTTGGTGATCACTTGATCTAAAATGAACGTACTGCTTGACAACGATCGAAATATGATTCCCTCCCTTCCCCACTTCCACCATTCCCGTTCGCACTACGTGCCGGGTCGAATACATTGGTACGCACAAATGAGCAATTAATAATATATGAATATCACTTATACTATATTTTTGTTATCCATAACATTTTGTACAGATTATGTCACCACCAGCAGAAAGTCATTAGTGTTTCTATTATTTTTGTTTACTATTAGGTAGTGTAGTCATAATATAACTCGGCAAGTTCTTAATTTAGGCTATAATGTTGGCTGTTAATGTAAATAATTGATACGATTTAATTATTAAATGGAGTAAGCATTATTCTTTATTTACATGAGAGCAGCTAATATACGTAAACTATACTTTTACTTCAGTTGTACTGTGTAAGCGACCATGCAATATTGGTTTTGTAGTCAGTGCAGTTGTATTATCTTTTGCGTTTGATTGGTTGTTCAATATTCAGATAAATTTGTTTCGATTAAACAAATACAGTGTAAGTGTGTATTTGTGATTTAAACAGGTACAGGTTAAATAAGTGCAAATAATAATAAATAATAAAGTAATAGTAAGTATGAATATAAATCTCCCCTAAAAAAGTGTATCCCAAAAACACAACTTTTCAGAAATTGCATTCAAAGTTTAAATTGCGGTCGTTTTGTTGTAAATGACTTTCTAATTGAGTAATTTATGTATGGTTATAGTTTTTCATGTTCTGTTTATGACTACATAGTCAAAAATTTGTAAAAATTTTTGTTAAAACCCTAAAAACTCAGTTAAACCATTTTGCCTTAATGGGAAAAAAATCCATAAAAAATAAGTGAAACTATGGCAGAAAGGTGTACCCACTGTTTACAGCCATTCCATTAATTGCATCAAACGCAGTCTATATTGGCAAAAAGCTGTAAAGTCCATTTACCCCTTTTTGCCTCAGTATGAATAGAAGAATAGAATAGCATGAATAGATTACCTTAGGCTGTATGAAGATACAGCCTAAGGTTGGACATAATCTGAAACTAACACCGAAACAAAATCTCGTTGTGTACGAGCGGCAAAACGGTGTATTAAGTTCATACACCTTTTTGCCACATGGAATGACTGTTCACGAGCAGCAGTAAACATAATTTAAAATATGGTATACACCTTTTTCTATGTTTTTTGGTTAATTTTCAGCATTTCATAGGCAAATATTATTTGCGCATACATCCTTCTGCCGTGTGCCTTTCTTTAAATGCAAATGATTATAAAACATACCAAAAAGAACCATAAGCCATTTAACCCCTTTTACCATTGACTAAAACTATTTTAACAACACAGTTTACTAAAGTAAAAATTATTAATCACACATACATCATATTCCCGTTTTATAGCAATGGGATTTTCAGTGTTTTCAGAAAGGAAAAATGGTGAAAAGAATTCATACATCTTTGTGCCAATCTTTAATTACCAATTGAAGGGTCAGGGGGAAAAATATCAGAGTCCATATATTCTTTTTTTTTCTTGCGCATTTTGAAGAGTGGGGTGAGTAGTTTACATTACGTTTTAATTCAGGGGGAAAAATGGTCACAGTCACGAGAAATAATGAATAAAAAAATCAGTACAAGGGGGAAGACAGGTTGTAGTCCGTCGTTGCAGAGGGAAGAAAGATCAGATCCAAAGACAAGTGGTGGGGGGTAACAGTTTCCTGTTAATGTTTTTACGTTAACTAGTCATTTTAGTGAGTGAATCATGGGTGTGTGTGTTTATTTAGAATAATAATATTGTGAGGATGTTTTGGTAATATAAGTGAATATTTTGAGTGATTGTTTGTTATTATGGAGACAGACGGTAGTAGTGTTGATAGTGTTAATAGTTCTGACGACCAGCATATGAATTCAAAGAGACGAAAGGTACATGGAAGGATGAGAGCAGTCATGAAAAAATTAAGGTTAGCTAGCCACCAAACAGGTGAGAATTGCTTATGCAAACGTTTCAAATGTTTCGATATTATTAGTAAACAGGAAAGAGACCGAATCATTAAGGAGTTTAATGAACTTGATACTTATGACAAACAAAATGATTACTTGGGTGGTCTCATAACAGTTCTCCCAGTCCAAAGACGCAGAAATAGAAAGCCTGATAATGAAGCAAATTTTAATAATTGTTCTTAAGCCTGCAAAGTGAGAATTATAGTTGATGGCGTAATACAAGATGTCCCTGTTTGTATAAAAGCTTTTATATCATTACACGGAATCTCAGGAAAGAAAGTTCAGACGATTAGGGAGTCTTTAGCTGTATTAGGGAAAGTGTCAAGTGATGGAAGGGGCAAACACGACAATAGGCGTTATAAAATAATAATAGAAACAAAAAATGCTGTTCTTGACTTTATAAGAGGGCTTAAAGGAAGAAAATCTCACTACTCTCTCAAGGACACTGATAAAGCCTACCTTCCAGAAGAGCTAAATATTGTAAAACTCGCATCCATGTATAATAATCTTAATCCAAACAGTAAGGTTTCTTATGACACTTTCAGAGATATTTTTAACAAAAATTTCAATATAACATTTGGATATCCAAGAAAGGATACTTGCAGCACATGCGATTCATATAAGGCTCAAAAGATAGTTCTAGATGAAAAGTTAACTAATGCATTACAGACAGACAAGGAAACAATTGCAAAAAATCTACAAAACTTAGAAAATCAACAAAAACTCCACCTTACTAAAAGTAATAGATTTTATAAGTTAAAGCGATCATTTAGGAGAAAGTCAACAAAATGTGTTGAGATGGAAGCTATTACCATCGACTTCCAAAAGAATTTACACACCCCAAATATAACAACGAATGATGTTTATTATAAACGACAACTAAACTTTGTTTCATTTAACATCCACATTTTGTCAAATCAAAAATCAGTGTTTTATACATACGATGAGACTGTTGCAAACAAAGGAGCAGATGACGTTTGTTCGATGTTGAACCACTTTGTAACATCAATTTTGCCTCAATCTGTAAGAGAGTTGGTTATTTTTTGTGATTCCTGAGCGGGGCAAAATAAAAATTACTCAGCAATTCGGTATCTTCATCACTTAGTTACAAGGATGAAGCGATTTTATAACATTAAAGTATTTTTTCCAATTAGAGGGCACTCATACCTAGAGTGTGACAGGGATATGAGTTTGGTTGACCAAAAGTCTTACACTGAAACTCCAAATGAGTGGAGGGATGTCATAAGAAATAGTCGGGTAAAGCCTGAGCCCTTTACGGTTGTTAACTGCACACAAGAAATGTTTCAATCATGGACGGAGTATTTAAAACAGTTTTATAGAAAGAAATGTCCAATGCCTACTCGACCAATTAGATGCCTAAGTATTAAACATGACAAGCCCAATTTTGTGTATCATCGAAATAACTATTTTGAAAGCTACATTAGCAGTGTTGTCACCAAAACTGTATCAAAGAAGAAAGCTAATAGGAATTTGAGTGATCCTGAAATTCAAATGGAATTAAAGATGTTATACGACGGACCAATTCCAATCTCTGAAGCTAAGTATAAGGACTTGCAAAGCTTGAAACCATTCCTTACCAACTTGGAAGTTAAAATGTTTTATGAAAGTCTACCTTGTACTAGAACAAAGGATCAACATGATGACGTCTACTTAGACTATCTCAATGATGATAATGATGATTAGATTCACAAAATATGCAGGTAAGATTTTTTATACATAACTATAAAACTAAAATACATTTTTATTTATTTAAAATAAACTTGATTAAAACTATAAAACTGTGTAACAGATGATATCGAAAATATTACCTTATACAAAAAGGTAATATTGTGTTTAAAAAACATATTACAATGTATATTACCCACCGGGTTGGTCAAGAAGTAAAGTCGTCGCCGAAACCAGCTGTTTAACAGCTGATTTTTGCAGAAAAAGGTTCCTGGTTCAAATCTTAGTAAAGGAGTTACTTTTATACGGATTTGAAAACTAAAAAAAGGTTAACTGTGTACTTTGATGATTAGGGTTCAATTAACCATACTCTCTCAGGAATGATCGGCCTGGATCTGTACAAGACCACATCTCATTTACATGTCATACACATCATCCTTATTTCATTGGGTCATGTGGTTGCTTATCGTTTTGAATTGAACAGATTCCAACGCCCACATATTAGAATTTTTTAAAAACCATGTACTATAATATACATAGAAAAATATATTTAATGGTTAATTAAAAGAAAATTTTTCTACAACAGATCTAATACAACAATTTTTGTCATATCTTTTGTTGTAGATTCAAGAAATACTTGTAACTTCAAGTGGAGTGTGAACTTTTTTCTAACAGTTTAAATGGACTATGATCTTTTTTCCACCCCGATTTTATCTTTTTTATCATTTGACATTGCATCAGATAAAATTATGTAGTAGCGATATTAT
Organism: Catonia carolina; assembly: GCA_035578175.1. NCBI lineage: Eukaryota > Metazoa > Arthropoda > Insecta > Hemiptera > Achilidae > Catonia > Catonia carolina. The sequence goes on from JAQMRL010000004.1 coordinate 9,439,111, forward strand.
TAATCCGTTGGTATCTTAACTTTTCAAAGCAGATTATAATTATATTTCATTGTTATTTTTATCAAAATAATGTATCTAATAAATAATTACAAAGATTTATGAGACTTGTAAGTTTGTTTTTTGTGCTGTGAAAAATTTTAAGAAATGGACTCTGATTTTTTCCCCCTGGCCCTTCAATTTATTAACACATACACCATTTTGCCTCTAAAATTTCTCAAAATAGACGTACATACAGCTTTTTGCCATCATTGTATCTTGAAAACTATAACTCGTACAGACTTGGCAATAGGATTTTTGAAAAAAGCGGAAAAAATTACCTTAGAATCGTAAATAAAAAAAACCCGATTTTTTCACATACATCCTTTTGCCAAAACACGGGAGAAATACTGTTGTAGTAAATGAGCTGTAGGCCTACTAGTAGGCTGACTAACCGAGATAATGTTTTTGGGACAGTGCGTAATGCGAGGTGGAGCTGATGAAGTGCGGAAGGGAGGGAATTCTATTTCGAAACTTGTCGGACAGTACACGCGTACAGAACATGCTAAAATCGACCATTTTTATAAGAAAACAAAGTGTTGATAAAATAAGCGAGAAATTTACTGCAATTTACCGTACCATTTATTTAGAATTAAAAATCAAATTCATTGAAATAATGAAGAGTTGTGATTTGAAATGAGTTAATGAATGAAAAAGGAGTGAGCCACGTGTCAGGAACTTAAGTGGTCCAAATGAGGTTCGAACGTTTTTAGTATTAAAGAGTATGTCACCCATCAACCATCAACCATTGAAGCTGTTTAAAATTTAATAGTACTCGAAACATGCTTTGAAAATTTAATCGGACAAAAGCGACATGTGTTTTTGATATCTCGTTTTGTTTTCTTTAATATGTTGCGCGGGGAAGGTTTATTATCATTGAATTTTTAGTTTTTATCTTTTTCATTAAATTTATATCCAATTATGAATAAATTTCAAGGCTAACAGCAATAAATTTTACATAGAGTGGTAGACTACGTTACATACTGCAAACCAAAAGGTTTCGGGTTCAATTTCTGGCTATATTTTGGAAATAATTATTCTTTAAAACTCAGATTCTGTATAATAACCCAGAGGACTAACTTATAACACAGTTCTGTGTTGATAAAATTGTCCGGAATTTAATTTTTGATTTCAACAGATTTTTTAGCTCTGAAAATTTATTTATTTATTTATTAGACTACTAAAAACAATACGACGATTCTCTTATCCTATCTTATCTTAATACCCGCATAGGTCTAGCTTGTGCACGAGTTTCAGTTGGAATATTCATGTAAGCTTATTTATATTTACGCTAAATTTACATAAAAATTAAAAAACAAAATAAAATAGAATTTCTTAGCGTAAATCGTTTCCTAAGAGCAATTTAAAACAAAATTAAAAAATGGAATTAACTAAAACATATATCGGGTGTCTCACGAAATTTGAATCACAGAGAAATAGCATTGATATTCATTAGTTTGTGAATATTTTCTTCCAACGAATAAATGAACACTTGTTATAATCAGGAATCATCAGAAAATGTTTAGACCTTTAAAACAATATCATTTTTGATATATGTTAGGTTGTATTTTAACTTAAAATACATAAATTTGTAACCGTTATCTATTTAAGTATTTTAAATGTTATAAGTACGACATATTGTATGTTTGTAGTAATGGTAACGTTGTTGTGTGAAGATGTAGGATAAGGTGGGTCAAATTCATCGGCGGAAAACTTTTTGCAGTTAAAAAAATATTGGAAATATTTAAAAAAAAATTTAATTATTTATTTTTTAATTTCGACTATTGTTTTATCATTTAAAATTATTGTAACAATCAGCTGTCTCTGAAAATTAAATGTTACTGAAGAAAATATATATTACGTATTTAAAAAGATACTGAATTTGCTTGCAAAAAACAAATTTTAGGCTATGTCACCGGATGGCGACAATAAGTGGCGACCTTATTAATTTGGTGGCCCTGAAAAGGGCCGTTTAAGCGGTAGTCGTCTGTCGTAGTCGTCGTGGCGGTCGAGGAGCTGGGCGACACGGCGTGTCGTCGTCCAGCGGAGACGTCATCTTCTTCCCTCGCAGTAGTGCGTCGATGGCTGCTTCGTCGGGTCCGGTGAGCGTAAGGCTCGGTCGAGAGACCGCTGTGGGCATCGCTCGCGTCAGCGGGCGATGACGGTCCGGTCGACGGCTTACGGTGACGGGTCGGCGAGCGGAAGCATCATCTTCTCCCTTGCGGGGTCGTCGATTAGCCTTCGCTGGAGTCTGGCAGCCATGTGCCGGAGTGGACGTCTCGTCTGCTCTCTGGTGGAAGTGAATCCCTCGGTGTCTTGATTGGAATTGAATCGGCCGGCTCAGTGCAGCGCTCTTTATATAGCTGCCGAGAGCGCTGTTGTAGAAAGCGGCACCTGGCTTGGCCTTGATGACAAAGGCCTTTGCGGTGGGGAGCCGAAAGCTTTGTCGCTATGCCGTCAAAGGCCGGAAGAACTATTAAAGCCGGTAACACAGTAAATGATTAATTAGAAGGGGTAGCGGTGACAGCTAAGTAAATATTTTTTTTAGATGGCAAAATAAATTGTCAAAATTAAAAATTAAAAAATAAATAATTACTGTAATTTTTTTGTAATATTTCCAATATTTTTTTTACAATAAAAAATTGTTTTCAACGATGGATTCGACCCAACAAATTTATGTTGTCGCCGACCGGGGCCGACGGGACGTGGCCAAGCCTCGCCATGCAAGATAGTTGGCCCTGAAAAGGGCCGTTGTAGGTGGTCGGACGCATCAAGCCGGCGTGTGCAGCGCGGTGTCCGAAGGGTGACGCCTCGGCTACCGGGTTCAAGCCTAGCCTTCCCTCAGTCGGGCGGCGTAGACCTTCGGGCGATAGCGCGGCCGAGGCGGTTCCCTCCATTCCTACGCTGACCTGCGTCTTCACCGTGGTGTCTGCCGACACGCACGGGCTTCCGTCGGCTGACCGGGGCGGGAATGAAGCGTCCGCCACCGGTAGCATCGTCCTGGGATGGCTGTGTTCCGGCTCGGCTTGGCTGTTCATCTTGCTTCAGTTTCTTTGTCTTCTTTTTAGCCTTCCTGTCCGTTCGAGAGTTGGGCAATGAATGACGCTCGCTGAATCTGAATCCGTGTTGAAGATTTTATGTAGGCGATATCTTGGGGATTACCAACCGATCGCTCGTACAAATTTTATGGGGCGGGGTACTTCAGAAAAATGTTAAACGAAGTGTGTGTGTGAAAATGTTTAATTTAAGAAATGGCAGCTCTTTTAAATGTGAGTGTAAGTGTATATGTACGGCCTTTTTTTACGGCTTTTTAAATGTTTAAATGTGTCGGTGGCCTTTTTTGAACGGCTCTTTTAAATGTTATTGTATACGGCCTTTTCTTTTTTTTAGTTTATTTTTGTATTTAACGTGGGAGTCAGTTTCAGTGATGGGAGAACGGGCCATATGGCCAGATGACGCTCGCGGGCCAGAACACCTGTTTATATACCCCCCCCCCCGGCGAGTCCACTTCATGTTAGAAGGGATACACTGCTTACTGCGCGTCGGAAGCGCTCGCTACGGAAGGTCCTGGAACCGTGTGCGGACGACGATATTAGTGCGTCAGCTGGCGGCAAAGTATTTTAAGTTAAAACGTTTTTCAAAATTGATATTTTTCAAAAGGTCTAAACATTTTTCAATGATTCCTGATTATAACAAGTCATCATTTATTCGTAGGAAACGCCGGCAGCATTGGCGTAGTTGGTAACATGTTCGCCTCTTATCATGCGGTCTTGGGTTCAAATCCCATTCAGGCACGGCATATTTTCATACATTACAAAAAAATCATTTCATCCTTCACCGTCTGCATTAGCAGTAATTGCAGAACAGTCGGACGTCAAACCAAAAAAAAAAAAATAATAATAATAATAATATTCGTAGGAAGAAAATATTAACTAACAAATGAAAATCAATGTTATTTCCCTATGGTTGCAATTCCGTGGGACACCCGTTAGCCTGTAGGGTTTTAAGGACATGCAAAACAAAAACAATTACATAAATAATAAATACGATTTTGAAAAATCGACATGAAAACAATACTTTCATTCCCTATTTATTCATATTATAGAGCAAGGAAAATAAAAAGTTAAAAGCGTACCTTAAAAGGGAAGGTAGATAAGGAAATAAAATTGGCATTAGTGTGTGAAAAAGACAGAAGACGGGGTGCGGCAAAAGAGATATTAAAGAAAATGGAAGGAGGGAGAAACACCCACCCACTTTAGATTTATGTAAATGATGTAGCCTTCCTCGTAAAGAACTTGGAAAAGTAAAGAAGGTGGAAGGGGCGGAAGTAGTTCACTTGTTCCAAATGGAATCACCTGTTGCTATTACTATTGTCAATACTGTTGTTACAAAGAAGAAAGGCGCGCGTGCACACACACACACAAACACACACACACACACACACACACACACACACACACACACACACACACACATACACAGAGCAAATCGTCTTTAGGTATATCCACTCACTACTGTAGGTCCTCGATTTACCGGTCTCGCATTTACCGTGGTCTGGATTTAACGTGACTCATTTAAGAAAAGAAAAATTTCTCGTCCACCCCTTACGTCACTTCCTTTCATGTGAGTTTTGATTGGATAATTTATAGGCCTACTCCTACGTTAATGCGTAAATACGGCAACACTTCCTCTTACATAATTATTCACTTCGGTTATTTCTTCTGGTCAAGTGGTAATTATTCTCATGAGATTACGAATAAAAGATCTGGTGTGAAACACTCACACAACTTTCTCTTGCCAATGCAAATAATTAACACTATAGCCGAACATTAGTAATAAAACATTAGAAATAAACAAATAAACTAACCTCAATAAACATAACCTTATTTTAATCATGAGTGAAAGACGCAAAATGAAAATCGACCTGTTTGGTTTAAAAATACGGAAAATCGCTCTTTCGAGCTAAACTAGGCTCTGTAGAGAAAATTTTTTAAATTAAAGTTGTAGATCTTTTAATTTCCTGTAAATTTGAAAATACACTTTTGTCGTAAAATGCATACTAAGGCTGAAATCTTAAAAATCGATTTTTACACATTTTTGTTAAAAAACAGAAAATAGCTAATAACCGCTAAACTAAGCGTTATACAAAAATGTTTGAAATAAAAGTTGTAGGTTTTTAAATTCTCTACAACGTTTATTATATACATCTTTGCGCTAAAATGCATATTAAAGCTGTAATCTTTAAAACACCATTTTTTTACGAGAAAACAGCCTTTCCAAGAATTTCGCAGATATGGGGCCTACCCTAACTTGTAGAGCATAACAATTTTATTAAATGAGGCGATTTAAAAAAAAGTAGTAGAGCCGTTTTTGAGAAAATCGCAAAAAAGTGAATAATGACACGAATAAACTACTACTTCCGGTTGACCGATTTGGATGAAAATGTTCGTGTCGGGTTTGGTAGTAGTATCTTACTTAAGTTTCAAGTTTCAAGTTCGTACGATGTTTCGTTCTTGAGGTATTCTGTTCACACACACGCGCACACACACACACACACACACACACACACACACACACACACACACACACACACACACATACACACACACACACACACACTCACACACACACACACACACACAGACACACAGTCCAATCGCTAAGAACGTGGTTTTTGGGTCGGGGGTCTGAAAACATGTAGATCCGGTGAAAAATCCGCATGAAAAAGACACTTTCCTTCCTGCATATTCCTATAGGCAAGAGAAAGTAAAAAGTAATAAATAATAAACGTAAACGGACTACTATCGAGGGCAAACTCCATTTCACTGACCAACTGGATAAAGGAGTTTCTGTGCTGTTAATTACAAATCAATATGGCATCGGGATAACTACAGTACGTGCTGCCTTGAAGAACAGGGAGAATATTTTATCTTTCACAAGTTCTTCAGATCCAACTCAGAATTTAATAAATCGTAAGTAGATGAAGAAAATTGATTTATGAAAATTTGGATAAAGCCATGGTCCAATTTTTAAGTGAAGAGCTGTAGGTTACTGGAAGCTCTTTTTGCAGCTCCAATCTCAGAATTTCCTCATTGTAAGCTTTGCTTCTATCATCTGTCCACCCGGTGTTCTGTTCCTAATTGAAGTTAGGCTTCCATCAGAAAAAAAATCGTTATATAAGCTAACTTACCGTTTATTACGATAAAACAACTACGTTTTGTAAGAAAATTGCATTGTTACATTACATTGAATTGTTTAAAAGACATCAAAAAATATTTTTGTTGTTTAGGTAAACAGCCGTAAGCCTGGTTTGAACCTCTAGAGCAGTGTTTCCCAAGCGGTGGTCCGCGGACCAAAGGTGGTCCGTGAGAGCCTTTGGGGTGGTCCGTGAGAGTCCGGTGACTACTTATAAAAATGTAATATTTTCCCGTGATTAAATCAAAGTTACAATTTTCATTGAACAACATTAAGTAAATACATTCAAGATTCAGATTAAATAAAGGTAGAAGAGTTGTGGTGGAAGAAAACCCTGGGTTTCCCCAAGATTCAGCAAGTAGCTTTGCGGTATCTTATGATTTTTTTCAACCACTTATTTGTGTGAGGAGGGATTCTCTAGTTTATTGTTAATTAAAAACAAACAACGAAATCGGCTAAGTGTAAGCAGTGATTTAAGAGTAGCTCTTAGCAAGAGCCTAAAACCTAGAATTCCTCAGCTAGTCAGAAAGATTTGTGCACAAAAGTCGCATTGAAATTTTCATTTCACTTTTAATTCATGTTTTAATTTTCATTGTTATTTTCGACTAAGTAAATTCTGAATTCCTTATTTTATTAAAGGATAATTTACAATTAAAATAATTTTACTTTTTGTGATGTACAATGTACCCTATTTTCTGAAAATAACAATTATATGTTTGTAATAATAGTTTCTTAATTAATAATAATAGTTTGTTTCTGAAAATTTGTTTTATTTAATCACTTTTTAATTTGGTTACAACTGATAAGATACATCCAATAATGTAATGGGTAGTCCGTGGTAGTTCACTTTCAGGCTGAGTGGTCCGCAGACCACTGCGGGTTGGGAACTACTGCTCTAGAGGTTTACTAAGTAAAGCTGAGGAGTGAGGTGGTTTACTATTGCCTTCATCACTGGTTGAAAGAATATGCTTATCAGCATGCCAGACCCTCCGAAAAGCACTTACTTTTCACCTGCAAATGACACCTTCACTTCATGTACCACAGGGTCTGGTTCAAAAAAATTTCTTAACAAAGAATTGGTTCACTGTCTTTTGTTTGAAACACGCGTGGCGTTTGAATGAAGTGCGGTCACGCAAACGCTTTATCATTAATAGTTAAGCTGAATTAAAGCTTTCTTAAACGCGACGAAAACAGTTAATTACCATCATTTATAGTAGAATATATGCAGATGCTAGATATTTAATCAAAATAAAAAAAGAAGGTTTGGCGTACTTACAGTTACGTTCTTTCTATCATAGTTAACAATTATTATATACAAGTACGTGACCATAAAATTTAAAAAAGTTTACACATCTGATCCGAATCACCCGGAGATCCATCTATGTGTAATTTAATGTAGAAAATGGATTTATAATAAAAATTCCTCTTGTATAGGACCAATTTTAGACCACGTGAGGTGACTTTAGACCTTTTTGGAAGCTCTTTTTACAGCTCACATTCTCAGCATTCGCTCACTGTAGGCTTTTCTCCTTTTTCTGTCCACCCTCTGTCTGCTTTTGCTCTTCATGAAAACTCTTAAATTCTGTAATTGGTTGTCTGAATTTGGTTCGTTTCAATAAGTATTCTCAATTTGTTCCGATTTTCTCAATATCCTGACTTCTTTTAATCATTTATCCGACATCTTAGGTCTATTGTTTAGTGTCTTAAAAATTAAATTTGTCATCCATTTAATACAGGTGTCCGTAAAATTTTAGCTTTATTTTTACTTTCTCTTGCCTATATGAATATACTCGATTTCTAAAAATCAACATGAAAATAATACTTTCTTTCCTATACAGGGTGATTATAAATGAAATAGACTGCTTCGATAGCTTATAGAAAATTTATTTTTCAAAAGTTAAGGTAATTAGCCTACTTACATGATTATATAGAACAATTTATTAAGTTTTTATTGAAAATATTTACAGATGTTCAATGTGTGCACCATTTGTAACACGACAGATATCAACACGGTAGTTGAATTCTTCCCACACACGATTAAGCATATGACGGTCAACTGTGGCAAGAGCATTTGCGATACGTTGTTTTAGAACATCGATATCTACAGGAAGCGGTGGTACAAAAACTTTGTCTTTTACAAAACCCCATAAGAAAAAGTCGCAGGGCGTTAAGTCCGGACTACGAGGTGGCCACGGCCTAAACACAATGTTTTCCTCACTTGCAAGGCCGATCCATCGTCTAGGAAGACGTTCATTAAGATAATTCCTAACCTGTAAGTGCCAGTGAAGCGGAGCTCCATCTTGAACAAAAATGAAGTTATCACTATCTTCCTGGAGTTGAGGCATTAACCATTCGTTTAACATGTCCAGATAAATTACTCCGGTTACTGACACTTTGTGAAAGAACGGCCCGTAAACCTTTTCACGAGATAATGGGCAAAAGACGTTTACTTTAGGGGAATCGCGTGTATGCTGTAAAATTACCTATGTCTATTAACTTTTCCACTAATGTGAAAATTTCATTCATCACTGAAAATTAGGCGATTAAATAATGCGTCGTGATTTTCAACACAATATTGCATCTCCAGACAAACATTTTTACGTACGACTTTATCACTGGTATTTAAACTTTGTACTAACTGCAATTTATAAGGTGTCATTTTCAAAGGTTTCTGCAGAATTTTCCACACAGTCGGTTGAGGAATTTGCAATTCTAAACTTGCCTGATCTAGTTGATTTTCCTGGACTTTGGACATAAACATCACAAACACTATCAATTTGTTCTTGTGTAACAGAAGGTCTTCCAGTTCTCTTCCTTTTACACAGACATCCACTGTTTTAAAAATGTTTATACCAGTCATAGATTGATTGCCTTGTTGGTGGTGGTTTACCGTATCTTGTTCTGAAATGACGTTGCACAACCGTAACCGAGTTTGTTTTACCTAATTCAAGAACACAGTAAGCTTTCTCCACTTGAGTAGCGGCCATTGTGCTAGACTGGTCGTTGTAACAGCAGCCAACAACAAAATGCTAGCAACAGTTGTACGAACATAAACTTTAAAAAATTCCCTATAAACCTACATCATTTACTATATTCAAATACACCAGTTTGATGTTTAAGAAGCTGTCGAAAGTGTCCATTTCATTTTTAATCACCTGTATAGGAAGGAAAGTATTATTTTCATGTTGATTTTTCGAAATCGAATTTTCACCCAATCTACACGTTTTCAGACCACCTAAACCTAAAAAGAAAATGTTTTTAGCGATTGGTCTGTGTGTGTGTGATTGCGTGTGCGCGCGCGTGTAAACAAAATATCTTAAGAACGGAACATTGTACGAACTTGAAACTTGAAACTTAAGTTAGATACTACTACCGGACCCGACACGAACATTTTCATCAAAATCGGTCAACCGGAAGTAGCAGTTTTTTCGTGTTATTTTTACTCATATGCGATTTTCTCAAAAACGGCTCCTACGATTTTTTTTAAATCGCCTCATTTACTAAATTTTTTATGCTTTACAAGATAGGGTAGGCGCTATGTCTGCTGAAATTCTTGGGAAGGTTGTTTTCAACTTTTTATTCCAAACATTTTTTTGTATATCGCTTAGTTTAGCGTTAGTTAGTGATTTTCTGTTTTTTTCTCAAGAAAACGTGTAAAAAATCGATTTTTTTTAAAGATTTCATTCGTAGCATGCATTTTACGACAAAAGTGTATATAATCAAATTTATAGGAAATTAAAAGATCTACAACTTTCATTTGGAGAATTTTCTCTACAGAGCCTAGTTTAGCGTGAAAGAATGATTTTCCGTATTTTTAAGCCAAACTGAGGTTGATTTTCATTTTGCTTGTTTCACTCATGATTAAAATTAGGTTATGTTTATTGAGGTTAGTTCTTTTGTTTATTTCTAATGTTTTATTTTTAATGTTAGGTTATAGTGTTCATTATTTGCAATGACAAGAGAAAGTTGTGTAAGTGTTTCACACCAGATTTTTCTGTTGTCATTAATCGTTAATTTTCCTTGTACTCACACATACAGAAACTTTTCTTTTCGGGGGGCCAAAAATTCCCATTACCCCTTCTGGATACGTGCCTGGTACAGGTAGAAATTTCCGAGAAACCGTTGCGTTTATTTAGTGTACTGCTGTACAATGTATTGTTGTTTGGTTGACAGACATTCCCTGCAAATCAACTTGGGCCGTGCCACACCAACCACACATGCAATCTACACCGCTCCTTATTCAAAATTAATGATTCTAGACATACGCTCACTCAAATCTGCAGTGCTTCTATTACAATTCCATATTGTAGAGCTCCTTTAAATTCATCATATACACTACTCTCTATGTAGCATTTCTAATAAATTGACGAAAAACCAAGTTGGATTCCTCGGAGAGAAACATAATTTTGTTCATAACAGGCAAGTGGATTGTTAATTTATTTGCACTCGATCTGCTAGTCCAGGACTAGAAAAAATAGTTGTTTTTATCACATGGTCAGCCAACTATATGACTAAAGCATTTAAGGGTACCCTGAACGGAAAAATTTAAACATTTTCACATATCCGGTTTTTTGCACATTATTAAAATTCAGAATTTTCTGTATCCAATGATCTATAATTTTTGGGGTTTTTTCCAATTTTTAACCAAAAAAAAGTATGTTGAACCCTTACATTATTTTCTAAACGTTATCAGTTTGCATAAACACATCTATTTTTTGAATGACAAACGATAAACTCATAATTTGAAATTATTATGGTATAAAAGGCTGTGCAAAAATTTCATTAAAATCCATTCACAGCTGGCTGAGAAAATGTTCCTTATGTGTCAAAAATTGCTCTTTACGGGAAATAAGAAAAAACTAAAAGAGAACACATTATTCGTTAAATAATTCAATATGTTATTTTTACAGTTGACCGGACGTTAAACCCAAAAAAAAATTACAGTTGAAAGGTTAATATATTACATTCACAGGTGGTCTGGTGCTAGCTTAAAGTTTTAAAACAAAAAATACCGCACAAAATTAAGAAATTAGGAAATTATCTGATATTAAAAATAAATAGAGATGTTATGCAAAAGCTGTTAAAAATAACGTAAGGATTTAACATATTTTTAATTAAAAAAAAACTGCAAAACCCTCAAAAAATTATACCTAGGCTATATCGTTGGATGCAGAAAACTCTGAATTTTAATAATTTTCAAAAAATCGGAAATGTGAAAATTTTCAATTTCTTTCGTTTCGGGTACCCTTAAATGTATATTTTGTGTATACATTTGTAAAACACAAAACTAATACTCAGTCGATTTTTGTTTCAATTCTATCAAAATTTTAACGTTTATCTTGAAAAGACCGTCCTGTTAACCTTTTAAAATGCTACAGAGTTCTATCACTGGCTTTATTTTATATTTTATCGCAGGTAATCTATTTTATATTTATTGTTATCTATTTATCTTTTTATTTATTATCATCTATTTTTTTATTGCCCATAATGGGCTGGTAGAGTTTTACTGCACTCGATCTGTTGGTTCCAGGACTACAGAAAATAGTTATGTTTCTTACCACATAGTCAGCCAATTATATGACTGGACTATTTAAGAACAGAAGAGGTAGAGGTGTAAAGGACACTAGTCACAGTTATCACCTCTGAGAGTAATGAATTTTACTATACAGCCAGACCCTGTGGTGAATGAAGTGCAGGTCTCATTTGCAGGATGGATTGTAAATGGTTATCAGAGGTCCTGGCATGCTGATAAGCGTACTCTTTCAACTCAGTGAGGAAGGCAATAGTAAACCACTCCACTTCTCGTTTTACTAAGTAAAAATCTCTAGAGGTTCAAACCAACTTTCGGCTGTTAACCTAAACAACAACATGGTTTTTGTTTATTTCTAACTATAGGGTGATTCAAAAAGAGCGCCGGTTTTGATATATCAAATTAAGAGATTTATTTATTTGAAAAACTGAAAATCAATACATCAACAAGTTCATCTTTCCTTCCGATTTTATGTATGAAAAATGATGTCATGCATGTGTCCTCCTCTACTGCGCTGGCACGCATCAACTCTGTCCATGAAATTGGATATTACTGCACGACAAGTTTCGACTTCCATTTGCCCGATAACCCGTCGAATTTCCTCCTTCAAGTCATTGATGTTTCGGGGTTTATTGGCACACACCAATGACTTCAGATGACCCCAAAGAGGAAAGTCACAAGGCGTCAAGTCACACGACCTTGGTAGCCATTGATGGTTGGAATTACGAGAAATGATGCGATCCTGGAACCGTTCACGGAGCAACAACATTGTTTCTCGTGCAGCGTGACAGGTGGCACCATCCTGCTGAAACCACAACTCGTCAATGTCCATTCCATCCAAATGACGCCACAAAAACTCCCTAATCATCGTACGGTATCGGTCTCCATTTACTGTCACGGCTTGTCCTTCTTGATTTTCAAAAAAGTAAGGGCCGATGACACCGCCCGACCAAAAGCCGCACCAAACTGTCACTCGCTGTGCATACATTTCCCTTTCATTAACCACGCGAGGATTTTCTAAACCCCACATACGGCAGTTCTGTTTATTAACAAAACCGTTTAAGTGGAAGTGCGCCTCATCACTGAAAATGATTTTCTTTGCGAAGGTGTCATCATCCTGCCGTTTTCTTAATACCCAGTCAACAAACTGTCGTCTCTTCTGGTGGTCTGCCACTTTCAAATGTTGCGTCAACTGAATTTTATACGGGTGATATTGGAGATCGTACCGAAGAATTCTCCGTACAGAAGAACATCTTAAACCCAATTGTTGAGAACGGCGACGTATTGATTTTGCTGGGCTAACAGCCACATTGTCACGAACCAACGCAACGTTCTGCTCAGTTTGGCCAGAACGACGACGTCCAGAACTTTTAAGGTCGACTGTTGAACCCGTCTCAAGAAACTTTTTCATGAGCCTGCGAACTGTTGATTCATTCGGTGCTTCATTACGTCCTAGAGTACCGCGAAGTCGCCTGACAGTAGCCGCATAACTCTCTCCACTCTGGTAAAATGTTTTGACGATTAACACTCGTTGCGCAATAGTAAACTTCTCCATGGTTAGACACAGACTGCGAGAGTACTACACTGCGAACAAGAGAAACTACAACTGAATCGTCAATCGGAATGTTCTCCAAAATAGAAATGAGGTCAAACAATGTTGCCAACCGATAAACAAAAATTTACCAGCTGTTTAAAAACCGGCGCTCTTTTTGAATCACCCTTTAGCTAAAATGCCCGTTCTTCGAATGGTTTTTTTGGTGCTGTGTACAGTCTTTTTGTGTACCGAGTTCGGTCCCTGTCAGGTCCGATATTTTTTAATCATTTTTTGTTATCTATTCACACCTCCTTTCAACGTCAGCATTATTATTAATGACAAAACAAAATAGTTGGACGTAAAATAAAAGCGAGATCCAGGTGTTTTTAAGTTAAGATACGCAGCTCTTCATTATTTTCAGAACCCCGTAGTTAATTATTTTACAAAACTAAATAAATTTACTATTTATATAGAGCAATTAAAATTGATGTTTTGAAGTTTAACTCTTACAAATCTGTGTGTAATATAACTGTAGGTCATTTATTTATTCGCTACAGAGCAATAAAAATTGAAATGTTAGGTAAATCACAATTGGAACACTCCGCGATGGTTAACTACTAAGGTGACTGTCTTTCGTTTTTGACAATGTGACCGAGAACGGGTGTGTCGTGTAAGTTTAGGTAAGGAAGGGGTAGGGTACAGAGCTCCGGAATGAATACCAGCGGTGCGCAGACCTATGTTTATTGTTCTGTTAATTTTGTTGTCTAAAATATTGCTGTTTATTTTTTTTAAATTGGTAATATCTCCGTTTTTATGCATAAAAATGAAAAATTTTACATTATCAAACTTACTTGTCTTTAAATTTTTTGTAATTTTGAATATATATTATAACATTTTTTGATAGATTTACTTTAACGGAGATATTCGCAGTTTTTTATTTACCCCTCCCTCTGAACTCCCCCATACCTTTGCTATATTCAAAAAATGTATAGCCTATTTTCATTTCGATAATGTCCAGAACCTAGAAACCGAAATTCATTGAATTTGGTTCAGCGGTTCTTGCGTGATGCCGTAACATACAAACAGATAAACAGACAGACAAAAATTCGGATTAACTTAGTCCTGAATCGTAAGTTCTTTGGTTTATTTATTTTCTTTAGAATTAAGCAGCCGACCTGGAAAGTCTCACATACTTTCTGATAGATACGATGTTATTCCTAACATCGAATTCTGTAAATTTTGTTGTAGAATTTTGATTTTGATTTTTGAAAAGACGTTGTTTTCAACAAATTATATTATTTACTATTCTCTGTTATCTGAATCTGGTTATATACACCTTACTGTGGGACTTAGGATCGGTTTATTTTAATACGTAGTACAGCTTTCCTTCTGGAAATTTCTTCAGACAATTCTGTACTTGTTTGGTACATGTACGTATTGTAATTGTGCTATGCACACCTTTGTATGCTTTACCTTTTACTTGTCTTATTTTTAAATAATTCAGCTGGTGTTATTCAAAATTTAAATTTTTCTTTTAATACTGTTTGTCAAGGGTTTTGTTTCTTAATAGGGCGGATTTAAAATTTTGTTCTCTTGTGAGTGCAAGGTTTTAATCTTGTTTGAATTTGTAAATTTTCAGGGTTCGACTTATGGTTTTAACTTATGGTTTCGACTTTTGGTTTCAACTTATGGTTTCGACTTATGATTTCAAATTATGATTAAAAAATGTAAAAGAGCATGCGTTTATATTGTGACACTTATTGCTAAGGTCTGTTTCGGGATCTAGGTTATTAAATAATTAATACGCTAAAGTTTACAATTTAAAAATATTTATTAGACTAAAAGATTACAAAATAAATGATTAAACTAATTATAATTAAATAGCACAATAAATGATTTAATAATTCACTTAAACTAGATAATAAACAATAAATAACTTACAATCACTTTTATAGCTTACACAGACATACAAAACATAGAAATTGAATTCACATTAACTTTACATTACACTCACAAAAAGACTTTACACAATACGCACACAACAAAGGCAGTATAACAATCTTGAATCACTACAATCCTCGGATGTGTAACCTGTAAATACACACCCCAATAATCTCTCGGCAAAGATCACACGAATACTGACTGGACCGCGCTCGGGGGTCTCCTTTTATAATCATTCACAAAGATCGTTCCAGAACAAAGTAGTGAAATCTACTCAAATACAAAAATAACTCTTTATTTATGAATGCTAGAAAAATCTTGTTAATAGGTCAACAAAAAGTATTTTGTAAATAGAAAACGTAAACAACCTGCCTCCCTCATAATAGCTGTACACAATACCTAAACTTTATGATGGTTATTACAACCTTATGAATGAATAGACACACTTTTATGGTTACAACTGTCATTTACAAAACTGATCTTATTGTCTATGGTTATTTCTGTCTTTATTACTCTCTCTTGTTGTTACTATTATTTCACACTATATACTATTTCATGAATGGATTTCTGGAACCTTCGAGAAAAAAAATCTTTTCTTCGATCTGTTACAATATTGATGGCTTATTATTATTCAAAATAAAAAACTGGATCTGGTAATGTACCCTTTTAATATTTATATATTTTTGGATATCTTCATCGAGTAGTTTTGGATGTGACTGGGTAAATCTACCTCACACATATAAGAAGGGGTATCGCCTTATCGCCTACTTCTACTACTTTTGGGGCTTACCGTTTTCTTCTTTAATTATATAGTTTTGTAAAAATATAAAGTATTGAATTTTTATTAAATATTTTTTTTAAAAAAGGAAAATAATAATTATGTAATTATGATAAACTGGTTATTTGATATTGTATGCTGTCTTATAAACTGTATCAGTATATTTTTTTGGGGATTGTCGACAACACTATTTTGTTAGAGTTTTTAAAAATTAAAGGTGGACCCACCTTTTTTGAGATATGTATTTCTTTGTAATTTTGTTAACGTGGAACGATTCCATTTTTTTGTAATGAATTTATAAACTTCAAAAAATAATTTTGTTGATGAAAATGATGATTTTCACACAAAAGAAATCTTTGTATTGTATCTTTTAAATTAACTATTATAAATTTTGATATTATTTGGATGTAACTTTGGTAAAATTTTGAGCCATCCATAACACTGTTTTTTTTACATGCTAATTTTTTTATTTTATTTTCTCTTTTCTTAATAATTTAATTTAATATTAAAACTTTATTTTGGTGCAACTTTTACTTTTGTTAATTTATGTTTTCCCGTCGCAACCACAATTCTACGCTTCCTTTTTTTATCTACTTATTACTTGTTTTTTTTATTTATGTTCACCTCGGTAAGTATCATTTTCACGAGGTGTCAAAATACAGTTAGATCCTATAGTGAATGAAGTGAAGATGTCATGTCTACTGAAATTCTTGGAAAAGCTGTTTTCTCGAAAAAATTGTTAAGATTGCACATTTTAGCGCAAAAACGTATAATAAAAGTTGTAGAGAACTTAAAGTCCTACAACTTTTATTAGAAACATTTGTTTGTACATATGGCGCTTAGGTTAGCGGTAATTAGCGATTTTCTCACAAAAAACGTATAAATTTCGATTTTTTAAAAGATTTCAGCCTAAGCATGCATTTACCTCAAAAGTATATAATCAGATTTATAGGAAATCGATAGATCTGCAACTTTTATTTTAAGCATTTTTCTCTGCAGAGCCTAGTTTAGCGTGAAAAAGAGATTTTCCGTATCTTTAAGCCAAACTGAGGTTGATTTTTATTTTGCGTCTTTCACTCACGATTAAAATTAGTTTATGTTTATTGAGTTTAGTTTTTTGTTTGTTTCTAATCTTATATTACCTACTAATGTTAGGCTGTATTGTTAATTATTTGAATTGGCAAGAGAAAGTAGTGTGAGTGTTTCGCACCAGATTTTAATTTATTTATTTATGCCGTAGGAACTATCTACTGAAGGTTGCATTGGAAAATGCTTAGTGTTTAAGAAATTACTGCTAGATCCAGCCAGAACTTTACGTAAGGTGAAGTTAGATTCACATCGCGTATCAAAAAGTGAAAAATGTTTGCAAGAATTACTCGTATATAAAAAAAATTAGAAAGGAAAATACAATTGGTAAAAGGAAGTTAGAGCACTCGTACCAAGATGAGAAGTATCCAGATAATCCTCTCTATCCACCGGGACACTATACCCTGAATTTATTTTTCCGTTTTCCGTAAATTCTAATTTTTAAGGGTTAAATACCTTTTCCTAGATTCTGCTGAAGATATCAGATTTTTAGAGTATATTTCTGTCACCGGATGGCGACATTAAGTGGCAAACCTTATTTGTTTGGTGGCCCTGAAAAGGGCCGTTTAAGCGTTGGTCGTAGTCGTCGTGGCGGTCGGAGGCTGGGCGACACGGCGTGTCGTCGTCCAGCGGAGACATCATCTTCTTCCCTCGCAGTAGTGCGTCGATGGCTGCTTCGTCGGGTCCGGTGGGCGTAAGGCTCGGTCGAGGGACCGCTGTGGGCATCGCTCGCGTCAACGGGCGATGACGGTCCGGTCGACGGCTTACGGTGACGGGTCGGCGAGTGGAAGCATCATCTTCTCTCTTGCGGGGTCGTCGATTAGTCCTCACTGGAGTCCGGCAGCCGTGTGCCTTGGTGGACGACTTGTCTGCTGTCTGGTTCGAAGTGAATCCCTCGGAGTCTTGATCGGAATTGAATCTCTTGGCTCAGTGCAGCGCTCTTTATATAGTCGCCGAGAGCGCTGTGGTAGAGAGCAGCTACTGGCTTGGCCTTGATGTCAAAGGCCTCTGTCGGTGCGGAGCCGAAAGGTTTGTCAGTGCGCCGCTAAAGGGCCTACCGCGCCGACAAAGGCCGGAAGAAGTATTGAAGGCCGGCGACACAGTAAATGATTAATTAGAAGGGGTGGCGGGGACATTGCTAACACCAAATTCTCCAAATTGTCAGAGAATCATTGTATTATATTACCTTAAATATTTTTTGATAAAAAAAATTTATTTAAAAAATATTTGATAAAAACAGTTTTGTCAGTATTATATTGGGAAAATTATAAAAATCAATAAAAAAGTTTTTTTTCTAACATCTGAGATTATTTACAATCATTTTAGAAACAAAAAAAACTATAAGTAAATAACATGAAAGTGTGCACATGACGAAGACAATACCCAATGGTATTGCTTCGAAAAACAAAGCAAAATTATTTATAGTTTTGTTAAAAATTAACTTGATATAACATAACAGTAATAGAAAAGGTAACCAAATTAATAGCGGTGATTGTAGAATGCGTAGAGGAAAAAGATTATGATGACCGAGATGATGTTGACGATGTTGATGATGTATTAGTAGATGTTGATATGGAATACAATTATTATTTACAATGTAGGTTAGTCGGTAAATCTAAATAGAAGGTCAAGAAATTTTATTCGTTTTAGTCGTGTTACGTCTTCGCTATTATCAAGTAAATTAAGCGCCAAAGTATTTGGGTGATCTGAGAATTTTACTTGATATTTAGAACTTAGCTGCGTAATTTCTTCTTTGACGGTGTTGACACGTAAGTCCCTATGCAACGCATCATTTGTCACATACTATCGAGCATTTGTTATAATCCGTAAAACTTTCGACTGAAATCGTTCAATATTAACAAGATTCGATTTCGCGGCTGATCCCCAAAGTGGTAATCCATAAGTCCACAGCGGTTTCAATAGGAGCTTGCTCTCTAATGACAGCTGTGAACGTGTGTTCATCATCAAAACAAAGTTTTAATCGTTATTTTGTAAAAATAATATGACAAAAAGAGTAAAAGGTTCTGAATTTTCATGCAAAATAAACCTGACCCACTGGGTTGGGCTAGAGGTAAAGTCGTCTTCGCAAAACAGCTGATTTTCGGGGACGAAGGTTCCTAGTTCAAATCCTAGTAATAATAGTACCTTTTATACGTATTTGAATACTAGACAGCGGTTACCGGTGTACTTTGATGGTTGGGTTTCAATTAACCATACTCTCTCAGGAATGGTCGGCCTGGGTCTGTACAAGACTACACCTCATTAACACGTCATACACATCATCCTCATCTCATTGGGTCATGGGGTTGCTTATTGTTCTGAATTGAACAGATTGCAACGTACACGCATTAGGGATTAAAAAAATAATCTGGTGTAAAACACTCGCACGACTTTCTCTTGCCAATGTAGATAATGCACAATATAACCCATGTTTAACCATGAGGGATAACACAAAATTAAAATCAACCTATGTTCGATTTAAAAATAAGGAAAATCTATTGCCTCTAAACTAAGCTCTGTAGAGAAAAATTCTTAGATAAGTTGTAGGTTTTAAAAATTTTTATAACTTTAATTACACAAACTTTTGTCGCAAAATGCCTACTAAAGCCGCAATCATAAAAAATCCCATTTTTAAACGATTTTGGTGAAAAAAAACAGAACATCACTGACTGCCTTTGCTAAGCATTGTAAACTAAACTAAGCATTGTAGAAAATAATGTTCGAAACGAAAGTTGTAGAATTTAAAAATTTTTATAACTTTAATTATAGGCCTACAAATTTTTGTCGTAAAATGCATACTAAAGCCGGAATCTTAAAATATCACAATTTTTTACAGATTTCATGAAAAAAATTGAAAATCACTAATTGCCGCGAAACTAAGCCTTTTACAAACAAATGTTAGAAATAAAAGTTGTAGGATTTTAAAAGTTCTACAACTTTGATAATATGGTACACTTGTTCTCTAAAATACATATTAAGGCCGCAATCTTTAAAAAAAAACATTTTTCCTACGAGAGAACAGTCTTACCAAGAATTTCAGTAGACTTGGCGCTTACCCTATTTTGTAGAACAAAAATAAATGAAGTAAATAAGCGTAATTGAAAAAAAAATCGTAGAAGCTTTTTTTGAGAAAATTGCAAACGAGTGAAAAACTGCACGAATAAACTACTACTTTCGGTAGACCGATTTTAATGAAAATGCTCGTGTCGGGTTCTTTAGTCGAACCTAACTTAAGTTTCAGGTTTCAAGTTCGTACAATGGTTCGTTTTAGACATATTCTGTTCACACACACAGACCAATCGCTAAAAACATGTTTTGTTGGGTTCAGGGGGTCTGAAAACGCGTGCGTCCGGTGTTTTCGAAAAATCATGTAGCCCAAGAGAAAGTAAAAAAATAGAATGCAGATTTCTTTACTGGTTGCTTAGGAAAAAAGTACAAATGTTAACTCGGAGAAGATCAGGGCCCAATACGCCCCCTAAGTGAGTTTTATACTGTATTGAAATTACAATGAGTTTGATGGAAAGGCAGTATCTGATAAAGCAACGTTTCTGTTCTTAGTTGGAGATACGAAATGCAAATACTTGCAAGTTGAAGAATTGGATCTGCGGTTTATGCTAACAAACCAATTAATATTGGTCTAGGTAATTTTGTTGCATGAATACCAACTGCTGCTAAAGTTCACCAAATACTAGTTATAGACTACAAGCATGTAGTCCCCCTCGTCACGGCTTCACACGCGAAAAATGGGGGTGATCAATTTTTTTTAAATATGTTAAAGAATTTGTGTAGCTGCTATATTTTTTATAGAACAACTGTATACTCCAACGTACACACACCCACACAACCGTCCACCTACACACATGCGCGCGCGCGCGCGCACACACACACACACACAGGCATACACACAAACACACACATATACATGCATATATATTTATAAAAATCTTCATTAGGGCCCTTAGGGTTACCATTTTTGAAAATTTAAAAAGAAATTGTGGCTGTGAATATAAATTTATGAATATGCTGTCAAAATTTCATGAAAATCCGTTCAGAAATTTTGGAAATTAGCCTGCACAAAAAAATATGCTTTGTCTTTATAATATTAGTATAGATATACAGAATTTCTTTAAAATATATACCCAAACTGAAGAAAGTATTGTACAGATAAAAACTTTTTTAAATTTTCATTAAAAACTTAGGACAGAAGAGAGCAGAATGCAGGCATCTGAAATGAAATTTTTATGGCTAACATATGAATGTAGTAGAGAAGAACTTTGTAGGAATGCAGAGATTAGGAAAGAGTTCAACATCTTCTCCATAAATGACAATGGGTGGACCATATGGACAGGATGAGCAAGGGTAGGATACCTAAGCAGGCGCTGGGTTACAAATTATAGGGAAGGAGAGACCGAGAGTGCCGAAGGAAGAGATGGGCAGATTTCAGAGGTTCGGAACAGGCAGGGATGCCTAATCCTTGAAGGGCGCAAGAAGAAGAAGATAGGTCAGGAAACGTTCCGTTAATAAGTTACAGCTACCGAAAGATTTCGCTCAATATTCAGGTAGACCCTTCCCATTGAAATAAAGGCATACTGAAACTTGTAAGGTTTTAAGAAGGAAACGTGGTCGAATCTTATCGTTTTTAACACTAGCTCCAAGAGCTCTATCTCCCACAGTTTTAAAAATTTTGTGTGAAACACTCAAACGGTTTCCTCCAACCAATGTAAATAATGAAACACATAACATAAGTAATTATACAATGTATTATGAAAAACATAACATAATAAAAAACAATGAGCTTGAAATACGAGGTGTGACAAAAAAATACGGTGAATGATTTCACTACGAATGAACTGCAGACGATACTTCCATTTGGAGTAAAACGTTCAATAGCCTTCTTCTAGATAATGAGTATCAAGTTTGAACAAGTTGCGACTTGTCAGTCGGCTTCTAGAGCCGGAAGTGTGAGGTCATGTTTACCGTGTCTGTCATGCATCATGGATTTCGAACATCGCGTTAACATTAATTCTGTTTTAAGTTCCAAAAAGTGCCACAGAAGCTCAAGAAATCTTAAAACTAGTGTATGGCGATAATATGATAACTCTGAAGACTGTTAACAAATGGTATAAGCGATTTAAAAACAGAAATGTGTCTATTGAAGACGAGGAATGGTCGGGATGTCCTTCGACCTCAAAACAGACGAAAACATGCAAAAAGTGGCAAAACTGGTTCGTTCAAACATCCAATTGACTATTCAAGAGGTTACTGAAGAACTGAACATCTCGAACGAGTCCGAACAAAGCATTTTAATCGATAACTTGCAAATGAGACAAGCAAGTACGAAATTCGTTCTCCAACTTTTGACCTTCTTGCCCCACCTCACTTTTTGATCCAGAGTTTTCGGCTAATAAAAGATTCCTGTCTGTCCAAATCCGCCTTACTCTCCAGATTTAGCACCATGCGACTTCTGGCTCTTCCCAAAAATAAAAAGTGTGCTGAAAGGAAAACATTTTGACACCATTCCCGACATTGAGAAGGCCTCGACAGAGCTCCTAAAGGCCCTTCCAAAAGAAGAATAACAGAAACGCTTCCAATCATGGAATCAACATTCAGATAAGTGCATTCCTAGCTAAGGAGAGTACTTTGAAGGAGATTAATTCAAATTCGATGTAAGCTTATTATTTTGTTCATAATAAAATTTTTCACCATATTTTTTGGTCACACCTTGTAGTATGAAAAACATAATCATAAGCGAATGGCGCTAAATGAAAATCAACCTTGGAAATTACACAAATTGTAAAATTTATTTTATCAGTTTTCAATATTTTTATTTATGTATATTACGAGTATTTGTTTAATATTAGCCTATAATATACCCGAGTGAAAAGGCTACCTTAGAATGACCGAGAAGGCTAGTCCAAGAGAAGCAGAGAAATTTGAGAGAGAGATCTTCCGCAAGATAATGGGTCCGGAGATAGAAGGGAATATAGGTTATTAGGTCGAGAAGAACTCTACAAGGAAAATTAAAGATAAATAAAAAATATTAAAAAAAGAAAATTAAAATTTTACAAACACCTGTATAAAATGGATCACAACCTGTTGACACAACAAATTTTTAAGGCACTAAACAATAGAGCTAAGGTAAATGGTTTAAAGAAGTCGGAAAGGATATTGAGAAAACCGGAATAAACCGAGAATACTTATTGAAAAGAACCAAATTCAGACAACCAATTACAGTTTTTAAGGGCTTCCATGAACCATGAAGCGCAAAAACAGAATACTAGATGACAGAAAAAAGGAGAAACACCTATAGTGAGCATGCTGAGCATGTGGGCTAGAAAAAGAACTTCCAGAAACGTCTAAAATCACCTCACGTGATCTAAAATTGGCCATAAACGAGGGATTTTTATTATAAATTTATTTTCTACATTAACCCTTAAAGTGCCAGCGTCCTATTATTAGGACGTCAGCAGTTTTACCAAAACATGCCGACGTCTTCCTTTTATTAGTACGTTAGACTAAAAATTCATCGAATTTTTATTTTTCATTCAATTTGTAAAAACAGCGTATGAAAATAATCAGTAAGAAATTGATTGATAAAATACATGTTAAGTTTTTTATGAATGTAATTGATTCATATTGATTAAAAAACGAAAAATTGGATTTTTTAACTTTTATCGCAGTGTTTTTAGTTTTTAAAATAAATAAATGATTTTTTTGTAGTTTTTGCATAATATTGTCTTTAAAGTGATATAAATGAAATTGAATAACATTATTTTTTTAAGTTGAAAAGGAAATTTCCACAAAAAATGACTACGTATCATTTTATTTTTTAATTGTAAGAAATGTGTTCCAAGTTAAATGTCATACAAGATCAATTCATTATGAGCAAAACAAAGTCATTAAGATACCTTGAAAAAACAGCCATGGTATGGATAGATAGATGCTAGAAATCGCACACAAGTAGCATTTCTCGGTAGGAACTCACAAAATATTCTCCTGGCACTGTAAGGGTTAAAGTGTACATAAGCTAGAGTAGAAGGATCTCCGGGTAATTCGGATCAGATTTAAAGGCTTTTGTTTATTTAGTGTTCACATAGGCTACGTAAATAATAATTGTACGTAATAGTAATTGTAACTAAGATAGAAAGAACGTAACTGTAGGTACGCCAAACATTCGTTTTTTATTTTGATTAAATGTCCAGCATCTGCATAGATTGTACACAAATTATGCCAATAAAATGCATTTTGTCCAGTTTAAGAAAGCTTTACTAGAGTGTCACTCCAGCTGAATTATTAATGATAAAGCGTTTGCGTGACCGTGCTTCATTCAACGCCACGCGTGTTTCAAACAGAAGACAGTGAACTTGTTCTTTACGTACAAAATATCAAATATTATCAAAAAAAAAAATTGAAGGAGCTGCTTTTAAGAAAATCGCAAAAAGTGAAAAATTATACGAATAAACTACTACTTCCGGTGGACCGATTTTGATGAAAATTTTCGTGTTGGGTCCTTCAGTGGTACCTAAGTTAAGTTTCAAGTTTCAACTACGCTGTCATTACTTGAGATATTTTGTTCACACACAAAAGAGACCAAACACTATAAACATGTTTTTCTGGGTTCGGGGGTCTGAAAACGTGTATATTTGGTGAAAACTCGATTTTGAAAAATCGACATGAAAACAATACCTTCCTTTCTATATATTCATATACCGGGGTAATCAAAAAATTCATTTATAAAAAAAAAAATTAATAAAAAAAAAATTCATAATCAAAAAAATTCAGCCTTAAAATTCATTTTAGAGCAAACATTTAATATAATTTATTTTATAATTTAGTCACTTTCTTCTACAACGCTCAGTTTAGTCAATTAGTATTTTTTGTTTTTCTTCTTTCTTTTGGTTTAACGTCCGACTGTTCTGCAATCACTGCTAATGCAGACGGTGAAGGATGAAATGATTTTTTTTGTAACGTATGAAAATATGCCGTACCTGAATGGGATTCGAACCCGAGACCGCATGATGAGAGGCGAGCACGTTTCCAACTAGTCAATTAGTGATTTTCTGTATTTTTCTTAATAAAATCAGTAAAAAGACATTGGATTTCGTAAGACTGTGGCCTTAGTATGTAGTTTTCCGACAAAAGTAACATTATATTAAACTTAAGTTGCAGAAAATTAAAAAAACCTAGCCTTCTACTTTTATTTCAAGCATTGTTTTCTAGAGCGCTTTGTTCAGCGTCAAGAACAGAAGTTGATTTTCACTCATGATTAAAATTAAGTTATGTTTTTATTTTACAATGTTTATTCATGATTAAACATATTTTATGTTTTATTATTTATATAGGCAAGTAAAAATTGTAGAGTAATCGATTATTTTCGTTATTATTTCAAATATTTTTGGATAATCGGAAAATACGAAACCAAACGGTTCCCGCTACTAGTAAGTTCCAAATATTAGCGGGGTTGTTCTTTATTTTGTGTTTCTGCGTTAAATCTATAAGTTTTTGCTCTTTTTTTGCATCGAATACCAGATTTTATTTGATTGTTTATATTTAAAGAAATGTTTATCACCATAGTTCTAAAAATTGGAGTAATTACTCTAATTTGGTACAAAAATTTAAAAATTTATTTTTCTCAAAAACGGCTGCATGGGCTTGGTTTAAAGTTCCATCGTTTACGTTTTGTTAACTAACCTCGTCAAAGGCCGTATCCGTGGCCCAGTGGTTAACGAGCTATGCTTCAAAGCGGAAGTCTCGGGTTCGATTCCCGGCCGGGTCTGGAAAATGTCAAACCTACCGTTCCTTAACTCAACGTAGTCGCTAATAACAAGCTATTGATACGACTTAAAATAAACTGAAATAAATAAAAAAAAGCTCATCGAGTTGGAGTAATTGATAACTCACACTGGTTCAAAATAATCTGGTTCTTTTCAAAAATTTAGCGTTCAGGTAAATTTTAGAGCAAAAGTAGACTACATTTAACAGAAATGAAAGAAAATTAAAACTACTAGACTACAACTTTTGTATTTTTTATATTTTTGTCCGATTCTTAGTTTAACCGCAATTTAAAACTTTGTTTGCAATGTGAAAAAACTTCATCGAAATGGATTTTTCTGAAATCACATCTTGACGATGGATTAGGAGGGTAAAATTGGCAGAATAAAATTTTAAAATTAAAATATTAAAGAAATTTTAAAACTTTTAATTTTTTTTAAGTCGTACCGACAACTTGGTCATAAGCGATTAATGCGGGTTTTGGTACTATAAGTATGGTTTTAAACCAGTTAAAATTTCCAGATCCTAGTTGAGAATCGAACCCGGGAATTCAGCTTTGTAGATTAGTGCGCCAACCACTGAGGTGACCACAATTTTTTATGTAACATTTTTGTCCGACGATAAATTTACCGGCATTAAGCGATTTTCTTTAAAAAGAAAATATTAAAATTTGTCCATTGCTATTTTTATCGGCGATTAAAAAATTGTTAATGAATTTAGTATTAATTTACCTGGGTCTGTTGTAGTTACCCATGGGGCTGGGCCAAATCGCCACAACGTCACAATGAGGGCAAAGCTGGAATCGGTCTGCCCCATGTGGTGCGAAGATGACTGGACTCCCGCACGCGTCGGGCACGCGTGCGCCCTCAACATTACCCTCACTCCCGCCTCTATTCCCGACTATTAAACCCTCCGCCACTTATATACCCTTAAATTTTATTGAAAAGGAGAAGGGGAGCAACAATTTCTGATTTTAGTTCCCCCTCAGTCGGAGTGGCATTCTATTGTAATGTAATAAACGGTGTACTAATAAAGTGATGGAATCACCGACCAGCGCATGCGTACACCTCTCTGCACCTATAGGCCTACATGGGCATACACATTCTAAAGAATAACTAAACATTGGCAAAACTTAAATAACTCTTCCGTAAGTTATTCGACCGACTCATATTATGTAGACTACAGTACCTGTGCTGTTGTCTAGGTGAACCTTTAGAGAAGTGCTTTTCAACCTTGTCTTAATAAAGGGCCAAATTCTTATTATAGAAGGGCTTGAGGACCGCATTGATCTAATTTTATATGTAAATTTTGGCTTTCATTTTTGGAGGAAGAAACATGAATTTTTAATTTCTCTTGCCTACATGATTATATAGGAAGGAAAGTTTTGTTTACATGTCGATTTTTAGAAATCGAGTTATCACCGGATATACATGTTTTCAGACCCCTGAACCCAAAAAACATGTTTTTAGAGATTGGTCTGTGTGCGCGAGCGCGTGTGTGTGTGTGCGTGTGAACAAAATATCTCAAGAACGGAACATCGTACGAAGTTAAAACTTGAAACTTAAGTTAGATACTACTACTGAACCCGACACGAATATTTTCATCAAAATCGGTCAACCGGAAGTAGCAATTTATTTGTGTTATTTTTCACTTCTTTGCGATTTTCTCAAAAACGGCTCCTACTATTTGTTTTTTTTAAATCGCCTCTTTTGCTACATTTTTTACGCTCTACAAGATAGGGTAGGCGTAATGTCTGCTGAAATATGTAAATATGTAAATAATGTCTGCTGCTTGGGAAGGCTGTTTTCTCATAAAAAAATTGTAATTTTAAGACTGCGGTTTTACAATTTAGCCCAAAAATGTATATAATAAAAGTTGTAGAGAATAAAAAATCCCACAATTTTTATTCTAAAATTTTTTTGTATAACGCTTATTTTAGCGGTAATTAGTAATTTTCTACTTTGTTTTTTCATGAAAATCTGTAAATAAAATATTTTTTTTAAGATATCGGCCTAAGTATGCATTTAACGACAAAAGTGTACATAATAAATTTATAGGAAATAAACAACCTGCAACTTGTTTTTGAGGCATTTTTCTATACAAAGTTTAGTTTAGCATGATAAGAGTGATTTTCCAAATGTTTAAGCCAAACTGCGGTTGATTTTAATTTTGCATCAGTCACTCATGATTAAAATTGGGTTATGTTTTATATTTTACATTATTTACTCATGATTTAACATAGGTTATATCGTTCATTATCTACATTGGCAAGACGTCTGTGAGTGTTTCACACATCGATGTATATATAAAGTCTTTATATACGAGTACATCGATGGTTACAATCCATACTGTTTTAAGATTGCGGCCTTAATATAGCTACTGCCCATTCCTAAGCTTTGTGCAGTTGAGAGGAATGCATTACGTCACTACTACTGTGAGAGATTGCGTTAGTAGTAGTAACTTTTTACTTGTACTATGTTTGTAGTAGTCACGGGTACTATCCAAACTACATGTATTCTGTGTCGCCGTCTACAGTGAATAGTGAAAACAACACCCACGTATGTCACCGCACTAGGCAGCCTACTGCCTAGCGAAGAGCAATGAGATGATTAGTAGAGTGTTATGACGTAGCACCAGTCTGGTACTTCGTCTATCCCCTTCATCCCACACCTACACAAAGCTCAGATTCATACAGTACATTTGAGAGCAAAGGCTTATAAAGGTTAATTAAAGTTGTAGAAAATCTATAAAATCCAACAAAATTTATTTTAATTGATTTTTCTACAACGCTTAGTTTAGCTCAAACAGTGATTTTAATAATTTTCTCATTGAAATCGGTAAAAATCAGGTTTTGTAAGATTACTGCCTTAGTATACATGTTCAGATAAAAGTAAAATTTCTTTATGACAAGTTTTAACTTAATCTGTCATCACACGCGTGCCCGCACACACACACACACACACACACACACACACACACACACACACACACACACACCAACTCGTGGTAGGGATCATCAACAATATGCGCATTGACAATCCCCGCCCACTGACGTCACTGGTCACCAGCGACAGCCGACGCACGATACGTACCGTGTCGGTCTGTGATGTATATTAGTCTTAATACGGTCTGTAATACTTTACTAGTCTTTAATTATGTGCCGGCCGCATTGGCGTAGTTGGTACCGGGCTCGCCTCTCATCATGCGGTCTTGGGTTCGAATCCCATTCAGGCACGGTATATTTTCATACGTTACAAAAATCATTTCATCCTTCACCGTCTGTATTAGCAGAAATTGCATAACAGTCGGACGTTAAACCCCCCCCCCAAAAAAAGAAGAAAAAGAATTCTTTAATAATGGTGTGTGTTGTGTGATTACCGGGTGTTCTAATCACGATAAACACCAAAAGGAATTGGGCAGTATAAGTTTTACCGTTTTCAAAAGGCTATTGAAACTAGATTGAAGTGGATAAATGCTTGCAAACGGGCCGATTAATTTCTGCTAATAGTAGTCGCGTGTGTTTAGTACATTTCGACGAATTGGATTACGTACACGATTTAAAGTCCGAGTTGCTACATCTTCCATTAAAACGTGTCCTAAAAACGAATTCAGTTCCCCATTTAAATTTGCCGATTTGTAGTACCGTTCTATTTGTTCGGTAAACCCGACCTGTAGTGAAAGGAAAAATCGAGCAGAGAAACGATACGCTTGTAAGGAAGTTTATGATATTTTACATTCATCATCAAATTACAACACAGGCAATTCACAAAATAAAGGGATAGCCGTAGAGAAAGGTAGGCCTCGTTTTAATAAAGAACCGCCAAATTTGAATGTTGCGCAGTCAGAGGAAACTGATCTCTTAAAACGTGAAAACGCCGAATTAAAAGAAGAAACAAATTAAGAGTGAAACTTCAGCTGCAAACGAAGAATTATTAAAATTAAAATCGTTTTCCCGTGTAAACATACCTAATCCGCTATGTTTGTAAAAACAATGCAAAAATTCTACCGTCACTACACACCGGCCGAGTTGTTGGGGACCAGACTACGTCATCTTATATCTCACAGCAGCTGCGCGTGACCGCTACCATCTGAGGCCTATAGGATCAAAACGACCAATCTCCATTCAGGGTAATTTTTGGCAAACTGCAAAAAACTGTACCTATAAGAATACTGATTTGTTTGGTTTCAACAATGTATTATATTTTTGTTGTACCAATTAGAAATGTAATTACAAAGTTTTAGCTTGTTTACTCTTCTAGTTACATAAAAAATTAACAAATAATTTTGGAGATTGGTTGTTCTGATACTCACGACTGGACATATGTCGTTCGGCACATGTTTAACCTCAAAAACTAAGAAACTAGTAGACATGACTGCTGCTCTCTGATTGGTCACTTTGGAGATAGGCAATTATGATTCCAACTTTGATGGAGATTGGTTGTTTTGATTCAAACTGTACTTTAACGTATGTAAAAACACAGTTTTAAAGGCTATTTTGATCTGATTTGATTTTACCACCAAAAAGAACACAAAATTTTCTTCCATATGGCACTGCTACCTCAATTTCGCCCAAAAGTGGAGATTGGTCGTTTTGATCCTATAGGTCTCCTAGTGTAGTAACCGTGCCCCAACTGGTAAAAAACAAATTATTTAAGTTCTGAGAGCCTGAAATCGTATAATTATTTCCAGAGGAAAGTCGATTTCTCATAATCTATAGGAAAACAGTGCTTTCTCTCCTTACATTTAATAATGACAAGAAAAAGAAAAAAATTGGTGTGAAACACTTATACGACTTATTCTTGCCAATGTAAATAATAAAACATATTGCCTATGACGCATATAACATTATATGTTTAACATTAGAAAACAGTAAAAAATGAAAAACATAACTAAAATTTAATTAATCCTGAGTGAATGACGCAAAATGAAAATCAAGCTCTGTTCGACTGAAAAATACGGGAAGCCACTAATTGACGTTAAACTAGGCTCTGTAGAAGAAAATGCTTGATATAAAAGTTGCATATAACTTTCTATAACTGTAATCATAGGCCTACGGTAGGCTATACACATTTGTGACGTAAAATGACTAAGGCTGCAATCTTGAAAATTTAAGTTTTTTACAGATTCCGACGAGAAAAATACGTCAAATCACTAATTTACGCTAAAATAAGGGTAGGCTACTAGATAAAAAATGATTGAAATAAAAGTTTTAGGGGTTTTAATTTCCTACATTTTTAATTATTTACACTTTCCCCTCAAAATGCATATTAAGGGTACAATTTTAGGAAAACAAATTTTTTATCACGAGACCACAGACTTTGCAAGAATTTCAGCAGACATGACGTTTACTTTATTTTGTAAAAAACAAAACATTTAGTAAGTGAGGCGATTTTTAAAAAGATCGTATGAACCGTTTTTGAGAAAATCGCAGAAAGTGACAAATTGGACGAATAAATTATTACTGGTTGACCGATTTTGATGAAAATGTTTGTATCGGGTTCCCTTGTAATACCTCACTTAAGTTCCAAGTTTGAACTTTGAACGATATTCCGTTCATGAGATAT
The DNA here is from genome assembly GCA_035578175.1 of Catonia carolina. Classification (NCBI taxonomy): domain Eukaryota; kingdom Metazoa; phylum Arthropoda; class Insecta; order Hemiptera; family Achilidae; genus Catonia; species Catonia carolina. Next base: position 9,470,547 of record JAQMRL010000004.1, read on the forward strand.
TTTTGTTCACATGGACAGACCAATCGCAAAAAAACAAGTTTTTTGTGTTCAGGAAGTCTGAAAACATGTATATCAGGTAAAAAACTCGATTTCAAAAATCGACGCGACAACAATATAACTTCCTTGTATTACAATACTTTCCTCATACATTCATATTTTGTTTAGGTCATCAGCCGAATGATGAAGCTGGTTTGAACCTCTAAAGGCTTTACCAAGTAAAATGACCGTCCATAACTGGCAGGTGGAGTGTTAAATTTTTTGCACTCGATTTGCTAGTTCCAGGGCTACAGAAAATAGTTCTGTTTCTTATCACGTGGTCAGCCAATTATATGACTGAACTATGTAAGAACAGATGAGGTAGAGGTGTAAAAGACACTATTCACAGTTATCTCCTCTGAAAGTTACGAATTTTATTATACAGCCAGACCCTGTGGTGAATGAAGTGAAGGTGTCATTTGCAGGGTGGAAAGTGAGTGCTTTTCGGAGGGCCTGGCATGCTGATAAGCATACTCTTTCAACTCAGTGAGTAAGGCAATAGAAAACCACTTCACTCCACGTTTTTACTTAGTAAAACCTCTAGAGGTTCAAACCACCTTTTCGGCTGTTGACCCAAACAACAAATAAACAAGGCGTTAGGTGGTTTACAATTGCCTTCCTCACTGAGTTGAAAAGTATGATTATCTACATGCCCGGGGCTCTGAAAAGCATCTACTTTACACCCTGCGATGCCTTCACCACAGGGTCTGGATGTAAAATGAAATACATAACTCTCAGAGGAGATAACTCTGACTATTGTCTTTTACACCTGTACCTGTTCTATTGTTAAATGCGTCAGTCATTTTATTGGCTGAGTGTGTGATAAGAAACTGTAAAGTTTTAGACTTTACAATTCCAAATTTTTGACCCTTTGTTGAAAATCGTAGTTTCCTAATCTCCCTAGACCTAGACCCTTGGAGTTGATCAAATTTTGTCTTATTAAAAATAATTAAAATGGTGTTTTTTTCTTTATTCGTTAATGAACAAAAATCATTATTTTATTTTATATAAAACTTTGTAATTTTACATAACATATTTCTTTTCAATAATTTTTATTATTTTATAAAGAAATCACGTTTTCTTAGTTTATTCTAGTTGGTTATATTTCATGGTGTCGGATGTTTTTACATCGCGCTTTCACGTGGGAAATAAAGAGGCCTAATAGGCCAATTTTCAGTTCTCACTGTTTAAAATCCTTACCTTGCTATTCCGGACCCTGGGAACATTTTTCTGTTCCATATCTACCTACTATCCGTAGAGGGGCCTTCGGCTTCTTCAGCATTTTTTGCGGCCAATTAACGCGTTTGTTTTACGCCGGTTTGTCAACGTCTTTCATAACGGCAGTTTGATTGGTTTTCCCCCTTCCGTACACCTGTAATTAGCGTCACGGTCAGCCGTGTGTGTGAAGAAAATCGCGTATCATTTCTATTGTATATGTAAAGACGTTTTCTAAGGTGCTGTGCTAAGACTGGATATCTTATAAATAGGTAACTATTAAGTTTTTTTCACTTAAAATAATTGAAATGAAGAAAAGAAAAAAATAATTTTTTTAAAACCATTTAAATGGTAGTCAAAAATTTTTAAAAATAGAAATACGTAGAGAAAATCCTAGTATCATAATGTAGTAAATAAACAAACAAGTGCTTTAAAAATTAATAAAAATTTTCATATAGAATAGGAAAATTATTTTGTTTTTATTTTGGTTGAATAATAATACGAGTAATAATAATAATAATAACAAACAGAAATGATTCGAATTTTAAAAGAATACTAATTTATTTATTATTATTTTTTGTTATTTATTAATTAAATAAAGATAATATTAATTATACGTAAAAAAACAGTATAGTTTCGCCACTTTATACAAATATTAAAATAAATTTTTAAACTAAAATAACTCCAATAAATACGCTGTTTCACTAACGAATCGGACAAGTAGGAACAAATAATATTTGCTAGTTCTAAATTTCGGTGAATTTAGTTTAAGTGTTATATATATAAATCGTTTTTTTTTAGTTTAATCTAATCTCATTTCCATTTAACGCGTTGCTAAAATTTCTAAATTTTGGTTTTAACCTTGGGGTAACTGTTTAACTGTTCAAGTTATTTTTAATTGTTTTAGTTATTACGTATTTAAGCACTCGAAATTGTAAATTCATTGTATATAACGCCTTAACTTCAGTAATTTTAAATAATCTGTACTTTATTATTATGAGAATTTTATTTGAATAATAATTGAACTGTAGTTTGCTATAAAAACTAAAAAACCCTTTTTTTAATGTAGAATAAATTTTATGTATAAAAATATGTCATACACGAAAATGAACAAAATTTAATTTATAAATGTTAAATACTTTAAAAATATCAGTTTCATATATAAAAATATGTCATACACGAATATGTAAAAAATAATAATTTATAACTGTTAAAAATTTTTAAGAAAAAAAAATAAAAGGAATATTATTTAAATTAATCAAGTAGTTAAACAAAAAATTCGCCTCTTGTATTTTATTTAAAAAAAAGTATCTACCTATTTTGTTTAGACTAGTTCTAGAAATAAGTTCTAGAATAGGAATAAGTAGAATTATTGAAAAACAAAAATATAGACAGACGAGATTTGCGAATCATCATCAATCTGTATTGGAATCAAAAGGCCAATATAAAGGTCGAAGAACAAAAGTCCGAGAATATTGATGTAAAGAGAGGAGTAAGACAGGGTTGTGTTTTGTCGCCACTACTGTTCAACATGTATAGTGAAGCCATATTTCAAGAAGCCATAACAGAACTGAGTGATGGAATCTCTGTGGGTGGAAGGATAGTAAATAACATAAGATTCGCTGATGACACCGTTGTGATGGCAGACACCCTGGAATCGCTGCAAGAGTTGGTGAATAGAATTAACGATCATTGCATTGGATATGGACTTAGAATAAATGAGAAAAAGACTAAATTTATGATTGTCTCGAAAGCAGAACATGGAAATGAAACATTAACAATAGAGCAAACCCAAATAGAAAAAGTAGAGACATACAAATATCTGGGAACCTGGGTTGATGGCAAGAATGACCAAAGTAAAGAAATTAAAGTACGAATTGAAACTGCAAGGCAAGCATTCATAAAATTGAAGACAATGCTAACAAACAAAGACCTTCAGTTGCCTCTCAGATTGAGGGCTCTAAGATGTTATGTATTTTCTATCGTACTATATGGAATGGAAGCTTGGACATTGAAGAAACAACACATAAAGGAGATAGAAGCGTTCGAAATGTGGTGTTACAGGAGGATATTGAAAATTCAGTGGGTCCAAAAGGTTACCAATGTTGAGGTGCTCCGACGTTTAAATAAGGAGTTAGAAGTTATGAAAAGTATAAAAACAGGAAAACTAGAATATTTGGGTCAGATAACCAGAGGAGAAAAATATGAGTTGCTGAGAATTATTATGCAGGGAAGGATCCGAGGAAGAAGAGGCGTAGGAAGAAGATGCATCTCCTGGCTGCGGAATCTTAGAGAATGGTTCAACTGTAGTTCATTGCAACTATTCAGAGCGGCAGCCAGCAAAGTGACCATAGCCATTATGATATCCAACCTCCGATAGGAGATGGAACTTTAAGAAGAAGAAGAAATAAGTTTTCAGGTAGATGGTCGACAATTAAGTATCTTCACAATGGTGGATACTTGAACAAATAACATTTATAAAAATTATGTACCTACAGAAATATTTTCGAATCTCCAAATAAAACACTGTACCGTGTTTGCTTATATTTTTAAAATAAGTATATATCTTGGCGAATTTACTAAAATTACATGTTTCTCCAAGATTAATTCACCAACGGCTTTATGTGGTGTTTTGATAAATTTACAATGTGTTTGGCTACAAGGTTTACAGATGTTGAAATGACCACTGAATGTGAATTATTCTAATCTGAAACAACATAATTTAGTGATAACTGTCTAAAAGGGTTCCGTAATCCGAAAACATTCGTACTTTCTCGCAAACCACAAAGCGAGATCAGTGGCTCTTAAGTGAATCTGAGCTGATGTTTCACACTAACAAACTGGAAACATGGTTTTGACTCTCCGATCAAAACTTACCCCAAAATATTTTTTTTCTTCGTAGGAAATTTCAGGGTCTTGGACGTTGGGCCGTTCTACGACGTCCTGGTGGAGGCAACCTTTAATAGAGATTATTTTTATCTAGTTAAAACAGGTAAGTGGTTGAGTAAAGTTTTCAGGTTATTACCGCTGTGTGGAGTAGCAGAATGGAGACGTCTACTTGATGTACATTATAAACACTCACACTACCTCACAAACAACAAATTCACACTTTAATTAAAAGTAAACTTTTTAAAAAAAAATCCTGTTCAAAGGATACACTAATTCACGTGCTTAGAGTACGGTACATTTGAACTAATAATTTTTCTTAATTTGGTTAATATTACAGGGACAATTTTCGTTAGCCATTTTCCTACGTAGTGTTCTATTTATTAATATTGTATTTTATACCCCTTTATTACAGTCGATCCGATTATTTCCTTTTATTACATCTAATCCTTTATTACAGCCCTTATTATACATGACAGAAACAAAACCATATTTTGTAGCCCTGTAACAAGCAGATCGAGTGCAAATAATTTAACACTCCACCGCCTGTTAGGGGCAATAATTCATACAGGGAAAGGGAAAGGAAAAATACGATTCGTTTGCGGAGGTAATGAAAGACACCTTGGAGAGGTGATCGCATCTGGGAGTTTTACTGTGCTAATTAATGAATTATTAATGTATGTGGAGTGAAGTGGCCGGAAATATCTTGCCTAAAATCAATCTGCAGCAACCGTTTGATGTTTAATACGAAAATTGCGCCTATAAGTTAGTCACACACTACTAACTACGTTGGCCATTGCCCATTCGGCGGGTCATGTTTGCATTGCCCTTCCTATTACTGGGTACAGTCTAGTCCAAAACCTTAATTAAAGGCAAACCGGACTATCTTTGCGGCTAATAGTTTAGTACTCAGGAGCCTCGATTATCCGAACGTCAGTCATCCGAACCACTATTGATAAAAAAATACATAATTTCTACCAAAATATGAACACAATTCAATGAAAAATTTATGCTAGGCTACAACAGTTTCTTTGTTCAACTTGGCAACAGTGGAGACAGATTAAAGCCTTGCTTGAAATTTATTTCAAGAAATTCTTGGATTTTCAGAGTGGAAGCAAAATGATACTCATGAATGATCGAACGCAGACTCTGATGACGAGTAAGCTATTTAACAGCTGACTTTTGGAGTCGAAGGTTTCTGGTTCAAATCGTAGTAAAGGTAAGTTACTTTTACAAGGGTTTGAATGCTAGACAGTGTTACCGGTGTACTTTGATGGTTGGGGTTCAATTAACCATACTCTCTCAGGAATGGTCAGCCTGGGTCTGCACAAGACTACTCCTCATTTACACGTCATACACATCATCCTCATCTCATTGGGTCATGGAGTAGCTTATTTTTCTGAATTAAACAGATTGCAACATACACACATTAGAGATAAAAAAAAATATCTAAAGGGAATGTACGTTCGAGAATTCTCGAGAAGGACCGAGATTTAAAAGGTGTAAATGTAAATAATAAATAGGAATAATAAAAAGAAATATAACGCACAAATGTCTACATAGGCCTATAGTATAGGTCAACCTATTGTTGTACGGCTACCTAAAGGAGTCGGGTATCTATTAAGATAATTGGCTCTTTTTGTAACGATTCTATTCAATTATAATGAGTTGTTTACGGTTTGTAAAAACTTGTATTTTTATTATTTTATCGAAAATCTCTGTCCTTCTCGTGACTTCCATAGCGTCATTTATATAGAGGAGCACGCATTTTTTAGTTTAGTCTGTCACCGGAAGGCGACATTAAGTGGCGAGTTGAAACCTTTATATTTAGGTGGCCCTGAAAAGAGATGTTTAAACGGTGGTCCTCTTGGCGAAGCGTCGGTCGTAGTCGTCGTGGCGGTCGGGAGCTGGGCAACACGGCGTGTCGTCGTCCAGCGGAGACGTCATCTTCTTCCCTCGCAGTAGTGCGTCGATGGCTGCTTCGTCGGATCCGGTGGGCGTAAGGCTCAGTCGAGGGACCGCTGTGGGCATCGCTCGCAGCAGCGGGCGATGACGGTCCGGTCGACGGCTTACGCTGTTGGGTCGGCGAGCGGAAGCATCATCGTCTCTCTTGCGGGGTCGTCGATAAGCCTTCGTTGGAGTCCGGTAGCCGTGTGCCGATGGTGGACGTCTTGTCTGCTGTCTGGATCGGAATTGAATCTCTTGGCTCAGTGCAGCGCTCTTTTTATAGTCGCCGAGACCACTGTGGTATTGGTGTTGACCTTGGTGGCAAAGGCCTCTGTCGGTACGCCGCCACAGGCCTACCGCCCCTTTCGGAACTTTTGGCGGTTCCCTCTGTCGCTACGTCGGAAGCTTTGTAGCCGGCAGCACATTACTTAATCAAAGGGGACGGCGGTGACAAGTCTTTGATCTGCAATCGACGAGTTCTGGTCGTCAGTTAGTAAGCTAGTTATACTGTGTACAAGTACGTCTGCGAAGAGCTCCAGCGTATTTTGTGGACACGGATAATTGTTGTTAATTTTGTAAATAAGCCTTAGTTTATGTAAGTAAAATCTAATCTTATAATTGCTTAAGTTTACGTTATTAATTTATTGTAATTAGTTTGTTATTTTTTGTTATGACCACGTAGGATCACTATAGTCATTTTGGATGGTTCTTCTTCAATTTCTTCTTCTTGGTGTTCCAAAACTTTTCCATATTTTCAGATAGGAACATGTCAAAAAGAAAAAACAAGAACTCGAGTTAAAATATAATAAAATAGGTAGGAAGTCGGTCCTGTCAACCTTTAACAAATTGTTAATTTATAAACAGGTGTTAAAACCAGTTTGGACTTACGGCATCCAGCTCTGGGGCTGTACGAAATCCAGTTATATGAAAGTAATCCAGAGGTTTCAAAATAAAGTCCTAAGAAATATTGTCGATGCTCCGTGGTCCATTCGGAATGATAACCTCCATCGGGATCTGAATATTAAAATGGTGGATGAGCAAAAGAAAAGATTCGCAAGAAGTCATGAGGATCGACTTCTACGTCGCGTGAATGTTGAGGCGCTCCAACGCCTCGATAACTCAGACGTAATGAGAAGACTTAAGTGCCAGAAAACCTTCGAATTGGTTTAATTTAGGAGATATCTTATATTAGTCTATTTTGTAATAATTTTTATATAATCAATAGTACTAAATTATCCTTTAAATCGGTTGTACATTAATTATCTTGTAAAATCTTCTGTTTTGTTTTATAAAGTAAGAATATAGGTATATATATTTCTTTAGAAAATAAGAATGCTTTATTTTAGAAAATAATAATAGTATGTTAAGTTTAAAAATAAGAAATTGTGTAGCCTATTTAGAAAATAAGATAACTGATATATAGAAAATAAGATAACTGATATATAAATCAGTTATAAATTTTGTTTATTTCTTAATGATTATGTAAATGTGTAATAATAATAATAAGATTAACTATAGAGCTGTAGTCTACTTAGATAAATTTAATATAGAAAGTAAGAATAGAAATAGGAAATACTAATCTTTAAAAGTAAGAGTAGCATTAGTTATATCTTGAATAATTGTTATTTTTAGAAAATAACAGTAGTCATTGGGTTTTATTTTCTTATGATAATGTAATCCTTAGGTAGTTTAAGTTTCAATAAAACTGTTCGTTAGTCTAAGACTAGTTACCATAAATAAATAATTTTAAAAAAAATATTTTCAGATCTCATTTTTGTTCATCTGAACAAACCAATTGTGCGTTTGATTGTTTTGGTGGTTAGTCGAACTTTGTGACTTCCCATTTGGTGTTTATACCAAGGTGTACGTTGCGTTAGGTCCTCCATGATGTTAGATCGAGTTCTTTCATGTAGTTTCGAATTCCTCTTGAGCCAGGTTACTATAGCTTTTACAGATTTATCGGTAAGTAGTTTTCAGTGATTCTTCATAGAAGGCGTGTTGCTGGAGTTCTCAGTATGTGTCCCAGGAAGAAAATTCTCTTTTTTCTCATTGCAATTATTGTGACTGGTTCTATATCTTTGTAGTCTTGTTCGTTGGGTAAAAGCCTGTATTGTCCATCGATTTGGTGTTTTTGTTTTTTTTGATACAAGTCCTTAAGATTCTTCCCTCGACTTTTCTAAGTTTCTCTTTGATTCCACCACCGTCGATGCGGAAGAGAGTTTCACTTTCGTACATCACTTGAGAGGTAAGGACTGATTTGTAATGTTTAAATTAGGTGTGTATTAATAGACTTGTTGGTTATTTATTGTAAGTAATTTAACTGTAGTATTATTGTAATTCATTCGTTGATTTAATTAATATTATTTATTGTAATTTATAGTGCTAAATAAATATTTTTGTTTCTAATTTTAAACTATAGTGTGTTAATTTATTCAATTTGCCCAAATCCTGAAACAAGGCTTACAGATAACTGTCACGATATGTTAATAAAAATGTAATTTTTATTTCGCTTAAAGTATTTTACATTATTAACATTTATTTAAGATTAAATTTTCAGAACTTTTAAGGGTACCCGGAACGGAGAAAATTGAAAATTTCCGGTCACATATCCGGTTTTGGGTCTTTTCCGTTTTCTGTATGCCACTATCGAATCCGAATCCCTGAAGGGTTACACACTTCTCCCACTCCTGCGTCTAGCGTGCCAATCTGACTAGCGACATTCCTGCGTAATGTCAACCACTCCGATTTCACAGTTAATTACTACAAAGTCTGCATTGTTAGTCTACTATGAATTTTGTAGTTATGAACTTAATAATATACGGACGGAGAATGATGCCGCAGAGTTCCTTTAGGAAAAGGAGTTATTGCATAACCCCAGAAGATGTGACAACTAAAATATGTCTGTGTGAACACTCAGACTTTCTCTTCCCAATGTAAATAATTAAAAAATATAACGTAATATAATGTAATAACAATTTAATGTAAAATATATTGTAAATAATTAGAATGAACTGTGACTGGGAAGGACGTATATACGTATACGCGTGAGTGTGTCTGTCTCAGTTTGAGTTCAGTAAGGCAGTGGGAGAAATGAACACTTGTGCAACCCTTCAGGGAATTCGGATTTAATAGTGGCATACACAAAACGGAAAAGACCCCCGGTTTTTCGCACATTATTAAAATTCAATTTTCTGCATCAACCTCAGTTTGGCTTAAAAATACGGAAAATCACTCTTTCACGCTAAACTAGGGTCTGTAGAGGAAAATCCTCTAAATGCAAGTTGTAGCTCTTTTAATTTCCTATAAATTTAATTAGACACTTTTATCGTAAAATGCATACTAAGGCTGAAATCGTAAAAAAAATCAATTTTTACGTGTTTTCGTGAGAAGAAAACAGAAAATCGCTAATTGTCGCTAAACTAAGCGTTATACAAAAAGTGTTTGAATCAAAAGTTGTAGCATTTTTAATTCTCTACAACTTTTATCGTAAACATTTTTGCGCTGAAATGCATATTAAAACCGCAATCGTAAAAAAACAACTTTTTTACGTGAAAACAGCCTCTCCAAGAATTTCAGCAGACATGACGCCTACCCTATCTTGTAAAGCATAAAAAATTAGGAAACGGAACGATTTAAAAAAAAAATTATGCTTTTTGTTGAAAATGTTTGTGTCGGGTCCGGTAGTGGTGTCTAACTTAAGTTTCAAGTTCGTACGATGTTCCGTTTTTGAGATATTCTGTTCTCACACACACGCGCGCGCGCGCACACACACACACACACACACACAGACCAATCACTAAAAACATGTTTTTTGGGTTCAGGGGGTCTGGAAACGTGTAGATCCGGTGAAAACTCGATTTTGAAAAATCGACATGAAAACAATACTTTCTTTCCTGTAGGCCTATATTCATATAGGCAAGAGAAAGTAATATGTTGAACCCTTACGTTATTTTCTAACCCTTACGTTACCAGTTTGCATAATTTAAATTTAAATTTTAACCAGTTTGCTTAAACACATCTCTTTTTTTGAATGACCAACGATAAATTCATAATATTGTTTTTGTTTTAAAACTTTAAGTTAGCATTAGACCAGCTGTGAAGTAACAGTTGAGGAATTTCCAGAATATGATCCTGGAATGTATTAGAGGTAACTATTTTGCAGTATTATAATGTATTCTCTTTTAGTTTTTTCTTGTTCCCGTAAATATCAATGTTTGACAGACACATAAGGAACATTTTCTCAGCCAACTGTGAACGGATTTGAATGACATTTTTGCCCAGCCTTTTATACCATTATTGCAATGTACTGAGTTAATATTACATAAAATAATGTGTTTGAATATTTATTTTCCACTTAATAGGCAAAAAATTATGATTTTAAAAAGTGGTAATTTAAAAAAACCATTTTTTTACTTTCCTAACAATCTATAAATATTTAAAACACAAAATCGCTTCCAATGTATTTTAAATGGGAATTCTTTAAACTCTTAAATACAGAGTTCTACCGAACGGATTTTTATAATTTTTACATGGTTTTTAAGAGTATTCTTTCCTGATTCGGTAAAACCTCATCTCATTGGGTCATGGGGTTGCTTATTGTTCTGAATTGAACAGATTGCAACGTACACATATTAGGGATTAAAAAAAAGCGATAACGAAGCAGAATAATAATAATAACAAAATATTTCCCTCGTTAACCACTTCATACGTTCCCTATTTAAACCAATCTCTCAATAAACTGAACCTACTAATAACTTCAGTTAAATAGCGTTATGATGAAAACAATGTAACGTACGGTACAGTATTTTTATTTTTGTTACTCTATAAGGACGGTGCAGTAATTCCACAGAACGAGGAAGTTAAATATCTGGGTTTGTATCTAGATCGAAGACTCACGTGGAGAAGTCATATATGGACAAAACGAAAGCAACTTGAACTGAAGTTACGTCAACTCTCAACTCTTAACTCTCCCTTGAAAATAAAGTACTCTTATACAAAGTAATACTAAAACCAGTTTGGACTTATGGGTTAAAGCTATGAGGTACAGCTAGTTCATCTAATATAGAAATACTGCAGCGCTTTCAATCAAAATGCCTGAGACTGATCACTGCAGCCCCATGGTACGTAACCAATGAAATACTACACAATGACCTTAATCTGCCCTTTATAAAAGAAGAAATTAAACAACACAGCGAAAAACATTTATAAAAACTAGAAAACCATCAGAATCCATTAGCGATTAACCTGCTTGACAACAGCGAAGATACTCACAGACTGAAACGTTTTAAAACACTAGACTTACCTCTACGATTTTGTTAATCATTTAAACTTTTTTTTCTTTTCCACTTCAACTACTAATCATCGTCATCTCATAATACGCATCTTTATCATGTCTATCATCGTCATCATCTCCAGCTTCACCAGCTTTGTGTTTCGGGGTGTTGATTTGCAGTTCATCGAGTTTAGGTTTTGTACATATACTGTATGTATTTCTCTTTACATTTAGTCTTGTTGAATCACACTACTGAATGTGATTTTTATTTTAATTCTAAGGACATTATTCAGATTTTCTGGTTTTTGCTTAAAGTTTTTTGTATTTATAAACTGATTGTAAAAGAAATACACTGTTACAAAAAAAATAAAAAAATATAGTGAACATTAAAACAGAAAATTCAGATTTTTTGTTTTTGACGAAGGAAAAAAGACGTCTTATACAGCGGCAAATGCGGTAATTTTGTTAAGAATTCAATTCCAAATGATACAATTAGGCTACATCTGGTATAGTTATATTCAATGGATGACAATCCAGAAGTAGGGTTGTTTACTTACCCTTTAGTATTACTTTCATTCTATTAAGTTTATTAAAACTACCCCCGTGTTCTGTTACGGTTACAAAATGACCTTCGGTCCATTTCATTGCGTTTATTGGAGGGGTTTATCCTAAGCATAAAGGGTTGGTAATTGATAGATATTGTAGCTATGGGGAAGTTATCTCGTCTATTGAAATGGGTACTGAAATGATTAAGTCGGAACTTAAATACGGATTAGGAAATCGGGTAGATTGGCAATTCTGAAACCATTACATTAACTGACAATTCGATTTTCATTAAGTAATGAAATTCACTGTATGACGATAAGAAAAGTAACTAAGAGAAAAAACGAGATTGTGATAGTGAAAACTTATACATTTTCAATAAGCAACGGTTTTTAAAAAATTTTTAATTATTTTTTTCTGACTCACAAGAGTATAAGGAATAAACATGTTACATTACGTCATACCTCCTTGGAATTAGTTCTTCCATCGTTTCATCGGACATCCGAAACCTCTCTTCCTTGTACAGTAACTTCTCTTTAGTCCGGCACATCTCAAATTTAGATCTACCAAAAAATATTACTAGGTATATATTTTATCGTATTATAAAACTTCGCCGAATCAAGCAAAGTTCACGATTCTCCAAAACTTGTAAATGTAGGGTAAATCCGGGAGTGATGGCGCACATTTTCTAAATCGTCAATATATAAAGTTCTATGATGCACTTATTGTTCTAATTATCTTCCACGGGTAAACAAACAAGTTTACTTCGTCATAATAATATTGTTGGGATTTTAAATTTAACTTTTGGACAAAATTTTTGACCTTAAAAAAACTTTACATTGCGGCATCTATCCGTTACGTTAGGGTGACATGCCGCATGCTAAAAAAGTAAAACAATCCTTTTTTAAGTAGAAGCCGGTATATACGTATTTATCAGAAAGTGCATTTTTGTTTATAAATATGTTGTGAGGAAAAGAAACAAAGCTAAACTGTAAACACAATTCTATTTTAATGGACGCTTGTATTGTAATGACAACTTAATATTGGGCCTATCTTATATTAGTATTTTACTATTAGGGCCTAGTATATTACTTCTTGTCAAAGAAGTAATATAACATTATTTTTAAGTTCTTTTTAGTCTTTTCATCCAACCTCTTCTTTAGTTGTTCTCGGTTTTATTTGGAGGCACAACCGCACCTTTTATTGGTTTTCCTTCATTGATAATTGGTACAGGCAAAATACCAGCAAGAAATTTTGTTGGTGCTCCTTCGGGTTCAGGCCCAATATTCTCTTTCCTACAACCACGTTTTGGTACAGTATTAACAGATTTCGAAGCACAAGCTGTGGTCAACGACTGAGAATATATAAACTTCTCCTCAGAATTTTCCCTCAAAATTTTCACCATGCTGTCAAAGATTGAGAACACTTTTTTATTTTATTTATTTTTTGTTAATTAAGTGTTCACATAGTGTTCCCAGTGGCTGAACCACAAGGTTTCCCCCTGGTTTACGTTCGTAAAAAGTAGCTATTTGCATTTTAGCATAAAATGAAGAATATCGAATCAATAATTTGATTAATGTTTTTACAAAATTAAGGTGAGACTGTACTTTGTATCCCGTTAAGTTAAATTTGCAATTTTTAGGTATATTTTTCATGAAATGAAACTTTACACACTTATCGATGTTGGATTTCTCTAGCTACTGGCATTTTTTTCAATTTAATCGTAGGACCATAAAATTAAAAACAAAATAACGAATAACATAGAATTTTTACAAATTTGTTTCTACTTGGTTTTGCATATTACTAATTTTAGGAGCATCTGAGGAAGTCATAAACATGCCAGTGTATGTGCATGTACAAGAAGAATAACTGGTAAAAGTTTCTACATGGTTGGTTTATTGGTTTCCGAGAAAAATGTACCTAAATGTTAAAAATCTAAATTTCCGGGAACAGACAAAAAACAAAAACAAAACGTACACAAACATGCAAATTTCCTATCAACAGTTGGTTAGAAAGCTGAACCAACAGTTTTGAGAATATTAAAAACAGTAGACCTAATCCAGATATTTTAAAAAACTGAAATTCCCTTTACAGTAAAACGAGAAGTATAAAATTATGAAAAATATTCGTTCTTGGCAACATAATAATTTTTCTGGGAAAAATAATTCGTTCATTGGTCATTTAACAAAGTTATTGGGTATCAAACGTAGAATACTGTGTTTTTCTAGTAAGATGTTTTACGTACTTCATCCTTTTTTCTCAAAAACTGCTAACATTACAGCTTCCAGACTGGTTTTATTCGATTTTTTAGGTGATTTTCCATAGAAATCCACCAAAAAGTAACCCCAAAAAATTCAAGATCACTGTATTTCACAAGGGGAACAGAAATTGCGGTGAGATTTTTCACTATCTGTAACTCGCTAATGAAGCGTTTGCGGACGTATGTTCATATGAACTTTTTTATGCCCATAACGGGCAGGTGGAGTGTTAAATTAATTGCACTCGAGCTGTTGATTCCAGAGCTACAAAAAATAGTTCTGTTTCTTATCACATAGTCAGCCAATTATATCACTGAACTATTTAAGAGCAGAAGAGGTAGAGGTGTAAAAGACACTAGTCAGAGTTATCTTCTCAGAGAGTAGTGAATTTTAGTATTCAGACAGACCCTGTGGTGGATGAAGTGAAGGTGTCATTTGCAGGGTGGAAAGTAGGTGCTTTTCGGAGGGCTTGGCATGCTGATAAGCATATTCTTTCAACTCAGTGAGGAAGGTAATCGCAAACCGCCTCACTCCTCGTTTTTACTTAGTACAACCTCTAGAGGTTCAAACCAGCCTTTCGGCAGTTGACCTAAACAACAACGAACGTTTTTTCTTATTTTTAGCTAAACTAAATTATTTTAAATAATTTAGAATCACCCTGTACAAGTGTGCATTGTTTTTATAACACTTTTATTCGTAATTCTTATTTAAGCTATGTTCATGTTTGCCTATTCTAATTGGGACATTCAATGGGTTCAATGTTGAAATAATTTAAAACATAATTTTACAAATAGATCAGGACATGTATTTTTAATAAGTGCATAATATTGCTAATTATGGCTATTCTTTTTATAATTTATTTTTTAAACTAAGCTTTCCGCCCCCACTTTAAGAACAAATGTCATTGGCCATCGAGTTAGCTCCTAAAGTTTTTAAATCTTATGCCTACAGATTTTTCAGAAATCTGCCAAACATTATAAAGTTTAAAACGGTTGCCAGTCTGTGATTGATTAGCCAAGATAGGCACGAAATCCACCGGATGTTGACTCATACGATGATGAGATTACATACGAAATATTCAAAAAATGTAAAAAAAACATGCTAGCGGGGGAATAATAGAAAAGACCCAAAATGTGTTGCCCCCTAGTGGTATCTAACTTAAGTCCAAAGTTTCAACTTCGTAAAATATTCCGTTCATGATACATTTTTGTTATACCTATGTACAGAATAATCGCTAAAAACATGTATTTCGGATTCAGAGACCTGAAAACGTGCATTTCTGGTAAAAACACGATGTCATAAATTGTCCGGAAAACAATATTTTCCTTCCCTTTATTTTGATAAGGGCAAGGGAAACTAAAAATAAAATAATAGTAAATCTGGTGTGAAACAGTCACACAACTTTCTCTTGCCAATGTAAATAATTAACAATATAACCTAATATTAGTAATAAATCATTAGGTTTCATTATATATACATAGAAAAAACTAACATCAATATAGGCTAAACATAACCTTATTTTAATCATGTGTGAATGATGCAAAATGAAAATCAACCTCAGTTTGGTTTAAAAATACGGAAAAATAACTCCACGCTAAACTAGGCTCTGTAGAGAAAAATTCTTTGAATAAAAGTTGTAGATCTTTTAATTTCCTATAAATTTGTTTATACACGCTTTTGTCGTAAAATGCATGCAAAGGCTGAAATCTTTAAAAAATCTTACACGTTTTTGTGAGAAAAAAACAAAAAATTGCTAATTACCGCTAAACTAAGCGTTATACAAAAAAATGTTTGAAATAAGTTATGGGATTTTAAATTCTCTACAACTTTAATTACACATTTTTGCGCTTCAATGCATATTAAAGCCGCAATCTTAAAAAAAAAAACAATTTTTCTACGAGAAAATAACCTTCCCAAGAACTTCAGCAGACATGGCGCCTACCCTATCTTGTAGTGCATAAAAAATTTAGTAAATATGGTGATTTTTTTAAAAAATCGTAGAAGCCGTTTTTGAGAAAATCGCAAAAAAGTGAAAAATGACTCGAATAAACTACTACTTCCGTTTGACCGATTTTGATGAAAATGTTCATGTCGGGTCTGGTAGAAGTATCTAACTTAAGTTTCAAGTTCGTACGATGTTCCGTTCTTGAGATATTCTGTTCACAGGCACACACACACACGCGCACACACACACACACACACACACACACACACACACACACACACACACACACACACACACACACACACACACACACACAGACTAATCAATAAAAACATGTTTTCTGGGTTCAGGGGGTCTAAAAACGTGTAGATCCGGTGAAAACTCGATTTCGAAAAATTGTCATAAAACCAATACTTACCTTCCTATATATTCGTATTGGAAAGATAAAAAAAAACAGAAAAAACTTCAAGCGTGAGTAGAAAATTAATTTAACATGTGCCTTAAAATATGCCTAAACGATAAAACAATAAGAAGAAGAAATAACTTTTAAAATACCTTTATCATTCGGCTTGAGTACAAAAAGTAACAACGCACTAAAAGAGGATAACGTCTACTAAAGAATTAAATAAATTTCCAGTCGCTCATTAAACGCCTACAATTTGGTCGAGTCTCAGATGTGTACCAACGCCTGCCAACCGCCGTTCCACTTATTACGTAATCATCCCAATAATTTCTCTCATATTTCTTTACATACTTTTTTACTTTCTTTTATCCGAACTGTACGAATGTTATAATGAAGTTAAAGAAGTAAGAGATAATGAGAGAAACTATGTTACCGATTTCAATTTTTTTCTTTCTCTTCCCTACATGAATATAAAGGGAAGGAAATGCCCATAACAGGCAGGTGGAGTGTTAAATTATTTGCTTTCGATCTGCTAGTTACAGGGCTACGAAAAAATAGTTCTGTTTCTTATCACATATTCAACCAATTATATGATTTAACCATTTAATAACAGAGAAGGTAGAGGTATAAAAGACACTAGTCCCAGTTATCTCCTCAGAGAGTAGGCTAATACATTTCATTATACAGCTAGACCCTGTGGTGAATGAAGTACAGGTGTAATTTGCAGGGTGGAAAGTAGATTCTTTTCAGAGCGCATGCTGATAAACATACTTTTCTAATCAGTAAGGAAGGCAACTGTAAAACACCTCACTCCTCGTTTTACTTAGTAAAACCTTTAGAGGTTTAAACTAGCTTTTCGGCTGATCACCTAAACAACACAACAAAATGAAAACTATATAGGTCATTTGTTCTAGCTTGAAGCTCTCCCTCCAACGCTCTGTGCCGCTGAGCTGTTTTGTTTAGTGGTGGGGGAAGCACCTCGTAGTTGTAACAGTAGTATACAGTTAGAAAGAGAGGGAATGATCATTAAGTGAGAAGGAGACATCACTTGCCCCTTGAAACTATCCCTACTCTACGTACTCGCCCTCCCCTTACAAGCTTCTTCCTAAAACAAATGTACTATAGGTTCTTCCTTACATATTCGTATAGGGCAAGAGAAAGTATATAAAAAAGTTAAAAATTTGGAGTGAAACACTTACACGATTTTCTCTTGCCACTACAAAATGAACAATATAACCTAACATTAGTAATAAATCATTAGAAATAATCAAAAAACATAACCTAATTTTAATCATGAGAGAATGACGTAAAAAAAATCTACTTTAGTTTGGCTTAATAATAAAATCACTCTTTCACGCTAAACTAGGCTCTGTAGAGAAAAATGCTCTGTATAAAAGTTGTAGATCTTTTAATTTTCTATAAATTAGGGGGCTAAAATAAATAATAAACAATAAAATAATAATAAACTAGCAGGGCTAAAATAAATAGTTCTGTTTCTTATCGCATGGTCAGTCAATTAAATGACTGAATCATTTAAGAACAGAAGAGGTAGAGGTGTAAAAGACACTAATCAGAGTTAACTTCTCTGAAAGTAATGAATTTCATTGTACAGCCAGACCCTGTGGTGAATGAAGTGAAGTTGTCATTTACAGAGTGGAAAATATGTGCTTTTCAGAGGGCCCGGCATGCTGATAAGCGTACTTTTCCACTCAGTGAGGAAGGCAATGGTAAACCACCTCACTCCTCGTTTTACTTAGTAAAACCTCTAGAGGTTCAAACCAGCCTTTCAGCTGTTGACCTAAACAACAAATTTGATTATATACTACACTTTTGTCGTAAAATGCATGCATGAAACGCATTTCGGCAAGGCCGAAATTTTACAAAACCATTTTTTGCAATTTTCATGAAAAAAAAATGAAAATTACTTATTACCGCTAAACTGAGCATTAAACAAAAAAATAATGTTTGAAATAAAAGTTGTAGGATTTTAAATTCTTTACAACTTGTATTATATACACTTTTGCCCTAAAATGCACATAAGAGCCGCAATCTTTAAAAAAAACATTTTTTCTATAAGAGAAGAGCCTCCCCAAGAATTTCAGCAGATATGGCGCCAACCTTATCGTTTAGAGCATAAAAGTATAGTAAATGAGCCGTTTTGAGAAAATCGCAATAAAATGAAAAATAACATGATTGAACTACACTTCCAGTTGACCGATTTTGATAAAAATGTTCGTGTCGAGAACATTTGAGATGTTGCAAACATTGCAAGATTGGTCCTCTAGTAGTACCTAACTTAAGTTTCAATTTTCAACTTCGTACGGTGTTCTTCTGTCTTGAGATATTCTGTTCACACACACGCGCGCGCGCGCGCACGCCCACAGGCATGCACACAGACCAATCGCTAAAACCATGTTTTTTGGGTTCGAGGTTTGAAAACGTGTACAACCAGTGAAAACTCGATTTACAAAAATCTACATGAAAACAATACTTTCCTTCCTACACACACACACACACACACACACACACACACATATATATATACATATATATATAGCCTTCACAGAAGAACTGTACAGGCATACTGAAACCATCACGACATTCATCAGAAAACGCAGAGTGAGGTTTTTTACACATATAGCCAGAATGAGTGACACCAGACTGACAAAAAGAATATTAAACATAATTTCCACTTCAAAGTTGGGCACCTCTTGGTGCAGAGAAACTATGGAAGACCTGCAAGAATTGTGCATCACAATGGAAGACATTCACGACCGCAAAATTTGTAGAGAAAAAATCAGAAACCAGGAAATTCAGTTCAGATTGCGAGCCAAAAGAAGACAAAGAGAAAAAGGCGCAAAGTGAGAGGATGAAAGGTTTTTGGGAAGCTAAAAGGAGGAACAGAGCCACCACCACCAAGAGCTAGATTTTTGTGTTTTTAGCACTCTCCTTAAGGGGACTATATGCAAATAATAATAATAACATATAGCCTTCATTCACAAGAGTAGTCTACCTTTCAAAAGAATCTCATTGTTTAAAAAATAAAAAATAAATTTTAGTAAATAAACACAAAGATAAGATTTATTATAATTGGATGATACACTTTTACTGAAGTAATTACATAACAGTAATAAAAAAGTAATAAAATAATTTAATTAACTTTAAATGATCCAGTAAGTATCCTAATAAATTTAACAAAATATTGTAATTTAGATTGAACAGTTTTATTTTGACACGTAATGTATTTTTAATGTATCTTTGAGGATATATTGCAAACTGCTTATTGTTTGCCGATGACTTGAAAGTACAACAGGAGAATGAGGTTGAATTGCAGAAAGCACTATTTCTCATGAATAAATTATGCAAAGGGTATAAACTTTCAATTTCAACACAGAAGACGAGGTTAATGTTGCTCAGATGGAAGGATACAGTCAGGGACAAAAGAATTATAGAGAACAATATTCTGTAACACGTTACTACTTTCAGTATCTGGGTTGCAACGTAACACATCAACAAGATAAAAATGCCTTTAATAAGATGCAACGACTTCAACATGTCTAGATAGTGAGTCACAAGAATGCATTTTGTGTATAGATGGGCTGTGAGGAAGGGAAGAGAAATCTAACAGTACCTACTGACAACCTCAACAGTGGAACACTATATTTTACTACCGTGCAATTGCACCGTTAGTTAACCACATGTTGCCTCCCAATTAATATACTTCATTGTGACGGACACTTTTTCCACTTAAACCCCATTTCTTTTAAAATATTTCTTAACGTACAAAGTTTCCAACTAAAATTTAGCCTTTCTTTTAAAACTGGCAATAACATTCACATGTTGCATCACTTTCTTATTGATATAACCATTTCCTTTTATTGCCAGGTGTCAAAAAAACTATTGATAAAGAATTAACTTCTTCACTATCTTCAACTTCCTTCTTTAAATTTTGAATTGTGGAAAGAGTAACATCACAGTAGTTAGTCACTTGCTCACGACTTTTGTTAAGAGGCATTGAAAGGTACAGTACCGCTCAAATTAATTGGAACACACAGGGAATTTCACTCTTTTTATCATGCGACAGTTGGCATCACTGCTACATCACTTGTATTGAACAAACTAACAACCTAACCTCAAAAGCAGTTAGTGCACATGTGATTCTTTGTGTTGAACACATTTTCAGTGAAGTATTGTGTGAATTGTGTTATTGTTGCGCGTTTTTGTGTTTGTTAAACAAACTATTGTAGTTTTTCAATAACTCAACTGATGGATACCACACCTAGAAAACGTAGCAAGATTATTACACTACATCAGTATGGAAATATGTCTCAGAGGATGATATCTAAAGAATGTAAGGTGGGTCTAGCTACTGTTAACCGAATTGTTAAGCAATTTAATGATACTGGCTCCTTTTCTGTTAACAGAATAGGAAATTGTGGTCGTAAAAGGAAAACCACACCACAAACTGACCGCCAATTAATTAGGACTAGTAAGATCAACCCCAGGTTGTCGGCTGTAGATTTGGCACGAGAAATTAACAAAAAAGGGGTTAATATTCATGTTAGTACTGTTAAAAGAAGGCTGTCTGAAGTTGGGCGAAAAGCTTACCGACCTAAGAAAAAGCAGCTTCTTACTGTAGCAATGAAGAAGAAACGCTTGCAGTGGGCTAAAACCTACAAACAGTTCACTGTTGAACAGTGGAAAAATGTCCTTTTCTCTGATGAAACACATTTTTTGGTTCAGGGACATAAAGTAAACTTTGTCCGCAGAAGTGCGAATGAAGCTGAGACATCAGCTCACATCCTTCAACAACCAAAACATCCACCCAAAAAAATGTTTTGGGGCTGTATGTCCTATAATGGTCCAGGTCCATTAGTTCCCATAGAAGGTATGATGAACTCAGACAAATATATTGCTTTATTAGAAAGAAGAGTCGTTCCACTCCTTTTGCAAATGTTTCCAGAAAGCAATGGAATTTTTCAACAAGACTCGGCTCCATGCCATACATCTAAAAAATGCAAGAAATTTTTTTTTGAGAACAAAATAACGGTTCTGGAATGGCCTGGCAATTCACCCGATTTAAACCCAATCGAAAATCTATGGGCTATTACTAAAAAAAGGATTGCCAAAGACGATTGTACTACAAAAACATCCATGATTACTGCTGTAATCAAAATATGGTTCCACGATGAAGAAATAAAAAATATATGCAAAAAACTAATAGAATCAATGCCAAAACGCTGTGAAGAGGTTATAAAACACAAAGGAGGACATATTAATTATTAGGGAGCTGTTTGTAATTTTTTTGATCAATAAATTGTCTTTCATTTAAGAATCGTAGTCGTTTACCTGGTGTTCCAATTAATTTGAGCGGTACTGTATTTTTGTTTAGCTTCAATTTCAAAGCATTTTATTAAATTGCGTTCTAGATTTCGTTCAGCACTGAACAGTTCGACCGCGTTTTCAAGAAATAAACATTTCCATTTACGGTAACAAACAGTTATATTTGTACATTTAACCTACAAAAAGTTCCACGATATACTGTAAGTTTTCTAAGGCGCGGTGCACACTGGAGAAACTTGTTTCATGTAATGGGTTTCAAGAAAACCGTTTCATTGGATAGTGCACACAGAAGCAACGATTTTCCATCAGTTTCGTGATGGATTCTGACGATGATGTGCTTAAGTTGTGGTGGTGGCTAAGAAATAAGAAAAAATGCAAGTACTGGGTTCACCCGTTGATCAGGGATCGGCAACACAGTTGTTTTGTGGTAGCTCGCGAACTGAGCAGAGATCCTGATAAATTTAAGGATTTTTTTCGAATGTCGAAGCCACTTTTTGATCGCTAGTTAGAACACTAGTGAATCCACTAATAACAAAGAAGGACACCAACTGGAGGTTAGCTCTGTGTGCCGAGGAAAAATTAACAATATTACACTGAGATAAGTGAAAACAGTTTGATTGTTTCGAAATATTTTTAATAATTATTGTCAAGTAGTATGTAACAATATGAACTATGTTGATAAGGTATGGTCATTTAAAGTGATGGAAAATCATTATAAAAAGAGGAAAAAATCATTATAAGTGTGTCTTTGAAAGAAAGGGTTCCAGTTCAGTATAGAGTTGATCCCGTGTGGAATATTGCAGTCTTCTCCAGACTGATGAAACGTGAAACAGAAGCAACAGGAAACCGTTTTTACGAATTTCTCGAAACCCGGTTTCTTGAAATCAACAAAACGAAAGTTTCATGAAACGCTGTTTGCACCAACCTGTGTTAATCTTATCTATCTGTTGCAAGCAACTACAGTTTCATGTTTCACGAAACCAGTTTCATGAAACAAGTTTCTCCAGTGTGCACCGCGCCTAAGTATAGTTTACGTTGTTGTGGTGGCAAACTGATACCACAGTATTCGCGCATGCACACTGCTCCTTTCCCCCTTTACCCCTCACCAAAACCAAAGGCAAACTCGTGACTATACGCAGGACTATCCACAGAACCTTAAAAAACAACACCAGTACAGATACGAGGTTGAGATTTTATAAAAGAATAGCAGTGCCAACCCTACTTTATGGCAGAGAAACTTGGGTGCTAACAAAGACAGAGGAGAGCAGATTGCAGGCAACTGAAATGAAATTTTTATGGGATGTAGTAGAGAAGATCGTTATAGGAAAGCAGAGATTAGGAAAGAGCTCAACATCTTCTCCATAGGGTGGTGCAAAATTAATTGCAATTGATAGAGTACATGGACAGGATGAGAAAGGATAGGATACCTAAGCAAGCGTTGGGTTACAAATTATAGGGAAGGAGTGAACAAGGATACATGAGGAAGAGATGTGCAGATTTCAGAGGTCAAACAATACTTTCCTTCCTTATTTATATTCATACAGAGCAAATGAAAGTAAAAATTTGGACAAGCAATTAGAAGTAGCCATTTTATATCCAGCACAACTAAATTTCCTTTTTTTTATAATACTACTTCAATTTAGCCTGAGGGTAATGAGCTATATTTTTCTAGCTTAATTTACTACAACAATATTCTTAAAAGTTGACAGTTACAATGGCCCATAACCGGCAAGTGGACTGTCAAATTATTTTCACTCGATCTGCTAGTTTCAGGGCTACAAAAATTATTTCTGTTTCTTTCACATGGTCAGCCAATTGTATGAATGAATCATTTAAGAACAGAAAAGGTAGAGGTGTAAAGGATACTATAGTAGAATTAAAAGTAAAACAAACCTGGATCAGTGACGGCAGGGGCAGCGCTCAGGGCTCTCAGCCTCCAGTGTTGCCATTATGTGCAGTGTGTTACCAACAGTGGCACTGTACACATCATTTTCATGCCTCCACTCCCTCTCTCATTGCTTTCTCTCATTATGAGATGCATTTTACTGTAAAAATGGTTCCAAAAATACACTATAAACTTGTTTGCAATTTAAGAGTGTACAGTACATTCTTTATTGCAAGAGCGGAGTGCTACTGAAATATGACAACACTGTCACGAAAGGTTGCCATGAAAACTACTTAGCGCTGGTTGGCTGAGAGTGAGCCAAACCCCCGACCGGTGGATTTGGCTCCCTTTGCCCTCGCTAGCTCCAGATTTGTTTTACTTTTAATTCAACTATAGTCACAGTTATTTCCTCTGAGAGTAATGAATTTCTTCATTATGCAGCCAGACCCTGTGGTGAATGAAGTGAAGGCGCCATTTACAGGGTGGAAAGTAGATAATTTTCAGAAAGCCTGGCATGCTGATAAGCATATTTTTCCACTGAGTGAGGAAGGCATTTGTAAACCACCTTACTCCTCATTTTACTTAGTAAAAACACTAGAGGTTCAAACCAACCTTTCGGCTGATGTCCTAAAAACAACAACAATGTCAACTATTGTTTTGCTCCAAATATGTACAACTTTATATCGTACACTCCACTATTTTTAACAATTACTGTACACTAACTTAAAAGGTTTCTACCTCTGGAGCTGGTGCACTGCATCGAGTCGTTGAGAAGTTGTGTAGCTTTGATGTTCACATGTTAATGGAGCTTTGCTTCATGCTTCTGTGCAGATCTTATTTCATGTGAGACAAATTCTACTTCCAGGTCTTTATGAAGGTGTGCATTTCTGACCTCCCTTGGAGTGTTGACGACGTTCCTCAATACTTCATTTTGGAACCTCAGGATTACTTTGAAGTTACCCTGATTGGCACAACCCCGTAGCTGTACACCATACATCCATTCTGGCTTCAGAATTTATTTTTAGATTACAAGCTTATTATAGATAGAGGGCAGAGTTTCTTCTAATCAACCAATAAATTGTCCTGTATTTCAGGACGCTCTTCTCTCTTTTTCTTTACATGTGGCTTCCATCACAGCTTTGTATCTGACATTATCTCTAGGTATTTGGCTTCATTTACAACTGCAAATAAAAAAAAATTATAATTATTTAAGTTACTAATTAGCATCATATATAAAACCCTTTAATTTACCTTATACTGCTTCTTGTACAAAGTTGCATTTTCCTTTGTCAATGGTTGACACAGGAAGACAATGGTTGTCAAACCATTGACAAATGAAGATGCAACTTCGTAAACTATTTCTAGAAACTATTATAATTATTATTATTATTATTATTACCTGAAGAAGCGGTGCGCACCACAAAAGTGCTTGTAAGGAAAAAGTACTAGAAGCAGTATAAGGTAAATGAAAAGTTTTTTTATAATATATATATATATATATATATATATATATTATAAAAAACAAAACATTACCGTAATAAAAATAATATATTATTTTCAACATTACCAATTTTGACTTAACAAAAATAAATGACTTTCTTTGTATAACAGTATTAGCGAAATGGGCAGTGGCCATGCAGTGTCATTGTTCAAAATGATTAGAGTTGTCATGTGTCTGCGTCATCATGTGGGAGGGACAACTGCAATATCCTATCTGTAGTCTAAAGGTCTATTCCCATGATGCTAGTTGACTGGCAGCTAGCAAAATATGGTAATGGGAACAAATAACTAGTAGAGCGGATGCCAAAAATAAGCTTGCCGGTATAGCTGGGCGAACAGTTCGGATTCAGTCAGTAAATTTTGTGTCTTAGTACCAAACTGCCTTTTAAATCGCAGGTGCTGAACAATGTAAATTATCTTCTATTAGCAATGTTAAAAACATTTAATCCTAAACATTGTATACAAAATTAACGCTTACCATATACAACTCATTACAGACTAATGTTTTCAGGTTAGCTGATACATAGCGTTGCGAGAGTGACATGACTCTGATCACAGCTAGTACAGCACTGACCCCCAACCACTCGCTGAAGCAACCGAATGCACCATTACCAAAATAAACCTTCTGCGCACTCAAAAAAACCGTCAAGCTTATTTAGTATCCGCTCTAGCTAGTTCAGTTAAAGTGTTAGCATTCACTAGTGACCTTGAACATGTCTGATATAATTAGTGACTAATAGGGCAGAAAACGTCATGTGATTAACTAGCACGGTGTGAATGTTTGGAAAAGCTGCTAGTTGCTAGTAGGTAAGCGTTTTCAGGAGCAGATGGGTACTGTTGCGGGTGAAATTGTCAGACAAAAAGAACCAGCTAAAGCGGAATTTCTACTTAATTCAAAATTTTAAGTCTCTCATTTGCAAGAAACTCGTATATTCTTTCGGATCTTTCAAAGTGAGTTCTCTCACAAGTCTTGAAAAAGCATCAAGCTCTCCTCTTCTAATAACTCACTTACTCACTGTGTTTTTTCTTTTTCATCTCCCCCTCTCTCTCACTCACCTCTCTCTCTCTCTCTCTCTATATATATATATATATATATATATATATATATATATATACATATATCTGGTGTGCTTCAAGTACTCCCATTTTCAAAATTTGTCCTAAAGTTTTACAGTTTAAACTAACAGAAGACATGATTTATTTAATAACATTTATTTTGTAGATTAATACATTACATAACTTAGAAATATGTCTTCACAGCACTGGCATTAATTAAGTAGCTCCATGGGAAGAATCATGTGAGCGCCAGATGTTCTGCTAGTACACTGGCAATGTAGGAATAGACCTTTAGTATCATGGTAATTAATAGACAATGTAATATGTAGGTAATAAAACAAGTTTTATCTTTCAGCTTTTTGGGATGTGACTTGCATGTTTTTCATGTTGATATGTTTAGTAAAATTTAATGATTAACAAGATTTACTATTAGAAGTGTACTAAAAATTAAAGTTAGGCTGGAATGATACAGTCAATTTCAGTTATTGGAATATCACTTAAAGGAATATTTCGGTTATTGGAATAAATGCTTTGGGTCCCAAACCATTTCAATATAACTTTTATAGAAAAATTTCCGGTTATAGGAATGTTGTTGTTTAGGTCATCAGCCGAAAAGCTGGTTTGAACCTCTAGAGGCTTTACTAAGTAAAACGAGGAGTGAGGTGGTTTACCATTGCCTTCCTCACTGAGTGGAAAAGTACGCTTATCAGCATGCCGGGCCCTCTGAAAAGCACAAATTTTCCACTCTGCTGTAACGTCTTATTGTAATACGTTACTGTTGGGATTTATTGTTTCATATCTTGGCGCCGTATTTCAGTTTGTATTAATAATTAATTCTGTTCACCGCAAGCTGTTGCTATCTAGCGTTTTTCTATTGCACTATTCTGGCCTGAGTTGAGTTTGATTTCTGCTAATTTAATTATGTACGTTTTTTTCCTTGTTCGACGTGCACTCTTGATTGTGTAGTGAAATGGAACGGTAGTCTTCTATTACATTAGAATGTTTTACCGATTTTGTATTTTCTTTCTTTTAGTTAAAGAATGTCGTTTTTGGTTTTAATGTTGCGTAATGATTATTGCTAATGTTTAATTATGATTCTTTTATTTTATCTGCTGTGCTTTCTCATATTTTATGATGTTACGTAAATTTTTTATCAGTCTTTTCCGTGTTGGTGTTTCACTAATTTGTACATGAATTTTGGTGGTTTCGTCGTTCAAATTTATTCTGGATTCTTGTACTATGAGAGATTTCTACTCTGGGGACATTTCTATTCAGGAATATTTTCTGTTCTGATGCTTTGGAGGGTTGAAGTTTTGGATAGCAGTGCCATTCACCTTACCTTGCACAACGTTGGTTCCTGAGGATGACTCTCCCGGGTTCGATTCCCGAATCTAGAAAATTGGCAGCTAAACATATGTCACTTCCTGCAGTGGCTGTTCAATTTATTCATCTGTTTAATTTGGCCGTTAACCATCGATTCTATCCAGGAAGGTTTGGTTCTGCAAAACGGTATGTTTGGTTAATTATTTTTATTCGTTTTTGGGAAAACTCTGTTATTTTTACTTGACCGTTTCTGCATCCGTCAGGAAAGTTTTCTGTACTGTGCATGTCCTGAACTGAGAATGTTGATGAACGAACTTGCCCATAATTCAACTTAAAAATATTTAAAATCTTAAAAAACTTTTATTATGTTTTCTCCTTTTATAACGAGTTTCATTTATCTATAATCTTGGTGTTTATTTTTATAAATTTTATAAATTTTGTAAAATATATTTTGTTTAATATTTTCTTTAACAATTTTGTAAAAGCTGCCATGGTATGCAATATATTTATAAAGAAAAAAAAATTTAAAAAATTTAAAAAACGCTTTAATTTAACAATTACTTAAAAAAAGTAACTAAAAAGAAAAAAATAAAAAAAATTTACAAAAAAAATCACAGAAAAAGAATTATAAAAAAAATAAAAAAAATAAAAAAAAAAATTTTAAGAAACGCTATTATTTAACAATGATTCAAATAAAAAATGAACTAAAAAGAAAAAATAAAAAAAATTACAAAAAAAATTACAGACATTACTGTTACAAATAAAAGCGTGGCGCATTTTTATACAACGAATATTTTACAATAAAAATGCGCCACGCTTTTATTTGTAACAGTAATGTCTGTAATTTTTTTTGTAATTTTTTTATTTTTTCTTTTTAGTTCATTTTTTATTTGAATCATTGTTAAATAATAGCGTTTCTTAAAAATTTTTTTTTTATTTTTTTTTATTTTTTTTATAATTCTTTTTCTGTGATTTTTTTTGTAATTTTTTTTTGTAAATTTTTTTTATTTTTTTCTTTTTAGTTACTTTTTTTAAGTAATTGTTAAATTAAAGCGTTTTTTAAATTTTTTTTAAAGAAAAATTTTTCAAAAATTTTTTTTGAAATTTTTTTGAAATTTTTTTTTACAAACACCTATTGTCATCGAAGATAAACAAGTGTGCAAAGTTTGATTCATATTGATACGGTAGAAGTATTAAAATTTTAAGTTGCAAGATTTGATGGATCCAAGAGTAAGTTATTTTGTAATAAAAAAGCGTTTAAAAAAAAATTTTTTGTAAATTTTTTTTTATGACAGCGTATTGTCATCGAAGATAAACAAGTGTGCAAAGTTTCATTCATATTGATACGGTAGAAGTATTAAAATTTTAAGTTGCAAGATTTTATGGATCCATGAGTAAGTTAAATAAAAGCGTTTAAAAAACAATTATGATATTATGCTATTTACAGACAATGATCTGATCTTATGTAAAATTAATTCTTCCATTTAAAAATTTTCTTACAATAGTAAATTCTTTTAAAATAAATAAATCAGTTTCTAATTTTGGTCAAATTGTATCTGTTATAATGAAAACTTAAAATAATAACTATTTGAATCTTATTATTCATTAAATATTGTAGTTTAAATTCATTTTTGAGATTTTCTTGAAATTTTCCTGAAATTATTTATTCAGGTATTTAATTTTGTAATAACTTAAATTATGTTCGTATAACTATTTTTCTCCTGTCTTTTTTTAAAAAACAACTTGGATTTATTACTGTTTAATTAATATTATTATATTTTTATTTGTGTGTTTTCTTTGAGCAATTATAATCATATGCAACAACAACTCCTTTTATTTGGCTTCCTTGTTTTTTTTTTGTCCACCCCTGGGCCAACCTATCGATGTGGATAGAGGGGGAGGTGACACTGCAAATGACACCTTCACTTCATTCATCACAGGGTCTGGCTGTATAATGAAAATCATTACTTTCAGAGGAGATAACTCTGATTAGTGTCTTTTACACCTCTACCTCTTCTGTTCTTAAATGATTCA
Source organism: Catonia carolina (assembly GCA_035578175.1). Taxonomy (NCBI): domain Eukaryota; kingdom Metazoa; phylum Arthropoda; class Insecta; order Hemiptera; family Achilidae; genus Catonia; species Catonia carolina. The sequence continues at coordinate 9,500,193 of JAQMRL010000004.1, forward strand.
GTCATTTAATTGGCTGAACATGCGATAAGAAACAGAACTATTTATTTTAGCCCTGCAACTAACAGATTGGGTGTAAATAATTTGACACTCCACCTGTCTGTTATGGGCAGTTATAGGAATATGGAATAAAATATAATTTCGCTTTATGGAATATTCCTGGAAGTACATTGTAGTTATATAAGGTAATAGAGTTCACTGAATTCAGACTGGACTAAATAAAGTATAGTTGCATTTACAATGACTGGTATCAAAGAAAAATGATATAAGTCCTCCAAAAACGTTACCTGTCTGCTGTACAATACACTATTGTAGATTCCTATTGTACACCACAGCCGGGCCGTGGTGTAGTGGTCAGCGCAACTGGCTACTATGCCGGGGTCCCGGGTTCAATTCCCGGTCAGGTCTGGCATTTTTTCATCTGTAAATCACCACATATCATTACCTACGCACAAGCCCAAGGCTTATGTAGGCATCATCACGCAATAAAAAAAAAACAAAAGAATAACAGTACTCGAACATATTGCAACAATTACATTGGTGATTTACTTTGTCAAAAAAAGAAGCAAAATAAAATAATGGACTTCTTTTAAAGGGAGCACTATACCTTGAAAATAAAAAAAATTGATTTTTCTAATTTTGGAGCCATTGCCTTCTGTATCTTTTTCTGTGTAATTACATATAAAAATTATAACTGTACAATAGAAATTATGGGAGCTATGCAGATTTTTGTTAAGTAATGTTTCGACAAGAATTTCTTTTAATTGAGTTAATCTGTGAAAACAATTAAGAGTTGCGATATTCAAAGAACACAGAAAGCTGAGAAGGTAATGGAAACTGTGTCAAAAGAAGCAAGACAAGAGAAAAACAGAGGACATTATTTGAGGAAAAAGAACAGTTTGGTGAGGATCAATATTATGGTGCAGGCCGATTTTAGGGAAAGTGAAACTTTACAGCTCATTTCCCGCAAATTCACTTTTTTCCATAAAGGTACAGTTTTCTCAAAAACTATTTGGCTTTGAAGGTTAAAATTTTTTGAGCATGTTTCGCAGTATAATTGTGACATATGGTACTAGAATCATTGCAGTATTATTACTAGGTTCAAAATAAAATAAAAAATTAAATTGTTTTTGCATTTTTTTAAAAAAATTCTCGAAATGGTATCGCTAGTTCTATATTAATCATTCTAGTACCAGAGCTTAAAAAGATATCATAGAAAAGGTACAAAAAATTTAAAGCCTAACTCTTAACGGTTTCTTAAAAACGTGTACCTAAAAAGAGGTTAATTTAACATGGGTTAGATAGGAGTCATAGTGCTCCCCGTAATACAGGTTGAGGCTACTGTACTGTGTAATTTTGAGCTCTGAATAATTTAACCGTTTATAGGGCAGTGTTATGGGGAAAAATATGCATGTTATAAAATGTTAAATTTGTTTTATAGGTACTTGTGTAACGTATTTCTAGTACCACACCAGTATGATTTTTTTGAATTTTAAGCCCTGGTAAATATATTTACCAAAAAACGTTTACTGAAATGGGAATCACATAATGTTTAATGGTAAGAATGCTTATTAAAACAACTTGTAGTCCTATATAACAAAAAAATGTGTAGAATAACTTATCTTAACTTTAAATTAGCATGAATTCTTGCTTTCCCATAAAAAAACTTGAATTTTCTAAGTGTTATACAAAATAAACAACAAAACAACGCGGTTACGTACGCTGGTATGAATCCCCTAACCACATTTGTGTAACTCAAAAAGCAACTGATTGCTGCGCACTAATCGCAAAATTTGGATAGCCTACTTTACCAGAGAACATCAACAAAACCATAAAATGCCAATAGGGTTTAAATGCATAGCTATGTGTTAAAAAAAATCGATCTTATTGCCAGTGGTAAGAATACTTACCACAGACCTATAAAGGGTTAAAATGGAGCCCTTATTTATTAGAGCTCTAAGATAAAATTTGTGTGTTTATGTGTATAATATAAACATTGTACATTTATTTACTTTCAACGTACTTGACAACCACCAAATATTTGCAAGAGAAGCTCTTATTTTCGTGCATAAAAATTTAAACGATTGTACTACAAGAGCACACCATTATATTACCAGGAACAAGGATCTCTTGATTTTACATAAGGCCTGAAAAACTTTATACCAAAGGCATTTCTGCTATTCAGCGCCCAAACTGCTCAATCTGCTCCCCCTACAAATTAAAAATGTGCCGGACATCATAAGGTATACAAAAGCAGTAACCATCTGGCTATTGGAAGTAGGGAGAGAAGCTATAGAAAAATGGTTACTCCAGGAAACATATAGTTTTGTGAGATCATTTACTGGTTTTGATTTTAGTTTTCTATTTTTAAATAAATTCTTTTGTTGTGCATATTCTATTGTTTGTTTTGTTTTTCACTTGTTCATATAATTATAATAGCATATGTTTTTTACAATAAAAATGTCTTAATAGTTTAATTAGAAGTATTTAAGTAACTAACATGTAGTTGTAATTACTAACACACTAATAGATTACTATTGTAGTTGCAGTAGTTAATAAACAAAGAAGCACTGAATTGACCTACCCTTGAACATGGCAAACCATAGTTGGGTGGATAAATTTTCCCACCACAAATTAAAATAAATAGTTTTAGATTTTCAAAGTGTAATTAAGGAAATTAACATTTATATTGTAATGATATTTTCTTGTAAGCAATGGGAAAATAAATAAATAAATAAATAAATGTATGAACTACATACATATTATTTTACAATAATTTTATTTCAAAGTTCTTTTTGTGAATTCCAAATAGCCAGTTTGTAGAAGAGCCTAATCAGTGGGGATACATCTACGCTTAAAGAATTAAGAATCTGATGATTAAAAAATAGTCAATCCTGAAAGTGAACTATGTTTGGGCCACCCTGCATGGCATTGTTCCGGTTAATGGAATAATTCACTCCAGCAAAACACTTAATCCAATAACCCAAATTGACTGTATTAAAATTTTACAAGGGTTGTTAATTCCTACTTGCCTTAACCCTCAGTCACAGTTGTACATTTTTGTGAACACTACCACACTATCACAGATGCATAAGGCTGCACGACTATCCACGCCTGAAAATAAATCAACAGAACAAAATAGCACAAATTACCCAAGGGAAGTCAGAGAAAAAATTTTGGAGAAAAGATGACTCAGGAGAGTTTGGCATAATACAAGAAATCCGAACGACAAAAGAATTTTCAACAAGGCCACACAAGAACTTAAAGCACTTTTACGTAAAATTAAAAATGACACCTTTCAGGAGCAGTTGCAGAGTTTGACTGCTACTAATACTGATGAATACTCTCTTTGGAAAGTAACTAAAAATTTTAAACGCCCGATTCAGTCTATTCCACCTATCAGAAACCGAAATGGTGACTGGGCACAAACTAGTAAAGAAAAAGCAGAAGTATTTGCCGAACATCTCTCAGGTGTTTTTAAACCATATCAGGCTGATCCTAACGTAGATGAAACTGAAATCAATGAATTTTTAGACAGTCCACTTCCAATGAGAATGCCGATTAAACCATTTAGAGTGAGAGAAGTTATGACAATTATTAAGAGTTTAAAATTACGAAAGGCATCCGGTTATGACATGATAACACCCAAACTCTTAAAAAACCTCCCAAGAAAAGGAATAGTATTTATAACTTCCTTGTTTAACAGTGTACTGAGGATTACCCATTATCCATCACAGTGGAAGTTTTCCACCATAATAATGATTTTGAAACCTAATAAACCACCAGATTTAGCTTCATCATACAGACCGATTAGTTTATTGCCAGTATTATCTAAAGTTTTTGAAAAGCTTTTTTTAAAAAGACTGCAACCAGTTTTGACTGAATGTGAATTGATACCAGACCATCAGTTTGGATTTCGGAAGGGCCATTCAACGATTGAACAAATACATAGAGTAGTAAAAGTGGTTACAGACAGTTTGGAGGAAGGAATGTATTGTTCTGCTGGTTTTTTAGATGCTGAACAGGCTTTTGACAAAATTTGGCATGTCGGCTTATTATACAAAGTTAAAAGAACGTTAAGCCAACCTTTCTTTTTGATTTTACGATCTTATCTGGAAAATCGGTTTTTTCAAGTGAAATACCAAGACGAGCTGTCATCTTCCAGGTACATTACCTCTGGTGTACCTCAGGGTTCAGTTCTAGGCCCGTATTTGTATTCATTGTATGATGCAGACTTACCAACAACTGAAGGGGTGGTTCAAGCTACATTTGCTGACGATAAGGCATTGCTTGCTAAAAGTGGAGATCCTATAGTTGCTTCAAACAAACTTCAGGAATGTTTAGACCAAATCCAACCATGGCTTCAAAAATGGAGAGTGAAGATCAATACTGCAAAATCGCAGCATGTTACTTTTACGATGCGGAGGAATACTTGTCCACCAGTAAAACTTGGAGGTGTTGATTTACCACAAAGTGAAGTTGTAAAGTACCTGGGTATGCATCTTGACAGGCGGTTAACTTGGAAAACCCATGTGAGAATGAAGAGGAACGAATTAAATCTGAAATACAAAAGGATGTACTGGCTGATTGGTGGGAACTCTTCACTCTCTCTTGAGAATAAGTTGCTGATTTACAAAATGTTACTAAAACCAGTTTGGTTGTACGGCGTTCAACTTTGGGGAACTACCAGCAGAAGTAACATAGAGATTATTCAAAGGTTCCAAAATAAGGTTCTTCGGGCTATAACAAGGGCACCATGGTTTGCAAGGAATGCAGAAATACAACAGTATTGCAACCTTCCTGATGTAATGGACGAGGTCAGGCGTTTTAACAGAAAATATCAGGCTAGACTTGAAAGCCACGAAAACGAATTAGCCATAAATCTTCTAAAAAATGCAGAAGAAGTTAGGCGCCTGAAACGTTACCATGTTTTGGACTTGTCTGAAAGAGTTTAAATGTACATAAAATTATATTGAAAAGTATTCTATATTGTAAAATGTAAATATCTTTGAACAAAGTCATTTTCTCTTTTAACATATGAATAATTGATACAATGAGAGGTACTCAGAATAATGAGGCCTCAACTTGTGATTTGTAAATTCAAAAGATTTGTTTATAGTTTGTTTTCAAAAAACTGATTGCAAATAATGTAACTTTAAAAAAAAAAAAAAAACTACCACAGTGGTGGGGTCGAATAAGATACCACTGTCCTTAGTGATGGAAACAATATATTTTTTAATAATTTCACATTTAATTCATTAAGGTAATTAAATTACATTTTTATTTAAGCCATTTAGTTACAATATTTCCACGAAATCCAATTAACATTTCATCTACACAAGCATGAGCTCCAATTGTGTAACAACTCTGTGAATTTTTTACCAGTATACTCTTGTAGATTGTTTTTATCAGCTGAATTATCAGATTCATATTCTTGTTCAGAAGCTGTGTCATGTTCAGAATGGTAATCAGGATGATTTTCGTCCTCTTGTTTACTATTGTCACTACCTTTTCTATTTGACAATAAATTCGGAAAATTTTTTATGGCAAACAGACATATTCTCACACGAAGATGAAGCCAGTATCAAATAATCGAACAACAACTACGTATAACACATAAAAATATGAAAACTATTAACTTGAACTGGTGTAAATGATTATAACAAAAAAAAGTCAACCGCATAAAAACTTACGAGCTCACAGTGCTGGGGTCATTTATGGCACCACAACGAATAAAACTCAAAATATAACAAAAACTATAAGTTCTACAACACAACCACACACGTCAAACTCACACTAAGGAAAAGGTACTGAGATGGTCAAAGTCAAGAACTTCAGTTTAAAAAAATGGTGGAGTAATGTATTCTAACCGATATCATTAACGACCCCACAACTGTGACTGAGGGTTAATAGCAGTGAGATTAGGACACTTACAATCCAGTTACACAAAAGTTCAGTGCTGAGATACGATTGTTGAGTTCTATGGGTGGCTGCAACCATTCCGATTTAAGAAGAAATATAGTATAATGTGACTGAATCCTCAGCCTAATCTTACAGATAAAATAATCACTTACAGCAAATGTTGTATAAAGAATTCCCCATCTGCTTCATGAATTCACCCCAAGCTAGAAGAATTTTGGAACAGCCAATGAAACATTATAAATGCCAATTCCAAGAAAAGGACCAATACTATTAGCTAAGTACAGGAGTAACTATCAACTTTTCCCCCAAACAAATATCTACCTAACCTACTACACTTCAAGGCATGATAAATTTTATCTAGGTACTACTCATTGAAATTCATTAATTTCATAAAAATGTTCCTTGAATGACTACATAGAAATATAATTTTATTTAGATGAATACGCATTGAAGTATTTTAACAATGTAGGAGATAAATTTATCAAAATTTTATAAGCATTTTTTTAAAAGAAGTATATAGCTACCTACGTAATATGTAATGGATTTCTAATACAATTAAAAGTATGATAACAATCAATACGTATTTATGGTGAAATAAATTACATTAAGTTTTTTAAGATAAATGGACTGATAATATGTAAATACATAACGTGCTTCTAAGATAATTAGTATGAAATGAATGAAGGTATTTATTTTATTTCGTATAACAACAGCCGGGCAATTTTCATTGGTGCAAAAATAACCAATAGCAATACAACAAGTTTGCCAGCTGTTAGAAAAGATTGTAGGCTAGTTTTGTTATTAAACGTTTCATTATCTCTGCCAAGTGACATTATCTGCGTGTAGATAGTTTGTAAATAAGAAATTTTATCTTTTTTTATAAAATACAATTCTCTTGAATTTGTCAGGTATGTTTCTTAGAATTATTTATTAACCATTTATTTTTCCTGTTGTGTTTATTCGATAAATTTAACTGTTAACAGAATTGAATTGAAATATCTTAGTTTATTTTTAAATACAACATAACTTTATTTTTATGTTTCTGAACTGAAGTATGTAATCGAACTAATTTATCTCGTATTTTTTAACAAATTAATTCAAAATATAGTTATAATTTAACCTAGTTTGTTTCAATTTCGTGCCTAAAAATATTTGTGTACGTAGTGTAAATTATTATTTTTTTAACTTTTTGACCTATTAATATTTAATTAAATGTAGGAATTATTACTGATGATATTGGTACAAAAATAAATGAAACCAGGCCTAAAATAATGAAGTGAAATTGTTAAAGTAAATTTTATAACCTTAACAGATCTATGTATTGTTTTGAAAAGTATGTCAACAGAGGATGTTCGTAAATACATGATTTTCGAAAATTGTTCGTGTCGCCAAATTTTTAATTCTTAATTTAAATTTTATGTTTATAAATTATACATATTGTTCGTTGTATCTTCGTGTATTCATGTCAGTAAAAAAGTATTTTTATTTATGTTTATTTACTTTCTCAACAAAACTTAGCCTATTATTGTTTCAATGTCGACCATAATATTTCCCGTAAATTTTTGACCCACGAGTTTTACTGTTTTAAAAATATTAAAATATTAGTATTCTTTGTTTTATAGTATAAAGTTCTTTGATTTTATTTGGGCGTTCTTTTGTTATATTTTAGTTTTACGAGTAATGTTAGGTCAAATAAATATTTTGTGTATTTTTAACATAAAAATTCGTTAACTGTTATCTTGAATTGAAGTAATTTTTAGTTATATTTAAAGTATAGTAGCTGGTTTTTAAAATTAAATGAAGTCTGTGTGACATCAGAATTTATCTCTAAAATAGATTTTTGCTTGGATAAATTTGATGGGCGTGTTATCCGATTTATGACAAAATTTTGTTCAGTCAATAAATCTTAAAACGTTAAATATTCCATTGAGCAACAAACATGAAATGCCTATCATATAATTGTTGTTAGGTATAAAAATTGATGACTTAAGGCGGAGTGCACACGCACACGATACAATATTTTTTGTACAATATAATCTTACTAATTGACTCAGTATAATGATTTCTTGAAGCAAAGAGGATGTTGTAGTGTCCCGTTGGTATTTCCATAGAAGACGAAATAGAAGGATAAACTGAAGGGTTTAGGTTCATCTATAGTTCAGCCGTTCTTAGTTTACTCCTACTGGCAACAAACAAAAGCCACCTACTACAGGGTGCACGCTGGAGTCTACGACTTTACGGATGTCATATTCCTATTAAGTTAACTATTTTTTATATTATAAGCACTTAAAGTACTAAAAATATCAGTCATGATATGATGTAGGCATAACAATTGCATTTATAAAAATACTTTTAAAATTATTTTGTTGTTACTTTTTAATCAGCGTGTACTCATTTTGATATAATGCGCATGCTCAGTGACGTCATTATTTGTTTACATTAGGAGCAAACTAAGAGAGGCTGGACTGTATATAATTTACTCAATGCACACCACAGCTCAGTTATCATATATAAGAACTATCACTGCTTCTAGATAAATTGAAGGAGACGTACAGAATAAGTCCTGCCAAGAGACACAAGATCTGACACTTCTATTTTACTGTAATCCTTTAATTGGTAATAATTACATATTATATACTGTGGACAATTCGAACTGGCACAACTCTTGCTCTACGTGTACACACAGTTCCGCATGAAGTTTATCCATAACCTATTCTTTCAAAAAAGTCTTCAAAAATTTTAATGTACGCAAATGCCTACAACCTTATTTCAATGACCAAACATACAAATAATCATTTCATTTTAAAATATCTATTTAATTTGTCCCAGTAAAAATTTAAATGATAAATTACTAGAACTAAACTACAAAAACTCACTAAACTATACTCTACAGATGCACACAACTAACTAAAAAAATTGGTCTGAATATATTATAACGAACAGAAAACCATGTATGAAAACAAATTAGTTACATCATTATGTCTGACAATTATTAATAACAACTGTGAAAACAAAGCGTAGTGACCATGCGTGAGTCGCACATTACAGTTGTGATTTTATACTTTTGTGACTGTACCGTAGTTGCATGGCGAGGGGTGAAGAGTGGAGTAGATTAACACCGAAGCTGCTTGTGCCAATTCTAATTGTCCAAGGTATACACAGATATATTTGTACCACATTTACAAAGAATATCACAAAAACATGATCGTCTTTCATATTGCAATAATAGGGTATAATTTAAGCAAATTTTTAGCAATGAAGTATAATAAGAACACATGATAATGTGATGTTTTAACAGTGGTGTCACAGCACCTAATGTATTAAAATATTCATCGCAAATTTTTTTTTTGCGCCCTGGAGACTCCAGGAGGAGTATAGGACATGTCAGCTATAACATCTGAAATACATATAAGAATCACACAATGTATCACTACTATCAACAAAGAAATTCTTGTACGCTATAAAAAGTTTCACCGATCATGTAACTTTTCAGATTCCCTTTGAAGGAATTCAAATCCTCACAACATTTTAAAAATTTGGGTAATTTATTCATGAATTTTCTCCCTGCATAAGTAGGTTTTTGTTGAAACAATTTTGTGGAGTGATTAGCCACATAATAATCATTTCTGTTTCTCGTGTTATGATTGTGAACATTGAAATTCTGCATAAAATTATTTTGCCTAACTTACATAATCACCTGAAAAATGTAGAGAGAGGAAACTGTAAGCAATTTAAGCTCCTTAAATAGTGGTGTGGATGAGGTTAGGTGGTTTGCTCCCACCATACACCTAATAGCTTTCTTTTGAATTTTAAAAACCCTATTCATATTACCCATGGTAGAATTACCCCATACTAAAATACCATAACGGATATGAGACAAAATGAGGCCATGATAAGCTGCCATTAGTAATTTTTTTATCATTTAATCTGGCAATTTGTTTTAGTGCAAATACCCCAGATGATATTTGACTACAAACTTGATTGGTATAGAAGTCCCAAGACAAAGATCTATCTAGAGATACGCCCAGGAACTTCACTGTTTCTACATGCTCTAAACTATTATTATGAATAAATACATCCACTTCTCTACTTTCTTTAACGTTATGTTTATTTTTAAACTGCAAGTACTGACACTTATTCCCATTAACTGTTAATAACATTTGATTAAGAACTGTACTACGGAAAAATACAAGCGGAACATAAATAATACGGTACAAATATCTTACAATAGATGTCGTATCACTGGTTTTTGGCAAATTTTCACCAGCAATCTGTTTTGTATTAAGCAAGCAGACACATAACATTGTATCGTGTCATAACTTTGTGCACTCTGCGTAAGAGGGTAAAAAAATATGTGAGCTTCGTACAAAGTAAAATAAGTTGTTTAAAAAATTGATTGTAAATAGGGGTGGGTGTTAAGGAAGGTTCGACTGTAATTAGATTAAAGTCCAGCCTCTCTTAGTTTGCTCCTAATGTAAACAAATAAATAATGTTTTCACTGAGCATGCACATTATATAAAAATGTGTACACGCTGATTAAAAAGTAACAACAAAATACTTTCAAAAGTATTTAAATACAAAATACTTTCAAAAGTATTTTTATAAATGAAATCATTAGGCCTACATCGTATCATGACTGATGTTTTTAGTACTTTAAGTACTTATAATTTAAAAAATAGTTAACTCAATAGGAATACGACATCCGTAAAGTAGCAGACTCTAGCATGCACCCTGTAGTAGGTGGCTTTTGTTTGTTGACACTAGGAGCAAACTAAGAACGGCTGAACTGTGAATGTTGTGCTTAGCTGGAATAGGAGAAAGTTGCATAGTAAATGGAAAATTACAATGCTGTTATAAGAGTAACAACACCATCAAATCTGTTGTTGTTGTTGTTGTTTAGGTGATCAGCCGAAAGGTTGGTTTGAACCTGTTGAGCAGTGATTCTCAACGTGGGGGTCATGGTGATACTATAGTGGGGTCGACAACAATAACATCATTTAATCATTTTATGAGAAAAAAAATTTTAGCTTACTTATGAAAATTTTACATGCAATTAGTACACTTACTTGTAAAGAAAAACAATTAATAATTAATTAATTATTAATGTGATGGTTGCATTTGTTTTCATTTAAAATTTTCTTCATACGTGGATCTTTGTTTGAAACATTTAAAAGTAAATTGTTCTCGAGTAATAACATACGATTCCTATGTATGTAGTTTGTAGAGCAACCATAAAGGAAAACTCCTTTTCACAGATATAAGACGTGGAAAAATGTATTAATATTTTCAATGCTTCTGTGATTAAATTTCCATATACATGTCGCCGAACAAGCCAAAACGGATTTAAATATTCAGATGCAAATTGCAGTTGTAGCATTTTGTCGACAGACATTTCGATGAGCCGGTCGTGAATCTTAACTGGTAACTTAGCTACAGCAACTATGTTTTCACTAAACGAATTCAGTAAGTTTGGTGTTATTTAATGTTATTCAATTTGATCCTTGTATAATGGTTAGGTTTGTTTCTGTCCTAACATTACAGTGATCTATTTTCAAAATGAAATCGTTTAGTTTAAAGTTTACAATTATTATTTAGGGGGGGGGGGGGTTGCGAAATATTAATTTTTTTTATTTTTACTACTAGTATGAAACAAATATAAACGGTTATTTTAAAAAATATATTTATTTAATGATCCACAATCTGATATTGATTACTTATCCACAATCTATACGTTTAACACTTCTCAATGTAGTCTCCTGCATTATCTACACACTTTTGCCACCGATTTGGAAGCATGAATATTCCTTGTTCGTACAAAGGTAGAGGATAAGTTGTCAACCAATTGCGCACTTGTTCCCGGACTTCTTCATTGCTTTCAAATCGTTTTCCTCCAAGTGATTCTTTCAGGGGCACAAACAAAATATAGTCACACGGGGACAAGTCTGGACTGTAAGGGGGTGTTAGAGAGTTTTACAGCTCATTTTTTCCAATTTATCCCTTGTCAACAACGCGGTGTGAGGCTTAGCATTGTCATGGAGAAGGATGACATCTCTAATGGGCATACCTCGTCTTTTGTTTCGGTAGGCGATTTTTGCTGACTGTAGTAACTGGCAATAGTTAGCCGCATTCACAGTTCGTTGATCTTGAAGACAATCAATGTGTAAAAGTCATCTTGAGTCAAAAAAAATTGTTGCGAGAACTTTTCTAGCTGAGAGACGAGTTTTAGCCTTAACTGGGCAGCCTTTATCCTTCCTTCTCCACTCTTTACTTGCCATTTTTGATTTTGGAGTATAATGATGGACCCACGTCTCATCACATGTGACGATGCGTCTCAAAAAATCCTCACCTTTTTATTGAAATCGATTCAGAAGTCTCTCAGTAATCTCTAACCTGACTTGTTTTTGATTCTCAGTTAACAACCTCGGAACCCATCGAACGCTAATTTTTCTGTAGCCAAGGTGGTCTGTGATAACGGATTGAACACTCCCATAGCGGATACCTATTTATGACGAAACTTCGTGAACAGTTAACCGACGATCACCTTTAATAAGCTCTCGTATGGCCCTGATGTTTTCTCCTGTAAGAATTGACATGGGGTGTCGACAGTGACTTTCATTTTTGACACCTTCTCGCCCACCCTTTAATTCTCTGGCACACGTATACACTCAATTCTGATACTGTGTAGTGTCCCTAAACTGTGCCTGCAAACGAGTAAAAATTTCTGAAGGTTTAACGCCTTCATTGGTTAAAAATTGATGATGCGTTGCGCAACAGATGGATGTACTTCTTGCTCGTTCATGGCTGTACGGATGACAGAACAGAGCACAGTCACTAACTAAGTTGGTTCCCCCACACCTAATAAACCAAACAATAATCGCTTACAACTACACCTAGCATGAAAGTGCGGGCTACCACCAATAGAAAAATTACCGTTTATATTTGATTCACCCTCGTATTTGGGGGTTGTGGAGCAAAAAAGGTTGAGAATTGCTGCTCTAGAGGCTTTACTAAGTAAAATGTGGTTTACCAATGGTTTCCTCATCAAGTAAAAAAATGCTTATGAGCATTCTGCAAATGATAAATTCACTTTATTCATCACACGGTCTGGCTGTATAATGAAATTCATTACTCTTAGAGGAGATAACTGTGGTTATACGGTTATTTTTAAAAGAAGCGTCATGGAAGGAGGAGATCAGTCATTGCAGAGTTGTCACATTTAATACAATTGTGTGTGTCTTCAATATTCCTCCTCACCACATCTTCAAATAATGTTTCTACAACATTTGTAAAACCACTGCATACGTAAACTTGTTTTATAGTTACTGCAAAACACGTTTGTAGTATGCTATCTACTACAAACTTTTTTAAATTTTATTATATTATTTTCATTTTTTTATCAAACATCCTATGTAGGATTTTAAACAGCCGTATTATTTAAAATTGAAATATATATTTCTAACCACCAGAATACGGTAACATAAAACACTTACCAATGTTTATAGCGCTTTGTCTATCTTGTACACATCTTCAGTAAATTAAAAAATTTTTACGTCAAAATTTAAAACTTCCTGCTGCTACCATGGTAGATAAGGAATTGTCAATTCTTATATTTAAAACAATCTTCCCTGTTATCAATCCCCCCTTTTAATCATCCAATCAGCCTGTCAATCGTCCCTGTTTTCAATTTTTCCCTGTTATTGTATTTATAAATATAATATTTTTCCAAAATTTCAATTTCATTTTGTCTGTTATTTATTTCTAATATTTCTAGATTATTTTTTTATTCTCGACATAGTATGTTTATTTTTGATCATGTGTTCAGTTACATTGGAAAATTTTCGATTTCCTTTTTTATAGTTTGAATAGTGTTCTTTAAACTGATTTTTAAATTATTATAATTATAATACCGTTTTTATTTCAATATTATTATTTTATGTTTTTCCCCTCGTATAGGGCCAAGTTTAGATTAAGTGAAGTGACTTTAAACGTTTTTGGAAGCTCTTTTTGCAGCCCACATTCTCAGAATTCGCTCACTGCATGCTTTTCTCCTTTCTTCTGTCTACCCGGTGTTATGTTTGTGCAAATTATAACAAAAAAATACATAAATAAACAAATGTATTTAAAATAAAGGAAAAATATTGTGTTGAACAATAGTTTTAGCGTAAGAAAAATGAAAAGCTAATGTAGGCTATTGAAAAATACAGTTTTAGTACACGAAAAATTAAAAAGAAGAAAATAATTCAGGTAACTATGTTAACAGTAGACCAGTCAAACTCTGAGTGAAGCTTACATGCTGCCTGTCATAGATCTGGCATCACTGTCTAGACTGTTGTTGCCTAGCAAGGAGCCCCATTTCTCTGCATCCCTTCTAATAGCCTACGATGCTTCTTTCCAAAATAAAACTATAGTGTCTTTCATACGTCTAACCGTTCTGTTGTTAAATGCTTCAGTCATATAATTGGTGGTCATGTGATTAGAAAGAGAACTATTTTTTGAAGCCGTGGAACTAGTAAAAAGTTGTAACTTTGATAACCGGCTTTAAAGTAATACCTAAAAGTAATGAAGTGCAATCCGTAACTGGGGATACAATAAAATTGGTTTATTCAATGCACCATCATCCGATCTGAGGCTAGTATTGTTCATAAGGTATATACGAGGTTTGATCAAAAAATTAATTACGGTTAATAATTTTATGAACTAAGTAATAAGCTTACATCAAATTTAAATTAATCTCCTTCTACAGTTCAGCCGTTTTTAGTTTGCTCCTACTGTCAACAAATCAAAGCCAGCTGCTACAGGGTGCACGCTAGAGTCCACGACTTTATGGATATCGTTTTCCTATTAAGTTAACTATGTTTTAAATTATAAGTACTTTAAGTACTTAAAACATCAGTCATGATATGATGTAGGCCTAACGATTTCATTTATAAAAATACATTTAAAAGTATTTTGTATTTAAATACCTTTGAAAGTATTTTGTTGTTACTTTTTAATCAGCGTGTACTCACTCATTTTTATGTAATGCGCATGCTCAGTGACATCATTCAGTTTACATTAGGAGCAAACTAAGAAAGTCTGGACTTTAAGTACTCTCCTTGGCTAGCAATGCACTTATCTGAATGTTGATTCCATGATTGGAAGCATTTCAGGTGCGCTTCTTTTGGAAGGGCCATTAGCTGCTCTGTTGAGGCTCTCTCAATGTCGGGAATGGTGTCAAAATGTTTTCCTTTCAGCACAGTTTTTATTTTTGGGAAGGGCCAGAAGTCACATGGTCTTAATTCTGGAGAGTAAGGCGAATGTGGACGGACAGGAATCTTTTTTTAGCCAAAAAGTGAGGTGTGGAAAGTGCATCAAAAGTCGGGAAATGAATTTCGCACACGCTCGTCTCATTTGCAAATTATCGATTAAAATGCTTTGTTCGGACTCGTGCGAGATGTTCAGTTCTTTAGTAAGCTCTTGAATAGTCGTTCGGATGTTTGAACGAATCAGTTTTACCACTTTTTGCATAGTTTCATCTGTTTTTGAGGTCAAAGGCCATCCTGACCATTCTTCATCTTCAATAGACTCATTTCTGCTTTTAAATCGCTTACACCACTTGTTAACAGTCTTTAGAGTTATCGTATTATCACCAGACACTAATTTTAACATTTCATGAGCTTCTATGGCATTTTTTTGGAACTTAAAACAAAATTAATGTTAACGCGATGTTCAAAATCCATGATGCATGACAGACACGGTAAACATGACCTCACTGTTAAGGCTCTGGAAGCCGACTGACAAGTCGCAGCTTGATCAAACTTGATACTGATTTATCTTAAGAAACCAGGCTATTGAACTTTTTACTCCAAGTGGACATAGTGTGTACAGTTCATTTGTAGTAAAATCATTCACTGTATTTTTTTATCACACCTTGTGTAAGTAATATATGATTGGTAACCCCATTCTGTGTATAACAAAGGATATATCCTTCCTGTGTGGGGTTATTATCAAGGAAACTGATAAAAATTAATTGT
This sequence comes from Catonia carolina, assembly GCA_035578175.1. Taxonomy (NCBI): domain Eukaryota; kingdom Metazoa; phylum Arthropoda; class Insecta; order Hemiptera; family Achilidae; genus Catonia; species Catonia carolina. Next base: position 9,516,125 of record JAQMRL010000004.1, read on the forward strand.
ACTGTAAAACATTATATTAGTGATTAGTTGAAACATTCTTGCCAGTCTTCTGTTAAAATTCACATTTATAATACAGTTACTCGAGTCACGAGTTTGCCTTTGGTTTTAATGAGGGGTAAAGGGGGGGAAGCATCAGTGCGCATGTGTGACTACTTTGGTATCAATTCGCCAACACAACAACGTAAACTTTACTTAGGTACATACAGTATATCACGGAACCTTTTGTAGGTTTACTGTATGAATGTAACTGTTTGTTACCATAAACGGAAAAATCGGGTTTCTCGAAAAACGCTGTCAAACTGTTCAGTGTTGAACGAAATCTAATACGCAATGTAATAAAATGCTGTAATAAAATTACAGTGGTCCCCTGTGGCCGTACAAGCTAAAAAAAAAAAAAAAAGCTGTAAAGTTGAAGCTTAACAGAAATACCTTTCCGTGCCTCTTAACAAAAGCTGTGAGCGAGCAGCTAACTACTGTGATATTTCTCTTTCAACAATTCGAAATAAGAAGAAAGTTAGACAGTGAAGAAGATAAATATTTTATATAAATAATTCTTCATCGACAGTTTTTTTTGACACCTGGTAAAAAATGGAAACGATTATGTCAATAAGAAAGTGATGCAGACATGGGAAACGTTATTACAGGTTTTGAAAATAGTGTCTCACTGTTTAGGTTGGCAGCTCTGTTAGATTTCTCTTCCCTTCCTCACAGCCCATCCTTACAGAAAAGGCATTCTTGTGACTCACTACCTATACAAGTGACGTTCGGAAAGTAAAAAATAGTCTTTCAATTTCAAAATCACCCAATCGTGTTGCCCAACATTTTTAATTTTTAAAAGTTTACTTTGATAAATCTGCTTTTTTGAGTTTTAGTTTTTTTAAATCACCTCATTTACTACGATTTTTGTGCTCTGCCAGATAGGGTAGGCGCCATGTCTGTAGGTGGAGGCTGTTATCCTTTAGAAAAAAATGGATTTTTTAAGATTGCGGCTTTAATATGCATTTTAGTGCAAAAATGTATCTAGTAAAAGTTGTAGAAAATTATAAAATCTACAACTTTTATTCCAAACATTACTTTGTATAACGCATAGTTTAGAAGTAATTAGTGAATTTTTGTTTGTTTTTTCCATGAAAATTTGTAAAAATAATCGATTTTTTTAAGATTTTGGCTTTAATACCCATTTCACAACAAAAATACATATAATCAAGTTTATAGTAAATTAAATGATCAGCAACTTTTATTTAAGCATTTTTCTCTACAGAGCCTTGTTTAGCGTGAAAGCAATTTCCTGTATTATTAAGCCAAACTAAGGTTTTTTCTCATTTTGTGTCATTCACTCATGATTAAAATTAAGTTATATTTTTTGAGGTTAATTCTTTGTGTTTATTTCTAATGTTCTATTACTAATGTTAAGGTATATCGTTCATTACTTACATTGGCAAGAGAAAGTTGTGTGAGTGTTTCACACCAGATTTTTAAAGTATACGTGCGAGTACAAAACTAAGTAAATTATATTTTTACTTTTCTATTTTATTTTTTTAAATACTCTCACGCATCCCTTGAAATTCTTCTGCCCCTCCCAGGTTAAGAATCACTGGTTTATAATATAATATATAATATTATTACAGGTTGTCAGTAAATTTTGATGTTTTTTGTTGCAGATTATAAAAAATGGATCCCTGTGAATGTATTTGGAATCATGAACTAGCTATGAGACGACTTTTGTCACTGGTTCGTTATCATTTTCTTTGTTTATTGATATGATTTTTCGATTTTTAAATGGATAAGTATTTTCTATTTCAGTTTTGATGTCGGCGCCTTTTTGACCAATTTTGATAATTTTTTTTTTATTTTTAAATCAAGCTTTCCATCACCAATTGTTCTTCATCTTCGACCTTCACAAATAATTTTTTTCAAATGAAACCATTAATATAAATTACCGTAGGCCTATAAATTAAATGTATCACCTTTCATTGCTTTTTACTTTCTCTTGCCTATATTAATATATCTGCCCATAACAGACAGGTGGAGTGTCAAATTAATTTACACTCAATCTGTTCGTTGCAGGGCTAAAATAAATAGTTATGTTTCTTATCACGTGGTCAGCCAATTAAATTACTGAATCATTTAAGAATAGAAGAGGTAGAGGTGTAAAAGACACTAATCAGAGTTACCTCCTCTGAAAGTAATGAATTACATTATACAGTTGGAGCCTGTGGTGAATGAAGTGAAGGTGTCATTTGCTGCAGAGTGGAAAATATGTGCTTTTCAGAGGGCTGGCATGCTGATAAGCGTACTTTTCCACTCAGTGAGTTATTGCAATGGTAAACCACCTCACTCCTCGTTTTACTTAGTAAAACCTCTACAGGTTCAAACCAGCCTTTCGGCTGATGACCTAAACAACATATTAAATTATGAATGCAATTTAGATAACAATGAAATAAACTCCAGGTGAGATAAAATGATAGCCAAATTGCTCTCTGATAGCGTGTGCCCACATTGTGGAGAAATGGTAAGGGTCATTTGGCGGTTATTTGGACGGAATATCATTGGAAGTTAAAACTTGGAACTTTAATTTAGTCACTGCTAGGGGAAACGACACAAACGATGGTTTAAAACGTTTCAGTCTGAGTATCTTCGCTGTTGTCAAGGAGGTTAATCGCTAATGAATTCTGATGGTCTTCTAGTTTTTGTAAATATTTTTCGCTGTGTTGTTTAATTTCTTCTTTTATAAAGGGCAGATTTAGGTCATTGTGTAGTATTTCATTGGTTACGTACCATGGGGCTGCAGTGATCAGTCTCAGGCATTTTGATTGAAAGCGCTGCAGTATTTCTATATTTGATAAAACTAGCTGTACCGCATAGCTCTAACCCATACGTCCAAACTGGTTTGAGTATTACTTTGTATACGAATACTTTATTTACTGTATTAAAACATTTTATTGCATCAGTTTTTTTTCGCCCTTGGCACCTATAATATATATCTATACATAAGCATGAGTCAATGTACTACTACAGGTACAGTACTGCTTTGGTTGGTGTATTCATTCCATTATTCTAATGTTCTTAAGACGAATTGGTCTTATTGTTTATTTTTAAGTTTAAATTAAATGATACAGTATTCCTGTACTATGTATTACTTGTTGTTGTTTAGGTCAACAGCCGAAAGGCTGGTTTGAACCTCTAGAGGTTTTACTAAGTAAAAAGAAGAGTGAGGTGGTTTACCATTGCCTTCCTCACTGAGTGGGAAAGTACGCTTATCAGCATGCCGGGCCCTCTGAAAAGCACATATTTTCCACTTTGCAGCAAATGACACCTTCACTTCATTCACCACAGGGTCCAACTGTATAATGAAGTTCATTACTTTCAGAGGAGATAACTCTGATTAGTATCTTTTACACCTCTACCTCTTCTGTTCTTAAATGATTCAGTCATTTAATTGGCTGACCATGTGATAAGAAACAGAACTATTTATTTTAGTTCTGCAATTTATTACTTAAAATATCAATTTACTGAAGAACAGTGTGATGATAGAAACACAGCACCTTACTGGAACCTTTTTTTTCTGGGTTTTTGGAGTATCCATGTTATCCTGTAGATAATTCATGGGATGTACTCATAGTTTCTGTATACACCTTATTGTAATTGTGTTGTGTTAACGAGACATTTAACGATCTCTGTTACTTACTGAATCTACTCTATTATATTCAGTTAATTCATCAAGCGAATAATACATGTTCATTATCTCTTAATTTTATTCGCTAACATTCATCATCTGTCACAAACACACATACACATACAAAAACCATTAATACGTACGTTTATACAGTATTGTTTCTAACTATATCTAATTTATATTCTGATGTATCGTACATATTTTATTGTTCTTTTTTTTAAATGCATGATTCACGATTAATTTGTAATATGTGGTCCACGTAATCATCTTTTGCATTTGCTCTTATTTTATCTATAGATAAATAGAAAAAGTACAGTTATAGGAAAAATATTTATTCCCGGAATTCAGTTGGTGTTCACTGTGATTCAACACGTCCTCATTTCACAAAAATTTTGTGTGGAACACTTACACGACTTTCTCCTGTCAATGTTGATAGTAAATAGTATAGTAGCCGATAATCATGAGTAAATAACGTAAAATGAATAAACTAAGCTCTGTACAAAAGTTGCTTCCAATAAAAGTTGTAGGTTTTTTAATTTTCTACGTATAACATTAATTATGTACACGGTCCCAAAAGTTCCTATCATTTTTTTTAATCATCTGTTGTTGTTTTGGTGATCAGCTGAAAGGCTGGTTTGAACGTCTTTGCTGAATTCACCGAATCCAGAAACATGCATCAACAAATATGTGCGTTGTTCACATGATATTTGAACTGCAGGTTGCCTAACTGACACCGGCTATTGGATGATGAACGTAAAAATAATTCCTTTCTTTCCTTCTAAAAATTTTTCAAATTTTCATGATGAAAAATAATTCGCACTGTATATTAAGCTAGGGGTAATGCAACGAAGAGTGGTGTTAGAAGAATGCATAATGACCTTGGTTATGCTTTCAATCAACAGCTATCTCGTTATACATTTGTTTACTGCGTGTCTCCAAACTCGGTGATTAGAGTATAGTGGCTTTACTGAGTAAAATGAGGAGCGAGTGGTTTACCATGCCTTCCTCACTGAGTGGAAAAGTATGCTTATCAACAAGTCCAAGCCCTCTGAAAAGCATGTACATCTTACCTTGCAAATGATACATTCACTACAGGGTCTGGCTGTATAATGAAATTCATTTTCTTTCAGAGGAGATAACTGTGACTAGTGTCTTTTACACCTCTATCTCTTCTGTTTTTAAATGCTTCAATCACCTAATTGGCTGATCATGTGATAAGGAACAGAAATATTTTTTTTAGTCCTAGAATTAGCAGATCGAGTGCAAATGATTTAACACTCCACATACCTGTTGTTGTTGTTGTTTAGGTCATCAGCCAAAAGGCTGGTTTGAACCTGTAGAGGTTTTACTAAGTAAAACGAGAAGTGAAGTGGTTTACCATTGCCTTCCTCACTGAGTGGAAAAGTGCGCTTATCAGCATGCCGGGCCCGCTGAAAAGCACATATTTTCCAACTTTGCAAATGACACCTTCACTTCATTTACCACAGGGTCTGGCTGTATAATGAAATTCATTACTTTCAGAGGAGATAACTCTGATTAGTATCTTTTACACCTCTACCTCTTCTTTTCTTAAATGATTCAGTCATTTAATTGGCTGACCATATGATAAGAAACAGAACTATTTATTTTAGCCCTGCAACAAACAGATTGAGTGTAAATAATTTGACACTCCACCTGTCTGTTATGGGCAACATACCTGTTATGGACAGTTTAATCATTTATTGAACATAAATTTACAATATCTTTAGAACTTTCCAAAGTGCTCTCCTCCTCACTCAATGGACATTCTCTTTTGGTTCACCTACCCCTCGTAGGCTCCCTGTAAGACCTCAATGGAACCCTCTAACAGACAGGCTGTTGAAGCTTCTTTTACCCTCTCCAACATCCTGCAGTGGTGTCCATTCAAAGTTCCTTTTATCTTAGGAAACAAAAGAAAGTCAGCTGAAATAACAAAAGAATTTCAGGTTTGGTTTCACAACTTTAGAGCAGTTGCTGGCACTTGAACAGGCGCTGTTTTTTAATGTAATCAGAGAGGACTCTTGGCACAGACCTTCCTCATGACAAAATCTTTGGTTAAAATGCGGTGATTTGGGTATGCCTCTTTTCTTCAGCTGACGTCTGGACACTCATTCGTCAATTGCTATCCGAAAGTATCGTACTTTTTGGACCGTATTTTCGGTTTTGAGTACTGGTTTTCATCACACATGGTTCTGGAGTGCTGATACAGGTTTTCGTCATTGAAAAGGAACCTGTTTTTAAGAAAATTGCACGAATAATCCACTACTTTCAATTGACTGACTTTGATGAAAATGTTCCTGTCAGGTCCCCTAGTAGTACCTGACTTAAATTCTAAGTTTCATCTTCATCAACGGAAAGTATTCCGTTTTTGAGATATTTTATTCACGCAGACATACAGACCTATCGCTGAAACCATGTAGGCCTCCTGAACCCAAAAACATTTGTATTTTCAGTGAAAATTTTATTTTGAAAAATCAACATGAAAACAATACTTTCCTTATCTATATATTCATATAGGGAAAGATAATATAAAAATTCGTGAGACAGGGATGTGTTCTTTTCGCTGTTTTGCAATATTTCGAAGAAATCATTTAAGAAGTATTAGCAGATAAACTGGTCAGGCATCAAGGTGAATTGTAACGGGTGTTTCAAAAAGGACGCACTTCGAAGTTTAAGGGTTAATATTTTCTGCATAGGGAATATATTTTTCCCCCAAATAACAGTTGGCACTACCGTACTCATTGTTGACCCATTGTGTGTTACTGACATGTACTCGTACTAGTGCTATCCCAGTATTCAAGTATTCATTTGTGTCTGTATAAGTTCAAACGTGGTTTTTTCAAAGGATTAACGTGTTTTTATTATTGAAAGTTATTATTGCGCATATAAATCTTATGAACGAGTGGAAGACGAGTTCCAGTTAAAATTTCCCAATTCTGAAGTACCTAATAACACCACAATATCGCGTCTGATAAATAAATTTCGTGAGAGAAATTTCGTGCCGGGTGAGGTAGTCGAACATTGTTTCACATCGTCCAAAACTTTTTCTGTTAACACTGATGGTCGACCTGTGCTTTTCTGATCCTGTACACTGCCAGTCTCACGAAATTACTACTACTACTACCGGTTGACTGATTTTGATGAAAATATTAGTGTCGGGCCGGTAGTGATATGTAACTTTAGTTTCAGGTTTCAAGTTCGTATGATGTTCCATTCTTGAGATATTCTGTTCACACACACACACAGAAATCTGAGAATGAGTGATCGAGAGTTCAGTGTTGAATGTCAGAAAAGTGCAAGCTCAATTACTGTTATTGTTTATCTGTACATATTTGTGTGTGTGTGTATAACAATTTGTACTGTAGTTTGAAGCCAGTGACCTAGTGGCCTAGTGTTGGCATGATAAAACCCATTGTTAGTCAAGCTATTTTTTTATCCATTGTGTTTTTATATCATTGATTGTGTAAAACCGTGTATTCAACGATAATTTTTTTTTAAATATTTATATATTTTTTTTTAATATTTTTTTAATTACTATCAGTAATTATTTATTTTATATAACGTCTTTTTAATTACTTAATTACTTTAGACTGCATTTTTTGTTTCTTTTATATTATGTTTTGAAATGATTCATTGTTTGAAACCGAATAAAAAAATGTATTTTATATTATCACAGACACAAGCCGTATTATTTACAAAAGAAGTAGACATAAACAATTTACAAAGTGAATTAATAACCCAATTTAAATTGCCTCGGAGAAATTGAAACAGGAAATCATAATGAAAGAATCTCAATCCAGATAAGAACAAACAAAGCAGCGCTAGAATGTAAAATATGACCTGGTACATCTTACATAAAATAATTTAGGGCGAAATACTCATTCAACTTTCTCTTGACAATGGAAATAATGAAAAATACAACATAATTTTTAATTGTGAGTGTGTGACGCAAAATGAAAACCAACCTCTGTTCCATTTAAAAATACAGAAAATCACTAACTGACTAAGCTCTGTAGACAAAGAACTGCTTGAAATGAAAGTTGAAAATTTTTTCCTCTATAACTTTGTTTATATACACTTTTGTCTTTAACTGTTTATCTACCTAAGGCCGCAATCTTAAAAAAATCAATTTTTTTATCAATTTTCATTAGCAAAATACAGAAAATCACTAATTGATGAAACTAAAGGTTTTACCAGGTGTTCCACAGAATTTGAACTATAGGGAAATAGCATGGATATTCATTAGTTGTGAATATTTTCTTCCCACGAATAAATGAACACTTGTTATAATCAGGAATCATTAGAAAATGTTTAGACCTTGTAAAAAATATCAATTTTTATACATTTTAAGCTGTATTTTAGCTTAAATACAAAAATACATAAATTTGTAACCGTTTTTACTTTCTCTTGCCTATATGAATATATAGGAAGGAAAGTATTGTTTTCATGTCGATTTTTCGAAATCGAGTTTTCACTAGATCTACACGTTTTCAGACCCCCTGAACCTAAAAAACATGTTTTTAGCTATTGGTCTGTCTGTGTGTGTGTGTGTGTGTGTGTGGGTGTGAACAGAATATCTCAAGAACGAACATTGTACGAACTTGAAACTTAAGTTACATACCACTACCGAACCCAACACGAACATTTTCATCAAAATCGGTCAACCGGAAGTAGTAGTTTATTTGTGTAATTTTTCACTTTTTTGCGATTTTCTCAAAAATTGGTCCTACAATTTTTTTAAAAATCGCCTGGTTTACTTAATTTTTTATGCTCTACAAGATAGTTTAAGCGCCGTGTTTGCTGAAATTCTTGATGAGGCTGTTTTCATGTAAAAAAACTTTTGTTTTAAGATTACAACTTTATCATGCATTTTAGCGCAAAAATGTATGTTACAAAAGTTGTAGAGAATTAAAAATTCTACAACTTTTATTTCAAACATTTTTTTGTATAACGCTTAGTTTAGCGGTAATTAGCGATTTTATGTTTTTTCTCACGAAAACAGGTGAAAAATCGATTTTTTTAAGATTTTGGCCTTAGTATGCATTTTATGACAAAAGTGTATATAATCAAATTAATAGGAAATTAAAAGATCTACAACAGAAAATTGCTAATTACCGCTAAACTAAGCGTTATACAAAAAAATGTTTGGAATAAAACTTGTAGGATTTTAAATTCTCTACAACTTTTGTTATATACATTTTTGCGCTAAAATGCATATTAAAGTCGCAATCTTAAAACAAAAGTTTTTTACATGAAAACAGTCTCATCAAGAATTTCAGCAAACATGGCGACTAACCTATCTTGTAGAGCATAAAAAAGTTAGTAAACATGTCGATTTTTTAAAAATTGTAGGACCAGTTTTTGAGAAAATCGCAAAAGAGTGAAAAATTACACGAATAAACTACTACTACCTGATTTTGATGAAAATATTCGTGTCGGGCTGGTAGTGATATGTAACTTAAGTTTCAAGTTCATATGATGTTCCATTCTTGAGATATTCTGTTCACACACACACACAGACCAATCGCTAAAAACATGTTTTTTTAGGTTCGGGGGGTCTGAAAACGTGTAGATCCGGTGAAGAGTGGATTTGTTAAAATCGACATGAAAACAATACTTTCCTTCCTATTTCTTCATATAGGCAAGAGAAAGTAAAAATAGCTTTATTTCCCATCACTATTAAATAGTCTGTTCGCACACACACACACACACACAGACCAATCGCTAAAAACATATTTTTTGGGTTTGGGGGGTCTGAAAACGTATAGATCCGGTGAAGAGTGAATTTGTTAAAATTGACATGAAAACAATACTTTCCTTCCTATTTATTCATATTGGCAAGAGAAAGTAAAAATAGCTTTATTTCCCATCACTATTAAATAGTCCGCTTATTATAGATTATAGATTGTAGCCGTACATACTATAATCTACAGGAGGGTTGCGTTTTCACATATGTATCCTTCCTCATCTCTCAACGTATTCACCTTGATTCATGATCATTACGCATGCTTTCGTCATCGCTATCATTCAATCTTGAATTTTATGTAAAGCTCTTGAATGAATAAAATGTAATACCGCCTGTAGATTAACTGGAAGTTGTGTATGGTTTGCCGGGGTTTGTTTATTTGTACATGTAAAAGCGTTCTTCGACTTTGTCACTTCAATATGTCGTAAGGCACAAAATAGAAATTTTACAGAGCGCAGTTTTTTGTTATTAAAATTTATGATTTTTGTTATTTGTAATAGTTGCGATACATTTATTTACCGTAGTGTTCCGAATACAAGCCGCAGTTTTTTTCCTAAAAATCGGTTCCATAATTTGACCTGCGGCTTGCATTCGCACTTTAATAATAATAATAATCGTTTTTTATTAAGCATAAGTAGGTATGAAGAGAGAGAGCGAGAGAGAGAGAGAGACGCACTCCTTACGCAGTGCGTTAGTCTACAGTCATTTTGATCAGTTTGGTGTTACAGTATAAAGTTTGATAGCAGTTTCTTATATTTCATTTTGTTTTTTATCCGATCATTTGTTTCTTGTTGTATTGTATACATCGCCATGAGTGATGTTATAGGTTAAGGGTACTCTGACTATACAATTACCCAAAAAGTTGCGCAGGACTTGCGATACTAATTTCGAATTATTGGTATCGCAAGTCCTGCGCACGTTTTGGGTAAAAACGCGGAAAAGACATCCACCAAAGAAGTCGGAAGAAAACACATATAATGTAGATGAATCCTTGTGTTCGGCATTGAACAAAAAATAAACAAAAACTTCTAAATGCTAATTAAGTAGTAAGTGTATTTGTTTGTACAGTATTTTCTTCCTAAAAAATAAAATACTTTCAAAAATATACAAGTACTGTACTTGAAATTTATATCCTAGTTTTGATCGTAATTTTTCTGATGCGGCTTAAATTCAGGTGCGGCTTGTTTTCGGAATAATACGGTATTTATTTATTTATATAGCACTGTGGCTTACAAAATTTTGTTAGGGCCTATTATTTGACGTTAGTAATGCAGTAAAGCGCAAAATCTTGATTTTGACAGAAATGAGGAGGGAGGGTTACGACCTATTGAAGTGATATGATCGCTATGTTAAAGGTTACTTTGTGTTTTGATATGTAGTCGTGTATGGTTTATGTACTTAATGTAATTTGGTTTTTTGTTTTGTTTGCACAGCTGCGGCAGTCACAGTCTGCTTGTACAGATGCTGAATGTTTCAACGAGTGTAAGTCATAAATTATAATGTATTTTTTTATCTTATCTACTTACGTTAACTCTCACAGATATGCAATGTTGTGAAAACTATTACATTCCTTTTAATTTCGGTAGACGATTATCCACCTAATCGACTCTCATACCATGCGCGGATAAACAACGTACGGTGCTACTATAGTACGTGGCCTACCACGTCATGTTTAGTGAAATTTGTATTTCTTGATGTGGTACCACTGTCCACTAGCACTTTTGGCGCGTAAATATTCACATATTTTACAGGTTATGTGATATCAAGAAAAAAGGACAAATTACATACGATAATTATAATAGTATACTTCTTTAATTATTATGATAATATTACATACAAAAATTTACAAAAGCAAATAATACTATAATTTAATAATTCGATAAGGATTCACCCAGTTAGTTTTAGTCAGTCTACACACACTGTGAATGTCTTTGAGAAAAGCAACAAACAAATCAGGTTCTACTTTTCTCATAATTTTCCGTGATATAATTATGTTCGAGGTGCAAACAAAATAATTCTTTCGGAACGCCTTTTTTTTTGTTTAAGAATGTTTACTATTGCGTCCAACCACAATCTCTCAATTGTTTAGTATTGGCTCCTGTTTGTGGATCTACGTAATTTCACTGATGGTTAACTGTTGAATTCAAGTAACGTAACCTGTAAAATATGTAAATATTTTTTAAAACCTAATGTTCACATGACCTTATGTAGTTCACATAACCTGTAAAATATGTGAATATTTACGCGCCTTAATATTTCGTTCGCACCTCGACCATATATCATGGAAAATATGAGAAAAGTAGAACCTGATTTGTTTGTTGCTCTTCTCAAAGACATTCACGGTGTGTACCGTGTGCAGACTGACTAAAACTAACTGGGTGAATCCTTATCGAATTATTAAATTATAGTATTATTTGCTTTTGTAAATTTTTGTATGTAATATTATCATAATAATTAAAGAAGTATACTATTATAATTATCATATGTAATTTTTCCTCTGTTCTTGATATCGCAAAACCTCCATATTATGTGAATATTTACGCGCCAAAAGTGTTAGTGGACAGGGCTACCACATCAAGAAATACAAATTTCACTAAACATAACGCGGTAGACCACGTACTATAGTAGCACCCAACGCACATTGGGTCCGTTGTGGCTGAGCCCAGTCAGACCAAGTTGACGGATCAAAATCCACACGTTAAACTTATAAGTAAATATTAATGCCTTGTTAAATAATAAGCTTTTAGTGAGTGATACAATCTCAACATGAATGTCTGCAAAACCAAACGCATAACAGTGAGACATTTCACTACCACCGTGCGTTAATACATACATTTTGTTTTCGGTGGTTTATTGCCAAGAAAAAATGTTTTCTTCACAACATTGTGTTGTTTAGGTCAGCTGTCGAAAAGCTGGTTTGAACCTCTAGAGGTTTTACTAAGTAAAGACGAGGAGTGAGGTGGTTTACTATTGCCTTCCTCTGAGTTAAAGGAGTATGCTTATCAGCATGCCAGGCCCTCCGAAAAGCACCCACTTTCCAGCCTGCTAATGACACCTTCACTTCATTCACCACAGGGTCCGGTTGTATAGTGAAATTCATTACTATCAGAGAACATAACTGTGATTAGTGTATTTTACACCTCTACCTCTTCTGTTCTTAAATAGTTTGTTCATGTAATTGGCTGACTATGCGATAAGAAATAGAACTATTTTTTTGTAGCCCTGGAAACAACAGATCGAGTGCAATTAATTTAACACTCCACCTGCTTGTTATGCGCATTTCATAACCGTATAAGAAAAAATCTGAACTGTAATATTGCCTGCAGCTTAATTATATGACTAGAAATGTTTAGTTTACTCTAATTACCAGTTACTTTATTCTATTGGAACAAAATCTTCAACGGATGAATCGCCTTCTTTGCTATCAATATCCACCACACTAATGTTTACTGAACCATTTCCTTTTTGTACTGTACCAGGTGTCAACAGAACTGTTAATGAAAAACAATTATTAGATTCTTCACTGTCTTTAACTTCCTTCTTTGTACTTGAATTGTGGAAAGAGAAACATCACAATAGTTAGCCGATTGCTCATGACTTTTGCTAGAATGCACAGATAGGCATTTTAGTTTAGCTTCAATTTCACATTTCAGCACTGTGAATAGTCTGACCACATTTTCGAGAAACCAACATATCCGTTTATGGTAACAATCGTTTAAAGTCCAGCCTTCCTTAGTTTGTTTCTACTGTCAACAAATAATGACGTCACTGAGCATGCGCATTACTTAAAAATGCGTACACGCTAATTAAAAAGAGACTACAAAATATTTTTATAAATCAAGTTGTTCAATCATATTAACTGTTAATTATAAATCATGACTGATGTTTTAAGTACTGGACAATAAATTTATAAAAACATTTATTTCCATTCTTTTTCATAAATATACTTGGGTACAAGTTATATGTACGTATTACCTCTGATCTGTATGATGGAACAAGAGAACTTCAAAAGAAACTTTTTAATTTTAATGATCTGTTATCTAGTATCAGTATAGTCACTCGACTTATTTCATTTGATAATGACTAATCCAAACCCCCATCAATATCTCTCTACATTTTTGACAAAGAACATGTCATCGTTTTAATATGCTACCAGTTCGCTTATGACATCGTATTGTCTCGCATCGTTCATACGTGCATTATAATTTATTTTCAATTATGCTCATGATGTCTGTGCGTGCGTTTGCACGGATGAGTAGCAGCAAATGGAGAAGCATTGGGGTTGGCACAAAGTCTGAGAGTTGAGTCCGTGAGCTCGCCCGGACCTTCCTGCTTAGGAATTTAGTGTTATAATATTTGATTCTTTATTTCTATTTATAGTTTTCTCTCTGTGCAAGTTACTAAATGTATAAATCATGTAAAAAAAAGAACCAATTGAAAGCCGTGGACCCTAGCATACACCCTGTAGTGGCTGGCTTTGGTTTGTTGACAGTAGGAGTAAAGTAAGGATGGCTGAACTATACATTCGTACAGTTAACCTACCAAAGTTTTCACAAATTGCTGTACGCGCTTTGGGTATAGTGTACGTTGTGTTGACTGACCTGATACCAAAGCAATCGCGCATGTGCCCTAATGCTTTTCACCCTTTATCTCTCGTTAAAACCAAAGGCGTTCGCGTGACTTGAGTAACTATACCTGTTTGATGGATTTTTGTTGTGTTTGTTGGCAGTACCGTTATCACCAAATGCATCGTTCACAGAAAGTAATAATTTCATGATGATGGCGATGCTGTGGTTCGCTGTAGCGCTTCTCTTGTATTTCCTTCGACCACAGTCTTTAAGAAACCGCTCTAACGATTCTAAACCAAGCAACAGTGGACCTGTAAGTATACATACGGATATTCACATATATAAATACAGTACTCCGTTATTTATCCGGACTAAACGGGACTGGAAGCGATGCTGATAAACCGGAAACATTTGGAAATCAAAAAATCAGAACAAATTAACAGAGGAAAATTTGCCGTTTATTTATAAATTATTTGAACAGAAACACTAAAACATGTTTATATACAATTATTTACAAGTTTTTTTTTTACTTTCTCGCCCTAATTATATGAATGTATAGGAAATGAAAGTATTGTTTTCATGTACATTATCAAAATCAAGTTTTCACCGGAAATATACGTTTTCAGGTCCCCTGGACGCAAAAAAAAAACATGTTTTTAGCGATTGGTCTGTGTATTTTGTGTGTGAATAAAAAAATCTCAAGAACGGAATATTGTACAATGTTGAAATTTTAAACTTAAGTTAAGTATTTGTAGGGATCCGACACAAAAATTTTCATCAAAATCAGTTAACAAGAAGTAGTAGTTTATTCGAGCAATTTTAGTGATTTTAGCAATTAGTGATTTTCTGGATTTTACTCATCAAAATGGATTTTTTTTAAATCGTGGCCTTAGTGGGTATTTTACAATAAAAGTGTATATAATTTAAGTTGTAGGCAATTAAAAAAATCCACTACTTTTATTTTAAGCACTTTTTCTAAAGAGCCGAGTTTAGCACCAGTTAGTGATTTGCCGTTTTTCTGCAGAGGTTGATTTTCATTCGTGATTAAAATTAGGTTTCTTTTTTTAATTTTACATTGTTTACTCATGATTAAACATAGATTATTTATGTTTGTATCATTATCTACAGTGAAAAGAAAAAGGCGTGTGATGGTTTCACACTGGAATTTTTTACTTTCTCTTGCCTATATGAATATATAGGAAGGAAAGTATTGTTTTCATGTCGATTTTTCGAAATCAAGTTTTCACCCGATCTATAAGTTTTCAGACCCCCTGAACCCAAAAAACATGTTTTTAGCGATTGGTCTGTTTGTGTATGTGTATACAAAATATCTCAAGAATGGAACATCGTACGAACTTGAAACTTGAAACTTAAGTTACATACCCTTACCGGACCCGACACGAACATTTTCATCAAAACTGGTCAACCGGAAGTAGTAGTTTATTCGTATAATTTTTTAGTTTTTTGCGATTTTCTCAAAAACTGGTCCTACGATTTTTTTTAAAACCGCCTGGTTTACTCAATTTTTTATTCTCTACAAGATGGGGTAGGCGCCATTTTTGCTGAAATTCTTGGTGAGGGTGTTTTTACGTAAAAACATAGTTTTTTTAAGATTACGGCTTTAATATGCAATTTAGCGCAAAAATGTATATAATAAAAGTTGTAGAGAATTAAAAATCCTACAACTTTTATTTCTAACATTTTTTTTTGTATAACACTTAGTTTAGCAGTCATTAGCAATTTTTTGATTTTTACTTTCTCTTGCCTATATGAATATATAGGAAGGAAAGTATTGTTTTCATGTCGATTTTTCGAAATCGAGTTTTCACCGGATCTATACGTTTTCAGACCCCCTGAACCCAAAAAAACATGTTTTTAGCGATTGGTCTGTGTGTGTGTGTGTGTGTGTGTGTGTGTGTGTGTGTGTGTGTCTGTGTGTGAACAGAATATCTCAAGAACAGAACATCGTACGAACTTGAAACTTGAAACTTAAGTTACATACCACTACCGGACGCGACACGAACATTTTCATCAAAATCGGTCAACCGGAAGTAGTAGTTTATTCGTATAATTTTTCAGTTTTTTGCGATTTTCTCAAAAACTGGTCCTACGATTTTTTTTAAAATCGCCTATTTTACTCAATTTTTTATTCTCTACAAGATAGGGTAGGCGCCATGTTTGCTGAAATTCTCGGTGAGGCTGTTTTCACGTAAAAACGTTGTTTTTTTAAGATTACGGCTTTAATATAAATTTTAGCGCAAAAACTTATATAATAAAAGTTGTAGAGAATTTAAAAAGCTACAACTTCTGTTTCAAACATTTTTTTGTATAACGCTTAGTTTAGCGGTAATTAGCGATTTTCTGTTTTTTTTCTCACGAAAACGTGAGAAAAATCGATTTTTTAACATTTCGGTCTTAGTATGCATTTTACGACAAAAGTGTATATAATATTAAATTTATAATATATAATTATAATATATAATTAAATTTATAGAAAATTAAAAGATCTACAACTTTTGTTTAGAGCATTTTTCTCTACAGAGCCTAGTTTAGCGTGAAAGCGTGATTTTCCGTATTTTTAAGCCAAACTGAGTTCGATTGTCATTTTGCGTCATTCACTCATGATTAAAATAAGGTTATGTTTTTGAGGTTAGTTTTTGTTTATTTCTAATATTTTATTAATAATGTTAGGTTTATTATTAATTATTTGCATTGGCAAGAGAAAGTTGTGTGAGTGTTTCACACCAGACTTTTTCTCACGAAAAAGTGTAAAAAATCGTTTTTTTAAGATTTCGGCCTTAGAATGCATTTTACGACAAAAGTGTTTATAATAAATTTTATAGAAAATAAAAAGATCTACAACTTTTATTTAAAGCATTTTTCACTACAGAGCCTAGTTTAGCGTGAAAGAGTGATTTTCCGTATTTTTAAGCCAAACAGTTTACAGATTTTCATTGTTTTTGAGGTTAGTTTTTTGTTTATTTCTAATGTTTTATTGCTAAAATTAGGTTATATTGTTAATCATTTGCATTGGCAAGAGAAAGTTGTGTGAGTGTTTCACACCAGATTTTTCAACATAAAATATTTGCATAATAGCGAGTGGAAGAAACAATATGAAATCTGTCACCGTGTTGTTTAGGTCATCAGTCAAAAGGCTGGTTTGAACCTCTAGAGCAGTGATCTTCTACCCGCGGCCCGCAAGAGCTTAGAACATTGCATCATTTTGTTGATTTTTAAACTTGTCAAAGAGAAAGAATGTCAAGTTTCCCATTGAACTGAAAAATCACCATTTTGATGTTTTTAGTTTGGTTTTGAGTTTTGTAACATGTTTAAGTATAAGTATATGTTTCAATATTGATATTTACTGTCATTTTCAACCAATATAAGCTTTAAAAATAAAATCATGTTATTTCTTTTAACCTGACACAATGTTCATACATGTTTATACTATATATATATATATATATATATATACAGGGTGATTCATGAAGTTCTCCCCCCACTTCTACAGCACATTCTACTAGTAAAAATAATGAAAAAATGTTATATAAACATAGGTCCGAAAACGCTTCGTTAGCGAGTTACAGCTAGCGAAAGTTTCGCCTGGATTTCAGTTCACCAGGTGAAATGAGGTCTTCCTGGAATTGTGGTAAGGTAGATTAAGGGGCAAATTCAATCATTTCTTATGGTTTTTGATCTGATAAATTGAATAAAACAGGTCCCAGATCTGTAAGTTAAATAGTTTTTAAGAAAACCAGTGTCAAATGCAAAAAATGGAGTGAAAAACTTATTTTTTCATCTTTGGGCAAAGATAACTGTGTTATTTCACCAAGAAACAGTTAAAATTTTTCAATAAAACATGTAGAAAATTTTATTCTGAACAAACCGGTGTAAATTAAGTACACAGAAAGCGAATAAATGTTTGATTAAATGAGTTTTTATTCATAAGAGTACAAAGTAAAATTAACCGGAAAAACTAAAATGAAAAAATGTGTTTTTTTCACTCCATTTTTTTGCATTTGACACTGGTTTTCTCAAAAACTATTCGCTTTCTGTGTACTTTATTTACACCGGTTTGTTCAGAATAAAATTTTCTACATTTTTTATTGAAAATTTTTAACTGTTTCTTGGTGAAATAACAAAGTTATTCTTGCCCAAAGATGAAAAAATGTGATTTTCACTCCATTTTTTGCATTTGACACTGGTTTTCTCAAAAACTATTTAACTTACAGATCTGGGACCTGTTTTATTCAATTTATCAGATCAAAAACCATAAGAAATGATTGAATTTGCCCCTTAATCTACCTTACCACAATTCCAGGAAGACCTCATTTCACCTGGTGAACTGAAATCCAGGCGAAACTTTCGCTAGCTGTAACTCGCTAACGAAGCGTTTTCGGACCTATGTTTATATAACATTTTTTCATTATTTTTACTAGTACAATGTGCTGTAGAAGTGGGGGGAGAACTTCATGAATCACCCTGTATATATATACATACACAAATATACATACATACATAGATCAATGCCACCTATAATAAAAATTTGGCCCTTTATTAAGATAAGGTTGAAGAACACTGCCTAGAGGCTTTATTATGTAAAACGAAAAGTGAAGTGCTTTACCTTGCCTTCCTCAATGAGTGGAAAAGTACGGTTAACAGCACGCCAGGCTCTCTGAAAAGCATCTACTTCCCACCCTGCATATGATACACTTCTTTCACCACAGGGTCTGACTGTATAATGAAATTCATTACTTTCAGAGGAGATAACTCTGATAAGTGTCATTTACACCTGTACCTCTTCTGTTGTTAAATGCATCAGTCTTATATACTTGGCTGATTATGTGATAATAAAGAACTATTTTTTGTACCCGTAAAACTAGGAGATCAAGTGCGAATAATTCAACATGATCAATTACATAGTTTACTCATGATTAAACATAGGTTATATGTTTCATTGTTTACAGTGAAAAGAGAAAGTCATGTGAGTGTTACACGCCAGAAATTTTTTTCAACGTAAAATACTCACATATAAATCGTGAGTCACGAGAATGCCTTTTACGTATGGATGGGCTGTGAGGAAGGGAAGAGAAATCTGACAGTGCTGCCAACCTCAACAGTGAAATACTATATTTTACTACCGTGCAATTGCACCGTTTTTTTACCACAAGTTGCCTTTTAATTAATATACTTCATTGTTACTAACACTTTTTCCACTTAAACCCCATTTATTTTAAAATTTTTCTTAATGTACAAAGTTTCCAACTAAAATTTAGCCTTTCTTTTAAAACCGGTAATAACGTTTCACATGTTGGCATCACTTTCTTATTGATACAACCATTTTCGTTTTTACCAGATGTCAAAAAACCTTTATGAAGAATTATTTTCTTCACTGTCTGTAACTTCCTTCGTTATATTTTGAATTGTGAAAAGAGAAACATCACAGTAGTTAGCTGCTCGCTGACGACTTTTGTGAAGAGGCACAAAAAGGTGTTTTTGTTTAGCTTCAACTTCGCTGCATTTTATTATATTGCATATTACATTTTGTTCAGCACTGTGAAAAGTTTTACCGCGTTTTTGAGAAACTGACATTTCCCATTTACGGTAACAAACAGTGTTATATTTATACAGTTTGTAATACAAAACGTTCTGCAACATACTGTTGGTCCTCTTAGTATAGTTTACTTCTTTTTTTTCATCCAGGAGACTCCAAAGGGAGTATAGGACATGGCAAGATAAAACTGGTAAACTGAAAGTTTATCACCAATGATAAATTCATCACTTACCACCAAAAAATTTGTTCTGCTACTGCTTACTTCAGTAGGCTTGTCATGAACCCCATTGAATCAAATATCACACAAAATTAAAAATAAAAAAGTCAAACACAATGATAAATTCATCACTTACCAATAATTTTTTCCTGCTACTGCTTAACTCAGTAGGCTTGTCATGAACCACTTTGTATCAAATAGTACACAATATTTGTTTAATTAGAAGTTAAATACTTTTCAACCAAAACTATTTAGAAAGGAATTTGTGCACACTGTAAAATGTTTCATCAATCAAATATTGTTTTAGGTGTTTTTTAAAATGACTTAAATTGTCACAACTTTTTAAACCTTGTGGCAATTTATTGATGTATTTTCTACCTGCATAAGTTGGTTTTTGTTCAAACAATTTAGTGTTGTGATTAGCAACATAATAATCGATTCTGTTTCTTGTGTAGTGGTTGTGAACATCTAAATTCTGTAAAAAGGTATTTTTCTTTACGTACATTATCACTTCAAAAATGTACAAAGAAGGAACTATGAGCAATTGCAGCTCTTTAAATAGTGATCTGCATGAGGTAAGGTGGTTGACTCCCATCATACACCTATTTTCTGTATTTTAAAAACTCTTTCCATGTTACCCTGTGATGAATTACCCCGTACTAATAAGGCATACCTGATATGAGATATAATTAAACCATGATAAGCTGCTATTAACAATTTTTTACCATTTAATTGGCAATTTGTTTTAATGGAAATACCCCAGATGATATTTTACCACAAATTTGATCCGTGTAATAATCCCACGATAGGGTCCTATCCAGTGACACTCCTAGAAACTTCACTGTTTGCACATGATCTAGGATATTATTTTGTATAAAGACATCCACTTCTCTGTTTTCCCTTACTTGTGTTTGTTTTTGAACTTTAAGTACTGACACTTTTTCCCATTAACTGTTATCATTAATTCATTCAGAAATTGGACTACAGATTCTATGCTAATATGTGTATTCACTTTGAGACTATCTACCAGTAAACTTTTGTTTATGATTGAAGTATCATCAGCAAACAATAAAGCTCTACTGTTGGGTAAGATTTCTGGTAATTCAAAAATAAATCTTTATAATGCATCCTGCAGTTTGAAATTATTTCTATTTTATATAATGAATTTATATAATAATTTCACTAACCTTCTTTTAAAACTGTGTCACCTGTATTTTTATTCTTACTTACACTTGTTTCGGTGGATCCACCATCATCAGAGTAAATAAAAAATTGAAACTAAAAAAATTTTTATCTCACTTATTTAAATTTTACAGAAGATGATACATCTTCAGTCATTTGTATAAAACTTTTATACTAATGAAACTTTTTATATTTAAAACTTTTTTATACGAATGACTGAAGATATATCATCTTCTGTAAATTTTAAATAAGTGAGATAAACATTTTTTTTATTTTCAATTTTTTATTTACTCTGATGATTGTGGATCCACCAAAACACGTTTAAGTAAGAATAAAAATAAAGGTGACGCAGTTTAAAAAGAAGGTTAGTGAAATTAATATAAAAATTCATTATATGAAATAGAAATAATTTCTGGTAATCTATTTATATACATTGTTGTGGTGGCGAACTGATAACAAAGTGGTCGCGCATGCGCACTAAAGTGGGGGGGGTTGTCCCCCCACTTTACTCCTCATTAAAACCAAAGGCAAACACTCGTGACTCAAGTAGCTATAATAGTGTAAGAGAAAACACTTGAATTTGAAATCAGTAATAATTAATTGTTTTAATTTTTGTTTTTCAGGAAAATGACGGCAACAATCCATCTTTACCACCTCCCAGTATTAATTGATAATTACTTACCAAAACGAGATCTGTGATGTTGTTTTTTCCTTTCATTCTTCTTTCTTTCTTTCTATTTTAATAGATCTGAACGACAGCGGAACGATTTTTTTCAATTACAGATTTATTTTACATTGTATTATTTTGCACATTTAATGGTTCGTTACACAATACAAAGAGAATATGCATCACTTTAATTATTATCCATTTAATATAGTGTTATTATATTATTATCACATATATATATATATATATTTCTGTAATTTTTAAAAAAAGTTAACTTTTTGTAAATAAAAACTTACGGTTGTTTACATCCCTTGGTTTATAAATTTATATATATAATATATATATATATATATATATTATACCAAGTATCTCAAAATAATGTAAATACATATTTTGAACGGATATATTTATTTGAAAAACATATTTTAATAGATAATATTCGTGTTGTCTTGTAATACAATCTTATAAATCGTTGGATTGGTGGCAAAGTTGCGAATCTGCATAATGGTAATTTTTCAGTACGGCAAAAAACACCTTCCTGACTCATAAATTAATCAGACTTTTTTAATCTTTCAATTTCAAAATTGGTACACATAGCAACTTTTCATCTTCTTTTTAATATGTCTATGTTATTTATTTTTCACCTTTTACTTAAGCCCTGGTGGTTGCAGATTCGCAACTTTGCCAGCCATTTATAAATGAAATCAGCTGTCAATAGCATGTTGATGTAAAGTTGCAAATCTATGCTCCTGTCGAGTTGCTGATGCTTCTTTTGATTTTGATTTTTTGTCTCATATGGCAAAATATTTTTGGAATACTAACAACTAACATTAAATTAATTTTATTGTAAAAAAAATACTTCAGACAATACAGTGAAAATCACAGAAGTAAAGTCGCAAATGTAACTTTCACATTTTTACCACGTTGTGAATTTCAATTTTTCTGTTAGATGCAAAAATAGAATTCATATTGCGTAGTAACGGTAAGAGATGTAGTTTCGCAACTTTGTCACAACGTGCATTGATCAGAATTACGTCAAATTATGTAATCAGATGATATTCGCCTAAAATGCAGATTCGCAACTTTGCCACTAAAACAACAAAATGTTTAAATGATTACCGCAGTAGATACCACAATGTAGAGTACTGCAGTAGATCTACCACAATGTGCTAATACAGAAGTGCATAACCACATTGACATTTTCATTACTTGTGAACGTTTTTCTCAGCTTAGACAATTCCTTGTTCACATTTCTCACTGTCCTATGTGTTTCAAATTGTTCATGAATCCTAGTAATTGTTATTCTTGAAGAAGGTGGTTGGGTTGAAAATTCCATTTGCCATTGTCCTTGAACCTCTTGAACGTTGTCAGTATTCGAGCAACACTTTAACCCTTTCGCTGCCACCTTTATTTTCGATGCATGATTTCATGTGCCGATTTATGTTTTACCATTTTTTAATTATGTTTACTCTAAATATACATACAAAGTGCAAGATTTTTGCGAATACAGTGATTTACTAAAAAAAAAAAAGAAGAATACAATGTTTACTGCGTGTCAAGGTCAAAACAGTAACGATAGGTTCACTGCCGGCTTCTAAAAAGAGATACAAGAGCGAGCTAGGCAGACCCGAAGCATATATGGAGCCGGCACAGGGAAAATTCACCCGACTCTGAAGGGTGTTCGGACCCAGCAGTGAAAGGGTTAAAACCCATTTACGTTGATCAAATGACGACTGAACTTCAGTCATGTTTATCTCATACTAAATGAGAGAAATAATGCCGTTGAGTTACATTGTTAAAAAAACAGCTGTTTTAAATTAGCTGATGTAAGTTTTCAAGCTGTGAGTGTTTTCTTCAAATTATTATATTCGTTCAAAATGTGTATCTATTTTTGTGAAATACTCGGTATGTATATGAAATATTTAAATATATATGTCTAAACCACGAGAATACGGTAAAAGTAAACACTTATCAATGTATATACCACTTTTGTGTACCTCATTAGTTAACTGTTAATATTTAAAACTTCCTTCTCCTACCATGGCAGATAACCTCAACAGGAAATTGAATCCAAAACCTTTCACTTTGTTGTTTTGTCAAGTACTCTTATTAATACGCCATGGAGGTGGTTCATTTGCTAATATTAATTTTTTATTAACAACAACGATTTGCAATTTGTTTTATACTTTAAGTAAATGAACTAGTAAGAAAACTACGTTTGAGAGTCCAGCGACATCCCTACTGTATTATTTTCAATATATTTTTTCTACTGTTTTTTATTCGGAATTTAAATCTACAATATTATGCCATTTAAGTTGTCTCGCATCACCACAATATTTTGAAAGATTTACTGACAAAAAATGTTCATAATTTTTAATTTTTTCTGTTGTAATACTCAGTTACTATTTTTATAAAACCAATGGGTGTTGGCAATACTTTAGAGAACTTTATTCTGAAACCACAGTAATATCTCAGTATAATGACTGCAGGTCTTAGACCACTGCTGAATACCGGAGATTCAGGTAATGGTTTAGTAATGTATATTTCTGTTATAAATATAATATAAATTTATGTTTGATAAAATATAAAATATGATATTTATATATACGAGGCGTATTTTTAAAGTAAGGGCCGTTTGAAAACAAAACAAAAATAAAAGGAAATTTGCAAAAACTAATTTTATTTTCGGAATCTACATACTTTTATCTATTTTTCTACATAGTTTCCAAGTTTTTGTAAATACTTATCATATCGCACAACTAAATTTTGGAAACCTTCTTCATAAAAACTTGCCGCCTGCTGTGATAACCAAGAATTCACGGTCGTTTTCAATTCGTCGTCATAACGGCTGCCGCCCAAGTGATGTTTCAGATGACGGAAGATATGAAAGAAATGCGAAATCCACGTTTCGCATTTCACTCCCGAATCGAAACAACAAAGCATGGAATGGAGACACACGCACTCTCTTGTAAAGGTCAAAGCCAAACAGACTTTGTCACAGCGTAAGATCATGGCATCCGTGTTTTGGGATAGGCATGGTGTTTTGCTGGTCGACTTTATGGAACGAGGAACGACAATAAATGCAGTAGCCTACTGCCAAACCCTGAGGAAGCTGCACAGAGCAATTCAAAACAAGAGACGTGGCATGCTCACAAAAGGAATTTTGTTTCTGCACGATAATGCAAGGCCTCACACTGCCGCTCAGACCCGAGCTGCATTGGACTCTTTTGGCTGGGAAGTTTTGGACCACCCACCCTACAGCCCTGACCTTGCGCCGAGCGACTTTCATCTCTTCCGTCATCTGAAACATCACTTGAGCGGCAGCCGTTATGACAATGACGACGAATTAAAAACGGCCATGAATTCTTGGTTATCACAGCAGGCGGCAAGTTTTTATGAAGAAGGTTTCCAAAATTTAGTTGTGTGATATGATAAGTGTTTACAAAAACTTGGAAACTATGAAGAAAAATAGATAAAAGTATGTAGATTCTGAAAATAAAATTAGTTTTTGCAAATTTCCTTTTATTTTTTTTTTATTTTCAAACGGCCCTTACTTTAAAAATACGCCTCATATATATACTGAAGTATATATTTCTAACCACCAGAATACGGTAACATAAACCACTTACCACTGTTTTAAGTAAATGAACTAGTAAGAAAACTATGTTTGAGAGTCCTGCGACATCCCTATTGTATTATTTTCAATATATATTTTCTACTGTTTTTTATTCGGAATTTAAATCTACAATATGATTGCATTTAAGTCCAAAAAAACATTGATAAGTGTTTTATGTTACCGTATTCTGGTGGTTAGAAATATATATTACAAATTTAAATAATACGGCTGTTTAAAATCCTACATAGGATGTTTGATAAAATTTAAAAAATTATATTATATATATATATATATATATATATATTATATGGAAGGCGGAATGCAAAAAGGTACCTTTAATTGGAAAAGCTAAATTTTTTAATACAAAAAAAATGAATTGTTTGTTAAGGCCATTATAGTAATCCTTTGGTATCCGCAGGGGTTACGTTCCAGAGGGTTACCGCGGTTCATAAAACTGCGGATAATGATACCATACATGAACTGAAAGATAGGGCTTAGGTTCTGAATGAAAAGTCCTGTTGTCGTTTTAAGTGTTTAATAGTTTTAGGAACATTTGACCATTATAATAATCTATGAATATTTAATCAATAAAGTACTGTATGCATAAAAAATTTAAGTTGCTTTAAAATAGTTAGTTATGGCTGTTTGCTTCTTCCTCTTTTCAAACTCCTTGTGGACTTCTTCGTATGGTATCATCAACTCCTGGAGTCCTCTTTTGAATTGAAGGGCCCTTTTCATGACGGGATCCGTCTCCAACACGTGATCAGCGAGCTGCATTGCCATGCTGAGGATCCCGTTGATGGTTTGTGAAGAAATGCTTGGCTTGATTTCAGGATCGTCAAACAAACAAAGAAATGTTTGTATGTACAAAGAAGTGACTGACACGTGAAGGAAAACGTACGGAGAAATTACAGTATGGTGGCTGGGGGTGGGGGTTGTACTGGCGGGGCTCGGTATTCGGTGACACGCTCTTTACCTATAGTACATGGGAGTTAGCTTGGCTCATGGCGGTCGTCACCTTACTAGTGTGTGACTCAACATGATACGAACTCATTTGAACATTTATTCAAACACGTAGGGTGACATGTTTTCTGAATTGTATGACTTCCCCGCCTTCCACCAAGTACAATGTACACAAGGTGTGATTACGTAAGTATTTTAAAGTTTCAGGCCCGCGGATATCAAGGGATTAATTACTTTATATCGTTTTTCGATATTTTATTTTAGATGAGGATGAGACCAGTGGCAGCTGATACCTTCAAAAATAGATAAAAGAGTTGTTGCAAAAACCGAAAAAAACTAGATTAGTAATAAGCATCCGTGAGACTCACAAGAGTAAAAAAAAATAAAATGCACATAAAAAGAACTGTGTGACATCACATACACAAAACAACTAACGTGCACGTACATAGAACATGCAGGTGCAGTACGCTGGTCAACCCCCGCCGCCTAGTTTAACCGAATAAAATTTACTAAAAACCAATATTCGTACCTAATTAAAGAAAAATTACACTATTTTCTGCAAAAAATCCCCCCAACTCATTAAAACACTATGTAGAGTACAAACTATTATATAAGACCTTTAATTATTTTTAAAGGATCACAGATTAACGTCTTTAAGAAATAAATATATAAATACAAAAGAAATACTGGCAAAATTCTGTCAAAAATTTATTGAAAATGATAGGATAATTTTGATGATGATTTTCTGATTACCAAAAGACAATCTTAAAATAAAATATATTCTTTGCCCAAGTCTCTATTATTTTAGAATAGTAATAGTAATAATATAAAGTTAATTACAACCCCAGTGATAAGGGTTGAAGTAAATAAATAGTTTTCATTGAAAAATAATATCTCTGTAATCTGTTAACTTAGAAACTTAAATTTTTTATCCAATTAAAAGAATAAATTAACTTCCGTACCCACAGGGTTAGTCAAGTGGTAAAGTCATTAGGTATGTCCACACTCGTGCACTTTCTTTTTCAACTTGCGATGTCGCATGGTACATCACATGTGCTTAGAAGCGTACTACCTTCCCGCACTCATTTGAAGTAATCAAG
Organism: Catonia carolina; assembly: GCA_035578175.1. Classification (NCBI taxonomy): domain Eukaryota; kingdom Metazoa; phylum Arthropoda; class Insecta; order Hemiptera; family Achilidae; genus Catonia; species Catonia carolina. The sequence goes on from JAQMRL010000004.1 coordinate 9,543,432, forward strand.
TAATTAGGATCACTAATTACATCGCTACATGCTAATATTATAAATGAATTGTAGCATTTGTAAGACAACATACTAATGTTTATATTTATGTATACGCCTAATTTATTTCTTAAATAATTTGTAGAATTGAAAAACAAATGATATTGTAAATTTGAAATGCATTTAATATCAATCTTCATTGAAAATATTCAGGCTACCATAACTTAAATAATTTCTGAATTATAAATCTAAATTTGGTTTGAAATTGTTAAGAATTTAGTGATAAATTTGAAAATGTTGACTCAAAGTCAAGAAATTTTATTTAGAGGTGCCTTTTTTTGGTTCTGGCTTATATAATTAGATGTGTTATATATTTAATATTATAGAACACTGATGACTGGAAGGTGATATATCAGTGAAAATTAAAACAATCTGAAATGTAAACATTTTCTGAGCGTAAATATTTTACATTTTCATACAAAATTTCCCCATAACAGGTGGGTGGAATGTTAAAAGTTATTGCACTCAATCAGCTAGTTCCAGGGCTACAAAAATAGTACTGTTTCTTATCATATGGTTGGCCAATTGTTTGACTGAACTATTTAACTCTTTATACGTCTGTGGTAAGTGTACTTACCACTGGCAATAAGGTCGATTTTTTAATAGAATAAGCCATGCAGTTGAACCCTATTGGCATTTTATGGTTTTATAGATGTTCTCTGGTAAGTAGGCTATCCACATATAAAATTAGTGCGCAAAGACCATTTGCTTCATGAGTTACACGAATGTGGTAATGATTTATACCAGCGTATGCTACCATGTTTTTTGTTGTTACTTTTGTACAGTGCTTAGAAAATTCCAGTTTTTTACGGGAAATCAAGCATTCATGCTAATACAAAGTTAAGATAAGTTAACTTTCAATTTTTCTGTTATATAGGGCTACAAGTTGTTTTAATAAGTATTCTTACCACTAAATATTATGCGATTCCCATTTCAATAAACATTCCTTGGTAAGTATACTTACCAGAGCTAAAGAAATATCTTACTGTTCTGGCACTAGAAATACAATATTTAACTTCCTATAAAACAAAATTTAACATTTTATAACATGTATATTTCCCCCCGTAGTACTGCCCCGTTAAGGGCAAAACACTATTAACCATGAAATTGCGAGCTTCCTAGTAAACCAAGCAGTCGTGTACCTCCACCCGTTTTATCACCAACAAGATCCTGAACTCTTGTCTAGGAAATATTTGTAAAAGCCGTTTTAAAATACACCCGCTAGGTAGCATTAGTGTTACCTTTATTAAAGATGGCCGTTTTTTTTGTCTTGCTCTACTGAAACATTTTATACTTTTGTAATAATCCAAACACACTTATTGTTTTTATTATTGTCTGAAGTATAGGGTAACATTGTGTATTTACAAGAATGTCTAAATAAATTCAGTAGTTGAAATTAAAAAGAGATTCACGGTTTTACAACACTTTTCAATTTCCTCTTTATAATTATATTTCCTTCATGTCTAAACTTATACAGATTGGTTTAATTGTTCACAAAGAATTGAAATGAAACGTTTTGTGGTTTTAACACTACATATATTCCAAGCTTTGTATTTATTTTGACATGAAATTTGCTATTAGATGACTTAAATAAGTTTTTAATCTTATACAGTTTATGATAATAAGATTGGACAATTCGAATTCTGCTCAAGTAGCTTCGGTGTTTATCTACTCCACTCTTCGCCCCTCGCCATGCAACGACAGTACAGTCACAAACGTATACAATCGCTACTGTAATGTGCGACTCATACGCGGTCACTACGCTTTGTTTTCATAGTTGTTATTAATAATTGTCAGACATAATGATGTAACTAATTTGTTTTCATACACGATTTTCTGTTCGTTATAATATATTCAGACCAATTTGTTTAGTTAGGTGTGTGCGTCTGTAGAGTATAGTTTAGTGAGTTTTTGCAGTTTAGTTCTTGTAATTTATCATTTAAATTTTTACTGGGACAAATTAAATACATATTTTAAAATGAAATGATTATTTGTATGTTTGTGCATTGAAATAAGGTTGTAGGCATTTGCGTATATTAAAATTTGTAGACCTTGTTGAAAGAATAGGTTACGGATATACTTTATGCGGAACTGTGTGTACATGTAGAGCAAAAGTTGTGCCAGTTCAAATTATCCACAGTTTAATAATAAAAAATAAAAAGTTTGTTCCCACTCTGCCAATTACTGTCAAACTAGATCCAGGCTCGCACTTTAATGGTTACTAGTCAAGAGTTATCTCCTCTGAGAGTAATGAATTTCATCATTACACAACCAGATCCTATGGTGAAGAAATGAAGTTGTCATTTTCAGGTTGTAAAGTAATACACACATGCTTGTAGAACACCAACGACAAAGTAGCTAGATGTGGCAAAAAGTGAATAAAAGTATAATTGTTTTACCTTTAAAATTATTTATTTTTTGATATCTTCTTCTTCTGCCCATAACAGACAGGTGGAGTGTCAAATTATTTACACTCAATCTGTTCGTTGCAGGGCTAAAATAAATAGTTCTGTTTCTTATCACATGGTCAGCCAATTAAATGACTGGACCATTTAAGGAACAGAAGAGGTAGAGGTGTAAAAGACACTAATCAGAGTTATCACCTCTGAAAGTAATGAATTTCATTATACAGCCAGACCCTGTGGTGAATGAAGTGAAGGTGTCATTTGCAGAGTGGAAAATATGTGCTTTTCAGAGGGCCCGGCATGCTGATAAGCATACTTTTCCACTCGGTGAGGAAGGCAATGGTAAACCACTTCACTCCTCGTTTCACTTGGTAAAACCTCTACAGGTTCAAACCAGCTTTTTGGCTGATGACCTAAACAATCTTCTTCTTCAGGTGTCTCTCTATTCCAAATGTTGGTGGCCATCATAGCAATTCTCACATTATTCATAACACTGCAAAATAGCTCTTTTGAGCTCTTGTTAAACTAAGTTCTCTGATTTTGAAGCCATGACACACTTCTTCTGCCAGGTCTATGCTTTCCATATATTTATTTCCCTGCTGATTGGAGCTATTTGTTGGCCTCGATACAGTAACCTTTAATAATAAGACATTTCTCCCAGTGCCTAACAAGTTTCTTCATGCCATCAGTGAAAAATTCTTTCGGCTTTTCTTAAATCCAGGACATGACAGCTGCCTTCACCTCATCATCCAAGGTGTAATGATTATGCTTAAAGTGTCATTTTGAAGAAAGACAAAAATTGAAATCGCGAGGCGCAAGATCGGGGGAGTAAGGGGAATGGAAACCAGTTTAAACTTCAGTTCTGGTGAATGCAACGCCTTCAAACTGCCTAAGTGTAAAGTAGGGGAATGTAACTCGCATGTACCTACAAGCGCACCTGGTCGGTCATTTTGTTTCCATTACACAAGCATGTGTGCATTATTTTTCAGGGCTATCCTTGTTAATATTTAAATGCCGACTGCAGCTCATAATTATTTATGTTTTGGTGGATTCACTATAATTTATTTTTTGTTTATTCATATAAGGTCATTTAAGACCAGTTGCAGTGACTTTAGACATTTGTGGAACCTTTTTACAGCCCACATTCTCAGAATTTGTTCATTGTGGGCTTTTCTCACCTGTTGTTCTGTTTTTATTATTAATGAAATCCGTTAAAGTCAGTAATCACATGTCTAAATTTGGTTTTATTTTGTCAGTTTATTCCAGAACCACCATCATTAAAGTATAAAAATACAAAAATTGAAAATCTAAAGTTTCCTAAAAATGACTAGTTATAACAAGTTTCAATTTTTATATTTTCTGTACTCTGATGGTGGATCCACCAGAACATCTGAGTTGAGGATAACAGAATCATAAAAAACAAAGATTTTTTTAAAATAAAATGTTAGGTAATGAAAATTTAAAGTATTTTTACATAAAAATTAAACTATAGGCTCCATTACTTAAGTTTCGGGATGCATCATTATAAAGATTAATGTATTTAAATTTAGATTTAAAAAAATAACATGCATAACTCTTACAAGGTGTTGACCTTTCTTAATGTAGGCCAGCCTAATAATGTCGTGGTCAGTGAATCTGCCTTCATTGCCAGGGATCCTGGATTCCTTCTCAGTTCTGGATTTTTTTATGTATCACCGTTTATCATCTGTATTGGCTGTAATGTGCATGTCAAATGTAAAAAAAAATAGAATTTTACTGCAGTGTTTTTGTATAAAGCTATATTCATGTTTCTTATTTATCTGGATGATCTCTGGTCCCAGTTGATTAGACAGTGCGACAGAATAACCATCCTATTTTAAAATGTAAATAAATGTAATTTTGGTTACTTACTCTATGATTCAGGAAGGTTTTCGTATTAAGTTTTAAAAAGAATATCGGACGAGTGGTGTCCATGATTGTCAATGACTTGCTCTAAAATTCTCAGTATTTCTCTCCAGCATGGCTTGAGTTATGTGATGGATTTCCTCGCTTATTGCTTTCATCTTTCGGCGATGTTTGAACATCTCTATTTTTAAGTAACCCACAAAAAAAATCACACGGGTTCAATCGGGTGAGCATGTTGGCCATGCAATGTGTCACCTCCCTAAGAAATCAACCGATCACGAAACATTTGCCTCAAAATGTTCATTGATATCCAGGATGTATGGGCTGTGGCACCATCCTAACCAAACCAGATGTTTTCAAGCGCACGCTCCCATAGTGCACATTCAATAAGCTCTTTAATCATGTTGGCATACCTGTTCAAGTTAACAGTAACTTCGACACTATCTTGTAAATAATGAGGTTCGATGATTCCAAGTCGGGACATTGCGCACCACGTAGTGACAAGTTCACCATACAGAGGCTTTTAGTGGACCTCTAGAGGGTTGTTTTCACTCCAGTACTTAAAATTTTTGTTTATTAACACAAGCCAGAAAGGTGAAAATATGCCTTGTTACTGAACAAAACAACGGTGTCTAGTGGTAGACTGTCCAGAATATTTTGACATACTCCAAATATGGCTTTGCCAATCACATTGTGAGAGTTCTTGGATGACAATCATCTTAAACTACCCTCTTTACTCCGTCCATTGTCATCATCCCCACCATTCTGAATTTCTCCCAACACTCGCTGCACAGCATTAAAAACGGGAGGTTATTTTGCTGCACCCTTAACTTAATTAAAATACACAATATCCAATCAAATTAAACTTACTTTTGACTTATTCAATTTTTTCTGTTTTTAAAATGAATTATTATCAGTGTTCTATAATATATTTGTAAGTTTATTTATTTATTATTTTTTTCATTTTATTTGGTTTTAAATTTTGAATTTGTATATATCACTTGTATTATTAAGTGTTGTAAAATATATTATAGAAATTTTAAAATTATTTCAAGTTCATTGTAATTGTTTTCCAGAATATTTATTTAAAATTTTATCGTTTGTCTTAATTTTTACGAGTACTCGTTGATTATGTAGATGCCAATCCTATTTCAGATTTCTTTCCGTTTAATTGGTGGGTTATTAACATGGAAGGTGGACGCAATATGGATACCTGTTATTCATTAACAGAAAACAACATTTATATAATAACATTTTATAAATGTTCAATTGCGTTGATTTATTCTATTTTATATAATGAATTTATGTTATAAATTTCACTAACCTTCCTTTTTAACTGCATCAACTTTTATTTTCACTTACACGTAGTATACACGTTTGTATAAAACAGTTTTATACAAATGACTGAAGATGTATCATCTTCTATAGATTTTTAATAAATAAAGTTTTTAGTTTCAATTATATGTTATTTACTCTGATGATGGTGGATCCACCGAAACATGTGTAAGTGAAATAAAAAGTTGACGCAGTTAAAAAGGAAGGTTAGTGAAATTTATTATATAAATTCATTATATAAAATAGAATTAATTTCAAACTGCAGGATGTATTATAAAGATTTATTTTTGCATTGATTTATTATGATAATAAAACCATGCATCCATAGACTCCCAAATGATCCTTACCATTTCTCTGTAATGTGGGCACCACACTATCAGAGTGCATTTTGCCTATCATCTTATCTCTCCCGATGTGTATTTCATTGTTATCTAATTGCATTCATAATTTGACTAATAAAATTAAAAATAGTATTAAAGTAACCGGTTTACTACTTTATGTACGATAGTATTATTGCTTGTAAAGTATTGATTACATAGGCCTGCAATGGTTCTGTTTTTTTGCTTTTGATGTTTTTTTTACATATTGTGACACTTATCGCTGAGGTCTGTGTCGGCATCTGGGTAAATTAAATAATTAACAGAGTATAGTTTAAAATTAAAGTATAATTACAATTAATAAAGTGACTACAGTGCTCGCCATGAAAGAAGTCCGCTGTGAAGACCAGTTGCCAATTCAACAGAAACTGAACCAATTTTATAGAATTTTCTGTTTACATCACAAGTCCATTTCTGTTTTATTTGTAATTAATTATAAATGCAAGATTCTACTATACTTGGCACATTACTGCATAGTCCAGTCGAAATATCATTTTCCAATCATCACTTGGAACAAAAAAAACACTTTTTACTTTCTCCTGTGAATATATAGGAAGGAACGTATTGTTTTCATGTCGATTTTTCGAAATTGAGTTTTCACCAGATATACACGTTTTCAGACCCCCTGAACCCAAAAATTATGTTTTTAGCAATTGGTCTGTGTGTGTGTGTGTGTGTGTGTGTGAGAACAGAATATCTCAAGAATGGAACATCACACGAACTTGAAACTTTAAAAACCAAAAATTGAAATTTTTCAGTTTTTTGGTGTAAACCCTGCAAGAAACTTACTTTACTAATTCAAAATGTTTTACAAGTTAGTTCAGTTGAAATCATGTAAGGTCACTCAACTTCATCTGCCATTGAATTTATCTATAAAGGTTGTTAAAATGTATAGTGTTGCAAATGGTAAGTATTTCTTTAAGATATAAACCTAATGACCCTTTCTAACCCAGTGTGCCATAGAAGCCACATTGGAGTGAAATAACAGCCATCAAAATGTTAGGTGTTAGTGACTTCTTTGGATGAAAGAATGCTGGGTATGAAGACGTGTAATAATTTTCTGTACTCTAGCCAGGAATCTAACCTATGACCTCCACTTTGCAGTGTAGCATGCTGACCATTGCGCCACGGAGGCGATCATCTAATATTCATGTTCATTTACTAAAATAAAGTAGCATTTCTTCAAATATGTTTTTTTTTTTTAATACTTTATTTAAAGTTACATCAACAACCAGGTTTTTAGTGACTTCTAGAATGTTATTCTACAACAGATTTTTAATAATATACTTATAAAAACTTAAAAACTAACAATGTGGCTAACATTAGTAATAAAGAATATAAACAAAATGCAAACTATTTCACAAAATAAACATTCACAATCATGATGAAAGTTCTATTCAGATTTTAAAGTAATCCACGCGGGTACAAGAATTTGATATAATCAATAGATCTAGATGTATTGTATTCATCTTTAAAACATTCGTGTATATCGCGTGGCAAGTTAAATGTGCGCCGAAATGTTTCCAGAGATGTGCAGTCAGTAAAGATGTGTTGTATTGTGATTTTGGAGTGACAGTAATTGCAGGTGTTGTGAGGTTTTCTTGTGAGTAGATGTCCATGTGTGAGAAAAGTATGTCCAATTCTGAGTCTTGTTTGTATTACTTGATCTCGTCGGTTGGTGAATTGTATGGGTTGTTTTTCAAAAATATTTTCTCTGACATTGTGAAGTCTATACTGGGGGGACAATTTTTCCAAGTGTCATTCCATTTTTGAAGACGAGTTTTGTGTAAGTTGTTGCTGACATCTTTGAATTAAATTTTGAAGCATGTTGGCATTGGTAAGGTTAAGGCCTTTTTAGCAGCTCTGTCAGCTTTTTCGTTTCCAACAATGCCAACATGGGATGGAATCCACACAAATACTACTTTTTTACCCATCTTAAAAACTTCGGTGTACAATGAAAGAAGTTTCTCAATAATAGGATCTTCAATGGAGGTGTTTTTGAGACTCTCTATCACACTTCTAGAATCGGAGAGAATAAGGAAGTATTTCTGTGATGATGAACGTAAGTACTTTAAAGCTTGTTTAATTGCGTAAGCCTCACAGTAAAAAATAGAGGACCAAGGTTGTAATTTAAAGAGCTTTTCTTCTGCTGGGAGTACAAAAGCGCAGCCGGAGGCGTTGTTTGTTTTTGAACCATCTGTAAAAATTTTTAGGTAATTGGAATATCTGTTACTTATGGAGGTGTATGTTGTAGTGTATACCCGTGAGTTTGTGTTACTTTTTGTAAATTCCATAAGCGACATTTCTATTTTAGGTGATTCCATAAGCCAAGGAGGGTCTTTAGGATGATTTCTGTGTATGATTGAATTTGGGACGGATGGAATAGTTGTGAACTCTTCAGAAATGCGATAATACATAGGTTTTGGCAGCGATGTCTTGGTTGAGTATATGTGTGAATATCTGTTAGTAAATATGTTATCATATGTAGGATTTTTTGGTGTAGTCGCAATTTTAAGACAATACAATGCACTTAGTTTCTCCCTTCATAGACTGAGCGGTAATTGTCGAGATTCAACAATGATACTCGATATAGGGCTCGTTCGGAATGCTCCTAATGCCAGCCTTAGTCCAGTTGAATGAATGGTATCAAGTGTTCGTAGAATGTATGGTTTAGCTGAATTATAAATAACTGATCCATAATCAAGTTTCGAACGAATAAAACTGTTGTAAGTGTTCATAATAATATCTTTGTCTGCTCCCCAATTACACGAAGAAATTAATTTAACAATGTTCATTCTTTTTAAACAATTTACTTTTAAATCCCGTATCAAATATGTTGTATGTACATACAAGTATATTTTTTAGACATTTTGTAATTAGTGATTTTACCAATATGTTTTAATTGTAAAAAATTTTAAAACTTAAAAATTGACTTTAATATTAAAATCATATTTAGTTTTTGCTACAAATATAAGTAAGAGTATATTTTGTTTAGGAAGCCTGAACATGATTTTACGTATTCATATTTTTGGGAACTTTGATACCATCAAGTCCCAATGTGATGTACAGATATAAGATGAATTAATGTCCCATAGCCGAGCGAGTGAGAGGGTGATATGTGGCATAACTACGCATGCGCCCAAAGGTCTTTACCGTTATATGTAATCCAAATCTGGAAACATACTACAGTCGTTATCTTGCTTGTTAGTTTACTGCGTGCATAAACGATTGCTTAAACATTGAGTAAAATTGTATAATGTTATTGGAATGGCTTGTGCGAGTGAGAGCGTTATGCATTCTCTCACTCCCATGGCTAGGGGACTTAAGTTCGTCTGAATACTATACGTGTCACACTTTTTTGTCAGGCCATCAAAAGGACTAAAGCACTGAAAGTGATATTACATTTAAATGTATGAAACAATGTACAGATATTTTTGTGTATAGTTCAAAATTTTTGGATTGAAAGGGTTAAGATTTGAATTTGGAGTAGGGTCTACATGCAATTTACTAATTCAAGAAAACCGGGTTCGGAGTGTAGAGTAAAGTGCTGGTTTAGAATCCCGAAGGAAAGAGTTAACCGTAAAACAGATAAAAAGAGGAAGAGAGGTAGCTTTGGACAAAGACAAAAAACAAGAATTTTTGTAAAAAATTATTTCATATTCAGTTAGATACTGAACTAAACCAATTACAAAATAAAAACTAGTTTGACAGTTTATAAAATATATGGCACAACAAATTCTGAACCAATAATTAGGTAATTGAACAACTGGGTAACAGGACTAAAAAATCACTCTATAGTACGAGAGTCAAGGTAAGCTCGCCTCTCATCATGCGGTCTTGGGTTCGAATCCCATTCAGGCACGGCATTTTTTCGTACGTTATCAGATGAAACTTGCTATATAGGCCTACTAAATACAAAATACGAGTGTGCCAATAGAAAGAATTCATAGAGTAGGCCTATTATAAAACATCCAGTTTGTCGCCGGTTGTTTTGACTGAAGGTGTTGGTAGGGTGGAACATGATTACGCTTCCTTTTTACTGACTTTCAACCCGTAGTCTGTTTATACCTGCTCCACGACTCTTTGGTATACGCTAAAGTTGAACAAGCCGGGATTTTTGGCAAGTAGGTATCTTGGAAAATTTCCTGGGATTGAAAGGGTATGTTCATTCCAACGGAGCTAAGAGGTAACTATTATTCCCAGTTATTTAATGGATTGTTTTCTCTCTATCTTTTGGCAGTTATTTACCTTGGACAATTCGAATTGGCAGAAGCAGTTCGGTGTTTATGTACTCCACTCTTCGTCCCTCGCCATGCAACGACGGTATAGTCACAAAAGTATACAATCGTAACAGTAATGTGCGACTCACGCACGGTTACTACGCTTTGTTTTCACTGTTGTTATTAATAATCTGTCACACCATAATGATGTGACTCATCTGTTTTCATATATGATTTTCTGTTCATTATAATATATTCAGACCAATTTGCTTAGTTAGTTGTGTGCGTCTGTAGAGTATAGTTCAGTAAGTTTTTGCAGTTTAGTTCTTGTAATTTATAATTTAAATTTTTACTGGGACAAATTAAATACATATTTTAAAATGAAATAATTATTTGCATGCTTGATTGGAGGACCTAGAGTGAAGTTAGTACCATCCAGTTTACCTCGATTTTCTCGCGAGTATGAGCTAAACAATCGTAATTTTTATGGAACGTTCCGACACAATAGAAGGACTCTCGATAGGGGTAACGATAAAGTTTAAATTGAATCTCTTAGCGTATCGCCACCATTCCTAAATTTTTCACGATTTTCTCGTTAATTTCGGCAGACCAAACAAAACATTTTACAGAACAATCCAAAACAAACGAGAGCTACCATTTAAAGTAAAAAAAACTAAAGTATTGAATGCATGGGTCTTCCAGTGACAGAAGAGTAAGCGATCTTTTTAACAGTGACTGGGGAACGGTTACTCGCCTATCTGAAATCTGCATAACTGTGGTCACCGAGAATTATAAGTAACCGTGACTCGTTCACAGTGACAGTTCTTTTGTCTCTTCACTAGTTAGTTCGCCGTTTGAAGTTAGCGCTCAACTAGTAGGCACATTAATATTAATTGTACTTCTCATTAGAGAACTTATTCTCACCACATATTATGCGATACGTAAATATCGTATTCATGATTGTTTGCCATCTTGTTGTGGAAAAAATCCCCGTTGTTTTATTGTTTCAGTCGAGTCATATTAAAAATGGGTGGGCCCGGCCCACCCGCTAGGACCGCCACTGGTTTCTCGAAAACGTGGTCGAACTATTCACAGTGTTGAACGAAATCTAATATGCAATGTAATAATATGTTATGAAGTTGAAGCTAAACAAAAATGCCTATCCGTGCCTCTTAACAAAAGCCGTGAGCGAGCGGCTAACTATTGTGATGTTTCTCTTTCCACAATTCGAAAAATATAGAATGAAATTAGGACGTGAAAAAGCTATTCTTTAACATTTTTGTTGACCCCTGGTAAAAAAAAGGAAACGGTTAGGTAGATACTAGAGAGACTGTTAATAAAAACCCCGGTGAAAGCAATAGTAAAGAAGGCGATTCATTCGTAATTACAGTCAATCAAACATTTCTAGTCATTTAATTAAGCTATAGGCAATATTACAGGTCAAATTTATTTCCTATAAGGTTTATAAAGAAAACATTTTCTCGGAATAAACCACAGCTTACAAAATGTATGTAGAAACTTCACGGTAGTGAAATGTACGACTAGTGTCTCACTGTTGAGGTTGGCAGCACTGCAAATATATCATTTCCCTTCCTCATAGACCATTCGTACGCAAAAGGCAATCTCGTGACTTCAGTATCTATAACTGACGGTTAAGTGGAAGTACAGGAAGTGTAAAATTAATGATATTATTAAAATCCCTTTTATGAGACGTCACATCTCATGGGTGGTGTCAATTTGTTCAAAAGAAAAGGAGTCGGTTGGAAAAGTGACATTGTGTGTTCACTTTATTCGGGTTCATCCTTCCTCATTATGGGATCTTTAACCCTGTATAGGTCTGTGGTAAGTATACTTACCACTGGAAATAAGGTCCATTTTAAAAAAAAATAAGAATAGGGCTACAAGTTGTTTTAAATTCTTACCACTAAATATTTTGTGATTCCCATTTCAATAAACATTCCTTGGTAAGTATATTTACCAGGGGTAAAGAAATATCTTACTGTTCTGACACTAGAAAATACATTATTCAAGTCCCTATAAAACAAAATTTAATATTTTACAACATGTATATTTTCCCCCGTAGTACTGCCCTATAAAGGATTAACAGGAATCAAATGACACTATTTTTCTTTCCAAATTCCGACTTTGATTTCCGGTTTTTTGGCCACTTCCGGTCGAAACTGGAACTTCAAACCCAATCCAGGCCCAGTAACTTTTTGTGTAGATTACGAATCCGAAAACCGTTTGTTGCTATCTGTTGTAGTTTTTGGCATCTGGGTGTGACGGACGGACAGACAAAACAGAATGATGGATGACAATTTTTAAAATTGCCACCAATAACTTACGATAAAAGTGAATTGAGCGGTTTCAATTGCAAACATGGGAATTCGTATTCGCTGTAACATCCATTTAATGATGTTACAGCGAAATGCGAATTGTAGATGTTGTCGCTGTCAAGGTCAGTCACTGGTCGAGACAACTAGAGAGAGAGAGAGAGTGAGAGAGAGAGAAACATACGGCCGGATGCATTCAGCCACAAGTGCAACGTTTCTCTTATCAACTTACCACAAAGAATTGTATTATTTATCTTTACCCGCAATTAATAAAACATGGATCGTTTTATGCATTCAATTCATCCTACACATTTCCAACCCATTCGGTGCCTCATTGTCGTTCATTAAGTTTTATTAATACCAAAAGTGAATACAATTTTTTTATAAAATTTTCAAGGACATTTTCGTTCCGTCCCACCAGACTGAAATTTCCCGCGTAAGATAAGAAGTCATTGTTTTTTTTTTATTGAGTGATGATGCCTTCATAAGCTTTGGGCTTGTGCGTAGGTAATGATATGTGGTGATTTACAGATGAAAAAAATCCCAGACCTGACCGGGAATCGAACCCGGGACCCCGGCATAGTAGCCAGTTGCGCTGACCACTACACCACGGGCGGGCCAACATAGTATGTTTTTTATTAGAAAAATGGGATCTTATTTGTTATGTGTCTGCAAGAATAGAGCGGGACCTAGGTGTACTCTCTACCCAGCGCGCACGCACACACACACACACACACACACACACAACTAAAACATTCGAATCCCCCCACTATGATATTCAAATTTACAAATTAAATATTATTAAACTTAAAATTTTAAACTATGTCTTGTGTTATTTATTTACAAACTACAATTTATATATTCGCCCATAACAGGCAGGTGGAGTTTTAAATTATTTGCTCTCTTTCAGCTAGTTCCAGGGCTACAAAAATTAATTCTGTTTCTTACCTCATGGTCACCCAATTATTGAGACTGAAACATTTAAGAATAGAAGAGGTAGACGTGCAAAATACACTAGTCAAAGTTATCTTCTCTGAAAGTAATGAATTTCATTATACAGCCAGAATTTGTGGTGAATAAAGTGAAGGTGTCATTTGCAAGGTGCAAAGTAGATGCTTTTCGGAGGGCTTGGCATGCTGATAAGTTAAGCTACTTTTGTACTCAGTGAGAAAGGCATGGTAAACCACCTCACTCCTCGTTTTACTTAGTAAAACCTCAAGAGGTTCAAACCAGCCTTTCGGCTGTTGACCTAAACAACAACAATTTATTTATATTACAATAATATTGATAAATTGTTAAACTTACCACTACAACCCGGGTACCCAAAAATCTCTTAATCCATTAGCATTTTTTTCAAACAAATTTTGGGTCTTTTCTATTAGCCCCCTGTTTAAAAATGTAGGTGCCGTTTTCTTTTTTTAGAAAATCGCAAATAAAAAAAATTGTATGAACTAACTACTAATTTTGGTAGACCAATTTTGATGAAAATGTTCGTGTCGTGTCCCTTAGTGGTAACTAACTTACGTTTCAATTTCAAGTTTCAACTTCATACGCTATTCCATTCTTGAGATATTTTTTTTCACACACGACCAATCGCTAAAAACATGTTTTTTTTGTTGAGAGTGCCTGAAAATGTCTATTTCCGGTGAAAACTCAATTTTGAAAAATCAATATGAAAACGAGAAATTTAATAAACTTTCCCGATTTCTTAAATACAATAAAAGTAATTACATCCATTTAAACCGTCCGTATAAGAAAAACTTGATGAAGTTCAGAAAAACATGTCCGATTTTTTAAATACAATAAAAAGAATAAAATAATATACTGTACAATCATATTCTTGTTTTTTGGGGTATTTTCTGTTGTCCCCCTCCCCAGCATAATTTGACAGATTTTGTGGATATTTCGTATGTAGTAAACTTACAATTTTTTTAAAGATAAAAACGGGAAAAATATTTAAAACAATCATAATATCAATATTTTTAAAGATGAAAACAGGAAAAATATTTAAAACAATCATAATATCGATATTTTTAAAGATAAAAACGGGAAAAATATTTAAAACAATCATAATACCAATATTTTTAAAGATAAAAACGGGAAAAATATTTAAAACAATCATAATACCAATATTTTTAAAGATGAAAACGGCAAAAATATTTAAAAAACCATAATATCAATATTTTTCAAGTTAAAGTTAAATATCATTGTCATCTCCAACTTCAACACTGTGTTTCAGGATGTTGATTCACGGTTCATCAAGTTTGATTTTGTATAGATCATATATTTTTTGTTTCTTCACAGTTTGGTCTTTTTCAAACACACTACTGAGTGTCGTTTGTGTTTTAATTCTAAGGACACTACTCAGATTTTCTCATATTTGCTTACAGTTATTGTATTTATTAACTGATTTCAAAGGAAATACTATACTGTTAAAAAAAAAGTTAAATATAGGTAGGGTAAATAGATTGCTGTTTATCAAGTGTTACTGTATGAACGTCATACAAAATATATGATGAAAATAAAATAAATATATGAAAAACAAAAAATCAAAATATATACATGATTGAGTAGTCTACTTGACATCGTAATAAATTAATCGTTGAATTAATTTAACATAATTTAGTTTAACATTAACTTGAGAAAGAAAGAAAAACTTTAACGCTGAAAAATATTGATGTATCATTTTTTTATATTTTCCCCGTTTTTATCGTTAAAAATACTGTAAGAATACCTACACACGAAATGTCGACAAAATGTGACAAATTATGCTGATGGGGAATACTAGAAAAGATGAGTATTTTTTATTTCTATTTAATTTTTTTGATTTATTTAAAATCGTATCGACAGCTTGGTCATTAGCGTGTACTGTCGGTTTTTGTACTGTAACGGCGGGTTTTAACGTGTTAAAATTTCCAGGCCCCAGCCGGGAATCGAACCCGGGACTTATCGCTTTGTAGGCTAGCACATTAGTCACTACGCCACGAAGGTAGTCATTTAATTTATTGTTTGAAATGAACATTACTATTATTATCAACATGTAAATCGACACAATACAGATTCGGCAAAGATTTATATTACATCAAAATACGTAGCCTATAGTAAATACAATGAAAGATGAATCCTGTGTTTGGAACCGCGTATCTCACCAAGTAAGAAACATAAATATTTCTGGTACAACTCGTTTTAAATCTTGGGTTTTCGTATAAATTACGAAAAACAGAAGTGTATTGGGCATTTTCTAGCGATTCGGAAACAAAATATGTAGGCCTACTCGTTTTTTAGCTCATTTTTCGCTTAGTCCATGTTTCAGAACGTGTAGCAGATTCAAAATTTAAGAAGGAAAAATATGGCGTTTTATCCTCTAAAACGCCATATTTTCCTGCATGTTTTCTCATTAATCTCAGCTGAAATTCACTCTTTTATAGTTACTTGATTCACGAGTTTTCCCGTGTTTGCAACGAGGGGTAAAGGGGGGAAACATCAGTGCGCATGCGCGACTGCTTTAATTTCAGTACAACAAACACAGCAGCTTATATTATAGGCCTACCCAGAGCATACACATTATACAGCGGAATCTTTTTTAGGTTAACTTTACGAATATAACTGTTCGTTACCGTAAACATAAATGTTAGGTTCTCGAACACATGGGCAGACTATTCACAGAGCTGAACGATGTCTAATATGCAGTGTAATAAAATGCTGTGAAGTTGAAGCTGAACAAAAATGCCTTTCCCTGCGTCTTAACAAAAGCCATGAACGAGTGGCTAACTACTGTGACATTTCTCTTTCTACAATTCAAAAAATAAAGATGGAAATTAAAGACGTGAAGAAGCTATTCTTCAACAGTTTTGTTGACACCTGGTAAAAATAGGAAACGGTTACGTAGATACTAGTGAGACTGATAGTGAAGACGCCGGTGATAGCGATAGTAAAGAAGGCGATTCATTCGTAGATATTTTTTTCCAATAGAATAAGGTAGCTGGTAATTACAGTAAATTATATATTTCTAGCCATGTAATTAAACTATAGGCAATATTACAGGTCACATTTATTTCTTATAAGGTTTATGAAGAAAACATTTTCTCGGAATAAACTACAGCTTACAAAATGTAGGTAGAAACTGCACGGTAGTGAAATGTACGAGTAGTGTCTCACTGTTTTAAGATTTTAAAGATTAAAATAAACGATAAAAAACGGACACACTCGAGCACTCACCTACAGCCCAATCGCTAAAAAACTGTTTTGGTAAGTTCAAGGGACCTGCAAACGTGATTTCCGGTGAAAACTCTATTTCTAAAAATCGACATGAAAACAATAGGCTATTTACTTTCGTTCTCTTTATATTCATATAGGGCAAGAGAATGTAAAAATATGTAATTTTATTTATTTGTGTAAAGTTTTTCTTAATAACAGACAGAGGCGGATTTATGGGGTCACAGGGGTCATGACCCCCTCCAATTTTTCTTTATTAGTTGTTTTAATAGTTTTTTTTGTATCTTTATAAATACTACAAAATCTTTGTATTTCTAAAATTAAACACCGATTTGTTTTTGTGTAAGTAGGCCTATGTTCTTAATATTGTAGTACTGTCTCAACAGTTTTATTTCACACAAATAAACAAATGCGTTGTATGTAATTCTTTTCTTTATTTTCCCCCTTTCGTAATTCAACAAATTTGATTATCTGTTTATTTATTATAAATTATTTTCTTACACGATTACTGATACAACAAAATAAACACTCAACATACGAGGTGTGGCTATTAAATAACGAGGCTGACGTTGTAAAAACTTTTATTTTTATTTTATACATAATCACTTATTGTCACCTTCAATATACACTCCTTCTCTATCCCTACAACGCTCCATGCGAATTTTCCATTATTGGAAACAGTGCTGGAAGTCATCTTCTGTCAGCTCCTTCAGGACACGTGCCGCTTTCTCTTTTACAGCTTCCACAGACTCAAATCTTGTCACTTTTAATGCATATTTCACCTTAGGGAACAAGTAGAAGTCACATGGTGCAAGATCTGGTGAATAAGGTGAATGTTCTTACACTGAGATGCTGTACTTGGCTAGGAACCTCTTGACAGATAACGCGGAATGAGCTGGCGCATCGTCTTGGTGGAGAACCCATGATTTGTCCTCCCACATTTCGAGGCGTTTTTTCCTTACTCTTTGACGTACTTTAGAAAGTACCTCAAGGTAGTAATATTGATTAATTGTTTGATCTTTAGGAACCCAGGGAAGGTACACAATCCCACGGATATAAAAAACAACAATCATCATCGCTTTAAATTTTGACTTGCTCATTCGAGCTTTTTTGGCTCTCGGCGAAGTTTGGCTCTTCCAGTGCATGGATTGGCGCTTCGTTTCTGGATCATAAGTAAAAAACCACGTTTCATCACATGTTATTATCTTCTACCTGTTCCCTAAGGTGAAATCTGCATTAAAAGTGACAATATTTAAGTCTGTGGAAGCTGTAAAAGAGAAAGCGGTACGTGTCCTGAAGGAGCTGACAGAAGATGACTTCCAGCACTGTTTCCAACAATGGAAAATTCGCATGGAGCGTTGTAGGGATAGAGAAGGAGCGTATATTGAAGGTGACTATAAGTGATTATGTATAAAATCAAAATAAAAGTTTTTACGTCAGTCTCGTTATTTAATAGCCACACCTAGTAACATATTTTAATAACTTTTTTTTAGTAAGTCCCTAACATAACAATAGTTTTATGCAAGTGGTTATATTACTGTATACTTTATCAATAAATTATTTTCATATTTTCTTTGTTGTATGAGGCATTATCATACATAAAATTCTTTTAAATTTAAAATTAGTTTTAGTAATCTATTCCCTATTGTTGAATTTCTTAATTGTCTGAAATTGTTCCATTTATCTGTTGTAACAGTATGAAAATTGATAATTTTAGGCC
This sequence comes from Catonia carolina, assembly GCA_035578175.1. Classification (NCBI taxonomy): domain Eukaryota; kingdom Metazoa; phylum Arthropoda; class Insecta; order Hemiptera; family Achilidae; genus Catonia; species Catonia carolina. The sequence goes on from JAQMRL010000004.1 coordinate 9,561,960, forward strand.
CGTAAATGGGTAAAAACGTGTTTTTAAGATGTGTATTTTTAAACAAATTTCCCGGACCCCCCGCTTTTCTAGTGGGTGTTCCATACCTCTCGGAAGTAACACCTCTCAAACTTGATGCTAAATCGGCCACTGATAACAGCTGCCATTATAAATAACATTTTGATGGCAGTTTATTTTATGAAACGTACTAGCAAAAGATAACCTGTTTTTGTATCAGTTATCACAAGTTGATGAAATTATTTTGAAGTAGTTGAGGAGAAGCCTATATTAAAAAAATTTGGTGTGAAAAATTCACACAACTTTCTTTTGCAAATGCAAATAATTAACAATAAACCTAACATTAGTAATAAAACATTAGAAATAAACAAAAAACTTACCTCAATAAATATTACCTAATTTTAATCATGTATGAAAGACGCAAAATGAAAATCAACCTCAGTTTGGCTTAAAAATGCGGAAAATCGCTCTTTCACGCTAAACTAGGCACTGTACAAAGAAATGCTATAAATAAAAGTTGTAGATCTCCTAATTTTCTGTATTCTAATGAGGCGATTAAAAAAAAATCGTAGGGCCAGTTTTTTAGAATATCACAAAAAAGTGAAAAATTACACGAATAAACTACTACTTCCGGTTGACCGATTTTGATGAAAGTGTTCGTGTCGGGTTCGGTAAGGGTATGTAACTTAAGTTTCAAGTTTGTACTATATTCAGATCTTGAGATATTCTGTTCACACACACACACACACACACACACACACACACACACAGACCAATCGCTAAAAACATGTTTTTTGGGTTCAGGGGGTCTGAAAACGTGTAGATCCGGTGAAAACTCGATTTCGAAAAATCGACATGAAAACAATACTTTCCTTCCTATACATTTATAAATTATACATTATAAATATACATTATAAATTGCCTTTATGAATATAAAGGCAAGAGAAAGTAAAAATAAAAACATTCGTACATTTTTGCAGTTTTCCTTCAATATTACAATCGTAGATTAAAAAAGTACAATTAATGGGCGCCATTATATTGCATTATATTGCATCATAAATTCAAAATAGGCTGATAAAAAATATTGTGACATCACACCCCCCACCCACTTGTATGCGACATCGCTATTGGTCAAGGAGATATGCACCGAAATAACTAGTTTTTTATTTGATATCGAACAGGAAAGTTAAGTATCTCTTTCTCAGTGAAGTTTAAGTTGTTGCACTGGAAGGTTGTGCGTTGTTTTGTAACTAACGTTAAGTTTACGTTAGCTTAATAGTACTGTAATTATAATAATCTACGCTCTGCTAGACTGCAGCTCGCTTTTTAAAATCAAAAAATTTAGATTTTTTACTTTAACTTGTTTAATTTTAAAGAAATGATCATTGACATCTTTATTAAAGTTATCGTACTCTCTAGTAGTGTGATTGAATATAGAATCTTCTTTGTAATAAATTCAGTATTTCAAATTACTTTCGGGGGTACTGCACAACTTTGGAACATCGTTGGATTAATCGTATTGGTTATCGCTTATTTAATCATACTTGCTTATTAAAAGGTAAGTGAATTTTATTTATTACTGCTGAAAATTAGATTAATAATGGACTATTTTTTTACTTTCTCTTCCCTATATGAATACATAGGAAGGAAAGTATTGTTTTCATGTCGATTTTAACAAATACACTCTTTACCGAATCTACACGTTTTCAGATCCCCTGAACCAAAAAACATGTTTTTAGCAATTGGTCTGTGTGTGTGTGTGTGTGTGTGTGTGTGTGTGTGTGTGTGTGTGTGTGTGTGTGTGTGTGTACAGAATATCTCAAGAACGGAATATCGTACGAACTTGAAACTTGAAACGTAAGTTACGTACCACTACCGGACCCGACACGAACATTTTCATCAAAATCGGTCAACCGGAAATAGTAGTTTATTTTCACTTAATAATAATAATTTTTCACTTTTTTGCGATTTTCTCAAAAGCTGGTCCTATGATTTTTTTTAAAAATCGCCTGGTTCACTAAATTTTTTATGCTCTACAAGATAGGGTAGGCGCCATATTTACTGAAATTCTTGGTGAGGCTGTTTTCACGAAAAAAAAATTGTTTTTTTGAGATTGCGGCTATATTATGCAATTTAGCGCAAAAATTTATTTAATAACAGTTGTAGAGAATTAAAAATCCCGCAACTTTTATTTCAAACATTTTTTTATAACGCTTAGTTTAGCGGTAATTAGCGATTTTTTTTCTCACGAAAACGTGTGAAAAATCGATATTTTAAAAATTTCGGCCGTAGTATGCATTTTACGACAAAAGTGTATATAATAAAATGTATAGGAAATTAAAAGATCTACAACTTTTAATTTAAGTATTTTTCTCTACAGAGCCTAGTTTAGCGTGAAAAAGTGATTTTCCGTATTTTCAAGCCAAACTGAGGTTGATCGTCATTTTGCGTCTTTCACTCATGATTAAAATTGCGTTATGTTTATTGAGGTTAGTTTTTTTAATGTTTTATTACTAATTTTAGCCTTTATTGTTAATTATTTGCATTGGCAAGAGAACGTTGTGTGAGTGTTTCACACCATATTTTTTTAATGGGTGTGGTTAGGGAATATTTTGTTTTCCAACGTTTTGAAACGTAAGTTATCGTTTGTCGTTTAGGCATATAAAGTGGTGGGGGTAGTAGGCCTACGTGGCATCTAGAAGCTACTGTAGCCTGCAACCTCTCTGGCTGCAACGCTGCAGTTCCTTCTCATACCCAGTGTTGAATTTCAAGGCGGGGTGTCACAGGGGTCCATGAACCCCTCAAAAAAATTTATTATTTAATAATTTTGATACTTTTTTTATATCATTATAAATACTAAATGCGGGTCTTTTCCGTTTTCTGTATGCCACTATCAAATCCGAATTCCCTGAAGGTTGCACACTTGTTCATTTCTCCCACTCCCTGCCCTACTAAAAACTCTTACCGAGACACACACTCACGCACGCGTACACACGTCCTTCCCATCCCGGTATAAAATAGTACTGTACTATGTTACACGTTCTGTTAGTTTTATTTCTTAGATTGGTTTATTGTTTTATGTTGCTATTACCACATTACTATTAAGTTATATTTTTTAATTGATTTTTTTGCTATTACTAGGCTACTAGTACGTTATATTTTTACTTTCTCTTGCCTACATGAATATATAGGAAGGAAAGTATTGTTTTCATGTCGATTTTTAGAAATCGAGTTTTCACCGGATCTATGCGTTTTCAGACCCCCTGAACCCAAAAAACATGTTTTTAGCGATTGGTCTGTGTGTGGGGGGGGGTGCGTGTGTGTGCGCGCGCGCGCGTGTGTGTGTGTCTGTGTGTATACAAAATATCTCAAGAACGGAACGTCGTACGAACTTGAAACTTGAAACTTAAGTTACATACCACTACCGGACCCGACAAGAACATTTTCATCAAAATCGGTTAACCGGAAGTAGTAGTTTATATTCACTTAATAATAATAATTTTTCACTTTTTTGCGATTTTCTTTAAACTGGTCCTACGATTTTTTTTAAAATCGCCTGGTTTACTAAATTTTTTATTCTCTACAAGATAGGGTAGGCGTCATGTGTGCTGAAATTCTTGGTGAGGGTGTTTTCTCGTAAAAACGTTGTTTTTTTAATATTACAGCTTTAATATGCATTTTAGCGCCAAACTTTATATAATAAAAATTGTAGAGAATTTAAAATCCTACAATTTTTCGTATAACGCTTAGTTTAGCGGTAATTTGCGATTTTCTGTTTTTTTCTCACGAAAATGTGTGAAAAATTGATTTTTTTAAGATTTCGGCCTTGTATGCATTTTACGACAAAAGTGTATAATTAAATTTATAGAAAATTAAAAGATCTTTCAAAAATTTAAAGAAACTTAAAAGAAAATTTAAAGAACTTTTATTTAGAGCATTTTTCCCTACAGAGCCTAGTTTAGAGAGAAAGAGTGATTTTCCGTATTTCTGAGCCAAACTGAGGTTGATTTTCATTTTGCGTCTTTCACTCATGATTATATTTAGGTTATGTTTATTGAGGTTAGTTTTTTGCTTATTTCTTATGTTTTATTACTAATGTTAGGTTTATTGTTAATTATTTGCACTGGCAAGAGAAAGTTGTGTGAGTGTTTCACACCAGATTTTTTAATTATTTACATTGAGAAGAGAAAGTCGTGTGAGTGTTTCACACATACTTTTTTAATTGTCATACTTCTGGGATTATGTGATAACCCCTTTTCCTGAAGGAACTCTACAGCATCTTCCTCCGTCCGAATGTTATTAAGTAACTCAACAAAGTTCATAGTAGGCCTACACTGTGAAATCGGAGTGGAGTTGACTTTACGCAGGAATGTTGGTAGTCAGATTGGCGCGCTAGTCGCAAGGAGTGGGAGAATTGTGTAACCCTTCAGGGAATTCGGATTTGATAGTGGCATACAGAAAACGGAAAAGACCCCTAAAAATGCATACCTATTTTAGCTTAACGTAATTTCTTTGTATTTCTAAAACTAAATACCGATTTGTTTTGTGTAGTGTATTTAATCGTACTGTGACAACAGTTCATTACCGTATGTAATTCTTTTCTTATTATTATGCCCATAACGGGCAGGTGGAGTGTTAAATTATTTGCACTCGATCTGCTTGTTCCAGGGCTACAAAAAAAGTTCTTTTTCTTATCACATAGTCAGCAAATTATATGACTGAACTATTTAAGAACAGAAGAGGTAGAGGTGCAAAAGACACTACTCAGAGTTATCTCCTCTGAAAGTAATGAATTTCACTATACAGCCAGACCCTGTGGTGAATGAAGTGAAGGTGTCATTTGCAGTAAGTGCTTTTCAGAGGGCCTGGCATCCTGATAAGCATACTCTTTCAACTCAGTAAGGAAGGCAATAGTAAACCACCTCACTCCTCGTTTTTACTTAGTAAACCTCTAGAGGTTCAAACCAGCCTTCCGGCTGTTGACCTAAACATCAACAATTCTTTTCTTAATTTTTTCCCTTTCGTTATTCAACAAATTTGATCCTGTTTGTTTATTATTAATTGTTTTCTTACATGATACTGATACAGCAAAATAACCACCCAACACAACATATTTTAATAACTTATTTTTAGTAAGTCCCTAACATAAAAAATAGTTTTATTGAAGTAAGAGGTTATATTACTATAAACTTTTACCAATAAATTATTTTCATATTTTTTTTTTATTGTATGAGGCATTATCATATAAAATTCTTTTTAATTTTTAATTAGCTTTTTTTGTCATCAGTCTCTCGACTGGTTTGATGCAGTTCTCCAAGCTGTTCTATCTTGCGCAAGTCGTTTCATGTCTAGATATTTGTAACACCTTATGTCTTTTGTAATTTGCTTTATATATTCTAATCTTTGCATCCCCTAATCGAATACCTATCTATACATACAAAATTATCTATACATAAAAATATCTAAACATACCTATAGATCGAATACCTATATTTTCGTAAATTAAACTAAATTAATGAGATAGGGTATGTCATTGTTTAAATAGAATTTATTAAAGTGAACATGTTATCGTGTAATACTGTAATGGGAATATCGCAGCTAGATGAATCAGCTGTCATGGATCATGTAGACACACCTATCTGTAAAAAATAAGTATAGATACGGAAGTCACGAGACTGCCTTTTGCATATATATATAAACTGTGAGGAAGGGAAATGATATATTTGCAGTGCTGCCAACCTCAACAGTGAGACACTACTCGTACATTTCACTACCGTGCAGTTTCTACAAGCATTTTGTAAGCTGTGGTTTATTCCGAGAAAATGTTTTCTTCATAAACCTAAAAAGAAATAAATATGACCTGTAATATTGCTTACAGCTTAATTACATGACTAGAAATTTGTGATTTACTGTAATTACGAATGAATCGCCTTCTTTACTATTGCTCTCACCGGCGTTTTCATTATCAGTCTCTCTAGTATCTACCTAACCGTTTCCTTTTTTTTTTTTTTACCAAGTGTCAACAAAACTATTATAAAATAGTTTTTTCAGGTTCTTAATTTCCTCCCTTATTTTTCGAATTGTTGAAAGAGAAACATCACAGTAGTTAGCCGCTCGCTCACGGCTTTTGTTAAGAGGCACGGATAGGCATTTTTGTTTAGCTTCAACTTCTTAACATTTTATTACATTGCATATTATATTAGATTTCGTTCAACACTGTGAATAGATCGACCACGTTTTTGAGAAACCGACATTTCTGTAACAAACAGTTAACCTACAAAAGGTTCCACGATATACTGCATATGCTCTGGGTATAGTATAAGTTGTTATGTTTGTCGTACTGAAATTAACCCTTTATAGGGCAGTACTACGGGGAAAACTATACAGGTTGTAAAATGTTAAATTTCGTTTTATCGGGACTTGAATAATGTATTTCTAGTGCCAGAACAGTAAAATATTTCTTTTTTTATGTTAAACCCTGGTAAGTATACTTAACAAGGAACGTTTATTGAAATGCAAATCACATTATGTTTAGTTGTAAGAATGCTTATTAAAACAATTTGTAATCCTATACAACAGAAAAATGTGTAAAATAACTTATCTGAACTTTATATTAGCACTGTACAAAAGTAAAAACAAAACAACATGGATGCGTACCCTGGCATGAATCCTTACCACATTCGTGTAACTCATGAAGCAAATGGCCGCTGCACACTAATTTCAAAATTTGGATAGCCTACTTACTAGAGAACATGTATAAAATCATAAAATACCAATAGGGTTCAACGGCATAGCTTATTCTTTAAAAAAAATCGACCTTATTGCCAGTGGTAAGTATGCTTACCACAGACCTATAAAGGGAAGCAGTCGGGCACGCGCCCTGATGCTTGTCCCCTTTACCCCTTGTTGCAAACAAGGGCAAACTAATGAGTGACTCAATTGACTATAGTAATTAAATTTGTATTGTGGTTGCCACCCAGTCGAGTTTAATTATTTTAATTTCGGCGTGATTAGTAATAGTTTAATCTGGTATTATAGTCACTTGAGTCACGAGTTTGCCCTTGTTTGCAACGAGGGGTAAAGGGGGAAAAGCATCAGTGCGCATGCCCGACTGCTTTAATTTCAGTACAACAAACATAACAGTTTATACTATACCTAGAGCATATACAGTACCCATATCGCAGAACCTTTTGTAGGTTAACTGTTTGTTACAGAAATGTCGGTTTCTCGAAAATGTGGTCGAACTATTCAGTGTTGAACGAAATCTAATATGCAATGTAATAAAATGTTATGAAGTTGAAGCTAAAGAAAAATGCCTATCCGTGCCTCTTAACAAAAGCCGTGAGCGAGCGGTTAACTACTGTTCATAACTGTTGTGTTTCTCTTTCCACAATTTGAAAAATAAAGAAGGAAATTAGGGACGTGAAGAAGCTATTCTTTAACAGTTTTGTTGACCCCTGGTAAAAAAAAAGAAAACGGCTAAGTAGATACTAGAGAGACTGTTAATGAAAATGCTGGTGACAGCAATAGTAAAGAAGGTGATTCATTCGTAATTACAGTAAATGAAACATTTCTAGTCATGTAATTAAGCAATCGGCAATATTACAGGTCATATTTATTTCTTATAAGGTTTATGAAGAAAACATTTTCTCGGAATAAACCACAGCCTAAAAAATTTATCTAGAAACTGCATGGTAGTGAAATGTATGAGTAGTGTCTCACTGTTAATATTGGCAGCACTGTAAATAGTTTACTTCCCTTCCTCACAGCCAATAATATGCAAAAGGCAATCTCGTGACTTCAGTATCTATATAAGGTAAATAATTTATTCAGGTCATCAGCCGAAAGGCTGGTTTGAACCTCTTCATGGAGTGAGGTGATTTATAATGGCCTTCCTCACTGAGTTGAAAAGTATGCTTATCAGCTTGCAAGACCCTCTGAAAAGCATCTACTTTCCTCCCTGCAAATGAAACCTTCACTTCAATTCACTACAGGGTCTGGCTGTATAATGAAGTTCATTATTTTCAGGGGATATAACTGCGACCTAGTGTCTTTTATACTTCTACCCTTCTGTTCTTAAATGATTAAGTCATTTAATTGGTTGACCATGTGATAAGAAACAGAACTATTTATTCTAGCCCTGCAACTAACAAATTGAGTGTAAATAATTTGGTACTCTACCTGTCTGTTATGGGCAGAGGTTAGATCTATCCTACATTAATTAAAAAAAGTCTGTAATGTCTCTTTGCCTTTGTGATTCCAATTTTTTCTTCAAAAAATCATTACGAATTATACAAAATTTCAAAGTTCTGCAAAAGTTATACAATATTTAAAAGTTATACAAAAATTAAAAGTTTAAATTTAAAGTAGGTACTGCAGAATTGTTTGATTCGGCCAAGTTTGTCAGTCGGCCAATTGTTTGATTTGTTTGATTCGGCCAAGTTTTATATTACCATAAAGTTTATATTAATGCAAAATAATTATGTAGTAATTATTTTTTGTTAGATCTGAATCCAAGGCTTGTCAGACTAAACAAAGACATGTTCAATAGGCCTACAGATTAATGCTGATTTATTTAATGAGATTGGAACTAAAAATTTTAAGGATTTATTTTATGAAATGGTTGTTGTTAAGTAAATAAAATAGATATGTACTTAAGATTAAAGGGATACGTAGGACGACCCGGAGATCAACCCTGTATGAAAATATAATTCAACCCTTTATAGAAAATTATAAGTAATAACAACGCATTAGGGATAACAAGTTCAATTCCTGGTCAGGACTGGTATATTTTCATCATTTACCCTTCATTCCCTGCATTAGTAATAATATCCAAAACAATATTAATTACCAAAATCTGTAAAACAGTTTACAAACATTTTTTGAAAATTTCTGGAGTTTCACAAAGGAAATGAAAAATGCACAGATTTTAAGAAATGTTTCGTTTCTCAGTTTTTCTGAAGAATTCATTTAGAAGTTTGAAAGTGAGTAGCTTCATTGCAGACAGAATCTAGTTGATAATAGAAATGAAATTTGGATTTTTCTATGTGTTTGAGACCTAATAATGTTTTTTTTTGCAGATAATTGAGTTAAAAACTGGTTCATTCTGCCAGACTGCAGCTTGCTTATGATAAAGTTATCATTAGTCTTTAAACTGTTACACTGTGCCAGACTACAGCTCGCTTAAAATAAAAGTTGTTATACTCTTTAACGATTTTAGGATACGTTGCTTGATCATCGCACTGACACATATACACAACGGATAATTTAGGACCAGTGAAGATTTCTTCAATATTTGTAAGTATACAATAAAATCTTGTTTATTTCATGCCAAAAACACGGCAGCTCAAATTCTTAATTTTGTCATGTATAGGGTCAATTTTAGACCATGTGAGGTGACTAGTCATTTTTGGAAGCTCTTTTTGCAACCCATATTCTCAGCATTTGCTCATTGTAGGTTTTTCTCCTTTCTTCTGTCCACCTAATGTTCTGTTTCTGCTCTTCATGAAAGCCCTTCAAGTCCATTAACCAGCTCATTGTTGACCTAGACACACCAGATTTACCAACTGCCCCTAAACGAAGACTGAAACGACTCTGGAGTAGGGATATCATGAGACGTCAAAATTTAAAAAAAAACAAAAAATAAAATAAATAATTAGCTAACTTATTTAGGTGTCAACAAAACTGTTAAAGAATAGCTTCTTCACGTCCTTAATTTCCTTCTTTAATTTTTCGAATTGTGGAAAGAGAAACATCACAGTAGTTAGCCGCTCACTCACAGCTTTTGTTAAGAGGCACGGATAGGCATGTTTGTTTAGCTTCAACTTCACAACATTTTATTATATTGCGTTCAGCACTGTGAATAGTTCAATCACGTTTTTGAGAAACCGACATTTGTGTTTACAGTAACAAACAGATATAATCGTACAGTTAACCTACAAAAGGTTCCACAATATACTGTATATGCTCTGGTTATAGTATATGTTGTTATGTTTGTCGTAGTGAAATTAAAGCAGTCACGGATGCGCACTGATGCTTTCCCCTCTTTACCCCTCGTTGCAAACAAGGGCAAACTCGTGACTCAAGTGACTATATGAGTTGTTACTTAGGTCATCAGCCAAAAGGCGGGTTTGAACCTTTGGAGGCTAAACCTGAGTAACACAAGGAGTGAGGTGGTTTACCATTGCGTTACTCAATGAAAAGCATCTACTTCCCACTCTGCAAATGACACTTTCACTTCATTCACCACAGGAGCTGGCCATATAATGAAATTCATTACTTTCAGAGGAGATAACTCTGATTAGTGTCACAGTACGCCTCTACCTCTTCTGTTGTTAAATGATTCAATCACCTAATTGGCTGATCATGTGATAAGAAACAGAACAATGTTTTGTAACCCTGGAACTAGCAGATCGAGTGCAAATAATTTAACACTCCACCTGCCTGTTACGAGCAGACATTATGATGTGGTTCTCAAACTTTTTATTTCGAGCACCCTCCTATATGATTTAACTGTAAGCCACACCCCCTTATATGTACATAACCCCCTTATATGTGCATGTTTTACAACACTTTTACTGGTAACTGTTTTTTAAGTTACATGTTTAAAGCGTTTTCTTATTGCGAGAATGAGTTCAACGTTGAAATAATTACAAACATCATTACGGATGGATAAGGACATGCATTTTTAATGAGTACATATTGCTAAATATAATTCAAAAAGTAAGACTACTAATGCAATTTTATAACTTTGTTTATAACCAAGGTTAGTTTTTAACCATCTATTCCAAATTAAAAACTTGCTCCAATGTTAGAAAAATAAAGAATATATCACTTCATTTATTTTTTTTAAACTAAGCTTTGCTCCTTCCTAACTCTTGAACGTGCCCCCACTTTGAGAAACAATACATTATGATAAGAATATATATGGGCAGTATGGTAACGGCAGTACCTGTTTTGGAATACTGAGGGCACCTCTGGTTAATTTTTTTTTTTTAAATTTCTAATGTGTGTATATTATATCCAATTTTACAACAAAAGCAACTCCATCACACAATCGAATAAAGTTTACAAAACGCTGAAGTAGGTCATACTGTTTGCATTCTTAATTATGTGTAAAATATTGGAGCTTGTATATTGTAATGTTGTTTATAACCTGTTTACTATTACCCATTGTTTGGGGGGCTTCCCTGCTGTTATCTACAACATTCTCCGTTATACGTCTTAAAAGCATCTAAATTTTTGGTGATCACTTCATTCAGTGTTGAGAACTATTTAGCATAGACACCATAGAGGTAAAAATGAAGAAGATTTTGTTAATAATCGATTGAAAGTCACATCAATGCTTGTTGAATAAGTAATTTCTTTTTATTTATTTACAGGAAAGATCACAATCAAGATGGCCAGACCTTTTACTTACCGACGAAGAAGACATTCTAGAAATTATAGAAGACATTATAGAATTAAGTGGAGAAGAAGAGTATATCTTATCAGCAGAAATGGAAGACGATGTTATTTTTATCACTATAAATATAAAATATACCTTTTGCATCATTGAACTTCAATCGTGGTTTACTTAACCATCTAAAAAGTTTTAATGTCTTATGTTTTGGCCGTAAAATTTAATAATTGCTAAATTACTGACAAGCTGTTTCATATATTCTTTGAATATTAAGTACCATGATCAAATTGATGAGAATTTTCTTGCCTGCTATCCATCACCAACATCCTCAGCTCCTTTTAGTCCTTACCTTTTCTCATCCCTTTTCATCCCATAAAGAGGGAGGAATCTCCCTGTTTATTCACTTATCCCCCATTTTCTAAGGGTTCTTTCTATCCTAACCCCTTCCTCATCCCATTCCTCCCTCTTTATTCACTTATCCCCCATTTTCTAAGGGTTCTTTCTATCCTAACCCCTTCCTCATCCCATTCCTTCCTTTCTATCCTCAATCTTCTATGTCTTCTCCTCCCATCCGATCTGACCCTCTCTTATTCAACTCAATCTGATTTCCTGCCGCACACATTATTGTCAGTATTCACCCACAAGGAAAACAACTATTGAATGAAACAATTATTTCAGTGGCAATAGAAAAAATCAATAAACAAAGTACAAATAAAATTTAAATTACCTGATAATTGGTTCAAAATTTGTAGTGCCATATTTTATTTTATAAACTGTCTAACTAGTTTTTATTTTATCTTGTAATTGGTTTAGTTCAGTATCTAACTGAATATGAAATAAATTTTTTACAAAAATTCTTGTTTTTGTCTTTGTCCCTGTCCAAAGCTCTCTCCTCTCTTCCTCTTTTTATCTGTTTTCCGGTTAACTCTTTCCTTCGGGATTCTAAACCAGCACTTTACTCTACAATCCAAACCCGGTTTTCTTGAATTAGTAAATTGCATGTAGACCGTACTCCAAATTCAAATCTTAACCCTTTCAATCCAAAAATTTTTAACTATACACAAAAAATTTGTGTACATTGTTTCATACATTTAAATGTAATAACATCACTTTTAGTGCTTTAGCCCTTTTGATAGCCTGACAAAAAGTGTGACACGTTTGTCACATTGGGACTTGATGGTATCAAAGTTCTCAAAAATATGAATACGTAAAATCATGTTCAGGCTTTCTAAACAAAATATATTCTCTTACTTGTATTTGTAGCAAAAAACTAAATATGATTTTAATATTAAAGTCATTATTTAAGACTTAAAAAATGTTACAACAAAAATATATTGGTAAAATGGATAAAATCACTATTTACTAAAAGTCTAAAAAATATACTTGTACATACATACAACGAATTCGAAGAAATGCTACTTTATTTTAGTTAATGAACACAAATATTTAAAACTAAAATTAACTTTAAAAAAACTAATGATCGCCTCCGTGGCGCAATGATCAGCATGCTACACTCCAAAGCGGAGGTCTTAGGTTTGATTCCTGGCTAGGGTACAGAAAATTATTACACTTCACACCCAGCGTTCTTTCATCCAAAGAAGTCACTAACACCTAACATTTTGATGGCTGTTATTTCACTCCAATGTGGCTTCTATGGCCTACTGGGTTAGAAAGGGTCATTAGGTTTATATCTTAAAGAAATACTTACCATTTGCAACACTATACATTTTAACAACCTTTATAGATAAATTCAATGGCAGATGAAGTTGAGTGACCTTACATGATTTCAACTGAACTAACTTGTAAAACATTTTGAATTAGTAAACTAACCAGTGTTCACACCAAAAAATTGGAAAGAATTCAATTTTTGGATTTTACATTTTCATATTCTCATGCTTTTTACTTTCTCGTGCCCTTTATAATAGGGAAGAAATGTAGTGTTTTCATGTTAATTTTCTAAATCAAGTTTTCAACAGAAATACCTAATGTTTTCAGGCCCCCTCAACCTAAAAAAATGTTGGTTGTGCTTCCACAGTAAAAAATTGTGTTTTTAAGATTGCGACCTTAATATGCATTTTATGGTGAAAGTGTGTATATTCAAGAAATCAAAAACATATTCAAATATTTTTTCTACAACACTATTAATGTCAGTCAAAATCAGTGGGTCTTTTTAAAATTACAGCCTGAGTGTGCATTTTACGACAAAAGTGTACATGAAGTTTTATGAAATAGAAAAATAAACAACTTTATTTTAAGAATTATTTTCTACATTTTTTTATTAATTTTTTGGTTTTACATCTGACGTTTTGCAAATGCTGCTAATGCAGATGGTGAGAAGGATGATACATGAAGATTTTTTTTTTTGGTTTAACGTCCGACTGTTCTGCAATTACTGCTAATGCAGACAGTGAAGGATGAAATGATTTTTTTTGTAACGTATGAAAATATGCCGTGCCTGAATGGGATTCAAACCCAAGATCGCATGATGAGAGGCGAGCACGTTACCAACTATGCCATGCGGCCGGCATTGGATTCATCATCATGAAGATGATTGATGAAAAATGCCAGACCTGATTGGGAATCGAACCCGGGACCCTGGTGCAGAAGCCAGTTGCGCTAACCACTTCACCTATGGGCCGGCCAAATTTTTTCTACAGTCTAGTTTAGCATTAATTAAAGTGACTTTCTGGTCTTACAGAGGCAAATTTTAATTTAGCGTCATTCACACATGATTGAAATTAGGTTCTGTTTTAAATTTTGTATTGTTTACTAGTTTTGTCTAATGGAAATCAGATGAGAAATAGTCTAATAAAACTTTTAAAAAAATACCAACAGAATTAATTGCAGAACAGTCAGACATAAAACAAAAAAAAGAAAACCCAACCGTCAAAGTACCCCAGTAACCACTCTCTCATATTCAAATCTGTATAAAAGTAGCTACCTTTACTAGAATTTGACCCTTCGTCTCCAAAAGTCAGCTGTTACCCTTTATAGGGCAGTACTACGGGGAAAAATATACATGTTGTAAAATGCTAAATTTTGTTTTATAGGGACTTGAATAATAATATTTGTATTTCTAGTGCCAGAACAGTAGTCTTTTTCTTTTTTTTATGTCAAGCCCTGGTAAGTATACTTACCAAGGAATGTTTATTGAAATGGGAATCACATAATATTTAGTGGTAAGAATACTTATTAAAACACCTTGTAGCCCTATATAACAGAAAAATGTGGCTAATACTTTATATTAACTTTACATCACCATGCATGCTTGCCTTCCTGTAAAAAACTGGAATTTTCTAAGCACTGTACAAAAGTAACAACATGGTAGCGTACGCTAGTATGAATCCTTACCACATTCGTGTAACTCACAAAGCAAAAGTTCGCTGCGCGGAATTTCAATATGTGGATAGCCTACTTACCATAGAACATCTATAAAACCATTAAATGCCAATAGGGTTCAATTGCACAGCTTATTCCAGTGGTAAGTACAGCCTACCTACCACACACCTATAAAGGGTTAAACAGCTGACTAGCGGCGACAACCGTAACCCTAGACCAACCCAGTGGATTTGTTTATAGCATACTAATTGAGAGAAATCCACCGAGTTGGTCTAGAGGTAAAGTCGTCGCAGCAAGTCAGATGTTGAACAGCTGATTTTTAGAGACGAAGGTTTCTGGTTCAAATCTTAGTAAAGATAGTTACTTTTATATGGATTTGAATGCTATACATTGGTTACCAACCGGTGTACTTTGATGGTTGGGGTTTAATTAACCATACTATCTCAGGAATGGTTGGCCTGAGTCTGTATAAAACTACACCTCATTTCCATGTCATAAATATCGTTCTCATCACATTGGGTGATGGGGTTGCTTATTGTTCTGAATTGAACAAACTGCAACGTACACACATTAGGGATTAAAAATAAAATATAAAATGAAAGAAATATGATATTGAGTTAAATTGTTAAAAAAAAAAATAGCTGTTTTAAATTATCAGCTGATGTAGGTTTTCAAGCTGTGAAAGTTTTCTTCAAATGAATATATCCATTCAAAATGTGTACACATTTTTCTGAGACCATGGTATTTTGAGCAGCAGTTGATGAATAAATTTTATATGGTGGCCAACAACCAAACCGGATAGGAATCTAACAAAGAAGAAGAAGAAGAAGATTCTAAAAATAAGTAACAACATACACACTTTGTTTATTGATTTATTTATTTCATTTATAAAGGGCTGATTAATAATAATAGTAGTAAAGAAACAAAATATATTTATACCTATATTTTTTATACGTATTATACCTTTAATACATTTTGAAACTAAATCTACCATACTTTTTGATAGCAAAGAACATACATCATCAAGGAAGATCTTGTAATTTATAACAATAATTTCATAATTTACTTACAATCTAATTATGAACAACAAAATATAGATTATTTTTAATAATATCATTAACAAGTCATTAATTAATTAATTAACTCATTATCTTAACAGATAAATATTATAAATGAATATTTATGTTAACCAACAGTTATTTGAATTAATTAATAAATTCAATTGAGTTACTTGAATTAATTAATTTATTATGATTTAACTGGTAATTACTTATAGAAATTAACTGTTACTTAACTGACAATCGTGTAAATTAATCGCTAAATTAATTTGATAATTATTGTATTGAACTGCTTCATTAACCAACGGTTAAATTGAATTAATCATTTTTCATTTGGTCATTTTAATTAAAAGTTATTTAAACTGACAGTTATTTGAATAAATTAATTCAACTGACAGTTATTTAAATTAATTCATTAATTCATCGACAGTTATTTGAATTAATCATAGTTAACCGATAATTACTTCAATGACTCTTTCTTAACTGACAATAATTAATTATCTAAATTAATCTTTAACTTTAACTAACAGTTATTGTAATAAACAGCTAATTCAACCTGCACAGTTAAAGCTCACATGAAACAGAATTGATCATTATGTCGCTAATAATGACAGCATTGAATTGTTTCAACATAAACGTACTTAAGCACGCAGAAAATACATCAACAAAACACCACAAGCTTTAAAAAGTTGTGGTAATTTATATTTGTTTAAAGAAAATACTTTATTGATGAAACATTTTACAGTGCACACGAATTCCTTTCTAAATAGTAAACAGTTTTTGGTTTAAAATTATACCATAACTTCTGAGGAATATTGTGAATTATTTGATGCAAATGGTTGGATGACAAGCTTATTGAAGTAATCAAGTAAGCAGTGGTAATAAATGAATTGGTAAGTAATGAGTTTAACATAATGTTAAAATTTAGGCTTTTCAGTTTTATCTTCACATGTCGGCTCATGGCATAGTGGTTAGTCAACTGGCTTCTATGCCGGAGTCCGGGTTTTGAATCCCGTTCCGGTCTGATATTTTTTCATCACTCATTTTCATCTATCATCCTTCTCACCGTCTGCATTACCAGTAATTGCAAAACAGTTGAGCATAAAAAAACCTTAAAAATTTTTTTAGATAATCTAATAATTATGGCAGTTTTTTTTACGATGGAGTGAGACTTTCATATAGTAAAGTAAGTCTAAGTAATTTTATAAAGTAAACTTCTGGTTAATTAGCATTCATTAAAATAACTTGTTAGTTTAAAACATCTCATTGTTTTATAAAAAATAAAATAATACTTTGAAACTTTTTTATAATCAATTGTATTTCACATTTTATAGTATCTACACAAAAATTTTGAGAAAAAAAATTATTCCTAAAAACTATAAATACAGTAAAGCCTCGTTTTTCCATGAGTGCTGTGAAAAAGTTTTTATTTACAAACCTAAAAACCAATTTTAATCCATGCCAAGAATGGGGAAAGTACAATAGGCTACCTAATAGGTAACTTATTAATAGGTACCTGTAATAGGTACCTCATAACAGGTACCTATAATAACCTTATTAATAGGTACCTTATAATAGGTAGTATTAATAGGTACCTTTTTTGTATAATAGGTACCTTTGCACTGTAGTAGTGCAAAGGTTGAAAATTACTGACAAGTTTATCGCGCATCGTAATCCTATAGGCCTTTTTAGAATTTGTGAATGAGTAGCAAGCTGTAGCTCTTTTGTTTTGGTCATGGTTTTCAATTCATGTTAAGGAGAGTACAATCTAAAATAAAGAAAAGATGTTTCCAGCAATAAGCAAAAACAAGTGACTGATTTTTTTAAAAAAATGTGTAACAGAACACTTTTTGTTAACAGTGCAGTATTTTTTTTTATTTGTTTACTGTTCTTTATTTTAGGGATTTAGATGTAGAGCTGTGCTGTACATATTTGAAAAGTTTTATTGTACAATAAAACTAGAGGTAAGAGGGTTTATTCAAATGAGGAAAGAAAAGCAAGAGATCTCAAAATATGAAAAGATACTGAGCAAAGAGAAAAATAGCTCAGAAAAAGAACTCCAAAGATTAATTTTAAGTGGTCCCATGTTGGCGTAAAAGTTAAAAAAAAAACAGTTTTTATACTGAAATATTTTTTTCGTCTTTCCACCACAATTTTTGCTATCTGTGGTGTCCTTGCCACCCAATTTCGTGGATAACTGGGGCTTTATTGTAATTATAAATCATTTAATAATATCTGAGCTAAAAATTACTCAATTAAATAGTAATTGAGTATGAATTTACTCAGGTAAATTACTTACATTTTACTCAGATAAACTTTTCATCTGAAATAAATAATAAAATGAATTGTAACCATTACAAACGTCCATTTTATTGTATAGATTAAGAAATAAATTAAATTTTACAATTTATTCATTATATAATTATTTACCACACATGATTGTCTATGTAACATTTTATATATATATTTATTTATTTATTTATTCAACTATAAAATTAAATATAAATAACAAAAATATTTTTATTTTTTTATTGTATTTTATTTAAATGTACCAGATGCGACATATTAATTTTTTGTTGAAAGTCTATAAAAATAAATAAAAAAAAGTTTAGATGACTGTAATACAACTAGTGTACACTGATTCAAAATTCCGTGAGTAAAACAAAAACCAAAAAAGGTCCATGAATGAGTGGTCTTCTCTTATGTCGTTAATGTTATCATTTGTATCATTGTCACCTTCAGCACATTTCTTATTCTAATGTCCGTGTCAAAAATAATAGGAACCTGAGTTTAAAGCTCAATTGTTAAAAGAATGTGGCATTGGTTTTAATGTACTATTATATCAAATTAATGCCTGTTTAATTCTGCGTTGAACGGTGAAAACTTTATCCCTTTATAGGGCAGTAGGGGGAAAATATCCCCTACTACGTATGTTGTAAAACCCCTTAACTATGTTGTAAAATGTTAAATTTTGTTTTATAGGGACTTGAATAATATTTTTCTAGTGGCAGAACAGTAGGATATTTCTTTTTTTTATGGTAAGTATACTTTTATGGTAAGTATACTTATACTAATGGCCCTGGTAAGTATACTTACCAAGGAATTTTTATTGAAATGGGAATCACATAATATTTAGTGCTAAGAATGCTTATTAAAACAGCTTGTAGCCCTATATGAACCAAAAAAAATGTGTCGAATAACTTATCTTAACTTATATTAGCATGAATGCTTGGTTTCCCGTGAAAAACTGGAATTTTCTAAGCACTGTACAAAAGTAACAAAAAAACAACATGGTAGCATATGCTGGTATGAATCCTTACCACATTCGTGTAACTCACAAAGCAAATGGTCGCTGCGCTCTTATTTCAATATGTGGATAACCTACTTACCAGAAAACATCTAAAAAACCATAAAATGCCAATAGGGTTCAACTGCGTGGCTTATTCTTTAAAAAAAATCGACCTTATTTCCAATGGTAAGTATACCTACCACAGACCTATAAAGGGTTAAATTTTTATCTATTATTTTTAAAAGTGATATTGACATTAGAACAAAATAAAGTACCAGTTTTTGGAGCCATTTAACAGATTATTCAAACTTATTGGCCTATAACTCTGCACATACTCATCTGATTTTAGTGAAATTTCATCAGAGTATAAATTAAAGTATTTCTATATAGTGTACACTAGATCTCAGGACCATAGCTTTTATATTTCTTTATTTTTTGCGCTGTTTGCAACCCCTTCCTATCATGCCAACCGGTAACTTTCTGAATTCGCGACCAGAGTAAATCTCACTACATGTTGCCAGTTTGTGCTGGACGCCTAGCATAGCTTACCTTCACGTACTGCCTTCTCATAAACCTTTTCACCAACCTGTTTCTGATTGACAGTATTGTATTGTTTATTTAAGCCACAATGAATGTTTCTACATAACGATTTTAAAAGGAAGTAAATTATCTAATCATTTCTAATGTCACTAAATATAAGATTGTGGTAGCCTACACCGCATTTCATATGATGATTTTATTACATGATCTCATAAAAAATTATATTCCTATCGCTAGTAAATTTTGCAGCAAGTCAATTTTTTATTAATATTTTCTATGAACGGTTAATTGAAGAAAAATATCATCTCAAGCTTAACTTCAGCGAGTATACACGTAATGCTTTGGTAAAAATAGATAATTGATCCTGGAGTTTCCCTATGTCTTTACTTTCTTTTTTTCCTTTTCCCTGGTCTTACACCGACTTTCTTTCATATTCTCAGATAATTATTTTCTTAACACATTCAATGCTGAGCAATTATGAGGCATCTCTCCTGTCGGGCTGATTACTCGTGCAACTCGATTTCCGCTTGCTTTATCTAGGGCCTACAACTTACGTTACTAACGTTTTTAGTTATTTTATTTGCGACCAATACATGGATTTATGTTTGTTAATAACATAAAAGTAAACAATTTAATGTTTTCTTAAGTTTAATTTCGCCTGTTATAATAAATGTATTTTATGTTTGAATTTTTTAATTTACTGTTACGATTTTTGCGTAATTTCTTATAGGCCTATAATAATATAAAACTACAAAATAATGTATTTTTAAAGTAAATTTAAAAGTGTAAGCTACTTTGAATCGATACCTGCAAAGATACTAAATTCACGGCTTTAACTGTACTCTGAAAACCCGTTAAAAATATTGAAAGAGGGGTGATACAAGGGAAGATCGTGTAACGAAAATTTAAAAAAGAACTGCACGGTTACAAAGAAAAAGCCTTTCTGAGGGCTTTATATTAGCAATAACCGATATCTGACAAGCAGTGTCCTTCCAGAATTACTTAAAATGATAACAAAACAGAACCCGCTAGGCGAGATGACAGCCTGGTGGTAACACCTACCCATGACCCGCTAGGCGAGTCTCTACCACTTAATGTGTTAACACTTTTGCCCTTATTTTTTGTTAAGATAACAGAATCTTTTTTGGTGTTATGAATTATTGATTACAGTTGTTTACGATCTAGAGACAGTGCCCAAGTTGGTTTTCTTAATCTTGTTTGTTATTTTTTTCAATTTTTGTATTGGTGCATTATTCCTAGAATCCTTTTTATGCCCTGTTACAGTATTATCCAACCTGTTATTATCCTGTATCGAAAAAAAGTTTTCGTCTTTGATTAAAAGTTTTTTCTTCAATCGTTTCAAGATAGTAGTAGATTTCTTGATTCCATCATTTATTATTGGTGCAGCTTGACCATTTTGATCGTTATAATAAGAAACACCTGTTTGGTCATTAAAAAATTGTTAGAAAATGTTTTGACGGTTTTAGTTTTCCACAAATCTACTTCACTTTTCTATGTAGTAGCTATTCACTTGTAACCACTTTCCGCATGAGAGTTGAGTCAGTTGACAATGGCATTCTTGAGTTGCTCCCACATAGTTACAGGCGACAAGAATAGGTTATCCTGCATCAATATCAATGGTGCAATGGCACCATTTTTACCAAATCAACTTCACCAAAACCAAAAAAATTCAAGTTACCTCTTAACTCGAGTCAGAAAATGATAGTTAGCCTACCATTTTCTAACTACTTATTTATGTTCCTTATGTTACTAACTTACTTATGTTACTAACGTTTTTACAGTTATTTTATTTGCGACCTATACATGGATTTATGTTTACTAATAACATAAAAGTAAACAATTTAATGTTTTCTTAGGTTTAATTTCGCCTGTTATAATAAATGTATTTCTTGTTTGAATTTTTTCATTTACCATTTACCATTTTTTTTTCGATACAGGATACAGGATTACCATTTTCATTTACCATTTTTAGCCTACCATTTTCTGGGACAAAATGGACTTTTGGTTAATTTCATGGAATATGGGAAAACAATTATAGCTGACATGTATAGTAACCTCTCTTTAATCCAGCATTCTATAGTCTGGTACGCATCTGGTTCAAATGTAACAAAAAATATTACTACACATTTTATAGTAAAATAAAAGTTTGCCGAATCAAACAAAGCTACAATTAGAAAGCTGCAAAACTTTTAAATTTATGTATAATTTGTAGTGATTTTTTGAAGAACAAAATAGTAATCACAAAGGCAAAAGACATCACAGACTTTTTTAAGTCAGTTAGGATAGACCTCACTTATATCAATAAAACACATACAGGAATGTAAGGGGAATTTAATTTGTTTAAATATTAGTTTTTAATTTTAATTCTTCTACTGTTTATCTAACTTCCATGAATATTGTATGTTTACTGTAAGTCTAATCTCGCAATGTTTATTTTTTTAACCCTTTCAGTACCAATTATTTACACTCAATCTGTTAGTTGCAGGGCTAAAATAAATTGTTCTGTTTCTTATCACATGGTCAGCCAATTAAATGACTGAATCATTTAAGAACAGAAGAGGTAGAGGTGTAAAAGACACTAATCAGAGATATCTCCTCTGAAAGTAATGAATTTCATTATATAGCCAGACCCTGTGGCGAATGAAGTGAAAGTGTCATTTGCAGAGTGGAAAATATATGCTTTTCAGAGGGCCTGGCATGCTGATAAGTGTACTTTTCCACTCAGTGAGGAAGGCAATAGTAAACCACCTCACTCCTCACATTACTTAGTAAAACCTCTATAGGTTCAAACCCGCCTTTTGGCTGATGACCTAAACAACAACACAGTACCAATGTCCGGAAAACAGGACATCGATATATTTTATGTAGTGACAAGATCCGGTTTAGCGGATACACATAAGTTATGGATAAAGTGCCAACAGCCGGATAATCGAACATTTCCAAAAAAAACTTTTAAACAAAAATTTATGGAATAATGTATTTTGAAACCACCTCCGTGGCATAGTGACTAGCGCGCTAGCCTACGAAGCGAAAGGTCCCAGGATTGATTCCCGGCTAGGGTCTGGAAATTTTAACACGCTAAGGTACCAAAACCCACAGTAGTTGCTAATGACCAAGCTGTCGATGCGACTTTAAATAAACTAAAAAATATATTTTGAATATTTTTAGTGTTATAATGATTTATTTTTTATGAACTCAATAAAAATTAATTTTTAACAAGAAATTTTGTTCTTCTGTAAAGTTGAAATTTTAGTCGGCCAATGGCAGACTTCTGCCTACAAGTTTTTGTGATAAGGGCAAGCACTTTTTGTACACTCTTATTCAAATTAAAAATGGCTTTAGATCAAACTTTTAAATATTGTTTCAGCACTGAAAGGGTTAAGGTTTTAATTATTTTTTCGTTCACATCTACTTTACAGTGTTCTAGAGACAATAATAAATAATTAATTATGCAATCGTGCCGGCCGCATTGGCGAAGTTGGTAACGTGCTCGCCTCTCATCATGCGGTCTTGGGTTCGAATCCCATTCAGGCACGGCATTTTTTCATACGTTACAAAAAATCATTTCATCATTCACCGTCTGCATTAGCAGTAATTGCAGAACAGTCGGACGTTAAACCAAAAAAAAAAAAAAAAAAAAAAAAAAAATAATTATGCAATAAATTCAGTGCTTTTCTTAACTGGTTGTGAATGCTCAAAATGTTTGTTGTCTGACTGAGTATTTACAAACCCCATGTATATTAAGAATGCGCGAGAAATTGTTAATGCAGTATACTGTACTCGGTTGATAGCTCGCATTTTTAAATTGCCTGATTTATCCCGATTATCTTCAGTAAAAAATAACATTCGGTAATCCGGAAAAGTCTGTAATCCGGCATCACCGGAGTCCCGAAAGTGATGGATTATGGAGATTTTACTGTACTGTGAAACACTCACTAAACTGAGACATGATCCAAAATTGATGGTGCAGGAAAATATAGTCTAGAATAGTACTTCCCCATGACAACGTGTGTTCTCATACTGCTAGCCAAGCCTAGGAGAAGATTTAAGATTTTGGTTGGCAATTTTTTGATTCACCGCCTTCAGAAAGGACCTTTCTCTTATTAGGACATCATTTTCTTCTGTACTTGAAACATTGGATTTTGTGGACATTTTGAAGACAACTAGAAAATCAAGTATACCGTTGTCAATTGATTCAATTTCCAGACAGTGAACTTAATCTACATACAAGCAAGCACAGTGTCACAAAAAAATCTGGTGTGAAAGACTCACATGATTTACTTTTGACAATGTATATAATGAACAACGTAATCTATATTTATCACAATGAATGACACTAAACGAAGCTTTGTAGAAAAAATTGCTTGAAGTAAAAGTTATAGGTTTTTTTTTTAAATTTCCTATTATTTTCATTAATCACACTTTTGTCGTAAAATGAATACTAAGGCCAAAATATTAAAAAATCCCATGTTTTTAACAATTTTGATGAGCAAACTACAGAAAATTACTTATTGCCCCTGAACTAAGCGTTTTCTATAAAATTGTTTTAAATAAAAATTGTAGATTTTTCTACAACTTTAATTATACACTTTTGCCCTAAAATGCATATTAAGGCCACAATCTTAAAAAAATCCTTTTTTACCACAAGAGCACAGCCTTCCCTAGAATTCTTCCACACAGACCAATCGCAACAAACATATTTTTCTGGGTTCAGGAGCCTGAGAACAAGTAGTATTTCCAGTGAAAAATTGACATGAAAATAATACTTTACTACATATTCTTATAGGGCAAGAGAAAGCAACGAGTGTTTAGAAGTGAACAGTGACTATGCAAAAATTAAAGTATAAACTAATCTACATAACAAACACATATATTTGTTCATGAATCAAATAAATTATTTTAATTTTTATGAAGTGTTAAATTTAAACGGACAAAATAAAATAAAATATCTTCTTTACTGAATAATATTAACTGTACCAATAATAGACGAATATACTGATAGATAAATATGAATACATGATAATAATAACCTATTCTAATCAATCCAATTAAATTCAATTCATTATTAAAAATGCACAATAATTAATTAATTAATCAATGGAATGATAGTTGAAGGCAGTTTTTCTTTTAAATAATTAATATAATATACATACAATTAACAAATTCTATTTAACAAATAATTAACACAATTAATTAATAATAAATTAACAAATAATAATTAAACAAACACTTATGTACTACTATATTATAAAATTATTATTATTAATATTTTCTGTAAATACTACGTACAAGTTATATTATATATTATTATATATTATATATTATAGTATATTATATAATATTTTAATTTATTATGAAGTTTGTAAGCACAAATTTTCGGTCTGTTTGAAAATATGTATTTTCAAAACAATATAAAAATATAAAACTAAATAGAAAAAATGTTTTAAATTGATCGATTGAACCACTGGAGCCAGTAAAATTAGTAATCTAAAATTATTTTGCAATTTTGAGAGGTTTTTTACTTTCTCTTGCCAATATGAATGTATAGGAAGGAAGTATTGTTTTCATGTAGATTTCTCGAAATTAAATTTTCACCGGATCTACGTGTTCTTAGACCCTCTGAACCCAAAAAACATGTTTTTAGCGATTGGTGTGTGTGTGTGTGTGTGTGTGTGTGTGTGTGTATGTGAACAAATATCTCAAGAACAGAACGTTGTACGAAGTTGAAACTTAAGTTAGATACCACTTGAGGACTCAACACAAACATTTTCATCAAAATCGGTGAACCGAAAGTAGTAGTTTATTCGTGTCATTTTTCACTTTTTTGCAATTTTCTCAAAAACGGCTCCTAAGATTTTTTTTTAAATCGCCTCATTTACTACATTTTTATGCTCTACAAAATAGGGTAGGCGCCATGTCTCCTGAAACTTTTGGGGAGGTTGTTTTCTTGTAAAAAATTGTTTTTTAGATTGCAACTTTAATATGCATTTTAGCGCAAAAATATATATAATATAATAAAAGTTGTAGAGGCTCTTCATCTGCTTCACCAGAATATCCACCACTGTTCTTATAAATGGGAATTTATTTTACAGAAACAGAGCATATTTATAGAAAATATCTGCATAGTTTTTTCATACTTATATTAAGGACTTCATGAAAACCACGTATCAAAGGGGAAATCGTATAAACCGTGAGCGTATAAAACGATTTTAATTGTAATGTATTTCAGGGCTACAAAAAAATAGTTCTATTTCTTACCACATGGTCAACCAATTTACAACTGAATCATTTACGAACAGAAGAAATAGAGATGTAAAAGACACAGTTATTTCCTGTGAGAGTTGTTTAGGTCATCAGCCGGCTGGTTTGAACCTCTAGAGGTTTTACTAAGTAAAAACGAGGAGTGAGGTGGCTTATTATTACTTTTGACCTCTGAGTCAAAAAAGTATGTTTATCAGCATGCCAGGCTCACTGAAAAGTATCTACTCTCCACCCTCCAAATGACACCTTCACTTCATTCACCACAAGGTCTGGCTGTATAATGAAATTCATTACTCTCAGAGGAGATAACTCTGACTAGTGTCTTTTACACCTCTACCTCGTCTGTTCTTAATTAGTTCAGTCATATAATTGGCTGACTATGTGATAAGAAACAGAACTATTTTTTTTCACTCCACCTGCACACTACGGGTGAAGAGTAATGAATTTTATTATACAGCCAGACCTTGAGGTGAATGAAGTGAAGGTGTCATTTCAGAGTGGAAAATGTGTGTTTTACAGAGGGACATGCTGATAAGCAAACTTTCCACTCAGTGAGGAAGGCAATTGTAAACCACTTCCCTCCTTGTTTTACTTAGTAAAGCCTCTAAGAGGTTCAAACCAGCCTTTCTGCTCAACTAAACAACACAACAGTATAATCTACAACAACTGTACCATGAAGGTGACCAAAATACTTCTTTTTAAAATAAAAAATCTGGTGTGAAACACTCACACAACTTTCTCTTGCCTATGCAAATAATAAACAATAATCCTAACATTAGTAATAAAACATTAGAAATAAACAAAAAACTAACGTCAATAAACATAACCTAATTTTAATCATGAGTGAAAGACCCAAAATGAAAATCGACCTCAGTTTGACTTAAAAATACGGAAAATCACTCTTTCACGCTAAACTAGGCTCTGTAGAGAAAAATGCTCTAAATAAAAGTTGTAGATCTTTTGATTTCCTATACATTTTATTATATACACTTTAATCGTAAAATGCATACTAAGGTCGAAATCTTAAAAATATCAATTTTTCACACGTTTCCGTGAGAAAAAAAGAGAAAATTGCTAATTACCGCTAAACTAAGCGTTATACAAAAAAAATGTTTGCAATAAAAGTAGTAGAATTTTAAATTCTCTACAACTTTTGTTATATAAATTTTTGCGCTAAAATGCATATTAAAGCCGTAATCTTAAAAAAACAACGTTTTTACATGAAAACAGCCTCACCAAGAATTTCAGCAAACATGGCGCCTACCCTATCTTGTAGAGAATAAAAAATTGAATAAACCAGGCGATTTTTAAAAAAATCGTAGGACCAGTTTTTGAGAAAATCACAAAAAAGTGAAAAATTACACGAATAAACTACTACTTCCGGTTGACCGATTTTGATGAAAATGTTCGTGTTGGGTCCGGTAGTGGTATGTAACTTAAGTTTCAAGTTTCAAGTTTGTACGATGTTCCGTTCTTGAGATATTCTGTTTACACACACACACACACACACGCGCGCGCGCGCGCACACACACACACACACACACACGCCAATCGCTAAAAACATAGTTTTTGGGTTCAGGGGGTCTGAAAACGTACAGATCCGGTGAAAACTCGATTTCAAAAAATCGACATGAAAACAATACTTTCCTTCCTATATATTCATATAGGCAAGAGAAAGTAAAAATTAGTATTAAAAATAACTTTAAATATATTTTCTCACAGACCTAATTAATAGATAACTTCAATGAGATTTATTAAATATACGAGGGGGTACCCAAAAGTATCCGGAATAGCTCTGCTGTGGGCGGAGCTTGTGCAGTACAAATTCCCGCCACTAGGCTGCTTGTAGCGCTACTCATTGCCAGTTCAATGCCATTTTGTTCGTTGATCTAGCTTGTTCTGTTCTCGTGCAGTGATTGTTCTCGCTAGTGCTGTTTTGTGCTCGTGTCGTTTTTCATGATGGCAAGTTTTAATGAACAACGTGCGGCTGTGAAATTTTGCTTCTTGCTCGGTAAAAACGCCGCGGAAACAGTTGTAATGTTGAACACAGCTTACAAAGACGACGCTATTGGAAAAACCCAAGTGTACGAGTGGTTTTTGCGCTTTAAAAATGGCGACATGTCGATTGAGAACAAACCTCGTTCTGGACGACCGTCGACTTCCCGAACAGACGAAAATGTTGTGAAAGTGAAAGAAATTGTACGAACAGACCGACGACAGACCATTGACCAAATATCACAGGTTAGTGGGTTATCTTGGAGCTCAGTCCAACGCATTTTAACAGAAGACTTGACAATGAAAAGAGTCGCTGCCAAGTTTGTGCCTCGGGTTCTGACAGACACTCAAAAGGAACGTCGAATTGAAACGTGTAGTGATTTGAAACAACAGCTTGAAACTGATCCAGATTTCATGTCAAAGATCATTACGGGTGACGAGTCTTGGTGCTATGGGTACGACCCAGAAACCAAACAACAATCCAGTCAATGGAAGACTTCATTATCACCCCGACCAAAAAAAGTCGTCAAGTCAGATCGAACATCAAAACAATGCTGATTTGTTTTTTTTAATGTGAGGGGAATTGTCCATTCAGAGTTCGTTCCACCAGGCCAGACGGTAAATCAAGCTTTTTATCTTGAAGTGTTAAGAAGACTACGAAACAGCATTCGTCGTAAAAGGCCTAATTTGTGGCAGACAGGGGACTGGTTTTTCCACCACGACAACGCGCCTGCACACACGGCAATCTCGGTTACCCAGTTTTTGGCGAAAAACGGCATGGTTTTGCTACCACACGCACCGTACTCACCCGATCTGGCTCCGTGTGATTTTTTCTTGTTCCCACGCATGAAAAGGGGCATGAAAGGTCTCCGATTTAACAACGTTGATGATGTCAAGAAAAAAACGACGGATGAGCTGGCAGCCATCACTGAAGAGGAGTACAAAAAATGTTTTGAACAGTGGAAGCACCGGTGGGACAAATGTATTAGTTGTAATGGAGAGTATTTTGAAGGGGATAAGGTTCTTTTGTAAAAAAATTAAAAATAAATAGTTTTAAAAAATAATTTCGGTTTCTTTTGGGTACCCCCTCGTAAATAATAATATATTTATTTGATTATTTTATCACTTATATATTATATTATATAATAAGAAATGTAAAATACATAAGTTCTTGATAATTTATATTATATAAGAAATATATAAATACATATTATTATTATTATAATTATTATTAAAGAGACAAGTAATTATATAATATTATCACGAAATTTCATATCATTTATACAAAGACAGATTGTGAAATCACATTAAAATTATATTTTTTAGTGTTTACACTTCAGGGTAACTAATTTATCTTTAAATATTACATTTATTATGTTTAGCACAATAATATATCCTGACAAATAAAAATACATTATGATTTTTTTGTTAACCTTTTTTAAGCAGTGGTGGTGCAGTCAGTTCAAGCAAACAAAACGGTAATGGTGAGTTATTATTATATAACTTGATTATATAGCTTGATTATATACATTATATGTTATGATTATATAGCTTGTGACACGGTAGAATCAAGACATTTTTTAACAAAGTGGAATTCTAAAGTGTAAGTTTATTAAGTGTAATTTTTTGCTTTTTTTCAGGTATTTTAAAAATGTAATTATAAACTTTATTGCATATGCAAATTGCTAGCCTTGAATATATAGCCCCAAAAAAATGGATAAAAAATTTATGTAAAAACTGAAATCATGGCTATCAACCCACTCTATGCATGAATAAAGTGAGAATTAATGGTAAAGAAATTTCCTATTTTGGTAAAGAAATGGTAAAGAAAGAGATTGTCTCAATAGTTCAAATACCTAGGAGAAATCATTGACTGTAAAAGAAAAATCCATTTGGCAAAACAGAACTTCCAAAATTAAAAAAACAAAAGGAACAACCTGACAAACATACAAAAAAATGGCTTCATTCAATGCATGCCAAAATCTGCCACTACAAAACAGTCTCCCAGAGGCACTTTACGCCGGTGAAACTATTTAACAAATTAAGAATGAAGCTAAGACTGACCAACTTTTCAAAACAGAGCGCAGAATTATCAGAACCTTCCTTCATAAGCATTATCAAAAAAATGGGGCATGGCAAATTCCTTCTAATGAAACTGTTTATCAGGAAATTGATTCGATTAATTAGCGTAATGAAGAAGAGGAGGATTTCCTACTTTTTCCACATTTTAAGAATGCCGAATGATAGACTATTGAAACAATTGATCCTCAGAAACTTGAACCGGAAGATTGTAGGAAGATACATCGAAGAGATTAAGAGGGATCTCAATGAAATTGGACTGGCAATTGAAGACGCGCTTGACAAGAGAAAAATAAATAGTACTCTCAAATCATGCAGATTTTATTGCGGAAAAGCAGAAAGACACACGGTGGAGGTTACAGATGAGATATGGAAACAATTATTGGATCGTCTCAAAAAGTACTGGCAAAACCGAAAGGCTACACAAATACATTATCCAAAGAACACTAGAAATAGATTGACTCAGTGGTCCAATGTGGCCTCAAAAAAAACTTTAAGTAAAGATGATTTAATAAGAATCTGAGCAATAACATTCTTAGAATGAAAATAAAAACCACATTTAGTAGCGTTGTTTAAAAACAAGACTAAACTTTGAACAAAAACTAAAAATAAACTTGACTGACCTGTGCTTTAATATCTTGAAACATGAAGTAATTGAAGCTGAAAATGATGATGACCATGATGGAGATGACTATGATTAGTAAGTAGTAGAAGTAGAAAAAATTAAATTAGCTAAATGATTAACAAAATTGTAAAAGTTCAATCTTTTTAAACGTTTCAGTCTGTTATCGAGGAGGTTAACAGCGAAAGGATTTTGATGCTCTTCTAACTTTTTTAAATGTTTTTTGCTACGTTTTTTTCAATTCTTCTTTTATTAAGGACATGATCGAATCAAGATCTAGCATTCAGATGATCACATCTTTTTCTCTTTCTTTCTTATTCATAGGAGAAATTATTCTCTGATTCTTGTTGTGCTCAAACAATGGAAAATGAAATTACCAAAAAATAGAAGACCTACTCCAAGACTTTTAACCCTTTCAGTGCCAAAACAATATTTAAAAGTTTGATTTAAAGTGCCAATTAATTTGAATAAGGGTGTACAAAAAGTGCCAGCCCTTATTGTGAAAACTTCCAGGCGTAAGCCTGCCATTGCCAACCAAAATTTTAACATTATAAAGAATAAAATTTCCTGTTAAAAATTAATTTTTATTGAGTTCATAAAAAAAGAAATCGTTTTAACACTAAAAATACCCAAAATATTTTTTTTAGTTTATTTAAAGTCACATCGACAGCATGGTCATTAGCAACTACTGTGGGTTTTGGTACCTTAACGGAGGTTTTATTGTGTAAAAATTTCCAGACCCTAGCCAGCAATCAAACCCGGGACCTTTCACTTCGTTGGCTAGTGTACTAGTCACTTTGCCAGGTTTCAAAATACATTATTTTTTGTTTAAAAGTTTTTTTGGAAATGTTCGGTTATCCAGATGTTGGCACTTTATCCATAACTTACGGACGTCCGGTGAACTGGATGTTATCTCTACGTAAAATATATCGACGTCCTGTTTTCTGGACGTTGGTACTGAAAGGGTTAAACTGAATACAAAATTCTGGAAAACTCACAAGACTCTTCAGTTTAATTTAAAGTTTTTATAAATTTAAATTTTGATTCAATAGGTAAAATTATGAATCAGTACACACCACTGTATTTAAGGTTAAAAGTTAATCATTTTTAACCTTATTACCCACAATCTGCCTTACCACTGTACTGCATAGATATATAATAATATTAAATATTATACAAAGATAATAAAAATTATTTTTATTTACAAGACATAAATGAGTAATGATAATGTTACGAAAGGTGGCAAAAGGTGCCCACTAAATCTACTTGACTGTACATTAGAATGTAACGCCACATTTATGATATACAACAAAATCAATTAGGCCTTTTATCAATTAACAATAAGGAGAAAAATAATATGAAATCCTTTTAAATTAACCCTTTATCCAGATGTTATTCATTAATTTACGATAAATTTCATTGAAAAAATTCAAACAGGCATAAAAGTTTTTAATATATTTTATTTCTACATTACAAAATGATACCCATAACAGACAGGTAGAGTGTTCATTTAATTGCTCAATTATTTCTCTCTATTATCACATGATCACCCAATTAATTGACTGACTGAATCATTTAAGAACACAAGAGGTGTAAAAGATACTAATCACAGTTATCTCCTCCGAAAGTAATGAATTTCATTAAACAGCCAGACCCTGTGGTGAATGAGTGAAGGTGGCATTTGCAGGGTGGAAAATAGATGTGTTTTAGAGGGCCTGGCATGATAATAATCATACTTTTCCACACATTGAGCATGGGAATGGTTAACCAACTCACTCTTCGTTTAACTTAGTAAAACTTCTACCAGTCTTTCGGCTGATGACCTAAACAATAACCGCAAGAACATTAAATATTAATTTATTTATGTTTTGAAAATAGCAAGAAATCTTTGTGTAGATTGTCACTGTTGTTGTTTAGGTTATTCGCTGAAAGGCTGCTTTGAATTTTAACCTCTGGAGGGTTTAGTAAGTAAAATGAGGAGAGAGTTGCTTTACCATTACCTTGCTCACTGTTTGAAAAAAATGATTATTATCATGCCAAGCCCTCTGAAACACATCTACTTTCCACCCTGCAAATGACACCTTCACTCCATTCACCATAGGGTCTGGCTGTATAATGAAATTCATTACTTTCGAAGGAGATAACTCTGATTAGTATTTTTTACATCTTTACCTCTTCTGTTCTTAATTGCTTCAGTCATATAATTGGCTGACCATGTCATAAGAAACAGAACAATTTTTTGTAACCCTGGAACTAGCAGATCGAGTGCAAATAATTTAACACTCCACCTGGCTGTTATAGGCAATGATTGTTATTGTGTTTATATTTTTTTTGTGATGAAATAAAATACATTATTATTAAGAAGGGATATTTAGAATACTGGAGTAAACCGGGATAACACAATAGATCAAAACAAAGTGAGACAACTGATTTATTGACTTTAAGGGCTTTCATGAAGAACGAAATTGGAACTATGGATGGATAAAAGAAAGGAAACCTACCTTAAAAACCTGCAGTGAGGAAAAATTGCTGAGAATATCTGTAGCAAAAAGAGCTTTGATAAATGTCTAGTTTACAAGGTCTCAAATTGTTCTATATAACAAAAAAACCACTACAGGTAAAATATAATATAAACTTCTATGCCATTATGATTAAAAGTTTACTCTTTTCAATAAAAATATTAATAACTGGTTTATAACAAAACAATAAAATGTATATAAAATTAAATTATGTTAACACTAGATACAATAAAAAGTAATATAATTATAATTAATTATAGATGTTATAATTGGTAGAGTTGTTTCTATGAAAAACAAATAATTTTTTTATGTATTTAGGATCAACATTAATAAATAAATAAATAAATAGATAAGATATAAAGGGCTTCTGTCATTAACTGGAAGGAGACTCTTTTATTTCCTTTCGCTTAGAAAAGGCTTAAGGGAACCAGCCGGGATAGAAGGCATGTTGTATGACCTCTCAGTAGCTGTTTGATCGGTCATCAGCACGATGACTGTCTCATGGTGAATGCAACTGGATGGGCTGCCCATCCCACCCCGGTAGATGGTGGCTTGGGGCATTCAGTCTGCCAAGCAAAAAGCTGAAAGCAACTTTAAACTACAACTTTTTCTGTCTGACTAGAATATGTGTGGGGAACCTCCCTAATGTCTAATCCTAATTAGGTATATGTGATCTTCAAGAGCCATGAGAACTTCTATAGTTCAGCCGCTCTAAGTTTGCTCCTACTGTCAACAAACCAAAACCAGCTACTACAGGGTGCACGCTAGAGTCCATGACTTTATGGATGTCATATTCCTATTAAGTTAAATATTTTTTAAATTATAAGTATTTAAAGTACTAAAAAAAATCAGTCGTGATATGATGTACGCCTAACAATTTAATTTAGAAAAATACTTTTAAAAGTATTTTGTATTTAAATACTTTTGAAATTATTTAGTTGTTACTTTTTAATCAGCGTGTACACATTTAAATATAATGCGCATGCTTAGTGACGTCATTATTTGTTTACATTAGGAGCAAACTTAGAACGGCTGAACTGTAAGTATGAATAAAAGTTATGATGGCGTCCTCTCTGGTTAAACATTCTGGAGGTGTTAAACATTCCGGTTAAACTAGACCTCCATTCGGATCTCCAGGAGAGGACTATCTGAGGGGGACCTCATCTAAAAGAGAAAAGTATCTTGATGAAAAACGTAGGGTGTTACAGGTACGTAGATATGAAATGTTGGCACAAGATAGAACAGCTTGGAAAATTGTATCAAACCAGTCGAGAGACTGATGACAAAAAGAAGTAATAAATATGTTTCAGTACTGAATGGTTGCAGAGATGTTGATGTCAATGATGTATGCGATTGGTTAAAAGTAGACAAAGCCAGGGGTTACACCACACAAACAGCTAAGCAAAACACTGGAAGCCATCATAAGAAGCTGATATTGGTGAGGAGATAGATGAGGATAACAATCACCAACCAGTTTATAAGTCACGCAGAAGAAGTATCCCAGTTAGAGAATGTTATGGTCAATTTATGAGCGTCACGCAGAGACATCAACAGCCACGTTCTTTGTGCTACAAAAGGATAAGTGAGATCATGTAGCTCACAAGCAATACACCAAATTGATTGATAAGCAGCTACTTTTTCAACAACTAAACATTATTATGAATTTATTGATAATGTGTGAAACCTCATTGTACTACTGAATACTTGTAATCTGTAAATATATGAGGTACTATGTTAAAAAAATTTGATGTTTTCAAATAAAATATTCATTTTTATCTTCTTCCACCCTTCAAGGATTAGGCATCCCTGTCTGTTCCGAATCTCTGAAATCTCCCCATCTCTTCCTTGGCTGTCCTGTCACTCCTTCACTCTGGTTTGTAATCCAGTGCCTTTTAGGTATCCTATCCTCGCTTATCTAGTCCACATGCTCTATCCATTATAATTTAATTTGCACCACCCTATCATTTATGGAGAAGATGTTGAGCTCTTTCCTAATCTCTGCATTCCTATAATGGTCTCCTCTACTACATCCCATAAAATTTCAGTTTCCTGCAATCTGCTCTCCTCTGTCTTTGTTAGCACCCAAGTTTCATCGCCATAAAGTAGGGTTGGCACTGCTATTGTTTTATAAAATCTCAACCTTGTATCCCTACTGGTGTTGTTTTTTGTGGTTCAGAAGATATTCCGCATACATATTGAAATCGGTGGGTCTTATTAAAGGCATCTTTATTTTGTTGGTACTGTTGCAACCCAGATACTGAAAGTGGGATACCTGTTCCAGAATATTGTTTTCTATAATAATTTTATTTTTATAAATGTTTAAAAACTCACCCTAGTCCTCTAAAAAGTATTTCACAGACTCTCCCATCAGTGCTGCCCACTGTTAGAAGAATTTCTGAAAAGCTTCGTTAGGTAGGCTGTTTTGGCCATTCGTGGAATATTCCATTTTAAGTTCTCTTAACTAGAAATTTAGAAGTTTTGCAAGATATGTTGGACTGTATGAGGAATGATGGTGAATTCTTGAATTATATAATAATTTGTGATGAAATGTTGGTATAGTTACTAGAGTCACAAGAATACCTTTGGTTTTAACAAGGGGTAAAGGGGGAAACCATTAGTGCACATGGACAACTGTTTTGCTATCAGTTCAGCCAACACAATAATGTACACTAAACCCAGAGCACATACAGCATATTACGAAACCTTTTGTAGGTTAACTGTACGAATATAACTGTTTTTTACCGTAAACAGAAATGTCGGTTTCTCGAAAACATGGTCGGACTATTCACAGTGCTAAACAAAATCTAATAAGCAGTGTAATAAAATATAGTGAAGTTGAAGCTAAACAAAAATGCCTTTTCCTGTCTCTTAACAAAATCCATGAGCAAACGGCTATATACTGTGATGTTTCTGTTTCCACAATTCGAGATATAAAGAAGGAAATTAAAGACGGTGAAGAACCTATTCTTCAACAGTTTTGTTGACACTTGGTAAAAAAAGGAAACAGTTAGGTAGATACTAGTAAGACTAACAGTGAAGACGCCGATGATAGCGATAGCAAAGAAGGCGATTCATTCCTAGAAGATTTTGTTACAAAGGAATAAGGTAGCTGGTAATTACAGTAAATCAAACACTATTAGTCAAGTAATTGAACTATAGGCAATATTACAGGTTATATTTTTTCTTACAAGGTTTATGAATAAAACATTTTCTTGGTAATAAACCACAGCTTACAAAATGAATGTAGTAACTGCACGGTATTGGAATGTAGTGTCTCACTGTTGAGGTTGGCAGCACTGTCAGATTTTCACTTCCCTTCCTCACAAGCCATCCATATGCAAAAGGCATTCGTAATAATAGTGACATTCTTCATCCCCTTGACGGAAATAAAAAAAAAAACATATCAGGTGCACAGCAATAAGAAGATCATGCTGACTGATTTTTTAGACAGCAGGCATGTTGTAAACTACAAATGCACTTCTCAGGATCAAACTTTTACTTAAGGATACTACCAAGGTTCAGTAAGGCTGAGCTGGAGGAGGAAAAAGTGATACAAGTTTTGAATGAACAAAACTGGGATAATTTAGTTTAGTTTGTAAGGGCAGCCTTGAGATACTGAAATTATTTAATTAGAGAGTTTAATTATTGATTGTTTCTTTTGCAAACCAGGCAGATGACCTGGGGGTCATGCCATTGTACAGTAGATTTATTTATTGACTTGTTGATACTATTCTGTATTATATTATCTTTTGTAGGAATTTGTAAAAAAACACACTATTATTATTACTTCATGTGTACTCTCTTGAACACGCAGACACTCTGTACTAAATACGGGCAAATAAAGAAGGTATCGCATTTCAAATACCTGGGAGAAATTTTAGAACCTACTGGACTGGAGAAAAAGTCACAGGAAACTCGAACACAGAAACTGAAGAGGGCTTACGGACGAACACACAAACTTTATAACAAAAAGTGCATTTCCACACATGCAAAAATCAGACACTACAACTCAGTCCTCAAACCCGAGGTGCTATATGCAGCAGAAACATTACCACTTCACAATAAGACTCTACTACAAAACCTGAAAAAAGAAGAATGTATAATCATCAGGAAAATACTTGGACCACGAAAAACTGACGATGGATACCGGCTACAAACCAACAGAACCACAGAGAAAATTTTAAACATTTCAGCAGACATTAGACTTAAATTCTATGGACACATACAACGACTTCCTGAACACAGACTTACCCACCAGATTCTTATTGCTACAGAAAATTTTAAAGGCATGACATGGGCCGAACAAGTAAGAAGAGACCTTGACAACGCTCAACTCACTTCTAAAGACGCGACAGACCGTAATACATATAGAAAAAGAATAGACGAGTGGGAAGTACAGCCAGAGATCAGAGCCAAGAAGACCAGCACTACGTGGACAGAGGAGAGGAAGAGAGCCATGAGTGAGAAGATGCAGATGTCATGGAGAACCCGCAGGAAGAACCGTAGAAGCTTCACGTGATCCATAAGATGATATTTTTATGATGCTGAACAACAAGATCTATGGACAACAGGCACCTTTATCATGACAAAGCTCCTGCTCATTCATCACACCTTATCAAACTATGTAACTTCTGCCTCTTCCCCGAGCTCAAAATGTCTTTAAAACGACAATGATTTGACTCTAGAAAAAACCGGATGAGTTAGGAGACATGCGTTTTAACACTTCACCGTGAATCATAAATATAACCCTGAAACTGGAGTAAATACACAGTGAGTAGAACGCATGTGGGGATCAACAAAATGACACAATAAGAAACTTTTGAATAAGAAATACTTGGATTCTTACATCGGTGAATACATACAGCAGCTACAAATAACACTCCTCAATGACTTTGCTGTATTGAGGGAATCACAGAATTGTAAATAATCATCATAAACTCATGTAAATTGTAAAGTATATTATAAATTAAACTTTTGTTCCAGAAAGTTTGTTCTATCATTTTTAACGCATAAGTAACCTGAGGGCAATGATCGGTTTAGTACATAAATACCGTACTTTTTACTTCATTTAACAAAACTAGATTTTACTTCATATGAGTTGGTAATATGTAAAACACTACTGTAATATAATATGTTGTAGTAAGTGTTATCTTCTTTAATGTATATATTTTTTATTTACTCCCAATGTGAGTACGTTGCAATCTGTTCAATTCAGAACAATAAGCAACCCCATGACCCAATGTAATGAGGATGATGTATATGACTTGTGAATGAGACGTAATCTTGTACAGACTCAGGCCGACCATTCCTGAGAGGGTATGGTTAATTGAAACCCAACCATCAAAGTACTCTGGTAACCACTGTCTTCTATTTATATCCATATAAAAGTAAACCTTTACTAGGATTTGAACCACCTTTAACAATAAGGCGATTTCTATAATTTTCTTTTTATTGATTTTCCACATTTTCCAGTTATTCTAAATCAGCCCCATTCCTGATTGATCCAACTTAACAAAATTGAACAATATTTATAAATAATACAATTTTTATTATAATAGAAAATCATAAATTTTCTTACCGATTCTTTTTTGATAATTTTCACAAAAACAACTATAACAATTTAAAAGAAAATTACAATTGATAAAAAATTACAAATAATTTTAATGAACAATGAGATCAAAATAAAATTTACATATTTATTTTTTTATTTTATATATTTTATTTATTTATTTACATATTATTATACATAACCATTTTATTCTATTTACCAAAAAAAAATAAATAGTAGACTACTCTTTAGTATATAATATTGTAGTTCATCCCAATTATCTTCGGAACTGAGGTAAATAATTGTTCCGTCATATAGGCTGGATGAGTAATATTGTAGTTAAAGGAAATTTTTAGTACAGGCTATCCCAATTGCAAGAAGAAAATCACATCTAATTGAAACCATACTTAACTGTTATAACCTTTATG
The DNA here is from genome assembly GCA_035578175.1 of Catonia carolina. Classification (NCBI taxonomy): domain Eukaryota; kingdom Metazoa; phylum Arthropoda; class Insecta; order Hemiptera; family Achilidae; genus Catonia; species Catonia carolina. Next base: position 9,601,057 of record JAQMRL010000004.1, read on the forward strand.
ATAAAGCGCTCAACTACAGATAACAGCTTGCTTACGAGCATGCCATTGCTGCACCTATCACATGCGAGTCGCAGCCGACTTCGTAGCAGGGAGGGAAAGTTTTAGTAGTTGGAGTGGTGATTGCCAAGTGAACTTGAGGAAAAAGAATTAGTTTTCTTTTCTCTCCTCCAGCTTCCCTTCATTGCATTCATTTCCTTTATGGCCGTAGCTTTGTCCAAGAAAGATTCCACCTCACAGAATTTGTCTAAAAAATAATGTCCACACCTTTTTTCCAAATTTTGGTCAAGATATTCTTTACTTTTAATCCAGAAACACGGTAAATTTCTGTGCAACGTAATCAAGTTGCTAGTGAATTTTTCAAACACATCCTTATGTCAACTGCCATATTAAAGAACTGAGAGGTAATCATTTTGTCACTCCAGGAAACCAGGAAACAAAGACGGTTGTGGTAAATAAAGCATATTATGTAGGCCAGTAGCTTTTTTTTTTTTTTGGTTTAACGTCCGACTGTTCTGCAATTACTGCTAATGCAGACGGTGACAGATGAAATGATTTTTTTGTAACGTATGAAAATATGCCGTGCCTGAATGGGATTCGAACCCAAGACCGCATGATGAGAGGTGAACACATTACCAACTGCGCCAATGTGGCCGGCAAAGGCCAGTAGCACATGCATGTATGGTAAGATAGTGGCGGCAAGCTAGAAAGTCATTAGACATGGCTGCTAGCGCATCAGCTTGCTGTAATATTAAACCGATCTGATATTTGGGGCTTGCTAGTGCTAGCATGCTGCTGACAGTTTTGGCCTATTTCCATGGTGCTAGTGTTAGCTGCTAGTTGACTATCAGCTAGCAAAATAGTGTAATGGGAACAAACAACTAGCAGCTAGTTGAGAGTTGAAGCACTAGTACTCACTAGCGCGTTAGTGATTTTGAACATGTTTGATTTTACTAACAGCTAGTACGGGAAGAAAAGATCACATGATTGACTCTCGTGAATTTTACTAGTTGCTAGTAAACTGTTTTCAGGAGCATATGTCGCGGGTGTAGTTGTCAAGTGAAAAGAAGCAGCTAAAGTGGAATTCCTATTTAATTTCAAAATTTTAAGTCCCTCATCACAAGAAACTCATATATTCTTTCGGATCTTTTAAAGTGAGTTCTCTCACAAATTGGGGCTTCTTGAAGAAGCCCCAATTTCTCATTTTCTAATAACCCAACTCCTCACCCACTCCCGGCGGTTTTTTCTTTTTCAGCTCTTTCTGGCAGGCTTTGTGTACTCCCATCCTCAAGATATGTCATAAAATTTTACGTTTAACACCAACAGAAGACGTGATTTATTAAGTGAAATTTACTTTGTACAGTAATATACAACACAATTCACTTATGTCTTGAGAGCACTGGCATTAATTAACTAGCTTCGTGGGAATCGTGGGAATTAGAGGTCACAAGCTTCTAGCAGCGGCATGCTCGTAAGCAAGCTGTTGTCTGTAATATCCCCTTTACTGCGCCAAAAGTAGAAATAAATTAATATGCGTTGATATGACTTGAATTGTCACTGGACCATACGACATAGACCGTCGGTAACATTTGTCTCATTATTTAAGTCATACATTTGCTCATATGATTTATTTACATCAGTTCCACAGTTAAGTGGAATAAAGTATAATAAGTAAATAAAACAGTTCACTAATAAACCTGTATAATAAATCGCTCAAGAGTAATTTAATAATTTAAAAAATTCTAAGACAAAACACTAAATTCCTTGAAAGTTTTCTCAAATTTGACCAATTTTATTTAGTTATCTGATAAAAATTTTATGTACAAATAATTAATTTTTTTTACAATTCTTCATGTAGAATAGTGATAATGTGAGAATCTAACTGGGGAAGGTTTGAGCGCATATGTTCAATTTATGCGCAATGTAGTACATTATCCCATTTTGATGACAAATAACTGTTTAACTAATGCAACACCGAAGAAAATTCTAGGAAATGTTTAATAATATAATTAATTATCTAAAAAATTATTGTTTCTGATTTTTACTTTTGACTGACCATTTTGCTCAGTGATGTGCTAAGTACAGCCCAGTCTAGAGACCAGAACCGGTCCCTAGACTGGTGTAATCCGGTCCGTGACTGAGTCCTGAATGACAATCCACCTACAAACATTATTCACCATGTTCCCAGGAGAGAAAATGTTCAGTTTTGTCAACTAAAAACAAAAAATTATTTTTTGTATTTCCAGTAGCTGATGCCATTTTATTTGAATTGTGAAACAGCCAGAACAAAATTGATCCTTCAACTAATTAAATTACAGTGTACTGAATTGAAGCAGTTGTTTCTTAATGTCCCAAAAATAGTTACTATAAAAATCAAGTTTTCCAATTTGAAATCTTTTGCTCGGAAAATAACTGCTATGTTTACATCATCCTTTGACTGAACAAATTTTTTCTACACTGAAACTTGGAAAAAATTGCCAGTGGATTCCTCTAGTGTTATAAACAGATTCCTTTCATCATGCAAACCCTCATGCTCTTTTAATCACAATTGAGTTTTGTAACATTAATAAGAAATTTATAAAAAAGTCGTTTTTCTATTTATTTCTTCTAAATAAATTTTGTTAGCCTGCTTAGATAGTTTGCATTTTCCTAAAGCCCTTCACTACAAAAGTTTGCCTATCACTGATCTATAAATAGAAAATTAAGTAAAGAACATGAATTTTTCAATATGGTGGATTTACCAAAACAAAGAAGTGTGTACAATAATAACGGATCTTTCAAAAAGGAAATTAAGAAGGTAGAAGTAAATGCATAGATAAATTTCATATCTCCTTATAAGTCAGTTGGCAACACTGTATTCAAGTTTGTAACAATTAAAATGTTGTTATTGTGCACCAGTGTTTTTCCAGTATTCATTCATCTCTATTGTGTTGTCGCTGACGCCCCCCCTCCACTACCAGCGCGGTATACGGTCCCAGAACCTGCCGCGGGGAGTGTTAATGATGCGCAGCCAGCAGTGCTTCCCTTCCCCATACAGTTCCTCGCCGGACGAGATTTAAGCGGCCAAGAAGAACAGGGAAGAAGAGACAGAAAGAAGAAGAGCCCAGCCGAGACCAGACGCACCATCCCTGATCGACGCTACCGGTGGCGGACACACATTCCCACACCGGTCAGCCTCGCCGTCCCGACCGCCGAAGGAAGCCTGTGCCTGCCTGATGGCACCATGGTGAAGATAGAGTTCATCCAGACCGGAGAGAATCACCTCGATCGATGGCCTACACCGATCCATCACTGCGGGGCTTTGGGGGCCACCACTGTCACACTACAGTGGCGTCTCAATTGCCGCTGAGGGAGAGCTATGCCTGAACCCGGTACCCAAGCCATCACTCTTCGGGCACTGCTTCCAACCACCAATAATGGCCCTTTTCAGGTCCAACAACACCAACATGAACCCGGCCCTTTTCAGGGCTACTGCAAAACCTGAACGGTCCTTCTCAGGACCCACAACATATTAAACGGCCTTTTTAGGGCCACCAATTTCGCAAGCAAGGTTTTGTGTCATGTTGTCAGCCTTGGTCGGCGACAGTGTCAATGATGTCCTTTTCCAAAGATGAACCTCTGTTTATTCTAGAGACTTATTTCGTTTATAAATCTTTCGAATCAATAAAAGATGAGTTTCAGGTAACATTTCCCAATTATACTATTTCAAATAAATCGATAATCTTGTGTTTGTTTAAATTAATTTCATGAGACTCAGAGAGTAAAAGATCGCAAAAGTACAGTTCGACCATTAGTGATAACTGAGAAAATTCTACAGGATATAAATGAAAGTTTAACTCGCTCAAGAAGTTACCTTCACAGACTGGGATTCCACAAAGTAGTGCTTTCAGGGCTTCTAAAAAATTATATTTGCATGCTTATTGCATCAGTGTTGTAAACTGTAAATAGTAGACCACGAACAACATATACAGTATTTTATCTCTTTTGTTTTTTGACACATCTATGTCATATCTGACATGACATCCAATATAACTGAAATAAAACACCTGATTTTCCAATACGATCTTTGCAGTAAACTTTAAAATCGTAGTCTTTGCATATATGGAAAATTTCCTTAAGTGAATTGAAGAACTGGCTAAAAGGACAAACTTTTAGATGAATGAGGATCTTCAACAAAATCTTCAGACCCATCTTACATTACTGGTGGCAATATTCTTCAAAGAAGAAATCACAAAGCTCATGCACCGAAATGAAAAATGTCTGAATTTTCATGAATATTATATGAAATAGTAACCACATTTGTAAACAACTTTTAGTAATAAATTTATTTCATTGTTACGCCTGTCGATTTTTATGGTTCATAAAGGTTGAAAAAACCATCATATATGTTGTGAATCACAAAAAAAAATGCTTAAATTAAGTACAGAATTTAAAAATCATTAACACAAAAAAGAAATTTACAATTACAATCATTTTTGGTATTTGGATAGCGTGGTCACAGAGTAAAAGATTCGAAAGGATACCCAGTTGAAGTTTTACAAGACTCTGGCTGCTCCAGTATTGTCATATGGTAGTGAGTCCTGCGTACTCTGGAAGAAGAATGAATGTTAGATTCAAGTGACGGAAATGCAGTTCTTGAGAAGAGTTCAGGAGTGTAGTTTGATGGATCAGATTAAGAATGAGGAAATCCGGGCCCATTTAAATGTTTCCCTTCTATAAGAAATAGTTGACAAATATAGAGAAAACAAGGAAGGAACATTTAATATGCATGAGTGAAGATAGGTGGGCGAAAAGGGCAATAAGCTACATATCTGCTGGATGAAAGGATGTAGGTAGACCGCAAAAAAGATGTGAAAAGAAGTCAAAACCGGTTGGAAGGCCTAATCCATGACACGAAGAAGAAGAAAACAATTACCTACAATAATAAATTTTCTGATTACAAGATGTAAAAATGAAATTTTTAATAATTATGTAAAAATGAGTTATAATTAAACCAAGGATCTGTCTCCTTATCATTCAGCATAATTTAACCCCCTAACCCACTGCACCACAACGATGAGGAATAAAATTAAATTCAAAATCCATTTTTTGATGACATAAGAAAATTACATAGATATAAAATTTTATTTATACAGAATTTTTAAAAATATAGTAAAAAAATTGTTAACAAGGAAAGATTAACAATTTTTTTCAGACTAAAGTACAATTAAACTACTTTAATTACATGCTATATTAAAACTGAACATCTTTATAAGTTTATTACGAAAAAAGATTTCTGTAACAATATTTATATTGTTTTGAAATACTATATACATAACGACAGGTTGTTAATAGATAAATTTACTCTTTTAAAGTTGGTAACACTGAAACAATTATAAAAATTGTGTCTATAAATCTATTTAAAAATCTTCCATCTGCTTTTCATCATCCAGCTTTGGGTTCCCTATTCCACGCCATTCTTGTCCAGTTAAATTAATTCACCACCATCTCTCCATCGTATCTGTGGACAATATTTACCTCTTTTTCCCGGCCAAGGTCTCCACTACTGAACATCTTTGTTTTATTTTTATTTATTTTTTATTGTGTCCAGGAGATTACCTTACCGGGGGAGTATTGGACAAGTGAAGAAGTTATAACACCTGAAATACATATTTCAACCACACATTGTTCTAATACTACTATTTAGAAAGAAATTCTTGTACACTCTAAAAAGTTTCACTAATCAAGTAACTTTTCAGATTTTTTAAAAATAATGCAAATTATCACAACATTTTAAATATTGGGGTAATTTATTGATGTATTTTCTGCTCGCATGAGTAGGTTTTGGTTGAAACAACTTAGTGCTGTTGGTTAGCCACATAATAATCATTTCTTTTTCTTGTGTTATGATAGCGAACATTAAAATTTTGTATGAAAGTATTTTGCCTAACATACATTAACCAACCGGGTTGGTCTAGAGGTAAAGTCGTCACCAAAATCAGCTGTTTAACAGCTGATTTTCGGAGACAAAGGTTCCTGGTTCAAATCCTAGTAAAGGTAGTTACTTTTATGTGGATTTGAATACTAGTCAGTGGTTACCGGTGTACTTTGATGGTTGGGGTTCAATTAACTCTCTCAGAAAATGGTCGGCCTGGGTCTATACAAGACTACACCTCATTTACACGTCATAAAACACATCATCCTCATCTCATTGGGTCATGGGGTTGCTTATTGTTCTGAATTGAACAGATTGCAACATACACAAATTAGGGATTACAAAAAAAACATACATTATCACCTCAAAAATGCAGAGTGAGGGAACTAAAAGGAATTTAACCTCCTTAAATAGTGGCCTGCATGAGATTCCATCAATCGTCTGTCTCATTGAATGTCTGGCTTATCACCATTTAAGTGATGCCACGAGCTGTTTTACATCTACTCTACTAGTAACCATGAAATCGTGAGCCTGGATCTAGTTAGACAGTAATGCAGTGTTGCCATATTCGGTAGAATGCGAATAAACTTTTTATCTTATTATCATAAACTATATAAAATTATAAACTTATTTAACATTCAACTAATAGCACATTTCATGTCAAAATAAATGTGAGGCTTGGAATAAATTATGTAATGTTAAAACCACAAATCTTTTCATTTCAATTATTTAAGAATAATTAAACTAATCTGTTTAAGTTTAGACATGAAGGAAATATAATTACAAAGAGAAAATCGAAAAGTGTTGTAAAACCATGAATCTCTTTTCATTTCAACTACTTAATTTATTCAGACATTCTTTTAAATAAGCAATGTCAATATTATCTTATACTTCAAACACTAATAAAAACAATAAGTGTGTTTGGATTATTACAAAAATATGAAATTTTTAAAACAAAAATTATTTTTTAAAAACAGCCATAAATATTAAGAAACGTTGTGTATTGAACTGATTTGAGTAAAGCAATTACAATGCCACAGGGAGGGCAGGTGGAATTGGCAACACTGTTAGGCAGGAAGGGCGGAGGTACACGAGACTGCTTGCTTTACTAGGAACCTCGTAATTTCATGGTTAATAGTATAGTCAGGGGCGGTCCTAGCGGGTGGGCCGGGTGCCACAAACTTAAAAAAGTTATGGTAATTTAAGTTCGTTTAAACAAAGCCAAAAAAATATTTGATTCATGAAAAATTTTATAGTGTACGCAAATTTCTTTCTAAATAGTTTTTGATTGAAAAATATGTAAGCTTCTAAGTGATCGCCGAGGCAAATTGTGCACTAATTCATACAAATGGTCAGATGAAACGATTATTCAAGTAAGCAAGCAGCTAGTGGTAATGAATGTGGCATGGTGTTTATATTTAGACTTATCACATTTTTTTTTTTTTTTTTTTTATTGAGTGATGATGCCTACATAAGCCTTAGGCTTGTGCGTAGGTAATGATATGTGGTGATTTACAGATGAAAAAAATGTTAACCTTTAAATTTAAAATGAAAAAAAATTTATCTTGACATGTCCTATTCTTCCTTCCGGAGTCTTCTTGATGCAGTTATAAAAGAAGAAAAAATCACCTAACCACTGGTCATCCTGGATCTTTCCTTTCACTAATTGTTTTGTAACTTTTGGCCAGTCTAGTTAATCCTATATGGAGGTATTCTCTGATGATGATCGGTCAATTTCTGGTGGTACTCCGTAATTGTCTCCATAAGAGATCTGACGCCTAATTCTCGCCATTTATTCTCATTTCTGACTCGATTCAGTCAACTACAGCCCTTAACTTTCTCAAAACATTCATCTCTGCTCATTGGATGAAATTCTCATACGTCTTCTTCCACACCAGGGCTCTTTGCCATATATGTCAATAGTGGTACAGCCACAGTCTTACAGAATTTCATTAATGCGTCGGTTTGGGCTCTTCCTTTCAAATGCTGACTTATAGTACCACAAATTCTATTAAATTTTAGTAAATTTTGTGGTACATTACTATCCTCTTCACATGATACATCACATACCTTTAATTTTAAAGTAAGATATTGAAAAAATTGTTAATTCTATTTAAAAAAAACTTGAAATAGCATCAATAGCTTACTAATTCAAATTAAGGAACAGTAGGTTTTTGAACCATGGAGACAACCAAGAATATTAAATGTAGACAATTTTATTAATTTTTTTCCCTAACGCATGTACGTTGCAATCGTTTCAATTCAGAACAATAAGCAACCCAATGACCTAATGAGATAATGACATGTAAATGAAGTGTAGTCTCGTACAGACCCAGGCCAATTATTCTTGAAAGAGTTGGTTAATTGAACTTCAACCATTAAAATACACCAGTAACCACTGCCTAATATTCAAATCCGTAAAAAAGTAACTAACTTTTTTAATAGTTGAACCAGGAACGTTTATCTCCGAAAATCAGTAGTTAAACAGTTGAATCACGGTGACAACTTTTATCTAGATCAATCCGGTGGGTTATATATAGATAATTAAGAAAAAAAATTTATATAAATAAACAATATATTGTTCATACAGTGTTACCAACTTGAAAAATATAAATTACCCTAAACATTGTTAGTGTCCATAATAAAAACACTCTATTTCATATAATCTATTTAAGAGCGAGAAAGTATGTGTGTGTGTGTGTGTGTGTGTGTGTGTGTGTGTGTTAGAGAGAGAGAGAGAGAGAGAGAGAGAGAGAGAGAGAGAGAGAGAAATCTATAGAAACAAATCTATAAAAGATTTGAACACCTAAACTACTACTTAATATCAATTCATTTGTACAAGAAATGATAACTTTAAAATACACATCTATAGCTTAAATTACAATTTAAAAAATATCAACCACACACCATAATTGATTCCACCTGTTACCGACATTCATGGTTTGGTGAAACAGTTTAATGATAAAGGTGTTGAAATTGTGTTTTGTTGGTCCACAGACCATGCTTGTATCCCTGGGAATGAAACTTAACTGCAAAGAATGCCACCTCTGATTGGACTGAAGTCATTAAATCATGGTCAACATTGTTGAGGTACGATATAAGATATGAGGTTGTGACTACGTGATTCCGAATTGAGCATATTAGATTTACTCATGAATTCTTATGTTGCTCCAGTGTGTGGCACATGTAATTGTCACTGAATTAATGTATTTTAATGTATTGTGCTTATGCGCCATGACTATAAGTAATACATTAACAGTATCACTAACAAGACATGAATAATCTACGTAAATTAGTTTAAGAGTAACAGTAATCTCATTTTTGTTTATTTTTTATTGTATATTGGCTTATATATATGGGCACCTGAGGTTAAAGTCACACTGTTGAATTATCGCAACCCAAAAATAACTGATGATAATAAAGATATTTCAGTGTAATGAATGAATTAATGTATTGTAATGAATGTAATTAACACTGAAACATATACAGAGTATGTTGCATGTGCTATGTTGCATTACAGTGCTGAATTAAATTAAAAAATTTCAGGATAAACTCTTCTTTGTAGTGTGCTTATCCACTTCATATATTAATAATCATCATGGATAATTTAAATTTGTTAGTTGCTATCCAGAACAACTCCATGGAGCTCCTACCCTTCTCCGTCTTTTTCTTCTTTTGTTGCTGATCCACTACCGAATGTTGGAAATCATTCTGGTAATGATAAATCTGTTTGCTGTTGCTTTGAAGAGTTCTGTAGTAGAAGTTGCAAACCAGATCCTTAAGTTCTTTAGCCACAATATCCGTCGTCTTCCGACATCTCTCTTACCTTGTACCACTACCTTTTCTTCCAAAATGTATTTCAGCAACTTGTACGAATTGTAATTTCTAATGAAGTGTCCTTGATCATCTAAATTTCTTTTTACTTTGCGCATTATTTACTTTTCTTTACCAGTTTTTTGAAGTACACTGATGTTTGATGTTATATCCATCCACAATATCTTAAGAATACCAAACCAGGTCAAATTAGAAATTCTTTTCTCTTTTTCTCTTCGCTTGAACGAGGTATTTCATATATTTTTTGATTCCTCATGATGTACCCATTTGATCTTCATGTTTTTACTGATTATTGGTACTGAAGTTTATGACATCTGTCGATGTTTATTACTTCTAATTCTTAATTCATTCTTCGTAAAACTTCTATGTCGGTGACTTTCCATGTCCATGGTATTCTCAAGATCCTTCGATACAGCCTGAGTTCAAAGGTTTGTGAACTCTGTTGAGTAGAAATACTCGGCAACTATAAATCTAGAATATATGCAACTCATGAGTTTTTCACTAATCAGATTATACCAGGCAATATGAAAATACACTTTTTTTTAATTTGACCAATTAAGGACTACATCTTTGATGTTTGTCCAGTACTCCCTCATTTGTTGCTTGTATTGTTCTTCTCTCCTTTTTTGGTTTTTCTTTAAAACCTTGATGCTTTGTAGTTTGTTTTTCAAAGTATATCATGTTCCTGAATGTAATCCTAAACTTCGTGAGATCTCTGTCTATCTTACTAAATCATGCCTGTTTCAGTTCTTATCTTGAAAGTACATGAAAATTTGATTGGACAATCTCGCTGGATTCATCCATACCATCTGTTGAAAGTGATTCTTCTTTTTTGAACCCAATTGGTGATGCTATCTTTTGTGTACTCCATTACCTCTCACAGGACCTAAGATTTTCCTCAAATCCTTCTTTCCTCAATTCTCCAATTTCTTGACAAGGCCTGTCTTACGAAGATGTATTTATTATTGTTAACGTTATTTATAAAGAATTCCAAAACTATTATTTGACTTTTTTTAGTTTGTCTAGTAATTTTTCAGCATTCCTAGATGTTTTAAGTTTTCTTGTCTACTAGACTTTTATACAACTTTTTGTGTTTTCCTCGTACCTAGTTGTACCTGGTAATTAGTTGTGTTATTTTTTTTGTGATATTAATGTATAAGAAACTTCAATATTTTGTGCTATCAACTAAAAGTTTTCTGTATTGTGACCATATATGATCTAATGTGGTTCATATTGTGATTATTCAGAAAGTAAAGAACATTTTCATATGACACACAGCACAATTCCCCTAGCACCAACAGGTCAATGACTCTGGAGATTCGAAAGTTTTGAATCTTGCATCGGATGACGTGTCTAGAATCTTAGTTTTCTCTTATGCTATCTGTAATGAGTTCTAGCACCAAGTACAAAACTTTGTTTGACACGATCCACCATTCCACATTTTTCGTTCTTCAAATTCTTCTTTAGATTTTCTGAAATCCATCAACCTTTGATGGCACATTAAGACGGAGAGCGTTACTGTTGCATGCGTGGATTCCAGTTTTTTAACTGTGTATAGTGACTTATTTTCACACTAATTGACTGTACCAGTTTCAGATTTTTGTTGTTATTTAAATCGGGTTAAAATTTTTATTTTATTAGGTACCGTTTATGTCTACTTCTTTTAATTGAGTTTCTTTATAAGGCATAATTCATGTTTTTTGAATGATATTTTTGAGCTAAATTTCATTTTCAATGTTTTCAAGTCATAGCATCTGTTTTAGCTTTACTGATGTTGTTTGCTAGCAATACCAAATCGTAAATGAATAGCTGTGGTGTGTCAATTTTATCATGATCATTAATTTTGGATGTCAAGATTTTAACTAATGATTCTTTATGGATAAAATCAAATACTTTCTTGATATTTACAAATATTTTTACCATAACCTTATTCACAAAAAGAAAAACCATTAACGCGTTAATTATGACATATTTCTAGTACTATATAATACAACTTTATTAATTAATTGTAATATGTAATAGATATACGTATATATTAGGTAATGGATTTATATATATTATTAACGATTTACAGAAATATTAACGACAACAATTATTACACCTATTATTATATTTATAATATTATTAACCACATGAATCTAATATTTAACGTTAACAACATGACGTAAATCTAATATATAGATATCTATATTACAACACTTATTATTTAAGTATTTAGTCAATTCAATAAAATAAATAAAACATTAATTTTTATAAATTCAAATTTTTTTAAGAACGTTTGTAAAATTTTCATCAGTATCTATTTTTATATTCAAATTATATTTAAATTACATTTGAAATTTTGAGAATTTGAGTATGATCAGCATTCAATGTATTTTTCAAAATGGAAATTCAGTTTTTCCTTAATTACAGAGTTCTATAAAATGGAAATAATTCATTTTTACATGGTTCTAAAGAAAACTCTTCCAGGATTTTGCAAAAAATCACGAAATATAAAAAAAATTGTGAAGTGTTAAATTATTAGCATTCAATCTGCTAGTTCCATAGCTAACAAAAAATAATTCTGTTTCTTATCATATGGTTAGCCAATTATACGAATGAAGCATTTAACAACAGAACAGGTACAGGTGTGAAACAAACACTAGTCACAGTTATCTCCTCTCAGAGTAATGAATTTCATCATTAAACAGCCGGACCCTGTGGTGAATGAAGTGAAGGTCTCATTTGCAAGGTAGAAAGTAGATGCTTTTCGGAGGAGCGGGCATGCTGATAAGCATACTTTTCCACTCAGTGAGAAAGGCAATGGTAAACCACCTCACTCCTCGTTTTACTTAATAAAGCCTGTGTTGTTGTTTAGGTCATCAGCCAGAAGGCTGGTTTGAACCTCTAGAGGTTTTACTAAGTAAAACAAGGAGTGAGGTAGTTTACCAGTGCCTTCCTCACTGAGTGGAAAATTACGCTTATCAGCATGCCGAGCCCTCTGAAAAGCACAAAATTTCCACTCTGCAAATGACACCTTCACTTTATTCACCACAGGGTCTGGCTGTATAATGAAATTCATTACTTTCAGAGGAGATAACTCTGATTAGTGTCTTTTACACCTCTACCTCTTCTGTTCTTAAATGATTCAGTCATTTAATTGGCTGACCATGTGATAAGAAACAAAACTATTTATTTTAGCCCTGCAACGAACATAGTGAGTGTAAATAATTTGACAATCCACCTGTCCGTTATGGGCAGTAATATTGCCTATAGAGGTTCAAACCAGCCTTTCAGCTGATAAAAACAACAATATATCAAATTTACATGCATTAATTACATCGTAGCATAATTCACATGAGTATTTTCAATGAAATTTTGATCTTCCAGAAATATTTGGAACATTCTTTGAAGTGATGTAATTAAGGTCACAGTCTTTCACGTTAATTTTGTACACTAATTTAATATACAATAACAACCAATAAAAGAAAAAAACTGCTAATAGAAATAAAATCATTTTTTAACAGAATAAAAAAAATTTATTTTAGAATCAAACCAAGAACATTCATCTTAGAAGTTGAATATTTTTATAAATTGTGTAATAAAAATATTTAAAAAAATGATACTGACAAAAATTAAAAAAACACATCCTTATATTTATAAAGATTACTGCCAAAAAGCCTAGTCGGGACTCAAAACATCGGCTTTAATTGACAATAAACTATTTTTTAAATTAATAAATACATTTTTTTTAAATTATTCAGTAATTTGCTTATGTCACCAATTATTTATATAGCCTGTAAAATTTTTTTACAAATATATTTCAATGTATAACACCAAATTCAGAAAAAATGTTGAATAATCCTCAACAATATACTGCATAAAGAAAACAAGTCAATAATTTAACGCCACAACACAAATTCTAAAAGAAGACGTATTAAAGATTCACTAGTACATCCTATTTATATAGATTGATAAGTTTATCTTCTAGAAGATTACAACCGTATGCTCATATGATTTGTTTACACCAGTTCCAAAGTTAAGTGGAATAAGATATAAATACTCCTATTGGGGTAAAAACAAAAAAACATACCATAATGTTATCTCAATTTTTGGTGGCAACTTTTAAAATTGTCATTATCATTTTATTTTGTCCGTCCGTCTATCCGTCCATCCATGTGTCAAAAACTACAAGAGAGCAACAAACGGTTTTCAAATTCATAATCTACACAAAAAGTTAGTGGGCCTGGATTGGTTTTCAAGTCCGGTTTTGATCTGAAGTGGTCCAAAAATGGAAGTCATGAAATCAAAGTCAGATTTTGGAAACAAAAATAGTGTCATTCGATTCCTCTAAAAGAGTAGATACAGAAATCATTAATGGATTTTGCCATAGGACATAAATTTTACTGCAATAGCTCTGTAAAACTGATCGAGTCGTTTCTTAAAAACCGATCACAGTGTGAGGAGATTGATGGACCCATAACGGGTTCATTTAAATCAAACTGTAAATTGTCTACTAGCGGAATACCACAGGGGTATATATATTCTGTCCCGCTATTGAGACTTAAATTTATTAAATAAATTTATAATAATTTATAATTACATTAATTTAAAATCTCCATATTTTCTATCAAATTTCGTTACTGTAATGTTCGCTGATGACAAGAGCAGTTAAAACGGCAACTAATAACGTAATAAACAGAATGTGTAAATGATTCTCTTGTAATAAATTATAATTAAATATAAACAAAACTAATTACATTCAATTTCCTTTTACTTCACATCTGATAACTCTGGTACCAAGTATCGTTTTGAACGGAAATATTTGAAAAAAGGAACGGACACCTAGGTCTTAGCGTTTAAATAGATGAGAACCTAACCTGGAAATCACATAGCCTACCTATTGAACCGTCTTCGCTTAGTGTGTTTTATTTTGCAAAATCTCCGGAAAATCTTGTCGGAAGAAGACAGATATTACATATTTTGCATTATTCCACTCTGTACTCAGGTATGGGGTTACACAGGGGGGCAACTCAACCGAACAAAGATTTTTCGCATACAAAAAACCCAGTTAGAATTATCTCAAACATCCCAAGGCATTTCTTGCCAAATATTGTTTGTTAAATACAATTCGCGAAAAAGGAAATTCGCACAGAATTGAAAAATATAGAACTTCAAAGTTCTCGAAAGGAATTCACTACTGTTCGGTTTTTCAACAAATTACCATCTAAAATGAGATTCCTTAATTTATAAACCTGTGATCGGGAAGAAAAAGGTTTTTTTTAAATAAAACATCTACTATATTCTGATCAGGAGTTCTTAAATTATCTTATAAATAATGCTCTTTAAATGTAATCTGTGTAGAATTATAACATTGTATATTATAAATGACAAACATGGAATGTCAATGTACAGTTTTAGTAAATTTTAAGTAGTAATTAAGCTTCCTAGCTATTTTCTTAGTGAAAACATAAAAAAATGTTCAATTGTTTGTTAAAATAGTTTTTAATGTAGGCCTTAAGGCTATTCGTATTTATTTGATTTTCATTTGTCTATTCCTTTTTTGGTCGCTGACAAATAAGATTTGATTTATTTATTTATTTATATTCCTTATTTCAGGCTTTCTTGTATGCATGACTAATTAACAGATCTATCAATATATTTTCTCTGCATTTTAAAATATGTAGGCCTAATGTAATTAAATATAGTATATATAAATATAGTACAAAAAATATGTACTGCGAATACTGTGGACTGAATCAAGTGTAGTCAACTAGACAGCGCACGGATGAATAACGCACGGATCAGTGTGCCAGCACTCATTTGAAACAGTGGTCTGCTAGACGTAGTCATAGCTTCATCCGGGCGTTCGCACAGATGAGTTGAAGTGAGAAGGTCCGGGCGCTATTTTCACCCGAATCCGTGCGCTGTCCATGGTCCAAGCATCACACGGACCATGTGCCAACCCCAATGCTTCTCCATTTGCTGCTTACTCGTCCGTGCAATGCACGGACATATCATCCGTGTGTCGCACGGACCATGTGCCATCAGCGTAATGCAGACGGTGGAGAATGATGATATATGAAAATGAGTGATGAAAAAATGCCAGACCTGACCGGGAATCGAACAAGGGATACCGGTGTAGAAGCCAGTAGCGCTAACCACTATGCCATCAGGCCAGCCCGAACAAATGATAGTATATGCAAATACCAATCAATGTTGACTTTACATAGTGCCAGAGGGTGATACCATATAATGTGTAATCCCTCATAAAATAACTCCCCTTTTGTTCAAGGATTCGGTTCCAGGACCTGTTCTGGCATCCTCCTAGCCACTGGCTGCCTCAAATCACTCCTCTCCATTGGTCAGTTACTTTTGCCCAGTCAAGGAATTGTTTTAAAATTAAGGGAGCAGAAATCTTGCCATACATCCTCATTTTTGAACCGATCCATTCTACTACCGTTCTTAATGTTTCTCAAAACATGCTTCTCTGCAGACTGGATGGAATTCTCATACGCTTTCTTCCGCACTCCCAGGGTCTGACTATCATACGTCAATGTTGGGCCAGCCACAGTGTAACAGATTTCATCAATGAGTAAGTTTGCACACTTGTCCTTTCAAATGCCGACGTATTGTAACACAAACTCTATTATATTTTTACTTTCTCTAGCCTATATGAATACATAGGAAGGAAAGTATTGTTTTCATGTAGATTTTTAGAAATCAAGTTTTCAGACCCCCTGAACCCAAAAAACATGTTTTTAGCGATTGTCTGTGTGTGTGTGTGTGTGTGTGTGTACAAAATATCTCAAGAACGGAACATCGTATGAACTTGAAACTTAACTTACATACCACTACCGGACCCAACACGAACATTTTCATCAAAATCGGTCAACCAGAAGTAGTAGTTTATTCGTGTAATTTTTCACTTTTTTGCGATTTTCTCAAAAACTGGTTCTACAATTTTTTTAAAATCGCCTGGTTTACTAAATGTTTTATGCTCTACAAGATAGGGCAGGCGCCATGTTTGCTGAAATCCTTGGTGAGGCTGTTTTCACTTAAAATAATTGTTTTTTTAAGGTTACGGCTTTAATATGTATTTTAATGCAAAAATTTATATATTAAAAAATGTAGAGAACTTAAAATTCTATAACTTTTATTTTTCAAACATTTTTTTTGTATAAACCTTAGTTCAGCAGTATTTAGCAATATTCAGGTTTTTTCTCACGAAATCGTGTAAAAAATCGAATTTTTAAAGATTTCAGTCTTATTATGCATTTTATGACAAAACAGTATAATCAAATTTATAGGAAATTGAAAGATCTACAACTTTTATTTAAAGCATTTTTCTCTACAGAGCCAAGTTTAGCATGAAAGAGTAATTTTCCGTATTTTTAAGCTAAACTGAGGTTGATTTTCACTTTACGTTTTTCACTCTTGATTAAAATAAGATTATGTTTTTTGAGGTTAGTTTTTATGTTTATTTCTAATGTTTTATTAATAATGTTTGGTTCATTATTTGCATTGGCAATAGAAAGTTGTGTGAGTGTTATACACCAGATTTTTTATTTTGTTTACTGGACATTTTCAAATTAAACTGATAACAATAATATTACAAAATCTAAAAAGGGCCTGTTGCAAATTATCTTTTCTTTCCTGAAAATAACTGCATCATCAGCGTAAATCATTGAATTCAAAACAACATCAGATTAGATGTATGATTCCTAAATCCGTTTTTTTTAAAATTTTAATCCATACAAAACTCAAAAAGAGTTCAGGGTAAAGCAGTAACAATATTATATCTTTTAACAAAGAATTTAAAAAAAATCACAAATAACAAATTGTCAATATGTTGACAAACTCTATCATTTATAAATTGCTTGAGTTGGTGACTTTCCAACTGGGTAAGACTTTCAACTCTATTTCAAATTCTTTTCACAATCAATATTACATACAACCTTTGTGGAATATAGGACATAATTTTGTTCTAAAATATGATGGTTTTATTTTAAACTATGAAATTCGGCAAAATTATTTTACCGTTGCTGACTTGCAGTGCTTGCTATTCAGTCTTTGTAGGAATTTACTGATCTTGGTAAACAATATAACAATAATAACTGATTTTAGTGTTAGTCATGTACAGGTGAATATCTGCTATGAACACTGACGGCTTGGTTAATATTGTTGTTAAAAAATATAGTTAACATGCGCTGTTGCTGCCGCTACAATTTGAATTGTCATTTGTAGTGGATGACGACATTTGATTTGTAAATTCATTTTTATAATTCATTTGATTTGTAATTCATTTGTAAACTTGTTTTTATGTACTTTGTTTTTTTTATATTTATAACCACCGTTTACTTGAGTAGGTGGTTATTTATTCCTAGTAGATAAGATATAATTTTGCATTTGTATAAAGTGGAATAAATAAATATTATTATTATTATTATTAAAATCAGAATGGTGCTGTCTTGTCAGATAGTCATGAGGCTTCTCCCGACCTACCCCATATATATCCATTTTCCATAAGCAGAAACGTTCATTTAGATATCAGTTAAAAAGTGTTGGTGATAGAAGTCACCCTAGTCTGACACCTTTGTTTGAATAAATAGGATCACTTAATTCTCCATACAAATACAGAACAATGAAAGTGCAGTAGTAATGTTCCTAGTGTACTATGTACCACATATTTTAAATCGTAAAGAAGAAGATAGAAAAGCTTAGCCTGAAATATAATAAAATTATTGGTTGATTAGAAGAAACACCTCCCTACATCCCATAATAAGCCCCAAATTTACAAACAAATTCTGAAGCCAGTATGGATGTATGGCATACAGCTATGGGGTTCCACTAGTCAGAGTAACTTCAAAGTAATCCAGAGGTTCCAAAATAAAATATTGTGGAACATTATCAATGCTCCATGGGTGGTCAGAAATGCAGACCTTCATAAAAACCTCAAGGTAGAATTTGTCTCAAATGAAATCAAGAGATCTGCACAGAAACATGTGAGCATCGAAGCTACACAACTTCTCGATAACTTGGACGCAGTGCACCAGCTCAAGAGAAAGAAACCGTTTAGCCTAGTTTACACGGGTCGAGTATTTTAGTCGAGTAGATTAGTAATTTAGTACTCGACTTGTTTCGACACGTCGTTTTAGTCGAGTAGTTTAGTTGCAGTCGCGTAGAACGGTCGAGTGCACAGTTTAGTAGCTTACCCCCACCACTTTGCAAACGTACTTTACGAGCGAGATCTCGCCTCCGTGGAGCCATAACAGTACTCTAAATTCGCTGTCTATGTTACACGTGCGGACAGTTACTAAATTACTAAATCACTCGACCGTTGCTACTCAACCCGTGTAAACTAGGCATTTAAGTTAGTGTACACTTATTGTTAAAATAGTGTAGTGCACATTATCTGGAACTATTATTATATTAGTAAATATTTGGAACAAAACAATTACAAACTGTTAACTTTTACGAATATTGTTGTCACTCATTAGCTAAAGGCTAGATTGCAGTAGTATTTTTAATAAAAATATTTTGGAGTAACTTGTGCTTAGTAGAAATTCCATCCTATTTGTTATACCCACTTAAATCATAAGTAATAATGCATGTTCATTACATAAGACAGTGAAATGTTAAATACTAAATAATTATTGCAATTAAAGGTAATGTTATGAAGAATCAGTAAAATATTAATTAAATGTTAAATCATGTTTAATAGCTTCCGACTTGGTCTTGAAACTACAATTTTAGAGATGGACTTTGATATTAGTCATGTGCAAAGCCTATTTTAAGGTTGTAGTCAACCCAGAAAATGAAAATCAAAACTACTGGCTATAATTTA
Organism: Catonia carolina; assembly: GCA_035578175.1. Classification (NCBI taxonomy): domain Eukaryota; kingdom Metazoa; phylum Arthropoda; class Insecta; order Hemiptera; family Achilidae; genus Catonia; species Catonia carolina. The sequence continues at coordinate 9,620,628 of JAQMRL010000004.1, forward strand.
TCATTATTTATTTTAAATGAAAGAGTAATTTACTAGTGATCTACCATTTTAACCAAGCCAAAAAATTAATTACAGCCCCTAATATAAGGGTGAGGTTGGAAAAGCGAGCTTTTATGGGGAATCAAAATCTCAGGAACCAAGAAAGATATCAACATGATTCTTATGCTACAAAATACAGAAAATTGCTCTCTATTATCTGTTTGTATGCTCTTGCATGTATTTTTTCTTACAAGAAATTTATTGAAAAAAAAAATTTTCAAAAATTTATTTTATGTATTCACAAATTATTTTTTAACTAAATCCCTATTAAGGTTTTTGTAATAAATATTCCACAGATAACAAAGCAAGAAATTATGAACATTTGAAAAAACATCATCCAAATATCTCTAATACTAACCAAAATATTTAATTTCCAAGAATGTACAATCATGTAAAAACCATATTCCCGGAAAACTTAAAGTTGAAGGAATAATTTTACTCGCCTTGCTGGTGTGCTTTATTTCAAACAGTTGTTTTTATAACATTTTGTCAACGTATAAACAAAGTAAACAAATGTGATTCAGGAAATTTTAAACTTCAAATAACTGCAAAAAACATCGAAGTTAAAAAAAAATTATCTTCTTGAGTTGACTATCCCCTTAAGTGCAGTGTAAGCTCAGTATAATTGAGATATTTAGACCTGATGCTTGCCTCTCCATATAGAACTCTTCACAGTAGTCGGTTTATAATGGTAGGGATGACCACTGTGGCATTTCTGCCATTGACGCTGTCCAAGTAACAGCTGCGGTAAATGAAAACTGAAAACATTATCCACTTTTACAGAATTCCTTTAAACAGAATAAGTTTTTTTTTTAATTAACTTCATTAATGAAATTCACAACTGTTACAAAAATAAACAACCAGTGAATATGATGGTGGGGGAAAGAGTGAATGAAATGACATTGAGAGCACCATCCACTCACATCTCATTTAGTTACTTCCAACTAATTCATCGTTTAATTAATTAATTTTTAAATAGCATATAACCATTTCTAAAACAGGAGATCCCTGATCCAATTCCTGTGTCTTTGAACTTTGTTTGGTAGATGATAGAATAAGTAAACAATGAATAATAACAAAGATACAACTACGGTTTTGTATTTTGTTGTTAGTCCTGTACGACTCGTTAACATTAAAAGAATAAAAAAACCAAGACAATAATTATTACTTATTCAAGTTGAACATTATCGTACACTAATTCCGCAGCTACAATTTTATTTATTCTTAAAGCTTTATCTAACTAGTAGTAAACTCAGTTGGGTCAGTTCATATAACTTTATTTTGTGCAGTTTATTAAAATTGTGAATGGGTTCGATTAAATGTTATTTTATTTCGATTCAATCAAAGAGTTATAGACTTGTGGTAAGTAAAATGTTTTCAGATTTGCTAGTAGCGTGTTGTTGTATTTGTTGCCGGTTGGAAAGAGATAGCCAACTTCCCCTCACTCACTAAGTTCCCGCTACTGTGAAGCATTCCCCTTCACAAGCTTCAGGTCCCAACAAATCTACTGTACATGGCTGTTAGTTTATAATATTTATCACTTTTATACAGGAAAGAATCACATCCAGTAAGAGATGGCTCAGATCATCATATCTAATGCACACCTGAACTGCACATGTTAATAATTCATAAACATATTGTTATCTTTTGTACCATTAAATGCTACTACATTTATTACATTACTTAGGTACATGATTTTTTTATGGTCCACCTGAAATTACCAAAATACCGTTGATTATATCTTCTACTGATTTTATATAATTTATAGATAATCGCAAGAAATAAAAAAAAAAAGTAATAATATATAACTGATATTGGTCTCAAAATTTAAATAATTTTTTAAAAAGAAATTTATTTAAAAAATTGGTCATGAATTTTTTTAAATTGTAATATTTTTTAAATTAATTAATTTGGCACAATTTTCATTTTAATTAACCAAAAAATGAACACAAACAAAACGAATAAAAACAATATTTTTAATATAATATATTATAAATTTCAAAAAAATATAATTACCTCATTAAATTTAATTTTTTAAATGTTTTGTCTTTAATAAATAAAAAAAAATAATAATAACAATACAGCACCCTGTTTTGTACATGATATTTATAAATTTTTATATAAAATATATACCAACAAATAAAATTATACATAATGTTCAAACAAAACAAACAATTTAAAACCCTGAAATAAATCTATGAATTAAAAAATAAACTATAGCAATACTATATCCAATACTATAATTATTAGATTCACAAATTTGCGAGCTTTCAAGTAGCGTCTGTCGTTGCCACATTTGTGGTAGTAGTGTTTACTATTATTGCTTTGAGTGAGATTAAGCGATAAAAATAATACCTTACCTATATTTATAAATAAATCTCTATAATACATTCTGCAGCCTGTATTCAATCCTATTGTAAAAATATTTAATTTTTCACTGACCTTTTACAGCTGCTGTATCACTCGCTGTTTTACGTTTTTTTTATAATCCTACTTATTAGTGACATCGGTGGATCCACCAACATCAGAGTAAACAAAATTGGAAATAATTTTTTTTTTAATTTATTAAAATTTACAGAAGATGTTGTATAGGTATCAGTTGAATTAATGTCCCATAGCCGAGCGAGTGAGAGGGAGGTATGTGGCATAACTACGCATGCACTCAAAGGTCTTTACCGTTGTAATCCAAATCTGAAAACATACTACAGTCGTTATCTTGCTTGTTAGTTTACTGCGTGCATAAACGCTTGCTCACAACAATGAGTAAAATTATGCAATGTTATTGGAATGGCGTGTATGGGTTATGCGAGTGAGAGCATTATCCATTCTCTCACTCCCACGGCTGGGGGACATTAGTTCATCTGAATACTATATCTTCTGTCATTAATTTTATACAGATGAAAATTTTAATCAATTTTTAAAAAAAGTTTAGTTTCAATTTTCTGAACTCTGTTGATGGTGGATCCACCGAAATATGTCGGTAGAAAGGATTATATAAAAGTGATACAGCAACTGTAACAGGTCAGTGAAAACTTATGTATGAGAGTTATCTCTAAAGTAAAGATGACGGAGAAATTTCTCTCCTTGATGTCGGTAAATGTGTGTCAGTGAAGGTCACGCTAGTAATACACATCCCATAATAATACATATTAGTATTACAGGATCCATTATGAAAGTGCGCATGATTCTGTTGTGATGCAACTACAGGGCATTCCAGCCCTGTAAAATCAGTCGGGAAATGTGGTGGGGGGACTGCCCTTCCAACACAACCGGTCCCCAATTTGGACCGAATGGTCTGAGCAGAAAAACGTGTCTCTATGTGAAGTGTTTTTTGACTTTGTAACACAGCGCGATGGAGCGTTCGTTTGAACAGAGAAATGCCATCAAGTTTCGCATGCGGCTTTGAAAGAATGCAACCAAAATATTTAAAAGAATTTTAAGCGTTTGTGCAGTACGATCAATAAATATATTTTTCATAAAAAATACGCATTACTTTCATAATGGACCCTGTATGCAGATCTTGAGTAACGCAATAGATTCGGTAAAGTGACAAATCAGACAGTTTCGCAATATTAAAGGAAAGATCGCATTTCTGTGATTCTGAATATAACTACATTTTAACTGTATATTATTTAATTATTTAAAATAATTTGATAATTTTGTTTTTAAAAATTGAAATTAATGTATAAACTCACTTATTTTATGGTAAAAGTAAGGGACCTAGTTAAGTAATCAAAATGTTTCAAAATAGTGTCGTTTTGGGACCGGTTCTCAATTACATTAATAGTGTGTGTGTGCGAGTGGGCAGTAGCAACTGGATGTAGATAAGTAAATCAATTGTTGTTGTAATTATAGTCAAGTTTAGTTTATGATTTAAGTTTTGTAATTAACTTAATTAATAGAATCTAATTGTATTCGTTAATAGTCTAAATTTAACCATTAATTATTATAAGTTTAAAGAAAGCCTGATTGGTTTTTATTATACCCAAATCCTAAAAGAACCTAGGCATACGTTTTACTATAAATATATATATATAGCCTAAAGAAATACAACTAAATTCCTGGAACTTATTTGCCACACCTTGTAGCTTAAAAAAATATGCTTAAAAAATGGCTTAAAAAAAGTTTGTTATTGACTTTTTTGCTGTACAAAGTTCCAATTACATTCAATATACATTCAAATACATTTAATTACATTCATTGCTTGGTTCCAATTACATTCAATAAGTGAGTTTATATTGTAATTATTAAAAAATACAGTTTTTTTTTAAATTTCTTGATAAAGTTAAATGAAACAGAAAAAACACAAAATAATAAACTTTTAAATTTACATGAATATAAAATACCAATTTTAAATACTCGTGAAAACAAATTAGATTAGAAAAACAAGTTGAAATTAAAAAATAATTAAAAGGTCAGTTAAGTCAATGGTTGCCAATACATGATCCATGGACCACTTTGGGTATTCTGCTTTCAAGGAGTCAAAAAGAGCTATCAATATCACAAAATAATAGAGTATGAACAATTATAAATATGTCTAGATTAAAGAGAAGAGTAAAGAGACAAGCATAAAAATTTAATTTAAAAAAAACCCGACACAAAAATCCTTCCCATGTGTCTGCAAGTGTATTGATGCAGGGAACAGTATTTCGAAGAATAATACCAATTTGTACCAGTACAATCAATAAATCTATTTTTCATAAAAAATGCGCATTAATTTCATAGTGGACCCTGTATACTCTACAAAATTATAAACAAAATAAAAATGTGGCATGTCTGGAAAGTAAGTACCATTTCCTTCTAACGCCGCCACAGCACTACTGTTGATATTACACGCATGCAATCTACTTTCCCTAGTTCATTACCTCCACGCTGACACCATTACAGTTGATTAGTCTAGCGTTTTATGTTTACCATGGTCATTTACAATGTTTAAAACAATCAATGAAACTGCTGCCTGTGAGATTCATTCTGTTATCCGGTTTTTGAATGCATGTAACATTAAGGTAGCCAAAACTTTTGGTAAATTACAGAGATTTACGGAGGCTTGGGTAAACAAGCTGTGTTCCCACTGGGAACTAAAAGTACACAAAACAAAGTGACTTGACTGTGCTGTGATTACCTCCACATAAAATGCGAGCTTGGTGGTATGAGCTTTGAATGTGATTACAACAAAAACCTGCTGTAAAGTTATGGTTGTTTTTACAGGCGGAATGTTTCTTAGAGGAAAATTTAGTTAAGCTGGTCACCCACTAAGACAAGTGCATGAAAAATAGTGGAAACTATGTAGAAAATCAGTTAAAGTTCTGATTGATCTTTTACATAAATATAAATTAGTTTTGAAAAAAATAAGCAAATATTAAAACATTTCTACAACACTTTAGAAGGGATTAAAAAAACCAGATTAAAAGCACATGGCTGCACCTAGATGTAGTAGATCATTCTCCCACAAAGTGGTTTCGGTAGAAACCTTCCTAAATCAGTTCCTTTGATGGCATCTGCATCAGAAGTTCAATTTGATCACAGCGTTGTTTTCTCCAGTCTGTTTAAAATTTTGTTTGCCGCTTAAAAAAATCAGCACCAGAACCTTACAAGATGCTTACGTGGTGAGATAAGAGTTGAAGATCAAGCTATTTGAGTGAGTTGGGTAAGCTGATTCAGCAGAAAACCCGTGAAAAAATATCTAATATCAGTAGGTGAAGAATGATCAGCACTTTACTCAGCAAAATTCACAACGTATTTCAGAAGAATGGTATCTACTCTGGGGGTAAATGTTTCTAAAAACTACTATTCATTTTTTGAACTTCACGTAGTTCATAAAACAATAAATTAATTTGAAAACTGAATACCAATTTTGTTTAAATATAATCACAAGACTTTTATCTTTAATACAATCTATGTAGTTCCAAGAAAATAAAAAATTTAAAAAATCACCAAGGGTCTGCAATTCTCAATGAGATTGCTTAATAGTCATATTGGAAACCATTGATATACATGAAAAATTTAACAATTAATTTTTTTGTTAACATAATAATAAAATTAATAGTGATATTTTAAATTTACTAAACATTTAAAGAAGGCAGTCATTTTAAACAATTTACAATTTAAACTTTATTTACTTATTTTTTTTATTTATTTACTAAATTATTTTAATTTTTTATTTATTTTTTAATATCATACAATTTATTAATAAGAAACTTTTTCAAAATTATACTTTTTTTTATTAATACTATAAAATTAACAATATTAATTAAAAACTTCCCAAAATTGGACACTTGTTTTAAAATGAAAAATTGTCCATAATTATTACAACGTAAAATGAATATTTAATAATACAGTACACCCTGATCGCTCATTTTTGAACCTTCACTAAAAGATTCGCAGTGAACTAACAGATCTGTTCAAGGCTAGATTTCACATAACAATGAAATTATGGGAGAAACTAATACATAAAGTTGTAGGGCGGGGGCAAAAATAATTTTTCATGCATCTAACGGCTTAAGAACAGCTTTTAGATGTCTAACAATCAGATAATACAGGGTGATTTTTTAGTCCTGTTACCCAATTGTTAATGTCTGGTAATTTTTTTCTAAGACAGGGATATTTTGTTTTGTGACACAAAGTTGGTAGCCCTACTCAACCGGTATAGATACGACAGTTTGAGTTGATTCTCCTTGAGTTGCGTAAAATTTTGTGCTGTTTCCAGTTGTGTTACGAACAGAATGTCTTTTACCCTAGAACAACGGGTTTTCATTCTTGAACAATATTTTGCTACAAAATCGTATGCGAGTGTAAAATAATCATTTCAAATTAAATTTTTTGGTGTTCCTCCACTCTATTCTAGTCAATTTCTAGGCTAACTAACTGATTTTTAGAGGCAGGTATTGTTTGCAGCAGAAAACGTAGTGGTCGACCAACTCTCTTGACAGATGACGTTAAGAGAATGTGAAAACAAGATTGCTCAATATTCTCCATGGAAAAGTTTACAAAACTTTCCTCGCATGTTGATTTGTCATGTTCGAAAGCTCAGAAAGCTGCTAAAAAATTGAAATTGTATCCGTATCACATACGATTAGTTCTAAAGCTTCAGCCTCCAGATTTAAACAAGAGATTGTTTTAGGATAAAAGACATTCTGTTCGTAGCACGACCGGAAATGGCACAAAGTTTTACACAGCTCAAGGAGAATCAACTCACACTGCCATATCCATACTGGTTGAGTAGGGCTACCAACTTAGTGTCACAAAACAAAATTTATTTTTTTTAGAAAAATATTACCAGACATTAACAATTGGGTAACAGGACTAAAAAATCACCCTGTACCAACTGATAATAAATTTTAGAGTATGGACTGGAGATTATTGATGAGATACATCAAGGAAAAAATAGAGGCTTGTGAGATGTGGTGCTACCGTAGGATGAGGTGAATTCTGTGGACAAGCAGAATAATAAATAGAGATGTGCTTGATACAATGGACAAAGAATGTGAGTTGGTTGGAACGTTGAATAACAGCAAACTTCAATACAGTGCCTGTCAAAAGTTTAAGGACACCCATGAAAAAATACAAAATTTAATTCTTCTTACAAAAGTTTTCCTGTGATCTTTCTGCAGGTTAAGACACTTTACCACACCCCACATTTGCCATTTCACGCTGGTATTCACCGACTTGCGGCCGATTTTTAGATTTTCAAGTTAAAAAATTAACCTAAAACTTGCTATTAGTAAACCTAACAGCATAAATGACAAGTGGCAGGAATCAGTTGCTTCGTTAATGCTACCAGCTTCTCAGATCCCGATCGAACGGAAATGGCTGTTTGAAATTAATACGGCAGCAATTACGAACACAAGCAAAGTTAGCGAAACGGGTTTTTTTATCTGCAGAGTTAAAAAGTGATGAATTCAATCCTGTGACCAAGATTATTTATTAGATTTTTTTTTAAAAGAGACTGGCCCAAAGTGCCTTTCCTGGAAGCCTATACGAGGGTCGTTTGAAAAGAAAAAAGAAAAATTGGGTGCTGCCCACGGCAGCTCGTCAGGTACAGGCTGACAGGTACTGGGGAAATAAAATACCCAGGGTGGACTGAAACCAGCATCCCCAACTAATGGTCCAGAGGCAGAAGAAGATGGTTTCCCAACGGAAAAGGAGTGGATGAGTCTAGGAGGCAGGTCTCTAAATGAAACCCAGGGCAGGACCAGAAGCTCTAAAGTGGCAGCTGCACTACTAGTCTTTCCTGCAATCGGGCTAGTAGCCCATTCAGCGAAATTTACATACTTCAATCACTCAATAAGGAAAAATCAAACAGGAGTTGTGAGAAAGATCTACTTTTTAATTAATTTTATCACTGTATTATAAGTTTTGATTCAATAAAACACATATTTACAATATGAAAACATTATATATTTCTTTTACAAATGATTGTATTTATTTAAACCATAACTTCAAAGTATTTAGGGTATTTGGTTAAATTTCCAAGCAATATAACCTCTTGATTTAGAGAAGGCAAAGGTGGTGGGTTTCAGGGCTACAAATCATCTCAGAATTATTCAGATTTGAACACAAAAAAAAACCTTAGAACAGGTATTTATTAATTTACTTGGGTAAATAAAGTGCACAAGGAGATAGTTGAGAAGTTTAATCACACCTTAGTTTTGCAGTGTTAATTTACGGTTCGAAGAACTGGATTATTTATGTCCGTTATATATATATATATATATATATATATATATATATATATATATATATAAATCCTTAATATGTCATGGTTTTGTAAAACTGCACTAAGACAAAATTAGCTAATTTTATGTTCACTGTTTGTTGTACAATGCAAGTTAATAATCGTGACATAAAATACAAAGATTTCTAAAAATTTCAAGTATTTGGAGAGGTCCATTAATGGGAAGTTTCACTGTAACCAATAAAATTATTAAACCTATCATACAATCAAAAAAAGAAGAATATCAGATTTAAAAACTTAATAAATAAATAAAATAATTTCAAATCGATAATAAATTGCACAGTTAAAACAATTTTTAAAATGACAATATTTTCTTTTGCTAAAGTTTATCCACATAGTAAAAAAATAAAATTTTGGCCTAAATATTTTTATCAATGTCAACAAGATAAAGGAACAAATATATTTTTTAATACATCTGAATTAGGTAGATGAGAAATTTATTCTAATAATATTTATTCTAATTTATTTTATTTAATGAAACACTTCTCTACCAAATTCATGTTAAAAGAAAACATAGCGAAAACAATGTATGATATTATTATACTAGTAAACATGAAACTGCAAGCCTGGATCTAGTTAGACAGTAATGCATTGTTGCCATATTTGGCAGAATGTTAAACAAACTTTTTATCTTTTATTATTATCTTATTATCATAAAAATGAGAAATTTAATTTTGTTCTTGCTTCAGGATCGTTAGCCAAATTTTAAAAAAACTTAAAAACATTACTGATTATTTCTTTACTATGTTTTCTAAGGTCTTTCTTTCGATAACTATGGTCGCTGTTCAGAATCGATTTACCGGGTTGTTCGTCAACATCACTGAATAAATTCATATTTACAACTAAAAATACATTCAATACATTGAAAAAAACAAATAAAATTTTTAAACCTTTTAACAAAAGGATTTATTACACAATTAACCCTTTATAGGACAGTACAATGGGGAAAAATATACATGTTGTAAAATGCTAAATTTTGTTTTATAGGGACTTGAATAATGTATTTCTAGTGCCAGAACAGTAGTCTTTTTCTTTTTTTTATGTCAAGCCCTGGTAAGTATGCTTACCAAGGAATGTTTATTGAAATGGGAATCACATAATATTTAGTGGTAAGAATGCTTATTAAAACACCTTGTAGCCCTATATAACAGAAAAATGTGTCGAATAACTTATCTTAACTTTACATCACCATGAATGCTTGCCTTCCCGTAAAAAACTGGAATTTTCTAAGCACTGTACAAAAGTAACAACATGGTAGCGTACACTAGTATGAACCCTTACCACATTCGTGTAACTCACAAAGCAAAAGTTCGCTGCGCGGTAATTTCAATATGTGGATAGCCTACTTACCAGAGAACATCTATAAAACCATAAAAATGCCAATAAGGTTCAACTGCATAGCTTATTCTTAAAAAAAATTGACCTTATGGCCAATGGTAAGTGTACCTACCACAGACCTATAAAGGGTTAAATGGTAGACAAAATAAATAAATTTTTAAAACGAAAATGACTTTAAAAAAAACAGCACACAAACGTTACAAAACATTGTGTATGTCACAGTTGGATTGAACTAACTGAGTGAAGCAATTCCAATCCCACGGGTAGGGTGGGTGGTTTACTCATTGGTAAACAACATACATTCATAGTCATACCGCTAAAGAAAGTCTTCTGTAGAACTCATATTATGCACTTGCCCATATATTATATACGAGATACGTTCGTAAAGTAAGTTCCGTTTTGAAATAAAAAAAGAGCAAGTACAGATACATCAATGAAATTTATTTCATAAAAATCTACAACTCTTAAACTATTTTTCGACATAACTCCCGTGATTTTCCAGGCATTTATCATAGCGTGGTACAAGCTTTTGTATACCCTCTTCATAGAATGCTGCCACCTGCGTAGTTGCCTGTATGAGTTAAACCAAAACAAATCTTGACATCTCGAGAAGTCATGTGTTCAGTGTTTTGGGACAGAAAAGGAATTTTACTGATTGATTTTTTCCTGCGAGGTCGAACAATCAATAAAGAAGTTTAATGCGAGACTCTCAAGAAACCCCGCCGTGCAATACAGAACATGCGCCGAGAAATGCTCATGAAAGGCGTGGTTTTTGTTCATGACAATGCCTGACCACACACTGCGAATGAAACAAAAAGACTCCTTCAGGAGTTTGGCTGGGACTTGTTCGACCATCCTCCGTACAGCCCTGACCTCGCTCCTAGTGACTTTCATTTGTTTCTGCATCTGAAGTCTTTCCTTGGCAGTCAGCGGTTAAACAGCAATGAAGAGCTGAAAGAACAAGTTACCTCTTGGTTGACTACACAGGCGGCAGCATTTTATGAAGAGGGTATACAAAAGTTTGTACTACACTATGACAAATGTCTGGAAAATCACAGGAGTTATGTCAAAAAATAGTTTAAGAGTTGCAGATTTTTATGAAATAAATTTCATTGTTGTATCTGTACTTGTTCTTTTTTTATTTCAAAACAGAACTTACTTTACGAACGTACCTTGTATAATATGCATTTTATGTATTTGCCCATTTTTTCATACAAAAACCTTATAGTATAATTTTAAAATATTTAGTGTAATAACATATTTAAAAAATTCTTTAAAACCATAATAAGACATATTATAAATGTGGATAAACCATTAAATAAAACAACGACAATATACAATTTGATTAAAAAGATTTAACGATTAACAAGGAAATGTAAATATATATATATTTATACATAAGTTATTTATATATATAAAATAACAAATTAACGATATAATCTAAATTTCAAAGTACAAATTCTACGATGATAGATTAATTATAATAATAATAATGATAATATTAAATAACAATATAATACTGGAGGAGTTAAACTACAAATCTACAAATTAAAAGTAATGAGAGAAGGTACAACAGTTAATTAATATTAATATATATGTAATTAATTAATTAATTTGATCATTTAATTAATAATATATGTATATATTAAATATATGTTATCTTAAGACTTAATAATAAATAGTAGTATCACCAGATTCCAATACTTAGTTGGGAGTTTGTTTTTAATTATTAGTTTACTTATTAATTAATTTTTCAATTTAGAAAATTACAGCTGTTGAAATCAATTTATTAATCAATCTGTATTCATATATTTAATAAGTATGATCGGTTGGTTTTTTTTTTAAATAGATAATTTCATTAGTCACATCATTAGCTTGGTGATTAACTACGTACAATAACATTCTGTCCATCCAGAAAGTAACAGCCGTTGTTACCTAGTGCATGAAATAGTGGAGGGAGGAGGGAGCACTGCCATTTTTATATCAGTGTCCGCAGTGATTTAGTGCGCTTCCAACTGCATATGGCGGAGCACAACACTGCAATCTCAAAAACATGAATGCCGCAATAGCAAATGACACCAAATATAAAAAGTGTGGTGTTTTAAGATTTTTACGGGAAAAATGTCACACTGCAGCTGAAATTCATCGTGAATTGTGTCCAGTTTATGGACCAAAAATTATAAATGAAGGTATGGTTGGTCAGCGAAACTGTTTTGTAAAAATGGAAGGACAAACATTTATGATGAAGACAGAAGTGGTACGGCTTCTCTTATCAGTGAAAAGCTAGCAGCTAAAGATGATGAAAAAGTTTATGCTGGTTCACAATCTCAGAACTATCTGATCAATTTCCTGAAGTTTGTCGGAGTCTTGTACATGAGATCGTTACAGAAAAACTAGGCTACTGGAAGTTTTGCGCTCATTGGGTACCAAAATTGCTGACAGACATCCACAAAACCAAACGAAGGAGTTCTACAAAAGACATTCTTTAGCGGTATTGAAGGAGAAGAATTTTTGAACAGTATTGTAACTGGTCAATAGAAAAAGTTAGAGATTTTAAATATTTAGGATGCAAGAATTCCTATAACAAAAGATTATAAGGTGAGTGAAAAACTGGTAAAAATAAGCGCTGTTTGCGGTTCTTTTTGCAGGACAATAGGAAAGAAAATGAGAAAAAACACTCGAATGAAATTTTATAGAGCAATGGCTGTACTGCTCACAACATATGGGAGTGAAACATGGGTCTCATTACAGAGAAATAAATTTCGTATCTAGGCTGCTGAAATGAGATTCTTGCGAGAAGTCAAAGGTTGTACCCGGTTAGATAGATGACGTAACAAAGCTATCCGCGCCGTGTTAAATGTTCAGTCACTGTTGGAAACGTTACGAATATATTATAAGAGAAACTGGTCCAACCATTTACTTCGCATGCCAGCTCACAGACTTCTTCTGCGAGCATGGAAATATAAACCTAGAGGGAAGCGACACTTGGGAAGACGTAAAAAGAGATGGATGCCAGAACAGGCCAATGAGCCTAATCCTTGACAGATGATGATTGTAACTGGTATAGGGACGTATTGTTTCTGCAAGCAAGCCAAAGAAAGCTCGTCAAACGTTGTCAGCGAGAATGAATATGGCTACGATGTTTTGGGATGCTAATTTGGGTTTTGGGTGGTAATATATATACAAAGCGAAATACCTTTTACAAAATAGACAAACAGAATTCATTACAACAGTATATGTTGCTAATTCCAACACTAAATTGTTTCAATAAAAAGCCTACTTATGCAGTTTAGAAAATACATCAATAAATTTACCAAAAGCTTTAAAAACTAGTCATCATTTAAATTTTTTTTAAAATCTAACAAAATAGTTGATTGATGAAATATTTTACAGTGTACAAGAATTCCTCTGTAAATAGCTTTTTTTGGTGGAAAAATAAATAAATTTCTAAGTAAACGCTGAGGAAAATTGTGTATTATTTGATAGAAATGATTGGAAGGTGTCACTTATTGGAGTAGAAAGAAGTAAGTAGTGGTAATAAATGAATTGCTAAGAAATAAATTTAAGATATTATTAATATTTACGCTTATTAATTTTATATTGATAAGACCTATGCCTTCTTTTCGAAATCTCCTGGATGTAGTTAAAATAAAAAAGTCACTCATGTGTGCAGTCGGCCTAAGAGATGCAAACTAGCTTTTTTAAAATGTAAGAAAAATTTTAATCTTCTTAATTATTCTCACCATTCCAAACACATAGTAGCTCTATTACTGGTAAAATTCTTGATAACTATTTAATAAAATTATGAAACTTTTACAATCCGATGTAATCAAAAAGTAAGAAATTTGCTTTGGTGGCCCTGTGTTCTAACTATACTGTAAAGCGAAGGTGTTAATTTCGATTCCCGAATTTGATCTCAAAAATTATTAAACCCACCTTTCGTTAACCCGAAGCAGTTGCTAACGACCAAGATATTGATACAACTTTACATAAATTTAAAAAATGAAGTACAAATTTTTTAACAAAAAGTTTTATCTTTAGGTACCCTGCCTAACCATTGTAACTTAACGTTTTACCCTGCATCTAAATCTTTCATTTTAGAATAATAAATTTTATTCTAGAATCGTTAAGATTACAATGAAAATTGAATTAGAGATAGTTTAAAAAAGGTATTTGTTAAAAACTGAGAAAAACAGTTTCAACAGCAATAAAATTCCAAAGAGAATTGATCAAAGAATACGATACTATTATTGATAAGATGAAACAGGAAGAATCATAATGATAACAAGAACAATATAGACGATAACCTTCATACTTAAAATAGAACAAGACGTAAAATATAAAACAAACCAACAGATTTTTCTTTTAAACGTGTTGTATAAATTCGGGATTTAAAAATGAGAAACCCATAAATTCGGTTTGATCTAAATTCATCATGAATAGCTTATCAGTCGGCGTCAGGTCCGTTTTCTCCGACGTGAATTGTTTATCGAAGTTACTTACATCTTTACGATGTTTCTGAAACAGAAAACAATTTAACGATTTCATGAACAGAATTATAATTTATCGTAATTACTTTTAATAAACCTTTTTACATATACAGGTGGTACCACCCATAACTGGCAGGTGGAAGGTCAAATTATTCGCACTCGATCTGCTATAGTCCATGTAATTTCAATAGAAGCTTCCGCAATAAGTATTTTCACTCCCACACATGTAAAGAGGTTGCAGCAGTTTGTATAGTGTGCTGCAAAACGTACTACTACTTCCATACTCTTGAATATAAACAAATGAGTAATAGGCACAAATCACCATCTATTTTTAATTTTTACTTTTATTGGTATATTACTTTAATGTCAAAAAAATACTTTATAAATCAGAATGTCAAATTCTTTTAGTTAATTAATTACAGATTGTATTATACTCTGCAGTGTTAGCTTTTATAACTGTCAACACAAAATGTAAGGCTGTTTCTATTTTAAAGACATTTATAAAAATATACATAGTCTTTTATAAATGTATATGATTATATTATAGTACAAATAAATTCACCAGTTCAGTTTGAGTTTCCGTTCAGTGCACAAGAGATTAAAGTGTACGCAGTATCGGTCAACGATGAGTGAAACATGAAAAACAACCCGTGTCGTTAACGTCTCCTCATAAGAAGATACCTCACAAAAAATGGGTCACCGGTGTTGACAGTTTCGATGAGCAATGCAATCGCAGAACAATAACCAAGTTTTTTGAACGTGGGGAGTACCCTACATGCGAAAAGTTAGAAAAATTTTAAAAGAAAAAATTGGGTACACGGGGTCCGTTAAGTCTACATGGAGAATAATTAAAAATTTGGGGTACAGTTAGAAGAAAGGTAATGACGGTAGAAGGTTTTTCATAGACCGTACGGACATTGCGTCATCTTGGATTAAATTTCTTCGGAAGATGCAATCGATACTAAAATAGGATTATACAATTAAACACAATGAATTACTTAAAAAGAATTAAATTCATACGAAAGTATTAAACACTGGTAACAATTTAGAGGCATACTTTTCTATCAACCAGTACATATGCTGACAACTCGGAATAAACATAGGAGGCAAGTAGAGGGAACGTGTACAGTGCAAGCTTCTATTAAAATTACATGGACTATAGTTCCAGGGCTATAAAAAATTTACCTGTTTCTTATTACACGGTCAGCCAAATATATGACTGAAGCATTTTAAGAACAGAAGAGGTACAGTTGTAAAAGACACTGTACCATAATGTACTATGAATAGAAGCTTCTGTAATAGGTGTTTGCTGTCGCACACTGGTAAAGTGATTGCAGCAGTTTGTATAGTGTACTACTACAACCGTATTCTTCATTATAATCAAATAAGTAATACGCATTATGTAAAATTACTATAATTTTTTTCTTTCTCTTGCCTATATAAATATATAGGAAGGAAAGTATTGTTTCTAAGTCAATTTTTCGAAATTGAGTTTTCACCAGATCTACACGTTTTCAGACCACCTGAATCCAAAAAACATGTTTTTAGGGATTGGTCTGTGTGTATATGAACACTTGCCAATGCAAATAATTAACAATAAACCTAACATTAGTAATGAAACATTAGAAATAAACAAAAAACTAACCTCTAAAAATATAACCTTATTTTAATCATGAGTGAAAGACGCTAAATAAAAATCGACCTCAGTTCGGCTTAAAAATACGGAAAATCACTCTTTCACGCTAAACTAGGCTCTCTAGAGAAAAATGCTTTATATAAAAGTTGTAGATCTTTTAATTTCCTATAAATTTGATTATACACTTTTGTCGTAAAATGCATACTAAGGCCAAAATCTTTAAAAAATCGTAGGACCAGTTTTTGAGAAAATCGCATGAAAAATCACACGAATAAACTACCACTTCCGGTTGACCAATTTTGATGAAAATGTTCGTGTCGGGTCCGGTAGTGGTATGTAACTTAAGTTTTAAGTTTCAAGTTCATACAATGTTCCATTCTTGAGATATTCTGTTCACACACACGCACGCACGCACGCACGCGCGCGCGCGAACACACACACACACACACACGCACACACACATACAGACCAACCGCTAAAACATGTTTTTTGGGTTCAGGGGGTCTGAAAACCTGTAGATCCGGTGAAAACTCGATTTTGAAAAATCGACATGAAAACAATACTTTCCTTCCTATATATTCATATAGGCAAGAGAAAATAAAAAATAGGTATTCTTTTTTAGTTTTTATTTTTACACTTATCATAATCGAGAATTGAATTCTTGTTTCTTGGTATTAGAATTGGTGCCGAGAATTGAATAATACCGGTATTGACACATTACTACTTTCAGTAACCTCTCTCTCTTAACCCTTTATAAGGCAGTACTACGGGGGAATTCGTATATCTTGTGAAATGTTAAATTTTGCTGTACAGGAGCTTGAATAATGTATTTCTACTGCCAGAACATTAAGATATATCTTTGTTTTGATGTTAAGCCCTGGTAAGTATAATTACAAAGGAACGTTTATTGAAATGGAAATCACATAATATTTAGTGGTAAGAATGCTTATTAAAATAACTAGTAGTACCAAACAATAACAAAATAATGTGTAGAATAGCTTATCTTAACTTTATATTAGCATGAATGTTTGCTTTCCTATAAAAAAGCTATAATTTTCTAAGCACTGTACAAAAGTAACAACAAAACAAAGCTGTCGCGTATGCTGTTATGAATCCTTACCACATTTGTGCAACTCACGAAGAAAATCTTCGCTACGTGCTAAATTCAAAATGTGGATAGCCTACTTACCAGAGAACATCTACAAAACCATAAAATGCCAATAAAGTTCAACTGTATAACTTATTCTTAATAAAATCGACCTTATTGCCAGTGGTAAGTATACTTACCTAAGACCTATAAAGGGTTATTAATTTCCTGTATTCTATAGTAAGGCATGCATCTGGTTTGGATTTAACAAAAAATATTACCACATATTTTGCAGTAATATAATGTTTGTAGTAAAATAAAACTTTGCCGAATCAAACAAAGCTCACAATTCTGCAGAACTTTTAAATTTAAGTATAAAATTCGTAATGATTTTTTTTAAAGAGAAAAATTGGAATCACAAAGGCTTTTTAAGTAAGACGGGATAGCCCTAACCTATCAATAATTATAATACACATACTTATTTATTTATTTGAATTGAATTGTTTGCAACAGGCCAACTACGGCCCAATTACAGACTCAATATTTCATTACAGAGCAAAGAAAATATTCAAAAGTAAAATGAGAAGAAAAGAAGAATACAAACAAAATTAGTCAATAATGCAAACAGAATTAAATATACATAAAAAGTATTATACAAACAGATTTTGCAAATAATTTACCAATCAATTAATCAATTAGAGGTCCAAAACAAAAAACAAAAAAAATTAACACACACATAAACGTTATTGCTTCAGAACTTAAGTCTTGAAAGACTTAAGAATGGCTGACCTGTACGATGCTCGGCTCTGATAAAATGGATCTATTGTCGCAATTCTGTCCATGATGTTATAATTTATTACCATGCAGTTATAATAAGCTGCATAATTAGTGGAGGAAGATTTGTGATAAAACATATTTTTTGAAGTTATAAAAACTTGGGACGCGAAAAGGGGGATTTTTCCAAGCGTATAAGAATCATTAATTGTTTAAAATATATTAGTGAAACTAATTGACACCTATTTTCCAGTGTTTGCATTCAAAAGGTATCTGGTAAAGCATTATATGGCATTGCAAAGGAGTAGATACAGTTCTGCTTGCAGAATAAATAACGGAGGAATTTGATCTGAAGTTGCTCTATGGCATGAATGTGAACAACGTAATATGGACTCCAAATAAAGGAACCAAATTCTAAAATTGACATGACAAAAGAAAAATAAAGGATTTTCAGAGCAGCTACGCTATTTAATTCCCATAATTTCCTTTAATAAAACCCAACAACCGATTAGCTTTCTTAGTAATGTTAGTTATGTGGTTATTAAAAGATAAAACTGAAGCGAAGATTACGCCCAGATCCCCACTTCAGAGACCCGTGTCAAAATTTTATTATTCATAAAATTATAATTAAACTCAATCGTAGTTTTTTTCTTGCTAAAGGACATTACTGAACACTTTGATACATTAAAAACTAATTTATTCTTCATCGACCGAACCATAAGATTATCCAGGTCCGCCTGTAACAGCAACACGTCCACTAAACAACATACAGTAATGTATGTGTATTTATGTGTACGGATAAATTGATTTTTTTAAATATAGTTTTTAATTTCAATTCGTTTACTGTTTTTTAACTTCCATGTTACTGTATGTCTAATCTTGCAATGTTTACGTTTTCCATGTTTTATTCAATTTTTCATTAAAATCTATTTTACTTTGTTCTAAAGACAATAATAAATAATTAATTATGCAATAAATTCAGTACTTTTATTAACTGGTTGTGAATTTTGAAATATTTGTGAATTTACAATCTCCATCTATAATAAGCAGGCTTGTAGAATTTTGGTTGACCACTCACACTGTTAAATTGTCTAATTTGTCCTGACTATCTTCAGTAAAATTACCCGAATTCGATAATCTGGAAAAACCTGAAATTTGGCATCACCCGAGTCCTGAAAGTGCCAGATTAAAGAGAGGTTACTGTATTTGGTTTCTCATCAGACAGACAATCAGAAAACGAGTTAAGCAATTCAAAACTAACTCACAAATGAACTGAACGCCAACAATATTTTGGTACCACTCTTGACTAACAACTACTAAATTCATAAAAAAAAAAAAATTGAAGTGACTCACAATTTTCGGTTTGAATGGAGGTTGAACTTCTCTGTTTTCAATCCGATCCCAGTCGATACGTCTGAAGAATGCGTGTCCACGAACGTCTTCTTCGCCTCTTGCTCCACAACCCAATCTTTTCGTCGGATTTTTAGTCAAAAACTAAACAAATTATTATTATTATTATTTTATTATTATTATTATTGTCGATTTCTATCCCTAATTTGTTTGCGTTACAATCTGTTCAATTCAGAACAGTAAGCGATCCCATGACCCAATTAGATGAGGATGACGTGTAAGTGAGGTGTAGTCTTGTACAGACCCAGTGTAGTGTGACTTTTTAGTATTGCCTATTTCATTTTATTTATTTAGTTGAAATAATTAAAATGTTGAGGGGAACCGGTGTTCAGTTGAGAGCTGGTCCAGCAACGCTAAGGGACTTGGTTTCCAACTCTGATGGTGTAAAGACGTGTTTCTTTGTTTCTCTTGATTTTGAAGTGTAATATGTAACTAAGTAATAATTAAAGTCTGGTTTTTATATACGAGGGTTATTCGGAAAGTAAGGTCCGATTTCTAAAAAGCTATGTAAGATTTTTTCAAAAAACCTTTTTTATTGTATTTGTTACATCTTTCTTTATTTTTCCACATAGTTTCCATTTGTACTCGTATTTAAACATTTATCATAACGTTCAACAAGCTTTTGTATGCCTTTATCATAGAAGTCTGCCGCCTGTGAGGATAACCAGTCTTGAACAGCTTCTTTCACGTCGTCATCTGTGCCGGACCGCTTGCCACTGAGAAACTCCTTTACGTAGCGAAACAAGTGAAAATCACTTGGTGGCAAGTCTGGACTAAACGGCGGGTGGTCAACCTGTTCCCATCCAAATGATCTGATCAGATTTTGCGTTCGAGTGGCAGAATGGGGCCTGGCATTCCCAACGTGAACACAATTTGTGAAATTGCAAATTTTCAGACACAATTTTGTACAAAGTTGTTCTGCTCACATTCAGAAACTCCAATGATAAACTTGAAATTGTCAATTGCCAGTCTTCACGAATCTTTTCTTTCACAGCATTAACCAAATCTTCAGTCACCACTGATGGTCGACCTGATCGCGGTTCATCATGGACATTGTCCCGTCCATTCTTAAAATTTCTCACCCACTTACGCACTTTGCTGTCACTCATCGCATATAGGACGTACACTTCAGTTATCTGGCGATGAATTTCTCCTGCTGAAATGTTCCTTGCTGGCAAAAACCGTATAACGAAACGAATTTCACAGTCGGCGGGCTGATCAATTGTTTGAAACATTTTGAACTAATACTGTAAACAGCACATTGCAACAATACGAATGCAAATAGTGTCGTTTTCAACGCAAGGCATGCCTGGAGTCGACGCGCATGCGCAATACGATGTTCGCGTCACATTTGTTTAGTTACGGAGATTCGGACCTTACTTTCCGAATAACCCTCGTATATATTTTGGTAACTAATAATGTTATAATGTAATAAGTTCGGTAATATTGTAATTTAAAAATTATGTAGTTCTTTAAATTCTTTTAAAATAATGTGTTTTATTTATCAAATAGCCGTCGTAAATAAACTGGTGATCACTGGTATTCTCGCTATGAATAAGTAAGTGTTAATTAATTTTCAATAATGTATTCATATGTTAATATAATTTAATTTTATAATGTCCTGTATAATTATTAATTAGTTATTTAGTTTGGTTTACAATTAAATACTGTAAATATCACACGAGTCTGTTGTCGTCAGTTTATTTCTCTGTCGCCTACTCACTGCATGATGCGAGTACTTTTGAATTCCTAATTACACTTTTTAATAATAAACATATAACTTATAATTATAATCTTAAAAATAAAATTTAAAAATACTATTACAAATATGGCATCCCAATGTGGGGGTCATACACTCATTTAAAAAACTATTACACCATGTCGACCAATCTAGAGAGGTGTATTTAATTGAACCCTAACCATCAAAGTACACCAGTAACCACAGTCTAGTATTCAAATCCATATAAAATTAACTCCAACCGTTACTAGGATTTGAACCACGAACCTTCATCTCCAAAAATTAGCTGTTGAACAGCTGACTTGCGGCAACGATTTTACCTCTAGACCAATTAGACCTCTAGACCTCTAGATGGGTCACTATTATAAAGGAATATTTTCTAAAATTTGACATTGTAAACGAGAGTAAAATTCGACTGCTTTGGTACCCAGATAAGAAATAAACAGTTTCACAAATGCAACTCTCTTACAAATAAACATTATTAATTCCATTTTCTGTGATTTTACAGTAGAGACAAAACAAATTTTTTGCTATTTTTTTTAACAAAGTGTAATTGTTTTGGAATGAGATTTTTTAAAAAATTTAATTATAAACTTTAAGGAAAGATGATAAAATCTGGGTAATAACATTCTTAGATTGAAAATACACTGAGTGGTGCGCACTCACAACGTTGTTTATTTCTGTTTTCTTCTTAGATGGTAATAAGCAACAATTACATCTTCTTCATTACTTGATATTTTGCAAACTGCAGATGGATTTGAAGAAAAGGTTGAACAGTTGCATTGAGGTCGTGTCTCCTTGATGTGCAAACATGTACGATGCGACTCGTTTTACGGTACTGTCGAGGTCTCATCATTTTAATCGCGTCGAGGTTGTATTTCACCGGTATGAGAGCGGCCTAAATGTATATGAATAATACATAAGAAAAAACCTTTTTTTGGGGAAAAAAATTATATTTACCCTGAGGAAAGGTTTAAAGAAGAAAACTTACTCCTTTGCAGACTTCTTTCGCTTCTTTCGATAAACCTTTAGGATAACTGACACTGTGATCTGTAATTGCAGCAAATAATTCCTCCTCATCTTCACCGTCAAATGGAGGTTGGCCGACAAGCATTTCATAGAGTAATACTCCGTATGCCCACCAGTCTACTGACTTACCATAAGGCTGGTACAGGATTATCTGAAATTTAAATCGTTGTAAATAAATAACTATACATTTATTGTACAGAGTGGCCGGGAAGTCCCTTTACACTCGATTTTTTTTTAAGGCTCTGTAACTCAACACACTTATCTGCAGATGATCAACGAGTGGTTACTACCGCAATTGAGAGCTAAGGGAACTGCTGACACTGTTTATTTTCAACAAGATGGCGCTCCACCTCATTTTGCTCTCGCTGTCCGCAACCGCCTGAATGAAATCTTCCCGGACCGATGGATTGGACGAGGTTCTCCAAACTGTCCTGCACCAATGCCTTGGCCTCCAAGAAGTCCAGATTTGAAACACCAGACAATGCACTGTGGGGATTCATTAAAGAGGATGTTAGAAAACGCAGATATGTTTCGAATGAGGACTTGCGAAACGGAGTTCGCCAAGCTTTTACGTCAGTGACTCCGGAAATGCTGAACAGGATGAACATACGAACATGGCGTTGTGTCAAGTTGTGTTACGACAATGGAGGTACGCATACCGATGTTTTAGATAAATAAAATAAATAACAATGTTGATCAATTAATAAATTATTCACAAACAGAATTGTGTTATTATTTTTGCCCTGTTAAGTTAGTGTAAAGGGACTTCCCGGCCACTCTGTATAAAAGGGCTACAAAAAATAGTTGTGTTTCTAATCACGTGGTCAGCCAATTATATGAGTAAAGCATTAAAGAACGAAACAGGTACAGGTGTAAAAGACACTATAATAAGCACGATAAATTTAGGTGGGTGGGAGTTAGCTGTGTACTTCGCCACTCCCACCAGTCAAGCAATTTCTCCTCTCTTACTGCTCCTGTTCACTTGAAACTTATAACTCATTTTAAAGTTTACTTCGCCCTTTACGCTCAAAAAATATACTCCGCCTATAATGCCTAATACACATCAAGTGATAAATTTATTATTTTTGCGATATATGCGTTCAAAAAAATAAACATTCAAATTAAAAAAAAAAAATTCAAACTGTTCTATTTTCGTGTTTAAAAATTAGCTTATCGTATTTGATTGTAGAGAACTACCGTACGAATGTTTTATTACCTGTAAAGTTTATATTTCGTACAAAAATTAAAACAAGATGTAAATTACAAATACATTACAATTATTCTATTTATACTTTATTTATATTAATATTATGTTATCCAACTGCAGGAAATAAATACAATAAATAACAAATACAGTAAATGAAAAAGTAAAGTGAATAAACTACTTTTAAAAATAAATCTTTATAATGCATCCTGCAGTTTGAAATTATTTCTATTTCATATAATGAATTTATAAAATACTTTCACCAACCTTCTTTGTAAACTGCGTCACCTTTATTTTTATTTTTACTTACACATGTTTCGGTGGATCCACCATCATCAGAGTAAATAAAA
Organism: Catonia carolina; assembly: GCA_035578175.1. Classification (NCBI taxonomy): domain Eukaryota; kingdom Metazoa; phylum Arthropoda; class Insecta; order Hemiptera; family Achilidae; genus Catonia; species Catonia carolina. The sequence continues at coordinate 9,644,457 of JAQMRL010000004.1, forward strand.
AAAAAATTGGAACTAAAAAAAATTTTTATCTCACTTATTTAAAAATTTTTTGAAATTTATTTAAATTTTTTTTTTTTTATTTACTCTGATGATGGTGGATCCACCGAAACACGTGTAAGTAAAAATAAAAATAAAGGTGACGCAGTTTACAAAGAAGGTTGGTGAAAGTATTATATAAATTCATTATGAAATAGAAATAAACTACTTTTATTTAATCTAACACGTAAACAGAGTGTACTTGTTGTAACAGTGCAAAGAGCGTGAGGGGAGTCTAAGAGTAAATAAGAGGTTGTGGAAGGGATACACGAGCGAGAACTCGATCCGCCTGAATATTCAAACTCAATGATTTCTGTATCTACTCTTTAAACGGAATCGAATGACACTATTTTTGTTTCCAAATTCCAATGTTGATTTCTAGACTTCAGGTTAAACCGGATATTCAAACCCAATGATTTCTGTATTTACTCTTTAAACGGAGTCGAATGACACTATTTTTGTTTCCAAATTCCAATTTTGATTTCCAGACTTCAGGTTAAACCGGATATTCAAACCCAATGATTTCTGTATCTACTCTTTAAACGGAATCGAATGACACTATTTTTGTTTCCAAATTCTGACTGATTCCTTGACTTCCGATCAAAACTGGAACTTCAAATGGAACTTCAAAAGGCAATCCTGGCCTTTTGTGTAGATTACGAATCCGAAAACCGTTTGTTGCTGTCTCTTATAGTTTCTGACATCTCGGTGTGATAAATGGACAGAGGAAAATCATAAGACAATTTAAAAAAATTGCCACCAATAATATTAAATCAAAACATTTACTAATTGTTGAAATAAAGTACAACAAAATAAATGAAACATGAACTCAGTTCTTGTCTTACTCGGAATTTTAACATGAATATGACTGGACAGTTATATTCAAGTTATAATTCTGAAAATGCAGGACTGCATGCAGTACATGCAGCACTCTACCCTACACTTGATCTTAAGCTCACTCACCAGATCCAAAACAAATCTCAGAGTTATTAAGGAAGTGAACGAACCATACTAGCTTCTCGGTAGAAAAGAAATTATGAATCACAAAAATGTATAGAAAGGAGGATGAAAAAAAGGGATACACAAAAGAAATTTAGGAAATGAAAGAAATTAAAAATACATAAACATCATCACTATTAATCAGATTGCAGAAAAAAAATCAAGAAGAGCAAGAAATGAAGAAATGGATTTAACTACGATGTAGCCTGACATGGGTCATTTTACTAACCGATAAAAAAAACGTACCTCTGGTGCGATATAATCAGGAGTGCCACAGAATGTCTTGGTCGTTTTATCACCCATAATTCCTTCTTTACACATGCCAAAATCAGCAATCTTAATATGGCCATCTTGATCTAATAACACATTATCCAATTTCAAATCACGATAAACGATACCTCGGCAATGCAAGTAGAATAAACCTATCGCAATTTCCGCTGAATAAAACCTGAAAATTTGAAAATTTCTGTATTAGATCATAAAATTACATGAATCACCAAAACCATGAATCATAATTAAAATTTCTTACTATAGCCATACCGTATGGAAATTGCAGTGCGAGCAATCCAAGCGTCAACCTTGGCAGGAAAGCATTACCCCCACCATTGCTGTATTTCGGAGTGTGATACTAACACCACAGTCACAGAGAGAAATGTAGTGGGACTATTCTGTAGTGGGGATTTACTCCTACTTCCTGATGCAAGTGCACTGGGACTGCAACATTCTACCTGTATACCTTGTTGCCGACCAGAGCCGACGGCACGTGGCTAAGCCTCACCTTGCAGGATGATTGGCCCTGTAAAGGGCCGTTTCTTCTTTAAACGGTGTTGCTGTTGGTGGCGGCCACACGCGTCGAGCCGGTGTGTGCAGCACGTTGTTCAAAGAGTGACGGCTCGGCTACCAGGTTCAGGCCTAGCCTTCCCTCAGCGGCAGTTGTGTCCCCAATGCTGCGTGGCAGTGGTGGCCCCCAGAGCCCTGCAGTGTCGGGTTGGCATAGGCCGTCCACCGATAGCGTGACTGAGGCGTTTCGCTCCAGGCCTGCACCGGACTCACTCTTCACCATGGTGCCGGCCGGCACTCATGGGCTTTCTCAGCTGACGAATGAGGCATCTGCCACCGGTAGCGTCAACAAGAGATGTTTCTTATGTAGTTCGACCCGAAAAATTGAATAAAATAAGTTCCAGAACCATATCTCCAGTAGTTTTTGTAATATCCAATGAAAAACGGACAGATCTGTGCATGAAAATACGTTTTTTTAGGTTTGAAGAACAATAACTGTGTTAAATAGCTAATAAATGTGTAAATTTATTTAGCAAAACTTGTAGAGATTTTAATTCTAAAGAGAATGATGTAAAATAGGCCAATAATAAACAAACACAAAGTTTAAAAAAATTTATGTTTAATTAAATCAACACACACGAAAAATAAGACAGAAAATGCAATGTCTTTTTAATTAACGTTCTTCGTAAACACAAAACATTTTAGCCTAATTGCTGAATCTTTTATTTCAATTACCATACCTTACAAATGGTGTTCAAAATGTATTCCTTGGTCATTTGTGCACAATCTAGCACGTTTAATGAAAACACGTGTAGCCTTTCTGATACCACCTCGGTTGTTCTTAAGTAGTTCAGACGCGTTTAAAATTCGGTTCAATAATTCTTCTTTGGAATTAACTGGTTCTGCGTATACAAGCTGCTTTAAATGACCCCAAAGGTAATAATCCAAGGGATTTAAATCAGGGGACCTAGGAGGCCAATTCTTTGGTCCTCCTTGACCAATCCATCTGCCCGGAAAACTTATCTGCAAGTGCTCTCTAACAATTTGTAAAAAATGTGCCGGAGCGCCATCATGATGGAATATCATTTGATGTCTTCTTTCAAGTGGTACATCTTCAAGTAGAACTGGCAGTTGGAATAAAAAGTTTTTATACACAAGACCTGTAAGGCGGTTTCCAAAAATAAATGAGCCAATTAACTGGTCCCCAATTACCAATACCACACCATACATTTAAAGAAAATCGAATCTGAAAGTTTGAACTGCTTTTGGATTTTCAGTTGACCACCGGTGACTATTCTTCAAATTTAGAATTCCGTATCTTGTAAACAATGATTTGTCCGTGAATAAAATACAATTTACATTATTTCGATTTTCTAACACCCATCGACAAAATTGTAATCTTAATGCACTGTCACCTGGATGAAGATTTTGAACTTTTTGTAAATGATATGGATATAAGTTGTTTTCTTTCAGTGTTCTCCAGACTGTACTACGAGATATGTTTAATCTATTTGAAAGTCGGCGAGTGCTAAATTAAGGACTGCACTGTATCATGTCAATGATATTTAAGGAGCTTAAATTTAAGGAGATTTAAGGAGCTTAAATTGCTTACAGTTCCCTCTCTCTACATTTTTGAGGTGATTATGTATGTTAGGCAAAATAATTTTATGCAGAATTTCAATGTTCACAATCATAACACGAGAAACAGGAATGATTATTATGTGGCTAATCACTCCACAAAATTGTTTGAACAAAAACCTACTTATGCAGGGAGAAAATTCATAAATAAATTACCCCAATCTTTAAAGTGTTGTGAGGATTTGAATTCCTTTAAAAAAAATCTAAAAAATTACTTGATCAGTGAAACTTTTTATAGCGTACTAGAATTTCTTTCTTGATAGTAGTGATACATAGTGTGTTTCTTATATGTATTTCAGGTGTTATATCTGACGACATGTCCTATACTCCTCCTGGAGTCTCCAGGGCGCAAAAAAAAGAAAAAAAAAATATTATCTTGTTCGCATACAAGCTGTATTACAGGATGTTCATGCGAACAAGAAACGGTAGGAAAAGATCCATTTGTTTGTAAGTTATTGAAAACCGATGCAAATGTTTTGTGAGTAGGTGATCTTCTATTTGGAAATCGCCTTTCATATTCACGTTTAGCTGCCCGACTATTTCCATTGGCAAAACCATAGACAAAAACAATATCTGCATACTCTTCATTTGAAAATGCGAATGGCTTCTTATCGTTAAAAAACACGGAATAAGTACAAATAATACAATAATACACATACACTGCACAAACCAAAGATGACAGACTAGTTACTGCAACAACTCTATTGTCGAACGGCTGTGCAATAACTAGGATTCAATTGTTTTTGTAGCAGTGTTGCCAACTCTCGATTTTCAATAAACTGTTACGTACCCTCTATCTACATCGATAGGTTGGTAGGGGCGTTAACAAAAAACAGGAAAGGAAGCTAATAAAAACAAATAAATACACTCAAGTTGCAGTTGCACATAAAATATCAATCAAAAGATTTAATAAAACAATAAAAATCATCAATATAAAATTTAGAAAAACAAATGAATTAATTAACAATAATAGCTTTACCCAAAAATATTTTTAAATTCTGTTTAAACAAGGCAAGACTTTAAAATATAAATTCAAAAAATTAGTTAGGTTAATTAAATTGCTTTTACCAACATTTACTTTTAACAATAACTGCCCTATTTTGTAAATAAGATTTGAAATCAACTATAGTTGTTAAATTAAGAATAGAACATAAAGTTAGGCCATTTTCCTTTTTTTTATAATAAATAAGACAGAGAAAAATCCAGCGAATACTGGTAAGATATTTGAAAAATATAAGTTTTGTAATGGTATTTAAATTTTAAAAAAATATATAAAAATATAGAATACATAATGAAAATTTTATAGGCCTAAAAACTGCTTTAGTTATTTTAATGCAAAGGCTACTCTGCTGTTTTTTTAAAAAAAAACACGAAACTGACAAAATAAAATAGTTAATAATTTACTCAAAAACATGCTTGACCAAAGTAGATCCATCAATCCGTAAACCATCAATTGAAAGGCCACAACATGTTGGCAGCAGTAAATGAAAATCGACGCAATAAGGTTGATTCAGATGTAAAAGTTAATAAATAATCACATATCATTCTTGGCAGTTTTTTTAAACAAATACCTCCTTCCAATTATTAAATAGATGGACTCAGTAACGTTTGCATTTTTATTTGTTTTTGTTTTACTAGATGATGAATTATCTCATTTCTATTTTAATTCTTAAGGTTATGCACGGGGAATCGAACCCTGATAATCGTAACAATGTTCAATTCAGAAAGACATAGTTCAAGTTTAATAAACACGCACAAACACTTTAAATCACTAGTAACCCGTAAGAGTTCTCAGTTCCAGAATGCTATCAGCCAATTAACTTTCTAAAATTTAAATTGGGCATAAAAGAATTACAAATTTCATTTTTAAACATATTGCAGAATCCGAAAAGACTTTTAAAAATGAATATGGAAACTAATAAATTAAAACCGCAAAACAGACTGTTCATACAAATAAAATAAAATAAGAATTAGATAACATAAAAAACTTTTTTAACAAAAGTATAAAGCACTAAATAGGCCCGTAACATTACAGAGCAGTAATGTACGACCTTACATTTTGACAGTCGAGACTTGACTCTTTGTAACAGCAAAGTTTTCAATGAATTCGGCAGCAAACTAATTAGAAAAACAGGCCACCGCATAGTTCGAGCAGCAGACGCGAGGGTCGCCAGCTCTCGGACACGACATAAAATGCAACTAATAACTCAGCCTATGAGTAGATGACTAAACAACCGCTAAAATATAAAAATTTAAAAAACAAATAAGTAACGGCCCCAAAGCCGGACGTTACAGACTCCCCCCGCCAAGGACAAACAAAACCTGAAAACAGGCTTTGTTTGGCCAAGCCAAGAGGAACGACGACGATGACTCAACTCACAGCAAAACGACAACAACAACCAAACTACGACTAAACAACATTTGACAAAATTTGGAAAAAAAAAATTTTGGGTGCGCCAGAACCACCGTTTCCCCACTACTATCCACCCAACTAAGGGAAGAAGCATGGAGACCCGGAAGCACCAACGACCCTCGAGAGCAGGCATCGAAAATCTCCGCCCAACAAAGAGAAGAGACTCCGAAACCTCCCTCCGAGAAGCAGCATCGGAGGCACCCACCCAACTAAGGGGAGGTACCACGACACCCCTCTCCGAGAAGCAGTACTCAAGGAAACCGCCCGACAAAGTGAAGCACCTTAAGTACCCCTCTCCTCAACGCAACAATGATACCGGAAGCTGTCGCCCATACAACAACCCCGATACCACCTAACAGCAAAGTCAAAATCAAGAAAGCCCCAAAACCAAAAAAAAAACAAAATTAGTCAATGACTAAACACGGCACTAAGGCACAGAGACGCCGAAGCGTAAGCAGGGTTCAAGGACAAAACCCCGAAACACCCGAAAGTGGGATGCACAAAGCAAAAGACCCACAAACACCGGGAGAAGTTAAGGACGCCTCCCTAACTCGTCCAAAAAAACAAAATTTAACAAAGGGTTAAGGGTACACAAGGGATTAGGTGTCGGGAACGCGGACAACCTAAAGGGGAAACAACAAACAGCCACAAACGGCAACCATCTCAAGGGAAAAGGGGTAAGGGGAGGGTCAGGTTTCGGGAAAAGGGGCAGGGGAAAAGAAAAACCGGAAATAGAAAGGTGATCAGAAAACTTTCACCACGACACAACAAAATTATCAACCACAACACGGCAACAACCGCCACACCAGAAGTGGTGATCAAAAACGAAGGTAACTCAGTGCAACTCCTGAAAGAAAACCAGCTGACTGAAGCCGAGACAACCAAAATGAAAACAACAAGGCCAAACAAACGTAAAAAGGTACTAGGTAAGCGAAGAGGGACAAGGGGAAAAGGGATGGAGTCACAAAGACTTACAAAGGGGAGGGGCTTGGAAGACCACGCATGGGCCACCAACACAACAGGGAAAACAAAAACCAAAATTTCGCACATAGCGACGACCACACTTCGCCACCAGACCACAAGCAAAGCCAAACTACAGACAGCTGAAGGGAAAAAGAAACAACAAAACACAAGACCAAAACAGAAGGAAACACGAGCACCTACCAACAGACACGACATCGAACAACAACACCAACCTTCCACATCAGGCTTGATGTATGTGTCGAACAAAACCAAAACAAATCGGAAAAAAACACATCGTCGTAACACAGCAACTCTAAACTTTCCATCTACTCAAAAAACTGCAAGTCAAAATTAACAACAGCACCAAAAAAAATTTTTAGTTACAATTTAAGTAATCAGCACAAAAGAAAAGATCAACAAGACTAAAAATCTGCAACTCATAAAAAACTGCAACATCAAAACATTAGCGACACGCAGAAATAATCTGCAACTCCACAAGTATCTCTAACATCAAACAACTCCAAAAAACGACAGCATTAGTAAAAAAATTTAACAACAATAAAAAAATTTAACAACTCCAAACTGCAATTTCAAAAAAAAAACACATGACCAGAAAACCACGACAAAATCTAAATCAAACAGCATCTAATAATTATAGCACCCGAACACTGAAAACTCTTAACAGTTACCCAAAATTTTTAATTAATTAAACATTTATTATGCAACAGCACAACGTGAGCATATTGATTATAATTTTTAAGAAAAGGGGTGTGTACCACACACACACACACAGTGACAGGCCACCAAAAAAAAAACACCAACAAGACCACTGCACCACCGCAGAGATCACAAAGGCACAAAAATGCCTGAAAACACAGACCATGATGTCATGGGCACAACACACCACCAAAAACATCAAAGTCCAGACGCCTGACACCACGAACCGAAGACTGTCAAGTACAGGACAGCATTTTGAACAACTGTACCAACTCAGTGCTCAAAACAACCACGCTCTCTGCCTACCACTTTGTAACGCCCCTACCAACCTATCGATGTAGATAGAGGGGCCGTTACAAAACTAAAATCAGTTCAATTGACACTGTCTTTTTAAAATCTTGTTTCTCAACCTACAATGTTTTATAATGTAAATTTTTGTAATTATTTAATTGACTGAATATAGTATTAATAAATAAACCGCAAATAAATTTTCTGTCTTATTTTTCGTATGTGTCAATTTAATTAAACATAAATTTTTTAAACTTTGTGTTTGTTTATTATTAGCCTATTTTACATCATTCTCTTCTCTAAATTTACACATTTATTAGCCATTTAACACAGTTATTGTTCTTCAAACCTAAAAAAACGTATTTTCATGCACAGATTTGTCCGTTTTTAATTGGATATTACAAAAACTACTGAAGATATGGTTCTGGAACTTATTTTATTCAATTTTTCGAGTCGAAATACATAAGAAACCATCAAATCTACTCATATAATTTGGTTCGTAGACCTGTAGGATGGCTTTATTTAGGCGTATGTTCTGAATGCAGGGCGAAATCTTTCACTAGCCGTGACTCGCTAACGAAGCATTTACGGACCCATGTTTATATAAACTTTTTTCATTATATTTTGATGAGAGGAAACCACCTTAGAAGTTTGTCGGGTTACTCGTGAGACACCCTGTATACACTTTTGCCTTAAAGTGCATATTAAAATTGCAATTTTAAATACCCACTTTGTACAGACTTCAATGAGCAAATTAAGGAAAATCACTGACTGATGCTAAACTAAGCGCGGTAGAAAAAATATGCTATAAAATAAAAATTGTACAGTGTTTAACTTTCTACAATTTTGTTATATACTTTTTTTTTTATACTAATTTTTTGTTATACTTTTGCCTTAAAATGCATATTACCCTATCTTGTAGAGCACTGTAAAAGTAGTTAATATGGTGATTTTTAAAGAAATTCATTGGAACCGTTTTTTTTAAATTGCAAAGAAATGTAAAAATTGATTTGAAGAAATCGACGTGAATACATTAATTACCTTCTCGATATTGTATAAAAGACAAAAGAAAGTAAAACAATACAACTAATTATGGAAAATAAATTAAGAGTAACATACACAGCAACTGGTTCTTTGAATTTGCCGCACTGCTGTATTTGGAACATTAAATCACCTCCGTTTACATACTCCATCACAAAATACAACCGGTCCTGAAAGAAAAGCACATAAACATATTGACATTAATGGGTATACCACAATGAAACAGCCAATTAATTAACTTTAGTTATACTTTTTATCCTGTAATTAGTTCTCAATATCGGATCTCCTCTCATTTCCATTCTGCTTCTACAAGGAACATTCAGGTCAATTCGGGATTACTAATTTATGAAAGTAAAAAATACTTTTTAAAAAATGTTGGCAAGGAAAATGAAGATAATGGCTTTCACTGGTAAATACCCAGTTCACTCGAAAATTGTGCTTGATGACAGGCTTTTGAAACATGTTTCTTATTTCATATACCTGGGCTGCGATGTCACATACGAATACGATGAAGAAATTTTGAAAAGAGTAAAAAAATTTCAGACATTTGCGGCTTCATTAACAAGGTCTTTAGAAAGAAAACAAAGAAAGAAACAAGAACTTGTATAGATACTGAAGTCACGAGATTGCCTTTTGCGTATGGATGGGCTGTTAGAAAGGGAAGTGTAAATATGACAGTGCTGTCAACCTCAACAGTGAGACACTACTCGTACATTTCACTACCGTGCAGTTTCTACGTACATTTTGTAAGCTGTGGTTTAATCCGAGAAAATTTTCTTCATAAACCTTATAAGAAATAAATCTGACCTGTAATACTGCCTGTAGCTTAATTACATGACTAGAAATGATTAATTTACTGTATTTACCAGCTAACTTTTTCCATTGGAACAAATTTTCTATGAATGAATCGCCTTGGTTACTATCGCTGTCACCAGCGTTTTCACTATCAGTCTCACTAGTATCTACCTAACCGTTTCCTTTTTTCTACTAGGTGCCAACGAAACTGTAGAAGAATAGCTTCTTCATATCTTTAATTTCCTTCTTTATTTTTCGAATTGTGGGAAGAGAAACATCACAGCAGTTAGCCACTTGCTCATGGCTATTGTTAAGAGGCAGTGAAAGGCATTTTTGTTTAGTTTCAACTTCACAGCATTTTATTACACTGCGTATTAGACTTCGTTCAACACTGTGAATAGTCTGCCCACATTTTTTTGAGAAACTAACATTTCTGTTTACGGTAACAAACAGTTATATTCATACAGTTAACCTACAAAAGGTTCCGCGATGTATAGGCTATGTTCAAGGTATATTATAAGTTGTTATGTTTGTCGTACTGAAATTAAAGCAGTCGCGCATGCGCAGTGATGCTGTTCCCCCTTTACCCCTCGTTGCAAACACGGGCAAACTCGTGACTCAAGTGACTATATACATGATGTAATGGCAGTTCCTGTGCTGCTATATGTTTACAAGTCATGTGTGCTAAGAACAGCCCAGTTAAGGAACGCAGAAGCCACTGAAATGAGGTTCATTAGATCAGTGAAGGGATGCTCACTGCGAGATCAGATTCGTAGTAGTGACATCAGGAGAGAACTGGGTAGAGATGAAACCATCTAACAGAAAATAAGCAGATACAGGACTCGATGGAAAAATCATGCCACAAGAATCACGAATGAAAGGGTTACAGTCCAAACATTGCAATATTGTCCAATATTGGAAGAACAATCTTGGTTAGACCAAGGAAAAGGTGGTTCAAGGCTGGAACAGGCGTAGCACCTAATCTGTAAGCGGTAGAAAAAGAAGAAAAAGAAAAAGTACTTTTAATTCTCCATGAAATTCCCTTCTATTTACATGTAATATTCTCTCTCCTACCTACCTTGTAACATATATTCAGTTATTTCTCCCTTCCACTGGTGATTCATAATTATGTTAACAAAATTCCGAATTCCAGTACTAATTAGTTTTATTTGTACATTGTCATTTAGCTTTCAACATGTAAGATTGTATGAGAAATTAAACAAGGAAGAGAAAAAAGTCTTTGAGTGTGTTCGATGGGACTGGGCTAGAACAGATGTGCAGTACTGATCAAGCAATTAAGTAATTGAGAATATGATCGTGAGACGAAATTACTAGTGTGATGCATCCTTCAGCAGAAAATAGTGAAGGAAACAGGTGGTGTCAGGTTGTAAGGGCCTTGCTGTCAGTAATTGTTGTGTTGATCTCCATGAGACACCAGGATCTCCTCGACTTAGGGTGTTCTTCCACCAGTGATACTCGAGTGTGACACGACCTCGACTCAATGTCCCATTCAAGTCCTAGCCTGTATATTTATACATTCGCTCTCCCACCGGCCTCGATCAAACCAGTTGCATCCGACTCAGTTTGTCCAACACCCGCTCAACCAGTCATGTAATCATGACTATTGTACATTAATAGGTTACCAGAAGTCATACCTAATGGCAGAGCTTTGTTGTTTGCTGATGATACTTCAGTAATCAGTAACAGTTTACTGGTAGATGCTCTTGAAGTAAATACACATGTTAACATAGAGTCCGTAGTACAGTTCTTGAATCAAATGTTACTAACAGTTAATGGGAAAAAGTGTCAGTACTTGCAGTTTAAAAATAAACATAACGTTAAAGAAAGTAGAGAAGTTGATGTATTTATTCATAATAATAGTTTAGAGCATGTGGAAACAGTGAAGTTCCTGGGCGTATCTCTAGATAGATCTTTGTCTTGGGACTTCTATACCAATCAAGTTTGTAGTAAAATATCATCTGGGGTATTTGCACTGAAACAAATTGCCAGATTAAATGATAAAAAATTACTAATGGCAGCTTATCATGGCCTCTATCTGTCTCATATCCTTTATGGTATTTTAGTATGGGGTAATTCTAGCATGGGAAATATAAATAGGGTTTTTAAAATTCAAAAGAAAGCTATTAGGTGTATGGTGGGAGCTAACCAGTTAACCTCATGCAGGCCACTATTTAAGGAGCTTAAATTGCTTACAGTTCCCTCTCTCTACATTTTTCAGGTGATTATGTATGTTAGGCAAAATAATTTTATGCAGAATTTCAATGTTCACAATCATAACATGAGAAACAGGAATGATTATTATGTGGCTAATCACTCCACAAAATTGTTTGAACAAAAACCTACTTATGCAGGGAGAAAATTCATGAATAAATTACCCCAATTTTTAAAATGTTGTGAGGATTTGAATTCCTTTAAAAAGAATCTGAAAAATTACTTGATCGGTGAAACTTTTTATAGCGTACAAGAATTTCTTTGTTGATAGTAGTATACGTTGTGTGATTCGTATATGTATTTCAGATGTTATAGCTGACATGTCCTATACTCCTCCTGGAATCTACAGGGCGCAAAAAAAAAAAACAAAAGTGGCAGAGGAAACAGCTAGCGTAGTCTTTGTGCTGGAAGTTGAAAAGCAATTGCTCCTCAGGAGACAAACTACTCCTGTAATTTGAGTCTTTTTTTATAATTTTAGGACCAACAAACTCAAGTAGTTGTAGGAAACTTTCTTTTGTCATCCGATAAAAAGATTTAAATTTGTATTCATCATGGAGAGTTCCTGGGCACACACATGCGCTCCTGTATTATGATTATTACTTATATACGGTGATACGAAAGTGTTGTGCAGCAGCAAGAGTGGTTTAGAAGAGATGGGAAATTTAAAAGTAGGCAACAAAAACATACAGGAAGTTCAGGAATTCTGCTATCTAGGGAGTAAAATAACAAAGGAGGGTAGAAGCACAAGTGATATCAAGAGTAGAATTGCTCAAGCTAGAAAAGCCTTTGAAATGAAAAAAAGCTTACTGACTACAAACATTGATTTACAGATTAGGAGAAATTTCTTAAAACATTATGTTTGGAGTGTAGCATTCTACGGAAGTGAAACGTGGGTGATAGGGGCTGTAGAAAAGAAGAGGATAGAAGCTTTTGAAATGTGGTGTTATAGGAAAATGTTAAAGATTAGGTGGGTGGACAAAATAAGTAATTTAGAGGTTCTTAGGCGAGTGGATGAAAAAAGAAGTATATGGAAGCATCTTACCAAAAGAAGGGATAGGCTAGTGGGGCATATCCTAAGACATCCAGGTATTGGGCTATTAATAATGGAGGGTAATATTGAGGGAGTAAATTGTAGAGGGAGGCAAAGATTAGAATATATAAAGCAAATTACAAAAGATGTAGGGTGTTACAGGTATGTAGATATGAAACGACTTGCGCAAGATAGAACACGGTGGAGAACTGCAACAAACCAGTCGAGAGACTGATGACAAAAAAAAAATGGTAATATCAAACACTTGCGTTGTTTTTTTTCTGTTTTCTTCTTTGATAGTAATAAGCAACGACTACGTCTTATCATCACTTGAAACTTTCCAAACTGTGATTGAATTCGAAGAAAAGCTTCAACATTTGCATCAAGGTCACATCTCCTCGATGTTCAGACATGTACGATGTGACTCGTTTTTCGTTCTTGTTTTTTTTTTCGTTCCTGTCGAGATTTCGTGATTTTAATCACGTAGAGGTCGTGTTTCACCAGTGTGAGAGTGGCCTTACTAAAGGAGAAAAATGTGTCTTATACACTGGAAAATACGGTAAATATCATCATCTTCATCAAAATGCAAAGAGTAATGACTCAATGATCTTTACCATAGTTTGGAAACATGAATGCAGTTGAACAAGGAACGGAGGTTTTGCAGATAAAGCGAGTACTCTCTTTTCAACCATAGTACATTCAACATCATCATCTTGAATAATGATATCTTTCTTCAATATTTTGATCGCATACAGCTCATCGGTACCTTTTCTTTCCGCCAACATTACCTGTCGAAAACAAAAATAAAATTGTGTTCAAAAACAATAGTCATGAAAAAAATTAGAGTAAAACATTCACACAACTTTCTCTTGACAATGTAAATAATGAATTATTTAACCTGTTAATATCATGAGTAAACAATGTAAAATGAAAACTGTAAGTTAATTTTAATCATGAGTGAATGACGCAAAACGAAAATCATCCTTGCTAGAATTTAGAAATACAGAAATTTAATGACAAAAGTGTTATAGGTACAATCCAATTTATAGGAAATTAAAAGATCTACAACTTTTATTTAAAGCATTTTTCCCTATAGAGCCTAGTTTAGCGAGAAAGAGTGATATTCTTTATTATTAACCCAAACTAAGGTTGGTTTTCATTTTACATCATTCACTCCTGATTAAAATTAGCCAGCCACATTGGCGTAGTTGGTAATGTGCTCGCCTCTCATCATGCAGTCTTGGGTTCGAATCCCAAGCAATGGGTTCGAATAGGCAGGTCTCAATCATACCACCGTCAGTCTGACGTGTTTGTTTATATCAACTCTATAGTTAAATTTTTCTTTTAATTCCAAATGTGTGTACATTGCAATCTGTTCAATTCAGAACAATAAGCGACCCAATAACCCAATGATATGAGGATGAAGTGTATGACGTGTAAATGAGGTGTAGTCTTGTACAGACTTAGAGCGTATGGTTAATTGAACCCCAACCATCAAAGTAGACTGGTAACCGTTGTCTGGCACTCAAATCCGTATAAAAGTAACTAACTTTACTAGGATTTGAACCACGGAACGTTCGTCTCTGAAAATCAGCTGGTAACCCTTTATAAGGCGGTATTACGGGGAAAAATATGCATGTTGTAAAATGTTAAATTTTGTTTCATAGGGACCTTGTATAACGTATTTCTAGTACCAAAACAGTGTGATTTTTTTATGTTAAGCCCTGGTAAGTATATTTACCAACGAACGTTTATTGAAATGGGAATCACATAATGTTTAGTGGTAAGAATGCATATTAAAACAACTTGTAGTCCTTCATATCATAAAAATGTGTAGAATAACTTATCTCAACTTTAAATTAGCATGAATTCTTGCTTTCCCATAAAAACCTTGAATTTTCTAAGTGTTGTACAAAAGACAAAACAAAACAACGCGGTTATGTACGCTGGAATGAATCCCCTTACCACATTCGTGTAACTCATAAAGCAACTGGTCGCTGCGCACTAACTGCAAAATTTGGATAGCCTACTTACCAGAGAACATCTATAAAACCATAAAATGCCAATAGGGTTTAAATGCATAGCTTTGTCTTTAAAAAAATCGATCTTATTGCCAGTGGTAAGAATACTGTGACAGAATCGACCAGATGGTTCGCGAAGGTTCCAGAATTTCATTCATAAAAATAGTAAAGGAATAATAGAATAATAGTACAACACAATAGTAACAAGTATTGATAATAAAGACAAAAATAACAACACACAATAGCAACAATAAATGACAGTTGTAACCATAAAGGTATGTCTATTCATAAAAGTTGTAATAACTATCGCTATTATAAAGTTCAGGTATTGTGTACAGCTATTATGAGGGGGGGCAGGTTGTTTACGTTTTCTATTTACAAAAGACCTATTGTTGACCTGTTTACAACGGATTTTTCTAGCACTCATTAATAAAGAGTTATTTTTTTGGTACTTTATTTTTGCATGTTGTTCTATTCTCTTCTCGAACTATCTTTGTAAATAAGTATATAAAGAGACCCCGAGCGCGGTCCAGTGAGTAGTATCCATTTGATCTTAGACGAGCGATTATCGGGTTGTTATACAGGTTAACTATTCCGAGCATTGTGTTGGTCGACCACTGGTATACTGTCTTTGTTGTGTGTGTATTGTGTAAAGTCTTTTTGTGAGTGTATTGTAAAGTTAATGTGCAGTTTTTGTGAATTCAATTTCTGTGTTTTGTATGTGTGTGTATTATAAAGGTGATTGTAAGTAGAGCTAAGTGAGTTATTAAGTTATTTATTGTTTATTATTAATTGTATTTATTTTAAGTAGATTAACAAGTTATTTATTGTAATAAGTCATTTTAATTAGTTTATTACTTATTTTGTAATCTTTTAGTGTAATAAATATTTGAAATTGTAAACCTTAGTGTAATACTTATTTAATTACCTAGATCCCGAAACGGACCTTAGCAATAAGTGTCACAATACTTACCACAGACCTATAAAGGGTTAAACAAATTTAAATTTAAATTTCGTGGGTACAAATTTAATACTAGACCAACCCACCGAGTTAAAGTACGAAAGTAACAATTTTCTTTTGAAAAATGAAAAAGATTTACGTAATTAAAAAGTAATGAAAATTAAATTTTAATAATAAACTATGACTTACTTTTCCGAAGCTACCTTTACCAAGGACCATTAAGAAGTTGAAATCAGAAGCTCTAATTACATCTTTCTTGCCCATATTATGTGGGACATCTTTATTAGCAACCTCCGGAGCTTTTCTTGTGATTGAAGTTTTCTGTAATTATTTACAAACATAAAAATTAATTATATACATAATTTTATTTTATAACCTGCTGTTGTAATAATTTGGTACTCAACCTAGAAGTTATTTTATAACGATTACCAGAATTGAATTCATAAAATACTTGTGAAGTTTTGCCACTAAATTTTATGATATTTTTAATCAGTTTAAAATGGTGCACCTGGTAACGCCAAAATAAGTATGCGCCATGATTTTTGAAATAAAAATTTCTTAACTGGTAACAACAATGTACAGTAACCTCTCTTAAGTCATGGACGTCCAGGACTTTGATAACCCCAGATTATAGATTATTCCAGATTACCGAATGTGGGTAATTTTATTGAAGATAATTGGAAAAAATCAGGCATTTAAGAACGCAAGTAGTACCTAAACTGTGTTAACAATTCTACATGCATTGGTATTATACATGGAGATTGTAAATACCCGGTCAGACCACAAATGTTTTTAGTCCATTCACAACCAATTGCAATAAACATTGAATTTATTGAACAAGTAATTTGTTTATTAGTCTTTTAAACACAATTAAGGAAATCTGAACGAAAATTAATTAAAACATTAAAAAGTAAACACAGCAAGATTAGACATACAGTGACAAGGAAGATAGAAATAGCAAAAGAATTAAAATTAAAAACTATATTTAAAAGAAAATTTAATTCCCCTTACATGACTGTATGGTTATTGATATAGGTTAGATCTATCCTACCTAACTTAAAAAAAAGTTTGTGATGTCTCTTTGCCTTCAAAATTCCCATTTTTTCTTCTAAAATTCATTACTAATAATACAGAGTGGCACAAAAGTCACTGCACAGTTGGTTAAAAGAAAAAATTAAAATTACAAGAAGATGTAGTACAATAGTTTTAGCCCGTGATGTTGGTATTACAAAATGCTGATAATTACGGATATGTTTCACAATTACGTGGTACCAGGACTCTTGACGTGTGCTGAAAACTTTTAAGAATTGTACTTTCAACACGATGGTGCTCCACCACATTATGCCACTGAAGTCTGTGATTATTTAAACGAAACTTTCCGAAGAAAAATTATTGGACGAAGGGCAGATACTGACATGCCTCCACGTTCACCAGATATCACGCCCATGGATTTTTTCGTATGGGGTGTCGTCAAGGACACTGTTTATTCTAGAAAGCCTAAGACCATCGACGAAATGAAAGACAACATACACGAGGCATTTGAAGATTTGGACAGTAATACCAGTCTATGCCATAGAGTGTGTAACAGTGTTCGAGAGAGACTTGAAAGATGTATTACTGAAGACGGAAAACAATTTGAACATAAAAAATAATTGTAAGTTGTAAATTGTAAGTTTTTGTAATAAAAAATAAATTCAGTCTTTGTTTACTGTAGTGTGCAGTGACTTTTGCGCCACCCTATATATAAATTTAAAAGTTCTGCAGAATTGTAAGGTTTGTTTGATTCGGAAAACTTTTATATTACTACAAAATATGTAGTAATATTTTTTTTAGATCTGAACCAAAAGCGTGCTGGACTAAAGAGAGGTTACTGTATTCAATTTTATATTTATTTTTACTCCCTCTTGCCTGTATGAATGTATAGGAAGGAAAGTATTGTTTTCATCTTGATTAGTAGAAATCGAGTTTTCACCGAATATACAAGTTTTCAGACCCCCTGAACCCAAAAAAAAACATGTTTTTAATGTTCAGTGTGTGTGAGTATGTGAACAAAATATCTCAAGAACGGAAAATCGTACGAAGTTGAACTTGAAACTTAAGTTAGGTACCACTAGAGGACCGGACACAAAGATCTTCATCAAAGTCAGTCACGAATAAACTACTACTTCCGGTTGAACAATTTTGATGAAAATGTTCGTGTCAGTTTCTCTAATATTACCTAATTTAAGTTTCAAGTTTCAATTTCGTATGATATTCCGTTCTTGAGATATTTTGTTAATGTACACAAAGACCCATCACTAAAAACATGTTTTTTGGGTTCAGGGGGTCTGAAAACATGTATATCCGGTGAAAACTCGATTTCTTAAAATCGACATTAAAATAATAAATCCTTACTACCTATATATTCATAAAAGCAAGAGAAAATAAAAAAATGTAGTTTTAATATGTGTATGATAAAATATTTTTTTCTATGCAATTTATTTTATTTACAGCCAAATGAAGGCTACTTTCTGAACCACTCTCGTAAAATAAGGATTTACTTTTATGATTAAACTACTGTCTGACAAGTTTCGAAATAGGATTCCCTCCCTTCCGCACTTCATCATAGCCACCTCGCATTACGCACTGTCCCAAAAACATTAGCTAGGATAGTTAGTCTACTAGTACAGCTCATTACTACAACAATATTTATATTCATACTTACTATTACTTTATTATTTATTATTATTTGCACTTATTTAACCTGTACCTGTTTAAATCACAATTTTATACACTTACACTGTATTTGTTTAATCGAAACGAATTTATCTGAATATTGAACAACTGATCAAACCCAAAACATAATAAAACTACACCGACTACAAAACCAATATTGCACGGTCGCTAACACTGTACAACTGAAGTAAAAGCATAGTTTATATTAGTTGCTCTCAAGTAAATAAGGAATAATGCTCACTCCATTTAATGAAATTGTACCAATTATTTAGATTTACAGTCAACATAATAAATTAAGAACTTGCTGGGTTATATATATTATGACTACACTACCTAATAGTAAACAAAAATAATGGAAACACTTATGACTTTCTGCTGGTGGTCACATAATCTGTACAAAATGTTATGGGTAACAAGAATCTAGTATAAATGATATTCATATTAATTGCTCATTTGTGTTGTGCGTACCAATGTATTCGATCCGGCACGTAGAGCGAACGGGAATGGAAGAAGTGGAGAAAGGAGAGAATCCTATTTCGATCATTGTCAAGCAGTAACTATTTTTTTTAATGGTGAATCAAGAAAAAATGAGTTTTTAGCTTGGAAGAGTTGGAGTGGGAAAAGTGGGTGGTCCTTATGCTTCCGAACTCATCACATGACAACTATGGACTCACTTTCAACATACTAATTTACTTGGTGCACAGTTGTTACAGAAGTGTATTTCAAATTCTGTGGCAATAACCAATATGAGTATCATTAATACATAGATTAACATAACTGAACGCTGGATTCCAAATAAAGACAAGATAATGTACCATAATAATACCGAACAATAAATGTACTACAAGAAATAGTTTCAGGTTAAAAAAAAAAAAAAATCTAATCTTGTATAATGAATTTCATTACACAGCCAAATTCTTTGGTGAATGAAGTGAAAGTTTCATTTGCAGGGTGGAAAGTAGATGCTTTTCAGTAGGTCGGGCATGCTGATAAGCATACTTTTCCACTCAGTGAGGATGGTAAACCACCTGACTCCTTGCTTTACTTAGTAAAGCCTCTAGAGGTTCAAACCAGCCTTTCAGCTGATGACCTAAACAACAAAATTACCATTTTATTACAAAAAAACAAATAATGTAGTGTTAAATTTTATTCAGTACTCTTGTAGAGGCTTGCTTTTATGAGTTTAAATTCACAAAATTGTAATGTAAACAACAATTAATTATTTACATTACAATTTTGTAGCGAGATAACAAATTACACTTTGAATAAATTTTTTTCAATTATAATACTGTTTTAGCCAGGGTATAACAGCGGTAAATAAATAATATTCCTAAATATTTTTCAGCGTGCATGCAATAGCATTTTTATCTAAATTAATAACTACCTAAAAACAGACAAATTCTATATAAATAAGTATAATTAAACTATATAAATATCGTTAACTTTTATGTAAACCTTCTACCAGTACATTTTGTACACCAGTACAATTTATTTTCTGCAAAATTTTGCAGAAAATTTTTAGAATATTTTTAGTTAAGTTTAGCGTTTTTATTAACATTTTGTAATTGATTCATCTGTTAATAAATAGATTTCATTAGTAAAGTTTGAAAGGAAGTTTTATCATTCATTAACACCCCACATCCTTAAAAAAAAATTAGAATAGACATCACAATAAATGTACATAAATCACAATAAGTCAGTTTTTGAAAAAAAAATTAAATTAAAATTTTGCAAAAATACGTAACATAGACATCAAAGAATATACAAAATTCTAAAAATTTTGAGTATAAAATTGTTGTCTGTTGAATGCTGAACATTTATTTTATTTCTGAAATATGTATTTCTAACCACCAGAATACGGTAACATAAAACACTTACCAATGTTTATAGCGCTTTTGTGTATCTTGTACACATCTTCAGTATATTAAAACATTTTGACATACAAAAACGAAAATAATTTTAATTTACTGAAGATGAGTAAAAGATACACGAAAGCGCTATAAACATTGGTAAGTGTTTTATGTTACCGTATTCTGGTGGTTAGAAATATATATTTTAATTTTAAATAATACAGCTGTTTAAAATCCTACATATGTTTGATAAAATAAAAAAAATAAAAAAAAATAATTATTTTATTTCGTATAATAAATTTCACTAACCTTTTTTTAAGCTGCCTTGATTTTTCATTTATTACTTACAAGTGTTTCACTGGATCGACCATCATCAGAGTATATAATATTGTTTAAAAAGATTTTCTGTATAGACAACTGAAGATGTAACCATCTTCTATGGATTTAAAAATTTGGTTCCAAACAATATTATGTAGGGGAGACCGGGGTAATCGCGCCATCCCGGGTTATTCCGCCACCCCATGTATAACTCAAGCCTTGAGTCGGATATGGTCAGATATATATAATGGGAAAAAGTGTCAGCACTTGCAGTTTAAAAATAAAAACATAACATTAAAGAAAGTAGAGAAGTGGATATGTTTATTCATAATAATAGTTTAGAGCATGTAGAAACAGTAAAGTTCCTAAGAGTATCTCTAGATAGATCTTTGTCTTCGGACTTCTATACCAATCAAGTTTGTAGTAAAATATCATCTGGAATATTTGCACTAAAACAAATTGCCAGATTAAATGATAAAAAATTACTAATGGCAGCTTATCATGGCCTCATTCTGTCTCATATCCGTTATGGTATCTTAGTATGGGGTAATTCTAGCATGGGTAATATGAATAGGGTTTTTAAAATTCAAAAGAAAGCTATTATGTGTATGGTGGGAGCTAACCAGCTAACCTCATGCAGGCCACTATTTAAGGAGCTTAAATTGCTTACAGTTCCCTCTCTCTACATTTTTCAGGTGATTATGTATGTTAGGCAAAATAATTTTATGCAGAATTTCAATGTTCACAATCATAACATGAGAAACAGGAATGATTATTATGTGGCTAATCACTCCACAAAATTGTTTGAACAAAAACCTACTTATGCAGGGAGAAAATTCATGAATAAATTACCCCAATCTTTAAAACGTTGTGAGGATTTGAATTCCTTTAAAAAGAATCTGAAAAATTACTTGATCGGTGAAACTTTTATAGCATACAAGAATTTCTTTGTTGATAGTAGTATACGTTGTGTGATTCGTATATGTATTTCAGATGTTATAGCTGACATGTCCTATACTCCTCCTGGAGTCTCCAGGGCGCAAAAAAAAAAAAAAAAAAAAATTTCTGGGATAGGTGCTGGAGCTTAGCAGACAGCGCCATAAGCACTATCTGTTGCCTTCACAGTTGAATGGGAACTAAGTTAGTGTGTAGAACAATTTTAATTTTTATAGAAAATTTCATCTAATTTTTGGCTTTCAAACTACTGAGGTATGTAAAAATTCTGCTGATAATAGACTTGTAAGAGCATTATATTATATGTTTAGTATATTTATTTAGCCACACGTTAATATCGTTAGATCTGTTTGTTCTGTTTCCTATTCGGTGTGGGTTATCTATGTTTGCCATGTTTTCAAGTCGGGGTAATGACACCACCCTAAGATGGGGTTATGCCACCATCCTGGAAAGGTGGCGGCTTTACCCCAAGTCATAATCTCATTATCATCATTCAATTTTCAAACGATTTCAATTGCCTCGTGTATGAAAACAGACCACAGAGAAGGCGAAATGGACTAAAAATGAGCTGCAGGCTGCAACAGATCACTGAAGGAAAATCAGTCAAAAGTGTCGCCATGGTATTTAAAAATCCTACGACTGAAAGACAGATTGAAGAACAGTAACACATTCAAAGTTCAAAGAAGATGACTTTACACAATCTGGAGCTGTACAGCCTTTGATTATTGATGACCAAGTTGACGAAGATGTCAATCATTCCAACACTGTCACCGTATCTGCAGATTTCAATCTTAGCTTAAACCAAACAATCTTAATCTGAAGCATGTGAAGGAAAATTTAAAGCGTAAAGGTCACTCAGCTATTTTTTCTTCCACTCATATGAAATCGATTCTTGAAGGAAGTGAATCTAAAAAACAGGAAAAATTTTGAAGAAAGAGATGCTGCCAATGAGGGTTTAAGCTACCATAAGAGGGCTACGTTTATTAAAATGTAATACCCTTATTCAGTAAATTTTCCTAAAACGTTTTGTTTTGTATCATTTACAACTATTTCCTTAGTTTTATTAGAGGAGGTGACATTACCCCAAGTGAATGGCGGAATTACCCCAGTAACTGGGGAAATCCCGCCACTGAGCAGACAAATAATAAAAACTAAATTTAATGCATTTAGAGTTGCAGGAAAAGCAATCAAAAAATTTAGTGAAATACCAAACATCTATAGAATTTAATTAAATTATAAGTATTGAATTATAAACAATTTAACATGAATAATAAAATATTTTTCCTTAAGGTGGCGTGATTCCCCCGGGTCTCCCCTACTCTGATGATGGTCAATCCTCTGAAACACAAGTAAGTAATAAATAAAAAATCAAGGCAGCTTAAAAAAAGGTTAGTGAAATTTATTATATGAAATAGAATTATCTTCAAGCTGCAGGATGCATTGCTAGCCGCATTGGCATAGTTAGTAACGTGCTCGCCCCTCATCATGCGGTCTTGGGTTCGAATCCCATTCAGGCACGGCATATTTTCATATGTTACAAAAAATCATTCCATCCTTCACCATCTGCATTACAGTAATTGCAGAACAGTCGGACGTTAAAAAAACAAAACAAAAAAAATGCATAATAAGGATTTATTTCTGAATGAAGCTGTACATTTAATACCAATTTACAATGTTCTTATCATAAACAACATTAAAATCTGTTCAATTTTTGAATCAAGTTGACTCCGCTGAATACAAAGATTATAACTGCTTTAATTTTACTGGTTGAAGGGTTACAAAAAAATTAATTCGTTTAATATTTACCATTTTCATTTAAAATGGGAAATAATACAATTTTTTAACAGGTTCCGTATTGGAAAATTGTCAATTACATTTTTAATAAAAACAGATTATTCTTTCACACTTACAATGAAAATCCCATGTACATAACAGCTGTATAATAAATTAATAAATATACAGGGCTCAATAATATGACATCATCAAAACAATAATATGGCTTTATTATCTAGTAGTTCTTAATATTCATTAATATGCATTATAAAAATAATAATTAATAAACTTAAAACTACATACGTTCTATAAGTAGACTATAGAATTAACATGAAAACAAAGTGCAAAAGTTTTTCTATAAAATATATATTATATATTATTTAGTCCCATTAAATATTATACTGCGCTAAAAATATTTAAAATAAATAAAGCAAATAAAAAATGGAAAAAAGCGGAACTAGCTTTATACCAGGTGTCAATAAAGGGTGGGAATATTTACATAACGGTTTACCTTCTCAAAAAAATAGGGGTTGATTTTATTTTACGTAACCTCTTGGAATGCCCAAAACGGGCAGGTGGAGTGTTATTTTAATTGCACTCTATCTGTTTGGTCCAGGGCTAAAAAAAATAGTTCTGTTTCTTATCACTTAGTCAGCCACTTATATGACTGAACTATTTAAGAACAGAAGAGGTAGAGGTGTAAAAGACACTAATCAGAGTTATCTCCTCTGAGAGTAATGAATTTCACTATGCAGCCAGACCCTGTGGTGAATGAAGTGAAAGTGTCATTTGCAGGGTGGAAAGTGAGTACTTTTCGGAGGGCCTGGCATGCTGCTAAGCATACTCTTTCAACTCAGTGAGGAAGGCAATGGTAAACCACCTTACTCCTCGTTTTTACTCAGTAAAACCTCTAGAGGTTCAAACCAGCCTTTCGGCTGTTGACCTAAACAACAACAACCTCTTGGAAATCCGGATTCAGTAATTTGGTTTAGTTTGACACTTTTGGGACTCGGGTGATTCTGAATTACAGATTTTTACAGATTACCGAATGTGGATTATTTACTGAAGATAATAAGGATAAATGAGGCAATTTAAGAATGCAAGCAGTCAACCTAATTCAGTATACTGTATTTACAATTCTATATGCATTCTTATTATACAGGGTGATTTTTTAGTCCTGTTACCCAATTGTTAATGTCTGGTAATATTTTTCTAAAAAAAATAAATTTTGTTTTGTGACACTAAGTTGGTAGTCCTACTCAACCAGTATGGATATGGTAGTGTGAGTTGATTCTCCTTGAGCTGTGTAAAATTTTGTGCCATTTTCGGTCGTGCTACGAACAGAATGTCTTTTATCCTAAAACAATCTCTTGTTTAAATCTGGAGGCTGAAGCTCTAGAACTAATCGTATGCGATACAGATACAATTTCAATTTTTTAGCAGCTTTCTGAGCACTCGAACATGACAAATCAACATGCAAGGAAAGTTTTTGTAAACTTTTCCATGGAGAATTGAGCAATCTTGTTTTCACATTCTCTTAACGTCATCTGTCAAGAGAGTTGGTCAACCACTACGTTTTCTGCTGTAAACAATACCTGCCTCTAAAAATCAGTTAGTTAGCCTAGAAATTGACTAGAATAGAGTGGAGGAATACCAAAAAATTTAATTTGAAATGATTATTTTACACTCGCATACGATTTTGTAGCAAAATATTGTTCAAGAATGTAAACCCGTTGTTCTAGGGTAAAAGACATTCTGTTCGTAACACGACTGGAAACAGCACAAAATTTTAGGCAACTCAAGGAGAATCAACTCAAACTGTCGTATCTATACTGGTTGAGTAGGGCTACCAACTTTGTGTCACAAAACAAAATATCCCTTTCTTAGAAAAAAATTACCAGACATTAACAATTGGGTAACAGGACTAAAAAATCACCCTGTACAATGAAGATTATAAATATCGAGGCAGATCACTTATTTTGAAAAGGAGTTTTCATTCTAAATATATATATTATTTTTTTGGTTTAATTTTATGTGATGGTTTTTTGATTTTCCTAAATTTTGTAAATGTATAGACTCCTATATAAGCCTAATCCATAAAGAAAAATTAAATTCAGTACTTAATTAACTTTCAAAATATTTAATCCAAGGATTGAATATCCGGTCAACCTCTTATCATAGCGTTGTATAAGTATTTGTATTCCAGTTATATTAAATATTATATTGAAATATATATTTCTAACCACCAGAATACAATAACAGAAAACACTTGTCAATGTTTATAGTGCTTCTGTGTATCTTGTACACATCTTTGGTAAATTAAAACTCTTTACTAATTTTTTTCACATTAAAATTAGGAATGAAACATGGTAGATAAGGAATATATTCCTTATCTACCATGGTAGGAGTAGGAAGTTTTAAATTTTGATGAGAAAATATTTTTTAAAGAATTTTAATTTACTGAAGATGTGTACAAGATACACAAAAGCGCTATAAACATTGCTAAGTGTTTTCTGTTACCGTATTCTGTTGGTTAGAAATATATATTTCAATTTTAAATAAAATATGGCTGTTTATAATCCTACAAAGGATGTTTGATAAAATAATACATATTATATACGTATTTGTATAAACCACTATTTTTTGTTCATTAAATTAAAGAGCAGGAAGAACTAAAAAATAACTAAAAAATTTACCCCTTAACGATTACAAAAATGTACTCTAAAGGGGTTGAAAATGGTATTTAAACCTTAAACTAATATTTTTTTGTTTATTAAGTTCCGGATGAGGTAATGGTTGAAACTTGGTAAGGTCCAAATAAGAACATCAGATTTTTCTAAATCAGAAAATTTTGATTTTGATTTATCTATGACCCTAATTTAAAAATTATTGAAATAAAACAAAATTATACTCGACTGAAGCTGAGACAGGAAGCTACAGAGTGATTATTTTTAGTTTTGTTATTTAATTGTTAATATCTGGTAATTTTTTTGTAAGAAAGGGAAATTTTGTTTTGTGACATAAAGTTGGTAGCCCTACTCAACCGGTATAGATATGGCAGTTTGAGTTGATTTCCTTGAGCTGTGTAAAATTTTTCGCCATTTCCGGTCAAGTTACAAACAGAATATCTTTTACCCTACAACAACTGGTTTTCTTTCTTGAACAATATTTTGCTATGAAATCGTACACGAGTGTAAACAAATCATTTCAAATTAAATTTGTTGTTGTTCCTTCATCAGAAAAATGTTAATATGAAGGCTAACAAACCGATTTCAAGAGACGGGTATTGTTTGCGACAGAAAACGTAGGGGTCGACCATCTCTCGACAGATGAGGTTTTAGAGAATGTGAAAACAAGATTGTTCAATTCTCCACGGAAAAGTTTACGAAAACTTTCCTCGCAAGTTGGTTTGTCATATTTGAGTGTTCAGAAATTTGCTAAAAAATTGAAATTGTTTCCGTATCGCGTACGATTAGTCCAAGAGCTTCAGCCTGCAGATTTAAACAAGCGATTGTTCTAGGGTAAAAGACATTCTGTTCGTAAGACAACCGGAAATGGCACAAAATTTTACACAGCTCAAGGAGAATCAACTCACACTGCCGTATCTATACCAGTTACCTTTGTGACCTTTGAGTCACAAAACAAAATTTCCCTTTCTTAGAAAAAAATTACCAGACATTAAAAATTGGGTAACAGGACTAAAAAAATCACTCTGCAGTATATTCATAATCAGAGGCTTATTGTGACGCATGACTCGCTTCACCAGTTTAATAGGAAGATGTTTTTGAGCATCCACCATTCCCAGACATGGCACGTAGTGAATATCACCTTTTTACACAACTGAAAGCGCTAGTTATTAACTGGTTCAAAAACTTGAGACAATCCGAGTATGAAGAGGAAATACAAATACTTGTACAATGCTATGATGAGTGTTTGAATTTGAATGGCGATTACATAGAAAAGTAGCTAAACACTCATTTATCTTGCTGCAATATCTCTACCAATAATGTTTACAGATAAAAAGTTTCTTTACTTTCTGAGAAACTCTCGTAAATGTTAATTCATAGATATTAAAAATAAAATACCTTTTCAGTTGTTTGGGTAAACAACAAAAATTTGAGAAGGTGAATGTTATTTAAAGTTTAAGTATTACTTTTAGTAAAACTTACTTATAAATACAGTCAAACCTTAATATAACGAAATCAACAATCCCAGAAAAAATTTGTAATATCAAATTGACAAGAATTCCCAGTGTAATATTTCTACAAAAGTGTTTTTCACATTGTACGATGAATTCATTACAGTTATTTTTCTTCTTAGTGTTAAAAAATCTAAACTAGTAAGTGTACTTGTTAAAGGATGTTATTAGAAATTTGGGTTATTCATGAGCAGAATAAAAATAACTTTTCGCTCTTGTGTGTAGTCAAGAATGCTTTGTGTTCGTAAATAAGTACAATTTAGATACAAAAATCACAAGAGTCTATATTAAAGCCGTCAGAGAAATCCAAAATACAGTAGGACCTAATTTATTATTAGTATTTTAAAGAAATATGTACAGTAAAATAAATGTATACAATATAGAAAATAAAAATAAAATTGAAAAATATGAGATGTTCCATATTTATAAATATTTAAAAGACCAAAAGCAGGACATTTTGAATGAACAGGTCAAATTTAGGAATGATGAAGTGATATTGACTGCTGCTGCTATCTACAGTAAATATGAGAAGGGATAAATTAAAATAAATCAATTTTAAATCACTTTTATACAAATGACTGAAGATGTATCATCTTCTATAAATTTTAAATAAGTGAGATAAAACTACATGAAACTAAAAAATGTTTCAATTATTTCATTTACTCTGATGATAGTGGATCCACCGAAACACGTGTAAGTAAGAATAAAAATAAAGGTGATGCAGTTTATAAAGAAGGTTAGTAAAATTATTTAATTTTTGTTTTAAATTTTAATAAATTATTTAATTTTGTTATAACGTGGTACGGATTAGTTAGAAGTTAACGTAATATTGAGGTTCGACTGCATAATTTTCTTTATTGAGACCCAGCTGAATTAATAATGAATATTTGATACTTAAAGCAACTAACTTACATCTAAGTATAAGGATAAGCGCACAGTGAGCTCTGATCGCATGTCGATGGCGCTGGTCGCAGGTACTGATTCACGCTGGCAATTCCGCACAGTGGGAGTACGTAATATGCACTTAACCCTTTACAGGGCAAAACTACAAGGGAAAATATACATGTTGTAAAATGTTTTAAATTTTGTTTTATAGGGACTTGAATAATGTATGTCTAGTGCCAGAACAGTAAGATATTTATTTTATGTTAAGCCAAGGTAAGTATACTTACCAAGGAACAATTTGCTGAAATGGGAATCACATAATGTTTAGTAGTAAGAATTCATATTACAACAATTTGTTACAACAACTATATAACAGAAAAATAAATGTAGAATAACATATCTCAGCTTTATGCATAAATACTTGCTTTCTCGTAAAAACTTAAATTTTCTAATCACTGTACGAAAATAACAACAAAACAACACGGTTGGGTACGCTGGCATGAATCCTTACCACATTCGTTTAACATATTACGCAAATGGTCGCTGCGCACTAATTTCAAAATGTGGTTAGCCTACTTACCAGAGAACATCTATAAAACCATAAAATGCCAAAACGGTTCAACTGCATGGCTTATTCTTTAATAAAATCGACCTTATTGCCAGTGGTAAGTATACTTACCAAAGATCAATAAAGGGTTAAACCTTCATTCAGTTGTCCGTATTTCAAGATGAGTTCCAGAAATAGCCGTGATGATAAATTATTTCTTATAGAAAACGTTGAAACTAAATTGTTATCTTTTAAAGACGATATTATATTAATGACATTAATAAGATCAGAAAATTGTACAATGAGTATCATCAATTTTTTCCACAATTATAAAAAGATACAGACAGGTTTCTTTTAAATACGAGAGAATGACTCTGGAAATGTTTAATATTTAGCTATTTAAGATATATTTATTAATTAGATGATATTAACAATTCTGCATCCACAACATCGTAAGTGGTTATTATTTATGATTACGTATTATACGATGCAAAGTACATTAGTAACCTGCCAGTAGAGCAACACGCAGGTTTGTACAAAACAAACCCGTGAGCTGATATGTGCACGTTCCGCCACCAGCATTTACTGTGAGATCCGTGATTAAAATATAATGGCATATTTTCTAATAGCAGGTTCCCGCTTGTAAGCGACCTGTCATCAGCGTTCACTGTGCGATTACCCTAAAATTATGCTACTAACAATACTGGTAAATTACAAGCGTAGGCTAGGTCAACATGTTTTTAGTCATGCATTTAGTCATCAAAGGATAAAATTTAAGAGTTTCAGACGGCATTGCTAACAATCTAGTAGCAGCTAGATCAGCTAAATATAGCAGCGTGTCTACGTATCTAAGCAGCCTGATAACGGCATGCATAAGCTTTGTACTAAACTACAGTACATCACAATCATATTTGAAACATAGTGAACCAAAAATTTTTAATATATTTTTTTTAAATTTAAGTAAATATGAAGAAGTATCTTTTGTGTAAATTTAAGTTCCTCTTAAGAATATTTTCTGCATCATCATATTTACATGTTTCAAATACACCAGGCTGAATCTGTATTCTTCTTAATATTGTTTTAATTCGATCCACTTATTTATTTACATTTAGTTTTAGTCTCATTGACTGCTTCGGTGGATTCACCATCAAAGGATAAAGGCTGTTTGATAAGCGTTGTAGATCAAACTACAGGGTATGATTTGTCTTGTCAATTTGATGAAAAATTGTTAAGTAAAGCAATGCTCTTAAAAATTACCCATAACAGGCAGGTGGAGTGTTAAATTAATTGTACTTGATCTGCTAGTTCCAAGGCGACAAAAAATAGTTGTGTTTCGTATCACATGGTCAACTAATTGACTAAAGCATTTAAAAACATAAGAGGTACAGGTGTAAAAGACACTAGGCAAGACCCTCTGATGAATGAAGAGAAGGTGTCATTTGCACAGTGAAAAATAGATATTTTTCAGACGGCATGGCATGCTGATAAACAAACTCTTCCACTCAGTAAGTAAGACAATGGTAAACCGCTCTTTCCTCATTATACTTTACTTAGTAAACCCCAAATTAAAGGTTCAAATCAGCCTTTCAGGTGATGAACCAAAGAACACAACAGGTTTTGTAAAATTTATGTAAACAAATAGCAAATGTTTAATTTAATACTAATATCTCAATCAGTTCATCATGATGTGATTTTACTGAAAAAAAAAGAATTGGCCACCAGAATGAAAACTAAGCATTTTCGGGCATAACTTTATTAAATATTTTTTTCTTTGGAATAACAAGACAAATCATGTACCAAAGTCTATCACAAATTTTTCAAACACTATACTCTGATGATGATGAATTCACCGAAACATTGTCGGTGAAATTAAAAATAAATAAATTGGAAGATTAAAACAGTGTTAAAGACAATAAATTATAGTTAAGACCAGTCATGCGTTGTTATTTAAATAGATGTACCATTAAAATACAAATATGCAGAAAAAATTCGGGACGGAGACTAAATTTACAGACTATACATTGGCAACACAGTATAATACAACAAAGTAAAATAGTTATTGTATTTATAAAAACTTTGTATAATTATACAACTATAACTGACATGGCTGAATATTTCAGGTATTTATCTCGGTAACTAACAACGAACCCAGATATGCCTTGCTTCTTTGTATTTTGCAGGGGAAGATCTTTGGAGAAAGAAATCTCAAAAAAGAAGGATATCATGGTTAAAAAATCTTCTCACCTGGTTCTACAAAACTTCCTCACAACTCTTTCATATTGCTATTGACAAAGTGAGAATTCCCATGATGATCACCAACATTCGTCACGAATAGGCACCGTAACAAGAAGATTTTGGTAACAATGACTTCAAATGCATATGAACCATGTCTCAAGTTGCTTTGGATATGCATCTTCAAACCTGACACCTGAATTATTACCTGGAGTAAGCTGAACTTAACATAGTCAAGAGTGGTAAACTTCAATATCTCGGAGACATCATGAGAAATCAAGAAAGTTACGAAATACAGCAGTGTATTCTGTGAGGGTGGAAAGAAGGAAACCCTGGTACATCAATTCCAGTACATCAATCAGTGTAACTGAAAACATCCTGCCAGACGACCTCAAAACTACCGATACACAACATTTTGTTCAGCAACTGAAAATATGGCTCCAAGACTAGCCATTTCTTAGATGATGACACGTTTTTAAATCTGGATTTCAGGTGAGTCATGGTATTGTGTACTTGACATTGAGTGAGTGAGTCATGGTATTGTGTACTTGACATTGAGTAAGTGAGTCATGGTATTGTGTACTTGACATTGAGTGAGTGAGTCATGGTATTGTGTACTTGACATTGAGTGAGTGAGTCATGGTATTGTGTACTTGACATTGAGTGAGTGAGTCATGGTATCGTGTACTTGGTATTGTTGTATGTTATATTATAACATACAACAATGAGATTGCTATAATTTAAGAATTTGAGAATAGGTTACAAAGAGGGGTGTTTTTGCGAAACTGCATAAATGCAGATTACAATTCGACAATATCTCGTCAAAAGACATGTGTTTCTAGGAAAATTACTGGTGAGGTCAGAAATAAATATTAATGGGCCCATTTTTGAGCAGGATATCCAATATTTGAAATGTGACATGTCTTTCACAAATTAAACAGGACATGATAAATAAACGAAATAAGTTTAAGAATATTAATGGCGGAGTGTTAAATTATTTACTCTTGAACTGCTAGTTCCAGGGCTATAAAAAATGGTTGTGTTTCTTATCACATGGGCACCCAATTATAAGACTGAAGAATTTAAAAACAGAAGAGGTAGAGGTGTAAAAGACATTAGTCACAGTCATCTCCTCTGAGATTAATGAATTTTATTATACGACCAGACCCTGTGGTGAATAACATGAAAGTGTTATTTGCAGAGTGGAAAGTAGATGCTTTTCAGAGGGCCTGGCATGCTGATAAGCAAATTTTTTTATTCAGTGATGAAGGCAATGATAAACCACCTCACTCCTCTAATACTTAGTAAAGCCTCAAGATTTTTTTTTTTGTTTAACATCCGACTATTCTGCAATTACTGCTAATGCAGACAATGAAGGATGAAATGATATTTTGTAACGTATGAAAACATGCCGTGCCTGAATGGGATTTGAACCCAAGACCGCATGATGAGAGGCGAGCACGTTACCAACTACACCAATGCGCCTGGCTCAAGAGGTTCAAACAAGACTTTTGGCTGATCACCTAAACAAAAGACAACATAATATTTTTGCGGGATGATATACAAAACGGTGAAGCACAGGACTACGAAAGACACATGTTTAAAGTGGAATAATACTCTGGGGACTTGAAACTGTGTTATTTCAAGTGAAATCTTGATTGCTGAAAAATCAACATGAAAACAACACTTTTCTTCTACATTACATTCATATATAGAAATAGAAGTAATATTCTAATGGGAATACACAGCCATGAGTTATATAATCTAATATAATTATACAAAGAAATAAATGAGTGCAATATGTATTATAACAATAGCAATAATAATGATCAATAAATAAATCAATCCTGTCACTTCAATATGTCGTAACCCTCATTTCTGTCAAAATCGAGATTTTGCGCTTTACTGCATTACTAACCTCAAATATAAGCCCAAGCAAAATGTTGTCAGCCACAGTGCAATATAAATAAATAAATAAATGTATCGTAACTATTACAAATAACAAAAATCATAAATTTTA
Organism: Catonia carolina; assembly: GCA_035578175.1. Taxonomy (NCBI): domain Eukaryota; kingdom Metazoa; phylum Arthropoda; class Insecta; order Hemiptera; family Achilidae; genus Catonia; species Catonia carolina. The sequence goes on from JAQMRL010000004.1 coordinate 9,677,863, forward strand.
ATAATAAAAAACTGCGCTCTGTAAAATTTCTATTTTGTGGCTTACAACATATTGAAGTGACTAAGTCAATATATATATACGTAATACAAAAGTTTTAAATAAAAAAGAACAAAACAATCATAATAAAATGAAGTAGTTGTTTAAAATTTAAGATACAGAACAAATGATTCATACACTATTAAAAGATACACTATTAAATTTAATTAGTAGATTGACCCACCGGCTGCCGGTTCTGTATTTTCGATCCCTGCATTACCAAGAAAGACAGAGAGAGATAGAGCAAAAAGAAAGCAAGAGAGAAGAATATATTATCTAACAAAATTAACGCAGTCTACTGCTTTATATTATCATATAAAGAGTGGCAATAAAAATAACTCATCTGTTCTTAACTTTTTTTTAAAAATTAAAATCGATGGATATAAGAGAGGGCTACAAAAAATAGTTCTGTTTCTTATCACATAGTCAGCCAATTATATGACTGAAATATTTAAGAACAGAAGAGGTAGAGGTGTAAAAGACACTAGTCAGAGTTATCTCCTCTGATAGTAATGAATTTCACTATACAGCCAGACCCTGTGGTGAATGAAGTAAAGGTATCATTTGCAGAGTGGAAAGTGGGTGCATTTCAGAGGGCCTGGCATGCTGATAAGCATACGCTTTCAACTCAGTGAGTGTTGGCAATGGTAAACCACCTCACTCCTCATTTTTACTTAGTAAAACCTCTAGGGGTTCAAACCAGCCTTTCGGCTGTTGACCTAAACAACGAATATAAGAGGACAATGGTTAGTGTCTTGAGGGAATCGATATTTATTTTGGTGTATTTATTTAATTAAGAATAACCATGGACGACCTTGTGGAAAAAAAACGGTGAAATTAATATAGCTCAAAGACAAAAACAAAAGATTCCGAACACAGGGTAAGATAAAAGAACATCTATAAACAGCGTTTTCTTCAGAAGAGGAGAAGGAAAGAAGATCAATCCGAAGGATGAAAAAGTAATGGGAAAGAAGGAGAGCTAACAACATCAAAAGATTCACCCATAGAATGACTAAAGCGGTCAAAGTAGACCATCAAAGCAAAAAAAGCTGATATTCTTCTTCACCAACCACGGTTCTGGCATCCATCTAGTCACCGGTCGCCCCAGTTTGCGCCATCGAATTGGCCAGTAACTTCTGACCAGTGTGAATCCTGTCTGAAGACATTCTTTCAAGATCATCGGCCCATTTTCGACAGTACACCATAATTGTCTCCTTAAGAGAACACACATCCTAACTCTCGCCATGTACCCTCATTTCTGAAGTGATCTAATAATTAATCTACTACAGCCCCTCACACATCTACACAAGCGCATCTCTGCCGACTGAATGGAATTTTCATATTTCTTCTTCCATTGCCATATGTCAGTGAGAAAGAAACAAAAAAACTGATAAAAATGAAACTCAAAATTATAAAACTATTAAACAATTTTAATAAGCTGGAGATGGTTTGAGAAATTTACTTTAAACATTATTTCTCATTACATAATGACCTCAGTTGGCATCAACTGATAATGAGACAAAAAAATCTGGTGTGAAACACTCACATTATTTCCACTTGCCAGTGTAAACAATGAAAATATATAACACATGTTTAATCATAAGAAGTAAAAATGTATAAAATGAAAAACATAACTTAATTTTAATCATGAGTGAATGATACAAAATGAAGTCAACCCCTGTAGGACTTAAAAATACGGAAAATCACGAATTGAGGCTAAACTAAGCTTGGGAGAAAGAAATACTTGAAACCAAATTTATAGGGTTATTAATTTTCAATCACTTTGATTATATACACTTTTGTCGTAAAGGCTGAAATATTGAAAAAAATCCCATTTTTACAGATTTTGATAAAATAAATATCATTAATTGATGCTAAACTAAGAATTGTACAAAAAAATTAAATAAAAGTTGTAGTTTTTAATGTTCTACAACTTAGATTATACACATTTTCCCTAGAATGTTTTTTCTAGAATTTTTTTCTTATGAGATCATAGGCCTCCAACAATTTCAGCAGACATGGCACTTACCCTATCTTGTAGAGCACAAAAATGCTAAGTATATGAGGTGATTTTAAGAAAATCACAAAAAAGTGAAAAAATGTACGAATAAACAACAACTTACTGTTGACCAACTTTGATGAAAATGTTTGTCAGATCCCATAGTGGTATCTAACTTAATTTCCTAGTAGTTTCAACTTTGTACACAATTCCATTCTTGAAATATTTTGTTCACATACAAACCATACACTAAAAACATGTTTTTTTGGGTTCGGGGCGGGGGCAGTGAATTTATATATTTTGCAGTTATACAGACGTTCACTTTAATTGTGTGTCATTCACTCATGATTAAGATTAAGTAATGCATTTAATTTTATATCATTTACTTATGATTAAACACAGGTTATATTGTTCTTTATTTACATTGGCAAGAGAAAGTCGTGTGTGTTTCACATGAAATTTTGAAATTTGAAAAAATTTAATGCACGATAAATATCATTTAATTATATCACATCCATAATTTTAACAAACAAAAATTGATCGAGTTATTTTAGCCACTCCTTATATTAATTTTATTAATAAGATTTAATTAAGTGTAATTAATTGATAATAAAGTTCAAATTAAGGTAATACTAATGAGTAAAAAAATATAATAATAATGATAATTTATCAAATGATCATAGAAAAACATTTTCTTTAATTATTTTTTTCAAAATTATTTTGTTAAATAAAGTAATTGTATACATTATTATAATCACTCAATTTTAGTGTCATTTTAATTATTTTTTTTTTTTAAGTTGCATCAGCATAATGTAACATACCAGCGATTGTGCCGGCACTACTCACTTGCTTATTGCTAGCATCAGAGGGGTTGCCATTGTAGTGTGGCAACAGAAAATATAGTCGTGTGTGTTGTATTCTCACTTAATTATAGATATTTTGCCAACACCATTCCGACAAAGTGTGTAGTGCAGCATTAAATTTTGGGTACTTTAATATAAATGGGGCGAGGGGCACTGTAATTTAACCTTAATTCTTTATTTATTTTTTATTTTATTTCATTTAAACATACTTTCAATGCTTCTATTCATGTTACAATTTCCTGTCACCAAAAAATTCCTTATAGTCCCCTCACTCTAAATTTTTGATGTGATAATGCACGTTAGGCAAAATACTTTTATCCAAAATTCCAATGTTCACTTATCATAACACAATAAACAGAAATGATTATTACGTGGCTGACCACAACACTAGATTGTTTCAACAAAAACCTACTCGTGTGGGGAGAAAATACATCTATAAATTTTACCCCAATAATTAAAATGTTGTGATAATTTGCATTCTTTTAAAATATTCTAAAAATATACTTGATAGGTGAAAAAAGTAGTAGAAGTATAGTTATAGTGTAAAAAGTAGTAGTAGAAGAGAAAGTCGTTGAAATATGTATTTCAGGTGTTATAACTTCTTCACATGTCCTATACTCGCTGGGAATCTCCTGGACACTTAAAATTGATGCAACATTTAAAAAAATACATAGAACACTTTTAAATAGCAAAATTTAATTAATTTATTTAAAAATTAAAATTGTACGATTTTATTAGTTAATCAAATTTAATCATAGTAATATGAAAAAAATTTTCATCATTTAAAATTATAAATATTGATGTTATATTGAATATAAATTAAATTCTACAGAAAATAAAATTTCTTAATAAATAAAACCTTCGTTTTTATTTAGGAAAAACCCACAGCACATTTAAATCTTTCTAAAAACCCAGAAAATTATCAAAACTTAAAACTTCAGTTCAAAAAATTAAATAAAATTTAAAAAAACTTTCTTGACCATTTGATAATTTTTTTTAAGTATATATTTTAAGAGGTATTAAAAAGTTACCAAAAAATTATATAACACAAACAAACACGTGAAAAAATGTATTAATAAATAAAACACCAACAAAAAAATTACCTTATACCAAAAAAAAAAAAAATCAACACAAAAACCAAAAAACACCACGAAAAACAAACATACACAAGAAAATTCACACTAAAAGAAAAAAAATCACTAAATAATACAATAATGTGTTTTTACATTTAACAATAAGCTCGGTTAAAAAATTTAACACAAATAAAATCACATATAAAAAGAAATAACCAACCACATTTATAATTAATGGATAAAAAATTTAATGAAATTTTTAATAAGTTATTTTCTTGCACTTTAAAAAAACCAATATTATTGATACAAATTTTTTCTAGTTGTACTGAAAATGATATCACACAATTTGTCATCAGTGAAAATTTTTTATTTTGATTTATATAACAGTATCTTTGGGTTTCAATGTGTTACAATTTTCTGAACCATGCTGATAAAAAATCAAACTTAAGACGTTCTATTTTAATGTTTATTTTAAAGTGCACCATGTAGGCGCTTGTTTTAAAATTTATTTATTTATGAATATAAATTAGGCAGTGATAATAGACCTAAGGTATCTGATGAATGGTTTAAAGAAGTCAGAAAGGGTATAGAGGAAACCGGAATGAACAGATAAAACTTAATGAACCGAACCAAATTCAGACAACTATAGACTTAGGGGACCCAGAATGGCTATCTCCGTAATGTTAATGCAAGGAAAATTTTCTCAAAAACTATTACACAGTTATCCTGTCCAATTTTCTTGTGGTTACTTTTCAGGCTATTCTACACCCACTGAGTTCGTAGCGCCTTGATATATTGTTAAGAAGATAAGAAATTTTTTTTTTGAAATTACCACATTTGAAAATCATAACGTTTTGCCTATTGAAGTGGAAAATAAATATTTAAACACATCATTTTACAGTAATATTAACTCAGTAGATTGAAATTATTATGGTATGAAAGGCTGTGCAAATATTTTATTAAAATCCATTCATAGTTGGCTGAGAAAATGTTCCTTATGTGTAGAAAATTACAGGAAACAAGAAAAAACTAAAAGAGAACACATTATACATTAAATAATTCAATATGTTATTTTTTACAGTTCAGAGGTTAATATATTACATTCACAGGTGGTCTGGTGCGAACTTAAAAGTTTTAAAACAAAAAATATCGCACAAAATAAAAATATTATGAATTTATCTGTATTCATTCAAAATAAATAGAGATTTATGCAAATGGCTAAAATTTAAACGATAACACAAGGATTCAACATATTTTTAATTTAAAAAAAAAACTGCAAAACCCTCAACAAATTATACCAATATTGTTGGATGCTGAAAACTGAATTTTAATAATTTACAAAAAACCGGATATGTGAAAATTTTCTATTTCTTTTGTTCCGGGTACCTTTAAGGGTTTTTATGAAGAGCAAAAACAGAACACCGGGTGGACAGAAGAAAGGAGAAAAACTTACAGTGAGAGAATGCTGAAAATGAAGTGGGCTGCAAAAAGAACATTCAGAAACGCCTAAAGTCACCTCACATGGTCTAAAATTGGACTTAGCTACGAGAAAAAAAGAAAAAGTTAGGTTGTAATTTTCTATAGTTCCACTGTCACAACATCCTCTCATGATGTTTTGTTGTTTTAAAGTGTTACTAATGACCATTTTGATCTCTGTTTTGTCTAGCAGAAGACTGTCGGATGTCTAAGAGCACCTTTTGCAGTGCAAAGATTAAAATGGTCATCAAATACCGAAAAAGAAAAATATAAATCAAGAAATTGACTAATATTTTCATGAAATAATAATTAAAAGATGAAAAACAATGGCCGCCTCTGTAGTGTAGTGGTAGTGAGCTAGCTATAACACAGATTTGATTCCCAGTTAGGGTTTGGAATGTAAAAAAAAGAATCAAAACCCACCATTACAGGTAAATAACGTACCGTAGTCGCTAATAACTAAACAGTTGATGCGACTTTAAATAAACTAAAAAAAAGAAGGTTTTACCGAAGCATAACTGGAATGGATAATAATAATGCGCAAAAGGATCCTAGAAAAAATGCACCGATACAAAAACAGGTTATGAATAAACCGATCACAGATATAAAATAACGTTCAAACTGTGAACAATTTAGGACCGTGAAAAACAGTGATTATTAATCTATAACATCAAAAAAGATCCTGCAGAATCTAAATCAAAATCTGAACAAGGTCAGATAAGTTAACAATCAGAGAATACGTAGGAAAGGTAGCGTAAGACCAGTGAAGAGATAGAAAAACCATTTAGAAGGAAAGAAACTACAAGACATAAGGACACACCACGATCAATTACATATTTCAACCTTATGCACGGTTGAATTGGCATAGGCTTATTCGTAAAAGAAATAATTAGGCTGCTTTTGTATTCCACTTCAATGATACATGTTTTTTCAATATTACATCTTTCCTGTTCTACTGTACAGAATAGAGGCATCGACCCTTAGAAAATGAGACATTGACAGAGTGCAAGCATTTGAACTATGAATATACTAACGTGTGTTGCGATGTTTGTGGATCGAAAGGATAACGGATGAGGTGGTCGCATATCAGATACACAAGGAGCAAGAGATTGTGGATATAATAAAGAGATGCAAGCTTGATTGTTTTGGACTTGCTATGCGTGGGGGCAATACCATTTTCTGCAATTAATTATGCACAATTAAATAGCGGGATTGAGAAGCGTAGGAAGAAGAAAAACATCACGGTTGAGAAACCTGCATGATTGGTACCACTGCTCATCTGCGGATGCGTGATTGGTACCACTGCTCATCTGCAGATGCATGATTGGTACCACTGCTCATCTGCGGATGCATGATTGGTACCACTGCTTATCTGCGGATTTGTTTAGAGATTTTTTTTTGGTTTAACGCCCGACTGTTTTGCAATTACTGCTAATGCAGACTGTGAGAAGGATGATAGATGAAAATGTAGGAAGAAGATAGATGAAAGATGATAGATAATAGATATCATAGATCTATGATATATGATAGATATAGATAGACATATGATAGATATCATAGATAAATGATAGATGAAATGTAGGAAGAAGATAGATGAAAGTGTAGGAAGAAGGAGAACATCACGGCTGAGAAATGTGCGTGATTGGTACCACTGCTCATCTGCGGATTTGTTTAGGAATTCTTTTTGGTTTAACGCCCGACTGTTTTGCAATTACTGGTAATGCAGACGGTGAGAAGGATGATAGATGAAAATGAGTGATGAAAGAATGCCAGACCTGACCGGGAATCGAACCCAGGACCCCGGCGTAGAAGCCATTGTGCTAACCACTACACCAATGAGCCGGCCTGTTTAGGGAAGCAGTATCAAAGATCAAAATAGCCTTTATGATCACCAACCTCCATTAGGAGAAGGCATCCAAAGAAAAAGTAGTCCACTTGTCAACTGTTCAACTTAAAAATTAGAGGTCCTACATTTCATTTATCAGCAATGTTATGAAAATATTATAAGATATTGAAACCAACCATTACTGTACGATAAACAACTTAAAAGGTGTTAATCAAGAAGCCGCAGAAACCACTTTAATACAACTAAGCCAATTAAAACAAAAATACTTTCTTTAAAAACAAATAAATTAATATTTTAATCAGTCTGTTAAAAATTTGTTTAATAAAGTTAAGTAAAAATGAAACATCTTAGTAGCTTTAGTTTATCAACCAAGTCAATATTCTGATAGAAATTAACTTAAAATTGTCAAGTTACACTTATTTGGTGAGCAAATATGTATGGTGACCAAACAAAAACATCACTGGATATTTTTGTTTAAACTTTTAAATCTAGTCAATTCAAAGATCTATGAAAAGATTGATTAAATATTTATTAAATATCAACAACGATGCACAGTTCCCAATAAAAAAACAAGTGGGTGAAAATGCCGCAACTTTTCTTGTGAACAAAATGTTACATCCACTACAATAGTACGTACCTATAATGCTTTTCACGTTTGATGAGCTCTGCTGTTCCATGCATTTAGACCAATCAGTTTGACAAATAATATGTGCATATGCGTTTAAGAGCCGCAGTAGTTCACTCGTGTCTTGCATCTCGTACTGAACACATCGATTGTAGAGCGCGTTAACATGCAATACTTCATAACATAATTAGCTGGTTGTATCTTCATAGATTATAATTGTTATTGAAAGACCAAAAGAACGGCTGACGAAATACACAACAGAGCTACGAGAGAACGTATTGGCAACGTTGCTGGCAAGTCATTGGTTAGCTATAAAGTGGGTAGGAGCAATGCGTATGTTCAGAGCTCATCAGATTTGAAAAATAGTATAGCACTTATCTTCAGCGTCGTACGTAAGTTATGACTTCTAATTTGACAGCCTATCACTTTTGTGTTCAAATGACAAATGACAGAAGATGTGTCAAACAATGTGACAAATGACTGAAGATTTGTATACAAATGACTGAAGATGCATCTTCTGTAAATTTTAAATAAGTGAGATACAAATTTTTTTAGTTTCAATTATTTTATTTACACTGATGATGGTGGATCCACCGAAACACGTGTAAGTAAGAATAAAAATAAAGGTGACGCAGTTTAAAAAGAAGGATAGTGAAATTATTATATAAATTCATTATATAAAATAGAAATAATTTCAAACTGCAGGATGCATTAAAAATATTTATTTATTGGATTGCTTATAAAAGGTGTTGGAAATGGCCTCCTTTGGCATCAATTCAGCACTGCACTCGTTTCTGTTTGTTTTCAAACACTTCACCCAACTCACGAACAGTGATTTCTTGAATGTACGAGGGGTGTTTTTTAAGTAAGGGCCGTTTCGTTGCCTGCTCTTGTAGTTTGTGCACGCATCACAATGAGCGCTAGTGCCACTTCCCAGCATCCCTTGCAAACAAACTGACGCCATTACGAGCTCTGTAGCTAACCTGTATGTTTTATACTGTGCGTTTAAAATGTTTAAGACAATTAAATCGCCCGCCGCTAGTGAAGTCCGATCAGTGATACGTTTTTTAACAGCAAGAAACATGTCGGCTGTGGACATTCATCGCCAGATATGTGAGGTTTATGGTCCTAACATAAGATGTGATGAGTGAAGGAAAAGTGTGAAAATGGGTCAGGGAGTTTAAAAATGGCCGAGAAAATGTTCACGACGAAGTCCAATCAGGCCGACCTTCTCTGATTACTGAAGATTTGGTGATTGCAGTTGAATCAAAATTTTGAACTACCCTCCATACAGCCCGGGCCTTGCTCTCAACAACTTTCACCTGTTCAGACATTTGAAAAATCACCTTGGGGGCAAGCGCTATGACGATGATGAAGAAGTAAAAACTGCTGTGAATTTTTGGTTTAGGGAGCAGGCGGAAATTTTTTATAACAATGGATTTCAAAATTTAGTAGTAAGGTATGACAAGTGCTTGTAAAAACTTTGTAAAAACTTGGCTATGTAGAAAAATAAAGAAATATATGTAGAATCTGAAAATAAAATTACTTTTTATAAATTATCTTGTGTTTATTTACTAAAATAAACGGCCCTTACTTAAAAAGCACCCCTCGTATGCTGTTATCATGGTTTTTAGTTCATCAGTCGTGAGTCGACTGTTACAATAACTGTTTCTTTACCCACGCCCCCATAAAATGTAATCTGGGAGAGTCAGATCAGGCGATCATGGAGGCTACAAATTCCTAAGAAAGGATTCTTTCAACACCAAAAAGATTACATAAGAAAGCCATTGAAATGTTACATGTGTGTGCTGCGGCGCCATGTTGTTGGAACCAACCTTTATTGATTTCCACTTCTGTTAATTGACTAATGAATTTCGCTAAAATCTCCGTACAAAACTCAACGACTGCCAGTTTTGTTACATGAACTAGACTGTATCCAGTGACAGCATAGGGCAGACAACCTAACGTGAAAGAATGCACCAATGCAAAGCAACTACCACTCAGTCACTTTCCTAACTCTCTGTAGAATGAAAACAATTCCGGATGAGATCATGACAAAGGATAACTTCATGAAAATTAATAAGAATATTAAGAAAGTATTGTACAGTAGCAAGAGTGGTTTAGAAGAGATGGGAAATTTAAAAGTAGGCAATGAAAACGTATAGGAAGTTGGGAATTCTGCTATCTAGGGAGTAAAATAACAAAGGATAGTAGAAGCACAAGTAATATCACAAGTAGGATTGCTCAAGCTCGAAGGGTCTTTGAAATGAAAAACAGCTAACTGATTGGAAACATTGATTTCCAGATTTGGAAAAATTTCTTAAAACACTATGTTTAGAGTGTACATTCAATTTATGGGAGCTGTGGAAAGGAAAAGGATAAGCCGCTTTTAAAATGTAGTGTTATAGGAAAATGTTAAACATTAGGTGGGTGGACAAAATAAGTAATTTAGAGTGGATGAAATAAGAAGTAAATGGAAATATCTTACCAAAAGAAGGGATAGGGTAGTAACGTTTATCTTAAAGACATCCAGGTATTGCTCTATCAATAATGGAGGATAATATTGAGGGAGTGAATTGTAAGGGGAGGCAAAGGTTTGAATATATAAAGCAAATTACAAAAGATATAGGTTGTTGCAGGTACGTAGATGTGAAAAGACTTGCGCAAGATAAAACAGCTTGGAAAACTGCATCGAACCAGTCGAGACTGACCAAAAAAAAACAATAAGTTTTAATCTATAACAATGAACTTGTATTAGTTTTAATAGTATGACACTATGTAATATCTACAAGATTGTAACTACAGATTATTTCTTGCATACTTCTCAGGAGTAAAATTTCATCTATTCTGCAGACATGGTTAAACCAATTCTGACGATTCATAGTTTTTATTACATTTAGAATAGAAACACCATTTTCTTATGTCAGAATTTGTCAAATGGTCTCTTACAAAAGCAGGAAGGGAAGCAGGAAGGAAAACTGCATCTCCATTGTTTGCATTCAGCGAACAGATATTAAAACCCACGAATTACATTATTATAAAAACCCACAGGGAAAACCATTCAAATTTAGAACTTCATCGTAATGTTTTTTTGAAGTTTTACTCTTAAAAAGTTTTCACCTATTGATCACCATACAAGAGATTGCTAATTCAATCAATGTTACTCAACAACACTAGGAAATTTTCAAAAAATTATCTGACTGGTTTCGCTACAAGATTTCGATTAAGTTATTTAAGTTTTTATTTAATAACATGTAATAAAAATGTGCAAGAAAGCTAAAAAAATGACACAAGCATTAGCGTAGCAAACATAAAAATACATTGTTGAAAAACACGCACGTGGACAGCAATTCAACTGTTCTGTTCGATTACATGAATTATAACAAAAAAATTTTAATATTAGATTAACATAGTTGGAAATAATTTCATAAAAAATTCATAAGTTTCGTTAAATTTAACAAAATTTAATAAATAAAACTACATTAACGAGACCCCCTGTAGACCTAATTGGAAATTTAGAAAAGTTGAATTTCTGTTTTTTAAATAAAACACAAAAATATTCAACACTTTTTTCAACGTAAAATAGTGTATTTTTTATTTTAATAAATATTTTTTTATACATTTTTGAAGTAAACGTTGTATAACTAAATAATTTGCCCCATAACAGACTGGTAGATTGTTAAATTATTTATACTCAATCTGTTAGTTCTCCAGGGTTACAAAAAATAGTTCTGTTTTTTATCACATGGTCAGCCAATTTAATGATTGAATCATTTTAAGAACAGAAGAGATAGAAGTGTAAAAGACACTAATCACATTTATCTCTTCTGAGAGTAATGGCATTCATTATACAGCCAGACCCTGTGATGAATGAGATGAAGGTCCCGTTTGCAGGGCGGAAAGTAGATGTTTTTCAAAGGGCTTAGCATGCTGATAAGCATACTTTTCCACTCAGTGAGGAAGGCAATTGTAAACCACCTCAATCTTCGTTTTACTTAGTAATGCCTCTAGAGGTTCAAACCAGCATTTTGGCTGATCACTAAAACAACAATACTGTTTCATAAGGTCTAATTGGTTTGGATGGACGGCAGACAAACTGTAAAGGGTTGTCTAGTTCTTTTATTATGTAGCTGAAGATATAAATATCTTAAGAAATTAATTCCAACAATCGATAAACAAAACAAAAAACAACTTCCATTGATTGATCCACCATCATTTGCTGTAGCTGTGTATTTAAACAAAGCATAAATTGAAAAATATTGTATAGATAATAGAAGAAAGCAAATTACAAAATTAATAAACAAATCATTTGTGTAATTAAATACAGAAATTATTTGACGGGCACTATTCAGTCTTATTGGAATAATGTTATTATACACATTTCAAAAACAAAAGAAAATTTCAAAAACAAAACAAAATTAATAATTAATTAATTTAATTAATACGGAAATAAAAATAAAAAGGCTTCAATATAATATAATTTTAAATTAATAATACTTAAAACTACAAAATTAATTACAATTAATATAATTAATAATTAATTTAGAGGTTAACAAGATGCTCATCCTTATGTACGGGTATCTTATTAACCTCATAAAAATTCCAACTGTTAAGCAAGAAATTTAATTGAATGTAAAAACCAATTTACAAAAAAGTTATAATCTCAATTTTTTGAGCTGAATCATGAATATTGAAATAATAAGGACAGGTGAGATAGCAAATCAATGAGAGGAGAGCTTCAATTTCAATTGACATGAATCGGTTGTCACGCCGTTTTCACACTGATGCCGCAATACCATAACAGCGGTTTCGCTTTTGTTCCACAGCAAGTTGTCGATCTGAATACGCGATAATCAGACGAAACAATATATTGCCCCCTTATGGAGATATCGGTTGAGACGGCTAGAGCTGCGAAATCCTTTCACTCAACCGCCGTAGTTTCACCATTTCGCCACAGTATCGCTTCAGTACCGCACGGAATCTGTCACAGTCGACAGATTTTCGCCAGCAAAACATTTCAAATATTGCATTCTGTTATGTTTTGCAAGTATTTTGCAAGTTTACTTTTATCATGGATAACACATCGACAGAATTATTGATTCAGTCAGTCCGGCAATGATCTGAAATATATTTCATGAGTCATATTTCCTCTTCTTCTGAAGAGAAAATACTTGACATTTTATATAAACACTACCGAAGCCAATCGACCATTAATACAAATGCACCAGGAATCACGCGGTACAGCTTTCAAATTTTCGCGCCAGTGTGAAAGTCATTTCACTGTGAAACACCAACAAAACCGCTGTCACAACATTGCGGCCGCGGTGTGAAACCAGCATCAGAGCGCAAAACAGACTGAAAGAAGAAAACTAACAGAAAATATTACTACTTGATGTTAACCCCATAATAGGCAGGTGGAATGTTAAATTATTTGCACTCGATCTGCTAATTCCAGGGCTATAAAAAAATAGTTCTGTTTCTTAACACATGGCCACACAATTATATGACTGAAGGCTTTAAGAACATAAGAAGTAGAGGTGTAAAAGATACTAGTAACAGTTATCTACTCCGAGAGTAATGAATTTCATTAGATAGCCACACCCTGTGGTGAACGAAGTGAACGTGTCATTTGCAGGGTGGAAAGTAGAAGCTTTTCAGAGGGCCTGTTGTACTGATTAGCATGCTTTTCGACTCAATGAGGAAGGCATAGTAAACCACCTTACTCCTCGTTTTACTTAGTAAAGCCTCTAGAGGTTCAAACCAATCTTTTGGCTGATGACCTAAAAAACAACATTTTATGTTTGTGTAGGCTACAAAGCGTGGTAATTCTCTTAAAATTCATGTTATATAAAAAAGATTTATCTTATTTTATTAAAATAAAATTATGGTATTCTTCCATTATGCGGCCACCACACCTATTTCAGATTTCTTTCTGTTTAATTGCCGTGTTATTAATGAGGAAGTGAATGGTCATCTATAAACAGGAAACAAGATTTATATAATTATTTATAAATGTTGAATTGCGTCGATTAATTATGGTAGAACCATGCGTCCATATAATCGCCAAAAATGACCCTTGCCATTTCTCCGTTTTCTGGGCGCCACATTATCAGAGTGCAACTTGCCTATCGCCTTATCTCTTCCGATGCGTATTTCATTGTTATTTAATTGCGTTAATAATTTGATAAATAAAATTTTAAACAGTATTAAAGTACCTCGTTTATAACTTTATGTACGATAACAGTACTGTTACAATATCTAAAGGGATGTGCGTTTGAGAATTTTCGAGGAGGACCGAGATTTAAAAAATGTTAACGTAAATAATAAGAGTGATAAATAGGATTTCCAAGAAATTGTTGGAAATATTGCATGCTATAAAAATAATTATGTACAGAGCAGGTAGGCCTGTCTATTGTTGTATGGCTATTGTGAAAGAGTCAGATGGGTACCTATTTAGATAATTGGCCTTTTTGTAACACCTTTTATCCAATCCTAATTTGTTTCCAGTTTGTTAAAATTTATCCAGAAGCTGTCAAAAGGATTTTTTACTTTTATTATTATACCGAAAATCATTGTTCTTCTCGAAATCTCTATAGATTCACCTATAAACGCGAAGCGATTTATTTAGTGAGTCAGTTTCAATTTGTCTGTGATTCAGTGAGCGAATATCATACTTCGCAAAGGTCAACGTTACTGTGAATTATTGTCTAATGTTTAGTATAATTTGTAAGTAGTATTTAGTTTAATTAAGTGCGAGTTAAGTTTAATTATTTTCATTATTTATTGTAATTATTAATTTAATTGTAATAATTGCAAATTACTTGTAGACTTAAGACACTTTATTAATAACAGTTTTTTAGTTTCTAATAAATACCTGTAATTTTAAACTTTAGAGTGTAAATATTTATTTTACCCAGATCCCAAAACGGGCCTTAAGAGATAAGTGTCACCGTACTGTCTGTAGTGTATTGATTAATTTTTTGTGCATTTCATATTCTTTTGCAAATTGATAGTGAGATTGAAACAGAGAATGTAATTAGGAATCTTCCCACACGTGAAGAAGATGCGGTGAAATTTTACCGAGAACAGGGTATACTGCCACAACATTGAATCTGTAAAAAGCTTGATAAATGACTTTTTACAAGACAGAGTTGGAGATTAGTTGCTAAGATTTACCGTAACCTTGCTAGTGAATTCAAGTTAGGTTGTAGGCTAATTAACTGAAACTGAATCAACATTTAAGATCTAATCTAAAATTAATAAAAGTGGAAAAATCAGCGCGAATCAGAGTAGCATTCAAATAATGCTACCTTTGTTACACTTGATTCTAATTACTCAGTTTTCAACAACGATAAATACATTACCAAAGTTTGCGTTCATAAAATAATCAGCGGAAATCAGAGTGGTGCCAGCGTAAAAATGGAAGAGTACCAGAACTATTAAAAATGACCAGAAACGGTCAAAGAATGAGTGAGAACATTAACGAATTAATCAGTACTTTCGAGAGTTTACCACATCGTCAGCTTATAACAACAGTTTAAAATAATACAATATTATAACATTTATTATTATCAGATATGTAAACCGCCTCTGTGTGTCATTATCCAATAAGTAATTAGGACAATTAATTAGGTAATTGTCACGACACACAGACGACGTTTACATCTCTGAAAAAATAACCTTTACGATAATATAATATTGTAAGTGTTGTGATAAGCTGTCGATGTGGTAATGCCACCAAAGTAATTATCGATTGGTACCTAAGTGTTCTCACTCAATCTTTGGTCATTTTTAATATTGTATTATATTTAAATAAAATAAAAAATTCATAAAACGGTGGATATGCTACAATGTAATAAATTAAAAAAGGTTTAACTTTCTCTGAATTAATTGGACATTTTTTGAAATAATAATAATAATAGGTGACAGAAAATCTGCAAGTAAAGAGCTTCAATTTGTTTCACAAATCGAGTGGGAACTGCGACCGACCAGAGCCATTTAATCTTTGTAAGGAATGCAAAGCAAGTTTGACCGGAATCAGTCCAGTGGAAAAATAAAATCTTTATTTCTTTCCATTGGTTCCTGCATTCAAGAAATTGAATTTTACATAACTAAACATAAAATAGATAAACATAGATAATATGAATATTATATCACTATAAAAACAACACCAATGTAAAAAAAGAAATACTAACACCTACTCTCATTTGGGACTTAAGCTGAGCAAGATCAGCCCCTTCTTCCGGTACGGGTACATTGTAGAATTCGCCTTCCTCTTCAGTGAGCAATTTGAACCACCCTTCGACAGGTGATTTGATCAGCTCTGATATCCCAAATGACAGTGAACCCATGAAATCATTTCTTGATGTTCTGTCCCAGTCCCACACTTCTATTAGCAGCCTTCTGTCTTTATCTTCGCTTTTTAATTCGCTACAAAGAAAACACAAACAAAAATTAATACAGTAAACTCCCTAGTAATCTGAGCTAATTGAGACGAGCCAATTTCGGATAAGCCGAGTTTTCTAAATAACAAGGAAGAGAATCGTTTATTATAAAAAAAAGTACAGCGTCCTAAAAACTTTTAATCATATGATTTAATTGTAAAATATTTTCCGTACATTTTAATTATTTGTTCAAAAAAGTCAGAAAATTTTTTCCGCTTTTATTTTCCATTCTTACGAAATGTGCCGCAAACGTTAAACTAAAAGTACATCAGTGGGTCTCGATTCAGTGGTTATGACCACGCGTTTACGTTCACATCACATTGTGAAATATCATTTCACTTCCACTACCGGAATACATAACACTTAATTAGCCACAAAACCAAATTAAAAATACGTTAATTCCAAGACACCACTGTACACATTCAACAACAATATAATACTAACTGACTGTTTGCAGCAAAGATGATAAACCCAAAAATAAACAGTAGGCCTAGTAGTAGGCTACCGCAGCAAGGAAAATACTCATGTTATCAGCAAAAATCCTGTCTGCAGTGCTGAACGTCATGTAGCCATACTTTACGTACTATAAATTACAGTACAGCTTGCTTGGCTGGCTCGTTGGTGCAGTGGTTAGCGCAACTGGCTTCTACGCCGGGATCCCGGGTTCGATTCCCGGTCAGGTCCAGCATTTTTTCATCACTCATTTTCATTATCATCATCCTCCACCGTCTGCATTAGCAGAAATTCCAGAAAAGTCAGACGTAAAACCAAAAAAATAAAATAAAATAAAACAAAATTGCTTGAACAGTATTTTTGTACAGGAATACAATTTAGAGTATTTATAATTTTTTGTTTCTTCTTTTTTATAATGTCTAATTTGGACATTAAAAGAGAGAGACAGCTTTTTCTATATGAAGATTTGTTACAACTTGCGCATATCTCATTTTATGTGCTTTATTGTTACAAGAGAAATTTTCTCTTAATTTATTATCTATTGTTTCACCCAAATATTTAAATATCTGTACTATTTCCATCACTTTATTAAATATCATCACTAATATTTTAGGAAGAACCATTATTTATTTAAACAAAAATTCAAACCGGTTATATTATGAGTTATAATACTTATAATGAGTTGTATTACTTATAATAATTACTACAAACCGGTTATAATACTTACAATGTTAGCGTTTCATTCCAAACAGGATTAAGTGAAGATCGGATAGTTTTAGTTTTCTTTTTAACATTGTCTGCATCCGGAATTAATTTCAATTTAACATATGGATCGGACAATCCATTTGGATCCATTGGAATCAAATTCTTCCCCTGCCGCACTGAAACAAATATTCATAACAATATTAAAACAACTACATACATTATATATGCAAGTTTATGAAAGTTAATTTTAAAATCTAACTGGAAAAAATCTGGTGTGAAACACTCACACGACTTTCTCTTGCCAATACAAATAACTACCAATACACCTAACATTAGTAATAAAACATTTGAAATAAACAAAAAACTAACCTCAATAAACATAACCTAATTTTAATCATTTATGAAAGACGCAAAATGAAAATCGACCTCAGTTTGGCTTAAAAATACGGAAAATCGCTCTTTCACGCTAAACTAGGCACTGTACAAAAAAATGCTCTAAATAAAAGTTATAAATCTTTTAATTTTCTCATAAATTTTAATATACCAGTATATATTTTTTTGTCGTAAAATGCATGCTAAGGCCGAAATCTTAAAAAGATAGATTTTTTACACGTTTTCATGAGAAAAAAACAGAAAATTGCTAATTACCGCTGAACTAAGCGTTATACAAAAAAATGCTTAAAATAAAAGTTGTAGGATTTTAAATTCTCTACAACTTTAATTATATAAATTTTTGCTGTAAAATGCATAATAAAGCCGCTATCTAAAAAAAAACAATTTTTTACATGAAAACAGCCTCCCCAAAAATTTCGGCAGACATGGCGCCTACCCTATCTTGTAGAGCATAAAAAATTTAGTAAATGAGGTGATTTAATAAAAATTTCGTAGGAGCTGTTTTTGTGAAAATCGCAAAAAAATGAAAAATTACATGAATACACTACTACTTTCGGTTCACCCATTTTGAGGAAAATGTTCATGTCCGGTCCTCTAGTATTACCTAACGTAACTTTCAACTTTCAACTTCGTACGATGTTCCGTTCTTGAGATATTTTGTTCACACACAAACACGCGCGCACCAATCGCTAAAAACATGTTTTTTTTTTGGTTCATGGGGCATGAAAACATGTATATATATGTATATCCGGTGAAAACTCGATTTCGAGAAATTGACATGAAAACAATATACTTATCCTATATATTCATATAGGCAAGAGAAAGTAAAAACAATTCCACGTGACTTTTTCTTACTGGGATTTTTCAAGGATACACCACCTTTACCAGAAAGGATACTTGAACTAACTCTAGCAACTTATCCATTGCAACAATTGAATCAGCCGATCAAAACTCTTGTATAAGTCTGAAAAAAGCTTGATAACAGACTTGATGTGTGTCAAGTCACAAGGGGTGGCCACATTGAACATTTCTGATACTCAGTTTCAAAGATCAAACTTTTTGAGTTTTTCTTTCATTGTTAACCACAGTGTATTATATTTTGTATGATAAATAAATTCAGAATTATATACATATAAAATTGTGAACACCGTTTAGGCTAACCCCATATATGTGTCCGTCCCAACAAACTTGACGTACAGCGAAATTAACATTGGGCGATGTACTGTCAACAATAATCTAATTACAAGGGTGTAATCTTACTTTTATAACTCCAGTCGTTCAAAAACAGAATAAAAATGAGTCTACACAAGATTTTAATAGCTAATAATTTAATTATTAATAAATTAAGACAAAATGGTAATCAATTTTGATATATTACAGTACTTACATAAGAAAAAAAACTCTCATTAATTGTTGCTCGAACAGTAGCCGTGCTTGTAAAGTGGTCAGTTTATTCTTTATTGTTTTTGATATTACTGTGCGAGAGGCTGTGAGTTCGAATCCTACAAATTAAAACTTTTTTATTTTATTTTTGTTTGATTTTTCTTGTTATATGATCATTGATTATTATTAATTAAATTAATTTGAAACCAATTATCTCAGTAACTATTAATGTTTGAAAGCTGTAACTTTGAGGGATTACTTATGAATACAAGAAGAGGCTTCTGATCCTCAGACATTAAAATATAACAACTTTTAAAAAAGTTATGAATTATTTTGATGGGGCCACATTTTTTAAAATATTTTTTCATAAAATTCCACATGTACAATGCTGAAAGAGGATCCACAGTAGTACTATAACCTACTAAAGACACAGTAAGAAATTCATTTCTTTATGTTCTGTGGTTTCCGAGAAAATGGGTCTTTTGTATGGAAAAACATGTTTACAAATTATAATAAATAATATTTAGATATAATAAACACAGAAAGAACACCAGAAAAAACTGACTTTTCTCTTTTCACCCACTAGACAAAATTAATTACAACATACAACTTATGTAAAAACATAACCGACAAATCCAATAGAAAACAAGGAAAAATGACATCTTCCACAACCTTTCAGAATGTGTGGTTTCAGAGTAATAAATAAATAGCTATGTCTGAAAATTTCACTGTCCAAAACTCCGAACCTGCTGACCTATTATAAAGAGAATATTTAAAATATTTCCAGAGATCATAAATATGCGTATAAATTATATACCACAGTAAACAGAAAATTCCAAATATTACTATTCAATACAATTCAAAAAATTGATTATGGATCAAATTTTCGGTATGAACTCCCCTTAAGTTAAGTATTTATGTTAACAAACTATTTAAAAATATTTTTAATCAAATTATTTAGCAAAATAAAATTTAAAATATTTATTTTTAAATACTGTGGGTGTGGAGTTCGAGAACCACAGCCTCTCCTAAGGTAATATCAAAACTAAAATACCAACGTTTTACTATACATACAGGGGCTATTGTTCAGGCAACAATAGAAGCGAAATTCTTTCTCATGTAAGTACTGCGCTATATCATCATTGAATAACCTGTTTATTTCTTTATTTATTAATAACTATTAAATTGTTAGCTATTAAAATCTATTAGAGACTCGTTTTTATTCAGTTTCCAAATGACTTGAGTAATAAAAATAAGATTACATTCGTATAATTATATTATTTTATTTATAATTTATTTATTTATTTTATTTAGTTAAACATGATACAATTTATTACTATACTAAGCTGTAAACAATATTCTTAACTAAATATACTTATATGCAAAAAACACTCTTCTTCACGAAGGGTTCTGACCGCGCATAGGAGTGAACAAAAAAATTATTTAAACAAATTTATAAATACTAATAATTACTATAAAAAGGGATATAGTGGAGAGGAAACTGGAAAGTTGGAGAGAGGTATTAGAGGAGGGAGGCCTGAGGATCAGCAGGGAAAAGACTGAATACTTATGGTTTGGAGGTGAGGATAAGAGTGGAGGGGTGAGTTTGCTGAATGAAGTGGTGAGAAGGGTAAAGTGTTTCAAGTACCTTGGTTCATGCCTAACCGAGAGTGGAGGACTGGAGGAGGAAATTAACCATAGAATACAAGCTGGATGGAATAACTGGAGGCGAATGACAGGTGTTTTGTGTGACAGAAGGATTGGGACAAGAATGAAGGGAAAGATATATAAGACAGTGATTAGACCGGCATTGTTGTATGGTAGTGAAACTTGGCCTATGAAGAAGAGACAGGGAAACAAGTTGGAGGTTGCGGAAATGAAGATGTTGAGGTGGATGCAGGGACAGACTAGGAAAGATAGGATACGGAATGAAGTAATAAGGGAGGCTGTGGGAGTGATAGAAGTGTCCAAGAAGGTTCAGGAACGAAGACTGCAGTGGTATGGACATTTGATGCGTAGGGAGGAGGATTATGTGGGGAGGGTTGTGGATAGATTGGTGGTGGATGGGGTGAGAGGGAGGGGGAGACCCCAGAGAAGATGGAGAGACGCCATGGCGGACGACCTGAGGGAGAAGGGCTTGAGCGAGGAGGATGTGGTGGATCGGAGAGAGTGGAGGAGAAGAATAAGGAACAGCGACCCCTGAGGAAGGGAAAAGCTGAAGAAGAAGAAGAAGAAGAATAACTACTATAAAAAATACTATTATAAAATTTAAAAAGGGTACAAGAAATACATTAAAACAGTTTTTGTTAAAAACATTAAAAATAAATGATAAATGTTATTAAATTTAAATTAAAAATATCAATAATAATTTTAATAACAATAAAATTTTTAAAAATTACCTTAGATTTTGTACATTTTGTATTATTAGAGAAAAAACTTTTTTTTTAAACTAAAATTACTTTACAATAATTTTAGGGAATACAATGCGGATATTTTTACTTAAAGAGAATTAATTCAATTAATGAGCACAGAAACAAAATAAACTAATGCAATGAGGAAAGCAAAAAGTAATCAGAGAAAAGTTATTTTAAAACTTGGAAAAGTTTCTCAAGTTCTTGCTCGTATATCGATAGGATATGATATTTAGTTTATGTTTCATAAGATTTTATTGCGATTGACGTTACATAAGATTATTAATGTTGAGAGTACATTGTCTAATGTTAATTTCCCTACATGTCAAATTTGTTGGGAAGCATGGTAATGTTTTGTTTTTGCAGAGATCCCTCGACGACAACAAATTAAGCTGATACTAACAGATAATAAGACAATTTGGAGACAAACATGTAGCAAAGAACCTATCTCATCTGATAATATCATCATTAAAAGTTTAAGATGTAGAGACCAATAGGAGTAAATTTAATTTTTATGATCTTTGAAGGGCAAAAATATGACAAAGAAAACGTACGTACTATAGTCACTTGAGTCACGAATTTGCCCTTGTTTGATATGAGGGGTAAAGGGGGAAAGGCATCAGTGCGCATGCGCGACTGCTTTAATTTCAGTACGACAAACATAACAACTCATACTATACCCAAAGCATATTGTACAGTGTATCGCGGAACCTTTTGTAGTTTAACTGTACGAATATAACTGTTTGTTACCGTAAACAGAAATGTCGGTTTCTCGAAAACGTGGTCGAACTATTCACAGTGCTGAACGAAATATAATAAGCAATGTAAAAAAATGTTGTGAAGTTGAAGCTGAACAAAAATGCCTATCCGTGTCTCTTAAAAAAAAGCCGTGAGCGAGCGGCTAACTACTGTGATGTTTCTCTATCCACGATTTGAAATATAAAGAAGGAAGTTAAAGACAGTGAAGAAGCTAATTCTTCATCAACAGTTTTGTTGACACCTGAAAAAAGGAAACGGTTATCTAGATTAGGGTAACTAGTGAGACTGAAAGTGAAGACGCCGGTGACAGCGATAGTAAAGAAGGCGATTCATTCGTAGAAAATTTTGTTCTAATGGAATACGGTAGCTGGTAACTACAGTAAAAAACCATTTCTAGTCATATAATTAAGCTATAGGCAATATTACAGGTCACATTTATTTCTTATAAGGTTTATGGAGAAAACATTTTCTCGGAAGAAACTACAGCGTACAAAATGTATCTAGAAACTGCATGGTAGTGAAATGTACGAAGAGTGTCTCACTGTTGAGGTTGGCAGCACTTCAAATTTTCACTTGCCTCCCTCACAGCCCAACCATACGCAAAAGGCTATCTCGTGACTTCAGTATCTATACATACCTTCAGCAGTAAGTTTACTTCCGACGCATGAGATCTTCAACTCGATTCTACCTCTTCGTTCGGTGTGATCGCAACCGCACAAATTCGGTACGCTTTCCTCGCATCGTTTATGGACGTTCATGTCACATGCTGAAAACACAAACAACGCACCACATCAAAAATCATTCACAATTACTACATATTTTAAGACAAAAATTACACCACAGAAAATTTGTTCTGTTCATCTGACAAAAATAAACATAGAAGAAGCAGAAGAAGGAGAAGAAGAAGAAGAACATGCATAAAGTTATTACTGATTGAAATAATGTTCATACTTTCCAAAATTCACATACCTTGTATGATTCTGGTTTAACTTTCCTCGTTTGGATAACTCATGTTCTTAGATTCTTATCTCCAGACAATAGTCATCTTCCAAAAGAGACTTCAGATTGATACTCCATAAAACTTGAAAAATTGTTTCATAATATGGTTAAAGTACGAATAATTCAGAGTAATCTTGGATCTTAAGATTTTTCGGTTCCTAATAAATTTCAGGTGGATTGTTTAATTAATTGCGCTCGATCTGTTGCTTCCAGGGCTACAAAAGAAATAGTTGTTTTTTATCACATAGTCAGCCAATTATATGACTAAACTATTTAAGAACAGAAGAGGTAGAGGTAAAAAAAGACACTACTATTGGTTTCATAATCATAAACAACCGATTTTGAACCCTTGCATCTCCAAAACTATGAGTCTGTTTTTAACATACTTTACATCAAAATTTTGCTCATTTTATTCTGCGTTGACTCTTACTAGTCCTATATTTTTAATGTTGTTTCCAAATTGCCATATTGAGGTTTGAAGACAAAAATTACATGTTTTTTGCTACCGCAACAAATTTAATGCGTTAAGAGGTGTGTAACTCGGTAATTATTTGACCAAAAAGTTTTAAATTTTAACACAACATAGACAATTATATTCTTACAGGGCGTATCAAGTTACACACCTCTAAACGCATAAAATTTGTTGCGGTAGCAAAAACTAAGTATTTTTGTCTTCCAACCTCGATATGGCAATTTGGAAACAACATTAAAAATATAGGACCATTAAGAGTCAACGCAGAATAAAATGAGCAAAATTTTGATGTAAAGTATGTTAAAAACAGACTCATAGTTTAGGAGGTGCAAGTGTTCAAACTTGGGTGTCTATAATTATTATAGACACCCAAGTTTGAACACTTGCATCTCCTAAACTATGAGTCTGTTTTTAACATACTTTACATCAAAATTTGAGATAACTGTGACTACTATCGGTTTCATAATTATTATGAAACCGATAGTAGTCACAGTTATCTCCTCAGAGAGTAATGAACTTGGTTCAATCGTCTTCAGTATGCTATTGAATTTTAGGGGGAGGGGGGTACTCAAGATAAACTAATAAATAAATTATTTTTATCTCAAAAATACTTCATCAAAATATTATCATTATCATTAGGTCGTCAGAGAGTCAGTACTGTTAAAGATTTTAAAAATTTATATTCTTGCCCATTAAAAATTTATTTATTTTTAAAGTTTTTAAATTGTTTTATAAAAAAATTGGCAACAGAGGTACTGAAAACTTATATTACAGAACTACAGTCAACAAAAGTCAACAACTTTTTGTAAAACCGAAAGTTAATAAATCCTTTTTTGCTAAAACTTTTGTTTATTTAGGTCTGAAGTGTTTTAACACATTCATTACTAGAGACTCGCCTAGCGGGTCATGCGTAGGTGTTACCGCCAGGCTAGGTGTTACCGTCTCACCTAGCGTGTTCTATTTTGTTATCATTTTAAGTAATTCCGGAGGGACACCGCTTGTCGCATATCAGTTTGTTGCTATTATAAGAGCCCTTAGAAAGGTTTTTTTCTTTGTAACCGTGCAGTTTGTTTTTAAATTTTTGTCGTACGATCTTCTACCCTCGTATAATATACTCTTTCAGTATTTTTAACGGGTTTTCAGGGTGCAGTTGAAGCCGTGAATTTAGTATATTTGCAGGTATCGATTCAAAATAGCTTAGACTTTTAGATTTACTTTAAAAGTATACTATTTTTCGTTTACTAAAAGTATACTATTTTTCGAATTATTTTTCGTTACTATTAATAGTACAAGAAATTACGTGTAAATCGTAACGGTAAATGGAAAAATTCAAACAAGAAATACATTTTTATTATAACATAATGCCGGCCGCATTGGCGAAGTTGGTAACGTGCTCGCCTCTCATCATGCGGTCTTGGGTTCGAATCCCATTCAGGCACGGCATATTTTCATACGTTACAAAAAATCATTTCATCATTCACCGTCTGCATTAGCAGTAATTGCAGAACAGTCGGACGTTAAACCAAAAAGAAAAAAAAATTATTATAACAGGCGAAAATAACCTAAAGTAACATTGAATTGTTTATTTTTACATTATTAGCAAACATAAATTCATGTATAGGTCGCAAATAAAATAAATCTCTAAAAACGTTAGAACGTACGTTCTAAACGTACGAGTAATCAGCCCGACGAGAGAGAGATACCTCATAATTGCTCAGCATTGAATGTGTTAAACTGTTGTCTATAGAATTTAAAAATAGCTTTAACATGATAATATTTTCAAGAAAGGTTAAAGATTGGCTCAATCATATAACTGATGTTGATTCACATGTAAAAATTAATTGTTGGTTAGTGTTGTTATTTTACTGTCGCTGGCTTGCAGTGCTTGATATTCAGTACTTGTAGGATTTTACTGATCTTGGTAAATAATACAACAGTAATAATTTCAGTGTTAGTCATGCACCTACAGGTGAATATCTGATCTGAAGATTAACGGCTTGGTTAATGTTTAGTGTTAAAAATAATATAGTTAACATGCGCTGTAGCTGCCACTACAATTTGGATTGTCATTTGTAGTGGATGACGACATTCATTTGTAATTCATTTGTAAACTTGTTCTTATGTGTTTATATATATAGGGTGATTCAAAACTATACGGCAATCTCTTGGAATCTCATTCTATAGCTAAAAATAAGAAAAAAAGTTCAGATAAACATATGCCTGAAAACGCTTAGTTAGCGAGTTACGGCTAGCGAAAAATTTCACCTAGAACTCTGCACCCTCGGTGAACTAAGGCCGTATAAAAATTTAAAGGTAGTTACAAAGAATACAAATACGAATGTTTCTTATGTTTTTTAATCTGAAAAATTGAATAAAATTGGTTTCAGAGCTGTAAATGGAATACTTTCAGAGATATCTTACATAAAACACAAGAATTGGTGCAAAGAAATAACACATTTTTGTGTTTAACGTAAGATTACTTCCATAAATGGTAAATAAAGGTGTATTTTTTCTTAAATAAATTTGTAGAAAATTTAATTCTGAAAAGATTCATGTGAATTACTCAGGAAAAAATGAATAATAGATATTGAAATTTCGCTTTACTTAAATTCAAAACAGACGCACATAAAACGAACGTTTTTAACTGCATAAAATATTAACTAATATGTAGGTTGGGAGTAACAACTGATAATGATCAGTCGTTAGATATTGAAATTTCGCTTTACTTAAAATCAAAACAGACGCACATAAAACGAACGTTTTTAACTGCATAAAATATTAACTAATATGTAGGTTGGGAGTAACGACTGATCATTATCAGTTGTTACTCCCAACCTACATATTAGTTAATATTTTATGCAGTTAAAAACGTTCGTTTTATGTGCGTCTGTTTTGAATTTAAGTAAAGCGAAATTTCAATATCTATTATTCATTTTTTCCTGAGTAATTCACATAAATCTTTTCAGAATTAAATTTTCTACAAATTTATTTAAGAAAAAATACACCTTTATTTACCATTTATGGAAGTAATCTTACGTTAAACACAAAAATGTGTTATTTCTTTGCACCAATTCTTGTGTTTTATGTAATATATCTCTAAAAGTATTCCATTTACAGCTCTGGAACCAACTTTATTCAATTTTTCAGATTAAAAAACATAAGACACATTCGTATTTGTATTCTTTGTAACTACCTTTAACACTTTTATACGGCCTTACTTCACCGAGGGTACAGAGTTCTAGGTGAAATTTTTCGCTAGCTGTAAATCGCTAACTAAGCGTTTTCAGGCATATGTTTATATGAACTTTTTTTCTAATTTTAGCTATAGAATGAGATTCCAAGAGATTGCCGTATAGTTTTGAATCATCCTATATATATATATATATATATATATATATATATCTTGGAATCTCATTCTATAGCTAAAATTAGAAAAAAAGTTCATATAAACATATGCCTGAAAACGCTTAGTTAGCGAGTTACAGCTAGCGAAAAATTTCACCTAGAACTCTGTACCCTCGGTATAGTTTTGAATCACCCTATATATATATATATATATATACACCACCGTTTTATATGTAACCACCGTTTAACAAAAGTAAACTTAACAAAAAGTAAAACCGGTACAGAATTGCTGAAAGAAGTCGAGATGGACCTACAACAGATTAACATTGAAAATCTCGAAGACCGCACCGAATGCCGGAATAAAATCATAAATGTAAAGTTCCAGCAAAGAATACCACGACAACCGGGGGGAAAATGGACAGATGAACGGAAGAAGGAGCATTTCGAGAGGATCAAGAGAAGAGGAAGAACAACCCAAAGTGAAACCATGATTCAAGTTCATTCGCTATCCTATAGGGGAATAATCGAAAAATAATAATAACCACCGTTTACTTGAGTTGGTGGTTATTTATTCCTAGTAGACAAGATGTAATTTTGTATTTGTATAAAGTGGAATTAATAAATATTATTATTATTTCACTATACAGCCAGACCCTGTGGTGAATGAGTAAAGGTGTCATTTGCAGAGTGTAAAGTGGGTGCTTTTCGGAGGGCATGCGGGCATGCTGATAAGCATACTCTTTCACCTCATTGATAAAAGCAATAGTAAACCACCTCACTCCTTGTTTTTACTTATTAAAACCTCTAGAGGTTCAAACCATCCTTTCGGCTGTTGATTCAAACAACAACAATAAAATTTGGTATTTATTTTACCACAGATCAGATCTGTGGTAAAATGTCATCTGGGGTATTTGCTTTAAAACAAATTGCCCCAGATTAGATGAAACAAACTGCTAGTACCAGCTTAAAGGCCAAGCCAATTGCTGTGAGCACTGGGCTCCGCATACGCATACTTGACTTGGACCCTGCATACCCCTCCGACCGACATGCGTATTCACCTATCCGTTGCTGGACACCCCTCGGCCAGCCACGCCCATTCCGAAGGAATTTAAGCAGCATAGTGGCTCCGGAGAGCTACCCAGGAACCCACAGCCCCTCAGAGGCCAACCCAAACGAGTGGGTGCGGTGTAGTCACTCCCCTTAGTACTCGTGTAAACGTTGGACGAGTCACCGTCGAGCTCGTTACGTATCTAACGCTTTGCACGTGGCTCTACCACACATGGATATTCTGACGCACAACCGTGTACTACGAATAGCACACGGAGGTGCTACAGCCAGCGCCCGTTACCTCACCACGGTGAGGATTGGGTAGCTAAACCCATCCGACCTACAGTTAGATGTACAATCAGTGTGTTGTTAAAAATTGACAACACCCATTATATTTTGTAGGCATGCTGTTCCATTGTTGATTACATACGCTGTACTATTGCAGTACATACAAGACTATACTAATGCAGACGCACGTTTTGCGCAGCGCTCTCCTTATGAAAATCAGGCTATACCATGGTTGTATTTTATCTCATATCATATTATTCATATTATCATATTATTTCATATCGGGTATGTCATATTAGTTTGGAGCAATTCCTCCAGAGTAACATGGAAAGAGTTTTTAAAATTCAGAAAAAGCTATTAAGTGTATGGAGAGAGTCAACCTCTTAACCTCATGCAGGTCATTATTTAAAGAGCTCAATTGCTTACAGTTCCTTCTTTGTACATCTTTCAAGTGATAATGTACGTCAAGCAAAATACAGTAGGTTCAATTTATTAAGACAGCGTTGTTTAAATAGGGAACTTATAAAGTGGTTAAAGAGGAAAATCTTTTATTATATTATTATACTGCATTCGTTATCGCTGGAGGGATTTTTTTCATAATTTTGTAAATTACCATATAAATCAGCTGTTTAAAGTAGTAATCAATTTATTTATACCGCGTATTACAAGAATTTAAAGTTTAAATTTATAGTTACATCAATCTCAAAATTTCATTCTTAAAAAATATTTAAAATCGGGTGTGAAACACTCACATGACTTTGTCTTTCCAATCCAAATAATTTAAACAATACAACCTAACATTAGTAATAAAACTTTAGAAATTAACAAAAAACTAACCTCAATAAACCTAATTTTAATCATTAGTGAAAGACGCAACATGAAAATCAACCTCAGTTTGGCTTTAAAATACGAAAAACTACTCTTTCACGCTTAACGAGGCTCAGTAGAGAAAAATGCTTTAAATAAAAGTTGTAGATCTTTCAATTTCCTATAAATTTGATTACTTACACTTTTGTCGTAAATGCATACTAATGCTGAAATATTAAAAAAACGATTTTTTACACGTTTACGTGAGAAAAAAAAAACAGAAAATCGCTAATTACCGCTAAACATAGCGTTATACAAAAATAACTACAAAAATGTTAAAAATAAAAATTGTAGGTGTTTTAATTCTCTACAACTTTTATTATACACATTTTTGCGCTAAAATGCATATTAAAGTCGTAATCTTAAAAAAACTTAACGAGAAAACAACCTCTCCAAGAATTTCAGCAGACTTGGCACCTACCCTATCTTGTAAAGCATAGAAAATGTAGTAAATGAGGCGACTTTTAAAAAAGTGAAGCCGTTTTTGAGAAAATCGCAAAAATTATAAATGACACGAATAAACTAGGTACTACTTCCGGTTGACCGATTTTGATGAAAATATTTGTGTCGGGTCCTCTAGTGGTACGTAACTTAAGTTTCAAGTTCGTTCGATGTTCCATTCTTGAGATTATTCTGTTCACACATACACAGACCAATCGGTAAAAACATATTTTTTGAATTCAAGGGGTCTAAAAACGTGTAGATTCGGTGAAAACTCGATTTCTTAAAACTGACATGAAAACAATACTTTCCTTCCTATATATTCATATAGGCAAGAGAAAGTGATAATGTAAAATAATAATAATAATAATAATATATTATATTAATATATTAAATAATAATATTTATTTATTCCACTTTATACAAATGCAAAATTATATCTTATCTACTAGGAATAAATAACCACCAACTCAAGTAAACGGTGGTTATATATTATAAAAAAAAACAAAATACATAAAAACAAGTTTACAAATGAATTACAAA
The DNA here is from genome assembly GCA_035578175.1 of Catonia carolina. NCBI lineage: Eukaryota > Metazoa > Arthropoda > Insecta > Hemiptera > Achilidae > Catonia > Catonia carolina. The sequence continues at coordinate 9,708,331 of JAQMRL010000004.1, forward strand.
TCAAATGAATTATAGAAATAAATTACAAATCAAATGTCGTCATCCACTACAAATGACAGTTCAAATTGTAGCGGCAGCTACAGCGCATGTTAACTATATTTTTTAACAACAATATTAACCAAGCCGTCAATCTTCAGAGCAGATATTTACCTGTACATGACTAACACTAAAATCAGTTATTATTGTTATATTGTTTACCAAGATCAGTAAATTCCTACAAAGACTGAATAGCAAGCACTGCAAGTCAGCAACGGTAAAACACCAACACTAACCAACAATTCTTACAAGTGAATCAACATCAGTTATGTCATTGAGCCAATCTTTAACCTTTCTTGAAAATATTAACACGTTTAAGCTATTTTTAATTTCAATAGGCAACAGATTAAAACACTTCGGACCTAAAAAAACAAAAGTTTTAGCAAAAAAGGATTTATTAACTTTCGGTCTAACAAAAAGTTGTTGGCTTGAACCTCTAGTTCTGTGATATAAGTTTCCAGTACCTCTGTTGCCACTTTTTTTATAAAATAGTTTTAAAACTTTAAAAATAAATAAGTTTTTAATGGGCAAGATACATAAATTTTTAAAATCATTAACAGTACTGTCTCCCTGACGTTTAAATAATAATATTTTAATGAAATATTTTTGAGTTACAAACAATTTATTTATTAGTTTATCATGAGTACCCCCCCCCCAAAATTCAATAGCATACTGAAGACGCGATTGAACCAAAGAAAAGTATAAAGATCTCATTAAATTTACGCCACAAAGGTTTCTTAAGAAATAAAATGCCCGAATTGATTTACTGATATCAGAATGTAGCTGATTTACATGATTTCTAAAGGAGACCTTATCATCAAGAATCACTCCTAAATATTTTATTTCTTTTAACTGTTCAATTACTTCGCAGCTGCATCCAACAGGATCGGAACAAACGTGATATTTAATATCACCATCGAAATTGACACCGACTAAGTCAAAACTAATTATTTTTGTTTTTGATGCATTTACTACCATTGCATTTCTCTCACACCATTTTCTTAGCAATACTAAATCATGTGATATATAGACTACATGATAAATACATTTTACGAGATAAATAAACTTTTTATTAACATATTTTAAGGAACATTATACTATGAATTACAACAAAAACAACAAAAATAAATTAAAACTTGCAATAAAATTATTTATTTCCAAAATTCACTTTTTATTAAAATATTGAAATCGAACAGAGATCACATTTCATTTAGCATAATCCACTCATGATTAAAACTAGGTTATGTTTTCAATGATTTACAATGACAAGACGAAGTCGTATGAATGTTTCACACCGGATTATTGGTATTAGGACATGATACAAGAAGATTAATTGAAATTTCGTACTATTTCAATGGAAAGTAATAATAAACATTTTATAAAGCAAATCGCAACAACAGAATAAATTGATAAACAAAATTAAACAAAGCCTGTAAATAATTAGGCTAATTTATGATTGGATGAAATAAGAGCGAATCAAACGATTGAATTTTAACAGGTGATCAATTAAAAGTAACGATCGGTAATTAATTAAATAAATAAACGAATTTACATAAAAGCCGTTGTCAAAAATTATTATTATTGTTATTGGATTGTCAACGAAAATGATTAATGATTTACGAGCGAGGAAGGAAGAGGAAAAAGGTAGACAACGTGAAAATTAACAAACGAATGGCCATGTTAGACTAAAATGTTAATTCTCGGACAAAAGGTGGTAGAGCTTACCTATTTAAGCATTGTACTTTTGTAAATACAACTGAAAACTGTTGTCAGAGTAAACTTTTAAATGTGTGTTTGTATTTATCATTAATCACTAAAATGTCAATATACCAGGTGTGGCTATTAAATAACGAGACTGACATAGTAAAAAAATTTATTTTGATTTTATACTACATAATCACTTATTGTCACCTTCAATATACGCTCCTTCTCTATCCCTACAACGCTCCATGCGAATTTTCCATGGTTGGAAACCGTGCTGGAAGTCATCTTCTGTCAGCTCCTTCAGAACACGTGCCGCTTCCTCTTTTACAACTTCCACAGACTTAAATCTTGTCCCTTTTAATAATACCTGTTCCCTTAGGGAACAGGTAGAAGTCACATGGTTCAAGATCTGGTGAATAAGGTTGATGTTCTAACACTGAGATGCTGTACTTGACTAGGAACCTCTTGACAGATAACGCGGAATGAGCTGGCGCAGTGTCATGGTGGAGAACCCATGATTTGTCCTTCCACATTTCGGGGCGTTTTTTCCTTACTCTTTGACGTAGTTTAGTAAGTACCTCAAGGTAGTAATATTGATTAATTGTTTGACCTTCAAAACCCAGTGAAGGTACACAAACCCATGGATATAAGAAAAAAACAATCATCATTGATTTAAATTTTGACTTGCTCATTCGAGCTTTTTTGGCTCTCGGTGAAGTTCGGCTCTTCCAGTGCATGGATTGGTGCTTCGTTTCCGGATCATAAGTATAAAACCACGTTTCATCTCATGTTATTATCGTCTAGCTGTTCCCTAAGGTGAAATCTGCATTAAAAGGGACAAGATTTGAGTCTGTGGAAGCTGTAAAAGAGAAAGCGGCACGTGTCTTGAAGCAGCTGACAGAAGATGACTTCCAGCACTTTTTCCAACGATGGAAAATTCGCATGGAGCGTTGTAGGGATAGAGAAGGAGTGTATATTGAAGATGACAATAAGTGATTATGTATAAAATAAAAATAAAATTTTTTACAACGTCAGCCTCGTTATTTAATAGCCACACCTCGTACACTAGGTGTGATCGAAAAATACGGTGAATGATTTTACTACGATTGAACTGCAGACACTACTTCCATTTGAAGTAAAAAATTTAATAGCCTGGTTCTTCTAGACAATCAGTATCAAGTTTGAACAAGTTGCGACTTGTCAGTCGGCTTCCAGAGCCGGAACAGTGAGGTCATGTTTACCATGTCTGTCGTGCATCATGGATTTCGAACATCGCAATAACATTAATTTTGTTTTAAAGTTCAAAAAAGTGCAATAGAAGCTCATGAAATGTTAAAATTAGTATATGGCGATAATATAACTCTGAAGATTGTTAACAAGTGTTATGAACGATTTTGAAGCAGAAATGAGTCTATTGAAAACGAGGGATGGTCGGGATCTCCTTTGACCTCAAAAACAGACGAAAACATGTAAAAAGTGGTAAAACTAGTTCGTTGAAACATTCAATTGACTATTCAGGAGCTTACTAAAGAACTGAACACCTTGTACGAGTCCGAACAAAGCATTTTAATCGATAATTTGCAAATGAGACGAGCGAGTGCGAAATTAGTTCCCCGACTTTTTGTCACACCTCACTTTTTGATTCAGAGTTTTCGGGTAAAAAAAGATTCCTGTCCGTCCACATCCGCCTTACTTCTCCAGATTTAGCACCATGCGACTTCTAGCCCTTGCCAAAAATAAAAACTGTGCTGAAAGGAAAACATTCCCGACATTGAGATTACTTTACTACACGGTAGGGATCATCAACAATATGCGCAGTGACAAGCCCCGCCCTCTGACGTCACTGGTCACCAGCGACACCCGACGCACGATACGTACCGTGTCGGTCTGTGATGTTTATTAGTCTTAATACGGTCTGTAATACTTAACTAGTCTTTAATAATGGTGTGTGTTGTATGATTACCGGGTGTTCTAATCACTATTGACACCAAAAGGAGTTGGGCATTATAAGTTTTACCGTTTGCAAAGGCCATTAAAACGAGATTTAAGTGGATAAATCCTTCTACGCGGGCCGATTCATTTTCTGCTGATAGTAGCCGAGTGTGTTTAGTACTACATTTCGACGAATCGGATTATGTACGCGATTTGAAGTCCATCTTCCATTAAAACGTGTCTAAAAGACGAATTCATTCCCACATTTAAATTTGCCGATTTGTTGTACCGTTCTACGTCCGGTAAACCCGACTTGTAGTGAACGTAAAAATCGAGCAGAGAAACGATACGCTTGTAAGGAAGTTTATGATATTTTAAACTCATCATCCAATTACAACACAGGCAGTACACAAAATGAGGGGATAGCCGTTGAGGAAGGTAGGTCTCGTTTTAATGAAGAACCGCCAAATTTTTAAATGTTGCGCAGTCAGAGGAAACTGATCTCTTACAACGTGAAACGCCGAATTAAAAGAAGAAAACAAGTTACTTCGAGAAAAACTTCAAGCCGCAAACGAAGAATTATTAAATCTAAAATCGATTCCCGTGATACCTAAACCGCTATATTTGTATAAAAACAATGCAAAAATCTTACCGTCATTACGCACCGGCCGAGTTGTTGGGGACCAGACAACGTCATCTTATATCTCACAGCAGCTGCGCGTGACCACTACCGTCTAGTATAGTAACCGTGGCTGCAACAAAAGTCTCTCGCTGCGAACGCTCCAGTTGCATCGGAAGCGATGTCAGAATTAATACACCAAGTGAGACATCATAGAGACATCGTAGAAACAGTGAAGTTCCTGGGCGTATCTCTAGATAGATCTTTGTCTTGGGACTTCTAAGTTATACCAATCAAGATTGTAGTAAAATATCATCTGGGGTATTTGCACTAAAACAAATTGCCAGATTAAATGATAAAAAATTACTAATGGCAGCTTATAATAGCCTCATTCTGTCTCATATCCGTTATGGTATTTTAGTATGGGGTAATTCTAGCATGGGTAATATGAATACGGTTTTTAAAATTCAAAAGAAAGCTATTAGGTGTATGGTGGGAGCTAACCAGCTAACCTCATGCAGGCCACTATTTAAGGAGCTTAAATTGCTTACAGTTCCCTCTCTCTACATTTTTGAGGTGATTATGTATGTTAAGCAAAATAATTTTATGCAGAATTTCAATGTTCACAATCATAACACGAGAAACAGGAATGATTATTATGTGGCTAATCACTCCACAAAATTGTTTGAATAAAAACCTACTTATGCAGGGAGAAAATTCATGAATAAATTAACCCAATTTTTAAAATGTTGTGAGAATTTGAATTCCTTTAAAAAAAATCTGAAAAATTACTTGATCGGTGAAACTTTTTATAGTGTACAAGAATTTCTTTCTTGATAGTAGTGATAAATTGTGTGATTCTTATATGTATTTCAGGTGTTATATCTGACGACATGTCCTATACTCCTCCTGGAGTCTCCAGGGCGCAAAAAAAAAAAAAAAATCATCCGGTGTTTTGGGACTGTTCAAGATTATAATATAGGGACGGCTAACATGCGATACTTAGCTTGGGAAGAAGTTGCCAACATTTTAGAAAAACCAAGCATACTAATTCTGTTTCATTACGTATGTAAGCCGTTTAAATGCCCAGTGTATATGATATTTTATAAATGAGCATTTACCCGGAATTTTAGCAAAAGCAACTTTAGTATCAAAAATATGGGCAAAGATGACTTAAAAAATATTGCTATAAATTTTAATTGATTGTAAATTTCTGGAGCGCGTAAATATCGAATGTCAAAACCACACGTCGTAAAGGCCAAATGTTAAAAAAAAACAATAGGCAATCAGTGAAACAAGGAACGCGTCAGCTAGTGTAAAAAAATACGTTAGCTTTTTACACTAGCAACTAAAAATCTCGTTGCAAATGAAAGCAGTGAAATAAACAAAAGACAAACGTTTCATAAAACAAAAGACGATCTAATGAATTTAAATGTTACAAAAAAATTTAAGAAAATTTGAATTTAATTTATTAGAAAATACTATATTTATGACACATAAATTATAATTGAAATTAAATAAACTAAAATTGAATCGTTCTTTCAGTTAATCATGTTATTCATATGATTTTGATTCTGCATGTACGAGGTCTGTCCAATAAAACGCGAACTTATGCAAGCTAGGGGCCATGACGCAGACTATAGCCCCGCCCACTGGCGGCGCTAGTTGCCTGCGACCCAATGAGCCGTCAGTGCTTGGCGGATCGTCGAACTGTGCGTATGGTGCTGGTTATGTTAATTTCTGTTGTCCTTGTTTTTACTGTTTGTCAAAAATTAAAATTGACGAAATCACGGAGCAACGAATCAATATCAAGTTTTTGGTGAAGGTCGGTAAAAGTTATCAAGAAATTACAGAAATGTTGACAGCTGTTTACGATGATAATGCTCTGAAGAAAACATCCTTTTTCAAATGGATTAAGCGTTTTAAAGATGGCCGACAAGACGCCACAGATGATGCAAGGCCGGGACGACCTTCAACCACCTGTGTTGACGATAACATTGATCGTGTGCGGTCCCTTGTCCTTACCGATCGTCGAAAAACTGTCCGAATGATAGTTGATGAACTGAATCTAGGAAAATCAACAGTGTACACTATTTTAACCGAACATTTGGGTTTAAAAAATGTGTGCAAAAATCGTGCCCAAGCTGCTGACGGCAGATCAAAAGTTGAAAAGAGTTGAATGTGTTACCAACTGGGAAAAAAATTCACTTGAAAACGATGCCGGATTTCTCACTGGTTTTACGAGTATTACATTGAACTAAAATCGCAAAGCAAGGAGTGGAAAGCAAAAGATGACCTCGAACTAATAAATCAAGAAAAAACTGATGGAAAAACAAAGTCGTGCTCCCGGTTTTTTATGTCGAAGGTGTTGTTCATCATGAATTTCTTCCTGAAGGACGAACAGTATGCCGAGTTCTACCTCACAGTTCTCAAGCGTTGAGAGATCGTAAGCGACCAAATTTGACTCAAGGTGATGGATGGATCCTTCACCATGACAATGCACCTGCACATTCAGCATTGATTGTTCGCCAGTTTCTGGCAAAAAATTTAATCACCATCCTTGATCATCCTACTTATTCGTCAGATCTCGTCTATGATGAAAGGAAATGATATATTTGCAGAGCTGCCAACCTCAACAGTAAGACACTATTGGTACATTTCACTACCGTTAAGTTTCTACAAACATTTTGTAAGCTGTGGTTTATTCCGAGAAAATGTTTTCTTCATAAACCTTATAAGAAATAAATATGACCTGTAATATTGCCTATAAGCAGCTTAATTAAATGATTAGAAATGTTTGATTTACTGTAATTACGAATGAATCGCCTTCTTTAGGTCTACTATTGCTCTCACCGGCGTTTTCATTATCAGTCTAACTAGTTTCTACCTAACCGTTTTATTTTTTTTTACCAGCTGTCAACAAAAATTAAATAATAGTTTCTCCACGTCTTTAATTTCCTTCTTTATTTTTCGAATTGTGAAAAGAGAAACATCACACTAGTTAGCCGCTCGCTCTCGGCTTTTGTTAAGAGGCACAAAGTGGCATTTTTGTTTAGCTTCAACTTCATAGCATATTATTACATTGCATATTAGATTTCGTTCAACACTGTGAATAGTTTGACCACGTTTTCGAGAAACCGACATATCTGTAACAAACAATTAACCTACAAAAGGTTCCGTGATATAATATATATATACTCTGGGTATGGTGTAAGTTGTTAAGTTTGTCGTACTGAAATCAAAGCAGTCGGGCATGCGCACTGATGCTGTTCCCCCTTTACTCCTCGTTGCAAACAAGGGCAAACTCGTGACTCAAGTGACTATAATACGTATGTAAATAGAGATAAAGATGGATGTGTAAATCATTCATTAGTAGTTGTTCTAAGATAAGTGGAGGGTGAAAATCCATGAAAAGAATGATCACAATTCTTCTCGTCTCTACACTATATAAAGTCAATAGAAATTAAAAATACAAAATGAAACCGGGCGTTCATTTGAAAAGAAGCAGGGTTATAGACAGAAACATTAACAGCAAAACTAAACAACGGTTCGCCAACAAAACCAATATTTAAAAACGACAGAATAAACCAAAACAGAAAAGAAAAAAATGAATTTTTCAAAAACAAACGGACGGATAAATTGGATAGATACGACTGCATTGTGTTGGTGGAAGGGGTGGACGGAGGAGCCAAATCTATTCATTATTCTCTCACGCTCTAACTGTAGTTTTACAACACCAATGTATTGCTACAAGAACATTTTTTTATGCATCTGGATATGTATACATGAATATATCATGATACATAAATACCTGAAGCCAAAAACAGCGATTTATCTACAACAGTGTGTGTGTGTTAATACACTAACGTATGTTATAAAACCTATAAAATTTGACTTTCTATCGTTTAGAAGAAAAATTAAATATTAAAGAACAGAAAAAAAAATAAAAATTTAGGGTGAAACACTTACACGATGTTCTCTTGCCAATGTAGATAATGAACAATATAACTAACCTGTTTCATCATGACCAAACCACGTAAAATGTAAAACATAACGTAATTTTAATCAAGATTAAATAACGGAACATGAAAATCAACCTTTGTTGGGAAAAAGGTTTAAATTAAAAGTTGCAGGTTTTAACAAATTTTTACAATTTTACCCTAAATGCATTTTTAGGCTGCAAAAAAACATTTTTTTATGAGAGTACACACTCGAGAAGAATTTCAGAAGACATGGCGCTTAGCTTATCTTGTACAGCATATAAAATTTAGTACATGAGGCGATTTAAAAAAAAAATCGTAGGAGCCGTTTAAAAAGAACGCAAATACGTGAAAAACCGCATGAATAACTACTACTTCTGTTTGACAGATTGCGGTGAAAATGTTCGTGTCCGGTCCCGCAGCGGTACAACTTAAGCTCCAAGTTTCAGCTTCGTACGATATTCCGTTCTTGAGATATTTTGTTCACACATACACACACACACACACACACACATACATCAATAGCTAAAAACATGTTTTTCTGGGTTCAGGGGACCTGAAAACGCGTGTATTCGGTAAAAACTTGATTTCGAAACATTTCCAATATAGGTTTTGGAAACGAACTGTTATAATTTTAAAATACCCAGTAACTTGGCAGGCCTATTTGCGGAGAGTGTATTTTAAATTCACGTCACACTCGCACAGCGAATGGTTAGCTACTAGATTAAAGATTCATTAATATTCATGGAACAAAGCCTTTTTAACTGAATTTAACAAACAAAAAATAATAATACTAGCATAAAATAAAACATAAATCTGGTGTGAAAAACTCACGTAACTTTCTCTAGTCAACGCAAATAATGAACAGTATAACTTAACATCAGTAACAAAACATTATAAATAAACAAAAAACATAACCTTTTTTTTTTTTAAATTCATTTAACGTCGCATCAACTGCAAGGTCATTAGCGACGACGTTGGGGTGTAACTGTGTGTAATGAAGATGAAATGATTTTTTGTAACGTACGAAAATATGCCATGCCTGAGTGGGATTCGAACCCAGGACCGCATGATGAGAGGCGAGCACGTTACCAGCTGCGCCAATGCGGCCGGCGTGTTAACCTTATTTTAATCATAGTGAAAGACGCAAAACTAAAATCAACCTCAGTTTGGTTTAAAAATACGTAAAATCACTTTTTCACGGTAAACTAGGCTCTGTAGAGAAAAATGCTCTAATTAAAAAGTTGTAGATCTTTTAATTTCCTATAAATTTTATTATATACACTTTTGTCGTAAAATGCATACTAAGACTGAAATCTAAAAAAAAATTGTTTTTTTACACTTTCATAAGAAAAAAACAGAAAATCGCTAATTACCACTAAACTAACTAAGCGTTAACAAAAAAATGTTGAAAATAAAAGTTGTAAGATTTTAAATTCTCTATAACTTTTATTATATACATTTTTGCGCTAATATGCCTATTTAAGTCGCAATATTAAAAAAATAATTTTTTACGAGAAAACAATTTCCCTAAGAATTTCAGTAGACATGGCGCCTACCCTATCTTGTAGAGCATAAAAATGTAATAAATGAGGCGATTTTTAAAAAAAATCGTAGGAGTTGTTATGAGAAAATCGCAAAAAAGTGAAAAATTACACAAATAAACTACTACTTCCGGTTGACCGATTTTGATGATAATGTTCAAGTCGGGTCCTCTAGTAGTAGCTAACTTAAGTTTCAAGTTTGTACGGTGTTTCGTACGTGAGACATTTCGTTCACTCACACACACGCGCGCGCGCACACACACACACAAACACACACACACACACACACACACACACACACACAGAGGGAGGGAGAGAGACCAATCGCTAAAAACATGTTTTGTTGGGTTCAGGGGGTCTGAAAACGTGTAAATCCGGTGAACACTAGATTTCTTAAAATCGACATGAAAACAATATTTTCCTTCCTATATAATCATTATAGGCAAGAGAAAGTAGAAATCTCTATTGCATGAATGGTCGAAAAAGAACACTAATTTTCCCCCAATTGCAACTACTATGTTCATCCACTTACAACTCCCAGTTCGCTGCACTCCACACCGAACTAAATTTAAAATGTTTAACTTCTCGCATCACCTCAACGTTGAAAGCTAAATTACGCTGTTCAAATAAAACCAAATATTAGTACTGGAGTTAACATCAGTAGGCCTATATCTGACTGGTGGAACAAGAGAAATAACTGAATAATTTTTATCAGAAGAAGTACCGTAGGTAAAAGCAATTTTAAAAATTTGTTGTGGAACAATCACACGATTTTCTATTGCAAAGTAAATAATTGAAAACAAAATCCATGTTTAATCATGCGTAAAAAATGAGTAAAATTGAAAAACATAACATAATTTGCAATCAGTTTTTTAAAGATATACTATAAACAAATCTTTTGAATTAACAAATCACAAGTTGAGGTCTCATTACCCTGAGTACCTCTCATTATATCAGTTATTCATATGTTACAAGAGAAAATGACTAAGTACAAAGATATTTACATTTTATAATATGGAATACTTTTCACTGTAATTTTTTGTACGTTTAAACTGTTTCAGACAAATTAAACACGGTAACGTTTCAGGCGCCTAACTTCTTCTGCATTGTTTAGAAAATGTATGGCTAATTCGTTTTTCATGACTTTCAAGTCTTGCTTGATATTTTCTATTAAAACGTCTGACCTCGTCCATTATATCAGGAAGGTTGCAATAACGTTGTATTTTTGCACTCCTTGCAAACCACGGCGGAAAGTATTGTTTTCATGAAGATTTTTCGAAATCGAATTTTCACCGGATCTACATGTTTTCAGACCCCCTGAACCCAAAGAACATGTTTTTATTAGCGATTGGTCTGTGTGTGTTTCTGTGAACAAAACATCTCAAGAACGGAACATCATACGAAGTTGAAACTTGAAACTTAAATTACGTACCACTAGAGGAACCGACACGAACTTTTTCATCAAAATCGGTCAACCGGAAGTAGTCGTTTATTCGTGTCATTTTTCACTTTTTCGCGATTTTCTCAAAAACAACTCCTACGATTTTTTTTAAATCGCCTCATTTACTACAATTTTTATGCTCTATAAGCTAGGGTACGTGCGATGTCTGCTGAAATGAAATTCTTGGGGAGGCTGTTCTCTCGTAGAAAAAAATTGTTTTTTTTTAAGATATCGGCCTTAATATGCATTTTAGGGCAAAAGTGTATATAGGCTAATAAAAGTTGAAGACAATTTAAAAACCTACAACTTTTATTCAGAACTTTCTTTGTATAACCCTTAGTTAACGGTAATTAGCGATTTTCTGTTTTTTTTTTACCCTAGCATTTACGACAATAGTGTATACAATCCGATTTATAGGAAATTAAAAATCTACAACTTTATAGAGTATTTTTCTCTACAAAGCCTAGTTTAGCGTGAAAGAGTTTTTCCGTATTTTTAAGCCAAACTGAGGTTGATTTTCATTTTGCGTCTTTCACTCATGATTAAAATAAGGTTATGTTTATTGAGGCCAGTTTTTTGTTTATTTTTAATATTTTATTACTAATGTTAGGTTGTATTGTTCGTTATCTGTATTGACCTACCGGGTTGGTCTAGAGGTAAAGTCGTCGCCAAAAGGGAAAAGGGAAAAGGGTTTTCGGAGGCAAAGGATCCTGGTTTAAATTCGAGTAAAGGTAGTTACTTTTATACGGAGTTGAATACTAGACAGTGGTTACCGGTGTACTTTGATGGTTGGGATTTAATTAACCATACTTCCTCAGGAATGGTCGGCCTGGGTCGGTACAATATTACACCTCATTTATACGTCATACACATCATCCTCACCTCATTGGGTCATGGGGTTGTTCACTGTTCTGAATTGAACAGATCGCGACGTACACACATTAGGGTAACAAAAAATAATATATCTTTATTGGCGTGAGAAAGTCGCGTGAGTGTTTCACACCATATTTTCCTCAATATTCTATTTTTGTTGCTTAACTGGCAATTTGTGAGGTGAGTCACTCCGTGTAACGAACTGGTAGAGTAACCTAACTTGCTGTAAACAACGCATTAGGATTTAGCGCCGTGATTGGTTGGCAGGGAGGTGAGTGACTAACATCGCTTGATGAGGCAGACTATCTCCATTTACGCATCAATTACTTTACATTGTAACAAAATTTTATGAAACAATGAATCCACCTAATCTTCTAAAAGCCCAGCCCCCGTTCCGCTTCTATTGTTGTTTTTTTTATTATTATTAATATTATTATTAATGTTTGTTACTTTCTCTTCCTCTACATGATTATGAAGGGAAGAAAAGTATTCCTTTTATGTCGAATTTTCCCAATCAAGTTTTCACCGGATATACACTTTTTCAGGCCACCTGAACCCAGAAGAATATTCACGTTTTTAGCGATTGGTTTGTGGATCTGTGAGGGCGTGCGTGTGAACAAAACGTCTCGAATAAAAAATATTGTACGAATTTGGAACTTATTTTAACTAGTACTAGAGAACCCGAAACGGAACGTTTTCATCAAATCGATCAACTAGAAATAGTCGCTAATTATTTCATGCATTTTTATCCTTTTTGCGATTTTCTTAAAGACGGTTCCTACATTTTATTTCAAAATTGCCGCATTTTATGCTCTACAAGATAAAGTAAACACCATGACTGCTGAAATTCTCAGGGAGGCTATCTTCTTCTTCTTCACGTGCCATCTCCATGACGGAGGTCGGCTATCATAATGGCGATACGAATTTTGTTGACCGCTGCTTTAAAAAGTTCGTTTGAGGAACACCTGAACCACCTTCTCAAATTACACAGCCAGGATATCCTTCTCCTGCCCACCGATCTTTTTCCTAATATTTTGCCTTGAATGATGAGATGCAATATTTGATACTTTGGTCCCCTCATAACATGACCAAGGTACCTTAATTTTCGTGCCTTAACTTCCACCATGAGTTCCAGCTGCTTTCCCATTCTACTGAGGACCTCTTCATTCGTGACATGCTCAGTATATGAGATCCTCAACATTCTACGGTAGGTCCACAGCTCAAAAGCCTGTAGTTTCTTCTCACTGAATCTATTGAGAGTCCAAGCTTCCACACCGTACAACAGGACAGGGAACACGAAACATTTAAGGAGACGCATTCGTAATTCGAGATTTATATCTCGTGATGTTAGTACCTTCTTCATTCTGATAAAAGTAGCGCGTGCTTTCTCAATTCTAATTTTTATTTCAGCACAGTGATCACCACTGCAACACACTCGAGCTCCAAGGTACGTGTATGCATCCACTCGCTCTAGCACATCACTTCCCGCCAGAAGGCTATGAAGGCCAGAAGGGAGGCTATGCTCTGTGGTAAAAAAAAATGTTTTTCTTTACGATTGCGACCTAAATATGCATTTTAGGACAAAAGTACAATTTTATTAAAGTTGCAGAACATCTAAAAACCTACAACTAATATTACGAACATTTTTTTGTACAACGCATAGTTTAGCGGCAATTAGGTAGTGATTTTTTGTTTTTTTCCGCCAAAATCGGTAAAACAATTCGATTTTTTAAGACTGAGGCCTTCGTAAACATGTTACGACAAAAGTGTATATGTATAATTAAAATTATAGGAAATTAAAAAACCTACAACTTTTATTTTAAGAATTTTTCTCTACAGAGCCTAGTTTAGCGTCAAAATTTGTGATTTTTCATATTTTTAAGCCAAACTGAGGTTGATCTTCACGATTCAAATTACGAGGGTAGGCTGATAAGTAATGCACACATGCTTGTAGAAGACAACTAAATAAACTTCAGTAGCGCGCCTGGTGGCATGTGGAAGTACTATTTCTCCTCTACAAGCCTGCGCAGTTTGAAGGCGTTGCTTTCATTCAGTTTGTTTTGAGTAGTGGAAGTATGGCGTCGTGTTCTGGTGCTATGTCAACGAGAATTAAACAACGCGCTGTTATCGAATTTTTAACTGCTGAGAAAGTGAATCCTAGTGAGATTTATCGTCGTTTAAAGGCTGTTTATTGTGACGATACTGTTGATAGGTCTACTGTGAATCGTTGGGTAATAAAATTTCGTGATTGCCAACCTGGAAAAGCCTTAATTGTTGACAAAACACGCAGTGGACGACCAATCACTGCCTCAGACGATAATCGTCGCAAACTCATCGATGATTTGATTCAAAATGACCGGCGAATCACTCAACAGCGTATCGCAAACCAAATTGGAATATCTAAGGAACGTGTTGGCTTCATTATTGAACAATTGGGATACCGTAAAATCTGTGCACGATGGGTACCACGCCGTCTGACAGACGAGAATAAACAGCGTCGATTGGAATGCTGTGAACAACTTTTGAAGCGCTACCGTGACGAAGGAGACGACTTTCTTTTGAATATTGTGACGGGGGACGAGTCATGGGTTCATCATTACGATCCCGAAGAAAAAAGGCAGAGCGCTGAATATCGTCATCCACATTCTCCTGTTGTGAAAAAGTTCAAAACACAACCGTCCGCAAAAAAAATTCTTTTGACTGTGTTTTGGGATGCTCGCCGAGTTTATGTGACTGATTATCTGGAACGAGGGGCAACGGTAAATTCTGCTCAGTATATACAGACTCTGAAACACCTCCGACGTCGAGTTTGTCGTGTTAGAGGCAACCTGGCGCCAATAATTTTGCAACACGACAATGCTCGTCCACACACTTCGCGTGCAACTGGAGAGGCTCTGAGAAACCTGAAGTTTCAACCAATTTTACACCCTCCGTATTCTCCCGACCTTGCGCCTTGCGATTTTTATTTTTTTCCTCTACTGA
This sequence comes from Catonia carolina, assembly GCA_035578175.1. Classification (NCBI taxonomy): domain Eukaryota; kingdom Metazoa; phylum Arthropoda; class Insecta; order Hemiptera; family Achilidae; genus Catonia; species Catonia carolina. The sequence continues at coordinate 9,723,442 of JAQMRL010000004.1, forward strand.
AGAGAGACCTTAAGGGTAATCATTACAGCTCGGACAATGAGGTGAAGGCAGCTATTGCGTCCTGGGTTCGAGGAAAGTCGGAAGAATTTTTCAGTGACGGAATGAAAAAACTTGTTAAACGTTGGGAGAAATGTGTAATGCTTAACGGTGACTATATTGAAAAATAAATAGATAATTTGGTAGGTTAAGATTTGTACTTTAATTTGTTATTTACCCCATCTTGCTATTTCTTTTTGTTCGTCTTCTACAAGCATGTGTGCATTACTTATCAGCCTACCCTCGTAGATTATGTTTCTAATTTCACATTGTACTACTAATAGATTAAATATAGGTTAAATTTTTAATTATTTACATTGGCAAAAGAAAGTCTGCGAGTGTATCACACACGATTTTAAGAAATAGAACATATATTCAGTTATTTTCAGATCGTATTTTCCGCCTTCCAGTGATAATTCATAGCGATGTCAACAAAACACCTGAGGCTAACTGTGTTTATTTGAACAGTCGTGATGCTCTCAATTTGTAAGGTTGAGTGAAAAATTAGAAATTATGTTGTTTAGTTCATCAGCCGTAAGGCTGGCTTGAAACTCTAGAGCCTTAACTAAGTAAAAGGAGGAGTGATGAGGTGGTTTTCTATTGCCTTACTCACTGAGTTGAAAGAGTATGCTTATCAGCATGCCAGGTCCTCTGTAAAGCACCTACTTTCTACCTCGCAAAATACACCTTCACTTCATTCACCACAGGATCTGGCTATATATAATGAAATTCATTACTCTCAGAGGAGATAACTGTGACTAGTGTCTTTTACACCTCCACTTTGTCTGTTCTTAAATGCTTCAGTCATACAATTGGCTGACCATGTGATAAGAAACAACTATCTTTTACTTTTTCTTGCCTATATGAGTATACAGGGTGTCTCACGAGTAACCCGACAAACTTCTAAGGTGGTTTCCTCTCATCAAAATATTGAAAAAAGTTTATATAAACATGGGTCCGGAAACGCTTCGTTAGCGAGTTACGGCTAGCAAAAGATTTCGCCCTGGGTTCAGAACATACGTCTAAATAAATTCATCCTAGAGGTCTAGGAACCAAATTTTATGAGTAGATTTGATGGTGTCTTATGTATTTCGACCCAAAAAATTGAATAAAATAAGTTTCAGAACCATGTCTCCAGTAGTTTTTGTAATATCCAATGAAAAACGGACAAATCTGTGCATAAAAATACGTTTTTTTAGGTTTGAAGAACAATAACTGTGTTAAAAGGCTAATAAATGTGTAAATTTATTGAGCAAAACTTGTAGAGATTTTAATTCTGAAGAGAATGATGTAAAATAGGCCAATAATAAACAAACACAAAGTTTAAAAAATTTATGCTTAATTAAATCAACACATTTTATCACAAAATGTATTATAATAAAAGTTGTAGAGAATTTAAAATCCTACAACTTTTATTTCGAACAGTTTTTTGTATTACGCTTAGTTCAGCGGTAATTAGCGATTTTCCGTTTTTTTCTCACGAAAACTTGTAAAAAAATCGATTTTTTTACGATTTCAGCCTTAGTATGCATTTTACGACAAAAGTGTATATAATAAAATTTATAAGAAATTAAAAGATTTACAACTTTTATCTACAGCATTTTTCTCTACAGAGCCTAGTTTAGCGTGAAAGAGTGATTTTTCGTATTTTTAAACCAAACTGAGGTTGATTTTAATTTTTCTAATTTCATTTAATACTCCACCTGTCTATAGTGGGCAATGAGAAAATTTTCATTTTTCTTTAGAGGAAACGAAGATAAAGAAGGCCCCTCCATAGCGTTTTTTTTTAAATGCGTAGTGGTAGCGGGCTAACCAACAACGTGGAGGTCCCGTGTTCGATTCCCAGTAAGGGTCTGGAAATTATTAAAAGTCAAAACCCACCGTTAAATTTAGACAATCCACCCAGTTGCTAATAACCAAGCTGTAGATGCGACTTTAAAGAAACTCTGTACCAAAGAGGTAAATAGTGTTAACTCAACTTTTGACAAAATTGAGTTAAAACTGCCTCTAAAATCAGAAAAAATGTTCTAATGCTTCAATTTTGTAGTTGATGAGCAAGATTTTTTAGTAAAATCACAATTGAATGTGTTTTACTGATAGGCCTTAAATGTTGCTTGAATTTTTGTTGTATTTCGTGTTTTATTCATCCTTTTTTTAAACAGTAGGCCTGCTGAGTAAATTTTGAAATTTTTCAAACGTTTGTTTAAAAAACGTTGTGCTGCTTCTTTATAAAAATAGTGTTAGCACTAAGTATTTCACTTAAATCTTTTTTTTAATCACGTTACATAGAAGTTGACACTAATACAGAACGTAACAAAACACAGAAAGCGGTTAACGTGTTAGGTCCTGTTGGGTGGGAAGAAGTATAGAAGTTGACAAAGTTTTTTTTCTCATCAGTCTCTTGACTGGTTTGATGCAGATCTCCAAGCTATTCTATCTTGCTCAAGTCGGTTCATATCTACACACCGGTAACACCCTACATATTTTGTAATTTGCTTTATATATTCTAATCTTTACCTCTTCCTACAATTCACTCCCTCAATATTACCCTCCATTATTGATAGACCAATACCTGGATGTCTTAAGATATGCCCCACTAACTTCTCCCTTTTTCTGGTAAGATGTTTCCATATACTTCTTTTTTCATCCACTCGTCTAACAACCTCTAAATTGCTTATTTTGTCCACCCACCTACTCTTCATCTATTTCCAATAACACTACATTTCAAAAGCTTCTATCTTCTTCAATTCTACAGTTCCTATCACCCACGTTTCACTCCCGTATAATGCTACACTCCAAACATAGTATTTTAAGAAATTTTTCCTAATCTGTAAGTCAATGTTTGTAGTCAGTAAGCAGTTTGCATTGAAAAGCCTTTTCTAGCTCAAGAAATTCTACTTTTGTTATCACTTGTGCTTCTACCATCCTTTTTTATTTTACTCCCTAGATAGCAAAGTTATGAAATAATAAATCATTAGATAAGAGGCGTTTTCTATAAAAACTAGGTGTAAATTTCAAGTTTCTAGCACCTACTGAAATTTTGTTACAATAACAAAAAGAAAATATAGCTACTTTTTGGTACTTCTGAAAAATCACCAAAATGGAGTCAACACTTTTTACTTCTTAGGTACCGAACTAAAAAAAAAGAAAGGAAATGTTCTTGTTTATAAACGTTGGTTGTTGAGATAAACGGAAAAATCGGTTTGAAGTAATGTATGAAGATGAATTGTATCTCCTGTCTAATCTGTTATAGGGTATATACACAAATATAGGGTAGGGTAGCGGGTGTGTAATAGGGCAGTAAAGCATCGCAAATGACCGGCACACAAATCTCTTCACTTGGAAGCTGGTGCCCTTCAAAATCCCACGGGAAATTCATAATCCCTAAACGTATAATCTGCCACATATAGTACAACAAGCACGTCCCTTAAGTCGGCCGTCAAAAAATTTGTAAATGAAATATTGAGCCGGTACTTTTTACTCGCTCCCTCAAATTGAGGCGCTATCTGTTGCATTTAGTGACCGACTAATCTTCAATACTCAAAATATTAATACTCTAAACTAATGGTTTAGATAATGATCTCTGTTATAAGTGAATCTCTGTACAGTAATCCCTCGTTATCCGCGGGGGTTACGTTCCGGAGGGTTACCGCGGTTCGTAAAACCGCGGATAATGATACCTTATATGTACGAAAAGATGGGGATTAGGTTCTGAAGGAAAAGTCCTGTAGTCGTTTTAAGTGTTTAATAGTTTTAGGAACACTTTACCATTATTATAATCAATGAATATTCAATAAATACAGTACTGTACGCATAGAAAATTTAAGTTGCTTTAAAATAGTTAGTTATGGCTGTTTGCTTCTTCCTCTTTTCAAACTCGTTGCGGACTTCTTCGTATGGTGTCATCAGCTCCTGGAGTCCTCTTTTGAGTTGAAGGGCCCTTGCCATGACGAGATCCGTCTCCAACATGTGATCAGCGAACTGCGTTGCCATACTTAGGATCTCGTTGATTGTTGGTGAAGAAATGCTTGGCTTTGTTTCAGGATCGTTAAACAAACAAAGAACTGTACGTACGTACGAAGAAGTTAGACTGACACATGGAGAAAATCCTACGAAGAAATTACAGTATCGCGTCTGGGCGTACGTATGGTGGTTAGGGGTGGGGGTTGTACTGACGGGGCCCGGTACCCGGTGACGCGCTCACTACGTACAGTACGTGGAATCTAGCTTGGCTCATGGCGGCCGTCGCCATACTAGTGTGTCACTCAACATGGTACGAACGCCAAAACATTTATTCAAACACGTAGGGTGACACATGTTTTCTAAATTGTATGACTTCCCCACCTCCCACCAAGTACAGTGTACACAAGGTGAGATTACGTAAGTATTTTAAGGTTTTAGGCCTACGGACAAAGTCCGCGGATACCACCAAGGGATTACTGTACTTGTATGAAATTTTCGGTTGACTGATAGCACTTTGGTGATCGTATACGAGTAAACAGTGTACTCGTTCCGCAACGGACAAACTGGCTGGTGCCTTCACAACTCCTATACAAAAATCATCAATCCAATTCAAAAAAAAAAAAAAAAAAAAATTGTGTAAATCCTCACACGACTTTCTCATGACAATGTAAACAATAAATTGATTAATTCGTTTAATCATGAATCAATAACTAAATGCAAAACAACCTCAGCTGGACGTAAAAACACAGAAAGGTGATATTCTGTGACAGTCAATTGGTGATAATTGACGACGGCTAAACTAGCTCTGTAGAGAAAAATGCGGCCATTTTATTTCCTACAACGTTAATTATACTTTTATCGTAAAATGCATACTAACGTTTTTCTTTAGTTCGACTTGAAATTATGGAAAATCACTAATTTACACTAAACTAGGTACCGCAGAAAAAAACCCTTAAAATAGAAGTTGTAATTTTTACTTCCTCTTCCCTATATGAATATATAAAAAGGAAAGTATTGTTTTCACGTCGATTTTAAGAAATCGAGTTTACACCGGATCTACATGTTTCAGGCCCCCTGAACCCCAAAAACATGTTTTAGCGATTGGATGTGTGTGTGTGTGTGTGTGTGTGAGAGTGAACAAAATATCTCAAGAACGGAACATCGTACGAAGTTGATGCTTGAAACTTAACTTAAGTGCCACTAGAAGACCCGACACGAACATTTTCAGCAAAATCCGGAAGTAGTAATTTATTCATGTCACTTTTCACTTTTTTGCGATTTTCTCAAAAACGGCTCCTACGATTTTTAAAAAATCGCCTCGTTTGCTACGTTTTTTATACTCTACAAGATAGGGTAGACGCCATGTCTGCTGAAATTCTTCGGCAGGCTGTTCTCTCGTAGACAAATGTTTTTTTTAAGATTACGGCTTTAATATGCATTATAGCGCAAAAATGTATATAATAAAAGTCATCGAAAACTTAAAAACATACAACTTTTATAACGCTTAGTTTAGCGGTAATTAGTGATTTTATGTTTTTCCCAAGAAACGCTGTAAAAAAATCGATCTTTTAAGATTTCAGCCTTAGTAAGCATTTTACGACAAAATTGTATGTAATCAAATTTGTAGGTACATAAAAGATCTACAACTTTCATTTATAGGATTTTTCTCTAAGAGCTTAGTTTAGCGTGAAAGAATGATTTTCCGTATTTTTAAGCAAAACTCAGATTGATTTGCATTTTGCATCATTCACTTATGATTAAAATTAGGTTATGTTATTTGAGGTAAGTTTGTTTTGTTTATTTCTAATGTTTTATTACTAATATTATGTTATATTGGTCAATATTTAATTATATTGGCAAGAGAAAGTTTTACACTATATTTTTTATACGTTCTACAACTTTGATTATACATATACTGTTTTACCCAAAAGTGCATATTAAGGCCGCCATCTTAAAAACATTCTTTCACTACGAGAGCACAGCCCCCCCCCTCACCAACACTTAGCGATTTCAAAGAAAATCGTAAAAACTCATTTTGGAAATTGTAAAAAGTGGAAAATTACATGCAAGTACTACTACTTACGGTAGACCGATTCGGATGAAAATAATCGTGTCAATTCCCCTTGTGATACCTAAATGAATTAAGTTCCAACTTTTGACTTCAGTCAATATTTTCCTTTTGAAAAATTCTGTTCATCACACACAACCAACAAACACACACACACACACACACACACACACACACACACCAATCGGTGAAAACATAGTTTTTTCAGCTTTAGGAGACCTGAAAACATGAATTTCCCGTGAAAATCTGATTTCGAAAACCCGACATGAACTGTAACTTTCTTTCCTACATTTCATATAGGGCAAAAAACAAAATAAAAATAAATGTATAAAAAAACCACAGCTGTAGAATCGAAACCGCTAAATTAAATTACACAAAAACTTAGAAATGAAATAAAATAAATACGGTACAAATCAAAAACAAGCCAAAAATCACAACAACTTTGCAAGACAATTCTACAAGCGGTAAAGTAAAATAAAAAATCCCAAAACAAATGTTAGGCTACGTTATAAATAATTGATTAAGAAAAATTCAAATTATTACCATACAAAATAAAATATTAAAACGATGGCTTTTATTTAAAATGATAGGCTACTTCACAAAACAGAGGCCAATTTTAATGCGGTTTCTAGTACACAGAAAATTTAAAAAAATATATATATATAGTACATAGAATACATAAAAATGATTCTTTATAAAAATATACATAAAAACTATGATGATGCAAGTTGGTTTGATACATTATGCGCATGTAGAACTTTACAATCGATTCGATTTCGAGATAGGTACCTTTCGTAAATCATTTATTTAAAAATAAATTTCGTTTGATAACTTATATCTTATTAAAGAAATATCGTTAGGGACACAAATTATCATCTCGACTCAATTTTTGTTTAAATTACTTAATATTCTTCTTTGTTGTTTAGGTCATCAGCCAAAAGGCTGATAACCTAACCACTAGAGGGTTTACTAAGCAAATCGAGGAGTGAGGTGGTTTACTATTGCCTTCCTCACTGAGTGGAAAAGTACGCTTATCAGCATGCCGGACCCTCTGAAAAGCACATATTTTCCACTCTGCGAATGACACTTTCACTTCATTCACCACAAAGTCTGGCTGTATAATGAAATCCATTACTTTCAGAGGAGATAACTCTGATGAGTGTCTTTTACACATCTACCTCTTCTGTTCTTAAATGATTCAGTCATTTAATTGGCTGACCATGTGATAAGAAACAGATTTGTTTTAGCCATGCAACTAACAGATTGAGTGTGAATAATTTGACACTCCACCTGTCTGTTATGGGCAAAAAATTCTTCTTTATGAGTGCAAATTTTGTATGTTATTAAAAGACTTCAAGTGAGCAAAAGCAACATGCAAAATAGAGGGAATCAGTACTACACACGAAACAGAGATCTACTCTTATCGGAGAGAGAGTGAGAATTGCGTCATTTTGAGTAGGCCTACTTGGCACCAAAAATACAAAACCTGCACCCGAACCATTTAAAAAAATCTAATGGGTGTAAAATTTATAAAGAACTAAAAAAAATGGATAGCCAAAACAGGTAGAGGGAAAATAGAATATGGTCAGTAACATTCAAAAAATATAGTCAGTATAATCAAAGACACAGGAGAAAATAAAAACGTATACATTTTTTAAAATTAATTTTAGGTTGTATTTAATTATCTTTATTTTATTCGAAAATAGTGAAAGTTTAATAATTTATTAAAATGTAATGTATCATAATATTGATACAATCGTAGCGTTAGTAAATATAGTAGGTATTGAATGCTAAAAATTAAAACTTCATTGTTTTGATATTGATTTAAAAGCTTCCAATCCATCTGGGTTTTGTCCACAAATGGATGGGATAATTTTCACCACCTCTAGTGTAATAGTACAGAAGCAACACAAATGTAAGAAATTTTGTATTATTGTAATTTCTATTTTATGAAACGTGTAATATACGGGAATAAATAAAAATTATTATTACTAAAATATTGGCCACAATTTTATGACTTCATCAATATATAAGCGTATATGACATTGGCATTGTTGGTTAAGGATACTAAAATCGTAATAAATGAGGTGAGATGATTGTATAATACTGTAGAATGTATTCTGACCTGAACACTTGAGTCCTTGTTGAGTGATTCCATGTAGCATAGATCCACAGTGGTCGCAGAATGTAGGTGTCAGATAGGACCACACTTCCCACTTGTGTTTTGCATCCGTCTGTTACAATACCATTACGTCATTTTCTTACATTTTATCAGAAATTAATTTTAATTTAATACCGGTTGTCCAAAATGTCTTTAGTTGATTACTTATTGTACCAAAAAAAAAAAAATTATACTGGGTAATTTTTGTGCACCATCTTGGATTTAAGTTAATTTTTTTAATTTTAAACAGGATTCCCACCGGGTTGATCTAGAGGTAAAGTCGTCGTTACGAGTCAGCTGTTTCACAGCTGATTTTTGGAGACGAATATTCCTGGTTTAAATCCTAAGTAGTGAAGGTAGTTACTTTTACACGGATTGAATACTAGACAGTGGTCACCGATTACAAGACTACACCTCATTTTACAAGTCATAAACTTATCTTCTTACGAATATTTTTGAACACTACACTAAATAAAATCCTGTTCTTTCCTGCGTTGATTGGTTTGACTTAGATTATTTTATTTAGAAACTAGTCGGAGCTGCAGCAATTCACGCATAGAGTACTCAGATTTTAGCCGGTTTTCCGTTAATATGGTTCTTAAACGTCCGTTACTCCGTCCAGGCTTTTCATAAAAGAACGACGTTTAAGTACGTTGAAGATCAGAGTTTTCTCTATATAAACATTTTAAAATAGAAATCTGATGTTCCATTTTTAAATGCCAGCCATGTTTTTATGTGTATTTTGGCTTCACGTAAAGATAAGGAAATGATTTTTGGACTGAACCATGCATTTTTACTGCAGCATTGTGCCATGTATCGTATTTTGCATTTGTAAATAGAAATAGATATGTGGTGCTAATACAAAATTCTATTAGCATCTAAAGTTCTTGAGAGGAAACTGAGCTCTATAGCGGTATCCGCTCCGAGTATAGTCGTTTAGAAAAACAAACTTCTGTGTTTTCCTGCTGAAACTCATTCCATACCTCATTTAGAATTATTTAACAATGTTTTTTTTTGAAAAAATGAACGCTTTGCTTGACATAATACTGTTGTGAAAATGCATGGTTCAGTCAAAAATTCATTTCCCTACCTTTACGTGGAGCCAAAATAGCACTTTTTAAAAAATGGCCGGCATATTAAAACGGAACAAGAGATTTAACTTTTAAAATATTCATATTATAGAAAAAACTCTGATCTTCAACGTACTTAAACGCCGATTTTTATGAAAAGCCTGGACGGAGTAACGGACGTTTAAAAACCACATTAAAAGAAAACCGGCTAAACACTGAGTACGTTTAGCTCAGAGAAATTGCTGAAGTTATCTCCGATTAATTGCTAAATAAAACAATCAAACCAATCAATGCAGAAACAAACAGGCTTTAATTTAGCGTAGTGTTAAAAGATTTTCGTAATGTTTTTTTTTGAGATAAAACTCTTCAAACGAGTGCGGAAGGTGTTATGCCTCTAAGCACATGCGACATTGCAAAGTTGAAAAAGAAAGCGCAAGAGTGTGATCACAACCATTGGGTTGCTTATTGTTCTCAATTCAACATATCGCAATGCACACGTTTGGGATAAAAAAAAATACGATGATGGTCATAATGATAAACACTTTCGATCTGAAACTTCAAGTGAAGTACAGTGGTAAAAAAGACGCAGATTGATATTTTTCCCCGGTTTTCCAGATATTTCCATTGTACTACCCAGATTAGGGTGGTAGGCCGGTCCGTTGGCGTTATGGTTAGCGCAACTTACTTCTATGCTGGGGTCCCGGGTTCGAATTCCGGTTAGGTCTGGCCTTTTTTTCATCACTCATTTTCATACATCATCATTTTCCATCATCTGCATTAGCAGAAATCGTAAAACAGTCAAAAGTAAAGCATAAAAAAATATCAGGTTGCTTTACCAAGATATTTAACAGTATAATGGAAATATCTCAAAAAAGGAAAAAATACAAATCTACGGTTATCACCATTGTATTTCACTTAAAATATCAGATCGAAATCGTGTTACATATGACCATTATCCTATTTAAAATTGAAAACTTCAATCCAAATTGGCCGACAAAAATTTTTAAATTTCCCAGAGTATAGTCACGAGTTTGCTCTTGTTTGCAACGAGGGGTAAAGGGGGAATAGCATCAGTGCGCATACACGACTGCTTTAATTTCAGTACACAAACATAACAACTTATACTATACCCAGAGTTTATACAGTATATCATGGAACGTTTTGTAGGTTAACGATACGAGTATAACTGTTTGTTACCGTAAACAGAAATGTTAGTTTCTCGAAAATGTGGGCAGACTATTCACAGTCCTGAACGAAATGTAATATGCAGTGTAATAAAATGCTGAGAAGTTGAAACTAAACAAAATGCCTTTCAATGCCTCTTAACAAAAGCCACGAGCGAATGGCTAACTACTGTTATGTTTCTCTTTCCACAATTCAAAAAATAAAGAAGGAAATTAAAGATGTGAAGAAGCTATTCTTTGACAGTTTTGTTGACACGTGGTAAAAAAAGGAAGCGGTTAGGTAGACTAGTGAGACTGATAGTGAAGACGCCGATGACAGCGATCGTAAAGAAGGTGATTCATTCGTAGAAAATTTTGTTCCAATGGACTAAGGTAATTAAAGTAAATCAAAAATTTCTAGTTGTGTAATTAACCTATTGGCAATATTACAGGTCAGATTTATTTCTTATAAGGTTTATAAAGAAAATTTTCTCGGATTAAACCACAGCTTACGAAATGTAAGTAGAAACTGCACAATAGTGAAATTGTAACGTCTGATTTTCAGGCCGTTACTTATTTATATCAAATTTCGTATTACGGCGGTTGTTCTATTTATTACTCATCAGCTGTTTGTACTTGCGGTGGCCTATTTCTAATTAGTTTGCTGCCGAATTCATTGAAATACTTTCCTGTTACTAGTAGAGTCGTGTCTCGATAGTCAAAATGTAAGGACGTGCATTACGACTGCGTAATGTTACGGGCCTATTTTTGTTTTATACTTTTTGGTAAAAAAGTTTAATTGTTATTTTATCTTCTTTTATTTATTATGTATGAACAGTCTGTTTTGCGGTTTTAATTTATTAGTTTCCGTATTCATTTTCAAAAGTCTTTTCGGTTTCTGCAATATGTTTAAAAAATGAAATTGTAATTCTTTTATGCCCAAATAAAATTTTAGAAAGTTAATTGGCTGAAACCATTCTGGAACTGAGAACTCTTACGGGTTACTAGTGATTTAAAGTGTTTGTGCGTGTTTATTAAACTTGAACTATGTATTTCTGAATTGAACATTGTTACGATTATCAGGGTTCGATTCCCCGTGCATAACCTTAAGAATTAAAATAGAAATGAGATAGTTCATCATCTAGTAAAACAAAAACAAATAAAAATGCTAACGCTACTGAGTCCATCTATTTTCAATAATTGGAAGGAGGTATTTGTTTAAAAAACTTCAAAGAATGGTATGTGACTATTTATTTAATTTTACATCTGAATCAACCATATTGCGTCGATTTTCATTTACTGCTGCCAACATGTTGTGGCCGTTCAATCGATGGTTTACGGACTGATGGATCTCCTTTGGTCAAGCATGTTCTTGAGTAAATTATTAACTATTTTGTTTTGTCAGTTTCGTGTTTTTTTTAAAAACAGCAGAGTAGCCTTTGCATTAAAATAACTAAAGCAGTTTTTATAAAATTTTCATCATGTATTCTATATTTTTATAAACTTTTTTTGTAACTTAAATACCATTACAAAACTTATTTTTTTATTGTCTCGCCAGTATTTGCTGGATGTTTCTCAGTTATATTTAAAAAAAAAGAAAATGGCCAAATTTTGTGTTCTTTTCTTAAATTAACAACCATGTTTGATTTCAAGTTTAATTTACAAAATAGGGCAGATATTGTTGAAAGTAAATATTTTGGTAATAAGTAATTTTTATAACTTAGCTTTTGAATATTAATTAGATATTTTTATTAAATTGTGTATTACTTCATAAACTAAGTTGAGTCATGTTTTTATAAAAGTAATTAACATTATTAATTTTTATTGATTTTTACCATTATATGCTATTATTGTATTATTCTTATTTTTTTCATTAAATTTAATATTTTGTTGAAACGAATTTTATGCAACCGCAACTTGAGTATATTTATTTGTTTTATTAGCTTCTTTTCCTGTTTTTTGTTAACGCCCCTACCAACCTATCGATGTAGATAGAGGGGCCGTTACAAAATGTAGGAGTAGTGTCTTACTTTTGAGGTTGGCAGCACTGTCATATTTTCACTTCCCTGCCTCACAGCCCAGCCATACGCAAAAGGCAATCTCGTGACTTCAGTATCTATAGCAGCGGCGGATATTCGGGTGAAGTCAGTGAAGAGCTTCTTCATATATTTTCTAGACAGTACGAGATATATTTCTCTCACATGATAAGTATAATTTCTGTTAAAATTATTTTTTGTTTTACAATGAAATGAAGATATGAAATGTAAAAATATACATACAATTATCGCATCTGCTTAGAGCGTTTTCTAATGTTTTAAAGTAGCTCTTGTTTACGTAATAAATGCCCAAGTGAAGAGATAGACGGATGACCGCCAATTCTCTTCTAAAGCTTGTTATACACGATCATTTTAAATGCGCATTTGTAATGAGTGACCTCAGACATGAAAAGAAAAATCTAGTGAATTCATGTCACATGTGTATTTCACTCATGCATACTGTCATGTTTTGACATGAACAAAGTTACACATTTCGAATGTGCATTTCATTAATTTTTTCTATTCATGTAAATGCACATTTATTGTCAAATTTTAAATAACTTTTTAAATAACATTAAATATAATATATTGAATGAAGCATTAAGTTGACAAATTACTTTAAAATATTTTTAATAAAATTCTTTACCAATTTTATAGATTTTTTTAAATCGAATAATTTTTATTTTGTTCATATTAGTTCATATGTTGGTAAAACTGATGATTGTAGATTGTTTTTTTAGTGCAATTACAAATTTGTTTGTGTTTTAAACTTGGATAGTTTATACGTAATGAGCGAAATGTGCATTTATTAAAATGAGAAAAACAATGCACACTTTGTTCATTTAAATGTACAGTTGAGCCGTTCATAGTTCGCTCCTGCTCTAAACAAACCAAAGCCAGATATTACAGGGTGCACGCTAGAGTCCACGACTTCATGGTGTCGTATTCCTATTAAGTAAACTATATTTTTAATTTTAAGTACTTAAAACGTCAGTCATGATATGATGTAGGCCTAACAATTTCATTTATAAAAATACTTTTAAAAGTATTTTGTAGTTACGTTTTAATCAGGGTGTACTCATTTTTATATAATGCGCATGCTCAGTGACGTCATTATTTGTTTACACTAGGAGCAAACTAAGAAAAGCTGGACTTTACATTTCTTTTGCAGTATCAATGCGCATGCAAATGCGCACTTAAATGACGTCTGTGGGCGGCTTAAAACGAGCGGGTTGCCATGACAACGGAGACTCAGCGACAAATATGTACACCTGTAGATACTGAAGTCACAAGATTGCCTTTTGCGTATGTAAGGGCTGTGAGAAGGGCAGTGAAATATTTGCAGTGCTGCCAACATCAACAGTGAGACTTTACTCGTACATTTCACTACCGTGTTGTTTCTAGATACATTTTCTATGCTGTGGTTTATTCCGAGAAAATGGTTTCTTCATAAACCTTATAAGAAATAAATATGACCTGTAATATTGCTTACAGCTTAATTACATGACTAGAAATGTTTGATTTACTGTAATTACCAATGAATCGCCTTCTTTAGGCCTACTATTGCTCTCACCGGCGTTTTCATTATCAGTCTCTCTAGTATCTACCTAACCGTTTCATTTTTTTATCAAGTGTCAACAAAACTGTTAAAGAATAGCTTCTTCACGTCCTAAATTTCCTTCTTTAATTTTCATATAGTGGAAAGAGAAACATCACAGTAGTTAGCCGCTCGCTCACGGCTTTTGTTAAGAGGCATGGATAGGCATTTTTGTTTGACTTCAACTTCACAACATTTTATTACATTACGTTCAGCACTGTGAATAGTTTGACCACGTTTTCGAGAAACCGACATTTGTGTTTACGGTAACAAACAGTTATATTCGTACAGTTAACCTACAAAAGGTTCCGCGATGTACTGTATATGCTCTGGGTATAGTGTAAGTTGTTATGTTTGTCGTACTGAAATTAAAGCAGTCGCGCACGCGCACTGATGCTTTTCCCCCTTTACTTCTCGTTGCAAACAAGGGCAAACTCGTGACTCAAGTGATCATAACTCTCCTCACCTGTCTCCAATCCGAATAGTGAAGAGATGGCGGTGGGTCGACCAGCCTACTGCACCTTCATGTTAGTTGTGTACCTTACACTTTTTACTCCAGGGAGTCTCGCGGATAATATTCACTAATTAGTACATTAGTTTTTCTCGGTTTTTTTTACAACTCTTCATTAATTTTTTAAAAGCACGAGCCGCCAATGCAGAGCAGGTATTTTTCTTAAAATAATAAACTAAGAGATTCGTGCTAACCTGGCCACACCAAGTTTCAATAAATCAACGGTTTCCAGACATTTCGGACACCGGCATAGTTTCTACGTTTGTTGTTCATAAACCATGGCATATATTTCCTTATCAACTTACAAAATTTATAACAATGTTATTTGCTAAGAAAGCGCAATTGTCAAACTTACGATATTTAGGTGTGGGCTGTAACAAATCAAGCATTGCAAAAATCACACAAACATTTCAAAAAAAAAAAAAATCTTGTGTGAAACACTCACACGACTTTCTCTTGCCAATGCAAATAATTAACAATTTAACCTAACATTAGTAATAAAACATTAGAAATGAACAAAAAACTAACCTCAATAAACACAACCTAATTTTAATCACGAGTGAAAGACGCAAAATGAAAATCTATCTCAGTTCGGCTTAAAAATACAGAAAATCTCTCTTTCACGCTAAACTAGGCTCTGTAGAGAAAATGCTCTAAATAAAAGTTGTAGATCTTTCAACTTCCTATAAATTTGTTTATATACACTTTTGTCGTAAAATGCATACTAAGGCTGAAATCTTTAAAAAATCGATTTTTTTACACGTTTTCGAGAAATAAAACATAAAATCGCTAATTACCGCTAAACTAAGCGTTATACAAAAACATAATTGAAATAAAAGTTGTAGGATTATAAACTCTACAACTTTTATTCCATTTATTTTTGCGCTAAATTGCATATTAAAGTCGCACAACTTAAAAAACAATTTTTTACGAGAAAACAACCTCCCCAAAAATTTCAGCAGACATGGCGCCTACCCTATCTTGAGGAACTTAAAAAATCAAGTAAATGAGGCGATTTAAAGAAAACGTAGTATACTCATTTAACTCAGTAAGAAAGGCAATAGTAAATCACCTCACTCCATGTTTTTACTAAGTAAAACCTCTAGAGGTTCAAACCAGCCTTTCGGCTGTTCACCTAAACAACAACAATAATCAAAATCAATAATCGAGAATGATCTGACTGAAAATTAAAATGTCTATAATTATGATTTCCAAGGTGTAGTATCAATCGATGTTCATTTTAACTTTCCAAATGTACATACACGCCAACTGAAATTATAATAGAAAATTGTGGTGCCACTGTTTCACCAATACCATACAGGTAACAAGGTATTCCAAAAAAATCTTTCACAAATTTTAAAGTACAGCGACTTTTTCTTTCACCGATCTTTTAATTAACCGACTCTTTCCCAACAGGGTGATTTTGTTGTTTTTAGTCGGAAAAACTACTCGAGTAACTAAGGAATCCTGGACCTCAGCATTACAATCGATTAATTACTATCACAGCTGTCACAATGTCATGGTTTATCTATTTAACTAAAGAAATATCTGATGTAAAACACTCTAACGACTTTCTCTTGCCAATGTAATTAATAAAAACATAACCTATGAGTAATCACTGTTGTTGTTGTTTAGGTAATAAGCCGAAAGCCAGGTTTGAACCTCTAGAGGCTTTACTAAATAAAACGAGGAGTCAGTTGGTTTACAATTGCCTTCCTCACTGAGTGGAAAAGTATGCTTATCAGCATGCCAGGCCATCTAAAGCATCTACTTTCCACCCTGCAAATGACACCTTCACTCCACTAACCACAGGTTCTGGCTGTGTAATGATGAAATTGATTACTCTTACAGGAGATAACTGTGATTAGTGTATTTTACACGTGTACCTCTTCTGTTGTTAAATGATTCAGTCACATCACTGGCTGACCACGTGATAAAAAACAAAACTATTTTTTACACCCTTCGAACTAGCAGGTTGAGAGCAAATAATTTAACACTCTACCTGCCTGTTATGGGGAAAAGCTTAATCATTTAGTACAGAATATAAGTTTAAAATGAAAAATATAACCTAATTTTAGTAAAAGTAACAAAATGAAAATCATCTCTGTAGAGCTTTAAAACAATGGAAAATCACTAATTGATGGACCCAATCCTAAGGACCCTATCTTAAAAAATACCGATTTCAATGAGCAAAATACAGAAAATCACTGATGGAGGTTGAACTAAAAAAATGTTTAAAATAAATGTCGTAAACTTTTCAATTTTGTGCTTTCATTTTAAACGCTACTGGCCTAAAATCTATATTAAGGTCACAACCTTAAAAAAATATTTTTACCACGAGTGTCCAACCTCCCCAAGAGTGTCAACAGTCATCGCGCTTAACCTATCGTCCAGAGAATGAAACATAAATAGTGAATGAGGCGATGTAAAAAAATCTGGCGCGAAACACTCAAACGATTTTCTCTTGCCAATGAATATAATGACCAATATAACCTTATATTTGTAATAAAACGTTAAACAAAAAATTAACCTCAAAAAACATAACTTAATTTTAATCATAAGTGAATGATTTAAAATGAAAACGGACTTGTTTGGTTTAATACTTAATACGCTTAATTAGGCTTAAGCTTAATAATTGTGAAAGATTGATTTTCCGTATTATTGAGCCACACTAAAATTAGTTTTCATTTTAGCATCATCCACTCATGATTAAAATTAGTTAATGTTTTTTTGAGTTTAATTTTTTGTTTAATGTTTTATTACTAATGTTAGGTTATATTGGTCATTATTTAGCCTTCATTTTTATTTTGCTATCCCTAATTCGTGTACGTTGCAATCTGTTCAATTCAGAACAATAAGCAACCCCATGACTCAATGAGATGAGGATGATGTGTATGACGAGTAAATGAGGTGTAGTCTTGTACAGACTCAGGTCAACCATTCCTGAGAGGGTATGGTTAATTGAACCCCAACTATCAAAGTACACCGGTGAGCACTGTCTAGCATTCAAATCCGTATAAAAGTAACTACCTTTACTAGGATTTAAACCAGGAACCTTTGTTATTATTATTGGCAACCTTTGTTATAAACTTTCTTATTATTTACATTGGCAAGAAAAAATCGTATGAGTGTTTCACACCAGATTTCTTTATAATTAAATTTAGTATAAACGTAAAAAGGAAGCTTAACAATATAAACCAACTGACACCCGTGCGGATTAGCAAATAAGATAGGATAAGATTCATTGTGTCAGTTTTTAAATAAATAAAGAAATAAACGAAATTACGATTAGCATTTAAATTTGTAAAATACTTTACGATACATCCGGTATGAGTTGTACCGTTGAAATACGGGAAACACATCACCCGACTGTTCATGGAGTAGTATTTAAAATGAAAATTGCAATTTCCATAATTACCACATTTCCACCATTTTCTGGTTTCAAATTAGACAAAATTATTCAACAAATGTTTATATAATTCAACGAGCACTTTAGCATAAATATTACCCGAACGACAAACGGCAAACTGACCGATTTTCATTAAAAATTAATCGAATTTAAGCATTCTCAACATAACTTCATAAGACTTTCAGTTATCCGAAATAATTGGGACGAATTCACTTCGGAAAATCCGGATTAAACAAATACGGATGTAACAACAAATAAAAGGAAGATTTATAACAACGCCGCTTTTTTACTTTCTCTTCCTTCGTATGAGTATATAAGGAAGTAAAGTATTGTTTTCATGTCGATTTTAAGAAATCGAGTTTCTCCGGATATATAACGTGTTCAGCCTCCCTGAACCCAAAAAAAAGTTTTTAGCAATTGGTCTGGGTGCGAACAAAATATCTCAACAACGGAATAGCACAAACGAAGTTGAAACTAAAGTAAGGTATCAAAACATGACCCGACAAAAATATTTTCATCAAAATCGGTCAACCAAAAGTAGTAGTTAATTCGTGCAATTTTTCTCTTTTAATGCATTTTCTTGAAAACGGCTCCAACAATTTTTATTAAATCACCTCATTCACTACAATGTTTATTCTCTACAAGATAAAAAAAACGCCACACCTGCTGAAATTCTTGCGGAGGCAGAACAAAAAAATGTATGCTCTACAGAGCCTAAATTAGTGCTAATTAATGATTTTCCGCATTTTTAAATCGAACAGCGGTTGACGTTAATTTTGCGTTATCCACTCATGATTAAAATTAGGTTATGTTTTACATAACTTACATTGACAAGTGAAATTTTTGATGAGGGTTTCATGACAATTTTTACTTTCTCTTACTTACATGAAGATAAGGGAAGGAAATTATTGTTTTCATGTCCCTTTTCGAAATCGAGTTTTTAAATAAAAAACATACCGTTTTCACACCCCCTAAACCCACACAAATATGTTTTTTGGCGATTGGTCTGTGTGAGTGTGTGTGTGTGTGGGTGGGTGGGTGTGTGTGTGTGTGTGTGTGTGTGTGTGTGTGTGTGTGCGCGCGCGCGTCCTGCTGAAATTCTTGGAGAGGCTGTGCTCATGTAGAAAAAATATTTTTATAAAATTGCCGTCTTAATAATCATTTGAGGGTAAAAGTGTACATAATCAAAGTTGTAGACAATTTAAAAACCTACAAATTTTATTGCGAATATTTCTTTGTATAATGCTTAGTTTAGCGGTAATTAGTGATTTCCTGTGTTTTTTGTCATGAAAAATGGATTTTTTAATATTTCGGTCTTGTTGTGTATTTAACTATAAAAGTATATATAATCAAATTTATAAGAAATTTAAAGATCTACAACTTTTATTTTAAGAATTTTTCTCTACAAAGCCTAGTTTAGCGTGAAAGAGTGATTTTCCGTATTAATAAGCCGAACAACTAAGGTTGGGTTTAATTTTGCATCATTCACTTATGATTAAAACTAGCTTATTTATTTTGAAATTAGGTGTTTTGTTTACTTCTAATGTTAGGTTATATTGTTTATTATTTGCACTGACAAGAGAAAATTTGTGTGAGTGTTTTACACCAGGTTTTTTTTGTTTAAACTGTGCATTTTATATATTGTATTCTGTTTTTGTTAACTAATAATCCAGCAACAAGCAGGCGCTGTGCTTTTTTTGACCAGTAATATTTATAAATAATAATATGAATAAATAAACATACAACGCATTTAACTAAATACAGAAAAGTTGCAAACGTCCGTTTAAATTAAAAAAATTAGTTAAAAAACAAAACAAATATTTTAGAACTAGTAACAGAAAAACAAAATTTTTAGTGGATGTAAAAATTAACAAATTTACTGACGGGGGGGGGGGTGAATCGCAATAAAAGACGGAGGGTGAAATGAAATGAAATAAAATAAAGGTGAACGAGGAAATTGAAGTAGGAACGGAGAACGCGGTTTAATGTGCGATTCGTAAAAAGGTTTAATAATTTAAAAACGTTTCAGTAGTAGACTTGCTGTTTAAGTGGGCCGTTCGAAAACTGAAACCTTATGGAGAGATGCGTAGGGGGGTTATACGTACTTCATAAAATAATCAACACTATAAAACAAAACGTAAAAATGATACTACAGCTAATGGAAATGGAATGGAGGATACAAAGAGAGAAGAAAAAAAATGAAGGAGTGGAGGAGAATAAGAATAAGTAAGCTATGGACGAGGAGCAAACCAAGTACAAAGTTTTCATTTATTCTAACATAAAATTCAAAGTGAAACAGTGACACAAATTTCTCTAGCCAATGTAAATAATGAAAAACATAAAAAAATTTAAAAAATCTTCCATGAGACGACGCGTTTCATATGGCCGATGCCATTTTCCTCAAGCCCACCGAAAGAACTTTGAACAATGGCAAAAACCATTACCGATTTCTGTATCTACTCTTCAAGAGTGAATTGAATGACAATATTTTTGTTAACAAATTCCGACTTTGATTTCTTCACTTCCGGTCGAAATCCGAACTTCAAACCCAATCCCCACCCACTGACTTTTTGTGTAGATTATGGATCCGTAAACAGTTTTTTATGCCTCTTGTAGTTTCTGTAATCCGGGTGTGACGGACTAAAATAGGAAAAACGATAAATGATAATTTAAAAAATTTCCACCAATGAAAATCAACATCTATTCGACTTGATATTGTAATGAGTGAAATATTTAAAGAGTATAACTTTGATTTTTTTATCTGCTGGAAAGAAAAAAAGCTATGATTCTCTGGAGGGAAAATACCGTACGACCAAAAGTAATTATTAACGTGTGTCTAATAGAGCAGTTACATTTCAAATATGCACATAACGGGAAAGTGGAGTGTTAAATTAATTGCACTTGATCTATTGGTTTCAGGGCTACAAAAAATAGTTCTGTTTCTTATCACATTGTCAGCCAATTATATGACTGAACTAATTAAGAACAGACGAGGTAGAGGTGTAAAAGATACTAGTCAGAATTATCTCCTCTGAGAGTAATGAATTTCACTATACAGCCAGACCCTGTGGTGAATGAAGTGAAGGTGTCACTTACAGGGTGGAAAGTGGGTGCTTTTCGGAGGGCCTGGCATGCTGATAAGCATACTCTTTCAACTCAATAAGTGTTGGCAATGGTAAACCACCTCACTCCTCGTTTTACTTAGTAAAACCTTTAGAGGTTCAAACCAGCCTTTCGGCTGTTGACCTAAACAACAACACATTTCAAATACCTGGAAAGTGACGTAACGTATGCTAGAAAAGCAGACATGAAGAATAAGGTGAATTGTTTTTAGTACCTTTGCAGGGCATTAGCACGATTGTTTTTTAAATAACATAATTTGCAATCAGTTTTTTTTAAAATAAACTATAAACAAATCTTTTGAATTAACAAATCACAAGTTGAGGCCTCATTACCCTGAGTACCTCTAATTTTATTAATTATTCATACGTTTAAAGAGAAAATGACTATGTACAAAGATAATTACATTCAACATTATGTAATACTCTTCACCATAATTTTATGTACATTTAACAACTCCAGAACATGGTTAAGTTTCAGGCGCTTAACTTCTTCTGCATTGTTTAGAAGATTTATGGCTACTTCGTTTTTTTCGTGACTTTCAAGTCTTGCCTGATATTTTCTATTAATACGCCTGACTTCTTCCATTACATCAGTAAAGTTGCAATAATGTTGTATTTCTGCATTCCTTGCAAACCATGGTGCCCTTGTTATAGCCCGAAGAACCTTATTTTGGAACCTTTGAATTATCTCTATGTTACTTCTGCTGGTAGTTCCCCAAAGTTGAACGCCGTACAACCAAACTGGTTTTAGTAACATTTTGTAAATCAGCAACTTATTCTCATGAGAGAGTGAAGAGTTCCCACCAATCAGCCAGAACATCCTTTTGTATTTCAGATTTAATTCGTTAAAGAATGCAGAAGAATATTGTTAATAAATAAAAATAATAAGTAACGTACGAATTCAAAAATTTGTACACATAATAATGTAATTCGCTATGATGTGTTAAAATTTCAAACTTGTCGGTCAAATAATTTTTGAGTTACACGCCTCTAAACGCATAAAATTCTTAGCGGTAGCAAAAACCGGATCGTTTTTGTCTTCCAACCTCGACACGATATGACATGACACGACTTGAGATGATTTCACTGACTGTGCGACAGTGAAAGAGAAGCAAATTGCGCATATTTTTGAAAGATGTCCCTATTTTGGCCTCAACAGATTGGAGACATCCGAGAAGATAGGGGCTGCACAGTGAAGCCCAGAGAGAGTAGGGGTAGCGATACTGCGGGATGTGGAGAGCTGGAAGTTGGTCGCTCAGTTTGCGGAGAGAGTGATCGGGAGACTGCGGAGGGAAGAGACATCTGGAGATCAGCAGGATCGCCCTCTCCCACAGTAAATCAATCCTGTCCCAATATAAGAATTATTTTCTGAGATCACCAGCTCAGGAAATTAGTGTGCCTACCTTACCGGTCGGCACACTAATTCCTGAGCTGGTGATGAAAGAGATGAATGAAAGTGAGAGAGCGAGTGTTGGTCAGTGACAGCGAGGGGAAATTAGGCCACGGTTCCCTTCCACGCCCCGCTGAGAGTATGTACAATTTTTAACCCGACATTTCCTTTTTAGTATTATACAAACAGTTCCGAGGGAGGTGGAGAGTTCTTTGCTGATGTCGGATCAAGTGGCCAGGCGGCGGGTTTTTGGTTGGTAGGCGGTTGCGGCCTCTTTGGGGCTGGACGAGGACGCCTCAATTGAGTCCAACACTACTTCCCCATCGTAAGGGAGTGAAGATGAGTTTTTCTCGCCGCCTCGTATAAAAAAAACAAACAAAATAAAAAAACAACTCGATATGACAATTTTGAAACATCATTGAAAATATAGGACTATTATCGGTCAACGCAGAAAGAAATGAGCTAATTTTGAGGTAAAGTATATTTAAATCCGACTCATCGTTTTGGAGATGCAAGGGTTCAAACTCGGGTGTATATAATTACAAAACCGATAGTAGTGTCTTTTACACCTCTATCTCTTCTGTTGCTAAATACCTGATTATTATTGTCATATAATTGGGTGACCATGTGATAAGAAACACAACTATTTTTTGTACACCTGGAACTAGAAAATCGAGTGCAAATAATTAACACTCTACCTGCCTGTTATGGGCTAAGGCAGTTTGCAACGAACACACATCAGGGATTAGAAAATAAAAGTGTGGGCTGCAGAAAGAGTTTCCAGAAATTGGTCCGTTACAGTAACTGGGCTAAACGGACCCGAACCGAGAAAAAATAAATTAAATAGCTGTAATTCGATAATATAAACTTAATATTGGTAAGATTGTTGGTGCAATACAACATTTAAATTTGTTAATAAACCTTTCTTATTTACTTTACTTACTAATAAAGCAAACTTTAAACTTTATGTTAAAGAAATAATTGAGGCCGGCCAACTTTTCTACAGTAATAATCAACTTGCAACTTATTCAACAAGAAAGCTGTACTCTTAAATACGATTACGAAGAACACTTCATACTTTTTGTATTTTAAAATGTAAAAACAAATTTAGGAAACTTTTTCAACTTTCTTTAGCTACAACTTTTATTAATTTACCGCTATACTTATAATTTCATTGTAAATAACATTTTTAACTGTCAAGTTATTAATTAATTAATTTTTAAATTAAATAATTATATTAGAAATTGGTCAGCCATTTCGACAGAATTCTGGAATGAATGGTACGGGCGGTTTGTTAAGAACTACAACTGACAACAACAAAAATTAAAGGACACCGGACAATTTGGTTTAAAAAAAACAGTGGGTAAAGTAAACTGGACGAGGCCATCTACCTGAGGGACCGGAGGTTTAAGGAAATAGGTGTTTTATTAGTGTAGAAAGGGTCGCCCATTGTGTTTTATTACTGGTGAAAGGTTCGCCTGTTGTTATGATGCGATGGACTCGTCTAGTTGCCTAAAGGCACTTTACAGTTAACCTATTTTGAACCTATGCCATGCAAATGAACATGCAAAGATAATGTACTTTTATGTGCATAAATATTATATAACATAATTATAATGTATTTTAAATTAACAAATAAAACTTAAAAAGTAAAAAAACTATAAATAGTGCAGTACTTTTTAAGTTTTATTTGTTAATTTAAAATACATTATAATTATGTTATGTAATATTTATGCACACTAAAGTACATTATCTTTGCATGTTCATTTGCATAGCATAGGTTTAAAATAGGTTAACTGTAAAAGTGCCAAAAGGCAACTAGACGAGTCCATCGCATCATAACAACAGGCGACCCTTTCACCAGTAATAAAACACAATGGGCGACCCTTTCCACACTAATAAAACACCGATTTCCTTAAACCTCCGGTCCCTCAGGTAGATGTCCTCGTCTAGTTTACTTTACCCAAAACAGTTATTTATGTCTAAAAAACCTTTAAAATGTAAAAACATAATACATATTGGCCCTTCAGGTTTCATATAAGTAGTAATATTTTGATTTGAGCGTCGTCGTGTCGGGATATCGCTAAGTAATACTACTACGGTTACTTTACTAGAAGGTAGGGATCATCAACAAAATGCGCAGTGACAAGCCCCGCCCTCTGACGTCACTGGTCACCAGCGACACCCGACGCACGATACGTACAGTATTCAGATGAACCAATGTCCCCTAGCCGTAGGAGTGAGAGAATGCACAACGCTCTCACTCGCACAACCCATAGGCGCCGTTCCAATAACATTGTCGTATAATTTTACTCATTGTTGTGAGCAAGCGTTTATGCATACAGTAAACTAACAAGCAAGATAACGACAGTAGTATGTTTTCAGATCTGGATTATAACGGTAAAGACCTTTGAGCGCATGCGTACTTATGCCACATATCTCCCTCTCAATCGCTCGGCTATGGGACATTAGTTCGTCTGATACCTATACCGTGTCGGTCTGTGATGTTTACTAGTCTTAATACTCGTACTTTTTGCAATAGGTACTTTACTAGTCTTTAATAATGGTGTGTGTGTGTGTTGTGTGATTACCGAGTTTTCTAATCCACGATAGACACCAAAAGGATTTGGGCATTATAGTCGTAAGTTTTACCGTTTTCCAAAGGCCATTCATTGAAATGGATAAATACTTGTAAGCGGGCCGATTCATTTTCTGCTGATAGTGGTCGCATGTGTTCAATACATTTTGACGACTTCCGGTTGACCGATTTTAGTAAAAATGTTCGTGTCGAATCTTCAAGTGGTACCTAACATAAGTTCCTAGTTTCAACTGGTACGATATTCCGTTATAAGATATTTTGTTCACTCACACACACACACACACACACACACACACACACACACACACACACACACACACACACACACACACACACACACACACACACACACACACCAATTGCTAAAATATGTTTTGGGTTCAGGGGGGCCTGAAAACGTCTATGTGCGGTGAAAACTGAATTTGGGAAAATCGACATGGAAACCTGAATCCTGAATCCTGGTTGAGAGGGCCAAGAAGCCCTATGATGGCGACATCGTGTTAAGGAACACCTGGTCGCTCGGAGAACAATATAACAGAATAATTGCAACCTCAAGAAATTTAGGGGGAATTTTATAGTTTAAATAGGAAATAGGATTCTGGTTCGTGGGACATTGGAACTGGGACTTGAAAGGAGGTAATTCATTTTTAGAAGTTATCTGTGGAAAATTTAAAGTAAGGGACAAGTGGGTTTAAGAGCGGCTCTTTTATTTTATTTTATATTTCAGTGGCCTTTTTCAGTTTTGTGGGAGTCCCATTATCTTGGTGAGGGGAAGGCATGCATTTTACTGAACGTGGACTAAAGGTATAATTTAAGGTAGGGGTTTGTTTATGATTTCAGGGGAGACGGAAAGGGTAGAGTTTGGCATAATCACCGGCCTTTTTATTTTCTGAGTGTTTACTAATTTAAAATGGCGGCTCTTTTCACCGTAGTGGAGTGATTATGCATAGGAACATGGGGACATCTACCAACTGGGGGGAGTGAGTCATACAAGTAGAAGGGGCATGGGCAAATAAGAGGAATACAGGGCGGAATAAAAATGTGGCAACTCTAAATTTTGTTAAGTGGCTCATACTGGAATTTAGATAAAGTCGTGGAACGGTAATGGCATAGAGACTTCAGGTGGATGTGGGCGTCGGTACAAGTACTGAATGATCTGGGGTCCGCCAGTTTTCCCAGCGTCGTGTAGCCGTTTCGAGGTATTGTAAATAAAGTCCTCCATAGAACGGAAGAGAAGGTGTTCGTGTATGATGCGATTGGATATAAGATAGTGGAACTGTGTGATGCACCGGAGGACTTTGTTCTGGTACGCTGAAGTACGTCTTTTGTTGGACTTGGAGAGAAAGGGCCACCATACCGGTGACCCGTACAAAAGAAAAGGACGTAGGATAGAGGAGTACATCAGAAGTTTCAGTTTTGAGGAGTATGCAGGAGAGAGGAACAAAGGGATGAGTAAAGCGAACAAGGCCCTACCCTTGCTAAGCTTGCTGTCAATGTGCTGTCGAAGTGTCAGTCGTTTATCTAGGTCAACCCCTAGATATCTCACGCTGTTCTGCCATGGAAATGGATTGCGAAGCAATCCACTTTGACATGGAAACATTATTTTCTTTCTTTTAATTTTTTGTATTCTGTTACATTGTAACAGAAGCAAGAGAGAATAAAAATACACAGTGCAGTATAAATGACAACTGTACTGTTTTTAGCCTTTAGCGCCTAGTCAATGCTACAGAAACGGTTTTACATTATTTAATTTACAATTATTACCTTAAGTATTTTTCTACCCACAACAGACAGGTGGAGTCTCAAATTATTATTTACACTCAAGTCTGTTCGTTGCAGAGCTAAAACAAATAGTTTTGTTTCTCATCACATGGTCAGCCAATTAAATGATTGAATCATTTAAGAACAGAAGAGTTAGGAGTGTAAAAGACACCCCTTATCACTTATCTCCTGATTCTTATCTCCTTATCACTCCTTATCACTTATCTCCTGACTGAGTCACACTTATCTCCTATTTCATTATACAGGTTGACCCAGTGGTGAATGAAGTGAAGGTGTCATTTGCAAAGTGGAAAATATGTGCTTTTCAGAGGGCCCGGCATGCTGATAAGAATACCTTCCCATTCAGTGAGGAAGGCAAAGGTAAACCACCTCACTCCTCGTTTTGCTCAGTAAAACCTCTACAGGTTCAAACCAGCCTACAGGCAGATGACCGTAACACCTAAACAGCAACATAGTATTTTTAAAATGAGTTTTTTTATTTTTATAATACAACAAACAGATTTTTCACTGAATGCTTAATGCTTTTGAATGAAGATGACAGATAAGGTTGCCAAAGAAAGGAAAAAAGAAAAACCGTTAATTAAAAATGTGGGAGAAGGTTGATAATAGAACATTATCCTACTTAAATACCCACATATGTTATTACGTAATAATATTTACAATAGATACGAACTGGGAGTGTGTGTGCGCGCGCGCTCGGGCTCTTTTAATCAATGTTCAGCGGACTGTGTAATGAGAGATAAAAATACAAACAGTTATAGTACAAACGACAAAATAATACTTCCCTAAACACACACACACACACACACACACACACCAAAACACAAACAGGATTTCTCCGTATCATATTTATGTACGAATAAGTATGGCGCATAACCGACGCAGTTTTATTATCATGTTCTATTCCGATGGACAGGTACGAAAAAAATAACCAATTTATCATATTAATACCAACTTAACGGAACATATTTTTTAGTTTCTCTGAATGTAGGAAGGAAAGTATTGTTTTCATGTCGATTTTAAGAAATCCATTCTTCACCGGATCTACATGTTTTCAGACCCCTTGAACCCACACAAACATGTTTTTAGCAATTGATCTTTGCGTCTGTGTGAGTATGTGTGTGTGTGTGTGAACTTAATCTCAAAAACGGAACATCGTACGAACTTGAAACTTGAGCTAGGTAATTGAGGACCCGACACGTACATTTTCATCAAAATTGATCAACCGGAAGTTGCAGTTTATTCGTGTAACATTTCACATTTTTACGATTTACTCAAAAACGGGTCCTACCGGGACTTTTTTTTAAAATCCCCTCATTTACTACACTTTTTAAGCTCTATAGTTTAGGGTTCGCGCCATATCCGCTGAAATTCTTAGGGAGGCTGCGCTCTCGTAGAAAAAAAAATGTTTTAGTGTAGGTTTGCTGCCTTACATGCATTTTAGGGCAAAATTGTAGCCTATACTATAATAAAAATTGTAGACAATTTAAAAATCTACAACTTTTATTTCAAACATTTCTTTGTATAACGCTTAGTTTAGCGGTAATTAATGATTTTCTGATTTTTACAAGAAAATCTGTAAAACAATGGAGTTTTAAGATTTCGGCCTTATGAATTTACGACAAAAGTGTATATAATATAATCATATGTATAGGAAATTAAAATACAGTACAACTTTTATTTTAAGCATTTTTCCCTACAGAGCCTAGATAGGCGTCAAAGAATGATTTTCTGTGTTTTTTAAGGCAAACAGGTAGGTTTTCATTTTGCATCACTCACTCATGATTAAAATTAGGTTTGACCTATGTTTTTTGAAGTTAGTTTTTTTGTATATTTCTAATGTTTTATTACTAATGTTAGTTTATATTGGGGGATTATTTGCATTAGCAAGAGAAAGTCGTGTGAGTGCCACGCAACGGATTTTTGTTAGAAATTTTTGTTTTTTTTTAAATTTTTCCAGTCCGTTTGATATTCATTTTTGCGAATAATACTAATAACGGGTGTTTTATTAAGGACGCAACCCTAATTATAAGAAGATAGAAGTAATACATCGGTAAATTTTCTCTTTCTCTCCCCCAATCGGTATGTTGGCAACAGTGTAGGCTCAAGGCCAACTACATAAAACAGTTTAAATGTTCCAGTCAAACATTAGTGTGGTGACAGCAGTCGTTTCGTTATATTGTGTCAGCAATGGTTTTTTTCTAAGGAAGAACGCGTGTTTATTGTAGGGGCTTACATAGCGAGTAAATGCATGACATGTAGCGTTGTCCTGTTGAAACCAACAATTTCGGTCCTCCAAATTCAACAATGAAATGAACTATTGGATTAAATCACTATAAACTACACTGTCTACAGTACTGTCAAAAAATAACGGCCCTATTATACGACGGCGGGAAATTGCACACCAAACACCAATTTTACGTGAGTGCAATGCTTTTTCATGCAAAGTACGAGGATTTGTTGCAATCCATATTCTACAGTTCTGACTATTCACATAACCATCTAAATGAAACCAAGCCTCATCACTAAAATAAAAATGATCCAACAATTGAATACCATTTCTTCAACCAAAGATCGAAACCTCCGACAATATTGTAATCGTTTCTGATGGTCTGTAGCTATTAGTTCATGAGTTACGTCAACGCGATAAGAATGCAAATGTAACTTTTTCGTAGCTCTGAAAACAGTAGTTAATGTTAGCCCAGCTCGCGATGATAATCTTCTAAGCGATTTTTTAGGTGATTGAGTCAAACGATTTTTCAAATCTTCGAGAACTTCCGCGGTTACCTTTGTTGGCTGGCCATGTGGTTTCTCATCGAGTACACTCCCAGTTCTACGAAATTTATTTATCAAACGCAATATTGACGATTTATTCGGAACGGCAGAACGAGGAAATTTCAACTGAAACTTATCTTGCACACATTTGTAAGATTTACTCGCTATGTAAGTCTCTACAATAAACACGCGTTCTTGCTTGGAAAAAACCATTGCTGACACAATATAACGAAACGACTGCTGTCACCACACTAATGCTTGACTGGAACATTTTAACTGTCTTAGGTAGTTGGCCTACCTGGTAGTTGGTAGTTGGTTGAGTACACTGTTGCCAACATACCGATTGGGGGAAAGAAAATTTACCGATGGATTACTTTTATCTTCTTATAATCAGGGTTGCGTCCTTAATAAAACACCCGTTAGTACAAAAGAATGCTTTTAAACTGTTCCATCACGTTGTAGAGCTATAAAAAGGACGTGTGCGTAACGTTTCATCACTCTTATCTTTCGACAAATCCTCAAAAAGGAACATTGAATCTGAAATTAACCCATTTTTGGTAAATTGACCTCAAAAGTATACGTTAATGGGTTTTGCTGAATGGTTCTAACAGTGATTGCACTCACAATAAATGATAGTTTCTAATTACTTTAATCGTTTTTCTTAAAATCTTAGCTATATTACGCTTCTTCCTAACCTAAGAAAAAAATGTACCTTCTAAAATTCTTTTTCTTCTATAAGAAGCGCAAGAAAATATCAGTGTAAGTAGGTTTTTATTGTATACCGTTGTAAAGTAAGCGAGTGCAAAAGCTTCTACATAACGTCAAGTATTGAAACAGGTTCTTTGTGACGGTAAGTTAACGTACTATTGATATGAAGTAGTAAGTAAGAATCAATTAATTATTTGAAAGTAAATGACCATATTTCTTTTTAGTTAAGTTTTAGAACATCTTGTATTAAATCTAGTCTGTTACTAACCAATTAATTTGTAAATAAATATCTGTTATAAATTTAAAATAAGGTTTCGTTATTCTAAAATAAACAGAAAGTGAAAGACCCCGGAATAAACGTCACAATATTGAATAGTGGCCCGAGGGTGTTTTTTTTTATTTATTTATTTTTTTTATAAAAACAGACTCAGTGGTTATCAACAAATTACAAAAGCAGTAGAAGAATAATTAAGAGAAGTCGCCTGTATGAAGACGGATGGATATTGTAAACGAACTGGAGGAATGGATGAGAGTGGATGGTGTTAGTTGTGCAGAGTAAGAATTGTTAAGCATATTCAAAGATTAATGGACTCCACTCTTACCCCCTTCTTCATACATCCCTTATTTCTCCATTTCGTCCACCCCTTCCGACTGTCTTAATTATTCTACTACCTTTTAAATAAATAAACGCGTTGCTTCGTCAACCTAATAACAATCGCAAAACTACTAGTCTCAACTACCGGGTGTCCATAAACATACGAAACAGTATATAAACGTCCGACAAACAGAACAGAGTTTCTTGTAAATACAATTTTTGCATCCACTATAATCAATTTGAAATAATTACTAAATAGATTTCTCTCAACCTAAATTTTTCGGCAGCTTTTTTTATATAAACCCTTTCAGAACTGATCGTGTTTTGTTGTGAATTACGTACAAGAGATTCCCCAAGGAACTACAGGATTGTTAACTAAATTTATTTATTTATTTCCATTATATTAATTTAACAATGTGTAAAATGTCTTAGATAAATGAACAAAAATTACTTTCCTGAATAAGGCAAAGCCTTTGGTCAGGAAAGAACACTGATGACATAATAATAATAATAGTAATACTAAGTTATTGTTTACAAATTGTCAATACCTCATGAATTAATTACAGATTACTGATTACAATATTCTTATTCTATACTACACATTTTTACTTTCTCTTTCCTATATGAATATATAGGAAGGATAGTATTGTTTTCATGTCGATTTTTCAAAATCGAGTTTTCACTAGATCTACACGTTCTCAGACCCCCTGAACCCAACAACATGTTTTTAACGATTGGTCTGGTTGTGTGTGTGAACAGAATACATCAAGAACAAAAGATCGTACGAACTTGAAACTTAAGTTACATACCACTACCGGACCTGACACGAACATTTTCATCAACATCGGTCAACCGGAAGTAGTAGTTTATTCGTGTAATTTTTCACTTTTTTGCGATTTTCTCAAAAACTGGTCCTACGATTTTTTTTAAATCGCCTGGTTTACTAACTTTTTTATGCTCTACAAGATAGGGTAGGCGCCATGTTTGCTGAAATTCTTGGTGAGGCTATTTTCACGTAAAACAATCGTTTTTTTTAAGATTTCGGCTTTAATATGCATTTTAGCGCAAATATTTCTCTAATAAAAGTTGTAGAGAATTTAAAATCCTACAACTTTTATTTCAAACATTTTTTTGTGTAACGCTTAGTTTAGCAGTAATTAGCGATTTTATGTATTTTTCTCACGAAAACGTGAAAAATCTATTTTTTTTAAATTTCAGCCTTAGTATGCATTTTACCACAAATTGTATAATAAAATTTATAGTAAATTAAAAGATCTACAACTTTTATTTAGAGCATTTTTCTCTTCAGAGCCTAGTTTAGCGTGAAAGAGTGATTTTCCGTATTATTAACCCGAACTGAGGTCGATTTGCATTTAGCGTCTTTCACTCATGATTAAAATTAGGTTATGTTTATTGAGGTTAGTTTTTTGTGTATTTTTAATGTTTTGTTACTAATGTTAGGTTTTTTGTTACCTAGTTATTTGCACTGGCAAGAGAAAGTTGTGTGAGTGTTTCACACCAGATTTTTTTAAATTATAGTGTAAATTACTGCATTAGTTATTACTTAACTATAAATGAATTGGGCAAACCTAAACCAACCGATCCATGGATGAGCTCAACCAACTCCCAGACCAACCAACTATTTGTTAAGTCTACATTCAATGCCACCTATCGATGCAGTAAAAAATAATTTACGTAATTCAGAAGGCCTAAAGTTAAAAAACTTTGGTGCTATACAGGGTGATTCACGAAGATGCAAAAACTTTGGGAGCCCATTGTACATGTAAAAATAATGAAAAAAGTTTATATAAACATGGGTCCGGAAATGCTTCGTTACCGAGTTACGGTTAGCGAAAGATTTCGCCCGGATTTCAGCTCACCAGGTGAAATGAGGTCTTCCTGAAATTCTGGTAAGGTAGATTAAGGGGCGAATTCAATCGTTACTTATGGTTTTTGACCTGATAAACTGAATACAACAGGTCCCAGAACGGTTGATTTCGTTAGTAGGTCCTGTTTAGTGATTTTAAGTTCCTCCATATCTTGCTGTACATTTTTCAGCCACTTAGGTCTCAACACCTTATCCCAAAAATGGTTGATCAGCCGGTTCAAAAGTCTGGAGTTTTCTGTTCTGAGTAGGTGTCCTAGGAATGATATTCTTTTCCTTCTGTAGTTGTTTGTTAGTGAGGTGATTAGCTTGCAGATTTCTTTGTTATAATAAATAATTTATTATAACCAGATCCCAAAGAACCTTGGATTTATTATATTTCTCATGAATAAAATTCGGTAATGTATTTCATTTTACATTGGCAAGATAAATTCGTGAGAGTACTTCATACGTGGCTTTTTTTACCTTGAAAATAAAGATAATTTATTACACATATAATGGGAATCGAAAATATATTACAATTTTCTTTTAGCACTTCCACTTAATCCGTTTTTACTGGTAGGCCTAATTCGACACCAACCAAATCCTTTTATTACGGATAATCAAGGTTTTACAGTAAAAATTTAATTTTAGTTAGAAACTTAAAATGGATTCTTTCAGAAAACAATAAAGCATTCCATTTCCCATTAGAATAGATTATACATTCTTTTGAAAGCAGAAGAGCTTTTATTTATATTATTACTCAGCCATATATTTTCTTTTAATTGCATTTATTTTCCGGTCTGCTTAAGAAATGAAAATTATATATTTTTTTTAAACAAAACGATAATCTTAGGAATCTCGTTAAAACAGAAAAGATTTTAATATAATCATTGATTTAACTGCGTAACGAACAAAAACGCGTCAGCTTGTTTGTTAACGTACCAAAACGAAAAAATAAATTGAAGCTTCGTTTTTAAACATAAAAGAATTAATGATCTTTCTTTTTATCTCTTTAGTCGCAATTAAAAGAAAAAACTAAAAGCGAAAGGTGCGTCTCATTTACTTTAAATTAGCACAATTAAAATTAAGGTACAAATTTGCAAGCGGTACATTTCAATTTTTTATAACCGTTCATATTTCTGCAGTACATATAAAACTGGTTTGAAACGTAGGATTAGATTCCACACAGAAGCTATAAATATTATTTGAAGTCTGATGTGAAACAGTTACAGGAATTTTTCTTACCAATGTAACAAATGAATAATATAACCTTTAATTGACCATGAGTAAACAATCTTTACTTCATTCACCCCAGGGTCTGGCCGTATAATAAAATTCATGACCCACAGAGAAGATAACTCTTAACTCGTATCTTTTACACCTCTACCACTTCAGTTCTTAAATGTTTCAGTTATATCGCCCTGGAACTAGCAGATCGAGTGAAAATAATTTAACACTCCATCTGCCTATTATGGGCCATAAACTTACACCGGATCTAAACGTTTTAAGACCCCCTGAACCCAAAAAACATGTTTTTAGCGATTGGTCTGTGGGTATGTGTGTGCGTGTGTGTGTACAAAATATCTCAGGAACGGAACATCGTACGAACTTGAAAATTAAGTTACATACCACCTACCGGACCCGACACGAACATTTTCATCAAAATCGGTCAACCGAAAGTAGTAGTTTATTCGTGTAATTTTTTACTTTTTTGCGATTTTCTCAAAAACTGGTCCTACGATTTTTTTAAAAATCGCCTCATTTCGAGAGGAGATAACTCTAACTAGTGGCTTTTACAACTCTACCTCTTCAGTTCTTAAATGTTTCAGTCATATAATTGGCTGACCATGTGATAAGAAACATAACTATTTTTTGTAGCCCTGGAACTAGCAGATCGAGTGCAAATAATGTAACACTCCATCTGCCTATTATGGGCCACAAACTTGTTTCAAATGTCATTGAATATAATAAAAACAAAAATCTGGTGTGAAACACTCAAAAAACTTTCTCTTGCCAATGCAAATAATTAACAATAAACCTAACATTAGTAATAAAACATTAGAAATAAACAAAAAACTAACCTCTAAAAACATAACCTTATTTTAATCATGACTGAAAGACGCAAAACGAAAATCGAACTCAGTTTGGCTTAAAAATACGGAAAATCACTCTTTCACGCTAAACCAGGCTCTGTAGAGAAAAATGCTATAAATAAAAGTTGTAGATCTTTTTATTTTCTATAAAATTTACTATATACACTTTTGTGGTAAAATGCATACTAAGACCGAAATCTTAAAAAAATCGATTTCTCACACGTTTTCGTGAGAAAAAAAACAGAAAATCGATAATTACCGCTAAACTAAGCGTTATACAAAAAAATGTTGTGAATAAAAGTTGTAGAATTTTAAATTCTCTACAACTTTAATTATACACATTTTTGCGGTAAAATGCATAATAAAGCCGCAATCTTAACAAAAAACAATTTTTTACGTAAAAACAGTCTCACCAAGAGTTTCAGCAAACATGGCGCCTACCCTATTTTCTAGAGCATAAAAAAGTTAGTAAACCAGGCGATTTAAAAAAATAGTAGGACCAGTTTTTGAGAAAATCGCAAAAAAGTGAAAAATTACACGAATAAACTACTACTTCCGGTTGACCGATTTTGATGAAAATGTTCGTGTCGGGTCCGGTAGTGGTATGTAACTTAAGTTTCAAGTTTCAAGTTCGTACGATGTTCCGTTCTTGAGATATTCTGTTCACACACATAAACACACACCAATCACTAAAAACATGTTTTTTGGGTTCAGGGGGTCTAAAAACGTGTAGATCCGGTGAAAACTCAATTTTGAAAAATCGACATGAAAATAATACTTTTCTTCCTATATATTCATATAGGCAAGAGAAAGTAAAAAGAATCTAGGAAGGAAACATCAGGAAAAGTACTCCAAAACGACAAAAATCGATATAAGATTTTTTGCTTTAAAGAACTTACGTGACTTTCAAAAAAAAAAAAAAAAAAAAAAATATATATATATATATATATATATTATTTTATTTAACATTATTTCCTTTGTTATTTATAATTTGTTAACATTATTTCCATATATGGGCGAAACGAAAGCAACTTGGGCTGAAGTTACGTCAATTATTCTGGCTCTTAGGCAGTAGGTCTCAACTCTCCCTTGAAAATAAAGTACTCGTATACAAAGTAATACTTAAACAAATTTGGATGTATGGGTTAGAGCTATGGGGTACAGCTAGTTCATCAAATATAGAAATACTGCAGCGCTTTCAATCAAAATTCCTGAGACTAATCACTGCAGCCCCATGGTACGTAACAAATGAAATACTACACAATGGCCTAAACCTGCCCTTCATAAAAGAAGAAATTAAACAACATAGCGAAAAACATTTACAAAAACTAGAAGACCATCAGAATCCGTTAGCGATTAGCCTCCTTGACAACAGCGAAGATACTCACAGACTGAAACGCTTTAAACCATTGGACTTACCTCTACGATTTTGTTAGTCATTTAAATTTTTTTATCTTCGGCATCGAAATTTTTTTAAATTATCATCGGCATCTCATAATTGGCGTCGTTTTCATCTCTACCATCGTCATTGTCATCTCCAACTTCAACAGTTTGTGTTTCGGGATGTTGATTTACGGTTCATCAGGTTTGATTTTGTATAGATATATTTTTTGTTTTTTCACAGTTCGGTCTTTTTCAAACACACTACTGAGTGTCGTTTGTGTTTTAATGAATTCTAAGGACATTACTAAAATTTTCTCATATTTGCTTAAAGTTATTGTGTTTATTAACTGATTGCGAAAGAAATACTACACTGTTAAAAAAAATATATATATAATAAACAGCCAAACAAAACAAAATTCTATTTATACGAGTAATACTCATCTCAGAGTATTACGTTATCGAGAGATATCTTTCGTCGCACTCGAAGACATCATCTGCAACGAAGATTACACAAATCACACAAAACACATGATACACATAATTCGGCAAATTAGTTGTGCGTGAATAAGTTACAAACAATTAAATTAAATTTATTGACGTGGTCTTCAACCGGAAGTGTTTTATGAGATTAGTGTAATCTTCGTCAAGATGATGTCTCCGAGTGAGACGAACGATATTTCGATAATGTAATACTCTGAGGTGAGTATTATATATAATTTTGTTTTGTATATATATATATATATATATATATATATATATATATGTATGTATGTATGTATGTATGTATGTATGTATGTATGTATGTATGTATGTATGTATGTATGTATGTATGTATGTATGTATGATAATGAACAGCCAAAACAAAACAAAATTAAATATAAAACTCACCTCAAGAGTATTATATTCATTGGAGATCTTTCTAAGAGTCACGAAAATAATTTGGAAATTTTAGAAACATGTTTCGATAGTAACAAATTATGGCAGTTGGAAAAATATTATATTTATAAATTTAAAAGTAAAAAGATAAATTTAATGAACAGCCAGACAGAATTTGATAATGATAAATTATTTTAAATTGTGCTTAATCGAGATAAGAAATAAAACTAGGTACAAAATGATTATACCGTCATTCGGCCGAATAACCGCGCGCGGAATGATTATCGATGTAGGATATCTATTTTTTGAACAATTGACGTGGTCTGCGACTATAATTGTTTTAATGTTTTATGTGATTAGTGTGTTTTTGAATTCCTGATGATGTCTCCAAGGGAGACGAAAGATCTCGAATGAATATAATACTCTTAGGTGAGTTTTATATTTAATTTGGTTTGTTTTGGCTGTTCATTATCATATATGAAGTGGTACAAACAAAGGAAAATAATGTTTAATAAAATAATATATATATATATATATATATATACAAATCACTTGTATAAATATTTACAAGAAAGTTAAAAACCGATCAAATCAAATTTCGTTATAAAAAAGAATTTGATAGCTACATTAAAAAAAAAACACGAAGTAATATTTTTATAAATGAAATGAAGCGATCTATGGTCGATATTATCGTTGGTACAACTAATTTAAAAATCATAACGCCTTTTAAAAAAACTTGAAAATAATAACGGACCATTGATGACACGTTACGTCGGACTGCTACTAAACTTCACAACCGTAAATAAATTCAATTGAATCGAACAAATTGAAAAACGAACAACAACTTGTATACAATTTCAATTTTTATATCGCTTTTAAAAAGAATGGAAAATCAATTTCCTTTTTCTCACGTAGTTGTTGCTAAAAAACTATGATGGAAAAACTTTCCAAGCAAAATAAAACCTTAGTGACACGTATTAAAATAGAAAATTTACATCACTATTTATAATTAACTTCTCACAAAACCGTACACGTTGAAAGCGAATTACGACCGTGCATGTAAAATGAAAAATCTGGTGTGAAACATTCACACAACTTTCCCTTACCAATGCAAATAAAGGTAATGAGCAATATAACCTAACATTAGTAATAATAACACATTAGAAATAAACAAAAAAAACTAACCCTAAAAAAACATAACCTAATTTTAATCATGAGTTCTGGTGTGAAACATTCACACAACTTTCCCTTACCAATGCAAATAAAGGTAATGAGCAATATAACCTAACATTAGTAATAATAAAACATTAGAAATAAACAAAAAAAACTAACCCTAAAAAACATAACCTAATTTTAATCATGAGTGATGATGCAAACCAAAACAAACCTTAGTTTGGTTTAAAAATACAGAAAAATCACTCTTTTACGCTAAACTAGGCTCTATAGACGGGTAGCGGGTAGGACCTCTTCGGACAATCCTACCAGGGGAAGTGAATCAATCCCTGCCCTCCGCAGATTCCAGGTGTTTCCTGACCCGGGAAACTAGTACCTGTTTAGGGTCCCTTGTCCAGGGTTACGGACGACCGAATGATTGCCGGGATAAGCAATCCCCTACTTACCGGCCAACGGCTTAGGGCGGATGAGCTGGTAAGTGGAAGGGCACCCTTTTGTCCTGAGATTGAGAAATCGATCTCAAAGGCGGAGGAACCAAGGACTGGTCAACGGCGTAAGGATACAGAAGGTAAAGGGAACCCACTGTATTAAAGATCCTTATGGATATTCCCAGGATATTCATCCGATTAGCATCATGATGAAGGCTCAAATACAAATGGCCTCTAGTCCCGGGCAGGCCTTAAGTGGTCAAGAGGTGCGAAGAATCCCCCGGTTTCAACTTGATAGGAAAGCGAAAATAGCTACTTGGAATGTCAAGACTTTGTTTGCAGCTGGAAAGTTTGACAACTTGATCCAGGAGATGAATAGGATGGAGATAGGAATTCTTGGTGTGAGCGAAGTCCGCTGGCCTGGAAATGGGATGATTAGATCGAAGGGTAAAGTAATGTACTACTCAGGTATCAGTGATTCCGACCGAAACCATCAGCATGGTGTTGGTATCTTAATGGATGAAAGCATACAAAGGTCGGTAAAGAATTTCATTCCATGTTCCGAAAGGGTACTCCTGATTCAGCTGTGTGGTAGACCCATCAACATCAATATTATACAGGTATATGCCCCAACGGCAGATAAGTCAGAGGAAGAAATTGAAGAGTTCTACAAACAACTGGATAGTGTCCTAAGAATTACAAAACAGAATGAAGTCACCATAATTCTTGGAGACTTCAATGCTAAAGTCGGTAAGGGTAGAGCGGGATCAGTGGTCGGTGATTACGGCTTGGGTGAAAGAAATGAAAGAGGTGAAAGGTTGGTTCAATATTGTGAAGACAACAATCTGGTGATTACAAATACATGGTTCACACTCCCACCAAGACGATTGTACACCTGGAAATCTCCGCAAGACAGTGACCAGCAAACTGTTCGTAACCAGATAGATTACATTATCATTAATCGTAGATTTAGAAATTTCATCACTAAGGTAACCACGATGCCAGGTGCCGATATGGAATCTGACCACAATCCGCTACGTGCCGACATACTGCTGCGCCTGTCCATACCCAAAGGAAGAGTCTCTAAAAAGATATTAAAGCCAGAATTACTTAAAGATCAGGAAAGAAGATCATTATATAAAAACCATCTTAATAAAGGATTGGAAGGTGTTAGCAATACAGGCGATATGAGCAAGCACTGGCTCGAAATCAAAGAAGTTTTCAAGAAAACAAATGAACTTTTCCTCAGAAACACCGAAAGGCATATGAAAAACAAATGGATGACTGATGATATTCTTGATTTGATGGAGGAGCGAAGGAGGAGTAAGATCGAAGGAAATTATATAGAATATAGAAATCTTCAACGAAGAATCCGAAATGGAATAAGGACGGCGAAAGAATGTTGGTTGGCTGACAGATGTTTGGAGGCGGAGAATCTGAGTAGGTTAGGAGATAGTTTCCACCTCCACAAAAAAGTCAAGGAAATCGCTGGAGTATATAACAGAAGAAATATAAGTTTCATTAAGGATGAAGACAATAAAATAATATTGGACACCGAGGAATTGTTACTGACGTGGAGGAGATACACCACTAATCTCTTCCAGGATGACAGACCAGAGAACCCCGAAACTGGAGTGATGCCGCTGTCGGGACCAAGTATTTTGAAGAGTGAAATTAAACATGCCATAGCGTTAATGAAGAATAGCAAAGCTCCGGGCCCTGATGATATGTACTCAGAGACGTTTCATTTAGTTAGCGAACACAACCTTGATATCATTGTCCGACTTTTTAACAACATTTATGACACTGGACATATTCCCGAGGACTGGCTTCTCTCTACGTTTGTCGCACTTCCGAAATCAAACAACGCAAACTCATGTAAGGACTATCGTCTAATTAGCCTGATGAGTCATTTTCTTAAACTCTTTCTTCGAGTTCTACACACGAGACTCTATAGGAGGTGTGAGGAAGTAAGTGGTGCTAGTCAATTTGGATTTAAGAGCGGTTTTGGAACGAGAGAAGCCATATTCAGTCTCCAAACTTTGGTACAAAATTGCCAGGATCAGAGAAAGGACGTCTTTTTGTGTTTCATCGACTATGAAAAGGCGTTTGATAATGTAAAGCATGATCTCCTCATATCATATCTTGGGGATTTGGGGCTGGATGGGAAGGATATAAGGCTTATAGGTAATTTATATTGGAATCAAAGGGCGGCAGTTCGAATTCAGGATGCGGGAACAACTGAGGAATTCGAAATACAAAAGGGTGTCCGACAGGGGTGCATCTTGTCTCCGATGTTGTTTAACTTGTATGTGGAGAGAGCATTCGCCGAGTCAATCTCCGACAGTAGCATGGGCATTAAAGTGAACGGAATTCCCATTAACAATATTCGGTATGCGGATGACACCGTGATATTGGCGGATAGTGCGGATGATCTCCAAGCTCTATTAGACAAGGTCAATGAAAAGAGTCAGGGTTTGGGTCTGAAAATTAACATCCGTAAAACGAAATGTATGGCCATCAGTAGAAACGGCACTCCGGGTACAAGAATATCCATAAATGGAGAGAACATTGAACAGGTCGCTCAATTTCAATACTTGGGATGTATGATAAACCAGGAATGGGACCCAGATCATGAAATAAAATGTAGAATCGAACAAGCTCGAGCAACATTCCTCAGACTTGGGAAATTTTTGAGAGACAAGAACTTAAGTCTCAGTCTTAGATATAGGATGGTAAAATGTTACGTCTGGTCCGTTCTCTTGTACGGAGTAGAGGCATGGACGTTGAAAACAAACAGTATCAGCAAACTTGAGGCCTTTGAGATGTGGACCCTGCGACGAATGATGAGAGTGTCGTGGGTTGATCATGTGACGAACGAGGACATCCTGAGAAGAGCTGGTTTGGTGGATCGTGAGCTTTTCGAGACTAT
The DNA here is from genome assembly GCA_035578175.1 of Catonia carolina. Classification (NCBI taxonomy): domain Eukaryota; kingdom Metazoa; phylum Arthropoda; class Insecta; order Hemiptera; family Achilidae; genus Catonia; species Catonia carolina. The sequence goes on from JAQMRL010000004.1 coordinate 9,765,179, forward strand.
TAAAACAAGAAAGACTGGGTACCTTGGACACATACTGCGTGGGGAGCGTTATCATTTCCAGCGGCTTATTCTTCAGGGTAGAATAGAGGGAGGAGGAAGAGGAAGAGGTAGAAGAAGGTTATCCTGGCTACGGAACATACGGCAGTGGACAGGGATACGAGACTTCCAGGCATTGCAGGAGGCTGCAATTGATAGAGTAATATGATGTGAGCGAGGATGGACGCCTACGCAGGAATCTGCATGGCACTTTAAGAAGAAGAAGAAGGCTCTATAGAGTAAAATGCTTGAAATTAGAGTTGTAGATCATTTAATTTCCTATAAATTCTACGGCCGAAATCTTCGAAAAATTCAATATTTTTTGCAGATTTTTATGAAAAATACGAAAAAATCACTAATTACCGTTAAACTAAATGTTATATAAAAAATTTTTTAAATGAAACTTGTAGGTTTTTAAAGTATCTACAACTTTAATTATACACAGTTTTGCTCTAAAATGCAAATTAAGGCCGCAATATTAAAAAAACGATATTTTTCTACAAGAGAACACTCTCCCCAAGAATTTCAGCAGACATGGCGCCTACCCTATCTTGTAGAGCATAAAGAATGTAGTAAATGAGACGATTTTGAAAAAAAAAGTAGGAACCGTTTTTAGGAAAATTAGAAAAAAGTGAACTACTACTTCCGGTAGACCGATTTTGATGAAAATGTTCGTGTCGAGTACTTTAGAGGTACCTAACTTAAGTTTCAAGTTTCAACTTCTTCGATGTTCCGCTCTTGAGATATTTTCTTCACACACACACACACACACACACACACACACACACACACACACACACACACACACACACACACCAATTGCTATAAAACATGTTTTTTGGGTTCAGTGGGTCTAAAAACGTGTACTATATCCGGTGAAAACTCGATTTCTAAAAATTGACATACACACAACACTTTTCTTCCTATATATTCATATTGGCAAGATAAAGTAAAAATAGTTTATTTACGATTAGACAATCCTGATTTGGACATTTCCATTAGCAGAACAAAAGAAATCTGGTGTGACATTCACACTACATTCTCTTAGGTCTACCAGTGTAAATAATTAGAAATGTAACTTACGTTTAAACAATTATACAAAGTGAAATGAAACACCTACGTGGCGTAGTGACTAGCGCGCTACCCTACAAAGCGGAAGGTCCCGGGTTCGATTCCCGGATGTCGTCTGGAAATTTTAACACGTTAAAACCCACCGCTACAGTACCAAAACCCACTGCAGTCGCCAATGACCAAACTCTTGATGCGGCTTTGAATAAAACTACACGAACAAAGAAAGGTAAAACATAACCTAATTTTAATCATCAGTGCATAGAGGATACAATAACCGCTATCCGCCACGAACAGTGCAACACGCAAAGTGAAAATCAACCTCAGCTCGACTTCAAAATACAAAGAATTACCTAAGCTTAAGAAAGAAGAATGACGAAAATCTTCGGATGATGAATTCTAGAGAAACTACGCTCTGTACAAGAAAATGCTTTAAAATCGCCCGGTTGCTGTGGGCAACGCGCGCGATGCCCACAGCGGTCCCTCGACCGAGCCTTACGCCCACCGGATCCGACGAATCAGCCATCGACGCACTACTGCGAGGGAAGAAGATGATGTCTCCGCTGGACGACGACACGCTGTGTCGCCTAGCTCTTCGACCGCCACGACGACTACGACCGACGCTTCCCATCAAGACGACCACCGCTTAAACGGCCCTTTTCAGGGCCACCAAACAAATAAGGTTTGCCATAGCAATAAATATATTATTATTATTATATATAATAAATTTTCCTTTTCGAATGCATAAGGCCGCTATCTTAGAACAACAATTTATTACAGGCGGCGGGTTTTTGGTTGGTAGGCGGTTGCGGCCTCCTTGGGGCTGGACGAGGACGCCTCAGTCGAGTCCAAAACTACTTCCCCCATCGTGAGGGAGTGGAGTGAACATAAGTTTTTCTCGCTGCCTCGGATAAAAAAAATTTATTACCACGATAGCACAAACTACCCAAGAATTTCAGCAGACATGGTGCTTAATTTTTCTTGTGAAGCATAAAAAATGTAGTAAATGAGGGTATTTTTAAAAGAATCGAAAGAGCCGATTTGAGAAAATTTCAAAAAGTGAAAAATCGCACGAATAAACTACCATCACTTCCGGTTGACCGATTTTGAGGAAAATGGACGTGTCCCTTAGTGGTACCAAATTCGTTTGAACTTTGTATGATAATTTGTTCTTCAGATATTTCTGTTCACACGCGCGCGCAAACACACACACACACAAAGATCAATCGGTAAACATATTTAGTTTTGGTTCAGAGGCCCGGAAAAAAGGTATTTCCGGTGAAAAACCGATTTGAAAATTTGCCATGAAAAGAATACTTTTCTTCCCTATATTTTTTTTAGGGCAAGAGAAAGTAAAACACGGCCGTATGCGGAAGAAAATATTAGTCAACCACATCTGGGAATAAGAAAAGAGAGAGCTATCTATCTATGCAACTTTACATAAGAAGCATGGATGCAGCCTTGGCAAGAACTCATTATCAACCATTTAAATTCGAATTAATCTGTTGCCGTCATTGATAGCAGTTTTTTTAAATTGTCACCTACCATTCTGTTTTATCCGTCCGTCCGCACACCCAGATCAGAAACTTAGAGACAGCAACAACGGTTTTCGGATTCGCAATCTACACAAAACGTTACTAGGTCTGGATGGGTTTGAAGTTCCGGTTTTGACCGGAAGTGTCCCTGGAAACCAACAAATAGTTTTCGGATTCGCAATCTACACAAAACGTTACTAGGCCTGGATGGGTTTGAAGTTCCGGTTTTGACCGGAAGTGTCCCTGGAAACCAACAAATAGTTTTCGGATTCCCAATCTACACAAAACGTTACTAGGCCTGGATGGGTTTGAAGTTCCGGTTTTGACCGGAAGTGTCCCTGGAAACCAACAAATAGTTTTCGGATTCGCAATCTACACAAAACGTTACTAGGCCTGGATGGGTTTGAAGTTCCGGTTTTAACCGGAAGTGTCCCTGAAAAGCAACAAATAGTTTTTGGATTCGCAATCTACACAAAACGTTACTAGGCCTGGATGGGTTTTAAGTTCCGGTTTTGACCGGAAGTCAAGAAATAAAAGTCGGAATTTGGAACCAAATAAGTGTCATTCGATTCTTGATATTTAAAAAGCAGATACAGAAATCACTAAACGTTGTTGCCGTAAGTCAAAGGTAAGCCTTCACCACCCATGAGACGAGACGTCTCATAAAAGCGATTTTTACCATTGTTATTATTAATATTATTATTAGGATGGGCTCCTAAAATGAATGAATAAACCAAGTCGGTGAAGTCATTACAGGGAGGAAATTAATTTTCACGTTTCAACAAAACAATTGAAATTTCATATTATTTCATTTGGTAGCTGCAGCTTTGAATGTGAAAGCGGGCGGGCGGTTATTTGGGATTGGCGCATCAGTCGCCTGTACAACAATTTAGGGCGTCATATCATCTACCGCAAATATATTTCACCTATCATCATCGTATCATCAAATTAAACTTTCTATTTTATAATTACATAATTTTTCAATTTAAATTTTTATTAAACATGATTTATTTTTATAGCTCTACAGCCACACTACCTTGCCCATAACAGGCAGGTGGAGGAGTAAATTATTTCCACTCGATCTGCTAGTTCCATGGCTGGAAAATATAGTTCTGTTTCTTATCACAAGTTCAGCAATACATGACAGAAGCAATTAAGAATAGAAGAGGTAGAGGTATAAAAGACACTAATCACAGTTATGACCTCTGAGGGTAATCAAGTTCATTGTTCAGCCAGACCCTGTGGTGAATGAAGTGGAGGTGTCATTTGCAGGGTGGAAAGCAGATGCTTTTCTGAGGACCTTGCTTGCTGATAAGCTAATTTTTTCACTCTGTGAGGAAGAAAATGGTAAACCACCTCACTCCTTGTTTTACTTAGTAAAGCCTATAGAGGTTCAAGCCAGCCTTTTTGCCGATGACCTAACAACACAGCCACTTTACCAACGCAAGTTGGAACCTTTCATTGTTCTGTGTAGCAGTCCCCGAATGTCTCATTTTAACGACTACTTATAATTAATATGTAATAAATATAATAAAAACCACAAAAAAATTTTTTTAACACAAATAATTTACTATTCGTAACAAATATTAAGTTTAAAAATCTGGGGAATGGATGGGCTTTGAGGAAGGGCAGATAAATTTGACAATGCTGCCAACCTCAACAGTGAGGCACTATATTTTACTACCGAGCAATTGCACCGTTAGTTAACCACGTGTTGTTCCAATTAATATACTTCGTTCTGACTGACACTTTATCCACTTAAACCAATTTCCTTTAAAATATTTCTTAACGTACAAAGTTTCCAACGAAAATTGTGTCTTTCTTTCAAAACAGGCAATAACTTTCAACATGTCGGCATCACTTTCTTATTGATGTAACCGTTTCCATTTTTTACCAGGTGCCAAAAAAACTCTTGATGAAGAACATCTTCTTCACTGTCTTTAACTTCCTTCGTTATATTGCAAATTGTGGAAAGAGAAACATCTCAGTAACTAGCCGCTCGCCCACGGCTTTTGTTAAGAGGCACGGAAAGGTATTTTTGTTCAGATTTCACTTCATAGCATTTTATTACACTGCATATTAGATTTCGTTCAACACTCTGAACAGTTCGATCGCGTTTTCGAGAAACCGACAATTCCATTGACGGTAAAAAAAAACAGTTATATTCGTACAGTTAACCTACAAAAAGTTCCGCGATATACTGTCTCCTCTCACAGTATAGTTTACGTTGTTATGGTGGCGAACTGATACCAAAATAGTCGCGCATGCGCACTGATGCTTTCCCCCTTTTCCCCTCGATAAAACCAAAGGCTATTACGTGAAAGTGAATAAAATATGGATACTTGTTATTTATAAAAAGAAAACAACAATAATTTATTTATAAATAACTTTTGAATTGTTGTTTGTTCAGATCATCAGCCGAAAGGCTCGTTTGAATCTCTAGACGCTTTACTAAGCAAAACGAAGAATGAGAGGTTTACAGTTGCCATCCTCACTGAGTTAAAAAGTATACTTATCAGAATGCCACGCCCTCTGAAAAGCATCAACTTCCCACTCTGCAAATGACACCTTCACTTCATTCATCACAAAGTCTGGCTGTATAATGAAATTCATTACTCTCAGAAGAGATAACTGTGACTAGACTCTTTTACACCTCTACTTCATCTGTTCTTAAATGGTTCAGTCATATATGGCTGACCATGTGATAAGAAACAAAACTATTTTTTGTAGCCCTGGAACTAACAGATCGAGTGCAAATAATTTATCACTCCACCTGCCTGTTATGGGCAGATTAGAGGAATGCCAAATAAAATAAACAAAAACAAAAGAATCAATAGATTCTAAGAATCTATTTATAGATAATGGCTATAAGGATCTAGATCCTTAAGGAACACGTAAACCCCGTTACAATATTATAAACAACGGGTTTGAAAGAAAACTGAAAATATTTTTTCTTTATAGTCAACAATTCTGTATAAAATACTAATAACTACTTACGGAAAACTTGTTAGAAAAACTATGCCAAACCGGAAGTCACGTAAGACGAACGTAAAATGACAAAAATATGTTAAAAATAAAGACAAGAGGAAAGTGGATGAAATATTCAGCGACACGACATTCTCTCCTTCACCAGATCACGTCCGTCAACAGAATTTGAAAAAAGAATCCGACCACGACAAGGAAATAACTACGTGAACAAATTTCAAAACTGATAAAAGTGATGGATGAGTTAAAAAAGAAGTGGTAAGACTTAAGTCCAAGCAGAAAAATGTAAAACAGTACGGTAAAATGCACCATGTTGTCATGGAACACAATACAGCCTCTAAAAATCAATACTTAACTTGTCTGCAAGTAATTCGTAACGAACGATCCCACTAACTATTCTGAATTCCTATTCGATTCTTACGTTGATTGAAAGTGACTTAAAGTAGGCTAAGAATCCTCCGAAAATTTAAGTACAAAATCGATTTTTTGTATTTTATCAATTTATTTTAGTTTATAATAATTGTAGACAATTTTTAAAATAGACACTATCATTTTCTGATGACCGGCCGTCTGTCCGTCACACCTAGATCTCAAAAACCACAAGAGATAGCAACAAACGGTTTTCGGATTCACAAACTACCTAAAACGTTCGTGAGCCTGGATTGGAATTGAAGTTCCGGTTTCGACCGGAAGTGGTCCGAAACAGGAAGTAAAGAAATGAAAATCGGAATTTGGAAACAAAAATAGTTTCACTGTATTCCTCTTAAAAAGTAGATATTGGTTTGCTGGCATTTCTCCCGCCACCTCCCACGGATTGGTCGCCCGAGAGCATAGACCCGGAGGCTGTTCCGCAGAACTCTTAATTTTCCGTGATTGGCGACTGTCACATATCTAATTATTTACTAATCTAAAATTTCGAGAGCGAGAGTGAGCGTGGTCGGCAAACCAGGGGGATGCGTGTTGCTCGCTCTCTCGTCAGGGAAGTCTGTCTCTTGACGCCACAAGGCGCCCATCATCAAGAACATTAAGAATAAAATGTAGTCCTAACAGTCTAGAAAAATCTGGTGTGAAACACTCGCCCAACGTTCTCTTGCAAATGCAAATAATAAACAATATAACCTTAAATTAGTAATAAAACATTAAAAATAAACAAAAAACTAACCTCAATAATTATAACCTAATTTTCATTATACGTGAAAGACGCAAAATGAAAATCAACCTCAGTTTGGCTTAAAAATATGGAAAATCACTCTTTCACGCTAAACTAGGCTCTGAAGAGAAAAATACTTTAATTAAAGTTGTGGATCTTTCAATTTTCTATAAATTTGATTATACACTTTTGTCGTAAAATGAATACTAAGGCCGAAATCTTAAAAAAATCCGATTTTCACAGGTTTTCGTGAGAAAAAAAAAACAGAAAATCGCTAATTACCGCTAAACTAAGCGTTATACAAAAAAATATTTGAATTAAAAGTTGTAGGATTTTAAATTATCTACTACTTTTACTATATACAGAGTGATTCAATAAGATGGAAACAATTTCAATAAGCTGTATTTCCTGAACTACATGTTATATTTTAATTCTGTAAATTACATTTTGAAAGAGAAAGTTTTAAATTTTAATTTACATACATGAAAGTTTATAGATGTTCAATGTGTCCTCCTCCGGCTGCACGTACAACATCTAGACGGTAACTGAACTCATCCCCAACTCTCTGACGCATGTCTTGGGGTCACTGAGTTGACTGCAGCTGTGATACGATTCCTTAGTTCATTCAAATTGGTGGGAAGAGGTGGTATGTAAACTGCACTTTTCACGAACCCCCACAAGAAAAAGTCACAGGGTGTGAGATCTGGAGACCTCGGTGGCCAAAACTGAAGTGCAGAGTCGTCATTCGCCATGCGACCTATCCATCGTTGACGTATGGATTCATTTAGGAAACGCCGAACATTGCGATGGCCAATGGGGTGGAGCTCCGTCCTGCTGGAAAATGTAATCTGCTGAATCTTCATTCATTTGAGGAACGAGCCAGTTTTGTAGCATTCTAAGATACGTTTCCCCAGTAACCGTATTCTCATCAAAAAAGAAAGGTCCATAAACTTTTGTCAGCGACAAGGCGCAAAAAACATTAACTTTCGGGCTGTCCCGCTCATGTTCCACTGTTACATGGGGATTTTGAAGCCCCCAGATCCTAACATTATGCCTGTTGACTTTCCCACTTAGATGAAATGTGGCTTCATCACTAAAAAATCACTCGAGGCAGAAACAACTCATCTTCCATGTGTTGGAGCATACCATCACAAAATTCTACAAGCCGTATCTTATCGCCTCGGCGAAGAGCCTGTAGCATTTACAAACGTAAGGTTTGTACAATAATCGGCGCCTCAATACACGCCAGACAGTTGTTTGCGGTAGTCCGAGTTCCATACTTACTCTACGGGTTGATTTCATAGGGCTACGCTCAAGGCTAGTTCGAACGCGTTCCACATTCTGCTCCGATACACGAGGTCTGCCTGGACTTTTACCTTTACACAGAGAGCCAGTTTCGTCAAATTGTTTATTCCAATGATAAATGCTCTTCCTCGTTGGAGGTTCGACGTTAAACTTAAGCCGAAATGCACGCTGCACCGCAGTTGCAGACTCGGTTCTACTGTACTCACGCACGCAAAAAATCTTGTATTCCATAGCAGCCATCTTCCTAACAACTGACGCAGTACGCGGCTGCGCAGCTGACGGCAACAATGCGGTGCTGGAGCGCTCTGGTGTCGTTTATTTATAACTTTGTTATTTCCTCTTTCAAATGTAATTTACAGAATTAAAATATAACATGCAGTTTAGGAAATATAGCTGATTGAAATTGTTTCCATCTTATTGAATCACGCTGTATATTTTTTTTGCGCTAAAATGCATGTTAAAGCCGTAATCTTAGAAAAACAATTTTTTACGTTAAAACGGCCTCACCAAGAATTTCAGCAAACATGGCTCCTACCCTATCTTGTAGACCATAAAAAATTTAACAAACCAGGCGATTTTTAAAAAAAATCGCAGGACCAGTTTTTGAGCAAATCACAAAAAGTGAAAATTTACACGAATAAACTACTACTTCAGGTTGACCGATTTTGATGAAAATGTTCGTGTCGGGTACGGTAGTGGTATGTAACTAAAGTTTTAAGTTTCTAGTTCGTACGATGTTCCACACACTCACGCGCGTGCGCGCACACAACACAGACCAACCGCTAAAAAAACATGTTTTTTGTGTTCAGGGGTCCTGAAAACGTGTAGATCCGGTGAAAACCCGATTTCTTAAAATCAACATGAAAACAATACTTTCCTTCCTATGTATTCATATAGGCAAGAGAAGGCAAAAAAAGGTCAGAAGTAAAATTGCAAATAACAGTTCAAAATAATAGTTAATATATTTGTACCAGCATTATATCGACCACCATTAGTTCGTTCCCGGCTGGGAAAATTTAGTGAACGGCACCAGAGAATCAGACCTGTTTCAGGATAATACCCTTATTAAAGTACATGACGACGGTAGAATGGAGCTACCTCATAAAGGAACTCCCACACCGGACAGCTATGCACTTTGCGGTACAAGCGAGGCGGGGCAGACGTATAGGTAACGCGCTATAAGTTGACGATTGCGCCTATCATGTGGAGGACAGTATACTATCTATCCTACTTACATCGGCCAACCCGAAAGCATAAGATGTCATGGTTAGAGCCGTCGCTATGATGTATTTAGAAAAGCACATATAGTAGCACTTCCAACCCCCGCATAGTCCAGTCTTACTTTCGCTGACGATTGTCAACTTATATTGCGTTACCTACACAACAGATGGTCTCGCGTCTGTACCGCCCCACAGACGCACGAATTATCATCCAGCAGACGAAACCTTTTCAAAAAGCCGCGAACTCACCATGACCAGTGAGGATCCGGACTCCCGATGTCCTTATCTGTTCCACGGAGGCCGAGGAGAAGATAAAAAAGTAGATACAGAAATCACTAATGGTTTTTGCCATAGGTAAAAAAGAAAAGCCATTTTTACTTTCTCTTGCCTATATGAATATATAGAAAGGAAAGCATTGTTTTCATGTCAATTTTTAAAAATCGAGTTTTCGCCGGATATGGCTACACGTTTTCAGACCCCCTGACCCAAAAAAACATGATTTTAGCGATTGGTCTGTGTGTGTGTGTGTGTGAACGGAATATCTCAAGAACGGAACATCGTACCAAGTTGAAACTAGCCTTCTCAATAACACTTCATACATATCAATTCTAGTGGACTAGTTATAGAAGGGAGCTCACTTGATTGCTAGCGTAAGGAATTCGGTTGGATTGTTTGTACGATTCCCTCCTCCTATAACCTAGTAGTTGTAATAATACCATTAGTACGCGTTCTTCCAAAAATATTAGTCACAAACCAGTTCGAATAACTACTGTAGTACCAAAATATTTTATTAGATTTTAAACTAATAATATTCTAAAATATTTTATTAATATACTAAACGTTGATCATAATACCCTAGTAAAATAAAAAAAATGAATTAGTTTTTAATATTTTACTACCGGGTGTTATATTTTATATCTGTTTGTTTATAAATAGGTCGTGTATAACAATATTAGATTACATTATAACAACTAGATTATTAACTTGACGAGCCGTGAGCGTAATTAACACCACTACAGTGAACGGTCTCACAGTAACAACTGACAAATATGAAGAGTAAATATTTTCAGAATGTACAGTACACACGTGGCCATGTGGATTTAAAGCAACCGTTGCTATGACAACATCACGTCTCACTTTCGTCAGTCCCCCTTTACCCTTCATCACGCACTAGCGAACAAGTCAGATCACAACTATAGTATAGATACTGAAGTCACGAGATTGCCTTTTGCGTATGTGTGGACTGTGAGGAAGGGAAATATATATTTGCAGTGCTACCAACCTCAACAGTGAGACACTACTCGTACATTTCACTACCGTGAAGTTTTTAGATACATTGTGTAAGCTGTGGTTTATTCCGGGAAAATGTTTTCTTCATAAATCTTATAAGAAATAAATATGACCTGTAATATTGCCTATAGCTTAATTAAATGACTAGAAATGTTTGATTTACTGTAATTACGAATGAATCGCCTTCTTTACTATTGCTGTCATCGGCGTTTTCATTACCAGTCTCTCTAGTATCTACCTAACCGTTTTCTTTTTTTACCAGGTGTAAACAAAACTGTTAAAGAATAGCTTCTTTACGTCCTTAATTTCCTTCTTTATTTTTCGAATTGTGCAAAGAGAAACATTACAGTAGTTAGCCGCTCGCTCACGGCTTTTGTTAAGAGGCACGGATACGCATTTTTGTTTAGCTTCAACTTCACAACATTTTATTACACTGCGTTCAGCACTGTAAATAATTTGACCAAGTTTTCGATAAACGGAAATTTGTTTTTACGGTAACGAACAGTTATATTCGTACAGTTAACCTACAAAAAGTTCCTTCAAAAGGATGTACTCTATATGCTCTGGGTATAGTACAAGTTTTTATGTTTGTCGTACTGAAATCTAAGCAGTCGCGCATGCGCACTGGTGTTTTCCCCCTTTACCCCTCGTAGCAAACAAGAGCAAACTCGTGACTCAAGTGACTATAGTAATATAGTCACTTGAGTCACGAGTTTGCACTTGTTTGCAACGAGGTGTAAAGGGGGATTATAATCAGTGCGCATGCCCGACTGCTTTGATTTCGGTACGACAAACTTAACAACTTATACCATACCCAGAGCATAATACAGTATATCGCGGAACCTTTTATAGGTTAATTGTTTGTTACAGAAATGTCGGTTTCTCGAAAACGTGGTCGAACTATTCACAGTGTTGAACGAAATCTAATATGCAATGTAATAATGTGCTACGAAGTTGAAGCTGAACAAAAATGCCAATCCTTGCCTCTTAACAAAAGCCGAGAGCGAGCGGCTAACTACTTTGATGTTTCTCTTTTCACAATTCGAAAAATAAAGAAAGAAATTAAAGACGTGAAGAAACTATTCTTTAACAGTTTTGTTTATACGTGGTAAAAAAAGAAAATGGTTAGGTAGAAACTAGAGAGACTGATAGTGAAAACGCCGCTGACAGCAATAGTAAAGAAGGCGATTCATCTGTAATTACAGTAAATCTAACATTTCTTGTTATTTAATTAAGCTATAGGGAATATTACAGGTCATATTTATTTCTATAAGGTATATGAAGAAAGCATTTTCTCGGAATAAACCACAGCTTACAAAATGTATCTAAAAACTTCACGGTAGTGAAATGTACGAGTAAAGTCTCACTGTTGAGGTTGGCAGCACTGCAAATATATATTTCCCTTCCTCACAGTCCACACATACGCACAAGGCAATCTCGTGACTTCAGTATCTATAAGATTTGAATCTTAGTCTCCGAAAATCAGGTGATAAACAGCTGACCCGCGGCCGATTACTTTACCCCTAGACCAACCTGATGTGCCTTTTTTTTACTCCTAATTTGTGTACGTTGCAATCTGTTAAATTCAAAACAATAAGCAACCCCATGACCCAATGAGATGAGGATGAAATGTATGACATGTAAATAAGGTGTAGACTTGTACAGACCCAGGCCGACGATTCCTGAGAGAGTATGGTTAATTGAACCCCAACCATCAAAGTACACCGGTAACCATTGTCTAGTATTCAAATCCGTATAAAAGTAACTACCTTTACTAGGATTTGAACCAGGAACCTTCGTCTCCGAAAATCAGCTGTTAAACAGCTGATTCACGGTGACGACTTTACCTCTAGAGACCAACCCGATGGGTTCATGTGCCCTAAATTGTAAAAAGTGATTTTAATTAGTGACCAGCAGTTGAAGTTGAAATTAATCCATCGCACAAATCTAGCCAACAAGTAGCAATTCAACGGTATTTCCAATTACCAACAAGTCCCCGGCTATAAAATCGAAATCTAAAACATAAAATTCGAATGAATATAATAAAATAAAAAACATAAAACAAATAAATACGATCATGACCGGGACATTTCATGCCCAAGATGCATTTCAAATTTAAACTTAAATTTATATTTGAAATTCGTGATTTTATAATAACGTGAACCAGACAAAAATAATCATGCACACTTTCATGAAGAAATAAAAAATCAACTAAACAATGACATGACATATTCATAAACAATTATAAATAACAATGACAACAAAAATTATAAAAATTAAATTAATTGCAAATAAATGTACAGGAATTTGTAAACAGCCGACTATTTTTTACTTTCTCTTGCCTATATGAATATATAGGAAGGAAAGTATTGTTTTCATGTCGATTTTGAGAAATTGAGTTTTCACCGGATATAGCTACAGGTTTTCAGACCCCCTGACCCAAAAAAAACATGATTTTAGCGATTGGTCTCTCTCTCTCTCTGTGTGTGTGTGTGTGTGTGTGTGTGTGTGTGCGCGCGCGCGCGTGTGTGCGTGTGTGTGTGTGAGAACAAAATATCTCAAGAACGGAACATCGTACGAAGTTGAAACTTGAAACTTAAGTTAGGTACTACTACCGGACCCGACACGAACAGTTTCATCAAAATCGGTTAACCGGAAGTAGTAGTTTATTCGTGTCATTTTTTACTTTTTTTGCGGTTTTCTTAAAAAACGGTTTCTACGATTTTTTTTTTAAAAAGTCGCCTCATTTACTAATTTTACTAATTTGTTTATGCTCTACAAGATATGGTAGGCGCCACGGCTGCTAAAATTCGTGGGCAACCTGTTTTCTCGTAAATTTCTTTTTTTAAGATTGCGACTTTAATATGCATTTTAGCGAAAAATATGTATATAATAAAAGTTGTAGAGAAGTTAAAGTCCTACAACTTTTATTTAATTTAATTTTTTTGTATAACGCTTAGTTTAGCGGTAATTAGCGATTTTCTGTTTTTTTTCTCACGAAAACTTGTAAAAAAATTTTTTTTATAATTTTAGCCTTAGGATTTTACGACAAAAGTGTAATAATTAAATTTATATAAAATTAAAAGACATACAACTTCTATTAATAGCATTTTTCTCTACAGCCTAGTTTAGCGTGAAAGAGTGATTTTCCGTATTTTTAAGCCAAACTAAGGTCGATTTTCTTTTTGCGTCTCTCACTTATGATTAAAATTAGGTTATGTTTATTGAGGTTAGTTTTTGTTTATATCTAATGTTTTATTACTAATGTTAGGTTATTTTGTTCATTATTCGCATTGGCAAGAGTTAATTATGTGAGTGTTACACACCAAATGTTTTACTTTGTTTTGCCCATTTAGAACAACAAAGTACGTTTTTCATGTTGATTTACAAAACCGAATTTTCAACGGAAACATGCTTTTTTAGGCACCCTCAACAGAAAAAAACACGTTTTTACCAAATGATGAGTATGGTGTGTGTGTGTGTGTGTGTGTGGGCGCATACATGGAAAAACTAAAGAAAAGAATATCGTACGAATTGGAAAATTAGAACTTATGTTAGGTATACGAAGAAGACTGAACACGAATAAATTCATATAAATCGGTCAACCGGTTCAGTTTATTTAATTATTTATTTATGCAGTTCATTGTTTTGTGAGTTACTCAAAAACGGCTCTTACGATATTGTTTAAAATCGCTTCAATTGCTAAACATTTTATGCTTCACAAGATACGGTAAGGGGGGCACGCCTGCGGAAATTCGTGCAGGGAGGGGCTATGATCTCGTAGTAAGAATTGGTTTTCTCGAAGATTTTGGCATTCATATGCAATTTAGTTACCCATAACGGGCAGGAGGAGTGTTAAATTAATTGCACTCGATCTGTTGGTTCCATGGCTACAAAAAAATAGTTCTGTTTCTTATCACATAGTCAGCTAATTATATGACTGAACTATTCAAGAACAGAAGAGGTAGAGGAGCAAAAGACACTATTCAGAGTTACCTCCTCTGAAAGCAATGAATTTCATTATACAGCCAGAACCTGTGGTGAATGAAGTGAAGGTGGCATTTGCAGGGTAGAAAGTAAGTGCTTTACAGAGGGCCTGGCAAGCTAATAAGTATTACTTTTCCACACAGTGAAAAAGGCAATGGTAAACCACCTCACTCCTTGTTTTACTTGCTAAAGCCTCTGAAGGTTCAAACCACCCTTTCGGCAAATCACCTAAACAACACTCTCTGATATTCGGAGATACTGAAAAAACTTTGTTTGGTGGTCGAGTAGTGCTTTGTACACAGTCACAAATACTCCACCCCCCCCCCCGGATCCTCTTTCCCACGCAACATGTAGGTCCTACCCATATCGTTTTAATCAAATTTTCCCCTTCTTCGTCTAAAATTACGGCAATCATTTCCAATTCCCTGTCGTCAAACTTCACCATTTCAATATCGAAGCCGAAACTATAAGGATTCAGACCGACACGTCACGGATGTTTCTGATTCTATACGGAACAGACATTGTTTAAGCTATCTACTGTAAGAGTACTCCGCGTGAAGCAAGCGCCTGTAGGTTGTAAACAAAAGTTTTACTTTATTTGGCGCGTCTACTTGTATCTTGCACTACATTCCATCATAACCGTAAAAATCTACAATCTACATCCAGCTAAAATAAACATAATCCTTTAAGCGTTTTCAATTATACCGTTCAGATTACGTGTAATTATTGTAGTTTCATAAAGAGAATTGAAAGTGTTGTCATTATAATATTAAGCTTAGAGCGAATTATAGTTGTATGGAATTTTGTTTTTGATCATGCTATGTTTATTTTTAATTAATGCGCATGCTCACTTGTGTTGCTGGTTGCCTACATCGGAGTACTCTTAGCGTAGACAGACTCTACTACCCATATGGATATAAATAAGTAAACCGTTACAGCCCAGGTCTCGCCCTGGCCGGTCTCATTTGTTCGACCCGCTCAAAAAGATATTTTACGCGGCAAGAAACCGGGCGACAACAAAGCGGTACACAAATTATAAAAACGTCAGAAAAAGGCCTCTCCTTTGCAGGACAATTCTATTAATGATGGGGAGACATTCTTAAGAAGCAGGGCAAGTTGCATTGAGATTGAATCAATCATTTTTTCTCTATATCAGTTTGTCGCTTAAAAATTGGACATCGCTTGGATATCTAATAGATTAAATAAGCACTGGATAAAAAATATAGCTGATGTTGTTTAGGTGATCAGCTGTAAAGCTTCTTTGATACTCTAGAGCAGCGGTTCCCAACCCGGGGTACGCCGAAAATAAAGGGCAATGGCGGACGTTGTTTTTATGAGTAACTTGGTGGGGTTATTGTACTGACAAGCTTAATGCAAGCCCAGATCTAAAGCTTTTATTTGTCTACATTTGAACCTGATTTCAAACAATTAAGTGCAACAAAACAGCCTCAAGGGTCACACTAAAAATGAGTTCTGAAGACGTTTCCTGAACTAATACTTTAGTTTCAATACATCACAATTTTCATGTTAGATTTTGTATTTACAAATTTTAAAAGCATTTTGTATTCGATGTGAGTTTTTGTTTTCAAAGTTTAAAAGTAATCTGTCTTGTCTTAGATTAGAAATACTATAATTATTAAAACTCTGTCATTAGTATTTTGATGTAAAATTAAGACTATACAAGAAATGTTCAGTTTTCAATAAAATATCTATTTTAAATGCTTGTGTTAACTTTCGTTTTCCTTGGTTTAAATTTATATCATAATTTGAACACATAATAAAAGGTACAGTGTAAGTTATATTTTGCAGTATTTAAAAACTAACCAACGTGGCAGAAAAATACCATTATGATTATAAAAAAAATAAATTTACATTATCCAAAATATTTGGAAATAAATAAAAAAACATATGAAAATATGCAAATTGATTAGAGATTAGCTAGTGATTAAATAACCCCTAATTAGTGAAGTATTGTAGTTACAGTGATGTTACATTTTTGGAGGTACAATTTTAGTTAAAGATTCACCAAGGGGTACAGGAGACAACAAGGGGTGCGAGAGAAGAAAAAAAGGTTGGGAACCGCTGCTCTAGAGGTTTTACTAAGTAAAACGAGGAGTGAGATGGTTTACCATTGCCACAACTCACTGAATTGAAAAGTATGCTTATCATCTCGCTAAAAGCACCCACCAAAATATGACACCTTCACTTCATTCACCACAGGGTCTGGCTGTATAATGATGAAATTCATTGCTCTCACAAGAGATAACTGTGTCTGGTGTTTTTTTTACACCTCTACGTCTTCTGTTTTAAAATTCTCAAGTCATACAATTGGATGACCACGTGATAAGAAACATAACTATTTTTTGTAGCCTTGGAACTAGGAGATCGAGTGCAAATAATTTAACACTCCACCTGCCTGTTATTTAATATTAATAAGGGCAAAAATATTAAATGGAAGAATTAGAATTTTATTTTAAAACAACGAAACTACTCATTCGATCGAAAATGTACATTAAAATTTGATAAAATCTTTGTTGTTCAGAAACGGAGCGAAGTTTCATCACTAATTTCTCCGAAAATACCACTCACCGCCGCGACAATGAGTGGAAACATTAGTAAATAATAAAATTTAATAAATAAACAAATATGATGTAAGTCACTTAAACAGCCTTCTCTTGCTATTGTAAATAATAATCAATATAACGTATGTTTTTTTTAAATTTATTTATTTAACGTCGCATCAACTACAACGGCCATTAGCGACGACGTTGGTGTGTAACTGTGTACAATGGAGGATGAAATGATTTTTTGTAACGTATAAAAATAGGCACGGCATATTTTCATTCGTTACAAAAAATCATTTCATCCTCCATTGTAAACAGTTCCACCCCAACGTCGTCGCTAATGACCGTTGTAGTTGACGCGACGTTAAAAAAAAAAATATGCCGATCCTGAGTAGGATTCGAACCCAGGACCACATGATGAGAAGCGAGCACGTTACCAACTGCGCCAATGCGGCCGGCATTGACCTAAGTTTATTCAAGAGTAAATAATGTCAAGTGAAAAACATAACATTAATCGTGAGTGAATGACGAAAAATGAAAATCACTAAATGACGCTTAACTAAGCTCTGTCGAAAAAAATGTTGAAAATAAAAGTTGTAAATTCTTCTATTTTTTTAACTTCTATTTTACGAGATTTAATGCATACTATAGCCGTAATTTTAAATATTATATTTTTTTTTACCAATTTCATGAGAAAACTAAAGTAAATCACAAATAGACGCTAAAAAAGCGTTGGAGAAACAAAAACATTAAAAAAAAATTGTAGATTTTTCAATCAACTACAACTTTAAAATTATTATAGACACTTTTGCCTTAAAATGCATATTAAGGCCAAGAGATTAGACATTTATATTTTACCACGAGATCACACACAGCCTTGTTAAGAATTTAAGCAGACCATAAACGCTTAACCTTTCTGTAGCGAAAAATGAAGTAAATAAGGCGATATAAAAATTCCCTATAATATTCATTGTAAGACAAAAGAAAGTAAAACAATAAAACCCGTTATCAGAAAATAGTAACCATTGTTATTTTCTCTTGCCCTGTATAAATATACAGGAAAAGGAAGTATTGTTCTCATGTTGATTTTTAAAAATCGAGTTTACACCAAAATTATACGTTTTCAAGCCCCCTGAACCCGATAAACCATGTTTTTACCGATTGGTATTGGTGTGTATGTACAAAAATATCTCGATAACGAATTACTAAACGAAGTTGAAATTTTGAACTTAGGTTAGGTACTATTAGATGAACCGACACGAACATTTTTATCAAAATGGGTCAATCGGAAGTAGTAGTTTATTCGTGACATTTTTAAGTTTTTGCGATTTTCTCAAAAACGACTCCTAAGATTTTTTTAAATTCGCCTCATTTACTACATTTTTTTATATGGTCTACATGACAGGGTAAGCGGCATGTGTGCTGAAATACTTACAAAGGTTCTGCTCTCGTGGTAAAAAATTTATTTTTAAGATTGTAGCTTTGCATTTTGGGCATTAAAAACCCTTTAACTTTTGTTTCAAATATTTTTTTCAACAATGCTTAATTTAGCGTCAATTAGTATTTTTTACTATCTCTAGCCTATATAATATTCCTAATATAGCCTTCCTAATATATAGGAAGGAAAGTATTGTTTTCATGACGATTTTTAGAAATCGAGTTCTCACCAGATCTACAAGTTTTCAGATTCCATGAACCAAAAAAAAACATGTTTTTAGCGATTGGTCTATGTGTGCGTGCGTGCGTGTGTGTGTGTGTGTGTGTGTGTGTGTGTGAACAGAATATCTCAAGAACGGAACGTCGTATGTACTTGAAACTTAAAACTTAAGTTAGATACTAGTAAAGGACCCGACACAAACACTTTTATCAAAATCGGTCAACCGGAAAAAGTAATTTATTCGTATAATTTTTCACTTTTTTGCAATTTTCTCAAAAAGACTCCTACGATTCTTTCAAAATCGCTTTATTTACTAATTTTTTTTATGCTCTACAAGATAGGATAGACGTCATGTATGCTGAAATTTTTGGGGAGACCGTTTTCTCGTAAAAAACATTGTTTTTTTAAGATTGCGGCTCTAATATGCATTTTAGCGCAAAAATGTATATAATAAGAGTTGTAGAGAATTTAATACCCTTTAGCTTTTAATCCATTTTTTTTATATAACGCTTAGTTTAGTGGTAATTAGCAATTTTCTGTTTTTTTTTCACAAAAACGTGTAAAAAGAATTGATTTTCTTTTAAGATTTCAGCCTCGGTATGCATTTTACGACAAAAGGGTACATTATCAAATTTATAGGAAGTTAAAAGATCTACAATTTTTATTTAGAGCATTTTTCTCTACAGAGCTTAGTTTAGCGTGAAAGAGTGATTTTCCGTATTTTTAAGCCAAACTGAGGTTAATTTTCATTTTGCGTCTTTCATTCATGATTAAAATTAGGTTGTTTATTGAGGTTACTTTTTTGTTTATTTCTAGTGATTTATTAATAATGTTAGGTTATATTGTTAATTATTTGCATTGGCAAGAGAAAATCGTGTGAGCGTTTCACACCAGTTTTTTTTGTATTATTTACATAAAAATCGTTAAAAGTGGGGTTTTCACGATTGCGGCCACATTTTACGAAAAACCGTGTGTATAGGACCTATTTTAAAGTATAGGAAATAAACAAATGTAGGCTTACGACTTTAATGCAAGAATTTTCTTCGAGCTCTCTTTAGCATAAATTAGTGATTCTCCGTATTTTACAGTTCTACAGAGATTTTATTCACCGTCATTCACTAACGGATTAAATTAGTTTATGTTTTTCATTTTACATTGTTTACTAATAAGTATTTATAGGTTCTATTTTTATTTATTTACAATAGCAGGAGGAAGCCTTGTGTGTGTTTCACGTAAAAAAAATTTTATGTGAGAGTAAAATGGAGCCTATTCCTAATTACGGGACTAAATGGGTGATTCGATAAAACCCTTGAGGCTATGTTGAACACGTTTTCAAATTTCACTTTAAAGAAAACGTGTTGATAACACTCACACACTTACAAACACACATACACACAAACAAACACTTGTGCACATGCGTACGGATGAACAAGATTCAGCGAAAATTGATGTTTTTTGTTTCACTGGAATTTTAATGTAGAACAAAATATATATTGAAACCCAGACATGGGACTTTCGGTGTGTTCATCGAAAAACGTTTTCCCCTAATATGGGCAAATAAATCAGTCGGCTGTTCAATAAATTACGTAAAATACGAGGTGTGGCTATTAAATAACGAGACTGACGTTGTAAAAAATTTTATTTTGATTTTATACTACATAATCACATATTGTAACCTTCAATATACGCTCCTTTTCTATCCCTACAACGCTCCATGCGAATTTTCCTTTGTTGGAAACAGTGCTGGAAGTCATCTTCTGTCAGCTCCATCAGGACACGCGCCACTTTCTCTTTTACAGCTTCCACCGACTCAAATCTTGTCCCTGTTAATGCAGTTTTACCTTAGCGAACAGGTATAAGATAATAACATGAAATGAAACGTGGATTTTTACTTATGATCCGGAAACGAAGCGCCAATCCATGCACTGGAAGAGCCGAACTTCACCGAGAGCTAAAAAAGCTCGAATGAGCAAGTCAAAATTTAAAGCAATTATGATTTTTTTTATATATCCATGGGATTGTGTACCTTCACTTGGTTTTGAAGGTCAAACAATTAATCAATATTACTATCTTGAGGTACTTTCTAAACTACGTCAAAGAGTAAGGAAAAAACGCCCCGAAATGTGGAAGGACATATCATGAGTTCTCCACCAAGACAATGCGCCAGCTCATTCCGCGTTATCTGTCAAGAGGTTCCTAGCCAAGTACAACATCTTAGTGTTAGAACATCAACCTTATTCACCAGATCTTGCTCCAAGTGACTTCTACCTGTTCCGTAAGGTGAAATCTGCATTAAAAGAGACAAGATTTGAGTCTGTGGAAGCTGTAAAAGAGAAAGCGGTACGTGTTCTGAAGGAGCTGACAGAAGATGACTTCCAGCACTGTTTCCAACAAAGGAAAATTCGCATGGAGCGTTGTAGGGATAGAAAAGGAGCGTATATTGAAGGTTACAATATGTGATTATGTAGTATAAAATCAAAATAAAATTTTTTACAACGTCAGTCTCGTTATTTAATAGCCACACCTCGTAAAACTGAAACAAAATAAACTAAATAAAACAGTTAAAATGTTAACATAAAACAGAAATGTTAGACAATAAATTAAACACAGCGAGTACTGATCATCACTAGCAAACGTTAGCAATCAATTACACAACAATCATCGTGCTTTTTGTTTCTTAATTAAACAAACATTCAAAACGTAATTCGGGAAGACAATTAATTAATTAATTAAAGACAGCGATGCAGACAGAACCAAGACAATTATTGTTAACAGACAGAGAGACAGACAAACAGACAGAAGTAGTGAAAAAAATGTTCAGTGTACTACACATTTCAATTTTGCACCGATGACGTCATTCATTTAATATTACTTTAGATCAATACTTTATTTCAATTTATGATAACGTCAAAGTATTGAGGCCGATATATAATAAAATTACACCTAAATTTTCCCTCATTGTTTACTACAAATTTTTAGTACAACATGAAAATCGATTAAAATATCCGTAATCAACCGTAAACCGATCGAAATTCGATTTCTTTATCGAATTTATGTCGTTACATTAGAAATTTTATTTTCAACAATTTACAGTTTCTAATTGAAATTATAAATAATAATAATTTGGAAATAATTACAGGCAAAAGGAATAAATTATATTAAAGGTTGAGTCAGGTTTAAATATTGATTTTTTGAACTTTTTCCTTTCTATTTTTCTAGATAAGTAATTATTTTTAATTTAAAATAAAGAAGATAAGTGAGTTCAATAGTTATTTTTATAGAGACTTACAGTTGTGAAACATCTCCCGAAACTTGTAGAGAAAAACGTCCCTTTATCAAGAATTAATTGAACGAAACGATTTTTATGTTGCTAATCACAACACTCGATTGTTTAATACAATTGTTTAATACAATTTTGTTTAATACGATTGTTTAATACAATTTTTTTTAATGCGATTGTTTAAAACAATTGATGCGGGGAGTATACAAATCAATAAATTACTACAATTTTAAAATATTGTGCTGATCGGCGTTTTAACCCACCATGTTGGTCCCGTAGTAAAGTTATCGCCGCGATTCAATAGTTTAACAGTTGATTTCCACAGTCGAAGTATCTGTCGTTCAAATCCTAGACAATGGCTACCGGTGTATACGTTGATTGTTGGGGTTCGATTAACCATACTCTCCCGAATTCGTACTAATATCGGTTTCATAAAATATACTCCCAAATTTAAACCCTTTCATCTCCGAAACGATGAATCACATTTTAACATACTTTACATCAAAATTTTGCTCATTTTATTCTACTTAACCCACCGGGTTGGTCTAGAGGTAATCTTCGGAGACGAAGGTTTCTGGTTCAAATCCTAGTAAAGGTAGTTACTTTTACACGGATTTGAATACTAGACAGTGGTTACCCGTGTATTTTGATGGTTGGGGTTCAATAAACCAAACCTCTCAGGAATGGTCGGCCTGGGTCTGTACACGACTACACTTCATTTACACGTCATACACACCATCCTCATCTCATTGGGTCATGGGGTTGCTTATTGTTCTAAATTAAACAGATTGCAACGAACACAAATTAGGAATAAAAAAAATTAATAATAATTTTACGTTGACCTATAATAATCCTATATTTTTAAAATTGTATAAAAATTGCCATATCGAGGTTGGAAGACACAACGACCCGGTTGTTTTTGCTACCGCAAAGAATTTGATGCGTTTAGTGACGTATAACTCTAGAATTATTTGACCGAAAATTTTGAAATTTTAACACAACATAGCCAAATTTATATTCTTACACTGTGTACGAAATTTCAAATTCTTACATAATTTTAATTTTTTAACAATATTCTGAACCCTTGTTATTCGGTAACCGCTCAATCGTTCGGCACGAGCAAACTATCGTTTTATTCAGCGTAAAAATTTAGAACAAATGTATAAATAACATGAAAATATTGATTGGCCCATATTGTGGTAGAATTTTTTAATTTTGAAAAAAAATGGGCCATGCGGGGGATGGGCGTTACTATCCATATTGTCAAGTTGTGTAAATGACATCCTGTCGGACTGAATACCTGATAGTTGCGCCCACCCCCACATGGCACGGTCTATTTTTCAAAATTAAAAAATTTCTACCACAACATCGGGCCAATCAATATTTATAGTTGTTAATACATTTCTACCAATTTTTTTTTACGTTGAATAAAGCGATAGTTTGCTCGTGCTGAACGGTTGAGCGGTTTCCAAGGTAGGAAGAGTTTAGAATATTGTTAATAAATAAAAAATATTGTTAATAAATAAAAAAAATTACGAATTTGAAATTTCGTCCACGCTGTAAGAATATAATTAGCTATGTTGTGTTAAAATTTGAAACTTGTGGGTCAAATAATTCTCTAATTATACACCTCTAAAAGCATGAAATTCTTTACGGTAGCAAAACAACCGGGTCTTTTTTTCTTCCAACCTCGATATGACAATTTTCAAACAACATTAAAAATATAGGACGATTGTAGGTCAACGCAGGATAAAATGAGCTAAATTTTCATGTAAAATATGTTGAAATCTGACTCATCGTTTTGGAGATGCAAGGGTGTATACAATTATGAGACCCACACCTCATTTACGTCATGTAGGCCTATGTCATCCTCATCTGGTAGGGCCGTCAGGTTGCTTGTTTTTCTTAAATTATAACCCATCACGTTGGTGGCCTAGTGGTAAAGTTATTACCGCAAGTCAGTTGTTTAACAGCTTATTTTCACAGACGAATTGTCTGCGGTTCAAATCCTGGTAACGGTAGTTACTTTTATACGGATTTGAATACTAGACAGTGGTTAGGAGTGTAATTTGATGGTTTGGGTTCAAATAACTATACTTTTTGAGTCTGTACAAGACTACACTTCATTTATACGTTATGAAATAGTCGCCGTGAGTCAGCTGTTTAACGGCTAATTTTCGGAAACGAACGTTCCTAGTTCAAATCCTAGTAACGGTAGTTATTTTTATAATACTGATCTGAATACTAGACAGTGGTTATCACTGTAATTTGATGGTTGCGTTTCAATTAACTATACTCTCTTGAGTCTGCACAAGACTACAAGTCATTTACACGTCATACAAATCATCCTCATCTGATTGGGTCAGAGGATTGCTTATTGTCTTTAACTGAACTGATTGCAACGAACATACGTATATGACATTTGAAAAAAAAACACAAGAGTTAATTATTAACGAAGATTGCAGCTGTACATCCTAGTATACATTACTAGGTCAACACGGAAAGTGTTACACGTGTTAAGTGTATTGAATAAACTAATATTTATGATTCATTATTATAGATACTCAAATCACGAGATTGCCTTTTGCGTATGTATGGGCTGTGAGGAAGGGAAGTGAAATATTTGCAGTGCTGCCAACCTCAACAGTGAGACACTATTCGTACATTTCACTGCCGTACAGTTTTTAGATACATTTTGTAAGCTGTGGTTTATTCTGAGAAAATGTTTTCTTCATAAACATTATAAGAAATAAATGTGACCTGTAATATTGCCTATAACATAATTACATGACTAGAAATGTTTGATTTACTGTAATTACGATTGAATCGCCTTCTTTACTATTGCTGTCATTTGCGTTTTCATTATCAGTCTCTCTAGTTTCTACCTAACCGTTTTATTTTTTTACCACGTGTCAACAAAACTGTTAAAGAATAGTTTCTTCACGTCCTTAATTTCTTTCTTTATTTTTCGAATTGTGCAAAAAGAAACATCACAGTAGTTAACCGCTCGCTCACGGCTTTTGTTAAGAGGCACAGTTAGGCATTTTTGTTTAGCTTCAACTTTACAACATTTTGTTACATTGCGTTCAGCACTGTGAATAGTTCGACCACGTTTTCGAGAAACCGACATTTCTGTTTACGGTAACGAACATTTATATTCGTACAGTTAACCTACAAAATGTTCCGCGATATACTGTATATGCTCTGGGTATACTATAAATTGTTATGTTTGTCGTACTGAAATTAAAGCAGTCGCGCATGCGCACTGATGCTTTCCCCCTTTTCCCCTCGTTGCAAACAAGGTCAAACTCGTGACTGAAACGACTATATATATGACAATTTTTATATGTATTTAATAAGAGAATCTTATGTACATTATTTAAATAATTTATCAAAGACACTTTATTAAATAATAAATTTTAAATAATTATTATTACTGAAAGTAGGCTAAACGTATGTGGAAGATATTGCTGTAAATATTCCATTTTGAGAAAGCATTCGAAGGTAGATAAATTATTATGTAATTATAATTTAATATTTAAATCGTTATTACACAATTGACCCACCGGGTTGGTCTAGAGGTAATGTCGTCGCCAAAATCAGCTGTTTAACAGTTGATTTTCGGAGACGAAGGTTCCTGGTTCAAATCCTAGTAAAGGTAGTTACTTTTATACGGATTTGAATGCTAGACAGTGGTTACCGGTGTACTTTGATGTTTGGGGTTTAATTAACCATACTCTCTCAGGATTGGTCGGCCTGGGTCTGTACAAGACTACACCTCATTTACACATCATCCTCATCTCATTGGGTCAAGGGGTTGCTTAATGTTCTGAATTGAACAGATTGCAACGTACACACATTAGAGATTTAAAAAAAATTATACAATTATATTATATATACTAATATTATAAAGACAAAGCGTATTTTTTTTGTGCAGGCTAATTTCCAAAACTATTCAACGGATTTTCATGAAATTTTGACACCATATTCCTAAATTTATATTCACAGCAACATTTTATTTTTAAATTTTCAAAATTTATTACCCTAAGGGCCCTACTGAAGGATTTCACAAATATGTGTGTGTGTGTGTGTGTGCGCGCGCGCGTGTGTGTGTGTACATTTGAATACGTATTGCTGTTAAAGTAGATAAAGGGGTCTGATGAAGTTGAGAGACGTACGCAGGGAAAATTATCAACACGTGCGCATGTGTACGTTGGCAGACACAGTGATCTAGCAACTACACAATTTCTATTACATATTAATTTTTTTTAAATTGATTACACATGTTTCGCGTGCGAAGCCGGGCGGGGCATGCTAGTTATAGTACATATTGAAGATTCTTACTAATATATATTAATCTATACTAATATAATAGAGAAGAACCGTCTGTTTGTTTGTTTGTTTGTATGAGGTAACCACAGAAACTACTGAACTGATTTAAAAAAATCTTTCATTGTTGCATAGCTTAGAGCTTCATGATCAATATAGGCTATTTTGCAACTTTAATTAACTTTAAGTAAGTGAGTTAAGCAACTTAAACTGTGACGATGTCGCATATTTTAGTTTATCGAGTGCATTACACTTTTTTTATAAGTCCTCTGGATGGTGTATTTTTTGGGCTAGAAGCACGATTCAACTTTTATATTTCATAGAAAGACGTGAAGTATAACATTCGATTCCAAAAACATTAAAAATTTGGATATATTCAAAATTTTCATTTTTGTACAGCTATTTCATATATTTGTTTTCATTCGACAGGTAGCGAATGAGTCATTATTTCCAATTACTCTGCGTACCGCACTCACGTATTACTGTCTCTTATCTCGGATATATATCAACTGTCTCTTTCTTTTACATCGGTATCCTTCTATGCATTCTATTCAATTTTGTTAAATCGCAGGGACAAACATTTAAAACGTTGGGCATCGATTTAAGACAAGAGTGCTTCCTTCACTCATGGACAACTTTATGAACGGACTTTCTAGAGCTGGAAGTGCTGAAATACAATTTATTTTGCTGCCACAGAACAACAAAACCACAGATATTGATCATAGAGACGTTTTAAAATAATTTAACGAGCTCTACATTAGCTGCTGTGAAGCGAAGCGAGCGGGGGTTACTAGCAATTTAATAAAAGTTGAAGAAATCTGATTCAGCTAATTTTATCATCTATTTATTTGTGTAGGTATAATTTATTTAGCATTAGTTAAAACTATGAGGAGACGAAGGTTCCTGGTTCAAATCCTAATAAAGGTAGTTTTACTTTTATACGGATTTGAATACTAGACAGTGGTTACCGGTGTACTTTGGTGGTTGGGTTTCAATTAACCATACTCTCACAGAAATGGTCGGCCTGAGTCAGTGCAAGACTACACCTCATTTACACGTCATTCACATCATTCTCATCTCATTGGGTCATGGGGTTGCTTATTGTTCTGAATTGAACAGACTGCAACGTACACATGTTAGAGAATAAACAAATGAAAGTTAAATACTATAGATTTTCAGAAACACTACAATATACAGAGCAACAGTTAGTTTATTGAATTTTTCGCGTTAATTTTTAGAACGCCATAATGATTGTTTGTTTAATTCAAGCCTTAAACATTTCGGTATAATCTTATTTCACCCGGGCTACTGAATTTTAGGAGAAATATTTCACCAGTTACAATTCAGTAACGAAGCGTTTCCGGACTTACATGTATGTACATGAACTTTCTTTCTTACTTTTACGTTAAACAATCACTTTCTAAAGTGCAGTAGGGGAATTTTTCGAACACCTTGTATACGTGAAGGAGATAAACCTTGTGATGTAATGGTTCGTATTCCATAGCGTTGTTCTTATAACATTGTCTTTTTTTTAAATAAACCTCAGAAACTATTACAGCAATTGACTTGATTTTTTTAGGAGGTTTTCACATAACCACAATACAACTACTGATAGGAGAATTTTCAGTGGATTGTTTTAAAAGCCAGTTCTGGCTGTTTTGTTCATACTTGAGCACTGTATTATTTAATTATTTAGATTTATTAGACTTTTATAGCGTATTATTTTTAAATATTCTTTTTAGAAATCGTATAATTTCTAAAATAGTCACGGTTTTAAGCTCTAGCCGAACTTTTATATCTCTGTTATACTGTCTACTAAATAAAAGAACAGAACACCTACCCTAGGATATGGCTTTTAACCACAGTTGGGCAGGTCAATTTCTTCCACCCCGAATATTTTAAATTATTTGCACTCGATTTGCTAGTTCCAGGAATATATAAAAGTTGTGTTTCTTATCACATGATCAGCCAATTATCTGAATGAAGCAGTTAACAACACAAGAGGTAGAGTAAGAAAATACACCAGTCAGAGGAGCTACCTCCTCTGAGGGTAATTAACATCGTACAGCCAGACCCTGTAGTGAGTGAAGTGAAGTTGTCATTTTCAGGGTGAAAGTAGATGCTTTTCAGAGGGTTCGGCATGCTGATAAGCGTACTTTTCTACTCAGTGAGGAAGACAATGGTAAACCACCTCACTCTCGTTTTTCGGCTGATGACTTAACAAACAACAAGATATTATATTGGTAGAGGAATGACGTAATCGGTGCAACAACCAAATGCGCAGGATCGACATTTTTAAACTACTGACAGACAAGCAAAGAGATTAGAATAGTAGTAGAATTAGTAGTAGTGACAAAGAAGTAGTGACATAACAATTAGACAAAGATGAACAGAACAGAACGGTTTTTGATGTCCGATTTAGTATAGAATACCTTCACATTTCATCCCTTGATGTAAGACGCCGTACAGTAATGAGCCGCAATGGTCACAGAATGTCGGGCTGGCATACGTATGTACCTTGAACCGATGTTTCGTCCGAGAAGCCTAAAAAAACATCACTTTTTAACTCTTCTCCAAAATAGATTTACAGCACAACAAATAAATTATAAACAACATCAATTACAAATAAACAACAAAAATAAAAATGTAAAAGAAATATTTAAAAACAATTAAAACATACAAAACTATATTTTTAGATATAACAACTTAACCTAAATCTTATATCTGAACGATAACAGGAAAACACACAACGAGAAAGGCCAAGCCAGCAAATTTATCGTGAAAAATTTTTATAACAAGTCAAAAAGCATTCAAAATTAACGCCATTATTTAAATATGACACCTAAATAACAACAAATACATCTACTTCTCATTTAAAGTTATATGAAAACAAACGAAACACATTACATAAAAACATTTCTCTCATGAGACGACGCGTCTCATGGCTGGTTGCAATCTTTTCAAAAGAAAATACACGGTTACTTTATAAGATGGTAGGGATCATAAACAATATGCGCAGTGACAAGCCCCGCCCTCTGACGTCACTGGTCACCAGCGACAGCCGACGCACCTTACGTACCTTGTCGGTCTTGATGTCTACTAGTCTTAAGGGGGTAGTCAACTCAAGAAAATGATTTTTTTTTAAATTTTGATTGTTTTTTGCATTTATTTGAAGTTTAACATTTTCTAAACCACAGCATGTGTTTACTTAGTTTGTACGTTAACAAAGAGTTATAAAAACATCAGTTTAAAATAAAGCTCTGTAGCAAGACGAGTGAAATTATTCCTTAACATTTAAATTAAGTTTTCGGGAAATGTGTTTTTGCATGATTGTACATTCTTGCGAATTAAATATTTTGGTTTGTACTGGAGGTAGGCTATTTGGATATTTTTTTTCAAATGTTCATAATTTTTACTCTGTTATCTGTTGAATGATTATTAAAAAAAAACTTAGTAGGGGTTTAGTTAAAAAATAATGTGTGAATACATAAAATAATTTTTTGAAAATATGGTTTTTCTTCAATTAATTTCTGGTAAGAAAAAATACATACAATAGCATTCAACAGATAACAAACAGCAATTTTCTTTATTTTTTAACACAAAAATCACGTTGATATCTTTCTTGGTTCCCGAGATATTTGATTCCCCGTAAAAGCCCGCTTTTCCACCCCCACCCTTATATTAGGGGCTGTAATTATATTTTTGGCCTGGTTAAAGTGGTAGCTCATTACTAGCAAATTACTCTTTCATTTTAATTATATAATGATAAATTATAGCCTGTAGTTTTGATTTCCATTTTCTGGGTTGACTCCCTTAATACGGTCTATAATACTTTACTACTCTTTAATAATGGTGTGTTGTGCGATTGCCGGATGTTCTAATCATGATACATACTAAAAAAAGTTGGGCACTATAAGTTTTACCGTTTGCAAAGGCCATTAAAACTAGATTTAAGTGGAAAAATGCTTCCAAACGGACCGATTCATTTTCTGCTGATAGTGGCCGAGCGTGTTTAGTACATTTCGACGAATCGGATTATGTACGCGATTCAAAGTCCGAGTTGCTGCATCTTCCATTAAAACGTGTCTTAAAGACCAATTCAGTCCCACATTTAAATTTGCCGATTAGTAGTGCCGTTCTACGTCCGGTAAAAACGACTCGTAGTGAACGTAAAAATCGAGCAGAGAAACGATCCGCTTGTAAGAAAGTTTATGATAATTATTTTAAACTCATCATCAAATTACAACACAGACAGCTCACAAAATGAAAAGATAGCCGTAGAGAAAGGTAGGCCTCGTTTTAATGAAGAACCGCCAAATTTTAATGTTGCGCAGTCAGAGGAAACTGATCTTTTAAAACGTGAAATCGCCGAATTAAAAGAAGAAAACAAGTTACTTGAGAAAAACTTCAAGCCGCAAACGAAGAATTATTAAAATTAAAATTGATTTTCCGTGTAAACATACCTAAACCGGTATGTTTGTAAAAACAATGCAAAAATCCTACACTCACTACGCACCGGCGTTGTTGGGAGTTGTTGGAGACCAGCTACGTCACGTTATGTCTCACAGCAGTTGCACGGGACCACTACCGTCTAGTATAGTAACCGTGAGAAAATATTAAGAAATATCACAGACGAAGCCCACTTATCGTTCGTTAGAAATTAAAAAAATTACCTCTATACCTATAGCAAAAACCATAACTGATTTTTATACCCACTTTTTAAGAGGAATCCAATACCACAATTTTTTTTTGCCAATTTCCGACTTTGATTTCTTTACTTCCTGTTTGGACCACTTCCGGTACAAACCGGAACTTCAAATCCAATTCAGGCCCACTAACGTTTTGTGTAGATTACGAATCCGAGAACCATTTGTTGCTATCTCTTGTAGTTTGTGACATCTAGTGGACAAACGCCGGAAAATGATCGATAATTTTTTTTTTTTTTTTTTTTTTTTTTTTTTTTAGCTTTTATTTGTTATCGGGAACTCTACATGTTGCCAACTACCCAATTTGATCGCTGCTTTCTGATGTTTTTTTTCACGTAGATTAGACATGAGTTTGAACAGGGACCCGCAGTAGAGTTTGTTCATGGATGGCTGTCAACTGGTCACCATACAAAGTCGCTAGTCCAACCGGTATTACTTAACAAAAAATAGCGACTTTGTACCAGCTGACTGACTGGGCTGGCCCGAAGGCAGACAAAATTTTTAAAAAAATTTCCACCAGTTACTGTTATTATTAATATACAATTACTATTTACACCCCCGTCGGGTTGGTATTGTGTCATCGCGAATCAGCTAATTAATTAATTATCAGCTAATTACGTTACTTTTAAAATAGTGATCTGAATACTAGACAGTGGTTGCCGGTGTTCTCTGATGGCTGGGAATCAATTAACCATACTCTCTCACCCTGTAAAATACTAACCTCATTTACAGGTCGTATATGTCATTGTCATGTGTCATTGGGTATAGGTATCAGACGAACTAATGTCCCATAGCCGAGCGAGTGAGAGAGAGATATGTGGCATAACTACGCATGCGCTCAAAGGTCTTTACCGTTATAATCCAAATCTGAAAACATACTACAGTCGTTATATTGCTTGTTAGTTTACTGCATGCATAAACGCTTGCTCACAACAATGAGTAAAATTAAAGACAATGTTATTGGAACAGCGCGTATGGCTTGTGCGAGTGAGAGCGTTATGCATTGTCTCACTCCCACGACTAGGGGACATTAGTTCATCTGAATACTGTACAATCTGACAACGCTGGCAAACGTTCTAATTGGTCTAAATGTGTGGAACAGCGGAGCTCATCAACCGTGAAAAGCATATTAGTCACAGTTATCTTCTTCGTGAGTAATGAATTTCATTCTATAGCCGGACCCTGTGGTGAATGAAGTGAAGGTGTCATTTGCAGAGTGGAAAGTAGATGCTCTTCATAGGGACTGGTATGCTGATAACCATACTTTTCCACTCCGCGAGGAAGGAGATGTAAACCACCTCACTCCTTATTTTACTTAGTGAACCCTCTAGAAATTCAAACCAGCCTTTCGGCTGTTAACCTAAACAACAACAGTTCAATTATTCCGTACAAAAATATTGTGTAGTTATGCTAAATATAACTACACATGCGCTCAAAGGTCTTTACCGTTTTAATCCACATCTGAAAACATACTACAGTCGCTATCTTGGTTGTTAGTTTACTGCACGCATAAACGCTTGCTCACAACAATGAGTAAAATTAAAGACGATGTTATTGGAACAGCGCGTATGGCTTGTGCGAGTGAGAGCGTTATGCATTGTCTCATTCCCACGGCTAGGGGACATTAGTTCATCTGAATACTGCACATTCGGTTGCTTATTGTTCTTACATTTGCTTTGGTTTTTATTATTAAAATTCAAAACTGTTTATAAAATGAGTGAATGAGATGATTATGAAATGAGGCTAAACCACGCTTTAACTCTTAGAGGAGATCACCACTCAACAATAGGTCCGAGCTGGAAATTTTCCATAAATGGTTCAAATTATTTTGTGCACTAACGGAAATTACATTTTAAAAAATGTAGATCACCACTCAACAGTGGGTCCGAGCTGGAAATTTTCCATAAATGGTTCAAATTATTTTGTGCACTAACGGGAATTGCATTTAAAAAAATGTTCTCCCAACTCCAACGTCCGTGTAAACGTCTACGTGGATTTCCGGGAAGGTGTGGTAGGTATAGGTTGCGTACATTTTCACTGCTATGATGAGGTAATTTCTTCCGGAATCTTGTGTAAATTTCATGAAATAATTCGGTTACGTACGGGATTTTGAAATATTTGTGCAAAGAGTAATGTAATTGGTAACGTAATAGGGAGCATTCGTAATTTTCCGTAATAATTATCACTGAAATCGTTGGATTTTTTTAAAAATACGAACGTCTTAACAGTTCCATAGATTTGGGCGGAATTCATCCAAACAGGCCGTAAATAAGTTTTATAAATAAGAATTTTGATACACTGGTAATTTAGAACGTCTAGAAGGTAAAACGTAAAATCTTAAGGCATCCAGGTATTGCTCTATCAATAATAAAAGTTAATATTCAGAATGTGTTATAGAGGAAGGCGAAGGTTAGAATATTAAAAGCAAAGTAAAAAATATTAAGGTGTTGCAGATATGTAGATATGAAACGACTTGCGCAAGATAGAACAGCTTGGAGAACTGCATCAAACAAGTCTAGAGATTGATGACAAAAAAACCGGGTAAAGCCAGGACGGGAACTAGTTACTTACACGGCCGATTATGAAAGTTGTGTGCATGATTTTATTGTGACGCAACTGTCCACCCCAGCCCGTTAAAACCAGTCGAAAAATGTGGAGGGGGTATGTCATTCCATCGCAGCCGGTCGCCAATTTGCTCCGAACTGTCTGAGAGGAAAGACGTGGCTCCGTGTGTGTGTGTGTTTTCGATTTTGTAACACGGCACGATGGAGCGTTCGTTTAAACAGCGATACGCCATTACGTTTTTCGTGTGGCTTGAAAAGAATGCAACCGAAACATTCCAGATGGTTCTAGAGGCCTTTAAGGTCACAGTCCGGGAGTTGGCACAAGGCGTTCATGGAGGGCCGGGAGGAGATCGACGACGAACCCCGTTCTGGACGCCCAACAACGGCCAGAACCGATGACAACATAAATCGTGTGCTAGAAGTTTTGCGTTCCGACCGTCGATTGAGCATCCAGCACATCGGTGACGCCATAAACATGTCCACATTTGCGGTACATGCGATAGTGGCCGACCATCTACAAATACACGGTCTTCGTCGTTATAGACACTGAAGTCACGAGATTGCCTTTTGCGTATGGATGGGCTGTGAGGAAGGGAAGTGAAAATATGACAGTGCTGCCAACCTCAACAGTAAGACACTACTCGTACATTTCACTACCGTGCAGTTTCTGCATACATTTCGTAAGCTGTGGTTTAATCCTAGAAAATTTTCTTCATAAACCTTATGAGAAATAAATCTGACCTGTAATACTGCCTATTGCTTAATTACACGACTAGAAATGTTTGATTTACTGTAATTACCAGCTACCTTATTCCATTGAAACAATTTTTTTACGAATGAATCACCTTCTTTACGATCGCTGTCATCGGCGTCTTCACTATCAGTCTCACTAGTCTACCTAACCGCTTCCTTTTTTTACCACGTGTCAACAAAAATGTTGAAGAATAGCTTCTTCACGTCTTTAATTTCCTTCTTTATTTTTCGAATTGTGGAAAGAGAAACATAACAATAATTAGCCACTCGCTCATGGCTTTTGTTAAGAGGCATTGAAAGGCATTTTTGTTTAGTTTCAACTTCTCAGCAATTTATTACACTGCATTTTACATTTCGTTCAGCACTGTGAATAGTCTGCCCAAATTTTTGAGAAACTAACATTTCTGTTTATGGTAACAAACAGTTATATTCGTACCGTTAACCTACAAAAGGTTCCGCGATATACTGAATAGGCTATGCTCTGGATATAGTGTAAGTTGTTATGTTTATGTACTGAAATTAAAGCAGTCGCGCATGCGCACTGATGCTGTTCCCCCTTTACCGCTCATTGCAAACAAGGGCAAACTCGTGACTCAAGTGACTATACCAACTTCCTGGCCCGAAGCAACACCTTGGTGGTCCCCCAGCCCCCTTACAGTCCCGACTTGGCTTCGTGCGACTTTTTTTGTTTCCCCGACTGAACAGAGAACTGAAAGCTAAGCATTGGGACTCCGTGGAAAACATCTAACAGCATGTTACATAGTTTCTAATAGACATTCTTGTCGAGAAGTTTCAGGGTGGGTGCCTTCCAGGCGTGGCAGACACGTCTCCGCAAGTGTATTTATGCAGGGGGAGAGCATTTCGAAGAATTTTAAGCGTTTGTACCAGTACGATCAATAAATCTATTTTTCATAGAAAATACGCATCAGTTCCATAATGGACCCTGTATATATGCTATGAGATCTTAGTGTGGTAGTAACTAACGAATTTAACACAGTGTCATTAATGTAAACTAATCAGTTTTTATCTTGACTACTACTACTACACTCTCTTAAAAATGCAGTCAACAAAAACAACCACAAATTTCTAATAGCTAATTAATTAATAATAATAATGGATGACTTTTAAGGAAGTTTAAAAAAAGTCGATGGCTTTAAAAATGAATGAAATGTTGAAAAACGAGGGCAAACGATTAACTTTGAATTAAATGGGGTTAGAGAGATGCATCACAAGTGATTGCATTGTTCCAAATGAAGTAGAATTTCTAAAGTTCCGTGATGTCACTGAC
The DNA here is from genome assembly GCA_035578175.1 of Catonia carolina. Taxonomy (NCBI): domain Eukaryota; kingdom Metazoa; phylum Arthropoda; class Insecta; order Hemiptera; family Achilidae; genus Catonia; species Catonia carolina. The sequence continues at coordinate 9,800,896 of JAQMRL010000004.1, forward strand.
CAAAAAAAAGTGCCACAATATTTCATTCGATTCAATTTAATTCCGTCCTTCAACTGACCTACCCCAAAGCCTAGGGAGTGAGAGGGATGGGGAGGAGGAAGGTACACTAGATACGTCCAATGATTGATGACGCTTTAATTGACGGTCGCTACGTCACTCCATTTCTAACCGTAATTTTCTGATACGTCTCTTCGCTACTAACTTTTTTTTTGCACGGGTGACAAATTTCGCCGGTTCTTTTTTTACACTTAACCTGAATTTGATTCAATAAATTAAACCAATAAAAACGAAACGAATCTATACACAAGTTAAATCACTTAACTATGAGCAACAACTCTAAATGAAATGGACCAATTACAAAGCGGTATTTACAAACACCTGGTGTATCACACTCACACAACCTTCTGTTGCCAATGTAACTAATAAAAAAACATAACCTAATGTCAAGTGTAGGACACGGGAAATCACTAATAGACGCTAAACTAAGCACGATGAAAAACCGCTTCAAATAACACTTGAAAGTAATTAAATTTTCTATAATTTTGATTTTGCCCAAGAAAGGGTAATGGAGTGTTACATTATTTGCACTCGATCTGCTAGTTCCGAGGCTACAAAAAATAAATTTGTTTCTTATCACATGGCCAGCCAATTTAACAGTGGACTAAAGCATTTAAGACTAATGAATTTCATTATACAGCCAGACCCAACGGTGAATAAAGGGAAGGTGTCATTATCAGGGTGGAAATGAGGTGCTTTTCAGAGCGCCCGGTATGCTGATAAGCATACTTTTTCACTCAGTAAGGAAGTCACGTCACTCCTTACTTTAATCAGTAAAGCCTTTAGCAGTTCAAACCAGCCTATCGGCTGATGACCTAAACAACAACAATTTCTTCGTCTTCTTGTCGCGCCTATCCGGTTTGGATGTTGAAGACTACCATGGTTCTAGTTTCACCTTATCAGTCGCATCCGGAATAACGAGGAGCTCTTACCGAACCAGCAAATTCTTCTAGAGTCTGTCTACGCTAAGAGTACTCCGACGTAGGCAACCAGGAACACAAGTGAGCATGCGCATTAATTAAAAATACGCACAGCATGATAAAAAACAAAATTCTATATAACACTTATTTGCTCTAAGCTTAACATTATAATGAAAACACGTTCAATTCATCTCTGTTAATAACTAAAACTTTTACTATTGTTACTCTTACATTGTTATTTTTCGTTACATTATTTACTATTATTACATCATTATTTATGATTAGTAGGTTTTTAATAAAGACTCAGTTATTTTTTAAATTTATTTATTTAACGTCGCATCAACTACAACGGTCATTAGCGACGACGTTGGGGTGTAACTATTGTACAATGGAGGATGAAATGATTTTTTGTAACGCATGAAAAAATTCCGTGCCTGAGTGGGATTCAAACCCAGGACCGCATGATGAGAGGCGAGCACGTTACCAACTGCGCCAATGCGGCCGGCTAGCCGGCCAATGAAAAATAAAACTGAGTCTAGACTCAGTTTTATTTTTGGTCACAAGTAATAATATAAGACTAATGCGATTGAATTACAGCAGGAGAGTAAACAATTCCAGTGATTCGTTGTTTATCATTTCAGATTGTTTACTTCATATCATTAAAATTAATGTCTGTGACTAGTTTAACACAACTGTTTGCACTTGCCCGTGTTGAACTAATTTTTTTGCTTCATTAGTTATCTTTTGATATTGTATCGGTTCGTTTCGATTTTTTTCGTAGACTGAAGTTTTGTAAGCTTTGTTTTGTTAACATGCGTGATAGTGAATATGTTGAGGTTTTGAAACAAAGCGGCTACCATTAAAAAGTAGAAAAATTGTTTTGTTAAATGTAATGGTTCAAATAATTAATTAAGGAGTCTCTTTATGAAACTACAATAATTACACGTAATCTGAACGGTATACTTGAAAACGCTTAAAGGATTATGTTCATATTAGCTGGATGTAGATTGTAGATTTTTATGATTATGATGGAACGTAGTGCAAGCTAACTGTCAGGCGGAGAGGTAGATACGCGCTAACTAATGTAAAACTTTCGTTTACAACCAATAGGCGCTTGCCTCGGGCGGAGTACTCTTACAGTAGATCGACTATACTAAAAATATTGAGTCAAGAGAATGCCTTTTGCGTATGGATGGGCAGGGAGGAAGGGAATGCCTTCCTTTCCAAGAAATCTGACAAGTGCTGCCAACCTCAACAGTGAGACACTATATTCTACAACCGTGCAACTGTGGCGTTCATTAACCTCATCTTGCCTTTTAATTAACATACTTGGTTGTGACTGACAATTTTTCTATTTAAACCCCGTTTCCTTTAACATTTTTCTTAACGTAGTACAACGTTTCCAAATAAAATTTAGCTTTTCTTTCAAAACCGGTACTAACTTTTCACACGTCGGTATCACTTTCCTATTGATATAACCGTTTCCAATTTCTGATCAGATGTCAAAAAACTGTAGATGAAGAATTCTGTAGGAGAAATCTTCACTGTCTTTAACTTCCTTCTTTATTTCAGTTGTGGAATGAGAAAGATCACAGTAGTTAGCCGCTCGCTCACGGCTTTTGTTAGGACCAATCTGCACTTAGCACAACTTTCAGAAAACTGTAAAGTTAAAATGAAAGATTTGGTAGGCTTGAAATAAATGTTATATTGTAAAACAAATTATATGATAAATAAAAAATTCATTAAATTACTTTGTTAAAAGTAATTTGCAGCTGCAAAACAGTTAAGCCTCAACCAACTCAGTTTTTTCCGTATCAAACTATGTTTATCCTCGAAACTATATTCCAATGAAATGAATACTTCCTTCTGATTGATCATTTTGGAGATTGGCAATTTTGATCCTAACCCTATAATGGAGAAAGGTTGTTTTGATTCTAACTCTGGTTTTACACAAAAAAAATGACTGATTTCTTGCCTGTTCTGATCGAAAACGATTTTACCGCTAAAAATAGCAATGAATTTACTTTTAAGATAACACTTGACTAAAGCGTTAGTTAGCGAACTATAATTCACAAAAAATTACAGTAATACTAGACGGTTCACATAACATCTGAGGAGCCGTAATTTGGTGCTCAATTTTAGGTCATGGCACCAAAACACTGCACAAATTGCATTAAAAACCCCCTATGGCCTTTTTAATACGACACCGTATCTACTGCGAGTATTAATGAGGTTAGACAAGAGAAATATGTCGCAGAGTCATCGAGTGGTGTAAAGTTGGGATACTGTTGAAACGGGGCACGAGTGACACATACTTCCAGACATGTTCAGTGGTTATGAAAAGGATAAAGTCTGCTTTATTATTTATAACGCATACAGTGCTGTGGGATAAATAAAATAATGATTACTACAAAGAATAATATTGTATAGATATAGAAGAACAACATGTTTATCAGAACAAATAACTTATAGAATACACAATATGGAATAAAGAATATGCAGAGTGGACGTGATCTGAATCTGTAGATAAAAATGTGCAGAGAATATCGTTTGTAATAGTAATAGTAAAAGTAATAATAATAATAGTAACAACGAATAAAAAATGATGTGTGTAAGCCATGTGAAGCTGTACAATCTTCAGCTGCACCACGATTTTTGCTTTCTTTTGCCTTGTATGAAATATATGTATACCGTGCTTCCCAACAAATCTGACGTATAAGGAAATAAACATTGGACAATGTACTGGCAACATTAATTTAACTACAAGGGTGTAATCTAACTTTTATTACTCCAGTCGTCAGGAAACGGAACAAAAATGAGTCTACACAATATTTTAGTAGCTAATACTTTAATTATTAATAAAAAAGGCTAACATTTTATTCAATTTGGATATAGCGCCGGTACTTACGTAAGAAGAAATTTCGCTAGTATTAGTGTCTGAACGTTAGCCGGGCGTGTAAAGAGATCACTTTATTTTTCATTTTTACTTCTTCTATATGAATATATAGGAAGAAAAGTATTTTTTTCATGTATATTTTTCGAAATCTAGTTTTCACCGGATCTACACGTTTCCAGACCCTCTGAACCCACACAAACATGTTTTTTAGCGATTGGTCTGTGTGTGTGTGTGTATGTGTGCGCGCGCGCGTGCGTGCGTGTGTGTGAACAAAATATCTCAAGAAAGGAACATCGTACGAACTTGAAACTTAAGTTAGATACCACTAGAGAATCCGACAAGAACATTTTCATCAAAATCGGTCAACCGGAAGTAGTAGTTTATTCGTGTCATTTTTCACTTTTTTGCAATTTTCTCAAAAACGACTCCAACGGTTTTTTAAAATTCACCTTTTAAACCGTTTAAAAATTTTAAACGTTTCAAAAGTCCTGTATGACAACATATGAAACACTGCCTAGCCACCGTTAAAGAAAAAAAACACTTTTAGAAATACGAAAGAACAATGACGCCTTCTCCCCGACGTGTATTGTGTTCACGTGAAATGACACCGTGGCTTGCCGTCTCATTTATTTCCTTAGACGAAGATGTAACTGGTTAGGGTGATAACAAAGATGTACTTCATACAGAAATACAAAGAGAGTGGTCGGTGGGGAGGGGAGAAAGATGGATTTTGGGGAAACTTGAGGAAATTAATGGGGGAAAGGGAATCGAGAAAAGTATTTCACATTGAAAAGTGAACTTCAAATAGACGGGGTGTTGGAGGATAAGTAAGCGAAACGGTTAGGTTGAAAGCAGAAAGCACTGCTGTCGGTGGTAGAAGTAAAGTTACGAGTTTAAACAGAACCAACGCGAACGGAAGCGAACGCTAATCATAGCACTAACATTTTCATTTAAATTTTAACGCGATCAATGCAAACGCTACACCACAAAAATGTCACTCCCCACTTTATCTTCTATTTAAATTGCAATACACGAAAATGTAATTCGCACAACATTTCTCCCGAATATTAATTACGCTTCTCGTACACCCATTTAAACAAATGAATTTGAAAATCAAATTCAAACAACACCATTTCTATACCGCCATTTGTAACAAATGACATACCGGGTTGGTCTAGAGATAAAGTCGTCGGAGTGAGTCACCTGTTTAACAACTGATTTTCGGGGACGAAAGTTCCTGGTTCAAATCCTAGTAAAAGTAGTTACCATTATGCAGATTTGAACAATACTAAACAGTTGTAACCGATGCACTTTGACGGTTGAGGTTAATTTAACCATACACGCTCAGGAATGATCGGCCTGGATCTGTACAGGATTACACCTCATTTACACGTGATACACAACATCCTCATCTCATTGGGTCATAGGGTTGCTTATTGTTCTGAATTGCACAAATTGCAACGTGCACAAATTAGGAATAATTTTTTTTTTAAATTGGTATGAAACACAAAAGTTTTCTTGCGAATGCAAATAATTAACAACATAACCTACCGTTAGTAATAAAAAAATAAAAATAAACAAAAAAATACCTAATTTTTTTTTTTTTTAATTTTATTTAACGTCGCATCAACTGCAATGGTCATTAGCGACGACGTTGGGGTGGAACTTTATGCGATGTAGGACGAAATGATTTTTTGTAACGTATGAAAATATGCCATGCCTGATTGGGATTTGAACCCAGGACCGCATGATGAAAGGCGAGCACGTTACCAACTGCGCCAATGCGGCCGGCAATACCTAATTTTAATCATGATGCACACCTTAAGCTTAATAATACGGGAAATAACTCTTTCACGCCTAAGTTAGGCTCTGTAGAGAAAAATGCTTTAACTAAAAATTGTAGATAATTTTATTTTCTATAAATTTATTTATGTACTTTTTTGCCGTTAAATGCATACTAAGGCCAAAATCAAAAAATCCATTTCTCTTACAGATTTTCATGAAGAAAAAACATAAAATCACTAATTACCGCTAAACTACTCGTTATACAAAGAAATGTTAAAAAAAGGTTTTAGGTTTTTAAATTTTCTACAACTTTGATTATGTACACTTTTGCCCTAAAATACATATTAAGGCCGGAATCCTTAAAAACCTTTTTTTTCTACGAGAGCATAGCCTCGTCAAGAATTTAAAGACTGGGCTACCCTATCTTGTAGAGCATAAGAAATGTGTAAATGAGGCGATTTTTAAAAAAATCGTAGGAGCCGTTTTTAAGAAAATTCGGAAAAATTGAAAAATTACACGAATAAACTACTACGTCCGGTTGACCAATTTTGATGAACTTGTTCGTGTTGAGTTCTCTAGTGGTAACTAACTAAAGTTTCAAGTTTCAACTTTGTACGATGTTTCGTTCTTGAGATATTTTGTTCACACACACAGACCAATCGCTAAAAACATTTTTTTTTTTTTGGGTGGTTCATGGGTCTGAAATCATGTAGATCCGGTCGAAACTCGATTTCGAAGAATTGACGAGAAAACAATACTTTCCTTACTTTCCTTCTAATACATTCATATAGTCAAGAGAACGAAAAAATAAAGAAGATAATAAAACTTAAAATTTTATGCATCCTACAGATGCTATAATAATATAAAACTCATAATGCCATGATAAAATATAATTCTTTTAGATGTAATAAGAGGCCTTCGGGCCAGCCCAGTCAGTCAGCTGGTAGAAAGTCGCTAATATTTGTTAAGTAACACCGGTTGGGCTAGCGACTTTGTATGGTGACCAGTTGACAGCCATCCATGAACAAACTCTACTGAGGGTCCCTGTTAAAACTCATGTCAAATCCAAGTCAAAAAAAAATACAGCAAAAAGGAGCGATCAAATTGGGTAGTTGTCAACAATGTACAGTTTCCGATAACAATAATAAAAAGCTAAAAAATAAAGATGTAATGATGCCATTCAATAATTGCAGAGAGCCCAACGGAGAGTTGTAAAAATTTCCAATAGCATCTCGGCACCATTTATTAAGGATAAGGGAGCGAGACAGGGATGTTGTCTCTCGCCTACTTTGTTTAAATTGTACTTATTTGGAGGATGTTCCGTGTAAATGGCAAAACAAGTGTGGATGTACGGGGGTATTCCGGCAGATGGTGAGTGCATACATTCTTAGCCGTTTGCCGATGACCAGGTGCTAATGGCGGGTGACAGGTATGGATGAGAAAACTTACTGAAACATATGAGGAAAATTGGACTGAAAATAAATTATAAGAAGATAAAATACCTGTCGGTACGAGCAGATTTCCGAATTAACCCTTTATAGGGCAGTACTACGGGGAAAAAATATACATGTTGTAAAATGTTAAATTTTGTTTTATAGGGCCTTGAATAATGTATTTTTAGTGCCATAACAGTAAGATATTTCTATTTTTTTATGTCCCTGATAAGTATACTTACCAAGAAATGTTTATTGAAATGGGAATCACAAAATATTTAGTGGTAAGAATGCTTATTAAATTAACTTGTAGCCCTATATAACAGAAAAATGTGGCTAATAACTTATCTTAACTTTACATCACCATGAATGCTTGCTTTCCCGTAAAAAACTGGAATTTTCTAAGCACTGTACAAAAGTAACAACAAAATAACATGGTAGCGTACGCTGGTATGAATCCTTACCACATTCGTGTAACTCAGAAAGTAAATGGTCGCTGCGCGGTAATTTCAATATGTGGATAGTCTACTTACCAGAAAACATCTATAAAACCATAAAATGCCAATAAGGTTCAATTGCATAGCTTATTCTTTAAAACAATCTACCTTATTCCCATTGGTAAGTATACCTACCACAGACCTATAAAGGGTTAATGGATCTGTAGTTAAAATGTGTGAGGAATAGCCTACAATTAATGAACAATTACTAAATTGGTCTACAATTTAAAAAAAATTAATTCCAAAAGACTCAGCTGTCGCTGATTTAAATGAAAATTGACTTACGTTATTAAATCTACTGCGAATCCAACGGTCCCGGCGCCGAATTCACAAAGTTACCGGTTGGCGAGATAACAAGGGGTTGCAAAATAAAAAAAGGTACGGCCTTGGGATTCAATGTACACAACAGAAACACTCTTACCTATACGCTGGCGTAATTTCAATAAAATTGGATGAGTAATTCCGAAGTTATAGGCTGATAAGTTTGCATAATCCGTCAAATGTTTTAAAAAACGAACATTTTTTATTGCAATGTCAATATCATTTTTAAAAAAAAACCAGACAAAATTTTCAAGTTTCCACAGTTTAACGCAGATTTAAACAGACATTAATTTAACACACAGCACGTTACAATCAATGTCATATTCTTTAAACAATTGAGCTTCAAACTCAGATCCCGATTATTTTTGACACGGTCATCAGAGGTTATTTTTGGTGGCAAGTTTTAAAATTATCACCCATCATTTTTCTATGTCCGTCCGTCACACCCACATGTCAGAATGAACAAGAGATAGCAACAAACGGTTTTCAAATTCATAATCTACAAAAAATGTTAATGGGCCTACATGGGAGTTTGATTCCGATTTCGACCGTAAGTGGCCCAAAACCAGAAATTAAGACATCAAAGTCGGAATTTGGAAACAAAAAAAGGGTCACTCGATTCGTTTTAACGAGTAGATACAGAAATTTTTGGGTTTGAAGTTCCGGTTACGGCCAAAAGTAGCGAAAAACCGGAAGTCGTGATATCAAAGTCGGAATTTGGAAATAAAAATAATGTCACTCGATTGCTGTTGAAGAGTAGATACAGAAATCAATAATGGTTTTTTGCCAAAAGTCAAAGGTAAGCGTTTTTAAAAATAGCCAGCAGTCATGAGACGCGCTGTCTCATGAAAGAGATTTTTCATAGTATTACATTGTTTACTAATGATTAAACATAAGTAATGTTTTATTATTTACATTGTAAAGTTGAAGTCGTGTGAGTGTTTCGCACCAGATTTGTTTCTTATTTTTCGATGTAGATTCATCTTCCGAGGTATTTTCGTTTCTCGGTGAATCACTCTGTTTGTGCAGTGAGTTACAGCGAATGGGAGTAAAAGAAGTAAAACTGGTGAATGCAGCACAAAGAGCAATAGATTTGTAAAGAAACAGTAGATCCGCTTTTCTCTAGATTTAATTAGCGTCAGTGAATCGAGTAATAAAGTGATATCAATCGCAATTATATGGGGAATACATCTTAGCCTTTAACTTGCCTTTCCCTCACCAAACCCACCTTCCTTCCACCCCTATTTTGTACCATTTAAAGCAGCTTTTAACTCCCCTATTCCAACCCAGGATCTCCCTTTCCTGGTCGTATCAAAAGGAAACTAACAGGTACGAATCCTACTTTGATGTTTTCAATGAAGGTCTAAACGTAAAGCCACGCAAAGTAAACTTTATACTCCTCCGTAATTACATGAATGACAGCCGGTGTATTTGTGTGCGAGCTAAAAGATTGAATGACACTGCAACAGAGAAATTTCACTAGGTTGCTAATACCTTAATAACACTGCCTCCTACCAAAGCCTACAATCTCCGTTACACCTTACAACGAAGAAATCAAGACAACTCACACCACAGCTGGGATCAAAGTGAAATTCGAGTACAATTTATTCCACCGCTTTCTTCCTATATGTGTGGTTGAGGTCATCAGCCGTAAGCCTGGTTTCAGTTACTAGAGGCATTACTAAGTAAATCAAGGAGTGAGGTGGTTTACAATTGCCTTCCTCACTGAATGAATAATTATGCTTCTCATCCTGCCAGGCCCTCCGAAAAACATCAAATTTCCACCCTGCAAATTACACCTTCACTTCATTCACCACAAGGTCGGGCTGCATAATGAAATTCATAACTTTCAGAGGAGATACCTGTGACTAGTGACTTTTACACCTATACGTTTTCTGTAATTAAATGCTTCAGTCATATAATTGACTGACCGTGTGATAAGAAACACAATTGTTTTTTGTAGCCCTGGAACGAGTAGATCGAATGCAAATAATTTAACACTCCGCTCATGTTTAATATTGTGTTATTAATTTTACATTGTTTACCCATGAATAAACACTGGTCAAACTGTTAATTATTTACATTAGCAAGAGAAAGTTCAAGATGCTCTTCATAGGGCCTGGTATGCTGATAAATATACTTTTCCACTCCGCGAGGAAGGAAATGTAAACCACCTCACTCTTTATTTTACTTAGTGAACCCTCTAGAAATTCAAACCAGCCTTTCGGCTGTTAACCTAAACAACAACAGTTCAATTATTCCGTACAAAATTATTGTACAAATTTGATTTACACATCACATTGTTTAACTATTTACTTACTAGTTGCAGGATTCTATTGGCAACGAATTATAGGTCATGTTAATGAAGCACATTTTTTTGTTTTTGTTGTGTTAGTCAAACTTTCTATCCAATTTAGACTGTCTCTTATGGTCATCTTCTTTAAATTACATGTTTAGTTAGTGAAAATTAGGTCGTTTATTCAACAACCTATATTATAATAATAAGCTAAATAACAAAATATTTTTGTCACCAATCTCTCAACTGGTTGATACAGTTCTTCAAGCTATTCTATCTCGCGCCAGCTGTTTCTTTTACATTTTTGATGAAGTGCCATCAGATAGGGCTTGTCCGCAGACCCGAGCGGAGGACTAGCTTATCTCCAGAATGTTTAACCAGAGAGGATGCCATCATTATCTTTTTCATATTTTAAAGTTCTCGAAGTTCTTGATGTTCTCGAACCTCTTGAACACCTGCATACACTAAGTAAGCCTAACCAGAATCATACATGAAGGAATTTCCCCACGATAATTTCAGTCAGACAGAAAAAGTTGTAGTTTCCTGTTGCTTTCAGCTTTTTGTTTGGAAGACTGAGTGCCCCACGCCATCTTCTGCCAGTGTGGGATGGCCAGCCCATACAGTTCGATTTACCATGAGATGTCATCATGCTGATGAGGGGTCCCACGGGTGCTAACAGTCCACAAAAAGTGAATGTATGGATAGGACACTAGCCTTCAATCCCGGCCGGTTCCCTTAAGCCTTTTGTAAAAGGAATTAAGGGGTTTCCTTACAGTTGACGACAGAAGCCCTTTACAGCCAAACAGAAATTAAAAATGTAATTTAGGGGAAATGACCATTAGACACATTCTAAGTCTAAATCCCACAGAAAGTTAGTCAATCAAAACCAAAACAAAAAAAGTGCTTCGCTAAGATGACCTAAAGGTCATGGAAAGGCACGGAAACCTTTAGGCAGACAATTATAATTCTTGCTAATAGAATCCTGGCGTGTTATAGAGAAAGGTGGTCCAGTAAGGCTTTGCTGGATAAGGAAAAAACACTACAAATTGTGAATGGACAAAACTGGGAAAAATTAGTTTCGTTTGTAAGGGCAGTCTTGATAAAATCGAAATTGTTTAATTCAGCCATTACAATTATTGATTGTTCTTTTTTGCCAACCTAGCAGACGGACTGGGGGTCTTTTGTCACTGTGGTAGATACATTTATCGGAAAATTGACATGGAAACAATACTTTCTATCTCTATATATTCATATAGGGCAAGAAAGTAAAAATTAAGTACCAATTACGAACAAACTTTGCAACTGTGTTATAGTTTGAAACTTGTTCACAATTTTCATACAAACTGACCAATGATTAATGAAAGGAGGGATCCGCTAATTGAATGGCAAACATTTAATTTATGAAGAAAGAGGCACAAACAAGTGTGCGAGTGTACAGAAAGCAAATAAAGCCCGTTAAATTATAAACAAATACGCGGCGTTTGTCTACCTGTCTGTTTGCCGTTTAGAAAAGGTAAGAGCCATCTAATTAATTAAAGGGCCTTAATTACACCTCCACTCATCGATTGTCATTCATTTATAATTATTAAAAGCCTATTTTCGCAATTGGCTTCTACTCCAAGGTACCGGGTTCGATTCCTGGTCAGGTCCATCATTTTCTCGTCACTCATTTTCATTATCATCTTTATCCAGCGTCTGCGGTACCAGAAATTGCAAAACAGTCAGACGTAAAACAAACAAAAAAATAACAGCCTATTTTTATTACAACGACGCGTTTGTAGTCGTCGTTACAATTTTTACCCATTTTTAAGGGGGATACTCAATGATGGTTTTTACTTTCTCTTGCCTGTATGAATATATAGGAAGGAAAGTATTGTTTTCATGTCAATTTTAAGAAATCGAGTTTTCACCGGATAAACACGTCTTCAGACCCCCTGAACCCAACCAAACATATTTTTAGCTATTGGTGTTTGTGTGTGTGAGTGTCTGTGAACAGAAAATCTCAAGAACGGAACATCGTACGAACTTGAAACTTAAGTTAGATACCACTAGATTCGACACGAACATTTTTATCAAAACCGATTTACCGTAGGTAGGTTATTCGTGTCATTTTTCACTTTTTGCGGTTTTCTCAAAAAAGTCTCGATTTTTTAAAAATTGCCTCATTTACTAAATATTTTATGCTCTACTAGATAGGTTAGGAGGGCCATATCTTCTGAAATTCTTGAAAACGCTGTTTTCTCGTAAAAACCTTGGTTTTTAAGATAGCGGCTTTAATATACATTTTAGCGCAAAAATGTATATAATAAAAGTAGTAGCGAAAAAACCTACAACTTTTATTTCAAACATTTTTTGTATAATGCTTAGTGAAGCAGTAATTAACGATTTTATGTATTTTTCTCACAAAAAAGTGTAAAAAAAACGATTATTTTTAAAGATTTCAGCCATAGTATGCATTTTACGACAAGAATGCATATAATTAAATTTATACGAAATTAAAAGACCTACAACTTTTATTTAGAGTATTTTTCTCTACAGAGCCTAGTTTACCGTGAAAGAGTGATTTTCCATACGTTTAAGCCAATCTGAGCTTGATTTTCATTTTGCGTCTTTAACTCACGATTAAAATAAGGCTATGTTTATTGAGGTTAGTTTTTTGTTTATTTCTAATGTTTTATTAGGTTATATACTACTAATGTTAGGTTATATTATTAATTATTTGCATTAACAAGAGAAAGTTATGTGAGTGTTTCACACCAGATTTTTAAATTTTATGCTTCACCAGATTAAATTGAAAAATTGTCAATCGCTTGAGAAAGCCGACAACTATAAGTGTGTCAAGTTTAATTTCCCTCTCTAACCAATCCTACGAAAAATGTACCTAAAAATAGGAAATTTAACATTGGCGGGATACAAAGTACAGTCTACCCTTTTAAGGAGTCGCCAATTTTTATAGTTAGAAATTTTTGAAAACACCACATGTTCCACTGTGAGTCAACAAACAACAACTATATTGATGAAATTAGTAGGCTATAAAGAGAATGAATATATTCATTTCTGTCCTTATTTTTTAATTATCTAGTATGAAACACTCACACGAATTTCTCTTGCCATTGTAAATAAAAATTAATAAATACATACATATATACAACACGGTTGTGAAACCAGCAGCATGGTATGCAAGCGAGACTTTAGCTTTGGATAAAAGAAACGAAATGGAAGACATCAAGAAAGAGGAAAGAGAGATAATCAGGAAATTTTTAGGACCAAGACAGACCAAAGATGGATACAGGTTACAGAAGATAGAAACGACAGAAAAATTTTCTAACATCGAAATCAGCATGAGAAAGAGACGAGCGAAATTCTACGGACACATGCAGAGATTACTGACACACCGATTAACAAGACAGATTCTCGATCAAATTACTAAGTGGCAATTAACAACAAACTGGGTAACACAAACCAAAGGTGATCTACAGAAGGCGAATATTGAAACAGAGGAAATTTTCGACAGAGATTCCTTTAGAATCAAAATCAAAATGGGAAGTTACACTAGAGCCAAAGGAACCGAAGCCATACAGGCCAAAATGGGATGAGGAGGGAAAAAACAACACAGCATAAGAATGAAACTGTATTGGCAAGATAAGAAAAACAAAAAATGAAAAACAAAACGAAGCAGTTGCTTAGCGTCTTCCATTTCAAGGGAGTATTCGCAAATAATAATAATAATTATTATTATTATATATATATATATATGTGTGTGTGTGTGTGTGTGTGTGTGTATGTATGTATGTATGTATATACATACAGTAAACCCTCAAACCCTCGTTATCCGCAGGGGTTACGTTCCGGAGGGTTACCGCGGTTAGTAAAACCGCGGATAATAATACCTTATATGAACGAAAAGATGGGGGTTACGTTCTAAAGGTAAAGTCCTGTAGTCGTTTTAAGTGTTTTATAGTTTTAGGAACATTTTACCATTATTGTAATCTATGAATATTTAATAAATAGGCCTACAGTAATGTACGCATAACGAATTTAAGTTGCTTTAAAATAGTTAGTTATGGCTGTTTGCTTCTTCTTCTTTTCAAACTCCTTGTGGACTTCTTCGTATGTTATCACCAGCTCCTGAGTCCTCTTTTGAATTGAAAAAAAGTCGCAATAGAGGCGATTTTCAATAGAATAGTAGGGCCGTTTCTTGAGAAAACCGCGTGAATGAAAATATTCGGGTCTCTTTATGGTAAACAACAGAAGTTGCAAGTTTTAAATTCGTACGATTTTCCGTTCTTAAAATTTTTGTTAACTCACAACTATACAGACCACATTACACAGACCAACCGATAAAAATGATTTTTTGGAAACCTGAAATGTGTAGCCTATTTCCGGTAACAACTCGATTTTGAAAAATCGACATGATAACAAAACTTTCCTTAGATATACCGGGTGAGCATAAAGTCTTGCCCTGATTATAAAAATTTATTGCAGAATAAGTGTTTGACATAATAATTTAAATTTGATGCTGTTACATACGTTAGTGTTAATAGTTTTTTTTAAGATTACTTACATTAGTAAACTTCAACGTGTGCCCCCTTGGTAGCTCGGAGAATGTCGAAGCGGTATTCCAGTTCCCGCCAGGTGTTTTGTAACATGTGTTCTGTCACAGTACCCACAGCAGCTTGTATCCTAGCCTTCAGTTCGTCAACGTCAGCAACTGGTGTGGCGAAGACTCTATCCTTGATATAGCCCCAGAAAAAAAAGTCAAGGGGAGTACTGTCTGGAGAGCGGGGTGGCCAGGGTGTTGGACCATCCCTTCCAATCCACCGATCCGGAAATGTTTCATCCAGGAAATTACGCACTATCAAAGCCCAGTGGGGCGGTGCCCCATCTTGCTGGAAAATTATCCATGGTTGATATTCTTCTAACTGTGGTGCAATGAAGTGTTGCAAAACATCTAAGTAAATGTTAGCGTTACTGGTGTTTTCCGTGATGAAACATTTCCGGATCGGTGGATTGGAAGGGATGGTCCAACACCCTGGCCACCCCGCTCTCCAGACATTACTCCCCTTGACGTTTTCTTCTGGGGCTATATCAAGGATAGAGTCTTCGCCACACCAGTTGCTGACGTTGACGAACTGAAGGCTAGGATACAAGCTGCTGTGGGTACTGTGACAGAACACATGTTACAAAACACCTGGCGGGAACTGGAATACCGCTTCGACATTCTCCGAGCTACCAAGGGAGCACACGTTGAAGTTTACTAATGTAAGTAATCTTAAAAAAAACTATTAACACTAACCTATGTAACAGCATCAAATTTAAATTATTATGTCAAACACTTATTCTGCAATAAATTTTTATAATCAGGGCAAGACTTTATGCTCACCAGTTATATTGATGTAGGGCAAGATGAACCTAATAAACAACTACTGAAAACTAATGGCCACGTGATTTCAGTAAATACGCGACGTTTATAGTGTTACTTTTCCGAAAATGTCGTCAGGTTGAAAAATAATAGTTTAAAATTTTCAGTTCAATCAAAGCAGTTGCTTATGCTTTTCCTCCTCCTTCATCATCTACTTCTCCTACTACGTCACTCAATGAAATTGGTCTTTCCGCCTTCTCTTTAGTCCCAGATCCCTTATGAGGCTGATATTTCTCACTTGGTGGTGGGAGTGTCACGTGATCCCACCAATTCTCTCTATATTCCGCTCCCTGAAGTCTCAATTCGTGTGCATGTATGAGTGTCTTGTCTCGCTACCAAAGAAACAGGCACCAAGACAAATAATCGGATTATCTCGACAGAAAAAAATATTTTTGGTTTATCTAGTCGTTCTTTAGGTCAACAGCTAACTTTTTTTAGCAGCTAACAGCTAACGATTTGAAACTCCAGAGGCTTTGGACTAAGTAAAACGAGGAGTAATGTGATTTACAATTGCCTTCCTCACTAAGTACAAAAGTATGGTTATCAGCATTGCAGGCGCTCTGAAAAGCATTTACTTTCCACCCTGCAAATGACACCTTCACTTCGTTCACTACATGGTCTGACACTGTAATAACAATTCCATCACTCTTCAAAGAGATAACTGTGACTAGTGTGTTTTACATCTGTACCTCTTCTGTTCTTGAATGCTTCAGTCATACAGTCATTCAGGCTGACCATGTGATAAGAAACACAACTATTTTTTGGTAGCCCTAGAGCTAGCAGATCGAATGCAAACAATTTTACAATCCATCTGCCTGTTATGGGCCATAAACTTACATAACACGGTTTAAAAATGTCATTGAATGTAATAAAAACAAAAATAAGATGTTTCTCGGACGACATCTGGAAACCCGTCCCGAAAGAGGAAGTCTACAGAAATTCAAAACCATTAGCGGATCGGATGAGGAAGAAGAGAATTTATTTCTTTGGACATCTCTTGAGGATCGACTCCTCCAGAATCTCCGCATAAATCATTAACTTTTTCCTAAACAGAAAATCTTAACCCCACTGGCCAAAAGACATTAAACGGAGCATGAACGAACTACAAATCTTACTTGAAGACGTGAAAGCAAAATCCGGAAATCACCACAAACTGAAGGACTAGGTACCAGTTATGTCATTCCATTCCTATTACTGAATAAATACAGAAATCACTTTTGGTTAATACATTTGGGTTAAAAAAATCTGGTGTGAAACACTTAAACAACTTTTTCTTACCAATGCAAATAATGACCAATATAACCTAACATTAGTAATACAACATTAGAAATAAACAAAAAATAAACCTCAAAAACATAACCTAATTTTAATCATATATGAAAGACGCAAAATGAAAATCAACCTCAGTTTGGCTTTAAAATACGGAAAATCGCTCTTTCACGCTAAACTAGGCACTGTACAAAATAAAATGCTTTCAATAAAAGCTGTAGATCTTTTAATTTACTATAAATTTAATTATATGCACTTTTGGCGTAAAATGCATACCAAGGCCGAAATCTTTAAAAAAAATTGATTTTTCACAAGTTTTCGAGAGAAAAAACAGAAAATCGCTAGTTACCGCTAAACTAAGCGTTATACAAATAAATGTTTTAAATAAAAGTTGTACGATTTTAAATTCTCTACATTTTTTATTTTATACATTTAAGCGCTAAAATGCATATTAAGGCCGTAATCTTAAAAAGTTAATTTTTTTACGTAAAAACAGCCTCACCAAGAATTTCAGCAAACATAACGCCTAATCTACCTTGTAGAGCATAAAAAATTAAGTAAACCAGGCGATTTTTAAAAAAAATCGTAGGACCAGTTTTTGAGAAAATCGCAAAAACGTGAAAAATTACACGAATAAACTACTACTTCAGGTTGACCAATTTTGATGAAAATGTTTGTGTCGGGTCCGGTAGTGGTATGTAAAGTTTCAAGTTCGTACGATGTTCCGTTCTTGAGATATTCTGTTTACACCCACGCGCGCGCGCGCGCACACACACACACACACACACACACACAGACCAATCGCTTAAAACATGTTTTTTGGGTTCAGAAGGTCTGAAAACGTGTAGATCCGGTGAAAACTCGATTTCGAAAAATCGACATGAAAACAATACTTTCCTTCCTATATATTCATATAGGCACGAGAAGGTAAAAAAATTAAATGTCTGTGTATGGACCGTGCGATCGATGGCTGGTAAGGAGATGGAGTCGCTTATGCTCTCTAGAATGATAACACACGAGCGTGCGCACGATTTTAGTACATTCTCACTTCGTAGTAAGATATGAAGAGTTGTAGCTGAATGTAATATATTATCGGGGGTAGACTGAAAATTGCTTAAAAATTATTATAAATAAAGATTATGTTTTAAAACGTAAATAGAGTGTATGTTAAAAATGACTTTTCGGTCATTCACCGATGTTAAGTGATCCTCCTTGACGTAGTTACCTAAATGAGAAAAAAAAAACACTTCGAAACTTACCGGGTACTGCAATCCAACAGTACCTTAATGCTGAAGGGCACCCTCGAGAAAATCGGCCCCTATAAGCCAAAAATGGCTTTATTAATAGTTTTCGCTTGGTATAGCGATCGCCTCCACCACTGAGTTTTTAGGATAAAAACTAGAAACCTGTAAAACTATGGCTAACTACGGAAGACACATTGATAAAGGGGTTTTATAACTTTCTAACTAGAAAGTTTCTCTTGACGAGCTCAGATGCTGAACAACATGAGTCCTTAAAAGAACTCTCGCCTGTGGAATTGCGAGTGAAGGTACAAAGGTATTCAGCTCACGGAATCCAATATCCAGTGGAGAAATCCATTCATGGATCACATACAAGACAATTTTGTTAAATTCCAAACCTTCAGTTCGAAACCAGTTATGCTACCACATCACAATATGTTGATTCCACATGAAACCAACTATTATAGGCACACAGTGGAGTGTACTAATTTGTATATTAAAAATTAAAATAAAACATTGCAGTTAGATGTGTCAATGTTTTCAAGCTCTTAGCAGAAACACAGGTGGTATACGGATGGTATCATTTCCGTAAAATTCTGTTGCTGACTTGAATACTCAGCATTGGTAAAACTAACTACAACTAACTTAACTAGGAATTAGGAAAATATTAAAAACTATGAGGCATTTTAATTGAGGTTAATTAATTTTATTTTATTTTATTTTTTTTTTTTAATTATTTTTTAAAAGTAATTCAAATTAAAGATATTTTATATATGCTTTTATATTTTTAAATTCAAGTTTTTTTAAGTTTTTTATAAATATAAAACCTAGTACGAAATTTATAAAATGGGGTTATCCATTTATCTTTAAGAAAAAAAATTTTTAAAATACAAGTTAATTTATTTTATAATTAAAAAAAAACAAAAATATACTTAAAATGTTTTAACAAAACAAAACAAAGATAAACAAGACTTAGTACAAATATTTTTTTATTATTTTGATTTTAGATAACCTTTGCTGCTTTTATATATCTAATTTAAAACAAATTGGTTTGATTCTGTAAAATTAACTAACCCGAAAAAAAAAATATATATAATAACCCTAACTAAATATTTATTCCTAACACTAACCATGGTTACTAGCCTACATAATTAGCTTCATTTTATTGTATTTATTATCTTAAACTCTAATATTTAAATTTATATTTTATTTTACATATTTAATGGTTTAATGTTTTTTTTTTCGCCTCATGATTATAAATGTACTTTACATTAAAAAATAATAAATATATTATATTTACCTTATAAAATTTCCATAGCACATAACCACACAACGGCAGAAAACGAACTCACCAGTTTTTTAGAGACACAAAATTGACCGGGGAGAAAAACGTACAGAAACAGTAGTGGGGTTGACCAATCAGAATCAAAAAAACCGAGAGGAAAAGTAACGAAAGTTGTGATTGGTTTTAGGAAAAAGGCTGTATTTGCTGAAAAACACATACAGCCTGCAGGAGGGGAAAGAGGAGAGGTTCTTGGAAATGAACTACAAAACAACATATTTTTTTCTAATTTTTCCCAGGGTAAAAAGAGCAAACTAAGGGTTTCACATAAGAGAAAGATTTAGGCCAAAAAGGCCACAAAGTTCCCAGGGTATTAGGATGGACGGATCGTGTAAAACAGTATGAGAAAACCAAGGCCTAAAGACTAGTAGGAATGAAAAACAACTTGAATAGAACTACCGAGTTGACAAATAAAATCTAACTAAGATTCCATTGTAATAAGAATTACAATTCTTTCTTTTATTAATACAAGATTAAAAATGTTCTAATAAGCCAAAGAGCACGCATACGTAAAATTTATTTAAAAAAATCGAAAACAGGAATAGTAAGGTGAAACCTTACACTCCCCCAGCTCTGGTATTGAAAAACCCGAAGACAGTGGCCAGAGGGAAAAAAAAATTGTTACCAGGCTCGAATGTAATATTTGTGATTGAAAGGGAAAACAAATCTGTTATTTACAATCACTCTTCCTTGGCATTTTAAAAATTAAAAAAAAACTTTGACTCAACATTGTGTGGGTGTGTGCTGTGATACCAATATATTAGCAAAGTATTACCATTGATAACCTATCCTAATCTGCAGTATCCATCCAGGTGAAGAGACTAAAAAAAGTTGTGACCAACGAGAAAGGCCATAAACTAACAATTATGCCAAGTGACATCTAAAGCAAAAAAAAAATTCCTATTCCAGGGTTAAAGAAGATAAGTTGAAATAAGTAAATATTTATACATGTCTTTCACTGTGGATGATGACTGTAGATTGTAGATTGCACGTGCATTATGATCTGAGAATGCAAAGAGTTTTTAACAATATATATATATATGTAACCTAATATATGAATAAAATGAAGCTAACTTAATATCAATACAGATTCAAAACTAAAATAAAATATTAGCTACCTTTAAAAAAACTTGAGGCAAAAAGATCTTAATCAAAATTCCTAAGGTTTTAAATCTAAAAATAGAAACAAATTAAAGTTAAGTAGTATTTAAGTAGTATAATTATTATTAAAATCATTATTTTTTTTTTTTTTTTTTTTTTAAGCCCTATGATTATAGATACAGTCCGCTTAAAATTGTTTTAAACAATCACGTAAATATTCAAACATTTTAATTATAATTATGTTATTGTTTTCATATTATTTTTTTTGTTTAATAAATTTCAATCCAATCTGTGTAATTGGATTTGGGTGGGTCTATTTTTAACTTTAGCTTCTAAAATCTTTATTTTAATGTTCAAATAAACAATTAATATAACAATGATTACTAGAACGGAATAAACAATCCATTTTGTGAATTGATCGTTGAGAAGTATGTCTTTCCAAACGTTTGGCAATGTACTTTCTTGAAAAACTGATTCTGGTACATGATCGGAGATAGAAATTTGGGGAAAGGTTAGGTTCCATTTATGATTTATCAGGTCTGATAAGGAGGAAGTGGAAGGATAGAAGTCCGAATGAGGGAATGAAAACTTGTAATGGGTGAAAGTGGACCAGGGTGCGGGGAGTAGATGGGCTACCGCTGGCGAATTCGGAGTTCTAGAGTCACAAGGTGTGATTTTATCTATGATGATGTGATGATCTTCTAACACTTCACATTCACATGGGACCTGAATATCCAATGCGCCTGTAACGTTGACTGGAAGTTCTATTGTCGTAGATGGACAGACCAATCGGGTGTTTTGCTGTGCGTTAGTTATATAAAATCGTGACACCTGAACTTCGGTAATATACACTTCGGTTGTTCGTTTGTGGCAAATAAAGTGACATTTTTGCATTAGGCTTTGTAACGAGCCATCTGTAAGTATTTGCTTGATGCACTTGGTGTTTAGGCTGGAGTGTTGCTGAAATCTTGGGATGTAGCATAACTTATCACTTTGTAAATCGCATGAGGTGGATGGAGAAATGGTACGTACTCGTTGTTCACTTAAGATGATGTAGAGGTGTTGAGTATCTAATGAACAAATTTGGTTATTCCAGACTAGTGGAATCGGTGACACTTTGACCAGGGCATGCGATGCGGCTGTCTTAGCGATTGGAACTTGTAGTTTGAGAACAATTCTTGTAGTTGAGAAAACACAAGTCGTAATAGGCTTTTCGTAATATAAATGAAGGTTTTGTATTGGCAGTACTAATTGCTGTTTGTTTTTCATTAGTTGTGTCGATAATTTTTCCAGATCGGACTGTAACGTAATGGGTGTTACCAGTTCGCGAGGAAGCATCTTCTGTCTACATGAGGTTTGAACTGACGTCATGTGAGAGTAGTATGTGTTTAGAAATGATTGCCAATTAATATTATGAAGTACAGCCAAGATGTTATATATTTGTAGAATTTCAGTGTTTTCCGTATCCTGTATTATTTTTCCATAATAGTGTAGTTCCTCTTCTGTTTCTTTTAGAATTGACTGAACGCGATTTGTAACGGTGTCCATGTTGTGGGTTGTCTTGATTAGGTCTTGGTGATCCGAATGTATCGTTTTTGTAAGTTGATTGTAGTGATCTGTTAAATATTTCTCGTTGTAATATGTTTGATGAAGTTGATTCTCTGTGGCAGTACCGCAGCAAAAATTTAGAAATTCGCCAATGAAATCTAAAGCTCTTCTTGGTCGTTGCTGATCCAAATTAGATATTGGTAGTCCTGTTGTGAATAGGATGTTCAAAGTAGCATTCGACAGTGTCGTGATGCGCTTAAACAGTTGGCAGGCGGGAGATGTGCTGTTTCTGTCGTGAATCGCTGAGGCAAAATCATGGTGAAAATCTTGAAGTGGTTCAGCGGGTTTTCTTGGTAAGGAAAATTGTTCTAGGGGGTTATTATTTAGGGATTGGGAAACGTTTATAAGTTGAGATAAGTTCGGGAAAGGACAGGTTAAGTTTTGAAACATTGTTGAGTTTTGAGGTAAATCGGGATGGGAATCGAAGGGGAGAATGTACATTAACGGGACGGAAGAATCATACAGGTAAACATTGGAAATATTTTTTATGTGAAAACCAGAAAATAAATTAACTACTTTGTCTGCCGAAACAAAGTTTTGCCCAACAAGTGATGTAGAAGCAAAAAGAAAAAATATTTTTATACTGGAAGCCATAATCTTCAACGATCTTACAAATATAATAAAATTTAAAAAATGATATCCTTGGTTAAATTAGTGAAATGTTGAAAAATAACGTAATATATCTTAAGCTTAATTATTAAGTGAAATTACCCTAAATATCTTATCTTATTACTAAATTTATGATTTTTATTAGCCTTATTACTAAAGTTACTACTATGTAGAATTGAATTAAAATTCGTTGTAAGAACGACGGTTTTTGTTTTGTGAACTTAATTTTTTTTTGCTGGAATACGAAAGGTGGTAGCAATAGGTGTAAGTACACTGTGGTAACAGATAGTAGATAACAGGTTTTTCTTGAGTCTGGGCACTATCACTGTAAAACGGAAAATTTGATGTACATACGACTCTTTGTATACTAAAACAGAAGAAACGAGAGTATGTTATTTTATGTTGAAATTATTTAAAAAAATCACAATTGAACTGGGATTTCAAAAACAACGTTGCTACTCTACGGAGTTATTTTTTTTTCTGCGATTTATATCATATCTAATTCAAAGGGGTGTTGTAGTTTCAAAAAATTTGTCCTGGTTGCATCTTGGTTCTGTCATTACCCATAAATTCTAAAAATAAATAATCCAAAACTGTCCTTTGAGGAAATCTTATCGGAACAGCAAATCTAAACCTAAATCTAACAAAATTCGAATCATAACTTATCAAAAACAAATTCTAAATAGAAGAAATTCTGTTATTCTTCAAAGCAAAACTGAAACGGGGCACACCAGCCTTCTCTCTTTGGCTAATGCTACCTACCCCACAGATATTAAAACAACTAAAATCTAAAAAGAAAAAAAACTTAAACCAATTATAACTTAGCTAACTAACGTAGTCTACCCTTTTAAAACGTAACATAACTGCAAGAACTCCTTTTATTATATAGTTGCCGTAAACAAAATTCGTCAACCAAACCTATTTAGAAAAACCAAAAACAAGGAAAGGCAACCTAGGCTAAAAGTGTTATTAAACTAACTTAAGTTAATAACCGAAACCATACATTCATAAACCATTTGAAAACAAAAAAAAAAATCATTCTGAGATCCACCTGTAAATACAATACTGCACCAAAATCCATCTCTACAAATAATGCTTAAAACTTACGTTCAAAAACCAATTCATAACTACAACTGAAAGGAAAACCGAAAATAAAAAAAACCTAAAGATAAACTGTGACAACCGAAAATATGTCAACAAAACCAAGCCTGACTTAGCCGCAAAACAAATTGATAATAATAAACAAAAGAAAAGCGTAATAACCTTATGCCAAACACTATCGATACGAAACCATCTAAAATTTAACATACTGTCCAGTTCAAAACCTGCTGAAGAAAACCCAATCTAAAACCTTACTGCAAAAATAAAACTCCTGAACTTGAAATCCAACACAAACAAATTTACTACATACAAAGACCAGCTCTTGATAAACAAAATCCTTCACAATCCAAAAATCCATTTACATTGTAGGGTTAAATAAAGTAAACAAAAAAAATTCAAAGGGATGTCTTAGCAAAGAATCAGTGATAAAACGAAATATCAAAACTTGACAAAGGGTTAGAGCGGTAAGAACCCTTCGTGCAATAACCAAAAATCGAATTGTGGGGGGGGGGAACGTCCTAGTAATAAGTAAACAAATGAGAAAAAAAAATGTGTAGTTAATGGACAAAAAAACACAGGGCCACAAACAAAATATTCCACTATCCAGCCGTCGACCTAACGGGAGATTTTCTGTCGAACTTATCCTGGAAAGCGACCATGCATACCGGCCAGGTACTATCCGACTAAAACAGTGACTGCCTGCTAGCCGTACGCAACAGACCGCAGATCAGCCCCGTACGAAAATCATGGGGGAAAAGAAATTTTGAGGTTCTGAGATGGATGAAACTCGTCGATGGTTGTCCACGATCACTTATCAAGACTTCGATCTTTCCACTCTCAACCAACATTCAAAGGCTCCAATCACTCGCTACACTCATTCAAACCATTCGAGCCCATTCATACCAAAAATCTGGTCCAGAAAAGATAACGGGTCCCTCTAACTGATCTCAACCAAAACAAAACCGCGACTGCTTTACCGGAACTGTACGAAGGGTACCTCCACACCCTATCATAGGCTCCGATAAACAATCCAAATGGAGGAAAGGAAAAGGAAGGTCGGTTAAGCCAACAACCAGAAGTGAAATTTAGGAACTGAAACACGGATTGGGCGGACGATATGAACTCTCTCATAAAATAATCATAAACTCCAAAAATCAACATCAAATACTCATTAAACTCCAAACTGTAGGCCAGCACGTTATATCTAGCGCGACCCTAAAATTAATCTGTATTATAACTGTAAATAAAAAAAGTTCACACATGTGAGTAACTGGTGTGAAACAACTTAATTGTGAGTCACACTGTATTGCACTGACCGGCTAAAACGCTCCTAAAATGAAACTGAAAAAAAAATATACCCTATGTCCTAACTCTAGCAATCAAGGAAACAGTCCAAAACTTAAATCCTTTTAAAACAAAAACTTTAAAACATTCCAAAATATCGATTACCTATAATTATTAATTGGCAAGGCTACATGAAATTCGGCTATCTGAAATTGTAACACCATCGAAAAATAAAAACTCTTGTGGGTAGACAGAAACCAAAGATTTTATGCAACTGAGTATTTCAAACAAAAATTAGAGAAAATAAATATCTGTTAAGTGATAGTTTAACCTAATTGTAAAAAAAAAATAAACAAATAATATAACTTAAACAATAATCTATCATATCAGAGTAACTTCATATCATAGTAACATCTGGAAACAAAACACAAGACACGGTTCTATTTACAAAGAAAATTTGAAACACATAATGAAAAAAAATAATAAACACAATGACACACATAACTTAAGTATTGAAATAATCTTGAAAATGATGTAACAAAGTTATTTAATTTTATGTGGTTTTGAAAATACGTAGATCTACGAATGTAAACATCTTAAAAGATTTGTAATTAAAGCGACGGTTTGATCTGGTAAGAGAACTTGCTGATTATTGGTTATTGTAGTTGAATCTTTAATACATTTTCGTAGTCTATTAATATGTACTGTTTCCGGAACTAGCTTGCCAAATTTTTCCAAAAGTATTTCGTATGTTACTGGCGAAATTTGTTTAAGAATCGTATAAGGACCACGATAAAGAGTCGTAAACTTAGAAGTCTTAGAATCTTTTGATTGAGGAAAATACACGAAAACTTTATCAGACGGTTTGAAGGAAATATAGGAATGCTTTAAATCATAGTAATGCTTCTGAGATAATTGAGACTTTTGGATGAGAGCGGGAATTGTTTTCCTGACATCTTGCAACACTTGCAGCTGATGATCAATGGCGTAATCTAGTTGCTCTGTAACGAAAGGTAGATCTGCTGGACAAACGGGATGAAAACCATGTACCAAATAGAACGGGGAATGACCTATTGATTTTTGATGAGAGATGTTATAGGAGAACAAGGCAGGTTTTATGTATTCATTCCAGTTTGAGTGATTATTATTGACATAGAATTTTAGGATTTGCACTAAAGTAGAATTGAATCTCTCCACGAGTCCTTGAGACTGGGGTGCGTACGAAGAACTTGTCACATGCTGAATGCCTAATAAGGTACAGAAACGTTTGAGAAGCGCGTTAACAAAATGGGTCCCATTGTCTGTTTGAATAAATTTAGGAACACCGTAAGACAAGGAAACTTCGAGTAAAAATTTTGCAACGGTGACAGCGTCTGCTTTAACAGAAGCTTTGGCAATAGCAAAACGGGTAGCGGTGTCCAATGCAATAAGAATAAATTGATAATTGTTTTTCGCTCGTTGTAATGGGCCTAAAAAATCCAACTGTAGGCAGAAAAATGGAACTGAAGAAACCGGTATAGGCTGCAACAGACCGTGGGGTTTAGACCTGCTAGTTTTAATTTTCTGGCAGAGTTCGCATGCTTTAACAAAATTAGTGACATCAGATGACATACCTGGCCAAAAATATTTAGGTTGAAGTTTGGACAAAGTTTTAGACACACCTAAATGACCACCACCAATAGGCGAACAATGATAAAATTCTAAGGTCTGATTTACTAAAGATTTGGGCAAAGCTAAAACGAGAATTGGTTCGTTGTCGAAGCGTTTATAATATAGAATGTTGTTTTTGAGTACGTAATTTCTGGAAACGCGTGCATACTGTTTTTCTACGGCATTTCTGTCTAATAGCGCTGCGAAGATTTGTGACAGGAACTGATCTTGTCGTTGCTCTAATTCTATGTTAACAGTGTTATTAAACATAACAATTTGCGTGTCGTTGCTATGGTTACTACTATGTAGGTCAAGTGCAGGTGACGGAATGGAAACATCTGTAGATAAAACTTCTGTTGTATTTAAAGATGTTCGTGACGGTCTGATTTGAAGCGTTTGTTGCCCTACTGATGAAGTAGTTCTTTTATTATACGTGTTTGTCGTATTCTTGATTTCCCGTCTTACTTCTATTGTGTCTACTGGAGCTTCAACTGGAAGATCCAGAGGATTTCTGGACAAAGCATCTGGTACTTCTAAAAATTTTCCTGGCACGTATTTTATCTTGAAGTTGTACTCACTTAGCTGAACTAACAATTTACTTAGTCGTGATCCTGGATCTTTTAAATTCTTAACTGATTCTAGGGTTTTGTGATCAGTAATTATAGTAAAGTCACGGCTGTAGAGGAAATGTCGAAAATGTTTTACACTGTACACAATTGCTAACAGTTCCAGCTGTGCCACTGTCCAATTTTCCTCGTTTTTTGTTAATCGGCGACTTACAAAAGCGATTGGCTTTAGTTCATTGGTCTCCGATTTTTGTGTTAGACAACCAGCTATACCAATTCGTGATGCGTCGCAGTAAAGAAACGTTGGACGTTCATCAACAAAATGTGCTAGTACAGGGGGGTTTGAAATTAAATTTTTAAGCGTTATAAAAGCTTCTTCGCACTCATTTGACCAAATAAATTTCCGTTTTTCGCAATCCTTCGTGGTTAATTGTGTTAACGGAAAAGCTATCTGAGTTATATTTTTAATGAAACGGCGATAATAATTTACTAAACCTAAAAATGATCTGACTTGCTTAACTTTCTGTGGGCGCGGAAATTTGGTTACGGATTCAACATTTTCAGCCAGGGGTGTAAGTCCTTCGCTTGAGACGGTGTGACCTAGAATTTTAACTGATGAGAAGAAAAACCTACATTTTTCAGGTTTTAAACGAAGAGAAGCGTTTCGTAATCGTGTCAGAACTTCACGAAGAACATCAAAACAAATGGAAAACTCGGATGAATGAACAAAAACGTCATCAATGTAAAAACTTAGGTTACGATACAAAAGGTCGGATAACAACAGAGTTATGTTACGGTTAAAAGCTGCTGGGCTAATACTCAGACCCATTGGAAGTCGCTTGAATCCAAATAAGCCATTAGGAACGATGAATGCTGTAATAGGAACACTTTCTGGACAGATTTGTTGACAATAAAATGCTTGGGACAAATCAAGTGTGGTAAAATATTTGGAACCAGAAAAAGACTCAAAGATGGTACTTGTGTTGGCTATAGGAAATTTATCTTGTACAATCTTGGAATTGATTTTCTTGTAATTAACTACCAAGCGAGATGATCCATCTGGTTTACGCACAAGAAAACCTGGAGAAGCGTAAGGGGATTTAATCGGTGTAATAACGTCAGCGGCGAGAAGGTTTTTAATAACAACATCCAAATCTTTCTGCTCAGCCGGGGCGAACTTGTACGGTCCTTGAAAAACTGCTTCGGAATCAGATAACTTAATTTGGACTGGGGGTAATTTAGCCTGTGGTAAATCTGATTCTCCGGTTGAAAACACATCAGAAAACTCTAAAAGTAACTGCTTAACTTGATTGAATTGATCTAAAGATAAATCAGGAGAGATATGGATGGATTTTCCATGAATAGTTACTTCCCTAGTATTTTCGGTAGAAATAGAAGCAATAGGGGAGGTTGATAAATTATCTTGAGGAGAGAAAGCGATTTCTCCTAACAAAGTGTCACTGTAAATAATTTGGGGAACTGGAGAAACGTTACGAAGGTAAAACTTACTACCAATGCTACCAGAGCGGTTAATAAAACACACAAGAGAATTTTTTTGAAAATAATGGGAGTTGGGAGTAAAACTGTGAAACTTATAGTAACCTAACACGTGATCAACTGAAGAATTAATCTGCATATCTGACTTTGGCAGAAGAATAACTTTATCTAAAACGCGGACATTTAAGGGATCTGTAGAAATTTTACTTGACACAAGGGAAATATCTTCGACCATTGTGAACGAAATGCTTGGGTTAAGGTAAACAATACGGTCTGAATTGTTAGAAATTAAAACTTTGCGAAATTGTTTATCAAAAGCAACGGCCATAGTGTAAAGATTGTCTCTGTTTAAATTGGAAGGGTCGAGAAATAATTCTTCAATGGCTGTATCTAACGAGAATCGAACTTTTATTGTCGAAAAAGGTTTTATGAACTTAGGCTTGTAAGAAAACGTAGTCGGCAGAACAGATGGAAATGTGCGCGGTGTAGGTATAAAATCAGCTGACGACTGTGTAGGCGGGCTGGTAACCGATTGTGCTGTAGGAAGGTCAGTTGAATCGGGGGTAGTCTGAACTGAAAGCGAAGTAGGAGAATTAGTGGCAGGTTGTATCGACGAAGATGGTAAGAACTGAGTGACCGATCTTTTCCACTGAGGGTCAATTTTAATTTGGAGGTTTTTCTTACCTGGAAAATTAAACGTTAACATATTTCTCCTAAAGTTCAGAATGACGGCATAACGAATAAAAAAATCATTTCCCAGTAACAGAGAGCAATTTAAATTTCGAACTACAAAACAAGCGTGTTGTAAGTTAATATTATGTAAATTGAAGTGCAAATGGGTCTGACCCAATACCTGTAAAAGCGATTTATTCGCGGAAGAGAGTGAGATATTGTTAGTCGGTTTAACTCGGTTAATATTGACTAAATCGGCATTAACTAAACTTACATTAGCACCAGTGTCTAAAATAATTTTAATATTTACACCATTAACGCAGCCATTAATCGCTAAAGCAGAAGTGTGGATTTGGTTAACTGTATCACAAAAATCATGATTTTCTGATAAGGTAATCGGTAATTGATCATCGTGATGTTCCTGAAAAGGAAAACCTAAAAACTTAATAAGGAATTCTAGTTTCGCAACACCGGTAGGTTTCGAGTTTAAAATCGAAAAAGGTAATTTTAATGTGCACAATTTAAAAATCTCAGACAGCTGACTATGAGTTACAAAAGAATTTGTCATTGAAGTAAAATTTATACCTTGAAGAGTGTGAAATTGAAACAAGTAAGCGAAAATACGGAATACAGAATCTAACATTGCTAAACCCGAAATGCCAGTTTTCAGGCACAACGGTGTCCGTATAAGATAAAAGCGAAAATTGGAATGGAAAATCGAATTTAGAAATCGGCGAAAAGCGTCTATAAAGAAACGCGGTGGAAAGCTTTGTGAAGCTGACATAAAAATTTCCAATGCTACAGTATCAACAACAAAAATAAACCATA
This sequence comes from Catonia carolina, assembly GCA_035578175.1. Taxonomy (NCBI): domain Eukaryota; kingdom Metazoa; phylum Arthropoda; class Insecta; order Hemiptera; family Achilidae; genus Catonia; species Catonia carolina. Next base: position 9,831,291 of record JAQMRL010000004.1, read on the forward strand.
GTCGAAAATTAGGGTTTGTATTTGGAAAAGAAAAACTGAAGGGAAAAAAACCAAAAACGAAAAGTCTTAACATTGGGTGGAGTGACGAAAAATTCAGATTTGAAATCTTGGGAAGAAATAGCACTAAACCAGCGCGATGAAGCCATGAAAAATGAAAAATGAACGGCGGGTTTGTATTGTTCTGTGAAAGCACTCAATACAGTGTCAACCTGTTCGCACGTTAAATCAGACTTGTTTACCAGCTTTAAAGAATCGGGAATATCCACTTCAGAAAAATTAACTAAACAGCAAGGTGCTGAAGTAGCAATTGGCTGTTTCTCTACCTGAGACGAGTTAGACAAATGTGAAGACGAAAATTTATCAGAATAATTAATAAGTGATCTAGAAGCATTAAAAGCACGTGATAATCGAGAGCTGTTGGTATTGGTAGGCGGGAGTGATAAGTACACTGTCCTATCCGATTTTCTAGTATTCGCGAAATGAAATTTTTTTCTGAAACGCCCTTTGAAAAGTGAAGAGATCGGCGAAGGATCAGAGCAAGTCTGTCCCTCGCAAATTAGCCGTTTTTTGGAAAAGTATTAAAAGGGCAGTCAGACAAAACATGATCTGTGCTCTTACAAATAAGGCAGGTGTTAACAGCGGGATGTGTCGATTGTTGGGGCGAGCGGTTGTGTTGGCTACCATTTGAAGAAGTAATTGGACAATTTTCAGTCGAATTCTTAACATTAATGGAACTGTAATTTGGACGTGTTCTGTTGCCAGAAAAATTAGAATTAGATTGCTGAAATGACCTGTTAGAATTCCCTACTCGATTGCTAACACAGTGATCGTTTTTATTATTAAAATTTTGACTATTTCGATTAAAATTGCGATTCTGAGATCCATTATGACGAGAATTATTAGCATTATTATTACTGTACTGATTATTATAATTTCTAGAATTACTACTTCTATTACTGTAATGATTAGCATTATTAGTTTGATGAACGGCGGCATTCTGGTTGTTAAAGCCGCCGGAGTTACCCTGAAAAGATCTACTATTAACATGCCTATCATTAGTTATAATATTATTACCATGATGCATTTGTATACAGTCGGGAGAATAATTGATACTATTAATGGCTGTTGATTCATTACACTGTCCATCCACACGAAAATTTAAAATATTCTGAGTGGTTTGTAGTTTTTTTAAATTGTTTCGAATAGTCGCCACTGATGTAATGTCAGACAAAGCGAGTTTATCTAAGATACTAGGCAATATACCTCGTAAGATGTATTTGCATTTGCGTGATTCGCTCATGTCTGGATCAAACTTGTGACACAAAGCTAGGATGTCGGCCATAAATGTGAAGACATTCTCCGTGACCAGCTGTTTCCTATTTTGTAACTGAATTTCAAAGTGTTCTGGAGTTGTCGACCCTGAAAAATGGTCAGTAAGATGATCCTTAAGGGAATCATATGTAATTTGTTGGTTGGCATCACCTTTCAAAATACAGTTTAAATAATTAAGGGCCGTGTCGGTAAGATACAAAGATAAAAATCGCTTCTTAAGCTCTGGAGTCCATGAATTTATTTCAGAGGCTCTTTCGTAAGTCTCAAAAAAATCTATAATGTCTTCCGAACCTCTTCCGCTAAAGGATCTCGGAGTATAAAATGGAACCTTTGGTTTCGCTGTTGCCATTTCCGTTTGTAACATGGGTACCTGTGGAGCTGGACCTGTGTTACCAAAACCTGTATTTGAACCTGCTATAATAACCTGTGTTAGATGTTGTTTTAAAGTTTCGATATCAGGGAAATTTTCCAACAACTGGCGTGGTATGTATCCAGATGTTAGTAAATACTGAAAGGCCTCAGTACGTAACTCTTCTACTTCCGTCGGATTTTTTAAAGTTTTTTTAATTAGGTTTAGAGCCCCTCTTAAATAATCTAAATCGCCGAATTTTGGCACAAAAATTTTGTACTGGTTGGCCAACAAACGGGCTTCGTCTAATTTCAAGTCCCTGATATTAACTTTGGTTAAATCGATCATGTGGTGATTTTTCGGATTACTGAAAAGATTATATTAAGAATTCAAATACTTTCATTACATACCAGATAGTCGATTAAACAGAGATAAAGTGAGCAGTGGGACAGGAAAACAATGTCAGAATGCTGTATGATCCTTATGGTGTCAGCGGTGTTAAGACGCCAAGCGCTGGCACAAATATGGAATCTCCAAAATGAGTCCTACGGTTGATCAGTCTACTGCTTATAGGTAGTAACTCCAAAACACCCACTTATCTTATAAAATAACAGAAAAATACAAAAATTAGCAAACATTCTATAGAGTTATTTTATTTTTTTAATTAATATAATAATCTTAATAATAATTATAATTATAAAGACACGCTTATTACTATATAAAGTTAATCCGATTACCGTAGTTTAAAAAGTCTAAACAAGATTAATGCATATTGTAAGAGTGGCGAATAAGTCGAACTCAGGACTCTGAATTTAAATCACTATACCACAAAATTAGCCATTGCCATGTCTATACTCTCTGTACTCGCAAAAATAAAGCGAATTCTATGGAAACTTTATTTTGTCCAAAAAAAAAGTTCATGTTCCAATAAACAAATTGCAAACAAAAATATTGTATAAATTACTTCTATAAAATACGCCAAAATAAGTAATTTAAAAGCACTATGTGGCCGTGAAATAACAGCTGATTTTAAAAGCAACGTAATGGACAATTATGTCACGTAGTTCGATAAAGCATATTATAAATATTATTTCTTAGAAAATCAAAGTTATCACATTTTTATGATTATTATAACTACAATACATAATGTTAAATAACTTAACACATTACATTTAAGTCCATTAACCTGAAATATAAGACAAAACATAAATAAACGAAGAAATGTGATTCCAACCTACAGTGAGATAAGTCCTGCAATAGAAATAAAATTAAACAACTACACTATTTATAAGCTAACTGAAAATAAAAAAAATTAATATATTAAAAATAAACTGAAGTCTTGAATTAACGATTTCGTCAATGGTCCACTGAATATCGTTCATTACCCGGCGCCTCCACCATGTAATATATTATCGGGGGTAGACTGAAAATTGCTTAAAAATTATTATAAATAAAGATTATGTTTTAAAACGTAAATAGAGTGTATGTTAAAAATGACTTTTCGGTCATTCACCGATGTTAAGTGATCCTCCTTGACGTAGTTACCTAAATGAGAAAAAAAAAACACTTCGAAACTTACCGGGTACTGCAATCTAACAGTACCTTAATACTGAAGGGCACCCTCGAGAAAATCGGCCCCTATAAGCCAAAAACGGCTTTATTAATAGTTTTCGCTTGGTATAGCGATCGCCTCCACCACTGAGTTTTTTTGGATAAAAACTAGAAACCTGTAAAACTATGGCTAACTACGGAAGACACATTGATAAAGGGGGTTTATAATTTTCTAACTAGAAAGTTTCTCTTGACGAGCTCAGATGCTGAACAACATGAGTCCTTAAAAGAACTCTCGCTTGTGGAATTGCGAGTGAAGGTACAAAGGTATTCAGCTCACGGAATCCAATATCCAGTGGAGAAATCCATTCATGGATCACATACAAGATAATTTTGTTAAATTCAAACCTTCAGTTCGAAACCAGTTATGCTACCACATCAAAATATGTTGATTCCACATGAAACCAACTATTATAGGCACACAGTGGAGTGTACTAATTTGTATATTAAAAATTAAAATAAAACATTGCAGTCAGATGTGTCAATGTTTTCAAGCTCTTAGCAGAAACACAGGTGGTATACGGATGGTATCATTTCCGTAAAATTCTGTTGCTGACTTGAATACTCAGCATTGTTAAAACTAACTACAACTAACTTAACTAGGAATTAGGAATAAATTAAAAACTATGAGGCATTGTAATTGAGGTTAATTAATTTTATTTTATTCTTTTTAAAATTATTTTTAAAGTAATTCAAATTAAAGATATTTATATATGCTTTTATATTTTTAAATTCAAGTTTTAAGGTTTTTTATAAAAATAAAACCTAGTACGAAATTTATAAAATGGGGTTATCCATTTATCTTTAAGAAAATTTTTAAAATACAAGTTAATTTATTTTATAATTAAAAAAAAAACAAAAATATACTTAAAATGATTTAACAAAACAAAACAAAGATAAACAAGACTTAGTACAAATATTTTTTTATTATTTTGATTTTAGATAACCTTTGCTGCTTTTATATATATCTAATTTAAAACAAATTGGTTTGATTCTGTAAAATTAACTAACCCGAAAAAAATATATATATAATAACCCTAACTAAATATTTATTCCTAACACTAACCATGGTTACTAGCCTACATAATTAGCTTCATTTATTGTATTTATTATCTTAAACTCTAATATTTAAATTTATATTTTATTTTACATATTTAATGGTTTAATGTTTTTTTTTTCGCCTCATGATTATAAATGTACTTTACATTAAAAAAATAATAAATATATTATATTTACCTTATAAAATTTCCATAGCACATAACCACACAACGGCAGAAAACGAACTCACCAGTTTTTTAGAGACACAAAATTGACCGGGGAGAAAAACGTACAGAAACAGTAGTGGGGTTGACCAATCAGAATCAAAAAAACCGAGAGGAAAAGTAACGAAAGTTGTGATTGGTTTTAGGAAAAAGGCTGTATTTGCTGAAAAACACATACAGCCTGCAGGAGGGGAAAGAGGAGAGGTTCTTGGAAATGAACTACAAAACAACATATTTTTTTCTAATTTTTCCCAGGGTAAAAAGAGCAAACTAAGGGTTTCACATAAGAGAAAGATTTAGGCCAAAAAGGCCACAAAGTTCCCAGGGTATTAGGATGGACGGATCGTGTAAAACAGTATGAGAAAACCAAGGCCTAAAGACTAGTAGGAATGAAAAACAACTTGAATAGAACTACCGAGTTGACAAATAAAATCTAACTAAGATTCCATTGTAATAAGAATTACAATTCTTTCTTTTATTAATACAAGATTAAAAATGTTCTAATAAGCCAAAGAGCACGCATACGTAAAATTTATTTAAAAAAATCGAAAACAGGAATAGTAAGGTGAAACCTTACACAGTCCTCAGGAATTAAAATATGTACGTAGCATAGAAAATAAGGAAATTAAAAAATATATATTTCATAACATTAATTTATAGGCCTAAATAATTAGTAGCAAATTATGATTATGATTTTTTACCTCAGTCAAATGGTTAAGCCAATTCCGGGTCCTTTACGCGATTCTTCATCACAGTTTTTTATAACTGATGCAATAATTTGTCGTACTTCCGAATGAATTACCGCTTTATTTTTCCGGGAAGACATATTAAAATAAAACAAAAGATATGAAAAATACACGTTGAAATTTACCTAACACAAAACACACAAAACTAATAACTTTTGGTACGTTAACACGCTTTAAATTTCAAAATAAAAATCAGTTTAGTGATCAAAAATCATGAATAATGATTAACACATCCGTGACGCATTAGCACAAATGTACAACTGTATATTGTGAAACGTGTATCCGTTGTGAAAAGCAATAACATGTAGGCCTATAATAAATAAATACATAGACATAATAATAATATTTACGTGATGACTAAATGTTTTTGTACTGCACGATAAGACAAATATATTACTCACATTCTATTACGCCACCCGTCCCACTTCCCCAGGCGACAGAGATCATGAGCTGGCGCGCGTACAGTAGCAAGCGATGACTCGTGAGCGGGGAACAACACGCTGTTAGAAAAGTTTAACTTATAAATACCGTAACTATCGTTCTGATATTCTATACGTATATGTACTACATCCTAAAATTCCAATGTCCTGTAATCTATTTGTTTATGGTTGTGCGGTTTTGTAATTGACCTAGGCCTAATGTACTAATAATAAAAACAATGATATAATTACAAATGAAATATGAACACATACTAACTATACTATAATATACTAACAAACACTGCACTATACTCACATACTTAACAAACTATCACAATTCAACACAATAACTTGGAAATCGTAAGATTTAATAAAATAATGGGTTTTTTATTACACACTTATTAAAGACCTTTACGTATGAACATGAAACGCAGCACTGAAGTAGACAACAAAACAATTTACATTTTGTAGGCCCAATACTTGCCACAGTTCAGTAAATCTGACAGTGAAATGTAAACAGTAAATGAGTAATGCCTATTAGTAATTTATTATGACTAATCACTGCATCACTGTTTTGTCTACAATTATGCGTTTAATAAATTAGTACGTCTAAATAATTAGCGAAGGACAATACAACTATAAATGTATACAGACGTTGTGTATACAGATGTATACAGACATTTTTTTATAAATGTATACAGACGTTGTGAATAGGTGTATAGTACAAATAGGCCTACAGTGAATGTAAGCGTGGTATTTATTACGAAGGATCCAATTAGGCTATTTTTTTAAATTGTTTTGAAATTAAATAACTATAAATCACAGCTAATGTACTGTATGTACAAACTTTTTTTTACAGCCTGTATGACAGTTGTATGAGTGACAAGAGCGGAGGGGTATACGGGCTGTAAGCTGCCACTGCGCATGCTCAAACCAACGTTCTTAGCAATTCGGCAGTACTGTAAGCTTCATAAAGTCATAAAATATCACAGAGTCATTGCTGACGCATAGTATAATGACCGTGTTTGTATTTCAGTGACTTTTCTATTATTCCATATTACGTTGTATACTATTACGTTGTAATAGTGCGTACATATAATATCTATAATAACCATAAAACAATATTAATAACAATTATAACAATAATATAATACAAATTACACTACGTAGCCTATATACTATTGTTATTACATGTAACAAAATGTTTGTCTAAATATACGTCCGGAAATGCTTTGTTGGGAGTTATGCCTTGCGAAAGTTTTTGCCTTGATTCCTGGGCAAAGAGTGAAATAAAGCAATACTGAAATTTTCAGAAGGTAAATTAAGGAAAATTTTTAGTGGTTTCTTATGGTTTTTATTTAACCTGGGAAATTTAAAAAAATGAGTCCCAGAACTGTATCGCTTTTAGTTTTTAAGAAAACTACGTAAACACATTAAAGAGTAGGCTTAGAAAATATACTTTTTATGTTTAGCGTAAAATAACTCTGTTAAATTGCGAATAAAAATACGAAAAATTTTAATGAAAATTGTAGAGAATTTATTCTAAAAAAAGATATAAATAACGTCTATGAAAATTAAACTCATTTGAGAAGTTTTTTTAATTACAAATAAAAGAAAAACTGGATTTAGATTTTTTCCATTGCAGTTTTCCTTTTGTTTGTAATTAAACTTCTCGAATGAGTTTAAGTTTAAGTTTAAGTTCATTTAAATAACACATTTATGTGTTGGTCTCGTCAGATGTTTTAAGCGTACGCTACTTCACGAAGTGAGATAATGTGAACCTGATGAAGGCGTAGGCACAAGTGCATACACATACTCCGCGCTGCATCATTCAGACGACTGGTGGGGTTGTCAAGGTGAGGAAGTGGCATGACCTTCACCCGCACGTTGATTTAAAATGGATTATAATAGTAACCATGAAATTGCAAGCCTGGATCTAGTTAGACAGTAATGCAGTGTTGCCGTATTTGGCAAGGTGGGAACGAACTTTTTATCTTTTATTACGTCGCCGTCGTTCCCTTTGATTAGGTATTTTGCTGAAGGCTATCAAAGCTTCCGTTTTAGTGACAGAGGCAACCGCCAATAGTTCCGAAAGGGGCGGTAGGCCTGCGGGGGCGTACCAATAGAGGCCTTTGTCGCCGAGGCAGAGGCAAATAACCGCCCACCCACCACACCACTCTCCGTCACTATATCACGGAATCAAAAGAGGCGGCGCTCCTCTGAGTCCGTGTAATTCGATTGCCGGCCGCATTGGCGTAGTTGGTAACGTGCTCGTCTCTCATCATGCGGTCTTGGGTTCGATTCCTTTCAGGCAAAGCATAATTTTATACGTTACAAAAAACCATTTCATCCTTCACTCTCTGCATTAGCAGTAATTGCAGAACGGTCGGACGTTAAACAAAAAGAAAATTAATTAGATTCCAATCCACTCAACAGCAGACGAGACATCCACCATCAGCACACGACTACCGGACTCCAACGAAGGCTCATCAACGACCACTTAAGAGAGAAGTTGATGCTTCCGCTCGCCGACCCGGCACTGTAAGCCGTCTGCCACAAGCGATGCCCACAGCGGTGCCTCAACTGTGCCTTACGCCCACCGGATCCGACGAAGCAGCCATCGACGCACTACTGTGGAGGAAGAAGATGACGTCTCCGCTGGACGACGACCCGCCGTGTCGCGCAGCCCCTCGACTGCCACGACGATTACGCTCTTCCTCTCCAACCAAGATCGACCGGCTACATCCACGAGAGAAAGAAGGAAGATGCTTCGAGACTTGCAGCAGCCGCAGCCCTGCGCTGCCTTCATCGATTCTTCTCAGGACCAACTCGTTAAGGTTTTCACCTGCCCTTTAGAGGGCCATCAACCAACTCTGTCTGAAAGACACACACATAAACGGCCCTTTTCAGGGCCACCAAAAAGTAAAGGTTTTAACTAGCCACTTAATGTCACCATGCCCATAACAGACAGGTGGAGTGTCAGATTATTTACACTCAATCTGTTCGTTGCAGGGCTAAAATCAATAGTTCTGTTTCTTATCACATGGTCAGCCAATTAAATGACTGAATCATTTAAGAACAGAAGAGGCAGAGGTGTAAAAGACACTAGTCAGAGTTATCTCCTCTGAAAGTAATGAATTTTACTATACAGCCAGACCCTGTGGTGAATGAAGTGAAGGTGTCATTTGCTGCAGAGTGGAAAATATGTGCTTTTCAGAGGGTCCAGCATGCTGATAAGCGTACTTTTCCACTCGGTGAGGAAGGCATAGGTAAACCACCTCACTCCTCGTTTTACTTAATAAAACCTCTACAGGTTCAAACCAGCCTTTCGGCTGATGACCTAAACAACAACAACATTAATGTCAACATACGGTGACAATTATTATCTTATTATCGTAAACTGTGTAAGTTTAAACTCATTTTAACATTCATCTTATAACACATTTCATGCTAAAATAAATACGAGGCTTGGAATATATTATGTATGTAGTGTTAAAACCGCAAAACTTTTCATTTCAATTATTTGTGAATAATTAAATTAATCGGTTTAAGTTTATACATGAAGGAAATATAATTACAAAGAGGAAATCGAAAAGTGTTGTAAAACCATGAATCTCTTTTCATTTCAACTACTTAATTTATTCAGACATTCTTTCTCGTAAATAAGCAATGTTATATTAAGCTTCGGACAATAATAAAACCAAAAAGTGTGTTTGAACTATTACTAAAATATAAAATGTTTCAGTAAAACAAGACAATAAACGGCCATCTTTAATATAACACTGATGCTCTCTAGCGGATCTATTTTAAAAGGCAGGGCGGGTGGAGTTGGCAACACTGTAAGGCAGGGCAGGTGGAGGTACACGACTGCTTGGTTTACTAGGAAGCTCGCATTTTCGTGGTTAATATTATGATTACTCCTCCCATTATTGCTTTCTCTTACCCTACAATTATATACAGGGATAGAAAATTTTGTTTGAAAACAATACTTTTCCTTTCTTATGTTAGAATTATTATAGGACAAGAGAAATAAATAAGTAGAACGAATTTGAAATAAATTTTACGATAAGTTATATAATTATTAATTTAAAAACTGAAGTAGCACTTTATAATTGGTAAATAGTTTTAAAGAAACTTTGGGTCTACACTTTTTTGTTGTTTTGTTTAGGTGATCAGCCAAAAGGCTGGTTTGAACTTCTAAAAGACTTTACTAAGTAAAACGAATAGCGAGATGGTTTACAATGCCTTCCTTACCGAGTAGAAAAGTATGCTTATCAGCATGCCGGGCCCTCTGAAAAGCATCTACCTTCCACTCTGGAAATGACACCTTCACTTCATTTACCACAGGATCTGGCTGTATAATGAAATTCATTACTCTCAGAGGAGATAACTCTGACTAGTGTCTTACACCTCTACCTCTTCTGTTGTTAAATGCTTTAATCTTATAATTGGCTGACCATGTGATAAGAAACACAACTATTTTTGTAGCCCTGAAAATAGCAGCTCGAGTGCAAATATAATAATGTTGAAACCCCTAAACCCAAAACACATGTTTTTAGCGATTAGTCTTTGTGTGAACACTATCTCAAGAACGGAATATAAGTAATAGTTTATTCGTGCTTTTTTCACTTTTTACAATTCTTTTACAAACGGCACTTACGATTACTTAAAAAATAAAAATTTTAAATTATCTTTAAAGAATTAAAATTTTTTGAGAGGCTGTGCTCTTGTGTTGAAAAAGTCTTTTTAAGCTTGCTGTCTTAATATGTATTTTGCGGCAAAAGAGTATAGTAATAATCAATATTGTTTGGAATTTAAAATCGTAGGTACAATTTTTATAACATTTACATAGGTTGAGTTTTCATTTAAGGCCTATTTTTCCATATTTTTCTTTTGTTGATTTTTAATGTTTTACCAATGTTAAGTTATATTGTTCATTATTTGCATTGACAACAGAAATTCGTGCGATTGTTTCACAACATACTTTTTGACTTGTGGGGGTGATGAAAGGTTATTATAAGTTACATGAAGGTATAAAATATTTTGTACCTACCCGATATTTTTCACTCTATAGGACTACAAAAATAAGTGCGGAACTAGAAAGCAAAAATATGTAAAATTGTCTTATTCAATATACCTGTGTGAAAAGAGTAATAAATCTAACAGAATTACGGCCACTCCAATGGAAATTCTTTGTACATAATACTAGAAAAGCTAAGCTCTAAGGGAAAGCAGTTTTTCAATTCAATGTAGGCTAACTCCTCCCTCTCACGTACACGCAAATACAATGACATGTAGCGAAATGCAAGTAATATGTTTGGATGTCCCATTATGCTTTTAGAATACATAATAAAATCGAAAATAATCTTTAAAGCCAACGTTAATTAAATGACTAGTATATCAATGTCTCGGTTAACGTGTTTTGTTTTACACGGTTCTTAAATAACGTTATATCTTTTTTTTGTTATTCCTAATTTGTGTACATTGCAATCTGTTCAATTTAGAACAATAAGCAACCCCATGACCCAATGAGATGAGGATTATATGAATGATGTGAAAATGAGACGTAGTCTTGTACAGACCCAGGCCGACCATTCCTGAAAGAGTATTGTTAATTTAACCCATCGATCGAAGTACACCGGTAACCACTGTCTAGTATTCAAATCCGTATAAAAGTAACTGCCTTTACTAGAATTTTAACCAGGAACCTTCGTCTCAAAAAATCAGCTGTTGAACAGCTGACTCGCGGCGACAATTTTACCTCTAGACCAACCCGATGGATCAACGTTATATCAGATATAATAAAATTATATTCTTGAATACTGATATTAATATTCTATCGTTTAAAGGTTTTGTGAGTTGTTGTTTTGGTCAACAGCCGAGAGGCTGGTTTGAAATTCTAGGGGTTTCATTAAGTAAAACGAGGAGTGAGGTGGTTTACCTTGCCTTCCTCACTGAGTGAAAAAAAATGTTTATGAGTATGCCAGGCCCTCCGAAAAGTACCTACCGTCCACCATGCAAAGAACACCTTCACTTCATTCACCACAGGGTCTGGCTGTATAATGAAATTCATTACTCTTAGAGGAGATAACTGTGAATCGTTTCTTTTACACTTCTGTCTTCTCTGTTCTTAAATAATTCAGTCATATAATATTGGCTGACCATGTGATAAGAAATCGAATTATTTTTTGTAGCCCTAGCACCAGGAGATCGAGTCCAATTACATTAACACTCCTATTCGTTATAGGCAAAAAGTTTTCATACGTAAAAAGAAATGTATGCACTTTGGATTTCATGCGGCCGTAATGACGCTGGTATGGTTTAGGGATATGGTTTCAATAAATGATAATGAAATTTCTTTTCAACTTGCAGCAAGATTTATTTTATGTAATCAAACAGTATTTGTTAGAAGGCTAAGTATTTTAGATTTATTACAACTTTATAATATTATATTACAGTATTTTGAGCGGAAGTAAATAGCAGGATTACACAACGGCGAAGGGTTATAGGGTAGTTAAATTCTGTCCTTTGGAATGATAAAGTATGGAAGGAGACAAAGATTAATATTTATCACGCTATACTAAAGAGTGTGTGTACCTAGGGTGCGGAAGTGTGGGTTTTAACAAAGAGATAGATTGATCGCCTAAAAGCGGTGGAGATGGATTTCTGAACGCGGAGCTATTGTGTGTCACGTATCGATCGAATTCCGAAATTAGGATTAGAATTGGCATTCAAGGAAATATCATGGGTACCATATCCCGGAAGCAATTAAAATGGTTTTGCCATTTGCAAAGGATGGAGGATGGTAGGTGGCCAAAGAGGGCATGGAAGTGGACGCGAGCCGGTAGAAGAAGAAGGGGTTAGGCCGGAAGTGACATGGTTGGACGACATGCAGGAGGAAATGCCTTTGCGGTGGCTCTCTGATGGGGACTGGTGAGACAAAGAGAGGTGGTGCTTGGGAAGAGAGATACGGCTGGGGCTGTAAATCCTCGCATGAATATACATATAACTTTTTTCGAGTGATTGTCGGAATAAACAATCCCTCTTCCACATTGGGGAAGGTAGGGCTATCTCTTGTCCTGCAGGTATGAAACTGTCTCCGAAGGTAGATGAGCCATCTGCAGGGAAATGCAGAATCCAACGGGAAACCACTGCATTAAAGTCCCGTTACGAATCGTTATTAAACTGCATGATGGTCCTCAGATTAAACAATCCGGAGTGAAAGAGGTTGGCGCTAGTTAGGGAGAGATGGTGAACTGAGTGAAGAAACCTGCTGTGAAGCCACAACACGAATGATGATATTGAGTAGGCTAAGTTTAATCATTAATTGAAATAAGTAATTAATTAATTATAACAATTCGTAGATATAAATATAACCAACTACGGTGGCATGCGGGCCGCAAATGCACAGTAAGTAGCTCCCTCACCACAGCGTCGTAGCCTGATACCGGCTGCCTCTAAAGTAGTACTCACTACTCATTGTGTTGTGTTCATGCGGTAATCGTTTTGACATTGGTGTCGCTGTCGAAAGCCACACCCCGTCAAAATTAGTTGCGCGCGCACAAAATACGGGGAAAATGTCTGCGATTCATTTTAGGGTAATAGGCAATAAGCTTTTTTCTAAATGATGTACCTACCATAAGTTTTGACAGGCCCAAAGGAAAGGTACGTTATAACCTCATTCTGTTATATTTAATATACGGTTCTTTTTGTTAAAATGTCAAACAACTGATATTGTGCGCGTGTAGTTGACTTCTAAAATTTGACGTATGTTTCGTATAAAATTCACAACTATTGAAATTGATTCAGGTTCTTGGAATATTAACAGGAAGGAGACACCAGACACGATGATCTATCATTGACTACCCTTCAAAAAGTGATTTTTTCAAGCTCGTTTATTTTTTTCTCTTTCTGCCCTACATACATCAAATTACAGATAAAATTTTATACTTTATAACAAAATAATAAAACGCATATTATGTAATCCTGGAAAAAAGGTTAGGGCCTATATTAGTCTACATGATACGCAAAAATTGCGATGAGATTTAAACGTCTAACTTTGTACGAGCGTATCTTATATAAATATCAGAGTATAATAATAACATATTTAGTGTAATAAAATAAGATCCATTAGAAAGCGAAAGTAATATTTTCAGAATTTTTTGATGAAAAATGAGCTTGTTAGAGTGTAGTGAACGAAACTGGCCGGCAGAGTGCCCTACCGTACCGCGTATTGTCACTATTGCGCTTGAACACCATGCACTGATTGAAATAAGTTCAGGGGAAAGGCTGACGCAACACATTCTCTCTCTGTCCCGCTACTCTCCCTACATGCCGCCGTAGTTGGCGAACAGTATACCAGATACTGAACGAACCTGGGCTAAGGTTCGTTAAGATTATTTAGATAGGTTTGATTGTATTTTTCAGGTATGGGTTGACGCAGCGACACAAGTATTCTTCTCGCTTGGACCAGGTTTCGGAGTATTATTGGCCTATGCTTCTTACAACGAATACCATAATAATGTCTATCAGTGAGTACAAATACACAAAAAAATAACATACTTTTCTATTGTCACTGTGCTGTTCATAATTTCTTCATACAGAGAGCAACTAGTGACGGCAATGCCTCGCAAACTGGAGTTGCTGTTCCTCAGCATTCAGAATTGAATGTAATGTTCATAGTGGAGTGTTAGTAAGGCTACTATGCTGTATTTCATGTTCTGAATGCAGTGCAGCTCTTATAAGAACCCGTTGTGTTGTCAGGCGTACGGAAAACATCAGGCACAGCCAATACAAGAACCCTCCTCCGCCGAAACGGGCAAAAACATTTGGAGTTTCGCTTACAGTACGTTCGGTGAAACGGTAGCTTTGGCTGTGCGCGCTGGAACGTGCACCGCATGGAAATTGCTGGGTGACTAATGGAGTATTACTGTGCTTTCTTTTCATTTGACAATACAGTACTAAGTACAATACATCTACATTTCTTATTGCTCATATCATATTATTATACTGCCTACATTTTATATTGCCTTACTTTATTATTAATATTTTTATAATGCAAATCTTAAAAAAGTTATATACAATATTAATTTTAAATTTAATACATATATTAGGAGTAAACTTACATTTTTTTAGCCGGTGCAACGTAGATTTCAAATTTTTTATATTTGTTAAATGTCACTTTTTAAAAAGTTAATAAATTAAGTTGAGAAAGGGGCGCAGGCATCAACAGGGTTATCAAATTGATCATTTTCACTGTCTTCACTAAATGCGTCACTGCTACTTTCTTCAAAATTAATTTCGAAACGATCTAAGACATTGTCTACTACAAACTCCCTCTGGAAGTACTCACTTTCAACTTGTTTTCCTTAGCTACACACAGCCTGCCATTCATCTATTCCAATTCTTGAGAAACAGTAATAACACATTGACATTATATTTTCTATTTTAAAAGTTGCAAAAGAAGGAAAATAATATTATTTGTATACTTCTTTTACCGCATTCAAACACAACCTAATTATTTCTCAGGAACTGGTTCATATCACGAATTAGAAGTCACATGACGGAGTTTGTCGCAGTAAACAAGAAATAGTTCAATGACTACTAGTTTTGACTACAGCCGGTGAATAATATTGTCCTCCGCGCGCGTCCTCTCGGTCAACGTCATAGCTATCTTTCCAACAAAACAACGGCTGTACACTTTGGACAATTCGAATTGGCACAAGCAGCTTCGGTGTTTATCTACGCCACTCTTCGCCCCTCGCCATGCAACGACGGTACAGTCACAAAAGTACACAATCGCTACTGTGATGTGCGACTCACGCACGGTCACTACGCTTTGTTTTCACTATTGTAATTAATAATCCGTCAGACATAATTATGTGACTAATTTGTTTTAGTCACCGGGTTGGTCTAGGGGTAACGTCGTCACCGCTAACCAGCTGTTTAACAGCTGATTTTCGGAGACGAAGGTTCGTGGTTCAAATCCTAGTAAAGGTAGTTACTTTTATACGGATTTGAATACTAGACGGTGGTTACCGGTGTACTTTGATGGTTGGGTTTCAATTAACCAGACTTTCTCAGGAATGGTCGGTCTGAGTCTGTACAAGACTACACCTCATTTACACGTCATACATATTCTCCTCATCTCATTAAATCATGGGGTTGCTTATTGTTCTAAATTGGACAGATTGCAACGTACACACATTAGGAATATTAAAAAAAAGTTTGTTTTCATATGATTTCTGTTCACTATTGGTGATATATTCAGACCAATTTGTTTAGCTAGTTGCGTGCGTCTGTAAAGTACGGTTAAGTAAGTTTTTGCAGTTTAGTTCTTGTAATTCATAGGCTAATTTAAATGTTTACTGGGAGAAATTAAATACATATTTTCAAACGAAGTAATTATTTGTATTTTTGTACATTGAAATAAGGTTGTAGGCATTTGCGTACATTAAAATTTGTAGACCTTGATGATAGAATAGGTTATGGATATACTTTATGCGAAACTGTGTGTACACGTAGAGCAAGAGTCGTGCCAGTTCAAATTGTCCACAGTATACCACGCTCTAACTAGCTCATTTTTAATCGAAAATTAGGAAAAAATACTTTCGCTTCCTAATGAATAATTTTTTTATTATGCTGTAAATGTTATTATTATACTCTTATATTTAGATAAGAGACCGTATGTACGTAATCGAAGAGAAATAGGTATGATGTCTCTCTCTCTTTGTCACCCTCACTGTCCGAGCCTGGAGAGTTTTATTACCATTTAGACCTTTTCAAGATACTAACGACAATTATTCAAACACGGTTTAAACAATAACTAGCCTATTCCTTACTCTAAAATGATTAAAAAAGATAATTGATAAACAATTCCATTACTGCAATAATTGTCGGTACCTGATCTTTAAAACTATACAAATAATAACGGGTGATTTTTTAGTCCTGTTACCCAATTGTTAATGTCTGGTAATTTTTTTCTAAGAAAGGGATATTTTGTTTTGCGACACAATGTTGGTAGCCCTACTCAACCGGTATAGATACGACAGTTTGAGTTGATTCTCCTTGAGTTGCGTAAAATTTTGTGCTGTTTCCAGTTGTGTTACGAACAGAATGTCTTTTACCCTAGAACAACGGGTTTTCATTCTTGAACAATATTTTGCTACAAAATCGTATGCGAGTGTAAAATAATCATTTCAAATTAAATTTTTTGGTGTTCCTCTACTCTATTCTAGTCAATTTCTAGGCTAACTAACTGATTTTTAGAGACAGGTATTTTTTGCAGCAGAAAACGTAGTGGTCGACCAACTCTCTTGACAGATGACGTTAAGAGAATGTGAAAACAAGATTGCTCAATTATCCATGGAAAAGTTTACAAAAACTTTCCTCGCATGTTGATTTGTCATGTTCGAGTGCTCAGAAAGCTGCTAAAAAATTGAAATTGTATCCGTATCACATACGATTAGTTCTAGAGCTACAGCCTCCAGATTTAAACAAGAGATTGTTTTAGGATAAAAGACATTCTGTTCGTAGCACGACCGGAAATGGAACAAAATTTTACACAGCTCAAGGAGAATCAACTCACACTGCCATATCCATACTGGTTGAGTAGGGCTACCAACTTAGTGTCACAAAGCAAAATTTATTTCTTTTAGAAAAATATTACCAGACATTAACAATTGGGTAACAGGACTAAAAAATCACTCTGTATTAAGTATGTTTTCGTATTATGTTATTCAATTGGAGTTTGTTCTGAGAATGTGTGTGGCGCGGAGTCGATATTTTTACTTAGTGTAGTAGCGCTCAAACTCCCATATGAATTACATTGCTTATGGACTTCCCATACTGCATTCTGAACGTGAAATCAACTATAGAGAGTAATGCAGCTACTCAAGTTTCTCCAGTCACAACATGCTGTAAACTCGTCTCTCAGTTCCCCAGTTGTCAGTAATATATTTTCGTGTTGGAAAGTCTTGCACAGCGGAGAGTATGAAGATTTCAGTATGCATTTAATAACAAAAGTAAATATAACTGAAGTTAAAAATAACTGAAAACCCTATAACTTTGATCTACACGTTTTCAGAACCCCTGAACCCAAAAAAACATGTTTTTAGCGATTGATCTGTGTGTGTGTGTGTGTGTGTGTGTGTGTGTGTGTGTGCCCGCGCGTGTGTGTGTATGTATTGTCGCCGACCGGGGCCGACGACACGTGGCAGAACCTTACTTGTGAGTTTGGTGGCCCTGAAAAGGGCCGTTTGATTGGTTGGGGGTCCTGAAAAGGACCGTTGTAGTTGGAAGTTTGGTGGCCCTGAAAAGGGCCGTTGAAGGTGGCCGGACGCGGCGAGCTGGCGTGTGTAGTGCGGTGTCCGAAGGGTGACGGCTCGGCTACCGGGTTCAAGCCTAGCCTTCCCTCAGCGGCAGTTGGGTCCCCACTGCAGCGTGACAGTGGTGGCCCCCAGAGCCTCGCAGTGTCGGGTCGGCGTAGGCCGTCGGCCGATAGCGCGGCCGAGGCGGTTCCCTCCGGGCCTGCGCTAACCTCCGTCTTCACAGTGGTGTCGGCTGACCGGTGCGGGAATGTGGCGTCCGCCACCGGTAGCGTCGTCCAGGGATGGCTTCGTCCGGGCTCGGCTGGGCTGTTCATCTTCTTCTTCTTCTTGGTTCTTCTCTGCTGGAAAGCTGGCTTGAGAATCAGCTCCGCGGACCGATACCGTTGTTTAAATACCTTCCACGCGAGTCCCCTTCCAGGTGGAGGGGAAACACTCCTTACTGCGTGTCGGCAGCGCTAGTCACGGCCGGTTCTGGAACCGTATGCATATCGCTGATAATGGTGGGAGCCGCTGGCGACAACTCCCCCCCGTCTAGGCGTGTGCATACGGTTGCAGGAGGTTCAGCGGGGTCTTGCTCCGGGGCGTTCGGTGTATCAGCTGTTGGTGGAGCAGCCTTCATTCTGGAGAGATGGACCTTAAGCCGGCTACCATTCTTGTCGACTTCGTATACCTGTCCTTTATTCTGCAACACCTTGAATGGTCCCTCCCAAGGTGCCTCGAATCCGGCGTATCGTCCATGTCCACTCGGTCCAGCGTGTCGCCTAACAAACACCCAGTCGTTTTCCTGAAAGACTGGTGCCATTCCTCGTTCTTCCCCGAACTTCTTTTGTTGATACCTCCTCTGCCGTTCCGCCGCCTCTTGTTCTCTTTGTTCGACTGGCGGTGTAAACTCCTCGGCATTTGGGTGGAGCCAATCTCCCGGTCTCTTCAACTTCCTCCCTGTGAGCAGCACGCTCGGTGGCATACCGGTTGCTGCATTTGCTCGGTTCCGCAGGGCGAATAGCACGCGTGGAATACTCAGGTCCCAAGTTAAATGTTCGAAATCTTGCTCAAGGGCTATTCGCAGCGTTTTTTTAATCTCTTCATTGCGTCGTTCCGTCGGGTTCGCTCTGGGATGGTAGACGGGAGCGGTCCAATGCGTAATGTTTCGCTGCCGGCACAACTTCTTCCACAGCCGGCTTGTCAGTGCGGTGCCGTTGTCAGTCAAAAGGACAGCAGGATACCCCCAGCGGCAGAAGACTTCCTCTTCCAGGCAGTCGAAGATGGTTTTTGTGTCTGCGCGTGGGACGGGTTTTGCTTCGACCCACCTAGAAAACAAATCGGTAACCACTACCAGAAACCTGTTTCCTCGCTTGGTCTCCGGGTAAGGGCCCATGATGTCAACGGCCACGTGCTTCCAGCATGTTGTTGGCTTTCTCACTCGTTGATGGTCTGACGCAGGGTTTGGTCCTCGTTTATAGCGGGAACAAGTTCGGCACTCTCTGATGTATTTCCGTACGTCCATAGCTACTCCTGACCAGTCGTAATCCTGGCCTATCGCTCGTCGAGTCTCCTCTGCTCCGGGGTGCCCTGCTTCTGGGGCATCGTGGTAATGGCGTATGACGGTAAGACGGCTGCTAGGCGGAACGTATACGCCAGGCGGTCGCACGTGAGGGCCAGTACTGCGTCGAGTTGTCCATATGAGGCCGTCGTCATCCACTCGGAGATTCTCGTCAGCTGCGGACCCAGGAGTTTGCCGTATTTGTCGGCAGAAGGGGTCAGCGTTCTGTGCCTCCTTTACCTGCTGGAAGAGAGGAGCCGCGGTGATTTCTTGGAGTCGAGGTTGTGGGACGATGACTTCGTTGGTTGTACGACTCTTCTCCTCCGGGTGCAGCCGGTTCTCATCCTGCAACTCTTCGGTGCTTTCTTCTGCCGGATCCCGGGACAGCAAGTCTGGTAATTCATTTTCTCGCCCAGGACAGTGCTCAAGTTCGAACTTAAAGCTCTGAACCAACAAGGCCCAGCGGGCGTATTTTGTCTTCTGCCCGGTTGCCTGTTTGAGCCAAGTTAGTGCTTTGTTGTCCGTTCTCAGGATGAAATGGCGATCCTCGAGATACGGCCGATAGCGTTTTATCGCCCACACCAAAGCGAGGCACTCCAATTCATTCGAATGGTACTTCTTTTCCGCATCGCGCAATTTTGCACTAGCGTAAGAGATGATCCTCCGTTCTCCGCTTTTGGTCAGTTGATACAGCACGGCACCTATTCCCTTCTGGCTGGCGTCAGTTTGCAACACCATTGGAAGTTCTGGATCTGGCCTGGATAACTGCAGTGGTTGATTGAACGCCTGGCGAATCTTCTCGAAGGCTTGCTGAGCGCCTTCCGTCCATTTCCAACTCCTTCCTCGCAATAGATCTGTCAATGGCTCGGATATTTCTGCAAAACGAGGAATGTATTCCCGTAACCAGTTGCATGTGCCCAAAAACTTCTGTAGTTCTTTCTTGCAGCTCGGTGCCTTGTGGTTGACGATGGCTTGCAGGTGCTGCGTCTGCGGTATATTGCCGGCGGGGGTGATCTCATGCCCCAAATAAGAAACCTGGTCCCGGCCAAATTTGCACTTTTCCAGGGAACAGGTCAAGTGGTGCATCTGAAGTCGTTCCAGTACGAGGTCGAGATGGCGGAGATGATCGTCCCAGTTTTCCGAATAGACGACGATATCGTCCAGATACACCAGGCAGCAGTGACGAAGGAGACCGGTGAGGACGTCTTGCATTAGTCGCTGGAACGTGCTGGGTGCATTTTTTAGGCCAAACGGCATGACACGAAATTGATATCGGCCGCCATCTGGAACTGAGAAAGCCGTAAAATGCTTGGCCGACTCCTCCATCGGAATTTGCCAATAACCACTCTTCAGATCGATGGTGGAGAAGATTCGAGCGCTGCCCAGGTCTTTAATGGTCTCATGGATGAGTGGCAGCTGCGAGTCTACATCCTCGGTGAGTTCGTTCAATCGCCTAAAGTCGACACAAAAGCGAGGGGTAGAATCTTTCTTCTTCGCGATGACGATTGGCGAGTTGTAGGGCGATGTCGTGGGTTCTATTACGTCCTGTTTCAGCATTTCTTCGACTTGATCCCTTATGATTCGTTTCTTCTCTTCGCTGTACCTGTACATCGGCAGCCGAAATGGTTTGCTTCCTTCTTTTAGTTTAATTTCGTGCACCATGGACCGTGTTACTCGAAGAGGGTCGCTGGAGAATACTACTTTATGTCGCTTTAGAATGGCCTCTAATTCTTCCTGCACTGCCACGGGAGCTGCATTTGTCAAGGCGGTCCAGTCAATCACCGTACTCTCAGATTCAAGCCTATCATGCCAGAAGATCGTCTTGCGGTTCTCGCAACCCAAGTGTAAGCAGCCGCGGCTGTAGTCAAGTACGGCCTGATGTTTCTTTAGCCAGTCGTGTCCCAGGATCACTTCTTCTCGGAGCCCTGGTACTAGAAGAAACTTCGTGGTTATTCTCATACCTCCGCATAAGATTTCCGTTTCAACCTCTTCGGTAGCCTGGCAAGTAGTACTGTTGAGCGCTAGATCGATGCTGGTAGTTTGCTGTGTTCTTTTTCCTTCCATGGGCAATAAGTCTGCTCGTGCGAAGCTCAAGTTGGCCGCTGAGTCAATCGCTGCTCTTACAAGTTGTCCCGCAACTTGTACAGTAATTCTCGGGATGTCAGAGCCTAGTTGGTTGAGGGCCCCGGTCGATTGCTTGCCCGGGGCCCCTGGTCGTTTCCCTGCTTCGCCTTAAGGACCGGACAATCCCGGTGGAAGTGCCGTTCTGGACAGTAGTGGCACCAAGGGGCGAGACTACTTTTCCGTCGAGCCGATTTGTCTTCCATGGTCGCTCCTGTCGAGCCGCCTACTGGATTCAGCGAGCCCTGCCTAGGATCGCTGTGGCCTTCTAGCTTCTCTTTCTGCTTGAGTGTTGTCCGCATCTCCATTTCGTCCGCTTCAGCTAACATTGCTCGGTCGAGCAGTTCCTCGAAATCTTGAACGGGCGCTGCTCGTAGTTGCATTCGTATTTGTGGCCTAAGTTGCTCCACAAGCATTGGCAAAAACTCAGACACGCTACCGGGAGCAAGCCGACGTAAGAGTCTAGTCTTCTGCACCAGAAATAACTCTACGGACTCGTTCGGGCCTTGCTTCCTACCGTAGAGTTCGGACCATAATTTTGTGGTGGTCTGTAGCCCGCAATAGTTGTGTCGCAATCGGCTGACAAATTCGGGCCAATCAAGTTGTAGACCGTGGAATCGTTTGAACCACGTTGCTGCTTCTCCTCGTAGTTGTTTCTCGGCAAATTCGACCCACTGTTCCTCTGGAATCCTCTGTTCTACTAATTGTGCCTGTATCCGGTTTAAAAACCGATCTGGATCTTCATGTGGTAGGCCGGTGAAGGTGGCGGTGAGCATGGCAGGTATAGCTGAGCGAATGGCCATTACTATGCGGTCTATGTCGTTGGGCGCCGTGTATGCAGTGTTGCCGACTGGCATGTAGCCGGTAGTATCATGGCTGGGTCCAGAAACTTCTGAACGATCAGGGCCCCACGTTGGGCGCCACTTGTCGCCGACCGGGGCCGACGACACGTGGCAGAACCTTACTTGTGAGTTTGGTGGCCCTGAAAAGGGCCGTTTGATTGGTTGGGGGTCCTGAAAAGGACCGTTGTAGTTGGAAGTTTGGTGGCCCTGAAAAGGGCCGTTGAAGGTGGCCGGACGCGGCGAGCTGGCGTGTGTAGTGCGGTGTCCGAAGGGTGACGGCTCGGCTACCGGGTTCAGGCCTAGCCTTCCCTCAGCGGCAGTTGGGTCCCCACTGCAGCGTGACAGTGGTGGCCCCCAGAGCCCCGCAGTGTCGGGTCGGCGTAGGCCGTCGGCCGATAGCGCGGCCGAGGCGGTTCCCTCCGGGCCTGCGCTAACCTCCGTCTTCACAGTGGTGTCGGCTGACCGGTGCGGGAATGTGGCGTCCGCCACCGGTAGCGTCGTCCAGGGATGGCTTCGTCCGGGCTCGGCTGGGCTGTTCATCTTCTTCTTCTTCTTGGTTCTTCTCTGCTGGAAAGCTGGCTTGAGAATCAGCTCCGCGGACCGATACCGTTGTTTAAATACCTTCCACGCGAGTCCCCTTCCAGGTGGAGGGGAAACACTCCTTACTGCGTGTCGGCAGCGCTAGTCACGGCCGGTTCTGGAACCGTATGCATATCGCTGATAATGGTGGGAGCCGCTGGCGACAGTATGAACAGAATATCTCTAGAACGGAACATCGTACGAACTTGAAACTTGAAACTAAAGTTACATATTACTACCGGACCCGACACGAACTCTTTCTTAAAAATAGGTCAACCGGAAGTAGTACTTTATTCGTGTAATTTTTCACTTTTATGCGATTTTCTCGAAAACTGGTCCTACGATTTTTTAAAAAATCGCTTCATTTACTAAAATTTTATGGTCTACAAGATAGGGTAGGCGCCATTTGTGCTGAAATTCTTGGTGAGGCTGTTTCCGCGTAAAAAATTGTTTTTTTTAGATTGCGGCTTTCATTTCAGCGCAACAATGTATAATAATAAAAGTTGTAGAGACTTTAAAATACTACAACTTTTATCTAAACATTTTTTGTATAACGCTTAGTTTAGCGGTAATTAGCGATTTTCTGTTTTTTTTTCCCACAAAAACGTGTGAAAAATCGATTTTTTTAATATTTCAGCCTTTTACGCATTTTTCGACAAAAGTGTATGAAATAAAATTTATAGACAATTTTGAGATCTACAACTTTTATTTAGAGAATTTTTCTCTACAGAGCCTAGTTTAGCGGGAAAGAGTGATTTTCCGTATTTTTAAGCCAAACAGAGGTTGATTTTCATTTTGCGTCTTTCACTCATGACTAAAATTAGGTTATGTTTATTGAGGTTAGTTTTTTGTTTATTTTTAATATTTTATTACTAATGTTAAGTTTCTTGTTAATTATTTGCATTGGCAAGAAAAAGTTGTGTGAGTGTTTCACACCAGAGTTTTTACTAAGCTTAGTTTAGGCTTAGTTAAGCTTAGTTTGACGCTAAACTAAATTTTCCGTGTTTTTAAATCGAATAGAATAAAGGATTGATTTTCAGTTAGCATCATTCACACATGATTAAAATTAGGCTATTTTTTAATTTTACATTGTTGACTAATGATTACAACACAGGTTATTTGCATTAGCAAGATAAAGTCGTGTGAATATTTTACACCAAATTTTGGGTCTTATCTGTCAGATCCCCCCCCCCCAACTTTGTAAGCGCGCCTACTAAAACTGAAGATGCAACATGCAACACAAAACACCATTTTTACACAGTGAGGAGAAAACTGGAAAATTTTCTACAACTGGACTTCATAACTGATCGTCGCTATTAATGATTCCTTGAAGTGAAAAAATTTATTATCAGTAGATCTCCGTGTTCGTTTGCACAGCAAAAATCTGGTGTGAAACGTTCACAAGACTCTTGCCAATGTAGATAATGAACAATATAACCTATGTTTAATCATGAGTAAACAATATAAAATGAAAATCATAAACTAATTTTAATCAGGAGTGAATGACGAAAAATTAAAGTCAACTTCTGTTCGACTTATAAATACGGAAAATCAGTAATTAACCTCTGAACTAGGCTCTGTAGAGAAAAAAACTTAAATATTATTTGTTGGTTTTTTAATTTCCTACAACTTTAACTAAATACATTTTTATCATAAAGTGTATACTAAGGCCGCAATCTTAAACAACGTTGCGCTATCAGAGAGCGGGGCGTCTAACAGATAAAAGATCCAACATGTTTTCAAGTCTTTCACATTGATCTGATGTATATTTTATTTTTCAGAGATGCATTGTTAACGAGTGTGATCAATTCTTGTACAAGTTTTGTGGCTGGTTTTGTGATATTCTCCGTTCTCGGGTACATGGCTCATATATCTGGGAGGCCGATTAAGGAAGTGGCAACCGAAGGCCCTGGTCTTGTATTTGTCGTTTACCCGGCTGCAATCGCTACCATGCCAGGCTCCATATTTTGGGCTCTTATATTTTTCATGATGCTTTTAACTTTGGGATTGGACAGCTCCGTAAGTAAATCGTTTCTATTACTATATTATTATTAGAGAAGATGAGCAATTTAAAAGTAGGTACGAAAGCTTACAGGAAGATGGGGAATTCTGCTATCTAGGAGTAGAATAACAAAGGATGGTAGTAGAAGCACAAATTATATCAAAAGCAGGATTGCTCAAGCCTTTCAAATGAAAAACAGCTTACTAACTACAAACATTGATTTACAGATTAGAAAAAAATTCTTAAAACACTATGTTTGGAGTGTAGTATTATACGGGAGTGAAACGTGGGTGACAGGAGCTGTAGAAAGGAAGAGGATAGGAACTTTTGAAATGTAGTGTTATAGGAAGATGTTGAAGATTAGGTAGGTGGACAAGATAAGTAATTTAGAGGTTCTTAGACGAGTGGATGAAAGAAGAAGTATATGGAAACATCTTGCCAGAAGAAGGGATAGGCTAGTGGGGCACATCTTAAGACATCCAGGTTTTGCTCTATCAATAATGGAGGGTAATACTGAGGGAGTGAACTGAAAAGGAGAGGGTAAGGTTAGAATATTTAAAGGAAATTACAAAAGATCTAGGGGTTTTTTCCAATCATTACCATCCTCACTGAGTGGAAAAGTAGCCTCTGCTTAATAGTCTTCCAAAAAGCATCTACTTTCCACCCTGCAAAATGACATCTACTTCATTTACCACATTGGTTATGTAATGAAATTCATTACACTCAGAGAAGATACTATCTGTCTATAATTTGATGGCCTCCCGCAGAGAGGAGCAGAATCGGCCCGCTACTAGCCTTCTCAATAACACTTGATTATGTACCAATCCCAGTGTACTAGTTAGTAGTAGTACATAATAAAATGTTTTTGAGAAGGCTAGTAGCGGGCCGATTCTGCTCCTCTCTGCGGGACGCCATCAAGTTATAGACAGACAGTAACTCTGACTAGTGTCTTGTACACCTCTACCTCTTCTGTTCTTAAATGTTTCAGTCATAAAGTTGGCTGATCTTGTGATCAGAAACAGAACTATTTTTGTAGCCCAGGAAACTAGTAGATCGAGTGCAAAAAAATTAACACTCCACCTGCCTGTTATGGGAAAAATCATCAATTGACAAAATTAATAATTACAATTAATGATTCAACTTACCCTACTAACAAACACTTGGTGTTAAATTAGATAAATTAAATCAATTACAAAACATAAGCTTAAACCAACTGACTGACAATAGACTACTGTTCTTAAGAACCCAAACCCTTGGCGACCATCCGCATTCACAAACAACGATCTCGCAATTTCTATCCTTGATCTAACTCCACCGGCCGGCCCGTTGGCGTAGTGGTTAGTACAACTGATTTCTATGCCGGGGTCCTGGGTTCAATTTCCGGTCAGGTCTGGCATTTTTTCAACACTCATTTTCAATATCATTATCCACCGTCTGCGTTAGCAGAAATTGCACAACAGTCAGACGTAAAGAAAAAAAATCCACCACATACGAAAGTGGGGTGAAAAGTTTCCGGCCTGATAAAAATAAAACAACTTTTTTCGGGTTTCTCCGCGTTATTTTTCAACATAATCTCAATCAAGATTAATACATTTTTCATAACGGTGCTCTAATTTAGAGATACCATTTCTATGGTCCGATATGTCAAGTCCCCCAAAATACTAATTTACAGCATCGATGACTTCCTGGTTGCTCCCACACCTGGTCCAATCCATTGTTTCGATTGGTGTTTACTTTCAGGAGTGTAGTGATTAATCCAAGTTTCATCCACGGTTATAAATTGACGCAAAAATTCGGCAAGGTTTTGCTTGTGCAGCGCCATGAAACAGTTTACGGGTGAATTTTTGATCGATCGTTAGTGAACGCGGCACCCACCTCGCACAGACCTTCCTTGTGCTCAAATATTCGTGTAAAATATTGCGTACACATTTAGTTGGTATCCTAACAGCCTCAGCTACCTCACTCACTTTTAATCTGCGGTCTTCTATCACTATTTTATTAATATTTTCAATCATTTCGGGATCCTTAGTGACCTCAACCGGGCGTGTCTTATTTTCCTTAGCAGCCTGATTTTATATTTTTAAACTGATTACGTATTTTAAAAATCTAACAACACTATAATAAAATATGAAAGTCAAGTAAGACACATAAAATTAGTGATTATTGTTTGTATAAATTAACATCTAATTAAAAATATCGATTATTTTCTTTTGAATGCAGTTTGTCACGATTTTATTTTCTACAAAGTTTTCTAATTTATCGACTTATTCAGACATTTCGCCATTCGAGTTCGCTTCTTAATAGCGCCGCATACGATGTAGCATTGAAAGCATGTCGGCCGAAGTAGGTATCGGTAAATTACTATTCTCTTCAGTATCAGGTTCGTCAGCACTATCACTATTGCAATCGTTGTTAAGCTGAACGAAGACCAAAATTAACAATCTTCACATGGTGGTTTATTAGTGAGCGTGTGGGGTGAGGGTAGAGATAATGAAGAAGACATTGACCACATGCCAAATTTCAAGCCAGTTTTTGGACACAATGCACAATGTAAACATAGGGTACACAATTTTCACCCATACAGTCAATAACAATAGCATAAGAATTACAATAAAATATAGAAAAATAAAGTTATGGGTGGGTGAGGTACGCACAGGGCTATATGCGTGTCATATTGACTCAGTTCCTTTAATTTATTGAAACGTTTCCTTCTTTTGTTAGCTACGTTAATGATACTGGAATTCCCATAATAAATCATGTGTATGTACGTTAGTATTTAAATATTACTTGGGATTGTGTGGTTTATGTATGGACAATATTTTTTCGTGTTAACCGATATTTGTCAGGTAAGCTTCCGCGTTAACCGTATAAACAGTAATGTTATTTAAGTAGTTAGTACCTGTTCCGGACTAATAAATATTTCGTGTTAACCGATATTTCGTGTTAAGCGTTTTTGTGTTAATCGTATTCCACTGTAGAAGTATTTGATGACCACTCACTTTTCTAATTTTTCCATTTTCACGAAACCAATCAAGGCATCTTGTTCACTCAGCTCTCAAATGTACACTAATAGAGCAATCAACCTGAAAATTTATATACAAGCTAGTGAGATATAATAATATGGAATCCAGGCCAACAATAGAATGCTGGCGCCATTTCTCGGTCAGGTCGGAAATTTTTCACCCCACCCTCGTACAATTGATCTACACATCTCTTAACAATGAAGGCAACCAATACAAAAAAATACAATTTATTCTATTAACCATTTCTATACTAATCACGAACAATCTGTTACAGTTTGGAGGTTCAGAAGCGATAATCACAGCATTGAGCGATGAGTTTCCTGTCATTGGTCATCACAGAGAGATATTTGTTGCTTGTTTATTTTCACTATATTTTTTTGTTGGTCTAATCTCTTGTGCACAGGTAAGCACTAATTTACTTTTACTTACCTTTGTTGTTGTCGATGATGATGGTGTAGTTTCTAGGTAAACAATCAGTAGACTGGTTTGGACTGCTAGATTACGATAGATTTTCTTTGAAGCCCCAAATAATTGGAATGAAAAATAAAAGAAACAAAACAACAACGATTCGTTAGATGGCCTAACTGGTCGGGTTCAGGAAAGGAGCATCCTGCGCAGAATAGATATTGTAGTGAAAAAGAAATATGCACAACTGGTGCCAAACACCCAATTATGTAGTGTAAAATAATGATAATTAAGTAATGCACGGCGTACTGAACCAAATTATGTAGAAAAGTGAAATATCATGGCAAAATAAAAGTTCTGTAGAGTAGACGGCGTAAAAAAACACCATTGCAGTCGCCCCCTGGCAACTCCAAGAGTGCTCCACGCCAATTTCTGAGGCGAAGAGAAAAGGCAGTTCAACCCACAAAGCATTGAACCATAGATATTTAATTTGGGGGCATCCACCATCCAATTTCTTTTGAATCCAACTAGAAACTGAATTTGGATTCAGGAATTGAATTGGCAACCCAGCGATTTCAATAGCATAGCTCAGATGATGGTAGAGACATGACCTCGCTTTGAATACTGCGGAGGTAAGATTTGGAAGAAAATCTATTCCGGTTCAAGAGAAAAAGAAATACAATCTGACACAATGAATGGAGTTCAAAAAAATACTAAGTTTATTCAAGAAAGTATTAGTGAACGTGAAAACTTATGCAAAATAGACATTCAATAATCATATATATATGAGGAGGTAACATGCAAACCGTGTTTTGTCACAATAATGTCATTTTACACTAAGACCAAAAAACTGTTGTTTTGATTTTACTGCAGATTTAATACGGGGTTTAGCTACCGGCATTTAAAGGATGATGAAAAACGCTACATAAATAATTTTTGAAAATATTGATATGGGAAAAGTGTTCAAAAACATTATTTTAAATTTGGACAAAACACGTTCTGCATGAAAGTAATGGACATAACTTGGTTTGAGTGGAAATTATGTAGACAAAGTTTTTTTGTAATGGACTTATTAATTATTTTAAGACATTATAAAAATTTAAAATTACTTATAATTCATAAAAATTAAAAGAAGACATATTGAAAGTAATTAATAATAAATATAAAAAATGATAGGGCCTATTATATAATGATTTTTTATGATAATTTTTTATATGATATATTAAAAAATGATATACTGAATGTAGGCTACCTATTAAAAAATTATTAAACATATTATACGAAGTCTTATAATAAACATAATAAAAGTAATAATGATTCAAAAGTTTAAATCTGAAGATCACATCTTTCTTCATCAAGACAGTCACGGAAGATGACCTGTGCTTCACACTCTGCTGACAGCTCTTCGAATATCAATGATGAATACCATTTAAGGCGGTGATCAGATGATGTTACCCAGTCATCACCAAACATATTTTTCAATAATTAATCTACATAACTTTTTTTCACTTAACAATTTAAGCAAAGTCTTGCCTTTAAAATCAACTGTTGAGAAATGGTTGTATAGTGTGGATGATACCTCAACACTATTATAGAATGGTAAAAGTGTGAAATAATGAGAATGCATTCCACACAGCTGATTGGTAGACTGAAGCGCTTTTATTGGTCAGATGGACAAAACACTTTTTGACTGAATCTTGATGATGGACAAAACATGTTCTGCACAAAACAGTAATTTTCAATATGCTTTTAACATTGGACAAAATTTTATTTGATTGAAAACACAACTAAATATAATGTATTTCATGCAGGAGAATGCAATGGCGCCCCTAACTCAATTTTTAATTTTTTGTGACAAAACACGTTTTGCATGTTACCTCCTCATATATCAAACACAAAAAAAATTTACTGAATGATTCCAAAATATAATAAACAAAAAACTTAAATTTTTGTGAATACAAGAAATTTTTAAGAATTTTAAGAACTTAAATGTGGGGTAGCTTATAATTTATAGTTTAAAGTAATAAGTTAAACTTTATGTAACCATTTTTATGAAACTATCCATGTATTACAACTTTAAAATAAATGAAGTCTGGTTGAAAGCTCATAATTGTGTGGTTTTTCTTTCTTAAAGAGAAGAGGAAAAAATTACAAATCGGAATTTACGAATTACTAATTTAAAATAAAACAAACTGAAATAGAAAATTTGGAATAAAACTTTACGATGAATGAGATTAAAAAAAACCCAAAAGAAATAATTTAATTAACGATAAAGAAATAGGTATAAATGATAACAGAATAGAAAAAAACTAGCGTAGTAAGAATTTAAAAAGAGAATGTTTTTATCCTAAAAAAAAACTCCACATAATTATCTGCTCCCAAGCAGGACACATAAAAAATTAAGAATTTGACTATTGAAAAGCCTAGCCAGGCTAAAACGGAGGAAAGAAGAAATTTCTATTGGCTGGAAAGCCATTAGAGATTTCCAACGGTAAAGATATATAAAAAAATGAAATGGAAATTTTTCAGTAATGAAAAATTTCCATGAGAGATATTAAATAAAATAAATGGGTAAAAAAATGTTTAGTAAAATGAAGCCACAAAAAATTTACTTAAATGAATTGATAGAAAAATAAAAAATGCTTAATTTGTTCTTAAGCGCAACCGTAAACTACTTTTTTAGATAACCAAAATTTAAAGGAACAAAAATTGTTAGTATGAGTAGACCTTATTAAAAATTTAATTTACAATAAACATTTAGTTAAAGGGACATGTACACATGTGAAAAAATTGACTAGGGGAAATCTTACCAGGACACAACACAACCTTTGTAAGGGATATCAAAAATGTAAGCCAAAATGGAATTGAAGGCGTACGAAACGAAAAAATATTAGTGGAGACTCGAACTAAAAGGACGGCATTTAACAAGTTAAATAAACAGCATGGCAGAAATGAGCTAACGGAAGAAATAATGGGGAAATTTTTTTAACAAAAAAATAGATTATTAAAATTAATTTTGGAAAAAGATTTAACCAAATTTGGGTGAAGTTTGAAACCCTAGATGAAGTAAAAAAATAAAAAATTTCAAATAACACATGTATACTAGTTAACTTACAGAATTTACAAAAAAAAGTTATTTTATTTTTAAATTTTTGTTACATCTCCACCAAATAATTTTATTTCCAAATTAGGTAAAGTATTTAAATTTTACAAATTTGAATCGTTCCATTATTGAAAAGAAAAAAAAGGTTACCTGAAATTTAAAGCAATGTGAAACGAAAGACGGCTGGCCCAAGTCGAAGGCACAAAGGTTGGACAAGCATGAGGCAGAACATTTTCCCCTCCCGTCATGGAGAGAGAGAGAGAGAGAGAGAGAGAGAGAGAGAGAGAGAATGAGAAATGTCTCTCAAATTGAATTATGGCAAATAAAGGAAAAAGAAATGCAAGTGAACAAAACGTTTCTGTACGAAAAGACAGAGGAATAAAAATACAAACACTTTACGCGGGGTCCGGGCGGAAATGAGAAACGCAACGTTAGTACATTCCAACACGTGGAAATAATCTGGAATCTAAAACAATGAAAAAATTATGAGCGTTAAATACGTTGGAAATAAAACTACGCAATTCTAAAACATTAATAAAATTTGTGAAATAAAACATGTCCTTGAGGTTAGGAGAAAGGGGATTTGTATATTTTTTAAAGGTCTTTGGAAAAATATTACAATATGGAACCTAAAAAGAGTTCTGGAAGTTTTATTTCAAGAGATCTAGTGGTAGTGTTTGTTAATTTGAGAAAGCTTGTAATTCGACCGACCGAGAAACACTACCGGTACCAAATATTTTTGAAGAATTTAGAGTGGGTACCAAAACAAAAACAATCATTATGGAAATATTAATAGGCCAGATACGAGAAAACGTAAGATTTATGAGAGAAATTTCCGAAGTGTTTTAATTAAAACATACATTAGGCAGGGAGGTGGACTGTCACCGGTTCTTTTTTACTGGGTGTTGAAGACGTTTATTCTGAAATGTATTTTTAAAGTATTTTTAAACCAAGTACACATTGGCGAATCAACGATAAACGTAGGTATCTTACTTTTGCAGACGACCAAGCAATTGTTTCTAGGAACATGGAGACAGCAATAAAACAAATCAACATGTTAAAATAACACACAGAAAAAGCAGGAATACTGATTTCTTTCGAAAATTAAATACATAACGAACATCAAAATTGCCCTAAGTCACTTTAAGATAATATGGAAAACTTTAAAAGTACCTCGAGGAGATAGTACAACCAAAGACCAACAGACGAGTGAAGATGGCACATGCACTCAAAGGAACTCACCACTGGTGTAAAACGAAAGCACTATCAAGACAAGCCAAGATTAGACATTATAAATCTATGTGTCAGCACGCGAGTGAGTGCCTTAGAATGACTGGGAAGGCTGGTCTAAAAGAAGCAAAGAAATTTTAGAGAAAGATACTCCGCAAGATAACGGTTACGAAGATAGTAAACGGAAAATAATGCTGATGGCACATGGTCCGTGCGGCGCACGGTCCGTGCGTCGCACGGATCCGGACCTTCCCGCTTCAACTCATCCGTGCGAAAGCCCGTATGAAGCTATGACTATATCTAGCAGCCTACTGTTTCAAATGTAAGCTGGCACACTGATCCGATAGCTTTATTCATCCGTTCGCTGTCTAGTTGACTACACTTGATTCAGTACACAGTATTCGCAGTACATATTTTTTGTACTATACGATATTTATATATACTTTACTATATTTAATTACAGTAGGCCTACATATTTTAAAATGCAGAGAAAATATATCGATAGATCTGTTAATTAGTTATGCGTACAAGAAAGCCTGTAATAAGGAATATAAATAAATAAGTAAAATCTTATTTGTCAGCGACCAAAAACGGAATAGACATAGGGTAATCAAATAAATACGAATAGCCTTTAGGCCAACATTAAAAACTATTTAAACAAAAAATTGTACATTTTTTTATGTTTTCACTAAGAAAATAACTAGGAAGTTTAATTACTACTTAAAATTTACTAAAACTGTACAATGGAATTCCATATTTGTCATTTATACTACATAATGTTATATTATCTAATGTTATAATTCTACTCAGATTACATTTAAAGAGCATTATTTATAAGATAATTTAAGAACTCCTGATCAGAATATAGTAGATGTTTTATTTAAAAAAAAACCTTTTTCTTCTCGATCACAGTTTTATAAAGTCTTATTTTAGATGGTAATTTCTTGAAAAA
The DNA here is from genome assembly GCA_035578175.1 of Catonia carolina. NCBI lineage: Eukaryota > Metazoa > Arthropoda > Insecta > Hemiptera > Achilidae > Catonia > Catonia carolina. Next base: position 9,865,136 of record JAQMRL010000004.1, read on the forward strand.
CCGAACGGTAGTTAATTCCTTTCGAGAACTTTGAAGTTCTGTATTTTTCAATTCTGTAGTCATCGTGGTGAGTTTTATTGTTACGATTGTACTTATTTTTTGTAAATAACATTGTGTGAATTTCCTTTTTTGTGAATTTTAAAATGTTATATAAAAAAAGAATGAAACAAAAAAAAAGAAAGAATGTATTTAACAAACAATATTTGGCAAGAAATGCCTCGGGATGTTTGCAATAATTTTAACTGGGTATTTTTGTATGCAAAAAAATCTTTGTTCGGTTGAGTTGCCCTCCTGCGTAACCCCATAGCTGAGTACAGAGTGGAATAGTAAAAGGAAATTGAATGTAATTAGTTTTGTTTATATTTAATTCTAATTTATTACAAGAGAACCATTTACACTTTCTGTTTATTACGTTATTAGTTGCCGTTTTAATTGCTCTTGTCATCAGCGAACATTACAGTATCAAAATTTGATAGAAAATAAGGAGATTTTAATTAATTTAATTATAATTTATTACAAATTTATTAATTTACTTAATAAATATAGATTACAATAGAGGGACAAGAATAGACCCCTGTGGTATTCCGCTAATAGACGATTTACAGTTTCATTTAAATGAAACCGTTTTGGGTGCAACAATCTCCACACACTGTGATCGGTTTTTAAGAAACGACTCCATCAATTTTACAGAGCTATTGCAGTAAAGTGTGCGATACCCCTAGTAACTACCGTACTGTAGTATTTATAATTTCTATAATAAAATAGGGTGATCTAATAGGTCAAATGCTTTTTTAGATTAGTAAAAATTGCTAAAACAAACAACTTTAGGTCAGGCTGTCTGAAAATTGTGTCTGATGACTTAAATAAAGCTGGCTATCTTCAATAAGTCAGGAAAGACTGCTTTTTTATGAGTGAATTGAAGAATACAAGGCAGAAACAACAGGGCCCCCCGGACATAACATCCGTGCATCGCACGGATCATGTGCCAAGGACACTTCACACTACCCGGTCCGGGCGATCGCACGGGTATTATAGTCCGTGCGATCGCACGGACCATGTGCGCCCAGCCTAAGGTTACGAGGTCGAGAAGAACTGTACAAGGAAAATGAACGATTAATAGAAACGATTAGAAAAAAACACTACAATTTTATGGACATCTAATAGAATGGAGGACGCCGGTTGACAAAAAAAGTTTTCTAAAAAAACTCACTAAACATTAAACGATAGATGTAAGGTTTATTTAGATAGTAGATTATTTAGATAGTAGTAGTAGATTTAGTGTCCTAATCTCTCTAATTGGGTAATGATTTTTGGTTTCATTGTAATTTATGGATTTTATTTCAGGGAGGTTTCTATTTTTTCCATTTACTGGACAGGTATGCGGCTGGTTACTCCATGTTATTTGCTGTTTTATTTGAGGCGATTGCTGTATCATGGATTTATGGTAAGACTAGTAATTACCACATGTTAAAATTATATCACAATGGAAAAAATCTGGTGTGAAACATTCACACGACTTTCTCTAGCTAATTTAAATATAATTATATATATATATATATATATATATATATATATATATATATATATATATATACATTCTTCGACGCTCGATTTCTACATCTTAGCCGTGACTTTTTACCTCGAAAACTGCATCATTGAGATGCAGTTTGTTTTATGCATCAGATGTAAAAAGAGATGTTCAGTTGTTATAAAAATTATACAAATTGTTATACAGCTTTATACACATTTTACGCTATTATCGTTTTTTGACTCATTCACGCGATGTTGCCGGTTTTACACATCTTAAGTCGAGTCGCTGTCATCAGTTCTGTTCAGTTATGATCTGTTCGATCTGCACGTGGCTGCACTTCCACAGTACTGCGCGGTTAAATTTCCTGTCTCATCATGTTGAAACGAAGCGATATGTATTTCAAAGCCATGGAATTACAAGCTCCAGAGTTGAATACAAACAATTATATAAAAGGTAAGTTTTAATTTATTATTTTTATATTATAACATTAATTAGACCTATCATTATTGTTTTAAAATGTCGCATTGCTTGCCTTATTTTTGGATAAGTAAAATTTATATAGCCAAAACTTAACTGAATAGCATACAATCTATGAATATCACATTAATATTAAGCATTAACTGTCGAGTCACGGAACTGCAATGGAATTACTAGTAAGGCTACGATAGGCGACTTAGTATTGCCTAAATGTTTGATGGTTGCCGAAGATAATTCCCACAGAAATCCGTGGCCCGTTCGTGAAGTAGGCCTATTATCTTTCAGCGCCTTCTACTTTTTTTGTGTAAATTTTGTCAAAAATATGAAACCAAATTATTATAGACCAACTATTACTGGTTCCTAAAAAAAATTAGAAGCAGCTTCCATTTTCTCCAGCAACAAATTACCGTCACTTGATGTTATTTTTTGTGTAAATAAAAGGTTACAAAGGGTTGTAGGTTCCTATAGTTAGACTGAAATATTATCATCTTATTTAGGCCTACCTAATTTATAGTCTAAGCTTGTGGCGAAATACAAAAAAATCTCAAATAAAATGAATAAGGATTGGTTAGGCCTCTAGGTTTATTTAGAGCTTAAAACAAAAAGTTTTTATTAAGTTGTAGCTGCTATCAGTACGACATTTGGCCTATATCTATGTAACTATTTGTTCATTAGGATGCAAACTGCAATACTTCAATAACACAATAATAATAAAAGAACTTCGTTGTTATTTTTCAATTAATAAAAATATTGCCAAACTTTCGGCCATGTAAACGTCATTTAAATTTAACTTAATTTTCTTTTGTTTTGTATTTTTTTGGTTTATATTATAGACTACTTATAGTTTTTCTTTTTATATGATTTTAATTGTTAACTTAATGGGTTTTTTGTTTAAACCTTTGCTAACCTGAAAGCCAGGAATCAGGCATTTGTCATGACCTTTTTTAAATTCAATTTTCTCCGCAACTATTCATTATTTTCTAACGGGTTTCTAACGGGCATTAGATAGAGAATTTTCTTCTCTTTGGTTTGATGTATGTTGTACATTTTTAGATGAAAATTGACGACATGGTTTTACGTGAAAGAAAGAGATTTTTTTGATGAGCCAGTGTACTACTAAAAACGGAGCGTTTTCGTCCATAACTTTTCAACAAAAACCACTATTTGTTTGAAAATAACTTTATCTGTTAGCTGTACTGTTACGGTCTAAATCAATAAATTATTAGTGCCGAAGACAAATTTTACGACTCTAAAACCAAATAAAGAAGGTTAACACTTCCCGTCTCGCCTATCCCTCGGTTAAACCTATAACAGTTAGCGTCAAAACAAATGATAACATGTTTTGATGGGATGTTATGCTATCATGTTTAGAAAAGGAAAATTAGGGGAAGGTCAGCCAGTATGGGCCACTAACACATTTCCTAATTTTTTTCTTTGTAATTGTAAAATTAAATTGCAATGTATTTATCGTAAGGTAAATACAATACTTAAAAAAGAAAACCGGTAAAAAGAAAATTTCAAGTAAAAATTCGCTAGGTTAGTACAATTAATTGTAACTATTCTCGTGAATATAAAAAAAGTTAAGAATAAAATAATAAAGGTAGAATAAAAGTCCAAATTGTATTCGCTTGAAGCAGGCTGCCACAGGGAGGTATTTTTAAAAGACTGGACAATATTTACGTACTCAGATGGCCAGTGGCTCATACTGCACGATTATGCGGTGGCCCTACAGACATGTCTAAGATTAAAAATGTTCTCCTGTAATTCAATTTTAGAATTTTTTATAATGTAACTAACTAAAAATATGAACAAAAGTATGTTTTATTACACTATTATAATATTTACAAAATAAACTTACCACAATTTAGATGATCGATGGTTGAAATTTTTACCTGCATATGAGCACGTGTTAAGAAAAATAACATTTCCTCATAATTTTAAAAGGTTATTGGTGTTCAGCGTCCCAATCGTAATAATAAGGCACCAAACAAAGATGTATATTATTCTATATCAAAAAAAGTCCTGCTACCTATTGTGTGTATTATGAAATTAAATGATGTTGTTTTTAACAGAAAAATTGACACTGGTCCCATACTGGGCGACTCTCCAAATATTTTTAAAATAATATATTATATTTTTTTAAATTTCAATATTTTTTCTGGTCGTAAATGAAAACGGAGAAATTGGTTCAAACGTGGTTCTATTAACAAATTCTTTATAAACAAGTGGTAATTTTTTGAAATTTTTAGGAATGAAACTGAATGAAAAAAAGAGTTTTTATTAGGCGTAAAATGTCAGTCTGCGTGATCGTTGGAATCGCAGTTCTCATCGGGTGAAAACTATTAAAAAAATCAATTGCTGAACATTTATGTTTAACAGACCTTTGGTTAAGTCAGACAACACTGAATTATTTCTGTCATGAACTGTTCTTTTAAGTTAGTCTGACTGCATTAACACTAATATCTGAATTAATTACTTGTTAACTTTAACAGTTAATATAGTTTACCCAAAAGAGGTCTATTAAATTGTAATGCCCACTTAATTGACTTATGATGAAATAAGGAACGAATTCTTAAGTTTATGGATGGTTGTATGCCTAAGTTTTGTGCAATAAAGTTGTTACAAAAGTACAGCTTAGAGATTGACACATTATGCCTAAATCCACACAAACTTGACGATTTATTTCAATAATTCTGAGAAAATAATCATAAAGTAAGTAGGATAAGTAAGAATATTATAATTTTTTGAAAATTCTGTACTGTGTATTAGGCCTAATGTTAACCTTACTGCTTTTCAGAATCTGTAAAGAGAGCTTTTTTTCCACCAGATGACGTCATCTGTAGCAAAGACAAAATAGATGATTGGTTGGAAAAAAATAAGGTAAGTTACTTTTTAATAATGTTGTATAACGGTAATGTACATGTCTGTAAATGTGTAATTAATGTCTGTTAAGCATTAGGTTTTTACTGAACAGTATATTTTTAATTTTTTTTAGCCTTGTTGGTACAATAAACAGTAACAACTATGGTGCAGTATGGTTTATTATGTATATTGTGATCCCTAACCCAATGTTTTATAGTTGATATGATAGAAAGGATACTAAGCTGTTTAAGATTGACATAACAATAGTAAATTTTGTTGTTATTAACTTCTTCATTAGGAACCACTGACTAGTAAAAAGTTGAGTATTTTACTTCACTGTTACCTACTTCATAGTTTTATTTTCTTAACTATCAATTTGAGTTCTTTATTTAACTGCTGTTGTTATTGCTTGTTATTACTGTTTAATCAGTAGTTCCAATCAGCTGGCAGTTTTGCAAAAAATTATTTTGCCTAGCCTAAAGTTGAATTTATCTCTGTCAAAATGATAGGGCAACAACAGAGTACGGTACAAGACTTGTTTTAAAACAAGTGCTAGTATTGGTACACGCTTTATTTTCATAAGAAAAGGTATGACTGTTCAGTTAATTGCTAACAAAATAATTATATGAATATTTTTGTATTGCTTCATCTGGTGATGAGCTGAATTCAGTAATCAGTAGCACTTATGGACATCTATCTTAATTATCAGATGGTTTTCAGATTGATTCGGGCTTTTTTATTTATTACACAACAAAACGATAGTGTCAGGAATACACGTGGTCAAGATATTGTTGTAGATTAAAACTCAAGTGTATTGTATGCTGTCTTAAACTGTTTAAAGTATGGAAAATTTAACAGTGATGATTTTTTTATTTTTCAGTTAAAAGAAGATGAAATGGATAAATTAACTAGTGAGGTTAATGACATGAAGTCTAGCTATTTCATTGAAATTAAATGTAAAAATAGATTTCATTTGCAAAAATAATGCTACATATAACATCCTATTAGACACAAGGTAACAGATTGTAAATATGTTAAGTTTATTTTTAAAATGTAGCCTAGACCTAGAACAGTGAAATAATTTTTCCAGTAGCAAAAATAATCCAAATAAAACATTTTAAATTTGATAATTCATTGAGAAAGATTAATATGGTATAATTAGTGCCTACTGGTTTCCCTTTGATGTCCTTCATATTACTGTATTATTTCATGCAATGACTGACTTTCAGAAATTGAAGTAGGTAGACTACATTATAGGCCTACTCTTCTTCTGTGTCTTTCATAATCTGTTATTCTTTCATGATGTTACATTTTTGATAATCACACTCAATGGATGTGTTTCTCGACTGAAATCAAAAGCATACGGTGCTTGTCACCGATTTTATTCAAGATATTCTAATCTTATATGGGGCCTAATTAATGCATGATGATTATGAATAGTAAACAATAAATTTTTGGTTTAAAAAGTAACCCAGAAAATAGCAAAAGTTATTAGTCTTCTAATTTAATGGAGAGCTAAAGAACATTATTGAACAACTAAGCAAGATTTAGCTTATGCATGGTGGTTTTAGTACTTTTACAGTAGAAATAGAGTTTATCATTTTAAAAGCAAAACTGTTGTGAATGTTTTTGAAGAACAAATCTTCAAGTTTTAAAGAAAACTAGGGTTTCGTAAATCGCAGCAGGTTATAATAATTTTTCCCATTGCATACTGAAATGAGTTAGATGATAAATATTCATAGAATATTTTTTCATAATTCTGTACTGTCATAGACAACAAATATATTTTCTAATTTTCTGATGCTGTGCTCATCATAAAATGAATTACAAATTCAGTGGCATGATTTTTCCTACTGGACAAGTAAGATTAAGTAAACAATTGTACAAAATAAATAAGAAATCTATAAACTAGCTTGGAAATGTTATCTTCTGCCTTGATTAGTTCTGGTATTTTATTAAAATAATGTAATTTATTAAGTTACTAAACTTATCAATTTTTTTTTTCATTTTCAGGATGCTCAAGTAATTTTTGATTATGACTTAGAAAGTTCAAAAAATGTGTGTGTTGAAAATGTGGATGAAATACGAGTAGTTGCTCATGACTGAGGTAATTTACCATCCGGTCCCATTATTGTACCAGTACCAAGTGAAGTGATTCACCTTCAATTAGGCCTATCCCTGTAACTATAGTACTCCAAAAGAGAATTCTTCAAAACAAATTAAGTTAAAGAAGAAACGTGAAAGGCGTAATTGTTGTCCATATTGTGAAAAGCTGGTAACTAATTTTGTGCGACATCTTATTCTTAATCACAAAAATGAGGATTATATGTATTTTTTTTAAATTATTATTTTTTAATTTTTTTTAATTCAAGCTTATTCATTATTGTTAGGTATAACAATGATCGGCTGATAACGATATTATAAATCATGTTTTGCCATCAGTCTCTTAACTGTTTTGATGCAGTTTAATAAGTTTTGTTTTCGTTATTTTGTATTTTGTTACTGAATCTTAAAATATTATATTACAAACAAATTGTAAAACTAAATAAAGAAGTGTTTTCAAGTTGATAAGTATGTGTGTTCTTTTATAATAATTGTGTGCCATTATGTAACATCATTACCAAGTATAATAATTATGTTTATTTTTTTATAATAAGGAGGAGCTTATGAGAGTGGTTTTTATTTTTAAGTGAGAAAGAGAATGTTTTCTCACTATCTTTGCGCTACAAAATTTAGTAAGATCGGTTCATTAAATGTTATGGTCATAGTCCTTCAAATGCATCGCTGCAGAAGTGAGAGCTCAAGACAGCTGATTGTATGACACATCAATTGGCGTTACTAAATAAACACACACCATGCACTTAAACGCAAAAATGTATATAATAAACGTTGTAGAGCCGGCCGGATTGGCGTAGTTGGTAACGTGTTCGCCTCTCATCATGCGGTCTTGGGTTCGAATCCCACTCAGGCACGGCATATTTTCATACGTTACAAAAAATCATTTCATCCTTAACAGTTACAACCCAACGTCGTCGTTAATGACCACTGTAGTTGATGCGACGTTAAATGAAACAACGAGAAAAAGGAAAACCGTTGTAGAAAATTTAAAAACCTACAACTGTTATTCAAAAGTTTTTTTGTATAACGCCTAGTTTAGCGGTAATTAGCGATTTTCTGTTTTTTTTTTTACGAAAACGTGTAAAAAAATCAATTTTTTTCTAGATTTTAGCCTTAGTATGCATTTTACGACAAAAGTGTGTATTGTCAAATTTATAGGAAATTAAAAGATCTACAACTTTTATTTAGAGCATTTTTCTCTACAGAGCCTAGTTTAGCGTGAAAGAGTGATTTTCCGTATTAGTAAGCCAAATGGAGGTTGATTTTCATTTTGCATCATCCACTCATGATTAAAATAAGGTTACCTATTTTTTTTTGAGGTTTGTTTTTTGTTTATTTTGTTATGTTTTACTGCTAATGTTCATTATTTGTATTGGCAAGCGAAAGTAGTGTGAGTGTTCACACCAGATTTTTAAATTATGGTTAGACTCACATTTAAAGAATAGACAAATTGTCCAATCTTATGGGCTTTGATATCATTTTTGTTAATACCCTATATTCAATTAATAAATACTCGTATATCTTAACTGTCGTGGCCCAAACTTGGCAGGATTTACTGAACTTTCAGTTTTATTTTGTTTGCCTGGGCTCCCAGCTGGAACCTCCCTACCCTAAAATTAGCTTGTTTAGGAAACTGGTGATCATGAAATCTTAAAAGTTATCCGCCATTCTAAAATTAATTGTTCATTGTAATCGTAGGCGTTAGAGTATTCTTAAGAAGGTTATGCCATAACCTTCCGCATTTTTTGGTTCAGTACTTGACAAATTAAATTACGCAGGAAATGAAATTCTATGCAGACTTACGCAAAAATGCATTTTTGGCAGACTTAAACCATTAATCAAGTTAAAAAGCTTAATACCCCAGTAGAATTGTTTTAGTTTTTAAATTTGTGGCATGGATAACTGGGAGTCCTCTAAACAAGTTTTTTATAAATTTTTCTCATAATGTTTAGCGATTAAACCTAAAATTACATATTCGGACTCCCTAGTTTTGGGCCCCAAAGGAGAAAATTAGCGTTCTCGGAATTTTTCCTTACATGTAGAGCCAAATTTAAAGTTTCTATGTCTACGGTAAGTACCAATAGGTTTTAATGAATAAGAGTGCAAGAGGAATATTTTCTGGGTTCTGTATCTCCTAGGTGGGTTGAGATAACTTTTACTGGGCTGACGTCTATCTCAACTACATGAAAATACCTTAATGAGTAGCGTAGTTACACTATGGAGAAAATGTGCCGTAATTTGGTTTGTGTTAATAAACACAGTGCGCTACGGGAACTTGGTTAGGTGCACTGCCGGCGCTTAGAAAAAATGTACCTTAGCAAAAATGTATTGCAGAAAAACAAAAAAAATGTTTTGCATTATCTAGGTATTCTACAAACTGTACAAGAAAAATAATAAGGAAAATTTTTACAAACTGTAGATTACACTTCTTTTTGGTGGTATGAGATTGGTTACGATTGTTTGCGTTATTAAGACATGCTGCGCCCTTTTCTTGGCGGCAATGTCAAGCCAGTGCCCCATCACCCTTATGTCGGATGGGATTGTTTCTTGTTGCTATCCAACGTAGGTTAAATATTACTCCCTCGCTTGTCAATCCACATTCGTGACAGTCACGTCGGATGAGCGAAGGTTGGATAACCAGAATCTTACTGTACTTCATTTACTTGCATTAATGCCAGAATGATTACGATACGATGGAAGTAGATTTTCTGGAAATCCTTCCAGTTATAGCACAGAATTTTACGGAATGAAAACAAGACGTGCGATTATATTTTATTCCAGTACTGTATTGTATTATTTATAACTATTACCAGGTATTCTATTTAGTTATTTCGTAAATAATAGCATGAAAATTTTATTAAGATTAAGACGTTTTTTAAGATGCGGTATTAAGATTTTTAAAACATTTTTATAGGTGTGTTTAGTTAGTTATGCGCTATTATGATTACAGTTATTCATGACTACCTATGAACAAGTGATAAACAAATACTGTTTATTGGTTATTGGTAATACACCAATAAACAAGCTTGAGTAGGTAAGAATAAAAAATGTTTTATAAAGGCAGAGAAATTTTATAATTTAGTTCAAATTAAATTTAGATATTTTTCTCCTTACGGAGAGACTTTTAAAATTTACTTTATTAAGGAAACAAGTAGACTCTGTATCTAACTTTATAAAAAATGTTTCCTTCATTTAAAAATAGGTTATAGGAATGTTTTATCATATTTTTGTGCTACTTATTATTTAGTGCTTATAATTTTGGGTGCCTAAAAAGGCGTGTACGGTCACACAAGCGGCCAGGTTCATTCGTGTAAAAGGCATACTGAACTGTTTTCTTAGGTGCCCCAATTTCTACTTTCTCTTGCCCTATATGAATACATAGGTAGGGAAGGAAAGTACTGTTTTCACGTCGATGTTAAGAAATCTAGTATTTACCGGATATACACGTTTGCAGGCGCCCAGAACCCAAAAAAAACATGTTTTTGGTAATTGGTTTGTCTATGTGCGTGCGCGCGAGTAGGTAAAAAACCTGTTTTGGGACCAATCCTGATCTTCTTCACATAAAATTACTTCCACATATTTTTACTTAAAACAATTTGACTAGACTTAACTTAAAAAATAATTCAATTTGACTTAACTTAAATGAAATATTTATATTTCATAAAGGAAAGAAAACGCCATCTCATTAGAAATATAGTCTTACCGTGAAATTATTGGGAAATTAATAAAGTTTTACCTACCACGTTATTTCGAATAAGGGCATATTTTTTAAGTGGTTCTTATTTAAAAATAACGATATAAAAATTACATGTAAGGGAAAATTCGTTATTGTGTTAAAGTTAATATATATCGTTTCATAAAAATTAAGATTCAGATATTAAGTAAAATTTTACCGGAATTTTTAACAAAGCAGAAATGTGCGAGTATCTAATTAAGAATTTTAGCTTTGTTAACAAAAAAAAATGGCGAGAAATTAGAAACCTACAACTTTTATTATGAGTGTTTTTCTTTACAGAGCCTAGTTTAGCGTCAAAGAGTGATTTCCGGATTTTTAAGCTGAACTGAGGTAAATTTAATTTGCATTATTCACTCATGATTAATATTAGGTTATGTTTTACAATTATGTTTTGTTCATTTAAAGTCACAACAACAACTTGGTTATTAGCGAATATGTGGGTTAAGAAACTGTAACGATGGGTTTTAGCACGTAATCATTTCCAGACCCTAGCCGGGAATTGAACCCGGGACCTCCGCTTAGTAGGCTAGCGCGTTAACCACTGCACCACGAAGCCGGCCATTTTTAATTTTACATTTTTTACTAATGATTAAACATGGGTTATATTGTTCATTATTTACATCGGCTCGAGAAAGTCGTGTGCGTGTTTCATTCCAGATTTTTGGATTTGTATTTTTGTCTGTCTACAGAATGACTTTCTGCTGCGGGAACTGAAAGGGCAATAAAATGGTTTGAAGTCAGGCATAAAATCCTAAAGCTGTTTATTATTATTTAATATTATTATAAGCTGTTATTTAATAATTATTTTGGTTTATTTATTTGAAATACCTATCTCACAAATTTAAAATAACGCTAGTCGATGCTTTTTAATTTTTTTCTTTAATAGGCTTACGTGATAAAAGCGAAGTAATAATAAATAAAAATACATATAAACAAATTGTAAATCAAAGAGCAGATGTTGAGGCTATGACACGCGCCTTGTGTTCTATCCAGTGATGAGAAGTCCGTTTACCATTGAAGTATTGCCTGTGTTGATTGACCGCACTTCTCCAAGGTCGCAGTGAACATGCAAAGTGTTTTATATATAGCTCGATTATTACAACAGATAACACCCATTCTTGTTTTATGCCTCATATATATATGGAGTATTCCCTGACGCTCTCTTCTTGACTCAATTTGATAAATGTGGCAACACTGTTTGGCATGATGTTGTAATAGAGGAAAATGTGAAAAATGACGTCACACGAGGGATTTTTTTTGTTTTGTATCTTATTTATATGTTCATATATGGTTGCGGCATTTGATTTTGATCGGAATAGCATAAAAATAAACTGAAAAAGTAAATTGTAGGCCGATATATAGGGGGGTTGAAAATGATGTTGTAACCATAGTTATTTCTCACATGATGCAAAAAGCGAGTTAATCTGTGAATATATATATATATATTATATATAACCATAATAACAGAGTATATTAAGATTTTAAAGTGAATCATAGTTCATTAGAAGGTGTCTATGTCGGATATTAAATTGGTTTTTTTTAATCCATAAATACGGGATTTTTTTAGGTGACCATATTTTTATAATATAAATATGACCATATTTTTATAATATAAATATGGTCACCTAAAAAATCCTGATAGCAAAGTGAAAGGCTGCCATAATGATATTATCATTATGGCAGCCTTTCACTTTGCTATCAGTGTGAATGCCACAATGTACACATTCATTTTGATATCAATATGAAGACCACGGCATATATTAAATTTACATTGATATCAATAGCGAAACCAGCCACGTTGCCAGTTTTCCCGCACAAGAAATGCAGTTCGGCGACCCAAAGTACTCGTATATCCATGCGTACGCTCTTTTAGCCGCCTCTGAGTTGTTTCCCTACGACGGCTCACACGTGTACATTTTGTAACACACACGCGGGCGCGCGCGCCTATACACAGAATGGCAATATAATTTTTACAGTACATTAGCTCTGTATTAAAACAAAGTATTACCTATCAATGTTAAGAAAGCGTGATCACATGATCAGCAGTAGTTTATTTTACGTGTTGTTGGCCTGGTTTATAGTATAATGGAGGGGGAATGTTGGGTCTCCGGCGCGCGCCCTCCATCCTTGTACGTAAAAGAAACCAGTCGCTCTGTGCATTCACACTATTTACTTGTGTTGTGGTCTACGTTCGACAGTTTTCATAAACAGTATTTTTCAATACTCTTCGCCGATTCTTGCGAAAAATTTTAACAGAAGCAAATAAACTGGGTGAGAATTTCAGTACGCCGGGAAAATCTCGCAAAAGATTTTTTTATTCCAAATTTGTGTACGTTGCAATCTGTTCAATTTAGAACAATAAGCAACCCGATGACCCAATGAGATGAGGATGATGTGTATGACGTGTAAATGAGGTGTAGTCTTGTACAGACCAAAAGATTGAAGAAGAAAGTTAATATTGATAACTTTTAAAGATGCGCGCTGAAAAATATTGTGTACAATTTCCACATATAACATTAGAACTATTAAATCCGCATACCTACTTTCTTGCTACTTTTCTTATGTTATTAGATAAATAAAATGGAAAAAATGCAAATACAAAAAAATGTAAAATACTATAAAAATTAACAATATTGTTTACTACCGATAAACTAAACAAGACTAGTCACTATAATGCGTTCACGAGCGTAGTGTGTTGGTGAATGCAAGCGTGCGTACGTGAATGCGATCACTCTGCCTCCCCACTACGGCACCTTCCTACAGAAACCTAACTACCCTCTGCGCGTTCACTGCGCTTTCTTAACATTGATGGGTAATAACTGGCAGTACTTTAAAAGCGATACTGTATTATACTATCAGCTTGGACATTTTTAAAGAATTTAGGAAGTTGTGAGAAAGTACAATTTTATCAGTGCTTTATATCAACAATTTTGATGATTACAAACTACAATGAAATCTTACTAGAACCAAATTTCAACTAATTATTATAGACCAAATTTATATCATTATATGATATAAATTTAACCAAATTTTGATTAAACAGTGAAATTGGTGAATTTTGTAGGTACTATCCTGTTTTTAACACTGTACACTAAGTTTAATACAGTTTTTTTTCTTATTTCCATCGTGTGTACGTTACAATTTCTTCAATGTAGAACAATAAGCAACCCCATGACCCAATGAGATGAGGTTGATATGTATGACGTGTAAATGAATTGTACTCTTGTACAGACTCAAAGAGTATGGTAAATTTAACCCCAACCATCAAAGCACACCGGTAACAACTGTCTAGTATTTAAATCGGTATGAAAGTACTACCTACCTTTTCTAGGATTTTAACCAGGAACCTTCGTTTTCGAAAATGAGAACTGTTAAACAGCTGACTTTTTCGACGACTTTACTTCTAGACCAACGCGGTGGGTTAACAAAGGTATTAACACAATAAAATTGACAAGTTAAAAATTACATTTCAGTCAGCTTATTATTCTAACGGTAAATGAACAAAATATTATGTTATTTGTCATTATTCAATTCTTATTACACTATTTATGCAGTTATTTACATCTTTTCAGTTATTCCCAATAAATTTTATGCTAAAAAATAATTATCCCAAATAAGGCTAGTTGAAATTATAATATTTTTTATGTAAGTACAGGGTGAGCGGAAGATTACACATATTTGTTGCATACGAAACGAGCAAAAAAAAAATGAATATGGGTAAATAAAACTTAAGTTACTGATCTTATCCTAATTCAATAAATTCTTGTTTGTATAAATATATTTTTTGCAAGGTACACTCATACTGAAAACTTTCATTTCAATGTTTTCATTATTGTTACAAGACAGTCCATTCACTGTAGGCGCTAAAGATCTTGGGGCCTTTTAGCAAGATGTTTCCTCGAGTCCCGTTTTTCCTTCCCCGCGACTTAAAAAATTTGTGCTCAAAGCTAATTTTAAAAAAATTATTAAACAAAGTAACACAGCTCAACCAAATGAAGCCTTTTCTACCATAAAACATTCTGGAGGTCATACCATTGTGTGGCATGATTTAACTTATTTTTTAAGATGTCGATATTTGTTTTGTATTTTGTACTTGTTTACGTATAGGTAAATAATCCACTATTGTTATTATTATTATTATTATTATTATTATTACACCATATAAAATTTTTTGTTAACTAAATTTTTTTTTTGTAATCCCTAATTTTTTTACGTTGCAATCTGTTCAATCCAGAACAATAAGCAACCCCATGACCCAATGAGATGAGGATGATGTGTATGAGTGTAAATGAGGTGTAGTCTTGTACAGACTCAGGTCGACCATTCCTGAGAAGGTATGGTTAATTGAACCTTAACCATTAAAGTACACCGGTAACTACTGTATAGCATTCAAATCTGTATAAAAGTAACTACATCTACTTTTGTTAACTAAATGAGCGAAAAAATTCTAAATATCAGAATAAATAAAGTAACTAAAAATAAACATGGACTAGAAAATTCAAGAATATAACAAAACCAAAATAGTTCAAAAATTTACAATTTCTCCATATTAAGTAAAATTAATAATTATGACAAGGGGAAAAAATAGAATAAATATTTAAAAAACAAAGTCAAATTTCTCCATACTAATAACTCAGTAAGAAAAAAAATTTCATAAAATAAATTAATTTTTGAAGGGTCTGATTGAATTTAACTTTCAACAAAGGGTACCCGCATGTCCAGCAGGCTCATTACAGAACCCGCAAATCGCAGAATAATATTAAGACCATCCCTTTCACAATTACACCTGATTGCAACTTGACGTTGCAAGAAAGAATTAGTAGTTTCCCATTCACCTGCAGGATGGTTAGGTGTTAGTCTGAGATTTTTTCTCTGTCATCCTAATTCAATCGCTTGCAAATTGTTTCCTAACCAAGCATTTAGGCGACCAACTTAGTTAACGTGGAGTTTCCCTGAACAGATCCAGTTAAATCCTGAACGGATATTGATTTATAAATCCTATTTCGTTTAATTTCACGGAAAATTGCTTAAGAATTTTTGTTGTGTTGTTTAGGTCATCAGCCAAAAGGCTGGTTTGAACCTGTAGAGGTTTTACCAAGTAAAACGAGGAGTGAGGTGGTTTACAATTGCCTTCCTCACTGAGTAGAAAAGTACGCTTATCAGCATGCCGGGCCTTCTGAAAAGCACATATTTTCCACTCTGCAAATGACACCTTCAATTCATTCACCACAGGGTCTGGCTGTATAATAAAATTCATTACTTTCAGAGGAGATAACTCTGATTAGTGTCTTTTACACCTCTACCTCTTCTGTTCTTAAATGATTCAGTCATTTAATTGGCTGATCATGTGATAAGAAACAGAACTATTTATTTTAGCCCTGCAATGAAAAGAGAGAGTGTAAATAATTTGACACTCCACCTGTTCGTTAGGGGCAGTAAGAATTTTTAAGGACCCTAAAATTTCCAAACTTGAGTGGACTTCTCTGCATTAACAATAAGTGCCTTGCTTTCTTTTGGTTAATTCATAGATTTTCTTGGCTGTTGTTTCTTTCTGACAAAATTTTGAATGCCATAAAAACTAATAAATAAATGAACTGAATTGGCATGTAAAATAATTTATACGTTACATAACAAGTCAAAAAATATAATTAAATAAGATATTGTAAGAACAATAATTTAAAAAATAATATGCATAAGATAATTATGACAATTCAAAATGTTTGACATAAATGTAAATCGTGTGCAGTGTCCATTCACAATCCAACATTATGAATTATTATGCATTAAATAGTTAGCTGTTTACAGCTACTGTGGGATACAGCAGCTGAATGGTAGTACAACTCCCGTATCCCGGTGCTTAATTACGTTAATTAGCTGGATCTGATACAGCTTGTACACATAAAGACGCGATGTGGCTTCGACGCGCACATTAGGCGTATAGCTTAGCTCGTTAATTATAGGTAAAATGGTCAGGATGTTTAAATACACAAAATATAAGAAGGAAGAAAACTCTATCATGCATTAACTTGGTGCTTACAGGTTTTGAGTGCGTAGATTGCTGATGAAGTCGTTATTACACACGCTGATGAAATTGACACTTAATACGGTTGCAGGCCTGCTTGAATAGTCACACATAATAGTTTACACAAATACCTTTAGCACTGAAATCGTTCGAATAATTTTAACATTGATAGAGTCTAGGAAAGGCACGTTAGGAAAGTGTAGGATGTCACTACAAGTTCACACATGAATTGCTAAGTTCGTTAATTGAATGTACGCCCGTTAAATGTATTTGAATAGCTAATTGCAATAAGCCCGTTGCTTCGAATTGCACGTTAACCGGGGCCGTAAAGGCATACTTAAATACGGCGACAACACTTTGAGAAATGCGACTGGCATTATGCGTTACTGACGCCTCATGGCGGCGTCCCCAGAACTGGAAACGAAACGCGTCCGATCAGAACGAAAGCGTAACTTACAGTAAGTGAGATTCGGGAAAGAAAGGAATATGGCGGGGAGTGAAATTAATAGAATTTTGCTATTGGCGGAGAGCGAGGCACGTGAACAGGAATCGCACATGCGCTGAGCTAATTAGTATGGTAATCAATACGGAATCAATATTAAGGATTTAATCGAGTGGGAAGGATTCGTTCTAGAACATTCGACGGCGCGCGGGGTATTTGAACTTATTGTAATACTGAAGGTAAGGCGCCACTGGCTCCTTGACTTGACTTGACTTGACTTGACTTGAGTCCGGAAGCGAATGCAGTCGCATAATTTTAAATAGAATGTGCGCCACTGCTTTTTGACTTGACTTGACCGGACGGAGAAAAGCTTCTTGAGTCAGGAAGACTCCGGTCTGGGTTGGGTTGCATCCTGAGTCCGGATCCCCCACCACCACTATTTATCCCCACTTTTCCATCATTTCCCTTCCACATCCGTTTCACATTCTACCATTTTGCCTTCTGTAGTGGTTGTTTTTCGCTCGTGTTTGTAAAAAATGAGTGTGGACGAAAAGATCATTGAGTTAGTTAGAAATTACGAAATATTGTATAATACAAACGATATGAACTACAGCAAAACAAATATGAAAATAAAAATATGGGCAAATATAGCGCAAGAATGTGATTTGGCTTCAGGTATGTATTTCACTATAATAAATTACATAGGCTAAGAAAAACTGTTTTATTAAATGTATGTACCTAAAACAAACATATTACGTACATAATATTACATTATACATATACAATTGAAGGGGTCAGTGGATAAAGGTGTTAACTGACATTTTCACAGAAATTGAGTTTTCATCAGAAATAAAGGTTTTATGAGCATATTTTTCTATATTCTATATTTTCTATATTTTTCTATATTTTTTATATTCTGAGCACTAACACAGAAATCTCTATCTGCTTCCATTAAGAAAATACTAGAGGATAAAGGTGTTATAAAGGTAGATAAAGGTGTTATCTACAAGTCAAACTGACATTAATTTGTGGATAAAGGTACTAGTGCACTTGACACCTTTATCCACAATAAAGTAGGAAAAAATGTGCACATAACTCCTTTATTCACTCCAATCAGTCATGAAGTTATTTAAACTTTGTAGTTGTTCAGAACTAATGGTTAATGTTTTCTTCTTCTTCTCTTATATTTTTTCTTTAAAAAATTCGTTCATAACTACAATAAAAATATAATAATTTTAATAAACATATTAAAATAGTGCTATTAGTAAATTTATTTTCTTACCTCAAACAAATAGCTAATTTTTCCCTTGTTCCTATCGGCTTTCTAAAGTTTGTTTCTTGTTTTGTTATATCAGCAGCAATTAAATTATGTATAAATTCAAACTGTGTCTCATTCATTCGAAAATAATTTTTAAACTGTTCACCAGTTAATTGTTTAATTAAAGTATGGTACTCGCCAAATTTTTCTCGTTCTTTCACGTATGGAGACAACCACTTCCTTTTCTTTGTTGTTTTTAGCATACATTCAGTAAGATATTCGAATTCTGAATCTGAAGATTCAGAACTCAAATCTAATAATAGAAGACCCGCGGACATGGTTTTCGCTCAATCACTAGTAACGAATGATATTGAACTGAAGTAGCAGCTCAGTTGTATTTCAAGTCAAGTCCGGTACGGAACCAGTGGCGCATGTTCACTCATGTCTAGTCAAGTCAGGTCAGGTCAAGTCAAGTCAAGTCATGAGCCAGTGGCGCCTTACCTTGAACAGCTACTGTTGAAAGTTACTGTTTGAAAGCATCTCACGCTGATTTGGTTTCTTTTTTCAAATTAGGCATAAACCAACCATTAAAGATTCCATGAACAATATCTTTACTAATTTGATTGCGGTTTTTTATTTAGTACCCACCAGGTTGGTCTGGAGGTAAAGTCGTCACTGCGAGCAGTTGTTCAATAGATGATTTTCGGAGCCGTAGGTTTCTAGTTCAAATCCTAGTAAAGTTAGTTATTTTATACGGATTTGAATACTAAGACAGTGGTTACCGATGTACTTTGATGGTTGGGGTCAATTAACCATACTTTCTCAAGAATGATAGGCTTGGGTCAGTACAAGACTACCTAATTTACACGTCATGCATATCATGGTGTTACTTATTGTTCTGAATTGAGATTCAACGTATTAGGGATAAAACAAAAAAATATTTGTTTAGTAATTTGTCACATTTAGTCATTTGTTAACATGTAATTTCATGAATTTATCAACATTACACCGCCAGGCAATCGTCGAATATTTCCTGATTTCGCTTGCGATATGAAAGAAGAATGAGCATTTTGCTTTTTGTCCACTGTCTCTGCAAAATGATTTTAAGTGCACTTCTATTCTACTATTTCATGTCATGTATCTAGGTGTCGTCTCATTTAATAGTTTTAGAGTAAATAAAGCGATATAGGGAAAAACATAATAATAATAATAGTATATTAATATTAGTCTAGTTGTACGGTTGAACACAATGTGATAAAACATTAAACGTAGAACATAGGGAAATAGCACACTTACTAGCCAGACCTGAATCAAGAAGGCTTATTTTAATATTTATATTCTGCACCGATTTTCTGGCATTATAAAATTCTAGACAATTTCAGGAAAAAAATTCAAGGTGGAATAGAGTACACCCATCCAGTTTTATTTCCTTTCCTTGCTTACATAAGCAGAACAAATGAAATGTTCAATAGAAATGCCTGAAAAAACGAAGGGCTATCGATTTAAGAAAAAAGTTTAAATATTAATGAATGGGGGGACCTAGAACGAGGTTAGTACCATCCAGTGTACCTCGATTTTCCCCCAAGTATGAGCTGAACAATTATAAATTTTATAATTTTTATGTTCTGAAACAAAAGAAGGACTCTCAATATAGGTAATGATGAAGTTTAAATTGAATTACTTCTTAGCATATTTCCCCCCTCCATTCCTAAGATTTTTACAATTTTCTCACTAATTTCGGGAGATCAAACAAAACAACTCTAAAATTCATATTAAAGTCACAATCTTGAAAAACCATTTTTTTCCTACGAGAGCACAGGCTTTCCCAACAATTTCAGCTGAAAAGGCGTTTACCCTAACTTGTAGAGCATAAGAGTACGTGCAGAGTGAACGCTGGTTGCAGGTCGCTTACAAGCGGGAGCCTGCTAGGCCTATAACAAATTAGTTAGTGAGATGGGCAAAATGTTTGAAAACAAATTTAAACGAGTGCAGTGCTGTATTGATGCCAAAGGAGACCATTTCCGACACCTTTTAAAAAAACTCCAATAAAGACAATAATAATGTATAATAAGGTAGTCATTATTTCGAAAGAAAGTTTAGTATTTCACTTCCATAATTAAGAATGTTTCAAATTCAGTCACTGGAAAGTAGACATCATCTGGCCTCGGTAATCTATTTGGAAAAGATCGTCTCCGGTGAAATCGATTATCCACACACACTAGCAAAGATTTCGTTCTATGTCCCAAGTTTCGATAATCGGTCCAAATATTTGTTTTATCGGAAGACCTGTTCAACTAATTATGCTAACCATTCTCTCCGTTAAATACCATGCTAGTGGACTGGCTCTTCAATGAGCCATCCCTTTGGTACTACGTTTAGTTACAATTTCTACAGCTAATATTCAAGAAATGTCAACGGTGGCGCAACGCGAATACACAATATGTAGTCAGAGCTACCAACGCAGTCGCTATTTGTAACAAGCAATGCAGGGTTATCCCGGTTACTGAACTTTACATCATTCTAAAAACTCTTATAGTGCATTCAATTAATTTCTGTTCAACTAATTATTATGCTACCCATTCTCCGTTAAATACAATGCTAGTGAATTTTAATTCAATAGATGAAATTATTTCCTTAGATCTGTTTCATCAGAGTCGAGCCTCGTTTAGGCTGACAAGCTCCAGGGCTTTATAAATGATTTAATTGTTTAATATAGTTTCTTTACCCGGTATTTTTGGTTATTTAGTATTTTTTTATGTATTGGTATGGATTTTTTTATTTTGTTTTTATGTACCTATGTTTTATGTATGTTTGTCTTTCGGAACCGTTCTTTGTTTGCAAACTATAGTTTTTATTTTGACGCTCTCTCTGCCCAATTAAGTTAGGTACTTTTTTCTCTCTGTATAACTTTATGATCCTTATACACCGAAACACCACAATTGTGGCAAACCGGTTGAATCGCGCGGTCATTCATTAAATGCATGACATCACAGTCAGTATACATCGTAGAACAAAAAATATGGTATGAATCTGGTAGTAGATTTCTTAACGCGTGTAATACGCATTCCAGAATAAGGATATCATAAAAGAGAAATTTTTTATTCCCTGTACAGTGCGATGTTAAAAGCCTATAACCTTGGCTTTTAACATGCGTTAAAGCGCTTTTAACAAGCGATGTTAAAAGCCAAGGTTATAGAATTTCCCTTTTTCGATTCATTCGTGTGGTGTACGCGAAAAAAAGAACGTAGATGAATTCTGATTGGTCTGGCTTGTAGAAGGGACATTTCTGAATATAAACCTTGCTCTTTCTGACAGACGGAGAGGTCAATGTTATTCTGTGGAGGGGTTTATCAGTTCCAGGAACAAAAAATAATCGTAAAAACAGAGATAAAAGTAAATTGTATGTTCTTCCTTGTCTGGCACGTTACAAACGTTTTGAAAACAGGTTTTTGTAGATAAAACGATTTCCTATAATTATATCTTATATAATAGCTGAACCGTAAAGATAATGTTGTTTGTGTGACGTCACTTCAAGTTGTGAAATATATGTTTACTGCTCGCACGTTCAATTCTTGATCTAGTTGATAATTTGAAAACTCTGTAACTCCGTGAAATATTTACGGAAAATAAAATGAAAAATACCAATTTATTCAGTAAACTCTTACCTACAAAACATGTTTTATACAAATTTTTGTTAAACTGAAATTTAAGCCCGTTATAGTAAAAAATCTAAAGTAAACACCAAATTTTCGCGGGTGAACATTTCGCTCGCTCTAAACGCAAAGAATAATAAAGCGATTTTCATGTTATTATATTCAAAATGTGCGTACGTTTTATGTGAATTAGCTGTAATTTTTTCATAATTTTTCGTTTGTAATGACGCTAGATAAAACATTTTAAATAAGGTCGCAGTTATACGAAACCGGTTTTATGTTTTACGCGAAACAGTCCGCTGCAAGAGGGTTAAGGTAAATATAGTACATTAATTTATATTGTGCAATTGTGATTTAGTTTGTAATAAGTTACTGTTTATTTTATGTGTAATATTGTTTTTATCGTTGGGACACTTTGGTCTGTTGTAAACAATCTAATGTAATTAAATAAATAAATAATTTAAGTGTACAGTGACTTTCCCAACACTCGGTATTTTCGATTGAAACCTTTGAACCATTTCAATGTTAAATTAGAAGTGACTTGCAGTATAATATTTACTTTACTTAAAAGCAAGGCGTCCTCCCGCATCTTAAATTCCATGACCTATTGTCCTCCCAGTCACCCTGCTCCAAGTTTCTTACCTCGCCCGCATCACACCAAACCCAAACGTTTTCAGAGGAATCCCTCTTTTCCTCCTCATCACCGAACAGTAACTAAAAACCACTTGAGGTCTCCTATCGTCATTCCTTCGTTGCACATATCCGTACCAAATCAACTGCCTACTGTCAACTCTTCCCACCACATCTTCTATTCCCTCACCACTTCATTTCGTACATGATTCAACCTGGAGATCCCACAAGTTCTTCGTAAAGAATCCATCTCTAGAGCTTTTAAATGCTCCTAATTCCGCCCACTAATCTGCCACCATTCTGAACCATAAGTAGCAATCAGCTCCACTACCGCCCCAAAAATCATCTTTTTTGTCCTTATGCTTATTTTTGAGGATCAAATGAAAGAGTTCAGCTTCCTGATCACCACTCTCGGCCCTATATCTACCTCACACCCACTGTTGTCCACTTTTGTCGAGAAACTCCCGAAGTGCAGCCCACATTTTAAAAATATAACGGAGAACAAAGACAGTTTATCGGGGTCCTGTTTACGACCAAAACGAATGCATGGAGTGAAACTAGTTAACAGCCAAATACAGCAGATGGTAAAGAGAAATTAATAAGGGTGTGGAACACTCACTTTTACAGTTAAACTTATGGTTACAAACAAAAGAAGGCACTTACTTTATACTGAACATAGACGAGCAAAAATCTGCAGATCTAGATACGATGGAAACGAGTAGTAATAGTTCTGCATTCAACTGTGTAAATAAATCTTACATTATTCAAATTGACTGTTGAGTAAAAGTATAAGAGTACTGTATGTGTATTTCATTAAACTAAAGATTTTATGACAGGCTACATAAATTTTGTTTTACGATACATAAACTATAGTAGTACATGTATTTCTATCAACTCTGTTTATTTATATAAAATGTAGTTACAGGATGTTCAATAAGAAACACACTGTTCCAAGAGTTTATTGACTTATCTGTGTTCATTTAAAACAGGGTTTTACATCATTTAACTAAAATAAATAAATTTTTAAATGATTGAGAATTAAAATAAAAAATATACAAACAAGCATATATGTTTGTAAAAGTAAAGTAGACTGTAGTCGTTGTTTTTTGTCCAGTGTGTTTATCGCGAACTGTTTTGGACGTCCGTTCATTCTTAGTTTTATGAATGTCACATAAAACAAAAAATTCTTCAAAACAGTTTGTCACGCAAAAACCATTTATAATTTTACTGTTAAATATTTCACAACTGAAACCTAACCGTTGTAAACATTTACTGAAACTCGTTTGTTAGACTTAATTTTGATTAAATTTGTATTGTTTATTCTAAGTAGGCTAATTTCTTTCACACCATAGATTTTTGTTTTCCTAGTGTTTTTGAAGAAGTTTCCAGTCATCAAAATTATAAATATATGTTTGCCTTGATGACAAAGGCAGCCGAAAGGTTTGTCGGGCGCCGCTACAGGGCTTTGTCGCTTCGCTGCTAAAGACTTCATCGCGCCGACAAAGGCCGGAAGAAGTATTGAAGGCCGGCAACACAGTAAATGATTAATTAGAAGGGGTGGCGGTGACAAGTGAAAGACGCAAAATGAAAACCAACATCAGTTTGACTTAAAATTAGGGAAAATCACTCTTTCACGCTAAACTAGGCTCTGTAGAGAAAAATGCTGAAAATTAAAATTGTGGATCTTTTAATTTCCTATAAATTTTATTAGGCCTATATACACTTTCGTCATACTAAGGCAAAAATCTAAAAAAAATCGATTTTTCACACGTTTGCGGGAAAAAAAAACGAAGAATTGCTAATTACCGCTACACTAAGCGTTATACAAAAACTGGTTGAAATAAAAGTTGTAAGATTTTTAGTTATCTAAAACTTTATTATGTACTTGTTTGCGCTATTTAAGTCTCAATCTTAAAAAAACATTTTTTTACGTGAAAACAGCCTTACCAAAAATTTCAGCAAACGTGGCGCCTACCCTATCTTGTAGAACATAAAAAATTTCGTAAATGAGGTGATTTAAAAAAAAAATCGTAGAGCCAGTTTTTGAGAAAATCGCAAAAAAGTGACAAATTACACGAATAAACAACTACTTCTGGTTGACCGATTTTGATGAAAATGTTCGTGTCGGGTCCGGTAGGGTTATGTAACTTAAGTTTTATGTTTCAAGTTCGTACAATGTTCCGTTCTTGAGATATACTGTTCACACACACACACACGCGCGCGCGCGCGTTCGCACGCACACACACACACACAGGCACACGGACACACAGACCAATCGCTAAACAAAAATGTTTTTTTTTTTAATTCAGGACGTCTGAAAACGTGTAGATCCGGGAGAACTTGATTTCTTAAAATCGACATGAAAACAATACTTCCCTTCCTATATATTCATATAGGCAAGAGAAAGTAATAAAGAACTATTACAACTAACACAGTGATTAGTTACGTAAAATAGTAAGTTGTATTTTAAGTTCTAATGTATTAATGTTCATTTAAAACAGGGTTTTACATCATTTAACTAAAATAAATAAATTTTTAAATGATTGAGAATTAAAATAAAAAATATACAAACAAGCATATATGTTTGTAAAAGTAAAGTAGACTATAGTCGTTTTTTTTGTCCAGTGTGTTTATCGCGAACTATTTTGGACGTCCGTTCATTCTTAGTTTTATGAATGTCACATAAAACAAAAAATTCTTCAAAACAGTTTGTCACGCAAAAACCATTTATAATTTTACTGTTAAATATTTCACAACTGAAACCTAACCGTTGTAAACATTAACTGAAACTCGTTTGTTAGACTTAATTTTGATTAAATTTGTATTGTTTATTGTAAGTAATTTCTTTCACACCATAGATTTTTGTTTTCCTAGTGTTTTTGAAGAAGTTTCCAGTCATCAAAATTATAAATATATGTTTATACAATTTCACATCAACAGCAAAATAAAACACATACACTATCACTCAGTGGCTTTTCGTTAATCAATAAGAAAATTAGAAGCGGTTGAGTTTACTGCCTTGAGGTACACCTATGCTATCAGAAAATTTATGCGAGCAATTATTTCTGAATCCTTCACTTATAATGACCTATTTTCCAAGTAACTATAAAAAAAAAAACAATAATATATTCTTTGTAAATCCTATTTTTTCATTTTTTATAAACGAAATATCTTGATTTACTCTACCAAAGGTGTTTTTTAATCTATTTTTATTATAAATCTTTTCGCAATCTATTATCCAGTATGATGAGACATGCTTTGTGAAACTCAATATATACGAAACCATACAGGACAGGAGATATTAACCCCTTCACTTGAATAAAAAACTTTGAGCCGTTAATGTGCGCCGTCATATTTTTTGTTTTATTATTTACTGGAAAAAATATGCACCAGATTTGGTCTTTGTATAACAAAATCGAAAACAAAAGTTTGCTTTTCACGAGAAGTGTACCGTCAATTTTAAGATAGTGGTTAGACATTTAGTGTCGGAGCAAATGTCTGCTTTCAGTTATTTGGGTTTCAACTTACTCTTCAAAAAAAAAATAAAAAAAAAATTTTTAAGAAACGCTATTATTTAACAATGATTTAAATAAAAAATGAACTAAAAAGAAAAAATAAAAAAAATTACAAAAAAAATTACAGACATTACTGTTACAAATAAAAGCGTGGCGCATTTTATTGTAAAATATTCGTTGTATAAAAATGCGCCACGCTTTTATTTGTAACAGTAATGTCTGTAATTTTTTTTTGTAATTTTTTTTTATTTTTTCTTTTTAGTTCATTTTTTATTTGAATCATTGTTAAATAATAGCGTTTCTTAAAAATTTTTTTTTTATTTTTTTTTATTTTTTTTATAATTTTTTTTCTGTGATTTTTTTTGTAATTTGTTTTTGTAAATTTTTTTTCTTTTTTTCTTTTTAGTTACTTTTTTTAAGTAATTGTTAAATTAAAGCGTTTTTTAAATTTTTTTTGAAAAAAAAATTTTTTCAAAAATTTTTTTTGAAATTTTTTTGTAATTTTTTTTTACAAACACCTATTGTCATCGAAGATAAACAAGTGTGCAAAGTTTGATTCATATTGATACGGTAGAAGTATTAAAATTTTAAGTTGCCAGATTTGATGGATCCAAGAGTAAGTTATTTTGTAATAATAAAAGCGTTTAAAAAAAATTTTTTTGTAAATTTTTTTTTATGACATCGTATTGTCATCGAAGATAAACAAGTGTGCAAAGTTTGATTCATATTGATACGGTAGAAGTATTAAAATTTTAAGTTGCAAGATTTTATGGATCCATGAGTAAGTTAAATAAAAGCGTTTAAAAAGGAGAGGTATTCGCATGGGGATAAAGAGATGTGAGACAATTTGTGAAACTAAACAAAATAAGTAGGCCTACTGTAACATAATTTATAGCACAATATTGTAGTTTTTTTTGTCATCAGTCTCTCGACTGGTTTGATGCAGTTCTCCAACCTGTCTATCTTGCGCAAGTCGTTTCATATCTACATACCTGTAACACCCTACATCTTTTGTAATTTGCTTTATATATTCTAATCTTTGCCTCCCTCTACAATTTACTTTCTCAATATTACCCTCCATTATTGATAGCCCAATACCTGGATGTCTTAGGATATGCCCCACTAGCCTATCCCTTCTTTTGGTAAGATGCTTCCATATACTTCTTTTTTCATCCACTCGCCTCTAAATTACTTATTTTGTCCACCCACCTAATCTTTAACATTTTCCTATAACACCACATTTCAAAAGCTTCTATCCTCTTCCTTTCTACAGCCCCTATCACCCACGTTTCACTTCCGTATAATGCTACACTCCAAACATAATGTTTTAAGAAATTTTTCCTAATCTGTAAATCAATGTTTGTAGTCAGTAAGCTGTTTTTCATTTCAAAGGCTTTTCTAGCTTGAGCAATTGATATTGTAGTATGTGATATTATCTCTCAGTTTTTCTATTTTATAGTCTGGCATTATAAATTCCTGGGTATCGATTCAGTTAGGTTACCTAATTATAGTTTACAAAAATGTTAGTGCTTAGTGCACATTAAAAAACGTGCTTAAGGTCCAAAAGTCAACTTCTTACATTAATTTGTTCTTCAAATAATTTGTTCACACATAAACACACTAAACCCACCGGAGACAAATCGGTAACTTATCGTATAACGCATGATTGATATCAATAGTATTAATTATTTTAGAAATATAGTACTTTCACATACGAGTACATCTCACACAGTCAACCCACACTGTTTCTTACTACGCTTGGTCAAACCAGATCTCTCCCCTCCTCTCACTCTTACTCTCTCATACTGATATCCGTTTTATACGCTGATCGTCCGTCTCTCTCACTCACGTACTAGTACGCTACGCTCAATCGAACCCGTTAAGGTTTCACTGTTTTCCGTCAAAGCGGAGTCTGCGTTTATTCTTCGTGGAAGCCCTTGAGCTTGGATTTCAGTTAAGTTATGTAAATTTGTTTCGGTTCATCATATTTTCTAGATTTATATCATAATATGTTCTCTACCTCCTTCTTACTTAAAGATGTACCACTTATCCGACACCATTGGTCTAATGTTTAGAATTTTCTAAATATTGGTTTTGTCAACCGTTTGTCATTTACTTTTGTAACCTGAATTGACCGTGACTATCTAAGAACCCAATATCTAAGACACAGGTTTTCACAGTAATTTTAATAATACCGTGATTCAAAGCCGTTCAGTAAGCTGATTACGAATGACGTTTGTCTGACTGCTACAACAGTATAATACTGTTAAAACTAAGTGAAGTTATTGGGAATAAAGTTTTCATCTAATAACGCTACTTTTAACTACGTTACTTGTATTAATGATACACTTTTAATTCGTTATACTGAAATTAATAAAAAAAAATCAGAAGGGTAGCAAATCTGACTGAATCTCTCGCAAATTTTTGAAGACCCACCGTTCTTTTACAATGATCAATCCATGCGATTCCCGGAAAAATTATGTACTATTTATCACGTAATATCATACCAACAAAGCACTCTCAATAAGACAAGATCATTTAGATCGGAATCCATCGAAAAAACTTCACATTACAGTAATTAATAATTCATTAAATTTCACTTTGGGAAAATAATTATAAATGGCTTAATGAAAATCACCTACCCAAATCGTTTGACCTGTTACAGAACTGTAGGGAAGACACACTTTAATGCAAAATGTTAGTTTATTTTTTTCGGAATTTAAATGGGAAGTTAAATTGTTCTTCAAAAATAGTCGATAATATGAATATTAAAGCTTCTACCGGTTCAGATAATATTCAGCCAAAATATATTGAACCCCAACTACGCATATTTTTGGAACCGATTCTCTTAAAAATAATAAATAATCAGGTAGTATATCTATAGAATACCTTCGTTCCATGTCGGTTATAATAAAAATTAAGAAGTTTCTCGTTTCTAACCAACTTCAGAAATATTGTTGTGGGCGGAATATTCTGAATGAATCTGAGAACGGTTTTGTTTCGGTCCAATTTACCAATGGTATACTTGAAATTATTACATAAAAAATTAACAGAGCTGTCGATAGAAGAAATATGGTAGTGGTTGTCCTGATGGACCTTGCAAAAGCCTTTGACACAATAAAGCATAATATTTTTCTGGAGAAAACCATGACAAATAGCAGTTTTCGGTAAACTCTTGTCTAATTATTTACTCTTATCTATTATTTTAATAACTTAAGAAATTGAGAGTAAAAATCTTCAATACCAGCAGTGACTTTTTGAAAGAGACTTCTAGAGTTAAACAGGGATCCCATTTCTCAACTTTGTTATTTATTCTGTGTATAAATGACCTAAGGTCTTCAAGTTTAATAGTGAAATGTTTAAATACGCACATAACACCATTTTAGTGTGCGAGCATAAATTCATTTCAGTTGTCAAAGGTATGATACAGGCAGACCTGGATATGTTAATAAAATATTTTCATAACAACTACATCCAGGTGAATAGTTTTTTTTTAAATTTTGTTCCACTTTATTTATTTTTATTTACAACTGTACTGTTTTGTGCAACCAGCAAATGTGTTCATAATATACAATTTTAAAAATGACGTTACACGTTAAAGGAGGACACTACTCATTAGCAGAACTCCCGCAGTTAATTGCTACGTAGCCTTTTCACAATTTAATCATTAAGAGTATTCAGTTAATATTAGTAATTTTAATTATTTTTTTTATGTGTTTATTAAGCGTGATTAGATTTGAACTGTATTGAATGAAGTTAACCCAAGTCTGCTTCACCTCCTGCTAAGCGGACGATAAGGATTGCCTGGTAAATGTGAAGAACTTAGTTCACGAATCAATGGGTTGGAGTTGTAAAATAATTTTAATTTAAAGCGTTCATACATTTCGTGTATGGCGTCAACAATAAGTGGGATATTTAGGTCCGAGTGAAGTGTGTGATTTGATACATAAAATGCAGCGTTAACTAGCGTACGAAGCAGTTTTGACTGAAACCGTTCAAGTTTAGCTATGACTGATGGTTTTGATGAACCATAGATTTGGACAACTGTACATCCACAGTGGCTTAAGTAAAGTTTTATATAACAGCAATTTTTGAGGTATTGACATATTTTATCGATGAGATAGAAGGCTATATAGCTGTTTTCACCTACCATCTAATGCTTTACGTTTAATGCTTACATGCTCATTTCATGTAAGCCGTCTGTCTATTTATGTAGACCGAGATACTGAATTTTGTCGGCTTAAGGTAGAGGAGAGTCATACAAGAAAACTCTCCGACAGGTCTCCCGTCTCAAGGTAAACGTAACGTGTTTTGTTAAAAAGGTAGGTGAATGGTTAAAAAAAAAACAATAGGTATCAGTAGTTTTTAGAAATTCAAATTTCTTGAAAATTGATGATATACGCTGAAAATAGAATTATCTGTCACAAGATTGAATGTTTACACTTAAATTATAATAATCTATGTAAATGTGAACCAAAGTACTGTTCGGACAACGTGAAATATGTGGGTTTGTATTTTAATTCTGACTTGAAATGGTATACGAAAATTCAACGACTACGACAAAAGTTGACTGATGTAGGGTTTAGATTCTATCAATTAGTCTGGGTGCCAAACAGCTAATAATAGGGTAACCTTGTTTTGAGGTATGAATAAAATGTTTTGACTGTTTTTGAATGCTTATGTTATGTAGATTTCAAATCCGATTGATGCCACTCTGCCAGAGTTGAGCATTTCGAGTAATTTAAGATGGCGTCCAAGATGGCGCCCGAAATATTGAAAATATTTTTCTGAAGCGATATCAACTTGTGGCATATCATTATATATGTTTTTTAGGTCGAGGAGTACGAATAAAAAGTCCAATTTTACCTACAGTTAATGGGGAAAATGTTATTGTCAAACTGTACCGTGTCACGGCTCATTTGCCGTTGTTGTTTTTGCTGCGCTTGCTGGCTCCACTGCAACACTCAAAGCCTGCCTGCCTGTTATTTTTTCGGCTAGTTTTTTAGGTAAAGGAATCAAAATAGAATGTTAATTTTGGTAAAAAATTAATGCAAGGGTGATTACTTACGAAACTTTATTGAACAAAATTGAAAAAATAGCGTATTATTGCTTTAAACGAGAAATTAAGAAACTGTTTTAATTTTTAACATGACGGATACTTAAGTTTAAATAAAAAAGATACATTTCATATTGTCACCTAATTTCAA
Source organism: Catonia carolina (assembly GCA_035578175.1). Lineage (NCBI taxonomy): Eukaryota > Metazoa > Arthropoda > Insecta > Hemiptera > Achilidae > Catonia > Catonia carolina. Next base: position 9,896,587 of record JAQMRL010000004.1, read on the forward strand.
GCTAACATAGTGGTAAAGTTCATATGAAACTAAAATTTTTCCTCAGAGTCACTTTCATTAATTGCTTGAGCTATTTTGGTATGCGGATTACAGCACTTTTCCCCTTCATATAAGCATTGACACATTAAGCTACATAAAATGTTATTTGCCCCACAATTACATCTCATAGTTATGCAGTGTTGTTCAGATCTGCACGAACACTTCGTCATTGCTAAAATGTAGTCCGGTGCAATTGGAGTATTTTGTGAAATCGCAATGGGAAAAAAAAGCTCTTTGTTCAATTCATCTCTTTGCTAGCTGAATGATGTTGGATCTGGGTAAAGAAATAATGGACTGTTTGCAGATAACCACAAAATATTTTGATAGTGAGCTCGCCTTACATTTTCGGCAAAGCATTCACTAGTGGGTGGTAATGAAGAAAATGAAGGAGCTCGTAGTTGCGCTTGGCCAATTTTCTTTGCCCAACCAGAAATTCTCACCTCTGTCATATCAGTAGCGCTTTCAATTCCGTAACAAGAAGCAATAAATTCTGTGCATTCCTTTATTACCTCTGTCATGCAGCTCTCTTCATGGCCCAACGTAACTCTTTACCAGTCTCAAGACACTTAATAACTTTTTTCTTTCCTATCCCATGGAGTGGGGCAACAGAATCACAGCTAGACAGGGCATGAGCAGCTAGCAGACTTGAAATTATGTTCTTGTATTTTGAAACGGTTTCCTTAATATCTGCTGATACTCTTCCTGGTTTTAGCGATATCATGCAAACTTCATTTGTCATGCCTAGTCGATGGTAGTAGGACAATAGTAAAACGAATAGGTCAGTGTCGTCACATATAACATTAACAGTTTAATTTTCTCTTCCATTATATTCAGCTGCTGAACCATTGTAATGTCCGCCTCTTCGTGTTCTGTTTTCAAATCAGTTCTCTGAGTGAGATTTCCCCAATGTATTTGAACTGGCGTGGTATCTTGTCCAGTAAGAACCAAACGGTTCTCAAATGGGACATTACATACATTTGTAAAAACGTAGTTGCATAAAAGCTGTATCAGTTGGCGTTTGTTACCATTATTTGACAGCTTTACGTTTTGTGGGGGAAGTAGTGCGCTTTTAGTAAGTATAAACTTCCTTGATACTTTCTTTCCACGACTCGCTCTTGTTGCACTCTAAATGCTGTAGTCATGGTATCTGTCAAACACCAGGTGGACATGGGCATCTTTTAGCATGTCAATGATTTGTTCCATGAAATTTTTTAGGAAATCACATACATACCCTCCTACAGGCCAGTGCACAACCCACAGTAAAGCACAACCGACAATGATTATTAGTGTAGGTGACTTACTTCTTCTGACAGACTGCGACACACTCATAGTGTTCATTAATGCAGACTTACTAACAGCCTCTCTCATGGTCCCATCATCTTTAAGCATGGATGGAGGCACAGAAGCTAGTTCGTATTTCAACATATCAGTCATTTTTATACCTCTATTTGCTTGGAGGGCTATTATTTTGGAATACAAAAGTGAAGCGTCCATATTCATTGCGGTTTGAAGTTTAACATCTTTATCCTCGCTCATGTTTACAACAAATTTTTTAAGACTAACATGAAATCCGCTTAGGAGGCTTTCTTGAAAGTTATGCACTGCTGTCTTAGCCATTTCATAAGCTTTGTACACATTAACTTCTTTAGCTGCTACTACTTTTCCAGCTACAATGTTTACCAATCCTTGAGGATGCTCTGATGGATTAACATGGCTGTATACACAGTTCTAGTTTTTCCCTTAGTTTCTCCCAATCTGCAGCGTCACGACTGATTCTTCTGTTGCCTTCTTCTTTATGTAAATTTAATTTGTCAGAACCCTCATGTTCCCTCATTTCACATAGACCACATACAAGCTGGCTGGCCACGTGCATACTTCAAGCCCAACGTTTTACTCCTGTTCTATTCATCGTTAAACCAGTCAAAGAGGTTCCTCTTTCACCATGTCCATATCTCATAAATGTGCTTTCAATAATCATATCCGACCATATTCCGTTCCAATAGCCACTTCTATGTCTCATTAGTTATGTTTGTGCCTGTAATCAAACTTTTCGACGTGGCCGCGCTCTAGTGGTCAACAGACAGTTGTTGTGGAATCGCCGTTGAATACGGATGCATATTGGACGCTTAACCGCTAATTAACATTTTAAAAGTGTTTAATTTGTTATTTTTGAAGTGACTTTTTTTATGTTTAAAAACGCCTTCACGCATATCCGTTTCATGGTAAATAATTCGCTTAGTTACTTCTTTTTTACGCGCACCTTTATTTTACAGTCCACTAATACGCCGAAATTTATTTCTATTCATTCTTCCTAATCTCCTTTAAGTTTTACCTGCAGGTATTTTATTTTATTTTTTTTTTCTTACTCCTTATGTGTGTTCAACCCCTTGATCCCATCCTATCAGCAGATTACAACTGCAGTGGAAAGCACGTAAGTGAGATACTTTATTTTATTTTTTAATATATTTTCTGCATAAACTGTTGAGATTAAGTGATGAACGATTAGTTGTTATAAATTTCGAACACGCACACGCATTATTTTTTTGGTACTCCGTCCGGATTTTATTTTTTATATGGTTAAAAAAGAAGTAATTCATTATTTTTCTACGTTTACGCAAGCAAAATTTCTTGCTGGTTTATTCAAGAAAGTTTTGAAAAACAATTTACGTTCATTATTCTTTCAATCTATAAATTGGTCAAAGTACGCCGCTACTACTACATTATCTTATCTATCTACTGTGAAATATTAAAATTCGTTATCATTTACTACCGATGCAAATTAAAATTATTTTAATTTTGTTACAAATTAAATTAAATTATTACTGTCAAATATTTTCATACTATAAATATTAATGAACTGTTGTATCAACGCTAATTCATTTAATTTGTTTTTTACATTTTCGGCCTGTGCTACTACTGAATTTTTTGTGAATATAAAATTCATATTTAGAATAAAATTACCTTTATTTCAAGTGGTCACAACCCATACAAGATTTATAATAATTTTTTATCGCTTTTTTCTGCTTAAATATTCATAATGTCAGCTAAAAAGGACTTGAAAGTTTTTGAGGCAAAAAAGGAAACTTTGTTTCAAAGAATTCAACGCTTATATGATATGATAGAGAATCTTAACGACAGTAAAATAAGAAATAATTTTTTAATTTTATTTCAGTCGCTAGAATCGACTAAAATCGAATTTGAACAAGTTATTCATAAAATAAATGAACTGAATTTAGAAATAAATGCTGATGCTAGCCCTAATTTTCAACCCATAAATGCATTTGACGAAATGTATTGTGCTGTTGTAGTTTCTTATAATAATATAAATAAACAAAAACTAGATGAAAAACCAGCTGTTTCAACTGAACTTGTGAAACCAAAGGTTAGATTACCTACGCTGGAATTACTGTCATTTTCGGGCGAATATAAAGAATGGCCGATTTTTTATCAAAGTTTTAAATCTTTAATTCATGATAACGCACAGTTAACAGAAGCTGACAAGATTCGTTATTTAACTAGTAAGTTCACAAAAAAGTCTTTAGCTTTAGTTTCTGGAATACCTCCGTTGGCGGAAAAGTATGAAATTATTTGGTCAACGCTGTTAGAAAAATATCAGGACCCAAGAAGTCTCGCTACAGCTTATTTAAAGCAAATTTTTGAATTTAAAATTATAACGTCTGAGTCAGCTAATAATTTAGACACATTTTTACAAAATTTTGTTGCACCTATTGAAGCTATTAAACGGCTTAATATTAATAATCTTGATGATTTTATATTTGTGCATTTAGCGCTAAATAAACTTGATTCTCAAACTGTACATGATTTTGAAATGACTCTTGTTGACAAGACCATACCAACTTTTATTCAACTTGTGAATTTTATTAAAAAACATTCAAATGCATTATCACGAATTGCTCACCCTAAATCTAAGATTACGCATTCATTTGTTGTGAATAAATCACCTAATTTAAAATATTTTAAATCAAATTCAAAGGCGACTTGTCCTGTTTGCAATAAATCTCAAGACCACGCTGTTTATTCATGTTCTGAATTTAAGAAGTTAAGCCCCCCTGAAAGGTATAACTTTGCAAAAAATAAATCCTTATGCATTAATTGTTTATCTCAAATGCATAATACGACCGCATGTAAGTCAAGAAATCGTTGTTCCGTCTGTGATAAAAAACATCATACTACGCTTCATTTTTTAAAATCTAGTGTCCAGTCTTCAAACCCACGTGTATCAACTTCACCATTACAATTATTGTCGTCTAATGTTATTGGCGCTCAGGGATCAAGTATCGTTGAATATCGTTGATCAAGTATCTTCAGTATCGTTGAATAAAACATCAGACAGTCCGCAAACATTGGCTTGTGCTAACATAGGCCAACGTATTTCAAGCTCTATTATTTTATCAACTGCTAAAGTAAATGTCTATGATACTTTAGGGAATCCTCATGTGGTCCGAGTTCTCTTAGATTCTGCCAGCCAATCTAATTTTCTTACTGTTGATTGGTGTAAAAGACTGATGCTAGTAAAAAATAAAATTCAAACTTCTGTTCGGGGAATCGGTGCGTTTGCACAATCTGTAAAATTTTGCACTGAAGCAAGCTTTTCTTCTCGTTCTAATTAACAAGATCGCTACTCTCTGAATTTTCTTGTTGTGGATAAAATTACGGATAACTTACCTACCGTATCTATTCCGTTAGGTTTACTTTCACACTTGCAAGGTGTAACACTCGCTGATGAAGATTTTCATAAACCTGGAAAAATTGACATGCTTATAGGAGCTGAATTATTTCCGTATCTCATAGGACCAGGAAAAATCATCGGCCCTCCTAATACCCCCATAGCTCTTCAGTCTAATTTGGGGTACATTGTCATGGGAAAAATTGAAGATACTGTTACACCTCCTGACAGTCAAGTCTTTTGTACCACCACTGAAGTTCCACTAGAAAAATTGGTATCTAAGTTTTGGGATTTAGAAGAAATTCCGAAGGTCGAACATTTTAATGAAGATGAAAAAATTTGTGAGCAAATTTTTGTAGATACTTTTTCTCGTAACGACTCTGGTCGCTTTATAGTTTCTTTGCCTTTTAAGAACAATCGCCCTGTATTAGGAAATTCTCGTTTCTTATGTGAAAAGAGGTTTTTAAATTTGGAAAGGAGATTAGAATTAAATTCCCAATTAAAGATCGACTATCACAAATTTATGCAAGATTATATTGATCGCGAGCACATGTCTAAATGTGATGATACTATTGATGGTTGTTTTTTACCTCATCATTGTGTTTTGAAGCCAGACAGTACTAGCACCCGGTTGAGGGTTGTTTTCGATGCTAGCGCAAAAACTGACAACAATACATCACTAAATGATATTTTATATACGGGAGCTAAGTTGCATACTGATTTATCGGCTATCCTTCTAGGGTTTCGACTATTTCCATTTGGGTTAACCGCTGATATTCGACAAATGTATCGTCAGATACTCATTCATCCCAAACATAAAAAATTTCAAAAAATTCTATGGCGTTTTTCCGCTGACCAGGAAATTAGTTCTTGGACGCTTAATACCGTGACATTTGGAGTCAAACCTGCGCCTTTTTTAGCGTTAAGAGTAATAAAACAGCTAGCGCAAGAAGAAAAAGATAATTACCCGTTCGCGGCCGTAGTAGCTGATAGAGACTTTTACATTGATGACTTAGCAACTAGCGTAGAATCAGAAAAGGATTGCATGCTTTTATATTCGCAATTGGAAAGTATGTTTCAAGCCGGTGGTTTTGAGCTAGTTAAATGGGCTACTAATTCGGTTAAAATTTTAGAAAAAATTTTCGCAGAAAAACGCTTTCCTTGTGCTATTGATTTTAAAGAGAATGACTCTATAAAAATCTTGGGCCTACAGTGGATCTCGTCTTCTGATGAATTCACCTTTAAAGTTAATTCGCCAAATAAAATTTGCACCAAAAGTGCCGTTCTTTCTTCTTTGGCAAGAATATTCGATCCACTAGGGATCTTAGCACCGCTTACGATCACTGCCAAGATTTTAATTAAAGATTTTTGGAACTCGAAATTAGATTGGGATGATCCTGAGTAGTGTAAAAATGAGAGTACATGGACGACCTTGACCTTTGACCCGGTGGACGAGCACAAACCCGATTTGCTCCGCAACGGCTGGACCGATTTTGTTGCGGACGGTACTCACGTGACCGGGAGATCGAGATCTACAAGATAAGCCCTAATCCTTGAGCCCCCCAAACCCCCCCCCAAAAAAAACCCCACCCCCAAAACTCTCAACCCTCAAACCCCCCCCAAAAACCCCCCAAAAATCCCCCCAAGAATCCCCCCCCAAAAAAAATCCCCCCCAAAAAAACCCATTCTCCCAACCCCCCCACCAAAACCTCCAAAAAACCCCCCAAACCCCCCTAAAACCCCCCCCCAAAATCTTCCTCCCAAAAAAATTCCCCCCAAAAAAAACCCAAAAATCCCCCCCCCCCAAAAAAAAAAAAACCCGCCAAATTTTTTTCCCGCCAAATTTTCAAACCCGATTTTCTCCGCAACCGCTGGGCCGATTTTGTTGCGGACGGTACCCACGTGACCGGAAGATCGAGATCTACAAGATAAGCCCTAATCCTTGAGCCCCCAAAACCCCCCACCCCAAAACTCTCAACCCCCCACCCCCCAAATCCCCCAAAAATTCTCCCCACCCCCCCCCCCTTCCAAAAAAAATCCCCCCCCCCAAAAAAAAAAACGCCAATTTTTCACCGCCAAATTTTCTAACTTAATTTTCTCCGCAACCGCTGGGCCGATTTTGATGCGGACGGCACCCACGTGACCGGGAGATCGAGATCTACAAGATAAGCCTTAATCCGTAGCCGTATCCCCGATGGAACCCGAGATCGCTTGTAACACGTGACCCGCCGTTCGGATCGTCGAGGTTCAGGTGCGCGCAGGATCCGGACATTCCGTAGAACGCGTTACGTCCGGTTTCGACCGTTAGGTTCTTTCGGGACCCTAAATATATAAATTTAGGAAATATGTTACCGTCAAAAAATAACGCGGGACGGGCCGCAAGACTCGTCGCACTACCCGCAGGACTATCCGTAGCACTACCCGACGAGGTGAAGACTAATGATTGGGACGATGAAATCTGTTTACTTGCAACTCTATTCTTTTAATTTTGACAATGACGCATGTTGTTGTTACGAGTCACGTGGCATGCGCGTGCCTTTCATTGACGTCATAAATAAAGAAACTGCAGATTCAGCGTTTCCATTGTATTTGAATAGATCACATGTATTAGCATAGGGAAATCGCATGTATAAAATTATTTTATTTTTATTCCTAATTTGTGTACGACGCAATCTGTTCAATTCAGAACAATAAGCAACCCTATGACCCAATGAGATGAGGATGATGTGTATGACGTGTAAATGAGGTGTAGTCTTGTACAGACCCAGACCGACCATTCCTGAGAGAGTATGGTTAATTGAACCCCAACCACCAAAGTACACTGGTAACCACTGTCTAGTATTCAAATCCATATAAAAGTAACTACCTTTACTAGGATTTGAACCAGGAACCTTCGTCTCCGAAAATCAGCTGTTTAACAGCTGATAAACAGCTGTTAAACAGCTGATTTTGACGACGATACAAGTATAAAAGCGCGTCGATTTTCCCATCGAATCATCGGGATGATGTAACTTGTTATTGCAATTAATTTTTCTAGATGATGCAACTCTATTTTTTAAATTTTGACAATGTCACATGTTGTTTGTTACGAGTCACGCTGCATCCGCGTGCCTTTCATTGACGTCATAAAACTTGTTATTGCAATTAAAGATGATGCAACGTGTTTACTTTGTTTATTTGCAGTGACGTCATCCGTTTTTTATCTATGCACGCGTCCGACCATTGATCGGGATGATGCAACCTGTTTATTACAATTATATTTTCTAGATGATGCAACATATCATCCGTTAAAGTCACGAGCCGCCGACTCAGCGATGGTGTTTGTTTCATTTTTTTAAAAAACCGTTGACGTCATACCGCTTGTTATTCTCATTATGTACACAGAACCGCAGACTCAGCGTTTCCATTGTATTTGAATAGGCTCCAATTATCTGTATAAAAGCCCGATATTTCATATTTCCCGCCAATTCTACTTATCAGAAACCGACAACTCTACCTGTCAGCTCTTCGAGTTTACTGAAAGGTGAGACACCTCTTACTGTAAATGCAAGTATCTGAAATACCTGAAGCGGGAAATCGAGTTCCGATTCCCGAAGGGATCCGACCTACCGGTTGGATCCTGTCGTCGTGCTGCGCTTTCGCTTCACGACCGAGAAAGCCTTCGGCTTTAGCAAAACTTATATCTACAGGTGTAAAGGTGTTGAAATGATGACACGTTTTGAAAATAAGTTTAATACATATATTCTGAAATCAAAACGTTATAACTAAATTACAATTGTTCAGACTCTAAGGACAGCCGTACATGAAGAATAAAACTCGTGGATACAATACGCGGCTTTACTGGCTGACGCGACAGTTAAAAATGCATTGCATGCAGTTTCTCCTCTTCTTGGTTATGGTCCATTCGTCTTCATCGTCGGCGCTCTCCTGTTGAGCGTGTTCTTCGCATGGCATCTCCAAGAGAAGTTCTTTATCATTCTTGAGGTATGGTGGTAAGTCGTCGTATACGGCGGATATGCAGTTGCCATAATGTTCGAAGAGAAACTCCTTGGGTAAGTAGCGGAGTACGTCCGGTCCGGGATTGTTGAACCCTGAACGCAGCGCCATTTCTATGCTCTTTCCTACTTTCTCGATGGTGTTAAAGACTGCATTGTTTTCTTTCCACCACATCCTCATCACCTCAGCCCTCTTGATGGAGCAGTCCGGGTGAGAAAACGGACATTGACAGTCGACCTCGTACGTATGTGTCAGATGATCTATGGCAGGACATCCGTAGTCGTCTAGGTCCAAAATCTTTAATTCGCTGCACAGCAAAATTCTATCTAGGACCTTTACCGCTTCTTTTCCTTTGACGTAGATGTTCCCTCCTGATACCGACTCGGTCAGCAAGCGGTAGAGCTGTGCGTAGTCGACGAACCCGCTGTTCCATTGTATCCCGATTCTGTCTTGATCATCCCGGATGCACCTCTTCTTCGATATGGTGATTATGCTGTTGTAGTCGTAAGGAGGCTTGAACAGGTAATGATGCTTGATGCTACCTTCTACCGAGAGGACTACCAGCTCTTTGATGACCGTTTCATGAGCGGATGGCTTGATGGTGCGAAAATCTACAATGAAGGAAGGCATGTTGTTACCCGTACCGAGACCTAGCGCACACTGGTTAATTTATCCTCCTGACGGTCCCTGTTAACGGTTGATATTGCACGACGCAATCTGTGATTATCAGGCAGTAGGCGGAGGTATTGTCAGGGATATTGTTTTTGCACTTGATCTCGATTCTGATGTCAATGGCGCCGGTGTTGAGCGACTCGTTCTGCTTCGAGCAGTCTATAAAAAAGAGCGGGACTTTCGTCTTGAAGCTCGTAAAATCAATGAGGGGTTGATTGGATTGTCCTCCGTAGTAGACCTTGTGAAAGCGCTTAAAGTTTTCGTAGAAGAGTGAGTACTCTCCCTTCGCGTTTTCGTACGGGTAGTACACCGAATTCAGGTACAGTTTTATGTCTTGGAGCTCGCAGTGGTCGAAATGAGATGATACCGCCGTCTTGGCCTTCTTGTCGGTCTGCAGTCCTACTATGATGTAGCGGGGCTTATCCGCCTGGGAAGAGGTCTTGACGGTCCATAGCACGTCGGTGCTCTGCGGTAAGACGGGGTACTCGTACAGGTTCCATCTGCGGAAGGCGATCGATATAGGCTCGTCCTGGTCCACCATCCTGAGCAGCGGGAGCCTGCGCTCGTCGGAAAGCCTGACGTAAGGCATCTTCCACTCCACCTTGGTGAGAGACAGCTTGTAGTCCTTGCCCGCGGGTACCGCCACGGCGCGGTCGTCGGTGGCCGACCTGAGCAGGATAAGTTCCAGCTTGGCGTTGACTATTATGCGGCGGTAATCCTCACAGAATCCTATGATCCTCTTTAGCGGTACGTGAGCCGAGAACCGACCGGTGGTGCTGATGGTAATGGCCGTAACGGCGTCCTTGTTCCACCCTTCAACGTCTATAGAGTTCTGTTCTCCATACCTGAAGGACGGAATGTTTTTCATAGTCGTCGTTATACCCACATTGCGCACTCTATCCACCTCGATACCGTTCATCTCTAGCCTGATCTCTTCAAACAGGAAAGCAAGCCAGTTGTCTGAAAGAGTCAAGGCCGGATCCAAAGTACCATCAGACGCCGCAAGTTTCCCGTCGACGTACAGCAGGCTGTCACAAGGTAGGGTGTACACATCCTGCTGGTTTACTGGGATCCTGATCTCATCGTTGTTGTTGAACGTTGCTGACGCGTACGGAGTGTGAGTGTGCAACTCTATGCCTATGATGTCGTCATCCGCCACGGCGTTAGAGGATTCCACGTCTATTATGTAGCTCATTTCTCCAACACGGTGAATCCTAATGATCTCAAAAAAGCGGCGTTATCTGAGGAGAGTCTCTTCTCTTTCTTGTCGCGAAGTGGCTGGTCGAGCTCTACAGGACGAATGTTCTTCACTCCGTCTGGCACGGTTCTTTTATAACCCTCTTCCAGGTAGACTAACCCCATCGCGTGCGTCTTTTAAGGTGAAGCCTGAGGCTGATGACTTCGTTCTGAAAGCTTATTGGTCTTCCGTCCTGATCCACCACAGAGACGGTCAGTCTTCCTATCCTCGAAGTGTTTACGGGTAGGTAGATGACGTTCTTGGGCACTTCGATTATCTTATAACCCCGTTCCACCTGCGGGAAGAACTCGTGCAGGGTATGTCCTTCGGATCCGTTAGTGTACGAGCCCCTCACAATGTTGCACGTTACCCTGATGGCGTTTACAGCCGTAATGTTGACAGGGCGCTGCGAAGTATGCCATTTATTGGGCTCAAGGATCGTCGGATCGAACCCCAACACCTCTCTGATCGTTCCGGGTACGGTAAAGTCTATTTTTTCTCCGCAGAATATCGAGCACTTTAGTGTAGTAGGGTCTACTTCCATGTTGAGTCTCGGCAACGGTCGACATTCCGCGCCCGTCTTTGTCCCCTTTGCCGTCTCCTTCATCACGTCGCTCACCGCTTTCGCTTCCTCTTCCACCGTTTTCGCTTCCTCTTCCACCGTTTTCGCTTCCTCTTCCGCCCTTTTCGCTTCCTCTTCCGCTTTTATCGCAGCCCTTATTTTCGCTGCATTCTCCAATCTCTTTTGGAACTCTACGAGAGGGTCAATCGATCTCTCTCCCCTTTTTCCTTTCTGGTCCTTTTTCCGATCCTTCAAGAGCTTTTGGTACTTGAGGGATCCTATGTCTTCTACGTCGGTACGGTTCGCCTCTTTGCTGCTGATTTTACAGTTCATCCCGCCGTACATCTCCAACATCTCGTATTTGATCTTGGAGTGGATGTCGTCTATCTCGTACATGCCTTCGGGCAGTACCACAGTCTCCCCATCGCCGAAGCAGAACAGGTTGTTCACCCCTTTCCGCACGTTGGGTATGTTGTTGTAGCTCATGAAATCTACTAGACCTACCTCCCACTGACCCTCTCCGAGGTCTATGGGAGGAAAGTAATCGACCTCGATCGTAGAGCTCTTACCGCTTAGGCACAACATCTTTACCTGCCAGAAACTCTAGGCACAGATGTCCGCACACGACTGAATCAAAGTGTTGCCTCCTCTCGTAATTATATCTTATGGTGATCGGTCCGTCTTCTCCGTTCTCGAGGTACCTTACCAGCTCTACGGGAGGCCTCAGATTACCGTAACTGTCAAAGTACTCTACGACCGCACCGGTCTTCCTGTAACACACCCAGTGGGTCCCTTCGTTCATCACGCTGTCTAAGTTGACGATGGCTGATTCGTTCTTGTAGGGCCTGTGAGGAAGCGTGTCACGCATAAACACCCCTCTAAAGTTCGAGATTTCGAGTGCGTCGGCGGCCGCCATCAATTGACTATCGGACAGGGGTTTGTTCGGAAGTTTCAACGAAGTTTTTTTTTCTTTAGTCCGCATCCTGCGTGCTGCGTAGGGTACGGTCTCAAATACAGTCCCTCACCTCGTCGGGTAGTGCGACGATTGGTCTTGCTAGGGGTCTTACGGACGGTCTTCTTACGGACGGACTTCCCGGTCTGCCTTCGCTTGATCCTCCCGCCGAACTTGCTTTTAGCTTTCATTATGTTGGTCACCGCCCAGGCGGCCGCTTTCTCCGCTATGCTGGAGTCGGACGCTTTCACCCTCTCCCAGGCTCTCTCTGCCAATACCCGGTCTGCTTCGGCCCTACCCGCTGAGTCTTTGCGGTTGTGATAGGCTATGTCGTGCTGCTTGCACGCGGCGTCTAGAGGGTTGATGCCCGGGTCTCCTCTTCTCAATCTTTTCGACAGGTCTGTGCCGGGTCCACAGTACTGATATCCTGGTATGTGAAGCTCTACAGGTAGAACGTCTATCGCTTTGTTCAATACGGTTCCTACGACGTTCTCGGCGGCTCCTAAGACTCCGCTCGCGATGCTCCCTACCAATCCGGCTCCTGCATGCGCTCTACCGCGAGTCGTGTTGCGTCGCCCCATTTTAAATTTATAATGAGGTCTGCGGTGCAGTCACCGGCTATTTATAGAGCTCCTTGTGTTTCCAAGCGGAATGTTATTTCTTCCAACTCCTTGCGTAACTTTTGAATCTCATCACGCATTTTCAAGACTTCGCCGACTCGTTCGTCTTCGATGGGAACTGAAGGTTTCGTCTTTTCGAAGAGGGATGATACGTATTCTCTCAGGTACTTGAGGTTCACGACGTCTTCGTCATCGATCGGGTCTCCTAGTTGTGCTATCCTGCGCCCGTAAAGGTCGTAGTATGGATCGCCGCCGCCCTCTTCGTGAACTTCGAGGACTCCATAATCTTCGGCATAAGCTTGGATGAGTCTCATGCACTCGTTAACATTGACCGCGTCAGTATACGACTGGGCTACGCCTACTCGACAGATTCTCCGGTCTCTCATGTCCATATCTCCATCGGCAGTCACCCTGTAAGGGGTGAGAAAATGGCGTACCGATCTTCCGGTGTCCATGGTGAGAATAAAAGTTATAGACGTAGATCTCCTCTTATAAGCCCCAGCTCTTTGAGCTCTTCGACTATAGAATTTATCTCGCTGTCGTGACCCGAATGGCCCGAGTCTTTAGAAGCTACGAGGAGTCTCAACCTGTCGCAGAGCTCGTTGGGATCGTCGAAATATACGTACTCGGTCTTCCTGTCTCCGTTCAGCTCCATCGCAGGTAGTGTTTTCAGGCCCTTACCTCGCTTCGACCGGTCCGGTTTCGGAGGGAAAAGCCGGCTTATGATTGTTAAATACTTTTTCCCCGTGTTGGCTTTCACTTGTCCGAACGCTGAGTTGTTCCTTCTGTGTGCATTAGTAGCTTCCAAGATGGTTTTGTACTCTTCCAGGTCTTCTTCGGAGTAGACGTAAGAGTCAGGTTTCTTTTTGAAAATCAACTCGTACAGTCCTGCAGTACCCTGATACGACACGTCTCCGATGATCACAGAGTCGTCGGGTCCAAACTGTACGGTTGAGTCCCCCATCACCAAATCGTTACCCTCGAAGTGCACACCGTAAGTTGAATCCGTATTGTTATCCACGTCCGTGATGGCCTCATGCATGTAACGTCTCGCTAGAGGACTGGGAAACGTGTTTTTGACCCATACCGAGGCTCGGACCTTACCTAGCGGGGTAGACAACAGCTCTTCCACGGTGCTGGGGGTGTTAAATTCCTCATCGCGAGGTAGAGTCCTCATCGGTGTAGCCTGCGGCCTGTTCGAGTCCTGCATCTCCACGGTTGCTCCGGCCGTAGCGTCATGTTCTGTGAACTCCAAAGGGAGGTTAGGGCGCGTATCCATCTCTTCCAATTTATAGGGGTCTTCAAGATCCATCGACTCGTCGGGCGTTTTCTTCTTGACCTGCAACGGTCCTAACTCTTCGCTCTTCCTCTTCGAATTGGCGTACCTGTACGGTCCGGACATCAGATCCTTCCAAGAATCATCGAGACCCACATCTTCCTCATCATCACCTTCGTCAGTGGTAACGGGGTAACTGGATGGATGCTCCATTTGTTTACTCCTTTGAGTATGCAACTGGTTTTTCTCCTCGGGCTTTAAGGTCTTCGCAGTTAGAGACCCTTGAAATGGATCTGTATCCGTTTTCTGCACCTCGAGAAACTTCGATAAGGATTCGGTCACAGGCTTAAGCTGCTTCTCTAATCTAAGGTCCTCCTCCATCGAGCCGCGTTTCAAAACCAACTGTTTCTCCCGTATTCTCCTCCGGAGCTCCGCAATCTCCAATACGAGTTGTTCGTTGACCTGCTTCGAAGCCATGTCCAAACCTTCTAACCGGATCCTTCGATTCCTGCCAATATATAAAAACTACAATCTTTCGACCTGGATTTATGACCATATACAGCTTCAGGGAGCAGTTCATCGAGCTGTGATGTTGAGCAGGTCAGCCGACTGCGCAGCTAGCAGGTCAGTCGACTGCGCAGCTTAGGAAGCAGGTCAGCCGACTGCGCAGTCGACTGCGCAGCTAGCAGGTCAGTCGACTGCGCAGTCGACTGCGCAGCTTAGGGAGCAGGTCAGTCGACTGCGCAGTCGACTGCGCAGCTAGCAGGTCAGTCGACTGCGCAGTCGACTGCGCAGCTTAGGGAGCAGGTCAGTCGACTGCGCAGCTAGCAGGTCAGTCGACTGCGCAGCTTAGGGAGCAGGTCAGTCGACTGCGCAGTCGACTGCGCAGCTTAGGGAGCAGGTCAGTCGACTGCGCAGTCGACTGCGCAGCTTAGGAAGCAGGTCAGCCGACTGCGCAGTCGACTGCGCAGCTAGCAGGTCAGTCGACTGCGCAGCTTCTACCAGGTCCTTATCGTCCTTATGACAGGTCATCTCGCAGTTCGGTAACGAACGTATCGAAATTGAACCTATAACGACCTCTGAGGATACCGCTCTCTTTATCGATCACTAGAAACCCGTTCTTGTTTCGAGACCATGCCTCGCCGCACAGATTCTTGAACTCTTCGAAAGTCATGTCAGGGGTCACGTGATCGTTGAATATATGACGCAAGTTACGTTCGTCCTGACGGAACATGAGTAAAAAATTTGCATTATCCCTAACGAGCTGTTTAGGCGCCTTACTGTATGTCTGACATAGGTAAAATACGTCCAGGTTGTTATGTCTCCCCATAGCAAAGTACTTTACCACGTTGTGTTGTTTCTCGCATACAACATCGTCAAAGATCATCACGGAATTGGGCTCTACATCTTCTGGAGGCGGGACTTGCGCGTTGTCGCTGAATTCGTGATAGTCTACACCCTCCATATCATGAAACACCCGCTCCAAAAACCTATACTTGGGTTGGTGCAGTGATTTTGAAAATACGTACACATTGCAGAACCTCAGCCCGTTGGGGTCGAACAGCAGGTTGATTAATGCGTTTGTCTTACCGCAATTCGACGGTCCTACAGCCAAACATCTGATACTATTCGGCAGGAGGCGACCGTGTCTGTTTCTCGTTTCGCCTATTTCTCCCGACTCGATAAGCACATCTAAGTTGACGACAGGGAGTTTCTCCTTCTGCTCCCTACACCTCATTTTGCTCTAGTAACCGATAAACCTACATTACAGCTCTTATATAAGGTCTTTCTTGTCGATCCATGAATCGTGACTCTTGTCATGCCCTAACCACCTGACCAGCAACCTGTCACCTTTTCTCCTCAATACCTTCTCGACGAGGAATACGTCACCGTATTTCGTCTTGCTCAGTTCTTGGGCGTAAAAACTACCCTTGATCACATGTCCTTTTTCGTCTTTGAGCGAGTATGTGACGGGACGGGTGTGCAAAATACGATCTACGGTAAACACCTCATTGGTCCAATTGGGTATGTAACCCTTGTCGAAAGTCTTTTTGTACTTGCTGATCCTGACCTTATCTCCCGGCTCAAACTTGACGGTTTGGGGGGCGCGTTTCTTACGAGTATTGTACAATATATTTCTTAGCACCTCACCTTCGTTGATCTTATTTACATCTACAGGTTTGAAACCTATAGTCCTGTGAGACCTGTTATTGTACTGAGACAGGAGGTCGTCTAAAAGACCTATCCAAACGTAATTGCCCCGTTCTGTAAACTTTCTCCACATCATCTCCTTCAGCGTCCTGTTGAACCGCTCTACTATCGAGGCCTTCTTCGGAGAGTAAGTGGAGTAGTGGTTGATCCCGTGTTTGGACAGCAGAGACCTCACAGACGCGTTATACCACTCTTTACCCTCGTCGGTATGAAAATGACGCATCTTGTGTTTTTCCAGTATGGGACCGAGAGCGCTAGCGACTTCTTCAGCCGTCTTGCTCTTGAGCGGTACGGCAATAGCAAATTTAGAAAAACAATTTATTACTGTCATTATGTATCTGTAGCCCTTATTGACTCTGGCGTATGGGATCATCTCTACCAGATCGGCCTGATACAAGTCGTCGATACCCTTCAGCTCTACGTTTCTGGTGGGATAGTTCCTGCGGGCTTGCTTGTGGAGCTCGCGCGCTATACCACTTCTCAAGCTCATCGTGCGATGCACTGAGAGCGACACTGCTTATATCTAGGTTAAATAGGGATTTTGAATGGAAAAGACGTTATTTTTATATACATACATTTATTAATTAAATATTACAGCCTTGGATTTTTATACGAAGAGGCCTAGATCGACCACCTTCGGTTTATTCTCTTGCGAGTTTTTCTTCTTCTATTTACTAACGGACAATATGGCGAAGCCTTCCTATGTTCGGTGTCTGGATCGTCGTCGACTCGCCATTGGTATAGCTCTACGCCGCATTCGATACATGCAGTGACGTCTAGTATACCCGTATAGTAGAACCCCGATTTTACGAGGTCGTCCACCCGAGGAGATTCATGAGGCCACTTCTGAAATGTTTCTTTAAAGATTATTTCGGAGACTTCTGCGACGTCTTGAAAAAATCTGTAACATTCCATTACTTCTTTGCCTAAACTGCATTCCGGACTCGAGTGGATGTGATTTTTACTCGCGTGTAGTAGAGTGGTATCGGAAGAGTTCCACCATCCGCATTCTTTACAAGTCGCGCGATTGGAGTCTGAGCAGTGGATCAGACCGCATCTTTCGAGGTCGGGTTTACCAGCATCCATCATCCTACGGCTCAGCAGTACCATTTTTACAAACATGGTCGATGTCGAACACAAGGCTGTCGACGTAGTCTTTGAGCGAATCTGTCAAGGTGAAGAACGAAATAGGCGAAGGCAATTCTAGCAGGAGCTCTAGCGGATCGAGGTAATGCACGAAGGCTTGTGGGAACGTCCCCTCGATTATCCCGTAGAATTCCTCCGAACACTCGATGTCGCCTAGTACGCAGCTTATCCGCCAGTTGTCGCTGTAAATGGCTCCTTCCGAGGAAGAATTCAGAGGGACATGCGTTCGAAGGTCTTCCGGGTCGAATAGACTAGAATTCTGTGCTGTAGTTCTAGCAGCTCTTTCCGAAACCGTATTAGTCTCCTGCGGTACTCTTCCTCCTTTCGTCGACGCCTGCAACAATGACAAAAACAAAAGATTACTAACGCCTATCGCAAAATTCGCACATCGCGTAGGCTAACAGTAGTACGTGTGAAGCTCTGTTGTTCCTCTCGTAGCAGGTCTGCAATCGGTATTGACTGTTGAACTTGCATATGTCTTCATCGCAATGAGATCTTGGGGTCCTGTAATACCACCTATCCATCTCTGCGCTGAAAGGGCAAGTCATATTGCCATTCTGTAACGACTATGAACAGTAACCTACTTACAGCTAATTTATACAATCTGTATATTTACATATGATTGGAGCTCTTCATCGCCATCCAATGGTAATTCGTCTAGGATCGCCCAGGAATACATGCACTCCTTGGTGATGTGATGCGTCCATAAGTGCGGCTCTATATAATGCTCCCTGTTAAATATACACTTTATACGGTCAGGCTTCCCGTTCTCCTTCCAACAGTGGACGGTGTGGCGTATCAGGTCCTTGGGCGTGAACAGGTGATGCCTGCTGAACGGACAATCAAGGTACCGGGTGCTGAATGCTGACATCCTGAAAATAAACCAAGATTTACGTCGTCAACTCTAACCTACAAATAATTATGGTGTTATAAATTTGGTTACAAGTTCTGTTTCCATCTTACCTTTCAATAGTTATCGACCGATCGATGCCTCTCCGGGTTTGGCCTACCACCTAAGCAGCGTAGAGCGGTATACGTTTGGCAGTAGAGTTATGGTACACTGGGAAAAACCACGGCCTTATATACAAATAATTACCCTATGCTAATGCATTGGAAACGCTGAGTCTGCGGTATTACATCATTTAGAAAAATTAATTGCAATAAACAAGTTGCATCATCCCGATCAATAGTCTGGCGCGTGCATAGATAAAAACGAATGACGTCAATGAAAGGCACGCGCATGCCACGTGACTCGTAACAACAACATGCGTCATTGTCAAAATTAAAAGAATAGAGTTGCAAGTAAACAGATTTCATCGCCCCAATCATTAGTCTTCACCTCGTCGGGTAGTGCTACGGATAGTCCTGCGGGTAGTGCGACGAGTCTTGCGGCCCGTCCCGCGTTATTTTTTGACGGTAACATATTTCCTAAATTTATATATTTAGGGTCCCGAAAGAACCTAACGGTCGAAACCGGACGTAACGCGTTCTACGGAATGTCCGGATCCTGCGCGCACCTGAACCTCGACGATCCGAACGGCGGGTCACGTGTTACAAGCGATCTCGGGTTCCATCGGGGATACGGCTACGTATTAAGGCTTATCTTGTAGATCTCGATCTCCCGGTCACGTGGGTACCGTCCGCAACTAAATCGGCCCAGCGGTTGCGGAGAAAAACGGGTTTGAAAATTTGGCGGGAAAAAAAATTTGGTGGTTTTTTTTTTTTTTTTTTTTTTTTTTGGGATTTTTTTTGGGGGGGGGGGTTTTGGGGGGGGTTTGAGGGTTGAGAGTTTTGGCGGTGGGGGTTTTTTGGGGGGGGGGTTTGGGGGCTCAAGGATTAGGGCTTATCTTGTAGATCTCGATCTCCCGGTCACGTGGGTACCGTCCGCAACAAAATCGGTCCAGCCGTTGCGGAGCAAATCGGGTTTGAAAATTTGGCGGGAAAAAAATTTGACGGTTTTTTTTTTGGGGGGGGGGGATTTTTGGGGGGGATTTTGGGGGGGGGTGTGTTTGGGTGATTTTGGGGGGGTTTGAGGGTTGAGAGTTTGGGGGGGGTTGTGAGGATGAGAGTTTGGGGGGGGTTGTGAGGATGAGAGTTTGGGGGGGGGTGTTTGGGGGCTCAAGGATTAGGGCTTATCTTGTAGATCTCGATCTCCCGGTCACGTGGGTACCGTCCGCAACAAAATCGGTCCAGCCGTGTCGGAGCAAATCGGGTTTGTGCTCGTCCACCGGGTCAAAGGTCAAGGTCGTCCATGTACTCTCATTTTTACACTACTATCCTGCTCCAACTTCGTTTCCAGCTGTTAAAATTTGGAAGGAGTTTCAAGAAAAACTTCCATTACTTGCTAATATAAGAATACCACGACATATATTCGTAGAACACAACTGTAACGCGGATTTAATTTGTTTCTCGGACGCGTCAGAGAAGGCTTATGGAGCTGTCTTGTATGTACGCTCTATTCTTAATAATAACAATGTTATTGTCTCTTTACTTTGCGCTAAGTCTCGTGTCGCTCCGCAGAAAGCTATGTCCATACCTCGCTTGGAGTTATGCGCTGCTGTTCTTCTCGCACGGCTCGTTCACTTTGTTGGTACTCCACTAGATTTAAATTTCAAAGGATATTCGCCTTCACTGACTCCACCGTCGTCCTTCAGTGGATTTCATCGCCTTCGGCACGCTGGAAGACCTTCGTCGCCAACAGAGTCGCCGTAATTCAAGACAAAATTCCTGCATCTAACTGGAGACATATCAGAAGTTCCGAAAACCCAGCTGATTGTTTGTCACGCGGATTATTACCCAAGGGATTGATAAGTCATCCGCTATGGTTCGCTGGACCTTCTTGGCTTCACCAAGACCCGCTGATTTGGCCTACCGCCGAGTGGAACAACGCTGGAGAAGAATGCCCAGAAGAACGTCGCACCGTCATCGCTGTTGCAACGGTAGAGGAACATCCATTTCAGAAGCTGATAAACTACTTTTCTTCGTACGACAAACTTCTACGTGCCACGGCGTACGTCTGGAGATTCATACGCAGAAGTCACTGTAATGGGAATCGGATCACTGTAGCTGAAATTGAACATGCAGAACGCTCCTTGATTCACTACCTGCAACGGAAATATTTTAATAAAGATATCATTGCTTTGAAAAATGGAAAATTTACTTTACCTAAAATTCGAAAATTAAATCCTTTTCTAGATGAAGACGCTCTTATTAAAGTTGGAGGACGCCTACGCAATTCAAATTTGGAGTATCACCATAAGCATCCGATTTTATTACCTAAGAATGACCATTGTGTTGATTTATTAATAGATAAATTTCATAAGATCAATTTTCATACAGGTCCCAATTTGGTTCTTTCCTTGCTACGCCAGAAATATTGGATTGTTGGAGGTAGAGGAGTAGTCCGCCATCGCCTACAAAATTGCAATATTTGTTTTAAATATCGGCCTAAGAATACATTTCCACTTATGGGAAACCTGCCTACGCCACGCATTACAGAATCTAAACCATTTTTACATACTGGAACTGATTTTGCTGGACCCATTTATATTACGATGTCAAAAAATAGAGGAGTGCGTTCTCAAAAATCATATATTTGTATTTTCATTTGTTTATCCATTAAAGCAATACATCTTGAACTGGTTTCTGACTTGTCTACGAACGCCTTCATGTGTGCATTAAAGAGGTTTCTTGCAAGAAGAGGTCCCATATATACATTGTACTCGGATTGCGGGACAAATTTTATTGGTGCAAAGTCCCAATTGAACGAAATATATGACCTTTTGGACTCCGAAGTATACAAGTCAAAATTAAACAACGAACTGACTAGCAGAAAAATAGAATGGAAATTTAATCCTCCGTCTGCGCCACATTTTGGTGGCCTTTGGGAATCCAACATAAAATCTGTTAAATCACATTTATTTAAAGTAATTGGCAATCAAATTTTAACATTTGAAGAGATGTCAACAGTACTCACGCAAATAGAGGCTCTTCTCAATTCACGTCCTCTCTGCGCTCTTAGCTCGGATCCAAACGATCTTGCACCGCTTACGCCTGCTCATTTTTTGCTGCAACAACCGCTTACTAATATTCTTGCCATAGATACAACTTCTATTCCTGTAAATAGGTTAACTCGCTATCAATTAATTGACAAACTTGTGCAAGATTTTTGGAAACGCTGGCGATTGGAATACTTGCATACTCTTCAGACCAGGGAAAAATGGAATACGCCTTCGAAACCCGTCCATGTGGGTACTGTCGTTCTTATAAATAAAGACAATTTACCACCATTTCGCTGGCCAATTGGAATAATCGAAGAACTTTATCCTGGATCTGACAATATCGGTAGAGTCGCTCTAGTTCGTTCTAGTAGCGGTTCTTTTAAACGTCCTGTGACAAAGCTTTGTCCTTTGCCACAGCAATAATACTTCTTGTAAATAAAAAAAAAAATTGTAAATAGTGTACATAGTAATTTCTTGCGCTAGTTTCAAAACTGCTGAAAATACCTTTTCAGGGGGGGGGGGAAATGTTTGTGCCTTTAATCAAACTTTTCGACGTGGCCGCGCTCTAGTGGTCAACAGACAGTTGTTGTGGAATCGCCGTTGAATACGGATGCATATTGGACGCTTAACCGCTAATTAACATTTTAAAAGTGTTTAATTTGTTATTTTTGAAGTGACTTTTTTATGTTTAAAAACGCCTTCACGCATATCCGTTTCATGGTAAATAATTCGCTTAGTTACTTCTTTTTTACGCGCACCTTTATTTTACAGTCCACTAATACGCCGAAATTTATTTCTATTCATTCTTCCTAATCTCCTTTAAGTTTTACCTGCAGGTATTTTATTTTATTTTTTTTTCTTACTCCTTATGTGTGTTCAACCCCTTGATCCCATTCCTATCAGCAGATTACAACTGCAGTGGAAAGCACGTAAGTGAGATACTTTATTTTATTTTTTAATATATTTTCTGCATAAACTGTTGAGATTAAGTGATGAACGATTAGTTGTTATAAATTTCGAACACGCACACGCAGTTAAATGAAATCAAAAGAATGTGCCTGCACAGACATGACCTAATTTTTTTTTAACTAATTTCAAAACTAGGTTATGTTGTTGTTTCCATACAGCTGATTGACAGCAACTAGCCAAAAAAAAATAACAGGCAGGCAGGCTTTGAGTGTTGCAGTGGAGCCAGCAAGCGCAGCAAAAACAACAACGGCAAATGAGCCGTGACACGGTACAGTTTGACAATAACATTTTCCCCATTAACTGTAGGTAAAATTGGACTTTTTATTCGTACTCCTCGACCTAAAAAACATATATAATGATATGCCACAAGTTGATATCGCTTCAGAAAAATATTTTCAATATTTCGGCCGCCATCTTGGACGCCATCTTGAATTACTCGAAATGCTCAACTCTGGCAGAGTGGCATCAATCGGATTTGAAATCTACATAACATAAGCATTCAAAAACAGTCAAAACATTTTATTCATACCTCAAAACAAGGTTTTCAAGATGGCACCCAGACTAAATTGGGTCCCTTATTCGATTTTTCACGAAAAAAAATAGTTTCGTGCACTGGTGGAATTTTGATTAGATATGGGTTAACAAATGATGGATTTGCTACTTATTATATACGTAATCCGTTAATATAACACATTGAAAAACTATGCAAATAGTTTTTCGGTTAAACTAGTAGGCTAACATTCCGGCTGACGTAATGCAATTTGATAAACTTCTTAATTACGTTGTCGTATTGAAACACTATTTTTAACATTGAGTGCGGGAAGCAGATATTGAAGTATTTTACTCTTAACTTCTTATTTCTAAAATAATCAATAAACTAAGAAACCAAGATACTAAATGAAAGTTTACCGAACGTTCCTATTTAGTTTGTTTTTTCTTCAGTTAAATATCATGTTTTATAGGGACAGACAATAGTTACCTACTTGACTCAAGACAGTTCATCTAAACTTATTATTTTACAGAAATAGGCAAAGCAGTAAATGAAATTTTTGTTACCCAAACGTTAAACGTATTTCAACTTATTCAGAATTAAAAAGAACTCCGTAAAGAATAACTTTTGCCGCTGGTGTTTTGGTATTTTTAATAACGCGATACCTAATATTAGTATATGTAAGTGTGCGCGCGCGAAATTGTCTTAATTCTATTATGAGGCCGCTTTTTCCTTTTTTCTGTGTTCCTTTAAAATTAAAAAAAACATAGGTTAAATGTCTAAGCTGATCGACTGACAAACCCCATCAGATCACGATAAATGAAACTAATAATGTAATAAAAATATGTCATGTTAAATGAAAAACAATCTGTCATAGGCTATAAGCTAAATTATTTAACATGGAGAGATTCATTTAATGTGTAATTGTAAAATTTTAACTAATAAGGTAAATTTTGATTTGAATTAAACTTAAAATTATTTTTTATGTAGATTTATTGTCTGTCATGATTGATCGAAATATTGTTGCAATCAATTAAATTTAAATAAATAACATCACAGTAACTCATAACATTTTTGTAAACTATAATTAGGTAACCTAACTGAATCGATACCCAGGAATTTATAATGCCAGACTATAAAATAGAAAAACTGAGAGATAATATCACATACTACAATATCAATTGCTCAAGCTAGAAAAGCCTTTGAAATGAAAAACAGCTTACTGACTACAAACATTGATTTACAGATTAGGAAAAATTTCTTAAAACATTATGTTTGGAGTGTAGCATTATACGGAAGTGAAACGTGGGTGATAGGGGCTGTAGAAAGGAAGAGGATAGAAGCTTTTGAAATGTGGTGTTATAGGAAAATGTTAAAGATTAGGTGGGTGGACAAAATAAGTAATTTAGAGGCGAGTGGATGAAAAAAGAAGTATATGGAAGCATCTTACCAAAAGAAGGGATAGGCTAGTGGGGCATATCCTAAGACATCCAGGTATTGGGCTATCAATAATGGAGGGTAATATTGAGAAAGTAAATTGTAGAGGGAGGCAAAGATTAGAATATATAAAGCAAATTACAAAAGATGTAGGGTGTTACAGGTATGTAGATATGAAACGACTTGCGCAAGATAGACAGGTTGGAGAACTGCATCAAACCAGTCGAGAGACTGATGACAAAAAAAAACTACAATATTGTGCTATAAATTATGTTACAGTAGGCCTACTTATTTTGTTTAGTTTCACAAATTGTCTCACATCTCTTTATCCCCATGCGAATACCTCTCCTTTTTTGAAGAGTAAGTTGAAACCCAAATAACTGAAAGCAGACATTTGCTCCGACACTAAATGTCTAACCACTATCTTAAAATTGACGGTACACTTCTCGTGAAAAGCAAACTTTTGTTTTCGATTTTGTTATACAAAGACCAAATCTGGTGCATATTTTTTCCAGTAAATAATAAAACAAAAAATATGACGGCGCACATTAACGGCTCAAAGTTTTTTATTCAAGTGAAGGGGTTAATATCTCCTGTCCTGTATGGTTTCGTATATATTGAGTTTCACAAAGCATGTCTCATCATACTGGATAATAGATTGCGAAAAGATTTATAATAAAAATAGATTAAAAAACACCTTTGGTAGAGTAAATCAAGATATTTCGTTTATAAAAAATGAAAAAATAGGATTTACAAAGAATATATTATTGTTTTTTTTATAGTTACTTGGAAAATAGGTCATTATAAGTGAAGGATTCAGAAATAATTGCTCGCATAAATTTTTCTGATAGCATAGGTGTACCTCAAGGCAGTAAACTCAACCGCTTCTAATTTTCTTATTGATTAACGAAAAGCCACTGAGTGATAGTGTATGTGTTTTATTTTGCTGTTGATGTGAAATTGTATAAATATATATTTATAATTTTGATGACTGGAAACTTCTTCAAAAACACTAGGAAAACAAAAATCTATGGTGTGAAAGAAATTACTTAGAATAAACAATACAAATTTAATCAAAATTAAGTCTAACAAACGAGTTTCAGTTAATGTTTACAACGGTTAGGTTTCAGTTGTGAAATATTTAACAGTAAAATTATAAATGGTTTTTGCGTGACAAACTGTTTTGAAGAATTTTTTGTTTTATGTGACATTCATAAAACTAAGAATGAACGGACGTCCAAAACAGTTCGCGATAAACACACTGGACAAAAAAAACGACTATAGTCTACTTTACTTTTACAAACATATATGCTTGTTTGTATATTTTTTATTTTAATTCTCAATCATTTAAAAATTTATTTATTTTAGTTAAATGATGTAAAACCCTGTTTTAAATGAACACAGATAAGTCAATAAACTCTTGGAACAGTGTGTTTCTTATTGAACATCCTGTAACTACATTTTATATAAATAAACAGAGTTGATAGAAATACATGTACTACTATAGTTTATGTATCGTAAAACAAAATTTATGCAGCCTGTCATAAAATCTTTAGTTTAATGAAATACACATACAGTACTCTTATACTTTTACTCAACAGTCAATTTGAATAATGTATGATTTATTTACACAGTTGAATGCAGAACTATTACTACTGAAACGTTATGGTTACAAACAAAAGAAGGCACTTACTTGATACTGAACATAGACGAGCAAACATCTGTAGATCTAGATACGATGGAAACGTTATGGTTACAAACAAAAGAAGGCAATTACTTGATACTGAACATAGACGAGCGAAATTCTGTAGATCTAGATACGATGGAAACGTTATGGTTACAAACAAAAGAAGGCACTTACTTGATACTGAACATAGACGAGCAAAATTCTGTAGATCTAGATACGATGGAAACGTTATGGTTACAAACAAAAGAAGGCACTTACTTGATACTGAACATAGTCGAGCAAAAATCTGTAGATCTAGATACGATGGAAACGTTATGGTTACAAACAAAAGAAGGCACTTACTTGATACTGAACATAGACGAGTAAAAATCTGTAGATATAGATACGATGGAAACGTTATAGTTACAAACAAAAGAAGGCACTTACTTGATACTGAACATAGTCGAGCAAAAATCTGTAGATCTAGATACGATGGAAACGTTATGGTTACAAACAAAAGAAGGCACTTACTTGATACTGAACATAGACGAGTAAAAATCTGTAGATCTAGATACGATGGAAACGTTATAGTTACAAACAAAAGAAGGCACTTACTTGATACAGATACCAGATGAATTAATGTCCCATAGCCGAGCGAGTGAGAGGGAGATATGTGGCATAACTATGCATGCGGCCAAAAGTCTTTACCGTTATAATCCAAATCTAAAAACATACTACAGTTGTTATCTTGCTTGTTAGTTTACTGCGTGCATAAACGCTTGCTCACAACAATGAGTAAAATTTATACAATGTTATTGGAATGGCGCGTACAGCTTGTGCGATGTGAGAGCGTTATGCATTCTTTCACTCCCTCGGCTAGGGGACTTTAGTTCATCTTAATACTATACTGAACATAGACGAGTAGAAATTTATAGATCTAGATACGCTGTAGACGTTGTGATTGGCGAAAATTGCGAAAAAAACACTAAATAATACAGTACATTTAAACGCACACAAATAGCCTAATATATCACCAATTAAGTTAAGCACATTAACAGACAACGAAAGAAACCGAACAAGACAGCTCAGCCACTTGTTTTCAGTGTAAAGTATCAGTTCAAATAAGCGACATAGAATCGCACTCAGCCTTGGTCAACATACCCCGCTAGGTATGTCACCGACGAACAGCTTCAAGCGAAGATGCGATTGTAACCGCAGTCACCAAACAAGTGAGTGAGAAACAGAATAGAAAAACGGAACTAAAGTTCGTGGGTGGGGCAGAGATTGGTCAATAATACAGATCGAACGCGCAGAATGACACCCGATAGTTGGTGCGCGGGTCCAAATAAATACTTCAAAGCAATAGAGCGAAGTTACAGTACGTATGGATCGGGGTACCACCGGCGTTAGTATCCACTTCCTGGGGTATCAGTGTTCGCAAATATTTATATTCGTGTCACCATTCATTTTCATCTTCATGTCGCATGCCTCATACTCCTCCTTCAACTGCCTCAGCATAAACAATATATTGTCCTCCTCATCATTAGCAGTCATCATTTCATCATCACTAGTAGTATACATGTAATTAATAAAAGTACCGTAATGTATTTGAATTTCAGGTACAGAGAGGTTTTGCAACGACATAAAAGACATGGTTGGATTTGCACCTGGCTTTTACTGGAGAGTCTGTTGGATTCTAGTGGCTCCTATATTTCTTATGGTCAGTAAAATCATATATTAATTTATAACTAGTTTTAACTAACCTTTATTCTCCTTAGTGATGCTTTTATAATGAATCATTGCACGGTAATATTTACTATTAATAATTGTACGAGTATTTTACCCACACAATATGTTTGTAAGCAACAGCACACTATAAACTTTATATTTTAAACTTGAAATTTCGCTCTTGAGATATTTTGTTCACACACAGGCTAATCGCTAAAAATATGTTTTTTTGAGTTCAGAGGTCCTGAAAATTGTCTGTCCGGTAAAACCTAGATTTCAAAATATTGACATGAAAACAATGTTTTTCTTCCCTAAATATTCATGTAGGGCAAGAGTAAGTAAAAAAAAAACTTATAACAGAACAATTTAATAAATCGCTGTACCAACTAAAAAATGGTGAAGAGTCCTTCTCTAACTCCCTCATTTTGTCTGCATTTATGTAACCAGAGTGTACTTTGTCTTTTTTAATTACCAAGTCGTCCTATCAACTAGCAAATGTTGTTCAGGTGATCAACCGAATGGCTTGGTTTGAACCTCTAGAGGCTTTACTGACTAAAACTAGGAGTGAGGTGCTTTACCATTGCCAACAATCACTGAGTGGAAAAGTATATGTATCAGGATTCCAGGCTCTCTAAAAAGCTTCTTTCCACCCTGAAAATGACACCTTCATTTCATTCGCCACAGGGTATTGCTGTATAATGATGAAATTCATTACTTTCAGAGAAGATAACTGTGGCTAGATGTCTTTTACACTTCTACCTCTTTTGTTCTTAAATGCTTCAGTTGTATAATTGGCTGACCATTTTATAAGAAACAGACCAATTGTTCAACTAGTAGTTATAATCTACTGAATATATTTATTTCGTTTATTTGACGAATTTATGTAATAATATTTATTTATGTTTATGTATCAGTTTATTATAGTGTATGGGTTGATCGGGTATGAGCCATTAAGTTACGAGAATTACGTCTACCCAGAATGGGCGAATGTACTCGGGTGGGTTATCGCAGGCTCCAGCGTGATCATGATTCCAGGAATGGCCGTTTATCAACTGTGTAACACTCCTGGAACATTTTGGCAGGTAATATTTAAATTAGCCTATTTCTTAAAAACATTCAGTTCAATAAATTCTGATATAATTTCTTCAACTAATAAGTCAATTAAATTTAATTTTAATATACAGTCTGTTCAAAAAGCATTCCTCAGACTCCACCCACTTGTCCCAACGGTACTGTAACAGTTGGAAGCGTTTCTGGAAAGTTTCTTTAAGTGAGCTGTTTAAACCATTTGTCGCTTTTTCCATTATTACTTCTCTACAATTGAATCGAATCATTGTCATTTTATTGGGAGAATGTGTGATGGTTTTGATTTTCAGTTTTTTTATGTTTTTCAATACCTAGTTTAGACCTTGATCTACCAGAATAACATTAAATTAGGCCAAAAAATTATCTTAATGAAAAAATTAAGTTTTTATACAGAAAATATTAGGTAATTTTACACTGCTCGTTTTAGTGCAAAGGGAATTTTAGTTTCTTTTATTTTAAATATCTGCAGTACTTTTTAATATCCTTAGTTTTCTAACCAACATTTAATGGGAAATTTACTGTTGTATGCTTATTGTTTTTGCCTTTTCACATAAATTTTATTTTTATTACTTAGGTATATATTTTTCTCAGAAACCACTAAACCTACCAGGCTAAACTTTTTATCAGTTATTCATCTTGTACATCCACATATACCGACATTTTTTTGACTTCCTCTCATGCTCCAAAAATTAGTATTATGCAAAAAACCTAGACATTTAAAAAAAATTTATGGACCAACAGATTAAATTGAAAAAATCCGTGTAGCCAGAGAAATCCGACAACTACAAGTGTGTACAGATTTATTTATCTCAGGGGATTACAGGGGCCATTATGCTCTCCAAATGTTTTAAAATTTATTTTAATATTATTTGTATCTTATAAATACAAAATGCATATTTCAGCTTAACACAGTCTCGTTATATTTGTAAAACTTTTTTTCTTTTTGAAATCCCTAATGTGTGTTCGTTGCAATCTGTTCAATTTAGAACAATGAGCAACCCCATGACCCAATGAGATGAGGATGATGTGTATGACGTGTAAATGAGGTGTAGTCTTGTACAGACTCAGGCTGACCATTCCTGAGAGAGTAAGGTTAATTGAACCCCAAAGTACACCGGTAAACACTGTCTAGTATTCAAATCTGTATAAAAGTTTACTAGGATTCGAACCAGGAACTTTCGTCTCCGAAAATCAGCTGTTAAACAGCTGACTCACGGCGATGACTTTACCTCTAGATCAACCCGGTGGGTCATTTCTAAAACTAAACACTGATTTGTTTCTGTGGAAAGATGTAGCCCTACTTAATCGCATTGTCTCAACAGTTTATTTTACGCAAACAAACTAATGTGTAATATGTTATTCTTTTTTCAATTTTCTCCCATTCGTAGTTCAACAACTTTGATCGTGTATTTATATATTACAGATTATTTTCTTACACGATACTGATAAGCGTTTTAATTGTTTGGTGTGGGAGGAATCGTATAGGTACTATAAACTAACTTGTGATGGATGAAAACTTAAAACCAACTCAAATAGTACCAAAAAAACATTTTAAATTATTTTTATAACCGGTATATTTTTTCAATCTATAAAAAATAAATCTTTACATACAGGCTATTTGAAATCTTAATAATAACTTGAGTAAAATTCAATTTTTTTATCGTAATGCATTTTGATGAACAATATTCTTAGTTAATCCGTATAAAATATGTTAATAACTTATTTTTATAACTTTTAATAACTTATTTTTAGTAAGTCACGAACATAACAAATAGTTTTATGTAAGTAAGAGGTTATATATATTTTTTTTATGACCATAAAGGATCACTTTAGTCTGTTTGGTTAGTTCTTTTTCTTCGGCAGTTTATTCCCGTTTCATTTCTTTCTTGCCAATACTTTTTCATTCTGTCGGATCTTACTTTTCTCAATTCGTCTGAACAAACCTTTTCTTTTCGTTTAATTGTTCTTACTGATAAAATTTTGTTTTTGTCATTAGTTGTTTCTTTGTAAACCGGTGTGTGATCTTTGACAACAGCAATTGTTAGATTTAATTCTGTTCTGTCTTTTTTGATTTCTTCAAGCCAAGGAATTGTAGCTCCTTCTGTTTTTGCACACATGAATTTTTCTACAATTTTTCTTAATAATCGGTTTTCTGGAGTTCTGAGGATATGCGAAAAGAAAGAAAGTCTCTTTTTGCGCATTGCATCAGTGATTGGTTCTATTTCTTTATAAATTTGTTCTCTTGGTAAAAGTCTATGCTGGTTGTCAAATGTTATGACGCATGTTTCTTGTTTATGCAGGTTCTAAGAATCCTTCTTAGAACTATAAACCTTTACCATTAAATTATTATATATTCTTTGTTGTATGAGACATCTATTATTATATATATTTCTTCTGTCCGTGTGTTAGTTATGAACTCCTCCTAAACGCCTGGACTGATTCTTATGAAATTTTTTGTGTGAAATTAAGCTGATTCGAGAATGCTATAGATTTGCAACTCGACCCGATAGAATAAGTTTTTGAAATTAATTAACTAATTAATAAATTTTAGTTGATTTTAGGTTGCTTAAAGTTCACATTGTAACCTGTAGGTGGCGCTCTGCTAGTGTTTTGGTAAGCTAAAGTCATAATTGTATCCGGTAGGTTGGGCTCCTATCTTGTTTACGAAATTTTTTGACAATTTCTAGCATATTAGTCAGACCCAGCAGTAGTATTGAACAATATTATTATATTATTTTATATCAAACAACTTTTTATAGTGTCATTTAAATTACTCATTGTGCTAGCCATAACGTAAAGTATTGATGTAAGTATTTTACATAATTTTTTAACAATTTTAATGATGTATACACGTGCACTAAATATGAACTTAACTTATGAAACTAAGAAGATGAATTCGCTGTATGTGAGTTGATTTAACTATAATATCACCATAAATTGGTTCACCAATCATTTTCCTTCGGAATTTGAATGCACCAAAGCTATGCAATGGCACGCGATTATTTGTGAAAAAATCAGGTGCAATATTATTATTGAAGCTACCATTTTAAACGGCAAGTTTGAAGGAGAAAATATTCTTTTACCACGGATCCCAATGGTTCCTTCTGACTCGGTTATTTCATTCAGACGTTTGCAATTTCCAATCCGCTTAGCTTTCGCAATGACAATTAATAAGTCACAAGGACAAACAATGTCAATTTGTGGATTGGACCTAGAAAATCCGTGCTTTTCGCATGGCCAATTATATGTCGCATGTTCAAGGGTTGGCAAACCAAGCCAGCGAGCCATTGAGTTAATCGTTGTTTATACGGATTAACTAAGAATATTGTTCATCAAAATGCATTACAATAAAAAAATTGAATTTTACTCAAGTTATTATTAAGATTTCAAATACTTATATGTAAAGATGTATTTTTTATAAATTGAAAAAATATACCGGTTATAAAAGTAATTAAAAGTTTTTTTGGTACTATTTGAGTTAGTTTTAAGTTTTCATCCATCACAAGTTAGTTTATAGTACGTATACGATTCCTCACACACCAAACAACTTTTAAGTCAAGTTGTTATGTAACTGTACGCGTAGTGGCGTCAGGTATCATAGAAATAGATTCATAAAAACATCCTAAAACATTTATGATTGATTAAAAAAATGTATGACTTTTGGAGTTACGTTTCCACAGGACAACGTCTGTCGGGTCCACTAGTTATCATATAAAATTCTTTTAAATTTCAAATTGGCAATAGTAATAATATCCCTCATTGTCGATTTTCTTAAATGTCTAATGTTTTTCCCGTTGTAGCAGAATGAAAATTTTAGGCTCAAAAATACGCAAAAACGTGTGGTTAAGATGTGTATTTTAAAATGTTCTCTCCAGGGGAGGAGCCCTGGAGTCTCCCGCTTTGGGTAGCGACCACGGACTTAGTATGATAGGGACGGAGCGTACGTATCTTAATACACGCAACAAAACTGTGTCCAACTCCGGCCACTTGGAGAAAAGAGAAGGTTGTATAAATTTAAAAATCGAGTTAGGGTCGCCTCCCACTCCTTACACTCTCGGTTACATGTATATGTTGTATATACAGTGGGAATAGCTCATTTAACTGTAATGCAGGGAAATTGTAATAGTATAAGAAATATATACATATGTTATGAGATGATTATTGTATTGTTTATTGATCACCAATTAGATAAATTAAAATTATTATCTATCTATTATATACTGTTATAATGTATATTTTGTGAAATCGTATATTTATTTTCATGTGCAGAAAATCCACTTTTTAAATTGCACTGTCAGCGATTCGATCCCTATCCAAAATTTAGTAATTCTTTAAGTAGTAGGCTATTTGCTATTTATATACATCAAAACAAACAATGTTAATGTTTAATATATCTTTAAATTATTGATTCATGAAAAGAATTAACTTTGTAAATAAATGTCTTTTGTTGGAGCGTTTATCAAATGCATGGTTATTTATGTAAAACATTCTAACTTTAATGAATTTTTGAACAACTGCTTTAATTAATGAAGGCGAATGAGTACGCAAAAATTCCTGTTCGAAATCGTGTTCTTTCAAATTATCAAACAGTTTTGCATTAACAAGTTTTGTCATTGTTGCTGCGACTAAAAACTATCTGCATATATAGTATATACCTGCTGCGCGCATCTTATTAAATATAGCTCAGTCTTTGCTTTGGAGTGGGAGTTGGGCCTAGCTCACTTTTCTCTGTTTCTCTTTTTTCCGTATCCCCTCTTTAGACACAGATTTTTGAATTTACGCTCCGTCCCTATCATACTAAGTCCGTGGTAGCGACCCGCCAAACGTGATTCTTAATCGGCCAATGGATATAAAATTATGGTGCAGTAGAACTAATTTTTCTTCTTTTGATTCTCTACAAAAAGTTTGGAAGCTGATTTTACGAGCGATTAATAAAATATCAAGGTATCTGTTAGAGCAGCGTTTTCAAGAATTCGTACTTCATATCCGTCAAAATATATTTGTATGTCTTTAAAAATATACAAAAGACATTTCTGCTACTTAGCACCCAAGCTGCTCAATCTGCTACACTTACAATTTAAAAATAAACCCCAAACATTTTAAAATACTATAAAAAAGGAAAAGGAGTAACCATTTGGCTATTGGAAGTAGGGAGAGAAGCCAAACAATGGTTACACCAGGAATTAAATAATTTTGGAGGTCATCTATTGCTTAAATAATTAGTGTCTTTATTGTAAATACATTTTTTTGTTTTGCCTAGTTCATATTCTTTTTTCTTGTTTTTTTTCGTGTATATAGGCTAAATACTATAGCACGCTATTTTAATAAATGACTTAGTACTTTAATTAAAATTTAAGTAACTAACATGTAATTTGTAATTACTAACACACTAATAGATTACCGTAGTAGCTTTAGTGATAGAAATAAACATTGATCTACCCTTGAACATTGGACACCATAGTTGGGTAGATTAATTTCCCCACCACGAGTAAATAATTATTTAAATAGTTTTAGATTTTTAATTTATAAGAAATAAGGAAATTATTTGTACCTATTGTAATGATTTTTGTAAAAAAAATGGGAAAATTAATAAATTTACATTATTAGTCTATATATTATAAAATATTTATTATAATTAAAAAATTTCAGAGGATGAAAATTTTGACGACCCCTTGGAGCGACCATCCTGTGGTGATAACCAACTCTTTGTCAATGAACGGAATCCATACGGATCCAGCACAAATCAGACTGACCAGTCCACAGGCGGCTGAAGACGTTTAGTCATACATTAAAATTATTATTATTTTATTTTACTTAAGTTTTAAGTCGACTAAAAACTTACAGCAATTTTACATTTAAAAATTGCTCAATATAGCGTTCAAATTTGTGTAAATTGGTATGTTTAAGAAGGTCTTTGATTGGTAGGTGATTACAGAAAAATGTAAAATTTTCTTCACTTAAAGTTAAGATCAGGTAGTCTGTAAAGTTCAAGATAAAAGAGGTTACACCTCTTTTATGTCATACCTCTTTTATGGATAATGTCTGGTGTGCAAATGCTTTACTTTATAACTTAAGGTGGACACCATTTCTATCAATAGAGCAATGGTTTTAAGCCCGGAGGTGCGCCCCCCTGGGGGGCGTAGAATAATTTCAAGGGAGGCATAAGTGTATTTAAAAAAAACCGAAAACTGTAATTTACTCAGTTGTTTAGTCGCATGTATATTTTCAAAAAGATCGTACTGTTTTGTACATTGTATTTAACCAGAGTATAGCACTCGATTATTGCAATAACATGGTAATCGTACTCTCTGGCAACACTGTGATCACGCTTCTATTTCATATTCCAATAGCAGGCTACTACATGTTTTGACCACTTAGTAGTGATGGTGAAGGGGGTTGAAGCGTGACTTCACATCAATGTTCAAAGGGTGGCACAGTGCCCGAAAGGTTGAGAACCACTGAAATAAAGCATAAGACTAAAACGTTTTTTTAGCTTTTATTTGTTATCTTTTTTTTTTTTTTTGGTTTAACGTCCGACTGTTCTGCAATTACTGCTAATGCAGACGGTGAATGATGAAATGATTTTTTGTAACGTATGAAAATATGCCGTGCCTGAATGGGATTCGAACCCAAGACCGCATGATGAGAGGCGAGCACGTTACCAACTTCGCCAATGTGGCCGGCTTTATTTGTTATCGAGAACTGTACTTTATTGATAACAATTCAATATGATCGCTGCTTTTCACTGTATTTTTGACGTGATTCAGCATGCACTTTTGAAGAGGAACCCTTCTATAGGAGTTTGTTCAGGAATGGCAGTCAGCTGATCACCATACAAAGTCACTTGCCCAACCTGTGTTACTTATCAAATAATTGCGCCTTTATACCAGCTGACTGACTGGGCTGGCCCGAAGGCCGAGATTTAAACTAAAATAATAAATAAACCTACGCCTCTTCGATTTAACAATAATATTTAATTAACAAATTACACATTCTTATTTTCTTAACTAAGATTTAGATAAAAATCTTAACTATTTATTTAAAAATTAACATAGCCAAACTTTTATCATGCGACTTACTAAATAACAAGCTCATGATCAATGAAATGAAAATTGATTATTAAACACCTCCTTTCTCCTTCTTCTTCCCCCTCCGCCCTTTCTTCTTCTCCTTGGCCTCCTAGTCACCTCAAATGGTAGTTTCTACATTCTACTACTTGAAAACTCCTTGTAGCTGAATTCTGTATGGAACTTACCTAATCAACACCCTCCCGAAACCTCCTTTGGTTGACCAATCTCCAGCACCACCAAAACCGTTCAACCAATCAGGAAAGAGAAGGAGATTATCATCAGAACTAGGTAATTTAAAAAAAATTAGATTTTTTAAAAAATTTTTAATCATTTAAAAGGACTTTCTTAACATCCAATACATAAATAGGCTACCAAAATTTATATGTGATAAATTTAACTCTAATATAAAATAGAGTTATACTAATACCTATAATAAAGTTGCAAATAAAAAATATATTTCATTAAATTATTAAATTAAATACCAACAAAATATAGTATAACATAAATTCAGTCAGAAATTTTAAAAAAAATTGTAAATTTCAAAACTAAATTAAGTTATTTAATAAAATTATGTTTAATTTTTATAAATCATGCATGATTGTTATCTCATTAGTATTATATTTATAAAAAATTGAAACAAAACAAGGTTAGGTAAGGTCACATCCGAAGGATGTGAAATTAAATTATATGGATGTACAAAAGATAAAACAGAAATTAAAACTACAATATACCAATCAAAAATGATAAAAGACAAAAACATACCAAATTTTTAATATATCTCATAATCAATTGACAAACTATATTAATTTATTTCGTGTAATTAAATTTATGCCCATAACAGGCAGGTAGAGAGTTTAATTAATTACACTCAATCTGCTGGTTCCAGGGCTACAAAAATAAATCTGTTTCTTTTCATATAATTAGCCAATTATATGACTGAACTATTTAAGAACAGAAGAGGTAGAGGTGTAAAAGACACTAGTCAGAGTTATCACCTCTGAGAGTAATGAATTTCACTATACAGCCAGACCCTGCGGTGAATGAAGTGAAGGTGTCATTTGCAGGGTAGAAAGTAGGTGCTTTTCAAAGAGCCTGGCATGCTGATAAGCATACTCTTTTAACTCAGTGAGGAAGGCAAGGTAAACCACTCATTCCTTATTAACCTATGGAGTAAAACCTCTAAAGGTTCAAACCAGCCTTTTGGCTGATGGCCTAAACACAATTAAAATTTAACAAACAGCAAAATTTAAAATTTTATTAAAATAAATAATACATAAGAAAGCTGTTTAAATTTTGAATTTACTTGTACTAAACAAAATTATTGTTAATAATTTTCAACGTTAAAGAGCTAGCCTACTCTTTATTGAAAAATAAAAATATTTTTGCCATGTCAAAATGTTGCACCACATTGTAAGTTATTTACAAAAATAATTAAACTAGGTAATAACAAATATATAAATGTAAGTAATATTTTTGTAGTCGGTAGTTATTTGTAAATGTAAACAATAATTAAATAATAAATGGTAAGCTTTAGGGATCGACAGGTAAGATACAGGTTATGATATTTCAAGTTATGTATTAATCTAAAAACATCTGTTTTATAATTTTATTTTAATACTACAATAAAAACAGAAGACTTTAATATCTGCGATTAAATGTTGGAGATAATGATTTTCTATACTGGGGTACATAATTTTAGCTGTTCCTTATTTATAATGAACTGACATTGTTTGCAATAAAGGCGGCTATTCAGGTGGCATAGGTGAAGAGCCTCTTCACCTATCCACATTTATCTAATCATAAAATAACTATAATTTCGGTTTTAACCCTATAGCCGGCAATAACATTTTTCTAGATCGGCAGAGAATTTCTAGCATATGGGTCACCGAACCGTATAGAAATCATTACAAATATGCTAAAATCACAAACCTTATCATGTGGCATATAAAATAACAAGAAAACTTTAAAAAAATACAATAAATATATTATTAAGGTTTTAATCTGACAGTTAGGGATGTTGAAGCTATTTGAAAATAATTTTCAGACAAATATTTTTCTAAAATTTCAGATAATACTACTGTTTAAAACTTTCTTATGCTCTACTTTTTCAAATTTCATTACATACGAATCGTTACTTGTAATGTTTATTTCAAAATAAAATCAAAGAAAC
Source organism: Catonia carolina (assembly GCA_035578175.1). Taxonomy (NCBI): domain Eukaryota; kingdom Metazoa; phylum Arthropoda; class Insecta; order Hemiptera; family Achilidae; genus Catonia; species Catonia carolina. Next base: position 9,934,602 of record JAQMRL010000004.1, read on the forward strand.
GATTCTATGTTGAAAAATAAAGAAAAAATATACAGAACACATCAAGTAAACCAAGAAATAACCAAATTCAGCCTTAGGATAGCGTGGTTTCAACAGAGAAACACTGGCAGAATATGACACTAAAACTATTGTATTAGGTATACGTAAAAAATTACTCTAAACTTTAACTAAAAGTTACATTACTAAACTACTGGACAAAACAGCAACGCTGCTTGTAAAACTAAAATGACAACATGCAGTGCTATGAAACAAATCCGATTTTGTGACGCGAACGGTTCAAGAAGCGGTAACATCGTCTCAAAATCGACGATTGCCGGCTCTAGGGTAAATTATTTTTTGTTTTACAATCAATTAATAAGTGTCGCGTGAATAAATACATGAAATTATAGTATCTTGTTAGAGCGCTTTCTAAAGTTTTAAATAACTCTTGTAATGTTCTTAATATGTAGGTACGTAATGAATACCCAAGTGAAGAGTTAGATGCTTTTATTTCGGGGTTGGGCAAATGCCCCCTTTACCCCCTTCTAGATACGTGCCTGAATACGAGATGAAAAAGGAGGGGAAAATGTATAAATATACAGTATTTTTATTTACTATTACCATTAAAGAATGGAACAAGAATTGAAACCTAAAAAAAGCTCTTCTGATGGTGTTCCACTTATTTAGACTGTTTTTATTTATCGATAGTGAGTCACGAGGATGTCTTTTGCGTATTGTTCGGGCTGTGAGGAAGGGAAGAGAAATCTGAAAGTGCTGCCAACCTCAACTGTGAGACACTATATTTTACTACAGAGCAATTTTGCGACGTTAGTTAATTACATGATCCCTTTCAGTTAATATACTTCGTTGTGACTGACACTTTTTCGACTTCAACTCAATTTCCTTTAACATTTCTCTTAATGTACAAAGTTTCCAACTTAAATTTAGCCTTTCTTTCAAAACCGTTCATAACGTTTCACATGTCGGCATCACTTTCTTATTGATATAAACTGTTCCTTTTCTTACCTGGTGTCAAAAAAACTGTTGATAAAGAATTATTTTCTTCACTGTCTTTAATTTCCTTCGTTATTTTTCGAATTGTGGAAAGTGAAACATTATAGAAGTTAGCTGCTCGTTCACGACTTTTGTTAGGAGGCACGGAAAGGTATTTTTGTTTAGCTTAAGCTTCACAGCATTTTATTATATTGCATATTAGATTTCGTTCGGTGCAACCGCTTTTTCGAAAAACCGACAATTCCGTTTACGGTAAAAAAACGTTATATTTGTACAGTTAACCCACAAAAGTTTCCGCGACATACTGTATGTCCTCTAAGTATAGTTTACGTTGTTATGGTGGCAAACTGAAACCAAAGCAGTTACGCATGCGCACTGATCTTTTCCCCCTTTACCCCTTGATAAAACCAAAGGCAAGCTCGTGACTCAAGTAACTATACTATACCAACAAGTTGAGCATCCTGTGAGCGGACATTCTCCTCCCTAAGACATTTGAAAACATATAACAGAAATACGACCCGTCAGGAAAGGTTTTCATCCCTGGGTCTTTTTGCTACTGAGCGAAAGAGTATGGTGGAAGACATAAACAAAGTGATTTTTGAATTTGATGTAAAAGAAAGTAGAAGGCTTCGTTTCAAAATTAAAAAATGAATGGATTTTAAGTGAATATCCTACTAGGTTATTCTTTAACACTAACTTAATTAAAGATTGATAAATGAGTATGATTGATTTGTAATTTTTTTTGCATATCTTAAAAAAACTAGAAGACTATAAACTCCTGAATTTTTCAAGATGTAAATTTTTGAAACCAAATTACCTCATCTCTGTCGAAATTTAACAATGAGACTCAGGTAAAAAAAATTGGTTGTAACTAACTCTCAAAATGGTCTAAAATCTACCATTTTAATGCTAAATTTTAAAAACATTTTTTGGGAGGCCCCCCCCCCCGCTGACCTGGGGATATTCCATTCTACTAGAACCATCGGTAATCCTTACCAATCCGATAAAATTCGGAATTTACGCCTATGAGGGGCCCTTTCTTGATTCCTTTCTTTCTTTCTTGATTTGGTTTGGGCCTGTACCTTTCTTGATTCGACGCTGAATGGATGGTCAGAAGAATCCGAAAGAAAATATGGAAGCGCTCTCTTAACGTGAATAAATTAATCATATAACCGATGTTTTCAGGATGGTCTTTTATCCACATGACCTTGATTCATCAACTTACTTTTTATGTGCCGATCCTTATATTATACAGTGTATGGATTTTGTAGTAGCTGTTATTTTGTATATTAATGTAAACAATGAAAATAAATGTAAACAAGTTGGTTTCTTTTTTTATGAACATCAATTTATGAGGAATTTATAATGTAATTTTATATATAACTAAATTTATTTGTAAAAATATATTAAATTTTAAGTCAGGGTTCCAATATTTGTTTACTCAGATATAAATGCACTACAACTTATGTTAGAGTATCTAGATACCTTCTCAGGTATCTTTCAGGAGAGAGAGAGACACGTAGTCAGGATTTTGATTCGGGAGATCGGCTGAGTCTTGAGATTCGAACCACGGACCCATGGTATATAATTCTGATATGAAATTTGAATTTACACTCACGGGTGAGGCTGAAGCCCCAAGCCCCTTGGCTATCTTCCACCTCCTTTTTTCTCTTCCCTCGCAACCCGAACTCTGGTCAGTGAAACTGGCTTCTATGTCGTGGGTCCCAGGTTCAATTCCTGGTTAGATCTATTTTTCATCACTCAATTTCATCTATCATTCTTCATCATTAGTATTGGCCGTTATTTTCAAAACTAAACAAAATGTTCAAATTCTATGACACTCAAAAGCCAAAAAGGGGTTGTCAGAAAGTTTTTCATCTGTCATTGTTATTTGTTTGTTTTTTGTAAATTAGCATTAGTTATGTAGGCATACCCAAAAATTAAGGGTACTTTTTGCTTCTATGGGAGGAGCTGTCTTCTTTATGAAGGTTGGAAAACAATTTGGCAGCAATTACTTTGAATGCGATAGCTCAAAACAAATCAAAGGAACTTCACCTGTAAAGTACGTTCTCAATTTGTTAAGCCAGGGTATTAAATTAAGTTACAGGTTAAACGTTTTCACCTAAATTTGTTTTCCCCTTAATTTTCCCCTTCACTATCATGTCGTCGGCTACATCACAAACGTCGTATCTCAAAAAACTATGTTTTTCTAAAAGAGCCGTTTAAAGTTTTACGTTAAGTTCTCCATTCTACATCTCAGCAATTTTATTATAGTTTGTTCGCGCTAAGAGCTTGCCTGAAGTAAACAAACCGCTCTGATGCCGTACAGGTTGCCCCGAAAAGTTTTCCATGCAATCATTAATAACCAGTAAAATGTTATACAATTTACTTATTTTAATTATTTCATTATGACAAATAGTAGAACCAAGTGAACAGGTTTAGCATGCAATTTTTTATTTAATACTATTGACAAAAAACAGGTAGCCTACCTGATATATCAAATTTCTTCATCAAGATAAGTAATTCCTTCCAAACCCGAATCATCGGGTGATTCAGGAGTTGATGAATCCGAATCTTCATCCAAATTGATGATCATTTCATCGACAGCTGTGTCAATTACAGAATCCAGTTCCCAAAAGCGTTCCTCTTCTCTTTCGACGTGTCTCTCATAATTTTTCCAATTTTCCGCTGTCACTCTTGTTACACCCTCTTCCAGTAACTTCTTGACGTCACTTATTTTGAATGATTTATTATTACGAGCGACATGTCCCTTGACTTGGCTCCAAACCATCTCTATTGGATTTAGAGAACAGTGGTAGGGAGGAAGCCTTAAAACGGTGTGCCCTTGTTCACTTGCTATTTCATCTACAACATATTTTTTAACATTTTTTTCACTCTGCTTAATTAACTGGATGAGTTCAACTTTTACACTAGAATTATCGAAAGGAATATTTTTGTCCACAAGCCATGAAATAATATCGTCCTTACGCCATGACATGTTAGGTATGCGTTCACTTAACACAGAATGATAAGAAGCATTATCCATTACGATAACACTTCTTGCCGGCAAAATTTGGGAGATTTTTTTGAACCAATTAAGAAAAACATCTCCAGTCATTTCATGATGATAATCGCCACTTTTCTTCGATTCAAAAACAAGTAGTCCATTTTGCAAAAAACCACCGCGACTCCCGATATGCAAAACAATTAGCCGTCTTCCTTTGTTCGGAGCAGATCTTAGACCACAAGTCAAGCCATCCAGGAATGCTTGCCTAGCAGAAGTAATTTGTGTATCGCACCACACTTTTGATGAAACATGTCCTTCATTCACCCAGGTTTCATCCAAATAAAAAATTTGTAGACCTTTTTCTCGGTACTCCTTTATTTTTCTTAAGTAGTTCCTTCTCCACAGCAAAATGTCTTCCCGTTCTGTAATTATATTTTTTTTCCTCTTTTCAAATAATCAAATCCGATTGATTTCAGTAAATGATACAGCGACGTTCTTTTAAAATGTGGTAAATCCAAATCCTTGTTTAAGGCAGATAAAAGTTTATTAAGCGTAGGAGCTTCCTTATTTTGGAAAGAACTGTGAACCTTTAGTCGAACTGCAGTTTTAATAAATTCGTCGTACTGTTCAAAAACTGGTTTGCTTCGTTTCCTTTTCTTGCTGGGTGTCTGCAACTTGCCACTTTCTTTCATCTCTTTTCTTATACCGTGTACACTAAATGTAGACACGCCCGTCAATTCTGATGCCATTTTTTCTACGTCTTTTAAGGCCATAGTAGGATACTTTACGCATAAAGAATTAAACACATTATAAATTATAATTTTTTGCCCACTTTTTAGAAGTTGACCACTTTTATGTTTTACAACTGAAGTTGAAGCGCCGTCATTCATCATTACTTACTAGTGTAACAAAACAAAAAGATATACTCACGCACAATAACAACGAAGTTGAGGAAAAAGTTACACGGATTTAAATAATATTAATAAAAGAAGGAAGAAAATATTTTAAACTGATAAATTACAAATAGCACTAATTACAAACTGCATACGCATGAAGTAGGATGTTTATGTAACAACAACCAAGTTGAGACTGATGGAATGAGTAAGACAATATACGATCATGGTGGAATTGTTTCATTATTTTAACTGAAAACAATAATGTATAAATAAACTATTTTCAATTTTATTTAGGCTACGTGCAGTTTTATGAATAGCCATCAAATGTCATTGTTATGTATTAGTCATCCTATACCAACTGTGTACTAACACACACGACCCCAACAGCAATACAAGGACACATGTACACTGTTACTCACTACTACTAACGGAGAGGTTTGTTTACTTTAGGCAAGCTCTAAGAGCGAACGGACTATACAAGAAAAATCGTAATTATTGCTTTAAGTGATCAACAAAAGACTTTTTTTTTTGTTATTGATAAATGTATAAATTATCGCGCTACGACAGTGCGTGATTCACGGGAACAGATCATTTAATATAAACAAATGACGTATCTCTATAGATAAAATTATCCTGATCGAAAATGAATACTATTAAATACATGGTGATTACTGTTTTTTTTTCATAAATTCTACATTAATACAGACAACACTATACATTTGTATTTTGTGCATGGAAATATGGATATCGTGATATGTCCTGACGATTGCTACCTAACCCCATTAAGGAGATACCTACATAATTGCCAATTCTATTATTTAGTTTTATTTAATTACCTAGGCCTACTTATTTGAATACGTTACATACAGTTTCGGTTTCATTAGGTAAGCGACCGCATCACAAACTGACGAATCTACAAATACGTCAGAGTTAGGAATCGCAATTCAAGTTTTACAAAGTGTCGTATTTCAACATACGACAGTACGTGATTTACAATCCATAATTTTCTGTGAGTTACGCAGAAACATTATTGCTTGTATCTTTGTTAAGAACAAAGATGTAGATAAGTCAGTTCGTGATGGTGTAGAGTACAACCAGACACACTCATAGGCGACCTTACTCAAATTTCGAATTTTTTTAGATACGTCACTTTTGATGCAGACGACGATAGTCAACTGTATAGTTACTTAACTCAAAAGAATGCCTTTGATTTTAATGAGGGGTATAGGGGGAAAAGCATTTTGGTATATATGTGGGGCATCATGATCACTGGGTAAAAGTATTAAAATTAAAATTCTAAGAAGTAGCGAGTCCTGGGTACTTGGGAGGAAAGATAATGTCAGATCCAGGTAGCAAAAATGTAGTTCTTGATTAGACTTCAGGGATGTATAGTTTGTTCGCGCTAAGAGCTTGCCTAAAGTAAACAAACCACTCTGATACCGTACAGGTTGCCCCGAAAAGTTTTCCATTCAATCATTAATAACCAGTAAAATGTTACAATTTACTTATTTTAATTATTTCATTATGACATATAGTCTTCTTTTCAAATACTCAAATCCGATTGATTTCAGTAAATGATAGAGCGACGTTCTTTTAAAATCGTTTGCTTCGTTTCCTTTTCTTGCTAGGTGTCTGTAACTTGCCACTTTCTTTCATCTCTTTTCTTATACCGTGTACACTAAATGTACACACGCCCGTCAATTCTGATCCCATTTTTTCTACGTTTTTTAAAGCCATAGTAGGATACTTTACGGATAAAGAATTAAATAACATTGTAAATTATAATTTTTTGCCCACAAGTTTTAGAAGTTGTCCTCGTTTATGTTTTATAACTGAAGTTGAAGCGCCGTCATTCATCATTACTTACTAGTGTAACAAAACAAGAAGATATACTCACACACAATAACAACGAAGTTAAGGAAAAAGTCACACGGATTTAAACAATATTATTAAAAGAAGGAAGAAAATATTTTAAACTGATTACAAATAGCACTAAATACAAACTACATACACATGAAGTAGGATGTTTATGTAACAACAACCAAGTTGAGAGTTGAGACTGATGGAATGAGTAATACAATATACGATCATGGTGGAATTGTTTCATAATTTTAACTGAAAACAATAATGTTTAAATAAACTGTTTTCAATTTTATTTAGGCTACGCGCAGTTATATGAATAGCCATCAAATGTCATTATTATGTATTAGTCATCCTATATCAACTGTGTACTAACACACACGACTCCAACAGCAATACAAGGACACATGTACACTGTTACTCACTACTACAAAGAGAGAGGTTTGTTTACTTCACGCAAGCTCTAAGAGCGAACGGACTATAGTTTGATGGATCACATTAAGAATGAGTAAATCCAGGCCCTCTTAAATATCTGCTCTCTTTTATAAACAGTTGGTAAATCCAGAGAGAAATGGAAGCAGCATTTATTACGAATGAGTGAAGTTATATGGGCATTAAACTACATACCTGATGGTCAAAGAGATGTAGGAAGGCCACAAAAAAGAAGAAGACGATAAGTAGGTTTTTGTTCAAACTATTTAGTGTTTTGATTAGCAACATATTAATTAATAGCAAGGTTAGGTGGTTTGCTCCCACTATACGCCTAATTGTTTTTTTCTGAATTCTAATTGGTCATGTTGAACTGTACCTAAATTCTAACAAAACAACTAGGCCTATTAATGTATTCATAGTATTTTGTTTATTTAAATTCGCATTAACAGCTTGGTCACTAGCGACTACAGTGGATTGAGAAACCGTAACAATGGGTTTAATCATGGCGTTCTCTAATAACTAAAGAACGCCATGGTTTAATGCAATAATTTCCAGACCCTAGTCAGGAATCGACCCGGGAACTCCGCTTAGTAGGCTAGCGCGCTGTCCACTACGCCACGGACACGGTCCTATTTATTTTTTGTTTCAACATTAAGTAAATATAATTTTACTTTAAAACTCATTAAAAACTTAGAAAAAACTCATAAGAATTTAGAATTTTGATAAAATAAACTTTTATAAATTGATGTTAAAGAAAAATGATTTAGAAACCAAATTTGGAGTTCTAGTTTTAAAATTGAATTTAAATAAATTAATAAAAAAATTGTAAATATATTTTATGATAGACAAAATGTATTTAGAAGAATATTTATTATAAATGTAATTTTTTAAATATATATATATTAATTGTTTTATGTCATATATATGATACATATTTTATGTAATTCAAAAGATGTATGTACTAGTATCCTTATAATTATTTAGTAAGTGGGTAAGTTAAGTATACTTTATATTATATAAATAATACAAAGAAATTAAAATATTTACGTAAATAAAAAATTATAGTATATAAAAATAACTTGAAAGATTTCAAAAATAGTTTTTGTTAGCTTTTATTTGTTGCTAGGATTTTTAACAGGGTCTCAAGAGTGGAGTTTGTTTACAAGTGGTTGTCAGCTGGTCACCATACAAAGGTAACTCATTCAACGGATGTTACTTAACGAAAATAATATAAAATTTCTACCAGATGATTAACTGGGCTTTCCTTAAGGTCTCAAATAAATTTGTAAAATTAATTTTCATTATATGTTAGGTGTGTTGGTATATGTTAGGTATGTTAGGTGTGAAAATGAAGAGGATGCTGTGCAACCACAATCTGAGTCTGGACTTGAGAATTCGTATGCTGAGGTGTTACATCTTTCCGGTGCTGTACTATGGTGCAGAGGCCTGGACTACCAATAGGCAGTGTGAACGAAGACTTGAGGCCTTTGAGATGTGGGTTTACAGAAGGATGCACAAAATATCTTGGACAGAGAGAGTCACGAACATGGAAGTCCTAAGGAGGATGCAGAAGGGAATGGAAGTGATGATCGAAATCAAGAAGAGAAAGCTGGTGTATTTCAGCCATGTCTTGAGGGGTCCAAAATATGAAATCCTTCATCTTGTCATCCAGGGAAAGATTGTGGGCAAACGATCGGTTGGAAGAAGAAGAACCTCCTGGCTACGGAACCTGCGAGAGTGGTTTAATTTGTCATCCATCGACCTATTTAGAGCTGCAGTTTCCAGGGTCAGGATTGCCATGATGCTAGCACACTTTCGTAATGGAGATGCTACATGAAAAAGATATGTTAGGGTTACCATCCTCCTGGAATTAATCCGGACAGTCTGAGAATAAAGGTCGGTTTATATATTACGATCATGCATCAATCGTTCCTACAATATAAATATTCTTTCATGCTTTGTAAATGAGAGCATTCATATCAAGCGTAGCGTATACGTTACATTACGATGCGGCACGGTCCGTCTCCGTACGGAATTGTCGGCGACAATATTTGCCGGAAGTTGAACGTGTCAAAACGCATTGCTACGCTCCGTATGAATTAGCAACCGTACAGGTTCAGTTGCCTTTTGTGAGAAGATATTTTGTACATTTTGTTACTACGATGAATAACGAAAAATTAATAGAACTAGTTTGCGAGTATTCATTTCTGTATGATTTACAAGATAAAAGATATAACTAAACTGATGAGATCAAAATATTAAACTGAAACTGAGACAGACGAAAGTATTGGAAAAACGTTCCTTCGTCGTCGATCAGTTCTTTAAATAGAGTCCAATATTCTCCCTCAACCTTCCTAGTTTTAAGCATTTTATGGTGGAAAATCTCTTACGTTTACGTTGCTTGTTTTCTTCGTCATTTTCTTCTAATAAAATTGATATTACACACAAATCTTCAGTAGTCAAACCTAACATTTTGATGCTAATAAAAAAAACTTACAATAACTGCTCACTCTACGTTATTACCGAACACTTTGGCTTCCATTGCCAGATATTGTCTGATGATAAGAATGTCAACTCAAATGTCGTGTCGGAAACGCTCCGTTACAAATAAATTGATGCATGATGATATGAACCGACAATAATACTACTAAAATTTGTCCGGTATCCAGACATGGTCGTTACCTGTCTGGGAATCTGGTTTATTTTTCACCATAAAAAGATATACGGTATTAAAAATTAATTATTAATTAAAAAGATTGCACGCACATCGCTCTGCGTACTTTACCCACCCATAACTTTCTCTTTCTATCCTATTGGCATTCTTACGCTATTTTTACTACTACAGATGTCTTCAACGTAAAATATTAGTTACAATCGGCCATAATTCACTGCGATGTTTACAAAAAGAGTAGTAGATAAATAAAACCATACATATACACATGTAGTAAAAATGTTACATGTTTTACTTAAAGAAAAAAATACTGTATTGTATGCCTATTTTATGTACAGTAAATCTAAGTCTACAGCAAACTCAACTATTTAAGTAAAGTATCATAAAAGCAAAAGACACTCACATGCCACTTGTGTGCACACTGTTGGGAATGGTGAATATTGGAAGTTTTTGGTGCTTTTGATCGAATAACCTACATGCACATACTGTAACTAAACGAGCAATTAATTTTTTTCGAAAGAATCGAATCCGGATTATCAACGATTTTCTACGAATGAATCGCCTTCTTTACTATCGATGTCACCGGCGTCTTCTTCACTCCCCCAACCGTTTCTTTTTTTTTACCAAGTGTCACCAAATCTGTTGAAGAATAGCTTCTTCACGTCTTTAATTTCCTTCTTTATTTTTTCGAATTGTGAAAAGCGAAACTCTGCAGTAGCTAACCATTCTCTCATGGCCTTTGTTAAGCGGCAGGGGAAAACATTTTTGTTTAACTTCGACTTAACATCATTATTGCACTGCATATTAGACTTCGTTCATCACTGTGAATAGTTTGCCCACGTTTTCGAGAGACTAAATTTTTGTTTACGGTAACAAACAGTTATATTTGTTCATCTAACCTACAAAAGGTTCCGCGATATGCTGTATGTGCTCTGGGTATAGTATATGTTGTTGTGTTTGTCATTCTGAAATTAAAGCAGTCGCGCATGCGCACTGATGCTTTCTCCCTTTACCCCTCGTTGGAAACAAAGGTAAACTCGTTACTCAAGGAACTATACGTGCGTTTTCTTATAAAAAAACAGTCATTAATTTAACCTGACATATTTCTGTTATGATGTCGGCAATTTACCACCAAACACTTATAGACTTAAAAATCATGTTACTAATATTAATTCATGTACTATTAAAAAAAAACATTTCTGTTTATTACAAGAGATTCGCCATAATTTCTCTAGCTACCCATCCAGAGAACGTGGAGGCTACGATTCTGGGTTCTCTGCTGAAAAATACTGACGAAAGGTTTAAATCCAAAATCGGAAATAATTCTTTACACTATAGGCGTACAGCAAGGAAATTGCGGTGCGAGCGTTCCAAGCGTCAACCTAAGCGGGGAAGCATTACCTCCACCATTTTAGTATCTCGCAGTAGAGATTCGGCAACGGAAAGTTTGATATTAACGTAGTAAGGTTATTTTGTAGACGGGATTTACCCCTACTTCCTGACGCATGCGCTCTGGAACTGCAACATCCTACTGGTACAGCTATAATAATAATATAATATAAATTATAATTAAAATATTCTTCGTTCCACCACTGGTGCTTCTTTCTTCTCTTCACTGGGGCTAACTCTTGGGCTACGTTTTTTTTAGTTTCTGGATGATCTCTTCTAAATTATTGTTCAATTGGGTTCCCGTTTGTTCTTGAAATTTTCTGTTGTTTTTATAAGAGTGGGGTCGTACTTTCTTTTGTTAGTTTTATCTTTGTGTTTACCTTTAGGGGTTAGTTTAACTTTTATTTTGGATATGTAATGATCAGAGTCAATGTCTACTCTTCTAAGAACTTTAACATTGTAGATCTCCTTGTGGTATTCTCTGCTCATGACTACATGTTCGAGTTGGATTTTGCCACCTGCTGGATTGGAATGTTTCCATGTCTTCAGTTATGAGGTTTCCTGGCAAATCTTGTGGTTTTGAGAACTAGGCCATGATCTCTACAGATATCTATTAGTCTCATCCCGTTCTTATTTGTCTTTTTGTGTGCTGGGTATTTACCCACCACATCGCGGTATTTCCTCTCTTGACCAATCTGCGCATTGAAATCTCCTAGTAAAACTTTAACATGGTGGGCTGGAATGTTACCCATTAACTGGATCTAGTTCTTTCCAAAATAATTCAGTTCGATCTTTCTCAGTACGGTTTTTGACATTAGTTGGTGCATGGACATTTATGATTGAATACGTTTTATTTGTTGATTCAAAGGTGAGGGTTGCTGTTCGTGCGGTACTTGATGTGAAGTCTTCAATTGAGTCAATGATATTATTTGTGTTAACTGCAAAACCCATTCCAAACTGTGGGCAGTTCTTCATAACTCCCTTGCCTGGTGGTCCTTTGTAGACCCTATATCCACCTGATTCAAAGGGATCTTGATATATGTTTCTGACTTCTTGCAGGGCGACAATTGAGATGTTCTCTTGGTTTAGGATGTCACTCAGCACTTTTAATTTTCCGGTCTTCATTAAGGAGTTAATATTTATTGTGGAAAAAAAGGAGAATTTTTTTCTTTTTGTTAAACTTAATCTTATTCTTGGAGGTTTGTGGGTTTACAGGTGCGCTTGAATTGAGGGTTTCCAGACACTCTGATATGTCGTTATCTTTCAAGTGAAGGCCCACCGTATCCCAGCACCGCCTTTTCTGAACTCTGTTGTTATTTGGTTCACCCGGTGGATTTTTTTTTTAAAAGACCTTTCATGTTTGACTATCAGGTTGTCAGCCATGTAACCGGATGAATCCAGTTAAAATTACAATTCTAGAAGTGATCCAGAAAGGTGATGATAAAGGATGAAGGGTGATTGATGAGGCTATGACTGGCCTGATTCGATTTAGTTCACCAATTTCAGTCTCCAATCTTCAATTTGCTATCCAGACGCACCACCTGGAGGTCTTGATCTGAATTTCATGTTAAGGTGTTTGGTTTGGAGAAGAGTACAAAATTCAGATCCGAATCCTTACCTTTTATCTTTTACCTTTTTATCTTTTAATGTAGCAATTTGTTTTGATGCAAATACCCCAGATGATATTTTTCCTATAAAGTTGATTTGTATAGAAATGTCATGACAAACATCTGTCTACTGATACTCCTAGGAACTTCACTGTTTCTACATGCTCTATACTCGGTTTATCGTAAGAAATATAACCCACCGGGTTGGTCTAGAGGTAAAGTCGTCGCCAAAATCAGCTGTTTAGCAGCTGATTTTCGGAGACGAAGGTTCCTGGTTCAAATCCTAGTACATGTAGTTACTTTAATACGGATTTGAATGCTAGACAGTGGTAACCGGTGTACTTTGATGGTTGGGTTTCAATTAACCATACTCTCTCAGGAATGGTCGACCTGGGTCTGTACAAGACTACACCTCATTTACACGTCATACACATCATCCTCATCTCATAGGGTCATGGGGTTGCTTATTGTTCTAAATTGAACAGATTGCAACTGACACAAATTAAAAATAAAAAAAAAGAAATATATGTCGAGTAAACAAACAGCGATTACCGAATCAGCTGCTAAAGCGGTGACTCAGAAAAAATGCAACCCTTTTAATGAAAACATCACAGTGATAACTGATATCCTTGCTTTTAACCGTATACAGAATTAAACGATAAATAGAAATAATTAAAAAAACAAAAAAATACTGTAACACTAAATTCCTAATTGAAAATAAATTACAGTATAATGCTTCTAAGAACGTGCGAGACTATAGCCTACGATGTCAAAAGCGAACTGGTAGCACATAACGATGACAATCATGTTCATTGTTAAAAATGTGAAGAGAGTTATGGGTTTGGATTAGTCATCTTCAAATTCAATTGTGAAATAACGAATCACTGAACTAACATTAGATGACTAATCATTAAAATAAAAATGTTTACTTTTAAAGATCTCTTAAAGATAAGATCATACAGATCAGAGGTAATAAATATAACTTGTGTAACCACATTTATTTATGAAAAAAATGGAAATATAGTATAGATCTACCGTTTTTATAAATTTGCCGGCCGCATTGGCGTAGTTGGTAACGTGCTAGCCTCTCATCACCCGATCTTGGGTTTGAATCCCATTCAGGTACGGCATATTTTCATACGTTACGAAAATCATTTTATTCTTCACCGGCTGCATTAGCAGTAACTGCAGAACAGCCAAACGTTAAACCCAAAAAAAATTTTTATAAATTTATTGATCGGTACTTAAAACGTCAGTCGTGACATGATGTAGACCTAACAGTTTCATTTATAAAAATACTTTTAAAGTATTTTGTTGTTACTTTTTAATCAGCGTGTACACATTTTTAAATAATGCGCATGCTCAGTGACGTCATTATGTGTGTTCTTGACATAACTTTCTTACGATCAACCGAGTATAAACTATTATTATGAATAAATATATCCACTATTCTATACTTTCTTTAACATTATGTTTGTTTTTGAACGTCACGTAGTACAGTAGGCCCTCGACTTACGTGAGGGATGCGTTCCGCAAAATCATCGTGTAACGTGAAATTCGCGTAACTTGAGTTGTTCGGTTTAACCTTAAAACATCCGCCAACTAAATAAAAACTGAACGTTGTAATACGCTTTTGTTTTGTACAGACTGTACAGGTACGATAACACGAAAGGAAGAGCTATATTTTAAGGGAACTAACCAGTCTAAAAAATACAGAACAGTAATAAAATAAAAACTTACTTATGATTGTTAATGCTGCAACATTTGTTAACTTTATTTAGACGTAATAACAAGCATGACAACGTACTGTATTGAAAAATATACAACGTAAGTGTCAGCATGATTTTTTCAATATGACTTAACTTTTCCTCTAAAGTAGAGGAAACCCTTTCCGTTTTTTAAACCTTTATTCGAACTCATTTTGTAAGTAAGCAAAAAAACAAAAAAATATAAGAAAATAAAAGACCTGTAAATTGTAACACAATTAAACAACACAACCTTATACGACCGCTATTTTTAACACACTAAACGGTAGCACTAATGTTTAGAACAGAAGCAAATCAAGATAAAATTCCAGTGTAAAAATGGTGAGGGCAATTTACTGCGATAACGGTTTCGAGAGCAATTAGCAAAAGAGTGGTCACAAATGTGTTCTTAAGATAAGCGATAGAGCGATGATTCTTAGAATCAATTCGTAACAGTGTTAAGTTAGTACATATCCCTCGCTTCCTGTCATTTTATGTAACATAACATTATCAAAACAAGAAAAAGAAACTTTTCAACAAATGACAGGAAGTGAGTCAAACATTTTCTATAATGTACGCATATTTCTCTGCGTACCCACCCTTAACTGTCTCTTTCTATCCCATCGGCATTCTTACGTTATCCCTACTGTACAGCAGTACATTTTCTTTTACTACAGTAAAACAAAAATCGCGCTAACGTGAATTCGCGTATAGAAACTTTTTCCCATTCACTGTAAAAAACATTCGGTTCAAGAACTTTACTGTAGACTCTGTTAACATGTTTGTGTGCTTACTACGAGCATCTACCAGTAAACTTTTAATGATTACTGAAGTATCATCAGAAACGATATAGCTCTGCCATTTGGTATGACTTCTGGTAACTTATTAATGTACAAAGAAACAAAATTATTATACAATGTATGGAGAAGTGAGGGTAGATCACAGTTAAAACAGTCCAGATTACAAAAATATTTAATATACTAATACTTATAATAATAATAATAATAATAATAATAGAATTTATTGTTAAATAAGCACCAATTTAATTGCATAAATGCAATCACTATGAAATAGTTAAATAAATGTTGTTTTTGATATGCCTAGTTCTAACTTATAATATACGTCTTGTTATGAATGGTTATAGAATTGTAAGATTATAAATGTAGAATATTTACTCCAATTTATACACAGTTATTATAAATTGTCTAACCTTAGATATTAATGTATTTATTTTAAATTAGTAATATGTGTTTCAGAAGATTTAATATTTTTTTCTGCATACAGGTTGTTCAGTAAGAAAAGTAACAAAATTTAAGATTTTGTTCTTTACATTATTATTTTAGGAACACAGTAGAATCTCAGTAGTTCGACCTGTTCGGCTGCCGGATTACTGGATGTGTTGGAATTCTGGAACTATAAATTATAAATTTAAACACAAAATGAATATGCATTGATTTTTATGTGATTTTAAATAACTAATTTAAAAAGGTTTGCTGAGTACTTTTGTAGTTGTACTAAACATAATTATCGGCTATTGACATCGCCTAGTGCGGCGTGGGGGTGTTCGTGTTCTGAGAATTACGTTTCGTTGTCAATTCAGCATGAAGTATAGAGTATGACCCAGTTCTTGATTTTGGATAAAAGGCCAAAAATTATTCCATTTAACTATAATTAAGGTCTGCTTATTCATTTCTTTAATCAAATCCTAAACATACATGTTATATTAAATCCATCGTAATTAGGTCGAGTTGATTTCTTTAATTCAATTTAAATCTTTTACCAAAATCTGTCCTGGGTGAGGTTTTATACTTTTAGGCCTAATAATTTAATGGTCGGATTACTGGAGGTGCCGGACTACTGCACGGCCGGACTACCGAGATTCTACTGTATGTCCATTCTCGATGCCAAAGTTATTTGAAAAAAATAATTAGTGCCAAGATCGATGGTATAAAGCCAGTCCTTCGATACAGATTCTCTAGTATTTGAACTACGGTGAAAATGCTGTAATTTTCTAGGATAAAATAAATTAAATTTTCATGAAACGAGGTGTCTTATGGCTGGTGGCATCTTTATAAAAGGCTTACCTTTGACCACGGACTTAGTATGACAGGGAAGGAGCGTAAATTCAAAAATCTGTGTCTAAAGAGGGGATACGGAAAAAAGAGAAACAGAGAAAAGTGAGCTAGGCCCAACTCCCACTCCAAGGCAAAGACTGAGCTATATTTAATAAGATGCGCGCAGCAGGTATATACTATATATGCAGATAGCACCTATATACAATGCACGACCGAGAGTGTAAGGAGTGGGAGGCGACCCTAGCTCGATTTTTAAATTTATACAACCTTCTCTTTTCTCCAAGTAGCCAGAGTTGGACAAAGTTTCGTTGCGTGTGTTAAGATAGGTACGCTCCGTTCCTATCATACTAAGTCCGTGCCTTTGACCTACAGCACCATCAGTGATTTCTCTATCCACTCTTTTAAAAGGAATCGAATGCCACTATTTTTATTTCCAAATTTCGAATTTGATTTTTTGACTTCCGGTTTTGGGCCACTTTCTGTCGAAACTATATTGGGCGTTGATTGTAACCCTGTCTGCACTTTCACTTTTACGACCACCTTTAGGGTAAGCGCACAGTGAACGCTGGTCGCTGGTCATACAAGCGGGAGCCTGCTGGTAGGAATACGTCATTATATTTTAATCGGACGTCTCACAGTGAACACTAGTACGGAAACCTGCGCGCTGGTCATCTGCGCACATCACCTCACGGGTTTGGTTTGTATAAACCTGCCTGCTGCTTGCTGGCAGGTTGCTAATATACTTGGCGTCGTATAATACGTATTCATAAGTAATAACAACTTTTTTATTACTATACCATAGGTTTATAAAAATAACTTTTTTTTTAAGATTATTACTGGCTAAACAATGCTTTATAATATTGAATATCGATGGTCAAAACATTCAAAATATGTACGTACCTCAAAGTAATCACAAGTCTTTCTTCCGGTAATAGGACTATTGGTAGCTGGTGCAAGTTGCACCATTGTCTGTCTATCTTTTTTTTAATTGCGGAAAAGATGACTGTAGTCGCCGTACAGTTTTCTGTCCTTATCAATGTCACTAACGATATCGTCTTTAAATGGTAATAATTTCGTGTAAACGTTTTCCATAAGAAATAATTTATCATCACTGCTGTTATTGGAACTCATGTTGCATACCAACAACCGAATGAAGGCTAAGCGCGTACTGTGTGACAAAGATCTTATTCGCGGATCTCAAGATCCCTTTGCGGAGAGGAACAGAATCGGCCCGCTACAAGCCTTCTCAATATTTTCATTATGTAGCCTACTACAACTAACTTGTACACTGGACATGGTACATAATGAAGTGTTAAGGCTAGTAGCGGGCCGATTCTGTTACTCTCCACAAGGGGCAATCAAATTTTTATCACACAGTTGTTACATGCTCCCACTATGTGCGCTCTCCAGCGAGAATCACGACATGCGACCAGCATTCACTGTGCGCTTACCCTTACGACACCTGTTATCCCAATCAGACACTTGTTTCCATCACCAAACTGTGCTTTTAACAGAGTGAAAATTTCTATCGGTTTAACACTTTCGTAAATTCAAAACGTAAAAATAATACGTTCTGTAATGGGACCGTTTCCCCAGTCATGGTTGTACTGGTGACAGAATTTGTTCTTCGAGTGCCGTCTCCTAACCGAGGCTGGCGATCGTAAAGGCTGTTCCGATCTTTGATACCTGAGCCCTTCTTCTTCTTCTTCTTCAGGTGCCTTCTCCATTACGAAGGTTGGCTATCATCATGGTCAGTCGTGCCTTGTCCACTGCTGCCCTAAAAAGGTCATGCGACGAGCACTTAAACGCTTCTCTCAGGTTTCTTAACCAGGATATTCGTCTACGTCCCACCGAGCATTTACCAACGAGTTTTCCTTGAATTATGAGACGCAGAATCTCATATTTAGGCCCCCTGATGATGTGTCCGAGGTATGTCAGTTTTCTTATCATTATGCTCTGCAGGATTTCCAGCTCTTTCCCCATTTTTCTGAGGACCTCCATATTTTTGACTATGTCTGTCCACGGTATTCGAAGCATCCTCCGGTAGGTCCAAATTTCAAACGCTTGTAGACGGGTCTCACATTCTTTGGTGAGTGTCCACGCCTCTACCCCATACAAGAGGATGGGAAAGATGTAGCACTGCAAGAGGCGGGTCCTGGTTTCGAGGCTCAGGTCGCGGGCCGATAGAAGAGGTCTCATTTTTAGGAATGCTGCCCTGGCCTTTTCAATTCTGATCTTTATTTCTGGCAGGTGACTTGCACTGCAATTGACTCGGGTTCCCAGATAATACCGGAGCCCTTAATAAATATTATTCAGAATCCGATTATTGTTTTCATTACGTTGAAAATTTTCTCTTTATAAACCGTATTGTAATATTTTATTTTGGCATCACACGAAAAATTTCCTCATAAGATCTTTGTACTTTATTTACTGAACACTCTGTGTATATGATATAGTTACCATGAATTTTTGAAAGAAATCTTAGTTTAATAAGTATGTGTGTGTAAATTAAAATTGTGAATGGTAGATGCCATTAATAAGCTGTAAGAAACAATATTTGAAATTTTTTAAAAATGTACTTAAAATTTATATAGTTATACTCGTATACTTTGTATATTAGACCATAATAGATATCCTTAAAAATATAAACATATAATGCATGTTTGTGTTTATAAATATAAAATATATTGTAAATGTATTTAAATTTGTAGGTAAAATTTTAAAATTCCCTCTCTAATCTAGGGTTACCTAATTTTTTTTTTTATGAAACTTAGGGCAATTGCAGTGATAACTCAGGCTATGATATTTGCGTAAGAGAAATTATGAGTAGGCCGACATTTCTCATTTTCAGACATACTATTGATGCTAATACTAATCTCTCTTCACAGATTTTCTCATCACTTTAGCACACCATTTCTATGAAGTCACTGTTTGTAACTTTGTTGACTTCATCTATACTTAACCACTTCCTGACTTCATAGTCATCGATTACTTTATATCCAGGCAGTTTTTCTAGAAGCTATTCTATGTGACTTTCTTGTTCATTGCAACAGATTCATTGTTTTCTTATAGTTTCTCCCCAGAACATTTTTCAGTTGTTTCGTGATCTAACAGCTTCCTTCATAACCTAACCAGTGTAAACGATTTTATTTTATCCCTTGCTTGGCGTACTCACATCACCACATCTAATATGCCTACCTTTTCTGGGTTCCATAAGGGTGTTTTCCTACCAGTGATAATCGACTGTCAGGCTAATACATAATCTGTTGACGGATCCTCGAAACAACTAGCAGACGACAAATAGTGTTGCATTTTGCCTATCCCAGTTCCTTCTCTATCTTTATTTACGCCGTTTTCACACCGACGCCGCGAAACCGTAACAGCGGTTTCGCTTTCGTTCCGCAAAAAGTTATCGATCTGAATACGCGATAATCAGGTGAAACAATATGTTGCCCACTTACGGAGATATCGGTTGAGACAGCTAGAGCAGTGAATTCCTTTCACACTACCGCCGTAGTTTCGTCAGTTCGCCACAGTATCGCTTCAGTAACGCACGGAATCTGTAGCAGTCGACAGATTTTCGCCAGCGAAACGGTTCAGAAAATTGCATTCTGTTATTTTTTGCAAGTATTTTGCAAGTTTACTATTGCCATGGATAACACATTACTGATTCAGTCAGTCCATCAATTATTGATTCAGTCAGTCAGGCTACTATCTGAAATATATTTCATGAGTCATATTTCGTCTTCTTCAGAAGAAGAAATACTAGACATATTGTAAAAACACTCCTGAAGCCAATCGACCATTATAACAAATGCACCAAAAATCACGCAGTACCGCTTTGAAATTTTTGTGCCGGTGTGAAAGTCATTTTACTGCGAAATAACAGCGAAACCGCTGTCACTATATCGCGGCGATTTCGCGGCGGTGGTGCGAAACCAGCGTAACTCCGTGAATATAACTATTGACTAAACTGAGGAAAAAGAAGAAGAAACAAGGAATGTCACAAAAAATCAAAAATTGAGATTTTGGCGCTATCTGGTAGGTGAAGTGAACTTTTCCAAGGGTATATTATAAAAGCAAAATAAAGCAGGTATGTCACGAAAAATAGCTCTTTCAAGAATAACTGCAAGGGGAAAAAACAAGACTTGTCCTTTTAAAAGGGAAAGAAACAAGGCATGTCCAAAAAATATTTCTGAAAATTATCTATTTTGTGAAAGTTTATTGAGTATGCATTTTTCTATTCTCAAGTAATACAATAGTCTCAAAACGTAATAGTATCTCAATAATAATCTCAAGAAGATTTTTTTAAATTGACCATACGTAAAACTGATTTTCACAGTTTTTTTTTATTTTTACTTATTATTAATTGCACTACACAATAACTTTTTATCTGTGAAATCCTCCCCTACACCAACAGGCGAGTTTCGTAATTTTCTCGCAGCATTCAAAACCTCCATTCTTTTTTTGAAGTGGCAGAATTTAACAACAATCGGTCTATTAAATTTTCCTCTGCGGCCAATCCTATGCGCCCTTTCAATATCCATCGGGTCGAGATGTACTCCCATCGTAGATGTCACCAGATCACGAACCATTTCCTCCGATTGTTCCCAAGACTCAGATGGTCGTTCTTTCAGGTGATAGAAAACAAGATTCGATCTTCTTGAGAATCCCTCGAGCCTATCCAATTTCGCTTTCAGAAGTTGGTTTTCCTCCTGCACGCATACAAAGTCCGTCTCCAGCGTTGTTAATTTAGTACGAACGGATTGCAATTCATTTTTCAAACTACATAAGTTATTTTTTATCTCACCGATATCAACGCTAATATCGCCCAAACATTCCAAACGATTCCAAATATCATCCAAAGTTATATTCTTTGGTGGGCCTGGATTAAGTTCTACTCCACCAATTATCAATAAAACCGATATAACAAAAACATAAAAAAAAACATAATTTGCATATATTTACAACACTACTTCGAAATAAACACGAAGTAACACGAGATAAATAGTGTACATTGAGAAACATGCCTACTCGGGCACGGTATACAGAGATATCGACTGGCATTGCACTAAAAAAATTGATAACGGAGCGAACAATAATACATCCTACCAGTACAACAACTCAAACGCAACTCATAACTTTTTATATTAATAATAGTTTTAAAAATTTTTTTATAATTTTGTGAAGGTATGTCTGTTTTCTCATATTTTTAAATCTCCTTCCAATAAGTAATGCAAAATACCAAGATTTAAATGTTTGGCAAAATTTTGTGGTGAAACATCAAGAAATTATTATTTAGTTTACTTTATGAATCATGAGTGATGAAAAAATTAAACAAAATGGACAAACCTTGTTTTATCATCTTTTAATATGTATTTTGTATTTTTTTTTTATTAATAAATAAAACAAAATAAATTTGTAACTACCAAATTTTTCAAGTAAAAAGTAGGGTTAAAATAATAACATTTTTGAAGTTACTTTAAATATTTTTATAGTGAAATACTGCTATTACTTAAAAATCATTTCCTGAAAAATTGGTTTTTAGTGACACTTCTTGTTTCTTCCCCTTACTTCTCAACCGATCCTAGAACAAGTTCTAGAACATACTCCATGTAATTGTAGAAGAAAATCTGTACCCTGGAGGTATACAACACTATGTCCATTCTTTCAAAATTGGCTTTTTTCATTCATGCAAACCAATTTTTGCCCCTCTTTTCAATGGAATAGAACACTATGTCTTATCTCTAATAATAAGAAAGATCAGCTGTTACTTATAAAATAACACTATGTGTTATTTTATTTAAAGGTATAGTACACCATGTGGACAATAATCATACGTATGCCTCTGAAACTTTAAGTAGTAGCCTACACCATGTGTACATAGTGTTGTATTTCCTACTGTTTTACTGTAAATAACCAAATAATTAAAATCTGCAAGTTAATGTTTCTAAACACCTTGAGCATTTCAAATATGGGTGTTGTAAAAGCTAAAAAAAATCCAAACAGGAGGCATAGTCCAACTTCATCTCAGAGGCAAACATACTGTTAGTAATAAACTACCAGACGCTACTATACAAACACTAATGCAGCACATTTTTATCTACACCAGCATTCGAGATCCATATCAATAGAGAAAAAAACTGAAAAAAAGTATTTGGGTCAGAGTTAAACATTGAAAAATGGTACCAGTTGTATTTAATCTTTTTCACTGACAATAATATTTAACAAAAGTAATAGAAAAAAGTGGCTCTATTATGATTATAAAAATTCAACATTTTTCTGTCCTTAGTACAGCAGCAACTTGCCATTGGTATTAACACATTCAATGCTTAGCAATTATGAGGTATCTGTCCCTTAAAACTGATTACTCGCGCAGCGTGTCTCCGCTTGCTTTGCGTAGAACTTACAACTTCTATTACTTACGTTTTTATAGATTTATTTTATTTGCTACCTATACATGGTAGCAAATTTATGTTAGCTAATAACACAAAAGTAAACAATTCAATGTCTTTTTAGGTTTATTTTCGCCCGTAATAAGAAATGTATTTCTTGATTGAAATTTTCCATTTATCGTTACGATTTACGCGTAATTTCTTATATAATTTTAAACTACAAATATTTTTTTTTTAAAGTAAATCTAAAAATGTAAGCTATTTTGAATCGATACCTGCAAATATACTAAATTCACGGCTTCAACTGTACCCTAAAAACCCGTTAAAAATAATGAACAATGGTATAGCCCTACTATACAAGGGTAGAAGATCGTGTAACGGAAACTCAAAAACGAACTGCTCGGTTACCAAGAAAAAAACCTTTCTGAGGGATATATAATACCAACAAACTGATATCTGTCCCTCCAGAATTACTTAAAATGTAAACAAAACAGAACCCGCTAGCGAGTCTCTAGCACTGAATGTGTTAAAAGACACCAATATCGGGTAATTTTATTAAATTGATTTCTCGTTGCAAATAAAATAGAAATAATCAAACGTTTTGTAACAAATTAATTTTTTATGTTGCTTTATCATTTGTTTAATAAAAATTATAAATGAAAATTTTTCTAATCTGACTGGGAATCGATCCTCGGATTTTCTCCTTTAGCACCTTACATAAGTTCTGTACTATGGAGCTCGGTAAACAATTTACAATTTTCTTCTTATTTTACTTTAAAAATATTTAAAACTATCATAAATTTTTTGGTTCACCCGTTATCAACATATATGTCTATTACATACTATTATTATATTACACGCAAAAAAATGAATGTATATATAGCTATTATATACATTTATGTATGTCATAAAATATTAAATTAGGCTATATACATAAGTAAATAAATAGATTTTTATGTTTTGTATTTTAATAAAAGTAAAATATATTTTGTAAAAAAATTAAGAAATATAGAAAACTACTAAACAGCCATTTAGTGGTTTTCAAAAAATAATATTAATAATAAATATGAATATATTATTATTTTATTGTAACTATAATATTAAAACATTATAACCTAACCTGTTTGTAAAATTAATATTAAAATAAATTGTCTTGTGGAAAAATAAAACCTTATTGCTCCTACGAACTGGTTTTTTCTTTTGTATCTCTTATCTAAAACTATAATAGAACGCACGGAAATGGTCCAATGGTGGACGGAGCGCTTTACCCCCCCCCCCCCGTACCCACCAACGTTGCCACGTGCAGTAGTCGGCGAGCAATTCATTCCTGAGCTGTCTCTTTTCTTCCTTCAGTTGGTTATTACGTATAGTTCGAGTTAGGTTTTTGCTATTATTAGTGTTATTTAAGTTTGTTGAATCGTAAAGTTTTTACAGCGATTAGTTCAAAGGTTTTACTTTTATTTGCGTTAGACTTAGTTTACTGTTTGCGCGAGTGTTTACAGGTAAATGGAAGAATCCGAAGCCAATCAACGGACTCCTGAAAGACTTCAGCCACACAATGCAGGTTCACGACTGTGGGTCGGAAGGACATAAAAAAACAAAGTAAATGTAAAGTAGGTTGCCGGCCGTATTGGCGTAGTTGGTAACGCGCTCGCCTTTCATCATTCGGTCTTGGAATCGAATCCCATTCAGGCACGGCATGTTTTCATACGTTACAAAAAATCATTTCATCCTTCACAGTCTGCATTATAACAAGCACGATAAATTTAGGTGGGTGGGAGTTAGCTGTGTACTTCGCCACTCCCACCAGTCAAGCAATTTCTCCTCTCTTACTGCTCCTGTTCACTTGAAACTTATATCTTATTTTAAAGTTTATTTCACCCTTTACGCTCAAAAATGTACTACTAAAACACATCAAGTGATCTATATATTAATAGCGAGCAGGTTATTTTTCAATACGATTTTAACCACCTGAACCTTCACCGATTTTCCCCGAAATGGGCTCAAATTAATCATCTGTTCGAGTAGATTTGCAGAAAACTATCCAAAATTAAATATTTCGATTTATGATCGTAAAATAGGTCTAAAATAGATTGGAGAGGGGGAAAGTTCAACGAACTGAAGTATAGGCCTCTCTCTTTCTCTATCTATCTCTCCCACATCTCGCACAGCTATTTCAGTTTGAAGAGGGGGCTACTAACACTAATTTCTTCAGGCAACCACACTGATATCATTTTCTTCATTTTAATTGGCCTGCCTCCTCACACTTTTAAAATTAAAGGTTGGTGCCATAGTAATTCTGTTACGTAACATTAACATAATCAGTGGGTTAATGAATGGCACAAGACTGGTGGTGAAAAGAATGTACGAAAATTTTCTTGATTTAGAAGTCATAACAGGGGCAGCCAAAGGCAGAAGGGTTTTACTACCGCGGTTACATCTAACCTCTTCGGATGGTACTTTGCCATTTACATTTAAGAGAAGACAGTTCCCCATCCGTTTAGCATTTGCGATTACAATAAATAAATCCCAAGACCAAACATTAAACAAAGTTTGTCTTTATCTGCCACAGCCGGTATTTTCACATGGACAATTTGTACGTTGCTATGTCACGTGACAGATCATTTGATAGCCTAAAACTTCAAATAATGCCACACATCAATAAAACAAAAAATGTTGTTTACAGAGAAGTTTTATAAAAACAAATTTACACTTTTGTGCGGTTTTTCCCGCACAGGTTCACCTAGTAATTCATTACATTTGCGACTAATGCATTCAAAAAATTTTGAAACTGTTCTATTTTTGTATTTAAAAATTAGCTTATCGTATCTGATTGTACAGTACTACTGCTCGTATGTTTTATTAACCGTAAAGTTTATATATTGTACGAAAATTAAAACAAGATACAAATTATATTTTGTAAGCTACATTTATATTAATATTATACTATCCAACTGCAGTAAATAAATAGAATAAATAATAAATACAGTAAATGAAAAAGTACAGTGAATAAACTTTTATCAAATCTAACACGTAAAAACAGTGCACGTCTTGTAATACTGTAAAGAGCATAAGGGGAGTCTGAGTAGGCCTATAGGAGGTTTTGGAAGGGATACACGAACGAGAACTCGACCCGCCTAAATATCCCGTTCTTAGTATAGAAGTATAAAGGGCTTCTGTCGTCAACTGGAAGGAGACCCCTTAATTCCTTTTACAAAAGGCTTAAGGGAACTGGCCAAATAGAAGGCTAGTGTCCTATCCATACATTCACGTTGTGTGGCCTGTTAGTAACCATGTGACCGCTCATCAGCACGACGACCACCTCATGGTGAACGGAACTGGAAGGGCTGCCCATTCCACCCTGGCAGACGGTGGCACAGGGGACTCAGTCTGCCAACAAAAAAGCTGAAAGCAACAGTAAACTACAGCTTGTTTTGCCTGACTAGAATTATAGTGAGGAAACTCCTTCATGTGTGATTCTGGTTAGGCTTAATTAGTATATGCAGGTCTTCAAGAGGTTCGAGAACTTCAAAATATTAAAAATTATGATGGCGTCCTCTCTGGTAAAACATTCCGGAGATAAACTAGTTCTCCATTCGGATCTCCGTGCGAGGATTATCAGAGGGGACTTTATCAAAAAGATAAAAGTTTCTGAAATTCTTAGAGTTGGAACATGGAATGTTAGGAGTTTAAAACAAACTGGTAGGTTAGAGAATTTAAAAAGGGAAATGGATAGGTTGAAGTTAGATATTGTAGGCATTGGTGAGGTACGCTGGGATGATGATCAAGACTTTTGGTCAGGGGATTATAGGGTTATTAACACTAAAGCAATCGGAGGGCAGGGCGGAGTGGGTCTAGTAATGAATAAAAAAAATTGGACAAAGAGTGACTCACTATAAGCAGTGTAGTGATAGGATTATCATGGTTAGAGTAGATACGAATCCAAAGCCCACCACTATAGAGCACGTCTACATGCCTACGTCTTCGCATAGAGAGGAAGAAATAGAACAAGTATAATGAAGTAATAAAATATGTTAAGGGTGATGAAAATTTGATAGTTATGGGAGACTGGAATGCAGTAGTTGGAGAAGGAAAAGAAGGAAAGATAATCGGAGAATATGGTCTAGGGAAGAGAAATGACAAGAGGGAGTCGGCTGGTAGATTTCTGCTCCAAATATAATTTAGTGATAGGCAATACTCTTTTTAAGAATCACAAAAGGAGGTTATACACTTGGATGATGCCAGGTGATAAGGGAAGATACCAAATAGATTACATAATGGTTAGACAAAGATTCAGAAACCGGATTATGAACTGTAAAGCCTATCCAGGGGCAGACATAGGGAGTGATCATAACTTAGTAATGGATAGCAGGCTTTAACTTAAAAAACTGAAGAAGAGACAGCGAAATGCTAGGTGGGATGTAGACAAACTAAGAGAACAAGACAACCAGGTAGGTTTCCAGGAGAGTATTCAAAAAGGGATAGAAGAAAGAGGTAATGGCACAAGAAATGTAGAGGTGGAGTGGATAAACTTCAAAAAGGTGGTAGTGAAAGCAGCGGAAGAATGGATAGGACACACTAAAAGAAGAGGTAGGAAACCTTAGATTACTAATAATATTTTGGAACTGATGGATGAGCGAAGAAAATATAAAAACGCAAAGGACGAAAGAGGTAAAAGGCAATATTGCTACTTAAGAAATACCATAAACAAAAAGTGTAAGAAAGCGAAGGAAGAGTGGATCAGAGCGAAATGTAGGACATTGAAAGTAAAATGGTAGTTGGTAAAGTAGACGCAGCTTACAGAAAAATAAGGGAAAACTTTGGAAAACGAAAGAAGAAAGCTGTTAATTTACAAAGTGCACTTGGTAAACCATTGTTGAATGGCCAAGAGAGAGCTGAAAGATGGAAGGAATACGTAAACCAACTCTACAGCGGAAAAGAATTAGAACATGATGCGATAGAACAAGAAACTGATGTTGAAGACCAAAGAGGGGACCCTATACTACGGTAAGAATTCGATCGAGCACTTAGGATATGACTATGAATAAGATGGCAGGAATAGATAACATACCATCGGAATTATTATTACGTTGTGGAGAAGTTGCTCAAAATAAATTGTACACACTTGTGTGCAGAATGTATGAGAGTGGAGAAGTACCATCGGACTTTAAAAAAATATTATGTATCCTATTCAAAAAGAGTCAGGAGCGGAGATGTGTGAACATTACAGAACCATCAGCCTAACATGCCATGCATCCAAGATACTGACAAGAATAATTTACAGGAGAATAGAACACCGAGTAGAAGAAGTGTTGGATGATAACCAATTTGGATTTAGAAGGATAATGGGAACTCGTGATGCAATATTCGCTATGAGACTGATTATTGAGAAAAGGATAAAGAAAAATAAAACTGTTTATATGGCATTTGTAGATTTAGAGAAAGTATTTTACAATTTGGACTGGAGTAAAATGGTTATAACTTTAAAAGGCTAGGAATTAAATACAAAGAAAGAAAAATTACCTACGGTCTGTACAAGAATCAAACGGCTGTTTTGAAAATTATGGGGTACGAAAAAGAGGCTGCTGTAAGAAAAATTGTACGACAAGGTTGTTCTTTGTAACCACTACTTTTTAACTTGTGTATAAGAGAGGCTATAAATGAACTGAAGGAGAAATTTGACGTAGGAATAAAAATTCAAGGAGAAACAATAAAAATGCTGAGATTCGCCGATGATATAGTAGTATTAGCCGAGACAAAGAAAGAACTAGAGGATGTCTTAAATGGAATGGATGAGATCTTGAGAAAGGATTACTTCATGAAAATTAATAAGAACAAAACGAAAGTGTTGTGTAGCAGCAAGAGTGGTTTAGAAGATATGGGAAATTTAAAAGTAGGCAACGAAAACATACAGGAAGTTGGAGAATTCTGCTGTCTAGGGAGTAAAATAACAAAGGATGGTTGTTAAGGTATGCACCTTGGATTTGCCTAAATGGATTATTGAATGATAATCTGCCTCGATTACTATACTAATGTGAGGACCAGCACGCATTTATAGGGGTCCGCATACAAGACCAATAGCTAATTTGCAAGAGAATACACAAAATAAAAGGAAAGGAAACAAAGGAATATTGACAAAATGAACAACTAAATATTATCATGAGCATAAATGCAAACTCACTTGGTTTATCGTACGATGTTAAAATTCACTGACTGAAGCACGCGGTAACGCCGTACTGGAGACCGCCGAAATACACTTTATTACATAAGCAAGTATAAACATAAACATAAAAAAAACACAAGTTAATAAATACATAAGCAAACAATAGCACAAAATAAGCCTCAAACGAATAAACGCCGATGTTAGCACCATAGCAAGGTGCTAACCGAAAGTTGAGTCTCGGAGCGGAGAGCACGTCTACTCATGACAAGTTAAGCCGAACAAGAGGTCCACAAAGAAAGGAAATTGAGCGTGGGGGACCACTCCCCCACGCTCATTGAAAATGTCTGTGTTCCTTCCCACGAAGGAACACAGACATGATGTAATTGGAATTAATACATGACATTAACTGCGCCAAGGCGTACGCATTTGAAATAACGCACGCGGCGACGGAACATTGCAAGACCCGGGTGAACATGCCTTAACAATGTTAGAAGCACAAGTGATATCAAAAGTAGAATTGCTCAATCTAGAAAAGCCTTTGAAATCAAAAACAGCTTACTGACTACAAACATTAATTTACAGGTTAGGAAAAATTTGTTAAAACATTATGTTTGGAGTGTAGCATTATACGGGAGTGAAACGTGGGTAATAGGGGCTTAGAAAAGAAGAGGATAGAAGCTTTTGAAATGTGGTGTTATAGGAAAATGTTAAAGATAGATGGGTGGAGAAAATAAGTAATTTAGAGGTTCTTAGGGGAGTGGATGAAAAATGAAGTATATGGAAGCATCTTACCAGAAGAAGGGATAGGCTAGTGGGGTAAATCTTAAGACATCCAGGTATTGGGTTATTAATAATGGAAGGTAATATTGAGGGAGTAAATTGTAGGAGAAGGCAAGGCAAAGATTAGAATATATAAAGCAAATTACAAAAGATGTAGGGTGTTACAGGTATGTAGATATGAAACGACTTGCGCAAGATAGAACTGCTTGGAGAACTGCATCAAACCAGTCGTAAGACTGATGACAAAAAAAAGTATAGAAGTAATTACAGAAGAGTCGGACGTTAAATCAAAAAAAAAATGTATAGTAGGCAATGTATTTAAGTTTTTTTTAAGAATTTAGCTGACAATCCAGAAGAAAGAGAAAGTGTTTATTTTCATTAAGTAATGAAACTAACAGCTCAGCCATGCGATGTGTCAAACAATACTTTCAAATGCATAAAAAAATACCCTTGAATTTAGCAGATGGCGACGACAAGGTGGTATTTGAAACTCCAAATAAACATTACAAGCGAGAAAGTAAACACAGATGGACAATTTCACAAGTAACTTGTGCATAAAACAGTTTTGGATTTTTATGACAAAAGGGAATTTCAAATAGTAGAAAAAAGGTTACATTTAGAGCAAAATATAAACTATACTAGCTAAAATGCCCGTTCTCCGAACGGTTTTCTTCGTGTTATGGACGGTCTGTTTGTGTACCGAGTTCGATCCCTGTCAGGTCTGATATTCTTTAATCATGCATTCTTATCTATTCGTACCTCCTTTCAATGTCAGAAATATTGCAAATGAAAAAAAAATAGTTCGACCTAAAATAAAAGCGAGATCTTGGTGTAAATCAAGATACGCAGCACTTTATTATTTTCAGAAGCGTAGTTAATTTTTAATGTCAAACAATAACAATTATTTCAGTGAATGTAAATTAGCCATTATTGAGATGTTATAATATATCTCAATATATTCGTATTATCAATGACCTATTGAGACGCTAACCGTAGCTTATGTTTATCAACCGACTCGGCCTCGCGGAATTGCGAGTATCTTTCCCTGCAAGCCTCAAGACGATTAGAACGGGCTTCAGAGCACTTACTTCTGCGAATAGAAACTTGACGGACCTGTTGAGACGATAATCGTAGGTCAGTTCTTCAACAGACTCGGCCTCACATAGTTGTCAGTGTCTCTCCCTGTCAGCCTTCAGGCGACTGGAACCTGCTTCAGAGCACTCGCTTCTACGGAAAGAAGCCTGGTGGACTCGTTGAGATACCAGTAATTATTGTTTGCGTTGTTTTACGGGTTCAATTTGGCGGGTATGAATAAGCCTCCCACGATGTGTTTTTAGCTTTGATGTAGTAGCTTCCTGGCTCTCGTTAGCCCTGTTTAATTTTATAATTTTGGCACGTCTTGTCAATGCTTGCTTGGTCAAGCATGACCTCTTCCGCGAAGGCATAATTATCTTTGAAATAAGAAAAAAACATAGCATAGTAAGAGATATCTAGGAGTAAAGAAAACAAACTAAATAAGAATACCAGTACTTGTAAAAACTTCAAATCTATTAACAATAAAAGGATTAATATAAGATGAAATTGGAAGAATCGAAACACAATGTGTACAACAGCAATGCAATTGTTAATCGAGACTGGAACTTTTAGAGAGCCAGTTTTGTTTACTGATGGTCTGGAGTATGCGTGTGGGCGAAACCCAAACAGATTCCATAAAAAATTAATTCGTATTGTTTTACATAAATAAATAAATTTACTACTTATATAGAGCAATAAAAATTGATGTTTTGAAGATTAACTCACACAAATGTGTGTGTAATGTAACTGTCAATAATTTAATTATTCGCTACAGAGCAATTAAAATTGCTGTTCTGATAGTGTTAAATGAAAGGTAAATCACAATAGGACACCACGATGTTCATCAACCGAAATTTAGTTAACTACTAAGGTGACTGTCATTCGTTTTTGACAATGTGATCAAGAAAGGGTGCGTCGTGTAAGGTAGGGAGGTAAATGGTGGAAGGGGTAGGGTAGGTAACTATCGTTTCGAAATGAATATCAGCAGCGCGCAGGCCTATGTTTATTCTATTTGTTTCCTAAAATATTGGTATGTTAATTTTTATAAAATTGGTAATATCTCCGCTATTACGCATGAAAATGAAAAACTTTACATAACCAAACTTATTTGTCTTCAAACGTTTCGTAATTTCGATTATATAAAATATTTTGATAAATTGACTTTTAACGGAGATATTCGCAGTTTAGTTTACCCCTCCCTTTGAACACCCCCCAAACTCTTTGTGATTTAAAAAAAAGTTATAGCCTATTTTCATTTCGATAATGTCCAGAACCTAAATACCGAAATTCATTGAATTTGGTTCAGCGGTTCTTGCGTGTTGCTGTAACATACAGACAAAAATTTACCTGAACTTATATTCGGTGTTTATTTGGTAGATCTTGCGTATAAACAACATTTGGGGCATTTTGAAAAATTGTAGACAAAATCACAATTTTACTAATATAGATAAGTACAGGCATGTCATCTGGCACGTCGAGGCACTACATCCAGCCATCGCTCAACTATTGTTATAGACTGTTTACAAAACTAAAGTATATATTTTTCTACATTTTATAGTAAAATACGTTTATCATAAATACAGTACGGTAATGCGAATGGGGATGATGTAATGTATTACAATTAACCATCAGTTAATATTATTATTATTATTCAGTAATAGGCTTATTAGTAGGTACAGTTTATTTACAAATAATACTGGTTTTGACAGAAATTCATTGTCAAATAAATACGCCTAACTAATGAATGAAACGCACATTGAATATTGCCATTCAGTGTTCAATCAACTGTCGTTCAGTGCGATCATTAGTAGTTATTTGTAAAAATTTGGTGTGAAAAACTCACACGACTTTCTCTTGCCAATGCAAATAATTAACAATATAACCTAACATTAGAAATAAACAAAAAACATAACCTTTTTTTAATCATGAGTGAAAAATGCTAAATGAAAATCAACCTCAGTTTCGCTTAGAAATACGGAAAATCTCTCTTTCACGCTAAACTAGGCTCTGTAGAGAAAAATGCTCTAAACAAAAGTTGTATTTTTTTTTTTTTTTTGTTTAACGTCTGACTGTTCTGCAATTTCTGCTAATGCAGACGGTGAAGGAAGGATGAAATGATTTTTGTAACGTATGAAAATATGCCGTGCCTGAATGGGACTCGAACCCAAGACCGCATGATGAGAGGCGAGCACGTTACCAACTGCGCCAATGCGGCCGACAAAACAAAAGTTGTAAAGATCCGTTAATTTCCTATAAATTTGGTTACGTACAGTTTTGTCGTAAAATGCATACTACGGCTAAAATCTTTAAAAAAAATTTTTTTACACGTTTTCGTGAGATAAAACCAGAAAATCGTTAACTACCGCTAAACTAAGCGTTGTTAAAAAAAAATTTAAATAAAAGTTGTAAGATTTTAAATTCTCTACAACTTTTATTATACACATTTTTTGCGGTAAAATGCATATTTAAGTCGCAAATTTAAATAAAAACCAATTTTTTTACGAGGAAACAATCTTCTCAAGAAATTCAGCAGACATGGCGCCTTTATTTAATGTTACCCTTTAATAATGTTACCCTATCTTGTAGAGCAGGAAAACTTTAGTAAATGAGGCAGTTTTAACAAAATCGTAGGAGCAGTTTTTGAGAAAATCGCAAAAAAGTGAAAAATGACACGAATAAACTACTACTTCCGTTAGACCAATTTTCATGAAAATGTTCGAGTTGGGTTCTCTAGTGGTATCGAACTTAAATTTCAAATTTCAAGTTCGTACGATGTTCCGTTCTTGAGATATTCTGTTTACACACACAGACCAATCGCTAAAACCATGTTTTTTTTGGGTTCGGGGGATCTGAAAACGCGTAGATCCGGTAAAAACTTGATTTCTAAAAATCTATATGAAAACAATACTTTCCTTCCTGGATATTCATATAGGCAAGAGAAAGTAAAAAGTGTTGAGGTTTTGTTTTGGTGTGTGCGGACCAAATTTATAGAATACCAAGTGTACCGGTAGTGTTTATTATTTTATTGTTTACTATTTTGTGGTACCTACTACCTAGTACTAAAAGCACTAGAAAAAGGTTTCTTTTTCTAATGTACTACTAGAAACTTTATTAGCTGCGCCAGCAAATTATTTTTAGAAAACTAACAATAACAATGTCAATGACATTCATAACAGTGCGTAACAGTGTTCTAGAAATATTGACGAATATTAATAATTAATTAAATAATTAAAATAGCGCTATTTCAAAATTGTTACCAAAATTTAGTTAAGGTTAGAAAGAGATTTATAAATTATAATTGGGTATATGAATATTATTGTATAAATGTACGCTTTACAGAAAACTGTATCGCGCTTTTGTTTTAGAGTCTGTAATTTTTGATACACATTTTCTTATTACAGGCTAAACTCTCTGCGCGCCAAGTGAGACGTCCAATATTATACTGGATCTAAAGATTCTGTTTTGAGGATATTACGGTCAATTGGTTTTACATATAAAAAGTATAATGACTGCTGTAAATTCCTGATGGAACGCCATAATATCGCTGCCTTTAGGGCGTCACATTTTAAAAATAAAATAAAACTATTTTTTACCTTCTGTAAACCATAACAAATAATTATAAAATTAGAGCTATAATTGTCTGTTTTATAACGAAATATTAAAAAATATGTCAACGATTTAAAAAAAAGGTTATTCGTTGTCAAACGCAAAAAATATCGCAAAATTTAGGTTGCCTAATTTTGTTCGCGCGCAACTGACCTAAAGGTCACGACATATTAATAACATTTATGTAGTAATAAAATACGATTCATTAGGAACCCACCCTATTTTTCCGGATATTTTTTTTTATTATTAAAAAGACCTTAAGACGGCTAGTTATGGAGACCTCTAAAAATTCTTGCAGACTCGAATAAATGTGCAGTCAATCTGGTAACCATGTTTCAACTACCATCGGACAATTTTCGTGCGTTCTATTATAGCAACCTTCAACTTATTGTGTTTCAGGACAAACTATTTTTTTTTTTTGCTTTTATTTGTCATTGAGAACTGTACAACATTGACCAACACCTGATTTGTTTGCTGCTTTTTGGTGTATTTCTGTAGTGGATTAGGCATGAGTTTGAACAGAGACCCCTAGTAGATTTTATCCACAAATGGCTGTCAGCTGGTCACCATCCAAAGTCGCTTGCCTAACTGGTGTTACTTAACAAATAATAGTGACTTTCTAACAGCTGACTGATTGGGCTGGCCCGAAAGTCAAACTAAACTTAAAGCATTTTATTTCTTTAACAACCTTACACATTGAAAGCAAATCACGAATGTACAAATAAATCCAATTAATACTGGGTCCAATTAATAAGAAATTTGTTGATATCAGTATTGAATCACCAGTCGAAGGGGACAAATAGGATCTGAGAACTGAATGTGTTTTACGTAAAATCTATTTCTAAAAAACCATGGTACAATTTCTTTGATTTCTGAAAATTTTGATAACATTCAATGCAGAAATCAGATCTGACATATTTTTAAAAATCTGATGTGAAACACTCACATGATTTTCTCATGCCATTGAAAATTATAGGTGATCAGCAAAAAGGCTGGTTTGAACCTTTCGAGGCTTTACTATGTAAAACGAGTGAGGTGATTTACAATTTCATTCCTCATTGAGTGGAAAAGTATGCTTATCAGCATGGCAGGTCCTCTGAAAAGCATCTACTTTCCACCCTGCAAATGACACTTTTACTTCATTCACCACTGGGTCGGGCTGTACAATTAAGTTCATTATTCTGTGTTTTTACATCTTTTCTCTTCTGTTCTTAAATGCTTGAGGCTGACCATGTTATACGAAACAACTATTTTTTTAGCCCTGGAACTACCAGATAGAGTGCAAATAATTTAACACTCCACCTTCCTGTCATGGGCATCTGATGAAGCTTCAGTCAATCTTACAGTCATCTATAATTGGCCGACGATCTTCACGATAACCAGGGCTCCAAACCATTTTAATAGACTGCTAGACTCATTAAAACAGAAAACTAGTAACCCACCTCTGGTAAACCCAAAATTAAATAAAATAACCTTAAAAGAAATTAATATCAATGATAAACTTGTATAAAAACAAAAAGATTACAGGTAAAATAAAGAAATATTAAAATAAAAGATAAAAGAAATATTAAACTAAGAGAACAGGAATTTCAAAATTAATTTAGGTACAAGATTAGATAATTTTTAAAAACTAGTTTGGGGAAAATTCATTACATGAACCTACCACTTGAAAATACGAGGGCGGTTCAGAAAGTAAGTTTCTTTGTCGGCTAGTTGGCGAACGGGTGGGGGTAGCGGCATGATCCGAGTAGCGCTGTGTGGCTCCGTTTAGTGCGCGTCTGGCAGTGCCGCTGTGAAAGTCGTGACGTTATTTGTTGTGCTGCAACCTTGCTTTTAAAATGGCCGCCATTATCGAGTCTCCCGCCGACTGTGAAGTACGTTCGGTTATCCGATTCATGTGAGCAAAACAAATGCCACCAGTGGAAATTCATCGTGAGTTGTGTTCGGTATATGGAGAAAACATAATGAGTTACACTGCCGTGAGAAAATGGTGCCAATTGTTTAATGATGGACGCACAAATGTCCACGATGAAAAGCGATCTGGCCGACCATCTGTCATTACTGACGACCTTGTTGCGAGCATTGACCACAAGATTAGGGAAAATCGCAGATTCACGATTACAGAACTTTCTGAGTTTTTTCCTAACATCTCAAGAACTCTAGTGTATGAGATAGTGACACAGAGACTTGGTTTTCACAAATTTTGTGCTCGTTGGGTCCCTAAACTTTTGACTGATGAGCACAAAAAAAAGAGAATGGGATCCGCTTTAACCTTTCTTTCGCGCTACCATGAAGAAGGTGAAGAATTCCTTAGTCAGATTGTGACAGGTGACGAGACATGGGTCTCCTATGTGAATACTGAACAAAAGAGACAATCGATGGAATGGGGTCACACGTCATCGCCAAGAAAACCCGTGAAATGTCGCCAAACATTTTCGACAAGAAAACTTATGGCAACAGTGTTTTGGGACAAAAAAGGGATTATTCTAGTGGAATTCACGGAAAGAGGGACAAGCATAAACGCTGCAGTCTATTCTGACACTCTCAAAAAACTGAGAAGGGCTATACAGAATCGTAGGCGGGGAATGTTGACTTCGGGCATTGTTCTCCTGCATGACAATGCGCGGCCGCATACAGCTGCCCGAACTCAGGACCTTTTGAACAGTTTTGGCTGGGACATCTTTGAACATCCCCCCTACAGTCAAGATTTGGCGCCCAGCGATTTTCACCTTTTTCCCAATATGAAGAAATGGCTGGGATCTCAGCGCTTTACAGACGACGAAGAACTGAAAAACTCCGTTAGCGGCTGGTTACGTGCACAGGCGGCAGACTTCTACGCGGCGGTTATTGCGAAGCTCGTAACCAGATATGATAAGTGTTTAAATAATTTTGGTAATTATGTTGAAAAATAGTGTAAGAGTTGCTCTTTAAAATGTGTGTAATAAAAAATCTGTAAGTATATTCTGCATTTTTTTATTAACCAAAGAAACTTACTTTCTGAACAGCCCTCGTATATATAAATTAACACATCACATATGCCACATA
This sequence comes from Catonia carolina, assembly GCA_035578175.1. NCBI lineage: Eukaryota > Metazoa > Arthropoda > Insecta > Hemiptera > Achilidae > Catonia > Catonia carolina. The sequence goes on from JAQMRL010000004.1 coordinate 9,972,340, forward strand.
ATTTTTATTTAAAATATTAAAAATAATTATAAACATAAACTAATGAATTAATTAATCAGCAACAACGACATCAGACAGATGGTTGTTTAACTGATTTGCGACAAATACCTTCCTATCTTTACAAATAATTTTAAAAACTTTACAACTTTAAGAGATTTACTTAAGTTTTTAAAGCTTAAACTTAATGGTCATACAAAAAAAATGTTAGTGGTAAATAGAGAATATTTTAAGCATTAAAAGGCATGTCAAACTTTTATTATGACTTGCATAACAACCGAGTACGTTGTAATCCTCTAAACCCTTATATTGAGTGGCGCGGCAGAGGTAGGGCGCACCGTTAAAACAAATTAACCATTTTAAAAGCACTAGTATTACGGTAAAAAGTAAACACACACCAATACAAACACTAAGGCAATTTTAAATTCCTTCATTACACAGTATATTACATGAAATAATTGTAGACCATATAAATTATTTTTATTTTATAGAAATATATATATTTTTATATGACTCATAATTATTTATAAATTTAATTTAATGTGCTATTTTGTTTTTAGGGGGTAATTAATTCATGGTACAGAAATTCTCAAATCTAACGTGTAATTTTATTCTGTTTTTAAAATAGTTTTGGTGTACGCAGCCATACGAAACATATCTATATTAATAAAATTGTGATTTTGTCTGTACAATTTTTCAAAATGCCCCAAATTTTGTTTCTACGCCAGATCTACCATGTAAACACCAAAAATAAGTTCAGCAAAATTTTTGTCTTTGTCTGTTTGTATGTTACGGTATCACATAAGAATCGCTGAACCAAATTCAATAAATTTCGGTATTTAGGTTCTGGACATTATCGAAATGAAAATAGGCTATAACTTTTTTTTAAATCACAAAGAGTTTGGGGGGTGTTCAAAGGGAGGGGTAAACTAAACTGCGAATATCTCCGTTAAAAGTCAATTTATCAAAATATTTTATATAATCGAAATTACGAAACGTTTGAAGACAAATAAGTTTGGTTATGTAAAGTTTTTCATTTTCATGCGTAATAGCGGAGATATTACCAATTTTATAAAAATTAACATACCAATATTTTAGGAAACAAATAGAATAAACATAGGCCTGCGCGCTGCTGATATTCATTTCGAAACGATAGTTACCTACCCTACCCCTTCCACCATTTACCTCCCTACCTTACACGACACACCCTTTCTTGATCACATTGTCAAAAACGAATGACAGTCACCTTAGTAGTTAACTAAATTTCGGTTGATGAACATCGTGGTGTCCTATTGTGATTTACCTTTCATTTAACACTATCAGAACAGCAATTTTAATTGCTCTGTAGCGAATAATTAAATTATTGACAGTTACATTACACACACATTTGTGTGAGTTAATCTTCAAAACATCAATTTTTATTGCTCTATATAAGTAGTAAATTTATTTATGTAAAACAATACGAATTAATTTTTTATGGAATCTGTTTGGGTTTCGCCCACACGCATACTCCAGACCATCAGTAAACAAAACTGGCTCTCTACAAGTTCCAGTCTCGATTAACAATTGCATTGCTGTTGTACACATTGTGTTTCGATTCTTCCAATTTCATCTTATATTAATCCTTTTATTGTTAATAGATTTGAAGTTTTTACAAGTACTGGTATTATTATTTAGTTTGTTTTCTTTACTCCTAGATATCTCTTACTATGCTACGTTTTTTCTTATTTCAAAGATAATTATGCCTTCGCGGAAGAGGTCATGCTTGACCAAGCAAGCATTGACAAGACGTGCCAAAATTATAAAATTAAACAGGGCTAACGAGAGCCAGGAAGCTACTACATCAAAGCTAAAAACACATCGTGGGAGGCTTATTCATACCCGCCAAATTGAACCCGTAAAACAACGCAAACAATAATTACTGGTATCTCAACGAGTCCACCAGGCTTCTTTCCGTAGAAGCGAGTGCTCTGAAGCAGGTTCCAGTCGCCTGAAGGCTGACAGGGAGAGACACTGACAACTATGTGAGGCCGAGTCTGTTGAAGAACATGACCTACGATTATCGTCCCAACAGGTCCGTCAAGTTTCTATTCGCAGTAGTCGGTGTTCTGAAGCCCGTTCCAATCGTCTTGAGGCTGACAGGGAAAGACACTCGCAATTTCGCGAGGCCGAGTCGGTTGATGAACATAAGCTACGGTTAGCGTCTCAATAGGTCATATATGTATATAATGTATTGTCAATATGAATATATTGAGATAGATTGAGATATATATAAAAATAATAATAATAATAATTTATTATCATATCTCAATAATGGATCATTTACATTCACTGAAGTATACATTATTGTTGGACATTAACAAAACTGCACTTCCGAAAAAAATAATGCGCTGCGTTAATGCTGACATTAAAAGGAGGTACGAATGGATAACAATGAATGATTAAAGAATATCAGACCTGACAAGGATCGAACTAAGTACACCAAAAGACCGTCCATTCCACCAAGAAAATCGTTCAAAGAACGAGCATATATTTAGTTATACGTTATATATATTTAGTTATACGTTAGTAGCATATATTTTTTGGAAGAACATTTACATTATTTACATTTGTTCCTGACTTCAAGAAACTTATAAGCTTTTTATCATAACTTAAAATTTCACGTTTAATAAAGATTTTTTCATTTTATATTGAAATTTTTCAAAATTTTATTAAGATTTAAAATAGTCAAAGGAAACACCTAACACTTATCCATTGAACAAAGGACACGAAGATATTATTAAATGTTTTCACATAATGTTATCAGTTAAATTGGACTTTATTTGTTTAATCTTTAATTACCATTCATCACAATCTTTTATTTTAAATATTTTGCTATATTATTAAGTTATTTTTAGGTTTCATTGCAAAAAATTACCATCTAACGTTTATTTTACCTTTGGTAAAAAATGTACATCATTCCATAATTTTTAGTTGCTTAAGAAATGCATTTTATTCAATATAAATAAATTTTTGAACTTCAAATTATAGATTTTTTAAATGATGGGGGTTAATACCTATTTTTACTTTCTCTTGCCTATAGGAATATATAGGAAGGAAAGTATTGTTTTCATGTCGATTTTTCGAAATCGAGTTTTCACCGGATCTATACGTTTTCAGACCCCCAAAACCCAAAAAACATGTTTTTAGCGATTGGTCTGTGCGTGTGTGTGTGTGTGTGTGTGTGTGTGTGTGTGTGTGTGTGTGTGTGTCTGTGTGTGTGTGAACAGAATATCTCAAGAATGGAACATCGTACGAACTTGAAACTTGAAACTTAAGTTACATACCACTACCGGACCCGACACGAACATTTTCATCAAAATCGGTCAACCGGAAGTAGTAGTTTATTCGTATAGTTTTTCACTTTTTTGCGATTTTCTCAAAAACTGGTCCTACGATTTTTTTTTAAATTGCCTGGTTTACTCAATTTTTTAATTCTCTACAAGATAGGGTAGGCGCCATGTTTGCTGAAATTCTGCGTGATGCTGTTTTTACGTAAAAACATTTTCTTTTTAAGATTGCGGCTTTAATATGCATTTTAGCGCAAAATATTATATAATAAAAGTTGTAGAGAATTTAAAAACCTACAACTTTTATTTCAAACAATTTTTTGTAAAACGCTTAGTTTAGCGGTAATTAGCAATTTTCTGTTTTTTGTCACGAAAACGTGTGAAAAATCGATTTTTTTTAAGATTTCGGCCTTAGAATGCATTTTACGACAAAAGTGTATTTAATAAAATTTATAGGAAATTAAAAGATCTACAACTTTTATTGTGAGCATTTTTTTTGTACAGTGCCTAGTTTAGCGTGAATGCGTATTTTTAAGCTAAACTGAGGTCGATTTTAATTTTGCGTATTTCACTAATGTTTTTTGAGGTGAGTTTTTTGTTCATTTCTAATGTTTTAATACTAATGTTAGGTTTATTGGTAATTATTTGCATTGGCAAGAGAAAGTTGTGTGAGTGTTTCACACCAGATTTTTTGTGTATTGTTTCCTTAGTTATAAGTTAGGCTTGGTTTAGTTTAGTTCTTGGTTAGATAACGTTGAGATCGTATTAGTTATATATTTCATGCACAAAGATTATCAATATGTTTTACTTTTTTTATCTTATATATAAAAATTGATTAGCCAAATTTTATGAAATCTGTATTAAAAAATTTCATAATTCAACAGTTGAATTTAGAATGCAGGCTCAAATAATGTGTCATGTAAAAAGTTTTGATCAAAATAGTACAAGGGTCATGTATCTCTGTAAATATTTGACGTTTTATAATTTCGTTAAATGTAAGTGATGTTTTTGAAAAATTAGGATCGATAAAAGGTCTCATGAAAATAATGATTTTTTGACTTTACCAAACTTGATTTTACTCGTTTACTCGTAACCTGATTAACTCGTAAAACTCACCTGATTAACTAATAAATATAAATAACTAATAATTATATAATAATATAAATAACTAAATATAATAAACTATATATAACTAATACGATCTCAACGTTATCTAACCAAGAACTAAACTAAACCAAGCCTAACTTATAACTAAAGAAACAATACACAAAAAATAGTTATTATCCCAGTTATTTAAAAAATCTAATTCGAAGTTCAAAAATCAGTAAAGTGATTTTACTCGTTTTACCAAACACTCTATTATTATGTACATACGAGGCGTGTTCAGAAAGTAAGTACAGTTTTAAAAAAAAAAAAAAATTTTCAACACAATTTTATTTTTACATAAAATCCCAAACCTTAAACTATTTTTCGACAAAGTTTCCACCGATGTTCAAACACTTGTCGTAGCGGGTGATCAATTTGTCTATACACTCTTCGTAGAAGGTTCCCACCACTGACGTGCACAAAACCAAGAGACTCGGAAGTGCTTTGACTTTTCTCACACGGTACAGTGATGATTGTGAGGATTTTTTAAACAAAATTGTGACAAGTGATGAAACTTGGGTCCGTCATGTTACACCGGAATCTAAACAGCAGTCAATGGAGTGGCGACACACGCAATCCCCGAAGTAAAAAAATTCAAGACGACAATGTCTGCACAAAAAATCATGAGCACTGTCGTTTGGGATCGGAAAGGTGTTTTGCTGATTGATTTTCTCCAAAGAGGTGAAACCATTAATGCGGCAAGGTACGAAACCTTAAGAAAACTAAAGCGGGCAATTCAAAACAAACGGAGAGGAATGCTCAGTAACGAAATTGTGTAGCTCCATGACAATGCTCGGCCCCATACCGCTGGTGACATTTAAACATTGGTTCGACAATTTCGTTGGGAGCAGTTCAATCACCCGCCCTACAGCTCGGACTTGGCACAGTCTGACTACCACTTGTTCCTGCACATGAAGCGCGAGCTAGGCGGCCAACGCTTTGAAACCGACGATGAAGTGAAAACTGCCGTGGAGTCGTGGCTACATTCGTTGGCGGGAACCTTCTACGAAGAGGGTATAGACAAATTGATCACCCGCTACTACAAGTGTTTGAACATCGGTGGAAACTATGTCGAAAAATAGTTTAAGGTTTGGGCTTTCATGTAGAAATAAAATTGTGTTGAAAAAAAAATTGTTTTACTTGTTTTTTTTTTAAATGGTACTTACTTTCTGAACACGCCTCGTACATCGGATTGGCCCCAATAAGCGGTATTATGGACCGAATAAACTGAGTACTTATCAATGTAAAATCCCGTTCTGTTTTTGTTCGTTTAAGAACTGTCCCAAAAAAACCGGTTGCCCCATTAACCTTTGTTGTTTTGGTCAACAGCCGAAAGGCTGGTTTGAACCCCTAGAGGTTTTACTAAGTAAAACGAGGAGTGGTGGTTTACAATTGCCTTCCTCACTGAATAGAAAAGTATGCTTATCAGCATACCAGGCCCTCCGAAAAGCATCTACTTTCCATCCTGCAAATGACACCTTCACTTCATTCACCATAGGATCTGGCTGTACAATGAAATTCATTACTCTCGGAGGAAATAACTCTGTTTAGTGTCGTTTACACCTCTACCTCTTCTGTTCTTAAATAGTTCAGTCATATAATTGGCTGACTATGTGATAAAAAACAGAACTATTTATTGTAGCCCAGGAACCAACAGATCAAGTGCAATTAATTTAACACTCCACCTACCCGTTATAGGCAATCCAATTATAACCAGTGGACCAATTATCCGGAATCGACTGTACTTTGAAAACGGCAATTTCTTTTACCCAGTGTTTGCTTAGATTTAGGTTTCGTATTTACACTAATGGACTTTAAATACGCTCTACTTGCGAGTATCATAACGCACTTACACTTACAAAATGATGCTGAAATTTAATGCTGGACGCCTGAATTTCTGACTGTTAAAATACAAACTACTGTTCTTGGAAAAAATTTATAAGCTGTTATTGGGTACTGGCAGAGGTATGTTCGGGATGACCTCACCTCTCTGGTAACTCATCGCAAGAAGTTTTAATTGAATAAAGAACGTTTTCGGAGTTAGAACACATTTATTTTAATAGAAAACAAAATAATCAGAGTGACCATTGTGAACCCGGTTTCGGGTTTTCCTTTCACGGCTTTGCTCATTTCATGTTTGGTATGAGGTCTCTTTGACGATGTAATGTGTTTCTCAGTATGCTTATGCTGGGGGGTGGTTGTAGTAATGATATCTTTGTTATTGCAAAGATCGGTGTCACAGGCTAAACATGACACGTCCACCTTGTTTTGGCATTCCATTTCATCTTTGTAATCTTGGACACATTCATCGCAAAATTTGGTCAGTGTGTAACCTACAGGGATACTGGTGCAACCTCGAAACCAATACATCTCGTCCAAATCGTCTTTCCTACAACCTGGAAAAAATAAAAATTTTTATTTTTATTATTGAGATTTGTTTACGTAACTAATTTTACATTATTGAATACGAGATGTGATCAAAAAATACGTTGAATAACTTTATTACGAACAAAGTAATAAGCTTACATCGAATTTGAATTAATCTCCTTCAAAGTACTCTCCTTAGCTAAGAAGATAAGTATGCACTTATCTGAATGTTGATTCCATGATTGGAAGCGTTTCTGTTATTCTTCTTTTGGAAGGGCCTTTAGCTGCTCTGTCGAGGTCATCTCGATATCGGGAATGGTGTCAAAATATTTTCCTTTCAGCACAGTTTTTATTTTTGGTAAGGGCCAGAAGTCGCATGGTACTAAATCTGGAGAGTAAGGCGGATGTGGACGAACAGGAATCGTTTTTTAGCCAAAAACTGTGGATCAAAAAGTGAGGTGAGGTGTGGCAAGGGCATCAAAAGTCGGGGAACGAATTTCGCACTCGCTCGTCTTATTTTCGAATTACCGATTAAAATACTTTGTTTGGACTCGTACGAGATGTTCAGTTCTTCAGTTAGCTCTTGAATAGTCAATCAGATGCATGATCGAACCAGCTTTAACACTATTTGCATGTTTTCGTCTGTTTTTGAGGTCAAAGGACATCTCGACCATTCCTCGTCTTCAATAAACTCATTTCTGCTTTAAAATCGCTTATACCACCTCACAGTCTTCAGAGTTATCATACGAGTATTATCGCCTTATACACTAATTTTAATATTTCTTGAGCTTCTATGGCATTTTTTTTGGAACTTAAAAGAAAATTAATGTAAACGCGATGTTCGAAATCCATGATGCATGACAGACACGGTACACATGACCTCACTGTTCCAGCTCTGGAAGCCGACTGACAAGTCGCAACATGTTCAAACTTGATGCTGATTATCTCAAAGAACCAGGCTACTGAATTTTTTACTTCAAATGGAAGTAGTGTCTGCAGTTCAATCGTGGTAAAATCATTCTCCGAATTTTTTGATCACACCTCGTATATCTACAGTTTAATTCATTTTTACTTTCGCTTGCCTTATTATTAATATATAGCGAAGGTAAATATTATTTTCATATAGATTTTTTCACCATAAACACACGATGTCATGTCTCCTGAACCCAAACAACTATCCGCGCGCGCGTGTGTATGTGCGCGCGCGCGTGTGTGTGTGTGTGTGTGTGTGTGTGTGAACAAAATAGCTCAAAAATTGAATATCGTACAGTTAGAGAGTTAAGGGTGCGCTCTACCTCTACCGCGCCACTCAATGAAAAGGTTTAGATGATTACAACCAACTCGGTTGTTATGCAAGTAAAGTTTAACGTGCCTTTTAAAGCTTAAAATATGCTCTATTTACCAGTACAATTTTTTGTATGAGCATTAAGTTTAAGCTTTAAAAAATTAAAGTAAATCTCTTAAAGTTGTTTAAGTTTTCTAAAATTATTTGTAAAGATAGGAAGGTATTTGTCGCAAATTAATCTGTATCAGTAAAAAGAATATCTCTTTTAGATTCTAAATATACAAACTTTAACGTGTTTACTTATTTATCAGCGGCTATGTATTGCAATCTAAAAAACCTTTACAAGCACAAATTTTTCAGCCGTTCGATAGCGTTCAGAGCTGACAGTTACGGAACTACTTACACATAATGCTTTCTGTCACCAAGGTCATTTCCCCTTAACGTGTTTTCATTTCTAGATCATACAGAGTTGCCGGGTAGTGTAATAGGTTTCATGTAGACTGTTCATTAGTATGTTTTGACAGAATTAAAATTAATCACTCTCCCAACCCAAACAAAGATTAATTTCAATTTATTATGAAAACGATAATATTGTTCGTATAGAAAAAATATACGGTTGGCCTACAGATTGTTATTTCTGTGTTTAGTTGTTATTGTTCGGATAGCAAAATTCTTTAATTTTTAAATACTTCTCTCTTGCCCTTTTTTACTCCCAGTTTTACTCTTGTCCTGTTTGAATATATAGGGAAGAAGAGTATCGTTTTTATGTCGATTTTCCGAAAACTATATTTAACCGAATGTATAAGTTTTCAAGCCCCCTGAACCCAAAAATCAGTTTTCAGCGATTGTTCTCTCTCTCTCTGTGTGTGTGTGTGTGTGTGTGTGTGGGCGCGCGTATATAAACAAAATATTGCAAGAACGGAATAACTTACAAAGTTGAAACGTTGATCTTAAATTAGGTACCACTAGAGGATCCAACGCAAACATTTTCATGAAAATCGGTCAACCGGAAGTAATAGTTTATTTGTGCAATTTTTCACTATTTTGCAATTTTCTCAACAACTGTTCCTACGAAATTTTTGGAGTGAAAACTTCTCTGTTGGGTGAATATAGCTGTTTTGAATGGGTAAAATCTTACAGCTATCTGAAGCTTTAAGTGCAGTTTGTAATCTAACTTACAGTATATGCAAGATTAGCTCAGTGGTTCAATGCTCGCCTGCCACGCGGGTGGTTTGTGATCGAAACTCTGTCGGTTTAGGTTATTTTTTTAACATATGTAACTGAGATATAATTTACATTGTACCTTTTTTTGTTGAGATTAGTTATATTTATTTTACAAAACGCTTAAATTTTTAACAAAATTAAGTGAAGAGACAACACTTCCGTTTAAGCGATCACTACATAAAATATAATAATATGCATCAAGTTTATTTCTATTCTGTTAAAGTTATATTACCTATTTTTCGGACGATAAGACGCATCGGACGATAAGACGCACCCTTGTTTTTCAAGGCATAAATTATCTAAAAATTATTTTGACTGATTTTAATTAGTTTTTTAATACAGATAAATGTGATTTCTTTATTTGAAAAACAGCAAGTACAGAAGATGCAATATATATAATTATTTTATAGTCATAAATTTACAAAAATCATGGATATAGAAACTGTAAGTACGTAAATTACTACAATCGGTTTCATAATCATAGACATCCGTGTTTGAATCCTTGCATCTCCATAACTTTGAGTCGGATTTCAACACACTTAACATCAAAATTTAGCTCATTTTTTCTGCTTTGACTTATAATAGTCATATATTTTTAATGTTGTTTAAAAGTTGCCATATCGAGGTTAGAAGACAAAAAGACCCGGTTTTTTTGATACCGCAACAAATTTCATGCGTTTTGAGGTGTGTAACTCGATAAATATTTGACCAAAAAGTTTGAAATTTTAACACGACATAGACAGTTATATTATTACAGCGTGTACGAAATTTCAAATTCATACGTTATTTAAATTTTGATTTATTAACAATATTCAGAACCCTTGCTATCTCGGTAACCACACGATCGTTCGGCTCGGGCAAACTATTGTTTTATCCAGCGTAAAAAACTTAGTACAGACATGTTAATAACATGAAATATCGATTTACCAATATTGCGGTAGAATTTTTAGAATTTTGAAAAATAGACTTGGTAATGCACGGGGTGGGTGTTACTATCCATGTTGCTAGTTTGTGTACGTGACATCGTGTCGGACTGTCTACCTGAACTGACATACTGCATTGTCAAATCAGGTAGACAATCAGATTCAGGCAACATGGTTAGTCTAATAGTAATTGATAATCCAATTTTTCATTTGTGCTTCAAGTTGTGGCCATTTGACAGCATGAGTTCGATATTTACTGGTATGTTTCTTATTATCTGCCTTGAGTAATAAATCTTCTTGTTTCCGCCATTCTCGAATCATTTTTTCTGTTGGAGGAGGTAAAAAATGCCTTTCTACTTCCCGAATGCCATTGTCTTTTGCATATTGAACCACTTTTAATTTAAAAGCGAAAAGAGTACGAAACTTGCTTCATATTTTAAAATGCTATGATATTTACCGTAAGTAATATCGATACAGAAATTACTGTGTATTTTCAAGACGATACAGTTTAAAAACTACGGTACATCCTATATCATTGTATGTTTTGTTTTGAAATCCCTAGTTATTGAACGTGTTTAAGTAGAGTAGGGTAGTAATAAATATTATTATAGAAAGCATCTACACTGAAATATAGCTAGCGTTCGGACCATAAGACGCATGGTAATTTTTAGGTCATTTTCCTACGGAAAAAAGTGCGTCTTATCGTCCGGAAAATACGGTAGTTACAATTTTGCTCTAATTGGGCTCTTCATTGTCCGTATTCTATGAATGAAACAATGGATTTATGAAAACTGAAATATCTTGTTATAATATAAATGAACTTCAGAATCAAATTTATTTAAATATCTAGAAAAATCTCCGTTGAGCATCTATCTATCATCTATCTATCATATCTAGAAAAAGCTACAAGCATTGTTCCGTATTTCGTTGTGATTTAATTTAAATCATTTAACATAATTAACATGAATTTTTATTTTAAAAAATCTACTAAAGCCTTTGATTTTTTTCGAAAAACCACATTCTCCACTCAAAATATTGTTATGTATTAGGTACCAACGTAATTAAGTAACGAAAGTTTGACAATACCTGTTGAACATTTATCTTAATCCTTTTTCTTGTTATGGGTTATAAAGTAACAAATTCGGGTTTCCCCATTAAGGAGTTGAATAAAAAAAAGACAAGATAGGCAAAAACCTTCACTTAGTTACGATTTTAGACAGCATAAATCTACCACGACGGCTGAGGACGCGTGTTACAATAATTATAAACTCATACAAGTTTTCACTTCTATCGGGTAGTCACAAGCACATGGATTTTTTTTTAATCGCCTCGTTGACTACATTTTATATAGGTACTCTACAAAAAAGTGTAAGCCCCATATTTGCTGAAATTCTTGGGTAGGCTACCCATACGTAAGGTGTGGGTAGTGCGTTAGCCTACTAAACGGAGGTCCCGGGTTTGATTCCCGGCTAGGGTCTGAAGATTATTACGTGCCAAAACCCATCATAACAGTTTTTTAACCCACCGTAGTCGCTAATGATCAAGCTGTTGATGCGACTTTAAACTAACAAAAACTGAAAACAACCAAATTTTAATCATGAATGAATAATGCAAAATGAAAACCAACTACGGAAATACTTAATACTACGGAAAATTACTGTTTTACGCTAAACTAGGCTCTGTACAGAAAAAATGCTTGAAATAAAAGTTGTAAAGTCAATTTGTAGGTTTGTGGTTTTGTAGTTTTTTAATTTTCTATAAATTTGATTATAGCCACTTTTGTTGTACATTTTTGTAATACTAAGGCTAAAATCGTAAAATATTCAATTTTTTTACAGATCTTTATAGAAAAATAAACAAAATCACTTATTACCAAAAGTACAAAACTAGGGATTATACAAAAAAAATCAAAGAAAAGTTGTAGGTTTTAAATGTTGTACACCTTTGATTATAATGCACTTTTGCCATAGTATGCACATTAAGTTCGCAATCTTAAATTTTAGTTTAGCGGCACTTACTGATTTTCTGGTTTTTTCATCAAAATTGATTGCGGCCTTATTAGCCTATACATTTTATAAGAAAAAAGTATGTAATAAAAGTTATAGGAAATTAAAAACCTACAACTTTTATTATACGCATTTTACTCTACAGAAATCGATTTTCATTCTGCGCCATTCCCTCATTAAAACTAGGTTGTTTTTCATTTTACTTTGTTCAGTCATGATTAAACAAAGGTTATATTGTTCCTTATTTACATTGACAGGAAAAGTCGTGTGAGTGTTTCACACCAGATTTTTTATTTAATTTTGTAATATATGCCGCTGGCTTTAGAAATAGATTAGATCAGTAGATAGATTAGATCACATTGTATACAACCTGCATTTAAACAGAGCATTTAAACACAGATTTAAACAACCTGCATTACGGATTGAAAAAAATTCTTGTTACGTTTCTCGATATATCCTACAACGTCGAATTATACGTAGGCTAATTCTCGAAATAAACACAAATAAGAGTATATCCTCGATATATCCTACAACGTCGAATTATACGTAGGCTAATTCTCGAAATAAACACAAATAAGAGGATGTTACTACTTTATTAATCTCAGATCTGTAACACAAAATCTTTACATAGGTAACATAAAAACGTTTATTTTGCAGAATACTTTTCTTAGTAAATTATAAACTGATCTTGGTTTAGTTTCGTGGAACAGTGCAGGCGCCGACTGTTTGCTACGGGCTCGCCTTTATGATACCTCTCATGGTAGATTTTTCCCATTAGCTAGTGTTCACCGCGTGACAATTACTTGCTATTTTGACAGGTGCAAATTACTGTGTTGGGTGGTTGTTGTTGAATTTATTTGTATTTGAACTAATATGCCGGGTGATCAACGGAAAAGGGACTAACAGTAGGCATACAGCTAATCGAAATAGTCGCAAACGACAATTTAAAAAATTATTTTATCAGGTACAAGGCCAACTACATGTGACCAGAAGAAAGTATTGCCTCTTTGTTGGATGGACCCCGCCGATTGATATTTCGATTAAGAAGATAAATCGAGATGACTTATACTGGGAGAAGAAAATGATTCAGCCTCTGAAATCCTTTTGATGATATGTGTTCTTCCAGAGCTGATCGACCCTCGAATCCCACGACGATTTCCTGTAAGAGAGAGCGAGCGAGAGAGAGAGAGAGAGAGAGAGAGTCTCTTTCATATATTTACTTTTCCCGGTACAGAAATCAAATTTCCAGTAAATCACTGATCATAAAAATTTAGTATTACATAGGTAATGAAGTGGTAAATTTGTCGTGCAATATGATTGTTGACGAACTAAAATTATTTAAATATTAGGTAGCATCGTAGAAGCCGAATCTATAATAGAGTTAGCTTACAAAAATTATATTATCACCTTTATAATGCTTGTACTTTTTTAATAATTACAAGTAGGCCTACTTTTGCGGTGCGCACCGCTTCATCAGGTTAAAAATCTGGTGTAAAACACACAACTTTCTCTTGTCAATGCAAATAATTAACAATAAACCTAACATCAGTAATAAAAGATTACAAATGAACAAAAAACTAACCTCAATAAACATAACCTAATTTTAATCATGAGTGAAAGACGCAAAATGAAAATCAACCTGTTTGGCTTAAAAAATACGGAAAATCACTCTTTCACGCTAAACTAGGCTCTGTAGTGAAAAATTTTATAAATAAAAATTTTAGATCTTTTGATTTTCTATAAATTTCATTATATAGGCCTACACTTTTGTCATAAAATGCATACTAAGGCCGAAGTCATACAAAAAAACGATTTTCCACACGTTTTCGTGAGAAAAAAACAAAAAATTGCTAATTATCGCTAAACTAAGCGTTATACAAAAAATGATCGAAACAGTTGTAGAATTTTAAATTTTCTACAACTTTTATAATGTAAAGTTTTGCGCTAAACTGCATATTAAAGCCGCTATCTTAAAAATACTATTTTTTTACGTGAAAACAGCCTAACAAAGAATTTCAGCAAACATTGAGCCTAACCTTTCGTGTAGAGCATAACAAATTTAGTAAACCAGGCAATTTTTAAAAAAATCGTAGGACCAGTTTTTGAGAAAATCGCAAAAAGTGATAAATTACACGAATAAACTACTATTTCCGGTCGACCGATTTTGATGAAAATGTTCGTGTCGGGTCCGGTAGTGGTATGTAACTTAAGTTTCAAGTTTCAAGTTCGCACGATATTCCGTTCTTGAGATATTCTTTTCACACACACACACACACACACAAACACAGATCAATCGCTAAAAACGTGTTTTTGGGGTTCAGGGGGTCTGAAAACTTGTAGATCCGGTGACAACTCGAGTTCGAAAAATCGACATGAAAACAATACTTTCCTTCCTACATTCATATAGGCAAGAGAAAGTAAAAATATGTTTCATTAAATAAAACTTACCGGATTGGTCTAGAGGTAAAGTCGCCGCCGCGAGTCAGCTGTTTAACTGCTGATTTTCGGAGACGAAGGTTCCTGGTTCATATCCTAGTAAAGGTAGTTCCTTTTACACGGATTCATGAATACTAGACAGTGGTTGTCGGTGTAATCTGATGGTTGGGGTTTAATTACCTACACTCTCTCAGGAATGATCGGCTTGGATCTGTACAAGATGTACTACATCTTACTTATACGTCATATAATTTTCATCTCATGAGTGATCGGGTTGCTTATTGGAAAAAACACTGTATTATTAGATTTATGTTTAACATATTTTATAAGATTGTAGATATTCTTAAAATCATTTTTAAAAGGACCTAGATATTATCCTGATGTAAAAATTATCACAATCTTCTGAATCACATTTTCATATTATAAACACCTCCTTCTTCATATAAACTAAATTTACTATTTATATATTATTAGCTGTATTTAGTTTTACTATGTTAGCGGTAATGTCATTTACTACATAATGCTATGTAAAAATTACCTAATGTATATGTAGGCAGCAGTGCAATTTACTATTTTTGCGGCATTTAGTTTTGTTTCATTTATGATTGTAGGTCTACTAGGTTTTTAAATAAGATCTTCGTTTCAGTTTATAGATTGTAATCGCTGTGTCTGTTTTTGATAATATGTACGTGTACCATTTTTTGTTAAATGGTAAATATTTATTGTCTTATAGGTATTAAATGTGGAATGATTATTGTTTTTAATTTGTTTAATTAATGTTTGTTATTTGGAGAGGTATTGATTTATGTTGTTAGTAAACAGGCTGGTTTTAAATTATGGTAAAATGATTTTGTAAATTATTGTAGAGCTAAAAATAAGAAAAAAGTTCATATAAACATAATGTCCGCAAACGCTTCATTTACGAGTTACAGCTAACGAAAAATTTCGCCCTGATTTCAGTTCCTCTGGGGAAAAACAGTTGTACTGAGTTTTTTGGGGGCTAATTTTTGCATCAAATATGGTGGATATAGCCTATATGGAAAATATCACAACCTACATTAAAGTTCAATAGTTCTAGTAGGGCCAACATGCGAAGGACAAGTTTGTATGAAATCTCATTACGACGTTTTACATCTGAAGGAATGGAGAGCCTACGCTGTGTGCTGTGGCTAATGAAACAAAAATTACAAGTTGTGTTAAACAAAAGTGATCCATTGAATTTTTTAACTTTTTCATGTTATGAGTATATAGCATTTTACATAGTTACTTTATTTTGATATCAGCATAATTATTTTTTGTGTGTAATTCGTGTGCGTGTATAATAATAACAAGAAATTGTGTTTATTGGATTCGAAATAAAATTAAAACATTTTTTAGGCTATAAAGTACTCGTATATAGTATAAACTTCAGTTCAAAAACACATCTCGGCATGTTTCCAGCAGTCTGCCGTCTTCAGTGTATATAAATACGGTACACGTAAATATACGTGAAATAAACACACATTTCAAAGTAAAACACGCATGTCAATGTAACAATGAAATAAGTACAAATCAGCATTATAATTTTACCTATGCAATTACTGCTACATTTTAGAGTTTTAATAGAAATTATTTTATACAAAAATCATAAAAAAATTTATTTATTTAAACATTCATTAACAAATACCCTTCGGTTGACTACCCGTCGATTAACAGAGGGCGTACTGTAATCAATGTTAACCAGTATAAAATCATTAAATTAGTTATTAGTGATTTAATCATGATTAAATTGAGTTTTTTCGTTTATTAAATTATCATTATTGTTCTTTATCTCAATTTTCTCCAAAGTTTGAATTTTGTATTTGTTGTTTTTTGTTTCCAAAACAGTTAGTGTGTTACTATAGAAAATGTATGGTTATTTATTTGAATGTTTTCTGCATTATTAGATTTTTGTTTACCATATTTTATAAGCTTTCAAATGTTCTTGAAATAATTTTTAAAAGGACCTAGATATCAACCTGATGTAAAAGTTATTACAATCTTCTGAATCACATTTGATCTTATAAACACCTGCTTTTTCATAAAAACTAAATTTACTTTTTAGCGGTAGTGTAATTTACTATATTAGCGGTATTTAGTTTTGTTTCATTTATTATCATACTAAGTTTTTAATTGTAAGCTTTAGTTGATGTATTCTAATCGCTGAGTGTGTTCTTGATATGTAAAATGGTAAATACTTATTGTCTTCAATAAGTTGTAATGTGGAATGATTATTGTTTTCAAAATCCACTCACAAAAAGTACCACTAAAAATTGTTACAGTCGTCTTAGCAGCATTCAAGTAAAATGTTTATTTTTACAATAGGCTATATCTTTCCAGCTTTCGAGTAGTTTTTTCTAGAAAACGAGCGCGTTAAACTTTTTTAAGTGAACTAAAATTTTTAAGAGAAGTAAACAAAAAGCGGTATCTGTAGGCCTACATAAAAAGTATGTTACAGAAATATTTTTGTAATTAGGAAGAGTATTTTGTTACGCTTGCTAATAAAATGTCACAACATTTAGTTGAACTTAAAATAACAAAGAAATAAAATAATTTCTAAAGGAAATAAAATAAAAATTAAAGGAGGCCTAGGTTAAAAATTAGATTTCTTTAAATTAAACGTGTCTTCGTTTTTAAATTCTTAAGAACCAAATTGAATAATGAAATTTCATTGAATTTTAAAATATAATAATTATTAAAACTTAAATTCTGTACAGATACTAATATTAATTTGTAAATGAAAGTAAGAGTTCCGTTTGATTTTGTATTATTTATGAGAGTAGAATATTTAATATTTTTATTATGAGTTTTTAAGAACCTGTAACCAAATTATACCTAACAATATAAGTTGTAATACAAATATTTTTTAGTAATAATTTAGTAGTAGAGTAAGTAGTCTTAGAATACGGCAATCTAGTTTTATTTCATATGGTTGGCATCATTCGACATACTTGCTTATGTTAATGCTGACAGTAAGGCAATGTTATTGTTAATATAGTCAGCCTTTTGGCAACACCGGACCACAGATGCTCGCATGCATAACAGCACACGTTGATCTACAGCTCCTACTACTGCCTTTAAATGCCCCCACTTTTACCTACACAATACTGAGATTATGAGAGCGCACCTAGCAGTAGCAACTGAAATCGCTCGGCGATTTTCTCGTACTTCTGAGGCGCACCCTTAAAATCAATTAATTGCTAAGGCCCGTTCCGGGATCTGAGTACATAAAATTAACAAACTAACGTTTAGAATTACAAACTATAAATTACAAATAATAGTCTTTCTTATGGCTGATAATAAATTACAATGTTACAATTACTACAATCAAATTGATACTCATTTAATAAACTAATTATAATCGAATATAAATCAACGGGACTAAATAAAATGAGCTAGCACAATTGCTAACGCCATTTGCACACGGATCAAGTAGTTATTATCTACCCGTGTGTCGTTATTCGTACTCCCCGCTCTATTTTGCTAGTTGTTTAGGTCATCAGCCGAAAGGCTGGTTTGAACCTGTGGAGGTTTTACTTAGTAAAACGTGGAGTGAGGTGCTTTACCATTGCCTTCCTCACCGAATGGAAAAGTACACTTATCAGCATGCCGGGCCCTCTGAAAACCACATATTTTCCTCTCTGGAAATGACACCTTCACTTCGTTCACCATAGAGTCTGGCTGTATAATGAAATTCATTACTTTCAGATGAGATAACTCTGATTAGTGTATTTTACACTTCTACCTCTTTTGTTCTTAAATGATTCAGTCATTTAATTGGCTGACCACGTGATAAGAAACAGAACTATTTATCTTAGCCCTGCAACGAACAGTGAGTGTAAATAATTTGACACTCCACCTGTCTGTTATGGGCAGTATCTTGCGAGATTATCCCAATTAGGTCAGTGATCTGCGTATCGACCGCTAAATTCTGTACTGCGTGAGCAGGGTTTTCCAGAATCAACAAATTCAATAAAGGAAAAGAAATTTCACGAAGCATATCAGAAGATAAATTTAAAGTCAGCGACGGATGGTGTAGGCACATGATGGAACAAAATCGGTTTGCACTGCAGCGTTGTACACCTCTAGCGCAAAAATTACCTAACGAATTTGAAGAAAAACTGATTGGTTTTCAACGACAAGTTATCAATTTGAGAAGAAAGTAGAACTACCCTTTGCATTTGATTTTTAATGCCAATCAAACAGCCGTTTGATATGCCAGACACGACTACTCTGAATAAGGTTGGAGAAAATCTATTCCTATTTTAACTGCCGGTAATTAAAAGCCAGAATAACAGCGATGTTAAGGGGACCCGAAATGCCTGTAAGAAAATGTTCTTGTAAGAAACATTTTCTCAAACTATTCAAGTTATCCTGTCCAATTTTCTCGTGGTTACTTATCAGGGTATTCTACACCCACAGAATTAGTAGCATATTTATAATATATTTTTAGGAAGATAAGACATTTGTTTTTGAATTACCACTTTTGAAAATCATAGCTTTTTACCTGTTGAAATGGAAAATAGATATTTAACACATTATTTTACTGTAATATTAACTCAGTACATTGAAATTATGGTATGAAAGGCTGTACAAAAATTTCATGAGAATCCATTCACAGTTGGGTAAGAAAATGTTCCTTATGGGTCAAAAATGGCTATTTACGGAAAACGAGAAAAAAACAAGGTCCGTTGAATCAGGGAAAACTAAAAGAAATCACATTATACGTTAAATAATTCAATATAGTATTTTTTACAGTTCAGAGATTAATAATATTATATTCACACGTGGTCTGGTGATAACTTAAAGTTTTAAAACAAAGAATAATGTAATAACGGGTGAGGCAGTGAATCGGGTGATTATAAAAACACAGTGAGGAGGAGGTTAAAAAATTTAGTTTTAAATTTAGAATAATATACCAAGTAATACTTACATATTTACAATTTTTTATAAATTACTTGAAAATCATATCATAAAGATGTCCTCAATTTTGTCACACACGTTCTTGAACTCGTGCACGAAGGTTACTCATCACATTTCGTAATGTGGCTGTAGGAATTCGTGCCACTCTTTCACGTATCCGTTCTTTAAGTTCCCGTACATTTTGAGGCGGTGGAGATTGGAAAACACGTGATTTTAAGTGTCCCCATAGAAATTGATAGTAAGTGCAGAGAGATCTGGTGATCTGGCTGGCCATGAAATGTCTCTGTTCTTAGAAATGACGCGATTGGGAAACAAGCGTCGCAAAACATTAATAGAAGCCCTGGATGTGTGGCAGGTAGCGCAGTCTTGTTAAAAAAACATGTTTTGCTAAGCCGGATTACGAACTAATTCTGGTTGAAGACAGTTCTCCAACATGTTAACATAGCGCTGTGTATTCACTGTAACTGCACGTTTATTGTCATCCTCAAAAAAAATATGTTCCTATGATAGCCTGTGTTGATATTGCACACGAAACTGTCACTTTAATACTGTGAAAGCAGCTTTTCGTGTATTTTTTGTGGATTTTCGCGAGACCAATATCTAAAATTCTGCTTATTTACGAAGCCAGAAAGATGAAAGTGAGCTTCATCACTCATCCAAAGATTGTTGAGAAGATTTGCGTTGTCATTCATCATGTCCAATAATCGATTACAAAAAGCAAGTAGGGATGCGTGATCAACATTATTCAAAGCGTGTACTAACTGAATTTTAAACAGATGGAACTGTAGATCTTTGTGTAAAATTCTCCTCACACTGCGATTAGAAATGCAGAGTGATATTGCATGCCGTCGAGGTGAACGCGTAGGTCTTCTTAACACAGCCGCCTGCACCTTGTAAACGTTTTCTGGTGTACGGACACTTTTTACGCTTCCAATTCGTGTCTTCAGTGTTGAGCCTGTTTCTTCGAAGTTGTTAACCCATATTTTTATTGCATGGGCTGAAGGTATAGGATCATTACGCGAAATATTGAAATAATTGCGAAATGCGCGCTGCGCGAACACGTAACTATCTTTATTTTTATAATACCTTTAACAGCGTATGCTCGTTGTGCACCGCTCCAAGACTCCATTGTAACTAAATGGTAAAACGGACGCTTGAAGATGGTGGTAGTCTCATTCTCCTAGCCATACTATAATACAGGAGACTGTATGCAGTGTTGCCAAATGGCCCGATTCACTGCCTCACCTGTTATTTATCTGTTGTCATTCAAAAAAAAAAAATTAAGGTGTTATACAAATGGTAGCGTTTAAAAAAATAACGTTAAGGATTCAAAAAATTGTTAATAAAAAAAAAATTCAAAACGTCCAACTTGCAAAAAACCGGAATTGTAAAAATTTTTAATTTCTTTCGTTCCGGGTACCCTTAACGAATTTTGGCGAATGTTAGTAAAATTCTTCCATACATTATTCTAAAAAAAGACAATGCGAAAAGTGCTACCATAAGGAGTCATTATAAAAATTAGTAAAAAGTTCTATATTGGATAAGTGCAGCTTAGAAATAACACCTTAGATTAAGAAAACCATAGGGAAATGCTAGTTTTAGATTCTTATACAGCATCTTGACCAGAATCTTTAATGGGAATATCATATTGATTAGCTAGTCAAAAAGGCTCGACAGTTAGTGTAGGCCTACTATTTTAGTCGACTTAGAGAATGTCTAGATGTAACCACCTTGCTTACAGTTTACTTTGTCCTGTTTCAGTCAATATTACAATTTATGGAGTTATAGCTTGGAGTGGAGCATTTCGTAAAGTTTTGAAAGCTTTGATTAACATACAAAAAAATCTGGTGTGAAACACTCACATAATGTTCTCTTGCCAACGCAAATAATTAACAATATAACCTAACATTAGTAATAAAACATTAGAAATAAACAAAAACTTACCTCAATACACATAACCTAATTTTAATCATGATTGAAGCCAAACTCAGTTTGGCTTAAAAATACGGAAATCAATCTTTCACGCTAAACTAGGCTCGTACAGTAAAATGTTTTAAATAAAAGTTGTAGATCTCTTAATTTCCTATAAATTTAATTATATAAAACACTTACTTCGTAAAGGCTAAGGCTGAAATCTTTAAAAAAACTTTTTTTAAGTTTTAGTGAGAAAAAACAAAAAATCGCTAATTACCGCTAAACTAAGCATTGTACAACAAAATGTTTGGAATAAAAATTGCAGGATTTTAAATTCTCTACGACTTTTATTATATACATTTTGCGATAAAATGCATATTAAAGCAGCAATTTAAAAAAACGATATTTTTACGAGAAAACAGCCTCCCCAAGAATTTCAGCAGACATGACGCCTACCGCACTTGTAGAGCATAAAAAATTTAGTAAATCAGGCGATTTTTAAAAAATCGTAGAAGCAGTTTTTGAGAAAATCGCAAAAATGAGAAAAATTACACTAATAAACTACTACTTCCGGTTGACCGATTTTAAAGAAATTGTTCGTGTCGGGTCCGGTAGTGGTGTTTTACTTAAGTTTCAAGTTCGTACGTGAGATATTCTGTTCAAACACACACACACACACACACACACACACACACACACACGCACGCACGCACACACACACGCACACACACACACACACACACTCACACACGCGCGCGCGCACACACACACACACACACAAACAGACAAACCAATCGCTAAAAACTTGTTTTTTGGGTTCAGGGGGTCTGAAAAGTGTAGATCCGGTGAAAACACGATTTCTTAAAATCAACATGAAAACAATACTTTCCTTCCTATATTCATATAGGCAAGAGAAAGTAAAAATAATGTAGAATTGAAAATACAGTTTCATCGTACGCAATTAAAAAGAAGAAAGGAATTCAGGGAACGAATGATGTTAACCGTAGAACAGTTGAACACAGAGTGAACCTTACGTGCGGTCTGTCATAAATTTACCATCACTGTCTAAATCATGTTTGCCTAGTTACGAGCCCCATTCCACTGCGTTCCTTCGAATACCCTAAGACACTTCTCTCAAAAATAGAACTATAATAAGTGTAATTCGTTAGTAGATTTAAGTAAGACTAGCTAAAGTGCCAGTTCTTCGAACGGTTTCCTTGGTGCCGTGGACGGTCAGTTGGGGTACCGGGTTCGATTCCTGTCAGGTCTGATATTCAGCGTCACGGAAGATAATTATAATAGACAAAGTGTTTATATGCTAAATATTTTTGATAAGATAATAATTATCATAGTACCAAGAAAATTTCTGAAGACTTTTCTAATAATTTGGTCAATGCGTAAGATACAGGTAGGGCAAGATTGTACGCAATTCAAGGGTTTCCAACTTACAAGGGTTTAACAACAACTTTCAAGGGTTTAACTATTCATTGTTATCTACCTCCTTTCAACGCCAGCATTATTATATATGAAAAAAAATAGTTGAACATAAAATAAAAGCGAGATCAATATTATAAAACGACTTTAAGAACCGAAATCTTATAAGTCAGCGAAAACCTAGCGTGGATAGACGGGGAGGAATCAAGGAAACCTGCAGAAAAGTAAAACGCAGGATACTCAGAACTTGCATAAACAAGAAGCACAAGGTAGACAATCAGTACAGACTTTTGCCTAACGATGAAGTCGGCAGAGACATAGAACCAATTACAGTGGCAAGAAACGACTGTCGTACTTTGGAAATATACTAAGAACACCAAACACTAGACTTTTACGCAGAATAATTGACTATGCAATGAGACGAAAACGGACGCTGGTAACGCATACATATGGCACAAAGAAATCAAAAGGGATTTACAAGAACTGGACTAACTCACGAAGATCTAACAGAAAAATCACCCAAATACAAACAGGTCATCAAGGACCACAACCAACGGCTTACGACACAAAAAAGAGAGTATAAGAAGAGGGATTAAGAATCAACCAAACAGAAGTGTGCTCAGAACATTCATTGAATTTGAATCAGCGGTTCTTGTGTGATGCCGTAACATACAAACAGACAAAAATTCAGCTGAACTTATTTTCGGTGTTTACTTGGTACAAATGGCGTAGAAAAATAATGTGGGCATTTTGAAAAATTGTAGACTATATCACAATTTTTTTATAGATTATTACTATTTATAATTTGTAGTGTTTAATAAAATGTTCGTTTGTAATTCTAACGATAATTTGTTAATTATTTGTTTAACCCAGATCCCGAAACAAACCTTAGTGATAAGTGTCACAATAATCTCTCATGTAGATAGCTTTCCCAACCGAAAATCTCCTACCTTTTCCAACGGCTGAGATGTTGACATTTAACAGCAGCGCTCAAGAAAGGGTGTATAAATATAACCAACTACGGTGGCATGCGGGCCGCACATGCCCAGTAAGTAGCTCCCCACCAAAGCGTCGTAGCCTGATACCGGCTGCCTCTAAAGTAGTACTCACTACTCATTGTGTTGTGTTCATGCGGTAATCGTTTTGACATTGGTGTCGCTGTCGAAAGCCACACCCCGTCAAAATTATTTGCGCGCGCACAAAATACGGGGAAAATGTCTGCGATTTATTTTAGGGTAATAGGCAATAAGTTTTTTTCTAAGTGATGTACCTACCATAAGTTCTGACATGCCCAAAAGAAAGGTACGTCATAACCTCATTCTGTTATATTTACTATACGGTTCTTTTTGTTAAAATGTCAAACAACTGATATTTTGTATAAAATTCACAACTATTAAAATTGATTCAGCTTCTTGGAATATTAACAGGAAGTAGACACCAGACACGATGATCTATCTTTGACTTCCCTTCAAAAAGTGATTTTTTCAAGCTCGTTTATTATTTCTCTTTCTGCCCTACATACATCATATTACAGATAAAATTGTATATTTTATAACAAAATAATAAAACGCATATTATGTAATCCTGGAAAAGAAGTTATATTAGCCTACGTGATACGCAAAATATGCGATGAGATTTAAACGTCTAACTTTGTACGAGCGTATCTTATATAAATATCAGAGTATAATAATAAAATTTTTACTGTAATAAAAAAAGATCCATTAGGAAGCGAAAGTAAATTTTCAGAATTTTTTGATGAAAAATGAGCTTGTTAAGAGTGTAGTGAACGAAACTGGCCGGCAGAGTGCCCTACCGTACCGCGTATTGTCACTATTGCGCTTGAACACCGTGCACTGATTGAAATGAGTTGAGGGGAAAGGCGGACGCAACACGTTCTCTCTCAGTCCCGCTACCCTCCCTACATGCCGCCGTAGTTGGCGAACAGTATACCGCTCTAACAAAAAAAATGTGTAACGAGTGAATTATAATTCCAATATTACCTGAGGCACGGAAATCCATACATACAGGTATGTCTTCTGTAGCATTGCCCAAAGAAACCCTTAAAAAGTCTTGCCTTATATCTCTAATTTTTCTCCGTGTACACAAACCTATCCCTGGATGTGTACAGGTGATGGGTTCGTCGATATCATCCATTGCATCGTAACAATCAAAACATTGAAGAAGTTCACCTGCAACAATGAAATGAATTGTATGACAGAAAAAACTAAACTGCTCTCACGGTTAGCGAGTGATAACATTTAAAAAAAATCTGGTGTGAAACACTCACACAAATTTCTCTTGCCAATGCAAATAATTAACAATATAATGCAACAAACATAATGCAACATTAGTAATAAAAACAAAAAAACTATCTTGGATAAATATAACCTAATTTTACTCATGAGTGAAAGACGCAAAATGAAAATCGACCTCAGTTTGGCTTAAAAATACGGAAAATCACTCTTTCACACTAAACTAGGCTTTGTAGAAAAAAATGCTTTAAATAAAAGTTGTAGATCTTTTTATTTCCTATAAAATTAATTACATACACTTTTGTCGTAAAATGCATACTAAGGCCGAAATCTTAAAAAATATATTTTTCACACGTTTTCGTGAGAAAAAAACAGAAAATCGCTAATTACTGCTAAAGTAAGAGTTATACAAAAAAATGTTTGAAATAAAAGATGTAGGTTTTAAAATTCTCTACAACTTTTATTATATACGTTTTTGGGCTAAAATTTATAATGGAGCCGTAATCTTAAAAAAACTATTTCTTTACGTGAAAACAGCCTTACCAAGAATTTCAGCAAACATGGCGCCTACCCTATCTTGTAGAGAATAAAAAATTGAATAAAACAGGCGATTTAAAAAAAATCGTAGGACCAGTTTTTGAGAAAATCGCAAAAAAATGAAAAATTATACGAATAAACTACTACTTCCAGTTGACCGATTTTGATGAAAATGTTCGTGTCGGGTCCGGTAGTGGTATGTAGCTTAAGCTCTAAGTTTCAAGTTTGTACGATGTTCCGTTCATGAGATATTTTGTTCACACACACACACACACACACACACACACACACACACACACACACACACACACACACACACACACACACGCACGCACGCACGCACACACACACACACACACGCACGCGCGCGCGCGCACGCGCGCGCACACAGACCAATCGCAAAAAACATGTTTTTTGGGTTCAGGGGGTCTGAAAACGAGTAGATCCGGTGAAAACTCGATTTCGAAAAATCGACATGGAAACAATACTTTCCTTCCTATATATTCATATAGGCAAGAGAAAGTAAAGATATTGCCAAAAGAATTTTTATAATTTACGGGGGAAATTGTTCTTAAGACCCGCAATAATAATTATATTCATTATTAAATTTGAGTAGTCTATCAGAGTGAAATATTAATGCTTCAGGATTTTTTTTCTTATTTTCCTTAATGAAATATTATTATTCAATTACTATATGCTGTCGGAAGGAAACGTTGGAGATTTTTTTTTAACAAACGATTAGTGTAGCTGATTTCACCAAAATTATTCTAGACCAGTTTGTTCAAGTACATGAAGCGATTTTACAAACAGAACAATTAAAAACCTGATGTGAAACACTCACACGACTTTCTCTTGCCAATTTAAAATATAAAACAAGTAACCTATGTTTAATCGTTCGTAAACAATGTAGAATGAAGCGTAAACTAATGTTAATCATGAGTGAATGACGGAAAATAAAAATCAACCTCTGTAGAACTTAAAAATAGACTACCGTAATATCAATAATTGACGCTCCGTAGAAAAAATCCTACACATAAAAGTTCTGTTTAGCTTCGTTTTTTCCTTTAACTGTGATTATATCTAGACTGTTTTCATGAAATAAATAGAGCCTAATCTTAAAAACGCCAATATTTTAACCGATTTTGACACAGAATAGTTAGTCACTAGTTGCCGCTAAACTAAGCATTGTAGAAAAAATGTTTCAAATAAAAGTAATAGGTTTTTAAATGTTCTACAACTTTAATTACATATTCTAGATACTGAAGTCACGAGGTTGCCTTTAGCGTATGGATGGGCTGTGGGGAAGGGAAATGAAAATTTGCCAGTGCTGCCAACCTCAACAGTCTTACACTTCACTACCGTGCAGTTTCTACTTACATTTTGTAAGTTTTGGTTTATTCCGAGAAAATGTTTTCTTCATAAACCTTCATGTGACCTGTAATATTGCCTATAGCTCCATTACATGACTAGAAATGCTTGATTTACTGTAATTACCAGCTACCTCATTTTCATTGGATCAAAATTTTCTACGAATGAATAGCCTTCTTTACTATCGCTGTCACCGGCGTCAGCACTATCAGTCTCACTAGTATCTACCTAAGAGTTTCCTTTTTTCACCAGGTGTCAACAAAACTGTTGAAGAATAGCTTCTTCACGTCTTTAATTTCCTTCTTTATTTTTCGAATTATGGAAAAAGAAACATCACTGTACTTAGCCACTCGCTCATGGCTTTTGTTAAGAGGCAGGAAAAAGCATTTTTTTTTAGCTTCAACTTCACAGCAATTCAGTACACTGCATAATAGATTTCGTGTAGCACTGTGAATAGTCTGCATACGTTTTTGAGAAACTAACATTTCTGTTTACGGTAACAAACAGTTATATTCGTACCGTTAACCTACAAAAGGTTCCGCGATATACTGCATATGCTCTAGGTACTTTTAGCATAATTGTTGTTTGTTACACTGAAATTAAAGCAGTCGCGCATGCGCACTGATGCTTTTCCCCCTTTACCCCTCGTTGCAAACAAGGGCAAACTCGTGACTCAAGTAACTGTATATACATTATTTTGCCCTAAAATTCATAAATGAAGCCCGCATTCTAAAAAAAACAACTTTTTACTACGAGAGCACAGCCCTCCAAAAATTTCAGCGTACATAGTGCTTTCCCTATCTTGTACAGCACAACATATGTAGCAAATGAGGCGATTTTAAAATAAAATCTTAGAATTCGTTTAAAAGTCGTAGAAAATTTCAAAAAGTGAAAAGTTGTACAAATAAACTATTATTCTTCCTGTTGACTGATTTTTGATCAAAATGTTCGGTCCCCTAAAGATAATATCTAATTTACGTTTCAAGTTTCAATTTCGTACAATAGCCTATTCCATCCTTGGCATATTTTGTACACACACACACGGTTACACATGTTTTTAGAGTTCAGAAGTTCTGAAACCGTGCATTTCTGGTTTGGGGGGGGGGAACTGTATTTCTAAAAATCGACTTGGAAACAATACTTTCTTTCTCTGTATGTTCATTTTGGGCAAAAGAGTATAAAAATTGCAGAAAAACTTTGGCTTGAATTTATTTTTCGAGAATACACAAACTTCTGAAAAAATACACCGAACTTACTCAAGACAAGACACTGGTGAATTAAATTTGTTAATCATTTAAATTTTTGGGAACATACAGCAAAAAAAAACCCCATAGAGGATAGAATAGGGATATTTGGACAACTCTTCTTTTCATCGAGGAATGTTTACCACAAGAAAAACGATTCCAAGAACAGTGGTAGAGGCGTAAATGGCCACATTACAGCAAAACACAGTTTACAAACCTCAATCCTATAGACTACGAAACTGAGACGATTTTAAAAATGAAAGGTCCAGTTCAAGTACATTTTAAAACAGGGAAAAAACCTCAGAAAAATATATTGTACAGTAAATCCGTAAGCCTAAGTTCGTTCGAGATCTGTGCTTAATAAATAATAAACAAACTTATTGCAACTTATTACAATAGTTGATTGACAAAATTAATAATTACAATTAATGATCAAAGTTAGCATATACTCTGTTCATTCTAAGAGCTATTCTACGGATGCATTTGCAGTGGTGAGTAATAGGCCTACTGGAGGTGTGTATGTGGGCGTGGCGCATGAACCTCAACACACTCTTCATGTTTTCACTATCATTCAATAACCTATCTATAGTCCAGCCTTTCTTAGTTTGCTCCTAATGTAAACAAATAATGACGTCACTGAGCATGCGCATTACATAAAAATGAGTACACGCTTATTAAAAAGTAACAACACAAAATACTTTTAAAAGTATTTTTATAAATGGAATTGTCAGGCCTACATCATATCATTACTGATTTTTTAAGTACTTAAAGTACTTATAATTTAAAACATAGTTAACTTAATAGGAATACGACATCCATAAAGTCGCGAAATCTAGCGTGCCCCCTGTAGTAGCTGGCTTTGGTTTGTTGACAGTAGGAGCAAACTAAGAACGGCTGGACTTTATATTATCTTGTATAAGAGAATTTATGACACTTGTAAATAATTACAAGCTGTTAGATGCCTTGGACGCCTATATACAGCCATTTTGAAATACAATGCTATTTTTAATTCATTAACAATTCACCTTACGTTCGGTCTTTCAAATGTAAGCACACAATCATTGTTTTATTTGTAATACTTATATTGTGTTGCGCACAGTGTAATTACATTTTGTTTTGTTACGTGTATGGTGTTTTGAAATTTTAATTTAAGCATTTTGTTCTATATTAAACTTTGAAATGAGTGCCGTTATTTATCGGGATCTATGTTTACGACCAAGCGAATACATGAGGGGAAACTTGTTAACGGGGGAAAAACCAAGGACAGGAAAATTTGATATGGGTACAGAACTCTCACTATTAGAGTTAAAATTAATATTACGTACAAATAGAGGCACTTACTTGATATTGACAACAGACGGGTACAATCATGTAGATTCAGTTACGATGACAGCGTTGATATTAGTAAACAATGCGAAGAAACACCAAATAGCATAACACGACACAAAACAAGTTAAGAACATTTTTACAAGCAGGAGTTCAAGTAAACGATACAAAATTATGCACAAAAAAGTACTCCAACATACTCCGTTTGGTGTTTGGACAACGACCGCCTTAGACGATGATGTACAGGTAACCGAAGCCAACTGCAGATTGAGTGGAAAAGGAATCGTACTAAGGACGTGGGTGGGGTGAGATTTGGTCGAAAATGTAGATCAAATACATTGATTTATCCCCGATAGATGGTGCGCGGGTCTAAATTAGCCAAACAGAGCAACTGAACAAATTACAAACAGATCCGGGTAGAACAGGCGCTAACAGCCGTCAACTTCTCTATTGTGAGCACAAAAATTGGAGAAAAACAATTATTTCAAATGTAGGCCTATTTAATTTTTGGATATGTAAATTCCTCTTTACCCATCAAAGATATTGAACAAAAATGACATCGGAGTTAAGTGGTGTGTCTAAATTTAGTGTTCACAGCATCGGTAAACTGGTAGCACCAAACAAGATACGCAAAAGAAGCAAACCAGTTGTGGAGGAGTGCGATGAATTTGTGAAAACGTCAATTAGAGTGCGATGAATTTGTGAAAACGTCAATTAGACAAGTGCACAGTTTTTCGACATAATGAAGTTTCGACCTTAAATGAAATGTGATCAGTTATAAATGAGTATACCAGTTTACCTTCCTTTAAAACAACATCATTTTACAACATTTTTAAATCAATCGGTTTTGGTTTTTTTAAAACTAGGGCTCAAAAATATAATTTGGGAAAGGGATGACCCATGTAGATTGTGGAAAAAGGGAATATTTAAAAAGAAATTAAGGTAGTTTAGGAAAATAGGACGAACAATTTATTACCTAGATGAAACGAGAGTTAATGAACTCGTAACTTATTGTAGTGTTGATATAAATTCTGAAACATCTATATGTTCTACAGTTGGACAACCTTGACAGGGATAGCTCCTACAGTGAATACGGTATACTAACACATCATAAGAACTCCACAAACAAGAATCCTCAGACAACTAATAGAATATGTGGGTCCTTAAGTCGGGGCGGGCTTAGATTCGTGAAGTAAAGAAGGACTTAGTGGAGCTGAACCTAACATTGGAGGACCTTGAAAAAAAATCCGATAACCTGAAAGCGATCAAACGCACAAATATCAGGTTCAAAGAAACGGTTAGGAAAATACAGGACCCTAGAGTTTTTTCAGATGTGAACGGGCTGCTAGATTCCAGAGAATGAAAAACTACTGGGAGAGGATTAGGAGGAATTTGAGGAACTGATATTATTTAACTAAAGTGGTCCAATGGGCCTTACAAAAAAACGGTAACCTAATATAAATAAACAACCTATTCCTCCATTTACTATTTCTAGATTTATCTTCAACTGTGTTACAATATGGACCAAATGTGTTGAAATTATACAAAGAGCATGAAATAAAGCAATCAATCAGAAGGAGGTCACCTAAAGAGAATGACTAACAATAGGTTAAATATACAAATATTAACAATTTGTAACGATAAGAAAAGAATCAAGTTAACCGTAGAAAGCAGCTTCGGTTTACAGAAAATGACTGTTGCAATAAAAAGGGATTCAGTAGTAAAATGTTTGGGTTGGAAATTCCAACAAAAATGAAAATCAACATATCAGAAAAAACTGAAGGCAACTTCTGAGAGAATGTTGAAATATTGTAAACAGAAGAAGACAATATACAAAAAAAAATTGCTCAGTTATCCACCAGTAATAAACATGAGATTGATTTCTTGAAAAAAATTCAGAGTTTTAAGTTACTGGAAAAAATGAGTAAACAATCATGAGTTAAATGAACGAAAATAGGGAGGGATGGAATCATTATGGCCTACAAAACAACAGTTATATGTGACCTACTAGTTCATCCTGGTTACCTTGACTCATCAAAAGTTCCCTTCCAAGATATATATATATATATATATATATATATATATATATATGTACTACTATCATTTTCGCGTCCATACATTGACAATTTCCTAACAATCTGGAGTCCGAGTGCAATTTGGCGTCCGTATACGGACGCCAAATTGTAATCCTTAATAAAAACTTAATAAAAATTTATTGTGACATGGTTTTCGGACGTAATTTTTTTAAACTAAAGTACGAGGGTAGGCTGATAAGTAATGCACACATGCTTGTAGAAGACGAACAAAAAGAAATAGCAAGATGGGGTAAATAACAAATTAAAGTACAAATCTTAACCTACCAAATTATCTATTTATTTTTCAATATAGTCACCGTTAAGCATTACACATTTCTCCCAACGTTTAACAAGTTTTTTCATTCCGTCACTGAAAAATTCTTCCGACTTTCCTCGAACCCAGGACGCAATAGCTGCCTTCACCTCATTGTCCGAGCTGTAATGATTACCCTTAAGGTCTCTCTTCAGTAGAGGAAAAAAATAAAAATCGCAAGGCGCAAGGTCGGGAGAATACGGAGGGTGTAAAATTGGTTGAAACTTCAGGTTTCTCAGAGCCTCTCCAGTTGCACGCGAAGTGTGTGGACGAGCATTGTCGTGTTGCAAAATTATTGGCGCCAGGTTGCCTCTAACACGACAAACTCGACGTCGGAGGTGTTTCAGAGTCTGTATATACTGAGCAGAATTTACCGTTGCCCCTCGTTCCAGATAATCAGTCACATAAACTCGGCGAGCATCCCAAAACACAGTCAAAAGAATTTTTGTTGCGGACGGTTGTGTTTTGAACTTTTTCACAACAGGAGAATGTGGATGACGATATTCAGCGCTCTGCCTTTTTTCTTCGGGATCGTAATGATGAACCCATGACTCGTCCCCCGTCACAATATTCAAAAGAAAGTCGTCTCCTTCGTCACGGTAGCGCTTCAAAAGTTGTTCACAGCATTCCAATCGACGCTGTTTATTCTCGTCTGTCAGACGGCGTGGTACCCATCGTGCACAGATTTTACGGTATCCCAATTGTTCAATAATGAAGCCAACACGTTCCTTAGATATTCCAATTTGGTTTGCGATACGCTGTTGAGTGATTCGCCGGTCATTTTGAATCAAATCATCGATGAGTTTGCGACGATTATCGTCTGAGGCAGTGATTGGTCGTCCACTGCGTGTTTTGTCAACAATTAAGGCTTTTCCAGGTTGGCAATCACGAAATTTTATTACCCAACGATTCACAGTAGACCAATCAACAGTATCGTCACAATAAACAGCCTTTAAACGACGATAAATCTCACTAGGATTCACTTTCTCAGCAGTTAAAAATTCGATAACAGCGCGTTGTTTAATTCTCGTTGACATAGCACCAGAACACGACGCCATACTTCCACTACTCAAAACAAACTGAATGAAAGCAACGCCTTCAAACTGCGCAGGCTTGTAGAGGAGAAATAGTACTTCCACATGCCACCAGGCGCGCTACTGAAGTTTATTTAGTTGTCTTCTACAAGCATGTGTGCATTACTTATCAGCCTACCCTCGTAGATAGTTTCGGGCAACTATATTTATTTTTTGAGAATTTTATTGTTACTCAGAGACACAAAAAAATAAATAAATTTTGGTACCGGATGCGAAATGGCGGTGTTTTGAAACTATTTTATACACCGTACCTTGGAGAGTTTCTCACCAGAGTGCTCTCGCTACGCCCCTATGTAAAAATACACGTATATTATGTATATTCTTCCAAGGACGTCAGTTTCACATCTGCTATCAATTTCGCGTCCACCGGTTAAGAAAAAAGACAAAACAAGTTATAAATAAATATTGTGTTGTGTTAAGAAAAAAAGTTTAAAAGAATAATAAAAACAAATTTTTATTAATCATCGAATTACAATTCTTTCAAAACTCACAATCTAATTTACTAAACATTCAAATAAATATTATTCGGCAAATTATTTGATATAAGTAATACAATTAAATTAAAAATAATTATATATTTTTTGATAGAATTAAAAAACTCTCTTTTCCGATAGACGATTTTTTGGGTTGACAAACTATCCTGGAAGGAAACCGGTGCTGCGCATAGTAGTGTCAGGATCAAATTATTGTTATGGCTGGCAGGATATCTTTCTAAACGCATTGTATACACAACGTATATTATACGCAATTTTGAAGAGTTGTTCTCCGCCGTGCTGTCGCCTTCCATACATGAGTCCATCGCACGCCGCTTTGGTTTCTTTTTTCAAATTAGGCATAAACCCACTATCAACGAATCCATGAACAAATCCTTTAGTAATTTGTTTACGTCGTTCGTTTAGTAACCAACGGGTTGGTCTAGTCTAGAAGAAAAGTCGTCGCCGCAAGTCAGCTGTTTACCTGACTTTTCGACAGCTTTTCTGACAGCTGATTTTCGGAGATGGAGGTTCCTAGTTAAAATCCTAGTATATAGTATAATTGGTTCTTTTATACGAATTTGAATACTAGACAGTGGTTACCAATGTACTTTGATGGTTGGGGGTCAATTAACCATACTCTCTCAGCAATGGTCGGCCTGGGTATGTACGAGACTACAGCTCATTTAAACGTCATACATATCATTGGGTCATGGGGTTGCTTATTGTTCTCAATCGATAAAATTGCAACCTACACGCATTAGGGATAAAACAAAACAAAAATTTGTTTAAGAATTTTTAACAAGTTATTTCACGCTTTTTTTAACATTACACCTGACAATTGTCAATCAAATATTTCCTGATTACGCTTACGATGTGTAAAAATAATGCGCATTTTGCTGTTTGCCCACTCTCACTGCAAGATGGTTCAAGTACACTTCCATAATGCTATTTCGTATCATGTAATATGTCGCCCCAATTACTAGGTTTAGCAGTTTTACAGTAAGTAAATAAAACATTAAAGAGAAAAAACTTTTTCTAAAATATAAAAAATGAAAAATGGACTAGGAGTAGATTATTATTAGCCTTGTTTTTTGCTTAAAAACAATGCGATAAAAAATTAAACTAAAAAATTCAGGAAACAGCAAACTTTACTAGACAGACCTGAACCAAGTAGGCATATTTCAATATTTATTCTGGACCGATTTTCTTTCATTATAAAATTCTGGACAGAGATTACAGATTTCAGAAAAAAAATGTTAAGGGTAGAATAAAGTACACACATTCAGTTTTTTCCCTTTTTCTCTTACAACATCTGAACACACGACATTTTTTTTAAATGCCCGAAAAAACAAGGGCCATCGATTTAACAAAAAAGTTTAAATATTAATGAGTGGGTGACCTAAAGTGAAGTTTGTACCATCCAGTTCACCTCGATTTTCTCGCAAGTATGAGCTTAACAATCGTAATATTTATGGAACGTTCCGAAACAGCAGAACGACTCTCGATAGGGATAACGATAAAGTTTAAATTGAATTTCTTAGAGTATCGCCACCATTCCTAAGTTTTTCACGATTTTTTCGCTAATTTCGGCAGACCAAACAAAACAATTTACAGAACAATCCAGAACAAATGAGAGCTATCATTTAAAGTAAAAACCAAAAAGTATTGAATGCATGGGCTTATACTTGCCACTCCAAATTTTTCTTTGATTTTCTAGCATATTTGAACGGGAAAAACGAAATTTTCGCGAAATGATCCGGAACAAACGAAGGGCTGTCAATCTATGTAAAAAACTTTAAAATATTGAGTCGAGGGGGATTAGAGTGACATTAGCACCACCCAGTTCTTCTCGATTTCTCGCTTACTTGAAAGGAACTAACAAAATATTTTGCGAGACCATCCAAAACAAACGAAGGTCTGTCCCTGAAGTCCAAAAAAAATTTAAAAAGTTGAGCGGGGGGAGGCCAGTGTGAAGTTAGCCCCTCACGGAGTTTTTTCACTTATTTGGACGGAACAAACAAAACATTTTCCGGAATAATCCGGTAGAAACGTAGACCGATCAATTTTACAAGTTAATTTTTGAAATTTTTGTATGGGGGCCAACTTTACAGTCCTGGTTTGAACTTCTACAGGTTTAGCTAAGTAAAACAAGGAGTGGGGTGGTTTACAACTGCCTTCCTTGCCGAGTTGAAAAGCTTATCAATATGCCAGGCCGTCTAAAAAGCACCTATTTTCCACCCTGCAAATGATACACCTCACGTTATTCACCACAGGGTCTGGCTGCATAATGAAATTCATTGCGCTCAGAGGAGATATAACTCTGACAAGTATCTTTTACACTTGTACCTCTTCTGTTCTTAAATACTTCAGTCATATGTTTGGCTTACCATGTGATAAAAACAAAACTAAATTTTTTTTAGTCCTGAAACAAGGAAATCGAGTGCAAATAATTTAACACTCCACCTGCCTGTTATGTGCAACCCCTTACAGTACTATTATTTTATTAAAGGCAGTTGCCTCTGACAATCAAAACATGCATTTTATTCGTCACTTGGGCGAGTAAATTTAAATCGATAATTCAAAGGATACCCACATCGAGAAAATGTTTCCAAACGGCGAAAATATTTTTACAAAAGATAATAAATTGATAAGAGAGTAGATTAGTCGATTTTTTTAAAGTAAATTCAGTACACTCGCAAATGTCCAACACGAGTCCTGAAAGTGTAGGTCAACAGAGACTGTAATTTCCCGATACTGAAGAAGCTTACTGAAATTAATCATTAGCAAAAACAAACCCCTGTTATTTATTTTTTGATTTTTGTAAAGCTTTTGACCGTGTCCCGTATGATTTGCCCATAAAAAAATTGAGGTGTATGGTATTAGAGGGACATCAGAGGGTCGAATTGCCATCCAATCATTGCAAAGTTAAAACAAAATACACATAAAATCTTTTACAAGTTAAAAGGGGAGTTCAACGAGTTAGAATTTTAAGACCCTTGTTATTTTTAATTTTTGTTCACGATCTCGCTGAATTTCTTGGCTCCTTCAATGTTATATTATTTGCTGATGATACGATAATATCTTTCGAAGATGAAAACTATGAACAAGGTTTAAAACTAAAGAAGCTTGAAGTAAGGTTATAGACTGGATGCAATAAATAATCTAGTTCTCAACTCAGATAAAACTGTGGCCAAATGCTTCACTGGTCGTAAGGAAATAAGTAACCAAAGTAAGGATATCTCCATTAATGACAATAAATCAAAATCTTTTGTAACAGGTAAGTTACAAAATGTTTAGAATTAATATTAGGTAGCAAACTATCCTGGGACAGTTGTATTAAGGAACGTGTCTGCTATATAATCAAATCCTACTGCTACGCCCTAAAACGCTTAAAAATAAGGTACTTAGCGTACCAATACCTTTGAGTATTTATCATGTTTACAAATTCTGTTGGATTTGTTTTTAATTTAGTCACACTTAAACTTATTCAAATGTATGTTTAAAAAATCAAATAATGTTCAAATTATTCTGTCATATAATTACTTTTTATCTGGTTTTTTGTTAATTATAATGATTAAAATTTTTAATGATCAACTATCAAGTTGACTTATGAATATGGACACTGTTTACTATTAAGAATTCGTTTCTAATCAGTTGGTCCTAGCATATTGTTTAGCTGTCTTGGTCAAGGTTTCACATAGTTTTTCTTGGCCTCTCCAAGTGAATGCCTTGTCTGTCTCCTTTTTGTCTTCTGTGCAATAGTATAACCTTCCAGTTCCTTATCCCAAGCATTTTGACTTGTCAAAAATAATGTACATTATTTTACGTAACAATAAGGTTTATTTATTTAATTATTTGTAATATTGATTCCTAGGTTGGGTGGTTGGTTGACGATGTAAATAAAGTACTAGAAACCAAAAGAATATCAACAAAAA
The DNA here is from genome assembly GCA_035578175.1 of Catonia carolina. NCBI lineage: Eukaryota > Metazoa > Arthropoda > Insecta > Hemiptera > Achilidae > Catonia > Catonia carolina. Next base: position 10,009,962 of record JAQMRL010000004.1, read on the forward strand.
GTGGCCACCATGGCTTTTACAACACTAAATAATTTAAAAGAAAACGCAGAGAAAAATATCAGGGTTTGGAAGACTAACTGAAAGTTGTTTAGCCGAATAATAATCTTGGAAATGGCCTGTTAAAGGATAAACTTCAACGTGTACAAAACAGCTGGATACGAGAATTATTAATGTATACTTTGTTGAAGATCAAAGATTACCATTACTTGAGGAACAAGAATAAAAATACAAACTATGACTAAGCCGGACTGCATTTCAAATGTTGTAGAAATTTTACTGGCCATCGTACTTTTGTATAATTTATAAAATCATTTTGATTCAGTCACTAAAACATGGAAATATAAACCTAGAGAGAAGCGAGGCTTGGGGAGACCTAAAAAGAGATGAATACTGGAACAGGCCATTGAGCCTAATCCTTAACAGATGATGATGATGGAATCATTTGAACACCGAAAAGACAATGGGTGAATGGTACTCCATTTGAATATTGAACAAATTATGTCGCTTTACAATTACATAATTTTGTCAACTAAGTAAATATTTTAATTGCATTGTCTACTAATTGATCATATTATAGTAATTACAGTCGAACCTCCCTGATTCGAATCTGATGGAACCGGCTGATTTCGATTTACAGAGGTAAAATATTGAAACAAAAAATGTACTTAAAAATTGCGTTTTAATAAAATTCATGTAATTCCATAAAATATTAAATTACAAAAGTCAAAATTATTAATAGACCACCAATTTGATTGAGGAAAGTTTTTTACAAATATTATTTTACTTGTGTTGTTTAGGTCATCAGCCGAAAGGCTGGTTTGAACCTGTAGAGGTTTTACTAAGTAAAACGAGAAGTGAGGTGGCCTTCCTCACTGAACGGAAAAGTACGCGTATCAGCATGCAGGGCCCTTTGCAAAGCACATATTTTCCCCTCTGTAAATGATACCTTTACTTAATTCACCACAGGGTTTACTTAATACTGTGATTAAGAATTAAGGGCATGTTTTGGTATTACAAGCTCTATTAGTACTCAAAAGCAAAAGAATATTCTACTTATAAGAACGATATGACAAATTATTGAAAAAACGACATAAAAAACAGAGTAAAATAAAATCGGGATACGCGTAAACAGTACAACTATACCTACAAACAAAAAGTTAGGTCAGCCTACAGAAAATGAAAAATAAATTGGGTACCGAAAATTTTAGAAATTTTAACGAGTAAAATATTGCTTAATCTAAATGAATACAGCTACGGTATTTTTTTACCCTGTTTGTACGAAAATCATACACCAAAGAAGGAAAGACTGCATTACTAATTTAGCCTAACTAATTTTTTTTTTTTTTGCTTTCGTCTGGTTTCCTCTGACTTAAAAATTAACTGAATTTTCAATATTTCCTGATGCGTATTGAAGCTTTGAACTACGCTTGTTATGCCCTTATTTGGTCGTAAGGTTTTGTGACAATAATGTTTTGTAAGAAGTGTAATTGTTTGTGTTTCTGCCTGGTTTCTTCTAACTCAAAAGTTAACTGTATTTTCAGTTTTTTCTAAAGCTTTTTGTAGTTTTGTACTACGCTTACTGTGTCCTTATTGTCGTGATTTAACGCATGCTTCATTAAAAATCGTGTACAATGTGTAAATTGGAAATTTTGTAATTATTTTATTAATAATGTATAAAAAAATGTATTGTTACAATATATATGACCACGAAACTCTCGAAAAGATTCGAATAGGGAGGTAATTTAATTCATATTAAGGACGATTTTTGAAGGGGATAGCATACAATTATATTCGATTTAGCGAGGATTTCGAATGAGGAGGTTTGACTGTATTTGTAACAATTAGGATATTTTAAATAATTAACTCTAACAAATAAAAAATATACTTTCTTTAATTATTCTGGTTTTACATTGATTTAAAATAAGTACCTATTTAAAATACATGTCAAAATAATAAACAACAAATAATAAATTTTTTTGATGACTGGATTGGATTCCGTCCGAGAACGAATTGTTTTCATACGATGGTCTTGTGTCACGGACGTAGTATGATAGGGACGGAGCATAAATTCAAAAATCTGTGTCTAAAGAGGGGATACGGAAAAAAGAGAAACAGAGAAAAGTGAGCTAGGCCCAACTCCCACTCCAAAGCAAAGACTGAGCTATATTTAATAAGATGCGCGCAGCAGGTATATACTATATATATGCAGATAGCACCTATATACAATGCACGACAAATCTGATATTTTCATTATATTACAAATGCAGTAAAACTTTTCAAAATATTAAAATCATTGTGACAAAAAATTTATATAATTAGAACTCGAGTTATATTCTCACGCACTTATATAATGTGTACTTTGTATAAAATGAAAAAATTCAGGTAAGTATGTGGAATTTAAACCATCTAATAATTTTTAGGGATTTTACAGATTATCATTGTATACAATTGTAATGAACAGATACAATATAAGATTATACATTATACTGTTAAAAATATATAAATAGTTTCTATTTTTATAACAACTTTTTCCCTAACAAGACCATCTTTGAATTTCAAAAGAAACCATTATTAGGGAAAACATGCCAGGGTATTCCCCCGCTTAATTACCCTCGAAATACACTTTTATTGCCTTTCCTTTTTTTTATGACAAACAATGGTTATCAATAATTCTATTACAAGACCTGAAAACTGATTTTTGTTGCTACAAACAATTTTCATTATAAAACTTTTAACCACCGTCAGAGCAACATCTCATTTTATCTTGGTTTTCAAATTTTTTTTAACATTGAACTGCATTTTTTATTAAACGAAAACAGTATATAATAGATAGATAGTAATTTTAATTTATGTAATTGGTGATCAATAAACAATACAATAATCATCTCATAACATATGTATATATTTCTTATACTATTACAATTTCCCTGCATTACAGTTAAATGAGCTATTCCCACTGTATATACAACATATACATGTAACCAAGAGTGTAAGGAGTGGGAGGCGACACTAGCTCGATTTTTAAATTTATACAAACTTCTCTTTCCTCCAAGTGGCGGGAGTTGGACACAGTTTCGTTGCGTGTATTAAGATACGTATGCTCCGTCCCTATCATACTACGTCCGTGTCTTGTGTGGAGAAGTACTAGGGTGAGATGTGAATATCTAACTACAAACATTACAACACGTAGAAGTGGTAAATGCTACAGTACACGTGCCGGTACGACATGGCAACATCGTTTACACTGTTGCAGGTTATAAGTCATAATAGCGGGAACGATGCCGGACGCGAAATTGTCGGTAATTTGTACGAACGCGAAATTGTCGGTAATTCGAAAGGAGTCTGAATTGATAGCACAGTGAATAAAATTGAAAAATGCTCAATTTTCAATATCAGGACAAACCAATACCAAAACTCAGGGTGTAAGTGTAACAAATACCCTATATACTCTCATCAAAGTTGAATATACTCTTCAAATAAGCGATGTATATATATATATATATATATATATATATATATATATATATGTACTACTATCATTTTCGCGTCCATACATTGACAATTTCCTAACAATCTGGAGTCCGAGTGCAATTTGGCGTCCGTATACGGACGCCAAATTGTAATCCTTAATAAAAACTTAATAAAAATTTATTGTGACATGGTTTTCGGACGTAATTTTTTTAAACTAAAGTACATAGTTTGGGGCAACTATATTTATTTTTTGAGAATTTTATTGTTACTCAGAGAGACACAAAAAAATAAATAAATTTTGGTACCGGATGTGAAATGGCGGTGTTTTGAAACTATTTTATACACCGTACCTTGGAGAGTTTCTCACCAGAGTGCTCTCGCTACGCCCCTATGTAAAAATATACGTATATTATGTATATTCTTACAAGGACGGCAGTTTCACATCTGCTATCAATTTCGCGTCCACCGGTTAAGAAAATAGACAAAACAAGTTATAAATAGATATTGTGTTGTGTTAAGAAAAAAAGTTTAAAAGAATAATAAAAACAAATTTTTATTAATCATCGAATTACAATTCTTTCAAAACTCACAATCTAATTTACTAAACATTCAAATAAATATTATTCGGCAAATTATTTGATATAAGTAATACAATTAAATTAAAAATAATTATATATTTTTTGATAGAATTAAAAAACTCTCTTTTCCGATAGACGATTTTTTGGGTTGACAAACTATCCTGGAAGGAAACCGGTGCTGCGCATAGTAGTGTCAGGATTAAATTATTCTTATGGCTGGCAGGATATCTTTCTAAACGCATTGTATACACAACGTATATTATACGCAATTTTGAAGAGTTGTTCTCCGCCGTGCTGTCACCTTCCATACATGAGTCCATCGCACACCGCTTTGGTTTCTTTTTTCAAATTAGGCATAAACCCACTATCAACGAATCCATGAACAAATCCTTTAGTAATTTGTTTACGTCGTTCGTTTAGTAACCAACGGGTTGGTCTAGTCTAGAAGAAAAGTCGTCGCCGCAAGTCAGCTGTTTAGCTGACTTTTCGACAGCTTTTCTGACAGCTGATTTTCGGAGATGGAGGTTCCTAGTTTAAATCCTAGTATATAGTATAATTGGTTCTTTTATACGAATTTGAATACTAGACAGTGGTTACCAATGTACGTTGATGGTTGGGGGTCAATTAACCATACTCTCTCAGGAATGGTCGGCCTGGGTATGTACGAGACTACAGCTCATTTAAACGTCATACATATCATTGGGTCATGGGGTTGCTTATTGTTCTCAATCGAACAAATTGCAACCTACACGCATTAGGGATAAAACAAAACAAAAATTTGTTTAAGAATTTTTAACATGTTATTTCACGCTTTTTTAACATTACACCACCTGACAATTGTCAATAAAATATTTCCTTATTACGCTTACGATGTGTAAAAAGAATGCGCATTTTGCTGTTTGCCCACTCTCACTGCAAAATGGTTCAAGTACACTTCCATAATGCTATTTCGTATCATGTAATATGTCGCCCCAATTACTAGGTTTAGCAGTTTTACAGTAAGTAAATAAAACATTAAAGAGAAAAAACTTTTTCTAAAATATAAAAAATTAAAAATGGACTAGGAGTAGATTATTATTAACCTTGTTTTTTGCTTAAAAACAATGCGATAAAAAATTAAACTAAGAAATTCGGGAAATAGCAAACTTTACTAGACAGACCTGAACAAAGTAGGCATATTTTAATATTTATTCTGGACCGATTTTCTTTCATTATAAAATTCTGGACAGAGATTACAGATTTCAGAAAAAAAATGTTAAGGGTAGAATAAAGTACACCCATTCAGTTTTTTCCCTTTTTCTCTTACAACATCTGAACAAACGACATTTTTTTTAAATGCCCGGAAAAAACAAGGGCCATCGATTTAGACAAAAAAGTTTAAATATTAATGAGTGGGTGACCTAAAGTGAAGTTTGTACCATCCAGTTCACCTCGATTTTCTCGCGAGTATGAGCTTAACAATCGTAATATTTATGGAACGTTCCAAAACAGCAAAACGACTCTCGATAGGGATAACGATAAAGTTTAAATTGAATTTCTTAGAGTATCGCCACCATTCCTAAGTTTTTCACGATTTTTTTCGCTAATTTCGGCAGACCAAACAAAACAATTTACAGAACAATCCAGAACAAATGAGAGCTATCATTTAAAGTAAAAACCAAAAAGTATTGAATGCATGGGCTTATACTTGCCACTCCAAATTTTTCTTTGATTTTCTAGCATATTTGAACGGGAAAAACGAAATTTTCGCGAAATGATCCGGTACAAACGAAGGGCTGTCAATCTATGTAAAAAAACTTTAAAATATTGAGTCGAGGGGGATTAGAGTGACATTAGCACCACCCAGTTCTTCTCGATTTCTCGCTTACTTGAAAGGAACTAAAAAAATATTTTGCGAGACCATCCGAAACAAACGAAGGTCTGTCCCTGAAGTCCAAAAAAAATTTAAAAAGTTGAGCGGGAGGAGGCCAGTGTGAAGTTAGCCCCTCCCGGCGTTTTTTCACTTATTTGGACGGAACAAACAAAACATTTTCCGGAATAATCCGGTAGAAACGTAGACCGATCAATTTTACAAGTTAATTTTTGAAATTTTTGTATGGGGGCCAACTTTACAGTCCTGGTTTGAACTTCTACAGGTTTAGCTAAGTAAAACAAGGAGTGGGGTGGTTTACAATTGCCTTCATCGCCGAGTTGAAAAGCTTATCAATATGCCAGGCCGTCTAAAAAGCACCTATTTTCCACCCTGCAAATGACACACCTCACGTTATTCACCACAGGGTCTGGCTGCATAATGAAATTCATTGCGCTCAGAGGAGATATAACTCTGACAAGTATCTTTTACACTTGTACCTCTTCTGTTCTTAAATACTTCAGTCATATGTTTGGCTTACCATGTGATAAAAAAAAACTAAATTTTTTTTAGTCCTGAAACAAGCAAATCGAGTGCAAATAATTTAACACTCCACCTGCCTGTTATGTGCAACCCCTTACAGTACTATTATTTTATTAAAGGCAGTTGCCTCTGACAATCAAAACATGCATTTTATTCGTCACTTGGGCGAGTAAATTTAAATCGATAATTCAAAGGATACCCACATCGAGAAAATGTTTCCAAACGGCGAAAATATTTTTACAAAAGATAATAAATTGATAAGAGAGTAGATTAGTCGATTTTTTTAAAGTAAATTCAGTACACTCGCAAATGTCCAACACGAGTCCTGAAAGTGTAGGTCAACAGAGACTGTAATTTCCCGATACTGAAGAAGCTTACTGAAATTAATCATTAGCAAAAACAAACCCCTGTTATTTATTTTTTGTTTTTGTAAAGCTTTTGACCGTGTCCCGTATGATTTGCCCATAAAAAAATTGAGGTGTATGGTATTAGAGGGACATCAGAGGGTCGAATTGCCATCCAATCATTGCAAAGTTAAAACAAAATACACATAAAATTTTATACAAGTTAAAAGGGGAGTTCAACGAGTTAGAATTTTAAGACCCTTGCTATTTTTAATTTTTGTTAACGATCTCGCTGAATTTCTTGGCTCCTTCAATGTTATATTATTTGCTGAAGATACGATAATATCTTTCGAAGATGAAAACTATGAACAAGGTTTAAAACTAAAGAAGCTTGAAGTAAGGTTATAGACTGGATGCAATAAATAATCTTGTTCTCAACTCAGATAAAACTGTGGCCAAATGCTTCACTGGTCGTAAGGAAATAAGTAACCAAAGTAAGGATATCTCCATTAATGACAATATATCAAAATCTTTTGTAACAGGTAAGTTACAAAATTTTTAGAATTAATATTAGGTAGCAAACTATCCTGGGACAGTTGTATTAAGGAACGTGTCTGCTATATAATCAATTCCTACTGCTACGCCCTAAAACGCTTAAAAATAAGGTACTTAGCGTACCAATACCTTTGAGTATTTATCATGTTTACAAATTCTGTTGGATTTGTTTTTAATTTAGTCACACTTAAACTTATTCAAATGTATGTTTAAAAAATCAAATAATGTTCAAATTATTCCGTCATATAATTACTTTTTATCTAGTTTTTTGTTAATTATAATTTGTTTTTAATTTAGTCACACTTAAACTTATTCAAATGTATGTTTAAAAAATCAAATAATGTTCAAATTATTCCGTCATATAATTACTTTTTATCTAGTTTTTTGTTAATTATAATGATTAAAATTTTTAATGATTTTTAATGATCAAGTTGACATGAATATGGACACTGTTTACTATTAAGAATTCGTTTCTAATCAGTTGGTCCTAGCATATTGTTTGGCTGTCTTGGTCAAGGTTTCACATAGTTTTTCTTGGCCTCTCCAAGTGAATGCCTTGTGTCTCCTTTTTGTCTTCTGTGCAATAGTATAACCTTCCAGTTCCTTATCCCAAGCATTTTGACTTGTCAAAAATAATGTACATTATTTTACGTAACAATAAGGTTTATTTATTTCATTATTTGTAATATTGATTCCTAGATTGGGTGGTTGGTTGACGATGTAAATAAAGTACTAGAAACCAAAAGAATATCAACAAAAAGTGGCCACCATGGCTTTTACAACACTAAATAATTTAAAAGAAAACGCAGAGAAAAATATCAGGGTTTGGAAGACTGACTGAAAGTTGTTTAGCCGAAAAAAAATCTTGGAAATGGCCTGTTAAAGGATAACCTTCAACGTGTACAAAACAGCTGGATACGAGAATTATTAGTGTAATGTATACTTTGTTGAAGATCAAAGATTACCATTACTTGAGGAACAAGAATAAAAATACAAACTATGACTAAGCCGGACTGCATTTCAAATGTTGTAGAAATTTTACTGGCCAAAGTACTTTTGTATAATTTATAAAATCATTTTGATTCAGTCACTAAAACATGCAAATATAAACCTAGAGAGAAGCGAGGCTTGGGAAGACCTAAAAAGAGATGAATACTGGAACAGGCCATTGAGCCTAATCCTTAACAGATGATGATGAAATCATTTGAACACCGAAAAGACAATGGGTGAATGGTACTCCATTTGAATATTGAACAAATTATGTCGCTTTACAATTACATAATTTTGTCAACTAAGTAAATATTTTAATTGCATTGTCTACTAATTGATCATATTATAGTAATTACAGTCGAACCTCCCGGATTCGAATCTGATGGAACCGGCTGATTTCGATTTACAGAGGTAAAATATTGAAACAAAAACTGTACTTAAAAATTGCGTTTTAATAAAATTCATGTAATTCCATAAAATATTAAATTACAAAAGTCAAAATTATTAATAGACCACCAATTTGATTGAGGAAAGTTTTTTACAAATATTATTTTACTTGTGTTGTTTAGATCATCAGCCGAAAGGCTGGTTTGAACCTGTAGAGGTTTTACTAAGTAAAACGAGAAGTGAGGTGGCCTTCCTCACTGAACGGAAAAGTACGCGTATCAGCATGCAGGGCCCTTTGCAAAGCACATATTTTCCCCTCTGTAAATGATACCTTTACTTCATTCACCACAGGGTTTACTTAATACTGTGATTAAGAATTAAGGGCATGTTTTGGTATTACAAGCTCCATTAGTACTCAAAAGCAAAAGAATATTCTACTTATAAGAACGATATGACAAATTATTGAAAAAACGACATAAAAAACAGAGTAAAATAAAATCGGGATACGCGTAAACAGTACAACTATACCTACAAACAAAAAGTTAGGTCAGCCTACAGAAAATGAAAAATAAATTGGGTACCGAAAATTTTAGAAATTTTAACGAGTAAAATATTGCTTAATCTGAATGAATACAGCTACGGTATTTTTTACCCTGTTAGTACGAAAATCATACACCAAAGAAGGAAAGACTGCATTACTAATTTAGCCTAACTAATTTTTTTTTTGCTTTCGTCTGGTTTCCTCTGACTTAAAAATTAACTGAATTTTCAATATTTCCTGATGCGTATTGAAGCTTTGAACTACGCTTGTTATGCCCTTATTTGGTCGTAAGGTTTTGTGACAATAATGTTTTGTAAGTGTAATTGTTTGTGTTTCTGCCTGGTTTCTTCTAACTCAAAAGTTAACTGTATTTTCAGTTTTTTCTAAAGCTTTTTGTAGTTTTGTACTACGCTTACTGTGTCCTTATTGTCGTGATTTAACGCATGCTTCATTAAAAATCGTGTACAATGTGTAAATTGGAAATTTTGTAATTATTTTATTAATAATGTATAAAAAAATGTATTGTTACAATATATATGACCACGAAACTCTCGAAAATTTTCGAATAGGGAGGTAATTTAATTCATATTAAGGACGATTTTTGAAGGGGATAGCATACAATTATATTCGATTTAGGGAGGATTTCGAATGAGGAGGTTTGACTGTATTTGTAACAATTAGGATATTTTAAATAATTAACTCTAACAAATAAAAAATATACTTTCTTTAATTATTCTGGTTTTACATTGATTAAAAATAAGTACCTATTTAAAATACATGTCAAAATAATAAACAACAAATAAATTATTTTGATGACTGGATTGGATTCCGTCCGAGAACGAATTGTTTTCATACGATGGTCTTGTGTGGAGAAGTACTAGGGTGAGATGTGAATATCTAACTACAATCATTACAACACGTAGAAGTGGCAAATGCTACAGTACACGTGCCGGTACGACATGGCAACATCGTTTACACTGTTGCAGGCTATAAGTCATAATAGCGGGAACGATGCCGGACGCGAAATTGTCGGTAATTTGTACGAACGCGAAATTGTCGGTAATTCGAAAGGAGTCTGAATTGATAGCACAGTGAATAAAATTGAAAAATGCTCAATTTTCAATATCAGGACAAACCAATACCAAAACTCAGGGTGTAAGTGTAACAAATACCCTATATACTCTCATCAAAGTTGAATATACTCTTCAAATAAGCGATGTGCGAAATGCACGCTTTTTGAAAAGACGCGGAATTGTTAGCGGGATGTATATATATATATATATATATATATAATGGCCGGAAAGGCTGGTCTAAGATAAATTTGAGAGAAAGATCCTCCGCAAGATAATGGATCCGAAGATAGACGAACAATATAGGTTACGAGGTCGAGAAGAACTGTTAATGAAACTATTAACGGAAACTAATTAGAAAAAAAAAATTTAACGAATACCTGTGTAGATGGATGACAACCGGTTGAAGAAGCAAATTTTTAAGGCACTAAACAGTAGACCTATGGTGTTTGACACAGAGGTCAGAAAAGATATAAACAAACTGGAATAAACCGAAAAAAGTTAATGAATCAAACCAAATTCAGACAACTAATTACGAAATTTAATGAAGAGCAAAATCAGATAAGTGGCCGGACAGAAGAAAGGAGAAAAGCGTACAGTGAGCGAATGCTGAAAATGTGGGCTGCAAAAAGAGCTTACAGAAACGTCTAAAATCTCCTCACATTGTCTAAAATTGGCCTTTAACTAGAAAGAACATAAATAAATTAAATAAGTTTCTAAATCAATAAATATATCAATAAAACATCTGTTATGAAACACTCACACTAGATATTTCATAATGAGCAGTAAACAATGCCAAATGAAAAAAATAACCTAATTTTATTTTAATCATGAGTGAATGACACTAATGAAATATTACCCATTAATCTATTCCATTTAAAAATAAAGTGTATCACTAATTGAAGCTAAACTAAACTCTGCACACAAATGTTAGAGATAAAACATCACATTTACACTAAAACGGGAAACAATCCGATACAGCAAAATCTTTGACTTCGCTTGGAGAGGGGCCTAACGTGGAGGACTAACAAACTGAGCAAAAAAGTAGCGACATCTCAAATACGAACAGTGGTACTGAATGTTTAACGGGAAATGTAAACTGTCGGCCCAAAATAAGTTAATACCGTTGTTTAGGTCATGAGCAGAAAGGCTGGTTTGAACCTGTATTGGCGAGAAAGGTGGTTTACCGGTTACTTCCGCACTAAGTGGAAAAGTGCGCTTATCAGCATGTCGGGCCCTCTGAAAACCACATATTTTCCACTCTGCAAATGACACTTTCACTTCATTCACCACAGGGTCTGGCTGTATAATGAAATGCATTACTTTCAGAGTAGATAACTGATTAGTGTCTTTTACACCTCTACCTCTTCTGTTCTTAAATGATTCAGTCATTTAATTGGCTGACCATGTGATAAGAAAGAGAACTATTAATTTTAGCCCTACAACGAACAGATTGAGTGTAAATAATCTGACACTCCACCTGTCTGTTATGGACAGAAGTTAATACCATAATTTATAAAACAGTGGTCAATCCATACGGGATGTATCCCGTATGTCCTCAACTCTAGGGTACAAGTCACAGTGCTAGTGATACAATTCAGACGTTTTAATGAGAAATACTTGGAAACCACAAACTCACCTTGGTACATATCCAACACTATCATAGGCCTAGACAGCACTCGAGTATTCCCGCACCACAAAAAGAAATTCATAAGTTTTGCACCAGATACCAAACACGACTTGGAAACCACCGGAATCCAGAAGCCATCAGTTTAAACTGCACAGACTACACCCTACACATTTATTTTACTTCGTTCACGTCAACGACAAAACAACAAATTTCAAATCAGGCCACCTCCGTGGCGTAGTGACTAGCTCTCCGTCCTACAAAGAGAAAGGTCCCGGGTTCGCTTCCCGGCTAGGGTCTGGAAAGTTTAAAGAGTCAAAACCCAACTTACTGTCCCGAAACCCGCAGTAGGCGCTTATGACCAAGCTGCTGATGTAACTTTAAAAACAAAATAAAAAAATACAAATCGATAGTAATACCAGGGGCACTGTTCACTGCAAGACTAATATTCACAACACTTTTACTCATTCATCTAGAAGACCAGGTCGTCGATTCACGGGAGCTCAAAACATTCTTATGACGCATGGATTAAATAAACCGATGTTAAAAATTCATTATTCCTGTTTTCATGAAAATTGGTATACCGGAAGAAGTAGTTTATTTGCGATATTTTTACATTTTAGGATTTTCTCAAAAATGGCTCTCAGGTTTTTTTTTAAACTCACCTCATTTACTAAAAGTTTTCTGTTCTGCAATGTCTGCTGACATACTTGTGGGAGGGGGGCTGTGCTGCATGGTAAAAAACAAATAGTTTTTATTTTTAAGATTAAGGCCTTAATAAGCAGTTGACATCAAAGAGTATATTATCAAATAAGTTATACAAAATTAAACAGACAACTTTCATTTCAAGTATTATTTCTTACAAAGCTTAGTTAACGCCAGTTAGAAATTTACGGTATTTTTTAAGTCCTATACAGGTTGATATGCATTGTCAATCACTCATGATTAAAATTAGGTCATGTTTTGCATTTCACATTGTTTAGCCTACTCATGATTAAACATTGGTTAAAAAGTTTCATTATTTACATTGGCCAGAGAATATCGTGTGTTTCACTACAGATTTGTTTTAAATTAACCTATTTTAAATAATTTAAGGGTAATTTATAACTAGTATTTGAATAATAGTTGTTCATAAGTTTAAAAGAAGTTGTTTATTAATCTACTTACTATGACTAGATCCCGAAAGTGTTGCAATACACAAAATTTTATAAACATAATTTTATAAATTTTTAACATTACAAATTTAAATGCAATTACCTGCTTTAACAAATGCAGACAGAATAGTTACGGTAAGAACTAACAATTTAAAAATCCAGAATAAAATACCCATCATACATAAAATTCCTTAATTTTTCAGCCAAAGTAGATTCATTAATTTTGATAATTGTTGGAAACGAACATCTGATGAAATTTTTAATAAATTGATTTTAGTCGTATCATATTCTTCAAAATTTCTTCTTTAAGGTGATATAATTTTTATTTGCGTTAAAATTAGTATTTTTAGAGAAAATATTTTTTGCCAATATTCTAACGAAATTACCAAATTTTCTTAGAATTATAGTGAAATCATTTCTTTTTGTGTTTAGTTCATTTTTGAGTTATTGGTCTGGAAATATATTTTTTTTATTATTCAATTTGGTATTTTATTATGTGGTTTTCCTTGTATACAATAAATTAATATTCTCAGCTGTGTATTGTTTTTTTAAATTTATTTATTTAAACTCTTTCAGACAAGTCCAAAACATGGTAACGTTTCAGGCGCCTAACTTCTTCTGCATTGTCTGAAAGATTTTAAATGTACATAAAATTTTAGTAAAAAGTATTCCATATTGTAAAATGTAAATATCTTTGTACATTTTAATTTTCTCTTTTAACACATGAATAATTGATATAATGAGAAGTAACTTACTCAGGGTAATGAGGCCTCAACTTGTGATTTGTAAATTCAAAAGATTTGTTTATAGTTTATTTTTAAACTGATTGCAAATAATATTATTAAAAAAATTAAAAAAAATAATTTAAACCGCTGTGGACTTATGGGTTACCGCTTTGAGACCAGCTGGAAAATCGAACCTTGCTATTATCCAGCGATTCCAGTCGAAAGTTTTACGAATTATAACAAATGCTCGATGGTATGTGAAAAATGGTGTGTTGCATAGGAACTTATGTATCAACACCGTGAAAGAAGAAATTACGCAGCTAAGTTCTAAATATCAAGTAAAATTCTCAGATCACCCAAATACTTTGGCGCTTAATTTACTTGATAATAGCGAAGACGTAACACGACTAAAACGAATAAAATTGCTTGACCTTCCATTTAGATTTACCGACTAACCTACATTGTAAATAATTATATTCCATATCAACATTAACATCATCTCTATCAACATCTTCTTCCTTTACGTATTCTGCTATCACCGCTATTAATTTTGTTACCTTTTCTATTACTGTTATTCATGTTTTATCTATACTCTGTCCAATAGTTGGAAGATACCATTACTGGTCAGAGCGCTGTTACATTCTGTGTTGAAAACATGACCCACGCTATGGAAATATAAGTTGATCTTATTGTAGGCTATACGAGTATTATACTTATGATTGAAACAAATTACGTTAGTAGGTATTTACAGGCCTCAATGCAGCCAAACTCATTAGTATTCATAAAAGAAGCCTATAGTAGCCTATAGTGGCCTAAACATTCGAACATGTTTAGGCCATTATAGGCCATTACCTGAATGCAGCCAAAACTCATTAGCATAATTGTGGCCTATGCAAGGTAGATAAGTCTGTTACCTGAAGGCAGCCAAACTCATTACTATTCATAAACGAAGCCTATGTTGAAGCCTATAGTGGCCTAAACACAAGTTCGTTTGTTTAGATAATAATATTCAATCTTGGAACCATCAGTATACATAAATCAATGTCATTTCACAAAAACAAGTCATTAATTACTCGGACCTCTCTGTTCTGTAGCCCCAAGTGAAATGCCATTGAGACTCACTGCAGCGTTCTAAAATATGGTGTGGATGTGTAACAATTTTTTACCCCCTCCACTTCTCAATGTAGTAGTCAAGTTAAACCTGTTTCTTAAATGTCAAGGTGAACTTGTATTACTTATACATAATTCAAGTTTAACCTGTTTCTTAAATGTTAAGGTGAACTAGTATTACTTATACATAATACATGTTTATCCTGTTTCTTAAATGTCAAGGTGTACTAGAATTGTTGTAGTAATAGTTGAATCGAATGACTACACTCAACTATACAATAAGTATAAAAAACGTATAAATAAAGGAAACACATCTCTAAAGAATCATTTCTTGTGTATTCAAGTAACAATGTTTATTCCCAATGCCGAAGTTCTTCTCGCTCTTGAAGGTCGAGTCATTTCTTTGCGGTACACCTTCACTGATCAAGATGTCTGTGATCTATTGGTTTTCTTCGCTGATATGAAACCGAGCGTTATAGATGATCTGGTCTACTATGGCGTTCAATTAGCAAGTAACATTAAGTGGTATATTGCGGTGCACGTTGAAATGGAGAAAGTTGTTTACCATGAGGAGGGAGCGGAACCAACAACTATTGTTCAGACAGCTGTTTTTCACGGTAAGACTAGACAGTTAATTAATGTTGAAGTCAACATCCCTGAAATGGACCAACAATACGAAGATGCGATTCAAAAAATTCATTGTAGTATTGAGTCTTATACATCTAGAGGCAGTGGCTGGAGAGTAAAGAGAATTGTAATGTGCGACATACACATTGTACAATATTGTCCACTCTACGGAGCCGGATCTTATTTACCAACCCCAAAAAAGATTCTAGACCGCCAAGCTGTTATAAACATTAAAAATGACAATGATAGCATGTGTTTTGTTTGGTCAATTCTAGAGTATATTTACCAACAACCAAACCGTCCCAAAAAAGTAGGTTGGTACAAAAGATATTTAAATTATCTAAACCTTGACGGTATCAGTTTTCCGGTTAAACTAATAGACATACCTAAATTCGAACTCATAAATCCCAATATTTCAGTTAACGTTCTCAGTTATGAATCTGACACTGACATATTTTATCCAGTTTACGTGACAAAATACAGAAACCGCCAACATGTAATACACTTACTTCTCTTACCCGGTCCAACACGTGACTTATATCACTACTGCCTAATAAACACAAAAACAGACATCCGTACCGGTCATCAATACAACGGTCTTTCACGCTTATTAAATCGATCTCAAACAAATTGTCATCAAACAGTTTATTACTGTAACTTTTGTTATCATAGATTTTACACCAAAACAAACCGCGACAAACACATGTTAACCTGTCAAGAGTTTGGGTTACAACGCACAATAATGCCTGATCCCACTGACCCTGTTAAATCTGTAATGAAATTTAGAGAGTTTCGTAAAACTCTTAAAGTCCCTTTCACTATATACGCTGACCTGGAATCATTCATCACGCCTCTACATACCTCACACCCACGTCAAGTAGACGAAAACGGTCGCTCAGTAGCCTTCAATCATCCCACTCATAAACATATTGCAAGCGGCTACTCTTACCTAATTGTTGATGAAGACGGTAATATATTCCGCGGACCCGTCACATACAGAGCTCAAAACGATAATGATAACGTTGTTGAAAAAATGTTGGAACAGTTAATCAATGTTGGCAAAGAACTTGATTACAAGTTAAAAAATTGCATTCCTTTAAACATGACACCTGACGATTACAGAAAATTCGACACTAGCGCACTCTGTATGCTATGTAGTGAACCATTTTCATCACCCTCTGATTACAAGGTCAGACATCACTCACACACTACAGGTAGGTTTCTTGGAGCCGCTCACAATTCATGTAATTTCAAGGCCCCCTACGTCAATCACATCCCAGTTTTTTTTCACAATCTTCGCGGCTACGACAGTCATCATATTGTTCATGCATTAGGTAAATTCAAAGATGTAAAGTTGTCATGCATTGCCAACTCATCTGAAAAATTCATGTCTCTCCAAGTGAACAATTTACGGTTCCTAGACTCTTATCAGTTCCTAGACGACTCACTAGACACACTCGTGGAAAATTTTAAAAACCATTGTGTTGATGCATCAACCACATTTAAACGTTTATCAACCCATTACCAAGACACCAACAAACGTGACTTACTGCTTCGAAAAGGTGTTTATTGTTACGAGTACATGAATGGTGTAAATCGCTTCCATGAAACTCAATTACCCCCTCAAGATGCATTCTTCAGCTCTCTTACACGTTCATCTATTAACGATGCTGATTACCACCATGCACATAATGTTTGGAACTCTTGTAACATACAGAATATGGGTGAGTATCATGACCTGTATCTGGAATGTGACACTATTCTTCTTGCAGACGTTTTTGAAAACTTCCGGACCCTTTCAATGCAGCATTACAACTTAGACCCTTGCCATTTCTACTCTGCTCCCAACATGTCATGGTCAGCCATGTTGAAAATGACCAACGTTTCGCTGGAACTTTTAACTGACATAGATATGCATCAGTTCATCGAAAGAGGCGTTCGTGGGGGAGTGGCTCAAATTCCAAAAAGGTTTGCAACAGCCAACAACAGTTCCTTCCCCGAACAATACAATGCAGATGCTCCTACTACATGGATCCAGTACCTCGATTGCGTAAATCTCTACGGTCATGCAATGTCACAACCACTCCCCAGCGGTGATTTCAAGTGGGTGGATCAAGAAGAAATTCCCAAATTTGACTGGACCACAATCCCCTCGGATTCACCCACAGGTTATATTTTAGAGGTTGATCTAGAATATCCTAAACAACTACACGATCATCACCGTGATTACCCGTTGGCTCCGGAGAACAGAGTACCACCGAAACTCTCCCCCTACCTTAAAAAACATTCAAAGCAGCTTAGCAAGCAACCCAAACTTCTTACCACATTGTATGACAAAGAAAAGTATGTGGTCCATTATCGTACACTACAGCTCTATCTTTCACTAGGTCTGCGTTTAAAAAAAGTCCACCGCGTGATCCAATTCAAACAGTCTGATTGGCTTTCTCCATACATTGAATTCAACGCGAACCTTCGAAAAAATGCCAGTAATGACTTTGAGTCCCGTTTCTTCAAGCTTCTAAACAATGCGGTGTATGGTAAATCCCTGGAAAACGTTCGCAAACATACTGATTTCAAACTTGTAAATAATTCAAAAAAACTTGATAAATGGATCACCCAACCCCGCATGAAACGGTGGTTCACCTACAATCCAGAAGTTGTGGGTATTGCCCTAAACAAAGCACAAGTTACGCTGAACCGTCCAATCTACATAGGGTTTACTATTCTTGACCTAAGCAAATATATAATGTTCAACTTTCATTACAATTACGCAAAGGCTAGGTACGGTGACAATATTCGCCTTCTCATGACTGATACTGATTCTTTAATGTATGAGGTGCAATCAACAAACGTTTACGACGACATGAAAGATCATTTGAGTCTCTTTGATACCTCCAACTTTCCACCATCTCACGATTGTTACAGCACAATTAACAAGAAGAAAGTTGGTACTTTTGCTGATGAAACGCATGGAGTACCAATCAAACAGTTTGTCGGGCTCCGTGCCAAGATGTACAGTTTTGTTACACAAGATGGTGAAAAGCGCGTCGCAAAAGGTGTCAACCGGGTCTGTATCAAAAAAGACTTAATACATCAGTCATACTTGGACTGTTTATTACGCAGGAAACTGACTTACACAAAAAGTTCTTCCATTCGAAGCAGATTACATGAAATTTTTACTATAGACGTCAACAAGCTCTCTCTCTCACCGTTTGATGACAAACGATACGTATTGGAGGACGGACTAGATACACTACCTTACGGTCATTATTCGCTCGACGAACTCCATTCATGCCCGCCTGCAAAACGTGTTCGCACTGATCTTGACGTAGCGGGACCTTCCTCGCGACACGACTAACTGTTACGCAACAGTCAGTTGACCTTGACCATAAGGGTATAAAAAGCGTAGTTTTCTATCGAATCAGCTCACTTCATTTTACATTATGACGCAGTTAAGGACTGACATTTTAATGCAACGTTTCAACACGATTGCAGAAACTTCCTATCCCACCATTAAAAAGGTGCAAGAACTTTTACCCTCCATGCCGTACCGCATTGAGACTATGGAAAAATTAGTCACGCGATATGGTCCTACTTTATATTTAACGTTGTCCACCCCTATTGATACTGTAGCGTTCGGTGTTTATTTACCAGCTGTCTATTATAACCGGTTTACAGAGACTGAAGTGGCCGTTTTGGCTACATCCGGGTTGTGTCTCGTTAAAAACGATACAAACGATTTGAGACTGTCTAAAAATTAACCCAAATACAGACTATATATAAAAAAAGAATCTCATCATACTTTTTTAGAAACATGACTGACATTCGTTCTGGTATTGCAAACGAACTGCATAAGCAGGCGCGTAAAAATTTTCCTAGGAGAACAATAACGTTAAAAGGTAGACACGATCTGTACCAGGCCGATCTTGTGGAAATGGGTAAATATGCAAAATTAAATAAAAATTTCAATTACATTCTAACCATTATTAATTGTTTTACCAAAGTCGCAGACGCAATTCCGATAAAAAGAAAAACGGGTGTAATGGTAGCAAACGCATTAAGACCGTTTTTAAAATCTCACCCGATGCGTAATTTACAAACGGATGACGGTAAAGAATTTTTCAATGTTCATGTACAAAATCTAATAAAACAATTCGGAATCAATCATTACGCTACGTTTTCTGAGAAGAAGGCTGCCATAGTTGAACGGTTCAATAGAACATTAAAAACACAAATGTGGCGTGTGTTCACCAAGCAGGGAACTTATAACTGGTTGAAAATATTACCCGGAATTATTGTCAAATACAACAACACTTTTCACAGATCTATCGGAATGAAACCGAATCAAGTTAACCTTCATAATGAAAAACAAGTCATGGATCGGTTAAACATTGTACCTAAACGATGGGTGGGTAAGATAAGAAAGGAATTTAAAGTCGGTGATAAAGTACGCATTAGTAAACATAAGATGGTTTTTACTAAGGGATACTTACCTAACTGGACTAATGAGGTGTTCACCGTATACAAAATACAACCGACTTTACCCATAACGTACCTTCTCGCCGACAGTAGGGGAGAAATACTAAAAGGTGGCTTCTATGGTTACGAGTTGATGAAAACGAAATACGACGATGTATTCTTGGTGGAAAAGGTGTTACGACGTAAAGGTAACATGATATTAGTCAGATGGTTAGGATACGATACATCACACGACTCGTGGGTAAAAAAAGGTGATATTTTATAAATGCGTGTTTTCACTTTCATTGTCATACAAGACCACTAAAAGGTTATATATTGCACGTACTTAGATACGAACGCTTTGTTCCATTCCCGACTCAAAATGGAGTGCATTCCACAAAAAGAAAAACTAGATTTGATTAATTTTGATAAGTACACCGAGCCTATGAAATCTAAACAAAAAAACCGACATAGTAAACTCCTTCCCAATACGATTAGATGTATAATATGTGGACCCTCAAATTGTGGAAAGACGAACCTACTCTTCAATCTCATCTTTGCTGAAAACGGAGTGAAGTTCAAAAATATATACCTGTTTTCTAAATCGTTAAACCAACCAAAATATCAGTTTTTATCACAGGTAATGAAGGGTATTCCAAAAGTTGGTTATTTCACATTTAATGAAAACGAAAGTGTTTGCCATCCGAGTAAAGCCAGACCTAATTCTCTGATGATATTTGATGACATTGCGTGTGAAAAACATGATAATATACGAAACTATTTTACAATGGGACGTCACAACCATTTGGATACATTTTATTTAGGTCAATCATATAGCAGGATCCCCAAACATTTGATCAGAGACAATACCAATTTGATTGTTGTATTTAAACAAGACGATTTAAATTTACAACATATTCATTCGGATCATGTAAACTCAGACCTATCGTTTAATAAATTTAAAGAAATCTGCAAAATGGCGTGGAAAAATGATGGTGGCAATTTTCTCGTAGTTGACAAAGACAGTGACATCAATGAAGGACGGTTTCGCGTAGGTTTTGATAAGTTTATTCGGGTATAAATAGAAGCGATCTATTGGCTTTTCGGGTTTTTTTTGTAAAATGGATAAGAAACAGATGTCGATCGCGTTACAAATGCAACGCTTAAGGGACAATATTAAACGTAAACATAGATCGTTTACTACAGGCGTGATTGAATCGGATGAGCTTTTGGAGAAACGATTGAAACCGATTGTTGACCCGTTGAAAGAGTTTATCAAGAAATCTGACAACATGCATCCAAAAAAAGAAGAGGTGGTGGATAGTGAGGAGGGGAAACAGCCCTGGGATGACACCGAGTTCCCATTCAAACGGTTTAATCCGCACCAAACCAGTACACCTACTTCACATAAAAATAAATCAAGGACGAACCAATCGTTACTGATCGATTCTTTGAGCGATGAAAACCCTACAAAACATTATCTTCACCTGCTCATCACAGACAAGAATAATACGATGGATCATGTTTACGGTGTATACTTGAAAGACGACAAGTTGATGATTGGTGATAAACAAGTCAATTTCGGTCATATGAAATTGATAATAGGCAAAGAAAATTATGAGCTTACGGCTGGTCTGCACTCACTCATCTTTGAGAGGGAACCAAGCGCCTCGTATACAACTGATGACCTTGACATATATCGCAAAATATTATTGCAAACAAACGCCTATCGTCAAGGTTACGACCCGAAGCGACAAATAAACTCTAATCGTGGTTACAAATATATGCATATAATCAAACCGCTTTTTAACAAAACCACACCTCTTGTTCCTGCTGAAGGAAGTGGGATGGTCATGACAAGTGATCGTGTTCAGTATGTGCATTGGGATGATGTAAACGAATTGTGTGACCAGTTGCGGTTGTTGTTAGCCTCCGAAAGGGCGGGAAATTTTGGACATACAAATGAAATCCAATCTATTATAGAGGAGCTACGAGAAAGCGGTGTTATAAAAGGCGGTGCGTTGAAACGAAATCGACACTATTAAAAAAAAATGAGTATCGACAAGTTTGGTCACTCGAATAGATGGCGGGATGGCGGAAGCGGTGGGGGTGATCGATATCATCATATTCTAAGCCAGCCCGGGGGGTTTGCTTTAAAACTGACTAAAGATGGGGACTTAGACGCGGCGGGAAAACGATTATCAAATTTAAATTTTCCAATATCTAATACGGACGCCGTACGTAAAATGGATTGTATCACACTCGATCCAAACTTGACATCCACCGTCGATATGAAAAAAAGAAAAATTATAAACGTAGCAGATCCTGAATCAGATAGTGACGCTATCAATTTGCGTGCCATGAAACGAGCCTGTCTAACAACAGATCTACAACTCGACGATCAAGTTTACAACGCAAACTTCATGAGAGTAAAAAATGTTGGAGAACCTCTTGAAAACAACGATGTAGTGTCTGTGCAGTACCTTTCAAAAAACTATGCCACTAAGGCAGACATGCGATCGACACTAGATGTTGCATCAGCAGCAACAGCTGCAGTAACAGCAAGTCTTGATTCAACAGCCGCGGCCACAACAGGTGCAGTCGCAACAGATGTTGAGGGAAATCCAGTGTTCAACAATAGACGTTTGACGCAGATAGCTGCACCAGTTGATGATCAAGACGCAGTCACCTTGAAATATTATAAAGAACATACTGCTTTAGATGTTGACTCACAGGCGAAACAAATAGACATGCATAAATACGTGATAAAAAATATAGGCTTACCTGACGACGACGATGATGCTGTAACACTAGGCTTTCTAAACTGGAAATATGCTAAACAGACGGCTCTAGAAAAGGCGATCTTGATTAATGAAGAAAATAAAATAGCGGACGTGAGAAAGTGCAGACTCATCAATGTGGCGACTGGGACGGGTAAAACAGACGCGGTTAATGTTAATCAAGTCAGGGACATTTGTAACGAAGTGTTTGAAACATCTGTGCAAATGGCGATTTATTTGCAAAAACAACAACGTGGTGAAAGAACCGCTTCAGGTGATGTGAACGAATTTAAAAAGCTCACTCAGTCGTTAAAAGACCGACTGCAAGAGTTTAGTGAAACTTTTTCGGTTCCAGGATTTCCAGAGAGGGGTGAAAGGGGTGAGAAAGGTGAAAGGGGGGAACCCGGGGCTAAAGGCGAACCTGGTAGGCCGGGACCGAGAGGTGCACCTGGTGAAGGTATAAAATTTAATTCAAAACTAGATGCATATGACATGCAAGGAAAACGCATTATTAACGTTCCACATCCAATAGGACCGACAGACGCCGTAAACAGAGATTACGTTACGCAAGCCTTAACAAACTTTTTGGACGTTGTAGAGAGATCGCAGCGGCGTAAAATCAGAAGTGTACATGGACCGGAGGCGCTTCCATTGACGCCTGAAGAAGTGGTGGACGATCCAAAAATAGATCAAATAGCCAAAGATTTTTTGGACACGCTGATAAAAATTATTCATCGGCATCAACATTACAAGATGGGACCAGAATTGCAACCAATAGTCGGTCCACAAGGACCTAAAGGTGATAAAGGCCCCCCTGGAAGCCAAGGCCGGCCTGGTCCCGCTGGTAAAGACGGAAAGACTGGTCCTAAAGGTCTTCCAGGGAAAAATGGTGAACAGGGAAGGCCAGGGGAACGAGGCCCTCCCGGTGTACAGGGACCCTCAGGTATAGGTTTCACCTTGGACCAAAACGGTGATTACGATATGAAATCAAAGAGACTTACAAACGTAGGCGCACCATCGATTGGAAACGATGCAGTAATATTATCTTATTTAAACGATAGACTAAACAGTGGCAGCAATATGAAAACTGAACAGCCCACTAGTGGGACTTCATATACTATTAACATGGATGACATTTGAGATTAAAATAATATGATGATTACATCATTTTTTTCCTCAATATAGATGTAAAAAAAGATATATAAGGACGAATAAAAACTATAAATATGTGTGAGAATGTTTGTAAAACGTCAGAAGGGAGCAGGACTGCTTGACGCAATCAGCGAGATCGGTGGTAAGATATTGAATCGTACCATCGACTTATTACCGGTAGAACTACATATTCCTGGTTACCAGTACTGTGGACCCGGTACTAAATTACAGGAGCGGTTGAGACGAGGCGATCAAGGGATAAATAAATTGGATTCAGCGTGTAAAGAACACGATATCGCTTACTCAAAGTATAGTGACAATTCGAATCGGGCAGAGGCTGATAAAGTGTTGATAGAGCAAGCGTGGAAACGAGCTAAAGCAGGTGACGCAAGTGTAGCAGAGAAAGCGGCTGCGTGGACAGTAACAAACCTTATGAAGCTGAAAACTAAATTTGGAGGCAGCTTACGACGACATCGTCGTAAGATGACACGTCGTGGTGTACGCAAACGGAGTCGAAATACCCGTACAGCGTCCGGTCAAGGACTGTATTTGAAAAATTACAAAGGACGCGGTGTATACTTGAAAAACTACAAAGGTCGTGGATTGCAGATACGTAAAAAAAAACTTCCACCCGTTGCCACCGCGCGCGTTAAACGGACATGAACTATTTAAATATGGCAGCCATGTTCCACATTTTCGAGGTGTTTTCATGTTAAACAGACTACCATCACGGGTCCGCAAAAATGAAAGCGGTATAGTAAACTTGGATCAAGACAGTGGACATGGCACGCATTGGGTGTGCTACAAAAAATTTGGCGCCAAAGTTGTATATTATGACAGTTATGGTAACTTACGACCTCCACCAGAGTTGGTACAATATTGGAAAACAGGTGTGGACGGTCATAATATCACTATACAATTTAACTATAAAAAGGAGCAAAAGAAGGTGAACTGTGGCCATTTGTGTTTGAAATTTTTACACGCATAATGTTTTCAATATCTGGACGAGGCTCAATTCTACAATGTGATGTGTTTCCACCCATTGAGCTCGGCAATGAGTATAACTGGGAGATTGGACTAGTCAATCTATCCACTTACAATACGATTCCCAATGTGGAAACGGAAGTCAACGACACTTTTTTTTTTGGTAGTGTAAACGCCTCTTCCCATCAACTACCCGACGCAGAGGGTACAGTGAAAGTGTCCAACGAGCCACCAGATCTATTCAGTGGTCGAGCAACCAAAGTCTATTCGGAAGCAGAACAGCAAATATTGGATAAAGATAAAAACAACGCAGGTGTGACGATTGTCATACCCCAGGGTGCGTACGAGTTGGAAGATTTAGAATCGTACATAAAAGAGACATGTACGCGATCTAACATCCCTTTGAAATTTCATTTAAAAGCTAACAATAATACTTTACATACAGAAATATTCTGTTCACGTCCCATAGATTTCACTCACCCAAACAATTTTTCCTCAATGTTAGGGTTTACAGAACGGGTGCTTGAGCCAGATAAATGGCATGTATCTGATAATGAAGTAAACATTATAAAAGTTAATATTATTAGAGTGTTATGCAATATTGTGCAAGGTTCGTATGATAACGGCAAAGAAACGCATATTTTACACGAATTTCCGTTGGCCGTTGACCCCGGTTATAAATTGTTAGAAACACCTACTAATGTAATATATATGCCGGTAAATGTTAAAAGGTTGCAGTCTATTGTTATCCGCCTGGAGGACCAAGACGGAAATCTCATAAACTTTGCTAACGAAGTAATCTCGTTGCGTTTACATTTACAACGTTCTAGAAATGGGACTAGTAATTTTTCCACGTAAAACATATAAGTATAATAAACACATGAGATCTTATGTCAGTCGAAAACAACCCGTGAACCGGTTAAAACCACATAACTCACATTTTTTAAAATCTTTAGGCTTCCGTGTTTAAGTGACAATGGATGTATTGAATGTTGAAGGAAAAGCTGTTTTTAATGATTTAATTACTAGCTGGGAGTATCATACCCACACTCCTTATGCATCGACCACCTACCAAAATAATGATGAGATAAGAATACCAATACATCAACAAGATGTGTTTACATTGCCCAGTGAGAGTTATCTCTACGTGGAAGGTACGTTATTGGAAAAAGCCAACACGGTGGGAGCAAACTATAAACTAGTGAACAACGCCGTGGCCTTTCTTTTTGATGAGGTACGATTCGAAATAAATGGAATAGAGGTGGACCGAATCAAAAACCCGGGAATCACTTCTACCATTAAAAATTATCTAACGTTAAATGTAAATGATAACTCGTTAGATAACGCTGGGTGGAATCAATCGAAAGGTTCAATCGAAGTAAATGCAACAACCGGTAAGTTTACATTCTGTTATCCGTTAAAATTTCTCTTACCTGTCTTTGATGATTATACGAAAATTACATTACCTGTCAAACAAGAACTAGTACTCTTACGAGCTCCCAATGATAATGATGCTGTCCTATTACCTGATGGAAAAACAAGTTTTCTATTGACCTTGACAAAACTTCATTGGAAAATTCCTTACATTCGTGTCAATGATGTTACGCGTTTGAACTTGTTAAAACTTGTTGAATCTGACAAACCTGTTCAGATGCCCTTTAGGAGATGGGAACTCCATGAATACCCCGCGTTCCCACAGACCACGCAACATCTGTGGTCGGTGAAGACTTCTTCACATATGGAAACAGCTAGGTACGTTATTGTTGCGTTCCATACAAAAATAAAAAGCAATCCAAACGCTAATCCAACTCATTTTACAAGCGATGATAAATCAGTCTCGGTTCGTAACATAAAACTCTTTTTAAATGATCAATATTTCCCATACGATAATTTTCACGGTGACATGAATCTCTTTTTCGAAGTGTATTCACGGTTCAAATCTTCTTACTTGTGTGACATGAGTACAGGTCCCTTTCTAAGTCTGTCTGATTTTAAAAAAAACGGTGCAGTATATGTTATCGATTGTTCTAAACAGAATGAAACCATTAAAACGGGTGCTGTAGACTTAAGGTTGGAGATTGAAACGGAAAAAACGGTTCCCGCTGAAACCGCTGCTTACTGTTTGATTGTGTATGACGCCATAGTAGAATACAGACCATTGACGGGAACAGTACGCAAACTTATGTAATGACAAGTTATAAATTACGCTACCTTATAGAAAATACTTCAGTTATAACCAAGCAGGATGGGATCACGGATTACAACTTCAGAAGATGCAGAGGATAAAGAATTACTCCTACCACCATCACCAAAAGGTATGTTTTTCATATTTTTACCTCTTACATATACGCTAAACAAAAAATTTGATAAACACGTAACGGTAGGCGTTGTTCATGATGAGCAAAACTTAAATACGGGTATCGTTTTTACATCGTCCCATAAACGGGTGACTTTATCATATCATTTATGGAAATTACTGGTGCAGAACCGTGATTACATACAGCTTGCACTGGACAAGGGGACAAAAATTACGTGTCACTTGAAAGACATTGCAGATGGGGAGAGCTCATATGCAATAGTTGAGGTTAGACAAATTTTTGGTAAATTTTATGTACAGATTATAGACGTAAAAAAGAACAAAATTTCATTAACACCAACAGAATGGTTGTACTTTGATAAATACATTCCGAACCTGTCGAATCATGTTCGTGAATTATGGTTCGATGAGCTAAAAATAGTGGAAGAGATAGAGGGGGAACGCAATGTGACGTCACCCGGCTGGTGGTTGGATAGATTGCGTGATGAGATCAAAGTATATAATGCGATTTACACTTTGGAAGACTAGTCAGTGGATTATCAACTATCATTATGTACGATTCGATAATCGAAGATTTAACGCTTCTGATCGGGGATGTGGTTGTTCCATTCTCTGCAAAGTGTAAGTTGAAACATAGTTATGTCATGGTTGCTGATTTCTCTCTTCACAATTTCTTGGAACCGGCTGATGTTAAAATTGAAATTAAATTTAAAAATAAAACACACACCTACATTTGTAAATTTGAATGTGGTGATTTTAAAAAAATATCTCTCGTTGGTTTGGATAAAATTACATTCGTTGGTTTCACTCGAGACCCACAGGATGGAAAGATACAAAAATTTATGATAGATGACCATGTATGCAATAAACGATCGTCGGTAGCAGAAGGTGACAAGATGGTTCTGTCTTTGTCTGTTTTTGATACTATAGACAGACGAGAACCAGTATTTGACGTAACAGACGGACCTAGTTCTACCACAAGAACTGATTCGTGTAAACGGACCTTAGTAGGATTTGAAAGCGAAGAAAAATCTATCGAGTCGTACAAATATTGTACAAGATATTTAAAAGATAATCTGCTTTTATCTGTGTATATAATTTTTTATATTGGTAGCACTGAACATTATATATTGCAAAAATAAATAAATTGCTTCAACCGAATATTTTGTAATCATTGTAGCAAGATGCATTCATCTAGTTGTATTTGTGAATTTCAAGCTTTTTATGATAATAATAGTGACTTTGTAATTAAAGAATTTGTTGTGTTGGACATTTCTAATCGATCTTTTATACATTTACATTTTAGACCACCTTACGAGCGTAGTGAACTGAATTCAGTTTACCAAAAAACAACACTTTGGTTAGAAACTCGTTTTCATAGTTTGCTTTGGGAAGATGGTGTTATTCCGTACAGTTTAACAACAATAAAAAGTATTCTCACCCAGTATAAAATTATTTATACGAAAGGTGTTGAAAAACAAAACTTTATAAAATCACAAGTGGGAGAAAGTAGTAAAGTTGTGAATTTAGATGATTATAAACATATGATACCAAAATTAACAAATAAAAATAAAAAATATTGTCCTTTGAATTCAGGCGCGCATAAAAAAGATGATAAAATGCGGTGTGCTGTCTCAAAAGCTATTCATCTTGCAAAGTGGTTATGTTGTGATTTTAAAAGAGAACACGATAGGTTAAATTCCTTTGTAGATAGAACTGATACAGTCGTTCAAGAAATTGCAAAACGAGGGTTTTATTTTGACAAAAACAGCAATACAATACGTTGTAATTGGTGTAAAAAGTATTTTTATAACATTAACACTTTACAGGTGGAACATGATATGGTTTCACCATCTTGTGAGTCGTTGATTGGTTATGTCAATAATGTGCCACTTTTTTTAGAGAAATTTGTACCTCGTCATGTAAACATTAGACATCAATTGTACGAAGAAGAGGCTTAAACAGTCTAAAAAACACAAGCTAAAGAACATAAAAAAATGAAATTTCTTTAGTGTACCTCATAAAAATGTTGACATAAGCTCTGGAGGCTAGCTACCACCGTAAACGGACATCTTTGGACACTCTCTTTTTATAAGGGCGCTGATGGATAAGGACCGCCAAAGGCAAAGTTACGGACACTCTTATGTCACTAAAAATGAGTGTACGTGTGTATGTACTACTGGTGTTTAAGTTTAAGTAAAAATTATAGTGGCTAGCTATGATAAAATAAATAAAAACTTGGTTTTTGTTTTTTCTGAATGAATGTGTTTAGCGAAAAATTAAAAAAACAAATAAATATGATAGGTTGTGTCTTTTTTGATGAAAACAATAGTTTCTTTAGTACAAAGTTTAAAAATGTAAAAAAATAATTAAAAAATTAAAAAAAACACAAAATGTCTAGGTTTAGAATGTGGTAGGGGAAATGTGTAGTATAAATTGCAGAACGCGAGTGGTCACTGTATCACAATGTCGTCAGACCATGAAGAGAAGTATCATTTAGAGAGCTGCGATGGAGTTAGGCACTGGGTGTTTTGTCTTAGTCCTGGTCCATTTGAAAGATCGCAAGAGGTTTGTGGACCCTGTCCAGGACCAGATTGTGAGATGAGGAAGAGAAATGATCATATTGAACAGTATCATGTAGAATACTGTAACGGATCAACTCACACATACAATATTTGTACTGCGTTAGACACTTGTAACGTAGAACCGTATGTTAGACAGTGTGAAGGAGATTGTTGGTGGTTAAGGAATAAAAATAAGGTTAATTGAGAAGGTGTGACTGAAAAAAAAACAAAAAAAAATGAAAAAAAATATAAAAAAGAATTTAGGGTAAGCCTGAGTGGTTTGTAGGCCTCTGTCACAAGCAAACGTGACCTCAGCTTAAGTCTTGAGCTGGGGGGGAAGGAGTTGTTTATCATCAAACACTCTGGGTCCACTCATTAAAAAAAAAACCTACGCGTCTCATGTACATGTACCTCCCAAACGTACCGAACGTACGGATGGTCCAGGTTGACGTGGAAAGCATGTAATGTCTTTATAAGATGTAGTAACTTTGTCTAGACAGTTTCATCTTGTTTACCTTGACATTTAATATTATGTCTAATTCAATACAGGGTTATTACCATGACATTTAAGAAACAGGTTTAAACTTGTAACCATGTCTAGACAGTTTCCTCTTGTTTACCTTGACATTTAAAATGGTTGTTATAGTAGTAAGTTTGTCTAGACAGTTTCATCTTGTTTACCATGACATTTAAAATACATACTTCGTATTATGTCTAATTCAGATTATTACCTTGACATTTAAGAAACAAGTTTAAACTTGAAATATGTATAAGTAATACTAGTTCACCTTAACATTTAAAATGGTTGTTATAGTAGTAAGCTTGTCTAGACAGTTTCATCTTGTTTACCTTGACATTTAAAATACATACTTCGTATTATGTCTAATTCAATACAGGATTATTACCTTGACATTTAAGAAACAGGTTAAACTTGAATTATGTATAAGTAATACAAGTTCACCATGACATTTAAGAAACAGGATAAACTTTTATTATGTCTAATTCAATACAGGGTTATTACCTTGACATTTAAGAAACAGGTTAAACTTGAATTATGTATAAGTAAAACAAGTTCACCATGACATTTAAGAAACAGGATAAACTTTTATTATGTCTAATTCAATACAGGGTTATTACCTTGACATTTAAGAAACAGGTTAAACTTGAATTATGTATAAGTAATACAAGTTCACCATGACATTTAAGAAACAGGATAAACTTTTATTATGTCTAATTCAATACAGGGTTATTACCTTGACATTTAAGAAACAGGTTAAACTTGAATTATGTATAAGTAAAACAAGTTCACCTTAACATTTAAATTGGTTGTTAATAGTTGTAGTAACCTTGTCTAGATACAGTATAAATAGAATGGTACCATACATGCTATTTATCTTGAGTCTTACTTCAACAATGAACCGTCACATTGAGAGCAATTACGACATATGGGAGCACATATTCCGTTATCTAGATGAAGAGGCAATCGAAATTTGTTATTTTGTTTGTTCCATGTTTCGGTATATTGCGAGGAGAAAGGTTGAACTACCTAAAAGTTTATTTCTTGGAACGCCAAAATCAATTCGTGGACGTTTTATTTCCATTCACAGAAGGGATAGTAATTTACGGGTAACATTGTATTATGTCTATAATGGTTTTTACAATTTTCATAGTAATTATTATTGCTCTGGTTGTAAAATACCTTTAAATCTTATCCAAGCAAATTTGCTTTCACACGGAATGCATTGCTGTTTCAAATTTAATATTTTTTCATATTGTGAATCTTCCACATGGTATGTTTTCCACGCTTTCAGAAAAAAATACTTTCATTTTAATATTTTACGAAGTCATTTTCTTTATTTATTCCCATGGGTAAAAATTTGTGTTGTGTATAAAAAAAAGTATAATTTATGTATGTTAAAAATTAATTTTAAATTTGAAATTAATAAGAAAATTATAATTAAGGAATTTTCAGAATTGTGTAATTATAAAAAGAAAATTTCTTGTGCGAGTGTACATGAATTGGTTTTCGTTCCAGGAAATAGTGCCTTTAAAAGTTTAAAAATGTATGAAAATCAAGATAATAAGACTAGATCTTTTGAGTTTGTGTGTGAAGATAACCATTATTCACATGTAATAAAATATAAGTAATTTTTCATGGAGAAAAGTGGGGAGGGGATAAAGTGGAGGGTATGATTTGTATATAGTGGGGGTGGGGATAAAGTGGAGGGGATGTTTTGTATATAAGGAGTTCTATTTTCAAATTAAAACATCAGTCATCATGGCATCATCTTCCAGCGCTACAGACAACTTTCTGGATACGTTTAACAGCCTATCCAGTCAATGGAATACCAGAAAGTTGTCTGAATTAATTGTAGGTTACAATTATAAAGTAAAAAGTATTTACCAGGTAGCTACAAGATACGGTGGTTCGCTAATGTGTACTTTATTTGATGAAGTTGGAGAAGAATTTGATATTTTCTTACCGAAAAGATATTCAAATGTCTTCAAAAAAGAAGATTTGGATGCGATAGATGTGACAAAATTCGTATTTATTTATGAAAATGGTCAAATCAAGATGGAGATTTCGGCAAAATAAAAAAACACAAGTAAGTTTCTAAATTAATTTATTTTTTCAAATATTATTGTAGTTTTTTTAATAATAGTTGTTTTTATAATTTTTTTTATTTGGACAGGGTGTTGGCCTTTCCAGTCTGTTGTTGTTGACTGTACTTCCTGAAACATAATAAAAAAAAATTTGTAATGAATCCATTGAGCTAGATATATGACTGGTATTCAAACTGTCATACAAATCAAATGACTGTGTAGAGCGGTGGTAGGTTATAGGGCATAAGTTTGGGGCTCTAATTGCATAGAAGGGTGTGAGATCTTCCAGGGTTTCGCGATAAAAAATATATTAGGATTACCCCGTCGTACGCCTAACTACTGTTTGTATTTGGAAATGGGAATTGATCCTTTATGGCTGTTTTTTCTCAAATTACACGTGGATTATATTTTAAAAGTTTTGAAACTTCCAAGGCGCAGGCTACCCAGAATACTAGCGGAGTTGGCAATCAGGGAGAATGTGAGATTGTACAAGATCTTGAGGGAACTGGCAGACAAGCGGCACTGTGAGTTAAAGGAGCGAAATGAGTAGAAAGATCAGTTAGAAGGTGTACTGACTACTATTAGAAATGAATTAAGACGTAAGTGGTTAGAAAGAGCTTGCCGAGCTAAATTAACAAATTATACAGGCGGCTAAATTGTGTGCTGGGAGACAGCTCGTATATATAGACTAGTAGACACAAATGTCGCGCGTCCATAAGTACAGTTTTTAGGGCTAGGTGCGGACAACTGGGTTTAAATTGTGAGCCGCATAGGGAGGAGGCCGACGGGGCTGCTCAATGTGCAATCTAGGACAGCTTGAAACTGTTACCCATTGTTTGGGAGTATGTCCGGTTCTCGGAGACATAAGATGTAAGTGGTTCGAGAATTTTGCAATGGACGAGAACGAAATGATTAGCTATTTAAATGGAAGAAATTGGTTGGTCTTGGTGGGATATATGAGGGAAGCGGGAATATTTAGAAAGTATTTGATTGACTAATTTAATTATTAATTAATGGTTGAATTGGTCAATTGAATATTTTCAAAAAAATAAATAAAACAATAATAATTTTTGTTACACCTCGTGAAAACGGCTTTAAATGAGGTGAACATAAAAATAAAAAGTTAAAAAAAAATAAAAAAAAACAGGAAGCCTAGAAATGTGGTTTGTGAAAGGAAAAACAAAATTTAACCAAGTAATAATTGCACCAGAAGAAAATAATTTAATAATAATAAAAAAAGTTAAGTTAACAAGAAAGACCCAAAAGATACAATAAATTGCATGCAAAAGTAATAGATGGCTTATAATTTTGCCCCAAAATAATTAATTTAATAATAAATTTATAATAATTTAATAATTTAATTTAATAAGAAATTAATTAATTTAATTGACACAAATTCAAAAAAACTTAAGAGAGAGAGAGTTATTAATTTAAATTGATACAGTTCCAAGATTTCTTAATGAGAAAAATAATTAATATCTTCAAAATAAAGTTTTTAAATTTTTGAATGGCTTAAATAAAAAAATATGGAGAGACTCCATGTTAACAGAATTACATATACATCAGATTGCAAAAGATGGGTGCACCCTGCTAAAACTAGCCAAAAAAAATTTTGGTTGTCGACAACCCCCAAAAAAAAATTTTATACAACTCATGAATTGGCATACATGTATCAAAATGACTTAATTATCATATTATATTATCATTTGCTTTTCGTAAAAAAAATAATTAACAAAATGTTTAACACTACTCCTTTAAATGTCAAAAATTAGTTCACCCAAAAACAAGTCTTCAGAATTAGTAGAAAGTAGTTGACCTTATGATGCTGAGAATGAAATCCTTTGGTCATAACCAAAAGTAGGTTGAAGAAAATCCCAAATGATAAATAAATTAAATGAAATGTACTGTATTTAGTGTGTTATACTAGTTTTACTTATCATTCGTAGCAATGCCGTTAGATAGCGTATAAGGCCAAGACATTGATTGTGAAGTTAAAACAGGAGCCAGCAGTTTTGATAACTTGTAATTTATATTTCCCGACCAAAATCATTGAAAATAAGACATTTTTTATTTCTATAATTTTCAAATTTGTTATTCATTTACATACCACATCCAGTAGCGTTTCAGATAAATTTATTTGCCGGGCAGATTGGGGGTGTTCGTGTGAAAACTGCTCCTCTCCATCTGAAATCGTTATGACCTCCTGTAACAAAATGTAATAAATGTTGTATTTATGTTTCAGAATTATGATAGCTGAATTATGAAAAAAAGAAAAACGCTAATAAGAAAAATATAAAAAAAAACATTGTGTAATATATATTGAAGATTATTATAAATTAAATTTTATCATTACATCAGAATTATGATAGCTGAATTATGAAAAAAAGAAAAACGCTAATAAGAAAAATATTATGATAGCTGAATTATGAAAAAAAGAAAAACGCTAATAAGAAAAATATAAAAAAACATTGTGTAATATATATTGAAGATTATTATAAAATAAAATTAAATATTTTTATTACATTAGTTTGTTTTTTATGGATTCTCTCCTGTTGAATTATCATTTAGTTAACCATATGATAAGAAACAGAACTATTTCTTGTAGCCTGTGGTTGAAGCAGCCAAAAGGCTGGTTTAAACCTCTAGAGGCTTTACTAAGTAAAATGAATAATGAGGTACAAACATTTTTAACTTTTTTTCATTTTAAA
This sequence comes from Catonia carolina, assembly GCA_035578175.1. NCBI lineage: Eukaryota > Metazoa > Arthropoda > Insecta > Hemiptera > Achilidae > Catonia > Catonia carolina. The sequence continues at coordinate 10,045,100 of JAQMRL010000004.1, forward strand.
TTGTTATTTTTTTTAAACCATAGTGTTACTAGTATTATTTCCTCTTCAAACTATGATTATGTAATACGCTATTAGTTATTTCACACTGTTCTTTATATATAATTTAAATCATACTGTATTAATTACAGTTTTATCTTACATGCAAATAATATTACATTACAGTTTCATAATTTCTTTCTCGGTTTTTCTTAACCATTTTAATTTAAATACCTCATTCGTTATTTATTTATTCTTTTAAACGGTTTTTCAATTTCTTATCATAATAGTTTTAGCCAATTTTATTTTTTTAATTAAGCTGTTAAAATGTTCCTCGTCATGATATTGTGGTAAAAGTATAAATTTTTATTTAATTTTTTCTTTATTTAAATTTTTTAAATTATACAATAAAAAATCCCTTTCATGAGAGACGCGTCTCATGACTGGTGGGAATTTTTAAAAAGGCTTATTTATGACTTATGGCAAAAATCATTGGTGATTTCTCTATATATTCTTTAACCCTTTCTGTACCAACGTCCGTAAAACCGGACGTTGATATATTTTACTTAATTATAACATCCTGTTTACCGGATGTCCATAGTTGTGCATAACGTGCCAACGTCCGGATAACTGAAAATTTCCAAAAAAACTTTTAAACAAAAATTAATGGAATAATGTGACTAGCGCGCTAGCGTAGATAGCAAAGGTCCCGGTTTCGATTCCCGGCTAGGGTCTGGAAATTTTAACACGTTAAAACCACCGTTAAGGTACCAAAACCCTCAGTAGTTGCTAATGACCAAGCAGTCGATGCGACTTTAAAACGAAAAAAAGCTTTTTTGAATTTTTTTATGGAAGAACGATTTCTTTTTTATAAACACAATAAAAATTAATTTTTAACAGGAAATTTTATTTTTCTTTTACGTTTAAATTTCGGTCAGCAGTGGCAGGTCTGCAAGTTACGAAATAAGGGATGGTATTTTTTGCACAACCTTATATAAATTAAATGGCACTATTTTTGTTTCCAAATTCCAACTTTGAATTTTTGGCTCCAGTTTTGGGCCACTTTCGGGCGAAACCCGAACTTCAAACCCTATGATTTCCGTATCGGCTCCTTAAGAGGAATTGAATGACACTATTTTTGTTTCCAAATTCCAACGTTGATTTCTTGACTTCGGTTTTGGACCACTTCCTCCGGATGAAACCGGAACTTTAAATCCTATGATTTCTATATCGGCTTCTTAAGATGATCAAATGACACATATTTTCGTTTCCAAATTCAGACTTTTATTTCCGGTTTTGGGCCACTAACTAAAATTTAGGCTCACTAACTTTTTGTGTCGATAACGATTCCAAAAACCGTTTGGTAGTATCTCGTGTAGTTATTGACATCTTGGTGTGACGGACGGACAAAATGATTGATTACAATTTTAAAAATTGCTACCAATAAAATATTCAAAAATTAACGAGAGAAGTTAATGTAAAAAAAAGGGTTCGTTCAATTATAGTGAAATTTTAAGAGGTTTAAATTGACAACATTGGTATTACTGTTAATTAGTTGTTTTATAATAATTAATATAAACTTAACCTCTTATGTACAGCAATTCAAAATACAGGGTGTTTAGCGGGAAAGTATATTTAAATTGTTGATTAGATAATCAGCCGAAAGGCTGGTTTGAATCTCTAGAGGCTTTACTCAGTAAAACGAGGAGTAAGGTGGTTTACAATTGCCTTCCTCAGTGAGTGAAAAAGTAGGCTTATCAGCACTCTGAAAAGCATCTACTTTCCACCCTTCAAATGACACCTTCACTTTATTCACCACAGGGTCTGCCTGTGTGATAAAATTCATTACTCTCAGAAGAGATAACTGTGACCAACGTCTTAGATACCTCTACCTCTTCATTTTTTAAATGCTTCAGTCATAATTGGCTTACCATGTGATACTGAAACAGAACTATTTTTTGAAGTTATGTTAAATTTTAAAAAAAAATACTGAATTGATTAAAAAATGTTCATTTACATCAAAATCTTTATATCGCGTTTTATTTATTTATTTATTTTTTGTTTTTTCACCGTTAAATGTTTTTCGTCAATTCAACTTTTATTTCTACCGAGCCTAGTTTTGAGTCATTTTGTAATTTTTTAGTATTGTAAGTCCTACAGAGGTTGATTTTGCGTCATTCACTCATGAATTAAATTAGGTTGTGTTTCATATTTTTAAACATAGGTTAAATTTTTCATTATTTACATTGACAAGAGAAAGTTTTATTAATTCTTTACACAAATTATTTTTCATGATTAGTAACTTAGTATTATCCTAATGGATTTAACCATTATATAAACTACAATTACAGTATTTTTAGTTACAAGTTAAAATATAAATTTTTAGAAGTTTAAAAAAATAAATAAGATATTTACCTCCTCCATCTGACGGGGTAAATCTTGAATAATGCGTCGAACGTTCCGTAAACCTTGTTCCATTTTTTTCAAAGATCGATTTAATAAATTAGAAATGTTAAAGCAGGTATTTATATACATTTAACAAGGAAGGTAATAAAAAACAAAATGCAGTTCGAATAATCACTCTTCTAAAAATAATAAAAAAGATTACTTGAGGTAAAATGGTTATGTAATGTCTGTAGACATAAAAGAATTTTTTAAATGTAGTTAAAATACTTGCTATTCTAAAAATAATAAAAAAATGCATTACGGTAAAACCATGACCACAGACAATATATTTTATAGTGACCTTAACATTTAAACATGTTTAAGCAACGAACAACGCTACAATTATGCTAATGAATTTGGGTGCATTCTGATAATTGCATGTTTAAATGTTAAGGTCACTCAGGCTACTATAGGCTTCTTTTATGAATAGTAATGAGATTGGCTGCATTGAGGCCTGTAAATACCTACTTACGTTCGTGATTAAAAAGGTTTACATTATTATCTGAAACAATGTACAGCATTTTGTTTGAAAAACCATTATATGTTATGAAAATATATAATTAAATTAAACATTTTTTGTATTCTTTCAAAATCTATATTTATCCATTTCATCGCCATAGGCCTATAAATTCTACAAATGTAACTATTTACATTTTTATTTTAAAGTTTTTTTTTAGCTTTTATTTGTTATCGGGAACTGTACATTGTTGACAACTACCCAATTTGATCGCTGCTTTTTGCTGTATTTTTTTTGACGTGGTTTAGACATGAGTTTGAACAGGGACCCCAGTAGAGTTTGTTCATGGATGGCTGTCAGCTGGTCACCATACAAAGTCGCTTACCCAACCGGTGTTACTTAACAAATAATAGCGACTTTCTACCAGCTGACTGACTGGGCTGGCCCGAAGGCCTATTTTAAAGTATTTCATTTCTTTTTACTTTTAAATACTGTGTCTTTTAATCGAATATTAGGGCCGAACATTATTCTTTTAATAATAGTCACTTATCATTTTAACTTTAGTTTAAATTACAATTACAACTAAAAGTTAAAAGATATTAATTAAATCGTAGGTATGTTTGTAGGAGAGATAGTAGCGGAGAGCGTATTGCTCTCTCTATACAATCAATGTTCAATTGGAATCGCCTGTCTTTGCCACAGTCTCAACTGACTGTTGAATGTAGTTAATGTTTTCAAAAATTACAGTAATTATAATTAATATAATATTATATATATATATATATATAATATTATATATATATATATATATATATATATATATACATATATAATATTATATATTATAATTTTGTTTTTATTTTCGAAGCAATACCATCAGGTATTGTCTTCGTCATGTGAACATTTATATGTTATTTACTTATATTTTTTGTTTTTAAACTGATTGTAAATAATCTCAGATGTTAGAAAAAAATTTAAGTCGTATCAACGGCTTGGTCATTAGGGAATATGGTGGACTAAGAAACTGTAACGATGGCTTTTGGCGCGTTATCATTTCCACGCCCTAGCCGGGAATTACTACACCACCGTATTATTTATAGTTTGAGGTTTTTTTTTGATGTTATTTTTTATCGATTCAGTTGTGTCTTTTGTTTGCCAATAGATTTTGTCGTACTGGTAACCAAGAAATTGCGAGCCTGGTTCTAGTTACAGTAATGCAATGTTGCCGTATTTGGCAGAGTAGGAACAAACATTTTATCATATTTTATTATTATCTTCTGCCCATAACAGACAGTGGAGTGTCAAATTGTTTACACTCAATCTGTCAGTTGGAGGGCTAAAATAAATAGTTATGTTTCTTATCATTTAAGAGCAAAAGAGGCAGAGGTGTGTACCACCATCGACTTAGTCCGGTGGGCAAACACTTAAATTGTGAACTAAAAAATAATGAATAAAAATTGTTGGAATTGTTGGAAATGCAGCTCTGTCAGCAGAGCATGAGAAATAAATAAAAAGACTATATCTTCTTACTTACAGTAAATATTTAACGAATAATTAACTACTAACTAGATTACCTAACTAATAACAAAATTATCCTTAAATTACCCTAACTTATTTTAAAATATAGCCAACCTTTTTTGCCACGACGTTAACATAAAAACAAGAAATTAAAAATCATTAATAAATAAACGAATAAATTACCTCGAATTAAGTGTCTTCCCTTTCTTCTTCTTCTCTTCGTTCTCCTAGACTCCTCGTTCTCCTTGTATCTTCTTCCATTTCTGTTCCGGCTTCTATTTCACACTTAAGTCTCAAGGGAACTGATTGTGAATTTCCTGGGTTCAAACCAGAAAACCTCTGGTTGACAAGCCTCCCACTCCCACCAACCACTCAACCAACCCGGAGAGCCAATGGGAAGGAGAACTACCCCAATTATTGGCTGAAATTTGGTAGGTGGAAGAAAGGCTCGAAAACACAGAGGGAGAAATACACCCGTCTAAACAATATCAGATGATTGATCGTTGGCTATATTTACAACTTATTGTCTAATTACTACTCTAATGTATTACTATTCTAACAATGTGGGTTTTTTCCAGGAATTGTTAAATGTCTTAACTGAGTAGTGAAAGTTATAGTAATTGGGAATTACCATAACTCCCTTTGTTTGTACTATATTGTACTTTTACAATGATACAGGTGTAAAATATACGGACCTATTCCGTTATTTCACATCATCTGTAACCTTAAAGTCGTCTCGTGTAAACGCATCTTTACTATTATTACTGATGACTCCCACTCACTAGAATTAATTGTAGATGTTGTTTGTATGTTTATTAATACACATTAGTTGGTTGTTTGCTTTGCACGTGTTCTGTTTAATACACGACATAATGAATCTTTTGGAATTGGCTCCTATTATTTCTACTAAGGAAAGAGCTATACGTTTCCTTCAAGAAAAAGGAATACTGCATAATCCGCGCATTTGTTTAAATGGACACGATATGATAGTGAACACCACTGGCCAGGACGTTGGGTGTGTAATAAAGCAATTTGGAGAATTAATAAATCTGTAAGAAAGCGACATATTTCTCGCTAACACAAAGGTAGATTAACAATCATTTTCTCTTCATTTATAGTTGGTGCAGAGTACGCATCAATTAGTTGGTGCGAAGATGTAATTTTTAAAAAATTTGTGTTATTTTCTGTATTTTTAAGTTTGAATGTTTTGTAATTGTTTGATCTTTATTGTTTTGTAATTTTTAAAATAAAACTTGTAATTAATTTGTTAAACTTGAAAAAGAATAAGGGAAAAACAACCAAAAACCAAATAAAAATGAAAACAACGCGAAATAAAAGAAACAGGTGATTGCTGGTCAACGGTACTGAGCACGTGCTGGTGATTGCTGGGTCCAACAATAAAGGTGCATTCACACGATCTTTTGATGATGTGAAATAACAGAATAGGTCCAAATAAACTAATCAGAGTTATTTCATCTGAAAGTAATTATACAGCCAGACCCTGTAGTAAATGAAGTAAAAGTGTCATTTAAAGAGTGGAAAATATTTGCTTTTCAGAAGGCCCGGCATGCTGATGAGCGTACTTTTCCACTCAGTGAGGAAGGCAGTTGTAAACCACCTGACTCCTCGTTTTACTTAGTAAAACCTCTAAAGGTTCAAACCAGCCTTCGGCTGATGACTTAAACATTATTATCTTATTTATAACTATAAGATTTAAAAACTCATTTAACATACACTTAATAGCACATTACATGTCAAAATACGAGGCTTGGAATATAGTCTTAAATTCTCAAAGCTTCTCATTTCAATTATTTGTGACTAATTAAATTAGTTTCTATAAAATTAGATACGAAGAAAATATAATTACGAAGAGGAAATCGAAAAGTGTTGTAAAACCACGAATCTCTTTTTAATTTCAACTACTTAATTTATTTAGACATTCTTTCTCGTAAAAAAGCAATGTTATCTTACGCGTCACACAATAATGAAAACTATAAGTGTGTTTGGACTAATCAAAAAAATAGAAAGTGTTTCAGTAAAGCAAGACAAAAAAATCTGGTTTGTAACACTCACACGACTTTCTCTTACCGATGCAAATAATGAACAATATAACCTAACATTAGTAATAAAACTTAAGAAATAAACAAAAAACAAATCTCAAAACACATAACCTTATTTGAATCATGAGTGAAAGAAGCAAAATAAAATACCTCAGTTCGGCTTAAACATACGGAAAATCACTCTTTCACACTAAACTAAGCTCTGAAGAGGAAAATGCTCTAAATAAAAGTTTTAGGTCTTTTAATTTCCCATAAATTTAATTATACACACTTTTGTCGTAAAATGCTTACTAAGGCTAAAATTTTGAAACAATGGATTGTTTCACACGTTTTCATGAGAAAAAAACAGAAAATTGCTAATTACTGCTAACTAAGCATTATACAAAAATAATGTTTGAAATAGGGATTTTAAATTCTCTACAACTTTTATTGCATACATTTTTGCGCTAAAATTCACATTAAAGTGGCAATCTTAAAAAAACAATTTTTTTACTAAAAAAACAACCTCCCCAAGAATTTCAGCAGACATGACGCCTACTCTATCTTGTAGAACATAACAAATTTAGTAAATGAGGCGATTTAAAAAAGTATCGTAATATCAGTTTTTGATAAAATCGCAAAAAAATGGAAAGTGACACGAATAAACTACTACTTCCGGTTGACCGATTTTGATGAAAATATTCGTGTCCGGTCCGGTAGTAGTATCTTAAGTTTAGTAAGTTTTAAACTTAAGTAGTAACTTAAGTTTTAAGTTTCAAGTTCGTACGATGTTCCGTTCTTATGATATTCTGTTCACACACACACCCAGACACATAAACACACACACACAGACCATTCGCTAAAAACGGGAGTGGAAGAAGCTTAACCATGTTTCCACGTCTTTTAATCGGCTGTGTTCTTTACTCTTCCTGCTAAAATCGCCTTCCCACGAAACATACAACTGGTAGTAGTTGACTATTGTAAGTAAATGATGAATGGGTATTAACAGTGGATTTTCATGTTTGTTATGTGTATGCAGAAGTTCAGGTCCCAGGTTTGCTACTCGTAATAAAAATAGGTAGTAGGCCTACCGAGTTACAACGCGGCAACATGGTAAGAGTCTTCACCCCCCGCAGCATCAACCATTATTTAAATATTTAAAAACATTCTACCGAATAACTGGTCAATCGCTGTTCCATAATATTAATACTATTATTAGTATTAATATTTTTATACTGAATACAATGATTTCTTTTAATTGCCTTAATTTCTTTTAATTGAATTAATGAGCGGTTACGGAATTAACGGGGATTCAGAATATTACTAATAAGTTAAAATGACATACGATAAAAATCTGAAATTTCTTACGTACAATAATAACATACAGGTTTGTATGCTGGCGAAATCTGAAATAAATCGGTCGAGTGGTGTTTGAGTTATAAGCCTCTAAATGCGTCCAAACTGTTATAGCAACAAAAACGCCGGCTCTCTTTTTTCTCATCCTGATATCGGAATATTAAAAAACGCTAAAAATATGAAACTGACATGTAAAAATGCAAATTGAAATGAGCTAAATTTTGGTGTATATTGATAATTATTTGCATTGGCAAGAGAAAGTCGTGTGAGTGTTTCACACCAGAGTTTTACAAATAACTACTAATGATCGCACTGAACGACAGTTGATTGAACACTGAATGACAATATTCACTGTGCGTTTCATTCATTAGTTAGGCGTATTTATTTGACAATGAATTTCTGTCAAAACCAGTATTATTTGTAAATAAACTGTACCTACTAATAAGCCTATTACTGAATAATAATAATAATATTAACTGATGGTTAATTGTAATACATTACATCATCCCCATTCGCATTACTGTATTTATGATAAACGTATTTTACTATAAAATGTAGAAAAATACTGTATATACTTTAGTTTTGTAAATAGTCTATATCACTTGTCGACGGACGGGTGGGCGTAGTATATGGATACCCTGGACAATGGGAATTGGCACAAGTATTATTTCGGTGTTTATCTACTCCAGTCATCACCCCTGGCCATGCAACGACGGTACTTTGCTTTGTTTTTACTGTTGTTATTAACAGGTTGAAGAAATTTTCAGACAAGCCCTTGACACGGAGGTTGGAGGAGTTCGGGTGAATGGCATACGTCTCAACAACTTACGTTATGCAGATGATACAGTCTTGCTGGCTGAAACAAGGCAGGATCTCCAGGAACTCTTGAATAAGGTTGTTGAAGCCAGCCAACATTTTGGTCTCACCCTCAACACAAGGAAGACAAAGTGCATGGTCATCACCAAGAATGTGGTCCCACATGACGAACACCTGTATGTGGAGGGAGAGCAGTTGGAAAGAGTTATGAAGTACAGCTATCTTGGTATGACGATGAACAGTAACCTTGATTACTCTACTGAGATCAAAATCCGCATAGAGAGAGCCCGGGCCGCATTTGTGAAAATGAAGAGGATGCTGTGCAACCACAATCTGAGTCTGGACTTGAAAATTCGTGTGCTGAGGTGTTACATCTTTCCGGTGCTGTACTATGGTGCAGAGGCCTGGACTACCAATAGGCAATGTGAACGAAGACTTGAGGCCTTTGAGATGTGGGTTTACAGAAGGATGCACAAAATATCTTGGACAGAGAGAGTCACAAACATGGAAGTCCTAAGGAGGATGCAGAAGGGAACGGAAGTGATGATCGAAATCAAGAAGAGAAAGCTGGTGTACCTCGGCCATGTCTTGAGAGGTCCAAAATATGAAATCCTTCATCTTGTCATCCAGGGAAAGATTATGGACAAACGATCGGTTGGAAGAAGAAGAACCTCCTGGCTACGGAACCTGCGAGAGTGGTTTAATTTGTCATCCATCGACCTATTTAAAGCTGCAGTTTCCAAGGTCAGGATTGCCATGATGCTAGCACACCTTCGTAATGGAGATGCTACATGAAGAAGAAGATTAACAGGTTGACTGCCACGGGACATATAAATACGTCTCGGTATGAAATCCACCAATGCTATGAGACATCAATCTGTGTCTCGTTGCAGATCGCTGTTTACGAGTTTTGACAACTGACAAAGTTGTACATAAGGTTGACTTATATATGCATAATAAGAGAAAATTACTAACTTTTTACCCATGTTTTTAGCACTTGCGTATTATTAAAATTATTTTGTTAACAATTTTTAAAAACATTCAGTGACAAATATATTTTTTTACTATTAATAAGTTTTCACCAGTAAAATTCTTGACTATTTTTTGAAAACCGTGTTTCAAAAATTAAAAAATTGTGACCTAATTCAGTACATCTTTTGTAAATAGCTTACAGTAAATTGTGATTAGACTTCAATTTTTTTTTAAAGAACCATAAAGTATATTTATTTTTTGTGATTTATTTTGTGGAACTGTAAAACATTTTGTTTCATTTTAATCGAGAATATAACATTAATAATTAATATCTTTTGGCCTGTAATTATGGTAAGTTACAAAATACTGCTTTGTTTTCCTACTATTACTAAAGTAATAAATAACTTGGTGTGTTTTCACTCTTTTGTTTTAAAACCATGTCTCATCATCTTTGGTTGCTACGAGACATAATTTTGTCTTGTATTTTTTTAATGAAAACTGAATGTAAATTAATTATAACACAATAAATATGTATTTAGGGTTGAAAACTTTTCTTTTATCGAAAAAAATTGCATTATTTAGGCGTAGAGGTCTTGGATAGTAGGCTACTTATATTTTAGCGTGACAGTTAACCAGTTAATAATCTGTCAGACATAATGATGTCTGCATAACATAATGATGACAGCTTAACGAACTAGAGACTTCAGATGAAAGCGCGGAGCATAACGACCTAGATCACAATACAGAGCCAATATTGACTTTCGTTAATCGTATCCTGCGTTGTCACGTTGTGGTCCCACTGTGGATGACAGCCTAACAAAACAGTGTGACTTGGCGAAGGGGCAACCTCACACCCGACCTTGGCTGTTATTGGCTACATCTTATCTGCACTCTTTAGTTCGTTGGGGGTATAATTCTGTTTTCATATATGATTTTCTGTCCATTATTAATACTCAGACAAATTTGTTTAGTTCGTTGCAAGCGTCTATAGAGTATAATTTAGTGAGTTTTGCAGTTCAGTTCTTGTAATTTTTAGTTTAAATTTTTACTGGGATAAATTAAATACATATTTTAAAATGAAATAATTATTTGTATGTTTGTACATTGAATTAAGGTTGTAGGCATTTGCGTACATTAAACTTTGTAGACCTTGTTGAAAGGATAGGTTATGGATATAGTCTACTTTAAGCGGATTTGTGTGTACATGTAGAGCAAGAGTTGTACCAGTTCCAATCGTCCACAGTAAAAGCTGATTCATTCAAAGCCTCGAAGCGCCAGATAACATACCTATACTAATACTCAGTGCTAGTTTCAATTTACTTTTCGCAGTAGTCCTATATAATAATTATATACTGCGAAGATTATTTTAAGTATATAATTATTATAAGATATTATAAGTATTATTACTGATTAATACCTAATTATATAATAATTAAGGCGTGGAGCCATTGAGGCACTTTAGAATTATTTTTAAAAGTAAGTGGGTTACACTGTGTAGCAACACTACGGTTGTACAATTTAAAAATAAAATAAATAGACACAAATTTGATTTAAGACTTTTAATTAAATAAAAAAATAAAATAAATAATTATTAATACAACAAAATAATGACTATATCAAAATAATCTCAGGGTTTGACTTATAATTGTTTATCGTTTATTTTAATACCTTACAAAGAACAACAATTAAAAAATTTAAATAAAACAAAAGAATATCGGTACTTATTTAAATGTAAAGGTAATACTGGTTTTATATTTAGAAATTTTGATTATTAATTAATTTTGACTTCTTTAAAAATTGATAAATATATTTTCAAATGGTTATCAGTTAATGAAAATAAATATTTAGTTGATTTTTACCGGTTCCCGTTACAATCTCTTGAAAATGAAATGAAGCGTTAGTTGATAGCGTCGGTCTACAAAACTGGAATCTTGCTATTTCAAACTTGAAGTAATTCAATCTATTTTCCGAACTTCCATTCAAAATTTTACTATTAAATATAGCTCACAACTCTGTCCACTCATTGATACATAATTTAACATAGATTAGTATTTTTAAATATTATAAATTTAAATTTTTACTGGAGCGTTAGTACAATGCGTTCGGTACGGAATCTGATGGCGTACCGCTCGACGATTTCATGATTCAAGCGACTATTTCATCTTTGAACTTTGATTGAATATTTTAAAACTGTTCAGAAAAATCGGATCACTGTTTAAAAATATACACTGTATATTACTATATTTATAAATGCTTTTAGTTAAATATTTTATCTTAATTTCGATTTTTAATTTACTTTTTACTAAATATGATTTAGTTGATTGAAAATTAACTGATATTCCATTAATTAAAAAACTGTTATTATTATTTACCAGTATCTATACATTATAAAGCTATTAATTTTATTTAAAAGTTTTAACAAATTTATATACTAGGTATTACTAGACTTGATCTTTTCTACTTAAAAATTAAGTAGTGGTCAGCCTGTCTGTTTGACCTTGTCCACTAAACAAAATGTAGGTCAAGTTCATCCTACAACTGCTCGCACGTAATGCGTATTTAAATGCTAGAGCTCTTGCATTTAAATACGCATTACGTGCGAGCAATGTAACCCACTTACTTTTAAAAATAATGCTAAATTGCCTCAATGGCTCCACGCCTTAATTTCTGACTAATGAAACAAACTACACTCGGTTCATCGTAGAAAAGATATATCAAGTAAACAATCAGCGGTTACTGCTGATAGAGCGGTGACTCAGAAAAAATGCAACACTTTTAATGAAAAAAATCACAATGATAACTGATACGTGCTTTTAACCACATGCAGAATTAAATGATATGTCACCGCCACCCCTTCTAATTAATCATTTACTGTGTTGCCGGCCTTGAATACTTCTTCCGGCCATTGTCGGCGCGATGGGCTCTTTAGCGGCGAAGCGACAAAGCCCTGTAGCGGCGCCCGACAAACCTTTCGGCTGCCTTTGTCATCAAGGCCAAGCCAGTAGCCGCTCTCTACAACAGCGCTCTCGGCAGCTAAATAAAGAGCGCTGCACTGACCCGGCTGATTCAATTCCAATCAAGACACCGAGGGATTCACTTCCACCAGACAGCAGACGAGACGTCCCCCACGGCACACGGCTGCCGGACTCTAGCGAGAACTAATCGACGACCCCGTAAGAGAGAAGATGATGCTTCCGCTCACCGACCCGTCACCGTAAGCCGTTGACCGGACAGTCATCGCCCGCTGACGCGAGCGATGCCCACAGCGGTCCCTCGACCGAGCCTTACGCCCACCGGACCCGACGAAGCAGCCATCGACGCACTACTGCGAGGGAAGATGACGTTTCCGCTGGACGACACGCCGTGTCTCCCAGCTCCTCGACCGCCACGACGACTACGACAGGCGACTACCGCTTAAACAGCCCTTTTCAGGGCCACCAAATTAATAAGGTTCGCCACTTAACATCGCCATCCGGTGACAGATAAATAGAAATGAAAATAAATCAAAAAATACTGTAACACTAAATTCTTAATTGAAAATAAATTATAATGCTCATAAGAACGATGCGAGACAATACGATGTTAAAAGCAAACTGGTAGCGTATTAAAACGATGACATGTTCATAGTTGAAAATGTGGAGAGAGATTTATGGGTTCGGATAAGTCATCGTCAAATTTAGTTGTGAAATAACGAATGACTGAACTAATATTAGGTGACTAATCGTAAAAAGAAAAATTAAAAGTGAATTGCCTAGGGGGGGGGGTTGTTGACACAACAAATCAGTTCTTAGATCTCAAGTGATGTACGGAAGTAAAACTCTCTTCAGCATCGACGGTGGTGGAATCAAAGTGTGACCTTCGTGGCCCATACACCCGGCCGATTCCGATCATTAAGGAAGACATATAATTAAAGGATAGTTGTTGCGGAGTTAAATAAATACACATAAATCAAAATACTTATACTAGGTAAATTTTAATCGTTAAAGTTGAACCAAATAAAAAACATTAATAATTATCGAACTCACAATAAACCTATCAAAATCAGAATTAACAGTTTGCATTACTGACCAAAGTAGCATAAATAGAATCAATTTGTCTCAAAAGTGCAATATTTAAAAAAAGTTAATTGGACTAATTATAATAATTATAATTACGGAAAAAAATTAATTATAATAGGTTGCTAATTATAATTATAATAGGTTACGGAAATAATAATAATTATTATTATTATTTCCGTAACCTATTAGTTCATAAATATGTCTGGCATTTTTTTCAACTGTAAATCACCACATCATTACTTACGCATAAGCCTAGGCGTATTTGGCTTATGTAGGCATCACTCAAAAAAAAAAAAAATAAAATCTATTAAGAAATTATTTTTTTATTATTTTTACGGTTGGCCAACCAGGAATTGCTTAAAAAAACAACTCAAGCATAACATGCTAGACTAATTACATTCCGCAAAAAAAAAAAATATTTTAGTTATACATGCAAATACACATTCATGAATACTTAAGTCATTAAAAAAAACAAATTTATTAAATGGCACAATAAATTAATAATAGTGTCTATCCAGAAGGATAAAAGTCCAAACAGAGCTACAAAATCCTAATTGTATCACAAAATTACGAAGTTAAAGAGTTATAAACAACGCAGTTGGTAACGTGCTCGCCTCTCATCATGCGGTCCTGGGTTCGAATCCCACTCAGGCACGGCATATTTTCATACGTTACAAATAACAATTTCATCCTCCATCGCACAATAGTTTCACCCCAACGTCGTCGCTAATGACCGTAGTAGTTGATGCGACGTTAAATAAATAAATTTAAAAAAAAATAGTTTTGTGTCGGGGTGATAACAATTTTTTATATTTTTAAAATTAACAAGCCAACTTACAAAAGATGAAACAACTTTGCATGTAGCAAATTACAGGAACTTGGCTAACTACAGGAAGACTACAAAGATATAGAACCAGTCACAATGAGAAAAAAGATAATTTTCTTCCTGGAACACATACTGAGAACTCCAGGAGCACGCCTTCTAAAAAAGAATCACTGAAAAACTACTCGATCACTAAATCTGAAAAAGCTTTAGTAACCTAGCTCAGAGAAATTCAAAACGACATGAAAGAACTCGATCTAACATCACGGAGGACCTAACGCAACGTACACCTTGGTATAAACACCAAATGGGAAGTCACAAAGTTCGACTAACCACCAAAACAGTCAAAAGCACAATTGGGGTTTGTTCAGATGAACTAGGTAAAATAAGATCTGAAAATATTACAAAGTATCGGAACAGCAAGAAGAAATTGAAGAATCATCCAAAATGACAAAAGCGATCCTATGTGGTCACAGAAAAAACATAACTTTTAAAGTTCTCTTGTATTATATAGCAGAGGTAATACATACAACTTGTAACCCTATTTTTATTTATGAAAATGAATGGAAATAAAGTATAGGCCTAACGTTTTTATAAATTTATTGATCAGTATTTAAAACATCAGTCATGATAGGCCTATGATGTAGGCCTAACAGTTTCATTTATAAAAATACTTTTAAAAAGTTTGTTTTTAAATATTTTTGAAAGTATTTTGTTGTTACGTTTTAATCAGCGTACACATTTTTAAATAATGCGCATGCTTAGTGACGTCATTGTTTACTTGACATATTAAGCATTTCGCTTGAAATGCGCCCGGTAAGAGTTTTCGCAGCCGGCGCAAGCGAACTGCTTATTTAGCGCTAACAACTTTGATCGAATTTCACATTTATCTTTATTCTTTTAATTATTGATCAAAACATGTTTCCAATGCTTTAGTATAACATTGTTTCACTTTAAACGACATTTAGTCTTCATTTCAGTATTAAAAACAAACTGCAAACATTTATTTTCAATAATTTTAATGCCGCGGGACCCGATTTAGTATGTTTTTTTATATCGGATCTCGGAAAATGTCCTCCTCCTCCGATTGACGTTAGGTGGCAGCACCGTATACATGTTACATGTTATGGTTCGGCTGCCCTGTCTTATATGCTATAATTTTGCTGTGAGTTGACATGTTCGGCTAGCTCAGTCGGTAGAGCATTCGACTCTCAATCTCAGGGTCGTGGGTTCGAGCCCCACGTTGGGCGGTTAATTTTTTTCTTCATAAAATCAATTTTATACAAACAATTTATTTACAAAAAATGTAAAACTATAATAAATTATTATTATTTTTATTATTATTATTATTATTATTATTATAAATAATAAATTATTTTTTAACGTCATACTTATCATCTCGCGTATTGTTATGATAGAACATAATTATCCTCACAAAATTACAATAAAATTGTAAACTGACCGGTAAGAGTTTTGCAGAAACGGTCGCATCAATAGTCAATTTATTTTTAGAAATTATATAATATATTCAACAAAACGTTATGATATCCTCTCAAAATTACACTAAAATTGTAAACTGACCGGTAAGAGTTTTGCAGAAACTGCGTTGTACTAACAATTCAAAGGTGTAACAAAAGGTTAAGGATATCTGGAGTAGGTAAGACTTTGAAAATATGGCACAAACATCACAAAAACGTATAAATTAAAAATCTATATATAAACTTAATTATATATAAATTTTTAATTTATACGTTTTTGTGATGTTTGTGCCATATTTTCAAAGTCTTACCTACTCCAGATATCCTTAACCTTTTGTTACACCTTTGAATTGTTAGTACAACGCAGTTTCTGCAAAACTCTTACCGGTCAGTTTACAATTTTAGTGTAATTTTGAGAGGATATCATAACGTTTTGTTGAATATATTATATAATCTTTCTTACGATGAACCGAGTATACTGTTCTGGAAAAAGATTGAAATGTTCTTTGTGGGCACTCACCTCCCCGGTACCTCACCAGAAGAGGTTTTACATGAATAAAGAAAAGAGGTTTTAAAGTGAACACATTTAATTTAATATATAACAAATAATCAGTGTTAACATTGTGAATCCGGTTGTGAGTTTTCTTTTCAAAGCATCGCTTCTTTCTTCGTGTCGTGTCTTGTCGTGAGGTTCGTCGCATTCCTTCGTAGATTCCTTGCATTGACATGTGGTGTCGGTATTCGTGTTCCGGTGAGTGGACCTGCGAGTGGGTAGAGTGCGTTGGGTGGGCAAAGAAGTGGTTGTATTAATGATATATTTGTTGTTACAAAAGTCGGTGTCACATACTAAACAATATATATCATTTTTTGAGCAACCATAGTGCTGTTTGTACTCTTTGACAGCTTCAACACAGTATTGCGTCTTATTAGTTCCTTTAGGTATTTTAATGCAAGTTTTTGTCCAATATCTGCCTTCGACACGATAAGGATCCCATTTACTTTCGCAACCTGGAATAAATAAAAATTGTTATTTTTTATTATAGATATAATAAACTTGCTGTTGTTTTGGTCATCAGTCGAAAGGCTGTTTGGAACTCTATAGACTTTACTGAGTAAAAGTATGAGTGAGTGGAAAAGTATGCTTATCAGCATGCCGGGCCCTCTGAAAAGCACATATTTTCCACTCTGCAAATGACACCTTTACTTCACTCACCACAGGGTCTGGCTGTATAATGAAATTCATTACGTCCAGAGAAGATAACTCTAATTAGTGTCTTTTACACTTCTACCTATTCTCTTCTTAAATGATTCAGTCATGTGCCTTCGACACGATAAGGATCCCATTTACTTTCGCAACCTGGAATAAATAAAAATTGTTATTTTTTATTATAGATATAATAAACTTGCTGTTGTTTTGGTCATCAGTCGAAAGGCTGTTTGGAACTCTATAGACTTTACTGAGTAAAAGTATGAGTGAGTGGAAAAGTATGCTTATCAGCATGCCGGGCCCTCTGAAAAACACATATTTTCCACTCTGCAAATGACACCTTTACTTCACTCACCACAGGGTCTGGCTGTATAATGAAATTCATTACGTCCAGAGAAGATAACTAATTAGTGTCTTTTACACTTCTACCTATTCTCTTCTTAAATGATTCAGTCATGTAACGAAACAAAACTATTTATTTTAGCCCTGCAACGAACAGATTAAGTGTAAATAATTTGACACTCCTCCTGTCTGTTATGGGCAGAAAAAAAATTAATATAAAGTAAAAATAATTGACAATCTAAAAAAATTAAAGAACGATGCTAAATGAACATTTACAATTTACTGGCTTTTATTTTGAAAATGTATTATTAATATTAATTTTTGAAAAGAAATTAATAATAATAATAAATTAATGAATAATGAATTTAAATATTCTCTCAGCTGTATTTTAGAATAAAGTTCGTACTTTACCGTTTTTCTAGTCGTTTAAACTATATTATTTATTAATTTGTGTTTATTAATTCAATTTTACACTAATTTAATGTCTGTTCACTATTTATTTCAATGGATATCGAAATAATGTCAATAATTATTATTTACTTTCGCTGTAATTGAATATTCTTGTAATTTTGTAGGAGCTTCGCTAACGAAGCTGGTTGTTATCCAGACGGGAACCATGAGTCAGGGTTACATCTGACTATATTGAAATTAAATTTAATTAATTCATTATGAACTATTGCTAAAATTTGAATTAAGTTATTAAAAATATGTCATTTCTTTATTAAATTTAACTCTTGATGTATTTACAGCAATCCCTTGGTATCCACGGTTTCGTTTATCGGCGGACTTTGTCCGTAGGCCTTACACCTTAAAATACGTACGTAATCTCACCTTGTGTACACCGTACTTTGTGGGGAAGTCATACAATTCCGAAAACATGTGTTTGAATAAATTTTTTGGTGTCCGTATCATGTTGAGTCACACACTAGTATGGCAACGGCCGCCATGAGCCAAGCTAGATTTCTACGTACTGTACGTAGTGAGCGCGTCACCAGGTACCGAGGCCCGCCAGTTCAGCCCCCACCCCGGACCAACATACGTACGCCCAGGCGCCATACTGTAATTTCTTCGTACGTTTTCCTCTCCATGTGTCAGTCTAACTTCTTCGTACGTACGTACAGTTCTTTGTTTGACGAAGCCAAGCATTTCTTCAAAAATCGTTAACGAGATACTCAGCATGGCAACGCTGCTCGCTGATCCCGTTATGGAAAGGGCCTTCAGTTGAAAAAAGGACTCCAGAAGCTGATGATACCACACGAAGAAGTCCACAAGGAGTTTGAAAAGAAGAAGCAAGTAGCCATAACTAACTATTTTAAAGCAACTTAAATTTTTTATGCGTACAGTACTGTAGTATTTATTAAAAATATTCATAGATTATAATAATGGTAAAATGTTCCTAAAACTATTAAACACTTAAAACGACTACAGGATGTTTTCTTCAGAACCCAATCCCATCTTTTCGTTCATTAAGGTATCATTATCCGCGGTTTTTCGAACCGCGGTAACCCTCCGGAACGTTACCCCCGCGGATACCGAGGGATTACTGTATTTATTTAATTTGGTTTAATTTCGCATTTTAATTAATGTTTTTCTGATGAGCACTGGTCAAGCACTTATTTCACGAATATAGTCTTAATATTGCGTAGTCATCTTACAAGTTTTTAAAACAGATGGTCTTTTATTTGTATCTGCTGAGATTGTTAATTAATGGTGAAGTACAATTATTTTAATTCCCCACAAGGGTATGACAAATTTGAAGTAATATTTATTTAATAAAAGATTTGTTATAGGTGAAGGACCGTTACCCCGACTATTTTCATTGTATAGAAAGATGTTGACTAATAAAACGAAACACATTTATACATGAAATACAAGTTTAATTATATCTAAAATAATAATGATTTTTACACACACAGGAGTTACAAATAATACATTTAGAATTATGTTTTTACAAAATGAAAAGTAAATAGCGCTTTAAATTGAATTCAGTTTTTTAGTTAAATTCTGTACAGAATATTACTTAGGTTGAAATACCTGGCCATAGTTTTGAAATTGCGTAGATCCCATGAAAGTTGGTAATATGTAGTTAAATCATTTGTTGGTTGTTAATATTTAATTATTCGTTGTATTTGTAAGTATCTTTTAACACAAGACGTTCTAGTTTCACTGATTAATTAACTGAGAGTCATTTTATTACTGTATTATACTATTTCGCACATTGTTAAACTTATCTGTCATGAGCACATATACATCCTACTTACAGGAGTGCTAAAGTGTGACTGTCCTCCCGCTTTTATTCTTAAAGAAGCGTCGTTTTAAACTTCACCTTGAAACTATTTTTAAATTTACAATATCCAATCATCTTTCAGAATTCAAATTTTTTGACCAATCATATTCATCTGTTATTTCAACCGTTTCCTCGGCACAAGTACTTTGATACAGTCACTGTTTCTGCACGTGTTCAATTATTTTAAAAGTTTACTTTCAATAATCAATAAATTTACTTGAGAACTGATGGTTATGATGTTGGTTTACTCCCGACAAACGCCCGACTTGACAAATACTAATTACATCCGTTACATTAGTTTTTATTTTTTGACATTATAAATTAATTTATTACTTTAAATACAACCATATATTTTTATCTCGCTACAATAATTTTTTTATATATGAAATAAGCCAGTTTTATATATTTACATAAATAAAGTTTAATAAAGAATGTTTACATCTTACAAAGCCAGTATTGGATAAGCTGATGATCTTTATGTTTTAAAAATACGTAGTGGTACACCTGTAAGATTAGTTTCATGAACGTATTCCCTTAAGTAAAAAATATCATATTCTGCTAAAGGCCAAACCAATTGCTGTGATTGCTGGACTACGCATGCGCATACTTGACTATGACCCTATATACCCCTCCGACTTACGGAAAGATGTAGGCTACAGTCAGAGTGTTGTTGAAAATTGAGAACACTCAATTGTATTTTGTATTTTGTTCATTACTTACGCTGCACTATTGCAGTACATACAAGACTATACTAATGCAGATGCAAGTTTTGCCCAGCGCTCTCCTTCCAAAAATCTGTCAGGCTATATCTGTCTAACGGTAATCGAACGTTCAGTAGTATAAGAATTAACTGAATATACGGTTACCCTCAAAAACAAACTGCCAGGTGATGATAACAGCTCTGGTTTTTCACCGTTGAAAAAATGAACTGAACAAACTAATGTGGATACTCAAGTCTCTAATAATTCTTACAATATGAACATTTCTTTCATCACGTGGAATAATGAAATTATCCCACTTACATATAGACGCAATACCCGGAATTTACTAGCCACGATTTCAGGTATATCTGGTTAGTTCACACAACAAAAAATAAATTAGCTTTGAAGAGACCAGTCCTTATACAAAATTATTTGGTACGATGATATCGACTCTCTGCAGCACGCATGCTTAAATTGTTGTGTTCAGGTCATCAGCCAAGGCTGGTTTGAACCTCTTGAGGTTTTACTACTTCAAACGAGAAGTGAGGTCGTTTACTATTGCCTTCCTCACTAAGTTGAAAAGTATGCTTATTAGCATGCCGGGCCCGCTGAAAAGTACATATTTTTCACCCTGTAAATGACACCTTCACTTCAATCACCGCAGAATCTGGCTGTATAATGAAATTCATTACTTTCAGATGAGATAACTTTGCTTAGCGTCATTTACTAAATCGAACAGTTGCAGATACATCACTAATCAATACTTATTAATACATCATCAAGTATTTGCAACTGTTTGATTAGTTAAAGTAGTATCGTACAGGTTAAGTATTAGGCCTACCTGTGGCTCTAAAATCTATACACGCGTTTGTTTTTTCTTCTGTGGGATCTGACTCACTGGACATAGAAAGACGTAATAGTGCCTTCATATTTCTTTCTGCTGAACAATACTTTCTCTCTGGAGTTTCACACGTGGGAAATTTTTCGTCATCAGCCGTGTTATCGTAACAATCGAAACATTGTAGGCATCTATCTGCAACGATAAAACACTGCCTGTAATCAATTGCATGATAAAACGCTAAACTGGTCTCACAGTTAAGGAGGAATAACATCTTACACAAAAATATTGTCATAAGTGTTACCTACTACTTTCTCTTGCCCATATGAATAGGTAAATTACAAGCAAAGTATTGTTTTCATATCGATTTTTAGAAAATGTTTTCACCGGATATACACGTTTTCAGATCCCCTCAAACCAAAAAAACATGTTTTTAACGATTGGTCTGCGTGTGCGTGTGCGCGCGTGCGCGTGCTCGTGCGTGAGTGCTAAGTTTAACCTTGAAACTTAAAATACGTAGGCTACCACTCAAGGATTCAACACAACCATTTTCATCAAAATCGGTCAACCGGAAATAGTAGTTTATGAGTAATTTTTCACGTTTTTGAAGTTCTCAAAAACGGCACATAGGATTTTTTTCAAATCCCCTTATTTCTACATTTTCTATGCTCTACATGATTGGCGCCATGTCTGCTAACATTGTTGGAGAGGCTGTGCTTTTTTTTAAAAAAAATTGTTTCTTAAGACTGCGGCCTTAATGTGCATTTTAGAGCAAATATGTATTAAATCAAAGTTTCTGAAAATTTTAACACCCACAACTTTTATTTCTGACATGCTTTTTTACAACACTTAATTTAGCGGTAATTAGTGATTTTCAGTTAACATTCACTAACTAATTTACGACTAACGTTATTACGTGAATTCTTCGTCCGTTTAGTTTAATCAAATGAATTATTGAACGTAAAAAGAACTAGTTTAGGCCTATTAATAATAGTTATGTATTTAATTTTTTTATTTTTAATATTTAGTACGTGTTTATACCTAGTGAGTTATAATATAATTACACCGAAAATTGCGTGTTGTGCCAATAATGAAAAAAATTACATGAAAGATTTTCATTTCACAGTTTACCGAACAATGAAACCTTAAAAAAAGTATGATTGCATGCTTGCCGACTTGCAGACCATTTTTCGGATGATACTGTGCGTGTTTGTGGTGCTCACTTTGAAGACTGTGACTTCGAACGCGATTTAAAATTTGAGCTTTGTAACTTTAAAGCAACAAGAAGATTAAAATCGTCTGCAATTCCACGTCATATGATACCAACTAGCGGAACTATTCAAAATTTTAGTGACTCCGAAAGAAACTTGAGACAAGAGAAAAGAAATAAAACTGGTTGGTATGTAAATCAAGAGGAGCCCTGATGAAACCTACAGATGAGTGGTTAAAAATTGTAACCCAAATGGAAGAGGAATCGTGAAATCATGGAGAGAGGGGCTCTCCATGATGACGATTAATGAATGTAGTAATGTAATGAAGAACCTAGTTGGGACGCTGAAATTAACAGGTGATGATGAATTTGCAATAACGTGTTATTTGAGAACAAGGACTTTTACAAGAATTAAGTATATCAGTAAGCAACAATCTTTGAAAAGAAAATCATACGGTGACGAGAAAAGTGATTCGGGAAGGAAAAATCAAATAATATACTAAACTCGTTCAGTAAAATGTTTACGGTAAAATACGTTGTTTCATTTTTCCAGAATAAAAACTATAAATATTTGTAATTACAGTAAGCCTAACTGTTAAATTTACATTCATTTTATTTTCGTACAATTAGGCTACCGAATATCATGTATTTATTTATTTATTGCATTATTACAGACGTATTTTAATTTTTTATTATAGTCACTTGAGTCACGAGTTTGTCCTTGTTTGCAACGAAAGGCAAAGGGGGAAAAGCATCAGTGCGAATGCGTGACTGCTTTAATTTTAGTACGACAAACATAACAACTTATACTATACCCAGAGCATATACAGTATAAATCTTTTGTATATTCTTTTCGGAATCTTTTGTAGGTTAACTATACGAATATAACTGTTACAGCAAACACAAATGTCGGTTTCTCGAAAACTTGGTCGAACTATTCACAGTGCGAAAGCAATGTAACAAAATGTAAAGTTGAAGCTGAACAAAAATGCCTATCCGTGTCTTTTAACAAAAACCGTGAGCGAGCGGCTAACTACTGTAATGTTTCTCTTTGCACAATTCGGAAAATAAAGAAGGAAATTAAGGACGTGAAGAAGCTATTCTTAAACAGTTTTGTTGACACCTGGTAAAAAAAGAAAATGGTTAGATAGATACTAGAGAGACTGATAATGGAAACACCGATGACAGCAATAGTAAAGAAGGCGATTCATTCATAAATACAGTAAATCAAACATTTCTAGTCATGTAATTAAGTTATAAGCAATATTACAGGTCATATTTATTTCTTATAAGATTTATGAAGAAAACATTTCTTTGGAATAAACCAAAGATTACAAAATGTATCTAGAAACTGCACGGTGATGAAATGTACGAGTAGTGTTTCAGTGTTGAGGTTGGCAGCGCTACAAATATTTCACTTCCCTTCCACACAGCCAATACATACGCAAAAGGCAATCTCGTGACTTGAGTATCTATACATATTGTGAATGTATAAAGACGATTTGTTCCCTTACATTTCATTACAATTCTTTATTATGATTATTATTTTATTAGACAAAACAATAATTATTATATCCCAATGTAGAAGGAAAACTTACAAAAATGGTGCTTCAGCAATGGTGACGTCATTTGCTAGTGACGGTATGTACTGATAATGACCGGTCATGCGCGTGACCCCTACCGTCTCTTCTATTTACAATGTAAACGGAGGTTAAACAAAAAAAAAACAATGTAAAATGGAAAAACACCTAATGTTAATCACGAGTGAATGACGCAAAACGAAAATCAACCTCCGTAGTTATTGTTGTTGTTGTTTAGGTCATAAGACGAAAGGCTGGTTTGAACCTGTAGGGGTTTCACTAAGTAAAACGAAGAGAGAGGTGGTTTACCGTTACCTTCCTCACAGAGTGGAAAAGTACTCAGTATCAGGATGCCGGGCCCTCTGAAAAGCATATTTATTTCTCAATCTGCAAATAACACCTTTACTTCACTCACCACACGGTCAGGCTGTATAATGAAATTCATTACTTTCTGAGGAGATAACTGATTAGTGTCTTTTACACCCCTACCACCTATTCTTTTCTAAAAATAATTCAGTCTTTTAATTGGCTGACCATGTAATTAGAAACAGAACTATTTATTTTAACCCTGGAACAAACAGATTGAGTAAATTATTTGTTACTCCACCTGTCTGTTATAGGCTCTGTAGTTATAAATCCGTAATATTTAAGTACTATACAACTATGTCAGGGAATAGGGTTGTGCCAGAGGTAGGTTCACTCTTGACGTTCATGTACTTTTACAGCTCAAATTAAGGAAACGTGATATAAAAACCCAAAAACGCTTCGTTAGCGAGGTACAGCTAGCGAAAAAGTCATCCCGGATTACAGGTCTACCGATAATAGCAAACAATGTTCAACGTCCTGAGGGGATAGGAGTGCGTAACCGAAACACCCGGTTTACGATGTCGCCGCCTGCCCTTCCAATACTAGCGTCTACACACAGCCCCACTACCTGCCTGACGCAGAGAGCCTACAGCCTCTCCCCACCACCTTGTTGACTCGATGGAGAGATATTTAAGAGAGCGTTCTCGTCCGCGAGAGTCACTCTTCACTCAACTCGCAAGCGGAGCAGAACCAAGAAAGAAGAGCTCCAGCCAGAAGAGTAGCCCAGCCGAGACCGGACGCACCAACCCTGGACTACGCTACCGGTGGCGGACGCTACATTCCCGCATCGGTCAGCCTTCGCCGGCCCGGAGAGAGCCGCCTCGGCCGCGCTATCGGCAGACGGCCTACGCCGACCCGACACAGCGGGGCTCTGGGAGCCACCACTGCCACGCTGCAGTGGGGACCCAACTGCCGCTGAGGGAAGGCTAGGCCTCAACCCGGTAGCCGAGCCGTCACTCTTCGGGCTCCGGTTCCATCACGCCGGCTCGCCGCTTCCTAACGCCAACAACGGCCCTTTTTAAGGGCCATCAATACAATCAAACGGCCCTTTTCAGGGCATCCAATTTCACAAACAAGGTTTAGCCACCTGTCTTCGGCCCCGGTCGGTGACAAGGTATACGGAGTGATTTTTAGGTGTGGAAACTACTTTATATTGCGTAACTGAGACGTACTTGTCGGAAGAAGCTTCATTTATGCGAATCTGTGTAGTTTTAAAAATCAAACTTTTAAGCGGTTTAAAATTTTTGTCCGCCATCTTGGATTCAACTTAACATTTTGAAATAGTACGGTGGTCAAGTGATACATCATTTCACAAACAATGGTAAAAACCGTTTTTCGATAAATGCCTTCGTTTTTTAGTTATAAGCATTCAAATTCGCGATTTTCCCAAAATTGCACATTAATAAAACTTCCTCCGCCATACTTCCGTTTCCATAGTTAAAAATCACCTGTAATTATAGTGAACAATGGAATTGTTTATTTTAGTGTGGCTTCAAAATTATAATTATATTAAAAATATTTACTAAATTAAAATTTTGTTAGCAACAAGTTGCCTGGTAAGAAGATCGACACCCAAGTCATCGTCATCACTTTCTGTCTTCATCAGAAAAATAAAAAATTCATTTCATCCTTCACAGTCTGCATTAGCAGCATTTTGCAAAACAGTCGGACGTTAAACCAAAAAAAAAAAAAAAGAAAAGTGTCTTCGTCACTGCCAAGATCACTCGCGCCTGGAACAAAGTTTATACTGTTTAACTGTTGCACAGTTCCTTCTTGCAATTCACATCCATAATGCCCGTAACTGATCCTTTTTCCTTTGTTACTGTGCTTAAAGCCTGCAAGAACAAGTCCTGTAGGTCTGATTTTGAGCAAAGTATTTCGTTCCCTTACAAATCCTTTGAGGTACGCCCACACTATATAAATAGGGTTGTAGTGCCAGTGATAAGGTGCCAAGCGTATAACTATTTCAGCCCCCATTTCAGCAGCTTTCATCAATAAGTACGTTGGTAATGGTGGCTTGTAAAGGTGAAAATGCTCGTACAGTTCAGGGTCTTTCAAATCACTTAGAAAGACTTCTCTTTAGTATATACTGTCATAAAAGCGTTATTTTATTATTAGTTAGATGGTAGGCCTATCCCTTTATAGGGCATTTCTACGGGAGGAAATATATACGAATATATATAAAAACCTCATATGAAACACTCACACAACTTTCTCTCGCCAATGCAAATAATTGATAATAATATAACCGAACATTTGTAATAAAAAATTTAGAAATAAACAAAAAACCAACCCCAATAAACAAACTAATTTTAATCATAAGTGAAAGACGCAAAAAAAATTAACCTGTTTGGCTTAAAAATACGGAAGTCACTCTTCCATGCTAAACTAGGCTCTGTAGAGAAAAATTCTCTAAATACACGTTGTAGATCTTTAAATTTTCTATAAATTTTTTTATATGATTACACTTTTGTCGTAAAAGGAAATCTTTAAAAAAGTTTTTTACACGTTTTCGTGTGAAAAATAACAGAAAATTTCTAATTACCGCTAAACTAAGCGTTACACAAACAAATATTACAATAGAAGTTGTAGCATTTAAAAATCTTTACAACTTTTATTTTACATTTTTGCGCTGAAAGAATATTAACGTCGCAATCTTAAGAAAATATTTTTTTTTTCGAAAAAACCGTCCAAGAGTTTTAGCAGACATGGCGTCTACCCTACCTTGTAGAGCATAAATGTAGTAAATGAGGCAATTTTTTAAAAAAAATAGCAGTCGTTTTTGAGAAAGTCGCAAATAAGTGAAAAATGGCACGAATAAACTACGTCCGGTTGACAGATTCGATGAAAATGCTCGTGTCAGGTCCGGTAGTAGTATCCAACTTAAATTTCAAGTTTGAAGTTCGTACGATGTTTTCTTCTTGAGATATTTTGTTCACACACACGCAGCCACACGCACGCACGCGCGCTCACACACACACACACACACGCACACACACACAAACAGACGAATCGCTAAAAATATATTTTTTCGGTTCAGGGGATCTGAAAACGTGTAGATCCGGTGAAAACTCGATTTCGAAAAATCTACATCAAAATAATACTTTTTTTCCTATGTATTCATATAGGCAAGAGAAAGTAAAAATAAATGTGAAAAGTTAAATTTTGCAGAACAGGAACTTGAATAGGCTAATGTATTTCTAGCGCCAGAACAGTAAAATATTTCTTTGTTTTGATGTTAATGGTAGGCTAAGTACCTATATACTTACCAAGGAACGTTTATTGAAATGGAAATCACATAATGTAAACTGGTTAAAATTCTTATTAAAACAACTTGTAGTACTATACAACAAAATAATGTGCAGAATAAGCTGGATTAATACATGTAGGACTGTGCACGGACCGTGCTGCAACCGTGTCGCGACTGTGTTGAACCGTTTCAATTTACACATATGGTATTGTGCGCCTTCCGCCGTCGATGTTGTTGTCGAATGCACACCGTGCAGAAGTAGTCTCTCGTTCTTAGTTTAATTGACTTAGTAGAGAGATGGACTCAAGAGATTCCTGATATTTATCCCACATTGTGGTAAATAAGCAGTTTAAACTGGTTCTGGTTGATTTATGACGGTCTAGACCGATCTAATCAGTAAGGTGCTGTGCGCCGACCGTGTCGGACTGACATCGGTCTAGACCTTGATGAAACTTTTCGCGAGCGGGTGAAGATAGCACTGTCTGCGGATGATTCCAGCACAGTCGTACATGTGTAAATTAAGAACGACATGTCCTAAGAATTCAAATAAATTAGACCAATTTTCAAACAGATGTGACACGGTCTGCGCACAGACCTACATGTGTAAATTGAGCTTACCTTAACTTCATATTAGTATGAATGCTTGCTTTCCCGTAAAAACCTCGAATTTTCTAAGCACTGTATAAAAGTAACAATAAAACAACACGGTAGCGTACGCTGGTATGAATCCTTACCACATTCTTGTAACTCTCGAAGAAAAGAGTCGCTGTGCGGTAATTTAAAAATGTCGATAGAGAACATCTATAATTCCATAAAATGCTAAAAAGGTTCAACTGCATAGCTTATTCTTAAATAAAATCGACCTTATTGCCAGTGCTACTTATACTTAAAGACCTACAAAGAGTTAACAGCATTATCACGGATGTAAACTGCAGGAATGAAGACTCGTTCAGTCTAGTGTGCAACAGTTAAACTGTATGAATTTGGTTCCGACGAGTGTGATCTATGCAGTGACGAAGACAGAGTTGTTGAAGTAAGTTTTACCAACCGAATTATTACTAATTTAATTATAATTTATTAAAGTATATAATATTGTGACAATATCGAAAGAGAATGTGGGTTCGAGCATTTTCGAGGAAGACTGAGACTAAAAATATTAACGTAAATAATATGATTAATAAAATAGTATTTTTCGAAAAATAGTCAGAAATATTGTGTAATAAATGGTATTTTATAGTAAAAGTAGCTATTGTTGTTCAGTTATTGTGAAAGAGTCGAGTCACGCACTTTTTTGTTACACGTTCTGTTCAATCCTAATTTGTTTACAGTTAAGATTTATTAAGAAGCCGTCAGAAGGAGTTCGTATTTTTATTATTATATCGAAAATCTGTCTTTTCTCGAGCTCTCCATTAGCCCACCTATACAAACGCCTGTTTGTTTACGGTCTAGTTTTAGTCTCGATTTGTCTGTGTTGAGTGACCGAATCGGGTATTGCTTAACGGTTACGTTTGGAATAGGTCAACGTTACTGCGAATAACTGTCTATTGTTTAACTTTTATGTACTCTGTACCGTTTTTGTAAGTAGTATTTAGTCAATTGTTTAAGTCATTTATTGTAAGAGTTACTTATAATCAGTTTGTTATTTTATTAAGAAATTAATTTTTTATACTCTTGAAGATTGTAGTTACTTATTTAATTGTAATTCTTAGTTGTAATGACTACTATATTTTATTAAGTTTTATTTTATTTTAATTGTAATATTGTAATGGAGTAAAGAACTAAGAAACTAACAGCTTCACAACTAACCACCAAAAAAACACCTGCAATAAAAAATGCCTATCAATCAAAACTAAAATAAAACACTACAAAACGGTCGTACAACCAAAGATAACGAATGGGTGCGAAACTCTATTCAAATTAAACCAGGAAAATAGAATAAATAAATCCAAAAACTTGAAAGGAGGATCCTAAGGACCTGCATCGGAAAGAGCCATCAAGTATATGGAGAATGGACATTAAAAGAAGAAGGATGGACATGAAGAAGGATATTCCCTTTTGCTCATCGTATCTGATGAGGAAAAGAGAATATCCTTCTTTGCACATAATATCAGAACACCTAAAGATAGAATCACAAACAAAATAGTCAGAAAACTCTACCAGAAAACGACAGAACTAATGTGGTTAAGAGAAATCAAGAAAAAAGATATGGAAGAATTAGGCATCACCTTCGAAGTCTAGAAATCTTCGGAAGCAGAAAAACAAAGAAGATCTGCAAGAATTAAAGAAAATTAGAGGAAAGTCAAAGAAGAGGACCAGAAGAGATTGCCCAGAAACTGACAAGTGAACCACTGCGTTCTTAAAAGAAAAAAAAACTGTAATTTTAAACTTTAGTGTGCTAATTTATTTAATTTACCCAGATCCCGAAACCGACCTTACAGATAAGTGTCAATAAAATTATAATATATTGTAGTCAAACTTAGCTTAAATTGTACTAACTTGCAGCAATTTCATTATAGTAGGCCTATATAAAGTAAAATATGAAGCCTGTGTTTCGAACAGATTACCTTAACAAGAAATAAAAATTCCTGTACAAAATACTGTAAAAATTACTGAAAATATGGTATTTTACAGTATGAGGTCCTACAAGTTTTCTAATTAATTACGGGATGCAATTCACTACAAATAATTAATGTAAATGTGAAGGTTTTTTCAATTACCTAAGAAATATGATAAAAAAGCATTAAAAATGTGCGTTCGGCAGTGAGTTGTTAATGTTTGTATTATGCAGTAGAGGAACGCTGTACAGTCTGGTTTTAAACCAAGTAATCACACGAGAACCTTGCATTTTTATGTAGTCATATAGTATCTGGCTCATGTTCGACACGAAACTGAGCGTACAATACAACACCACTTCACGGCCCACTTATCCGCTACGTAGCATACTGCCCGCTTTGAATTAATAAAATCCTTTTAAATATCTACCTTTCCTTTAGAAAATCCTTTATATTTAAAATAATTATATGTAGTGTAATTTTATTCCCTTATTAAAGGGATACAGGGCACTGGTTTTAAATCAGTACAATATTATACCTCCATTATACATGTATAATGGGTGTACGATTATTTTTCTAAATAATGTTTTCAATTATTTAGAAAACATGGAGCAACAACGCCATAGTTTTCTTCTTAAAATTGATCGAGCTACATGTTCTGAAACATGGACTAAGCTAAAAAAACGGGAACACATTACGTTTCCAAATTGCTAGAAAATGGCTAATACACTCCCTCGCGTTTCGTCATTTATACGAATAAAATAATAAAAACCAAGCTTTAAAACGATTTGTATCAGAAATTTTTATGTTGTTTTTTACTTTATGAGGTACGCGGATCCGAACACAGACATTATTACACAGTGATTAAACCTTTATATCTTTACGGGAGTGAATGGCTTAGAATGTCCTGCAAGTCTAGCCTAAGAGAAGAAGAGAAATTTGCGAGAAAGATCTTCTTCAAGATAATACGTCCTAGACAGAAAACAAACAATATCGATTACGATGTCGAGAAGAACTGTTAATGAAACGATTAATGGAACTATTAGAAAAAAGACTAAATGTAACAAACACCTGTAGGCTATAGAATGAATGAACATCGGTTGACATAACAAACTTTTAGATAGGCCTACCTTTTAAACACTGAACATTAGAAAGGAATATACAATAAGGTGTCGGATAGATGTCGGAAAGGATATTGAGAAAACCGAAGTAAACTAAAAATAAAAATTGAAACAAACCAAATTCACACAACACATTACAAACTTGTGCTTCTTTAAAGAGCAAAACCAGACACAGAGTGGACAGAAGAAAGAAGAAAGCCTACAGTGAGCGAATGCTGATTTTGTGGGCTGCAAAAAGAGCTTAGAGAAACGTCTAAAGTCACCTCACGTGGTCTAAAATTGGCCTATACGAGAAAAAATTCTTCATATATATACTATAAATGAAATAATTTTCTAAAGCAATAAATATTTATATCAAAAAATCTGCTGTGAAACACTCATACAACTTTCCCTTGCCAATGTAGAAAATGAACAAAATAACTTACGTTTAATCATGAGTAAACATTGTAAAATGAAAAGTATCCTAGGTCATGAGTCAATAAATCAAAATGAAAATCCACCTTTGTAGAACTTAAAAATATGGAAAATCTGTATTTGCCTCTAAACTAGGCTCTGTAGAGAAAAATGCCCTAAGAACAGTTGTGTTTTTTAATTAGCTAAAACTTTTATTATATTCACATTTGTCGTTAAAGCACAGGCCTACTCAGGCCGCAATCTAAACAAATACCATGTTTACTTTCTCTTGTTTATATGAATATATAGAAAGGAAAGTATTGCTACCATGGCGATTTTTCGAAATAGTGTTTTCACAGATTTCTAAAAAATATATTTTTTAATATGAATGCCTAATAAACATTTTACGTCAGAGTGTATTATCAGAGAAATTACAGCATATTAAAAATAAAAATTTTTTTTTGCACAAATTTTTCCTATAAATTTTTTTTCAAGAATAATTTTTTCCAAAGCGCAGTTAACGCCGGTAAGTGATTTACTGTATTTGTAGTGTCAATCATTTGTGATTAAATTAGGTCATGTTTTGAATTTTACATTGTTTACTCATGATTAAACACGGGTTAAATGTTTCATTATTTACATTAGCCAGAGAAATTCGTGTGAGTGGTTTACGCCAAATTTTTAAATTAACCTAGTTTAAGTTATTTAAATGTAACTTATATATAGTATTCGGTTAATAGATGTTTATAAGTTAAAAAGAAGTTGTTTATTACTATACTTACTATGAATAGATCCCGAAAAAACTTGGTTAAGTGTTCAATACACAAAATTTTATAAACATAGTTTATAAATTTTTAATATTACAAATTTAAATGCAATTACCTGCTTTAACAATTGTAGACAGAATAGTTACGGTGAGTACTAACAATTTAAAAATCCAGAATAAAATACCCATTATACGTAAAATTTCTTAATTTTTCTTCCAAAATAAATTCATTAATTTAGATAATTGTTGAGGACACACCTGATGAAATTTTTAATAATTCGATTTTTGGTTTTTGTCGTATCTTATTCTTTAAAATCTAATAGATAATGACTTTAAAATAATATAATTTTAATTGGCGTTAAAAGTTTGTATTTGCAGACACAAATATTTTTTGTTATTACGTCCAAACGAAATTTTCCTACAAATATAGTAAAATAAAACATTTTTTGTTGATTAGTTATTAGTAACTTATGGATTTTTTTGTGCTAATGTTTAAGTTGGTATTTTATTATGTTGTTCTCCCTGCATACAGTAAATGAATATTTTCAATGTCGGCTTCCGTGGCTTAGTGTTTAGTGCGCTAGCCTACAGAATGAAAGATCCAGGGTTCGATTCCCGGCTAGGGTCTGGAAATTTTTACACGTGAAAAACCCACCCTCACAGTACCAAAATACACAGTAGTCGCTAATAATCAAGCTGTCAGTGCGAATTTAAATAAACTAAAAATTAATAATAATAATAATAATATTTTCAGCTGTGTATTACGAGTACTTTTATAGTTTGAGGTTTCGTTGAAATTATTTTTGGTCGCTTTTGTGTTTTATTTTTTGTCAAGTGGATTCTGTATGTGTATTGCGCAATGTTCAAAGTTGATGCTTTAAAGAACTGGATAAGTATTGGAATTGTTAACTCTATAAGTTTGACCCGCAGGGGCAGATTCACACTGGCGAGAGCCCATTTTAGGAATATGTAACTACGCCTTAACCTTAATTTAGTTGTGATTTAACATGAGTTCCTGTAGCAGCAGTGTTCATGGATTATTTCTGATGGAAAATGTTTACATAAATTATTATCATTTTAAGACAATACCGTTAATGATATTAATAAGAACAGAAAATTGTACGGCGAGTATCATCATTTTTTTCGCAATTAAAAATGATATAGACTGATTTCTTTAAAAACATGAGGATGACTCTGAAAACGTTTCATTTTGTATTGTCTAAAGTAGAACTTCGTTTACAAAAACGATGGTGCAACTTGCACAAGCAACCAATATCATCGGAAGAAAGACATGTGATTAATTTGAGGCACATAATTTGAACATTTTGACTACCGATGTTCAATATTATAAAGCATTGTTTGACCAGTAATAATCTTTAAAAAAGTATTTATATATAGTACTTATGTTATAGTAATAAAAAAGTTATTATATAAGAAAATTTTGCACTTTTAAGAAGCGTCGTAGCAGTACGGTCACTGCGATCTTTTTTCTTCGTCTCGATGAGTTAGACGGGGGCCGTTCTATAAAACGCCCGAAAATTGACCCCTGGGGTTTCCGGGGTTCGGAGAAGGGGCGATTTTGGTTAACCTGAAAACGAAAAATTCAGCCATGTGGGCGCATCGATCAGCTAAACTCGCGGTTTTTTATTTGAATTTTTTTTTTTTGTTTAACGTTCGACTGTTTTGCAAATTGCTGCTAATGCAGACGGTGAAGGATGAAATGAATTTTTGTACCGTATGAAAAAATGCCATGCCCGAGTGGGATTCGAACCCAAGACAGCGTGATGAGAGGCATGCACGTTACCAACATCGCCAACGCGGCCGACAAAAAAACTCGCGGTATGGTCTACTCGACGTATAGCTAGAACCCAACGGAAAAATCCTAAACCTTGGGTTACGTTTTTCAGGGGGGTGTGGTAGAAGGTATAAATTTTTAATTTTTTACCGAGCATCGGAGCTAAAAAGTGTTCACAACCTTTTTTGTCCGTCTCCCGGAGACGTTTCAGAATACGTTATTAAAGTTGCCCTTTACGCACCCGTTCGCTGAGAAAACTAAAAAAGCCAAATTTAGGCGTTTAGGCCCGTTCTGATATCACGTTTTCTTTCTTTCCGCCTGGAGAACGCTTCCTTGCACTTTTTTGACCTGCAACACCTTACCCTTCCAGGTGGAATTAGGAAACATTTTTGAAAACTTAGGTCCCGTACCCGTGCGGGGGTGCTATGCCCCTCCAAAAGTTTAAAAGATTAAAAATTTTCACAAATTTAAAAATCTTTAAACAGGATCATGTTTGGCGTTAAAATTACACAAAAACTTGTTCTCTCAAAATTTTTCAAAAACCTCTCTTTCTTCTTAGGTGGTGGGTGGGGTGTCTTATCTCTTTAACAGTTCGTCGGACCTAGTAGTAAAAAGGAATTCTGGTTCCCCTACCGAAGTACTTTAAAAATAAAATACCTGAAAGTTCCCGTTTGATACCCGTTCGTTGCGAAAATCCAAAACAACAAATTTTGACTATTTTGTGCATCTGGTTTTCAAGTTACTTATTCCTTACGCCTCAAAAATAGTTTTGAGTTCAAATTTTTGTTACATAACGTGTTTGGCATAAAACCGAAACACGGGACATTTTTGAAATTATGCTTCTGAGCCCCGTAGGAGTGCTACACCCTTCCAAAGTTTTTGAAAATTCTCAAATTTTCGAAACACAAAATATCTTTTAAAGGAATGTCGTTCAGCGTTAAAAACAGATACGAACAACTTGCTTTAAAATTTTTATAACCTCTCCTCGTTTCTTGAAGGTGGGGCGGAATTTTCATCTTTTAAACCGTGGGCCGTAGCTAAAGATTGTATGGGATCTTTGTTGTTCCACTGCCGGGGTACTTCAAGAATAAGTTAAAAAAGGTCCGTTAGCCCACCCGCTCACGGAAAAATTTCAAGAAACCAAATTTTGACTTTTTTGTACATTCGGGTACGATGTTACTTCTATCTCATGCCACAGGAATTGATTTCACGTTAAATTTTTGTTTAGCATCGTGTTTGCTCTAATATAAATATATTGCAAGTGTTTGTCATAAACAATATCGGGTTGCACTCCCTCCTCAAACTTGAGTAAACAAAGTTTTTTTCGCTTATAGTTCAAGAAACCAAATGTTTTTGACGTACGTTTTATATAGAACTACTTTGGCGTGACACAAGTTCTTCGACTGAAGTCCATCCAGCCCATTTTGGGGTGGAGGGGCGTAATTTTTAACTTCTAATCCGAGCACCGTAGCTTTTAAATGTATAGGTGTTGTTTTGAATCTCTGCTCGAATAATTAAAGAATTTGTCGATTTTCATCTCTTCAGCCCACCCAATCACTAAGAAAACTCATATAATAAAATTTTGACATTTTTGCACCAGGGTTTCAAGTTACTTATGTCTCACGCTAAATGAATTTGTTTCACTTCAAATTTTTGTATTGCATCATGTTTGCTCTAATATCAGCGGAGATTCAGCCTTATGGGCTTGAATCTCCGGTTGCGACCCCTTACCAAAATTGAGTAAAAAAAAATTTGAATGTTCACGAAAAATATTTTAATGCCAATGACTTTGATGTTATAAACAACATAATAATTGCTTGTTTTTAAATTGTTTTACATCTCCCCCACCAAATTCATGGGAGGAGCGTTATTGTTAACTTCTAAACGGTGCACCGTAGCTTTAAAATGTATACGACCTGTTTTAAGTCCCAGCTGGAGTGATTCAAGAATGTGTAGATAAAGGTCCTTTTAGCCTACTCGTTCACTAAAAAAACTGAAATAACTAAATTTTAACTATTAGATACTATATCGATTTTTTTACATTAAATTTTTGTTTTGCTACGTGTTTGTCATAATATCGTCGTCATTAGCTAAATTCTCGGGTAAATTCCCCTCTCCAAAATTGGTTAAAAATATTTTTTTCTCGATTAGTTCGAAATGACGAATGTTTTTGACTTACGTTTTATATAGAACGTAGTCGGCGTTACACAACGTACTTCGACGGAAGTCCACCGGCCCATTTTGGAATGGGGGAGAGACTGAACAAAATTATATGATAAGTTAACCAAGTGCCAGAGCGCAAAAGTGAATAAAAGTTGTTTTTTTTTTGGCTCTCTGCCATACAGTCTAGACAGAGCACATTCGAAACACATCTGATCGATCTTTGCGGGGTGACCCGGAAATTTTGAAAAACTTCAGGAAGCTAAAGAGAGAAATTAAATAGCAGCTTTTTTGTCAGCAATCTTCCGAAATCTAAATCCCTATTAACCCTTTGAAAACGGACTGTTTCCCGTTAAACAGAAGAATTGAAAAATTCAAAACGCGCTCTCAAAACAACTGAATTATCTAACGTTTCTAAGGATAAAAAATTTTGAAAATATTGCTGTTGATTCATATAATACGTACGCGCCTTTTGAATATAATTACAATAAAATCGTTAATAAGATATACTGATAATTCTTTGCGTTTAGGCGAGCGAAATTTTCAACCGCGAAAATGTTTGTGTTTACTTTATATTTTTTACTATAATGCGCCTAAGTTTCAGTTAAGCGTAAACATTTATAAAACATGTTTTGTAGACAAGAGTTCACTGGAATTAATGTTAATTTTTATTAAAATTTCCGTAAATATTTGATGAAGTTACAAAATGTTTAACATGAGTCCATTTTCACATCACAGGGAAGCATGAAGGAATGGTATTTTAGATTCTTTACGGTGATGTTACAGAGCCACTATTATATTTAAGTTACAGTTGTAAGCAAAGCAATGAAAATTATTTTCCCTACAACCACGTGTTTTGAAAAATTCTGTAGGTGCGGTTAGAAGGAACCCGTTACACGTCCTTTGCAACCCGGCAAAGTGTCAAATTTTTGCCTCTGTGATGGTAAACCCCCTCCTGAAAAGTAAAATGGACTCATCTTTCCTTTTCAAGGGCAGACACCAAAACAGAATCATCATAGCTTCAACACAAACTAAAGACCATGCATGTACGTTGATTTACACACGAGCTACACGGATTTTCATTGAAAACAAACAAATCCCAAACCATCCTACACACTGTAGAGGGAATATAAATTTTCCCTGTTATGATATTCTACTTCTGTAAACACTATTAGATGCGTATCCCGACCAAAGCGTAAACCTTCGAACTCTAAACATCATACGTTTAACATCATCCACAATACTTGAGACATTCAACTCTCAATCTTCAAACAGCAAGCAAACATTAAAACAACCCGAAACTTTCAAACCTCACTTTTTAAGATTTCAAACCTTAAAATTATAAATTTTTAAACGTTAAAATTCTTACTTTTGAAACGTAAAACTTATGAACATCAAACCTCAACCTGTAAAGTGAAATATCTTCAAATTTTAGACTTCAACATTTTAAACTTAAAACATCAATTCGAAACTGTCAAAACGCAAATTTTTAAACGTAAAAATTTGAAACCTCAAAATGTCAACCATTGAAACTACAAAACATCAAACTTAAAAAATTCAAGGTGTGAACTTTAAACTCTGAAACTCCGAACCTCTCAACGCCAAACCCAAACCTGAAAGGTATCTTGTTTAAAACCTCTAAGATTCTAATTTCAAATTAAACAATTTTGAAACATTACCTCAACTTACAAACGTCAAACTTAAAAACTAAATATTCTTATCCACCTAACCCTTTGACGGAACTTTCTCATATCACTTTTATGCCTCTGATCCGCTTATGTATTCTGATCCACCTCCCCTGTGATGCAAGACACGGAAACGGCGCGAAGCGCCGCTGGAGTGGTAAGTCTTCGTTTTTCTATACTCTATATATAAAGCCCCATTATGCTCATATATAAAGCTCTCTAACATTAGAAATAATACATTAGAAAAAAACTAACCTCAAAAAATATAACCTAATTTTAATCATGAGTGAATGAAAAATGAGAACATGAAAACCAAGCTTAGTATGGTTAATAGTAACAAAAAACGCTCTTCGACGCCAAACTAGGCTCTGTAGAGAAAAATGCTTAAAATAAAAGTAGTAGAACTTCAAATTTCAAATTTTATTATTATTATTTTAGTTAAATATATACTAAATCTTAATTCTTAAAAAATCCATTATTTATAATTTTCATGAAAAGAAAACAGAAATCACTAATTACCGCTATAGAAATGTTAGAACTAAAAGTTGTAGGTTTTTAAATTTCCAACAACTTTAAAGAAACCTATAAGACCGATTTTTGCGGGCTGACCCGGCAATTTTGAAAAACTTCAAGAACCTAAGGAGCGAAAAAATTCATGGTTTTGGCGAAGGGAATGACCCAGAAATTTGGGAAAAATTAAGAGAAACCTTAAGATTATTGGACTATTTTTTTTGGCAATCGGACGTAACTAAAAGCCCTGTTAATATTTTTTCGTGTAATCCAAACCAATACTAGAATAACCGCAAAAATAGTGAACGTTTGTATAACTTCATTACGCAGACAAATGTAAGTGGGAAAGGTTTAAACGTCAAACACCAAAATCGAAGTTTAACGTCTTAAAATTTCAAATTTAAAGATATAAAATGTTATTCGGCGGGATAAACGTGTAAACAATGGAATCAACTTCTAGCTGTCGACGGTTTTAATATTTTGTTTTACACGGTTGAAGAATTTTGTATTTGAATAATTCCTTTATGTTTGTGTTTTATAATATTTATTGAATTTTCCATAATTATATAAATGCAAAATAAGTGATTGAGTATTTCATACAATTCTTTTTTTAATTTCTCTTTGTTTAATGGGAACGAAACAGCGATGTCCGTCGGGTGTTCATAACATCGCGTAATCTGGTTACGGTTATTAATGTGTGCTTTGTGTCTAGATTCCAAATTGCGTATCTCGTTGCCATATGTATGTCCAGTCATGCACTTTCTTTTTCAACCTGCGATTAGACTTGCAATGTCGTATGCTACATCGCATGCGCTTAGAGGCATACCACCTTCCCGCACTCGTTTGAAGAGCTTTATCTCGAAAAACACTAATATTTTTTAACAATATACTACATCAAAGCCTGTTCTTTCCCGCATTGATTGGTTTGATTTAGATTGTTTTACTTAGAAATTAATCTGAGATAACTCCAGCAATTTACGCAAAAACGTGTTTTAGCCGGTTTTAGCCGGTTATTCGTTAATGTGGTTTTTAAACGTCCTTTACTCCCTCCAGGCTTTTCATAAAAATCGGCGTTTACGTACGTTGAAGATTATAGTTTTTTCTATAATATGAATATTTTAAAAGTTAAGTCTCATATTCCGTTTTAATATGCCGGCCTGAATCCTGAATCCTGAATCCTGGTTGAGAGGGCTAAGAAGCCCTATGATGGCGACATCGTGTTAAGGAACACCTGGTTGCCCG
Source organism: Catonia carolina (assembly GCA_035578175.1). NCBI lineage: Eukaryota > Metazoa > Arthropoda > Insecta > Hemiptera > Achilidae > Catonia > Catonia carolina. Next base: position 10,085,043 of record JAQMRL010000004.1, read on the forward strand.
GGGAACAATATAACAGAATAATTGCAACCTCAAGAAATTTAGGGGGAATTTTATAGTTTAAATAGGAAATAGGATTCTGGTTCTTGGGACATTGGAACTGGGACTTGAAAGGAGGTAATTTATTTTTAGAAGTTATTTGTGGAAAATTTAAATTAAGGGACAAGTGGGTTTAAGAGCGGCTCTTTTATTTTATATTTCAGTGGCCTTTTTCAGTTTTGTGGGAGTCCTATTATCTTGGGGAGGGAAAGGCATGCATTGTACTGAACGTGGACTAAAGGTATAATTTAAGGTAGGGGTTAGTTTATGATTTCAGGGGAGACGGAAAGGGTAGAGTTTGGCATAATCACCGGCCTTTTTATTTTCTGAGTGTTTACTAATGTAAAATGGCGGCTCTTTCACCGTAGTGGAGTGATTATGCATAGGAACATGGGGAAAACTACCAACTGGGGGGAGTGAGTCATACAAGTAGAAGGGGCATGGGCATACAAGAGGAATACAGGGCGCAATAAAAATGTGGCAACTCTAAATTTTGTTAAGTGGGTCATACTGGAATTTAGATAAAGTCGTGGAATGGTAATGGCATAGAGACTTCAGGTGGATGTGGGCGTCGGTACAAGTCCTGAATGATCTGGGGTCCGTCAGTTTTTCTAGCGTCGTGTAGCCGTTTCGAGGTATTGTAAATAAAGTCCTCCATAGAAGGGAAGAGAAGGTGTTCGTGTATGATGCGATTGGATATAAGATAGTGGAACTGTGTGATGCACCGGAGGACTTTGTTCTGGTATGCTGAAGTACGTCTTTTGTTGGACTTGGAGAGAAAGGGCCACCATACCGGTGACCCGTACAAAAGGAAAGGACGTAGGACAGAGGAGTACATCAGAAGTTTCAGTTTTGAGGAGTATGCAGGAGAGAGGAACAAAGGGATGAGTAAAGCGAACAAGGCCCTACTCTTGCTAAGCTTGCTGTCAATGTGCTGTCGAAGTGTCAGTCGTTTATCTAGGTCAACCCCTAGATATCTCACACTGTTCTGCCATGGGAGGAGTTCCCCTTGCAATCGTAGAGGCGGAGGAACATTGCGTTTTAGTGTAAAATGGATTGCTTCGCATTTTGTGGGGTTAAGTGATAGTCTCCAGACACGACACCAGCTGCTGATGTCTAGAAGCTGAGTTTGAAGCGCGCGGCAATTGAGGCGGAGGCATCTGCCGTGACGGTACAGAACAGCATCATCGGCAAACAGTCCGAATTGGATTGAATCACGGACAGGAAAATCGAAGGTGTACATAAGACAGAGGATGGGCCCAAGGACCGAGCCCTGAGGTACACCCTCGGACGAAGGTGTGAGTGGGGACATGGCCATGTGGAACTGAGGAATAGTGATAGAGACTTTGAATTGTCTTCCAGTAAGATAGGAATGGAGTAATCGGACAGTTGAGGAGGGAAAAATTGTGCCAGTTTGTAAAGGAGGCCCATATGCCAAACGCGGTCAAATGCAGCCCGGAAATCAAGCAGCACAGCCGTCGTGTCACAGTAAGAATTTCTGGCATCTACAAGTGCCGTGACGATGCGGAGGAGTTGGGTAGTTGTGGAGTGTCCTTGACGAAAACCAAATTGCTCGGGGGGAAGAACAGATTCAACAACAGGACGCAGGCGCGGGAGAAGAAGCCTTTCGAATAATTTGGACAGGATCGGCAAAAGGGAAATTGGTCTATAACTTTTGGGATCAGTCGGACGTTTGTGGGGTTTCAGAATAGTAATGACTTTGGAAACCTTCCACGAAGAGGGGAAATGTTGCAGCGCCAACACTGCATTGAAAATTGCCAAAAGATGAAGCTTTAGATCTGGCGGGGAATTTAGGATGGCGTATCCATTAGGAATTAGGAATTAGGAATTCAGGATGGCGTAACCATAGGAATTCAGGATGCCGGCCATTTTTTTTAAAAAGTGTTTTTTAGGCTCCACGTTAAGGTAGGGAAATGATTTTTGGACTGAACCATGCATTTTCACAACAGTATTATATCAAGCAAAGCGTTCATTTTTTTAAATAAAAACATCGTTAAATAAATCAAAATGAGCTACGGAATGAGTTGCAGCAGAAAAAACACATATGTTTCTTTTTCTAAACGACTATACTTGGAGCGGATACCGCTATAGAGCTCAGTTTCCTCTCAAGAAGTTTAGAGGTTAATAGAATTTTCTATTAACACCACATATCTATTTCTAATTACAAATGCATAATACGGTACGTGGCACAATACTGCTGTAAAAATGCATAGTTCAGTCCAAAAACCGTTTCCCTATCTTTACGTGAAGCCAAAATACAGGTTTGATAAAAAAAATGGCCGGCATTGTAAAACGGTACATCAGACTTTTATTTTTAAATGTTCATAGAGAAAATTCTGTTTTTCAACGTACTTAAACGCCGTTATTTTATGAAAAGCCTGGATGGAGTAACGGACGTTTAAAAACCAGATTCGGAAAACCGGCTAAAATCTGAGTACTCTTTATGCATAAATTGCTCGATCTCAGACTAGTTTCAAAATAAAGTACCGAATCTAAGTCAAACCAATCAACGCTTTGTCTTTTTTTTAGTTTTTTTTAGATAAAGCTCTTCAAACGATTGCGTACAGTTGAAATGTCATGCCTCTAAGCGCATGCAATGTAGCATGGTCGACCTAGCTCCAGTGTAACTATTCTGTAATTTTAGTAATTTTTATGTGCATTAAATAGCATGTATTTGATAATACGTATTTGTATTAACTAAAGTGGATTTCATTATTTTTATAATATGTAGCGTAAATATGCCCAGATAATCATACTTTTATAATTTTTGTTATGCCTATAGGCCAACCCAATTTGCTTTAATATGCAGTTTCTTACAAACTTCTGCAAATAAATACGACAGAAAACTATAATTTTAACCAATATACTATACACTACAGTAGTAGAGACACGCATATATATTATGTATTCTACAAATAAAATTTACAAGTTTGGGAAAATTAGCAATGCATAAACGTTCTAAGAACTACTGCCATACAATATTTATTTCCCTTTTTTAATCTTAATGTAAATTCTAATTTTAACAAACCTCAATGTTAAACTTTTATAAATTACAATAAATATTCCATGTGAAACGAATAAAAAAATTTTTTTAGATACGTGATTTGCTTTGGTATATATACATTAACAAATGAATAATAGTTTCCATTAATTTAACTGTTAACACCAAATGTTCACCTGACTAATGAAATTCGTTTCTCTTTTTCAGTGGGTGGTTAACCATGCTTTCCTCACAGAGTTGAAAATTGTTCGTGTCAGCAGGTCAACCACTAGCTGTACAACCATGTACATAAATGGGAAGGCAGCATAACGCCATGTGTTAAGAAACAAAACTATTTCTGTTTGTAGCTCGGGATCACTGCCAGACAGTGATTATTATTCGGTTTTTTCAACTGCCTATTGTGGATTGATAAGACTGTTGTCGAGACCAGATACTTGTTACAATAAAGTATAGGCCTAACATTTTTATAAATTTATTGATCACCATTAAAACATCAGTCATGATAGGCCTGTGATGTAGGCCTAATAGTTTCATTTATAAAAGTACTTTTAAAAACTGTTGTATTTAAATACTTTTGAAAGTATTTTGTTGTTACTTTTTAATCAGCGTACACATTTTTAGATAATGCTTATGTTCAGTGACGTTATTATTTGTTAACTTGACATATCTTTCTTACGATGAACTGAGTATACTGTTCTGGGAAAAGGTTGAGATGTTCTTGCTGGGCACTCACCTCCTCGGTAACTCACCAGAAGAGGTTTTCCTTGAATAAAGAAAGAGGTTTCTAATTGAACACATTTAATTTAATATATAACAAATAATCAGTGTTAACATTGTGAATCCGGTTGTGAGTTTTCTTTTCAAAGCGTCGCTTCTTCTTTTTTCTGGTTCGTAATGTTCGTAGCATGAAGTCGTTAGAGGTCCGATGCATTGGTTCGGTGTAGGTCCGATGCATTCGGCCGTTGCAGGTCCGATGTATTCGGTCGTTGGTAATGTTTGGCGAGTGGGCCTATGTGTGGGTAAATGTGTGGTGGGCCGGCGAGTGGACCTGTGGGTGGTACGTCGAGTGCGTCGAGTGCATTGAGTGGTGGTTGAAGTAGTGGTTGTATTAATGACATTTTTGTTGTTACAAAAGTCGGTGTCACATACTAAACAATATATATCATTTCTTGAGCAACCATAGTGCTTTTTGTACTCATTCACAGCTTCAACACAATATTTGGTCTTATCACTTCCTTTGGGTATTTCAATACATGTTCGTATCCAATATCTGCCTTCGACACGATATGGATTCCATTTACTTTCGCAACCTGGAATAAATAAAAATTGTTATTTTTATTATAGATATAAACTTGCTGTTGTTTTGGTCATCAACCGAAAGGCTGGTTGGATCTCTATAGACTTTACTGAGTAAAACCAGGAGTGAGTGGTTTACCATTTTTTTACTGAATGGAAAAGTATGCTTATCAGCATGCCGGGCCCTCTGAAAACCACATAATTTCCATCCTATGAATGACACCTTCAATTCATTCACCTCAGCGTCTGTGGTTTGAAATTCAATACTCTCAGAGAAGATAACTCTGAATATAATCCATTTACTATACTTCTCTCACAGAATTTCCCCTTCTTCACCAACTACTTCTGCTACGGTTAGCAAAGTGAGCCCCCACCAGTACAACCAAGGCCACCGTCCCTCCAACTTTTACGTGTATACTTTAAATAATTGGTCTTGAGGGATTTACAAATGTCGAATATGTAACACCAAGAATCTAGAGAAATGTAAATTTATTTTTCATAATGACAGTCGTTTCAAAAGCTACTTTCTGGCGCTATAACCAGAATTTCCCGGCTAAGGTATAGTAACCCCTACAGAAGAGTTTACGTAACACTTTTATTGAGTTTACTCTTCATTGTATTGTAAAACCACGCTGAATGTTAAAAATTTGTGCATGTGTAAGCGTATACATACACATGCACTCTACTACAAACCGGGGTTTACCTGATTCTAACAACCCCTACCGTATTTTACAAACTACAGTGTAAAAGGCAGGGGAAGGGAAAGTCACTAGTCGTGGAGACTTATAGCTGAAGGGAGAGCTCTGTTGACCCTCACCGTGTAACGTGTAACTAGTTATGATGAAAGCATTATAGTGTCTTTTACACCTTTTCTGTTTTTAAATACATGCCTAACCGTAATCGAACGTTCAGTAGAATGAGAATTAACTGAAAATACGGTTAGGCCTACTCTCAAAAACAAACTGCCAGGTGATGATAACAGCTCTGGTTTTTCGCCGTTGAAAAAAAATCAACTGAACAAACTTATGCACGTACTCAAGTCTAACAATTCTTACAATATGAGCATTTCTTTCACCACGTAGAATAATGAAATTATCCCTTTTACATATAGACGCAATACTCGGAATTTACTAGCCACGATTTCCGGCATTTCTGGTTAGTTCACACAACAAAAAATAAATTAGCTTTGAAGAGACCAGTCCTTAAACAAAATTATTTGGTACGATGATATCGACTCTCTGTAGCACGCATGCTTAAATTGTTGTGTTCAGGTCATCAGCCAAGGCTAGTTTGAACCTCTTGAGGTTTTACTACTTCAAACGAGAAGTGAGGTCGTTTACTAGTGCCTTCCTCACAAAGTTGAAAAGTATGCTTATTAGCATGCCGGACCCGCTGAAAAGTACATATTTTTCACCCTGTAAATGACACCTTCACTTCATTCACCGCAGGATCTGGCTGTATAATGAAATTCATTACTTTCAGATGAGATAACTCTGCTTAGTGTCATTTACTTAAATCGAACAATTGCAAATACATCACCAATCAATACTAATTAATAGATACATCAAGTATTTGCAACTGCTCGATTAGTTAAAGTAGTATCGTACAGGTTAAGTATTACCTGTGGCTCTAAATTCCATACACGCGTTTGTTTGTTCTTCTGTGGGATCTGACTCATCGGACATAGGAAGGCGCAGGAGAGCCCTGAATTCGGAATTTCTTTCCGATGAACAAAACTTTGTCTCTGGAGTTTTACATGTTGGGAACTCTTCGTCAGAAGTCATTTTATCGTAACAATCGAAACATTGTAGGCATCTATCTGCAACGATAAAACACTGCCTGTAATCAATTGCATGATAAAACGCTAAACTGCTGTTACAGTTAAGGAGAGATCACATCTTAGACAAATATTGTCAAAAGTGTTACCTACTACTTTCTTTTGCCCATATGTATAGGTACATTAGAAGCAAAGTATTGTTTTCGTATAGATATTTAGAAAACGAGTTTTCACCGGGTATACAAGTTTTCAAAATCCCCTCAACCCAAAAAAACATGTTTTTAGCGATTGATTTGCGCGCGTGCGTGCGTGCGCATGTGTAAGTGCTAAGTTTAAACTTGAAACTTAAAATACGTAGGCTACCACCGAAGGATTCAACACAAACATTTTCATCAAAATCGGTCAACTGGAAATAGTAGTTTATGAGTAATTTTTCAAGTTTTTGAAATTTTCTCAAAAACGGCACATTAGATTTTTTCAAATGCCCTTATTTTCTACGTTTTCTATGCTCTACATGACTAGCGCCATGTCTACTAAAATTGTTGGGGAGGCTGTGATTTTTTTTAAAAAATTTGTTTCTTAAGACTGCGTCCTTAATGTGCATTTTAGAGCAAATATGTATTAAATCAAAGTTGCTGAAACGTTATTACGTGAATTTTTCGTTCTTTTAGTTTAATCGAATGAATTATTGAACGTAAAAAGAACTAGTAAATATTTTGGCCTATTAATAGTTATGTATTTAGTTTTTAATTTTTTTATTTCTAATTTTTAGTACGTGTTTATACCTAGTGAGTTATAATATAATTACACCGAAAATTGCGTGTTGTGCCAACAATGAAAAAGATTTACATGAAAGATTTTCATTTCACAGTTTTTCGAACAATGAAATCTTAAAAACAGCATGATTGCATGCTTGCAGACCATTTTTCGGATGATACTGTGCGTGTTTGTGGTGCTCACTTTGAAGACTGACTTCGAACGCGATTTAAAATTTGAACTTTGTAACTTTAAAGCTACAAGAAGATTAAAATTGTCTGCAATTTCACATCATATGATACCAACTATAAATACTATAAATATAATTATAATAAATAATAGCATAATAAATATAATAACTATAAATATTTGTAATTACAGTAATATAGACAGCATATTAACAGCAATTTGACACTCCATCTGTCTTATGGGCAAACAAAATTTAATATAAAACAAAAACAATTGACAATCTAAAATAATAAAAGAATAACAATGCTTATTGAACACTAACAATTTACTCTCTTAAATTTTGAAAATATATGCTTATTATTATTAATTTTTGAAATGAAATTAATGAATAATTGGCTGACCATGTGATATAAAGCAGAACTATTTATTTTAACCCTGCAACGAACAGATTGAGTAAATAATTTGTCACTCCACCTGTCTGTTATGGGCTTTGTAGTTATAAATCCATAAAATTTTAAGGATTATACTACTACGTCAAGGAATAGGGTTGGGCCAGAGGTAGGTTCACTCTTGACGTTCATTGTACTCGTAATTAGAAGAAATATGATACCAAACAGTACTTCTACAGCTAAAATTAAAGAAAAGTGATGTAAAAACCCAAAAACGCTTCGTTAGTGAGGTACAGCTAGCGAGAAATTCGGCCTGAGACGTAAACTGAGCCGTACTTGTCGAAAAAAGCTTTATTTGTGCGAATCTGTTTTTTAAAAATAAAACTTTTAAGCGGTTTAAAATTTTTGTCAGCCATCTTGGATTCAACTTTACATTTTGAAATAGTATGGTAGTCAAAGTGATACATCATTTCACAAACAATGGTAAAAACCGTTTTTCGATAAATGCCTTCGTTTTCTAGTTATAAGCATTCAAATTTGCAATTTTGGGACAATTTTACCAAAATTGCACATTAATAAACCTTCCTACGCCATAATCCGTGTCCATAGTTAAAAATCACATGAATAATTATATATATGTACTATCATTTTTGCGTCCGTACATTGACATTTTCCTAACAATCTGGAGTCCGAGTGCAATTTGGCGTCCGTATACGGACGCCAAATTGTAATCCTTAACAAAAACTTAATAAAAATTTATTGTGACATGGTTTTCGGACGTAATTTTTTCAAACTTAAGTACATAGTTTCGGGCAACTATATTTATTTTTTGAGAATTTTATTGTTACTCAGAGCGAAACAAAAAGATAAATAAATTTTGGTACCGGATGCGAAATGGCAGTGTTTTGAAACTATTTTATACACCGTACCTTGGAAAGTTTCTCACCAGAGTGCTCTCGCTACGCCCCTATGTAAAAATATACGTATATTATGTATATTCTTACAAGAACGTCAGTTTCACATCTGCTATCACTTTCGAGTCCACCGGTTAAGAAAACAGACAAAACAAGTTATAAATAAATATTGTATTGTGTTAAGAAAAAAAGTTTAAAAGAATAATAAAAACAAATTTTTATTAATCATTGAATTACAATTCTTTCAAAACTCACAATCTAATTTACTAAACATTAAAATAAATAATATTCGGCAAATTATTTGATATAAGTCTTCTTCTTCTCAGGGTGCCGCTCCGGTCCGGAGGTTGGCGATCATCATGGCGATGCGTACTTTATCTGAGGCTATACGAAACAGTTCCAGTGAGCTCTTCTCAAACCAGGTTCTTAGATTGGCCAGCCAGGATATTCTTCTTCGTCCCGGTTTTCTTTTCCCGTCAATTTTGCCCTGCAGAATTTGTTGCAGCAACTCATATCTGTGCTCGTTACGCATTATGTGTCCCAAATACTGAAGTTTACGTGCCTTTACTGTGTTAACTAACTCGGCTTCCTTGCCCATTCGACGTAAGACTTCCTTGTTGGTGATTTTTTGGGTCCAGGATATTCTCAGTATTCGTCTATAGAGCCAGAGTTCAAAAGCTTGCAATTTGTTAATTGTTGCCTGTGTTAATGTCCAGGCTTCTACTCCGTAGAGGAGGACTGAGAATACATAACACTTCAGCAGTCGTAATTTCATTGGAAGTGTCAAGTTATGGCTCTTGAAAACCGAACCCATGTTATTGAAGACACTTCTAGCCTTTGCAATACGACATTTTATTTCCTGCGAGTTATCCCACGTCTCGTTTATACATGTGCCCAGATATTGACATTGTGACACTCTTTCTATTCTAACCCGATTGACTACAATATGATCGTGTGCACCAATCTGTTGTTTGCTGATGATCATCACTTTTGTTTTGTTAGGATTTATCTCCAATCCATATATTGCACTAACCTCTGTTAGCTTGTCCATTACTTTTTGCAGGCCTTGTATGGTGTCGGCAAATACCAGCGTGTCATCAGCATATCTTAAATTGTTCAATCTGATTCCATTTATTGATATTCCCTCCTCTATATTATGTAATGCTTCTCTGAAAATACGTTCGGAGTACAAATTGAACAGGATCGGCGACAAAATGCATCCCTGTCTCACACCTCTCAAGATTTTAACTTCATCTGTGTGGTCTTCTCCACATTTCAGTACCGCCGTTTGGTTCCAGTAGAGATTTGTTATTATTTTGCGGTCTTTTGCGTCTATTCCTATCTCCTCTAGTATCGCCATCATCTTCTCGTGCCTGACACGATCGAACGCCTTTTGATAATCAATCAGACAGGCAAAAACGTCGCAACTCACATCCCTACATCTCTGGAACAGTATTTGCACACTAAATAGAGCCTCTCTAGTCCCAACCGCATTCAGGAAGCCGAATTGATTGGGCGAAATTTGCTCTTCACAAATTTTATACATTCTTTTATGAATTATTTTCAAGAATAACTTTAGGAGATGACTCATTAAGCTTATTGTCCTGTGGTCTTCACACTTCTTAGCACCCTTCTTCTTTGGTAAAGTTATAAATTCTGACTTCAACCAGTCCCTTGGAATGATTCCTCTTCTATAAACGGTGTTGAAAATTGTAGTTAACCATTGCACTCGTTTTTCATCCATCAGTTGAATGATCTCTGCAGGAATTCGATCCAGTCCTGTTGCTTTTCCCCTTTTGAGCTGTTGAATGGCTGCTTCTACTTCTTCCTTTAAAATGTCCGGGCCATCTGTATCCTTGATCTCTGGCTCCACCTCCTGTCGTGCGTCATAAAACAATTTTTCGAGATACTGTTTCCAAGTGTCTTTCTTTTCTTCTTTATCAATTATTATCCTTCCGCTCTCATCTACTAATTTCCCATACGTTTTCTTCCGAAACATTCCCGTTGCTTCCTTGACTTTGCGATGTACATTAAAGTCATCATATCTCTTTTGATATTGTTCTATTTCTTCACACCTCTAAGTAATAGATATAAGTAATAAGTTTGATATAAGTAATAGAATAAAATTAAAAATAATTATATCATTTTGATAGAATTAAAAAAACTCTCTTTTCCGATAGACGATTTCTTGGGTTGACAAACTAACCTGGAAGGAACCGGTGCTGCGCATAGTAGTGTCAGGATTAAATTATTGTTATGGCTGGCAGCATATCTTTCTAAACGCATTGTATACACAACGTATATTATACGCAATTTAGAAGAGTTGTTCTCCGCCGTTCTGTCGCCTTCCATACATGAGTCCATCGCACGCCGGTTTAGTTTCTTTTTTCAAATTAGGCATAAACCCACTATCAACGAATCCATGAACAAATCCTTTAGTAATTTGTTTACGTCGTTCGTTTGGTAACCAACGGGTTGGTCTAGTCTAGAAGAAAAGTCGTCGCCGCAAGTCAGCTGTTTAGCTGACTTTTCGACAGCTTTTCTGACAGCTGATTTTCGGAGACGGAGGTTCTTAGTTTAAATCCTAGTATATAGTATAATTGGTTCTTTTATACGAATTTGAATACTAGACAGTGGTTACCAATGTACTTTGATGGTTGGGGGTCAATTAACCATACTCTCTCAGGAATGGTCGGCCTGGGTATGTACGAGACTACAGCTCATTTAAACGTCATACATATCATTGGGTCATGGGGTTGCTTATTGTTCTCAATCGAACAAATTGCAACCAACACGCATTGGGGATAAAACAAAACAAAAATTTGTTTAAGAATTTTTAACATGTTATTTCGCGCTTTTTTTTACATTACACCACCTGACAAAATTGTCAATCAAATATTTCCTGATTACGCTTACGATGTTAAAAAAGAATGCGCATTTTGCTGTTTGCCCACTCTCTCTGCAAAATGATTCTAAGTACACTTCCATAATGCTATTTTATATCATGTAATATGTCGCCCCAATTACTAGTTTTAGCAGTTTTACAGTAGGTAAATAAAACATTAAAGAGAAAAAACTTTTTCTAAAATATAAAAAATGGACTAGGAGTAGATTATTATTAGCCTTGTTTTTTGCTTAAAAACAATGCGATAAAAAATTAAACTAAAAAATAATTAGGGAAATAGCAAACTTTGCTAGACAGACCTCAACCAAGTAGGCATATTTTAATATTTTTATTCTGGACCGATTTTCTTTCATTATAAAATTCTGGACAGAGATTACAGATTTCAGAAAAAAAATGTTAAGGGTAGAATAAAGTAGGTACACCCATTCAGTTTTTTTCCTTTTTTCTCTTACAAAATATGAACAAACGACATTTTTTTAAATGCCCGGAAAAACAAGGGCCATGGATTTAGACAAAAAAGTTTAAATATTAATGATTGGGGGGCCTAAAGTGAAGTTTGTACCATCCATTTCACCTCGATTTTCTCGCGAGTATGAGCTTAACAATCGTAATATTTATGGAACGTTCCGAAACAGTAAAACGACTCTCGATAGGGATAACGATAAAGTTTAAATTGAATTTCTTAGCGTATTGCCACACCATTCCTATGTTTTTCACGATTTTTTCGCTGATTTCGGCAGACCAACCAAAACAATTTACAGAACAATCCAGAACAAATGAAAGCTATCATTTAAAGTAAAAACCAAAAAGTATTGAATGCATGGGCTTATACTTGCCACTCCAAAGTTTTCTTTGATTATCTAGAAAATTTAAACGGGAAGAACGAAATTTTCGCGAAATGATCCGGAACAAACGAAGGGGTCTGGCTGCATAATGAAATTCATTACGCTCAGAGGAGATATAACTCTGACAAGTATCTTTTACACTTGTACCTCTTCTGTTCTTAAATACTTCAGTCATATGATTGGCTTACCATGTGACAAAAACAGAACTAAATTTTTTTTAGTCCTGGAACAAGCAAATCGAGCAAATCTATGTAAAAAACTTTAAAATATTGAGTAGAGTGGGATAGATGTGAAATTAGCACCACCCAGTTCTTCTCGATTTCTTGCTTACTTGAATGGACTAACAAAATATTTTGCGAGACCATCCGAAAAAAACGAAGGTCTGTCCCTGAAGTCCAAAAAAAATTGAAAAAGTTGAGCGGGAGGAGGCCAGTGTGACGTTAGCCCCTCCCGGCGTTTTTCAACTTCTTTGGACGGAACAAACAAAAAATTTTCCTGAATAATCCGGTAGAAACGTAGACCGATCAATGTTACAAGTTAATTTTTTGAAATTTTTGTATGGGGGCCAACTTTACAGTCCTGGTTTGAACTTCTACAGGTTTAGCTAAGTAAAACAAGGAGTGAGATAGTTTACAATATTGCCTTCCTCGCAGAGTTGAAAAATATGCTTATCAGTATGCCAGGCCGTCTGAAAAGCACCTATTTTTCACCCTGCAAATGACACACCTCACGTTATTCACCACAGGGTCTGGCTGCATAATGAAATTCATTACGCTCAGAGGAGATATAACTCTGACAAGTATCTTTTGCACTTGTACCTCTTCTGTTCTTAAATACTACAGTCATATGTTTGGCTTACCATGTGATAAAAACAGAATTTAATTTTTTTTAGTCCTAGAACAAGCAAATCGAGTGCAAATAATTTAACACTCCACCTGCCTGTTATGTGCAACCCCTTACAGTACTATTATTTTATTAAAGGCAGTTTCCACTGACAATCAGACATGCATTTTATTCCGTCACTTGGGCGAGTAAATTTAAATCGATAATTCAAAGGATACCCACATCGAGAAAATGCATACAAAACGGCGAAAATTTTTTTACAAAAGATAATAAATTGATAAGAGAGTAGATTAGTCGATTTTTTTTAAAGTAAATTCAGTACACTCGCAAAACTCCAACACGAGTTCTGAAAGTGTAGGTCAACAGAGACTGTAATTTCCTGATACTAAAGAAGCTTATTGAAATTAATCGTTAGCAAAACCAAACCCATGTTATTTATTTTTTGATTTTTGTAAAGCTTTTGACCGTGTCCCGTATGATTTACCCATAAAAAAATTGAGGTGTATTGTATTAGAGGGACATTAGAGGGTCGATTTGTCATCCAATCATTGTAAAGTTAAAACAAAATACATATAAAATTTTATACAAGTTAAAAGGGGAGTTCAACGAGAATTTTAAGACCCTTGCTATTTATAATTTTTATTTACGATCTCGCTGATTTTCTTGCCTCCTTCAATGCTATATTATTTGTTGATGATACGACAATATCTCTCGAAGATGAAAACTATGAACAAGGTTTAAAACTAAAGAAGCTTGAAGTAAGGTTGTAGACTGGATGCAAAAAATAATCCAGTTCTCAACTCAGATAAAACTGTGGCCAAATGCTTCACTGGTCGTAAGGAAATAAGTAACCAAAGTAAGAATATCGCCATTAATGACAATATATAAAAATCTTTTGTAACAGGTAAGTTACAAAATTTTTAGAATTAATATTAGGTAGCAAACTATCCTGGGACAGGCGTGTTAAGGAACGTGTCTGCTATATAATCAAATCCTACTGCTACGCCCTAAAACGCTTAAAAATAAGGTACTTAGCGTACCAATACCTTTGAGTATTTATCATGTTTACAAATTCTCACATTTAAAATACAACGTTACGTCTTTTTTTTTAAAAAAAAACCATTTTTTAAATTGTTGTAATCAATACTTCATATTTGAAGACATCGGGTGTCTCGTTGTTTTTTGTATCATATTAGGAAATAGTGTGCATAAGTTATGTTTTTCGATTTTCGGTCCATAAAATCGCGGTGCGGGGCTTATTCGAAGGCGGGGGTTACTCGAGTATATAATGTGTTTTGTCTATTTGTGGGATTTGTTTTTAATTTAGTCACACTTAAACTTATTCAAATGTATGTTTAAAAAATCAAATAATGTTTAAATTATTTTGTCATATAATTACTTTTTATCTGGTTTTTTGTTAATTATAATGATGAACATTTTTAATGATCAACTATCAAGTTGAATTATGAATATGGACACTGTACACTATTAAGAATTCGTTTGAAATCAATTGGTCCTAGCATATTGTTTGGCTGTCTTGGTCAAGGTTTCACATAGTTTTTCTTGGCCTCTCCAAGTGAATGCCTTGTCTAACTCCTTTTTGTCTTCTGTGCAATAGTATAACCTTCCAGTTCAAAAATAATCCACATTTTCAAATCTTTTCAAATCTCTTAGTAGCCTCTCTTTAGTAGCCAAAGTCCTCTCTTTAGTAGCCATAGTCATAAAAGCGTTATTTTATTATTAATTAGATGGTAGGCCTATCAATTGCAACACGTTAACCCTTTATAGGGCATTTTTACGGGAAGAAATATACACGAATATATATAAAAACTTCGTGTGAAACACTCACACAACTTTCTCTCGCCAATGCAAATAATTGATAATATAACAGAACATTTGTAATAAAAAAACCAACCACAATAAACATAACCTAATTTTAATCATGAGTGAAGGACGAAAAATGACAATCAATCTGTTTGGCTTAAAAATACGGAAGTCACTCTTCCATGCTAAACTAGGCTCTGTAGAGAAAAATGCACTAAATAAACGTTGTAGATCTTCAAATTTTCTAAAGTCATTTTTAAATACACTTTTGTCATAAAAGGAAATCTTTAAAAAAATAAGGTTATTTTATACGTTTTCGTGAGAAAAAACAGAAAATTGCTAATTACCGTTAAACTAAGCAATACACAAACAAATGTTAAAAAAGAAATTGTAGAATTTAAAAATCTCTATAACTTTTATTTTACATTTTTGCGCTGAAACGCATATTAACGTCGCAATCTTAATAAAATATTTTTTCGAGAAAACCACAATCCAGAAGTTTTAGCAGACATGGCGTCTACCCTACCTTGTAGAGCATAAAAAATTGTAGCAAATAAGGTGAATTTAAAAAATCGTACCAACCGTTATTGAGAAAGTCGCTAAAAAGTGAAAAATAGCACGACTAAACTACTTATTCCGGTTGACCGATTTCAATGAAAATGTTCGTGTCGGGTCCGGTAGTAGTATCAAACTTAAATTTCATGTTTGAAGTTCGTACGATGTTTCCTTCTTGAGATATTTTATCACACACACCTAGTTACACGCGCGAACGCGCGCGCGCGCACACACACACACACACACACACACACACACACAGACGAATCGCTAAAAACATGTTTTTTGGTTCGAAGGTCTGAAAACGTGTAGATCCGGTGAAAACGCGATTTCGAAAAATCGACATCAATGTAATACTTTCCTTCCCATGTTCTCATGTAGGCAAGAGAAAATAAAAATAAACGTGAAACGTTAAATAATGCTGTACAGGAGTAGTATAGAAGAGCCGGTTCTGGGACGACCTTGAACTTTGGACCCTGTAACTGGGACAACTTTGACCTTTGACCCGCAGATCCGAGAACAACCCTGAACTTTTACAAAAAAAAAGTTGCCCTTTGACCCCCTAAAAAAAGTTCCCACAAAAAAAAAATTAAAAAAATAAATTTGACAAAGTTCCAAACTCGATTTACTCCGCAACCGCTGGACCGATGTTGATGGTTTTGGTGTCCACGTGACCGGGAGATCGAGATCTGCAGGATAAGCCACAAGCCATAACCGTATTTCCGATGGAACCTGAGATCGGTTATAACTTCACAACGGACGATCGGATTAACGAGATTTAGGTACTCGCAGGATCAAGAAGTTCTGTAGAACGTATCTCTTAGGGTTTCGGGTCTTAGGTGCTTTCGGGATCCGAATGATCATAATTTTGGTAATTTCGTTTTGGAACACCCTATGCTTTAATTTATTTGCATTGACGTCATTTGTTTTTGTCTTTACACGCGACTGATAAGTGGGATGAAGAAATCTGTTTATTTGCAACTCTATTTTTTTAATTTTTTAGAATGACGCATGTTGTTTGTTGCGAGTCACGTTGCATGCACATGCCTTTCATTGACGTCATTTGTTTATATCTTTACACGCGCAGTCAGTTAATTAGATGATGAATTTGCAACTCTTTACTTTATATATTTAGAATGACGCATGTTGTTTGTTACGAGTCACGTTGCATGCGCGTGCCTTTCTGATGCAATTTATTTAACGAACAAATAAATAAACTGCAGATTCAGCGTTACCATTTTATTTGAATAGGCCCCATGTATTAGCATAGGGAAATCATCAGTATGCAGAGCCCGCGGTTTTCCCATCGAATCATACCATCAGTGCAACTGCGCTGATATTTCCCGCCAGCTCTACTTACCAGCTGGACCGGTCATTTCGGAGTTTTCGTCAGATTCTACACTGGGAGATCGAGACCTACGAGATAAGCATACTACCGTAGCTGTATCCTCGATAGAACTTAACCTTACAACAGCAACAGCTGCAACACCTGCAGCAGCAGAAACGCCTACATCATTACAACAACCGTCACCATCCGCTGACAACAACCAGATCAAGGAAATTTACAGACAAGCCAAACGAGCCAGGTTGGATAAAGTAGCAGAGCCCGGAAGTTTTTACACCTTTGAGAATGCGTTTGGTTGCAACCTCCGGACGTATTACTACAAGAATGACAACAGCATTTTTAAGGACGTGTCGATATTCCTGACACACCTGAGGGAAGAAATGGCGATGGTCCTCGTTGGTAGTTTAGCCTTCCTGGAACCTATCAAATTCAACGTCCTAGTGGAGTGCACTTACGGAAGGGGATGACTGGAGAGGTACAAGATATTGGATTCAAGACTGGCACACCTGCCTTTTTCCCCGGTCGGATACAGGTGCGCTTGTAGATATATGCATTCAAAAACGTGTAGACGAGGAGGTTGAGTTTTTAGGAAGAGGTAGCGGATGGTCCTTAGTATCTGTTGACGGGATACTTCTCAGGATCAACCGGTACGAACCGCTCCGAGGCTCATCGTACCTACCTCTTCCACCGGTCGTAAAGAACCGCGAAGCGGTTATCAACGTAAAAAACCGAGACGAAAGTTGCTTCAAGTGGGCAATCCTATGAAAACATGTGTCTGGTCCTCACAGGTAAAGAATCGACAGCCGTTAAGACGCTCTGCTTGACATGTAAGATTTCAGTATGGTAGAGTTCCCCACGCCTATCAGCCAAGTAAAGGCCTTCGCCAAGGCCAACGGAGGGTCTGTAAACGTGTACGGGATAGCCGACAAAGAGGTAATAGAACCTCTAGTCGTCGCTGATGTCGAAAAGGACGTTCACTTCGATCTCCTCCTGCTCGCAGAGAGTGACGCTCAGCACTATAGTCTCATCAATAATTTTAGTCGGTTCCTCAGGTCTCAGCTGACGAAACATGGGCATAAAATCGATGTATGCAAGAGGTGTTTCACCTTCTACAACGACGACCCTAAGGGTCATGAGAAAATGACCCACCGCGAGTACTGTATAGAGAACTCCCCGTGCAGGTTCACGATGTCCAAACCTAATGATGACACTCCTCCGGTGATGAAATTCAAAAACTACAATCACATACCTCCTATCCCAATGTACAAACCGCTCCGAGGCTCATCGTACCTACCCCATCCGCCGTTCGTAAAAAACCGCAAAGCGGTTATCAATGTCCAGAACCGAGATGATAGGTCCTTCAAGTGGGCTATCCTATGCAAACATGTGTCTGGTCGTCACAGGCAAAGAATCAACCGACGTTACGACGCTCTGCTTGACATGTACGATTTCAGTACGGTATAGTTTCCCATGCCTATCAGCCAAGTAACGGCCTTCGCCAAGGCCAACGGAATTTCTGTAAACGTGTACGGGATAGCCGACAACGAGGTAATAGAACCTCTAGTCGTCGCTGATGTCGAAAAGGATGATCACTTCGATCTCCTCCTGGTCACAAATGCCGATGTTCAGCACTATTGTTTCATCAATAATTTTAGTCGGTTTATCAGGTCTCAGTTGACGAAACATGGGCATAAAATCGATGTATGCAAGAGGTGTTTCACCTTCTACAACGACGACCCTAAGAGTCATGAGAAGTTGGAGGCTCACCGCGAGTACTGCGTAGAAAACCTGTCATGCAGGATCACTATGCCCAAACCTGACGCTGATGGAACTCCCCCAGTGATGAAATTTAAAAATTACCATCACATATATCCAGTCCCAATATTTGTGTATTCCGACTTTGAGTGTATACTCAAACCCACTGGAGGTTACCACCCCAAACCTACATCTTCTTTCACTATAGCCACGGAGCGGCACGTTCCCATGAGCTACGGGATGTACTCTGTAGTTGACCTGTCGCTTCCCGAAGACATTAGAAATTTGGTCCCCTCAACATCTATGCTTTACAGAGGTCCTGATGCTGCCGTCAATTTCATGCAGTATATTTCATTCTGTATAAGACCCGAGTAGAACTGGAACTCATAACCGATTAGGATATGTATATGTTTCTGGAGAGAGGGATCCGAGGAGGAATTTCTGTATGCGCCAAGAAACATGCTAAGGCCAACTACCCATACGTAGAAGGTTACGACCCCGAGCTTCCTAAACCTTCAGGGCATTACAGTAATCGTCATCTGATATGTGCTCCCCGGTCAGAAAGCTGTAGAATGCTTCCTGAGGAGGTAATTCTGTCTCCTCAAGTCTCTCCCAAGAGTCGGTGTAAGTAGTGTAAAAATGAGAGATCCAGCACGACCTTGACCTTTGACCTGGCGGCTCGAGCGCAAGCTTGACCTTTGACCTCGACTTTGAAAAAAAAAATCCAAAAAAAAAAAAAAAAAAAAAAAAAATCCGCAAAAAAAAAAAAAAAAAAAAAAAAAAAAAAAAAAAAAAAAAAAAAATCCAAAAAAAAAAAAAAAAAAAAAAAATCCAAAAAAAAAAAAAAAAAAAAAAAAAAAATCCGCAAAAAAAAAAAAAAAAAAAAAAAAAAAATCCGCAAAAAAAAAAAAAAAAAAAAAAAAAAAAAAAACCCGCCAAATTTTTTTCCCGCCAAATTTTCAAACTCAATTTTCTCCGCAACCGCTGGGCCGATTTTGATGCGGACGGCACCCACGTGACCGGGAGATCGAGATCTACAAGATAAGCCCTAAAACTCGTCGATCTGATAACCAGGTCACGTGTTACAAGCTATCTCAGGTTCCATAGGGGATACGGCTACGGATTAGGGCTTATCTTGTAGATCTCGATCTCCTGGTCACGTGGGTACCGCCCGCGTCAAAATCGGCCCAGCGGTTGCGGAGAAAATAAGGTTTGAAAATTTAAAAAAATAAAAAAATGGCAAATTTTCAAACCCGATTTTCTCCGCAACCGCTGGTCCGATTTTGATGTGGGCGGTACCCACGTGACCAGGAGATCGAGATCTACAAGATAAGCCCTAAATCTCATCGATCTGATAACCAGGTCACATGTTACAAACGATCTCAGGTTCCATCGGGGATACGGCTACAAATTAGGGCCTATCTTGTAGATCTCGATCTCCCGGTCACGTGGGTACCGCCCGCGTCAAAATCGGCCCAGCGGTTGCGGAGAAAATCAGGTTTGAAAATTTAAAAAAATAAAAAAAATGGCAAATTTTCAAACCCGATTTTCTCCGCAACCGCTGGTCCGATTTTGATGTGGGCGGTACCCACGTGACCAGGAGATCGAGATCTACAAGATAAGCCCTAAACCTCATCGATCAGATAACCAGGTCACGTGTTACAAGCTATCTCAGGTTCCACCGGGGATACGGCTACGGATTAGGGCTTATCATGTAGATCTCGATCTCCTGGTCACGTGGGTGCCACCCGCATCAAAATCGGCCCAGCGGTTGCGGAGAAAATCGAGTTTGGAACTTTGCCAAAAAAAAAAAAAAAAAAAAAAAAAAAAAAAAAAAAAAAAAAAAAAAAAAAAAAAAAAAAAAATATGACCTTTGACCCCAAAAAATTACTTTAGTTTTTATCATTGACGTTATTCGTTTTTTATCTTTGCACGTGAAAGACTATTGATTCAGATGATGCAACTTGTTTACTGCAAATTTAAATGTACAGTTAATTTTTCTACACGAGTCGTCGAGTCAGCGATAAGTTGTTTGTTTCAATTTTAAAAACCAACAACGTCATACCGCATGTTATTATGAACCGAACTGCATACGCAGCGTTTCCAATGCAGTAGCATAGGACAATTATGTATATAAAAGGTCACCGATTTTCCCACCGTATCATAACCACTGCTCTACACCGCTAGAACAGTTCTTCTTCTCACACCTGTTGCTACGCTGCTAGATACAGTTCTTCTTCTCCTAGCTGTTGCTACGCTGCTAGACAGTTCTTCTTCTCTACCTGTTGTTAATTGAAGGTGAGTTTTATTCTACTTTAAATATTTTTAAAAATTAAAAAGACTTTAGCACTTTTATGAAATATACACTTTGAATCTTTAATAAAATTAAAACCTAAAATCTGTTTATGAAATTAAGACGTAGAACCTCATACATAGGTAATACATTGTTGGTACTGCAACATCACCAGTTGTAACCGTTGTTGGTACATCAACAACAACAACAACTGTAACAACACCAGTTTTATCGTTTACTATTACAAGTACGGAATAACAATTTCCATACCTAATTTAAATTGTTCTGGCCGCATATCGGTAGTTTAGCAAAGCGAATTCAAATAAATATTTATTTTCCTGGTTCGTCTCTACTACATGTTTCTGTTTTTGGTATGTTTTAGTTACCAACAACACCAACAACTCCAACAACCGGCAACAACCAACAACCGGTAACAATCAACACCCAACAACAATAGCAATTTGGAGATCACCAACTCATATTGTAAAGGTTGGTCTTATTATAAATACTATACTGGAATAATAATTTACATACTAAAAATAAAGGGATATTTGTTTTAACCGCATGCGACGAGTTTCAAAGCGAATTCAAAGAAATATTTATTTTCTTGGTTAGTCTCGACTACATGTTTCTGTTTTCGGTATGTTTCAGTTACCAACAACACCAACAACCGGCAACAATCAACAACCAACAACAATATCAATTTGGGGATCAACCAGCTCGTATTGTAAAGGTTGGTCTTATTATAAATACTATACTGGAATAATAATACATTTACATACAATTACATACTAAAAATAATGGGATATTTGTTTTAACCGCATGCGACGAATTTTATTTTATAAACTCTTGGGTAGTCTCTTCTACATGTTTCTGTTTTTGTTATGTTTCAGTTTAAATCAATAATCACCACCACCATCACCACCGCCGCCGACAATGGAAAGTCAAGCCAAACGAATCAGGTTGGATCAAGTTCAAGAGACTGACACCTTTTGCGTCTTGGAAAATGCGTTCGGATGTAACCTCCGGACGTATTACTACAAGAACGCAAACGAAGAACTTAAAGACGTGCCAGTGCTCCTTATCCACCTGAGGGAAGAGATGGAGTCGCTGCTCAAGGAGATGTCGACCTCCCTAAGATCGTTTAAATTCAACATCTTAGTGGAGTGCACGTACGAGAAGGCGTCGACGGGAGAGGTGCAAGATATAGGGTTCAAGACTGCCAACACCTGCGTCTTTCCCGGGTCGGATATAGGAGCGCTTGTAGACATGTGCGTCCAAAAGCTTGTAGATGAGGAGGTAGAGTTCTTGGGAAAGGGGAGCGGATGGTCTCTAGTATCTGTCGATGGGATCCTCCTCAGAATCAACCGATATAGACCGCTCAGAGGCTCATCATACCTTCCCCTTCCGCCGTTTGTCAAGAACCGCGGAGCTGTTATCAACGTCAAGAACCGCGACGCAAGGTGCTTCAAGTGGGCTATCCTGTGTAAACACGTAACAGGCCGTGACAGGGACAGAATCGATAGACGATACGACGCCTTGCTTGACAAGTATGACTTCAGCATGGTAGAGTTCCCCACACCTATCAACCAAGTAAAGGCCTTCGCCAAGGCCAACGGAGTGTCCGTCAACGTGTACGGGATAGCCGAAAAAGAGGCAATAGAACCTCTAGTCGTCGCTGATGTCGAAAAGGACGATCACTTCGATCTCCTCCTGGTCGCAGAGGGTGACGCTCAGCATTATTGTTACATCAACAATTTTAATCGACTCATCAGGTCACAGCTGACGAAACATGAACACAAAATCGACGTATGCAAGCGATGTTTCACTTTCTATAACGACGACCCTAAGGGTAGGGAGAAGATGGCGGCCCACCGCGAGTACTGTATAGAGAACTCCCCATGCAGTTTCACGATGTCCAAACCTAATGATGACACTCCTCCGATGATGAAATTCGAAAACTACAATCACGTATTCCCCGTCCCAACGTACGAACCGCTCCGAGGCTCGTCTTACCTTCCCCTTCCGCCGTTTGTCGAGAACCGCGGAGCTGTTATCAACGTCAAGAACCGTGACGAAAGGTGCTTCAAGTGGGCTATCCTGTGTAAACATGTGTCAGGTCGTAACAGGGACAGACTCGACGGACGATACGACACCCTGCTTGACAAGTACGATTTCAGTATGGTAGATTTCCCCACTTCCTTCAGTCAAGTAAAGGCCTTCGCCAAGGCCAACGGGGTGTCCGTCAACGTGTACGGGATAGCCGAAAAAGAGGCAATAGAACCTCTAGTCGTATCAGACGTTGAAAAGGACGTCCATTTCGACCTCCTTCTCATAGCTGACGGTGATAAGCAGCACTATTGTTTCATCAACAATTTTAGTCGTCTCATCAGGTCACAGCTGACGAAACATAATGGTCAAATAGATATATGCAAGAGGTGTTTCACCTTCTACAACGATGACCCCAAGGGCCGTGAGGCGATGACTGTTCACAGGGAGTACTGTGTGGACAATCCGCCATGCAGGATCACCCTACCCAAACCTAACGATGATGGAACTCCTCCTGTGATGAAATTCAAAAATTACCATAATATATTCCCAGTCCCTATAGTAGCGTATGCGGACTTTGAGTGCATACTCAAACCCACTGGAGGATACCTCCCTAAACCGTCATCTTCTTTCACTATAGCCACGGAGCGTCACGTTCCCATGAGCTATGGAATGTACTTTGTAGTTGACCCGTCGCTTCCCGACGACATTGCCCAGTTAGTGCCGAAAACGCCCTTGCTTTATAGAGGCCCTGACGCGACCGAGCACTTTATGCAAACTCTAAAAGACATAGTCGAACGGGTAGCCGCAGCGTCGGACCGTAACGTTCCTATGGTCTTCACGGCTCAGGACGAGCTTTCGTTCAAAGCCGCCATAAGATGTCAGATGTGCGATGTAGCGTTCGAGCCTAAGGCGAGACCCAACAGGGATCATTGTCATCTGACTGGAAAGTATAGGACCGCTCTCTGTTCAAAATGCAATCTGATGAGACAGAACCAGAAGTTCTTGCCCGTCTTCATCCACAACTCCTCCAATTACGATTCTCATTTCATAGTCAGGCAGCTCGGCTATGACGAGAAGAAGATATCCGTCATCCCCAATTCTACGGAGAAGTATGTTTCCTTCTCCAAAAACATAACCAAGACGCTAGCCGTGAGGTTTGTCGACACTTTTAGGTTCATGGCCAGCAGCCTGAGCGTTCTGGTAGACAACCTCCCTCCCGAAGGCTTCTCCCATACCGAGTCTTTCTTTAACGGGACGCAGCTGCCCCTGGTGAAGAGGAAAGGCGTGTACCCTTACGAGTACACCGACTCGTGGGAGAGACTCGATGAGACGGAACTCCCGCCTCAGGAAGCATTCTACAGCAGCCTCACCGGGGAGAACATTTCAGACGACGACTATCGTCACGCCCTGAAAGTGTGGGACAGTTTTAACATCCGTACGCTGGGTGAGTACTCCGACTTGTACCTCAAGTGCGACGTCCTCCTGTTAGCCGACGTCTTTGAGAATTTCAGGTCGCTGTGCAGGAAGGAATACGGGCTCGATTGCGCCCATTACTACACCGTCCCAGGTTTCTCTTTTGACGCCATGTTGTATAAGACGCGAGTAGAACTGGAACTCATAACGGACTATGATATGTACATGTTTCTGGAGAGAGGAATCCGAGGAGGAATCTCTGTTTGCGTCAAGAAACACGCCAAGGCCAACAACCCTTATGTGGAAGGTTACGACCCCGAGCTGCCCTCCAACTACCTCATGTATGTGGACGCGAACAACCTATATGGTTGGGCGATGAGTGGGAACCTTCCGTACAAGGATTTTTACTGGATCGAGGATGAAGAGAGAAAGAACAGGTTGATCTCGAATTTAAGTGCCATCCACGACGACTCCCCGCTAGGCTTCTTCCTCGAGGTGGACGTGGAATACCCTACGGACGCTGAGACGCAAGACTGCCACAACGACCTTCCGTTCATGGCTGAAAACGCGACCCCTCCCAGAGCCAGAAACCCCAAACTCCTGACCACCCTGCAAAACAAGACCAGGTACGTTTGCCACTACGGTCTCCTTAAGCAGGCCATGGCACATGGTCTAAAGGTGACCAAAGTCCACAGAGTCCTCCAATTTCAACAGTCTGCATGGCTCAAGCCTTACATAGACCTGAACACCCTTAACAGGCAGTCTGCCCGCAATGCCTTCGAGAAGGACTTCTTCAAACTGCTGAACAATGCCGTCTTCGGCAAGTGTATGGAGAACGTCCGTAAACGCATGAACCTGGAGCTGGTTAGCAACTCGAAGAGGTTAATGAAGCTGATCGCCAAGCCCTCTTTCAAGGACAGGATCATATACGACGAGTCGCTATGCGCTGTCGAGATGTCCAAGACCTCGGCCCATTTGGATAAACCTATTTACGTAGGCGCTACGGTCCTGGACTCCAGTAAGACCTTAATGTATTCATTTCATTACGATGTCATGAAGAAGAGGTACGGGTCGAAAATCGACCTCCTGTACATGGATACAGACAGCTTCTTTTATGACATCGAGACCTCCGATTTTTACCGCGACATGCAGGACCCCGAATTCAAGGCCTTCTTCGACACCTCCGACTACCCTCCGACACACCCATGCCATTCCGCCACCAACAAAAAAGTGCTCGGGAAGTTCAAAGACGAGTGCAACGGTATCCCGATCGCAGAGTTTATAGGGATGAGAGCAAAACTGTACACTTTCAGGACTGGCGAGGGTATTGTCAAGAAGAAGGCTAAAGGCGTCAAAAAGAATGTGGTCAAGAAAGACATCACGTTCGACGACTACAGAAAGTGTCTCGAAGATCCCTCGTTGTGGTTGTACAGGGACATGAAGCTGTTTCAATCCCGCAAGCATGTAGTCAGCACTGTATTGACGAGCAAGCTTGCGCTGTGCAACTACGATGATAAGCGCGTCGCCGTAGATGCCATCCGCACCCTAGCATACGGACATAGGAACATTCCGCAGGAGCTCCAAGAAATTATAGTTTAGTCTCCTTCTAGCACATCCCGTTAGTCCCCGCATATGTCTACTAGCCGACTTTATCCGACCTCTAAACGTTGAACCGCACCAGTATTGGAGTTTCATCAGTATTATTAGTCGTAAGAACTTAAGAGCTCATCGCCATACATGTATTCGTTTTCATCTTCATCATCATCATCTTATATCAATAAATGTTTTATTCTTTTATGAATCTGTCTTTTATTTCTTGTAACCTAAACCGTCTATAGTACCTAAAATACATGCAGGCAGGATCGGTGCTCGATTGCTGGGAGGGTCTGTCCCCGACAGATCCTCGCATCGTGCTGCGCTTTCGCTTCACGATCTACAAAAGCCCTCGGGCTTCGGCAAGACTTATATCTACAGGTGTAAAGGTGTTGAAATGACGACACGTTTTGAAAATAAGTTTAATACATATATTCTGAAATCAAAGTACTAGACTAATGTTACAAAAGTTCAGACTCTACAAGCAGCCGTACATGTAGGAAAAAACGAATCGAGGCTACAAGACGCGGCTTTACTGGCTGACGCAACAGTTAAAAATGCATTGCTTGCAGTGTTTTCTCTTCTTGGTAATGGTCCATTCGTCTTCGCCGTCATCGCTCTCCTGTTGGGCGTGTTCTTCGCAGGGCATCTCCAAGAGTAGTTCTTTATCATTCTTGAGGTATGGCGGTAAGTCGCCGTATACGTTGGATATACAGTTGCCGTAATGGTCCAAGAGAAACTCCTTGGGTAAGTAGCGGAGGGCTTCAGGTCCAGGGTTGTTGAAGCCCGAGTCCAACACCTTTTTTATGCACTCCCCTACTTTGTTTACCGTGTCGAAGACGACGCTCTTTTCTTTCCACCACGCCTTCATCACCTCGGCCCTCTTGAGGGAGCAGCCCGAGTGGGAAAACGGACACTGGATGTCCGACCCGTGCGTATACATGAGGCGTTCGACCGAGGGACAGTCGTAGTCGTCGAGGTCTGAGATCTTTAGGTCGTCGCACATCAATAGCCGCTCTAATGTCTTCTTGTTCTCCTTTCCTTTGACAAATATCTTCCCGCCAGACACGGCCCCCGTCAGCAAGCGGTAGAGCTGTGCGTAGTCGACGAACCCGCTGTTCCACCGTATCCCTATTCTGTCTTGACCTTCCCAGATGCGCGCTTTCTTGGACGGTGTGAGTACACCGTAAAAGTCGTAAGGAGGCTTGAACAGATAATGATGCTTGACGCTACCTTCTACCGAGAGGACTACCAGCTCCTTGATGACCGTCTCGTAATCCGAAGGTCTGATGACCTGAAAATCTACAATGAAGGAAGGCATGTTGTTGCGCGCGACGAGACCTAGCGCACACTGGTTAATTTATCCTCCTGACGGCTCCTGTTAAAGGCGTGTACTGAAGGATGCAATCTGTGATTATCAAGCAGTAGGCGGAGGTATTGGCAGGGATGTTGTTTTTACACCCGATCTCGATCCTGATGTCTATGGCGCCGGTGTTCAGCGACTCGTTCTGCTTCGAGCAGTCGATAAAGAAGAGGGGGACTTTGGTCTTGAAGGTCGAGAAATCGATTAGGGGGTGGTTGACCTGTCCTCCGTAGTAGACCTTATGGAACCGCTTAAAGTTTTCGTAAAACATCGAGTACTCTCCCTTCGCGTTTTCGTACGGGTAGTACACGGAATTGAGGTAGAGTTTGATGTCCTGGAGCTCGCAGTGGTCGAAATGAGTTGATACCGCCGTCTTGGTCTTCTTGTCCGTCTGCAGTCCTACTATGACGTAGCGGGGCTTATCCGCCTGGGAGGAGGACTTGACGGTCCAGATCACGTCGGTGCTCTGCGGTAAGACGGGGTACTCGTACAGGTTCCATCTGCGGAAGGCCATCGATATGGGTGCGTCCTGATCCACCATCCTGAGCAACGGGAGTCTGTGCTGGTCGGAAAGCCTGACGTAAGGCATCTTCCACTCCACTTTGGAAAGAGTCAGATTGTAGTCCTTGCCTGCGGGGACCGCCACGGCGCGGTCGTCGGTAGCCGACCTTAGCAGGATAAGTTCCAGCTTGGCGTTGACTATTATGCGGCGGTAATCCTCGCAGAATCCCATGATCCTCTTCAGCGGGACGTGGGCCGTAAGCCTACCTGTGGTGCTGTTGGCGATAGCCGTTACGGCGTCCTTGTTCCACCCTTCGACGTCTATAGAGTGTTGTTCCCCGTACCTGAAGGACGGAATATTTCTCAAGGCCGTCGTTACGCCGACGTTTCGCACCCTGTCCACTTCGATACCGTTCATCTCCAGCCTTATTTCTTCAAACAGGAAAGCGGGCCAGTTGTCAGAAAGAGCCAGGGCCGCATCCAAAGTACCGTCGGACGCCGAAAGTTTCACGTCCACAAACAGCAGGCTGTCGCAAGGTAGGGTGTACACGTCCTGTTGGTTCACGGGTATCCTTATCTCGTCGTTGTTGTTGAAAGTCGACGACGCGTACGGAGTGTGAGTATGCATCTCCATGCCTATGATGGCGTCGTCCGCTACGGCGTTAGAGGATCCCACGTCTATTATATAGCTCATTTCTGCAGCACGATGAAACCCAACGATCTTAGAAAAGCAGCGTTATCTGAGGAGAGTCTCTTCTTTTTCACTTCACCAAGTGGCGGGTCGAGCTCTACAGGACGAATGTTCTTCGCTCCGTCCGGTACGGTTCTTTTATAACCCTCTTCCAGGTAGACTAACCCCATCGCGTACGTCTTTTAAGGTGAAGCCTGAGGCTGATGACTTCGTTCTGAAAGCTTATCGGTCTTCCGTCCTGATCCACCACAGAGACGGTCAGTCTTCCTATCCTCGAAGTGTTTACGGGTAGGTAGATGACGTTCTTGGGCACTTCGATTATCTTATAACCCCTTTCCACCTGCGGGAAGAACTCGTGCAGGGTATGTCCTTCGGCTCCGTTAGTGTACGAGCCCCGCACGATGTTGCAAGTCAACCGGATGGCGTTTACGGCCGTAATGTTGACGGGACGCTGAGACGTGTACCATTTATAAGGTTCGAGGATCGTCGCATCGAACCCCAGCAACTCTCTGATGGTTCCGGGTACGGTAAAGTCTACCTTTTCTCCGCAGAATATCGAGCACTTTAGTGTGGTGGGGTCTACGACCATGTTAAGTCTTGGGAGCGGACGGCATTCCGTCTTTGATCCCTTTAACGTCTCCTTCTTCGCATCGCTTAAGGCTTTCGCTTTCGCTTCCTCCTCCGCCCTTTTCGCGGCCCTTATTTTCGCCGCATTCTCCAATCTCTTAAGGACCTCATCGAGAGGGTCGGTACTGGATCTCTCTTTCCTTTTTCCCTTCTGTTCCTTTTTCCGCTCCTTCGAGAGCTTTTGGTACTTGAGGGATCCTGCGTCTTCAACATCGGTACGGTTATCGTCTTGCTCCGCGTCTCTGCTGCTGTCGCAGTTCACTCCGCCGTACATCTCCAACATCTCGTATTTGATCTTTGAGTGGATGTCGTCAATCTCGTACATGCCTTCAGGCAGCTCCACCTTCATCCCGTCGCCGAAGCAGAACAGGTTGTTCACCCCTTTCCGCACGTTGGGTATGTTGTTGTAGCTCATGAAATCTACCAGTCCTATCTCCCACTGGCCCTCTCCGAGGTCTATGGGAGGGAAGTAATCGACCTCGATCGTAGAGCTCTTACCGCTTAGGCACAACATCTTTACCCGATAGAAACTCTAGGCACAGATGTCCGCAGACGACTGAATCAAAGTCCTGCCTCCTGGCGTAATTATATCTTATGATGTTCGGTCCGTCTTCTCCGTTCTCGAGGTACCTTACCAGCTCTACGGGAGGCCTCAGGTTACCGTAGCTGTCAAAGTACTCTACGACCGCACCGGTCTTCCTGTAACATACCCAGTGGGTCCCTTCGTTCCTCGCGCTGTCCAAGTTGACGATGGCTGATTCGTTTTCGTAGGGTCTATGGGGGAGCGTGTCACGCATAAACACCCCTCTAAAGTTCGAGATTTCGAGTGCGTCGGCAGCCACCATCAATTGACTATCGGACAGGGGTTTGTTCGGAAGTTTCAACGAAGTTTTTTTTTCCTTAGTCCGCATCCCGCGTGCTGCGTAGGGTACGGTTTCAAATACAGTCCCTCACCTCGTCGGGTAGTGCTACGGTTAGTCCTGCGGGTGGTGCGACGGGTAGTCTTGCTAGAGGTCTTACGAACGGTCTTCCTACGGACAGTCTTCCTACGGACGGTCTTCCCGGTCTGCCTTCGCTTGATCCTCCCGCCGAACTTGCTTTTAGCTTTCATTATGTTGGTCACCGCCCAGGCGGCCGCTTTCTCCGCTATGCTGGAGTCGGACGCTCTCACCCTCTCCCAGGCTCTATCTGCTAACACGCGGTCTGCTTCGGCCCTGCCCGCCGAGTCTTTGCGGTTGTGGTAGGCTATGTCGTGCTGTTTGCACGCGGCGTCGAGAGGGTTGATGCCCGGGTCTCCTCTTCTCAATCTCTTCTGCAGGTCCGTCCCTGGTCCGCAGTACTGATAGCCCGGTATGTGGAGTTCCACGGGTAAAACGTCTATCGCTTTGTTCAATACGGTTCCTACGACGTTCTCTGCAGCTCCTAAGACTCCGCTCG
Source organism: Catonia carolina (assembly GCA_035578175.1). Classification (NCBI taxonomy): domain Eukaryota; kingdom Metazoa; phylum Arthropoda; class Insecta; order Hemiptera; family Achilidae; genus Catonia; species Catonia carolina. Next base: position 10,115,464 of record JAQMRL010000004.1, read on the forward strand.
CGATGCTTCCTACCAGTCCGGCTCCTGAATGCGATCTGCTGCGAAACGTGTTGCATCTCCCCATTTTAAGGTCGGAATGAAGCTCGAGGACCTGTGTTTCCTTATTTATGATGCGCCTTTTCCCTCCAGGCGTGACGATACGTCCTCAAACTCTTTGCGCAGCTTTTGGACCTCATCGCGCATTTTCAACATTTCGTCGACTCGCTCGTCTTTGACGGGATCTGAAACTTTCATCTTATCGGCGTGGGAGGAAAGGTACTCTTTCAAGTACTTGAGGTTGACGGCGTCTTCTTCATCGATCGGGTCTCCTACTTGCACCATCCTGCGACCGTAAAGGTCGTAGTAAGGTTCGCCGCCGCCCTCTTCGTGAACTTCGAGGACTCCATAATCCTCGGCATAAGCTTGGATGAGTCTCATGCACTCGTTAACATTGACCGCGTCAGTATACGACTGGGCTACGCCTACTCGACAGATTCTCCGGCCTCTCATGTCCATATCTCCATCGGCGGTCACCCTGTAAGGGGTTAGAAAATGACGTACTGATCTTCCGGTGTCCATGGTGAGAATAAAAGTTATAGACGTAGATCTCCTCTTATAAGCCCCAGCTCTTTGAGTTCCTCGACTATTGAATTTATCTCGCTGTCGTGACCCGTATGGCCCGAGTCTTTAGAAGCTACGAGGAGTCTAAGCCTGTCGCAAAGCTCGTTGGGATCGTCGAAATATACGTACTCGGTCTTCCTGTTTCCGTTCAGCTCCATCATAGGCCCGGCTCGTATACCCTTACCGCGCTTCGGTCGGTCCGGCTTCGGAGGGAAAAGCCGGCTTATGATTGAGACGTACTTTTTCCCTGTGTTGGCCTTCACTTGACCTAGCGCCGAGTTGTTCCTTCTGTGGGCGCTTGTGGCTTCCAATAAGTTTTTGTACTCCTCCAAGTCTTCTTCCGAGTAGATGAACGGATCGGGTTTCCTTTTGAATATCAGCTCGTACAGACCGTGCGTGCCTGGGTACGATACGTCTCCGACGATTATCGAGTCGTCAGGCTTGAGTTGTACCGTAGAATCACCCATCACCAATTCGCTGCCTTCGAAGTGTACCCCGTATGTAGAATCCGTATTGTTGTCGGAGTCTGTGATGGCCTCATGCATGTACTGACGGGCCAGACGTCCGGGAAACGTGTTCTTGACCCATACGGAAGCTCGAACCTTACCTAGAGGCGTCGAAAGCATCTCCTCTATAGTGGTAGGCGTGCTAAACTCCTCCTCGCGAGGTAAAGTCCTCGCCGGGGTGGCGTGAGGTCTGGAAGCGTCCCTCATCTCAGCGGAATTCCCGACAGTTGCATCGTCCTCCGTGAACTCCACTGGGAGGCTGACGCTCGTATCCATCTCATCCATCCTATGGGGGTCTCCCGCATCCATCGGTTCGTCCGAGGTCTTCTTCTTAGTATGCCGAGGTCCGAACCCGTCGCTACTCCTCTTCAGATTGGAATACCTGTAGGGTCCGGTCATCAGATCCTTCCATGAGTCGTCGATACTTTTACCTGCGACTCTGTCTTCTTCGTCATCATCATCAACATCATCATCATCATCATCATCATCGTCAAGAGCTTTAACCCGGCTAAAAGGCCGCTTTTCAGGTTTCGTCCTAAAAGGCTTCAATGTATCCCTACGCTTTACTCCCTTCAACGGTTCGCTCGTTGAGGAAGGGTCGGTCTCGGCTTTCTTCTCGTTCAACAGCTTCGATAGTGGGTCGGTTAGCGGTTTGAGCTGCTTCTGTATCCTGAGATCTTCCTCAGTCAAGCCATGCTTCAGAACTAGTTGCTTCTCTCTTATCCTCCTGCGTAACTCTGCGATCTCCAGCACTAGATTCTCATCGACCTGTCTCGAAGCCATCTCATCGTCTATTAACGCAGTACCTTTCCACTACCGTCAATATATACACGACCTGCGGCTGTACAGCTTTTTCCAGCTTTTTCCTGCTTATTCCTGCTAGCTGCGCAGCTTTTTCCTGCTTATTCCTGCTAGCTGCGCAGCTTTTTCCTGCATATTCCTGCTAGCTGCGCAGCTTATTCCTGCTAGCTGCGCAGCTTTTTCCTGCTTATTCCTGCTAGCTGCGCAGCTTTTTCCTGCTTATTCCTGCTAGCTGCGCAGCTTTTTCCTGCTTTTTCCTGCTAGCTGCGCAGCTTTTTCCTGCTTATTCCTGCTAGCTGCGCAGCTTTTTCCTGCTTGTTCCTGCTAGCTGCGCAGCTTTTTCCTGCTTTTTCCTGCTAGCTGCGCAGCTTTTTCCTGCTTATTCCTGCTAGCTGCGCAGCTTTTTCCTGCTAGCTGCGCAGCTTTTTCCTGCTTATTCCTGCTAGCTGCGCAGCTTTTTCCTGCTTATTCCTGCTAGCTGCGCAGCTTTTTCCTGCTTTTTCCTGCTAGCTGCGCAGCTTTTTCCTGCTTATTCCTGCTAGCTGCGCAGCTTTTTCCTGCTTATTCCTGCTAGCTGCGCAGCTTTTTCCTGCTTATTCCTGCTAGCTGCGCAGCTTTTTCCTGCTTTTTCCTGCTAGCTGCGCAGCTTTTTCCTGCTTATTCCTGCTAGCTGCGCAGCTTTTTCCTGCTTATTCCTGCTAGCTGCGCAGCTTTTTCCTGCTTATTCCTGCTAGCTGCGCAGCTTTTTCCTGCTTTTTCCTGCTAGCTGCGCAGCTTTTTCCTGCTTATTCCTGCTAGCTGCGCAGCTTTTTCCTGCTTATTCCTGCTAGCTGCGCAGCTTTTTCCTGCTTTTTCCTGCTAGCTGCGCAGCTTTTTCCTGCTTATTCCTGCTAGCTGCGCAGCTTTTTCCTGCTTGTTCCTGCTAGCTGCGCAGCTTTTTCCTGCTTTTTCCTGCTAGCTGCGCAGCTTTTTCCTGCTTATTCCTGCTAGCTGCGCAGCTTTTTCCTGCTTATTCCTGCTAGCTGCGCAGCTTTTTCCTGCTTATTCCTGCTAGCTGCGCAGCTTTTTCCAGCTTTTTCCTGCTAGCTGCGCAGCTTTTTCCTGCTTATTCCTGCTAGCTGCGCAGCTTTTTCCTGCTTATTCCTGCTAGCTGCGCAGCTTTTTCCAGCTTTTTCCTGCTAGCTGCGCAGCTTTTTCCTGCTAGCTGCGCAGCTTTTTCCTGCTTACTCCTGCTAGCTGCGCAGCTTTTTCCTGCTTATTCCTGCTAGCTGCGCAGCTTATTCCTGCTAGCTGCCCAGCTTTTTCCTGCTTATTCCTGCTAGCTGCGCAGCTTTTTCCTGCTGTATGTCGGTCTAAACGGCCCGTAGTTCGGTGATGAACGTGTCGTAATTAAATCTATAGCGGCCGCCGAGGGTTTTTCTCTCTTTGTCGACTACTAGAAACCCGTTCATGTTTCGAGACCACGCCTCACCGCACAGATTCTTGAACTCCTCAAAAGTCATATCAGGGACTACGTGATCGTTAAAGATATGACGTAGGTTGCGCTCGTCCTGACGGAACACGAGTAAAAAATTTGCATTATCTCTAACGAGCTGTTTAGGCGCCTTACTATATGTCTGACATAGGTAAAATACGTCCAGGTTGTTATGTCTCCCCATAGCAAAGTATTTTACCACGTTGTGTTGTTTCTCGCATACAACATCGTCAAACATCATCACGGAATTGGGCTCTACCTCTTCCGGAGGCGGGACTTGCGCATTGTCGCTGAATTCGTGATAGTCTACACCCTCCATATCATGAAACACGCGCTCCAAAAACCTATACTTGGGTTGGTGCAGAGATTTTGAAAATACGTACACATTGCAGAACCTCAGCCCGTTGGGGTCGAACAGCAGGTTGATTACTGCGTTTGTCTTGCCACAATTCGACGGACCTACGGCCAAACATCTGATACTATTCGGCAAGAGGCGACCGTGTCTGTTTCTCGTTTCGCCTATTTCTCCCGACTCGATAAGCACATCTAAGTTGACGACAGGGAGTTTCTCTTTCTGCTCCCTACACCTCATTTTGCGCTAGTAACCGATAAACCTACATTACAGCTCTTATATAAGGTCTTTCTTGTCGATCCATGAATCGTGACTCTCGTCATACCCTAACCACCTGACCAACAACCTGTCACCTTTTCTCTTCAATACCTTCTCGACGAGAAATACGTCACCGTATTTCGTCTTACTCAGTTCCTGTGTGTAAAAACTACCTTTGATCACATGTCCTTTTTCGTCTTTGAGCGAGTATGTGACGGGACGGGTGTGCAAAATACGATCTACGGTAAACACCTCATTGGTCCAATTCGGTATGTAACCCTTGTCGAAAGTCTTTTTGTACTTGCTGATCCTGACCTTATCTCCCGGCTCAAACTTGACGGTTTGGGGGGCGCGTTTCTTACGAGTATTGGACAATATATTTCTTAGCACCTCACCTTCGTTCCTCTTATTTACATCTACAGGTTTGAAACCTATAGTCCTGTGAGACCTGTTATTGTACTGAGACAGGAGGTCGTCTAAAAGACCTACCCAAACGTAATTGCCCCGTTCTGTAAACTTTCTCCACATCATCTCCTTCAGCGTCCTGTTGAACCGCTCTACTATCGAGGCCTTCTTCGGAGAGTAAGTGGAGTAATGGTTGATCCCGTGCTTAGACAGCAGAGACCTTACAGACGCGTTATACCACTCTTTACCCTCGTCGGTATGAAAATGGCGCATCTTGTGTTTTTCCAGTATGGGACCGAGAGCGCTAGCGACTTCTTCAGCCGTCTTGCTCTTGAGCGGTACGGCAATAGCAAATTTAGAAAAACAATTAATTACTGTCATTATGTATCTGTAGCCCTTATTGACTCTGGCGTATGGGATCATCTCTACCAGATCGGCCTGATACAAGTCGTCGATACCCTTCAGCTCTACGTTTCTGGTGGGATAGTTCCTGCGGGCTTGCTTGTGAAGCTCGCGCGCTATACCACTTCTCAAGCTCATCGTGCGATGCACTGAGAGCGACACTGCTTATATCTAGGTTAAATAGGGATTTTGAACAGCTGATTTTTAACAGCTGTTTAACAGCTGATTTTTAACAGCTGTTAAAAAAAAAAAAAAAAAAAAAAAAAAAAAAAAAAAAAAAAATGGCGAGAATTTTTTTTTTTTTTTTTTTTTTTTTTTTTTTTTTTTTTTTTTTTTTTTTTTTTTTTTTATTTTCAAACTTGATTTTCTCCTCAACCGCTGGTCCGATTTTGGTGTGGGTGGTATCCACGTGACCAGGAGATCGAGATCTACAAGATAGGCCCTAATTTGTAGCCGTATCCCCGATGGAACCTGAGATCGTTTGTAACACGTGACCTGGTTATCAGATCGATGAGATTTAGGGCTTATCTTGTAGATCTCGATCTCCTGGTCACGTGGGTACCGCCCACATCAAAATCGGACCAGCGGTTGCGGAGATAATCGGGTTTGAAAATTTGCCATTTTTTTAATTTTTTTAAATTTTCAAACCTGATTTTCTCCGCAACCGCTGGGCCGATTTTGACGCGGGCGGTACCCACGTGACCAGGAGATCGAGATCTACAAGATAAGCCCTAATCCGTAGCCGTATCCCCTATGCAACCTGAGATAGCTTGTAACACGTGACCTGATTATCGGATCGACGAGTTTTAGGGCTTATCTTGTAGATCTCGATCTCCCGGTCACGTGGGTACCACGTGCGTCAAAATCGGTCCAGCGGTTGCGGAGAAAATTGAGTTTGAAAATTTGGCGGGAAAAAAATTTGGCGGGTTTTTTTTTTTTTTTTTTTTTTTTTTTTTTTTTTTTTTTTTTTTTTTTTTTTTTCAAAGTCGAGGTCAAAGGTCAAGCTTGCGCTCGAGCCGCCAGGTCAAAGGTCAAGGTCGTGCTGGATCTCTCATTTTTACACTACTGGTGTACTCGTAAGGGTATACGCCTTTCCTCTTCACTAGGGACAGCTGCGTCCCGTCAAAGAAAGACTCGGTATGGGTAAAGCCTTCCGGAGGGAGGTTATCCACCAAGGCGCTCAGGCTGCTTGCAATAAACCTAAACGTGTCTACAAACCTCACGGCTAGCGTCTCAGTGATGTTTTTGGAGAAAAAGACGTACTTCTCGGTGGAATTAGGGATGACTGATATCGTCTTCTCATCATAGCTGAGCTGTCTAATTATGAAATACGAGTCGTAATTGGACGAGTTGTGGATAGACAGGTATAAACTTCTGGTTCTGTCTCATCAGATTGCATTTTGAACAGAGAGCGGTTCTGTACCTGCCTGTCAGATGGCAGTGATCCCTGTTGGGTCTCACCTTAGGTCCGAACGCTACATCGCACATCTGACATCTCGTGGCAGCCTTGAACGAAATCTCGTCATGGTCAGTACAGACAACAGGAAGGTTCCGGTCCAACGCTGCGGCTACCCGTTCGACTATGTATTTCAGAGACTGCATGAAATTGACGGCAGCATCAGGACCTCTGTAAAGCATAGGTGTTGGGGGGACCAAATTTCTAATGTCTTCGGGAAGCGACAGGTCAACTACAGAGTACATCTCGTAGCTCATGGGAACGTGACGCTCCGTGGCTATAGTGAAAGAAGATGTCGGTTTGGGGTGGGAACCTCCAGTGGGTTTGAGTATACACTCAAAAGTCGGAATACAAAAATGTTGGGACTGGGAATATGTGATGGTAATTTTTAAATTTCATCACTGGGGGAGTTCCATCAGCGTCAGGTTTGAGCATAGTGATCCTGCATGACGGGTTTTCTACGCAGTACTTGCGGTGAGCCTCCATCTTCTCATGACCCTTAGGGTCGTCGTTGTAGAAGGTGAAACACCTCATGCATACATCGATTTCATGCCTATGTTTCGTCAGCTGAGACCTGATGAACAGACTAAAATTATTGACGAAACAATAGTGCTGAACATCGGCATTTGTGACCAGGAGGAGATCGAAGTGATCATCCTTTTCGACATCAGCGACGACTAGAAGTTCTATTACCTCGTTGTCGGCTATCCCGTTTACGTTTACAGACACTCTGTTGGCCTTGGCGAAGGCCGTTACTTGGCTGATAGGCGTGGGAAACTCGACAATTCTGAAATCGTACATGTCAAGCAGAGCGTCGTAACGCCTGTCGATTTTTTGCCTGCGACGGCCAGACACATGTTTGCATAGGATAGCCCACTTGAAGGACCTATCATCTCGGTTCTGGACGTTGATAACCGCTTCGCGGTTTTTTACGAACGGCGGAAGGGGTAGGTACGATGAGCCTCGGAGTGGTTTGTACATTGGGACAGGAGGTATGTGATTGTAGTTTTTGAATTTCATCACCGGAGGAGTGTCATCATTAGGTTTGGACATCTTGAACCTGCACGGGGAGTTCTCTATACAGTACTCGCGGTGGGTCATTTTCTCATGACCCTTAGGGTCGTCGTTGTAGAAGGTGAAACACCTCTTGCATACATCGAATTTATGCCCATGTTTCGTCAGCTGAGACCTGAGGAACCGACTAAAATTATTGATGAGACTATAGTGCTGAGCGTCACTCTCTGCGAGCAGGAGGAGATCGAAGTGAACGTCCTTTTCGACATCAGCGACGACTAGAGGTTCTATTACCTCTTTGTCGGCTATCCCGTACACGTTTACAGACCCTCTGTTGGCCTTAGCGAAGGCCGTTACTTGGCTGATAGGCGTGGGGAACTCTACCATACTGAAATCTTACATGTCAAGCAGAGCGTCTTAACGGCTGTCGATTCTTTACCTGTGAGGACCAGACACATGTTTTCATAGGATTGCCCACATGAAGCAACTTTTGTCTCGGTTTTTTACGTTGATAACCGCTTCGCGGTTCTTTACGAACGGCGGAAGAGGTAGGTACGATGAGCCTCGGAGCGGTTCGTACCGGTTGATCCTGAGAAGTATCCCGTCAACAGATACTAAGGACCATCCGCTACCTTTTCCTATAAACTCAACCTCCTCGTCTACAAGTTTTTGAATGCATATATCTACAAGCGCACCTGTATCCGACCCGGGAGAAAGGCAGGTGTGCCCGTCTTGAATCCAATATTTTGTACCTCTCCAGTCATCCCCTTCTCGTAATTGCACTCCACTAGGACGTTGAATTTGATAGGTCCCAGGGAGGCTAAACTACCAATGAGGACCATCGCCATTTCTTCCCTCAGGTGTGTCAGGAATATCGACACGTCCTTGAAGATGCTGTTGTCATTCTTGTAGTAATACGTCCGGAGGTTGCAACCAAACGCATTCTCAAAGATGTAAAAACTTCCGGGCTCTGCTACTTTATCCATCCTGGCTCATTTGGCTTGTCTGTAAATTTCCTTGATCTGGTTGTTGTCAGCGGATGGTGACGGTTGTTGTAATGATGGAGGCGTTTCTGCTGTTGCAGGTGTTGCAGCTGTTGCTGTTGTAAGGTTAAGTTCTATCGAGGATACAGCTACGGTAGTATGCTTATCTCGTAGGTCTCGATCTCCCAGTGTAGAATCTGACGAAAACACCGAAATGACCGGTCCAGCTGGTAAGTAGAGCTGGCGGGAAATATCAGCGCAGTTGCACTGATGGTATGACTCGATGGGAAAACCGCGGGCTCTGCATACTGATGATTTCCCTATGCTAATACATGGGGCCTACTCAAATACAATGGAAACGCTGAATCTGCAGTTTATTTATTTTGTCGTTAAATAAATTGCATCAGAAAGGCACGCGCCTGCAACGTGACTCGTAACAAACAACATGCGTCATTCTAAAAAATTAAAAAAATAGAGTTGCAAATAAACAGATTTCTTCACCCTACTTATCAGTCGCGTGTAAAGACAAAAAACAAACGACGTCAATGCAAATAAATTAAAGCATAGGGTGTTCCAAAACGAAATTACCAAAATTATGATTATTCAGATCCCGAAAGCTCCTAAGACCCGAAACCCTAAGAGATACGTTCTACAGAACTCCTCGATCCTGCGAGTACCTAAATCTCGTTAATCCGATCGCCCGTTTTGAAGTTATAACCGATCTAAGGTTCCATCGGAATTACGGTTATGGCTTGTGGCTTATCTTGCAGATCTCGATCTCCCGGTCACGTGGACACCAGAACCATCAACATCGGTCCAGCGGTTGCGGAGTAAATCGAGTTTGGAACCTTGCCAAATTTTATTTTTTAATGTTTTTATTATTATTATAATTTTTTTGAGTGAATTTTTTTATTGGGGTTTCAAAGGGCAACTTTTTTTTTGTAAACGTTCAAGGTTGTCTTTGGATCTTTGGGTCAAAGGTCAAGGTTATCCCAGTTACAGGTTCCAAAGTTCAAGGTTGTCCCAGAACCGGCTTTTCTATACTACTTACAGGAACTTGAATAATGTGTTTTTAGCCCCAAAACAGTAAATAATTTCTTTGTTTTGATTTTATTGGTAGGCTAAGTATTGTAACAGGAACAACGAGGAGACGAGAAAAGACACGAATGTTCGAGAAATCTATTCATAAAAATACTTAATAAATAATAATAGTAACAACAAGAGGGAGTAATAAAGACAGAAATAACAATACACAATAGATCAGTTTTGTAAATGACAGATTGTAACCATAAAAGTGTCTATTCATTCATAAGGGTATTGTGTGTTATAAAAAGGGCATTTTTATAAAGTTGTTTACGTTTTCTATTTACAATAGTTGACCTATTAACAAAAGGGATTTTTCTAGTATTCATTAATAAAGAGTTATTTTGTAATTGAGTAGATTTCTCTAAATTTTTCTCGAAAAATCTTTATGAATGAGTAGGTATAAAAAGAGAGACCCGTGCGGCGGTCGAGTCAGTAGTCGTGTGATCTTTGCCGAAAAGTGACGGGTGTGTATTTGCAGGCTATACATCCGAGCATCGTATCCGTGCAAGATTGTTATACCGTTTCTTTGTGTTTGTGTACTGTAAAGTTGTTAATGTGTAGTTGTGTGAATTCCGTTTGTGTTGTATGTTAGTGTAATTTATAAAAGTGATTGTAAGTAGGCTAAGTAAGTTGTAAGTTATTTATTGTTTATCTAGCTTAAGTGAATCATTAAATAATTTATTGTGTTATTTAATTATAATTAGTTTAATCATTATTTTGTAATCTTTTAGTCTAATAAATATTTGTAATTTGTAAACTTTAGCGTATTAATTATTTAATAACCTAGATCCCGAAACGGACCTTAGCAATAAGTGTCACATTGGTGTCAGAAGTGCGGGATTTAGTGTTTTTGGATAATTTTAAGTAAAATCTCAATTCAGTTAAGTGTTTTAAAGTTATCGTAAAGTAAATTAGTGTTGTGTTTTTCTAAATTTAGCGTTTAAAGTTTTGTGTATGTAGTAAGTTTATTTAGTTTGTAGAATCGCTTATCATTGCTTGTAAAACTGTTCATAAATAATCGTTGTAATAACTGTTCATAACTTTTGTTTGTAATAGTTATATTTTGTTTCTATAATTAATTTTTGTATCTGTAAAATTTGCTAATTTGTTTTGTAATTAATTATAAATTGTTAGTTAAAATGGCGACTTCTGTAGACATGACCGTATTAATGCAAATGTTAAATGAAATTAAGGCAAGTAATGATGAGATTAAGGCAAGCAATGAAAAAACTAATAATAACGTACAAGAAACCAATAACAAAATACAGGCAATTAAAGATGGAAATGAGGAAATTAATGATGAAATTCAGGCAATTGATGACAAAATTCAGTCAGGTAATGATGAAATAAAGACAGAATTAAAAGTAGAATTAGGAAAAATTAGAGATAATGTAGATAGCTTAAATAATAGGGTAGATTCAGTAGAATTTAAGTTACAAGAAAATGTAGAATTTTTAGAATCTAAGTTAGATGAAAATGTTAAGGAAGTTAGAAATAATGTTGTAAAATTTGTAGAATCTAGGTTAAAAGAAAATAGTGAGTTAATGTTTTTTTTTTTTTTTTTTTTTTTTTGGTTTTAACGAAAAAAAAAAAAAAAAAAAAAAAAAAACATTAACTCACTATTTTCTTTTAACCTAGATACTACAAACTTTACAACATTATTTCTAACTTCCTTAACATTTTCATCTAACTTAGATTCTAAAAACTTAGATTCTTAATTCTAGTGAGTTAATGGACACTAGGTTAGAAGAAATAGATAAGGCTATAGATATTAGGTTTAAGGACATCGTTAAAACAGTAAAATTAAGTGAAAATCGCGGCCCCGTAATTCACGCCGACAGTACATCGTCCGGGCGCGGAATTAGTGTGAAAGCGCCGAAATTTGACGGAAGTTCTTTGTAGCAAGTCTTTCGACGACAGTTCGAGGCAGCGGCCGATTTCAACACATGGTCACCGGCGGAGAAAACAACGGTACTGATGACTTCGCTACAGGGCCAGGCAGCGGAAGTTCTACGCGCTGTACCGGCGACCGCAGGGTACGAAGAAATCGTCGCAGCACTAGAAGAGCGATACGGCGAGCATAACTTGGCGGCCATCTACAAGTGTGAGTTACGCGGACGAAGACAGAAGCCGGGCGAAACTTTACAAGAATTCGCCCTGGATATTGAACAACTCGCGCAGAAGGCTTTTCCTGAACAGCCTGTCGGGTTTATCCAGGAAGAAGCGGCGCAGTGTTTCGGCAATGGGGTTCGAGACGCCGAAATGAACAAACACCTTATTCTACAGGGCCATAAGACACTCAGTGAGGCTCTCACTCAGGCCCTGCGTATAGAAGCTGTCACCGCATCTACAGATACACCAGCAAAAGTACGGAGGGTGACTGCCGACGAATACAACGGCTCAAATAGATTTGAAGCCCGGCCTAACCGAAGCACGCCGAGTCAAAACCATCGACGGACACCGACCAGCGAAAAGCAGCTGTGCTGGCAATGTGGAAAGCCAGGCCACTTTAGAAGGAACTGCGGAGAGAATAAGCCGACATCCGACCAGGGAAACAACGAAAAGAGGAGACCACCGGCGCCGAAGATCTCTTCTCCTCCAGCTATCGTCAGTTTAGCCACCGTACGAGGAGGGTCGGACAGCCTCATCGCCGACGGATTATTAAATAATAGGCCATGCTCTATTACCGTGGACACGGGGGCCTCTATTTCAGTAATTCGGCCGGACAAGGCGACCCGCTGCAAGAGGAGGAAAGTACACCAGAAGTACGTCGTACAGACCGCTCGGGCAGCACACTGCCTATTAAGGACGAAGCATTAGTTAATATAACACTCGGGTGTTACAAATTACAAGCCTGGGTGTTTGTCGCCGACATCGTAGACGAATTCATATTAGGGCTTGACATACTGAGATCGCACGACGCTGCAGTAGATATCGGACGCCACTTGCTAAAGTTGGGGCGGTGTGAAGTAGCGTTATGGAGTCCGCGCCTCAAGCCCAGCATTGCTGAAGTTGTACTAAAAGCGGACGAAGTGATACCTGCCCGATGCGAAAGGATTGTAACGGCCACACTGTCGAAGAATCTGGGCACCAGCAGCGGCGTTACGGAAGCTGGTGAAATCACCGGAAAGGAAGGGGTGATCATCGGACGAGCTGTAGTACCGAACAGCAAGACGATCGCCGTCCGAGTAGCAAATCTGGACTCCTCGGATAAATCACTTCCGAAGGGAACTGTTCTTGGCAACTGCGAACCAGTGACTTGGACATCTGAACCGCCAAGAGCACTAAATCAGGGAAGGCGCCGGAAGAACCCGGAACTACAACAACTGTCAGCGGCAGCCGGCGTCGAGCTCAGCGATAATACACGGAAGGGACTTGACAACTTAATCAGGGACTTCCAAGATATATTCGCGACCGAAGAAGAAGGATACGGCCGTACTAATCAAGTGTACCATCGAATCGACACTGGAGATGCTCAACCGATACGCCAGCCGCCGAGACGACTACCGCTAGCAAAACAAGGAGAGGTTGATAAGATGGTGGAAAACATGAGAAGGCAAGGCGTCATCGAAGAGTCCGACAGCCCTTGGTCATCACCTGTAGTGTTAGTAAAGAAGAAGAACGGCGAGTTACGATTCTGCGTGGACTACAGGAAGTTAAACGATGTAACCAAGAAGGACTGCTTTCCTCTTCCACGGATTGACGATACACTAGACACTCTTGAAGGAGCGAAATGGTTCTCTACACTCGACTTGAAAAGTGGCTACTGGCAGGTTGCGGTTCATCCAGAAGACAAGGAGAAGACTGCGTTTTCGACTGGACGAGGGCTTTGGCAATTCACAGTGATGCCGTTCGGACTATGCAACGCACCGGCCACTTTTGAGAGATTGATGGAGTCAGTTCTACGAGGATTGACGTTTGAATCCTGCCTCGTCTATTTAGACGACATCATTGTGCTAGGACGCACAGAAGAAGAACACCTGCAGAATCTAAGGAAAGTGTTCCAGCGGCTGCGAGGCGTCGGGTTGAAGTTGAACCCGAAGAAATGTAATCTGTTTCGGCGAGAAGTACAGTACCTGGGCCATATCGTATCAGCAGCAGGCGTCGCCGCAGACCCCGACAAACTGAAAGCCGTAAAGGAGTGGCCTACGCCACAAAACAAGCATGATGTCCGAAGTTTCCTGGGACTGTGCGCGTACTACCGCCGGTTTATTGAAGGCTTCTCCAACATTGCGAAGCCTTTGACACGCCTGACGGAGGACAAGAAGAACTATCAGTGGGGACGAGAGGAAGAAGAGTCTTTTAGGCGGCTGAAAGAAAAACTATGCTCCGCGCCAATCCTGAGCTACCCGAACTCAGAAGACCGTTTCATCGTCGACACGGATGCCAGCAACGTCGGAATGGGTGGTGTACTCTCTCAAGTCCAAGGAGGCGAAGAGAAGGTTATCGGCTATTTTAGCAGAACTCTGTCGCGACCGGAGAGAAACTACTGCGTGACGAGACGTGAGCTGTTAGCGGTCGTCAAGACGATCGAACACTTCCGGAAATACCTGTACGGGAGGGAGTTCACACTTCGGACTGATCATTCAGCGCTGACATGGCTTATGAACTTCAAGAACTTGGAAGGTCAAACCGCGCGCTGGGTCGAGCGCCTGCAGGAGTACAGCTACAAAGCCGAGCATCGCCCTGGGAAAAAACACTCTAACGCGGACGCCTTGTCAAGAAGACCGTGTGCTCAGGACTGTAAGCACTGCCAGAAAATCGAGCAGCGAGGTGACGAGGCTGAGGTACGAATAATTACGACGGTGGCAGCAGATGGCTGGAGCGACGACGATCTTCGCGAGGAGCAGCGGCAGGACCCGGACATAGGACCCCTGATCAACGAGAAGGAGTCAGGCCAACGACCATCATGGGAAGATATAAGCTTCAGAAGCCCGGAATATAAAAGCTACTGGGCGCAGTGGGACTCATTCTCCGTGAGGGACGGCTTGCTGTATAGAGAGTGGCAGTCAGTGGATGGCAGTAAGCGCGTCCCGCAGCTAGTACTTCCACGCACAAAGACCAAGGACGTTATGTCAGAACTACACGGCGGCACTTCAGGCGGACACCTCGGCGTCAAGAAGAGCATGGAGAAAATTCGTCAGCGCTACTACTGGCTCCACTTACGGGACGATGTCGAGAATTTCTGCAAGTTGTGTGACACCTGTGCGGCTAGTCGAGGGCCCCGGACTCGAAGTAAAGGACAAATGCGGCAGTACAATGTGGGAGCTCCGTTCGAGCGCATCGCCATCGACATCGCTGGTCCGTTTCCCGTGACAGACGGCGGAAACAAGTATCTGTTAGTTACCATGGATTACTTCACTAAGTGGCCGGAAGTATACGCCATCCCAAACCAAGAGGCGGCTACTGTGGCGGAAGCCTTAGTGAACGAGCTGTTCTCCCGATTCGGAGTACCGAGAGAGCTACACAGTGATCAAGGGCGGAACTTCGAATCGCAGCTACTTCAAGAAGTACTGGAACGTTTGGGCGTCCATAAGACAAGGACGACAGCATTACACCCGCAATCGGATGGAATGGTTGAGCGCTACATCAAGACAGTTGAAGAGCATCTACGCAAGGTAGTCTCCAAGAACCAACGAGACTGGGACCAGAAGCTTCCTCTTTTCTTGATGGCCTACAGAGCGGCGATACATGAAACCACCGGCTTGACACCCGCCAAGATGACGTTCGGCCGTGAACTACGGTTGCCCTGTGATCTGCTGTTCGGCGCCCCGCCTGACAAGGAACAACCAGCGCAACAGTACACCGCGGAATTGGTAGCAAGTATCCACGAAATCCACGAGTATGCACGGCGACATCTGCAAGTAGCAA
Organism: Catonia carolina; assembly: GCA_035578175.1. Classification (NCBI taxonomy): domain Eukaryota; kingdom Metazoa; phylum Arthropoda; class Insecta; order Hemiptera; family Achilidae; genus Catonia; species Catonia carolina. The sequence goes on from JAQMRL010000004.1 coordinate 10,130,672, forward strand.
GTGATCGAATGAAGGCAAGATACGACTTGATGGATAACTCCGCGGGATTTCAACCTGGTGACCGTGTATGGCTCTACAGACCGAGAAGGAAGAAAGGAAGGTGCCCTAAGCTGGAAAATCAATGGGAAGGCCCGTATGCTGTCCTCGATCGCATCAACGACGTGGTCTACCGAGTACAGAGACGCCCAGGGACCAAGAAGATGGTAGTTCATCTCGATCGATTGGCACCGTACTTAGGGGCTACTCGGGACGAGCAGCCTTAAGAAGGGGGCAATGTAACAGGAACAACGAGGAGACGAGAAAAGACACGAATGTTCGAGAAATCTATTCATAAAAATACTTAATAAATAATAATAGTAACAACAAGAGGGAGTAATAAAGACAGAAATAACAATACACAATAGATCAGTTTTGTAAATGACAGATTGTAACCATAAAAGTGTCTATTCATTCATAAGGGTATTGTGTGTTATAAAAAGGGCATTTTTATAAAGTTGTTTACGTTTTCTATTTACAATAGTTGACCTATTAACAAAAGGGATTTTTCTAGTATTCATTAATAAAGAGTTATTTTGTAATTGAGTAGATTTCTCTAAATTTTTCTCGAAAAATCTTTATGAATGAGTAGGTATAAAAAGAGAGACCCGTGCGGCGGTCGAGTCAGTAGTCGTGTGATCTTTGCCGAAAAGTGACGGGTGTGTATTTGCAGGCTATACATCCGAGCATCGTATCCGTGCAAGATTGTTATACCGTTTCTTTGTGTTTGTGTACTGTAAAGTTGTTAATGTGTAGTTGTGTGAATTCCGTTTGTGTTGTATGTTAGTGTAATTTATAAAAGTGATTGTAAGTAGGCTAAGTAAGTTGTAAGTTATTTATTGTTTATCTAGCTTAAGTGAATCATTAAATAATTTATTGTGTTATTTAATTATAATTAGTTTAATCATTATTTTGTAATCTTTTAGTCTAATAAATATTTGTAATTTGTAAACTTTAGCGTATTAATTATTTAATAACCTAGATCCCGAAACGGACCTTAGCAATAAGTGTCACAGTATATTTACAATGGAAGGTTTATTGAAATGGGAATCACATAATGTAAAGTGGTAAAAATTCTTATTAAAACAACTTGTACTATGTATCAAAATAATGTGTAGAATAAGCTGGATTTATACATGCAGGACTGTGCAAGGACCGTGCTGCTACAGTGTCGCGATTGTGTTGGGCAGTTTCAATTTACACATATTGTATTGTGCACCTTCCGCCGTCGTCGTTGTTGGCGACTGTACACCGTGCAGTAGTAATCTCTCGTTCTTAGTTTAATAGACTTAGTAGATAGATGGACTCAAGAAATGCCTGATATTTTTTCCACAACGTGGTAAACAAGCAGTTTAAACTGGTTCTGGTTGATTTATGACGGTCTAGACCGGTCTAATCAGTAAAGTGCTGTGCGCCGATTGTGTCGGACTGACATCTGTCTAGACCTTGATGAAACTTTTCGCGAGCAGTCGAAGACAAGCACAGTTTGCGGACGTTTCCAGCACAGTCCTGCATGTGTAAATTAAGAACTACATGTCCTAAGAATTCAAATAAATTAGATCATTTTTCAAACAGATGTGACACGGTCTGCGCACAGACCTACATGTGTAAATTGAGCTTACTTTAACTTCATATTATCATGAATGCTTGCTTTCCCGTAAAAATTTTGAATTTTCTAAGCACTGTATAAAAGTAACAACAAAACAACACGGTAGCGTACGCTGGTATGAATCCTTACCACATTCTTGTAACTCTCGAAGAAAAGAGTCGCTGTGCGCTAATTTAAAAATGTCGTTAGAGAACATCTATAACACTATAAAATGCCAATAAGATTCAACTGCATAGCTTATTCTTCAATAAACTCATCCTTATTGCCAGTGGTACGTATACTTGACAAAGACCTACAAAGAGTTAATAGCATTGAAGACTCGTTCAGTCTAGTGTGCAACCGTTAAACTGTACGAATTTGGTTCCGACTAGAGTGATCTAGGCAGTGACGAAGACAGAGTTTTTTTAAGTAAGTTTTACCAAGAAACTTATTACTAATTTAATTATAATTTAATAATGTATACAATATCTAAAAGGGAATGTAGGTTCGAGCTTTTCGAGGAAGACTGAGAGACTAAAAATGTTAACTAAAATAATATGATTAATAAAATAGTGTTTTCCGAAAAATATTCAGAAATATTATGTGCAATAATAATTGGTTTTTTATAGTAAAAGTAGCTATTGTTGTTCAGTTATTGTCAAAGAGTCGAGTCGGGCACATTTTTGTAACACGTTCTGTGCAATCCTAATTTGTTTACAGTTAAGACTTATCAAAAAGCCGTCAGAAGAAATTTGTATTTATATTATTATAACGAAAATCTGTCTTTTCTCGAACTCTCAATTAGCCCACCTATACAAACGCCTGTTTGTTTACGGTCTAGTTTTAGTATCGATTTGTCTGTGTTTGATTGACCGAATCGGGTAGTGCTTAACGGTTACGTTTGGAATACGTCAACGTTACTGCGAATAACTGTCTATTGTTAAAGTTTAATGTATTCTGTACTGTTTTTTAAGTAGTATTTAGTCAATCGTTTAAATCATTTATTGTAACAGTGAATTATAATTAGTTTGTTATTTTATTAAGAAATTGATTTTTTATACTCATGAAGATTGTAGTCACTTAATTAATTGCAATTCTTAGTTGTAATGACTACTGTATTTTATTAAGTTTTATTTTATTTTAATTGTAATATTGTAATGGAGTAAAGAACTAAGAACCTAACAACTTCACAACTAACCACCAAAAAAACACCTGCAATAAAAAATGCCTATCAATCAAAACCAAAATAAAACACTACAAAACGGTCGTACAACCAAAGATAACGTATGGGTGCGAATTTCTATTCAAATTAAACCAGGATATTTAATAGAATAAATAAAATCCAAAAACTTTGAAGGAAGATCCTTAGGACCTGCATCGGAAAGAGACATCAAGTAGATTAAGAATGGAGATTACTACCAAATGAACAAATAGTTCAACCAGTAGACCAAATCGGTAATAGATACGATCAGGAAAAAGAGAATATCCTTCTTTCCACATATAATCAGAACACCTAGAGATAGAATCACAAACAAAATAGTCCGAAAACTCTACCAGGAAAAAGTAATGTGGTTAAGAGAAATGAAGAAAAAATATATGGATGAATTAGGAATCACCTTCAAAGAGCTAGAAAATAAAACTGAACAGCTGAGACTATTACAAGATAAACATATTCGATTCCAAGGAAAGGTACTACATAAAAGACGGAGAAGGACATTAATTTTTCGGAAGCAGAAAAGCAAAGAAGATCTGGCAGAATTAAAGAATACTGGAGGAAGTCAAAGAAGAGGACCAGAAGAGTGTGCCCAGAAACTGATAAGTGAACCACTGCGTTCTTAAAAGAAAAAAAATACTGTAATTTTAAACTTTAGTGGCCTAATTTATTTAATTCACCCAAATCCCGAAACGGACTTTACAGATAAGTGTCAATAAAATTATAATATATTGTAGTCAAACTTAGCTTAAATTGTAGTAACTTGTAGTAATTCCATTATAGTAGGCCTATATAAAGTAAAATATGAAGCCTGTGTTTCGAACAGATTACCTTAACAAGAAATAAAAATTCCTGTACAAAATACTGTAAAAATTACTGAAAATATGGTATTTTACAGTAGAGTTCCTACAAGTTTTCTTATTAATTTCAGTTATATTTCAGCCTTTTGGTACAAAGGGTAAAAGGATTAAAGCGTTTTAAAAAAATTGTAATTTCGTTCCAAATGGACGCAAAGAGTAAGAACCAAAGTGTATCCTTTTACTTAATAAGGGATGCAATTCACTACAAATAATTAATGTAAATGTGAAGGTTTTTTCAATTACCTAAGAAATATGATAAAAAAAGCATTAAAAATGTGCGTTTGGCAGTGAGTTGTTAATGTTTGTCTTATGCAGCAGAGGAACGCTGTAGAGTCTGGTTTTAAACCAAGTAATCACACGAGAAGCTATCATTTTTATGTAGTCTCATAGTATCTGGCTCATGTTCGACACGAAACTGAGCGTACGTGCAATACAACATTACTTCACGGCCCTTTTATCCGCTACGTAGCATACTGCCCGTCTTGAATTAATAAAATCTTTTTAACTCTTTCAGGCTTAGTGATTCATATTTTGCATCACGCATTTTGTTACAAGTGCAGCACAGTGATGCATTTTGTGAATCACTTTAAGCAAAGTCTTAGTTCTATTCGCACAGCGATGCAAGTTTTGGTACACATACTTAATAGTTACCAAAAGGTCCGACAGACAGCGTCCGTGTCATGAAATACTTATGTGACGTTTAACCTTATAGTTTACTGTTGAATAATCGTGTTTTGCACGTGTCAAATACTTATGAGCACAAATTTTTTTGTGCAGCACAGGGTTCAAAAACGTTGAAAGTCCTGTGCCTGAAAGAGTTAAATATCTACCTTTTCTTTAGAAAATCCTTTAAATTTAAAATAATTATATGTAGTGTAATTTTATTCCCTTATTAAGTAAAGAGATACAGGGCGTTTATTCTAAATCAGTACAATATTATACATCCAATATTACAATGGATGTATAATGGGTGTATAATTATTTTTCTAATTAATGTTTTCATTATTTAGAAAACATGGAGCGACACTCTTCTATAACGGCTTAGTTGTCTTATTATTATTGATCGAGCTACATGTTCTGAAACATGGACTAAGCTAAAAAACAGGTACATATTATGTTTCCAAATCTCTAGAAAATGGCTATACTTGATAAGGTACGCGGATCCAAACACAGACATTATTACACAGTGATTAAACCTTTGTTTTTTTACGAGCGTGAGTGGCTTAGAATGTCCTGCAAGTCTTGCCTACGAGAAGAAGAGAAATTTGCGAGAACGATCTTCAAGATAATAGGTCCTAGACAGAAAACTAACAATATCGATTACGATGTCGAGAAGAACTGTTAATGAAACGATTAATGGAACTATTAGAAAAAAGACTAAATGTAACAAACACCTGTAGGCTATAGAATGAATGGACATCGGTTGACATAACAAACTTTTAGAAAGGCCTACCTTTTAGACACTGAACAATAGAAAGGATTATATAATAAGTTGTTGGATAGATGTCGAAAAGGATATTAAGAAAACCGAAGTAAACTTAAAAAAAAATTGAAACAAACCAAATTCACACAACAAATTACAAACTTGTGCATCTTTGAAGAGCAAAAGCAGACACAGGGTGGACAGAAGAAAGAAGAAAGCCTACAGTGAGCGATTGCTAATTATGTGGGCTGCAGAAAGAGGTTACAGAAACGTCTAAAGTCACCTCACGTGGTCTAAAATTGGCCTAAACGAGTAAAAATATTTTATATAGGTATTATAAATGAAATCATATTCTAAAGCAATAAATATTTATATCAAAAAATTTGGTGTGAAACACTCATACAACTTTCTCTTGCCAGTGTAACTAATGAACAAAATAACCTACGTTTAATCATGAGTAAACAATGTAAAATGGAAAAGTATCCTAATTTAAATCATGAGTCAATAAATCAAAATGAAAATCCACCTTTGTAGAACTTAAAACTATGGAAAATCAGTAATTGCCTCTAAACTAGGCTCTGTAGAGAAGTGCTTTAAGAACAGTTGTGTATTTAATTAGCTGTAACTTTTATTACATTCACATTTGTCGTAAAAGCACAGGCCTACTCAGGCCGCAATCTAAACAAATACCATGTTTACTTTCTCTTGTTTATATGAATATATAGAAAGGAAAGAGTTTTCACAGATTTCTAAAAAATATATTTTTTAATATGAATGCCTAATAAGCATTTTACGTCAGAGTGTATTATCAGAGAAATTATAGCACATTAAACCTACAAATTGTTTATCAAGAATTTTTTCCAAAGCCCAGTTAACGCCGGTAAATGATTTACTGTATTTGCAATGTCACTTATTTGTGATTAAATTAGGTCATGTTTTGAATTTTACATTGTTTACTCATGATTAAACAGGGGTTAAATGTTTCATTATTTACATTAGCCAGAGAAATTCGTGTTGGTGGTTCACGCCAAATTTTTAAATTAACCTAATTTGAATTATTTAAATGTAATTTATAAGTAGTATTCGGTTAATAGATGTTAATAAATTTAAAAGAAGTTGTTATTTCTCTACTTACTATGAATAGATCCCGAAAAACTTGGTTAAGTGTTCCATACAGAAAATTTTACCAATTTTATAACTATAATATATAAATTTTTAACATTATAAATTTAAATGCAATTACCTGCTTTAATAAATGTAGACAGAATAGTAACGGTAAGTACTAACAATTTAAAAATCCAGAATAAAACACCCATCATACATAAAATTTCTTAATTTTTCGGCCTAAATAAAATCAATAATTATATAATTGTTGAGGACACACCTGTTGAAATTTTTAATAAATCGATTTTTGGTTTTTGTCGTATCTTATTCTTTAAAATTTAATAAAATAAAGTCTTTAAAATAATATATTTTTTATTGGCGTTAAAAGTTTGTATTTGCAGAGACAAATATTTTTTGTTATGACGTCCAAACGAAATTTTCCTACAAATATAGTAAAATAAAACATTTTCTGTTGATTATTTATTAGTAACTTATAGATTTTTTTTGTGCTAATATTTAAGTTGGTATTTTATTATGTTGTTCTCCCTGCATACAGTAAATGAATATTTTCAATGTCGGCTTCCGTGGCCTAGTGATTAGTGCGCTAGCCTACAGAATGAAAAGTCCCGGGTTCGATTCCCGGCTAGGGTCTGGAAATTTTTACCCGTGAAAAACCTACCGTTACAGTACCAAAATCCACAGTAGTCGCTAATGACCAGGCTGTCAGTACGAATTTAAATAAACTAAAAATTAATAACAATAATAATAATAATAATATTTTCAGCTGTGTATTACGAGTACTTTTATAGTTTGAGGTTTCTTTGAAATTATTTTTGGTCGATTTTGTGTTTTCTTTTGTTTGCAAGTCGATTTTGGAACTCCTGATGCTCGGTGTGCTGATTCACACTGGCGAGTGCCCATTTTGGGAATATTGTAACTACGCGCTTAACCTTAATTTAGTAGTCGGGATTCAACATGAGTTCCTGTACCAGCAGTGATTATGAATTATTTCTAATAGAAAATGTTTACATGAATGATTATCATTTAAAGTCGATACCATTAGTGACATTAATAAGAACAGAAAATTGTACGGCGAGTATCATCATATTTTTTCGCAATTAAAAAAGATATAGACTGATTTCTTTAAAAACATGAGGATGACTCTGAAAACGTTAAATTTTATATTGTCAAAAGTTGAACTTCGTTTACAAAAACAATGGTGCAACTTGCACAAGCAACCAATATTATCGGAAGAAAGACATGTGACTAATTTGAGACACATATTTTGAACATTTTGACTACCGATGTTCAATATTATAAAGCATTATTTCGCCAGTAATAATCTTTAAAAAAGTATTTATATATACTTATGTTATAGTAATAAAAAAGTTATTATATAAGAAAATTTTGCACTTTTAAGAAGCGTCGTAGCGGTACGGTCACTGCGATCTTTTTTCTTCGTCTCGATGAGTTAGACGGGGGCCGTTCTATAAAACGCCCGAAAATTGACCTCTGGGGTTTTCGGGGTTCGGAGAAGGGGCGATTTTGGTTAACCTGAAACCGAAAAAATCACAGCCATCTGGGCGCATCGATCAGCTAAACCGCGGTGTGGTCTAATCGACGTATAGCTAGAACCCAAACGAAAAATCCTAAATCACGGGTTACGTTTTTTTAGGGGTTGTGGTAGAAGGTAAAAATTTTGAATCTTTTACCGTGCATCGGAGCTAAAAAGTGTTCACAACCTTTTTTGTCCGTCTCCGGAAGACGTTTCAGAATATGTTATTAAAGTTGGCATTTAAGCATCCGTTCGCTGAGAAAACTAAAAAAGCCAAATTTAGGCTTTCAGGCCCGTTCTGATATCACGTTTTCTTTCTCTACGCCTGGGGAACGCTTCCTTGCACTTTTTGACCTGCAACACTTTACCCTTCCAGGCGGAATTAGGGAACATATTTGAAATCTTAGGTCCCGTATCCGTGAAGTGTGCCATGCACTCCAAAATTTTAAATGATTAAAAATTTTCAAAAATTTAAAAATCTTTCAACAGAATCATGTTTGGCGTTAAAATTACACAAAAACTTGTTCTTTCAATTTTTTTTAAAAACCTCCCTGTCTTCTTAGGTGCAGGGTGGGGTGTCTTATCTCTTTAACAGTTCGTCGGACCTAGCAGTACAATGCATTTTTTGTTCCCCTACCCTTCGGTAGGGGAACTTTAAAAATGGTACTTTAAAATTCGGTAGTACTTTAAAAATGTAACACCTGAAAGTTCCCGTTTGATACCCGATCGTTGCAAAAATCCAAAACAACAAATTTTGACTTTTTGTTCATCTGGTTTTGAAGTTACTTATTCCTTACGCCTCAAAAATAGCTTTGAGTTCAAATTTTCGCTACTTAACGTGTTCGGCATTAAACCGAAATACGGGACATTTTTGAAATTTTACTTCTTGGCTCCGTAGGGTGTAGTGCTACACCCCTCCTCAGATTTTTTGAAATTCTCAAATTTTCGAAACACAAAAAATCTTTTTAAGGGATGCCGTTCAGCGTTAAAAACAGATACGAACAACTTGCTTTAAAATTTTTGTAACCACTCCTCGTTCCGTGAGGGGGAAGCGTAATTTTCTTCTTTTAAACCGTGCGCCGTAGCTAAAGATTGTTTGGGACCTTTGTTGTTCCACTGCCGGGATACTTCAAGAATAAGTTAAAAAAAGGTCCCGTCACCCCACCCGCTCCCGGAAAAATTTCAAGAAACCGAATTTTGACTTTTTTGTGCATTCGGGTACAATGTTACTTATTTCTCACGCCACTGGAATTGATTTCACGGTGTTTGTCATAAACAATATTGGGTTGCACTCCCTCCTCAAAGTTAAGTAAACAAAGTTTTTTCTCTTTTAGTTCAAGAAACCAAATTTTTTTGTACTACTTCGGCGTGACACAAATTCTTCGACTGAAGTCCATCCGGCCCATTCTGTGGTGGAGGGGCGTCATTTTTAACTTCTAACCCGAGCACCGTAGCTTTAAAACGTATATGTATTGTTTTGAATCTCTGCTCGATTAATTGAAGAATTTGTCGATACACATCTCATCAGCCCACCCAATCACTGAGAAAACTCAAATAATAAAATTTTTACATTTTCGCACGTGGGTTTCAAGTTTCTTATGTCTCACGCTAAATGAATGGTTTCACTTCAAATGTTTGTATTGCATCATGTTGGCTCTAATATCAGCCTTATGGGCTTGAATCTCCGGTTGCGACCCCTTACCAAAATTGAGTAAAAAAATTTTTGAATTTTCACGAAAAATATTTAAATGCCAATTACCTTGTTGTTATAAACAACATAATAATTTCTTGCTTTTAAATTGTTTTACATCTCCCCCCCCTAAATTCATGGGAAGGGCGTAATTGTTAACTTCTGAACGGTGCACGGTAGCTTTAAAATATATACGACCTGTTTTATTTCCCAGCTGGAGTGATTCAAGAATTTGTAGATAAAGGTCCCCTTAGCCTACTCGTTCACTAAAAAACCTGAAAGAACTAAATTTTAACTATTTTGAAAAACCGGGTCTTAACTTACTTATTTCTTACGCCACATAGATTTTTTTCATTAAACTTTTGTTTTGCTACCTGTTTGTCGTAATATCGTCGTTATTAGCTAAATTCCCGGGTAAATTCCCCTCTCCAAAATTGGTTAAAAATATTTTTTTCTCGATTAGTTCGAAATGACGAATGTTTTGACTTACGTTTTATATAGAACGTAGTCGGCGTTACACAACGTACTTCGACTGAAGTCCACCGGCCCATTTTGGAATGGGGGAGAGACTGAACTAAAAAGTTAACCAAGTGCCAGACCGCAAAAGTGAATAAAAGTTGTTTTGTTTTTTTGGCTCTCTGCCATACAGTCTAGACAGAGCACATTCGAAACACATCTGATCGATCTTTGCGGGGTGACCCGGAAATTTTGAAAAACTTCAGGAAGCTAAAGAGAGAAATTAAATAGCTGCTTTTTGTCGTCAATCTTCCGAAACCAAAATTCCTATTAATCCTTTGGAAACGGACTGTTTCCCGTTAAACAGAAGAATTGAAAAATTCAAAACGCGCTCTCAAAACAACTGTTTTATCTAACGTCCCTACGGATAAAAAATTTTGAAAATATTGCAGTTGATTTATATAATACTGTAACTGAGGTTAATTATTTTCCTTTGTATTTTGTCTGTTGTCTGTTTTGGGACAGTTCCGTGCTGTTTACCGTACGTTGTATTTTCAACCGTAGCGGGTCTGTAAGGTGCTGCTATCTATCGTGTTTGCGTGTTGTACTATTCTAGTGGATTCTTTTGATGTGACTCGTTCGTGAACGATGATTGGAAAATGACGTATTTTAAGGTTATGTACTTTATAATGTACTTATTAATGTGCATTATCTAAATTTTTAATTTTTATAAGTTTTTGAATAAAACATTATGATACTTTTCTTTGAATATTCTTCGTTTGCCCTTTATAAGTTAAGATGAATTTTTAAATTTTATCGGACGCCGGTTTAATATTTCACAGCAAATTTTTTTGTAATGCTTCGTGTCGGCAAGTTATTACTGTTTTAACCTTATTTTCCTTAACGTATCTTTTATTTTACATTTTTGTTTAGTATTCTTTAATTTGCTGAAGATGTAAAACTACCGTTAATTATTAATGCTTGACAAATTAATTATTTTCTGATGTCTATGATTTAGGCCTTTATTTTGTTTGAACATGTAGCTTTCTGTACGTATTTTTGGTATGGATAGGTGGTTTTTTTTTTACTAAGCCGACACGAAGTTTGTAAAATTTAACGTTTTATATTTTTTTAAATTTCTAATTTTTGGGCACCTTTAGTTTCCTTATTAAAAGGATAAATTACTACTAAATTGGTTTTGTTAGCAAAATACTATGTTTTGCATTTATGCTAAAATGTTCTATAATGTTGTTTTATAATTCTAGAACTTTTCATCAGCCTGAAATACTGGTTTCATTGGGGTTTTCTCTTTTAACTTATTTATCGGTGCCCTTACCTTATTAAATTTTATGATATTTGTTTTGTTGTTAATGCAAATGTATTTTGTTTTTTCTTTCTTGGGGCTAATTGTTTTCCTTATTAATGGGGGGAAATTTGTTTCATTTTGTTTGGACTGGATGTTAATTCCATGTGGAATTTTATTTCCAGGGTTGAAGTACTGGAAGGCATTTTTCTGGCGAAACGGTATGTGAATATTTTTTTATTTTTTATGGAAAACCTTACTACGATGATTCTAGTTCATACAGGAACCAGCCAGGGAAAATGAACTGACGATTATTATTTTGTTCAATTTATTTTTCATCTTAATTTTAATAAAATTTTTTACTTATCTTAATACTCGGTTAACAAGTATGTTACCAGTAAATACTTTAAATATTTTATAAAATGTAAAAGGTTTAACCTAGATTCGTTTTCAGTATATATATATGTAAAGAAAAATATATTTTTCTTATAGTAAATTGTACCGCGTTGGCATAAACAACATTATTTTCGATTGTGTTTTTGATTGCCATTGTCATTGCAATTAATTTGTAAATATCATTATAAAACTAAAAATCCAGATATTAAGATTTCTAAGGAAATAAAATCTGATAATTCAATTAACTTCAATGAAAACTTCAGTAAGGATAATTTAACAATTCAGATAAATCATCTAGACTATGAAAAGCAGGCAGAAATTGATGACTTAATATTAAACAATCAATCTGTATTTGCAATCGATAAATATGACATAGGAACAGTAAAGGATTATGAAGCACACATTGATCTGTCAGTAGAAAAATACTGCAGTAAAAGACCATATCGTTGTACATTTGAAGATAAAAAGGAGATTGAAAAACAGATTGCGAAATTATTAGAAAGGAATATAATAGAAGAATCATATAGTCCCTTTGCAGCTCCAGTCACATTAGCTTATAAAAAAGATGAAAACAAAAAGTCAAGATTGTGCATAGATTTTCGAGACCTAAATAAAATTGTCATTCCTCAATCACAACCATTCCCACTTATTGAGGACCTAATGGTACGGACAAGAGATTGTAAGTTTTTCTCAACGTTGGACTTGAACTCAGCATTTTGGTCTATACCTTTGCGTGTCACAGATAGACACAAAACTGCATTCGTCACACAGGAGGGCCATTTTCAATGGACTTGTTTGCCCTTCGGCCTAAAAACCTCACCAGCTATTTTCCAAAGGATAATGTGTAACATAATACGTAAACACAAACTCGGTGAGTTTACAGTAAGCTTTATTGATGACATATTGCTATTTTCAAAAACGTTCCCGGACCACATCAAACATCTAACACAGCTCTTTCAAGCAATAAAAAATGAAGGCTTGAAACTAAAATTCTCTAAATGTACTTTTGCAGCTGAGTCTGTGAAATACCTGGGTCATATCATACAGAATAATTCAGTTAAACCTCTGAAAGACAACTTAATATCAATACGAAACTTTCCAACTCCAAAAACGCAAAAAAATGTAAGACAATTTTTGGGAAAGATAAACTATTATCATAAGTATGTGCCAAAAATAGCAATAAAATTAGACCCTTTACATAACCTTTTAAGAAAAGGGCAAACTTTTAACTGGACAAAAGCATGCCAAGAATCATTTGATGAAATGAAACATTTACTATGCTCTCAACCAATATTGACTATTTTTGATCCAAATTTGCCTATACACATTTACACAGATGCTAGTATACTAGGCGTAGGAGCCGTACTAAAACAACCACAAGAAAACAATGAAGAAAAACCAGTTGCATACTTTTCAAAGAAATTGAATGAAGTTCAGAAAAAGAAGAAAGCTATATACCTAGAATGCCTAGCAATCAAACAATGTGTTCAATATTGGCAGCATTTATTGATGGGTAGAAAATTTACTGTCTTTTCAGATCACAAACCGCTGGAGAATATGAACATAAGATCAAGAACGGATGAAGAATTAGGAGATTTAACTTACTATTTATCTCAATACGATTTTCAAATTAAATATTCTCCAGGGAGACACAACATTGAAGCTGATTGCCTAAGCAGGAATCCTGTCTTAGAGCCAAATGAGTACCTGTATGAGCAATTAAAAGTAGTAAACTTAATAAGACTAGAAGATATCTTAAAGGACCAAGCTCAAAATGAAAAGATACAATACCAAAGAGAAAAACTAATGTCCAAAAATAACGTTTATTACAAAAGCGTAAAGAAAAAAGAAAAAATTATTCTATCAGAAAAATTTAGTAAAGAATTCATCATTAATGTACATATAAGCCTAGGTCATATAGGAATTAAACAAATGCAAAGAATGATCAGCTCCTCATATACAGCAGAAAACATGACAAAAAACATAAAACATGTCTGCGAAAGCTGTGTAGTATGTATAAAAAACAAATCAAGAGGACAAAATAAATATGGGTTGATGTCTCACCTGGGTCCTGCCACAAAGCCTTTTGAAATTTGTTCCATTGATACTATTGGAGGCTTTGGGGGTTCAAGATCAACAAAAAGATACTTGCACCTGCTATCAGATCATTTCACAAGATACGCTTATATTTTGACATCAAGGACTCAAAATGCGAAGGACTTTATCAAACTAGTGGAAAAGACCGCAGAAGCTGACAACATTGGAATAATCCTCTCAGACCAGTACCCAGGCCTCAATTCTACAGAATTCAAAACATTTTTGGATAATAAAAATATTCCACTAATTTTCACTGCAGTGAATTCACTATTCTCAAACGGTTTAAATGAAAGATTAAATCAAACGTTGGTCAATAAAATCAGGTGTAAGATTAACGAAAGAGACAGCAAAGCAGCATGGACCACCATAGCACAAAATTGTGTAAAAAATTATAATGAAACTGTGCACACTATAACTGGATATGCTCCAATATATCTACTAAATGGTACAGATGTTACAATTTTGCCAAAGGAGTTAAAACCTGAAAAGACAGAGATTGACTTGATTAGAGACAGGGAAAGGGCTCTGGAAAATACAATCAAATCGCATAATTACAACAAAACAGTTTATGATAGGAATCGAAAACGTGGTGACTTCAAAATTGGTGATACGGTTTTTGTGGACAATGGAAACAAACTGAATCGGAAAAAGCTCGACGAACTGAGAGTCGGGCCCTACAAAATTATAGAGAAAATATCAAACTCAATTTACAAGATATACACTGGCCAAAACTCAGAATCGAATCTTTTCCACATCTCGAAGTTGACTCCAGCCTCTCAGTTTGCAAACCAAGAAGAAAGTAAATAAGAGGTCATCTTGTTTTACCTTCCTTAGGGGGGGAGATGTAAAGAAAAATATATTTTTCTTATAGTAAATTTTACCGCGTTGGCATAAACAACATACACAAGAATGTAGACAAATAAACAGCTGACGGATTTTTTTTGATTGTAACAATGGTATATAAATAAAATATAAAAAATAAGCATAAAAAGTGATTAACAGTGAACAATTAAAGAAACAACTGAAATTAATAACATTTAATGTCGTTTCTCTTAATAGGAGAAACTCAATTGTGTTTTTAATAGATATAATACTTCAAATTTAAATAAGGTAATATCATTTAATATCATTATAATTAAATTATTTTCAATTGTGTTTTTGATTGCCATTGTCATTGCAATTAATTTGTAAATATCATTATATATATATGAGTCGACCAGATGCAAAAGGGAGTAGGTCCATTGGAGTAAATTTTTCAGTAGAAGCCAAAAACTGCTGTACCTTGTTCCATCACATAAAACCATGTATTAAAACATTCTCCATTATAGTCATAGACAACTAAAACTATATCTTAATAGCCCTAAAATATTAAGTGTTTATTTTTCAAGTTATATTAGAAAATAAATTGGACATACCCCGTTTTGCCACTAAATTGTGGGACTTACTCCATTCTGCAATAGTATAAATTGTAGAACTTGGTAGTTTATGAAAAACACTTTTATTATTGAATTATTTTATTAAAATACATTTCAAAAAATGTCTACAATGTTTTTATTTACAATTGAAACTCTTCTTCAACATTTAAATCTCCAATATCTGACTCGATGTCGCCTTCATCCCCCGTAGCTTCTATTTCCACAACCTTCTTAAAATATTGAAGTTCAGGTAATGCCATCCAATTTCCTCCATAATGCTTTGTTAGTAATTTAATAACATCTGCCTTTTTAGCATCTTTAATTGAAATACCTGGGTTAATTTCATCTGGTACAAAGTCGAGCGTCTTGCCAGGTTTCAGCACTGATCTTGCTTGTCCTACATCTCGTTCATAATGTGGCTCAACTTTAATTAAAACTGTCCCCGTCTTGCTTCGGCTGAAAATAATTCTTTTGACAGGGGTAAATTTGAAATGCCAACGTGCTGGCGCTTTATAAACATTTTGAATAGACTTCTTCCAGTCATATACCTTACAGTCTGCTGAAACACGGATAACTGTTCCGTGTTTCTTAAAAATTTTCAAGTAATCTTCTACATTTACTAGCACATTCAACTTCTTTACCTGCTTTTCAATTCGCCCGAATATCCTGTCTGGTGGTATAAAAGAATGACCAACCACTGGATAAAAATAGTGAATAGATTTCAAATTAGTTGGAGCATCATATAGAAACTTACTTATCATTCCAATCATGGTTTGGTTTTTGTTTTGCCCACACATCCGTCTGAAAACAGACGGATTGTGTGGACAGTTGACAAGTCAGTATTACTAAGTTGGTTATAAACACAAGAAACTATTTCGTTTGACCCCTTTTTGTATTCACTTTCTAACCAGGTGTAAATGAACGTATTCTCATTGTTTTGTGGTTCATTAGAACTACCGCAACACATCGTAAAATTGTAGACATAGAGTTGTCGTGTATAATAAGAGCTCTGATCTGGGAGCTTCGGAATTATTAAATTTTTCTGGCAATCGAATGTATAAGTAAACTACTCCTTCCACGTTTTGTTGAAGTAATTTGTAAAAAATTGATGCTTTTATTGTGTAATAATTAATTAATTAATTTGTAAATAATTCACAAACGTTTACACACACTGGCTAAATGGCAAGTGGCTTTAGCTAGATAATCAGCTGTACGAACGATGATAGAAACCAGAATAGCCAACCAAACACCGGCTAAAAATAAATAATTAAAAAAATTATTATTAAGTAAATAAATATAAACTGATTTTCAAAATTATATCTGTGAAATGAGTTTCTAAATAAATTAAAAATCAAATATTAAATAATATTGGACATACTCCTTTTTGCTACTGTATTAGTGATACCAAAATAAATTATCATGGGACATGCTCCTTTTTGAAACTGTAAAAATATCATTGGACTTACTCCTGTCTGCAATGAAATGGGGGTGGGACATACTCTGTTTTGCAACAAAATGCAATTTTTAACATGAAAAAAGAGCGTATTCTAGTCCTTTTTGACACAAATAAAATAGCACGTCGTGTGTAGCACCGTATCCTGAACAAACTGGCGCGAAAATATGAATTTCGAAAATTTTGGACTTACTCTCTTTTGCATCTGGTCGACTCATATATATATATATATATATATATATATATGTACTACTATCATTTTTGCGTCCGTACATTGACATTTTCCTAACAATCTGAAGTCCGAGTGCAATTTAGCGTCCGTATACGGACGCCAAATTGTAATCCTTAACAAAAACTTAATAAAAATTTATTGTGACATGGTTTTCGGACGTAATTTTTTTAAACTCAGTAAATTCAGTACACTCGCAAAAATCCAACACGAGTTCTGAAAGTGTAGGTCAACAGAGACTGTAATTTTCCGATACTGAAGAAGCTTATTGAAATTAATCGTTAGCAAAAACAAACCTATGTTATTTATTTTTTGATTTTTATAAAGCTCTTGACCGTGTCCCGTATGATTTACCCATAAAAACATTGAGGTGTATGGTATTAGAGGGGCATTAGAGGGTAAACGATGTTGTCTTGTCGTACCGGCACGTGTACTGTAGTATTTGCCACTTCTACGTGTTGTACTGATTGTAGTTAGATATTCACATCTCACCCTAGTACTTCTCCACACAAGACCATCGTATGAAAACAATTCGTTCTCGGACGGAATCCAATCCAGTCATCAAAATAATTTATTATTTGTTGCCTATTATTTTGAAATGTATTTTAAATAGGTACTTATTTTAAATCAATGTAAAATCTGAATAATTAAAGAAAGTATATTTTTTATTTGTTAAAGTTAATTATTTAAAATATCCTAATTGTTACAAATACAGTCAAACCTCCTCATTCGAAATCCTCCCTAAATCGAATATAATTGTATGCTATTTCCTTCAAAAATCCTCCTTAATATGAATTAAATTACCTCCCTATTCGAAAATTTTCGAGAGTTTCGTGGTCATATATATTGTATCAATACATTTTTTTATACATTATTAATAAAATAATTACAAAATTTCTAATTTATACATTGTACACGATTTATAATGAAGCATGCGTTTAAATCACGACAATAAGAACAGTAAGTGTAGTACAAAACTACAAAAAGCTTTAGAAGAAACTGAAAATGCAGTTAATTTTTAAGTTAGAAGAAACCAGGCAGAAACACAAACAATTACACTTCTTACAAAACATTATTGTCACAAAACCTTACGACCAAATAAGGACATAGCAAGCGTAGTTCAAAGCTACAATACGGATCAGGAAATATTGAAAATTCAGTTAATTTTTAAGTCAGAGGAAACCAGACGAAAGCAAAAAAAATATTAGTTAGGCTAAATTAGTAATGCAATCTTTCCTTCTTTGGTGTATGATTTTCGTACAAGGTGGGTAAAAAATACCGTAGCTGTATTCATTCACATTAAGCAATATTTTACTCGTTAAAATTTCTAAAATTTTCGGTACCTAATTTATTTTTCATTTTCTGTAGGCTGACCTAACTTTTCGTTTGTAAGTATAGTTGTACTGTTTACGCGTATCCCGATTTTATTTTACTCTGTTTTTTATGTCGTTTTTTTCAATAATTTGTCATATCGTTCTTATAAGTAGACTATTCTTTTGCTTTTAAGTACTAATAGAGCTTGTAATACAAACACATTCCCTTAATTCTTAATCACAGTATTAAGTAAACCCTGTGGTGAATGAAGTGAAGATGTCATTTTCAGAGGGGAAAATATGTGCTTTGCAAAGGGCCCTGCATGCTGATAAGCGTACTTTTCCGTTCAGTGAGGAAGGTAATTGTAAACCACCTCACTTCTTGTTTTACTTAGTAAAACCTCTACAGGTTCAAACCAGCCTTTCGGCTGATGACCTAAACAATACAAGTAAAATAATCATCATCATCTGGGTATCCTTCCAGCAGGCCGGGTAGGATTTGAGTGGACGATATGCCTCCATCTATCTCTATCTTGATATACCTTAAGTGGCCTTGGAGGCTGGAATCAAACAGCTCCTTAACCCGGTACATGAGTTAGTGAGTACCTAACTACATGGATAAATCTTACCAGGCGCGTCCACGTCGCGGGGGTGGGCAACGGTACTGTATATACTATAGTAGCGGCTAAGTTCTGGTGGGGACCCAGTCCTATGGGGTATAACATAGGTCCCGTGCACAGGGATACGTGTGAAGACCTCAACGGCAGTAAAGGCGGAGAAATTTGATTTCGGTACGGCGGAGCTGGCGGAAGGGGCATCCCTAAACCCTCTGGGGGTAATACAGAGGGAACCCACTGCCTTGTGGGAAGTGGAGGGATCCATAAAGGCTAAGGGAGTAAACCCCGAAAGGAAATCCTTCTTAACATTAGGCTTAGCAAGCCAGTAGAGAAGAAATTTTTATTTTGCTTTCAATGAAAAGACGAGCCTCGGATCGAATATACCAAAAAATGACAATACTTTTTGCGTCCCAGGAATAAATGATGGCCCTTCGGGGGCTGAAGCTTGTCCTGGAAACGTGAGAAGAAATACTAGTATAGGACTCAGCAACCGAAAAAGAAATTACCAGAAGACTCAACTGAGGGTAGGAACCTTAAATATAATCACACTAACGGGAAGTAAAATAATATTTGTAAAAAACTTTCCTCAATCAAATTGGTGATCTATTAATAATTTTGACTTTTGTAATTTAATATTATTTTTATGGAATTACATGAATTTTAATTAAATGTGCAATTTTTAAGTACATTTTTTGTTTCAATATTTTACCTCTGTAAATCGAAATCAGCCGGTTCCATCAGATTCGAATCAGGGAGGTTCGACTGTAATTACTATAATGATCAATTAGTAGACAATGCAATTAAAATATTTACTTAGTTGACAAATTTATGTAATTGTAAAGCGACATAATTTGTTCAATATTCAAATGAAGTACCATTCACCCATTGTCTTCTCGGTGCTCAAATGATTTCATCATCATCATCTGTTAAGGATTAGGCTCAATGGCCTGTTCCAGTATCCATCTCTTTTTAGATTTTCCCAAGCCTCGCTTCTCTCTAGGTTTATATTTCCATGTTTTAGTGACTGAATCAAAATGATTTTATAATATTATACAAAAGGACGATTGCCAGTAAAATTTCTACAAGCTTTAAAATGCAGTCCGGTCCAGCCATAGTTTATATTTTTATTCTTGTTCCTCAAAGTAATGGTAATCTTTGATCTTCAACAAAGTATACATTACATTAAGAATTCTCGTATCCAGCTGTTTTGTACACGTTAAAGTTTATCCATCAACAGGCCATTTCCAAGATTATTTTTCGGCTAAACAACTTTCCGTCATAGTCTTCCAAACCCTGATATTATCTCTGCGTTTTCTTTTAAATTATTTAGTGTTATAAAAGCCATGGTGGCCACTTTTTGTTGATATTCTTTTGGTTTCTAGTACTTTATTTACATCGTCAACCAACCACCCAATCTGGGAATCATTAATACAAATAATGAAATAAATAAACCCTATTGTTACGTAAAATAATGTGCACTATTTTGACAAGTCAAAATTCTTGGGATAAGGAACTGGAAGGTTATGCACAGAAGAGACAAAAAGGAGACAAACAAGGCATTCACTTGGAGAGGCTAAGAAAAACTATGTGAAACCTTGACCAAGACAGCCTAACAATATGCTAGGACCAATTGATTACAAACGAATTCTTAATAGTGTACAGTGTCCATATTCATAATTCAACTTGATAGTTGATCATTAAAAATGTTCATCATTATAATTAACAAAAAACCAGATAAAACGTAATTATATGACAAAATAATTTGAACATTATTTGATTTTTTAAACACACATTTGAATAAGTTTAAGTGTGACTAAATAAAAAACAAATCCCACAAATAGACAAAACACCTTATATACTCGAGTAACCCCCGTCTTCGAATAAGCCCCGCACCACGATTTTATGGACCGAAAATCGAAAAACATAACTTATGTAGACTATTTCCTAATATGATACAAAAAACAACGAGACACCCGATGTCTTCAAATATGAAGTATTGATTACAACAATTTAAAAAATGGTTTTTTTAAAAAAAAAGACGTAACGTTGTATTTTAAATGTGAGAATTTGTAAACATGATAAATACTCAAAGGTATTGGTACGCTAAGTACCTTATTTTTAAGCGTTTTAGGGTGTAGCAGTAGGATTTGATTTTATAGTAGACACGTTCCTTAATACGCCTGTCCCATGATAGTTTGTTACCTAATTTTAATTTAAAAAATTTTGTAACTTACCTGTTACAAAAGATTTTGATGTATTGTCATTAATAGAGATATTCTTATTTCGGTTACATATTTCCTTACGACCAGTGAAGCATTTAGCCAGTTTTATCTGACTTGAGAACTAGATTATTTTTTGCATCCAGTCTACAACCTTACTTCAAGCTTCTTAGTTTTAAACCTTGTTCATAGTTTTCATCTTCGAGAGATATTGTCGTATCATCAGCAAATAATATAACATTGAAGGAGGCAAGAAAATCAGCAAGATAGTTAATAAAAATTATAAATAGCAAGGGTCTTAAAATTCTAACTCGTTGAACTCTCATTTTAACTTGTATAAAATTTTAATGTATTTTGTTTTAACTTTGCAATGATTGGATGGCAATTCGACCCTGTAATACCATACACCACAATTTTTTTATGGGTAAATCATACGGGACACGGTCAAAAGCTTTACAAAAATCAAAAAATAAATAACATGGGGCTGTTTTTGCTAACGATTAATTTCAATAAGCTTCTACAGTATCGGAAATTACAGTCTCTGTTGACCTACACTTTCAGAACCCGTGTTGGACATTTGCGAGTGTACTGAATTCACTTAAAAATCGACTAATCTACTCTCTTATCAATTTATTATCTTTTGTAAAAAAATTTTCGCCGGTTTGTAAACATTTTCTCGATGTGGGTATCCTTTGAATTATCGATTTAAATTTACTCGCCCAAGTGACGGAATAAAATGCATGTTCTGATTGTCAGTGGCAACTGCCTTTAATAAAATAATAGTACTGTAAGGGGCTGCACATAACAGGCAGGTGGAGTGTTAAATTATTTGCACTCGATTTGCTTGTTTCAGGACTAAAAAAATTTAGTTCTGTTTTTATCACAAGGTAAGCCAAACATATGACTGAAGTATTTAGGAACAGAAGAGGTACAAGTGTAAAAGATACTTGTCAGTTATATCTCCTCTGAGCGTAATGAATTTCATTATGCAGCCAGACCCTGTGGTGAATAACGTGAGGTGTGTCATTTGCAAGGTGGAAAATAGGTGCTTTTCAGACGGCCTGGGATACTGCTAACCATATTTTTCAACTCGGCGAGGAAGGCAATATTGTAAACCACCTCGCTCCTTGTTTTACTTAGCTAAACCTGTAGAAGTTCAAACCAGGACTGTAAAGTTGGCCCCCATACAAAAATTTCAAAAATTAACTTGTAAAATTGATCGAACTACGTTTTTACCGGATTATTCAGGAAAATGTTTTGTTTGTTCCGTCCAAAGAAGTGAAAAAACGCCGGGTAGGGCTAACTTCACACTGGCCTCCTCCCGCTCAACTTTTTAAATTTTTTTGGACTTCAGGGATAGACCTTCGTTTGTTTCGGATGGTCTCGCAAAATATTTTGTTAGTTCCATTCAAGTAAGCGAGAAATCAAGAAGAACTGGGTGGTGCTAATTTCACACTAATCTCCCTCTACTCAATATTTAAAGTTTTTTACATAGATTGACAGCCCTTCGTTTGTTCCGGATCATTTCGCGAAATATTCGTTTTTCCGTTCAAATTTTCTAGAAAATCAAAGAAAACTTTGGAGTGGCAAGTATAAGCCCATGCATTCAATACTTTTTGGTTTTTACTTTAAATGATAGCTCTCATTTGTTCTGGATTGTTCTGTAAATTGTTTCGTTTGGTCTGCCGAAATCAGCGAAAAAATCGTGAAAAACTTAGGAATGGTGGCAGTACGCAAAGAAATTCAATTTAAACTTTATCGTTATCCCTATCGAGAGTCGTTTTACTGTTTCGGAACGTTCCATAAATATTACGATTGTTAAGCTCATACTCGCGAGAAAATCGAGGTGAACTGGATGGTACAAACTTCACTTTAGGTCCCCCACTCATTAATATTTAAACTTTTTTGTCTAAATCGATTGGCCCTTGTTTTTCCGGGCATTTAAAAAAAATGTCGTTTGTTCAGATTTTGTAAGAGAAAAAAGGAAAAAAACTGAATGGGTGTACCTACTTTATTCTACCATTAACATTTTTTTTCTGAAATCTGTAATCTCTGTCCAGAATTTTATAATGAAAGAAAATCGGTCCAGAATAAATATTAAAATATGCCTACTTGGTTGAGGTCTGTCTAGCAAAGTTTGCTATTTCCCTAATTATTTCTTAGTTTAATTTTTTATCGCATTGTTTTTAAGCAAAAAACAAGGCTAATAATAATCTACTCCTAGTCCATTTTTTATATTTTAGAAAAAGTTTTTTCTCTTTAATGTTTTATTTACCTACTATAAAAACTGCTAAAACTAGTAATTGGGGCGACATATTACATGATATGAAATAGCATTATGGAAGTGTACTTAGAATCATTTTGCAGAGAGAGTGGGCAAACAGCAAAATGCGCATTCTTTTTTCGCATCGTAAGCGTAATCAGGAAATATTTAATTGACATATGTCAGGTGGTGTAATGTTAAAAAAGCGCGAAATAACATGTTAAAAATTCTTAAACAAATTTTTGTTTTGTTTTATCCCTAATGCGTGTAGGTTGCAATTTGTTCGATTAAGAACAATAAGCAATCCCATGACCCAATGATATGTTTGACGTTTAAATGAGCTGTAGTCTCGTACATACCCAGGCCGACCATTCCTGAGAGAATATGGTTAATTGACCCCCAACCATCAAAGTACATTGGTAACCACTGTCTAGTATTCAAATTCGTATAAAAGAACCAATTATACTATATACTAGGATTTAAACTAAGAACCTCCGTCTCCGAAAATCAGCTGTCAGAAAAGCTGTCGAAAAGTCAGCTAAACAGCTGACTTGCGGCGACGACTTTTCTTCTAGACTAGACCAACCCGTTGGTTACCAAACGAACGACGTAAACAAATTACTAAAGGATTTGTTCATGGATTCGTTGATAGTGGGTTTATGCCTAATTTGAAAAAAGAAACGAAAGCGGCGTGCGATTGACTTATGTATGGAAGGCGACAGAACGGCGGAGAACAACTCTTCAAAATTTCGTATAAAATACGTTGTGTATACAATGCGTTTAGAAAGATATCCTGCCAGCCATAACAATAATTTAATCCTGACACTACTATGCGCAGCACCGGTTCCTACCAGGATAGTTTGTCAACCCAAAAAATCGTCTACCGGAAAAGAGAGTTTTTTAATTCTATCAAAATATATATATTTATTTTTAATTTAGGCCTAATTATATTACTTGTATTAAATAATTTGCCGAATAATTTTTTTTGAATGTTTAGTAAATTAGATTGTGAGTTTTGAAAGAATTGTAATTCGATGGTTAATAAAAATTTGTTTTTATTATTCTTTTACACTTTTTTTCTTAACACAATACAATATTTATTTATAACTTGTTTTGTCTATTTTCTTAACCGGTGGAAGCGAAATTGATAGCAGATGTGAAACTGACGTCCTTGTAAGAATATACATATTATACGTATATTTTTACATAGGGGCGTAGCGAGAGCACTCTGGTGAGAAACTTTCCAAGGTACGGTGTATAAAATAGTTTCAAAACACCGCCATTTCGCAGCCGGTACCAAAATTTATTTATTTTTTTGTTTCGCTCTGAGTAACAATAAAATTCTCAAAAAATAAATATAGTTGCCCGAAACTATGTACTTTAGTTTAAAAAAATTACGTCCGAAAACCATGTCACAATAAATGTTTATTAAGTTTTGGTTAAGGATTACAATTTTGTGTCCGTATACGGACGCCAAATTGCACTCGGACTTCAGATTGTTAGGAATATGTCAATGTACGGACGCGAAAATGATAGTAGAACATATATATATATATATATATATATATATTAAATATAAATATAAATTAAATATATATTAAATTAAATATAAATTACTACTCTAGTTGTACGTATAACAATTGTTGATCAGGTCCTTCTTACTGGCTCATCTATAATTAAAATATATAATCAAAATAATCAATTAGATCAATTAAGATAAATAATCAAAATATATAATTTTGGTGTCTTGCTGGCTCCGGTAAAAATATACGTAGATATACGCCTCTACTGTATATAATTTAGGCGCGAAATCTTAGGCGAGAGAACTAACTTTGAGGTTAGGAACAAAGTAAAGAGGTTATGTCTGCTTATAATCCACCCGCCATTTCTAACAGGCGCGAGAATCATAGAACAAAAACAAGTGAGGTTAGGAACGATCTTTGCAGGTTATGTTTTTAGCCATCTCGAAGACATAATTATTTAATAATTATTATTATTATTTATTTTAATAATTTTATAATTATATTATTATTTATTATTTATAATTATTTAATAATTTTATTATTTTCATAATTATTTAAATTATTTAATTTAATTATTATTTTATCTCCTAGGATTACCTGTATTACACAATGCGTATTATTTCATGTTACAAGTGATTTTACTAACAGTATACCTATTAATGGTGTTGGTAGGAAAATGTGTACATTACATATGAGTTTTTCTTTTGCTACTTCGTTGCTTAAATTAAATTAAAACCGAAATTGCTTGCTAAATTTCTACGTAATGTCTATTTCTACAGTGATGAAGTATTTTACTAAATTTCTATGGGTCTACATTGTAACCAGTATTTGACTAAAGTTAGACGATAAATGAAACGTATTCGATTAGCTATGTGAAATCCTCTAGAAATTATTTTTTAGAGGTCAGACTATCTGAAATAAGTAGCCTTAGTTTACTAACCACACGTGTCATTCCCGTTGTAAAGTTGAAATACGTTTTTTTCGAGGTTATTGTAGTCCCTTGAGAGAAACGTTTGCGTCAACAACCCAAAACTAGAAATTTTCTAAAAATCGCACCTACCTAAAATAGTAGGCCTATGAGGATAAAATTGGCCTAAGGTTTTCTTTGACAGAATGGAGAAACATTGTAAAATATTTTGTAGCTGGGTTTTGACAAAACGAACAGTATACAACCGTCAGTACAAAAATTATTTCCGTATCATTTACTGGTTCCCAAAATAACAATATTTTTGAAAACGGCTGACATTTTAAAACCAGTTGCCCAAAAATAAAACAAAAATATGCATAACACGTAGAAACCTTTCTTTTAAAATACTTTGTAGCCTAATACATTTTAAAGTACGCGGGAACAAAGTAACAGTACCTTGAAGTTGGGTATACTGGAAAAGTGGTTAAAAACAGGGTACATTTATGTGTAATTCACTGTAAATTTGAGACAGTTAGATTTCCTACTCATTGTCCTCCTTGACACTATTATCACTAAAAGCATTATGAAAATAATTGCATACTTCACCATAACACAGACAGGGCTTCATTAGACAGTAATGAATAAAAATAAGCCTAAATGAAAACTATGTTACGAATAGTAGTACGCTTTTACAGGAAATAAAATGAAGTTTCAATGTTCGAACGAGACTTGCACTGTAATTGACTTGCCCGAAGTCATCTCGACATGAACGGAGAAGAAATTGGAAGCGTTGGGAACCTTACCATACAACATATAAGTAGGCCTAACTAGGGAATAAAAACTAGATATGTACCTCGTAATCTACGGCTAAAGCCAGATTTCCAAGAAGTGTTTTGTAACTTACGAATTTTGTAAACAGAGGGAGCGAAATATTGCTTTAACGTCTGAACAATGTTTACCTGTAAATTTTCCCATCTGGGGAGACGCATCTAAAGAAAGAAAATAAAACATTAAATAGCTAAAACAGGTCAGCTAATATTTTATAGCGCCTGACAATACCAACAACTCTGAAAGAGATCGGTTAAAGAGGATAATTTTCACTACTCTGCGGTCTCCGTTTACTGCATGTGAGTTGGGTTTTGAATCAATTTATTATGTAAAGAAGAGTAAATTCATCTCGTTCTTAAAAGAAACCTACAATGAATAAAACCATTTGTTTTGGTTAAACATCCCGGCTAGGCCTACTTAGATAGCCTGTGTTCTCTATAGTTCCTAAAAAAATCATGGTGAATTAAATTTTTAATACTAATTAATTTAACTGTGTCACGAGCCAATGAAAAACAAAACACTGACACTAGAAAAAGTAAATTTCTTTACCAGTATCTAACTAGGTTTATCATATTGTGTTTGCAAGGCTCTAGTAATTATATTGTTACTCATCCCTGAAGGTTCTGGGGATATTATTCAGGAACTTTTAACAACGGGAAGTCTATTAGTGTAGTGACCGACGCAACTGGATTCTATACCAGGGGTTTTGGGGTTCGATTCCCGGTCTGGACTGGCGCGATTTCATATAATTTCATATACCGTGTCCTGAAGTAAACCTTATGGTCTACCTCAGATAATAGCGACATCTCACTAATCAGAGTTATAGCTAATATTTATAGTTATTTTTATTTTCCAAATAATCAAATAATTTCAAGCAATTCCCTCTTACTTCAGTGTTCAGGTTTCTTAAGTAATTCTTCAATGCGAAATGGTGTCAAATGATTCGATTAAATCAATAAATACAGAAAGTGTTTTTTTTTTTTTATAATAAGTTGTGAGCAGTAGAGTTAGTGAATTGGGTTAAAGCATACTCCGTACTTTTCTACGTTTAAAACTATTCAGGTCTTTTTAAGTCATACAGTTTCAACAATTTTATGACAAACTTTTAACATCACTTTTTCCATGATTTTAGTTATGTTAAACCAGCTTATGAGCCTCTAATTTTCTAAGTCGGGTCCCCCGGCTTTAATAGGGGTTTGATTTTAGCAGCTTTAACATTTTTTTTAAGAATTACGACAGTCTTAAAACAAATATTTATTGTGTATGAAAGTGTTACGGAAATATACGAGGCAATCATTTTAAGTGTTGTGTTATCGAGCCCATCTTTGCCTGGACTGGCAAGGCCGAAGAAATCATGAACCGGTTGATTATTATCTTTATCCTGCAGGCCTAATACTGATTAATCCAGATTTTGATTAGGACTTTTGTCAGCATTAAGTTTACCCACATTAAAGAACGTTAGTGAACGACAGAACGTCACAATTTTGTACTGCAACTTTGCATAGCCTACATATCTGTACCAACGTTAGCCAGAGGTCAACAACCCTCCATCATTGATTGATAAACGGTTCAATACCTATAGGTATTTGTAGTTGATATTCTCAAAGTTGATTCCAAGTGACTTTCTTTTAACTCTTGCGTAGAGCTATAGAAAAAGTACACGAGAAAAAATCTCGCAAATTAAATATTTTTCGCGGTAAGTAATTTTTGTAGAAATTTAATGAAACATTTTAGGTATTAAACAAAATCTTGCTGGTAACACTCAATGTCAGTATCATATTGTTGTTTGGTACAACAATATTGTGCTGGCTTATGCCTTTCCCTATGAAATAGTATTTCGCTTCACTAAATTTAAGAGCAAATTCTTCCAACGGACTGCGGGCCGCAAAAAAAGAAAACAAGTGTAGTATAAAAATGAGGACACAACGCGGCGCCTCTACCAAATTATGTAGTATAATAATGAAGTAGTAAAACCATTTTTGTAGTAAAAATGAAGTTACATAAAGCACGGCGAACTGCACCATTTGTGTAAGGTGTTTTGCAGAGATAATGCGGGGGCTTCCACCATCCAATTTTAGAATCCAACCAGACGCTGAAATTGGACTCAGGGGATTATTGGCAACCCAGATTTGAATAACGTAGCTCTATTGATGGTAAAAACTCGCTTTTAGTACTGCGAAGGTTTGGTTGAAGAACCACACAGGTCTAGACGCAATGACATTTTACACAGAAAGAAAAATAATAAAAAAAAATTAATGAGTAGCTAAAATAATTTATTAAAGAATAACTAAAAAACTAAATAAAATAAATAATATTATGAATTTAAGTAAACGGTTAATTCGTATAGAATTTAAAAAAAAATTGGTTAAATAACAATACAGTTTAAGAAAAAATAAAATAAAATTTGGAAAAAATTTAATATTAACAAAACTTGATTTAACTATAGAAAATACTTAATATGAATAATAATAAATTAATAGGAACATTTAAGAAAACAAAACTATTTTTAAAGTCCTTGGACTGAAACGGGAAAAGAAATCTCTTGGGCAGAGTTTAATAAATGATTAAGTGAAGAAAAATAAATACAGAAATGTATTTATTTTTTTGGGGAAAACTAAATAAAATTAAGACATAAAAAAAAAACAAATTGTGAGTTGAAATTTAGTAAAAGAATTACTTAGAAAAATTTAAGTAATTCAGTGGCCATTGAACAAGAGTTTAAAAAGAAAAAAAATGTCATATTTTAAAGATTTAAATAATTTAAAAGAAAACGAAAGATACTGAAATTAGATAATGTTTTGTTACTTAAAACTATTTAAAAAAATTTAAAAGAAAAGAGAGATTTATTTATAAATGGGATATTTAAAACACCATAATAATATTAAGAAACATTATGAATTTAAATTAAAAAAAAATAGATTTAAAAAATTGTTTAAGTTAAACCTGAAAAAATTATTAAACATGGTACTTAAATTTAAATTTAGGTAATTTTCCCATATTGGGAAAGAAAAATTATTTACCTGTAAAATTTGATCCTATCGGTACGACCTCCTGTCCAAGACAAGGCGTAAAAACTCAACGCACACAAAGGCAAAAAAAAGGTCATTCCCCTAACGTTCACGAATGGAAGCGTTCGAGGCTGCGAAAAATGCCGATACATCGGAAATACTAAGAATTTAAAGGAGGAAAATTATATGAAAGAATTAAAACGACAGTAACAGAGAGAGAGAGAGAGAGAGAATCAATCGTGTAAGATAGAAAGAGAGAGAGATACAAATTACACGTGTTAGCAACTGAACAATAAAGAAGCAGCGACAAAAATGCAATCGGACACCGGACGTAAGCCTAAGAATTAAAAACGTAAATTAAAATACGGAATAAAAATCTAATGAAATAAAACCAACTGGAAATAAATGAATAAAATAATTAGATGTAAAGAAGAAAAAAATACATAACCCTTAAAATAAAATAAATCCGGCACAAAATCAAAAAAACGGGATTGTAAATGAATTGAGAAGATTTTGGAGACAAAATCTTAGAAATTCATTACACTCCCCCCCCTTAGGAAGAAAAAGAAGACAACTAGATCTGAAGAAATCAAAGGTAGTGGCGTTGATGACAAGAAGAAAAATATCTCGTTTTCTGCAGAAAATGGTCAAGCAATCTTTACATTCAATGAACGTTGATAAAATAGCATATAATTAAATTGATATGATTATGTGTTTGTTTAAAATTTGATTTAAATTACTCTATCATATAGTATTAATTAATTTGAATCATAATCATATATCATTAATTTTATTT
Organism: Catonia carolina; assembly: GCA_035578175.1. Lineage (NCBI taxonomy): Eukaryota > Metazoa > Arthropoda > Insecta > Hemiptera > Achilidae > Catonia > Catonia carolina. The sequence goes on from JAQMRL010000004.1 coordinate 10,160,964, forward strand.
TGTAAGTATAACTGGTGTGTTTGTATATATTTTTTTTAAAGAATTGAATCAAGTCTTAATTTATTAGAATAGATTGTAATTACTTGATTATTTGTTAGTTTGATTGCAAAAATTACTAAAAAATTTTCCTGAACAATGTGAATTTGAAATTAGTGTATGAATTTTAAAATGTATGTGTTATTATACCTAAACATATATACATAAACATAATAGTAAAATAAATTTGATTATCAATAGCACCCCAAGGATTTGGTGTTAGGGTAGATGTAAGAGAATTTTAAGGGCAGGAATTAATAAAATGTATGGAATAGTTGGGATGGAAAAATGTATGTTGGAGGAATTATTGGTAATTGGTAAAAAGGAAAAGTAGGAATGATATCAATTGGACAATGACTAATTTGTATTAGGAAAGCTATGGGAGAGAAAGGTATTGTACTCAACATGTGACCTCTTGTAGATGGACGTCAAAATGTCTGAATTGTAGTTGAAGATGGAAAAGTGTTCAAGTTCTTGAAGTTTCTCTAGTTGGAAGGTTGTATTATCGATCCAGTTTGTAATGTTGGAAGTTTATATTCTTGAACGGGATATGTGATGAGTCCGTAAGCAGAAAGTGTCGGTATGTTCTCATAACAGCTGTATGTTGTTTATTTTAAATGTTAAGACATTTGGCTTTGATGTACAGGAACAACCAATGTATTGTAAATTTGAAGTCGAAGTGGTAATTCTTGAAGATCTGGTAATAGAAGTTCTTTAGGTAAAATCTTTGTTGAAATGTGTTGTGAAAAATAGTGTTCTTGAATTTGTTGTAACGACGTTTTTAAATTGATACGAGAATACGATAAATAAAATACAAGAAATTCTTCATAATGGAAAAGATTGCGGGTTCTTCTGCGTTTCATTAGCTTGAAGTCAAAAGATGATATCTTTAAAATCATGATATTTTTGTTAGTTGAAAAAAATCTTGAGGATTGTGAACTGTTGCATTCAGATGCTGCATTGTAGACTGGTACGATACGCTGGAAGTCCATTGGTCCTCTCGTTGAAAAGACAGCTGATGGTTGAGTAAAGTGGGTGAAAAATTCTTAGGAAAAATATACAGGAATACTTGGGTATGACCTAGGAATTGATTAAATTAGGGATATGGATGCTTTAGAAATAATTGTGTCAAGAATAGGTATGGTATGTATGTTATGAAGTACATTATTGGAAGTTGGATAAACAGCATGAGGAAGCATAAGGGAAATTTTGATGAGTATGATAATTTTTGGGAAGGAAAACTCGTGTGAATAGGTCGTATGAGAATAGTAATGGATGGAGTGTACTATTTTACAAAAAGAAAATTTGTCTTTGGAAATGGAAATTAAAATAACCTAAATAATGTTTTTAGAAACACATTGTAACCAGATAAAAGTATTTTGTATAGTACTATATTTATCTGTAAAGATTTATTAACTTTAATAACAGTTTGTTTTAAATTGTGCAAATTATTTTTTGGATCAAATGAAAGTTTTATAAGTTAATTAATTTTGTAATTTCATCAACATAGTTGAAGTTAAATGAGTATGGCAGTTATTATAAAAATGTTATAAGTTGGTATTTACTATTAGTACAAAAGAATAGGTCACTTGAGCATCTACCATATGAGCAGAGAATGAGATATAATTGTAATATAGCATTTATGAGTTTAAAACATGGACAGAAGAGTAAAATATAAGATTTAGCTTGACATGAATAAAATATCAATATGTTAATTGGTGTTTTAAATATATATGTAACTTAATTCTAACTTAAATACTAGCTTATGAAAATATAATATAATAAATTCGCCGTGTCGCAGTGATCGTTGTTGTATACTTGAAAGTTTACGAAAAAGATTTTTTTAATTGTAATATTTTTAAGTTAAAAGTCCAAAGGAAAAATATTTTTCTAATATATTTATTGAACGTTAAAAGTTCCACTTGTAATAATTGTTTGTCCATGACAACGCGTAAAACAAAATTTATTGTGTGACAAAAGTATCTGTTGTAATAAATGTTTATTTACGAGAAATCTTTTTATTAACACTAATTTTTTTTTTTTTTTGCGATTGTATAAGTTCTTTTGCGATCAATGTTTATCAGAGAAATTTATTGTTTAATTTAAAAAATATTGTGTAATAGAGTCTTTAAAATAGTTGTTTTTGTGTGAAAGGTATTTGTTACACTGATTATTTTCACTGTAATAAATGTTGTTTCAATAAATTTTCGCGAACATTTAACTGTATTAAGTAAAAAGAAGTTCGGTCATTGATTATGTAAAAATGTATTCTTGTACGTAGGTAAACCTGGTAACTGTAGGTTGATGATCTCCGACGGATGATCATAGCTGACAGGAACTTAGTAGGATGCTGGTAGTTGAAAAACAAGATTGGTCACTGCGTTTGTCGGCTCTCTTAATGACTAATGGTGTATGACTCACTTGATCTGCGGTGATTCTGGGAGGACTCAGGAAAAATCTCCATCTGTAGACAAGTTAAAAGCAATTTAAGCTCACAAAAATAATATAAATTGTTAATATTTGTTCCTAACAAGCTTCATTGTAGTAAAAATTTTCATCATAGAGGGAAATAATTATTAAATACATGAATAACTAATTAATGATTATAAATAAATATATGTATAATGACAAGTGATTATAAGTTTATAAGATTATAAGTATATAAGATGATAAGTCGTGAGGAGTACATTTACATACTAGTTTAGAAAAATTATCCCATTGTAATGCGCAAAACAAAAAAATTATCTGTAGACTGTGAACTATTTTGTAATAAAACTCTACTATGTTCTCCTTAAACAGGAAGCATCAATCGATAGTCTAACTAATCTATTAATATTTATTTCATCGCTTAAAAACTAAAACTCTTCTTGAGTAAATACTGTCTTACAAACTAAAGTTCTTGTTGAACAAATATATCGTCTTAAAGTCTAAAGTAGAAAATGAAATCAACTGAAAACGTTGTACTGACTGAATAGCACATACATTACTACACCTAGCCAGAACCTAGGCATAGAAGGCACAAGGCTCCTTTCCAGCGATGCCAGAAACCATGACTTCCTTGTACTTGAAGTTTGAGATGAGACAATATAAAAACAGTAATATACTTATAACTAAAATGCTTGTAGTGTAACTTGTAATTCATAAAATCATAATTCCTTAACCTAATATTCAATAATAATCATTCATGTAATATAACATCAATTATTTAACGGGTGACTGCTGAAGATTAAAAACATTGCGCTGAAGGTGATGCACTAATGTAACTATGTCTAGCCAGATCCTAGACACAGAGGGCACAAGGTTCCTTTCTGGCGGATGCCAGAAACCGTGACTTCCTTGTACTTGAGATTCATAAATAATAAAATAATAAAATCATCCATCGTTGGAGTGGCTTAAAAACTAAAATGAAGGCTGAAAATAATCTTATCACTAACTTAAATCTAATTATGTTGTAGTAAAATCTGAGAACAGCAATGTAAAATGAATGTATTTAGAAGTGGAAGGAATGGAATGGGATAAACTCACGACAAATTCTAAAAAAAATTAATAGGAAAAGTAAGGGCATGGATATAAGGAAAAAATAAAATAAACAAAATGAACAAAGTTAGTATACAAGGTGTTTACAAAGGTAGGAAACCTAATAGGAAGCTAACATGTCTTCAAACAAGTCGTACCTCATTCTAATTATTGAAAAAAATCTAGGGATAGCAAAGAAAATCTTAACAGGACATTGTATGTGGAGTGAAAATTTAGGAAAAAAAATACCTGAAAATTTAGAAACGAGTTTCATGAATCAACGGAAAGTTAACTCCGGACAAAAATGGGCAGGAAACAGAGTAAAGAAATCCAAAAACAAGAAGAACGGACACACGTCGGGCAAAAATTTGGAGAAACAACAAAAAAAAGATAGAAGGAAAAATGCACTACGATTTGCCCCCTGATTCAAACTCAAACAAGCACACACGCAATCACACAATCAGAGACAGCCAACATTCATTTGCATTCATCCATCACATACAATCTTGACTGCATACAAAACCCCATCAGTGGAGTAACCACCTCGCTTCTCGGAACTCCAACCCGAGAAGGTAGGCAAAGAATAAGGCTTTGTACTCAATCAAGGTAGGGCAAATGGAAGACATTGGAAAAACACAAGGACAAGGTAAGGGATCGAAGGAAGCTACCCCTCAATACAAACTGAACACAATTAGGCGTCCCTAGGAGCTTTCCGAAGTGTGATAACTCATGGAAGAAAGGTAACTTAAATAAAAATATGTGAAATGAAATGAAAGTAAACTGGTAAAAATGAATGAAACACAGCTGACACTAATGAAACATACAGAAAACTACCTAACAATTAAATAAGAATAAAATGGAAAGTACTTCAGAAACTAACTGTTTGTGAAGAAAATTGGGAAATATAGGTAAAAACTTGTTGAAGTACGATGACGGATTGAGAACAACATGAAGTAAATAATAAAAGAAACATCTTATAAAAGGTAAACCTATAAATAAAATTTCAAAGCATCAAAATAAAAGATAAAAATGTAACTACAGTATAATCGAATGCCTAGTGAAAACTGGTCACTAAATCGAGACATTAAGAACAGAAATCAGTAAAGAATAAATAAATAAAATATGATAAAATCACATGATCTAAAAATGAAAATCAAAATCTAATGTAAATTGAATCATAATGTTAAAATGATGAGAATATAACAGAAGCATTGGTAATTATAGAAATAAAATATGCATCAAAAATTAATTGTAAAATCTAATGTAAAATATGAATGAAAACCACAGATCAAGCAACGCAGAGTCGAGTAGTCATGAATATGAAAAAAACTAGAAATAATTCTATGAACTTAGGATAATTATAACCTAACTGAAATATAGGTAAATATATCATCTAATACCCTAAAATCTAAATTAAGTTTAAAAACCCAAATAAAATTCAAAATGACAGGAAAATAATCATGGAATCGTCACTTATTGAGAACTGTTTAACATAGCAAATCCATAAGCAAGTTTTAAATGATAACGAAAAAAAATAATATTAAACAACAGTAGTTATATTTATAAAGTGTGAAGGTGATTGAACTTTCATTTTAAATAAAATTTAGATTAATAAAAATTCAGTGCGATCAGCACTTTGTAAATATCATCAAATCATGTAAAATTCTAATTTAAATCCAAAATTAATTTAAAAAATTAATTCATAATACAGTTCTTAAGAAGCTACCTATTTCATGTTTATTAAACACTGGATAAATAAAATAGTCAAGTAGATAAGACAATTTCTGTAAGATAACAGATAGACAGACATAATAAATCCTACAAAATAAAAATAGGCATGAAGAAAAAGAATTATAAACTTATTACAGGAGGAAAATAGTGACTGAATAAATGAACAGAGAAGAGCAAAAATTAAAGTCAGAAAGAAACTAAAGTGAAAATATGGATTGGAAAGATAATAACAGCTGTAATACTTGAATACAAAGAAGTCAACATTTGTGGGAAGAAATTGTGAAAAAAAACGCGAAAATTAAAACCCGTAAAAGTACATTATAGAAAAACTAATAAAATGACCATATGAAGTGAAATAACATGTAACCAGAAGCGAGATAACGCGTAAATAAATCTACGTACATGAGAAGTTATGTATTAAAGTATATAGAAATGAAAACAGATTATATAAAATCGGTAACGTTAGACGTAAAATTACATAGAAAAAAATAAACACATAGTAATCATTAAAACTGAATATAAAAATTATGAGTGTAAAATGAATTGTTTATACTTGCTATTGTTTTACTAATACTTAGTACAAAGATTCCTGTAGAATATAGAGTTGATTGAACTGTCTTGTCCGAATGAAACAGCTGTTCTGGTAATGCAATGAAAACTGTGTTGACTTAGTATTCTTAAGAATGATCTCTGCTTTCTCTCAGGCAATTACCCTGGTATTTTATGCAAAAACAAAAAAAAACATATATTAGTTTGAGTTTTATGACCTAAAATTTTAAATACTAATTAAAAGTAATTTGAAAAATTTAATGGCCAAATATGAGTTGGACCAATTCGCCACTGACGGCAACTGAAAATTTTGCATGAAGTTAAACTGTTTAAAAAAAAAAAAACCCAAATTTAACGTAGGTACATAGTGTTGAGATTTATAAAATGCACCTAAAATTGAGCAATAATTCGGTAATAAACCGCTGTAAAAATTATCATAATTTTATAAATTAGTTATTTCATTAAATTAAGAAACATCCAGTCGTGACGAAAAACTTCATAAATAATTTTCCACACAAATACTTCTGTATATATTGGATTGCAAAGGCAAATCACTGAATAATAGTACAGAACTTATTCTGCTGTTAACAGCTATTTACGCATAGAAATAGCTTAACTGTAATTATAACAACAACGAAAAATTAAATTACCACCTGAAAACATGTAAAATTTTATTAACAAATAAGTAAATAAGTGCAAACAATACAAATAAATAATTTTAAAACACAGTTATAGTATTTTAGGAGATTTTACAGAAAAAGTTAGAAAAACCTAGTGTGACTTAGAAGACGTTCAATGAAAAAGAAAGTGCATTAGAAAGGCCTGAAAATCAGATACAATAAAACCTAAAGTGAACAAACAATAAAACAAGTAGTATGGTTAAAAACTGATAGTAACTGCAAAGCAATAGGTGAAATAACAAAAGAAACAATACAGAAAACGAATTTAACCAACCTGCAACATCCACAAGACGTATCGGTACTGAATAGAAACGCAAAATTGCACCAGACTGACTAATGTTGAAACCAAAAGTTTCAAATAGAAGGGGATAGAACAATGAACATAGAACAGGTTTAGGAGACCAAGGCCTAAAAACTGCCCGATGTAAACCAACGAAGGGTCGGGTGCAGGTAACCCCTTATAAAAATATAACAAAATCTATCTTTGGACAAAGGCATAATATTGTAAACGAAATCTCTGAATAGAAGTCAAGTAAGAGAAAAAAAATACAGTATTTGTTACTTACAGAAACATCCCACAATTATTCCTAACCTGAAAAACGCTTAAAATACCATAATTAAAAAATTTAATATATTAAAATTAACATGTAACTTAGCTTAGCAATATAGGTATTAAATGTAACTAACAAAAAATTTTAAAATCATGTGTCTTGTCATTGAATCAAAAATCACGGCGCTACTCCACCAAATTATGTAGTATAAAAATGAGGACACAACGCGGCGCCTCTACCAAATTATGTAGTATAATAATGAAGTAGTAAAACCATTTTTGTAGTAAAAATGAAGTTACATAAAGCACGGCGAACTGCACCATTTGTGTAAGGTGTTTTGCAGAGATAATGCGGGGGCTTCCACCATCCAATTTTAGAATCCAACCAGACGCTGAAATTGGACTCAGGGGATTATTGGCAACCCAGATTTGAATAACGTAGCTCTATTGATGGTAAAAACTCGCTTTTAGTACTGCGAAGGTTTGGTTGAAGAACCACACAGGTCTAGACGCAATGACATTTTACACAGAAAGAAAAATAATAAAAAAAAATTAATGAGTAGCTAAAATAATTTATTAAAGAATAACTAAAAAACTAAATAAAATAAATAATATTATGAATTTAAGTAAACGGTTAATTCGTATAGAATTTAAAAAAAAATTGGTTAAATAACAATACAGTTTAAGAAAAAATAAAATAAAATTTGGAAAAAATTTAATATTAACAAAACTTGATTTAACTATAGAAAATACTTAATATGAATAATAATAAATTAATAGGAACATTTAAGAAAACAAAACTATTTTTAAAGTCCTTGGACTGAAACGGGAAAAGAAATCTCTTGGGCAGAGTTTAATAAATGATTAAGTGAAGAAAAATAAATACAGAAATGTATTTATTTTTTTGGGGAAAACTAAATAAAATTAAGACATAAAAAAAAAACAAATTGTGAGTTGAAATTTAGTAAAAGAATTACTTAGAAAAATTTAAGTAATTCAGTGGCCATTGAACAAGAGTTTAAAAAGAAAAAAAATGTCATATTTTAAAGATTTAAATAATTTAAAAGAAAACGAAAGATACTGAAATTAGATAATGTTTTGTTACTTAAAACTATTTAAAAAAATTTAAAAGAAAAGAGAGATTTATTTATAAATGGGATATTTAAAACACCATAATAATATTAAGAAACATTATGAATTTAAATTAAAAAAAAATAGATTTAAAAAATTGTTTAAGTTAAACCTGAAAAAATTATTAAACATGGTACTTAAATTTAAATTTAGGTAATTTTCCCATATTGGGAAAGAAAAATTATTTACCTGTAAAATTTGATCCTATCGGTACGACCTCCTGTCCAAGACAAGGCGTAAAAACTCAACGCACACAAAGGCAAAAAAAAGGTCATTCCCCTAACGTTCACGAATGGAAGCGTTCGAGGCTGCGAAAAATGCCGATACATCGGAAATACTAAGAATTTAAAGGAGGAAAATTATATGAAAGAATTAAAACGACAGTAACAGAGAGAGAGAGAGAGAGAGAGAATCAATCGTGTAAGATAGAAAGAGAGAGAGATACAAATTACACGTGTTAGCAACTGAACAATAAAGAAGCAGCGACAAAAATGCAATCGGACACCGGACGTAAGCCTAAGAATTAAAAACGTAAATTAAAATACGGAATAAAAATCTAATGAAATAAAACCAACTGGAAATAAATGAATAAAATAATTAGATGTAAAGAAGAAAAAAATACATAACCCTTAAAATAAAATAAATCCGGCACAAAATCAAAAAAACGGGATTGTAAATGAATTGAGAAGATTTTGGAGACAAAATCTTAGAAATTCATTACACAAGTCGGGAACCGCGGGTTGTGCGCCTCTAGTTAAAATATTTTAATGAGATGAGAAAATATTTTCGGCGGAAAGTTAATGATTTTATTAACTATAAACGATTGCCTCGTATATTTCCGTAACACTTTCATACATAATAAATACTCGTATTTGTTTTAAGACTGTCGTAATTCTTATAAAAATATGTTAAAGCTGCTAAAATCAAACCCCTATTTAAGCCGGGGGACCCGACTTGTCCAGAAAATTAGAGGCTCATAAGCTGGTTAACATAACTAAAATCATGGAAAAAGTGATGAGTAGCTGTATAATTTCTGTATTTAAAAGTGAACTTCAAGTAGCTACAACAGATATTGGTAAAAGTTTCCACGTCCCCGGCGGCGTGCGAGCCGTTTGATTTCTCAAACTCCGCAATTGCTGTATTATTTAAGACAACTTCTAAACGAGGAGCGATCCATTGCGATTGAAAAGTACATACAGTCATTCCCTGAAGCCCCATTGTACGGATAGTGGGTAATGGGTTTCCTGGTGTAATTTTATTTGAAAAGTAGAAGGAAACATATTTTCTGTGAAATACAATTTTAGAACAAAGAGATCCTTCCGTAATTTTACAATATTTTCGTTCTGCAAGAATACGAAACGTTTCGGAAGTTTCGTTCAAACTTAAAATCTTTTATCTGTGTAGTTGCTGCAGTAAAACCCATTTCTACCTTGGAAGCTCAGTGAAAATGGAATTTCCGAGAAAATAATACATGTAAAATGAAATCTTGACATAAGGCTAGTAAAAGTAATTACATTTCTATTAAATCAAGCCTGTGTCAAAGGTATCAATTTCAGCGTAAATCATTCAGTTATATCTCTATACTGTGATAAGAGATGTGTAAGATATTTCAAGATTCCTTGAAACATCTTACAATAGCAGACAAGTTTGTCTGTTAAATTTTTTTTTAATTCAAATAATTTTTTTTAAGTGTCAATAAATTGTTTAGACACCCTGTAATTTAATTTAATTTTATAAATTTTATTAATCAATTTTATATTAAAATCATTGTTAACTAGAAGTTCTGTATTGAATTTTTCTAAAGCGAATATCCGGTGTTATATTTCTTGGTTTTTTTCCGTTAATATTTTTTCCTCGCTAACGTTAGGTTAGGCGTAAATGGGTTTTGTAATATGTGTAATTGTTCTAATAATTGAATTCCCATCTCTGTCAATACAATCGACCGTCGCGTGATATGTTCTCTGTACTTACGATTTACGCTGACGCTTCTTTTTATGTACATTGAACCGTCTTTTTCAATGTCAACGTTTAACTTTTCTCTTGCGTTAATTTTTTTCTTATATTCTGCGCCTTTGCTTTGTAGCTGTGGACGAGTGAACATCCTTATAAGCTCCAGGTAATTTATCCACAATGATTTTCTTTGAACTATATCTAAAATTTAAATTTAAAATGATTATTTAATCCCGGTTAGGATTTTGGCTAAAATTTAATACGGCATGTTTTTATTTTAAGATATTTGGTGAATTTAATGTAAAACTATTTCCCCGATAATTTTTAAGTAATATTTTTAATAATTATTATAAAAGTTTAGACTTGGTATGCCTTTCGCATTCCAACTTAATATTAAAATTTAAAATCAGTATTTTTCTCAATTTCTTTTTTTTTATTATTATTTCACATTAAATTTTTGGTTGTAATAATTTTTACGGAGAAGATGTTTTGTTTTTCAAATGCTTCTCCCAACTTTAAGATATTCCAGTTTGTTAACTGATTTTCAAATAAAAATACGTCACCTTTATTTCTCGTATTCACATTTAAATTTTTCTTTCAATTCATCTGTTTAATTCAATTCTAGGTAGTTTCTTCAAATTAATTCTTATATTTTTCTTTTTGTAAAGCCAAGTTTTAATTTTAATCCAATATTTTTTTAAATATTTTTTTTATTAATGATTTCTAAATTTTTAACTAAATAATTTTAATAAATTGTTTTATGAAATTTTTAAATGATTTTGTCCGGTAATTTTCTTTCTTTAAATCGTCCATCTGACAAACACTAGGCTAGTTCCGTTCTAACTTATTATTTATTTATAATCCTTAAATTAAGTACCTTTCAATTATTTTGGTTAGCATTGACAAGTTTCTGTAGTTATTTTTATTGTTTTTGTTTGTTCCCGTTATTTTGATTCAATTAATTAGGTATGACTAAGTTATTATTATATTTTTATAACCACTATTAGATTTATTAATCACTTATCATTAATAATTTTTTCTTTATTAAAAAGTAGAAAAAAAACATATTTTACTTTAGTTTAAAATTTTGTTTTAGTTTAGTTTTTAAATAAATTAATATTTTATTATTTTCACTCCAAGTTGTCTGTGTAATATTTTTCATTCTTAGACCCGAGATTGATTTTTAAATCACACCTTCGCTCTTCCAACAGCGAGTTTAGCTCTACCTGCTAGAATTTCTGGGTTATGCTTTGCATAGATTCAGAGAATGGAAATTTGGATTTTCTCTGTCGAATCCTATTGCCGTTTTCCTTAGGCAGAGTGGTGGAGGTTTTTCTATGCCCCTAAAGTACCAGTTTGGCTGTGTTTTCATTTCAGTGTCTGGTGAAACACAGTTGAGCCGTTACTTTCTTTTTTTAGTCTGTTGCTACACTACATTTTGTCTGGTGAAGTTCGCTGTGCTTGTACCTCTTACTTAGTATGGTGGTTGTCGTCTACTTCGGTGGATATTCCTCCTTACTTAGTTTGATGTCTAGCACCTTACTTTGCCATGCGAAATCTGGTGGAGGCTTCGTCTTCACATTACATAATCTAGTGGAGGTCGTCTCTTTGGGTTACCACACATTATTCTCATTACATAATCTGGTGGAGGCGCCGGGTAAAATTAGACCATTTAGACCAGGCTAAAACTTTGGCTAGAGAACATCAAATTTTTATCCCGCCTAACGCTGATCTTGATTATCTTAGAGGCGTCCTTCGTCTCCGAAAACATTATTTTAAATCTCCTGACTGCATTCAGGAAGCTAGGGATCAAGCTCTTAATTATCTCATTGAACACGCTACGATTCCTTCTGAATTACTCCAAACATATCCAGATTTAGTCGACCTTAAGACTGCTTTATCACTTAAGTTCCTATACCCATCGAATTCTATCTCTACTCAGACTGATCTTTCACTTCCTTCAGACATGGACGGTACTCCTCACCCAATTACACAAAAACCTAAACTACCTTTCTTTGCTCCATCAATTTTTCACGCTAAATGTAATGAAAATGTGCAAAATTTCTTTAAGGACTATGAACGCGCAGCTACAGTTAACTTCTGGGATGACAAATTCAAGTGTCAATTTCTTCCTCTATATTTACGTGATACTGCTTTAGATTTTTTTGAAGACCTAAAAATTCGCTTCGCTGAAGAACACTTAACATACTCATTTATAAAAAATGAATTTCTTAAACATTTCCGATTAGACAATGACACAGACCTCTTGGAAATCTCTCTTTTCAATAAACGCCAAAATATTTCTGAATCCACTTCAGCATTTATAGCAGATGTCATGCACCTTTGTTCAAAATTAGATCCAAACATGCCAGAAAATAGAATCTGTAAATATGTCTTAAGAGGATTACTTCCTTCAATCTTGGACAAAATCTCACTTTCTGATAATTCAACTTTAGACAAACTGTTAGCAAATATTAAGAAATATCAGGAATCCAAAAATCTATTAGAATTTCGTTTATCCACTCCCATAGCAGCACCATCTACTCAAGCCTTTCAGGGTAACCAAGGTTTTAAGAATTCCTTCTAAAATAATAGGCCTAATCACAAACAAATTTCAGCAACCATCTACTGACAAGCTCATCAACATGTCACTTTCAATGTAGATGATAAAGTTCTAGTTTTCTCCCCTCAAACTGCACCAGGTAAATCACCTAAGTTATCTTCTAATTTTCGAGGCCCTTACACTATTTCAAAGGTTAGTCTATTTCATTTCTATTTCTATTTCATTTCTATTTCTATTTTTTCATTTCTATTTTTATTTTTTTATTTAAGTTAGTCTATTTAAAGGTTAGTCTAAAGTTAGACTATTTCAAAGGATTAGTTCCTTAAACTATGAGGTAATCATTGAACGCTATGGAAAACTAACTCCGCAAATCATACACGTTAGTCGACTAAAGAAATTCATCCAACGAAATGACCAACCTGGAGTGTCTCATAACTAACTGGATACATTGTTTGTATCATGTATCAACACCTTTGACTACACTAATCATTTTAATAATTTCACATTTCATATCATATCATATTTACTTTTCAGGTTAATACTTTCATCGACTAATTGTAGTTAAACAATTTTATTAACCTTGTGCATAATTTAGTTAGAACCTTATTCAAATAGTTGTGAAATATACAGGCTGTTATGAACTGTACTAATTAATTAAATAACAAATCTAGTTTTCAATCTTAATTATCTGCAATAATTTTTTTTAAGAGATTCTTCCAAAATATTATTATTACATAAATTTTTTTTCCTCTATCATTAACTACAATTATTTTATTTGGTGTCATTAATAATTACTCTTAAAATTTTTAAACAAACCAGTTCTTAACAGAAAATGTTTCACAGTTGTTTACTAAGGTAATTTTGTGGCTTCATTAGATTTTAGTTACATAACATTTTTGGGTTAACTTAAATATCTTGTACGTCAAATAATGGTACAATTACTTAGGATTTATTATTTTATTACAAATTTAGCACATCATTAGGATTAATATATTTTTGCGTTGGACAATTTTGGCTACTCAGTTTTAATTTGTTTGTAGTTAATTTAATTTATTAATATCTTTTTCAATGCATCATTTTACTTCAATTATTTATTCGATTTATTAGTCATCTTTATGTTTATTCACTACTTTCCCTATTATGATATTTATTTACAAATGACTTATTATGATTTTCTATTAGTTAAATTACAATTATTGCTGAAATCTTTTGCAGTTTCCCCCATAACTATATTTATCTAACGTAGTATTTATTTATTTAACTTTTTTTCACATAATTTACAACCTTAGTTCTACTTCTTGAATCAATATTCAGACTTTTGTTAGATTTATGGATGTTTCCCAGGGTGCTCCAAGTAGTTTTCTGCTGATTTTTATTCTGAAGTCTGATCACATGCTTTTTCTAATTTAATTTCTGTTCTGTTATATTCAGAATTTTTCTAGTAATTTTAGTTGATTTTTACTTACATTTTCACTTGGCCTTCAATGCAAATTTTTTTTTATGGTTGTTTTCTTCCGTATTGCTTAACTTTCTGGGTAGCAGCTCCTTAGGACCCTTAATTGTTTGGTTTGTGTCGCAATGGACTAGCCACCCATATGGACCTCTTCTCTTGCCATTTTTATTTTTCTGATGACAGCTGAATATCCCACCTTGATTGAGTATGAAATCTTTTGTCTCTTACCGTCCTTCGCGTCCATAACCAACGAGAAGGAGGTAAATTGGTTATGAGATGTTGGATTTTCTATTTAATCGAGACTGTGTCTGATGGATGAATGCAAATGAATGTTGGCTGTATCTGATTGTGTGATTGCGTGTGTGTTTGTGAGGGTATGAATCAGGGGACGTTTTGCTGGCCATTTTTCCAAGCTATCTTTTTTTCTGAATTTCCAAATTGCCCGACCTTGTGTCCGTTTTCATTTCTTATTTTTGGTTTCTTTACTCTTTTATTCTGTCCCTTGTCCAGAGCTAATGTTCCCAAAGAGTCATGTTGCATTTTAATTTTTTTTCAAAAAAATTTCAATCTTCAGCCTCGGTAGCTTCAGTTTTATTTTTTTTTGTTCTCACATTTTTTTTTCTTTCTTAGATTTAGCACCAGGAACACATGTTGTGAATCCAACACTGTTCAATCTTCATAATAATTTATCCTATTTTCTGTTATTTTCTTTCCATTATAACAATTTTAGGGGTTTATTTACATTTCTTTAATTCTACACTTAGATTATTAATCTATTCAAGTTTTGTCTTTGATGTTTTACTTATACTTTATTAAATTTTGTCGTGAGGTAATTAACATTTCTATGATTCCGATTTTATTACTGTTTTATTAATTTATTCTGCATTTTATATTTATGCTACAATGATGATTAGACTATAAGTTACAAGAATATTATGTTTACTAGGTTAAGGATATGATAATTAATACTTTTCAGAAGAACTCAATTTTAGATTTAAGTATATGCCGTTTACATTATTATATTTTTATTATCTTACTAAGTACAGGGTTATCTACTCTATGGCGATGCTATAGACTGCATTCTGTACCTTCTGTTTCTGGGACCCAACCAGAAGCTGTTATATGTGCAATCTTCAGCACATAGTTTTTAATATTTAATTTTCACTCTACAGTTTCAATTTTAGGTTAAGGATGATATTTTGACATTTTAGATTTAAGCTTACTCTGATGAATTTTTATGATTTTATTTATTTTACTGCTTGATTGTCTAATTCATGGTGGTACCATGGAGTTATCTTGCAGGCCTGTTCTTAAGTGCAATTAAGAACTGTTAACTAGATGCATTCCGTTAGCGTCTTAGTTTATTCTATAGTATGATTTTCAGTTTTCATTTATGTCAAGAACTTTACTCATGATTTTAATTTTAGGTTCATGATTTACTCACAATATAACTTCACTATGATTCAGTAATTTTTCTCACGATTAACTTAATTTTTTTTCTCGACCCCTAAATTAATATTTTTCTTTTTACTTTATGATGTTTCAATTACAATTACTTTTACCCTCTTTTATTTAACTTTTACTTTTACTCTCCTATGTCTATAACCTGCAACTTTTCTTTATGTATGTAAACTTAAGTGCTTATATTTTGTTAATAACAGATTCCGCATCCTAGAGTAGCCAGAGTTTCCTGTCAACGCAGATCATTTACATTAGATCGTAGCAGCCATCTATTGGGCGAGAGCCACCTACACATTCGGACGAACCCGGACTCCTAGTAACACCGTTTAGACAGCTTCCTTCATCATATACTGTGACCTACCAAAATCTACGATTCTCGACAAACAGGTTTTTTATAAATTTCTCGAAATCATATTCATACTACATAAACTTGAAATCATCATTCCGCAAAAGTGATTAATAGTTTTCATGAAAATTTTAAGTGCATTAACAATATGTTATGTTAAAAAGTAAACACAACGTAAATTCAATTTATCTCGATTTTCGCTGCTAAACTTTTACTAAAGTCTGTGTTAACAAATGTGTAGCTGGTGATTTTATTCTATTAGTATAATTTAGATTTTAAGCATTTAATTTTAATTACTTCTTACATTAAAAACACCAAATACAAAATAATTCGTTTTACAAACAAAATTTAGATTTGATTTTTATATTAGGCCGCGTTCCGAATCTTTTTTTTTATATTTAAATTACAAAAACATCTCTTTTACATTTATTTCTCATAATCAAGTAATCTACTTAAAAAAATTATATATTTAAAGTTTTACTGATTAAAAAATTGGTCTTTCTAAAAAAATATCAATGTTCAAATATTTTCAAGGTTAAAAAAATATATAGGTATACCTAAATTTATTTAACTAATTTATAAAAAAGTTCTATAAATATCAATTTATATTTCACATCAATACAAATTTTAAAAAAATGTTTTACTCAAAATCACTTTGTGCTTAACTAGACTTTTGTCATTGAAATCTGAAATATTGTAAAATAGTACGCTCACATCCAAATTATTATCATAGCTTCCTTCACCATGACCCTTCAATTACGTCATTTCATCCTTCTCAATATACTCCTAGGCATTCACCAATTCGTAAAAACAACTCCTATTCACATTTTTCATGGGATTTACCTCTTTCCCATCCAGGATACATTCATTTACGAATCCTCAATCCCTTTGATTTACACCGTCCCTTTAACAAACCCAACATCTTACTTTACTCACGAACATGTCATCCCTTTCCCATCATGCACCTTCAACCAAAGCAACTCATCTTGTACTCCTGAGACTCCAGAATTTATGATTCCTCGCAACTTTACCCAATTCTTATTTACCCTAATCAACCAATCGTCTACTGTGGATCTTCAAGAAGAACAACCGACATGTCAAATGAAACAAGAACAGCAGTGTCAACTCCCAAATGCTCTTCATAAATTATATAATGCGACAACTCACGTTTTGTTTAATCAAGATGAAAATGAACGACTTGAACCATCCCGCTCACGACGTACGCTGGATTTCGTCGGACGTTTCCTTAGCTGGTGCTGTTCTGTTGCGACTACTGATGAATTACATGCAGTCGAATATAATGAGCAGTTCCTAACACAACATCTAAACACCTTACAAGAACTTCTTCACATAGACCACCGCCATTTAGCATCTACAACCAACAAATTCAACTCAACGATTCAAAAACTCCAACAATTATTTCATCAATCTGAACAAGATTTCAAAGATATTGCACTTCACCTACAGGAACAAGAAATGCAAGAAACAAAAAACTGGTTTTCCATTCTTCATTATTTCTACTTTGCTTATCTACACATCTTTGTCTCCGCATATGATACTCACTACAACAAAATTAAACAGGACTGTTTTTCTCATCAAGTTCCAACAGATATTTTAAGTTCACAAGTTCTACTTAATGATCTTCAAAATTGCAAACCAAAATTCAACATCATAACAAAGAGTTAGCTATACCTTTGCGTCAACTTAAAAAATATCAACATTTAAAGTTAACAACCTGCAGTTTTTACAAGAAACAAATTCTAATAAAAATACAAATTCCGCTAAAAACATTGGCTTCAAGCTACGAACTGTACAAGTATTCACCTATTCCTCTTCAGTGGTACAAAGAATCATGCGTTTTATCAAGTGAACCTTTCTACATAATCAATTCAACCTCCAGAGTGCAAATTATTGAACATTCCTCTCCAACTTGCCAACCAGACAAAGGATTATGCTTACTGCCTCGCCACACGTCAAATCCAATGTTAAAAACATCTTGCCTACAGCAAATCATCCAGGGAGCTTCAATTCAAGAATTGCAGAAGTTTTGTGTTTTCCATTGCACACCATCAATGTTGATGTCCATCTTTGAGAAGTCACCAGTTGAATTTCTAAACACCAATATTCTTCCTAATACTACTATTAATTGTCCTAATTCCTCAATCCTTCTTACTCCTGTTCACATCGGCGTCACTCATGTACAACTGCCTTGTAACTGTACACTACAACATAACCTCAAAACCCTTATCCATACTGTTTTTCCTTGCGACTATAGATCCCCTACAAGTTTCCAGTTGAAACACTTCATTCCACTATCATGGACCAATATTCCTACACTACCTTTTTTACATTTTGTTGATTACTCACCACCTATGACAAAACAATTTGTCCTACATCCTCAACCAACATTGGAACACATCCTTCCCAATTATAAATCAAATCGATCCTTTACCCGCCAACTTAAACAAACCCATTAAATTACCTAATGACTGGAGTACTATTATAACACAAACATATTTTCATCAAATTATACTGTATTCATGGTTAAGCGTGATAACACTTTTAAATGTGTATGTACTTTTTAAAAAAAAATTAATGTCACAAATCAATAATCAGGCTAAGTCACCCAGTCTAACGATATCAACTTTGCGATAAAATCTTAATTGTTCTTATTTCAAATAATATAACTAATTGCAAATGCCTGCCTTTAAATAAATTATAACTATCTTGTTAAAGTCATACTTAGTAAAATGTAAAGTTTACTTGATTATTTTTTTTCAACATACGAAAGGAGATGTTCTTGTTTTAGGTATACACACTTGTATTGCCCAGAGATGGAAATTTTCTGTAGGGGGGGAGGTGTAAGATATTTCAAGATTCCTTGAAACATCTTACAATAGCAGACAAGTTTGTCTGTTAAATTTTTTTTTAATTCAAATAATTTTTTTTAAGTGTCAATAAATTGTTTAGACACCCTGTAATTTAATTTAATTTTATAAATTTTATTAATCAATTTTATATTAAAATCATTGTTAACTAGAAGTTCTGTATTGAATTTTTCTAAAGCGAATATCCGGTGTTATATTTCTTGGTTTTTTTCCGTTAATATTTTTTCCTCGCTAACGTTAGGTTAGGCGTAAATGGGTTTTGTAATATGTGTAATTGTTCTAATAATTGAATTCCCATCTCTGTCAATACAATCGACCGTCGCGTGATATGTTCTCTGTACTTACGATTTACGCTGACGCTTCTTTTTATGTACATTGAACCGTCTTTTTCAATGTCAACGTTTAACTTTTCTCTTGCGTTAATTTTTTTCTTATATTCTGCGCCTTTGCTTTGTAGCTGTGGACGAGTGAACATCCTTATAAGCTCCAGGTAATTTATCCACAATGATTTTCTTTGAACTATATCTAAAATTTAAATTTAAAATGATTATTTAATCCCGGTTAGGATTTTGGCTAAAATTTAATACGGCATGTTTTTATTTTAAGATATTTGGTGAATTTAATGTAAAACTATTTCCCCGATAATTTTTAAGTAATATTTTTAATAATTATTATAAAAGTTTAGACTTGGTATGCCTTTCGCATTCCAACTTAATATTAAAATTTAAAATCAGTATTTTTCTCAATTTCTTTTTTTTTATTATTATTTCACATTAAATTTTTGGTTGTAATAATTTTTACGGAGAAGATGTTTTGTTTTTCAAATGCTTCTCCCAACTTTAAGATATTCCAGTTTGTTAACTGATTTTCAAATAAAAATACGTCACCTTTATTTCTCGTATTCACATTTAAATTTTTCTTTCAATTCATCTGTTTAATTCAATTCTAGGTAGTTTCTTCAAATTAATTCTTATATTTTTCTTTTTGTAAAGCCAAGTTTTAATTTTAATCCAATATTTTTTTAAATATTTTTTTTATTAATGATTTCTAAATTTTTAACTAAATAATTTTAATAAATTTTTTTATGAAATTTTTAAATGATTTTGTCCGGTAATTTTCTTTCTTTAAATCGTCCATCTGACAAACACTAGGCTAGTTCCGTTCTAACTTATTATTTATTTATAATCCTTAAATTAAGTACCTTTCAATTATTTTGGTTAGCATTGACAAGTTTCTGTAGTTATTTTTATTGTTTTTGTTTGTTCCCGTTATTTTGATTCAATTAATTAGGTATGACTAAGTTATTATTATATTTTTATAACCACTATTAGATTTATTAATCACTTATCATTAATAATTTTTTCTTTATTAAAAAGTAGAAAAAAAACATATTTTACTTTAGTTTAAAATTTTGTTTTAGTTTAGTTTTTAAATAAATTAATATTTTATTATTTTCACTCCAAGTTGTCTGTGTAATATTTTTCATTCTTAGACCCGAGATTGATTTTTAAATCACACCTTCGCTCTTCCAACAGCGAGTTTAGCTCTACCTGCTAGAATTTCTGGGTTATGCTTTGCATAGATTCAGAGAATGGAAATTTGGATTTTCTCTGTCGAATCCTATTGCCGTTTTCCTTAGGCAGAGTGGTGGAGGTTTTTCTATGCCCCTAAAGTACCAGTTTGGCTGTGTTTTCATTTCAGTGTCTGGTGAAACACAGTTGAGCCGTTACTTTCTTTTTTTAGTCTGTTGCTACACTACATTTTGTCTGGTGAAGTTCGCTGTGCTTGTACCTCTTACTTAGTATGGTGGTTGTCGTCTACTTCGGTGGATATTCCTCCTTACTTAGTTTGATGTCTAGCACCTTACTTTGCCATGCGAAATCTGGTGGAGGCTTCGTCTTCACATTACATAATCTAGTGGAGGTCGTCTCTTTGGGTTACCACACATTATTCTCATTACAGATGTAAATTTTTCAACCTCCCAAGAATGACTAAATTTTAGTTGGTTCCACAAACTAAACCTATTAAAACCTATTAAGTTCACAAATACCTTATAACAATCCTTGGTTGTAGCACTTCCGTCGAATGGGAAGGGAAATAGATTTCGGTATCCATAGTAAGAGTATGTTTTAATCCAATCATAACTGTGAAAGTAATATTAACCAGTCCAACTCACTAACACTCGCGAAAACTATCGGACAACCTTTGGCTCTGTCAACTAGAGAGAGGCTGGGGGTCTCGCAAAAATTAGAAATCACTTATACACATAATAAATCAAACGTAATAAAATACAAAAAACGGAATTATTCGTAACATTAGAATACCGAACCGATAACTAGACAAACATGCACCACTATACAACCGACAACACTATATTACACCAACACGACACAGAAGGGAACTGACTTATAAACTGAAAACTTTAATTTTTAAATGTTACAACATTTTGTAGGGAGTAAAGGTTTATTGGTTTGTTTACAACTTTATCTGGAGTTGAGCTGACAGGTGGTGGAAGGATAGTTAAAATTTATTATGCCCAAAGAGACCTTTTTTACTTAGGTCATCCAAGAACCTTACAAGAAACAAAATGTATTATAATCTTTAAAATTTTGTAAAATCTAATTAATTTTCTATTCTAACGAACAATATACAAATCATAAGTATGGGAACTACGTAATAGATTTTTTTCTGTATAAAACTATTAATTTTCGGAAGCGAGGCAACATTACTACAATTACGTACTTTACATCAAGCTTAAAAATGTTCGTCGGGACCTTTTATTATTTTAAATTAGTAGCATAAAAGTTGATATTATTACCCGAAATAAAACAATATGTCCTTTCTTCTATTTTATTGTTTCATGTGTACGTAGTTTATCCTTGTTAATAAAAACTGAATTACTTTTGTTGATGTAGAAGTAAACTAAGAGAAACGTAACCTGCTATTGATGTAACGGACAATTTTCTACGCTAACTGAACTTACGTATTATTTTAAACAACAAATTTAAAAAAATTAAATTACAAACTAATAATTTAGGTAGCGTAGGGCTAACCACTACGCTACGGAGGTGGCCTTACCTAATTTTAATCATAAGTGAATAATACAAACTGAAAATAAACTGTAAAACTTAAAAATACGGAAAATCAGTAATTGTGTCTAAACTAGGCTCTGTAGAAAAAAAAATGCTTAAACTATAAGCTGTAGGCTTTTTAATTTCCTACAACTTAGATTACTATGAAAAATATACTGCTGTAGAAAATACGAACCAAGGCTGCAATCTTAAAACAATAAACTTTTGTCACCGATTTTTATGAGCTAAATTTACAGTTGTTGTTTAGGTCATCAGCCAAATGGCTGCCTTGAACCTTTAGAGGGTTTACTAGGTAAAACGAAGAGTGAGGTCGTTTACCAATGGCCTTCCTCACTGAGTTGAAAGAGTATGCTTATCAGCATGCCAGGCCCTCTGAAAAGCATCTACTTTCCACCCTGCAAATGACACCTTTACTTCACACCACCGGGTCTGGCTGTACAGTGAATTTCATTACTTTCAGAGGATATAACTGTGACTAGTGTCTTTTACACCTGTACCTCTTCTGTCTTCAATGATTCAGTCATATAATTGGGTGACCATGTGATAAGAGAGAGATATTTATTGTAGTCCTGGAACTAGCAGATCGAGAGCAAATATTTTAACACTCCACCAGCCTGTTATGGGCAACATTTACAGAAAATCACGTATTAACTCTAAACTACGCTCTATAGGAGAAAATTGTTTAAAGAAAAGTTGTAGATTTCTTAATATCCTATAACTTCAATAATTACATTTCTGTCGTAAAATGCGTACTAAGGCCGCAATCTTAAAAAATTCTATTGTTTTATTGATTGTCATGAAAAAATAACAGAAAATCATCAATTGACGCTAAACTAAGCGTTTTACAAAAAAAAGTTTGAAATAAAAATTGTAGTTGCTTGAATGTTCTACAACTTTGATTTATTCACTTTTGCCCGAGAATGTTTACCGAGGCCGCAACCCAAAAAAACAACATTTTCTTCTACGAGAGTACAGCCTCCTCAAGAATTTCAGCAAACATGGTGCTTTTCCTATCTTGTGGACGTAGCGCATGGAAGAAATAAGGGTAGATTTATTAAATATTAGTTAAATAATTTACTAATTACCTAATTATTTATTAACAATTTTATGCTTGTTAATATGATAACCGTACAAAATTATCAAAATTAAACTGAACACTACATTAAGAAAATAAAATGTGTACAATAAATAAATGTATTGAAATAAAATGTATGCTACTGAAGATAATATTTTTGTTTGTTTGTTTCATTGTTAGTATTAATGAGAGGGGAAAGATTGTACAAGTACATTTCTATCGTAAAGCAATCCCCATTCAAGGTCACTATGACACGTTCACAGTGTTGCTGCCTACATGTTCATAAGACACGCGCTAAAACGCGGGATTTTAATATTTTTAGGTTAGAAAAAATGGCCACCATTGCAACTTCGTGTATAAGTAAATGATAAACTTTATGAGTAAATTTTCCGGAGCAGCTAGATATAAGATATTCTATAACAGAGAGCCACACTTACACGTAGGTTATACTGGACGGACTAAGTGCCTAGAAACGGGAATATATAGTATAACCTACCAGTATAACCTACGTGTAAGTGTGGCTCTCTATTAGAGAATATCTTATATCTAGCTGCTCCGGAAAATTTACTCATAAAGTTGATCATTTACTTATACACGAAGTTGCAATGTAGGCCATTTTTCTAACCTAAAAATATTAAAAGCCCGCGTTTTAGCGCGCGTCTTATGAATAAATGTAGGCAGCAACACTGTGAATGTGTCATAGTGACCTTGAATGGGGATTGCTTTACGATAGAAATGTACTTGTACAATCTTTCCCCTTTCATTAATACTAACAATGAAACAAACAAAAAAAAACAAACAAACAAAAATATTATCTTCAGTAGCATACATTTTATTTCAATACATTTATTTAATTTATACATTTTATTTTCTGAATGTAGTGTTTAGTTCAATTTGATAATTTTGTACGGTTATCATATTAACAAACATAAAATTGTTAATAAGTAATTAGGTAATTAGTTAATTATTTTGTAACTAATAGTTAATAAATCTAGCCTTATTTCCTACATGCGCTACGTCTACAAGACAGGAAAAGCACCATGTTTGCTGAAATTCTTGTGTATAAATCATAGTTGTAGAACATTCAAGCACCTACAATTTTTATTTCAAACTTTTTTTTTTGTAAAACGCTTAGTTTAGCGTCAATTGATGATTTTCTGTATTTTTTCATGACAATCAATAAAACAATAGAATTTTTTAAGATTGCGGCTTTAGTACGCATTTTAAGACAGATATGTAATTATTGAAGTTATAGGATATTAAGAAATCTACAACTTTTATTCTACAGAGCGTAGTTCAGCGTTAATTAGTGATTTTCTGTAATGTTGCCTATAACAGGCAGGTGGAGTGTTAAGTTATTTATATTCGATCTGCTAGTTCCAGGGCTACAATAAATAGCTCTCTCTTATCGTATAGTCACTCAATTATATGACTGAATCATTTAAGACAGAAGAGGTACAGGTGTAAAAGACACTAGTCACAGTTATATTCTCTGAAAGTAATGAAATTCACTGTACAGCCAGACCCGGTGGTGAGAAGTGAAGGTGTCATTAGCAGGGTGGAAAGAAGATGCTTTTTAGAGGGCCTGGCATGCTGATAAGCATACTCTTTCAACTCAGTGAGAAAGGCATAGGTAAACAACCTCACTCTTCGTCTTACCTAGTAAACCCTCTAAAGGTTCAAGCCAGCCATTTGGCTGATGACCTAAACAACAACTGTAAATTTAGCTCATAAAAATCGGTGACAAAAGTTTATTGTTTTAAGATTGCAGCCTTGATTCGTATTTTCTACTGCAATATATTTTTCATAGTAATCTACGTTGTAGGAAATTAAAAAGCCTACAGCTTATAGTTTAAGCATATTTTCTCTACAGAGCCTAGTTTGGACACAATTACTGATTTTCTGTACTTTTAAGTTTTACAGTTTATTTTCAGTTTGTATTATTCACTTATGATAAAAATTAGGTAAGACCACCTCCGTGGCGTAGTGGTTAGCCCTACGCTAGCTAAATTATTAGTTTGTAATTTAATTTTTTTAAATTTGTTGTTTAAAATAATACGTAAGTTCAGTTAGCGTAAAAAATTGTCCTTAACATCACTAGCAGGTTACGTTTCTTTCAGTTTTCATCTACATCAACCAAACTAATTCAGTTTTTATGAACACGGATAAACTTCGTACACACGAAACAATTAAACGGAAAAAATGAATAGGCTAAATGAAATTGTTTTATTTCGAGTAATAGTATCAACTTTTATGCTACTAATTTAAAAAAATAAAAGCTACCGACGAACATTTTTATCGATGTACCGTATGTAATTGTAGTAATGTTGCTTAGCTTCCGAAAGTTAATAGTTTTATACAGAAAAAATCTAAAACGTAGTTCCCATACTTATGATTTATATATTGATTTTTAGAATAGAAAATAAATTAGATCCTAAAAACTTTAAAGAAATTAAAACACATCTTGTTTCTTGTAAGGTTCTTGGAAGACCTAAGTGAAAACGGTCCGCTTGGGTGTAATAAATTTGAACTATTCTTCCACAACCTGTCAGCTCAACTCCAAATAAAGTTGTAAATAAACCCAAAACCTTCACTCCCTACAAAATATTGTAACATTTAATATTAACGTTTTCAGTTTATTAGTCAGTTCCCTTCTGCGTCGTGTTGGTGCAATATAGTGTTGTCGGTTGTATAGTGGTGCATGTTTGTCTCGCTATAGGTTCGGTATTCTAATGTTACGAATATTTCCGTTTTTTTTATTTTATTACGTTTGATTTATTATGTGTATAAGTGATTTCTAATTTTTGTGAGACCCACAGCCTATCTCTAGTTGACAGAGCCAAAGGTTGTCCGATAGTTTTCCCGAGTGTTAGTGAGTTGGACTGGTTAAAATTACATTCACAGTTATGATTGGATTAAAACATACTCTTACTATGGATACCGAAATCTATTTCCCTTCCCATTCGACGGAAGTGCTACAACCAAAGATTGTTATAAGGTATTTGTGAACTTAATAGGTTTTAATAGGTTTAGTTTGTGGAACCAACTAAAATTTAGTCATTCTTGGGAGGTTGAAAAATTTACATCTCTTATCACAGTATAGAGATATAACTGAATGATTTACGCTGAAATTGATACCTTTGACACAGGCTTGATTTAATAGAAATGTAATTACTTTTACTAGCTGTATGTCAAGATTTCATTTTACATGTATTATTTTCTCGGAAATTCCATTTTCACTGAGCTTCCAAGGTAGAAATGGGTTTTACTGCGGCAACTACACAGATAAAAGATTTTAAGTTTAAACGAAACTTCCGAAACGTTTCGTATTGTTGCAGAACGAAAATGCTGTAAAATTACGGAGGGATCTCTTTGTTCTAAAATTACATTTCTCAGAAAATATGTTTCCTTCTACTTTTCGAATAAAATTTCACCAGGAAACCCATTACCCACTATCCGTACAATGGGGCTTCAGGGAATGACTGTATGTACTTTTCAATCGCAATGGATCGCTCCTCGTTTAGAAATTGTCTTAAATAATACAGCAATTGCGGAGTTTGAGAAATCAAACGGCTCCAACGCCGCCGGGGACGTGGAAACTGTTACCAATATTTTTTTGCAGCTACTTGAAGTTCACTTCTAAATACAGAAATTATACAGCTACAATTATCTGACGCCTTCAAATTTATTCGTGTCAGTAGGAGTTATCAATAACTCATAATGTTATAGGAATTTTGTGGAATAAAATCGCACACATACGATAGTTTACTTATTTTAATTTTAATATTAAATAACAGACGTATCTTAATTTTATGAGTTAGACAAAAGAAAACCTAATATATAAATACCAGTATTAATTAATTAATAAGTTCATTGTATGCCTCACTATCTGCCTCACCATAGTTGATGAAAAGACGTCCAGAAAATAAGGTAGCAAACTACAATGAACAGGACCAAATGAAGATAACATTACCTATTTTGTAAAAAAGATCCATTTTTACAAATTACATAAAAATCATATGATTTTATTAACTTTCCACCGAAAATAGTTCCTCTTCTAATTAAAATATTTTTACTAGAGGCGCACAACCCGCGGTTCCCGACTTGTTTTCTTTTTTTGCGGCCCGTAGTCCGTTCGAAGAATTTGCTCTTAAATGTAGTGAAACGAAACACTATTTCATAGGGAAAGGCATAAGCCAGCACAATATTGTTGTACCAAACAACAATATGATACTGACATTGAGTGTTACCTGCACGATTTTGTTTAATACCTAAAATGTTTCATTAAATTTCTACAAAAATTACTTACCGCGAGAAATATTTAATTTGCGAGATTTTTTCTCGTGTACTTTTTCTAAAGCTCTTACGCAAAGTTAACAGAAAGTCACTTGGAATCAACTTTGGGAACATCAACTACAAATACCTATTGGTATTGAACCATTTATCAATCAATGATGGAGGGTGGTTGACCTCTGGCGAACATTGGTACATGTATGTAGGCTATGCAAAGTTGCAGTACAAAATTGTGACGTTCTGTCGTTCACTAACTTTCTTTAATGTGGGTAAAATTAATGCTTATAAAAATCCTTATCAAAATCTGGATTCATCAGTATTAGGCCTACAGTATAAAGATAATAATCAACCGGTTCATGATTTTTTTCGGCCTTGCCAGTCCCCCAAATTGAAAATGTTACACATAGTTTAAAGAACAATTGCAGTCCGGGCAAAGATGGGCTCGATAACACACGACTTAAAACGATTGTCTCGTATATTTCCGTAACATTTTCATACATAATAAATACTTGTTTTAAGACTGTCGTACTTCTTAAAAAAAATGTTAAAGCTGCTAAAATCAAACCCCTATTTAAGCCGGGAGACCCGACTGTTCAGAAAATTAGAGGCTCATAAGCTGGTTAACATAACTAAAATTATGGAAAAAGTGGTGATAAAAGTTTGTCATAAAATTGTTGAACCTGTATGTCTTAAAAAGACCTGAAAGGTTTTAAACGTAAAAAAGTACGGATTATGCTTTAACCCAATTCACTAACTCTACTGCTCGCAACTTATTATAAATAAAAAAAAAAACACTTTCTGTATTTATTGATTTAATCGAATCATTTGACACCATTTCGCATTGAAGAATTACTTAAGAAACCTGAACACTGAAGTAAGAGGGAATTGCTTGAAATTATTTGATTATTTGGAAAATAAAAATAACTATAAATATTAGCTATAACTCTGATTAGTGAGATGTCGCTATTATCTGAGGTAGACCATAAGGTTTACTTCAGGACACGGTATATGAAATTATATGAAATCGCGCCAGTCCAGACCGGGAATCGAACCCCAAAACCCCTGGTATAGAATCCAGTTGCGTCGGTCACTACACTAATAGACTTCCCGTTGTTAAAAGTTCCTGAATAATATCCCCAGAACCTTCAGGGATGAGTAACAATATAATTACTAGAGCCTTGCAAACACAATATGATAAACCTAGTTAGATACTGGTAAAGAAATTTACTTTTTCTAGTGTCAGTGTTTTGTTTTTCATTGGCTCGTGACACAGTTAAATTAATTAGTATTAAAAATTTAATTCACCATGATTTTTTTAGGAACTATAGAGAACACAGGCTATCTAAGTAGGCCTAGCCGGGATGTTTAACCAAAACAAATGGTTTTATTCATTGTAGGTTTCTTTTAAGAACGAGATGAATTTACTCTTCCTTACATAATAAATTGATTCAAAACCCAACTCACATGCAGTAAACGGAGACCGCAGAGTAGTGAAAATTATCCTCTTTAACCGATCTCTTTCAGAGTTGTTGGTATTGTCAGGCGCTATAAAATATTAGCTGACCTGTTTTAGCTATTTAATGTTTTATTTTCTTTCTTTAGATGCGTCTCCCCAGATGGGAAAATTTACAGGTAAACGTTGTTCAGACGTTAAAGCAATATTTCGCTCCCTCTGTTTACAAAATTCGTAAGTTACAAAACACTTCTTGGAAATCTGGCTTTAGCCGTAGATTACGAGGTACATATCTAGTTTTTATTCCCTAGTTAGGCCTACTTATATGTTGTATGGTAAGGTTCCCAACGCTTCCAATTTCTTCTCCGTTCATGTCGAGATGACTTCGGGCAAGTCAATTACAGTGCAAGTCTCGTTCGAACATTGAAACTTCATTTTATTTCCTGTAAAAGCGTACTACTATTCGTAACATAGTTTTCATTTAGGCTTATTTTTATTCATTACTGTCTAATGAAGCCCTGTCTGTGTTATGGTGAAGTATGCAATTATTTTCATAATGCTTTTAGTGATAATAGTGTCAAGGAGGACAATGAGTAGGAAATCTAACTGTCTCAAATTTACAGTGAATTACACATAAATGTACCCTGTTTTTAACCACTTTTCCAGTATACCCAACTTCAAGGTACTGTTACTTTGTTCCCGTGTACTTTAAAATGTATTAGGCTACAAAGTATTTTAAAAGAAAGGTTTCTACGTGTTATGCATATTTTTGTTTTATTTTTGGGCAACTGGTTTTAAAATGTCAGCCGTTTTCAAAAATATTGTTATTTCGGCAACCAGTAAATGATACGGAAATAATTTTTGTACTGACGGTTGTATACTGTTCGTTTTGTCAAAACCCAGCTACAAAATATTTCACAATGTTTCTCCATTCAGTCAAAGAAAACCTTAGGCCAATTTTATCCTCATACTATTTTAGGTAGGTGCGAGTTTTACAAAATTTCCAGTTTTGTGTTGTTGACGCAAACGTTTCTCTCAAGGGACTACAATAACTTAAAAAAAAAAACGTATTTCAACTTTATAACGGGAATGACGCGTGTGGTTAGTAAACTAAGGCTACTTATTTCATATAGTCTGACCTCAGTTTGTTTTACTTTATTGTCGTTCCCTCTTCTCTTTTCGTTATGTTATTATTTAAAAATTTATTTATTTCCATAAAGAATGGATCTCTCAGTTCGTGAGATTCGTTTCTGACTACATGTCTAAGCGATTTAATTTGTACTGCCAGTCGTTCAAACCTTGCAATAGGTCTTTATTCAGTGTTTTGTAACATCAAATGCAAACAAAAGAATTTCTAGAGAATTTCACATAGCTAATCGAATACGTTTCAGTTATCGTCTAACTTTAGTCAAATACTGGTTACAATGTAGACCCATAGAAATTTAGTAAAATACTTCATCACTGTAGAAATAGACATTACGTAGAAATTTAGCAAGCAATTTCGGTTTTAATTTAATTTAAGTAACGAAGTAGCAAAAGAAAAACTCATAAGTAATGTACACATTTTCCTACCAACACCATTAATAGGTATACTGTTAGTAAAATCATTTGTAACATGAAATAATACGCATTGTGTAATACAGGTAATCCTAGGAGATAAAATAATAATTTAATTAAATAATTTAAATAATTATGAAAATAATAAATTATTAAATAATTTAATAATTATAAATAATAAATAATAATATAATTATAAAATTATTAAAATAAATAACAATAATAATTATTAAATAATTATGTTTTCGAGATGGCTAAAAACATAACCTGCAAAGATCGTTCCTAACCGCACGTGTTTTTGTTCTATGATTCTCGCGCCTGTTAAAAATGGCGGGTGGATTATAAGCAGACATAACCTCTTCAATGTGTTCCTAACCTCAATGTTAGTTCTCTCGCCTAAGATTTCACGCCTAAATTATATACAATAGAGGCGTATATCTACGCATATTTTTACCGGAGCCAGCAAGACAGCAAAATTATATAGATGAGCCAGTAAGTAGGACCTGATCAACAATTGTTATACGTACAACTAGAGTAGTAATTTTTTCCACGGCTGAGCCACTATGTGTCCCATAACAGAACTATATATATATATATATATATAAGATTGGAAATAAAATATGAATATCATAGCCAAGCGGATTGTCAACAACCTTAAAAAAATAAGTTCCCATTTTATTCATTAATAAATCTATGTCTGTAGAGTCATGACATTACACAAAATTTCTTTATTAATTAAACTTTAAATGTGAATAATTTTTAATATAACTGTAAGCTTTAAAAGGTACATTTGTGCTAGAATTGGTTGTTGAAAGAGAAACCAAGAAAAACAATCAACAGTTATTTATTCAATAATAATTAAATATAAATATGAGGAAAGATATTTTAAATTTTTATACTTTAAATTTTTTTTTTAAAAAAGGTTGGATCAAAATCAAATTATATTGTGAAAATTTTAGGCTTTCAACAAAATTAAACACTATTAAACGTGGGGCTGGTTATCGCCCATGCGAGCTAATGAAATACTGTTAAGAGCCATAAGTTACATAAAGAAAAGCAGGGTTAGTAGTGAAACGATGATTTTCCTAACTTCTGGACATAAATTTTTACATGGGCGAATAAGTATAATGAATTTTGTACATTACCAAAAGTCCATCATAGTTATCAAAAATTATTTAGTATCAAACCAATTGATAATTGTAACATTTTCAGAATTACATCTGGATTACAGGATCATATTTTCTACTTGTGACCACGGTCGATGAGCTCGAATTTTCTTTACGGACGTTTTTTATTTTGGTTACATCTCAAATATTTGACATCGAAAACTTATGTGCAACATTTTGTATGAATCAATAGATATATACCATTTTTTTGCAATACTAATTGAACCCTGGAATACAAGTTCCAAACAAAATTAGTACAAGAAATCATAAGAACACTTCCAATTTAAAACCCTCATTAATTAAAAAAAAAATTACCAAAAATCAGATTATGGTAAAAAAACAAAGAATTTAAATTTTGAATAACATCAATTGATATAGTAAAATAACAAGTAAGTAATGAAACTAGACTTAATAAAGCCAAAGAAAAAATGTGCATAACATGAATAAATTCATGTATCCAACACGTACAATACGGTCTGTAGAACCACCTAGAAGCCAAATAAAACTATGTATAAAATCAGACCATTAATTCAAAAAAAAATTAACAAATTTAAAGAAACCAGAAAAAGAAGTTAAATCAAGCCAGTTAAAAACGAGAGTAAAAGAAAAATTAAAATAAATATTTCCAATGCTTCACAAATTTTCAATGTTAAACAAATCTTAATCATCAGAAATTTGACGATAATTACCAAGTCCTGGCTGCCTAAATTTAAAAAAAAAATAAAAAAATATGCAAAACGTACCTGAAAACAGGGGTCAGACAAACAAATAAAACATAATTAAATTTATGTAAAATTCTTAAAATATTAATTCAGTCAGTACATTATTAACTTCCGACAAGAAAGAAAAATGAATCTGCACAATTAAACTGTTGTTACCGAAGTGACTACCCAAAATTATAATAAATGTCAACACAGGTAGCAAAAGACACCGACAGAGACCAGCACCAGACCAACTACGTCACACGGCACATAAAATTTGAAATAACTCGACCGGCCAAACGAAATAGATTAACAAAAACAAATCTTTTCAAATTTTTTCAAGTAAGACAGGGTGTTACAATGGCATTGAAAATGATATATTATACTATATGTATATGTTTTACTATGTAGATAGCAATGTTACAGTCTTTTGCGCAACGATTAAATTAGCGCCAATTTACTGTTTTCCTTCCATCAAAATCTGTAAAAGTGGGATTTTTAAAGATTGTTGCCTTAGTAAGCATTTTCCGGCAAATTTTCATAATTATAAACGTATAGAATAAAAAAAGAAACCCACCACTTTTATTTTAAGAGTTTTTCTCAACTGAGACTATTTAAAAGATTTTTCCGAATTTTTAAGTTTTACAGACGTTTTATTTTGTGTTATTTACTTATAATTAAAACATTGTTTGTAATTTTTCATTGTTGACTAGTTTGAAAGTGGAACTACCGTAATTTATAATTATTTTGGTATTCGCGGGACTGATAAACTGATGAACATATAGTTATGATTAAACAGACGCAGTTACATGGTTCTTTATTTACATTGGAAAGGGAAAGTCTTGAGTGTTTCACACTAAATTTTTATTACTGTAAATAATTTGATTGATATTCATCTCAGTATTACTTCTATCATAACACACCAGCATGGGTATAAATAAAAACAAAGCCAAAAATTTTCACATGAGAAAAAGGGTTGTTGTTGTGCATAAATGCCAAACAAAAGTTAAGTACACCCTTGAAAGTGTAACTTATAATAGTATCACATTGCAAATATAAATTTACAGCATTATCGGCAATAAACTGAAATGAAAGTTATCAAAATCCAACATTTTATAAAAGTAAATGTGCAAAATCAGATACAGTAATCATAATTTAACTATTTAGTTAACGTATAAAATATTTTTGTTCTCCAAAACAAAAAACAATAATCCTTTTTCAATTATTTTGCAAAAAATATTACAGCAATATGTAAGCAACGTTTAGCATGAAGTACCAAAAGAGTTAAGATACACGTGATAAAAAAAATTATAATAGCATTAATAAATAAATTTGTTTTCAAGAACAAAATAACATGATTAACAGGCTTATGTAAGCCCTTGAGTGCAACAAACTTTAAAAACAAACTTTAATTACCGGTAATTAAAAAGAAAATATTATTGAAATAATTTTATAAGTACAAATTAACCACTAAATATTTTTCAGGCGCCAGATAAGTCAGTAAAAACCTGATAAAATCACATATTTTTAGTCACAACACTTTAACAACAATATTCACCAGGTGTGTGAAAAAGAGCTATTTAGAAAGAGTTGGAAATACTGGGATTCGCTAATATTTTTTAATTTTTTCCCATATTATTTAATGTACGAGTATGAACGAACAGCAATTCAAAAACGTAGTTTGAATAATATAAAAGAAAATGTGTTAAGGGTTGATGGCTTGAGCAGGTAGCAGGTAGTCGAAGAAAAGAGTAACAGAGAGAGAACGAGTGACCGCCTTCGAAGTATTAACAAAAGGCTATGTCAAAACACTGTCTTAACATTTCCAACACACAAAGAGGGTATTATAGACCGAATCTGCAGACCCTGTGTCAGGTATGGAAGGGAGGAGTGGGTACATAATGACACAGGGTATCGAATGGGCCAAAAGAGTTGGTATATAATGGCCCGATTCCATACATAATGGTCTCCTAGCAGAATGGGGGATCGGTCATAATAGACCCCTTACCGAATGGTACCCTAGAAGGGTTGGTGTTCCCGCTGTGTGTGTTGGAATGTTTTGACCTGTTTTATTGAGGATCCCTTTTGTCGGTAGAGGTGGTCACTTTTTTCCGACAGTGTTCTCTCTCTATCACTCTTCCCAGTGTTCTCTGTCTTCTTCTACTCTACCTGCTACCTGGTCAACCCTTAACAATTCGACAACAATTCAATAGTAATCAAACCACATTAACGTAGAAATGCTTACAGAGCTCATTTTAGAAAAAGATCTTCCAAATTCATGTAAGAAATATATTTTATCTTTAAGCTATTTGAATGTGCGCTGATTTTTACCTATGATGTGTTATTAAACAGCATAATTTTAAACAGTACGTACTCATCTTTAGCGGCAGTAACTCCAACTGCCGCTAAATTATTTTTTTCAGATTAAATAACTTGGTTTATTCAAATTATTAAAAAAAAATGAAACCACAATTTTTTGTGTGGGTTATCAGACCAAGAAAATACAAATTTACACGGAGAGATCTAATGGTTTTATACAATTAACAAAAAACAACTTTTTTTTGTCATCAGTCTCTCGACTGTTTGATGCAGTTCTCCAAGCTGTTCTATCTTGCGCAAGGCGTTTCATATCTACATACCTGAAACACCCTACATCTTTTGTAATTTGCTTTACATATTCTAATCTTTGCCACCCCCTGCAATTTACTCCCTTAATATTACCCTCCATTGTTGATAGCCCAAACCTGGATATCTTAAGATATGCCCCACTAGCCTATCCCTTCTTCTGGTGAAATGCTTCCATATACTTCTTTTTCATCCACTCGCCTAAGAACCTATAAATTGCTTATTTTGTCCACCCACCTAATCTTTAGCATTTTCCTATAACACCACATTTCAACAGCTTCTATCCTATTCTTTTCTACAGCCCCTATCATCCGCGTTTCATGTCCGTATAATGCTACACTGCAAACATAATGTTTAAGAAATCTTTCCTAATCTGTAAATCAATGTTTGTAGTCGGTAAGCTCTTTTTTATTCCAAAGGCTTTTCTAGCTTGTGCAATTCTGCTCTTGATATCACGTGTGCTTCTACCATCCTTTGTTATTATACTCCCTAGATAGCAGGATTCCCCAACTTCCTGTATGTTTTCGTTGCCTACTTTTACATTTCCCATCTCTTCTAAACCACTCATGCTGCTGCACGACACTTTCGTTTTGTTCTTATTAATTTTCATGAAGTAATCTTTTCTCATGATCTCATCGATTCTATTTAAGATATCCTCTAGTTTTTTCTTTGTTTCGGCTAGTGCTACTATATCATCGGCGAATCTCAGCATTTTTATTGTTTTTGTCCTTGAATTTTTATTCCTGCGTCAAATGTCTCCATCACTTCATTTGTAGCCTCTTCTATATACAAGTTAAAAGTAGTGGTGACAATGAACAACCTTGTCGTACACCTTTTCTTACAACAGAGTCTTTTTTGTACCCTTCAATTCTCAAATTAACCGTTTCATTCTTATACAGACCGTAGATAACTTTCCTTTCCTTGTATTTAATTCCTAGACTTTTCAAAGTTTTATACATTTTACTAAAGTCCAGATTGTCTAATGTTTTCTCTAGATCTACAAATGCCATATAAGTAGTTCTATTTTTCTTTATCCTTTTCTCAATAATCAATCTCAGAGCGAATATTGCATCTCGAGTTCCCATTCTCCTTCTAAATCCAAATTGGTCATCGTCCAACACTTCTTCTACTCGGTGTTCTATTCTCCTGTATATAATTCTTGTCAGTATCTTGGGTCATGGCATGTTAGGCTGATGGTTCTGTAATGTTCAAACTTCTATGCACTGAGTTCTCCACTCCTGAGTTTTTTGGTATAGGAATCATAATATTTTTTTGAAAGTCCGATGGTAATTCTCCACTCTCATACATTCTGCACACAAGTTTGTACAATTTGTTTTAAGCAACTTCTCCACAACGTAATAATAATTCCGATGGTATTATATCTATTCTTGCCGTCTTATTCATATTCATATCCTTCAGTGCCCTGTCGAATTCTTCCCGTAGTATAAGGTCCCCTCACTGATCTTCTTCAACATCAGTTTCTTGTTCTATCGCATCATGCCCTAATTCTTTTCCCCTGTAGAGTTGGTTTATGTATTCCTTCCATCTTTCAGCTCTCTCTTGGCCGTTCAACAATGGTTTGCCGTCTGCACTTTATATATTAACAGCTTTTTTCTTTCGTTCTCCTAAGTTTTTCCTTATTTTAGGGTAAGCTGCGTCTACTTTACCAACTACCATTTAACTTTCAATGTCTGTACATTTCGCTCTGATCCAATTTACCTTCGCTTTTTTACACCTTTTGTTTATGGTATTTCTCAAGTAGACATATTGCCTTTTACCTCTTTCGTTCTTTGCGTTTTTATATTTCCTGCACGCATCCATCAGTTCCAAAATATCAATAGTAAAATGTCAATATCAATAGTAATAGTAATTGTAATAGTTCCAAAATATCAATAGTAATCCAAGGTTTCCAACCTCTTCTTTTAGTATGCCCTATCCATTCTTCCGCTGCTTTCAATACCACTTCCTTAAAGTTTATCCACTCGTCCTCTACACTTCTTGTGTCATTGCCTCTTTCTTCTATCCCATTTTGAATACTCTTCTAGAAACCTATCTAGTTGGCTTGTTCTCTTAGTTTGTCTACATGCCACCTAGCCTTTCCCTGTCTCTTCTTCAGTTTTTTAAGTTCGAGCCTGCTATCCATTACTACTAAGTTATGATCACTTCCAATGTCTGCACCTGAATAGGCTTTACAGTTCGTAATCTGGTTTTTGAATATTTGTCTAACCATTATACCGGGTGATTCAAAACTATACGACAATCTCTTGGGATCTCATTCTATAGCTAAAAATAACAAATAAAGTGCATATAAACATATGCCTGAAAACGCTTAGTTAGCGAGTTACCGCTAGCGAAAATTTTCACCTAGAACTCTGTACCCTCGGTGACGTAACGCCGTATAAAAATGTTATAGATACAAATACTATTGTTTCTTATGTTTTTTAATCTGAAAATTTGAATAAAATTGGTTCCAGAGCTGTAAATGCACTACTTTCAGAGATATCTTACAAAAAACACAAGAATTGGTGCAAAAAAATAACATATTTTTGTGTTTAACGTAAGATTACTTTCATAAATGGTAAATAAAGGTGTATTTTTTCTTAAATAAATTTGTAGAAAATTTAATTCGGAAAAGATTCATATGAATTACTCTGAAAAAATGAATAATACATATTGAAATTTCGCTTTATTTAAAATCAAAACAGACGAATATTTTTCAATATGTAGGATGGGAGTAACAGCTGATTGATCAGCTGTTCCTACCAACCTACATAATATTAGTTAATATTTTATGCAGTTAAAAATGTGCGTCTGTTTTGATTTTAAATAAAATGAAATTTCAATATCTATAATTCATTTTTTTTCTGAGTAATTCACATGAATCTCAGAACAGCCATAACCAAATCAAATATTGCTGTTGGTGTACTCGAAACTATCGCTATGTTTGGCTAATACACAATACATCGTTAGATAGATGCATATATAGTATTATCCTTTAAAATATGACCCGATCTATTGAGAAATATTCAAAATACAGCACAATATACAGAGTGATTCAATAAGATGGAAACAATTTCAATAAGCTGTATTTCCTGAACTACAAGTTATATTTTAATTCTGTAAATTACATTTGAAAGAGAAAGTTTTAAATTACATACATGAAAGTTTATAGATGTTCAATGTGTCCTCCTCCAGCTGCACGTACAACATCTAGACTGTAACTGAACTCATCCCAAACTCTCTGACGCATGTCTTGGGTCACTGAGTTGACTGCAGCTGTGATACGATTCCTTAGTTCATTCAAATTGGTGAGAAGAGGTGGTATGTAAACTGCACTTTTCACGAACCCCCACAAGAAAACGTCACAGGGTGTGAGATCTGGAGACCTCGGTGGCCAAAACTGAAGTGCAGAGTCGTCATTCGCCATGCGACCTATCCATCGTTGACGTATGGATTCATTTAGGAAACGCCGAACATTGCGATGCCAATGGGGTGGAGCTCCATCCTGCTGGAAAATGTAATCTCCTGAATCTTCATTCATTTGAGGAGCGAGCCAGTTTTATAGCATTCTAAGATACGTTTCCCCAGTAACCGTATTCTCATCAAAAAAGAAAGGCCCATAAACTGTTGTCAGCGACAAGGCGCATAAAAAAATTAACTTTCGGGCTGTCCCGCTCATGTTCCACTGTTACGTGGGTATTTTGTAGCCCCCAGATCCTAACATTATGCCTGTTGACTTTCTCACTTAGATGAAATGTGGCTTCATCACTAAACATCACTCGAGGCAGAAACAACTCATCTTCCATGTGTTGGAGCATACGGTCACAAAATTCTACACGCAGTATCTTATCGCCTTGGCGAAGAGCCTGTAGCATTTGCAAACGGTAAGGTTTGTACAATAATCGGCGCCTCAATACACGCCAGACAGTTGTTTGCAGTAGTCCGAGTTCCATACTCACTCTACGGGTTGATTTCATAGGGCTACGCTTAAGGCTAGTTCGAACGCGTTCCACATTCTGCTCCGATACACGAGGTCTGCCTGGACTTTTACCTTTACACAGAGAGCCAGTTTCGTCAAATTGTTTATTCCAATGATAAATGCTCAAACGTTAAATGCTGACGTTAAATGCCCAATGATAAATGCTGACGTTAAACTTAAGCCGAAATGCACGCTGCACTGCAGTTGCAGACTCGGTTCTACTGTACTCACGCACGCAAAAAATCTTGTGTTCCATAGCAGCCATCTTGCTTACAACTGACGCAGTACGCGGCTGCGCAGCTGACGGCAATATTGCGGTGCTGGAGCGCTCTAGTGTCGTTATTTATAACTTTCTTAATTCCTCTTTCAAATGTAATTTACAGAATTAAAATATAACATGCAGTTTAGGAAATAGAGCTGATTGAAATTGCTACCATCTTATTGAATCACGCTGTATAAATAAATAAATAAATAAATATATATATATATATAAGTATGCAGACGATACAATTCTGACCTTTTTCTACTAGAACCAATACAATTCTGACCCGGTCAGGATAGTTAATACAATTCTGCCCCGGTCAGAATTGTATGCTCTCTATATAATGTATACCCTACGATTTATTATTATCTCTGCCTAATTTAATTTAATTCATTCATTTAATTTTATTAATTAATTTAAGTAGCTAGGAAGTGGGAGTACTGGGACAACCTTGACCTTTGACCTGGCGACTTTAAAAGACCCACAAAAAAGAAAAAAAAAAAAAAAAAACCGCCAAAAAAAAAAAAAAAAACCCGCCATTTTTTTCCCGCCAAATTTTCAAACCCGATTTTCTCCGCAACCGCTGGGCCGATTTTGGTGCGCGTGGTACCCACGTGACCGGGAGATCGAGATCTACAAGATAAGCCCTAATCCGTAGCCGTATCCCCGATGGAACCTGAGATCGCTTGTAACACGTGACCTGAGGGTCGGATCGACGAGGTTTAGGTGCGCGTAGGATCCGGACGGCCCGTAGAACGCGTTACGTCCGGTTTCGACCGTTAGGTTCTTTTGGGATCCGAACAATCGGTAATTTTGGTAATTTCGTTTCGGAACACCCTATACTTTAATTTATTAGCATTGACGTCATTCGTTTTTTATCTATGCACGTGATAGACTATTGATTCAGATGATGCAACTTGTTTATTACGAATTTAAATGTGCAGTTAATTTTTTTAAATGCTGCAACGTATTATTTAAAATCACGAGTCGTTGAGTC
Organism: Catonia carolina; assembly: GCA_035578175.1. NCBI lineage: Eukaryota > Metazoa > Arthropoda > Insecta > Hemiptera > Achilidae > Catonia > Catonia carolina. Next base: position 10,201,018 of record JAQMRL010000004.1, read on the forward strand.
AGCGATAAGTTGTTTGTTTCAATTTTTAAAACCAACAACGTCATACCGCATGTTATTATGTGTCAAACCGCAGATTCAGCGTTTCCAATGCATTAGCATAGGATAATTATTTGTATAAAAGGCCGCCGATTGTCCCATTGTACCATAATTCAACTACCACTGCTCTACACTGCTAGACACATCTTCTTCTCTTACCTGCTGCTACGCTGCTAGAACAGTTCTTCTTCTCCACCTACCTGCTGCTACGCTGCTAGAACAGTTCTTCTTCTCCACCTACCTGCTGCTACGCTGCTAGACACAGTTCTTCTTCTCCTACCTGTTGACCTACCGTTAATTGAAGGTGAGTTTTATTATACTTTAAATATTTTTTAAATTTGAAAGACTCTAGCACCTTTATGAAATATACACTTTGAATCTTTAATAAAATTAAAACCTAAAATCTGTTTATGAAATTAAGACGTAGAACCTGTTGGTACTGCAACATTACCAGTTTTAACCGTTGTTGGTGCAGCAACAACAACAACAACAACTACCGTAACTGTACACTGAATATGTAGTCTGCTGTTTTAATCTGCAGCAGCAAGAACCGTTATTGACGTAAACGTAGAATTAATTACATTTGAACTCTATTGTTTTAATCTGCATCAACAACAACCGTTATTGATGTAAACGTAGAATTAAATAAATTTGAACCTAAAACCTTTTTGTAAATTAAGACTTTGACAATAGTCGTAAGTTGAACTTCGAACATAGTAGTTTAAAAAATCGGTTTATATTTTCCTTTGACAGCATGATTTACGCTATAACAATATTCCTATGCGTTATAGCGTTACTGTTCATAGCGCTGTTTTACCTGCTATACAAAATCTACGACATGATAGTAGGCGAGTGTAGCGCCACATCGATCTCAAAAGAAAAACCTCTATGCTATTTCGTATAATACATGAGGTATTTACATACTAACTATTTTGTTTAAGAGACTGAAGGACTAACACCCGTTCAAAATAGACGGACTGTTAGAGTGTATTGACCCGGATGGAGAGGGTTCATGTAGTTATCATGGTTTTTATCAGACTTGTGTTTATTTTTTGTTTTAGAAATGGAGGCGCTACTAAAAAAGATGAATGAAGATACCATGAGGGTGTCTGAATTAGTGTTGAACAAGGAATACCGGTTTACGAAGGTCGGTAGGGCGCAGACCATGTACGGAGAGCAAATAATTATATACATCGGCAATTCGAAGGTGTTCCTACCATCAAGATTTACAAAAACGCTGACTGATGAAGATATCGCTTTACTGAACGATAACGGGGGCGGGATAATCGTGTACAAGGGAAATAAAGACTTGGGTGATGGGAAAACAATGAATATAGTAGAATTTAAAAAATGAAGAAGAACTCGCAAGAGTAAACCAAAGGCTGTATTATTTAATTAATAAATGTATATATAAAAATAACGTCTTTTCCATTCAAAATCCCTATTTAACCTAGATATAAGCAGTGTCGCTCTCAGTGCATCGCACGATGAGCTTGAGAAGTGGTATAGCGCGCGAGCTTCACAAGCAAGCCCGCAGGAACTATCCCACCAGAAACGTAGAGCTGAAGGGTATCGACGACTTGTATCAGGCCGATCTGGTAGAGATGATCCCATACGCCAGAGTCAATAAGGGCTACAGATACATAATGACAGTAATAAATTGTTTTTCTAAATTTGCTATTGCCGTACCGCTCAAGAGCAAGACGGCTGAAGAAGTCGCTAGCGCTCTCGGTCCCATACTGGAAAAACACAAGATGCGCCATTTTCATACCGACGAGGGTAAAGAGTGGTATAACGCGTCTGTAAGGTCTCTGATGTCCAAGCACGGGATCAACCACTACTCCACTTACTCTCCGAAGAAGGCCTCGATAGTAGAGCGGTTCAACAGGACGCTGAAGGAGATGATGTGGAGAAAGTTTACAGAACGGGGCAATTACGTTTGGGTAGGTCTTTTAGACGACCTCCTGTCTCAGTACAATAACAGGTCTCACAGGACTATAGGTTTCAAACCTGTAGATGTAAATAAGAGGAACGAAGGTGAGGTGCTAAGAAATATATTGTCCAATACTCGTAAGAAACGCGCCCCCCAAACCGTCAAGTTTGAGCCGGGAGATAAGGTCAGGATCAGCAAGTACAAAAAGACTTTCGACAAGGGTTACATACCGAATTGGACCAATGAGGTGTTTACCGTAGATCGTATTTTGCACACCCGTCCCGTCACATACTCGCTCAAAGACGAAAAAGGACATGTGATCAAAGGTAGTTTTTACACCCAGGAACTGAGTAAGACGAAATACGGTGACGTATTTCTCGTCGAGAAGGTATTGAAGAGAAAAGGTGACAGGTTGTTGGTCAGGTGGTTAGGGTATGACGAGAGTCACGATTCATGGATCGACAAGAAAGACCTTATATAAGAGCTGTAATGTAGGTTTATCGGTTACTAGCGCAAAATGAGGTGTAGGGAGCAGAAAGAGAAACTCCCTGTCGTCAACTTAGATGTGCTTATCGAGTCGGGAGAAATAGGCGAAACGAGAAACAGACACGGCCGCCTCCTGCCGAATAGTATCAGATGTTTGGCCGTAGGTCCGTCGAATTATGGCAAGACAAACGCAATAATCAACCTGCTGTTCGACCCCAACGGGCTGAGGTTCTGCAATGTGTACGTATTTTCAAAATCTCTGCACCAACCCAAGTATAGGTTTTTGGAGCGCGTGTTTCATGATATGGAGGGTGTAGACTATCACGAATTCAGCGACAATGCGCAAGTCCCGCCTCCGGAAGAGGTAGAGCCCAATTCCGTGATGATGTTTGACGATGTTGTATGCGAGAAACAACACAACGTGGTAAAATACTTTGCTATGGGGAGACATATTAACCTGGACGTATTTTACCTATGTCAGACATACAGTAAGGCGCCTAAACAGCTCGTTAGGGATAATGCAAATTTTTTACTCATGTTCCGTCAGGACGAACGTAACTTGCGTCATATATTCAACGATCACGTGACCCCTGACATGACTTTCGAAGAGTTCAAGAATCTGTGCGGCGAGGCATGGTCTCGAAACAAGAACGGGTTTCTAGTGATCGATAAAGAGAGCGGTATCCTCAGAGGTCGTTATAGGTTCAATTTCGATACGTTCGTTACCGAACTGCGAGATGACCTGTGATAAGGACGATAAGGACCTGGTAGAAGCTGCGCAGTCGACTGACCTGATAGCTGCGCAGTCGACTGACCTGCTCTCTAAGCTGCGCAGTCGACTGCGCAGTCGACTGACCTGCTAGCTGCGCAGTCGACTGACCTGCTCCCTAAGCTGCGCAGTCGACTGCGCAGTCGACTGACCTGCTAGCTGCGCAGTCGACTGCGCAGTCGGCTGACCTGCTTCCTAAGCTGCGCAGTCGACTGCGCAGTCGACTGACCTGCTCCCTAAGCTGCGCAGTCGACTGACCTGCTAGCTGCGCAGTCGACTGCGCAGTCGACTGACCTGCTCCCTAAGCTGCGCAGTCGACTGCGCAGTCGACTGACCTGCTAGCTGCGCAGTCGACTGCGCAGTCGGCTGACCTGCTTCCTAAGCTGCGCAGTCGACTGCGCAGTCGACTGACCTGCTCCCTAAGCTGCGCAGTCGGCTGACCTGCTCAACATCACAGCTCGATGAACTGCTCCCTGAAGCTGTATATGGTCATAAATCCAGGTCGAAAGATTGCAGTTTCTATATATTGGCAGGAATCGAAGGATCCGGTTAGAAGGTTTGGACATGGCTTCGAAGCAGGTCAACGAACAACTAGTATTGGAGATTGCGGAGCTCCAGAGGAGGATACGGGAGAAACAGTTGGCTTTGAAACGCGGCTCGATGGAGGAGGACCTTAGATTAGAGAAGCAGCTTAAGCCTGTGACCGAATCCTTATCGAAGTTTCTCGAGGTGCAGAAAACGGATACAGATCTATTTCAAGGGTCTCCAACTGCGAAGACCTTAAAGCCCGAGGAGATAAACCAGTTGCATACTCAAAGGAGTAAACAAATGGAGCATCAATCCAGTTACCCCGTTACCACTGACGAAGGTGATGATGAGGAAGATGTGGAACTCGATGATTCTTGGAAGGATCTGATGTCCGGACCGAACAGGTACGCCAATTCGAAGAGGAAGAGCGAAGAGTTAGGACCGTTGCAGGCCAAGAAGAAAACGCCCGACGAGTCGATGGATCTTGAAGAGCCCTATAAATTGGAAGAGATGGATACGCGTCCTAACCTCCCTTTGGAGTTCACAGAACATGACGCTACGGCCGGAGCAACCGTGGAGATGCAGGACTCGAACAGACCGCAGGCTACACCGATGAGGACTCTACCTCGCGATGAGGAATTTAACACCCCCAGCACCGTGGAAGAGCTGTTGTCTACCCCGCTAGGTAAGGTCCGAGCCTCGGTATGGGTCAAAAACACGTTTCCCAGTCCTCTAGCGAGACGTTACATGCATGAGGCCATCACGGACGTGGATAACAATACGGATTCAACTTACGGTGTGCACTTCGAGGGTAACGATTTGGTGATGGGGGACTCAACCGTACAGTTTGGACCCGACGACTCTGTGATCATCGGAGACGTGTCGTATCAGGGTACTGCAGGACTGTACGAGTTGATTTTCAAAAAGAAACCTGACTCTTACGTCTACTCTGAAGAAGACCTGGAAGAGTACAAAACCATCTTGGAAGCTACTAATGCGCACAGAAGGAACAACTCAGCGTTCGGACAAGTGAAGGCCAACACGGGGAGAAAGTATTTAACAATCATAAGCCGGCTTTTCCCTCCGAAACCGGACCGGTCGAAGCGAGGTAAGGGTCTGAAAACACTACCTGCGATGGAGCTGAACGGAGACTGGAAGACTGAGTACGTATATTTCGACGATCCTAACGAGCTCTGCGACAGGTTGAGACGCCTCGTAGCTTCTAAAGACTCGGGCCATACGGGTCACGACAGCGAGATAAATTCTATAGTCGAAGAGCTCAAAGAGCTGGGGCTTATAAGAGGAGATCTACGTCTATGACCCTCATTCTCGCTATGGACACTGGAAGATCAGTACGTCGTTTTCTCACCCCTTACAGGGTTACCGCAGATGGAGATATGGACATGAGAGACCGGAGAATCTGTCGCGTAGGCGTAGCCCAGTCGTATACGGACGCAGTCAACGTCAACGAATGCATGAGGCTCATCCAAGCTTATGCCGAAGATTACGGAGTCCTAGAGGTCTTGGATGAGGGAGGTGGCGAACCTTACTACGACCTTTACGGTCGCAGGATGGCGCAAGTAGGAGACCCGATCGATGAAGAAGACGCCGTCAACCTCAAATACTTGAAAGAGTACCTTTCCTCCCACGCCGAAAAGATGAAAGTTTCAGATCCCGTCAAAGACGAGCGAGTCGACGAAATTTTGAAAATGCGCGATGAGGTCCAAAAGCTGCGCAAAGAGTTTGAGGACGTATCGTCACGCCTGGAGGGAAAAAGCGCGTCATAAATAAGGAAACACGGGTCCTCGAGCTTCATTCCGACCTTAAAATGGGGAGATGCAACACGTTTCGCAACAGATCGCATTCAGGAGCCGGACTGGTAGGGAGCATCGCGAGCGGAGTCTTAGGAGCTGCAGAGAACGTCGTAGGAACCGTATTGAACAAAGCGATAGACGTTTTACCCGTGGAACTCCACATACCGGGCTATCAGTACTGCGGACCGGGGACGGACCTGCAGAAGAGATTGAGAAGAGGAGACCCGGGCATCAACCCTCTCGACGCCGCGTGCAAACAGCACGACATAGCCTACCACAACCGCAAAGACTCGGCGGGCAGGGCCGAAGCAGACCGCGTGTTAGCAGATAGAGCCTGGGAGAGGGTGAGAGCGTCCGACTCCAGCATAGCGGAGAAAGCGGCCGCCTGGGCGGTGACCAACATAATGAAAGCTAAAAGCAAGTTCGGCGGGAGGATCAAGCGAAGGCAGACCGGGAAGACCGCCCGTAGGAAGACTGCCCGTAGGAAGACCGTTCGTAAGACCTCTAGCAAGACTACCCGTCGCACCACCCGCAGGACTAACCGTAGCACTACCCGACGAGGTGAGGGACTGTATTTGAAACCGTACCCTACGCAGCACGCGGGATGCGGACTAAGGAAAAAAAACTTCGTTGAAACTTCCGAACAAACCCCTGTCCGATAGTCAATTGATGGCGGCTGCCGACGCACTCGAAATCTCGAACTTTAGAGGGGTGTTTATGTGTGACACGCTCCCCCATAGACCCTACGAAAACGAATCAGCCATCGTCAACTTGGACAGCGCGAGGAACGAAGGGACCCACTGGGTATGTTACAGGAAGACCGGTGCGGTCGTAGAGTACTTTGACAGCTACGGTAACCTGAGGCCTCCCGTAGAGCTGGTAAGGTACCTCGAGAACGGAGAAGACGGACCGAACATCATAAGATATAATTACGCCAGGAGGCAGGACTTTGATTCAGTCGTCTGCGGACATCTGTGCCTAGAGTTTCTATCGGGTAAAGATGTTGTGCCTAAGCGGTAAGAGCTCTACGATCGAGGTCGATTACTTCCCTCCCATAGACCTCGGAGAGGGCCAGTGGGAGATAGGACTGGTAGATTTCATGAGCTACAACAACATACCCAACGTGCGGAAAGGGGTGAACAACCTGTTCTGCTTCGGCGACGGGATGAAGGTGGAGCTGCCCGAAGGCATGTACGAGATTGACGACATCCACTCAAAGATCAAATACGAGATGTTGGAGATGTACGGCGGAGTGAACTGCGACAGCAGCAGAGACGCGGAGCAAGACGATAACCGTACCGATGTTGAAGACGCAGGATCCCTCAAGTACCAAAAGCTCTCGAAGGAGCGGAAAAAGGAACAGAAGGGAAAAAGGAAAGAGAGATCCAGTACCGACCCTGTCGATGAGGTCCTTAAGAGATTGGAGAATGCGGCGAAAATAAGGGCCGCGAAAAGGGCGGAGGAGGAAGCTAAAGCGAAAAGGGCGGAGGAGGAAGCGAAAGCGAAAGCCTTAAGCGATGCGAAGAAGGAGACATCAAAGGGATCAAAGACGGAATGCCGTCCGCTCCCAAGACTTAACATGGTCGTAGACCCCACCACTCTAAAGTGCTCGATATTCTGCGGAGAAAAGGTAGACTTTACCGTACCCGGAACCATCAGAGAGGTGCTGGGGTTCGATGCGACGATCCTCGAACCTAATAAATGGTACACGTCTCAGCGTCCCGTCAACATTACGGCCGTAAACGCCATCCGGTTGACTTGTAACATCGTGCGGGGCTCGTACACTAACGGAGCCGAAGGACATACCCTGCACGAGTTCTTCCCGCAGGTGGAACGGGGTTATAAGATAATCGAAGTGCCCAAGAACGTCATCTACCTACCCGTAAACACTTCGAGGATAGGAAGACTGACCGTCTCTGTGGTGGATCAGGACGGAAGACCGATAAGCTTTCAGAACGAAGTCATCAGCCTCAGGCTTCACCTTAAAAGACGTACGCGATGGGGTTAGTCTACCTGGAAGAGGGTTATAAAAGAACCGTACCGGACGGAGCGAAGAACATTCGTCCTGTAGAGCTCGACCCGCCACTTGGTGAAGTGAAAAAGACGAGACTCTCCTCAGATAACGCTGCTTTTCTAAGATCGTTGGGTTTCATCGTGCTGCAGAAATGAGCTATATAATAGACGTGGGATCCTCTAACGCCGTAGCGGACGACGCCATCATAGGCATGGAGATGCATACTCACACTCCGTACGCGTCGTCGACTTTCTACAACAACGACGAGATAAGGATACCCGTGAACCAACAGGACGTGTACACCCTACCTTGCGACAGCCTGCTGTTTGTGGACGTGAAACTTTCGGCGTCCGACGGTACTTTGGATGCGGCCCTGGCTCTTTCTGACAACTGGCCCGCTTTCCTGTTTGAAGAGATAAGGCTGGAGATGAACGGTATCGAAGTGGACAGGGTGCGAAACGTCGGCGTAACGACGGCCTTGAGAAATATTCCGTCCTTCAGGTACGGGGAACAACACTCTATAGACGTCGAAGGGTGGAACAAGGACGCCGTAACGGCTATCGCCAACAGCACCACAGGTAGGCTTACGGCCCACGTCCCGCTGAAGAGGATCATGGGATTCTGCGAGGATTACCGCCGCATAATAGTCAACGCCAAGCTGGAACTTATCCTGCTAAGGTCGGCTACCGACGACCGCGCCGTGGCGGTCCCCGCAGGCAAGGACTACAAGCTGACTCTTTCCTAAGTGGAGTGGAAGATGCCTTACGTCAGGCTTTCCGACCAGCACAGACTCCCGTTGCTCAGGATGGTGGATCAGGACGCACCCATATCAATGGCCTTCCGCAGATGGAACCTGTACGAGTACCCTGTCTTACCGCAGAGCACCGACGTGATCTGGACCGTCAAGTCCTCCTCCCAGGCGGATAAGCCCCGCTACGTCATAGTAGGACTGCAGACGGACAAGAAGACCAAGACGGCGGTATCAACTCATTTCGACCACTGCGAGCTCCAGGACATCAAACTCTACCTCAATTCCGTGTACTACCCGTACGAAAACGCAAAGGGAGAGTACTCGATGTTTTACGAAAACTTTAAGCGGTTCCATATGGTCTACTACGGAGGACAGGTCAACCACCCCCTAATCGATTTCTCGACCTTCAAGACCAAAGTCCCCCTCTTCTTTATCGACTGCTCGAAGCAGAACGAGTCGCTGAACACCGGCGCCATAGACATCAGGATCGAGATCGGGTGTAAAAACAACATCCCTGCCAATACCTCCGCCTACTGCCTGATAATCACAGATTGCATCCTTCAGTACACACCTTTAACAGGAGCCGTCAGGAGGATAAATTAACCCGTGTGCGCTAGGTCTCGTCGCGCGCAACAACATGCCTTCCTTCATTGTAGATTTTCAGGTCATCAGACCTTCGGATTACGAGACGGTCATCAAGGAGCTGGTAGTCCTCTCGGTAGAAGGTAGCCTTACCGCTATACCTCAAGAATGATAAAGAACTACTGTCGGAGATGCCCTGCGAAGAACACGCTCAACAGGAGAGCGACTACGGCGAAGACGAATGGACCATTACCAAGAAGAGAAAACACTGCAAGCAATGCATTTTTAACTGTCGCGTCAGCCAGTAAAGCCGCGTCTTGTAACCTCGATTCGATTTTTCCTACATGTACGGCTGCTTGTAGAGTCTGAACTTTTGTAACATTAGTCTAGTACTTTGATTTCAGAATATATGTATTAAACTTATTTTCAAAACGTGTCGTCATTTCAACACCTTTACACTTGTAGATATAAGTCTTGCCGAAGCCTGAGGGCTTTTGTCGATCGTGAAGCGAAAGCGCAGCACGATGCGAGGATCTGTCGGGGACAGACCCTCCCAGGAATCGAGCACCGATACTGCCTGCATGTATTTTAGGTACTATAGGAGGTTTAGGTTACAAGAAATAAAAGACAGATTCATAAAAGAATAAAACATTTATTGATATAAGATGATGATGATGAAGATGAAAACGAATACATGTATGGCGATGAGCTCTTAAGTTCTTACGACTAATAATACTGATGAAACTCCAATACTGGTGCGGTTCGACGTTTAGAGGTCGGATAAAGTCGGCTAGTAGACATATGCGGGGACTAACGGGGTGTGCTAGAAGGAGACTAACCTATAATTTCTTGGAGCTCCTGCGGAATGTTCCTATGTCCGTATGCTAGGGTGTGGATGGCATCTACGGCGACGCGCTTATCATCGTAGTTGCACAGCGCAAGCTTGCTCGTCAATACAGTGCTGACTACATGCTTGCGGGATTGAAACAGCTTCATGTCCCTGTACAACCACAACGAGGGATCTTCGAGACACTTTCTGTAGTCGTCGAACGTGATGTCTTTCTTGACCACATTCTTTTTGACGCCTTTAGCCTTCTTCTTGACAATACCCTCGCCAGTCCTGAAAGTGTACAGTTTTGCTCTCATCCCTATAAACTCTGCGATGGGGATGCCGTTGCACTCGTCTTTGAACTTACCGAGCACTTTTTTGTTGGTAGTGGAATGGCACGGGTGTGTCGGGGGATAGTCGGAGGTGTCGAAGAAGGTCTTGAATTCTGGGTCCCGCATGTCACGGTAAAAGTCTGGAGTCTCGATGTCGTAGAAGAAGCTGTCTGTATCCATGTACAGGAGGTCGATTTTCGACCCGTACCTCTTCTTCATGACATCGTAATGAAATGAATACATTAAGGTCTTACTGGAGTCCAGGACTGTAGCGCCTACGTAAAAAGGTTTATCTAAACGGACCGAGGTCTTGGACAGCTCGACAGCGCATAGCGACTCGTCGTAAATGATCCTGTCTTTGAAGGAGGGCTTGGCGACCAGCTTCATTAACCTCTTCGAGTTGCTAACCAGCTCCAGGTTCATGCGTTTACGGACGTTCTCCATGCACTTGCCGAAGACGGCATTGTTCAGCAGTTTGAAGAAGTCCTTCTCGAAAGCATTGCGGGCCGACTGTCTGTTAAGGGTGTTCAGGTCTATATAGGGTTTGAGCCATGCAGACTGTCGGAACTGCAGTACCCTGTGTACTTTGATGACTTTTAGTCCGTGCGCGATAGCCTGCTTAAGGAGAGCGTAGTGGCAAACGTACTTGGTCTTGTTTTGCAGGGTGGTCAGGAGTTTGGGGTTTCTGGCTCTGGGAGGGGTCGCGTTGTCCGCCATGAACGGAAGGTCTTTGTGCGAGTCCTGCGTCTCCGCGTCTGCAGGGTACTCCACGTCCACCTCGAGGAAGAAGCCTAGCGGGGAGTCGTCAGGGATGACGCCTGCATCCGATCCTATCGCGATCTTTCTCTCCTCGTCTTCAACCCAGGAAAAGTCCTTGTAGGGGAGGTTCCCGCTCATCGCCCAGCCGTACAGGTTGTTCGCGTCCACATACATGAGGTAGTTGGAGGGTAGCTCGGGGTCGAAACCTTCCACATAAGGGTTGTTGGCCTTGGCATGTTTCTTGACGCATACAGAGATTCCTCCTCGGATCCCTCTCTCCAGAAACATGTACATATCATAATCGGTTATGAGTTCCAGTTCTACTCGCGTCTTGTAGAGCATGGCGTCGAAAGAAAAACCTGGGACAGTAAAGTAATGGGCGCAATCGAGCCCGTATTCCTTCCTGCATAGAGACCTGAAATTCTCAAAGACGTCGGCTAACAGGAGGACATCGCACTTGAGGTACAAGTCAGAGTACTCCCCCAGCGTGCGGATGTTAAAACTGTCCCACACTTTCAGAGCATGACGATAGTCATCGTCTGAAATGTGCTCCCCGGTGAGGCTGCTATAGAATGCTTCCTGAGGAGGTAATTCCGTCTCATCGAGTCTCTCCCATGAGTCGGTATACTCGTAAGGGTACACGCCCTTCCTCTTCACTAGGGACAGCTGCGTCCCGTTAAAGAAAGACTCGGTATGGGCGAAGCCTTCGGGAGGGAGGTTGCCTACCAGAGCGCTCAGGCTGCTGGCCATGAACCTAAAAGTGTCTACAAACCTCACGGCTAGCGTCTTGGTTATGTTTTTGGAGAAGGCAACGTACTTCTCCGTAGAATTAGGTATGACGGATATCCTCTTCTCGTCATAGCCGAGCTGTCTGACTATGAAATGAGAATCGTAATTGGCGGAGTTGTGGATGAAGACGGGTAAGAACTTTTGGTTCCGCCTCGACAGGTTGCATTTTGAACAGAGAGCGGTCCTATACTTTCCAGTAAGATGACAATGGTCCCTGGTGGGTCTCACCTCAGGCCCGAACGCTACATCGCACATCTGACAACTCGTAGCAGCTTTGAACGAAAGCTCGTCCTGAGCCGTAAAGACCATAGGAACGTTACGGTCTGACGCTGCGGCTACCCGCTCGACTATTTCTTTCAGGGTCTGCATAAAATGGACGGTTGCGTCAGGGCCTCTATAAAGCAAGGGCGTTTTCGGCACTAGCTGGGCGATGTCGTCGGGAAGCGACGGGTCAACTACAAAATACATCCCGTAGCTCATAGGAACGTGGCGCTCCGTGGCTATAGTGAAAGAAGATGTCGGTTTGGGGAGGTATCCTCCAGTGGGTTTCAGTATACACTCAAAATCGGCATACACAACTATTGGGACTGGGGATATGTGATGGTAATTTTTGAATTTCATCACTGGAGGAGTACCGTCATCATTAGGTTTGGGTAGGGTGATCCTGCATGGCGGATTGTCCACACAGTACTCTCTGTGAACAGTCATCGCCTCACGACCCTTAGCGTCAACGTTGTAGAAAGCGAAACACCTCTTGCATACATCGATTTGACCATTATGTTTTGTCAGCTGTAGACTGATTAACCGACTAAAATTGTTGATGAGGCAATAATGCTGAACATCGCCATTTGTAACTAGAAGGAGGTCGAAGTGATCGTCCTTTTCGACATTAGTAACGACTAGAGGTTCTATTACCTCTTTATCTGCTATCCCATATACGTTCACCGACACTCCGTTGGCCTTGGCGAAGGCCTTTACTTGACTGAGGGAAGTGGGGAACTCTACCATGCTGAAATCGTACTTGCTAAGCAGAGCATCGTAACGTCTGTCGATTCTACCCCTGTGAGGGCCTGACACATGTTTGCATAGGATGGCCCACTTGAAACACCTATTGTCTTGGTTTTTAACGTTAATAACCGCATTGCGGTTCTTTACGAACGGCGGAAGAGGTAGGTACGATGAACCTCGGAGCGGTTCGTCCATTGGGACGGAGAATACGTGATTGTAGTTTTCGAATTTCATCATCGGAGGAGTGCCATCATTAGGTTTGGACATCGTGAAACTGCGCGGGGAGTTCTCTATACAGTACTCGCGGTGGGTCGCCATCTTCTCCCTGCCCTTAGGGTTGTCGTTACAGAAGGTGAAACACCGCTTGCATACATCGATTTTGTGTTCATGTTTCGTCAGCTGAGACCTGATGAGTCGATTAAAATTGTTGATGAGGCAATAATGCTGAGCGTCACCCTCTGCGGTCAGGAGGAGATCGAAGTGGTCATCCTTTTCGACATCAGCGACGACTAGAGGTTCTATTACCTCTTTGTCGGCTATCCCGTACACGTTTACAGACACTCCGTTGGCCTTGGCGAAGGTCTTTACTTGGCTGATAGGTGTGGGGAACTCTACCATGCTGAAATCATACTTGCTAAGCAGGGCGTCGTAACGTCTATCGATTTTTTCCCTGTTAGGACCTGACACATGTTTACATAGGATAGTCCACTTGAAGCACCTTTCGTCTCGGTTCTGAACGTTGATAACCGCTTTGCGGTTCTTTACGAACGGCGGAAGAGGTAGGTACGATGAGCCTCGGAGCGGTCTATACCGGCTGATCCTGAGGAGGACACCATCAACCGACAACAAAGACCATCCACTACCCTTCCCTAAAAACTCTGCTTCCTCGTCTACAAGTTTTTGCACGCACATGTCTACAAGCGCTCCCATATCCGACCCAGGAAAGACGCAGGTGTTGGCAGTCTTGAACCCTATATCTTGCACCTCTCCCGTCATCGTCTTCTCGTAAGTACACTCCACTAAGATGTTGAACTTGAACGAATCTAAGGAGCGCACCATCTCGCTGAGCAACGACTTCATTTCTTCCCTCAGATGTGACAGGAGCACCGTCACGTCCTTGAAGATGCTGTTGTCGTTCTTGCAGTAATACGTTCGGAGGTTACAACCGAACGCATTCTCCAAGACGCAAAAGGTGCCAGACTCTGCAGCTTGTTCCAACCTGATTCGTTTGGCTTGCCTTTCCATATTTCCTGCAAAACCATATGTTTTATTTTAACGGGAAAAGTATGGTACTTTGAAATGAAAACAATGATAAAAAGTTTAATACATTTATTCTATTATTAATATATAAATATAATATTAATACTGATACTAATAATACGACGGAATGTGCATACATCATTTTGTTAGCGGAATCGTCGCGATTTGACGTATGATTTTTTACTTCCGCTTGCATCGCTGGTTGTGCCGTTGGTTGTACCGCTGGACCGGTACTTCCGCCCGGTCATCGTCCGCTAGGTCTATCATCGGCATATTTTGGGGTGCTCCCAGCAGCTCATCGAACAGTCTGGAGGTCCCCCTCAGCGGTTCGACTGTATGCTCATCACTAAGTTTATATTTTATTAAAAAATTCTATGTTTATATATAATGAAAATATTCTAAGTTTATATTTATAAAATTTATTAAAGTATGAGGTGTCTCACCTTTCAATAAACTCGAAGAGCTGACAGGTAGGGTTGTCGGGAGTATCAGACGCAGTTGCTACTGATAGTATGATTCGATGGGAAAACCACAACCTTTTATACTTGTATCGTCGTCAAAATCAGCTGTTTAACAGCTGATTTTTAACAGCTGTTTATCAGCTGATTTTTAACAGGTGTTTATCAGCTGTTTAACAGCTGATTTTCGGAGATGAAGGTTCCTGGTTCAAATCCTAGTAAAGCAGCGTGACTCGTAACAAACAACATGTGACATTGTCAAAATTAAAAGAATAGAGTTGCATCATCTAAATTAACTGTACATTTAAATTTGCAGTAATCAAGTTGCATCATATGAATTAATAGTCTGGCACGTGCATAGATAAAAACGAATGACGTCAATGCTAATAAAACAAAGCATAGGGTGTCTCAAAACGAAATTACCAAAATTACCGATTGTTCGGATCCCGAAAGAACCTACGACCCGAAACCGGACGTAACGCGTTCTACGGAATGTCCGGATCCTGCGAGCACCTAAACCTCGTCGATCCGATCCACGGGTCACGTGTTACAAGCGATCTCGGGTTCTAACGGGGATACGGCTACGGATTAAGGCTTATCTTGTAGATCTCGATCTCCCGGTCACGTGGGTGCCAGCCGCATCAAAATCGGCCCAGCGGTTGCGGAGAAAATTGAGTTTGAAAATTTCCCAAAAAAAAAAAAAAAAAAACCGCAATTTTTTTTTTTTTTTTTTTTTTTTTTTAATTTTCAAACTCGATTTTTACCTCAACCGCTGGTCCGATTTTGATGCGGGTGGTATCCACGTGACCAGGAGCTCGAGATCTACATGATAAGCCCTAATCCGTAGCCGTATCCCCGATGGAACCTGAAATAGCTTGTAACACGTGACCTGGTTATCAGATCGACAAGGTTTAGGGCTTATCTTATAGATCTCGATCTCCTGGTCACGTGGTGCCACCCGCATCAAAATCGGTCCAGCGGTTGCGGAGAAAATCGGGTTTGAAAATTTGCCATTTTTTTATTTTTTTAAATTTTTTAACTTGTTTTTCTCCGTAACCGCTGGACCGAATTTGATGCGGGCGGTACCCACGTGACCAGGAGATCGAGATCTACATGATAAGCCGTAATCCGTAGCTGTATCCCCGATGGAACCTGAGATAGCTTGTAACACGTGATCTGGTTACCAGATCGATGAGGTTTAGGGCTTATCTTGTAGATCTCGATCTCCTGGTCACGTGGATACCACCCGCATCAAAATCGGACCAGCGGTTGAGGAGAAAATCGAGTTTGAAAATTTACCCAAAAAAAAAAAAAAATTCGTTTTTTTTTTTTTTTTTTTTTATTTTTAAACTCGATTTTCTCCTCAACCGCTGGGCCGATTTTGATGCGGGCGGTACCCACGTTATCGGGAGATCGAGATCTACAAGATAAGCTCTAATTTGTAGTCGTATCCCCGATGGAACCTGAGATCGTTTGTAACACGTGACCTGGTTATCATATCGATGAGATTTAGTGCTTATCTTGTAGGTCTCGATCTCCTGGTCACGTGGGTACCGCCCACATCAAAATCGGTCCAGCGGTTGCGGAGAAAATCGGGTTTGAAAATTTGCCATTTTTTTATTTTTTTAAATTTTTAAACCTGATTTTCTCCGCAACCGCTGGGCCGATTTTGATGCGGGTGGTACCCACGTGACCAGGAGATCGAGATCTACAAGATAAGCCCTAATCCGTAGCCGTATCCCCTATGGAACCTGAGATATCTTGTAACACGTGACCTGGTTATCAGATCGACGAGTTATAGGGCTTATCTTGTAGATCTCGATCTCCCGGTCACGTGGGTGCCGTCCGCATCAAAATCGACCCAGCGGTTGCGGAGAAAAATTGAGTTTGTAAATTTGGCGGGAAAAAAAAATTTGGCGGTTTTTTTTTTTTTTTTTTTTTTTTTTTTTTTTTTTTTTTTTTTTTTTTTTTGAGGGTCTTTTAAATTCGCCAGGTCAAAGGTCAAGGTTGTCCCAGTACTCCCACTTCCTAGCTACTAATTTATTATATTTTATTAATTAAATTATTTTATTTTATTAATTAATTATTTAAATTCATTTTAATTTTAATTTAAGAAGTTTTATGGTGTTTTTAATTCTTTTTAAGTTTTTAATTCTTCGACAACTGTATTTTTTTATATTATTAAAGTCGATAGTGGTATTTTGTATAGATTCGTTCGTCTAAATGTGCAAGTATAAAAAAAGAAATTTTACTACAATTTTACGTTTTCGGAAGCTGTTTTAGAATGGTAAAATAAATTACAGTAGAGTCCCGCTAACCCGGACGGGACTTTTTTAAATAAGGATTTCTTATAGAGCCTAAGAAAAAAGTACAAATTTTAATTGGTAGCAAATTTAAGCATTCCCGGATTATGAAATAAATTAGTTTTTGTACCATTAAATTTGAGGTTTCGTTTTAGTCTTTGTAATAATACGAGTAAAAATGAAATGAAATAAATTGCATAATTCAATTTCGAAAAGGTCTAATAACATTAGGCCTATTCTTTTTTTTTTTAATTTATTTAACGTCGCATCAACTGCAACGGTCATTAGCGACAACGTTGGGGTGAATCTGTATGCAATGTAGGATGAAATGATTTTTTGTAACGTATGAAAATATGCCGTGCCTGAGTGGGATTCGAACCCATGACCGCATGATGAGAGGCGAGCACGTTACTAACTGCGCCAATGTAGGCCTATTCTTGTTTTCAGGGTAAATAGCTAGTTTTATCTCATTGTCCTGTTTAGAATTTAATTTTCTTGCTTCTTTGTCGTATTCTAAATTCAAAGTAATTACTGTATTTTTCAGTATACTGTATGTATGCCTACTTACTGTACAATTAATAAATTTAAAATTTTAATCGCAAAGGTGTTTCATTTTGATAATCTTTTATCGTAATTTGTTAGCTAACTATGCTAGCTTAGACTAATACTAATGCTAACTAACCTCTATCCGTACTATTTCTACCGCCTTTTACGTAGCTGGAGCAGCTATCAGTTCTAATAGTATATTCATAGGAACAACACTTCACTCAGCGCTGTAATTCACAAACAGCTGAAATGATCATTAAACAAATTAAAATTACCCGGAAACACATTTGGGACAAACTTTATTGAAGTTTCACGGTAAATATTTGCACCCCAGTACCGGTACAAGCAAAATTACTCGCGCTCGATTTTTGACTATATTACAAAAAAGAGACTTCAATCGCATTGAAAAGTAGTAAATATTTTTTCCTTATACCATTCCCTCAAGAGTTATTCAAGGTCGAACATTTTGTGACTTTTACCCGAGAGAGATAGCCTGGATCCGAATACACAGTTTTATTCAGCACAAAAATTGGTCAAAATCGATGTATAGTTTGATGGCACTTAGTGTGTAAATAAGCAAACTGGAAGCTGGGAAACATTTTTTATTCAAATCCGTTGGCAAAATCAATGTTCAGTATTACAAAGATTCATTGTCTTCGTATTTCTTAACGAATCGCATACTGACATTTTTTAACCTGCCGATCAAAGTGATATTCTCACAATTTTCCTTTAATAGGTACGTAAAATGGTCCGGTATCGTTTTGCCCCAACTACCCTTAAAACTGAGTTACAGCCCTTCAAATATTAATTGTAATTTTTTTTTTATTACTTTACACGACGTTTTCTATCAAATTACTGCCTGTAAGATACGAAATAAATTTTTGCTTATGTCTCCAGCTGCCGTTAAGGTCCATTTTTGTAGCTAGTGTCAGTAATCCTGTATTTGTTTTGTTTTTACCAAAAGTAGGCTACATCTACATTTTTCAAGTATTGCTTGCTGTATTGCATTGTAATCAGCCAGTACTTACTACGAATTTATTTTCTTAGTGCTTAGTGTTTTTGGAATTATTGAAATATATTTATTGAAATCGTGGACATAGTTTGCATATGTTTGTTCTTGCTTTATTTGCGTTATTTTATGTTATGAGTATTGTTTTCATATCGTATGTTAGTATGTATTTATATTTTTAGCTCATCCTTTTCCGTTGTAGTACTGTTATTTATTTTTATTTCTATTTTTATTTTGTGATACGTGTGTTGATATATTACTACGAACTACTGCGGAATATTTGTTACAAGAAGGGCTAACATTCTTGGGTACACTGAAAAAAAAAAATTATTATTTATAAATTTATAAATAAAGGGAAGTTGGGTCCACGATTTTTGGATTTCAATACGACAAGACACTTGTATCTTACGTCCCGAAAAAGAAAAAAGTAGTACTGCTACTATCAACGATGCATGATCTAAATGAGGTGGATCCAGACAGTAAGAAACCTGAAATAATCCGAGACTACAACTTGACAAAAGGTGGAGTCGACACTGTAGATCAACTGTGTTCGTTGTATTCAACAGCGAGGAAAACAAGAAGGTGGCCGCTTGTAGTATTTTTCCGAGAACTTGACATAGCTGGAATAAATTCGTTCAAAATCTTCCTAGCCAATAACAGAGAAAAAATTTGTCCGAGAAGAAACTATCTCACCAATCTCGCAATGAGCATGATGGAGCTAAATTTAAAAATTAGAGCTCAACTATGGTGTCTTCCCAAAGATATATCGTGTTTCCTATCGAAATACCGCGAGCCTCAGAAAGCTGTGAAGGCTGTTTCTCAGAAGAAAGCTTGTTTTTTGTGCGGTAGTCATAAAAATTCAAAAACGGGTGTTACATGTGGTACATGCGGCAAAAATGTCTGCAAAAATCACAGCCAACAAATTATTACCTGTGAGACTTGCATTGGAGGTGCTTCTGATGACGACAGCTAACTCCTTATATTTTTTTCAAAATTATGTTTAAGTTTTACTGTACGGTATGTGTGTGTGTAATTGTCATTTATAAAAAAATATATAGTTTTATTGTACATGTGTTTGTAATTTTATTGTCATTTATAAATAAATGTAGATAATAAATCAAGAAAGACACTTCAAAAATAATGGTTTGAAATTCTGTATTATTATTATAGTTTACTTGTAATGTTTATGTATTTTGTTTAAATGTTTGCGTATTGACTTAATTATGCTTATGATAATTAATATATGTTGTATTATTAAATTTATAAACAGCTTCATAAATGTTAGAATTATTTGGTAAAATTAAAACAAAATTTTACTTTTCAATCACTGTATCAAAATAAACAATCACTTTATTACTGATAAAAATGATGTAATATGAAAATAAAATTAATAATAAGAGAAAATAAACAAAAACTAATAGTATTATATAGTTAAGATTCAACTATATAGCAGGCTTGTTTTGAACGTTTTATGAATCATCAGTTAGAGCAATAGTTGTGTGTTTACATGTGCGTATTTATGTGCGTCCGTACGTTCTACACAGACCCATTTCCCCTAGAAAACCATTCTCCCCACTACTTCACAACTGGTTATGAATGTAGAGAAAGATCGAGGGAGTCCGAAAATACATATCCACCCACACAAAGCCTAAAATAGCGTAATTCAGTATTCTGTTCTGTGTAAATGTAACCTAACGATTGATTTATAAACAAATCAATAAATGATGTAACGAAATTTCTTACTCAGTTATACATTTAGCTTGTGACTGATTAATTGTATTGTTTGGTAATGGAAGTACCTACAACTTTATTAGGTACAGTAAAAGATTGATTTTATAGATAACCCAAATTCTGAACAATAGGCCTATAGGTAGTATTGTTTGAAGTACGTAGCAAATATATTCAAATTTACAATATAAAGTCAATGATTACCTCACTGATATATTCTCAAAAAATCAAATTAAAAATCATATATAACTAAATACGATAACATTCTGATTTACAGATGTATATGTGCCAAATTAGTTATGTCATAAATAAATAATTCATCCCCAATTAGGCTAAATTAGTTGGAAAAAAAATTGCAAACAAATTTACAAGTACGATACCTAAGGGTACGGAACGGAAAATATTGAAAATTTTCACGTTTCCGGTTTTTTGCAAAATATTGATATGTAGTGTTTTCTCCATCCAATTTGTTGGGAATTTAGCAGTTTCTATAAAAAAAAATGTGTTGAACCCTTACGTTATTTTCTAAACATTACCAGTTTCCATAAACATCTCAATAACTAAAGATAAATTCACAATATTTTTTATTTTTTACGATATTTTTATTTTCTCTTGCCTATATAAATATATAGGAAGGAATGTATTGTTTTCATGTCGATTTTTCGAAATCTAGTTTTCACCGGATCTACACGTTTTCAGACCCTTGAACCCAAAAAACATAACTTCGCAATTCAACAGTTTTTAGCGATTGGGCTGGATGCGTGTGTGCGCGCGCGCGCGTGTGTGTGTGTGAACAGAATATCTCAAGAACGGAACCTCGTACGAACTTGAAACTTAAACTAAGTTAGACAATACTACCGGACCCGACACAAACATTTTAATCAAAATCGGTCAACCGGAAGTAGTAATTTATTCGTGTAATTTTTCACTTTTTTGCGATTTTCTCAAAAACTGGTCCTACGATTTTTTTTTAAAAAATCGCCTGGTTAACAAAAATTGTTATGCTCTACAAGATAGGATAGGAGCTATGTTTGCTGAAATTCTTGGTGAGGCTGCCGAACGAAGAAGAACAGATCCGTTTTCTGCGCTCTTCAAGCTACTCGGCTTAATGACACGGAACCATCGTCCTTTCTGCAAGTTGCTGTCGCTGAATTGCATCGATATTCAGACTAGTTAGAAAGCGGTTTCGTTCCTCTTCAAAGTGACCACCGATGACAAGTTAGGGCGCTGTAAATTACGGCCGTTATGTTTATCAGTCTGCGACGTTTCAGCCGAAAATAAAACTTGGCAGGGTTTTTCTTTCATTTTTCTTCTTTCCCTGAATTGATGTACATTCTTTTTTCTTTTCAAGAATGTATTTTTTGAAAACATTCCAGGTTTGCAGCTCAGCAATGACTTATGTAATTTATAGTGTGTCATCACTGAATTGCGTTGCACTACCGCTCCTTGATACCTCGCCTCGTAACTTCTAAGCTTTGTAAAGTTCTTTTCTCACCAGTGAATTTTGCCACTGCGTGGTTGTACTGATCACCAAAGTTCCTGTCTATATCATTTAAAAGGCTGTAGGAATTCAAGCTGACAGCGAGTTGCTTCTTCAGTGAGTTGAAATAGCCCACAAGATTTCAGGTCGGGCAGCAAATTAGACTGGTTCCTTTTATACGAGTATGTTCGCAAAAGTAACCAAACTTAGGACAAATCTAGTGGTTCCCAAAAAATACAAGATTTGGGCCATTTAAGATATCGTCTTTGAGGAGGTCCACCCTGTTTTGGCAACTTTACGTTTCCAATGTTATCGCTTCAGTAATGGCATACCAAAGTCTGTGTAAGTTCCCCTATTTTTACTTTTTTTGCCCTATATAAATATAATTACATAGAAAGGGAAAGTATTGTTTTAATATCCATTTTTGAAATCGAGTCTTCAATAGATACACACGTTTTCAGGTCCCCGAACTCAAAAAACATGGTTTTAGCTATTGGTCTCCAATGTGTGCGCGCGCGCACGTGTGAACAAAATATCCCAAGAACGGAATTGCGAAGTTGAAATTTACCACTTAAGTTAGGTACCATAAGAAGACCCGACACAAACCTTTTTTCATCAAAATCAGTCAACCGGAAGAAGTAGTTAATTCGTGCAAGTTTTCACTTTTTGCGATTTCCTCGGAAACGGCTTCTACGATTTTTTTTTAAATCGCCTCATTTACTAAATTTTTGTGCTCTAAACGATAGAGTAAGACCCATGTTAGGTGAAATTATTGAGAGGCCTGTGCTCTCGTGGTGAATCATTTTTTAAAGTTTCCGCTCTTAATACGAGGTGTGGCTATTATAACGATACTGACGTAAGAAATTTTATTTTAATTATTTTATTTATAGCACATGCATCATCAAAACATCGCATAAATTATGTGCGGTCCAAACACCGCTGCGCGCTTGGTTACGTTATACTGAATGCCGCGCGCGTTGCAGGGTTAACTTACAGTAGGCCTACTGTTAAATTTTTAAATTGTCTAATTCATTAAAGATTAAATTAAATTACACGAGATGTTTTTTCGCTATGAAGTACAAATACAACGGTAGCCTTTTGCACGAACAAAATTAAATAAAAAAATTTGTATAGTATAAGCGTAGTTTTGATTTGCTTCTTTTTAGAGTTATAGTAGCGAAGGATTTCTGTTCGGTTTTTTTTCAGAGGGAGGAATGAAAAGCTATTGATATTTTTGGCCGTAAATGAAGCGTATTCGATGGTTTTTAATTAGAACAATTGAATAAATCAGTCTCCAGGAACGCGTCAGTAGCTCTTTCCAGAGAATGTGCTGTTAGTTTTGCAACTTATAGCGGAAAACTTATTTTTTAACGTTTGGTGTAGGACTACTTCGGTACCAGCGGACTACTGCGGGACCAGTACTACTAGTACTACTAGTAGTAGGTACTGCGACCTACTGCTTACTGGTAAATTCAACCAGTTATTAGACTTAATTATGACCGCCTTAAATTTTAAGTAACATGTTATCAGTTTACAAAAAATAACTGGTAACCATCCGTTAATCTTAACTTAAAAAAGGTTGCCAAATGTTTTCTTTAAATTGCAGCATTCTACGTATTTTTATGCAGATCAAACCCGTGTATTTACTTTTTGTCGTAGTCTGTTTAGTTTGTTTTTAAATTGAGTGAGTTTTTAAAATGAGGGAGCTTCGTGTTAACATTGGCCGCCTATTTTGTTATTGGTCTTGAAAAAAGTGGTTAAACTATTGTTATCCGGTACTCTGCTGCATCTAGATTCCGAGAAAAATAGTATTTATTTTTTTATACCTTATCGGTACCACATTTACTATGAGGGCAGAATAGGCAGTGCGAAAGGTCCCCACCAATAAAAATGTTTTCCTCGAAAGTTAGTTTTATGAAAAATGAGATGAAAAATAAAAGATCTATACTACGAATGAAAATTTACAATTTATTTCGGTAGAGTTTCAAGCTGACAGTTAATGTAATCTAAACGGCTAAAATAATAATACATTTTTTATTAAAAACAAAGAAGTAAATAGCTGGGGTGAAAGTTATGTGACAGTCTGTATACCTATTTTTGTGGGACAGTAATTTTTTCAAATTTTTAGTTCATAAATAAACGTAAAAACGTTTTCTCCTAACGGCTCCTACGATTTTTTTTAAATCGCCTTATTTGCTACATTTTTTATGATCTACAAGATAGGGTAAGCCCCAAGTCTGCCAAAACTCTTGGGAAGACTTCTCTCGTAGAAAAATGGTTTTTTTTGCCTTAATATGCATTTTAGAGCAAAAGTGCATATAATCAGTTGTAGAACATTAAAAACCCTACAACTTTTCTTTCAAACATGTTTTTGTACAACTCTTACAAAAAAAATTGGTTAGCAGCGATTAAGTGGTTTTCTGTTTTTTCATGAAAATCTGTAAAAAGTGCATTTTTTTAAAGCTTGCGGCCTTAGTATGCATTTATGACAAAGTATAAAATAAAAGTTGGAGGACGGTAAAAAACCTACAACTGTTATTTTAAACACTTTTTTTACAACACTTAGTTTAGCGTCAATTAGTGATTTTCTGTATTTTTAAGTTCTCCAGTGGTTGATTTTCATTTTCCGTCGTTCACTCATGATTAAACATAGGTTTTATGGTTCATTATTTGCATTGGCAAGTGAAAGTCATGTAAGTGTTTTACACCAGATTTTTTAAGTACTTTGCTTGATATTTTCTTTATTTTTGTAACGAATTTACATATTATATTGCAGTAATCTAATTAGGTCCTGTATTAGTTAAGTACAATAGCAGTAGGCCAACATGCGAAGGACAGATTTTTACAAAATCACATTACGACGTTCTACATCTGAAAAAATGGAGAGACTACGCAGTGTTACTGTGTAACAAACACACAAAAAATACAAGTTATATTAAATTGTAGACTGGCTTCAATCGCTGACGCTATACTGTTGGAAGAATAGCAAAGGTTTAGGAAAGGGCCGACAACAACGGACGGAGTATTCACTCTCAAACAAATTTTAGAAAAGAGAGTATAATTCGACCTGGAAACACACCCAGGTTTTGTAGATTTCGATAAGGCATTTGACAATTCTGACGGGACCTTTGTTTACACATTCTTGAAGTACTCCGGCTGAGAACAAAAAAGGTCCAATACACTTTTTAGCTACGACCAACCATTTAAAAGATGAAAATTACGCCCTCCTCCTAGGAAGAGGGTAGGTATAAAATTTTTTGAAGCAAGCCGTTCCTATTTGTTTTTAACGCCAAACGAAATGCTGTTAAAAGATTTTTCGTATTTTGAAAATTTTCAAAATTTTGGAGGGGCGTAGCACCCTCTACGGGGCCCGGACGAAAGATTTCAAAAAAATTTTCTCGTGTTTCGGTATTAAGATGAACACGTTCCACAACAAAAATTTTGACTCAAAACTATTTTGGAGGCGCAAGAAAAATCACTTGAAACTCGGATGCACAAAAGTCAAAATTTGTTTTTTTGAATTTTTGCAACCAAGGGTAAACATACAGCACTTTTGATTATATATTCTTAAAGTACTTCGGCAGGGGAACAAAAAAGGTTGTATACACTTTTTAGGTCCGATGAACCGTTAAGGAGATAAAAACCACCCCTCCCCCAACCTATGAGGGGTGTTTTTTGAAAAATTTTAAGAAAACAAATTTTTCTGTACTTTTAACGCCAAACGAGGTGCTTGTAAAATATTTCGATAATTTTGAAAATTTCAAAAATTTTGGGGGCGTAGGACCGACCCCTCACGGGTCCGGGACCTTAGATTTTAAAAAAATTTCCGTACTTCCGGTCGGGAGGGTAAGTTGTCGCGAAAAAAAAAGCTGTGGTCGGACCACAGCTGATCGCGGACGCGATTAGCTACTTAACACTGCATATGCTATCCCCCACTCCACATTCACACATCGAGATTCAGAGAGCTCCTAGCGGTTGCCAACTCAATCGTACGACTCGTTCACGAATCACGATTCGTTTGATAGCGTCATCGACCTCGTGTCTTTTGCTGCTGTCAATCCTTTGTTTGTAAGTTTGTAAGTTTTAATTTTCAACAATGACATCGAGGCGGAATGAGGAATGCAAACCAAAGGTAAGTTAACTTGAAATAATTATGTTTTTAATTATATTTTTAACATAGTATTTAAGATAAAAATAAAACATGGGTTATTCTTCAGCATATTTCAGTTGTGAAGTGCTGAATTCTGAGAAATGGTTTTTTTATAATATAGGCCTATATCGTTATTTTGTTAGTTTTCCCTTAATCTTATAAACTTTTGTATTTAAGAGTTCAGTGCTGCAGTAACCACTTACTCTTTATGTGAAAAGTGAAATTAACAGCAAGGTAATTGTAAAGTTTCTTAAGGAGTTGTGGTACTCTCAGAGATATAATATTTTCAGTACATTTTATCTCTCGATTATCCTGCTGGTACAATAGCAGAAAAGCACTTACAGTTCGGCTGCCCAGACCAACCGGGAATCGAAGCTGGGACCTCAATATTAGTCTACTGCTTTCTGTTGATTAAGACTGACGCCCTTAATATCCAAGCCACCAAGGCGATCAGGGTTTTGAAGCTTATTGAATAAAATTAAGCTACTCGTGTATATCTATTGGTTTTTAAGAGAATTTAATACTTTAAGCGGTCCATTTGTTAGTGAATTGGTATACACTACCAATACTTGAATTGGCTGTAGACAAAAGTATATTATTACAAAAAACAAATGTACATAACAGTGTATGCTGGAGTGTTAGAATAGGGGCTCAACAAATAAATATAAAAAGTTATTCTGTTATTTAAATTACAAAAATTATTTACAGTATGACAAATTTAGAACACCATGTTGTATTCATTATAAATTTCATAAGTTTAAGTACAATCCTTTTAGCAATATGTCGTATGGCACGGTAGTGTACTTCTCATGTTAGTAATATTTGTAGAGAATTACTTAAGATACAGTTGTAAAATTTACAGCAAGGGGTGACATGGCCCTTTTGTATTTATAATGTTTATAAATACTTTTACTGGACTAAATAGTTTTCTTAAATACTATTGATGTCCGATATTCATGATTCTATATAGTGTGTTAATTTTATTTTTATTTTTCAATGCCAGGGAGTTTACTCATTAAGGACTGAAAACATTATCGAATTGAGCAAAAATATTGTCACTCCCGTAGGACAATACATATCTCCAGAACTTGGCATTACCCAAGTACGACATTAAAGGCACACTTCCTTGGGAAAGAGATGTAGGAATAGAAAAACACTATGAAAATTTAGGCAAGTATAACAGTTAATTAATTTAGAATCATAATGTAGATATATAATTATTTCACATCAAGTTACAATGAGATGAAGGCAATTTGTATGTGATGTTGTAAGTAATGTGTAGAGTCTTGTACACACTGAGAATGAATAGAATATTTGACAAGTTAACACAGGAATATATTTTATCCTTTCTGTAATTTCTAGCAAACCACATTTAAAAAAAAATTGTTTGAATTTAGTTAATTGTTTCAGTTTTTGTAGCAGCATGATATTCTAGTTTGTTTAACATATTTCATTCATTCTATTTTCTGTAATATTCGTTTACATTATGTTTTTTTTTGTAGTGCGAAGGAGACTTTTCTCCACAATAGATAACAAAAAATCTGCAGGCGAAAAAATATATAACAGAAATCAGCAGATGTTTATCAGCAGTAACTGTAATGAAGTTGAGAAACATACAGGTAAAATGTTTTCAGTAACTTTTTAAATAATTATGTTTCTTAAAATTGATTGTTTACAAAGAAAAAGTTGTTTTGAAAGAATTAAAGTAAAATGAATTGAGTTGTTTTGAAAACAATTTACAAATTTTATGCAGGATATTTCCAGTGAAATTAATATTTTTGGTTAACCGCTGCACTGAAACTATAAAGCAAATTAATGCAATGAATTATTTTTTAGTTACCATTCGAATTAGTAGCATACTACTAAATTCCAGAAATTGCAAACTACTGTCTATTGCAGTTCTTGTATCTAAACACTTTTTATGTTGCTTACTATAGAGAAAAATACATCCTGCCACAAAAAGTACCGCCCAGATCAGCTGGCAGTAGGCTGTAGTTGTGAATGCCTGCCAGTAACAAAATACTAGAATAGAGATTGAAGAAAAAGTAGGAGTCATTTGATTTCTGTGAATTTAACCTAAAATATAAACTCAGTTGTAACAAATTATTTTGTTATGTAGCATCTGCAATACACAACATTGAAAATTAAGCAACTGTTTTAAAGGCATTTATTCCAAACAGCGACATTTTCCTTTCTAAAGCAACTTTCCGCATTATCAAGCTTAATGCTTTACAAATTATCTCACATTATCTTGCTTATTAATTACAAGTTTTTTCATCTACAATCATTAGGTATGGTAAGCAATAAAAAAAAGTATATTGGTAATCTTTATAATTTTGTACAGTTAAATAATATAAGTTTTTTTCATTGTAGATAATAACATCTTATCGACGTTACAAGCATGTCTCCAAATGTATGATAAACAGTATGATATAAACAGATACTAGAAAATCTGGCCTGGCAAGCTTGGCTAGATGTAAAAAAAGATGTGTGCTTCAATACAAAGATGCCATTGAAAAAATAAAAAGTGGTCAGTAGGTTGATCTGGCAACTTTGCCAAATCCCTGTGAAAGTTTCACTCCTGCAAAAGATAATCTGGTAAAGTTACATTTTTTCATTTGTAACTAGTGTTTTTAACATGTTTCACCACCAACAAAAAAAATCCTGTCAAATTTTTGTGAGAGGTGCTGTTTCAGATGTATTTTTTGTAACTCAAAATTTTACATCGATATACAATTTATGTTAATAATAATTCTCCTATGTAATGATAAAAGTTATTACTGTAACTCATACATATTTTATATACAAGATTTAAATAACAACACACACAGTATCTCCTAGTAATTGAAGAGAAAGAAAAGTGATGTTTGATCCCTCACTTTAAGCTCCTGATCTGAGCTATGTATAGAGTGCCCAAAATATTTTTACAATTTCAGTTCTTAGTACCTACTAAGAACTAAGAAAAGGAGGGGTTTTCTAAGGAATTTGTAATGAAATGATACTGTTATTTTTGTATGCTTAGAAAGATGTGTGGAAAAAATGCAAACCCAATTTATATTATTCACATAAATTGGTAATCAAAATATGAAATGCATTTGTTAAGGCCAATCGCACCCCCGTTAAGTAATTCATATTTCCCCGCTAATTATTATCGTCGTTAAATACACTGATTTTGTATTAATAACCTTTTTCCCGCCTCTGTCTGTATACTTGTCTTGATTTCCGATGGTGATCTCAGTTCATGACGTAATTATTCTCCCTCTACTCACATTCCATTCTTCCCGGTCAACTCACTCACTGGTTGGATTCTGCGGCATGTAGACTGTTCGTGCCTCCTCTGCGCCGGCCATCCTATGGCGTCGCTTCTGCAATTGTCGTTATGCTTCGTTCGTTTCTGATGTACCATACATCATTTTCAAGTGTGATTTTGCTTATGTGTGTAATTTATAATCATTTACAATTGTTCTTGTTTTCGTATCAAACATTAAAGTTACAGTGTGAATCGAACCCCGGACACGTGTCGCGTGGACGCCGTTTCTACACTTCAGGCCATTCAACAGGTAAGCGAATTAGTCTATTTTGTTGTACGCTTTCTAATTTTGTGTTTGAGTTGACCAGTGATGTCCTGCTGTTCCAGCAGTTACTTATCGTTTTCCTTTGTCTCCCTCAGTGTATTTTCCATCGTTGTATCTTGCTTATTCAGTCGTTCCGCCGTTGGTTTCTGGCGCCATTAAATGAAACTAGGTCCTCCGGAATAAGTCGTTTATGCTTCAGTTTACATTAATCTGCCATTAGTCGTTGATAGTGGATTGATGTCCTACAGTTACAAGTCGGCTTACCGCTTAACTCGTTTTATCCAATTTATTTTGGGTTATTTTCAAAACTCCTGCCATCAAGGCTCTAACATTTGGTCCGTCCCGGGCAGGATATTTATCAGTGCATATTTGGAAATACAGTCTATTGTCTTAATTTTTTCAATCGTCAACAATTTCAGTATTTTGTTTAATTCGTTGTTACATGGTGTTACATTGCATTCATCGTGTCGTTTATTGTGTTTCGTGTCTTACATGTGTTCAATATATTAATAAAAACATTAATAAAAATATTAATATTAAAAACAATTTCATTTATTCAGTTAAAAAATACGGGTAAGTTGCATAACAAATGCAACGCATTATCAGTGTCGTGACGCGTTCATTCAATACAAGTTGCAACCAACGCTATGCTGACGTCACAGTAGATCGGTTCAGTGCTATATCTTTCGACACGGCCAGAATTTGGCTAGAGTCGCCATTTTTTCCTTCGTTCTTGTTAACTGGTTCACGCAGCTTACAGCGCATGCGTGCCCTCTCTCTCATTCGCTCTCTCTCGTGCTGTCCGTCGTTACTGCTAGCGCTGAGAGAATCACTTCACTTGCGTCGTCTGCAACGTATACATCATAGTTGCAACTAACCTAGATTCAATAAACAGCTGTGTTTTGTTTACATTCTATTATTTGTTTTTCGCTCGTTGTCTTCGTTCATTATTTTCAACATGGACGATTTACAATCTTTAATCAAAAAACGCAACGTTGTTAATAATCATCTTTCTCGTTTTAATAATTTTCTTCAATCTGACGTTGAAGTTAACCAAGTCAAATTACGACTTGACAAATTCTTAGACCTCTGGTGTGACTTTGAACAAATACAAACGAATATCGAATTACTTCAACCCGAAGCAGATTTCGAATCAGAACGCACTGCTTTCGAAACTCATTATTTCCAGTTAATTGATCGCGCCCAGAAATTAATTGAATCTCTGGACAATACAATCGTTTTACCAAATCAAGTCAAGTCTTCTAATTCGCAATTAATACAATTACCTCGAATTCGCCTACCTTCATTCGACGGAGATGTTGCAAAATTCCAGAATTTCATCAGCTTGTTCAATGATTTAATTCACAATAATTCTGAGTTATCATTTGTTCAAAAACTTCATTATTTGAGGTGCTCATTAGTCGGTGAACCACTGCGTCTAATAGAACACCTGCCTCTCTCGCTTGAAAATTATACGTTAGCGTACAATTTAATTGTTGAGCGCTACTCCAACTCAAGGCGCATAGCAAATGTTCACTTAAATCAGATATTCAATTTCGTTAAATCTGACACTCCGTCCTATCAATCGTTAAAAGGTTTTCTTAATATCCACGAATCATCAATCGGAGCCTTACGTCTGCTAAATATAAATTTACTTGAATATTTACTTTTTGAGATAGCCTATTCTAATTTGGATCCTGTAACAAAGCAAGCGTTCGAGGATTCAAATCCTAATTCAGCCGTGCCTACATACGAGGCCTTAATGTCATTCGTTACCGCTAAGATGCATGCTTTCGAACTCTCGAATTCTTCTCAACCTACAGATAACGCTAGTTCTTCGCACTCCGGCGATTCAAACCTCGATCAACCGGACTCAGCTAACCCGGTAACCGATAATTTCAATTCTGTACACAGTCATCGTAGTCCTATTTTGCCGTCTCCTAATTCTGATAATGTACCTTCGTTTTTCGTCAAATCAAATTCACTCAAATGTCTGTCGTGCGAATCTCACTTTCATTCAATTCACAACTGTAGTGAATTTCTTGCACAAAATGTAGATAATCGCTACAAAATTATTTCTCGTCTTAAACTTTGTTTTGCCTGCTTCGGGCGACACGATCGCCGCAATTGTAGCTCAAATAAACATTGTCGTATCTGCCAGTCAAAATCGCACAATACGTTGCTGCATATTGATCGCAGCCCTCAAAAATCTAATTCGTCCACCGCTTCTGTTGTTAATTCGCATAATTCGCCAACTGCTAGTCCGTATCATCCTGCCGTACATCCGGACACCGATTCACCGGCTACTGGATGCCTACTTGTAAATTCTTCGCCGCCGATTCAAGCTAATACTATCGCAACTCCGCCAATTAATTCTTGTGCTACCTGCTGTGCTGATAAGCCGGTAGTTACTTCAAATTCGTCGTCCTCGTCCATTATTGTTAACCAACCTGCCGATTATTCACTTTCATGTCGACTTAACGGCCAAACTGCGCTGCTAGGTACTGCTATCGTTCATGCTGTCGATTCATCCGGCAAAATCGTTCCGCTTCGCGCTGTGATCGACAATGGATCTCAGTCCAGCATCTTAACATACAACGCCGCTCGTTCACTGCAACTCGACATCGTTCCTACTTCTAAACGCCTGCAAGGCATTTCAGCCGAAGTCACCTCAGTTAAAGGTATTACAAATTTTACAATTCTGTCGCCGCAAAATTCTAACTTTCGCCTTCCGCTTCAGGCTACTGTTATTAACAAAATATCAGACCGCCTACCTGCTTCTCGAATTCATAAGTCAGTCGGTGAACAGTTTTCACAACATCTGCTAGCTGATTTTCGCTTCCGCAGCCCCAATTCAGTAGATTTACTGCTTGGCGCTGATTGTTTTTCAGAAATTCTCGATTTTAGTAAAACGCCTTTAATTAAAGGTACTCCATCCGCTTTATCAACCGTATTTGGTTATGTAGTATTCGGAAAATTGCCCGAACTACAACCACTTAGTTCTGCTTCAAGTAACGATTCGCTCTTAACATCTGTTTTCGCTAACAACGCTCAAGTCTCGTCGCCTGCTACTGATGTTAATCTCACATCGCCTGCTGTTCAAAATCACTCGTCAAATAAAAATTCATCTTCGCTTCAAATTATCGTCGCTGACCAACAAACTATCGTTCCTGCTAAGTCATCAATCAACCTCGATGTCACCTCAAACCCTGTAATCAGTGAATCTATCGCTTCTATCGTCCAGCCGCCTAGCTGCCTACTCGCTTCGCCTGTATTCAACAATAATTCGAATCACGCCGCTGTTTCAACTAATCGCCCTTCTGCTTCAACTAATCGTCTTCACCATACTTCTGTCTCTTCGCCTTCAAATCGTTTCACCGCTTCGTCCGAGATCATCGCTGTTGATCCTCGTCTCGCTTCGTCTACTGACTCCGCCAGTATCTCGACCGATCTTGCTGCTGGTACTACGCCAATTCGTCGCTTCAACTCTGCGCCTCGCTTCAAGTCAACGCCTCGATTCAAGTCTGTACTGAAGGCCTCCACCGAGTCGTCTTCAGTCAATTCTTCACCAAACCGCTTCGCATCTCGCTGCATCATCGCTAATTCGCCAATAAAACCTACTACGTTCGCCTCAGTCGATTCTACGGCTAACCAACTCATCTCAAATCATCGCTTCTCGTCGTCTCTCGCAAACACTCTCGATCAACCGCTGCAAATCGCTTCGCCAAAGGGCAACCGGCCCTCCTCAGTCGTTTCATGTTCTGCTAGCTCTCTTCGCACGCCTTTAGCCCCTCTTGGCGGGCGGGGCCCCAATCGTCGTACACATTATTCACAACCGGTGAATAATTGTAATCTCAACTCTCTTCGCTCGTTCAATGCTTGGTGTGATCTTCGCAACTCTCGCTCGTCGTCTCAACCTCAATCACGGATTCACTCACAACTGGTTAGTGAAGTTCGCCGTACCGCAACTCTCGATTCTCGCCAACATTGTTCGCCTGCTCGTCAATTCGTTTCGCAACCCGCTTATCAGTTAACTCTGCCTTTGGGCAACTAACTTCTCCGCCGTTTTCACTTCGTTCCACGCTCAACTCATCTCCATTCGTTTTGTTCTTCGTTCATTTTTTTGTTCTTCACTTGTTTTCTTCGTTCGCCGTCTTCTTTCTTCGTTTCTTCTTCTGCGTCGCTTCTGGTTGTCAACCCTCGTTGACAATCACATCAAGATACTCCGCTTTCTCGTTGGCTTCCGCGCGAGCCGTGGAAGATGTTCCGTTCGTCGTTGGCCGGGCAAACCCGTGCGTTTGTCACGCCACCTCAAGATGCTCCGTTCTTCTCTTCATTCGATTCTTCTTCGTCGTCTTCTTTGCTTCGTACTCTTCGTTTGCTACGTTTTCCGCTCCCTGTTGCTTCAGGGCGGGCGGCTTCATTCTTCGTCTTCTTCCTGCGTTTACCGCTCCCTGGTTGTTTCAGGGCGGGCGGCTTCGTTCTTCGATCTTCTCTGCTAGTTTTGTTTCTGTAAATCGCTTTCATCGATTTAGGCGGGCGGTATGTTAAGGCCAATCACACCCCCGTTAAGTAATTCATATTTCCCCGCTAATTATTATCGTCGTTAAATACACTGATTTTGTATTAATAACCTTTTTCCCGCCTCTGTCTGTATACTTGTCTTGATTTCCGATGGTGATCTCAGTTCATGACGTAATTATTCTCCCTCTACTCACATTCCATTCTTCCCGGTCAACTCACTCACTGGTTGGATTCTGCGGCATGTAGACTGTTCGTGCCTCCTCTGCGCCGGCCATCCTATGGCGTCGCTTCTGCAATTGTCGTTATGCTTCGTTCGTTTCTGATGTACCATACATCATTTTCAAGTGTGATTTTGCTTATGTGTGTAATTTATAATCATTTACAATTGTTCTTGTTTTCGTATCAAACATTAAAGTTACAGTGTGAATCGAACCCCGGACACGTGTCGCGTGGACGCCGTTTCTACACTTCAGGCCATTCAACAGGTAAGCGAATTAGTCTATTTTGTTGTACGCTTTCTAATTTTGTGTTTGAGTTGACCAGTGATGTCCTGCTGTTCCAGCAGTTACTTATCGTTTTCCTTTGTCTCCCTCAGTGTATTTTCCATCGTTGTATCTTGCTTATTCAGTCGTTCCGCCGTTGGTTTCTGGCGCCATTAAATGAAACTAGGTCCTCCGGAATAAGTCGTTTATGCTTCAGTTTACATTAATCTGCCATTAGTCGTTGATAGTGGATTGATGTCCTACAGTTACAAGTCGGCTTACCGCTTAACTCGTTTTATCCAATTTATTTTGGGTTATTTTCAAAACTCCTGCCATCAAGGCTCTAACAGCATTATTTTTAATGTTTTTTAAATCAGGTCTACTACTGAGTTTCCAGACATTAATTATTTATTAACTGGTCAATAATGTCACATTTTATTCTATTTGTTAATAGAAAACAATATCATAGTAGGTACAGAGCGTTAGAAAATTCATTATTAGATAGATCAACTAGATACTAAAGTTTTTTATATTATTCCTGCATTTCTTTGAATGCTTCTTATTTCATACGAAATAAGTACGAAATAAAATAAATGCCAATTAAATATGTAAACCTGATTTTTTTAAAAGTTTATTTATACAGACTTCAACAAAAAAAAAGAGGTTCTCAATGCTACTGTTTCTATGATTTTTTTATGTTTGTCCAGTGGTTATTCCGAAAATACTATGCAGATTTCGACAATTCTTTTTTCAAATGAAAAGGTATCATAATGTTTAGATAGGTATTGTAGTTTGTTCAGAAATAATAATTTTGTATTGACTTTCAATTATTTTCTATTTTTTTAAGCTAGTTTTTTTATAATTAGTTACTTATTGTTATAACGATGAACCAAGACTTTCTTTCAGGTCCTCAACATTATGCCCTCAACAAAATGATTGGCAAAAATATACCCAGCTATTGGAAGTTTTGTCCTATTTAGACTATTTAGTTAGGAAAAAATAAAAATATATACTTAATGCGTAATCACACCCAGCCAATGAGACTGACATCGCTCATTGACTCTAAGCGAATGTTTTTTTTTCATCTTATGACTAAATGTACCAATTATAACAAGTTTTTTCACTGCTGGTTATTCTGATTAAGATAAGCCACCACTGATTTTATAATTTTTGGATATCGCACCTATTTAAGAAACAAAATTGTAGAGATTTTTAGTTTTTACACTCTTTCCCGCTACCCTCATATGGTCCATTCCAAAGAAAATATAAATTTTATTCATTCCTTTTATTACAATATTTGAGGAAAGAACTGTAGGCACATTATTGCAACTGGAATTATTAAAATCATTGCAAAGGAAAAGAGATGTGGGAAGTTTGATACAAAGCTGTCGTGACTTGGTCATACGTGAATTTTTAAATTAACCCTGGTAAACTTGATCAGCAAGCTGACTAGGTGTGTTCTCCTTTAGACCACAAGGATGATTAGTGCTGACTAGTAGGATGATGGTGAATTCTGTTGTCCATTAAGTCGGCCAAGAGTCGTTCACTCGGTGTTCAGGTGTTTGCAGACCAATAAGCTTGTTGTCAGTTTACTTT
The DNA here is from genome assembly GCA_035578175.1 of Catonia carolina. Lineage (NCBI taxonomy): Eukaryota > Metazoa > Arthropoda > Insecta > Hemiptera > Achilidae > Catonia > Catonia carolina. Next base: position 10,236,759 of record JAQMRL010000004.1, read on the forward strand.
TGCTCTTCTTACAAACACCATACAATTAAGATTTGTATGAGTGAGTTAACTTTAGTAGCAAGTGCAGATATGGACAACAGGTGTGTGGGTAAAGTAAGCCACAGTCTGTTTTTGAGCAGGCAGGTTTACCTTTAAGCAGATCATATGACTATATTTGCAATGCATTATGTAGGCCAGACAGTTGTTATTTTTTTGCATTTTGAAAGTTCACGTAACAGCTTTGTTGAGAGGGGGTAATTTACGAAGTCATTAGTATAGGATTTTATACTTTGTGAGCAGTGTTCATGTGGCTGTAATGCTTGTTGCAACCAGTATAAATTTGTTTGAACATCAAATATATGAATGCGCACATGGGAGTTTTAGATTAGGTTACTTAGTTAGATTAGGTTCATAGTAAAAAAGTGGCAGCCAGTGGAACTAAGCATTGGCACCACGAAGCTAGTATAATTTTTCTTCTTTCTCACATTCAATTCAAAATTGCCATAGAGTGAGTTGGTTGGCTTCATTTAATCAAAAACGGTGCTACTTGTAAAATAGTTTCGGAGTTGAAATTTTTCCTTCATGTGTACTCATGAAATAAACAAATGCCAAAACTTGCTAAAAACTGATTATCAACAGTGTTGCCAACTCCGTAGAATTTTCCTGGAAATGTTACTTACATCAAGAGGTTTTCAATAATTTTTGTAGGTACTCATAGCAAAACATTACTACATATTTTCTTATAAAAGAAAATGTACTCTCTGTCCAAAAATGTACCTTATGCCCAGAAATTATCTAAACCTTTTCCCCAATTTCATCAAAAACTGCAACTTCTGTAAATAGTTCCAACTAACAGTTATAGTATTTCAAATTTGTAGAATTTTGTTGCTACGCAAAAATGCATAACATTGCAAAATCTGAAAAATCTTTTGAATCACCTGTGTGGTCAAAAAAAATTAATCGTAATTTTTCTGAAAGTGTGATTAATTGATTTCATTAAGTCATAGCTTAATTTAATCAGGGTTGTTTGTTTCATTTTTATTGAAATTTAATTTTTTGATGATAATGCACTGTCAATCACTAATCACTAATCAATGTTTGTTGGCAAAAACAGAAATAAATTGGCCTAATGTAAATTTATTTATTTGTTTAATACTGTCTGTGTACAATAATTACAAGTATCTGTTCACAAATGCAAAGCCTGAGGACTATTAACATATAATAAACAAAATTGATTGTTGCTAACAATATTTTCTTAATGAGTTAAATAAATTAATGAAATCTTAAACTTATGTTATCTTAATCTTATACTTTTACAAAAGTAAGAATTACAGAACTAAAGATTAAAAACTATAAAGATTGTGTATTTTATAAACTAGTTTGTGAATTTGAACGTAAAATGTTCACACTGTGAAGGTTTGTATCGGCGGGATAAATTAGCTGAACACATGAAGTCATGTGAGGCATATCTTGCTTTGACTGCTGATAGTGACCATGTTGAACCTGTTGCAACTTTGGAGAAACACTCAAAGGCTAACCTTCCAACTCTGCATTTTGTGTCAGATTCTTTTAAGAGAAATTTATTGAAAGACATAAGACTTGATCAAGTCATGGAAGTAGCATTTCATGATCAGTGGATCATTTCATCAGGCTTCTCTAAAGAGGGGCAATGTGACAGGTCAGCAGTGACCAAGAGTGACGACTTTTTGGAAATTGTTAACAAACAATGGAAAAACAAGATTAGCCGAATTTTTACTAAGTGTCAGAAGAAAGGAAAGGCTGACAGAAGTGAAACAATGGCTGTTGAAGATGACAAAGTTAAAGTTGCAGCATACATAGAGGCCAATTATAGATTATCTTTGAAAGCGTTAAATCAGAGATTCCCAAACTGTGTGCCGCGAGGCCGGCTAAGTGAGCCGTGGAACTCATGGAAAATAAATTAAATTAAATTTAAACGGTCCAACAAAATAATGCCTTGCCGATGACTATAAGTAAGTATGTATAAGTATGATATAAGTACGTTTATATCAAGTACTTAAGTTTAATCAATGGCATAAAGTAATAGGTGTGCCGCGGCTATTGGCCGTTTTTTTTGTAGTGTGCTGCGAGAAAAAAAAGTTTGGGAAACACTGCGTTAGATACAGCTGAAAAGAAAAAATCTTTTGATTTCCTAATACATCTGTTAGTGGTGCACATTATGTGGTAACATGTCACAAATTATAGAAATAAGCAAGAATGAAACCAGTGAATTATAACGCTGATGTGTACGATTTAACCACTGTGTATTATTTTTTCCATGTATATTTTTTGTTTGTTTGAAGATGCGTATTTTCTGTATGTAAAATGTATAAATATTTTGTTTGTTTGAATATGAAGCTTACACAAGCCTAAGCTTGAGCGTAGGCTTAATCACTTTTTTAATTGTGATTGAAACATGTCAGGCTTAGCTGGGGAATCAAACCCAAGACTGTTTGGTTTACGAATCAGCAAGCTAATCGCTACACTGGGTGGCCAGCCAACACCTGATCATATTATTTTATTGTATTTTTTTGTATAGGCCTATTGTTTGGCTTGCAATTTTAGTATAAGATATTATTACTAGTTGTATATAGTAGCCATGTATTTATTGTATTGTTTATTTGTGTATGTTACAGACCGTCTTATGTTTTACAGAATTAAGTTAAGGCTTAATCACTTTTTAATTGTTTATACAAGTTTGTAAATGATTTATTTATTAATTAAAAAGTACCACAGCGGCAGCAACAAAAGGAGGAAAGGGTGTCACTGGATGTTACAAAGTAACGTTAAAAATTATGCAAAAGTGTTTTAAATAAAACATTATTTTTATGTAATGTTGCTATATAGTCTAACCTATCTGTTATATATTTATGTGTAATGCCTATTTTGCTTTATTTATTTATGTGTAATAATTTTTTAATGCTTTTCATTAAAGTAGTGTAGAAAAGCCAATTCTGGGAAGACCTTGACCTTTGACCCCGGGTCATGACCTTGACCTCGACCTTGACCCGCCACGTGTAAAAAAAAAAAAAAAAAAAAAAAAATCCCGCCAAAAAAAAAAAAAAAAAAAAAAAAACGCGCACGCGCGCGCACACACAAAAAATTTGGCAAAGTTCCAAACCCGATTTGCTCCGCAACGGCTGGACCGATTTTGATGCGGGCGGTACCCACGTGACCGGGAGATCGAGATCTACAAGATAAGCCCTAATCCGTAGCCGTATCCCCGATAGAACCCGAGATCGCTTGTAACACGTGACCCGGGGGGTCGGATCGACGAGGTTTAGGTGCGCGCAGGATCCGGGCGTTCCGTGGAACGCGTTACGTCCGGTTTCGGCCGTTAGGTTCTTTCGGGATCCGAAATATATAAATTTAGGAAATTTCGTTTCGGAACACCCTATACTTTGTTTTATTCGCATTGACGTCATCCGTTTTTTATCTGTGCACGCGCCGGACCATCGATCGGGATGATGCAACTTGTTTATTTGCAACTCTATTATTTTAAACGAGTCACGTTGCATGCGCGTGCCTTTCATTGACGTCATAAAACTTGTTATTGCAATTAATTTTTCTAGATGATGCAACTCTATTCTTTTAATTTTGGCAATGTCACATGTTGTTTGTTACGAGTCACGCTGCATGCGCGTGCCTTTCATTGACGTCATAAAACTTGTTATTGCAATTAAAGATGATGCAACGTGTTTACTTTGTTTATTTGCAGTGACGTCATCCGATTTTTATCTTTGTACGCGCCCGGCCATCGATCGGGATGATGCAACTTGTTTATTACAATTAATTTTTCTAGATGATGCAACATATCATCCGTTAAAGTCACGAGCCGTCGACTCAGCGATAAGGTGTTTGTTTCAATTTTTTAAAAAACCGTTGACGTCATACCGCTTGTTATTCTCATTATGTACACAGAACCGCAAACTCAGCGTTTCCAATGCATTAGCATAGGGAAATTATGTGTATAAAAGCGCGCCGATTTTCCCATCGAATCATAACTCTACTGCCAGTAGTATCCACTGCCAGTCTGCTGACGTCACAGTTCTTCTGATTCATCTCTACCTACCTACCGTTAATTGGATTCATCTCTACCTACCTACCGTTAATTGAAGGTGAGTTTTATTCTACTTTAAGCAATCAAATTGAACTTTAAATATTTTTAAATTTTAAAAGACTTTAGCACTTTTATGAAATATGCACTTTGAATCTTTTATAAAAATTAAAACCTAAAATCTGTTTATAAAATTATGACGTAGAACCTCGTACGAATTTTACGACGGGTAACACGTTGTCGGTACAGCAACAACACCAGTTTTAGCCGTTGTTGGAAAAACAACAACAACCGTAACAACACCAGTTTCAGTTACTATTATAAATACGAAATAACAATTTCCATACCTAAATTAAATTGTTCCAACCGCATGTCGGTAGTTTAGTAACGCATGTAAAACGCTCGTTCACTGAATATTTAGTCTGTTGTTTTAATCTGCAGCAACACAACAACCGATACCGAATTAAAAGTAGAATTAAATAAATTTGAACTTAAAATCTTCTTATAAAATTAATACTTTGACTAACGCATGTAAAACGCTCGTTCACTGAATATTTAGTCTGTTGTTTTAATCTGCAGCAACACAACAACCGATACCGAATTAAAAGTAGAATTAAATAAATTTGAACTTAAAATCTTCTTATAAAATTAATACTTTGACTAACGCATGTAAAACGCTTGCACACTGAATATTTAGTCTGTTGTTTTAATCTGCAGCAACAACAACCGATATCGACTTAAACGTAGAAGTAAATAAATTTGAACTTAAAATCTTCTTATTAAATTTAGACCTTGACTAGTCGAACTTAGAACGTAGTGGTATTAAAACGAGTCTCTAATGCGTGTTTCTGGTTTTGTTCTGTTTTAGTTTAAAATACCATCCGCCGCCACCCCCAGCAACAACAACAACCAACAACAACAACCAACAACAACAACCAACAACAACAACAACAACAACAACAAAATCAATTTGTTTGATCAACAGCTCATATTTAAAGGTTGGTCTTATTATAAATACCATACTGGAATAATAATTTACATACTAAAAATAAAGGGATATTTGTTTTAACCGCATGCGATGAGTTTAGCAAAGCGAATCCGAGTAAATATTTAATTTAGAAACCCTTGACGAGTCTCTAATGCGTGTTTCTGTTTTTGTTACGTTTCAGTTTAAAATCGACCTCACCACCGCCGCTACCACCACCATCGCCACCATCAACACCAACAACAACAAAATCGACCATCGCCACCGCCGCTACCACCATCACCGCCAACAACTAGTGTTACGCACAAGCCTTCATTTAAAGGTTAGCCTTATTTTAAAATACAATATTTGTACTAACTACATATGATTAGTTTTGCATTGTATGTAATACCGAATATTATATCATACTAATAAAGTTATTAATCAGTAGCCTTTACTATAATTATACCTAAAACTTAAAGTTTGAACTTACTGTAGTAACTAAGAGAGGCAATTTATATGCCAGTGTACCGTCGAGATCTTTGATAGACGATGAACCATCGTTTTTGTTTTACAGCAAGTATGCGGACATTGAGGGTAGTGCTCCCAAAAATACAAGGGAGGATTTGGGGACATAGGATCTGGGCTGGGGAGATGAAGGCGCTCCTCTTCGTGCCTGAGGCTGGGGATTGCATGTCGGCATGGGTGGACATGCATACCCTTCGGGAGCTGGGGTTGTACGAGGAATTCCATGCATACCTAGATTCCCTTCGATCTACAACCCCAAGGAAGACCCGGTCTAGGAGAAGAAGGAGAATGATGAAATAGGTAATTTTATTATTTAGATGTTATGAACTTGACGGTACGACATAGGAATAAAATTATACCTAAAACTTAAGACTTTGACTAGCTGACCTTAGAACGTAGTAGTATTAAAAATCGTTTTATATTTTCTGTTGACAGCATGATTTACGCTATAACAATATTCTTATGCGTTATAGCGTTACTGTTCATAGTACTGCTTTACCTGCTATACAAACCGAACGTCGTCAGATGTTCGGTATGTTTGGATAGAGTACCTAACCGAGTGCTGCTACCATGCCGGCATGTGACATGCACAGTGTGTTGGTCGCAGCTGCGGCATTGTCCCAAGTGTAGGAAACGGATTGAAGGAAATATAACAATCTTCCTGTGAGGTTAGTAGTTTTATCGTGTAGCAATACGAAAAAAGTAAATACATCCTGAACGACCGCTGTTACAACGTGTTATTTGTTTCAGAATCCTAGGCGGAGACGAGAAATAAGTTGACGGACCAACGGAGAGGCAACGAGCGGTTGATAATTATTGAAAGGTAAGATGGAAACAGAACTTGTAACTAAATTTACAACACCATAATTATTTGCAGGTTAGAGTTGTCGACGTAAATTTTGACTGTTTTGTTTAGTAAACTATTAATATGTAACCTAATGATCATTGCAAAAACGGTAACGTAACTTCTTTGTTTATCGCCTTGCAGGATGAATAGCCAAAGCAATAACACAATTGTTTGTCGACATGACGGTCTGCATAGGGTCAATATGGTTATTTGCCCCTATGACAAGTCGCACGTTATTGAACCTGGCAGGCTGATGAGACATCTGTACCGTTGCTCCCGTAACCACCGTGAGTCCGATTTGGTTGTATGTAAATACAACTGTACCCACCTCATCGAGGAGAAGGAGATGTCGCGACATCTGGAAGAGTGTCCCGATTCCTGGAAGAAACACTGTAGCATCAGGCAGGGAATACGGTTCGAAGCCGAGTTAATGCATATCCAGATGCCACCGTCGGCTGAGAATTGGGAGAAGGAGATGTCGCGACATCCTGCAGAATCCGAGGCGGGGATATAAAATAAGGTGACGGACCAACGGAGAGGCATCGACCAGTTGATAACTATTGAAAGGTAAGATGGAAACAGAACTTGTAACCAAATTTACAACACCAGAATTATTTGCAGGTTAGAGTTGACGACGCAAATTTTGGTTTATTTTCAGGATGTCAGCATTCAGCACCCGATACCTTGATTGCCCGTTCAGGAGGCATCACCTGTTCACACCCAAGGACCTGATACGACACACCGTCCACTGTTGGAAGGAGAACGGGAGGCCTGACCGTATAAAGTGCATATTTAACAAGGAGCATTATATAGAGCCGCACTTATGGACGCGTCACATCACCAAGGAGTGTATGTATTCCTGGGCGATCCTAGACGAATTACCATTGGATGGCGATGAAGAGCTCCAATCATATGTAAATATACAGATTATATAAATTAGCTGTAAGTAGGTTACTGTTCATAGTCGTTACAGAATGGCAATATGACTTGCGATTTCAGCGCAGAGATGGATAGGGGGTATTACAGGACTCTAAGATCACATTACGACGAAGACACATGCAAGTTCAACAGTCAATACCGATTGCAGACCTGCTACGAGAGGAACAACAGAGCTTCACACGTAAACCACGTATTACTGTAAGCCTACGCGATGTGTGAATTTTGCGATAGACGCTAGTAATCGTTTATTTCATTGTTGCAGGCGTCTACGAAAGGAGGAAGAGTACCGCAGGAGACTAATACGGTTTCGGAAAGAGCTGCTGGAACTACAACACAGAATTCTAGTCTATTCGACCCGGAAGACCTTCGAACGCATGTCCCTCTGAATTCTTCCTCGGAAGGAGCCATTTACAGCGACAACTGGCGGATAAGCTGCGTACTAGGCGACATCGAGTGTTCGGAGGAATTCTACGGTATAATCCAGGGCACGTTCCCACAAGCCTTCGCTCATTACCTCGATCCGCTAGAGCTGCTGCTAGAATTTCCTTCGCCTATTTCGTTCGCCGCCTTGGCAGATTCGCTCAAAGACTACGTAGACAGCCTTGTGTTCGACATCAACCATGTTTGTAAAAATGGTACTGCTGAGCCGTAGGATGATGGATGCCGATAAACCGGACCTCGAAAGATGCGGCTTGATCCACTGCTCAGACTCCAATCGCGCAACTTGTAAAGAATGCGGATGGCGGATCTCTTCCGATACCACTCTACTACACGCGAGTAAAAATCACATCCTCTCGAGTCCGGAATGTAGTTTAGGCAAAGAAGTAATGGAATGTTACAGATTTTTTCAAGACGTCGCAGAAGTCTCCGAAATAATATTTGAAGAAACATTTGAGAAGTGGCCTCATGAATCTCCTCGGGTGAGCGACCTCGTAAAATCAGGGTTCTACTATACGGGTATACTAGACGTCACTGCATGTATCGAATGCGGCGTAGAGCTATATCAATGGAGAGTCGACGACGATCCAGACACCGAACATAGGAAGGCTTCGCCATATTGCCCGTTAGTAAATAGAAGAAAAACTCACAAGAGAAGAAGCCGAAGGTGATCGATGTAGGCTTCTTCATATTGTCAGTTGTTAAATAAAAAAACTCTAAGGCTGTAATATTTAATTAATAAATGTATATATTAAAAATAACGTCTGTTCCTTTCAAAATCCTTCTTTAACCTAGATATAAGCAGTGTCGCTCTCAGTGCAACGCACGATGAGCTTTAGAAGTGGTATAGCGCGCGAGCTTCACAAGCAAGCCCGTAGGAACTATTCCACCGTAAACGTAGAGCTGACACATGGTCAGAAAATTGAATGACTGAGTCATTTAAGAGCTGAAGAGGTAGAGGTGTAAAAGACACTAATCAGATTTATATTCTCTGTAAGTAAAGAATGTCATTATACAGCCAGACCTTATGGTGAATGATGTGATGGTATCATTTGCGGAGTGGAAGATATGTGATTTTCAGAGGGCTCGGCTTGCTGATAAGCATACTTTTCCACTCGGTGAGGAAGGCAACTGTAAAACATCTCACTCCTCGTTTTACTTAGTAAAACAGGAAAAAAGCTGCGCAGCTAGCAGGAATAAGCAGGAAAAAGCTGCGCAGCTAGCAGGAAAAAGCTGCGCAGCTAGCAGGAAAAAGCTGCGCAGCTAGCAGGAATAAGCAGGAATAAGCTGCGCAGCTAGCAGGAATAAGCAGGAAAAAGCTGCGCAGCTAGCAGGAAAAAGCTGGAAAAAGCTGCGCAGCTAGCAGGAATAAGCAGGAAAAAGCTGCGCAGCTAGCAGGAAAAAGCTGGAAAAAGCTGCGCAGCTAGCAGGAATAAGCAGGAAAAAGCTGCGCAGCTAGCAGGAAAAAGCAGGAATAAGCTGCGCAGCTTTTTCCTGCTTATTCCTGCTAGCTGCGCAGCTTTTTCCAGCTTTTTCCTGCTAGCTGCGCAGCTTTTTCCTGCTTATTCCTGCTAGCTGCGCAGCTTTTTCCAGCTTTTTCCTGCTAGCTGCGCAGCTTTTTCCTGCTTATTCCTGCTAGCTGCGCAGCTTTTTCCAGCTTTTTCCTGCTAGCTGCGCAGCTTTTTCCTGCTTATTCCTGCTAGCTGCGCAGCTTATTCCTGCTTATTCCTGTTAGCTGCGCTGCTTTTTCCTGCTAGCTGCGCAGCTTTTTCCTGCTTATTCCTGCTAGCTGCGCAGCTTTTTTCCTGTTTTACTAAGTAAAACGAGGAGTGAGATGTTTTACAGTTGCCTTCCTCACCGAGTGGAAAAGTATGCTTATCAGCAAGCCGAGCCCTCTGAAAATCACATATCTTCCACTCCGCAAATGATACCATCACATCATTCACCATAAGGTCTGGCTGTATAATGACATTCTTTACTTACAGAGAATATAAATCTGATTAGTGTCTTTTACACCTCTACCTCTTCAGCTCTTAAATGACTCAGTCATTCAATTTTCTGACCATGTGTCAGCTCTACGTTTACGGTGGAATAGTTCCTACGGGCTTGCTTGTGAAGCTCGCGCGCTATACCACTTCTAAAGCTCATCGTGCGTTGCACTGAGAGCGACACTGCTTATATCTAGGTTAAAGAAGGATTTTGAAAGGAACAGACGTTATTTTTAATATATACATTTATTAATTAAATATTACAGCCTTAGAGTTTTTTTATTTAACAACTGACAATATGAAGAAGCCTACATCGATCACCTTCGGCTTCTTCTCTTGTGAGTTTTTCTTCTATTTACTAACGGGCAATATGGCGAAGCCTTCCTATGTTCGGTGTCTGGATCGTCGTCGACTCTCCATTGATATAGCTCTACGCCGCATTCGATACATGCAGTGACGTCTAGTATACCCGTATAGTAGAACCCTGATTTTACGAGGTCGCTCACCCGAGGAGATTCATGAGGCCACTTCTCAAATGTTTCTTCAAATATTATTTCGGAGACTTCTGCGACGTCTTGAAAAAATCTGTAACATTCCATTACTTCTTTGCCTAAACTACATTCCGGACTCGAGAGGATGTGATTTTTACTCGCGTGTAGTAGAGTGGTATCGGAAGAGATCCGCCATCCGCATTCTTTACAAGTTGCGCGATTGGAGTCTGAGCAGTGGATCAAGCCGCATCTTTCGAGGTCCGGTTTATCGGCATCCATCATCCTACGGCTCAGCAGTACCATTTTTACAAACATGGTTGATGTCGAACACAAGGCTGTCTACGTAGTCTTTGAGCGAATCTGCCAAGGCGGCGAACGAAATAGGCGAAGGAAATTCTAGCAGCAGCTCTAGCGGATCGAGGTAATGAGCGAAGGCTTGTGGGAACGTGCCCTGGATTATACCGTAGAATTCCTCCGAACACTCGATGTCGCCTAGTACGCAGCTTATCCGCCAGTTGTCGCTGTAAATGGCTCCTTCCGAGGAAGAATTCAGAGGGACATGCGTTCGAAGGTCTTCCGGGTCGAATAGACTAGAATTCTGTGTTGTAGTTCCAGCAGCTCTTTCCGAAACCGTATTAGTCTCCTGCGGTACTCTTCCTCCTTTCGTAGACGCCTGCAACAATGAAATAAACGATTACTAGCGTCTATCGCAAAATTCACACATCGCGTAGGCTTACAGTAATACGTGGTTTACGTGTGAAGCTCTGTTGTTCCTCTCGTAGCAGGTCTGCAATCGGTATTGACTGTTGAACTTGCATGTGTCTTCGTCGTAATGTGATCTTAGAGTCCTGTAATACCCCCTATCCATCTCTGCGCTGAAATCGCAAGTCATATTGCCATTCTGTAACGACTATGAACAGTAACCTACTTACAGCTAATTTATATAATCTGTATATTTACATATGATTGGAGCTCTTCATCGCCATCCAATGGTAATTCGTCTAGGATCGCCCAGGAATACATACACTCCTTGGTGATGTGACGCGTCCATAAGTGCGGCTCTATATAATGCTCCTTGTTAAATATGCACTTTATACGGTCAGGCCTCCCGTTCTCCTTCCAACAGTGGACGGTGTGTCGTATCAGGTCCTTGGGTGTGAACAGGTGATGCCTCCTGAACGGGCAATCAAGGTATCGGGTGCTGAATGCTGACATCCTGAAAATAAACCAAAATTTGCGTCGTCAACTCTAACCTGCAAATAATTCTGGTGTTGTAAATTTGGTTACAAGTTCTGTTTCCATCTTACCTTTCAATAGTTATCAACTGGTCGATGCCTCTCCGTTGGTCCGTCACCTTATTTTATATCCCCGCCTCGGATTCTGCAGGATGTCGCGACATCTCCTTCTCCCAATTCTCAGCCGACGGTGGCATCTGGATATGCATTAACTCGGCTTCGAACCGTATTCCCTGCCTGATGCTACAGTGTTTCTTCCAGGAATCGGGACACTCTTCCAGATGTCGCGACATCTCCTTCTCCTCGATGAGGTGGGTACAGTTGTATTTACATACAACCAAATCGGACTCACGGTGGTTACGGGAGCAACGGTACAGATGTCTCATCAGCCTGCCAGGTTCAATAACGTGCGACTTGTCATAGGGGCAAATAACCATATTGACCCTATGCAGACCGTCATGTCGACAAACAATTGTGTTATTGCTTTGGCTATTCATCCTGCAAGGCGATAAACAAAGAAGTTACGTTACCGTTTTTGCAATGATCATTAGGTTACATATTAATAGTTTACTAAACAAAACAGTCAAAATTTACGTCGACAACTCTAACCTGCAAATAATTATGGTGTTGTAAATTTAGTTACAAGTTCTGTTTCCATCTTACCTTTCAATAATTATCAACCGCTCGTTGCCTCTCCGTTGGTCCGTCAACTTATTTCTCGTCTCCGCCTAGGATTCTGAAACAAATAACACGTTGTAACAGCGGTCGTTCAGGATGTATTTACTTTTTTCGTATTGCTACACGATAAAACTACTAACCTCACAGGAAGATTGTTATATTTCCTTCAATCCGTTTCCTACACTTGGGACAATGCCGCAGCTGCGACCAACACACTGTGCATGTCACATGCCGGCATGGTAGCAGCACTCGGTTAGGTACTCTATCCAAACATACCGAACATCTGACGACGTTCGGTTTGTATAGCAGGTAAAGCAGTACTATGAACAGTAACGCTATAACGCATAAGAATATTGTTATAGCGTAAATCATGCTGTCAACAGAAAATATAAAACGATTTTTAATACTACTACGTTCTAAGGTCAGCTAGTCAAAGTCTTAAGTTTTAGGTATAATTTTATTCCTATGTCGTACCGTCAAGTTCATAACATCTAAATAATAAAATTACCTATTTCATCATTCTCCTTCTTCTCCTAGACCGGGTCTTCCTTGGGGTTGTAGATCGAAGGGAATCTAGGTATGCATGGAATTCCTCGTACAACCCCAGCTCCCGAAGGGTATGCATGTCCACCCATGCCGACATGCAATCCCCAGCCTCAGGCACGAAGAGGAGCGCCTTCATCTCCCCAGCCCAGATCCTATGTCCCCAAATCCTCCCTTGTATTTTTGGGAGCACTACCCTCAATGTCCGCATACTTGCTGTAAAACAAAAACGATGGTTCATCGTCTATCAAAGATCTCGACGGTACACTGGCATATAAATTGCCTCTCTTAGTTACTACAGTAAGTTCAAACTTTAAGTTTTAGGTATAATTATAGTAAAGGCTACTGATTAATAACTTTATTAGTATGATATAATATTCGGTATTACATACAATGCAAAACTAATCATATGTAGTTAGTACAAATATTGTATTTTAAAATAAGGCTAACCTTTAAATGAAGGCTTGTGCGTAACACTAGTTGTTGGCGGTGATGGTGGTAGCGGCGGTGGCGATGGTCGATTTTGTTGTTGTTGGTGTTGATGGTGGCGATGGTGGTGGTAGCGGCGGTGGTGAGGTCGATTTTAAACTGAAACGTAACAAAAACAGAAACACGCATTAGAGACTCGTCAAGGGTTTCTAAATTAAATATTTACTCGGATTCGCTTTGCTAAACTCATCGCATGCGGTTAAAACAAATATCCCTTTATTTTTAGTATGTAAATTATTATTCCAGTATGGTATTTATAATAAGACCAACCTTTAAATATGAGCTGTTGATCAAACAAATTGATTTTGTTGTTGTTGTTGTTGTTGTTGTTGGTTGTTGTTGTTGGTTGTTGTTGTTGGTTGTTGTTGTTGCTGGGGGTGGCGGCGGATGGTATTTTAAACTAAAACAGAACAAAACCAGAAACACGCATTAGAGACTCGTTTTAATACCACTACGTTCTAAGTTCGACTAGTCAAGGTCTAAATTTAATAAGAAGATTTTAAGTTCAAATTTATTTACTTCTACGTTTAAGTCGATATCGGTTGTTGTTGCTGCAGATTAAAACAACAGACTAAATATTCAGTGTGCAAGCGTTTTACATGCGTTAGTCAAAGTATTAATTTTATAAGAAGATTTTAAGTTCAAATTTATTTAATTCTACTTTTAATTCGGTATCGGTTGTTGTGTTGCTGCAGATTAAAACAACAGACTAAATATTCAGTGAACGAGCGTTTTACATGCGTTAGTCAAAGTATTAATTTTATAAGAAGATTTTAAGTTCAAATTTATTTAATTCTACTTTTAATTCGGTATCGGTTGTTGTGTTGCTGCAGATTAAAACAACAGACTAAATATTCAGTGAACGAGCGTTTTACATGCGTTACTAAACTACCGACATGCGGTTGGAACAATTTAATTTAGGTATGGAAATTGTTATTTCGTATTTATAATAGTAACTGAAACTGGTGTTGTTACGGTTGTTGTTGTTTTTCCAACAACGGCTAAAACTGGTGTTGTTGCTGTACCGACAACGTGTTACCCGTCGTAAAATTCGTACGAGGTTCTACGTCATAATTTTATAAACAGATTTTAGGTTTTAATTTTTATAAAAGATTCAAAGTGCATATTTCATAAAAGTGCTAAAGTCTTTTAAAATTTAAAAATATTTAAAGTTCAATTTGATTGCTTAAAGTAGAATAAAACTCACCTTCAATTAACGGTAGGTAGGTAGAGATGAATCCAATTAACGGTAGGTAGGTAGAGATGAATCAGAAGAACTGTGACGTCAGCAGACTGGCAGTGGATACTACTGGCAGTAGAGTTATGATTCGATGGGAAAATCGGCGCGCTTTTATACACATAATTTCCCTATGCTAATGCATTGGAAACGCTGAGTTTGCGGTTCTGTGTACATAATGAGAATAACAAGCGGTATGACGTCAACGGTTTTTTAAAAAATTGAAACAAACACCTTATCGCTGAGTCGACGGCTCGTGACTTTAACGGATGATATGTTGCATCATCTAGAAAAATTAATTGTAATAAACAAGTTGCATCATCCCGATCGATGGCCGGGCGCGTACACAGATAAAAATCGGATGACGTCACTGCAAATAAACAAAGTAAACACGTTGCATCATCTTTAATTGCAATAACAAGTTTTATGACGTCAATGAAAGGCACGCGCATGCAGCGTGACTCGTAACAAACAACATGTGACATTGCCAAAATTAAAAGAATAGAGTTGCATCATCTAGAAAAATTAATTGCAATAACAAGTTTTATGACGTCAATGAAAGGCACGCGCATGCAACGTGACTCGTTTAAAATAATAGAGTTGCAAATAAACAAGTTGCATCATCCCGATCGATGGTCCGGCGCGTGCACAGATAAAAAACGGATGACGTCAATGCGAATAAAACAAAGTATAGGGTGTTCCGAAACGAAATTTCCTAAATTTATATATTTCGGATCCCGAAAGAACCTAACGGCCGAAACCGGACGTAACGCGTTCCACGGAACGCCCGGATCCTGCGCGCACCTAAACCTCGTCGATCCGACCCCCCGGGTCACGTGTTACAAGCGATCTCGGGTTCTATCGGGGATACGGCTACGGATTAGGGCTTATCTTGTAGATCTCGATCTCCCGGTCACGTGGGTACCGCCCGCATCAAAATCGGTCCAGCCGTTGCGGAGCAAATCGGGTTTGGAACTTTGCCAAATTTTTTGTGTGTGCGCGCGCGTGCGCGTTTTTTTTTTGGCGGGATTTTTTTTTTTTTTTTTTTTTTTTTTTTTTTTTTTGCACGTGGCGGGTTTTTTTTTTTTTTTTTTTTTGCACGTGGCGGGTCAAGGTCGAGGTCAAGGTCATGACCCGGGGTCAAAGGTCAAGGTCTTCCCAGAATTGGCTTTTCTACACTACTCATTAAGTTGTTAGCTAGTTATGTTTTAATAGGTAAAAACTAGAAAAATGCTAATTTTTTGTTAATCATTTTGTTTTCAAAAATTATTTTACTTCTGCTATAAAAAAGTTATTACTAGAATATAAAAACTTTCCAAACTGCAGAAGTTACTGTTTATGCACCAGGATGTAAACCAGTAGTTAAATTATGAAACCAGCACTAAAGTAGCAGTTTGTTTCTTGATATCAAGATAGCTTCCAACACTGTGGATCACCCTATACTAATCAGTAAATTGGAAGCGACTGGCATTAGGGACTCACCAATAGAATGGTTCAAGTCATTTTTTTTCTATTAAAAATGTACGGTACATCATAATATTTTTTTTAATTTACAGAAATTTTAAAATTTTCTATTGTTAATGAAATTATATTATTATTGATATTTATGAAAATCTAATTGAATTTATCATTTTTATTTTGTTTTTTAAATCTGTAGTCAACGTGGGAGTAGTTAACTTTAAATTTATTGTATTTTATTCTGAATGAAAATTTTCCTACGTTGATAATAAAATTATACATTATTTTAAATTATCTTTAAGTAAAATTTTAGTTAATAAATTGATTACAACAATTTTAAAGATGGTAGAAAGTGGAAATATAAAGAAATTTATTAGTTTACGTTAATGTAATATTTAGGCTCAAATTGAAGAGAAAATTCAGTTCTATAATGTGTAGTATTTACCAAATTTTCTTTATTTCTTGTTCTGAACATTAAAAATTAATTATGAAATAAAACAACATGATTAGGCCTATATGTTTAAAAATATCAAATTAGTAATAACTACTAATACATATAAAATAGATAGAATATTATAAAATAAAATGTAGTAATAATAATAATGAGTTATTTTCTATTGCTTATCCAAAATTGTACTCTTTCACAGCTACAGATACTGCAGATTCCACAATTCTATAAGTTACATGTTTAGACTTGTTGCAATACCTCCAAATAACACTGTGTAAACTTTGTATTGCTATCTACATTTGATGGACAGACTTGTGGACATTTATTACTTTCTACATATGATGAACCAGCTTGTGGTTCAGTTTCCATTTTTATTACTTTCTGTTTTTGATTCGATCTTTTTTGTACTTTCACATTAGGTTTTTGAACAGTTATTTGTTTATGTGGCATTATGAAAATTTAAAATATGGAGAAGTAGAATATAAAAAACACAATAAATATAATAAGTTCACAAATAATTACCAAACCATTGTAATCAACACTAACAAAAACTACCACGTCATAACCTAACTTTTACACATCTGAACACGGCCACTTACACTGCGCACTAACTAATTATATATAACTACAAAATAGTGTCTGAAATAAAGTAACTAATAAACTTATTTTATTTTTCGGTTATTTCTTAAGTTCGTAACAATAAATAAGTTGTTTATATTATTCAAACGCCACGTTGCACATTACGACAAAATTGCATTTGTTTAGACAATACTGCTTTGTCTATCGATATGAGATCGATCCTGTGTTATCGAATTTGAGCAGTTTTGGTATTTTCTATATATCGATAATAATATATCAACAAAGCGCGAATTTCAAACTTATGGTTTCAGCTTTCTCATGGTTACGTGAATAGAGTTACGGTAATTCAAAACTGGACAACTTTTCTTACTCCGAGGGCTCATAAATGATGCGACATAGGTAAAGAAAATTGATTTTTTGCGTACTTATATTTTGCGAACTAAAATAAAAATTACAGCGTTTTATTCAGAAAAAATGGACAAAATGATGTTTTGATAGAAAATATTTAATTTGCCCAATTCTGGGTCAACTACTCCGTAACGTAATCCTTGTACCCTATTTATGTAGGCCTATAACTATTTATAATAACGTAATAATTTTTATAGTAGTTATTAGTATTTAAGTAATTAATTTTTTTTCTGTATACTCCTATGCGCGACCAGAACTCTTTATGAAGAAGAGTTTTTGTGTAGGCCTATAAGTTATTTAGTTAAAAATATTCTATACTTGTACAGCTTAGTTTAGTTTAGTAATAAATCGTAAAATATATGTAACTAAATAAAATAAATTAATAGATACGTTAGTAGAACCTTATAATGAGCTGATGATTGAGACCAAATCTTTGAAAATGTGTCCTGGTGTATTAACAATATATTCCGCTACTAAAGAACTATTATAATCATAGTTGTGTTTAAAAAAATCTGCTTTGATCATATTTCGTATAAAAAATAAAAGATCTGAAGAACTGAATGACTTTGTAATTTTCCTCTTTCCATTTAAATGTTTTCCTATAATATTTTCAGGGCACCGAAGAATGATTTATTCTTACTATGTTAACCTGGCGACAGTGGATGTTCTGTGAATTATTTTTTAAGATTTGATTTTTATTGTGGGTCCATAGACCACATCCAATTCCTGTTAGGGGCGTACGTAGATAAAAGGAGGTTATAGGGTGCCCAGATACCCCTCGAAATGTAAAAAAAGAAAAACTTATTATAATGATTAGTAAATTTTACCAATAGCAGAAAATCTACCAAGTTAAATTAAATAACCAACTAAATTAATTTAAACTTGCGTCGCTTAACGAACTTTTTTAATATTGGTTATTTATTCAAATCATTGTAAAATCACCCTTTGTTTCAAGGTCGTTTGGGTTTGGCTGTACTCGGCTTTTTAGGTCATGTATAAAAACACCCACCACTATAATAAAAAATGGTGTAAGGGGCTCGTTCTTCTGCACCAAAAAGAGTTTCGAGCGATCAAAATCGGCAAATGCTTCTGCCAGGAATGGTCGGTAAGGTCCGACAGGCAATGGATGACAACCGGTTCACAAAACAAATTTTTGAAACACTAAACAGTAGACCTAAGTTGTCGGATAAATGGTTTAAAGAAGTCAGAAATAGCCTAATATTGAAAAAACCGGAATAAACCGGAAAACTAAATGAACTGAACCAAATTCAGACAGCTAATTACGGACTTTAAGAGCTTCCATGAAGAGCAAAAACGGAACATCATATGGACAGAAGAAAGGAGAAAAGCCTACAGTGACCTAATGCTGAGAATGTGAGCTTCCGGAAACATCTAGTCACCTCACGTGGTGTAAAATTGGCTCAATACGAGGGGAAAAAGTACTGGGTTGGAAATTATAAGTTGAAACTTCCTTTGAAAAAATGAAGGGTTTTAATTTTTGTAGCATTTTGAGGAAATATAAGAATTATTACAGTACGTCAGAACCCACGTCTCCGAACGAAATTTTTATCTACGCCACCGATTCCTGTTATAATTTTAAAGTATGGATCTGTAAGCGTTTTCATCTCTACTAACTTCTGCCCTAATTAAGAACATGATTTTGTCACTCTGAAAATAAACATATTGTGTAAAATTAAGGCCTACTCCCACGACGCTAGTTTACTAGCTGCCAGTACTAGCGGGACGTACTAGCGTGTCGGCGACGGTTCACATGACACTAGTTTACCAGCTGCTAGTACTAGCAGCTTATTAGTAACTAGCATAGTTTCCAAACGTTCACACCGAGCTAGTTTACTAGCGCTAGTAAAATCAAACATGTTCAAAGTCACTAGCTGCTAGTAAACTAGCGTCGTGATTATAGCCCTTTACTTACACATTCAACCAAATACTCGTAAGTTACACAAAGGCGACAGAAGTGCCTGCCGCTTAGGAAACTGTAATAACTTCTAACGCTTGCTTTCCCTACACAATCGTAAGTACAGTGATTTTTTTAGTCCTGTTACCTAATTGATAATGTCTAGTAATTTTTTTCTAAGAAAGGGAAATTTTGTTTTGTGACACGAAGTTGGTAGCGCTACTCAACCGGTATAGATACGGTAGTGTGAGTTGATTCTCCTTGAGTTGTGTAAAATTTTGTGCCGTTTCCAGTCGTGTTACGAACAGAATGTCTTTTACCCTAGAACAACGGGTTTTCATTCTTGAACAATATTTTGCTACGAAATCGTACGCGAGTGTAAAAGAATCATTTCAAATTAAATTTGTTGGTGTCCTCCACCGGAAAACGTCAATTTTTAGGCTGACAAACCGATTTCGAGAGACAGATAGTGTTTGCGACAGAAAACGTAGTGGTCGACCAACTCTCTTGACAGATAACGTTTCAGAGAATGTGAAAACAAGGTTGCTCATTTCTCCACGGAAAAGTTTACAGGAGTGAAGAAGTGAAGTATACAGGAATATTGTGCGCCAATTTGTGTCCCTCCTTGAACATCAAGAACGTTATTACTGGTTTTGGCAAGACGGCGCTACATGCCACACGTCTCGAGAAACCATGGATTTTCTGTAAGAGTTCTTTGGTGGTCGAATAAATAACAAGGGCTTATGGCCTCCAAGATCCTCAGACCTCACATCTCCTGACTGCTTTCTGTAGGGCTACATTAAGTCCGAGGCCTTCAAAAACAATCCTCACACTATTGATGAACTTAAATCCATATTAATCATGAATGTTTCTAAAGCAACTCTTAAACATACTTCTGCTAATATACTGAAAAGAGTCCAAGCGTGCGTATAACCGCAAGGGGTGGGCATTTTGAGCATATTTTTTAACAATTATGTAAATAATATAGCTGTTATTAAATCTGTTTTGTAAGTAAATAAATTTTATTATTAAACCTGCATTTCCTTTTTATAAATTACATTACAAATTAGGTAACAGGACTAAAAAAACATCCTGTAGTACTACAGTATATCACTAATATAAGTTTTACCTTTTTATTAATAATGAAAGCGA
Source organism: Catonia carolina (assembly GCA_035578175.1). Lineage (NCBI taxonomy): Eukaryota > Metazoa > Arthropoda > Insecta > Hemiptera > Achilidae > Catonia > Catonia carolina. Next base: position 10,257,150 of record JAQMRL010000004.1, read on the forward strand.
AACTTACATTAATTACTTTCAAAATGTTACAATTTTCGCCGGTTATTTAAGTTACAAAAAGAACTATCATTCCATTATAAAATTAGTTTCTCTGCTAAAAATATTTTCGTGTCAAAATTATAACGTTTTTGTCACTTAAAAAAATGTAGCATTTCGTTAAAATTAAAACAAAAATTGCCGCACTTCATGGTACCAAGACGCTTTCGAATAAACTAAATTTCTACTAAGCCGTAAAGCCACAAAAACCTCATTTTCGGGACTGCCTGAGACATTAAATAATGTTATTATGAGCTGCCACGGAACAGGTGTAAATGCCTGGCACGGATGAGCGTAATTTATCAGCCAAAGATCGTTCCCGCCTATCGCTGTGCTTTGTTACAGCAAACAGGAGTATACCAGTAGCGGGCTTTTTGGCGCTTAATAAAACCTAAAACATGTAAGTACAAAGGTCGCTTTTAATTGAAAACACGAAAATAAACAAAGATTGTACAGCCCAACCCCGTGACTAAACGGTTAGTGGTGTCAGTCGTCAGCTGTTGTGAAACAGAGGTCCCGGGTTACAATCGCGGCTCGGGTCTGGGCTGTGGGAGTAGGATCAAAATGCAATTCACCGATATCCCCAACATTGAAAAATATATAGATAAAAAAATACAGTAGTCACTATTAACCTAGAATGTTGATGCGACTTTTAAAAAAATTGTACTGTAGCCTACTCTAAAATAATACACAAAATAGTACTACATAACATGTTAGCCCAGCCTATATCAGTTGACACGATAGGTTTATATCAGTAGCAGAATCAACTAGCGTTGCTTATTAAAAACGATTCCTTTACTACGGTAATTTTAAATATTCTTACGTTATAAACACACGAAATTATGTACAGTAAACTCTCTGTATTCGTGGGGGTTATGTTCCGGTAATTCGCCGAGAATAAGGAATACATACAAAAACCGCGAATACGGAAGTTGAATTAGTAAATTAATAAGCAATGCCTATACATAATACCTACAAACATACTGTAGCGTAGATAATAATATGTTATTTATATAAACATACATACTCACCAGTTTTAAAACCAGCGACTCGATGTTTCGTAGGTACTGTATTTATGTACGTAATAAAAGCAAGTTATTCAGGAATGATGTACAGAACATTTTACCTTCATGATCATCTTTATCATGCATTTTATAATCGTTTTCAAATTCTTTTTCATTCGGAACAAACAGCGAGTATTGAATTTACCTCACCGCGAATACCGAAAACTGTAACAAAAAATGGAACCGCGAATACGGAGAGTTGATTGTATAATAGGCCATCAAGAGAATGTATTTTTTCTTTTTTAAATTTAAAAACAGCGAATATTGAATTTAGTTCACCGCGAATACCGAAAACGGTAACAAAAAATGGAACCGCGAATACGGAGTGTTGATTGTATAATAGGCCATCAAGAGAATGTATTTTTTCTTTTTTAAATTTAAAAACTTCAAAACTAGTCTCAAAAAGCTGCAATTTCGTATAAACTGTTTCGAATAATCGAGTCACTATTGCAGTTGAATTAAATATAAAATAAACTTAAATAAAATATAAATAATACTTATATAAATATAAAGAAGACAGACTTAAATATAAATAAGATAAACGAAAGTTATAATAAGTAATAAGATAAACGAACGGTTTATATAGATTTAATACAATTCTGACCAGTTATATAGATTCAATCTAATTCTGACCGCGTCTATATATACACGATACAATTCTGGCCGACCGGGTCAGGATTGTATAACAGTCCTGGCCGGGTCAGAATTGTATCGTTTCCATAACTATATATATAGTTATGGAAACGATACAATTCTGACCCGGCCAGGACTGTTATACAATCCTGACCCGGTCGGCCAGAATTGTATCGTGTATATATAGACGCGGTCAGAATTAGATTGAATCTATATAACTGGTCAGAATTGTATTAAATCTATATAAACCGTTCGTTTATCTTATTACTTATTATAACTTTCGTTTATCTTATTTATATTTAAGTCTGTCTTCTTTATATTTATATAAGTATTATTTATATTTTATTTAAGTTTATTTTATATTTAATTCAACTGCAATAGTGACTCGATTATTCGAAACAGTTTATACGAAATTGCAGCTTTTTGAGACTAGTTTTGAAGTTTTTAAATTTAAAAAAGAAAAAATACATTCTCTTGATGGCCTATTATACAATCAACACTCCGTATTCGCGGTTCCATTTTTTGTTACCGTTTTCGGTATTCGCGGTGAACTAAATTCAATATTCGCTGTTTTTAAATTTAAAAAAGAAAAAATACATTCTCTTGATGGCCTATTATACAATCAACTCTCCGTATTCGCGGTTCCATTTTTTGTTACAGTTTTCGGTATTCGCGGTGAGGTAAATTCAATACTCGCTGTTTGTTCCGAATGAAAAAGAATTTGAAAACGATTATAAAATGCATGATAAAGATGATCATGAAGGTAAAATGTTCTGTACATCATTCCTGAATAACTTGCTTTTATTACGTACATAAATACAGTACCTACGAAACATCGAGTCGCTGGTTTTAAAACTGGTGAGTATGTATGTTTATATAAATAACATATTATTATCTACGCTACAGTATGTTTGTAGGTATTATGTATAGGCATTGCTTATTAATTTACTAATTCAACTTCCGTATTCGCGGTTTTTGTATGTATTCCTTATTCTCGGCGAATTACCGGAACATAACCCCCACGAATACAGAGAGTTTACTGTACATAATTTCGTGTGTTTATAACGTAAGAATATTTAAAATTACCGTAGTAAAGGAATCGTTTTTAATAAGCAACGCTAGTTGATTCTGCTACTGATATAAACCTATCGTGTCAACTGATATAGGCTGGGCTAACATGTTATGTAGTACTATTTTGTGTATTATTTTAGAGTAGGCTACAGTACAATTTTTTTAAAAGTCGCATCAACATTCTAGGTTAATAGTGACTACTGTATTTTTTTATCTATATATTTTTCAATGTTGGGGATATCGGTGAATTGCATTTTGATCCTACTCCCACAGCCCAGACCCGAGCCGCGATTGTAACCCGGGACCTCTGTTTCACAACAGCTGACGACTGACACCACTAACCGTTTAGTCACGGGGTTGGGCTGTACAATCTTTGTTTATTTTCGTGTTTTCAATTAAAAGCGACCTTTGTACTTACATGTTTTAGGTTTTATTAAGCGCCAAAAAGCCCGCTACTGGTATACTCCTGTTTGCTGTAACAAAGCACAGCGATAGGCGGGAACGATCTTTGGCTGATAAATTACGCTCATCCGTGCCAGGCATTTACACCTGTTCCGTGGCAGCTCATAATAACATTATTTAATGTCTCAGGCAGTCCCGAAAATGAGGTTTTTGTGGCTTTACGGCTTAGTAGAAATTTAGTTTATTCGAAAGCGTCTTGGTACCATGAAGTGCGGCAATTTTTGTTTTAATTTTAACGAAATGCTACATTTTTTTAAGTGACAAAAACGTTATAATTTTGACACGAAAATATTTTTAGCAGAGAAACTAATTTTATAATGGAATGATAGTTCTTTTTGTAACTTAAATAACCGGCGAAAATTGTAACATTTTGAAAGTAATTAATGTAAGTTTCGCTTTCATTATTAATAAAAAGGTAAAACTTATATTAGTGATATACTGTAGTACTACAGGATGTTTTTTTAGTCCTGTTACCTAATTTGTAATGTAATTTATAAAAAGGAAATGCAGGTTTAATAATAAAATTTATTTACTTACAAAACAGATTTAATAACAGCTATATTATTTACATAATTGTTAAAAAATATGCTCAAAATGCCCACCCCTTGCGGTTATACGCACGCTTGGACTCTTTTCAGTATATTAGCAGAAGTATGTTTAAGAGTTGCTTTAGAAACATTCATGATTAATATGGATTTAAGTTCATCAATAGTGTGAGGATTGTTTTTGAAGGCCTCGGACTTAATGTAGCCCTACAGAAAGCAGTCAGGAGATGTGAGGTCTGAGGATCTTGGAGGCCATAAGCCCTTGTTATTTATTCGACCACCAAAGAACTCTTACAGAAAATCCATGGTTTCTCGAGACGTGTGGCATGTAGCGCCGTCTTGCCAAAACCAGTAATAACGTTCTTGATGTTCAAGGAGGGACACAAATTGGCGCACAATATTCCTGTATACTTCACTTCTTCACTCCTGTAAACTTTTCCGTGGAGAAATGAGCAACCTTGTTTTCACATTCTCTGAAACGTTATCTGTCAAGAGAGTTGGTCGACCACTACGTTTTCTGTCGCAAACACTATCTGTCTCTCGAAATCGGTTTGTCAGCCTAAAAATTGACGTTTTCCGGTGGAGGACACCAACAAATTTAATTTGAAATGATTCTTTTACACTCGCGTACGATTTCGTAGCAAAATATTGTTCAAGAATGAAAACCCGTTGTTCTAGGGTAAAAGACATTCTGTTCGTAACACGACTGGAAACGGCACAAAATTTTACACAACTCAAGGAGAATCAACTCACACTACCGTATCTATACCGGTTGAGTAGCGCTACCAACTTCGTGTCACAAAACAAAATTTCCCTTTCTTAGAAAAAAATTACTAGACATTATCAATTAGGTAACAGGACTAAAAAAATCACTGTACTTACGATTGTGTAGGGAAAGCAAGCGTTAGAAGTTATTACAGTTTCCTAAGCGGCAGGCACTTCTGTCGCCTTTGTGTAACTTACGAGTATTTGGTTGAATGTGTAAGTAAAGGGCTATAATCACGACGCTAGTTTACTAGCAGCTAGTGACTTTGAACATGTTTGATTTTACTAGCGCTAGTAAACTAGCTCGGTGTGAACGTTTGGAAACTATGCTAGTTACTAATAAGCTGCTAGTACTAGCAGCTGGTAAACTAGTGTCATGTGAACCGTCGCCGACACGCTAGTACGTCCCGCTAGTACTGGCAGCTAGTAAACTAGCGTCGTGGGAGTAGGCCTTAATTTTACACAATATGTTTATTTTCAGAGTGACAAAATCATGTTCTTAATTAGGGCAGAAGTTAGTAGAGATGAAAACGCTTACAGATCCATACTTTAAAATTATAACAGGAATCGGTGGCGTAGATAAAAATTTCGTTCGGAGACGTGGGTTCTGACGTACTGTAATAATTCTTATATTTCCTCAAAATGCTACAAAAATTAAAACCCTTCATTTTTTCAAAGGAAGTTTCAACTTATAATTTCCAACCCAGTACTTTTTCCCCTCGTATTGAGCCAATTTTACACCACGTGAGGTGACTAGATGTTTCCGGAAGCTCACATTCTCAGCATTAGGTCACTGTAGGCTTTTCTCCTTTCTTCTGTCCATATGATGTTCCGTTTTTGCTCTTCATGGAAGCTCTTAAAGTCCGTAATTAGCTGTCTGAATTTGGTTCAGTTCATTTAGTTTTCCGGTTTATTCCGGTTTTTTCAATATTAGGCTATTTCTGACTTCTTTAAACCATTTATCCGACAACTTAGGTCTACTGTTTAGTGTTTCAAAAATTTGTTTTGTGAACCGGTTGTCATCCATTGCCTGTCGGACCTTACCGACCATTCCTGGCAGAAGCATTTGCCGATTTTGATCGCTCGAAACTCTTTTTGGTGCAGAAGAACGAGCCCCTTACACCATTTTTTATTATAGTGGTGGGTGTTTTTATACATGACCTAAAAAGCCGAGTACAGCCAAACCCAAACGACCTTGAAACAAAGGGTGATTTTACAATGATTTGAATAAATAACCAATATTAAAAAAGTTCGTTAAGCGACGCAAGTTTAAATTAATTTAGTTGGTTATTTAATTTAACTTGGTAGATTTTCTGCTATTGGTAAAATTTACTAATCATTATAATAAGTTTTTCTTTTTTTACATTTCGAGGGGTATCTGGGCACCCTATAACCTCCTTTTATCTACGTACGCCCCTAACAGGAATTGGATGTGGTCTATGGACCCACAATAAAAATCAAATCTTAAAAAATAATTCACAGAACATCCACTGTCGCCAGGTTAACATAGTAAGAATAAATCATTCTTCGGTGCCCTGAAAATATTATAGGAAAACATTTAAATGGAAAGAGGAAAATTACAAAGTCATTCAGTTCTTCAGATCTTTTATTTTTTATACGAAATATGATCAAAGCAGATTTTTTTAAACACAACTATGATTATAATAGTTCTTTAGTAGCGGAATATATTGTTAATACACCAGGACACATTTTCAAAGATTTGGTCTCAATCATCAGCTCATTATAAGGTTCTACTAACGTATCTATTAATTTATTTTATTTAGTTACATATATTTTACGATTTATTACTAAACTAAACTAAGCTGTACAAGTATAGAATATTTTTAACTAAATAACTTATAGGCCTACACAAAAACTCTTCTTCATAAAGAGTTCTGGTCGCGCATAGGAGTATACAGAAAAAAAATTAATTACTTAAATACTAATAACTACTATAAAAATTATTACGTTATTATAAATAGTTATAGGCCTACATAAATAGGGTACAAGGATTACGTTACGGAGTAGTTGACCCAGAATTGGGCAAATTAAATATTTTCTATCAAAACATCATTTTGTCCATTTTTTCTGAATAAAACGCTGTAATTTTTATTTTAGTTCGCAAAATATAAGTACGCAAAAAATCAATTTTCTTTACCTATGTCGCATCATTTATGAGCCCTCGGAGTAAGAAAAGTTGTCCAGTTTTGAATTACCGTAACTCTATTCACGTAACCATGAGAAAGCTGAAACCATAAGTTTGAAATTCGCGCTTTGTTGATATATTATTATCGATATATAGAAAATACCAAAACTGCTCAAATTCGATAACACAGGATCGATCTCATATCGATAGACAAAGCAGTATTGTCTAAACAAATGCAATTTTGTCGTAATGTGCAACGTGGCGTTTGAATAATATAAACAACTTATTTATTGTTACGAACTTAAGAAATAACCGAAAAATAAAATAAGTTTATTAGTTACTTTATTTCAGACACTATTTTGTAGTTATATATAATTAGTTAGTGCGCAGTGTAAGTGGCCGTGTTCAGATGTGTAAAAGTTAGGTTATGACGTGGTAGTTTTTGTTAGTGTTGATTACAATGGTTTGGTAATTATTTGTGAACTTATTATATTTATTGTGTTTTTTATATTCTACTTCTCCATATTTTAAATTTTCATAATGCCACATAAACAAATAACTGTTCAAAAACCTAATGTGAAAGTACAAAAAAGATCGAATCAAAAACAGAAAGTAATAAAAATGGAAACTGAACCACAAGCTGGTTCATCATATGTAGAAAGTAATAAATGTCCACAAGTCTGTCCATCAAATGTAGATAGCAATACAAAGTTTACACAGTGTTATTTGGAGGTATTGCAACAAGTCTAAACATGTAACTTATAGAATTGTGGAATCTGCAGTATCTGTAGCTGTGAAAGAGTACAATTTTGGATAAGCAATAGAAAATAACTCATTATTATTATTACTACATTTTATTTTATAATATTCTATCTATTTTATATGTATTAGTAGTTATTACTAATTTGATATTTTTAAACATATAGGCCTAATCATGTTGTTTTATTTCATAATTAATTTTTAATGTTCAGAACAAGAAATAAAGAAAATTTGGTAAATACTACACATTATAGAACTGAATTTTCTCTTCAATTTGAGCCTAAATATTACATTAACGTAAACTAATAAATTTCTTTATATTTCCACTTTCTACCATCTTTAAAATTGTTGTAATCAATTTATTAACTAAAATTTTACTTAAAGATAATTTAAAATAATGTATAATTTTATTATCAACGTAGGAAAATTTTCATTCAGAATAAAATACAATAAATTTAAAGTTAACTACTCCCACGTTGACTACAGATTTAAAAAACAAAATAAAAATGATAAATTCAATTAGATTTTCATAAATATCAATAATAATATAATTTCATTAACAATAGAAAATTTTAAAATTTCTGTAAATTAAAAAAAATATTATGATGTACCGTACATTTTTAATAGAAAAAAAATGACTTGAACCATTCTATTGGTGAGTCCCTAATGCCAGTCGCTTCCAATTTACTGATTAGTATAGGGTGATCCACAGTGTTGGAAGCTATCTTGATATCAAGAAACAAACTGCTACTTTAGTGCTGGTTTCATAATTTAACTACTGGTTTACATCCTGGTGCATAAACAGTAACTTCTGCAGTTTGGAAAGTTTTTATATTCTAGTAATAACTTTTTTATAGCAGAAGTAAAATAATTTTTGAAAACAAAATGATTAACAAAAAATTAGCATTTTTCTAGTTTTTACCTATTAAAACATAACTAGCTAACAACTTAATGAAAAGCATTAAAAAATTATTACACATAAATAAATAAAGCAAAATAGGCATTACACATAAATATATAACAGATAGGTTAGACTATATAGCAACATTACATAAAAATAATGTTTTATTTAAAACACTTTTGCATAATTTTTAACGTTACTTTGTAACATCCAGTGACACCCTTTCCTCCTTTTGTTGCTGCCGCTGTGGTACTTTTTAATTAATAAATAAATCATTTACAAACTTGTATAAACAATTAAAAAGTGATTAAGCCTTAACTTAATTCTGTAAAACATAAGACGGTCTGTAACATACACAAATAAACAATACAATAAATACATGGCTACTATATACAACTAGTAATAATATCTTATACTAAAATTGCAAGCCAAACAATAGGCCTATACAAAAAAATACAATAAAATAATATGATCAGGGGTTGGCTGGCCACCCAGTGTAGCGATTAGCTTGCTGATTCGTAAACCAAACAGTCTTGGGTTTGATTCCCCAGCTAAGCCTGACATGTTTCAATCACAATTAAAAAAGTGATTAAGCCTACGCTCAAGCTTAGGCTTGTGTAAGCTTCATATTCAAACAAACAAAATATTTATACATTTTACATACAGAAAATACGCATCTTCAAACAAACAAAAAATATACATGGAAAAAATAATACACAGTGGTTAAATCGTACACATCAGCGTTATAATTCACTGGTTTCATTCTTGCTTATTTCTATAATTTGTGACATGTTACCACATAATGTGCACCACTAACAGATGTATTAGGAAATCAAAAGATTTTTTCTTTTCAGCTGTATCTAACGCAGTGTTTCCCAAACTTTTTTTTCTCGCAGCACACTACAAAAAAAACGGCCAATAGCCGCGGCACACCTATTACTTTATGCCATTGATTAAACTTAAGTACTTGATATAAACGTACTTATATCATACTTATACATACTTACTTATAGTCATCGGCAAGGCATTATTTTGTTGGACCGTTTAAATTTAATTTAATTTATTTTCCATGAGTTCCACGGCTCACTTAGCCGGCCTCGCGGCACACAGTTTGGGAATCTCTGATTTAACGCTTTCAAAGATAATCTATAATTGGCCTCTATGTATGCTGCAACTTTAACTTTGTCATCTTCAACAGCCATTGTTTCACTTCTGTCAGCCTTTCCTTTCTTCTGACACTTAGTAAAAATTCGGCTAATCTTGTTTTTCCATTGTTTGTTAACAATTTCCAAAAAGTCGTCACTCTTGGTCACTGCTGACCTGTCACATTGCCCCTCTTTAGAGAAGCCTGATGAAATGATCCACTGATCATGAAATGCTACTTCCATGACTTGATCAAGTCTTATGTCTTTCAATAAATTTCTCTTAAAAGAATCTGACACAAAATGCAGAGTTGGAAGGTTAGCCTTTGAGTGTTTCTCCAAAGTTGCAACAGGTTCAACATGGTCACTATCAGCAGTCAAAGCAAGATATGCCTCACATGACTTCATGTGTTCAGCTAATTTATCCCGCCGATACAAACCTTCACAGTGTGAACATTTTACGTTCAAATTCACAAACTAGTTTATAAAATACACAATCTTTATAGTTTTTAATCTTTAGTTCTGTAATTCTTACTTTTGTAAAAGTATAAGATTAAGATAACATAAGTTTAAGATTTCATTAATTTATTTAACTCATTAAGAAAATATTGTTAGCAACAATCAATTTTGTTTATTATATGTTAATAGTCCTCAGGCTTTGCATTTGTGAACAGATACTTGTAATTATTGTACACAGACAGTATTAAACAAATAAATAAATTTACATTAGGCCAATTTATTTCTGTTTTTGCCAACAAACATTGATTAGTGATTAGTGATTGACAGTGCATTATCATCAAAAAATTAAATTTCAATAAAAATGAAACAAACAACCCTGATTAAATTAAGCTATGACTTAATGAAATCAATTAATCACACTTTCAGAAAAATTACGATTAATTTTTTTTGACCACACAGGTGATTCAAAAGATTTTTCAGATTTTGCAATGTTATGCATTTTTGCGTAGCAACAAAATTCTACAAATTTGAAATACTATAACTGTTAGTTGGAACTATTTACAGAAGTTGCAGTTTTTGATGAAATTGGGGAAAAGGTTTAGATAATTTCTGGGCATAAGGTACATTTTTGGACAGAGAGTACATTTTCTTTTATAAGAAAATATGTAGTAATGTTTTGCTATGAGTACCTACAAAAATTATTGAAAACCTCTTGATGTAAGTAACATTTCCAGGAAAATTCTACGGAGTTGGCAACACTGTTGATAATCAGTTTTTAGCAAGTTTTGGCATTTGTTTATTTCATGAGTACACATGAAGGAAAAATTTCAACTCCGAAACTATTTTACAAGTAGCACCGTTTTTGATTAAATGAAGCCAACCAACTCACTCTATGGCAATTTTGAATTGAATGTGAGAAAGAAGAAAAATTATACTAGCTTCGTGGTGCCAATGCTTAGTTCCACTGGCTGCCACTTTTTTACTATGAACCTAATCTAACTAAGTAACCTAATCTAAAACTCCCATGTGCGCATTCATATATTTGATGTTCAAACAAATTTATACTGGTTGCAACAAGCATTACAGCCACATGAACACTGCTCACAAAGTATAAAATCCTATACTAATGACTTCGTAAATTACCCCCTCTCAACAAAGCTGTTACGTGAACTTTCAAAATGCAAAAAAATAACAACTGTCTGGCCTACATAATGCATTGCAAATATAGTCATATGATCTGCTTAAAGGTAAACCTGCCTGCTCAAAAACAGACTGTGGCTTACTTTACCCACACACCTGTTGTCCATATCTGCACTTGCTACTAAAGTTAACTCACTCATACAAATCTTAATTGTATGGTGTTTGTAAGAAGAGCAAAAGTAAACTGACAACAAGCTTATTGGTCTGCAAACACCTGAACACCGAGTGAACGACTCTTGGCCGACTTAATGGACAACAGAATTCACCATCATCCTACTAGTCAGCACTAATCATCCTTGTGGTCTAAAGGAGAACACACCTAGTCAGCTTGCTGATCAAGTTTACCAGGGTTAATTTAAAAATTCACGTATGACCAAGTCACGACAGCTTTGTATCAAACTTCCCACATCTCTTTTCCTTTGCAATGATTTTAATAATTCCAGTTGCAATAATGTGCCTACAGTTCTTTCCTCAAATATTGTAATAAAAGGAATGAATAAAATTTATATTTTCTTTGGAATGGACCATATGAGGGTAGCGGGAAAGAGTGTAAAAACTAAAAATCTCTACAATTTTGTTTCTTAAATAGGTGCGATATCCAAAAATTATAAAATCAGTGGTGGCTTATCTTAATCAGAATAACCAGCAGTGAAAAAACTTGTTATAATTGGTACATTTAGTCATAAGATGAAAAAAAAACATTCGCTTAGAGTCAATGAGCGATGTCAGTCTCATTGGCTGGGTGTGATTACGCATTAAGTATATATTTTTATTTTTTCCTAACTAAATAGTCTAAATAGGACAAAACTTCCAATAGCTGGGTATATTTTTGCCAATCATTTTGTTGAGGGCATAATGTTGAGGACCTGAAAGAAAGTCTTGGTTCATCGTTATAACAATAAGTAACTAATTATAAAAAAACTAGCTTAAAAAAATAGAAAATAATTGAAAGTCAATACAAAATTATTATTTCTGAACAAACTACAATACCTATCTAAACATTATGATACCTTTTCATTTGAAAAAAGAATTGTCGAAATCTGCATAGTATTTTCGGAATAACCACTGGACAAACATAAAAAAATCATAGAAACAGTAGCATTGAGAACCTCTTCTTTTTTGTTGAAGTCTGTATAAATAAACTTTTAAAAAAATCAGGTTTACATATTTAATTGGCATTTATTTTATTTCGTACTTATTTCGTATGAAATAAGAAGCATTCAAAGAAATGCAGGAATAATATAAAAAACTTTAGTATCTAGTTGATCTATCTAATAATGAATTTTCTAACGCTCTGTACCTACTATGATATTGTTTTCTATTAACAAATAGAATAAAATGTGACATTATTGACCAGTTAATAAATAATTAATGTCTGGAAACTCAGTAGTAGACCTGATTTAAAAAACATTAAAAATAATGCATTTCATATTTTGATTACCAATTTATGTGAATAATATAAATTGGGTTTGCATTTTTTCCACACATCTTTCTAAGCATACAAAAATAACAGTATCATTTCATTACAAATTCCTTAGAAAACCCCTCCTTTTCTTAGTTCTTAGTAGGTACTAAGAACTGAAATTGTAAAAATATTTTGGGCACTCTATACATAGCTCAGATCAGGAGCTTAAAGTGAGGGATCAAACATCACTTTTCTTTCTCTTCAATTACTAGGAGATACTGTGTGTGTTGTTATTTAAATCTTGTATATAAAATATGTATGAGTTACAGTAATAACTTTTATCATTACATAGGAGAATTATTATTAACATAAATTGTATATCGATGTAAAATTTTGAGTTACAAAAAATACATCTGAAACAGCACCTCTCACAAAAATTTGACAGGATTTTTTTTGTTGGTGGTGAAACATGTTAAAAACACTAGTTACAAATGAAAAAATGTAACTTTACCAGATTATCTTTTGCAGGAGTGAAACTTTCACAGGGATTTGGCAAAGTTGCCAGATCAACCTACTGACCACTTTTTATTTTTTCAATGGCATCTTTGTATTGAAGCACACATCTTTTTTTACATCTAGCCAAGCTTGCCAGGCCAGATTTTCTAGTATCTGTTTATATCATACTGTTTATCATACATTTGGAGACATGCTTGTAACGTCGATAAGATGTTATTATCTACAATGAAAAAAACTTATATTATTTAACTGTACAAAATTATAAAGATTACCAATATACTTTTTTTTATTGCTTACCATACCTAATGATTGTAGATGAAAAAACTTGTAATTAATAAGCAAGATAATGTGAGATAATTTGTAAAGCATTAAGCTTGATAATGCGGAAAGTTGCTTTAGAAAGGAAAATGTCGCTGTTTGGAATAAATGCCTTTAAAACAGTTGCTTAATTTTCAATGTTGTGTATTGCAGATGCTACATAACAAAATAATTTGTTACAACTGAGTTTATATTTTAGGTTAAATTCACAGAAATCAAATGACTCCTACTTTTTCTTCAATCTCTATTCTAGTATTTTGTTACTGGCAGGCATTCACAACTACAGCCTACTGCCAGCTGATCTGGGCGGTACTTTTTGTGGCAGGATGTATTTTTCTCTATAGTAAGCAACATAAAAAGTGTTTAGATACAAGAACTGCAATAGACAGTAGTTTGCAATTTCTGGAATTTAGTAGTATGCTACTAATTCGAATGGTAACTAAAAAATAATTCATTGCATTAATTTGCTTTATAGTTTCAGTGCAGCGGTTAACCAAAAATATTAATTTCACTGGAAATATCCTGCATAAAATTTGTAAATTGTTTTCAAAACAACTCAATTCATTTTACTTTAATTCTTTCAAAACAACTTTTTCTTTGTAAACAATCAATTTTAAGAAACATAATTATTTAAAAAGTTACTGAAAACATTTTACCTGTATGTTTCTCAACTTCATTACAGTTACTGCTGATAAACATCTGCTGATTTCTGTTATATATTTTTTCGCCTGCAGATTTTTTGTTATCTATTGTGGAGAAAAGTCTCCTTCGCACTACAAAAAAAAACATAATGTAAACGAATATTACAGAAAATAGAATGAATGAAATATGTTAAACAAACTAGAATATCATGCTGCTACAAAAACTGAAACAATTAACTAAATTCAAACAATTTTTTTTTAAATGTGGTTTGCTAGAAATTACAGAAAGGATAAAATATATTCCTGTGTTAACTTGTCAAATATTCTATTCATTCTCAGTGTGTACAAGACTCTACACATTACTTACAACATCACATACAAATTGCCTTCATCTCATTGTAACTTGATGTGAAATAATTATATATCTACATTATGATTCTAAATTAATTAACTGTTATACTTGCCTAAATTTTCATAGTGTTTTTCTATTCCTACATCTCTTTCCCAAGGAAGTGTGCCTTTAATGTCGTACTTGGGTAATGCCAAGTTCTGGAGATATGTATTGTCCTACGGGAGTGACAATATTTTTGCTCAATTCGATAATGTTTTCAGTCCTTAATGAGTAAACTCCCTGGCATTGAAAAATAAAAATAAAATTAACACACTATATAGAATCATGAATATCGGACATCAATAGTATTTAAGAAAACTATTTAGTCCAGTAAAAGTATTTATAAACATTATAAATACAAAAGGGCCATGTCACCCCTTGCTGTAAATTTTACAACTGTATCTTAAGTAATTCTCTACAAATATTACTAACATGAGAAGTACACTACCGTGCCATACGACATATTGCTAAAAGGATTGTACTTAAACTTATGAAATTTATAATGAATACAACATGGTGTTCTAAATTTGTCATACTGTAAATAATTTTTGTAATTTAAATAACAGAATAACTTTTTATATTTATTTGTTGAGCCCCTATTCTAACACTCCAGCATACACTGTTATGTACATTTGTTTTTTGTAATAATATACTTTTGTCTACAGCCAATTCAAGTATTGGTAGTGTATACCAATTCACTAACAAATGGACCGCTTAAAGTATTAAATTCTCTTAAAAACCAATAGATATACACGAGTAGCTTAATTTTATTCAATAAGCTTCAAAACCCTGATCGCCTTGGTGGCTTGGATATTAAGGGCGTCAGTCTTAATCAACAGAAAGCAGTAGACTAATATTGAGGTCCCAGCTTCGATTCCCGGTTGGTCTGGGCAGCCGAACTGTAAGTGCTTTTCTGCTATTGTACCAGCAGGATAATCGAGAGATAAAATGTACTGAAAATATTATATCTCTGAGAGTACCACAACTCCTTAAGAAACTTTACAATTACCTTGCTGTTAATTTCACTTTTCACATAAAGAGTAAGTGGTTACTGCAGCACTGAACTCTTAAATACAAAAGTTTATAAGATTAAGGGAAAACTAACAAAATAACGATATAGGCCTATATTATAAAAAAACCATTTCTCAGAATTCAGCACTTCACAACTGAAATATGCTGAAGAATAACCCATGTTTTATTTTTATCTTAAATACTATGTTAAAAATATAATTAAAAACATAATTATTTCAAGTTAACTTACCTTTGGTTTGCATTCCTCATTCCGCCTCGATGTCATTGTTGAAAATTAAAACTTACAAACTTACAAACAAAGGATTGACAGCAGCAAAAGACACGAGGTCGATGACGCTATCAAACGAATCGTGATTCGTGAACGAGTCGTACGATTGAGTTGGCAACCGCTAGGAGCTCTCTGAATCTCGATGTGTGAATGTGGAGTGGGGGATAGCATATGCAGTGTTAAGTAGCTAATCGCGTCCGCGATCAGCTGTGGTCCGACCACAGCTTTTTTTTTCGCGACAACTTACCCTCCCGACCGGAAGTACGGAAATTTTTTTAAAATCTAAGGTCCCGGACCCGTGAGGGGTCGGTCCTACGCCCCCAAAATTTTTGAAATTTTCAAAATTATCGAAATATTTTACAAGCACCTCGTTTGGCGTTAAAAGTACAGAAAAATTTGTTTTCTTAAAATTTTTCAAAAAACACCCCTCATAGGTTGGGGGAGGGGTGGTTTTTATCTCCTTAACGGTTCATCGGACCTAAAAAGTGTATACAACCTTTTTTGTTCCCCTGCCGAAGTACTTTAAGAATATATAATCAAAAGTGCTGTATGTTTACCCTTGGTTGCAAAAATTCAAAAAAACAAATTTTGACTTTTGTGCATCCGAGTTTCAAGTGATTTTTCTTGCGCCTCCAAAATAGTTTTGAGTCAAAATTTTTGTTGTGGAACGTGTTCATCTTAATACCGAAACACGAGAAAATTTTTTTGAAATCTTTCGTCCGGGCCCCGTAGAGGGTGCTACGCCCCTCCAAAATTTTGAAAATTTTCAAAATACGAAAAATCTTTTAACAGCATTTCGTTTGGCGTTAAAAACAAATAGGAACGGCTTGCTTCAAAAAATTTTATACCTACCCTCTTCCTAGGAGGAGGGCGTAATTTTCATCTTTTAAATGGTTGGTCGTAGCTAAAAAGTGTATTGGACCTTTTTTGTTCTCAGCCGGAGTACTTCAAGAATGTGTAAACAAAGGTCCCGTCAGAATTGTCAAATGCCTTATCGAAATCTACAAAACCTGGGTGTGTTTCCAGGTCGAATTATACTCTCTTTTCTAAAATTTGTTTGAGAGTGAATACTCCGTCCGTTGTTGTCGGCCCTTTCCTAAACCTTTGCTATTCTTCCAACAGTATAGCGTCAGCGATTGAAGCCAGTCTACAATTTAATATAACTTGTATTTTTTGTGTGTTTGTTACACAGTAACACTGCGTAGTCTCTCCATTTTTTCAGATGTAGAACGTCGTAATGTGATTTTGTAAAAATCTGTCCTTCGCATGTTGGCCTACTGCAATTGTACTTAACTAATACAGGACCTAATTAGATTACTGCAATATAATATGTAAATTCGTTACAAAAATAAAGAAAATATCAAGCAAAGTACTTAAAAAATCTGGTGTAAAACACTTACATGACTTTCACTTGCCAATGCAAATAATGAACCATAAAACCTATGTTTAATCATGAGTGAACGACGGAAAATGAAAATCAACCACTGGAGAACTTAAAAATACAGAAAATCACTAATTGACGCTAAACTAAGTGTTGTAAAAAAAGTGTTTAAAATAACAGTTGTAGGTTTTTTACCGTCCTCCAACTTTTATTTTATACTTTGTCATAAATGCATACTAAGGCCGCAAGCTTTAAAAAAATGCACTTTTTACAGATTTTCATGAAAAAACAGAAAACCACTTAATCGCTGCTAACCAATTTTTTTTGTAAGAGTTGTACAAAAACATGTTTGAAAGAAAAGTTGTAGGGTTTTTAATGTTCTACAACTGATTATATGCACTTTTGCTCTAAAATGCATATTAAGGCAAAAAAAACCATTTTTCTACGAGAGAAGTCTTCCCAAGAGTTTTGGCAGACTTGGGGCTTACCCTATCTTGTAGATCATAAAAAATGTAGCAAATAAGGCGATTTAAAAAAAATCGTAGGAGCCGTTAGGAGAAAACGTTTTTACGTTTATTTATGAACTAAAAATTTGAAAAAATTACTGTCCCACAAAAATAGGTATACAGACTGTCACATAACTTTCACCCCAGCTATTTACTTCTTTGTTTTTAATAAAAAATGTATTATTATTTTAGCCGTTTAGATTACATTAACTGTCAGCTTGAAACTCTACCGAAATAAATTGTAAATTTTCATTCGTAGTATAGATCTTTTATTTTTCATCTCATTTTTCATAAAACTAACTTTCGAGGAAAACATTTTTATTGGTGGGGACCTTTCGCACTGCCTATTCTGCCCTCATAGTAAATGTGGTACCGATAAGGTATAAAAAAATAAATACTATTTTTCTCGGAATCTAGATGCAGCAGAGTACCGGATAACAATAGTTTAACCACTTTTTTCAAGACCAATAACAAAATAGGCGGCCAATGTTAACACGAAGCTCCCTCATTTTAAAAACTCACTCAATTTAAAAACAAACTAAACAGACTACGACAAAAAGTAAATACACGGGTTTGATCTGCATAAAAATACGTAGAATGCTGCAATTTAAAGAAAACATTTGGCAACCTTTTTTAAGTTAAGATTAACGGATGGTTACCAGTTATTTTTTGTAAACTGATAACATGTTACTTAAAATTTAAGGCGGTCATAATTAAGTCTAATAACTGGTTGAATTTACCAGTAAGCAGTAGGTCGCAGTACCTACTACTAGTAGTACTAGTAGTACTGGTCCCGCAGTAGTCCGCTGGTACCGAAGTAGTCCTACACCAAACGTTAAAAAATAAGTTTTCCGCTATAAGTTGCAAAACTAACAGCACATTCTCTGGAAAGAGCTACTGACGCGTTCCTGGAGACTGATTTATTCAATTGTTCTAATTAAAAACCATCGAATACGCTTCATTTACGGCCAAAAATATCAATAGCTTTTCATTCCTCCCTCTGAAAAAAAACCGAACAGAAATCCTTCGCTACTATAACTCTAAAAAGAAGCAAATCAAAACTACGCTTATACTATACAAATTTTTTTATTTAATTTTGTTCGTGCAAAAGGCTACCGTTGTATTTGTACTTCATAGCGAAAAAACATCTCGTGTAATTTAATTTAATCTTTAATGAATTAGACAATTTAAAAATTTAACAGTAGGCCTACTGTAAGTTAACCCTGCAACGCGCGCGGCATTCAGTATAACGTAACCAAGCGCGCAGCGGTGTTTGGACCGCACATAATTTATGCGATGTTTTGATGATGCATGTGCTATAAATAAAATAATTAAAATAAAATTTCTTACGTCAGTATCGTTATAATAGCCACACCTCGTATTAAGAGCGGAAACTTTAAAAAATGATTCACCACGAGAGCACAGGCCTCTCAATAATTTCACCTAACATGGGTCTTACTCTATCGTTTAGAGCACAAAAATTTAGTAAATGAGGCGATTTAAAAAAAAATCGTAGAAGCCGTTTCCGAGGAAATCGCAAAAAGTGAAAACTTGCACGAATTAACTACTTCTTCCGGTTGACTGATTTTGATGAAAAAAGGTTTGTGTCGGGTCTTCTTATGGTACCTAACTTAAGTGGTAAATTTCAACTTCGCAATTCCGTTCTTGGGATATTTTGTTCACACGTGCGCGCGCGCACACATTGGAGACCAATAGCTAAAACCATGTTTTTTGAGTTCGGGGACCTGAAAACGTGTGTATCTATTGAAGACTCGATTTCAAAAATGGATATTAAAACAATACTTTCCCTTTCTATGTAATTATATTTATATAGGGCAAAAAAAGTAAAAATAGGGGAACTTACACAGACTTTGGTATGCCATTACTGAAGCGATAACATTGGAAACGTAAAGTTGCCAAAACAGGGTGGACCTCCTCAAAGACGATATCTTAAATGGCCCAAATCTTGTATTTTTTGGGAACCACTAGATTTGTCCTAAGTTTGGTTACTTTTGCGAACATACTCGTATAAAAGGAACCAGTCTAATTTGCTGCCCGACCTGAAATCTTGTGGGCTATTTCAACTCACTGAAGAAGCAACTCGCTGTCAGCTTGAATTCCTACAGCCTTTTAAATGATATAGACAGGAACTTTGGTGATCAGTACAACCACGCAGTGGCAAAATTCACTGGTGAGAAAAGAACTTTACAAAGCTTAGAAGTTACGAGGCGAGGTATCAAGGAGCGGTAGTGCAACGCAATTCAGTGATGACACACTATAAATTACATAAGTCATTGCTGAGCTGCAAACCTGGAATGTTTTCAAAAAATACATTCTTGAAAAGAAAAAAGAATGTACATCAATTCAGGGAAAGAAGAAAAATGAAAGAAAAACCCTGCCAAGTTTTATTTTCGGCTGAAACGTCGCAGACTGATAAACATAACGGCCGTAATTTACAGCGCCCTAACTTGTCATCGGTGGTCACTTTGAAGAGGAACGAAACCGCTTTCTAACTAGTCTGAATATCGATGCAATTCAGCGACAGCAACTTGCAGAAAGGACGATGGTTCCGTGTCATTAAGCCGAGTAGCTTGAAGAGCGCAGAAAACGGATCTGTTCTTCTTCGTTCGGCAGCCTCACCAAGAATTTCAGCAAACATAGCTCCTATCCTATCTTGTAGAGCATAACAATTTTTGTTAACCAGGCGATTTTTTAAAAAAAAATCGTAGGACCAGTTTTTGAGAAAATCGCAAAAAAGTGAAAAATTACACGAATAAATTACTACTTCCGGTTGACCGATTTTGATTAAAATGTTTGTGTCGGGTCCGGTAGTATTGTCTAACTTAGTTTAAGTTTCAAGTTCGTACGAGGTTCCGTTCTTGAGATATTCTGTTCACACACACACACGCGCGCGCGCGCACACACGCATCCAGCCCAATCGCTAAAAACTGTTGAATTGCGAAGTTATGTTTTTTGGGTTCAAGGGTCTGAAAACGTGTAGATCCGGTGAAAACTAGATTTCGAAAAATCGACATGAAAACAATACATTCCTTCCTATATATTTATATAGGCAAGAGAAAATAAAAATATCGTAAAAAATAAAAAATATTGTGAATTTATCTTTAGTTATTGAGATGTTTATGGAAACTGGTAATGTTTAGAAAATAACGTAAGGGTTCAACACATTTTTTTTTATAGAAACTGCTAAATTCCCAACAAATTGGATGGAGAAAACACTACATATCAATATTTTGCAAAAAACCGGAAACGTGAAAATTTTCAATATTTTCCGTTCCGTACCCTTAGGTATCGTACTTGTAAATTTGTTTGCAATTTTTTTTCCAACTAATTTAGCCTAATTGGGGATGAATTATTTATTTATGACATAACTAATTTGGCACATATACATCTGTAAATCAGAATGTTATCGTATTTAGTTATATATGATTTTTAATTTGATTTTTTGAGAATATATCAGTGAGGTAATCATTGACTTTATATTGTAAATTTGAATATATTTGCTACGTACTTCAAACAATACTACCTATAGGCCTATTGTTCAGAATTTGGGTTATCTATAAAATCAATCTTTTACTGTACCTAATAAAGTTGTAGGTACTTCCATTACCAAACAATACAATTAATCAGTCACAAGCTAAATGTATAACTGAGTAAGAAATTTCGTTACATCATTTATTGATTTGTTTATAAATCAATCGTTAGGTTACATTTACACAGAACAGAATACTGAATTACGCTATTTTAGGCTTTGTGTGGGTGGATATGTATTTTCGGACTCCCTCGATCTCTCTCTACATTCATAACCAGTTGTGAAGTAGTGGGGAGAATGGTTTTCTAGGGGAAATGGGTCTGTGTAGAACGTACGGACGCACATAAATACGCACATGTAAACACACAACTATTGCTCTAACTGATGATTCATAAAACGTTCAAAACAAGCCTGCTATATAGTTGAATCTTAACTATATAATACTATTAGTTTTTGTTTATTTTCTCTTATTATTAATTTTATTTTCATATTACATCATTTTTATCAGTAATAAAGTGATTGTTTATTTTGATACAGTGATTGAAAAGTAAAATTTTGTTTTAATTTTACCAAATAATTCTAACATTTATGAAGCTGTTTATAAATTTAATAATACAACATATATTAATTATCATAAGCATAATTAAGTCAATACGCAAACATTTAAACAAAATACATAAACATTACAAGTAAACTATAATAATAATACAGAATTTCAAACCATTATTTTTGAAGTGTCTTTCTTGATTTATTATCTACATTTATTTATAAATGACAATAAAATTACAAACACATGTACAATAAAACTATATATTTTTTTATAAATGACAATTACACACACACATACCGTACAGTAAAACTTAAACATAATTTTGAAAAAAATATAAGGAGTTAGCTGTCGTCATCAGAAGCACCTCCAATGCAAGTCTCACAGGTAATAATTTGTTGGCTGTGATTTTTGCAGACATTTTTGCCGCATGTACCACATGTAACACCCGTTTTTGAATTTTTATGACTACCGCACAAAAAACAAGCTTTCTTCTGAGAAACAGCCTTCACAGCTTTCTGAGGCTCGCGGTATTTCGATAGGAAACACGATATATCTTTGGGAAGACACCATAGTTGAGCTCTAATTTTTAAATTTAGCTCCATCATGCTCATTGCGAGATTGGTGAGATAGTTTCTTCTCGGACAAATTTTTTCTCTGTTATTGGCTAGGAAGATTTTGAACGAATTTATTCCAGCTATGTCAAGTTCTCGGAAAAATACTACAAGCGGCCACCTTCTTGTTTTCCTCGCTGTTGAATACAACGAACACAGTTGATCTACAGTGTCGACTCCACCTTTTGTCAAGTTGTAGTCTCGGATTATTTCAGGTTTCTTACTGTCTGGATCCACCTCATTTAGATCATGCATCGTTGATAGTAGCAGTACTACTTTTTTCTTTTTCGGGACGTAAGATACAAGTGTCTTGTCGTATTGAAATCCAAAAATCGTGGACCCAACTTCCCTTTATTTATAAATTTATAAATAATAATTTTTTTTTTTCAGTGTACCCAAGAATGTTAGCCCTTCTTGTAACAAATATTCCGCAGTAGTTCGTAGTAATATATCAACACACGTATCACAAAATAAAAATAAATAACAGTACTACAACGGAAAAGGATGAGCTAAAAATATAAATACATACTAACATACGATATGAAAACAATACTCATAACATAAAATAACGCAAATAAAGCAAGAACAAACATATGCAAACTATGTCCACGATTTCAATAAATATATTTCAATAATTCCAAAAACACTAAGCACTAAGAAAATAAATTCGTAGTAAGTACTGGGCTGATTACAATGCAATACAGCAAGCAATACTTGAAAAATGTAGATGTAGCCTACTTTTGGTAAAAACAAAACAAATACAGGATTACTGACACTAGCTACAAAAATGGACCTTAACGGCAGCTGGAGACATAAGCAAAAATTTATTTCGTATCTTACAGGCAGTAATTTGATAGAAAACGTCGTGTAAAGTAATAAAAAAAAAATTACAATTAATATTTGAAGGGCTGTAACTCAGTTTTAAGGGTAGTTGGGGCAAAACGATACCGGACCATTTTACGTACCTATTAAAGGAAAATTGTGAGAATATCACTTTGATCGGCAGGTTAAAAAATGTCAGTATGCGATTCGTTAAGAAATACGAAGACAATGAATCTTTGTAATACTGAACATTGATTTTGCCAACGGATTTGAATAAAAAATGTTTCCCAGCTTCCAGTTTGCTTATTTACACACTAAGTGCCATCAAACTATACATCGATTTTGACCAATTTTTGTGCTGAATAAAACTGTGTATTCGGATCCAGGCTATCTCTCTCGGGTAAAAGTCACAAAATGTTCGACCTTGAATAACTCTTGAGGGAATGGTATAAGGAAAAAATATTTACTACTTTTCAATGCGATTGAAGTCTCTTTTTTGTAATATAGTCAAAAATCGAGCGCGAGTAATTTTGCTTGTACCGGTACTGGGGTGCAAATATTTACCGTGAAACTTCAATAAAGTTTGTCCCAAATGTGTTTCCGGGTAATTTTAATTTGTTTAATGATCATTTCAGCTGTTTGTGAATTACAGCGCTGAGTGAAGTGTTGTTCCTATGAATATACTATTAGAACTGATAGCTGCTCCAGCTACGTAAAAGGCGGTAGAAATAGTACGGATAGAGGTTAGTTAGCATTAGTATTAGTCTAAGCTAGCATAGTTAGCTAACAAATTACGATAAAAGATTATCAAAATGAAACACCTTTGCGATTAAAATTTTAAATTTATTAATTGTACAGTAAGTAGGCATACATACAGTATACTGAAAAATACAGTAATTACTTTGAATTTAGAATACGACAAAGAAGCAAGAAAATTAAATTCTAAACAGGACAATGAGATAAAACTAGCTATTTACCCTGAAAACAAGAATAGGCCTACATTGGCGCAGTTAGTAACGTGCTCGCCTCTCATCATGCGGTCATGGGTTCGAATCCCACTCAGGCACGGCATATTTTCATACGTTACAAAAAATCATTTCATCCTACATTGCATACAGATTCACCCCAACGTTGTCGCTAATGACCGTTGCAGTTGATGCGACGTTAAATAAATTAAAAAAAAAAAGAATAGGCCTAATGTTATTAGACCTTTTCGAAATTGAATTATGCAATTTATTTCATTTCATTTTTACTCGTATTATTACAAAGACTAAAACGAAACCTCAAATTTAATGGTACAAAAACTAATTTATTTCATAATCCGGGAATGCTTAAATTTGCTACCAATTAAAATTTGTACTTTTTTCTTAGGCTCTATAAGAAATCCTTATTTAAAAAAGTCCCGTCCGGGTTAGCGGGACTCTACTGTAATTTATTTTACCATTCTAAAACAGCTTCCGAAAACGTAAAATTGTAGTTAAATTTCTTTTTTTATACTTGCACATTTAGACGAACGAATCTATACAAAATACCACTATCGACTTTAATAATATAAAAAAATACAGTTGTCGAAGAATTAAAAACTTAAAAAGAATTAAAAACACCATAAAACTTCTTAAATTAAAATTAAAATGAATTTAAATAATTAATTAATAAAATAAAATAATTTAATTAATAAAATAAAATCAATTAATTAATAAAATATAATAAATTAGTAGCTAGGAAGTGGGAGTACTGGGACAACCTTGACCTTTGACCTGGCGACTTTAAAAGACCCTCAAAAAAAAAAAAAAAAAAAAAAAAACCCGCCAAATTTTTTTTTCCCGCCAAATTTACAAACTCAATTTCCTCCGCAACCGCTGGGTCGATTTTGATGCGGACGGCACCCACGTGACCGGGAGATCGAGATCTACAAGATAAGCCCTATAACTCGTCGATCTGATAACCAGGTCACGTGTTACAAGATATCTCAGGTTCCATAGGGGATACGGCTACGGATTAGGGCTTATCTTGTAGATCTCGATCTCCTGGTCACGTGGGTACCACCCGCATCAAAATCGGCCCAGCGGTTGCGGAGAAAATCAGGTTTAAAAATTTAAAAAAATAAAAAAATGGCAAATTTTCAAACCCGATTTTCTCCGCAACCGCTGGACCGATTTTGATGTAGGCGGTACCCACGTGACCAGGAGATCGAGACCTACAAGATAAGCACTAAATCTCATCGATATGATAACCAGGTCACGTGTTACAAACGATCTCAGGTTCCATCGGGGATACGGCTACAAATTAGGGCTTATCTTGTAGATCTCGATCTCCCGATAACGTGGGTACCGCCCGCATCAAAATCGGCCCAGCGGTTGAGGAGAAAATCGAGTTTAAAAATAAAAAAAAAAAAAAAAAAAAAAAAATTTTTTTTTTTTTTTTGGGTAAATTTTCAAACTCGATTTTCTCCTCAACCGCTGGTCCGATTTTGATGCGGGTGGTATCCACGTGACCAGGAGATCGAGATCTACAAGATAAGCCCTAAACCTCATCGATCTGGTAACCAGATCACGTGTTACAAGCTATCTCAGGTTCCATCGGGGATACAGCTACGGATTACGGCTTATCATGTAGATCTCGATCTCCTGGTCACGTGGGTACCGCCCGCATCAAAATCGGTCCAGCGGTTACGGAGAAAAACAAGTTTAAAAATTTAAAAAAATAAAAAAATGGCAAATTTTCAAACCCGATTTTCTCCGCAACCGCTGGACCGATTTTGATGCGGGTGGCACCACGTGACCAGGAGATCGAGATCTATAAGATAAGCCCTAAACCTTGTCGATCTGATAACCAGGTCACGTGTTACAAGCTATTTCAGGTTCCATCGGGGATACGGCTACGGATTAGGGCTTATCATGTAGATCTCGAGCTCCTGGTCACGTGGATACCACCCGCATCAAAATCGGACCAGCGGTTGAGGTAAAAATCGAGTTTGAAAATTAAAAAAAAAAAAAAAAAAAATTTAATTGCGGTTTTTTTTTTTTTTTTTTGGGAAATTTTCAAACTCAATTTTCTCCGCAACCGCTGGGCCGATTTTGATGCGGCTGGCACCCACGTGACCGGGAGTTCGAGATCTACAAGATAAGCCTTAATCCGTAGCCGTATCCCCGTTAGAACCCGAGATCGCTTGTAACACGTGACCCGTGGATCGGATCGACGAGGTTTAGGTGCTCGCAGGATCCGGACATTCCGTAGAACGCGTTACGTCCGGTTTCGGGTCGTAGGTTCTTTCGGGATCCGAACAATCGGTAATTTTGGTAATTTCGTTTTGAGACACCCTATGCTTTGTTTTATTAGCATTGACGTCATTCGTTTTTATCTATGCACGTGCCAGACTATTAATTCATATGATGCAACTTGATTACTGCAAATTTAAATGTACAGTTAATTTAGATGATGCAACTCTATTCTTTTAATTTTGACAATGTCACATGTTGTTTGTTACGAGTCACGCTGCTTTACTAGGATTTGAACCAGGAACCTTCATCTCCGAAAATCAGCTGTTAAACAGCTGATAAACACCTGTTAAAAATCAGCTGATAAACAGCTGTTAAAAATCAGCTGTTAAACAGCTGATTTTGACGACGATACAAGTATAAAAGGTTGTGGTTTTCCCATCGAATCATACTATCAGTAGCAACTGCGTCTGATACTCCCGACAACCCTACCTGTCAGCTCTTCGAGTTTATTGAAAGGTGAGACACCTCATACTTTAATAAATTTTATAAATATAAACTTAGAATATTTTCATTATATATAAACATAGAATTTTTTAATAAAATATAAACTTAGTGATGAGCATACAGTCGAACCGCTGAGGGGGACCTCCAGACTGTTCGATGAGCTGCTGGGAGCACCCCAAAATATGCCGATGATAGACCTAGCGGACGATGACCGGGCGGAAGTACCGGTCCAGCGGTACAACCAACGGCACAACCAGCGATGCAAGCGGAAGTAAAAAATCATACGTCAAATCGCGACGATTCCGCTAACAAAATGATGTATGCACA
The DNA here is from genome assembly GCA_035578175.1 of Catonia carolina. NCBI lineage: Eukaryota > Metazoa > Arthropoda > Insecta > Hemiptera > Achilidae > Catonia > Catonia carolina. The sequence goes on from JAQMRL010000004.1 coordinate 10,284,376, forward strand.
TTCCGTCGTATTATTAGTATCAGTATTAATATTATATTTATATATTAATAATAGAATAAATGTATTAAACTTTTTATCATTGTTTTCATTTCAAAGTACCATACTTTTCCCGTTAAAATAAAACATATGGTTTTGCAGGAAATATGGAAAGGCAAGCCAAACGAATCAGGTTGGAACAAGCTGCAGAGTCTGGCACCTTTTGCGTCTTGGAGAATGCGTTCGGTTGTAACCTCCGAACGTATTACTGCAAGAACGACAACAGCATCTTCAAGGACGTGACGGTGCTCCTGTCACATCTGAGGGAAGAAATGAAGTCGTTGCTCAGCGAGATGGTGCGCTCCTTAGATTCGTTCAAGTTCAACATCTTAGTGGAGTGTACTTACGAGAAGACGATGACGGGAGAGGTGCAAGATATAGGGTTCAAGACTGCCAACACCTGCGTCTTTCCTGGGTCGGATATGGGAGCGCTTGTAGACATGTGCGTGCAAAAACTTGTAGACGAGGAAGCAGAGTTTTTAGGGAAGGGTAGTGGATGGTCTTTGTTGTCGGTTGATGGTGTCCTCCTCAGGATCAGCCGGTATAGACCGCTCCGAGGCTCATCGTACCTACCTCTTCCGCCGTTCGTAAAGAACCGCAAAGCGGTTATCAACGTTCAGAACCGAGACGAAAGGTGCTTCAAGTGGACTATCCTATGTAAACATGTGTCAGGTCCTAACAGGGAAAAAATCGATAGACGTTACGACGCCCTGCTTAGCAAGTATGATTTCAGCATGGTAGAGTTCCCCACACCTATCAGCCAAGTAAAGACCTTCGCCAAGGCCAACGGAGTGTCTGTAAACGTGTACGGGATAGCCGACAAAGAGGTAATAGAACCTCTAGTCGTCGCTGATGTCGAAAAGGATGACCACTTCGATCTCCTCCTGACCGCAGAGGGTGACGCTCAGCATTATTGCCTCATCAACAATTTTAATCGACTCATCAGGTCTCAGCTGACGAAACATGAACACAAAATCGATGTATGCAAGCGGTGTTTCACCTTCTGTAACGACAACCCTAAGGGCAGGGAGAAGATGGCGACCCACCGCGAGTACTGTATAGAGAACTCCCCGCGCAGTTTCACGATGTCCAAACCTAATGATGGCACTCCTCCGATGATGAAATTCGAAAACTACAATCACGTATTCTCCGTCCCAATGGACGAACCGCTCCGAGGTTCATCGTACCTACCTCTTCCGCCGTTCGTAAAGAACCGCAATGCGGTTATTAACGTTAAAAACCAAGACAATAGGTGTTTCAAGTGGGCCATCCTATGCAAACATGTGTCAGGCCCTCACAGGGGTAGAATCGACAGACGTTACGATGCTCTGCTTAGCAAGTACGATTTCAGCATGGTAGAGTTCCCCACTTCCCTCAGTCAAGTAAAGGCCTTCGCCAAGGCCAACGGAGTGTCGGTGAACGTATATGGGATAGCAGATAAAGAGGTAATAGAACCTCTAGTCGTTACTAATGTCGAAAAGGACGATCACTTCGACCTCCTTCTAGTTACAAATGGCGATGTTCAGCATTATTGCCTCATCAACAATTTTAGTCGGTTAATCAGTCTACAGCTGACAAAACATAATGGTCAAATCGATGTATGCAAGAGGTGTTTCGCTTTCTACAACGTTGACGCTAAGGGTCGTGAGGCGATGACTGTTCACAGAGAGTACTGTGTGGACAATCCGCCATGCAGGATCACCCTACCCAAACCTAATGATGACGGTACTCCTCCAGTGATGAAATTCAAAAATTACCATCACATATCCCCAGTCCCAATAGTTGTGTATGCCGATTTTGAGTGTATACTGAAACCCACTGGAGGATACCTCCCCAAACCGACATCTTCTTTCACTATAGCCACGGAGCGCCACGTTCCTATGAGCTACGGGATGTATTTTGTAGTTGACCCGTCGCTTCCCGACGACATCGCCCAGCTAGTGCCGAAAACGCCCTTGCTTTATAGAGGCCCTGACGCAACCGTCCATTTTATGCAGACCCTGAAAGAAATAGTCGAGCGGGTAGCCGCAGCGTCAGACCGTAACGTTCCTATGGTCTTTACGGCTCAGGACGAGCTTTCGTTCAAAGCTGCTACGAGTTGTCAGATGTGCGATGTAGCGTTCGGGCCTGAGGTGAGACCCACCAGGGACCATTGTCATCTTACTGGAAAGTATAGGACCGCTCTCTGTTCAAAATGCAACCTGTCGAGGCGGAACCAAAAGTTCTTACCCGTCTTCATCCACAACTCCTCCAATTACGATTCTCATTTCATAGTCAGACAGCTCGGCTATGACGAGAAGAGGATATCCGTCATACCTAATTCTACGGAGAAGTACGTTGCCTTCTCCAAAAACATAACCAAGACGCTAGCCGTGAGGTTTGTAGACACTTTTAGGTTCATGGCCAGCAGCCTGAGCGCTCTGGTAGGCAACCTCCCTCCCGAAGGCTTCGCCCATACCGAGTCTTTCTTTAACGGGACGCAGCTGTCCCTAGTGAAGAGGAAGGGCGTGTACCCTTACGAGTATACCGACTCATGGGAGAGACTCGATGAGACGGAATTACCTCCTCAGGAAGCATTCTATAGCAGCCTCACCGGGGAGCACATTTCAGACGATGACTATCGTCATGCTCTGAAAGTGTGGGACAGTTTTAACATCCGCACGCTGGGGGAGTACTCTGACTTGTACCTCAAGTGCGATGTCCTCCTGTTAGCCGACGTCTTTGAGAATTTCAGGTCTCTATGCAGGAAGGAATACGGGCTCGATTGCGCCCATTACTTTACTGTCCCAGGTTTTTCTTTCGACGCCATGCTCTACAAGACGCGAGTAGAACTGGAACTCATAACCGATTATGATATGTACATGTTTCTGGAGAGAGGGATCCGAGGAGGAATCTCTGTATGCGTCAAGAAACATGCCAAGGCCAACAACCCTTATGTGGAAGGTTTCGACCCCGAGCTACCCTCCAACTACCTCATGTATGTGGACGCGAACAACCTGTACGGCTGGGCGATGAGCGGGAACCTCCCCTACAAGGACTTTTCCTGGGTTGAAGACGAGGAGAGAAAGATCGCGATAGGATCGGATGCAGGCGTCATCCCTGACGACTCCCCGCTAGGCTTCTTCCTCGAGGTGGACGTGGAGTACCCTGCAGACGCGGAGACGCAGGACTCGCACAACGACCTTCCGTTCATGGCGGACAACGCGACCCCTCCCAGAGCCAGAAACCCCAAACTCCTGACCACCCTGCAAAACAAGACCAAGTACGTTTGCCACTACGCTCTCCTTAAGCAGGCTATCGCGCACGGACTAAAAGTCATCAAAGTACACAGGGTACTGCAGTTCCGACAGTCTGCATGGCTCAAACCCTATATAGACCTGAACACCCTTAACAGACAGTCGGCCCGCAATGCTTTCGAGAAGGACTTCTTCAAACTGCTGAACAATGCCGTCTTCGGCAAGTGCATGGAGAACGTCCGTAAACGCATGAACCTGGAGCTGGTTAGCAACTCGAAGAGGTTAATGAAGCTGGTCGCCAAGCCCTCCTTCAAAGACAGGATCATTTACGACGAGTCGCTATGCGCTGTCGAGCTGTCCAAGACCTCGGTCCGTTTAGATAAACCTATTTACGTAGGCGCTACAGTCCTGGACTCCAGTAAGACCTTAATGTATTCATTTCATTACGATGTCATGAAGAAGAGGTACGGGTCGAAAATCGACCTCCTGTACATGGATACAGACAGCTTCTTCTACGACATCGAGACTCCAGACTTTTACCGTGACATGCGGGACCCAGAATTCAAGACCTTCTTCGACACCTCCGACTATCCCCCGACACACCCGTGCCATTCCACTACCAACAAAAAAGTGCTCGGTAAGTTCAAAGACGAGTGCAACGGCATCCCCATCGCAGAGTTTATAGGGATGAGAGCAAAACTGTACACTTTCAGGACTGGCGAGGGTATTGTCAAGAAGAAGGCTAAAGGCGTCAAAAAGAATGTGGTCAAGAAAGACATCACGTTCGACGACTACAGAAAGTGTCTCGAAGATCCCTCGTTGTGGTTGTACAGGGACATGAAGCTGTTTCAATCCCGCAAGCATGTAGTCAGCACTGTATTGACGAGCAAGCTTGCGCTGTGCAACTACGATGATAAGCGCGTCGCCGTAGATGCCATCCACACCCTAGCATACGGACATAGGAACATTCCGCAGGAGCTCCAAGAAATTATAGGTTAGTCTCCTTCTAGCACACCCCGTTAGTCCCCGCATATGTCTACTAGCCGACTTTATCCGACCTCTAAACGTCGAACCGCACCAGTATTGGAGTTTCATCAGTATTATTAGTCGTAAGAACTTAAGAGCTCATCGCCATACATGTATTCGTTTTCATCTTCATCATCATCATCTTATATCAATAAATGTTTTATTCTTTTATGAATCTGTCTTTTATTTCTTGTAACCTAAACCTCCTATAGTACCTAAAATACATGCAGGCAGTATCGGTGCTCGATTCCTGGGAGGGTCTGTCCCCGACAGATCCTCGCATCGTGCTGCGCTTTCGCTTCACGATCGACAAAAGCCCTCAGGCTTCGGCAAGACTTATATCTACAGGTGTAAAGGTGTTGAAATGACGACACGTTTTGAAAATAAGTTTAATACATATATTCTGAAATCAAAGTACTAGACTAATGTTACAAAAGTTCAGACTCTACAAGCAGCCGTACATGTAGGAAAAATCGAATCGAGGTTACAAGACGCGGCTTTACTGGCTGACGCGACAGTTAAAAATGCATTGCTTGCAGTGTTTTCTCTTCTTGGTAATGGTCCATTCGTCTTCGCCGTAGTCGCTCTCCTGTTGAGCGTGTTCTTCGCAGGGCATCTCCGACAGTAGTTCTTTATCATTCTTGAGGTATAGCGGTAAGGCTACCTTCTACCGAGAGGACTACCAGCTCCTTGATGACCGTCTCGTAATCCGAAGGTCTGATGACCTGAAAATCTACAATGAAGGAAGGCATGTTGTTGCGCGCGACGAGACCTAGCGCACACGGGTTAATTTATCCTCCTGACGGCTCCTGTTAAAGGTGTGTACTGAAGGATGCAATCTGTGATTATCAGGCAGTAGGCGGAGGTATTGGCATGGATGTTGTTTTTACACCCGATCTCGATCCTGATGTCTATGGCGCCGGTGTTCAGCGACTCGTTCTGCTTCGAGCAGTCGATAAAGAAGAGGGGGACTTTGGTCTTGAAGGTCGAGAAATCGATTAGGGGGTGGTTGACCTGTCCTCCGTAGTAGACCTTATGGAACCGCTTAAAGTTTTCGTAAAACATCGAGTACTCTCCCTTTGCGTTTTCGTACGGGTAGTACACGGAATTGAGGTAGAGTTTGATGTCCTGGAGCTCGCAGTGGTCGAAATGAGTTGATACCGCCGTCTTGGTCTTCTTGTCCGTCTGCAGTCCTACTATGACGTAGCGGGGCTTATCCGCCTGGGAGGAGGACTTGACGGTCCAGATCACGTCAGTGCTCTGCGGTAAGACAGGGTACTCGTACAGGTTCCATCTGCGGAAGGCCATTGATATGGGTGCGTCCTGATCCACCATCCTGAGCAACGGGAGTCTGTGCTGGTCGGAAAGCCTGACGTAAGGCATCTTCCACTCCACTTTGGAAAGAGTCAGCTTGTAGTCCTTGCCTGCGGGGACCGCCACGGCGCGGTCGTCGGTAGCCGACCTTAGCAGGATAAGTTCCAGCTTGGCGTTGACTATTATGCGGCGGTAATCCTCGCAGAATCCCATGATCCTCTTCAGCGGGACGTGGGCCGTAAGCCTACCTGTGGTGCTGTTGGCGATAGCCGTTACGGCGTCCTTGTTCCACCCTTCGACGTCTATAGAGTGTTGTTCCCCGTACCTGAAGGACGGAATATTTCTCAAGGCCGTCGTTACGCCGACGTTTCGCACCCTGTACACTTCGATACCGTTCATCTCCAGCCTTATCTCTTCAAACAGGAAAGCGGGCCAGTTGTCAGAAAGAGCCAGGGCCGCATCCAAAGTACCGTCGGACGCCGAAAGTTTCACGTCCACAAACAGCAGGCTGTCGCAAGGTAGGGTGTACACGCCCTGTTGGTTCACGGGTATCCTTATCTCGTCGTTGTTGTAGAAAGTCGACGACGCGTACGGAGTGTGAGTATGCATCTCCATGCCTATGATGGCGTCGTCCGCTACGGCGTTAGAGGATCCCACGTCTATTATATAGCTCATTTCTGCAGCACGATGAAACCCAACGATCTTAGAAAAGCAGCGTTATCTGAGGAGAGTCTCGTCTTTTTCACTTCACCAAGTGGCGGGTCGAGCTCTACAGGACGAATGTTCTTCGCTCCGTCCGGTACGGTTCTTTTATAACCCTCTTCCAGGTAGACTAACCCCATCGCGTACGTCTTTTAAGGTGAAGCCTGAGGCTGATGACTTCGTTCTGAAAGCTTATCGGTCTTCCGTCCTGATCCACCACAGAGACGGTCAGTCTTCCTATCCTCGAAGTGTTTACGGGTAGGTAGATGACGTTCTTGGGCACTTCGATTATCTTATAACCCCGTTCCACCTGCGGGAAGAACTCGTGCAGGGTATGTCCTTCGGCTCCGTTAGTGTACGAGCCCCGCACGATGTTACAAGTCAACCGGATGGCGTTTACGGCCGTAATGTTGACGGGACGCTGAGACGTGTACCATTTATTAGGTTCGAGGATCGTCGCATCGAACCCCAGCACCTCTCTGATGGTTCCGGGTACGGTAAAGTCTACCTTTTCTCCGCAGAATATCGAGCACTTTAGAGTGGTGGGGTCTACGACCATGTTAAGTCTTGGGAGCGGACGGCATTCCGTCTTTGATCCCTTTGATGTCTCCTTCTTCGCATCGCTTAAGGCTTTCGCTTTCGCTTCCTCCTCCGCCCTTTTCGCTTTAGCTTCCTCCTCCGCCCTTTTCGCGGCCCTTATTTTCGCCGCATTCTCCAATCTCTTAAGGACCTCATCGACAGGGTCGGTACTGGATCTCTCTTTCCTTTTTCCCTTCTGTTCCTTTTTCCGCTCCTTCGAGAGCTTTTGGTACTTGAGGGATCCTGCGTCTTCAACATCGGTACGGTTATCGTCTTGCTCCGCGTCTCTGCTGCTGTCGCAGTTCACTCCGCCGTACATCTCCAACATCTCGTATTTGATCTTTGAGTGGATGTCGTCAATCTCGTACATGCCTTCGGGCAGCTCCACCTTCATCCCGTCGCCGAAGCAGAACAGGTTGTTCACCCCTTTCCGCACGTTGGGTATGTTGTTGTAGCTCATGAAATCTACCAGTCCTATCTCCCACTGGCCCTCTCCGAGGTCTATGGGAGGGAAGTAATCGACCTCGATCGTAGAGCTCTTACCGCTTAGGCACAACATCTTTACCCGATAGAAACTCTAGGCACAGATGTCCGCAGACGACTGAATCAAAGTCCTGCCTCCTGGCGTAATTATATCTTATGATGTTCGGTCCGTCTTCTCCGTTCTCGAGGTACCTTACCAGCTCTACGGGAGGCCTCAGGTTACCGTAGCTGTCAAAGTACTCTACGACCGCACCGGTCTTCCTGTAACATACCCAGTGGGTCCCTTCGTTCCTCGCGCTGTCCAAGTTGACGATGGCTGATTCGTTTTCGTAGGGTCTATGGGGGAGCGTGTCACACATAAACACCCCTCTAAAGTTCGAGATTTCGAGTGCGTCGGCAGCCGCCATCAATTGACTATCGGACAGGGGTTTGTTCGGAAGTTTCAACGAAGTTTTTTTTCCTTAGTCCGCATCCCGCGTGCTGCGTAGGGTACGGTTTCAAATACAGTCCCTCACCTCGTCGGGTAGTGCTACGGTTAGTCCTGCGGGTGGTGCGACGGGTAGTCTTGCTAGAGGTCTTACGAACGGTCTTCCTACGGGCAGTCTTCCTACGGGCGGTCTTCCCGGTCTGCCTTCGCTTGATCCTCCCGCCGAACTTGCTTTTAGCTTTCATTATGTTGGTCACCGCCCAGGCGGCCGCTTTCTCCGCTATGCTGGAGTCGGACGCTCTCACCCTCTCCCAGGCTCTATCTGCTAACACGCGGTCTGCTTCGGCCCTGCCCGCCGAGTCTTTGCGGTTGTGGTAGGCTATGTCGTGCTGTTTGCACGCGGCGTCGAGAGGGTTGATGCCCGGGTCTCCTCTTCTCAATCTCTTCTGCAGGTCCGTCCCCGGTCCGCAGTACTGATAGCCCGGTATGTGGAGTTCCACGGGTAAAACGTCTATCGCTTTGTTCAATACGGTTCCTACGACGTTCTCTGCAGCTCCTAAGACTCCGCTCGCGATGCTCCCTACCAGTCCGGCTCCTGAATGCGATCTGTTGCGAAACGTGTTGCATCTCCCCATTTTAAGGTCGGAATGAAGCTCGAGGACCCGTGTTTCCTTATTTATGACGCGCTTTTTCCCTCCAGGCGTGACGATACGTCCTCAAACTCTTTGCGCAGCTTTTGGACCTCATCGCGCATTTTCAAAATTTCGTCGACTCGCTCGTCTTTGACGGGATCTGAAACTTTCATCTTTTCGGCGTGGGAGGAAAGGTACTCTTTCAAGTACTTGAGGTTGACGGCGTCTTCTTCATCGATCGGGTCTCCTACTTGCGCCATCCTGCGACCGTAAAGGTCGTAGTAAGGTTCGCCACCTCCCTCATCCAAGACCTCTAGGACTCCGTAATCTTCGGCATAAGCTTGGATGAGCCTCATGCATTCGTTGACGTTGACTGCGTCCGTATACGACTGGGCTACGCCTACGCGACAGATTCTCCGGTCTCTCATGTCCATATCTCCATCTGCGGTAACCCTGTAAGGGGTGAGAAAACGACGTACTGATCTTCCAGTGTCCATAGCGAGAATGAGGGTCATAGACGTAGATCTCCTCTTATAAGCCCCAGCTCTTTGAGCTCTTCGACTATAGAATTTATCTCGCTGTCGTGACCCGTATGGCCCGAGTCTTTAGAAGCTACGAGGCGTCTCAACCTGTCGCAGAGCTCGTTAGGATCGTCGAAATATACGTACTCAGTCTTCCAGTCTCCGTTCAGCTCCATCGCAGGTAGTGTTTTCAGACCCTTACCTCGCTTCGACCGGTCCGGTTTCGGAGGGAAAAGCCGGCTTATGATTGTTAAATACTTTCTCCCCGTGTTGGCCTTCACTTGACCGAACGCTGAGTTGTTCCTTCTGTGCGCATTAGTAGCTTCCAAGATGGTTTTGTACTCTTCCAGGTCTTCTTCAGAGTAGACGTAAGAGTCAGGTTTCTTTTTGAAAATCAACTCGTACAGTCCTGCAGTACCCTGATACGACACGTCTCCGATGATCACAGAGTCGTCGGGTCCAAACTGTACGGTTGAGTCCCCCATCACCAAATCGTTACCCTCGAAGTGCACACCGTAAGTTGAATCCGTATTGTTATCCACGTCCGTGATGGCCTCATGCATGTAACGTCTCGCTAGAGGACTGGGAAACGTGTTTTTGACCCATACCGAGGCTCGGACCTTACCTAGCGGGGTAGACAACAGCTCTTCCACGGTGCTGGGGGTGTTAAATTCCTCATCGCGAGGTAGAGTCCTCATCGGTGTAGCCTGCGGTCTGTTCGAGTCCTGCATCTCCACGGTTGCTCCGGCCGTAGCGTCATGTTCTGTGAACTCCAAAGGGAGGTTAGGACGCGTATCCATCTCTTCCAATTTATAGGGCTCTTCAAAATCCATCGACTCGTCGGGCGTTTTCTTCTTGGCCTGCAACGGTCCTAACTCTTCGCTCTTCCTCTTCGAATTGGCGTACCTGTTCGGTCCGGACATCAGATCCTTCCAAGAATCATCGAGTTCCACATCTTCCTCATCATCACCTTCGTCAGTGGTAACGGGGTAACTGGATTGATGCTCCATTTGTTTACTCCTTTGAGTATGCAACTGGTTTATCTCCTCGGGCTTTAAGGTCTTCGCAGTTGGAGACCCTTGAAATAGATCTGTATCCGTTTTCTGCACCTCGAGAAACTTCGATAAGGATTCGGTCACAGGCTTAAGCTGCTTCTCTAATCTAAGGTCCTCCTCCATCGAGCCGCGTTTCAAAGCCAACTGTTTCTCCCGTATCCTCCTCTGGAGCTCCGCAATCTCCAATACTAGTTGTTCGTTGACCTGCTTCGAAGCCATGTCCAAACCTTCTAACCGGATCCTTCGATTCCTGCCAATATATAGAAACTGCAATCTTTCGACCTGGATTTATGACCATATACAGCTTCAGGGAGCAGTTCATCGAGCTGTGATGTTGAGCAGGTCAGCCGACTGCGCAGCTTAGGGAGCAGGTCAGTCGACTGCGCAGTCGACTGCGCAGCTTAGGAAGCAGGTCAGCCGACTGCGCAGTCGACTGCGCAGCTAGCAGGTCAGTCGACTGCGCAGTCGACTGCGCAGCTTAGGGAGCAGGTCAGTCGACTGCGCAGTCGACTGCGCAGCTAGCAGGTCAGTCGACTGCGCAGCTTAGGGAGCAGGTCAGTCGACTGCGCAGTCGACTGCGCAGCTTAGGAAGCAGGTCAGCCGACTGCGCAGTCGACTGCGCAGCTAGCAGGTCAGTCGACTGCGCAGTCGACTGCGCAGCTTAGGGAGCAGGTCAGTCGACTGCGCAGCTAGCAGGTCAGTCGACTGCGCAGTCGACTGCGCAGCTTAGAGAGCAGGTCAGTCGACTGCGCAGCTATCAGGTCAGTCGACTGCGCAGCTTCTACCAGGTCCTTATCGTCCTTATCACAGGTCATCTCGCAGTTCGGTAACGAACGTATCGAAATTGAACCTATAACGACCTCTGAGGATACCGCTCTCTTTATCGATCACTAGAAACCCGTTCTTGTTTCGAGACCATGCCTCGCCGCACAGATTCTTGAACTCTTCGAAAGTCATGTCAGGGGTCACGTGATCGTTGAATATATGACGCAAGTTACGTTCGTCCTGACGGAACATGAGTAAAAAATTTGCATTATCCCTAACGAGCTGTTTAGGCGCCTTACTGTATGTCTGACATAGGTAAAATACGTCCAGGTTGTTATGTCTCCCCATAGCAAAGTATTTTACCACGTTGTGTTGTTTCTCGCATACAACATCGTCAAACATCATCACGGAATTGGGCTCTACCTCTTCCGGAGGCGGGACTTGCGCATTGTCGCTGAATTCGTGATAGTCTACACCCTCCATATCATGAAACACGCGCTCCAAAAACCTATACTTGGGTTGGTGCAGAGATTTTGAAAATACGTACACATTGCAGAACCTCAGCCCGTTGGGGTCGAACAGCAGGTTGATTATTGCGTTTGTCTTGCCATAATTCGACGGACCTACGGCCAAACATCTGATACTATTCGGCAGGAGGCGGCCGTGTCTGTTTCTCGTTTCGCCTATTTCTCCCGACTCGATAAGCACATCTAAGTTGACGACAGGGAGTTTCTCTTTCTGCTCCCTACACCTCATTTTGCGCTAGTAACCGATAAACCTACATTACAGCTCTTATATAAGGTCTTTCTTGTCGATCCATGAATCGTGACTCTCGTCATACCCTAACCACCTGACCAACAACCTGTCACCTTTTCTCTTCAATACCTTCTCGACGAGAAATACGTCACCGTATTTCGTCTTACTCAGTTCCTGGGTGTAAAAACTACCTTTGATCACATGTCCTTTTTCGTCTTTGAGCGAGTATGTGACGGGACGGGTGTGCAAAATACGATCTACGGTAAACACCTCATTGGTCCAATTCGGTATGTAACCCTTGTCGAAAGTCTTTTTGTACTTGCTGATCCTGACCTTATCTCCCGGCTCAAACTTGACGGTTTGGGGGGCGCGTTTCTTACGAGTATTGGACAATATATTTCTTAGCACCTCACCTTCGTTCCTCTTATTTACATCTACAGGTTTGAAACCTATAGTCCTGTGAGACCTGTTATTGTACTGAGACAGGAGGTCGTCTAAAAGACCTACCCAAACGTAATTGCCCCGTTCTGTAAACTTTCTCCACATCATCTTCTTCAGCGTCCTGTTGAACCGCTCTACTATCGAGGCCTTCTTCGGAGAGTAAGTGGAGTAGTGGTTGATCCCGTGCTTGGACATCAGAGACCTTACAGACGCGTTATACCACTCTTTACCCTCGTCGGTATGAAAATGGCGCATCTTGTGTTTTTCCAGTATGGGACCGAGAGCGCTAGCGACTTCTTCAGCCGTCTTGCTCTTGAGCGGTACGGCAATAGCAAATTTAGAAAAACAATTTATTACTGTCATTATGTATCTGTAGCCCTTATTGACTCTGGCGTATGGGATCATCTCTACCAGATCGGCCTGATACAAGTCGTCGATACCCTTCAGCTCTACGTTTCTGGTGGGATAGTTCCTGCGGGCTTGCTTGTGAAGCTCGCGCGCTATACCACTTCTCAAGCTCATCGTGCGATGCACTGAGAGCGACACTGCTTATATCTAGGTTAAATAGGGATTTTGAATGGAAAAGACGTTATTTTTATATATACATTTATTAATTAAATAATACAGCCTTTGGTTTACTCTTGCGAGTTCTTCTTCATTTTTTAAATTCTACTATATTCATTGTTTTCCCATCACCCAAGTCTTTATTTCCCTTGTACACGATTATCCCGCCCCCGTTATCGTTCAGTAAAGCGATATCTTCATCAGTCAGCGTTTTTGTAAATCTTGATGGTAGGAACACCTTCGAATTGCCGATGTATATAATTATTTGCTCTCCGTACATGGTCTGCGCCCTACCGACCTTCGTAAACCGGTATTCCTTGTTCAACACTAATTCAGACACCCTCATGGTATCTTCATTCATCTTTTTTAGTAGCGCCTCCATTTCTAAAACAAAAAATAAACACAAGTCTGATAAAAACCATGATAACTACATGAACCCTCTCCATCCGGGTCAATACACTCTAACAGTCCGTCTATTTTGAACGGGTGTTAGTCCTTCAGTCTCTTAAACAAAATAGTTAGTATGTAAATACCTCATGTATTATACGAAATAGCATAGAGGTTTTTCTTTTGAGATCGATGTGGCGCTACACTCGCCTACTATCATGTCGTAGATTTTGTATAGCAGGTAAAACAGCGCTATGAACAGTAACGCTATAACGCATAGGAATATTGTTATAGCGTAAATCATGCTGTCAAAGGAAAATATAAACCGATTTTTTAAACTACTATGTTCGAAGTTCAACTTACGACTATTGTCAAAGTCTTAATTTACAAAAAGGTTTTAGGTTCAAATTTATTTAATTCTACGTTTACATCAATAACGGTTGTTGTTGATGCAGATTAAAACAATAGAGTTCAAATGTAATTAATTCTACGTTTACGTCAATAACGGTTCTTGCTGCTGCAGATTAAAACAGCAGACTACATATTCAGTGTACAGTTACGGTAGTTGTTGTTGTTGTTGTTGCTGCACCAACAACGGTTAAAACTGGTAATGTTGCAGTACCAACAGGTTCTACGTCTTAATTTCATAAACAGATTTTAGGTTTTAATTTTATTAAAGATTCAAAGTGTATATTTCATAAAGGTGCTAGAGTCTTTCAAATTTAAAAAATATTTAAAGTATAATAAAACTCACCTTCAATTAACGGTAGGTCAACAGGTAGGAGAAGAAGAACTGTGTCTAGCAGCGTAGCAGCAGGTAGGTGGAGAAGAAGAACTGTTCTAGCAGCGTAGCAGCAGGTAGGTGGAGAAGAAGAACTGTTCTAGCAGCGTAGCAGCAGGTAAGAGAAGAAGATGTGTCTAGCAGTGTAGAGCAGTGGTAGTTGAATTATGGTACAATGGGACAATCGGCGGCCTTTTATACAAATAATTATCCTATGCTAATGCATTGGAAACGCTGAATCTGCGGTTTGACACATAATAACATGCGGTATGACGTTGTTGGTTTTAAAAATTGAAACAAACAACTTATCGCTGACTCAACGACTCGTGATTTTAAATAATACGTTGCAGCATTTAAAAAAATAAACTGCACATTTAAATTCGTAATAAACAAGTTGCATCATCTGAATCAATAGTCTATCACGTGCATAGATAAAAAACGAATGACGTCAATGCTAATAAATTAAAGTATAGGGTGTTCCGAAACGAAATTACCAAAATTACCGATTGTTCGGATCCCAAAAGAACCTAACGGTCGAAACCGGACGTAACGCGTTCTACGGGCCGTCCGGATCCTACGCGCACCTAAACCTCGTCGATCCGACCCTCAGGTCACGTGTTACAAGCGATCTCAGGTTCCATCGGGGATACGGCTACGGATTAGGGCTTATCTTGTAGATCTCGATCTCCCGGTCACGTGGGTACCACGCGCACCAAAATCGGCCCAGCGGTTGCGGAGAAAATCGGGTTTGAAAATTTGGCGGGAAAAAATGGCGGGTTTTTTTTTTTTTTTTTTGCGGTTTTTTTTTTTTTTTTTTCTTTTTTGTGGGTCTTTTAAAGTCGCCAGGTCAAAGGTCAAGGTTGTCCCAGTACTCCCACTTCCTAGCTACTTAAATTAATTAATAAAATTAAATGAATGAATTAAATTAAATTAGGCAGAGATAATAATAAATCGTAGGGTATACATTATATAGAGAGCATACAATTCTGACCGGGGCAGAATTGTATTAACTATCCTGACCGGGTCAGAATTGTATTGGTTCTAGTAGAAAAAGGTCAGAATTGTATCGTCTGCATACTTATATATATATATATATATATATATATATATATATATATGTACTACTATCATTTTCGCGTCCATACATTGACAATTTCCTAACAATCTGGAGTCCGAGTGCAATTTGGCGTCCGTATACGGACGCCAAATTGTAATCCTTAATAAAAACTTAATAAAAATTTATTGTGACATGGTTTTCGGACGTAATTTTTTTAAAATAAAGTACATAGTTTGGGGCAACTATATTTATTTTTTGAGAATTTTATTGTTACTCAGAGAGACACAAAAAAATAAATAAATTTTGGTACCGGATGCGAAATGGCGGTGTTTTGAAACTATTTTATACACCGTACCTTGGAGAGTTTCTCACCAGAGTGCTCTCGCTACGCCCCTATGTAAAAATATACGTATATTATGTATATTCTTACAAGGACGTCAGTTTCACATCTGCTATCAATTTCGCGTCCACCGGTTAAGAAAATAGACAAAACAAGTTATAAATAAATATTGTGTTGTGTTAAGAAAAAAAGTTTAAAAGAATAATAAAAACAAATTTTTATTAATCATCGAATTACAATTCTTTCAAAACTCACAATCTAATTTAGTAAACATTCAAATAAATATTATTCGGCAAATTATTTGATATAAGTAATACAATTAAATTAAAAATAATTATATATTTTTTAATAGAATTAAAAAACTCTCTTTTCCGATAGACGATTTTTTGGGTTGACAAACTATCCTGGAAGGAAACCGGTGCTGCGCATAGTAGTGTCAGGATTAAATTATTGTTATGGCTGGCAGGATATCTTTCTAAACGCATTGTATACACAACGTATATTATACGCAATTTTGAAGAGTTGTTCTCCGCCGTGCTGTCGCCTTCCATACATGAGTCCATCGCACGCCGCTTTGGTTTCTTTTTTCAAATTAGGCATAAACCCACTATCAACGAATCCATGAACAAATCCTTTAGTAATTTGTTTACGTCGTTCGTTTAGTAACCAACGGGTTGGTCTAGTCTAGAAGAAAAGTCGTCGCCGCAAGTCAGCTGTTTAGCTGACTTTTCGACAGCTTTTCTGACAGCTGATTTTCGGAGATGGAGGTTCCTAGTTTAAATCCTAGTATATAGTATAATTTTGGTTCTTTTATACGAATTTGAATACTAGACAGTGATTACCAATGTACTTTGATGGTTGGGGGTCAATTAACCATACTCTCTCAGGAATGGTCGGCCTGGGTATGTACGAGACTACAGCTCATTTAAACGTCATACATACCATTGGGTCATGGGGTTGCTTATTGTTCTCAATCGAACAAATTGCAACCTACACGCATTAAGGATAAAACAAAACAAAAATTTGTTTAAGAATTTTTAACATGTTATTTCACGCTTTTTTTAACATTACACCACCTGACAATTGTCAATCAAATATTTCCTGATTACGCTTACGATGTGTAAAAAGAATGCGCATTTTGCTGTTTGCCCACTCTCACTGCAAAATGTTTCAAGTACACTTCCATAATGCTATTTCGTATCATGTAATATGTCGCCCCAATTACTAGGTTTAGCAGTTTTACAGTAAGTAAATAAAACATTAAAGAGAAAAAGCTTTTTCTAAAATATAAAAAATGAAAAATGGACTAGGAGTAGATTATTATTAGCCTTGTTTTTTGCTTAAAAACAATGCGATAAAAAATTAAACTAAGAAATTCGGGAAATAGCAAACTTTACTAGACAGACCTGAACCAAGTAGGCATATTTTAATATTTATTCTGGGCCGATTTTCTTTCATTATAAAATTCTGGACAGAGATTACAGATTTCAGAAAAAAAATGTTAAGGGTAGAATAAAGTACACCCATTCAGTTTTTTCCCTTTTTCTCTTACAACATCTGAACAAACGACATTTTTTTAAATGCCCGGAAAAAACAAGGGCCATCGATTTAGACAAAAAAGTTTAAATATTAATGAGTGGGTGACCTAAAGTGAAGTTTGTACCATCCAGTTCACCTCGATTTTCTCGCGAGTATGAGCTTAACAATCGTAATATTTATGGAACGTTCCGAAACAGCAGAACGACTCTCGATAGGGATAACGATAAAATTTAAATTGAATTTCTTAGAGTATCGCCACCATTCCTAAGTTTTTCACGATTTTTTCGCTGATTTCGGCAGACCAAACAAAACAATTTACAGAACAATCCAGAACAAATGACAGCTATCATTTAAAGTAAAAACCAAAAAGTATTGAATGCATGGGCTTATACTTGCCACTCCAAATTTTTCTTTGATTTTCTAGCATATTTGAACGGGAAAAACGAAATTTTTGCGAAATGATCCGGAACAAACGAAGGGCTGTCAATCTATGTAAAAAACTTTAAAATATTGAGTCGAGGGGGATTAGAGTGACATTAGCACCACCCAGTTCTTCTCGATTTCTCGCTTACTTGAAAGGAACTAAAAAAATATTTTGCGAGACCATCCGAAACAAACGAAGGTCTGTCTCTGAAGTCCAAAAAAAATTTAAAAAGTTGAGCGGGGGGAGGCCAGTGTGAAGTTAGCCCCTCCCGGCGTTTTTTCACTTATTTGGACGGAACAAACAAAACATTTTCCGGAATAATCCGGTAGAAACGTAGACCGATCAATTTTACAAGTTAATTTTTGAAATTTTTGTATGGGGGCCAACTTTACAGTCCTGGTTTGAACTTCTACAGGTTTAGCTAAGTAAAACAAGGAGTGGGGTGGTTTACAATTGCCTTCCTCGCCGAGTTGAAAAGCTTATCAATATGCCAGGCCGTCTAAAAAGCACCTATTTTCCACCCTGCAAATGACACACCTCACGTTATTCACCACAGGGTCTGGCTGCATAATGAAATTCATTGCGCTCAGAGGAGATATAACTCTGACAAGTATCTTTTACACTTGTACCTCTTCTGTTCTTAAATACTTCAGTCATATGTTTGGCTTACCATGTGATAAAAACAAAACTAAATTTTTTTTAGTCCTGAAAAAAGCAAATCGAGTGCAAATAATTTAACACTCCACCCTGCCTGTTATGTGCAACCCCTTACAGTACTATTATTTATTAAAGGCAGTTGCCTCTTACAATCAAAACATGCATTTTATTCGTCACTTGGGCGAGTAAATTTAAATCGATAATTCAAAGGATACCCACATCGAGAAAATGTTTCCAAACGGTGAAAATATTTTTACAAAAGATAATAAATTGATAAGAGAGTAGATTAGTCGATTTTTTTAAAGTAAATTCAGTACACTCGCAAATGTCCAACACGAGTCCTGAAAGTGTAGGTCAACAGAGACTGTAATTTCCCGATACTGAAGAAGCTTACTGAAATTAATTATTAGCAAAAACAAACCCCTGTTATTTATTTTTTGATTTTTGTAAAGCTTTTGACCGTGTCCCGTATGATTTGCCCATAAAAAAATTGAGGTGTATGGTATTAGAGGGACATCAGAGGGTCGAATTGCCATCCCATCATTGCAAAGTTAAAACAAAATACACATAAAATTTTATACAAGTTAAAAGGGGAGTTCAACGAGTTAGAATTTTAAGACCCTTGCTATTTTTAATTTTTGTTAACGATCTCGCTGAATTTCTTGGCTCCTTCAATGTTATATTATTTGCTGATGATACGATAATATCTTTCGAAGATGAAAACTATGAACAAGGTTTAAAACTAAAGAAGCTTGAAGTAAGGTTATAGACTGGATGCAATAAATAATCTAGTTCTCAACTCAGATAAAACTGTGGCCAAATGCTTCACTGGTCGTAAGGAAATAAGTAACCAAAGTAAGGATATCTCCATTAATGACAATATATCAAAATCTTTTGTAACAGGTAAGTTACAAAATTTTTAGAATTAATATTAGGTAGCAAACTATCCTGGGACAGGTGTATTAAGGAACGTGTCTGCTATATAATCAAATCCTACTGCTACGCCCTAAAACGCTTAAAAATAAGGTACTTAGCGTACCAATACCTTTGAGTATTTATCATGTTTACAAATTCTGTTGGATTTGTTTTTAATTTAGTCACACTTAAACTTATAAAGTCGTCACCAAATTAGGTGTTTAACAGCTGACTTTCGGAGACGAAGGTTCCTGGTTCAAATCCTAGTAAAGGTAGTTACTTTTATACGGATTTGAATGCTAGACAGTGGTTACCGGTGTACTTTGATGGTTGGGGTTTTATTAACCATACTCTCTCAGGAATGGTCTGCCTGGGTCTGTACAAGACTACACCTCATTTACACGTCATACACATCATCCTCATCTCATTGGGTCATGGGGTTGCTTATTGTTCTAAATTGAACAGATTGCAACGTACACAAATTAGGAATAAAAATAAATGTATGTTTAAAAAATCAAATAATGTTCAAATTATTCCGTCATATAATTACTTTTTATCTGGTTTTTTGTTAATTATAATGATTAAAATTTTTAATGATCAACTATCAAGTTGACTTATGAATATGGACACTGTTTACTATTAAGAATTCGTTTCTAATCAGTTGGTCCTAGCATATTGTTTGGCTGTCTTTGTCAAGGTTTCACATAGTTTTTCTTGGCCTCTCCAAGTGAATGCTTTGTCTATCTCCTTTTTGTCTTCTGTGCAATAGTATAACCTTCCAGTTCCTTATCCCAAGCATTTTGACTAGTCAAAAATAATGTACATATTTTTACGTAACAATAAGGTTTATTTATTTCATTATTTGTAATATTGATTCCTAGATTGGGTGGTTGGTTGACGATGTAAATAAAGTACTAGAAACCAAAAGAATATCAACAAAAAGTGGCCACCATGGCTTTTACAACACTAAATAATTTAAAAGAAAACGCAGAGAAAAATATCAGGGTTTGGAAGACTGACTGAAAGTTGTTTAGCCGAAAAATAATCTTGGAAATGGCCTGTTAAAGGATAAACTTCAACGTGTACAAAACAGCTGGATACGAGAATTATTAGTGTAATGTTATGTTAGTTTACTTTGTTGAAGATCAAAGATTACCATTACTTGAGGAACAAGAATAAAAATACAAACTATGACTAAGCCGGACTGCATTTCAAATGTTGTAGAAATTTTACTGGCCATCGTACTTTTGTATAATTTATAAAATCATTTTGATTCAGTCACTAAAACATGGAAATATAAACCTAGAGAGAAGCGAGGCTTGGGAAGACCTAAAAAGAGATGAATACTGGAACAGGCCATTGAGCCTAATCCTTAACAGATGATGATGATGAATTCATTTGAACACCGAAAAGACAATGGGTGAATGGTACTCCATTTGAATATTGAACAAATTATGTCACTTTACAATTACATAATTTTGTCAACTAAGTAAATATTTTAATTGCATTGTCTAATAATTGATCTTATTATAGTAATTGCAGTCGAACCTCCCTGATTCGAATCTGATGGAACCGGCTGATTTCGATTTACAGAGGTAAAATATTGAAACAAAAAATGTACTTAACAATTGCGTTTTAATAAAATTCATGTAATTTCATAAAATATTAAATTACAAAAGTCAAAATTATTAATAGACCACCAATTCGATTGAGGAAAGTTTTTTACAAATATTATTTTACTTGTGTTGTTTAGGTCATCAGCCGAAAGGCTGGTTTGAACCTGTAGAGGTTTTACTAAGTAAAACGAGAAGTGAGGTGGCCTTCCTCACTGAACGGAAAAGTACGCGTATCAGCATGCAGGGCCCTTTGCAAAGCACATATTTTCCCCTCTGTAAATGATACCTTTACTTCATTCACCACAGGGTTTACTTAATACTGTGATTAAGAATTAAGGGCATGTTTTGGTATTACAAGCTCTATTAGTACTCAAAAGCAAAAGAATATTCTACTTATAAGAACGATATGACAAATTATTGAAAAAACGACATAAAAAACAGAGTAAAATAAAATCGGGATACGCGTAAACAGTACAACTATACCTACAAACAAAAAGTTAGGTCAGCCTACAGAAAATGAAAAATAAATTGGGTACCGAAAATTTTAGAAATTTTAACGAGTAAAATATTGCTTAATCCGAATGAATACAGCTACGGTATTTTTTACCCTGTTTGTACGAAAATCATACACCAAAGAAGGAAAGACTGCATTACTAATTTAGCCTAACTAATTTTTTTTTTGCTTTCGTCTGGTTTCCTCTGACTTAAAAATTAACTGAATTTTCAATATTTCCTGATGCGTATTGAAGCTTTGAACTACGCTTGTTATGCCCTTATTTGGTCGTAAGGTTTTGTGACAATAATGTTTTGTAAGAAGTGTAATTGTTTGTGTTTCTGCCTGGTTTCTTCTAACTCAAAAGTTAACTGCATTTTCAGTTTTTTCTAAAGCTTTTTGTAGTTTTGTACTACGCTTACTGTGTCCTTATTGTCATGATTTAACGCATGCTTCATTAAAAATCGTGTACAATGTGTAAATTGGAAATTTTGTAATTATTTTATTAATAATGTATAAAAAAATGTATTGTTACAATATATATGACCACGAAACTCTCAAAAATTTTCGAATAGGGAGGTAATTTAATTCATATTAAGGACGATTTTTGAAGGGGATAGCATACAATTATATTCGATTTAGGGAGGATTTCGAATGAGGAGGTTTGACTGTATTTGTAACAATTAGGATATTTTAAATAATTAACTCTAACAAATAAAAAATATACTTTCTTTAATTATTCTGGTTTTACATTGATTTAAAATAAGTACCTATTTAAAATACATGTCAAAATAATAAACAACAAATAATAAATTATTTTGATGACTGGATTGGATTCCGTCCGAGAACGAATTGTTTTCATACGATGGTCTTGTGTGGAGAAGTACTAGGGTGAGATGTGAATATCTAACTACAATCATTACAACACGTAGAAGTGGCAAATGCTACAGTACACGTGCCGGTACGACATGGCAACATCGTTTACACTGTTGCAGGCTATAAGTCATAATAGCGGGAACGATGCCGGACGCGAAATTGTCGGTAATTTGTACGAACGCGAAATTGTCGGTAATTCGAAAGGAGTCTGAATTGATAGCACAGTGAATAAAATTGAAAAATGCTCAATTTTCAATATCAGGACAAACCAATACCAAAACTCAGGGTGTAAGTGTAACAAATACCCTATATACTCTCATCAAAGTTGAATATACTCTTCAAATAAGCGATGTGCGAAATGCACGCTTTTTGAAAAGACGCGGAATTGTTAGCGGGATGTATATATATATATATATATATATTATATCTTTTTTAAAAGTGCACGTCATTATTTTTTTTAAATATTCTTTATAGAGATTATCCTTTGAAATTTTTATTATTGTATTGTTACTCAAATGTTTTTTTAAATATGAACTATTCCATATAATATACTTGCAATCTGTATTTCTAAAAATTTAAATTGTAAAATTTTTGAAACTTTTTAAAATTTGTTTCGCTTTTCATTATTATTATAAGATTAATAATTATGTCTTTTTGTAAACGATTTTTAAGAAAAAAATTGGTACATTAAAGTTTTATGAAATGTGCAACTATTTTGTGTACGATTTTTCTGTTCCAACCACCCTTCAGCGTTTCCTATGTTTATTTTTTTTATTTTGTTCACCTTGTGCCCTTATAATAGGTGTAACAAATAAAAGTGTCTGACAAGGACCAATAAAAACATATTGTAATATACTATAATATTTAAATGATAAGATAATATGAAATATAAGATAAAGATAATGATAATATTTTAAATGATAAGGAAAAAACTTACAAATTAGCGTAGATAAGGGTCAGGTATCTATGACGCAGTAAAACCATAGAATATTACAATTTAGAAATTCGCAGAAAGAAAGCAAACTAAATCATGATTAAACGTCTTAAGAATGACAATTTTCCCATACTCCCGTTCCTTTTTGGATCTTTTTATGAATATTAATTACAGAAGTTGAATATGGATTTTAAATTTAAAATTTTCTCGTTAATTAAAGCAATACTAATATTATTGAATTAATATTAAAAGATGGATAAACCAAATAAGCCAGCTCCACAATGTAGCGTTTCTTGGGATTCACTGTATAACTCTTGCTAAGAGCGCACGATTCCTCCATACAGCGGGCCAGAACAATATATCCTACTTCTAGTTATAACAAAAAAATGCTTAAATTTAAATGGTAAGGTATTAAAAATATTCCAGAAAATAAGCACCTCCAACTTTTTCTACAGATAGCAAAACTCGGCTGGCCGTCAGCTGGGAACAGTTTACCACGAGTAAAGGTTTCAATAAACCAAACTTTACATCAATCGCCTTGAGCGTGGGTTCTGCACACGAGGAACGGGGCACCCCATTTTCTGTTTGTCAACCGAAAAGTTCACTCGACTCCACACAGGCTGTAACCGAGTTACTTATCAAAGTGATAAACAAGTGCCTGTGGCTCAGGGTATGAAAACCACTTACAAATGTAGAGGATATTCCCCTGGTCCTTTTAAAATTAAGTTTCATCTTTCAACTTCCTACGATGTTCAGTTCTTGAGATATTTTGCTCACACACAGACACACCAATTGCTAAAAAAAAAAAATGTTTTGTTGGGTTCAGAGGGTCTGAAAAGGTGTATATCCGTTGAAACCTCGATTTCGAAAAATCAACTTGAAAACAATACTTTCCTGCCTATGAATTCATATCGGCAATAGACAGTGACATAAGCTTGGAATATTTTGAAGATTCTCTCAGTAGCTTTTTCAATGTATATACTAATAGAAGCAATTTTTAGTAAATTCCGTAGAACTCTTGTTGTAATGGTGTTTCTTACCTTGAGCGACTCTGTCCACCAAATGATGACTAGACACATTCATCACATTCAGGAGTCACTGAGAATGAAAAATATTTCGAGATAATATTTATAATAGTAACGTAGTACTGTGACCAACGTAAATAAAAGTAATAGATGGCTATACTTTTGGAAAATTACTTTTAATTTTATACATTACAATAAATATTCAGATACGCTCAAATCATTAGTTAATATAGAAAATTTCAATTAATAATGTAACTACAGTTATTAGAATGGAACTACTTAAACGCATTGAACTCGAGTGCCTTGAACTCTTTGTACTCAATCGACAGAATGCCACTGAATTACAATTGTCGTGGTTACATAGTGTACATATATCCATAACACAATTTCTCTCGGCCTCGTATTTTTTTAATGATTCGCAAGTATCTATTCCAGGCTCAATTGCTGAGCAACTACGCGAGACGTATTCATAATCAGTATCTCTATCTGAAAAAAAAATCTCATATAAAATGTATTTTTTGGGTTTCAAATTTTCCTATTAGTATGAAACAACTCAGTACTACATAAATTACTACGATAGTCATCATCAAAAATTGGTGAAAAGAAAAATTGGCTTGTAGATTACAGTGCTTTCAGGACTTACGGTGGACCTATAACTTTAAAATTAAATCTAACGACGAATTTAATTGAAAGATCCACTTAAACTGAACAAAGTTCAGTAATCTATTTTTTTTTTTTTTAGTTGCTGAACGAAAGAATTCGCCATATAGAACCGGTATAATCGTTCGTTTGTACATTTGTAATTTAGTCTGCAGTTTGATATACAAATATGCAGTATTGGTATGCAGTATTTTTTACAGTTAAACGGCTCATTGTTTAGAAACACCGTTCTACGGTCTGATTTGGGCCTGTGGTTCCCTGTTTTGTTTGAAAACAATGAAAAATGTTCTCAAACAGTAATAATGAATTAAAAACAGAAAACTGACGAGAAACTAAATTTTCTAATGTTATTGCTACGTGAAGTTCCTGCTGAGGTTGTGAATTCAGGTAAAAGTAAGCTTTTAATACCAAAATTGACAAATTAAAATAACATGTATTGACCCCGTACACTTAAGAACGATTAGAAAATAAGATGTTCTGTTTCGAAATCTATTTACCTTGCCAAATGGTATATGGTGTAACATGATGGATTAAATTACTTTATAGACACAAATGGCCTAGTCGTTCGAGAAAATGCTAAGCGAGGATTTAATTTTGACAGCGATATATGTTTGGTTCGCTTTATTTGGTGTGTAGCATCATGTTTTGCTCCATATTGCACACTTTTTTTACATTTGTTAAAGTTAGGTACTATTTCTGTCGGTAGGTGCCAGGTGCTTACGATCTTATCGTTTGGTTGTAATTTCTAGTGTATCCGAGAAGGGCATTCCGAGGATTTTTGTACCACGTGTTGTCCGCATCTACTGTCGTTTGGATGTATCTTTGCTAATGCCACCGCCATGATTTTTTATGTGTTACTATTGTGACCGACTGTCACACTATTATAAGAGCTTGAATATTCAGATGGTCCCAGAAACTGACTGCCGCGCGGAGCGCTACAGTCATGTAGTCAATAGTGCCTCCCGACTACTTTGAAGTGGAATCGCCGGAGGGGTATTTAAGCAGCCACACTAAACCACGAGTCGCACTCGCCATCCAACTCCCGTACGAAGAAGAAAAAACAAAAGAACAAGCAAAAATAAAAAAGCCCAGCCAAGACTGGATTCACCATCCCTGGTCGTCGCTAACAAAGCGGGTGCACATTTTCGCATCACTCAACTTTCGCTTACCCGGCCGCCGATGGAAGCCCATGCGTCCCCAAAGGCACCACCGTGAAGAGTGAGTTCAGCGTAGGACCGAAGAGAACCGCCTCTCACGGTCCTACGAGGTCTCTTCGGACGCAAAGAGAACTGCAGTGGTGACTTAACTGGGAGAGCTAGGGCTGAACCCGGTAGCCGAGCCGTCACTATTTGGGCTCCGCTCTCAGTACGCTGGCTCACCGCTTCCGACCTCAAACAACGGCCATTTTCAGGGCCAACACAAAAGTCAAATGGCCCTTCTCAGGACCACATATCCACTTCGTACAACGGTCTCTTTCAGGACCCCAAATAATTAAACGGCTCTTTTCAGGTCCACCAATCTCACAAGCAAAGTTTAGCCACGTGTTATTAGCTTGGCCATAATTAAAACGTATGAAATGAAACCTGTCATATTTAGTATGTTTAATTAACTTTTATAACTCGTTTGGTTTTTCAATTTTTGTCTACTCGTTTTACAAGTGTTTTGAGTTATCGACCAGTAAATTAGTAATCTAATTTTCGAGTTATGGACTAGAAGATGATAAGTCTAAACGTTTCGAGTTATAGACTAGAATACTGTGGACTACAAAGTGATGTACTCGTATTTCCAGGAGATAATAATCATATATACTGATTCAGTCTGGAAATAATAGGAATTAAAATTATATTTATATACATAGGACTGAAGTATATATTTATATATTTGTATTGTCAGTCATCAATGATGTTTAATTGATAAACATTTACGGCGAACATCGCTGGTATTCTCGAGCTGTCATGCAACAGGATATTACAACCCAACTCAAACCAAATAACCGCTCAATGGTGGATGCGCAAAAATCTAGCTTGACCATGAACGACCGTGAAGCCATCCAGTACATATTTTAATAGTAGAATTGGTGAGCATCAAATACTACCGAAACAAATTCTCAATTCAAAAAAATTAATAAATAACTGCAGAGTATCAAAAGATACAATTATAAACAGTAAAGGTAGAAAATTGTTAGATATGTGCGAGAACATTAACTTGGTGGTTCTGAATTGTAGAGTGAAGGGGGATGCGAATGGTGAATTTACGTTTGTAAGTACTGTAGGTGAGTTGGTGAATGATTTGTGTTGTGTGTCATGGGATATAGTGAATCTTGTTAGTACTTTGAAAGTGGGGCAAGTAATCTACTCAGACCACAAGACTTTGGAGATGGAAATTATATCATCGCAGTGTGTGCCGGATGTTGTTGATCTGGCACTTTTACCTAAACTTTATTGGATCAAATCGGGGAAGGAAAAATATGAGGCTTACATCCGGCGGAATATTGAGATAATATGTCCGTTACCCAGGGATACAGTTGAAGCAAGTAATAAAATACTTAGCTTGATTAAGGAAGCAGCTGATAATAGGTCAGTTAGGGAGAAAATAAAATTTTTAAAAAGGAGTAGTATTACTGGGAGTGTGAGAGGGCTAGGGCGAGGAGTTTTAAACAATTAAATTTGTATAGGCAATGTAATAATGCGGAAACAAAAAATGCGTATTTGCAGTCGAAAAATTTTATACCAAGCTGTGTAAAAATAAGAAACTTCAATTTTATAGGCAGGCAGCGAAGAAAATCGGTACAGTTAGGGATTCAGGATCATTCTGGGGACTTGTGAAAATTTTTAGGAACAATCCTTTTAAAATGTCGAGAATTTTGCCGTAGGCTTGGTGACGTCACTTCAGTGATTTGTTAGGTGAATTTACAGCTGCATATCCGATGGCGTATGCAATACCGTATAGGGTGGACAAAATGCTTAATAGCGAGATTAAATGGGGTGAGCTGCAGATGGATTTGGGTAGAGCGGAAGAATATAAGGCGCCTGGTCCGGACGGTATTACGGTAGACCTTTTTAAGAATGCACCACGGGAAGTACTGAATTTAGTTCTGGAGGTATTTAATAATATTTTAACGCTATTATCTGTGCCACAGAATTTTCGGGAATTGGGGGTGATTTGTCCGATTTATAGAAAAAAGGCAGCATGGCAGAGGTAAGAAATTATAGAGGGATTTCGTTTATAAATGCAATCGCTAAGTTGTTTTCGGGTGAGATGTTAAGTAGATCAGAGAGTTAAATATATAAAAATGGCGTGTTATCCGAATATCAGGCTGTTTTTAGGAAGGGTTATTCCGCGGTTGACAATATACCGTATTATTCCGAATACAAGCCGCACCCGAATTTAAGCCGCATCGGAAAAATCACGATCAAAACTAGGAGAAAAGGATTTCAAGTACTTTATTAAATTTTGAGAATATTTTATTTTATAATAAAAAAATTACCGTACTTATCTTAAACAAATACACTTACTACTATTTATTTTTTAACTAGGTAAATTAAATTATTGGTGTAATTATATAATAATACCTATGTGTATGAATCGTCTGAATCACTGGGTGCATTACTTTCACTATCACTCTTATTTGATGAACTTTTAGTAACATTCCATTCATCGTCTTCTCAAATGACATTATCTTCTGATCCATCCATGTTATTTGAAACACAACCCTTTTTAAATCCTCTTATAATAAAATCAGCTGGAATGTTGTCCCACGCAATCTTGATCCAGTTGCCGAGTTGCGCGATTGATGGTTTTTTTATTTTGCCAGTTGTAGTTAAGGCGTGATCTCCTGCGACCAACCAGTCATTATACAAACGTCGTAGGCTATCTTTAAACGGTTAATTTACAACGACATCTAACACCTGTAATTGACTGGTCATTCCTCCAGGAATGACAACACGATTAGTGTTCATTTCATTTTGTAAAAAAGTTTTCACTTTATCATGGTTGTGTGGCCACGAAATGCCACACAACCGCGTGGTATGTTAGTAGTAGCCTACTAACATACCACGACGTTTCAATAAAGTTCCTGGTCGACGATTCCATACACTTTTTAACCAGTCTGTCATCAGTTCATTGGTCATCCAACCTTTCTCACTGCAGCGGAAAATTACACCCTGTGGTAAGTTTTCTTTCGGCATTGTTTTCCTGCGCAGTATAACGTAAGGTGGAAGCTTACTTCCATCGGTAAGACTGCAAGCATTACAGTTACACGAAGCTTTTCATTACCAGATGACTTTACAGTTACGGACTTGGCTCCTTTTTTTCAACTGTCAAATTTGTAGTCATGTCGAAATAAGCAGGCGTTTCGTCAGCATTTCCAACCTGACTTAGTAAGTGGTTGTACTGCTTTCGTAGACCAATAATGAAACGCTGATATTCGATGAGTTTCTCTTCAAAATCAGTAGGCAGTTTTTGAGCAATTAATGTTCGACGTCTCAATGTGAACCCGTTTCGTCGCATCATTCTTCTCATCCAGCTGAAACTTGCCTTGAAGTCTTGGATACTTAGTAATTCTCCAGATATTTCCAATGCTTTCGTTTGTAAAATCTGTCGCGTTACAGGAAGCTCTTGCTGTCTTAGAGAAGTCACGTACTGACAGAACCTTTTGTCTACTTCTGTAAAACGACCAACTTTTGGTCCAGTGAAAGCCTTCCTTGCAGGATTAGCATTTAGGAGTTGTTGTTTATTTTTTGTCCAATGCCGAACACATGATTCATCCACACTATATTTTCTTCCAGCTTTTCTGTTAGACGTCTTTTCCGCGTAGTTAATTACTATTAATTTGAAATTAGCATTGTAAGTCCAGCGCTGATTTTTGGGTATTTGTATAGATGAAGTACCCTTAACCTCTACAACATCACTCATGGCGAAGTATATGTAAATAAAAATAACTTAACAAAAAAGCAAATGATCGGATAAACAAAATTAAGTAAAAAAAAACTGCTACCAAACTTTATACTGTAACACAAACTGATCAAAACGAATGCACACGCACAACGTAAAGAGAGGACTTATGAAGAAATGTTGCTGTTAGGGGTAGCACGATGTGTGGGCGAGTGAGAATGCGTGAACTGGTAAATGCCCTTGTTTACATTATGATTTATCAAACAACCAGTTGTACACATCACTACCGTATTTCTGTCGATGGATGACGATTCGTCAACCCCCCCCCACCCAAAGTGTGTTTCTTTCGTCATAGCTAGACCTACTTCTTACTTAAAGAAACCATTAATTTTAATAAAGCGCGAATGCAAACCGCAGGTCAAATTATGGAACCGATTTTTTGAAAAAAAAAACTGCGGCTTGTATTCGGAACAATACGGTATTTAATCTCTATATCATAGTCAAATTGAAATTAATGGGTAGGCGTAAGAAAGTTTACTGAGTCTTTGTAGATTTACGAGCAGCTTTTGATCGAGTAGATAGAGAAGCGTTAATTTATAAATTGTATGAATTGGGGCTGTCTTATCAATTTGTACGTATGATAGCGAAACTATAGGGATACAAATGCGAGGGTATGGTGTAATAATATGATTAAGGAATTTTTTGATACCTTAAGTGGATTAAAACAAGCATGTCTTTTGTCTCCTATATTGTTTTCTATTTTTGTAAATGACATTAGTGACTTTCTGGGGGAGGGAATATGGTTTAGAAGATATTAATGTTAAGATATTATTGTACGCGGGTGATATAGTTATTTTTGCATCCACGCCAAAGGATTTACAAAAAATGACATTGAACCTAAAAAATTAGTGGCATCGTTGGAGACTAGAAATTAATACCCAAAAATCAAAAATTTTGGTGTTTAAGAAAGGGGGTCGTTTAGCGGCTTGTGAGAAATGGTTTCTGGGGAATGAGGAGATTAAAGTAGTAGTAGAGGTATAAATATTTAGGAGTTACGTTAACTACAAGTTTGTCGTTCACTGAGTAATGATAAAAAAAAATCAGCGATTGGTAAGTTTGGTCTAAATGATGTGTGGAAAAATATTATTAAGAAGGAAGTTTTAATATAGGCTAAGTTGAAATTTTTTGGGCGGTGAGAAGGGCAGTAGCTACCTACGATGCTCAGATCTGGGGCTTTTGGCAATATGATTGTTTGGAGGAAGTGATGCGATTTTTCGTCAAAAAATTACTTGCTTTACCAAGAGCCACTCTAAATTATATAATTTATTTAGGAATAAATGTTGAAATGCCCTTTTAATACATATTTCAATTATGTAGTGAGAGAGTTGGAGTTGCCCCGGCATAGATTACTGCGTATGTTAGCTGAGATAATGATTGAGAGTGAAACTGGTTGGTATAGAGAGAGTGGTTGCGATTGATTGACTGGTATGGGTGTGTTTTAAGTAGTGAAATGCATGGAGTGAGAAGGTGGACGGTAGAGCTGGAAAGTATATTGTAATTTGCTAAAAACAATTTTATGAAGATGTTTTACGGCGAACTCCAGATGCGCAGTATCATAGTCTGTTTAGTCGGTTGGAGCAAGACTTCGAAGAGAATAATTTTTTAAATCTGGGTTTAGATAGGTGTATTACGGGATTAATTTTTCAGCCAAGAGTAGTGCGTAGCTAGAGCGTACTGCTCACATCGTTAGAGACGATGACCTAGAAGACATTAAAATCTTAATTTAAGCTCTCTGGCATTATAAAAGCCAATATGAGGTCTGTTACATACATTTTAATAAACTTACCATTTGTAAAATAGTCATTAATATTGTAACAAGATCCAAGAAACGACACGGATGTTCCAGAAATCCATTCATAAAAATAGTTAAGAAATAATAAAATAACAATAACTTACACAATAAGATCAGTTTTGTAAATGACAGTTGTAACCATAAAAGTGTCTATTCATTCATAAGGGTTGTAATAACTATCATAAAGTTTAGGTATTGTTTACAGCTATTATGAGGGAGGCAGGTTGTTTACGTTTTCTATTTACAAAAGACTTTTTGTTGACCTATTAACAAGATTTTTCTAGCATTCATAAATAAAGAGTTATTTTTGTACTTGAGTAGTTTCACTACTTTATTCTGGAAAAATCCATTTATGAGTGAGTAGGTATAAAAAGAGACCCCCGAGTGCGTTCAGTGAGTATTCGTGTGATCTTTGCCGTTTGATTGTCGAGGTGCGTAAACAGATTACGTATCCGAGTAAGATTGTTATACCGTCTCTTTGTTGTGTGTGTATTGTAAAGTTAATGTGTAGTTTTGTGAATTCAGTTTGTGTTGTATGTTAGTGTAATCTATAAAAGTGATTGTCAGTAAGCTAAGTAAGTTATTAAGTTATTTATTGTTTGTTATTTATTTTAAGTGAATCATTAAATCATTTATTGTATTTCTTAATTATAATTAGTTGAATTATTTATTTTGTAATCTTTTAGTGTAATAAATCTTTGAAATTGTAAAATTTAGTGTATTAATTATTTAATAACCTAGATCCCGAAACGGACCTTAGCAATAAGTGTCACATTGGTGTCAGAAGTGCGGGATCTAGTGTTTTGGATAATTGTAAGTAAAATCTAAATTCAGTTAAGTGTTTTAAAATTATCGTATAGTAAATTAGTGTTGTGTTTTTTCTAAATTTAGCGTTTAAAGTTTTATGTAGGCCTATGTAGTAAGTTTATTTAGTCTGTAGAATCTCTTATCGTCGCTATAAAATTGTTTCATAAAATAGTTCTATTTTGCTTTCTGTAATTAAGTATTGTGTCTGTACAAGTTACTATTTTTTGTAATTAATTGTAAATAATTGTTAGTCAAAATGGCGAGGTCTGTAGACATGACTTTATTAATAGAAATGTTAAATGAAATTAAAGCAAGTAATGATGAGAATAAGGCAAGCAATGAAAAACCCAATGATAACGTACAAGAAACCAATAACAAAATACAGGCAATTAAAGATGAATTCAAATCTGGAAATGAGGAAACAAATAACCATATACATTCAATTAATGATAAAATACAAGCAATTGATGATAAAATTCAGTCAGGTAACGATGAGATAAAGACAGAGTTAAAAGTAGAATTAGGAAAAGTATAGATAATGTAGATAGTTTAAATAATAGTGTAGATTCAGTAGAGTTTAAGTTACAAGAAAATGTAGAATTTGTAGAATCTAAGTTAGAAGAAAATGTTAAGGAAATTAGAAATAGTGTTGTAAAATTTGTAGAATATAGGTTAGAAGAAGTAGATAAGGCTATAGATATTAGTCGCACAATTCAAGCGTTCATAATATCATGTCTCTTAGCCTATATGAATCAAAGGTTTTTACGTACCTAATAAAATATCCTTAAAAGTGGGAATATGTAACTGAAATTATGAAGTAAAAAATGTACTCCCTTTTTATCTCGCGCGCTGTTTTATAATGTAAAATTACTAGTTAAACAAGTACCTTTAAACATATGTTTTACGACGTCAGTATCGTTGTATAATGTACTTCATTCAACGAATATTTTGCTTCGTTCTCAAGTGTTTATCTCACGCATTTTAAGTTTATACGTTAAGGAAAATGGTTGTTTAATTTCAAACTAAAATATTGTAGGCAAATCTTTTTAACAGATGAATTCTCATTTTAGAACGAAGTTTTATGTTAATGTGGTAGGTGGGATCAGTCTCCATCCAATAAGAATAACTTGTCTACTAAGAAGACGGCGGTCAAGCGTGGGGGGTTACTGGTTGAACTTACGTGAAAAAACATGGCTGGATATTATTATCATAGAAACTTTTTTTATAATACTAGTATCAAATATATTTTTATGAATCAAATTACACACAAATTTTATTTTTTCATTTATTTTTGCGTATTTCACTCATGATAAAAATAAAATTTCTATTATTAAGATTCAACTATATAGCAGTGTTCTTTTCATCGTTTTATGAATCATCAGTTAGGAATAGTTGTGTGTTTACATGTGCGCGTGCGTACGTTCTATCACAGACGCGTTTCTCCTATAAAACCATTCTCCCCACTACTTCACAACTGGTTATCCACCTCTTGTCTACATTTGTAGAGAGAGATCGAGGGAGTCCGAAAACACATACTACCGGTACTACTAGTACTCACCCACACTCCAAGCCTAAAATTAGCGTAATTTAGTATTCTGTTCTGTGTAGATGTAAACTAACGATTGATATATAAACACAGCTTTATTATCAATAAATGATGTAACGAAATTTCTTACTCATTTATACTTTTAGCTTGTGACTGATTACTTGTGTTGTTGGAAATGGTAGTACCTACAATTCTATTAGGTACAATAAAAGATTGATTTTATAGATTGCCCAAAATCTAAACAATACATAGACCTATAGGTAGTATTGTTTGAAAGGGCAAATATATTCAAATATACAATATAAAGTCAATGATTACCTCACTGATACATTCTCAAATCGTAAATTGAGAATGTACATTATAAAGACTCCAGTACTAACAATTTTATCAATATCAGCAATGGTAACGGTTGTAGCTAAACAAAAAAGGCTTTCAAGCCTATAACGTGGACAAAACTGTTGACACTGAATACATTCTAAATTATTAGTAAGTAGCCTACTTTCTCAAAAAAAAATATATATATATTATAAACAAATTATTGTGTGAAAATTTACACAAAATTTAAATAAACAATAAGTCACAAATAATTTCATCCGCGATAAGAAGGCTGCATCAGGTGAATCAAAATAATAATTGCAAACAAACAAAATTTTAAAAAATAAGAGTAATCCAAAAAACGGTACCAACAAATTTATTATGCACTTTCTAATATTTAGTATCAAGAAAACATAATTGATTATAAAAAATAACAAAAAATTATAGCGTAAGAATTTAGAAAATAAAATATGACCAAATAAACAATAAGTCGCAAATAATTCATCAATATTTTCTTGAAAATAAAAATAAAACAAAAAATGTTAACATTCTAATTAACAGACATATAAATGTGTGCCAAATAAGCAATAAATCATAAATAAATTCATCCCTGATGAGACTGCATCAGATGAATCAAAATAAAAATTACAAATAGGCTGTAGTCTAAGATTTACTTCATTTGCACCGATAAATGTATTATATTTTGTTAGACATAGGAACAAGAAAATATTGTAATTGAACAAAAAAATAACACAAAATTGTAGCGTACAAATTTACAGAATAAAAATTCATTCCCAATAAGACAGCATGAGGTGGATAAAATTAACAATTGCAGACAAACAAAATTACTAGTACGTTATCTTAGATAACTGCACCAACAAATGAACGACATTTATTTTTATTAGTTTGAATCAATAAAATATTTTCTTGAAAATCAAATATAACAAAATACGATAACATACTAATTTACAGATGTATATGATGTATAATGTGTAACATTTTCATCAAATCGGTTAACCGGAAGTAGTAGTTTATTAGTGTAATTTTTCACTTTTTTGCGATTTTCTCAAAAACGGGTCCTACGATTTTTTTAAAAATCGTCTGGTTTACTAAATTCTTTATGCTCTACAAGACAGGGTAGGCGCAATGTCTACTGAAATTCTTGGAGAGGCTGTTTTCACGTAAAAAAATTGTTTTTTTACGATATGCATTTTAGCGCAAAATGTTTTATAATAAAAGTTGTAGAGAATTAAAAAAACTAAAACTTTAATTTAAACATATTTTTTGTACAACGCTTATTTTAGTGGTATTTAGCGATTTTCGGTTTTTTTCTCACAAAAACGTGTGAAACATGGATTTATTTAAGATTTCGGCCTTAGTATGCATTTTACGACAAAAGTGTATAACAAAATTTATAGGAAATTGAAAGATCTACAACTTTTGTTTAAAGCATTTTTCTTTACAAAGCCTAGTTTAGCGTGATAGAGTGATTTTCCGTATTCCTAAGCCAAACTGAGGTTAGTTTTTTGTTTATTTCTAATGTTTTATTGCTAGTATTAGGTTATATTGTTCATTATTTGCATTGATAAGAAAAAGTCGTGTGTTTCAAACCAGATTTTTTGTTTTTAAGTTGACATATATACCCACCGGGTTGATCTAGAGGTAAAGTCGTCGCCAAAATCAGCTGTTTAATAGCTGTGATTTTCAGAGACGAAGTTTCCTGGTTCAAATCCCAGTAAAGGTAGTTACTTTTATACGGATTTGACTACTAGACAGTGGTTACCGGTGCACTTTGATGGTTGGGGTTCAATTAACCATACTCTCTCAGGAATAGTCGACCTGTGTCTGCACAAGACTGCACCTCATTTACACGTCATACATATCATCCTCATTTCTTTGGGTCATGGGTTGCTTATTGTTCTGAATTGAACAGATTGCAACGTACACAAATTAGGGATTAAAAAAAAAGTTGATATATATGGACCTACAGGTCCCAAATTTACGGTTCAACCAAACCCTCTTACGTGCAACGAATTCGAGCATTCCAGTCAAAAATATTACGCCTTATAGCGAAAGCACCTCTTTACGTTAGCAACAAAACCTTACATACAGATTTGAAAACACCACTTGTACAAAATTCCATCGAATACCTATACAAACGCTTTCACGACAAGTCTCACGAACACGAGAAAGCACTGGTGCGTTCACTTTCCACCTTCCAATTTCCTGATAATCCCCCTAGACGGCTTAAAAAGACACTAGAGTAGAGACCTGCTAATTTGATACACAAATTTCATTGTTGGGGAGGCAGTGATGGGGGCCCTACCCCTCTCATGCCTATCATGTCATTTACATTATTATCATAATCATCACATTTGCTTGTTGTAAAACTTGTTGTAAATTACAATATTTGACACATAAGGAACATTTTCTCAGCCAACTGTAAATGGATTTTAATAAAAATTTTGCACAGCCTTTTATAACATAATTTCAATGTACTGATTTAATATTAAGGTAAAATAATGAATTTGAATATCTATTTTTCACTTCATAGGCAAAAAATTGTGATTTTTAAAATAGGTAATTTCAAAAAATATTTTCTTACTTTTTAACATCATATGAAGATGCTAATAACTCAGTAGGTGTAGAATAGACTGAAAATACCACAAAAAAATTGGACAAGATAAATCTAATAATTTTTGAGAAAATGTTCCTTACATTTACATTATTAAGATAGGCATTTTGGGTACACATAACGATAACTTACCAATAAATGAACGACAAATCTTGTTTGATTTTAAATCAACAGAACATTACCGTGACAATAAAAACCGACATTAAAAATAAGTAGGCTATACAAATTTAAATTGTAGAATACATTTACATTACATTTAGTGTACCAAAATAAAACGAAAATTCACACACAAAATTACAAACACAGTAAAATAAGTTCGGACTACATAAACTTTTACACACTAAATTATGACGGATAGAAAATATTTTTCTGCCCGATGACTGCACCAGGTTGGTAAAAATGTAATAAACAAACAAAAGTACAAAAAATTAGGTATCTTATAGCTATAGAACCAACAAATGAACGACATTTATTTTGTTGGTTTCAGTCAACAGAACATTATCGTGGGAATAAAAAATAACATAGATTACAAATTTACAGATTAGAAGTTGACCAAAATAAAAGTAAAAATAACAAACACAGTAAAATAAGTTTGGACTACATAAAACTTTACACACTAAATTATGACGAAATTTATAGGCCTATATTATGACAAATAAAAAATATTTTTCTGCCCGATGACTGCACCAGGTTGATAAAAATGTAATAAACAAACAATAGTACAAAAATTAGGTATCTTATAGCTATAGAACCAACAAATGAACGACATTTATTTTATTGGTTTCAGTCAACAGAACATTATCGTGCAAATAATTACATTCAAAATTAGAATACCAATTTTTAAAATGGAAGTTGACCAAAATAAAAATAAATTTAACACACAAAATTATAAACACAGTAAAATAAGTTAGGACTAGAAAAAATTTACACACTAAATTATGACGAAATTTACAAGAAGTAAAAATAATTTTCTGCCTGATGCAGTCATCAGGTGGATGAAAATGTAATAAACAAACAAAACAACCAATAAGGTATCTTATAATTATAGCATTGTTATTTACGTGATACTCGCTCTTTCCGTTTCCGTAGTTCGTCTTGTGCGGCGGTTATCCATGGAGGATTTCGAATTGGTAAAGAACGAGTATGACGTGGGTCAACTAATTCGGGCAAAATACAGTCTTTGTAAAATTTTATTACATTTGGCTCTATTTCTTTTTTCCAAAATAGGTCATCTCTTAATATTTTTATTATTTCAAGCCCCTTTGGAGACCACACACATAAAAGGCAATATTCGCGTTTTGCTATGTGGAGCTGACCCTGGAACTGGTAATGATAGTCGTGCTTCTGATTAATTTCCACGATATCATCCTTCACACGGAGAAACTCCAGCATTTCTGATTTAGCAGCGTCTCTAGGATGTTGGTCACGTATTTTATAAGGGCATTTAATTTCTATGATTCCTTTCCAATCTTGAATAATTCCATCCGGAGTTGTAGCCAAGTATGGAAAAACATCATCAATAATAAGGCCACATTTATTTATTGCAATGTTTATTTCAGCTTCAGCAGCTTTACGAGCAATATCCTCATTAATCTGACCATATTGTGTTGCCTCGGTGAAAGCTCCACTTCCGTACAGCAATTTGCTAACAAGAGATTGGCAACTTGTGTGGGGCCTACATTTACAGACTGCCCCGAACGAAGAATAACAGATCCGTTTTCGGCGCTCTTCAAGCCACTCTGCTGAGTGACACTGAAGAATTGTCCTTTCTGCAAGTTGCTGGCGTTGATTTCCATCGATATTAAGACTATTCAGAAAGCGGTTTCGTTCCTCTTCATACTGACTCGGTGATAAGTCAGGGCGCTGTGAATTACGGCCGTAATGCATATCCGTCTGCGACGTTTTAGTCGAAAATAAAACAAGGCGGGTTTTTTGTTTTCTTTTCCTTCTTTCCCTGTCTTGTTCTACCTTCTTCTTTCTTTTCAAGAGGGTATTTCTTGAAAACATTCCTGGGCTGCAGTCCAGCAATGTCTTATGTAGTTTATAATGCCCCATCCCTGAATTGTGTTGCACCACCGCTCCTTGACACCTCGCCTCGTAGCTTCTAGCCTTAGTGGTGTAAACGTAAAAGTGCTAGTTTTGGGTGATTTTAATGTAAATCTTGCTGTTGAAAATAAAATGGCTGAAGAGTTTAGGGATATTATGGAGATGAACAATCTTGATATAAAAGTTAAAGGTTATACAAGAATTACTACTCACTCACAAACCATAATAGATAATATTTTAACAAATATTTAAACAACAGATTAGGGAAACAGTGGGATGATACGATCCAAAAGGTAACAAGGTAGTTAATCAATTCTTATTTAGCCTAGTTTCAAGGGAGGAATTAGAATCAGTTATTGATAGTTTGAAAAGTAAGAAAACATGTTGGTTAGATGGGATTTCTAGTATAATTGTTAAAGAATGTAAACATCTTTTAATTACTCCTCTCCTTCATTTGATTAACTTCTCACTTGAAGCAGGTGTATTTCCAAACAAACTGAAGGAGGCTAAAATATTGCCTATATTTAAGAATGGAGATAGCCAGTTAGTTGAAAATTATAGACCCATAAGTATTTTAAACTCAATCAGTAAAATTTTTGAAAAGGTAGTATTTATTAGGTTAATCAGTTTCTTGACTGAAAACCTAATAATCTCAGAGAATCAGCATGGTTTCTAAAAAGGTAGATCAACTAAAACTGCAATTGTTTCACTTGTGGAGCAAGTAGTTGATATATTGGACGCCGGGGAGAAAGCATTGGCAGTGTTTCTGGATCTGAGTAAAGCTTTCGATTGTGTTGATCATGAAATTTTAGTGAAAACACTAGAGTCATTAGGCGTTAGGGATGTAGAGTTGAAATGGTTTCAATCTTACCTTACTAATAGATTACAGTGTGTGGAGTTAACTAGGGTTGTTAGAGGGAAACTTACAAAAGTTGTACCTGGAAAGCTTGAAGTCAAAGCAGGCGTTCCACAGGGGTCAGTTTTAGGTCCAATTCTGTTTTTATTGTACATTAATAGGTTACCAGAAGTCATACCTAATGGTAGAGCTTTGTTGTTTGCTGATGATACTTCAGTAATCAGAAACAGTTCACTGGTAAATGCTCTTGAAGTAAATACACATGTTAACATAGAGTCTGTAGTGCAGTTCTTGAATCAAATATTGTTAACAGTTAATGGGAAAAAGTGTCAGTACTTACAGTTCAAAAATAAACATAACGTTAAAGAAAGTAGAGAAAGATGGCAGAGAATGCTGGGTTTTCCTGAGATTTTAAAGTATGCTGATTACAGGTGTAGCTGCGTGTTAAGCTCATCTGATATGCGAACTTTAGTAAGACTTCATTAGATTCTCGGCCATTAAATTAAAATGATCATTCTCGAACTTATATAATACTAAAAAAACCACACAAAAAAAACAACTATTAGTATAACTTCGAATTATTGCTATTTCATTATTAAGTATAAAATAACGTATAATTTTAAAACATAAAATTTCAAAACGTTTCATGTTTTAAGTTAAATGTTTGTAAGAATAGCGTATTATTTGCATTCCGTGTATAATTGATAAAAATAGTTCACTTCGAACCTCGAACTGCATAACATGACTATTATATCAAAAAAATTAGTCATTGCCATGTCTATACTCATTTTACTCACAAGAAAACAGCGAAAATTATGGAAACTTTATTTTGCCTAAAAATCCATGTCCCAATAAACAAAATGCAATCAAAAATATTGCATAAATCATTCCTATAAAATACGTCAGAATAACAGCTGATTTTAAATTCAACGTGATGTTGAATTATGTCACGTAGTTCGATAAAGCATAATATTATCTTTCATAGTAGTATAGGCAATGTTGAGATATACCATGTATTAAATACTATGTATTTAATAAAACTATCTATTATATAAAAGGACAACCATGTCCAGGGTGATTCATTTATAGATCAACGCACAGCCGAAACTACTGACGCTACAGACTTGAAATTTGGATGTTAGCTTTCTTATGTTGTGTAAGCGCGCACTAAGAAAGGATTTTTCAAAATTTTGATTTTAAAGGGCAGAAATAGCAAAAATTCCCCCCCACTGATGCGAGGATAAAGAATCAACGCGAAGCGCTACGCTTACTGCTGGTTCTCCAACACACATTTACCCCCTCCATAGGCATATTCCATAGTATACCAGTACTGCATCTCTAGGCTTGCGGAACGTCGTAGCCTCTTTTTCTCTTTACAAAAATTACAAATTAAAATTTACATTTTATTGATTAATCATCAATTTTATTACGAATAGTAGGCCTAACCACCAAAACAAAAAATTACAAATTTACATATTCAAAATTAAATGATTTTTATAAAAATTTTCAATTATTTCGGTTTTATTGATTAAATAAATTTGATTGCAAATCTATTATGTAAAATCCTAATAAAGGATTTTGCAAAATTTTGATTTTAAAGAGTAGAAATCGCAAAAATTTCGTCCCATAAGAAATACACATAGGTAGCCTACACTTATATTTATAAGATTCGTTTAAAACAGTAACAGTCGGTCTACACCGGATGTTAAAACTCACATTTTATTCTTAATCGCATTCTTATCGTACGTAAATCAATTACAAAACTACAGCTATTTTCCCAGAAGTTGAATTGACTTTAACAACGATTTTAATCTATGTTTTACTTTTGTCACTCCGGATGTTGTACTGTACGTAGTGTTTGATCTTTTGACCTAAAACTGGATTAATATTTTAACCATAATTAATGTAATTAATATAATAAGTGATATGTTTTTATGCTTTATAATATTGTTACTTATTATTCAAGTTACGAATCTCATTGCTTAGATCACATAATGTATTTGACTAACATTGTAAAAAAGGTTTTTTGCAACCGAACAATTAAAATTTAATTTTAAAAACTGTGTCTCAACCAATTCAGTAAAATGCATACGGTAAAGTTATTTTCTTAAATCTAACTTAAATTAAAATAAAACAACAGGTATTTACGTAAATTTAGGCAGTACACTATTATAATCCTTCTCTTTTTCATTTTTTCACCATAAGGGTCGATTCACACACATCCGTCCACGCGACGTCTTAGTTCCGTCATTCCGAGAAGTGTCAGTCACAGAAAAATATTTTTTCTTGAAAATTAATGACATTGTCTACACTGAGCATCGGCACCGTCCCGAATTCGGCGCGTCAGTCTTGTCGCCGTCACCGAACGGTCAAAACGATATTTTTTCTCGACGATATTTTGTTTTTTACGGACGAGTTTATCTCTATGTAAAATGACAATGGAGTTTGACGGAAGGAAAACTGACGTACGTGTGTGAATACTGTCATCATTTTTGACTTCGATTGGCCGTGCCGGTTCCTTTTCGGAACGGTGATGTGACTGATGTGTGTGAATTGTTCTTTACACGTAATTCCAAAAAAAAATTATATTTGTGACTTAAGTTATTTACAAATTAAAATACAGAATCATAGACTTAAAGTTGCATGGGCGAAGCCACGACGGGTCGCTATCTATTATATAAAAAAACATGTCCTGATTTATAGATCAACTTAAGTTTTCTACGAAAGGAAAGTTGTCGCTAAGAAAGGATTTTGCAAAATTTTTATTTTAAATGGTAGAATTCGCAAAAATACCTTCCCATAAGAAATACAGAGAGTATACTTAAACAGCCGATTCTTTATTTACGTTTGCGTGGGCGAAGCCACGCGGGACCCGCTAGTTGTATATATAATACAATACCATGTATTTTGTAATATATGTATTAAACACATACAATAAAAAAAATTATGAATCACACATGCATCTCTGATATTGTACGTTAGGTACATCAGAAATAAAACTCCACAGGCTGGCAATTCCACAATATTGCCATGTGTACACTGTGAAAAAAATTAAATTAACAAGATAAAACCTATTTACATTGAATAATTATATATGTAATGTAACTGCTGAAAGAAAACAGAATTATTCACTAAGATCTTATAACGGTAATATAAATCCACAGTGTTTTCATCTCGTAAAGACGTTAAACTAAAACAAATACAACTATCCACATTCCAATGCTGCATATCTTGTACATAACCCTGAATAAAATGTCCAAGACCTTGAAAAAAAACTACATTAACATAAAATATAACTCCATAATTTCTGGAAAAGAAATTTATTTAAAAAGAAAAAAGATCACTATCTAAAATCAACCTTGGCGCTTCCACCATGTCAAGTAAATAGTGTACGTATGTTGGTTCTGCGCCTCCGCCATTTTGTTTTTTGTAGTG
This sequence comes from Catonia carolina, assembly GCA_035578175.1. NCBI lineage: Eukaryota > Metazoa > Arthropoda > Insecta > Hemiptera > Achilidae > Catonia > Catonia carolina. The sequence continues at coordinate 10,327,002 of JAQMRL010000004.1, forward strand.
GATGTTGTGGAGTAGATTTATATAGGGTGGTTGGAGGGGAGTAAGAGGTTGTATCCTCGGCCAATCAGGACACACCGCCTTTTGTTATCGCTTTAAGTTAGCTCCGCCCATTTCCGGAGGGGTGAGTATGAGGTTGTGTTCTCGACCAATCAGGCTACACCGTCTTTTGTTATCGCTTTAAGTTAGCTCCGCCCATTTCCGGAGGGGAGATGGTGGTTGTTGTGTCTTCGACCATTCAGGGTACACCGTTTTTTGTTATCGCTTTAGGTAAGCTCCGCCCATTTCCGGAAGGGTAGATGGCGGTTGTTGTGTGCTCGACTAACCAGGGTACACTGTCGTTTGTTACCGCTTTAGGTAAGCACCGCCTATTTCCGGAGGGGGGGACGGAGGTATTCTCAATGTTAAAATATGTGTTCACAAAGAACCGGTGGATAATAATCATAGTTTATTTAAGTGTGTGTGTGTGTGTGTGTGTGCGTGTGTGTGTGTGCGCGCGTGTGTGTGTTTCCTGTATAGACAATGGAGAATTATTTTGCCTTCAAGATTGTTTACCAGACTTGATCGCCGACGAGCGAACCGTGAGAACAGGATACGTGAAGAACGTTAATTGAACAAGATGTTATCAGCATAATTGTACACGCAAACCGGGTCGTCAACGGACTGGTGTAATTTTATACCGGATGCAGATGCTTGTTAATTTATAACTAAAGTCGAACACCAGATGGTGGCTATTAGTCACAACTGTCACACTTAATCAAATTGTCATGCGGGCGTGTATAGAAGAAAATAGTGTGCAGATGCTTGTTACTTCATAACTATAGTCTAACACCAGATGGTGGCTATTAATTAAATTGTCATGCGGGTGTGTAAACAGTGAGCATGTGTTGGTAAACCGGGATAAAGATCGGACACATAAAGAAAAATAATAATATATGAAAAATACATTGTACGTTGGAATAAATATTTTAAAAACCGGATGGAAGTAATTAATACAAGCGAGCCACTACTACAAAAAATTACACGAATAAAATAAATGTAATTCAGACCGTCTGCATCCTGTTGACCAGGATACATAAAGAAAATAATAATACTTGAAAAATACATTGTACGTTAGGAAAAATACTTTAAAAACCGGATGGAAGTAATTAATACAACCGTGCCACTACTACATGTCTATATTTGTGATCGTTATGTGTACGCACGCAAACATCGCCGTCACCGCTTTTACAGACTTCGGACGGTCCGCCCCCGAGAAAAATTATGTACATACGCACACATACACATGTGTACGGATGCAGATAGATCTTTCTGATAGAACGGGTGGGTTTACGGTGTTTGTGTGCGTCTGTGGTGTTTCGGTGTTGTTTGTGTCGGTGTGTTGTGTGAGTCCTGAAAAGGACTGATTCTAGGTGTATACTTTTTCTACTTGGTCCACATACCGGACAAACGGACAGTGTGGCATTTTGGATTTGTGGATGATGAATGGATCATCACCCACCTCCCACTCACACAAACGAATGAAGCAGCTTGGACACCGTACGCAGTCACCATCGCCTTCATATAGAAAGCCTGCTTCCGCCAACGCCTCCACACGCACATTTGTGTTGGGGAACACCAACAAGTACACTTCCTCGCAGACAGTTCTGTAGAACGTCTGCAGACGTATCTCGTACGCTGTCTGGTCGTCCATGTTGGAAGTGTAACAAGCAAACGAAACTGCACTGAATATTTATGTTTTGTTCCCCCACCCGCTGACACGCGATACAGCCGCTTCCGGTGTTTGATAAACAAGAAAGTCGATACCAATTTCGCAATATACGTTCGAAATACAATGTACTGCCGAACCGTGTGAAAGAATATTAAATAAAGCAGACTTAATTGTTATCATTTCCTGCTTTTCTTCTACAATATGAAAATGTTACCACCGCATCCGGTGCTTGAGAAAGAAGTTGACGACACTGCTATCAACCTCCGCCGCTTTGCTACCCACCCCACTTCCGCTGTTGAGAAATTAATTAAAAGCAACCGCATCTGGAGTTTGAGAACAAACTTCTCTACTCTGTAATCGATATTATACATACCACTACTTCCGCTCTACACAAAAAAGTATTATTAACTAGTTCAACTAGCAACGGTTAAAAAAATTACTTTAAAATTGTCCATCCAGTTTTATTACCTCACAATTTTGCTTAATTTTCTTCGAATACCACTGATCAAAATGACCAGCGGTGAGTGTGTATCCCCAAGCCCTTAGAGTAAAATAGTGTCAGTCATCATGAGACAGCAGATAGCCAAGGAACTGCACAAACCGGCCCGACGTCACTTCACCACGCGAAGGGTCGAGCTGAAAGGAGTAGACGATCTGTACCAGGGAGATCTGGTGGAAATGATACCGTACGCCAAGGTAAACAAAGGATACCGCTATATTATGACCGTCATCAATTGTTTTTCCAAGTACGCCTTTGCCGTTCCGCTAAAGACCAAGGGCGGAGTCGGTGTGGCCACCGCACTGCGGACGGTATTGAAGAGCGTTAATCAAACGCCGCGACACTTTCAAACCGATCAGGGTACGGAATGGTACAACAGCACCGTGCAAGGAGTATTTAAAAAACACAGCATAAACCACTAGAGCACGTACTCGGAGAAGAAGGCGTCCATAGTGGAGCGGTTCAATCGAACGTTGAAAGAGAAGATGTGGCGTCAATTCACGGCGCAAGGTACGTACAAATGGGTACATTTACTGCCCAAGTTGGTCACCGAATACAAAAACACGGTGCACCGCACTATACAAATGAAACCCGCGCAGGTGACGAAAAGAAACGAAAAGCAGGTGTTGCGTGCGATCAACGAGGCTACGTATAGGAAAAAAGTACCGCTCAAAACAAAATTCAAGGTTGGCGATCAGGTGAGAATCAGTAAGTACAAGAAGACTTTTGCCAAAGGCTACCTTCCAAATTGGACCAACGAGATATTCACTGTCGATACGGTTAAACCTTCACGTCCCACCACTTATCTTTTACGAGATGTACGTGGTCAAGTGCTGAAAGGAGCGTTTTACGAACAAGAACTGAGCAAGGCGAAGCACGGAGACGTGTACCTGGTCGAGAAAGTGCTACGTCGACGAGGTGACAAAGTGCTCGTTAGGTGGATGGGGTTCGATTCCACACACGATTCGTGGGTCGACAAAAAAGATATACTCTGAGTACATTAGTGTGCGATGAACATTCAAAATGGAGATACGCACTGTACAACACAAGGAAAAATTACCACTATTGAATTTTGACGAGTACATTGGCAATGGTGGTGGTGGTGACCAGATGGGCAGAAGACACAGTGCTTTACTACCGAACAGTATCAGGTGTATAGTGTGCGGCCCATCCAACTGCAGAAAGACCAATGCCGTATTCAACCTGTTATTCGCCGACAACGGACTGTGTTTTGAAAACTTGTATGTATTCAGCAAGTCGTTGTACCAACCTAAATATACATTTTTACACGAGGTAATGGCTAAGGTACCGGAAATCGGATACTTTGCCTACAGCGAAAACGAAGAGGTGATCAGTCCGGCCGAAGCCAATCCGAATTCGATCATGATATTTGACGACGTAGCGTGTGAGAAACAAAACAACATAAGAAGCTATTTTGCCATGGGACGTCATAACAATGTGGACAGCTTCTACTTGTGTCAGACTTACAGCCGTATTCCAAAACAGTTGGTGCGTGACAATGCGAACCTACTGATGCTGTTCCGACAAGACGACCGGAACCTGAAACATGTGTATCACGATCATGTAAACACCGATATGAATTACGAGAAGTTTAAGCGGATATGCAGAAAAGCGTGGACCGATCACACACACGGATTTATCGTGGTCAATAAAGAATGCGATATGGACAAGGGCAGATACCGAATTGGATTCGATCGTTTCATCGCACTCAGTCATGACTGAGATAGCGAACTATCCGGATCAACGACATTTTCTGGTAGCGCGCGCACCAAAAACGCGTCCGAAAGCCAACCTTTGTACTTGGTATTTTGAAAGGGAAAAAAATTCTGTGGTAATTACTGCAGCCGAACGCGGGATAAGAGTGCATATCACCCAAGATGTTGGCGTCACGCGCTGACACCGAGACGGTCACATCGACCGATTATCATTGTCATGATCACAGCGGACGGGAGGATTTACAACAAGTCGTTGTGGTTGAAATTCATCGCCAAGTGCCAAGAGAAAAATGTCCCGTTACGATTCTGCCTCTACGCTGATTGTATGTTTCAGACGACCGTACGTCACCCGTGGAACTTTATTTCACGCTTTAGACCGTTGCCGAACATGTATCGCGGACGGGGTGACATATCACTAATTAACGCTCACGGTTCAATGAACTATGTGACCGTAGTCATGGATATGTTGGCATATGCTTGTGACATTGACAACGCACAATCCTGCATCTTGATCACTGAACGCACGATTCCAATCAGATCGCCCGTCACCGTATACAAACAAGCACGCTTGTACGGAGTCAAATGTGTGGTGGACCCTAGCTACAACGTTCGATTCAGCGGTGACATCCTCCCACTACCTAGACGCCGAGCTAATACAGAGTTTGGTCTTGTCAATTGTCGTGGTCAAGGGCTGTTAAGTTGTACGCTCCTGAAGGCCGCACTCCCGACTCTGCGTCCATACTGCCACCTGTTCGGTCTGGACTGGGACCCGGTGGATAGAGTGTATAAAGTGGTCGACCACCGACTTTTTCACATATGGACCGAATACGTTGGCGCTTATCCAGATGAATTCTGGTTAATGAATTCGTTTCTGATTCATCTACACAACAAAGTGCAACGCCCAATCCGAGAATTGAAGCGATATATGGCCGACTTGCCGGTAAAGGATAATACAGTGATTGCTGAAATCGCAGAGTATCGAGACGGAGTGAAAAGAAGCGCTGTGTTTTCATCATTGCTCACGAAAAAGAAAATTTATCCCGCCGATAATATAGTCACTAAATATTACGGTGGTATGAAAGGGGTCAAAAGTAGAGCCATTCAGACCCATCTGCACCGTGTACTACGATTTCTACGCAAACATAAGCGAAGAGTAATGTTTTTCAGAAACGTCCAGCTCGATGTGCCAGCGATTGTCTGATTGTACCTACGTACCTACAATCTTGCTTCTAGATACCTACAATCTGGTTTCTAGGTACCTACAACCTAGTTTCTAGGTACCTACATCCTGGTTTCTAGGTACCTACGTGGTATCTACCGTCGGTCATTAGTCGATATGACGTCGACACGAGAACAAGTGGCGGTGGATATAGATCGGTTGACTCAATCGATAAAACGGAAGCACAGAGCTATGCAACACGGTGAGCTAGAAGCCGACCGTGTAATGGCGAAGACATTCCGACCACTTATAGAACCACTGCAGGAGATTGCGACGAAGATAAAAATTGAAGACGAAAAATTAGACATAAAAAAAGAGGAACAAGGCAAAGAGGAACAGCAGAAACCGAAAGACGAACCGGTTGCCTACGAGCGCATGGGAGCGCTTGCCAAGAAATATACCGACATGGCCAACGCTTCGACAAATAGAAACGAGTTTGATCATACATACGGTATACATTTTAATCCAAACACCGAGCGGTGGCAAATTGGAGATTCGGTTATATCGTTTGATGGCGATCAGGTACGTTTGGATGGCAGTAATCAGTTTTTTGTCGGTACCCGTGGGCTGTACGAACTACTGTTCAAGTGAAACCCGGTCGGGTACAAAGACAGGGACTTGAGACGTTACAAACAGATACTTTCCATTAGTGAAGCACACCTGGATGGACTGGGGCGGGTGAAACGAAACTCAAGCAGCAAGTATAAGAAAGTAATCTCGCAAATCTTCCCGCCGACCAATATGTCAAAAACGGGAAAAGGAATGTCAATCCAACATTCAAGCGCACCGATAAAATACATGTATTACGACAATGTAAATGAAATATGTGATCGTCTACGCTTACTGATCTCGTCCAAGGAGGCCGGACACACTGGTCATGACGTGGAGATCGCGTCGATCATAGAGGAACTGCGAGAGAGAGGTGTTATTGAGGGTGGTGAACTGAAGATTACTGTATCAGTGTAGAGATGAGTGTAGACAAATTCGGACGGTATGAGGGCGGTGGTGGTGCAGCGCGTGGACCGCCCGGCGAAGGTTTCAAATTGACCAGCGAAGGTGAATTCGATATGGAGCACCGATCGTTGTGCAATGTGGCCAACAGTGCACAGATGAAAGACTACGATGCCGTGAATTTCCGTACGCTTAAGAAAAAGGAGCAGGAGATTAACGGTGTTGCTTTGATGAAATACAACGAACTGGCACAGCAAATTGTGGACGTATACGTAAATCTAAAATCTCATTATGAGCAGCAAGGTAAGAAGTCATATGCGGATATGGAGCATTATGTGAAGAGTATAATGCATGACCATAAATTGGAAGCCATCAAGCAGATAGAAGATGGATTCAAAAGAGTTGAACCTTTGGTTGAGTCGGTGATATCAGTACGTGAAGATATGGCGGAAAAAATCAGAACAATTGTGGACGAGAAGATCGCGTTGTACCACAGAGGTAACACTTATCTGCATCCCCCCGATGAGTTCAGTCCTTCTATAGAGTTTGACCCGAAAGCATCTAGTAATGACCAGTCGACGGAACAGCAACAGAATACAACGGAGTAGACGGTACAAGTGGAAATCAGCCAGTCTAAAGACGGGATCCGGACTGTTAACATCGGTCGCGAAGAAAGTAATAAGCGGTGCTGTCGGAGGAATCGGTGAGGTTGCAGGAACTGTGTTGAACAAAGCGGTCGACATACTACCCGTGGAGCTACATATACCCGGATACCAGTACTGCGGACCAGGTACCAAGTTGGAAAAGCGTTTGCGCAGAGGCGATCCCAGTATAAATCCATTGGACGCAGCGTGCAAGCAGCACGATATAGCGTACAGCAAGTACAGCGATACAGCGCACAGAGCGGTCGCCGATAAGGAGTTGGCGGAACGCGCTTGGACACGTGTTAAAGCGAACGACGCGAGTTTAGGGGAAAAAGCGGCGGCTTGGACGGTCACTAACCTTATGAAGACCAAAGCCAAGTTGGGTGGTGGAATTAGGGGAAGAAGAAGGAGAGGTCGTGGAAAAAGAAGAAGACGTCAAAGGTGGCGGCAGCCGCACTATGTCGTCTAAAGGCTATGGTGGGTAAAGGTCTGTACCTACGTCCGTACCCGAAGAGCGGTGGAGGTGGGAGAAAAAAAAACATCGCCGTCGCCGCTAACAAATATCGACTTGGTTAATTATGCACGAGCACTAAACATTCCGCTGCGCGGAGTGTACATGAGAGACCGACTGCCCACGCGTCCGCTTCGCAATGAAATGGCCATCGTCAATCTGGACAGTGTTCACGGACCGGGTACGCATTGGGTGTGCTACCGGAAACAAGGTACGGTGATCAATTACTTTGACAGCTTTGGTAACTTACCACCACCCGTCGAATTGATCCGATACTTTGGCCAGCAGGCCAGCGTTTTTTACAATTACTCAAACCACCAATCGTCAAACACTGTAATATGCGGACACCTGTGCCTCTTATTTTTGGCGAGCGCGGTGCGTTAGTATCGAACCGGATCCAGACGGATAACGACGACAATGTTGTTTTGCCTGAGTCATAACCAAAGCGTCTTGACATGCGATCTCTTCCCACCGTTGGAGTTGGTCGGTGACTGGGAAATCGGACTGATCAACTTGTCCACTTACAATTCGATACCAAACGTGGAATACGGTGTGAACAACTGTTTTGCGTACGGCAACGCCGACAAACGTGTGCTATTGCCCGAGGGTTCGTACGAGATCAACGACATCAGCAATTATATTACCGAACGTTTAGCGAAAGGAGAAAAGATAAAATTGATTGCAAACAACAACACTTTGAAATGTGAAATCGAAACGAATCAGAAGATCGACTTTAGCGTTCCACACTCTATCGGATCGCTGCTGGGCTATGACGATGTTGTGCTGGAAGCCAACAAAAAGCACACGTCTCGACATCCCGTTTCCATAATAAAGGTGAACACGATACGTGTAGAGTGTAATATCGCACGTGGGTCGTACAGTAACGGAGTGGAAGGACACACGGTTCACGAGTTCTTTCCGTCCGTTGCGCCCGGTTTCAAAATCATCGAGTCACCGTCCACCGTGATATACGTACCGGTGAATACGAATCGCATCCACCACATTACGGTACGACTGTTGGATCAGGACGGACGTCTGATAAATTTTCGCGGGGAAACTATCACCCTACGTCTTCATTTGCGGCGAAGAAGAGGAGGAGAGGGAATATAAAATGGGTTTGGTATTTAAGTCGAGCAAGGAGATCAGCGTACCAATAAAATCTGTCAGTCGTCATAAGACAACGACCGAGTTGACACCTGAGAACAAGACGTTTCTTCGACGAATTGGATTCACAGTGCAGCAGTAATATGTCATCGATTCTTGGAGTAAGCGACAAGTACGAAATAGACGACACGGTGCAAAAGTTTGAAGAGCACGTACATCTACCGTACGCCTCGCAGACTTTAAATAACAACGATGAGATTACGATCCCTATACACCAGCAAGACGTGTACACACTACCGTCCAAAAGTTATATCTACGTGGAAGGTGAAGTGAGTGCGGTGACCGCTGCCGAGGCCGAGGCGGTCATCCAACTGGTCAACAACCCGGTCGCTTACCTCTTTGACGAGATACGATACGAGATTGGCGGCATGGTGGTAGACCGGACAAAAAATGTTGGTGTAACGACTACCGTGAAGAACATACTGTCGGCGCGTCTGAGTCAAAAAAACACATTGGAGAACGCCGGGTGGAAAGTCGGGACTGAACCGTTCACCGTGACGGACAACAAATTCTCTTTCTGCACACCGCTACGAATGCTGATGGGCTTGGCAGAGGACTATGGGAAAATCATATTGAATGTCGATCAAAAACTCACGCTGCTGCGCGGATCAAACGACGCTAACGTAGTGATTACCGCACCGGTAACCAACAAGGTCACCTTCAAACTTTCGAAATTACAATGGATCGTACCCTACGTGTCGGTGGAGGACGCCTACCGCCGCAACCTGCTGAAGATGACGGACGTTGACCGTCCGATTGCGATGCCGTTTCGCACCTGGCAGATATACGAATACCCCGTACTGCCCACCGCCACACATCACAACTGGGTGGTGAAGACCACCACGCAAATGGAAAAACCACGGTTTGTAGTGCTCGCCTTCCAGACGGCACGTAAAAACAACCAGACCGTAAACAATTCGTACTTTGACTTTTGTGATCTCAAGAACGTACGGTTATACCTGAACGAACAGTATTATCCGTACATGAACCTTATGGGAAACAAAGCGGTGCTCTACAACTGGTACTGCAATTTTATGAACGTATATTACGGTGACGAGGAAGGACCATCTCTGTCACTGGCAACATTTTCAACCAACACACCGTTAGTGTTCATCGACTGCTCGCGCCAAAACGAATCACTCAAGGTCGGTGCGGTCGATATCCGCTTGGAGTTTGAAACGAACACAAACATCCCTGCAAACACAACCGCTTATTGCGTCATCATTTACGATACGGTTGTGCAATACACACCGCTGACCACCCAAGTCACACGCTTGATGTAAACTCATTCTGTCGACTACTCGCGTCATGGAAGGTCGTGGTGGTACCGGTGTGATCGAGTTTCACGGGTTCCGTGACAACGACAACGAATTTATCATCAAAGAGTTGGCACTGGTCGACGAACAGAAACACTTTACCCATCTGTTTTTTCGACCACCATACGCGAAAACATTGCTGGACAAATGCCATCAACGGACGGTCGAATGGTTAGAGACCCGTTACCACTACATCAGATGGAAACACGGTAACGTCGACTATTCCGAACCGGTGATGACACAACTTTGCGCCTACTTTCATACGATATACACCAAAGGTCCGGAAAAGGTACGTTTCTTACGAAAGTTTCACGATAACGTGAAGCAGATCCCGGACTCGGCACCAAAACCTACATTCAACGATGACAGCTTGTCGTGTTCGGTGCACGTCGGCGGTATACGTTGTGCCCTTCAATCGGCCGTTTTCTACATGGATTGGTTGAAACAACAACGTGACTATACACGAGAAAGTAACCGTTTACAATCGTTGGACGCCTCGAATCTTCCGACAGACCGGTGTAAGGAGTTGGCCAAAGCCGGTTTTTTCTACGACATGTCAACTAACAAAGTGGTTTGTGTGTGGTGCGGAGACTTTTACGACTGGCACATTGCGTGTGTAAAACATTACGTCAACAACATTCCGATTGAATTCGATGTAATTGTTCCACGAAGTTAGAAAAAAAAATAAAAAAAATTAATGATAAAAATACAAAAAAATTAAAAGTGCATTAGGCCTATTGGGGAGAGCACGTTAAAAAAAACGCGCCTTACTTCCGGCCTCTTGGGCGGTGTGGAACAGGAAGTTTGTCGGTCAGTCGGTGAGTGACTGCCTCATCATGAACATCGTAGACGATTTGTGGATGAAGATAGGAGACGAGATCTTAACAACTCAACATTTTAAGGTTGATTTCTTTAACGTGTTGATTGTGGATGTCGACAACCGTGTGGTGAATGGTGACCCGGTCAAAGTATGCGTCACGTTTAACAACGTCAAAAACATGTATTGGGTGAATTTCGAATGTGGTAATAAAAATGAGATTCGAGTCGGAAAAGGTGTCATTGGCACACAGGATATAAAATACGACGATTCGAGCAACACCAATATCACTGTGACCGTTTATTCTGCGAAAAAGAAGGTGGTGGTGGAAGGGAGACATCGCAGTCCACTACTACGGGTGAACGATTGCACTGCGTCGACAAACCCAGACGATTATATTCAAGGACACTTTTGTATCCGTTTCTACATACTCTTGTATAAAAGGGAAAACGAATAGAGCTGAATGTATATCTAAGTGTGTGTGTGTGTGTGTGTGCGCGCGGTGTGAACGCGTACACAAGGCCTACTCGATTAAGGGATAGCACGTTGAAATAAAAACGAGACCGGCGGCTCGGCAGTATAACATTGTATGGATCCATACGCGTGTCGTGAGATCGTTTCGGAGCACGATATCCGTCAGTTGTTAGAATGGAACGAGGCGATCGATCAGCAGATTAAAAATGATATAATCATGTTCGGTAAGGTCGACATCGTAGACGGAGCGTTGATGATAAAAAGACTTTTTCTACAGTCCGTTTCCATACGTTCGATCGAGGACTATCTCGCCTTCAACAAACCGATGAATCTGGATGTTGTAGCGTTGATCGGATTGCTGGACAGTGCGTACACTGTTCAAACGAAACACACTGCTGGGAAACGCATCGGGCCCCCGGCCTAACGGGCGATGTGGAACGGGGGCACAACAAAAAAGAATTTCACTCTAGCCTCGGGACTCGGGACTCTGGCCTCAGGACTCTGACCTCGGGACCCGCGCGCGTTGTGAGTGACGGACGCTGGGATAGCGGTTGGTGGTGGTGGTGGGGATTTCCTATATAAGAGAGGCTGCAGTGTACGCGATCACGGTTCACTCACTCACACCCAGCAGCATGCAACGTGTACACCAGTGCAACACCCTGCGGAAAGAGTCGTGGCGCGTGACACTTAACACGCTACTGGCAAACGGTCCTTCCGATCTAAATTTGTTGCGCCATATATTTCGGTGGTCGATGATGTTTGGAACGGAGAACGTACGGTTCTGGTATTGCAAGGTGTACGAGAAATGGACTGGTAGCGGATACGTCAGCGTCCGTCATATTTTAAAAGATATGATTGACTGCTACAACGATGCAACGGACATCACATTAAGCAAGGTGTTCCTAACTCCAGACGAACTCTATGCATACGAGGACCAGGTACGGAAAGCCCGTGCGGAATCTATGCATACATAGAACAGCTACGGGAAAATTAAAGATAGTCCCCTTCCCTCACTCTCCCGATGGGGATCGACTCTTTAAACAGCCCTTTTCAGGGCTACCTTATTTTTTAATGTAGGTAGGTGGAGAATGTTTAAATTTGTGTGTGTGTATACGCTTGCAAACACTGCCGTCTCCGCTTTTACAGACTTCGGACTGTCTGCCTCCGAGAAAAATTATGTACATACGCTCACATGTGTGTACGGATGCAAATAGATCTTTCTGACAGAACAGGTGGGGTTACAGTGTTTGTGTGCGTTTGTAGTTTGTTGGTGTGTGTGTGTGTGTGTGTGTGTGTGTGTGTGTGGTTCTAATAAGAACCGATTTTAATTATGAAGTCTCCTGATCACCACTTCCCAGTTCGATTTCCAGTTGCTGAAGACTTGGTGTACGCAGGTGCAATGAAAATCGTACCCTTACACCCAACTTTGACAAAATAACTAGCACCAACGTCAGCGCTATTAATGGTACTAGCACCAGCACCATCAGGAAGAATCGCACAATTGTCGGTAAACCATGGAATAAACATAGCAATACTAGCAGCTGAATTATCATTTTGGACAACAAGTCTGTCTCGAGAGAGTCGTAGACGTAAGTGATCATGGGTGGACAAAATACAACAGTGAGAGTGGAGTGAGATGGTGGTTAATGAGTAGGGTTAAAGAATCACGTAGGAGAGTGGGGTTAAAGAATCACGTAGGAGAGTGGGGTGATGGTTAATGAGTAGAGTTAAAGAATCATGTGTTCTGACATTTATCTCAGGAGACTGTCTCTCTCTCTCTCATTTGGAAAGAGGTGGGTGGGTGTACCGGGTGGAGGGGTTGGAGGTGGACCGCGCGGCGGCGGAGTACTGTGTAGTTCATCATCATCATGGAATACAACAACAACAACGAGTGTCACACCCTAGAACATATGTCGTGGTGTGTGATAATTAATACACTGTTAGAGCACGGTCCGTCATCTTACGACCTGAATACATTGCTCAATTTGGCACAACATCCTATGTTTGGTGCAAATAATTTACAACTGCACTGTGCCTACAGCTTTAGGTGTATGGTCAGGAAGGACTCCTGCACAGCGCTGATTAATTTACAGCGTCTCGATGTTCGACGTATTGTGAACACAGTGATTTGTGCCCTGACCGTCAGATGGGAACATTGTATGGTTAGGGTTTTCACAGGTGAAAATGAGGCCATTTTGTATGCAGTTTCGCAAAAGGAAAGGGTCTGTAAAAGTACAAAACTAGGAACATCTGATGTTTCACATCTGTGGAAAAAAATAGTGAATAAATTTAACAAAACAAAATAGTTCATTCCACACTTTCCCACGCTCCCGATGGGGATCGACATTAAAAAAGTCCTTTTCAGGACTACCTTATTTTTTCTTTTATTTTGAGAACGAACTTACTGAAGGAATCGTCCCTTCAGACTTGGAAAAGGTGAGAGGAAGGAGTGTACGCACGCAAACACTGCCGTCACCGCTTTTACAGACTTCGGACTGTCCGCCCCCGAGAAAAATTATGTACATACGCACACACACACACACACATACACATGTGTACGGATGCAAATAGATTTTTCTGATAGAACGGGTAGGTTTACGGTGTTTGTGTGCGTCTGTAGTGAGGTTGGTGAGGTTTGTGTCGGTGGGTTGAGAGTCCTGAAAAGGACTGATTTTATTCTTCATCAACAATGTTTTTTCTGGACTCGTCCATGAGCACATCATAGGCAACGTGCACATTTAATGCTCCGTTCAGCCAGTCCACATCATCGCCGTAGTCCTCTTGGTCGGCGAGCCAGCTAATTGCGTTATATAACGCCTCCATTCGCGTCTGCATCCGCTGTACGTTGAAGCTCATTTCGTGCAGTTGTGGCTGCACGTGAATTGCGCGGATCAAATGTACATGCATCCTTAGATGTGTCGATTGCAGATCACGAAGGGCCGTGACCCGCATTTCACTGCAGCGAAGAACACGGAATAAACGTTCAACAACTGAACGGAGGTCGTTCATTGCACAAAGAAACTCTTCTAAATTGTCAACGAGAGCCATTTCTGTTTGGAATCCAATGAACGACTGACTTTATTATTTTTGTAAATTAAAAGTCAGTGGTGATGTTGGTGGTGGTGGTGGTGGAGGAATGGAAAAAAGGAAGTTGTTTATCACAATGTGTAAACTGCAACTGAGCGAAACACCGGATGTACTTTATCAGACCGGATACTGTGGTCAATTACAGCACAAGTCGACATCACACTCTTATTCCCCTATTACCTCCCGTTCAAGATGGATTTCAATAGACGTCTCGAATCATTTTACTCGGTGGTAAAAGGACCGGGTAATGTGAGTTTCAGATATTGTCTGTGGCCACATTCCTCTACGATGTATTGTGTGACGAATTTAGCCCGCAGTGGTTTCCGTTACAGTGGCCATGGCGACAAAGTAGTTTGTACTTTTTGTGGTACAAAGTTAAAAAACCTAAATAAAAAGAGTGGTTTAAAGGCTATCCAAATACATGAGAAAAAATGTAAAGGTCCCATCACTCCCCTGATTAAACGCCTAACGTAGCTTTCTTCCCTTTCTCTCACCCGATGGGGATCGACAATCAACAGCCCTTTTCAGGGCTACCTTATTTTTTAATGTCGGTGGTAAATTTGTGTGTGTGTGTGTGTGTGTACGCTTGCAAACACTGCCGTCTCCGCTTTTACAGACTCCGGACTGTCTACCCTCGAGAAAAATTATGTTCATACGCTCACATTTGTGTACGGATGCAAATATATCTTTCTGATAGAATAGGTGGGGTTACAGTGTTTGTGTGCGTATGTAGTTTGTTGGTGAGGTGTGTGTGTGTGTGTGTGTGTGTATGTGTGTGGTTCTAATAAGAACCGATTTTAATTATGAAGTCTCCTGATCACCACTTAGTGGGGTTATGGTTAAGGAATATAGTAGGGTTAATGAATCATGTGTTGTATGTGTTAAAACAAACACCGCCGTCGCCTCTTTACCCATGACTGCGGACAGGCTACCCCCAAGAATATAGATATACACATACACGCGCACACTTGCGCACGAATGTGGATATAGATATCTTATAGGGATAGGTGGGGTTACGGTGTTTGTGTGTGTGTGTGTGTGTGTGTGTGTGTGTGTGTAGTTCTCAAAAGAACTGTTTTTTAGTTCTGAAAAGAACTTTTTTTTTTAGTTCTGAAAAGAACTTTTTTTGTTTTAGTTCTGAATAGAACTTTCTTCTTGTTCTCCGACGTTTAATGCGGAGTTCCTTTCCAACACTACGGTTGGCGTTTTCGCTTTAATATCCGTAAATGTTATTGTGTATGGTATCTTTTCAAACTCGTCCAGATCCCAGCCGCTCAGAGCTTTTGTTAACCTCTTTGGAAGGAATATTGAAAAATGCTTATTTTCTTTTTCTCCTCCTTTGGCTCCTCCATTGCCGTTTCCATCGAGAATTGCCACAACGCTATTTCCATATTTTGTATTGGCCACGTACAATCTTATGACTGGATATGCATGTCCTTCAGTTAGTTCGACAGCTTTCTTAGTCGGCGGAAAGTCGACGGACGAAGCTGAATTGAATTGTTCGACAAGAGTGGTAGTCGGTTCCATTGTAACGAATGTTCTTCGAAGAGTGGTCAATATGGAACTGGTCCCTCCTTTATATAGCGTTTCCACCACCACCACCACCACCACTACCACCACCACATAAACGATGAGTTTGACAAAGTGTGGGCGAAGTGGAAGGTTGCGTGAACCAACCACATCTTCCTTCCCGTGAGATAATGATTATACAATATTACAACACGTAATCGGTGACGTGCATTAGGTACACAAATACAACGATTATCACTAGCACGATAACGAAAAACAACTTGTCCACAATGTTTCTGACCGTGTCGCAGAAATTTGGCAGAAAGCAGACCATCTTGTACGAGCACCACAAGTTCACGTAGTGATGCGTGTCTCTCGATTGTATAATCGTTAATGTTAAAAAACATAGTATTCTGCTATTATGACGACTAGTTGCGCTTGCGCAGTTTGGTCGAATGACATTAATCGTCGGAAGTGAATTTAATATTTCTACAATACCCTTCAATGGTATCAATATCCAATTCCTTTGACCAGTCGCTTATCGCTTCGAAAATTTCAGAAAAAATGACGTTGTAATTGAACCTTACAATGACGCAAAAACGTTTCATTCGCGCTTTTCTGATCTCCGCTTGCGGAAAGAGTGTGATTAACAGTTTCACCAAATGCATGAGCGATCTGATTTTACCGTTCGGATGAAATGAAATTAACCAAATTTGCGATGAAACATCAACGTCCATGACAACGGATCAACATCTACTGACTATGATCAGTTTCTTCTACCTCCTCCTTCTCCTTCTGCGCCTCCTCCTCTTCTTCTATGGCTTTTACTCGCCAATGACCGTGCGCTAGGGTGTCGTGTGAATTTCGGAGAAGGTACCGCTTGTCGTCCGATGATGACAATGACAGCTTCTGCTGTTTAAGCGTATAAATTTTGTGCTTTAAACTTCGTATGTGTTGGTTAGATGTGTAGAATTTCATTGACTCCTCCAAACATTTTTTGTACAGCTCATGTCGAAGATCTTCTTTAATGGACAGACGTGCCACACCTTTCGCCACCTTTTTTTCTTTTTTGTCTTCAAGCAGCAAAGAATACATTTTTGCACGCAGTCCAACAAATTCCCTGATCGCCCTACCATGCATTTCGTCCTTAAATGTTCCTAGCTTCTTCTTATTCACCAGACTGAAGCACTGGTGGTGGACGGGATAATCGGATGTGTCGAACCGGTCGAGATCGTTCATCATATCATCATAGATATTTTCAGTTTCAATCTGGTAAAGAAGGCTGTCAGTGTCAGTCATAAGCAGTTTTATTTTGTCTCCATAACGGGCTTTGGAGTACCCGTAATGGAACTCATACATTATATGTTTGCTTATATCTAAAACATAACTCTTTAACGACACGCCCGCTACACGATCGTTAAATGGAAACCATGATTTCAAGCGTGGTTTAGCTATTAGTCTGTCCAGTTTTGCCGGGTCCATTACCAGGTGAAAATCGATTCTGTTTCTTACATTTTCCAGACTCTTTCCGTAAACAGCGTTGATCATCAATTTAAAAAAATCTGTTTCAAATTTGTTTTTTGCCTCTTTCCTCCGCTGGGTGTTGAAGTCGATATAAGTCTGCATCCACCTTTTCTGTTTAAACGACAGTACTCGATGAATCTTCTTCAACTTCATCCCAAATTTTGTGTACTGTTGCAGGTTCCGATAATGTAGCACATACTTTTCTCTATCGTCTAAGGTCGTAAGGAGTTTAACTGAAGAAGGTGTTCTGTTGGAAACGATTGGAGGTGCCTTCCGTTCAGGTGCCAACGGATAATCGTTATGCGTGTCGTGCAGGTCTCTCGGATATTCCAGATCTACCTCCAGTATATAACCCGTTTCGTTGTCCACATCTACCTTTTGCCATTCAAAGCCGACGATTTCTTCTTCGGTTAGCCAACGAAAGTCTTTGTACGGCATCGGTTCCATCATCGCAGTTCCGTACAGATTTGTACAATCATAATACTGGATCCACGTTGACGGTTGTGATGGATCGTGCTGGTCGGGTAGAGACGGGTTATTTGCCTTCGCATAACGATTGGAGATCATAGCCACTCCACCCCGCGTTCCGCGCTCGATGAACAGGTGCATATCGATGTCCGTTAAAAGCTGTAGCTCGACTTTAGTCATCTTCAGCATGGCGTACCAGCCCAGGTGTGGAGTGGAAAAGAAATGGCACGGGTCCAAATTGTAGTATCGCATGCTGAGATCACGAAAATTTTCAAAGACATCGGCTAGCAACAGTACGTCGGTCTGAAGATACAGATCATGATAATCACCAAACGTTTGAATGTTGAATGTGGTCCACACAGTTTTTGCATGGTCGTAGTCATCGTCGGTGATGGTGGTACGATGTAAATGGCTGTAAAAGGCTGACTTTGGTGGTAGCTCGTTATCTTGGAATTTCGCGATGTCGGAAGCATATTCGTACGGATAGACACCCTTTCGCAGCATCAGATCACGTTTGTTGTTGAAAACAGTGCTTGTACGCTTGAATACCGTGTCTCTGGAATCGTTGACTTCACATGCGTCGACTAAATTCTTCACCAACGTTTCCAAAGAAGCGGTGAGAAATTGTAGTGAATCAAGAAACCGAAGCGGACCCAACTGGAGGCTTGAGAACCTCTCACTGTTGTTGGCGATACACGATAAAGTCTC
The DNA here is from genome assembly GCA_035578175.1 of Catonia carolina. Taxonomy (NCBI): domain Eukaryota; kingdom Metazoa; phylum Arthropoda; class Insecta; order Hemiptera; family Achilidae; genus Catonia; species Catonia carolina. Next base: position 10,345,337 of record JAQMRL010000004.1, read on the forward strand.
GTCTTTGTACTTGCCTAGAGATTGAACAATGTGATGCGAATCATACCCGCGCAGGTTGTGGAAAAATACGGGAATGTGGAGACATCGCTTGGCGTTCAGATTGCATCTGTTGTGAGTCGGTCCCAAGAACTTACCAGATGTATGTGAATGATGTCGACATCGATCGTCACCCAACGGAGTGTCGCACAAGAAGCAGTTCACAATGGTTTCAAACTCAGCTTCTTCCTCCCACGTCAGTCGCATCGGAATTATATTCATCATGCGTTCCTTGAGGGCGTTTCCCTTTTCTAATAGCTCGTCCAACATCTTTTCAATCACATCCTCCCCACCTGTAGCCCTGTACACGACCGGTCCATCTTCTATGTCTCCGTGTTCGTCGACAATCACGTAGGAGAAACCGGATGGTGTGTGCAATGCAACTTTGTCGGTGTAGGCAAATGTACGAGGTTCCTTCAGGTGCTCATTGTCCTGTTGACACTGTTGCGGATTGGGTTCAGCTGTAGCGGTTGGAATGACGAACGATTCGGTGTCGGCATATATGGTGAACGGCGCCCGCAGTGTCCACGAGTAATTACGGAATCGCATCACAGATGACCTTTCTTCGGTTGGATTCGGTAATTTGATGCGCTGGGTTCCATGCGTTTCACACTGCTTTATGTGTGCGTCTCTGTTACCCAAAGCAATACTAGGATCAGATGAACTGAATCTATGAAGACAAAAAGGGCAGTAATGAGTAGTGCGAAGGTTTTTCGTTAGTCCTGCGAGAAGGCGTGACATTCCATTTTTCCCGGGTTTTGTGTTGATAAGGCAGTAATGGAGTTGATCCTTCTTCCCACCGGACAGCAGTAACAAGTGTATGATGTGTTGTCGTTGACGATGTTCCGTTATACGCACTGGGTAGACTATGTCTTCCTCATCGTCGTACGACAGCACGTTGATTGCTATGGTGCTGTTCATCCGCTCGAACCAGTTGATGTCATTTAGTTTAACGGGATACATGATACCGTCCATCTTGATGGTGTCTTCGTATTGACGGTACCAAGAGGCTTTATAATGGTTCCCTGGTTGATCATGAAAATACGCCAGAATCGACCACAGGAAGCATTTTTCATCGTCGTAATTCTTCACATTAATCACCGCTTTTTTGACAGCCAATTTTTTCGGAAGCTGGATATATGAAGTTGATGCACCGTGGAGAGGACGGTAACGGACGATGTGAAGGTCTATCTCCTTAATTTTGCTCACCGTCCATCCTGATCCATTCTTCAGGTACTGCTCCATACTCTGTACGATCTTGTCGATAGACTCCAAATACTGTTTGGTAACATTTTCGAGATCCAGTTGTACGTTGATCGATGTTTTGGTGCTACCGTGGAAGATGGCATCGGATTCTGTTCGCTCGTCTTCACCCTCATCCATAATTACAATTTTTTGCATTTGAATTTTAACGGCAACGTACCACTTAACGTTGTCGTGAAAGCGACGTCCTTCTTCCATAATGTTATACAATATGGGATACCTGTAGCGAAATAGAATAAGCTTCAAGTCGTCTTCGTCTTGGTCCTCGATGTTCCACCGGAAGTGGATCATATTGTTTTCAATAGCTCGGATAACTTCTGGTGTAGGCATCGTACCTACGGTGAGTAGTATTCTCAGTCCTTTCGCAAAGAAAATGAAAAGTGAACTGACATGGAAGTGGAAACTATGTAGCTACTTATATATGGTGAGTGTGTACGGGGTTTTCTGGTATTTTCTTTTTCATGTATCTTTTAAGGGAAATTATTCTTTTCTTCTATACAGTGGATATTTTAATTGTTAATATTCGGCGGACGCGTTCATTGATAACATTTGCAACAAATGCATTAATTTATTCAACACAGGAAATGGATGTTTCCGCTGGCGGCGGAAGTGGTAGAATTAGTTTCCTTTTAAAGGCAGCGGAAGTTGATAAAAAATAATAATCAACGTTTTTTATCTCTCTTAAACTCCACATGCGAGTGCTTGTTAATTTATTTCTCAACTGTAGACTCTGACACCGGATGGTGGGTGTTGTATTAATTATTATTTGTTGTTATCACATAAGCGGCGGGAAGTAGTGTGTATGTGTTGGTACTCGTTTCGTACATATAAAAGGGAATTCCTCTCTCTGAAAGTATTCTGTGTTTCACTTTTATGCAAAGATGAATTCACATTCACGTTTTTTTCTTCAGTCCGCGAACGTTACGCGTTACGATGCCGAACATGTCCGTACGGAGGCTGTCGTACCGACACCAGGGTGGGTCTCGCCGACCGCCTTGGTTGAAGTACGTATCTACGAACAGGCGGACAATTTTCGGTCCATCGAAACGTCGGACGCGGATTCGCTGGTTCCATCCTTTCAAGCGACGGTTATGACCACCCCGGATGATGACCTGGACCTCAATACCATCGTCCGACGGGTGCAAAGGATGGAGGAGAGACGGTCTAGTTGGGCAGGTAAATATAATATTTTGCTCTCAGTTTATGTTTTTTTTTTTTTTTTTTTTTTTTTTTTTTGGTGTGTGTGTGTGCGCGCGTGTCTATTGCTTGATGAATCGGTTTTTTATCCTTACAGGTTACACGCACACGCTGACGCGGTTGGCCGATGGATCACATCAGGAAGTGGAGGAGGAGGAGGAGGAGGAGGTGGAGGAGGAGGAGGAGGAGGAGGAGGAGGAAGAAGAGGAGGAGGTGGTGGAGGAGGAAGAGGAGCAGCAGCAGCCTGATGAGGTTGACGAATCTGATGTCTCCACTGTAGTCAATGGGAACATTGTCAGACGGGGACCAGATGTCCATCCATCATACGTTTCGGCTTTACCTGCGACGTCTTCTGGTGGACCACCTCCACCACGTCCTAACAGCGTTGCGCGGACTGCCTCACCGCAGCTGTTACCAGCGGGGTCTCCATCACCTTCTGGTAGTGGACGTCGGTCTTTCCGTCGACGGTTGGTGTACACACCAAACGCCAGCCGTCCATCCACCAGTGGTGAAAGAAACTGGGGACCTGAAGAGCAGGTATGTTTATTCGTTGATCGCATTTTGTATCTGCATTTGTACAGCGTTATATTGGGGGTGATTGTAATTTGTTTTTTTGTTTCGCTTCAGGTACAGGGTACTGCATCACCAGAATTTCACAGTATCCGTGAGCGCTCCCCCAGACACATGTTGTTCCGTCACCAGGTAGAAGAGGTAAATTTAATGGTTGATTATTTGTCTCTCTCTTTCCCATAAGGTGCTAATATATTGCTCATGTTTATCATTTGTTTATTTTCTAGGCGCAGAGGGATGCAGACACATTGCGTGGCTCGGTGTGTCGTATTTGTGTAGAGCGAGTGGCATATACGACCATCTTTCCGTGTCGGCATCGGTTCTGTTTCACCTGCGCTGACAATTTACGGACCTGTTTCGTGTGTGGGGAACGAAACCAGGTAACGATGCAGGTCACCCGACAGACTGACGAACAGGTAACTATAATCGTCGATTATTTGTTTAGTGATCTAATAGGCACTTGTATTTGTATACTTTTATAAACAACCAATAAGGTAAATAATTGTTTTTGTTTTTTTATTGTTTCAGGTTCCTCCGGTTGTGCAAGGTAATGCCAGCACACTGCGTGGCACAGTGTGCTGCATTTGCATGGATCGAGTGGCGGACACGGATCTTCTTCCGTGCCAACACTCGTACTGCTTGCCTTGCGCAAGAAGACAAGACAGATGTGCGTTGTGTCGGTCTGTGATATTAGGAATCGAACATCATCAGCTCGCTTTAGAGGATGGAGGAACCCAAACATAAAATCAGTCCTTTTCAGGACTCACACAACACATCGACACAAACAACACCGAAACACCACAGACGCACACAAACACCGTAAACCCACCCGTTCTATCAGAAAGATCTATCTGCATCCGTACACATGTGTATGTGTGCGTATGTACATAATTTTTCTCGGGGGCGGACCGTCCGAAGTCTGTAAAAGCGGTGACGGCGATGTTTGCGTGCGTACACATAACGATCACAAATATAGACATGTAGTAGTGGCACGGTTGTATTAATTACTTCCATCCGGTTTTTAAAGTATTTTTCCTAACGTACAATGTATTTTTCAAGTATTATTATTTTCTTTATGTATCCTGGTCAACAGGATGCAGACGGTCTGAATTACATTTATTTTATTCGTGTAATTTTTTGTAGTAGTGGCTCGCTTGTATTAATTACTTCCATCCGGTTTTTAAAATATTTATTCCAACGTACAATGTATTTTTCATATATTATTATTTTTCTTTATGTGTCCGATCTTTATCCCGGTTTACCAACACATGCTCACTGTTTACACACCCGCATGACAATTTAATTAATAGCCACCATCTGGTGTTAGACTATAGTTATGAAGTAACAAGCATCTGCACACTATTTTCTTCTATACACGCCCGCATGACAATTTGATTAGGTGTGACAGTTGTGACTAATAGCCACCATCTGGTGTTCGACTTTAGTTATAAATTAACAAGCATCTGCATCCGGTATAAAATTACACCAGTCCGTTGACGACCCGGTTTGCGTGTACAATTATGCTGATAACATCTTGTTCAATTAACGTTCTTCACGTATCCTGTTCTCACGGTTCGCTCGTCGGCGATCAAGTCTGGTAAACAATCTTGAAGGCAAAATAATTCTCCATTGTCTATACAGGAAACACACACACGCGCACACACACACACACACGCACGCACGCACACACACACACACACACACACACACACATACTTGTAGGAGGTAGGTCACGGGGTACCACGCACAAAACCGTCAAAACGGGTGCTCCCCTTTAGCGTAAGTGCATTTAATTAAAATTGTAAAATTTTAGTAAAAGTTAATCTCATTACCTACAATACATGTTTGGTTTTTAATAAAAACATTTTTTCCCTGTCTGAATTTAACCGACGAAAAGGGGTACTAACGGTTTTTCTCAACGGGGAATTTCGCACTCCCAAAACGGGGAAGGCGGGAAAACAACCAAGTATGACCTTCAGGTTTCCTGAACGGCAACGTCGTGTCGCACGACGTTGCTTATCATCGCAATGCATAAAGAAACTTCCCTTAGTTGTAGTGCAACGTATTCATTTTGTAAGATTTCCTAGCTGTGAAAGAATCCCTTATAAGTTTGTCATATTTATCCGCCTGAAACAGAATCATACGTTGGAATTGCTTCCATCTTTACCTGAATTGCTGGATGTAAATTTTTACAATTTTATATTTTATTATTTTTTTTGGATGTAAATTATCACAAATTTTTTATTAAAATGCCGTACAACAAGTACTTACTAGTTTTTGTACTAGCACGCGTTTCAAGGCGATAAGTTTCATCATCATCATTATTAATATAAATCTATAACTGAAAAATTTGTTTGAAAAATTTATTTCAAGAATAAAATTAATTAGAATTAAATTTTAATTTAAAAAATTCTTGAAAATATTATTGTGAGTATTGCATTAATTTATTGCAATTAGTTCATTATTTATTAAGTGCATTAATTGTAGTAATTGTAGTTTATTTGTAGAATTTTATTTTGTAGTTTATAATTTGTAATAAATACTTGTAATTTTGTAAACGAATAGTTCTTTAATTATTTATCTTACCCAGATCCCGAAACGGACCTCAGCTATAAGTGTCCCAATATATTCATAAAATGTAAACATTAAGATATACATTTTTGTCAATGTCAAGAGCGAATAACACATAAATGACCGACTTTATCGGTGACCGATAAAGTCACTTCACCGACTTTGTCGGTGAAGTACTGATATGTATACAATAGCAGTAAAGGCGCCTTCACTGCTTCATCGTACCCAAACAAACATACGTTTTTTTTAATTGATTTTGAAAAATATAGACTGATTTAATCGTGTATCAAGTCTTTCAGTTCATCGTTGTTCGTCTAGGAACATACACCGGTATTTTTATGTAATGTGTGTTAACAAATACTTCCATTACCTATTCACATAAAAACCGCCAATTACTCTCACTGATTGATTAGTGTATCGTAGTGGAACTACTTTCAATATAGTAGTATGTAAACTGCAAAAATAGTGATCATTACGAAAATATTTTCAGTGTCTATTGTGGAATGTAAAAATTTTTAGGAGTCGCGTTAGACAGCGAACTATCTTGAGACAGTCATACAAATTTATTTGCAATAACATTAAATAGTAGACTGTTACGCCTTAAAACGCTTAAACAAATTCTGAGCATTTATCATTACTTCTCAGTATTTATTATGCTTACTTCATATTCTCACATTTAAAATTTGTTACATCTTAGAGATCTCTGGGAAAAGTAGATGCAGTCCTCAGGATGCAAAAATTGGCATGTTCAGGCCACATTAAAAGCAAAACAGGGTGATTCTTGTAAATCCTTTTTTAAAAAAACTAAATATTCTAAAGTTTCCATGCATTTAAACTTATGAGAGTGCATTATTTCTGAAGGAGCATGAATATTAATTTTTTAAATATAAAATAAGAATAGCCTACTACAAAACCTTTAAAAGAATTATTAAGCAACGTAAAACAACCGGATACGAAAAAGCACAGTACTATGTATAAGATCTTTGTATTGTGTCATGAAATTCATTTTCGCTTGTTTTGTTTTATTATTGAAAGACCTGTTTAATGGACAATTAATAAGTTGACGTGAAGATGGACACTGGAAAACACTGACATCAATTGCAATTACAGAGATTGTACACGTTTGGCTGGCGTGGACATTTTTGTACAGTTTTCCTTTGCACCTCCAAGCGAATGCCAAATAAGTTGCCTTTTCGCGTTCCGTGCATTAGAATAACTTTCCTGTTCTCTACCCCAATTTTCGACCTCACATTTGTTTATTTACGTATTTTTATATTGGTGTATAGTCAATTTTTACCGGCTGAAAACAGCTTCAAAATGTTCTTTTAGCTGTAAAACCGTTAGAAATGGACAAAATTATGTACTCCAGGGTACCTATACAATGTAAAAAATTAGAATCCAAAATTTTTGTCGGGTGTAGGCCTACTGCAGGATCCTAAAAACCGTACAAACTGCAAAAATAGTGAAAAGTCAATTATACCTTGATAAAATCTAAAAAAATTCGTAGGGGTATTTTTCTCAAATGAAAATTTAATTTTAATTACAATTTTATGTATACTCTGAGAGTTTTAATTTTAAAAAGATTTAAATGTTTAAATCACGATCTTCAAGTTCAAAAAATTTCCGCAAATAGGCGCTCAGCTCAACTATTATCCTGTACAATTTGAGCTTTTCGATGACCACATCGCGAGAAAAAATCATAACCAAAGGAACTCCATTTGTTATCCTGGCTAGGTACGGGAGGGGTATCGGCAAACTGACCATGGGTATACTTTGTTTTGTACCCTAAGGCACCATACAGAGTGATTCACGAAGAAGCGGAGATACTTCGGAGGTGAACTACAACCAAAAATAAGATAAAAAGTTAATGTAAACATAGATCCGGAATCGCTTCGTTAGCGAGTTACAGCTGGCGAAAATGTTCGTCCGGGTTTCAGTTCCCCCGCAGAAATGAAACCCTGCAGAAATTTCTAGAGCATTAATTCAGTTTTGAAACTAAATAGATTTCATGTAAAATGAGCTGAAAAATTGAATAACAAACCCCAGATCTGTAACTAGAATTGTTCTTGAGATATGACGAAATACACCAAATCTGGTCTCGAAAAACTGTTTTCTTTAAGGTTTGAAGTACCTACATTAACTTTGTTAAATGGGTAACAAACACGTAAAATTTTTAAACAAAACTTGTAGACAATTTAATTTTGAAGAGAATGATGTAAAATAGTCTTATAAAAAGAACAAAAAAAACTCAACAAAAAAAGGTTTTTATTACAGCAAAACAAAAAAAAACTGTAAACAAAAATTTCAAATCGCACAAAAAGTCCTTGTAATACTTGGTAACACTTAAAGAAAACAAAGCAAATACAAAACTTCAATTAGAGAGGTAGGCCTAATACAGTAGAAAAATTACAATTTACTACTGTACTACGAAAATTGTTCAAAATAGGCTCCACCACAGTATAAGTTATTCACCATTGTACTTAATTAAAATTGCTTCAATGGCATTGTGTATTTAATCACGTTTGTTTTGAATAAGTTCAGCAGCGTTATGAATTCTGATCACAAACTCTTTCCTTGTTTTAACTTTTTCTTCATATACTAAAGCTTACGACATCACAGGTACCTAATAATAATCAAGAGGTGTCAAGTCAGGCGACCTTGGAGGCCAATAGATCGGTCCATCACGCCCAATCCAGTTGTTGAAAGTTTAATTTAAATGATTCCTAGTGGCTAAGGAGAAATGTGGAGCCGATCCACCTTGTTGGAAAATAAATTCACGACTTGTAAGTAGAGGAACTTATTCTAAGAGAAGTTGCAAATTATTTTGCAAGAAATTTCTTTCTTTCATGGAAATACTAATTTTTACACTGAAATTGTGTTACCAAGTATAATAAGGACTTTCTGTGTGATTTGAAATTTTTGTTGACAGTTCTGTTTTGTTTCGGTGTAATAAAAACTTTTTTTTCGTAAGTTTTGTATTTGTTTTTTATTGGCCTATTTTACACCATTCTCTTCAGAATTAAATTCTTTAGAAGTTTTGTTTAATAATTTTACATGTTGGTTACCCATTTAACAAAGTTAATGTAGGACTTCAAACCTTAAAGAAAACATTTTTTCGAGACCAAATTTGGTAGATTTTGTCAGATGTCTGAAATATTACTCTAGTTACATGTCTGGGATCTAAATTATTCAAATTTTCAGCTCATTTTACATAAAATCTATTTAGTTTCACAATTAATGTTGTTGTTGTTTAGGTCATCAGCCAAAAGGCTGGTTTAAACCTTTAGAGGTTTTACTAAGTAAAACGAGAAGTGAGGTTGTTTACCTTGCCTTTCTCACTGAGTGGAAAAGTATGCTTATCAGGATGCCAGGCCCTCCGAAAATCACCTACCTTCCACCCTGCAAATGACACCTTCACTTCATTTACCACAAGGTCTGGCTGTATAACGAAATTCATTGCTCTCAGAGAATTTCGTGTTCGTGAGAGGCGCATAGTACCGAGTCAGACTGTTCTGTTTTGAGTTGTCACAGTATGCTTTTATTACAATCCATCAGTTCACACCAAATTTTGTTATAGCAACACGCTGTCTACTGTTCTGTCCATTTGTTTCGTCTATTAGTCGTCTCAAAGTTTTACCGTTTCCGTTTATGTTTATAAATTGTTTGTCGCTACTATCTTTAATATTCAAAAATGTCAAATATATCATCACGAGCTAAATTAATATTTGACTTAGCTACGAAGGAAACCATTGAAGAAGATGATAGATTCTCCAGTCCTTCTCCAGATTTAACAGAAATACAGGTTAGTACCTAACTTTTAAGTATGTAATATTAGTGTAATACATTTAATTATCTATTTCTGTACCTAATTTCATTTTAATATAGTTCTACAACTAACAATGTTTTTTTTAATACATTTTCTTACTGTATGCGTACATATTTTTCAAGATTGAATTATAAAATAGGTCAATGCCTTAGTTGTTTTTAGGTACCTGTGTGTACAGATCTTCTCTTTGTGTTATAAAAATATTATCCACTGGGTACTTTTTGCAGGAATTACAACCAGACTTATACAATGAAATTATAAATTGTGAACAGAAGCCATCATATTATGAATTTAATTTGAACACAGTCACAAATGACTTCGAAGATCAAGAACTAAATCAGGTATGTTTGACTAGTTTCTTTTACGGAATATTGTGTAAATTTTCATTAGCATAATCTTGATATTTTTAAAGCGAAAAACAGGTTGAATTGACAGCCTACTTTATTTTGATGTCGTTTATAGAAAAACATACAATAGATATTAAACACGTTGTACTTTGGAGTTTTCCTGATATGGCTGAATGGAAAAGACCGTTCTAAATTTAAATTTAATTTAAATTTTTTTAAACTCTAAAGAAGATGGTACCTCCATAACTATCAAAAGTTTAAAAGAAATTGCAACCAAAAGAAAGGTAAGAAAGAATAGTTTATATTGTAGCCTAATAATTTATAAATTAAATGGTTGGCAGGATGCAATACAAGAATTTGTTCGTAAATGATACCTATTATATACATTTCTATATTTTCAGCAGTACAATGAAGGCAATAACCATGAAAGTTCTCAATTAATAGAGGAAATGACTGAGGATGACTTTGACAAAGATCCTAATTACGTAAATATCAGCGATAGGTCATCATCAACAACAGACAATGACGCCGATGAAGACTCTGTACTAGCTAACACATCTCAACGTATACGTGCTAAAGGTATTTCTAATCAAAACTTACTAAAATTGTTAATTGCACCCCTCAAAATGAAATTTTAGTGGCTGCTATTTATGAGCCCGATAAGGTTATGGGTACGCATTGTACTTTATACGATATGTAGTTAAAATACCTACACACCAATAAATTATAATATACTGATTTTTAAAAAAATGCTGTCAAAAAGTTAAAAATCCCAATCTTTTTTTATGTTTCTTATGTTCCTAAGTTCTTAACAAAACGAACACGTGTCAATGTATAAATTGATTGTGTGTATGGTGGGAAGGAGTAGTTACATTTTCTAAAAGTGCAGATATATTGTTACACCTACTGTGACTGCCAAAAAAAATAAAAAGGTTGGGATTGATTAGAAACTTGATAGGCGTATTTTTGTTATTTTATATTGACATTGTATCGGATGTGATAATATTAATTTTTTTTCATAAACCCGAGCCAGATGTTTACAATAGATTTTCAAAGGTCCAGTACATACTGCATATTATCAGAATGAGTCATCGATTAGTTTTATTATAATTTTTAGTTTTTATTTATTACGATCATCGAATGGGTTCCATAGATTACATGCAATTTGTGAGAACCAGAGCACATGATGTTTACCACAGATTACGTGCATACTATCAGAATGAAACATTGATTACAGAACAGTTCACATTTAGTTTAATTAATTTATTTATAATTAACTTATTAAATTTATTAAGTTAAAACGATTAGTTAAATTGATTTCTACCATTTGTCACCTTAGTATTCTTTCCCCCTAATTTTGTTTTATGTAATGTATTCTTTAATACTGGACATAACAACAAGTAACCTTTAATTAATGTGAACACAAAATTATAATACTGATATTAAAAATAAATAGGTAGGCCTATAGTTCTCAAAATTAATGATGTTTCAGGAAAGAGTAAGGCAAAGAAATGTGATAGCAGTCAGCTAACGTTGTCACCTTCAACGGCATTGGAATCTGTTCCCGACAGTGGTTCTCGTAAAAGGCTTCCAAAGCCTGTACAATGGAAGAAACATGTACGTAAACAAAACCTGAATAGTGGTAAGTCCTATATAAGTTCTACGGGCACAGCTATTCCTGAAAGACAACTTTTAAAACCTCCCTGCAGTGAGAAATGTAGATTGAAATGTAGTTCTAAGTTTGGCGTAGAAGATCGTTTAAAAATTAAAAGTGCATTTTGGTCTATGGGTGACATAAATAAACAACGGGAATTTATAATTCGTCATTGTAAAATTGTAGAACCAAAATATCGGTATGCATGTGAAAGCAGTCACAGGTCCAAAAATTTTTCATTTTTTTTTCTATAAAGAACAATAATATGATAAGAGTTTGTAAGACAATGTTTCTTGGGACATTGAGTGTAAGTAAAAGATATGTTCATACCGCATGGCAGAAAGTACGTGATGATGGGACAGTGGAGGAAGATAAAAGAGGGAAACATCCATGTAGTAACAAAATTATACTTGAAGCAGAAGACATAAGAGAACACATTCAATCAATAGACCGAGTTCCATCTCACTATTGTCGTTCAAGGACAAAACGACAGTATGTTGATGGATCTTTAAACTTAACAAGATTGTATGATCTTTATGTTGAGAAAGTTAAGAAACACAATGAAGACTGCATTAAAAATAATCGAATGGAGGATATTAAAAAAATTGCCAAAAACACGTTTACTCTCAGATTTTCAATCATGAATTTAATATCTCCTTTTATCAGCCAAAGAAAGATCAATGTAATTTGTGTTCCAGTTATCAACAACGTAATATTTTAAATATTTTAAAAATAACAGAGCTTGCAGTCTGTTAAAATTAAATGAAAATATAAAATATTATACTCCTTTCTTCGTTTACAAAGGCTTATTTGGTCCGGCAGCCGTGTGCGGTGGTAGACGTCTCGTCGTTAGTAGCATAGAAGTGGGAGATCCAGGACAACCTTGACCTTTGACCCCCGGTTTTAGGATGACCTCAAAAAAAAAAAAAGACCTTTGACCCCAAAAAATTTAAAAAAAAACCGCCAAAAAACAATTTTTTTTGGCAAAGTTCCAAACTCGATTTTCTCCGCAACCGCTAGACCGATTTTGATGTAAACGATATCCACGTGACCGGGAGATCGAGATCTACAAGATCAGCCCTAAACCTCGTCGATCCGATCAACAGGTCACGTGTTACAAGCGATCTCAGGTTCCATCGGGGATACGGTTACGGATTAGGGCTTATCTTGTAGATCTCGGTCTCCCAGTCACATGGGTACCGCCCGCATCAAACTCGGCCCAGCGGTTGCGGAGAAAATCGGGTTTGGAACTTTGCCAAAAATTTTGAAAAAAAAAAAAAAAAAAAAAACCGCAAAAAAAAAAATTTTTTTGGCAAAGTTCCAAACTCGATTTTCTCCGCAACCGCTGGACCGATTTTGATGCGGGCGGTACGCACGTGACCGGGAGATCAAGATCTACAAGATCAGCCCTAAACCTCGTCGATCCGATCATCAGGTCACGTGTTACAAGCGATCTCAGGTTCCATCGGGGATACTTTATGTTATTTATTTATTTATTTTTTATTTAGTAAAAAATAGCTACATTAAAATTACAATTCATGACTATACTAAGCTATGTACAATATTTTAAACTAAATATACTTATACGCAAAAACTCTTCTTCACAAAGAGTTTTGTCCGCGCATAGGAGTATACAGAACAAAAACATTAATTCACTTAAATACTTATAACTACTATAAAATTACTAAGTTAAATTACTACTGGTAGCTATATTATAATAGCGATATTATAATTTTTATTTTATAGCTATAACTACTTTACAATAATATATTTTAACTAACACAACTTAAATATTTTAACTTTATACGAAATTAATTCAATAAATGAGCATAAAGAGACAGTTAAACTGTCGCAAAGAGAAAATTAAAAACTAATAAAACAGTTATTTTAAGACCTGGAAAAGTTTCTCAAGTTCTTGCTCACAGATCGATATTATATGATATTTTAGTTTATGTTTTAATAGATGTGGTGACATAATACTTTGTATATGGGGTGGAAGTACGTTAAAAAACGCCTCTCAAGATAGAGAAATGACTTCTGAAAAAATGTACTATTTGGTTTTCTAGTTTTAATTTTTCCAGCGTTCCTAGTACCATAATTGGTTTTATTGGGATCAATTATTACTTCACGGTTACCACAAGCCCAAAAGAATTGTATCAGAACCTTGAAAACAAATAAATGCCTTACAGGAAGAACTCCAAATTCCTGGAACAGGCTCATACGATCGCACTTTTTGTAACCATTAATAGTGTATAGAAAAGATTTTTGTAGATTAATCACAGATTTAATGTGAGTAATGTATGTACCACCCCAACATGCAATTCCATACGACAACCGTGAGTGGACAAGAGCAAAATAAATTTGCTTCAATAAAGATCTGGGACACATATATTGTAAATGATAAAACCTATGTAGGAGAAGACGTAAGTATTTTTTGAGATTTAGAACATGCGCTTTCCACAGAAGATCATCCTCAACTAGAAGTCCAAGATATTTAACCTTATTTGATTGTTTTATTAACCCACAATTACACACATTAGAAGAACATTCCACTTCATGATATTGCAGTGGTTGATCAAAAACGAAAGACCGTGAAAGACTAAAATTAAGGTAAACAGTTTTTTCTAGATTTAAATTCAACTTATTAAAACGAAACCAAAGTGCCAATAGCTGAAGATCATGTTGCATGTGGTTGTTCAAAATATCCACGTTTTCTGCCCCATATGAGAGAGCTGTGTCATCTGCAAAAGCAGTTATGGAGCCTTTAAAAGGTCCTAAAAACAGATCATTAATAAATACTAGAAAAAGTATTGGACCTAGAACAGAACCTTGAGGGACACCACTGTATATGTTACTCATTGAACTAGTAGAGTTACCTATTTTGACTACCTGACACCTCTGATGCAGATATGACTTAAACCATTCTAAAGATAAGCCCCTAATGCCAGCGGCTTCCAGTTTACTGATTAGTATTAGATGATCCACAGTGTCGAAAGCTTTTTTGATATCAAGAAACAAACCTGCTACTTTAGTGCAATTTTTATTATTAATAAATGTATGAATTTCTGATATAAATTTACGTAAAGCCAATTCCGTACTAAGACCTTCTCTGAAACCGAATTGAGAATTTTCAAAAAAATTTGATGAATGCAAGAAAGAAATAAGACGGGATTTTATTAACTTTTCAAAGAGTTTTGAAAAGACAGAAAGCAGCGAGATAGGTCGATAATTCTGAACTAACTTTGGATCTCCCTTCTTCAGAATTGGGATCACTTGGGCAACTTTTAGTTTGTCTGGAAAAACACCCTCATCAAGACTTTTATTGAAAATATGACACAGAACTGGACTAATGTATATGCTTATATTTTTAACAAGGAACGAAGAAATATTATCAAAACCGGGCGACTTCGCATTTGGAAGTTTACTAATGAAATTACTAATCTCATCAGATGTAATAGGGGTCCAAAATAAGGATTTGGTACAGAAATTCAATTTAAAGTTGTCCCGGTACTTATGTACGAACTTGTTTGAAATAGGGGCAGGAGTGCATGTGTTTGGTACGTCAACAAAATAGTTATTAAAAATCTCTGCTACACATAATTTGTCTTTAACCATCCCAGCTTCAGTGGTAAGATTGATCTCTTTCCCTTTCTCCTTAGGCCTACCTATCAAGTTATTAATAATTTGCCACTGTTTTTTCGAGTCTCCATGTGCGCTTGCAAACAGATGAGAATAATATCTGGATTTAGCGTAATTTACCCATTTCTTGATTTTATTTTTGAAAGTTTGAAATTTTTGTTTAGCTGTGACATCACTTGGATTTTTTATCATTATTTTATAAAGTTTATCCCTAACATTAATGGCTTGACATAAGCCCTCAGTCATCCAAGGTTTTAAATGCCTGTGTTTATGATTTTTGATATTTAATTTTGTCCTAAATGTAGCTTCTTGCAACAAGCCCAACAATATATCATGAAAATTGTTGAATGCAGTATTGGCATCACAGTTATTGTACACTGACAGCCATTTCTCATTCTTGAGGGCATTATTCAGTTTCATATAATCAATTTTCAGTTTTTCAATTTGCTTTGACAGCACTTCGTCATTAAGAGTTTTACGCGGAATATACAGACAGACGGCTTTATGATCAGTTATTAAAACATCAATCACCGCTGATACAACTGATGATTGCGATGATTCTCTGAATAAAACATGGTCAATACAGGTAGCAGTAGACTCGGTAACTCGGGTATTTTTCGTAACTAAATTTTCTAGTCCAAAACTTGAGACAATTTGTAAATACTTATCGGTGACTCGATCAGATACATTAACATCAATATTAAAGTCACCGGTGCAAACAACCATACCTCTTTTAGCACTACTCAAAAGATCAGCAAAGCTTTCAAGAAAAGTGTTTACATTATAGTTATGCCATCTGTAGATACCGATTAACGTAAAACTGAGATTGCCACAATCACAATTCATTACCAGGGAGTCGGCACCGTACAAAGAGCTTTCTACCAGATTACATTGAAAGTTATTTCTATAAAACATTACTATACCACCACACCTATTATCAGTACACGAGTAAACCTTATCGTATCCACATATATTATAAAGATTTATGTTGGAATCGGTCTGAATCCAGGCTTCAGTTAATACAATAAAGTCAGGTTTCTTAACGAGATTGTTTATATATAATAGCAGATCATCAAAATTTCTATTAATGCTTTTTATATTCATTTGAAAAACCATTAAATTATTAACCCTATCTAAAAATACATTATTGAGCTCATCTATTGAAGAAATGCTCCTACAGTCAGTATCAGTCTGCTTAGGGAACATAATTATATGCAGACTATCAAATAATAATAATAATAATAATATTTATAAAAATAGTTGTAGTAATAACAATTATAATAATTTTAATAGTAGTAATATAAAAATAAAAATAGTATTAAATAAAAGTAGTAATATAATAATAATCGTATTAATAATTATTTTAAAAGTAGTAATTTAAAAATAGTGGGGAACAATTAGCTCTCCTGCATACAATTTAATTAAATGAACATGCACAAAATTAAAAATGGTAAGAATCTAAAAATGTCTAACTAACAAAGGAACATTGCATTTCGTACGTCTTAAGTTTACAAAAATTATTACAAAAGAAGAATATAGGAATACATAATTTTATAAAGAAAAGAAGGGTCGAAAAGAAAGTGGTCTTAAAACGAAAAGATAACTGTTAAATGAATTACAGGTTGTATCACCAGGTCATTCTTTACAAGTAAGTGGCGTACGGGTTTCTTATACCTGTACGATTAGTTAAAATGTTATTTATATACGTAATATGCGTATACATTATACGAATTTTGCATTCCATTAAAAGGTTTTCTATAATTTATTACAGTTGCATAGAGCTCAACGAACTGATATTTCGGGAATTCTGTCGGCAAGCCATTCTGTCTACCTGAGTTTAACAATGCTTTACTAGATTCAGACAATGTGGGTAGGGCTGTAAATAGAATACCTAGTGATAAAGTTTTTGTGTGTCCAAACTGTACTGTTAAGTGCACATTATTTGTTTTTCCAATAAAACGATATATCTACCTAAATTACTTTCCTATATAAATTTAGAAAAAAAAAAATTTTGTTTGGTTTATATTAGTACTTTATAAAATTATGTATGTAGATAGAGACTTACCTAGATAAAGAGCCAATTATACAAATACCTATCGTAAACACTTATAATTACTGAAAAAAACGCGAAATTAGAAAAACCACTGAGATAAAATTGATAACTAAAGCATTTAAAAATGACTAAACTTTAGCACAAACACAATACACAATAAAAACTATACACAATTAACTAAAGCCGTTTATAACTGAGAACTATTTGTCACGGTAACCACTTTCCCGTTTCTCTTGAAGTTGATTCGGCCGTCTCTTGTCCAAACGTTTCGGGAGCCGTGTATACCGATCGCCGTGTTCAGAAGTTCACGTCGGTTCATTGTAAGGTCCTCTCTTATTGTTATGTTTGACCCTTTCAGCATCTTCTTTGCCGCGAATACTGCCTCCTTCGTACGATATGAAATAAACTTAACTATTATCGGTCTTGGTGTTTTAGTGTTCATTTTCGGCTTTCCCACTCTGTGTGATCGGTCAATGTCCTTGACCGAAATAGGTACCCGTAACTTTTTGGCGAGATCAATAATTTTGTCATCAGTACTCTCCCCTGATGACTCTTCAACACCAAAAACTCGAATATTTGCGCGTCTGGAGTATTGCTCTAGCTCATCTTGTTTTAAAAATGAGTTAGTTTTAGTTACTTCTAGCTCTCTCCGACAAGAAGCCAGCTCTTCCTTGAGTTGTTGACATTCTTGACTTAAACTAAGTAACTTGTCTTCAAGTTTAAGTACTACAGTACAACTAACCTTTTCTGCTATACTATCCACTAATAGCTTCGTGAAAGATTCATCCAGAAGGCATTTTTTAACTGCGTCTTCTATTAAATTAGTCTGCTGTTGCGGTTGCTGGATCGGCTGCTACCCTTGACTATTACGTGATCTGGTCGTGTTTCTTCCAGTCATTTTATAAAATAGTTCAATTTAGTACAAAAATAGATGAATAG
Organism: Catonia carolina; assembly: GCA_035578175.1. Taxonomy (NCBI): domain Eukaryota; kingdom Metazoa; phylum Arthropoda; class Insecta; order Hemiptera; family Achilidae; genus Catonia; species Catonia carolina. The sequence continues at coordinate 10,363,432 of JAQMRL010000004.1, forward strand.
AGTAAAAAATAATTAAGACTGATAAAAATTGTATTATAGTAGCAATAATATACCACTAAAAGATTCCAATTTTAAAACTGATCGATGTTCAATCGCTAAACTGTGTAGTTAACCTAGAGCAGGTAGAAACGCAGGGAGCTGTCAACACGTCTAACCCCTTTGACTCATGAAACACAACTGAAATACGGTTACGGATTAGGGCTTATCTTGTAGATCTCGGTCTCCCGGTCACGTGGGTACCACCCGCATAAAAATCGGTCCAGCGGTTGCGGAAAAAATCGGGTTTGGAACTTTGCCAAAAAAAATTTTTTTTTGGCGGGATTTTTTTTTTTTTTTTTTTTAATTTTTGGCAAAGTTCCAAACCCGATTTTCTCCGCAACCGCTGGACCGATTTTGATGCGGGTGGTACCCACGTGACCGGTAGATCGAGATCTACAAGATAAGCCCTAAACCTCGTCGATCCGATCATCAGGTCACGTGTTACAAGCGATCTCTGGTTCCATCAGGGATACGGTTACGGATTAAGACTTATCTTGTAGATCTCGGTCTCCCGGTCACGGGGGTATCGCCCGCATGAAAATCGGCCCAGCGGTTGCAGAGAAAATCGAGTTTGAAACTTTGCCAAAAAAAAAAAAAAACCCGCCAAAAAATTTGTTTTTTTTGGCAAAGTTCCAAACCCGATTTTCTCCGCAACCGCTGGACCGATATTTATGCGGGCGGTACCCACGTGACCGGGAGATCGAGATCTACAAGATAAGCCCTAAACCTCGTCGATCCGATCATCAGGTCACGTGTTACAAGTGATCTCAGGTTCCATCAGGGATACGGCTACGGATTAGGGCTTAACTTGTAGATCTCGATCTCCCGGTCACGTGGGTACCACCCGCATCAAAACCGGCCCAGCGGTTGCGGAGAAAATCGGGTTTGGAACTTTGCCAAAAATTAAAAAAAAAAAAAAAAATTTTGGCAAAGTTCCAAACCCGATTTGCTCCGCAACCGCTGGGCCGATTTTGATGCGGGTGGTACTCACGTCACCGGGAGATCGAGATCTACAAGATAAGCCTTAATCCGTAGCCGTATCCCCAATGGAACCCGAGATCGCTTGTAACACGTGACCCGGGGTTCGGATCAACGAGGTTCAGGTGCGCGCAGGATCCAGACATTCCGTAGAACACGTTACGTCCGGTTTCGACCGTTAGGTTCTTTCGGGATCTTAAATTTAGGAAATATGTTACCGTCAAAAAATAACGCGGGACGGGCCGCAAGACTCGTCGCACTACCCGCAGGACTATCCGTAGCACTACCCGACGAGGTGAAGACTAATGATTGGGACGATGAAATCTGTTTACTTGCAACTCTATTCTTTTAATTTTGACAATGACGCATGTTGTTGTTACGAGTCACGTGGCATGCGCGTGCCTTTCATTGACGTCATTCGTTTTTATCTATGCACGTGACAGACTATTGATTCTGATGATGCAACTTGTTCATTGCAAATTTAAATGCACAGTTAATTTTTCTAAATGATGCAACGTATTATTCTTTAAAATCACGAGTCGCCGAGTCAGCGATAAGTTGTTTGTTTCAATTTTAAAAACCAACAACGTCATACCGCTTGTTATTATGTACCGAACCGCAGACTCAGCGTTTCCAATGCATTAGCATAGGATAATTATCTGTATAAAAGGTCGCCGATTTTCCCATTGTACCATAATTCTACTACCACTGCTCTACACTGCTAGACACATCTTCTTCTTCTCCTACCTGTTGCTACGCTGCTAGACACAGTTCTTCTTCTTCTCCTACCTGTTGCTACGCTGCTAGACACAGTTCTTCTTCTTCTTCTTCTCTACCTACCGTTAATTGAAGGTGAGTTTTATTCTACTTTAAATATTTTTTAAAATTTAAAAGACTCTAGCACCTTTATGAAATATACACTTTGAATCTTTAATAAAATTAAAACCTAAAATCTGTTTATGAAATTAAGACGTAGAACCTGTTGGTACTGCAACATTACCAGTTTTAGCCGTTGTTGGTGCAGCAACAACAACAACAACCGTAACTGTACACTGAATATTTAGTCTGCTGTTTTAATCTGCAGCAGCAACAACCGTTATTGACGTAAACGTAGAATTAAATAAATTTGAACTCTATTGTTTTAATCTGCAGCAACAACAACCGTTATTGACGTAAACGTAGAATTAAATAAATTTGAACCTAAAATCTTTTTGTAAATTAAGACTTTGACAATAGTGTTAAGTTGAACTTCGAACGTAGTAGTATTAAAAATCGTTTTATATTTTCCGTTGACAGCATGATTTACGCTATAACAATATTCCTATGCGTTATAGCGTTACTGTTCATAGCGCTGTTTTACCTGCTATACAAAATCTACGTCATGATAGTAGGCGAGTGTAGCGCCACATCGATCTCAAAAGAAAAACCTCTATGCTATTTCGTATAACACATGAGGTATTTACATACTAACTATTTTGTTAAAGAGATGTCGCAACATAACGAAGGACTAACACCCGTCCAAACAGACGGACTGTTAGAAGGTATCGATCCGGATGGAGAGGGTTCATGTAGTTGTCAGGGTTTTTATCAGACTTGTGTTTATTTTTTGTTTTAGAAATGGAGGCGCTATTAAAAAAGCTGAATAACGATACTATGAGGGCGTCGGAATTAGAGGTGAACAAGGAATACCGGTTTACGAAGGTCGGCAGGGTGCAGACTATGTACGGCGAGCAAATAATTATATACATCGACAATTCGAAGGTGTTCCTACCATCAAGATTCGCAAAAACGCTGGATGATGAAGATATCGCTTTACTGAACGAGAATGGAGGCGGGATAATCGTGTACAAGGGAAATAAAGACTTGGGTGGAGGGAAAACAATGAATATTGTCGAATTTAAAAAATGAAGAAGAACTCGCAAGATAATAAACCAAAGGCTGTAATATTTAATTAATAAATGTATGTATAAAAATAACGTCTTTTCCATTCAAAATCCCTATTTAACCTAGATATAAGCAGTATCGCTCTCAGTGCAACGCACGATGAGCTTGAGAAGTGGTATAGCGCGCGAGCTTCACGAGCAAGCCCGCAGGAACTATCCCACCAGAAACGTAGAGCTGAAGGGTATCGACGACTTGTATCAGGCCGATCTGGTCGAGATGATCCCATACGCCAGAGTCAATAAGGGCTACAGATACATAATGACAGTAATAAATTGTTTTTCTAAATTTGCTATTGCCGTACCGCTCAAGAGCAAGACGGCTGAAGAAGTCGCTAGCGCTCTCGGTCCCAACTTTCAGGACTGGCGAGGGCATTGTCAAGAAGAAGGCTAAAGGCGTCAAAAAGAACGTGGTCTGCAAAGACATCACGATCGACGACTACAGAAAGTGTCTCGAAAATCCCTCGTTGTGGTTGTACAGGGACATGAAGCTGTTTCAATCACGCAAGCATGTAGTCAGCACTGTATTGACGAGCAAGCTTGCGCTGTGCAACTACGATGATAAGCGCGTCGCCGTAGATGCCATCCGCACCCTAGCATACGGACATAGGAACATTCCGCAGGAGCTCCAAGAAATTATGGGTTAGACTCCTTCTAGCACATGTCGACGAGTTTACTGTATCCGACCATCGTCACATCAGTATTACTAGTTTATAGTTCATTGTATTATTATCGCACCGCCATTATTGTATTCATTCTCACCTTCATCATAACGTAACAATAAATGTTTTACTCTTTTATGAATCTGTCTTTTATTTCTTGCAACCGAAACCTCTGCAAGTATCTGAAATACCTGAAGCGGGAAGTCGAGTTCCGATTCCCGAAGGGATCCGACCGGTAGGTCGGATCCTGTCGTCGTGCTGCGCTTTCGCTTCACGACCGAGAAAGCCTTCTGCTTTAGCAAAACTTATATCTACAAAACTTATATCTAGTACTGATATCCTGGTATGTGAAGCTCTACAGGTAGAACGTCTATCGCTTTGTTTAATACGGTTCCTACGACGTAAAGGTTTTGAAATGATGACACGTTTTGAAAATAAGTTTAATACATATATTCTGAAATCAAAGTACTAGACTAATGTTACAAAAGTTCAGACTCTACAAGCAGCCGTACATGTGGGAAAAAACGAATCGAGGTTACAGGACGCGGCTTTACTGGCTGATACAACAGTTAAAAAATGCATTGCATGCAGTTTTTCCTCTTCTTGGTTATGGTCCATTCGTCTTCGTCGTCGGCGCTCTCCTATCGAGCGTGTTCTTGGCATGGCATCTCCAAGAGAAGTTCTTTATCGTGCTTGAGGTATGGTGGCAAGTCTTTGTAAATCATAGATATGCAGTTGCCATAATGTTTGAAGAGAAACTCCTTAGGTAAGTATCGGAGTACGTCCGGCCCAAGATTGTTGAACCCTGAACGCAGCGCCATTTCTATGCTCTTTCCTACTTTCTCGATGGTGTTGAAGACTGCATTGTTTTCTTTCCACCACATCCTCATCACCTCGGCCCTCTTGATGGAGCAGTCCGGGTGAGAAAACGGACATTGACAGTCGACCTCGTACGTATGTGTCAGATGATCTATGGCAGGACATCCGTAGTCGTCTAGGTCCAAAATCTTCAATTCGCTGCACAGCAAAATTCTATCTAGAACCTTTACCGCTTCTTTTCCTTTGACGTAGATGTTCCCTCCTGATACCGACTCGGTCAGCAAGTCGTACAGTCGGATGTAGTCGACGAACCCGCTGTTCCACCGTATCCCTATTCTGTCCTGATCGTCCCGGATGCACCTCTTCTTCGATATGGTGATTATGCTGTTGTAGTCGTAGGGCGGTTTAAAGAGGTAATGATGCCTGCGACTACCGTCTACCGACAGTACGACCAGCTCTTTGATGACCGTTTCATGATCGGATGGCTTGATGGCGCGAAAATCTACAATGAAGGAAGACATAGTGTGACCCATGCCGAGACGCGATACAGACTGGCTAATACGTCCTTCTGACAGTTCCTGTTAATGGTTGATATTGCATGGCGCAATGTGTAATTATCAGGCAGTAGGCGGAGGTATTGGCAGGGATATTGTTTTTGCAATTGATCTCGATTCTGATGTCAATGGCACCGGTGTTGAGCGACTCGTTCTGCTTCGAGCAGTCTATAAAGAAGAGCGGGACTTTCGTCTTGAAGCTCGTAAAATCGATGAGAGGTTGATTGGATTGTCCTCCGTAGTAGACCTTGTGGAAGCGCCTAAAGTTTTCGTAGAAGAGTGAGTACTCTCCCTTGGCGTTTTCGTACGGGTAGTACACTGAATTCAGGTACAGTTTTATGTCTTAGAGCTCGCAGTGGTCGAAATGCGATGATACGGTAGTCTTGGTCTTCTTGTCGGTCTGTAGTCCTACTATGATGTAGCGAGGCTTATCCGCCTGGGAAGAGGTCTTGACGGTCCATAGCACATCGGTGCTCTGCGGCAGAACGGGATACTCGTACAGGTTCCATCTGCGGAAGGCGATCGATATAGGCGCGTCCTGGTCCACCATCCTGAGCAGCGGGAGCCTGCGCTCGTCGGAAAGCCTGACGTAAGGCATTTTCCACTCCACTTTGGTGAGAGACAGCTTGTAGTTCTTGCCCGCGGGTATCGCCACGGCGCGGTCTTCGGTGGCCGACCTGAGCAGGATAAGCTCTAGCTTGGCGTTGACTATTATGCGGCGGTAATCCTCACAGAATCCTATGATCCTCTTTAGCGGTACGTGAGCCGAGAACCGACCGGTGGTGCTGATGGTAATGGCCGTAACGGCGTCCTTGCTCCACCCTTCGACGTCTATAGAGTTCTGTTCTCCGTACCTGAAGGACGGAATGTTTTTCATAGTCGTCGTTATACCCACATTGCGCACTCTATCCACCTCGATACCGTTCATCTCTAGCCTGATCTCTTCAAACAGGAAAGCAGGCCAGTTGTCTGAAAGAGCCAAGGCCGGATCCAAAGTACCATCAGACGCCGCAAGTTTTCCGTCGACGTACAGCAGGCTGTCGCAAGGTAGGGTGTACACATCCTATTGGTTTACTGGGATCCTGATCTCATCGTTGTTGTTGAACGTCGCTGACGCGTACGGAGTGTGAGTGTGCAGCTCTATGCCTATGATGTCGTCATCCGCTACGGCGTTAGAGGATTTCACGTCTGTGAGGAAGCGTGTCACGCATAAACACCCCTCTAAAGTTCGAGATTTCGAGTGCGTCGGCGGCTGCCATCAATTGACTATCGGATAGGGGTATGTTCGGAAGTTTCAACGAAGTTTTTTTTTCTTTAGTCCGCATCCTGCGTGCTGCGTAGGGTACGGTCTCAAATACAGTCCCTCACCTCGTCGAGTAGTGCGACGGGTAGTCTTGCTAGAGGTCTCACGAACGGTCTTCCTACGGACGGTCTTCCCAGGCTGCCTTCGCTTGATCCTGCCGCCGAACTTGCTTTTAGCTTTCATTATGTTGGTCACCGCCCAGGCGGCTGCTTTCTCCGCTATGCTGGAGTCGGACGCTTTCACCCTCTCCCAGGCTCTCTCTGCCAATACCCGGTCTGCTTCGGCCCTGCCCGCAGAGTCTTTGCGGTTGTAATAGGCTATGTCGTGCTGCTTGCACGCGGCGTCGAGAGGGTTGATGCCCGGGTCTCCTCTTCTCAATCTCTTCGACAGGTCTGTGCCGGGTCCACAGTACTGATATGTGAAGCTCTACAGGTAGAACGTCTATCGCTTTGTTCAATACGGTTCCTACGACGTTCTCGGCGGCTCCTAAGACCCCGCTCGCGATGCTCCCTACCAATCCGGCTCCTGCATGCGCTCTACCGCGAGTCGTGTTGCGTCGTCCCATTTTAAATTTATAATGAGGTCTGCGGTGCAGTCACAGGCTATTTATAGAGCTACTTTTGTTTCCAAGCGGAATGTTATTTCTTCCAACTCTTTGCGTAACTTTTGAATCTCATCACGCATTTTCAAGACTTCGCCGACTCGTTCGTCTTCGACGGGAGCTGAAGGTTTCGTCTTTTCGAAGAGGGATGATACGTATTCTCTCAGGTACTTGAGGTTCACGACGTCTTCGTCATAGATCGGGTCCCCTACTTATGCTATCCTGCGCCCGTAAAGGCCGTAGTATGGTTCGCCGCCGCCCTCTTCGTGAACTTCGAGGACTCCATAATCTTCGGCATAAGCTTGGATGAGTCTCATGCACTCGTTAACATTGACCGCGTCAGTATACGACTGGGCTACGCCTACTCGACAGATTCTCCGGCCTCTCATGTCCATATCTTCATCGGCGGTCACCCTGTAAGGGGTTAGAAAATGACGTACTGATCTTCCTGTGTCCATGGTGAGAATAAAAGTTATAGACGTAGATCTCCTCTTATAAGCCCCAGCTCTTTGAGCTCTTCGACTATAGAATTTATCTCTCTGTCGTGACCCGTATGACCCGAGTCTTTAGAAGCTACGAGGAGTCTCAACCTGTCGCAGAGCTCGTTAGGATCGTCGAAATATACGTACTCGGTCTTTCTGTCTCCGTTCAGCTCCATCGCAGGTAGTGTTTTTAGACCCTTACCTCGCTTCGACCGGTGCGGTTTCGGAGGGAAAAGCCGGCTTATGATTGTTAAATACTTTTTCCCCGTGTTGGCTTTCACTTGTCCGAACGCTGAGTTGTTCCTTCTGTGCGCATTAGTAGCTTCCAAGATGGTTTTGTACTCTTCCAGGTCTTCTTCAGAGTAGACGTAAGAGTCAGGTTTCTTTTTGAAAATCAACTCGTACAGTCCTGCAGTACCCTGATACGACACGTCTGCGATGATCACAGAGTCGTCGGGTCCAAACTGTACGGTTGAGTCCCCCATCACCAAATCGTTACCTTCGAAGTGCACACCGTAAGTTGAATCCGTATTTTTATCCACGTCCGTGATGGCCTCATGCATGTAACGTCTCGCGAGACGGCTGGGAAACGTGTTTTTGACCCATACCGAGGCTCGAACCGTAGCATAGAACTGAGAGTACCAAGACAACCTTGACCTTTGACCCGCCGGTCTTATGACGACCTCGGAAAAAAAAAAAACTTAGGAAAAAAAAACCGAAAAAAACTTAGAAAAAAATAAACTTGGAGGGAAAAAAAAACTTGGAGAAAAAAAACTTAGGCAAAAAAACTTAGAAAAAAAAAGAAAAAAATTAGAAAAAAAAAATTGGAGGGGAAAAAAAAACTTGGGAAAAAAACTTAGAAAAAAAAAAAAAATTAAAAAAAAACAAAACAAAAAAATTAGAAAAAAAAACTTAGAGAAAAAAAGAAAACTTAGAAAAAAAAAACTTTGAAAAAAACAAAAAACAAAAAAACCTTAAAAAAAAAAAAAAAAAACCCGCCAAAAAACAATTAATTTCGCAAAGTTCCAAACCTGATTTGCTCCGCAACGGCTGGTCCTATTTTGATGCGGGCGGTACCCACGTGACCGGGAGATCGAGATCTACAAGATAAGCCCTAATCCGTGACCGTATCCCCGATGGAACCTGAGATCGCTTGTAACACAAGGATCGGATCGACGAGGTTTAGGTGCCAGCAGGACCCGGACGTTTCGTAGAACGCGTTAAGTCCGGTTTCAACCGTTAGGTTCTTTCAGGAACCGAACAATCGGTAATTTCAGTAATTTTGTTAATTTCGTTTAGGAACACACTGTACTTTAGATTATTATCATTGACGTCATTCGTTTTTTATCTATGCACGTGACAGACTATTGATTCAGATGATGAAATCTGTTTATTTGCAACTCTATTCTTTTAATTTTGACAATGACGCATGTTGTTTGTTACGAGTCACGTTGCATGCGCGTGCCTTTCATTGACGTCATAAATAAAGAAACCGCAGACTCAGCGTTTCCAATGCATTAGCATAGGGGAATCACCTGTATAAAAGGGCGTCGATTTTCCCATCGAATCATACCATCAGTAGCAACTGCGTTTGATACTTCTCCCGTTAACTCTACCTGTCAACTCTTCGAGTTTATTGAAAAGTGAGACACCTCATACTGTAATAAATTTTATAAATATAAACTTAGAATATTTTTATTATATATAAACATAGAATTTTTTAATTAAATATAAACTTAGTGATGAGCATACAGTCGAACCGCTGAGGGAAACCTCCACACTGCTCGATGAGCTGCTGGGAGCACCCCAAAATATGCCGATGATAGACCTAGCGGACGATGACCGGCCGGAAGTACCGATCCAGCGGTACAACCAACGACACAACCAGTGATGCAAGCGGAAGTAAAAAATCGTACGTCGAATCGCGGCGAATCCGCTAACAAAATGACGTATGCACATTCCGGCGTATTATTAGTATCAGTATTAGTATTATATTTATATATTAATAATAGAATAAATGTATTAAACTGTTTATCATTGTTTTCATTTCAAAGTACCATACCTTTCCCGTTAAACTAAAACATATGGTTTTGCAGGAAATATGGAAAGTCAAGCCAAGCGAATCAGATTGGAACAAGCTGCAGAGTCTGGCAGTTTTCATGTCTTGGAAAATGCGTTCAGATGCAACCTCCGAACGTATTACTGCAAGAACGACAACAGCATCTTCAAGGACGTGACGTTGCTCCTGACACATCTGAGGGAAGAAATGAAGTCGTTGCTCAGCGAGACGGTGCGCTCCTTAGGGTCGTTCAAGTTCAACATCCTAGTGGAGTGCACGTACGAGAAGGTGACGACGGGAGAGGTGCAAGACGTAGGATTCAAGACTGCCAACACCTGCGTCTTTCCCGGGTCGGATATGGGTGCGCTTGTAGACATGTGCGTGCAAAAACTTGTAGACGAGGAAGCAGAGTTTTTAGGGAAGGGTAGTGGATGGTCTTTGATGTCGGTTGATGGTGTCCTTCTCAGGATCAACCGGTATAGACCGCTCAGAGGCTCATCGTACCTACCTCTTCCACCTTTCTTAAAGAACCGCAAAGCGGTTATCAACGTCCAGAACCGAGACGAAAGGTGTTTCAAGTGGGCTATCTTATGTAAACATGTGTCGGGTCCTCACAGGGACAGAATCGATAGACGATACGACGCCCTGCTTGACAAGTACGATTTCGGTATGGTAGATTTCCCCACTTCCCTCAGTCAAGTAAAGGCCTTCGCCAAGGCCAACGGAGTGTCTGTAAACGTGTACGGGATAGCCGACAAAGAGGTAATAGAACCCCTAGTCGTCGCCGATATCGAAAAGAACGACCACTTCGATTTCCTCCTGGTCGCTGAGGGTGACGCTCAGCATTATTGCCTCATCAACAATTTTAATCGACTCATCAGTTCACAGCTGACGAAACATGAACATAAAATCGACGTATGCAAGCGGCGTTTCACCTTCTATAACGACAACCCCAAGGGTAGGGAGAAGATGGCGACCCACCGCGAGTACTGTATAGGGAACTCCCCGCGCAGTTTCACGATGTCCAAACCTAATGATGACACTCCTCCGATGATGAAATTCGAAAACTGCAATCATATATTCCCTGTCCCAATGTACGAACCGCTCCGAGGCTCATCGTACCTACCTCTTCCGCCGTTCGTAAAGAACCGCAATGCGGTTATTAACGTTAAAAACCAAGACAATAGGTGTTTCAAGTGGGCCATCCTATGTAAACATGTAACAGGCCCTCACAGGGACAGAATCGACGGACGTTACGATGCTCTGCTTAGCAAGTACGATTTCAGCATGGTAGAGTTCCCCACGGTCAGCAACCAAGTAAAGGCCTTCGCCAAGGCCAACGGGGTGTCGGTGAACGTGTATGGGATAGCAGATAAAGAGGCAATAGAACCTCTAGTCGTCACTGATGTCGAAAAGGATGATCACTTCGACCTCCTTCTAGTTACAAATGGCGATGTTCAGCATTATTGACTCATCAACAATTTAAGTCGGTTAATCAGTCTACAGCTGACAAAACATAATGGTCAAATCGATGTATGCAAGAGGTGTTTCACCTTCTACAACGTCGACCCTAAGGGTCGTGAGGCGATGACTGCCCACAGGGAGTACTGTATGGACAATCCGCCATGCAGGATCACCCTACCCAAAACTAATGATGACGGTACTCCTCCAGTGATGAAATTCAAAAATTACCATCACATATTCCCAGTCCCAATAGTTGTGTATGCCGATTTTGAGTGCATACTCAAACCCCCTGGAGGATACCTCCCCAAACCGACATCTTATTTCACTATAGCCACGGAGCGCCACGTTCCTATGAGCTACGGGATGTATTTTGTAGTTGACCCGTCGCTTCCCGACGACATCGCCCAGTTAGTGCCGAAAACGCCCTTGCTTTATAGAGGTCCTGACGCGACCGTTCATTTTATGCAGACCCTGAAAGAAATAGTCGAGCGGGTAGCCGCAGCGTCGGACCGTAACGTTCCTATGGTCTTTACGGCTCAGGACGAGCTTTCGTTCAAAGCTGCTACGAGTTGTCAGATGTGCGATGTAGCGTTCGGGCCTGAGGTGAGACCCACCAGGGATCATTGTCATCTGACTGGAAAGTATAGGACCGCTCTCTGTTCAAAATGCAACATGTCGAGGCGGAACCAGAAGTTCATACCCGTCTTCATCCACAACTCATCCAATTACGACTCTCATTTCATAGTCAGACAGCTCGGCTATGACGAGAAGAGGATATCCGTCATACCTAATTCTACGGAGAAGTACGTTGCCTTCTCCAAAAACATAACCAAGACGCTAGCCGTGAGGTTTGTCGACACTTTTAGGTTCATGGCCAGCAGCCTGAGCGCTCTGGTAGGCAACCTCCCTCCCGAAGGCTTCGCCCATACCGAGTCTTTCTTTAACGGTACGCAGCTGTCCCTAGTGAAGAGGAAAGGCGTGTACCCTTACGAGTATACCGACTCATGGGAGAGACTCGATGAGACGGAATTACCTCCTCAGGAAGCATTCTATAGCAGCCTCACCGGGGAGCACATTTCAGACGATGACTATCGTCATGCTCTGAAAGTGTGGGACAGTTTTAACATCCGCACGCTGGGGGAGTACTCTGACTTGTACCTCAAGTGCGATGTCCTCCTGTTAGCCGACGTCTTTGAGAATTTCAGGTCTCTATGCAGGAAGGAATACCGGCTCGATTGCGCCCATTACTTTACTCTCCCAGGTTTTTCTTTCGACGCCATGCTCTACAAGACGCGAGTAGAACTGGAACTCATAACCGATTATGATATGTACATGTTTCTGGAGAGAGGAATCCGAGGAGGAATCTCTGTATGCGTCAAGAAACATGCCAAGGCCAACAACCCTTATGTGGAAGGTTTCGACCCCGAGCTGCCCTCCAACTACCTCATGTATGTGGACGCGAACAACCTATATGGTTGGGCGATGAGTGGGAACCTCCCCTACAAGGACTTTTCCTGGGTTGAAGACGAGGAGAGGAAGAACAAGATAGGATCGAATGTAGGCGCCATCCCCGACGACTCCCCGCTGGGCTTCTTCCTCGAGGTAGACGTGGAGTACCCTGCAGACGCGGAGACGCAGGACTCGCACAACGACCTCCCGTTCATGGCGGACAACGCGATCCCTCCCGGAGCCAGAAACCCTAAACTCCTGACTACCCTGCAAAACAAGACCAAGTAGATTTGCCACTACGCTCTCCTTAAGCAGGCTATCGCACACGGACTAAAAGTCACCAAAGTACACAGGGTTTTGCAGTTCCGACAGTCTGCATGGCTCAAACCCTACATAGACCTCAACACCCTTAATAGACAGTCGGCCCGCAATGCCTTCGAGAAGGACTTTTTCAAACTGCTGAACAATGCCGTCTTCGGCAAGTGCATGGAGAACGTTCGAAAACGCATAAATCTGGAGCTGGTTAGCAGCTCGAAGAGGTTGATGAAGCTGGTCGCCAAGCCCTCCTTCAAAGACAGGATCATTTACGACGAGTCGCTATGCGCTGTCGAGCTGTCCAAGACCTCGATCCGTTTAGATAAACCTATTTACGTAGGCGCTACAGTCCTGGACTCCAGTAAGACCTTAATGTATTCATTTCATTACGATGTCATGAAGAAGAGGTACAGGTTGAAAATCGACCTCCTGTACATGGATACAGACAGCTTCTTTTATGACATCGAGACTCCAGACTTTTACCGCGACATGCGGGACCCAGAATTCAAGGCCTTCTTCGACACCTCCGACTACCCCCCGACACACCCGTGCCATTCCACTGCCAACAAAAAAGTGCTCGGCAAGTTCAAAGACGAGTGCAACGGCATCCCCATCGCAGAGTTTATAGGGATGAGAGCAAAACTGTACACTTTCAGGACTGGTGAGGGAATTGTCAAGAAGAAGGCGAAAGGCGTCAAAAAGAACGTGGTCCGCAAAGACATCACGTTCGACGACTACAGAAAGTGTCTCGAAGATCCCTCGTTGTGGTTGTACAGGGACATGAAGCTGTTTCAATCCCGCAAGCATGTAGTCAGCACCGTATTGACGAGCAAGCTTGCGCTGTGCAACTACGATGATAAGCGCGTCGCCGTAGATGCCATCCGCACCCTAGCATACGGACATAGGAACATTCCGAATGAGCTCCAAGAAATTATGGGTTAGTCTCCTTCTAGCACATGTCGACGAGTTTACTGTATCCGGCCATCATCACATCAGTATTACTAGTTTATAGTTCATTGTATTATTATCGCACCGCCATTATTGTATTCATTCTCACCTTCATCATAACGTAACAATAAATGTTTTATTCTTTTATGAATCTGTCTTTTTTTTCTTGCAACCTAAACCGCCTATAGTACCTAAAACACATGGAGACAGGATCGGCGCTCGATTCCCGAAGGGATCCGACCTACCGATCGGATCCTGTCGTCGTGCTGCGCTTTCGCTTCACGACCGAGAAAGCCTTCGGCTTTAGCAAAAATTATATCTACAGGTGTAAAGGTGTTGAAATGATGACACGTTTTGAAAAAAAGTTTAATACATATATTCTGAAATCAAAACGTTATAAATAAATTACAATGGTTCAGACTCTAAGTACAGCCGTACATGAAGAATAAAACTCGTGGATACAATACGCGGCTTTACTGGCTGATACGACAGTTAAAAATGCATTGCATGCAGTTTTTCCTCTTCTTGGTTACGGTCCATTTGTCTTCATCGTCGGCGCTCTCTTGTCGAGCGTGTTCTTCGCATGGCATCTCCAAGAGAAGTTCTTTATCGTGCTTGAGGTATGTCGACAAGTCTTTGTAAATCATAGATATGCAGTTGCCATAATGTTCCTGGTTACTACGTCCTTCTGACGGTTCCCGTTAACGGTTGATATTGCATGACGCAATCTGTGATTATCAGGCAGTAGGCGAAGGTATTGGCAGGGATATTGTTTTTGCACTTGATCTCGATTCTGATGTCAATGGCTCCGGTGTTGAGCGACTCGTTCTGCTTCGAGCAGTCTATAAAGAAGAGCGGGACTGTCGTCTTGAAGCTCGTAAAATCGATGAGGGGTTGATTGGATTGTCCTCCGTAGTAGACCTTGTGGAAGCGCTTGAAGTTTTCGTAGATGAGTGAGTACTCTCCCTTCGCGTTTTCGTACGGGTAGTTCACCAAATTCAGGTACAGTTTTATGTCTTGGAGCTCGCAGTGGTCGAAATGCGATGATACCGTAGTCTTGAACTTCTTGTCGGTCTGTAGTCCTACTATGATGTAGCGAGGCTTATCCGCCTGGGAAGAGGTCTTGACGGTCCATAGCACGTCGGTGCTCTGCGGCATAACGGGGTACTCGTACAGGTTCCATCTGCGGAAGGCCATCGATATGGGCGCGTCCTGATCCACCATCCTGAGCAGCGGGAGCCTGCGCTCGTCGGAAAGCCTGACGTAAGGCATCTTCCACTCCACCTTGGTGAGAGACAGCTTGTAGTCCTTGCCCGCGGGTGTCGCTACGGCGCGGTCGTCGGTGGCCGACCTGAGCAGGATAAGCTCTAGCTTGGCGTTGACTATTATGCGGCGGTAATCCTCACAGAATCCTATGATCCTCTTTAGCGGTACGTGAGCCGAGAACCGACCGGTGGTGCTGATGGTAATGGCCGTAACGGCGTCCTTGCTCCACCCTTCGACGTCTATAGAGTTCTGTTCTCCATACCTGAAGGACGGAATGTTTTTCAAGGCAGTCGTTATACCCACATTGCGCACTCTATCCACCTCGATACCGTTCATCTCTAGTCTGATCTCTTCAAACAGGAAAGCAGGCCAGTTGTCTGAAAGAGCCATGGTCGGATCCAAAGTACCATCAGACGCCGCAAGTTTTCCGTCGACGTACAGCAGGCTGTCGCAAGGTAGGGTGTACACGTCCTGTTGGTTCACGGGTATCCTGATCTCGTCGTTGTTGTTGAACGTCGCTGACGCGTACGGAGTGTGAGTGTGCAGCTCTATGCCTATGATGTCATCATCCGCCACGGCGTTAGAGGATTCCACGTCTATTATGTAGCTCATTTCTCCAACACGGTGAATCCTAATGATCTCAAAAAAGCGGCGTTATCTGAGGAGAGTCTCTTCTCTTTCTTGTCGCGAAGTCACTGGTGAGGCTCCGCAGGACGAATGTTCTTCACCCCGTCCGACACGGTTCTTTTATAACCCTCTTCCATGTAGAGTAATCCCATTGTGTCCGTCTTTTAAGGTGAAGCCTGAGGCTGATTATCTCGTTCTGGAAGCTTATAGGTCTTCCGTCCTGATCCACTACGCAGACGGACACTTTTCCTATCCTTGAAGTATATACGGGTAGGTAGATGACGTTCTTGGGCACTTCGATTATCTTGTAACCCCGTTCCACCTGCGGGAAGAACTCATGCAGCGTATGTCCTTCGGTTCCGTTAGTGTACGAGCCCCTCGCAATGTTGCACGTTACCCTGATGGCGTTTACAGCCGTAATGATGACAGGACGCTGCGAAGTATGATATTTATTAGGTTCGAGGATTACCGGATCGAACCCTAACACCTCTCTGATCGTTCCGGGTACGGTAAAGTCTATTTTCTCTCCGCAGAATATCGAGCACTTTAGTGTAGTAGGGTCTACTTCCATGTTGAGTCTCGGCAACGGTCGACATTCCGCGCCCGTCTTTGTCCCCTTTGTCGTCTCCTTCATCACGTCGCCCACCGCTTTCGCTTTGTCTTTCACCGTTTTCGCTTCCTCATCCGCCTTTTTCGCTTCCTCTTCAGCCTTTTTCGCTTCCTCTTCCGCTCTTATCGCAGCCCTTATTTTCGCCGCATTCTCCAATCTCTTATGGAACTCTGCGAGAGGGTCACTCTATCTCTCTGCCCTTTTTCCTTTCTGTTCCTTTTTCCGCTCCTTCAAGAGCTTTTGGTACTTGAGGGATCCTATGTCTTCTACGTCGGTACGGTTCGCGTCTCTGCTGTCGATTTTGCAGTTCATCCCGCCGTACATCTCCAACATCTCGTATTTGATCTTGGAGTGGATGTCGTCTATCTCGTACATGCCCTCGGGCAGTTCCACAGTCTCCCCATCGCCGAAGCAAAACAGGTTGTTCACCCCTTTCCGCACGTTGGGTATGGTGTTGTAGCTCATAAAATCCACTAGACCTACCTCCCACTGACCCTCTCCGAGGTCTATGGGAGGGAAGTAATCGACCTCGATCGTAGAGCTCTTACCGCTTAGGCACAACATCTTTACCTGCCAGAAACTCTAAGCATAGGTGTCCGCACACGACTGAATCAAAGTCTTGCCTCCTGGCGTAATTATATCCTATTGTGATCGGTCCGTCACCCCCGTTCTCGAGGTATCTCACCAGCTCTAAGGGTGGTCTCAGATTACCGTAACTGTCGAAATAATCTACGACCGCCCCGACCTTCTTGTAACACATCCAGTGGGTTCCTTCGTTCATCCCGCTGTCCAATTTTACGATGGCTGATTCGTTCTTGTAGGGCCTGTGAGGAAGCGTGTCACGCATAAACACCCCTCTAAAGTTCGAGATTTCTAGTGCGTCGGCGGCTGCCATCAATTGACTATCGGAAAGGGGTTTGTTCGGAAGTTTCAACGAAGTTTTTTTTCTTTAGTCCGCATCCTGCATGCTGCGTAGGGTACGGTCTCAAATACAGTCTCTCACCTCGTCGAGTAGTGCGGCGATTGGTCTTGCTAGGGGTCTTACGAGCAGTCTTCCTACGGGCGGTCTTCCCGGTCTGCCTTCGCTTGATCCTCCCGCCGAACTTGCTTTTAGCTTTCATTATGTTGGTCACCGCCCAGACGGCCGCTTTCTCCGCTATGCTGGAGTCGGACGCTTTCACCCTCTCCCAGGCTCTCTCTGCCAATACCCGGTCTGCTTCGGCCCTGCCCGCAGAGTCTTTGCGGTTGTAATAGGCTATGTCGTGCTGTTTGCACGCGGCGTCTAGAGGGTTGATGCCCGGGTCTCCTCTTCTCAATCTTTTCGCTAGGTCTGTGCCGGGTCCGCAGTACTGATATCCTGGTATGTGAAGCTCTACAATTAGAACGTCTATCGCTTTGTTTAATACGATTCCTACGACGTTCTCGGCGGCTCCTAAGACCCCGCTCGCGATGCTCCCTACCAATCCGGCTCCTGCATGCGCTCTACCGCGAGTCGTGTTGCGTCGTCTCATTTTAAATTTATAATGAGGTCTGCGGTGCAGTCACCGGCTATTTATAGACCCCCTTTTGTTTCCAAGCGGAATGCTATTTCTTCCAACTCTTTGCGTAACTTTTGAATCTCATCACGCATTTTCAAGACTTCGCCGACTCGTTCGTCTTCGACGGGAGCTGAAGGTTTCGTCTTTTCGAAGAGGGATGATACGTATTCTCTCAGGTACTTGAGGTTCACAGCGTCTTCGTCATCGATCGGGTCTCCTACTTGCGCTATACTGCGTCCGTAAAGGTCGTAGTATGGATCGCCTCCGCCGTCTTCGTGAACTTCGAGGACTTCATAATCTTTGGCATAAGCTTGGATGAGTCTCATGCACTAGTTAACATTGACCGCGTCAGTATACGACTGGGCTACGCCTACTCAACAGATTCTCCGACCTCTCATGTCCATATCTCCATCGGCAGTCACCCTGTAAGGGGTGAGAAAATGACGTACTGATCTTCCGGGGTCCATGGTGAGAATAAAAGTTATAGACGTAGATCTCCTCTTATAAGCCCTAGCTCTTTGAGCTCTTCGACTATAGAATTTATCTCGCTGTCATGACCCGTATGGACCGAGTCTTTAGAAGCTACGAGGAGTCTCAACCTGTCGCAGAGCTCGTTGGGATCGTCGAAATATACGTACTCGGTCTTCCTGTTTCCGTTCAGCTCCATCATAGGTCCGGCTCGTATACCCTTACCGCGCTTCGGTCGGTCCGGCTTCGGAGGGAAAAGCCGGCTTATGATTGAAACGTACTTTTTCCCTGTTTTGGCCTTCACTTGACCTATCGCCGAGTTGTTCCTTCTGTGAGCGCTTGTGGCGCCCAATAAGTTTTTGTACTCCTCCAAGTCTTCTTCTGAGTAGATGAACGGATCGGGTTTCCTTTTGAAAATCAGCTCGTACAGACCAGATGTGCCTGGGTACGATACGTCTCCGACGATTATCGAGTCGTCGGGCCCAAACTGCACGGTTGAGTCTCCCATCACCAAATCGTTACCCTCGAAGTGTACGCCGTAAGTTGAATCCGTATTGTTATCCACGTCCGTGATGGCCTCATGCATACATCGACGGGCTAGACGTCCGGGAAACGTGTTCTTGACCCATACCGAGGCTCGAACCTTACCTAGCGGGGTAGACAACTGCTCTTCTACGGTGCTGGGAGTGTTAAATTCCTCATCGTGAGGTAGAGTCCTCATCGGTGTAGCCTGCGGTCTGTTCGAGTCCTGCATCTCCACGGCTGCTCCGGCCGTGGCGTCATGTTCTGTAAACTCCAAAGGGAGGTTAGGACGCGTATCCATCTCTTCCAATTTATAGGAGTCTTCAAGATCCATCGACTCGTCGGGCGTTTTCTTCTTCGTCTGCAACGGTCCTAACTCTTCGCTCTTCCTCTTCGAATTGGCGTACCTGTACGGACCGGTCATCAGATCCTTCCATGAGTCGTCGGTACTTTCACCTGAGACTCTGTATTCTTCGTCATCATCGTCAAGAGCTTCAACCCGTCTAGAAGACCGCTTTTCAGGTTTCGTCCTAACAGGCTTACGCTTTAAACCCTTCAACGGTTCGCTTGTTGAGGAAGGGTCGGTCTCGGCTTTCTTTTCGTTCAACAGCCTCGATAAGGGGTCGGTTAGCGGTTTGAGCTGCTTCTGTATCCTGAGATCTTCCTCAGTCAAGCCATGCTTGAAAATTAGCTGCTTCTCTCTTATCCTCCTGCGCAACTCTGCGATCTCCAGCACTAGATTGTCATCGACCTGCCTCGAAACCATCTCCTCGTCTATTAACGCGGTCCCCTTTCCACTACCGTTAATATAAACACGACCTGCGACTGTACAGCTTTTCTCCTGCTTCTTCCTGCTAGCTGCGCAGCTTTTTTCTGCTTATTCCTGCTAGCTGCGCAGCTTTTTCCTGCTTATCCCTGCTAGCTGCGCAGCCTTTTCATGCTTTTTCCTGCTAGCTGCGCAGCTTTTTCCTGCTTATTCCTGCTAGCTGCGCAGCTTTTTCCTGCTTATTCCTGCTAGCTGCGCAGGTTTTTCCTGCTTATTTCTGCTAGCTGCGCAGCTTTTTCCTGCTCATTCCTGCTAGCTGCGCAGCTTTTTCCTGCTTATTCCTGCTAGCTGCGCAGCTTTTTCCTGCTTATTTCTGCTAGCTGCGCAGCTTTTTCTTGCTTATTCCTGCTAGCTGCGAAGCTTTTTCCTTGCTTTTTCCTTCTAGCTGCGCAGCTTTTTCCTGCTTATTCCTGCTAGCTGCGCAGCTTTTTCCTGCTAGCTGCGCAGCTTTTTCCTGCTTATTCCTGCTAGCTGCGCAGCTTTTTCCTGCTTATTCCTGCTAGCTGCGCAGCTTTTTCCTGCTCATTCCTGCTAGCTGCGCAGCTTTTTCCTGCTCATTCCTGCTAGCTGCGCAGCTTTTTCCTGCTTATTCCTGCTAGCTGCGCAGCTTTTTTCTGCTTATTCCTGCTGGCTGCGCAGCTTTTTCCTGCTTATTCCTGCTTATTCCTGCTAGCTGCGCAGCTTTTTCCTGCTCATTCCTGCTAGCTGCGCAGCTTTTTCCTGCTTATTCCTGCTAGCTGCGCAGCTTTTTCCTGCTTATACCTGCTAGCTGCGCAGCTTTTTCCTGCTTATTCCTCCTAGCTGCGCAGCTTTTTCCTGCTTATTCCTGCTAGCTGCGCAGCTTTTTCCTGCTTATTCCTGCTAGCTGCGCAGCTTTTTCCTGCTCATTCCTGTTAGCTGCGCAGCTTTTACCTGCTCATTCCTGCTATATACCCTCCATATCATGAAACACCCGCTCCAAAAACCTATACTTGGGCTGGTGCAGAGATTTTGAAAATACGTACACATTGCAGAACCTCAGCCCGTTGGGGTCGAACAGCAGGTTGATTATTGCGTTTGTCTTGCCGCAATTCGACGGTCCTACGGTCAAACATCTGATGCTATTCGGCAGGAGGCGACCGTGTCTGTTTCTCGTTTCGCCTATTTCTCCCGACTCGATAAGCACATCTAAGTTGACGACAGGGAGTTTCTCCTTCTGCTCCATACACCTCATTTTGCGCTAGTAACCGATAAACCTACATTACAGCTCTTATATAAGGTCTTTCTTGTCGATCCATGAATCGTGACTCTTGTCATGCCCTAACCACCTGACCAGCAACCTGTCACCTTTTCTCCTCAATACCTTCTCGACGAGGAATACGTCACCGTATTTCGTCTTGCTCAGTTCTTGGGCGTAAAAACTACCTTTGATCACATGTCCTTTTTCGTCTTTGAGCGAGTATGTGACGGGACGGGTGTGCAAAATACGATCTACGGTAAACACCTCATTGGTCCAATTGGGTATGTAACCCTTGTCGAAAGTCTTTTTGTACTTGCTGATCCTGACCTTATCTCCCGGCTCAAACTTGACGGTTTGGGGGGCGCGTTTCTTACGAGTATTGGACAATATATTTCTTAGCACCTCACCTTCGTTCCTCTTACTTACATCAACAGGTTTGAAACCTATAGTCCTGTGAGTCCTGTTATTGTACTGAGACAGGAGGTCGTCTAAAAGACCTATCCAAACGTAATTGCCTCGTTCTGTAAACTTTCTCCACATCATCTCCTTCAGCGTCCTGTTGAACCGCTCTACTATCGAGGCCTTCTTCGGAGAGTAAGTGGAGTAGTGGTTGATCACGTGCTTGGACAGCAGGGACCTCACAGGCGCGTTGTACCACTCTTTACCCTCGTCGGTATGAAAATGATGCATCTTGTGTTTTTTCAGTATAGGACCGAGAGCTCTAGCGACTTCTTCAGCCGTCTTGCTCTTGAGCGGTACGGCAATATAAAATTTAGAAAAACAATTTATTACTGTCATTATATATTTGTAGCCTTTAATGACCCTGGCGTATATGATCATCTCGACCAGATCGGCCTGATACAAGTCGTCGATACCCTTCAGCTCTACGTTTCTGGTGGGGTAGTTCCTGCGGGCTTGCTTGTGAAGCTCGCGCGCTATACCACTTCTCAAGCTCATCGTGCGTTGCACTGAGAGCGACATTGCTTATATCTAGGTTAAATAAGGATCATCGTTTTTTATCTATGCACGTGAGAGACTATTGATTCAGATGATGCAACTTGTTTACTGCAAATTTAAATGTACAGTTAAGTTTTCTAAATGATGCAACTTGCTTATCACAATTATTTTTTCTAAATGATGTAACATATTATTCGTTAAAGTCACGAGCCGTTGACGTCATACCGCTTACTCAGCGTTTCCAATGCATTAGCATAGGGTAATTATTTGTATAAAAGGCCGTGGTTTCTCCCAGTGTACTATAACTCTACTGCCAATCGTATACCGCTCTACGCTGCTTAGGTGACGGACCAAACCCGGAGAGGCATCGATCGGTCGATAACTATTGAAAGGTAAGATGGAAACAGAACTTGTAACCAAATTTATAACACCATAATTATTTGTAGGTTAGAGTTGACGACGTAAATCTTGGTTTATTTTCAGGATGTCAGCATTCAGCACCCGGTTCCTTGATTGTCCGTTCAGCAGGCATCACCTGTTCACACCCAAGGACCTGATACGACACACCGTCCAATGTTGGAAGGAGAACGGGAGGCCTGACCGTATAAAGTGCATATTTAACAGGGAGCATTATATAGAGCCGCACTTATGGACGCATCACATCACCAAGGAGTGTATGTATTCCTGGGCGATCCTAGACGAATTACCATTGGATGGAGATGAAGAGCTCCAATCATATGTAAATATCCAGATTGTATAAATTAGCTGTAAGTAGGTTACTGTTCATAGCCGTTACAGAATGGCAATATGACTTGCGATTTCAGCGCAGAGATGGATAGGTGGTATTACAGGACCCCAAGATCTCATTGCGATGAAGACATATGCAAGTTCAACAGTCAATACCGATTGCAGACCTGCTACGAGAGGAACAACAGAGCTTCACACGTACTACTGTTAGCCTACGCGATGTGCGAATTTTGCGATAGACGCTAGTAATCTTTTTTGTCATTGTTGCAGGCGTCAAGGAAAGGGGGAAGAGTACCGCAGGAGACTAATACGGTTTCGGAAAGAGCTGCTAGAACTACAACACAGAATTCTCGTCTATTCGACCCGGAAGACTCTCGAACGCATGTCCCTCTGAATTCTTCCTCGGAAGGATCCATTTACAGCGACAACTGGCGGATAAGCTGCGTACTAGGCGACATCGAGTGTTCGGAGGAATTCTACTGGGTAATCGAGGGGACGTTCCCACAATCCTTCGTGCATTACCTCGACCCGCTAGAGCTCCTGCTAGATTTGCCTTCGCCTATTTCGTTAACCACCTTGACAGATTCGCTCAAAGACTACGTAGACAGCCTCGTGTTCGACATCGACCATGTTTGTAAAAATGGTACTGTTGAGCAATAAAAAACTCTAAGGCTGTAATATTTTAATTAATAAATGTATGTATATAAAAAAAACGTCTGTTTCTTTCAAAATCCTTATTTAACCTAGATATAAGCAGTGTCGCTCTCAGTGCAACGCACGATGAGCTTGAGAAGTGGTATAGCGCGCGAGCTTCACAAGCAAGCCCACAGGAACTACCCCACCAGAAACGTAGAGCTGAAGGGTATCGACGACTTGTATCAGGCCGATCTGGTCGAGATGATCCCATACGCCAGAGTCAATAAGAGCTACAGATACATAATGACAGTAATAAATTGTTTTTCTAAATTTGCTATTGCCGTTCCGCTCAAGAGCAAGACGGCTGAAGATGTCGCTAGCACTCTCGGCCCCATACTGAAAAAACACAAGATGCGTCATTTTCATACCGACGAGGGTAAAGAGTGGTATAACGCGTCTGTGAGGTCCCTGCTGTCCAAACACGGGATCAACCACTACTCCACTTACTCTCCGAAGAAGGCCTCGATAGTAGAGCGGTTCAACAGGACGCTGAAGGAGATGATGTGGAGAAAGTTTACAGAACGGGGCAATTACGTTTGGATAGGTCTTTTAGACGACCTCCTGTCTCAGTACAATAACAGGTCTCACAGGACTATAGGTGTCAAACCTGTAGATGTAAATAAGAGGAACGAAGGTGAGGTGCTAAGAAATATATTGTCCAATACTCGTAAGAAACGCGCTACCCAAACCGTCAAGTTTGAGCAGGGAGATAATATCAGGATCAGCAAGTACAAAAAGACTTTCGACAAGGGTTACATACCCAATTGGATCAACGAGGTGTTTACCGTAGATCGTATTTTGCACACCCGTCCCGTCACATACTCGCTCAAAGACGAAAAAGGACATGTGATCAAGGGTAGTTTTTACGCCCAAGAACTGAGCAAGACAAAATACGGTGACGGATTCCTCGTCGAGAAGGTATTGAGGAGAAAAGGTGACAGGTTGCTGGTCAGGTGGTTAGGACATGACAAGAGTCACGATTCATGGATCGACAAGAAAGACCTTATATAAGAGCTGTAATGTAGGTTTATCGGTTACTAGAGCAAAATGAGGTGTAGGGAGCAGAAGGAGAAACTCCCTGTCGTCAACTTAGATGTGCTTATCGAGTCGGGAGAAATAGGCGAAACGAGAAACAGACACGGCCGCCTCCTGCCGAATAGTATCAGATGTTTGGCTGTAGGACCGTCGAATTGCGGTAAGACAAACGCAATAATCAACCTGCTGTTCGACCCCAACGGGCTGAGGTTCTGCAATGTGTACGTATTTTCAAAATCACTGCACCAACCCAAGTATAGGTTTTTGGAGCGGTTGTTTCATGATATGGAGGGTGTAGATTATCACGAATTCAGCGACAACGCACAAGTCCCGCCTCCGGAAGATGTAGAGCCCAATTCCGTGATGATCTTTGACGATGTCGTATGCGATGCTTCTCGCATAACGTGGTAAAGTACTTTGGTATGGGGAGACATAACAACCTGGACGTATTTTACCTATGTCAGACATACAGTAAGGCGCCTAAACAGCTCGTTAGGGATAATGCAAATTTTTTACTCGTGTTCCGTCAGGACGAACGTAACTTGCGTCATATATTCAACGATCACGTGACCCCTGACATGACTTTCGAAGAGTTCAAGAATCTGTGCGGTGAGGCATGGTCTCGAAACAATAACGGGTTTCTAGTGATCGATAAAGAGAGCGGTATCCTCAGAGGTCGTTATAGGTTCAAAATTCGATACGTTCGTTACCGAACTGCGAGATGACCTGTCATAAGGACGATAAGGACCCGGTAGAAGCTGCACAGTCGACTGACCTGCTCCCTAAGCTGCGCAGTCGACTGCGCAGTCGACTGACCTGCTAGCTGCGCAGTCGACTGCGCAGTCGACTGACCTGCTCCCTAAGTTGCGCAGTCGACTGCGCAGTCGACTGACCTGCTCCCTAAGCTGCGCAGTCGACTGACCGGCTAGCTGCGCAGTCGACTGACCTGGTCCCTAAGCTGCGCAGTCGACTGACCGGCTAGCTGCGCAGTCGACTGACCTGCTCCCTAAGCTGCGCAGACGACTGACCTGCTAGCTGCGCAGTCGACTGCGCAGTCGACTGACCTGCTCCCTAAGCTGCGCAGTCGACTGACCTGCTCAACATCACAGCTCGATGAACTGCTCCCTGAACCTGCATATGGTCATAAATCCAGGTTGAAAGATTGTAGTTTTTATATATTGGCAGGAATCGAAGGAATCCGGTTAGAAGGTTTGAGCATGGCTTCGAAGCAGGTCAACGAACAACTAGTATTGGAGATTGCGGAGCTCCAGAGGAGGATACGGGAGAAACAGTTGGCTTTGAAACGGGGCTCGATGGAGGAGGACCTTAGATTAGAGAAGCAGCTTAAGCCTGTGACCGAATCCTTATCGAAGTTTCTCGAGGTGCAGAAAACGGATACAGATCTATTTCAAGGGTCTCCAACTGCGAAGACCTTAAAGCCCGAGGAGATAAACCAGTTGCATACTCAAAGGAGTAAACAAATGGAGCATCAATCCAGTTACCCCGTTACCACTGACGAAGGTGATGATGAGGAAGATGTGGAACTCGATGATTCTTGGAAGGATCTGATGTCCGGACCGAACAGGTACGCCAATTCGAAGAGGAAGAGCGAAGAGTTAGGACCGTTGCAGGCCAAGAAGAAAACGCCCGACGAGTCGATGGATCTTGAAGAGCCCTATAAATTGGAAGAGATGGATACGCGTCCTAACCTCCCTTTGGAGTTCACAGAACATGACGCTACGGCCGGAGCAACCGTGGAGATGCAGGACTCGAACAGACCGCAGGCTACACCGATGAGGACTCTACCTCGCGATGAGGAATTTAACACCCCCAGCACCGTGGAAGAGCTGTTGTCTACCCCGCTAGGTAAGGTTCGAGCCTCGGTATGGGTCAAAAACACGTTTCCCAGCCGTCTCGCGAGACGTTACATGCATGAGGCCATCACGGACGTGGATAACAATACGGATTCAACTTACGGTGTGCACTTCGAGGGTAACTATTTGGTGATGGGGGACTCAACCGTACAGTTTGGACCCGACGACTCTGTGATCATCGGAGACGTGTCGTATCAGGGTACTGCAGGACTGTACGAGTTGATTTTCAAAAAGAAACCTAACTCTTACGTCTACTCTGAAGAAGACCTGGAAGAGTACAAAGCCATCTTGGAAGCTACTAATGCGCACAGAAGGAACAACTCAGCGTTCGGACAAGTGAAAGCCAACACGGGGAAAAGTATTTAACAATCATAAGCCGGCTTTTCCCTCCGAAACTGGACCGGTCGAAGTGAGGTAAGGGTCTGAAAACACTACCTGCGATGGAGCTGAACGGAAACAGGAAGACTGAGTACGTTTATTTCGACGATCCCAACGAGCTATGCGACAGGCTTAGACTCCTCGTAGCTTCTAAAGACTCGGGCCATACGGGTCACGACAGCGAGATAAATTCTATAGTCGAAGAGCTCAAAGAGCTGGGGCTTATAAGAGGAGATCTACGTCTATAACTTTTATTCTCACCATGGACACCGGAAGATCAGTACGTCATTTTCTCGCCCCTTACAGGGTGACTGCCGATGGAGATATGGACATGAGAGGCCGGAGAAACTGTCGAGTAGGCGTAGCCCAGTCGTATACTGACGCGGTCAATGTTAACTAGTGCATGAGACTCATCTAAGCTTATGCCGAAGATTATGGAGTCCTCGAAGTTCACGAAGAGGGCGGCGGCGATCCATACTACGATTTTTACAGGCGCAGGATAGCACAAGTAGGAGACCCGATCGATGACGAAGACGTCGTGAACCTCAAGTACCTGAGAGAATACGTATCATCCCTCTTCGAAAAGACGAAACCTTCAGCTCCCGTCGAAGACGAACGAGTCGGCGAAGTCTTGAAAATGCGTGATGAGATTCAAAAGTTACGCAAAGAGTTGGAAGAAATAGCATTCCGCTTGGAAACAAAAGGGGGTCTATAAATAGCCGGTGACTGCACCGCAGACCTCATTATAAATTTAAAATGAGACGACGCAACACGACTCGCGATAGAGCGCATGCAGGAGCCGGATTGGTAGGGAGCATCGCGAGCGGAGTCTTAGGAGCCGCCGAGAACGTCGTAGGAATCGTATTAAACAAAGCGATAGACGTTCTAATTGTAGAGCTTCACATACCAGGATATCAGTACTGCGGACCCGGCACAGACCTAGCGAAAAGATTGAGAAGAGGAGACCCGGGCATCAACCCTCTAGACGCCGCGTGCAAACAGCACGACATAGCCTACCACAACCGCAAGGACTCTGCGGGTAGGGCCGAAGCAGACCGGGTATTGTCAGAGAGAGCCTGGGAGAGGGTGAAAGCGTCCGACTCCAGCATAGCGGAGAAAGCGGCCGCCTGGGCGGTGACCAACATAATGAAAGCTAAAAGCAAGTTCGGCGGGAGGATCAAGCGAAGGCAGCCTGGGAAGACCGTCCGTAGGAAGACCGTCCGTAGGAAGACCGTTCGTAAGACCCCTAGCAAGACTACCCGTCGCACCACCCGCAGGACTAACCGTAGCACTACCCGACGAGGTGAGGGACTGTATTTGAGACCGTACCCTACGCAGCACGCAGGATGCGGACTAAAGAAAAAAAAACTTCGTTGAAACTTCCGAACAAACCCTGTCCGATAGTCAATTTGATGGCAGCCGCCGACGCACTCGAAATCTTGAACTTTAAAGGGGTGTTTATGCGTGACACGCTTCCTCACAGGCCCTACAAGAACGAATCAGCCATCATAAACTTAGACAGCGTGATGAACGAAGGAACCCACTGGGTGTGTTACAAGAAGGTCGGGGCGGTCGTAGACTATTTCGACAGTTACGGTAATCTGAGGCCTCCCGTAGAGCTGGTGAGATACCTCGAGAACAGGGGTAACGGACCGATCACCATAAGATATAATTACGAGAGGAGGCAAGACTTTGATTCAGTCGTGTGCGGACACCTATGCTTAGAGTTTCTATCGGGTAAAGATGCTGTGTCTAAGCGGTAATAGCTCTACGATCGAGGTCGATTACTTCCCTCCCATAGACCTCGGAGAGGGTCAGTGGGAGGTAGGTCTAGTGGATTTCATGAGCTACAACAATATACCCAACGTGCGGAAAGGGGTGAATAACCTGTTTTGCTTCGGCGATGGGATGAAGGTGGAGCTGCCCGAAGGCATGTACGAGATTGACGACATCCACTCAAAGATCAAATACGAGATGTTGGAGATGTACGGCGGAGCGAACTGTGCCAGCAGTAGAGACGCGGAGCAAGACGATAACCGAACCGATGTTGATGACTCAGGATCCCTCAAGTACCAAAAGCTCTTGAAGGATCGGAAAAAGGAACAGAAAGAAAACGGAAAGAGAGATCGAGTACCGACCCTATCGCAGAGCTCCATAAGAGATTGGAGAATGCGACGGCGAAAATAAGGGCCGCGAAAAGGGCTGAGGAAGAAGCGAAAGCGAAAGCCATAAGCGATGCGAAGAAGGATACGGCAAAGGGATCAAAGACAGAATGCCGACCGCTCCCAAGACTTAACATGAACGTAGACCCCACCACTCTAAAGTGCTCGATATTCTACGGAGAAAAAATAGACTTTACCGTACCCGGAACGATCAGAGAGGTGTTGGGGTTCGATCCGACGATCCTCGAGCCCAATAAATGGCATACTTCGCAGCGTCCTGTCAACATTACGGCTGTAAACGCAATCAGGGTAACGTGCAACATTGTGAGGGGCTCGTACACTAACGGAACCGAAGGACATACGCTGCACGAGTTCTTCCCTCAGGTGGAACGGGGCTACAAGATAATCGAAGTGCCTAAGAACGTCATCTACCTACCCGTAAATACTTCGAGGATAGGAAAAGTGACCGTCTGCGTAGTGGATCAGGATGGAAGACCTATAAGCTTCCAGAACGAGATAATCAGCCTCAGGCTTCACCTCAGAAGACGGACAAAATGGGATTAGTCTACTTGGAAGAGGGTTATAAAAGAACCGTTTCGGACGAAGTGAAGAACATTCGTCCTGCGGAGCCTCACCAGTCACTTCGCGACAAGAAAGAGAAGAGACTCTCCTCAGATAACGCCGCTTTTTTGAGATCATAAGGATTCACCGTGTTGGAGAAATGAGCTACATAATAGACGTGGAATCCTCTAACGCCGTGGCGGATGACGACATCATAGGCATAGAGCTGCACACTCACACTCCGTACGCGTCAGCGACGTTCAACAACAACGATGAGATCAGGATCCCAGTAAACCAACAGGATGTGTACACCCTACCTTGCGACAGCCTGCTGTACGTCGACGGAAAACTTGCGGCGTCTGATGGTACTTTGGATCCGGCCTTGGCTCTTTCAGACAACTGGCCTGCTTTCCTGTTTGAAGAGATCAGAGATGAACGGTATCGAGGTGGATAGAGTGCGCAATGTGGGTATAACGACTACCTTGAAAAACATTCCGTCCTTCAGGTACGGAGAACAGAACTCTATAGACGTCGAAGGGTGGAGCAAGGACGCCGTTACGGCCATTACCATCAGCACCACCGGTCGGTTCTCGGCTCACGTACCGCTAAAGAGGATCATAGGATTCTGTGAGGATTACCGCCGCATAATAGTCAACGCCAAGCTAGAGCTTATCCTGCTCAGGTCGGCCACCGACGACCGCGCCGTGGCGATACCCGCGGGCAAGAACTACAAGCTGTCTCTCACCAAGGTGAAGTGGAAGATGCCTTACGTCAGGCTTTCCGACGAGCGCAGGCTCCCGCTGCTCAGGATGGTGGACCAGGACGCGCCTATATCGATCGCCTTCCGCAGATGGAACCTGTACGAGTATCCCGTTCTGCCGCAGAGCACCGATGTGCTATGGACCGTCAAGACCTCTTCCCAGGCGGATAAGCCTCGCTACATCATAGTAGGACTACAGACCGACAAGAAGACCAAGACTACCGTATCATCGCATTTTGACCACTGCGAGCTCCAAGACATAAAACTGTACCTGAATTCAGTGTACTACCCGTACGAAAACGCCAAGGGAGAGTACTCACTCTTCTACGAAAACTTTAGGCGCTTCCATAAGGTCTACTACGGAGGACAATCCAATCAACCCCTCATCGATTTTACGAGCTTCAAGACGAACGTCCCGCTCTTCTTTATAGACTGCTCGAAGCAGAACGAGTCGCTCAACACCGGTGCCATTGACATCAGAATCGAGATCAAGTGCAAAAATAATATCCCTGCCAATACCTCCGCCTACTGCCTGATAATTACAGATTGCGCCATGCAATATCAACCGTTAACAGGGACCGTCAGAAGGACGTATTAGCCAGTCTGTATCGCGTCTCGGCACGGGTCACACTATGTCTTCCTTCATTGTAGATTTTCGCGCCATCAAGCCATCCGATCATGAAACGGTCATCAAAGAGCTGGTCGTACTGTCGGTAGACGGTAGTCGCAGGCATCATTACCTCTTTAAACCGCCCTACGACTACAACAGCATAATCACCATATCGAAGAAGAGGTGCATCCGGGGCGATCAGGACAGAATAGGGATACGGTGGAACAGCGGGTTCGTCGACTACACCCGACTGTACGACTTGCTGACCGAGTCGGTATCAGGAGGGAACATCTACGTCAAAGGAAAAGAAGCGGTGAAGGTCCTAGATAGAATTTTGCTGTGCAGTGAATTGAAGATTTTAGACCTAGACGACTACGGATGTCCTGCCATAGATCTTCTGACACATACGTACGAGGTCGACTGTCAATTGTTCCATCAACCAAAGAAGAAATATATATATTTAACATATAAGACTAATTAATTTAGTAGTAGTCGATCACTCATTACTGGATTGATGGAAACAGAACTTCCAGCCTGAAAATAAAATTCTCAGGTGTGGGAACCATTTTTGGGATGCAAAAATAATAAAAAAAATTATGCTGTTAACCCTCAATAAAATATTTTAATATTCAAAAATCATATTTCACATAATAACAATTAAAAGTTTTGTGGCCACACGTCTCTAATTAAAAATTCCTTTTATAAAGTCCAAAAGAAAATAATGAAATAATATTTATAATACTGAACCAATCACTCGTAGTCAATACTCAGAAATTTGGGTCATTCCAAGATTTGTAGACTTCCAGGAAAACTCGAATATCCGATGGAATGATTTTAGCGGATTCATCCTTTCTTAGGTTGTCCTCAGGATGGTCTTAGGTCCTGGTTCTTGGTACGCCTTTTACTTGGTACTTGGTCCTGGTAGGTCCTTTCTCTTGGTATTTTCTTGGTATTTTCTGTAACATTCGTACGAACTAGTAGTAAAACGAATAAACAAATAAGAATCCCCTATCCAGTATCTATACAACACGCGACTTTTGCTTCCTACCAAATACATTACAAAATTACCCCATATTACACAAAATTACTTATTTCATATTACATCTTTAAATATCTTTACATTTCTTTTATTAATATTATACATCTTTCGTTTCCAAATGCTGATCGCTTTTGATTTTAAGTTTTCACATAAAACAATTACACCTACTTCAGAACACCCACTAAATAAACGAAAAATCCAAAAATAGAAAATTTTACCTTAACACGTTACACAGCAGACGCTTTAATTCAAATAACAAGAATAAAATTATCAAGATTTACATTAGAATCTTTCTAATTAGCGATCAGCAGAATCTCCAAGCATGGATTTCTAGTAACCTACATATTACTTCAAACAAACAGACAGTTTAACAAATTACAACAATAAAATGGCGGCGTCCAGAATCTGACGCCCTATAACTTACCCAAATTATTCTGTAGCATCCGAATGAATTAACTTGCACAAAAATAGCTCAAAAACAAAACATAATTAATCACGATCAAGACTTTTAAAAATTACATCGGGTTAACACGCCACCTAAAATAATCCTTGATACCACAGATATTTGCCATTACGGCTAACGAAGATGAACAGTCATATCACGACACGTCTCGCCAATTCGAAGTTCCGATTAAGACAGAACAAGAAAGCTGCTAACGGTCACTTCGCCTCACTCCACTCAAAGCATCAACCAATCAAAAACCTCCCCTAACATCGCCTGATTCTGGAAGTACAAGACATTCGTCACGTACGCACATAAGAGTAAGAGCAACAACCTTTCCTTTACATAATAGAAGTTAAAACTCATACGCACTAACAAACAACCGAACAAAAGGTTTATCCGTAAAACTCTCCAGAAACCAAAAATTCAAATGCAATACAATAAAATGAAATAAGAAACGAAATAAAATCTATTGATCAATTTTAATTCTAATTTCCAAGTTATAAAATATTAAATAACTGCAAACCACATCCAATAATTCATACTAAAAGAGAACTAAAATGAAGAATCTTTTAAAATATAAAAATTTAGGGAACGTTGTAAAATCTATAAAACCTATAAACGCTACACAATGTCCGTTTTCTCACCCGGACTGCTCCATCAAGAGAGCCGAGGTGATGAGGATGTGGTGGAAAGAAAACAATGCAGTCTTCAACACCATCGAGAAAGTAGAAAAGAGCATAGAAATTGCGCTGCGTTCAGGGTTCAACAATCCCGGGCCGGACGTACTCCGATACTTACCTAAGGAGTTTCTCTTCGAACATTATGGCAACTGCATATCTATGATTTACAAAGACTTGCCGCCATACCTCAAGCACGATAAAGAACTTCTCTTGGAGATGCCATGCGAAGAACACGCTCACAGGAGAGCGCCGACGACGAAGACGAATGGACCATAACCAAGAAGAGGAAAAACTGCATGCAATGCATTTTTTATTTTAATTTTTTTGTTGTATCAGCCAGTAAAGCCGCGTCCTGTAACCTCGATTCGTTTTTCCCACATGTACGGCTGCTTGTAGAGTCTGAACTTTTGTAACATTAGTCTAGTACTTTGATTTCAGAATATATGTATTAAACTTATTTTCAAAACGTGTCATCATTTCAACACCTTTACACCTGTAGATATAAGTTTTGCTAAAGCCGAAGGCTTTCTCGGTCGTGAAGCGAAAGCGCAGCACGACGACAGGATCCGACCTACCGGTCGGATCCCTTCGGGAATCGGAACTCGACTTCCCGCTTCAGGTATTTCAGATACTTGCAGAGGTTTAGGTTGCAAGAAATAAAAGACAGATTCATAAAAGAGTAAAACATTTATTGTTACGTTATGATGAAGGTGAGAATGAATACAATAATGACGGTGCGATAATAATACAATGAACTATAAACTAGTAATACTGATGTGACGATGGTCGGATACAGTAAACTCGTCGACATGTGCTAGAAGGAGACTAACCCATAATTTCTTGGAGCTCCTGCGGAATGTTCCTATGTCCGTATGCTAGGGTGCGGGTGGCATCTACGGCGACGCGCTTATCATCGTAGTTGCACAGCGCAAGCTTGCTCGTCAATACAGTGCTGACTACATGCTTGCGGGATTGAAACAGCTTCATGTCCCTGTACAACCACAACGAAGGATTTTCGAGACACTTTCTGCAGTCGTCGAACGTGATGTCTTTGCGGACCACGTTCTTTTTGACGCCTTTAGCCTTCTTCTTGACAATGCCCTCGCCAGTCCTGAAAGTGTACAGTTTTGCTCTCATCCCTATAAACTCTGCGATGGGGATGCCGTTGCACTCGTCTTTGAACTTGCCGAGCACTTTTTTGTGAGGTGTCGAAGAAGGTCTTGAATTCTGGGTCCCGCATGTCGCGGTAAAAGTCTGGAGTCTCGATGTCGTAGAAGAAGCTATCTGTATTTATGTACAGGAAGTCGATTTTCGACCCGTACCTCTTCTTCATGACATCGTAATGAAACGAATACATTAAGGTCTTACTGGAGTCCGGGTCCGTAGCGCCTACGTAAATGGGCTTGTCCAGATGAATGGAGGTCTTGGACAGTTCGACAGCGCAGAGCGACTCGTCGTAAATGATCCTGTCTTTGAAGGAGGGCTTGGCGATCAGTTTCATCAACCTCTTCGAGTTGCTAACCAGCTCCAGTTTCATGCGTTTACGGACGTTTTCCATGCACTTGCCGAAGACGGCATTGTTCAGCAGTTTGAAAAAGTCCTTCTCGAAAGCATTGCGGGCCGACTGCCTGTTTAGAGTGTTCAGGTCTATATAGGGTTTGAGCCATGCAGACTGTCGAAATTGGAGGACCCTGTGTACTTTGGTGACTTTTAGTCCGTGTGCGATAGCCTGCTTAAGGAGAGCGTAGTGGCAAACGTACTTGGTCTTGTTTTGCAGGGTGGTCAGGAGTTTGGGGTTTCTGGCTCCGGGAGGGGTCGCGTTGTCCGCCATGAACGGGAGGTCGTTGTGCGAGTCCTGCGTCTCCGCGTCTGCAGGGTACTCCACGTCCACCTCGAGGAAGAAGCCCAGCGGGGAGTCGTCGGGGATGGCACTTAAATTCGAAACTACCCTGTTCTTTCTCTCTTCATCCGCGACCCAGTAAAAATCCTTGTAGGGGAGGTTCCCACTCATCGCCCAACCATATAGGTTGTTCGCGTCCACATACATGAGGTAGTTGGAGGGCAGCTCGGGGTTGAAACCTTCCACATAAGGGTTGTTGGCCTTGGCATGTTTCTTGACGCATACAGAGATTCCTCCTCGGATTCCTCGTTCTAAGAACATGTACATATCATAATCGGTTATGAGTTCCAGTTCTACTCGCGTCTTGTAGAGCATGGCGTCGAAAGAAAAACCTGGGAGAGTAAAGTAATGGGCGCAATCGAGCCCGTATTCCTTCCTGCATAGAGACCTAAAATTTTCAAAGACGTCGGCCAACAGGAGGACATCGCACTTGAGGTACAAGTCAGAGTACTCCCCCAGCGTGCGGATGTCAAAACTGTCCCACACTTTCAGAGCATGACGATAGTCGTCGTCTGAAATGTGCTCCCCGGTGAGGCTGCTATAGAATGCTTCCTGAGGAGGTAATTCCGTCTCATCGAGTCTCTCCCAAGAGTCGGTGTACTCGTAAGGGTACACGCCTTTCCTCTTCATTAGGGACAGCTGCGTCTCGTTAAAGAAAGACTCGGTATGGGTGAAGCCTTCGGGAGGGAGGTTGCCTACCAGAGCGCTCAGGCTGCTGGCCATGAACCTAAAAGTGTCGACAAACCTCACGGCTAGCGTCTTGGTTATGTTTTTGGAGAAGGAAACGTACCTCTCCGTAGAATTAGGTATGACGGATATCCTCTTCTCGTCATAGCCGAGCTGTCTGACTATGAAATGAGAGTCGTAATTGGAGGAGTTGTGGATGAAGACGGGTATGAACTTCTGGTTCTGTCTCATCAGATTGCATTTTGAACAGAGAGCTGTCCTATACTTTCCAGTCAGATGACAATGATTCCTGTTTGACCTCACCTCAGGCCCGAACGCTACATCGCACATCTGGCAACTCGTAGCAGCTTTGAACGAAAGCTCGTCCTGAGCCGTACAGACCATAGGATCGTTTCGGTCTGACGCAGCAGCTACCCGTTCGACTATTTCTTTGAGGGCTGCATAAAATGATCGGTCGCGTCAGGACCTCTATAAAGCAAGGGCGTTTTCGGCACTAACTGGGCGATGTCATCGGGAAGCGACGGGTCAACTACAAAATACATCCCATAGCTCATGGGAACGTGGCGCTCCGTGGCTATAGTGAAAGAAGATGTCGGTTTGGGGAGGTATCCTCCAGTGGGTTTGAGTATGCACTCAAAATCGGCATACGCAACTATCGGGACTGGGAATATGTGATGGTAATTTTTGAATTTCATCACTGGAGGAGTACCGTCAGCATCAGGTTTGGGCAAGGTGATCCTGCATGACGGGTTCTCTACACAGTACTCGCGGTGGATCGCCATCTTCTCGCGACCCTTAGGGTCATCGTTGTAGAAGGTGAAACACCTCTTGCATACATCGATTGTCTGCTCATGTTTCGTCAACTGAGACCTGATTAACCGACTAAAATTATTGATGAAACAATAGTGCTGCTTATCGCCGTCAGCTATGAGAAGGAGGTCGAAATGGATGTCCTTTTCAACATCTGATACGAATAGAGGTTCTATTACCTCTTTTTTAGCTATCCCATATACGTTGACGGACACCCCGTTGGCCTTGGCGAAGACCTTTACTTGACTGAGGGGAGTGGGGAAATCTACCATACCGAAATCGTACTTGTCAAGCAGGGCGTCGTATCGTCTATCGATTTTTTCCCTGTGAGGACCTGTTACATGTTTACATAGGATAGCCCACTTGAAACACCTTTCGTCTCGGTTCTGGAGGTTGATAACCGCTTTGCGGTTATTTACGAAAGGTGGAAGGGGAAGGTAAGACGAACCTCTGAGCGGTCTGTATCGATTGATCCTGAGAAGGATCCCATCTACAGATACTAAAGACCATCCGCTCCCCTTCCCTAAAAACTCTGCTTCCTCGTCCACAAGTTTTTGGACGCACATGTCTACAAGCGCTCCTATATCCGACCCGGGAAAGACGCAGGTGTTGGCAGTCTTAAAACCTATATCTTGCACCTGTCCCGTCGTCGCCTTCTCGTACGTGCACTCAACTAGGATGTTGAACTTGAACGCATCTAAGGAGCGCACCATCTCGCTGAGCAACGACTTCATTTCTTCCCTCAGGTGTGTCAGGAGCACCGTCACGTCCTTGAAGATGCTGTTGTCGTTCTTGCAGTAATACGTTCGGAGGTTGCATCCGAACGCATTTTCCAATACGTGAAAACTGCCAGGCTCTGCAGCTTGTTCCAATCTGATTCGTTTTGCTTGCCTTTTCATATTTCCTGCAAAACCATATGTTTTAGTTTAACGGGGAAAAGTATGGTACTTTGAAATAAAAACAATGATACACAGTTTAATACATTTATTCTATTATTAATATATAACTATAATACTAGTACTGATACTAATACTATGATGGAATGCACATCCCGTCATTCTGTCTGTGGCTTCACCGCAGCGGTTGCTGTTTAATAAATTTATTAGTATTATATAATATTCAGTATTACATACAATGCTAAACTAATCATATGTAGTTAGTACAAATATCGTATTTAAAAATAAGGCTAACCTTTAAACGAAGGCTGGTGCGTGACACTGGTTGTTGTCCTTGTTCATGTTGTTGGTATTGTCGGCGGTGGTGGTGATGGTGGTGATGATGATTGGTTTTAAACTGAAACATAACAAAAACAGAAACATGTAGTAGAGACTAACCAAGAGTTTATAAAATAAATATTTATTTGAATTCGCTTTGCTAAACTCGTCGCATGCGGTTAAAACAAATATCCCTTTATTTTTAGTATGTAAATTATTATTTCAGTATAGTATTTATAATAAGACCAACCTTTACAATATGAGCTGGTGATCCCTAAATTGATATTGTTGTTGGTTGTTGATTGTTGCCGGTTGTTGGTTGTTGCCGGTTGTGGGTGTTGTTGGTGTTGTTGGTGTTGTTGGGGTTGTTGATGATGACGGTGGTATTTTAAACTGAAACAGAATGTAAACGGAAACGGCTCGTCAATAGTTTATAAAATAAATATTTATTTGAATTCGCTTTGCTAAACTACCGACATGCGGTCAGAACAATTTAATTTAGGTATGGAAATTGTTATTCCGTACTTGTAATAGTAAACGCTAAAACTGGTGTTGTTACAGTTGTTGTTGTTGTTGTTGTTGTTGTTGTTGTTGTTGTTGTTGTTGTTGTTGTTGTTGTTGTTGTTGTTGTTGTTGTTGTTGTTGTACCAACAACGGCTAAAACTGGTGATGTTGCCGTACCAACAACGTATTACCCATGTATGAGGTTCTACGTCTTAATTTCATAAACAGATTTTAGGTTTTAATTTTATTAAAGATTCAAAGTGCATATTTCATAAAAGTGCTAAAGTCTTTTAAATTTTAAAAAATATTTAAAGTAGAATAAAACTCACCTTCAATTAACAGCAGGTAGAGAAGAAGAAGAAGAACTGTGTCTAGCAGCGTAGCAACAGGTATGAGAAGAAGAAGAACTGTGTCTAGCGGTGTAGAGCAGTGGTAGTAGAATTATGCTACGATGGGAGAATCGGCTACCTTTTATACAGATAATTACCCTATGCTAATGCATTGGAAACGCTGAGTAAGCGGTGTGACGTCGACGGCTCGTGACTTTAACGAATAATATGTTACATCATTTAGAAAAAATAATTGTGATAAACAAGTTACATCATTTAGAAAACTTAACTGTACATTTAAATTTGCAGTAAACAAGTTGCATCATCTGAATCAATAGTCTCTCACGTGCATAGATAAAAAACGAATGACGTCAATCATAATAAACTAAAGTACAGTTTTTTTTCTAAAAAAAACGAATAATACATTGCATCATTTAGAAAAATTAACTGTGCATTTAAATTTGCAGTAAACAAAATGCATCATCTGAATCAATAGTCTGTCACGTGCATAGATAAAAAACGAATGACGTCAATGATAATAAACTAAAGTACAGTGTGTTCCGAAACGAAATTACCAAAATTACCAAAATTACCGATTGTTCGGATCCCGAAAGAACCTAACGGTCGAAACCGGACGTAGCGCGTTCTACGAAACGTCCGGGTCCTGCTGGCACCTAAACCTCGTTGATCCGATCATCAGGTCACGTGTTACAAGCGATCTCAGGTTCCATCGGGGATACGGCTACGGATTAGGGCTTATCTTGTAGATCTCGATCTCCCGGTCACGTGGGTACCGCTTGCATCAAAATCGGCCCAGCGGTTGCGGAGCAAATCGGGTTTGGACCTTTGCCAAAAAAAATTTTTTTAATTTTTTTTTTCAATTTTTTTTTTGGGGTCAAAGGTCAAATTTTTTTTCTTATTATATTTTTAAGGTCAAGGTCGAGGTCAAAGGTCAAGGTCTTCCCAGAGCCTACTTTCCTACACTACTATTTTGTACTTGTTTGCGCTATTTAAGTCTCAATCTTAAAAAAACCAATTTTTTACGTGAAAACAGCATTACCAAAAATTTCAGCAAACGTGGAGCCTACCCTATCTTGTAGAACATAAAAAATTTCGTAAATGAGGTGATTTAAAAAAAAATCGTAGAACCAGTTATTGAGAAAATCGCAAAAAAGTGACAAATTACACGAATAAACAACTACTTCTGGTTGACCGATTTTGATGAAAATGTTCGTGTCGGGTCTAGTAGGGTTATGTAACTTAAGTTTTATGTTTCAAGTTCGTACAATGTTCCGTTCTTGAGATATTCTGTTCACACACACACACAGGCACACGGACACACAGACCAATCGCTAAACAAAAATGTTTTTTTTTTGGATTCAGGAGGTCTGAAAACGTGTAGATCCGGGAGAACTCGATTTCTTAAAATTGACATGAAAACAATACTTCCCTTCCTATATATTCATATAGGCAAGAGAAAGTAATAAAGAACTATTACAACTAACACAGTGATTAGTTACGTAAAATAGTAAGTTGTATTTTAAGTTCTAATGTATTAATGTTCATTTAAAACAGGGTTTTACATCATTTAACTAAAATAAATAAATTTTTAAATGGTTGAGAATTAAAATAAAAAATATACAAACAAGCATATATGTTTGTAAAAGTAAAGTAGACTATAGTCGTTTTTTTGTCCAGTGTGTTTATCGCGAACTGTTTTGGACGTCCGTTCATTCTTAGTTTTATGAATGTCACATAAAACAAAAAATTCTTCAAAACAGTTTGTCACGCAAAAACCATTTATAATTTTACTGTTAAATATTTCACAACTGAAACCTAACCGTTGTAAACATTTACTGAAACTCGTTTGTTAGACTTAATTTTGATTAAATTTGTATTGTTTATTCTAAGTAATTTCTTTCACACCATAGATTTTTGTTTTCTAGTGTTTTTGAAGAAGTTTCCAGTCATCAAAATTATAAATATATGTTTATACAATTTCACATCAACAGCAAAATAAAACACATACACTATCACTCAGTGGGTTTTCGTTAATCAATAAGAAAATTAGAAGCGGTTGAGTTTACTGCCGTGAGGTACACCTATGCTATCAGAAAATTTATGCGAGCAATTATTTCTGAATCCTTCATTTATAATGACCTATTTTCCAAGTAACTATAAAAAAAACAATAATATATTCTTTGTAAATCCTATTTTTTCATTTTTCATAAACGAAATATCTTGATTTACTCTACCAAAGGAGTAGTATAGAAATACCAATTTTGGCGCAACCTTGACCTTTGACCCGGAGGACGAGCACAAACCCGATTTGCTCCGCAACGGCTGGACCGATTTTGTTGCGGACGGTACCCACGTGACCAGGAGATCGAGATCTACAAGATAAGCCCTAATCCTTGAGCCCCCCCCCAACCACCCCCCCACCCAAAAAAAACCCCATTCTCCCAAACCCCCCCCCCAAAAAAAAAAAAAAAAAAAAAAAAAAAAAAAAATTTTCCCGCCAAATTTTCAAACCCGATTTTCTCCGCAACCGCTGGACCGATTTTGTTGTGGACGGTACCCACGTGACCAGGAGATCGAGATCTACAAGATAAGCCCTAAGCCTTGAGCCCCCAAACCCCCCCTAAAAACCCCCACCCCCCAAAACTCTCAACCCTCAAACCCCCCCCCAAAAAAAAAAACCAAAAATCCCCCAAAACCCCCCCCCCCCCAAAAAAAAAAAAACCCAAAATCCCCCTCCAAAAAAAAAAAAAAATAAAAAAAAAAAAAAAACCGTCAAATTTTTTTCTTGCCTAATTTTCAAACCCGATTTGCTCCGCAACGGCTGGACCGATTTTGTTGCGGACGGTACCCACGTGACCGGGAGATCGAGATCTACAAAATAAGCCCTAATCCTTGAGCCCCCAAACCCCCCCCCAAAAAAAAAACCCCAACCCCCAAAACTTTCAACCCTCGAACCCCCCCCCCAAACCCCCCCCAAAAAAAAACCCAAAAAATCCCCCCCCAAAAAAAAAAAACCACCAAATTTTTTTCCCGCCAAATTTTCAAACCCGTTTTTCTCCGCAACCGCTGGGCCGATTTAGTTGCGGACGGTACCCACGTGACCGGGAGATCGAGATCTACAAGATAAGCCTTAATCCGTAGCCGTATCCCCGATGGAACCCGAGATCGCTTGTAACACGTGACCCGCCGTTCGGATCGTCGAGGTTCAGGTGCGCGCAGGATCCGGACATTCCGTAGAACGCGTTACGTCCGGTTTCGACCGTTAGGTTCTTTCGGGACCCTAAATATATAAATTTAGGAAATATGTTACTGTCAAAAAATAACGCGGGACGGGCCGCAAGACTCGTCGCACTACCCGCAGGACTATCCGTAGCACTACCCGACGAGGTGAAAACTAATGATTGAGGCGATGAAATCTGTTTACTTGCAACTCTATTCTTTTAATTTTGACAATGACGCATGTTGTTGTTACGAGTCACGTGGCATGCGCGTGCCTTTCATTGACGTCATTCGTTTTTATCTATGCACGCGCCAGACTATTGATCGGGATGATGCAACTTGTTATTGCAATTAAAGATGATGCAACGTGTTTACTTTGTTTATTTGCAGTGACGTCATCCGTTTTTTATCTGTGCACGCGCCAGACTATTGATCGGGATGATGCAACTTGTTTATTGCAATTAATTTTTCTAAATGATGTAATACCGCAGACTCAGCGTTTCCAATGCATTAGCATAGGGTAATTATTTGTATAAAAGGCCGTGGTTTTTCCCAGTTTACCATAACTCTACTGCCAAACGTATACCGCTCTACGCTGCTTAGGTGGTAGGCCAAACCCGGAGAGGTATCGATCGGTCGATAACTATTGAAAGGTAAGATGGAAACAGAACTTGTATCCAAATTTATAACACCATAATTATTTGTAAGTTAGAGTTGACGACGTAAATCTTGGTTTATTTTCAGGATGTCAGCATTCAGCACCCGGTACCTTGATTGTCCGTTCAGCAGGCATCACCTGTTCACGCCCAAGGACCTGATACGCCACACCGTCCACTGTTGGAAGGAGAACGGGAAGCCTGACCGTATAAAGTGTATATTTAACAGGGAGCATTATATAGAGCCGCACTTATGGACGCATCACATCACCAAGGAGTGCATGTATTCCTGGGCGATCCTAGACGAATTACCATTGGATGGCGATGAAGAGCTCCAATCATATGTAAATATACAGATTGTATAAATTAGCTGTAAGTAGGTTACTGTTCATAGTCGTTACAGAATGGCAATATGACTTGCGCTTTCAGCGCAGAGATGGATAGGTGGTATTACAGGACCCCAAGATCTCATTGCGATGAAGACATATGCAAGTTCAACAGTCAATACCGATTGCAGACCTGCTACGAGAGGAACAACAGAGCTTCACACGTACTACTGTTAGCCTACGCGATGTGCGAATTTTGCGATAGGCGTTAGTAATCTTTTGTTTTTGTCATTGTTGCAGGCGTCGACGAAAGGAGGAAGAGTACCGCAGGAGACTAATTCGGTTTCGGAAAGAGCTGCTAGAACTACAGCACAGAATTCTAGTCTATTCGACCCGGAAGACCTTCGAACGCATGTCCCTCTGAATTCTTCCTCGGTAGGAGCCATTTACAGCGACAACTGGCGGATAAGCTGCGTACTAGGCGACATCGAGTGTTCGGAGGAATTCTACGGGATAATCGAGGGGACGTTCCCACAAGCCTTCGTGCATTACCTCGATCCGCTAGAGCTCCTGCTAGAATTGCCTTCGCCTATTTCGTTCTTCACCTTGACAGATTCGCTCAAAGACTACGTCGACAGCCTTGTGTTCGACATCGACCATGTTTGTAAAAATGGTACTGCTGAGCCGTAGGATGATGGATGCTGGTAAACCCGACCTCGAAAGATGCGGTCTGATCCACTGCTCAGACTCCAATCGCGCGACTTGTAAAGAATGCGGATGGTGGAACTCTTCCGATACCACTCTACTACACGCGAGTAAAAATCACATCCACTCGAGTCCGGAATGCAGTTTAGGCAAAGAAGTAATGGAATGTTACAGATTTTTTCAAGACGTCGCAGAAGTCTCCGAAATAATCTTTAAAGAAACATTTCAGAAGTGGCCTCATGAATCTCCTCGGGTGGACGACCTCGTAAAATCGGGGTTCTACTATACGGGTATACTAGACGTCACTGCATGTATCGAATGCGGCGTAGAGCTATACCAATGGCGAGTCGACGACGATCCAGACACCGAACATAGGAAGGCTTCGCCATATTGTCCGTTAGTAAATAGAAGAAGAAAAACTCGCAAGAGAATAAACCGAATGTCGAAAAATGATGTACTTTTAAGTTTCTTATTTGATTACAATAAAATTTTATAACTACATTGCGGATAATAATTGACTTACGCTCGTAGTTCGGGGGTTATGGAACAATGGGTTTAGAGATGTGAAAATTTTCAGACCCTAGCCGCGAACCGAACCCGGCACCTCCGCGCTGGAAGCTAGCGTGCTACTACGTTATGGAGGCTGTCATTTCATAATCTTGTGTGTGCGTTTTGTTACCTGTTTTTAATTAACTAAGTATAACTAATAACCAGCAACATTAACGATTACATTTATGCAAACTATCCGTTTTTGTCGTCGTTTGAAATAAACGAACCGTTTCCTTATGAAACCGGTTATGTTTATAAATTAAAAAATCGTTTAAGAAAACGTGTGTAAAACCTGGGGGTAAACCCTTGACGATGTTTTATACAAGTTCTATTATTTCAATTACTAGAAAATTGTAGGAAGTTAAAAATCGCACGAGTACTACTACTTCTGGTTGACCTATTTTGATGAAAAATGATTATGTTACGAAGTCGAAAAGAACTGTACAAGGAAAATGAACGAGTAGAAAATTACAACGAAAATTTTACCGGCACCTGTAAAGAATGGAAGACAACCGTATGACAAAAATATT
This sequence comes from Catonia carolina, assembly GCA_035578175.1. NCBI lineage: Eukaryota > Metazoa > Arthropoda > Insecta > Hemiptera > Achilidae > Catonia > Catonia carolina. The sequence continues at coordinate 10,407,515 of JAQMRL010000004.1, forward strand.
TTTAAATCACTAAACAATAGACCTAATGTATTATCGAAGATTAAAACAGAAATTGTCTCAAAGATTGGTGTAGAGTCAAAACAGGTATGAAGGCCACACCATCCGTTTGATTTTTAAACGGATTTTTTAATCCAAAACATTAAAAAACTGATCAACGGCTCCTTCCAGCCGTTTTTTAAATGTGTTTTTTTACATATTCGCAAATGGTTGAAAAATTCTTAAATAATCTACTACCGGCCCTTTGGCGTAGTGGTTAGCGCAACTGGCTTCTACGCCAGGGTTCTGGTTTCGATTTCCGGTCAGGTCTTGTATTTTTTCATCAGTCATTTGCATAGATCGTCCTTCTTCGCCGTCTGCATTAGCAGCAATTGCAAAACAGTCAAACGTTAAAAAGCCACTTCTTCCGGTTGACAAAATTCGATAAAAATGTTTGTGTAATATAACCATTATGGTATCTTAACTTAAGGTCCAAAAATCAACTTCTTACATTAATCTGTTCTTCAAATAATTTGTTCACACATAAACACACCAAACTCACCGGAGACAAATCGGTAACTTATCGTATAACGCATGATTGATATCAATAATATTAATTATTTTAGGAATATAGTACTTTCACATACGAGTACATCTCACACAGTCAACCCACACTGTTTCTTACTACGCTTGGTCAAACCAGATCTCTCCCCTCCTCTCACTCTTACTGATCTCCCATACTGATATCCGTTTTATACGCTGATCATCCGTCTCTCTCACTCACGCACTAGCACGCTACGCTCAATCGAACCCGTTAAGGTTTCACTGTTTTCCGTCAAAGCGGTGTCTGCGTTTGTTCTTCGTGGAAGCCCTTGAGCTTGGATTTCAGTTAAGTTATGTAAATTTGTTTCGGTTCATCATATTTTCTAGATTTATATCATAATATGTTCTCTACCTCCTTCTTACTTAAAGATGTACCACTTATCCGACACCATTGGTCTAAATGTTTAGAATTTTCTAAATATTGGTTTTGTCAACCGTTTGTCATTTACTTTTGTAACCTGAATTGACCGTAACTATCTCAGAACCCAATATCTAAGACACAGGTTTTCACAGTAATTTTAATAATACCGTGATTCAAAGCCGTTCAGTAAACTGATTACGAATGACGTTTGTCTGACTGCTACAACAGTATAATACTGTTAAAATTAAGTGAAGTTATTGGGAATAAAGTTTTCATCTAATAACGCTACTTTTAACTACATTACTTGTATTAATGATACACCTTTAATTCGTTATACTGAAATTAATAAAAAAAAATCAGAAGGGTAGCAAATCTGACTGAATCTCTCGCAAATTTTTGAAGACCCACCGTTCTTTTACAATGATCAATCCATGTGATTCCCGGCTGAATTATGTACTAATTATCATGTAATATCATACCAACAAAGCACTCTCAATAAGACAAGAACATTTAGATCGGAATCCATCGAAAAAACTTCACATTACAGTAATTAATAATTCTTTAAATTTCACTTTGGGAAAATAATTACAAATGGCTTAATGAAAATCACCTACCCAAATCGTTTGACCTGTTACAGAACTGTAGGGAAGACACACTTTAATGCAAAATGTTAGTTTATTTTTTTCGGAAGTTAAATGGGAAGTTAAATTGTTCTTCAAAAATAGTCGATAATATGAATATTAAAGCTTCTACCGGTTCAGATAATATTCAGCCAAAATATATTGAACCCCAACTACGCATATTTTTGGAACCGATTCTCTTAAAAATAATAAATAATCAGGTAGTATATCTATAGAATACCTTCGTTCCATGTCGGTTATAATAAAAATTAAGAAGTTTCTCGTTTCTAACCAACTTCAGAAATATTGTTGTGGGCGGAATATTCTGAATGAATCTGAGAACGGTTTTGTTCCGGTCCAATTTACCAATGGTATACTTGAAATTATTACTTAAAAAATTAACAGAGCTGTCGATAGAAGAAATATGGTAGTGGTTGTCCTGATGGACCTTGCAAAAGCCTTTGACACAATAAAGCATGATATTTTTCTGGAGAAAACCATGACAAATAGCAGTTTTCGGTAAACTCTTATCTAATTATTTACTCTTATCTATTATTTTAATAACTTAAGAAATTGAGAGTAAAAATCTTCAATACCAGCAGTGACTTTTTGAAAGAGTTATACAGGGATCCCATCTCTCAACTTTGTTATTTGTTCTGTGTATAAATGACCTAAGGTCTTCAAGTTTAATAGTGAAATGTTTAAATACGCACATAACACCATTTTAGTGTGCGAGCATAAATTCATTTCAGTTGTCAAAAGTATGATACAGGCAGACCTGGATATGTTAATAAAATATTTTCATAACAAATACATCCAGGTGAATAGTTTTTTTTAAATTTTGTTCCACTTTATTTATTTTTATTTACAACTGTACTGTTTTGTGCAACCAGCAAATGTGTTCATAATATACAATTTAAAAAATGACGTTACACGTTAAAGGAGGACACTACTCATTAGCAGAACTCCCGCAGTTAATTGCTACGTAGCCTTTTCACAATTTAATCATTAAGAGTATTCAGTTAATATTAGTAATTTTAATTATTTTTTTAATGTGTTTATTAAGCGTAATTAGATTTGAACTGTATTGAATGAAGTTAACCCAAGTCTGTTCCACCTCCTGCTAAGCCGACGATAAGGATTGCCTGGTAAATGTGAAGAACTTAGTTCACGAATCAATGGGCTGGAGTTGTAAAATAATTTTAATTTAAAGCGTTCATACATTTCGTGTATGGCGTCAACAATAAGTGGGATATTTAGGTCCGAGTGAAGCGTGTGATTTGATACATAAAATGCAGCGTTAACTAGCGTACGAAGCAATTTTGACTGAAACCGTTGAAGTTTAGCTATGACTGATGGTTTTGATGAACCATAGATTTGGACAACTGTACATCCACAGTGGCTTAAGTAAAGTTTTATATAACAGCAATTTTTGAGGTATTGACATATTTTATCGATGAGATAGAAGGCTATATAGCTGTTTTCACCTACCATCTAATGCTTTACGTTTAATGCTTACATGCTCATTTCATGTAAGCCGTTTGTATATTTATGTAGACCGAGATACTGAATTTTGTCGGCTTAAGGTAGAGCAGAGTCATACAAGAAAGCTCTCCGTCAGGTCTCCCGTCTCAAGGTAAACGTAACGTGTTTTGTTAAAAAGGTAGGTGAATGGTTAAAAAAAACCAATAGGTATCAGTAGTTTTTAGAAATTCAAATTTCTTGAAAATTGATGATATACGCTGAAAATAGAATTATCTGTCACAAGATTGAATGTTTACACTTAAAATTTAATTATAATAATCTATGTAAATGTGAACCAAAGTACTGTTCGGACAACGTGAAATATGTGGGCTTGTATTTTAATTCTGACTTGAAATGGTATACGAAAATTCAACGACTACGACAAAAGTTGACTGATGTAGGGTTTAGATTCTATCAATTGGGTCCCTTATTCGATTTTTCACGAAAAAAAATAGTTTCGTGCCCTGGTGGAATTTTGATTAGATATGGGTTAACAAATGATGGATTTGCTACTTATTATATACGTAATCCGTTAATATAATACATTGAAAAACTATGCAAATAGTTTTTCGGTTAAACTAGTAGGCTAACATTCGGGCTGACGTAATGCAATTTGATAAACTTCTTAATTACGTTATCGTATTGAAACACTATTTTTAACATTGAGTACGGGAAGCAGATATTGAAGTATTTTACTCTTAACTTCTTATTTCTAAAATAATCAATAAACTAAGAAACCAAGATACTAAATGAAAGTTTACCGAACGTTCCTATTTAGTTTGTTTTTTCTTCAGTTAAATATCATGTTTTATAGGGACAGACAATAGTTACCTACTTGACTCAAGACAGTTCATCTAAACTTATTATTTTACAGAAATAGGCAAAGCAGTTACTGAAATTTTTGTTACCCAAACGTTAAACGTATTTCAACTTATTCAGAATTAAAAAGAACTCCGTAAAGAATAACTTTTGCCGCTGGTGTTTTTGGTATTTTTAATAACGCGATACCTAATATTAGTATATGTAAGTGTGCGCGCGCTAAATTGTCTTAATTCTATTATGAGGCCGCTTTTTCCTTTTTTCTGTGTTCCTTTAAAATTAAAAAAACATAGGTTAAATGTCTAAGCTGATCGACTGACAAACCCCATCAGATCACGATAAATGAAACTAATAATGTAATAAAAATATGTCATGTTAAATGAAAAGCAATCTGTCATAGGCTATAAGCTGAATTATTTAACATGGAGAGATTCATTTAATGTGTAATTGTAAAATTTTAACTAATAAGTTAAATTTTGATTTGAATTAAACTTAAAATTATTTTTTATGTAGATTTATTGTCTGTCATGATTGATCGAAATATTGTTGCAATCAATTAAATTTAAATAAATAACATCACAGTAACTCGTTACATTTTTGTAAACTATAATTAGGTAACCTAACTGAATCGATACCCAGGAATTTTATAATGCCAGACTATAAAATAGAAAAACTGAGAGATAATAATATCACATACTACAATATCAATTGCTCAAGCTAGAAAAGCCTTTGAAATGAAAAACAGCTTACTGACTACAAACATTGATTACAGATTAGGAAAAATTTCTTAAAACATTATGTTTGGAGTGTAGCATTATACGGAAGTGAAACGTGGGTGATATGGGCTGTAGAAAGGAAGAGGATAGAAGCTTTTGAAATGTGGTGTTATAGGAAAATGTTAAAGATTAGGTGGGTGGACAAAAAAAGTAATTTAGAGGTTCTTAGGCGAATGGATGAAAAAAGAAGTATATGGAAGCATCTTACCAAAAGAAGGGATAGGCTAGTGGGGCATATCCTAAGACATCCAGGTATTGGTCTATCAATAATGGAGGCTAATATTGAGGAAGTAAATTGTAGAGGGAGGCAAAGATTAGAATATATAAAGCAAATTACAAAAGATGTAGGGTGTTACAGGTATGTAGATATGAAACGACTTGCGCAAGATAGACAGGTTGGAGAACTGCATCAAACCAGTCGAGAGACTGATGACAAAAAAAACTACAATATCGTGCTATAAATTATGTTACAGTAGGCCTACTTATTTTGTTTAGTTTCACAAATTGTCTCACATCTCTTTATCCCCATGCGAATACCTCTCCTTTTTTGAAGAGTAAGTTGAAACCCAAATAACTGAAAGCAGACATTTGCTCCGACACTAAATGTCTAACCACTATCTTAAAATTGACGGTACACTTCTCGTGAAAAGCAAACTTTTGTTTTCGATTTTGTTATACAAAGACCAAATCTGGTGCATATTTTTTCCAGTAAATAATAAAACAAAAAATATGACGGCGCACGTTAACGGCTCAAAGTTTTTTATTCAAGTGAAGGGGTTAATATCTCCTGTCCTGTATGGTTTCGTATATATTGAGTTTCACAAAGCATGTCTCATCATACTGGATAATAGTTGCGAAAAGGTTTATAATAAAAATAGATTAAAAACACCTTTGGTAGAGTAAATCAAGATATTTCGTTTATAAAAATGAAAAAATAGGATTTACAAAGAATATATTATTGTTTTTTTTATAGTTACTTGGAAAATAGGTCATTATAAATGAAGGATTCAGAAATAATTGCTCGCATAAATTTTCTGATAGCATAGGTGTACCTCACGGCAGTAAACTCAACCGCTTCTAATTTTCTTATTGATTAACGAAAACCCACTGAGTGATAGTGTATGTGTTTTATTTTGCTGTTGATGTGAAATTGTATAAACATATATTTATAATTTTGATGACTGGAAACTTCTTCAAAAACACTAGAAAACAAAAATCTATGGTGTGAAAGAAATTACTTAGAATAAACAATACAAATTTAATCAAAATTAAGTCTAACAAACGAGTTTCAGTAAATGTTTACAACGGTTAGGTTTCAGTTGTGAAATATTTAACAGTAAAATTATAAATGGTTTTTGCGTGACAAACTGTTTTGAAGAATTTTTTGTTTTATGTGACATTCATAAAACTAAGAATGAACGGACGTCCAAAACAGTTCGCGATAAACACACTGGACAAAAAAACGACTATAGTCTACTTTACTTTTACAAACATATATGCTTGTTTGTATATTTTTTATTTTAATTCTCAACCATTTAAAAATTTATTTATTTTAGTTAAATGATGTAAAACCCTGTTTTAAATGAACATTAATACATTAGAACTTAAAATACAACTTACTATTTTACGTAACTAATCACTGTGTTAGTTGTAATAGTTCTTTATTACTTTCTCTTGCCTATATGAATATATAGGAAGGGAAGTATTGTTTTCATGTCAATTTTAAGAAATCGAGTTCTCCCGGATCTACACGTTTTCAGACCTCCTGAATCCAAAAAAAAAACATTTTTGTTTAGCGATTGGTCTGTGTGTCCGTGTGCCTGTGTGTGTGTGTGAACAGAATATCTCAAGAACGGAACATTGTACGAACTTGAAACATAAAACTTAAGTTACATAACCCTACTAGACCCGACACGAACATTTTCATCAAAATCGGTCAACCAGAAGTAGTTGTTTATTCGTGTAATTTGTCACTTTTTTGCGATTTTCTCAAAAACTCGTTCTACGATTTTTTTTTAAATCACCTCATTTACGAAATTTTTTATGTTCTACAAGATAGGGTAGGCGCCACGTTTGCTGAAATTTTTGGTAATGCTGTTTTCACGTAAAAAATTGGTTTTTTTAAGATTGAGACTTAAATAGCGCAAACAAGTACATAATAAAGTTTTAGATAATTAAAAATCTTACAACTTTTATTTCAAACAGTTTTTGTATAACGCTTAGTGTAGCGGTAATTAACAATTCTTCGTTTTTCTTTCCCGGAAACGTGTGAAAAATCGATTATTTTTTAGATTTTTGCCTTAGTATGACAAAAGTGTATATAGGCCTAATAAAATTTATAGGAAATTAAAAGATCCACAATTTTAATTTTCAGCATTTTTCTCTACAGAGCCTAGTTTAGCGTGAAAGAGCGATTTTCCCTAATTTTAAGTCAAACTGATGTTGGTTTTCATTTCGCGTCTTTCACTTGTCACCGCCACCCCTTCTAATAAATCATTTACTGTGTTGCCGGCCTTCAATACTTCTTCCGGCCTTTGTCGGCGCGATGGGCTCTTTAGCGGCGAAGCGACAAAGCCCTGTAGCGGCGCCCGACAAACCTTTCGGCTGCCCTTGTCCGTGTGTCTGTGTGTCTGTAGATGCGGTGACAGCTTCTTTACGCAGGGCCTGAGTGAGAGCCTCACTGAGTGTCTTATGGCCCAGGAGAATAAGGTGTTTCTTCATTTCGGCGCCTCGAACTCCATTGGCGAAACACTGGGCCGCTTCTTCCTGTATAAACCCGACAGGCTGTTCAGGAAAAGCCTTCTGCGCGATTTGTTCAATATCCAGGGCGAATTCTTGTTAGGTTTCGCCCGGCTTCTGTCTTCGTCCCCGTAACTCGCACTTGTAGATGGCCGCCAAGTTATGCTCGCCGTATCGCCCTTCTAGTGCTGCGACAATTTCTTCGTACCCTGCGGTCGCCGGTACGGCGCGTAGAACATCCGCTGCCTGGCCTTGTAGCGAAGTCGTTAGCACTGTAGTTTTCTTTGCCGGTGACCATGTGTTGAAGTCGGCCGCTGCCTCGAACTGTCGTCGAAAGACTTGCCACGAAGAACTCCCTTCAAATTTGGGCGCTTTTACACTAATTCCGCGCCCGGACGATGTACTGTCGGCGTGAATTACCGGGCCGCGATTGTCACTTGATTTCACTGTTTTAATAATGTCCTTAAACCTAATATCTACCTGTATAGCCTTATCTACTTCTTCTAACCTAGATTTTACAAATTCTACAACGTCTTTTCTCACTTCCTTAACATTTTCTTCTAACTTAGATTCTACATATTCTACATTTTCTTGTACCTTAAGTTCTACTGAATCTACCCTATTATTTAAGCTATCTACATTATCTCTAATTTTGTTTAACTCTACTTTTAATTCTGTCTTTATCTCATCATTGCCTGACTGAATTTTATCATAAATTTCCTCATATCCAGATTTTAATTCATCTTTAATCTTTTCTTTACTTGCCTTAATCTCATCATTACTTGCCTTAATTTCATTTAACATTTGCATTAATACGGTCATGTCTACAGAACTCGCCATTTTAACTAACAATTTACAATTAGTTACAAAACAAATTAGCAACGTTTACAGTTAGCGAAATTAATTATAGAAGCTAAATAGAACTATTACAAACAAATATAACGATTATTTATGAAATGGTTTACAGGCAATGATAAGAGATTTTACAAAACTTTAAACACTAAATTTTAAAAAAACAACACTAATTTACTAGGTATACGATAATTTTATAAAACTTGACTTAAATGAGACTTTACTTACAATTATTCAAAAATACTAGATCCCGCACTTCTGACACCAATGTGACACTTATTGCTAAAGTCCGTTTCGGGATCTAGGTTATTAAATAATTAACACACTAAAGTTTACAAATTACAAATATTTATTAGACTGAAAGATTACAAAATAAATGATTCAACTAATTATAATTAAATAACACAATAAATGATTTAATAATTCACTTAAAATAAATAACAAACAATAAATAACTTAATAACTTACTTAGCCTACTCACAATCACTTTTATAGATTACACTAACATACAACGCAAACTGAATTCACGAAACTACACATTAACTTTACAATACACTCACAACAAAGGCAGTATAACGATCTTACTCGGATACGTAATCTGTTTACGCACCTCGATAATCACACGGCAAAGATCACACGAATACTGACTGGACCGCGCTCGGGGGTCTCCTTTTATAATCATTCACAAAGATCGTTCCAGAACAAAGTAGTGAAATCTACTCAAGTACAAAAATAACTCTTTATTAATGGATGCTAGAAAAATCCCTTTGTTAACAAGTCAACTATTGTAAATAGAAAACGTAAACAACCTGCCTCCCTCATAATAGCTGTACACAATACCTAAACTTTATGATAGTTATTACAACCATTATGAATGAATAGACATACTTTTATGGCTATTGTGTGTTGTTATTTCTGTCTTTATTACTCTCTCTTGTTGTTACTATTATTTCACACTCTATACTATTTCATGAATGGATTTCTGGAACCTTCGTGTCTTTTCTTGGATCTTATTACAATACTATAATATTTAAATGATAAGATAATATGAAATATAAGATAAAGATAATGATAATATTTTAAATGATAAGGAACAAAACTTACAAATTAGCGTAGATAAAGGTCAGGTATCTATGATGCAGTAAAACCATAGAATATTAAAATTTAGAAATTCGCAGAAAGAAAGCAAACTAAATCATGATTAAACGTCTAAAGAATGACAATTTTCCCATACTCCCGTTCCTTTTTGGATCTTTTTATGAATATTAATTACAGAAGTTGAATATGGATTTTTAATTTAAAATTTTCTCGTTAATTAAAGCAATACTAGTATTATTGAATTAATATTAAAAGATGCATAAACCAAATAAGCCAGCTCCACAATGTAGCGTTTCTTGGGATTCACCGTATAACTCTTGCTAAGAGCGCACGATACCTCCATACAGCGGGCCAGATTAATATATCCTAGTTCTAGTTATAACAAAAAAATGCTTAAATTTAAATGGTAAGGTATTAAAAATATTCCAGAAAATAAGCACCTCCAACTTTTTCTACAGATAGCAAAACTCGGCTGGCCGTCAGCTGGGAACAGTTTACCACGAGTAAAGGTTTCAATAAACCAAACTTTACATCAATCGCCTTGACCGTGGATTCTGCACACGATGAACGGGGCACCCCATTTTCTGTTTGTCAACCGAAAAGTTCACTCGACTCCACACAGGCTGCAACCGAGTCACCTATCAAAGTGATAAACAAGTGCCTGTGGCTCAGGGTATGAAAAAACCACTTACAAAAGTAGAGGATATTCCCCTGGTCCTTTTAAAATTACGTTTCATCTTTCAACTTCCTACGATGTTCAGTTCTTGAGATATTTTGCTCACACACAGACACACCAATTGCTAAAAAAAATGTTTTGTTGGGTTCAGAGGGTCTGAAAAGGTGTATATCCGTTGAAACCTCGATTTCGAAAAATCAACTTGAAAACAATACTTTCCTGCCTATGAATTCATATCGGCAATAGACAGTGACATAAGCTTGGAATATTTTGAAGATTCTCTCAGTAGCTTTTTCAATGTATATACTAATAGAAGCAATTTTTAGTAAATTCCGTAGAACTCTTGTTGTAATGGTGTTTCTTACCTTGAGCGACTCTGTCCACCAAATGATGACTAGACACATTCATCACATTCAGGAGTCACTGAGAATGAAAAATATTTCGAGATAATATTTATAATAGTAACGTAGTACTGTGACCAACGTAAATAAAAGTAATAGATGGCTATACTTTTGGAAAATTACTTTTAATTTTATACATTACAATAAATATTCAGATACGCTCAAATCATTAGTTAATAAAGAAAATTTCAATTAATAATGTAACTACAGTTATTAGAATGGAACTACTTAAACGCATTGAACTCGAGTGCCTTGAACTCTTTGTACGCCATGGACAGAATGCCACTGAATTACAATTGTCTTGTTGACATAGTCTACATATATCCAGATCTTGATCTCTCTCGGCCCGGTATTGTTTCAAGGAATCGCACCTATATTGATCATATTCTGTGCAACCACGCGAGACTTTTTCTTCACCAGTAGATGTATCTGAAAACAAAATCTCATATAAAATTTATTTTTTGGTTTCAAATTTTCCTATTAGTATGAAACAACTCAGTACTACATAAATTACTACGATATTCATCATCAAAAATTGGTGAAAAGAAAAATTGGCTTGTAGATTACAGTGCTTTCAGGACTTACGTTGGCCCTATAACTTTAAAATTTAATCTAACGATGAATTTAATTGAAAGATCCACTTAAACTGAACAAAGTTCAGTAATCTATTTTTTTTTTAGTTGCTGAACGAAAGAATTCGCCATATAGAACCGGTATAATCGTTCGTTTGTACATTTGTAATTTAGTCTGCAGTTTGATATAAAAATATGCAGTATTGGTATGCAGTATTTTTTACAGTTAAACGGCTCATTGTTTAGAAACACCGTTCTACGGTCTGATTTGGGTCTGTGGTCCCTTTTTTGTTTAAAAACAAAGAAAAATGTTCTCAAACAGTAATAATGAATTAAGTACAGAAAACTGACGAAAAACAAAATTTTTTAATGTTATTGCTACGTAAAGTTCTTGCTGAGGTTGTGAATTCAGGTAAAAGTAAGTAGGCCTATTTAATACCAAAATTGACAAATTAAAGTAACATGTTGTAAGGTTTTACCTTACTATACCTGTTTTCGATTTTTTTAAATAAATTTTACGTATACGTGCTCTTTGGCTTAATTGAACATTTTTAATCTTGTAAAAATAAAAGAGAGAATTGTAATTCTTATTACAATTTAATCATAGTTTCTTTTTATTGTCAACTTAGCAGTTATCATCAAGTCGTTTTTCATTCATACTACTCTTTAGGCCTTGCTTTTCTCACACTGTTTTACACGATCTATCCATCCTACTACCCTGGGAACTTTGTGGCCTATTGGGCCTAAATCGTTCTCTTATGTGAAACCCTTAATTTGCACTTTTTACCCTGGGAAAAATTAGAAAAAAATATTTTGTTTTGTAGTTCATTTCCAAGAACCATTCCTCTTTCCCCTCCTGCAGGCTGTAAGTGTTTTTCAGCAAATAAAGCCTTTTTCCTAAAACCAATCATAACTTTCGTTACATATCCTCTCGGTTTTTAGATCCGGATTGGTCAACCCCACTACTGTTTCCGTACGATTTTACTCCCCGGTCAGTTTCGTGTGTCTCAAAAATTAGTTCGTTTTCTGCCTTTGTGTAGTTCTGTGCTGTGAAAAAGTTAAAAGGTAAATATAATACATATATTTTTATATTTAAAGTATTCTTATAATCATGAGGCGTAAAAAAAACATTAAACCATTAAATATGTAAAAAAAAAAATATAAATTTAAATATTAGATTTAAAGATTGTAAATGTACAAATAAATGAAGCTAACGATGTAAGCTAGTAACCATGGTTTAATTTTAGGGACACATATTTACTTAGGGTTATTTTATATTTTTTTTGTGGGTTAGTTAATTAAGGAATCAAACCAGTTTTTTTAAAATTAAAAATATAGAAGCAGCAAAAGTTATCTCAAAATCAAAATAATAAAAAAATATTTTTGTACTAAGTCTTTTCAATCTTTGTTTTGCTTTGTTAAATAATTTTAAGTATATTTTTGTTTAATATATAAATTAATTATCTTGTATTTTAAAAATTTTCTTAAAAATAAATGGATAACCCTATTTTATAATTTTCGTATTAAATTTTAAATTTATAAAAAAACTTAAAACTTGAATTTAAAAATATAAAAGCATATATAAATATCTTTAATTTAAATTACTTTAACAATAATTAAAAAAAAAGAATAAACTAAAATTAATTAACATCAATTAAACTGCCTCATAGTTTTTGATATATTCCTAATTCCTAGTTAAGTTAGTTGTAGTTAGTTTTGATAATGCTGTAGTTAGTTTTGAGTATTCAACTCAGCAGCATAGAATTTTACGGAAATGATACCATCCGCATACCACCTGTGTTTCTGCTAAGAGCTTGAAAACATTGATGCATCTGACTGCAATGTTTTATTTTAATTTTAATTTATATACACAAATTAGTACACTCCACTGTGTACCCATATAATAGTTGGTTTCATGTGGAATCAACAAACTGTGATGTGGTAGCATAACTGGTTTCAAACTGAAGGTTTGAATTTAACAAAATTATCTTGTATATGATCCATAAATGGATTTCTCCACTGGATATTGGATTCCGTGAGCTGAATACCTTTGTACCTTCACTTGCAATTCCACAAGCGAGAGTTCTTTCAAGGACTCGTTGTTCAGCATCTGACCTCGTCAAGAGAAACTTTTCTAGTTAGAAAGTTATAAACCCCCTTTATTAATGTGTCTTCCGTAGTTAGCCATAGTTTTACAGAAGGTTTCTAGTTTTATCCTAAAAACTCAGTGGTGGAGGCGATCGCGATATCAAGCGAAAACTACTAATAAAGCCGTTTTTGGCTTATAGGGGCCGATTTTCTCGAGGGTGCCATTAAGTATTAAGGTACTGTTAGATTACAGTACCAGGTAAGTATTGAAGTGTTTTTTTCCTCATTTAGCTACGTCAAGGAGGATCACTTAACATCGGTGAATGACCGAGAAGTCATTTCAAATTTAAAACATAATCTTTAAATTTAATAATTTTTAACAACTTTTAATGCCCCGATATTGTATTACATGTTGGAGTTTCCCTGGGTAATTTTATTCTAAATTTTTTTTCTAATAAATCTGTATATTGTATTACACAAGTATTGACCCGTACACATAAGAACGATTAGAAAATAAGATGTTCTGTTTAGAAATTTTTTTACCTTGCCAAATAGTATATGGTGTAACATGATGGATTATATTGCTTTATAGACACAAATGGCCTAGTCGTTCGAGAAAATGCTAAGCCAGGATTTAATTTTGACAGTGATATATGTTCGGTTCGCTTTATTTGGTGTGTAGCATCATGTTTTGCTCCATATTGCACACTTTTTTACATTTGTTAAAGTTAGGTACTATTTCTGTCGGTAGGTGCCAGGTGCTTCCGTTCTTATCGTTCGGTTTTAATCTCTAGTGTATCCGAGAAAGGCATTCCGAGCATTTTCGTACCACGTGTTGTCCGCATCTACCGTCGTTCGGATGTATCTGTGCTAATGCCACCGCCATGATTTTTTATGTGTTACTAGTGTAACCGAATGTCACACTATTATAAGTGCTTGAATATTCAGACGGTCCCAGAAACTGACTGCCGCGCGGAGCGCTACAGTCATGTAGTCAAACGTGCCTCCCGACTACTTTGAAGTGGAATCGCCGGAGGGGTATTTAAGCAGCCACACTAAACCACGAGTCGCACTCGCCATCCAACTCCCGTAAGAAGAAGAAAAAACAAAATAACAAGCAAAAATAAAAAAGCCCAGCCAAGACTGGATTCACCATGCCTGGTCGACGCTAACAAAGCGGGCGCACATTTTCGGATCACTCAGCTTTCGCTTACCCGGCCGCCGATGGAAGCCCATGCGTCCCCAAAGGCACCACCGTGAAGAGTGAGTTCAGCGTAGGACCGAAGAGAATCGCCTTCCACGGTCCTACGAAGTCTCTTCGGACGCGAAGAGAACTGCAGTGGTGACTTAACTGGGAGAGCTAGGGCTGAACCCGGTAGCCAAACCGTCACTCTTTGGGATCCGCTCTCAGTACGCCGGCTCACCGCTTCTGACCTCAAACAACGGCCATTTTCAGGGCCAACAAAAAAGTCAAATGGCCCTTCTCAGGACTACATATCCACTTCGTACAACGGTCTCTTTCAGGACCCCAAATAAATAAACAGCGCTTTTCAGGTCCACCAATCTCACAAGCAAAGTTTAGCCACGTGTTGACATTAGCTTGGCCATAATTAAAATGTATGAAATGAAACCTGTCATATTTAGTATGTTTAATTAACTTTTATAACTCGTTTGGTTTTTCAATTTTTGTCTACTCTTTTTACAAGTGTTTAGAGTTATCGACCAGTAAATGAGTGATATAATTTTCGAGTTATGGACCAGTAGATGAGAAGTCTTAACGTTTCGAGTTATAGGCTAGAATACTGTGTCTACAAAGTGATGTACTCGTATTTCCAGGGGATAATAATCATATATACTGATTCAGTCTGGAAACAATAGGAATTAAAATGCAAGACTGATGTATATATTTACATATTTGTATTGTCAGTCATCAATGATGTTTAAGATGAGCATTTACGGCGAACATCGCTGGTATTCTCGAGCTGTCATGCAACAGGATATTACAACCCAACTCAAACCAAATAACCGCTCAATGTTGGATGCGCAAAAATCTAGTTTGACCATGAACGACCGTGAAGCCATCCAGTACATATTTTAATTGTAGGATTGGTGAGCATCAAATACTACCGAAACAAATTCTCAATTCAAAAAAATTAATAAATAACTGCAGAGTATCAAAAGATACAATTATAAACAGTAAGGGTAGAAAATTGTTAGATATGTGCGAGAACATTAACTTGGTGGTTCTGAATTGTAGAGTGAAGGGGGATGCGAATGGTGAATTTACGTTTGTAAGTACTGTGGGTGAGTTGGTGAATGATTTGTGTTGTGTGTCATGGGATATAGTGAATCTTGTTAGTACTTTGAAAGTGGGGCAAGTAATCTACTCAGACTACAAGACTTTGGAGATGGAAATTATATCATCGCAGTGTGTGCCGGATGTTGTTGATCTGGCACTTTTACCTAAGCTTTATTGGATCAAATTGGGGAAGGAAAAATATGAGGCTTACATCCGGCGGAATATTGAGATAATATGTCCGTTACCCAGGGATACAGTTGAAGCAAGTAATAAAATACTTAGCTTGATTAAGGAAGCAGCTGATAATAGGTCAGTTAGGGAGAAAATAAAATTTTTAAAAAGGAGTAGTATTACTGGGAGTGTGAGAGGGCTAGGGCGAGGAGTTTTAAACAATTAAATTTGTATAGGCAATGTAATAATGCGGTAACAAAAAATGCGTATTTGCAGTCGAAAAATTTCATACCAAGCTGTGTAAAAATAAGAAACTTCAATTTTATAGGCAGGCAGCGAAGAAAATTGGTACAGTTAGGGATTCAGGATCATTATGGGGACTTGTGAAAATTTTTAGGAACAATCCTTTTAAAATGTCAACGAGAACTTCGCCGTAGGCTTGGTGACGTCACTTCAGTGATTTGTTAGGTGAATTTACAGCTGCATAACCGATGGCGTATGCAATACCGTATATGGTGGACAAAATGCTTAATAGTGAGATTAAATGGGGTGAGCTGCAGATGGTTTTGGGTAGAGCGGAAGAATATAAGGCACCTGGTCCGGACGGTACTACGGTAGACCTTTTTAAGAATGCACCACGGGAAGTACTGAATTTAGTTCTGGAGGTATTTAATAATATTTTAACGCTATTATCGGTGCCACAGAATTTTCGGGAATCGGGGGTGATTTTTCCGATTTATAGAAAAAAGGCAATATGGCTGAGGTAAGAAATTATAGAGGGATTTCGTTTATAAATGCAATCGCTAAGTTATTTTCGGGTGAGATGTTAAGTAGATCAGAGAGTTAAATATATAAAAATGGCGTGTTATCCGATTATCAGGCTGGCATTAGGAAGGGTTATTCCGCGGTTGACAATATATTTAATCTCTACAGCATAGTCAAATTGAAATTAATGGGTAGGCGTAAGAGTGTTTACTGAGTCTTTGTAGATTTACGAGCAGCTTTTGATCGAGTAGATAGAGAAGCGTTAATTTATAAATTGTATGAATTGGGGCTGTCTTATCAATTTGTACGTATGATAGCGGAACTATAAGGATACAAATGCGGGGGTATGGTGTAATAATATGATTAAGGAATTTTTTGATACCTTAAGTGGATTAAAACAAGCATGTCATTTGTCTCCTATATTATTTTCTATTTTTGTAAATGACATTAGTGATTTTCTGGGGGAGGGAATATGGTTAGGAGATATTAATGTTAAGATATCATTGTACGCGGGTGATATAGGTTTTTTGCATCCACGCCAAAGGATTTACAAAAAATGACATTGAACCAAAAAAATTAGTGTCATCGTTGGAGACTAGAAATTAATACCCAAAAATCAAAAATTTTGGTGTTTAAGAAAGGGGGTCGTTTAGCGGCTTGTGAGAAATGGTTTCTACGGAATGAGGAGATTAAAGTAGTAGTAGAGGTATAAATATTTAGGAGTTACGTTAACTAAAGTTTGTCGTTCACTGAGTAATGATAAAGAAAAATCAGCGATTGGTAAGTTTGGTCTAAATGGTGTGTGGAAAAATATTATTAAGGAGGAAGTTTTAATATAGGCTAAGTTGAAAATTTTTTGGGCGGTGAGAAGGACAGTAGCTACCTACGATGCTCAGATCTGGGGCTTTTGGCAATATGATTGTTTGGAGGAAGTGATGCGATTTTTCGTCAAAAAATTACTTGCTTTACCAAGAGCCACTCTAAATTATATAATTTATTTAGGAATAAATGTTGAAATGCCCTTTTAACATATGTTTTAATTATGTAGTGAGAGAGTTGGAGTTGCCCCGGCATAGATTACTGCGTATGTTAGCTGATATAATGATTGAGAGTGAAACTGGTTGGTATAGAGAGAGTGGTTGCGATTGATTGACTTTTTTTTTCTTTTTTTTTTTTTTTGTTTAATGTCCGACTGTTCTGCAATTACTGCTAATGCAGACGGTGAATGATGAAATGACTTTTTGTAACGTATGAAAATATGCCGGGCCTGAATGGGATTCGAACCCAAGACCGCATGATGAGAGGCGAGCACGTTACCAACTGCGCCAATGCGGCCGGCAGTTGGCGCAGTTTAATTTAATTTTATCAATTTAATTTTAATTGATTGACTGGTATGGGTGTGGTTTAAGTAGTGAAATGCATGGAGTGAGAAGGTGGACGGTAGAGCTGGAAAGTATATTGTAATTTGCTAAAAACAATTTTATGAAGATGTTTTACGGCGAACTTCAGATGCGCAGTATCATAGTCTGTTTAGTCGGTTGGAGCACGACTTCGAAGAAAATAATTTTTTAAATCTGGGTTTAGATAGGTGTATTACGGGATTAATTTTTCAGGTAAGAGTAGTGCGTAGCTAGAGCGTACTGCTCACATCGTTAGAGAGGATGGCCTAGAAGACATAAAAAGCCTAATTTAAGCTCTCTGGCATTATAAAAGCCAATATGAGGTCTGTTACATACATTTTAATAAACTTACCATATGTAAAATAGTCATTTTTCATAACATACAATTAAGTCCTGTAGTACAAAAATAAATTTCTGTACTTAAACGTAAGACCATTATAATGTAACTTCACTGGAGGTCTCCTTCGTACTCCTAGATAATTGCATCTGATTACAGCTGCATAGTAACAATATTTCTAAGAAGGTACGTTTTATAAGCTGTCACTCGTTAAAAGGCCTTAATGAAAATAACTTACACAAAGTTATTTTTGTACAAAGCGAGAGTCGCACAATTCAAGCGTTCATATCATGTCTCTTAGACTATATGAATCAAAGGTTTTTATGTACCTAATAAAATATACTTAAAAGAAGGAATATGTAACTGAAATTATGAAGTAATAAATGTACTCCCTTTTTATCTCGCGCGCTGTTTTATAATGTAAAATTACTAGTTAAACAAGTACCTTTAAACATATGTTTTACGACCTCAGTATCGTTGTATAATGTACTTCATTCAACGAATATTTTGCTTCGTTCTCAAGTGTTTATCTCACGCATTTTAAGTTTATACGTTAAGGAAAATGGTTATTTAATTTCAAACAAAACTATTGTAGACAAACTCTTTTAACAGATGAATTCTCATTTTACAACGAAGTTTTATGTTAATGTGGTAGGTGGGATCAGTCTCCATCCAATAAGAATAACTTGTCTACTAAGAAGGAGGCGGTCAAACGTGGGGGGTTACTGGTTGAACTTACGTGAAAAAACACGGCTGGATACATTATCATAGAAATTTTTTTTATAATACTAGTATCAAATATATTTTTATGAATCAAATTACACACAAATTTTATTTTTTCATTTATTTTTGCGTCTTTCACTCATGATAAAAAAAAATTTCTATCATTAAGATTCAACTATAAAGCAGTGTTCTTTTCATCGTTTTATGAATCATCAGTTAGGAATAGTTGTGTGTTTACATGTGCGCGTGCGTACGTTCTATCACAGACGCGTTTCTCCTATAAAACCATTCTCCCCACTACTTCACAACTGGTTATCCTCCTCTTGTCCACATTTGTAGAGAGAGATCGAGGGAGTCCGAAAACACATACTACCCGTACTACTAGTACTCACCCAGACTCCAAGCCTAAAATTAGCGTAATTTAGTATTCTGTTCTGTGTAGATGTAAACTAACGATTGATATATAAACACAGCTTTATTATCAATAAATGATGTAACGAAATTTCTTACTCATTTATACTTTTAGCTTGTGACTGATTAATTGTGTTGTTGGAAAAAGTAGTACCTACAATTCTATTAGGTACAATAAAAGATTGATTTTATAAGAATTGCCCAAAATCTAAACAATACATAGGCCTATAGGTAGTACGGTTTGAAGTGGCAAATATATTCAAATATACAATATAAAGTCAATGATTACCTCACTGATATATTCTTAAATCGTAAATTGAGAATGTACATTATAAAGACTCCAGTAACAATTTTATCAATATCAGCAATGGTAACGGTTGTAGCTAAACAAAAAAAGGCTTTCAAGCCTATAACGTGGACAAAACTGTTGACACCTAATACATTCTAAATTAGTAGTAAGTAGTCTACTTTCTCAAAAAAAAAATATATATATTATAAACAAATTATTGTGTGAAAATTTACACAAAATTTAAATAAACAATAAGTCACAAATAATTTCATCCGCGATAAGAAGGCTGCATCAGGTGAATCAAAATAATAATTGCAAACAAACAAAATTTTAAAAAATAAGAGTAATCCAAAAAACGGTACCAACAAATTTATTATGCACTTTCTAATATTTAGTATCAAGAAAACATAATTGATTATAAAAAATAACAAAAAATTATAGCGTACAAATTTACAAAATAAAATATGACCAAATAAACAATAAGTCGCAAATAATTCATCAATATTTTCTTGAAAATAAAAAAAAAATAAAAATGTTAACATTCTAATTAACAGACATATATATGTGCCAAATAAGCAATAAGTCGTAATAAATTCATCCCTGATGAGACCGCAACAGATGAATCAAAATAAAATTTACGAATAGGCTGTAGTCTAAGATTTACTTTATTTTGCACCGATAAATGTATTATATTTTGTTAGACATAGGAACAAGAAAATATTATAATTGAACAAAAAAATAACATAAAATTGTAGCGTACAAATTTACAGAATAAAAATGACCAATTTCATTCCCAATAACAGCATGAGGTGGATAAAATTAACAAATGCCGACAAACAAAATTACAAGTACGTTATCTTAGATAATTGTACCAACAAATGAACGACATTTATTTTTGATAGTTTGAATCAATAAAATATTTTCTTGAAAATCAAATATAACAAAATACGATAACATACTAATTTACAGATGTATATGATGTATATTTTTTAACATTTTCATCAAATCGGTTAACCGGAAGTAGTAGTTTATTAGTGTAATTTTTCACTTTTTTGCGATTTTCTCAAAAACGGGTCCTACGATTTTTTTAAAAATCGTCTGGTTTACTAAATTCTTTATGCTCTACAAGACAGGGTAGGCGCAATGTCTACTGAAATTCTTGGAGAGGCTGTTTTCACGTAAAAAAATTGTTTTTTTACGATATGCATTTTAGCGCAAAATGTTTTATAATAAAAGTTGTAGAGAATTAAAAAAACTAAAACTTTAATTTAAACATATTTTTTGTACAACGCTTATTTTAGTGGTATTTAGCGATTTTCGGTTTTTTTCTCACAAAAACGTGTGAAACATGGATTTATTTAAGATTTCGGCCTTAGTATGCATTTTACGACAAAAGTGTATAACAAAATTTATAGGAAATTGAAAGATCTACAACTTTTGTTTAAAGCATTTTTCTTTACAAATCCTAGTTTAGCGTGATTTAGAGTGATTTTCCGTATTTCTAAGCCAAAGTGAGGTTAGTTTTTTGTTTATTTCTAATGTTTTATTGCTAGTATTAGGTTATATTGTTCATTATTTGCATTGATAAGAAAAAGTCGTGTGTTTCAAACCAGATTTTTTGTTTTTAAGTTGACATATATAGGACCTACCCACCGGGTTGATCTAGAGGTAAAGTCGTCGCCAAAATCAGCGGTTTAATAGCTGTGATTTTCGGAGACGAAGTTTCCTGGTTCAAATCCCAGTAAAGGTAGTTACTTTTATACGGATTTGGCTACTAGACAGTGGTTACCTTTGTACTTTGATGGTTGGGGTTCAATTAACCATACTCTCTCAGGAATAGTCGACCTGTGTCTGCACAAGATTGCACCTCATTTACACGTCATACATATCATCCTCATTTCTTTGGGTCAAAGGGTTGCTTATTGTTCTGAATTGAACAGATTGCAACGTACACAAATTAGGGATAAAAAAAAAAGTTGACATATGGACCTACGGTTCCCAAATTTACGGTTCAACCAAACCCTCTTACTTGCAACGAATTCGAGCATTCCAGTCAAAAATATTACGCCTTATAGCGAAAGCACCTCTTTACGTTAGTAACAAAACCTTACATATAGATTTGAAAACACCACTTGTACAAAATTC
Source organism: Catonia carolina (assembly GCA_035578175.1). NCBI lineage: Eukaryota > Metazoa > Arthropoda > Insecta > Hemiptera > Achilidae > Catonia > Catonia carolina. Next base: position 10,429,160 of record JAQMRL010000004.1, read on the forward strand.
CATCAAATACCTATACAAACGCTTTCACGACAATTCTCACGGACACGAGAAACCACTGATGCGTTCACTTTCCACCTTCCATTTTCCTGATAATCCCCCTAGACGGCTTAAAAGACACTGGAGCAGAGACCGGCTAATTTGATACACAAATTTCATTGTTGGGGAGGCAGTGATGGGGGCCCTACCCCTCTCATGCCTATCATGTCATTTACATTATTATCATAATCATCACATTTGCTTGTTGTAAAACTTGTTGTAAATTACAATATTTGACACATAAGGAACATTTTCTCAGCCAACTGTAAATGGATTTTAATAAAAATTTTGCACAGCCTTTTATAACATAATTTCAATGTACTGATTTAATATTAAGGTAAAATAATGAATTTGAATATTTATTTTTCACTTCAGAACCAAAAAATTATGATTTTCAAAATAGGTAATTTCAAAAAATGTTTTCTTACTTTTTAACATTATATATGAAGATGCTACTAACTCGGGAGGTGTAGAATAGACTGAAAATACCACAAAAAATTGGACAAGATAAATCTAATAATTTTTGAGAAAATGTTCCTTACATTTACATTATTAAGATAGGCATTTTGGGTACCCATAACGATAACGTACCAATAAATGAACGACAAATCTTGTTGGATTTCAAATCAACAGAACATTACCGTGACAGTAAAAACCGATATTAAAAATAAGTAGGCTATACAAATTTAAATTGTAGAATACATTTACATTACATTTACTTTACCAAAATAAAACGAAAATTCACACACAAAATTAAAAACACAGTAAAATAAGTTCGGACTACATAAACTTTTACACACTAAATTATGACGGATAGAAAATATTTTTCTGCCCGATGACTGCACCAGGTTGGTAAAAATGTAATAAACAAACAAAAGTACAAAAAAAATAGGTATCTTATAGCTATAGAACCAACAAATGAACGACATTTATTTTGTTGGTTTTAGTCAACAGAACATTATCGTGCGAATAAAAAATAACATAGAATACAAATTTACAGAATAGAAGTTGACCAAAATAAAAGTAAAAATAACAAACAAAATTACAAACACACTAAAATAAGTTTGGACTGCATAAAATTTTACACACTAAGTTATGACGAAACTTATAAATTATGACGAATAAAAAATATTTTTCTACCCGATGACTGCACCAGGTTGATAAAAATGTAATAAACAAACAAAAGTACAAAAATTAGGTATCTTACTGTTATAGAACCAACAAATGAACGACATTTATTTTATTGGTTTCAGTCAACAGAACATTATCGTGCAAAAAATTAAATTCAAAATTAGAATACCAATTTTTAGAATGGAAGTTGACCAAAATAAAAATAAAATTAACACACAAAATTATAAACACAGTAAAATAAGTTAGGACTAGAAAAATGTACACACTAAATTATGACGAAATTTACAAGAAGTAAAAATAATTTTCTGCCTGATGCAGTCATCAGGTGGATAAAATGTAATAAACAAACAAAACAACAAATAAGGTATCTTATAACTATAGCATTGTTATTTACGTGATACTCGCTCTTTCCGTTTCCGTAGTTCGTCTTGTGCGGCGGTTATCCATGGAGGATTTCGAATTGGTGAATTTTTTTTTTTTTTTTTTTTTGTTTAACGTCCGACTGTTTTGCAAATTGCTGCTAATGCAGACGGTAAAATTTCACCAATTTCGAATTGGTGAAGAACGAGTATGACGTGGGTCAACTAATTCGGGCAAAATACAGTCTTTGTAAAATTTTTTTACGTTTGACTATTTCTTTTTTCCAAAATAGGTCGTTTCTTAATATTTTTATTATTTCAAGCCCCTTTGGAGACCACACACATAAAAGGCAATATTCGCGTTTTGCTATGTGGAGCTGACCCTGGAACTGGTAATGATAGTCGTGCTTCTGATTAATTTCTACGATATCATCCTTCACACGAAGAAACTCCAGCATTCCTGATTTAGCAGCGTCTTTAGGATATTGGTCACGTATTTTATAAGGGCATTTAATTTCTATGATCCCTTTCCCATCTTGAATAATTCCATCCGGAGTTGTAGCCAAGTATGGAAAAACATTAAAACTCATTAATCTGACCATATTGTGTTGCCTCGGTGAAAGCTCCACTTCCGTACAGCAATTTGCTAACAAGAGATTGGCAACTTGTGTGGGGCCTAACATTTACAGACTGCCCCGAACGAAGAAGAACAGATCCGTTTTCGGCGCTCTTCAAGCCACTCTGCTGAGTGACACTGAAGAATCGTCCTTTCTGCAAGTTGCTGGCGTTGATTTCCATCGATATTAAGACTATTCAGAAAGCGGTTTCGTTCCTCTTCATACTGACTCGGTGATAAGTCAGGGCGCTTTGAATTACGGCCGTAATGCATATCCGTCTGCGACGTTTTAGTCAAAAATAAAACAAGGCGGGTTTTTTGTTTTCTTTTCCTTCTTTCCCTGTCTTGTTCTACCTTCTTCTTTCTTTTCAAGAGGGTATTTCTTGAAAACATTCCTGGGCTGCAGCCCAGCAATGTCTTATGTAGTTTATAATGCCCCATCCCTGAATTGTGTTGCACCACCGCTCCTTGACACCTCGCCTCGTAGCTTCTAGCCTTAGTGAAGTTAATTATTTTCCCACCAGTGAATTTTCCCACGGCGTGGTTGTAGTGCTCGGCAAAGTTTCTGTCAACATCTTCTAAAAGGCTGCAGGAATTCAAGCTGAGATAGCGAGTTGCTTCTTCTATGAGTTGAAATAACCCACAAGCCTTCAGGTCGGGCACCAAATTCGACTGGATCCTTTAATTGGTTCCATCGCAAAAATAACCAATGGTAGAACAAATCTGGTGGTTTCCAAATACATGGTTAGGTCCATTTAAAATATCTTCTTGGAGAAGTTCAACCCTGTTGTGGCTATTTTCGGATTTCTGATATTTAATTGCTTTAGTTACAGCATACCGAAATCTGTGTAGGTTATCTCCTATTTTTGTCCTTAAAATAATAGGATATAGTCTGTTGTCGCTAGTCTGTACTATTTCTCTAATTTTGTTACAATAATTCCTAAGCAGATAGTTACGGAACTCTATTTTTTGAACGGTTAAATGTCTATAAAGTCTTCTGTCTAAAATAGTTTTATACACGCTGCTGTCACCATCGCGATTAATCGATAGTAGCGGGCGCCATACATTTCTTCACTGCACTGAAATCCTTCGCTTATTATTGCAGCTCCCATACTTGTAGAACTCTGGTTAGTTCCCCAGTTCTTGTAACAGGTATGGTTTCGAACTGATTTACCAGTCCTTTCTCCCCGGATACATAAAGTGCAGTACTTGTTCTTCACTCCAATGAAGAGCATTTTTTTGTGTAAAATCCGACGATCGCGGCCTAGAAAGTAAACATTAACTAAGTATATTTTATTTTGGCAATTATTACTGAACTGTTTTCGGTGTCAAATGTAAGAAATAATTACTGAATAAATTATGAATTATTTTGAAACTAACAATCTAATCCAGACAAGCGAAATCTCCTTTATTTGATAAAAAAACAGAGAGGGAAATATAAAAATATTACAGATCAACTGTCACCAGAGGTAGATTATCTCAAACTTGCAAACATTTACATGATAGCAAACTAAAGAAATAAATATACGTAACAGTATAATATTATTGTGTAAATATTATTACGTGTAAGTCTAATACGTAAGTATTATGTGTAGTACATGTGTCAGTAAAAAACTATTATGTGCAAATTGTTTTGCATGCTTAAATGAATGATTTTTTGTTTTTATTTAAAAAAAATATGATCATGTACATTAAAACGTCTAGATTGTGGGAAAATTTTTAAAAAAATTAAGTTACAATTTTTAGGCCCTTTTTCAAAAAAAACTGTATGTTGCAGATCTGCAACAACATGCACACGGAGTTATTTTTATCCAAAAGGATCTCAATTTATCAAAATAATAAAACAATAGTAAACATTTGTAATACTATATAATACTGTAAACTTACCTCAATATATTTAGTACTTTTTCTTTTCTACAGGGTATTATGTGTAATTGAAGATGTTTTTTATAATATTTATGTTAAAATAATCGACGTCTACTAAGACTATTATAACTAAATTCAATTATCACTAAATTCACTAGTCACTTTTCACTGAAGTTCTTATGTATGTCACAAAGTTATTGTTTTAAAAAACACTGCTTATAACTTACAGAAAATTGTTACTTATTACATAAAATGATAAATCAATTGTAAAATAAAGATAATTATAAACATAACTGACAGTTCCACACAAAAAAAAGAATAGTCATTCCAATAATCACTAAGAATAAACAAAAACTACTACTTATGGAATTCCATAAAACAATTATTTGTCTATTATAACAGAGTGCAACACCACACTTCACACACATTGTTTGTGAAAAACCTGTACATCCAGGTTTCTTACATCGAGTTCGTTTGTCCCATGAAGGCCAGTGGCCAATGTTATCGGTTCTTACATCTTTCGATGGTATGTGCTGTGTAGGTCCCCTGTCCTTCTTCGCTTGTATCTCTTGTTCAATATTACTTGTACTGGGCCTTCCTCGTTTTACAGTTTCAAAACTCATAATTTGACACAAAGTTTCAGCAAGCTCACTGCGAAAGTCTGGCATGTTTAATTTTTTTTTCTTGAACTCCCTTCATCTGATTAATTTTTCGGTACAGTTGCCACGCATTGATTATTGACATGTCTATTAGGTGATACACAATTCGTAAGTACCATTTTCAACTTTTAACTCGTATATGGAACCGACCAATGTGACTGTCCATGTTGTTTACACCACCCATACTGTTATTATACTCTGTAACAGCTCGTGGACAAGGAATATTAATATTTGCTTTCGTTTTTTTATCATACCTTTTGATTAATGTAGAAGGTTCACTGCCTACATATGTGGACAAGAAACTAACAACTCTATTGTCTTTCCACACTGTAGCAGATAGATCAACATCTTCACATGTGGTGACAAGCTCCTCAAATGTACCACGAGGCACACTACTTTTCATCAAGTCTTTTTTATCTGGTAATTTGCAGTTAGGCAATCTGTTTTGTAAGACTGTTCCAAGGGAGTATATTCCTTTCTTTGCCAGATATGTCTGTAAAAGAATTGATGAGTAAAAATTGTCAAAATAGACAATATGGTTGACATTATGTGGTACTATCCGACATAGTCTTACAACTGTGTTACCAACAACACCGACATCTTCTTCATCTGGAAGCCTATTAGCAATACTTTTACCCGAGTTTACCGATTTCAAAATTATATGCATAGCCTGCTGTGTTGCAAAGCACAAATAATTTGAAACCCCATTTGTGGGGTTTGTTTGAAACATACTGTTTCATGAAATGTTGGATTTTGGTAGCACACATTTGTTCATCAATGGACAACCGTTGCTCCAATGGTACCTTCGCAAACCTCTTATTTAGGTGGTCAATGAAAGGTCTGATCTTATGCAACCTATCATGATGTGGGTCAGTTTGTGGCAAATGGTCTTCATTGTTATTAAAGTGTAGAAATTGCCTTATCTTTTCAAATCTGTTCACCGTCATAGCATTTTTATATTTTCAAATCCGTATTTACCCCAATAAGACCTTACACTTGGATAGTGATAAATAGACATGAAAATCAGTATCCCCATAATTTTTTTTATTTCTAAGACTGAAGTATTCACTGGATTACTAGCATCTCTTTGTACGGAATAGAGATTTGTCTCGTACACAATTTTTTCTATGAAATCATCAGTCAGAAAAAATGTAAAAAATTTGTAAGGGGTGTCAAGTTCTAATATTTCAGGATTGTAGTAAAAATTTCCAGTAAATAATAGCTGGTGATCATTTAATTGTAAATGTTTTTTCTTCCACACTAAATTTCTAATGCTGGTTTTTCTGTCTGACAGTAATCGCGAGCTTGAATCGGGTGCTGACTGACTTATCAGTTCAGAAGTGGAAGGTTGGGAATTTTCTGGTTCTACGATATTTATGGGTTCTGACTCAATATCTACCACATTTTCATCAATATTAGCAATATCTGAAGGCTTTATAACATACGCATCATTTAATTCTAAAGTTTCTAAACTATCTTCGTCATCTACTACATTATCCTCAGAGTCATAGCCGTCCTCAATAATATAATTTAAATAGTCTTCTAATTCATTATCATTTAAAATTCTATTTCTAAAGTTTTCTGTAGACATATTTGTTATTTATAAATTAATATACTAACTTAAACACGAATCAATAAAAATTATTAGAACAAAAATAAAACACGTGTCTGTACAATAACTATTTATAGGTTATGCGAGGTTAGGATACTGCTAGTTACCGGTCACGCATGATGTTGCAGAAATATCACAAACCGAAATACTTTTTATTTACATTATTAACGACTCTTTTTGATGCACTTAAACACTAAACGTTTATAATTAACCTATATTAAAAGTACTGCTATTTTTAAACACTATAATCATTACATAAACAAAAGTAATTACGCCAACTTTCCGAACGAATCGACTCATCGAACTACGATCAAAAGCAACATGCGATAAGTTCGATTTCTGACCAACAACATAATCTAGTGAGCAGTTACTGTACTAGAAACTAAGAAGGTTTGTAACAGAAGTACAACAGTATGCAGTCGGGACATATACCAACTAAATAACGAAAATACAGTAACGAAAACGGTATGTTGCTCTGCAACACCATGCATTTAAGGGTTAAAGGTACTGTATAACTGCTTAACAAAAACAATGATGTAGGTCTTAAGTTTCTAATCACCCAGAACATGACAAAATATTTCAAAAACAAATCCTACTGAACCCTCACACTTTTACATTTTGCGATATCTGGCCCTAGGACGCACAATTTGAAAGCTCTTTAAAGAAGTAAACTTGTTTTTCATAGTTTGGTTACAGGGGACGTCGCGGAAACTTGTCTTTCTATAAACTGTAAACACAGTGGCCAAAATTACACAAAAATCTTTTGAAATATTCAATTTGAATAGGAACTTGTGGTCATAGTTTGAAATTTTACTGTTCGCGAGAGTTATGAAATTGAATTAAATCTTGACAAAGATATGGCATGTAAAAAGTGTTCATCAGAAGTCTTTGTTTATAAAATAGAGTTTACATACCACTCCAGAAAGTGAGCTATAGTTTGTCCTGTAGGCTCGCTTCGTCCAACACCCATCAGCTACGACTGTCAGAAGAGGAACTCCGTCTGTATCAACTTCTCCCCTTTTTACTGCTTCTTCTTTTTCGGCTTCAGCAGCAGCCGCCATTTCTTGTTGGGCCGATTGCTTCCATCCGTCAGCAATTTTTTCGTGATACTTTTGATAGGTACCGTAACTCATGCACGGTATATCCAACGCCGATACGATTTCTTCAAGCTGAGCATGACCACCTCCTGTACTTATCGTCTCTGAAACAGCTACAGTGTTGACATCCATTGTAACCTGATTTATATTATTGGTCCAAAGCCTTTTTTCCAAGCCGCACATTGTACACTTCATGGTGAAACACGAACATAAACCACATTTTAATTCTTTAAGTGGCACCATATCTTTAATCCCACAATGAAAGAGAGGATGGTCGTCCATAGCTTTAATTTGGCTGATAAAGAATCCAACGTCCACTATTAATCTGCCTGTCAGTTCAATAAAAGAAGGTATGTTCTCGTTACCGCCAGAAGCATCAAAGGAGGATTGGTCGTTTCCAGCCATTTTTTTACATCTGAAATAATATTAGAAAACAACAAAATTATATAATACTCATTAAAGTAATACTGTTTGGATTAGAGTGTTGCTTACATTAATTTTTCATAAATAAAATAGGCGTAAGTTTAGTTTCGTATTTAAATCTCTAAATTAGGAAGACTGGAGTCTTATAACAACCTTACAAACCCAAACGAATTTTATAAAACCTTCCATAACATATATAATGTGTTCGACTTTTTTGGGGTTGCAATTTTAAAGTTTTCTTTTGCAACACCATCAAAACGGATTTCGTTGACAAATTTTTATTAGAACCACATTACACTTATCCCCGCCATTAAGGGCACTTTTTCAAATTTTAGATCGGGGTCCTACAGGGGTTGCTATCTTTATCTAAAAGTAATGAAAATTTTTAATTTTTAGAATATAAAAATTCTGTTAACGGTATGTTGTTTGGCGTAAAAATAACACAAAAATTTGATAACCCAAAAATTTTCAATTGGCACCCTTTTCCCTGCAGTAGGGGTTGTTTTTTGTTCCCTCCTAAACGGTGCAGCGTAGCGAAAAATTGTACAGAATATTTTTTGTACCCCTTGCAAAGTACTTAGAAACCATATAGCTATCGTTGCCCTTAACTTGCCGGTTCGGTGAGAAAACTCAAAAAACAAAATTTCGGCTTTCTGGGGTTCGCTGTTTGCATGTTGTTATTTCTTTACACCTTCAAAATCGGTTATTTCATCAAATTTTTATCTACAAACAGTTACACGTACCAGTAGCATCACGGGTAATTTTCCAAATTTTAAATCGGGGTCCAACGAGGGTGGCTATTCATATCCAAAAGGTATGAAATGTTTCAATTTCTATAATACAAAAAGTCTTTTAACGGCATGCTTTTTGGCGTTAAAGTTGCATAAAAATTTGGTAACCCGAAAATGTTCAGGTCGCACCCTCTTCCCTGAAGTTGGGTTGTATTTCTTTATCTCCTTAACGGTGAATAATAGGGACAAATGCATGAACCTGTTTTGTGCCTCACAAAAATAATTGTATAATGTTGGTATTTAAAAAATGAATGTAAAAATTCTAATGTGGCAGAACATCTGCTAACGAAAGGGCATACAATAAGCAGTCACGAAAATAATTAGAAATCTTGGAAATATGTCTCGATAGTAACAAATTACGGCAGTTGGAAAAATATTATATATATATATATATATAAATTTAAAAATAAGAAGATAAATTTAATGAACAGCCAGACAGAATTCGATAACGACAAATTATTTCAAATTATTAGTCGCGATAAGAAATAAAACTAGGTACAACTGAATATACAGTCATTCAGCCGAATAACCGCGCGCGGAATGGTTAATGATACAGGGAATAATTGACGTGGTCGTTGACCATAAGGGTTTTAATGTTTTTTGTTATATATGTGTTTAGTGTCTTTTAATTCCGGATGATGTCTCCGTGAGAGGCGAAAGATCTCCAAACAATATAATACTCTGAGGTGAGTTTATATTTAATCTTGTTTTGTTTTGGCTGTTCATTATCATATATGTAGTGGTGCAAACAAAGGAAAATAATGTTCAATAAAATAATATATATATACAGAGTGATTCAATAAGATGGAAACAATTTCAATAAGCTGTATTTCCTGAACTACATTTTATATTTTAATTCTGTAAATTACATTCGAAAGAGAAAGTTTCAAATTTTAATTTACATACATGAAAGTTTATAGATGTTCAACGTGTTCTCCTCCGGCTGCACGTACAATATCTAGACGGTAACTGAACTCATCCTAAACTCTCTGACGCATGTCTTGGGTCACTGAGTTGACTGCAGCTGTGATACGATTCATTAGTTCATTCAAATTGGTGGAAGGAGGTGGTACGTAAACTGCACTTTTCACGAACCCCCACAAGAAAAAGTCACAGGGTGTGAGATCTGGAGACCTCGGTGGCCAAAACTGAAGTGCAGAGTCGTCATTCGCCATGCGACCTATCCATCGTTGACGTATGAGTTCATTTAGGAAACGCCGAACATTGCGATGCCAATGGGGTGGAGCTCCGTCCTGCTGGAAAATGTAATCTCCTGAATCTTCATTCATTTGAGGAAATCCACCCCATTGGCATCGCAATGTTCGGCGTTTCCTAAATGAACCCATACGTCAACGATGGATAGGTCGCATGGCGAATGACGACTCTGCACTTCAGTTTTGGCCACCGAGGTCTCCAGATCTCACACCCTGTGACTTTTTCTTGTGGCCTCAATCTTAAAAAAGTCTATTGTTTTATTGATTGCCATGAAAAAATACAGAAAATCATCAATTGACGCTAAACTAAGCGTTTTACAAAAAAAAGTTTGAACAAAAAATTGTAGGTGCTTGAATGTTCTACGACTTTGATTTATACACTTTTGCCAGAGAATCTTTAACGAGGCAGCAACCCAAAAAAACAACATTTTCTTCTACGAGAGTACAGCCTCCCCAAGAATTTCAGCAAACATGGTGCTTTTCCTATCTTGTAGACGTAGCGTATGTAGGAAATAAGGCTAGATTTATTAACTATTAGTTAAATAATAATTTACTAATTACCTAATTACTTATTAACAATTTTATGTATGTTAATATGATAACCGTACAAAATTATCAAATTGAACTAAACACTACATTCAGAAAATAAAATGTATAAATTAAATAAATGTATTGAAATAAAATGTATGCTTCTGAAGATAATATTTGTTTGTTTATTTGTTTTTTGTTTGTTTTATTGTTAGTATTAATGAGAGGGGAAAGATCGTAAAAGTACTTCCTATCGTAGCAATCCCCATTCAAGGTCACTATGACACATTCACAGTGTTGCTGCCTACATTTATTCATAAGACACGCGCTAAAACGCACGCTTTTAATATTTTTAGGTTAGAAAAAATGGCCACCATTGCAACTTCGTGTATAAGTAAATGATCAACTTTATGAGTAAATTTTTCGGAGCAGCTAGATATAAGATATTCTCTAACAGAGAGCTACACTTACACGTAGATTATACTGGACGGACTAAGTCCCTAGAAATGGGAATATATATATATATATATATATATATATATAGGTATGTTATTTCTTTATAATGAAGCATAACGGCTCGCGCCTAATGCAGTTCAATATTTAAATTAGAAATTGAAACTATGTGACGTTTTCTTTGTAAAAGGAAAACGTAGCCGTAGTCTTTTAATTATTGATATCTGCAATAAAACCAGTTAAAATTTTACTTACGTAATTTCAGTAGGGACATTGCTAATACTATCATAAGTAGAAGCAACAGTAAATGTTTCATTTTGTGGACAATCGTTTGGCCTGAAACCGTAAAATAGTACGTTATAGAAGAATTACTGCACACGCAACTAGGGTCCGAAAATTATTGTATTTTCTTTCGGAGATAAATAACATTACGGCATTCCAATGTAAATAATATTAATTGTAGTGTTGTCCATCTTTAACTGTTGTTTGAAATCACTCTTTTAAATTTTTGTCAACTGATTTAGACCTACTTATTGTTTCAAAAATACCTGGATACTTTTAAGTAGTAATCAGAAACTTCTTAAAATAATAAACATGGATGAATTAGCCGCTACGTATAAATGAATTAGGCGCAACTGTCATATATTTACACAAATCTGAAAAACTGGTACCAATGGATTCCATTTGATCTTTGATGTTGACATTTGATGGACCTCGGTTTGATTACCCTTTCAAGAGCCAGGGACTTAGCTTTTTGCTGCATTTCTTCTAGATTAGCTAAACAGTAGGTAAAAAATTACATTTAGGCACGAGAACATAGCCTACACACCTACATGCACAATTTGTTTGTGAATTGCAACAATTTCTGGTTTTCTCCATCAAAATCGGTAATAAAATGGGATTTTTTAAAATTGCGGGTTTAGTATGGATTTTATGAGAGTGAATTAGGGCGTATAATCAAAGTTATAGGAAATTAAGAAACCTAAAATGTTATTGACAGCCTTTTTTAGTGATTTTCCGTATAAGTTGAACGGAGGTTTATTTTCATTTTGCGTCATTCACTCATGATTAAAATTAGGTTATGTTTTTCATTTTACATTGTTGACTTATGAATAAACATAGGTTATATTATTTATCATTTACACTGGCAAATGAAAGTCGTCTTAGTGTTTCATACCAGTTTTTTATAATATTGAATATGAATATTATGTTATTGAAATGGAATTTTAATTAACATTGTTTGTTTGTAAAACAAACATTTTTATAATTTTGTAACGATGGGTTATTTCATACACAAAAACAAGTAAATGATATTTATACTCACGTCGGTGAATCCGTGTCAATACTGTCAGTAGCAGCAGCAGCAGATTGATCAATTCCTGAAGTTCCTTGACTCCTTAAACAATAAATTTTTATCACATACGTTGCAGAAAAATTCACGGATAAGTATACAAATAAAACTTTACGAAAAATAAATAATTTCTGCCAATTTGATCCAACCGACAGTTGCAATAATTTATGCCTACAAAAGATAATAATTTACGCCCACTGATATGATGTCATTTCTAGATTTACTAGCATTACGCTAGTCTATAAAGTAATTACTATTATAATATTATTTTATCCACTTCTACCAGTAATTATTTTTTAAACGATTACAGTAAATAAAAGTCGACTTACCTCTTTGATGCCCAATATTCCTTCAGAGCGGTGCATTTCTGTTTCAGGGGTTTTCTGCACAGATGAAGTTTTTTACTTTTTTGCCTGCTTTTATCGAATACCGACATGGAGCCATGTCGCTCTCTGCGCTGTCTGATGAGTAACCAGTTCAACTAACTAACGCTGCATAACATAAGAAAAAATCGTGACGTCACACATTTTTTGTACGCGTTTTCCATCAAAACGACTAGGAATTAAAAAAAATAAAAACTAATTTAGAATTCTGTTATTAATTGAAAGTCAGCAAAATTTTCAAATACTTCAATCGATGTTTAATTAAAGAATTAGCATTTAATAGGAAATCCTTCATAAAAAGAAAACACAGTGGAAAATCGATTTTTTAAAAAGTAATTCGTATTTTAAAAAGTCTAGGGCACATGCTGTCCAAAATTCGTCAAGAGAAATGCGTCCGTATTTTTGTGATTTTTGTGCAGCAACTTGACAGAAAATCGCGTTATTACAACGAGCGCTCAGCTGTATAGTTGAACCTTAAAATTAATATAATATTGATATTTTATGTAACATGTAATCGAATTTATCTTTTTTTTTCAAGTTTTTTTAAACGCAATCTTTGTAACTTATTTTAACTGTAGTAATTTTATAGTATTTATAAGTATTTAAGTGAATAAATATTTTGTTCTGCATACTCGTGTATGCGCGGACAGAACTCTTTGTGAAGAAGAGTTTTCGCGTACTTCACAGAGGTACATTATTGATGTAACCAATCACCAAATTACAAGACTGTGAAATTTTTACATTTATCCACCAGTACACTATCGATATGTTGAAAGTGCATTTTACATGAAAAACAACAAACAGTATCGGAACTTTTGTCGAAATAAAAACCACGCTTTGCTATTTCACGAACGTTTGCTGTGTGTTCTGCATAAGTAGACAATCTGTCACGTTCCCGTCTGTAATCGCAAATTAACCATTTTGCGAGGTGAATGCACTTTGAAAGCGAACAACGCATTCTACCATCGCTCTTATGTGTGCCCGTGTTCACGGGACAATTTACTTTATTATCGTTTATCAACCTTGGTATTAAATGTTTACACTCATCCAAATTTACAACAACCACGTCAAGTAATGACTTATAAAAAACCGGTTTTTCAAGTCCTTTTGTGTAGATAATGCTATATTGTTTGAGAATATTTTTCACTGTAGTCAATTTGCATGCAATATCACCTTCTTCCCCAAATAAGTAAGTAAGGGCCTGTACCGGCTTCACACAACTAAGACGATTTGAACCGAGAATACGCTTCGTAAACCAAGTTCATATCACCGTGAAAATTATCGTATGGAAAATAATTGCTGTTTAACACTACGAACGGCGACTGAACTACCATCGCTGTTGAACTGTAAAGGATTGGCGTTTGGGTTTGCTTTCTTTTTTGTATGAAAGGTGACAATCACGTACCTGGCCGTTTCCATGTGTGAAGAAGTCTTCACCGACCACAGATGTTGTTTTGTCTGCGGAAAAGATGGGTATTAGTGCAATGCACATCTCCGAAAAGATATCTGTAAAAGTTCTATCTGATTCGACAAGTCTCAAAAAACCTAACCGTGTAACGTCGTTCACACGGATGTAAGGAATTTCCCAATGTACTTTCAAGGTCAATATGAAATCTTTATTTCCATCTGGCAAAAGGACGGCGTCTTTATCGGTCGGTGCACGTAAAAGTATCAGTTCTTTCTTGACGGGTAAAGTAATTTTAGTGTAATCGTCAAAGACAAGCAGGAGAAATTTTAACGGATAGCAGAATAAAAATTTCCCACTTGTGCTATCTACAGCGATCGAACCAATCGATTTCCAGCGAATATTGTCTCGAACCAGCGATATTTTCGATTCGTCCAAACCGGCATTCGCAAGAGCCTTATCTTTCGCATTTAAGGTTAGATAATTTTTTATTGTGGACGTAATTCCCGGATTCTTCACTCTGTCCAGTTCTATTCCGCTAATCTCGTGCCTGATTTCAACAAAATGAAAAGCGAACGCGTTATTTACAAGTTTTTAGTTGACGTTCGGCGTGTCTGCCTTTTCCAAAAACGTGCCTTCAATGTAGAGGAAGCTTTTACTGGGCAATGTGAATACATCTTGTTGTTGAATAGGGATTCTTATCTCGTCATTATTGTTGTAAGTAGTTGACGCGTACGTTGTGAGAGTGTGATACTCCCAACTTGTAAATACATCACTGAAAAAGGGTTTATCATGAACGTTCAACACTTCCATGACACTTTAAACACCAAAACCTATGGACTTCAGAAAACTGATATTGTGAGGTTTTAACTTGTTCAAGGTCGGCTTACGACTGCCGACGGAGCGCATGTGTTCATTGTACTTATACGTTTTGCGCGGTAAAACAACCAGACCCATCTCATGTACGCCCTAAATACGATCGCAAAGAAATTATTTCGTTCGCAAAGTTTATTAGATTCCCTTCTTGGTCTTCCAAGCGCATGACAATGGACTGAAGACGTTATACGTTTACCGGCAAATATATGACGTTGGTAGGCGTCTCTAAAAGTTTATAACCGGGGTCAACGGCCAACAGAAATTCGTGAAGAATATGTGTTTCTTTTCCGTTAACGTAAGATCTTTGCACAATATTGCACAACACACTAATGATATTCACATTGATTTTGTCCACTTCGTTCTCTAAAACGTGCCATTTGTTCGGCTCTAGCACCCGCTCTGTGAAACCCAACATTAACGACAAATTGATCGGCTGGGTGAAATCTATTGAACATGAAAGGTACTTTTTCGTATGCAGAGTATAATTTTTTGGTTTGAGATGGAATCTCAGTGGATTGTTAACTTGTAAACACGTCTCTTTGATGTATCTTTCTAAATCTTCCAACTCGTACGCTCCCTGTGGTATCACGATTGCCACCCAAGCATTCGATTTATCTTTGTCTAGAATTTTCTGTTCGGCGTCCGAGTACAATGTGGTCGCCCTGCCCTTGGTGATTGGTTCGTTGGAAACTTTAACTTTACCCTCCGCGTCGGGCTTCTGTTGTTGCCCGGCGTCTGCCTTGCCAAAGAAAAAAGTGTCGTTCATTCACATCTTTTTCCACGTTTTGGATTGTGTTGTAAGTGGACAGATTAATCAGTCCGACCTCCCAGTCGGTGGTGCTGTCAAGCTCGACGGGAGGGAACACATCGCATTGAAGTACCGAACCGCGGCCGGAAATTGAAAACATATTTTATTGTGCTCGTAAAAAATTCAAACACAAATGACCGCAGTTGCCTTTTTCTTCTCTTTTTAAACGCTTTTATTTAACTTACTCATGGATCCATAAAATCTTGCAACTTAAAATTTTAATACTTCTACCGTATCAATATGAATCAAACTTTGCACACTTGTTTATCTTCGATGACAATACGCTGTCATAAAAAAAAATTTACAAAAAAATTTTTTTAAACGCTTTTTTATTACAAAATAACTTACTCTTGGATCCATCAAATCTGGCAACTTAAAATGTTAATACTTCTACCGTATCAATATGAATCAAACTTTGCACACTTGTTTATCTTCGATGACAATAGGTGTTTGTAAAAAAAAGTTACAAAAAAATTTAAAAAATTTAAAAAACGCTTTACTTTAACAATTACTTAAAAAAAGTAACTAAAAAGAAAAAAATAAAAAAAATTTACAAAAAAAATTAACAAAAAAAATCAGAAAAAAAATTATAAAAAAAAAAAACAAAAAAAATTTTAAGAAACGCTATTATTTAACAATGATTCAAATAAAAAATGAACTAAAAAGAAAAAATAAAAAAAATTACAAAAAAATTACAGACATTACTGTTACAAATAAAAGCGTGGCGCATTTTTATACAACGAATACTTTACAGTAAAATGCGCCACGCTTTTTTATTTGTAACAGTAATGTCTGTAATTTTTTTTGTAATTTTTTTTATTTTTTCTTTTTAGTTCATTTTTTATTTGAATCATTGTTAAATAATAGCGTTTCTTAAAATTTTTTTTGTTTTTTTTTTTTTTTATAGTTGTATTGTAAAGTGATTCGCGACCTGTCTAAACCTGTTTTCTAATATCGTACCAACTCCGGTGGTGGACGTAAATTACCATAACTGTCGTACTAGATGACGTGATTGGCGAATTTGCGATAACGCACCCAATGAGTACCACGTACACTTTCTTTGTCCAAATTCACGATTCCGCTTTTTACGTACCAGCGACGTTAGGTTGTTCAACATGAAAACGCCCGAAAATACGGTACGTGGTCGGCATATTGTGAAAGTTCTTCACCGTTTAGCGGACGCGACGGTAACGAGTCGAGATTTTTTTTTCTTGAACTGCAGACCGGTCTTTTTGTAATTTTTCAAGTACACACCGCGTCATTTGTAATTTTTTAAATACAATCCTTGTCCTACTACTACTGCAGCACGACGAGAACTTTTCCGCCCATTCCTACGTCATCGTAGTCCACCCCCAAATTTAGTTTTCAGCTTCATCAGGTTTATCACTGTCCACGCGGCCGCTTTCTATGCTGCATATGCGTCACCCACTTTTACCCGTTTCCATGCTCGTTCAGCCAACACTCAATCCGCTTCTGCCCGTTTCCGGCTGTCGCTGTACTTTGAGTAAGCGATGTCGTGTTCCTTACAAGCCGAATCTAATTTATTGATTCCTCGATCACCGCGTCTTAACCGGTCTTGTAATTTAGTACCCGGTCACCAGTACTGATACGCCGATATGTGTAATTCGACCGGTAAAATATCGATCGCGCGAATCAATAACTCAGCGCTGATATGACTGATTGTGTCAAGCGACCCCGAACCCGTCTGTCGTTTGACCATCATCTTCACCGCTATTTATAGGTTTTATTCGTACATATTTATATATCCTCTCTCTCACTCTCTCTCCACCCTCCATCTACTTACTAGTGGTTTTGATTTTTTTTTTTGGTTTAACGTCCGACTGTTCTGCAATTACTGCTAACGCAGACGGTGAAGGATGAAATGATTTTTTTTGTAACGTATGAAAAGATGCCGTGCCTGAATGGGATTCGAACCCAAGACCGCATGATGAGAGGCGAGCACGTGTGGTTTTGATATAATTATGGCCCTCCGAACAGAAATTTTTTTGCGGAATCGTCTTGCGAGAAATACCCCCTCCTAAGTTTTGATTTTGGATCTGGTTTTACCCTGGTGTCAAAATACGATGCAGTTACCGCATGCATCGTTACCGGATTTTGGAACGCCAACGTTTGTATTTCTCTTTGATTTCATGTCATAATCACCGTCCTGGTCCAAGGCGAAACCTATCCTTGACGGTCCCTGTACTCCGGGAGGCCCTCGTTCCCCTGGTCTTCCCGGTACACCATTTCTCGCTGGAGGCCCTTGAGCGCCAGTCTTGCCGTCTTTACCAGCTTGACCGGATGGACCACGTTTTCCAGCTTGTCCTGTATCACCTTTCAGTTCACGTTCTCCTTGTTTTCTAGGTTCCCCGTCTTTACCCGGGGGACCTTGAGCGCCAGTCTTTCCGTCTTTACCAGCTGCTCCAACCAGGCCGGATGATCCTTGGCTCCCGCAGGCCTTGTATCACCTTTCAGCCCTTGTTCTTCGGGTCTTCCCGGTTCGCCTTTTTTGCCTGTAGGCTCTGGAGGCCCAGTCTTTCCGTCTTTACCATCCGGACCGTGGGGGTCTTGGCTTCCACGGAGGCCTGTATCACCTTTTAGTCCACGTGGACTATAAGGGCCGACTACAGGTTGAAATTCTGGTCCCATCTTGTAATATTGATGTCGATGTATGATTTTTACAGCGTGACCAAAAAATTCTTTCGCTATTTGATCTATTTTCGGGTCGTTCACCACTTTTCCGGCCGTCAATTGAAGCATTTCCGGACCTTGTACACTTCTGATTCTACACCGTTGCAATCTCTACAACGTCCAAAAAGTTTGTTAAGGCTTGCTTGACGGATCGGATGTCCATAATGCTGTTGCCTTTGATTCAGGTGAAATTACAATCGTATGATCTACTATAGAAAAATATATATAATAGCCTAGAGAAGGGAGCCGATTTTTTTTTCTTTTTAAGGGACGGGACGAAGAAACACCTGGTTCATTGAGCTCTACTCGAGTACGGTTTTACCGGAGGTTGTGTAGTCTAGAAGAGGGGGTCGTGACGGGACGAGGGCCTGGCTCATTGTGCTCTATTCGAGCACGTTTTGCTGGAGGTGGTGATTATGGTTCGTCGTTGTTGTCGTCGTTGTTATCCAAGGAGTAGTGACCGTACGGTAGTGTATCTAATCCGTCGTCAAGAACGTATCGTTTATCGTCAAACGGGGAAAGTGACAGTTTTTTTACGTCTATTAAGAAAATGTTATGTAAACAACTCCGGATCGATAAACACTTAGTGAATGTCAATTTGTTTTTAAATAGGCAGTCCAAGTACGATTGATGTCTCAAGTCTTTCTTGATACATATCCGGTTGAACCCCTTTGCCACTTATTTTTCACTGTCATTAGTTGTAAAACTGTACATCTTAGCACGGAGCCCGACAAACCCTTTGATGGGCGCTCCGTGCGTTTCGTCGGAAAAAGTGCCGAATTTTTTTTCTTGTTTGTGGTGTTGTAACAGGGGGGAATCCGGGATAAATTTGAGGTGTCAAAGAGACTCGTCCGTACACTCATGTTATTGTAAACGTTTACTGTTTTCACCTCGTACATCAAGCTGTCAGTGTCAATCATCAGTAATCGTATATTGTCACCGTACCTGGCCTTTGCGTAATTGTAATGAAAGTTATATATTATAAATTTACTCAAGTCCAAGATGGTGAACTATATGCAGATGGGATGGTTCAGTGTGCTTGAGCTTTGTTTAGAGCGATACCTACTACTTCTGGGTTGTAAGTGTACTACCGTTTAATGCGTGACTGGCTTATCCATTTATCTAGCTTGTTGGGTTCTTTAAATAATTTTAAGTCCGTGTGTTTCCGAACATTTTTTAGCGATTAGCGATTTTAGCGTTATTTAGAAGTTTAAAGAAACTGGACTCGAAATCATTTCGGGCATTCTTTCGGAGATCGGCGTTAAACTATGTACGGACGAAGTCACCCGGACTGACTAAATTGGATCACGCGGTGGACTTTTTTCAAACCTAATCCAAGAGAAAGATAGAGTTGCAGTGTACGGTATTGGACTACATACTTTTCCTTGTCGTACAAGGTGGTTAGAAGTTTGGGTTGCTTGCTAATCTTTCGTGATAGTGTTTTTAGAAACGGGGAGAGACGTGGTGGTGCTCTGTTTTCCGGGGCCAATGGGCAGTCACGGTGTTGGTCGTGCAGCTCTTTTTGGTATTCCAAATCAACCTCTAAAGTATAACCTGTGGGTGAATCTGAGAGAATTTGTGACCAGTTAAATTTTGCGATTTCCGCTTGTTCGACCCACTTGAAACCACCGGTGGTGAGTGGTTGAGACATAGTATGGCCGTAAAGATTTACACAATCCAGGTACTGGATTCATGAAGTGGGGGCATCTTCATTGTATTTTTTGAGGAAAAAATGTTGTTGGGTGTGGCGAACCGTTTTGGAATATGAGCCACTCCTCCTCGCACACCTCGTTCGACGAAAAGGTGTTATCTATGTTGGTCAGCAGTTTAAGAGACACGTTGGTAATCTTCAACATGGCCGACCAGGACATGTTTGGAGCAGAGTAAAAATGGCAGGGGTCGAGGTTGTAATGCTGCATAGACAAGGAACAAAAGTTTTCAAACACATGGGTCAGATACAAGATAGTGTCACATACAAAATAGAGGTCGTGGTAGTCGCCCATATTTTTCACTTTGCACACGTCCCCTACACGCTGGGTGTGGTCGTAATCATCGTCCGTCACTGATGTACGAGTCAGTGAACTGTAAAACTTGTCCTGAGTTGGTAATTGTTGGTAATTGTGTCTCGTTAAATTTGGAACAGTCTCTCATGTATTTGTAACAGTAGACACCTTTTTGAAGCAGTAGGTCACAAACAGTGGTATTTTGAAAACTAGAAGGGAGTGGTTTGAATGTGCCGGTCACATCAGTACAATGGTTTTTTAAAATTTTCCGTTAGGGTACTGAGAGAATCATCCAGGAACTGATAAGAGTCTAGGAAGCGTAAATTGTTGGCGGTAACTGACATGAACTGCTCACTATTGACAGTATTGATGGCGATACAGGATATTCTATCGCCTTTGAATTTGCCAAGTGCTTGGACGATATGGTGGCTGTTGACCCGCAAAGATTGTGAAAAAACAGGTATGTGTTTCACATATTTTTTTTTCTTTTTGTTTAACGTCGGACTGTTCTGCAATTACTGCTAATGCATACGGTGAAGAATGAAATTATTTTTTGTAACGTATGAAAATATGCCGTGCCTGAATGGGATTTGAACCCAAGACCGCATGATGAGAGGCGAGCACGTTACCAACTGCGCCAATGCGGCCGGCTTGTTTCACATAAGGGGCTTGCAGATTGCATTGATTGTGAGCGGCGTCTAGAAACTTGCCTGCGGTGCGGGAGTGATGACGTACCTTATTATTATCGGTACCAACAAGAGGCTCATTACAAAGCATGCACAAGGTGGCAGTATTGTATTTCCGGTAGTCGTCAGGCGTCATGTTTATTAGGACACCTTTCTTTAACTTTTCATCAAGTTTTTTGCCGACCCCAATTAATTGGTTCATCAATTTTTCACCTACATTATCGTCATCACTCTGTGCTCGGTATGTTACTGGACCGCGATATATTTTACCGTCATCGTCAACAATTACATATGAAAACCCGCTTGCTGTATGTTTATGTGTAGGTGTTGTTTTACGTGTTTTACGTGTTCACGATTCCGGTATTTAGTAACGTGCACGGGGTAAAATATGTCTGTGTCACTTTCGTAGCTTAGAACGTTAATTTATATGGTAGGTTTTCTCTTCCAAATTTAGGGATGTCTGTTAGTTTCACGGGGTAACTGATACAGTCAGTGTTTAAGGTTGTTAAGTATATTCTGTACCACCCAATCTTTTTGGAATTGCCTGGTTGTTGGTAGATGTGTTCTAAAACGGACCAAATAAAACACATACTATCGTTCTCGTTCTCAATATTTATGACCGCCTTACGGTCGTTGATCTTTTTGGGTGTGGAAATGAAAGAACCAGCTCCGTAAAGTGGACAGTATTGCACGATATGTAAATCCCATATTGTGATTTTTTTTTAAAGTCCACCCACTGCCATGTGACGTATAAGAATAGATACAACGATGGATTTTTTTTAATCGCTTTTTTGTATTGATTGTCCATTTCGGGATGTTTATTTCTACATTAAATTAATTCGCTTGTCGTACCGTAAAAAACGGCGGCCTGGATAATGGTGGTTGGATTGGCTACTGCCTCGTGGTATATAACTTTTTCCATTTCGGCGTGCAACCTTATATACCATTTTATATTGCTGCCTAACTGAACTCCATAATAGACCAGCTCGTCTATAACGGACCGTTACATTTTACCAATGAAAACCAATAGATCACGGACATTTACTTATCTTCTCTCTCTTTCTTAGAGTTCAATTACCGAGCAATAAGAGTGAATGAACTTTTTACAAACTTAAACTCGTTATATAACGCGTGAGAACGAAGCAAAATATTTTTTGAATGAAGTACATTTTAGAACATCATTATAGAAGTCGTAACAAAATGAAATTTATTTTCGACTAAACAGGTAATAGCAGATAAATTTAGTACTGCAGACAAAGCATAACTGTGGAGACAACTAGTGTCGTGACTTTACAAGCTTATAAATTACAAATCGTTGTACTAAATGTACTTAGAAAATATTGTTACTATGAAATCAGATGCAACTACCAAGATGTATGTAATGGACATCCTGTAAAGTTATATTATAATGGACTTACCTTTAAGTACAGAAATTTATTTTAATACAAAAGAGCTTAGTTGTAGTATGTTATGAAACATAATAATGACTATTTTATGAGTTGTAAGTTTATTAAAATGTATGTAACAGACCTCATATTGGTTTGTATAATGCCAGAGAGCTTAAATTAAGCTTTTTATGTCTTCTATCCCATAGTCTCTAACGATGTGAGCAGTACGCTCTAGCTACACACTACTGGCGAGGGGAGAATTAATAAATTTAAATCGCAAATGTGATAGTGAGGAACCTCAGTGGTTGTGTTCCCGCGTAATTTGCAGAAAAAAGAAGATACTTTGCATTTTATGGGAAGGTGTCCCATATTAAGTAGTATACGTATAAATTATTTCAGTAAACCTGAATTGAATGACGAGGAGGTGTTGGACTGGTTAATTGGTAAAAGTTGGAAGAAACTAGCGGGATATTTACGAGTTGCGCTTTCATAGAGAAGAGGGCTAGTAAACGAATTTAATTACGAATTAGTTATGTGCAGGTTGACGAGCCATTTGTAAAATGTTAGGAAGTAGGAGTATGTGTATGTGGTGTAAGTGAGTATGTGATAGATTGTGTGTGAGAATGGGAAATGGTATATCACCAGTGTGCGACCCTTTCATATCTATTATTTAATGTTGAATTTTAGCGACTGATTTTCTGGAAAGCCCCACTTCATTTTTTCCTGTTAAATAACTGATTTATTTTTATAATTATTGATTAAACTAGGTATATTTTCTCTATTTAACAATTTAAAAGAAGCTCTTGTAGGATTCTTATCAAATTTTAGAATGATTTATTTATTTTTAAAATAACAGAAGTTAAGGTTGTAGGTATAATTAGGAAAGGGGAGACTATTTTGTAGTCATTAGGTATTTATTTTAAAGCTACACTCAAGGAAAACTGCGAGTTTAATTTGATTTATTTTTAAATTACTAATCCTGGCAGACGACCATCCATAGGTCACGTCAAAATTATGCTTAGTTTGTTGTTTAGATATATTTCTTTTTCTCTTGAATTTTGTATGATTATTTTTGTAATATGCTGTAAATCAATTATGTTTTAAATAAAGGTATGATATTACTATTAGTATTTAGTAAAACTGAAATCCTTTCCTAAAGCAAGTGTTTTCGGACAACTTACATGTGTGTGTACATTTTTTGTTTGTTATATGTATGTGCTGGATTTTTTTGTAAGAGTTTGTTTGCTTACTCTGATTAAGTTTCACAGAATTAAAAAATTTTATTAATAAATAAAAACGTGTAACTGACTCAAATAAATATGGATAATCTTGTGAAAATTTCAAAAATTTATTGGTGAACTTACTTCAAATTTTTGATATAAAATGGAGGTGTTAGGTGATAATCATTTTAGCTACCAAAGGTTATTATAGCTTTGGTTTATAGTTTATAGTTATTATAGTATATATCATTTCAAGTAACAAAAAAGTGTGAAATAAATCGACATTTAAAAGATGTTAAAATATATGATTTTACAAGTGCAAAATATAAGGTTTGAAATGCTAATTTTCAATCCATAATAATATATCGTAAATGGTCGTAACCAAGTGTGAATAAACTATTTACTTAGCATTTGAATGGAAGAACTAAAAACCATGATTTTTAAGTAAAAAATGATGTGTTTACATTGTATCTCTGTCAATAAAACAGTTAAAATGTGTGAAAGTATGACTCACAGTTGGGTTTGGATCTAAGATGGATTTGAATGATTGTTGGTTTGCATGATTTTATTTTTTATTTTTGGTGAAGCACTCACTCATTTTTCTCTTGCCAATGAAAATAATGAACAATAGCAATAGCCAATATAATGAACAATAATGAAAATAATGAACAGCCTATTATTAGTAATAAAACATTAGAAATAAACAAAATAACTTCAAGAAACATAACCTTATTTTAATCATGAGAGAATGATGGAAAATGAAAACCAACCTCAGTTTGGCCTAATATTACGAAAAATTACTCTTTCACGATAAACTAGACTCTGTAGAGAAAGATGCTTGAAATAAAACCTGAAGATTTTTTATTTTCTATAAATTTAATTAAAGCATTTTTGTCATAAAATGGATACGACGGCCGAAAATGTTTTTTACATATTTTGATGGGAAAAACAGAGAATCACAAATGCAGCTAAACGAAGCGTTATACAAAGAAATGTTAGAAATAATAGCATGTTAAGAGGAAACTGTGATTTTTTTTTATGCAGATAAAAGAAGAACCGAGGCCAAGTGGAAAAACAAAGTAATGGATTGGAGTGGTAACGTGGGGATGAGACTATGCTGGAGAGAGACTCGGGAATGTAACAACAACAGGTCTAGACGACTTTTGAAAAAAGAAGAAATTGACAGTATTGATGTATACAAACCTTTATACCTAGTTACTATACACCAGTAATCAGGTGTGTCTTGAACTTCCATATTCATCTTCTGCCAAAAAGATGTGCTCGTGCTGATCAATGGAGGTGTAGTGGAATTTCCGTGTGTTTCTAACATTATACTGGCCGGCGCTCCGCACACCTGACGGTCCGCTGTAAGTGGCCTAACACCACAGTTTTCTTTTGTCAGTCCTTCGCACGTAATGCATCTTAACGTGAAACCTGTAACACATATTCGAATAAGGAATATTATACTTTTTAAATTGATCCATTGTTGAGCTTAGCACTATCCTATCAGGCGTCCTCAATTATGGTTTGAGTTTCACCGCCAAATAAACACTTTCCTACTAAGACAACCTCGGTCTCTCTCATATACATATCACCCGCAACCAACTACCGTTCCTCAAAACTACTATCAATAATATTGATCTTAGAGCTGGAATTATTCCAACTCTAGTCTGACACTCATCTCTACGATGGTTCAATCCAGTGACTACATAAGTCCCGCAAGAGGCCATTCCCATTGCCTCTAGGTGTTTTTCATTAATTTCTATCTGATTTCTTTCACGGCGTTGCTCCATAGGTTGTGTTATTTTCAGTTATTGTTTCATTTAATCGCTTTCCAATATCAAAAGTTTGGATACCGGCTTCACATTTTGGGATGCAATGATTTAACGGCAGATCTTCCTTTTCCAATCCTAACTAATTCCCCTGCACTCCAACATGTGCAGAACCCCGTATACCACGAGTTAACTCCTGTCGTGGTTTTACGATTGACCTTCGTTAATTACTAATTGACAAAGAATACGTATTTGTGAAAGTTACGGTTGCTTTTTAAAATTTACATTTTCAAACTATTAAAACCAAGACAATTAGTATGGACAAGACGTTATTTTGGCGGAACGCCAATACAACCGATTATCGTACCCAAACCCTATTAATGTTGGTAGCATAATGAATTTATAATTTTTATAGTTTTCAAAGGTATTATACATTGCACACCTTCGTAAGGCAACAATATAACTCATAACGTTACTTATAAAGGGGAAAGAATTCGCCGATATGTCAAGGTAAAACATAATGTAGTTATTTGGGTTTGAGAAGAGTGGTATAGATTATGTAGGATTATAGCTTCCAGAAAAAAAAAACATTTTACCTTGTACAGATTTAACTGCTCTTAAGAGACTATAAAGTAACTTATATGATAGTCCCTCCTTAAATGAAAATGGTCTAACTACATTATGCAAATCATAAATATCAATTTATAAAGTGTCTTCCGATAAAACTAATAAATTTGACTTTGCATATTATGTGCAAAGAAAAAATGTGTATAATATCACCTCTTTTATAGTGTTTCTGCCAAAAGAAAACTTTGATAGCCTAAACAATTTTGAAACAGTAGATGAAATATTTAATAATTTCTTGGCCAAATTGAAAGCTCAGTATTTTTCATGATAGTCCTTTTACAAGGTAAAAACAAGTCAAAACCATAATCCAAACGCATGTATAGGCCGACTACTTGCTTGTGCCACCTCCGCACAAAGCGATGGACAATCATGAATGGACCAAATAGATCTCTAGATAGAATATTGTGTCTCGTGTGAAACATCTGACTTTTAGAAGGCTGCTTTTATTATTATTACCAATAATGAGTGTTCCAGCTCTCCGTCTTTTTTCCGAGGCTAGTTGCCGGTTCCTTGTAACTGTAAAATCCCTCGGCCACGCTACAAACGCTGCGCGAGTTCTTCCGGTTGAAAGAAGGGAGGAGGGTAAACCTCAAAGAAGATGGCAGTAGTTGCGATTTAAGAGGAGGAATATCTCGTATTTCTGAATATGTGTAGGATTGTTTGTGAGTTCGGAATAGGCTATCGCTAACGCCGGGTTTTTACTGGAGGGCAGGACTAACCGGTACACTCAATTTTAGTAATAATAATAAAAGCAGCCTTCTAAAAGTCAGGACAGGCAAAGCAGGAACGAAAACTGTGCAGTAATTGTTGTCTGTACCATACCGTATATTGGGAGGCCGACGCGTGTGGCACTGCAACGTGGCGTGTATCGAACAACCACAGTTTGTAGTCGAGGCACAGTTTTAAAGCACGCTTTGAGCAGGAAACATTCGGTTCAAGAGACGCTAATTGAACGTGTGCTTACCGAAACCATATTGCATGATAACAGTCATCCTGATGACATGAAATACTGTTCCGTAGTAAACCTTGTGTAATTCTTCAATGTAGTATCCTCTAAATCTTATATTTACCTGAACTCACCATACGTTTTACGTTTTTTCATAATATCACTTTGCCACAACGTTGTCTTACTTCGCTTTGAAATACAATACAGTAAAATAATTTCTTCTACACTGGATTCGGATGAATCCGATACTAACCTATCAATCTTATTAAAATGAATCATCGCGCTTAATAATCAAACATGAACTAATTTCTAAATCTGAAAAAAAAATATTCGCCTGTCCTGCATCTCCAGTATACCTGGGAGATATGTCTACTCTGCTCGCTCAGCACTGCACGTGTCCGTCTAGAACGCACTGTGGCACCTGCGTTCCAGTATACTCCCGGCCAAATCCTTGATAGTAAGAAGAAGGGACCAATAATGAGGTAATGTAAATAAAATTGTATTTCCACGCAATCATCCCATAACAAAAATCATAAATAATCATTCATCATTATTATTAACATCATTATTTCATTATTAATTGTCGCCGACCGGGGCCGACGAAACGTGGCGAAACCTTGTCTGTGAAATTAGTGGCCCTGAAAAGGGCCGTTGTTGACGGTCGGAAGCGGCGAGCCGGCGTGGTAGAAGTGGAGCCCGAAGAGTGTCGGCTCGGCTACTGGGTTCAGGCCTAGCCTTCCCTCAGCGGCAGTTGGGTCCCCACTGCAGCGTGGCAGTGGTGGCCCCCAGAGCCCTGCAGTGTCAGGTCGGCGTTACTGGCGTTACTAGCGTTACCAGTAGCCGCGCTACTGGCAGACTAGGCCGTCTGCCAGTAGCGCGGCCGAGGCGGCTCTCTCCGGGCCGGCGAACCTGACAGGTGGGGGAATGTAGCGTCTGCCACCGGTAGTGTATAATAAAACGCATGGATGGTAGTTGAAAACAGACTGACTTTTATTTGTAAAAGTTAACAGGTAGGTACACATTATATACACTAGATGGCGCTAGCTATTATTTAGTTACAACAATAACAATAGTGTAGACCAGGGATGGTGCGTCCGGTCTCACCTGGGCTCTTCTTCTTCTGGCTGGAGCTCTTCTTTCTTGTTCTTCTCCGGTTGAGAGTAAGCGACGAGTCAGTCTTGCAGGGAGACTGACCTAGACGTGGGGAGAGTTTGTATGCTCTGCGCGTCTGTAGCGCTCCGCGCGGCAAGCTGGTAGAAGCTATAATCAATTAGAGATCAACGTGCGGGTGAAGGTCATGCCACTTCCTCACCTCGCCTACACCACCAGTCGTCTGAATGGTGCAGCGCGGAGTATGTGTGTGCACTACTGTGCCATCAGGTTCAGGTTTACTGTGGTCATCAGGTTCACATTATTTCATCGTGAAGTAGCGTAACACATCTGACGAGGCTAACACATAAATATGTTATTTAAATCATCTTAAACTTAAACGAGAAGTTTAATTACAAACAAAAGGAAAACTGCAATGGAAAAAATTTAAATTCAGTTTTTCTTTTGTTTGTAATTAAAAAACCTTCTTAAATGAGTTTAATTTTCATAGACGGTATTTATATCATTTTTTAGCATAAATCTCTCTACTTTCCATTAAAATGTTTCGTGTTTTTATTCGCAGTTTACAGAGGTATTTTACGCTAAACTTAAAAAGTAATTTTCTAAGCCTACTCTTTAATGTGTTCACGTAGTTTTCTTAAAAACTAAAAGCGATACAGTTCTGGGACTCATTTCTTTAAGTTTCCCAGGTTAAATAAAAACCATATGAAACCACTAAAAATTTTCCTAAATTTACCTTCTCAAAATTTCAGTATTGCTTTATTTCACTCTTTGCCCAGGAATCAAGGCAAAATCTTTTGCCAGGGATAACTCGCCAACGAAGAATTTCCGGACGTATATTTAGACAAACATTTTGTTACATGTAATAAAAATAGTATATACGTAGTGTAATTTGTATTATGTTATTGTTATAATTGTTATTAACATTGTTTTATAGTTATAATAGACGTTATAAGTACGCACTATTACAACAAATAGTGTATTAACAATTTAAGAAGTTTTATACAACGTAAT
Source organism: Catonia carolina (assembly GCA_035578175.1). Taxonomy (NCBI): domain Eukaryota; kingdom Metazoa; phylum Arthropoda; class Insecta; order Hemiptera; family Achilidae; genus Catonia; species Catonia carolina. Next base: position 10,458,225 of record JAQMRL010000004.1, read on the forward strand.
ATGGAATAATATAAAAGTCACTGAAATAGAAACAAGGTCATTAAACTATGAGTCAGCAATGACTCTGATATTTTTATGACTTTATGCAGCTTACATGTATTGTTTTAAGTAAACAAACATGTTACAGCACCTTTGTCACCACACACAGGCCTATTCATTTGATATTTTATACTCTTTCGACCAGTCCATATTAAAGTTTTATATCATACAGATGTGAAGTTTCTTTGGCGGGCTTGTGTAAGTTTAGTTAATTCAATTGTTTATGCGTGTAAGTTAAGATGGCTGCAAACAGTCCTAATCTTCGCAGACAATCCAAACAAATAATTTATAGGGTATATAATTATTTAAAAGAACTTGTGTGAAATTAATTCTTTGCGAACGGCGCTCAAGATTACATAAAAGGTAAGTGACAGTTTATTTCTCAGTCGTATACAAATTTGTCACAATCCAGTTTCTGTATGCATGCATTAAAACATAAAAGATAAATAATCATCTTTTTCGTTTAGGTAAAAAGGTTGGCGATGTTTTTATTAAGGTGCAGTTTGTATAAAAAAATTATAGGACAGAACTGTTCCAACGATCCGAAAGTTGAGCACAAAAATTCAGAAAATATATTGTGTGGAATAAAAACGTTTCACACATCATAGTAGGCCTAATGTCTTATGTGTATCAGAGTAACTATTAAATTTCTTTTCGAGACAAAACTTTAGTCCGTAAGGAGAAAAGAAGCAGTTTAATATTCAGTGTGTAGAAGTAGTATAAGGGGTATGAGGAGAAATCTTACGGAAGGGAAGGACAAGAAGCGCGTGACCTTCCCCGTACGAAGAAATCAAATGGATATTAGTAGTAGTGGTGGGACTGTGTGTAGACGCTCATATTGGAAGGGCAGGCGGCGACATAATATATCCTGAAAATACTTTGTATAAACTACATATTGTCACTTTTTATTTCAGAAATTGTTTTCACCCAACCTACTGTTGAGTGAACGGATTGTTTATAAAATCCGAGATTATAACAAGCATAACATTATTGCGCAACAACAAAACAACTGTTTTAATATATCGTTAGAGTGACAAATTACTTATGTAATGTGTGTGCGCATGAAAAGGAACGTGACTGTACGTGATGGTTGTGGAACGGAAAGCGGAGGATATCAGCTGCTCTTCTTTAGGGGCCACAAGCCAGAAGCCGACCTCTAACACTCCGGGAATCGTTAAACCTAGCGTGATGTTAAAAGCCTCAAAGAAAAGGCTAAGCTAAATTTTTCTCGTAGTTTTCAAACTTACTTTAAAAATTTCAAAAGAATTTATGCCAAACTAATAAAACGTTAACAAATAAACGGTTGCACAATGATAACTTAGTTTCAAAATTAAAAATGAAGGTCAAAACGTGTGGAAATTGATTGAAGCAGAAAATAAATCAGAAAATATAATCCTAATACAAATGTGTTATTCAATAAAGATGGAAATATGACATACTAATTGTTTATAGTTAATGAATTTACGTCAAGTTTTGTGGAATAACTAGGCACTTTTGTTAATCCTGAAACTAAAATAATGACTAACATTTTTATAACCAATTTTTTTAATTTCAAATCTGTAGATAAATCTGAAGTTCAAGGGATGGTTAAGAATGTAAGAAGCAAATCTTTTTTAGTTGGTTTGAATGAATTACTGCTTCATTTTTTTAAAATTCTTAGAGCTCGTTGCAAGTCCACTACATGTGTTCATTTTGAATATTTTATAAAGGAAAATGTCGTACTTGTCTAACAAAATTGATCATACAACTTCACAGAAACGGATCAAGAAAAGACATTCCAAATTTATAGGTTTATATTATTATCTATTTTGTCCGTATTTTCCAAAATTTTTGATTAGACCAAAGAAAAGTAAGTAGTCGATTTTTATTTCAATAATTAAGTACATTCAAAAATTTGTAAAACACAGGTTTCTAAGAGTAGGTAAACAGAGACTGCAATTTCTCAATGCTTGGAAATTTTACTCAAACTAATCTACATATCAAAATCCTATTTTCATTATTTTGTGACTTATGCAGGTCTAAAGCTTTTGACCTCGTCCCGCATGATTTACACAAACAAACTTGAGGCGTAGGGTGTTACAGGTGCAGCTATTAATTGAGTCGTATCTTAACTTGACAGTGACCATTCCGTCGAATTGTCATATAATCAGCAAAATTAAAACAATATTTTTTACAACTTTTTGTTTGCAAAATGAAACTGGGATTCTCACAAAGACGTATTTTAGCCCCGTTACTATTTCTAAATTATATTATAGATGTCAATGATTTTCTTGCCCCGTTCAGAGTTACTAAATTTGGTAATAGTACTGCAATATCACTCGAGGATGAAAGCTGTGAACAAGGTTTAATGAAAACTAAAGGGGCTAAGTAATCTTGACAAATGGATGCAAATATCTTTTCAATTCGGTAAAAAAAACTATTTTTAAAACGCGCCGGCGTATATTTTTTAACGTAATTTTATGTCAAATATACAAAATTACTTCTCGCCGGTTGGCAAACGCGGTCGGTCGAACAGCTCACCGGAACAACTAATTCGGTCACAAAAAGTTTCCAAGTGTGGTATATCAGAAATGCCGAATGTAAGTGAAATATCGTCTATTCTTGAAGGCTTATTGGACAAAAAATTGAATAATATTGCCTCTAAAGAAGACATTAATTTATTAATGGTTGAAATAGAAGGGTTGCGAGGGGAAAACCGTGTCCTTAAGGAGGAAGTGAGTAGCCTCAAGATGCAAAATAAAGAGTTTCAGTCTCGGCTTGATGACATGGAAGATAGGAGCCGGAGGAACAATTTAATATTTAAAGGAATAAAGCGGGGTGCTGAAGATAATCAGGTAGATTTAGTTAATAATTTTTGTGTTTCTATGTTGGGTTCACGTAGCAACTTATGGGTAAATAGGGCGCATATACTAGGAAAGACATATACAAGGTGAACAGTCCGATAATTGCGCATATCCCAGATGACTACGATTTAAATTATATTATTAAAAACGCCAATAAATTAAAAGGTACGGATTATGCGGTGCATCGCGACTATTGTAAAGCAACCATGGCTAAAAGAGCTAAGTTATTCGCCCTAAAGAAAGAGCTTAAACAGTGCGCAACGAACAAGCAAGTTTATGTTACCAAGGACAAGTTGGTAGTTGAAGGAAGGTTATTCTCAGTGAAAAATGAAAAATTTATGGCGGGTTCTGAAGATGGCTTCTGTGAATTGTCAAGACTTGTGGGACAAGATGTTAAGAGTCTGGAAAACATGATTTTTCACCAAACTATGACCAGGAGGGACTGAAAGGGAGAAGTCTGCCAGAATGAGAGTAAGATTCACGAGCAGACAGCAGATGAATTAAAATTTTCATTGTTAAGTATTTTAAGTTATAATGTGGCCTGGTCGTCCAGGTAAGCAATTATGTTTTTTTCAGTTTTTAAATAACTATGATATTTTCTGTTTGAGTGAAACCTTTGTAGAAAGTATTAATGTTGATAGGTACACAAGTTATTTGAAAGATTATACCCTACATTGGGAACCAGCCATTAAAGAGTCTGTTCGTGGTAGAGCTAAAGGAGGTATTCTGATTAGGTTTAAATCAATTTTAAGCAAATATATACAATTTGTAAATTTTGGGGATAGGAACGTAGTTAAACTTTCTATTGGGGGTAAGAATTTTTGTATTATTTTTGTTTATCTGTCGGGTGGTCTCGAGAAGGATTGGGAGCGCGATTTTAACGAAGTGGTTAATTTTTTGGACGAATACGGTGCTAATAAAAATATTGTTATAATGGGTGATTTTAACTGCAGGACTGCGAGTGAACAGGTTTTGCCGGGTCAGTTAAGATTTGAAGGCAGCCTCCGTGCAAGTAGGGCATCCAAAGATGACATTGTAAATTCTAAGGGTAGAAGAGCCTTTTTAAATCTCTGTGATAATAACAATTTGGTTATTTTAAATAGTCGAACTAAGGATGATCGATTGGGTAATTTTACGTATATAGGCCCAAAAGGGTCTTCCGTGATTGACTATCGTTGTATGTCAACCACCGGCTTGTCGATAATAAAATCATTTAAGGTAGGTGCTGAAATATTTTCTGATCATATGCCAATAGTACTGGATTTATATTTAAATGTAAATAATGTAGATAATAGTGTCCTGCTGCCTCTTTTACCGAAATTAAAGTGGAACTCTGCGACTGATGAGCAGTATCGGACAAAGTTGCGTAGTAGATGTGAAAATTTTTTGCTACCATGTGAAATAAATGAGACAGGTAATTTACTAGCGGATATAGTGTATAAGGCAGTTGGATACGTAGGTAGTTCTGAAAACAACCTCAGAAAAATAAGATACCTGCTGGAAAGCAGGTATGGTTTGATAGGAAGTGTGGTGCGGCACGGTCTAGGGTATTCAGGTGGTTAAAACTTTATAGGAAGAACGGTTTCGATCTGATGAGGACTGAGTACTTAAATGCATTGAGTAGTTTTTTTTTTATTTTTTGGGGTTTAACGTCCGACTGTTTTGCAAATTGCTGCAAATGCAGACGGTGAAGGATCAAATGAATGTTTTGTAACGTATGAAAAAATCCCATGCCCGAGTGGGATTCGAACCCAAGACCGCGTGATGAGAGGCGAGCACGTTACCAACATCGCCAACGCGGCCGGCAAATTATTGTGTGAGAATAAGAAAAGGGAATGCTTTAGTGAGATGATTCGGGACATTAAGCAGACTAATGATGTAAGTAGCTTTTGGGAATGTGCAAATAAATTAAAAATGAAAAAATTTAAGTGTGATCCTCAAATAAAACCCCAAGAGTGGGTTAATTCTTTTCAGGGTCTTTTCGACACCGGTGTACTACGTGACCGTGGAATCGCGTACGCTGCTCCACATTATACTGATCCTTTGCTGGATGCGGATATATGTTGTGAGGAATTGGTACTGGTTTTGAGGAGCGCCAAAGTAAGTAAAGCTCCTGGGCTAGAACGAATTCCATACAAATTCTATAAGAAGACCCCAGCCGAATACTTATATTTGATGGTTAACTATTTTAATAAAAAATTTTAATTACGGAAGGGTTCCCACTCTTTTAGAAAATCAATTATATTCCCTTTACACAAAAAGGGGATTTGGCTAATGTAGGTAATTATAGGGGGATTTCGTTTTTAGATACAATTGTTAAACCTTTTACGGGAATTTTATTGAATAGATTGCAGAATTGGGTAGACTCAGAACAAATGTTGCACGAGAACCAGGCGGGGTTCCGGCGAGGTTATTCAACAAACGATAATATTTTCAATTTAAATAGTATAATAAATTTAGTATTAAAGAAAAAGGGGGCAAACTATATTGTTTCTTGGTAGATTTAAAAGCCGCCTTTGATTCAGAAAATAGGGAGGCACTTTTCTTTAAATTCTTTAGTATTGGGCTTTCCTTTAAATTTATGAACGTTTTAATGGACCTATACAGGCACACAACGTCTCAGGTGTGGTGAATTAATGGTTTGTCCCCAGAATTCGAAACATTAGAAGAGGTAAAACAAGGGGATTTATTGTCCCCACTGATTTTTGCATTATTTTTGAATGATCTTGAGGAAGAAGTAAAGGGTGGCGTTAAAATCAATAGTTTAATAATACGAGCTTTATGCAGATGATGTCGCTCTTCTATCAGTGTGCCCTAAAACTTTACAAACTATGATTAATAATTTGAAAATATATTGCGATAAGTGGGGGCTAACTGTTAATCTCATAAAATTTAAAATTATGGTATTTAGAAAGGGGGGAAGATTGGGCCGGACCAAGCAGTGGGAAAAGGGGGTTGAAACAATAAAAGTTGTAAATTCATACATTTGGGGATAGTGTTAACGCCATTCTTGTCTTTTAAAACTCATGCAAGAGACAAAGTTTCGGTGGCCAAGTTTGCTCTGAACAGTTTTTGGGGTAATTTCTGCTCTCAGAACAAAGTTTCAATCTCCGCTAAATGGGCTGTCTTTAACGGAGTATGTCGGGCAATAGTGGCATATAGTGCCCAGGTATGGGGATACGAAAAAAAGGATGAATTTGAAATCTTTCAAAGGTTTGCTTTGAAAAAAATATTTGGAAGTCCCAATAATACGTCTAATTATGTAATATATTTGGAAACTGGCGTTGACTTGATGTGGCAGTTTTTATTTTACTGCACGTTAAGTACGTGTTAAAAGTGTTAGAGTTGCCCGTGCAAAGGTTGCCAAAAAAATTGGCTGGAGTTACAATTGTTCAGGAAGTGGGGTGGTTTAAGTGGTGGCGAGAATTGGCGGCTAGATTTCATTGTCAGCTGACTGCTTCTGATAGAGGTGATTGGAGGAGGTATTTTAATTACATTTTGGGGGAAATAAGGGAAAACACGAGGAAAAAATGGATTGAGAGGGCAATGAGGGCTGAATACAATACTTTATATAAGCAACTGACATTTAATATGGGTGACAAAACATACATCTCTGATGAATATGATCGGGCCTCAATCAGTATCATTTTTAGGGCTAGAGGAGGTCAGCTGGGACTAAATAATGGGCCGCACAGGAAAGAAAAGAGACAGTGTTGTTCCCTGTGCAACTTGCGAAAGAAAGAAACAGAGGAACATTTTATTGGGGTCTGCCCGGTTCTGAATGAACTAAGAACAAAGTGGTTTGGGTGCCGTAGGTTAAATAGAAATGAATTTATGTGCTATTTAGAAGGCAGGGACTGGAATGTCCTTATTGGCTATATTCGTCAAGCTAAGAGGTATAGGCGCTGGCTGTTTGATGCGTTCAATTATTAATGTAATAATAATAATGTGTGCACCTTTAATAACTTTCATTTTGTCAATTGTTTTAGTTTCTTTCAATAACTTTTTTTTAGCCTTTATTTTGTTTTTTTTATTTGTTTTTTACCATTATTTTTGTGAGCCTTAACTTATTTATGAGCATAGTCACATGTGACATGTTTGTTAGGGTGCGTATGCGTGTGTGTGCGTGTCTGTATGTAAATGAACGATATGCTATTTGGCTGTTTATGAGTGCAGTTATTATATTAAGAAGGCTTATGTAAAAAAATAAGTTAATTATTTTATTTTAATTTTGTATTACATAAGTAAAAAGAAAAAAAAGGAATTGTCTTTAATAATAATTTTATCTGTGTAAGTGAAAATTAGTTTAGTTAATTAGAAAGACCAGCCACTGATATTTAAATATTGTATTATCTATGTTATTTAAATTCTCTTATTAATTGTATTTACTTTTACTTTGATTTGTTTCTTACTACACGAATATACTGTACATTTTGTTTTAAATTTATATTTCAGCTGTACAGGATTTAAAGGTATTTGTGTTAGTGAATCTGGCAGACGACTTCGGTCAAGCCAATCTGTGCTGAGAAAAGACATTTCAATTAATTAACTGATAACAGTCTAACGAATTTTATAATTTGATAAAGATATTTTTGTAGGTTAAAAAATAAAGAATAAAGCACATTTATTATTATTATTATTATTATTATTATTATTATTATTATTATTATTATTATTATTATTATTATTATTATTATTATTATTATTATTATTATTATTATTATTATTATTATTATTATTATTATTATTATTATTATTATTATTATTATTATTATTATTATTATTGATGAATGTACATTATTTCTGGAGACATTTATTATTACCCTACCAAATACAAAATTAATTGTTTTAGAAGTGTCAAACATAGAACTACCGGATATGTACTGTAAATGTACCATAATATGCCTCTGTCGAAACATATAAAAGCCTACAAAATCATTTGGATCATTACACATTAAATTAAAGTTTGACTCTTTGTTAAAAAAAACAATTTTATAATAATAATTTTTATATTGGCTAAAATTATTCTATGAAACAAAAATATTTGAACCTAAAATGAAACAAGCTACTTGTCTGGTTCTTAGTGTTTGCATTGGGAAACATATTTAAAATATTACGGCTCTATCTGTTGCCGTCGTATTACGATATCACACCTTTCCTAAGTGATCCGAAGAGAACACTTAATATTATTATATCCGAATGAGAGTGGTGTGGTTATAGGTGATATGCACATAAACCGCACATAATGCCGCCCTTCGAACACAATCAGTTAGGTAAATACGAGAACTTAACCAGCTACATTCACTGCATACGTCAACCGATTCGGATGATAACAGAGCATGCTGCTAAGGTCACATATTCGTTAACCTTAGGAAACAGGTAGTTCGAATTGTATTCCTCAATAGCATCACTGACCATTTTAAGGTGATGTTGTTTAGGTCATCAGCCAAAGGCTGGTTTGAACCTGTAGAGAATTTACTAAGTAAAACGAGGAGTGAGGTGGTATACTATTGCCTTCCTCACTTAGTGGAAAAGTATGCTTATCAGCATGCCGAGCCCTCTGAAAAGCACATATTTTCCACTCTGCAAATGACACCTTCACTTAATTTACCACAGGGTCTGGCTGTATAATGAAATTCATTACTTTCAGAGGAGATAACTCTGATTAGTGTCTTTTACACCTCTACCTCTTCTGTTCTTAAATGATTCAGTCATTTAATTGGCTGACCATATGATAAGAAACAGAACTATTTATTTTAGCCCTGCAACGAACAGATTGAGTGCAAATAATTTGACACTCCGCCTGTCTGTTATGGGCAGCATTTCACAGTATATTGGGTGTTAGGGAACCAATCCGTAGTCCGTCTGAAGCTCAAAAAATGTAAGCCATGTTGCTATAGATCAAACCAAGTTGACAACGCAGCTTCTTAACGAATCATGGAATTCTGTGATGGCAAAGACAAAAGTTGATGTAGCAGTGACGAATTTATGAAAGTATTAAATATATCTGTGACAAATAATTAATTAATTAATTGAATAATTAATAAATAATCTGTAAAATAATTGTGAAATTTTATTTGCTATAAGAAAACTGAAACCCTGGATCACAAACTGTTTGATCAAATCTATTCATAAAAGGGTTGAGCTTCATAGACAGCGTAGAAACAATCCTAAACAATAAGCTGAAAGAGTATTATAAAATAAGAGAATTTTCTAAGCCGTCTAATTGAAAAAAAACTGTATAATTTTAATGGGCCAAAGCAAAGACGTGAAGGAGTTATAAAAGACGATAAAATGTATCGTAGATGAACAGATGCCTGCAGCAAGAGTAAAGCAGCGTCGTATATGAAATGTTACTCTAAATGCAGAAAAAAATGCTGGCGAGAGGGCGAATAAATTCAATGAATGTTTTTCAAGGGTTGGGCTCACACCAGCCAAAGTATTCTACACTTTTTTCAAATTTATGATAAAAGAGTTAGTTGATGAGGTTGTGGAGGACGGAATGGTGGCTGGTTCATTTTTTTGTCTCCAACCAGTGGGGAAGAAGTTATAAAAAATATTAGAAGGTTTAAACCCGATATTGCCCCAGGTCCAGAAAAACTGAAGCCTATGTTATTTTATTCCGAACAAATATAGCCTCTGCAAACCATCAGCAAAAATAAATAATATGTGCTTTGGAACGGGAGTATTTCAGAACCCCTTAAAAGAAACAGTCATCTGCTCTATTTTCAAGGCTGGAGACAATGTGATGTATGATGTTAGACTAATGTCCTTACTGAATTTTACAGCTAAGATTTTTGTGAGAATGATTGACAGACTCATTAGTTTACTCAATAAACATAACGTGATATAGTATGGTTTCCGATCTAACCTGAGCACAAATGATGCTCTGACTCAGGTTGTAGGAACAATAATGGAGGAAGTTGCAGCGATAAGAAAATTTTAGCGGTTTTCTTCGATTCAAAATAAAACAAATGATACTGTGTCACATAAAATTTTTCTTAAGAGATTGTACGATACCGGCATAAGAGGACTTAACTCTCACACTTTTAAAAAGCTTATTATCAAACCGCACCCAACGTGTAAGGGTCAACGGACAGCAAAGCGACAATTTAATAATGTTGAATATGTGGTCTGACAAGGGACTGTAGTTGGTACAATTATAATTCTGATATATATCAACCAGCTTTGTAACTGAAATAATTATAAAAGGACGGGTTGTCAGTTTTGCAGATAATACGGTTTTGTTGTTCAAGTGGTCTAACTGAGAGGTACATATTCAATAATATTGAATATGTGGTCTGACAATGGACTGTAGTTGGTCCAATTATAATTCTGATATATATTAACTAGCTTTGTAACTTAAATAAATATAAAAGGACGGGTTGTCAGTTTTGCGGATAATACCGTTTTGTTGTTCAAGTGGTCTAACTGAGAGGATACTAAATAAAAGGCTGAATTGGGCTCAGAATTGTTAACTTTGAATTTATATAAAACATATTTTCTTCCCTTTTCTGAGTCAGTCCAAAGACTAACCACAATTAATTGATAATTTAAAAGTTCACACATGTTGTTCGTCAGCAAATAATGAAGTACTTTGGAATTAAATTTGACTGCGTTGTTAAATGGACTGCCCACATTCAAGGTCTCTGTCAGCGTCTAAGAAAATTAGTATTTACATTCTAGAGACTTAGAGTACTCATTACGTTAAACATTAAAAATTGTTTACTTATCTATTGAGCAGTCGGTACTGACGTAGGCCTACTTCATAAGAAGGTGGGGTGGTACCTAATTGTGTTTTATGCACTCCATACAGAAGGTGCAGAAGTGAATTTTACGAAAAATTAATAAAAACAACCAAGGTATCCAGCAGAGCAGCTTTTTCAGAATTTAACTTAATATTCACCAAATATTTGCAGGAGAAGCTTTTATTTTCGCTTATAAAAATATGAACTATTCTACTACAAGAGAACACCATTATAAAATACAAGTAACAAGGATCTCTTACTTTTACACAAGGCCTCAAAAACAATATACCAAAAGGCATTTCTGCTGCTGAGCACCCTAACTCTTCACCTTGCTCCATTAATAAATTAAAAATTTGCCGAACATGATAAAGTATATAAAAGCAGCAACCATTTGGTAAAAGAAGGGAGAAAATCATAGAAACAATGGTTGCAAGTAGTATAAAAAAGAGAGTTCTGGCACAACCTTGACCTTTGACCCCTGACCTTGACCATAGGCCTAAAATAAATCCCGCCAAAAAAAAATACCGCCAAAAAAAAAATCTGGCAAAAAAAAATTATTTCGGCAAAGTTCCAAACCCGATTTGCTCCGCAACGGCTGGACCGATTTTGATGCGGGTGGTACCCACGTGACCGGCAGATCGAGATCTACAAGGTAAGCCTTAATCCGTAGCCGTATCTCCGATAGAACCCGAGATCGCTTGTAACACGTGACCTGGGGGTCGGATCAACGAGGTTCAGGTACCCGTAGGATCCGGACATTCCGTAGAACGCGTTACGTCCGGTTTCGACCGTTAGGTTCTTTCGGGATCCGAAATATATAAATTTAGGAAATTTCGTTTTGGTACACCCTATGCGTTGTTTTATTCGCATTGACGTCATCCGTTTTTTATCTATGCACGCGCCAGACTATTGATTAGGATGATGCAACATGTTATTGCAATTAATCTTTCTAGATGATGCAACTTGTTTATTGCAATTAATTTTTCTAGATGATGCAACTCTATTCTTTTAATTTTAACAATGTCGCATGTTGTTTGTTACGAGTCACGTTGCATGCGCGTGCCTTCCATTGACGTCATAAAATTTGTTATTGCAATTAATTTTTCTAGATGATGCAACTCTATTCTTTTAATTTTGACAATGTCGTATGTTGTTTGTTACGAGTCACGTTGCATGCCGTGCCTTTCATTGACGTCATAAAACTTGTTATTGCAATTAATTTTTCTAGATGATGCAACATATTATTCGTTAAAGTCACGAGCCGTCGAGTCAGCGATAAGTTGTTTGTTTCAATCTTAAAAACCGTTGACATCATACCGCTTGTTATTCTCATTATGTACAGAACCGCAAACTCAGCGTTTCCAATGCATTAGAATAGGGGAATTATCTGTATAAAAGGGCACCGATTTTCCCATTGTACCATAACTCTACTGCCAGTCGTATACTGCTCTACGCTGCTAGACGACACTCGACGCCGTTATTCTTCTTCTTCTCTACCTGCTGTAAATTGAAGGTGAGTTTTATTCTACTTTAAGCAATCAAATTGAACTTTAAATATTTTTAAATTTTAAAAGACTTTAGCCCTTTTATGAAATATGCACTTTGAATCTTTTATAAAAATTAAAACCTAAAATCTGTTTATAAAATTAAGACGTAGAACCTCATACATGGGTAATACGTTGTCGGTACAGCAACAACACCAGTGTTAGCCGTTGTTGGTACAGCAACAACAACAACCGTAACAACACCAGTTTTAGCGTTTACTATTATAAATACGGAATAACAATTTCCATACCTAAATTAAATTGTCCTAACTGCATGTCGGTAGTTTAGTAACGCATGTAAAACGCTTGTACACTGAATATTTAGTCTGTTGTTGTTTCAATCGGCACCATTTTTTTTTTTTTTTTTTTTTTTTTTTTTTTTTTGGTTTAATGTCCGACTGTTCTGCAATTACTGCTAATGCAGACGGTGAAGGATGAAATGATTATTTTGTAACGTATGAAAAGATGCCGTGCCTGAATGGGATTCGAACCCAAGACCGCATGATGAGAGGCACCAACAACAACCGATATCGACTTAAACGTAGAATTAAATAAATTTTTTATAAAACTTAAATTTAAAGTTAGAATCTTCTTATAAAATTTAAACTTAGAATATTTTTATTCAATATTAACTTAGGTAATAAAATGTAAACTTAGAATATTTTGTAAATTGCAAACTGTCATATTACATTCTTGTAAGGACTTAAACCTAGCTTAGAATATTTTTATAAAATTTTAACTCGGGTAATAATAAAATTTAAAGTTTGAATATTTTGTAAATTTTAAACTGACATAATACATTCTTTCGAAAATTGTAAGGACTTTCTATTAAGACTAAATTTAGATTTTTATTTATATTAGTTTCACACAGAGGTTGCCTATAGGTCATAATAAGGAGAACACCCCGCCTGTTAGAGATACAGTAAGAACTGTTAGAACACGTCCTGCAACCTCTGAAGGAAGGGCGTCAAAACCTATAAGGTTGTAACTCGATGGTGAGTAATGTAAATTTGTTTTTTGTGTATGTTCATGCATTTAGTTATCATGGTTTTTATCAGACTTGTGTTTATTTTTCTGTTTTAGAAATGGAGTCGCTATTAAAAAAGCTCAACGAAGATACTATGAGGGTGTCGGAATTAGAGGTTGATAAGGAATACCGATTTACAAAGGTTGACAGGGTCCATACGATGTATGGTGACAAAATAATTATATATATCAGTAATTCTAAGGTGTTCCTTCCAACAAGATTTTCAAAAACGCTTGATGATGAAGATATCTCCTTACTGAACGAGAATGGAGGTGGGATCATCATATACAAGGGAAAGAAAGACTTGGGTGGAGGGAAAAGTATGAATGTTGTAGAATTTAAAAATTGAGTAATATTTAATTAATAAATGTATGTATATAAAAATAAGGTTTTTTAAGAGGGGGTTTAGTCCTAATGCTTTTGGTGTGAAGAACAGAGAAGGAGGAATCATTGTTGAGGAGGAGGAATGCCTAGCACGCTGGCGAGAATATTTTTCTGAACTATTAAATGGCGACACGAGAGACGATGAAGAGGAACACATACAATTCTTGAATGTACAGCCTCTTATACCCAACCCTTCAATAAATGAAATAAAAGATGCCATTAAGGGTCTCAAAAACAACAAAGCGCCAGGAGAGGATGGTATAACAGCTGAAATACTAAAGCATGGAGGAGAGTGTGTAATTGAACAAGTACATAATCTGGTCTTGAAGATTTGGGAGTTGGAAAGGATACCCAAAGAATGGCAAGAGGCAATAATCGTACCAATTCACAAGAAGGGCGATAAGTTGGATTGCAACAATTACAGAGGAATATCCATGCTGAATGTTACCTACAAAGTATTATCCAGAATAATTCTGAAAAGATTGGAAGAGTATACAAGCACAATTATACAAGAAAATCAAGCTGGTTTTGTGAGAGGTCGATCCACGACCGATCAAGTCTACATCTTAAAGGAATCAATAGCAAAATACTGGGAGTTTAACCAGGTTTTCTGCTGTCTGTTTATAGATTTCTCAAAAGCGTATGATAGCCTGATCAGAGAAAAGATTTGGGAAAGGATGGAGAGTTTTGGGATACCAAGTAAATTGATACGGCTAGCTAAGCTTAGTACCCTAGATTCAAGATGCAAGGTAAAAGTGAATGGGAAAACCACAAGGAGTTTTGAGGTTAATACTGGAGTACGGCAAGGAGATGGGGTGTCACCAACGTTATTTAACATAGCCATTGAAGAAGCGCTGCAAAGAGTAAGAAGCAAAAACGAAGGAATTAAGATTGGGGTGAATATAAATATCTTGGCTTTTGCAGATGACATTGTTGTAATGGCTGAGAAAGAAGAAGACTTGGTATACCTGACGAATATTTTGATTGAAGAAACTGAATACGTAGGACTACAAATAAATGAAAAAAAGACCAAGTTTATGCAGATAAGTAGAGATCGAAATATAAATGGACACCATAATCAGATTTTAAAAGTAAGAAACTATAATTTTGAAAAGGCAGAAACTTTCACATACCTAGGGGTAACGCTCACGCACAACAACTCAGAGGAACTGGAAGTGACTAACAGAATAAGATCGGCAAACAAAAGCTTTCATGCATGCAACAAGCTGCTTAGCTCAAGACTCCTCTCACATACATCAAAAGTAAGACTATACAAAACCATCATTAGACCAGTAATGCTTTATGCTTCAGAAACGTGGATACTGAACAAATAAGAAGGAAAAAAGATCCTTGTTTTTGAAAACAAAGTACTTAGAAAAATCTTTGGCCCAACTCTGGAGAACGGAGTTTGGAGGATGAAGCACAACTGTGAAATACGTCAGCTATTCAAAGAACCGGACATATTGGGCGAGATTAAAAGCAGAAGGTTACGTTGGGCGGGACACGTTGTGAGGAGGGAGGGGAACACATTGACGGGCAGTGTATTGAGGAACAATCCTGAGGGAAGAAGACCAGCTGGAAGGCCTAAGACAAGATGGTGGGACCGGGCCCGGAAGGACATGGGAAAGATGGGGCTGAAGGAGGATGACGCTGCTGACCGGGTTCGTTGGAGGGGTTGTGTTGATGAGGCCAAGTACCGACTGGGGTACGAGTGGCCACTGCAGTAAGTAAGTATGTATATAAAAATAACGTCTTTTCCTTTCAAAATCCTGATTTAACCTAGATATAAGCAGTGTCGCTCTCAGTGCAACGCACGATGAGCTTGAGAAGTGGTATAGCGCGCGAGCTTCACAAGCAAGCCCGCAGGAACTATCCCACCAGAAACGTAGAGCTGAAGGGTATCGACGACTGTATCAGGCCGATCTGGTCGAGATGATCCCATACGCCAGAGTCAATAAGGGCTACAGATACATAATGACAGTAATAAATTGTTTTTCTAAATTTGCTATTGCCGTACCGCTCAAGAGCAAGACGGCTGAAGAAGTCGCTAGCGCTCTCGGCCCCATACTGAAAAAACACAAGATGCGCCATTTTCATACCGACGAAAGTAAAGAGTGGTATAACGCGTCTGTGAGGTCCCTGCTGTCCAAGCACGGGATCAACCACTACTCCACTTACTCTCCGAAGAAGGCCTCGATAGTAGAGCGGTTCAACAGGACGCTCAAGAAGATAATGTGGAGAAAGTTTACAGAACGGGGCAATTACGTTTGGGTAGGTCTTTTAGACGACCTCCTGTCTCAGTACAATAACAGGTCTCACAGGACTATAGGTTTCAAACCTGTAGATGTAAATAAGAGGAACGAAGGTGAGGTGCTAAGAAATATATTGTCCAATACTCGTAAGAAACGCGCTCCCCAAACCGTCAAGTTTGAGCCGGGAGATAAGGTCAGGATCAGCAAGTACAAAAAGACTTTCGACAAGGGTTACATACCCAATTGGACCAATGAGGTGTTTACCGTAGATCGTATTTTGCACACCCGTCCCGTCACATACTCGCTCAAAGACGAAAAAGGACATGTGATCAAAGGTAGTTTTTACGCCCAAGAACTGAGCAAGACGAAATACGGTGACGTATTCCTCGTCGAGAAGGTATTGAGGAGAAAAGGTGACAGGTTGCTGGTCAGGTGGTTAGGGCATGACAAGAGTCACGATTCATGGATCGACAAGAAAGACCTTATATAAGAGATGTAATGTAGGTTTAACGGTTATTAGCGCAAAATGAGGTGTAGGGAGCAGAAAGAGAAACTCCCTGTCGACAACTTAGATGTGCTTATCGAGTCGGGAGAAATAGGCGAAATGAGAAACAGACACGGTCGCCTCCTGCCGAATAGTATCAGATGTTTGGCCGTAGGACCGTCGAATTGCGGCAAGACAAACGCAATAATCAACCTGCTGTTTGACCCCAACGGGCTGAGGTTCTGCAATGTGTACGTATTTTCAAAATCTCTGCACCAACCCAAGTATAGGTTTTTGGAGCGGGTGTTTCATGATATGAAGGGGGTAGACTATCACGAATTCAGCGACAACGCGCACGTCCCGCCGCCGGAAGAGGTAGAGCCCAATTCCGTGATGATCTTTGACGATGTTGTATGCGAGAAACAACACAACGTGGTAAAGTACTTTGCTATGGGGAGACATAAAAACCTGGACGTATTTTACCTATGTCAGACATACAGTAAGGCGCCTAAACAGCTCGTTAGGGATAATGCAAATTTTTTACTCGTGTTCCGTCAGGACGAGCGCAACTTACGCCATATTTTTAACGATCACGTAGTCCCCGATATGACTTTTGAAGAGTTCAAGAATATGTGCGGTGAGGCATAGTCTCGAAACCAGAACGGGTTTCTGGTAGTTGACAAAGAGAGAAAAACACTCGGCGGTCGCTATAGGTTTAATTACGAAACGTTCGTCACCGAACTGCGACCCGTTTCGACCGACACACAGCAGGAAAAAGCTGCGCAGCTAGCAGGAAAAAGCACGAAAAAGCTGCGCAGCTAGCAGAAATAAGCAGGAAAACTGCGCAGCTAGTAGGAAAAAGCAGGAAAAGCTGCGCAGCTAGCAGGAAAAAGCAGAAAAAAGCTGCGCAGCTAGCAGGAAAAAGCAGGAAAAAGCTGCGCAGCTAGCAGGAAAAAGCTGCGCAGCTAGCAGGAAAAAGCTGCGCAGCTAGCAGGAAAAAGCTGCACAGCTAGCAGGAATAAGCAGGAAAAAGCTGCGCAGCTAGCAGGAAAAGCAGGAAAAAGCTGTACAGTCGCAGGTCGTGTATATATTGACGGTAGTGGAAAGGGACTGCGTTAATAGACGAGGAGATGGCTTCGAGACAGGGCGACGAGAATCAAGTGCTGGAGATCGCAGAGTTGCGCAGGAGGATAAGAGAGAAGCAGCTAATTCTGAAGCATGGCTTGACTGAGGAAGATCTCAGGATACAGAAGCAGCTCAAACCGCTAACCGACCCCTTATCAAAGCTGTTGAACGAGAAGAAAGCCGAGACCGACCCTTCCTCAACGAGCGAACCGTTGAAGGGTGTAAAGCGTAGGGAGCCATTGAAGTCTGTTAGGACGAAACCTGAAAAGCGGTATTCTAGTCGGGTTGAAGCTCTTGACGATGATGATGATGATGATGACGAAGAAGACAGAGTCGCAGGTGAAAGTATCGACGACTCATGGAAGGATCTGATGACCGGGCCCTACAGGTATTCCAATCTTAAGAGGAGGAGCGACGGGTTCGGACCTCGGCATACTAAGAAGAAGACCGCGGACGAACCGATGGATGCGGGAGACCCCCATAGGATGGATGAGATGGATACGAGCGTCAGCCTCCCAGTGGAGTTCACGGAGGACGATGCAACTGTCGGGAATTCCGCTGAGATGAGGGACGCTTCCAGACCGCAGGCCACCCCGACGAGGAAGCTACCTCGCGAGGAGGAGGAGTTTAGCACGCCTACCACTATAGAGGAGCTGCTGTCGACGCCGCTAGGAAAAGTCAGGGCTTCCATATGGGTCAAGAACACGTTTCCCGGCCGTCTGGCCCGTCGGTACATGCATGAGGCCATCACCGACTCCGACAACAATACGGATTCTACATGCGGGGTACACTTCGAAGGCAGCGAATTGGTGATGGGTGATTCTACGGTACAACTCAAGCCCGACGACTCGATAATCGTCGGAGGCGTATCATACCCAGGCACGCCTGGTCTGTACGAGCTGATATTCAAAAGGAAACCCGACCCGTTCATCTACTTGGAAGAAGACTTATTACTCGGTACAAAAACTTATTGGACGCCACAAGCGCCCACAGAAGGAACAACTCAGCGCTAGGTCAAGTGAAGGCCAACACAGGGAAAAAGTACGTTTCAATCATACGCCGGCTTTTCCCTCCGAAGCCGGACCGGCCGAAGCGCGGTAAGGGTATACGAGCCGGGCCTATGATGGAGCTGAACGGAAACAGGAAGACTGAGTACGTATATTTCGACGATCCCAACGAGCTGTGCGACAGGCTTAGACTCCTCGTAGCTTCTAAAGACTCGGGCCATACGGATCACAAGTTCGGCGGGAGGATCAAGCGAAGGCGGACCGGGAAGTCCGTTCGTAGGAGGACCACCCGCAAGACAGTACGCGGGAAGGGCCGTAAGACTCGTCGCGGGACTACCCGTCGCACTACCCGCAGGACTAACCGTAGCACTACCCGACGAGGTGAGGGACTGTATTTGAGACCGTACCCTTCGCAGCACGCGGGATGCGGACTAAAGAAAAAAAAAACTTCGTTGAAACTTCCGAACAAACCCCTGTCCGATAGTCAATTGATGGCGGCCGCCGACGCACTCGAAATCTCGAACTTTAGAGGGGTGTTTATGCGTGACACGCTTCCTCACAGACCCTTCGAGAACGAATCAGCCATCGTCAACTTGGACAGCGCGAGGAACGAAGGGATCCACTGGGTATGTTACAGGAAGACCGGTGCGGTCGTAGAGTACTTTGACAGCTACAGCAACCTGAGGCCTCCCGTAGAGCTGGTAAGGTACCTCGAGAACGGAGAAGACGGACCGATCAACATAAGATATAATTACGCCAGGAGACAGGACTTTGATTCAGTCGTCTGCGGACATCTGTGCCTAGAGTTTCTATCGGGTAAAGATGTTGTGTCTAAGCGGTAAGAGCTCTACGATCGAGGTCGATTACTTCCCTCCCATAGACCTCGGAGAGGGCCAGTGGGAGATAGGTCTAGTAGATTTCATGAGCTACAACAACATACCCAACGTGCGGAAAGGGGTGAACAACCTGTTCTGCTTCGGCGACGGGATGAAGGTGGAGCTGCCCGAAGGCATGTACGAGATTGACCACATCCACTCAAAGATCAAATACGAGATGTTGGAGATGTACGGCGGAGCGAACTGTGGCAGCAGCAGAGACGTGGAGCAAGACGATAACCGTACCGATGTTTTAGACGCAGGATCCCTCAAGTACCAAAAGCTCTTGAAGGAGCGGGAAAAGGAACAGGAAGGAAAAAGGAAAAAGAGATCGAGTACCGACCCTCTCGCGGAGGCCCATAAGAGATTGGAAAATACGGCGAAAGAAGGGCCGCGAAAAGGGCGGAGGAGGAAGCGAAAGCGAAAGCGAAAGCCATAAGCGATGCGAAGAAGGAGACGGCAAAGGGATCAAAGACGGAATGCCGACCGCTCCCAAGACTTAACATGACCGTAGACCCCACCACTCTAAAGTGCTCGATATTCTGCGGAGAAAAGGTAGACTTTACCGTACCCGGAACCATCAGAGAGGTGCTGGGGTTCGATGCGACGATCCTCGAACCTAATAAATGGTACACGTCGCAGCGTCCCGTCAACATTACGGCCGTAAACGCCATCCGGTTGACTTGCAACATCGTGCGGGGCTCGTACACTAACGGATCCGAAGGACATACCCTGCACGAGTTCTTCCCGCAGGTGGAACGGGGTTATAAGATAATCGAAGTGCCCAAGAACGTCATCTACCTACCCGTAAACACTTCGAGGATCGGAAGACTGACCGTCTCTGTGGTGGATCAGGACGGAAGACCAATAAGCTTTCAGAACGAAGTCATCAGCCTCAGGCTTCACCTTAAAAGACGTACGCGATGGGGTTAGTCTACCTGGAAGAGGGTTATAAAAGAACCGTACCGGACGAAGCGAAGAACATTCGTCCTGTAGAGCTCGACCCGCCACTTGGTGAAGTGAAAAAGAAGAGACTCTCCTCAGATAACGCTGCTTTTCTAAGTCGTTGGGTTTCGTCGTGCTGCAGAAATGAGCTATATAATAGACGTGGGATCCTCTAACGCCGTAGCGGACGATGCCATCATAGGCATAGAGATGCATACTCACACTCCGTACGCGTCGTCGACTTTCAACAACAACGACGAGATAAGGATACCCGTGAACCAACAGGACGTGTACACCCTACTTTGCGACAGCCTGCTGTTTGTGGACGTGAAACTTTCGGCGCCTGAGGGTACTTTGGATGCGACACTGGCTCTTTCTGACAACTTGCCTGCTTTCCTGTTTGAAGAGATAAGGCTGGAGATGAACGGTATCGAAGTGGACAGGGTGCGAAACGTCGGCGTAACGACGGCCTTGAAAAATATTCCGTCCTTCAGGTACGGGGAACAACACTCTATAGACGTCGAAGGGTGGAACAAGGACGCCGTAACGGCTATCGCCAACAGCATCACAGGTAGGCTTTCGGCCCACGTCCCGCTGAATAGGATTCTGCGGGGTTTCATGGGATTCTGCGAGGATTACCGCCGCATAATAGTCAACGCCAAGCTGGAACTTATCCTGCTAAGGTCGGCTACCGACGACCGCGCCGTGGCGGTACCCGCAGGCAAGGACTACAAGCAGACTCTTACCAAGGTGGAGTGGAAGATGCCTTACGTCAGGCTTTCCGACCAGCACAGACTCCCGTTGCTCAGGATGGTGGATCAGGACGCGCCCATATCGATGGCCTTCCGCAGATGGAACCTGTACGAGTACCCCGTCTTACCGCAGAGCACCGACGTGATCTGGAACGTCAAGTGCTCCTCCCAGGCGGATAAGCCCCGCTACGTCATAGTAGGACTGCAGACGGACAAGAAGACCAAGACGGCGGTATCATCTCATTTCGACCACTGCGAGCTCCACGACATCGAACTCTACCTCAATTCCGTGTACTACCCGTACGAAAACGCCAAGGGAGAGTACTCGATGTTTTGCGAAAACTTTAAGCGGTTCCATAAGGTCTACTACGGAGGACAGGCCAACCACCCCCTAATCGATTTCTCGATCTTCAAGACCAAAGTCCCCCTCTTCTTTATCGACTGCTCGAAGCAGAACGAGTCGCTGAACACCGGCGCCATAGACATCAGGATCGAGATCGGGTGTAAAAACAACATCCCTGCCAATACCTCCGCCCACTGCCTGATAATCACAGATTTCATCCTTCAGTACTCGCCTGTAACAGGGACCGTCAGGAGGATAAATTAACCAGTGTGCGCTAGGTCTCGTCGCGCGCAACAACATGCCTTCCTTCATTGTAGATTTTCAGGTCATCAGACCTTCAGATTACGAGACGGTCATCAAGGAGCTGGTAGTCCTCTCGGTAGAAGGTAGCGTCAAGCATCATTATCTGTTCAAGCCTCCTTACGACTTTTACGGCGTACTCACACCGTCCAAGAAAACGCGCATCTGGGAAGGTCAAGACAGAATAAGGATACGATGGAACAGCGGGTTCGTCGACTACGCACAGCTCTACCGCTTGCTGACGGAGGCCGTGTCTGGCGGGAAGATATTTGTCAAAGGAAAGGAGACAAGAAGACATTAGAGGTGCTATTGATGTGCGACGACCTAAAGATCTCAGACCTCGACGACTACGATTGTCCCTCGGTCGAACGCCTCATTTATACGCACGGGTCGGACATCCAGTGCCCGTTTTCCCACTCGGACTGCTCCCTCAAGAGGGCCGAGGTGATAAAGGCGTGGTGGAAAGAAAAGAGCGTCGTCTTCGACACGGTAAACAAAGTAGGGGAGTGCATAAAAAAGGTGTTGGACTCGGGCTTCAACAACCCAGGGCCTGAAGCCCTCCGCTACTTACCCAAGGAGTTTCTCTTGGACCATTACGGCAACTGCATATCCGCCGTATACGACGACTTACCGCCATACCTCAAGAATGATAAAGAACTACTGTCGGAGATGCCCTGCGAAGAACACGCTCAACAGGAGAGCGACGACGACGAAGACGAATGGACCATTACCAAGAAGAGAAAACACTGCATGCAATGCATTTTTAACTGTCGCGTCAGCCAGTAAAGCCGCGTCTTGTAACCTCGATTCGTTATTCCTACATGTACGGCTGCTTGTAGAGTCTGAACTTTTGTAACATTAGTCTAGTACTTTGATTTCAGAATATATGTATCAACTCTATTCGAACTTGTTTTTATTCAACATCCTTCTCGCCCTTAAATATAAGTCTTGCCAACGCCAGAGGGCTTTGTCGATCGTGAAGCGAAAGCGCAGCACGATGCGAGGATCTGTCGAGGACAGACCCTCCCAGGAATCGAGCACTGATCCTGCCTGCATGTATTTCAGATACTATAGGTGGTTTAGGTTACAAGAAATAAAAGACAGATTCATAAAAGAATAAAACCTTTATTGATATAAGATGATGAAGATGAAAACGAATACATGTATGGCGATGAGCTCTTAAGTTCTTACGACTAATAATACTGATGCGGCGTAAACTCCAATACTGGTGCGGTTCGACGTTTAGAGGTCGGATAAAGTCGGCTAGTAGACATATGCGGGGACTAACGGGATGTGCGGGAGGGATGTGACCTAACCTAAATCGTTACGGAGCTCAGGCGGGACGTTTCTGTGTCCGTACGCCAAGGTGTGGGTGGCATCTACGGCGATGCGCTTGTCGTCGTAGTTGCACAGCGCAAGCTTGCTAGTCACAATGGTGTTTACTATATGCTTCCGGGATTGAAACATTTTCATGTCCCTGTACAACCACAACGAGGGGTCTTCGAGGCACTTTCTATAGTCGTCAAAAGTGATGTCTTTCTTGACCACGTTCTTTTTGACGCCTTTGGCCTTCCTCCGGATATCCCCCTCGCCAGTCCTGAAGGTGTAGAGTTTCGCTCTCAAACCTATGAACTCGGCGATCGGGATACCGTTGCACTCGTCTTTGAACTTCCCGAGCACTTTTTTGTTGATCATGGAATGGCACGGGTGTGTCGGGGGGTAGTCGGAGGTGTCGAAGAAGGTCTTGAATTCGGGGTCCTGCATGTCGCGGTAAAACTCGGGGGTCTCGATGTCATAAAAGAAGCTGTCTGTATCCATGTACAGGAGGTCGATTTTCGACCCGTACCTCTTCTTCATGACATCGTAATGAAATGAATACATTAAGGTCTTACTGGAGTCCAAGACCGTAGCGCCTACGTAAATAGGTTTATCTAAATGGGCCGAGGTCTTGGACAGCTCGACAGCGCATAGCGACTCGTCGTATATGATCCTGTCCTTGAAAGAGGGCTTGGCGATCAGCTTCTTTAACTTCTTCGAGTTGCTAACCAGCTCCAGGTTCATGCGTTTACGGACGTTCTCCATACACTTGCCGAAGACGGCATTGTTCAGTAGTTTGAAGAAGTCCTTCTCGAAGGCATTGCGGGCAGACTGCCTGTTAAGGGTGTTCAGGTCTATGTAAGGCTTGAGCCATGCAGACTGCTGAAATTGGAGGACTCTGTGGACTTTGGTCACCTTTAGACCATGTGCCATGGCCTGCTTAAGGAGACCGTAGTGGCAAACGTACCTGGTCTTGTTTTGCAGGGTGGTCAGGAGTTTGGGGTTTCTGGCTCCGGGAGGGGTCGCGTTTTCAGCCATGAACGGAAGGTCGTTGTGGCAGTCTTGCGTCTCAGCGTCCGTAGGGTATTCCACATCTACCTCGAGGATGAAACCTAGTGGACAATCGTTCGGGAGGACACTTAAATTCGAGACCAACCTGTTCTTTCTCTCTTAATCCTCGATCCAGTGAAAATCCTTGTAGGGGAGGTTCCCACTCATCGCCCAACCATATAGGTTGTTCGCGTCCACATACATGAGGTAGTTGGAGGGCAGCTCGGGGTCGAAACCTTCCACATAAGGGTTGTTGGCCTTGGCATGTTTCTTGAAGCATCCAGAGATTCCTCCTCGGATTCCTCTCTCCAGAAACATGTACATATCATAATCGGTTATGAGTTCCAGTTCTACTCGCGTCTTGTAGAGCATGGCGTCGAAAGAGAAACCTGGGACAGTAAAGTAATGGGCGCAATCGAGCCCGTATTCCTTCCTGCACAGCGACCTGAAATTCTCAAAGACGTCAGCCAACAGGAGGACGTCGCACTTGAGGTACAAGTCGGAGTACTCACCCAGCGTACGGATGTTGAAACTGTCCCACACTTTCCGGGCGTGACGATAGTCGTCGTCTGAAATGTGCTCCCCGGTGAGGCTGCTGTAGAATGCTTCCTGAGGCGGGAGTTCCGTCTCATCGAGTCTCTCCCACGAGTCGGTGTACTCGTAAGGGTACACGCCTTTCCTCTTCGCCAGGGACAGCTGCGCCCCGTTAAAGAAAGACTCGGTATGGGCAAAGCCTTCGGGAGGGAGGTTGTCTACCAGAGCGCTCAGGCTGCTGGCCATGAACCTAAAAGTGTCGACAAACCTCACGGCTAGCGTCTTGGTTATGTTTTTGTTATGTTTATGCGTTTTGGTTATGTTTAAAATTTTGAACTTATCAGCATGCACGAGCATGCCAGTAGCTGTAAATCATTCGGTTCAGTATCGGGCTTGCGGTTAAGGAACCGATCGAAATATATCACTGCGGCTGCAGCCACCTTGTGGTACATTCGCCTGTACTGACATAAATCTTTTATCCATCCTACATGCGGTTGGAACAATTTAATTTAGGTATGGAAATTGTTATTCCGTATTTATAATAGTAAACGCTGAAACTGGTGTTGTTGTTGTTGCACGACCAACAACGGCTAAAACTGGTGTTGTTGCTGTACCGGCAACGTGTTACCCGTCGTTAAATTCGTACGAGGTTCTACGTCATAATTTTATAAACAGATTTTAGGTTTTAATTTTTATAAAAGATTCAAAGTGCATATTTCATAAAAGTGCTAAAGTCTTTTAAAATTTAAGAATATTTAAAGTAGAATAAAACTCACCTTCGATTAACGGCAAGTAGAGAAGAAGAATCAGAAGAAGAACTGTGACGTCTAGCAGTGGTATAAGACGAGTGGCTGACAGTAGAGTTATGATTCGATAGGAAAATTGGCGCGCTTTTATACATGCGATTTCCCTATGCTAATGCATTAGAAACGCTGAGTCTGCGGTTCTGTGTACATAATGGGAATAACAAGCGGTATGACGTAAACGGTTTTTAAAAAAATTGAAACAAACAACTTATCGCTGAGTGACTTTAACGGATAATATGTTGCATCATCTAGAAAAATTAATTGTAATAAACAGGTTGCATCATCCCGATCAATGGACCGGCGCGTGCACAGATAAAAAACGGATGACGTCACTGCAAATGAACAAAGTAAACACGTTGCATCATCTTTAATTGCAATAACAAGTTGCATCATCACGATCAATAGTCCGGCGCGTGCATAGATAAAAAACGGGCGACGTCAATGCGAATAAAACAAAGCATAGGGTGTCCCAAAACGAAATTTCCTAATTTTGTATATATTTCGGATCCCGAAAGAACCTAATGGCCGAAACCGGACGTAACGCGTTCTACGGAATGTCTTGATCCTGCGCGCACCTGAACCTCGTTGATCCAACCCCCGGGTCACGTGTTACAAGTGATCTCGGGTTCTATCGGGGATACGGCTACGGATTAAGGCTTATCTTGTAGATCTCGATCTCCCGGTCACGTGGGTACCACCCGCATCAAAATCAGTCCGGCCGTTGCGGAGCAAATCGGGTTTGGAACTTTGCCAAATTTTTTGTGTGTGCGCGCGCGTACGTGCGTTTTTTTTTTGTTTTTTTTTGGGCGGGATTTTTTTTTTCGGCGGGTATTTTTTTTTGGGGGAGGATTTTTTTTTTGGCGGGATTTTTTTTTTTGGGGCAAAGGTCAGCACGTGGCAGGTCAAGGTCAAGGTCATGACCCGGGGTCAAAGGTCAATGTCTTCCTAGAACCGCCCTTTCTATACTACTACTTTGAAAGTTCAATACATTTATTCTATTAATGCTATATACATTTAATACTAATACTATTCCTAATACTAATATTGCTACTAATAAAACGATGGAATGCGCATCCCGTCATTTTGTTAGCGGTTTCACCGCAGCGATTTTGCAGATTATTTTTTTGCTGCCTTGGTCTCTCAAGATCGATTCTAGCGTGTCGTGAATTACGTTATCGACCGCCTGCAAACGCGGATCACCCTCGTTGGCGACGAGCTCGACTCTGCTCTTCACGCGCTTGAACCTGTCCCCGAACGACAATCCCTCGATCTCGCTTGTCTCATAGAGTTCTATTCTCATTAGGTATTTACCTCTCTTAGGTACCGACCATGCATTATAATGTTTCTGGTCGGTCTTGAGCTCTACGGACTCCGAGTACGATGATGGTTCCCGTGAGGGACCTGCATCCTCGAAGAGAGCGGTTATGGGTCGTTTGGCCGGTCTGGCCCTCATGAGATCCCATAGATCGTCGACGTCCTGCTCCCGGTACTGTTTCTCCTCGGAAGCAGGCGCGGTTCGTGCGCATTCCATTCGGTTCAGTATCGGGCTTGCGGTTAAGGAACCGATCGAAATATATCACTGCGGCTGCAGCCATCTTGTGGTACATTCGCCTGTACTGACATAAATCTTTTATCCATCCTACTACTATGGTTCTCATATTCTTTCGGATCTTAGATCCATCACATAGATATGAGTAAACGGTTGGTGGAGGCTGGGATGAAAGCAGCTTGTACAACACTACGTCACTTGTAAGGCTTATATCTGCATATGCCACAGTCTCGGCTGCGGTTTCCAAACATAGAAGGTTTGTAGCCATGTTCTCTATGTTGACGATATTCTCTTAGTAATTACTTATTTAATTTGTACGGCCGACAAAATACTTACGGTGAGATATGTAGCCTCGCTGGTACTGTTGTCGATGGAGCTGAAGAAGGAGATGATGGCGGTAGACGGTGAGGTACTGGTGTTGTTGATGGAGTTGAAGCAGGTGATGATGGCGGTAGACGATGAGGTGACGGAGGATGCTGGGATGTTGTTGCTGATGGTGGAGTTACTGCAAAAAAGAAAACATATATTTATTCCGATGTCGTATGAATACCGTCAAGTTCATAACATCTAAATAATAAAATTACCTATTTCAACATTCTCCTTCTTCTCCTAGACCGGGTCTTCCTCGGGGTTGTAGATCGAAGGAAATCTAGGTATAAACTGAATTCATCGTTCAACCCCAGCTCAAGAGTATGCAGGTCTACCCATGCCGACATACAATCCCCAGCCTCAGGCATTAAGAGGAGCGCCTTCATCTCCCCAGCCCAGATCCTATGCCCCCAAATCCTCCCTTGTATTTTTGGGAGCACTACTCGCAATGTCCGCATACTTGCTGTAAAACAAAAACGATGGTTCATCGTCTGTCAAAGATCTCGACGGTACACTAGCATATAAATTGCCTCTCTTAGTTACTACTGTATGTTCAAACTTTAAGTTTTAGGTATAATTATAGTAAAGGCTACTGTTTCATAAGTTTATTAGTATGATATAATATTCAGTGTTACATACAATGCAAAACTAAGCATATGTAGTTAGTACAAATATCGTATTTAAAAATAAGGCTAACCTTTAAATGAAGGCTGGTGCGCAACACTGGTTGTTGTTGTTGGTGTTGTCGGTGTTGTCGGTGGTAGCGGCGGTGGTGGCGGTGGCGGTGGTGGTGGTGATGGTTGATTTTAAACTGAAACGGAACACAAACAGAAACACGCATTAGAGACTAGTCAAGGGTTTATAAAAAAAATATTTATTTGAATTCGCTTTGCTAAACTCATCACATGCGGTTAAAACAAATCTCCCTTTATTTTTAGTATGTAAATTATTATTCCAGTATAGTATTTATAATGAGACCAACCTTTAAATAAGAGCTGGTGAGCTAACAAAGTTGGTTGTTGTTGTTGTTGTTGTCGTTGTTGGTGGTGGATCATTTTACACTAAAACAGAACGAAAACAGAAACACTCGTTAAAGACTCGTTTTAATACTACTACGTTCCAAGATCAACTAGTCAAAGTCAATTTAAAAAAAGATTTTATTTAATTCTACGTTTAAGTCGATATCGGTTGTTGTTGCTGCAGATTAAAACAACAGACTAAATATTCATTGTACAAGCGTTTTACATGCGTTACTAAACTACCGCCATGCGGTTGGAACAATTTAATTTAGGTATAGAAATTGTTATTCCGTATTTATAATAGTAAACGTTGAAACTGGTGTTGTTACGGTTGTGTTGTTGTTGCTGTACCAACAACGGCTAAAACTGTTGTTGTTGCTGTACCGACAACGTATTACCAATCGTTAAATTCGTATGACGTTCTACGTCTTAATTTTATAAACAGATTTTAGGTTTTAATTTTTATAAAAGATTAAAAGTGCATATTTCATAAAAGTGCTAAAGTCTTTTAAAATTTAAAAATATTTAAAGTAGAATAAAACTCACCTTCAATTAACGGCAGGTAGAGAAGAAGAATAAGAGGAACTGTGACGTCAGCGTAGAGCGGTATACGACTGGCAGTAGAGTTATGGTACGAAGAGAAAATCGGCGCCTTTTTATACAGATAATTCCCCTATGCTAATGCATTGGAAACGCTGAGTCTGCGGTTCTGTGTACACAATGAGAATAACAAGTGGTATGACGTCAACGGTTTTTTAAGATTGAAACAAACAGCTTATCGCTGACTCGACGGCCCATGACTAACGAATAATATGTTGCATCATCTAGAAAAATTAATTGGAATAAACAAGTTGCATCATCTAGAAAAAATAACAAGCGGTATGACGTCAACGGTTTTTTAAGATTGACACAAACAACTTATCGCTGACTCGACGGCTCGTGACTTTAACGAATAATATGTTGCATCATCTAGAAAAATTAATTGCAATAAACAAGTTTTATGACGTCAATGAAAAGCACGCGCATGCAACGTGACTCGTAACAAACAACATGCGACATTGTCAAAATTAAAAGAATAGAGTTGCATCATCTGGAAAAATTAATTGCAATAAACAAGTTGCATCGTCTTGAAAGATTAATTGCAATAACATGTTGCATCATCCCAATCAATAGTCTGGCGCGTGCATAGATAAAAAACGGATGACGTCAATGCGAATAAAACAACGCATAGGATGTACCAAAACGAAATTTCCTAAATTTATATATTTCGGATCCCGAAAGAACCTAACGGTCGAAACTGGACGTAACGCGTTCTACGAAATGTCCGGATCCTGCGGGTACCTGAACCTCGTTGATCCGATCCCCAGGTCGGAAATTTTCCGTACTTATTTAGTAAATATACGACCATTTTTGTCATAATTATTTTTAAATTTGTAGGATTTGGTAGTTATATAGAATCAGGGCCCTCACCGATTGTAACGATTATTTTTTGAAATCGATACTTTTTTGGGCGCTGAATCCGAATATGAAATTATCTTTTCTCGCAAATCACCATGAAATTAGTTATAAGCCCTTTTCTATAATGTACCGACATAACCTCACTTGTTCGTGCATGTTTCGATTTGCCGTTTTATTTGAATTCATTTACACTTTGAATTTAACACTTAAATGTTAAAATGTCTCTATTTCAACTAAATTTGTTGATCAAAGACGTGCATTTGAATATTTGTATATTGACGAAATTGCTAACCGACTAACATCTAACCTTTTAAGATACTGTGACGACATTTCAAGCTGAACGAAAATATTAAAATGTGTACACTAACCGATAACCTTTCATTTAATTGATAATAACAACCAATAACCTTCAGGACTTATTTTTATAAAAAAATTAGTCTGTAAAATTGCATATATAGTAACCATTAACCTTTATTATGGGTAGGTTATAGTTTTTTTAGTGCATTTATAACTAACTGTCTATAATAACCGATAACCTACTCACCATTTACTAACTTAGGTAAATTTTCAAAATACAAGGTTAGGTAAATTTTCAGTTTACAATAACCTTCAATTTAAAACTGCATGATAACCAATAACCCTATTGGGTAGGTTATCGGTTTCTAGGTGCATTTATAACTGCAGAGAACAACCGATACCTGCTCACAATTTACTAAATAATCAAGGTTACTTTTTGGTGTACACCATTATGTGGTAGAAGTGATGACGTGATGAAATGTTGCATATCATTAATAAATATATTTTTCAATGAATAATAAATTACAAATTTAGTAAACTAAATTAATTAAACTAAATTAAATAAAAACACTAAATTAGTAAATATAGTGACATTATTAATTGGTTGTGAGCATTCATACGATAATGAAGGGTGATTTTTTTTTTTTTTTGGTTTAACGTCCGACTGTTCTGCAGTTACTGCTAATGCAGACGGTGAGGGATGAAATGATTTTTTGTAACGTATGAAAATATGCCGTGCCTGAGTGGGATTCGAACCCAGGACCGCATGATGAGAGGCGAGCACGTTACCAACTGCGCCAATGCGGCCGGCAATGAAGGGTGATATAACGACAAAATTGAATATTACAAAAAAATGAGGTTACATCGGCAGATGATAAAGAAAGGCTTATAACTAATTTCATGATGTCTTGCGAATAAAAATAATTTCATATTCGGATTCAGCGCCCAAAAAAGTATAGATATAAAAAAAACTCGTTACAATCGGTGACCAGCTCTGATTTCTATACAATTACCTATATTTATTTTTAAAATGTTACTGTGACAACGAAAAGTGTCAACTTATTTTTGTTTTAGTTCGTAAAATCTTCGGAACAAAAATCTTTCAATAGATTTGAAACTGTGTTAATTTTCCCACGCTGGCCGAAAGACAAATCTGGGACCACAGCTTTTCAACGTAGGCAAGGCGGCAAAAAAGCATTTTATTAAATTTTTCTTTAAACGTACATTCAAAATAAATATATTCTTTTAATTTGAAAATTTTAAAACATGTAAAAACATCAAGTAAATTAATTTTGAGTTGACTACGCTTAAGGTTTTTATAGAGAAAAAAAATTAGGACTACACCCTAATGTATGTAGAAACGTAAACTGAAATAACGAAATTTCGTTTTATTTACCTGTTTGAATTTGGTTGAAGATTACAAAATACAAAAGAAATAACATATTGTGTCGGCAGATCGAAGAATTTATGAAGTTGATTAATGTTGATTTTGTACTCATGATTTTGGCAAAAAAACTTTAACTTGTTTTATAAAAATTTTGAAAATAGATATTTTAAAATATTAAGTTCTCGTACTTACAACATTGTTTAAAGTGACGCCTAAATAATTTTCATTAACCTATTTACATTCGTTGCTAAGGCAAAAAAAATTTCCAGCTGATCAGTTAGGTGTCAACACAGAGTGAAAATTATAAATAAAAACAAGCAGCTGGACCCGCACTAGGCGCGAGCTTTATATCTGTTACAGAGGCATGGCACTAAGTATTGGGTACAAATGTGTAGTATGACTTTTTAATAATGTATACCATTTTTTCTATTAATATAATACGGAGATATAAAATAAATTGTTTTTGTTGAAATTAAAATCAATTATAGTTTTAAGTTTAGCAAATAACAGATTCATAAAATTGCATTATGTTAGTAGTATAAGTTAGAATTAATTTTATAATGTAGGAATCATTAAGCAATTTATAAAGTCAATAACAGGATGTTTATAATTAATCATAATACTAGTAATGTAACAAATTTAAAGAGAGAACGAGTATGTGGGACAGAGAGAGATATAAGTAACGCTTCGAGAAAAATCTAACCGTTAAGGTTAAAGTTTTAATTTATTAGTAGTGCAAGTGTAATTAAATTATTTGATTTGCTTTCAGAATTAAGTTGTCGGTTTTGCAGTTGCAAATTAGGATGCTGGAAGATGTGTGTGCTTGGTGACGTTTGGGACTTGGGCTCCACATCTGATGTAGGAAACACGCATTTCTGCTGTCGTTTTGTACAACGGTAAAAAATGTAATAAACGTAGTAGTTTATGTTTGTTTTGCTTTATTTTGTGTTAAAAATCTTTTGAATTATGTATTAAAAAGTAATAATGTAACGTATTGTAACACTTACTGCTAAGGTCCGTTTTGGCATCTAGGTTATCAAATAATTAATACACTAAATTTTATAATTACAAGAATTTATTACACTAAAACATTACAAAATAAATAATTAAACTAATTATAATTAAGAAATACAATAAATGATTTAATAATTCACTTAAAATAAATAACAAACAATAAATAACTTAATAACTTACTTAGCCTACTCACAATCACTTTTACAGATTACACTAACATACAAAACGCAAGCTGAACTAACAAAATTTACACATTAACTTTACAATACACTCACAAAAGATTTTACACAATACACACACAACAAAGGCAGTATAACAGTCGTTGACCAAACAATGCTCGGAATTGTTAACCTGCTATAACAAACCCGGTAATCACTTGTCGAAGATCAAACGGATACTGACTGGACCGCGCTCGGGGGTCTCCTTTTATAATCATTCACAAAGATCGTTCCAAAACAAAGTAGTGAAATCTACTCAAGTACAAAAATAACTCCTTATTAATGAATGCTAGAAAAATCTTGTTAATAGGTCAACAAAAAGTCTTTTGTAAATAGAAAACGTAAACAACCTGCCTCCCTCATAATAGCTGTACACAATACCTAAACTTTATGATAGTTATTACAACCCTTATGAATGAATAGACACACTTTTATGGTTACAACTGTCATTTACAAAACTGATATTATTGTGTATTGTTATTTTATTATTGCTTAACTATTTTTATGAATGGAATTCTGGAACATTCGTGTCTTTTCTTGGATCTTGTTACAGTATTAATAATCAACTTTATTTAGTTTCTATTTAATCTAACAATTACGCATTAAAGTCGGCACCAACGAACATCATGTGGTCTCAGGTATTTTCATCTACAATGAACATATAAAATTTTATATTTTAATTTTTATAATGTACAATAACATGGACTCTCAATTTATTTTAAATAAATTAGATAATTTGCATTAAAAAGGTAACAATTACGTAATGTTATAAAATACTGTGACAGATCGAAGGAAAGGATCGTTCGCGAAGGTTCCAGAATTTCATTCATGAAATAGTATAGAGTGTGAAATAATAGTAACAACAAGAGAGAATAATAAAGACAAAAATAACAACACACAACAGCAACAATAAATGACAGTTGGACAATAATAACCATAAAGGTATGTCTATTCATAAAAGTTGTAATAACTATCGTAAAAGGTCGGGTATCGTGTACAGCTATTATGAGGGGGGCCGGTTGTTTACGTTTTCTATTTACAAAAGACCTATTGTTGACCTGTTTACAACGGATTTTTCTAGCACTCACTAATAAAGAGTTATTTTTTTTGTACTTTATTTTTGCATGTTGTTTGCTCTTCTCGAACGATCTTTGTGAATGATTATAAAAGGAGACCCCCGAGCGCGGTCCAGTTTAGTATTCGTGTGATCTTTGTCGAGCGATTATCGGGGTGCGTATTTATGGGTTACGTATCCGAGTATTGTAGTGATTCAAGATTGTTCTACAGTCTTTGTTGTGTGCGTATTTTTCTTCTTTTTTTGGTTTAAGGTCCGACTATTCTGCAATTACTGCTAATGCAGACGGTGAATGATGAAATTATTTTTTGTAACGTATGAAAATTTGCCGTGCCTGAATGGGATTCGAACCCAAGACCGCAAGATGAGAGGCGAGCACGTTACCAACTTCGCCAATGCGGCCGGCGTATTGTGTAAAGTTTTTGTGTAAGTGTATTAAGATCAGTTTTGTGAATTCAGTTCCTTTTTATATGTGTAATCTTATTAAAAGTGATAGTAAGTAGTGCTAAGTAAGTTATTTATCGTTCATTATTTTTTTTTAAGCAAATTATTAAGTTATTTATTGTAATAAGTCATTTTAATTAGTTTATTTTTTATTATGTAATCTTTTGGTGTAATAAATATTTGAAATTGTAAACCTTAGTGTAATAATTATTTAATTACCTAGATCCCAAAACTGACCTTAGCAATAAGTTCACACTGGTGTCAGAAGTGCGGGATTTAGTGTTATTGAATATTTGTAAGTAAAATCTCAATTAAATTAGGTGTTATAAAATTATCGTATAGTAAATTAGTGTTGTGTTTTTTAAAGTTATTTTTGTAAAATCTCTTATCATTGCTTGTAAAACTGTTTCATTAATAATCGTTATATTTGTTTGTAATAGTTCTATCTTGCTTCTATAATTAATTTTGTATCTGTTGCTATTTTTGTAATTAATTGTAAATTGTTAGTTAAAATGGCGAGTTCTGTAGACATGAATTTATTAATGGAAATGTTAAATGAAATTAAAACAAGTAATGAAAAAATCAATAATAACGTACAGGCAATTAAAGATGAATTAAAATCACGTAATGATGAAATAACGGCAGAATTAAAAGTAGAGTTAGGAAAAATTAGGGATAATGTAGACAGTTTAAATAATAGGGTAGATTCAGTAGAATTTAAGTTATAAGAAAATGTTAAGGAAGTGAGAAAAAATGTGTAGAATAAAGGTTAGAAGAAGTAGATAAGGCTATAGATATTAGGTTTAAGGACATTATTAAAACTGTGAAATCAAGTGAAATTTGCGGCTCGGTAATTTACGCCGACAGTACATCATCCGGGCGCAGAATTAGTGTAAAAGCGCCGAAATTTGACGGGAGTTCTTCGTAGCAAGTCTTTCGACGACAGTTCGAGGCAGCGGCCGACTTCAACACATGGTCACCGGCAGAGAAAACAACGGTACTAATGACTTCGCTACAGGGCCAGGCAGCAGAAGTTCTACGCGCTGAAAGGGCGACCGAAGGGTACGAAGAAATCGTCGCAGCACTAGAAGGGCATTACGGCGAGCATAACTTGGCGGCCATCTACAAGTGCGAGTTACGGGGACGAAGACAGAAGCCGGGCGAAACCTTACAAGAATTCGCCCTGGATATTGAACAACTTGCGCAGAGGGTGTTTCCAAAATAGCCTGTCGGATTTATCCAGGAAAAAGCGGCGCAGTCTTTCGGCAATGGGGTTCGAGACGCCGAAATGAAGAAACACCTGATTCTCCAGGGCCATAAGGCACTAAGTGAGGCTCTCACTCAGGCCCTACGTATAGAAGCCGTCACCGCATCTACAGAGAAACCGGCGAAAATACGGAGGGTGACTGCCGACGATTACAGCGGCTCAAATAAATTTGAGGCTCGGCCTAACCGGAGGACGCCGGGTCAAAACCATCGACGGACACCGACCAGTGAATAGCAGCTGTGCTGGCAATGTGGGATACCCGGTCACTTTAGAAGGAACTGCGGAGAAAATAAGCCGACATCCGACCAGGAAAACGACGAAACGCCGGCGTAA
Organism: Catonia carolina; assembly: GCA_035578175.1. NCBI lineage: Eukaryota > Metazoa > Arthropoda > Insecta > Hemiptera > Achilidae > Catonia > Catonia carolina. The sequence goes on from JAQMRL010000004.1 coordinate 10,494,030, forward strand.
AGAGGGGACTGCTGGCGCCGAAGATCTCTTCCCTTCCAGCTATCTTCAGTTTAGCCATCGTTCGAAGAGGGTCAGACAGCCTCATCGCCGACGGATTATTAAATAACAGGCCATGCTCTATTACCATAGACACGGGGGTCTCTATTTCAGTTATCCGGCCGGACAAGGCAACCTGCTGCAAGAAGAGAAAAGTAAACCAGAAGTATGCCGTACAGACCGCTTTGGGCAGCACACTGCCTATTAAGAACGAAGCATTAGTTAATATAACACTCGGGTGTTACAAACTACAAGCCTGGGTGTTTGTCGCTGACATCGTGGACGAATTCATATTAGGGCTTGACATACTGAGACCGCACGACGTTGCGGTAGATATCGGACGCCACTTGCTGAAGTTAGCGCGAAGTGAAGTAGCATTATGGAGTCCCCGCTTCAAACCCAGTAGTGCTGAAGTTCTACTAAATGCGGACGAAATGATACCTGCCCGATGCGAGAGGATTGTAACGGCCACACTGTCGAAGAATCTGGGCACCAACAGTGGCATTACAGAAGCTGGTGAAATCACCGGAAAGGAAGGAGTGATCATCGGGCGAGCTGTAGTACTGAACAGCAAGAAGATCTCCGTCCGAGTAGCGAATTTGAATTCCTCGGATAAGGTACTGCCTAAGGGAACTGTTCTTGGTAACTGCGAACCAGTAACTTGGACATCTGAACCGCCAAGATCACTAAATCAGGGAAGGCGCACGGCAACATCTGTAAGTAGCCAGTGATTGAATGAAGGCAAGATAGGACTTGATGGCTAACTCCAAGGGATTTCAACCTGGTGACCGTGTATGGCTCTACAGACCGAGAAGGAAGAAAAAGAGGTGTCCTAAGCTGGAAAAACAATGGAAAGGCCCGTATGCTGTTCTCGATCGCATCAACAACGTAGTCTAACGAGTACAGAGACGCCCAGAGACCAAGAAGATGGTAGTTCATCTCGATCGATTGGCACCGTACTTATGGGGTACGCGGGACGAGCAGCCTTAAGAAGGGGGCAATGTGACAGATCGAAGGAAAGGATCGTTCGCGAAGGTTACAGAATTTCATTCATGAAATAGTATAGAAAGTGAAATAATAGAAACAACAAGAGAGAATAATAAAGACAAAAATAACAACACACAGTAGCAACAATAAATGTCAGTTGGACAATAATAACCATAAAGGTATGTCTATTCATAAAAGTTGTAAGAACTATCGTAAAAGGTCGAGTGGGTACATAATGGAGTCGTATCCTTTTTCCGGAACGGTTAGAATGGTCTCCTCATAGAATGGTACACTAGAAGGGTTCAGACTCCCGCTGTGTGTTTAGGCATGTTGTGGCATTAGCTAATTGTAATCCCTATTATATTTCGATAAAGGTGGTCACTTTTTTCCGACAGTGTTCTCTCTCTGTCACTCTTCACAGTGTTTTCTGTCTTCTTCTACTCTACCTGCTACCTGCGGGTCCCCCTACGTGCCCAACCATTAACAATTCAATAATAATAATATAACTACATTAACGTATAAATGCTTACAGAGCTCATTTTAGGAAAAAATCTTCTAAATTCATGTAAGAAAATTATTTTATCTTTAATCTATTTAAATGTGTGCTGGTTTTTAATTACGCTGTATTATTAAACAGGATAATTTTAAATAGTACGTACTCATCTTTAGCGGCAGTAATTCCAACTGCCGCTAAATTATTTTTTTCAGATTAAATATCTTGGTTTATTCAAATTATTTTAAGAAATGAAACCTTAGTTTTTCTGTAGGTTATCAGACGAAAAAATTACAAATTTACAAGGACAAATTTAATTTTTATTTACACAATTTACAAAACCAACTTATATTTCAAATAGTACTTAAATAACAGTTTAATTTTAATTGGTCTTACAGTAGGTAACATTTTTTAACAAATTACATTAAAACGTAATAATATCACTTAAAATAATATACATTTAATGAACTAAATTAATTTTCTTAATTCTTAATTTCAGTATAATTTACATAATAACATAATTTACATAGCATAATTCTGCCCTACTAAGCCGTAACTGCAAACAAATTAAATTTGAGTTTTGAACTGATTCTTATGTTTAAAAGTATGAGAAATCCAAAAAAACTAAGACAAAATACCGTATCTACAACCTTATACGACCTTATCTACCAACCAAAACCTGTGGTAACAGTAACTACATTTTCTAGGCTAAAAAGCCGTAACTACACTGCAGATATTGATAAATAACAAGAAGTTTGTAAAATAAACCCTGTTTCTCTTTACAATAAATCATTCACAGATGATTTTGAAATGAATAACAGCTGATCTAAAATGCCGGGAAATTGTCTGCTTCCCTCCAGTTTGGCCGACCAAGACTCTGGTAAAACTTTTTTTGTTTATTGAAATTTTAAATGAGTCTTAAGAAATTTTTTCCCACTTCACTTGGTTATGATTTAAACAATGACACATTTGTTTATAATGTTCTAGTAGTGTAAAAAAGCCGATACTGGTGCAACCTTGACCTTTGACCCCGGGTCATAACCTTGACCTCGACCTTGACCCGACACGTGTCACAAAAAAAAAAAAAAAATCCCGCCAAAAGAACAAAAAAAAAAAAACGCGCACGCACGCACACACGAAAAATTTGGCAAAGTTCCAAACCCGATTTTCTCCGCAACCGCTGCGCCGATTTTGATGCGGACGGCACCCACGTGACCGGGAGATCGAGATCTACAAGATAAGCCTTAATCCGTAGCCGTATCCCCGATGGAACCTGAGATAGCTTGTAACACGTGACCCGGGGGTCGGATCAACGAGGTTCAGGTGCGCGCAGGATCCGGACGTTCCGTAGAACGCGTTACGTCCGGTTTCGAATGTCAGGTTCTTTCGGGATCCGAAATATATATAAAATTAGGAAATTTCGTTTCGGGACACCCTATGCTTTGTTTTATTCGCATTGACGTCACCCGTTTTTTATCTATGTGCAATTAAAGATGATGCAACGTGTTTACTTTGTTTATTTGCAGTGACGTCATCCGTTTTTTATCTGTGCACGCACCGGACCATCGATCAGGATGATGCAACTTGTTTATTGCAATTAATTTTTCTAGACGATGCAACTCTATTCTTTTAATTTTGACAATGTTACATGTTGTTTGTTACGAGTCACGCTGCATGCGCGTGCCTTTCATTGACGTCATAAAACTTGTTATTGCAATTAAAGACGATTCAGCGTGTTTACTTTGTTTATTTGCAGTGACGTCATCCGTTTTTTATCTGTGCACGCGCCCGACCATCGATCGGGATGATGCAACCTGTTTATTACAATTAATTTTTCTAGATGATGCAACATATCATCCGTTAAAGTCACGGGCCGTCGACTCAGCGATAAGGTGTTTGTTTCAATTTTAAAAAAACCGTTGACGTCATACCGCTTGTTATTCTCATTATGTACACAGAACCGCAGACTCAGCGTTTCCAATGCATTAGCATAGGGGAATTATGTGTATAAAAGCGCGTTGATTTTCCCATCGAATCATAACTCTACTGCCAGTAGTATCCACTGCCAGTCTGCTGACGTCACAGTTCTTCTGATTCATCTCTACCTACCTACCGCTAATTGAAGGTGAGTTTTATTCTACTTTAAGCAATCAAATTGAACTTTAAATATTTTTAAATTTTAAAAGACTTTACCACTTTTATGAAATATGCACTTTGAATCTTTTATAAAAATTAAAACCTAAAATCTGTTTATAAAATTATGACGTAGAACCTCGTACGAATTTAACGACGGGTAACAAGTTGCCGGTACAGCAACAACACCAGTTTTAGCCGTTGTTGGTACAACAACAACCGAACAACACCAGTTTCAGCGTTTACTATTATAAATACGGAATAACAATTTCCATACCTAAATTAAATGGTTCCAACCGCATGTCGGTAGTTTAGTAACGTATGTAAAACGCTCGTTCACTGAATATTTAGTCTGTTGTTGTAATCTGCAACAACACAACAACCGATACCGACTTAAACGTAGAATTAAATAAATTTGAACTTAAAATCTTCTTATAAAATTAATACTTTGACTAACGCATGTAAAACGCTCGTTCACTGAATATTTAGTCTGTTGTTTTAATCTGCAGCAACACAACAACCGATACCGACTTAAACGTAGAAGTAAATAAATTTGAACTTAAAATCTTCTTATTAAATTTAGACCTTGACTAGTCGAACTTAGAACGTAGTGGTATTAAAACGAGTCTCTAATGCGTGTTTCTGGTTTTGTTCTGTTTTAGTTTAAAATACCATCCGCCACCACCACCAGCAACAACAACCAACAACAACAACAAAATCAATTTGTTTGATCAACAGCTCATATTTAAAGGTTGGTCTTATTATAAATACTATACTGGAATAATAATTTACATACTAAAAATAAAGGGATATTTGTTTTAACGGCATGCGATGAGTTTAGCAAAGCGAATCCGAGTAAATATTTAATTTAGAAACCCTTGACGAGTCTCTAATGCGTGTTTCTGTTTTTGTTACGTTTCAGTTTAAAATCGACCTCACCACCGCCGCTACCACCATCATCACCACCATCAACACCATCAACAACAAAATCGACCATCGCCGCCGCCGCTACCACCAACAACAACACCAACAACAACAACAACAACAACAACAACATCCCAGCATCCTCCGTCACCCCATCGTCACCCGCTTCAACTCCAGCACCTCGCCGTCTACCACCATCATCTCCTCGTTCAGCTCCAGCACCTCGCCGTCTACCGTCATCATCTCCTCCTTCGGCTCCATCAACCAGCGAGGCTACATATCCCACAGTAAGTAAATTGTCGGCAGCGGAAATAAATTAAGTAGTTATTAAGAGAATATCGTCGGCATAGAGAACATGGCTGCAAACCTTCTATGTTTAGAAACCGCAGCCGAGACTGTGGCATATGCAGATACAAACCTTGCAAGTGACGTAGTGTTGTACAATCTGCTTTCATCCCAGCCTCCACCAACCGTTTACTCATATCTATGTGACGGATCTAAGATCCGAAAGAATATGAGAACCGTAGTAGTAGGATGGATAAAAGATTTATGTCAGTACAGGCGAATGTACCACAAGGTGGCTGCAGCCACAGTGATATATTTCGATCGGTTCCTTAACCGCAAGCCCGATACTGAACCGAATGATTTACAGCTACTGGCATGCTCGTGCATGCTGATAAGTTCGAAATTTTACGAGGCGTACGGATGCTTTACTTCTGATGAGTTGGCGGCCTCTACTGCCGATTCCTGTAGCACAGAATCCATCCTGCGATGGGAGATGGAAGTGCTGAAGGAGCTGTCGTGGAGGGTATCTATAGTACTACCTCACGACTTTGTTCATCCGATTCTGTCCAGGATTTTCCCTACGGAGGATGTCGGAGACCTGAAGAAGGTCGGAGATATGTCTTACGATCTCCTGTTAGAGGCGGTTTGCGCCTATGATTTGAACGACATCCGCTACAGCGAACTGGCCGGCGCATGTGTATGCGTGACGTTACGCTCTTTCAGTTCGTTGAAAGTCGAAGAAGACTTAATCGCTGGGATGTTGTTATATATTGACCTCTCGTATTCTATCCAAAAGGTTCTAATGCTAAATGGTATTAAACTGTTTATCATTGTTTTCATTTCAAAGTAACCATTATGGTTTTTGCAGGAAATATGGAAGGACAAGCCAAGCGAATCAGGTTGGATCAAGTTCAAGAGTCTGGCACCTTTTGCGTCTTGGAAAATGCGTTCGGTTGTAACCTCCGGACGTATTATTACAAGAACGCAAACGAAAAACTTAAAGACGTGCCAGTGCTCCTTATCCACCTGAGGGAAGAGATGGAGTCGCTGCTCAAGGAGATGTCGACCTCCCTAAGATCGTTTAAATTTAACATCTTAGTGGAGTGCACGTACGAGAAGGCGTCGACGGGGGAGGTGCAAGACATGGGGTTCAAGACCGCCAACACCTGCGTCTTTCCCGGGTCGGATATAGGAGCGCTCGTAGACTTGTGCATCCAAAAGCTTATAGACGAGGAGGTAGAGTTCTTGGGAAAAGGGAGCGGATGGTCTCTAGTATCTGTCGATGGGATCCTTCTCAGGATCAACCGATATAGACCGCTCAGAGGCTCATCATACCTTCCCCTTCCGCCGTTTGTCAAGAACCGCAAAGCGGTTATCAACGTTAAAAACCGCGACGAAAGGTGCTTCAAGTGGGCTATCCTGTGTAAACACGTGTCAGGTTCTAACAGGGAAAGAATCGATAGACGATACGACGCCCTGCTTGACAAGTACGATTTCGACATGGTAGATTTCCCCACTTCCCTCAGTCAAGTAAAGGCCTTCGCCAAGGCCAACGGGGTGTCCGTCAACGTGTACGGGATAGCCGAAAAAGAGGCAATAGAACCTCTAGTCGTATCAGATGCCGAAAAAGACGTCCATTTCGATCTCCTTCTCATAGCTGACGGTGATAAGCAGCACTATTGTTTCATCAACAATTTTAGTCGTCTCATCAGCCCACAGTTGTCTAAACATGGACATAAAATAGATATATGCAAGAGGTGTTTCACCTTCTACAACGATGACCCCAAGGGCCGTGAGGCGATGACTGTTCACAGGGAGTACTGTGTGGACAATCCGCCATGCAGGTTCACCCTACCCAAACCTAACGATGATGGAACTCCTCCAGTGATGAAATTCAAAAATTACCATAATATATTCCCAGTCCCTATAGTAGCGTATGCGGACTTTGAGTGCATATTGAAACCCACTGGAGGATACCTCCCCAAACCGTCATCTTCTTTCACTATAGCCACGGAGCGCCACGTTCCCATGAGCTACGGGATGTATTTTGTAGTTGACCCGTCGCTTCCCGACGACATCGCCCAGTTAGTGCCGAAAACGCCCTTGCTTTATAGAGGCCCTGACGCGACCGAGCACTTTATGCAGTCCCTGAAAGAAATAGTCGAACGGGTAGCCGCAGCGTCGGACCGTAACGTTCCTATGGTCTTTACGGCTCAGGACGAGCTTTCGTTCAAAGCTGCTACGAGTTGTCAGATGTGCGATGTAGCGTTCGGGCCTAAGGTAAGACCCAACAGGGATCATTGTCATCTGACTGGAAAGTATAGGACCGCTCTCTGTTCAAAATGCAATCTGGTGAGACAGAACCATAAGTTCATGCCCGTCTTCATCCACAACTCGTCCAATTATGACTCGCATTTCATAGTCAGGCAGCTCGGCTATGACGAGAAGAAGATATCCGTCATCCCCAATTCTACGGAGAAGTACGTTTCCTTCTCCAAAAACATAACCAAGACGCTAGCCGAGAGGTTTGTCGACACTTTTAGGTTCATGGCCAGCAGCCTGAGCGCTCTGGTAGACAACCTCCCTCCCGAAGGCTTCGCCCATACCGAGTCTTTCTTTAACGGGACGCAGCTGTCCCTGGTGAAGAGGAAAGGCGTGTACCCTTACGAGTACACCGACTCGTGGGAGAGACTCGATGAGACGGAACTCCCGCCTCAGGAAGCATTCTACAGCAGCCTCACCGGGGAGCACATTTCAGACGACGACTATCGTCACGCCCTGAAAGTGTGGGACAGTTTTAACATCCGTACGCTGGGTGAGTACTCCGACTTGTACCTCAAGTGCGACGTCCTCCTGTTAGCCGACGTCTTTGAGAATTTCAGGTCGCTGTGCAGGAAGGAATACGGGCTCGATTGCGCCCATTACTACACCGTCCCAGGTTTCTCTTTTGACGCCATGTTGTATAAGACGCGAGTAGAACTGGAACTCATAACGGACTATGATATGTACATGTTTCTGGAGAGAGGAATCCGAGGAGGAATCTCTGTTTGCGTCAAGAAACACGCCAAGGCCAACAACCCTTATGTGGAAGGTTACGACCCCGAGCTGCCCTCCAACTACCTCATGTATGTGGACGCCAATAACCTATATGGTTGGGCGATGAGTGGGAACCTCCCCTACAAGGATTTTCACTGGATCGAGGATTAAGAGAGAAAGAACAGGTTGGTCTCGAATTTAAGTGTCCTCCCGAACGATTGTCCACTAGGTTTCATCCTCGAGGTAGATGTGGAATACCCTACGGACGCTGAGATGCAAGACTGCCACAACGACCTTCCGTTCATGGCTGAAAACGCGACCCCTCCCAGAGCCAGAAACCCCAAACTCCTGACCACCCTGCAAAACAAGACCAGGTACGTTTGCCACTACGGTCTCCTTAAGCAGGCCATGGCACATGGTCTAAAGGTGACCAAAGTCCACAGAGTCCTCCAATTTCAACAGTCTGCATGGCTCAAGCCTTACATAGACCTGAACACCCTTAACAGGCAGTCTGCCCGCAATGCCTTCGAGAAGGACTTCTTCAAACTGCTGAACAATGCCGTCTTCGGCAAGTGTATGGAGAACGTCCGTAAACGCATGAACCTGGAGCTGGTTAGCAACTCGAAGAGGTTAATGAGGCTGATCGCCAAGCCCTCTTTCAAGGACAGGATCATATACGACGAGTCGCTATGTGCTGTCGAGCTGTCCAAGACCTCGGCCCATTTAGATAAACCTATTTACGTAGGCGCTACGGTCCTGGACTCCAGTAAGACCTTAATGTATTCATTTCATTACGATATCATGAAGAAGAGGTACGGGTCGAAAATCGACCTCCTGTACATGGATACAGACAGCTTCTTTTATGACATCGAGACCCCCGATTTTTACCGCGACATGCAGGACCCCGAATTCAAGGCCTTCTTCGACACCTCCGACTATCCCCCGACACACCCATGCCATTCCGCCACCAACAAAAAAGTGCTCGGGAAGTTCAAAGACGAGTGCAACGGTATCCCGATCGCCGAGTTATAGGTTTGAGAGCGAAACTCTACACCTTCAGGACTGGCGAGGGTATTGTCAAGAAGAAGGCTAAAGGCGTCAAAAAGAATGTGGTCAAGAAAGACATCACGTTCGACGACTACAGAAAGTGTCTCGAAGATCCCTCGTTGTGGTTGTACAGGGACATGAAGCTGTTTCAATCCCGCAAGCATGTAGTCAGCACTGTATTGACGAGCAAGCTTGCGCTGTGCAACTACGATGATAAGCGCGTCGCCGTAGATGCCATCCGCACCCTAGCATACGGACATAGGAACATTCCGCAGGAGCTCCAAGAAATTATAGGTTAGTCTCCTTCTAGCACATCCCGTTAGTCCCCGCATATGTCTACTAGCCGACTTTATCCGACCTCTAAACGTCGAACCGCACCAGTATTCGAGTTTCATCAGTATTATTAGTCGTAAGAACTTAAGAGCTCATCGTCATACATGTATTCGTTTTCATCTTCATCATCATCTTATATCAATAAATGTTTTATTCTTTTATGAATCTGTCTTTTATTTCTTGTAACCTAAACCGCCTATAGTACCTAAAATACATGCAGGCAGGATCGGTGCTCGATTCCTGGGAGGGTCTGTCCCCGACAGAGCCTCGCATCGTGCTCCGCTTTCGCTTCACGATCGACAAAAGCCCTCGGGCTTCGGCAAGACTTATATCTACAGGTGTAAAGGTGTTGAAATGACGACACGTTTTGAAAATAAGTTTAATACATATATTCTGAAATCAAAGTACTAGACTAATGTTACAAAAGTTCAGACTCTACAAGCAGCCGTACATGTGAGAAAAAAACGAATCGAGTTTACAGGACGCGGCTTTACTGGCTGACGCAACAGTTAAAACTGCATTGCATGCAGTGTTTTCTCTTCTTGGTAATGGTCCATTCGTCTTCGCCGTCATTGCTCTCCTGTTGGGCGTGTTCTTCGCAGGGCATCTCCAAGAGTAGTTCTTTATCATTCTTGAGGTATGACGGTAAGTCGTTGTATACGTTGGATATACAGTTGCCGTAATGGTCCAAGAGAAACTCCTTGGGTAAGTAGCGGAGGGCTTCAGGCCCAGGGTTGTTGAAGCCCGAGTCCAACACCTTTTTTATGCACTCCCCTACTTTGTTTACCGTGTCGAAGACAACGCTCTTTTCTTTCCACCACGCCCTCATAGCCTCGGCCCTCTTGAGGGAGCAGCCCGAGTGGGAAAACGGACACTGGATGTCCGACCCGTGCGTATACATGAGGTGTTCGATCGAGGGACATCCGTAGTCGTCGAGGTCTGAGATCTTTAGGTCGTCGCACATCAATAGCTCCTCTAATGTCTTCTTGTTCTCCTTTCCTTTGACAAATATCTTCCCGCCAGACACGGCCCCCGTCAGCAAGCGGTAGAGCTGTGCGTAGTCGACGAACCCGCTGTTCCACCGTATCCCGATTCTGTCTTGTCCTTCCCAGATGCGCGTTTTCTTGGACGGTGTGAGTACACCGTAAAAGTCGTAAGGAGGTTTGAACAGATAATGATGCTTGACGCTACCTTCTACCGAGAGGACTACCAGCTCCTTGATGATCGTCTCGTAATCTGAAGGTCTGATGACCTGAAAATCTACAATGAAGGAAGGCATGTTGTTGCGTGCGACGAGACCTAGCACACAATGGCTAATTTATCCTCCTGACGGTCCCTGTTAAAGGCGAGTACTGAAGGATGCAATCTGTGATTATCAAGCAATAGGCCGTCGTATTGGTAGGGATGTTGTTTTTACACTCGATCTCGATCCTGATGTCTATGGCGCCAATGTTCAGCGACTCGTTCAGCTTCGAGCAGTCGATAAAGAAGAGGGGGACTTTGGTCTTGAAGTTCGCAAAATCGATTAGGGGGTGGTTGACCTGACCTCCGTAGTAGACCTTATGGAACCGCTTAAAGTTTTCGTAAAACAACGAGTATTCCCCCTTCGCGTTTTCGTACGGGTAGTACACGGAATTGAGGTAGAGTTTGATGTCCTGGAGCTCGCAGTGGTCGAAATAGGATGATACCACCGTCTTGGTCTTCTTGTCCGTTTGCAGTCCTACTATGACGTAACGGGGCTTATCCGCCTGGGAGGAGGATTTGACGGTCCAGATCACGTCGGTGCTCTGCGGTAAGATGGGATATTCGTACAGGTTCCATCTGCGGAAGGCCATCGATATGGGCGCGTCCTGATCCACCATCCTGAGCAACGGGAGTCTGTGCTGGTCGGAAAGCCTGACGTAAGGCATCTTCCACTCCACCTTGGTAAGAGTCAGCTTGTAGTCCTTGCCTGCGGGTACCGCTACGGCGCGATCGTCGGTAGCCGACCTTAGCATGATAAGTTCCAGCTTAGCGTTGACTATTATGCGACGGTAATCCTCGCAGAATCCCATGATCCTCTTCAGCGGAACGTAAGCCGAAAGCCTACCTGTGGTGCTGTTGGCGATAGCCGTTACGGCGTCCTTGTTCCACCCTTCCACGTCTATAGAGTGTTGTTCGCCGTACCTGAAGGACGGAATATTTTTCAAGGCCGTCGTTACACCGACGTTTCGCACCCTGTCCACTTCGATACCGTTCATCTCCAGCCTTATCTCTTCAAACAGGAAAGCGGGCCAGTTGTCAGAAAGAGCCATGGTCGCATCCAAAGTACCGTCGGACGCCGAAAGTTTCACGTCCACAAACAGCAGGCTGTCGCAAGGTAGGGTGTACACGTCCTGTTGGTTCACGGGTATCCTTATCTCGTCGTTGTTGTTGAAAGTCGCTGACGCGTACGGAGTATGAGTATGCATCTCCATGCCTATGATGGCATCGTCCGCTACGGCGTTAGAGGATCCCACGTCTATTATATAGCTCATTTCTGCAGCACGATGAAACCCAACGATCTTAGAAAAGCAGCGTTATCTGTAGAGAGTCTCTTCTTTTTCACTTCACAAAGTGGCGGGTCGGGCTCCGCAGGACGAATGTTCTTCGCTCCGTCCGGTACGGCTCTTTTATAACCCTCTTCCAGGTAGACTAACCCCATCGCGTACGTCTTTTAAGGTGAAGCCTGAGGCTGATGACTTCGTTCTGAAAGCTTATCGGTCTTCCGTCCTGATCCACCACAGAGACGGACAGTCTTCCTATCCTCGATGTGTTTACGGGTAGGTAGATGACGTTCTTGGGAACTTCGATTATCTTATAACCCCGTTCCACCTGCGGGAAGAACTCGTGCAGGGTATGCCCTTCGGAACCGTTAGTGTACGAGCCCCGCACGATGTTGCAAGTCAACCGGATGGCGTTCACGGCCGTAATGTTGACAGGGCGCTGGGACGTGTACCATTTATTAGGTTCGAGGATCACCGCATCGAACCCCAGCACCTCTCTGATGGTTCCGGGTACGGAAAAGTCTACCTTTTCTCCGCAGAATATCGAGCACTTTAGAGTGGTGGGGTCTACGACCATGTTAAGTCTTGGGAGCGGACGGCATTCCGTCTTTGATCCCTTTGACGTCTCCTTCTTCGCATCGCTTAAGGCTATCGCTTTCGCTTTCGCTTCCTCCTCCGCCCTTTTCGCTTTAGCTTCCTCCTCTGCCCTTTTCGCAGCCGCCTTCGCCGCATTATCCAATCTCTTAAAGACCTCCGCGAGAGGGTCGGTACTCGATCTCTCTTTCCCTTTTCCTTTCTGTTCCTTTTTCCGCTCCTTCGAGTGCTTTTGGTACTTGAGGGATCCTGCGTCTTCAACATCGGTACGGTTTTCGTCTTGCTCCGCGTCTCTGCTGCTGCCGCAGTTCACTCCGCCGTACATCTCCAACATCTCGTATTTGATCTTTGAGTGGATGTCGTCAATCTCGTACATGCCTTCGGGCAGCTCCACCTTCATCCCGTCGCCGAAGCAGAACAGGTTGTTCACCCCTTTCCGCACGTTGGGTATGTTGTTGTAGCTCATGAAATCTACCAGGCCTATCTCCCACTGGCCCTCTCCGAGGTCTATGGGAGGAAAGTAATCGACCTCGATCGTAGAGCTCTTACCGCTTAGGCACAACATCTTTACCCGATAGAAACTCTAGGCATAGATGTCCGCAGACGACTGAATCAAAGTCCTGCCTCCTGGCGTAATTATATCTTATGATGTTCGGTCCGTCTTCTCCGTTCTCGAGGTACCTTACCAGCTCTACGGGAGGCCTCAGGTTACCGTAGCTGTCAAAGTACTCTACGACTGCACCGGTCTTCCTGTAACATACCCAGTGGGTCCCTTCGTTCCTCGCGCTGTCCAAGTTGACGATGGCTGATTCGTTCTCGTAGGGTCTATGGGGGAGCGTGTCACGCATAAACATCCCTGTAAAGTTCGAGATTTCAAGTGCGTCGGCAGCCGCCATCAATTGACTATCGGACAGGGGTTTGTTAGGAAGTTTCAACGAAGTTTTTTTTTCCTTAGTCCGCATCCTGCATGCTGCGTAGGGTACGGTCTCAAATACAGTCCCTCACCTCGTCGGGTAGTGCTACGGTTAGTCCTGCGGGTGGTGCGACGGGTAGTCTTGCTAGAGGTCTTACGAACGGTCTTCCTACGGGCGGTCTTCCTACGGGCGGTCTTCCTACGGGCGGTCTTCCTACGGGCGGTCTTCCTACGGGCGGTCTTCCTACGGGCGGTCTTCCTACGGGCGGTCTTCCCGGTCTGCCTTCGCTTGATCCTCCCGCCGAACTTGCTTTTAGCTTTCATTATGTTGGTCACCGCCCAGGCGGCCGCTTTCTCCGCTATGCTGGAGTCGGACGCTCTCACCCTCTCCCAGGCTCTATCTGCTAACACGCGGTCTGCTTCGGCCCTGCCCGCAGAGTCTTTACGGTTGTGGTAGGCTATGTCGTGCTGTTTGCACGCTGCGTCGAGAGGGTTGATGCCTGGGTCTCCTCTTCTCAATCTCTTCTGCAGGTCCGTGCCGGGTCCGCAGTACTGATATCCTGGTATGTGGAGTTCCACGGGTAAAACGTCTATCGCTCTGTTCAAAGCTGTCCCCACAAGGTTCTCTGCAGCTCCTAAGACTCCGCTCGCGATGCTCCCTACCAGTCTGGCTCCTGAATGCGATCTGCTGCGAAACGTGTTGCATCTCCCCATCTTAAGTTCGGAATGAAGCTCGAGGACCCATGTTTCCTTATTTATGGCGCGCTTTTTCCCTCCAGGTGTGACGATACGTCCTCAAACTCTTTGCGTAGCTTTTGGATCTCATCGCACATTTTCAAAATTTCGTCGACTCGCTCGTCTTTGACAGGATCTGAAACTTTCATCTCTTCGGCGTAGGAGGAAAGGTACTCTTTCAAGTACTTGATGTTGACGGCGTCTTCTTCATCGATCGGGTCTCCTACTTGCGCTATCCTGCGACCGTAAAGGTCGTAGTAAGGTTCGCCACCTCCCTCATCCAAGACCTCGAGGACTCCGTAATCTTCGGCATAAGCTTGGATGAGCCTCATGCATTCGTTGACGTTGACTGCGTCCGTATACGACTGGGCTACGCCTACGCGACAGATTCTCCGGTCTCTCATGTCCATATCTCCATCTGCGGTAACCCTGTAAGGGGTGAGAAAACGACGTACGGATCTTCCAGTGTCCATAGCGAGAATGAGGGTCATAGACGAAGATCACCTCTTATAAGCCCCAGCTCTTTGAGCTCTTCGACTATAGAATTTATCTCGCTGTCGTGACCCGTATGGTCCGAGTCTTTAGAAGCTACGAGGAGTCTAAGCCTGTCGCATAGCTCGTTGGGATCGTCGAAATAAACGTACTCGGTCTTCCTGTTTCCGTTCAGCTCCATCATAGGCCCGGCTCGTATACCTTTACCGCGCTTCGGTCGGTCCGGCTTCGGAGGGAAAAGCCGGCTTATGATTGAAACGTACTTTTTCCCTGTGTTGGCCTTCACTTGACCTAGCGCCGAGTTGTTCCTTCTGTGGGCGCTTGTGGCGTCTAATACGTTTTTGTACTCCTCCAGGTCTTCTTCCGAGTAGATGAACGGGTTGGGTTTCCTTTTGAATATCAGCTCGTACAGACCATGCGTGCCTGGGTACGATACGTCTCCGACGATTATCGAGTCGTCGGGCCCAAACTGCACGGTTGAGTCTCCCATCACCAAATCGTTACCCTCGAAGTGTACCCCGTATGTAGAATCCGTATTGTTGTCGGAGTCTGTGATGGCCTCATGCATATATCGACGGGATAGACGTCCGGGAAACGTGTTTTTGACCCATACCGAAGCTCGGACCTTACCTAGCGGGGTAGACAGCAGCTCTTCCACGGTGCTGGGGGTGCTAACTTCCTCATCGCGAGGTAAAGTCCTCATCGGTGTAGCCAGCGGTCTGGAAGCGTCCCTCATCTCCGCGGAATTCCCGACAGTTGCATCATCCTCCGTGAACTCCACTGGGATGCTGACGCTCGTATCCATCTCTTCCATCCTATGGAGGTCTCCCGCATCCATCGGTTCGTCCGCGGTCTTCTTCTTAGTATGCCGAGGTCCGAACCCGTCGCTCCCCCTCTTCAGATTAGCATACCTGTACGGTCCGGTCATCAGATCCTTCCATGAGTCGTCGATACTTTTACCTGCGACTCTGTCTTCTTCGTCGTCGTCATTATCATCATCATCATCATCTTCATCATCCTCAAGAGCTCTAACCCGACTAAAAGGCCGCTTTTCAGGTTTCGTCCTATCAGGCTTACGCTTTACTCCCTTCAACGGTTTGCTCGTTGAGGAAGGGTCGGTCTCGGCTTTCTTTTCGTTCAACAGCTTCGATAAGGGATCGGTTAGCGGTTTGAGCTGCTTCTGTATCCTGAGATCTTCCTCAGTCAAGCCATGCTTCAGAACTAGCTGCTTCTCTCTTATCCTCCTGCGCAACTCTGCAATCTCCAGCACTAGATTCTCGTCGACCTGTCTCGAAGCCATCTCATCGTCTATTAACGCAGTCCCTTTCCACTACCGTCAATATATACACGACCTGCGACTGTACAGCTTTTTTCTGCTTATTCCTGCTAGCTGCGTAGCTTTTTCCCGCTTATTCCTGCTAGCTGCGCAGCTTTTTCCAGCTTTTTCCTGCTAGCTGCGCAGCTTTTTCTTGCTTATTCCTGCTAGCTGCGCAGCTTTTTCCTGCTTATTCCTGCTAGCTGCGCAGCTTTTTCCTGCTTATTCCTGCTAGCTGCGCAGCTTTTTCCTGCTTTATCCTGCTAGCTGCGCAGCTTTTTCCTGCTTATTCCTGCTAGCTGCGCAGCTTTTTCCTGCTAGCTGCGCAGCTTTTTCCTGCTTTTTCCTGCTAGCTGCGCAGCTTTTTCCTGCTTATTCCTGCTAGCTGCGCAGCTTTTTCCTGCTAGCTGCGCAGCTTTTTCCTGCTAGCTGCGCAGCTTTTTCCTGCTTATTCCTGCTAGCTGCGCAGCTTTTTCCTGCTTATTCCTGCTAGCTGCGCAGCTTTTTCCTGCTTATTCCTGCTAGCTGCGCAGCTTTTTCCTGCTTATTCCTGCTAGCTGCGCAGCTTTTTCCTGCTTATTCCTGCTAGCTGCGCAGCTTTTTCCTGCTTATTCCTGCTAGCTGCGCAGCTTTGTCCTGCTTATTCCTGCTAGCTGCGCAGCTTTTTCCTGCTTATTCCTGCTAGCTGCGCAGCTTTTTCCTGCTTTTTCCTGCTAGCTGCGCAGCTTTTTCCTGCTTATTCCTGCTAGCTGCGCAGCTTTTTCCTGCTAGCTGCGCAGCTTTTTCCTGCTTATTCCTGCTAGCTGCGCAGCTTTTTCATGCTTATTCCTGCTAGCTGCGCAGCTTTTTCCTGCTTATTCCTGCTAGCTGCGCAGCTTTTTCCTGCTTATTCCTGCTAGCTGCGCAGCTTTTTCCTGCTAGTTGCGCAGCTTTTTCCTGCTAGCTGCGCAGCTTTTTCCTGCTAGCTGCGCAGCTTTTTCCTGCTAGCTGCGCAGCTTTTTCCTGCTTATTCCTGCTAGCTGCGCAGCTTTTTCATGCTTATTCCTGCTAGCTGCGCAGCTTTTTCCTGCTTATTCCTGCTAGCTGCGCAGCTTTTTCCTGCTTATTCCTGCTAGCTGCGCAGCTTTTTCCTGCTAGCTGCGCAGCTTTTTCCTGCTAGCTGCGCAGCTTTTTCCTGCTAGCTGCGCAGCTTTTTCCTGCTAGCTACGCAGCTTTTTTCTGCTTATTCCTGCTAGCTGCGCAGCTTTTTCCTGCTTATTCCTGCTAGCTGCGCAGCTTTTTCCTGCTTATTCCTGCTAGCTGCGCAGCTTTTTCCTGCTTATTCCTGCTAGCTGCGCAGCTTTTTCCTGCTTATTCCTGCTAGCTGCGCAGCTTTTTCCTGCTTATTCCTGCTAGCTGCGCAGCTTTTTCCTGCTAGCTGCGCAGCTTTTTCCTGCTTATTCCTGCTAGCTGCGCAGCTTTTTCCTGCTTATTCCTGCTAGCTGCGCAGCTTTTTCCTGCTTATTCCTGCTAGCTGCGCAGCTTTTTCCTGCTTATTCCTGCTAGCTGCGCAGCTTTTTCCTGCTTATTCCTGCTAGCTGCGCAGCTTTTTCCTGCTAGCTGCGCAGCTTTTTCCTGCTAACTGCGCAGCTTTTTCCTGCTTATTCCTGCTAGCTGCGCAGCTTTTTCCTGCTAGCTGCGCAGCTTTTTCCTGCTTATTCCTGCTAGCTGCGCAGCTTTTTCCTGCTAGCTGCGCAGCTTTTTCCTGCTTATTCCTGCTAGCTGCGCAGCTTTTTCCTGCTTATTCCTGCTAGCTGCGCAGCTTTTTCCTGCTTATTCCTGCTAGCTGCGCAGCTTTTTCCTGCTAGCTGCGCAGCTTTTTCCTGCTTTTTCCTGCTAGCTGCGCAGCTTTTTCCTGCTAGCTGCGCAGCTTATTCCTGCTAGCTGCGCAGCTTTTTCCTGCTGTATGTCGGTCTAAACGGCCCGTAGTTCGGTGATGAACGTATCGTAATTAAATCTATAGCGGCCGCCGAGGGTTTTTCTCTCTTTGTCGACTACTAGAAACCCGTTCATGTTTCGAGACCACGCCTCACCGCACAGATTCTTGAACTCCTCAAAAGTCATATCAGGGACTACGTGATCGTTAAAGATATGACGTAGGTTGCGCTCGTCCTGACGGAACACGAGTAAAAAATTTGCATTATCTCTAACGAGCTGTTTAGGCGCCTTACTATATGTCTGACATAGGTAAAATACGTCCAGGTTGTTATGTCTCCCCATAGCAAAGTATTTTACCACGTTGTGTTGTTTCTCGCATACAACATCGTCAAACATCATCACGGAATTGGGCTCTACCTCTTCCGGAGGCGGGACTTGCGCATTGTCGCTGAATTAGTGATAGTCTACACCCTCCATATCATGAAACACGCGCTCCAAAAACCTATACTTGGGTTGGTGCAGAGATTTTGAAAATACGTACACATTGCAGAACCTCAGCCCGTTGGGGTCGAACAGCAGGTTGATTATTGCGTTTGTCTTACCGCAATTCGACGGTCCTACAGCCAAACATCTGATACTATTCGGCAGGAGGCGACCGTGTCTGTTTCTCGTTTCGCCTATTTCTCCCGACTCGATAAGCACATCTAAGTTGACGACAGGGAGTTTCTCCTTCTGCTCCCTACACCTCATTTTGCTCTAGTAACCGATAAACCTACATTACAGCTCTTATATAAGGTCTTTCTTGTCGATCCATGAATCGTGACTCTTGTCATGCCCTAACCACCTGACCAGCAACCTGTCACCTTTTCTCCTCAATACCTTCTCGACGAGGAATACGTCACCGTATTTCGTCTTGCTCAGTTCTTGGGCGTAAAAACTACCTTTGATCACATGTCCTTTTTCGTCTTTGAGCGAGTATGTGACGGGACGGGTGTGCAAAATACGATCTACGGTAAACACCTCATTGGTCCAATTGGGTATGTAACCCTTGTCGAAAGTCTTTTTGTACTTGCTGATCCTGACCTTATCTCCCGGCTCAAACTTGACGGTTTGGGGAGCGCGTTTCTTACGAGTATTGGACAATATATTTCTTAGCACCTCACCTTCGTTCCTCTTATTTACATCTACAGGTTTGAAACCTATAGTCCTGTGAGACCTGTTATTGTACTGAGACAGGAGGTCGTCTAAAAGACCTACCCAAACGTAATTGCCCCGTTCTGTAAACTTTCTCCACATTATCTTCTTGAGCGTCCTGTTGAACCGCTCTACTATCGAGGCCTTCTTCGGAGAGTAAGTGGAGTAGTGGTTGATCCCGTGCTTGGACAGCAGGGACCTCACAGACGCGTTATACCACTCTTTACCCTCGTCGGTATGAAAATGGCGCATCTTGTGTTTTTTCAGTATGGGGCCGAGAGCGCTAGCGACTTCTTCAGCCGTCTTGCTCTTGAGCGGTACGGCAATAGCAAATTTAGAAAAACAATTTATTACTGTCATTATGTATCTGTAGCCCTTATTGAATCTGGCGTATGGGATCATCTCTACCAGATCGGCCTGATACAAGTCGTCGATACCCTTCAGCTCTACGTTTCTGGTGGGATAGTTCCTGCGGGCTTGCTTGTGAAGCTCGCGCGCTATACCACTTCTCAAGCTCATCGTGCGTTGCACTGAGAGCGACACTGCTTATATCTAGGTTAAATAGGGGTTTTGAATGGAAAAGACGTTATTTTTATATATACATTTATTAATTAAATAATACAGCCTTTGGTTTACTCTTGCGAGTTCTTCTTCATTTTTTAAATTCTACTATATTCATTGTTTTCCCATCACCCAAGTCTTTATTTCCCTTGTACACGATTATCCCGCCCCCGTTATCGTTCAGTAAAGCGATATCTTCATCAGTCAGCGTTTTTGTAAATCTTGATGGTAGGAACACCTTCGAATTGCCGATGTATATAATTATTTGCTCTCCGTACATGGTCTGCGCCCTGCCGACCTTCGTAAACCGGTATTCCTTGTTCAACACTAATTCAGACACCCTCATAGTATCTTCATTCATCTTTTTTAGTAGCGCCTCCATTTCTAAAACAAAAAATAAACACAAGTCTGATAAAAACCATGGTAACTACATGAACCCTCTCCATCCGAGTCAATACACTCTAACAGTCCGTCTATTTTGAACGGGTGTTAGTCCTTCAGTCTCTTAAACAAAATAGTTAGTATGTAAATACCTCATGTATTATACGAAATAGCATAGAGGTTTTTCTTTTGAGATCGATGTGGCGCTACACTCGCCTACTATCATGTCGTAGATTTTGTATAGCAGGTAAAACAGCGCTATGAACAGTAACGCTATAACGCATAGGAATATTGTTATAGCGTAAATCATGCTGTCAAAGGAAAATATAAACCGATTTTTTAAACTACTACGTTTGAAGTTCAACTTACGACTATTGTCAAAGTCTTAATTTACAAAAAGGTTTTAGGTTCAAATTTATTTAATTCTACGTTTACATCAATAACGGTTGTTGTTGATGCAGATTAAAACAATAGAGTTCAAATTTAATTAATTCTACGTTTACGTCAATAACGGTTCTTGCTGCTGCAGATTAAAACAGCAGACTACATATTCAGTGTCCAGTTACGGTAGTTGTTGTTGTTGTTGATGCACCAACAACGGCTAAAACTGGTAATGTTGCAGTACCAACAGGTTCTACGTCATAATTTTATAAACAGATTTTAGGTTTTAATTTTTATAAAAGATTCAAAGTGCATATTTCATAAAAGTGCTAAAGTCTTTTAAAATTTAAAAATATTTAAAGTTCAATTTGATTGCTTAAAGTAGAATAAAACTCACCTTCAATTAACGGTAGGTAGGTAGAGATGAATCAGAAGAACTGTGACGTCAGCAGACTGGCAGTGGATACTACTGGCAGTAGAGTTATGATTCGATAGAAAAATCGGCGCGCTTTTATACACATAATTCTCCTATGCTAATGCATTGGAAACGCTGAGTCTGCGGTTCTGTGTACATAATGAGAATAACAAGCGGTATGACGTCAACGGTTTTTTTAAAAATTGAAACAAACACCTTATCGCTGAGTCGACGGCTCGTGACTTTAACGGATGATATGTTGCATCATCTAGAAAAATTAATTGCAATAAACAGGTTGCATCATCCCGATCGATGGTCGGGCGCGTGCACAGATAAAAAACGGATGACGTCACTGCAAATAAACAAAGTAAACACGCTGAATCGTCTTTAATTGCAATAACAAGTTTTATGACGTCAATGAAAGGCACGCGCATGCAGCGTGACTCGTAACAAACAACATGTGACATTGTCAAAATTAAAAGAATAGAGTTGCATCGTCTAGAAAAATTAATTGCAATAAACAAGTTGCATCATCCTGATCGATGGTCCGGCGCGTGCACAGATAAAAAACGGATGACGTCACTGCAAATAAACAAAGTAAACACGTTGCATCATCTTTAATTGCACATAGATAAAAAACGGGTGACGTCAATGCGAATAAAACAAAGCATAGTGGTCCCGAAACGAAATTTCCTAATTTTATATATATTTCGGATCCCGAAAGAACCTGACGTTCGAAACCGGACGTAACGCGTTCTACGGAACGTCCGGATCCTGCGCGCACCTGAACCTCGTTGATCCGACCCCCGGGTCACGTGTTACAAGCTATCTCAGGTTCCATCGGGGATACGGCTACGGATTAGGGCTTATCTTGTAGATCTCGATCTCCCGGTCACGTGGGTGCCGTCCGCATCAGAATCGGCGCAGCGGTTGCGGAGAAAATCGGGTTTGGAACTTTGCCAAATTTTTCGTGTGTGCGCGCGTGCGCGTTTTTTTTTTTTTTTTTTTTTGGCGGGATTTTTCTTTTTTTTTTTTTTTTTTTTGCGGGATTTTTTTTTTTTGTGACACGTGTCGGGTCAAGGTCGAGGTCAAGGTCATGACCCGGGGTCAAAGGTCAAGGTTGCACCAGTATCGGCTTTTTTACACTACTTGTTCTCAACCAAGATTTGAGGGACTTAACACCCAAATAAGACAGGCGGGGTAAACACGAACCTCACAATAAAATAGATAGGGCAGTTATTATAGATCATATATTGAAATACAATCCCTGTGTGTCACATTACAAAAGAGAACATGGCCCGAAAAGACTGCACCTGCCAACATACATTAACATCCAACAAATGCACACGGATTTTCAAAATGAAAATAAAGAACTTCCGCGTTCATATGATTTATACAGAAATGTTCTTTCTGAATTAAATTTATCTTTCACCAAACTTGGACACGAAGAGTGTTGAAAGTGTACTACGTATAGAAATCATGATGTTGACCACAGCAAGATTCCAAGTGAATCATGCTCTGAATGCCAAAAGTGGCTGTTACATAAGGAAAAATACACTGCAACCCGAAAAGCATATCAAAATTGTGCAGATAAACAAAATTTATAACATTACTAACTTGACGGAACGGTTGCATTTTCCATGGATCTGCAAAAAATTCTAATGCTTCCGCAGATTGAACAATTCAAACAAGTTCTTTCTACAAAAAGGATTGTTGTTTTCCATGAGTCAATTGTTCAGGTAGGAACAAAACAGAAAAAAATAAAGCCAATTGCGTGTATTTGGCACGAGGCTATCTCTGGTAGAAAACAAGAAGATATTTGCAGTGTGCTGCACAAATTTTTTGTTGTTAATAGAGATGCCAAAAAGATCGTTTTATGGATGGACAACTGTGCATCTCAGAACAAAAATTGGCCTATGTTTTAATATATAGTAGGGATGGTCAATTCCAATGAAATAGCTGCAGACATCATATAATTTAATTATTTAGAACCTGGTCATAGATTTAAGTCTGCTGATCATTTTCATCACCAGGTAACGAAGCAGTTAAAATTAAAGGGGAAAGTCTATGATTTTGAAAATGCTATAAATAAAAGCAATTCAGGGAAAGTTATTGTTGTGACTTTACAGCCTACTGATTTTTTCCAGGCATTTGATAATTCATCGGACTACAAAATAAGGAAAACAATTCCTAGACCTTATTTAGTGAAATGATTCAGGTGTTATTTACACGAGGGTTTTTAGGTTTAGATTGTAGAACCTCATTTTCTGGTGAGCCTCAAAAGCTCTCATTTTTAAAGACTGGTTATCTTAAAAAGAAGTCTGTTCCCAAACCAGAAAAATAACAAAAGCTGGAGATGTTAAGATGGCTAAAAAAAGCAGAAATTATTACTAAGCTTCTACATCTAATCGACACCTAATCGACACGCATTCCGGCAAAATCTCCCAGCAGGCAATGAACCTGATCTTATAACCGATTTATAAATGGTTTTTTTTGTAAATATTTAGGTAATTTTGTATTGTAATTGTATTTATATTTAGGTAAGTAAGGTTTGTTTAACATTTAGTTTAGTAATTTAGTTTAATATTTAGTGTAGTATATTAATTGTAATAAATTTTGTAATTTTTAAAATTAGTTAAAATATATAAATATTTTAATACACACAATATCCTACCAATCTATTTACGATAATTTTTACGTAATGGTGTCAGTTTACTTTCCAGTGAAACAGTTCCTCCAGTGAAAAATATTGAAGTAAATTTCGTTACTGTTATTGGGCTTCGTGTTTTAGGAACAAAATCAGCGTTTTACTTAGCCAAAAAGGGATAACTGCAGTTACCCCTTTTTGGCGTCTTATAACACAAATGCCTTAACTGTATCTGCATGAATTTTAATAAAAAAAGCTTTTAGAAAAAACTGAAGTATTTTTCTGATTCTTTGGCGTAAAATATGCACGATACAATCGGAAGTCGGATAACCTGCATATTTTTAACAAGTGGCTTAGGCCAAAATGCAAAATCCTCATTTCTCGCATATCATAATCCATGCAGTTACGGCTTTTTGGCTTAGCAGGGCAGAATTGTAGTATAATTTAAGTATATTTTGGACGTGTACGTATTAAATAATATGTACATATCAAATAAAATAATTAAAAAAAACTAAACATTAAGAATGCAATAACAAACAAACTACACAAAATAGGAAAACCAATTAATAGAAACTTATAAAATAAATCTGTAGTGATAGGTATAAAGATCTTAAGTCAAAAATTGTCGGTTTTGAGTTAAGTGCACTACCCAGTTCAGAAAAGTTTTCTCTTTTCATTAGTGCTAAGGGCTTAAGTGTAGCTATATCCTGAAGGAAATTATGTGAAAGGTCTAAATGGCTTTTTAAAAATTTTCTCTTCGCGTAACGGCATAAAAGTCTCAATTGTAAATGATACCCTTAGATTTAGTTTCTCAGTCTTTTATATTTTGTACAGAAGGTATTAAGTTGAGTTGAGACTGTTAGGCTATACCAACAGTAGTTTATTTAGTTTCTCACTCTTGTTTAGCTGTACAAAAAGGTGGTAAGTTGGGTAAGTTGAGTTAACCAACATATCAATTGTCGAATATCAATTCGTGAGATCAAATGGAAACAAAATCAATTTGAAGGGTTGATATGACAAGAAATCTAATGTTCGACTTTGGAGTCCTGTTAAAACCTTTCTGGTAGTTAGGAAAGTAAACATTAAGAAGACCCTTTTAGATGACATGATGTACAATGGTTAGGATATCATAAAAGACAAGAAGGTGCACATTATTATGCACTATTATCGGGAGAGCCTTTAAGGTGATCCGTTCAATCAAATAAACTTTCTTCGAAGAGGAAAGAAGGGTCTTCATAGTGTAAGTATACGCCCTATATATGAATAAGAGGTTTTATTTCAGAAGAAAAGACGAAAGGGTTACTTGAACTGCTTGAACTTGTACTAAAAATTTTTCATGATGTTTATTTAAATTAAGAAATAACAAATGCTGCTAAATGTATTGATCCTGACCTGGTACAAATACAACCAGATGAAATTTAAGACCAAAAGTAAAAACCTAACGTTGCTTATTTTTACATAATAGTATTTCTATTTGTTTGAAAAATATTTGTGTGAATTATAAATTAAACTTAATTTTAACCATTATTTTTATGATGAGACTTTTTTATAAAATGTCTAACTTGCTCGTTTAAAAAGTGTATGGAGAGCTTTAGGATCTAAAAGAAATATATTAGGAAAAAATGTTATTGTAGTTTTAGCTACAGTTGTGTAACAAAATCTGTTATAATTAGAGGTTCTATACTATGTTATCTTTAATTAATCTTTATTATCTCTAAATTTTAGCATACTTCTAGTTTTAAAATCTGAACCTTTCAATTTCCAATTTCAGAAAAATAGATTGGAAATGCGGGGTATGGGTGTTACTATCCATGTTGCTAGTTTGTGTACGTGACATCCTGTCGACTGTCTACCTAAATTGATAGACTGCATTGTTAATTCAGGTAGACAGTCAGATTCAGGCAACATGGGTAGTAGCGCCCCCCGCATTTCCAAGTCTATTTTTCAAAATTCTAAAAATTCTACCACAACATTGACCAATCGATATTTCATGTCATTAACTTATGTGTACTAAGTTTTTTTACGCTGAATAAAACGATAGTTTGCCCGTGCCCAACGGTCGAGCGGTTATCGAGATAGCAAGGGTTCAGAATATTTTTAATAAATCAAAATTTAAATAACTTACGATTTTGAAATTTTGTACACGCTGTAAGAATATAATTTTCCATGTTGTTTTAAAATTTCAAACTTTTCGGTCAAATACTTATCGAGTACACGCCTCTAAACGCATAAAATTTGTTGCGGTATCAAAAAAAACCGTGTCTTTTTGTCTTCCAACCTTGATATGACAATTTTTAAACAATATTAAAAATATACGACTATTATAGGTCAACGCAGAATAAAATGAGCTAAATTTTTATGTAAAGTATGTTGAAATACGACTTATAGTTTTGGAGATGCAAGGGTTCAAACTCGGATGTCTATAATTATGAAACCGATAGTAGTATATACCTACCGTAAGACTAAACCGACCAATCAGGAACACAAATCAGCGTACTGAACCGTGTAAACTACAATTTTTAGTAAACTTTACGTAATTCTCTTGCCTATATGAATATGTAGGAAGAAAATTATTGTTTTCATGTCGATTTTAAGAAATTAGAGTTTTCACCGGATCTACACGTTTCAGACTCCCTTAATCCAAAAAACATGTTTTAGCGATTGGTCTGAGTGTCTGTATGTGTGTGCGTGCGTGTGTGTGTGTGTGTGTGTGTGTGTGTGTGTGTGTGTGTGTGTGTGTGTCAGTGTGTGTGTGTGTGTGTGTGTGTGTGTGTGTGTGTGTGTGTGTGTGTGTGTACGCGCGTGTGCGTGCGTGCGTGTGTGTGTGTTTGAACAGAATATCTCAAGAACGGAAAATCGTACGAACTTGAAACTTAAAACTTAAGTTACATACTACTACCGGACCCGACACGAACATTTTCATCAAAATCGGTCAACCGAAAGTAGTTGTTTATTCGAGTAATTTTTCACTTTTTTGCGATTTTCTCAAAAACGGGTCCTACGATTTTTTTTAAAAATCGCCTGGTTTACTAAATTGTTTATGCTCTACAAGATAGGGTAGGCGCCATGTTTGCTGAAACTCTTGGTGAGGCTGTTTTCACGTACAACAATACTTTTTTTAAATTGCAGGTTTAATATGCATTTTAGCGCAAAAATTTATATAATAAAAGTTGTAGAGAATTTAAAATCATACAACTTTTATTCCAAACATTGTTTTGTATAACGCTTAGTTTATCGGTAATTAGCGATTTTCTGTTTTTTCTCACGAAAACGTGTGAAAAATCGAATTTTTTAAGATTTCAGCCTTAGTATGCATTTTACGACAAAAGTGTATATAATCAAATTTATAGAAAATTAAGAAATCTACAACTTTTCTTTACGCATTTTTCTCTACAGAGCCTAGGTTAGCGTGAAAGAGTGATTTTCCGTATTTTTAAGCCAAACTGAGATTGATTTTTATTTTCCGTTTTTCAAGCATGATTAAAATATTGTTAGGTGAATAATGATTAAATAAGTTAGGCAAAAATTAGGTTAGGTTTATTTGAGGTTCGTTTTTTGTTTATTTCTAATGTTTTATTACCAATGTTAGGTTTATTGTTAATTATTTGCATTGGCAAGAGAAAGTTGTGTGAGTGTTTCACACCAGATTTTTAAGCTTTGAATCGTTCGGGTGTACTTTTTTAGCATTTTATCGAGAGAAATCATTAGTTTTAGGTTTGTGTAATATTTGTCTTCATTTCGTGTTATTGGAACCGTATTTATCTGAATTATTTCTGTTATTGGTGATGTTATTCGAATTCACGTTAGTATGGTTATTCTCGATAGTTGTACACGGCTCATAACCAACGCTGATACTCGATTGCATAGCAGCCTTACGCCTTACTTAACGCAAAAATAATTATGTTCGTTGATCTTTTCTTGGAATAGTTTAAAACATAAAGTAAACTACTTCTGGTGAGCACAACGAAACTCAGTACCAGAAGACATTATTTTAAAGAAAATATTCAATATTTTAGTACAATTGATAATAAATAATGACCGAACAAAGAAATATAATGTGGATTTACAACTAGTGCCAATACTCACTTTTGTAACGTATAAGTAGTTTTTCTATAGTTAATTTTATTTCTTTAATTTGATATTTCCTTATATTTTTCCTCGAATACTTATTTCCATTATTTTGTAGATTCTTTGTTGGTAAATTCTTTATTTTCTTTCAAATGCTTTCGACCCTATGGTTAAGTTAGATTTTTCTGTTCCGTTGAAATTAGGGTGGTGAATTTTATTATTTCCTTTGTATGCAGCTTTGAATATGCTCTACCCCTCCTACCCTGCTTTGTGTGAGGTCGTCAACATCTTTGGGTGTGTACGTGCTGTTTTGGTTGTAAGCAGACATCGTATGATCTGTAGAAAGGCTGTCATTGGTCGGTTTATATCGCGTGATCCACTTCAGCCCCTGTTTGGGGGGAACTTGCTTATTAGTTAGCCCTGTTGAATTGTGTATCTCGACCGATGAAGAAGCACAAAGTTACTGTTTAATGCCTTCGTAGGCTAAGTAAAATGTGGTATCAGAATGTTTAAATATTGTCTTTATTTGACCTAAAATGTATCGTCATTGTTAATTATATATTTTCTAGTGTTGTTGGCAATAATTTTGTGCGTTATTTCACCATGAGGTAGTGTTTGTTGGATTGCTTCCTTATCGTTCCGTGTGCTCGACGCAGCGGAAATTATTGGGTGAGTAGAACTCCTTTGTATTGAATAAGTTAAATTTGTATTGTTTTTGTCTTTTATCTTGTGAAAGTAGGGAAGGATTATGATTCTGGGACACACGAATCTCGTTGTTAATTGAATTCTAAAAATTTAGTTTATTATTTGTAATACTGTAATGGCGTCATATAATGTAAAGTATTCTGATGTCTTCTATTATCTGTAATCTAAAGTAAAGTACCTTTTTGGGAAAGTTATCTTTTGTTTGTCTTGTTTTTGCTTTTGGCAAATTATTTTGTAAATTTATATCTTGGATATGTTTGACCAACCAAACAGAAAATCCTGCTATAACTTGGGAAATTGCGCCCTTAATAATTTTCTAATAATGTAATAGAGTGAGAGAGATTAATTTTTGGTAAACTCTTGTATCATGTCAATTATATTTGGTTTTAATCTGTAAAAAAAAAGTAGAAACGCGTTTCGGGGGGAGACCCGTTGTGTTTTTATTTCTGTTTGTACAGAAATCTGTTTTGTTGTTTCAGAAAAATGTATTCAGTAATCCATTTGAGATGTATTCATGTATTCGGATATTCATTAAAATGTATTCAGATGTATTCACAAATCCATTGAAATGTATTCATGTTTTCAAATCAATTAAGATGTATTCAACTGTAATCTTGTAAATGTATACCAAGGAAATAAATGTGAAGCAGACTTAAGGATGGATTGACACGAATATATTTGCCCAATATTCCGTAGCGGTGTTTCTTATGAATGGGAAGTACAATTGAATTTATATTTTATTTTATTTGTTTTGATGAACACTTAATTTTGTTTAAATAAATTTATATATGTTCTTAATTATCATTTTATATTTGCTGGATCCGCAAATTAACGTCACTTATATGTATTATATTTTAAACTTTCATTTCATTCAGTAAATTTTTGTCAACAACATAAAAGTTTTTATTTTTATTTTATTTTCTCCCAAAGTGACTAGTTTTTTTAATGTTATTATCTCATCTCTGGAAATCCTTTTTCCAGAATGAAAGTTCTGGACCAATTCAGTGTTAGGTTTTTAATAGGTTATGAAAGGAAGCACGGTTCACTTTATAACATAAGTAGTACTAATAGTAATTACCTATATCGCAGTTGAAAAGGCGATATAGGCAACACTGTCGGACTTGAGTACGTCTTTGATTTAACAAATTAACCGAATTAACAAATTAATCTTTGTTATACAAATTAACCGCAAAAGTGATGTTCATTTGTACAAAATATACGCCGGACGCAGCAACCACTTAGTTTAGATGGAGTTTATAATGCTGGTGAAATAAAACTAATTTTTTTCATTCTTATTATTCATGTTATACATGAAAACTTGGCTAAATTTGAAATTGAAGCCAGGCTGCACCCCTATATCTCTTTTCATAATTTAATATATTTATAGCTCCTTCAGATGGATGCCATAGAGTAGGGAATCCGAAAAGACGTCACAACGATGGTGAGATGTATAATATATATATGTATTATTTTATTAAACATTATTTTCCTTTGTTTGCACCACTACATATGATAATGAACAGCCAAAACAAAACAAGATTAAATATAAACTCACCTCAGAGTATTATATTGTTTCGAGATCTTTCGCCTCTCACGGAGACATCATCAGGAATTAAAAGACACTAAACACATATATAACAAAACCATTAAAACACTTATGGTCAACGACCACGTCAATTATTCCCTGTATCATTAACCATTCCGCGCGCGGTTATTCGGCGTGAGAGGCGAAAGATCTCGAAACAATATAATACTCTGAGGTAAGTTTATATTTAATCTTGTTTTGTTTTGGCTGTTCATTATCATCTATATATGTATATACATCCTACATCCCACTAACAATTCTGCGTCCTTTCAAAAAGCATGCATTTCGCACATCGCTTATTTGAAGAGTATATTCAACTTTGATGAGAGTATTTGTTACACTTACACCCTGAGTTTTGGTATTGGTTCCTTTAAAAAATCATGCATTTCGCACATCGCTTATTTGAAGAGTATATTCAACTTTGATGAGAGTATATAGGGTATTTGTTACACTTACACCCAGAGTTTTGGTATTGGTTTGTCGTAATATTAAAAATTGAGCATCTTTAATTTAATTCACTGAGATATCAATTCAGACTCCTTTCGAACTGCAGTAATTTCGCGTCCGTACAAATTACCGACAATTTTGCGTCCGGCATCGTTCTCGCTATTATGACTTATAGCCTGCAACAGTGTAAATGATGTTGCCATGTCATACCGGCACCTGTATGGTATCTTTTGCCACTTCTACGTGTTGTACTGATTGTAGTTAGATATTCACATTTCACCCTAGTACTTCTCCACACAAGACCATCGAATGAAAACAATTCGTTCTCGGACGGAATCCAATCCAGTCATCAAAATAATTATTATTTGTAGCCTATTATTTTGAAATGTATTTTAAATAGGTACTTATTTTAAATCAATGTAAAACCAGAATAATTAAACAAAGTATATGTTTTATTTGTTAAAGTTACTTAAAATATCTTAACTGTTACAAATGCAGTCAAACCTCCTCATTTGAAATCCTCCCTAAATCGAATATAATTGTATGCTATCCCCTTGAAAATCCTCCTTAATATGAATTAAATTACCTCGCTATTCGAAAATTTTCGAGAGTTTCGTGGTCATATATACTGTATTAATACATTTTTTGATACATTATTATTAAAATAATTACAAAATCTACAATTTACACATTGTACATGATTTATAATGAAACATGTGTTAAAATCACAACAACAAGGACATAGTAAGCGTAGTACAAAACTACAAAGAGCTTATGAAAAAATTGAAAATGCAGTTAATTTTTAAGTTTGAAGAAACCAGACAGAAACACAAGCAATTGCACTTTTTACAAAACATTATTGTCACAAAACCTTACGACCAAATAAGAATATAGCAAGCGTAGTACAAAGCTACAATACACATCAGGAAAAATTTTAAATTCAGTTAATTTTTAAGTCAGATGAAACCAGACGAAAGCAAAAATATTAGTTAAGCTAAATAGGTAATGCAGTCTTTCCTTCTTTGGTGTATGATTTTCGTACGAACTGGTTAAAAAAATACCGTAGCTGTAGGCCTATTCATTTACATTAAGCATAATTTTACTTCGTTAAAATTTCTAAAATTTTCGGTACCTAATTTATTTTTCATTTCCTGTAGGCTGACCTAACTTATCGTTTGTAGGTATGGTTGTAGTATGGTTTACGCGTATCCCAATTTTATTTTACACGTTTTTATGTCGTTTTTTCAATAATTTGTCATATCGGTCTTATAAGTAGACAATTCTTTTGCTTTTGAGTACTAATAGAGCTTGTAATACTAACACATTTTCTTAATTCATCACAGTATTGCCGGCCGCTTTGGCGCAGTTGGTAACGTGCTCGCCTCTCATCATGCGGTCTTGGGTTCGAATCCCATTCAGGCATGGCATTTTTTCATACGTTACAAACTATCATTTCATCCTTCACCGTCTGCATTAGCAGTAACTGCAGAACAGTCGGACGTTAAACAAAAAAAAAAAAAAAAAAAAAAAAAAAAAATCACAGTATTAAGTAAAAAATAAGAAATAATATAAATAAAAAACACTGTTGTGAATGAAGAGGTAGTGTCATTTTCAGAGTGGAAAATATGTGCTTTTCAGAGGCCCTGCATGCTGATAAGCGTACTTTTCCGTTCAGTGAGGAAGGCAATCTTAAACCACCTCACTTCTCGTTTTACTTAGTAAAACCTCTACAGGTTCAAACCAGCCTTTCGGCTGATGACCTAAACAACACAAGAAAAAAATATTTGTAGAAAGATTTCCTCAATCAAATTGGTGGTGGATTAATAATTTTGACTTTTGTAATGAAATATTTTATGGAATTACATGAATATTTATTAAAACGTGCAATTTTTAAGTACATTTTTTTCGATATTTTACCTCTGTAAATCGAAACCAGCCGGTTCCATCAAATTCGAATTAGGGAGTTTCGACTAAAATTACTACTATAATACGATCAATTAGTAGACAATGCAATTAAAATATTTATTTAGTTGACAAATTTATGTAATTCTAAAGCGACATAATTTGTTCAATATTCAAATGGAGTACCTTTCACCCATTGTCTTTTAGGTGTTCAAATGATTTCATCATTATCATCTGTAAGGATTAGGCTCAATGGCCTGTTCCATTATCCATCTCTTTTTAGGTCTTCCCAAGCCTTGTTTCTCTCTAGGTTTATATTTTCATGTTTCAGTGGCTGAATCAAAATGATTTTATAAATTTTAAAAAAGTGCGATGGCCAGTAAAATTTCTATAACCTTTGAAAATGAAGTCCGGTCCAGCTGTATTTTTTATTTTTATTCCTGGTCCTTAAGTAATGGTAATCTTTGATCTTCAACAAGGTATACATTACTTCTCGTATCCAGCTGTTTTTTACACGTTGAAGTTTATCCTTTAATAGGCCATTTCCAAGTTTATTTTTCGGCTAAACAACTTTCAGTCATTGTCTTCCAAACCCTGATATTTTCTCTGCGTTTTCTTTTAAACTATTCAGTGTTATAAAAGCCATGGTGGCCATGTTGATATCCTTTTGGTTTTTAGTACCTTATTTACATCGTCAACCAACCACCCAATCTGGGAATCATTATTACAAATAAAGAAATAAATAAACCTTATTGTCACGTAAAATAAGGTGCATTATTTATGACAAGTCAAAATGCTTGGAATAAGGAACTGGAAGGTTATATTGTTACACAGAAGACAAAAAGGAGACAGACAAGGCATTCACTTGGAGAGGCCAAGAAAAACTATGTGAAACCTTGACCAAGACAGTCAAACAATATTCTAGGACCAATTGATTACAAACGATTTCTTAATAGTGTACTGTGTCCTTATTCATAATTGAACTTAATAGTTGTTCATTAAAAATGAGATTTTTTGCTAACGATTAATTTCAATAAGCTTTTTCAGTATCGGGAAATTACAGTCTCTGTTGACCTACACTTTCGGAACCCGTAATGGACATGTGCGAGTGACAGAATTTACTTAAAAAATCGACTGATCTACTCTCTTATCAATTTATTATCTTTTGTAAAAAAATTTCGCAGTTTTGTAAACATTTTCTCAATGTGGGTATCCTTTGATTTATTGATTTAAATTTACTCGCCCAAGTGACAAATAAAACGCATGTTCTGATTGTCAATGGCAACTATCTTTAATAAAAAAATAGTACTGTAAGGGGTTGCACATAACGGGCAGGTGGAGTGTTAAATTATTTGCACT
This sequence comes from Catonia carolina, assembly GCA_035578175.1. Classification (NCBI taxonomy): domain Eukaryota; kingdom Metazoa; phylum Arthropoda; class Insecta; order Hemiptera; family Achilidae; genus Catonia; species Catonia carolina. The sequence goes on from JAQMRL010000004.1 coordinate 10,527,440, forward strand.
CAATTTGCTTGTTCCAGGACTAAAAAAAATTACTTCTGTTTTTTATCACATGGTAAGCCGAACATATGCCTGAAGTATTTAAGAACAGAAGAGGTGAAAGTGTAAAATATAATTATCAGAGTTATCTCCTCTGAGAGTAATGAATTTCATTATGCAGCCAGACCCTGTGGTGAATAACGTGAGGTGTGTCATTTGCAACGTGGAAAATAGGTGCTTTTCAGACGGCCTGGCATGCTGATAAGCATATTTTTCAACTCGGCGAGGAAGGCAATTGTAAACCACCTTGTTTTACTTTGCTAAACCTGTAGAAGTTCAAACCAGGACTGTAAAGTTGGCCCCTATACAAAATTTTCAAAAATTAACTTGTAAAATTGATCGGTCTACGTTTTTACCGGTTTATTCCGGAAAATGTTTTGTTTGTTCCGTCCAAATAAGTGAAAAAATGGTAGGAGGGGCTAACTTCACACTAGCCTTCCCCCTCTCAACTTTTTAAAATTTTTTTGGACTTCATAGACAGACCTTCGCTTGTTTCGGATGGTCTCGGAAAATATTTTGTTAGTTCCTTTCAAGTAAGCGAGAATATCGAGAAGAACTGGGTGGTGCTAACTTTACACTAATCCCCCTGTACTCAATATTTTAAAGTTTTTTACACAGATTGACAGCCCTTCGTTTGTTCCGGATCATTTCGCGAAAATTTCGTTTTTCCCGTTCAAATATGCGAGAAAATCAAAGAAAACTTTGGAGCGGCACGTATAAGCCCATGCATTCAATACTTTTTGGTTTTTACTTTAAATGATAGCTCTCATTTGTTCTGGATTTTTCTGTAAAATGTTTTGTTTGGTTTGCCGAAATCAGCGAAAAAATCGTGAAAAACTTAGGAATGGTGGCGATACGCTAAGAAATTCTATTTAAACTTTATCGTTACCCCTATCGAGAGTCGTTCTACTGTTTCGGAACGTTCCATCAAAATTACTATTGTTAAGCTCACACTCACGAGAAAATCGATGTGAACTGAATGGTACAACCTTCACTTTACGTGGCCCACTCATTAATATTTAAACTTTTTTGTCTAAATCGATGACCATTTGTTTTTCCAGGCATTTTTATAAAAAAATTTCGTTCGTTTAGATTATGTAGGCAAAAAAAAGGAAAAAACTGAATGGGTGTACTTTATTCTACCTTTAACATTTTTTTTCTGAAATCTGTAATCTCTGCCCAGAATTTTATAATGAAAGAAAATCGGTGCAGAATAAATATTAAAATATGCCTACTTGGTTCAAGTCTGTCTAGTAAAGTTTGCTATTTCCCTAATTACTTAGTTTAATTTTTTATCGCATTGTTTTTAAGCGAAAAACAAAGGTAATAATCATGTACTCTTAGTCCGTTTTTCATTTTTGATGTTTTAGAAAAAGTTTTTTTCTCTTTAATGTTTTATTTTGTAACCTCTTTGCTTAACGTCGCACAAGGACGACCAAAAATTGAGCAAATCTGGTAACGAGATTACAGTAAAAAAATTTTGTTGTGATACATAAATAAAGACACAGTACAGCAAAATTAACAAAATATACATTTAATCAATAACAAGTAAAATATCAGTTTCACTGGAGTAAATCAGTATATAACCAAAATATTCCTTGACAATAGCAATATCTCAGGTAAAAGAATCTATCACAATTTTTATCACCTTTAAAAACAGAAAGGCTAAAATAAATCTGAAGAAAACTCAGTGTATACATCAATTATCAATAAATTTACAGTTACATTATCCAGACGATTAATCATTACAGTTATACAAAAAATAAATTTTAAGACCAGCAAGTCCGTTATAAATTCTCCCAAATAAATTAATTTACAAAATAATTAATACAATAGTAAAATGAATAGGGAATTCCCAAGATTTTTAAAAATCTTTTAAAAAAAAAAATTAAAGAAACTGACTAATTAGGTATTTATGCAACAACACTTAATAATCTTTAAACCCAAAATGTATACAATCCATATTCTATTTGTTTTAAGTAATTTAGAAAAGATATAAAAGGAGCCAGTGAGTATTTATAAAAATATTTAATAAAATAAAATATATTCTTTTAAATTATTTTGCCGAATAATTTGTTAATTGAATAGTTGAAGAGTAAATTGAAAATTAAATAATTCATTTTATTGCGGAGGATTCATGTCTTGACATTACTAAATAAAATCCTGTTCGCCGCATGCAACGCCTTGTCGGACACACATTATTAAATTATACGAAAAATTTGTATCTTGAAATTTTCCAGAAGAATCGATTCAGCGGTTGACAAATAACACATAATATCCAGTGTAATAAAATAAATTTGACTCATACCTCGGATAATCCAAATAATTTCATATAGTAGCAATAACCATCAAACCTCAGACTGGCAGCATGTTTTGCCCACATTCTTAATCTACATGAGCTTTAGTGACATCGATCCCAGAACCACCAACCTCTGGTTAGACGCTAACGACATGAATCTCCAAACCATACTCTCCAAGTACAACTTGAAGTTAATCTTGAACCCTAGTTAACATAATTCGCAAGGAATTAAACTCAAATCAAATATAAATTACCATGAAATAGAAGATTTCATGCTTACTGAAGAATATTAGTTAACATTTCATTAAAAAAAATTCACATATAGAGTTTTACAAATCAAAACATGAACCGACACATATGATACGTTTCACTGGCAATAATTAATAGGATAATAAATTCATTTAATAATGAGTGAAATCATTACAAAATATTAGGTTTAAAAATACAGAATAGCCTTAAAATAATATTCATAACTCATAACGAATATGAGAAATTTACAGCAATTAATGAAGTTACAGAAAATACGATGACTGGCAAATAGCGGTCGCCATTTCGTGAATGTAAAAGTTTTAAACCAAGCCGTGTCACACTTTACAAGGTTACATTGCCAGTAAAACCAATAAAAGTAATAAGAAAAATCACTTACCTAGAAGGGTAATACGTAGATTTGAAGCAAAAAAACATATTAAACTTTAATTATAAAAAATTACAGAAGTACTTCAATGTACGTCCAACCATCATAGAAAATAGCAACGAACAGACAGGTTTCTGCCGAATGCAGGGCCCAGTGAAACAGCAGCGTCACGTCACGCACAAGAGTAGTAGCCGGGAGCGGTATGTCTGGCTCGGGGAAAGGGTGGTAAATTGTTTTAGGGTTTGCTAAATTGTACCTTATCGGTGTAGATATGTGGTTAGGTGGTGTTGATTAGGTTTGGAAAGTGTTCTGGTTGTGAAAATGTTTATTTAGTGTGTGTGTCGTAGTGGTTTTTTTTTTTTTTTTTACAAAACTGGTGATGGTTTGTGTGTCTAGCTCGGAAAGGGTCCTAGGTTGTTGTTGTAGAGATTCCTAAAATATACCCTAGCGATTGAGAAATGTGGTTGTTGTTGTTGTTGGTGGTGGTGGTGTGGTACTGGGTTGGGGGTTAGGGTTGTGGGTTGTTTAGAGATTGGTAAAGTGTACCCTAGTTGTTGTTGTTGTTGTTGTTTACAAATTTCTTTGGGTCGGAAAGGGATGTAGATTTTTTTTTTTTTAGAAATTGGGTAATTGTACTTTAGTGGTTGAGCGATGTGGTTAGGTGTAGTGGGTTTGGGTTGGATAGCGTTTTGTGTTGTTTTTTTTTTTTAGAGTTTGGTAAATGGGTATTGTAGGTGTTTAACTTTAGTAATTTGGTTTTTTTTTTTTTTTTTTTAGAGATGAGTAAAATATATATTTTATATATTAGGATGTCTAATGTATCATTGTCTTGTGTGTGTTTTTTTTTTTTAATATAATATTGGATAAATAAATTAAAAAAAAATATATATATATTAATTATGCCGATGAATGAGGAGAGTAGTAGTAATGTTAACGTTGTTAGTGACGAACCCATTTCCTCTCACTACTCGGTACAGTTTGTTGATGGTGTTCGAGGTATTGATAATGCTGGTGATGATTCCTCACAGACAGTTATGCTTAAGCTCTTAGAGATGCTCTACAGTCTGAATTGGCCTAAGCCTCCTCAACCTCCTCCTGCAATAGATATCGGTGCGAATATAGAGTCTTTCATCAAAGAGGTGATAGCCAGGAGAGAGTTAAAATCGTTGGGCAGTGTTGGTGGTATTTGTAAAAATGAACAACAACAACAAAATAAACCTGTTAATGTCAACTTCAATTTCAACGACTTGGTACGGCTCGTGGAGGCTGGGGATAAAAAATGAATGACGCTTTGGTTGTCTTTTCGGTGATCACCTTTTCTGCTACTGTATGTTTTGTGTTAATTAAAAAATACGTAATATCGTATATTGAAGAGCAATTGAAAAAAATAAAATAGATTAATGGGCATCTTTATTGCCCTCCTAGTTGCTGCCGTCACGATTATCGTGATTGTAGGCGCATCCGTTTGGATTTTCTTGAAAGTTATAAACATTACTAAATATCGTATTTGAAACTGCATGTACTACTGTTATTATATCTTATAAAGGTAGTAGTTGTTTGCTGCTCTAAATCTTGTTTGGTGACAATGTGATACTTTCTCTCGTACACGGGCAGGAAGTAGAATCGCCAGTAGAAACTTTGCAAGTCCAGTTTGAGTGGCCGGTAGATTTGTAAAAAGGGATCGAACAGAATATCGTCAAGTCTGGGCTTTGTGTTATATAGCTCCGTTACGCTCCTTGTCGCCGGAACCAAGATTGGCTTTCCGCTTCTATTCGTCCTATGTATCGGCTCGGTAAAGAAGTATTTTCTCTTCCTCAATATCAGGTTCGGGGCTATCGACAACAGAAATTGTTCTGATTTTGTTTCTTCTTCTTCTTCATCATCATCATCGACGAGTACCTTGACGACTGTTGATGGTGGTGGTGGGGGTGGAGGTGACGAAGATGATGAAGGTAATGGATGTTTGTATAACAGCGCTTTACTATTCACCTCGTACAGGTACCACGCATCGTAGTCGTCGTTGTTGTTGCTGTTGTCGTCGTTATCGTTGTCTGTGGTTTTTGTTACTGTTCCTTTGTTCACGTTCACAAAATTGATCGATTGCAAGACTTGGGAGCCGTTCATGCATGTTACTAGGATGTTATTGTTATTACGGCTTTGGGAAAATGCGATTCGGATGATGTTGTCGACGGCACAACAGTCTGCCACGTGAGTGCAGTTCTCATATATCATTTTTTCTTTGCCTTGAAATCGGCCATTGTTGAACAGTACCTGGCCAGGTACCACCTTATCTCGGCCAAATAGATTCGCCAATGTAGGTGGTTGTTTCCAGCCAAATGTATCGATTCGATTAATTTATACGCGTACACCAGGTTGTGGTCGGTCAAAAGCTGGGGGTGGTGGTAGACAAACCTTATCAGTTCCGACAACGATCGGTTCAGGTTATCAAGATACATCTCCACTTGCTTCTCATGGGTTCGGTATGTTTCGATGTTCTGTGTCATCAGCGACAGAATGTTCATTTTTAATTTAAAAATAAAAAAGATGTTAAGCCGTATAGCTGTGGTGGTGGTAGTAGCGTTGATTGTAGTTTTCTTCGTCCTGAGGAAACACATACATCAAGAGAAAAGGTTAGCATTGTTGCTACCAGATCAGAAGTTGAAGGAGGAGGAGGCGTTGTTTGAGGCCGTTACTGCAAGGCCGAAGAATATATGTAACCAGGAGTTTGGCAAGCTTGTCAATGGAATATGTCAGTGCTTGTATCCGGATCTCATGACAAACAACTTTGTTGATGGCGATTGCACCCATCCTTCTAATCCAAATTTCAAAAGTATAGAATTGGTAACGAATGGTGGCGGTCATCTGTATAAGGATAATATTCGATACACAGGTGTTTGTAGAAATCGGATGAAGCATTTTGAAGCTGGAAAATGTATCATGTCGAGGATCAGAGACGGTCTGTGTGTACACGGTCAGTTGGTGGAGGGAAAGTGTGAATGCAATAAAGGATACGAGCTGTTCAAAGATTACAACGAGTGTGTCAAGAAACCACAATCATGGAACGCCCGTAATCCGAGTCAGTATATTGAGGGTTGTAATCTTACTATGGGTTTCGTTCCGGTGCTTTGGAAGGACTATAAACTATGTACCAAACTCTTGAACGTTAGTACGATTTTCCAGCCCATAATGGTGGACGGGAAAACGACCTATTATATGTACGACAAACGACAAACTGATAAATTCTACGGTTTGGAAAATCTTCCCAAAAATAGGTTTTCTGTGGAAGTTAATGTCGATGACACACCTCTACCTAATTACAATCAATCGAAAATAAAACCAGAGAGTCACTGCTTTTGCGTCATGTAATCGAGTCCCAGATTATCGACTATCAGAATGAATATAACGAATCGTTCGATACGAGCGATTTGTTCGAGAAAATAACAAAAGATGGTGATAAAGGATGGACCCAGAGATTGAACGATATCAACCTGTTTTCAAATCGCTACTTTCAATTTCGGCGTCAGTATCTTGGCCAAAGGAAGTATTTGCTGTTGTATAATAAGACGACAGGTGAGGGAGAGGTTACAGACGATCCAAATATATTGAAACAGTTAAAATCAGACTGAGAACTAATGTCAAAAAAAAAACACAACCAGCAATATAAATTATATGAAAATATTATACCAAGTTCCGTGATTGTTACCAAAAACTCTAGCCTGAAGCAGACACAAAACTCAAAAGGAGTGATTAATTAAATTTATATTACTGAGAGTCTGAGCAAAATTTAGACTATTAATAAAAATAATATTTTATTACCTTATACGGGAATTGAGATCCGGCAGATATCTAATATTATTTTTTTCTCTAAAATGGTGGGGGGGGGGGGGGTGATAATATAAAAAGTTAGTGTCTGACGTAAGAAAAAAGATAAACAAACCACCGGAATAAATAAGAAAAATAATTATTAACGAGTATGTAAGTGATGAAATCGGATGTTTGCCTCTTCCAACAAAGAAACCTGAGACACATAAAACTTTTACTTATTGGTGAAACACAAACTACAACATACATAATTATAAAAAATGATTGATAGTTTTTGTTCGCGTTGTAGGAGACGAACCCAGTCGAAACATTGTGTTGTCGTCGGCGTAAAAAAGGTTACCGCCATGTGCTTGGTGTGTAACGGAACCAAACAATTTTATGTCAGTAGTGAAAGAGATATCCAGCTGATCGACGACAGTAACAAAATGGATACAAATTAATATATTATCATTTTTAAAATGTATAAACACAGCGAAGACCAAAAAATAATTAAAAAGTAAAAATAAATTTAATAATCGATAGAAATAAAAGCCTCTAACATCGACCAACGTTTTTTTTTTTTGGTTTTATTATTTTTATTTATTTTAATATAGTGATTTACTTTCTCCAACTGCGATACAACGAGTGAAAGATTCCTACAAAAATCCTAAAAATAAAATATTTCAAGTAGAGGATTATCTAATATAAAAAAGTAAAACCCGATCTACTACATTGAAGACACCATCAGCTATATTATCAGTTAGATTACTAACTATAGTTTTTTTTATTCAGCCGCTCGGTGGTATACAAATGATGTCAAACTTTTTAGATGAAAAACGTGAAAACTGTTTACTTTTCAGCTTTTGATAGTAGGTATTCGAAATAGATTTTTTTTTGTTGTTTAATAACATTTTATTTATTGTTTATAATAATATTTATAGATTTTATTAATTTATTTACCGCCGATCTGACAAATTAAATGAACAACAAAGAACGAGCCCAAAATGAGGGAACGAATACTGAAAAAAGTTTAGGAGATTTCAGTCGGACCAAAGTTTACTTATTTTGCTGTCACAGTTAATTTTCTGGTTGGTCCTAATTGGCGGAAATCGAAATAAGAAACAAATATGTATAAATAATACAATATAAAATAAAAATACCTGAATTTGCCGCCCGAGAATGACCGAAATAAATTGCATTATTCGAAAAACATAAAAAGGGAAAGATCGCACATACATGGTGGAGAATCATGATATATACTTTTTTGTCTCTGGCAGTAGAAACAATTTTAAATAAGCAGCTCGGTGGCGAAATTCGGTGATTTTTTTATCTATATATTATTATTCACTAACGAGACGTGTCAAAGAATACTAAAAAAAGTAATATTAACATAAATATATTAACCAATATTAACATAAATATTTTTTTTGTCCAACACCGATTGCTGAGCTTCATGTATCTGGAATTGCTAAGGACCTTTAATTTTAATTAATAAAAAGTAAAAAAAATTTGAAAAAAAAAAACGGAATGATACACGACAATAATTGAATATCTGAATTTCCTTAATTAACAAGTACTGAATTTGCTACGCTGTACTAAATTTGCTTTGCCGTTGCTTATATAACAGCTTTCTGGATACCTGACTGCTCAGTATAATTTTTCAATAAATAATTTGGAACAATAACGAAAGTATTAAAAGAAAATACTAGAACATTAAGATTTATATTTTAAAGTAAGCATATAAAATTTAAAGAAATTAGTTAAAAACTTTACAACAATGCATCGATGCCCTGGCTGCTTGACTGGTTATCTGACTGACTGCTTCTTTGCGTACCTGACTGCCTGACCAGTTACCTGATATCTGACTGTCTTTTTGTCGACTATCGACTAGTTATCTGACTGCCTAGAACATTCAGATTCATTTTAAAGTAAACATATAAAATTTAAAGAAATCAGTTAAAAACACTATATAAAACCGAGTACAACAATACATCGATGACCTGATTGCTTGACTGGTGATCTGACTGCCTGACTGCCTTCTGCTAGACAATCGACTGGTTATCTGACTGCTTCTCTAAATAACGGTCTGTTTAGTATAATTTTCAGAAAATAATTTGGACAATTACAAAAGAATTAAAAAAAAATTATGGAAACAACTGAGATTATTTTTATTCTTTTAACTTTGATGATGATTAGGTCGTCAGCCAAATGGCTGGTTTGAACCTGTAAAATTGCTAAGGTCCGTTTCGGGATCTAGGTTATTAAAAAATTAATACACTAAAGTTTACAATTACAAATATTTACTACACTAAAAGATTACAAAATAAATAATTAAACTTATTATAATTAAGTAATACAATAAATGGTTTAATAGGTAATTCACTTAAAATAGATAATAAACAATAAATAACTCACAATCACTTCAAAAGATTACACAAACATATAAAACACAGAAACTGAATTCACAAAAACTACACATTAACTTTACACAATATCATACACTCACAAAGGCGGTATAACAATACCTCGAAATCGTTAACCTGAAATAACGTCCCGATAATCGCTCGACAAAGATCACACGAACACTATTGACTGGACCGCGCTCGGGGGTCTCTTTATATAGCCTACTTATTTACAAAGATTGTTCGAGAAGAGGATAGAACAACATGCAAAAATAAAGTACAAAAATAAATAACCTTTTATTAATGAATGCTAGAAAAATCCGTTGTAAATAAGTCAACAATAGATCTTTTGTAAATAGAAAACGTAAACAACCTGCCCCCTCATAATAGCTGTACACGATACCCGACCTTTTACGATATTTTTTTTTTTTTTTTTTTTTTGGTTTAACGTCCGACTGTTTTGCAAATTGCTGCTAATGCAGACGGTGAAGGATGAAATGAATTTTTTGTAACGTATGAAAAAATGCCATGCCCGAGTGGGATTCGAACCCAAGACCGCGTGATGAGAGGCGAGCACGTTACCAACATCGCCAACGCGGCCGGCAATCGCAACGCGGCCTTTTACGATAGTTATTACAACTTTTATGAATAGACATACCTTTATAGTTATTATTGTGAAACTGTAATCTATTGTTGCTATTGTGCATTGTTATTTTTATTATTCCTTTACTATTTTTATGAATGAAATTCTGGAACCTTCGCGAATCTTCTGGTCGATCCTGTCACAATACTATAATACCGGGTGCAACAATGCATCGATGCCCTGACTGCATTACTGGTTATCTGCTAGACTATCGACTGGTTATCTGACAGCCCCGTTGTTTATCTGACTACGTCACTGGATACCTGACTGCTTAGTATAAATATAAATTAATAATTTCGCCAATTACTAAAGAATTAAATAAAAATAATAGAAAATTAAGATTTATTTCAATTGTGGTGGGAATTATTTTTATTCTTTTAAAATAAGCAGATAAATAATAAAGAAATTCGTTAAAAATACTATAAAACCGAGTACAACAATTACATACCCTGACCGCTTGCCTGGTTATCTGACTGCCTATCTGCTAGACTATCGACTGATTATCTGACAGCCCCTTTGTTTATCTGACCGCTTCACTGGATACCTGACTGCTTAGTATAAATATAAATTAATAATTTCGCCAATTACTAAAGAATTAAAAGAAAATAATAGAAAATTAAGATTTATTTCAATTGTGGTGGGAATTATTTTTATTCTTTTAAAATAAGCAGATAAATAATAAAGAAATTCGTTAAAAATACTATAAAACCGAGTACAACAATTACATGCCCTGACCGCTTGCCTGGTTATCTGACTGCCTATCTGCTAGACTATCGACTGATTATCTGACAGCCCCGTTGTTTATCTGACCGCTTCACTGGATACCTGACTGCTTAGTATAAATTTAAATTAATAATTTCGCCAATTACTAAAGAATTAAAAGAAAATAAAGATGTATTTCAATTATGGAAACAACTGGGACATTTATTTTTATTCTTTTAAAATAAGCACATAAATATTTAAAAGTTTATGAAGGGACAAATTTATTAATAAGAGAACATGAAGAATTTATATAAAAAAAATAACCTAGGCTATTAACAATTTAAAAATTAAAATAAAACAACAGTTATGTCACTGAAATCAACATACGTCTATTCATTTTAACATAACAATATATATTATATTTTAAATAATCAAGAACGAATGTAGGACCTACTACTTTCTTTGATTTTCAGTCCCACACTGAAATAATTTTTTATAATTCTACTCCTTTACTCTAGTTGCTTAACAACGAGACTTTTGTTTGGATAAAATTTTATTAATGTTAAATAATTTTGAATATTTAATATCAACCAGCTGGCTCTATTTATTTTCATACTTTAATAGACCAAAACATAAACACATCCAACTGTCAAGTCATTTTTGTATCATTACAGTCTATGGTCTTTTTTTTATGCCAATGGAGTTTATCCCTCTTTTCAGATTAAGCCTGACTGAGGCTAAATTTCGGTCAAAAAAATTCCTTAAATTCTTTTTTTAATTATGTGTCTGTCTAAGAATCGATAGAGGGGCGATTTTTCCTAGTAAAGAACTCAGGTAGATTTGTTTCAAGATATTCTCATTCGTAAGCTTTTATTTGCAATCTCAGATAAAATTTTTTGTACAAAATTCTAGCCGATTAGTTAAAGTTAATTGTTTTTCCAAATTTTTCTCATTTTTGTTAATTTCCAATGTTTTATTCAAAATTTCTTTTTTTAGTATTTTTCTCTAGATTTAAATTCGTATAATAATATAAATAAATAAAAGTTTAGTTGTATTTTTTTTAGAATATTCAGATTTTTTTATTATTAAATTCTTTCGAAACCGCGTAGCTATCGATTTTTAGACGGAAACTTAAAGAGAAAAATTTTATTTGGTATAAAAATATGTTTTGTTCATATATAATTACTATTAAGTTTAATTTGGTATTTTATTAACGATAAATTATAAGTATCTATAACACACTAATTCTTTTTTTGATTTTTTTAAATATGTCTCTTGCACTCAGGAAAGAGAACTTAACGTTTTTTTTGTTATTTTGTAAAGATGAATTGCTTGTTTACAAAAGTTCTGTTTATTTTTGTTTGACATATTTCTTTAATATGTTTTGGAATAAAGTAGTTTGTTTTAAATTCATTTTTCAGTGTCAGATTGTAATTTTTTTCTATCTATTGAACCGGCACGGAATTTCTCTAAATCTCACCCTCGCAGTATTTAAAGCGAGACTTACTATCATTTGAGCTATGTTAGTTGTTTTCACTGGGGTTGTCACAACCCCTGGGTCCAATTTCAGGTTCCGGTTGGATTCAAAACGTGGATGGTGGACGCCTCCATTTTTTTTAAGTTCCGGCGTCTTCGTGGGGTGAGCCGTTTTTCCCTTTTATTCGTTTTTGAGTGGGCCACTTTTGGAATTCTCCCGGTGGGGAATTACAATAGTGTTTCGCCCGCTCCGAAGTCTGGTGAAGGGGAAGATTCGGTTTTCGCCGCGGGGCGTTGTAACTACAAAAAATGTTATTTTCTTTTAAGTAAAATTTGGTAGTGTCGTTTCGACACACACGCTACAGCTTACAAAGATTGGTGCAATTCGCCGTGCTTTGTGTTAAAACATTTTAACACTACAAGACTCTCTCTTTTCACTACATAACACTACAAGATTGGTTTAGACACCTTGTGTCCACAACGGCTTACATTACTAAAGAATTAAAAGAAAATAATAGAAGATTAAGATTTATTTCAATTATGGAACCAACTGGGACAAAATTTTTTATTATTTTTTAATAAGCACATAATATATAAAGAAATTAGTTAAAAATACTATAAAACCGAGTACAACAATTACCTGCCCTGACTGTATTACTGGTTATCTGACTGCCTGCTGCCTATCTGCTAGACTATCGACTGATTATCTGACTGCCCCGTTGTTTATCTGATTGTTTCACTGGATGCCTGACTGCTTAGTATAAATTTAAATAAATAATTTCGCCAATTACTTAAGAGTTAAAAGAAAATAATAGAAGATTAAGATTTATTTCAATTATGGATCCAACTGGGACAAAATTTTTTATTATCTTTAATAAGCACATAATATATAAAGAAATTAGTTAAAAATACTATAAAACCGAGTACAACAATTACCTGCCCTGACTGTATTACTGGTTATCTGACTGCCTGCTGCCTATCTGCTAGACTATCGACTGATTATCTGACTGCCCCGTTGTTTATCTGACTGTTTCACTGGATGCCTGACTGCTTAGTATAAATTTAAATAAATAATTTCGCCAATTACTTAAGAGTTAAAAGAAAATAATAGAAGATTAAGATTTATTTCAATTATGGATCCAACTGGGACAAAATTTTTTATTATTTTTTAATAAGCACATAATATATAAAGAAATTAGTTAAAAATACTATAAAACCGAGTTCAACAATTACCTGCCCTGACTGTATTACTGGTTATCTGACTGCCTGCTGCCTATCTGCTAGACTATCGACTGATTATCTGACTGCCCCGTTGTTTATCTGACTGTTTCACTGGATGCCCGACTGCTTAGTATAAATTTAAATAAATAATTTCGCCAATTACTTAAGAGTTAAAAGAAAATAATAGAAGATTAAGATTTATTTCAATTACGGAACCAACTGGGACATTTTTTTATTATTTTTTAATAAGCACATAAAATATAAAGAAATTAGTTAAAAATACTATAAACCCGAGTACAAAAATACATCGGTGGCCTGACCGCTTGACTAGTTATCTAACTGTCTGAGTGACTATCTGTCAGACTATCGACTGGTTATCTGACTGCTTCTTCGGCCGCCGATATTCCAAGTGAAAGGACATAGAAAATATTAACTGATTTTGTATTGACACCCGATTGGATAAATCACTTTTTTCCTCTATCAAACTTAGTAATCTGGTGATCTGACTGCCTTACTGCCTAACTGCATACCTGACTGCCTGACCGGTTATCTGATAACCTGACTGCTTTTCTGTCGATTATCGACTGGGTATCTGACTGCCTCGTTGCTTATCTGACTGTTTTTTGGATAACTGTCTGCTTAGTATAATTTTCAAAATATAATTTCGATCAATTACAAAAGAATCAAAAGAAAATGAAGATTTATTTTTATTATGGAATCAATTGGGGGAATTTTTATTCCTTTAAAGTAAGCAGATAAAATATAAAGATATTAATTAAAAATACTATAAAACCGTGTAGAATAATACATCGATTCCCCGACTGTTTGACTGGTTATCTGTTCTGCTGACTGCTACCTGACTGCTTAGTATAAATTTAAATAAATAATTTGGACCAATTACAAATGAATTAAAAGAAAATACTAGAAATTAAGATTTATCTTAATTACGGAACCAAATGAGAAAATTTCTTAATTTTTAAAACAAGCAGATAAAATTTAAAGAATTAAGTTAAAAATACTAAAAAATCGAGTACAAAAATGCATCGGTGGCCTGACCGCTTGACTAGTTATCTGACTGTCTGAGTGACTATCTGTCAGACTATCGACTGGTTATCTGACTGCTTCTTCGGACGCCGATATGCCAAGTGAAAGGACATAGAACAGATTAACTGATTTTGCATTGACACCCGAATGGATAAATCACTTTTTTCCTCTATCAAACTTAGTAATTATTATTATTATTATTAATCCCTCTCTCTTGTTAAGCTTTTTGGTGGTATTATAAATAACAAACAAGAGTAAAACAATTCAAAAAATATATAAAAACAAAATAATAATTTTGGCACCCGTACACTTTTTGGTATTTCTGAAACTTTTCAAAACAATTTTAGGTGTAAAGACAGTTGTTACAAAATTTTGAAATTTCTACGCTATATCGCTGTTGAAGACAAAATCTGAAGCCTACTAATTTTTACTTTTAATGTTTTAATTTATGAATTTATTGTTTTTACTGTTATTAGTATTTATAACTCCTATTGTGGTCGTTAATAACCATTAGAAGTTGATGCGACCTTTATAAATAAAAAAAAAATTAATAAAATAATAATTAAAATACTACAACAGTTTACCGTAAAAAAATAAAAAAACATAATAAATGAAAAAACCCGATTCGTATGGCGTATTGGAAAACCAATGTTTTTTTCGCTATAATTAATTATTAGTTTAACCGATTTCATCTATTTCCGAAATTAAGATATATAGTTTATAAAATAAATAAAATTAATAATAAAATTCTTGAGTTTAGTGTCTGGGGATCGCCGACAACATTATATTAATTGGATGACCATCGGCAAATAAAAAGAAGAAAACCACGCTTCGCATTGTGATTTATCAATATCAGTCGAAATTCATAATATATTTTGTTTAGCCGCTCGGTATCATTTCATTTTAAAGTAATAAAAAACGGATTGTTGTATCCGAGAAACCTTAAAAATAGATTTCAATAAAAATAATCCACAAAATTGAAATTTATCCAATGAACACGAAAGAATATAGCCGGTATAATTAAAATTTGGTTTTTTAAAAAAAGTTAAAAAATATTATTCAACGAACAACATAGATAATCGCTTACACTTTTTAATAGCAAAACATATTTAGTAGAAAAACTTATAACAAGATCATAGTGTGAATGAAATTATGCATAGTTAAATCTTAAGAAAATTCAAGTCCAAATATTATTCGTAGAATTTAAGTGTGAGTACGAGAACTATTCATGTAAGTAGACGAATATATTAAAAGAAATTTAAAAACATTAGTAATCTGTGTATGAAAGTGGGTGAATTTTGTTGTATTTTATTAACCTGAGAATTTTCATTAAAAAATCCAATCATTATTATTGACTATAATTAGAAACAAAATTGAAGGGAAGTGATTAGAGAATTAAGACCGAACGGAAACCATCTCAAACCAGCATTGATAAAAATTTAGAAAAGTATGAGCATGGAAAGTTTATATCACAGAACCAATTATGTCTTATAGTAAAGCGGAGAGTTTGGCATTTTCTTCCACAATACAATCCGCTAACAAGATAATATGTCGTCGACAAATTCCCAAGCTCTCTTGCTGGTTGTGAATACTCGCCTGATATTTTGGCATTCGAAGGGGCAAATCGCATGGTTTAATATATAGTTGATGTTGAGAAATTTTACGGTGATTTTTCTCATCTCCCTAAATCCTACGACACCATATAACCACACATCATTCACATCAACCAATGAAAGACGTCCCAAAAATCCAACTTCCGCAAAATCGAGGAATTCGTAACCGTGGTTCAACAACAAATTTATCGCCGCGCACCACGATTTGAGTTTTAGAGCTTCCGGCTCGTACATGATTTGTACAATGAATAAAATTATGACAATATGTAACTTAGGTTATATTATATCTCTATGATCGATTAACCATAGCTTATCGCTATCATTTATATATTTTTTTGAGTTTTGATCTTAAGTATTTAAACTTAATATATTTATAATTTTTTTTTTCAACTGATTTCGGTATTTTTTAAACTGTCATCCGGAGTCTTTTCTTTAATAATTTACACATTATAATAAATACAATCTTTTAACCACGTATCTGACAAAATATAAATAGAAGTCAATTTGTATCTACTCATCTCTATGTTTATATATTTATTTTTATTTATTTGTTTATTTATTATTTCCCAACACAGTGTTGCCAAAGGAAATAATTGTTAAGAATACTAAAAAGTTTGACCCGGTTGAACTAATTGTTGTAACAAAATATAAATAATATTGTATAGAATTTCAATAACATTGAAATTTAGGAAAGGTATATATAAAATAACAATAAAGCGTTTTTTGGAATATATGAAACACGAACATTGGGAATTTAAGACATGATAACCAGGTGAATAATAATACAAAATTAAATAACACATTTATAAGATATTATTTGATTTATTTATCCTGTGATATTATATAGGAATATTTTAATACCATAATATTAAAGTAAATATATAATAAATATTTAATCTTAACCGATAAATAAATATTTGAGTATTACCATCTGTTCCAACTTGTGAGGAAGACTCTTTAATATATAATTTATTATGACATTCGGATTTGGTCCGCACCAATCGTCATAACTTACAGGGGTATCACGCCAACTATAATGTGTATCGCATCCAAACGCCTGCAAAATGTATTCATCTTTCTTCGGGTAATCAGGTAGATTTGCCCAAATCTCATGCATGTTGTCGCCGATGCATTTTTGTCCACCAAATTTTCCAGCAACCAAGCAGCAAATAACGTTGCATTTGTTAGGGAGCAATTCTTCTTGTGATTGAGCGGGCATAAATACCCATCGTATTTTACCAGCCGACCAAATGTATCAAACGTTGGACAGTTTATTACTTCCGTTATAATTTCATACTTAGATAGTATGTCTTTTGTACCTTTATCGCAAACATATATCACAGCTCCACGTATTTTATTTAATATTTTCTGCAGATCGTCATATTCGTTGAAACCGACATCCCAATCTAAGATATGAAAATCGAACATTTGTCTGTTCATTTTGTCCTTTTGTTTCCGAGTTAGAACTTCTTTAGAGTATAAAGGCTCGAAGAGGATGTATTTATGAACTGTTCCATCTAATGTGGTGATTGTTAATTCTTTGATTATAAAATAGTCGTTGATTACAACGAATTCCGGCATTATATTATGTTAATCTACATAATTATATATACATAATATATTAAATACAAAAGACTACCAGTCCAAATATTAAGTTATGCCCCACGGGGTAGACGTGATAGAGGAAGACCGCTACGAAGATGGGTGCCGGAACAGGCTTTAGGCCTATCCGTGTTTGGGTGATGATGATGATGATTAAATACAGCCATTTAAATAGGTGTTAATAACGCCATAATATGTTTATTATATGACCATAAACTTGTCTATTTTCTTTTCAAATTCTTCCAAAATATTATCTTCACTTTGGTCGGCGTTCAATTTTAAAACCGGAATGTTGTTGAATGTTGACCCACCGAAGCAGCTTTCATGAAGATCGTGTATTTCGGTCAGATATTCAATTTCGATATCCGATTCTTCTTTTCGGCCGCGTCTCTTAATCCTTTCTAGGGCAACCGCCGGACTCGTCTTTAGGTAAATGATCAGGTCATATTTTATGTTTAAAATTTTCAAGATATACTCATACCATTCTACCAAAAGATTGTACTCGATGGTGGAAAATATTCCGCGTTGATAAAGATTTTTAATGAATATGTTCTTTGCACTGAGCAAGGAGCGTTCCATTATTTTTATCTCGCTAGTATGTGCTAATTTGTGATTTTCCAACATTGTTTTTAACACGAGAAGCTGGAAAGAAAATGCCCATTTTTCGGGGTTCGCGTACAATAGGTCCAGGTAGTTTACATTGTAATAATTTTTCCACACATCAACCGGTTCTTGGACTATGATAATGTCAGGGGCGAAGAGTTTTTCCAGATTCGCGAGGAGGATACTCTTTCCACTACCAATTTGTCCTTCGACGACGATCGTAAAGGTATCCATCTTCTATTTCAACTGATGTATGTAAACCAAAGTCAGCTTTTTATAATATTCCCGGTATATAGTGGAATCTATGGAATATCACCCTGGCGGGTGTCGGTATAGAGCAGTAAATCTTTATGGCAATGGGAAGTAAAAAATCCGTATCTTCTTCATCATCATCGCCTTCCCACACCATACAGATCGTGAAGTTAGTCGGCATCACCGCCAGTGCGTGTGCATATAACCACAATAGTTTCTCTATGGTGGTATCGTCATCTTCCAAACAGACACACCAAACCATTTGTTCTTTGTCAGGTTCCTCTAAATAGTTGCATTTTTCACACTCTGCCGCAATGTTATCATCTTCATCATAAGCGGAGTTCCATTGTTGTCTCTGAATGCACATGGTTTAAACGAAATCAACAAGAACGACTATATTTATTCATGGAAATATTTTGGTGCTGATAAAAAATAATTATGAAAAATACAGAAAAATTACTAAAGCGCGCAGGTGCTTCGTTGGCACCTTGCCTCGTCAGCGCCGCTGTTCCGGTCGTATCCGGCTTGATCGAGCGATGGTTACCAATCTTGAAGGATTGGAAGAATTTTCACATACCCAGTTACAACTACTGCGGTCCCGGTACGGATGTCGAGAGGCGCTTGGCCATGGGAATCCGCGGCATAAATAAACTCGACGAGGCTTGCAAAGAACACGACATTGTTTATAGCATGTATAACGACCCCGTGAATCGTACCAATGCCGATAAGGTGTTGATAGATGAGGCTTGGAAAAGAGTCAAGGCTCCGGACGCCGGTGCAGATGAAAAGGCGGTCGCTTGGCTGGTGATGAACACGATGAAATTAAAGGTGAAACTCAGTGGACGGATACAGAAGATGAATAAGAAGAAGACGAAGCGGCTGGAGAATAAGAAACGTAAGACATAAATAATTAATATCTCAACTGGTGTCGGTAGAGCCGAATCCGCGGTCGGATCGCTCGGTCTCGCCCAATTCGGCAACCTGCCGCAGACTCGGCGCCTGATATTTCATGAAAACGATCTGGGCGATCCGATCCCCTCGACAGACCACATGGTCTTCGTCCGTGTGGTTGTAGAGTAAAACGATCAACTCACCGCGGTAATCCGCGTCGATGACGCCGGCCCCACACTCCAAGCCGTGTTTCAACGACAAACCGCTTCTGGAAAATATCTTCCCGTACATATTGGCGGGCATCTCGATCGCTACACCCGTCCGGATTCCTGTCCGCCCTCTTGCCCGTATAACCGTGTCCGTCACCGCGTATAAATCGTAGCCGGCCGCCAACTCTGTGCCTCGATTTGGCCACTTACCGGCTTGGTTTATAAGTTTGATATTGACTCGGTTGTTCGTCGTCATACTTTGTTGCGTTCAGAAAGACAGTGATTATATATATATATATATATCAAATGTCGGCCACAAGTAATAATAAGAAAACCATCTTTTGATCTTTTTTAACATTTTTCTATCTACGAATTCTGGAATTTTTAACTCGAGTTCGTTTTACAAGACTGGTAAAATTCTTTTATAATACGAGTATAATATGAATAAATAATTTAAACATCTTTTCGACAAAAACAAACATATATTTTTATACAAAGTTGGTACAAAAACAAATTTTATGAAAATATAACCTGAGAAGTTCGTTATACAGTCAACACACAAATAATAACAATAACATATTCCCGTAACGATGTTACGGAAATATTTATTTGTTTGCGAATTGAAATAGATTCGATATATTTTATATTAAACCTCTCTCCTCATGTCACTCTCGTCTCTTATTTCTATCTGTGGAAAAACTATCGTCATCATCATCGTCGTCTCGTTTTCTCTTTCCCTCGTGTTTTGAGTCTGTAGAAACTGTTATACTGGTCACCTTTTCACCTTCTTCTTCTTCTTCTTCTTCTTTTTCGTCGGCTTTGTGAGAGCCGTCCGATGATTTCTGACCGATTTCTCCTTCTTTTCCCTCTTTCACCGTCTCACCCATAAAAGTTTGGTTCATTATATCGCACATCTGGATAGTTTCTTTTATGTTCTTGACGCCCTTGTCTTTGAGCATCTGGAATATCGGTAATAGTGTGTAGATATCTTCCGAATCGGTCAGCCGTAATAACTCGCGGCAAGTTTCTAAAAACTCGCCCAGCGTGCGGCCGGACAAAACCTCGACCAACGATTCTTTCTCATCTAACAAGTTTGCCAGTTTCTGTACAGCAAACGTCGATTTAATTGATTCGACGACTCGCTCGATTTCTCTGTAATCTTTCGAATCGAAAATATCGTATAAAACTTCTTTAAACGAATCCGAAAAGCGATCGAGCAGTGTCTCTAAGTCGGTCGCATTACTGCCTTTGAGGTATTGCTGTATACCGATAACTCGTTTCTCAAAATCGTTAAAATTATCGACTTGGAAACCGTCGAACAATTCTGTGAGTTGTGTACAGAATTTATTCGGATCGACATCTTTTAGGGTTGTTTTGATCTTGGTGATAAGCTCGTCGTATCTCAAATAGTCTTGCATTTTCCGTTGCAACTCTGACATCTCACCGTTCTTCGCCGTCAATTGGTCTTGCAATTTTCTCAACTCTTTTTCGGATTCGTTTTTATCCTTTTCCTCGTTTTCCCGATAACTTGCTTCGGCCTCTCGTAGTTGGTGTTTTAAATCGGCTACGTATTCTGTGAGTTTAGCCGTTTCGCTCGTCACAACCACGTATCTGTTGGTATATTCCTCTAACTGCTCCAACAGATTCTCGTTGGTCGACTTGGCTTCGGTAAACTTTTCAGTCAAACCTAGTATAATCGTCTCGGCCTGTTGTTTTTGTTTCATCAACCTCTCAATTTCTCCGTTCAGTAGTGTTATCTGTTGCTGTTGTTTGTCGATCGTTTCTTCTCTGGTAACAGATTGTTTCTTGACAGATTCGTACCGCATTTTCTGCCTCTCCAACTGATCTTTCAGTTCAATTACGTTATCGACGTGTCGAGTGTTATTCGTTTCTAGGGTAGTGTTTTTCGACCTCAGAGCGGTTACTTCTCGTTCGTATTGTTCCAGTTGTGTTTTTTGTTTTAGAAAATCCTCCTCGGACACCGAATAAGATCTTTCCAATTCCATAGACTGGATGTCTTTTTCCATGGTCATACTGAGACGTTTTTCGGCATTATCAACTTGTTCCACACATCTACATAGTTCATCTTGGAGTCGTTTCTCGTTGGCTCGAGACTCGATCAACTCTTCTTCAGACTGTTCGTACTTACTACGCCATACAGTGACATTCTCACTCAAGTCACTGATTTCGTTTTCATTATCTTCTATTTGTTTCGTTTTTGTTGTCAGTGTTTGTTTCGCGGTTTCCAGTTCTTCTTTACAAAATCGAACTTTTTGGATCAGTTCCTCATTCTCGGTGCGCAGCTGCTGACCCAAGTCATTAATCTGATCAGTCTGTAGCCGATTCTGCTCCGTAAGTGTTGCGATAAGATTTTTTAATCTATCGATTTCTTGGTCTTTTGCGAGAAGACACTGGTTCGCTTCGGCGTACAGTCGGGTATGTTCTTTCAGGTTTTCGGCGCAGGTTACAAGTTGCCGCTCAAGCTCTTGGGTGTCTTTCTCACAATCTACGTTTTTCCGTTTGTAGTTCGCGTCACATTCTTTTAAAATATATTTTATTATCGTCAGTAGTTCCTCTTCCCGGGAATTTCTGTTCATGAGAGGATAACGTTTAAAAAGATCCAAATAATAATCTATATTGCGCGACAGGTAATCGATCTTTTCCGTGGCTGATTTACATGCTCGGATGTCCCGCATGTAATCACCATATGATATTATAGTGCGGGAGCGGTCGGTCAAACGTCCTCCGTCTATTAATAATGCAAAAATTGCGTCGCTCATGGACGGAAAAAAAGTAACGACGTATCCGTAGTCAGTTTTTTGGTGTGACGTTAATATGTCGAGCAATGTTTTGAGAAACGCCGTTATACTATACGCCACTTTCTCGTACTGACCGCTTTCCACGTGTTCCACGATGTCCGTGTAATAAAACTCTACCATTTTTTAATAATATCTACGACATTTGCATTGTTTCGTCGATTGAGCTCACATTGAGTTTCGGAGACACGATCCCCACATTCTGAAGCGGTAAATCATCATTATAATCCCTTCCGTCAGAATCGGTTCGTTTTCGTTTCTTCTGTAACGGCAAAACTACGCCCACGTCTCTAATAGAGCCGAGGCTTTTTGATCTCTGTCTTATAACGGTCGTCGACCTTTGCTCGATTTCAATCTTTTGTTGTAGTTCTTGATTCACAATTTTCAGCCGTTGTACCGAGTCCTTTTCGAGCTGCAGTTTCTTTTTCAACAACGTCATTTCTTTGTCAAGCCGCTCGTGTTTGTTTTCCATTTTAAGTTTGTCATCTCTTTCTGACTGTAGCTCCTGTTTCAGCGACGCTATTTCAATATACAACAGTCTATTCTTTTTTTCCATTTCGTGGTTGGCGCTTTTCAGTTCGTTCTCGACCAGCTGTCTGTCCTGTAATTCTTTTTCATTTTTGAACAACATAGACAAGGCCGTTGTATCGAATCCTTTTTCAGCGTCGAGTTGTTGTAAAGTTTTAAATACGCGTTCGGGCGTAACGTTGTCTTTGAAAACTGTTTGAACGGCCATCCACGGCACTAAGAACTCACTATCGACGCTACGTATTGCCGACAGGATGTTTTGGTTGCGTTTTTCTATGAGGTGGTCAAAGAAGGAGGTTTTTCTTATTTCAGTGAAAAAACTACCGTCCAACGTTAATTTTCCCCTCAATGATCTATCGATACGGCCGATATCTTCTTGAAGCACCTTGCGCCAATTGTCACCCAACAACCACCTTATTATTTTGAATATATTTTTCAGTTCCGCTGCAAAATCGACACAACTATTATACTCCAAAATGTAGTTCAGTATAGCAAGTTTCTCGTCAAAACCGACCGATGGATTCTGTAGAGGCTGTACGGCGTTCTTATAAAATTTTAGCAGCTTTTGCAAAGATTCAAGTATAACAGTAACGTCATCGTTATCAGCCCGGAATAGTTTTACTTCGTTCGTTAACGCGTCCATTGTCTGTAGATTTTCCGGATTTTGAAAAATATTATACCATTTTGAACCGAGTGCGTTTTCAAGCACGTCCCACACAAAGTTTAATTCCTTTAGAAAAACGTTCTTCGCATCTATTTCTCCGACGGCTGATATCAGACTTACCCATTTCATTTTGAAGCTCAAACCGGTATTTCTCAAAACCTCCAAAATTTTCGCAAAAAATTCAAACGAGTCGTACGAGAATCTACTCCAGTCGTCGTACATAAATTCATCCGCTCGCTGTTTCGCATACTCAACAATCTTAGACTCAGTTGCCGTTTCACTAAGTGAAAAATGTTCTATCTCCATGGGGACGGTTGGATTCTTTCCATTGTCACCACCTCCTCCACCGAAGTTATTAAAATCATTAGCCGTAGTAGGTTTGCAGAACACCAACAGTTTTTTTATTATATTGATCAAATCCTTTTCACCGGAATGTTGAACGATCAACGGACACTCTTGAAAATGTCTTTCGATGTCGTCACATTTTTCGTATATTAATTTTGGAAAGGCGGGATCTGTTGAACAATTGCGTATAAGATTGAAATAATCGTATAGGGTCAGTTTTTTCTTGTTCGACAACAGATAGAATATCTCATCACAGATCGATGTGAATTTTTTCCGATTATATTTGGGATTCAGTTTCTTGTAGACATCGTTCAAAAACTTTGAAAACATGTACATGGCCTTCTCGTTGTTGCCCTGTGACACCAAGTATAACACCGACGTTTCGTTCATTTTTAATAGTAAGGGGTGCTCGTTATGCGCCGATTTCATCCCGTATAAACGTAAACAATTTTTTCAGTTCGCTTCGCGCCGAATCGTATTTGCCGGCCGATACCTTTCTCAATATGCGGTAAAGGTGTAAAAGCGGTCTGTTTTGATGAAGGGCGAGATTGCCAGTAATCCGGTTGAAAAACTCCACGGTTCTATCCATGTATATGTTGAACGCGGCTATGTCGATCATGTTGCCACACTCTAACGGCAAAAGGGTTGAAAGTATGGCGTCGATTTTCGGTTGTATAATTACCACGTTGAAGATAAAATGCAAATAAGGTTTCAACTGTCTGTATAACGCGTATACAATTTTCCAATTAAAAAAAATATTTTCGTCCTCGGCACACAACATTTCATCTTGTAGATTTTTTGCGAATGATTCGAATTCTATTGCGATTGCCTCGTTTTCTAATTTTGACTTATAATCATCATCTTCGTCATCAGCATCGTCATCATCATAGGAGTCTGACATATTCGACCCGAAAATATTCGCCATGGAATGTGTGTTGTTGAATTGATTTAACTGTGAAGAAATATTGAAAACATTATCGGTATATATATACACCCGATCATCGATACATACATCACAAAAATGGATATATTCTACAACAATGTGTCGAACATATTAGTACAATTCAGTGTGAAACCCATACCCAATAATAATTGTATTGAATCTTTCGAAACAAACGGTTACAATTTTGGATTTTACATCTCACAAAATATCCCACAAGATAATGAATGTTACACGTACACGGGAAAGGCGTTAGTTGTGGAAAAAGAGAAGTTGAAAAAATTACCACCGCCACCGACGAACACCATCCATCGCTATTTCAAGCGTAAAACATCTAAAAATGAAGAAAAATTAATCTCATTTTTGGCTAAGCATTACAGTATATCATTAGAACGAGAGAATCACGTTGTCCGATGTCCGTTTCACGCCGACCGCAATCCAAGTCTAAGTATAAATTTAACAAAGGGTGTGTTTTACTGTTTTGCGTGTAGAGAATGTGGAAAGGTTTCCAAACTCTGGGATAGAATTTTATCGGATGAAAAAACTACAAATAAAATTTCAGACTACTAGGGAAAGGATAGCCGTAAAAGAGTAAAACGATAAAAAGTATAAGGTATACTCTTCTATTCTAAAAACAGATAATAACATATTCAATCTCATAATATTTTATGAAATAATAAAGGAGAAATATTGAAGGATTTTTGTGTATATAAAACAAAGTTCCAAGATTTTAAGATCCGGATATAGTCTTTTGAGTGGAGTAAGCGTGTGTATAAATACACAACGAATGGTATATTCGTTTACACAATCGTTATGAACAATGAAGTGACTAGTGGCCGTTATGAACAGCAATAGTGTCCGGTTATGATGGTGAGTATTATTTGTTAGACAAACTAAACACTGTTTAGTTCATCACCATGGAGCGTATACATCATTGTAACAACCTACAACTTGAGTCATGGTGTGTGATAATTAACACACTGTTTAAACACGGTCCGTCATCCTACTACGATCTCGATATGTTGATACAGCTTTCACGAAATCCTTTGTTTGAGACGACCAAATTTGAACTCTGCTATATCGAAATAAACGGTAACGAATATTTCACCATACGATGTATCAATATCTCCCAAATTTTACACAGAGTGATTGACCTCCTGTTCAACGGCCGGGAAGGCATAAAAATCACACTGTTCATAGAGTGGGACGCCGCGTTTCAGTATTTTTTACGGCTGTCGACAGAAAATAATAAAAAATTAGCTCAAAAAAAAACTTAAAAAATTAGCTTCGTCATTCTCCTTCACTCACTCTGTCTCCACTTGAATGTTCTATATGACTGTGGAACCTGAACCATTATACTTTGTCATAGTGTTTTGATTTCAGAATATATGTTTTAACAATATTTGAATTTATTTTTATTTTATCTCCTCAATACCTATATCTATAAGTTTTGCTAAATCTGAAAAGCTTTATCGATAGTAAAATATTGTAAATGTGTGACATGTGGGTGAGTACCGACCCGACGAGATGGGAATGTGTTTCGATTCGCCTCTAAATGTGCGATTACTCTTTGCCAACCATCTTATGGATATGTAAGGTTATTAAACTGCAAGAAATGAAAAGCCAAACTCTCAGTGATTTACAGTAGATCAATTTGAACTATGAGGTAGTAAACACTACAGTTTGCTACTTGTGGTATGCTACAATGGGAAAGTTGTGGCCTTTTATACATAAAAATTCCCTATTCTAATACATTGAAAACACTGATTCTATACTTTAATACAATTTTCCACATGCGTGACAAATAGTTACATCATCTCAAATAAAATACTAGCGAGAGTTGTAATAAACAAATTTAATCATCTCAAAAAAATAAAAAGCAAGAGTTATAAAAAACAGATTTTATCATTCTAATTAAAAATTGTCGCGTATAAACAAAAAACAAATGACATCAATGCGAATAAACTAAAATATAAAGTATTCCAAAATAAAATTTCTAAAATTACTAAATTTCGGATCTTGAAGGTATATAAAACTGAAAACCTGACGTAACGCTTTATACAAAACGTTTGGATTCCGACGGTACTTATAAGTATAACATCGGAAATCAGGTTAGATAGTGTAGAGGTGAACAATCTCGAGTTCTGTCAAGGCTATCGCTATGGGAGTAAGTTTACCTCGTAGATCTCAATCACCCGATCACGTGGACACTAAAATCATGAAAAACGGTCAAACGGTTGTAGAGTAAATCGACTTTGGAACTTTGTCAGTTTTTTACTTTTTTAAGATTGAGGTCGTATAAGTATTCTCATTTTTACACTAATATTATACTTAAAAATAATTAAATGAGTAAATTAAAATTTCAACTCATTTCATTGAAAACAAAAAAAACACCTTCATTTTTAGCCCACGCTTAATTGTAAGTAGTTCGTGTAACAAATTGATTTTTAAACACACTTCTGTTATTAAAAACGAAATTTCTCTTTCACGCTTCCACACAATTGTAGCAGTTATTTAATTTAATACAATGAATACAAATCCCGATAGCAAAGGTTATTCGAAGCAAAACCACCAGGTATTTTATTTTCACCAAACATCGACACTTGAAAAATGTGGTGAGATTTGTCTAATTTCGGCCGGTTTGTAGAAATAATAATATCCCGAAATTCAGCGACAGGCCTGCGTACAGAAATATAGTTTTTAGATTATGCGAAACCTGCAGAGTATCTAAGGCGCAATATGTTAACAAAACTGCAAACGATGCGTAGTTCAGTATTTTCGTAATATATTTCTTTCTTATATATTCCTGCAGGGGCGGACAAGGAGTCGCAGTCTCTTTTATTTTAAGTTGCATTTTTTATATGTTGGGAAAATCATCACCCGTGCCGCCAATGCAGAAAAGTGAACTCACTCAGGTGTTTATACAATTCTGTGTCGCCGTTCTCGCCATGAAACGGCGCGATTTCAAACGTCTTGTCGTAGTCGGCTTCGTGTGTGTTTTTATTGGCGCAATCATCCACAAAAACATAAAGAAGAAGGTTGTTCATAGTTATGTATTTACTTAGCGAGCGTTCTACGTATTGTCTGCACTTGTATTGCCCAAACAATTGATGACTGACTTCACAATTTTGTCTTGTATATATTTCAATGAAATAGTGATGCCAGTTGAGGGAATTAATCACGTTATACACGTATGACTTATCGCCTGCACTCCACAAGACAGTGTAGACGTTTGCGTTTTTCCACAACGAATTCAAAACGTGTTGAGCATACGGACGGACGTAGATTTCTCTGTCTTTGACAAACACCAGAGTCTCGTCCAGATCGAAAACAAATACGTACTTGTACATTTTTATTTTTACAATCTATCTGTAATTAAAAAATATACGATGGAATTCAACAACCAACAACAACAACCGCCACCGTTTATGAACACACTTAACGAAAGAAGCGATAATCCCGCTTTGAATTCTATAGATTT
Organism: Catonia carolina; assembly: GCA_035578175.1. Classification (NCBI taxonomy): domain Eukaryota; kingdom Metazoa; phylum Arthropoda; class Insecta; order Hemiptera; family Achilidae; genus Catonia; species Catonia carolina. Next base: position 10,555,642 of record JAQMRL010000004.1, read on the forward strand.
ATTCAACACACTCGACTGGACTCGCCCATTGCCGCCGCCGCCACCGCCAATGATAAGAGATGTTGAAACGACGAATGAATAAGAAGTGCCGGCGGCAAATAATCCTCCTCAAAATAATTTCAGTGGCAGTCTCCAAAACTCTAATAATTTTCTGCGTCCGATTTCCAAAAATAAAAATCTATCCGCGGAATCGCTCAAACGAGACATAATAAAATATTTGTTTGCGAAAAACAATTCTAGCTTTTTAAATTCATGTTTCGCGACGGTTGACGAGATAGACACACTGGACGACACGACGGTGAATCACAAGTTTCAAATCGGTCTTCTGCTCGATTCGACCCTGTCCAGAAACAGTTCTGAGAAAAATCTCGCTTCCCACATCTATACGTTTTTCGACGTTATACTAAACGAGATACGAAGCGTCAGTTCCCCGGAAATTCAGCCGTATATCGACATATTTATCGAAAACTCGAGAAAAGAACGTGTGGACGTACTTAACGACTCCGGGCTTCACGTGGTGTCAAACCTTTTGAATTCAAACGATCTGTCAGCAATGCTGAAAACCTTAAAAATAACTGAACCGCCGTCGACAAAAGCGCTAAGGAGCGCCGTACAAAATATAATGCTTCTTCTCGGATTGGTGGCGTCGAAGAAGGTGGTCATACCGTACGTTATGAACTCGTTGGGCATTGTGCGGCCCGAGGTGGAGGTTGGCGCAACTGATTCTGAAGAAGTCGAGACGATGTATCCGGCTAAACGACCTAAAAAATAAAAAATGATACTGCAACCAAAAAGAACGACAAACAAAGTCGGTAGATGATAGTGACACCCACGAGAAAGAATATCGGGGCTAGAAATATGGCTAATCTCGCTGCAGATCTGATAAACCAATTGTATGCGCCTGTGAGTGTTTGAGTTTCCGCTTGAATAACATCGGTCCACTTTGCTTTGTAACAGACGTAGCGGTCGCCGTCGCCGCCGCCATTTTTGGTTTCCGCCAACCGACAGTCTTTGTCAGACTTGCAATCGCACAGTTTTATTGCGCCTGACGAACAGAACGAGTTTTCAATCGCCAAACTCTTATGGCCGCAGGTCTCACTTTTCAATTTACACATTTTCTGGCCATCGTTGGTAATCTTGTAACAACCGGACAAATTCGTTGCGGTCTCATTTAGAAATGTTCCGAGTGTTGCCAGCGCTACACCTGACACAGTAACAATAACGACCAGTTTACCAATTTTAAACGCCTTGCCACCGTCTTTACCGCCGAATTTCGCCAAAAAATTTTCAGCCGTTTTCTTTAACTTAGAATTGGATTTGATCAATTCGTCTATCTCTTTTCCACTATACTCCAGAGCGGACGACTCTAGTCCGTGTTTAACGAGAAACTCGACCCGTTCAGGGACGGATATGATCTTTTCGGTCGCCGAATGTTCGATTTCCATCAACATTGACTCTGGGATTTTCGGTAGTAGTAGATTGGTCGTCGCCTTTTCTAATAGTTTTGGGTGAATATGTTCTAGGTCGTGGATTGCGACGTCTTTGAAATGTACAAACTGGTCCTTTCCGATTATATTTTCACCGTTTTGGAAGATGATTGCCCGCTCTTCGCTTCCCACGGCTTTGAACAACGCCTCAAGCCAATTGAATACTTTACTCATTTTTAATTATTATTTTCCCTCGTGCCTCTTCGTTGACCGAATTGCTGTATACCAGTCGCTCGTGCACATCGCTTACAAGGGTGTTTTCGTCGTAACTGAGAATCGGGATACTCACTCCACTATCGTAGCTAGGGGCTTCCATTTTTTCTGTCAAACAATGTATAGACCTATCATCATTGAAATAAGTCTGCAGTTCTTTGTGTTGACACACACAAGTGTTGGTTTTAAAATCATAATGTCCAACTTCTCTAGACATTGTCATGTTGTTTTTGCAATAATCTTTGACGCATGTACTGATACCATCGAGTTGAATAAAAACCAACTGGTTTCCGTGTTCGTCGTTACCACAATTTATATCCAATATCTCCTTGCTCCTGAGATCACGTGAAACCTTCTTTTCACTATCGCTGTCAAAGGTGTGTGGATAATAACCGGCTATATTTTTACCAGTGGTGGGAGAACGATAGCCGGGATATTTCGATATACAATGCCATTTCTCCAACCTGTGGTAAAATACGAGGTTGGCATAATCTTCTTTACATATATCATCCGGCGCCTCATAACAATATCGCCCATCGGGTAAACCGAAATAACGATCATTTTTCAGTTCCATCAACCACCCGTTGCATATGGCTTTACAATCGCATTTGTAGCAACGTCTGGGGGTGTGTTTACAGTTTATTTGATATTCGTCGTTCTGATATCTGTACAGTTTATCCGAACGGAACTCTCGCGGATTTGTTTCGTCTTTTGACATATTCACCACCAGCAAATAGCAAGTTATAAAATAAATAACCGCGGTTATTATAGCTACCTTAAACAGATGAGTGATCATTTTTTAAACTAATCCGATAAGACGGTGAAGTTGGTCCCGATAGACGTGACAAAAGATGCAGAATAATTTAGAGGATTTTTTTGAATAACGGGTTTGTAGTTTTTCAGGGTACCAGAAAAATTAATATTGGCTGCTGCCTCCGTTACTGCTTTGGCCATTTTAAAATTCTGAGGAATTATATCGCAGTGGCGACTGTCCGGAAATTTTAGATTTTTCAAATTCATTTTCGTCCCTTTCAATATGATCGGATCACTTTCGCAAATATCTTTGGTCGCTACAACACCCAAAGGTGTCATAACACAGTTTGGCATATACCTGGAGACGACTTCCCCACCATCTGTTATTGTGCTGGGATAACTGTTTCCGATAAATTTCTTCCAGAATTGTCTCGCCTCTGTGTCATACCACGTGTCCAACTCATAGTTGTTATCGTAATCCAATGTTATATGTTTTATCGACTGGTGTTCGCGTCGGACCAATTTGAACAGTTCGCTTTCGAACGCCTGTATGATGTTGTGATTTAGAGGAGTGGTAGCATCGGAACAGGTGTTGTTCGAGACGACGTCAGCGATTAAAAAGGCGTTGTCGGGAACACGATCGGGGGCGATCGCATAACCACCGGTAGGTTTGTTTATCGCCCATTCACCTATGTCACCAACGTTCGGTATCATTACGGAAATCGTGCTGTTTTCTTTGACGCAAATAGTTTCTCGAGTTGCCGGTGGGTATTGTAACAGCCTGTTTGGCGGGGTCGATAACAGAGCGAGCGTGGACAATGAATGCACGTACATCAGATTCATACCGAACAGGAGATAATCTTGAACTGTTAGCGATTTATTCAGGGGTGTGACACAATGGAACGCCACCAATCTGTTATACATGGCGGGATTCAGGTATACGTATTTCGTGTTATGCGCTCTTTTACTCACATGCCCACCCGGTTTTACACTTTTCATATGTACATAATGGGCTTTTAGTTCTTCCGATTGTTTTAGAACGCCGGACACCAGATAGTTTATGGGTCGGACGCGAATATATTCTTCCGTGTCGGAACCGCCTGGGGAAATCGGTATGTCCGAGCGCCGTCTCTTTTCCCCCGTATCTGACAAAGTGCGTCTCATTGTAGGGCGATCAACGGTGGCTGCCCCTTCTGTAATATATATTCTAAAATCGTCGCCGTCAATGTTGTCCAGTGCACGACCCGAACCAATAGTGTCGTTACCTTCCAAGGCCAAAAGCGACCAAATCAGTTCACCGCGGGGTATGACGAGACATCCTTTACGGAATACCACGTTTGTCGGACATTCCGCCGCGGTTCCGACCAACTCGTTCTTTAGTACATCTTGTGGCCTGGATGCTGTCAGGTATGGGATCAAAATATCAACATCCGCGACACATGACGAAGGATAAAAGAAATCTTTTAATTTTTTCTTGCGCGAGACTAGACCGAACGTAGAGAATAGGTCCGACACACAAATTCCAGATACGGCTTCGGAAAGCCTGTTTCCATATTTCTCGTAATTGGGACGTTCCGCTTCGAAAAAAGAATTTTCCATTATTTTCTCGGTATAATCCTCATAGTGTGGTATGACGCATTTTTGCACTGATGTGTTGTACAAAGTAGTCATCATTTTTTTTATCGAATTTGTTGCAGATATTTATTTATAATTACAATAAAACAATTATGTATTTATTTACTATTTTCAAGAACATTTTTGTATTTTACTGATCATATTATTATTATTATTAATAATAATGTTTCCGAGCAAAGGAGAGCCAATAATCACAGTCATAGCTTTTTGTGATTAATCGGACAATATCGATATATTCGTTCCTAGACTGGTCACAAATGACGGGCTGTAGTTTAACGGATTCTTTTGGATTTTTGGATCACTGAGTCTAACCATCCCCGCTCTCTCACCTTCGACTAGCTGCTCCTGCTCGGGAAGCGGTCTGGGAACAATGTCACACTTCCAGCCGGTTTTGGGGAGCATCCAGATGTTTTTCAAATCCATTTTATGCCCTTTGAATATCAACGGATCGCCTTCACAGATATTCCTTGTCGCCACCACGCCAAGCGGTGTAAGAACGCAGTTGGCAGAATTTTCACATATCACCTCGTCGCCGTTGGACAGTATGTTTGGGTAGCTGTTGATTATTATCTTTTTCCAATATTGTTGCGCTTCTATGTCGTACCATATGTCTAACCCGTTGTGTTGGAACGGTGTACCTTTCAAAATATTATATTCCTCTCTGATCTTGCCCATATATTCTGTTTCCATCGCGTGCAAGATATTGTGGTTTAAATCGTTGTTTGTGCTGCAAACGTTATGGTTTTTCACGTCGGCCATCACAACAACATTGTTGCAGATTTTTTGTTCAGCCATTGTCAAGCCATTGTTGCCGCCGTCTAAAGACCAATTGTCCAATCCTTCAACCTTTGGGATTGACACACACATTGTATCAGTTATCGGAGGACAGATGCTTTCACGCGTGCCCGGTGGATATTGAAGCAATCTCTTCGGCGGCGTGCTGATCAATGACAAAGCGGAGAACGACTGTACGTACAAGAGATTCATTGCGAACAGCATATAATCCTGATCTACTTGTCTCCTGCGGTGTCACACACCTAAACGCTTTTATTCTGTTATATAGAGTCGGATTAAGATATACATAGCGCGAATTTTCGTTCGCAACAATGCTAGCCGTATTCGCATCGTTCGGTATTTTCATGTGGTTGTAGTGAGTTTTACTCTCTTCTTCTTTTTTCTCCATACTGGGAAGTATAGAGGCTGGATTGTCAGCGGTCGGAGCGGCGGCCTCTTTAATAAATATTTTGAACACGTCGTCTTCTCTTTCCCCTTGGGCGATCTTGGCCGATTCGATGGCCAACAACGACCAGACTATCTCACCTCTCGGAATTATGAGACATCCTTTCTTGAATACTAAATTCGAGGGACATTTTTGAATTAGGGGTTCTTTTTCAAGCAATTTATATGCCGGGGAGGCGATCAGAAAACTTACCAAAGCGTCTTTGCCCGTAAAACACGACAACGAATTGAAAAGATTCTTTATGTATTTTTCTTGCGAAAGCAATCCGTAGTATACGAACTGATCCGGTCGACACAGGCCGGATATCGCCCCGGATAGTGAATCTCCATATTTGTCGTAGTTGCCGCGCTCCTCTTCAAAGATTTTATTTTCGGGAAGCTTCACGCCTTCGACGTAGTTATTGTAATGAGGAATCACGCAACTCTTAACAGATGTGGTATACAAACCGGTTGTCATTTTTTTTAATAAAAAAATGAAACGATCGAAGAGTAGTACGAAAAAAAATTACAGCGTCTGTACATGTATCGCCACCGATCCCAATTGTCCAAAACACAAAACGATGATTCGGTATGAAAGAAAGCCGGGATCAAAGAAACCTAACGCTCAATTTATTAGCAAAAGAAAAGTCGTAAGACGCCGTCGCCGCTCTCGATCCCGATCTCCTGCTACGAAAAGGCGCTCACGGTCACCCGCTACTCGACCTAGATCCAGGTCTCGCTCTCGTTCTAGAACCCGTAAAAATGTAGTGAAAGTGAAAAAACAATAGTGATTAATGATAATAAAAAATGTGCATATATTGTAATAGTGATGAAGTTAGGTTCGAGAACTTCTCCGACAACCACCCGTGTATGTATATTCCGTTCGTCATCGATCTGTTTCTGCGGCTCACACTCTCACCGGTGTTATTTACGGACGAATTGGCAGAGCGAAACCGACGGGATCTGATGCCGCAGGTGATACTGAACATTATGAAAACGTTTATCGATCTATGTCTCGACATCAATGTGACGCTTAACGCAGATACTCTTGCCGAGGGGTTGCGGGCGGCTAAAGATTTCGAGGATTCCAAAAAAACTGATATCAATGAAATTAAGAGATTTTTCGATATCGAAACCTACATGATGTCACCTACATCGTATCGCGATGCTATGAAAAAGATAATAGATATCCAGAACGTTTCAGATTTGATACCGTGTAAAGAATATATCGCCCTGGAACGAGTCCCGGCCGGCCAGAATCTTTGGGGGCCCGCATACTGGAAAGTCGTCCACATGACCGCTCTGAAACTGGACAACGCGACATCACCGTCAATCGACTATGTAGATTCTATGGCGTCTCTTTTTGCGGTATTCGACATGCTACTACCCTGTAGCGTATGTGCCTATCATTATAAGCTTCCGGAAGATGAAGATGATGGTTTTAATTATTCCGTTTACAGATCAACAACCCTTTCTCGTCCGTTTCCCATCACGATTCCAACGACTTTTCTCCTGAACTTTCATAGAAAAACCACATTTGAAATGACGTCGTTGCTTCACAAATCTTGTAAACCACTCGGTTACAGAGACAAAGAAAATTATATTGATGAGTATAAAAAATTTTTAAATACTACTGACAAGTTGAAAAAAAACAGAGGAAGAAAAACAACTACAAAAACCGTAGACCGATCGATCGCAGTTTGATTCGATATTATTATAGATTTAGTCCCGCCCAGAAATGATCGATAGCGAGTGTATTTATTCCATCAAAACAAACAACTCGTCGCGGACAGATATTGGTTAGCGGAGACCGGAGTTCCCGTTTGAAATGTTTAAAATCTGGAACGTTTTCTTCTTTGGTGTTGTCTCGATGTAATAATTTCCACTCCAGTCAAAATCAATAAATTTTATTCCATAAAATTTATTTCTGCGAAAAGATATACAAAACAAATAAATAACATTACTTTTCATTTTTTTTAAATTGCAAATTTAATTGTTCGAAAAAACACCTGCATAGAAGGCCTATTCGCAAGTATGAATAGATTATGTGTTTTTTTGTATTTCATATTGTAGTAAGGTACTTATATTTAGTTTGCAGTTATATCATAAGGGATATTTGTAACTTATACATACAAAACAAACTAACAGTTACTGAAAACAATAAGGAACATGTGAGAACTGAGTTTGTGATTCATAAAACACTTAATAAAAAAATAAAAACCCAAATCAATCATATTCAAAAAATAAATAAATAAATGAAAATGTTATAACAATAAATAAATAAAGCCTATATCTGACCTTTAAGCCTATCTATTCAGATAGGAACACATCTTTGCATTCGTCTTTGAATTTCCTTGATCGCCAGGCGTTCTTAGCAGATCGACACCGTTTACAGTTGACAAATTGAAATACGTCCCGTAGTCTTTCATACGCTTATACAAGTCGTCGACCCAATTTTATACACAAATTTTCATTTTAAAAGATATATAGATATATATTTTAGTTTCTCTAAGTGTTTTATGTGTAATTACAATTATCCTTTCCGTTTCGTTCTTAAAAAATAGTTTAAATTATTTTATTTCTTTACAACTAAATTTCGTATATAATAATTTTGTCATATTTCAATCCAGTTTTTAGAGTGGAGAGTTTTTCTATAAATTCTGAATCTCTCGCAACAGAAAAATATAAGTAAATATGACCGTATACACTGATTCTAATGTTATTCGTAGCTTCACACAGCGGGATATCACTAAATTCAACGGGTTATCAGTGGTAGCAAGTGTTTGTGGTATGCATTGAACAATATAATAAATAAAAATAAAAATGCACTACACACTTATAGGATGTACGATAATCTCTGTAATTTTGGCAATTATTGAAACCGTTTCATTATGGGTGCAGCGCCGTTTGAATGCTACTGTGATGGTATAAAAAATGGAGAACTGCTACGGCATTTTAGTGATTGCAGCTTCGTTTCTCGTATTGATGGTGATAAAGATAATGGAAATATATCTTATGTATACTTATTACAACTACATGAAGTCAAAGACTCGCAATCTGTAGTACTGAATTATAAAAATGATTATAGACTGTAAACGTGTCTGGGTTCTGGCGGGTCTCACGGTTGTCGCAGTTATCATATACTGTATCGGCGTTTATGGACGCGGTATCCAAATTCTTCTTGCAATGATAACTGTTTATAAACAAACAATGGGAAGTAAAGCATTAGAAATGTTTAGAGATTAAAAAGAACTTATAAAAAAATGGATGAAAATATGAAGATTATTATGGCTGTTGTAATTACAGCAGTTTTATGCGGTGGAGCGTGGTGGTGGTACAAGAAAACTTACTGCGCCTGAGTCATAGAGTCAGTCTATTAAAAAATGGAAGAAAATATGAAAATAGGAATATCGGTTGCGATAACTGTTGTAATTATAGGTATCGCCTTTCTTGTGTGGAAGTATTACCTAGAAAAGTGTAAAGCAAAAACAACAACATAAAACGCAACTCGAAATTGAAAAGCTCTAGTTGATTGTCAACGCAGTTATTATTAATATTTTAAAAAAATAGAATGGAAGAAGGAACGAAAATTATTTTCGCAGTGCTCATAACAGTTGTTTTATTCTTACTCTTAGGAGTCGCTTGGTATATGTTCGGATATTGTAAAAAATCGACAACAGACAATAAAAAATCAACAACAGACAATAAATCATCTACAACAGACGATAAAAAATCTACGACAGACAATAAATCCACAACAGACGATAAAAAATCTACGACAGACAATAAATCATCTACAACAGACAGTAATTTCTTCTAAACATCCTACCAAATAACAAAACAGTAAAACTGGTGGAAATATATAATTAATAAAAAAATCGCATAATAAAAAGAAAAAAATATATATAGCTAATGATGACAACAATAGAACAAACAACACAAAATAATTGATACTAATACGTTACAATTTTAATCGACCCATTCTCTACAAAGATCATTTCACCGTTTGGTGTGTGATTGTATATTGTGTTCGTCATTTGGTTCGGTTTCATATACAATACTGTTGTAGAACAGTCGGATATTAAAGAAAAATAAAAAAAATCATATACAATAAAGATAGAAAACGTACTAGTTTTTCTAGTGTATCGACAACACCACAGCCGCCGTCTTGCAGGTAGACGTTCATTTTGCGCAGTTTGTGGACGATAGTGAAATCAGTAAAATCGCTATATAAGAAAGGTTCTCCAGTCACATTATACAATTTGAAATCGTTCTGTACGAGTAGGAGCGTTTGTTTATAACGCCGGTCGCGGTTTTCCTAAAAATGAGTTCTAAACGCCGACAGGAGTGGAAATATGTCGTCAAAATACAATATCCATCGGTTATGTTGTCTTTTGTCAGTCCAAACATTGTGTGTCCGTACGGCCGTTCGCATCGAATTTATATTTTGTTCTCTGATCCTGATGCGATTACACATGTCTCCAAAAATATCAGTCTTAAGGATATATTTTCCAGCAGACCGACGTAGTTGAAAACTTTTTTCACATATTCAATTCTATCAATCGGAATTCCATATTTTGTTATATGGTCATAGAATTCAAAAGAATTCTTTTTCTGCCTACGCTTTGTTTGGTCGCTTGTCGAATAAACGAATGCATATTTTATCTCTCCAACCGACCCAAAAAAAACAATAGGTAGACTGTATCGATAGACACACACGACGTTGAAAGACGATATATTGGCGTATTCATATTATGGTATGTATTTCGCTGAAATGGAGCAATCCTTATCTGTCGTGTTGGTCTAGATATTTTTTTAGTAACGTTGTTATAAGTTTTCGATAGTATGTGACGAAACGTTGTTGAATTGCTTTTTCATCATAACGATCTTCAACGATTTTGAATAAATCCCAAAGAAAACAAGCCGAAAATTTTCGAAATGTACCTGTTTCATTTTTTTCTGGAGAACTTTCAGTTATTTGGTTTTTTTAATACGTGATCGTGAATGTAGGGCGCGTAGAATAATTGTTTGGTACGCCGTCAATATACACGAAACCTCTTTTCAACCATTTCGTCACAAAGAACGTTGACATTATAATAAAAATAGGAATGAGTAATACATCTTATTTTTACTACTGTAGTTTTTGCGGCCTGTATTTTCACGGCCTAAACCGACTTTATACGTGTCCGATGTGCGGTACGCAAAACAACTATACGAGAATTTTTAACACGTCCGATTCCAAAACCAGTCTGGTAGTAGGAAATAGAATATCCTGTGTTGTTGATCGAGGTGATTCCGTAGTTTTCTACACCATCACCACCACCACCACCGATCAGATCAATCCGATGGTTGTTGAATGCTGATCGAGAATGAATTGGTTCCCTGTAAGGCGGGCATATTGAAAAAATTTCTCGTTCGTGAATATACGAGATGGTCTACACCAATTTTTGTTTTTTTCATCTTCCTATGCACGTCTTCGTAGACAAATGATTTGAGTATTTCGTTATTTTCGGGCTTGGCATTCCGCGATATTGGATTGAATTCAGCCTCGTGGACCGTCATTAGAGTGACAAGAAGCAAAGTGAGATTATACGAGCCGAAAATCTCTAAACGTTCCAACAGATTTGACATGTTTATCACTCCACACATACCTCCCATAACGCGATTGAAGTTGAATATATCTGTACACCATTCAATAATACTGTTTGGCCTCTCTCGCTACCAATATATCAGCCAATCCAGTTTTAGTGTTTGTGTTCTTTTATACGGCAGAATAACAGGTTGCTGTTCGTCGTCGAATTTCACCAGTGTCAAAGCCTTAGGGTGTTTTAGGTCGAGAAAGTCCTGTATATCCATGAAAATATTCATATCCCTGTCAGTCTCTTTCGTGAGAATGCTGTTATATTTATAATTTAGACTGGCTTGTGTTGCATTGCGTTGGATTTGCTTGAATATGCTGATTCCGACATTAGAACCTTCACTGATACAATTCATATAAGGAATCAAATTTTCCATCTCACACTCGATCATTTTCTCGAAATCTTTAGCACCGAATACACGCTTGCCATAATCATACAACGTTTGAAGGGTCATGTTGTCCGATGTAATTAACAACCTCAATAGTGTCTCCAATAAGCCTGCGTAGATATACGTGGTCCGAGTGTTCCCGTTGGCGTCGTAGAATGTGTGTTTGAGGCAGCGATAGAGTCCAACCAGTATATATATTCAGACACCAAAAAGGGGTGCGGGCGAGGTGTTTTTTTTTGTTTTTCAAATTATATCCTGTATTTTTCAATTGTATATCACTGGCCGCATGTGGTGATGTTTCTATACGATGTCTAATACAAAAATTCGACAAAATAGTGCCGAATAAGTACGTAATATATGCATCATCAGACAACACGTAACCTCCTTCCAGTTCACGTAATATATTTTTATCGTTGAAATTTACGATACGGTTATATGTAAAAATGATATACTGATTTGGTATTATCGGCGGAAATACAAGCAGGTCGTATCGCAGAATGTTTTGTAAATTATCAGCGTACAAATGAATCTCCTGCGTTGAGTCCCATTGGAAAGAATGCATTCTTTCGAAGTTCAAAAGATATTGGCTCTATAAACGTCCAACCCGAGCCTTTAAAATCAGATTCGTCCTTTTCTGTGATTAGTTTGTTAAAATTTCTGTCGAGAAAATCGTCTGAATCGCTCCCGCTGAAATATGTCTCATTTTTGGTCTTAAACCTTCTGGCTTCAAATTCACCGTTTTTGAAAAATCTACAGTCGAGTACCATATTGATTTTGAAACAGGGATATGCTCCGGTTAGTTTGTCTTTGACAAAAGGTTTTATCCATTCCAAATAGGATGTCAAATTTATAATTTTCAATGGATTATAAATGATGAACGTCTCCAACCGATTCTTTGCCACCGATTCGACCAATATCATCCCTGACAAAACCGTATCCAATTTGTGGTCGTTATTGAAATGATAATCGCGCTCATTCTGGTGGTAAAACAGGCCACATACTTCACACAGTATCATTTTATATTGTCACAATTCTTACAGACAACACTCACCGCTGTCAACTCATCCAGACTTCTTACACCTCCTCTCGATTCCACAACCGAGAGGCTTGAAATACACCTACTACAAGTAAACCGCTGCTCAACTCTCTTTTTAATCAGTGTTCTTTGTACGATGTATTTTTCAAAATTTTTAATAACCTCAGTAGCGTTTATCCGATCAACTCCGTCAATATCTCTATTCTTTTCAATATCATTCTTTATGATTACCACCTTATGCGTTTCATATACAGCGGGACTCGTTGTTTGTACAAGCCCATCCATTTCCGGGTACAGATATATGATTGCTTTTGGGTATTTCAACAGAAGCAACAGTGCAAGAGAAGCTGTCACTTGTTGAGCGTCACTGATCAGAAGATGACTGACGTCGGGTTGACGCCTGGATTTCGCCAGAATGAATTTCTGTAGATATTGGTCGTCAAATCTAATTGTGGTATTTCGTAAATCGTACGATATCGCCAATTCGGTTTCGACTAGATATTCGGAAATATTTTTGCGTTCCTCAGGCGGCGACTTTGTGAACACAGTAATAATTCTGTCGCTGCGTGGTGATAAATCCTCTTCTTGTGCTCCATCACCGTCCATGTTTGTATTGAAAGTATTGGTTCAATATTTTAACTTTAAATTTTTATAGACTTTACAAAGCCGGCTGAAATCAGAACTGGTCGAAGGATGGTTTTCGCTGAGATATTCTTGCGCGCAATAATACGATATAATCTCCATCACAGAAAAAGTTTTTAATTGTATCAGTTTTACAACTTGGTCGTTGTCTATACCGGTGACGCGTAACCGAGATTTGATCGGTAACTTGGTCCAGCATTTGTAAAGCGATTTCGATGTCACATCGCGGACGTTATTCTCCTCAAGAAACCTCTTTATGGCCTCTATCTGGTTCTTGGTGGCGCTGATTATTGGACATTCGTAATCACAACCACAGAAAAACAGAATGAAAAATATCAATATATCGTAGTTTGGTATCATTTCGTTTAGACGTTTTGTTGTCAAATAGTGTATACCTTTCTCAGGGATATCCAGTAAAACCGTTAAGTTTTCAAATTCACGTAGTCGCACTAAGGAAATAAATATATCCGAATCATTGTTCAATATAACCACGCGTGAACCCTTGTCAAGCTTTGTACATCTCTTTACAATTTTAATATCCGACTCACCGGGTTCCTGGCAGTATGAAAGTTCCGTTAGACAAACCATAGAAGTATACTCGTCGGACGACTGGAGAAGTTGGAATATGTGACCGCCGAATGATTTGATAAAATCGGCTCTTTCGTTGCGGCTCAGAACGCCAAAACCAACCTTCTCCGAGCAATCTCTTTTCATTTGAGTATAATGCTTGTGATTCGAGATCGCGGGTCCATCAAAACAAATATAAGCGCAGCGGATTGGTGTTTCGTTTGTGAGTAAGTATATTACTTTCATGAAAGATATCAGATGGTCTAAAAACAGCTGTGTAATAAGGTCTTCGTTTTGTAAGATATCGACGAAACCATAAGCGACTTTATAGAGCAACATATGACCATCAATGATAACCCACTCCAATTGGGGTATATCGTTAAATGGGGTATTTGATGGATCATCCATGGGACGAATAACCGTGTTAAAGCAGTAACGCAGCGAGTTTCTTATTCCCATATCTAGCAGTTTAAATAATAACTGGACGCTTAGCAGCATATTCCCGGAATTTATAGCATATTGACAAAAAATGAAAACTAATTTTCTCGGTCTCTCTTACGACTCGCCGCTCGCCGCCGAATCTCCTATAACAGCGTTCATAATGATATTTGTGTATCTGATACTCGGGTATCTGGGGTCGAGGCTGACCGAATATCTGGACGGAGTCCTTAAGACGACTCCAACCAAATCATCCATGGAAAAGCAGTCACCATCACCTCCACAAAGTGAGACGAAACCCGCTAAGTATGTAAAAAAAAATGACTTCAATATGTTATCAGCATATCGAAGCCGTTAAGAAACACGAATGTATCAAAAATCTTATTTCATCGATTAAAGGGGACGATAGGCAGAGAAAGTTTTTTGAAAAAACCTGTTTGGATTACCTGAATTTCGATTTCTTTATAAATTTTATTCTGATACTATTTGTCAAATACGGAAATCGAGACCAGGAATGGATACAATCCATCTACGAACTTACAAACGATTTCGATTACAGCATGTTATCCGACCATATATCAATCGAAAAATACAACATAGAACGGATCGTAAAAGCGATCAGAACTTGTATACGACACATAATGATACACGATAAAGAGGAAATGACCGGTATTTCGTCACTAGAAGTAAACGAAATGTTCTCATACCTCTTCACCGTATACAACTCGATATTTGAAATCGAGCAGTAATAAAAATAAAGATGATGATGATGGAGGACGAGAAGAATCGCAATGAGGTGAAAATGATGAGTGGGGTGGAATTACTATACAGCAGTAAATTTAACAGGAATCATACAGTTATAGACAGATTATCTTTATTCAACAAAAATATTGCAATGTTAAGTCATGAAGAGATTAAAAAATACAAATATTATTTTTACTTTTTCGATAACGATAAACTATTCGAAATAAGATACTGGTAAAATTAAAAGTACAAGAATTTAGGCAGCTTCGTCAGCCCAGGTGATATTTTCAACATACGAAGAGAGTGGTGTTTTAAAGTGTGACTCCACAATATGGCACCATATTCTGATGCAGTCAGCGTTCTCCTGTTCGTTTTCCGTTAACACCACACCGACCAATTTAATAGTGATGAATCCATCCAATTGGGTGGTAACCAGATTGTAAATGTTCTTACTGGGCTCAACACTTAGCGACTGTGGGCTGCTCAACGGCTTGCAAAGCTTGTATCTTCCATTTTCCTTTTCCATTTTCAGCGCTTCGTAATCATCAGAGCCGTGGACAAAATTCTTCAACAGACACACTCGGGCGGAACTTTTGGAAGACGGTTTAGTAAACTCCAGCTGTAACATATTAGCCGCATCCGCACACTGTTTATGAGCCATACAGCATGATATGTTGGCGAACCGCAACTTGACCTCGCAATTTTCCCGAAAAGAGTCGATACCGGTCGCTTCTTTCAGTGCGACGGTAATGTGGTCGCGCAGTGCGTTTTCTACGTCCTCGCTGGCTATCTTACCGTATCCTTTTAAATACATCTTCTTTTCATTGTTTGAATCTTTTTCGAAAAACGAAACACCTTCCACGCACAGCCCCTGATATGTGTGGACTGAAGGATTCTGTAGCGTATAGAGCGTACCCTTACGCATCTTGAACGGCTCGGTGTTGAAACGGAATTTACCGGCTCTGATGACGTCTGCCAGAATGGGTTGATACTCGTCGACGTGGATCATGTTCAAAAAAATGGAGGATGGTTCTTTGTCGAAAGAAGAACAATTAAATTGTGTCGGGGTCTGTCGTAGGGTCGCTTTATATAGTAAACTACTGTTGTTGGGTAAAACTAATTATTTGCAAGCGACACCGTGGAACGAATCCGTTTACGGAAAGATTCCAGAGAGGTTTCTCGAAAATCATCCAACCGATTTCAAATTGAAATCGCCCAAAGAGTTTTGCGAGTCGATCTCTGCCTGTTGTTTTCAATTGGGCGAACACATCTGCAAAAACAATTCGGGTACACAATCGTGCAGTTCTACATATCTAAACGCTCCGATATATCGATGCCAGAACAATTGTTTCAAGGAAAACAAACCGCTCGACACGTTCTGGGACGAAGCGAAAGGTAAGTGTTACCTGACAAATACAGCGCTAAAATATTTCTGCTTACATCCGACAGATACGGTAGAAAAGATGGCACCGCCTCTGATGTGGGATTCGGTGAAAAATTCATGTTAGTTTTCTAAACAGTATTGTGAGTTTTATGGGGAAACGATGCAGGCGTCAGGAACCGGTTGTGGAAACCAAAGTGTGGTTAATTTTTTTGAAAACTACCTATTTGGTAAAACGATCACACGTTCGGTAGCACATCCTCTGATCGCGTTTCGCGACAAAATCTTTTATGATTGCAAACCTTTCAAGAGTAATAGGATTACGAGAACCACAGCCGAATCATCCAAATCAGAGAATCTCAATTCAACATCGGAAAATATAACTGATTACACAAAACATATTCTATACCCACTAGCACCGGATGCGTTTGTTCTGGCTGCCAAGAAGAGTCTACATACGGCCGTATCGGCGAGCGAGTCATTGTCCGCTGTTGCGATGAATTCGGTATATCTTTCAGAGTCGTTGAACATTGTCACCAGAGGACTGCTGAGACCGGCCCTCAATTTGATCACAGCCGTGAGTAATCCTCTTTCAACCGGATTGTTAATTGCGTCAGTGATCGGCACAATTTTGGACGTTGTCGATCCATACGGTATGAAATACGAAATCGGTGCGGCCGAATTACACAAAAACTGCGAGAAACTTAAACAATTGTACGACCAAATCTATCCAATAAAAACCGGAGAGGTTTTCTCAGAACTGACGCCAGAATTATATGCCATATACCAGACGGATCATTTGCCCGAAGACCTTTATGTGTACAGTTCGAAAGTTATGACGCCGCTAATAGAGGCCTATCTGGAAGGGAAGAACAATAAACAAGAGGAGGTGATCGATCACGTCAGTCGGGCGTTTGAAGACGTAACCAATACCTACGAAAGATTCACGCGCGAAAATCACCCACTCAGACCGAATGCCATTTGGTGGAGTCTGTTTGGCACCTGTTTTCTGTTGCCAGTGTTTCTGTTGTATTTCGAAAACGCTATTGTGCCATTTGTCATCGTTCTCTTCGTGGTTTTCGCTTTGCTGATGCACATTAGGTGGTCATGGGATTGGAAATAAAAAAAATGGTCAATTCTTCGCAACGGAACGTGTACAACGACTGGCAGAAATTTTGTGCGGCCAACAAACTCGACCGGGATACGGCTAGAAGGTTATACATGCAGAAAAGAGAAGAGATAAAATCAACGTCACGTTCCGACTGGGGTAAAATTCTTGAAGGAATTCATAGCGGCTAGTAGAAGAAGAAAGAGGCGAATCGAAGAAACGAGGCGGTGACGATTTGTCGGAAACTCCAGAGTCGATTTTGACTTTGATGCGGGAGATCAAATCACTGTTGTTGTATCTCTCCAGCGAGCCGGTCAGACACGTAAGTTTATTTGCCGTTTTATTAAATTCAATAGTTATCCGTCGCGGATAATTTCGTGTTTAAAAATTCAAGATATCCCCCGCGGGAAATCGAACAGACATAAAACTATAAAAACCGTCTTGATGGATGGTCAACTTAATATATTAATTTTGTTGTCATGAGCGTACGGTCGATGACGGAGACAGCCCATGATGATGCAGATACAGAAGTTTTGGTTTGTATGAAATGCAAAAAGAAATTGGAGAAGAAGAAAAAAAAAAGTTCAATACCAACAATACACAAAGGTACGTACACCTACCGCCCGATTGGAAAGGTTTTCGAGGAATTTGATATATACTTGAAAGAACAACTGGCGCTTTCTCAGGGGACAGCATCTGAATCGTTAACATCACAATATTGCGTATATGAAGACCGTTCCACGAGTATGATGCCTGATTCAATTAAACAATATCAAAGCGTTAATGAAAAACTTTACCCGAACGTGGTGTCTGACTATACTACACCACAACAACAACAACAACATCAGAATCCTTACCGGAGTATGGGACCCATCCCCATTAAGGAACAACTAAGTGACGGTCAGAAATTGTCCAAGAGAACGGCATCATATTGTATTAAGCCGCAACAACAAAGAAACATCGAAGAAACTTATGGGAGTAAAGGATCTCACTCCATTACACTTTCACAACATTGTAGTAATCAGTCTGAGACTGATTCATTGAAGATGGATATTGGGTATTTTATATCAGAAATAGAAGCCCGGCCTGCAATTTGGGACATACGGTCAGACACCTATAGGGACCCCATAAAGAAAACATCCGCCTGGAATGAGTTATGCGTTAAATTTGTACCACGGTTTAAAGAAATGGATATTTCAGATAGAAAAAAGGCGGGTAAGTCAATTTACCATTATAGATAGCAAAAATAATTAGGTATAAATTGTTAATTAAAGAATAGTTTTTTGGAACTTCTCCGTTAGTTTTTGCTCTGATAATAATGCTTTTAAGTTTGATAGATAGCAGGCTATATCTTAAGTCAGTTCCAATCGTAGCCGTCCTTATGAAAGTTAGATATAGAAAGATTTACGGTACATTTTCTGAAGTAAAGTATATTTCAAATAGTAAACGTCAGTACCAATTTAATAAGTCAGAAGTATATTACTAAGTTGTTGTAGCTCTACACAAAGTCTGTTAAAGCCGTTAAGCTGTTTTCGCCGAAAAAGTTCCATTTTGTAAGAAATATGTATGTTTCACGTTTTATGACTAGGCCTACATGAAAAGCATTTGTAATGGTATCAGGTATATCTTTGGGGTTCGAAATATCTGATTCGTTATTATAGATTAACCCTTTTTGGTTTTATATATGACTGTTTTACAAGACATAAATTAACCAGTAAATATCAGTAGCTTTAAGAGTCATCCGCCACTATAATTCTTATAATTTTCAATATCAATTGTAGCTAATTTGTAAAATAATATCCACAAAATTCTTCAAAACGCCGAATAAGTTTTTCAGTTTAAAAAATTTTAATTCTATTGTTTAAGATGTCATATACGAATATGTTTATATTCGGATTATTTGTTAAATAACATATTTACAGTTATTTAAAGTTGTTTTTATATTTTACAGAATTAAAACTGAGAAAGAAGTGGAAGTATCTGAGAGACCAGTTAGCTGTAGAGTATGGCAAAATTTCACCAACATATTCTGAAATTCCGGGATACATAAACAATACAACTAGATGGCCTCATTTTCATTCCTTACAATTTCTCAAAGACATTGTGATACCTAGGCGATCAACTAATAAATTTAAAAAAAAACCACTTTCAGAGATTTAATAAATCCTTGTAACTAACTAATTAAAGTCTTCGGTTAAGATTTCGGTTGATTATTTTTTCGTAATTTTAATACTTCCATCATTATAATATTTGGTTACTTTTGTCTTGCGACACGAGCATTAAAAAGAAGTTTATAAATTTAAAATCCTATATACTAGATACCAAAAATAAGAAGACTCAACTTGTGCAATTTTATATTTTGAAATTATACAGCTTTGAAAATATGACAGATTCGTATAGAAATTTGGTTCCGATAAAAAAAGAAATGAGCATTTATTCGGCCGTAGCTCTGTTTGTCAATTTCCTTTTTCTATATATATTCTTTACCAGCTCGTACACTGATAAACAACTGCACTTTATCAGGGAATATATCGGGCTGAATTACGAGTTTCTTTCAGCCGACAAAACACAAATCGAGAACACGTTAAGATATTTATCCGCGTACAAATTGCCCGACAACGCATTATCGCTGATATGAGGAGTAAAATCAGACGCCGATACGGTTTGATCGGCGGTAACTGTACTGTCTAGTTGTACACCGCAGCCCGTATTACCTCAATAATCGGTTGAACAATTTTGTGGTGAATGAAATACAATCTCCTCAAATAATGTGTCCCGGAGTTAGACACGAATGTTTCCTAGAGTTTCCAAAAGGTGCTAAAGAAACGGGAGAAACACAACTACAGGCCGCTGTACGAGAGTTGCAAGAAGAGACTGGAATCGATTTCGGCAGTGAAACGATAGAATCCGACCTCATGGTCGAACAAACATATTCAGCAGCGTGTGGAAAACGGTATAAACTGTTCTATTTTGTTGTGAATAAAAAACTTTTCAAACTATGCGCACGACGATCATACAGTCAGCCACAAATTTTGATATAACGATTTGGACACACTGGAAACTTATACGAAACTTTTTCGTTGAAAAACAATTTTACTCGTTAGTATCAAAACTTGACGGCTATTTTAATATTGTTAGAGAATTTTATTTTAAAAAAATGCTCCTAATAAACAGAAATGTTTTGGCTACCGGCAGCGTTGTGGTTTTCATCTGCTCTCTGCTCTTTTTGGTGGTGAAGAATCCGTTTCTCAATAAACACTACGTTTTTGCTTCATTTTCTTCCCGACACGGCATCGATGTGGGAAGTATCGGCAATGCTTTATTGTTGTTCAAATCGAAACCACACGGCCTTTCCGGTATGATGACGCAAAACGAGACGTATATACACGACGATCTAGAAAACGCAGAACATGTCTGTAGGCCGCCGTACGTGCCGACCAAAGTTTTTAAAGCTGATGGCTCCGGCCAACACGAGACATGCTTCATGAACGCCGACACCCTGTGGAAACTGTACAATACCAAAATATCTCATAAATTCTTTGACATGTCAAAACAGCTCACCGAATCGGAGATAATCAAATTGATACGTCCGCTATTACTCTGATCCTTCGTCTACATCAACTTGTGGTTTCACAAACAGGGATTTTTTTGTTCCACAATCGCCGCACACACACGATATCCGCCAAGCGTTTTGCGATCTATTGTTCACCCTTATCCTTTCCGCTCCTAAGGACGGCGTACGCTTTTTGCACTTAAAGCAGTAAATATCCATTCTATTTTTTATATATACTGTCTTCTGTAAAAATTAAAAATAGTATCATTTTTATTCCTCTCATGGACGACCAGACACAACAGTGTTTCTTAGACGAGTGTTCGAACGAAATATTATTTCTCTTACAAAGATAGCTGTTTGGTTAAAGTGACCGAGCGAGAGTTGCAGTCTTTGGAGATGGATGAAGGCTGCACCTACAACGCGGACATAATGACCTAGGGTGAACCTGGTCAGACCAATATACACACATAAGAAGCTAAACATTTATTCGATGATTATGTAATTTTATTTTGGAAATATATATATAATTTTTGTCTTAATCCATAGTTATTACTTTTTATATTTTGTTTCGTTATAATATAGTTGATATATATCAATTTATTTTTGGTAAAACATCTCTCTAATAGTACCACCACCCTCTATGAAAGTCGGTTTTTGAAAATTTCACACTGGACGAATCGAACAAAAGGTAAATGAAAAGAATTTTTTTGTCAAATGCAAGAAACTCCAGACTTGTAACTTTAATTTTTAGTTTGTTAGGATATAAATAATAATTAATGATATGGGACCTAATAATAAACACCACACAATTAGAAATAAAACATTTTATTCTTGTTTGTAGGCACATTTAATAATTAATCAAGCCAAATTTACATTTTAAGATATATACTAACTATTAAACAATGATTTCGATGATTGTACGCTGTTTTATTTTAGAAATATGAAAATACATCTTTACAGCATGCCCAATTAAGTATATCACATAGTAACGATCATAGAACCGATTTCAATCAACATCATAAACTGTGTTCATATTAAACGAAATAGTGTTGTTACAATTTGATATATTTTCACGCCACCAGTGAAATATAGTTCTGACATTTTCATACGCGCAAACAACTCCAACCCCATGTCGGAACCCGCACTTTTTCAAACCATCCAGTCGATATGTTGATCGAAGTTGGCTCAATCGTGGACAACCATAATGCGTTTCAATATTGATTATATCCACAGTTTTAGATTTAACGTATTGTTTTACCCACTCAGTTTTTTTCTCACCTTTACGTAAATCCTCCCTTCAGTGATGTTGTCAAAAATTTCAGATATATAATTTATATCATGAATGCCGCAGTTCCAGTCTAACCCGTGATGTATGTTTCGTAGCCACGTTGCCATTCTTCGCATTTCTTTGGACAATTCAGAAAATGGAAATGGTGGTTTGAACAGAAAATGATTGTTTAACGTTTTACCGTAGTCGCAGGATATAATCGCCAGTTCTTTAAAAATAAATTTTCTATTATTGTCGAAGAATCCCTGGACATCGCAAAAGTACTCCATGGCTGCTGTAGAAAATATGATAACAATAATATTTAGTCCATTCTTTTTATAGTATTTCCCCCACTCAAATTTATTGTTGTGATTTAAAATTAATAAATCATGAATCTTTTATTGATATTTTTTTCGTAAAATGCGGTTGATGACTGAACAATTTTTCATACTTTTTCTTAATACAAACACGATATTTGTGTTTGGGGAATATATCGAATTGCCAGATATACATATCGCTATCGTGTGAGCAAATACATTTTCCATCGTCGTCCACTCTTAAACAACCCATTCTTATACCCTTGCACATTTTATCATATTGATATACACTGTTGCAGACGCAGACTGACTGAAACGAATTTTTTTCTTTGTCGTAAAGCGTTTGTAGGTGCCCTCCCGATCCGCATTTCGCCAGGTTTTTGGATATAGATTTCGGAACGCATGTCTTGGATCGACAGACCCATTGCATGGATTTGTTTGCGCAATTCTGTTTACAGTGATAATCGGATGCACACGAGACGTTTCCCTTAAAGCAGTTTTTCAAAAACGGTGAAACGAGCAGATATTCCTGGTCGTTGTAGAGTCTGTTGTAGTTGCTCAAAAGCGAAACATTCGCCTTTTCTTCGGAATATGAGGTGTTATACTTGCGCCACTGTATAAAAATTGAAACGAGTATTAGAACGGCGAATATTAAGTACGTGAGGAAGTTGTCGACCATTTTTTAACACTTGTCAAAAAACCAAAGAGAATGGGAACATTAACTAGATAAAGTCGAACCACAGAAGCGAAGCGTTGATTTCCGTTCCGTCATCTCTTCTTATCGTAATCTTTAAGGAAATTTTTTTCTTTCTGATTTGCAATAACGCAATATTGAGTGCTGTTTCGTAATCTATGTTGTATTCGTGTTGTTGGAGAATATATATGCCGAGAACACCCAGAATCGTGGCTAGTTCAAATCTTGTGCCTTGTACGAATGTCATTGTGTTATATCGTTATGTTTATCATCGTTATATAAAGGTAGTGTATACGGCTGTAAAAAGTGAACGTATAAAGCGGCTGGTATAATCACCTGTAACATATCGAAATATTCATGGTTGTTGTGGGTCATAAACGAATTTCCGAATTTGAGTGCACATTTTAAGTGTATCATCGCGTGAAGGACCAAATATACTATTCTAGTGATGTAAAACTCCTTCTCCAAAATATCAGATGAGGTGGCGGTAAGTACACTGTTGTTTGAATTCTCCACGGCGTATGCCGAACCGATCAGGTAAAACAATTCCTTAGAATTATACAGCATATATATAACGGCCGCGGACGAATGTTTTTCTGCGACGATAGCCGGTATAATGAATTCGTTAAAAAATTCCTCCCGTTTCTTTTTGAACAACACGCGGAGGTGCATGTTTGACGAGTCGTCTATGTCTATGAATTTCACGCTCATTGATTTCAAATCGATATCTATCAGCGTTTCTCTTAGCAGGTCGAAAATTTTCCTCAACGAAATCGCATTACCGGATTTCATTTCAGACATGATGACCGTCATGGATTTTCTCCACTTATCGTTCACCGCCTGGTTACCGTCATCTTCCAGTTTTATAAAGCATTTAGGTATTGACAAAACTATACATAAAATAACAAAGCATTTTTATTGGCCTGACATATATAAGGAAATTCCTTTAAAGGTGAATGCTTGCATGATCTGTCAACGCAGCAAACCTGGCATGAATTATAAATGGGGGAATCTTAGTTCAAGAGTTCCAACAATACCATTTGATACGTTATTTATTGACACCGTTGGTAGTCTTCCAAAAACTAACCAAGGTTATAAATATATTCTGGTGGTGGTGGATAGTTTTTCAAAATTTACTTGGTTAGCTCCATTAAAAAATACTAATACATCCTCTATTATAGATGAATTAAAACGTATCTTTCAGAACTACTCCATTCCGAGGTTAATTGTCACGGATAATGCCAAAACATTTAACTCCACAATGTTTAAGAATTTTTGTTTTACCTTAGGAATTAAAAGAACCACTCTATCTCCTTACCACCCACGCCCATCTCATGCTGAAAGACTGAATAGAAATCTTAGGTCTATTCTTATCGCGTACCACGCAACTGCCCAAACGACATGGGATAAATCTCTCTTTTGGTTTCAATTAGCCTTTAATATGGCACAACATACCGCCCACGGTGCATGTCCTTTTGACATATTACATAATTTTCAAGCCCAAACGCCCTTGGATAGAGCGTGGAATATTCAGGATATTCTTCATCGGAATCCCGTACGATCGAGCAACATGATGAGTACAATTAGACGGCAACTAATTAAGTCTCATCATGATATGGCACGTAGATATAATGCTACACGCCATCCAAATCCATTTTCGGTGGGCGATAAAGTTTTACTTAAAACTCATCCCGTAAGTTCGAAAAAGAAAAATATTTGTGCAAAAATGGCATACCGGTGGTCGGAACCATTTTATATAATTGGATTCTCTACACCTGTTACAGCCTTACTCCGTAAGACTGTCGGGGGAGAAATATCCAAAGAACATATCTCTAATCTTAAAAAGGTATCATAAATTACCAAGATTAGTAATATTATTAGGTGAGGTACGTCGCGATTCTCGAGCTTGTGATGTTGGTATTAAAGGTGTATCCGATGTTATTTGATGTGTGAATGTGTTATGAAAGGGGCCCCGAATGATCGTAACTTACCGTCTCAGGCCGACAACTGCTCCGTACTCATCTTTTTTTTTGTTTTCGCCATTTAAACACCCACCCCTTATTCCTTTTGCTTGTGTATGTTTCCCAGGGGGGGGGAAGATTGTAATAGATTATGAGACAAGTATATAAACATCATTCCTTACACACAATTACAATAAACACACACGTAAACACATACCCTCTACACAATTGACACAACTGATATAACCAAGACATGTCAACATTTACATTTGTTACATTTACATCTCAACATAAATACAGATGATTTCCAGCTTCCAGATGTAAGTAAGATAAATAAAACAAAAAAAAAAAAAAGAAAAAAGAAAATTTAAAAATTCCAAAATAAAAAAAAAGGATTGTTGAAAGTTGAGTCTATTTTAAATCTTTGAAAAGGAGAGAAGCGTTTACAGTTTTTATAAAAAAAAAGACTAAATAATTAATATACAATTATTTTAATAAGGAAGTTTTTCAAGTTAAGATATTAAAAGTTTTAATTGTTTTTAAAAGGTTTTAATCGAAATTTTAAAATATACATATATTTTAAAATGAAAGAAAGTTGTTAAACTTATTTATTTGTTTATAAATATCATTTACAAACTTCACCACTGGACATCGATAGCAGTTGTAAATCATTCGGTTCAGTATCGGGCTTGCGGTTAAAGAACAAATCGAAATATATCACTGCGGCTGCAGCCACCTTGTGGTACATTCGCCTGTACTGACATAAATCTTTTATCCATCCTACTACAACGGTTCTCATATTCTTTCGGATCTTAGATCCATCACATAGATATGAGTAAACGGTTGGTGGTGGCTGGGATGAAAGCAGATTGTACAACAATACGTCACTTGTAAGGTTTGTATCTGCATATGCCACAGTCTCGGCTGCGGTTTCCAAACATAGAAGGTTTGTAGCCATGTTCTCTATGATGATGATATTATCTTAGTAATTACTTATTTAATTTGTACGGTCGACAAATTACTTACGGCGAGATATGTAGCCTCGCTAGTTGATGGAGCTGAAGAAGGAGATGATGGCGGTAGACGGTGAGGTGCTGGTGTTGTTGATGGAGTTGTTGTTGTTGGTGTTGTCGGTGGTGATGGTGGTGGTAGCGGCGGTGGTGATGGTCGATTTTATTCTGAAACGGAACACAAACAGAAACACACATTACAGACTAGTCAAGGGTTTCTAAATTAAATATTTATTTGAATTCGCTTTGCTACACTCATCGCATACGGTTAAAACAAATCTCCCTTTCTTTTTAGTATGTAAATTATTATTATTATTACAGTATAGTATTTATAATAAGACCAACCTTTAAATAAGAGCTGTGATCAATCAAATTGATTTTGTTGTTGTTGGTTGTTGTTGTTGTCGTTGTTGCTGGTGGTAGGATGGTTTTAAATTAAAACAGAACAAAACCAGAAACATGTATTAGAGACTCGTTTTAATACTACTACGTTCTAAGTTCGACTATTCAAAGTCTTAATTTTATAAGAAGATGTTAAGTTCAAATTTATTTAATTCTACGTTTAAGTCGGTATCGGTTGTTGTTGCTGCAGATTAAAACAACAGACTAAATATTCAGTGAACGAGCGTTTTACATGCGTTACTGAACTACCGACATGCGGTTGGAACAATTTAATTTAGGTATGAGAATTGTTATTCCGTATTTATAATAGCAAACGCTGAATCTGATGTTGTTACGGTTATTGTTGTTGTTGCTGTACCAACAACGGTTAAAACTGGTGTTGTTGCTGTACCGGCAACTTATTACCCGTCGTTAAATTCGTACGAGGTTCTACGTCATAATTTTATAAACAGATTTTAGGTTTTAATTTTTATAAAAGATTCAAAGTGCATATTTCATAAAAGTGGTAAAGTCTTTTAAAATTTAAAAATATTTAAAGTTCAATTTGATTGCTTAAAGTAGAATAAAACTCACCTTCAATTAACGGTAGGTAGGTAGAGATGAATCAGAAGAACTGTGACGTCAGTGGACTGGCAGTGGATACTACTGGCAGTAGAGTTATGATTCGATGGGAAAATCGACGCGCTTTTATACTTGTATCGTCGTCAAAATCAGCTGTTTAACAGCTGATTTTCGGAGACGAAGGTTTCTGGTTCTAATCCTAGTAAAGGTAGTTACTTTTATATGGATTTGAATACTAGACAGTGGTTACCAGTGTACTTTGGTGGTTGGGGTTCAATTAACCATCCTCTCTCGGGAATCGTCGGCCTGGGTCTGTACAAGACTACACCTCATTTACACGTCATACACATCATCCTCATCTCATTGGGTCATAGGGTTGCTTATTGTTCTGAATTGAACAGCTTGCGTCGTACACAAATTAGGAATATAAATAAAAAAATTTTATACATGCGATTTCCCTATGCTAATACATGTGATCTATTCAAATACAATGGAAACGCTGAATCTGCAGTTTCTTTATTTATGACGTCAATGAAAGGCACGCGCTTGCAACGTGACTCGTAACATGCGCCGTTGTCAAAATTAAAAGAATAGAGTTGCATCATCTAGAAGAATTAATTGCAATAACAAGTTGCATCATCCCGATCAATAGTCCGGCGCGTGCACAGATAAAAAACGGATGACGTCAATGCGAATAAAACAAAGCATAGGGTGTCCCGAAACGAAATTTCCTAATTTTATATATTTCGGATCCCGAAAGAACCTGACGTTCGAAACCGGACGTAACGCGTTCCACGGAATCTCCGGATCCTGCGCGCACCTGAACCTCGTTTATGACGTCAATGAAAGGCACGCGCATGCCACGTGACTCGTAACAAACAACATGCGTCATTGTCAAAATTAAAAAATAGAGTTGCAAATAAACAGATTCACCTCGTCGGGTAGTGCTACGGATAGTCCTGCAAGTAGCGCGACGAGTCTTGCGGCCCGTCCCGCGTTATTTTTTGACGGTAACATATTTCCTAAATTTATATATTTAGGGTCCCGAAAGAACCTAACGGTCGAAACCGGACGTAACGCGTTCTACGGAATGTCCGGATCCTGCGCGCACCTGAACCTCGTCGATCCGACCCCCGGGTCACGTGTTACAAGCGATCTCGGGTTCAATCGGGGATACGGCTACGGATTAAGGCTTATCTTGTAGATCTCGATCTCCCGGTCACGCCGGTACCACGCGCATCAAAATCGGCCCAGCCGTTGCGGAGCAAATCGGGTTTGGAACTTTGCCAAATTTTTTGTGTGCGCGCGCGTGCGCGTTTTTTTTTTTTTTTTTTTTGGCGAAATTTTTCTTTTTTTTTTTGGGGGTTTATTTATTTTTTTTTTTTGGCGGTTTTTTTTTTTTTTTTTTTGGGGGGGGCGACACGTGGCGGGTCAAGGTCGAGGTCAAGGTCATGACCCGGGTTCTCCTCGAACTCCCCGGGTCAAAGGCCAAGGTTGTCCTCGGGTCGGCTTTCCTACCCTACTCTCTTGGTATGGACGAAACGAGACAATTCAAAGTGACCTAAACGTTTCTTATGTATTCGACACAATAAAACAATAGTATCAACGTTTTAACAGAAAATTAACTAGAATTTGAACCAGGAACCTTTATTTCCGAAAATCAGCTGTTAACAGCTGACTCGCAGCGACGACTTTATCTCTAAACCAACCCGGTGGGTCTTAAAGTAAACTGTTAGTTTTATATTCCTAATTTGTGTACGTTGCAATCTGTTCAATTTAGAAAAATAAGCAATCCCGTGACCCAATGAAATGAGGATGATGTGTATGACGTGTAAATGAGGTGTAGTCTTGTACAGACCCAGGCCGACCATTCCTGAGAGAGTATGGTTAAATAAACCCCAACCATCAAAGTACACCGGTAACCACTGTCTAGTATTCAAATCCGTATAAAAGTAACTACCTTTACTAGGATTTGTACCAGGAACCTTCGTCTCCGAAAATTAGCTGTTAAACAGCTGATTTTGGAGACAACTTCACCTCTAGACCAACCCGGAGGGTTTTAATGTAAATTAACGTGTAAATCGTAGGATAAAGAAAATAAATAAATTTCAAGCTATTTGTGGTGCCATTAACAGGACACTGGGTAACAGAGATAGTAATGAAGTTCTACAAGGTAATGGCAGCCCCAGTCCTTCTTCATG
Organism: Catonia carolina; assembly: GCA_035578175.1. NCBI lineage: Eukaryota > Metazoa > Arthropoda > Insecta > Hemiptera > Achilidae > Catonia > Catonia carolina. The sequence continues at coordinate 10,584,857 of JAQMRL010000004.1, forward strand.
GAAGTGAGTCATGGGTTACCACGAAACGCTAACAAAGTAGGATCCAAGCAGCTAAAATGAGGTTTTCGAGAAGGGTGAAGGGCTGCTCGTTGCTGGATCTAGTACATAACGAGGAATTTAGTTCTGAGTTGAGTGTATTTAGTCTGAACGAAAAAGTAGAGGAGTACCGCAATTGATGGAGGCAACATTCGAAACGGATGCCAGAGGAGAGAATACCCTTCAAAGTTACGGAATATGTTCCAGTTGGAAGAAGGGAGGAGGGAAGATCTCGAAGACGATAGCAGTAGTCGAGATGTACGAGTAGGAATATCTCGTGTCTGTGTATAAGTTTAGCATTTTTGTGAGTTTGAAGAAGAAGAAGAAGAAGAAGAAAAAGAAGAAGATCGTAGAGTTACCAAATTTAATTCGAAATCCAGCAAATTCGAGTTATGTAAATTCAACTGACCTAAATAAAATAATTGCTGATGACAACATACAGCCGTACAATCCATCCAAATCATCCAACTATACCAGTGTCAGTCAGTCAGTCAGCCTGAAAGTAATGAAAAGTACATGAAAGTAATCAGACGCTGACGGAGGAGGTCATTGGGTCATGTCTAATATAAATCAATACTATTATCCAACCAGAATAAATCTAAAGGTGCCTACACACGTAACTGCAAGCTTCACAACCATGCATCATCAATATTTTCTGTACAAGCAAGGAAAATTTTCCTTCGACACCACACGATAAAAGTATGTTTGAACAAGCGTCAGTTTACATCACAATGACCTCGGAGGACGATGCGCTTTGGCTGCTTTTTGTCTCGTTCAGACGAAAATGCAAAAAAAGAAAAATGTCTGAAGTAAAGAGTGGTTTGTTCAGACGAATTGAGAAAAGCAAGATCCGACAGAATGAAAAAGTATTGGCAAGAAAGAAATGAAAAGGAAATAAACTGCCGAAGAAAAAGAACTAACCAAAGAGACTAAAGTGATCCTTTATGGTCATAAAAATATGGAAAGAAAGAGTGGTTAATGAATAGAAATACCTACCTATTATCATATTAACACGTTCAGTGCTAGAGACTCGCCTAGCGGGTCGTGGCTAGGTGTTACCGTCAGGCTGCCGTCTCACCTAGCGTGTTCTGTTTTGTTATCATTTTAAGTAATTCCGGAGGGACACCGCCTGTCGGATATCAGTTTGTTGCTAATGTATAGCCCTCAAAAAGGGTTTTTCTCTGTAACCGTGCAGTTCGTTTTTGAATTTTCGTCATAGGATCTTCTACCATCGTATAGTATACTCGTTCAGTATTTTAAAAGGGTTTTCAGGGTACACTTGAAGCCGAAAATTGAGTATCTTTGCAGGTATCGATTCGAAATCGCTTACACTTTTCGATTTACATTAAAAATATATTAGTTGCAGTTTAAAATTTTATAAGAAATTACGCGTAAATCGTAACGGTAAATGAAAAAAATCATATAAGAAATACATTTATTATAACAGGCAAAACTCAACCTAAAAACATTAATTGATTACTTATATATTATTAGCAAACAGAAATCCATGTATAGGTCGTAAATTAAATAAATTTATAAAAACGTAAGTAACATAAGTTGAAGGCTCTGTAGAGAAAAATGCTATAAATAAAAGTTGTAGATCTTTTAATTTCATATAAATTTAATTATATACACTGTAACGTTCGGCTTTGGGGCCGTTACTTTAATTTTTTGAAGTTTCGTATTTTGGCGCTAGTTACGGTTATCATTCTGTTTGTTGGCTATATTATTTTATTTGATATCTGTTGAGTCCGTGAGCTGGCGACCTTCGCGACTGCTGTCTGTACTAGCGGTGGCCTGTTTTCTTGTTAGTTATAGCCGCCGAATTTATGAAAATTTTTCCTGTTGCAGAGTGAGACGTGTCTCGGCAGTCAAATTGTAAGGTCGTACATTACTGCCCCGTAATGTTTCGGGCCTATTTAGTGCTTTACACCTTTGGTAAAAAGTTTTTTATGTTATGTGATTCTTTTATTTAATATGTTTCAACAGTCTTTTTTCCGGTATAAATTTATTCTGTTTTCCGTATGAATTTATTAGTCTTTGCGGTGTCTGTTTTTTTATAAAATGAAAATGAGATTTGATTATTCGCCCAAATTAAATTTTGGGTTCGATTCCCGGTGAATAACCTTAAGAATTAAAATAGGAAAGAAATAGTTCATCACCTATTAAAACAAAAAAAAACAAAAATAAAATGCAAACGCTACTGCATCTATCTACGTTCAATTGCCAGGAGGTGTTTGTTTAAAATCTACAAGAATGGTTTGTGATTATTTATTTAATTTTGTAACTGAATCAACCTAATTGCGTCGGAATTCATTATCTGCTGCCGATATGTTCTGGCCGTTTTATTGATGGTTTTCGGACAGATGGATCTACTTACGGTCACTCATGTCCTTGACTAAAATATTACCTATTTTATTTGTCAGTTTCCTGTTTTTTTTAAACAGCAAAGTAGCTTTTGCATTAAAATAACTAAAGCAGTTTTATAAAATTTTCATTATGTACTCGTATACTATATTTATATAAACCATTTTTTAATTTATATACTATTACAAAACATATATTTCATTATCTTACCAGTATTTGCTGGATTTTTCTGTTATACAATATTAAAAAAGGAAAATAGCCAAATTTTCTTAAGTTCAATTCTTTATTTAAGAACCATGGTTGATTTGCAAATCTAATTTGCAAAAATAGGGCAGTTTATGTTAAAAGTAAGCATTTTCTTAAAAGTAATTATTTATAACTTAGCTATTTCTTTTTGAATATTAATTAAAATTTTTTTTGATTTTTGTATTACATTATTAACGAAATTGAATCATGCTTTTAAAATGTGATTAACGTTAATTATTAATTTATATATGTTTTTACAATTATATTTCATTGCTGTTATATTATCATTTTTCATTAAATTAAATATTTTGTTGAAACGAATTTTATGCAACACCAATTTGAGTATATTTATTTGTTTTTATTAGCTTCCTTACTTGTTTTTTTTTTTGTTAACGCCCCTACCAACCTATCGTTGTAGATAGAGGGCACGTTACAACACTTTTGTCGTAAAATGCATACTAAGGCTGAAATCTTAAAAAAATCGATTTTTCACACGTTTTTGTGAGAAAAAAACAGAAAGTCGCTAATTTCCTAAACTAAGCGTTATATAAGAAAATGTTTGAAATAAAAGTTGTAGGATTTTACATTCTATACAACTTTTATTATATAACGTTTTGCGCTAAAATGCATATTAAAACCGCAATTTTAAAAAACAATGTTTTTACGTGAAAACAGCCTCACCAAGAATTTCAGCAAACATGGCGCCTACCCTATCTTATAGAGCATAAAAAATGTAGTAAACCAGGCTATTAAAAAAAAATTGTAAGACCAGTTTTTGAGAAAAGCGCAAAAAAGTGAAAAATTACACGAATAAACTACTACTTTCGGTTGATCGATTTTGATAAAAATGTTCGTGTCGGATCAGGTAGGGGTATGTAACTTAAGTTTCAAGTTTCAAGTTCGTACGATGTTCCGTTCTTGAGATATTCTGTTCACAGATACACACACAGACCAATCGCTAAAAACATGTTTTTTGGGTTCAGGGGGTCTGAAAACTTGTAGATCCGGTGAAAACTCGATTTCTTAAAATCGACTTGAAAACAATATTAGTGACATGAAAAATAGTAGGTTTTTAAGGGTGCGCTCTACCTCTGCCGCGCCGGTCAATGTAAGGGGTTAGATGATAATAACCAACTCGGTTGTTATGCAAGTCAAAACGAAAGTTTAAAATTCCTTTTAAAGCTTAAAATATGCTCTATTTATCATAACCATTTTTTTGTATAAGCATTAAGTTTAAGCTTTAAAAATTAAAAGTAAATCTCTTAAAGCTGTAAAGTTTTCTAAAATTATTTGTAAAATAAGAAAGGTATTTATCAGTAGGAGGATACTAGAGGTAGAGCCCTCATTTGATCTAGCGCCCCCGTGCACCAAGAAAAGAATCGAACGAGGGACCATGAGATTGAACACCTATTGAGCTAACGAAAACCAAGATCTACCATCCTCCGAGTAACGAGAAGGGAATCGAAGGGTAGATCATAAGGTTTAGCACCAGGTGAGCTAACCAAAACCAATATCGACCCTTCGCACGGGGCCTGGGAGGGGATCAAAAATTTCGAACTTTTTAACGGAGCCCCGTAGCGAGAAAGTGTATTGAACCTTTTTTGTGCGCCCCTCAACGACGGCTAAGAATATGTAATCAAAGTCGACCTAGGTGCATCCGTTCGTTAATAAAGCCCAATAAACGAAATTGAAACATTTTTTCTGGTATTCCTATAAGAAGTTCCTTCAAAATTTTAAAGTTAAAGGAGCACTACGTAACAGAGAGGAGAAAGCAGGTCAATACAAACAAGGAGTCCAAACCAGATGTCTTTACACACTGCAGGTGGCACGAAAACCAGTTCATGGTGAGTGTCCGTAACAGTCGAATGGGAAAGTGGTCATGTCCGTTTGCCCTGCATGCATAAGTTGCAGGTAGTCTTATGTGACCACTCCCAAGAGCGAAGTCGGTATAAAAGAGTGTTAAACCAAAATTGAATTAGTGCAAAACCGTCGAGAAACATTTAATATTATGTGAAGTGCTGAACCGCGCCTTCTCTCAGACAACAGGAAGACGGGCTCCAAATTTTATCTACATCCACCATAACAGTTCGACGCACACAAAAAAATGTAAGTTATAAACTGTAACTAAATAGTAAAGTAAGTTAAGACTTTAAAATTCTAAGAAAAATAATTATGTAGTTTAAATACATTCTGTAGGCCTCAGATACAGATAACACCAGTACAGTACCAACTCAGAGTCTAATAACTATTAACAGTACCTGTTTCAACATATGTTTCTCTTGTTTAAGCCTATAGTAAGCAGCAACCCTCATGAACGCTACCTACTTGAAACATATTAGGTTACATTAGTGGGAAGAACTAGGATAAAGTAAACAACTACAGTATGAATACAAGAAAGTATATTTTAAAGAAATAAAATTAAGAAACAATAAGTAATAATACGAAAAGAGATGTGAGAAATAAGTGAAACTTAGGAGAAAGTAAAAGTGGACTTGTTTTCTTCCCGTATTTTAAAAGCGTAGGTCGGTGGATCCTTCACAAGGTGGACCTGGTTAAAAAAAACAAACAAGGAAAGACAAAATATTAGGGCAATTATTAAATAAAATATATAAGTTTAAACAATAATGACAGAATCCCAAAATAGTACAGTCCCCTGTAATATATATCGTAAAAAAAAACACAGCTCTATTAACCCTTTAGTATGCGGTTTACCTATGCTAACGTTGGACCTAAAATATTGGATTAAAAGTAAAGGTGCATGAAAAACTAACAGCTAAAATATTAACCCTCAGTTGAAACGTTAGTATAAATAAAATGTATAATAAAAGGGAGATATCAGTAAATGTTAATAAGAAAACAGTTCTTAAACTTGTGAGTGCCAATAATAATAATAAAAGAATTTTACGTTATCCAGTAAAACGTTTGTGTTAAAAAAAGAAAAGTTGAGACGAAATGATATCTTAAGATATTTTAAAAGAGAAACCATTTCAGTTTCTCTCAATTTCAAGTGTCACACGGACCCCACACACGGTTAGAAGTAAAGATGTTAGTAACACCCAAATAATAGGTTTCAAAACACGCTACAAACTACACCCAAATATAGCAAGTCCTAGTACAGTAAAAATAGTACAATACAAAGCATTTCAAATGAAAAACGTAAGCGGAAAATATGATAAATCGTACATAGATGAATCATGAAATGTAAAACCCGAAATTGAGCGTGTAAGGCCGCCTTGATTGTTCATCGAAAGAGTATAAGAGAGACAACCATCATAAAAAACTGGATGTAGGCTCTCAGACTGGCGGTCAACCACACACGTAACCTTCCATACATCGCACAAAGCAACATGTAAAAGTTGTTTTTATCATCGAAATACAGTGACTTAAAATATACAATGAAAATTTTATAGATTGTATAACCATAATTTTTCAAATGCTTCTAGCGACCTCAAAAATTAACAGAATTTTATGAAAGTAATCTTGAATGAACCGTCTACCCTTATATTGTATAACGATAAATTCAAAAAATTTTCCGAACTTCCTAACCAAAGATAAAAGGTGGTTAAAATAGAGGAATAAGTGATTTTTGCGCACAGCCAACAACATAGATATCTGTTTCCGGCAAACCGCAATTGTTCTCCAACTGACGCTTATTTAATAATACTTTCCTTCCAATAGATTCATATAAGCAAGAGAAAATAAAAATCCATTGTGAAACACTCACACGACTTCATCGGGACAATGTAAATCATGAAAAATAACTTCTTATTACCATAATTAAAAATCTGGTGCGAAACCCGCACACTACTTTCTCTTGCGAATGTAAATAATTTAAAAATCCATTGTGAAACACTCACACGACATCATCGGGACAATGTAAATCATGAAAAATAACTTCTTATTACTATAATTAAAAATCTGGTGCGAAACCCGCACACTACTTTTTCTTGCCAATGTAAATAATTTAAAAATCCATTGTGAAACACTCACACGACTTCATCGGGACAATGTAAATCATGAAAAATAACTTCTTATTACTATAATTAAAAATCTGGTGCCAAACCCGCACACTACTTTTTCTTGCCAATGTAAATAATTTAAAAATCCATTGTGAAACACTCACACGACTTCATCGGGACAATGTAAATCATGAAAAATAACTTCTTATTACTATAATTAAAAATCTGGTGCGAAACCCGCACACTACTTTTTCTTGCCAATGTAAATAATTTAAAAATCCATTGTGAAACACTCACACGACTTCATCGGGACAATGTAAATCATGAAAAATAACTTCTTATTACTATAATTAAAAATCTGGTGCAAAACCCGCACACTACTTTTTCTTGCCAATGTAAATAATTTAAAAATCCATTGTGAAACACTCACACGACTTCATCGGGACAATGTAAATCATGAAAAATAACTTCTTATTACTATAATTAAAAATCTGGTGCGAAACCCGCACACTACTTTTTCTTGCCAATGTAATTTAAAAAAAGCTTTTATTACAACATTTAAAAATCCATTGTGAATCACCCACACGACTTCATCGGGACAATGTAAATCATTAAAGATAATGTGTTATAAAAACCGGCTGTTATATGGTGTGAAACTTACTGCTTGCGTAAGGCAAACCGCTATGATTCCCTTACGGACGATTCCGAATACACCCATTGCAGTTCCATGTGCCACCGCCACTGCAGGATGGACAGCGTTCTCCGCCGTTTAGAAAATAATAATAAAGAATCTACTGCAGGAAACCGTTTGATTCAAACATATACTGTATGTTTAATTGCAGCCTCAATGGATGTTGGGAGTGATACAGAGACAGTCATTATCGAGCATCCAGCACCGCGTCGTTTCACACAGAGGTTGCCTATAGATGTAGATGATAATAAGGAGAACATCCCACCTGTTAGACGTACAGTAAGAACTGTTAGAATACGTCCTGCAACCTCTGAAGGAAGGGTGTCAAAACCTATGAGGTTGTAACTTGATGGTGAGTAATGTAAATTTTTCTTGTTGACGTATTAGCTTGTTAATGCGGAAAGACCTAGGGCCATTTCTTATTTGTCACGGAATTCCAATATACAGTTTCTTAAAAATAAATTGATAAACAGGAACACAAAAAATAAATACTCACGCGTCATTGGTGGTGAGACAAAACATCAATCCTTACAGCAAAACAGCCACTGCACCCATTGCAGTACCATGTGCCAATATACTTTGTCCATCCTTGAAGTCCATTGGTTTCCACTTCACTACAACTAAAATCACATTGACACGAGCTATTGCGTCCTGAACACTGTGCACACAATTCCGCATGCTTTTCCCGCATCCTACAAAGTAAAGATATTCCTTTAAGAAGACGTGGCCAGTGTTTACAAACACCGCAAAATCTCCCTCTACGGAAGAACGCCAATCGCGATAAATACCGATCCACATCTGCAATAAAAGGACATTTTTCCTTTAGAGCAACTAAAAATGTGTGTTGCTCAGGACTCGGGAAAAGAATAGCCATGCGCAATGCGTAACAGCGCAGAGATAAATATGCAATTAGCTCGCGTCGGCGGAGAGATAGAAAGCTACGGGAAACCAATGATCTACCTCGACGTGGTCCACCAATCCCAGAAGTACGGGAAGCAACAATAGAAGTAGCTGCAGGTCTTGATGAAGAAGATGGGGGTGATGTAGATGTCGTGTTAAGTGTAGACGAAGAAGAAGAAGATCCGGCTAATGTAGTTGTTCTGTTGCTGTAATCCATAATGATGAAAGATTATCGTAATGTAGTAACAATACAATGAAACCGAATTAAATTGCTTTGGTATTTATGCAAAAATAAAAACATATTAAAGTGACATTGGCATACAAGTCCACTCCACCCCACCCCTCCCTCCTACCCACTCCACTAACCCATTGCATACTCACTAACGTGTATGACACAGTCAAGGAAGACATGAATAACGTCTAATTAGGAAGTAGTTTAGTTAGGTGCACAAATTAACTCAATGTGGCTCAAGTTCATGTATTAAAACCCTTTTACAAATTCCATTATTTTACAAAATATGTAAGCATATAGTAATTAAAAACAAAATACATTTTATACTTACCTTGTCATTCATGATGCCGTGTCCTACGCTTTCTCTTTACCTCTACCCTTACTCCAAACCGACTTCCACAACGTACACAATGCCATCCCCAACATACAACGACCAACCTATTATGCGTCCCGTGCGCCCACAGTAACGCATATCGTCAAACCTACATAAGTTTACGTCATTATCACAGCAAAAACACTGATTATTGCTTCTAGCCCTCCTTTCATTGAAAAACATCAAACCATTATAACACAGTGGGTACTGGGTGCAAAAGCAAACCTCTTGCCCCTCAGTGAGAGTAAAAAAAGCCAACCGCATTGCATACAACCGTATATCTCGTACGAAAGCGCTTCGCTCCCGCAGCTGTGTTATAAAGAGTCGATGTTCCCCCCTAGGGTGCAGAAACGCATGTCTCAGTGTGCCTACCTCCCCACCCGATAGATTATCTATACGCAGATAATGTATCAGGTGACGTCGTCGGATATTACGTATCGACGTTATTATGTTTGTACCTATACTTGAAGTACTAGTAGTAGTAGTAGTAGTAGCAGTAATAGTAGTAGTAGTAGTAGTAGTAGTAGTAGTAGTAGTAGTAGTTGTAGTAGACGTGTCCGTGAGTCCAAAAATACAAGCCATAGTGGTTACAAGCCGTAAACGTAACGACAAATCCAGCGGTCCAGATGTATGCGAAGATGTAGTAGTCGGTGATGTAGTGTCGGCATCAGCACCCCTTATACCAGAGTTTGAAGAGAAAGCTGAATTTTGTGACGACATTTTAAAATAACCCTCAAGAGTAACAGTAAACGAAAACTGTGAACAAGAATAAAAGTGAGCGTGTATTTATATTAAATGAAACGCGGAACATGAAGCATAAAACGTTAGAGTAGGGGAACGCGCAAACATTAATGAATATACGTAACGATCTTAAGAAAAAAAATGACGAAACTAAATAAAGTAAATGTTTATGTCCTATAAGTAGTTAGCTACAGCAGTATGGCAACCTTCAAAATCAAACCCTTCATTTCTCCGTGGACGTTCAAGCTTGTGTGCATTAAAAAAATCAAAATACTTGAATGCAGTGGACATGGTGATCCTTGTTTTTAACCCAAGCTCACGCTGCACTAAGGAGCGCACAATATTTTGAGTAGTATCCATCTGGTACAAACGAAAAGTCAAAAAAAACATCCCACATTTGTCACACAAAAAGGTATAGTCCCCTTTAACGAAATGAAAACTACAACCCGAAAAGTGTGCGCGTCGCGAACGGACATGGAGCTTATCCAGAAACGTTATCCTACACTGACATAGCAAATTAACAGGATCGGTGTCGTTAGCACAGGCTGTATCCCCAAAGTCCCATGCCCATAAATAATCGGTATACCAATCCCTTGGGTAGAGATCACTGAACGGAAACTTTACACGATCAACACGGTGCGGAATATCCTCTGGGTGCGTACCATATAAACGTCTATAATTTAGAAAACTAGGTCCGTTAAAAAAAGTTGACCAATTAGGAAAATATGCACGATAAGGGTGAGATGCCCCTTCACGGTGTAATGTAAAAAAGTTATCCATGTAATCGGTCATGTAATATCTGTCCAAGTTGTTTGGTGTCAACAGCGCCGTAGACCTAGGGCCGTGCATATTGGTAAAAGAAATAGAAGTATAAGGTATATTCTTTGTTCCCTATTACACAACGAACACACCAAAACGTTATCTCGCCTCGAGAGTTATAGGAAAAACACCGAGTGACGTCACAACCAGGAGTTTACCAAGTCCTTCAAACGCTTTGTTCGCGTTCACTTTTAACAAGGTTGAGAGAGTTACAAAACATGTTTGACATCTCCCCCACCCCTTAAAAACATCCTTGCTGACCACTTACTTACAGTAGACATAACCAACCAACCTTCAAATACTTTTAAAGTTCGCTCCGACGTCACAACCCAGATTTTTACAAAGAACTTCAACTCTTTGTTCGCGTACAGTTTTAACAATAGTGAGAGTGTTACAAAACATGGTTGACATCCCCCCCTCTTAAATAACATTGATGCTGATCACTTACATTAGAATAGCATTACAGTAGACATAACTACCCGACCTTCAAAGACGTTTAAAGTTTATGCTTCTGACGTCGGTGACAAACAAGGAAAACAACCATCAAATATAACGTTTGTAACTTCCTTTTACATTTGTATAGTAATAAGACAGTTTACAACAAACAACGTTTCGTTAACCTTCATACACAATTAGTTGTCGTTGTTTTTATCGTTTTCCGCATTCGAGTAAAGAAGCGGTTAAAACTAGATTTTTGCATCCACACCCAATCGAATACCACTTACAATGCATTACGTATTCACGAACTAAATACAAGGAAGACACACTAGAAGTAACCAATACACACAATGATGAAAAAATAGTATAAATAACCTCTCAGAGCATCTGCTAGTATCAGTTTGTACCGAGTCATCGTGTCGAATATGTCTTACTCTGTGCTCGCACCTGAAGCCGTTCGCGCCGTATCGGGTAATGTCGTTCTTCTCCGATAGAACTTTGAAAACACGGAGGACGTTATGGAAGATGTGGCAGATTTTTTCACCGGATTCGAACCGATTTTGAAAGACCATCCCTTCAGCGAGGCGCAACGTTTGGGTGGTAACGTAATATGGTATATTTCAATTAAATTAGAACTTATTAAGTTAAACTTTATAGAAAACGAACAGGTAGAAACAAGCACTTCAGTTGTTTTATATGGATCGACAAAACAGATTGTGAATATTACGATAAACCAGGAAATGGTGGATACGCAATTTCACGAGTCTGTTGAAAAAATTTATGAGGGACTAAACAAGTTCACATCTGAAGGTAGCGGGTGGACCGTAAAACAGATGTTGGAACTAGATTTGCATCTTTGCAAATGTGAACCTCTTTATGGCGCAAAAAGTTCCTTCGTACACCTCCCAAGGTGGTTGAAGTCGAAACGCGCCATCATAAACATTTACAATCCCGAAGACGAGATATGCTTTGTGTGAAGCGTACTTGCTCATATCAAAGATAGCAAAGCCCATTCACCAAGATACACCTTTTACAAGAAACATTTAAACTTACTTGACATGCGCGGAATAGAATACCCTGTTAAACTGAAAGACATTTCAAAGTTTGAAAAACAGAACCCCACAATCGCAGTTAACGTACTAGGATTTGCCCATGACACTAACACAGTAACATGTTTAAGGACGACAAAGCATAGAGACAGACAACACATGGTACAGTTGATGCTTGTAACAGACCACGAAAGTAACAGGTCCCATTACACACTTATAAATATGAAACACGGGGCGAACGGGCTTTCGCGGCTCCTGTCAGGTTTAACCGCTTCTAGAAAAGCATGTCACTATTGTCCCTTCTGTTTGCATAGGTTCTCTGATCCTTACCCGGCCAAGGCCAAAATAAACCTCGATAAACACATTAAAATGTGTAGCAAATTTGAGGTACAAAGAATCAGATACCCAGACCCCGCAAAAGAACACGAGTCTGTTATGAAATTTAGAAATTACACACCCACCCTACGTGCACCGTAAACTGTCTATGCCGACTTTGAATCTTTCTTACTTCCTGTACTGCTTTGCCTTCTGGTGTAAAGGGCTACACAACCACACGTCATCACCATGTTGCCTGTGGGTATTGCTTTGTCATTATAGACGAGCTTGGAAAAATCGTTTATGGCCCTATCTCCTATCGCGCGAAAAGCGTAGAGGAAGATGTGGTGTCGCATATGCTAGATATACTGCTAGCAAAAGCAGACGAATAGGAAACCGTAATTAAGCGGGAAAAGCCTATGGTCATAACAGCCCATCAAACATCCGAGTTTACAAACGCTGTGCATTGCTGTTGTGCAAAAAAGACCTCGGTACAGACCGGGTGAGGCACCATTCTCACACAACCGGACTGTATATCGGACCTGCCCACAATGAATGTAATTTGAGTTGTTCACGCACTAGTCACATCCCCGTGTTTTTCCATAACTTTCGCGGATATGATAGTCATTTTATAGTTCAGGGAATTAAATGGTACAAAAATAGAAACATCTCATGCATAGCAAACAGCTCTGAAAAATTTTTGAGCTTGACTTTGGGCCCGCTCAGGTTTCTCGACTCGCTCCAATTTTTAAACGCATCTTTAGACACTCTGGTAAAAAACCTAGCCCAAAATCAAGACGTACCAGAGACAAACTTCAAGTGTCTATCGTCTATCTTTACAGACCCCGAAAAACGCATCCTGCTATTGCGTAAAGGTGTCTTCCCTTACGAATACATGTCAGAGCCCACAAAATTTTTAGAAACATCTCTGCCGCCACGCGATGCCTTTTACAGTTCACTTACCAAAGAGACAATTAGTGAAAACGAATATCAACACGCTACCCGCGTCTGGAATGCGTACGAGGTCCGTACATTGGGTGATTACCATGATTTGTACCTCTTGACCGATGTGTTGCTGCTGAGTGATGTTTTCGAAAATTTCAGAGACCTAGCTATGCATCATTACTCAATAGACCCGTGCCACTACTTTTCACTCCCCCATTTCGCCTGGAACGCCATGTTGAAGATGACTGGAGTCAGACTAGAGTTGTTGTCCGACCCGGACATGCATCTGTTTTTTGAAACAGGAATCCGTGGTGGTGTGGCACAGATTTCAAACCGTTACGCCAAGGCGAACAACCCGCTTTTACCCGATCAGTACAACCCATCACAACCAACCACGTGGATTCAATACTACGTTTGTACAAATTTATACGGAACCGCGATGGTGGAGTCGTTACCGTACGGTGGCTTCCGTTGGTTATCCGAGCAGGAAATCGACGTACTCGATTGGCAGACCCTCTCGGAGGACAGTGCCGACGGATATGTGATGGAAGTAAATTTAGAATACCCCGATAATTTGTATGATTTGCATTCGGACTACCCGTTAGCCCCAGAGTCATGGCTCCCTGCCAAAAACAAGCTTTCCCCATTCTGTAACGCCCAGAATACAGGACACATACCAAAACTGATGACGACACTATACGATAAGACTAATTATATTACACACTACAGGAACCTTCAGCTATACACCCAGCTAGGTATGAAGTTGAAAAAAATTCACAAAGTCCTGACATTCAAGCAGTCCCGATGGCTAGAACCATACATTCAATTTAACTCCGACCTCCGTAAACTCGCAAAGAACGATTTTGAGAAAGACTTTTTTAAGTTACTCAATAATGCTGTTTACGGGAAAAGCCTGGAAAATGTGCGAAACCGTACAAAGTTCGACTTTGTTACAGACAAACGAAAACTTAACAGACTTGTAGCTAAGCCCCAACTAAAGAGGTGGTACCCGATAAAAGAAGAACTGGCGGGGGTCATGTCAAAAAAAGGAGTTATTTATCTTAACCGTCCGATATACGTGGGGTTCTGTGTTTTGGACATCAGTAAATATTTTACGTATCGATTTCACTACAACTATTCTGTTAAGAAATATGGTAACAAAATCAAGTTGCTTATGACCGATACAGATTCGCTTGTCTATGAAATCCAGACAGAAAATATTTACAATGATATGGTCCCTGATCTTTCACGTTTTGACACCTCCGACTACCCGGAAGACCATAAATGTTATAGCACTGTCAACAAGAAGCGTCTGGGTACTTTCAAGGACGAAATGAAAGGACTCCCCACTGAGAGAGTTTGTAGGATTACGAGCTAAAATGTACTCGCTTCTTCCCTATGATAAGGTGACTAAAAAAGTTGCAAAAGGGATCCCAAGGGTGTCGATAGAGAAAGATCTTCGTCACGAACCCTACCTGGAGTGCATGTTTCACCTTAAATTAAAATTTACAAAAGCCAGCGTAATACGGAGTTACGCTCACCAAATATATACAGTTGAACAGTGCAAACTGACTCTATCCCCTTTCGACGATAAACGATACATACTCCCAAACGGACGTGACACAATAGCTTACGGACATTACACCCTTAGGTAAAAGCCGACGGTGTTGAGATGGTGGTTTAAAATCGGAAGGAGAATTAGCTGCATGTTCGTACGTGTTTGTGACCTTGAGCGGCGCGACAACTTGGAGATGGGAGAGTAAGGGATCAACACCTTGACATTAGATGCTGAGCGAAGGTCGTGTGCAGGTGAGTTTCAAAATATTATGTAATACTTTAGACTTAGGACATGTTGAGACCGGCTCGTGAGTGTCATCGTTCCTTAAAAAACGTTTGACCTTGATCGTGTAGGCGTTCCATCCGTAGTGTTTTATTTTTAGATTTAGTCTCCCATTATGTATATATATGAGTTACTTTAATACCGCGTCATTTCTACTCCAGCCATGACACAGTCAAGAATGGATTCGTTAGTGCAGCGTTTCAATACAGTCGCAGATGCGTCGTATCCTTCCATCAAGAAAGTACAGGATCTAATCGCCACTATGCCCTATCGTATAGAGACTATGGAAAAATTAATTACTCGCTACGGGCCGACTTTATTTGTCACGCTTTCCACTCCGATAGAGACCACGCCGTTTGGTGTGTACCTACCTTCAGTGTATTACAACCGGTTTACAGAGACCGAAGTGGCCCTTTTGGCAGTATCCGGCTTATGTCTGATCCGGAGCGATAAAAACGATCTGAAGCTCTGTAAAATTTAAGAACAGAGAGTGTATAGTCCCTCACGGGGCTACCCCCTCAAGGTCCTTTTTGGGATGGTTGACGAGGCTTGACGTGCCGAGGGGGCTTAAAGTATTTAAAGCAATGTCCTCTTTTTGTAAAGGGTAGTGGTTCAAATACCGACCAATCGTCAACTTTAAAACATGAGTGTGAAAGCGGCTATAGCGAATGAGTTACACGCAGCGGTTCGTAAACGGTTTCCCACGCGTAAGACTGTCTTGAAAGGAAGGAACGATCTGATGCAACTGGATTTGGTAGAAATGATTCTGTACGCAAAGGTGAACGGTAATTTCAAGTATATTTTGACCGCGATAGATTGTTTTTCAAAGTTTGGTGCAGCTGTAGGCGTTAAAAACAAGACCGGGGCGGCCGTAGCGAGCGCGTTAGCACCGATACTTGCGAAGGCTCGTGTAAAGCATATACAGACAGACAACGGAAAAGAATTTTACAACCCACATGTGATGACACTCTTGAAACGTCACGGTATCAATCACTACTCTACATATTCCGACAAGAAGGCTGCCATAGTGGAACGATTCAATAGAACGCTAAAAAACATGATGTGGCGTGAATTTACTGCGCGAGGTACGTACAAATGGAAACACTTACTCCCTAATCTCATAGATAAATATAACAATACTTTTCATAGGACTATAGGTATGAGACCGAACCAGGTCAATGCTAAAAACCAGGATCTGGTCTTGAGGCGAGTGAGTAATTTAAAACGTTCTGTGGTGGTGAAAGCAAAATTCCGGGTAGGAGATAAAGTCAGAATCAGCAAGTGCAAAAGCGTTTTTGCTAAAGGGTATCTTCCCAATTGGACGAATGAAACGTTTACAGTACACGCCGTACAACCGACCATCCCTCCCACCTACCTAATTCGTGATGCTAGCGGTGAGGTATTGAAGGGAGGTTTCTACAACCAGGAACTCAGCAAGACTGGTTTCGGTGATGTTTACCTAGTCGAACGAGTATTACGTAAAAAGGGCGATAGAATGTTAGTGAGGTGGATGGGCTTTGACAAACGGCACGACTCGTGGATAGACAAACACGACCTTATATAAGTCAAGTGCAACGTCTAAACATGATCAGTGCTAATATGAAGTTTACACAACACACCGATGACATTGAAATTGAAAACTTTGACGGACTGACCACTGAACCGATTTGTAGACGTCACGGTAGTTTACTCCCATCAAATGTTAGGTTATTCTATGTGGACCGTCAAACTGTGGGAAAACCAATCTCGTTTTGAACTTGTTATTTGGTGTTAACGGCGTTCGCTTTAAGAATTTGTATGTATTTTCTAAATCCTTGACCCAACCAAAATACAAACTTTTGACCGCGGTAATGAAGGGTCTACCCAAGATCGGATACTTTACTTTTAGCGAGAACCAAAGCGTACCCCACCCTAACGAAGCTAACCCCGATTCTGTAATGGTTTTTGATGATGTTGCCTGCGAAAAGCAGGACAATATACGGAATTATTTCACCATGGGGCGTTACAACAATTAGGATGTGTTTTATTTGGCTCAAACGTACAGTCACATCCCAAAACAATTGATACGGGACAACTGTAACTTGCTTGTGGTGTTTAAACAAGATGACTTGAATTTGCGTCATGTTTACAACGACCACGTTAACACTGACATGACCTTGACCCAGTTTAAAGACTTGTGCTCGTGCGCATGGAACAATTCCTCGAATGCTTTTTTAACAATTGATAAAGAGAGCCCCATCAACTGTGGAAGGTACCGGGTGGGTTTCAACACATTTGTGACCCTATAAATACATGCGTTTTGTGATTTCCTCTGTTATTTATTGCAATGTCAAAGTCAAAGGAACATCTCGTACAGCAATTAGTGCGTTTGCGAGAAAACATTAAACGAAAACATCGTGCGTTCAGTACCGGTGTTCTGGCTAGTGAAGAAACTTTACAAAAGCAGTTTAAACCTATAGTGGATCCCCTAAAGAAACTCGTAGCAGACAGCACCTTCGGTTCTAAAATTAAAAACGAAGAGTCTGTATTTGAAGATAGCAAACCTTACGATGGTAGGGGTGAAAACAAAGATTTTCGGGTATTTAGGGACGCGCTGGGACTACCAGCTAGCCCTCCCTCTCACACACAACAAGGCCCTAGTAACACACCTGTACCGAGTAGGATCAGTTGTATCAATTCTCCACATCACCATCCACTTCTTCTTCCTTAAGACGAAAATACCTTAAGGAACATGTTTACGATACAACAGGGGATATGGATTTCGTATATGGGGCGCGATTTGTCGACAACAAACTTATGATTGGGAATAAGCCGATCTCTTTCGAAGGTGAAGACATAGTTATTGATGGCACAAGTAAATATACGGGGACTGTAGGACTTTACGAATTAATTTTCAAAAAACACCCGGACACAAGTAAAATTGAACAAAATGACTATGACAATTATAAACACATACTGATTGAAACCAGTGCGCACAAGCAGCGCTACCAACCAGAATCCCACATAAATTCCAACAAGGGGATCAAATATAAAAATATAATCAGACCTCTTTTTCTAGAGACTCACGAGATAGTTGGACGGACTGGTAAAGGAATGGTGTTGAGTAGGAACCCCGTAGACTACATTCTATGGGATGACCCCAACGAGATATGCGAGCGAATGCGGTTGCTTTTGGCATCCGAACAGGCCGGTAACCGTGGACACTCAAACGAGATCATGTCGATAATCGAAGAGCTAAGGGAGGCCGGTATTATAAAAGGGGGTGGAAGGTTTTGAAATTAGTCATAACCGTCATGAGCATAGACAAGTTCGGACATTCAAACAGAAACGATAGGCGGCGGGACAGAGGGGTGCATCGTCCACCTATCACTCTCCAGTCCGGCGGGGTCCCCTATAAGTTGACTGAGGACGGTGACCTCGACTTTCAAGGCAAAGGGCTGCGTAATTTAAAACCCCCAGTAACACAAAACGATGCAGTACGTAAGGGAGACTGTATCGTGTTCGATTCCGACTCCTCCACGATCGATGTGAAAAAGAGAAAAATTATCAACTTGGGTGATCCAGAAACGGACGTCGACGCGATCAACTTGGGGGTTTTGAAAAAAAACTGTTTGACAGCGGATCTGTCTGACAACGTTTACGACGCCAACTTTATGCGAGTAAAAAATGTTGATGAACCCGTTGAACAAAATGATGCAGTACCAGTCCAATACCTGACAAATAACTTCGCCACCAAGGCGGACATGCGCACCACTCTAGAAGCGACATCATCAGCAACAGCAGCCGTGGCAGCAAGTCTAGACGCAGTAGCGGTAGGAGCAGCATCGACAGATTCCGAAGGCAATCCAACGTTCAACAAGAAACGCCTGACGGGGGTGGGTATGCCCATCCACGACCAAGACGTAGTCACCTTGAAATATTACAAGGAACACACTAGTTAAATGTCGATAATGAGGCGAAAAAGGTAGACATGCAGGATTATGTGGTGAAAAATGTAGGCGTACCCAATGATGACACCGATGCCGTCACACTTGGTTATTTGAACTGGAACTATGTGAAACAGTCAGCTTTTGAAAAGGCGCTTCTGTTTGCTGATGACAAGAAAACTGTAGACGTGAAACGCTGTAGGCTCGTTAATGTTGGAAATGGTTCACGTGAGACCGACGCGGTCAATGTTGAACAAGTTAGGGAGATTTGCAATGAGGTGTTTGAAACATCTGTACAAATGGCGATTCATCTGCAAAAACAACAGCGTGGCGAACGAACCGCTTCCGGTGATGTGAACGAATTTAAAAAGCTGACTCAATCGTTGAGAGACCGGTTGCAAGAATTCAGCGAGACATATTATATTTCTCCTGAAATTTTGATCGGTCCACAAGGTCCAGCTGGCGCGAAAGGTGAACAAGGTCTACGTGGTGAACCAGGTGAAGGAATGCACTTTAATTCACAGGAGCAGGCGTTCGACTTACAAGGAAAGCGCATTATTAACGTTGCGCATCCAATAGGACCGACAGACGTCGTAAACCGAGATTACGTCACGGATGCCTTAACAAGCTTTTTGGACGTTGTAGAGAAATTGCAACGACGTAGAATCAGAAGTGTACATGGACCAGAGGCACTTCCACTTATGGATGATGAACATGAAGAAGAAGACCCGAAAATAGATCAACTAGCGAGAGATTTTTTGGATACGTTGATAAAAATCATTCACCGTCATCAGCATTACAAGATGGGACCAGTGTTTCCAACAATTCCAGGTCCACGTGGTGAGCGTGGCCCACAAGGTCCAGAAAGAAAAGCCGGTAAAGACGGACGTGCTGGAGCTCCAGGAAAGGTTGGTCCACGTGGTGTAAAAGGCGACCCTGGAGCAGCTGGTCTAGGCTTCAAATTGGACGCAAAGGGTGACGGATATGACATGCAAAATAAACGTCTTACAAACGTCGCGGTACCGGTGTATGGTAACGACGCGGTTATATTGTCTTATTTTAACAATAGTCTAAACGAACGCATAGATCCAAAAACTGATGAGACCAATGCTGGCATTTCATATTCTACGGGTCTTGATAAAGTTTAGGATTCATAGTTACTGGTAGTGCTGGTGTGGAACTAATATATAAGTAGCTTCATAACCAAATAAAACCTATAAAAGCGCGTGATGTCAAAGACGAATACCACTCGTGTAAGAGGAAGGGGTGTGTTAGGTTCTATCGCTCGTTTTGGTGGAAAGGTTTTGAACCGTGCTATAGATCTATTACCTATTGAGCTCAATATTCCAGGGTATAATTATTGTGGCCCGGGCACACACCTGAGTGAGCGGTTGTCCAGGGGTGATCTAGGTATTAATCAACTGGATAGTGCTTGTAAGGAGCACGATATAGCATACTCAAAGTCAAGTGATAGCAGAGTACGGGCAGAGGCAGATCGAGTGTTGGCTGAAAAGGCCTGGGAACGAGTTAGGGCGTCGGACGCGAGTGCAGGTGAAAGAGCGGCGGCTTAGGCGGTTACTAACCTGATGAAGGCGAAAAGCAAGATTGGAGGAGGAGGTAGGAAGAAACGCACGCGTAGGCGTTCTCGTGTAATGGCGGGACGGGGACTGTACCTAAAGCCGTACAAGGTTCTGGAAAGGGGTTACGTGTTCGGAAGATAAAAAAAAAGGAGAAGCGTTTTTGAGGCTACCGGATAGGGCATTGAAGGGGAGTGACATACTGCGCATTGCAAGGATACTGGGATTACCGAGGTTTCGTGGAGTTTTTATGCGTGACGGTTTACCTTCCAGCGTGATGGAGGATGAATGTGCGGTTGTAAACTTGGACACTATACGAGGGGTTGGCACACATTGGGTGTGTTACGTGAAACGTGGTAGTCGAGTAGATTATTTCGATAGTTTTGGTAATTTGCGTCCTCCACCTGAGCTGGTACAGTACTGGTGTACGAGCTATGACCACGTGCACTATAACTATATAAGACGTCAAGGATTAGCGTCATTCCGTTGTGGACATCTGTGTATGCAGTTTCTAGCTGCGCGTTGTAAGTAGTAACAATGTTTTCGATTTCCGGTCGAGGTTCCATACTGAAATGTGATGTGTTTCCTCCTATAGACCTAGGTACAGATAGCAAAAGGAAAATTGGGTTGATTAATCTTTCCACTTATAATACGGTTCCTAATCTAGAGCAGGATATAAACGATACAATTTTCTTTGGTAGTATTGACGCCGCTTCCCATAAACAGCCCGATGAAGACGGAACGGTTACAGTTTCTACGGAACCACCTGAACTTTTCAAAGGTAGGGCGACAACATTCTATTCGGACGCCGAGCGGGTGATACTGGACAATGATAAGGCCAACGCCGGTGTGAGTGTGGTGATCCCACAAGGCGCCTACGAATTGGCCGACCTCGAGTACTACATCAAAGAGACGTGTGCGCGCTCCAACATCCCTTTGGATTTCCAACTTAAAGCCAATAATAACACCTTGCATACAGAAATTTTCTGTTCGCGGCCGATCGACTTCACTCACCCAAACAATTTCTCCTCTTTGTTGGGTTTCAAAGAACGCGTCTTGGAACCGAACAGATGGGATGTTTCCGAAAACGAAGTGAATATAATCAAAGTTAACAGTGTCCGGGTCTTGTGCAATATCGTCCAGGGTTCCTACGATAATGGAAAGGAGACCCATATTATACATGAATTTCCCTTGGCCGTTGACCCTGGGTATAAAATTCTGGAAGCTCCCACAAACGTCATATATTTACCGGTGAACGTAAAACGGCTTCAGTCTATCGTCATCCGTCTGGAGGATCAGGACTCGCGGTTGGTGAATTTTGTAAACGAGGTGATCTCTTTGCGTTTACACTTGCGTCGTATAAGTGGAAGAAGACATGAGTCTAGTGATATTGGGGCGCACTCCTTATAAAAGACCTTCACGGGTAACGCCTGCGTCCAGTCGTGTTCGTGGCTTCAGACAGCTAACTTCAAGAAACGTAAAATTCCTACGCTCCCTAGGGTTTACAGTTTATAATAATGTCACACATTTTAAACGTTAAGACTCAACCGAGTTTTGACGACTCCCTTGTCGGGGACGAATTTCACGCACACACTCCTTACGCTAGTACAACGTACAACAATAACGATGAGATCCGGATTCCTATACACCAGCAGGATGTGTACACTCTTCCATCTGAGAGTTTTCTTTATGTAGAAGGTAAGCTCACAGATGATGCGGGATTGACCCAGACGACGTACAAACTCGTCAACAACTTTGTTCCTTTTCTCTTTGATGAGATCCGCTATGAGATTGGTGGGGTGGAGGTTGATCGTGTAAAGAATGTGGGAATAACTTCATCGATTAAAAATTATCTTACGCTCTCGCCTTCAGACAAGTCGACCTCAAATGCCGGGTGGGATGTGGATGGAACGGTGGAGCTTAAGGATGGTTCTTTTTTGGTATTGTACCCTTTAAAGTATTTACTCCCTCTGTTTGAGGATTATAATAAAATTTTACTCAACGTGAAACAGGAACTGGTACTCTTGCGGTCTTCGTCCGATGATGATGCCGTGCTCATGCCTTCAGCAGCGTCCAAGTACAAGTTTACATTGAATAAGGTTTTTTGGAAGATTCCATATGTGCGCGTTTCTGATAGTGTCCGTCTGAGTCTCTTGAAGATTGTAAACAACGACAATCCGATTTCCTTACCGTTTCGGAAATGGGAGTTGCATGAATACCCTTCATTGCCACAGTCTTCGCAGTCGATATGGACTGTAAAGACGACGTCTCAAAGCGATAAACCGCGTTATGTGATTGTTGCTTTTCAGACCGGACGTAAGGGAAAGGTAACTAAGAACCCTTCACAATTTGATGTGTCCCACGTAAACAACATTCGTTTGTACTTAAACTCAATTTATTACCCGTATGACTCGGTGCATGGTAAACTTCCCTTGTTTTATGATGCCTACGCTCGGTTTAAGTCATCTTATTATTGTGATTCCGGTGATTACCCTCTGTTGGATTTGAAACAGTTTTCCAATTCGGTCCCGCTCTATGTTATTGACTGTTCGAAACAAAATGAGAGCTTAAAGACAGGCGCTGTAGATGTTCGTCTAGAGATCGAGACAAATAACAATATTGCAGCGAACACCACACGTTATTGTATAATTGTGTACGATGAGGTGGTAGAGTACACACCGCTAACAGCGAGTGAAAGTGTTGTAAAATTTAACATGGGGAAGGGGATTATAGACGGCACTTGTACTAAATCTCGTGTGTGTGAGAGCTTTAGTCGATGACTGTGCATGAGATGGGTAACATGATGTTTTCTGTGCGGGCTGTTTCCGGCCAGGCCCCTGCTAGTGCTTCCGATACGGGACCAGAATCTGCTAGCAAGCCGCTTCTTGTTCCTGAGCCCCCACCAGATTTGAGTGCAAAGGAAATTTTTCTCGCTCTCACCTACCCGTTGAGCTCGCGTTCTGATAAGCTCGTTTCTGCTGGGTTGTTGGGGAATGGGGGTTATTCTGTGGGAGTAGTGCTGACTCACGGCAAGAAGCGTATGGTAATGAGCCATTACAATTGGAACGTGTTTTTGGTGTATTTGCAGGATATAAACACTGCCGTTTCCCACCGACAGCCCTCGACATTTGTTTTACGGTCTGTAATGGATGAGGATGCAGTTTCAGTACATGTAAAGCAAGCGTTTGGTAAGTGGTATGTTCAAGTACG
This sequence comes from Catonia carolina, assembly GCA_035578175.1. Taxonomy (NCBI): domain Eukaryota; kingdom Metazoa; phylum Arthropoda; class Insecta; order Hemiptera; family Achilidae; genus Catonia; species Catonia carolina. The sequence continues at coordinate 10,608,521 of JAQMRL010000004.1, forward strand.
GGATGGTGCTAACCAGTTTTTTGTTTGCGTGTAGAGGAGTGGCAGACTTTGTATGCACATGCTCCTGCTCTGTCGCGTCATGTGGTGAATGTGTGGCGGGACGAGGTTGATATTGTTTCGTTTATCTCGCAATGTAAGGCCGGTGAAGAGGAGAACGATACTACGTTACCCCCACTACCGTCGGTAGGTATGTGCTGGTGGGAGGATCGGGTCTACGATGAGGTCATTGCGTTCCGACGTCTCGAGCGGGTAGGCTCTGCAGCTTAACGTGAATGTACTTTCAATGCTTCCGTTCTTCAACTAAGGTGTAGGTAAGTGAGTTAACTTCAACATTTTATTTTCCTCTTATTAATTATGGGTTTAGACAAAGTGTGTGTGGTGGATTTTCAGGCGTACCAGGACAACGACTTTGTCGTGAAAGAGTTTGTCGTCTTGGATGTAAGCCGCCGGGAATATGTCGTATTGCATTTCAAACCCCCCCTATTCGCTGTCTAAATTGTCTCAGAAAAAAAAGAAAGACGGCACAGTGGTTAGAGTCCGGTTTTCACATGTTAGCATGGGACAGCGGAAATGTTCGTTATAATACGGATACAATTGTCGCGGTCTGTATGTACTTTACGCCCGAGTTGATTTACGTCAAGGGCTCGCAGAAGGTAAATTTTATGCGTGAGCTCTTGAGTGAGGTGGGCGGTGAAGTCCAGGTCGTGGATCTGGTGACAAGGTCCGTTCCTAGGTACTCACCTTCCCGCCCCTCCATCTGTCCTATTAAACAACACAAGTTCGATGTGAACGCTAAATGTTCGCTAATGTGCGCGCTATTCTATGTTGAATGGATGCAGCGTCCGGCTTCTGGTTTTGACTATAGGGGAAAAGGCGACTATACACGAGAAAAGGATAGGCTGGAGTCTTTCACGTCCTGGCCCAGTAAGGATTTTGTACCCATGAAGATGTTGTCTTCTACGGGGTTTTACTATAACGGGTCGGGCGATAGCATACAATGTGTCTGGTGTGGCATGATACTTTCTCAGCTGACGGTTCAAATGGATATACGTGAATATCACGCGAAATTTTTCACTTCTTGTCCGTCTGTAGTTGGATACGTGTTTAACGCGCCCTTGTCGTTAGATCATATAGTGCCGAGGATGACGGAAGTCCCTGGCGCGACCGAAAAGTCCGTAAACTTCCAGAGTGAGTGTAAGAGTGGGTGTGACAGTGAGAGTCCCTGGCGCGGCTTAAACGCCCGTAAACCTTCTGTCAAGATTGCAAGTGAGGACGAGTGGGATGATTAAGGTCCCTGGCGCGGGCTAACCCCCCGTAAACCGCATCATCAAATTTGGATATCGATCTTAAGACATGGACACGTTCACTCTAGTTTGAAAACAAATTTATTTTCGCATCAATACATATTGTAGTAAAAAATTTAAAACCTAAATAAACAAATAAAATGTACTTTAGTCGGTCTTGGCCTATGGGAGTACGTACGCTGCTACCGCTTATTTGGATGTGCGCATGTTGCGACCTGTCTGTGTGACGTCAGTGTTGATCGTTGACCTCAGAATAAAGACAAAGGTCTGGCCTTGAACGCGTTTACTGCCCCCTCCTCCTCTCCGCCACCCGACCAGGCAAACCGCACACCTGTTCGACCTTGAGCGCAGACAGACTTGTTTCTTCCCGCTGCTCGCGCGTGTATCGACATGAGCGCGGCTCTGAAGAGGGGAGTATCCCCACCACACCTTTCATAGCACGGTTGTCGGTCAGGACTGTATCGGTTGTCATTCTATTTCATGATGTTCCGTGTGGAGTCGCTCGTTGAAGATGTTCTTCTCGTTTGAGGTATGTTGGGTGAATTATCCTCTAAGGTGCAAACTATTCAGAGGTTGCTGGTAAATGAACTTTCTACCCTCAAGGCGGAGAGATTCAAAGCTGCTTTCCTACCACGCGGTAAAGCTGTGATATCGGAAACGTGTCTATGGGAGGATCACCCGGATGGACCGTACTCATGTAATGGGTGCGAGCTTTACGCCTTAATGCGTGATCTGCATGAGATACTTAGTGCCCACGATCACTGGCATATGTGTAGCGACGCGCGGCTGTACTGTTCTGTAACCGGTGGTACAGGGTTTTACCACGGGCTTGTGTGTGCTTTATCAAAACTTTTAGAACCGGAGGTAATAGTAATTGATGATCATTCTGATGATGGTGATGATGATGATGTTGTGATTGTTGATGATGAAGGTGAGGATGTTGGTGAAATTTATGAAAAGCTTACGAGAGACGTTGGAACGCAAACAGACTTTTAATTTTCATCTGCGCCAAATAATCAGCCCTTTTCAGGGCTAAAGTGGTATGATAGGTCTATCGGAGAAGGTCCACTATAAAAAACCTAACGCGCCTAGCTTCAGACCTCTTGGGTGGTGGGGAACATGAGCAGTGGTCATTGGCCCTTTATTTAAGGGGAGGATCCACTTTAAAAAAACCAGCGTGGGTGCGCCTTGCTTCGTACCTATTTTAGGTGGTGTAGAAGATGAAGCAGTGGTCATAGGCCCGTTTTCAGGGGAGGATCCACTTTAAAAAAACCAGCGTGGGTGCGCCTTGCTTCGTACCTATTTTAGGTGGTGTAGAAGATGAAGCAGTGGTCATAGGCCCGTTTTAAGGGAGGATCCACTTTAAAAAACCAACGCGCATCGCGTACAACCGTGTACCTTTTTTTGTGGAGGGGAGTGGTATAATAGGTCTCTCGGAGAAGGTCCACTATAAAGAAACCTAACGCACCTCGCTTCAGACCTCTTGGGTGGTGTGGAACGTGAAGCTACGATTAACAGGAAGACCTGGGATGACGTGGTGAGCAAAGACTAATATACATTATAGGAATACCGGAAAAAATGTTTCAATTTCGTTTATTGGGCTTTATTAACGAACGGATGCACCTAGGTCGACTTTGATTACATATTCTTAACCGTCGTTGAGGGGCGCACAAAAAAGGTTCTATACACTTTTTCGCTACGGGGCTCCGTTAAAAAGTTCGAAATTTTTGATCCCCTCCCAGGCCCCGTGCGAAGGGTCTATCTTGGTTTTGGTTAGCTCACCTGGTGCTAAACCTTATGATCTACCCTTCGATTTCCTTCTTGTTACTCGGAGGATGGTAGATCTTGGTTTTCGTTAGCTCAATAGGTGTTCAATCTCATGGTCCCTCGTTCGATTCTTTTCTTGGTGCACGGGGGCGCTAGATCAAATGAGGGCTCTACCTCTAGTATCCTCCTACTTTTATCACAAATTAGTCTGTATCAGTAAAAATAATACCTTTTTTAGATTCTAAAAATACAAAATTTAACGTGTTTACTTATTTATCAGCGGCGATGTATTGCCATCTAAAAAAACCTTACGAGAACAAATTTTTCAGCCGTTCGATAGCGTTCCGAGCTGACAGTTACGGAACTACTACGCATAATGCTTTCTGTCCCAAGGTCATTTCCCCTTAACGTGTTTTCATTTCTAGATCATGCAGAGTTGCCGGGTCGTGTAATAGGTCTCATGTAGCTGTTTGTTAGTACGTTTTGACTGAATTAAAATTAGTCACTCTCCCAACCCAAACACAGATTAATTTCAATTTATTATGAAAACGATTATATTGATCGTATATAAAAATATAAGGTTGGTCTACAGATTGTTATTTCTGTGTTTAGTTGTTATTGTTCGGATAGCAAAATTCTTTAATTTTTAAATAGTACATAGAGTAATTTTTACTCTCTTGCCCTGTATGAATATATATGGAAGGAAAGTATCCATTTCATGTCGATTTTCCGAAAACTACGAGTATATTTTATCGAATGTATAAGTTTTCAAGCCCCCTGAACACAAAAATCAGTTTCCAGCGATTAGTCTGTGTGTATGTGTGTGCGCGCGCGCGTGTGGGCGTAAATTAGGTACCACTAGAGGGTCCAACGTAAAGAGTTTCATCAAAATCGGTCAACCGGAAGTAGTAGTTTATTTGTGTAATTTTTTACTATATTGCAATTTTCTCAACAACTTTTCACTTCAAAAATTTCGTAGGAACACCTACGAAATTTCTGAAGTGAAAACTTCTATAGGCTCGTTGGGTGAATATAGTTTTGGATGGGTAAAATCTTACATCTATCTGAAGCTTTACGTGCAGTTTGTAATCATCCGTCGAGTATAAGCATGGATAGCCTACTGTTGCAGTACGTTTGGTGAAACGGTAGGTATGGCTGTGCGCGCTCCAGCGCGCACAGCCTGGAAACTACTGGGTGGCTTAGAGAGTGTTACTGCACTTACATTTGGCAATACAGTACTATCTACAATGCATCTACATTTATTATTGCCCATATCATATTATTATACTACCTACATAAAATCGCCTTACTTTACGATTAATATTTTTATCGTGCAAATTTAAAATAGTTGTATACAATTAATTTTGAATTTCAAAATCAATGTCTATCTCAATCATTGGGCGCTTCCTCTTTTTCTTAACTGGAGTTCGAAATGATGCCTCTCCCTTACCAGAAATAATTTCTTGATTTCTTTGCGGTGTTTTTAACAGTAGCTACAGAAACTCCACAAGCTGCCGCTGTTCTGTTCTGTTATCACACAGATGAACAGATATAACAAATTCACCTGATTGTTTGTAATGTCCCGATTCTTTTTTCATAAAGTCATATACATTTGAAACAATTTCTCGCGCCTGACTATGTAGTTCTTTACCAAGTTTGAACTTAACAACTTGTGTTTTCATATGATTTTTATAACTACGGCACTCACTTTTACAACAAGAAAAAAAAACTTTAAAACAGAAAACAAAATGAAACGCGTCAACTCAAAACGTTTTGTATAAATCCAACACAAAGGAAGTAAAATAATGATTTGCATTACTCTACCGAATTCAAACACAAACTAATTATTTATCAGAACCAAGTTTAATGCACGCATTAAGAAGTTATATGACAGGGCGTGTGTCATAATAAACAAGAGAGAGATTAACGGGTGACTAATTGTTTTGACTACACCCGGTGGACAATATTGTCCCCGGCGAGCGTCCTCTCTGTTGAAGGTCATAGCTATCATTCCAACAAAAGACTGTACAATGCTCGCCCAACACACGGGCGGCATGGGTTGAATTCTGGATGGTAGAGTTTATTTTTTCAACATTTATGTACAACTTAGATAATTATTATTATTGCTATATATTATTACTATCATTTTTGTAACTTAGATATTATTTACATCGTACCTGATTTTGTTGAGATTAATTATATTTATTTTACAAAACGCTTGAGTTTTTTACAAAATTAGGTGAGAAGGAGACAACACCTGCTCCGTTCAAGCGATCACTACATAAAATATAATAATATTGTTTCAAGTTTATTTCTATTCTGATAAACTTATATTAGTTACAATTTTGCTTTGATTGAACTTCTTCATTATCCGAATTCTAAGAATGAAACAATAGGTTTATGGAAACTGAAATACCTTGTTATATAAATAATAATATAAAAAAATAATATAAATGAAAATTAGATTCGAATTTATTTAAATATCTAGAAAAAGCTCCGTCAAGCATTGTTCCGTATTTTGTTGTGCTTTAATTTGAATCATTTATCATAATTTAACCTGAAGTCTTATTTCAAAAATCTACTAAAACCTTTGATTTTTTTCAATAAATCCACATTCTCCACTCAAAATATTGTTATGTATTAGGTGGGTCAAAATTTTGAAAGTGCCACTTTTGATGTCCCGTAGGTATAACAACAAAAATTGCAAGAAATATGCACCTTTCTTCTGCGGTAATCAAACATATTATTTTGTTGTCTTTATATTTTTAACCTCCAGTAAATTAAAAAAGTTTAATAAGAAAAATCTTGCAAAATATGAATGGAATGTCAGTACCGTGGCTGTCCCGATATCGGCATTGGCACTTTCATATTTAAAATTGTTATTTACCTAAATTAATTTATCCATTTTTTAATTTATATCTACTTTCCTTACTACTTGTTACATTTTATATTATAAAAAATTAAGATTAATACTAAGATATTTTAATTTTTGCGTTTTAAACAACGTCCGAGGAGTTATTCAGTCCGTACCGTGGGGTAATGAAAAATTGTGCGCTTGTCGATCAACCGGTGGACTTTTTCGAACAATGACACTCGCCTATTTTATTGTCAAAGTTCAGTTAGCCATTTTGTTCAAATACAGTTCGTGTTTATATTGATATTTTTTAACGATTTTATGTTTGAAGTACGTAAAAAACCTTTGGTATTGTCAGTAATGTGTACCATATAACTTTGCTGTCAGTTATGTTAAACTTATATTACTTTGATTTCATTAAGTATTATAAGAATATTGATCTGTAGTTCACTTTCTAATTGTTTGTTTTAACATTGAGAGCCGTAATTCTAACATAACCTGAAAATGTCAGTACCGTGGGTGTCAGTACCATGGGAATTACATGCCACAGTACTGAAAAATAAACCACGGTACGGACATAATGTTGTTTGGGTCAAAAGTACTGTCGCTGAAGTAAAATTTTTATTATATTTTGTACAATGATTCTGTTCTGTGCCCTAGTAATCTATATTAACAAATATAATATTAATAAAATAAAAAAGAACGTTAGTTGTCGCATTTTTAATATTTAAAACGGTTCTAACTATTTTCATGAAATTTTGTAGTTTTATAAAATATTTAGGGTATGTGCAATGCGTTGAGATATAGCGTACCTCATTTTGAATTTTTTTAAATTAGAATTCAGTCAGTAAAATGTTTTTTTAACCAATCGTAATTTTTCCTTCACACAAATAAATTTTTCCTATTTTACAGAGATTTAAAAATGACAATAATGTGATATAATAAAACAGTAGCAGTTGTTGTATTAATTAAAAATTTTTTGAACGTATTATTATACTTTAAGTAGCACCCTAAATTTAAATATTCCCATTTTGTTGTGTACCATAATTATGGTTTCAAGTAATACAAGCGGCATGTCATTCTAACTCAAGGACTATGTTAAGCATATAGTTTGGGAACCACTGAAACAGGAAATAAAAGAAATTTTCAGTTTATTATTCTATTCGAGGTAACTTCAGACATGGCAAAGAAGAAGAAGGTTTGCGATGAGGAAAAATTAAGTAAGAAGAGGGAGCAAGAAAGATAGAGGAGGAAGAAGATTAGTGATGACCCTGATAAAAACAATAACAGAAGAGGAATGACTATGAAAAATATTTAAAACAAAAACTACAAAAAAACGTTAATCTGTTGGTAACGTAGAATTACGCAGCGTAAAGTTAGAAAAAAATGGAAGGAACAAAAAAGTTTGTCTAGATTAAGGATGAAGAATGTGGAAAGAGAGAAGAAAATATTAAAAGATAGTAGTCCTCCAATTTCTGATGAACAACCTGAAAACCTTCAACATGTATCAGACAGAAGACGTCGTAACAGAAATAGAATTAAGCGGTATAAAGAAAAACAAGTCTTAAGAAAATAAAATAAATCGTTAAAATACAATTACAAAAATACAAGAAACGTTGCCAGCGTCAGAAAAAAACACAAAAAATACAGAGGGAAATGATGAAACCGCAACGCCAAGGACTAGGGTAAAAATATCGAAGATAACGCCTGAGTTTCAGAAAAGTAATTCAAAAGTGGTTAGAAGACTGTTATTTGGGGAAGCTATTACAGTTTAACTGACAGATAACTAATTCCAAAAGAGGACATTGCAAAATTTGATGATGAAATTCAAAAGGGTAAGGATTTACCATTTAAAGGAACTTTAAAAGTACAACATTTGCTAGTAAGAGCAGAAATTCAAACAATATGGTTTCGGAGTATGTCTTGTTCTGACCCAGAGTACAACGATAAAATGTTCTCACTGTGGTCTAGGTAAAATCGCTTTCATTGAAGCAGATGATTCAAATATTTCCAAACATGAGGAACTTGGGCCATTATCCAGTACTTCTGAAGGAAGTAGAAGATTACAATTCAGCGATGTGTTTAGTGGCAGTGAAGAAGTTGTGGAACAAAAAGCACGTTAAAAATTGGAAAATCATGAAGTATCTTTACTTACTGCTGGGTCGTACAGTCCTGTGATTGCAAAAGAAGAAGTAGGTTCAAAACATCCAGGAAAGTGCCTACGTCTTGCTATTATTAAACCAGTCAATGTGGATGATGTGAAAGTGATATGTCTTAAAAACGTGTTGACAACTGATCTATTTACAGCAGATGACTTCTCTTCTTACGGAGAAAAGGAATTTTTTATAAAGAAAACACAAATTCTTCAGATATTTCCGTAACCAAAAGTATTTTTCCAAGGTAAGAAAACTTTTTACCGATTTTCATTAAGCATTTCAAGAGCAAACTAACCCTGATCAAGTAACTTCATCCCTGCTCAAGTAGACCTACCTATAAGTGAACTCTACGCCCAAAAGTGCACATGAGAAAATTGTTATGTGAAAATGAAAGCATGAGTTTTTTACGCGATTATTTAAAAACATTTCAATTTTTTGGCATCAGTTTAAGTGAAAATAATTATTAAACAAAGAACAATTAAGTTTTTAACAGTTTGTTTCGTTTTAGAATATTATTATATAGGTACAAATACATACGATTTTTACAAAATTTTTGTTTTTTGTTTTGTCGAAACGTCCTTTATGGTTCTGTTGGGTGAAGATGAATGAAGTACTGGATAAATTGAAAATATTGTCATTATTGTGGCAATGTAAATACAATGGATTTCATATCAATACCGTGTCAAAGTCAGTACCGTGGATAGTAGGTCAGTACCGTGGCTTATAAAGTATTTCAACAAATCATTAAAATTCACTGATTGAATATTTTGACGGTTCCTTTTAAAAACAATTTTTTATAATACAACAAATGGATTGCTTACAAAAAATCCAAAAAATCTCAAAATTTTGCTTCGGGACAAATCAACCTGCAAAAAGTGACACTTTCAAAATTTTGACCCAGGTACCTACGTAATTAGATAACGAAAATTTGACAATACCTGTTGAACATTTGTCTTAATCCTTTCTCTTGTTATGGGTTATAAAGTAATAAATTCGGGTTTCCCTATTAAAGAGTTGAATAAAAAAAAAACAGACAAGATGGGCAAAAACCTTTACTTAGATACGATATTAGACAACATAAACCTACCATGACGGCCAAAAGTAGTAGTTTATTCTTGTAATTTTTCACTTTTTTGCGATTTTCTCATAAACTGGTCCTACGATTTTTTTTAAATCGCGTGGTTTACTAAATTTTTTATGCTCTACATGATAGGGTAGGCGCCATGTTTGCTGAAATTCTTGGTGATGCTGTTTTCACGTATAAAAATTGTTTAAGATTACGACTTTAATATGCATTTAAGCGCAAAAAATTATATAATAAAAAATGTAGAGAATTTAAAATCCTACAAATTTTATTTCAAACAGTTTTTTGTGTAACGCTTAGTTTAGTGGTAATTAGCACTATTCGGTTGTTTTCTTACAAAAACGTGTGAAAAATCGATTTTTTTAAAGATTTCGGCGTTCGTATGCATTTAACGACAAAAGTGTATATAATTAAATTTATAGGAAATTAAAAGATCTACCACTTTTATTTAGAGCGTTTTTCTCTACAGAGCCTAGTTTAGCGTGAAAGAGTAATTTTCCGTATTTTTAAGCCAAACTGAAATTGATTTTCATTTTGCGTTTCACTCATGTGAAAGTTATGTTATGTTTTGAGGTTAGTTTTTTTTGTATATTTCTAATGATTTATTACTAATGTCAGATTATTTCGTAATTTTTTGCATTGGCAAGAGAAAGTCGTGTGAGTGTTTCACACCTGATTTTTTCAATCGCCTCGTTTACTGCATATTATATACTCTACAAAGAAGTGTAAGCGCAATGTCTGCTGAAATTCTTGGGTAGACTACCCACCCGTGAGGTGTGGGTAGCGCGCTAGCCTACTAAGCGGAGGTCCCGGGTTCGATTCCCGGCTAGGGTCTAAAGATTATTACGTGCCAAAATCCATCATAACAGTTTATTAACCCACCATAGTCGCTAATGATTAAGCTGTTTATGTGACTTTAAACTAGCAAAAACTAAAAACATAACCAAATTTTAATCATGAAAAATGAAAACCAACCTCAGTTTGGCTTAATACAACGGAAAATTACTGTTTCACGCTAAACTAGGCTCTGTACCGAAAAATACTTGAAATAAAAATTGTAAAATAAAGTTGTAAAGTCAATTTGTAGGTTTGTGGTTTCGTAGGTTTTTTAATTTTCCATAAATTTGATTATAGCCACTTTGGTCGTACATTTTAGTCATACTAACGCTAAAATCGTAATATATCTAATTTTTTTACAGATCTTGATAGAAAAAAAAACAGAAAGTGACTAATTACCACTAAACTAAGGATTATACAAAACCCAATTAAAAGAAAGTTGTAGGTTTTTAAATGTTCTACACCTGTGATTATAATACACTTTTGCCATAGTATGCATATTAAGTTCGCAATCTTAAATTTTAGTTTAGCGGCAATTACTAATTCTCTGTTTTTTTCCATCAAAATCGATTGCGGCCTTATTATGCATTTTATGAGAAAAAAGTATGTAATAAAAGTTATAGGAAATTACAAACCTACAACTTTTATTATACGCGTTTTACTCTACAGAGGTCGATTTTCATTTTGCGTCATTCCCTTATTAAAATTAGGTTGTTTTCATTTTACTTTGTTCACTCATGATTAAGCAAAGGTTAATTGTTCCTTATTTACATTGACAGGAAAAAGTTGTGAATGTTTCACACCAGATTTTTTAAATTTAATTTTGTAATATATGCCGTTGGCTTTAGAAATAGATTAGATCAGTAGATAAATTAGATCTCATTATATAGATTTAAACAAACTGCATTACGGATTGAAAAAATTCTTGTTACGTTTTTCGATATATTCTTCAACGATATATCCTATACGTAGGCTAATTCTCGAAATAAACACAAATGAGAGGATGATACTACTTTATTAATCTCAGATCTCTTCTTCTTCTTCTTCACTACAGGGTTTAGGCGAATCGCCTGTTCCGGTCTCAAAGTTTTTTTTGAAATTTTCTTAAGGACAGGTATCATCTTTTCCTGGGTCTTCCAATATCTCTTCGGCCAACCGGCCTATACCTCCACACTTACTTAGGTATACGCCCATCAGGCATTCTTTCCAAATGTGCCAGCTATCTCTGCCTGTTTTCTATTATTCGGTCTTCCAACTTGAAGATGTTCAATTCCTTACGCACATCCTCATTATATAATCTATCCACTCTTGTACAGCCCTTTACTAACCTTAAAAAAATTAATTTTCGATGCCTGAATTTTCCTTAATTGTTTCCAACTCTCCTCCCATGCTTCTGAACCGTACAGTAATGTTGGTATTGCCATCACCTTATATAATTTTAATCGCGTCTCCTTCCTAGTTTTCTTGGAGAGCGCTCGTCGAATGGTTCCACACACCGACTGGAACTTACTAAGTTTGTAGTCAATATCTGTATCTATGTTTAACAGAAAATCTTTACATAGGTAACATAAAAACATTTATTTTGCAGAATACTTTTCTTGGTAAATTATAAACTTATCTTTGTTTGGGTTAGTGGAGCAGTGCAGGCACCGACGGTTTGCTACGGGCTCGCATTTACGACACCTCTCATGATAGATTTTTCTCATTAGCTAGTTTTCACCACGTGGCAATTACTTGCTATTTCGACAGGTGCGAATTACCGTGTTGGGTGGTTGTTGAATTTGTTTGTATTCGAACTAATAAGCCGGGCACCGTTTTTATAAATTTATTGTTTAGTACTTAAAACATGTCATCATACGAGGGCTCTCCAGAAAGTAACAGACGTTTTCAAATAAAAAATAAACTAAGTAAAAAAACCTATTTTTACTACGTACATTTTGAAGGTTAACTCTTAGGCTATTTTTCTACGTAATCGCCAAGTAAATTAAGGCATTTATCGTAACGTGGTACAAACTTTTCAAAGCCCTCTTTGTAGTAATCTGCCGCCTGCGAGTTCAACCACTGGTTTACACCGGCATGGAGTTTAGCGTCAGTGTCGAAACGAACTCCATCGAATGCCGTTTTGTTTCACAGTTGACGTGCTTTACCCAAGCCTCGTCACCAGTTCCATACGATCGATAACATGGTTTTCGCTTTTGTCGTACTCTTCCAGAAATGTCAGTGCTGCAGCAAGTCTTTGTTTTTTGTGGTCTTCCGTTAGGATTTTCGGAATCCATCTGACACGAAATTTGTGGTATCCAAGTTTACCAACCACAATTTCATGAATTAAACTCCGTGAAATTTGGAGAAAAATGTTTGTGAATTCCGTAATAGTGAAACGACGATTTTTACGGATTTTTTCATTGATTTTCACCGCCAATTCATCAGTCACAAGACTTGGCCTACCACTGCGATCCTCATCGTGAACATTGGTTCGGCCATTTCTGAAATCAATGCACCACTGCCTCACTCAACTTTCACTCATTATTCCTTTGCCGTACACGTCACCAACCTGGCGATAAATTTCAGTCGGTTTGTAATTTTTCGCCAAGAAAAACCGTATCACACCACTCACTTCACAACTGGCGGGATTTGCAATCGCAGCGCTCATTTTAAAACTCCACTGTATAAAAAGTAAAAAACGCACGGTGCTCTAGATACCGCGCTTGGTTGCGTACTGAAGTAGAAACACTCTGACGCCAAGATGGCGGCGCTAGCTCTACCCACTGCCGCACCAGGCCAAAACGTCTGTTACTTTCTGGGTTGCCCTCGTACATGATTGAACAGTTTTATTTATAAAAATACACAATATTTAAGTAAATTAAATTTTATTTTTAAAAAGTACACATTTTTAAGTAATGCGCTTGCTCAATGACGTCAATGTTATTGACAGTTGGAGCAAACTAAGGAAGGCTGGACTTTAGGATATGTTGGTTATTACTTACATTGGCAAGAAAAAGTCGTGCGAATGTTTCACAATAATTTTATTTGTTTTCAAGACGTGATAAGTAGCGAATTTTTTATAATTTAAGTATATATTTTACCTAGGAGTGTACTGTAGATTTTTGTAGAATTATTAAATTCAGTAGGCCTATCTGACTATTGGACTAAAATCAAGTAGGCTTAAGTCTAAAAACACTTCTCGATGAAAAGTTTTATAACAACATAGAATCCGCAACAGCCTAATCAACAAACGACTTAATAATATTCTATAAACGACTAGGAGTAAGTAAATATATATATATATATATATATATATATATATATATATATATATATATATATACGAGTATATATATAGTTGATTGGACTCATTCGCTGTATTAAACTGTAACAACCCCCTCGGTGTACCCCAATTAATTGATATACTTCTCTCACATATAAATGAAGAAGCAAAAAAAAAACTTTTGACAATGTTTGTAAATTCATTATAATAATTTAAAAAAATTATAGTAGCAGTTTTGAAAAATTCAAAAAAAGTGTGAAAATAGGTAAAAATATGGTGTGAAACGCTCACACATTTTTCCCTTGGCAATGAAAATAATGAACAATATAACCTAATATTAGTGATAAACAAAAAACTAACATTATTTTAATCATGAGTGAATGATGCAAAATGAAAATCGAACTTTATTTGGCTTAATAATGCGGACAATCGCTCTTTCACGTTAAACGAGGCTCTATAGAGAAAAATGCTTACAAAAGTTGTAGATCTTTTAATTTTCTATAAATTAAATTATATTGTAACAGGAACGAAGAGGAGACGAGATTCCTCACGAAGATTCGAGAATTCTATTCATAAACATAGTTAAGAAATAATAAAATAACAATAACTTACACAATAGATCAGTTTTGTAAATGACAGTTGTAACCATAAAAGTGGGTCTATTCATTCATAAGGGTATTGTGTGTTATAAAAAGGGTATTTTTATAAAGTTGTTTACGTTTTCTATTTACAACGCCGGCCGCGTTGGCGATGTTGGTAACGTGCTCGCCTCTCATCACGCGGTCTTGGGTTCGAATCCCACTCGGGCATGGCATTTTTTCATACGTTACAAAAATTCATTTCATCCTTCACCGTCTGCATTAGCAGCAATTTGCAAAACAGTCGGACGTTAAACCAAAAAAAAAAAAAAAAAAAATATTTACAATAGTTGACCTATTAACAAAAGGGATTTTTCTAGCATTCATTAATAAAGAGTTATTATTTATGTACTTGAGTAGATTTCTCTAAATTGTTCTGGAACGATCTTTGTGAATGGTAATAAAAGGAGGCCCGCGGGCGGCTGTCCAGGCAGTATTCGTGTGATCTTTGCCGAAGAGTGACGGGTGTATATTTACAGGTTATACATCCGAGTATCGTATCCGTGCAAGATTGTTATACCGTTTCTTTGTTGTGTGTGTGTATTGTAAAGTTGTTAATGTGTAGTTTTGTGAATTCAGTTTGTGTTGTATGTTAGTGTAATCTATAAAAGTGATTGTAAGTAGGCTAAGTACGTTGTAAGTTATTTATTGTTTATCTAGCTTAAGTGAATCATTAAATAATTTATTGTGTTATTTAATTATAATTAGTTTAATCATTATTTTGTAATCTTTTAGTCTAATAAATATTTGTAATTTGTAAACTTTAGCGTATTAATTATTTAATAACCTAGATCCTGAAACGGACCTTAGCAATAAGTGTCACAATATATTATACACTTTAATCTTTAAATGCTGTATTAAACTAAGGCCGAAATCTTAAAAAATCCATTTTTCACAGATTTTCACGGAAAAAAGCAGAAAATCACAAATTACCTCTAAACTAAGCGTTATACAAATAAATGTTTAAAATAAAAGTTATCGGTTTTTAAATGTTCTACAACTTTAAGGGGAGTTCATTTCGAAAATTCGATTCCATAATCAATTTTTTGAATTTTATTGAATATTAATATTTGTAATTTTATGTTTAATATGGTAGGCCTATATAATACAAGTGCATTTGTGTGTAGTGGTTGAAAAGAGAAAAGTTAGTTTTTTTCTGGTGTTGTTTCTGCGTTTATTATATCTGAATATTATTTATTTTAATTTCAAACATGTTTTTTCTTACAAAAGACCCATTTTCTCAGAAACCACAAAACATAAAGAAATTAGTTTTTTACTGTGTCTTTAGAAGGTTATAGTGGTACTCTGGGTCCTCTTTCAGCATTTTACTTACACTTAATCTGTTCGTTGCAGGGCCAAAATAAATAGTTCTGTTTCTTATCCCATGGTCAGCCAAGTAAATGACTGAATCGTTTAAGAACAGAAGAGGTAGAGGTGCAAAAGACATTGATCGGAGTTGTCTCCTCTGAAAGTAATGAATTTTATTATATAGCCAGACCTGTGGTGAATAAAGTGAAGGTGTCATTTGCAGAGTGGAAAATATGTGCTTTTCAGAGGGCCCGGCATGCTGATAAGCATACTTTTCCACTCAGTGAGGAAGGCAACTGTAAACCACCTCACTCCTTGATTTACTTAGTAAAACCTCTACAGGTTCAAACCAGCCTTTTGGCTGATGCCCTAAACAATTATATGGAAACACGAAAAACGCGTTTCTACTCTACCAACAGTAAATGTTTCCACATTACCAGTACCACCATATTTAACAAAATGTTTTCATACCTAACACATTTCAAGATCCAACTGTTTAACAACTTAAACAATTGTTAGAAATGACTTTCTCTCAGATGATAAAGGTCATTTGTTCTAGCTAGAAGCTCTCCCACCAACGCTCTGTGCTGCTGAGCTGTACTGTTTATTGGTGGGGGAAGCACCTCGAAGGGAAGTGATCAGTCTCTCCATAGGGGAAATCGGGGGAATATGAGCACAGTTAAGGTAATCCTTGAATAAACAACGTAAAATGCATTTATTCTTACATGTTTTGTAGTGAAACTATAGTCCATTTCATTTTATAGCATGCCTCAACTATACAGTTGATTTTGTTTTAATGCGCCCGAGTAATAATTATTTTAGTGAGAAACGTACACTCTGCTCATATTTCCCACACCCCGGGGTAATACGAGCACCTCTGTTGGGGAATATGGGCAGTCTTTAGAATCGTAAATTCAATAATGAAAATAGCATTATTTTATATATATTTTTTAAAATTTATTTAGAAAATGAATTAACATAATAAAAACATAAAAAACGCACACAGTACAAATTGGAAACCATTTGTTCACAAAGAAAATAATTGCCTCAATGAAATTATAGAAACTTATTTAAAAAGTAATTTGTAATTCAATTAGTAAAAGTAGTTACTTAATAGTAATATTAAAAGTAATTAGTAAAAGTATTTAAAAAGTATATTTATATAAGTAAAAAATGCACTAAACAACAAAACAAGCAAAAAAAATACAAAATTCAAAAAATTTTAAACTAAATGCATCACTAAAATGTAACCTACCCTAAGACATTTCAAGGCAGAATAAAAGAAAATGATAAGTTAAAATAATAAAATCAATAAAAATATCAAAAGAGCCAAAAAAGTCATTATTAAAAAAAATAATAAAAAATTATTTAGCACAATTTTCACAAATAAATGGAGAGTCAACAAAAACACATTCTTCGTGGTACCACTCCTTACACGCGCTGCACATAATCCACTGCTCACCGTTATTGTCATCACTCCATTTTCCTTCACACATTTCACAAACCTTGTCATTATTTTTGTTGTTTGTAGCCGTAGTCGGTTGTTTGGAATCTACTTTCTTATTTTTATTTGTTAGTTGTTTGTCTTTCATTAGTTTTACCTCCTCTATCGAATGGGCGGATATTAATTCTCGAGCCAGACCACGTTTTCTTCCTTTTTTAAAAATTTGTCGTACTAACGGAACTGGTGATATCTTGTTCAAGGTCCGTCTGGGAGTTCGTTGAATGTTTGAAACTGGTTGCTTTTGAGGAGTTACAATTTTAATTGCTGTTGACTGTTCATTCCCTAGATCAGCAGATACTGATGTAGATGGCTGCGAAGGCAATTTCCCCAAATTTCTTACTGAATCGTTGGGAAAACCTTTTTCTACTTGTAGGCCTCTTGATGCTGTTTCAATATTTACTTCTCTATTGATGTTCCCTTCAGCTATATATGCATAATCTGGGATAGTATCCCTGTGGAGGCCAGATAGGGCATCGTTTAATATGCTCATATTCCCCCAGAAGCGTATGCTCATATTCCCCATTTGACAACTTTTAGAAAAAAGTCTGGCAACGCCGCCATTCTGCAAAATGCTTCCACGCTATCATGGCTAAAGGAAGAAGAAAGCGTGTACTTTACGATGGAATATTGAGTTATGACCTATTTCTGTAACTAGGAGAGTTACAACTAAACAAAATTCATGTTAAATAAGTATTCTTACTAATGTATTGAGAAAAAATGAAAATGCTTATCATGAAAGTGAAAGTTTAGATCGATGTTTTCTAAATCAATGCCCGTCGCTACACATCTTCCACCATGACACTTTGCTACACTGCTACCAACAACATCTAGGTAAAAATAAACATTCCTTAGGCAGTTAGGAACCAATACGTAAAAGGTGCTCATATTCCCTACAGTGCTCATATTACCCCGACTTCCCCTAGTGCTAGGAGCGTTAAGAGCCTAAGTTTACTATAAATCCTAAAAACATTGACTGTGTGTTGTAATTTTATATTTTTGTTGTTCTATTCCTTTCAGAAGTCTTCAACTCGTGCATTCGGTAGTAGGCCTACTGTTTTATGTGCCTATTTTTTTTACTCTTTTGCTGTTTGGTTTTGTTTGTATTAATTTTTTGTATGTATTCTTTGTTTCGTTTCTATTTTTTATTTATTTACTTATTAAAATGGAGCCTAGTTGTAGTAGTGAAAATTCGAGCACGAGTGCTAGTGTAATACGGAAAAGGCAGGTAATGCGCGGTCAGGGAAGGAGTATATAGTCAGTGTATACAATTTTATGAAAAAAAAAAGCTGAACAAAACGGACCAACTTTACTGACCGATGTGCAAAATCGTGTAGCCAGAGCTATGGGGATTTCGCGTAGTAGCCTACAGTACAAAGAATTTTGAAAGAAAAAAGAAAAAACCCTGGTGTGCTAATCAGAACACCAAATAAGAAAAGAATGAAAAGGAAAGTGAAGAGTGAAGTGGACGATTTTGATAAGTGTGTTGTGAGAAGAACAATATATAATTTTCATAAAACAAACGCTGAATGGCCAACTTTGAATTTGTTATTCCCCGTTTTGCGGGAGAAAATTAATTTCAAAGGAAGAAAATAGTCGCTGTGGAAAATTATAAAAGATATGGGATTCAGATGGAGAAAGGCAAAAGACAACAGAAAATATAAAGTTTCTAGGCCTAACTAGTTTTTAGTCTATCGTAGTACTTGTAACAGAGTAGTATACAGTTAGAAAGAGAAGGAATGATCATTAAGTGAGGAGACAACACTTGCCCCGTTGAAACTATCCCTACTCTACCTACTCACCCTCCCCTTACAAGCTTCTTCCAAAAACACTATACTACACATTTCAGAATAACATAAATAAGTGGGTATACGTGAAATGGTATGTTAAAACTTCTCCTTCAAAGTTTCAAAAATGGAGAAAATAAAACTCAATCAGCAATGTTCACAACACGACTGGACTTTTTTTTTCATCCAGGAGACTCCAAAGGGAGTATAGGACATGTCAAGATAAAACTGATAAACTTTCAGTTTATCACCAATGATAAATTTATCACTTACCACCAAAAAATTGTTTTTGGTACTGCTTACTTCAGTAGGCTTGTCATGAACGCCATTGAATCAAATATCACACACAATGAAAATTAAAAAATCAAACACAATGATAAATTCATCACTTACCAATAATATTTCCTGCTACTGCTTAACTCAGTAGGTATGTCATGAACCCCTTTGTATCAAATTGTACACAATATTCGTTTAATTAATAGTTAAATACCAAAACTATTTAGAAAGGAATTCGTGCACACTGTAAAATGTTTCATCAATCAAATATTGTTTTAGCTTAAAATGACTTAAATTGTTACAACTTTTTAAACCTTGAGTCAATTTATTGATGAATTTTCTACCTGCATCTGTTTGTTTTTGTTTAAACAATTTAGTGTTGTGATTAGCAACATAATAATAATAATGGCGTTTTTTTTTTGTTTAACGTCCGACTGTTCTGCAATTACTGCTAATGCAGACGGTGAATGATGAAATGGTATTTTGTAACGTATGAAAAAATGCTGGGCCTGAATGGGATTCGAACCCAAGACCGCATGATGAGAGGCGAGCACGTTACCAACTTCGCCAATGCGACCGCCAATAATAATGGCGGTCAGCGCTACTATAGCAATGACGCATTTTTGAACTGCCATGGTCCAGTTACATATTTCACCAGTGCCCTGGGGCACCAATCAAGCTCAAAACCAATCGTTTTCACATTTGCACCCTTACCTCTACTAGTTACCCGTCCAGGTTTTACCTGTTTATATTTTTGATTTATTTCAATAATTTTTAAATTGTTGTTTGAATTCAGAATCCAGGTTGAGAGGCCTAAGAAGCCCATATCATATCGCTATGATGGCGATATCGTGTTAAGGAACACCTGGTCGCTCGGGGAACAATTTCACAGAGTAATTGCAACCTCAGGGAATTCAGGGGGAATTTTATAAGATTAAATTAGGAAATTGGATTCTGTTTCTTGGCAGATTGGAAGTGGGACTTTAGTGGAGATAATTTAAGAAATTTAAAAATTTATTGGTGAGTGGTAACAGTTTATAATAAGGGACAAGTGGAATTAGGAGCGGCTCTTTTGTATTTTTTTTTTATTCAGTGGCCTTTTCATTTCCATGTGGGAATTCTGTTGACATGGGTAGGCAAAGGTACCTTGCGTACTTATCGTGGAGAAATTTTGTAAATTTAATCATGAGGGGTAGGAGTTAGATTAATAAATTAGGGGAAACGGAAAGGAAAGCATTTGGCATAATCACCGGCCTTTTAATTTCTAATCAGTTTATAAGTTCAATTGGCGGCTCTTTTCACCGTAGTGGAGTGATTGTGCAAAGGAACATTGGGGCTAAAACTACCAACTGGGGGGGAGAGAGACATACAAGTAGATGAGGTATGGGAACATAGGAAGAATATGGGGCGGAATAAAAATGTGGCACTCTAGGTTTGTCAGGTAGTTCATATGTTGTTGTTTACGTCATCAACCGAAATTATAGTTTGAACCTCTAGAAAGTTTACTATGTAAAACAAGGAATGAGGGTGTTTTGTTTACCTTTGCCACAACTCACTCATCAGCATGGTGGGCCCTCCAAAAAACATTCACTTTCCACCCTCCAAATGACACCTTCATATCATTCCCCACAGGGTCTGGATGTTTTAATGAAATTCAATACGCTCAGAGGAGATAACTCTGACTTGTGTTTTCTAAACCCGTAACTCTTCTGTTTTTAAATATTTCAGTCGTATAATAATTCCCTGACCATATGATAAGAAACACGACTTTTTTTTGAAGCCCGGTAACTAGCAGATAAAGTACAAATAATTGAACTCTCCAACATGCTTGCAATGGGCAATAATTTTTTAATTAACGTCATAAATAAATCAAAAATTAAATTTCCACATAATAGACCTATTAGTTTGAAATATATGAACATTTATAAACAATTTATAAACAAAAGTTTAGTATACAATCGAAGTTATAGGAAATTAAAAAACCTGCAACTTATATTTCGAACATTTTCTTCTACAGAGCCAAGTTTAGAGGTAATTACTTATTTCCCGTATTTTCAAATCGAACGGAGGTTGATTTTCATTTTGCGACATTCACTCATGATTAAATTAGTTTATGTTTTACGTTTTACATTGTTTACTCACGAGTATACATAGGTTGTATATTTGTATTATTAACATTAGCAAGAACAAGTCAAGTGGTGGTTTCACACGAAATGGTTTTATGTTTTTTTTTAACTGTCCTTGTTTGTTTTTAACATTTTTTAGTCACCGGCCTCGATTCTCGGTGTTGTTTTAAAAACGTGATACGTAGTGTATACAATTTATTTCGTTTATTTACAATGCCTTCATATATGTCTGCAATATGTTTATACTATTTGAAAGTAAAACCAAATTAAATTCTAAAACATTTACATCCAAAGAATTTTAATCAAGGTAAGCCTAAATTTTTCGACACCTGTCACTTTAGAACCACGTGAACCCTTTATAGGGAAGTACTATTGGGAAAAATATTCATCTAGTAAAATGTTAAATTTTGTTTTATAGGGACTTGAATAATGTATTTCTAGTGCCAGAATAGTAAGATATTCCTTTTTGTATCTTAAGCCCTGGTAAGTATACTTACCAAGGAACGTTTATTAAAATGGGAATCACATAATATGTAGTGGTAAGAATGCTTATTAAAAGAATTTGTAGTCCTATATAACAGAAACATGTGTAGAATGTAACGTTTATAAGTAGTTTTTCTAAATTTAATTTTATTTCCTTAATTTTATATTTCATTATTTTATTCCTCGAATACTTAATTCTATAATATAATAGATTCTCTGTTGGTAATTTCTGTACTTCTTTCAAAATGCATTCGACCCTGTGGTCAAGTTATATTTTTTCTTTGTTCAGTGGATATTGTAGTAGTGAATTTTATATTTCTTTTGTGTGCGGGTATGGAATATGTTCCACCCCTCCCATCCTGCTTCTGTTTGAGGTCATCTACATCTTGGGGTGTGTACGTGATGTTTTAGCAGTAGTCAAAAATCGGATGATCGCTAGAAGTGCTGTGATTGGTCAGTTAATATCGCGTGACTTCCATACAGCCCCGGTTGGGGGATGTCTGGTTGTTCGTTCGACCTGTTGTATCCTGACGGTTAAACGATGCGGAAGCGTAAGATGTTGGTTTAGTGCCTACTAAGGCAAAATCAAGCGGTATCACCATGTTTAATTAGTTTTGTTATATTCAGTAAAAGTATTTTTAGTATGTTCATTTAGTTTCGTTTTTCAAGTGCTGTTGGCGAATTATTTTAAAGTTATTCACCGTTATTTAAAGTTTAGGCGTGTCCTTCCTTTGTTTTTTCTTGTGCCCGACGCTTCGGAAATTATTGGGTAAGTGAAAGTCTTTCTCTTGGTTAAATTAAGGTGTTTGTTTTATCATTTATCTCTTGAGAGTAGGAAAGGATTATGTATCTGGGACGCACTGTTCTCGTTTTAATTTGAGTTCTAAAGATTTTTATTATTATTTTAAATTTTGTTCATTGCGTCATAAAGTGTAAAGTATCTTTGGTAAAGTAATCTTGTTGTTTGTTTTGTATTTGCATTTGGCAAATTATGCAGTGAGTTATGCTATTTTAATGTATTACTAGTTATGCAGCAAATTCTGCTATAACTTGGCGAATAACGCCTGTAATGTTAATTCACATAAAGCAATAGAATGAGAGAAATTATTTCATAGTAAACTCATGTTATAATGTTAGTTTATATTTTCTAATTTTGGAGTTAAAAGGTAAAAATCGCGTTCTGGGATGGGAACCATTTGTTTTGTGATTTCTGTTATCTACAGAAATATGTTTGGTGTTGCAGAAAAATATATTGATGCTGTATTGATCCTGTATATTGTTCCTGTGTATGGATTAATCCTGGTTGCTGTATACATATTGGTCGCCATATAGTTGTCCTGGTCATGTAGATTCTGCCAAGGAGATTTTGTTGGAGATGCAAAGAAGAATGGCTGGACCTTACAATATCCGGGATTGATCGAAATATATTCACCCAAAATTCCGTCGAGAAGAATCTTACTATCGGGGAAGTAAAAATTGTATTTGTTATTTTTTTAATTGAAATTAATCTTCTTTGAATAATGGTGTAATTTTAAATTTTGTTAATTATTTTAAAGTGTTGCTGGATCCACAACTTAGCTTCCATTCTATATATATTATATAAATTTGATTTTATTAAGTAAATTCTTCTTTAGTCAACAGCATAAAAGTATTAATTATTTTTATTTATTTCCCAAAGTGGCCCTTATAGACTTTCTCTGTTGTAATCTCATCTCTGGGAATTCTTACCTCCTGGAATGAAAGTTCTGAACCAATTTAAAAGGTGATTTAGGGCGCAGACGGTTCAGTAAAAGTTTTCCAATAATAATTAACATTTTTTTTAAATATTTACCTCCTTAGATCTTACCACTTTGGGAATTTTATGTAAGTTAATTAATATAAATTTTTGTATATGTGATTATGTGTTGATCTTTTATTTTAATGTTTCAGAAAAAAAGAGCTGTAATCTCTCCTCCTATTGCATATTGAGAGATCAGTGTGAATTGAGATCATGGCAAGCTTGTGTGTGACAGTTTATCGCCCTGCTGTCCTTGTTGAGTTCTGGGTTTGTTACCGGATTGTATTTGGTCAGTCATATATTTTAATATTTTGTTTATCTATTTTAAATTGTGCCTGATGGTGAAGTGTCAGTGTTAGATTTGAGGTTAGAATTTTGTTTTTGTATTTGTTTACTCTGTAACATTTTATTTAATGTTACTTAATTTAATTATTAATTTTTCCTTTTTCTGTCTTGTTGCATTTAAATTTTCGTTATCTTTTGATGTCGCCGTAATCCGTTATCTCGTTATCGATTTGCATTTCATTCTGTCTTTGTACTGCCGACTGCTGTTATCTGTATCTGTCGTGTCGGATCCGTTTCTTCCTGCTTTTCATGTTCTTGGGTGCATGTCTAGCGGGATGGAGGGGGTCGGTGACGTCAGAACCGAGGTTTCTTTTTGAGTAATTTGATTTTCTCGCTCTCTCTTAGCAATTGGTCAGGAAGATGTACGGTTCTTAAAAATAGTATGTGCCGTAAAATATTTTTAAGTTTTTTTTCGGGGCGTAGTTATGCTGTTGTTTGACTAATTGCTATCCCGTTTTTACGGTAAGTTTTTTTCTTTCTTTTGCTTGTAGTTAAAACCCATTGAAGCCGAAAATGTTTTTTTTTTATTTTTGTAAATTTTTTAAACCCTTTGGGTAATTTAAATTTTCCAAATTTTAAACTTAATGCTTTTCTTAAAGTTTGCTATTAAATTTTTTTTAATTTTTTGCTGTGCTGGTGGGGTTTACCTACTTTTTTTATCTTTTGTTTGTCTTTTGCGGAGGCCCTCATTTTTCTAAGTCCTGGTTTTTTTGCTCTTTGCAGGGACCAGCTTTGGGGTGCAGATTCTTCCAATGCTATACTTGTTTAACTAATCCTTATGATGCGGCATGAAATCCAAAAGGTTAATTTTGGGTTTTCCAACTTTACCTGAAAGCATCGCATTTAATTACTTTAATACTACTCATCTGTAATCCATTTTCTTTGGACAAGATAAAATTTTCCTGCGCCCAAATTTTCGGCAAGCATTAATTTGGATTCTCAAATTTTAAAATGGACACGTCGCCTTTTGCTTAAACTTGTCTCCAGCTAGTTATCTAGCAAAGTTCTTTCGGGATCATCCTTTTTCTTCATATTCTACTCTTCATTCTTTTTTTTTAAAAAATTAAAAATTACTTATTTTTAATTATTACTTATAATATAAAATTATATTATTATTTATTTTGTAAATCATAAAATGACTCTAATTTTTCTCATGTTTGCGAAAGTATGCAATTTTGCATAATCTGGACAAAACATGTTTTGCACCTACCTTATTATCTTAATATTGTATTAAATTTTTTGGCTTTCTATAAATATGGTTTTTAATATTATAAAATAAAATTTTGATATTATTTTGGCAAAATATTGCATAAATGATTATTTTTGTAAAATTAAATTCTGTTACACAAAATTAACTTGTGTTTCGTTTAATGAAACTTATTTTTATTCTTTAATTTTTTTATTTTAAGATCAAAACTTTTGAAGCAAAAGTTTAATCATTTTTTTTTATTTATTTAAATTTTTATAAATCTCTTTCATGAAAAACCAAATCTGATTAATTCTGATATTTATTGATTCATTTTTAATAATTATAATTGTAATACCGAAATGGTCTTATTTATTTAACTTAACGATTTTCTTAAATCGCATTTTCTGGATCCAGTTCTAAGCATGCTAAATTAATTATTGAGCTCATATTATTTAAAATTAAATTTTGGTTATTTAATTATGATAATTTCTATTTAATGCTTGCGTAACTTTGTAATTTTTCTTAATGACTGAACTTAAAATTTAATGTAGCTTATATTTATTAAGGTTACCTAATCTATAAATTTAATTTTATTAAATTTTTCTACTAATCAAAATAATTATTTTGTTAATTTCTTTTCTTTGCACCACATCACCGCAGTCTCCCTTTTTTTGGGGGTGTTTTTTTTTCTTGTCCCCTGTGCCAATTTTGCTCTGGTAGCGATTCTTTGGAGTTCGCGTGAGCAAAAAGGGGTTACAAGAAATTGGTCGCAGAACAGCGTGGTTCTTTTGGGATTCTGCTATTTTCTTTCGCAGATCTTGTTTTATCTGGTTGGCACAGATACTGTTTACTGGTTTTTCCTTGTTCAACCTTTGTTAACTTACTTGTCTTAACTTGTTATACTGCTGTGGTGTGGCAAAAAATTTTTTGTGCTCTATTGTACCGTTTTTGGCTACACTGGATTACCTTTGTTTTTTGATAAAAAAAGGAGTTCTCTTGTATTTTATTTTGGGAAATTTTTTTTTACGATGGCAGCAGTCGATGGTGTAGTCTCCGTGGACTACTTGATGAAGGATGACTTGCTCTTTGAATTGCGATGTAGGGGAGTTAATGTAACCGGTTCTGTTTCCGAATTACGCGTTAAATTGCGAAAAGTTCTCGCTCAGAACTTGGTGGCCGGTCCTGAATTTCTTACTAGTCTTCCTTTGGATAAGGAAATTCAAATGCTTACCCTTAGACTGCATAGTTTCATCGATGAACTAGATAATATTGATGTCCCGATTACCGTTAGGTTCTACAAAGGACTAATCAGCCGATTTTCTTCTGTTGCTAATCGCTTTCATTTAATTAAAACTTTATGTGATGGTGATAAAACTAAATCCGATAAAATTAAAGAATTTGGTGATCATATTTCGAGTTTAGAAAACTCTATACATGCTATGGCAAACATGTGCGTCAAGGAAAATCCTCCTAAACCCGAAATCTCCGCTGTTAATTTATCCTCTAATCCGCATATTCCTAATGCGGTTAATAACGTTTCTGCCTCTTCTAATAATACCTCCAGTTCTTACGGTGCGTCCTCGGCTAACGTTAATTCTTTTGTTTCACTTTATAACAAACTACCGCATCCCGCTGAAAAAGTTTTGTGTAAGTTGCCGATTTGCAACGGTTTCAGCGTGGACGACCTGCTTAAGTTGTTCCGTGTAGGAATTAACCTGCATGAATCTTTTCCTGATATTAGGTCTAGCATCGTGTCGCTATTGTTACCTTATGTGACCAGTCCTTTACGGGATATTTTAATTAAACATACTGTGTCTCAGAATTTTAATGAATTTCATAAAGAAGCTTTTTTAACGTTTATACCGAATAGGCAATTTGTTGAGCTTAAGCAAAATCTTTTCTTTAGAAGTCAGAGTGTGGGTGAAGACTTGCACAAATATATATCCGACATTAAAGAATCTGCGGCTGTTCTTCAATTAGGTCTCGATGAGGCAGATATTGTTAGCAATATTGTTGATGGTCTTTCTCCTGAAACGAGGTCATGTTTAGTCATGAGTAACCGACCTACGAATTTTGCCGAATTAAATTTATTGTGTGTTCAAGTAATGAACACTCTGTTCAACGATAATAGGCGACATAAAATTATTCACGAAAATACTAGTATAATGAACCGAAATCGAAATATAGTGATTTGCAATTATTGCCACAAACCCGGACATATAGTTGCCAATTGTTTTAAAAAGGCAGCTGCGGGAAAAAAAATTTTCCTCTAATAATCATAATAATAATTCCGTTCCAAAAAACTAATTTCTTACGGGGTTGATGAAGTTAGCCTTCCTCGTATTCATTATATTAAGTCTAACTTAACATCTAAGTTGTCTCCTGTTTGCTACCTGTGTCATGCCATAGGTCATTATATATGGAATTGTTCTCGATTTAAATATAGGTCGAACCGTACTACTAGCGTTAAACTTAAGTCATGTGATGATGGTGTGCATAATAATCTTTCTGCGTCTCGTTTCGGCAATAATTATTGTCGATTGATCCGTTGGCCCAAGTCTGTCGATGGTGTAGTGTTGCCTAATCGTAGCAGTATAATTAACGTCTGTCCGGTTAGGAGCCGTCCTCGTGTCAATCTTGTCTTCCATTCTCATGATGTTCTTGCTCTTTTGGATTCTGGATCCGTCAGGTCATTTATGAGTTTAAAAACCTTTAATTCTATTAATGATCGTCGCAATATAAAATGTATTAGAGAATCCGACATTGTGTGTGCTTCTGCTACTAGTTCTAAATTGAATATCACGCATGAAGTTGTTTGTAAAATAAAAATTGATAATTTTTCTTGGAATTTTCCTGTTCTTGTCGCTAGTAACTTAGCCTGTCCATTTATTCTGGGTTCTGATTTTATTATTCATACCGGGCTTGTACTCGACTTGTCTGCATCGTCCTTGCACTTTAAATTCCGCCCGAAATATAAATTAGGTCTGTATTCTGTTTCTTCTTGCAGTATTTCCCCCAGCCATCCTGCTGAAACTTTTGATTCTGATAACTTCGATTGGAAAAAATTGGTTTCTCATTTGAATTCTGAGCAATGTAAACGTGCTGTTGATTTATTCAATAAATTTCCTAATGTCTTAACTAGTAGGCTTGGCCTTACCCATCTTGTCGAGTATAACATCAAATTAGATAATAATGTTCCGGTTAAGTCTAATCCCTATGTATTAGCTCCTCCCAAAATGTTGCTTTTGAGACAGTTAGTTGATAAATTGCTCGAACAAGGGATTATCGAACCTAGCAACTCTTCCTATGCTAGTCCCGCTTTTGTTGTTGCCCGCGACGATCGCAAGCTACGTATGGTGATAGATTACCGCAAATTAAACAAGCATGTTGACATTGAAGCTGTCCCTCTTCCTAATTTACATTCTTGCTTTGATTGGTTCGGAAAGGCTAAATATTTCACGGTTCTTGATCTCAACTCTGCGTATCATCAGATTCCTCTTTCCAAGGAATCCAAACATGTGACTAGTTTTTGCACACCTTGGATGTTGTACTAGTTTACACGCATCCCTTTCGGTTTAGCCACCGGAGGCCAAGTGCTGTCTCGTCTTTTAGACAAAATATTCCACGATGTAAAGTTTAAATACTGTAACACTTATTCTTCGTCGTTACATTTTATTTTAAAAATATTTTGTCCATATCTGCTTCGCCGGTAATGTTTTTCTTACCTCGAGAGGTGGCGGTTACTAGCGGTCCTTTTTCGAACTGGCGTAGGCAGTCAGCTGTTAGGCTTCTGCTACTGCCGAGTATCGTGACCTTCTCTAGTCTGTTCTATAGTTGTTTGGTGCGTTGTACGTTATATAATGCTTTAGTAAAATTATTAATTTTCTCAGTTTTTGGTTAAAACTTGAGACCTTACGTTTACCCAATTATGGTAAGTAATTTTGGTTTTCGTTTTAGCAAGCAAAGCAAACAACTGGAAACTCTATACAGCAGTAAATTTTTGTGTAAAAGAAAAAAAATGTAAAATGGGCGTGGCACCATGCCTTGGTTAATACGTCTCCATTTATTTTTATTTTAATTGCTTATTTTGTCAAGTGTAAAATGGTTTACATTCAGTTTTCTTATGTATTCGTTTAAAATTCATTTATTATTATTAACTTGGTTAATTCGTTAATATTTTTTTATCGTTTTACCTTATAAAAATTGTCTGATTTGCTTGCGTTACTTTGTAAAAAAATTCATCACTAAACGTAACTTATTTTGTAAATTATTTTTCTGAATTTATTTAACTTAAATTTCTTTATCTTGTTTTGGCTTTGATTATGGATTCATTGCTTTATTGTTAAAATTTGGTTATGCGTAAGATTTCTAATCTTACTTGAATTTTGGTTAAAGGGTTCAAGTCAACTCCGAGTTCTATTTCGAAACCAAATACAATTCTAAAGTTGGAATGAGGGAAATCTGTCGATCTTAATTTAACCTACTTATACGCCAACCCAAATATGGAATTTAGGGAATATTTTGGATGCTGTTTGACGAATTCAAAAGCTGAACTCGCTACACCGATCATCTGAAACTTAGTGATTCCTGCCCAATGATGTAATTCTGCGCCGAAGTTTAAGGTTTGGAATCTGTTTCTCAAAAGGATCTCGTCGTTTATGTTATGGAAAAATTCCCGTATGTTAACCTTTATATTTTTATTTAACAAAATCAACTGCGTTTCCAAGTGTATCTACGTCATGTTGGTTCTGGACAGACAACACAATTTAACCAGTCATAGTCAGCTTTAAATTGCGGCGTAATTTCACAAACAGCTACTTAGTTAAAATATTTTTGAAAAATAAATGTTTTTTTGGTTTTCCGATACTAATTTCGTCCGAACTTTTGGACTGTTTGATAATTTTTTGAGTTAATGTATTTATATATTTGGTAAAAGCCACATAATTTAAAACTTGAAGTTTTTGAAATTTAAAATCTTTTATATTTATCTGTAATGTTAATTTTGATCTTCTTGCCTTTAATATTTAACAAATTATTCAATATGATTATTTTTGAAATCCTAATTGTATTAAATTCATATTTTGTTTTGCTACAGGAAATTATAATGGTTATTACATTACGCATGTAGTTACTTAAGGTGTCAAGAATATTTAAAATTTTGCTATAAAAGGGTACCCGTTTAGTATTTGAAATCTGAATTATTTAACTACAGCTAACGTTGGCTTAGGTAGTGCTAATATTATTATAAAATGAAAATTTAATGAATTTTGGTAAAATAAATAAAAATTAAAACTATTTATGGAACGTAACCTTCCTATATTGTTAACTAGATATTTTTCTTGGTTATATTAAACTAAATCTGTGAATTTAATTTAAATTTGTTTCTTGATACTGTGGTAAATGATAAATTTTGAGAAGAGAACTATTTTAACAGATTTGAATTAAATTTATGCTGTTAACTGTGTATTTGTCTTTGACTTCATTTTATGCAACAACAACAACCTTTCTTTGTTCCCTTTTGGCCAAACTGGTCTGTGTGGGTGAAGTTACCTCTGCAGGCGAGAAAAGGGGTTACAATACGTCTTTAATTTCCTAGACGACGTCTTAATATTTTCCGATGATTTCGATACTCATGTCGAACATGTTAATGATATTCTTCTTCGCTTGTCTAAAGCTGGCCTGACCGTGAACCCTGATAAGGTTAAATTCGCGGTTAATGAGGTAGGTTTTCTTGGGCACCTCATTTCTTCGGGTGGCATAAAGGTTAATCCTGAGCGCACTGTCGCCATTTTAAATTTCCCTACCCCTAAAAATGTCAAGGCTGTATCTAGATTTGTTGGTATGGTGAATTTCTTTCGTAAATTCATCCCTAAATTCTCCGAAATTGCCGCTCCGTTGAATGTTCTCCGTGGGAAAAGGAAATCTTTCCGTTGGGGTGATGATGCACAGAAAGCTTTCGATACTCTGAAGAATGCCATAAGCAATCCGCCTGTACTGCGTATCCCGGACTTTGAAAAAGGTTTTATTCTGCAAACCGATGCCAGTTCTTGTACTCTAGGCGCTGTCTTACTACAAGAGATAGACGGTTCTCGCCAACCTGTGGCTTATGCCTCTAGGAGTTTAACTCTTCAGGAAAGAAAAGGTTCCGCCTATGAATTAGAATGTCTTGCCGTTGTGTATGGTATGGAGAAGTTTAGGCCGTACCTCGAACACCGTGAATTCGCTTTAGAAACTGATAATCAGGCTTTGTCCTGGCTATTGGCACACCCTAGATCTTTGGGAAAGTTGGGGCGTTGGATAGCGAAGATCATGTCTATGAAGTTTACCGTCACTCATATCAAAGGCACCCAGAACGTTATCGCCGATACTCTCTCCAGGATGTTTGAAGAAAATGAAGTCGTTGATGTCGAGAATGATATCGAATGTTTCCCTATTCTTAATAATTTCCCCTTAGCCTTTCTGATATCTCGTCTCATCAAAGTAAGGACCCCGAGTTGCTGGCTATTAGTTCCTCTTTAAAGGACGGTGTTCCCTCATCTAAATATTTCCTTTCTAAGGGCGTTTTGTGTATTAAACCCTTAGGTCGTTTCCCTTCCCGTGTTGTTCTTCCGTCTGTTTTGGTGGACATGGTATTTTCGTATTTTCACAATTCCCTGTTGGGTGGACACTTAGGTTTCGTTAAAACCCGCGAGAACATATCTCAATATTTTTATTGGCCTTCCATGTCCAAGGATATTGAACACCATATAAAGTCCTGCACCATATGTGCTGTTAGTAAACCGTCCCGCAATACAAAAATTGGTCTGTTGGCTTCTACTGTTCCTACTCGCCCTTTCCATGTTTTCCACATCGACTACGTCGGCCCCTTACCTCGTACTCGCTGCGGTTATCGTTATATTCTTGTTATCGTTGATTCCTTCTCTAAATTTACCTGGCTCTGTCCTGTTCGCGACGCCACCTCCGCTAATACTATTAAAGCCCTTAAGGATTGTGTCTTTCAAGGTTTTGGTTTTCCCGATGTTATTATCTCTGACAACGCTAGCTGTTTCACTTCTCATCTTTTTAGGAATTTTCTCTTTTCTCTTGGCATTAAATTCGCCACCCTGTCCCCTTATCATCCCCAACCTTCGAACGCCGAAAGATTCAATCGTAATCTCAAGGCTGCACTTATTGCTTTCCACTCAGATTCTCAGACCAATTGGGATCAGTCTCTTACTTGGCTGCAACTTGCTTTTAACTATTCCTATCATGATTCAATCAAGACTTCTCCATTCAACATTATTTTTAAACTCCTTCCTTCTTGTCCTTTATCCAATCTTTGGAAAATCAACGATTTGCTGCCTCAAGATGCTAGTACAGTTGCAGAAGTATGGAAAAGTGCTAAAGATAACCTAGTTAAAGCCAGAAAGCGCTTTGCTCAAAATTATAACAAGGGAAGAAAGGAGAACGAATTCAAGATTGGTGACTTGGTCTGGTGTCTCAAGCACAATTTCAGCTCTGGTATCAACAAACAATCAGCGAAGCTTATGACGCGCTGGTTTGGTCCCTTTTGCATTTTGAAATTCCTAACCCCCGTTACTGTTGAGTTAGCTCTTCCTGATAGTACTGTAATATGAGACACGTATACACACAAACACCCATACACACGTAAACTCACACAAAATTAAACACATTCACACACAAACGTAAACACACAACCCTTAATTTACACCTCAAAATAAACACATATATCAGATGATTTACCACCTACAGATGTGAGAATAAAAAGAAAAAGATAAAATAAAAAAAACTCAAAATAATTAACTCAAAATAATAAAAAGGGATTGTTGACCATTCAATTTTAAAACCTTTTAAGAAACAAGACGTGTTTACAACTTTTAAATAAAAGGATTCAAATATATAAAATAATTTTCATCAAGAGATACTTTAACAATTTCAAGAAGATTCAGTTCAAGAAGATTTCAACTGCTTTTAAATATTTTAAAAAATTTTAAAGTTTTTAACAATTTTAAAAATTTTTAGATTTGTTTTTTTTAAGAATTTTAAAATAAACAAACATTGAATTTTGAAACATTAAAACATTTGATTTTAATTATAAATATTCAGTACAAAATGGTGCCGTGACCAGGATATACATCAAAACAATAATAAAAGTAATACAAGACATCACAGAACACAAACAAGAAAAAAGGAAAGAAAGAGAGAAATCAAAATATATAGATCTTCTAAAATTACAAAAGCTAAAATTGAAAGTATAAACAACTCACATCTGAAAGGTATACCAACGTTAACCGGTAAGTCATCTGTTACATACACATAACTAATCAATACAAACAAACAAAACAACCTTGACCGTAAAAGACAATTAGAAACATGGATGGACAAATAGCACTGATTCTCGACCCTACTAAACTAGACGAAAACAACCTTAACTTCCAACTTAGAATACGGAAAAGCATCACAACGGGAAACGTCAGACAAAAACGACAAAGATTACAAAAATTATTAGATAACGGACGACAAATCGACCTCAATACACTACATAGATTTGACATTGACAAACAACTAACAGATTGTCAAAATTATTTAGTAAGGTTAAGAAATGCCGAAAATTTGAATGATTTAGAAAAATACAACGCCGAAATTTTTGACGATCGACTTAACAAAATTTTAACATTTGTATTACCCAATAAACCAGATAAAGTCGTAGGCTTTCAAAATTTAAGAGAGGAGCTTGATATTTGGAAGGTAAATGAGTTACGTAATATCGAAGTTAGACCCAATTTAGAACAAAATTTAAATCCTGAAGAGGCATATTTAAATAATAATCCCTTACCGGATCAACGACAAGAGATCCTTAATTATGATCAAATTAACCTTATACATCATCCAGTAATACAAAATCCTGTTATTAGAAATGATGTTCCTGGCATTGTAATACCAAATGCAGTAGGTAACAATAATCCCTTGTGTTTCCAACGTGAATTGAACTTTAATTGGACAAAAATTGCAAATCCAATAGAAAACGAATTAAAACAGTTAACTATCGCTGATGGACGCGACATTGACACATTAGTACGAAATATCAAAATTATTAAACAGATACAGAAACGTTAAACAGTTGATTTACCCCTGGTTGTTAACTCCGTTTATGGCTGGTTTCACCGAACAAATCTTTGAAAACTCTATTACGAATAACCATAATTTCGATCAATTTCATCGAGATTTAGTAAATAAATTAATTACGCCAAAAATGAAAGAAATATTAAAATTAAAATTATTGTATCGAAATCAGTCACAAACGGAGACTCTTGCGGAATACATGAAAGAAATTTTAGAGAATCACGATGTATTAAGACTAGATTTAACAGAAGGTGAGCTAATTAATGTGATTTTGACCGGTTTAAATGAAATATATGCCACGCACATAGGCATAATTGGTAAACCTAATAATTTACAGGACTTTAATAAACTAGATGCTTATGTTTACGAAAGAGTTTATGCCAGAACTCTTAATGATCTTGGTTTATCAAATATGAATACTACAGACACCCTAAATACAACAAATACCGTGGTCCCTATTCAGATTAAACAAAATACCTTAAAAGAAACAAAATTTAACAACACCAGATCTCAAACATCGCTCACAACACTGAAGTGTTTTTATTGTAATAAATTGGGACACATTAAAAGAAATTGTAAACTTTGGCAACAAAAAGACAATTACCGTATTTAAAAAAACTTACATAAGTACGAACAACATAAACATATGGTACGTACTTGTGAAAGTAATGTAAACAAACATTTAAAAATAGGTAAACAAAAGTTAAGCGGTAATTACGCGCTGAAGGCTTTAGAAATAAAAATTAAAAATTATATTTTTAACGCTCTTATTGATTGTGGTTCAACCCATAATATATTAGTCAAAAAAGTACAATCTTTTAAAAAATAAAAATGCGATTATAAAGGAGGAAAACTTTAATGCTATTTGTCTTACAGCTGACAGGTTTCCTTTACAAATAAACAAACAAGTTTGGGTCAAAATTACATTAAGAAATATATCGTGGAAAATGAATTTTAAAGTTTTGACGAAAGTACAGCATAATATCATATTAGGCATACATTTTCTTAAAACAACGCGTGCTGTATTCAATGCAATGAAATCGGTAATAACCTTTGAATGGTTAAAAAATCAAAATTTTTATTTAACGGATATACATTCAGATCAGATTAATAATGTCGAGCAATCTAATTATATCAAAAATAAAATCATTAATTTATGCAAAGAATTCCCAGATGTACTTACTACTAAACTAGGATGTACAGATGTATTGAAATACGACATTAAACTCAAAAATAATGAGATAATAAAATCGAGACCATATCCGTTAAACCCTATAAAAACACTTCAGATGAAACATCAGATAGATAAATTATTGAAAGATAATGTGATATGAGAGAGTGTTTCACCTTATTCGTCCCCAGCGTTCCTAATTCCAAAACCCAATGGTACGAGTCGTTTGGTCGTAGACTATCGCTCAGTTAATTTAGTAATTGACTCAGAAGCGCAACCTTTACCTAACATAAACCATGCCTTTCAATGGTTTTCAGGTGCGCGATGGTTTAGCACGCTGGATTTAGCTCAAGCGTACCATCAAATACCATTGACACCCAAATCACGCCAAATCACCGCATTTTGTGTTCCGGATGGTTTATACGAGTACGAAAGATTACCTTTCGGTTTATCAACAGGAGCACAAGTTCTGACACGCCTCATGAACACAATATTTAAGGACGTTAAGTACAAATTTGTGTTCAATTATATGGATGACATATTAATATACTCCAAAAGTTTTCCGGAACACCTAAAGCACATTAGAATAGTACTATCGATTCTACGAAAAGCCGGCATTACTGTTAATCCCGATAAAGTGACGTTCGCAGTAAACGAGATCCCATTCCTTGGACATACCTTATCTTATAAAGGAGTTTCTATAGATTTAACTAGGACACAGAAAATTTTGGAGTATCCTGAACCCAAATCGGTGAAACAAGTGCATCGGTACTGTGGCATGATTAACTACTTTTCTAAATTTATAAAAAATTACGCCGATCGAATCGAACCCCTAAATAAATTGCGTCGTAAAAACACCCAGTTTATCTGGGGAGACTCACAGAAAACTGCGTTTGAAGATCTCAAACTGGCAATTGCCAATCCCCCGGTACTGGCAATACCGGATTTCTCCAAAACTTTCATTTTACAGACAGATGCGTCGGATACAGGTCTAGGAGCCGTACTGCTTCAGGAACATGAAGGGTCTCGACGACCCATAGCGTACGCGTCTAAGACGTTGACGGAGGCCGAAAGGAAGTTTTCTGCGTATGAACGAGAGTGCCTTGCAGTCGTTTTTGCGACAGAACGTTTTCAAACTTACTTGGCACATTGTGAATTCCTTTTAGAAACCGACAACCAAGCATTAGCCTGGCTTCTTTCCAGACCTAAACAGTTAGGCAGATTAGCTAAGTGGGTGCTCAGATTGTCTGTTTTTAAGTTCAAAATTAATCACATTCGTCGTTCCGATAATAACGTTGCTGATGCGTTATCGCGAATGTACAGTTCCACTAGTCAAGAGACCGCGAAGGATATATCTTATATCAACGCTTTATTGTCACAGTTTCCTTTATCTTTTACGGACATAAGGAAACATCAAGAACAGGATACCTTTATCCTCCAACAAAAACGCAAGATGGATAAAAAATTTTGTTTATCGAAAGGAGTGCTCTGTCTAAAAGACAGAAACAACAAACCCATCAAAATAGTCTTCTCTAACTCTTTAAAAGACTTGGTGTTCAGATATTTCCATCATTCTGAAATAGGTGGACACTTGGGTGTCGCTAAAACAATACACAAAATAACGCGACGTTTTTACTGGCAAGATATATATAAAGAAATTCCTTTAAAAGTGAATGCTTGTACAACTTGTCAGTGAAGCAAACCTGGAATGAATTACAAATGGGGAAATCTCAGTTCCAGGGTTCCAACAACACCATTTGATACACTGTTTATTGATACCGTAGGCAGCCTACCAAAAACCAACCAAGGGTATAAATATATACTAGTTGTGGTAGACAGCTTTTCAAAATTTACATGGTTAGCTCCATTAAAAAATACGCATACGTCTTCAATTATAGAAGAATTAAAACGTATCTTTCAAAATTATTCCATCCCGCGACTAATCGTCACAGATAATGCCAAAACATTCAATTCAACAATTTTTAAACACTTTTGTTTCAACCTAGGCATTAAAAGGACCACACTCTCTCCTTATCACCCACAACCATCTCACGCCGAACGATTAAACAGAAATCTCCGGTCTATTCTTATTGCGTATCACGCAACTACACAAACGACCTGGAATAAATCCCTCTTTTGGTTTCAGTTGGCTTTTAATATGGCACAACATACCGCTCACAGTGGATGTCCGTTCGACATATTACATAATTTTACAGCTCAAACACCTTTAGATAGAGCGTGGAATATCCAAGACATCCTTCATAGGAATCCTGTACGTTCGAGTAATGTGATGAGTACAATTAGACGACAACTAATTAAATCTCATCATGATATGGCGCGTAAATATAATGCTACGCGTCATCCTAATCCGTTTTCGGTGGGAGATAAAGTTTTGCTTAAGACTCATCCCGTAAGTTCGAAACGGAAAAATGTTTGTGCAAAAATGGCATACCGATGGTCGGAACCATTTTCTATTATAGGCTTCTCCACACCAGTTACAGCCTTAATCCGTAAGACTGTTGGGGGAGAAATAACCAAAGAGCATATATCTAATCTTAAAAAGGTTACATAATTCGCTATGCTCAGAAATATTCTTAAGTGACGTACGTTGCGACCCTCGAGCTTGAGATGATTGTAATAAGTATGTATCTGATGTTTGCATGATGTGTAGATGTATTATAAAATGGGCCCTGAATGAACGAAACATACCGTCTCAGGCCGACAACTGCTAAGTATTCGTATTCCTTTTTAACATTTAAGCATTCACCCCTTTTCTTTTCACTTCTCTATTCCCCCCCCCCCGGGGGAGGGGAAGAATGTAATATGAGACACGTATACACACAAACACCCATACACACGTAAACTCACACAAAATTAAACACATTCACACACAAACGTAAACACACAACCCTTAATTTACACCTCAAAATAAACACATATATCAGATGATTTACCACCTACAGATGTGAGAATAAAAAGAAAAAGATAAAATAAAAAAAACTCAAAATAATTAACTCAAAATAATAAAAAGGGATTGTTGACCATTCAATTTTAAAACCTTTTAAGAAACAAGACGTGTTTACAACTTTTAAATAAAAGGATTCAAATATATAAAATAATTTTCATCAAGAGATACTTTAACAATTTCAAGAAGATTCAGTTCAAGAAGATTTCAACAGCTTTTAAATATTTTAAAAAATTTTAAAGTTTTTAACAATTTTAAAAATTTTTAGATTTGTTTTTTTTAAGAATTTTAAAATAAACAAACATTGAATTTTGAAACATTAAAACATTTGATTTTAATTATAAATATTCAGTACAGTACTACGTGTGTACGAAAAGCACATGTTTCGCAACTTAAGGTTGCTTACGGTCCTGTCCGACATTCGGATTTGTCTGTTCCCTGCGATGTCGACGTTCCCGATGATGTTTTGGACGTTTCTCTTGATAAACCTTGTCCTGTTTTGGTTTAGATTTTGTCTTTTCCTATTGTGTCTTGGATTTGGTTTTTTTTCCTTTTCCTTCTGGTCGACCCTTATGTTTCTCTGTTGAGAAATTTTTTTGACATCCTTGAGATGTTGTTTGTGTCCCTTGCCTGGATTTGTCCTCTTTTATGGTCTTTGCACCTAAATTTTGCGCGCTTTTGGGTTTGTTTTCCCTTGCGCTTTTGGGGTTTGGTCGGGGAGACGTCTCCGTACCCTTTCCCTTTTGGAGATCTTTGATCTCTCGGCCTGTGTAGCCTTTTGGGGGATTCTCCTCCCCTTTTGGACATAGCGAGTCCTTTCTTTTCTCGTTTAGGCTAGTTTCCTGTTGTTTTAGGTTGGTTTCGTTTTAATTTTAGATTTTGGTTGTGGTATGGTGTTGGAGGTGCTGTGTTTGTTACGTCTTCCCTTAGTTGGGCGGGTGTGCCAAATACTGTCACCATGGACTTGGGAAGTCTCCTTGCTTTTCCAATCGCTTCCCTTAGCTGGGCGGTTGTTGGACGAATGGGGAACACTTTTCAGTCCGTTTTGTTAGTGTCGGTCACGCGAGGGAGATGACCCTAACTACTCCCGTGGGGTTTTTTGGGGGGTACTTATCAGTCGCGCTTGGGGTCGACTTTAAACTCCCCTTTCTTCGGTCTCGTCTCGGCTGGGGCAAACAAGACCAATTCTTGGTTTTGTTTGTTCTTGGCGGGGGGAGCCTGTAACATTTTATTTAATGTTACTTAATTTAATTATTAATTTTTCCTTTTTCTGTCTTGTTGCATTTAAATTTTCGTTATCTTTTGATGTCGCCGTAATCCGTTATCTCGTTATCGATTTGCATTTCATTCTGTCTTTGTACTGCCGACTGCTGTTATCTGTATCTGTCGTGTCGGATCCGTTTCTTCCTGCTTTTCATGTTCTTGGGTACATGTCTAGCGGGATGGAGGGGGTCGGTGACGTCAGAACCGAGGTTTCTTTTTGAGTAATTTGATTTTCTCGCTCTCTCTTAGCAATTGGTCAGGAAGATGTACGGTTCTTAAAATAGTATGTGCCGTAAAATATTTTTAAGTTTTTTTTCGGGGCGTAGTTATGCTGCTGTTTGACTAATTGCTATCCCGTTTTTACGGTAAGTTTTTTTTCTTTCTTTTGCTTGTAGTTAAAACCCATTGAAGCCGAAAATGTTTTTTTTTTATTTTTGTAAATTTTTTAAACCCTTTGGGTAATTTAAATTTTCCAAATTTTAAACTTAATGCTTTTCTTAAAGTTTGCTATTAAATTTTTTTTAATTTTTTGCTGTGCTGGTGGGGTTTACCTACTTTTTTTATCTTTTGTTTGTCTTTTGCGGAGGCCCTCATTTTTCTAAGTCCTGGTTTTTTTGCTCTTTGCAGGGACCAGCTTTGGGGTGCAGATTCTTCCAATGCTATACTTGTTTAACTAATCCTTATGATGCGGCATGAAATCCAAAAGGTTAATTTTGGGTTTTCCAACTTTACCTGAAAGCATCGCATTTAATTACTTTAATACTACTCATCTGTAATCCATTTTCTTTGGACAAGATAAAATTTTCCTGCGCCCAAATTTTCGGCAAGCATTAATTTGGATTCTCAAATTTTAAAATGGACACGTCGCCTTTTGCTTAAACTTGTCTCCAGCTAGTTATCTAGCAAAGTTCTTTCGGGATCATCCTTTTTCTTCATATTCTACTCTTCATTCTTTTTTAAAAAAAAAATTAAAAAATTACTTATTTTTAATTATTACTTATAAAATAAAATTATATTATTATTTATTTTGTAAATCATAAAATGACTCTAATATTTCTCATGTCTGCGAAAGTATGCAATTTTGCATAATCTGGACAAAACATGTTTTGCACCTACCTTATTATCTTAATATTGTATTAAATTTTTTGGCTTTCTATAAATATGTTTCTTTAATATTATAAAATAAAATTTTGATATTATTTTGGCAAAATATTGCATAAATGATTATTTTTGTAAAATTAAATTCTGTTGCACAAAATTAACTTGTGTTTCGTTTAATGAAACTTATTTTTCTTCTTAAATTTTTTTATTTTAAGATCAAAACTTTTGAAGCAAGTGTTTAATCATTTTTTTTATTTATTTAAATTTTTATAAATCTCTTTCATGAGAACCAAATCTGATTAATTCTGATATTTATTGATTCATTTTTAATAATTATAATTGTAATACCGAAATGGTCTTGTTTATTTAACTTAACGATTTTCTTAA
Organism: Catonia carolina; assembly: GCA_035578175.1. Classification (NCBI taxonomy): domain Eukaryota; kingdom Metazoa; phylum Arthropoda; class Insecta; order Hemiptera; family Achilidae; genus Catonia; species Catonia carolina. The sequence continues at coordinate 10,649,228 of JAQMRL010000004.1, forward strand.
ATCGCATTTTCTGGATCCAGTTCTAAGCATGCTAAATTAATTATTGAGCTCATATTATTTAAAATTAAATTTTGGTTATTTAATTATGACAATTTCTATTTAATGCTTGCGTAACTTTGTAATTTTTCTTAATGACTGAACTTAAAATTTAATGTAGCTTATATTTATTAAGGTTACCTAATCTATAAATTTAATTTTATTAAATTTTTCTACTAATCAAAATAATTATTTTGTTAATTTCTTTTCTTTGCACCACATCACCGCAGTCTCCCTTTTTTTGGGGGTGTTTTTTTTTTCTTGTCCCCTGTGCCAATTTTGCTCTGGTAGCGATTCTTTGGAGTTCGCGTGAGCAAAAAGGGTTTACAACTTAGTGATTTGCTGGTTTTTAAATTTGGTGTTGTAGTAAATTTTGGTAAAGTAAACTTGGAGCTGTGGTCAGTTATAGAGAACGTAGATTTTTTTTTAAGGTTAGTTTGTGGTTGGTCAATGTTAAAGTTTTTTTTTTGTGTGTGTAGGCTAAGCATTACAAAGGATGTAATGATTTTCTTAGCATAAAGTTGGTGGTGATTAGCGAAAGGCTAATTTTGATTATAAAGTAATCAAAAGTTTTTTTTTGTGGTGTCAAGTTAAGTGATGGTTAATCCGGAGTGTTGAGGTTTATCCGGAGTGTTGAGGTTTATCCGGAGTGTTGTGCTAGTCTGGGAAAAGTTAGGTTAATTGAGTATCTTTCTTTAGCTAGGTGGATTTCTCAATCGTGTCTCCTTAGTTTATAACTCTTTCTTTAGCTAGGTGGTGTTTGAACTTGAGTTTCACTTTATAGGAGATAGTGTCCGCTGACATTATCCCTTTTTAATTATTTTGATTAGGATTGTTTCTCGTAAGAGAGTCCTTTTCGGTTTTCTTTTATTGTGAAGTTTCCCAGATGACCTGCGTTATATATATTTGTGGAGGTTATAATGTGAAAACAACATAAAAGGTTATGTTGAGTTGTGTTATTGAAGTTTTGTGTTATTGAAGTGTTGTGGTGTTTAAGGCTTGTCTACGAGGGTAGCTCAGAGCAAAGTGGAGTTACAGACGTGTAACTAGATCCTTAGAGGGGATTGTTTTTTTTTTAACTAAGTTACTTTGAAGTAATTAGTGTTGTGGAGGTGTTTTGATTGACCTAACCTATTTCTACGTTTGTTAACGGACTGTTTTGGCTGTTCCATTGTTTAGCTTGAGGTGATGTTGCTATTTTCTGCTTTAGTGAAGTGGTTATCTAATTCTTTTGTTGGTTATTGGAGATTTGTTGTTAAATTTGTAACTGGTTTTTGTAGGTTATCTTATGTGTTAGCTTTTGTTTTGATTTGTAAAGTTTTAAGGTTGTGTAGTGGTGTTATTGATCCAGTAATGTTTTTCAAGTACAGTAATTCTGTTAGTTTGTTGTTGATGTAAAGTTTAAGTAAAGGTTAAAGTTGTTTTAAAGGTGATTTTGATTAAACTAATTAGTGAAGTTTATGTTTTGAAATCTGGCATTTTTAACTTTGTATTTTGGTAACGACCCGTTTTGTGAAAAGTGAATTTAGTTAATTCTACTAATGATTAAAGTGTTTTCTTGATAATTTTGATTTGTTGGGTAAAGTTTTAGTCATGAAAATTTTCTTATAGTTTTGTAAAAGTGAGGTTATGATTTAAACTAGTTAGTGTAATCTGTTGGTCATTTGGTTTTTCAAATTGTTGGTTAAGTACAGTATAGATTGGTTTAAAGTGTAGTTGAGTGAAGGTCTTTTGATAAATAGTTTTGATTCTTAGTATATTTTCTGTGAAGGTGATTAAATTTGAACCGCTGTGTTAGGTGTGAACTGGTAAATTGTTAAAGTTTTTTTAAATTAGTATATTGATTTTAAAGTTTGTTAGTTGGTGGTGTTTTAACTATGTTGAAAGTGTTTCAAAATTCTTATATGGTGTTGATATATTAATGGTACAGTTGTTCTGAATGGATTCCAAAATTTTAATTTGATTAAATTTAAATTTTTATGAGTTTCTTTTGTGTCCCTTTTAAAATTTTGTTTATTGGTGATTATAGTTTTCTAGATTCGCATTCTTGTAGCCAGTTTTTTTTATTGATTTAAGGTAGAATGTTTTGGTAATTTTGTCAAAAATATTTTAAGGTTATGTTTGTTTGTTTACATTGCGGTCATGTTTAACCTATGGTGGTTCAATTGACTTGGAACTTGTGTTGAATGGTTGCCCAGTTTGTTTTAATTATTGTAATTGTTTGATAATTAAATTAGCGTTATTAGTTTTTCTATCTTGTGTTCTAAATTTTGATTTTGTAGATTTAAATCTTTGTAAATTATCTTGTGAATTTAAAATTTAAATTTTTTAGTTTGTTTAGTTTTGGTGTTTATATTTACATTCTGATAGTCAGTTGTGATTTAACCTGGTTAACTCTTTTAAGATATTGTTATAAATCGTTGAACTAAGTTGTTTTATTTTGATTGAATTTGAAAATTTATGTTTTGTTTACTTTGCAATTACTGTGACCTAGTTTTGAGTAGTTGACTTTGGACTTATTGCTTTATGCTCGTCTAGTTAAACCTTGTGGTGGATTATGTGGTGACTTTTAGGCATTAAATGTTTTTTTAAAATTTTTGTTAGTTTGGAGTTGTAAAATTTATCCCTTGACTATGTACAAAATTAGGTGATTGTCGTGCATTTTGAGGTTAGGTTGATTGGATTCCTGTCTTATCTCTTGTGATGTTGATGTCTGTTTTTTTTGTTGTTCAAAATTTTTTTTGCAGAATATGTCTGAGTTTCCGAGGGAGAGAGTAACGTTTATAAGTAGTTTTTCTAAATTTAATTTTATTTCCTTAATTTTATATTTCATTATTTTATTCCTCGAATACTTAATTCTATAATATAGAAGATTCTCTTTTGGTAATTTCTGTATTTCTTTCAAAATGCATTCGACCCTGTGGTCAAGTTATATTTTTTCTTTGTTCAGTGGATATTGTAGTAGTGAATTTTATATTTCTTTTGTGTGCGGGTATGGAATATGTTCCACCCCTCCCATCCTGCTTCTGTTTGAGGTCATCTACATCTTGGGGTGTGTACGTGATGTTTTAGCAGTAGTCAAAAATCGGATGATCGCTAGAAGTGCTGTGATTGGTCAGTTAATATCGCGTGACTTCCATACAGCTCCGGTTGGGGGATGTCTGGTTGTTCGTTCGACCTGTTGTATCCTGACGGTTAAACGATGCGGAAGCGTAAGATGTTGGTTTAGTGCCTACTAAGGCAAAATCAAGCGGTATCACCATGTTTAATTAGTTTTGTTATATTCAGTAAAAGTATTTTTAGTATGTTCATTTAGTTTCGTTTTTCAAGTGCTGTTGGCGAATTATTTTAAAGTTATTCACCGTTATGTAAAGTTTAGTCGTGTCCTTCCTTTGTTTTTTCTTGTGCCCGACGCTTCGGAAATTATTGGGTAAGTGAAAGTCTTTCTCTTGGTTAAATTAAGGTGTTTGTTTTATCATTTATCTCTTGAGAGTAGGAAAGGATTATGTATCTGGGACGCACTGATCTCGTGTTAATTTGAGTTCTAAAGATTTTTATTATTATTTTAAATTTTGTTAATTGCGTCATAAAGTGTAAAGTATCTTTGGTAGAGTAATCTTGTTGTTTGTTTTGTATTTGCATTTGGCAAATTATGCAGTGAGTTATGCTATTTTAATGTATAACTAGTTATGCAGCAAATTCTGCTATAACTTGGCGAATAACGCCTGTAATGTTAATTCACATAAAGCAATAGAATGAGAGAAATTATTTCATAGTAAACTCATGTTATAATGTTAGTTTATATTTTCTAATTTTGGAGTTAAAAGGTAAAAATCGCGTTCTGGGATGGGAACCATTTGTTTTGTGATTTCTGTTATCTACAGAAATATGTTTGGTGTTGCAGAAAAATATATTGATGCTGTATTGATCCTGTATATTGTTCCTGTGTATGGATTAATCCTGGTTGCTGTATATATATTGGTCGCCATATAGTTGTCCTGGTCATGTAGATTCTGCCTAGGAGATTTTGTTGGAGATGCAAAGAAGAATGGCTGGACCTTACAATATCCTGGATTGATCGAAATATATTCACCCAAAATTCCGTCGAGAAGAATCTTATTATCGGGGAAGTAAAAATTGTATTTGTTATTTTTTTAATTGAAATTAATCTTCTTTGAATAATGGTGTAATTTATAAATTTTGTTAATTATTTTAAAGTGTTGCTGGAGCCACAACTTAGCTTCCATTCTATGTATATTATTTAAATTTGATTTTATTACGTAAATTCTTTTTTAGTCAACAGCATAAAAGTTTTAATTATTTTTATTTATTTCCCAAAGTGGCTCTTATAGACTTTATCTGTTGTAATCTCATCTCTGGGAATTCTTACCTCCTGGAATGAAAGTTCTGAACCAATTTAAAAGGTGATTTAGGGCGCAGACGGTTCAAGAATAACTTATCTCAACTTTATATTAGCATGAATGCTTACTTTTCTGTAAAAAGACTCTTATTTTCTAAGCACTGTACAAAAATAACAACAAACCAACAAGGTTGCATATGCTGGTATGAATCCTTACCACATTCATGTAGCTCATGAGCCAAATGGTCGCTGCGCACTAATTTCAAAATTATGATAACCTACTTACCAGAAAACATCTATAAAACCATAGAATGCCAATAGGGTTCAACTGCATAGCTTATTCTTGAAAAAAATTACCTTATTGCCAGTGGTAAGTGTACCAAAGACCCTATAAAGGTTTAACCATACTTTTTCTGTCAGTAAGGAAGAAAATGATAAACCACCTTACACGTCGTTTTACTTAGTAAAACCTCTAAAGGTTTAAACCAGCCTTTCAACTAATGACCTAACGACAGGGAAGAAACGTATTATTTGCATGTTGATTTTTCGAAATCTAGTTTTTGTACGAAATACAAGTTACCAGGCCATCTAAAAAAAGCATTGTTAGCGATTGGTTTGTGTGAACAAAATACCTGAAAAACAGACTAGCGTACGAAATTAAAATTTAAAACTTACAACCTACGACTAGAGGACCTGACACAAATTTTTTTATGAAATCGGTTAACCCTTTAAAGGGCAGTACTACGGGGGAAAATATACAAGTTGCAAACTGTTAAATTTTGTTTTATAGGGACTTGAATAATGTATTTCTACTGCCAGAACAGTAAGATATTTCTTTTTTTATGTTAAGCCCTAGTACTTACTAGGGCATCGTTTGTGCAAGTTTATTGAAATGGGAACTTCTTATTAGCATGAATGCTTGCTTTCCCATAAAAAACTCGAATTTTCTAAGCACTGTACAAAAGTAACAATACAACATGGTTGCGTACGCTGGTATGAATCCTTACCACATTCGTGGAACTTTTGAAGTAAGTGGTTGCTGCGCACTAATTTTAAAATGTGGATAGCCTACCTAATAAGAGAATATCTATAAAGCCATAGAATTTCAATAGGGTTCAACTGCATAGCTTATTCTTCAAAAAGAAATCAACCTTATTGCCAGTGGTAAGTATACTTACCACAGACCTATAAAAGATTAACAGCATGCCGGGCCCTCCGAAAAGCTTCTAATTTCCAGCCTGCAAATGACACAGGGTCTGGCCGTATAGAGGACAACTGGGACTTTCCTTTACTACATATTCATAAAGAGCAAGAGAAAATAAAAAATCTGGTGTGAAAAACTCACACAACTTTCTCTTGCCAACGCAAAATAAGGACCAATATAACCTAACAATAGTAATAAAACATTAAAAATAAACTAACCTCAAAAAACATAACCTTATTTTATCATGACTAAATAACGAAAAATGAAAATCAACCGCAATTTAGCTTAAAAATACGGAAATCACTTTTTCACCCTAAACTAAGGCTCTGTAGAGACAAATACTATAAATAAAAGTTGTAGATCTTTTAATTTCCTATAAATTTGATTATGTACTCTTTTGTGGTAAAATGCATACTAAGGCCGAAATCTTTTTAAAAAAAATCGATTTTTTACACGTTTTCGTGAGAAAAAACCAGAAAATTGCTAATTACCGCTAAACTAAGCGTTATACAAAAAAGCGTTTCAAATAAAAGTTGTAGGGTTTTAAGTTCTCTACAACTTTAATTTTACATTTTTGCGCTAAAATGCATATTAAAGCCGTAATCTTAGAAAAACTTATTCTTTACGTAAAAACAGCCTCACCAAGAATTTCAGAAACATGGCGCTTATCCTATCTAGTAGAGCATAAAAATTTAGTAAACCAGAAAATGTTTAAAAAAATCGTAGGACCAGTTTTTGAGAATATTACAAAAAAGTGAAAAAATTACACGAATAAACTACTACTTCCGGTTGACCGATTTTGATGAAAATGTTCGTGTCGGGTCCGGTAGTGGTACGTAACTGAAGTTTCAATTTAAAGTTCGTACGATATTCCGTTCTTGAGATATTCTGTATACACATACACGCGCGCGCGCGCACACACACACACACACACACATACCAATCGCTAAAAACATGTTTTTTCGTTCTGAAAACGTGTAGATCCGGTGAGAACTCGATTTCGAAAAATCGACATGAAAACAATACTACCCTTCCTATATATTATATTTATATACGCAAGAGAAAGTAAAAAATCTGGTGTTAAACACTCACACGACTTTCTCTTGCTGATGCAAAAAATTACCAATATAACCTAACATTAGTAATAAAACATTAGAAATAAACAAAAACTAACATCAAAAAACATAACCTTATTTTAATCATGAATGAAAGACGCAAAATGAAAATCGACCTCAGTTTGGCTTAAAAAATACGGAAAATCACTCTTTCACGCTAAACTAGGTACTGTAAAAAAATGTATTAAATAAAAGTTGTAGATCTTTTAATTTCCTATAATTTTATTTTAAACTATTTTGTCGTAAAATGCATACTAAGGCAGAAATCTTAAAAAAATCGATTTTTCACACGTTTCCGTGAGAAAAAAACAGAAAATTGATAATTTCCGCTAAACTAAGCGTTATACAAAACAATATTTGAAATAAAAGTTGTAGAATTTTAAATTCTCTACAACTTTAATTATATACATTTTTGCGGTAAAATACATAATAAAGCCGCAATCTTAAAAACATAATTGTTTTATGTGAAAACAGCCTCACCAAGAATTTCAGCAAACATGGCGCCTTTCCTATCTTGTACAGCATAAAAAATTAAGTAAATGAGGCGATTTTTAAAAAAAAAATCGTAGGACTAGATTTTGAGTAAATCGCAAAAAAGTGAAAAATTACACGAATAAACTACTCTTTCCAGTTTACCGATTTTGATGAAAATGTTCGTGTCGGGTTCGGTACCAGTATGTAACTCAAGTTACACACACACACACACGCGCACACACACACACACACAAACACACGCATCCAATCGCTAAAGCATGTTTTTTGGGTTCAGGGGTCTAAAACGTGTAGAATCGGTGAAAACTCGATTTCTTAAAATCGACATGAACACAATACTTTCCTTACTATATATTCATATTGGGAAGAGGAAGTAAAAAAAACAAAAGAAAACTACACGTGTGTTCCGAATTAGGACTGACCTGCAGTACGCATTATATTAGTTACGTTGAGGACCTTCGGTATTACATTTTTATTCGAAAGAATTGTTACTTATTGGACAGAAACTTGGGGTTGGTGTAATAAGCGTTGACGTAGGCCTTAATAACCGTGAGCATCACACTTTTTCAGGACTTCATAAAGAAATACGTAGGCCTTAATAACAGTGCGCATCACTTTTTTTCAGGACTTCATTAAGAAATACGTAGGCCTTAATAACAGTGAGCATCACACTTTTTCAGGACTTCATAAAGAAACACGTAGGCCTTAATAACAGTGAGCATCACACTTTTTCAGGACTTCATAAAGAAATACGTAGACCTTAATAACAGTGAGCATCACTTTTTTTCAGTACTTCATAAAGAAACACGTAGGCCTTAATAACCGTGAGCGTCACACTTTTTCAGTACTTCATAAAGAAATACGTAGGCCTTAATAACCGTGAGCATCACACTTTTTCAGGACTTCATAAAGAAATACGTAGGCCTTAATAACTGTGAGCGTCACACTTTTTCAGGACTTCATAAAGAAATACGTAGGCCTTAATAACAGTGAGCATCACTTTTTTCAGTACTTCATAAAGAAACACGTAGGCCTTAATAACAGTGAGCATCACACTTTTTCAGGACTTCATAAAGTAACACGTAGGCCTTAGTAACTGTAAGCGTCACACTTTTTCAGCATTTCATAAAGAAACACGTAAGCCTTAATAACCGTGAGCATAATAAACTAATTTAAATTGTGATACAATTTAAATAGTAATTAAATAAAATTTAATACAACTGTCTCATAGGCCTATTGTAGTTTAGGTGATCAGCCGAAAGGCTGGTTTGAACCTCCAGAGGCTTTACTATGCACAATGAAGAGTGAGATGGTTTACTATTACGTTCGTCACTGAGTGGAAAAGTATGCTTTTCAGCATGACCGGCCCTCTGAAAAGCATCTGATTTCCACCCTGCAAATGACACCTTCATTTTGTCCACCACAGGATCTGGCTGTATAATGAAATTCATTACTCTCAGAGGCGATAACTGTGACCAGTGTTTTTTACACCTCTACCTCTTCTGTTCTTAATTTCTCTAGTCGTTGGCTGAGCATGTAATAAGAAACAGAACTATTTTTTGTAGCCCTGAATCCACCAGATAGAGTGCAAATAATTTTACACTCCACCAGCCTTTTATGGGCAAAACTTTCTCTTATAAGCAAAAAAAAACAAAACTGTTGTGCCTTGGCATTAACAAATTTTATTTAATTCAACCAAACAATGAAAGAAACTTGTAAACTTTTACTAGCAGCAAACAACAATGAATTAATAATCAAACGAGAAGCTTAATCAATATTAGGTTTACGAGTACTACCCAAAAATAAGGGTAGACGGTTGCAGATGCGTGGAGAGGAACCGAAGGATATGTAACTAGCTCAGCAGAATGGTAATATAACCACGTCATTCTGGGTTGAATGTACAAATACCAAACTTCTAATGACATATTTGAATCTGGACAATAAGATCTGACACTTACAAAAGGTGGTTCACTTAAATCTGGGTTTGTCTTTGATTCACAGTTTAAATGATAGGTATTGAAAATGCCGACCACTTCTGCCTCTTCAGTCACCAACGCACCTCCACACTGATCATACATTATCATATTAATGTCTGTATCCTTACAACTCATGCCAATGCCAGTAAGAAATTGGAGGGTATAAAATTCACTGAAACAAATCGATAATACAAATACAGTAGAATCTCTCTAGTCCGGCTGTGCAGTACTCCGGCACCTCCAGTAATCCGGCCCTTAAGGGGAGTGAGTATCCCTATATAACTCAATGTTAACGTTTGTACCTTTTTCTCAGGAACTACTTACACTAGAAACCTGAATTTTTTTTTAATTTTAAAATTAACTTTTTTTTACTTATTTTACGTGTAGGGTTTTTATTTATCATTAGAAAGTTGGTTTCTAGATTTTTTCAAAAATATACCATATTTTACTCAAATAATAAACACAAAATAGTTTTTAAATCCCTTTATTTCCAAAATTTTGGAAAACTGTACACGTAAAACGTAAGTCTAAAAGAGGTTAATAGCCCAGAAAAATTTCATAGCTCTATCGTTAATAGAAACTGATAAAAAGGTACATAAAGTTAAAAAAAGTAAATTTTCGGGAAACGACAATTGAAAAATAGAACATAGTAACATTACGATTACTTAGTGTTATATAAGCCAGCACTATATGAAGGCTGCTCAGGATCTTCTTTTTTTATAATGGTCTTCAAGTTTTATTCTAAAGGCTGTGCTTCAGCCGCAATTCTTTTTCAATTTCTGTAAGGGCTTTGTTTCTATTTTTTATGCTCTGCAAATCTAATCGTTTCATGGCAGATAGGTGTATAAGACCCTGGCGTCAGCTGCATCTCTTCCAACATTTGTATTTTGCAGAAATTACCTTCATTAAACTTACATACACCCTCATATACTCCAAAATGCAAAGTAAGAAGTCCTACGAAGGTTCATTTTGGTAAAATTGACCAAATTATATTATTAAGGCTTTCATTAGGGTTATATAAGACAAAATAAGACCGAAAATAATAGACCAGTATTATAGAATAATCAGATGCACTCTTGTTTAACAAACACCAGGGAATGCACATGTAGATCAGCTGATATAATGCCAACAACAAGAAACAGGAAAAAGAATACAAAGCAGAACAACTATTGATAACACAGTTAGCAATACTTTACTGTTGTATACTATGATTAGATTAGGCTTGTCGTTGTTTAGGTCATGAGCCTGGTTGGCTGGTTTGAACCTCTAGAGGTTTTACTAAGTAAAACGAGAAGTGAGGTGGTTTACCATTGCCTTCCTCACTCAGTGGAAAAGTACGCTTATCAGGATGCCCGGCCCTCTGAAAAGCACATATTTTCCACTCTGCAAATGACACCTTCACTTCATTCACCACAGGGTCTGGCTGTATAATGAAATTCATTACTTTCAGAGAAGATAACTCTGTCTAGTGTCTTTTACACCTCTACCTCTTCTGTCCTTAAATGATTCAGTCATTTAATTGGCTGACCATGTGATAAGAAACAGAACTATTTATTTTACTAAATTTTTTATGCTCTACAATATAGGGTAGGCGCCATGTTTACTAAAATTCTTGGTAAGGCTGTTTTCACGTAATTTTTTTTTAAGATTGGGGCTTTAATATGCATCTTAGCGCAAAAATGTATAATAAAAATTGTAGAGAATTTAAAATCCCACAACTTTTATTTCGAACATTTCTTTGTATAACTCTTAGTTTAGCGGTAATTAGCGATTTTCTGTTTTTTTCTCACGAAAACGTGTGAAAAATCGATTTTTTTTAGATTTCGGCCTTATTATGCATTTTACGACAAAAGTGTATATTATAAAATCTATAGGAAATTAAAAGATCTACAACTTTTATTTTCAACATTTTTTTTTGTAGTGTCTTGTTTAGCGTGAAACAGCGATTTTTCGTATTTTTAAGCCAAAGTGAGGTTGATTTTTATTTTGCGTCTTTCATATATAATTAAAATTAGGTTATGTTTATTGAGGTTAGTTTTTGTTTATTTCTAATGTTTTATGACTAATATTAGGTTTATTGTTAATTATTTGCATTGGCAAGAGAAAGTTGTGTGAATGTTTCATACCAGTTTTTTTTTTAAATTATACTTAACAATTTTAACAGAAATTACAAACCCTTAACTATCTTTTCCGATCTTGCCAAAGCCTTTGATACAAAACTGCTGAAATTGTTCACCAGCTACAAGCTTAAATGATACACAGCTTCTTGTACTGTTCGCCATTTACGGTGGCATGTATGGAGGGTAGCGTGACAGAGAGAGAATGTGTTGCGTCCGCCGTTCCCCTCAACTCATTTCAATCAGTGCACGGTTGTCAAGCGCAATAGTGACAATTCGCGATCGGTGGGGAACTCTGCCGGTCAGTTTCGTTCATTACACTCTAACAAGCTCATTTTTCATCAAAAAATTCTGAAAAAATTACTTTCGCTTCCTAATGAATCTTATTTTATTACACTATAAATGTTATTATTATACTCTGATGTTTAGATAAGATACGCTCGTACAAAATTAGGCGTTTAAATCTCATCACATTTTTTGTGTATCACGTAGGCTAATATAACTTCCTTTCCAGGATGACATAATACGCATTTTATTATTTTGTTATAACATATAAAATTTTATCTGTAATTTGGTAGGCTATATGTTGGGCAGAAACAGAAATAAAAAACGAGCTTGAAAAATCTCTTTTAGAAGGGAAGTCAAAGATAGATCGCCGTGTCTGGTGTCTCCTTCCTGTTAGTATTCCAAGAAGCTGAATAATTTTAAGTTGTGAACTTTATACCAAACACACGTCAATTTTTATAAATCTACTACACACGCACAATATCAATTGTATGAAATTTTAACAAAAAGAGCCGCATAGTAAATATAACAAAAAGAGGGTATGACGTCCCTCTCCTTCGGGTCTATCAAAACGTATGTAGGTACATCATTTAAAAAACTTATTGCCTATTACCCCAAATTGAATCGCAGACACTTTCCCCCGTTTTTTGTGCACGCGCAACAAATTTCGACGGCGTGCGGCTTTCGAAAGCGACACAAATGTCAAACCGATAACCGCACGAACAGAACACAACGAGTAGTGAGCACTACTTTAGAGGCACCCTGTATCAGGCTACGACGCTGTGGTGGGGGAGCTACTTACTGTGCATGTGCGGCTCGCACGCTACCGTAGTTGGTTATAGTTATACCTTACAAAATAAAACTGCTAAATGAATGTTATCCGCCCATGGGAATACCACAAGGTACTGTTTTACCTCCTATTATACTTTTTAATATAGGCCTACATTAAAGATTTACTTAAAATTTATATGGATGATTGCACATTCTCTCTTTTTCAGACCACATTACTTAAATCTTCTCAAACCCCACTTGGGAAGGCGTTTCATCAACTTACCCTAAATTATAAAAAGCGTTTATGCCATTTTGTCGCGAAACAAAAGGGTTATACCTCCAAAAACAAAAATTCATTTTACGCATTGTCCTTCCCTGATGAACATCTGTAACTGCCAATGCCCTACCCTTCAAAATGTGTATACCGCCAAATATGCCTACTTGGGCGTAATCATTGATCAGTACATCGGATGCGATTATCACATTGAATACGGTGAGGCATATGTATGGGAACTGTTGTAGATATAATACTGTAACGTTCAGGATAAGTTATTGGTCAAATACTTTCCTTTTGACGTACAACTGAATTTCAACTCCTTCGAAAGGGGTGGCTAGGGGTTGTAACTCAAATATTTTAAATGTAAACACCCGATGTGTGGTACATCATTTTAAAGGCATTATAATTACAAGAAAAACTGCATAAATAAAAATTCTCTATGATACTTGTATCCAAAATGGCGGCTGATTGAAGTTTTAGATTTTAAAGAAATGACACAATAATGAAACTAAAATGCTATTAATGTGACCTCATAAACAATGTTAGATAATATTAATAGTTAAAAATATTGACAAGTAAACAATGAAATCAATTTAACAAAAAAAAACCAACAAATGGAAAAGTACATTACAAAAAACAGACATTTCAAATCACTGTTATTGGTAATAAAATAAAATAACTTATTATTGACAGCTGAACATAACAGCTTATTATTCACTTATTTTTGATCGGCTGATAATTGTTGCAACAATACTAGTACACTGATACTAGTACACTTATAATAGTACACTAATACTAGTACACTGATGAGTAATTTATTTAGTGTGGAGCATGCTATTCCTACAGTAACAGTAATTTGTGGTTATTTATTTTGATTAGTTAGCTAAGTATTTTTGTCGTCTTCTACTTGTAATTTACCACCAGGTTTTCGTTTATTTCTATTATTGTTCTTACGGGATTAATTTTGTTTTGTACTATTTCTTTTAATAATAATTACAATAATGTCACTTAGTGAATAGGAAAGGATCACACTTTTAATGATGAGGCTTTTGTGACAGAATTAGGTCTATCAAGAAGTACGTGATTTGTTCAATGCGACATTTAACAATTGTGACTCTATTTCAAAAAGTACTGTGTCAAGAACCATACAACGATTCCAAGAAACAGGAAGTGTTTCTAACAGAGTAAAACAAGGTAGACCTAAATAGGCAACAGATGATAACAAATCATTACAAATTATGCAAGCATTTATTGAGGATCCTCATTGCTCGACTCGTAAAGTACCACAAGATTATGACATTAGCCAACGTTCAGTGATTCGGACATTGAAAGATGCACACTTCAAACCATTTAAAATACATCTGGTGCAAGAACTTAATGAACATGATTTCGATCGAAGGCTTGAGTTCTGCGAAACTATGATGAACAATATTTGTGCACGTCCTGGTTTATTAAACGATATTGTTTTCAGTGATGAGGTCACGTTCTTATTGAATGGCAATGTTAATCGCCATAATTGTCGGTATTGGTCTGATGAAAATCCACGCTGGTTTAGTGAAGCCCATACTCAGTATTCAATCAAAGTAAATGTATGGTCAGGTATTGTTGGTGGACGATTGGTAGAGCCTATTTTTATTGATGGAAATTTAAACGCAGATTTGTACGAAAGATTGCTTGTGCAGGATATTATTCCAAGAATTCCAGACATTGTTGGCCCCCGCTTCCACAACATTTGGGTATCAACAAGATGGTGCCCCACCTCATTATGGCATTCGGGTACGCCAAATTTTAAATTATGATTTTCCTGGAAGATGGATTGGACGAAGAGGGGCAATAGAATGGCTAGCGAGATCACCCGACTTGACACCATTGGATTACTTTCTATGGGGCCACTTAAAAAGTGTTTACCGTAGTAAGCTGCAAAATATCAATGAGCTACGAAATAAAATTGAAGAAGCAGCACAAGCCATCACTGAGGAGTCATTATGTGACCCCCTTTTGCTCAGGCGAAACGACAAGGCATCGCTGCCGAAGCAAAATTGGCATAAGGGGACAAGAAAGAGAAAAGAAGCAAAACAAACCAAAACAGACTGCGGTGATGTGGTATAAAAAAATTTACAAAAGATTTAAAATAGTAAAAAAAAGATTTAATTAAAAGCAGTAAAAGATTAGGCAAAATTAATTAGGAGAAGACAAAATTTTAAATTAGATTAAATAAAAGTTACATAGTTAACCATACGTTAATTACAATTTCCAAAATTAAATAATAGAATGAAATCATATTAAATGAGCTCAGAAATTAAATTTTTATACTGGATCCAGAAAAATTAAGAAAACTTTAAGTTAAATACCAAATCGGTATTTAAAAATGAATAAATATTAAATAGATTGTAATCATATTTTATTTTAACAGATAAAATAAAGAATTGAAATAAAAAAAACATGCTTGGCATACTATTTTAAATTAAGATTGAATAGTTAGAAATTTATTCTTTCTTTCCTTTTTTATTTAAAAAAAAAATTTATTTAAAAAAAAATTTAAAAAGTTTTACAAATTTTAGTAACACAAGGAATTGGTGTTACCGAAAATAAATTTTCCATAATTAAAGGTTTATGCCATAAATTATGTAAAAATAAGAAAAGTATCATTTATAATTTTTTCAAAAAAAATAATGAAAGCCAAAAATTTAGTTTAACAAATTGCTAAAGCAGCAGGCTCATAACATGCTTGTACAGAAATATGCAAAAGTACATGCTCTCGCCAACATAAAACTTGTATCATATTAATGATTTACTTAATAATTAAGACAATAATTAAATTATTGTTTTATAACAAAATATTTAAACAAAATTGATTTTATTTAAAGAAAGAAGATTAAAAAAAAGAAGAAAGCAGGTCAATCCCGGCAGAGTTATGCTGGAAAACCAGCTTCGGACATATTTAAGCCAAATATAGGGCGACGTGTCCCCTTTTGTAAAAAAAAATATTCATATGGTGATAAGTTGCAAAAATAGGAAAATTATCTTCTCCCAGAAGAAAATAAAATTATAGATGAGTAGTTTATAAGGTAGGTGCGTGAGGTTTTCGGGCGAAGCTGGATAACTCCAATTTGGGCTTTTTACTTTCTTGCCTCATCATGAGGGCAGATACTTTAAAAATAGAAGAAAAACACCCCAGAACAGGTTCAGAATAGATATCCCAAAACTGGTTCAAGATTGCTCCCCCAAAACTGGGTCCCGTATAAAACGGGAAAACAATTGGTCTAACCAGCAACCAGCAGCATAACGCCCCGAAAAAGCACATAACCATAATTTACGGCACTAATAAAGAATCACGAACCTTTCATCGTAGAGACCAATTGTAAAGAGGCCGAGAGGAACCAAACTTCCCAAAAGGAAACCTCGGCTCTGACGTCATCGACCCCTTCCACCCGCTAGACAAATTATCCAAAAACAAGTAAAGCAGGTTGAAACGGATCTCACGCCAGAATTACAGATAACAGCAGTCGGCAGTACAAAGTCAGGACGAAAAACAATTCGGAAACGAGATAACGGAGTGCGGTGAAATAAAAGATAACAAAATTTTAAATGCAACAAGACTGAATAAGGAAAAGATGAATTAAATTATGTAACATTAAAATAAAAATGTTACAATTAAATAATGCGGTATCATCATTTTATGACAGACTGACACACTGTCAAACGAGAGGAGGGCATTTCGAGCATCTTTTAAATTGAAATGTAAATAGTAGTAAACAGATTACTTAATAAATAACCAGTTTTTTCAATGTATTTCGTTATTCATTCAAGAAAATGTTGTTCTAAGTTTCATTATTGTGTCAACAATTTCTTTTAAAACTAGAACTTCAATCAGCCGCCATTTTGGAAACAAGTATCATAGAGAATTTTTATTTATGCCGTTTTTCTTGTATTTAAAAGGCCTTTAAAATGATGTACCACACAATGGGTGTTTACATTTAAAATATTTGAGTTACAACCCCTAGGCCACCCCCTTAGAAGGGGTTGAAATTCAGTTGACGTCAAAAGGTAAAGTATTTGACCAATAACTTACAAAGTTACAGTATTATACCTACAACAGTTTCCAACTTATTGAAGGGTTCCCATACATATGCCTCACCCGTATGAGTCACAAGCTTAAACATTTAGTCTACAAATTTCATAAAAAAAAATTACATATTACAAGACACGTGTATTTCGCTTTACAAATTCATTTTTCAATATGGTATCAGGGTCTGGGCGGGAGGGGTGCAATGAATTATCACGCACGGATCTTAATGTTTATAGAAGACACTTTGTTTATAAAGTAACCACTTAATAAACAAGCTACAAAAAAAAATCTGGTGTGAAACACTCACACAACTTTCTCTTGCCAATGCAAATAATTTGAACAATATAACCTAACATTAGTAATAAAACATCAGAAATAAACAAAAAACTAACCTCAAAAAACATAACCTTATTTAATATATGAGTAAAAAACGCAAAATGAAAATCGACCTGTTTGGCTTAAAAATACGAAAAATCACTCTTTTACGCTAAACTAGGCTCTGTAGAGAAAAATGCTTTAAATAAAAGTTGTAGATCGTTAAATTTCTAATAAATTTGATTATATACACTTTTGTCGTAAAATGCATACTAAGGGCGAAATCTTAAAAAAATCAATTTTTCACACGTTTTCGTGAGAAAAAATCAGAAACCGCTAAACTAAGCGTTATACAAAAAAAATGTTTGAAATAAAAGTCGTAGGGTTTTAAATTATCTACAACTTTTATTTTTATCTTTTTGCGCTAAAATGCATATTAAAGCTGTAATCTGAAAAAAACAACGTTTTTACGTGAAAAATCCTCACCAAGAACTTCAGCAAACATGGCGCGTTTTCTATCTTGTAGAGCATAAAAAATTCAGTAAACCGGGCGATTTTTAAAAAAAATCAAAGGACTAGTTTTTGAGAAAATCGCAATAAAGTGAAAAATCACACGAATAAACTACTACTTCCTGTGGACCGATTTTAATAAAAATGTTCGTGTCGCGTCCGGTAGTGGTATGTAGCTTTAGTTTCAAGTTTCAAAGTCGTTTATGTTCTTGAGATATTCTGTTCACACACACACACACACACACACACACACACACACACACACACACACGCACGCACGCACGCACGCGCGCGCACGCGCACGCGCACGCACACAGACCAATCGCTAAAAACAAGGGATCTTTTCAGTTTTCTCACGAGAAATGTACTGCATTTAGCAAATGTTATGCGGGTCGCGTAACCCATTATTAAACATATGTAATTTGAACGTATGTATATTTTTATTGTATGTAAATACTACATACAATACATAATATTTCTTAAACTATTAAACTATTTATGACTCATTCCATTACGCATAGCCATTACTCATAGTTAATGTTGTTATTGTTATGTTATTACTGTTATTATTATTATTTAATTTAATATAAGTTTGTCAACATGAGTCATCTCCTTCTATATGAATATATAGGAAGGAAAGTATTGTTTTTATTTCGATTTTTCAAAATCGAGTTTTCACCAGATCTACACGTTTTCAGACCCCCTGAACCCAAAAAACATGTTTTCAGCGATTGGTGTGTGTATGTGTATACAAAATATTTCAAGAACGGAACATTGTGCGAACTTGAAACTTAAGTTACATACTACTACCGGACCCGACACGAACATTTTCATCAAAATCGGGCAATCGGAAGTAGTAGTTTATTCGTGTAATTTTTCACTTTTTTGCGATTTTCTCAAAAATTGGTCCTACGATTTTTTTTAAGTTGCCTCATTTAGTCTACTTAATTTTTTTATGCTCTACAAGATAGGGTAGGAGTCATGTTAGCTGAAATTCTTGGTGAGGCTGTTTTCACGTAAAAAAGTTTTTTTTTTTGTAAGATTTCAGCTTTATAATGCATTTTACCGCAAAATGTATATAATTAAAGTTGTAGAGAATTTTAAATCCTACAACTTTTATTCCAAACATTTTTTTATAACAGTCAGTTTAGCGGTAATTAGCAATTTTCTGTTTTTTCTCACGAAAACTTGTGAAAAATAAATTTTTTTAAGATTTCGGCCTTAGTAGTCTATGCATTTAACGACAAAAGTTTATATAATAAAATTTATAGGAAATTAAAAGATCTACGATATAAGATCTTAAGATCTAAGGCTTAAGATCTTAAGCCAAACTAAGATTGATTTTCATTTGGCGTCTTTCATATTATACGATTAAAATTAGGTTATGTTTATTGAGGATGACGCAAGCCGCATAACAAGTGCTAAATGCAGTACATTTCTTGTTGGATAACGGAAAAGATCCAAAACAAGTTTTTTGGGTTCAGGAGGTCTGAAAACGTGTAGATCCGGTAAAAACTCAATTTCTTAAAATCGACATGAAAACAATACTTGCCTTCCTATATATTTATTTATAGGCAAAAGAAAGTAAAAATTACTACGAGTGTGTTCACACAGAAATGATTTACTTAAAAAATAAAATAATAATATAACATTACTTTATTATTAATATTAATTAAACACAAGGGAATAATAATCCGCCGGCGAAAACAGACTTTCGAAGCGGCCAGGCTGACCTCCTAGTCCCACGCCCATGCTCCAAGTTGCTGTTCCTGGATGCGATCGGATTCACAACCCGTGACCTCAACTAGAATCCAAAATCCGGGTTGAGTGGGCCCTGGAGCCCTCTGTTGGCGACGTCGTGCTGGGCACCTGGTCGCTCGATGAATAATCTAACAGAATCAAATACAACCTCAATGGATAATTCAGGGGAAAGGTAGCGATTTACAACATTGGATTCTGGTTCTGGGGAAGGGTTTGCCGTCAGCGTGGCAGGAGAATATTTTATAAGAGAATTTTGAATTTGGAATAAGTGTGGAAATAATTTTTGGAGGTGTGGGAATTAATTAGTTATAAGGAGTAATTACGGGGAGTGGAAAAAACGGCTCTTTTCTTAATAGACAGTTATAATTTGTTTTACTGTGGCCTTTTTTGTGACCTCAACCGTTTTGAATCGGAACCCTCTAAAGCCCACAGCCTTAGTTGTACTACTGGGTCGACCTTGGTCGGCCCCCCACCTAACTATCCCTAACCTATCTCTCAGGTAGTTTTACCAAAGGCATGATAATGTTGACTAAACAAGCCATTACCGCAGGTGGACAATCCACCCAGCAACAGCTGGTCAACAGGTCTTAGGATTCTGGGGAGCCTGCACCCATGCCTTCGGAAGAGTCGGAGCTTCCACGTATACCACCCAAGATCACTTACAGATGACACACGTAGCGTACTTGTCAACCTTCAACGTGAATTTACTGCTCAAGGTAAGTAAACTCAAACACCCTACGTAAGCATGACATCCTCCTAATAGCGATCCTACAAGAGACTATATAATATAAAGACTCTCATCCTTCGAATCTCAGGGTTACCGCACTTACAAATCACAACCCGGCAAGCGAGTGATGCGTAACGTCCCACTGCTGGGAGTGGCCTTTGCAGTGAACATCAGTATCGCTGACTGTAATCGAGTTCAAAAATCTGGTGTGAAACACTCACACAACTTTCTCTTGCCGATGCAAATAATTAACAATAAACCTAACATTAGAAATAAACAAAAAAACCAAACCTCAATAAACATAACCTAATTTTCATCATGAGTGAAAGACGCAAAATAAAAATCAACCTCAGTTTGGCTTAAAAATACGGAAAATCACTCTTTCACACTAAACTATTCTCTGTAGAGAAAAATGCTCTAATTAAAAGTTGTAGATCTTTTATTTTTTTATATATTTGATTATATACACTTTTGCCATAAAATGTATACTAAGGCCGAAATCTTAAAAAATCTATTTTTCACACGTTTTCGTGAGAAAAAACATAAAATTGCTAATTACCGCTAAAATAAGCGGTATACAAAAAAATGTTTGAAATAAAAGTTGTAGAATTTAAATTGTCTACAACTATAACTATATTCATTTTTGCGGTAAAATCTATAATAAAGCCGCAATTTTTAAAAAACATATTTTTTACGGGAAAACAGCGTCACCAAGAATTTCAGCAATATTGTGCCTACCCTATCTTGTAGAGCATAAAAAATTTAGTAAAATCGTAGGACCAGTTTTTGAGAAAATCGCAAGAAAGTGAAAAATTACAAGATAAACTACTATTTCCGGTTGACCGATTTTGATAAAAATGTTCGTGTCGGGTCCGGTAGTGGTATTAAACTTAAGTTTTAAGTTTCAAATTCGTACAATGTTCCGTTCTTGAGATATTCTGTTCACACACACACACACACTCTCTCTCTCTTCTCTCTCTCTCTCTCTCTCTCTCTCTCTCTCTCTCTCTCTCTCTCTCTCTCTCTCTCTCTCTCTGTCACACACACACATACACACACACACGTATACATACACACACACGCTCGCACACACGCTCGCACACACGCACACACACACACACACACATACACACACACACACACTATAATCGCTAAAAACATGTTTGTGTGGGTTCAGGGGGTCAATGCACACAGCCCCATAAATGAGGATAACAGGACCAACCCAGAGAAGGTGAACTGCTTTTGAGAGCTGCTGTCAGACATCACCAAGGTACTGACCAACCATCCCGTCATATTACTAGGTAACTTTAAGCCTTGCGACCACCGGATCCCGACGAAGCAGCCATCGACACACTACTGCGAGAGAAGAAGATAACGTCTTCGCTAGATGACGACACGCCGTGTCGCATAACTGCTCAACCGCCATGACGACTACGACAGACACTTACCGCCAAGACAACCATCGCTTAAACGAATCTTTTCTAGCCCCTAAACATTTAAGGTTTCCCCACGCAGCATAATGCGCCATCCGGTGACAATCAATTCTTTTTCCAAGTACGCCTTTGCCGTTCCACTACAGACCAAAGGCGATGTCTGCGTGGCTACCACACTGCGGACGTTATTGAAGAGCTTTAATCACACGTTGCGACACTTTCAAACCGATCAGGGTACGGAATGGTACAACAACACCATACAAATTGTATTTCAAAAACACGGCATAAACCACTACAACCTGCGACAGTTGGGTTATAACCACTTAACTGTTGTACTATTAACCACGAAATTGGAAGCTTCCTGGAGAACCAAACAGTCGTGTACCTCCACCCGTCCTGCCATACAGTGATATCACTCCACCCGCCATACCCGTTTTTAAGTCATTTTCGTCTAAATTTTTATTTTATTTTATAAGCCTACCGTTTAATACAGTCTTTCCTTAAAAGGTTTAAAAATGTATTTATTTTCAGTGTATTAAATGTATTTTTAGGGATTAGTAAATTGGCAGTCGTAGAGAGTAGACGTATTTGTCATTGTCCGTATCGGAATAGATAAATACTATTTAAATATTCGTTGTTCGTGTGGCGGCGTGTCCGTTAGTGAAAATTGTATTTATATTCATTAGTATTTGCATTTTCGTTTATTTTTGTGTTGTTTTTTTGGGAATATTCAATTGGTGTATTTTTGAATGCCGAACGCACTTGAAAATTATTTTACACCGAATAAGCGTCCACGGTCGTTAAGTTCTCCTGAGAATTTGGGTCAAGAAAGGAAGAAAACCGCAAAAGATATGGATTCGCGATCAGGAACTTCAGGATCGACACAGGCTTCAGTAAAGGATATGGAAGCGGTCTTAGGAAGGCTTTTGGATAAAAAGTTAAGTAATTTAGCAACTAAAAACGACATGAATGAACTAAAAAATTCTATAGATGAGTTAATAAAAGAAAATGTTGGTTTAAAAGTGGAGGTATCAAAATTAAAGAGCGAAAATAACTTTTTGAAGTGTAAAATTGTTAATCTAGAGGATCGTTCTAGAAGGAATAATTTAATTTTCAAGGGGCTTACATATAACAAGGGGAGTGATTGTTGTGAAATCGTTGAGAACTTTTGCAACACGATTCTGGCAGTTTCAAATAGTGTTAAAATAAATCGTGCACACTCTTTGGGTAAAAACAGAGACAATGCTCCTATCATAGCACATATACCGGAAGAAAGGGACATAAATTGTATTCTTAAGAATGCATATAAATTAAAGGGGACCCGATATGTTGTACATAGAGACTTTAGTGTAGAAACTCGTAGAAGTCGCAGTGTGCTATTGACTTTGAAAAAAGAAATAATGAAAACTGTGGGAGAAGAAGGGGTTTTTGTGGCAGTGGATAAACTGTACTTTAGAGGGCAGGTGTTTACTTTTTCGGAGAGTGCCGGATTACAATCAAAAAATGGGTGCGGGTTGGAAAAATTGAAAGAAATGTGCGGAAAGGACTTTTCTGGTTTGAGTTTTCTGAAAAACAGAGAAATGATATTAGGTAGTAACGAAGAGGTTAATTATGCATAGGAGGATGTCGTCTGCCAAGGTAGTCCAAATACTCGAATTGGTTGTGATGTTAGTGGCTTGCATGTGAGTAATTATTGCGGTATTAGGTTGATTAGTTTTAATGTAGCGGGTCTTAAAAGTAAATGTAGCGATATTCATTTTCATAATTTTGTTAAAACTTCTGATATTTTTTGTTTATATGAGACCTTTTTGGAGGAGAGGCAATCGGGATGGGTTACTGGTTTTTTCGCTGAGTATGATATTTGTTTGACGACGGCAGTAAGAGTTAACAATATGGGTAGAGCTAAAGGTGGAACCGTTGTTGGATTTAGGAAAAATAAATTTAAGGATGCTAAGTTTATGACAATAGATGACAGGGTTGTGATTAATGTCAAATTTAGGCAGGTTCCGGTTATGATTATTCCCGTGTATCTTAGTTGCGATAGAGAAAGGTGGGAGGAAGAATGGTCAAATTTGTGGGAAATTTTAGAAAATCATAGTCCAAATAATGGTATTATTCTAATTGGCGATTTTAATTGTAGGATTGGTGAGCATCAAATACTACCAGAGCAAATTCTCAGTCTACAAATTTAATAAATTATTGTAGAGTATCAAAAGATAAAATTATAAACAGTAAAGGTAGAAAATTTTTAGATATGTGCGAGAACTTTAACTTGGTGGTTCTGAATGGTAGAGTGAAGGGGGATGCGACTGGTGAATTTACGTTTGTAAGTAGTTTGGGTGAGTCGGTGATTGATTTGTGTTGCGTGTCATGGGATATAGTGAATCTTGTTAGTAATTTTAAAGTGGGTCAAGTTATCTATTCAGACCACATGCCTTTGGAGGTGGATATTATATCATCGCAATATGCGCCGGATGTTGTTGATCTGGCTCTTTTACCAAGGCTTTATTGGGTCAAATCAGGAAAGGAAAAATATGAGGCTTATATCCGGCGGAATGTTAAAAAAATTTGTCCGTTACCCAGGGATACAGGTGAAGCAAGTAATAAAATACTTAGTTTAATTAAGGAAGCAGCAGATAATAGGGGGCCAGTTAGAAAAAATAATAAGGTTTTTAAACAGGAGTGGTATGATTGGGAGTGTGAGAGGGCTAGGGTGAGGTGCTTTAAACAGTTAAATATGTATAGGCAATGTAATAATGTGGAAACAAAAAATGCGTATTTGCAGTCGAATAAATTTTATACCAAGCTGTGTAAAAATAAGAAATTTCAATTTTATAGGCAGGCAGCGAAGAAGATTGGTACTGTTAGGGATTCAGGATCATTCTGGGGACTTGTGAAAATTTTTAGGAATAAGCCTTTTAAAATGTCAACGAGAATTTCACCACAAGCTTGGCGACTTCACTTCAGTAATTTATTAGGTGAATTTATAGCAGCACATCCGATGGCATATGCGATGCCGTATAGGGTGGACGAAATGCTTGATGGTGAGATTAAATGGGGTGAGTTACAGATGGTTTTGGCTAGAGCGAAAGATAATAAGGCGCCCGGTACGGACGGTATTCCGATAGAGTTTTTTAAGAATGCACCAAGGGAAGTACTAAATTTAGTTCTGGAAGTATTTAATAATATTTTAGCGCATTTGTCTGTGCCCCAGAATTTTCGGGAATCGGTGATTTTTCCGATTTATAAAAAGGGGGATATGGCTGAGGTGGGAAATTATAGAGGGATTTCGTTTGTAAATGCAGTCGCTAAGTTATTTTCGGGCGTGATGTTAAGTAGATTAGAGAGGTGGATATATAAAAATGACGTGTTATCCGAATATCAGGCTGGCTTTAGGAAGAGCTATGCCGCGGTAGACAACATATTTAATCTTTATAACATAGTAAAATTGAAATTACTGGGTAGGCGTAAAAAAGTTTACTGTTTCTTTGTAGATTTAAAGGCAGCTTTTGATCGAGTAGATAGAGAAGCGTTAATTTATAAATTGTATGAATTGGGGCTGTCTCATCGTTTTATATGTGTTATAGCGGAACTATATAGGGGTACTAGGGCTGGGGTATGGTGTAATAATATGATTACGGAATTTTTTGATACCGTAAAAGGATTAAAACAAGGATGTCTTTTGTCTCCTATATTATTTTCTATTTTTGTAAATGACATTGGGGATCATCTGGGGGAGGGAATATGGTTAGGAGATATAAATGTTAAAATATTATTGTACGCGGACGATATGGTTATTCTTGCATCCACGCCAAGGGATTTACAAAGAATGATAATGGACCTGAAAAATTATTGTGATCGTTGGGGACTAGAAATTAATACTCAAAAATCGAAAATAATGGTGTTTAGGAAAGGGGGTCGTTTAGCGGCTTGTGAGAAATGGTTTCTGGGGAATGAGGAAATTGAAGTAGTTAAGAAGTATAAATATTTAGGAGTTACGTTAACTACAAGTTTGTCTTTCACTGAGCATGTTAAAGAAAGATCAGCGATTGCTAAGTTTGGCCTAAATGGTGTGTGGAAAAATTTTATCATTAAGAAGGAAGTGTCAATGGAGGCTAAGTGGAAAATTTTTCGGGCGGTGAGTAGGGCAGTGGCTACCTACGGCGCACAGATCTGGGGCTTCCGGCAATATGATTGTTTGGAGGTGAGGCGATTTTTTGTCAAAAAATTACTTGCTTTACCAAGAGCCACTCCTAATTATGTAATTTATTTAGGAATAAATGTTGAAATGCTCTTTCTATTTATATTTCGTATACATTTTAATTATGTACTGAGAGTGTTGGAGTTGCCCAGGCATAGATTGCCACGTATGTTAGCCGAAAGAATGATTGAGAGTGAAATTGGGTGGTATGGAGAGTGGTTGCGATTGAGTGAAAGGTATGGGTGTGCTTTAAGTAGAGGAATGCATGGAGTGACAGGATGGAGGGATGAGCTGGAAAGTATATTGGCATGTGCTAAAAATAATTTTAAGGAGATTTTTTTACGGCGAGCTGCAGATGCGCAATATCATAGTCTGTTTAGTCGGTTGGAGCACGACTTAGGAGAAAATAATTTTTTGAATCTGGGCTTAGATAGGTGTACTACGGGATTAATTTTCCGGGCTAGGGGAGAATTACTAAGTTTAAATTTCAGATGTGATAGGGAGGAACCCCAGTGGTTGTGTTCCCTGTGTAACTTACGGAGTAAAGAAGATACTTTGCATTTTATGGGAAGGTGTCCCATATTAAGTAGTATACGTGTAAATTATTTCGGTAAATCTGAATTGAATGACGAGGAAGTGTTGGACTGGTTAAATGGTAAAAGTTGGAAGAAACTAGCGGGATATTTACGAGTTGCACTTTGTTACAGAAGAGGGCTAGTAAACGAATTTAATTATTAATTATATGAATGTGCAGGATAAAAAAAACAATTTGTAAATACAGAGTGCGTGAGAGTATGTGTATGTGATTATGTAGTATGTGCATGTGGTGTAAAAGAGTATGTGATAGATTGCGGGTGAGGATGGGAGATGGTAAATCACCAGTGTGCGGCCTTTCATATCTGTATTATCTGCTGTTGAATTTTGGATGCTGATTTGCTTGAAAGACCCGTTGCATTTCTTTTTCCTGTTGATTAACAACTGATTTATTTTTATAATTATTGATTTGGCTAGGCCTATTTTTCCTATTGAACAATTTAAAAGAATTCTTTGTAATATTCTTATCAAATTTTAGAATTATTTATTTATGTTAAAATAATAGAAGTTTAAGTGTTTAGTTATTTGTTTATTTTATCGCTACGCTCAAGGAAAACAGGCAGTTTAATTTGATTTATTCTGAATTTACTAATCCTGGCAGACGACCATCTATAGGTCATGTCAAGATTATGCTGAGTTTGTTGGTTATTTCATTTTATTTCATTTTCATTTGTATTATTTTCTTTTGTATTGTTATTTTTGTGATATGCTGTTAATATGTTTTAAATAAAGGCATTGTATTAATAATAATTAATAATAAAATGTATTTTTAGTTGTAAATATGGATGAATTCAGTGAATTTCTCGAACGACCTTGTAAATCGACTCCGAATAGCAACCGTCGTTATCGAAAGAAAGATCTTAGAAAACAAAGTAAAGATATAACCAGTAATGTTTTTTTTAATTTTTAAAAAAAATTTCTGACAATCTTGAAGCAAGAACAAAATTAAATTTCTAATTTTTTTGATTATAAAATAATACTAAAAAAATATATAAAGATTGTTCCCACCCTGCCAAATACGGTAACACTGCATTACTGTCTAACTAGATCCAGGTTCGCAATTTCATGGTTACTATTATAATAATTCGACCAACTTTGTGTTTCCAACAGACTCAAAATGTGCATACTCAATCCATAGAAAGCCAATGGGTCTAAAATGAAGAGATAAGTTGTATTTTTCATCGTTGTGGGATTATTTCACACTATTATTATTTTCGTTTTAACCTTTCGGCGGGCGCACTGTTGTAAAAAATACATCAGCGATGGTTTTTGAATGCCAGTCACTACCCGAAAAAGTGGGAATACCGACTGCCATATGTATGCCCCCATACTTTTTTTCCGCACCATTCACCCGGAGGTCAATGTCTCCTGTGTCATGGTTTAGTTTTCAGAAGCTATTTAGTCAGAGCTGTTCGACCTTGTTGTACTTTTTACAACGCGCGCCTGCTCGTGCTAGTCTACTCTTTGTCAAGTGATATATTTGTTAATTTTTTTTAATTTATAATTTTTTAAGCGTTTTAGCCAACGTGTCACGGATAATTGATATTCCTCGTGTTCTTCGAAAGTTGTCAGATGAAGATGACGATGGTGACTTTTCTGATAACGATTTTATTGAAAGTGACGATGACTTAAATGATGAAAACATAGAACAAGATGATCATTCGGATGACAGTGAAATTGAAGGTGGATATGGCGATTAAGATAGTGATTTTATTACTAGTGATGAAGAGTTTATACTTGGGAAGGACCAGATATTATCATTGACTACAACATGATTAAGGGTAGGGTGGATACGTGTGATAAGATGTGTGCAGCTTATTCTGTGTCTCGTGTTACCAGACGTTGGCCTCTAGCAATTTTGTTTTTTACTAATGAATCTAACTAGCATAAATGCTAGAGTTATCCTTTCTTTCAATTATCCTGAAAATATTTCAAGAAGAAGAATTTTCCAGAAAAATTTTGCCATGGATCTAATGAAAGCACATCTAACAGCTAGAGCTCTTATAAAGACTCTGCCTAAGTATATGTATTTGTACTTGGAGCACTACCGCTAAGGACGTGAAGAAGAAGCTACGACTTCAACCGAAACTCCTCCTAAGAAAAGAGGAACGTGCTGGCTTTGTGGAAGACAAAATAATTCTTCTGTTTCTAACAAGTGTGATATGTGTGCCCGTTGTAAATGCAAGCAGCATGGAAAGAAGCAAGTAGTTTGTTTGAAGTGTAACAAGGAAAATGGTGAACAGTAAGAACACAAATGAATAGTAACACTGTAAAAACAATTTATATTAGTAGAATAGAAATGTATGTTCTGGCGCAACCTTGACCTTTGACCCGCCGGTACTGACACAACCTTGACCTTGACCTGCCACGTGCCGGCCCCCCCCCAAAAAAAAAAAAAAAAAAAAATTTGGCAAAGTTCCAAACCCGATTTGCTCCGCAACCGCTGGGCCGATTTTGATGCGGACGGTACCCACGTGACCGGGAGATCGAGATCTACAAGATAAGCCCTAATCCGTAGCCGTATCCCCGATGGACCCCCCCAAAAATACCCCAAAAAAACCGCCTCCCCAAAAAACCCCAAACCCCCCACCCACAAAATCCCCCCCAAAAAAAAGAAGAATCCCCGCCAAAAAAAAAACAAAAAAAAACGCACGTACGCGCGCGCGCACACACAAAAACTGACAAAGTTCCAAACCCGATTTGCTCCGCAACGGCCGGACCGATTTTGATGTGGGCGGCACCCACGTGACCGGGAGATCGAGATCTACAAGATAAGCCTTAATCCGTGCCGTATCCCCGATGGAACCCGAGATCGCTTGTAACACGTGACCCGGGGGTCGGATCATCGAGGTTCAGGTGCGCGCGGGATCCGGACATTCCGTAGAATGCGTTACGTCCGGTTTCAAACGTTAGGTTCTTTCGGGATCCTAAATATATAAATTTAGGAAATATGTTGATTTGCTCCGCAACGGCTGGACCGATTTTGATGCGGGTGGTACCCACGTGACCGGGAGATCGAGATCTACAAGATAAGCCTTAATCCGTAGCCGTATCCCCGATAGAATCCGAGATCGCTTGTAACACGTGACCCGGGGGTCGGATCAACGAGGTTCAGGTGCGCGCAGGATCCGGACATTCCGTAGAACGCGTTACGTCCTGTTTCGACCGTTAGGTTCTTTCGGGACCCTAAATATATAAATTTAGGAAATATGTTACCGTCAAAAAATAACGCGGGACGGGCCGCAAGACGCGTCGCACTACTCGCAGGACTATCCGTAGCACTACCCGACGAGGTGAAGACTAATGATTGGGACGATGAAATCTGTTTACTTGCAACTCTATTCTTTTAATTTTGACAATGACGCATGTTGTTGTTACGAGTCACGTGGCATGCGCGTGCCTTTCATTGACGTCATTCGTTTTTTATCTATGCACGCGCCAGACTATTGATCGGGATGATGCAACTTGTTATTGCAATTAAAGATGATGCAACGTGTTTACTTTGTTTATTTGCAGTGACGTCATCCGTTTTTTATCTGTGCACGCGCCAGACTATTGATCGGGATGATGCAACTTGTTATTGCAATTAATTTTTCTAGATGATGCAACGTGTTTACTTTGTTTATTTGCAGTGATGTCATCCGTTTTTATCCACGCGCCAGACTATTGATCGGGATGATGCAACTTGTTTATTACAATTAATTTTTCTAGATGATGCAACTTGTTTATTGCAATTAATTTTTCTAGATGATGCAACATATTATTCGTTAAAGTCACGAGCCGTCTAGTCAGCGATAAGCTGTTTGTTTCAATCTTAAAAACCGTTTACGTCATACCGCTTGTTATTCTCATTATGTACACAGAACCGCAGACTCAGCATTTCCAATGCATTAGCATAGGGGAATTATGTGTATAAAAGCGCGCCGATTTTCCCAATTGCACAATAACTCTACTGTCAGTCGTATACCACTGCTAGACGTCACAGTTCTTCTTCTGATTCTTCTTCTCTACCTGCCGTTAATTGAAGGTGAGTTTTATTCTACTTTAAGCAATCAAATAGAACTTTAAATATTTTTAAATTTTAAAAGACTTTAGCACTTTTAGAAAATATGCACTTTGAATCTTTTATAAAATTTAAACCTAGAAGTTGTTTTAATCTGCACCAACCGATATTGACTTAAACGTAGAATTAAATAAATTTGAACTTAAAATTTTTTATTTAAAAATTAAATTTAAAGTTAGAATCTTCTTATAAAATTTAAACTTAGAATATTTTTATACAATTTTAACTTAGGTAATAAAATGTAAACTTAGAATATTTTGTAAATTGTAAACTGACATATTACTTTCTGCTTAGAATATTTTTTATAAAATTAAAACTCGGGTAATAATAAAATTTAAAGTTTGAATATTTTGTAAATTTTAAACTGACATAATACATTCTTTCGAAAATTGTAAGGACTTTCTATTAAGACTAAATTTAGATTTTTATTTATATTAGTTTCACACAGAGGTTGCCTATAGGTCATAATAAGGAGAACACCCCGCCTGTTAGAGATACAGTAAGAACTGTTAGAACACGTCCTGCAACCTCTGAAGGAAGGGCGTCAAAACCTATAAGGTTGTAACTTGATGGTGAGTAATGTAAATTTGTTTTTGTGTATGTTCATGCATGAAGTTATCATGGTTTTTATCAGACTTGTGTTTATTTTTCTGTTTTAGAAATGGAGTCGCTATTATAAAAGCTCAACGATGATACTATGAGGGTGTCCGAATTAGAGGTTGATAAGGAATACCGATTTACAAAGGTTGACAGGATCCATACGATGTATGGTGACAAAATAATTATATATATCAGTAATGCTAAGGTGTTCCTTCCAACAAGATTTTCAAAAACGCTTGATGATGAAGATATCTCCTTACTGAACGAGAATGGAGGTGGGATCATCATTTACAAGGGAAAGAAAGACTTGGGTGGAGGGAAAAGTATGAATGTTGTAGAATTTAAAAATCGAAGGCTGTAATATTTAATCAATAAATGTATGTATATAAAAATAACGTCTTTTCCTTTCAAAATCCTTATTTAACCTAGATATAAGCAGTGTCGCTCTTAGTGCAACGCACGATGAGCTTGAAAAGTGGTATAGCGCGCGAGCTTCACAAGCAAGCCCGCAGGAACTATCCCACCAGAAACGTAGAGCTGAAGGGTATCGACGACTTGTATCAGGCCGATCTGGTCGAGATGATCCCATACGCCAGAGTCAATAAGGGCTACAGATACATAATGACAGTAATAAATTGTTTTTCTAAATTTGCTATTGCCGTACCGCTCAAGATCAAGACGGCCGAAGAAGTCGCTAGCGCTCTCGGCCCCATACTGAAAAAACACAAGGTGCGCCATTTTCATACCGACGAGGGTAAAGAGTGGTATAACGCGTCTGTGAGGTCCCTGTTGTCCAAGCACGGGATCAACCACTACTCCACTTACTCTCCGAAGAAGGCCTCGATAGTAGAGCGGTTCAACAGGACGCTCAAGGAGATGATGTGGAGAAAGTTTACAGAACGGGGCAATTACGTTTGGGTAGGTCTTTTAGACGACCTCCTGTCTCAGTACAATAACAGGTCTCACAGGACTATAGGTTTCAAACCTGTAGATGTAAATAAGAGGAACGAAGGTGAGGTGCTAAGAAATATATTGGCCAGTGTACATAAGAAGCGGAGTCCTCGAACCATCAAGTTCGAGTTGGGAGATAAGGTAAGGATCAGCAAATACAAAAAGACTTTTGACAAGGGGTACATACCCAACTGGACCAACGAGATCTTTACCGTAGATCGTATTTTGCCTACCTTCCCCGTCACATACACGCTCAAAGACGAGCAAGGTCAGCCCATCAAAGGCAGTTTTTACACTCAAGAACTGAGCAAGACTAAATATGGAGACGTGTTCCTCATCGAAAAGGTGCTGCGGAGAAAAGGTGACAGGTTACTGGTTAGATGGCTAGGACATGATAAGAGCCACGATTCGTGGGTCGACAAGAAAGACCTTATATAAGAACGGTAAAGTCGGTTTATCCGTTACTACTGCAAAATGAAGTGCAGGGAGCAGAAAGAGATATTGCCGGTAACTAATCTCGATCTGATGATCGCCTCAGACTCGGCGGACGAGAAGAGAAACAGACACGGTCGTCTCTTACCGAATAGTATCAGATGTTTGGCCGTAGGACCGTCGAATTGCGGCAAGACAAACGCGATATTCAACCTGCTGTTCGACCCCAGCGGGCTGAGGTTCTGCAATGTGTACGTATTTTCAAAATCACTGCACCAACCCAAGTATAGGTTTTTGGAGCGGGTGTTTCATGATATGGAGGGTGTAGACTATCACGAATTCAGCGACAACGCGCAAGTCCCGCCTCCGGAAGAGGTAGAGCCCAATTCCGTGATGATCTTTGACGATGTTGTATGCGAGAAACAACACAACGTGGTAAAGTACTTTGCTATGGGGAGACATAACAACCTGGACGTATTTTACCTATGTCAGACATACAGTAAGGGGCCTAAACAGCTCGTTAGGGATAATGCAAATTTTTTACTCGTGTTCCGTCAGGACGAACGTAACTTGCGCCATATTTTTAACGATCACGTAGTCCCCGATATGACTTTTGAAGAGTTCAAGAATCTGTGCGGCGAGGCATGGTCTCGAAACCAGAACGGGTTTCTGGTAATCGATAAAGAGAGCGGTATCCTTAGAGGTCGTTATAGGTTCAATTTCGATACGTTCGTTACCGAACTGCGAGATGGCCTGTCATAAGGACGATAAGGACCCGGTAGAAGCTGCTCAGTCGACTGTCCCGCTCCCTAAGCTGTGCAGTCGACTGACCTGCTAGCTGCGCAGTCGACTGACCTGCTCCCTAAGCTGCGCAGTCGACTTACCTGCTAGCTGCGCAGTCGACTGCACAGTCGACTGACCTGCTCCCTAAGCTGTGCAGTCGACTGACCTGCTAGCTGCGCAGTCGACTGCACAGTCGACTGACCTGCTCCCTAAGCTGCGCAGTCGACTGGCCTGCTAGCTGCGCAGTCGACTGCACAGTCGACTGACCTGCTAGCTGCGCAGTCGACTGCGCAGTCAACTGACCTGCTAGCTGCGCAGTCGACTGCGCAGTCGACTGCGCAGTCAACTGGTCTGCTAGCTGCGCAGTCGACTGCACAGTCGACTGACCTGCTCCCTAAGCTGCGCAGTCGACTGGTCTGCTAGCTGCGCAGTCGACTGCACAGTCGACTGACCTGCTCCCTAAGCTGCGCAGTCGACTGGCCTGCTAGCTGCGCAGTCGACTGCACAGACGACTGACCTGCTCCCTAAGCTGCGCATTCGACAGACCTGCTAGCTGCGTAGTCGACTGCACAGTCAACTGACCTGCTTCCTAAGCTGCGCATGCGACTGACCTGCTAGCTGCGCAGTCAACATCACAGCTCGATGAACTGCTCCCTGAAGCTGCATATGGTCATAAATCCAGGTCGAAAGATTGTAGTTTTTATATATTGGCAGGAATCGAAAGGATCCGGTTAGAAGGTATGGGCATGGCTTCGAAGCAGGTCGACGAACAACTCGTATTGGAGATTGCGGAGCTCCAGAGGAGGATACGGGAGAAACAGTTGGCTTTTAAACGCGGCTCGATGGAGGAGGACCTTAGATTAGAGAAGCAGCTTAAGCCTGTGACCGAATCCTTATCGAAGTTTCTCGAGGAGCAGAAAACGGACACAGATCCATTTCAAGGGTCTCCAACTGCGAAGACCTTAAAGCCCGAGGAGATAAACCAGTTGCATACTCAAAGGAACAAACAAATGGAGCATCCATCCAGTTACCCCGTTACCACTGACGAAGGTGATGATGAGGAAGATGTGGATCTCGATGATTCTTGGAAGGATCTGATGTCCGGACCGTACAGGTACGCCAATTCGAAGAGGAAGAGCGAAGAGTTAGGACCGTTGCAGGCCAAGAAGAAAACGCCCGACGAGTCGATGGATCTTGAAGACCCCTATAAATTGGAAGAGATGGATACGCGTCCTAACCTCCCTTTGGAGTTCACAGAACATGACGCTACGGCCGGAGCAACCGTGGAGATGCAGGACTCGAACAGACCGCAGGCTACACCGATGAGGACTCTACCTCGCGATGAGGAATTTAGCACCCCCAGCACCGTGGAAAAACTGTTGTCTACCCCGCTAGGTAAGGTTCGAGCCTCGGTATGGGTCAAAAACACGTTTCCCAGCCGTCTCGCGAGACATTACATGCATGAGGCCATCACGGACACGGATAACAATACGGATTCAACTTACGGTGTACACTTCGAGGGTAACAATTTGGGATGGGGGACTCAACTGTACAGTTTGGACCCGACGACTCTGTGATCATCGGAGACGTGTCGTATCAGGGTACTGCAGGACTGTACGAGTTAATTTTCAAAAAGAAACCTAACTCTTACGTCTACTCCGAAGAAGACCTGGAAGAGTACAAAACCAACTTGGAAGCTACTAATGCACACAGAAGGAACAACTCAGCGTTCGGACAAGTGAAAGCCAACACGGGGAAAAAGTATTTAACAATCATAAGCCGGCTTTTCCCTCCGAAACCGGACCGGTCGAAGCGAGGTAAGGGCCTGAAAACACTACCTACGATGGAGCTGAACGGAGACAGGAAGACCGAGTACGTATATTTCGACGATCAAACGAGCTCTGCGACAGGTTGAGACTCCTCGTAGCTTCTAAAGACTCGGGCCATACGGGTCACGACAGCGAGATAAATTCTATAGTCGAAGAGCTCAAAGAGCTGGGGCTTATAAGAGGAGATCTACGTCTATAACTTTTATTCTCACCATGGACACCGGAAGATCGGTACGCCATTTTCTCACCCCTTACAGGGTGACTGCCGATGGAGATATGGACATGAGAGACCGGAGAATCTGTCGAGTAGGCGTAGCCCAGTCGTATACTGACGCGGTTAATGTTAACGAGTGCATGAGACTCATCCAAGCTTATGCCGAAGATTATGGAGTCCTCGAAGTTCACGAAGAGGGCGGCGGCGATCCATACTACGACCTTTACGGGCACAGGATAGCACAACTAGGAGACCCGATCGATGACGAAGACGCCGTGAACCTCAAGTACCTGAGAGAATACGTATCATCCCTCTTCGAAAAGACGAAACCTTCAGTTCCCGTCGAAGACGAACGAGTCGGCGAAGTCTTGAAAATGCGTGATGAGATTCAAAAGTTACGCAAAAAGTTGGAAGAAATAACATTCCGCTTGGAAACACAAGGAGCTCTATAAATAGCCGGTGACTGCACCGCAGACCTCATTATAAATTTAAAATGGGGCCGCCGAGAACGTCGTAGGAACCGTATTGAACAAAGCGATAGACGTTCTACCTGTAAAGCTTCACATACCAGGATATCAGTACTGTGGACCCGGCACAGACCTGTCGAAAAGATTGAGAAGAGGAGACCCGGGCATCAACCCTCTAGGCGCCGCGTGCAAGCAGCACGACATAGCCTATCACAACCGCAAAGACTCAGCGGGTAGGGCCGAAGCAGACCGGGTATTGGCAGAGAGAGCCTGGGAGAGGGTGAAAGCGTCCGACTCCAGCATAGCGGAGAAAGCGGCCGCCTGGGCGGTGACCAACATAATGAAAGCTAAAAGCAAGTTCGGCGGGAGGATCAAGCGAAGGCAGACCGGGAAGTCCGTCCGTAGGAAGACCGCCCGTAAGACCCCTAGCAAGACCAATCGTCGCACTACCCGACGAGGTGAGGGACTGTATTTGATACCGTACCCTACGCAGCACGCAGGATGCGGACTAAAGAAAAAAAAACTTCGTTGAAACTTCCGAACAAACCCCTATCCGATAGTCAATTGATGGCGGCTGCCGACGCACTCGAAATCTCGAACTGTAGAGGGGTGTTTATGCGTGACAAGCTTCCTCACAGGCCCTACAAGAACGAATCAGCCAAAATAAACTTAGACAGCGTGATGAACGAAGGAACCCACTGGGTGTGTTACAAGAAGGTCGGGGCGGTCGTAGATTAATTCGACAGTTACGGTAATCTGAGACCACCCTTAGAGCTGGTGAGATACCTCGAGAACGGGGGAGACGGACCAATCACCATAAGATATAATTACGAGAGGAGGCAAGACTTTGATTCAGTCGTGTGCGGACACCTATGCTTAGAGTTTCTGGCAGGTAAAGATGCTGTGTCTAAGCGGTAAGAGCTCTACGATCGAGGTCGATTACTTCCCTCCCATAGACCTCGGAGAGGGTCAGTGGGAGGTAGGTCTAGTAGATTTCATGAGCTACAACATACCCAACGTGCGGAAAGGGGTGAACAACCTGTTTTGCTTCGGCGATGGGGAGACTGTGGTACTGCCCGAAGGCATGTACGAGATAGACGACATCCACTCCACGATCAAATACGAGATGTTGGAGATGTATGGCGGAATGAACTGTAAAATCAGCAGCAGAGAGGCGAACCGTACCGACGTAGAAGACATAGGATCCCTCAAGTACCAAAAGCTCTTGAAGGATCGGAAAAAGGACCAGAAAGGAAAAAGGGGAGAGAGATCGATTGACCCTCTCGTAGAGTTCCAAAAGAGATTGGAGAATGCGGCGAAAATAAGGGCTGCGATAAGAGCGGAAGAGGAAGCGAAAACGGTGGAAGAGGAAGCGAAAACGGTGGAAGAGGAAGCGAAAGCGGTGAGCGACGTGATGAAGGAGACGGTAAAGGGGACAAAGACGGGCGCGGAATGTCGACCGTTGCCGAGACCTAACATGGAAGTAGACCCTACTACACTAAAGTGCTCGATATTCTGCGGAGAAAAAATAGACTTTACCGTACCCGGAACGATCAGAGAGGTGTTGGGGTTCGATCCGACGATCCTTGAGCCCAATAAATGGCATACTTTGCAGCGCCCTGTCAACATTACGGCTGTAAACGCCATCAGGGTAACGTGCAACATTGTGAGGGGCTCGTACACTAACGGATCCGAAGGACATACCCTGCACGAGTTCTTCCCGCAGGTGGAACGGGGTTATAAGATAATCGAAGTGCCCAAGAACGTCATCTACCTACCCGTAAACACTTCGAGGATAGGAAGACTGACCGTCTCTGTGGTGGATCAGGACGGAAGACCAATAAGCTTTCAGAACGAAGTCATCAGCCTCAGGCTTCACTTTAAAAGACGCACGCGATGGGGTTAGTCTACCTGGAAGAGGGTTATAAAAGAACCGTGCCAGACGGAGTGAAGAACATTCGTCCTGTAGAGCTCGACGAGCCACTTCGCGACAAGAAAGAGAAGAGACTCTCCTCAGATAACGCCGCTTTTTTGAGATCATTAGGATTCACCGTGTTGGAGAAATGAGCTACATAATAGACATGGAATCCTCTAACGCCGTGGCGGATGACGACATCATAGGCATAGAGCTGCACACTCACACTCCGTACGCGTCAGCAACGTTCAACAACAACGATGAGATCAGGATCCCAGTAAACCAGCAGGATGTGTACACCCTACCTTGTGACAGCCTGTACGTCGACGGAAAACTTGCGGCGTCTGATGGTACTTTGGATCCGGCCTTGGCTCTTTCAGACAACTGGCCTGCTTTCCTGTTTGAAGAGATCAGACTAGAGATGAACGGTATCGAGGTGGATAGAGTGCGCAATGTGGGTATAAGGACTACTATGAAAAACATTCCGTCCTTCAGGTATGGAGAACAGAACTCTATAGACGTCGAAGGGTGGAACAAGGACGCCATTACCATCAGCACCACCGGTCGGTTCTTAGCTCACGTACCGCTAAAGAGGATCATAGGATTCTGTGAGGATTACCGCCGCATAATAGTCAACGCCAAGCTGGAACTTATCCTGCTCAGGTCGGCCACCGACGACCGCGCCGTGGCGGTACCCGCGGGCAAGGACTACAAGCTGTCTCTCACCAAGGTGGAGTGGAAGATGCCTTACGTCAGGCTTTCCGACGAGCGCAGGCTCCCGCTGCTCAGGATGGTGGACCAGGACGAGCCTATATCGATCGCCTTCCGCAGATGGAACCTGTACGAGTACCCCGTCTTACCGCAGAGCACCGACGTGCTATGGACCGTCAAGACTTCTTCTCAGGCGGATAAGCCCCACTACGTCATAGTAGGACTGCAGACCGACAAGAAGGCCAAGACAGCGGTATCATCTCATTTCGACCACTGCGAGCATGGCACTCGGGCATGGCATTTTTTCATACGTTACAAAAAATTCATCCTTCACCGTCTGCATTAGCAGCAATTTGCAAAACAGTCGGACGTTAAACCAAAAAAAAAAAAAAAAAAAAAGACATAAAACTGTACCTGAATTCGGTGTACTACCCGTACGAAAACGCAAAGGGAGAGTACTCACTCTTCTACGAAAACTTTAAGCGCTTCCACAAGGTCTACTACGGAGGACAATCCAATCAACCCCTCATTGATTTTACGAGCTTCAAGACGAAAGTCCCGCTCTTCTTTATAGACTACTCGAAGCAGAACGAGTCGCTCAACACCGGCGCCATTGACATCAGAATCGAGATCAAGTGCAAAAACAATATCCCTGCCAATACCTCCGCCTACTGCCTGATAATCACAGATTGCGTCATGCAACCAACCGTTAACAGGGACCGTCAGGAGGATAAATTAACCAGTGTGCGCTAGGTCTCGGTACGGGTAACAACATGCCTTCCTTCATTGTAGATTTTCGCACCATCAAGCCATCCGCTCATGAAACGGTCATCAAAGAGCTGGTAGTCCTCTCGGTAGAAGGTAGCGTCAAGCATCATTACCTGTTCAAGCCTCCTTACGACTACAACAGCATAATCACCATATCGAAGAAGAGGTGCATCCGGGATGATCAAGACAGAATCGGGATACAATGGAACAGCGGGTTCGTCGACTACGCACAGCTCTACCGCTTTCTGACCGAGTCGGTATCAGGAGGGAACATCTACGTCAAAGGAAAAGAAGCGGTAAAGGTCCTAAATAGAATTTTGCTGTGCAGCGAATTGAAGATTTTGGACCTAGACGACTACGGATGTCCTACCATAGATCATCTGACACATACGTACGAGGTCGACTGTCAATGTCCGTTTTCTCACCCGGACTGCTCCATCAAGAGGGCTGAGGTGATGAGGATGTGGTGGAAAGAAAACAATGCAGTCTTCAACACCATCGAGAAAGTAGGAAAGAGCATAGAAATGGCGCTGCGTTCAGGGTTCAACAATCCCGGACCGGACGTACTTCGCTACTTACCCAAGGAGTTTCTCTTCGAACATTATGGCAACTGCATATCCGCCGTATACGACGACTTACCACCATACCTCAAGAATGATAAAGAACTTCTCTTGGAGATGCCATGCGAAGAACCCGCTCAACAGGAGAGCGCCGACGATGAAGACGAATGGACCATAACCAAGAAGAGGAGAAACTGCATGCAATGCATTTTTAACTGTCGCGTCAGCCAGTAAAGCCGCGTATTGTATCCACGAGTTTTATTCTTCATGTACGGCTGTCCTTAGAGTCTGAACCATTGTAATTTAGTTATAACGTTTTGATTTCAGAATATATGTATTAAACTTATTTTCAAAACGTGTCATCATTTCAACACCTTTACACCTGTAGATATAAGTTTTGCTAAAGCCGAAGGCTTTCTCGGTCGTGAAGCGAAAGCGCAGCACGACGACAGGATCCAACCGGTAGGTCGGATCCCTTCGGGAATCGGAACTCAATTTCCCGCTTCAGATATTTCAGATACTTGCATTTACAGTAAGAGGTGTCTCACCTTTCAGTAAACTCGAAGAGCTGACAGGTAGAGTTGTCGGTTTCTGATAAGTAGAATTGGCGGGAAATATGAAATATCGGGCTTTTAATACAGATAATTGGAGCCTATTCAAATACAATGGAAACGCTGAGTCTGCGGTTCTGTGTACATAATGAGAATAACAAGCGGTATGACGTCAACGGTTTTTTAAGATTGAAACAAACAACTTATCGCTGACTAGACGGCTCGTGACTTTAACGAATAATATGTTGCATCATCTAGAAAAATTAATTGCAATAAACAAGTTGCATCATCTAGAAAAATTAATTGTAATAAACAAGTTGCATCATCCCGATCAATAGTCTGGCGCGTGGATAAAAACGGATGACGTCACTGCAAATAAACAAAGTAAACACGTTGCATCATCTAGAAAAATTAATTGCAATAACAAGTTGCATCATCCCGATCAATAGTCTGGCGCGTGCACAGATAAAAAACGGATGACGTCACTGCAAATAAACAAAGTAAACACGTTGCATCATCTTTAATTGCAATAACAAGTTGCATCATCCCGATCAATAGTCTGGCGCGTGCATAGATAAAAAACGAATGACGTCAATGAAAGGCACGCGCATGCCACGTGACTCGTAACAACAACATGCGTCATTGTCAAAATTAAAAGAATAGAGTTGCAAGTAAACAGATTTCATCGTCCCAATCATTAGTCTTCACCTCGTCGGGTAGTGCTACGGATAGTCCTGCGAGTAGTGCGACGAGTCATGCAGCCCGTCCCGCGTTATTTTTTGACGGTAACATATTTCCTAAATTTATATATTTAGGGTCCCGAAAGAACCTAACGGTCGAAATAGGACGTAACGCGTTCTACAGAATGTCCGGATCCTGCGCGCACCTGAACCTCGTTGATCCGACCCCGGGTCACGTGTTACAAGCGATCTCGGATTCTATCGGGGATACGGCTACGGATTAAAGCTTATCTTGTAGATCTCGATCTCCCGGTCACGTGGGTACCACCCGCATCAAAATCGGTCCAGCCGTTGCGGAGCAAATCAACATATTTCCTAAATTTATATATTTAGGATCCCAAAAGAACCTAACGTTCGAAACCGGACGTAACGCGTTCTACGGAATGTCCGGATCCCGCGCGCACCTGAACCTCGATGATCCGACCCCCGGGTCACGTGTTACAAGCGATCTCGGGTTCCATCGGGGATACGGCTACGGATTAAGGCTTATCTTGTAGATCTCGATCTCCCGGTCACGTGGGTGCCGCCCGCATCAAAATCGGTCCGGCTGTTGCGGAGCAAATCGGGTTTGGAACTTTGTCAATTTTTGTGTGTGCGCGCGCGCGTACGTGGGTTTTTTTTTGTTTTTTTGGCGGGGATTCTTCTTTTTTTTGGGGGGGGATTTTGTGGGTGGGGGGTTTGGGGTTTTTTGGGGGGGCGGTTTTTTTTGGGGTATTTTTGGGGGGGGTCCATCGGGGATACGGCTACGGATTAGGGCTTATCTTGTAGATCTCGATCTCCCGGTCACGTGGGTACCGTCCGCATCAAAATCGGCCCAGCGGTTGCGGAGCATATCGGGTTTGGAACTTTGCCAAATTTTTTTTTTTTTTTTTTTTTTTAGGGGGGGCCGGCACGTGGCAGTTCAAGGTCAAGGTTGTGTCAGTACCGGCGGGTCAAAGGTCAAGGTTGCGCCAGAACATACATTTCTATTCTACTTATATTATATTATTTAGAGATAAGGCATTACAATA
Organism: Catonia carolina; assembly: GCA_035578175.1. NCBI lineage: Eukaryota > Metazoa > Arthropoda > Insecta > Hemiptera > Achilidae > Catonia > Catonia carolina. The sequence continues at coordinate 10,691,065 of JAQMRL010000004.1, forward strand.
CCGTAATTCTTCCGTAGATCACATACAGCAGCGAAACAATCTTCAGTCTCAGGAAGATAAACAAAGAGCACAGAATCTTAAAATTGGAGCGTCGGATCATCAGGAGATGCCTGAACAAAAGATGTTTCTCTGATGCGATAGGAAACCTGTTTCGAAAGAAGAAGTATACAGAAATACAAAACCTCTAGCAGACCAGATGAGGAAAAAGAGAATTTCCTTCTTTGGACATCTCTTGAGGACCGACTCTTCCAGAATCTTAAAACAAATCATCAACTTTTTCCTAAACCGAAAAACTAAGCCCCACTGGATCAGGGAAATTAAGGAGGACATGAACGGACTCCAAATCTTACTTGAGGACCTCAAAACAAAATCCGGAAATTACCACACGCTGAAGACCACAAGACTTGAACAGCAGAAACCGACGAAACGACAGAAAGTTGTGTATTCTGACAAGGAACGGCAGAGAAGGTCGGATGGATTGAAGGAATACTGGAGAAAGTTCAAGGAGGGAAACATCAGGAAAGGACTCCAAAAACTGAAAAATTGAACCGCAACAATTGAAATGAGTTTTTTTTAATTTGATGAACTTATGTAGTCCTATGTGGCTTTAAAAAAAATTTAGAGATAAGATTTTGTATTTGGCAGTTACTTTTATGTGTAATCATTAAATATTTTTAATCGTCTTAAAAACTGTAGTTCAGTTTTCCGTGTGGTTTTCCTTTTCTAAAGTAAAATTAAACATAAAATTTAAAAAACATATAAAATCAAATATAAAATTAAGTTGAAATGGTTTTAAGCTGATATATATTAGTTTTATCAATAAAATAAATAAAATTACACTTAATAAAAACATAATAATAAATAATTACTATAGTAAAACGTAATTTAAGAAACGTTGTAAAAAGTACAACGCGCGCCCCGCTCATGTAACTGAAGTAGGCGCGCCCGCCGCCGATAGGTAGGCCCTATATAAATTCGCTGGGCATCTTTAATGGATATTCGATAAAAGTATTCCAAAAAACTTTTTCGTGTGCTCCCGATGGACGGAGTATTACAGGATAGTATAGGAATAAATCTGAAAACCTTCACAGGCTGGGCAGCCTTCTCCGTCCTTGTCAGATGATGATTATGATTGTAATGAAACTGGATATACAGTATTCAGATGAACTAAAGTCCCCTAGCCGTGAGAGAGAATGCATAACGCTCTCACTCGCACAAGCCATACGCGCCGTTCCAATAACATTGTCTTTAATTTTACTCATTGTTGTCAGCAAGCGTTTATGCATTGGGACATGAAAATAGTCACGTACGCATTTGAAAGTCAAGCACCTCGCCGTAACCTGACAATACAAAAATAAAATCTTTAGAATCGATAAACAAGTTACCCGTATATAAGCCTCAGGAAGCCTGTTCAACTACAGAGAACAATATCTTGATGACAAAGGAAAGTTCAATGAAATATAAAACATTTTAAAATTCATACACAAGCGACATTTCAAAACAACAAAAATACAAAATTACTACCGGACCAAATAATTTTAAAATGAAACAAACTTCTAAACTAATAAAAAATAAAAAAAATAAGAAACACGAAGAACATTTAATAAAATATTAAGGCAGCTATAAAATTTATAAACGTAAATTTTATAAACGTTACACATAATTATCTACCTCTCACTCGCTCGGCTATGGGACATTAGTTCGTCTGATACCTTTACTTACTCTTCGTCATCCTTGAGACAGCTACTTTTCCCATAATTAAGAGCGGATTCCTTGGCTCTGAGAATAATATGACCATCTTTTTCGAAAAAGGCCGCTTGGGTAACTTTATAATCTTCATTCGGTGACGGTTTAATTGGAATTTGGTAAACAGTAGCATACCTTACCTTCGTAGACCACAAAAGTGGATCTCTAATCTAAACAAAATAAAGTTGCTATATTAGATTTTCAATGATTTTGCAATGCTTGTAGGTCTATGCTAAACATACCAAGTAGATTTTGTAATTTCCATGAAATGTGATCACGTTGGTCAGTTTCAAATACAGTTGTTGTTGTTGTTTAGGTCATCAGCCGAAAGGCTGGTTTGAACCTCTAGAGGTTTTACTAAGTAAAACGAACAGTGAGGTGGATTACCTTTGCGTTCCTCACTGAGTGAAAAAGTACGCTTATCAGCATGCCGGGGCTTCTGAAAAGCACATTTTCCACTCTGCAAATGACACCTTCACTTCATTCACCATAGGGTCTGGCTGTATAATGAAATTCATTACTTTCAGAGGAGATATCTCTGGTTAGTATCTTTTACACCTTTACCTCTTCTGTTCGTAAATGATTCAGTCATTTAACTGGCTGACCATGTGATAAAGAAACAGAACTATTTATTTTAGTTCTGCAACGAACAGATAAAGTGTATTTACACTCAAACTGCCCATAACAGACAGGCAGAGTGTCAAATTATTTAATTTGACACTCTGCCTGTCTGTTATGGGCGTAATACAGTACCGTAAATACAGTACAGTATTAAATACAGTAATATAATACAGTAAATACAGTACCGTAATACAGTACCAACTTGGAATATAATTGTATTATAGATACTTGTTTCGAGTCACTCCCTCTAGACCAAAATTCAGAAGCTTCATCTGAACGACAGATGGGTTATATAATTATATACGTAGGCCTATAATATTTTTGTGAAAAAATTTCATTAGTTCTAACCAATTAGGCCAGAGAAATGCTTCTTTCTGAAAACAATTGGTTACTTTTTAATGAGAGAGCGTCCAAGTGCAGCGAATCGGCCGACCAAACTACGTAAAACTGGCTATGTGTAAAGCACCCGCAGAGTTCAACTCTAGCAATTAGAAGCATTTTTCAATTAAATACAAAAAGGTAAATAAAATACATTTTTTATTTTAAATTAGATTCAAAAATAAAATAGTCATGAGGTGTTAAAAGGAAATTAAGCTAGGTATTTAAATATTAAATTAACTAATTATTTTAAAAAATCTAGTGTGAAATACTCACACAAATTTTTCTTGCCAATGCAAATAATGACCAATATAATCTAACATTAGTAATAAATCATAACAAATACATAAAAAAGCTAACTTCAATAAATATAACCTTTTTTAATGAAAATCTATCTCAGTTCGGCTTAAAAATTCGGAATAACACTCTTTCACGATAAACTAGCCACTGTAGAGAAAAATGCTATAAATAAAAGTTGTAGATATTTTAATGTCCCATAAATTTGATTATGTACACTTTTGTCGTAAAATGCATGCTAAGGCTGAAATCTAAAAGAAATCTACAAACACATTTTGTGAGAAAAAAAAGAAAATCGCCAATTACCGCTAAACTAAGCGTTATACAAAAACTTATTTGAAATATAAGTTGTAGGATTTTAAATTCAACTTTTACTAGAGACATTTTTGCGCTCAAATGCATATTAAAGTCGCAATCTTAAAAATAAAATTTTTTTATGAGAAAACAGCCTCACCAAGAATTTCAGCAGATATTGCCCCTACCCTATCTTGTAGAGCATAAAAATGTAGTAAATGAGCCGTTTTTGAGAAAATAGCAAGAAAAGTGAAAAATGACATGAATAAACTACTACTTCCGGTTAACAGATTTTGATGAAAATGTTCGTGTCGGGTCCTCTAGTGGTATCCAACTTACGTTTCAAGTTTCAAGTTCGTACAATGTTCAATTCTTGAGATATTCTATTCACACAAACACAGACCAATCGCTAAAAACATTTTTTTGGGTTCAGGGGGCTGAAAACGTGTAGATCCGGTGAAAACTCGATTTTGAAAAATCGACAAAAAGCAATACTTTCCTTCCTACATATTAATATAGGCAAGAGAAAGTAATAAGATAATCTATTTGATTAGTACAATGTAGGCTAAGTTATTAGCAAATTTAATTTTAGGTTAACCATGATTTAGTTTTTAATTAGGAGTACGTCCTATATATTTAGTTAAGCTGATAATTATTATACGAGGCATATCCAGAAAGTACGTGTACTGAATTTTTGTAATTTTCAAAATTTTTTATTTAAACAAAAAAATTACATGGTTACTTTAGTACATATGTAAGCTATTTTTCTACATAGTCGCCATTCCTCTCAATGCACGTGGTGAAGCGGGGTATCAATTTTTTGATGCCTTCCTCGAAGTACGAGGTTTGTTCAAAAAATAACGGGAATTTTCGTTTTTTGAAAAAAATATTTATTTATTCATCTACATTAATATTTTTGCCTTCAAAGTAGTCCCCTTCGCATGCAATACACTTGTGCCATCGCTTTTTCCAATCCTCGAAACACTTCTGAAACTCGATCTTTGTGATAGCTTTTAGCTCTTTCACCGATTTGCTTTTAATGTCATCTATGCTTGTAAAACGACGGCCTTTTAATGTTCTCTTTATTTTTGGAAATAGAAAAAAGTCACATGGAGCCATGTCTGGCAAATATGGAGGCTGGGGGGCATCGTTACAGTTTTGTTTTTGGCCAAAAATTCACGAACAAGCAATGAAGTGTGAGCAGGTGCATTATCGTGGTGCAAAAGCCATGAACTGTTTTGCCACAAATCCGGGCGTTTTTTTCGGATTGCTTCACGCAAACGGCGTTGAACTTGTAGGTCTTCTTCTTAAAGTTCCATCTCCTATCGGAGGTTGGATATCATAATGGCTATGGTCACTTTGCTGGCTGCTGCTCTGAATAGTGGCAATGAACTACAGTTGAACCATTCTCTAAGATTCCTCAGCCAGGAGATGCGTCTTCTTCCTACGCCTCTTCTTCCTCGGATCCTTCCCTGCATAATAATTCTCAGCAACTCATATTTTTCTCCTCTGGTTATGTGACCCAAATATTCTAGTTTTCTTGTTTTTATACTCTTCATAACTTCTAACTCCTTATTTAAACGTCGTAGCACCTCAACATTGGTAACCTTTTGGACCCACTGAATTTTCAACATTCTCCTGTAACACCACATCTCGAACGCTTCTATCTTCTTTATGTGTTGTTTCTTCAATGTCCAAGCTTCCATTCCATATAGTACGATAGAAAATACGTAACATCTTAGAGCCCTCAATCTGAGAGGCATGTGAAGGTCTTTGTTTGTTAGCATTGTCTTCAATTTTATGAATGCTTGCCTTGCAGTTTCAATTCTTACTTTAATTTCTTTGCTTTGGTCATTCTTGTCATCAACCCAGGTTCCCAGATATTTGTATGCCTCTACTTTTTCTATTTGGGTTTGCTCTATTGTTAATGTTTCATTTCCATGTTCTGCTCTCGAGACAATCATAAATTTAGTTTTTTTCTCATTTATTCTAAGTCCATATCCAATGCAATGATCGTTAATTCTATTCACCAATTCTTGCAGCGATTCCAGGGTGTCTGCCATCACAACGGTGTCATCAGCGAATCTTATGTTATTTACTATCCTTCCACCCACAGAGATTCCATCACTCAGTTCTGTTACGGCGTCTTGAAATATGGCTTCACTATACATGTTGAACAGTAGTGGCGACAGAACACAACCCTGTCTTACCCCTCTCTTTACATCAATATTCTCGGACTTTTGTTCTTCGACCTTTATATTGGCCTTTTGATTCCAATACAGATTGATGATGATTCGCAAATCTCGTCTGTCTATATTTTTGTTTTTCAATAATTCTATTAGTTTTTCATGTCGGACCCTGTCAAATGCTTTTTCAAAATCAATGAAACAGGCATATATATCGATGGTCATATCTAAGCATCTTTGAGAAAGGACATTAAAAGCAAACATTGCCTCTCTTGTTCCCAGTCCTTTGCGGAACCCAAATTGGGTATCGTCCATATCATCTTCTAGTTTTCTATGTAATCTTCCATGAATTACCTTCAGAAATATTTTAAGGGTATGGCTTATTAGTGATATTGTCCTATAGTCTGAACAATCTTTGGCATAATATTGTCTTTGGTATTGCTACAAAGGTAGACACCAACCATTCCTGTGGTATTTATCCGGTTTTATAGACTTCATTAAACAGATCCAGCAGTATATGTAGAGTTTAATCGTCCAGGCATTTCAATAATTTCGCAGGTATTTCGTCTGGACCTACAGCTTTTCCGTTTTTTGCATTTCGTATTGCCTGTTTGATTTCCTCCATCATGATCTGCGCTCCCGTTTCACTGTCAATTTCTTCCGGTTCTTGACGATTATCCTCAAACAGGTCTGCTATGTATGTCTTCCACTTATTCAATTTCTCTTTGACTTCTATAATAATTTTTCCATTATTGTCTTTAAGAAGACCGTCTTTCCTTTTTCTCTGTGTATTTGTCATTTCCTTTATTTTCTTATGCATGTTGAAGCTATCATACTTTTTAGCATATTCCTCTATTTCACTGCACTGATTTGTAAGCCAAGTGGATTTTGCCTCTTTTATTTTCTCTCGTATCAATCTCTGTGTTTCCTTGTATTCTGCCTTATTCCTGCCTTTATACTTCCTTCTTTCCCCCATTAGCTCTAGGATTTCTGAAGTCATCCATCTCTGTTTTTTTTTCTTATTTGTGTCTGCAATATCTTCTTGCCTGCCTCTACCAAGGTCTTCTGTATAATGCTCCATTTGTCATCAACATCTGTCGCCTTTATCACATCTTGTTTTCTTTCCTTTAAGTTACCATTTATTTATTTTTTCAAACTCTGGCGTATAGGTTCTTCTTTTATCCTTGAGACATCGAACCGTGGTATATTTGCTTGCTTTCGAATCCTCTTCAATTTTATCTGCATAACACTAATGGATTATGATCTGAATTTGTGTCAGCTCCGGGGTATGTTCTCACAGACTTTATCATGTTTTTATATCTGGATTTTATTAAAATGTAGTCTATCTGATTTCTAACAATGTGATCCTCTGCATCCGCAGGTGATTTCCAAGTATAAAGTCTTCTGTTAGGCAATTTAAATATTGTATTCATTACTACCAGCTCCTCACTTTGGCAGAACCCTTGTAGGTAGTACTCCTTATTGATTGTTTGAATTTGTGGCAAGAATTCATAATGCACTATGCCATTAAAATCGAAGAACACAGTCAGCATAACCTTCACATTCGACCGCACTTGTCGAACCTTTTTCGGTCTTGGCGATCCAGAATGCCTCCACTGGGACGATTGAGCCTTAGTTTCGACATTGTATCCGTAAACCCGTGTTTCGTCACCTGTTATAACACGTTTGAGTAGATCCGCGTCGTTGTCGACTTCATTTAGTGACTCCTGAGCAACTTCCATTCGCCGCTGTTTTTGTTCGAAATTCAACAATTTTGGAACAAATTTTGCTGCCACATGTTACATACCCCAAACATCCGAAACAATTGGCAACGATTTAACAAATTGCCTTCTACTTTTAAATTATTATTTATTACATAAATCTGGTGCTTAAGTTTGCCTGATGTAATAATAGTTATAGTAGTTTAACATCACATCAATTAAAAAGAAAGCAAACAGTAAAATGGCACATGACCTAACCTATATCCCTAACCAAATTATTAATAACCTAATACTAATTAAGTATTAGTTATTAATAATTTAATTAATAACCTAATACTAATTAAGTATTAGTTATTAATAATTTAATTAATAACCTAATTATTATACCAGGCAACCTTAATCACTAGAGAATGTGTACAATAATTAAAGTAGGCAATTCATATATTTCATTATTTACTAATTCGCTAGCAGTAAAATGTGCTTTGTTGTTAACCTACAAACAAGATGTATTTTGGCCTACACGTATTTACTTATCATGTTAATACTTACAGGTTTTCGTCTCTTGGAAAACAGAAGAAATGACGTTAAATATACCTCTGCGAAGAAAACACGTTTTTAACCTAATAAAATTTCATTGTAAATAAAATATAATCTCCAAACAACCATGGTCTCATACGCCATTACTAACGTACAACGCTTGCTCTGTATGACGCCTAGGTTCCAAATTTTAAAGTGACGCCAACACGCACTCTATGAGTGTAATAATGTAACACTAACAGACGACAAACAGCGTTTCATTTGGCCTATCTCTATGCTTTATTACTCTATGGGGAGAATTCAGAAGTCTACATGGAAGTGTAGCCAATATCTCGAAAATAAAATCCCTCCGGCCGTGAGAGCATCAGTACACTCACTTTCTGGATATGCCTCGTATATTTTTGTGGGTTAGTTAATTTTTACTTTCTCTTGCCTATATGAATAGTATAGGAAGGAAAGTATTGTTTTCATGTCAATTTTTCGAAATCGAGTTTTCACCGGATCTATACGTTTTCAGACCCCCTGAATCCGAAAAACATGTTTTTAGCGATTGGTCTGTGTGTGTGTCTGTGCGTGCGTGTGTGTGTGTGTGTGTGTGTGTGTGTGTGTGTGTGTGTGTGTGTGTGTGTGTGTGTATGTGTGTGTGTGTGTGTGTGTGTGTGTGAACAGAATATCTCACGAACGGAACATTGTACGAACTTGAAACTTGAAACTTAAGTTACATACCACTACCAAACCCGACACGAACATTTTCATCAAAATCGATCAACCGGAAGTAGTAGTTTATTCGTATAATTTTTCACTTTTTTGCGATTTTCTCAAAAACTGGTCCTACGATTTTTTTAAAAAATCGCATCATTTACTCAGTTTTTTATTCTCTACAAGATAGGGTAGGCGCCATGTTTGCTGAAATTCTTGGTGAGGGTGTTTTTACGTAAAAACATTTTCTTTTTAAGATTGCGGCTTTAATATGCATTTTACCGCAAAACGTTATATAATAAAAGTTGTAGAGAATGTACAACTCTACAACTTTTATTTCAAACATTTTTTTGTATAATGCTTAGTTTAGCGGTAATTTGCGATTTTCTGTTTTTTTTTCTCACGAAAACGTGTGAAAAATCGATTTTTTTAACATTTCGTCCTTAGTATGCATTTTATGACAAAAGTGTATATAATAAATTTTATAGGAAATTAAAAGATCTACAACTTTTATTTTGAGCATTTTTCTCTACAGAGCCTAGTTTAGCGTGAAAGAGTGATTTTCCGTATTTTTAAGGCAAACTGAGATAGATTTTCATTTTTCGTCTTTCATATATGATTAAAATTAGGTTATGTTTATTAAGGTTAGTTTTTTGTTTATTTCTAATGTTTTATTACTACTTTTAGGTTTATTGTTTATTATTTGCATTGGCAAGAGAAAGTTGTGTGAGTGTTTCACACCAGATTTTTAAGGTATAAAATCAAAAGTTTAAATATAATTATTTATACTTTATTTGTTTGTTAATAACATGCTAAATTGTAGATTTAAACCAGATAAATTTTGATGTTAAGTACATTAATTTCCGATTAGCCGTTTTCCGACAACTTGCGTTCAAACTTGAGTCTTTATAGTTTTGAAACCATTGTCAGATTTTTTTTTAAATTATTTAGATATCGTATAATTTTTTAAAAATTATTGTAATGATTTTAAGCCATATCCTAGTTTTAACTCTGTTACGACCAGGGCCGTCGAATAAGAGAAGAGCTGTATCATTGTGCTTGAAAAAGTTATACCAACGGCTGTTCGGCTGTGGCGTCACTGCTCTGACATTGTGTGGTTACACACATACTTTCTCGGCTACTCATCTTAAAATATGCCTAATTATGAATAAATAATGCCTAATATGAATAAATGTCTATACTTTGTTATTATTAGGAATGTCCGAAACATTATTTATAAAACAATAGATAGCAGTAATACATAACTAATACGACATTCTAAAAACAATGTGACAAAACATTTTGGGTTGCGTAAAATACTTGGTCTTATTCTAAAGATGAGTATTATCTACGAAGAGATTGTAAACAAAATAAATAAATATAATTAAAAAAAAATCTTACATAAGAAATGTAAATTAACGCTAACAACAATATTATTTTTTGGAACGTATCCATTTCTTAGTTCATGCAGTTTCTATCGTTTGATTTGTTCTCATTAAATCGCCTGATCCTAATAAAATGTCCTTGATCTAGCTTAGGCGTTGATAGCTTGTGGGCACAGATTTGGAAATTTTTCCGTCAGTCTTGTTCGGAGTTTATTAATGACTCCTCTTCGGACACAGTACATATCATTTTCGCCATGGAGTGATGCAAAAACAATTTCAAACTCGTCCATTGTTTCTTTTCCAAGATTTACTTGGCGCAGTCAAACCTCCGTGGAAAAGAGCTTTAATCCATTTTTCATGTAGGCCAACATTTTTCGAGTAGGCGCTTAGTATTGCATCCTTGTTACATATTTTGTACACTATGCACCCTACAACGCATGAGAGGACTATCAGGTAGGCAGTCCAACAGGAAATCGCTTACATAACCTTGGAATATGTATAGTAGTGCCCCCACCCCATGATCAAGTATATTTTTCAAAATTCTACAACATTGGCCAATCAATAGTTCATGTTATTACATTTTTTAATACATAATATTTGTAAATACGTTTTTCACGCTGAATGAAACGATAGTTTTACCGAACGATTGAGCGGTACCGAGATAGCAAGGGTTCAGTTTATTGTTAATAAATCAAAATTTAAGTAACTTACATATTTAAAATTTCGTATTCGCGGTAAGAATATAATTTGTTATGTTGTGTTAAAATTTCAAATTTGTCTGTCAAATTCTTCTTGAGTTATACGCCTCTAAACGCATGAATGTCTTGGCGGTAGAAAAAAAATCGGTAAAACCGGGTCTTCTTGTCTTCCAATCTCGATATGGCAATTTTCAAACAATATTAAAAATATAAGACTATTATAGGTCAACGCAGAATAAAATTAGCTAAATATTGGTGCAAACTATGTTCAAATCCGATTCATAGTTTTGAAGATGCAAGCATTCAAATTCGGGTGTTTATAATAAATTATTATGAAACCGATAGTAACAATTGAGTTGTCAGAGTGGTGACCTCATAGCATTGGCTCCCCTCTACGGCCAGCGGGTACCGAAGCGGCAGTGTAAACATAAAAGTAATGCTAATGAGATGAGATAGCCCTTCTCTTATTCAACGGCCCTACCTTAGGACGTGGCTGTTACCCATAGTTGGGTAAGTCAATTTCTTCCACCTCAATTAGAGTCGCATCAACAGCTCGGTGATTAGTGACTACGGTGGGTTTTAACTAGTGAACATTTCCAAATCCTGGCCGGAATCGAACCCCGGATCTTCACGTGGTAGGCTAGCACGCTACCACTACGCTACGCAGGCGACCTACCTCGTACATTGTGAATTGTTGTAAATGTATTACAGCTTTTGGGAAGAGTGTGTATGGGTACATAATATAGTAAAAAGTATGGAAATAAAAATAAATGTTTATTATTTAAAATAAAGGTTTATTTTGAATGATAATTGTTGTTCATGGACAGCAGTTATAGTTATAGGTAGTATTGTCCGTTCCCAAGCTTGTGCAGCTGAGAGCAATGCATACGTCACTACTACTGTGAGAGATTGCATTAGTAGTAGTAACGTTTTACTTGTACTATGTTTGTAGTAGTCAGGAGTACTATCCAAACTACATAATATATTCTGTGTCGCCGTCTACAGCGAATAGTCAAAACAACACCCACGTATGTCACCGCACTAGCCAGCCTACTGCCTAGCGAATACCAATGAGATGATTAGTTATGACGTAGCAGTAGTCTGCTACTTCGCCTGTTCCCTTCATCCCGCAGCTGCACAAAGCTTAGATTCATACAATATGTGTGCAGAAATTTCTTATATACTTACAGTTAAGAGAGCGATGTCATTCGATCTGCCACCGCAAAAAAACCTGTCGATTTTGATATCGCGGCCTGTGTGTGAGTTCCTGTTGGCTTCTCGACTATTTATTCTGAAATTGCTTAAGCCAACTATAACCTATAAAAAAGTTTTTATAACTAAGAAAATGAGTATAATTCATCACATGCCCATGTAGTGTAGTTAATAAACTTAATTTTTCCTAAAATAACTTTCCAACATGTGAAAGACCTTGCACTACATCACACTTAGGACGGTCGGACACAGGAAGCGACTAAACTGTCCAGACGATTTTTTTTTGTTTCAGGCTCTCTCTGACCGTTGCTGGAGACTAGTGCCACATTTCTCATTCTCAGGTAATATGGGGTATGGTGAAGATTTAACTATTGTCTTTTACTTTTTTTCATATGTTTGGATAAAGAAAGGCCAGTTGGTAAGTTTTGGACACCACCAACTAACCAGAAAAGAAACCTCAAACGAGATCAGCTGCGTAAATAACATTAAGTTTCGCTGCTGTGATTCGTAGGTGGATGACAATCGCACGTGTTTCGGCGCATGCGCAAAGCTGACTGAATCGAGACCTATTCCATATGCCTTCACTATTTCGTTTCAAGCTGTCTCCGTGGCGCAGGTGTTCGGTGCGGCTGATACATGACAACCCACGTCTACCTTCTACTAGAGTCGGTCTCTGGCGAAAGTGACTGTTCGCGTCGTGTGTGCGTGTGCTGTAGGCTGTAGGGCCTTCTAGCAACTGCGCCTGCACTGTGCACGCCCTAATTTGTAGCATCGGGCGGTTCCAATATCAATAGGCTATACATTTTTTATGAATACGGCAACAGAAAGGTAATCGTCGAATGAAATATCAGTGCTATACTATATCCAACAGTTAGTTGCGACTTGGGAAAAATAGGCGATTCCAATTTAACAGTGGTTGTATAGAGAGAGCAATACGCTCTCCGCTACTAGGCTATCTCTCCTACAACACATACCTACTATTTAATTAATAACTTATGAGTTTCAGTTGTAATTGTAATTTAAACTAAAGTTAAAATGATGCGATGAAATTGATGAATTTAGAGTTTGACAAAATAAAACAATGTTTAATTAAATTTTATCATTTCGTAACATTTAATCGTTTTACAAACAAAATGTCGTAAAAATATAGGCATTTCATCTGGCGCCTTCTAGAGGCTTCGAATGAATCAGCTGGCATATACTACATCCACCCGTCCCTCACCTATTGTTATAGACTAATCATAAAACTAACTTATACATTTTTCTACATTTTATAGTGACATTCTTTTATTGTAAATACACAAAGCGAATGGGGAGTGATGTAATGTATTTAAAATCAATCATCAGTTATTATTGTTATTATACAGTTATAGGCTTATGTATGCATAGTTTATTTACAAATTAAACTGGTTTTGACAGCAGGTGACTCATCAACTACATACGCCTAACTAACAAATGAAACGCACAGTGAATATTGTCATTCAGTGTTTAATCAATTGTCGTTCAGTACAATCATTACGGTTATACAGTGTCGAGGGGTTTTTTATGTGTGCAGATCGAATAGTGTGTTAGTGTGGGTGTGTGTTAGTGTGGGTGTGTGTTAGTGTGGGTGTGTGTTAGTGTGGGTGTGTGTTAGTGTGGGTGTGTGTTAGTGTGAATAGTGTATGTGTTAAGATTATAGTTCTACGTATTTTGATTTGTTAATTTTTATTGTTAAAGTTTTGTCGTTTACTACGTAGTTTACATTAAGCTTAAAATGTCTAAAATCGGAGGGAGTAAAGTTTTGCATAGCCAATCTCGGGAGAAAATTGCTAATGTGGTTACTTTTATGACCGAGGAAGCAAAGCACGGTGATTTTACTATAGATGTTAAGAAAATTATCGAACGCGTTAGTGCAACAACTGGTGTGTCAAAATGTTCAATTATGCGAATAAAACAAGTATCGAAAGTAATATTAGAAGGATCGTCACTGTCTTTTGCAACACCCAAAAAACATTCGGTACGGGCCAAACCTGTTTCAGGTTTGGATGATTTTGACAGGAGTGTTTTCCGTCAAAAAATAAATAATTTTTACACTGACGAAGGTGGAAAATGCTTACTAACAATAAATAAATTATTAATAATTAAAAATAGTATTAAAGACTAATAATCAATTAAAAAATTAAAGTACCGCTGTTTCAAAACTGTTACCGAAATTTTGTTAAAGTATAAAATCTTAGAAATAGCTTTATAAATTAAAACTCACCACTCCAGCGGTGCTTCGCGCCGCTTACGTGTCTCGACCTCAGAGGGGTAGGTGGATGAGAATTCATAAGTGGATCAGAACCATTTGCTACAAGGTGAAGTTCGGCCGCCAAAGGGGCTGGGTAGATCATAATATTTAGAAATTTCAAGATATGAAAGTTTAAAGATGAAGTTTAAAGTTTCAAAATTTAAAATTTGAAGGTTTTACAAAAAGTTTCAAAATTTCAACTTTAAATGTTGTGGTTTGAATGTATGTTACTTTGAGTTTTTCGTTTTCTCATGCGACCTAAAAATTTTCGGGTTACCAAATTTTTATGTAATTTTCTTCGCTAAATAACATGTCGTTAAAAAAATATTTGTATTCCGAAAATTTTAAAATTTTTGTTGGGGTAGTAATCACCATAGGACCCCGCCTAAAATTTAATAAATTCTTCGTGACTCTAGGGGTATGTGTAACGTTTTGTTAATAAACGTTTGCAAAAACCATTGTGAAGGTGTAAAGAAAGAAAAACGTGAAAACGGCAAGCCCTAAAAGCCGGAATGAATAGTGTGTTGAGTTTTCTTAGCGAAGAGATAGGTTAAGAAAAACTTTAGTTACATGGCCTTGAAGTATTTTGGGAGAGGCACAAAAAAGATTCTATACAATTTTCCTCTTTGAAGCACCGTTCAGGAGGTAAAAAATACAACCCCCTACCAATGGTAAGGGGGTGGAACCTGAAAGTTTTCGCGTAACCAAATTTTTATTTAACTTTTAACGTCGAAAACATGCCGTTAAAATACATTTTGTATTCTAAAAATTTAGATATTTCATAATTTTTGGATAAGGGGAAGCAACCCCATTGGATCGCTTTTTAAAATTTAAAAAATTACCTGTGATGCTATAAGTACCTGTGACGTTTTGCTAATAAAAATTTACCTAAAAAACCGTTTTGAAGGTGTAAAGATAGGAATACCTGAAAACTGCAAACCCCAAAAAACCGAAATTTGGTTTTTGTAGTTTACTCAGCGGACCGGTAGGTTAAGGGCAACTTTGGTTATACAGAGTGATTCAATAAGATGGAAACAATTTCAATAAGCTGTATTCCCTGAACTACATGTTATATTTTAATTCTGTAAATTACATTTTGAAAGAGAAAGTTTTAAATTTTAATTTACATACATGAAAGTTTATAGATGTTCAATGTGTCCTCCTCCGGCTGCACGTACAACATCTCGACGGTAACTGAACTCATCCCAAACTCTCTAACGCATGTCTTGGGACACTGAGTTGACTGCAGCTGTGATACGATTCCTTAGTTCATTCAAATTGGTGGGAAGAGGTGGAATGTAAACTGCACTTTTCACGAACCCCCACAAGAAAAAGTCACAGGGTGTGAGATCTGGAGGCCTCGGTGGCCAAAACTGAAGTGCAGAGTCGTCATTCGCCATGCGACCTATCCATCGTTGACGTATGGATTCATTTAGGAAACGCCGAACATTGCGATGCCAATGGGGTGGAGCTCCGTCCTGCTGGAAAATGTAATCTCCTGAATCTTCATTCATTTGAGGAACGAGCCAGTTTTGTAAATGAATCCATACGTCAACGATGGATAGGTCGCATGGCGAATGACGACTCTGCACTTCAGTTTTGGCCACCGAGGTCTCCAGATCTCACACCCTGTGACTTTTTCTTGTGGGGGTTCGTGAAAAGTGCAGTTTACATACCACCTCTTCCCACCAATTTGAATGAACTAAGGAATCGTATCACAGCTGCAGTCAACTCAGTGACCCAAGACATGCGTCAGAGAGTTTGGGATGAGTTCAGTTACCGTCTAGATGTTGTACGTGCAGCCGGAGGAGGACACATTGAACATCTATAAACTTTCATGTATGTAAATAAAAATTTAAAACTTTCTTTTTCAAAATGTAATTTACAGAATTAAAATATAACATGTAGTTCAGGAAATACAGCTTATTGAAATTGTTTCCATCTTATTGAATCACTCTGTATAATGTTGAAGTACGTTTTTGTGGGGCACAAAACAGGTTCATGCATTTTGTCCCTATTATTCACCGTTAAGGAAATAAAGAAATACAACCCCTACCGCAGGCTAGAGGATTCTAATTGAAAATTTTCGGGTTATCAAATTTTTGTGTAATTTTTAACGCTAAACAACATGCTGTCAAAAGACTTTTCGTTTCATATGAAATATATGAAACATTTCATATCTTTTGGATAAGGATAGCGACCCCCGTAAGACCCCGATTTAAAATTTGGAACATTACCCGTGATCCTACAGGTACGTGTAACTGTTTATATATATATATATATATATATATATATATATATATAAATTTGACGAAATAACCCATTTTGAAGGTGTAAAGAAAGAACAATATGAAAACGGCAAACCCCAAAAAGCCGAAATTTTGTTTTTTGAGTTTTCTCACCAAACCGGCAAGTTAAGGGTAACAATAGCTATATGGTTTTAAAGTACTTTGCAAGGGGTACAAAAACTATTCTATACAAATTTTTTCTTCGATGCACCGTTTAGGAGATAAAAAATACAACCCCTACCGCAGGCTAGAGGGTGCTGATTGAGAATGTTCAGGTTATCAAATTTTTGTGTAATTTTTAACGCCAAACCTTATGCCGTTAACAGATTTTTTTATGTTCTAAAAATTTACAATTTTCATTATTTTTAGATAAGGGTAGCAACCCCCGTAGGACCTTGATTTGAAATTTGAAAAATTTCCCATAAGGCGGAGGGTACGTGTAATGTGATCCTAGCAAAAGTTTGCCAAAGAAACCCGGTTTGATGGTGTTACAAAAGAAAACTTGAAAAATGCAACCCCAAAAAGCCGAAATTCTGTTTATTGAGTTTTTTTACCGAACCGGCGACTTGAGGACAACGATAGCTATATGATTTTGAAGTACATTAAAAGGGGTACAAAAAATATTCTGTACAATTTATTTTTACGATGCACCGTTTATGAGATAAAAAAATACAAAACCTACTGCAAAAAAGAGGGTGCAACTCTAAAATTTTCGGTTTATCACATTTTTTTGTAGTTTTTAACGGCAAACGACATGCCGTATCAAATTTTTTATGTTTTAAAAATTTAATAATTTTTAAATAAGGGTACCAAACCCCGTAGGACCCCGATCTAAAATTTGAAAAGTCACCCGTGATTCCGGAAGTTAGTGTAATGTGGTCCTAATAAAATTTTTTCAAAGATTTTTTTCAATGTGATCCTAATAAATTTTTTCAATGAAACCCGTCCGTGTGTTACAAAGACAAACCTAAAAACTGCAACCCCGAAAAAGCCGAATTTTTGTTTTTTAAGTTTTTCCAGCGAACCGGCGGGTTAAGGGCAACTTTATATATATGGTCCTAACGTACTTCGGGAGGGGAACAAGAATGGTCGCAGTGGCCTTTGCACTACGAAACTTCGTTAAAAAGTTTGAAATATTCGGACGCATCCCCTGAGCTTTCGGGAAGAGATACCTTAAATTTGGCATTTTTCCCGGGGGTTTCAGCCGACGCCCGACAAAAACAGCCCTCAGAGATTTTGCTTTTAGAAACCTCCTAATAGGCGACAATTTCCCTCAGTGAGTCATTAGTGACTGGGGCTTTATATATAGAAGATAGAAGATTGGGTCTATATGAATATTATTGTATAAGTGTACGCTTTATAGAAAACTGTGTCATGCATTTTGTTTTGAAGTGGGTATTTTTGATACACCTTATAGTATTATAGGCTGAACTCTCTGCAAACCAGATGAGACGCCTATGGCTCACCTGGTTCAAAACAAAATGCATGACACAGCGCACGCACGCGCGCACACGCGCGCACTCACACACACACACACGCACACACACACACACACACACACACACACACACTCACACTATTCGATCTGCACACATAAAAAACCCCTCGACACTGTATAACAGTAATGATTGTACTGAATGACAATTGATTAAAGACTTAATGACAATATTCACAGTGCGTTTCATTTGTTAGTTTGGCGTATGTAGTTGATGAGTCACCTGCTGTCAAAACTAGTTTAATTTTTAATAAACTATGCCTACTTATAAGCCTATAATAGTATAATAACAATAATAACTGATGATTAATTAGAAATACATTACATCACTCCCCATTCGCTTTGTGTATTTACAATAAAAGAATGTCACTATAAAATGTAGAAAAATGTATACATTAGGTTTATGAACAGTCTATAACAATAGTTGAGGGATGGGTGGATGTAGTGTATGCAAGCTGATTTATTCGAAGCCTCCGCGTGCCAGATGAAATGCCTAAACTTATACATTACCCTATAAATAGTTCTATTCAGTTTCAATGTAATAACAATTCTGTCACATAATTATAAATGTTTAGTTAATAACGTAAGCATTTCTAATGGCAAACGTAATTTGTTTCAATACCATGAGTATAATATAGGCTTCGCTATTTTCATAGCGTGAATCAATTTTTTACACAGTACGTACTGCTTGACAACGATCGAAATTGGATTCCTTCCCTTCCCCACTTCTTCAATCCGCGTTCGCACTACGTGCCGGATCGAATACATTGTACGCACACCACAATGAGCAATTAATATTAATATCACTTATACTAGATTCTTGTTATCCATAACATTTTGTACAGATTATGTGACTACCACCAGAAGTCATTAGTGTTGCCATTATTTTTGTTTACTATTAGGTAGTGTAGTCATAATATATAACTCAGCTAGTTTTTAATTTATAATGTCGACTGTTAATGTAAATAATTGATACGATTTAATTATTAAATGGAGTAAGCATTATTCCTTATTTACTTGAGAGCAGCTAATATAAACTACGTTTTTACTTCAGTTATACAGTGTTAGCGACCGTGCAATATTGGTTTTGTAGTCAGTGCGGTTTTATTATGTTTTGGGTTCAATATTCAAATAAATTTGTTTCGATTAAACAAATACAGTGTAAGTGTTTTGTGATTTAAACAGGTGCAGGTTAAATAAGTGCAAATAATAATAAATAATAAAGTAATAGTAAGTATGAATATAAATACTGTTGTAGTAATGAGCTGTACCAGTAGGCTGACTATCCGAGCTAATATTTTTGGGACGGTGCGTAATGCGAGGTGGTGCCGATGAAGTGTGGAAGGGAGGGAATCCTATTTCGAAACTTGTCGGACAGTAAAAGCGCTCTCGTCATTAGCAATGGTATCTTCAGACTGTTGGACGGAGTATAGTAAAGTAATTACAGTAAACCCTCGTTAATCCGGACCCCTTTAACACGGACTTCGCTTAATCCGGACAGCCAGTTGACTGCATAGTTGATTTTCAAGTAGATATCGGTTTGTAAATTTATTTTATATTGAGAATATTAATATTTATAACCAGGTTAAAAACATTACCAGTTTTATTTTCTGTGTTTCAAAATAATGTCTTAAGCACAGAATGGACCTTTCATATTCACAGTGTAATACATTTTACAACATGTTATTGTCTGTAAAATATAACTAAACTCAAAATACACGTTCGTTTTCTATAAAGGGTGTTTCATTATGTACTTTGTTCATATTAAGGTTAGGTGAGGGTTTCCCAAAAATAACCGAAATAGCGTTGCCGTGGGTGGATCTTGTGTAGCACGCGCTTCCGCCGCGGGGCGTGTATTGCGCAACTCATTACCAGTTCAGTGTCGCCTGTGTTATTGGCCTAACTTGTACCGTTATTTTGCAGTGATTTTTTTGTTAACGTTATTTTGTTCATTGCAAAAAAATCACTTCAGATTAATGGTACAAGTTAGAGCGGTAACACAGGCGGCACTGAATCGGTAATAAGTTGTGCAATACACGCTCCGTGGCGGAAGCGCGTCAAACTCCGCCTACGGCAATGCTATATCGGTTAATTTTGGGTACCCGTTCGTATTTCATTTAACCCGGACTTTCACTAATCCGGACGACTTAGAGCCCCCAATTAGCCCGGATTAACGAGGTTTTACTGTACCTTTTAAAAAATAGTCTCTTTATAGTTACGCGGAAGGCGTAACTATCGCATTTTACAAACAAAAGTCTGTCTGAAACGTTCACACCATTATCTCTTGCCGATGTGAACAGTGTATGACATAACACATGTTTAATCAAGAGTAGCCTATTACAATGTAAAATAATAAAAAATCTGATGTCACACACTCACAACTCTTTTACTGCCCATGTGAATAATGAAAAACGTAACCTATATTTGGAGAGGCTTATACCAGAGTGAACCATGTACAAATTCATGTTATTTTCACTGTTGGGATTTTACTTTAATTTGAAATTACAAATTCCCATTTTACAAGAACAAAACTATCGTAAAAAATTCCCTTGCAAGTTACTTTTCTCTTGGTTCATAATGACATATGAAAATTAGTAACACTGGCTTCATCAATAATAAAACCGTCCACGACTACGTCCTCACCCCCAGCCTGAAGGAGTTCATCCACCGAACTTCAAGAGTCCTTCACGACGCCGGTCAACGCTCTGTACAGCCCAGTTGTCAGAGAAATCTACACGACACCTCGCTCGCCACAAGTAAAGATTAAACAGTCATTCCACGCTTTTCTATAGACTCCCTACAAACATCCCTATAAATATTTCCTACTAAAAAAAAGAAACAAATAAAACCCCTTAAAATTTTGTACTATACCCCATCACCTGTAAATACTCGCTTCCTTCTCATCAATATCAAATCTCCTAAATTGTTTACAAATTTCCCCAACAAATTAACAACAATAAAACCACTTCCGACTAGAAAAAGCGTCCCTTCCCAACACAATGTTCTTGCTGTTATCCCGATTCCGAGCTAATTTTTCCCCCAATTATTCATCTGTAGTTCCAAATAAAGAATAATCCCAAAATAGTTCCTTCAATCCAATTCTCCGAAAGACAAGGTAGCCTAACTTCGACGTCGTCATCCCGAGCGCAAGCTCACTTCTTCCAGGACTTCGACTCGATGAAAATCAACTTCTTTACATTTTCGTCATGGCATTAACTCAAAAGTGAAAATTTTGTAGTTGGTTCACTCTGGCATAAGCCCCTCCATTTAATCATGAGTAAACAATATGAAATTAAGAACATAACAAAATTTTATTCATGAGTGAATGTCACTGAATGAAAATCGATCTCTGTGGAATTGTAAAATGAGTAATATAACTACAAATTGACGCTAAACTGAGTTCTGTAGAAAAACATTTATCATATAGACTACAGGCCAACACTTTTGTCCTAAAATGCAGACCAACGCCGCAATACTAAAAAAACCAATACTTTTACCCCACTTACGAGCAAATAGCAAAAATTGAAAAATTGCATGAAAAAACTACTAATTCCGATTGAATGGTTTCGATGAAAATATTCCGAATTCCAACTTTGTACGATAATCCGTCCTCGAAATATGTTTTTCACATACACACGTACGCACATTAATCAGTAAAAACCTTTTTTTGGGTTCAGAGGGCTGATAATGTGTATTTACGATTTCGAAAAATTGACCGGAAAACAATACTTTCCTTTCTTATATATTAATTTAGAGCAAGAGAATGTAGCAATAAAATTAGCAAATTACATGAGTTTACAAGGCGTGTGGGTAGTACCAGAATTATCAGTAAGTGTTTACTTATAGAACACCAAACCAATTTAAACCATTTTGTTTAAAATCGATACTTTTTTGTATGGAGAATCCGAATATGAACTTACTTTTGCGCGCAAACCGGTGTGGAATAATATATAAGCCTTTTTATATAATCTACCAACATAACCTCACTTTCCCGCAACGTTGTCAATTTATGCAGTGATATTTCAATGTTTGTATACATTTTTTAATACAGAATATATAAATTGATAGTAATATTAATATTTATATTGATCAATAAACATAAATAATAATAACGTAAATATATAAACAAAGTAAATACTATGAATAACGTAAAATGACATACTAGTGTAATGACGTCATGGCGTATAATTGTTTGATTTTTATGACGTCATTAGAAGCAGCCTCAAAAATTTACATAAACCGTATTAACCGAGTAGGTTATCAGTTGTTATGGACGTTTAGTTGCAAAAAACAACCGATAACCTATTCAGCATTAGCTCATTTAAAGTAGGTACGAAACAGCAACTGTGCACACGTTGTTATATGAAACTATAAACGCCCATAACAATCTATAACCTAAGAGTAGGTTATCGCTTGTTACAGGCGTTTATATTTGCACATATGAACCGATAACCTACTACTAATGTTGAGGAGATTATTGGTTGTTACGGGCGTTCATAACTGTGCAAAAAAACCGATAACCTATTCCAAATTAGGAGCCCCAAATTAGCTCATTAAGAGTAGGTTGTCGGTTGTATATATTGACACATAAACACCGATAACCTACTCTAAATGAGCTAATGTTGATTAGGTTATCGGTCGTTATGTGCAACTATTAACGGCCTTAACAACCGATAAACTACTCTAAATGAGCTAACGTTGAATAGGTTTATAATTGCAAAAACAACCGATAACTTATTCAACATTAGCTCATTTAAAGTAGATTATCGGTTGTTACAGGCGTTTATATTTGCACATAACTACCGATAACCTACTCAACAGTAACTCATTTAGAGTAGGTTATCGGTTGTTACGGGCGTTTACAGTTTCACATAACTACCGATAACCTTCTCAACATTAGCTCATTTAGAGTAGGTTATCGGTGTTACGGACGTTTACAGTTGCACATAACAACCGATAACCTACACAAAATTAGCTCATTTAGAGTAGGTTATCGGTTGTTACGTGCGTTTATATTTGCTCATAACAACCGATAACCTACTCAACAGTAGCTCATTTAGAGTAGGTTATCGGTTGTTACGGGCGTTTATATTTGCTCATAACAACCGATAACCTACAACAGTAGCTCATTTAGAGTAGGTTATCGGTGTTACGGGCGTTTACAGTTTCACATAACTACCGATAACCTATTCAACATTAGCTCATTTAGAGTAGGTTATCGGTTGTTACGGGCGTTTGTATTTGCTCATAAAAACCGATAACCTACTCAACAGTAGCTCATTTAGAGTAGGTTATCGGTTGTTACGGGTGTTTATATTTGCTAATAACAACCGATAACCTACTCAACAGTAGCTCATTTAGAGTAGGTTATCGGTTGTAACGGGCGTTTATATTTGCTCATAACAACCGTAAACCTACAACGGTAGCTCATTTAGAGTAGGTTATCGGTGTTACGGGCGTTTACAGTTGCACAAAACTACCGATAAAATATTCAACATTAGCTCATTTAGAGTAAGTTATCGGTTGTTACGGGCGTTTGTACTTGCTCATAACAACCGATAACCTACTCAACAGTAACTCATTTAGAGTAGGTTATCGGTTGTTACGGGCGTTTATATTTGCTCATAACAACCGATAAACTACAACAGTAGCTCATTTAGAGTAGGTTATCGGTTGTTACGGGCGTTTATATTTGCTCATAACAACCGATAACCTACTCAACAGTAGCTCATTTAGAGTAGGTATTCGGTGTTACGGGCGTTTACAGTTGCACATAACTACCGATAACCTACTCAAAATTAGTCCATTTAGAGTAGGTTATCGGTTGTTACGGGCGTTTGTATTTGCTCATAAAAACCGATAACCTACTCAACAGTAGCTCATTTAGAGTAGGTTATCGGTTGTTACGGGCGTTTATATTTGCTCATAACAACCGATAACCTACTCAACAGTAGCTCATTTAGAGTAGGTTATCGGTTGTTACGGGCGTTTATATTTGCTCATAACAACCGATAACCTACAACAGTAGCTCATTTAGAGTAGGTTATTGGTGTTACGGGCGTTTACAGTTGCACATAACTACCGATAACCTATTCAATATTAGCTCATTTGGAGTAGGTTATCGGTTGGTACGGGCGTTTACAGTTGCACATAACTACCGATAACCTACTCAAAATTAGTTCATTTAGAGTAGGTTATCGGTTGTTACAGGCGTTTATATTTGCTCATAAAAACCGATAACCTTACAAAATAGCTCATTTAGAGTAAGTTATCGGTTGTTACGGGCGTTTACAGTTGCACATAACATTCTATAACCTACTCAACAGTAGCTCATTTAGAGTAGGTTATCGGTTGTTACGGGCGTTTACAGTTGCACATAACATTCTATAACCTACTCAACAGTAGCTCATTTAGAGTAGGTTATCGGTTGTTACGGGCGTTTACAGTTGCATATAACATTCGATAACCAACTCAACAGTAGCTCATTTAGAGTAGGTTATCGGTTGTTACGGGCGTTTACAGTTGCACATAACATTCTATAACCTACTTAACATTAGCTCATTTAGAGTAGGTTATCAGTTGTTACGGGCGTTTACAGTTGCACATAACATTCGATAACCTACTCAACAGTAGCTCATTAAGAGTAGGTTATCGGTTGTTACGGGCGTTTACAGTTGCACATAATATTCGATAACCTACAACAGTAGCTCATTTAGAGTAGGTTATCGGTTGTTACGGTCGTTTATATTCGCTCATAACAACCGATAACATATTCAACATTAGCTCATTTAGAGTCGGTTATCGGTTGTTACGCGCGTTTACAGTTGCACATAACATTCGATAACCTACTCAACAGTAGCTCATTTAGAGTAGGTTATCGGTTGTTACGGGCGTTTATATTCGCTCATAACAACCGATAACCTTTTCAACATTAGCTTATTTAAAGTAGGTTATCGGTTGTTACGGGCGTTTATATTTACACGTAACAACCGATAACCTACTCTAAATGAGCTAATGTTGAATAGGTTATCGGTTGTTACGGGCGTTTATATTTGCTCATAACAACCGATAACCTATTCAACATTAGCTCATTTAGAGTCGGTTATCGGATTTACGGGCGTTTATATTTGCACATAACAACCGATAACCTATTCAGCATTAGCTCATTTAGAGTCGGTTATCGGTTGTTACGGTCGTTTTTATTCTCTCATAACAACCGATAACCTATTCAACATTAGCTCATTTAGAGTCGGTTATCGGTTGTTACGGTCGTTTATATTCGCTCATAACAACCGATAACCTATTCAACATTAGCTCATTTACAGTCGGTTATCGGTGTTACGGGCGTTTACAGTTGCACATAACTACCGATAACTTATTTAACGTTAGCTCATTTAGAGTTGTTATCAGGTGTTACGGGCGTTTATATTCGCTCATAACAACCGATAACCTATTCAACATTAGCTCATTAGAGTAGGTTATCGGTGTTACGGGCGTTTATATTTGCACATAACAACCGATAACCTACTCTAAATGAGCTAATGTTGAATAGGTTATCGGTTGTTATGAGCGAATATAAACGCCCGTAACAACCGATAATCTATTCAACATTAGCTCATTTAAAGTAGGTTATCGGTTGTTACGGGCGTTTATATTTCCTCATAACAACCGATAACCTATTCAACATTAGCTCATTTAGAGTAGGTTATCGGTTGTTACGGGCGTTTACAGTTGCACATAGCATTTGATAACCTATTTAACGTTAGCTCATTTAGAGTAAGTTATCGGTTGTTACGGGCGTTTACAGTTGCACATAACATTTGATAACCTATTTAACGTTAGCTCATTTAGAGTAGGTTATCGGTTGTTACGGGCGTTTACAGTTGCACATAACATTCGATAACCTACTCAACAGTAGCTCATTTAGAGTAGGTTATCGGTTGTTACGGGCGTTTATATTCGCTCATAACAACCGATAACCTATTCAACATTAGCTCATTTAGAGTAGGTTATCGGTTGTTACGGGCGTTTATATTTGCACATAAGAACCGATAACGTACTCTAAATGAGCTAATGTTGAATAGGTTATCGGTTGTTACGGGCGTTTATATTCGCTCTTAACAACCGATAACCTATTCAACATTAGCTCATTTAGAGTCGGTTATCGGTGTTACGGGCGTTTATATTTGCACATAACAACCGATAACCTTTTCAACATTAGCTCATTTAGAGTCGGTTATCGGTTGTTACGGGCGTTTTTATTCGCTCATAACAACCGATAACCTATTCAACATTAGCTCATTTAGAGTCGGTTATCGGTGTTACGGGCGTTTATATTTGCACATAACAACCGATTACCTATTTAACATTAGCTCATTTAGAGTAGGTTATCGGTTGTTATGTGCAAATATAAACGCCCGTAACAACCGATAACCTACTCTAAATGAGCTAATGTTGAATAGGTTATCGGTAGTTATGAGCAAATATAAACGCCCGTAACAACCGATAACCTACTCTAAATGTGCTAATGTTGAATAGGTTATCGGTAGTTATGAGCAAATATAAACGCCCGTAACAACCGATAACCTACTCTAAATGTGCTAATGTTGAATAGGTTATCGGTAGTTATGAGCAAATATAAACCCCCGCAACAACCGATAACCTACTCTAAATGAGCTAATGTTGAATAGGTTATCGGTAGTTATGAGCAAATATAAACGCCCGTAACAACCGATAACCTACTCTAAATGTGCTAATGTTGAATAGGTTATCGGTAGTTATGAGCAAATATAAACGCCCGTAACAACCGATAACCTACTCTAAATGTGCTAATGTTGAATAGGTTATCGGTAGTTATGAGCAAATATAAACCCCCGCAACAACCGATAACCTACTCTAAATGAGCTAATGTTGAATAGGATATCGGTTGTTATGTGCAAATGAAACAGCCCAAACGCTAACCTACTCGGTTTATGTTAATTCGTGAGGCCGCTTGTAATGACGTCATATTAATGAAACCATTCTACTGCATGACGTCATTACACTAGTATATCATTTTACGTTATGTACAGCATTTACGTTGTTTATAAATATTTACGTTATTTTTATCCATGTTTTATGATCACTATATATTAACATTACCAACATTACTATCAATATATATTCTCTGTATACCAAAAATGTATACATACATAGAAATTTCACGAGATAAATTGAGAACGTTGCTGGAAAGTGAGGTTATGTTGGTAGATGAAATAAAAGGGTTTATAACTAATTCCACAGTGGTTTGCTCGCAAAACTAAGTTCATATTCGGATTCAGCATACAAAAAAGTATCGATTTTAAAAAAATGTTTCAAATTGGTTTGTTATCCTATAAGTAAACAAATACCCAGATTCGGAATCAGCGCACAAAACTGAATAAGAACACATAAAAATTTTAAAAATAGGGAGTGCGTCCAACTACTGAACATTTACCAAGAAAACAATACTTTCCTTCCCTATGATTTATTCAGAGCAAGAAAGAGCAAAAATTAAATCGGGTCCCCACAATTGCCTCTTAATTGGTAGGAATGATTATTATTCCACCAGTCCCTCAAAGTTCTAGACTGGTTAATGCACTTGGAAGAAAAAAAAATGTATTAATTTACCTTGACAGCTGATGCTGGAACTTTACCTCCATGTTGAAAGAAATTCACTGAAGATGCTGGAACTAGAATATGTAGTTGTGTCAGTATAACGCCCGTAGTATAATCTGTCGTGCCTTCGTACGAGGTTTCAACGAGGCAGACATACGGAAATTCTGTTATGTCGACAACTTCAAATACACCAGGAGAAGATTTATTTACAAAAAGTAACAAAATTATTATCCCTATTAGTTTAATCATAATAGAAATCACAAATGACGTTGTGTTTAATATTAATAGTAGAATCTCTAAACCAATAGCTTCTAGCTTCACTTGATTTCTGAGTAATATGAAATAATAAATAATCTGTCCAATAATACTCGTTTAGTAACCAAACGTACCTATTCAAGGTTCATTACTGATATGTTGGTTCAAATCCTTTTAAAATGTTCTTCTTCCTCAGTCAGATGTTCTGATTTTTGTAACATTTAACAGATCATGTGAAATAAAATTTATCATTTTTTGTATTTTATTGAGAATCAGCTGTGCTTAATTTTCAGTAATATTTTGAATAAAAAGAAATGATACAGACTGAATAAAGTACCCAGTACCCTTCTGTTAACCCACCGGGTTGGTCTAGAGGTAAAGTCGTCGCCAAAATCAGCTGATTTTCGGAGACGAAGGTTTCTGGTTCAAATCCTAGTAAAGGTAGTTACTTTTATACGGATTTGAATACTAGACAGTGGCTGCCGGTGTACTTTGATGGTTGGGGTTCAATTAACCATACTCTCACACGAGTGGTCAACCTGGGTCAGTACCCTTCTGTTACCGGCCGCATTGGCGTAGTTGGTTACGTGCTCGCCTCTCATCATGCAGTCTTGGGTTCGAATCCCGTTCAGGCACGGCATATTTTCATACGTTACAAAAATAATTTCATCCTTCACCGTCTGCATTAACAGTTATTGCACAACAGTCGGACGTTAAACCAAAAAAAGGGTAGGCCTACTCTTCTGTAAAATTGTATTTATTACAAAATCAAAAAACTGTTCGCATGGAACAATGAATTGAAGAGCTAAGTAGATAAAAATTCAACATTTTTCAAAAATTAAGTTTTTGTGACTGATAAAGATGCCATGTGTACATTTAGTTATACAGACGACACAGAATATTTTATCTCTACATTCTAAGAAAATAGTAAGTGGGTTTATGTGCTATCTATTGTTTAATTTATGCTTTTTAGTGCATGAAGATGTTATGATTACGTGGCACTTTTCTTCCTCCGTTATGCAAGACATTTTCGTTTTAGAGTAAAACCATTAACTATGGTAATAGATTTATCTTTATCAGCAAAACTGTGAAGTATTGTATTTTTTCTAATTCGCTTATAAACTTGGAAATTGTTTTAGATTATTTACAGTAAATACTGTTCATCCTATGTTGGTGGAGATAGTGCACAATACAATTTTTACTGTATTATATCTCTTGCCTATATAAATATATAGAAAGAAAAGTTTGTGACACTTATCGCTAAGGTCCGTTTCGGGATTTAGGTTATTAAAGAATTAATACACTAAAGTTTACAATTACAAATATTTATTACACTAAAAGATTTACAAAATAAATAATAAAATAGTTATAATAAAGTAATACAATAAATAACTTAATAATTTACTTAGCACTACTTACAATCAATTTTATAGAATACACCTACAAAATGAAACTGAATACACAAAAACTGAATTTAATAAAGATACACAATTACTTTACACAATACACACACACGCACACACACACACGCACACACACGCACACACACGCACGCGCGCGCGCACACACACACACACACACACACACACACACACACAGCGAGAGAGAGAGAGAGAGAGAAAGAAAGAGAGGGAGTGAGAGTGAGACAGTATAACAATACCTCGGAACCGTTAACCTGATATAACGCCCGACAGTCACTCGTCAAAGATAAAACGAATACTAACTCACTGATCGCGCTCGGGGGTCTCTTTATATAAGGAATGAAAAAAGAATCTTCCCGAACGACACCGAAACTCGATACAAATAATAAAGTACAAAAGAAATCCTTTATAAATTAGTGCTAGAAAAATCTATTGTAAACGAGTCAACAATAGATCTTTTTGTAAATAGAATAAAAGTTGTTACAGGCCGACCTTTTCATAAATAGTTGTACAACAATAACCTTTCATAAATAGGCATACTTTTATTGTTACTATTGTCCCATTGTCACTTTTTCACTCTATTATCCACACTTTACCATTTCATGAACATATTACCATTTTACTAGAAACTTCGCGAACCATGGCTTCTTCGATAATACCACAATATTGTTTTCATGTCGATTTTTCGAAATCGAGTTTTCACTGGATCTACACGTTTTCAGACCCCCTGAACCCAAAAAAATGTTTTTAGCGATTGGTCTGTGTGTGTGTGCGCGCGCGCAAGCGAGCATGTGTGTTTGAACAGAATATCTCAAGAACGAAACATCGTACGAACTTGAAACTTGAAACTTAAGTTACATACCACTACCGGACCCGACATGAACATTTTCATCAAAATCGGTCACCGGAAGTAGTAGTTTATTCGTGTAATTTTTCACTTTTTTGCGATTTTCTTAAAAACTGGTCCTACGATTTTTTTTTAAATCGCCTCACTTACTTCAATTTTTTATGCTCTATAAGATAGGGTAGGCGCTATATTTGCTAAAATTCTCGGTGAGGCTGTTTTCACGTAAAAAATAGTTTTTTAGTTATTTTAAGATTACGGCTTTAATATGCATTTTACCGCAAAAATGTATGAAATTTAAAATCCTACTACTTTTATTACTAACATATTTTTGTATAACGCTTATTTTAGCGGTAATTAGCGATTTTCTGTTTTGTTCTCACGAAAACGTGTGAAAAATTGATTTTTTTAAGATTTCGGCCTTAGTATGAATTTTACGACAAAAGTGTATATAATTCATTTTATAAGAAATAAAGAGATCTACATTTTTTATTTAAAGCACTTTTTTCTACAGAGCCTAGTTTAGTGTGAAAGAGTGATTTTCCGTATTTTTAACCGAAGTAAGGTTGATTTTATTTTGCGTCTTTCACTCATGATTAAAATAAGGTTATGTTTTTTGAGGTTAGTTTTTTGTTTATTTCTAATGTTAGGTTTATTGTTAATTATTTGCATTTTTTTTGTTTTGTTTAATGTCCGACTGTTCTGCAATTACTGCTAATGCAGACGGTGAAGGATAAAATGTTTTTTGTGACATATGAAAATATGCCGGGCCTGAATGGGATTCGAACCCAAGACCGCATGATGAGAGGCGAGCCCGTTACCAACTGCGCCAATGCGGCCAGCTAATTATTTGCATTGGCAAGAGAAAGTTCTGTGAGTGTTTCACACCAGATTTTTTAATGTTTTGTAACCAATTGGAACGATCTTTTTCAAATCGATACATTTTTGGCGCTGAATCCTAATATGAATTAATTTTTCCCCCCAAATCACCATGAAATTACTTTTAAGCCTTTTTTGTCATCTACCGTTAGGTAGATTACCTAGATTACCTGACCTAGTAAGTGAGGTTACCTATAACCTCACTTTTTCGCGCCGGCCGCATTGGCGAAGTTGGTAACGTGCTCGCCTCTCATCATGCGGGCTTGGGTTCGAATCCCATTCAGGCACGGCATTTTTTCATACGTTACAAAAAATCATTTCACCATTAACCGTCTGCATTAGCAGTAATTTGCAGAACAGTCAGACGTTAAACAAAAAAAAAAAAAAATCACTTTCGTATACATTTTAATTTGGCCGTTATATTACCTTTTAATATCGTATAAATGCTCACAACCAATTAAAAATGTCGCTATATTAACAAATTTAATTTATTAACATTAAAAAATAAATTTTTAATATTAAATTTGTAACGAATTTAAGTAACCTCAATATGGACGATTTAATTTCGCCATGTGATCTGGAAACAAACTCGACTGATCAAGGGCATCTTGATATCGCCGCCGAATTTACAACGGTCGGTAAGAAGCGTTCATTGTCACCGAACGCAAGAGCCCGCGTAAATTACGTCGGCAGCCGCCAGCAGACGACATTCAGTTGCAAAATCGATTCGGTTTACTGTCACAAGTTGTAAGTGGCAGTGATCAGCTGATTAAAAAACGTCCGCCGCCCATTGTTATTTCGAATGTTTGTAACTACGAAAATTCAATGAATTCAATTAAATCTATCGCTTTGAATCAGGATTTTAAATTAAAATCAATAACTGAAAATGTTGTTATATATCATAGTACGCCATCTTTGTATAGGACGCTGGTCCATGCTTTCAAGTTACAAAACACTGAATTTCACACTTATCAGTTACCACAAGATCGTCCGCACAGAGTAGTTATGCGTGATTTACACTATACTACCTCACCAGAATTAATTAAAAATGAACTTTCATTACTGAATTTTAATGTCGTAAACGTGACTAATGTCATTTCTAGGGATAAGACTCCTTTACCATTATTTTTTATTGATATAGACCCTAAAAACGGTAACATTGATGAGATATATAAAATTAATTCATTATTGCACACCATCGTTCGTGTTGAAGAAGTACGTCGGCATAGAAACGTGGAACAGTGTACCAGATGCCAGCGCTTCAACCACACCAAAGCGTACTGCAACCGTCCGGCGCGTTGCGTTAAATGCTCCGGGCCCCATCTCTCGACTGACTGTAAAAAGAGTAGAGATGCAGCTCCTACTTGCGCTTAGTGCAGACAACAGCACACGGCAAATTACAGAGGTTGCACTGTGTATCAAGAGTTACAAAATCAGCGGAAACGCCAGTCGACTACCGGCACGGAGAGACCTTCACCAGAGACACATAATAATGGAGTAACTTTTAAGCCTGATGTTCCCGAAAATCCCAGCAGTTAGCCGACGAGTGAGTGAGCAAGAAACCAAAACCATTTCTGAACCAATTTCTTCAAATGAACGCAAAAACGATATACAAATTCTAAATCTTATGTTTGTCATTCTAATTCTCGTTCTTATGTTTCAGCTGTAAAATGAGACCGCCAATTAGTAGACCATTCCGTTAATTTAAATAATATAATGCAATCATTTTTAACAGATATAAAAAATGTCATCATGGCTTTGATATCTCTAATCACACAACTGACACAAGTCTTATTAAACACTTATGGCCCAAAACCCTAATTCTTCTGTTCTCTTCTTGTCCACCTTTGGAATAGTAAAGGGATATTGCAGCATAAACGTTTACTGGAATTAACTCTTAATACTCGTCGAGTAGACGTTGCATTGCTTTGTGAGACTCATTTAACAGCAAAACACACCTTCTTCGTCACTAATTATACAACATATCGTTCCGATCAGTAGTATAGGATTGTTCGTTCTGTTGCAACCTTGACCTCTAGGAGGTCAATAGTGACCCCCTTAGGCTTTCACTATCGTTTCATTGACGTCACCCACCCACGTCATCATACAACGTAGTAGTTTGTCCAAAGGCCCAAGATTGTTTGTCCCAAGGCCCAAGGTTGTTTGTCCCAAGGCTCGAGGTTGTTTGTCGCATAATTTGCAACACCGCACCCTCCCTCTACAAGTGACATCACCATCATAATGTGTAATAACAATAGTAATGCGATATGATAATAAATAGGTAAAAAGACAATTTATTACTACATAAAACCTTGTAAGTATCAGCAGCAGGGTTAGATAAGGATTTGTTTTTTGAAATGAAAAGGTGTAATAACAATAGTAATGCGATATGATAATAAATAGGTAAAATGATAATTTATTACTACATAAAATTGGCCCAAGGCCCAAGGTTGTATGTCGCATAATTTGCAACACCATCATAATGTGTAATAATAGTAGTATTGCGATATGATAATAAATAGGTAAAAAGATAATTTATTACTACATAAAACCTTGTAAGTACCAACAGCAGGGTTAGATAAGAAATTTTGCAGCAGCAGGGTTAGACAAGGATTTGTTTTATGAAATGAAAAGATGCTATTTTGTAAAGATACATTTATTGTTTAAATAATATTACATATTTTAGAACATTTTGTTACATAACGAGCAGTTTTTCTTCAACGGATTAGGTCCGATTTATTGTCACGCCACCAATGAAATAACATTCTTACGTTTTCGAGAATGGATGTGACAACAAACATATCATTTTGTGGCAGGTTTGCCATATAATTATTTTTTAAACTGCTGAATGTTACAAAATCAAAGTTTATGGTAATTTCAGTAAAAGAACAATAGTTGCAGCAAATCTTAAAAATCCATGAAGAAAGGGTCAAAAAAGTCCAAGAACACAAGACATGAAAATAATACTTTCCTTTCTATATATTCATATAGGCAAGAGAAAGAAAAAGTAGTTAACTTAAAAACAATACGACATCCGTAAAGTGGCAGACTCTAACGTGCACCCTGTAGTAGGTACCATGTTTGCTGAAATTCTGCGTGAGGCTGTTTTTACGTAAAAACATTTTATATTTAAGATTGTGGCTTTAATATGCATTTTAGCGCAAAATGTTTTATAATATAAGTTGTAGAGAATTTAAAAACCTACAACTTTAATTTCAAACATTTTTTTGTATAACGCTTAGTTTAGCGGTAATTTGCGATTTTCTGTTTTTTTAAGTCAAACTGAGGTCGATTTTTTTAACATTTCGGCCTTAGTATGCATTTTACGACAAAAGTGTATATAATTAAATTTATAGAAAATTAAAAGATCTACAACTTTTATTTAGTGCATTTTTCTCTACAGAGCCTAGTTTAGCGTGAAAGAGTGATTTTCCGTATTTCTAAGCCAAACAGAGGTTGATTTTCATTTTGCGTTTTCACTCATGATTAAAATAACGTTATGTTTTTGAGGTTAGTTTTTTGTTTATTTCTAATGTTTTATTACTAATGTTAGGTTATATTGTTAAAATTATTTGCACTGGCAAGAGAAAGTTGTGTGAGTGTTTCACACCAGATTTTTAATAGGTTAAACACAATTGATACTTTTCCTTACCAAACTATAATTACTAAAGTGCCCGCCACGAAAGAAGTCCGTTGTGTTTAAAAATCTCTATTTAAAAACTTACCGAAAGGAAAATTTTTAACGCTACAGCAAATTAAAGCCTGTTATTTCCTACGTAATTCGTTTAACTTCAATTTTTTTAATTTGTCGGAGATACAGCAATTTACGCATAAAAAGTATCCAGTTCTTAGCCTGTTTTCTGTTAATGTGCTTTCTAAACGTCTGTTACTTTATTCAGGGTTTACTTAAAACATCAGCGTTTAAGTATGTTAAAAATAAGTTATTTTATATAATGGAATTATTTGAAAAATAAAATCCAAAATTCCGTTTTAATATGCCAGCCTTTTAAAAAAAGTGCTATTTGGTTCTACGTGAAGATTGGAAAATGAATTTACGATTGACTTATACATTTCACAAGAGTATTGTGCCAAGTATAGTAGAATCTTGCATTCATAATTATAAATAAAACAGAAATAGACTTGTAATAGAAATAGGACATTTTGTGAAATTGGTTGAATTTCTGTTAAACTGGCAACTAGTCTTCACAGCGGACTTCTTTTGTGGCAAGCACTATAATAACAAAAATTATTCTATCACCAAATATTTGATGTAATTTCAAATAATCTGTAATTTAACATTTTGATAATATTTGCCAGGGCATTTATAAAATTAATAAATGAAACAGCAAAATATGGAATATGAAATGTAATTCATATGATATGTGAAAAATGTTTCAGGATGGTAACAGTATAAAATACTGTTTATTTAAAATAAAAATTGTTCTGTTTAAGTTTGCCATATTGTAAATTCAAGAATTCTTTCGTATAAATTGTCTGGGAATAAATCAAGGAGTATTGCTCAGGAGTAGAACTAATAAACGAGTTGATGAACAGAATCAAAAGAAGAAAGACTGTCTGTTTTGGTCGTTTATACCAAGTTGATAAGTATGAGCTTCTTAGTCGTATTTTCAAGGATAAAGTGGAAGGAAGGTACAGAACTGATACTCATGGTTGAATATTTTTTTTTTTTTTTTTTTTTTTTTTTTTGGTTTAACGTCCGACTGTTTTGCAAATTGCTGCTAATGCAGACGGTGAAGGATGAAATGAATTTTTTTTAACGTATGAAAAAATGCCATGCCCGAGTGGGATTCGAACCCAAGACCGCGTGATGAGAGGCGAGCACGTTACCAACATCGCCAACGCGGCCGGCCATGGTTGAATAATATTAAAGACTTTCAAATATGAGTGCGCAGACTCTTTTAAGGGTTATTCATGTTAGAGAGCGATTTACCAGAATTACAGCCAATCTTCAGTGATGGCAATCTAAGAAGCTCTTTTCTTAGACCCCCGACTTCTTCTTATTTTTTATCATTGTTATTGTTTAGGTCATCAGTCGAAAGGCTGGTTTGAACCTGTAGAGGTTTTATTAAGTGAAACGAGGAGTAAGGTTGTTTACCTTGCCTTCTTCACTGAGTTTAAAAGTATGCTTATAGCATGCCAGGCCCTCTGAAAAGCACATATTTTACACTCTACAAATGACACCTTCACTTTATTTACCACAGGGCCTGGCTGTACAATGAAATTCATTACTTTCAGAGGAGATAACTCTGATTAACGTCTTTTACTCCTCTACCTCTTCTATTCTTAAACGATTCAGTCATGTAATTGGCTGACTATGTGATAAGAAACAGAACTATTTTTTGTAGCCCTGGAACTAGCAGATCGAGTGCAAATAATTTAACAATCCACCTGCCTGTTATGGGAAAATGTTTTATTCCTCTTTACTAATATTACATTTTGGGTAAAATTCTGGAATCCTGAAAATATTTTTGTAGTAATAGGCCATGACTGTTTGTAATAGTCAACAATGAAGAAAAGATAAACCAATCAGGGACGCATACAATGCATTTAGACATAATGAAGGATGATCAGAATTTACTGTAAGAAAATAGATTCCTGTAAAAGACATTCAAGTAAGAGCTGATAACTAAACGACACGCAAAAAATCATCATACAATTAAGTCAAAAATAGGTAGGGCCTAATAGTGTTATTCACAAATGAAAGCTTTAATTGTATTCTTTAAATTACGTATATAAAAAAATTATGAACGTTCGATTTAGAAATCAATGTTAACTGAGAGTATTAAATTTGAAATCTCTTTTTGCAATGGTTGGTGAAAATATGACTAGACTAAATTAACAGAACAGTACTCAGTAATAAGAATCCCACGGGTAATTTTTAATTTTTGTTTACAAATTATCTCTACTCCATCTTTTATGGAGCCTGCTTGGGGGATTTGCGGGTAAATATGAAATGTACAAATTTCGTACTAGTAAGTTTTATTTTACAGGAAGATTCCATTTAATATGTCTGTAAGATTGACGAATGATGTAGTTATCGTATGGTATGTGTAGATTATGTCTTTAATGAATAACTTTCTTGATAAAAAGACAATCAGAACAGATACACGTTTTATTTCCGTAGCCAATGTAATGAACAGTCTTTGACTATGTAAGTTATTGAGTAATTGTTGAAATAATAAATAAGGAGAATATTATGCTTTTTTTATATACAGGTAGACAAGATTATATAATACTTGAGTTTTTAAACTACGTTCCGCTTGAGTAGTCGATGTTGGATGAAAAAGTAATTTTAAAATTTGTTTTTCTAAAAGAAAGAAAAATTGGTGGAAAAAATTGTCTTAGTTCCAGTCTCAAAATAAAAACTTTAAAGTGCATTTTAAGCCAAATATTAAAATATCAAGAGTTAAAAAACACCGTAAGAACGTTTAAAATCGGTTTTCTCATCGCATTTTGTTTGTTTCCGGCCTTGTTTAACGGAAATTTACAATATTCTGCAAAAAATATTATTATTTAAAAATTACAGCATTTATTATCGTTTTCTTATTGACCAGTTTATTTATACCTAGTATGTTCTTAATAAAACAACAAATAGATTTGCTATACAGATGCCTATCAAGAAAAGTACAATAAAAACATCATTGGGCCTTTTTAATATTACGATTATTGCATACTCAGGAAATTTGAAAGAATACTTTTTAGTTACCTATTGAAACCGTTTGTAATAAAATAAATTACTGTCTACCTCCAAAGCGTAGTGACTAGCCCGCTGTCCTACAAGCGAAAGGTTCTATTCCCGGCTAGAGCCTGGAAATTGTAAAGCATTAAAATCCACCGTTTCAGTGCCAAAACCCACAGTAGTCGCTAACGAAATGACCAAGCTGTCGACGCGATTTTAAATGAACTAACAAGAGGGCCTGGCATGAACTAACTAACAAGAGAGCCTGGCATGCTGATAAGCGTACTTTTCCACTCAGTGAGGAAGGCAATTGTAGATCACCTCACTCCTCGTTTTACTTGGAAAAACCTCTAGAGGTTCAAACCAGCCTTTCGGCTGTTGACCTAAACAACAACAACAGTTTTTTTATTTATTCTTAATGTTTTATTTTTTTTTTTTAGTGTTACGTATTTGTTAAAATTATTAAGAAAATTTCCACAAAACAAATAAATTCCATATTTACTTTTAAAATTACCTAGTTCTAATTACTATAATGTAATACCTGTTTAATTTTAGTTTCTCTTTCACTTAATGAAAATATAGGAAGGGATTTCTTTACGATTTCCAATTCGAAATTGTTTTTATGTGGATTTGATGTGTAACACTCACACGACATTCTCTTACCAATGTAATATTAAAAACATTACCTAACTTTAATCTTGATTGAATGACGCTTAAAAAATAAAACTCAACCTCTGTTTGATAATGTCTGTACCAGATTAATTTAATTAATTTTAATTTTACTTATGTTTTTAAGATGACGGCGGTAAAATATTACCTCGATGTCAAAGTAGTAATAAAGAATCTTATTTAATAGGATAGATAAAGATTACAGCAAAGGTGAAATGAAAGTTAATTAGTAAACATCATTAAAGTTACAATAAATTACTACAAAACCTATTTGAAAATGACAACACGTAATGCTTCTATGCACGTGTAATGTCATGTCAATCTTATTTATTAATACAGCCTATGTTTATAGAGTATACGAGGAAAATATTTTTCCAATGCAAAATTATAACCATTCTCTCATTACAAGACTGCTGTTAATATTTATAAATTACAGAATTACTAAAAGATTCAGAATTCTGAAACTGTAACTATTAGAATAATCTAAAAAATTATAAATAACAAAAAGATACAGAATTACATAATTCATCTTAAAAAACGTAAGTAAACAAAACAATAATTCCCTTCCTATATTTTCATTAAGTGGATATACAATTGCCTTCCTCACTGAGTGGAAAATGACGCTTATCAGCATGCCAGGCCCTCTGAAAAGCACATATTTTCCTCTCTGTAAATGACAACTTCACTTCATTCACCACAGGGTCTGGCTGTACAATGAAATTCATTACTTTCAGAGAAGATAACTCTGATTAGTGTCTTTTACACCTCTACCTCTTCTGTTCTTAAATGATTCAGTCATTTAATTGACTGACCATGTGATAAGAAACAGAACTATTTATTTTAGCCCTGCAACGAACAGATTGAGTGTAAACAATTTGACACTCTACCTTTCAAAAAACATTTTCCTTTCGGTCGGTTTTTAAATAGAGATTTTTAAACACAACGGACTTCTTTCGTGGCGGGCACTTTAGTAATTAGAGTTTGGTAAGGAAAAGTATCAATTGTGTTTAACCTATTAAAAATCTGGTGTGAAACACTCACACAACTTTCTCTTGCCAGTGCAAATAATTTTAACAATATAACCTAACATTAGTAATAAAACATTAGAAATAAACAAAAAACGAACCTCAAAAACATAACGTTATTTTAATCATGAGTGAAAACGCAAAATGAAAATCAACCTCAGTTTGGCTTAGAAATACGGAAAATCACTCTTTCACGCTAAACTAGGCTCTGTAGAGAAAAATGCACTAAATAAAAGTTGTAGATCTTTTAATTTTCTATAAATTTAATTATATACACTTTTGTCGTAAAATGCATACTAAGGCCGAAATGTTAAAAAAATCGACCTCAGTTTGACTTAAAAAAACAGAAAATCGCAAATTACCGCTAAACTAAGCGTTATACAAAAAAATGTTTGAAATTAAAGTTGTAGGTTTTTAAATTCTCTACAACTTATATTATAAAACATTTTGCGCTAAAATGCATATTAAAGCCACAATCTTAAATATAAAATGTTTTTACGTAAAAACAGCCTCACGCAGAATTTCAGCAAACATGGTACCTACTACAGGGTGCACGTTAGAGTCTGCCACTTTACGGATGTCGTATTGTTTTTAAGTTAACTACTTTTTCTTTCTCTTGCCTATATGAATATATAGAAAGGAAAGTATTATTTTCATGTCTTGTGTTCTTGGACTTTTTTGACCCTTTCTTCATGGATTTTTAAGATTTGCTGCAACTATTGTTCTTTTACTGAAATTACCATAAACTTTGATTTTGTAACATTCAGCAGTTTAAAAAATAATTATATGGCAAACCTGCCGCAAAATGATATGTTTGTTGTCACATCCATTCTCGAAAACGTAAGAATGTTATTTCATTGGTGGCGTGACAATAAATCGGACCTAATCCGTTGAAGAAGAACTGCTCGTTATGTAACGAAATGTTCTAAAAAATGTAATAATATTTAAACAATAAATGTATCTTTACAAAATAGCATCTTTTCATTTCATAAAACAATTCCTTGTCTAACCCTGCTGCTGCAAAATTTCTTATCTAACCCTGCTGTTGGTACTTACAAGGTTTTATGTAGTAATAAATTATCTGTTTACCTATTTATTATCATATCGCATTACTACTATTATTACACATTATGATGGTGTTGCAAATTATGCGACAAACAACCTTGGGCCTTGGGCCAATTTTATGTAGTAATAAATTATCTTTTTACCTATTTATTATCATATCGCATTACTATTGTTATTACACATTATGATGGTGATGTCACTTGTAGTGGGAGGGTGTGGTGTTGCAAATTATGCGACAAACAACCTCGGGCCTTGGGACAAACAACCTTGGGCCTTGGGACAAACAACCTTGGGCCTTGGGACAAACTACTACGTTGTATGATGAGGTGGGTGGGTGACGTCAATGAAATGATAGTGAAGGCCTAAGGGGGTCACTATTGACCTCCTAGAGGTCAAGGTTACAACAGAACGAACAATCCCATACTACTCCGATCACCCGGACGGAACAGCCCACGGTGGTATCGCTGTTTTTGTTTGTTCGAATCTGTTGCATTATCTTTGCCCTTTGGATCAACAAAATTTTCTCC
The DNA here is from genome assembly GCA_035578175.1 of Catonia carolina. Lineage (NCBI taxonomy): Eukaryota > Metazoa > Arthropoda > Insecta > Hemiptera > Achilidae > Catonia > Catonia carolina. The sequence continues at coordinate 10,731,915 of JAQMRL010000004.1, forward strand.
AACCTACAGCTATATCGCTTTTGTCGAATAACTTACCCATCACACTAGCTGCAGTTTATTGTCCTCCTCGATTTTCAATTTCGGCTCAAACATTTACTTTATTCTTTCAATCTCTTGGCCCTAAGTTTGTGGCAGGAGGTGATTTCAATTCAAAACACCACTATTGGGGCTCTCGTCTCAATAATCCCAAAGGTCGTAACTTGTATTCCTGTCTTCTTTCCAATAACTATTCTTTCATTGCTCCTCCTGGGTTTACATATTGGCCGTCTTCTATAAATAATCAACCGGACCTTCTTGACTTTTTTGTTACTAAAAATATTAACAATTTTTCAAGATTAGAGTTTGCCGACGAACTTTCATCGGACCTTCTCCCCCATCACTTACCCGTGGAGTCGTTAATTGGCACAATTTTCGTAATTACATCGACGATAAGATAAATTTACGAATCCCCTTAAAAACTTCTGAAGACATTGAAATGGCTGTTGAGCATTTTGTCTCTACCGTGCAACAAGCCGCTTGGCCAGCTGGCGATTCAATACAACCAAGACCGCATAACGTCCCTTGTTACCCAATCTATATCCGTAATCTGATACGAGACAAACGACGCGCTAGAAAAGTCTGGCAAGTTTCTAGACGACCTGCTGACAAGATTACTTATAATAGGTTAAACAATGAATTGAAGAGGCTTATACGTGAATTCAAGCAACATGTGTTTGAGACAAGTATTAGTTCTCTTACTGTTAAAGATGGATCGTTATGGTCCAAAACTAGACGGATACTAAAGTATCACACTCCTTCTCCTCCTCTTCGACGTAACGATGGTAGTTGGGTGATCTCTGATGAAAGTAAAGCCTCTGAATTTGCTTTTCATCTGTCTCAAGTTTTCCATCCTCATCCGGATGTTCAGAACCCTCTCTTGGTCTCTGAAATTGATCGTTTGATATCAAATCCCTTACAACTTTCCCTTCCCCCTAACCCGTTTAAGCCATCTGAAGTCCTTTAATCTTATTAAGCACCTCCCTAAACGCAAATCCCCGGGCTACGACCTCATAACTGCTGAGGTTCTTCAAGAACTCCCTAGAAAAGGTATATTATGTTTGACCTTCATCTTTAACGCAATATTACGAACCACCAAAATTCCAATTCAGTGGAAATCTTCTGTTATTAAAATGATTCAAAAGCCCTGATAAACCTCCAGGAAACGTAGCTTCATATCGTCCTATAAGTCTACTTCCTCTATGTTCTAAAATTTTTGAGAAATTACTTTTTGCCAGGATTTTACCGATTGTAGAAAACTTGAAAATACTACCATCACATCAGTTCGGGTTTAGATCAGAGCACTCAACTATTCATCAGCTACACAGGGTTGTAGATTTCCTTGCCTCTGCCTTAGAAAGAAAACATTACGCTAGTGGAATATTTCTCGATATTAGTCAAGCTATTGATTGAGTATGGATTGAAGGGTTATTATCTAAACTTCGCTTTTTGCCTTCCACCTACTATTTCATATTAAGGTCCTTTCTCACTGATCGATATTTTTGTGTCTCTCAAGGTAATGCAAGGTCTGCTTATTACAAAATTCTTGCAGGAGTTCCTCAGGGATCTATCCTTGCACCTCTCCTCTACAACATTTACACTTCTGACATGCCTACTACCAGAATAACAACAATAGCCACATACGCAGATGATACTGTCATTTTAGCAGCTTCAAAAAGTTGCATTGAAACTACCCAAAATTTACAACACCATGTGAACATTCTTGACTCATGGTGTAATAATTGGCGTATAAAGGTGAATACTACAAAAACAATGCAGAGTACTTTTACTCTCATGAAACAAAGATGTCCCGCTGTTTTCTTGCGCGGTCAACCGCTTCCACAAACCGATTCAATTCGATATCTCGGCCTGTACATTGACAGACGCTTGACTTGGAATAGACACGTTCAAATAAAACGGCAGACTCTGGATAACAGACGAAAACAACTATTTTTCTTGATATCGCGACTATCAAAACTTCCACTTCATTTAAAACTACAAGGATACAAATCTTTTCTGAAACCCATTTGGACTTATGGTGGCCAAATTTACGGCGCAGCAAAACATTCAACTCTACAACGAATTCAACGATTTCAATCCAAATTGCTTAGACAAATAACTGACGCACCCTTTTACGTTACTAATCACACATTGCACAACGACTTACATGTTCCATACATTAACGACACATTTTATCACATCTATTCTCGGTTCAAACGCAAACTTGATTATCATTAAAATCATCTTATTAGAACACTGGCATCTCCAAACTTACCCGGAAATCCGCAACGCAGACTGAAACGACGATGGAGTAGAGATATCATAGCGCAGATGTAAATTCTATCAATTTATTATCCAAGATTAATCCACCGTTGGAGTGGCACTATTGAGTGGCGGTCTCCTTAATGTCTTAACGCCATTTTTGTTCTTGTTAATAACATCACATTCACTGGTTGTATTTTGTACAGTTGTGAATAAATAAACTAAGTTAAAAAAAAAAAATAAGTAAGTAAACATTTCAAAGTAACCGTAATCTATGACGTCATCACTTACTACAACATAATGGTGTACACCGAAAATTAACCTTGATTAGTTAGTAAATAGTGAGTAGGTTATCGGGTATTATACGTAGTTATAAATGTACATAACAACCGATAACCTACTCATAATGAGGTTATTGGTTATCAAATGCAGTTTTCAATTAAAGGTTATTGTACACTGAAAAAATTTACCTAACCTTGATTAGTTAGTAATGGTGAGTAGGTTATTGGTTATTATACGCAGTTATAAATGTACATAACAACCGATAACCTACTCATAATAAGGTTATTGGTTATCAAATGCAGTTTTCAATTAAAGGTTATTGTACACTGAAAAAATTTACCTAACCTTGATTAGTTAGTAATGGTGAGTAGGTTATCGGTTATTATACGCAGTTATAAATGTACATAACAACCGATAACCTACTCATAATAAGGTTATTGGTTATCAAATGCAGTTTTCAATTAAAGGTTATTGTACACTGAAAAAATTTACCTAACCTTGATTAGTTAGTAATGGTGAGTAGGTTATCGGTTATTATACGCAGTTATAATTGTACATAACAACCGATAACCTACTCATAATAAGGTTATTGGTTATCAAATGCAGTTTTAAATTTTAAAGGTTATTGTACACTGAAAAAATTTACCTAACCTTGATTAGTTAGTAATGGTGAGTAGGTTATCGGTTATTATACGCAGTTATAAATGTACATAACAACCGATAACCTACTCATAATAAGGTTATTGGTTACTATAAGTAGTTTTACAGGCTAATTTTTTTATAAAAATCAGTCCTAAAGGTTATTGGTTGTTATTGGCAGTTTAAATGAAAAGTTAACGGTTAAGGTCTTGTCAAACAGAACGCAAACTGTCCGCACGAACAGTCCACGTGCAGTCCGCTGCGGACTGAGAGAGCCTAACTTAACGCGTACAAATCAGGACGGACCAGAACAGTTGTAAAGAAAACGTGAACGAATCGTGGCGAATTTATGATTTGTTATTTTTTCAACTTTGAAACTTGAATTTATATTGTCTAGCAGTTCCTCAGACGAAGAAGAATTACTTCTTTTGTTCGCTTTGAGTCGGTCAAAACGAAAAAGAAAATGAATGCACGAAATTAATTGCAAAAGAGAGGAGGTAGGCGAATTTCACCGACATTGCAATGAATTGAATTCTTTCGAAGACCGACTTTTCATGTACTTTCGTTTATCCCAACTATAATTTCATTATTGTTGATATAGGTAGTTATGGGTGGCATAATAATAGTAGTATCTTCGAAAATTCTGCTTACCATCGTGAGTTCGTAAATAAAAAAATCTGGTGTAAAATACTCACACAACTTTCTCTTACCAGTGGAAATAATTAACAATAAACCTAACATTAGTAATGAAACATTAGAAATAAACAAAAAACTAACCTCAAAAACATAACCTTATTTTAATCATGAGTGGAAGACGCAAAATGAAAATCGAACTCAATTTGGCTTAAAAAAACGGAAAATCACACTTTCACGCTAAACTAGGCTCTGTAGAGAAAAATTCTCTAAACAAAAGTTGTAGATCTTTTAATTTTCTATAACTTTTATTATATACACTTTTGTCGTAAAATGCATACTAAGACCGAAATGTTAAAAAAATCGATTTTTCTCACGTTTTCGTGAGAAAAAAACAGAAAATCGCAAATTACCGCTAAACTAAGCGTTATACAAAAAAATGTTTGAAACAGAAGTTGTAGGTTTTTAAATTCTCTACAACTTTTATTATATACGTTTTTGCGCTAAAATTTATATTAAAGCCGTAATCTTAAAAAAACAACGTTTTTACGTGAAAACAGCCTCACCGAGAATTTCAGCAAACATGGCGCCTACCCTATCTTGTAGAGAATAAAAAATTGAGTAAAATAGGCGATTTTAAAAAAAATCGTAGGACCAGTTTTTGAGAAAATCGCAAAAAACTGAAAAATTATACGAATAAACTACTACTTCCGGTTGACCGATTTTGATGAAAATGTTCGTGTCGCGTCCGGTAGTGGTATGTAACTTAAGTTTCAAGTTTCAAGTTCGTACGATGTTCCGTTCTTGAGATATTCTGTTCACACACACACACACACAGACACACAGACACACAGACACACAGACACACAGACACACACACAGACCAATCGCTAAAAACATGTTGTTTTGGGTTCAGGGGGTCTGAAAACGTATAGATCCGGTGAAAACTCGATTTCGAAAAATCGACATGAAAACAATACTTTCCTTCCTATACAGGGTGATTCATGAAGTTCTCCCCCCACTTCTACAGCACATTGTACTAGTAAAAATAATGAAAAAATGTTATATAAACATAGGTCCGAAAACGCTTCGTTAGCGAGTTACAGCTAGCGAAAGTTTCGCCTGGATGTCAGTTCACCAGGTGAAATGAGGTCTTCCTGGAATTGTGGTAAGGTAGATTAAGGGGCAAATTCAATCATTTCTTATGGTTTTTGATCTGATAAATTGAATAAAACAGGTCCCAGATCTGTAAGTTAAATTAGTTTTTAAGAAAACCAGTGTCAAATGCAAAAAATGGAGTGAAAAACTTATTTTTTCATCTTTGGGCAAGGATAATTGTGTTATTTCACCAAGAAACAGTTAAAATTTTTCAATAAAACATGTAGAAAATTTTATTCTGAACAAACCGGTGTAAATTAAGTACACAGAAAGCGAATAGATGTTTGATTAAATGAGTTTTTATTCATAAGAGTACAAAGTAAAATTAACCGGAAAAACTAAAATGAAAAAATGTGTTTTTTTCACTCCATTTTTTTGCATTTGACACTGGTTTTCTCAAAAACTATTCGCTTTCTGTGTACTTAATTTACACCGGTTTGTTCAGAATAAAATTTTCTACATGTTTTATTGAAAAATTTTAACTGTTTCTTGGTGAAATAACAAAGTTATTCTTGCCCAAAGATGAAAAAATGTGATTTTCACTCCATTTTTTGCATTTGACACGGGTTTTCTCAAAAACTATTTAACTTACAGTTCTGGGACCTGTTTTATTCAATTTATCAGATCAAAAACCATAAGAAATGATTGAATTTGCCCCTTAATCTACCTTACCACAATTCCAGGAAGACCTCATTTCACCTGGTGAACTGAAATCCAGGCGAAACTTTCGCTAGCTGTAACTCGCTAACGAAGCGTTTTCGGACCTATGTTTATATAACATTTTTTCATTATTTTTACTAGTACAATGTGCTGTAGAAGTGGGGGGAGAACTTCATGAATCACCCTGTATTCATATAGGCAAGAGAAAGTAAAAATTATACTACCTCCAAGGTCACTACCAGGAACAGACATCCCTGTACGAGTCCAATTTGTCAATAACTATTTGAGCCAATGAATAATGTTAATTATTAATAAGTCAATGACTTTGTGCATTTAAAGTGTAAATGAATTAAAATAAAACGGCAAATTTAAAATATAATACACGAGAAAGTGAGGTTATGACAGTACATTATAGAAAACGGCTTATAAGTAATATTATGGTGATTTGCGGGGGGGGGGGAAATAAGTTCACATTCGGATTCAGCGCCCAAAAAAGTACCGATTTATAAAAATCGTTATAATTGGTGACGGGCCCTGATTCTATGTAATTGCCAAAGTTGAAGATCTGAAATGCAATAATATAAATTTTCATAAACGGGTAATAATATGCGAGTCCCAAAACTAAAGCCAGACAATATTCACAAAATGATGAGATCCTTAGAATTTGATCGTATTTTTCTCAAAACTATATTTTCATTACCTAGCACTTTTTTAGTACGCGGTTGGTCGCGTCAACAACTGGAGGAACGTTACAGGTCGGTTATGGCCTTGGTCGAGAGATGGATGGATGAGCACCATCTTAGCATCAGTATTTCCAAACGAATTATATACTTCTGAGAAATACTGCAAAATTGTCATTCAGCCAGAACCCTGTAGTTCGTTTTAAAGGGATCAATATCAATAGAGTTAGAGTCCATAAGTACCTGGGCGTTCTGCTCGATTATAAGTTTCTATTTAGTAACCACATCGCGCAGGTTGCGACGGACGCTGCTGGAACAATGCATAAACTGCGACGAATTGAGGGAGTGGGGGCTGTCTTCGGGCAGTCTCCGCACGATTTACCAAGGAGTGTTCGAAAGCATGGTGACTTACGCGGCAGCCGTATGGGCTCACCGGCTAGACAAGAACAGAGGACTTGTTCAAAAGTTACGGAGCGCCCAGTGCAGATCCCTTATAGTTTGCACTGGTGCTTTTAATACATGCTCCTAAGAGGCTACCACCGTAGCGGGAAAGGCTCTCCCGACAAATTTAATGCGAGAATGCGAGCTGCCATGTGGAAATTGCGAAGCGGGCAGGAAGCCGAGATCTTCGGTGAGAGGTTTCGAGTCGCTGTGGCGGGTCGTTACCAGGATTCGGAGGGACCGGGTAAAAGAAGAGTGCAGACTCTCGCTTTGGAAGCGTGGCAGGCCGAGTAAAACACCTCGCCTATGAGAAGGTCTTTGTATGAATTCATACAGGACCTGGGGGGATGGTATGCCTCTAGTGTTTATTTAAGGACATTGGGAGTCCGGATCCTCACTGGTCATGGTGAGTTCGCGGCTTATTTGAAAAGGTTCCGTCTGCTGGATGATGATACGTGCGTCTGTGGGGCGGTACAGAACCCGATTGAACCCGCGACATTATACCAAACATTCTACAGTATACCAATGTGGTGATGTGTTGATATTTGTCACAAGAATATTAAATTTGTGTTGACATGATGAAACTATCACAACAGAAGGAATATTACGACTTTATTAATGTTTTTGATTTAAAATTCCTTCTCTTTAGGTAAGTTATTTAGCTTTATAAGATTTAACAATATTAAATTAAACGAGTTGTGTATTTATTTATTTTATTCAGCAGTCATGGTGCTTACCCTACGTCGCAGAGCATAGAAAATGTACCAATTGAGGCGATTTTTAAAATATCATAGAAGACTTTTTGAGAAAATTCCGAAAAAGTTAAAAAGTACACTAATAAACTTGGCGCCACCGGCTTGTAGTAGCGGAGTCTGTAGAGCTCATAGGGCCGGCCGGTCATCCGGCGGCATAGTTCAAAATAAAAACCAGATGCTTATGGAAGCCTTCGCCGCTACCTCAAAGAGGAGCAACCGCTGGCAAGCAAAGGGGAGGTCGTCTTTACCGCTGCCTAAATGAATAGGAGCAGTCGCCGACGCAGCGAACACCTTTCACCGCTGCCTCCGAAGAGGAGCAGTCGCCGGTGAAGCGATGCGGGGTCGTCTGTACCGCTGCCTAATCAAATAGGAGCAGTCGCCGACGCAGCGAGCACCTTTTACCGCTGCCTCCGAAGAGAAGCAGTCGCCGGTGAAGCGAGGGGAAGGGAAGGGAGGTGAAATAGCAGAAAGAAATACTCAATGAAGAGTGCTAAATCTTCTCCATATCGACCCTCTCGTATGAGCAGATCGATACTAATTGCTCACCTTCTCAACTATCGCATTCGTCAGTACATAGATACGTTTTGCCACATGTGCCTGCGAGAGGTGTGACCGTTGCGCTATCTATCGGCAGCAGCAACCCTATCACAGCGCGCCAACAGTGGGCAAAATATGAACTACGGACTGGCGTAAAAGTAGTACAGTATCAAACTACTACTTCCAGTTGGTTCGTGGCGGGTCCTCTCGTGGTACCCTGTAACTTAAGTTCCAAATTTCACTTCGTACGATATTCCCCTCATGAGATATTTTGTTCTCACACACATACAAACCAATCGCTAAAAACGTGCATTTTGAGTTCACGGAGGCGGAAACATGTATATCCAGTGAAAACTCAATTTCGGAAAATCGGCTATTTAAAAACAATACGCATGAGGGTAGATAGATGTATATAATGTGTAGCTATCTACCCTCATGCGTATTGTTTTTAAGGTGTTAAAATTGTTCGCAAATTATTTTCTTTGTACATAATTGAAATGTAAAATTCTACAGAATTGTAATGTTTTTATTGTCATAAGTTTCTCTACTGGTTTATTGCAGTTCTATCTTGCGCAAGTCGTTTCATATCTACATACCTGTAACACCCTACATCTTTTGTAATTTGCTTTATAATCTAACCGTTGCCTCCCCCTACAATTCACTCCCTCAATATTACTTTCCATTATTGATAGACCAATACCTGGATGTCTTTTTAACATTATGCTTCACTAGCCTATCTTTTCTTCTGGTAAGATGGTCCCATATACTTTTTTTTCATCCACTCGCCTAAGGACCTCTAAACTACTTATTTCGTTCACCCACCTAATCTTTCACTTAAAAAGTTTTTAAATTAAAAATTTTTATGTACAGAATCATAACAGACAATAAGAATTTTGAATCCCCTATCAACGCGTGATCCACTTTTCCCTCTGAAACAAGTAATAAGATGACTTGAAGCGCACCTGCAATTGCTCCTAATACTTTGATGTAACGCTTCAAGTACTGGGGGCATATATAGCCCAGTTGTCTTTGGTATCAATGTGTAATTAAGACTTTTACTAATCCATATTGTATTATATAAATTGAACAATTTTATGGTGAACGTTATAACGTGGATCAATCGTTGTATAATTATTATAAGATATACGAGTATTATGCAGCATTTTAATAACAGTAGGCCTACAGTGTCGTTTACCAAACAGACACAGAGGTAACCATGCATAGGATGCAACACAAATTATAGTGAACAATAATATTATAACACCTAAGCCTAGATTCGTTCGGAATCTGCGTATAAGGTATAATAAAAGTACTTCTTTTAACGAATAAGAATAATTTATTTATAGATTAAAAATTATAAATAATTATTGCTCAGGTCATCAGCCGAAAGGCTAATTTGAACCTGTAGAGGCTTCATGAGGGAGTGAATTGTAGGGGAGGCAAAGAATATAATATTATAATATTTAAAGCAAATTACAAGAGATGTAAGTTAATGTGTTACAGGTACGTAGATATGAAACGACTTGTGACGGATAGAACAGCTTGGAGAACTGCATCATGTAGCCTAATGCATACAAATAGTCATGCTAAGGATGTCAGGTGAAAGTTCTAAATATATACAAGCTATACAAGCTTTAAACTGTTAATTTACCGTTTCATATTTACTAATGAAAATATAATAATTTCACAACTTTAGAACATAATAAATTTTACAATATAATCAAATTATAACAGATCTGTTACTATCACCAAAAATCTGGTGTGAAACACTCACACAACTTTCTCTTGCCAATGCAAATAATTAACAATAAACCTAACATTAGAAATAAACTAAAAACTAACCTCAAAAACATAACCTTATTTTAATCATGAGTGAAGACCCAAAATGAAAATCGAACTCAGTTTGGCTTAAAAACACGGAAAATCACTCTTTCACGCTAAACTAGGCACTGCACAAAAAATGCTTAAAATAAAAGTTGTAGATCTCTTAATTTCCTGTAAATTTTATTTTATACACTTTTGTCGTAAAATGCATTCTAAGGCCAAAATCTTAAAAAAAAATAGATTTTTCACACGTTTTCGTGAGAAAAAAACAGAAAATTGCTAATTACCGCTAAACTAAGCGTTATACAAAAAACTGTCAGAAATAAAAATTGTAGAATTTTACATTCTCTACAACTTTTATTAAATAACGTTCTGCGCTAAAATGCATATTAAAGCCGCAATCTTAAAAAGAAAATGTTTTTACGTAAAAACAGCCTCACGCAGAATTTCAGCAAACATGGCGCCTACCCTATCTTGTAGAGCATAAAAAATGTAGTAAACCAGCCCATTTTTAAAACAATCGTAGGACCAGTTTTTGAGAAAATCGCAAAAAAGTGAAAAATTACACGAATAAATTACTACTTCCGGTTGACCTGACCGATTTTGATGAAAATGTTCGTGTCGGGTCCTGTAGGGGTATGTAACTTAAGTTTTAAGTTTGAAGTTCATACGTTGTTCCGTTCTTGAGATATTCTGTTCACACACACATACACACACACACACGCACGCACGCACGCACGCACACACACACACACACACCAATCGCTAAAAACATGTTTTTTGGGTTCAGGGGGTCTGAAAACGTATAGATCCGGTGAAAACTCGATTTCTTAAAATCGACATGAAAACAATACTTTCCTTCCTATATATTCATATAGGCAAGAGAAAGTAAAAAATTTAGAGATAAAATTTACTTAAACTTATCAGTTCCTTCCTTAAAAGAAAATAGATTATAGTGATATTTGTAGATAATATATATGGAAAATACCGGACGAGTGACAGCGCCGAATAAGCACGATAATAATTACATAATTAAAATGAACACATTACCGTAATAATCGAACAGAGCACTGGTGTATACACGTTACCGTTTTATTCACATTCCGACCTCGATTTCAGCAAATTAGTTATTAAACTTGAAGATTCACTTTTCTACTTTCTGCATTTTAACGCCTTTTCTGCATGTAATCAAGCCTGTCTCTGGCATTTTGATTAAAAATCAAAACATACAATATTTTTTTAGAATAATGTCTGAATTTAACCTACATTAAAAAATTACAGCTTTAGTTTTTTTTAAATTTGGAATAACGTATCAGTTTTTATGTTTTAAGAAAATTTAGAGAAAAAAATACGAGTAAATTAAATATTAGAAAAAATATCAAAACCTTCTGAAACCATTGACTGATTCCAGGCAAGACGCTACCAGTAAGGTAATATAACACGTTCACAACGCAGGAAAACTAATTAAAAATGAAGGAAAATTAACAATACCATAAAGAAAAACAGACAAATCACAACCAGGGCTTTGACCAAATGATAAATAAAAAAACAATTTAATAGTGGGACTCCATTTTCAGACCTATAGGACAAACGACCGTACAACAAAGCATTTTAAATGACTACGCATTAAAGACAAACTTACCTCATTTCGCGGCGAATTTCATAATCCAAAATACGTGAGTAAATAATAAACGGTTTCAACATTAAATAATATGCATATTAAATTTTAAGTAAGAACGACTGAAATCGTTTTAAAAATCTAAAACAAAAACTCTCCTGCCCTTTATACGCTAAGCAAAGATTCCGAACCATTTTCTAACCTATCTATTTTCTGTCTATAACTTGATGGCGTGCCGCAGAGAGGAGCAGAATCGGGCCGCTACTCAATAACACATCATTATGTACCAATTGCAGGGTACTAGTTAGTAGTAGTACATAATGAAATGTTATTGAGAAGGCAAGTACTATCGAGGGGAGGGAATCACAACGTCAGACTTTAAGAACCTCTTCCCTCTCTTAAACCAAAACGAACTAGAACAAAAACCCACGATATGGAAAATAAAAATCTAACATTATCCGTGAACAGGTAATACCTATTATATTAAAATCTAAGTAAATTACAACTATAAAATGTAATTGAATACAATAAAATCCACAATACAATCCAGACACCAGATACACAGTGTAGGAATAGTTGAAAAATTTAAATACCTAGGTGAACAAATTCATCAGAGACTTAATGAAAAGATATGCTAGGATGACCGGATCGCTAAACTTAGAAGTGGACAAGTGTTAACACGGAATACATACAATAAAAAAATCACGATCACTAAACACAAAAATTAAACATATAAAACGACTTTAAGAACCAAAATCTTATACGGCAGCGAAACCCTAGTGTGGATAGACAAGGGAGTAATCAAGGAAACCTGCAGAAAAGTAGAACGCAGAATACTCAGAACTTGCATAAACAAGAAGCACAAGGTAGACAATCACTACAGACTTTTGCCTAACGATCAAGTCTACAGAGACATAGAACCAATAACAGTGTCAATGAGCAAGAAACGACTGTCGTACTTTGGACATATACAAAAAACACCAAACACCAGACTTTTACGCAGAATAATTGACCATGCAATGAGACGAAAAACGGACGCTGGTAACACACACATGTGAGATAAAGAAATCAAAAGGGATTTACACGAACTTGGATTAACTCACGAACACCTAACGGAAAAATCACCCAAATACAACCAGGTCATCAAGGACCACAACCATCGGCTTACGACACAGAAAAGAGACAAGAAGAGGGAATTTTCAGAAGCAGCCAAACAGAAGCGTGCTCAGAACATGAGAGAACATCAATTCAGAAAGAGACCGAAAGCTTCCAAATTGACTAAAGTACTCCATTGTGGCTAAACAAGCACAAAAGAAAATCCACTATTGGACTGTAACTAAAATTTAACTTTTGCCTAAACAATTACGTTTGAATTTCAGTGCAGGTTTCAAAATGTATAAATCGTGTTAAATTTCACCTAACAATTAATATTCACTTCGATCTACAACAACAGTAATAAAAATCTGGTGTGAAACACTCACACAACGTTCTCTTGCCAATACAAATAATTAACAATAATGCTAACATTAGAAATAAACAAAAAATAACCTCAATAAACATAATCTAATTTTAATCATGAGTGAAAGACGCAAAATGAAAATCAACCCCAGTTTGGCTTAAAAATACGAAAAATTACTCTTTCACGCTAAACTTGGCTCTGTAGAGAAAAATCATTTAGTCTAAATAAAGTTGTAGATCTTTTAATGTCCTATAAATTTCCTATAAAACAAGATCATTTGTACTTGATGACAAAGAATTTCATGGGTGACGATGTCTGTGAGGCGTTTTCAAACTATTTCCCATCTGTTTATGAAGGCTTTAATCCCACATATAATGTTAAACGCTTACATCAAAACATGGTTGACGAGCCAATTTTGGATAATTTAACCATCACGGAAATTACCCTTGATGAAGTAGTGTCAGCTATGAAACATCTAAAATCTATAAGATCTTGTGGTCCTGATGGTATACCAGCTTATATTATAAAAAGATGTCAAGAACTATTAAAATATCCGTTGCAATTTTTATTTTCTCTATCCCTTAAAAACAGGGTTTTTCCTTCCCAATGGAAAGAAGCTAAAATTACTCCAGTGCCGAAGGCTGGAAAATTAAACGACATTAAGAACTACCGACCTATCTCTTTAATAAATTCCGTAGCTAAGGTCTTTGAATTTATAAAATACAAAAAAATATTCGATCATGTTAAGACTGCTATCACTCCGAAACAACATGGTTTTATGCCCTTAAGATCAACAACCAGTAATTTACTTCTTTTCACTCATTTTGTATCTAAACAAATGGATCAAGGTGCTAAAACAGATGTTATATACATAGATATAGCTAAAGCATTTGACAAAGTTGATCATGATACGCTATTAAGAAAGTTTTTCACATTTGGTTTCTCAGTGGATCTTGTATCGTTTTTAGCTAGTTATTTATCGAACAGAAGACTGAACGTATCATTTAATAATCATGAATCCTCTGAGTTTATAATTAAAGCAGGAGTACCTCAAGGTTTCAATCTTGGTCCATTATTTTTCCTGTTACTTATAAATGATCTACCATCATCTATTCAGTACTCAAACTGTTTAATATTTGAGAATGACATAAAGCTTTACAAGGCGATACGTAATAATGATGATATTATGTTATTGCTTCAAAACGATTTAGATAATATAGGTATTCAATTGGTGTACTCATAACAAACTAACTGTTAACACCAGCAAGACTAAAACTGTATCATTTACGCGTAAGAGAAATCAGCAGTTGGCAACATACAACGTAAACGGTAGCTTACTAGAAAGTGTCAGTTCTATCAGAGATTTTGGGATGATTTTTCAAAACACACTGACCTTTGATAAGCCTATTGAATTGTTGATAAATGATGCGTACAGACTTCTAGGTTTTCTCATGAGAAATTCCCGATGTTTTTCTGATACTAAGGTAATTACTATGTTATATTCATCATTAATAAGGAGTAAACTGGAATATGCATCAATTGCATGGCAACCTCATTCAATAGCCGCTAAATTAAAATCATGACTATTGTATAATAATTATTATAAGCTAGTTAAATTACGATTGTATTGTTATATATATGTTTTAAGAGAGCAGTATTGGGTTTTCCTGTTGCTCTCACATGTAAAACTTTATTAAATAAATAAATAAATTTGATTATATACATTTCTGTCGTAAAATGCATACTAAGACCGAAATCTATAAAAATCTATTTTTCACACGTTTTCGTGAGAAAAAACAGAAAATCGCTAATTACCGCTAAACTAAGCGTTATACAAAAAAAGCGTTTCAAATAAAAGTTGTAGGATTTTAAATTGTGTACAACTTTTATTATATAAATGTTTGCGCTAAAATGCATATTAAAGCCGTAATCTTACGAAAACAACGTTTTTACGTGAAAACAGCCTCACCAAGAATTTCAGCAAACATGACGCCTACCCTATCTTGTAGAGCATAAAAAATTCAACAAACCAGGCGATTTAAAAAAAATCGTAGGACCAGTTTTTGAGAAAATCACAAAAAAGTGAAAAATTACACGAATAAACTACTATTTCCGGTTGACCGATTTTGATGAAAATGTTCGTGTCGGGTCCGGTAGTGGTATGTAACTTAAGTTTCAAGTTTTAAGTTCGTACGATGTTCCATTCTTGAGATATTCTGTTCACACACACACACCCACAGACACACACAGACCATCGCTAAAAACGTGTTTTTTGGGTTCAGGGGGTCTGTAAACGAGTAGATCCGGTAAAAACTCGATTTCGAAAAATCGACATGAAAACAATACTTTCCTTCCTATATATTCATAAAAGCAAGAGAAAGTAATAAGCGATTCAAAAAGTTAAAAATTTAGCTAAAACCTGAAAGAACAATTTAAGAATTTTTAAAAAACTGTGACTTTAAAACGTCACCATCAAACCAGTCGAGAGATGAATGACAGAAAAAGAGGCTTTGCTAAGTAAAACGAGGAGTGAGGTGGTTTACCTGTCCCTTCCACACTGAGTTGAAAAATGCTTATCAGCGTGCCCGAAAAGGATCTTCTTTCCACTCTGTAAATGACACCTTCACTTCATTCACAACAGAGTCTGTCTGTATAATAAAATTCATTACTCTCAGAGGAGATAACTGTGACTAGTGTATTTTACACTTCTACATCTTTTGTTGTTAAATGCTTTTGTCATATAATTGACTTACCATGTGATAAGAAACAGAACTAATTTTAGTAACCCTGTAACTAACAGATCGACTGTAAATAATTTAACACTCCACCTACCTTTTATGGCAATGATGTTATCGAAGGCCGCTCCGTTAGCGTAGTGGTTAGCGCAACTGGCTTCTTCGCCGGGGGCCCGAGTTCGATTCCCAGTCAAGTCTGCCATTTTTTCATCACTCATTTTGAGACATCATCATTCACTATCGTCTCCATTAGCAGAAGTTGCAGATGAGTCAGACGTAAAACCAAAGAAAAGAAAATGTTATGGAACTGATGTTATTAACCCTTTATAGGTCTGTGGTATGCCCAAAACGGGCAGGTGGAGTGTTATTTTAATTGCACTCTATCTGTTTGGTCCAGGGCTAAAAAAAAAATAGTTCTGTTTCTTATCACTTAGTCAGCCACTTATATGACTGAACTATTTAAGAACAGAAGAGGTAGAGGTGTAAAAGACACTAGTCAGAGTTATCTCCTCTGAGAGTAATGAATTTCACTATGCAGCCAGACCCTGTGGTGAATGAAGTGAAGGTGTCATTTGCAGGGTGGAAAGTGAGTGCTTTTCGGAGGGCCTGGCATGCTGATAAGCATACTCTTTCAACTCAGTGAGGAAGGCAATGGTAAACCACCTTACTCCTCGTTTTTACTTAGTAAAACCTCTAGAGGTTCAAACCAGCCTTTCGGGTGTTGACCTAAACAACAACAGGTCTGTGGTAGGTATATTTACCACTAGCAATAAGGTAGATTTTTTTAAAAATAAGCTATGCAGTTGAACCTTATTGGCATTTTATGTTTTATAGATATTCTCTGTTAAGTAGGCTATCCACACTATCCACACTTTGGTAAGGATTCATACCAGCGTACGCTACCATGTTGTTTTGTTGTAACTTTTGTACAGTGCTTAGAAAATTCAAGTTTTTTACAGGAAAGCAAACATTCATGATGATAGAAGGTTATGATAAGTTATTTGCCGCATTTTTCTGTTATATAGGGCTACAAGGTATTTCAATAAGCAGTCTTACCACTAAATATTAAGCGATCTCCATTTCAATAAACATTCCTTGGTAAGTATACTTACCAGGGCTTGACATAAAAAAAATATCTTACTGTTCTGGCACTAGAAATACATTATTCAAGTCCCTATAAAACAAAATTTAATATTTTACAACATGTATATTTTTCCGTATAAAGCATAGGGCATTATACTGCCCTATAAAAAGTTAACAAAGAAAATAAAATTGTAGGTTCTTTGCAGGAAAAATACTGTTTATTTTTAAAAATTTTCATAAAGTCAATCAATTCCCATTTTTCCCGATTATTTAAAATAAAAACAGAACACATAACTTAAAATTTTACTTTTTTCAAATGATTCCTTTTTGCAAAACTACGTCCATGATATCCGATTATACGCTTATTTGCTGTAGAATATAATCAATGAATACATTTTTTTTACATGTAATCACCTAAATACATTGATTATTTAAAATAGATTTATTAAAAAAATTTGAAACTAAATCATGTAACTTTTTATTAGTGATCAAGTAAGTATTACAAAAGTTGTTATAATATATTATTATGTAATTAAAATTTAATCAAGTATGATTTATAAAAACCGCATCCGTTGACCAAAGTTGTTTTAAAAAGTTGTCTTTTCAAGATCAATAAGTTCCGTTACCAATCTGTCTTGTGCCTGTTTTATGTGTAGATAAATATATCACATGTTTTATTTTATCTAAAGTAAAAGTAAGATCAGGTTTTTAGTATGGTAACCTATTTGTGCAAAAATTATACCGTTATTTCAGTCACGTGTTTACACTTAAATCTTATTATCTATACTAATATAATAAAGAAGAAACGTCTGTTTGTTTGTTTGTATGAGGTAATCTAAGAAACTACTGAACTGATTTTTAAAAAAATTTCATTGTTGCATAGCTTAGAGCTACCTGATCAATATAGGCTATTTTGCAACTTTAAGTAACTTTAATTAAGTTAAGCAACTTAAACTGTGACGATGTCACATGTTTTAGTTTGTTGGGTGCATAGCACTTTTATTTTTTCTAAGTCCTTTGGATGGAGTATTTTTTGGGCTAGAAGCACGATTCAACTTTTATATTTCATAGAAAAACGTGAAGAATAACATTCGATTCCAAAACCATTAACAATTAGGATATATTCAAAATTTTTATTTTTGAACTTTATTTCATATATATTTGTTTTCGTCCGACAGGTAGCGAATGAGTCATATATTCCCAATTACTCTGCGTACCGTACCCACGTATTACTGTCTCTTATCTCAACCACATAATTATCAACTGTCTATTTCTTTTCCATCAGTATTCTTCTATGCAATCTATTCAATTCTGTTAAATCGCAGGGACAAACATTTAAAACGGTGGGCATCTATTTGAGATAAGTATGTTTCCTTCACTCATGGACAACTTTATGTCAGACTTTCTAGAGCTGGAAGTGCAGAAAAACAATTTATTTTGCTGCCACAGAGCAACAAAACCACAAATATTGTATATATATAGAGAGGTTTTAAAATAACTTAATGAGGGCTACATTAGCTGCTGTGAAGCGAAGCGAGCGGGGGCTGCTATAGTCCATGTAATATCAATAGAAGCTTGCACTGTACACGTTCCCTCTACTTGCCTCCTCCTTCTCATTCCGAGTAGTCAGCATATGTACTGGTCGTTAGAAAAGTATACCTCTAAATTGTTACCAGTGTTTAATACTTTCGTATGAATTTAATTCTTTTAAAGTAACTTGTTGTTTAGGTCAACAGCCGAAAGGCTGGTTTGAACCTCTAGAGGTTTTACTAAGTAAAACGAGGAGTGAGGTGGTTTACCATTGCCTTCCTCACTGAGTGGAAAAGTACGCTTATCAGCATGCTGGGCCCTCTGAAAAGCACATATTTTCCACTCTGTAAATGACACCTTCACTTCATTCACCACAGGGTCTGGCTGTACAATGAAATTCCATTACTTTCAGAGAAGATAACTCTGATTAGTGTCTTTTACACCTCTACTTCTTCTGTTCTTAAATGATTCAGTCATTTAATTGACTGACCATGTGATAAGAAACAGAACTATTTATTTTAGCCCTGCAACGAACAGATTGAGTGTAAATAATTTGACACTCCACCTGTCTGTTATGGGCAGAAAGTAATTTATTGTGTTTAATTGTACAATCCTATTTTAATATATATATATATATATATATATATATATATAAGCAGTTGCACTCACTTCCTGGGTTGATGAAAACATTTCACGAATTGTTGCTTCAGGATTACTATACAGAAGTTCTTTAAAGTAATTATACACACTGCAAATAATTTTTTTGGATTGGCTTCTTAAATAACGTTTTTCACTCATCGTTGACCGGTACTGCGTACACTTTTAATCTCTTGTGCGCACTGAACGGAAACTCAAACTGAACTAGTGAATTTATTTGTACTATAATATTATCATACAGGCTACATTTATTAAAGACAATGTATATTTTTATATTATGTCTTTAAAATAGAAACACCCTTAAATTTTGTGTTGACAGTCATAAAAGCAAACACTGCAGAGTATAATACAATCTGTAATTAATTCACTAAAAGAATTTGACATTCTGATTTATAAAGTATTTATTTTGACATTAAAGTAATATATCAATAAAAGTAAACATTAAAAATAGATGGTGATTTGTGCCTATTACTCATTTGTTTATAATCAAGAGTATGGAAGTAGTAGTACGTTTTGCAGCACACTATACAAACTGCTGCAACCACTTTACATGTGTGGGAGTGAAAATACTTATTACGGAAGCTTCTATTGAAATTACATGGACTTTTTATAGTATATAATTATATTTGTCTATACTGAAAATAGGCATCAAGGTAGGGCCTAAAGGGTACAGCTGCTAACAAGCTCGCATGTATGGACAACACGATACCCCTGGAAAAGTGACTACAACAAATGGTGGACCAATAGGGTGTTGCTTTTTACTTTCTCCTGCCAATATGAAAGTATAGGAAGGAAAGTATTGTTTTCATGTCAATTTTAAGAAATCCACTCTTCCCGGATCTACACGTTTTCAGACCCCCTAAACCCAAAAAACATGTTTTTAACGATTGGCCTGTGTGTGTGTGTGTGTGTGTGTGTGTGTGTGTGTGTGTGTGTGTTTGTGTGTAAACATAATATCTCTAAAACGGAACATCGGACGGTACGAACCTGAAACTTGAAACTTAAGGTAGATACTACTACCGGACGCGACACGAATATTTTCATCAAAATCGGTTTACCGGAAGTAGTAGTTTATTCGTGTAATTTTTCACTTATTTACGATTTTCTCAAAAACTGCTCTTACGGTATTTTTTAAAATCGCCTTATTTACTATATTTTTTATACTCTACAAGATAGGGTAGGCGCCATGTCTAATGAAATTCTTTGGGAGGCTGTTTCTCGTAAAACAATGGCTTTTTAAGACTGCAGCTTTAATATGCATTTTAGTGTAAAAAATATTTATAATAAAAAATGTAGTTAATTTAAAATCCTACAACTTTTCTGCCAAACATTTTTTTAATAACGCTTAGGTTTGCGGTAATTAGTGAATTTCTGTTCTTTTTACATGAAAATCTGTAAACATCGATTTTTTAAGATTTCAGCCTTAGTATGGATTTTACGACAAAAGTGTAGGCCTACGTGATCAAATTTATAGAAAATTAAAATATCTACAACTTTTATTTAGAACTTTTTTCTGTACAGAGCCTAGTTTAGCGTGGAAGAGTGATTTTCCGTATTTTTAAGCTAAACTGAGGTGATTTTAATTTTGCATTATTCGCTCGTGATTAAAATAACTTTATGCTTATTAAGGTTAGTTTTTTTATTGTTATGTTTTATTACTAACATAATATCTCTAAAACGGAACATCGGACGGTACGAACCTGAAACTTGAAACTTAAGGTAGATACTACTACCGGACGCGACACGAATATTTTCATCAAAATCGGTTTACCGGAAGTAGTAGTTTATTCGTGTAATTTTTCACTTATTTACGATTTTCTCAAAAACTGCTCTTACGGTATTTTTTAAAATCGCCTTATTTACTATATTTTTTATACTCTACAAGATAGGGTAGGCGCCATGTCTAATGAAATTCTTTGGGAGGCTGTTTCTCGTAAAACAATGGCTTTTTAAGACTGCAGCTTTAATATGCATTTTAGTGTAAAAAATATTTATAATAAAAAATGTAGTTAATTTAAAATCCTACAACTTTTCTGCCAAACATTTTTTTTAATAACGCTTAGGTTTGCGGTAATTAGTGAATTTCTGTTCTTTTTACATGAAAATCTGTAAACATCGATTTTTTAAGATTTCAGCCTTAGTATGGATTTTACGACAAAAGTGTAGGCCTACGTGATCAAATTTATAGAAAATTAAAATATCTACAACTTTTATAACAAAATCGGATGATCGCTAGAAGTGTTCTGATTGGTTGGCCAATATCGCGTGACTTTCTATACAGTCCCGGATGGGGGATGCTTTGAAGGTTTCTCGTCCTGTTGCGTCCTGACTTTTATGCGATGCGGAAGCATAAGTTGAAAGTTTAATGCCCACAAAGGCAAAAATGAGGCGGTATCAATATGTTTTAATTAGCTTAGTTATGTTTGGTTTGTTCGTTTAGTTTCGTTTTTGTGCTGTTGGCGAATTATGTTAAAGTTATACACCGTTATGTAAATTCTAGGCGTGTACTTCCTTTATATTTTCTTGCATCCGACGCTTCGGAAATTATTGGTTAAGTGAAAAGTCTATTTCTTTGTTAAATTGTGGTGTTATGTTTTGTGATTTATCTCTTGAGCGTAGGAAAAGATTCTGGATCTGTGCCACATTGATCTCGTTTTAATTAATTGCTAAAGATTCTTATTATTATGTTAACATTTTAATTGCGTCATAAAGTTTAAGGTACCTTTGTTAAAGTAATCTTGTAGTTTTTTTTGGTATTTGCGATTAGCAAATAATGCAGTAAATAATGCAATATTAATGTATAAATTGTTATGCTGCAAATTATGCTACAACTTGGCGAATAAAGCCGATAATGTTAATTCGTATGAAACAATAGAATGGGAGAAATAATTTATAGTAAATTCATGTTATAATGTTATTTTATATTTTCTAATTTTGGGATTAAATGGTAAAATCGCGTTCTGGGGGGGGGGAATCATTTGTTTTGTAATTTCTGTCAGCTACAGAAGTATGATTGGTGTTACAGAAAAATATATTTATTCTGGTATTCTGGTTCCTGAAATCCTGTATATTTACAAGGAGATTCTTTGGGGAGATCTTTCATCTAGAAGTTCATTTGGAGATTCAAAGAAAAATGGCTGGATATTACAACATTCTGGATTGATCGAAGTTAGATTTTCTCCGAAGTAAATGGATTACGAATATTTTCAAATAGGCAGGAATTCACCCAAAATTCCGTTGTGTGGAATTTCATTATCGGGGAAGTAAAAAGTTTATTTGTTATTCTTAATTGAACTTAATATTCTTTAAATAATGGTGTAACTTATAAATTTTGTTAATTATTTTTGATATGTTGTTGGATCCACAACTTTAACTTCCATTTTATGTATATTAATTCAACAAACTTAAATTTGATCTTATTAATTAAAATTCTTAGTCAACAGCATAACAGTTTTAATTTTTTTTATGTTCTTTCCCAAAGTGGCTCTTATAGCCTTTTTGTGTGGTAAATCTCATCTCTAGGAATTCTCATCTCCTGGAATGAAAGTTCTGAGCTGAATTAAAATGTAATTTAGGGTGCGACGGCTCAGAAACATCGTCAACATACCCTGGTTGATAAGAAACAACGACCTTCGCAGAGACCTACAAATGGATTTCGTCTCTACCGAAATCCAGACGTTCGCACAGAAGCATGAGGAAAGACTTCTCTGCTATGACAATGTTGAAGCAATCCAGGTGCTTGACGACGGTGATCTAGTGCGAAGGCTGAAAAGAAAGAAACCATTCGAACTTTTGTAGTTTCAGTATTTGAAAGCAGAGCAGTGTTAGTCCACGATTAGAATTAGTGTTAAATTTAAGTGTACATTATAAAGTCTAGTGTACATAATGTATTATATTACATTAAGTATAGGTCATTTGTTCTAGCTAGAAGCTTTCCCTCCAACGCTGTGTGCCGCTGAGCTGTTCTGTTCAGTGGTGGGGGAAGCACCTCGTAGTTGTAACATAGTATACGGTTAGAAAGAGAGGGAATGATCATTAAGTGAGAAGGAGACAACACTTGCCCCTTTGAAACTATCCCTACTCTACCTACTCGCCCACCCCTTACAAGCTTCTTCCTAAAACAAACGTACTATACCGAGGTTCTGTTGAGAATCTCTGTAGTAATATTGTCAATAGTAGTTTAGTTAGAATAAAATTACTCATTAGTCTTATGACTAGATTGTAATATAGGTACCGGGTGAGCATAAAGTCTTGCCCTGATTATAAAAATTTATTGCAGAATAACTGTTTGACATAATAATTTAAATTTGATGCTGTTACATAGGTTAGTGTTAATAGTTTTTTTTAAGATTACTTACATTAGTAAACTTCAACGTGTGCCCCCTTGGTAGCTCGGAGAATGTCGAAGCGGTATTCCAGTTCCCGCCAGGTGTTTTGTAACATGTGTTCTGTCACAGTACCCACAGCAGCTTGTATCCTAGCCTTCAGTTCGTCAACGTCAGCAACTGGTGTGGCGAAGACTCTATCCTTGATATAGCCCCCAAAAAAAAAAGTCAAGGGGAGTAATGTCTGGAGAGCGGGGTGGCCAGGGTGTTGGACCATCCCTTCCAATCCACCGATCCGGAAATGTTTCATCCAGGAAATTACGCACTATCAAAGCCCAGTGGGGCGGTGCCCCATCTTGCTGGAAAATTATCCATGGTTGATATTCTTCTAACTGTGGTGCAATGAACTGTTGCAAAACATCTAAGTAAATGTTAGCGTTAATGGTGTTTTCCGTGATGAAACATTTCCAGATCGGTGGATTGGAAGGGATGGTCCAACACCCTGGCCACCCCGCTCTCCAGACATTACTCCCCTTGACTTTTTTTTCTGGGGCTATATCAAGGATAGAGTCTTCGCCACACCAGTTGCTGACGTTGACGAACTGAAGGCTAGGATACAAGCTGCTGTGGGTACTGTGACAGAACACATGTTACAAAACACCTGGCGGGAACTGGAATACCGCTTCGACATTCTCCGAGCTACCAAGGGGGCACACGTTGAAGTTTACTAATGTAAGTAATCTTAAAAAAAACTATTAACACTAACCTATGTAACAGCATCAAATTTAAATTATTATGTCAAACAGTTATTCTGCAATAAATTTTTATAATCAGGGCAAGACTTTATGCTCACCCGGTATATTTAATAAAGATAATTTTTTTTAATCCCTAATGTGTGTACGTTGCAAGCTATTCAATTTTAAAAACAATAAGCAACCCCATCAACCAATCAGATGAGGATGATAATGTAATATACGAATTTTCTTTTTTAACTACAGTATAATACCGATTATCCGTGGTAATTAGGGGGAATAACTATACCGGATAACCGGAAAACACGGATAATACAACCCAATCCGGTCGAGACCACCTACGTCATAAACAAAACCACCAGTTACGCGTATGTTTTATTCTACTGATTAATACATGTTAATACTATCGGATATCGGAAATAAATAAACAAATTGTATTGAAATAAAAATATTTACTACATAAATTTATATAAATCTTACATTAAACTACGTAACAAAAAATATCACAAAAAAATCTGTTATTTTACTTTGTTTCATTTTACTACGATACGAAATTAGTTTACTCGTATGTCTACATTAAATGTGCCTACTCATTGTTGTATCGAACAATATTATCGTAGTATATCACAATAATTGTGATAATTACGATGACGAAAATGTCGGGAGTTGAAAAGTTTTAATTTGTAAAAGTTATACAGTACATACATAATTAATTTTTCTAGTGATTTTAATTTTTCTAGCCGGCCGCGTTGGCGATGTTGGTAACGTGCTCGCCTCTCATCACGCGGTCTTGGGTTCGAATCCCACTCGGGCATGGGATTTTTTCATACGTTACAAAAATTCATTTCATCCTTCACCGTCTGCATTAACAGCAATTTGCAAAACAGTCGGACGTTAAACCAAAAAAAAAAAAAAAGTTTCTAGTGATCGCACGGTTAATCCAAACCCCGGTTAAACGATCCACGGAAAATCGGTACTCTACTGTACTTCCGATTGGTTATAAAAATAAAATTAATTTAGTAACAAAAGTTACGTTTATGCTCGGTTACTTTTCAAAATAATAACCATTTAAATTAAGCCATTTATTATGCCCGTGTAGTACAAGTTTCTTTAGGTTCAAGAGATCTGGAAACGTGCATTTATGATAAAAGTTGATTTTAAAAAATCGAAATTGAAACAATACGAACAAACAATAATAAGAACAAAACGAAAGTGTTGTGCAGCATCAAGAGTGGTTTATAGGAGATGCGAAATTTTAAAACTAGGCAACGAAAACGTACAGGAAGTTAGAGAATTCCGCTATTCAGGGAGTAAAATAACAAAAGGTGGTAGAAGCACAAGTGATATCAAAAATAGAAATTGCTCAAGATAGAAAAGCCTTTGAAATGAAAAATAGCCTAGTGGCTACAAACATTGATTTACAGATCAGATAAATTTTTTTAAAACATTATGTCTGGAGTGTAGGATGTAACCCCTTTTGTTCGAGCGAAACCAAAACGCCACGAAACAAAATTGGCACCGGGGAACAAATAAACTCCAACAGGAGAGACTGCGGTGATGTGATGTTAAAATAAATCGAGAAAAATAAAATAGTAAAAATATTTAATAAAATGTTGAATGAAATGGAATACTTAAAAAATTACAGTTACAATTAAATTATTATTTAACGGAAAAGTTACACAAGCGCATAAATGATTTAAAAAAAAACATAAATAGCCAAATTTTTTATAAAAGACAAAACTCTCAAAAAAAATATAAATATGCTTAATACTGGATCCAGATAAAAAATAATTTCATTAAAGAAGGTTGATAATTAATAATAAATATTATTATAAAAATGAAACAATAGATTATGAATATTTAAATTGAATAGGCCTTTTAAATAACAAATTGATAAAGTTAAAATAATTTAAATTATAAGAAATCATAATTAAATTGGCTTTAAGAGAAAAATATAGATAATAAAATAAGTTATTATTTTATTTTATAAGAATTGCTTTTTTAAATTAACAAAAGCCAGTTAGATAAAAACCAAATACTAATTTCAAAAATATAGAACATAATTTTTATTAATAATGTTTTATCCAAAAATTTTTATGTAAAACTGATTAGAAGTAAGGAGTATAGAAACTGGTTAAGTCCACTCTATGCCATGCTTAGCAGCATACTTTAATAGAATTAAGTAAAAAAAACAATATTATCACAAGTTATAAATTAAAGATGATATTTGTTTTATTGTAAAAATATAATTTTATATAACGGATGCTTCTAGATGGATTTTTAAAGACAGGTCGAATCATATCGCCGACAAGAAGTTTTCGGGTTACGAAATGCAAATTCATAGCGGATACCATTTGCCCCAAACAGGATTTCATTAATTTTCGAACAAGTTAGCATTTGTCTGGACTTGAAATAGGATCCATCTCAAACAGATTTAAATCCGTCCCAAACTGGGTGAAAGCAGCCCCACACTGGGTGAAAGCAGCCCCACACTGGGTCCCTGCAAAGAGCAGAAAAACCAGAACTTAGAAAAACGAGGGCTACCCCAAAACACAAAAATAAAAGGTAGTTAAATCCCATAGGCTCAACTAGAAAAGTTCGCTTTAAGAAAAGCATTTAAAAAAAATTTAAAATACCCAAAGGGTTTACAAAATTTACAAAATTTAAATTTAACATTTTCGGCTTCAATGGGTTTTAACTACAAATAGAAAGAGAATAAACTTACCGGAACTCGGGAAAGCAAAATGGTCAAGACAAACAGCAACATAACGCACCCCGAAAAAAACTTAAAATTAATTTACGACACAAGAACCAAAAACACGTCCGACGACATGACCAATTTGCAGCAAGAAGAACGAGCGACGCAAATATTACCCAAAAGGAAAGCTCGGGCCTGACGTCACGGGTCCCCTCCAACAAGGGAAACCAGAAAGGAAAACATGATAAAAGAAGAAGTAATAACCGATACGGCAGATAAATCAGATGGCAGCGAACGGTAAAGCCAAAAGCCTAAAAGACCAAATCAATTAAGAGATAACTAATTAACGTCGGCAGAGCAGATAACGAAAATTAAAACTATTAGAACAATGCAAGGAAAATTAATTAATAAATAAATTGTAACATTGAAAAATAAATGTTACAAGGAGAAACATTATACGGGAGTGAAACGTGAGTAATAGAAGGGGGGCGGAGAAAGAAAAGCTTTTGAAGTGTGGTGTTATAGGAAATTGTTAAAGATTAGGTGGGTGAACAAGATAAGTAATTAAGAGGTTCTTTGACGAGTGGATGAAACAAGAAGTATATGAAAACATTATACCAAAAGAAGGGATAGGCTAGTAGGGCATATCTTAAGACATCCAAGTATAATGGAGGTCTATACTGGTTATACTGGTCTATGAATAATGGAGGGTAATATTGAGGGAGTGAATTGTAGGGGGAGGCAACGGTTAGAATATATAAAGCAAATTACAAAATATGTAGGGTGTTACAGGTATGTAGATATGAAACGACTTGCCTAAGATAGAACAGCTTGGAGAACAGCATCAAACCAGTCGAGAGACTGATGACAAAAAAAATCTGGTGTGAAACACTCACACAACTTTCTCTTGCCAGTGCAAATAATTAACAATAAACCTAACATTAGTAATAAAACATTAGAAATAAACAAAAAACTAACTTAAAAAAACATAACCTTATTTTAATCATGAGGGAAAGATGCAAAATGAAAATCTACCTGTTTGTCTTCAAAATACGGAAAATCATTCTTTCACGCTAAACTAGGCTCTGTAGAGAAAAATGCTCTAATTAAAAGTTGTAGATCTTTTAATTTTCTATAAATATGATTATATTTACTTCTGTCGTAAAGTGCATACTAAGGCCGAAATCTTAAAAAAATCAATTTTTCACACGTTTTCGTGAGAAAAAAAAACAGAAAATCGCTAATTACCGCTAAACTAAGCGTTTTACAAAACGATGTTTGAAGTAAAAGTTGTAGGATTTTAAATTTTCTACTACTTTTATTATATAAATTTTTGCGCTTAATTGCATATTAAAGCCGTAATCTTAAAAAAAACTTCGTTTTTACGTGAAAACAGCCTCACCAAGAATTTCAGCAAACATGACGCCTACCCTATCTTGTAGAGAATAAAAAATTGAGTAAACCAGGCGATTTTAAAAAAAATCGTATGACCAGTTTTTGAGAAAATCGCAAAAAGTGAAAAATTACACGAATAAACTACTACTTTCGGTTGACCGATTTTGATGAAAATGTTCGTGTCGGGTCCGGTAGTGGTATGTAACTTAAGTTTCAAGTTTCAAGTTCGTACAATGTTCCGTTCTTGAGATATTATGTTTACACACACACACACACACACACACACGCGCGCGCGCGCGCGCGCGCGCACACACACACACACACACACACGCACACATACTCACACACACAAACACACACATAGACCAATCGCTAAAAACATGTTTTTTGAGTTCAGGGGGTCTGTAAACGTATAGCTCCGGTGAAAACTGGATTTCTTAAAATTGACATGAAAACAATACTTTCCTTCCTATATATTCATATAGGCAAGAGAAAGTAAAAATGGAAACAACATTTTCCCTTTCCTTCTTTATACGTATTTTATAGAGAGCAAGATAAAGTAAAAATATCACTTATTAAAAATCGTTTTTACATGAAGTTTCACGATAAGAAATTAATGATTAGTAGTCAAGATTCAATATTCGTGAAAGTATCTGTACATATAAAATGTGTTGTTGTTTAGGTCATCAGCCGAAAAGCTGGTTTGAACCTGTCGAGGTTTTACTAAGTAAAATGAGAAGTGAGGTGGTTTACCATTGCCTTCCTCACTGAATAGAAAATTAACGCTTATCAGCATGCCGGGCCCTCTGAAAAGCACGTATTTTCCACTCTGCAAATGACACCTTCACTTCATTCACCACAGGGTCTGGCTGTATAATGAAATCCATTACTTTCAGAGGAGATAACTCTGATTAGTGTCTTTTACACCTCTACCTCTTCTGTTCTTAAATGATTCAGTCATATAATTGGCTGACCATGTGATAAGAAACAGAACTATTTATTTTAGCCCAGCAACGAACAGACTGAGAGTAAATAATTAGACTTTCCACCTGTCTGTTATGGGCAGACTGAAACACCTCGTGAAAACGATATTAAGTGAGGTGAACATAAAATAAAAAAAACAATAATTAAAAAAAAAGGAAGCGTAGAATTGTGGTTGTTAAGAGGAAAAAACATAAATTAACCAAAGTAACAGTTGCACCAAAGAAAATTATTTAATAATTTTAAATAAAGTTAACAAGAAAAGACCCAAAAAAAGGTAATAAAAAAAATTGCATGCAAAAGTTATGGATGGCTCAAAAATTTTTAGCAAAGAAAAATTAAAAAAAAAATATATAATAGTTAAATTTAAATTGACACAGTTTCAAAGATTTCTTTATGAGAAAATTATTAATTTCTTCAAATAAAAGTATTTTTAATTTTATGGCTTAGTAATAAGATATGGAGTCGCTCCATGTTAACAAAAAATACAAATAATACATATTACAAAAGGATGGGTGCACCCTGCGAAAACTAGCCAAAATTTGTGTTGTCGACAACCGCAAAAAAAATTTATACATCTCATAAATCGGCATACATATATCAAAATAACTTGATTATCATATTACACAATTATTATTTTTGCATTTCTTTAAAAAGATTTAACAAAATTTAACACTTTACGTTTTTTATATAGCAAAACTAGTTCACTTAAAAAAAATCTCCAAAATTAGTGGAAGTAGTTGGTCTAATATCGGTGAGATAGAATTCCTTGGTCATAACCAAAACTACTCGTTGAAGAAATTTCCAATAATGATATATAAAAAAATTAAAGGTGTACATTACCAAAATCCAAATTTTTGCATAATAATACTAATTAGCCATCATTTCAAACGCATCATCATTACTTTTCTTTAAATGTAATTTTGAAAATTAAAGTTGAAGACAGAAGTAGATATCATTATAAGTAATTGTTAACAGAAACCCAGGTTAGACACCAAGTAGAAACCCCAAAGATAGAAACCATGGGATGGAACCCTGAAAAGTTACAAAATCAAACAAAAATTAAAATCTTGCACTCACAAAGAGAACAAAATTTTAAAGCCCCCCTAATATGAAAAAAACTTGACACACAGAAATTAAAGAAAAATTTAAATTTAGAAAAACACTTGCAGAATTATTTTTAAAAAAAGGTAAAAGATAAAGCATACAGAGGTGTGCTTAAAATAAATTACGACACATGTACCAAGCAGGCACAGAGATGTCTGTAGAAATTTCCAGAAGGAAAACGCCACAACTAATTAAAATAAACGTAACTTAAGTCCCACAGAAAGGCGTATATAATCATATTCAGAAAACAGAAAATAGTAAAAAAAACTAGTTGAAAAAGTCATTTCAAAAAGAAATAAAAGTACAACTTAATTTCCAAAGTCAGATGTTAGAAAAAAAATAACATCGTATTCATAAGAATTTTGTGAGACTTTCCAGGCTAACTGCTTAATTCTAAAGAAAAAAAAATAATCAAAGAACTTACCTACGGGAGGGTAAAAGGAAGAAACTCATAAATAATTTTGATTTTACAAAATCAAGAAAATATCACTAATAATGTACATAACCTTATAACGCACAATACATTTCGAAAGACATCTTACTACAGAATGAACAAGTCGGTATCAGGCAGCTAACGAAACTCCCCAATAGAGCGCACAACACAAGCACGACGTCACAACGCCGCGACAAATTCAAAAACACCAAACGAACATCCCTGTAACGAGATGACGTTACAAGACATATACAATATTGTATTTAAAAACAGAATATTTTCTTATGACATTGAAGTTTCAGTAAAAATGCATAAATAATTACGGATACCTTTAATATGAATAAATCATTTGAGTCAACATGTGTCATCCATCGTATTCTACGTTGTACTTAATTATAATAGGTATTATGAATTACAAATTAACTACTTAACTTATTTATTTATTTATAGTTAAGGCTCGTTTATATTGAACGAAATACAATCTGTGCGTTTTGTGATGTTTTAAATTATTATCGTAAGCCGCGCTGTTTGGTGTTGTTGGATGACGTAGCCTATAACACACGGTGGCGGCTCGTGCCTTCAGAAATATGTGAAGAGTTGCAAGAAACTTAATAAGTAGCCTATCCGCAAGACTCCCAAGAGTAAATAATGCAAAATTCACAGATATACTATACGCGCGCCAGCTCATGATCTCTGTCGCCTGGGGAAGTGGGGCGGGTGGCATAATACAGGGTGATTTTTTAGTCCTGTTACCCAATTGTTAATGTCTGGTAATTTTTTTTCTAAGAAAGGGATATTTTGTTTTGTGACACAAAGTTGGTAGCCCTACTCAACCGGTATAGATACGGCAGTTTGAGTTGATTCTCCTTGAGTTGCGTAAAATTTTGTGCTGTTTCCAGTTGTGTTGCGAACAGAATGTCTTTTACCCTAGAACAACGGGTTTTCATTCTTGAACAATATTTTGCTACAAAATCGTATGCGAGTGTAAAAGAATCATTTCAAATTAAATTTTTTGGTGTTCCTCCACTCTGTTCTAGTCAATTTCTAGGCTAACTAACTGATTTTTAGAAACAGGTATTGTTTGCAGCAGAAAACGTAGTGGTCGACCAACTCTCTTGACAGATGACGTTAAGAGAATGTGAAAACAAGATTGCTCAATTCTCCATGGAAAAGTTTACAAAAACTTTCCTCGCATGTTGATTTGTCATGTTCGAGTGCTCAGAAAGCTGCTAAAAAATTGAAATTGTATCCGTATCACATACGATTAGTTCTAGAGCTTCAGCCTCCAGATTTAAACACGAGATTGTTTTAGGATAAAAGACATTCTGTTCGTATAACGACCGGAAATGGCACAAAATTTTACACAGCTCAAGGAGAATCAACTCACACTGCCATATCCATACTGGTTGAGTAGGGCTACCAACTAAGTGTCACAAAACAAAATTTATTTTTTTTAGAAACATATTACCAGACATTAACAATTGGGTAACAGGACTAAAAAATCACCCGGTATAATGTGAGTAATATATTTGTCTTATCGTGCAGTACAAAAACATTTAGTCATCATGTAAATATTATTATTATGTCTATGTATTTATTTATTATAGGCTATACGTATTATTGCTTTTCACAACGGATACACGTGTCATAATATACAGTTGTACATTTTGTGCGTCTCGGATGTGTTAATCATTATTCATGATTTTTGATCACTAAAGTGATTTTTATTTTGAAATTAAAGGGTGTTAACGTGCCAAAAGTTATTTGTTTTGTGTATTTTGTGTTAGGTAAATTTCAACGTATATTTTTCATATCTTTTGTTTTATTTTAATATGTCTTCCCGGAAAAATAAAGCGGTAATTCTTTCGGAAGTGCGACAAATTATTGCATCAGTTATAAAAAACTCTGATGAAGAATCGCGTAAATGACTCGGAATTGGCTTAACCACTTGACAGAGGTAAAAAAAAATCATAATCATAATTTGCTACTAATTATTTAGGCCTATAAACTAATGTTATGAAATATATATTTTTTAATTTCCTTATTTTCTATGCTACGTGCATATTTTAATTCCTGAGGACTGCCTGACTCAAACTGTAAATAATTACTAAATATTAATAAATACAATGAAAGAAAAGTAAAAGAGTTACTATATTATAGAATAAATTGAAATAATAAAACAAAAGGTTACGTCTTTATAATGACAAGAACATTATGATAAATGTTTATTTTATGAATAGTATAATCTTTCACTGCATGCCGTAACAGAAATTCCTCACATGGATCACGAGCTGACGCGCTTATAGTACATTGTGTATGTGTGAATTTTACACAACGTGCTTAAAATACACAGTATTCAAAAGTACACAGTACATAATATATAAATACACAGTATATACAAGTACACAGCACAAAGTGCGTAAAGTACACAGTATTTAAAAGGACACAGTACGCAATGTATACACAGCACACAGTACGTAAAATACACAGTATTCAAAAGTACGCAGTACACAATATATAAAAGTACACAGCACAAAGTGCGTAAAATACACAGTATTCAAAAGTACACAGTACATAATATATAAATACACAGTATATACAAGTACACAGCACAAAGTGCGTAAAGTACACAGTATTGTGACACTTATCTCTGAAGTCCGTGTCGGGATATGGGTAAGTTAAATAATTAACACACTATAGTTTAAAATTACAAGTATTTATTACAGTACAACTAAGAATTACAAATAAATAAGCGACTAAATCTACAAGTAAACGACAATTAAAATTGCTTAGCAAATAACAAATTAATTAGGCGATAATTAACTAATACAATAACTTAACTAATTTACTTAATACTATTTACAGAAATGATACAAAGAAAATAAACGTTAACAAAAGAAAGTACGAGTAACTCGTAATTCACAGTTATTCGCAGTAACGTTGACGTCTTCTAACGCAATGGTATGCGCTATGGAATACGCTTTCTCAATCACAGTCAAAACGTAACTAACTTCGGACCATAAACAACCCGGCGCTTTTATAGGTATGCAAAAGGAGAGTTCGAGAAAGGACATAGATTTTCGATATTTTTTTTTATTATAGATTTACTGCAACTAGTTACTTAAAACTAACGAACAGTTTTCCTTTAGCGATAATATTCCCCCCCCTTCATGTATATAATTATGCAGTCACCCACTGGTGCTAGCATTTATTTTCTAATGTCTCATACAGTATTCTATAAACACTAGAAATATTAATTTCTTAAGTCTCTAACTTAAACCTATTGTTAATCTACTAACTTAGGTAAATATATTTATAACTATAACTTAAATTAGCCTAACCATTAGTTTTAGTAATTTATATTACATACATGACTTAAAAGTATTTTACTCTTATTTATAGTTTAACAGTACTTTTATTAGTCTTATCACACTATCTAGTCTTATCACTTTATTAGTTTTAACACACTATTAACCCTAAATATTACACTATTAAAAATATTTTTTTAACAAACTATATCTGCAGGCTTAGTTCTTTTCAGTCGCCTAACTATTAAACTTTTAATATTTTTTAAACAAACTAAATCTGCAGGCTTAGTTCTTTTCAGTCGCCTAACTATTAAAATTTAATATTTTTTTAACAAACTAAACCAGCAGGCTTAGTTCTTTTCAGTCGCCTAACTATTGCACTACTATCCAACAGTTGAAGCGCTTCAACATTGATGTGATCATGAAGACGATCTTCGAATTTCTTGGCACACTTACACACTTCTTCCGCTACTGTGTTAACTTGTAAGTCACGATGGATGTCGCTGTAGCGGGCATACCTAGGAGTGTTTACAATGTTTCTGAGCACTCTGTTCTGGAACCTTTGGATAACATTTATGTTGCTTGCTTTTGTGCAGGCATAGATCTGCAAGCCGTTGGTCCATACCGGTTTTAGCACTTGCTTGTATAGAAGCAATTTCTTGAAAGTTGACAGTTCAGAGGTCCTACCGAGCAGCCAATACATTTTTCTGTACTTAATTTGTAATTCTTCCTTTTTACTTTCTCTTGCCTGTATGAATATATAGGAAGGAAAGTATTGTTTTCATGTCGATTTTAAGGAATCGAGTTTTCACCGGATCTATACGTTTTCAGACCCCCTGAACCCAAAAAACATGTTTTTAGCGATTGGTCTGTGTGTGTGTCTGTGTGTCTGTGTGTGTGTGTGTGTGTGTGTGTGTGTGTGTCTGTCTGTGTGTGTGTGAACAGAATATCTCAAGAACGGAACATCGTACGAACTTGAAACTTGAAACTTGAAACTTAAGTTACATACAACTACCGGACCCGACACGAACATTTTCATCAAAATCGGTCAACCGGAAGTAGTAGTTTATTCATGTAATTTTTCACTTTTTTGCGATTTTCTCAAAAACTGGTCCTACGATTTTTTTTAAAATCGCTTGATTTACTCAATTTTTTATTCTCTACAAGATAGGGTAGGTGTCATGTTTGCTGAAATTCTGGGTGAGGCTGTTTTCAAGTAAAAACAAAGTTTTTTTAAGATTACGGCTTTAATATGCAATTTAGCGAAAAAATTTATACAATAAAAGTAGTAGAAAATTTAAAAACCTACAACTTTTATTTACAACATTTTTTGGTACAACGCTTAGTTTAGCGGTGATTAGCGATTTTATGTTTTTTTTTCTTACGAAAACGTGTGAAAATCGATTTTTTTAAGATTTCGACCTTAGTATGCATTTTACGACAAAAGTGTATATAATTAAATTTATAGGAAATTAAAATATCTACTACTTTTATTTAGAGCATTTTTCTCTACAGAGCCTAGTTTAGCGTGAAAGAGTGATTTTCCGTATTTTTAAGCCAAACTGAGGTTGATTTTAATTTTGCGTCTTTCACTCATGATTATAATTAGGTTACGTTTATTGAGGTTAGTTTTTTGTTTTTTTCTAATGTTTTATTTCTAATTTTAGGTTTATTGTTAATTATTTGCATTGGCAAGAGAAAGTTGTGTGAGTGTTTCACACTAGATTTTTTAATATATGTTATTCGTTGCAGCCCTTCCTCAAGCAGCCCTGGACCAGATCTCTCTTTCACGAGTTCTTTCCCTGTAAAAAGGCTTCCGAAGTAGTTGAAATTTTCAGGTTCCCGGACCTCACAAAACATGTTCTACTGTTTAGTTTATGCGCCCCCGCCCCATGCGTGTCATAACAGAGGAATAAATCTCGTATCCAGGCTGCTGAAATGAGATTTTTGCGGGGAGTCAAAGGTTGGGCCCGGTAAGATAGAGTACGTAACGAAGCCATACGCGCCGAATTAAATGTTCAGTCACTGTGGGAATCGTTAAGAATATGTAAGAGAAATGGTCCAACCATTTACTTCACATACCAGCACACAGACTTCCTCTACGAGCATCGAAATATAAACTTAGAGGGAAGTGAGGCTTGGGAAGACCTAAAAAGAGATGGATACCAGAACAGGCCATTGAGCCTAATCCTTGACAGATGATGATGATGGTAATAGTTTGTGCGCGTACGCGTGTGTGTTTTATGTTTGTGTGTTTGCGCAAGTGTGCGTCGATTTCACACCCTCCCTCTCTTACTTCCTTAACCTATCTCTCCCTCTCCCTGCAACCTTTCACTCTCTTTCCTTTCCCAACGGAGATAATAATTATTTATATGAACACAAAAATGCTCTCGTACTACAGTTTCATTTCTAGCATCCCGAGTGTAAAATTTTGAATATTAGGCGTAACCCGCTGACCGTTACGCAATAAATTTCAAGAAAAAATGCCTCAGTGGAAACCAGCCTTTACAACTTGTTTAATTACTGTATAAAACAATAACTAAAAATCTTTTATAGCTGATGATACTCACTCTTATTAAATAATTATAGTAATATTATTAATAAAAGAATAATTACGTATCTGTTTATGATATAGCCTATTGTTTACAAATAAAAGGCCTACCGGTTTATGCCTGTTTATTATAATAACTTATATTATAAATAATCCATTTAACTTGTTTACGTTCTGTGGGCCTATTTAAGCCTAGTTTAGGGGTCATGGAAATGAACAGACTGCCTTCACCTTTATCTACATCATAGATTTAACCGTACTTATAGTATATTTTTAATCCGTAATCTGTGTACGTTGTAATCTGTTCAATTTAAGGAGAAAACACCTTTCATGAGATGACACGTCTCGTGGCAGGTGGAAATTTTAAAAAATGCTTACCTTTGACTTGTGGCAAAAACCATTAGTTATTTCTGCATCTACTCTTTTGTTGATTAGGTCATCAGCCGAAACGCTGGTTTGAACCTGCAGAGGTTTTACTAAGTAAAAACGAGGAGTGAGGTGGTTAACCATTGCCTTCCTCAATGAGTGGAAAAGTACGCTTATCAGCATCCCGGGCCCTCTGAAAAGCATATTTTCTACTCTGCAAATCACACCTTCACTTCATTCACCACAGGGTCTGACTGTATAATGAAATTCACTACTTTCAGAGGAGATATCTCTGATTAGTGTCTTTTACACCTCTACCTTTTCTGTTCTTAAATGATTCAGTTTTTTAATTGGCAGACAATGTGATAAGAAACAGAACTATTTATTTTAGTCCTGCAACGAACAAATTGAATGTAAATAATTTGACACTCCACCTGTCTGCTATGGGCGTCAAGCTACTCCTTTAATGGAATCAAATGATATTATTTTCGTTCCAAATTCCGACTTTGATGTTTTGACTTCTGGTTTTGGCCCACTTCCGGTAAAAACCGGAACTTCAAACCCAATTTAGACCAACTTATTTTTTGTATTGATTACGAATCCGAAAACCGTTTACTGTTATCTCTAGTAGTTTTCACTTTCTCTTGCTTATATGAATATATAGGAAGGAAAGTATCGTTTTCATGTCAATTTTTCAAAATCGAGTTTTCACCGGATCTACACGTTTTTAGACCCCCTGAACCCAAAAAACATGTTTTTAGCGATTGTTCTGAGTGTGTGTGTGTGTGTGTGTGAACAGAATATCTCAAGAACGAAACATCGTACAAAGTTGAAACTAGAAACGTAAGATAGTTTGGTACCACTAGAAGACCCTACACGAACATTTTCATCAAATCTGTCAACCAGAAGTGGTAGTTTATTCGTGTCATTTTTTTACTGATTTGCTATTTTCTCAAAAACGGCTCGTACGATTTTTTTTTAAAATCGCCTTATTTACTAATTTTCTTTTGCTCTACATGATAGGGTAGGCGCCATGTCTAATGAAATTCTTTGGGAGGCTGTGCTCTCGTAGAAAAACATGGTTTTTTAAAGATTATGGCTTTAATATTATGCATTTTAGTACAAGAGTATATACAATTAAAGTTGTCGAGTTTAAGTACAATTAAAGTTTATTTAAATATGTTTTTTGTACAACGCTTAGTTTAGCGGTAATATAGCAATTTTCTGTGTCTTTCACGAACTTTTGTAAAAAAAAGTGCAAAAATGTACTGTACTGTATATATATAATAAAATTTGTGGAGAATTTAAAATCCTACAACAATTTTTTTGTATACAGCTTAGTTTAGCGGTAATTAGCAATTTTCTGTTTTTTTTTTTTTGACGAAAACGTGTAAAACAATCGACTTTTTTACGATTTCAGCCTTAGTATGCATTTTACGACAAAAGTGTATGATAAAATTTATAGGAAATTAAAAGATAGGCCTATACAACTTTTATTAAAAGCATTTTTCTTTACAGAGCCTAGTTTAGCGTGAAGGAGTGATTTTTCGTATTTTTAGGCCAAACTGAGGTTGATTTTCATTTTGCATCATTCACTCATGATTAAAATAAAGTTAGTTTTTTAGGTTAGTTTTTTTGTTTATTTCTAATGTTTTATTACTAATATTAGGTTATATTGTACATTATTTGCATTGAGAAGAGAAAGTTGTGTGTGTTTCACACCTGATATTTAAAATTATATTTGTGATAATTCGATTAAAATCTTGATGCTGATGACCTCACCAACAAAAACCGTAGGCCTAATATTGAGTTTGTTTTCAAGACAATAGTTGTTATCCTGTTTAGTCCTTTCAATAACCTAGGCTAAAGGTTAAATACAGTGTACTTATTTTAATGTTTATCTTTATTTTCACTTTGCCTTGACTTGAATTGTACTATAACCTATTATTAACCCTTTTAAACAAAAGAATATCTTACGTAAGAAAAAACATTTAGAAAGATTCTGACCCAAAACTTTCAAATAAATGAGGATCATCCAGGACTTGTACCGACGCCCACATCCACCTGAAGTCTCTATGCCATTACCATTCCACGACTTTATCTAAATTCCAGTATGACCCACTTAACAAAATTTAGAGTTGCCACATTTTTATTCCGCCCTGTATTCCTCTTATATGCCCATGCCCCTTCTACTTGTATGACTCACTCCTCCCAGTTGGTAGTTGTCCCCACGTTCCTATGCATAATCACTCCACTACGGTGAAAAGAGCCGCCGTTTTAAATTAGTAAACACTCAGAAAATAAAAAGGCCGGTGATTATGCCAAATTCTACCCTTTCCGTCTCCCCTGAAATCATAAACTAACCCCTACCTTAAATTATACCTTTAGTCCACGTTCAGTACAATGCATGGCTTCCCCTCCCCAAGATAATAGGACTCCCACAAAACTGAAAAAGGCCACTGAAATATAAAATAAAATAAAAGAGCCGCTCTTAAACCCACTTGTCCCTTAATTTAAATTTTCCACAAATAACTTCTAAAAATACATTACCTCCTTTTAAGTCCCAGTTCCAATGTCCCAAGAACCAGAATCCTATTTCCTATTTAAACTATAAAATTCCCCCTAAATTTCTTGAGGTTGCAATTATTCTGTTATATAGTTCCCCGAGCGACCAGGTGTTCCTTAACACGATGTCGCCATCATAGGGCTTCTCAGCCCTCTCAACCAGGATTCAGGATTCAGGGTTATATTTTGATTTATCAATCGACATTTTTATTAAAATACTCACTTCTTTCACTCACTCTCTCGCCCCTCTTTGCCATCTCTATTTCCTCGCGCGCGCGTGTATGTGTGAACAAAATATTTCAAGCACGGAATAGCGTGGGAGATTGGAACTTAAAAGTCTTGAAGGAATCAAAAACGGACCAACATGAATACTGCTTGACAACGATCGAAATAGGATTCCCTCCCTTCCCCACTTCTTCGTTCCCGTTCTTACTACGTGCCGGATCGAATACATTGGTACGCACAACACAAATGAGCAATTAATATGAATATCACTTGTACTAGATTCTTGTTATCCATAACATTTTGTACAGATTATGTGATCCTCATCGTGAACATTGCACGATGAGGATCGCAGTGGTAGGCCTAGTCTTGTGACTGATGAATTGGTGGTGAAAATCAATGAAAAAATCCGTGAAAAACGTCGTTTCACTATTACAGAACTCACAGAAATTTTTCCCCAAATTTCACGGAGTTTAATTCATGAAATTGTGGTTGGTAAACTTGGATACCACAAATTTTGTGCCAGGTGGATTCCGAAAATCCTAACGGAAGACCACAAAAAACAAAGACTTGCTGCAGCACTGACTTGCTGCAGCACACAGACTGATTTCTGGAAGAGTACGACAAAAGTGGAAACCATTTGTTATCGATCGTATGGTAACTGGTGACGAGACTTGGGTAAAGCACGTCAACTGTGAAACAAAACGGCAGTCGATGGAGTTCGTTTCGACACTGACGCTGAACTCCATGCCGGTGTAAACCAGTGGTTGAACTCGCAGGCGGCAGATTACTACAAAGAGGGCTTTGAAAAGCTGTACCACGTTACAATAAATGCCTTAATTTACTTGGCGATTACGTAGAAAAATAGCCTGAGAGTTAACCTTCAAAATGTACGTAATAAAAATTGGTTTTTTTACTTAGTTTATTTTTTATTTCAAAACGTCTGTTACTTTCTGGAGCGCCCTCGTACAATGACTGATGTTTTAAGTACTAAACAATAAATTTATAAAAACGGTGTACTTTATTTCCATTCTTTTTCATAAATATAGGTGGTTACAAGTTATAATCTGGTTGGATAATAGTAATGATTTATATTAGACATGACCCAATGACCTCCTCCGTCAGCGTCTCATTGCTTTCATGTAATTGGCTGACTGACTGACTGACACTGGTATAGTTGGATGATTAGGATGGATTGCACGGCTGTATGTTGTCATCAGCAATTTGTTTTATTTAGTTCAGTTGAATTTACATAACTCGAATTTGCTGTATTTCGAATTAAATTTGGTAACCCTACGATCTTCTTCTTCTTCTTCTTCTTCTTCTTCTTACTATCAAGGATTAGGCAGAAGCAAGACCGACTACAATACTCAGACCTCAATGCATGTATCGATAGTGGACAAAATGGCGCCAATCGTAAGGCTTCATAATTTTGAATTACACGTGTTTTTACTGGTTTTCAGTGTGGTTGAGTTAAGCGCTTAATATAGTTCAGCTTCATTATCGGAGTATTTATACGGTATTTTAGTGTAGTTTTAAGGTTTATAAGTTGTGTGTAGTGTTATCAGTGTAATAGGGTTATTAGGTTATATGTTAAAGGGTTAGTTTTGGGTTTTCAGTGTGGTTGAGGTTAGCATTTACAGTTCAACTTGGTATGAGAGTATTTCTATGATAATTTAGTGTAGTTTTAAAGTTTATAAGATCTGTATAGTGTCATCTGTAATAGGGTTATTAAATTATATGTTATAGGGTTATTTTTAGGGTTTTCAGTGTGGTTGAGGTTAGCCTTTACAGTTCAACTTGGTATGAGAGTATTTCTATGATATTTTAGTGTAGTTTTAAAGTTTATAAGTTCTGTATAGTGTCATCTGTAATAGGGTTATTAGATTATAATGTTATAGGGTTTTTAGTGTGATAGAGGTTAGCATTTAGTACAGTTCAACTTCATTATAAGAGTATTTATATGATATTGTTGTGTAGTTTGTAGGTTTATAAATTGTGTGTAGTATTCGTAGCTCTTAGTAATCTGTGTGTTTATTACGATTCCGGTTTTATTTAATTTGCAGTTAAACTTGTTTTGTGTTGTGGTTATGTGAACTAATAGTGTTAATTGTTTACAATATTATTTCTTTGTCCTGTGATGTGTATAAACTCTTTCAAGTGTTGATCAGTAGCTCTCATGAATCTGAATTTTTAAAATTACAAAATCAAAGAGATGGTTCAATGTGTTTAGGCATTCAGTTAAGTGAAGATTCTATTAGTAATTTTGGTGATAGGTGCAAGTGTGGAACTCTTTTAAGGAAAGTAATCAAAAAAAGTGTTTAAGTACTGTCCAATATTTTTATAACTAACTATGTAAAATTGTTAAATGAAAAAAATGTTTCGAAAGAAATCGCTAAGAAATTAGAGAACCAAAACAAAAAAAAGTGTGAAGTGTCAAATCAAGAAGTCGGGGAAAAGGTGAAAAAACGTAAATTGTTGAAGTTTAGCAGCCAGTAAATATCCACCAGATGAAGATAATTCAAGTCAAATTATCTCTTTTGTTAAGAATTATTGCAATTACTTGCCTTAAAAATGTAAATTTAAAATTTCGGTTTTTTATTTAAAGCTAATTAGCGTGTGATGCAATTTAACATTATTTGGTTTCCATAACCTATAATGTTCTTGATAAACTAAACTTTCCCTAAGATTGCCGCCATTTTGTTTACTGTATTGAGGTCTGAGTATTGTAGTCGGTCTTGGCAGAAGCCTGTTCCAAACTCACAAAAATCCTAAACTTATACACAAACACGAGATATTCCAACTCGTACATCTCGACTACTGCCATCTTCTTCGAGATCTTCCCTCCTCCCTTCTTCCAACTGGAACATATTCCGTAACTTTGAAGGGTATTCTCTCCTCTGGCATCCGTTTCGCATGTTGCCTCCATCAATTGCGGTACTCCTCCACTTTTTCGTTCAGACTAAATACACTCAACTCAGAACTAAATTCCTCGTTATGTACTAGATCCAGCAACGAGCAGCCCTTCACCCTTCTTGAAAACCTCATTTTAGCTGCTTGGATCCTACTTTGTTAGCGTTTCGTGGTAACCCATGACTCACTTCCATAAAGAAGGACTGGGGCTGCCATTACATTGTAGAACTTCATTATTATCTCTGTTACCCAGTATCCTGTTAATGGTACCACAAATAGCTTGAAAT
Source organism: Catonia carolina (assembly GCA_035578175.1). Taxonomy (NCBI): domain Eukaryota; kingdom Metazoa; phylum Arthropoda; class Insecta; order Hemiptera; family Achilidae; genus Catonia; species Catonia carolina. The sequence goes on from JAQMRL010000004.1 coordinate 10,774,807, forward strand.
TTATTTATTTTCTTTATCCTACGATTTACACGTTAATTTACATTTAAACCCACCGGGTTGGTCTAGAGGTAAAGTTGTCTCCAAAATTTTTCTTAGACGAAGGTTCCTGGTTCAAATCCTAGTAAAGGTAGTTACTTTTATACGGATTTCAATACTAGACAGTGGTTACCGGTGTACTTTGATGGTTGGGGTTTAATTAACCATACTCTCTCAGGAATGGTCAGCCTGGGTCTGTACAAGACTACACCTCATTTACACGTCATACACATCATCCTCATTTCATTGGGTCATGGGGTTGCTTATTGTTCTAAATTGAACAGATTGCAACGTACACAAATTAGGAATAAAAAAAACAGTTTACTTTAAGACCCACCGGGTTGGTTTAGAGATAAAGTCGTCGCTGCCAGTCAGCTGTTAACAGCTGATTTTCGGAGATAAAAGTTCCTGGTTCAAATTCTAGTTAATTTTCTGTTAAAACGTTGATACTATTGTTTTATTGTGTCGAATACATACGGAACGTTCAGGTCATTGTGAATTGTCTCGTTTCGTACATACCAAGAGGAGCTCCTAATAACTACAAGTATAAGTAGGCCTATACTTGTTACTATATTACTACAAGTAGTATTTTTACTATACTACAAGACTTGTAGTATACTATACTTAGTATAGTATTATACTTTCGATTGACAGGACGGTAATTGAGCTATATTTATTACTCGGTTAACGGACTCATAAACTTGGAACCGTAGGCCTACGTCCAGGACTTTTTTTTAGATAGTATTGATATATCTTTAATTTCTTTGATAAAGAAGATATTTTTCATTTCGTTGACATAAAAACAAAGTAATTAAGACGATAAGCTCAGTTACATTACCGTACAACCCTCCCAGAAGGTCAAAAATGTTTGGAACTGAGATTTGTTGTTACCCTAATAAAAAAATTAATAAAAATCTGGTGCGAAACACTCACACAACTTTCTCTTGCCAATGCAAATAATTAACAATATAACCTAACATTAATAATAAAACATTAGAAAAAAAAACTAACCCCAATAAACATAACCTAATTTTAATCATGAGTGAAAGACGCAAAATCAAAATCAAAATCAGTTTGGCTCAAAAATACGGAAAATTACTCTTTCACGCTAAACTAGGCTCTGTAAAGAAAAATGCTTTTAATAAAAGTTGTATAAGCCTATCTTTTAATTTCCTATAAATTTTACTATACACTTTTGTCGTAAAATGCATACTAAGGCTGAAATCGTAAAAAAATCGATTTTTTTACACGTTTTCGTCAGAAAAAAAACAGAAAATTGCTAATTACCGCTAAACTAAGCTGTATACAAAAAAAAAATTGTTGTAGGATTTTAAATTCTCTACAAATTTTATTATATATATATATATATATATATATATATATATATACACTACATTTTTTGCACAAAAATGCATATTAAAGCCGCAATCTTAAAAAAACAATTTATTTGTGTGAAAACAGCCTCTTCAAGAATTTCAGTATACATGGCGCCTACCCTATCTTGTAGAGCATAAAACATTTAGTCAATTTTTTTTTTTTGCTTAAAATAGATTAAAACTGGTCTCAAAGACCAACCATTAATTTTTCGTTCATATTATCTTAAAACTAAATACTTAAATTATATTATCCATTCTACAATGTCTTATATCTTAACACTAAAACATACACAAAACTATTCACTACTTTTGGACTTCACACTGCTCTGCTATTTAGTAAATGAGGCGATTTTTAAAAAAATCGGCGGAGCTGTTTTTGAAAAAATCGCAAAGAAGTGAAAAATGACACGAATAAACTACTACTTCCGGTTGACCGATTTTGATGAAAATGTTCATGTCGGGGTCCTCTAGTTGTATCTAACTTAAATTTTAAGTTAGATAAGTTTTGAGTCAGCTCGTACGATGTTCCGTTCTTGAGATATCTGCACACACACACACACACACACACACACACACACACGCACACACGCACACACGCACAGACCAATCGCTAAAAAAATGTTTTTTGGGTTCAGGGGGTCTGAAAACGTGTAGACCCGGTGAAAACTCGATTTCGAAAAATCAACATGAAAACAATACTTTCCTTCCTATATATTCATATAGGCATGAGAGTAAAAATATAAATTATTTTACTACAAGAGCCCACCATTTTAATACAAGGAACAAGGATCTCTTATTTTTACATAAAGACCTCAAACACTTTATACAAAGGTATTTCTGTTACTTAACAGAATTTAGGAATACCTTATTCCAAAGATGAATGTCTGAGTCAAGAATTGGTTCCAAATTGTAGAAATTTCATCAACGTAAATGTTAAATAACGTTGGAGACAGGGGCGGTTTCAGGGAAGGGGCCACGGGGGCCATGGCCCCCCCCCCCGAAATACTAGGAAAACTTAGTTTAATATTTTCTATAAGCTATAATTTCGAACAAAACTGAATCCCAATACTCGTACCTATCAATTAACAATAATTATTTTAGTATAAAAAGTCAAACAGAAAGTATCTATTTTTAAATAGTAAGTATTAAGATAACAATCAGTGTCAGTAGTCAAAAGCCACTCGCATCCAGTCAGCGCCTTCATTTTTCAAGATTTTCTTGATTTACAAGGACTTTAACGTAGCGAAAATTTCTCAATGAATTAAAATTGTGGTTACAGCAATACAGCATAAAAGAGGACTTTTCAATGACTCAATTGCAAACAGTAAGAGCTACATAAAAACAAGATAGCCCCCCCCCCCCCGAAAGTCAGCCCTGGAACCGCCCCTGGTCGGAGACATTGGACAGCCTTGTCGTACGCCTTTATTTACGAGTCCTGAAAGTACCGGTCTAAAAAGAGGTTACTCTAATACAGGGTGATTCACGAAGATATGCAGAAACTTTAGGAGCTCATTGTACATGTAAAAATAATGAAAAAAGTTTATATAAACATGGGTCCGGAAATGCTTCGTTTCCCAGTTACGGCTAGCGAAAGTTTCGCCCGGGTTTCAGCTCACCAGGTGAAATGAGGTCTTCCTGAAATTCTGGTAAGGTAGATTAGGGGCGAATTCAATCGTTTCTTATGGTTTTTGATCTGATAAATTGAATGAAACAGGTCCCAGAACTTTAAAAATAAATGTTTTTTAAGAAAACCAGTGTCAAATGGCAAATAATGCAGTGAAAAACACATTTTTTCATCTTTGGGCAAGAATAACTTTGTTATTTCACCAAGAAACAGTTAATTTTTTTTGAATAAAACATGTTGAAAATTTTATTCTGAACAAACCGGTGTAATTAAATTACACATAAAGCGAATAGATGTTTGATTAAATGAATTTTTATTCATAACAGTACAAAGTAAAATTAACCGGAAAAACAAAGATGAAAAATCGTGTTTTTTTCACACCATTTTTTGCATTTGACACTGGTTTTCTCAAAAACTATTTAACTTACAGTTCTGGGACCTGTTTTATTCAATTTATCAGATCAAAAACCATAAGAAACGATTGAATTCGCCCCTTAATCTACCTTACCAGAGTTTCAGGAAGACCTCATTTCACCTGGTGAGATGAAATCCGGGCGAAATCTTTCGCTAGCCGTAACTCAGTAACGAAGCATTTCCGGACCCATGTATATATAAACTTTTTTCATTATTTTTACATGTACAATGGGCTCCCAAAGTTTCTTCATATCTTCGTGAATCACCCTGTATAGTTCCGACTATAAAGTTATTGTAATAATACTGAATGTGCCGGCCGCATAGGCGTAGTTGGTAACGTGCTCGCCTTTCATCATGTGGTACTGGGTTCGAATCCCACTCTGGCACGGCATATTTTCATACGTTACAAAAAATCATTTCATCCACCATAGTAAATAGTTTCACCCCAACGTCGTCGCTAATGACCGTTGCGGTTGATGCGACGTTAAATAAATAAAAACCCACCGGGTTGGTCTAGAGGTAAAGTCGTCGCCAAAATCAGCTGTTTAACAGCTGATTTTCGGAGACATATTTCCTGGTTCAAATCCTTGTAAAAGTGGTTACTTTTATACGGATTTGAGTGCTAGACAATGGTTACCGGTGTACTTTGATGGTTGGGGTTCAATTAACCATACTCTTCAGGAGTGGTCGACCTGAGTCTATACAAGACTGCATCTCATTTACACGTCATACACATCATCCTCATCTCATTGGATCATGGGGTTGCTTATTGTTCTGAATTGAACAGATTGCAACGTACACAAATTAGGGATTTCAAAAAAAAAAAAAATAAAGAAATAAATAAATAATAAAAAAAATTACTGGATGGGATAATAATATGTTGATGTATTAACACTGAATAGCTTTACCGGTATTCGTTTGTTTACTTAAAGCCAAGGATTTTACGTATAAATCGTGCACTCATCTTCAAAATGTGTAACCTATGTATGTGGGAATGATTTTATAATTTTTTCCTGATTATTCTTCTCATACATTATAATAAAATTATATTTATTTATATTTAATTTTACAGAATATAAATAAATATGATGTTTAAGGACGTTTTGTTGTCAGAATTTCTTTTTATTTATTTTATTACCTGATCAATTATGATTTATGTTACGGTAAACTCGGGGGATTAGTGCCAAAGTAATTTATCCAAGAAAAATGTAGTGTGAAACACTCACACAACTTGCTCATGCCAATGCAAGTAATGAACAATATAACCTTACATTAGATATAAATAAAAACACTAATCTCAAAAATATATATTAACCTTATTTTAATCATGAGTGAATGATGCAAAATGAAAACCAACCTGTTTGGCTTAATAATACGGAAAATCATTCTTTGACGCTAAACTAGGCTCTGTAGAGAAAAATTTTTCGAATTAAAGTTGTAGATTTTTTTTAATGTTCTACAAATTTTATTATATATACACTTCTTTCGTTAAATGCATACTACGGCCAAATTCTTAAAAATTCATTTTTTACAGATTTTCATGAAAAGTAAAACAGAAAATCACTAATTACCGCTAAACTAAGCGTTATAAAAAGCAATGTTTGAAATAAAATTTGTTAGGCATTTAAATTTTCTATATCTTAGCTCTAAAATGCATACTAAAATGCATACAAAATATTTGAATCGAAAAACAAGAAATAAATACACAAAAGAAACGATTATTTTTGGGTACACCTTCGTACGTTAAAAGAAAAACAACATAAGTAAACAATTTATTATTTTAAAAACATAATTAATTATGTCAGAGCTCTCTCTATTTTAGATTTCGCAGACTGCATGGTACCGGGTGATTTTTTAATCCTGTTACCCAATTGTTAATGTCTGATAATATTTTTCTAAAAAAAATAAATTTTGTTTTGTGACACTAAGTTGGTAGCCCTATTCAACCAGTATGGATATGGCAGTGTGAGTTGATTCTCCTTGAGCTGTGTAAAATTTTGTGCCATTTCCGGTCGTGCTACGAACAGAATGTCTTTTATCCTAAAACAATCTCTTGTTTAAATCTGGAGGCTGAAGCTCTAGAACTAATCGTATGTGATACGGATACAATTTCAATTTTTTAGCAGCTTTCTGAGCACTCGAACATGACAAATCAACATGCGAGGAAAGTTTTTGTAAACTTTTCCATGGAGAATTGAGCAATCTTGTTTTCACATTCTCTTAACGTCATCTGTCAAGAGAGTTGGTCGACCACTACGTTTTCTGCTGCAAACAATACGTGCCTCTAAAAATCAGTTAGTTAGCCTAGAAATTGACTAGAATAGAGTGGAGGAACACCAAAAAATTTAATTTGAAATGATTCTTTTACACTCGCATACGATTTGTAGCAAAATATTGTTCAAGAATGAAAACCTGTTGTTCTAGGGTGAAAGACATTCTGTTCGTAACACAACTGGAAACAGCACAAAATTTTACGCAACTCAAGGAGAATCAACTCAAACTGCCGTATCTATACCGGTTGAGTAGGGCTACCAACTTTGTGTCACAAAACAAAATATCCCTTTCTTAGAAAAAAATTACCAGACATTAACAATTGGGTAAGAGGACTAAAAAATCACCCGGTATTATTGGTAGGAAATACTCTCTCCCTCTAAACTTAAAGGTTATCTTGTATAAGTTACCAATCCGACCAATCTGGCTATACGGTGGCTCCATTTTTGATTCCTGTCACGCGTCTAGATTAAATATTCTTCAAAGACACCAATCAAAAGCTCTTCGAGCCATCACCAATGTCCCATTTTATGTAACTAATCATACTTTACACACAGACTTAAAAATCCCCACAGTTTTTGATATCATTAAAAGCTTATACAACACTTTTCACACAAAAACAATTGGACACAAAAACCCCAACGTTCGTTCGATCTCATCAAATACCCTTCCTGTTGTCAGGCGCCTGAAAAGAAAATGGAATCGTGATCTACTACAACCGCCATAAGATAAAACAAAAAACTCATCCGTAAACACTCTCACGTACATCATTCATCCGTTAATCGTAATTGTCATTCACATATAATTACTACATCATACTCATACTGTATTTATCTTACCACCATCATAATATAAATTGTACTATTTCATGTCATTTCATTTTGTTTTTCTTTAATTCATGCCGTTATTGGCCATTGGGCTGGCTTCGCTTCATCTCACACACAAGTCACTATCACACACAAGTCACTATCACACACCATTCATCGCATTCTCTACTTGTTAAGTAGTATTAAGTAGTATTAAATAGTAGTTGTTAAGTCTGTACAGTTGTGAATAAAAAAATAAAGTTTAAAGTCAAAAAATTATATTTATTTTTTGTTGTCTTTTTATTTATTTTTTGTTTTCTATTGATAGTTTATAAAAGTCTCAATTATTTTTCTAGCACTTTTATGAGGTTTCTTCGTGAAGATGGCACTGCCCAGTTCATTCTTCCAATGTAATTCCAATGTATCATCTTCTTCAAATTAATTTAGTTTTCTTTGTTTAGCGTTACTGTTTGAGTTCCCTTTTTTCAGACGTTTTTCAATGAAACTGTCTTTTCATCTGAAATCATACCAAGAACAATAATATTAAAATGGTTATAAAAGACAATCAAAAAATTTCTTTCATGAGATGACGCGTTTCATGGTGAATAAAATATCTTAAGAAAGGAAAACCGAAATACGGAATAAAGGCGAAGTTGAAATAAATTAGGAATAAAATATAAAAGAAAACGCTGCAATTTCTTTACTCTTTGTACTAAAGGGCTGAATTTTCGCTGGCATTAAAAAGAAAACATGAGGAACACTCCTCCAAAAATTGATCGTGCACATGTTCTGAAACATGGACTAAGTGAAAAATGCGCTAAAAACGGGTACATATTATTTTCTTTCCAAATTGCTAGAGAATGCGTAATACACTCTCGTATTCGTAATTTATACGAATAAAATAACCAAAACCGAAATTAAAACGAGCCGTATCTAGAGATAAATACAGTAGAATCTCAGTAGTCCGGCCTGTTCGGGACCGTGAGGATGCCGGATTACTGGATGAGTTGAAATTTTGGAACTATAAATTATACAGTAAATTTAAACAAAAAATGAATACAGTGTATTGATTTCTATGTGATTTTAAATTAAATTAACTAATTAAAAAAGGTTTGCTGAGTAATTCTGTAGTCAATTTGTACTAAACATAATTATCGGCTATTGACCCCAGTGCTATTTCCCTAGTGCGGTGTGGGGTGCTCGTGTCCTGAGAATTACGTTTCATTGTCACTTCAGCATGAAGTATAGAGTATGGCTCAGTTCTGGGTTTTGGATAAAAGGCCAAAAATTATTTTAATTAACAATAATTAAGGTCTGCTTATTCTTTTCTTTAATCAAATCCTAAACATACATGTTGAATTAAATCCGCCTTAATTAGGTCGAGTTGATTTCCCTAATTCAATTTAAATATTTTACCAAACTCTGTCCTAGGTGAGGTTTCATACTTACTTACTTATCCTGGCGCTACAGCCCGATGTGGGCCTTGGCCTCCTCCACAATTCGCCTCCAAGCTGCTCTATCTCTCGCTGTCTGTCTCCATCCTCTCACTCCCATCGATCTCAAATCCCTCTCCACATCCTGCTGCCATCGTGCTCTCGGCCTCCCTCTTCTTCTCACTGCCTCTAACTTCTCTTTCAGCATTACCTTTTGCATTCTTTCATCGGACATTCTTTTGATGTGACCAAACCAACTTATTCGTCTTGCCTTTATGTACCTGAGGATATTCCTTCTTTGCAGTATCATCTCTATCTCAGCATTTTTCAGGATTCTCCACACACCATTCTCATAAACCGGGCCATATATCCTCCTTACTATTTTTCTTTCAAACACTTTCAGGGCTTTGTTATCCTCCTGGAGAATTGTCCACGTTTCACTACCATAGGTGACAATTGGCCTTATTAGCGTGTTGTAGATTTTCATTTTTGTGTTCCTAGTAAGGAGTTTTGACTTAAGCAGATTTCTATTTGCAAAATAAGCACGATTGCCCAGCATTAACCTGCGTTTTATTTCATTTGATATTCTGTTACTGCTATTGATCTCAGTTCCCAGGTACGTGAAGCTTGTCACCTTTTCAAACATGCTTTCTCCTATTTTTACTGCTCCTTGTCCTCTCAATCCTCTGGTGCTCATTTCTAGATACTTAGTTTTTCCCTCATTTATTTCCAAACTGACTGTCTTTGCTTCCTCCTTGATCTTCAAAAAGATCTCTTCCAGTGACTGCATGCTTCTTGCAATTATGACAACATCATCGGCGTATGCCATAACTTGGGTCATTCTATTCATAATGTTGCCCTTTCTGTCAATACTTTCCATTGCCTTCTGAAGCACAATATTGAAGAGCAAAGCCGACAGCACATCACCCTGTCTCACTCCATCACAGACCGTGAACTCTCTACTTACTCTGCCTTCAGTTAGAACCATGCCTTTTGTCTCAATCATTGTTAGTTTCACTAAATTGATCAATTTTTTTGGGAAACCAAACCTGTCTAATGCTGCAAGCACTTCCACTCTCTTCACTCTGTCAAATGCCTGTTTAAAATCTATGAAAAGCATGTGCAAGTTTATGTTGTGCTCATAAAACCTCTCCATGATTTGTCTAATGGTGAAGATCTGGTCTGTAGTGCCCCTGCCATGTCGAAATCCACACAGATACTCATCTATTATGTCTTCTCCAAGCTTGCTCAATTTCACTGTCAGAATGCGGGAAAATATTTTATAAGCTATGTCCAGCAAAGTGATCCCCCGATAATTATTACACAGCAATTAATCTCCTTTTTTATATATTGGGCAAACTAAGCCATTTTTCCACTCCCTTGGCATCTTTTCTGTCCTCCATACCAGTGCAATTAGTCTGTGTAGGCACTTTACTAATGCTTCCCCTCCATATTTCCACATTTCAGCAGTAATATTATCCTCTCCTGCTGCCTTCCCATTTTTCAGTTTACTCACAGCCTCTTTTACTTCCTCAAGACTTGGCTCTATTACTTCCAGATCAGCAGTATGGCAATTTGGCACCCATTCTTCAACTTTTTTTGAGTCTTCTATACTTGGGCATATATTTTCGAAGTACTCAGCCCATCTCTCTATTATTCGTTCTTCCTCTACTATCACCCTCCCATTCTTGTCCTTGCATGCCCCCACTTTTGATTGAAACCCTAAACTCGCAATTTTTTGTGCTTTGTAGAACTTTCTTGTTTCATTCAATGTGTTAAGTTCTTCCAAATGTTTCAGCTTGCTTTTTATGTGTTCTCGCTTTGCCTTTCTTAATATTTTATTAGCGATTTTTCTTTTCTCTTTGTATTTTTCCACATTTTGTCGCGTTTCCCTCTGAATCATTGCAAGTCTAGCATCATTCTTCCTTTGCACCGCTTCTCTACACGATTCATCATACCATTCAACACTTCTTCCACTTCCTTTATCACCTACCGACTCCTGTGCTGCATGTATTATTGCTTGCCTTGTACCATTCCATAGTTTATCAATATCACTCTCATCACCACCTTCACCTTCCAGTTCATTCATAGCCTTATTGAGTTCTCTATTCATGATATTTTGGAAGAGTTGCATAGTTTCTGTATTTGCTAATTTCTCTAGGTCCCATTTGCGCCTACTTTTCTTAGATCCTCTTTCTGCCATTGATAGCCTCTGCAATATTGTTGCTTTCACCATAAAATGATCTGAGTCACAATTTGGACCTCTTGCTGCTCTTACGTCTTCTATAGAACTTGCATGCCGTTTTGCGACCAGTATATGATCTATTTGGTTCACTATATTTGTTCCTGGCATTTTCCACGTTCCAAGGTGTATCTTCTTATGTTCAAATTGTGTGCTGGCAATAACAAGGTCCTGCTCCTCCGCCAATTCAGCAAGCATCCTCCCATTCTCATTGCTTTCCTCATGTAAGGTATTTGTTCCTGCCACTCTTGCTAAGAAGACCTCCTTCCCTATTTTTGCATTTTTGCAAAGTCGCCTAGCATTACTACCATGTCATGCTTTGGGATCTTGCTGCAGACATTTGTTAAGCAATCGTAGAATCTTCCTTTGTCTTCCTCTGATGCTTCCTCTGTTGGAGCATAGGCTGAAATCATTGTGGTGTTCCAGAATCGACCTTTCATCCTTATTCTGCACACTCTATCCGATATGGGTTCAAAACCTAGCAAGCTTTCTCTTACCTTAGCAGTTACCATGAATGCTGTTCCATACATACCAGAATTTTCTGTACCTCCACTATAGTACAGGCTGAAATCTTTTTTGTCTATCTTTCCTGATCCTTTCCATCTAACTTCTTGCAGGGCCAGTATATCCACATTGAATTTTTTCATCTCATTAAATACTTCCATCATCCTTCCTGCCTTCATCAAAGTCTGCACATTCCAGGATGCTACCTTTACCAAAAATTTCCGTTTCCATTTTCTCTTATTTGATTCAATCCCATTTTGATTATCCGTAATTCCTGTCCCTATCCGAGGCTCATTGCTTGTTTTCAAAGCGTGAAACGATTTTTACAATGTGAGGCTGCTGACTTCACGCCCAACCCCCAACTTGGAGGACCAGGTGATTTGTTCAGGTTTTCTTCCCTAGCCTTTGATAACCCAATACCCAACTGCAAGGCAGCAGTCAATTTTCTGTTAGGGTTTTCTTCCCTTAGCCTTTGAATTCCACTACATTCCATCTACAAGGCAGTAGCTTTGCTGGTTTTTGTCCACCCTGAGTATTTTATTTCCTCAGTACCCTCCAACCTTGGTTGGCGAGCATCCCCATCGCCAGGGGCGGCCCCCGATAGCAGATCCAGCATCAGCCACGGGTGAGGTTTCATACTTTTAGGCCTAATATTTTAAGGGCCGGATTACAGGAGGTGCCGGACTACCGAGTAGTGTTGCGTCAGAAAAAAACGAACAGATTGGCCAAACTGTTGTTTCTCGGAAAACGAACGAACTGTTGTTTTACTTCTCCACAAACTGTTTTTTTCTGACCAACAGTGGTAGCTTGACAAACGCGTTGAATTGCCAAACAGAAACATCACCGCACTCTAATAAACTTTTAACAAATTAAAAACAGGTTGCATGAATAACTACAGTTGGCTGTTGCCTTCTACTAAAAAAATATATGTATTTATGTATATGCGGCCGAATAACCGCGCGCGGAATGGTTTATGGTACAGGGAATAATTGACGTGGTCGTTGACCATAATTGTTTTAATGTTTTTTGTTATATATGTGTTTAGTGTCTTTTAATTCCTGATGATGTCTCCGTGAGAGGCGAAAGATCTCGAAACAATATAATACTCTGAGGTGAGTTTATATTTAATCTTGTTTTGTTTTGGCTGTTCATTATCATATATATGTAGTGGTGCAAACAAAGGAAAATAATGTTTAATAAAATAAAATAAAATAGTATTTATGTATATAATAGTCCAGCCTCTCTTAGTTTGCTCCTAATGTAAACAAATAATGACGTCACTGAGCATGCGCATTTTATCAAAATGTGTACACGCTGATTAAAAAGTAACAACAAAATAATTTCAAAAGTACGTATTTAAATACAAAATACTTTTAAAAGTATTTTTACAAATGAAATTGTTAGGCCTACATCATATCATGACTGATGTTTTAGTACTTTAAGTACTTATAATTTAAAAAAATAGTTAACTTAATAGGAATACGACATCCGTAAAGTCGCAGACTCTAGCGTGCACCCTATAGTAGGTGGCTTTTGTTTGTTGACAGTAGGAGCAAACTAAGAACGGCTCAACTGTATATATATTATATTACTATATTTATTATATACGTATTATTATATCCTTATGTTTTTAGTTAGTTTCATTAGGAAACACAAAATAATCAATATGAAATACAAAATAATGACGGTGTGTGTAGTATTATAATCACAGAGTATAGAATAACTTACTTCTACACTCTTTAAATATAATGCACAAAAAACGGCCATAAAACTGTCAAATTTTTTGATAAAATGATATACGAGATAAATGACTCAACGGTAAGGTCCAGCCGTCTATGTGTATGAATGATAAAACGACCTGTTGTTTTAAACTTGCAGGAAAAAAATATAAAAAAATCTGGTGTGAAACCCTCACAACTTTCTCTTGCCAATGCAAATAATTAACAATAAACCTAACATTAGCTAGTAATAAAATATTAGAAATAAACAAAAAACTAACCTCAAAAAACATTAGTGAAATACGCAAAATTAAAATCGACCTCAGTTGACTTAAAAATACGGAAAATCGCTCCTACACGCTAAACTAGGCACTGTACAAAAAAAGCTTTAAATAAAAGTTGTAGGTCTTTTAATTTTCTACAAATTTTATAACACACTTTTGTCGTAAAATACATTCTAAGGCCGAAATCTTAAAAAAATCGATTTTTCACACGTTTTCGTGAGAAAAAACAGAAAATTGCAAATTACCGCTAAACTATGCGTTATACAAAATATGTTTGAAATAAAAGTTGTAGAATTTTACATTCTCTACAACTTTTATTATATAACGTTTTTCGCTAAAATGCATATTAAAGCCGCAATCTTAAAAAGAAAATGTTTTTACGTGAAAACAGCCTCACGCAGAATTTCAGCAAACATGGCGCCTACCCTATTTTGTAGAGAATAAAAAATTGAGTAAATAAGGCGATTTTAAAAAAAAACGTAAGACCAGTTTTTGAGAAAATCGCAAAAAAGTGAAAAATTATACGAATAAACTACTACTTCCGGTTGACCGATTTTGATGTAAATGTTCGTGTCGGGTCCGGTAGTGGTATCTAACTTAAATTTCAAGTTTCAAGTTCGTATGATGTTCCGTTCTTGAGATATTCTGTTCACACACACACACACACAGACCAATCGCTAAAAACATGTTTTTTGGGTTCAGGGGGTCTGAAAACGTATAGATCTGGTGAAAACTCGATTTTGAAAAATCGACATGAAAACAATACTTTCCTTCGTATATTTATATTCATATAGGCAAGAGAAAGTAAAAACAATTCATTTAGAACATCAACAGATCAATAATACAAACTGTTTTTTTTTCAAACGAACGTTCGTTTTCGTTTGGAAGAAATAACAGCCCACCGAGATCCTACTGTAACACCACAGAATTTCATGAATGTTTCTTGCTTGAAGAAGGACGCTTGAACGCGTTCCGTTCACAACCTTCATTTTACTTTCCACTTCCATTTATCATATACATGTTGCACTGTCAACACAGCCAGACCTTTGCAAAATGGCAAGTTCCAACTATTAAGTACAACAATACAAAAATTTTGTCCATATAGGACTGGTGGAGCGCCCCCGCTAAGGACTATTAATACTCTCTTAGTGACCGATTTTGCCCTAAATAAATTTTTGTTTTCTTTTGACTCAGTAATAACCGAACACTGTGATATTCTTATTATCACGGCTAATTATAAATCTAAAAAGAATGCTTACATTATATTTCACATTTATTTATCACACATTTACCGTAAAATTATTCTAAAATACACAATTTTAATGTTAGAAATTGTAAAATGTATAATTGATACGTAGAAAATTCGTTCCAATGAAATCTTGAAAAAACATTAGTGCTAAAAGTTGCCGCTAGATCGCAGTAGTAGTACTTAACCAAATAGAGTACAATTATTTATTATTGTACACGATAAATTAAGGAGTTTAAAGTTTTGTATTAGTTACCGTTCATTTGACAATCGATTTAAATTTAAATTTGGGGTATTGATTAGTTCGTAATTTTAGAGAAAATTTAAATAAACATATAAATTAATCCCCCATTACAATCCCAAATATGAGAAATATAAATGAACAAAATTTGGTTCGATTTAAAAATCTCTTATAAAATACACACTATTATAATTTCTGTTGCCAGTGTAAACAAAGATTAACAGAACCTAATTTATCATGGGTAAATTACACTTCCCATGACCGCCCATAACAGGCAGGTGGAGTACTAAATTATTTGCACTCTATCTGCTAGTTCCAGGGCTACAAAAATAGTTGTTTCTTATCACATGGTCAGCCCATAAAAACTTATACAGTTATTTTAAATATGACATAATTATTACATGACTGAAACATTTAAGCTGCTCTAGGCAGCTCATTGTATTCATTTTTAATAAGCACTTAACTAAAATTTGTCGGCACAAGCATTGATGTAAGATAATTTCATTGCCTAATCACTTGACACCTCTATCAATTGATCACGAAGGTGAACACTGTCTCACTATTTTTACAGCTAGCTCATAAAATAGATGTTATTAATTAATAATAATCAAATGTTATTAACAGTTAATAGGAAAAAGTGTCAGTACTTGCAGGTTAAAAATAAACATAACGTTAAAGAAAGTAGAGAAGTGGATGTATTTATTCATAATAATAGTTTAGAGCATGTAGAGACAGTGAAGTTCCTGGGAGTATCTCTTGATAGATCTTTGTCTTAGGACTTCTATACCAATCAAGTTTGTAGTAAAATATCATCGGGGTATTTGCACTAAAACAAATTGCCAGATTAAATGATAAAAAATTACTAATGGCAGCTTATCATGGCCTCATTCTGTCTCATATCCGTTATGGTATCTTAGTATGGGGTAATTCTAGCATGAGTAATACGAATAGGGTTTTTAAAATTCAAAAGAAAGCTATTAGGTGCATGGTGGGAGCTAAACAGCTAACCTCATCCAGGCCACTATTTAAGGAGCTTAAATTGCTTACAGTTCCCTCTCTCTACATTTTTGAGGTGATTATGTATGTTAGGCAAAATAGTTTTATGCAGAATTTCAATGTTCACAATCATAACATGAGAAACAGAAATGATTATTATGTAGCTAATCAATTGTTTGAACAAAAACCTACTTATGCAGGGAAAAAATTTATGAATAAATTACCCCAATTTTTAAAATGTTGTGAGGATTTGAATTCCTTTAAAAATAATCTGAAAAATTACTTGATCGGTGAAACTTTTTATAGCTTACAAGAATTTCTTTCTTGATAGTAGTGATACATTGTGTAATTCTTATATATATTTCAGGTTTCAGGTGTTATAGCTGACATGACCTATACTCCTCCTGGAGTCTCCAGGGCGCAAAAAAAAAAGATTCACTACTCACAAATATTCACTCCCATCCTTAAGTAAAATTACTAAAATTGTAAAATAATATAACATTATAAAATCGCAAAGAATATTGTAAATTTTCTAATTTTTAACATTATGATTCAGAGAAGGTCGGCAAAGTACTAAACTTAAAAAATCGTTGGCCGTGTCTAAAAGGTTGACAACCTTGGTATACGGCGCTCTAGAACCTATAAGCCTTACCAGATTTTCTTCTTTTTTTTTACTTTTGAGACCTGAATGGATCACTTTAGCTCGTTTGGAAGCCACTTTAAGTTTCTTATTAGCATGGTAGCGCCTCAGGTTTTCGGCGCACATTTCCCGTTGTTCGTCTATGTAGACCCTTACACCGACTTTCCGCTTCTTTGTGGTCAATTGGGTACTAAGTGATTTGATCAAATTTTTGTAGTATGGCGTCTCCTCCACCAGGTCTGTCATCGTTAGGTTGAGTTCGGCCATGTCCTCCCTTTGGACCTCTGTGATCCATCTGAAAGTGCTGGTTTTCCGTTTGGAGGCCAGAAATTTATCCAGAAGTCTCCGTTGCCTGTGGCGTTCTCATAATGTGCCCGAAGAAAGATACGCGTTTTTTCCTCATCGCTATTGTAATAGGTTCAATGTCTGTGTACAGTTGGTCGTTTGGTAAAAGTCTGTAGTGTCCATCCACAAAATGTTTTTTATTGATGCAAGTCCTAAGAATCCTCCGCTCCAATTTTTTTAACTTTTCCTTGAGGTTGTCAGATGTTCTTTATAATACTAATGTAATGTTTTTATAATAGTAATAAGTATTGTTCTATTAAAATAATGAAAATGTTTAAATCATTTACTACACAAAATAAAAAATTTGGTGTGAAACTCTTACCCGACATCACTTGTCAATGTTAATATTAGAACACAACTTATGTTTATTTACATTGGATATGTTAGTTCCAGGACTAGAAAAATTATTTCTGTTTCTTATCACATGGTCAGCCAATTATATAACTGAAGCATTTAAGAACAGAAGAGGTACAGGTGTAACAGGCAATAGTCAAATTTATCTCTTCTGAGAGTCATGAAATTCATTATAGCCAGACCCTGTGGTGAATGAAGTGAAGGTGTCATTTGGAGAGTGGAAAGTAAATGCTTTTCGGAGGGCCTGGCATGCTGATAAGCATACTTTTCTACTCAGTGATGAAGACGTTGGTAAAATGACTCACCACTCGTTTTACTTAGTAAAGCCTCTAGTGGTTTACACCAAGCTTTTGGCCTGGGACTTATATCTTTCATTTTACATTTTTCAATGTCAATACGCTTGTTCCAGGACTAGAAAAAGTAGTTCTGTTTCTTATCACATGGTCAGCCAATTATATGACTGAAGCATTCAAGAACAGAAAAGGTAGAGGTACAAGAGCTCTTACACAGTAACGTTACTAAAAGACCTTTTCTCGCTGCTGCTGCACTGCTGTGGAACTGAAATCGAATAGCCTCATTTTGCAATATGGATTCAGATGAAGAAGTTCTTGTTTTGGGTCTTTTGGTAAAACAGAAGCATAAACGGCGAAGACAAAGGAAATGTTGAATACATCCTTTGATACATTCTAGAGCAATAAATGGCCACTTTAATACAATCTACAGTGAATTATGGCAAGATGAGGTAAAGTTTTTTAATTATTTAAGAATGTCTATAAGTTGTTTTAACGACATTTTAAATATTTTAAGAAATGTAATCAGTAGATCTTGAATCCCACATCGCTGGGTGGGATTCGATCTCCGTAATGAAAAGTTCAGTGTCTAAAGGTATTGCTGTTCATTTCACAAGTAGCTACAATTTATTCACTAGTAATTGGAGTGAATAATCCAATCTCTTGGCAGCGCTGCATCTGCTCTGGTGAGAAAGGAATGGATTTCTAAACCGTCTCTGCTAGCAGTGGGGAGCAGCGGCTGTATTTTTAGCCATGGCGAAGCAGCATCGCAATCGCATTGGTATGTACTGTCTGACAAGTATCGAAATAGAATTCCCTCCCTTCCGCACTTCATCCTAGCCACCTCGCATTATGCACTGTCCCAAAAACATTAGCTCGGATAGTCAGTCTACTAGTACAGCTCATTACTACAACAATATTTATATTCATACTTACTATTTTTTTTTTTAAA
The DNA here is from genome assembly GCA_035578175.1 of Catonia carolina. Taxonomy (NCBI): domain Eukaryota; kingdom Metazoa; phylum Arthropoda; class Insecta; order Hemiptera; family Achilidae; genus Catonia; species Catonia carolina. The sequence continues at coordinate 10,792,579 of JAQMRL010000004.1, forward strand.
TTCCTAATTTGTGTACGTTGCAATCTGTTCAATTTAGAACAATAAGCAACCCCATGATCCAATGAGATGAGGATGATGTGTATGACGTGTAAATGAGGTGTAGTCTTGTACAGACCCAGGCCGACCATTCCTGAGAGAGTATGATTAATTAAACCCCAACCATCAAAGTACACCGGTAACCACTGTCTAGTATTCAGATCCGTATAAAAGTAACTACCTTTACTAGGATTTGAACCAGGAACCTTCGTCTCCGAAAATCAGCTGTTAAACAGCTGATTTTGGCGACGACTTTACCTCTAGACCAACCCAGTGGGTTATACTTACTATTACTTTATTATTTATTATTATTTGCACTTATTTAACCTGTACCTGTTTAAATCACAAATATACACTTACACTGTATTGGTTAAATCGAAACGAATTTATCTGAATATGAGCTACCAATCAAACCCAAAACATAATACAACTGCACCGACTACAAAACCAATATAGCAGGGTCGCTAACACTGTACAACTGAAGTAAAAGCGTAGTTTATATTAGCTGCTCTCAAGTAAATAAGGAATAATGGTTACTCCACTTAATTAAATCGTATCAATTATTTAGATTTACAGTCAACATTATAAATTAAGAACTTGCTGTGTTATATATATATATTATGACTACACTACCTAATCGTAAACAAAAATAATGGAATCACTAATGACTTTCTGCTGGTGTTCACATAATCTGTACAAAATGTTATGGATAGCAAGAATCTAGTACAAGTGAAATTCATATTAATTGCTCATTTGTGTTTTGCGTACCAATGTATTCGATCCAGCACGTAGTGCGAACGGGAATGGAAGAAGTGGGGAAGGGAGGGAATCCTATTTCGATCATTGTCAAGCAGTAGTTGTAGTATAAAAATACATTGAAATTGGATGCATGCTGCAGCAGTGTTGGTGTGTAAGAGCTCTAAAAAACACCAGTCAGAGTTATCTCCTCCTAAAGTAATGAATTTTATTATACAGCCAGACCCTGTGGTGAATGAAGTGAAGGTGTCATTTGCAAGGTGGAAAGTAGATGCTTTTCAGAAGAGCTGGCATGCTGATAAGTATAGGTTACTTTTCTACTCAATGAAGAAGGCTTAGCTAAACCACCTCACTCTTCGTATTACATAGTAAACCCTCTAGAGATTCAAACCATCCTTTCACCTGACGACCTAAACAACAACAACAACAAAACTCCTGTGTTTTGGTAAAAGGATGTATGTGAAAAAAATCGTTTTTTTTCATTTATGATTCTAAGGTAATTTTTTGCGCTCTTTTCAAAAATTCTATTGGCAAGTCTGTATGAGTTATAGTTTTCAAGATACAATGATGGCAAAAAGCTGTATGTACATCTATTTTGAGAAATTTTACAGGTGTATGTGTTAATAAATTGGTAATTAAAGATTGGCACAAAGATGTACAAATTCTTTTCACCATTTTTCCTATCTGAAAACACTGAAAATCCCATTGCTATAAAACGGGAATATGATGTATGTGCGATTATTACTTTTTACTTCAGTAAACTGTGTTGTTAAAATAGTTTTACGCAATGGTAAAAGGAGTTAAATGGTTTATGCTTCTTTTTGGTATGTTTTATAATCATTTGCATTTAGAGATAGCCACACGGCAGAAGGATGTATGCAAAAATAATACCTTTTGGCTATGAAATGCTGTACATTAACTATCCAAAACAAACATAGAAAAAGGTGTATACCATATTTTACATTATGTTTACTGCCGCTTGTGAACAGTCATTACATAAGGCCAAAAGGTGTATGAACTTAATACACCGTTTTGCCGCTCATACACAATGAGATTTTGTTTTGGTGTTAGTTTCAGATAATGTCCAACCTTAGGCTGTATATTCATACAGGCTAAGGTAATCTATTCATACGATTCTATTTCTCTATTCATGCTAAGGCAAAAAGGGGTAAATGGACTTTACAGCTTTTTGCCAATATAGACTGCGTTTGATGCAATTAATGAAATGGCTGTAAACAGTGGGTACACCTTTCTGGGATAGTTTCACTTATTATTTTTGGATTTCTTCCCATTAAGGCAAAATGGTTTAACTGAGTTTTTAGGGTTTTAACAAGTTTTTTTATAAATTTTTGACTATGTAGTCATAAACAGAACATTAAAAACTATAACAATACATAAAGTACTCAATTAGAAAGCCATTTACAACAAAACAGCCACAATTTAAACTTTGAATGCAATTTCTGAAAAGTTGTGTTTTTCAGATACACCTTTTTGCCTTTTTAGGGGGAAATGACGCAAAATAAAAATTAACCTTCATTGAACAATGAGCTTGATTGAGTTTGTCAAAAAAAGTAAAAAATTTTAAGAATAAACTGCTATTTCTGGTTCATCGAGTTCGATAAATATGTTCATATTGGGTCTGCTCAAGGCTCCTAAAATCAGTTCCAAGTTTCAACTTTGTATCATTCTTTGAGTGTTCCTTGTACCGTTCTTGAGATATTTTGTTTACACTCACACAAAGACGCAAACATACACCCACCACACAGAGAAATACATAGACCAATCGATAAAAACATTTTTTTATGTCATCAGTCTCTCGACTGGTTTGATGCAATTCTCCAAGCTGTTCTATCTTGCGCAAGTCCTTTCATATCTACATACCTGTAACAACCTACATCTTTTGTAATTTGCTTTATATATTCTAATCTTTGCCTCCCTCTACAATTTATTCCCTCAATATTACCCTCCATTATTGATAGCCCAATACCTGGATGTCTTAAGATATGCCCCACTAGCCTATCCCTTCTTTTGGTAAGATGCTTCCATATACTTCTTTTTTCATCCACTCGCCTAAAAACTTCTAAATTACTTATTTTGTCCACCCACCAAATATTTAACATTTTCCTATAAAACCATATTTCAAAAGCTTCTATCCTCTTTTTTCTACAGCCCTGTCACCCACGTTTCACTTCTGTATAATGCTACACTCCAAACATAATGTTTTAAGAAAGTTTTCCTAATCTGTAAATCAATGTTTGTAGTCAGTAAGCTGTTTTTTTATTTCAAAGGCTTTTCTAGCTTGAGCAATTCTTCTCTTGATATCACTTGTGCTTCTACCATCCTTTGTTATTTTACTCCCTAGATAGCAGAATTCCCCAACTTCCTGTATGTTTTCGTTGTCTACTTTTAAATTTCCCATCTCTTCTAAACTGCTCTTGCTGCTGCACAACACTTTCGTTTTTTTCTTATTAATTTTCATGAAGCAATCCTTTCTCAAGATCTCATCCATTCCATTTAAGGCATCCTCTAGTTCTTTCTTTGTCTCGGCTAGTACTACTATATCATTGGCGAATCTCAGCATTTTTATTATTTCTCTTTGTAATTTTATTCCTGCGTCAAATTTCTTCTTCACTTCATTTATAGCCTCTTCTTTATGCAATTTAAAAAGTAGCAGTGATAAAGAACAACCTTGTCGTATACCTTTTCTTACAGCAGCCTCTTTTTCGTACCCCTCAATTCTCAAATAGCCGTTTGATTCTTATACGGGCTGTAGATAACTTTCCTTTCTTTGTATTTAATTCCTAGCCTTTTCAAAGTTTTAAACATTTTACTCCAGTCCAAATTGTCAAATGCTTTCTCTCAATCTACAAATGGCATATATTTTTCTTTATCCTTTTCTCAATAATTAGTCTCAGAGCCAATATTGCATCTTGAGTTCCCATTCTCCTTCTAAATCCAAATTGGTCATCGTCCAACACTTCTTCTACTTGGTGTTCTATTCTCCTGTATATGATAAAAACATATTTTCTAAAATACACCGGAATTACATGTTTTCATGCCTCCTGTAAATGGGTTCAGGGGACATGAAAATGTGAAGTAAATTCAGTAAAAACTTTAATTGGTAAAATCTACATTAAACAATTAATTCTTTCCCTACATCTCATAAATAAAGAAAGAGAAAGTAAAAAATAAAATTTATATAATAAGAATTTCACAACTTAACACTATTTAAATTGCTAAGCGATTTAACACATGCTTATTTTTGGTAGGTTATTCTAACCTGTGACTTTTTACATTCTTGTCATGATAGGATCCTTTACACCTAACTTTTTGACAAAAAGTTTTATAATTACCTTAAAACTTCCAGTCAACCAGAAGTAGTAGCTTATTCGTGTAATTTTTAACTTTTAAAAATTTTCTCTAAAACGGCTGTTACGATACTTTTTTAAATCACCTCATTTGCTGTTATTTTATGAGCTTTAGAAGATGGGGTAGATAGCTCATGGTGACTATGCTCTCATGGAAAAATAATTTTCTTTCATTTTTACTTTCCCTTGCCTATATGAATATATAGGAAGGAAGTAGGCCTATTGTTTTCATGTCGATTTTAAGAAATCAACTTTTCACCGGATCTATATGTTTTCAGACTTCCTGAACCCAAAAAACATGTTTTTAGTGATTGGTCTGTGTGCGTGTGTGTGTGAACAAAATATCTCAAGAGCGGAACATCGTACAAACTTGAAAGTTGAAACTTAAGTTACATACCACTACCGGACCCGACACGAACATTTTCATCAAAATCGGTCAACAGGAAGTAGTAGTTTATTCGTGTAATTTTTCACTTTTTTGCGATTTTCTCAAAAACTGGTCTTACGATTTTTTTTAAATCGCCTGGTATACCACATTTTTTATGCTCTACAAGATAGGGTAGGGGCCATGTTTTCTGAAATTCTTGGTGAGGCTGTTTTTACGTTAAAAAAATTGGTTTTTAAGATTACGGCTTTAATATGTATTTTAGCGCAAAAATTTATATAATATAAAATGTAGAGAATCTAAAATTCTACGACTTTTATTTCAAACATTTTATTGTATAACGCTTAGTTTAGCGGTAATTAGCAATTTTCTGTTTTTTTTCTCACAAAAAGGTTTGAAAAATTTTTTCTTTTAAGATTTCGGCCTTAGTATGCATTTTATGACAAAAGTGTATACAATCAAATTTATAGAAAATTAAAAGATCTACAACTTTTATTTAAAGCATTTTTCTCTACAGAGCCTAGTTTAGCGTGAAAGAGTAATTTTCCGTATTTTCAAGCCAAATTGAGGTCGATTTTCATTTTGCGTCTTTCACTCATGATTAAAATAATGTTATGTTTTTTAAGGTTAGTTTTTTTTTATTTCTAATAACTTATTACTATTGTTGAGTTATATTGTTTAAATTATTTGCATTGGCAAGAGAAAGTCGTGTAAGTGTTTCACACCAGATATTTTAATAACATTTTTTTTATTGAAACGTAGTAAATAGCAGTTTTTTAATTTTTCCATAAGTTAGTTTTCTTGACTTATGGGCTTTCTAAAATGACCGATTCAATTACTGATCAATAATTTATACATAATAATGTACAACTCATTCCCACGCACAGGCTTGTCCTAAGCAAGAATTAGGAAATATGTTCATGTTAACGTATTTTCAATCAGGAGGAAATTGAGGAAATTGGAAGGGGGGAAGTCTTAGACGCTTTGGGAAAAATGAAAAATGGTAAAGCAGTGGGACCAGATGGCATACCAGTGGAAGCATGGAAGGCCTTGGGAGAGGAAGGAGTGGAGATGCTGTGGGACTTGATGGGCAGAATATACAGAGAGGAAAGGATGCCAAAAGCATGGAGAGAGAGTGTTGTAATACCAATTTATAAAGAGAAAGGTGATATCCAAGAATGTAAAAATTACAGAGGGATTAAGTTAATGTCACACACACTAAAGTTATGGGAGAGAATAGTAGACAAAAGAGTGAGGGAGGAGACGGTGATGGGTGAGGAACAGTATGGTTTTATGCCGGGAAGAAGCACGACTGATGCACTTTTTGCCTTAAGACAATTGCTGGATAAATATGGCGAGAAGAAAAGGGACCTGCACCTGGTATTTATAGACCTTGAGAAGGCCTATGATACCGTCCCAAGAGAGGAACTATGGAGGTGCATGAGGATGAAGGGGGTGTCTGAGAGGTATGTAAGATTGGTGAAGGACATGTATGATGGAGTGGGCACCAGAGTAAGAACCTGTGTGGGAGTAACAGAAAGTTTTCCAGTGACTGTGGGTCTGCATCAAGGATCTGCTTTAAGCCCATACCTATTCAACTTGGTTATGGATACACTTACTGAAGGGGTGAGAGAGCAGGCACCCTGGACAATGCTTTTTGCGGATGACATTGTGCTGGTGGGAGAAACCAGGGATATAGTGGAGAGGAAACTGGAAAGTTGGAGAGAGGTATTAGAGGAGGGAGGCCTGAGGATCAGCAGGGAAAAGACTGAATACCTATGGTTTGGAGGTGAGGATAAAAGTGGAGGGCTGAGTTTGCTGAATGAAGGGGTGAGAAGGGTAAAGTGTTTCAAGTACCTTGGTTCATGCCTAACCGAGAGTGGAGGACTGGAGGAGGAAATTAACCATAGAATACAAGCTGGATGGAATAACTGGAGGCGAATGACAGGTGTTTTGTGTGACAGAAGGATTGGGACAAAAATGAAGGGAAAGATATATAAGACAGTGATTAGACCGGCATTGTTGTATGGTAGTGAAACTTGGCCTATGAAGAAGAGACAGGGAAACAGGTTGGAGGTTGCGGAAATGAAGATGTTGAGGTGGATGCAGGGAAAGACTAGGAAAGATAGGATACGGAATGAAGTAATAAGGGAGTCTGTGGGAGTGATAGAAGTGTCCAAGAAGGTTCAGGAACGAAGACTGCAGTGGTATGGACATTTGATGCGTAGGGAGGAGGAGTATGTGGGGAGGGTTGTGGATGGATTTGTGGTGGATGGGGTGAGAGGGAGGGGGAGACCCCGGAGAAGATGAGAGATGCCGTGGCGGACGACCTGAGGGAGAAGGGCCTGAGCGAGGAGGATGTGGTGGATTGGAGAGAGTGGAGGAGAAGAATAAGGAACAGCGACCCCTGAGGAAGGGAAAAGCTGAGGAAGAAGAAGAAGAAGAAGAAGTTCATGTTAACATATTTTGTATTTAATAAATAAATAACGTTAAAGTTAAAGAGGTATTAGTAGGTACATTTCACTAAAAGCAAAACCTCAAGCAAAGTTTTTATCAATGCCACTGATATTAATGGGTTACTATTATAAAACATGTGTGTTGTTGTTTAGGTCATCAGCCAAAAGGCTGGTTTGAACCTCTAGAGGTTTTACTAAGGAAAACGAGGAGTGAGGTGGTTTACAAGTGCCTTCCTCACTGAGTGGAAAAGTACGCTTATCAGCATCCCGGGCCCTCTGAAAAGCACATATTTTCCACTCTGCAAATGACACCTTCACTTCATTCACTCAGGGTCTGGCTGTATAATGAAATTCATTACTTTCAGATGAGATAACTCTGATTAGTGTCTTTTACACCTCTACCTCTTCTGTTCTTAAATGATTCAGTCATTTAATTGGCTGACCATGTGATAAGAAACAGAACTACAGTATTTATTTTAGCCCTGCAACTAACAGATTGAGTGTAAATAATTTGACACTCCACCTGTCTGTTATGGGCAGATTATAAAACATATAGAATAAATAAAGTTTCTTTAAAATTTATTTATTCATTACTGATAGTGATCCACACCTTTACATTCTTTTTGGATGCAGTGAGATAAAAAGATTTTCTGTCAAACATGAAGTTTGTCTACATAGCCATATTAATCCAGAAGCAATTCAACTTCTCATCTAAGAAAATGTTCCTAGAAGGTTTAATTTGAAAGAAGACCTTCGAACTAGTGTAACAGTGCAGTGTGATGTGTTAAAAAAGAGCACTATGAAGTGTGAAAAATAGTGAACAATTTTATATACTATTTTGAGGTATAGAACATTAATGGATGGACTATAACATTTTAAGCATTTAATTTTTTGTTAAGATAATACAAACGAAAGATTAATGGTTGGTCTCATAGACCTTTTTTAATACAAAATTTAAACATTAAATATAAAGTACAACAGAAGTTGATTTTTATTTGGCGTCATTCATCATTTATATTTCTTTCAATATTCATATTGGCAAGAGAAAATGGCGTAAATATGTCACACCAGATTTTTTTTTAATTTGATTTCTTTTAGTTTATTTATTGTTGTATCAACAGCTTAGTTATTAGCGACCACGGTAGGTTATACGTATAACTGGAACAGTGAGTTTTGACTTGTCAAAATTTTCAGACCCTAGCCAGGAATTGAACCTGGGACTTCAGCATTGTAGACTAGCGTGCTAAATACTAGGCTATAGAGGCAGCCTCCAGATATTTAATACTACATAATAGTGTAGCAGTAGGCTAACAAAAGAGGAAAGAATTCAGTAATCTTCTTCTCCTCCTCCTTCTTCTTCTTCTACTGTCATGGATTAGGCCTTCCGACCTGTTCTGACTTCTTTGCCTATCTTTTCACGGTCTACCTACATCCCTTCACCCAGCAGGTGTGTAGCTAAATGCCCGTTTCGCCTATCTATCTTTAATCATGCGTACTAAATGTTCCTTCCACTTCTCTCTGTATTTGTCCACTGTTTCTAAAAAAGAGGAGATATTTAAATGGGCTCAGATTTCCTCATTCTTAATGTAGGTAATCCATCAAACTACACCCCTGAACTCTTCTTAAGAATTGCATTTCCGCCGCCTGGATCTGACGTCTCCTTTTTCTTCTTTCTCTTCTTCTCCTCCTCCTTCTTCTTCTTCTTGTCATGGATTAAACCTTCCGACCTGTTCCGGCTTCTTTGCCCATCTTTTTCGTGGTCTACCTACGTCCCTTCCTCCAGCAGGTATGAAAATTAATGCCCATTTCGCCCATCTATTTTCACTCATCGTTATGTTCCTTCCATTTCTCTCTGTATTTGTCAACTGTTTCTAAATAGAGGGGAGATATTTAAATAAGCCCAAAATTTCCTGATTCTGATCATTTCCTAATTTATAATCTGATCCATCAAACTACACCCCTGAACTCTTTTCAAGAACTGCATTTCCACCACCTGGATCTGACATTCATCCTTCTTCTTCCCTAGTACCCAGGACTCACTACCATGCAGCAATACTGGAACAGCCAGAGTCTTGTAAAACTTCAACTGGGTATCTTTGGGAACTCTTTTACCCAGTGACCGCACTATCATCCCACATATATACCAAAATCGATTCAGTTTATCGATCATGTCTGCATTTCCAGCTTGTGTAAAATCACATCCAAGTATTTAAAAGTCTATACCTGTTCTATCAGGTATCCACTGTACCCACTGTTCTATCAGGCCAGTCCATTGGTGTAGTGGCAAGCACAAATGGCTTCTACGCTGGGGTCCCATGTTCGATTCCTGGTCAGGTCTGCAGTTTTTTATCACTCATTTTCATAAATCATCATTCTCCACCGTCTGCATTAATAGAAATTACAAAACACTCATACTTAAACCCAAAAAAAACGTACCCGCCAAACTATTTTTGTTCATATGGGATTTTTTCCCAGAAAGCCATCGATTTTGTCTTTCAGCGGATATATCAGTGTTATACTCTTGAATTCTTGTACTACTCAGATTGAAAAACTGTATTGTGTCAGATAGTTGTTTAGGTGATCAGCCAAAAGGCTGGTTTGAATCTCTAGAGGCTTTACTAAGTAAAACGAGGAGTGAGGTGGTTCTACTATTACCTTCCGCACTGAGTGGAAAAGTATGTTTATCAGCGTTCCCTCTGAAAAGCATCTACTTTCCACCCTGCAAATGACACCTGCACTTCATTCACCACAGACTCTGGCTGTATAATGAAATTCATTACTTTCAGAGGAGACAACTCTGACTATAATGCTTTTCACAGTTGATTAGCACTACTGTTCCAAGTGTTTAGACCAATCAGAACGTCTGCCACTGTTGTCAGATTGTACGAATGTACCTCATGACGAACATTACGCGCGCATGCATATAACAGCCACAGTTGATCACTCGTGTGTTGCATCTCGTACTGAACACAACAATTATAGAGCACGTTAACATGCAATACTTTATAATATAGGTAATTAGCTGGTTGTATGTTCATAGGCTCAGGTTGCAGGCCGATAGAAGAGGTCTCATTTTTAGGAATGCTACCCTGGCTTAGAATATGGACCTACCAGAGAATACTTCGAATACCGTGGACGGACAGGGTCACAAATGTGGAGATCCTCAGAAGAATGGGGAAAGAGCTGGAAATCCTGCAGAGCATAAAGATAAGAAAACTGACATAACCTGGACACATCATGAGGGGGCCTAAATACGAGATTCTGTATCTCATAATTCAAGGGAAACTCGTTGGTAAACGCTCGGTGGGACGCAGAAGAATATCCTGGTTAAGAAACCTGAGAGAAGCGTTTAACTGCTCGTCACATGACCTTTTCAGAGCAGCAGTAGACAAGATACGACTAACCATAATGATAGCCTACCTTCGTAATGGAGAAGGCACCTGAAGAAGAAGAAGTTCATAGGTTTTAATTGTTTTAGAAAGACCAAAAAAGTGGATGACAAAATATATATCAGAGCTACGAGAGCAAGTATTGGTAAGACTGCTGGCAAGTCATTGGCAAGGTAGTGGGTAGGGGGGCCAATGCAGACATTCAGAGCTCATCAGCTTCAAAAACTAGTATAGTGTCTTTTACACCTGTACCTCTTCAGTTGTTAAATGCTTCAGCGACATAAATGCCTGACAATGTGATCAGATGCCCATAACAGACAGGTGGAGTGTCAAATTATTTACACTCAATCAATTCGTTGCAGGGATAAAATAAATAGTTCCGTATCTTATTACATGGTCAGCCAACTATGTGACTGAAGCATTTAAGAACAGATGAGGTAGAGGTGCAAAAGACACTAATCAGAGTTGTCTCGTCTGGAAGTAATGAATTTCATTATACAGCTAGACCCTGTGGTGGATGACATAAAGGTGTCATTTGTAGAGTGGAAAATATGTACTTTTCAGAGGGCCTGGCATGCTGGTAAGCATACTTTTCGCCTCAGTGAGGAAGGCGGGGTAAACCACCTCACTCCTCGATTAGAAAAACCTCTTCAGGTTCAAACCAGACTTTTGGCTGATGACATAACCTCTTGGGACCTGAGATATTTTTTTGGGTTACATAAAATGAGACCCAACGCTATACTATACTTGAAGGTTTCTTTAGTTGAGTCCTGACATATCAGTTGTGATGCGCATTGGTAGAGACCCTTAGGTATATTATACTATACCTGTATTGTGCAAGGGTTGAGTCCTGTGAAATTTTTTCCATTTCTAGATGGAGTTGAAGCGTTTTCCACCATTTTGATAGGGATAAACAGAATAGAAGGAAATGTCATTTGTAGTACAACAAATATCCAAAAGTTGGTATGCACTGGTAAAAAGTCAAAAGTATTACGTAATACGTATGTGAAATGGCTGTGAAATCAAGGTATGGTATATACCATTGGTCTCAACCAAAATACCGTAATTTTTCTCATCAGGACTCCAACAGTGCAATATATCTGGTATAGTATACTATACCATAGGTCTCAAAGCCAGGCACCATGTATAAAACTGCTGCTGGGTCTCAATCAATGCAAAGACATGGTATAGTATACTATATCGCCAGGTCTCAGGAGGTTAAACAAAATATGATAAGAAACGGAACTATTTTTTGTAGCCCTGGAACTAGCAGATGGAGTGTAAATAATTTAACACTTAACCTGCCTGTTATGGGCACAGAGTATCGGATTAAGAAATCAATAATAAGGCGTTAAATTAATTTGTTCCGATTTACTAGATTAGTATCTGCAGTAGGCTCCTAGTAGAACTATTGTACACCAGCTAAATAAACATCATTCTAATTCAAGACTAACATTAGGAGTCTAATTGTCTGTCTAATAATTTTATCTGTAGGCGGGAAGTGAGTGGAAATAATAACTTTTAGAATCCTTGACCTGGTCTCAGTTAAAACGCAAAGATAAAGATCGATTCTTTAATACACTGGGTGCTTCATAAATAGTATGACAAATATTCATTAAAATATGAAAAATCTCGTGCGAAATACTCACACAACTTTCTCTTTTCAGTGTAAATAACAACATATTTATAACCTACTAGCATACCCCGCACGGCTTCGCACGCGAAACATGACTTGTATCATTTTTTTTTAAAATAAATCTAACATAAATTGTGCAGTGTGCTAGATCGACTGTTACTTTACGTAACATGCGCGCACGCACACGCACACAGGTTTTGATAAATTCCCTCGCGTACATCTCTCGGACCTTTTCCGTTATTTCACATCACACCATCTGTCACGTTAAAGTCGTCTCGTGTAAACGCATCTTTATTGTTATGACTGCTGACTCCCACTCACTATAATTAATATTGTAGATATTGTTTGCATGTTTATTATACACATCAGTTGGTTGTTCACTTTGCACGTGTTCTGTTCAATCATCATGAATCTTTTGGAATTGTAATTTTTCTGTATTTTTTTAAATAAGTTTGTGCTATTTTCTGTATTTTTAAATTTTAATGTTTTGTAATCTTTCTGTATTTTTTTAAAATAAATTTGTGTTAGTTTCAGTATTTTTAAATTTTAATGTTTTGTAATCGTTTGATGTTAATCATATTTGTAATTTTTCTGTATTTTTTAATAAATTGTGTTATTTTTTTTATACATTTTAATGTTTTGATCTTAATTGTTTTGTAATTTGGAAAATAAAGCTTGTAAATAATTTGTGAAACTTGTAAAAATATGAAGGAAAAAACAACCAAAAATATAATGAAAATGAAAACAACCGAAAATAAAAGAATCAAGTGATTGCTTATGGAAGAGTAGAGAGCACGTGCAGGCAGTTGCTGGGACGAACAGTAAAGGTGCATTCACACGATATTTTGATGATGTGAAATAACGGAAAAGGTCCCGACTCTCGATAGTCTTCATACGTATGTTCATTTCACTATACTTCAACAATAGTACAAACACGCGCGCGCGCGCGCGCACACACACACACACATTTATGAAAATCTTCATTACAACCCTTTCTATTATCATTTTGGAAAATTTAAAAATAAAATGTTGCTGTGAATATATTTATACAAATATGCTGTCAATAGACCTATTTCATGATAATCCGTTCCGCAGTTTTGGAAATTAGCCTGCACAAAAAAAAACACGTTTTGTCTTTACAATATTAGTATTGCCCATAACGGGAAGGTGGAGTGTTAAATTAATTGCACTCGATCTGTTGGTTCCAGGGCTACAAAAAATAGTTCTGTTTCTTATCACATCAGTCAGCCAATTGTATGACTGAACTATTTAAGAACAGGAAGGGTAGAGGTGTAAAAGACACTAGTCAGAGTTATCTCCTCTGAAAGTAATGGATTTCATTATACAGCCAGACCCTGCGGTGAATGAAGTTAAGATGTCATTAGCAGGGTGGAAAGTGGGTGCTTTTCGGAGGGCCTGACATGCTGATAAGCATACTCTTTCAAATCAGTGAGGAAGGCATTTGTAAACCACCTCACTCCTCGTTTTTACTTAGTAAAATCTCTAGAGGTTCAAACCAGCCTTTCGGCTGTTGACCTAAACAACAATATTAGTATAAATTTTTAATTTTAGTTAATAATTCGAAATTAAAAACCAAACCTAATTTTGATCGTAAGTGAATGATGCAGAATGAAAATCAACCTCTGTAGAACTTAAAAGTAGGTACGGAAAATTTGTAATTGCCTTTAAACTAGGCTCTGTAGTGAAAAATACTTAAAATAAAAGTTGTAAGTTTAATAATTTTCTATAACTTTGAATGTATTTACTTTTGTCGTAAAATGCATACTAAGGCCACAATCTTAACAGAATCTCATTTTGTTAAAGATTGTGATAAAAAAAGCCAGAAAATCACAAATTGCCTCTAAACTGGGCATTGCACAAAACATTGTGTGAAATAAAAGTTGGAGGTTTTTTTTTTACTTTTGAGACCTGAATGGATCACTTTAGCTCGTTTGGAAGCCACTTTAAGTTTCTTATTAGCATGGTAGCGCCTCAGGTTTTCGGCGCACATTTCCCGTTGTTCGTCTATGTAGACCCTTACACCGACTTTCCGCTTCTTTGTGGTCAATTGGGTACTAAGTAATTTGATCAAATTTTTGTAGTATGGTGTCTCCTCCACCAGGTCCGTCATCGTTAGGTTGAGTTCGGCCATGTCCTCCCTTTGGACCTCTGTGATCCATGTGAAAGTGCTGGTTTTCCGTTTGGAGGCCAGAAATGTATCCAGAAGTCTCCGAAGTAACCTTGCCTATGGCGTTCTCATAATGTGCCCGAAGAAAGATATGCGTTTTTCCTCATCGCTATTGTGATAGGTTCAATGTTTGTGTACAGTTGGTCGTTTGGTAATGTTACCCCTTTTGTTCGGGCGAAAACAAAAAACGCCAGCAAACAAAATTGGCATTGGGGAAACAAAAAAACTCCAACAGGAGGGACTGCAGTGATGTGATTTTAAAAAAACAAGAAAATAAATTACTAAGAATATTTTAATAAGAATTTAAATATATAGACTAATTAACAAATTACGATTACCAACAGATTCTTAATTATCGGAAAAGGCCTTATAAGCGCATAAATGATTTTAATAATAATAATCATCCAAATCTTTAGAAAAAAAAACAAAATACAAGAATGAATATAGTTATATATGCAATTGTACATACTTATTACTGGATCCAGTTTAAAAAAATTTAATAAAAAGGTAGATAATTAATAATAAATATAATTACAAAAGAAATAATAATTAGAATTTTCAATTAGGATAGGCCTTTTACATAATGAATAGATAAAGTTAAACAATAAATTAATTTAGTAAGGAATCATAAATCAATTTGTTTTAAATATGATAATTCAGATACTATAAAATTAATTATTTTTATTTAATAAGAATTTAATTTTTAGTATACTTTTTTAAACAAAGCTATTTTGGATAAAACTCAAATGCAAATTAAAAAAAAATGAAAGTGATTTTTGTTTCTTATATATTTATATTTTTAAAAAATTAAGTACAAAAGATAAAAAAAAATCCGGAGTATGGAATCCGGTTAACTCCGCACCGTATCATGCTTACCAGCATACATTAATGGTAATGAGCAAAAAACATTTTATCGTAAGATACAAAGTAACAATTAAAATTTATATTATAATTAAAAATATAATTTTATGATGCGGAGGCTTCAAGATAATTATTTACAAAAGGAAACATATCGCCGACAACAAGTTTTCGGGTTACGAAATGCAAATACATATCGGATGCCACTTGGCCCAAACAGGATTACTTTAATTCTTGCACAGAAAAGCTTTTGTCAGGGCTTGAAAAGGATCCATCCCAAATTAGATTTAATTCTGTCCCAAACTGGGTGAAAACTGCCCCACACTGGGTCCCTGCAAAGAGCAGAAAAACCAGGACTTAGTAAAGAAGAAGGCTACCCCAAAACACCAAAAAGGTAGTCAAATCCCATAGGCTCAAAAAGTTCATATAAAAAAAATTTAAGATAAGGTTTAAAATACCCAAAGGTTTACAAAATTTACAAAATTTTAAATTAAACATTTTCGGCTACCATGGGTTTTAACTACAAATAAAAAAAGAGAGACTTACCGGAACACGGGAAAGCAAAAAGGTCAAGACCAACATCAGCATAACGCACCCCGAAAAAACTTAAAAAACATTAACGACACAAGTACCAAAACACGTCAGACGACATGACCTTTTGCTGCAAGAAGGACGAGACACGCAAAATTTACCTAAAAGGAAAACTCGGTTTGACGTCACGGGTCCCCTCCAACAAAGAGGAGGAGAACCAGCACCGCAGATAAAACAGATGGCAGCGAACGGTAAGCAAAAGCCTAAAAGAGCGAATCAATTAAGAGATAACTAATTAACGTCGACAGAGCAGATAACGAAATAAAACTATTAGAACAATGCAAGGAAATAAATTTAAAATAAATTGTAACATTGAAAAATAAAAATGTTACAGTAAAAGTCTGTAGTGTCCATCCACAAAATGTTTTTTATTGATGCAAGTCCTAAGAATCCTGCGCTCCAATTTTCTTAACTTTTCCTTGAGGTTGCCATCCCCATGCATACTCATTATAGTCTCGCTTCCATATAGAATTTGGGTGTAGGTTTTATAATGTAGTACAACATAATTGCCTGAGACCTGACGGTATAGTATACTATACAGCCTGTTCCAAGCTCTATTCAGCTGAGAGGTATGCATTACGTCACTACTACTGTGAGAGATTGCGTTAGTAGTAGTAACGTTTTACTTGTATTATGTTTGTAGTAGTCAAGGGTACTATCTAAACTACATTATATTCTGTGCCGCCGTCTACAGCGAATAGTCAAAACAACACCCACATATGTCACGCACTAGGCAGCCTACTGCCCAGCGAAGAGCAATGAGATGATTAGTACAGTGTTATGACGTAACAGCAGTCTGGTACTTCGTCTTTCCCCTTCATCCCGCAGCTGCACAAAGCTTAGATTCATACAGTACCATGTCTTTGCATTGATTGAGACCCAGCAGCAGTTTTATACATGGTGCCTGGCTTTGAGACCTATGGTATAGTATACTATACCAGATATATTGCACTGTTGGAGTCCTGATGAGAAAAATTACGGTGTTTTGGTTGAGACCAATGGTATATACTATACCTTGATTTCACAGCCATTTCACATACGTATTACGTAATACTTTTGACTTTTTACCAGTGCATACCAACTTTTGGATATTTGTTGTACTACAAATGACATTTCCTTCTATTCTGTTTATCCCTACCAAAATGGCGGAAAACGCTTCAACTCCATCTAGAAATGGAAAAAATTTCACAGGACTCAACCCTTGCACAATACAGGTATAGTATAATATACCTAAGGGTCTCTACCAATGCGCATCACAACTGATATGTCAGGACTCAACTAAAGAAACCTTCAAGTATAGTATAGCGTTGGGTCTCAGTATATGTAACCCAAAAATATATCTCAGGTCCCAAGAGGTTATAATATACCTACACTTTTACCCTAAAACATCTATTATGGTCACAATCTTTAAAAAAATTAGCTCTATAGCACAGTCTTCAAAAGAATTTCAGTAGACATGGCGCTTACCCTATCTTGTTGTTGTTTAGGTCATCAGCCGAAAGGCTGGTTTGAACCTCTAGAGGTTTTACTAAGTAAAACGAGAAGTGAGGTGGTTTCTCATTGCCTTCTTTACTGAATGGAAAGTACGCTTATTAGCATGCCGAGCCCTCTGAAAAGTACATATTTCCCACTCTGCAAATAACACCTTCACTTCATTCACCACAAGGTCTACCTGTACAATAAAATTCATTACTTTCAAAGGAGATAACTATGATTAGTGCAGTTTACACCTCTACCTCTTCTGTTCTTAAATGATTCAGTCATTTAATTGGCTGACCATGTGATAAGAAACAGAACTATTTATTTTAGCCCTGCAACTAACAGATTGAGTAAATAATCTGACACCCCACACGTCTGTTATGGGCAGTACCCTATCTTGTAGAGAATAAAACATTTAGTTAATGAAGCGATTTTTAAAAAAATCGAAGGAGGCATTTTTGAGAAAAGTGGTACGAATAAACTTCTCTTCTGGTTGACCGATTTTGATGAAAATGTTCGTGTCAGATCGTCTTGAGGTACTTAATTAAAGTTCTAAGTTTAAACTTCGTACGATATTCCGTTCTTGAGATATTTTATTTACACAAACACACAGGCGAATCTCTAAAACATAGTTCATTTTGTTCAGGGAGGTCTAAAAACGTGTATTCCCGGTGAAAACGGGAAATCGAAAAATTGACATGAAAACAATACTTTCATTTCCTATATTTATACTAATATTATAAAGACAAAGAGTGTTTTTTGTGCAGGCTAACTTTCAAAACTACTGAAAGGATTTTCATGAAATTTTGACAGCATATTCGTATTTATATTTACAAGATTTTTCTTTTAAATTTTCAACATGATTACCTTAATGGCCGTAATGAAGATTTTCATAAAATGTGCATGTGTGTGTGTGTGTGTGTGTGTGTGTGTGTGCTAATGTTCAGTACAGTACATACATATATAGACTACCGAGAGAATTTCGCGGGGAATTTATCAAAACGGTGTGTGTGTATGTGCGCGCGCGCGCGTGTGTACGTTGGGGGTATACAGTCGACTAGCAGCTACACAAAATTTCTGTTACATTTTTATTTTTAAAAAAAATTGATTATACATGTTTCGCGTGCAAAGCCGCGCGGGGTATGCTAGTATTCATATATGGCAAGAGGAAGTTAAAAAGTTGTGAGAAATCAAAAACTTGTAAAGTCAAGTAACTTTTGGCTCACCTTTTATCTGCAATGCTATTACGACGGAGGTTCATTGTTTTAATGTGCGTGAAGAGCTAAACTAATGCGGTTTCTTTTTCATTCGCTCAAAGACGAAATGACGAATCAACTCAAGTATAATTCGAGATAAAGAATTAGTCATTGCAACCCAACTTAATATTATTACAATATTACGGTGTAATGTAATAATCGTAATGAATTATTACGGATTACGTAATAAATGCTGCTTTTAAATTACTATTTCAATAGAAATTTTAATTTTACTATTTATTTGATTAAAGTCTCTCGGTCAGTCACCATCTATTCAATACGCTGGTATAAAATCAGTATTAAAAAAATCTGGTGTGAAACACTTACACATATTTCTCTTGCCAATGTAAATAATGAAACGTATTACTTAAGTTTAATTTATAGTTGCTGCTGTTTAGGTCATCAGCCGAAAGGCTGGTTTGAAACTGTAGAGGTTTTCCTAAGTAAAACGAGGAGTGAGGTGGTTTACTTTGCGTTCCTCGCTGAGTGGAAAAGTACGCTTATCAGCACGCCGAGCCTTCTGAAAAGCACATACTTTCTATTTTGCAAATGACACCTTCACTTCATTCACAGCAGGGGCTGGCTGTACAATTCAATGAAAAAAGGTTAGCCGAACGGTGGCAGTCTCAATAAAAATTTTAAGCGGACCTTGATCAAATTTAGTTGATGATAAATCAACTGGTCTTTGAAAAGGGGTTAAGGAAGCTGGTGTAGAATTATGAAAAGTGCTTACATGTTAATGACAACTATGAAGAAAAGTGAAGTACGTTTCTAGGAAAATAAAAACCCCAATAATTTGTTTCGTAGCTACAAATGTTTTAATAGCGAACTTTACGAAAATATTTCTTAAATAAAGTTACAGGGTTGGGTTGAGTATGTAAATACAGAACAATAATGTTTACAGTGCAATGTATTGCATGATACCAATTGTATTGTATTGCAATCTATTTTGTATTCATGTCTGTCTTTATAAAGTCATTTAAATATACTGACTGAATAACAAGACGTACGATTATTAGTTATACAGGGTGATTCAAAATCATGGCCTTAAATGTGGTAGGTCTATATTAGAAAAATTAAGACGAGTGACAAGTAGTTGTTCCGATATGACCCCCAACTGAAGAAGATTGTTTTGCTCCGTAGGGTTTACTGCACTTGTAATACGGACTTTCAGATCATCGAAAGTTTTTGATAGAGACGGGGTACATAAACAGCTTCTTTTACAAAAACCTACAAGTATAAATCGCAGGGAGTAAGATCAGAAATCAGAAGATCTCGTTGGGAAGACTGAAGCTGCTCACCCTAATTTCCAATGTATAGATACTGAAGTCTCGAGATTGCCTTTTGCGTATGTATGGGCTGTGAGGAACGTAAGTGGAATATTTGCAGTGCTGCCAACCTCAACAGTAAGACACTACTCGTACATTTCACTACCGTGTAGTTTCTAGATACATTTTGTAAGCTGTGGTTTATTCAAAGAGAAAATGTTTTCTTCATAAACCTAATAAGAAATAAATATGACCTGTAATATTGCCTATAGCTTAATTACATGACTAGAAATGTTTGATTTACTGTAATTACGAATGAATCGCCTTCTTTACTATTGCTGTCATCGGCGTTTTCATTATCAGTCTTTCTAGTAACTACCTAACCGTTAGCTTCTGTACGTCCTTAACTTCCTTCTTTATTTTTCGAATTGTGGAAAGAGAAACATGACAGTAGTTAGCCGCTCGCTCACGGCTTTTGTTAAGAGGCACGGCTAGGCATTTTTGTTTAGCTTCAACTTTATAACATTTTATTACATTGCATATTAGATTTCGTTCAACACTGTGTTCGACTACGTTTTCGAGAAACCGACATATCTGTAACAAGCAGTTAACCTACAAAAGGTTCCGTGATATATTGTATATGCTCTGGGAATAGTATAAGTTGTTATGTTTGTCGTACTGAAATCAAAGCAGTCGGGCATGCGCACTGATGCTTTTCCCCCTTTACCCCTCGTTGCAAACAAGGGCAAACTCGTGACTCAAGTGACTACAATCTATTCATCATTGAGGTACAGATTCCCTTAGGAAAAATCTAACTTTCCGGTGCCAATCCAATGAGAAGGGGCTACATGCTGTTAGTCTTCTAAAAATATTTTGAAGAGTATCAAGATACGTTCTCCAGTATCCGTGTTTTCTGCAAAAATCGAACGTTCCAAACATCTTTGCGATGAAATATTAAACGCATTCATTTTTGAAGAGTCATTCTCATGTTGGAGCCTTTTATTTGAGTTTTCGGGTCTTTTCCGTTTTCTGTATGCCACTATCAAATCCGAATTCCCTGAAGGGTTGCACACTTGTTCATTTCTCTCACTCCTTGCCCTACTAAAAATCTTACCGAGACAAACACACTCACGCACGAGTACACACGTCCTTCCCAGTCCCGGTATAAAATTTGACTATGTTACACGTTCTGTTAGTTTTATTTCTTAGATTGGTTTATTGTTTTATGTTGCTATTACCACATTACTATTAAGTTATATTTTTTAATTGATTTTTTTGCTATTACTAGGCTACTATTACGTAATATTTTTTAATTATTTACATTGAGAAGAGAAAGTCGTGTGAGTGTTTCATACATACTTTTTTAGTTGTCACATCTTCTGGGATTAAGTAATAACCCCTTTTCCTGAAGGAACTCTACAGCATCTTCCTCCGACCGAATATTATTAAGTAACTTAACAAAGTTCGTAGTACACTGAAATCGGAGTGGAGTTGACTTTACGCAGGAATGTTGCTAGTCAGATTGGCACGCTAGACACAGGAGTGAAAGAATTGTGTAACCCTTCAGGGAATTTGGATTTGATAGTGGCATACAGAAAACGGAAAAGACCTGAGTTTTCTAGACCGATACACGAACATATGGTTTCTCATTTTCAATGGTAGATCAGTTTAGTGTTACTGTCTTCGCTGTAGTTAATAATTAAATAATAAATTATTTACTTTATTATATTTTAAACTACGTTTAAAATGATTACTTATTATATTTTATTATTAACAATAAATATTGTAAATAATTAAAAGTATATGTTAGTTACTATAAATACTAATTAAACTACTTATTTGGTTATTAAAATAGTATGATGTTGTACTATATGTAAACACAAAACCAAGACAAAAACCACGAATAAACTACAAAAATGTACAAATGAAAACAATTACAACTAGAAAAATTAATCCTGGACAGGTACAGTATTCAGATGAACTAATGTCCTCTAGCCGTGGGAGTGAGATAATGCATAACGCTCTCACTCGCACAAGCCATACGCGCCGTTCCAATAACATTGTCTTTAATTTTACTCATTGTTGTGAGCAAGCGTTTATGCATGCAGTAAACTAACAAGCAAGATAACGACTGTAGTATGTTTTCAGATTTGGATTATAACGGTAAAGACCTTTGAGCGCATGCGTAGTTATGCCACATATCTCCCTCTCACTCGCTCGGCTATGGGACATTAATTCATCTGATATCTGTACGTAACGAAGCTATACGCGCCGAGTTGAATGTTCAGTCATTGTGTGAAATATTAAGAATATATAAGAGAAACTGGTCCAACCAATCACTTCGTATTCCAGCACACAGACTTCCTACGAGCATGGAAATATAAACCTATACCCCAACGAACTAAAGACTGCAGATGAGAGTTAGCCAATAACAGCCAAGGTCGGGTGTGAGGTTGCCCCTTCGCTAAGTCACCCTCTGTTTCACCGAACTTCAGCTGACATATTTTTAGGTTGTTATCCACAACGGAACCACAACGTGACGACGTAGGATTCGAAAAACGAAAGTCAATTGGCTCTGTGCTGTGATCTAGGTCACTATTCTTCACCTTCATTTGCAGTCTCTAGTTCGTTAAGCTATAGAGGGAAGCGAGGCTTCGGAAGACCTAAAAAGAGATGGAGACCGGAACAGGCCATTAAGCCTAATCCTTGACAGATGATGATAATATTAATCATTATGAACGATGAGTAATATAGGGAATATAAATTATCCCTACAAAAATAAGCCAAACATTTAGAATCATGCTATACTTTTGTAGTGAATGAATGCAAAATGCAATTGCGAAAATCAATTAACCAAACGTAAATCACTTTTTAAATTATACATTTATGGGTTTATTTTGTACTTTAGGCCTGCTTAATCGATGTTTGACATCCATACACGTTCTAAATGTGTGAGGCTATTAAAATTAACATTATACTTTAGTATGCAGTAATGTACCTATACTTAATAATATTGTGAAAATCAAAGCGGTAATTTAGTTTTATAATACGTACTGTCATTATTATACTAATACAGGATGCCTCAAAAGGGATTTATTTCTTTACCAGACTGCAAAAAATCACTAATTGTTTGTTTTCGTTATGGCGAAAACCTTTAACAGACTGATGGAATGTTAAATTATTTCCACTTAATCTGTTAGTTTGAGGGTTTCAAAAAATATTTCCGTTTCTTATCACATAACTAACCAGTTATATGACTGAATAATTTAAGAACAGAAAAGGTAGAGGTGTAAAAGACACTAATCACAATTATCTCATTCGAAAGTAATGAATTTCATTATACATTTAGACCCTGTGGTCAATAAAATGAAGGCGTCATTTGCAAGGTGGAAAATACGTGCTTTTCAGCACATATTTTCTGGTCCTGGCATGCTGATAAGCATACTTTTCAACTCAGTGAGGAAGGTAATGGTAAACATTTCACTCCTAGTTTTACATAATAAAGCTGTAGAGGTTCAAACCAGCCTTTCAGCTGATGACCTAAACAAAAACAACAGTCTATATCCCTTTTAGAGCCAAGCGTCGCTATGAGCGACGGTTCGTATTTCTTTACTTCAGTAGTATTAAAATACGTTGTAAAGTATCGAATAATGAAGTCAGTTTATCGGATAATACATCCATGTATTACATACTATCGATATATCAACTGGCCGGCCCGTTTGCGTAATGGTTACCACAACTGGCTTCTACGCTGGGGTCCCGGGTTCGACTCCCGATCAGGTCTGGCATTTTTTCATCACTCATTTTTCATATATCATCATTCTCCACCACCTGTATTAGCAGAAATTTCAAAACGGTCAACGTAAAACAAAAAACAAAAACATACATCGACTTTGGTACACTTCAACATTTTACCGTCGTGTTTGTTTGTTTGGTTGAGTTTAATATACGTAAGTTCCGTATTTTTCTTTTTTTTTGGGTTCAACGTCCGAATGTTGTGCAATTGCTGCTAATGCAGACGGTGAAGGATGAAATGATTTTTTGTAACGTATAAAAATATGCCGTGCCTGAACGGGATTCGAACCCAAGACCGCATGATGAGAGGCGAGCACGTAACCAACTACGCTAATGCGGCCGGCGTAGTTCCGTACGTACGTCAGTTCCGCTTGGTGTGAAGTTAAGTTGTTATAAATGGTGATTTATGAAGTTTATTTGTTCGGTTTGTCTTACAGATGTGATTTTTATATAATATTTAGGCCTAGTTTTTAATTTGTTTAATTTAAAACAGTTTTTATTGTGTTCTGAATTTATTTATAAAATTCTGACCGCGTCATGGATGAGTAGTTTTGTAGGTTACTTTTGCTAGCATTTTGTAGTATTCACTAGCGCGCTAATGACTTTGATCATGTTGATTTTACAAGCGCTAGTAGGGGATAAAGGTCACGTTATTGACTAGCGCTAGTAAACTAGCTCGATGTGAATGTTTGGAAACGTTGCTAGTTGCTAGTAAGCTGTACACAACTCAACTCATGTCTTAAGAGCACTGGCATTAATTAACCAGCCCAGCTCCGTGGGATCCGTCACCTACGCTAATTTTGTAGCAGCTAGTCAGTCGACGATTAGCATCGTGTGAATACGCCATTATAGTTGATACAGAATTGCACTAGTAATAGTTTCAAATAGTTTTCACTTCAAAAATCAGTAAATATTGAATTAAAAACATTAATTTTGAAAGGATTTCTTATTTTACTAACAAAATATTACCTATTGTTACAAACTTTAAGTACAGTATAATACCGATTATCCGTGGTAATTGGGGGGATAACTATACCGGATAACCGGAAAACACGGATAATACAACCCAATCCGGTCAAGACCACCTACGTCATAAACAAAACCACCAGTTACGCGTATGTTTTATTCTACTGATTAATACATGTTAATACTATCGGATATCGGAAATAAATAAACAAATTGTATTGAAATAAAAATATTTACTACATAAATTTATACAAATCTTACCTTAAACTACGTAACAAAAAATATCACAAAAAAATCTGTTATTTTACTTTGTTTCATTTTACTACGATACGAAATTAGTTTACTCGTATGTCTACATTAATGTGCCTACTCATTGTTGTAATCGAACAATATTATCGTAGTAAATTACAATAATTGTGATAATTACGATGACGAAAATGTCGGGAGTTGAAAAGTTTTAATTTGTAAAAGTTATACAGTACATACATAATTAATTTTTCTAGTGATTTTAATTTTTCTAGCCGGCCGCGTTGGCGATGTTGGTAACGTGCTCGCCTCTCATCGCGCGGTCTTGGGTTCGAATCCCACTCGGGCATGGGATTTTTTCATACGTTACAAAAATTCATTTCATCCTTCACCGTCTGCATTAGCAGCAATTTGCAAAACAGTCGGACGTTAAACCAAAAAAAAAAAAAAATTTCTAGTGATCGCACGGTTAATCCAAACCCCGGTTAAACGATCCACGGAAAATCGGTACTCTACTGTATTTTTGGAATGATATCCCTTATGAATTTTTATAAAATGTTTTCCTTACATTAACTAAGACAGGAATTTCCTTAATATTCCTGAATCCTTAATAAAATATATCTAAACCTTCTTATTCACAATAAATTTAGTCGCTTTTTATATAGCAAACGAGACTTTTAACTAAAAAAAAATTAATAAACAAAAAATGTACTTACATAATTTTAGTATTCCAAAATTCATCCTTGATATTATCATCATCACCCATTCTTAATGGATTAAGGATTCAGGATCAGGAAAAACAATCCTCGTCAAAAAGTAATCGGTCATTTTTTTAAATAAAAGTTATTAAATTTGAATTAAGTCCGTTAAGAAAAGTGAACAAATTTTTGAATAAAAACAAATTAAGTACGTACTTAAAAATTTAAGTTAGTTTTTTTATTAAAAACTAAGTACTAAGTAGTGTATTTTGAAATAGTGTGCCTTGTGAAATGATCCTAAAGGATACGATCAAACAAGTATATACTTTATAGTAAACAGCCTTAATTACGTCACTCTACCGTAGTTAGGGTAACTTAGATGAAGCAATTCTAAAGGCTACGGTCACACGCAAGTTTATTTTTCTGAGTTCCTTACAGATTAATACTGTCTGTCTATAACTTGATGGTCTCCGGCAGAGGGGAGCGGATTGTAAAACCATTTCAGAAAACATAGGTAGCCTACATCTAATTTTTCTAAGTAACTTGTCCGGATATGACAAGTATTGTTTTATAAAACAAAATATTTTTTTGCATAAAATAATTTCGAACAACATACGCTTAATGTGATAAGTAGGGGAGACCGGGGCTAGTTGGCGCACTTTTTACATATATTTTTTTGTAGCTATTTATAAAATATTTGAGATTTTGTTTTATGCTGATGACATTCCTTAACATATTAGCCTTAAAAGTCCCAATTTTTTAATTTTTTTAATTTAAATTTTGTATTTTGTAAGTTATGAACATTTAAAGTTATTAAAACCCATGCGCCAACTTACCCGAACCTCGTTGGGTCATGGGGTTACTTATTGTTCTGAATTCAACAAATTGCAACGCACACACTTAAGGGATAAAAAAAGTATAAAGTAATTACCACACAGACCGCCTACCTAGTTCACTTCAAACACACTACAGCGTATCGGAAGTAAACAGTTGATAATTCCACGTCTATGCGCATGCACTAATATTTGTTTCAAAACGTTTTGTTTCAAAACGTCGGGCGGTGTATTGTCGTTTTCGTTGGAAGTAGAGGCTTCAGTCGTTTCACAACAACTCAAGAAAATGTTTCAACTAGTGTGTAGCCCCTTATAAGATGATATGGAGTACATGTCGCTTGAAACATGTGGCAACAAGATGAAATGCTGCGAGACGTCGCAAACCAAAATGTTGCGTCCAATGTGCGGGCGACCTAAGGCCGGGCGCAAAATGAGACGTAGGTCCGTGAGCTGACGCAGGGTGACATTTGACTATCATCGCAAGTGAATCACAGTTTCACAACGCAGCTGCTTCAGCTCTGGCAAAGATGGCGAATATTTCTGCTACATTTATAGATTTAGGTTCAGATTTCCGAAAGCGAATTTTTGTTTGAAACTGCATGTTACATCGCTATGATAAAACAGAAAAGAAGACGCAGTGCATACGTAAAAAAGATCAAGTCATGGAGAATTTTCCTTAACGAAAGAATTAAATTTTATTCCTAATTTGTGTACGTTGCAATCTGTTCAATTTAGAACAATAAGCAACCCCATGACCCAACAATGAGATGAGGATGATATGTATGACGTGTAAATGAGGTGTAGTCTTGTACAGACCCAGGGCGACCATTCCTGAGAGAGTATGGTTAATTAAACTCCAACCATCAAAGTACACCGGTAACCACTGACTAGTGTTCAAATCCGTATAAAAGTAACAATTACCTTTACTAGGATTTGAACCAGAAACCTTCGTCTCCGAAAATCAGCTGTTAAATAGCTGATTTTGGCGACGACTTTACCTCTAGACCAACCCGGTTGGTTGAAAAGAATTAAATGATGAAAATTCATGAACTATTTTAGGTTTAGCCGTGATCAGTTCAAAAAAGTCTATAATCTCATAAAAATTAGCTTAATTTTTCTTCCATTTAGGACTACGGGAACAAATGAATTTGATAAAATCGCTGCGAACCTTTGCAGGAAACTGCGTTACGCTGGATCACTACGAGCAGAAACTGCTGTCACCCTGTGCTCTAACATGTGCGGCTCCGACCAGTTTGTGGTTCACTACATTGAAGATAATTTTCATCAAGTTTATTAAATAAGATTACAAACTACATCGTCACGTCGGTGTGAACTTAGCCTAATAAAGACTAAGGAAGGATGTTCAAAGTAAAAAACTGAAAGATTTAAATTCAAGGTCATTTTACGATTATTTTACTTGTATTTGTAGTTGTAATTTGTAATGATAGTACTAAAAGGACCGACCCCTTCTTCTCTCCACTATTGTAGTTAAGTGAACCTTGCGTCATCTTCTTTTAAAAATATCCTAACCTAACATCTTTTAATTTCGCTTTCTTAAAAAACTTAGCTTACCTGTTACGACCAAGGGCACTAGTCTCTAATAAACGTGTTCTGTTCAGAAAAAAATTTGTTCAACTTCCAAACAAAGCTAAGTACCTTGTTAACTGGGTGTTTTAAAATATTTCAAGTCTTCCGTTATTTTTACTTTAATAAAATAATTAAAAAAATTAAAACGCAACTTTTTTTACCTTTTTGCACATATAAAAATGTATGTAAAAGTTCGTATTAACAAACATCATAATACACTTTAACAAAAAAATCTCAACTTTTTTTTATTGTATTCTTGTCATAAAATGATAAATACTGCCCGCCCCAAGCTTTGTGCAGCTGCGGGATGAAGGGAAAGACAAAGTACCAAACTGCTGTTACGTCATAACACTCTACTAATCTTGTCATTGCTATTCGGTAGGCAGTAGGCTGCCTAGTGCGGTGACATACGTGGGTGTTGTTTTCACTATTCACTGTAGACGGCGACACCGAATGTATGTACGAGTTTGGATAACAGTAACTATCTCAACCCCTGGGTTTGGATAGTACCTCGTAGTTTGGATAGTACCCTTGACTACTACAAACATAATACAAGTAAAACGTTACTACTACTAACGCAATCTCTCACAGTAGTAGTGACGTAATGCATACCTCTCGGCTGCATAAAGCTTGGCAACGGGCAGTACTGGTCTGAGAGACCGCTAATACGAACTATGTAACTTTTTTCATATTACAGTTAAAGTGTTAAATAAATATGTTTAAAAAAAAATTGATGTAAATAATTCACACAACTTTCTCTTTCCGGTGTAAATAAAGAAAAATAACTGATGTTTCTGGAGGTTTTACGTTAAACTTCCTGAGATTTAAACTAGCCTTTCGGTTGATGACCTAAACGACAAGGTTTTTAAAGTTTTCTATAACTTTGTAATCCGGAATCTAAAAAAATAACTTTTTATTCCGAGAGCCACAGCCCCCACGGATTTCAGCAGACATGGCGCGTATATTTTTTAAGGCAACTCTTGGAGCATAAAATTTTTTGTAAATGAAGCGATTTTAAACATTGTAGGAACCGTTTATGAGAAAATTTTAAAAAACAAAAAATTTCATGAGTAACTTTCTAGGCTACTTCCGTTGACCGATTTTGATAAAAATGTTTGTCGGATTCGTTTACATTATTTTACAACTTAATATCTGAGTTTCATTTTTGTACAGTCTTCCGTTCTTGAGTTACGGTATTTTATTCACACACGCGCGGGCGCACACACACACACAAATCGGTTAAATAATTTTTTTGGGTATAGGGGATCTGAAAACATAGGCCGATATTTCCGGTGAAATTTCGATTTTTTAAACCTTTTACACGACAACAATACTTTCCTTACCTATATTTCATATTTTATTTTAATTTTTCCTATATTCTCTGCTTTTGTGCTTTAGTTTTGCCGAGGGTTAGGCTTGAATTTGAACATGGATTCCTAGTAGAGTTTGTTCACGAGTGGCTGTCAGCTAATCACTATACAAAGTCACTTGCCCAACTAGTGTTACTTAACAATTAGTAGTGACTCTCTACCAACTGACGGACTAGGGTGGCCCAAAGGCCTAGTATAATATGTAACTTTTTTTAGCGTAACAGTAGCGCGCTACCCTACAACGTGGAGGTCCCGAGTTTGATTCCCGGCTAATGTCTGGAAATATTCACAAGTGAAAATCCACTGTTTCAGTCGCATAATCCACCGCGAACTCTCTAATGACCAAGCTGTTGATGCGACTTTAAATAAACTTAAAAAAAAAATTATTATGCAAGCAGATATTTTTACACAACCTGTATTGTAAAAGTGAAAACTAGCAATGATGTTTAAATTTTTTAACAAAATGATCACGTACCAAATAAAATTTAATAAATAAATTTAAATTGTAATAAAAATAGTACCTAGTAGGAATTGTAATAAAAAATGAATTACTGCATAATTTTTATGTTGGTTTTGTTCTTTATTTATTTATATAGTTTTATTGCATGTAATTAAGTTTTATTTTAGACAATTTTTTTTAAATTTCAGTCTTTGTTTTACTATTGTTTTATTTAACATTTTTATTTACACAAAACCATTGTACATTTTTTACAACCATGCGTTTTTTTATGATATAGCGTGGGAAGGTACTTCAACTGATTTTCGTTAGGTATTTGTCACCCCTGAACCCAAAAATAATATTTTTAGAATTATTCTACCTGGAGTTGGAAACACTTATTCGATTAAGCTGAAATTTGAAAACATATTTTCTTAACCAACTGCAGTGGGGTTTTAAGAAGAGTTATTTTTATTTTCTCTTGCCCTATATGAACACAAAAAATGGTGGTATAGAGTAACCTTGCTCTAGCCGATTTAGCACTACGGTTGTAAGTCATGGCCTCCTCTTCAGTTCTGTAGAGTAGATGCTCTACCAAACCAAGACCACCTCATGGAGAGCGCTCCTCCAAATCTGTACCTTACCGACCATACCCGGCAGAAGCGTTTGCCGGTTTGGATCACTCCAAAGTATTTTCGGTATAGAAGAAAGATTTATGTGAGTTAGTACGCGAATTAGTGCCCTAGAATGACCAAGAAGGCTGGTCTAAGAGAAGGAGAGAAATTTGAGAGAAATATCATCCGGAAGATTATGAGTCAGAAAATAGTGAACGGATGCAAAAGATAACGAGGTCAAGAAGAACTGTACAAGGATAATGAACGATTAATGGAAACGATAGAAGGGCTTCAGTGAAGAACCGAAACAGAACACCGGGTGGAGAGAAGAAAGGAGAAAGAAGAAGCAACCTACAGTGAGCGAATGCTGAGAATGTAAGCTCCAAAAAGAGCTTCCAGAAATGTCTTGTCACTTCATGTGGTCTAAAATTGGCCGTATACGAGAAAAAAATGTATGATATAGTCTATAGGGAAGGAAAATATTTAATTCATTACATTTTTATTCTTCACAAAATTAAGTAAGCGCAATGTTTGCTGAAATTCTCGGGGGGCTGTGGTCTCGTGGTAAAAGTAATTTTTTTTTTAAGATTGTGGTCTTAAAATATATTCTAAAGCAAATGTGTGTAATTATATCTACTCAAAGTTGTAGAACAGTAAAAACCTACAACTCTTATTTCAATTTTTTTTAACTACCCTTAATTTAGGGTCAATTAGTGATTTTTTTTTGTATTTTTCTCATCAAAATCGTTAAAAACCGGGATTTTTTTAATGTTGTGGACTTTGTGGGATATATACACATTCAATGACAAAATTGTACATTAGTTATAGAAAATTTAAACATCTACATTTTATTACTTAAGGACTTAGTTTAGCGTGAATTTGCCGTTTCCCGTATTTTTCAGTCCTACAGAGGTTTATTTTCAGTTTTCATCACTCACTCATGATTAAAATTAGGTAATGTTGTTTATATTAAACTAACTAACTAAACTAACTAGGCCTAATATTGCTAACGGTTAGGCGTAAACATAGGTTATGTGTTTTATTATTTACATTGGCAGGAAAAGGTCGAGTGTTTCACACTAGATTTTTTAATGGTATGTATAATTTTAATGCTCTTAACCAAATGATGGATTATCTTGGAGCTGCAGAATTTTTCCATCTAAGAAATTTTCAACATAGCACAGTGTATCTTAAAACGCCTTAGTCGTTTCTTGTTAACACCTTTTCAGAGTCTAAGCTTCAACATGCGAAAAATTCCACAATGATCAGAACAATTTTTTATACTTAGTTCACGCAGCACCTGCGTGATGGACTTTTGTTTATTTTTGTTTTTGTTTTTTTTTTGTAAAGAGAATTATTTATATATTGGCAATGGTTGAACCGTAGGCAGTACAGTAAAATGCATTACAGTCATTCTCTGATGTCATTAAGCGTGAGAAATACTTAACAGGAAATTAAAGAAGAAGAAAAAATAAATTACAACAAAAAACAAAACAAAAAATAATGCATCTAAACAATAAACGTGATTAAGAAATAGCAAAGCCTAGGCTAAAAGTAGAAGCGTAAACATTTTATAGTAATACTTATGATACACTTAGATCACGTCGACTGTTCACTTGGGTCATTGACTAAACTGAACAGTGAAATTATAGAATACTGGCAAGATAATTTAATGGCTGGTTCACGCATGCGCAGTTAACATTCCCCGCAAATCTAAGTATTGTAAATTAAGCATTGTAAAAAAGTATTTGAAATAAAATATTGTAGGTTTTTAAAAGTTCTACAACTTTGATTATCAATTTTGACCTAGATATAAGGCCACAATCTTAAAATAAAAATTTTTCTTCAAGAACACAGCCTACCCAAGAATTTCAGCAGACATGGCGCTTACCCTAACTTGTAGAGCATAAAAATGTAGAGTAAATGAGACAATTTAAAAAAAACCTGGTAGGAGTCGTTTTTAAGAAAATCGCAAGAAAATTTAAAAATAGCACGAATAAACTACAACTTCTGGTAGACCAATTTTGATGAAAATGTTCATATCCTATAGTGCAACCATATTGGTACTAGTACTCCCTTACTGGTACAAAGTACAAAGTTTCAACTTTGTACAATGTTCCGTTCTTGAGATATTTTGTTCACACACAAACACATACCAATCACTAAGCAATTGTTTTTTGGGTTCAGGAGGTTTGAAAACGTGCACATCCGATGAAAACTCGATTTCGTATAGTCGACATAAAAACAGTAGCTACTTCCCTTTTCCACATATTCATATAGGGCAAGAGAAAGTCAAGATCATTAAAATATTATACAAAAATTTAAAAGTTCTGGAGAATTGTAAGCTTTGTTTGATTCGTCAAAGTTTTATATAGGTAATAAAATTTATGTTGATGTTTAGGTTAACAGCCGAAAGGCTGATTTGAACCTCTAGAGCAGTGGTTCCCAACCTTTTATGGGGTATCGCCCCTTTGTGAAGGATGACTTACACCTATCGCCCCCTTCTCTTAGCATCGTATACCTAATTTAATTTGAAGTAATGTGTTGATAAATAATAAAGTATGTTATTCTGTAAAAAAGATTTATTATTGTTCACAACATATAATCAACCAAAGCAGTTGTGTCCAGAATTCTTCATCTCATGTGTAGGAGCTCGACCATAAAAAATCTGGTGTGAAACACTCACACAACTTTCTCTTGCCAATGCAAATAATTAACAATATAACCTAACATTAGTAATAAAACATTAGAAATAAAAAAAACTAACCTCAAAAACATAGCCTTATTTTAATCATGAGCGAAAGACGCAAAATGAAAATCGAACTCAGTTTGGCATAAAAATACGGAAAATCACTCTTTCACGCTGAACTAGGCTCTGTAGAGAAAAATGCTATAAATAAAAGTTGTAGATCTTTTAATTTCCTATAAATTTGATTATATATACTTTTGTCGTAAAATGCGTACTAAAGCCGAAATCTTTAAAAAATCGATTTTTCACACGTTTTCGTGAGAAAAAATCAGAAAATTGCTAATTACTGCTAAACTAAGCGTTATACAAAAAAATGTTTGAAATAAAAGTCGTAGAATTTTAAATTCTCTACAACTTTTGTTATATAAATTTTTGCGCTAAAATGCATATTAAAGCCGTGATCTTAAAAAAACAACGTATTTACGTGAAAAAAGCCTCACCAAGAATTTCAGAAAAAATAGCGCCTACCCTATCTTGTAGAGAATAAAAAACTGAATAAACCAAGCGATTTTTAAAAAAATCGTAGGACCAGTTTTTGAGAAAATCACAAAAAGTGAAAAATTACACGAGTAAACTACTACTTCCGGTTGACCGATTTTGATGAAAATGTTCGTGTCGGGTCCGGTAGTGGTATGCAACTTAAGTTTTAAGTTTCAAGTTCGTACGATCTTCCGTTCTTGAGATATTTTGTACACACACACACACACACACACACACACACACACACACACACACACACAGACCAATCGCTAAAAACATGTTTTTTGGGTTCAGGGGGTCTGAAAACGTATAGATCCGGTGAAAACTCGATTTCGAAAAATCGACATGAAAACAATACTTTCCTTCCTATATATTCATATAGGCAAGAGAAAGTAAAAATGTCAACAAAGAGGTTAGTTTATTTGTTTGTAAAAAACTAAACTTTTTGTTTGTAAAAAAAACATGTATCCACGACAGTAAAGATTGTACCCTGTACTACAGTTTTATTTTTTCTGTCTTTGAACACTCATCGCCCCCCCTATCACCCCCCCCCACAAATTTATCGCCCCCCTGCGAACCCAAATCGCCCACTAGGGGGCGATCGCCCCCAGGTTGGGAACCACTGCTCTAGAAGAGTTTTACAAAGTTAAAAAAGGGGAGTGAGGTGGTTTACTATTGCCTTCCTCACTGCATTGAAAGAGTATGCTCATCAGCATGCCCGGCCCTCCAAAAAGCACCCACTTTCCACTCTGCAAATGACACCTTCACTTCATTCACCACAGGGTCTTGCTGTACAGGGAAATTCATTACTCTCAGAGGAGATAACTCTGACTAGTGTCTTTTACACCTCTACCTCTTCTGTTCTTAAATAGTTATGTAATATAATTGGCTGACTATGTGATAAGAAACAAAACTGTTTTCTGTAGCCCTGGAACCAAAAGATTGAGTGCAATTAATTTGACACTCCACCTGCCCGTTATGGGCAAAAAAGTTTATATTACTGCAAAATATGTATGGTTACTCGAGTCACAAATTTGCCTTTGGCTTTAACAAGGGGTAAAGGGGGAAAGCATCAGTGCGCATGTGCGACTGATTTGCTATCAGTTCGCCACCACAACAACGAAAACTATACTTAGACGACATACAGTATATCGCGTAACGTTTTGTAGAATAACTGTATCAATGTAACTGTTTTTTACCGTAAACGGAAATATCGGTTTCTCGAAAACGCGGTCGAACTGTTAACAGTCCTGAACGAAATCTAATATGCAATGTAATAAAATTCTGTGAGGTTGAAGCTAAACAAAAATACCCTTCCGTCCCTCTTAACAAAAGCCGTGAGTGAGTAGCGGCTATCTATTGTGATGTTTCTCTTTCCACAATTCCAAATATAAAGAAGAAAGTTAAAGACAGTGAAGAAAATAATTCTTCATCAACAGTTTTTTTTTACATTTGGTAAAAAAGGAAACAGTTATATGAATAAGAAAGTGATGACGACATTTTTTTTGTCATCAGTCTCTCGACTGGTTTGATGCAGTTCTCCAAGCTGTTCTATCTACATACTTGTAATACCCTACATCTTTTGTAATTTGCTTTATATTCTAACCTTTGCCTCCTCCTACAATTCATTCCCTCAATATTACCCTCCATTATTGATAGACCATTACCTGGAATTCTTAAGATATG
Source organism: Catonia carolina (assembly GCA_035578175.1). NCBI lineage: Eukaryota > Metazoa > Arthropoda > Insecta > Hemiptera > Achilidae > Catonia > Catonia carolina. The sequence goes on from JAQMRL010000004.1 coordinate 10,827,705, forward strand.
CCTCACTAGCCTATCCCTTCTTCTGGTAAGATGCTTCCATATACTTATTTTTCATTCACTCGCCTAAGAACCTCTTAATTACTTATTTTGTCTACCCACCTAATATTTACCTGTAACACTACATTTCAAAAGCTTCTATCCTCTTCTTTTCTATACCCCCTATCACCCACGTTTCACTCCCATATAGTGCTACACTCCAAACATAATGTTTTAAGAAATTGTTCCTAACCTGTAGGTTTTTTTTAGTTTAATTCACTGTTTGCACTTGCTCGTGTTTAACTAATTTTTAGTGTCATCAGTTATGTTTTGGCATTGTATCGGTTCGTTTCGATTTTCTTTGTAGACTTAAGTTAAAAATTTTGTAAGCTGTGTTTTGTTAACTTTCATGATAGTGAAAGTGTTGAGTTTTTGAAACATAAAACGGTAAACATTAAAAAGTAGACAAAAATTGTTTTGTTAAATGTAATGGTTAAAATAATAATTAATTAAGGAGTCTCTCGGTGAAACTACAATAATTACAAGTAATCTGAACGGTATAATTGAAAACGCTTAAAGGATTATGTTTATTTTAGCTGGATGTAGATATTTTTATGATGGAACCTAGTGCAAGATAATTGTCAGGCAGAGAGGTAGATACGCGCTAACTAGTGTAAAACTTTCGTTTACAACCTATAGGCGTTTGCCTCGCGCGGAGTAAGGCTGGGCATACACGTTACGGTATACCGTAGAGGTTTACCTGCACAGGTCACCTGTACATGTAAACCGGAGGGTGTATGCCAGCAGCTGCAGTCAGAACTGTGCAGGCGTAGCGACCGGAGAAGAATCGAAATTTAATTCTTTCAACCTGAGCAGGCGTGCTCACCGGAGCGTGTGTGTGGAATCTTCGGTATGCCTGCGCAGGTTTCAGTTCAGTTTTAGCTTGACACGGAAAGCGTCGGTTGTGTTTACTGTAGTGATCTACTGTACTGTTCTTTTGTATTAAAGGAGTTACCATCGATAGCAATTTCTGGTAGACATCTTCCTTCATCCGCAAGTAATTATGGTAATCTAATGGTTCTGAAGTTAATTCTTGGATTAAATTCGTGTGAGTATATACATTCCTCTTCAAAAGCCAGTCTTTACACCAGTTTTCGCGTTTTTTTCTTTGCTTTTTACTCTTAATGACCAATAATAACCCTAAAACAGCAATCGCGTCGTCTTGTTGCGTGGTCGTCATCTTTTTTTGAACTGAAACAACTGTCTGGTTTACCGTAGCGTGTGTGTGCTCTTGACTGTACAGGTAGACCTGTACAGTTAACCTGCTCGGGTATACCTGCGCAGGTATACCGTAACGTGTATGCCTTACCTTACAGTAGATAGACTATAGCTGCCAGTTGTTCGTTTCCACGACACTAGAACTAGTTGCTAGTAAACTAGCGTCGTGGGAGTGGGTCATTAGATCTGAACCCGAGGCTTCCGAACAAACTAAAAACAGATTACTGTAATTGAAAAAATTATCAGGTAAACACTCGTTGTTATCAACTAGTTCAGAAACAAGTGTTAATTTTAAATCTCCGTTATAATTATTAAGGCAAGGTGCAATATTTTTCACGTTACAAACAACTGTTCATATCTGTTTATACATTAATAATCGTTTTCAAGGTCACACAAATTATAAAATGTAAATTTTAAAATAATGATACGCCATCAATTATTGCGCTTGTCTTAAAGTTATACGCCAACTGAATGTTTAATAATAATTAATGTACGTGACCGCCTCGGTGGATCAGTGGATCTACTTAACTGTTTAATTCAAAGACCTTGGGTTCGATTCTTAGATTTAATTTGTGATCTAATCCCTATTTTATGTTGTCGCCAACTTGATGTTGAAAAACCTGGTATGAAACACAGACACGTTTTCCTATCGGAAATGTAAATAATGAAATGTATAACATAATTTTTTTTTTTTTTTTTTTTTGCGCCCTGGAGACTCCAGGAGGAGTATAGGACATGTCGTCAGATATAACACCTGAAATATATATAAGAATCACACAATGTATCACTACTATCAAGAAAGAAATTCTTGTACGCTATAAAAAATTTCACGCTATAAAAAGTTTAGTTATACCTGTATGTTAAATAATTTTAGTAGCCGACCGCATTGGCGCAGTTGGTAGCGTGCTCGCCTCTCATCATGCGGTCCTGGGTTCAGATCCCATTCAGGCACGGCATATTTTCATACGTTACAAGAAATCATTTCATCCTTCATTGTACAATAGTTACACCCCAATGTTGTCGCTAATGACCGTTGTAGTTGATACGACGTTAAATAAATGAATTTTAAAAAAAATTTAGTAAACAATGACAAATGAAAAACTACCTAATTTTAATCATAAATGAAAATCAACCTTTATCAACTTGAATTGAATGAATGAATTTTTTTTTTATTAAATACAAAATACATTTACATTAACATATATACTAATTCCCGCATAGGACGAGCCTGTGCGCGGGAATGAGTTGTACATTATTATATATAAATTATATCAGTAATTATTACTAAAAATATTTTTAACAATTATTATTACAAAGCTTACTGAAACTTATCTAGTTATAAAATTTACTATTCCAAATAATTAAAATTTACTAAAAACCGATATTACTATTCCTAAGTTAGAAAATTATACTATTATCTACAAAAAAAAAATCCTCTCAACTCACTAAAACACTATGCAATATACAAACATTTATTTATTATTATACAACATCGTTAATTAATTATTTTTAGGGATCACACCTTAATTAAAAAAAAAAATACATTTATATAAATACAGAAAAAATACTGGCAAAATTCTGTTTGAAATTTAAGTTTACAATACCCATTACAAAATTTACTTTCAACCGAATAAAATTTACAAAAGCCAATAAATGTTCCTACTTTAATAAAAAATAAAAAACAATGACTACACAGGTTACAAACTATTATACAAGACCGTTAATCAATTATTTTTAAGAGGTCACAGATTGAAGTTTACAAGAATAAAACATATACATACAAAAGAAATCATGGCAAAAATCTGTTTAAAGTTTATTGAGAATTGATAGGATAATTTTTATCATTTTCTACTTACTAAATGACAAGCTTAAAATAATATTTATTCTTTCCCCAAGCCTCTATTTCTTTTTCAAGTTTTTTTGTTAATCTGCTGGTAATAAATTCTTGGGGAATTTTATTTATTAAAATACTGCTATAATAATATACCTGCCGTCTACAGACATTCAATTTTATGTTTTTTATACTGTAAAGATTAGTTTTTGCAGGGCGAGTATCGTAAGTTGTAGTTCTACATTGAAAGATATCTCTGTTTCTGTTGATATACAAAATTATTTTTTTAATATATGTTTGTCTCAGTGTCATTACATTGAATTGGTCAAATAATAGTTTACTCGGGTATAATCTTGGTTTATTTAAGGCAGCTCTAATTAAATGTTTTTGAAAAGTGAATAGTTTATTCATGTGTGTATCATATGCCGCACCCCACACTTCAATACAATATTGAAAAAGAGAATTTGCATAAGCATAATAAATGGTTTTAATTATATCTTTATTTTTTATTTTGTTTATACTATAAAAAATGTATATAAGATATTTTAGTTTTGTACACAAATTATCTATGTGTACATTCCATTTGATATGATCATCTACCATGATTCCTAGATATTTTATGACTTTAACTTTTTCTATTTTTGGGCAGGGGCAGTTATCGTCATTTCCTTCACCAAGTTTATGTGAATGTATTTTTAACAGGAGTAATGGTGATGGCTGCCCAGTTTCACTGGCTGAAAAAGCCATAAATTTGGTCTTTTTAAGATTTAGTGTCAGAATATGAGCATCAAACCACTCTTTAACAACTATTAAAATACCTAAATTAGCATTGTTATATGTGTCAACCCACGTTTCACCAGAAAATACTAAGGCTGTGTCATCAGCAAATGATAATACTGTACATTTCGGTATGTTTAATTTTAATAAATCATTTACGTAAATAAGAAAAAGAATAGGAGAAAGTACCGTACCTTGTGGAAGACCGAAACTTAATACGTAAAAACACATAAAATTGTAGGATTTTTTTTTTAATTTTCTATAACTTTTATTATACGTATACTTTTTTCGTATAATGCATAGCTACCAAGGGCCAAAAGTTTCAATTTTATTAAAGACTTTGGTGATTTTGTTTTTGTTTTTTTTGGTTTAACGTCCGACTGTTTTGCAAATTGCTGCTAATGCAGACGGTGAAGGATGAAATGAATTTTTTGTAACGTATGAAAAAATGCCATGCCCGAGTGGGATTCGAACCCAAGACCGCGTGATGAGAGGCGAGCACGTTACCAACATCGCCAACGCGGCCGGCAAGACTTTGGTGAGGTAAGTGTAAAGAAACGCACTAATTAACTTAGCGTCAATTTCTTAGTTTAGCACTAAGCATTGTAAAAAAGTGTTTGAAATAAAAATTGTAGGTTCTTGAAAGTTCTACAACTTTGATTATAGAAACTTATCCTAGAATGCATATTAAGACCACAATCTTAAAAACTTTTCCATAAGAGCACAAATTTCCCCAAGAATTTCAGCAGACAAGGCGTTTGCCCTGTCTCGTTGAGAATAAAAAGTGCAGTTAACGTTTAAATTTTTAAAAAAATTGTAGAAATATGAAAAAATCACAACGAATAAACTACTACTTCCGGTTGACTGATTTTGATGAATAAACGTATGCGTATCGGATTCCCTAGTGGCACCTTACTTGAAGATTCAACTTCGTACGATATTCCGTTCTTGAGTAATTTTATTAACACACAGATGAATCCCTATAAAAATGTTCTTTTGGATTCATGGGGATTGAAAATGTGTATTTCCGGTAATTAACCTACTCGATTTTGATGAAAAACACATGAAGCAATAGCAAGCACTTTCCTTCCCTATGTATTCATACTGGGCAAGACCAAGTAAAACGGAAAGTAGCACAATGTAAATAAAATATTAATTGCCCAGTATGGAAAACATTTACCGGAGATAGAATAATTTAAATATTTTCCTGATGTTAATAAACAAACCCTGTTTATGAAAATGAAATATTGATGAGGAAATTATTTACAAGTGTAAAAAGACATTTTTTTATCTATATAATTATATTGTAACTAGTTTTAGACTAAAGAACAATATTTTTTTTATTTTTTTTTTTTATTTAACGTCGCATCAACTACAATGGTCATTAGCGACGACGTTGGGGTGTGACTGTGTATAATGAAGATGAAATGATTTTTTGTAACGTATGAATATATGCCATGCCTGAGTGGGATTCGAACCCAGGACCGCATGATGAGAGGCGAGCACGTTACCAACTGCGCCAATGCGGCCGGCACAATTATTTTATTCAATCTTAAACTATAGTCACTTGAGTCACGAGTTGAGTCCTTTGTTTGCAACGGGGGGTAAAGGGGGAACAGCATCAGTGCGCATGCGCGACTGCTTTAATTTCAGTACAGAAACATAACATTTTATACTATACCCAGAGCATATCTTATACAGTATATCGCGGAACCTTTTGTAGGTTAACGGTACGAATATAACTATTTGATTCCGTAAACAGAAACGTTAGTTTCTCGAAAATGTGGGCAGACTATTCACAGTGCTGAACGAAATCTAATATGCAGTGTAATAAAATGCTGTGAAGTTGAAACTAAACAAAAATGTCATTCAATGCCTCTTAAAAAAAGCCATATGCGAGTGTCTAACTACTGTGATGTTTCTTTTTCCATAATTGAAAAATAAAGAAGGAAATTAAAGACGTGAAGAAGCTATTCTTCAAGAGTTTTGTTGATACCTGGTAAAAAAAGGAAGCGGTTAGGTAAACTAGTGAGACTGATAGTGAAGACGCCGGTGACAGCGATCGTCAAGAAGGCGATTCATTCGTAGAAAATTTGTTCCAATGGAATAAGGTACAAATGGAACAAGGTACAGGTATAGCTGGTAATTACAGTAAGTCAAATATTTCTAGTTGTGTAATTAAGCTATAGGCTGTATTACAGGTCAGATTTATTTCTTATAAGGTTTATGAAGATAATTTTCTCGGATTAAACCACAGCTTACAAAATGTATGTAGAAACTGCACGGTAGTGAAATGTACGAGTAGTGTCACACTGTTGAGGTTGGCAGCACTGTCATATTTTTTCTTCCCTTCCACACAGCTAACCCATACGCAAAAGGCAATCTCGTGACTTCAGAATCTATACCTAAGAATTTTTTTCTTTGTTTATTTAACGTCGCATCAACTACAGTGGTCATTAGCGACGACGTTTGGTTGTAGGCTAACTGTGAAGGATGAAATTATTTTTGTAACGTATGAAAATATGTCGTGCTTGAGTGGGATTCGAACTCAGGACGGCATGATGAGAGGTGAGCACATTACCAACTACGCCATTGCGGCCGGCAAGAATTATTCTTATTATTATTATTATTATTATTATTATTATTATTAGCAGTACTCATAAAAAAAAACTCCAATGGTTTATTTTCTAACAATAAAAATTATTTTAGATATAGCCTAGGCTAACTCCAATGCTACTCTTACTTTACATCTACATGTTTACGAGGGTCATTCGTAAAATAAGGTTCCCATGATTTTTAAAAATAGACAGCTATATTTTTTATCTTAATGTTATACATCAATTTAAAGCTTAAAATTTACGCTATTTTTCTACATAATCGCTGTTTCTGTCCAAAAACTTTTGCAGACGATGCTCCAACTTTTCTATCCCCATGTTGTAGAATTCTGCCGCCAATCCTTTGAGGAATCGAGTAACCTCTTCCTTGACTTCATCATCGGTACTGAAGCGTAGGCCACCCAAGTATTCCTTTAATTTTGGGAATAAGTGATAATTACTTGGGGCTAGGTCCGGGCTGTAGGGAAGGGGCACAACGTCCAGCCAAAATCTGTCAGCAGTTCTTGAGTTTGATGTGAGACATGAGGTCGAGCGTTGTCATGGAGAAGCCTCACACCACTGGACTATCTTCCTCTCCGGCAGTTCTGGATCGCGCGTCTCAGTTTTCTTAATGTGTTGCAATATCTGTCAGAGTTTACTGTTGTTCCATGATGAATGTCAATAGGTGAAATCCGTTTTGCATTTAAAAACCGTATCACAGCGCGAATTTCGCATCTGGCGGTAACAGCGATAGGGAACTCAATCTTCGAAGGCTGCTAGGCCGGCACTGATCGACATAGCGAGGCGGGAGTGGTGCGGTAAAAGAGAGGGAGAGCTGATGAGTAAGAAAGTGTCGCCGGATTTCTCCCAGCACATCGCATTCTGTCTCGGCAGCTTAGGGACCTTACTATAGATTTCATAACAACAAAAAATTAATTTTAAAACCTTTCAGAAACCTAAAGTTAATTTTAGAAAATGTTATTAACAGTAATAAGGTTGTGAAAACTGCTCTAGAAGTTATTTGTTCAAAATTCTTAGGCTTAACAATAAACAAAAACCGTAATTGGAAATGGCATAAGATAAGTTATGTAGGCAAGATTTCTTTTACGCAACATGCTTACTGTGTGTAGCGGGCACTAGAGGAACTGTTTTCAACTGATCCCCACCACTGGTAGGCTGTGCGAGAGAGACAAAATGTGACGTATCCATAGTTTTTTCTCTCTCTGCGCAGTAGAGCTCATTTTTAGGAGGTTCTTTTGTTTGTGCACGCATTATAGTTTATACGTGCGATTCCTCACATTTTTTACAATTTTCTTCCACAATTTTTTAAAAGTAGCTTCATTTACTACATTTTCTATGAGGCACCGAAAAGATTTTGTAGCGGTCAAAACCGGCAAATGCTTCTGCCGGGTCGGTCGGTAAGGTCCATATTTCGAGATGCGACCTCCACGTCGTGGCTTTGGACAGGTGGAGCATTTGCAACATAGATAGAGTATAGGTAGTGAAGTAGGTAGAGCATCTGCTCTACCGAAATTAATGTTGTTGTTTAGGTCAACAGCCGAAAGGCTGGTTTGAACCTCTAGAGGTTTTACTAAGTAAAAACGAGGAGTAAGGTGGTTTACCATTGCCTTCCTCACTGAGTTGAAAGAGTATGCTTATCAGCATGCCAGGCCCTCCGAAAAGCACTCACTTTCCACCCTGCAAATGACACCTTCACTTCATTCACCACAGGGTCTGGCTGCATAGTGAAATTCATTACTCTCAGAGGAGATAACTGTGACTAGTGTCTTTTACACCTCTACCTCTTCTGTTCTTAAATAGTTCAATCATATAAGTGGCTGACTATGTAATAAGAAACAGAATTTTTTTTTTTAGCCCTGGACCAAACAGATACAGTGCAATTAAAATAACACTCCACCTGCCCGTTTTGGGCATACCGAAATTAATAGGAGAGCGAATTCTAGGAATGTGGGCAGCAAAAACGTTTCTGGGCTTCCAGAAACGTCTACAGTTATTTCACCTGATAAAAAATTGGCCTTATACGAGAGAGAAAAACTACATTTTCTGTTCTCTTCAAGACTGGGTAGGTGAAGTGACTGGTACTGCCCGTTGCCAAGCTTTGTGCAGCTGAGAGGTATAGGTACCAGACGAGCTAATGTCCCATAGCCGAGCGAGTGAGAGGGAGATATGTGGCATAACTACGCATGCACTCAAAGGTCTTTACCGTTGTAATCCAAATCTGAAAACATACTACAGTCGTTATCTTGCTTGTTAGTTTACTGCATGCATAAACACTTGCTCACAACAATGAGTAAAATTATACGACAATGTTATTGGAACGGCGCGTATGGCTTGTGCAAGTGAGAGCGTTATGCATTCTCTCACTCCCACAGCTAGGGGACATTAGTTCATCTGAATATAATATGCATTACGTCACTACTACTGTGAGAGATCGCGTTAGTAGTAGTAACGTTTTACTTGTATTATGTTTGTAATAGTCAAGGGTACTATCCAAACTACACAAACTACACCAAACTACACTATAATGTAATGTATGTATGCAATGTATGTTATACACATATATTCTGTGTCGCCGTCTACAGCGAATAGTCAAAACAACACCCACATATGTCACTGCACTAGGCAGTCGACTGCCCAGCGAAGGCAATGAGATGATTAGTACAGTGTTATGACGTAGCAGTAGCCTGGTACTTCGTCTGTCCCCTTCATCCCGCAGCTGAACAAAGCTTAGATTCATACAGTGATATGTCTGCTGAAATCCTTGCGGACTGTGCAGGTAGGGAATCTGGAACTAATTCGAGTTGAAAAAAATTCGAAATACAGAACAACAAAACTTATATAGAATTTTGTTCAATTTTTAAAGATAATGTTAAACATTTAAAAAATAATCCTGTTTTAATACCGTTAAGCAAAAATCTTCTGTACTGTAACTTTTGATTAATGGAAGTAATATTGATTGCTCTAATTTTTCTCGGAACTTAAACCTTATATGGGAAGATTTCCCCTCGTACTTCTTGCAGCCATTTAATACACCTTCTTTTTTCCAAGCTACGAAAACATTTTCGTATACATTTGCGCTAAAAGCAAAAAAGAATTCGGATTTAAAATAAATCTCAAAAAAGAAGTTATGGAAGCTAATTTTATAAATTAACAAGTAAATCCTAGGGAAACCAAATTTACTTCGAATTATTGACGTTCGAGTTATGGAAGTTTAACTGTTATTCCATTAACTAATACAAAAATTATAAAATATCGCATAAGAAAATAATAAATATTATTCTAACTTGAAAGTTTGCGTTGGTACTCCTGTAAAGTACTACCGGTAGGTAACTTGCAGCAGCTGTTAGAAGTTGGTGCTGTTTTGTCTGTGATGTAACTTTTAGGTTAGTTTTACTGAATAATTTTTAAAGTTTCAAGTTATAATTAAAAATGTTATTTAGTTCATAAGGTAAAAGTACTACTATTATTTTATTACTTTCAAAAGATTTACCGTTTTTAGTTTAAATATTAAACAAATTTGGTTTTTTTTTATACAATTTATAGGTAATGTAAATATGCTTTCCTAATCTACCACGATCCTTAGGTCCCGTGTGTTTATCTAAACTTGATGTAAACTTTTTATTTGAACAATATAAATATAAAGGGAAAAAATTATGAAATTATTATTTTCTTGTTGAGTTTTTCCCAGAAATCTCGTTTTCAGGCCCCTTAAACCCAAAAAGCATGTTTTAACTTGGTCTATGTGTGAACAAAATATATATCAAGAACGGAATAACATACAACTTGAAATTTGGAACTTAAGTTAGGTACCTACTACAAAGGGGATTCAACACTACATACTATACTTTATACTATACTATATTTTCTTTATACTATATTTTCATTAAAATCGGTCAACCGGAAGTAGTAATTTATTCGTGCAGTTTTTCACTTTCTTGAGATTTTCTCAAAAACGGTTCCAACGAATTTGTTTAAAATCGTCTCTCAGAAGAACGTTCTACAGAAGTTATTTTAACGTAAATAAGTGATTTACCGTATTTTTAAGTTAGACAGAGGTTGATTTTCATTAGGATCATTCACTCATGATTTAAATTAGGTTATGTTTTCCATTTTATTCTTTTTTACTTTTTTTAACCCTAATTTGTGTAAGTTGCGATCTGTGAAACAATGAGCTACCCCATGACCCAATGAGATGAGGATGATATGTGTGACTTGTAAATGACATGCTTTCTTGTACAGACTCTGAGAGTATGGTTAATAATTGAATCCCAACCATCAAAGTACACAGGTAACCACTGTCTAGTATTCAAATCCCTATGAAAGTAATTACTTTTACTAGGATTTGAACCACAAAACCTTAGTTTTCGAAAATCGACATTGTTTACTTGATATTAGAAATGGTATATTTTAAATGATTTACGTTACATTGACAAGAAGTAGTCATGTCAGTGTTTCAACCAGGTTTTTAGTGTTTATGCTGTTAACAGGTTTTTGTAGACACTTGTGTGCATATATTATTATTGTTGTTGTTTAGGTCATCAGCTGAAAGACTGGTTTGAACCTCTAAATGCTTTACTAAGTAAAACAAGGAGTAGGGTGATTTGCTATGCCTTCCTCACTAAGTGGAAAAGTATGCTTATCAGCATGCCAGGCCCTCTGAAAAGCATCTACTTCATTCACCACAGGGTCTGGCTGTATAATAAAATTCATTAATCTCAGAGGCGATAACTCTTGACTACAATCCTTTTCACGGTTGATGAGCTCTGCTGTTCCATCCATTTAGACCAATCAGAACGTTTCCTGGCGTTGTCAGATTGTACAAATGCATCAGCTTGGCAAACAGTACACGCACATGCGTATAATATCCACAGTTGTTAACTCATGTCTTGCATCTCGTACTGAACTCATTGGTTATAGAGCGTGTTAACATGCAATACAGTAATCTCTCGTTATCTGCGGGGGTTACGTTCCGGAGGGTTACTGCGGTTAGTAAAACTGCGGATAATAATACCTTATATGAACGAAAAGATGGGGGTTAGGTTCTAAAAGTAAATTCCTGTAGTTGTTTTAAGTGTTTAATAGTTTTAGGAACATTTTATCATTATTATAATCTATGAATATTTAATAAATACAGTACTGTACGCTTAAAAAATTTAAGTTGCTTTAAAATAGTTAGTTATGGCTTTTTGCTTCTTCTTCTCTTCAAACTCCTTGTGGACTTCTTCGTATGGTATCATCAGCTCTTGAGTTTTCTTTTGAATTGAAGGGCCCTTTCCATGACTGGATCCATTTTCAACTCATGGTACAACCAATGCGTTGCCATGCTGAGGATTTCATTGATGGTTTGTGAAGAAATGCTTGGCTTCATTTCAGGATCGTCGAACACACTAAGAACTGTACGTACGTACAAAGAAGTTAGACTGAGACATGGAGGAAAACGTACGGAGAAATTACAGTATGGTGCCTGGGCGTACGTATGGCCGTGAGGGTGGGGTATTACTGGCGGGGCCTGGTACCCGGTGACTGGCTCACTACGTACATTACACGGAAATTTACCTTGGCTCATGGCGGCCGTCGCCATACTAGTGTGTGACTCAACATGATACGGATACCAAAACATTTATTCAAACACATGTTTTCAGAATTGTATGACTTCCCAACCAAGTACGGTGTACACAAGGTGAGAAAACGTACGTATTTTAAGGTTTTAGGTCTACGGACAAAGTCCGCGGATAACCGAAACCCGCAGATACCAAGGGATTACTGTACTTTATAATATAATCAGCTGATTGTACGTTGGTAGGCTATAATTGTTATTGAAAGACCAAAAGAATGGCTGACGAAATATATAACAGAGCTATGAGAGCAAGTATTTGCATGTCATTGGAAGTGGGTATGGAGTGGCTATGAAGTGCTATGGCTATGAAGGGCTATGGAGCTATGAAGTGGGTAGGGAGCAATGCATACATTCAGAGCTCATCAGCTTGGAAAAATAGTATAGTGTCTTTTACACCACTACCTGTTCTGTTCTTAAATGCTTCAGTCTTATAATTGGCTGACCATGTGATAAAAAAACACAACTAATTTTTGTCGCTCTGGAACTAGCAGATCAAGTGCAAATAATTTAACACTCCACCTGCCTGTCATGGGCAAATATATCAATAAGTATATTAAATCTAATGTGTAGGGTTTTGTACTTTTCTTAAAAATAAATAACTCACGCATTTGGGGGTCATATCACCTGCTAAATACCACATTTAAAGTTCATTAATGATTTTTTTTTCTATTTACAGATACTTCTAGATAAATTTTTGACATGAAAGGGTAATTTATGTCATTACATCACCTGAAAGCTATCAAACAATTGAATAGATATTTGTGTCCTTACTATTACAAGACAATTTATTCACAAAAGTACAGGTAATCTGTTATTGCGAGCAGATAGCGTAAAGTTTTAATCATTTGTTAAAAATAATAAAGATAGAAACTTAATTTTACTTTCTCTTGTCTATATGAATATATAGGAAGGAAAGTATTGTTTTCATATCGATTTTAAGAAATCAAATTTTCATCAGATCTACACGTTTTCAGACCCCCTGAATCCAAAAAACATGTTTTAGCGATTGGTGTGTGTGTGTGTGTGTGTGTGTGTGTATGTGTGCGCGCGCGCGCGCGCGTGCGTGCGTGCGTGAGTGAGTGCGCGCGTGTGCGTGCGTGCGTGCGTGCGTGTGTGTGTGTGTGTGTGTGTGTGTGTGTGTGTGTGTGTGTGTGTGTGTGAACAGAATATCTCAAGAATAGAACATCATACGAACTTGAAACTTAAAACTTAAGTTGCATACCACTACTGGACCCGACACGAACATTTTCATCAAAATCAGTCAACCGGAAGTAGTAGTTTGTGTAATTTTTCACTTTTTTGCTATTTTCTCAAAAACTGGTCCTACGATTTTTTTTTAAATTACCTAGTTTACTAAATGTTTTAAGCTCTACAAGATAGAGCTTAAAACATTTAAGCTCTATCTTAAATATAGAGCTTAATATATATTATTAAGCTCTATCTTAATAAGAGCTTAATTAGCTCTTATTAAGAGCTCTTATTAAGAGCTAATTAAGCTCTTAATTAGCTCTATTAATTATCACTAATTACCACTTAGTATAGTGGTAATTAGCAATTTTCAGTTTTTTTTCTCATGAAAACGTGTGAAAAATTGATTATTTTAAGATTTCGGCCTTAGCATGCATTTTACGACAAAAGTGTATATAATCAAATTTATAGAAAATTAAAAGATCTTCAACTTTTAATTGAAGCAATTTTCTGTGCAGAGCCTAGTTTAGCGTGAGAGAATGATTTTCCGTATTTTTAAGCCAAACCAAGGTAGATTTTTATTTTGCGTCTTTCACTCATGATTAAAATTAGGTTATATTTATCGAGGATAGTTTTTTGTTTATTTCTAATGTTTTATTACTAATGTTAGGTTATATCGTTAATTATTTGCACTGGCAAGAGAAAGTTGTGTGTGTTTCACACCAGATTTTTTACTTTTTCTTGCTCTAATATAAATATATAAGGAAGGGGAGTATCATTTTGATTTTCGATTGAGTTTTTGCCACTTGTACATATTTTCAGTCCCCCCTCAAACCCAAACGGGTCAATCAACCTATAGTAGGGAGCTGACTTGTTTGCTAGTGCGGGATGAAGGGCAAGTGGGACTGGCGACAGTGAGACGTGATTTTTCATAGCAACGGTTCCTTTAAATCCACATGGCAACGTGTGTACTGTACATTCTGAAAATATTTACTCTTCTTATTCTTCAGTTGTTACTGTGACACCGTTCACTGTAGTGGTGTTAATTTCGCTCACGGCTTGTGAAGTTATTAATCCAGTTATTGTATGTAATCTAATATTATTATACGGACCTATTTTAAGTTGCTTTAAAATAGTTAGTTATGGCTCTTTGCTTCTTCTTCTTTTCAAACTCCTTGTAGACTTCTTCGTATGGTTTCATCAGCTTCTGAGTCCTCTTTTGAACTGAAGGGCCCTGTCCATGACTGGGTCCATCTCCAACATGTGGTCAGCCAATGTGTTGCCATGCTGAGGACCTCATTGATGGTTTGTGAAGAAATGCTTGGCTTAGTTTCAGGATTGTCGAACACACAAAGAACTGTATGTATGTACGAAAAAGTTAGACTGACACGTGGAGGAAAACGTACAAAGAAATTACAGTATGGTGCCTGGACGTGCGTATGGCAGTGAAGGTGGGGTGTTACTGATAGGGTCAGTACCCGGTGACTGGCTCACTACGTACGTTACGCGGAAATCTAGCTTGGCTCATGGCGGCCGTCGCCATACTAGTGTGTGACTCAACATGATACAGATGCCAAAACATTTATTCAGACACATGTTTTCAGAATTGTATGACTTCTCAACCAAGTACGGTATACACAAGGTGAGAAAACGTACGTATTTTAAGGTTTAAGGCCCACAGACAAAGTCTGTGGATAACCGAAACTAGCAAGGGATTACTGTATATAAAACAGTCGGTAGTAAAATATTTAAAACTTATACATTTTTTTACTTTATTAGGCTATTATAATAAATTTTTAGTATTAAAATATTTATGAATATTATCAGTTTAAAATCTAATAAAATATCTTGGTACTACAGTAATTATTCAAAATGGTTTGTGAGTAATATTTTTAGAACAGCATGTACTAATGTTATTATTACTACTACTAGGTGGTAGGAGGAGGGGAGTTGTGCAAACAATCCTCTCTAATTACTTTAAACAGAATAAGTTTTTTACTTTCTTTTGCCTATATGAATATATAAAACGGAAACTGTTGTTTTCATGTCGATTTTTTGAAATCGAGTTTTCACCAGATCTACATGTTTTCAGACCCCCTGAACCCAAAAAACATATTTCTAGCGATTGGTCTGTGTCTGTGAATAGAATATCTCAAGAATGGAACATCGTATGAACTTGAAGTTGGAAACTTAAAGTTATATATCACTAGAGGACCCAACACGAATATTTTTATAAAAATCAATCTACTGGAAGTAGTAGTTTATTCGTGTAATTTTTCACTTTTTTGTGATTTTCTCAAAAACAGCTCTTACGTTTTATTTTAAAACTTGCCTCATTTACTAAATTTTTTATACTCTACAAGATAGGGAAGGCGCCATGTTTGCTGAAATTCTTAAGGAGGCTGTTTTCTCATAATTTTTTTTTTTTAAGATTGCGGCTTTAATAGGTTTTAATATTTTAGCACAAAAATGTGTAATAAAAGTTGTAGAGAATTTTAAAATCCTACAATATTCATTTCTATAATTTTTTTGTTTAACGCTTAATTTAGCGATAATTAGCCATTTTCTGTTTTTTCTCACGAAAACGTGTGAAAAATTGATTTTTTTAAGATTTCAGCCGTAGCTTGCATTTTACGACAAAGGTGTATGTATAATAAAATTTATAGGAAATTAAGAGATCTATAACTTTTATTTAGAACATTTTTCGAACGTCATTAAATGTTGTTTGATAGATGACAGAACGTCCATAGTAAATGTGTTAGTAAACAATGAGTAATAATAATAATAAAAATTTGAGTACTGTTGTGTATTTTTTGTTGTTAGTAGTGTACGACTTGTTAACATTAAAAAAATAAACCAAGCCAACAGTTTATAGCTTATTTAAGTTGAATACGATCATACACTAAGTCCTGTACTGCTTGACAATGATCAAAATAGGATTCCCTCCCTTCCCCACTTCTTCCATTCCTATTCATACTACGTGCCGGATCGAATACATTGGTACGCACAACACAAATGAGCAATTAATATGAATATCACGTATACTAGATTCTTGTTATCCATAACATTTTGTACAGTTATGTGACCACCAGCAGAAAGTCATTAGTGTTTCCATTATTTTTGTTTACTATTAGGTAGTGTAGTCATTAATATAACACAGCAAGTTCTTAATTTATAATGTTGACTGTTAATGTAAATAATTGATACGATTTAATTATTTAATGCATTATTCCTTATTTACTTGAGAGCAGCTAATATAAACTACGCTTTTACTTCAGTTGTACAGTGTTAGCGACCGTGCTATATTGGTTTTGTAGTCGGTGCAGTTGTATTATGTTTTGGGTTTGATTGGTAGTTCAATATTCAGATAAATTTGTTTCGATTAAACCAATACAATGTAAGTGTATATTTGTGATTTAAACAGGTACAGGTTAAATAAGCGCAAATAATAATAAAGTAATAGTAAGTATGAATATAAATACTGTTGTAGTAATGAGCTGTACCAGTAGGCTGACTATCCGAGCTAATGTTTTTGGGATGGTGCGTAATGTGTGGTGGTGTGGATGAAGTGCGGAAGGGAGGGAATCCTATTTCAAAACTTGTCAGACAGTAGCTATAATTTTTATCCTTAAATCTTTATCTAGCTAGTTAGTAGTAAACACAGTTAGCTCAGTTCATTTAACTTTATTTTGTGCACTTTATTAAAATTGTGAGTGGGTTCGGTTAAGTTTTATTTCAATTCAATTCAATGGAAGAGTTTCACAGTAGTGTGCAAATTAATCCGAACTCAGGGAATTTTTTGGTTTTTTCTTTTGTTGTGGCTACACTGCTAACTACACACATTCTGTAAGCTGGACGGAAAGGTCGTTGACCGGCTAAAAAACAACTTTTGACCCAAGCAATGTGCAAAAATCGTTTATTGTGGGCCAGAGCTAAGTGGATTGTTGCAGACTGGAAAAATGTAATGTTCTCTGATGAATCCCATTTTTAGGTTCTGGGGCAAAAGGTTTCTTATGTTCGGAAATCAGCAGATGAAAGAACATCACTGGCTCATATCCAGCAATCAGTTAAACATCCCCAGAAAAAAAAGTTTTGGGCCTGTTTCACATTTGAAGGTCCTTGTTCATTAGTCCCAGTAAATTGTATATTAAAAAGCAATGAATAGGGCCTACATCCAAATTCTTAAGTCAAAGGTTGTGCCACAACTGCAAACAAAATTTCCACATGGCAATTGAGTGTTTCAACAAGATTTAGCGCCATGCCATACTGCCAAAAAAGTGAAGCATTTTTCGAACAAGAAAACGTTAATTGTTGAAATGGCAAGGTAATTCCCCAGATATAAGCCCGATTGAAAGTCTTTGGGCAATAGTGAAAAAATTACCCTCAAAAATGGATTGTACTACAAAAAATAACCTCATTGCAGCAATAATATCGGTATGGTTTCATGACATAGAAATTAAAAAAATGTGCAGTACACTAATTGAATCTATGCCGAATCGCATACGTGAACTGATAAACAATAAAGGTGGCCATATTAGTTATTAAACATTAACAAATAGAATGTATATAATTATATTTTTTCATAAATAAAGTAACTTTTCATTACATAACATCTGTGTTCGAATTAATTTGCACGCTACTGTAGACTTGTGGGAAGTGAAAATATTTTTAGATTTGCTTGTAGCTTGTTGTTCAGTTTCCCCTCACTCACTAAGTTCCTGCTACTGTGAAGCATAGAAGCAGCCCCCTTCATAAGCATCAGGTCCCAACAAACCCACTGTACTTTAGTTTTTCTCGTTTTTTTGCAATTATTCTTCACCTATTTTTGCAGGCATGAAGCGCCACTGAATCGTTGTTTGAATTAAATTAACTGCTTGGTGCCACACTCACTGTTGTATAGTGTTATTATCAAGCAGTGGACCGTACAATATTTTTATCGTATAAACAAATTTACCGAATTAAAATATCTCTTTCAAATTTAGTTACACAATTTTACAATCACTCTATACGTTAGAATAGATTACAAACTGCAGGATGCATTTTAAAAATCTATTTTTCATTACAGATAATACAAAACAATTATATAAAAATTAACCCTAAAAAACATTTAAGCGTTTATTTTTAATTGTTTAAAAGATAAAAACGATTTTGATAAGATAATTCTTATTATTTTTAATAATGAAATGACATTAAAAAAGAATTACGAGTTAAATGTGTATAGGACCTTTAAAATTTAAATATCGTTTTTTGATATTATAAAATTTTAGGTTAGTTTTTGATTCATTATCTTATGTTGAAATGGTTAATGTAAATTTGTGTATTGTTTTATTTGTTTTTAGTTTGTTTACTACGGAACCAGTGATGGGTGACGCAACAAACACTAGTGAACCTGTTGTCCAATATATACTTTGTAGAACAGATCTTAAAACTAACCTAAAATGGTCGTTTGGCTCGATCATGGCACAAGCATGTCATGCGAGTGTTGCTGCAATTCATACTTATTACAGTCATGAATATACTCAAGAATATTTAAAAAGTCTACAAAGTATGCATAAAATAGTTTTACAGGTTTGTATTGTTAATTTTATTTATCATATCTCTTGTAATCTATCAATTTTATAGTCAACAAAGAACAGAAGACGTAGAGATGTAAAAGACATTAAAATGCTTTTCACGGTTGATAAGCTCTGCTGTTCCATGCGTTTAGACAAATCAAAACATTTGCCAACATTTTCAGATTGTACGAATGTATTAGCTTGATAAACATTACACGTACAGCAATCCCTTGGTATTCGCGGGTTTTGTTTATCCGCGGATTTTATCCGTGGGCCTAAAACCTTAAAATACACTCCGTTATCTCACCTTGTGTACTCCACACTTGGTGGGAAGTGGGGAAGTCATACAATTCCAAAAACATGTGTCACCCTACGTGTTTGAACAAATTGTTTTGGCGTTCATATAATATTGAGTCACACACTAGTATGGCGACGGCCGCCATCAGCCAAGCTAGATTTCCACGTACTGTACGTAGCGAGCGCATCACCGGGTACCGGGCCCCGCCAGTATAACCCCCACTCCCAACTACCATACTTACGCCCAGGCGCCATACTGTAATTTCTCTGTACGTTTTCCTCCATGTGTCAGTCTAACTTCTTTGTGCGTACATACAGTTCTTTGTGTGTTCAACGATCCTGAAACGAAGCCAAGCATTTCTTCACAAACCATCAACGAGATCCTCACCATTGCAACGCATTGGCTGACCACGTGTTGGAGACAGATCCAGTCATGGAAAGGAATCAATTTAAAAGAGGACTCCAGGAGCTGATGACACCATATGAAGAAGTTCACAAGGAGTTTGAAAAGAAGAAGAAGCAAAGAGCTATTTACTTAAATTTTTTATGCGTACATTACTGTATTTATTAAATATTCAAAGATTATAATAATGGTAAAATGTTCCTAAAACTATTAAACATTTAAAACGACTACAGGACTTTACCTTTAGAACCTAACCCCCATCTTTTCGTTCATTTAAGGTATCATTATCCGCGGTTTTACTAACCGCGGTAACCCTCCGGAATGTAACCCCCGCTGATAATGAGGGATTACTGTACATGCGTATAAGAGCTGCAGTAGTTCACTCGTGTCTTGCATCTCGTATTGAACACATCGATTATAGAGCACGTTAACATGGAATACTTTATAATATAATCAGCTGGTTGTATGTTCATAGGTTATAATTGTTATTGAAAGACCAAAAAATTGGCTGATGAAATATACAACAGAGCTAAGAGATAAGAGAAGAAGTATTGGCAACGTTGTTGACAACTCATTGGCTAGCTATGAAGTGGGTGGGGGGCATTGCGTACATTCAGACCTCATCAGCTTTGAGAAATAGTTTAGTCAGAGTTATTTCCTCTAAGAGCAATGAATTTCATGTGCTACAATAGTATGCGGCCTACTGCGTTGTGTTTAGTGAAGTTTGTATTTGTTGATGTGGTAGCACTATTCGCGCATAAAGATTCGCATATTTTACATTAAGGTTGTGTATTAACCACAGTTAGGTTAATAGTTAACTAGACTTAAAACGTTGTTAAAAGATTTTTATAGAAATGTAATTGCTAATGAAGAAAGAAGCAGACTCCGTGGCAGCACAACCTACCCAACACAGCACAAACTTACAAATGTAAACTAAATACGTACCGACCTACAATATTTAATTTCCTTTTCGTATTGTTAATTACTCTAGCAACCCCCGCTCGCTTCGCTTCACGGCAGCTAATGTAGGCCTCATTAAATTATTTTAAAACCTCTCTATATACAATATTTGTTGTTTTGTTGCCCTGTGGCAGCAAAATAAATTGTTTGTCAAAATAAATAAATTTGGACATAAAGTCGTCCATGAGTGAAGGAACCACTCTTGTCTCAAATCGATGCCCACCGTTTTAAATGTTTGTCCCTGCAATTTAACAGAATTGAATAGAATGCATAGAAGAATACCGATGGAAAAGAAAGAGGCAGTTGATATATGGCTGAGATAAGAGACAGTAATACGTGCGGTACGCAGAATAATTGGAAATATGTGACTCACTCGCTACCTGTCGAATGAAAACAAATATATGAAATACAGTACAAAAATAAAAATTTTAAATACTTCCAAGTTTTTTATGTTTTTGGAATCGAATGATAATTCTTCACGTTTTTCTATGAAATATAAAAGTTAAATCGTGCTTCTAGCCCAAAAAATACGCCATCCAGAGGACTTAGAAAAAATAAATGTGCATCCGATGAACTAAAACATGTGACATCGTCACGGTTTAAGTTGCTTAACTCGCTTAATTAAAGTTACTTAAAGTTGCGAAATAGTCTTTATTGATCAGGAAGCTCTAAGCTATACAACAATGAAAGATTTTTTAAAATCAGTTCAGTAGTTTCTGAGATTACCTCGTACAAACAAACAAACAATGAGACGTTTCTTCTTTATTATATTAGTATAGAAGTATAGATAATATTATTTGCTTTTTTATAGTGTTATTATTATTGTACCGGGTGATTTTTTAGTCCTGTTACCCAATTGTTAATGTCTGGTAATTTTTTTCTAAGAAAGGGATATTTTGTTTTGTGACACAAAGTTGGTAGCCCTACTCAACCGGTATAGATACGACAGTTTGAGTTGATTCTCCTCGAGTTGCATAAAAGTTTGTGCTGTTTCCAGTTGTGTTACGAACAGAATGTCTTTTACCCTAGAACAACGGGTTTTCATTCTTGAACAATATTTTGCTACAAAATCATATGCGAGTGTAAAAGAATCATTTCAAATTAAATTTTTTGGTGTTCCTCCACTCTATTCTAGTCAATTTCTAGGCTAACTAACTGATTTTTAGAGGCAGGTATTGTTTGCAGCAGAAAACGTAGTAGTCGACCAACTCTCTTGACAGATGACGTTAAAAGAATGTGAAAACAAGATTGCTCAATTCTCCATGGAAAAGTTTACAAAAACTTTCCTCGCATGTTGATTTGTCATGTTCGAGTGCTCAGAAAGCTGCTAAAAAATTGAAATTGTATCCATATCACATACGATTAGTTCTAGAGCTTCAGCCTCCAGATTTAAACAAGAGATTGTTTTAGGATAAAAGACATTCTGTTCGTAGCACGAGCGGAAATGGCACAAAATTTTACACAGCTCAAAGAGAATCAATTCACACTGCCATATCCATACTGGTTGAGTAGGGCTACCAACTAAGTGTCACAAAAGAAAATTTATTTTTTTTTAGAAAAAATATTACCAGACATTAACAATTGGGTAACAGAACTAAAAAATCACTCTGTAGTATTATCATTTTCTTGTAGTTTTACCTTTTTATTGTTCTATTTTATCCTTTTTTCTTAAATTATTCATTTATTGTAAAAGTATGCAAAAAGTGCTAGTGGACAGTGCTACCACATCAACAAATACAAACTTCACTAAACATAATGTGGTAGGCTGCGTACTTTAGTTGCACCAAATTTCATTATACAGCCAGACCTTGTGATTGAAATGAAGGTGTCATCTGCAGAGTGGAAAGTAGATGCTTTTCAAAGGGCCCAGCATGCTGATAAGAATACTTTTCCACTGAGTGAGGAAGGTAATTGTAAACCACCTAACTTCTTGTTTTACTTAGTAAAGCCTCTAGAGGTTCAAACCAGGCTTTCGGCTGATACCTGCACAACAAAGTCAACAATACAGAGACAACAATCAATTTTATAGACATTTGATTCTTTCAGCAGGGAGCTGTTGAATTTTCTCCGAAGTGATAGTAGGTATTGTTGAATGAACATCGGTACATTGGTTCAGGAGAACCTGTTGTGAACGATTCAAATTAAATTTCTTTATTATTGACCTTACCAAACACGTTAAAAAAAAATCTGGTGTGAAACACTCACACAACTTTCTCTTGCCAATGCAAGTAATTAACAATAAACCTAACATTATTAATAAAACATTAGAAATAAACAAAAACTTAACTTTAATAACATAACCTAATTTTAATCATGAGTGAAAGACGCAAAATGAAAAGCAACCTCAGTTTAGCTTAAAAATACGGAAAATCACTCTTTCACGCTAAACTAGGCTCTGTAGAGAAACATGCTCTAAATAAAAGTTGTAGATCTTTTAATTTCCTATAAATTTGATTATATACACTTATGTCGTAAAATGCATTCTAAGGCCGAAATCTTAAAAAAATTGATTTTTCACGTTTTTGTGAGAAAACAGAAAATTGCTAATTACCGCTACACTTGAAGCTTTATACAAAAAAATGTTTGAAATAAAAGTTGTAGGATTTTAGATTCTCTAAATTTTTTATTATATAAATTTTTGCGCTAAAATGCATATTAAAGCCGTAATCTTAAAAAAACAATTTTTTTACGTAAAAAAAGCCTCACCAAGAATTTCAGCAAACATGGTGCCTACCCTATCTTGTAGAGCATAAAAAATTTAGCAAACCAGGTGATTTTTAAAAAAATCGTAGTACCAGTTTTTGAGAAAATCGCTAAAAAGTGAAAAATTACACGAATAAACTTCCGGTTGATCGATTTTGATGAAAATGTTCGTGTCTGGTCCGGTAGTGGTATGTAACTTAAGTTTCAAGTTTGTATGATGTTCCATTCTTGAGATATTCTTTTCACACACACACACAGACCAACCGCTAAAAACATGTTTTTGGGTTCAGGGGGTTTGAAAACGTGTAGATTCGGTGAAAACTCGATTTTGAAAAATCGACATGGAAACAATACTTTCCTTCCTATATATTTATGTAGGCAAGAGAAAGTAAAAATGTGTTGTAAAAACTCGCACAACTTTCTCTTGCCATTGTACATAATGAAACCATAATTATAACCCCTAATTTTAATCTCGATAAACAACGTAAAATGGAAACATAATGTAGTATTAATCATGAGTGAATGATGCAAAATGAAAACCAATCTCTGTAAAACTTAAAAATATAAAAAATCACTATTTGACGCTAAACTGTGTTTAAGAAAATACTTGAAATAAAAGTTGTCGATTTTTAATTTTCGATAACTTTAATTATATACCTACAGCTTTAACATAAAATACATACTAAGGCCGCAATCTTAAAAAATCCCATTTTTATACAGATTTTGATGAAGAAAAAAAACAGATCACTAATTGCTGCTAAACTAAGTGTTGTACAAAAAATTGTTTGAAATAAAAGTTGTTGGTTTTTAAATGTTCTACAACTTTGATTATATAAACTTTTCCCTTAGAATACATATTAACGAACTGTTTTGTGTTAAACAGAATTGCGAAAATCAAAACGCGCTCTCAAAACAACTGTTTTATCTCACGTCATTACTGAAGAAAAATTCTGAAAAAAATACTGCTGATTCATATTATACGTATGCCCCTTTTGAATATAATAACATGAAAATTGCGTCATAATTCTTTGCATTAGGGACCTGAAATTTTCATCCGTGAAAATTGTTGTGTTTACTTTAGATTTTTTACTGTAACGGGCTTAAATTTCAGTTTAGCAAAAAAAAATTATAAAACATATTTTTGTAGAAAAGAGTTTACTGAATAAATGTATATTTTTCATTAAAATTTTGGTAAATATTTGACGAAATTACACAATGTTCAAAATGATTCGATTTTGGAAGGTGAAGAGATGGTATTTTACATTCTTTATTTTACTTTCTTTTTCGTGACGCCACACACCCATTATTATATTTCATTTGCAGCTGTAAGCAAGTAAATGAAGGAATTTCTTTTCTGTACAACATTTTTTGAACAATTCTGTACGTGCCGTAAGAGGGAAGCCGTTACAAATCCTGTGCAACCTTGTAAAGCGATGACTCTGTGATAGTAAACCCCTCTGAACAGTAAAATAAACTCTTCTAACATTATCAAGGGCAAATTCTGTAACAGAATCGTCATAGCTTCAACACAAACTAAAGAACATGGATGTATGTTGACTTACACACGAGCTGGACGGATTTCCATTCAAAACAAACAATTCCCAAACCATCAATGCTACCTACACACTATAGAGGGAATAAAAATTTTCCCTTTTGTGATATTCTATTTCTGTAAACGCTATTAGATGCGTTAAAGAATTCCCTACTAGAAAAGAACAATATTTACCGGTTTCCGATGATAAAATAGTATTAGCCGAGACAAAGAAAGAACTAGAGGATGTCTTAAATGGAATGGATGAGATCTTGAGAAAGGATTACTTCATGAAAATTAATAAGAACAAAACAAAAGTGTTGTGCAGCAGCAAGAGTGGTTTAGAAGAGATGGGAAATGTAAAAGTAGGCAACAAAAACTTACAGGAACTTGGGGAATTCTGCTATCTAGGGAGTAAAATAACAAAGGATGGTAGAAGCACAAGTGATATCAAAAGTAGAATTGCTCAAGCTAGAAAAGCCTTTGAAATAAAAAACAGCTTACTGACTACAAACATTGATTTACAGATTAGGAAAACTTTCTTAAAACATTATGTTTGGAGTGTAGCATTATATGAGAGTGAAACGTGGGTGATAGGGGCTGTAGAAAAGAAGAGGATAGAAGCTTTTGAAATGTGGTGTTATAGGAAATTGTTAAAGATTAGATGGGTGGACAAAATAAGTAATTTAGAGGTTCTTAGACGAGTGGACGAAAAAAGAAGTATACGGAAGGATCGTACCAGAAGAAGGGATAGGCTTGTGGGCCATATCTTAAGACATCCAGGTATTGGGCTATCAATAATGGAGGGTAATATTGAGGGAGTAAATTGTAGGGGGAGGCAAAGATTAGAATATATAAAGCAAATTACAAAAGATGTAGGGTGTTACAGGTATGTAGATATGAAACGACTTGCGCAAGATAGAACAGCGTGGAGAACTGCTGCAAACCAGTCGGGAGACTGATGACAAAAAAAACCTATCCAGTGAAAACTCAACATGAAAACAATACCTTCCCTATGTATTCATAAACGGCAAGAGAAAGTAAAATAATCTATAATAATGAATGTTTGAATATAACTTAGTGTTATTTTTGCTTCAGGTACCGGATGAAGAGTGTCTAAAAAAATTAAATGAAGATTTAAAGAATAACAATGTGGATTTCTACCTGTGGTTAGAACAGCCCGATAATATACATACGTGTATCGCACTAAGACCTTATCCAAAATCACAAGTAGAAGACCATTTTAAACACTTAAAATTATACAGAAATTAATAATTAAATAAATTTGCTTTTATTTATTATTTTGTAAGCCAGTATTTTGTTTTTCCTCTCAAAAACCTTGGTAAATAATCAGGTATGTAGTATAAACTGAACAAATTGTCTCTAGTCAGTTAGGCCCTTTAAATTTTTTTTGTATATTCAGTTAACTGGCCAATACAGAATTGATGGACAAAGAAAAATTTTAATATTTTGATAATTTGCCCATAACAGGTAGGTGGAGTGTTAAATTATTTGCACTTGATCGGCTGGTTCCAGGGCTACAAAAAATAGTTCTGTTTCTTATCACATGGTCAGCCAATTGTATGACTGAAGCATTCAAGAACAGAAAAGATAGAGGTGTAAAAGACATTAGTCATATCTCCTCTGAGAGTAATGAATTTTATTTTACAGCCAGAACCTGTGGTGAATGAAGTAGATGCTTTTGCTTTTTAGAGTACTGACATCCTAAGCATACTTTTCCACTCAGTGAGTAAGGCAATTGTAAACAGCTCATGCCTCGTTTTACTTAGTAAAGACTCAGGAGGTTCAAACCAGCCTTTCAGCTGATGACCTAAACAACATTTTTTGATAATAGGTTTGGTTACCGTAATAATATTAGTTCTGACCTTTTTTCTATATAAGTGATTCAAAATTCAGCTACAAATCTTTCAGGTGTGGTTGTATAGCTAAAAATCTGGTGTGAAACACTTACACAATTTTCTTTTGCCAATGTAAATATTAAACAATATAACCTATGTTTAATCATGAGTAAACAATGTAATATGATAAACATAACCTAATTTTAATCATTAGTGATTAATGCAAAATGAAAATCAACCTCTGTTGAATTTAAATATATGGAAACTCACTAATTTTGATCTTAAACTAAGCTGTACAGAAAAAAAAGTGAAATAAAAGTTTTAGGCTTTTTGATTAATTTTCTATAACTTTGATTGTATACAGGTTTGCTGTAAAATACTTACCCAGGTCAAAATCTTAAAAAAAAATTTTTTTTTTTATAAATTTTTATGACCAAAAAATAGAAAATCACTAGTTGCTGTAGGGTACTTTTTTTTTATTTATTTAACGTCGCATCAACTACAACGGTCATTAGTGACAACGTTGTGGTGTAACTTTTGTACAAAGGAGGATGAAATGATTTTTTGTAACGTATGAAAATATGCAGTGCCTGAGTGGGATTCGAACCCAGGACCGCATTATGAGAGGCGAGCACATTACCGACTACGCCAATGCGGCCGGCTTTTTTACTCTATCTTGTACAGCACAAAAAATGTAGTAAATGAATTTTATTTTTAAATGTGTGAGCCATTTTATTTCGCTCAAATAAGCAATCTACTAAGTTAACTGATTTTGATGAAATTTTAGACTTTAAAAAGAAAGACTTGAAATGACTTAAGATGTTTTTGCAGTCCACATTCTCAGCATTCGTTCACTTTAGGGTTTTTATCCTTTCTTCTGTCCACTCTGTGTTCTGTTTCTGCTCATCATGGAAACCCTATACATCCGGAACTAGTTGTCTAAATTTGGTTCATTTCTTTAAGTTTTTCAAATTATTCTGGTTTTCTCAATATCCTGTCGCCACCGGCTTGTAGTAGCACAATCTGTAGAGCTCATCATAGGACCAGCCGGAGTGGCAGGGCATCCGGCGGCGTTGTTGAAAAAGAGAATAAGATGCTTGGGGAGCCTTCGCCGCTACCTCCAAGAGGAGCAGCCGCTGGCAAGCGAAGGGGGAGGTCGTCTTTACCGTTGCCTAAATGATTAGGAACAGTCGCTGACACAGCAAGAACCTTTCACCGCTGCCTCCAAAGAGGAGCAGTTGCCGGTGAAGCAAAACGGCATCGTCTGTACCTCTGCCTAATCAAATAGGAGCAGTCGCCGACTGCTTTCACCAGCAAAAATTGGTGCTTGCTTTCAGCGAGCACCTTTCACCGCTGCCTCCAAAGAGGAGCAGTCGCCGGTAAAGCAAAGCGGGTTTGTCTGTACCTCTGCCTAATCAAATAGGAGCAGTCGCCGACGCAGCGAACACCATTCACCGCTGCCTCCGAAGAGGAACAGTCACCGGTGAAGTGAGGTGTAGTAGCGAGAAAGAATTGAATCAAAGTTGAGCTGCAATTCCTCCGTATCGACCTTCGATAACGTTAGACTCTATACTGCCTGGTCACCTTCTCAACTATCACATCCGCCGATAGGCCATACACATCCTGCCACTGGTACACGCACTGTGAGAGGTGTGACTGCTACGCTATCTATCGGCAGCAGCAACCACGTCACAGCGCCAACAGCGGGCAAAACATGTACAACGAACCGGCGTAAAAGCAGTACAGTATCAATCCTTTCTGACTTCTTTTAACCATTTTACGACACCTTAGGTCTACTGTTTAGTGTTTTAAAAATTTGTTTTTTCTACCAGTTGTCATCCATTCTAAGAGTGTCTGTAAAGTTTAGTATTTTTTTTCTTATCGTTCATTTTCCTTGTACAGTTTTTCTCATTATCGTAACCTATATTGTCCTTCTACTATTTTCAGACTTTATCTTGAGAAGGATTTTTTTCTGCTTCTCTTATAGCTTCCCGGTCATTCAAAGGAATTCACTCGCATACAGATACACGGTGATTCACGAACATATGCAGAAACTTTGGGAGCTCATTGTACATGTAAAAATAATGAAAAAATGTTTATATAAACATGGGTTCGGAAATGCTTTATTTATTTATTTTTTTTGCGCCCTGGAGACTCGAGGAGGAGTATAGGACATGTCGTCAGATATAACACCTGAAATACATATAAGAATCACACAATGTATCACTACTATCAAGAAAGAAATTCTTTTACGCTATAAAAAGTTTCACCGATCAAGTAATTTTTCAGATTTTTTTTAAAGGAATTCAAATCCTCACAACATTTGAAAAATTGGGGTAATTTATTCATGAATTTTCTCCCTGCATAAGTAGGTTTTTGTTCAAACAATTTTGTGGAGTGATTAGCCACATAATAATCATTCCTGTTTCTCGTGTTATGATTGTGAACATTGAAATTCTGCATAAAATTATTGTGCCTAACATACATAATCACCTCAAAAATGTAGAGGGAGGGAACTGTAAGCAATTTAAGCTCCTTAAATAATGGGCTGCATGAGGTTAGCTGGTTACCTCCCACCATACACCTAATAGCTTTCTTTTGAATTTTAAAAACCCTATTCATATTACCCATGCTAGAATTACCCCATACTAAAATACCATAACGGATATAAGACAGAATGAGGCCATGATAAGCTGCCATTAGTAATTTTTTATCATTTAATCGGCAATTTGTTTTAGTGCAAATACCCCAGATAATATTTTACTACAAACTTGATTGGTATAGAAGTCCCAAGACAAAGATCTATCTAGAGATACGCCCAGGAACTTCACTGTTTCTACGTGCTCTAAACTATTATTATGAATAAATACATCCACTTCTCTACTTCCTTTAACGTTATGTTTATTTTTAAACTGCAAGTTAGCGAGTTACGGCTAGAATTATAAAATACGGCTAGAAAATAATTCTGGTAAGGTAGATTAAGGGGCGAATTCAATCGTTTCTTATGCTTTTGACCTGATAAATTGAATAAAATAAGCATACTATAGTTGCACTGGAAATTTTTTATACATTTATATAATAACTATACAATTTACAAGAAAAATTATTTACAAATCCAAAACATGGATTCTTTTTAGGCGTCTGGTTGTCTAACTTTATCCAGGAGGTTAATTCCTAAAATGTTTTTATGACAATTTAGACATCATTGAATATAGAATTTAGAAACAATTGAATTTGCCCCTTAATCTATCTTACCAGAATTTCAGGAAGACCTCATTTCACCTGGTGAGCTGAAATCCGGGCGAAAACTTTCGCTAGCTGTAACTCGGTAACGAAGCATTTCCGAACCCATGTTTATTTAAAATTTTTTCATTATTTTTACATGTACAGTACAATGAGCTCCCAAAGTTTCTGCATATCTTCGTGAATCAACCTGTATACAGGTTTTATCACGGTATTATGTCACAATAAAAAACCCAAATGTTTAAATTAAAAAATTCTTAACAAAAATACGAGTATATTATCAAAAACAACAACCATAAATAACAACAATATTACAATATAAAACCACAATTACAAAAATACAGATTCTTTGATTCTATTTTGGAATGTTACAAAACCATTCTATATGGGTATTTTACAACAAACAAAACATGATACATTTGGTGTGTTAGTAAAAATAATCATTCATAAAAATATAATTATATTCAATTACTGACAACCCATTCACATAACGTGCATAAATAATTTATTCTATTTACAGACCATATGTACAGTACTACTGTGCATTGAAGTACAGTTGATTCTAACAGATGGTTCAGTTTCGACGGGCTGTATTTCCTAAATTAATCATCCTTATCAAAATGATCAATCATTGATTTATGTTCAATCATAATAAACAATGCAACATTAAAAACAACCTAATTTTAATCATGAGTGAATGAGGCAAAATGAAAATTAATCTCAGTTTGAATTAAAAATACAGAAAATCAATCGACAAAAAAAAACTAAGCTCTGTTGGAGAAATTATTGAAATGTTTAAGTGTTTTTATTTACAATAACTTTGATTATATATTTATTACACATTTGTTGTAAAATGCACACTAAGGCCGCTATCTTAAAAAAAAATCAATTATTTTATAGATTTTGAAGAACAAAGTACAGAAAAATAACTGATTGAAGATAAACTCTGCTCTGTAGGAGAAAATGCTTGAATTAAAATGTTTAGGTGTGTTTATTTCCTATAACTTTGATTATATATTACACATTTGTTGAAAAATGCACACTAAGGCCACATCTTAAAAAAATCCAATCATTTTACACATTTTGATGAACAAAATACAAAAAAAATCACCGATTGAAAATATGCTCTGTAGGAAAACATTTTTGAAAAGCTGTTGATTTGTTAATTAACTACAACTTAATAATACACACTTTTGCTGCAATTTTAAAAAAAAAATTATGAGAGCACAACCTCTCCAAGAAGTTCAGTTAACTTGGCTTCATGAGGTATTGATTGGTCCACGCATTTAGAATAGATGAGGGAGGGAGGCTCACTTGCCTCGTTTAGCTTGAGTACCAGCAATAAACCAATTGGATAAGAGAAGTATTGGACACCCACAAAGAAGAAGGTTTCCATAACATGACACATTGCCCAATTTATGAAGTGAAGAAAAAAAAATTATTTAAATGCAGTTTCCAGAAATAGCCATTAAACTAACCATCAGAAAAATTATATCATGCTTAATTTTTTTTAACCCACCGGGTTGGTCTAGAGGTAAAATCGTCGCCAAAATCAGCTGTTTAACAGCTGATTTTTGGAGATGAAGGTTCCGGGTTCAAATCCTAGTAAAGGTAGTTACTTATATACGGATTTGAATACTAGACAGTTGTTACCGGTGTACTTTGACGGTTGGGGTTCAATTAACCATACTCTCTCAGGAATAGTCGGCCTAAGTCTGTACAAGACTACACCTCATTTACACGTCATACATATCATCCTCATCTCATTGGGTCATGGGGTTGCTTATTGTTCTCAATTGAACAGATTGCAACGTACACATATTAAGAATTCAAAAAAAAAAAGTTTAATTTTTTAAAACGTTATTTTCATCGGTGATCATTTTTAAAATTGTCATTTATCATTATCCTATGTCCATCAATCACATTCAGATGTCAGAAACTACAAGAGATAGCAACAAACCGTTTTTGGATTCGTAATCTACATAAAAAGTTATGGGCCTGGATTACGTTAGAAGTTCCAGTTTCGACCGGAAATGGATCACAACCAGAAGTCAAGAAATTAAAATTGGAATTTTGAAACAAAAAGCTTCATTGATTCCTGCTTAAGAGTAGGCCTAGATATATAAATAACTAACGGTTTTGGCATAAGTCAAAGGTAAGCCTTTTTAAAAATTGCCACCAGCCATAAGACATGAAAGGGATGTTTTTGGCCTAAAATATTGTAACTCTAAAAATTGTAACCCTTTATCAAGATATTATATACATGTTTGTTGTTTTTACTATTACCTTTGTAATAGTAATAGTTTTTGTTTTAAATAGTTTTTGTTGTGCCGGCCGCATTGGCGAAGTTGGTAACGTGCTCGCCTCTCATCATGCGGTCTTGGGTTCGAATCCCATT
The DNA here is from genome assembly GCA_035578175.1 of Catonia carolina. Classification (NCBI taxonomy): domain Eukaryota; kingdom Metazoa; phylum Arthropoda; class Insecta; order Hemiptera; family Achilidae; genus Catonia; species Catonia carolina. The sequence goes on from JAQMRL010000004.1 coordinate 10,859,936, forward strand.
CAGGCACGGCATTTTTTCATACGTTACAAAAAAATCATTTCATCATTCACCGTCTGCATTAGCAGTAATTGCAGAACAGTCGGACGTTAAACAAAAAAGAAAAAAAAAAATTACCTTTGTAATTTTATGTAAAAAGTAAAACCTGAATCAAAAATAATGAATGATTATTAACTGAACTATACCTGTGAGAGTTCTGTTTGTTTATACGATAACAATTTTTATAATGAACTTATACAACCGTATTACCCTGCATGGTTAAGTATAATAAATACAATAATACTATATCCACACAATTAATGCACATATTTATCACAAAAACCAAATTACATGAAATTATTATAAAAATTAACATATTACATAAAATAAATTTACAAAACAAATATTACCTAATTTTTAAATCTATTTGTACTAGTCAGCTTAACTACAATATTTAAATATATAATGATATTTGGCAAGAATGGTATTTACTATTTTTATATTATACCATTGTAAGGTACAAATACCTTAACAATTTATATTACTTGAGGGTGAATCAAATAAAAAAAAACTGGAATTTTGTTCATACCAAAAGTGGAACGCGGCTTCTTAGATTCACGGGTGGGGATGCTTAGAAGACATTCCACTACTAGAGAATGTCGCATTACCGCTTCTTTAGTAACTATCACGATGTCTGAGCAACAAGTATTGCCATCCATTGCACAAAGAATTATAATTTAATTTCTAACAAAAGAGGGTGTAAAACCATCAGAAATTTTGAGGAGGCTTAAGGCACAGTTCGGGGATAATACCTTTGTTTTTTTTTATCCGAGGCAGCGAGAAAAACTCATGTTCACTCCTTCTTGATTGGGGAAGTAGTGTTGGACTCAATTGAGGCGTCCTCGTCCAGCCCCAAGGAGGCCGCAACCGCCTTACCAACCAAAAACCTGCCACCTGGCCACTTGATCCGACATCAGCAAACAACCCTCCACCTCCCTCAGAACTGGTTATATAATACGTAAAGGGAAATGTCCGGTTAAAACATTTACATACTGTCAGCGGGGTAAGAAGGGAACCGTAGCCTAATTCCCCTCTCGCTGTCACTGACCAACACTCGCGCTCTCACATTTATTCATCTCTTTCATCACCAGCTCAGGTAATTAGTGTGCCTACCTTACCTTCTGAGATCGGGACAGGATTGATTCACTGTGGGAGAGGGAGACCCCGCTGATCTCCAAATCTGGTCTCCTCCCGACCACCCTCTCCGTAAACTGAGCAACCAACTTCCAGTTCACCTCATCCCGCAGCATCGCTGCCCCTACTCTCTCTGGAATCCACTGTGCAACGCCTATCTTCTCAGATGTCTCCATTCTGTCGAGGCCAAAATAGAGACATCTTTCAAAAATATGCACAATGGACTCCTCCTCTTCACTGTCGCACAGATGACATTTCGGTTCTTCATTAAGTTTGAACCTCGTCAAATATGCCCCAAAGCAACCATGTCCTGGTTTAAGGGGATAATACCCTTAAAAAGACATTAGTGTATTCATGGCACAAACAATTTTTTGAAGGGTGAGAAGTCGTAGAAATGAAGATCACCAATGATGACCGAGACCTAGCGTCACAGAGAACATTCGTACTGTTGGTAAACTTCTTGAGGATGACCGAAGATTGACCGTAGCTGATATAGCTTCTGAGGTGGGAATCAGCTTTGGCAGTGCCCAGATCAATGAGACATTGGGTTTCAGAAAAGAAGTTATCCTGCTTCAAGACAATTCTTGACCCTATACAGCTGTACAGCGTCACTAACTCAGGAAAAAATTTCAGAAATGTCCAGGACTAAACTGGAATACTCTCCATACAGTCCACATGTATCGCCTTGAAATTACCACCTTCTTTTGACCCTAGAAAAATGCTCTTAGAGGTAAACATTTTGATGACGTTATAATTGAAGCTTTCGTGCACAATACTGGCTCATGCAACCATCTTCGTTTTACGATGACGAGATAACAAAATTATCCAACCGTTGGGAAAAAATGTATCAAGAATTGGGAGATTACGTAGAAAAAATACTGTAGGTATGTCTTTAGATTTTTATCACATCTCAATAAATTTTAAAACCATAATTCCATTTTACATTTGATTCACCCTCATAGTAATTCTTAATTACTATAATTTCCAGTATTTAGGTAAAAATCCAACCAAAAGTTATGAGAGAAAGACCCATAGTTAAAATAAGTTACATTAGTATAATAATTAGACACATAGTTGACAACCAGCACAGACTTTTACCAAGAGAACAAATTTATAAAGAAATAGAACCAATCACAGATGCAATGCGCAAAAAGAGACTTTCTTTCTTTTCGTATATCCTCAGAACTCCAGAAAACCGATTATTAAGAAAAATTGTAGAAAAATTCATGTGTGCAAAAACAGAAGGAGCTACAGTTCCTTGGCTTGAAGAAATCAAAAAAGACAGAACAGAATTAAATCTAACAATTGCTGATGTCAAAGATCGCACACCAGTTTACAAAGAAACAATTAATGACAGAAACAAAATTTTATCAGTAAGAACAATTAAACGAAAAGAACAGGTTTGTTCAGACGAATTGAGAAAAGCAAGATCCGACAGAATGAAAAAGTATTGGCAAGAAAGAAATGAAAAAGAAATAAACTGCTGAAGAAAAAGAACTAACCAAAGAGATAAAGTGATCCTTTGTGGTCATAAAAAAAAAAACATTAGACAATAGATCGTAAATATAGCCAACTGTCAATCATCTGGGACGGGGTATATTCTTTAGGTGGATGTGAGTTTCCCCCATCTATGTTTTTTAATCTTTCTTTTGCCTGCCAACCTTCAATTGATTGTCAAGGTGGTTCTCCTTCCTTTTTGGTCATCCAAGTTGTTTGAACGGTTTAGGTATGGTTGGAGGTTGGTCGACCAGAGGTTTCTTCAATGTTTTCCAATGATGCTATTTAGGTATGTTCCATTTGGGATTCAGCTTAAACCCTTTCAACCCCAACGTCCGGTTAAATGGACGTTTAGAAAATCTTCATTTAAGGACCACTATTTAAACATAAATATAGTCTAGCCTCTCTTAGTTTGCTCCTAATGTAAACAAATAATGACATCACTGAGCATGCGCATTATATAAAAATGTGTACACGCTGATTAAAAAGTAACAACAAAATACTTTTGAAAGTATTTTTCTAAATGAAATTGTTAGGCCTACATCATATTATGACTGATGTTTTTAGTACTTTAAGTAGTTATAATTCAAAAAATAGTTTACTTAATAGGAATACGACATCCATAAAGTCGTGGACTCTAGCGTGCACCTTGTAGTAGCTGGCTTTGGTTTGTTGACAGCAGGAGCAAACTTAGAACGGCTGAACTGTATATTGTTTTTTTTTTATACATGTAGGTGATTGGAAAGAAGTGTCTTTTAAATGATGTAAAATCGCTTTTGGAAACTCGTGATGTTTGTTTTCACAGCTGCATAGTGTGTTTGATGATCATTTTAATAAACATATTCCTATGAAAATGGATGTGCTGGTGTTAATGTTGGTGTTTATCCTACAACTTTTTTTTAAATGCAATACTTCATTGCAAAGTCAATGGTTAGTTACATTTTTCCTTTCTCTAGCCTATATGAATGTATAGGAAGGAAAGTATTGTTTTCATGTCGATTTTAACAAATCCACTCTTCACCGGATCTACACGCTTCCAGACCCCCTGAACCCAAAAAACATATTTTTAGCGATTGGTCTGTGTGTGAACAGAATATCTCAAGAACGGAACATCGTATGAACTTGAAACTTAAGTTACATACCAATACCGGACCCAACTTGAACATTTTCATTAAAATCGGTCAACCTACGTAGTAGTTTATTCGTATAATTTTTCACTTTTTTGCGATTTTCTCAAAAACTGGTTCTACAATTTTTTTTAAAATCGCCTCGATTACTTAATTTTTTACGCTCTACAAGATAGGGTAGGTGCCATGTTTGCTGAAATTCTTGGTGAGGGTGTTTTCACGTAAAAACATTGGTTTTTTAAGATTACGGCTTTAATATGCAATTTAGCGCAAAAATTTATATTATAGAAGTTGTAGAAAACTTAAAATCCTACAACTTTTATTTCAAACAATTTTTGGTATAACGCTTAGTTTAGCAGTAATTAGCGATTTTCTGTTTTTTTCTCACGAAAACGTGTGAAAAATCTATTTTTTTAAGATTTCGGCTTTAGTATGCATTTCATGACAAAATTGTATAATCAAATTTATAGGAAATTAAAAGATCTAAAACTTTTATTGATAGCATTTTTCTCTATAGAGCCTAGTTTAGTGCGAAAGAGTGATTTTCCATATTTTTAAGCCAAACTGAGGTCGATTGTCATTTTGCGTCTTTCACTGATGATTAAAATTAGGTTATGTTTATTGAGGTTAGTTTTTTGTTTATTTATAATGTTTTATTACTAATGTTAGGATTATTGTTTATTATTTGTATTGGCAAGAGAAAGTATGAGTGTATGAGTGTTTCACACCAGATTTTTTTATAACCTTTTATACTGTTTGAATGTAAAATTTTAGTAAATACTTTATTTGAGACAAGTTCTGTAGGAACAAAATTTCAATAAAAATTCATCGATAAAAAACAAATACAGAAATTTTTAGCAAAACCCTCTGAAATTCTCCCGAATTAAGGGTGGGATTTTAACACAAGTACCTAATCAAACAAGCTAGGTTTTTAGGCAAGTACCATTAAAAATTTCCTGGGATTGAAAGGGTTAAAGGCTAGATGTTTAAAAAGCAGGAGGTAGCAATCACTGTAATATCTATGTAGCATCTTAAAGTCATCCATATAAAACAGTTTTATATAATTAACTGAAGATGTAACAATCTTTTATAGACTTTAAATACTAGTTTCAAATCATACTTAATATAGGGTGATTCACAAAGATATGCAGAAACTTTAGGAGCTCATTGTACATGTAAAAATAATGAAAAAAGTTTATATAAACATGGGTCCGGAAATGCTTCGTTTCCGAGTTACGGCTAGCAAAAATTTCGCCTGGATTTCAGCTCACCAGGTGAAATGAGGTCTTCCTGGAATTCTGGTAAGGTAGATTAAGGGGCGAATTCAATCATTTCTTATGGTTTTTGATCTGATAAATTGAATAAAACAAGTCCCAGAACTGTAAGTTAAATAGTTTTTAAGAATACCAGTGTCAAATGCAAAAAATGGAGTGAAAAACACATTTTTTCATCTTTGGGCAAGAATAACTTTGTTATTTCACCAAGAAACAGTTAAAAGTTTTGAATAAAACAAGTAGAAAATTTTATTCTGAACAAACCGGTGTAAATTAAGTACACAGAAAGCGAATAGATGTTTGATTAAATGAATTTTTATTCATAAGAGTACATAGTAAAATTAACCAGAAAAACTAAGATGAAAAAACGTGGTTTTTTCACTCCATTTTTTGCATTTGACACTGGTTTTCTCAAAAACTATTTAACTTACAGTTCTGGGACCTGTTTTATACAATTTATCTGGTCAAAAATTATAAGAAACGATTGAATTCGGCCCTTAATCTACCTTACCAGAATTTCAGGAAGACCTCATTTCACCTGGTGAGATGAAATCCGGGTGAAATCTTTCGCTAGCCGTAACTCAGTAATGAAGCATTTCCGAACCCATGTTCATATAAATTTTTTTCATTATTTTTACATGTACAATGGGCTCCCAAAGTTTCTGCATATCTTCGTGAATCACCCTGTATACTGTGATGATATTAGCGGATCCACTAAAACACGTGTCTAAATAGATCATGGATATTTAGACTGGCCACACGCACGATGCAACGAGTCATTTTAGTAACAAACTGACTTTTACTAAGTATTGTACGGTTCCAAGCTCCGTGCAGTTGTAGGGTGAGGTATAAGGAATGAGTGACCCATGCTGGGAGAACGATTGTTGTATTACTCTGATACAAAACATTTGTATTCAAACTTTCCGTATTTAACATATTTTTTTGTATTTATTACATTTATTTATTTACATATTTTGATATAAATTGGTAAGTTAAATATTACGAATCCGACCAAGTTAATAACCCGGTAGGTATTTGTTAAATTAATGCGTCAGATGATAAGAATATTTTTTTAGTCTAGTTAGTACACGCTACCACTACAAATGGATCAGCTATGAAACACTACTCCCGTGGGAGTTGGCTGGTCTCCTATCGGGCGCCTCCACAGGTGGCGGATTGGGGAATGCCTTCTAGATATAGGGGGTACCGGAGAAATCAAATCTCCGGGGCGGACCAAAACCAGCAACAAAACTGCTGCATTGCAGATGAAACTCAGTGGAATTTCAAAGGCTAAGGGAAGAAAACCCTGAAAGAAAAATCACCTGGTCCTCCAGGTTGGGGGTTGGGCGAGGTGCTAATAACTCCTCCCCGGAAAAAAAACAACCTATTGTGAAGCCTCAAAATGAGCCTCGAAATTGGGACAGGAACAACGGAAATGAAAACAAACTGGCGGAGGAGGGCCCAGGAGCGCGATGTCTGGAGGCGACATGTAGAGGAGGCCAAAGTTCACCCAGGACTGTAGAGCCGAATAAAGTAAAAGTAAAGTAAGTATGAAACACTACTAACTCATTTATTCTCCCACTACTATAACAACGGATTCCTTCCAATTACACGGAGCTGGGACTCAAGCAATAGACATGGGTTGTTATGTATCAGCCAAAATCCAGGCAAGACATTCGTTTTAAGCAAAATAGTGAAGGTGTATGGAATTTTGTTTAGTCACGAGCTAGCTGGAGTCATTCAGGTTCATGCATGTGCCAGAAACATGTGATTGCCATCCAGCTACTGAAAACAGCAGCCAAACTTAATCAAGAGGTTGTAAGTTCTTAACAATGGCAACTTTTACAGGTGCCAGAAATATCTTGGAAATTAACAGCAGATGTATTCCTGAACATACTGGGAGCTTCTTACACCATACTGATTTCATTTAGAAATAGCTTTACTGAGATTCTGGCAAAATAGATCTAGTTGCATTTTATAGATGGGAACAAATAAATCTTTAGAATCAATTCTATTGGAAAAATACTTTAATATTTTAACTGACCTCTTACATCTGCTACGTATCACAGTTTTACCATTTTATTGTTTACTGTAGACACGTTTTGGTGAATCCACCATCTTCAGAGTACACAAATTTAAAAATCTAGTGTGACACACCCGCTATAGCAGATCTGACACAAACATTTTCATCAAAATCAGTCAACCAGACGTAGTAGTTTATTTGTGCAATTTTTCACTTTTTGCAATTTTCTCAAAAGCAGCTCCTATGATTTTTAAAAAAATCCCTCCTCATTTACTATATTTTTTAACAATTACAATACAGCGTATGCCCCATGTCCGCTGAAATTCTTGGGGATGCAATGCTCTTGTAGTAAAAACTTTTTTTTTAAGATTAAAGATCTTAATATGCATTTCATGGCAAAACTTTATATAATTAAAGTTGTAGGAATTAAAAAACCCACAACTTTTTTATTTCAATCTTTTTTTTCTACAGTGCAGAGCCTAGTTCAGCATAAATTCGTGATTTTACATATTTTTAAGTGCAACAAAGGTTGATTTCCGTTAAGCGTCATTCACTCACGATTAAAATTACATTATTTTTACACTGTTTACTAATGAATTAACACATAGGTTAAATATTTTATTATTAACATTAGCAAGGGAAAGTTATGAGACTGTTTCACACCAGATTTCTTGATTGGTGTACTCTGATTATGGTGGATCCACCAAAACATGTCGTAAAATATAAAATTATATAATAAAAAAGTAAAACAAGTGGTATAGTAGCCATAACCGGCCAGTAAAAATATTAAAATATTTTTACAATAGTAGATAAGCCATTATATAGCCTAACTGCCTCTCAACAATAAACTGTAAGATAAATATTTAAAAAATATATATATTTTTTTAATTTATTTATTTAACGTCGCATCAACTACAACGGTCATTAGCGACGACGTTGGGGTGTAACTTTTGTACAATGGAGGATGAAATGATTTTTTGTAACGTATGAAAATATGCCGTGCCTGAGTGGGATTTGAACCCAGGACCGCATAATGAGAGGCGAGCATGTTACCAATAAAAAAATTATTCCCTATGTTTTACCATTTTCAATAATAACATTATTGTTGTTATTATTGTTATTTTCCGCAGCTAATGAACTGTTAGAATTACTAGATGAACTGCCAGAATCACATTTATGAAAAAATTTCTTAACGGTATCGCTTAAATAACAATAAACCGGCATTTTACAATAGACACAATCACTGAACGGTTTATGTAAATATTTCATAAAATGTTCCGTGACCGATTGTAAATTTTTATAGATGAAGCATTTACATTGATCACAAAAATATAATTCTTTTTTGTCTTCTTCGGTTGATGTACCGACAGTTCTACGTTTTTGTCGATAACTTGAGAAAAATGGGTGAGCTGCATCGACTTGGATTCGTTCAATAACAGAACCTGAATACGACGGACCTGGTAATACGAGACTTGATTCAGTTGATAATGGTCGATCCGTTTTTTGAACCGATGATGTTATAATTTGACTATTATCATAGGTTTCAATGGTTTGAGTCGATATTTCTCGATATAAAACATTCGTTTCTAAATCCTTATAAAAACCTTTTACAGCTGCGTACCCATCTTCAGGAATCTCATTATTGTCTTCTTGTTTATCTCTGGAACCAGACGCAGAATTATTTTTCTCGGATGAACCATTTTCCAGTTTTGGAATTTTCTTCGGTATCATTTCCTATAGTATAATTCTTCAGATGACAATCTGTAAACAAAAATTTTTCTTTATAAATGATTCTAAATATAATATAATCATTCCTAGGACACCTACTCAGAACAGGAAACTCCAGACTTGTGAACCGGCTGATCAACCATTTTTGGAATAAGGCTTTTGAAAGTATTTTGTTGTAACGTTTTAATCAGCGTGTACACATTTTGATATAATGTGCATGCTCAGTGATGTTATTATTTGTTTACATTAGGAGCAGACTAAGAGAGGCTGGACTTTACACAGTTGCATGTTTTTAGAAATGTACGTACTACGCTAGCAGCAGCGCATTGCCCGCACTGAGTCCCTCCCGGGTTCATCTCGTCATTACATATCAGTAGTTGAGAGAATGGTCCAATAGTAGGTATCCTTAGTGGGGAGGTACTGTACGCGCACCAGCTCGTGATCTCTGTCGCCTGAGGAAGTGGGGTGGGTCTCCACCCACCCCACTATTTATTTATTTATTTTTTATTTAGTAGTGTGTGAGTAAAACATTTGTCTTATCATGCAGTACAAAAACATCTCATCATCATGTATACGCATTTATAAACATGTTCATCATTTTTAACTTCTTATAAACATATTTATTGCTACAGTAAAGCGTCGATAATTCGAACGTCAAAAATCCGAACGCCATCTGAGTATTTTTTCGATATTTTGATTTGCGTGAGAAAGGTAACATGTTTTATAAACATTTCTTTTAAATACATTTTGTAAAATGTTTACACTGAGTAACATGTTTTATAACTTTTATTTTAAAACAATATATTTTGTGTAAATGAATGAGCGAGGCTTAAACAAATCACGCAATCAAAAATTTGAAAGATTTTTACGTAAGATTTTAGTGATTTTATTAGGTTTATAGTGAACCTTTTGTTTAACTGTACGTAGTTTTTTGTTTGTTTTCAATTTAATATACAGTATAATACTCTATATACAGTAAAATACAGACTGTAGTTTTATTATTTTACTCTACCTCTGCATTGCTACACACAACACACTAGGCTTACAGGTTTGTTCATTAAACGCAACTGAATATAGTAAGTACAGAGAAGTGTTTGTTTTTATTTATTCCAACCTTTTTAAAATGCTTAACTATGGGCCTAAGCGGTATTTCTAGGGTTTTTTCAAAAATGTGAACAAATTGGTAGGTAATCCGAACTACCAATGGTCCCAATTGCTTCGGATTTTCAACTCTTGACTGTACATATTTATTTATAATAGGCCTATGTATTATTGTTTTTCACAAAGGACACATGTGTCACAATATACAGTTATACATTTGTGCTTGTGCATCGCGGATGTGTTTTAACTAAAGTGATTTTTATTTTAAAATTGAAAGTACATTAATGTGCCATGTTCTTTGTTTTGTGTGTTTCGTGTTATCTAATTTTTAACGTGTATTTATTGTACGTTTTGTTTTAGTAAAGTAATATATCTTCTTGGAAAAATAAAGCGGTGATTCATTCAAAAGGGTGACACAAATTACTGCATCAGTTACAGAAACTGTGATGAAGAATTGCATAAAGGAGCATTAACCTGCATCCTGTTAACCCTTTATAGGTCTTTGGTAAGTATACTTACCACTGGCAATAATGTCAATTTTAATTAAGAATAAGCTATGCAGTTGAACCTTATTGTCATTTTATGGTTTTATAGATGTTTGCTGGTAAGTAGGCTATCCACATTTTGAAATTAGTGCGGAACGATCATTTGCTTCGTGAGTTGCATGACTGGGGTAAGGATTCATATCAGCGTATGCTACCGTGTTGTTTTGTTGTTTCTTTTGTACAGTGCTTAGAAAATTCAAGTTTTTTACGGAAAAGCAAGCATTCATGGTAATATAAAGTTAAGATAAGCTATTCTACAAATTTTTTGGTTGTATAGTACTACAAGTTGTTTTAATAAGCATTCTTACCACTGAATATTATGCGATACCCATTTCAATAAACGTTCCTTGGTAAATGTACTTACCAGGGCTTAATATCGACAAAAAAGAAATATCTTAGTTCTGGCACTAGAAATACATTATTCAAGTCCCTACAAAGCAAAATTTAACATTTTACAACATGTATATTTTCCCCTGTAGTACTGCCCTATAAAGGGTTAAAAAATTAAAGAAAAGTAAAAGATTAACCACACTTTAGTTAAAGAGTAACTATATTATAGAATAAATTGAAATAATAAAAGAAAAGGTTGCTTTATAATGACGGGAATTTTTTTAAATGAATAGTATCATCTTTCACTACATGCCGTAGAAGAAATTCCTCACACGAATCACAAGCTGGCACGCTTACTGTAGCTGCAACCTGTTTTTCATTTCTTAAGTTTTGTGTGTTTTTAACTTATGTGACTCTCCAGTCATTTTCTACAATTTTTTGAAAATCATTTAACAAATTTTCTTAGTATAATTTATTACTACCGTTATATTTTTAAAAGATTGAATTTACAATAAACAAGGTTGGTATAAGTAGACTACCTGTGTTTGAATTACGAAGGTGCCCATAATTAAAATCTATATTACCATTTATTTTAGTAAACAACATAAACGTGGCCTGTCAATATTTCAAACATATTGGTTAAGTAGTTTGTTGTGAGGACAGTTAAAGTAAGCGCAGTTTGCTTTTTCCATTTAATTTTTTTTTGTTTGTCATTATTTAATTATAATTACATTAGTATAATGTTTACCAGATTGTTGCTGTTTACCAGCTGCTTCATCGGTGCTTATGTAGGTGCGTAATAGTACAAAAAACTCAAGCGAGTCACTAAATAACCTAATTTGATCAAAAATACCAAAATCTATTATCATTTTAAAAAATACATTAGAAACTACTGTTTTTTAAACTAAGCAAATCACATAGTTAAATGAAAAATAGAGGAATAGAGGAACTCCGTAGTGTGGTAGCGCTACCCTACAAAGCGAAAGGTCCCAGGTTTGATTCCCAGCTTAAGTTTCGAAATGTTAACACTTTAAAACCCACCATTACAGTTCCAAAACCACAATAGTCACTGATGACCAAGCTGTTGACTTGCGAAAGAAACAATTTAATACACAGAAAATAATAAATAACTACAGACAATTATACATAAAGTAGTAAACTGGTTACTTTAATACAGTTTTAAATTTTATTTATCAAATTATGTATGCAATTAGATAACAATGAAATACGCATCGGAAGAAATAAGGTGATAGGAAAGTTGCGCTCTAATAATGTGGCGCCCAAATAACAGAAATGGTAAGGTTCATTTGGCAGTTATGTGGACACACAGTTTTACAATAGTAAATCAACAGAAATCAAAATTTATAAATATATAAATGTTTTCTGTTTATAAAAACCGGCAATCATATTCCATTATTCATTTCCACACTAATAACACACCAATTAAACAGAAAGAAATCTGAAAAAGGAGTGGTGTCCACGTAATGGAAGAGCGCCTTTTTAATGTTATTAAATGTTAATTTTTCATTTTAAAATTTTATTAGTTCATTTAAAATTTCATATATTGATATCTGACCATAACAGGCAGGTGGAGTGTTAACACAATGACTAATCATGACGAGTCAGACTCGCCACCTTTTAAAAACAAAATGGCAACTTTGAAGAGCTGGACATATCACTCCTATCCCTTGCTTATCCCTTCTTTGACAATAGTTGTTAGAGGTTAGATCTCAGTAGCAGTTCAGTACTGACGTATTGTGTCCGTGTATGATTCCCGTCGATGTTGGTGAACAAACTAACAGTCACAAGTGTTAGTTACAAAATGAGTTCGGGATATAATATTCAAAACTTTCATACAAAACAATAGAAGACTTATTGTAATTTAGAGATAACAAAAAAATAGATGACAAAGATTTTGAAATCAAAATTTTCAATTTAAATAAAATCATCAAATAAAAGTGGAAATTATTTTTCTATAATATTTAAGTGTTTTTTTTGCATAGATATATGTAAAATTTAAAAAATTTGCAATTTAGAATGAACTAAATAATCGAAAATTTGTTAGTCAATGGGTAAAATTATTTGCACTCGATCTGCTAGTTCCAGAATACAAAAAAATAGTTGTGTTTCTTATCACATGGTCAGCCAATTATATGACTTAAGCATTTAAGAAGAGAACAGGTAAAGATGTAAAAGACACTAGTCAGATTTATCTCCAAGAGTAACAAATATTATCATTATACAGCCAGATCCTGTAGTGAATAAAGTGAAGGTGTATTTTGCAGAATGTAAAGTAGTTGTTTTTTAAAGGGCCCGGCATGCTGATATGCATACTTTACCACTCAGTGAGAAATGCAATGGTAAACCACCTCATTCCTCATTTTATTTAATATCACGTACAGAGGTTCAAACCAGAATTTCAGCTGATCACCTAAACAACATTACAAGGGTGGTCCCATATGTACCCGGCCTGACCTAGAGATGGCGGTAGTTGTTTGAAAGATATCATTGTATTAGAAAGTACACAATCTAAAAAGCATATGTTTTAAGTTTGAAGACACCATGTTGTTTATTATTTATTTGGCAGCCATCAATAGTGAATGCTTTCTGTGAATTTGTAAAAATGGAGAAAATTGGTCATCGTTATGTGATACAATACTTTCATTTGAAAGGCCTCAGCGCAACCAATATAAAAGCTGAACTAGATTCTACTCTGGGTGAGTCTGCTCCTTCATTTACAACAGTAAAATATTGGGTAGCAGAGTTTAAACGAGGTCGTACAAGCTGCCAAGACGAGCATCGCAGTGGTCGACCAAATGAGATGACTACTCCACAAATGGTGAAGAAAATCCACAAAGCGGTACTGGATGATCATCGACTGAAAGTACGCGAGCTAGTAGACATAGTGAGCATTTCAAAAAGTGCGGTAAATTGTATATTATCTGAAAATTTGGACAAGAGAAAGCTGTGTGCAAGATGGGTGCCGCGTTTGCTCACACTCGAGCTAAAGCAGTGTCGCAAAAATGTTTCAATTGAGGGTTTAGTGAAGTTATACAGCAACAAAGCACAATTTTTGTATCGTTTCATAACCATGGATGAAACATGGATCCATTACTTCACACCAGAGACAAAAGAACCATCAAAACAATGCACTGAAATGGGAGAACTGGCTCCAAAGAAGGCGAAGACCGTTCCAACTACAGGCAAGGTCATGGGGTCGGTTTTTTGGGATGCGTGTGGGATAATTTTCATTGACTTTCTTGAAAAAGGAAAAACTATCAACGGCGAGTATTATGCAAACTTATTGCAATTTTTGAGCGAAGATATCAATCAAAAATGACCGCATTTGGCTAAGAAGAAAGTGTTGATTCATCAAGACAATGCACCAGCTCACAAATCCGTTATTATAAAGGCCAAAATTAATGAATTAAAGTTTGAATTGCTACTTCTTGCACCCTATTCGCCAGATTTAGCCTCCTCGGATTATTTTCTCTTCTCAAACTTGAAAAAATGGCCTAGTGGTCAAAAATTTTCCAACAATGAAGAAGTGATGTCGGCAGTTAATGGCTATTTTAAGGAGCAAGACAGTTCTTATTATAAAAAGGGTATAGAACTTATTGAACATCACTGAAAAGTGTATACAGCTGAAAAAGGAGACTATGTTTAAAAATAAATATATTCTTTTCCAAAATTTTTGTGTTTTCTTTGTTGGGACGGGTTTTTTTGGGACCACCCTCGTACAAGGGCAGTCCAGAAAGTCTGTCACGTTTTGCGTTGTAGCCGCTAGGGGTGGAGCTATCGCGGCCATTTTGGTGCCGCGGCGTTTCTCCGTTCAGTGGCTATCCAGCCATGCTAGCGAGAGGTCTGTGTTGCTCTTCGTTGTTTTTCAACAACAATTTAAAATGTGTGCTGCGATTCAAAATCCCGCCAGTTGTGAAATACGGTCGGTAATTCTTCTTATCGATTTCTTGGAACGTGGCACAACAATAACCTCTGCGAGGTATTGTGAAATACTTGAAAAGTTGAGAAGAGCAATCCAAAACAAGCGCAGAGGAAAATTGACTGGAAAAATTCTCTTTTTGCAAAACAACGCCCGACAACACAAGGCAAATCGAACACAAGAAGTCCTGGATGCTTTCAAATGGGAGGTTTTCCCACATCCGCCATACAGTGCAGACCTTGCGCCCAGCGATTATCACTTGTTCCCGACAATAAAGACATGGCTTGTGACGCAGCGCTTTGACGACGACGCGGAGCTGCAGGAGGGTGTGACTAACTGGTTAAAATCACAGACGGTAGTCTTTTATGACGCCGGCATTTCAAAATTAGTTCACTGCTATGATAAGTATCTTAATTTGTTTGATGATTATGTAGAAAAATAGCATTTTAGTTGCACTTTCAAATGTATATAATAAAAATTTTTTCTTGTACTTAGTTTTTTTTTTTATATCAAAACGTGACAGACTTTCTGGACTGCCCTTGTATATTGATAACAGTTATCATTTTCATAAACGCTCTACCTAAATTATGTAAAAATATACTAGCTTTTAAGTAAAAATAAATGGTTAATTTCAGTTTTATCCCCAACATGGTTCTGTACTCCATTTAGTCAATTCGTGTTAAACTCATTTTAAAATAGATCCACCAGATAGCGTTAGTGTTATATTAAAGACGGCAAACCATTACTCCATATTTTAATACATTCGACAACAATATCAATACATTTGAAAAAATTATCAAATTATATGACTAGTTAGTCATATCCTCTTATTTCCCATGAAAAATGCAAAACCCTAGCACACTAATTCTATGGCCAGTGTAAATATGACAGTAATCTGGTTTAGAACATTTTGAAATTCTTATTTTAAGTTCTTTTTATTAAATTTTTACTAGACATTTTTATAATTTTAGTGCCTTTTTTATAGTTTTTAATATTACAGTGTACAGACATGTTTAATATAGTTAAATTTACAGACATAGTGTTTTAATAATCAAAATGTATAGTATTTCTTTAAACCACCAATAATATGGTGAACAGAAAACACTTACCAATTAAGAGTGTTTTCATGCATAAAATGCACTCTTCAGTAATTGTTACTTTCCCTTGCCTATATGAATATATAGGAAGGAAAGTATTGTTCTCATGTCGATTTTTCGAAATCGAGTTTTCACCGGATCTACACGTTTTCAGACCCCCTGAACTCAAAAAACATGTTTTTAGCAATTGGTCTGTGTGTGTGAACAGAATTTCTCAAGAATGGAACATTGTATGAACTTAAAACTTAAGTTAGATACACCGCTAGAGGACCCGACATGAACATTTTCATCAAAATCGGTCAACCGGAAGTAATAGTTTATTCATGTCATCTTTCACTTTTTTGCGATTTTCTCAAAAACGGGTCCTAAGAATTTTTTAAAAATCACCTCATTTACTAAATTTTTTATGCTCTACAAGATAGGGTAGGTGCCATGTTTGCTGAAATTTGTGACGAAGCCGTTTTCACGTAAAAAACATTTTGTTTTTAAGATTGCGGCTTTAATATGAATTTAAACGCATAAATGTATAATAAAAGTTGTAGAGAATTAAAAATCCTACAACTTTTATTTTTAACATTTTTTTGTATAACACTTAGTTAAGCAGTAATTAGCGATTTTCTGATTTTTTCTCACGAAAACATGAAATAAATCGATTTTTTTAAGGTTTCGGCCTTAGTATGCATTTTACGACAAAAGTGTATATATAATCAAATTTATAGGAAATTAAAAGATCTACAACTTTTATTTACAGCATTTTTCTCTACTGAGCCTAGTTAAGCGTGAAGTGATTTCCCGTATTTTTAAGCCAAACTGAGGTTGATTTTCATTTTGCGTCTTTCATTCATGATTAAAATTAGGTTAAGTTTATTGAGGTTAGTTTTTTGTTTATTTCTAATGTTTTAATACTAATGTTAGGTTACATTGTTCAATATTTGCATTGGCAAGAGAAAGTTGTGTGTTTCACACCAATTTCTTTATACAAACAAAACAAAATACTTAAAAATACAAACATAGTAATTGACTACTATAATGGTTTTCACGGTTGATGAATTCTGCTGTTTCACGCGTTTAGAGCAATCAGAATATTTAACAGCGTTGTCAGATTGTACGAATATATCAGCCTGGCAAACATTACGCACGCATACGCATAAGAGCCACAGTAGTTCACTCATGTCTTGCATCTCATACTGAACACACCAATTTTTTGAACACACATTTTTGAGGTAAATGATAAAAAATTACTAATGGCAGCTTATCATGGCCTCATTCTGTCTCATATCCGTTATTAGTATGGGGTAATTCTAGCATGGGTAATATGAATAGGGTTTTTAAAATTCAAAAGAAAGCTATTAGGTGTATGGTGGGAGCTAACCAACTAACCTCTTGCAGGCCATTATTTAAGGAGCTTAAATTGCTTACAGTTCCCTCCCTCTACATTTTTGAGGTGATTATGTATGTTAGGCAAAATAATTTTATGCAGAATTTCAATGTTCACAATCATAACACGAGAAACAGGAATGATTATTATGTGGCTAATCACTCCACAAAATTGTTTGAACAAAAACCTACTTATACAAGGAGAAAATTCATGAATAAATTAACCTAATTTTTAAAGTGTTGTGAGGATTTGAATTCCTTTAAAAAAAAATCTGAAAAAGTACTTGATCGGTGAAACTTTTTATAGTGTACAAGAATTTCTTTCTTGATAGTAGTGATACATTGTGTGATTCTTATATGTATTTCAGGTGTTATATCTGACGACATGTCCTATACTCCTCCTGGAGTCTCCAGGGCGCAAAAAAAAAATTATAGAGCGCACAACATGCAATACTTAATAATACAATCAGCTAGTTGTATGTTCATAGGTTATAATTGTTATTGAAAGACCAAAAAAATGGCTGACAAAATATATAACAGAGCTATGAGAACAAGTACAGTGTGAAGTCGATTATCCGGACCAATCGGGGATTTGATCGTACGGTAAATTGATTTGTCCGGATAACAGATTTTCCGAACTTATTTTACGTTATAGAAGCTAGAACTGAAAACTTTGCTATAATACTGTACGTACACGACACTATTATACTTGTAACTTAATTTTTATTAAACACACAAATTTAAAAACACATAAATGTTATGTACTCATACAATTCACTATATCGTACTTTACAAAATAAATGAACATGTAGTACTACTATAAGTTAAAAATACTAAAAATCATAATTATACGAGGTAGGGTCAAAAAGTTCCCGGAATTGGTTATTAAAAATTTATTAAAAATATTTATAACATTCTTACATTATTTCCCTTCAAAATACTCTCCTCCTGCATCTACACATTTATTCCACCGTTCATATAATTGTTGGAAACACTCTTGAAAGCCGTTTTTTGAAAGTTCCTTCAGCCGCTCCGTCGCATTTTCAATCACCTCTGACGAATCAGCAAAACGATGTCCCTTCAATGCCATTTTTAACCTTGGAAACAGGTAGAAATCTGGTGGTGCGAGATCGGGAGAATATGGAGGATGTTCCAGAGTGGTAACATTATTCTTGGCAAGGTATTGTTTCACCATTAGGGATCGATGTGCTGGGGCATTGTCGTGCAACAAATACCAGTCATTCTCTGCCCATTTTTCAGGTCGTTTTCGTCGAATTGCATCTCGTAGCCGTTTTAAGATCTCTGTGTACAATTCTTTATTTACTGTTCTTCCTTCAGGAATAAATTCATAATGAATCACTCCACGGTAATCAAAAAACACCTCCAACATCACCTTACCCCCGGCTTCTGTCCAAGCGAAATTTTTGTTTTCTTGGTGAAGTTTTTGACTTCCATTCAGCGGACTGCCGTTTTGTCTGAGGGTCGTAAAGAAAGCACCATGTCTCATCACCTGTAACAATTTTGCGCAGGAAGCTGTCATCTGCATCAGCCATTTCAATCAAGTCCCTGGACATGGTCACTCTCATTTCCTTTTGCTCAGGGGATAACATTTTTGGAACAATGTGCAAGCAAACACGGTGCATGTTCAAGTCATTATGAAGAATGCTGTGAACACTCCCATGTGAAATACCAACTTCAGAGGCAATAGTATTGATGGTTGTTCGCCTGTCCGCACGCACAATTTGTCGAACGCGCTCAACATTGTCGTCTGTAGTGGAAGTGGAAGGCCGCCCAGTCCGAACGTCATCTTCGATTGTTGTGCGACCGTCGCGAAAACGCTTATGCCACTCGTAAACTGCTGTTTTCTTCATCGCAGAATTTCCGTATGCTTTTTTTAGCATCTCAAGAGTCTCCGAGGGTGATTTCTCCAGCAACACACAGAATTTAATATTGCCACGCTGCTCTAATGACGACATTGCACAATCCGACGAAAGACAGAAACTACGATCTACAATATTAAACACCGAACGCACGGAACCAACTACAACTGCCTGCTAACCTCAAAAGCACATTCACTACCAGTTATGCCAACCTCACAAACAAAAATTTCCCTTTCAGCTTACAAATACGTGACTGTAAGCGACCATTCCGGGAAATTTTTGACCCTACCTCGTATTCAGTATAAATGTGTTACACAAAATTAGTTTTCAAAAAAAATCTGAAATATTCCTTTGTTTACGGGAAGCCTCTTGCTAGCAGTCAAATCTCGAAGTAGTTTTAAAATTAAAACTGTAGCGGAATCACATTCTGGTTGCTGTTCCAGCCATTTCATTCCATTTTCTGTGTATTAAACAAAGCATTTATACATTATCACATATAATGTTTTAATACGATAACGGTGTTTTAAATTTGTATGTCTACATAATTCAGAAATAAATTAGTACATACATAAATGTACAAAGTACAAACGTACAGTATTTTACAAATTTTTCCTGAAGGGTATCCGGATAACCGGTCGTCCGGTTGATAGACATTCGGATAATCGACTTCTTACTGTATTGACGTTGGTGGGAAGTCATTGGCTAGCTATGAAGTGGTTAGGGGGCAATGCCTACATTCAGAGCTCATAAACTTTGAAAAATAGTATAAACAACATAGAAATTCACTATTACACATATATACAGGCCTTCAAAGTTATGTAAGCGTATGCGCAGTAGACGGATTTGGTCGAGGTACGATGAAGGGAGAAATAATGGTGTGAGTAGTACAGCAGTGCAGGGGGGAATTTACAGCCGACTCGGTGGAATGCATAACGTACCGTACGTTTATATGGTCTAGTCCTACAGGAGCCTCTTTTTCCTAAAAGAGCGACATCCAACATGATGGAAGGGTTGACGTTTCCATGGGGGCTTTTCACAAATGTCCACCGACCACAGACAATAAGACAAAATAGTCAACCGTTCCAGCTACGATCTGTTCTCTGCGACAGCTTCATCTACTGAAGCTGTCGCAGAGAACAGATCGTAGCTGGAACGGTGAGACAATTCACGCATGCATCGAACATATGTCATCCCTTCTACAGCCGGCAGTATTCTCCCCACTCACTTTCATTTCTGCGCGAACTACGCTAACAAAACATTGACAGACAGTACATTGGTGTCCATTAGGTTAATGAGCACTGAAAATAATGTTTCACACATTCTTGTTTGCCAGACAGAATTTGCAACAATTGCTTGCATGCATGTACACACGATTTTTCTGTGAACACTCACACTTGAAACAGTGAGACTTTTACTCCCGCCTGTAAGCGATTGTTTACTGCTGCTGGAAACAAGCTTTGTACGTGATCGCATCCTTATATCATAAATTGTTTATTTATTAAACTCTTTTATAATTTTTTCTCTCAGCTCTTGTCTACACTTTTTTGCAATTCTATAACTTATATCATTTAATTGTTTAAAATAAGGCATCATTTGCCAGTTGATCTATCATAATCCCTAAGGCTATCCAGCAGATCTAGTTTAAAACAGGTTTGACATGAATTGACTTGACAAGAGTTTGGAATTCTGTTGGGGATAAAACGGAATTAAATCAAATAAATTTAGAATGATACCCTTTAACAGTTTGAGAAAATGTATCTTAAAATCTTATATTTTAACATTAGATAAATGGAGATATCTTATTCTCCTTAAAAATTATTTAATCCCCTCCCTAACCTAACTTAAAATTACTCCAACACAAAAACTGAAAAAAAAACAATGAAAAAATTTATTTTATACACATATTTAGCTATAATATACAAAAAAAACAATATTACTCCATGACCTTGTAAAATAACCTTAGTTTTAACAGAACAACAAATAACAAAAATTATTTTTTAGAAGATTTTTTTATACCGCCGCCCCCACCTAAAGGTCCTTTTTTTGAAGCTTTCTCTTTAGCATCAGCTAAAGCTTTTTTTTCTTCCTTTAATTTACCTTTTCTAGCCACATCTTCAGGTGCTACTTCATTACTGACTTTTTTTGCTGATTTTAATGGTTTCTTTTTACCACCCTCACGTCCGGACATTTTAAATTATATTATTTAAATTAACACAGAGATTTTTAAACAAAAATAGATAAACGATAGTATCTTCTATTGAGTAAACAATACGATGGATCAATAATATAGTAAACGTTCAAACCATTTTACAAACATCAATCAACACGTAACAAAATGAATTAACTTTTAGGATTTTTAACAAATTTAACTTTAATTTAATTATAATTTGAATTTCGACACTTTGAAATTTAAGAAACCATATTTACCTTAAATAGTGATTGTTGAACTATAACCTGAAGAAATTAAGAAAGAGGTTATGTATCACGAAAGTTCATTGTTTGACGATATACAATTGAGTATCGATCAATCAATAACATTCGAGTATTATGCAGGAATCGATTGGTGTTACGCGGAAAACAAATTCGCTGTTTACAAACGTTGAAAAATGTTTTTGAAATATTTACTATAATCTGATGTGAAACACTCACATGATGTTCTCTTACCAATGTAAATAATGAAAAATATAACCTATGTCTAATCATTAGTAAACGTAAAATGAAAAACAACCGAAATTTAATCTTGAGTATATGACGAAAAATGAAAAATCACCACCGTAGAACTTAAAAATACGAAAAATTACTATTTGACGCTAAATTAGGCTCTGTAGAAGAAACTACTCGAAATAAAAGTTGCAGATTATTAAATTTTCTACAACTTTGATTTATAAATTCTTGTCGTAGTATGCATACTAAGACCGGAATCTTAAAACAACCCAATTTGCTTTAAGTACCGATTTTTATAAAAAAAAAATACAGAAAACTACTGATTGACGCTAAACTAAATGTTGAAAAAACGAATGTTTGAAATAAGAATTGTAGATTTTTAATGTTTTACAACTTTGATTACATACATTTTTGCCCTAGAACGCATACTAAGGCCCCAAACTTGAAAAAAAACATTTTCGTACGAGGCCCCCCAAAAAATTCATCTAACATGGTGCCTACCCCATCATGTAGTACATAAAAAATGTATTAAATAGGGTGATTTAAAAAGAAAGAATCGTAGGAACCGTTTTTGAGCAAATCGCAAAAACATTTGTATATTCGCACAATAAACGACTACTTCCGATTAATCGATTTTGATAAAAATATATGTGTTGGGTCCCCTAGTTTCACCTAACTTAAATATAAGTCGTTTAAACTTTGTTTAAGCAGGTCTGTTCTTGAGATATTTTTTCTCACATTTTTTTGGGTTCAGGGGGTCTGAAAACGTATAGATTCGGTGAAAACTCGATTTCTTAAAATCGACATGAAAAAAATACTTTCCTTCCTATATAGACTATTCATACAGGCAAGAGAAAGTAAAAATGTGTTTATATACGCATGCGATGTCTTTAATTGATGTTTTTAGTTGCGCTAATAGCAATAATGATTCCCATAAGATCCATTGTGTCAACAGAACGTGTAAACGACTATAGTGTCTTTTACACCTCCATAGGCCTACTGCCCGGCCGGTAGCTGTGCACATAGCGTGGGAGAGAGATAGAAATACAGGGTGATTCACAAAGATATGCAGAAACTTTGGAAGCCCATTGTACATGTAAAAATAATGAAAAAAGTTTATATTAACATGGGTCCGGAAATGCTTCGTTACCGAGTTACGGCTAGCGAAAGATTTCGCCTGGATTTCGGCTCACCAGGTGAAATGAGGTCTTTCTGAAATTCTTGTAAGGTAGATTAACGGGCGAATTCAATCGTTTCTTATGGTTTTTGACCTGATAAATTGAATATAATAGGTCCCAGAACTGTAAGTTAATTAGTTTCTGTAAAAACCAGTGTCAAATGCAAAAAATTAAGTGAAAAAACACATTTTTGTATCTTTGGGTAAAAATAACTTCGTTATTTCACCAAAAAACAGATAAAAATTTTAAATAAAATTAGTAGAAAATTTTATTCTGAACGAAACGGTGTAAATAAAGTACACAGGAAGCGAATAGATGTTTGATTAAATGAATTTTTATTCATAACAGTATTTGGTTGAATAGGTTGAGATTAATGTTTTCCCGGTTAATGTTACTTTGTACTGTTATGAATAAAAATTAATTTCATCGCACATCTATTCGCTTTCTGTTTACTTTAATTAGCCTACACCGTTTTTTCCGAATAAATTTTTTTACTAGTTTTATATACAATTTTTATCTGTTTCTTGGTGATAAAACAAAGTTATTAATGCCCAAAGATGAAAAAATGTTTTTTTTCATTCCATTTTTTGCATTTGACACTGGTTTTCTCAGAAACCTTACCTTACCTTACCTTACCTTACAGTTCTGGGACCTGTTTTATTCAATTTATCAGGTCAAAACCCATAAGAAACGATTGAGATCGCCCGTTAATCTACCTTACAAGAATTTCAAGAAGACCTCATTTCACCTGGTGAGCTGAAATCCGGGCGAAAGTTTCGCTAGCCGTAACTCGGAAACGAAACATTTCCGGACCCATGTTTATATAAACTTTTTTCATTATTTTTACATGTACAATGAGCTCCTAAAGTTTCTGCATATCTTCGTGAATCACCCTGTATAGGACGGCGATAGTTATTCCCTTTTTGAAAAACATCACGTCGCAGTGTACACAGTTTGTATTTTTATGTACCACATTTTTTTTTTTTTTTTTTTTATTGAGTGATGATGCCTACTTAAGCCATGGACTTGTGCGTAGGTAATGATATGTGGTGATATACAGATGAAAAAAATGCCAGACCTGACCGGGAATCGAACCCGGGACCCCGGCATAGTAGCCAGTTGCGCTGACCACTACACCACGGGCCGGCCATTGTATACAAATTGTACGCAGTCTAAATGTAGCCCAATTTAATCATCATGCTGAATCACCATAGAATGAGGCGACACAATTTCAGGAGATTTTCAGAATTCAGGAGTTTGGCTCCTTGGTTTATTGTAAGTTTCAAGCTTTTTAATTTAAAAATCCGATGATATTTAATTAGCAATAATCATGGTCATTGTTAACAGTGTGGCGACAAGATTTCATGTACGGTAGCCTATAAAGTTAGGTTATTTTCTCGATTTATTGTTAAATTTGTTTATTGTAAGTTTCAAGATTTACGTGCGCCTATAATTTATTTTAAAAATTGATGATTTTGATAAATGTGTCGTTCGTAGGTTGGTGTACAACTTTCATTTCAGAACATCGGCTTCTGATAGCCGTTACTGCGCGCAGCGCTGAAAAAAAGAATTGACTTTAAAGGTAAAAATTTAATATGTTTCTAATACATTTAGGGTAAGCAAAAATGTATGAATTAATTAATAACAAGAAAATAAAATAATATATATATATTTTTTTTAATTCATTTATTTAAACGTCGCATCAACTACAATGGTCATTAGCGACGACGTTGGGGTGTAACTTTTGTACGATGGAGGATGAAATGATTTTTTTGTAACGTATAAAAATATGCCGTGCCTGAGTGGGATTCGAACCCAGGACCGCATGATGAGAGGCGAGCACGTTACCAACTGCGCCAATGCGGCCGGCGCATTTATATAAATATAAATATTTATATTAAGTAAAAATATTCATTAAAATTTGTCCGCAAAAACGAAGCACAACTTTGTATTGTTAAAATTTCGTATAGACTATATTAAAATAAATCTATAAATGTTGCATAAAGCGAAATTATTTACCGTAAAAACATGCCTAGAAAACAGTAGTACATATTGTAATGATATCGAAAAAAGATAGTTCGCGAAGGTTCCAGAATTTCATTCATGTAATGGTACAGAGTAGATAAAAATAGTGAAAAAGGAATAAATAATAGGACATAAGTGACATATGACAATAATGACAATAAAGGCATGTCTATTCATAAAAATTATTTAATAACACAGCGCTATTGTCCCTATATAGGATAAAAGATCGGGTATTGTAAAACTGTTATAAAAGGGACCCGCAACAACTTTTATTCTATTAAGACCTATTGTTGACTTGTTTACAACGGATTTTTCTAGCACTTATTAATAAAGGGTTATTTTTTTGTACTTTATTGTTTGCATGATTTCTCTACTTTTCTCTGGAATGATCTTTATGAATGAGTATATAAAGAGACCCCCGAGGGCGGTCCAATTAGTATTCGTGTGATCTTTGTCGAGCGATTATCGGTACGTTATTTCAGGTTAACGATTCCGAGGTATTGTTATACCGTCTTTGTGAGTATTGTGTAAAGTTAATGTGCAGTTTTTGTGTATTTAGTTTCATTGTGTATATGTAATCTTATAAAAGTGATTGTAAGTAGTGCTAAGTAAGTTATTAAGTTATTTATTGTTTATTATTTATTTTAAGTAAATTAATAAGTTATTTATTGTAATAAGTCATTTTAATTAGTTATTTATTTATATTTGTAAACCTTTAAGTGTAATAAATACTCGCCACTCCAGCAGCGCTTCGCGCTGCTTCCGTGTCTCGGCCTCAGAGGGGTAGGTGGATCAGAATTCATATGTGGATCAGAACCTTTGCCACAAGGTGAATGAATGAATTAACGTTACGTACCTGTAACGTTTTGTTAATAAAAATTTGCCTAAAAAAACGTTTTGAAGGTGTAAAGATAGGAATACCTGAAAACGGCAAACCCCAAAAAACCGAACTTTGGTTTTTTTAGTTTAGTCTACTCAGCGGACCGGTGGGTTAAGGGAAACTTTGGTTATATAATGTTGAAGTACGTTTTTGTGGGGCACAAAACAGGTTCATGCATTTTGTCCCTATTATTCACCGTTAAGGAGATAAAGAAATACAACCCCTACCGCAGACTAGAGGGTTCTAATTGAAAATTTTCGGGTGATCAAATTTTTGTGTAATTTTAAACGCTAAACAACATGCCGTCAAATACTTTTTGTATTCTAAAAATGAAACATCTCATATCTTTTGGATAAGGGTAGCGACCCCCGTAAGACCCCGATTTAAAATTTGGAACATTACCCGTGATCCTACAGGTACGTGTAACTGTTTATATATATATATATATATATATATATATATATATATATATATATATATATATATAAATTTGACGAAATAACCCATTTTGAAGGTGTAAAGAAAGAACAATATGAAAACGGCAAACCCCAAAAAGCCGAAATTTTGTTTTTTTGAGTTTTCTCACCAAACCGGCAAGTTAAGGGCATAATAAATATTTGTAATTGTAAACTTTAGTGTATTAATTATTTAATAACCTAGATCCCGAAACGGACCTTAGCGATAAGTGTCACAATGTTTTCAGGTTGGTTAATAGCGCGGGATCCATGTGCACTGCACACCTGTACACCGTCCAGTATACCTCTTCTGTTACTAAATTCTTCAGTCATATAACACTGGTCTGCAAAAAAAAAAGAAAGTTTTTTCCCCTTGGACTTTAATGAGTGATCGTTATGTATCTTGACCCCCTGAATCCAAATCTGACCTCCGTTTCTCTCTATCACCCACCGTTTTTGAGAGGCGCCCCCCCCCCCCCCGAAATTCTCGAGAAAAACACCTAAAAGCGGTTATTCCTAATAAAGCGAGGGGCGGGAGCAGGTTGTAAGTACCCCCATCCTCCCCTCCATAGAAAATGTTATCTCAGTGCACGCACATTTATGCATGAAGACTGAAGGGGGAGGGGTGACATCATCGTTAGTTCAGAGGTGTAACAGGGTGGGAAGCCGGACCAAGTGATAAGCGTAGCTTAGTAAAAATTATGTTCAAGTCGTAGAAGAATTGCTATCTGTATACGAGTTGATGGGTTGCAACATGTTATTAAAATTGCACCTTTTACACGTGCATTTGGACTTTTTCCCAGAAAATTTGGGAGCAGTTTACGATGCACACGGAGAAGGTTTCATCATCACATTGCACTCTTCGTAAAACTGTTCTCTGGGAAGTGGAACTCAAGTATGTTAGCAGACTATTGCTGGTCACTCTTGTGTGAAACTCCCAGAGATCAGTACAAGAGAAAAGGTACCTCCAAATAAAACCACTCTCTTTAAGTATATGTATTCGATGACAAGTATTTTGAACTAGAAAAATTGTATAAGTAAAAATGCACAAAATGCATCAATACATCAATACTCTCTTATTGTACTCTTTCAGTGTTAGGTAAGGCTTGAAGAACCATAAAAACGTGATACAACTGCAGAATTTCATATCATAGTTACACCAGACTAATAAAAAGTTGAAATTTCCCAAATAAGGGGGAGTGGCCCGCCCCCTAAAACTGGTGGGTGATAGACCAAAACGGAGGTCAGATTCGGATTCAGGGGGTCAAAATACATTAAGATCACCTATTAAAGTTCAAGGGGAATTTTTGATGCAGACCAGTGTAATTGGCTAACCATATGATAATAAACAGAACTATTTTTGTAGCCCTGGAACTAACAGATTTAATGCAAATAATTGAAGACTCCACCTGCCTGTTATGGACAATTTGGTGTATTATCAACCCCTCTAAGTTTAAATAGGAGTACGTAATTTAATTAACTTCCTCAATATGTTGTGCGTTACCCGCGGAACAGTAATTAAAAACTAATTCAGCATGGACAAAAGAAAAAAAATGACTCATTCAAAGTAAACAATGGAATGATTGTACTGTAATTTTTATTAGACATTGGTTAATTTTTCACGATTCGTAATACTTTTGTTATTTCCTTCCAGTTGAACGATCAATTTCGCAATCGGTATTACGTACAATACAATATAACATAATAAAAAGAAATATTGATCTCATGAGAACATTGTTTACAAATTGTTCCATGAAAGAATCAGCTCGTGTTCTCACACACAATCTATTCGCTTAGTTATATACATGAATACATACATACATACACCACACGTTTACCAAAGAATCGATAAGAATCAGTGATGTAAAAAGTAGGGAATATTTATTTCCCTATGGCATTTAAAATTTCCCTTTTCTTCATGGCATTTATCTTACCCTATTAAACCACCCCTATTGTAACAATGCTATAATAAAGCAATCATGTATTGTGATTGTGAAAATATTTTATACCTCTATTTAATTAACTTTATATTACATAGCCTCCACAAGACAAACACAGTATTGTTTTTACTTTCTTGCATTCTCTGTTCAGTAAAGTTCTACAGAAGTTGATTTTTATATTGCATTATTCACTAATGATTAAAATTAAGTTAATGTTTTACATATTTTTCAATGTTTACTCATGATTTAAACATAGGTTTTATGGAGCATTTTTGACATAGGCAAGAGAATATCGTGTGATTGTTTCACACCAAATTTTTTTCATTTTTAGTTTACTTTTGTATGATATTTAATGATAGGATTATTTCACCATTATAAGTTCAGCCGCTGTGGTATTGGGCTGCTGTTTAGTAGAAATGTCTATGTAATGAAGAATTGTTGATAATGCATGAAATACCCTGGTACAGTAGTCTCTCTCTTAACTGACTCTTCTTCAACCACTTGTTGGATTAACCAACCCTTTCCAGGAAGACATGATTAGATTTGACTTTCACCGCAGGGCAACGAGGGGCCGTCGAAAAAAAATAGACATGTCACCACAGGTCTTTTGCCATAAATCCATTGTAGATTCATTGTGTATAATTTTGTGTGTACAGTTTTATACCTGTGAGTATTGCACACAATTTTTATCTGATATTTATTATGTGAGTTTTTTTTTATTTAACTTATTTATTAAGCACCTCTTCACGTTAGCAACAAAACCTTACATACAGATTTGAAAACATCACTTGTACAAAATTCCATCGAATACCTATACAAACGCTTTCACGACAAATCACACGAACTCGAGAACCCACTGGTGCATTCACTTTCCACCTTCCATTTACCTGATAATCCCCCTAGATGCCTTAAAAGATGCTGGAGTAGAGACCTGCTAATTTGATACACAAATTTCATTCTTGGGGTGGCACCAATGGGGGCCCTACCCCTCTCATGCCTATCATGTCATACATTATTATCATAATCATCACATTTGCTTGTTGTAAAATTTTACAGTTGTAAATAAAGAATTAAAGAGAAAAAAACTTATTTATTTACAATCAGCCTTTACAATGTAGCTTTAAGCATATCATTATAAAAGAACTTAACTGATGTAAGTGAAGTAGATAGCCTTTGCTCTCACTTTAACTAAATAAAATTATAAAATAAAGTTAATAACAAACCAAGAAAAGTTGCAAAGTTACCAAATTAACAATAGCAATGTAAAAGAACTTAACAATAGAGAAGTAAAAGAAAATTAAATTTTCAATTTTCAAATTTAGATTAAAAAGTAGCGATGAAGATGAATGGTGTATTTAATTTTGTGTATGGATTAAAAATGTTGGTCTAAGTCGAGGATGTAATGTCTTTTGAGGCGCTCCGTTTCCTCATTGTTGTCCAGCAAATTTAATGCTAGGTGGTTCTGGTGATCGTTTATTCTTAGCTGGTACCGGAGGCTCAGCTCTCTTATTTCTTTTGTTATGGTACGGATAAGAAGATGGTCATGTATTATGCGAGTAATAAATAAATTTATGTTTTTATAGTTTTTAAATGAGTTAGTGATTTGTTACTGCCTTTTACGAGTTGTAGTAGTACAATAATAATAGGAACTGTAATGGTTTTTACCTTTCTGAAGTTGTTTTTATGATTTTCGGTTTAACAGACTTTTAGGTTATCTGACAGCCTTGTCAGTTGAGAGAGAGACTACTGTACATAGTTTATTATGTACATAGTTTATGTACATAGTTTACATGCCGGCCGCATTGGGATAGTTTGTAAAGTGCTCGCTTCTCATCATGAGGTCTTGGGGTTGAATCCCATTCAGGCACGGCATATTTTCATACGTTACAAAAAATCATTTCATCCTTCACCATCAGTATTGGCAGTAATTGCAGAACAGTTGGACGTTAAACCAAAAAACAAAACAAAAATTATGTACACTTAGAATACTTAGTTTTTCTATTTACATATACTTTACTACCCACACATAGTTTACTATGTAAACGTAGATAATTGCATGAACTTAATTTACTATGTGTACATATTTTACTATGTGCACTTGATAACTAACTATAGGTCAATAATTTACTATTTGCACATACTTTACTAAATACACGTAGTTTATATTAGGGTATCGTTTGACCAATGATTAAATGAACTTAGATTTTAGTGTAAATTGATATCAATGCATTGTTTTCCATGAATAAATTTCTGTGATCAACACTTTTATACTCTGTCACAGAAATCTGTATTCGCAGAAAAATCCGAATATGAAAATTTGTAAAACCCAAAACGATATTTTGTAAAGAAAATAATTATATTAAAATTTTGATCACAATGACACTGCGTTCGGACTCATTTTTTAAGGAATATACGTAGATTTTGAAAATTATTATACAATTCTGATAAAAATGATTACAACTAAAATGTAGTATTTCATTCAAGCGCCTAGTAAGTGACTCACTACTGAACAATGTAGAACGCAGGTAAGGCAGGGTAAGGTAGGCGCGCGTGTGTGTTCGTGTGTGCAAGGGTCGGTTTATGATCTAGGTTCCACGGAGCTGTGGAAATAATATAATTACTGTCACCGGATGGCGATATAAAGTGGCGAGTTGAAACCTTTAATTTTTGGTGGCCCTGAAAAGGGCCGCTTAAACGATGGTCGTCTTGGAGAAGCGTCGGTCGTAGTTGTCGTGGCGGTCGGAGGCTGGGCGGTCATCTTCTTCCCTCGCAGTAGGGCGCCGATGGCTGCTTCGTCGGATCCGGTGGGCGTAACTCAGTCGAGGGACCGCTGTGGCCATCGCTCGCGTCAGCGGGCGATGACGGTCCGGTCGACGGCTTACGTTGTTGGGTCGGGGAGCGGAAGCATCATTTTCTCTCTTGCGGGGTCGTCGATAAGCCCTGGTTGGAGTCCGGTAGCGGTGTGCCGATGGTGGACGTCTTGTCTGGTGCCTGAATCGGAATTGAATCTCTTGGCTCAGTGGAGCGCTCTTAATATAGTCGCCGATAGCTCTGTCGTAGAGGCGGTTATTGGTCTTGATCTTGGTGGCAAAGGCATCTGTCGGTACACCGCCACAGGCCTACCGCCCCTTTGGAATTATTGGTGGTTCCCTCTGTCACTACGTCGAAAGCTTTGTAGCCGGCAGCACAGTACCTAATCCAAGGGGACGACGATGAAATTAAATTACTTTTATACGGATTTGAATACTAGACAAAGGTTACTGGTGAAATGGTCGGGGTTAAATTAACCATACTCTCTCAGGAATGGTTGACCTGAGTATGTACAAGAATACATGTCATACATACCATCCTCATCTTATTGGGTCATGAGGTTATTTATTCTTCTACAATTGAACAGATTACAGCGTACACAAAGTATGGATTAAAAACATTTATGCAATTCTACAAACTTTAACCCACCGGGTTAGTCTAGAGGTAAAGTCGTCGCCGCGAGTCAGTTGTTCAACAGCTGATTTTCGGAGACGAAAGTTCCTGGTTCAAATCCTAGTAAAGGTAGTTACTTTTATACAGATTTGAATACTAGACAGTTGTTACCGGTGTACTATGATGGTTGGGGTTCAATTAACAATACTTGCTCAGGAATGGTCGGCCTGGGTCTGTACAAGACTACACCTCATTTACACATCATCCT
This sequence comes from Catonia carolina, assembly GCA_035578175.1. Lineage (NCBI taxonomy): Eukaryota > Metazoa > Arthropoda > Insecta > Hemiptera > Achilidae > Catonia > Catonia carolina. Next base: position 10,891,858 of record JAQMRL010000004.1, read on the forward strand.
CATCTCATTGGGTCATGGGGTTGTTTATTGTTCTCAACTGAACAGATTGCAACGTAATACACAAATTAGAAATATAAAAAAGTTCTACAAACTTATACAACCCCTCAATCGTGAATGCAATTGTCCACAGAAGCACGTGCACAATTGTTAAGTGAATTTAAAAATACCGCTTGCAGGTTTGTTTACAGTGAAATGAATGCAAGTGAAAGTAGGGAATTTTATATACGATTATTACGATAGGAGAAATTTATGTTTTTATATTTGGTAACACTGTTAGCAGACAAGAGGCTAGTGATACAGTAAATGGCGGCATACGGCTAGTTTGTTTTGGTTTGGAGCGAGGGTGTGTGTAGCTGGTTCAGTTGCGAGACATTGGTGTGTGTTGTGTGTTCAGGTTTGGTACAGGAAGAACGAACGCTGAGGTAAAAAGGATACTCAAATAATGTCAGGTGGGTGATTGGTTGCTATCAAAAAAAAACTTACTTGATAATTTATTGAAGGTACATAAACAATAAAATTATTTTATCATTTTCTGATATTACATAACATTCATATTGTTTACTTCTTCTAGTCATTGAAATAACATGTTTATTTTTGTTTTTAAATATTTACTCCTTTTTCGCGATTTTTTAAAAATCCTTTTTCATCAAAACAATCTTTTCAGACTTAAAAAACGCTCAATTTATGTTGACATATGGACTTAATATTGGACTGTGTTAATTTATTTTATAAATCCTTAAAATTTATACTGTGCTCTGCGCACAGATTTATTCTGGCATCAGTGGGGGCGTGCCATTCATGTCGTATTATGTCAGGATTTCCCAGGGCTAGCTTAAAAGAGACCCGGAATCCCTTTATTAAGTGTTCTCAACTTAACGCAGGCCTAAATTTTCTGAGGAATAAATATATCAAAGAGTATGTTTTTTTTTTGGAAATTTTTATGAATTTTAGAAATTTTTAATGAAGTTCTTTTGAACAGTCGTTTAGGGGGGGGGGGCTGCATCTCCATAACAATGACATTTCCCTCGAGTTTAGACTCTTGAAGATTTGTTGAATATTGTCTTAATTTATTTGGACTGATAATGTAATTTGTACTGCGCTTTGCGCACCTATTTGTTGCTGACATCAGTGGGGGGCGTGCCATTTATGTCGAAGTATGTCAGGAGTTCCTAGGACTTGCTTAAAAGAGACCTTTATAAAGTATTGTCAACATAACGCAGGCCTACATTTTCTTAGGAATAAATATATCGAAGAGTTTGATTTTTTTATATTTTTCTGAATTTTAGAAATTTTTACTAGTTCCCTTCGAACAAATTTTTTTTAATCATCAGTCTCATGACTGTTTTGATGCAGTTCTCCAAGCTGCTCTGTCTTGCACAAGTCGTTTCATATCTACATACCTGTAACACCCTACATCTTTTGTAATTTGCTTTGTATATTCTAACCTTTGCCTCCCCCTACAATTCACTCCCTCAATATTACCCTCCATTATTGATAGACCAATACATGGATGTCTTAAGATATGCCCCACTAGCCTATCCCTTCTTCTGGTAAGATGTTTCCATATACTTTTTTTCATCCACTCGCCTTCTTCTTCTTCAAGTGCCGCCTCCGCGTCGGAAGTTGGCGATCATCATTGCTATTCTAACTTTCGAAACAGCTGCTCGGAACAGTGACGTGGAGTTGAGACCAAACCAATCTCTCAAATTCTTCAGCCAGGACGCTTTCCTTCTGCCCGGCCGGCGCTTTCCTGCTATCTTTCCTTCCACTATCAGCTGAAGAAGTCTGTATTTCCCGTTTCGAAGAACATGGCCGAAGTACTGCAGTTTTCGTCGCTTGATGTCGTATAGCAGTTCCATCTCCTTGCCCATCCGAGTCAGTACGTCCGTGTTTCGTACTCTGTCGGTCCACGATATACGGAGCATGCGGCGGCCACTCGCCTAAGAACCTCTTAATTACTGATATTGTCCACCCACCTAATCTTTAACATTTTCCTATTACACCATATTTCAAAAGCTTCTATCCTCTTCCTTTCTACAGCCCCTATCACGCACGTTTCACTTCCATATAATGCTACAATCCAAACAGTGTTTTAAAAATTTTTTTAATATGTAGGTCAAGTTATACGAACGGCATTCCTAAATCAATGTTATTTACTTTAAGTTTAACCTCAAAAATACGTTTGTTTTTCATAAGGTCTTGTTATTTTCTGTTGCGCTGTATGAATATGTAGGGAAGGAAAGTATTGTTTTCATGTCTATTTTTCGTTATCGAGATTTCACTGTAATTACACTTTGCTTCCCTGAACCCAAAAGAAATGTTTTTAGCGATTAGTCTGTGTATGTGTGTGTGAACAAAATATTCAAGAACGAAAGATTGTACGAAATTGAAACTTGGAATTTCAGTTAAGTACCAATAGGGAACCCGACACGAATATTTTCATCAAAATCGGTCAACCGCAAGTAGTAGTTTATTTGTGATTTTTTTAAATATAACTTTTCTTAAATCTATTGCTTCATATACTAGATTTTTTATTCTCTACAAGATAGGGTTAACGCTATGTCTGGTAAAATTCTTGGGGTGAATGCGCTCCCGTGGCAAAACCTGTTTTTTTTAAGATTGCAGCTTTAATATGCATTTTAGAGCAAAAGTGTAATAATTAAAGTTGTAGATATGTAAAAACCTACAACTTTTACTTCAAGCATGTTTTCTACAGAGGCTAGTTTAGCCTCAATTAGTGATTTTCCGAATTTTGAAGTTCTGCTGAGGATGCTTTTCATTTTGCATCAGTACTTCATGATTACAATTAGATTATGCTTTTCATTTTACATTTTTTACTAATTAATAAACATAAGTTAATTTTCATTATTTATATAAATGATAGGGAAGGAAAGGAAAAGGCAAGAGAAAGCCGTGTGAGTGTTTCATACCAGATTTTTAATGGAAGGAACTGTCGGGTAACCATAAGTGATACATTATTGTGTAGTTTTATGGCTCGAAAATTGAAGTGTCTAAAACATTTCGAATAGTTTCCAAGTTAAGAAATTAAAAATCGACTGGTTTATCGATTTTTAAAATTCTTTAGTTTTTGCTACCGAGGAAGAAAGATGAACATTTTTTATTTACGTGTCATAAATTCTGAATCTAAAAAAAGGTTGTTTTGTGTGTGCTTGCCTCATTCATAAATTTTGGGGCTATAGTAAGGATATAGAATTATTAACACTAATAATGATAATTGTCATAAATGTATTTCTATTCAATTATAAATGATGTTATTATTTAGAAGGGAGTTATTGTTGTATTGTCCTCGTATTATAGACGGGAAATTGTCCCTTAACGCCAGTGTTTCCCAGTGAAACACTCACACGACTTTCTCTTGCCTTTTCCTTTCTTTGCTTTTCCTTCCCTATCATTTATATAAATAATGAAAAATACAACTTATGTTAAAAAAAATGTAAAAAATGTAAAATGAAACGCATAATCTAATTGTAATCGTGAATTACTGATGAAAAATGAAAAGCATCCTCAGCAGAACTTAAAAATTCGGAAAATCACTAATTGAGGCTAAATTAGCCTCTGTAGAAAACATGACTGAAGTAAAAGTTGTAGGTTTTTACTTATCTACAATTTTAATTATTACACTTTTGCTCTAAAATGCATATTAAAGCTGCAATCTTAAAAAAACAACAGGTTTTGTCATGAGAGCGCATTCTCCCCAAGAATTTTACCAGACATAGCGTTAACCCTATCTTGTAGAGAATAAAAAATCTAGTATATGAAGCAATAGATTTAAGAAAAGTTATGTTAAAAAAAAATCACAAATAAACTACTAATTCCGGTTGACCGATTTAGATGAAATGTTCGCGTAAGGTCCTCTTGTGGTATGTAATTTAATTTCCAAGTTTCAACTTCTTACGCTATTCCGATCTTGAGATGTCTTTTATTTATTTATTTTTTAATTTAATTACGTTAGATTGTTTACAACTGGCCAAAGTGGCCCGATGATATAAACAATAAATATTACATACTCGTATAATAACCAGTAATTATTACAAACGAAACCACAATTGCTCAAATATACATTAATATACCTTAATCATAAACTTATATTTGTTATTACTGACTTTTTGTTATTATTATGTATTTGGTTCATAATATAAAATTGTGTATTTGTATTTTGTATAAGACGGAAATAAAAATTTTATTACTTATTATTAATAATAAAGCAAAAAAAAAAAAATCAAATGTAGAGAGAAAAATCTGGCGTGAAACACTCACACAACTTTCTCTTGCGAATGCAAATAATTAACAATAAACCTAACATTAGTAATAAAACATTAGAAATAAACAAAAAAAACCTCAATAAATATAACCTAATTTTAATCATATATGAAAGACGCAATATGAAAATCAACCTCAGTATAGCTTAAAAATACGGAAAATCACTCGTTCACGCTAAGCTAGACTTTGTAGAGAAAAATGCACTAAATAAAAGTTGTAGATCTTTGAATTTCCTATAAATTTGATATTAATACACTTTTGTCGTAAAATCCTCCTGTTTAGGTTGAGTCTTTTGCTGACCTCCCCCTTGAAGTATGATGTTTGAATTTTTTTTTATATCTGTTGGAAAACATTCACACGACTTTTTCTTGCAAATGTAAATAATTAAACTTATAACCCACGTTTGTTGTTTAGGTCATCAGCCGAAAGGCTTGTTTGAACCTCTTGAAGCTTTACTAAGTAAAACGAGGAGTGTAGTGGTTTACCATTAGTGGAAAAGTATGCTTATCAGCTTGCCAGGCTCTCCGAAAAGCATCTACTTTACACCCTGCAAATGATATCTTCACTTCATTCACCACAGGGTCTGGTTGTATAATAATGAAATTCATTACTCTCAGAGGAGATAACTGTGACTAGTGTCTTTTACAGCTCTACCTTTTCTGTTTTTAAATAAATGCTTTAATCATATAATTTGGCTGGCCATGCGATAAGAAACTGAACTATTTTTTGTAGCCCTGAAACTAGCAGATCGAGCGCAAATAATTTAACACTTCGCCTGCCTGTTATGGGCAAGTATATTGTATATAAAAATATAACACCTTAACGATACAACAATGTATCCGTAAGGGATTAAAAACGGTGTTCAACCCTGAATTCAATATTTTTTTTTTGTTTATTAAGTTCCGGATGAGGTAGACGGGCGAAACTCGCCGGAGGTGTTCCTAAATACACTACATCAGATTTTCCAAATTTTGTTTTTTTAGTTTTTATTTGTTATCGGGAACTGTACATTGTTGACAACTACCCAATTTGATCGCTGCTTTTTGCTGTATTTTTTTTTGACGTGGATTAGACATGAGTTTGGACATGAGTTTGAACAGGGACCCCCAGTAGAGTTTGTTCATGGATGGCTGTCAACTGGTCACCATACAAAGTCGCTTGCACAACCGGTGTTACTTAACAAATAATACCGATTTACTCTGCCCCTAACAGACAGGTGGAGTGTCAAATTATTTAAACTCAATCTGTTCTTTGCAGGGCTAAAATAAATAGTTCTGTTTCTTATCACATGGTCAGCCAATTAAATGACTGATTCATTTGAGAACAGAAGAGGTAGAGGTGTAAAAGACACTAATCAGAGTTATCTCCTCTGAAAGTAATGAATTTCATTATACAGCCAGACCCTGTGGTGAATGAAGTGAAGGTGTCATTTGCAGAGTGGAAAATATGTGCTTTTTAGAGGGCCCGGTATGCTGATAAGCGTACTTTTTCACTCAGTGAGGAAGGCAATGGTAAACCACCTCACTTCTCGTTTTACTTAGTAAAACCTCTACAGGTTCAAACCAGCCTTTCGGCTGATGACCTAAACAACAACAACAACAACCGATTTACTACCAGCTGACTGACTGGGCTGGCCCGAAGGCCTTCCAAATTTGAAAATCTTATTCTTCATTTATATAATTATATAACACTAATTTAACAATTATTGAAATAAAACAAAATTACACCCGGAAGAAGCCGGGATGAATATCCAATAAAATTATATTTCGAACGAGAAAATAGAAACAGTAGCTTGTAGATAAATAGAACTATCAAATAATAATAAATTAATTAGTTAATTTTTTATCGTATAATTAATAATTTTAAAAACCTTCTACTTTTTAAGTTAAACAAAAATAAATTTTGGATAGAAATTAAGATATTTAAAGTTTTTGAAATGTTAACTAGTATTGTAATTTTGTGTACTACTTAAATAATCTATGCATAGATAAAAGTACTGCTGATTTTAAAACGTGCTGTTTCAATAAACAGTTATTATTACAAATTTCTCTTTCCCGTCTATAAACCTACACTTACAGTGTACTAGCTATAGAGATACTACACTTCATTTTTATACCAATCGCAAACGAGATATTGTTTAAAACAAAACAAACAACATCTGTGTTTACAACCGCAAATGAATTTTTAACCTCATCAAACCACGCATACAATTATTTTGAGAAGAGCCGGCCGCATTGGCGCAGTTGGTAACGTGCTTCTACGCTAAAGTGGCTTCTACGCCGGGGTCCCGGATTCGATTCCCGGTCAGGTCTGGCATTTTTTTATCACTCATTTTCATATATCATCATTCTCCACCGTCTGCATTAGCAGAAATTGTGAAACAAAAAAAGCCGAAAAGCTGGTTTGATCCTCTAGAGGCTTTACTAAATAAAACGAGGAGTAAGTTGTTTACCAGTACCTTCCTCACCGGAAGTTTGCTTATCAGCATGCCCACACCTTCTAAAAAGTACATACTTTCCACCCTGCAAATGGCACCAAGGTGGTTTACTATTACCTTCCCCACCGGAAGTTTGCTTATCAGCATGCCCACACCCTCTAAAAAGTACATACTTTCCACCCTGCAAATGGCACCAAGGTGGTTTACCTATACCTTCCTCATCGGAAGTTTGCTTATCAGCATGCCCACACCCTCTAAAAAGTACATACTTTCCACCCTGCAAATGGCAACAAGGTGGTTTACCATTACCTTCCTCACCGAAAGTTTGCTTATCAGCATGCCTACACCCTCTAAAAAGTACTTACTTTCCACCCTGCAAATGGCACCTTCAATTCATTCACCACAGGGTCTGGCTGAATAATGATGAAATTCATTACTGTCAGAGGAGATAATTCTGACTGATATCTTTTACACGTCTACCTCTTCTGTTCTTAAATGCTTCAATCATAATAATTGGCTGACCTTGTGATAAAGAACGGAACTATTTTTTGTAGCCCTGGAATTAGGAGATCGTGTGCAAATAATTTAACACTCTATCTGCCTGTTATGTGCAATCAAAATGCATATTTCAGCTTAACATAATTCCTTTGTATTATATTTGAAACTAACCGACCGGGTTAGTCTAGAGGTAAAGTCGTCACCGTGAGTCAGCTGTTTAACAGCTGATTTTCTGAGACGAAGGTTCCTGGTACACATCCTAGTAAAGGTAGTTACTTTTATACGGATTTGAATGCTAGACAGTGGTTACCGGTGTACTTTGATGGTTGGGGCTCAATTAACTGTACTCTCTCAGGAATGATCGGCCTGGGTCTGTACAAGACTACACCTCATTTACACATCATCCTTATCTCATTGGGTCATGGGGTTGCTTATTGTTCTGAATTTAACAAATTGCAACGTACACAAATTAGGAGTAAAAAAAAAATTAAAACTAAACACTGATTTGTTTTTGTGTAAAGATGTAGGCCTACTTAATCGCAGTGCCTCGGCAATTTATTTTACACAAATAAACTAATGTGTAAGTAGGCCTATGTAATTCTTTTCTTGATTTTCCCCCTTTCGTAATTCAACAAATTTGATCATCTATTTATTTATTATAAATTATTTTTTAACATGATACTAATGTAAAATAAGCACCCAACATATCGTACTTTAATAACTTATTTAGTAAGTCCCTGACATAACAAATACCGTATTTACCCGAATATAAGGCGACGCTTAAAAATTTAATTAAAATTCTAGAAAGAAAGTAATTTTTTAATGTTAATTGTTTAATTAAAAATTAAATTACAACTACATTACATTAATGAAACACTATATAGTTTATCTACTGTAAGAGTACTCCGCGTGAGGCAAGCGCCTGCCTATAGGTTGTAAACGAAAGTTTTACTTTATTTGGCGCGTATCTACCTCTCCACCTGACAATATTATCTTGCACTACGTTCCATTATAATAATAAAAATTTGCATTCTACGTCCAGCTAAAATAAACATAATCCTATAAGCGTTTTCAATTATACCTTTCAGATTACTTTTAATTATTATAGTTTCATAAAGAGACTCCTTAATTAATTATTTTAACTATTACATTTAACAAAACAATTTTTTTCTACTTTTTAATGTTTGCCGCTTTTATATTTCAAAAACTCAACACATGCACTATCACGCATGTTAATAAAACACAGCTTACAAAACTTTTCAACTTCAGTCTACGAAAAAATCGAAACGAACCGATACAATACCAAAAGATAACTAATGAAACAAAAAATGAGTTCAACACGGGCAAGTGCAAACAGTTGTATTAAACTAGTCACTGACATTAATTTAAATGATATGAAGTAAACAATCTGAAATGATAGACAACGAATCAGTGGAATTGTTTACTCTCCTGTTATAATTCAATTGCATTAGTCTTATATTATTACCTGTGACCAAAAATAAAACTGAGTTTTTATTAAAAACCTACTAATCATAAAAAATAATGTAACGAAAAATAACAATTTAAGAATAACAATACCTAGTAAAAGTTTTAGTTATTAATGGTAAACTAATGTTGAATTTATAAAATATTTTCTAACAGATGAATTGAACGTGTTTTCATTATGATATTAAGCTTAGAGCGAATAAATTAGTGTTGCGTGGAATTTTGTTTTTGATCATGCTGTGAGTATTTTTAATTAATGCGCATGCTCAGTTGTTTTACTGGTTGCCTACGTCGGAGTACTCTTAGCGTAGACAGACTCTACACAGAATCTTAAAGGTAATCTTAAAAAAACACTTGTTTTACGTAAAAACAGCCTTACCACTAAATTCAGCAAACATGGCGCCTAAGCTATCTTGTAGGGAATAAAAAATTGCGTAAACCAGGCGATTTTAAAAAAAAATCGTAGGACCAGTTTTTGAGAAAATCGCAAAAAAGTGAAAAATTATACGAATAAACTACTACTTCCGGTTGACCGATTTTGATTAAAATGTTCGTGTCGGGTCCAGTAAGGGTATGCAACTTAAGTTTCAAGTTTCAAGTTCGTACGATGTTCCGTTCTTGAGATATTTTGTATACACACAGACATACACACAGACCAATCGCTAAAAACATGTTTTTTGGATTCAGGGGGTGTGAAAACGTATAGATCTGGTGAAAATTCGATTTCGAAAAATCGACATGAAAACAATGGTACTTTCCTTCCTATATATTCAAGAAAAAGAAAAAAATATTGCAAGAGAAAGTAAAAATGAAAAAATGAGACTTATGTAATTAATGTGACTTGTGGAGCTGGTGCTTACGATTTACAAGAGATTCTCTATCTGGGTTGAAAGTTGAAAGCTTTAAACGCAGGTCACTTTCCACACAAAGCCTACCTATTTCTATATTTATTTTTTAAATATACCAAAGTGGAGAATGCCCCCTCACACAAATATGTGGTTGAAAACTTCATCAGCTCTTTTAAGGCTATGTTCGAAAGAACTGGATGCTCCCCCCTAGCCTTTATCTAAAATGGGATTAAGCTCAAGTCCTTAAATGTTGACTTCAGAGCAAAATCACAAGAAAGTTCTGTAAGGGAGTCTTCTTCAGATGTTGAGAGTTGTACTTTGCTGAGGGAATCATTATCAAACTGATTTCTAATCCAAAGCAGCTCATCTTGTATTTTGAACATATTTAGCTATCTTTTGTAAAAAAGGATTTTTAATTCTGTAGAACCCACCGGATTTGTCTAGAGGTAAAGTCGTCGCCAGAATCAGCTGTTTAACAGCTGATTTTCGGAGACGAAGGTTCCTGGTTCAAATCCTAGTAAAGGTAGTTACTTTTATACGGATTTGAATACTAGACTGTGGTTACCGGTGTACTTTGATGGTTGGGGTTCAATTAACCATACTCTCTCAGGAATGGTCGGCCTGGGTCTGTACAAGACTACACCTCATTTACACGTCATACACATCATCCTTATCTCATTGGGTCATGGGGTTGCTTATTGTTCTAAATTGAACAGATTGCAACGTACACAAATTAGGAATAATAAAAAAAAATTCTGTAGTGTAATTAGAAGTTAAAATAAAACATAAGTCATGAGATATGTTCAATTTTCTTTACATTTCAACGGAAAAACAATTCAAAAGTACTAAGTGTTTTTAATCTGTTTCCGCGACCCACCCAAATTGCTCCCGCGACCCACTAGTGGGTCACGACCCATAGTTTGGGAACCACTGCTATAGCCCATTCTACCCAAAAGACAGGTAATGTTTTTCTAATACATTGTTTCAATAGTTATCATTTAGTTTGCTGTTGTTGTTGTTTAGGTCATCAGCCGAAAGGCTGGTTTGAACCTCTCTAGAGGTTTTACTACGTAAATCGAGGAGTGAGGTGGTTTACCATTGCCTTCCTCACTGAGTGGAAAAGTACATTTATCAGCATGCCAGGCCCTCTGAAAAGCATACATTTTCCACTCTGCAAATGAAACTTTCACTTCATTCACCACAGATCATTTAGTTTATCGTATATGTCCATTCTAAGTACAATCATTAGATACCTACTACTTTTACTATAGGCCAATACAACATTTTTAAATCTTTATTTTTTACATCTTCGTTATAGGTTATGTAAATATTCGAATATAAGGCGACCTGTAATTTTTAAGGAGAAATCTCGGGGAAAAACCTCGCCTTATATTCGGGTAAATACGGTAGTTTTTTGTAAGTGCTTATATTAGGACTGTAAACCTTTATTTATAAAAATTATTTTCATATTTTCTTTGTTGTATGAAATAAAATTCTTTTAAATTTTAATTTTGAATAGTAATCTATTCCCTATTATTGAATTTCTTAAATAACTAAAATTGTTCTATTTCGTCTGTAGTGACAGTATGAAAATTGAAAATTTTAGACTCGAAAATGCGCAAAAACGTGTTTTTAAGATGTGTATTTTAAACCGGACCCCCTGCTCTCCTAGGGGGTATTTTATACCCCCAGGAGTGCCCCGTCATGTTATTTTACAATGGTTACTCATGATTAAACAGGTGGAGTGTCAAATTATTTACACTCAGTCTGTTGTTCATGTAGGGCTAAAATAAATTTTTCTGTCTCTTATTACATGCTCAGCCAATTAAATGACTGAATCATTTAAGAACAGAAGAGGAAGTGGTTTAAAAAACACTAATCAGAGTTATCTTCTCTGAAAGTAATGAATTTCATTATACAGCCAGACACTGTGGTGAATAAAGTGAAGGTGTGATTTGCAGAGTGGAAAATATAGGTGCTTTTCAGAGGGCCCGGCATGCTGATAAGCGTACTTTTCTATTCAGTGAGGAAGGCACTTGTAAACCACCTCACTCCTCGTTTTACTTAGTAAAACCTCGAAAGGTTCAAACCAACCTTTTGGCTGATGACCTAAACAACAAACATAATGGGTCATTATCTACATTGGCAAGAGAAAGTCGTGTGATAATTTCACACTAGATTTTTATTTTTGAAATAAACACGGAAATATGTCATTTAAATTATGAGGGGGTGAATTAATATGATAATTTGTGTATTACATTGGGGGAGTTTTGAATACGTTTTAATAACGGCCATTGTAAACTTTACTAGTGTGATCCAATGATGAGATCGTGACTTATCAACGTGAAGATTTTGTACGCGTCTTACGTAAGCAGTTTTCTTATTAAATGCATTTTAACACGTACAATAAATTTACGGTCGTTGTTGGCTTCAAATTCCATTAATGTGACATCTGTAAACATCCAACTATTAAGTTGTTTATACTTCTTTTTATTACGTCATTAGTATGTGCATAATGAATTACACAGGAGCGTCGATTATACAAACGTCAGTCATTTGAACCGTCAATTATCCGAACCACCATTTATTTAAACAATACATAAGTTTACTTACGCTGAGGCATTATCTGCCCTAAAAATTGCAATGTTACGGTGAAAAATACAGCCTGAATTTAGTGCTGCTGAAGCATAGTTACTAAAAATCTGGTGTGAAACACTCACACAACTTTCTCTTGCCAATGCAAATAATTAACAATATAACCTAACATTGGTAATAAAACATTAGAAATAAACAAATAACTAACCTCTAAAAATATAACCTTATTTTAATCATGACTGAAAGACGCAAAATGAAAATCGAACTCAGTTTGGCTTAAAAATACAGAAAGTCACTCTGCATTTTAGCGCAAAAATGTATATAATAAAAGTTGTAGAGAATATAAAATTCTACAACTTTTATTTCAAACTTTTTTTGTATAACGCTTAGTTTAGCGGTAATTAGCAATTTTCTGTTTTTTCTCACGAAAACTTGTGAAAAATCTATTTTTTTAAGATTTCGGCCTTAGTATGTATTTTATGACAAAAGTGTATATAATCAAATTTATAGGAAATTAAAAGATCTACAACTTTTATTCATAGCATTTTTCTCTACAGAGAGTAGTTTAGTGTGAAAGAGTGATTTTCCGTATTTTTAAGGCAAACTGAGATCGATTTTCATTTTGCGTCTTTCATATATGATTAAAATTAGGTTATGTTTATTGAGGTTGGTTTTTTGTTTATTTCTAATGTTTTATTACTAATGTTAGGTTTATTGTTAATTATTTGAATTGGCAAGAGAAAGTTGTGTGAGTGTTTCACACCAGATTTTTTAATTTAATTACATTAGATTGTTTACAACTGGCCAAAGTGGCCCGATGATATAAACAATAAATATTACATACGCGTATAATAACCAGTAATTATTACAAACTAAACCACAATTGCTCAAATATAAATAATTAATATACCTTAATCATAAACTTATATATAGAGAGAGAAATCTGGTGTGAAACACTCACACAACTTTCTCTTGCCAATGCAAATAATCAACAATAAACCTAACATTAGTAATAAAACATTAGAAATAAACAAAAAAACCATCCTCAATAAATATAACCTAATTTTAATCATATATGAAAGACGTAATATGAAAATATTGCGTCTTAGTTTGGCTTAAAAATACGGAAAATCACTCGTTCACGCTAAGCTAGACTTTGTAGAGAAAAATGCACTAAATAAAAGTTGTAGATCTTTTAATTTCCTATAAATTTGATATTATTCACTTTTGTCGTAAATGCATACGAAGGCCAAAATCTTAAAAAAATCGATTTTTTACACGTTTTCGTGAGAAGAAAATAGAAAATCACTAATTACCGCTAAAATAAGAGTTATACAAAAAGATGTTACAAATAACAGTTGTAGGATTTTAAATTCTCTACAACTTTTACTATAGAGGCTAAATTTTTGCGTTAAAATGCATATTAAAGCCACAATCTTAAAAAACAATTTTTTTTACGTGAAAATAGCCTCACCAAGAATTTCAGCAAACATGGCGCCTACCCTATCTTGTAGAGCATAAAAAATTAAGTAAACCCTGTGATTTAAAAAAAAATCGTACGACCAGTTTCTTAGAAAATCGCAAATAAGTGAAAAATTACACGAATGAACTACTACTTCCGATTGACCGATTTTGATGAAAATGTTTGCGTCGGGTCCGGTAGTGGTATGTAACTTAGAATTCAGGTTTCAAGTTCGTACGATGTTCCGTTCTTGAGATATTCTGTTCACACACACACGCACGCACGCACGCACAGACCAATCGCTACAAATATGTTTTCTGGGCTAGGGGGCTTGAAAAAGTGTATTTCCGTTGAAAACTCGATTTTGAAAAGTCGAGGTGAAAACAATACCTGCATATTTGGGAACAATATGAACTATTTTCCTACATGAGCTTTAGCGACTGTCCCAAAATTGATTGAAAAAGATTAGCAGTAAAGTTGAGCGGTTTGGAGTTTAACTTTTATATTGATTTGTTACAGTTTGTGAATTCAGACCTTGGTCAGATCTGTGGTCCAGCAACAATGATTATGTTGGTGTGTGTGTGTATTTGTTACTAAATTTAAATAATGTAGATTTTATTCAAAGTAAAAACTAGCCTACAGTTGTATTTTAGCCGGTAAATAGCATCCTGCTTTGTGATATATAACAATAAAAGTTGTACGATGTACATCCGACATGACAAGACGTGACTGGCATATTTCAAAACAATTTTATGTTGAAGAAACCTACTATAGGTTTATTCCTACCCTCTAACTTAGCTACTGTCCTTTGTAGTCAATTATGTATGTAAACAAGCTTACCAACCTACGCGTATTATATTTTTCGTACACTTAGTAATCTCTTGAATTATTATTAGGTATAAAGACATAACCACTGCCCATAACAGACAGGTGGAGTGTCAAATTATTTACACTCAATCTGTTAGTTGCAGGGCTAAAATAAATAGTTCTGTTTCTTATCACATGGTCAGCCAATTAAATGACTGAATCATTTAAGAACAGAAGAGGTAGAGGTGTAAAAGACACTAATCAGAGTTATCTTAACTGAAAGTAATGAATTTCATTATACAGCCAGACCCTGTGGTGAATGAAGTGAAGGTGTCATTTGCAGAGTGGAAAATATGTGCTTTTCAGAGGGCTCGGCATGCTGATAAGCGTACTTTTCCATTCAGTGAGGAAGGCAATGGTAAACTACCTCACTCCTCGTTTTACTTAGTAAAAGCTCTAGAGGTTCAAACCAGCCTTTTGGCTGATGACCTAAACGTTTACACGTTTACAACAACTAAACGTTTACAACAACAAAGACATAACCACGAGAAGTCACACGACTTTCTCTTGCTAATGTAAATAATGAAAAAAATCTGGTGTGAAACACTCCCACGACTTTCTCTTCCCAATGCAAATAATGACCAATATAACCTAACATTAGTAATAAACACAAAACCAACCGCTAAAAACATAACCTAATTTTAATCATATATGAAAGACGCAAAATGAAAATCGATCTCAGTTTGCCTTAAAAATACGGAAAATCACTCTTTCACACTAAACTACTCTCTGTAGAGAAAAATGCTATGAATAAAAGTTGTAGATCTTTTAATTTCCTATAAATTTGATTATATACACTTTTGTCATAAAATACATACTAAGGCCGAAATCTTAAAAAAATAGATTTTTCACAAGTTTTCGTGAGAAAAAACAGAAAATTGCTAATTACCGCTAAACTAAGCGTAATATACAAAAAAATTTTGAATTAAAAGTTTTAGGATTTTAAATTCTCTACATTTTGTATTATATAAATTTTTGCGCTACAATGCATATTAAAGCCGTAATCTGAAAAAAAACATTTTTTACGTGAAAACCGCCTCTTTAAGAATTTCAGCAAACATGGCGCCTATCCTATCTTGTAGAGCATAAAAAATTAAGTAAATGAGGCGATTTTTAAAAAACTCGTAGGACCAGTTTTTGAAAAATAGTGAAAAATCACACGAATAAACTACTACTTCCAATTGACCGATTTTGATGAAAATGTTCGCATCGGGTCCGGTAGTGGTATGTAACTTAAGTTCTGAGTTTCAACTACGTACAATATTCCGTTCTTGAAATATTTTGTACACACACATACGCACACACACATACACACACACACAAGCGCGCGGACTAAGAAAATTATAAAATTGCTGACAATCACTCACGTCTTCTTTTGTAATTGACAGTTTCAATTTGATATGATTTAATTTGTAGGAAGTGCATTGACTTCAGACATCCCTTTTATGCTGTGAACCTACTAGTACTACCGTCTGCGACTAACTTCAGGCCTCTAACCAATTTGCATACTTAATAAATTGCTCAACAAATCGCAATAAATTTCTTGTGAACCTTCAGTGAAAAAATCGTTCTAATGCAATCAATTTTTAGTTTCTCTTACCGTGGTGTATGAATATACAGGGAAAGAAAGTAGGTAATTTCATGAGATTTTTTTAAAAATCGAGTTATCACTGGAAATACACATTTTCAGGCCCTCTGGATCCAAAAGAAACCATGTTTTTACCGATTGATCTGCGTGTGAACAAAATATCTTAAGAACGGAATATCGCACAAAGTTGAAACTTGGAACTAAAGTTAGGTACCATACGATGATCCGACATGAACATTTTTATCAAAATCGATCAACCGGAAGTAGTAGATTATTGCACAATATAGCATGTGTATGGTAGTAGTTTTCCCATAACTAGCAGATGATGTTAAATTATGTGCACTCGATCTGCTAGTTCCAGGGCTACAAAAAATAGTTCTGTTTCTTATCACATAGTCTGCTAATTATATGACTAAAGTATTTAAGAACAGAAGAGGTACAGGTGTAAAAGATTCTAGTCAGAGTTTTCTCCTCTGAGAGTAATTAATTTCATTATACAGCCGGACCCTGTGGTGAATGAAGTGAAGGTGTCATTTCCAGGGTGGAAAGTAGAGTCTTTTCAGAGGGACTGGTATGCTGATAAGCATACTTTTCCACTCAGTGAGAAAGGTGTGCGATGAAACCACCTGACTTCTCTTTTTACTTAGTAAAGCGTCTAGAGGTTCAAACCAGCCTTTCGGTTGATCACCTAAACAAGAACATGTTAGTATAGTCACTTTAGTCACGAGTTTGCCCGTGTTTGCAACGAGGGGTAAAGGGGAAAAAGCATCAGTGCGCATGCGCGACTGCTTTAATTTCAGTACGACAAACATAACAAATTATACTGTACCCAGAGCATATACAGTATATTGCGGAACCTTTTGTAGGTTATCTGTACGAATATAACTTTTTGTTACCGTAAACATAAATGTCGGTTTTTTTGAAGCTAAACAAAAATGCCTATCCGTGCCTCTTAACAAAAGCTGTAAGCGAGCGGCTAACTACTGTGATGTTTCTCTTTCCACAATTCGAAATATAAAGAAGGAAGTTAAAGACAGTTCTTCATCAACAGTTTTGTTGACACATGGTAAAAAAAGAAAACGGTTAGGTAGATTAGTGTAACTAGTGAGACTGATAGTGAAGACGCCGGTGACAGCTATAGTAAAGAAGGCGATTCATTCGTAGAAAATTTTGTTCCAATGGGACAAGGTAGCTGTTAATAACAGTAAATTAAACATTTCTATTCATATAATTAAGCTATAGGCAATACTACAGGTCACATTTATTTCCTATAAGGTTTATGATTTATTACAATTATTACAGGTCAAACCCCACCATTCCATTTTCTCGGAATAAACCACAGCTTTCAAAATGTATGAAAAAACTGCACGTTAGTGAAATGTACGAATAGTGTCTCAGTGTTAAGGTTGGCAGCACTTCAAATTTTCACTTCCTTCCCCACAGCCCATCCATACGCTAAAGGCAATCTCGTGACGTCAGTATCTATAGTAGGTAGTTTATTTCATCAACAGTTGGGTCATTAGCGATTAATTTTGGTTAAAGAACGGTGGGTTGGAACGTGTTACAATGTTTCAGACCCTAGCCAGGATTTGAACCCGGGACTTGCGCTTTACATCGTATTACACTAACATTAGATTGTATTTGACTAGGCTGTGTGTAATATAAATATTTTCGATTCCTGGCTAGGGTCTGGAAATTATTACAGGTCAAACCCTACCATTCCTGTGACATAACCTACCATAATCGCTAATGTCCAAGCGATTGATGAGTCTTTATGAATTAAAAAACAAATTATGTATCTATTAGACTTGTAAGGCTTATTCCCATGACGCTAGTTTACTAGCTGCTAGTGCTAGTAAAATCTACTTGCGCATCGGTGACGGTTCCCTCGGAGCTAGTTAATTATTGCCAGTGCTCTGAAAACATAATGTGAGTTGAGTTATAAATTGGTGTACAAAGTACAGCTTATTAGCAACTAGCAACGTTTCCAAACATTCACACCGAGCTAGTTTACTAGCGCTAGTCAATCACGTGGCCTTTTCTCCTCTACTAGTGCTAGTAAAATCAAACAGTAGTAAAATATCATCTGGGGTATTTGCACTAAAACAAATTGCCAGATTAAATGATAAAAAATTACTAATGGCAGCTTATCATGGCCTCATTCTGTCTCATATCCGTTATGGTATCTTAGTATGGGGTAATTCTAGCATGGGTAATATGAATAGGGTTTTTAAAATTCAAAAGAACGCTATTAGGTGTATGGTGGGAGCTAACCAGCTAACCTCATGCATGCCACTATGTAAGGAGCTTAAATTGCTTACAGTTCCCTCCCTCTACATTTTTGAGGTGATTATGTATGTTAGGCAAAATAATTTTATGCAAAATTTCAATGTTCACTATCATAACACGAGAAACAGAAATGATTATTAAGTGGCTAATCACTCCACAAAATTGTTTGAACAAAAACCTACTTACGCAGGGAGAAAATTTATGAATAAATTACCCCAATTTTTAAAATGTTGTGAGGATTTGAATTCCTTTAAAAAGAACCTGAAAAATTACTTGATCGGTGAAACTTTTTATAGCGTACAAGAATTTCTTTCTGATAGTAGTGATACATTGTGTGATTCTTATATGTAAAGGGTGTTTTTTTAGAGGTATAGAACTTTAAGTTGGCATTACTGATTTCCATGGCGGTCATTTTGAAAACTGTTTTGTAATTTATGTTCAGTTTGGTTTGCCATTTTATAATGAATAGACTGACGCCTGAACAACGCTTGCAAATTGTGTAGATTTATTTTGAAAATCATGGTTTGGTTCGTGGAACTTATCGCGCACTACGTCCGTTTTATGATCGACATAATCGTCCATCAGAGCATTTTGTTCAGTGATGAAGCCCATTTTTGGTTGAATGGCTACGTGAATAAACAAAACTGCCGCATTTGGAGTGAAGGTAATCCTCGATATATTGCCGAGAAGCCTTTATATCCAGAAAAAGTGACTGTTTGGTGTGCTTTATGGGCTGGTGGAGTCATTGGTCCTTACTTCTTCAAAAATGATGCCGGGCAGAATGTTACAGTTAATGGTGACCTCTACAGAGCCATGATCAATGACGTTTTTTTCCTGAATTGAATCGCCTTAATGTTGGAGAGCTGTGGTTTCAACAAGATGGTGCAACATGTCAAACAGCGCGTGCCACAATCGATTTACTGAAGGAAACGTTTGGTGAACGCATAATTTCACGTTCTGGACCTGTAAATTGGCCTTCAAAGTCGTGCGATCTAACACCGCTGGACTATTTTCTGTAGAGGTATGTGAAGTCGCTAGCTTATGCCAATAAGCCACAGACAATTGACGACTTGGAAGGTAACATTCGCCGCGTTATTACCAATATACGGCCTCAAATGCTGCAAAAAGTGGTCACAAATTGCACGTCCGAGCCAGCCGCGGCAGCCACATGCCGGAAATTATTCTTAAATAAAAATGGCAAATAATTATCTTTAAAATAAAATCAATTCCACGTCAATTGTTTAATTATTCTGTGTTTTATTTCATTTTAAAGTTCTATACCTATAAAAATACACCCTATATTTCAGGTGTTATAGCTGACATGTACTATACTCCTCCTGGAGTCTCCAGGCGGCAAAAAAAAAAACAAAAAAAACCATGTTCAAAGTCACTAGCGCTTTAACTAAACTAACTGCTAGTTGTTCGTTCCCATTACGCAATTTTCTAGCTGCTGGTCTCTGGTAAACTATCGTCGTGGGAATAGGCTGAGCTGAACGCGGATACAATTACTGGTACATAATAATTTTAATTAAAATTCTGTACGGGTGATGTGTTAGGGAATAGGAATTCCGTACGGGTGATGTATTACGTATAAATTAGGGTCCGTGTAGCGAGTTCAGTAGCCTACGTTGTGATTGTTCGTTTCATTGTTTTAAATTTGCAGTAGGCTTACATTACTTATTTAATATGTAAAGCCGTATAAATAGTCTACGCGTGTAATACATCACGCTATTTCAATTTGAAACGCAAAATTAATTAGTCACGCTATGATTAATATAATTTGTAATACCTTTTCAATATTATTTTGTTGAGGTGCCAAGAAAATTTTTTGCGAACGCAATGATTTCATTTCTTTTGGAAACCAATTTTTGTTGCTTTACCGGGATAATCTTATAATCTTTTCATCTATCATCCTTTTCATGTCTCATGTCTGCGTTAGTACTAATTGCAAAACAGTCGGATGTAAAACAAAAAGAAAAATATCTGGTGTGAAACACTCACACAACTTTCTCTTGCCAATTTAAATATTTAACAATGAACATAACATTAGTAATAAACCACTATAAATAAACAAAAAACTAACCTCAATAAACATAACCTAATTTTAATCATATATTATAAAAGACGCAAAATGAAAATCAACCGCAGTTTGGCTTTAAAATACGGAAAATCGTTCTTTCACGCTAAATTAGGCACTGTACAAAAAAATGCTAAAAAAAATGTAGATCTTTTTATTTCCTATAAATTCGATTATTCTATACACTTTTGTCGTAAAATGCATACTAAGGCCGACATCTTAAAAAAAATTGATTTTTCTCACGTTTTCGTGAGAAAAAACAAAATATTGCTAATTACCGCTAAACTAAGCGTTATACAAAAAAATGTTTGAAATAAAACTTGTAGAATTTTAAATTTTCTACAACTTTACTTTTATACATTTTTGCGGTAAAATGCATAATAAAGCCGAAATCTTAAAAAAACCATGTTTTTACTTGAAAACAGCCTCACCAAGAATTTCAGCAAACATGGCGCTTACCTTATCTTGTAGAGCATAAAAAACTAAGAAAATGAGGCGATTTTTAAAAAAATCGTAGGACCAGTTTTTTAGAAAATCGCAAAAATGTGAACAATTACACGAATAAACTACTACTTCCGGTTGACCGATTTTGATGAAAATGTTCGTGTCGGGTCCGGTAGTGGTGTGTAACTTAAGTTCCGTTCTTGAGATATTTTGTATAAACAGACACAGACACACAAACAGACCAATCGCTAAAAACATGTTTTTTGGGTTCAGGGGGTCTGAAAACGTGCAGATCCGGTGAAAAGGGAATTTATTAAAATCGACATGAAAACAATACTTTCCTTCCTATATATTCATATAGGCAAGAGAAAGTAAAAAAATAGTCATGTAAAATTATAAACTACTAGAGGTAAAGTCGTCGCCGTGAGTCAGACGTTGAGCAGGTGACTTTCGGAGACGAATATTCCTGGTTCAAATCCCAGTAAAGTTATTTTTATACGGATTGAATATTAGAGAGTGGTTACCGGTGTACTTTGATTGTTGGGGTTCAATTAACCATAACGTCTCAGGAATGTGTCTGGATCTTTACAACTACACCTCATTTACACGTCATACACATGATCCTCATCTGATTAGATAGTAGGGTTGCTAATTACAGCGAATTGAACAGAAAAAGTGTGAAAAATCAATTTATTTTAATTTCGTCCTTAGTGTATGCACTTAACGACAAAAGTGTATATAATCAAGTTTATAGGAAATTAAAAGATCTACATCTTTTATTTAAAAGATTTTTCTCTACAGAGCCTGGTTTAGCGTGAAAGAGTGATTTTCCGTATTTTTAAGCCAAACTGAGGTTGAATTTCATTTTACGTTTTCCGCTCATGATTAAAATAAGGTTTTATTTTTGAGGTTAGTTTTTTGTTTATTTCTAATGTTTTATTACTAATGTAAGGTTATATTGGTCATTATTTGCATTGGCAAAAGAAAGTTGTGTGAGTGTTTCACACCAGATTTTTAAGATAATAAATTAGTGGTTCGCAACCGGAGTGCCACGGCACCCTGGGGTTATCGCAAGAAAGAAGTGCCGCGATAGTGACTAACTGCGCGACAATTTTGTTTTTTTTTAACTTGGAATTTTTAAAGATTGCGGCCTTAGTATGCTTTTTATGACAAGTGTATGTAATTAAAGTTAGGAAATTAAAAAACCTACATCTTTCATTTCAAGCATTTTCTTCTACTTTGCTTAATTTAGCGTCAATTAGTGAATTTCCGTATTTTTATGTTCTACAGAGGTAGTTTTTTATTTTGCGTCATTTATTCATGATTATAAAATTTGATTGTTTTTCATTTTACATTGTTTACTAAGATTGAACATAGGGTATAATGTTTTATTATTTACATTGACATGAGAAAGTCGTGTAATTGTTTCACGCCAGATTTTTCTGTTAAAAATAATTCTGTACCATAAACTATGATTATTGAAACGTGTTTACAATTTAAACACACGTGGGACCATTTAAATGCCGCTACGCAATCAACTTGGGAAACAGGTCTACCTATATTTCTTAGAGAGTAGTAATTGAAATTTCCTTTTTTTCCCTTTTAATGTTTACTTAACTAAAAGAAATGAACCGTACGTAACATAACTTACTTAACTACGGTATTCAAAAATAAACATAACTAAAAACCACGTTCTGTAGTTAAAATAAAAATATTGAATACATTTAGAAGTTTTTTCTTTCACCATGTTTTTATTTGTTAAACAATTTATAAATATTTTTTCATTTTTATTTATTTACTTTCTCTAGATCTCCCCTCTCTCTTCCTTCCCTCCACCACCACCTCTTGGCTGGCCCGTTGGCGTAGTGGTTAGCGCAACTGGCTTGTTCGCCGGGGTTCCGGGTTAGATTCCCGGTCGGGTCTGACATTTTTTTTCATCACTCATTTTCATATATCATCTTTCTCCACCGTCTGCATTAGCAGAAATTGCTAAATAGTCACACGTAAAACCAAAAGAAAAAAATCCACCTCTCTATCTATATTTTAAAACGGAAAATCGCTTCCAATGTATTTTAAATGGGAATTCTATTAACCCTTTATAGGTCTTTGGTAAGCATACTTACCACTGGCAATAAGGGCGATTTTTTTTTAAAGAATAAGCTATGCCGTTAAACCCTATTGGTATTTTATGGTTTTATACATGTTCTCTAGTAAGTAGGCTATCCAAATTTTGAAATTAGTGCGCAGCGACCATTTGCTTCATAAGTTACACGAATTTGGTAAGGATTCATGCCAGGGTACGCACCCGTGTTGTTTTGTTGTTACTTTTGTACAGTGCTTAAAAAACTCGAGTCTTTTTTACGGGAAAGGGAGCATAAATGCTAATATAAAGTTCAGATAAGTTATTTTACACATTTTTCTGTTGTATAGGATTACAAGTTGTTGTAATAAGCATTCTTACCACTAAACATTATGTGATTCTCATTTCAATAAACGTTCTTTGTTAAGTATACTTACCAGGGTTTAACATAAAAAAAGAAATATCTTCCTGTTCTGGCACTAGAAATACATTATTCAAGTCCCGATAAAACGAAATTTAACATTTTACAATATGTATAGTTTTCCCCGTAGTACTGCCCTATAAAGGGTTAACTCCTAAATACAAAGTTCTATCGATCGGATTTTTATAATTTATTACATGATTGCAAAGAGTATTCTTTCCTGATTTGATTTTAAAATGAGCTTCATTTTACGAAATGAAAAAGAGTAAATTTCGTTTACAATGTAGCGGTAATACAGCGTAATATAATGCGGTTCTCACACTTACCCCCTCTATAACCATATTCCATAATTATAGTACAGGATATGTGTCATCTCACAACACATTCAGTTGGTTTTAGACATTGTGTTAACCCTTTAAATGGCAGTATTTCGGGGGCATGTTGTAAAATATTAAATTTTGTTTTGTAGGGACATGTATAACGTACTTATTTCTAGTACCAGAAAAGTATGATTTTTTTATCTTTAGCCCTAGTAAGTATATTTACCAAGAAACGTTTATTGGAATGGGAATCACATAATGTTTAGTGGTAAGAATGTTCTTTAAAATAACTTGTAGTCCTTTATAACAGAAAAATATGCAGAATAACTTATCTCAACTTTATATTAGCATGAATTCTTGCTTTCCCGTAAAACCTCGAATTTTCTAAGTGTTGTACAAAAAAAAACAACAAAACAACGCCGTTGTGTACGCTAGAATGAATCCCCTTACCACATTCGTGTAACTCATAAAGCAACTGGTCGCTGCGCACTAATTTCAAAATGTGGATAGCCTACTGTAATAGGATTGTAATAGGAGATACACATACGAACACCTAACGCATAACGGACAGTGGAAACAAAACATAACGAACAGTACGCACGTAACAAAACAAAACATAACGAACAGTACGCACAAAACAAAACAAAACATAACGAATAGTACGCACGTAACGACATTCCAACGTAAACATAAACACTCTTACAGCATCAACATCAATGTACCACCAGATGATCTTATTTACACAACGTCAGATGTGAGTACAAAAAAAAAAAGAAAAAGACAATTTTCTTAATTTAAATAAATTGGATTGTTGTCCTCACTCTCTTTTAAAACTTTTAAAGGGATAGGTGATATACAATTTTTATAAAAAAAAGAAAACAAAATATTAATAATTTATTAATTTTTTTAACTTTATTTTGATGAAAGTATTTTAGAAGATTTAATAATTACTCCAACTGAATTTAAAGAATTTTAATTTTTTTTAAGAATTTTAATTGTTTTAAGAATTTTAATTGTTTTAAATATTTCAACATTGGATCTGATAAGATTTTTTTTTCTTGAATAAAACAAAACACTAGTTGGATTTTCGATAAAAACTTTTGAATTTTATTTCACGAACCTGGGACGTAACAAAAATGGTGCATCGACCGGGAAATTAAACAAGGATAAACCAGGACAAAACAAGGATAAACCAGGATAAAAACAGGGATAAACCAGGATAAAACAAGGATAAACCAAGATACGACAAGGATAAACCAGGATATAAATCAGAATATCATAAAAACTAAAACAAAAATTCAATAAATAACATCAATAAATCTTCTAAAATTCATAAAAATCAATTATCAATAACAATTTCAAAAAACGTAACAATCTCACATCTGGCAAGTGTATTGAAATTATCTGGTAAGGCATTGTTTACATACATTTAAATAGTCATCATTACAGAAAACAATAAACAGGTAGAAACATGGATAGACAAGTAGCACCAATTCTTGACCCCACTAAATTAGACGAAACAAACGTTAATTTCCAATTACGAATACGAAAAAGTACAACAACAGGAAACGTAAGACAAAAAAGACAAAGGTTACAAAAACTCTTAAATAATGGACGACAAATTGACTTAACTACGCTACATAGGTTTGACATAGACAAACAACTGACGGAGTGTCAAAACTATTTGGTAAAGTTACGAAACCTAGAAAATTTAACTGAAGTAGAAAAGTATAATGCCGAAACATTTGATGATAGGCTTAATAAATTATTAACATTCATATTAACTAATAAACCAGATAAACTTGTAGGATTTCAAAATTTAAAGGGAGAATTTGATATTTGGAAACTTAATAGGTTACAAAATTTCGAAATTGAGCCTAATTTAGAACAAAACAACATAAATATTGAAAACGCACATTTAGGAAATGATTTCTTACTTGATCAACAAGAAAATTTTGGTGTTAACCATATTAATATTTTACATTCCCCAGTAATGCAAAATCCTGTTCTTAGAAACGAAACTCCTGATATATTAATACCGAATGCAGTAGGTAATCATAATCCAGCCTATTTTAATCGTGAGTTAAACTTCAATTGGACGAAAATTGCAAATCCAATTGAAAATGAATTAAAGCAATTAACTATAACTGATGGACGTGATATTGATATACTAGTACGAAATATCAAAATAATTAAACAAATTCAGAAACGCTATGCAGTAGATTTACCTTTAGTATTGTTAACTCAATTTATGACAGGCTTTACTGAACAAATCTTTGAGAATTCAATTAAAAATAATCATAATTTCGATCAATTTCATAGAGATTTAGTCAACAAATTAATAACGCCAAAAATGAAAGAAATATTAAAACTCAAATTGTTGTACCGAAATCAGTCGCAAACAGAGACACTTAATGAATACATAAAAGAAATTTTAGAACACCATGAGGTATTAAGATTAGATCTAACAGAAGGTGAGTTAATTAATATAATTTTAACCGGTTTAAATGAAGTATACGCCGCACATATAGGTATAATTGGCCAACCTCGTAACTTACAAGATTTCAATAAACTAGATACCTATGTCTATGAGAGAGTTTATGCTAGGACTCTGAATGACATCGGCGTATCTAAAATAAGTGATACGAGCGTAATACAAGATATAAATAGCATGGTACCTTCACGAGGTAAACAAAATATATTAAAAGATACAACTTACAACACCGTTAGATCACAAATGCCTGCAACCACTTTAAAATGTTTCTATTGCCATAAATTAGGTCATATCAAACGAAATTGTAAACTTTTACAACAAAAAGGAAATAATAATGTTTCAAAAAACTAAATGTTTACAAATGTACTGACCATAAACATATGATGTGCATTTGTAAAAATAATTCAAGTAAATATTTAAAGTTGAAAGAAAATAAGTTAAATTGTAATTATTCTTTAAAAACATTACCAATAAAAATTAAAAATAACATATTTAATGCCCTTATCGATTCAGGTTCCACCCATAATATTATAAATCAACAACTGTATACATTTTTAAAAAATAAAAAGGCAATTATAGAGGAAGAAAACATTAATACAATTTGTCTCACAGCTGATCGATTTCCTTTAAAAATAAATAAACAAATTTGGATTAAGGTTAATCTTCAAAAATTATCATGGAAAGTGAATTTTAAAATATTATCCAAATTACAACACCGAATAATACTCGGGATGAATTTTTTACAAACAACCCGCGCAATAGTTAACCCAACAAAATCTTTCATAACTTTTGATTGGGCAAGAGGTAAACAATTTCACTTAACCGACCTATCTCCAGAACAAATTAACAACGTGGAACAAAGTGAGTATATTAAAAATACAATTAATGATTTATGTAAAGAATTTCCTGATGTTCTTACAACTAAATTAGGTTGTACTCATGTATTGAAATACGATATTGTACTTAAAAATAATGAAATTATTAAATCTAGATCCTATCCTTTAAATCCGATAAAAACGTTTCAAATGAAACAACAAATTGACAAATTATTAAAAGATAAGGTAATTCGAGAAAGTATTTCCCCCTATTCTTCCCCAGCATTTTTAATTCCGAAACCAAACGGAACTAGTCGTCTAGTTGTAGATTATCGTCAAGTTAACCTAATAATTGATTCAGAGGCACAACCTTTGCCGAATATAAATCATGCGTTCCAATGGTTTTCCAATGCAAGATGGTTTAGTACGTTAGATTTAGCACAAGCGTACCATCAGATCCCATTGACAGAAAAATCTCGTCAAATTACTGCATTTTGTACACCAGATGGTTTGTACGAATATGAAAGGTTACCTTTTGGTTTGTCGACTGGTGCGCAAGTTTTAACTCGCCTTATGAATACATTATTCAAAAATATTAAATATAAATTTGTATTTAATTATATGGATGATATATTAATATATTCAAAAAGTTTTACAGAGCATGTTAAACATATCAAAATAGTATTGTCAATTTTACGGAAAGCTGGCATTACAGTTAATCCTGATAAAGTGACATTTGCTGTAAATGAAATACCGTTTCTCGGACATGTATTGTCGTACAAAGGAGTCTCTATAGACTCAAATAGGACACAAAAAATATTACAGTACCCACAGCCTATGACAGTAAAACAAGTACATCGATTTTGTGGTATGGTTAATTATTTTTCCAAATTTATCAAAAATTATGCTGATAGAATTGAACCACTAAATAAATTACGTCGCAAAAACACTCCGTTTAT
The DNA here is from genome assembly GCA_035578175.1 of Catonia carolina. NCBI lineage: Eukaryota > Metazoa > Arthropoda > Insecta > Hemiptera > Achilidae > Catonia > Catonia carolina. Next base: position 10,919,818 of record JAQMRL010000004.1, read on the forward strand.
CTGGCACGACGCTCAAAAACTTGCGTTTGAAGATCTCAAACAGGCAATCGCTAATCCACCGGTATTAGCAATTCCAGATTTTTCCAAAACTTTCATTTTGCAGACGGATGCGTCTGATACAGGTCTAGGAGCTGTCCTACTTCAGGAACAAGAAGGATCTAGGAAACCTATAGCGTATGCTTCTAAAACACTAACAGAAGCAGAACGAAAGTTTTCAGCATATGAAAGAGAGTGTCTTGCAGTTGTTTTCGCAACGGATCATTTCAGGACCTATTTAACACATCGCGAATTTCTTTTAGAAACTGATAATCAAGCCTTAGCCTGGCTTCTTTCCAAACCAAAACAGTTAGGTAGATTAGCTAGATGGTTACTCCGAATATCTGTCTTTAAATTTAAAATTAATCACATCCGTGGTTCAGATAATAATGTTGCCGATGCATTATCGAGGATGTATGATCTAAATAACGAAGATATTCCGCAGGATATAACTTATATTAATAGTTTATTGTCACAATTCCCCCTGTCTTTTACAGACGTCAAACTACATCAGGAACAGGATACCTTTATCCTACAACAAAAACAACAAAGGAATAGTAAATTTTGTTTATCCAAAGGAGTCCTATGTTCAAAAAATAAACATAATAATCCAACCAAAATCGTACTTCCCGACTCTTTAAAAGATTTAGTATTTAAATATTTTCATGATTCGGAGATTGGTGGACACTTAGGTGTTGAGAAAACTATAAACAAAATCACACGATATTTTTATTGGCCAGCTATATATCGAGAAATTCCTCTGAAAGTCAAGGCTTGTACGACCTGCCAACGAAGCAAACCTGGGATAAATTATAAATGGGGAAATCTCAGTTCCAGAGTTCCGACAGCGCCATTTGACACACTGTTTATTGATACCGTCGGTAGCCTAGCAAAAACCAATCAAGGATATAAATATATTCTAGTGGTAGTCGATAGTTTCTCAAAATTCACATGGTTAGCCCCGTTAAAAAACACTAATACATCCTCTATTATACATGAATTAAAACGTATTTTCCAAAGTTATTCTATTCCAAGATTGATTGTCACAGATAATGCTAAAAATTTTAATTCCATAATGTTTAAAAACTTTTGTTTCAATTTAGGCATAAAACGAACCACCCTCTCACCCTATCACCCTCAACCATCGCATGCAGAACGTTTAAACCGAAATCTTAGGTCTATCCTTATTGCGTATCATGCAAAGACTCAAGCAACTTGGGACAAATCTTTATTTTGGTTTCAATTAGCTTTCAATATGGCTCAACATAATGCTCATGGGAAATGCCCATTTGACATATTGCATACTTTTCCAGCTCACACTCCATTAGATAGAGCATGGAATATCCAAGATATCCTCCATAGAAATCCTATACGTTCTAGTAATATGATGTGTGATATTAGAAGAAAACTAGTTAAATCACATAATGATATGGCACGTCGATATAATGCTACACGCCATCCCAATCCATTTTCAGTGGGAGATAAAGTTCTGCTAAAAACTCACCCCGTTAGTTCAAAACGAAAAAATATTTGTGCCAAAATGGCGTATCGATGGTCTGAACCTTTTTATATCATCGGCTTCTCTACTCCAGTTACAGCATTACTTCGTAAGACTGTAGGAGGAGATATCACTAAAGAACATATTTCTAATATTAAAAAAGTTAAATAGTATACTCATAAATTACATAATTTATTTTTAGGTGCTGTCTGTAGCGATCCTCGAGTTTGGGATGATTGTAATAAAAAAAAAAAAATGCTGTTTGCATGTTGTTTGAATGTTTTATTGAATGGGGCCCCAAATGAATGTATATTACCATCTCAAGCCGACAACTGCTACATACTCATCTTCTCTTTTTCATTTTAACACTCACCCCCTTTATTTTGCTTACACGTACTGTGTGCTTCTCTTTAATCTCCGGGGGGAGGGGAAGATTGTAATAGGATTGTAATAGGAGATACACATACGAACACCTAACGCATAACGGACAGTGGAAACAAAACATAACGAACAGTACGCACGTAACAAAACAAAACATAACGAACAGTACGCACAAAACAAAACAAAACATAACGAATAGTACGCACGTAACGACATTCCAACGTAAACATAAACACTCTTACAGCATCAACATCAATGTACCACCAGATGATCTTATTTACACAACGTCAGATGTGAGTACAAAAAAAAAAAGAAAAAGACAATTTTCTTAATTTAAATAAATTGGATTGTTGTCCTCACTCTCTTTTAAAACTTTTAAAGGGATAGGTGATATACAATTTTTATAAAAAAAAGAAAACAAAATATTAATAATTTATTAATTTTTTTAACTTTATTTTGATGAAAGTATTTTAGAAGATTTAATAATTACTCCAACTGAATTTAAAGAATTTTAATTTTTTTTAAGAATTTTAATTGTTTTAAGAATTTTAATTGTTTTAAATATTTCAACATTGGATCTGATAAGATTTTTTTTTCTTGAATAAAACAAAACACTAGTTGGATTTTCGATAAAAACTTTTGAATTTTATTTCACGAACCTGGGACGTAACACTACTTACCAGAGAACATCTATAAAACCATAAAATGCCAATAAGGTTCAACTGTATAGCTTATTCTTACAAAAAAAGTCGATCTTTTTACCAGTGTATGTAACCTACACTTACCACAGACCTATAAAGGGTTAACGTTGTTTTATTTAAAGTTTCTGTAAACCGTTCTTTTAGACGAACTATGGCACTGCTGTGCTTTAGTCGTTACTCACCGTTCTTCTAAGAACGATAAAAGGTGTAAGTTTGTTGTTAACTTTAATGATAGGGGTTTGAAACTCAAGAATATTGTGCGAATTTATTCGCACGGGTCCACTATGCTAGTAGTAAAGTAAAGAATTAGTAATTATTTCAAATGATCTGTCACCGGATGGGGACATTAAGTGGCAACCTTATCTGTTTGGTGGCCCTAAATAGGGCCGTTTAAGCGGTGGTCGTCTTGGAGAAGCGTCGGTTGTAGTCGTCGTGGCGGTCGGAGACTGGGCGACACGGCGTGTCGTCGTCCAGCGGAGACATCATCTTCTTCCCTCGCAGTAGTGCGTCGATGGCTGCTTCGTCTGGTCGGGTGGGTGTAAGGCTCGGTCGAGGGACCGTTGTGGGCATCGCTCGCGTCAGCGGGCGATGACGGTCCGGTCGACGGCTTACGGTGACGGGATGGCGAGCGGGAAGCATAATCTTCTGTCTTGCGGGGTCGTCGATTAGCCTTCGCTGGAGTTCGGCAGCCGTGTGCCGTGGTGGACATCGTGTCTGCTGTCTGGTTCGAAGTGAATCCCTCGGAGTCTTGATCGGAATTGAATTTCTCTGTGTCTGGATCGGTATTGAATCCCCGGCTCAGTGCAGCGATCTTTATATAGTCGTCGAGAGCGCTGTGGTAGAGAGCGGCTACTGGCTTGCCCTTGAGTGAGAGTAACAGAGGCCTTTGTCATCACAAAGGCCTCTGTCGGTGCGGAGCCGAAAGGTTTGTCGGTGCACCGCTAAAGGGCCTACCGCGCCGACAAAGGCCGGAAGAAGTATTGAAGGCTGGCAACACAGTAAATGATTAATTAGAAGGGGTGGCGGTGACAGATCTCTACTCATCACCCCTTCAAGGCAAAAAAGTGGTGGTTAATCTCGTTTGTCCTAAAAAATAAACTGTCATACCAATTGGATTGAAATATGTTCAGGTGTTATTAACTAACGAAATTGTTCTAAACTTTTGGGTTGGTGCAGCATTCCAAAAAGTCGATACATAAAATGTTTGTATTTTTCGGGTGATTGAACACCAGTCGAACATTACCAGTGTTACTAAAAATAGGAAAATAAACAAACAACTTTTAAATTATGGATAAAGTTTATGACGGACATGAAAGGCATTTCATGGTTAGCTAGAGAGAGAGAGAGAGGGTGGAGGGGGGAGAGAGAGAGAGAGAGTATAGCAGTGTATAACAAAGGCCTAGTGAGAGTAACTGAATGACACTTGTAACCAGAGGTTAAGGGGTCAGATTCATTATTGCAATGGCTACTGTTTCTAATTGCTTAATACAGAGTGTCACAAAATTATACTTTTAGTCTCTTTTTTAAATATAAATTTTACTGAATATGTATATCCAGTGCCCGCTCCAGCTATCGTCGGGTCTGGGTGTTTACCAAGCCTCTCCATTTTCTTCTGTCCGTCCACCATTTCTCCTCCTCTATTTGTTTCCAGTTGTATCCCCGTCCCTCCACACTCCTCTTAACTTCATCCTTCCATCTTTTCGTGGTCGTCCTCTTGATCTCATTTCGTCCACCATTCCTTTTAATATTACTCTATGTCTAAAAACATCTGGTGTGATACAATCACTCTACTTTCTCTTACAAGTATAAATAATGAATAATTTAATCATGAGTAAACAATATAAAATGAAAAATATTACCTAATTTTAATCATAAGCTTATCTTGTAATGTATAAAAAATGTGTGTGTGAAGAGATTTTAAAAGAATTTGTTGGAGCAGTTTTTGAAAAATTGCAAAAAAGTGAAAAATGAAGCGAATAATTAACTACTTCCGATGAACCGATTTTAATGAAAATTTTCGTGTTTATTGTTGTCATATAAGTGATACATCACTTATTATATAAAAAATAAGTCACACAAGAGAGAAAATGATTAATAACATTAAAAACCACGTTAGCGTAAAATAAAGAAAACTGACATAATACAAACGTTAAAAAACTTAAAACTTATGATAACAAAACTAAAATGTTAATAAATGATAATACAAACATCAGCAAAGTTATGAAATTGCATTAATAAAATATGACAAAAAACCCCTCTACCAAATTACTTAACATTATTTTAGAGAAAAAAAGAAAACAAAATTTAACCTTAACTACCTCCGTTAAATTTAACTATTTCTTTATACACAAATGCTTCGGTCTTATAAATTGGCTGACGATGTGATAAGAAACAGAACTATTTTTTGTAGCCTTGGAACTAGCAGATCGAGTGCAAATAATTTAACACTCCACCTGCCTGTTATGGGCATATTTTCCTGATTCTCTTCAGTGAAATTACTCACATTGGGTAATTTGGAAATATCTGTCATCCGGCTTCAAGTATCGGACTAAAGAGAGGCTACTATACGTAGAATAAATTTTATTTTAAATATTATTTGAGAATTTTGTACTAGTAATATCCACAGCAACGTTGTTTCTCGTTATTTTAGTTATTATCTGAAAACGAGCACAAAACGAAGTGAACACCTGTCTTTAATGTTTGTGACACACTAAACTTTAATTTCATTCTTGTTCACTTTCTCTTGTCCTATATCAATATATAGGAAAGGAAAGTAGGGCCTATTGTTGTCATATCGATTTTTCAAAGGTAATATACGTTTTCAGACCCCCTGAATCCAAAAAACATCTTTTCAGCGACGTGTCTGTATATGTGTGAACTAAATATCTTAAGAACGGAATAGCGTACGAAGTTGAAACTTGGAACTTAAGTTATACTACTACGGGACCCGACACGAATATTTTCATCAAAATCGGTCCACCGGAAGTGGTAGTTTATTTGTGCGATTATTCACTTTTTGGGATTCTCTAAAAATCAGCTTCTACGATCTTTTTTAAAATCGCCTCATTTACTTAATTTCTTAAGCTATACAAGAGAGGATAAGCACCAGGTCTGCCGAAATTCTTGGGGAGGCTGTACTGTTGTAGTAAAATGTGTTCTTTTTTTTAAAGTTGGTGCCTTAAAAAGCATTTTAGGGATAAGATTGTACAAAATTAAAAAACCTAAAACTTTTATTTCAAGAATTTGTACTACAGCGCCTAGCTTAACGTCAATAATGTTTTCCTGTATTTTCTCAAAATAAAAATATAATCTACTTTTAATTCAAAGATTTTTTTCTATACTGCAGCTTAGTTATCGTCAATTTTTGATTTTCCGTGTTTTTATTTAGCGTCATTCACTCGTAAATAAAATTTGATTATGGTATTCATTTTAAATTGTTTATTTATGATTAAACACATGTTATAATTTGTCATAACTTATATTGGCAAGAGAAAGTCTTGTAAGTGTTTAACACCAAATGTTTTTTTAATCTATGAAATTTAACATACTTTTACACCTTCAGTTGCACACAGAGAGCGGGGACGTCTTTCCTAAAACTACTTGATTTCAATCTTTGTAAAAAATATTTTTGAATAATTACCATCCTTTCCCCGTCTAATTTATAGTTAAGTCTTACCGAAGAAATACAACTAAAACTAAACATGCCGTAATTAAGTTAAGAGGTCACTGCAGATTTTATGACATTTAAATATCTTTTGTGAAAACCTAAATTTCATCAGTATTGCCAACGTTGTACTAATAATACTAACAGTAACACTATTGTATTAGAATTACCGGGTGTCCAGAAAATATAATGACATTTTTATATTTTTTTAGTTCCCGTGGTTTAACTAATGCATTGAGAGAGAGAGAAAGGGATTGTTGTCGAACGAAACTGATTTACATTACTTTTCACTTTTGAAGCCAAACAATTATTTTACAAAGGCATCCGTGCGTGTGTCTCTTTATCGTTCTTAAGTAAAAACTAGATTTTAAGATAAGATTTTCTGAACGAACCGTAGTTATTTTTTAAGATTTAGCTTTATCTCCACAGAATTAAAAATTTGGTTTGAAATACTCGCACGACTTTTCCTTGCGAATTTAAATAATGAAAAATGTAATAATAGCTGTATGAACCTGGTGGATAAATATCAACTGCATCTGCCAAAATATCTGCAGATCACATTCCGTTAAATATCAAGGGATAACAATTGATCGAGCACTTTGCTGGATGAGCATATAGATGGGCTACAGAGCATATGATGCTCACACGATGCCTCATTTGAGAGTGCAGAAAATAGTTATTGAAGGTATTGTTGTTTAGGTGATCAGCCGAAAGGCCGGTTTTAACTTCTAGAGGCTTTACTAACTAAAACGAAGAGTGAGGTGCTTTACCATTGCCGTACTCACTGAGTGGAAAAGTGTGGTTATGAGCCTGCCAGGCCCTTGAAAAGCATCTACTTTCCTCCGTGCAAATGACACATTCACTTCATTCACCACAGTGTCTGGCTGTATAATACAGTCTCTTCTTCAGGTGCCTTCTCCATTACGAAGGTTGGCTATCATCATGGTCAGTCGTACCTTGTCCACTGCTGCTCTGAAAAGGTCATGCGACGAGCAGTTAACCCTTTATAGGGCAGTACTACGGGGGAAAAATATACATGTTGTAAAATGTTAAATTTTGTTTTATAAGGACTTGAATAATGTATTTGTAGTCCCAGAACAGTTAGATAATTATTTTTTTATGTAAAGCCGTGGCAAGTATACTTACCAAGGAATGTTTATTGAAATGGAAATCACATATTAATTAGTGGTAAGAATGCTTATTGAAACACCTTGTAGCCTTATATAACAGAAAAGTGTGGCGAATCTTAACTTTCTATCACCATGAATGCTTGTTTTCCCGTAAAAAACTGGAATTTTCTAAGCACTGTACAAAAGTAACAACAAAACAACATGGTAGCGTACGTTGGTATGAATCCTTACCACATTCGTGTAACTCACAAAGCAAATGGTCGCTGCGCTGCATATACTGCACATATTGACGCTGCACTGCACATATTGCAATTAGCGCGCAGTGCTAATTTCAATACGTGGATAGCCTACTTACCAGAAAACATCTATAAAACCATAAAATGCCAATAAGGTTCAACTGCATAGTTTATTCTTTAAAAAAATCGACCTTATTGCCAGTGATAAGTAGCCTATACCTACCACAGACCTATAAAGGATGAAACGCTTCTCTCAGGTTTCTTAACCAGGATATTCGTCTGCGTCCCAACGAGCGTTTACCGACGAGTTTCCTTTGAATTATGAGATGCAGAATCTCGTATTTAGGCCCCCTCATGATGTGTCCAAGGCATGTCAGTTTTCTTATCTTTATGCTCTGCAGGATATCCAGCTCTTTCCCCATTATTCTGAGGACCTCCATATTATATATAATACAGTATTGTATATAATACAGTAGAACCCCGTTAATTCGTCACCCGCTATTTCGTCACATTCGATAATTAGTCACCCCTCGGGAAAATTTGTGGTTTTTATTCAGAAAACAGCATTGGTACTTAATATGTTTCTAGGTGATAAATGATAAGTAAATTTTTAAAATTTCGAATTAGGGAATAGTTAGTAAAAAAAAATAAGTTTGGTACGCTGGTACCGCTCATTCGGTGCACTGGCGTATCGGTGGGGCATGACAACAAGATGGACTCCCGGTCGTCAAAATAACTCCCGGCTGTTGTTTTAATCTTAGAAAAGTGTTTTGATATACATTTCTAGATGATAAATTTTAATAAATTATTACAATTCGTATTTTGGAGTAGTTAGTAAGTAATACAACGGCTATTCGATAATTCGTATTTTTCGTTAATTCGTCACCCCTTCGGTCCCAAAGGTGACGAATTATCGAGGTTCTACTGTAATGAAATTCATTACTTTCAGAGGCGAGAACTCTGATTAGTATCTTTTACACCTTTTTCTGTTTCAGTCTTATAATTGGCTGACCATGTGATAAGAAACACAACTAATTTTTGTAGCCCTGGAACTAGCAGATCGAGGGCAAAAAATTTAACCCTCCACCTGCAAATCTGATAATCAATAACCAAAATAATTATGTCGAAGGTAATGACCAAAACCACTAACGCTTTAATGAGTTTTTAAAAGACTTTCAAGTACTGGATATAAGACGGCTTCATGCACGGGAAGTTTTTATATAGGAATTTTAAAAGAAAAACACCTTTCCCTCAACAATACTCGTCACTACTATTTATGAAACAAGCGAGGTTCGAATCCGCAGTGCTTTCACCAAATCATACCAAAGGCAATCGAGTTATGTAGCTCCTAAACTTTTAAATCCTATGCTGCTACTGATTTCAGAAATCTGAAGAACATCAAAAAGGCATTTCTAGGTTGTTGTTGGTGTTGTTGTTTAGGTCAATGCCTGAAAGGCTGGTTTGAACCTTTAGGTATTTTACTAAGTAAAAACGAGGAGTGAGGTGGTTTATTCGTGTCTGCCTCACTTCTACTTCGACTCCTACTGTTCATATTCGTGTAAAAATTACATTTTTGGCTTGAAGGGTTGATGAGTATTGAAGATCACTTAAAATCCGATTGCATAAAATCGAATGAAATTTTTTTCTTGTAGAGGGTCAATTTTAGACCTAGTGACTTTAGAAATTTCTGGAAGCTCTTTTTGCAGCCTTTAATTCTAAGCGTTCTTTCACTGTATGTTTTTCTTATTTCTTCTGTCCACCCGGTGTTTTGTTTCTGCTCTTCATGGAAGCCCTATAGGTCCGTAATGCATTCTCTGAATTTGGTTCGGTTCATTAAGTTTTCTCGGTTTATTCCGGTGTTCTCAATATCCTTTCTGACTTCTTTAAACCATTTATCCGACATATTAGTTATATTGTTAAGTGTTTTGAAAATTTGTTTTGTCAACCAGTTGTCATCCATTCTAACAAGTTGTCCGTAAAATTTTAGTCTTCTTTTTCTAATCGTTTCCATTAATCGTTCATTTTTCTTGTACAAATTCTTCTTCTATACTGCCCGTCTACTATCTTTGAACCCATTATCTCGCGGAAGATCTCTCTGAAATTTCTCTACTTCTCTTAGACCAGTCTTTCCGATCATTCTAAGGCGTCGCCGTGAATCAGTTGTTAAACTGCTGATTTTCGGAGAAGAAGGTTCCGGGTTCAAATCCTAGTAATAGTAGTTACTTTAATACGGATTTGAATCCTAGACAGTGGTATCGTTATACTTCGATGGTTGGTTTTAAATTAACGATACTCTCTCAGGAATGGTCGGCCTGGGTCTGAACAAGTTTGAACATCATTTACTCGTCATACACATCATCCTCATCTCATTGAATCATGAGGTTGCGTATTGTTCTGAATTGAATAGTTATCAACGTACACACATTAGGGTTTAAAAATAATTTCTAAGACACTCCTCGTGTATACTGACACAAAGGTTTTATAACAGTACAAAATTTTGTTATAAAAAGATTTTATCACTGATAAAACTTGCGATAAAATCAAATGACATATTGAAAAGTGTTATTTTTTTTTAAATCACCGGGTATAGTGAAGGGTATAATATAAAATGAAAATATAAAAGTGGTGGTCTCATGCGAAATAGAAATGCCATGAAAATGTCAGTTGTTCTGTGTATATAAGTATATATATATAAAATGATCATGTAGGCGTTTTAAAACGGAGCACATCGTCAGTGGAATTCAGTCGGGTACAAACCATTGGACAGTTTAGGTCAATTAAGTTCACTCATTACTTCGGCGTTAGTTTTCATCATACTCTGTGTACAATTGTGTTTTATTAAACTATTGCGTATTGAATCGGTTAACGGAACGCCTTTATTTTATTTGTTTGTTTCATTGTTGTTTATTCGATTTGAAATGCTTCCTGTATATTTTCGTCGATCACCGAGCCCTCCCAGAGGATTTCAATTGGGCCCTCCGCCCGTTCCAAAGCCGCGTCCTAGATCACCGCAAAGACTTGTCACCGATAATATGTTTTGTCTATCGTGTCCACCGACTGGACTTAATTTTATGGAAGCATTAAACGTCAAACCGCTGCTTGGACGTCCCGTAAGTTGTTTCTTTTTTTTTTAATAAGTGACATGTGTTGTTTTTTTAGGTCAACAGCCTAAAGGCTGGTTTGAACTTTTAGAGGTTTTACTAAGTAAAAACAAGGAGTGAGTTGGTTTACTATTGCCTTCCTCATCGAGTTGAAAGAGTATGCTTATCAGCATGCCAGGCTCTCCGAAAAGCACCCACTTTCCACCCTGCAAATGACACCTTCACTTTATTCACCACAGGGTCTAGCTGTATAGTGAAATTCATTACTCTCAGAGGAGACAACTCTGACTAGTGTCGTTTACACCTGTAACTTCTGTTCTTAAATAGTTCAGTCATATAATTGGCTGACTGTGAGATAAGAAACAGAACAATTTTTTTTTAGCTCTGGGACTAGAAGATCGACTGCAAGTAATTTAACGCTCCACCTGCCCGTGATAGGCAAAAGTGACATATAACTTATTTATTAACTTACATTAAATTATTTACTTATTTACATTATTAAATTACTTACTTATATAATCAATCAGTTATCTATTATAATACTTGCTTATAACAGGCAGTTGGAGTGTTAAATTATTTGCACTCGATCTTCTAGTCCCAGAGCTAAAAAAAGTAGTTCTGTTTCTTATCTAATAGTCAGCCAATTATATGACTGAAGCATTTAACAACAGAAGAGGTAGAGATGTAAAAGATACTAATCAGAGTTATTTCCTCTGAAAGTAAAAAAATACGTTATACAGCCAGACCCTTGGGTAAATAAAAAGATGATGTCATTTGCAGGGTGGAAAGTAGATGCTTTTCAGAGGGCCTGGCATGCAGATAAGCATACTTTTCCACTCGGTGAAGAAGGGATTTGTAAATCTCCACACTCCTAAAGCAGTTTGCTTGTAGAGCTGATAAAAATCTCCACACTTTTCGTTATATTTAATAAAGCCTCTAGAGCAGTGATCTTCAACCCGCGGCCCGTGGGCCACTTGCGGCCCGCCGCGTAAATTTTAGCGGCCCACAGAACGATTTCAGTTTTTGAACAAAGAGCTTAGAACATTGCATCATTTTGTTGATTTTTAAACTAGTGAAAGAGAAAGAATGTCAAGTTCCTATTGGACTGAAAAATCACCATTTTGATGTTTTTAGTTTGGTTTTGAGTTTGTCACATGTTTAAGTATAAGTATATGTTTCAATATTAATATTTACTGTCATTTTCAACCAATATAAGCTTTAAAAAAATCATGTTATTTCTTTTAACCCTGACACAAAATGTTCATATATGTTTATACTATATATATATATATTCATAACAAATATACATATATACGTAGATCAATGCGGCTCTCAAGCCCACCCGTAATAAAAATTTGGCCCTTTATTAAGATAAGGTTGAAGAACACTGCTCTAGAGGTTCAAACCAGCCTTTCGGCTGATCGCCTAAACGACAATATACTAAAATAACTATGATTATTATTTTATGACCATATTGGATCACTTTAATCAATTACTTGTTAGTTTGTTTATGGAGTGTATATGCCCAATAGGCTTTCTTCCTTGTTGTTGTTTAGGTCAGCCGAAAACTGGTTTGAACCTCTAGAGGCTTTACTTAGTAAAACGAGGAGTGAGATGGTTTACCCTGCCTTCCTCACAGGGTAGAAAAGTATGCTTATCAGCATGTCAGGCTCTCCATAAAGCATCTACTTTCCACCTTGCAAATGACAGCTTCACTTCATTCACCACAGGGTCTGGCTGTATAATGAAATTCATTACTCTCAGAGGAGATAACTGTGATTAGTGTCTTTTACGCCTCTAACTCTCCTGTTCCTAATTAGTTAAGTCATATAATTGGGTGACCATGTGATAAAGAACAGAACTATTTTTTGTAGCCCTGGATTTCGCAGATCGAGTGCAAATAATTTAACACTCCACCTGCCTGTCATGGGCATATGGCGCCATGAGTTTTCTGCCTACTAGACCTCTTATCACTTTACTTCATCTGCAATTACTCCTTTTCTTGTTCATCGCTTATTTAATTTTACTATCTCTTCCCTTATATGACTATATAAGGAAGTTTTGTTTTCATGACGATATTTCGAAATCGAGTTTTCACCGAAAATACAAGTTTTCTGGCCCCGTGAACCTAACATGTTTTCATAATTATGAAAACATAATTATTATTATGACATAATTATTTCATAATTATGAAAACATGTTGGAGCTGACCAGGAATGGAATACGCAACTTCTGGTTTACAAATAATTTGCCTTTACTACTGCACCACCTGAGAAATAAACGTAGAAAACATCACGTATTAAAATAGGAATATACTCATACCTTTTGTTTCACATTATTATAATAACCTCGTCCGGTAGTATGCCTATTATACACTCACGAAAAATAAATTCAGAAATAAAATTTATTTAATATTATGTATCTTTATTATTCAAATATATTTAAATGTAATGGAAATTTAAATTAAAAATTTTCTCCTTAAATTATTAAAATATACATACATAAGTTAGCCTGTATGGTAAAACAAAAGTTTTTAAGTAACTATATTGCAGGTCCCTTTAACTTTCTAACCAGTTCAGGCAACTTTTTCTTCATACAACTTTTAATAGGTCTTATATATTTAATGTCATAAAGTTTACGGCGTTCATAAATAATGCAGGCTGTGGTTAATTTATTTAAATATACTACTGTACTTAAAAGTTTATTTTTAAATGAAGAACTTGGCAAATAGCACTGATTTTGTTCATGAATGTTTAAACAATATCCAGAATATTTGAATCAGTCATTTAACATGTTGACTGCTATGTGACCCAAATATTGTCACACATGTCTTGTCTTTGAAAATGGGCCACGTGCATCAAAAATGAGTACATGGACTCATTTTTAAGCTGTGTAATGTGGTTTCAAATGCTACGGCTTCAGAGGGTGACGTTGTACACTTAGACTATTCAAATAGTTAGCCTATTTCACTGCCCATAACAGACTGGTGGAGTGTCAAATTTTTACTCTCAATCTGTTCGTTGCAGGGCTAAAATAAATAGTTCTGTTTCTTAACACATGGTCAGCCAATTAAATGACTGAATCATTTAAGAACAGAAGAGGTAGAGGTGTAAAAGACACTAATCAGAGTTATCTCCTCTGAAAGTAATGAATTTCATTATACAACCAGACCCTGTGGTGAATGAAGTGAAGGTGTCATTTGCAGAGTGGAAAATATGTGCTTTTCAGAGGGCCCGGCATGCTGATAAGCGTACTTTCCCACTCAGTGAGGAAGGCAATGGTAAACCACCTCACTCCTCGTTTTACTTAGTAAAACCTCTACAGGTTCAAACCAGCCTTTCGGCTGATGACCTAAACAACAACAGCCTATTTCAAATAATAGGATATTGTGATACAGGTAGTTATACTTGTTGTCCTGTATTAGAATGCTGCAACTATTTTAAATTTTATTATTTCTTTTGCTTATTTTGGTTGATTTAAATAATCTAGAGCTTTGTAACTTAACCCATTTGTTTAATACATTTTTTGCTGTGGCACAAAAAAGCATCACATGGCTCTAATATGTAAAATCATTCCAGCAGGCCATGTGACCCAAGAGTGTGTCAAAACTTTATTCAAATCCTAGTAAAGGTAGTTACTTTTATACGGATTTGAGTGCTAGACAGTGGTAACCGGTGTACTTTGATGGTTGGGGTTCAATTAACCGTAATCTTTCAGGAATGGTCGGTCTGGGTCTGTACAAGACTACACCTCATTATACGTCATACACATCATTCTCATCTCATTGGGTCAATTGCTTTGTTTAATTTGCTTTAAAGGGTGGTAGGCAGATTGATGACAATGTTCATCACCCACTAAATTTATGCGGTTTGTCAGCCGTCTTTATAATAACCATTGATGTTTAACCTGCGGGAGATTCTGTTTGTAAATGATTTGTTCTTTTTTTCATTCACTCCTTTGTAGTATAAACAAAAAGCAGAAAACAAATAAATTCAGCGGAGCGTAACATATAAACTACCGATTCACAACCATAATTTGTTCCCCGCCCTTCTTCAAAAAATTTAACCTTCATTTTAAGTTGGTATACCTGTTTTAGATTCATATTATTCGGTATTATTTCAATGAACATGATCGCGGCCATTTCGATGTTACAGTTCAAACAATTATTGCAGACTTCGCTTATTTATACCCTCTGTTGAAAGTTCAGGAGCTGATTTCACAAATAATAATTAATAAAAAAAAAAAAATCTGGTGTGAAACACTCACACAACTTTCTCTTGCCAATGCAAATAATGACCAATATAACCTAATATTAGTAATAAAATATTAGAAATAAATAAAAAACTAACCTCAATAAACATAACCTATTTTAATCATGAGTGAAAGACGCTAAATGAAAATCAATCTCAGTTTGGCTTAAAAATACGGAAAATCACCCTTTCACGCTAAACTAGGCTCTGTAGAGAAAAATGCTTCAAATAAAAGTTTTATATCTTTTTATTTCCTATAAGTGTTATTATAATACACTTTTGTCATGAAGTGCATTCTAAGGCCGAAATATTAAAAATATCGATTTTTCACAAGTTTTCGTGAGAAAAAACAGAAAATCGCTAATTACCGCTAAACTAAGCGTTATACAAAAAAATGTTTGAATTAAAATTATAAGATTTTAAATTCTGTACAACTTTTATTATATAAATTTTTGCGTTAAAATGCATGTTAAAGACGTAATCTTAAATAAACCACTTTTTTACGTGAAAACAGCCTCACCAAGAATTTGAGCAAACATGGCGCCTTCTCTATCTTGTAGAGCATAAAAAATTTAGTAAACCAGGCGATTTTTAAAAAAATCGTAGGACCAGTTTTTGAGAAAATTGCAAAAAGTGAAAAATTATACGAATAAACTACTACTTCCGGTTGACCGATTTTAATGAAAATGTTCGTGTCGGGTCCGGTAGTGGTATGTAACTTAAGTTTCAAGTTTCAAGTTCGTGCAATGTTCCGTTCTTGAGATATTCTGTTCACACACACACACACGCGCGCGCGCGGGCGTGTGGTGTGGGTGTAATAAGGTTTGCCACTTAATGTCGCCATCCAGTGACAATATAACTTTTTATATATGTGTGTTTCTGCCCATGACAGGCAGGTGGAGTGTTAAATTATTTGCGCTCAATCTGCTAGTTTCAGGGCTACAATAAACAGTTTCTCTCTTATCACGTGGTCAGCCAATTATATGGCTGAAGCATTTAAGAATAGGATAGGTAGAGGTGTAGAAGACACCAGTAACAGTTATCTCCTCTGAGAGTAATGAATTTCATTATACAGCCAGACCCTGTGATGAATGAAGTAGATGCTTTTCAGAGGGCATAGCATGCTGATAAGCATACTTTACCACTCGGTGAGGAAGGCATGGTAAAACACCTGACTCCTCGTTTTACTTAGTAAAGCCTCTATAGGTTAAAACCAGCCTTTCGGCTGATCACTTAAACAACAAAGTACACGGTCTAGCATACACTTTTGTCCAGCCCCGGCCCTAGTAATTTTGCCGCCCCAAGCGAAATTCACGAGTAACGCCCCTCCTTCCACTCATCAACCATTAAATTTATCCGCACAAAAATACTGTGACTTTCATCGCTAAGGTCCGTTTCGGGATCTAGGTAATTAAATAATTAATACTAAAATTAATTAAATTAATTTATTATTTTATTCATTAATTTATTTATTTATTAAATAATTAATAATTAGAGTTTACAATTACAAATATTTATTACAACTAAAAGAGTTACAAAATAAATAACAACTAATTATAAAGAAGTAATACAATAAATAACTTAATAATTTACTTAATGCGACTTACAACAATTTATATTACACAATGGAACGAATACGCACTGCATATATACAACAAGACTGAGTAACAATGCCTCGGAAACCCCCCGTTGAGCTGTTCTAATGGAGTTACCTTCGATAGCATACGTAGTAAACACTCGTCAAAGATCAAACGAATACTAACTAACTGACCGCGCTCGGGGGTCTCTTTATATAGTGAATCAAAAAAGAATCTTCCCGAAAGACACCGAAAATCGATATAAAAGTCCTTTCTAGAGAAGTCTTATTTAATGTAAACAGGTAATCAACCGACCCTTCATAAATAGTTGTACAACAAAGACCTTATCATATACAATAGCGCAGTCCTTTTAAATAATTTTTATGAATAGGTATCCTTTTATAGCTAACCCTATTGTTACTTTTTCACTCTATTATCTACTCTTTACCATTTTACTAGAAATTTTGCGAACCATGCCCTTCTTCGATATTGTCACAATACATAGAACCCCTCTTCAAACGTATGGGTAATTTATTGTTATACGAATCTGAGTATATATATGTACAAAGTTAAATATAGGTGTGTGCGTCTATGTAGATCATTAGAGTATCTATTGTCAAGTTTTGCATTTTGCAGTTGTTGTTGGGTTTATAGTTTTTCGGATCATGATTGTAAAGTAGTATATTTATAAAATTTTAAAATAAAACATTAAAATTTGCCGCCCACAAAATCTGCCGCCCTAGGGCGGCGTCACCGGTCGCCTACCCCTAGAGCCGGGGCTGCTTTTGTCCCAAAAAGCGTAGGTACTTAGGCTACAATTTAAAAAAAAAATCAAAATTTTTTACACATTTTAATGAGAAAAATACAGAAAATCACTAAAAGTTTATTAAGAATTCCTTTCGTCCCTATATATTCATGTAGGGCAAGAGAAAGTAAAAAGAAGAGTAAAAGTAATGAAAAGTTGGGTTGTTGTTAATAATGTAAAGTTAAAAGTTATAAAAATAGAAGCTAAATGAATAGAAGCTAAATTCTTTTTAGTAATAGAACTGGAGGAAGATTGGATCGAAGATTGTTATTTTGAAAACTTGGTAGAGGATAAAATAGAAGTGAAAAATAGTAATTTATAATATAAAAGGCGGTGGACTGTAACAAGAGGTCACGCTTATCATCCAACACCGTTCATTGTCACGGCCACTTTCATCACCGTCCCACTATTACTGTACATATTCCCTCCCATTCAATCAAAAACTTTTACGGCAAGCTGGTCTAAATATCTCGCTGATTTAGCATGAGGCCCTGGATAAATTCTTTTTAACTGCATCCAGGAAACTTAAAATGGGAGTATAGGACATGTCAAAAAATAAGACTGATAAGTAAAAATTTTAACAATGTGTTAAGGGGAGTGTGTTGCCCTATCTTAAGCAATGTTAATGTTTGTACCTTTTTCTCAGCAACCACTACAGCTAGAGCTACTTTTTTGTATGAAAGGCCACTCTTTGGTACATAATTAGAATTGGTAGCATTAATTTGTGGTAAGAATTTTGATTTTCACAATTTTTTTAAAAAGATACAATTTTTTTCATCGAAAATCACCGAAAAAATGTTTTTCTCCCACAATTTTCAATATTTTTAAAAACGGTACATTCAGTCAATAGAACTGGACGATTAACATACTCCTTAAACATTTCAGCCTTGTACCTTTTGTGGAAGCTGAGAAAAAGGTACATAAAGTTCTAAAAATGACGTTTTGACACATTCGCGTTTAAAGTTTGAGAAACAAAAACACGAGTGCCGGCCGCATTGGCGCAGTTGGTAACGTGCTCGCCTCTCATCATGCGGTCATAGCGTACTCTTCTATACGCTATGATGCGGTCCTGGGTTCGAATCCCACTCAGGCACGGCATATTTTCATACGTTACAACAAATCATTTCATCCTCCATCGTACAAAAAGTTACACCCCAACGTCGTCGCTAATGACCGTTGTAGTTGATGCGACATTAAATAAATGAATTTAAAAAAAAATAAAAAAAACACGAGTGTAAACAAAGACAGACTACAACAAAAATAGTGCAGGTTATAAACTTTTAGATTATACTGCCAACCTATGATTAAATAAAAGAGAGACGGCAGTGTGAAAAAATAGTATAATAAATCACAATAGAATATTAATCGAAAGGGAAAATTATTTTGTAAAATTTCGTGACACATGGCTTAAACATACAATCACAAAAACATTAATAAAATATTTTCTAGTTGGCATAGCAACATGATTCTAACGCCATTTTAAAGCGCAGATTTCAAACTATATTTTTAACGAAAAAACGAAAAATCGATAATTTTTTTTATTTCTCCATTCCACACTCCCCTTAAATCATTACTTACCAATAATTTTTTTAAATTTATTTATTTAACGTCGCATCAACTGCAACGGTCATTAGGGACGACGTTGGGGTGTAACTGTGTGAGGATGAAATGATTTTTTTTTTTTAAATTTATTTAACGTCGCATCAACATCAAAGGTCATTAGCGACGACGTTGGGGTGTAACTGTGTGTAATGAGGATGAAATGATTATTTGTAACGTATGAAAATATGCCGTGCCTGAGTGGGATTCGAACCCACGACCCCATGATGAGAGACGAGCACGTTACCAACTAAACCAATGCGGTCGGCATAATATATTTTTTTTTAATTCCTAATGTGTGTACATTGTAATCTGTTCAATTTAGAACAATAAGCAACCCCGTGACCCAATGAGATGAGGATGATGTGTATGCCGTGTAAATAAGGTGTAGTCGTGTACAGACTCAGGCCGACCATTCCTGAGAGAGTATGGTTAATTGAACCCCAACCATCAAAGTACACCAGTAATCACTGTCTAGTATTCAAATCCGTATAAAAGTAACCACCTTTACTAGGATTTGAACCTGGAACCTTCGTCTCCGAAAATCAGCTGTTTAACAGCTGACTCGTGGCGACGAATTTACCTCTAGACCAACCCGGTGGGTCAGCATAATATTACAATATAATTTATTTATTTACCACTACTTACTTGTCTACTTCAAAAAGCGTGTATATCAAACAATACACAATTTGCCTCAACATTTAATTACAAGGTTATAAATATATATTTTTCTATACAAAATTTTTAGTGCAGCATTTGTGGAAGTAAAACGTAAAAACAAGCAAGTTTTTCTACAGCTCTTATTAAGCGTAAATTAATTATTTTCCGTATGTTTAATTCGAATAAAGGTAAATCTTTTGAGCGTCATCTACTTATGATTAAAATTAGGTTATGTTTTTCATTTTACATTGTTCACTCATGATTAAACATAGGTTATATTTGTCATTCGTTACATTTGCAAGAGAAAGTCTTGTGAGTGTTCACACTAATTTTTTTTTTAAATTTAGTCCAATCAGTCCAGTAGTTTTTACCAGAGCGAATAACGCACGGACGGATATTTTTCTAGTAACCACTTTTTGGCTTCAGGAGGCGATAAGAAGTGATGATCAGGTGAAAGATAGGTATAGAAAATGTTTCCATATCGTTGAGTATTAGGCTGGCCCATTGGTGTAGTGGCTAGTGCAACTGGCTTCTACGCCGGGGTCATGAGTTCGATTCCCGGTCAGGTCTGGCTTTTTTTCACCACTCATTTTCATATACTATATCATCATTCTTCACCGTCTGCATTAGCAGAAATTGCAAAACAGTCAGACGTAAAACCAAAAAAAAAAAATTCTGAGTGATATTCTCTGATAAAGAGAGAGAAAAAAAATGATTGAGTAGAAAATTGGATTTGGGAATTGTGTTCGTCTCAAAGTAACGTAATGCACACACGTCAATACATGCAGTAATAAAGATTGATGGAAATAGTGACGCGTCATCGCTCTAAATAGGAATTCAATCATTCAGAGGTTATGCTTTCTGTTCTAATGAAATTCTTACATGCCTATCTCTACAATTTCAACGAGGATATGCCTAATAATAACATGGACTGACATTTGGAAGGCAAACCTCACTAATTTTCTGAAGGATTATTTTGGCAGTTTGACTTGTAATCCTTAATACCATCTATAAACATACTCCATAAATATTTGTACATACGAGGTGTAGCTTATAAATAACGAGACTGACGTTGTAAAAAAATTTATTTTAATTTTATTCGTAACCACTTATTGTTACCTTCAATATACACTCCTCTATCCCTACAACGCTCCATGCGAATTTTTGATTGTTAGAAACAGAACTGGAAGTCATCTTCTGTCAGCTCCTTCAGGGCACGTGCCGCTTTCTCTTTTACAGCTTCCAGAGACTCAGATCTTGTCCATTTTAATGCAGATTTCACCTTAGGGAACAGGTGAAAGTCACATGGTGCAAGATCTGGTGAATAAGGTGAATGTTCTAACACTGAAATGCTGTACTTGGCTAGGAACCTCTTGACAGATAACGCGGAATGAATATTGTCCTTTTAATGCCGATTTCACCTTACGGAACAGGTAGAAGATAATAACATGTGATGAAACGAGGTTTTTTACTTATAATCCGGAAACGAAGCGCCAATCCATGCACTGGAAGAGCCGAACTTCATCGAGAGCCAAAAAAAGGTTTTTTTTTAATATCCATGGGATTGTGTACCCTCACTGGGTTCCTGAAGGTCAAACAATTAATCAATATTACTACCTTGAGGTATTTTCTAAACTACGTCAAAGAGTAAGGAACAAACGCCCCGAAATGTGGAAGGCTGTATAATTGTAATAAGTTGTTTATAAGTTTGTTTATTTTTTATTTAATTCAGACCCTGAAAGAACCTAGGGTTAGTTGTTATAATACTATGGATTGAGGGCGGAAAGGTAAAATAGGCCAGTTTCTTAAATAACATTAGGTAAATTTGATGTGGTGAAGGCAACTTATAGAAACATTCGTGTTATTTATTAATAACAGTAATTAGAGAATGCCTGGCCCATCATCGTACAACGCCCATAACCTAATGCCCACAGGGAATTTCACAACACACATGAATGTATTTCTATGTAGACCAATTCTTGCATAATTTATTTCACTCGTTTGCAAATACTGTATGAATACTGTCAGGTGTTTTAGCATTCATAAATTCACGCAATGATTTTACCATAACAGTTGATACTCAAATTGGAATGGATAAATTTTAACGCGACTTTTTTTTACAAAAAATACTTAAACTAAGCTTCAGACAAAATAATCTGGATAAAACAAGTTATAAAATTTTACTTCTCTTACCCTATAATGATACTCAGATTGTAAGAAAAATTACGTTTTCAAGTCGATTTTCAACAATATGATTTTCACGGTAAGTGCACGTTTACAGTTATCACAAAATATTACAAGAACGGAAAATTTTGTGAAGTCGAAACTTAACTTAGGTACCATCAGGGGACCCGACATACTAGACATTTTCATCAAAATCGGTCAACCGAAAGTAGTAGTAGTTTATTTGTGCAATTTTTCATTTTTTGCGATTTTTTTACCAAACGGCTCTTACGATTTTTAAAAAAGCACTGTATTAACTACATTTTTATTTTTCATTTTTTTATTTAACGTCGCATCAACTGCAACGATCATTAGTGACGACGTTAGGGTGTAACTTTACAAAGGAGGATGAAATGATTTTTGTACGTATGAAAATATGCCGTGCCTGAGTGGGATCCGAACCCACGACCGCATGATGAGAGGCGAGCACGTTACCAACTACGCCAATGTGGCCGGCATTACACTTTTTTTTAAATAAATTTAGCATTACACTGAATTTATTTTGTTTAAATAGATAGAGTAAGTTACTTTTTTACTTTCTCTTGCCTATATGAATATTTAGGAAGGAAAGTATTGTTTTCATGTCGAGTTTTCACCGGATCTACACGTTTTCAAACCCGCTGAACACAAAAAACATGTTTTTAGCGATTGGTCTGTGTGTGAGTGCGTGCGTGCGTGCGTGTGTGTGTGTGTGTGTGTGTAAACAGAATATCTCAAGAACGGAACATTGTACGAACTTGAAACTTAAGTTACATACGACTTCCGGACCCGACACGAACAATAATTTCATTAAAATTAGTCAACCGGAAGTAGTATTTATTCGTGTAATTTTTCACTTTTTTGCGATTTTCTCAAAAACTGGTCCTACGATTTTTTTAAAAATCGCCTGGTTTACTAAATTTTTTATGCTCTACAAGGTAGGGTAGGCGTCATGTTTGCTGAAATTCTGGCTGAGGCTGTTTTCACGTAAATAAATTATTTTCTTAAGATTACGGCTTTAATATGCACTTAGCGCAAAAATTTATATAAAAACAAATGCAGAAAATTAAAATTCTACAACTTTTATTTCAAACATTTTTTTGTATAACGCTTAGTTTAGCGGTAATTAGCAATTTTCTGTTTTTTTCTCACGAAAACGTGTGAAAAATCAACTTTTTTAAGATTTCGGCCTTAGTATGCATTTAACGATTAAAGTGTATGTAATCAAATTTTTGGAAAGTAAAAGATCTACAACTTTAATCAGAGCATTTTTCTCTACAGAGCCTAGTTTAGCGTGAAGAGTGATTTTCCGTATTTTTAAGCCAAACTGAGGTCGATTTCCATTTTGCGTCTTTCACTCATGATTAAAATTAGATTAAGATTTTTGAGGTTAGTTTTTTTTGTTTAATTCTAACGTTTTTTTACTAACGTTAGGTATATTGCTCATTATTTACATTGGCAAGAGAAAGTCGTGTGAGTGTTTCAAACCAGATTTTTTGGTTTAACGTCCGACTGTTTTGCAATTATTGCTAATGCAGACGGTGAGAGGGGTGATAGATGAAAACGAGTGATGAAAAAATGCCAGACCTGACCGAGAATCGAACCCGGGACCCCGGCGCTGAAGCCAGTTGCGCTAACCACTACGCTAAGGGGCCGGCCGAGTAAGTTATATGTCGGCTGAAATTCTTTAGGGGGCTGTGCTCTTGTGGTAATTTTTTTTAAAGATTACAGCCTTAATATACATTTTAGAGCAAAAGGGTTTATATTTAAATAAGTCGGCCTACATCACATGTTGTACTACTACAGATTGTAGGAGCTCTGCAAAAAAATTACTTAAAATCATTGAAAATAACCCCAGGAAAGCTATTAGTTAAATACCCCAATGATGTTAGCTAAATAGCTACGATATGTGTAGGAGCAGTACCAATTAATACTTAAATTGTGACCTTGATTATGTAATATAGAAAACTAGTGAATTGATTATTCATTGTAACTGATAGTTTTTAAAACTATAAAAGAGGAAGGACCCAAGGAACCGATCGAATAATTTTTTTTTTTAGTGGTATTGTTACCTTGAACAAGTTCAAAAGGCGTAATTTTAACTAACACAGTACTTTATTGGTTGTATTGAATGAAGACAGAGTTTCTACTAGCATCCTGTCATACTACATTTTAATTTGTTATTTTTAAAGAAAGAAGAATGCAAAATATAGATGGCATTGAAATTCCCGCCTTTCTGCTCTTATACTTACCTTGTACTATTACCACGGCGCTAGTTTACTAGCTGCTAGTAGATTATCAGCTATAATATATATCCAAAGCTAAATAGCTAAATATAAACGCTAGTTATAGTACTATAATATAAATAATATGCCCAAAACGGGCAGGTGGAGTGTTATTTTAATTGCACTCTATCTGTTTGGTCCAGGGCTAAAAAAAATAGTTCTGTTTCTTATCACATAGTCAGCCACTTATATGACTGAACTATTTAACAACAGAAGAGGTAGAGGTGTAAAAGACACTAGTCAGAGTTATCTCCTCTGAGAGTAATGCATTTCACTATGCAGCCAGACCCTGTGGTGAATGAAGTGAAGGTGTCATTTGCAGGGTGGAAAGTGCGTGCTTTTCGGAGGGCTTGGCATGCTGATAAGCATACTCTTTCAACTCAGTGAGGAAGGCAATTGTAAACCACCTTACTCCTCGTTTTTACTTAGTAAAACCTCTAGAGGTTCAAACCAGCCTTTCGGCTGTTGACCTAAACAACAACAATATAAATAAAATAAATAAATTTAATAAATAAATAAATAAATAAATTTATAAATAAATAATACGAATACGATGTTTAGTAAAACCTAGTAAAGATAGTTAGCTACTTTTATACAGATTTGAATACTAGACGGTGGTTACCGGTGTAATTAGATAGTTGGGGTTCAATTAACCATACTCTCTTAGTCTGTAGAAGACAATACCTCATTCACTTGTCATACACAAAATCCTCATTTCATTGGGTTATGGGGTTGCTTATTGTTCTTAAATCGCACAGATTGCAACGTACACACATTGTTGTTGTTAAAGTCATCAGCCGAAAGGCTGGTTTGAACCTTTACAGGCTTTACTAAGTAAAACAAGGAGTGAGGTGTTTTAGGGCTTTCTCAAATGACTGATTCAATTGCCCATAAAAGGCAGGTCGAGTGTAAAATTATTTGCACTCGATCTGCTAGTTCCAGGGCTACTAAAAATGATTCTGTTTCTTATCTCATGCCAATGATATAACTGAAGCATTTAAAAACTGAAGAGGTAGAAGTGTAAAAAACACTAGTCCCAGTTATCTTCACTAAGAGTACAGTCAGACCCTGTGGTTTGTACAATGAAGTGAAGGTATCATTTTCAGGTGGAAAGTAGATTCTTTTCAGTGGGCCTGGTATGCTGATAAGCATACTTTTCCATTCAGTGAGAAAGGGAATGGTAAACCATGTTACTCCTCATTTTACTTATTTCTGTTATTTTTCGAATTGTGGAAAGAGAAACATCACAGTAGTTAGCCACTCGCTCATGGCTTTTGTTAAAAGGCACGGAAAGGTATATTTGTTTAGCTTCAACTTGCACAACATTTTATTACATTGCATATTAGATTTCGTTCAGCACTGTGAACAGTTCGATTGCATTTTTGAGAAACCGACATTCTGGTACCATTTATGGTATCAAACAGAATATATTCGTACAAATAACCTACAAAATTTCCATGATAAGCTTTTTGTTCTCTAAGTTTACGTTGTGGTGGCGAACGTATAGCAAAGCAGTCGCGCATGCACACTGATGCTTTCCCCCTCGAAACTCATGACTCGAGTAACTTTAGTTGGGGTTTAATTAACTAAACTCTCTTTGGAATGGTCAGCCTGAGTCTGTACAAGACTACATCTCATTTACCAGTCATATATATCTTCATATGATTGTGTCATGGGGTTGGTTACTGTTCTGAATTGAACAGATTGCTACGTACACACAGTAGAGATTAAAAAAAAAATTTATTTAAAACTAGACTGTATTTTAATTATAAAACTTAATCAGATTTAAATCTGTTTGGCAAAGACTGTTATTAGTAAAATACAGAATAATTAATTTATTATTAAATTCGTAACCTTTTATAGGCTATTCAACCTTCTTTAATTTTGGCAAATAGCCAAAACATTTTTTATGTTTATTTTAGAAGCCTGCAGTGTTTTAATTTATCTGTTTATATTATTACAAAAGTCCTCATTTGTTCTATCATTTCTAATTCTAATGTCCCAATCATCTCGCAAACTAAAATTTACCAATTTTTTATTAGGTTTTCCTCGTTTTAGATTGTTTAGACCAGATAAAATAATTTTAGACATTTTATGGAAGCTCTTTTTGCATTCCACTCGCCCAATATTTTCTTTCACTGTACGTTTTTATCCTTTCATCTGTGTTCTGGTTTTGTTTTTCGTGGAAGCTCTTGAAGTCAGTAATTGGTAGTTTTAAATGATTCGTTAAATTGTGTTAACACGCCGGGTTGGTCTAATGGTAAAGTCATTGCCACAAGTCAGCAGTTTAACAGCTGATTTTCGGAGACGAAGGTTCCTGGTCTAATCCTAGTAAAGGTACTTTTATATGGATTTGAATAGTAGACAGTTGTACCGGTGTACTTTGATGGTTAGGGTTCAATTAATCACACTCTGTCAGGAATGGTCGGCCTGGGTTTGTACAAGACTACATCTCATTTATTTGTCATACATATCATCTTTATCTCATTAGGTGATGGGGTTGCTTATCGTTTAGAATTGAACAGATTGCAACATACACACATTAGGAATTAAAAAGAAATTTGTTTTCTCTAATAATCTCAACATTGAGCGGTATCTAACGGTCATTAGTTGAACTATGAAATACTGGCAGCTAAAAGTAGTAACAAAAAATAATTATAATTAATTAAAAATTAATATTATTTTGTTGATTTTGTGTTATTAATTGACTATCAAAATTACTGTTACTAAGTTATCAGTGATTAAAGGTTTTTGTAGGCTTAGTGGTCTTAATTTATTGACAAACTTTGTTTTCAGCAATTAGCCTGTAAATTTGTGAAAGGTATTAAGAGCTGATCCCCAATTATTTGATGCGTAATTAGTAGAGATGGGAAATAAACTGCCCATAACAGACAGGTTGAGTGTCAAATTATTTACACTCAATCTGTTCATTGCAGGGCTAAAATAAATAGTTCTGTTTCTTATCACATGGTAGCCAATTAAATGACTAAATCATTTAAGAACAGAAGAGGTAAGTTTGTAAAAGACACTAATCAGAGTTAACTCCTCTGAAAGTAATGAATTTCATTGTAGAGCCAGACCCTGTGGTGAATAAAGTGAAGGTGTCATTTACAGAGTGGAAAATATGTGGTTTTCAGAGGGCCCGCCATGCTGATAAGCGTACTTTTCCACTCAGTGAGGAAGGCAAGTGGAAACCACCTCCGCTCCTTGTTTTACTTAGAAAAACCTCTACAGGTTCAAACCAGCCTTTTGGCTGATAACCTTAACAGAAACGGGAAATAAAGCTTTTTTGATAACTTGATACTACAAATAATATACTACTTGAAAATAGGATTTTATAACCTGTTATTAAAATAACACTGTTATCATCGTGCCAAAAATACAATGTAGGTAATAGCACGACACATGCAGAAAAAAAGTGAACTAAATTATTCACTAACAGGTAGAATTTCAGTACAAAGGTTATTACAAAGGCTTCTTTATTGTTACTGAAAATGGTAGTCAAAACAAACCATCCGGCGGTGACATCATGACTCGGTGGACGGTATATTTTGAGTATTGACTTGCTTTAATCCTACCGTCGCATTTATCCCTTTATAGGCCATTACTACGGGGAAAAATATACATGTTGTAAAATGTTAAACTTTGTTTTATAGGGACTTGAATAATGTATTTCTAGTGCCAGAACAGTAAGATATTTCTTTTTTTATGTTAAGCCCTAGTAAATATACTTACCAAGGAAGGTTTATTGAAATGGGAATCACATACCATTTAGTGGTAAGAATGCTTATTAAAACAACTTGTAGTCCTATATAACAGAAAATGTGTAGAATAACTTATCTTAACTTTATATTAGCACGAATCCTTGCTTTCCCGTGAAAATCTCGAATTTTCTAAGCACTGTATAATACATAAGTAACAACAAAACAACTCGGTTGCGAACGCTGGTATGAATCCTTACCACATTCGAGTACTTGGGTGAAAACTCGATTTCGAAAAATCGACATGAAAACAATAGGCCTACTTTCCTTTCTATATATTCATATAGGCAAGAGAAAGTAAAAATGTGTAGAATAACTTATCTCAACTTTACATAATCATGAATGCTTGCTTTCCCGTAAAAAATTGGAATTTTCTAAGCACTTTACAAAAGTAACTATAAAACAACACGGTTGCGTATGCTGGTATGAATCCTTACCACATTCGTGTAACTCATGAAGCAAATGGTCGTTTTGCACTAATTTCAAAATGTGGATAGCCTACTTCTTACCAGAGAACATCTATAAAACCATAAAATACCAGTATGGTTCAACTGCATCTTATTCTATTAAAAAATCGACCTTATTGCCAGTGGTAAGTATACTTACCGAAGACGTATAAAGGGTTATGGAAGCATGGCTGCTGACTTCTCGGCTTAGAGAACTTAAGCGCCTTACTGTGTGTCCGTAAAAGATTCAGTGCCACTGGCCACCCTTGTTTTCACGAAAAATTGTGTTTGGTTTGCCGTGGTTGTATTTGGTTACTGGAAATAGTGCTGTTTGTTTAACTTTGTGTCCGTGAAAGATTCAGTGAGATTTGCCACTATTGTGTTTGTATTAATAACAGTATTATAACCTAGTTAAACTTAAAAGTATTGTTATCAGACGAAAGGGTATTGATAACTTCATTTAGTTTTAACAGTCTTATGCTGTTATAACATTAAGACAAGTGTCATATTTTATACATCAGTTTATTAGTTGGCTTTAAATGAGGGTGTTATAAAGTAGTAACAGCTAACAGGGTGTTTATAGTAAACTGTTATCATGATAACTGGTCAATCCAGTTACCATTTTATTAATCCTCATACGAGGTGTGATCAAAAAGTAAGGTAACTTTTTGAATTTCACGCGCTCTGTACACTCTAATTTCAATTTTTTTTTGTTGTGTTGGTACACTCGTCACGATCATATGTTCAAAGTTTTTACTATATAGCACATGTTGTTTTTATGTGACAGGCATAAAGGTTAGACTCGTGTTTGCTTGCTCGGCGATTTTTTGCTGTTGAAAATAATGGAGCAGAGTGTAAAAAATGGTATTAAGTGTTCAAAAACTCTTGAAATGTTGACAGTGGCGTACGGTGAGTCAACTTTGAGCAAAAAAAAATGTTTATAAATGGTATAAGTTATTCCAAGAGGGCCGAGAAAATGTTAACGATGAACCTCGCTCTGGATGCCCCGGCACATCAAAAACCGACGAAAACGTTCAGGAAGTGAAAGAAATTGTGTTGACAAATTGTCGAATCACGATTAGAGATATAGCTGATGATCTTAACATATCGTTTGACTCATGCCAATCAATTTTAACGGATGTTTTGGGTATGACACGTGTGTCAGCGAAATTCGTTCCAAAACTGCTTAATTTCGATCAAAAGCAGCGTCGCATGAACATCGCCTAAGACATGTTGAACAACGTAAATGATGATTCTGATCTGCTCAAAAGGGTTATAACTGGTGATGAAACATGAGTCTATGGTTATGACGTCGAAAGTAAAGCCCAATCATCCCAGTGGAAGAGCCCAGGCTCTTCTTTGGAGATTAAGGCTGCATCGCTGGAGGAGCTCAATCAAGGCAATACCCAAAAGTGCATTTCAGAAATATTTTGACGACTGGAAAAAGCGCTGGCACAAGTGCATTGTATCAGAGGGGGATTATTTTGAAGGGGATAAAATAATTTTGGATGAATAAATGAATATTTTTTTATAAAAATGAAAAGTCACCTTACTTTTTGATCACACCTCGTATGTTAAATAATGCCCGTCACTAGTACAGTATTTAGGTACGTATAAGCATAACTACTGCTCATAACAGACAGCTGGAGTGTCAAATTATTTACACTCGATCTGTTTGTTGCAGGGCTAAAATAAATAGTTCTGTTTCTTATCACATGGTCAGTCAATTAAATGACTGAATCATTTAAGAACAGAAGAGGTAGAGGTGTAAAAGACACTAATCAGAGTTATCTTCTCTGAAAGTAATGAATTTCATTGTACAGCCAGACCCTGTGGTGAATGAAGTGAAGGTGTCATTTACAGAGTGGAAAATATGTGCTTTTCAGAGGGCCCGGCATGCTGATAAGCGTACTTTTCCACTCAGTGAGGAAGGCAATGGTAAACCACCTCACTCCTCGTTTTACTTAGTAAAACCTCTAGAGGTTCAAACCAGCCTTTCAGCTGTTGACCTAAACAACAACAACACCCTGTGGTGAATGAAGTGAAGGTGTCATTTACAGAGTGGAAAATATGTGCTTTTTAGAGGGCCCAGCATGCTGATAAGCGTACTTTTCCACTCAGTGAGGAAGGCAGTGGGTAAACCACCTCACTCCTCGTTTTACTTAGTAAAACCTCTAGAGGTTCAAACCAGCCTTTCGGCTGATGACCTAAACAACAACAACAAGCATAACTAGAGTGGTGTTAGTGAGGGAGTTTTTGTTCTGTCCAGGGAGACAGGGACTACATTGGATTCGCCACATTACCCGAACAAGTCCATCGGAAATCGGTGAAAAGAGGATTCGACTTCACATTGATGGTTGTAGGTGAATCTGGCCTCGGCAAGTCGACCCTTGTCAACAGTCTGTTCCTCAGTGATCTCTACAAGGATCGTAAAGTCCCAGATGTTGGTGGTAAGTACTTAAATGATGTTACTTTATTTATTTATCCATACAATACCTTTTGTAAAAACTTTTTTTAATGCCTGCATCCAGGAAACTACACAAAAAGGAGTATATTTTTTTTTTTTTTTGTGCCCTGGAGACTCCAGGAAAAATATAGGACATGTCGTCAGATATAACGCCTGAAATACATATAAGAATCACACAATGTATCACTACTATCAAGAAAGAAATTCTTGTACGCTATAAAAAGTTTCACAGATCAAGGAATTTTTTAGATTTTTTTTAAAGGAATTGAAATCCTCACAATACTTTAAAGATTGGGGTAATTTATTTATGAATTTTCTCCCTGCATAAGTAGGTTTTTGTTCAAACAATTTTGTGGAGTGATTAGCCACATAATAATCATTCCTGTTTCTCGTGTTATGATTGTGAACATTGAAATTCTGCATAAAATTATTCTGCCTAACATACATAATCACCTCAAAAATGTAGAGGGAGGGAACTGTAAGCAATTTAAGCTCCTTAATGATATATCAAGATAATAACTGAAAAGTTAAAATATTAAATCAATTATTTTAATTAAATTCTATTTCATATAATAAATTTTATGCTCATGATAGGTAGGTGGAGTGTTAAATTAATTGCTGTCGATCTGTTGGTTCCAGGGCTACAAAAAATAGTTCTGTTTCTTATTACATAGGCAGCCAATTATATAGCTGAACTATTTAAGAACAGAAGAGGTAGAGGTGTAAAAGACACTAGTCAGAGTTATCTCCTCTGAGAGTAATGAATTTTACTACACAGCCAGACCCTGTGGTGAATGAAATGAAAGTGTCATTTGCAGGGTGAAAAGTGGGTGCTTTTCGAAGGGCCTGGCATGCTGATAAGCATACTCTTTCAACTGAGTGAGGAAGGCAACAACCTCACTCTTCGTTTTTACTTAGTAAAATCTCTAGAGGTTCAAAAACCAGCCTTTCAGCTGTTTACCTTAACAACTAACAACATAATAAATTTATACAATAAATTTTACTGACTTTTTTAAGCTGCCTTGATTTTCACTATTTGTTACTTACATGTGTTTTGGTGGATCCACCATCATCATAATACACCAGATCATTAGAAACTAAATTTTTTTTAATGTGCAGAAGATGTAAAATCATTTAAATTTTTTTTTTTAAATCTGCAGATGTTACTTATTTTAAATTTTTTTTTAAAATCTGCAGAAGATGTTACTTCTTCAGTCATCTACATAAATTGTTTTATTTATTAAAAAGTAAGACATAGTGAAAATCAAGGCAGCTTAAAAAGGTCAGTGTAATTTTATTTTATGAAATAGAATTAATTTAAAGCTGCAAGATGCATTATAAGGATTTAGTTTTAAATTCATTACTTACCAATTATTTATTGTTGTTGTTTAGGTGATCAGCCAAAAGGCTGGTTTGAACCTCTAGAGGCTTTACTAAGTAAAATGAGGCGTAATATGATTTACTATTCCCTTTCTCACTGAATGGAAAAGTATGCTTATCAGCATACCAGGCTCACTGAAAATCATCTACTTTCGACCTGAAAATGATACCTTCACTTCATTGTACAAACCACAGGGTCTGACTGTATAATGAAATTCATTACTCTCAGTGCAGATTACTGGAACTAGTGTTTTTTACACTTCTACCACTTCTGGTTTCAAATGCTTCATTTATATCATTGGCATGCGATAAGAAACAGAACTATTTTTTGTAGCCCTGGAACTAGCAGATCGAGTGCAAATAATTTAACACTCCACCTGCCTTTTGTGGGCAAATGAATCAGTCATTTTAGAAACCCCATAAGTCAAAATTTTACATTTTTTTCTTTATTGCATTTTAGAACTGACTGAATATAAACACACCATCCCTATAAAAATCACTTAAGTCTGGCTTTCCTTAAGTAATATATAATATTAAGAAAAGGTATTTCCTTAAGGATATAAAGTGTTTCCGTCTAATCAAAAAATGAAAGCGGATGTTCCTTTGAAGCTTAAGTTCTGCTTTTTAGTGGAAGAGGCCATACAAAGATTCTATGCAAAAATCTTTTTCCTCTTGAAGCACATCGACACATATGTGGACATTAACATCACAACACATATAACACCACAGCTTGATATTTTTTAAATACTTTTAACGTCCAATTGCCACATATGTTGCCAAAAACCTGTGTTGGTTGCACTGCTCTCTTGTCGTCTCATCAGCTGTTATTCATATGTTATTGCATGGTTTTCAGAGCAAGATTATGATTAATTTTCAAAATTAACTTGTCCCTCAAGAGGTTAAGGGAGATAACTACTGTTTATGACAACGTGAATATCTCTGAAAATCAACATTTTTCTTTCTTAAAGTTAAGAATTTCAATTTATATTATTGGACAGCACAATTTTCTTCTGGTCTAACAGCGTATTTCACAGAAAGCTGCATAAGTTAACATTTTACTGCTATTTATTTCAGAAACACCTTAAGTCTAAATTTTCAATTTTTTTTAAACAAGTGGCTTGTCTTTAAAAAGACAAAAGTATATTTTATATTAAAGGGGACAGCCCTCTGAACAATTTTTATTTTTTAATATTTTTTTAATTGAAGCATAAATTACAAGTTTTTAATTTTTCCAAAAGTTAGTTTTTTGACCTATGGGCTTTCTGAAATGACCGATTTAATTGTTTCTCCTATCGAAGCAAAAATTTAATGGTTTACACTGCTAAACTTTCCACTACATCTCTGGTTCCGGGATACTATTACGTGTAAGTATGCTATAAATTGAGTCTTCTAGATGATCTTTATTCTACTTTTATTAAGAAAATTATATCAAATAGTTATTTATTTCAGAACGTGTTCAGAAGACAACATCAATCGAGAAGAAGAGTATGGATATTGAAGAAAGGGGTGTCAAACTTCGATTGACTGTTGTCGACACGCCAGGTAAATTTTTATTTTTAGCAATATCACAAGATAAAAAAAACAAAAGAACTTGGTGATTCACTGATCACTGTATCTTTATAAACATGTTGTCTTCGTCTTCTTCTTCTTCTTCTTATCGTGCCCTCTCCGATCGGAGGTTGTCAATCATAACAGCTATTCGGATCTTTGACACCGTAGCTCTGAATAGTTCCACTGAGGTACAACGAAACCAGTCGAAAACAAGAACTTCTTCTCCTTCCCACATCTCTCTTCCCCCAAAACTTGCTTTGTACAGATATCAGATGAATTAATGTCCCATAGCCGAGCGAGTGAGAGGGAGATATGTGGCATAACTACGCATGCACCTAAAGGTCTTTACCGTAATAATCCAAATCTGAAAACATACTACAGTCGTTATCTTGGTTGTTAGTTTATTGCGTGCATAAATACTTGTTCACAACAATGAGTAAAATTATACAATGTTATTGCAATGGTGCGTATGGCATGTGCGAGTGAGAGCGTTATGCATTCTCTTACTCCCACGGCTAGGGGACTTAAGCTCATCTGAATACTGTATTATTAATCAAAGTATTTCATATTTTGGTCCACTCATAATGTGACTCAGATGTCCCATTTTCCTTTTTTGGCTGGTGTAAACAAGTTCCTTTTCTGTTCCCATTCTTTGCAAGACTGTCTTGTTGTAACTTTATCTGTTCAAGGTATTTTTAGCATGCACCTGTCCAACCAAAGCTCAAATGCATCTATTCTCTTGATATTCGTTTTATTAAGTGTCCAAGCTTCCGCATTAAAAAACACTGTCGAGAAGATGTAACATCAAACCAACATACTTTGTCTGGAAAGGTAAAATTTCTAGAATTTCCACATGTTGTACATTGAAGAATAAATTTCCCTAGGTTATAGAGTCATCTTTGTAAGTTGTTTTCAACATTAAAACAGTTTCAGCAGCACTTTTACCGAGTAGAAAACAAAATTTCACAGCTACACGTTGTTCACTTAGACTTGCCATCATAAAAAACGAAACGAAAACAAAACAGCGCTAGCAAAAACAGTCACTGCAGATGAATATTGAACTCGCAATGAATTGCAATCACTGCACTGAACTCGCAATGAGTTGCAATCACTGCATTGAACTCGCAATGAATTGCAATCACTGCACTGAACTCGCAATGAGTTGCAATCACTGCACTGAACTCGCAATGAATTGCAATCACTGCACTGAACTCGCAATGAGTTGCAATCACTGCACTGAACTCGCAATGAATTGCAATCACTGCACTGAACTCGCAATGAGTTGCAATCACTGCACTGAACTCGCTATGAGTTGCAATCACTGCACTGAACTCGCAATGAGTTGCAATCACTGCACTGAACTCGCAATGAATTGCAATCACTGCACTGAACTCGCAATGAGTTGCGCTATACACTCTATGCGGCAGAAATGTGTACTACTCAAGCACCACCCACGGCTATGCTATTCCGGTTACTTTTGGGTACCCCCTCGTACATTCTACTCAAATCATGCTGGATTGTCTCACTCTTATTGCAATACCTAAGTGTTGCATCTTCAAGATTGATACTGTAAATCTCTGTAGGATTCAGTAAGCACTCACTAAACTTCCCCTCCAAACCACCCCTCAATCTCTTTAGATGGTGCTTACCCTTCCCTAGAGAAGATTTACTACATTTAAACAATTCTGAAAAGTTCTGTCGTGTTTTAGGATTTGGTGATGCACTGAACTGCGATGAAAGTTGGAGAGCATGTTGCACATACATAGATGAACAATTCCGTCAATATTTTAACGATGAAAGTGGATTGAATAGAAAGAACATCCAAGATAACAGGGTTCACTGTTGCCTTTATTTTATACCACCTTATGGACATGGGTAATTAATGATTTCTATTTGCGTCAGTTTATTTTAGTGATAGTATTTAATCTTTATATGAGGTTTGGTTTAATTTTTTTTTTTAAATCTTTATGTGTGTATTTGTAAGGTGTTACGTCTGGTCAGTGATGTTATATGACATGGAAGGCTGAACTTTGAAGTTAGCTACTATGAATAACTTAGAAGCCTTCAAAATGTGAACGTATTGCAGGATATTTAAAATTCGATGGACAGCTAAGAAATTGAATGAAGAAGTTCTAAGGTGGGTAGGAAGAGACCGAGAACTGCTGACCCACATCAAAAGCAGGAAAACCGCATAAATCTAGGATTTATAGTGCGTAATCCAAAGTATAAATTACTACAGCTGATAATAGAAGGATACTGCCCTTAACAGACAGGTGGAGTGTCAATTTATTTACACTCAATCTGTCAGTTGCAGGGCTAAAATAAATAGTTCTATTTCTTATCACATGGTCAGCCAATTAAATGACTGAATCATTTAAGAACAGAAGAGGTAGAGGTGTAAAAGACACTAATCAGAGTTGTTTCCTCTGAAAGTAATGAATTTCATTATACAGCCAGACCCTGTGGTGAATGAAGTGAAGGTGTCATTTGCAGAGTGGAAAATATGTCATTTTCAGAGGGCCTGGCATGCTGATAAGCGTAATTTTTCACTCAGTGAGGAAGGCATGGTAAACCACCTCACTCCTTGTTTTACTTAGTAAAACCTCTAGAGGTTCAAACCAGCCTTTCGGCTGATGACCTAAACAACAACAATAGAAGGATAGATCGAGGGTAGGAGGGGAATTGGAATGAAGAAATTGTTGTGGCTTCATAATGTCAAGCAATGGACTGAAAGGAACAGAAAGGAGATGATGGATTGATCGCTAACATCCACTATACTCTATTTTACGTTCAGAATACAGTACGCTCTTATGAGAACCCGTTGCGTTATCAGCCATACGGCAAACATCAGCCACAGCCAACACAATAACCCTCCTCCGCCGACACCATCCGAAGGTCCGGGCAAAAATATTAGGAGTTTCGCTTACCCCATGCTCTAACAAGCTCAATTTTAATCAAAAAATTCTGAAAAAAATACTTTCGCTTCCTAACGAATCGTATTTTATTACACTGTAAATGTTATTATTATACTCTGATATTTAGTTAAGAGACTGTAGGTACGTGTAAGAGAAAGGGGTATAACGTCTCTCTTCTTGTCACCCTCACTGTCGGGCCAGGGGAGTTTTATTAGTACCATTTTTAGACCTTTCCGTGATATTCACGATTGTTATTCAAACAAGATTTAAACATTTTATCAAGATTTAAACAATAACTATTCTTTATTTTAAAATAATTAATAAAAACAATAAAATTGATCAACGATTCCAGTACTATTATAATTTGTGATATTTAAGACAATACAAATATCAAGTATGTTTTCGTTGTACGTTATTCAATTTAGGAGTTTGTAAATGAGAACTGTTGTGGCACGAAGTCAATATTTTAATTCGTGTAGTAACGCTCAAACTCTCATATGAAATACATTGCTTATGGACTGCCTGCATTCTGAACGTGAAATCAACTGAAGTGGATAAGCATTGAAAGAAGAAGAATGTGTGTGTGTGTGTGAGTATGTTGAAATCTGTTCAATTTAAGAACAATAAGCAATTTTATAACCCAATGAGATAAGGATGATATGTATGACATGTAAATGACGTGTAGCCTTGTATTGACTCTAAAATAAAAAAATACATATACAGGGTAATTCATGAAGATATGCAGAAACTTTAGGAACTCATTGTACATGTAAAAATAATGAAAAAAGTTTCCATAAACATGGGTCCGGAAATGCTTCGTTTCCGAGTTACGGCTAGCGAAAGTTTCGCCCGGGTTTCAGCTCACCAGGTGAAATGAGGTCTTTCTGAAATTATTGTAAGGTAGATTAAGGGGCGAATTAAATCATTTCTTATAGTTTTTGATCTGATAAATTGAATAAAACAGGTTCCAGAACTGTAAGTTAAATAGTTTTTGAGAAAACCAGTGTCAAATGCAAAAATGGAGTGAAAAATACATTTTTTCATCTTTGGGCAAGAGTAACTTTGTTATTTCACCAAGAAACAGTTAAATTTTTTGAATAAAACATGTTGAAAATTTTATTCTGAACAAACCAGTGTAAATAAAGTGGACAGAAAGCGAATAGATGTTTAATTAAATGAATTTTTATTCATAACAGTACAAAGTAAAATTAACCGGAAAAACAAAGATGAAAAATTGTGTTTTTTTTCACACCATTTTTTGCATTTGACACTGGTTTTCTCAAAAACTTTTTAACATACAGTTCTGGGACTTGTTTTATTCAATTAATCAAGTCAAAAACCATAAGAAACAATTGAATTTGCCCCTTAATATACCTTACAAGAATTTCAGAAAGACCTCATTTTACCTGATGAGCTGAAATCCGGGCGAAATCTTTCGCTAGCCGTAACTCGGAAACGAAGCATTTCCGGACCTATGTTTATATAAACTTTTTTCATTATTTTTACATGTACAATGGGCTCCCAAAGTTTCTGCATATCTTCGTGAATCACCCTGTATAAAAATAACATATAGTATAAAAATATATGAATATGAATAATTAATTAATAATAACAGTTAAAATCACATGAAAACTACCTAACATATTTTCTTAAAACTGCAATTGATACCATGTGTGAAAATTACAGTGGTTGCACTGAATCATGAAGCACAGAAGGATACAATGATACTTTTTTTTCCTAATTTGTGTACGTTGCAATCTGTTCAATTCAAAACAATAAGCAACCCCATGACGCAATGAGATGAGGATGATGTGTATGACGTGTAAATGAGGTGTAGTCTTGTACAGACTCAGGTCGACCATTCCTGAGAGAGTTTGGTTAATTGAACCCTAACCATCAAAGTACACTGGTAACCACTGTCTAGTATTCAAATCCGTATAAAAGTAACTATCTTTACTAGGATTTGAACCAGGAACCTTCGTCTCCGAAAATCAGCTGTTAAACAGCTGATTT
The DNA here is from genome assembly GCA_035578175.1 of Catonia carolina. Classification (NCBI taxonomy): domain Eukaryota; kingdom Metazoa; phylum Arthropoda; class Insecta; order Hemiptera; family Achilidae; genus Catonia; species Catonia carolina. The sequence goes on from JAQMRL010000004.1 coordinate 10,958,476, forward strand.
TAGCGACGACTTTACCTCTAGACCAACCCGGTGGGTTACAATGATACTGGCAAAGAAAAACCAAAGAATAAACAATTATTATGGCATTATGAAGATATTTGAATAAATATGAATAAATGAAATTGAACTGCAAAACTAAAAGAAATATAAGTGTTAAATTTGACTGATATTCAAACACTTGGATATCTTAATTCTTACACCATACTTGACTTTATCAAAAAATATGCATATAGATTCTTACTTTGTCAGCACTTACCTGTATACAGTATTTTGAAACTGTTTATTAATTTTTATTGTATGTTTTATTTTAGCCTACGACAAATAGATTTAGAACTGATGCGGAGATTACACCAAAAAGTCAACATTGTACCTGTTATAGCAAAAGCAGACATTTTAACAGCTAGTGAAATTAAAAAACTGAAACAAAGAGTGCTAAATGACATCGAGGAAAACAAAATACAGGTTTGTATGTACAATTTTTTTTACTTTCTCTTGCCTATATGGATATATAGGAAGGAAAGTATTGTTTTCATGTCGATTTTAAAAAATCGAGTTTTCACCGGATCTACACGTTTTTAGACCCCCTGAACCCAAAAAAACATGTTTTTAGCGATTGGTCTGTGTGTGTGTGTGTGTGTGTGTGTGTGTGTGTGTGTGAACAGAATATCTCAAGAACATAACATCGTATGAACTTGAAACTTGAAACTTAAGTTACATACCACTACCGGACCCGACACGAAAATTTTCATCAAAATCGGTCAACCGGAAGTAGTAGTTTATTCGTGTAATTTTTCAGTTTTTTACGATTTTCTCAAAAACTGGTCCTACAATTTTTTTAAAAATCGCTTGGTTTACTGAATTTTTTATGCTCTACAAGATAGGGTAGGCGTCATGTTTCCTGAAATACTCGGTGAGGCTGTTTTCATGTAAAAAATTGTTTTTTTTTCAAGATTGCGGCGTTAATATGCATTTTAGTGCAAAAATTTATATAATTAAAAATGTAGAAAATTTAAAATCCTACAACTTTTATTTCAAACGCTTTTTGTATAATGCACAGTTTAGCGGTAATTAGCAATTTTCTATTTTTTTCTCACGAAAACGTGTGAAAAATCGATTTTTTTAAGATTTCGGCCTTAGTAGGTATTCATTTTACGACAAAAGTGTATATAATCAAATTTATAGAATATTAAAAGATCTACAACTTTTATTTAGTGCATTTTTCTCTACAGAGTCTAGCTTAGCATGAAAGAGTGATTTTCTGTATTTTTAAGCCAAACTGAGGTTGAATTTCATTTTGTGTTTTTCACTCATGAATAAAATAAGGTTATGTTTTTTGAGGTTAGTTTTTTGTTTATTTATAATGTTTTATTACTAATATTAGGTTATATTGGTCATTATTTGCATTGGCAAGAGAAAGTTGTGTGAGTGTTTCACACCAGATTTTTATATTTGTTCTTCCCTGGTAAGCACCAGGGTAGAATAACTTTAATTTTCATGGTTTTTGTGTTACCTCCATATGTTGTTGTCGATTAGGTGATCAGTGGAAAGGCTGAATTGAACCCCTAGATTGCCGGCCGCATTGGTGTAGTTGGTAACGTGCTCGCCTCTCATCATGCGGTCTTGGGTTCGAATCCCATTCAGGCATGGCATATTTTCATACGTTACAAAAAATCATTTCATCCTTCACCATCTGCATTAGCAGTAATTGCAGAACAGTCGGACGTTAAACAAACAAAAAAAGGAACCTCTTGAGCAGTGGTTCTTAACGGATATGCAGCGAAACTTCTGAGACTTTTTGATACGAGGTGTGTTGAGAAAGTAAGTACCGTTTTTTAAAAAAAACAAGTAAAACAATTTTTTTTCAACACAATTTTATTTCTACATGAAAGCCCAAACCTTAAACTATTTTTTAACATAGTTTCCACCGATGTTCAAACACTTGTCATAGCGGGTGATCAATTTGTCTATACCCTCTTCGTAGAAGGTTCCCGCCAACGAATGTAGCCACGACTCCACGGCTGTTTTCACTTCATCGTCGGTTTCAAAGCGTTGGCCGCCTAGCTCGCGCTTCATGTGCAGGAACAAGTGGTAGTGAAATTTGTTGGAAATCATCAGATAGCATTGTCATAGCGAAACGTCTGTTCTCTTGGATTTTTTTGTCAACTGCCCTTACCAGATCATCATAGGTGACGAGAGAAGGCCGACCGCTCTGATTCTCATCATGCACATTTTGTTCGACCGCCATTGAACATTCTAACCCACTTTCTCACCATTCCTTCACTCATCTCGTCTTCCCCATAAACATCTCGAAGTTGACAATCAATTTCGGCCGGTTTCACATTCCTTGCGTTCAAAAATCTTATTACAGAACGAATCTCACAATCGGTGGGCTCACTAATTGTCTTAAACATTTTGAACATTTAGAGAAAACTGAAAACACAACGTAGAACAACTACAATGGCGTGAGTCGATAGCCAGTGAACAAGTACGACTAGTGCGCATGCGCGGAACACCGATTGCAGCGCTATGGCGGCAGTAGAATGAAACGGTACTTACTTTCTGAACACGCCTCGTATTTTTTTCAAGAAAAAAATAATTACACTCAATATTTATATTTATCCTTTGGGACTGGTGCTAAAAAAATAACACAAGGACTGACGGCGTTGCATTTTTGGAACATCTTGTAGTATTGAAAATATTCCTACCTGATACTGATTAGCTACTTAAATATTTTTATCTTATTATTTAAGCAATATTATTAAACAAATATTTGAATAATTTTGCATTTTTGTAAAATATATTTTAAAAAATACTATCACTTTTAAACTATTACAAAAACATAAACTGTGTTATTAAAAGACAAAATATTATTCATTTCAAGGCATTATTTTACACGATACTTTAAAGTTACTATTACAATATTAGGCCTACTGCATTATGAGTATTTGTAATGTGTTTTATTTAAAAATATCATTCAAACAGTATTTGGCTGGCTTTTGTAGCATGTGCTGAATCCAGGAGCAACGGTCAAGAAAGGTATGAAGCATTTCATCTACAGTTACGAATTCGCTCATGCTGTAACAATTAATAATATTTGACACAAACAATTCAAATACTTCCCTGGTTGCGGACAGTTTATCATCTCTCATTCCTAGTGGAATGATCATCAAATCTGACACAGTTCAGAAGAAATAAGAATCTGTAATGGCTCATGGCAGCTCTCAATAAGTGCATGCCTGTCCCATGTGATAAAATTGCATTGTCTAAAGACAAGGCATGAATTATATAATGTGAACATATGGCACCAATGAGCCAAAAGCATGACATCAGGACTGGCACTGTTGCGAATTCACAAAATTTCTGCATGGTGTTAGTAAAACTCCCACTTCTCAGAAAATAACAATATTTTTTGAATTTTTAATGACACGACAATACGCAGTAGGAATGAGTTGAGGAATCCATGAAGGGGATTCAACCTAATTACCTATATTTAAAAAAATGAATATACAGTAATCCCTCGGTATCCACGGGGGTTATGTTCCAGAGGGTTACCATGGTTCGTAAAACTATGGATAATGATACCTTACATGAACGAAAAGATGGGGGTTAGTTTCTGAAGGAAAAGTCCTGTAGTCGTTTTAAGTGATTAATAGTTTTAGGAACATTTTACTATTATTATAATCTATGAATATTTAATAAATACACTACTTTACGTATTAAAAATTTAAGTTGCTTTAAAATAATTAGTTACTAGGTGAACCTGTGCGGGGAAACCCACACAAAAGTGTAAATTTGTTTTTATAGAACTTCTCTGTAAACAACATTTTTTTGTTTTATTGTTGTATGGCATTATTTAAACTTTTAGGGTATCAAATGATCTGACACGTGACATAGCAACGTACAATTGTCCATGTGAAAATACCGGCTGTGGCAGATAAAGGCCAACTTTGTCCAATGTTTGGCCTTGGGATTTATTTATTGTAATCGCAAATGCTAAACGGATGGGAAACTGTCTTCTTTTAAATGTAAATGGCGAAGTACCATCCGAAGGGGTTAGATCTAACCGCGGTAGTAAAACCCTTCTGCCTTTGGCTGCCCCTGTTATGACTTCTAAATCAAGAAAATTTTCGTAAATTCTTTTCACCACCAGTCTTGTGCCATTCATTAACCCACTGATTACGTTGATGTTACGTAACCGAATTACTAAGGCACCAACCTTTAATTTTAAAAGTGTGAGGAGGCAGGCCAATTAAAATGAAGAAAATGATATCAGTGTGGTTGCCTGAAGAAAATAGTGTTAGTAGCTCCCTCTCCAAACTGAAATAGCTGTGCGAGATGTGGGAGGGATAGATAGAGAAAGAGAGAAGCCTATACTTCAGTTCGTTAAACTTTCCCCCTCTCCAATCTATTTTAGACCTCCTATTTTACGGTCATAAATCCAAATATTTGATTTTGGATAGTTTTCTGCAAATTTACTCGAACAGATGATTAATTTGAGCCCATTTCAGGGAAAATCGGTGAAGGTTCAGGTGGTTAAAATCGTGTTGAAAAAAAACCTGCTTGCTATTAATATATAGATGGCTCTTTGCTTCTTCTTTTTTTCAAACTCCATGTGGAGATTACTTCTTCATATGTGGACTTCTTCTTCTCCTTGTCAACTTCTTCGTATGGTATCACCAGCTCCTGGAGTCCTCTTTTGAATTGAAGGTCCCTTTCCATGACGGTATCAATCTCCAACATGTAATCAGCAAACTGCGTTGCCATGCTAAAGATCTCGTTAATGGTTTGTGATGAAATGCTTGGCTTTGTTTTGGGATTGTTAAGTAAACAAAGAGCTGTACATATGTACGAAGAAATTAGACTAACACATGGAAAAAAACTTACGGAGAAATCACAGTATCATGTCTGGGCGTACGTATTGGGGGCCGTCGCCATACTAGTGCGTGACTCAATATGATACGAACGCCAAAACATTTATTCAAACACGTAGGGTGACGCATGTTTTCGGTTGTATGACTTCCCCACCTCCCACCAAGTACGGTGTACACAAGGTGAGATTACGTAAGTATTTTAAGGTTTTAGGCCTACGGACAAAGTCCTCGGATAATCGAAACCGGTGGATGCTAAAACCACAGATACCAAGGGATTACTGTAATAAAATGACATCTGTTGCAAAAATTCAACAGCGCCAGACCCCAAAGTTTAAAAAAATAACAAGAGAACAATATTCAATAACTTAAACTTATTTTATGAGGGATTTTTATTGGCTTACACCTTACAACAAAAGATTAGCTACAGTTAGTAATAAGAAACTTGAGCTTGTCGCTTCTTACATAAAAAGTTCATTTGGTGGTGGAACTGAAAGACAAACACACACACATTTCCTGTTCAACTGAGAGAAGTCTCTCGAACTTCTTGTTTTTTGTATTTGTTTGTGTTGAAAAACCCAGCTCGAACAAGTAACTGGTTGAAAAATGTAACAGGGTATTAACTACTTTCTATATATTCATATAGGCAAGGGAAAGTAAAAATAAAGAAGTAAAATAAGAGAAAGTGAAGAGAAAATTAATAGACTGTGTTTTGTGATTTGTTTTCAGATTTACCAGTTTCCAGAATGTGACAGTGACGAAGATGAGGACTTCAAACAGCAAGATAAAGAACTGAAAGCATGTGTACCGTTTGCAGTTATTGGTAGTAATACTGTTATTGAAGTTGGTGGCACAAAAGTCAGAGGTCGACAGTATCCGTGGGGTGTTGTTGAAGGTATCATTTGTATAATTTTACTTTAGATAGACATCCATCATCATCCATGAGTTTAGTTACAGTCATTGTTATCAAATATGTAATCTTATAAGAATCACACAATGTAGCACTAGTATCAAGAAAGAAATTCTTGTATGCTATAAAAAGTTTCACCGATCAAGTAATTTTTCAGATTTTTTTAAAGGAATTCAAATCCTCACAACATTTTAAAAATTGGGGTAATTTATTCATGAATTTTCTCCCTGCGTAAGTAGTTTTTTGTTCAAACAATTTTGTGGAGTGATTAGCCCCATAATAATCATTTCTGTTTCTCGTGTTATGATTGTGAACATTGAAATTCTGCATAAAATTATTTTGCCTAACATACATAATCACCTCAAAAATGTAGAGAGAGGGAACTGTAAGCAATTTAAGCTCCTTAAATAGTGGCGTGCATGAGGTTATCGGGTTAGCTCCCACCATACACCTAATAGCTTTTTTTTGAATTTTAAAAACCCTATTCATATTACCCATGCTAGAATTACCCCATATTAAGATAACATAACGGATATGACACAGAATGAGGCCATGATAAGCGGCCATTAGTAATTTTTTATCATTTAATCTGGCAATTTGTTTTAGTGCAAATACCCCAGATGATATTTTACTACAAACTTGATTGGTATAGAAGTCCCAAGACAAAGATCTATCTAGGACTCCCAGGAACTTCACTGTTTCTACATGCTCTAAACTATTATTATGAATAAATACATCCACTTCTGTACTTTCTTTAACGTTATGTTTATTTTTAAACCGCAAGTACTGACACTTTTTCCCCATTAACTGTTAATAACATTTGATTCAAGAACTGTACTACGGACTCTATGTTAACATGTGTATTTACTTCAAGAGCATCTACCAGTAAACTGAACCAGTAAACTAAAATGACACGTTCACTTCATTCGACACAAGGTTTGGCTGTATAATGAAATATTACTCTCAGAGGAGATAACAATGATTAGTGTCTTTTACACCTCTATCTCTTTTGTTCTTAAATGCTTCAGTAATATAACCGAATAGTTGGCTGACCACGTGATAAGAAACACAACTATTTTTTATATCTTGGAACTATCAGATCAAGTGCAAATAATTTAACACACCACCTGCCTGTTACGGGCATTATTATTTATTTATAAAAAGTAAAATCTGCCCAAAACGGGGAGGTGGAGTGTTATTTTAATTGCACTCTATCTGTTTGGTACAGGGCTAAAAAAAAATAGTTCTGTTTCTTAACACATAGTCAGCCACTTATATGACTGAACTATTTAAGAACAGAAGAGGTAGAGGTGTAAAAGACACTAGTCAGAGTTATCTCCTCTGAGAGTAATGAATTTCACTATGCAGCCAGACCCTGTGGTGAATGAAGTGAAGGTATCATTTGCAGGGTGGAAAGTGAGTGCTTTTCGGAGGGCCTGGCATGCTGATAAGCGTACTCTTTCAACTCAGTGAGGAAGGCAATGGTAAACCACCTTACTCCTCGTTTTTACTTAGTAAAACCTCTAGAGGTTCAAACCAGCCTTTGGCTGTTGATCTAAACAACAACAACAAAAAGTAAAATATGTTTAATTTAAAATTTTAGCAATAATGTTAAAAAGTATTGAATAATAGTATGTAACACTATTCATTTTGTTTCAACAGTTGAAAATCCGAAACACAGTGATTTCAGTAAATTGAGAAATATGTTGATAACAACACATATGCAAGATCTGAAAGAAGTCACAGAAGATGTTCATTATGAGAATTACAGGGCACAGTGCATTTCAAAAATATCACAAGCTAACAGGGAACGAGGGTATGTACATTATTATGTAATAAATTGTAACATTTAAACCAAGGTTCGTTCATAATCTGGGTTTAATATATAATAAACAAAAATGTATTTTAAACTTATAACTATTATTTGGTACATAATTAATAATACAAATTACAGAAGAACTGCAGTAAAATTTGGTTATAATAAAATTCAAGGGACTGTTATTAATTGTTTGTTATATCTAGTTGATCATTATAACCGAATGAACCAATATGTCACAATATTGATGTAGTACTCCAGGGGTCTCCAACCTACGGCCCGGGAACAGATTTTTTACGGCCCGCGGAAAGCTAGCACACTGAAAAAAAATTTTTATTTGATAATATATTTCCTTTTAAGAATTTTTCACCATTAAATATGAGTACAGTACTCGTCTCTCACTTGCCACTTCTTTTCTCAATAGGTGTAAAACTAGCCGTAAACAAGTACTGATCAACCATTGTTTGACCCTAAATGAGCTGAAATTTTAAGTGGCAAACAAATGCAATCTTCTCACTAAAATATAATTTTCTTTTTAAGCTTTACACGTGTTGTAAACTCATGTATTGTCAATTTTTCTTTAAAATGCAACAAAGTACATTTTGTAGTAAATTGAAAAGATTTGGTTTTGTATCATCCTGTGTTTTCATTAAGCCTACTTGAAAACTCCTTTTACAGAACAAATATTACTTTATAGCAAATATAATTATTTGTATTGGTCACAGCTTTGTTTTACAATCACGTAAAGAATTTTAGTTAGCCAACAACAAAGATATATAAGGAAATATATCAACTTACAAAACTAAGCAAGAAAATCTCAAAAACCACCACTGAGCTCTTAATTAGAAAAAACTTCGAGGAAGTATGGGGGAGAGGGCTAGACTTTCTGCACTGAAATATTGCTGGCCCGCCTTTCCTCCAAAAATTTACAATGTGGCCCTTGAGTAAAAAAGGTTGGAGACCCCTGTAGTACTCTATTACCTTACATGTCGAGCCAATTACCTAAATAACAAAAATTAGTCTAAATATTTCATTTAAGTAACAAATCATGAATAAAATCTTTTACACCACCTCCATGGCCTAATAGTTAGCAAAGTTTAGTCGTCATCTAGGCAAAAAAAAATGTCACGATGGGTTCGATTCCCGGTAGGTATCGGCTGAGGCAATCAGCATAATACAGGGTGATTCACGAAGATATGCAGAAATTTTGGGAGCCCATTGTACATGTAAAAATAATGAAAAAAGTTTATGTAAACATGGGTTCAGAAATGCTTCGTTACCGAGTTACGGCTAGCGAAAGATTTCGCCCGGATTTCAGCTCACCAGGTGAAATGAGGTCTTCCTGAAATTCTGGTAAGATAGATTAAGGCGCGAATTCAATTGTTTCTTATTGTTTATGACCTGATAAATTGAATAAAACAGGTCCGAGAATTGTAAATTAAATAGTTTTTGAGAAAACCAGTGTCAAATGCAAAAATGGAGTGAAAAAAATCACATTTTTTCATCTTAGTTTTTCCGGTTAATTTTACTTTGTACTCTTATGAATAAAAATTCATTTAATCAAATATCTTTTCGCTTTCTGTGTACTTAATTTACACCGGTTTGTTCAGAATAAAATTTTCTACGTTTTATTCAAAAATTTTAACTGTTACTTGGTGAAATAACCAAGTTATTCTTGCCCAAAGATGAAAAAATGTGTTTTTCACTTCATTTTTTGCATTTGACACTGGTTTTCTTAAAAACTATTTAACTTACAGTTCTGGGACCTATTTTATTCAATTTATCAGTTCAAAAACCATAAGAAACGATTGAATTCGCCCCTAAATCTACCTTACCAGAATTCCAGGAAGACCTCATTTCACCTGGTGAGCTGAAATCCGGGTGAAACTTTTGCTAGCCATAACTCGGAAGCGAAGCATTTCTGGACCCATGTTTATATAAACTTTTTTCATTATTTTTACATGTACAATGAGCTCCTAAAGTTTCTGCAATCTTCGTGAATTACCCTGTATTACAATTTACCATAACTCCTCTCCCAATGTAGAGAAAAACACAAAGTAGTTGCTAATCCCTGCAGATGTTGATGCAACTTAAAAAAATGCTTTTAAGTAAGCACAGTACTTACTAAAAATCCATAATGAGATGATTCCTGAGATTTAACCCAAAAATTCACATGTGATCCAGGGCTACCTTATTTAAATAAAGACTGCACAAAATGGTTACGCCATAATTTGAATTTGTAGTTGTAGGGTTGAGGGTGCCGCTGTCTTTTTTGTCGTAACAGCTGACCATACACTCGTTCGCCAGTACACGCCGGAGACAGTCGGTCCGCAGCTTTTATGGTAGTGCGCCGCCACGCTGTATGAACGTGCAACGCATACAGTCCACTGCTCTGGAGGAGGGTCCCGCGGGATCCTTCGTTTGATTTTGTTTTTGTCTCCGCTCGGGGACAAACGCACCGCACCATGCTCGCATCGGCACTACCACAAATAATGTACATACACATAACATTAATGAAAAAAATAAAAAAGGAAAAACACAAAATTAATGCAATTTAAATATATATAGCCTATATATATGTGTATACTATTTTTCAAGGCTGATGAGCTCTGAATGTATGCATTGCCACCTACCCACTTTATTGATAGCCAATAACTTGCCAGCAACGTTGCCAATGAACGTTGCTCTTGTAGCTCTGTTAAATATTTTGTTTGGTCTTTCAATAACAATTATAACCAATAAACATACGAGTACAACCAGCTGATTATATTAAAAAGTATTGCATGTTAACGCGCTCTATAATCGATGTGTTCAGTATGAGATGCAAGACGAGAGTGAACTATTGTGGCTCTTATGCGCTGCGTGGGTAATATTTGTCAGGCACAATTTGACAACGCTGGCAAACGTTCTGATTGGTCTAAAAGTGTGAAACAGCAGAGCTCATCTACTGTGAAAAGTATATTAATTATGTATGTTAACAAAACAGTTTGTTTCTCACTTTGTTTTTTACTTTCTCTTGCCTATATGAATATATAGGAAGGAAAGTATTGTTTTCATTTCGATTTTTCGAAATTGAGTTTTCACCGGATCTACACGCTTTCAGACCCCCTGAATCCAAAAAACATGTTTTTAGTGATTGGTCTGTGTGTGTGTGTGTGTGTGCGTCCGTGCGCGCGCGCGCGCGTGTGTATACAAAATATCTCAAGAACGGAACATTGTATGAACTTGAAACTTGAAATTTAAGTTACTTACCACTACCGGTCCCGACACGAACATTTTCATCAAAATCGGTCAACCAGAAGTAGTAGTTTATTCGTGTCATTTTTCACTTTTTTTGGCTCCTACGATTTTTTAAAAATTGCCTTAATTGTCATATTTTGTATGCTCTACTAGATAGGGTAGGCGCCATGTCTGCTTAAATTCTTGGGGAGGTTGTTTTCTCGTAAAAAAATTGGTTTTTAAGATTGTGACTTTAATATGCATTTTAGCGCAAAAATGTATATAATAAAAGTTGTAGGAAATCCTACAACTTATATTTGATACATTTTTTGTATAACGCTTAGTTTAGCGGTAATTGGCAATTTTCTGGGTTTTTTCACGAAAATGTGTAAAAAAAAAAAATCGATTTTTTTAAGAAAGATTACAGGCTTAGTATGCATTTTACGACAAAAGTGTTTAAAATAAAATTTATTGGAAATTAAAAGATCTACAACTTTTGTTTAGAGTATTTTTCTCTACAGAGCGTAGTTTAGCATGAAAGAATGGTTTTCCGTATTTTTAAGCCAAACTGAGGTTGATTTTCATTTTGCATCTTTCACTCATGATTAAAATTAGGTTATGTTTAATGAGGTTAGTTTTCTGTTTATTTCTAATGTTTTATGTTACTTTATATTGTTAATTATTTGCGTTGGCAAGAGAAAGTTGTGTGAATGTTTCATACCAGATTTTTATTATTATTTTAATGAAGGTAATTCATTCACTATAACTAGATTCCATTTTCATTATATCAGATTTTACAATGTGTTAATAACATATAAAAGTAACCAAATTTTCTATTTCCATACGTTATTATTACTGAATTGTCATCACAACTAAATTCGTTATAACCGAATTTTACTGTATTATAAAACTGCAGATGAGATCTAGCCAATAACAGCTAAGGTCAGGTGTGAGTTGGCCGCTTCACTTTGTCACACTGTTGGACCGAACGCAAACTGATTTTTTGTCAGTCACCCTGTTCCACTGAATGCCAGTTAACTTTTCATCAGAATTCGATATTGAATTTTAATGAATGTTATTTTCTACTTTTCTAGGAAATTAAAACGAGATTCACAATCACAACTTGATGGAAATATCAGTGAAACTGATAGGTTATTACTACAGAAAGATGAAGAGGTTTGTATCATTTTAACTAGTTACGAGGCGTGTTCAGAAAGTAAGTACCATTTTTAAAAAATCAAGTAAAACAATTTTTTTCAACACAATTTTATTTCTACATGAAAGCCCAAACCTTAAACTATTTTTCAACATAGTTTCCAACGATGTTCAAACACTTGTCGTAGTGGGTGATCAATTTGTCTATACCTTCTTCGTAGAAGGTTCCTGCCAATGAATGTAGCCCCGACTCTACGGCAGTTTTCACTCCATCGTCGGTTTCAAAGCATTGGCCGCCTAGCTCGCACTTCATGTGCAGGAACAAGTGGTAGTCAGATGGTGCCAAGTCCGGGCTGTAGGGCGGGTGATCAAACTGCTCCCAACGAAATTGTCGAACCAGTGTTTGAGTGTCACCAGTGGTATGGGGCCGAGCATTGTCATGGAGCAACACAATTCTGTTACTTAGCATTCCTCTCCGTTTGTTTTGAATTGCCCACCTTAGTTTTCTTAAGGTTTCACAATACCTTGCCACATTAATGGTTTCACCTCTTGGGAGAAAATCAATCAGCAAAACACCTTTCCAATCCCAAAAGACAGTGCACATGATTTTTTGTGCAGATATTGTCGTCTTGAATTTTTGTTTCTTCGGGGATTGCGTGTGTCGCCACTCCATTGGCTGCTGTTTAGATTCCGGTGTGACATGATGGACCCAAGTTTCATCACCTGTCACAATTTTGTTTAAAAAATCCTCACCATCATCACTGTACTGTGTGAGAAAAGTCAAAGCACTTCCGAGTGTCTTGGTTTTGTGCACGTCAGTGGCGGGAATCTTCTACGAAGAGGGTGTAGACAAATTGATCACCCGCTACAACAAGTGTTTGAACATCGGTGGAAACTATGTCGAAAAATAGTTTAAGGTTTGGGCTTTCATGTAGAAATAAAATTGTGATGAAAAAATTGTTTTACTTGTTTTTTTTAAAAACGGTACTTACTTTCTGAACACGCTTCGTATATTTTCATTCGTTAAATCTTTTATAATTATCATAATAGCTGGTGTATAAGACACACTTTTTCCGATCAGTAATTCATCAAAAAACCAAGTGCATCTTATATAACAAACGGAAATTTTTTGGAACTGTTTTAATGTTTAGTACACAGCATTACAAAAATTAGAATACTGTACTGTACATTGTTACTGTCATAACGTTATTCAACTGTTTTATAAATTCATACGGAAAAAATGTTTTCATTGTAAAAATTCCTAGAATATCTTAAAAAATAATTTAGTATCAGAGGACATGGTTTTATCTGTTGACAATGAGTCAACAATTAATTACAGTATACGTTGAATTTACTGATTGTCTCATCGTTATCTGGTTGGTTATTTCTTTTGAAAACTCATTTAATGGAAATCACACTAGCTTCCTACATCTGATACAGGTATCTCTTTTGCCCTCTTCTTAAATGGAATAATTGGATGATTTCATCGATACAAGGTTACACCAAAGGGAAACTTAAACGTCCTTCCATTACTCAGGTCTGTGAAAAATCAAAACTTCCTGGAACAATATTGATTCTAAAATTGTTATGAATTCTTTCAAGAAGTGAAGCATCAGTAACTCTTTGGATGGAGCTGTAGATTATTCATCGTTTGAAAACAGCTCAAATTCTTCTTCAAGTGCCAGTGACTCTGATCAGGACTGATTTATGTATTGTAATACGTATAAGCAAGAATTTTCTATTTCAGTTAAGCCTATGAGTAATATGGTGTAGCTTAAAAAGTAATAGCCAGTGTTATGTAATATTGATCTTCTTCTTGTAGCAATCTTTAAAAACATCAATCTTTTTAATATTATTTTATCAAACATTCTATGTAGTAGTGATGTGATGCTCATAAGAGAGTCGTATAAAAGAGCTAGCTCTTTTAACTGAGCGGTGAGCTACCACCTCTTTTATTTTGAACGACCAGCACACCAAGCGTTTCTCCCCACGCAGCACACTCTCCACACAGAGCTGACTTGTACATCCCCTCCACTCCACGACTAAACCACTTTTTTCTAGTCGCATCATATAGCTAGGGCTACCTAAACACTGCATGGAAAGTATACATATCGTATCAAACTCTGCCTCTGTTTGTGATGGGTTATTATTCTTTCATACTATACTACAACAACCCTGAGACAAGTGGTTATAAAATACCATTGTACTATACTGTAACAATTTTACTGCGTGTGTACGAAACAAAGATAGATACATGACAAAAATTTGTTTATGGAAAGGGATGCATGAATGTTCAGGTTGATGCACGCACAAACACAGTGTGAGCGAAAGTCACCCCGGCTCGACTCGCTGTCTGTTCAGCTCAGCTGAGTGCTGTACATATTAGAATCTACTAGCTCACTCCCACAGTTCACCCCATCTCATAGTTCAATTGTATGGCACACTCTGTGCTGTTCACTCAAGTGTGCGGAGCGGGGTGTGTTAGCTCACCTATTTTACTGTGCCGTCCCATGACTGCTATGTAGGATTATAAACAGCCGTATTATTTAAAATTGAAATATATATTTCTAACCACCAGAGTACGATAACAGAAAACACTTACCAATATTTATAGCGCTTTCATGTATATTGTACACAACTTCAGTAAATTAAAATTCTTTAAAAATTTTTTCACATCAAAATTTAAAACTTCCTACTCTTACCATGATAAATAAGGAATAGTCGATTCTTATATCTAAAACAGTCTTGCCAACTTAATTAATGAACACACAGATTGAATATGACAATCAACTGATTAAGTTGGCAAGACTGATATAATAATCGACTATTCCTTATCTGCCATGGTAGGAGTAGGATTAAGTTTTGATGTGAAAATGTTTTAAAGAATTTTAATTTACTGAAGATGTGTACAAGATACACAAAAGTGATAAACATTGGAAAGTGTTTTCTGTTACCGTATTCTGGTGGTTAGAAATATATTTCAATTTCAATCTTTTTTAATCACTGTTTTACCAATACAAATACACGTTTATTTTATTAAAAATAATTAACGAAAATAAATTCCCATTCCTTTCATAAAAATAAAATATAAAATTTGTCATTAAAGAATGAAATAACCGGAATCCGGTTAACCAGATTTAATTGTAATACATTTATGCATCATTTTTAGAAAATAAGAAAGTAACGGATCAGTTCCGTTTTCCTACCATGTATATATTACAGTACATAAATATTGTACATGCAAATGGTTGTTGTTTAAATCATCAGCCGAAAGGCTGGTTTGAACCTGCAGAGGTTTTACTAAGTAAAATGAGGAGTGAGGTGGTTTACAATTGCCTTCCTCACTGAGTGGAAAAGTACGCTTATCAGTATGCCGGGCCCTCTGAAAAGCACATATTTTCCACTCTGCAAATGACATCTTCGCTTCATTCACCACAGGGTCTGGCTGTATAATGAAATATATTACTTTCAGAGAAGATAACTCTGATTAGTGTCTTTTACCCCAATACCTCTTCTGTTCTTAAATGATTCAGTCATTTATCGGCTGACCATGTGATAAGAAACTGAACTATTTATTTTAGCCCTGCAACGAACAGATTGGATGTAAATAATTTGACACTCCACCTGTCTGTTCTGGGCAGATGCAAACGGTAATATACAATATTAGTTATTTATTTCTGTATTTCAAGTATTAGTATGTACTGTTCCAGAAGTTTATTTTGAAATTATACATACATGAATTACAGTAAACTACTTATGTATTGTGTCTGTAATATTTTATTTTACTAATTCCGTCTTTTTAAATTTCTGCTTATCTGGATTGGAGTCCGCCCACATTAGTCCGGTTAACCAGAGTTGTACTGTATTGGAATGTACAATTTTCATCTTTTCATTTGAAAAAAGACCTAATGTATAGTAATTCCTATCTCATGTACAATTCCACTGATTTGTCATTTTTGGTAATCTGGTGATAGGGCTGTCCTATAAATGTATACGCCAGATCACCACAATTCTACTGTAAAGCTGTGTATTCATTACAAAATACCAAAAAATCTGGTGTGAAATACTCACTCAACTTTCTCTAGCCAATGTAAATAATGAACAATATAACCTGTGTTTAATCATGCGTATACAATGTATATGAAAAACCTAACCTGATTTTAATCATGCGTGAATAATACAAAATGAAAATCAACCTCTGTTTCATTTAAAAACACCAAAAATTACTAACGCTAAACTAAGCTCTGTAGAAAAATATACTGAAATATAAATTATAGGATTTTTAATTTCCTATAACTTTAATTATATAAATACGTTGGACAATTCGAATTGGCACAAGCAGCTTTGGTGTTTATCTACTCCACTCTTTGCCCCTCGCCATGCAACGATGGTACAGTCACAAAAGTACACAATCGCTACAGTAATGTGTGACTCAGGCACGGCCACTATCCTTTGTTTTCACTGTTATTATGAATAATCTTCGGACATAATGATATATATGACTAATTTGTTTTCATATATGATTGTCTTTTATTTATATATTCAGATGAATTTGTTTAGTTAGTTGTGTGCGGCTGTAGAGTAGTTTAGTGAGTTTTTGTAGTTTAGTTCTTGTATTTTAAAGGCTAATTTAAATTTTTACTGGGACAAATTAAAATAATACAAACATATTTTAAAATAAAAAAATATTTTGTATGTTTGTCTTTGAAATAAGTTTGTAGGCATTTGCGTACATAAAAATTTGTAGAGCTTGTTTTTTTTTGCATCCAGGAGACTCCAAAGGGAGTATAGGACATGTCAAGATAAAACTGATAAACTGGAAGTTTATCACCAATGATAAATTCATCACTTACCACCAAAAAATTGTTTTTGCTACTGCTTACTTCAGTAGGCTTGTCATGAATCCCATTGAATCAAATATCACACAAAATGAAAAATAAAAAAAAATCAAACACAATGATAAATTCATCACTTACCAATGATTTTTTCCTGCTACTACTTAACTCAGTAGGCTTGTCATGAACCCCTTTGTATCAAATAGTACACAATATTTGTTGAAAGAATAGGTTATGGATATACTTTATGCGGAACTGTGTGTACATGTAGAGCAAGAGTTGTGCCAGTTCAAATTGTCCACAGTATACTTTTGTCATAAAATCCTATTTTGCTGCACTCTTAAAAAATCCCATTTTTTACCAATTCTGGTGAGTAAAATACAAAAAATCACCAATAATTTGATATTAAACTGATTTTTTTTTAAATCACATTTGTAATCAGTTTTTAAAAATAAACTATAAACAAATCTTTTAAATTTATAAAATCACAAGTTCAAGTCTCATTACCCTGAGTACCTCTCATTATATCAATTATTCATATGTTAAAAGAGAAAATTACTACGTGTTAAACTAAGAGTGTAGTAGAAAAAAATGCCACAAATTAAAGTTATAGGTATTATGTGTTAAACTAAGTGTTATAGAAAAAATTCTACAAATAAAAGTTATAGTTTTTTTCTTTTAATTTTCTATAATTTCAGTTGTATGCACTTTTGCCCTAAAATGCATAAGGCCGCAATCTAAAAAAAAACATTTTTAACACGAGAGCGCAGCCTCCCACAGAATTTCAGCACTTACCTGATGTTGTTGTGAATAAAAAAAAAAACTACCAACACAGTTTTTAAAAAATTATTGGACCCTTTTTTAAGAAAATTGAAAATTTCATGAATAAACTACTACTACTGGTTAACTGATTTTAATGAAAATATTCATGTCAGATCCCATTGTGGTACCTACTTCAAGTTCCAAGTTTAAACTTCGCACAATGTTTTGTTCTCAGAATATTTGGTTCACAGACACACAGACCAATCGTTAAAAATATATTTTTGGTTTCTGGGGGCCTGAAAACAAGTATTTCTGGTGAAAACACAATTTTGAAAGATCGATATAAAAATAATCCTTTCCTTCTCTATATATTCATACTTGCCCATAATAGACAGGTGGAGAGTCAAATCATTTACTCTCAATCTGTCGTTGCTGGGCTAAAATAAATAGTTCTGTTTCTTATCACATGGTCAGCCAATTAAATGACTGAATCATTTAAGAACAGAAGAGGTAGAGGTGTACTGTGACATTAATCAGAGTTATCTCCTCTGAAAGTAATGAATTTCATTATACAGCCAGACCCTGTGGTGAATGAAGTGAAGGTGTCATTTGCAGAGTGGAAAATATGTGCTTTTCAGAGGGCCCGGCATGCTGATAAGCGTATTTTTCCATTCAGTGAGGAAGGCAATGGTAAACCACCTCACTCCTCATTTTACTTAGTAAAACCTCTACAGGTTCAAACCAGCCTTTCGGCTGATGACCTAAACAACATATATTCATACTAGGCAAGAGAAAATAAAAAATATTTTAAATAATTTTGAATGTTTTTTTTTCAAATTTCAGATAAGAAGAATGCAAGATATGTTGGCACAAATGCAACAACAATTAAAAGCAACAAGTCGCAGCCAAAATGGTTTAAATTCAGATGAAATGAAAAGTCGTGAAAGCATTGTCAATGTGTAAAAACAGTAAATTTATAAATTTAATTTATATAAATTTTAAAGAAATCACTAATATATTATACCACCCTAGTATTAAAAATAATAATATATATTATTATATAAGTAAATGCTCATGTTCAATGTTTCTCAAAAAATTATTCCACTGTATTTAATATCCTTAGTACATACTTAAAAATTAAGTATAGTTATAAGTAATTATTATAATCGTTTTAATTAATACTGAAATATAATTTAAATATTATAATGTAAATTACTGTCCAATATCAGTGGTTCCTAAAATTTGTTTTGGGTGTACTTCAAGGATTCATCTTGGGGCCAGTTCTATTTCTTTATTTTTTCACACTTATCTATGGTATAGATTTAAAAGGTAATTACGTTGGTAGAAAATTATCTTCCTGGATTTCAATGACTACTTATATCCCTTTGAAGGAAATGAAAGTGATTTTAACCTGTCCAGTTTAAATGAAATTAGAAAATTAATATTTTTTTCAACCAACCACAAAAATGTTTTTTCTGAGGTTTAATAGTAAAAGTTAATATTAAAAAAGTTATAGTTTTTATTTTTAATGATTTTTCTAATCATTGGTAAATGTTCAGTAACCTTTTCTTACTGCATCAATCTTTTTTTTACCTATTATTTAGTTTTCTTAAAAATATACATAATATTATGACGGATCCATTATCATTAAAGTAGTGTAATAGGGTTTGTATAAAAATTATAATTTTAATAGTTTTTTTATTTATCAAAGATATCCATTCAAATTCTTCAAAATACACCCTGGAATGGATATATTATTTTAATTTTTTTTAATAATTTCAAATTTTATTACTGAAAATTAAATTATGCTGGTTAAATTACTTTTAACCATTATTCTAAAACATGATAAATAAATGAAAACACACTTTTTTAAAAGTATTTTGAACCAACGGATATTTAACATAATGACCATTCTTTGATCCTCTGCACATTAGTGTCAATTTAATAGGATTATAAATTATTATAAAAATTACGAATTATTTGGGAATCACTGATTCTATAAAATAGTTAGCATAAAATGCAATTTCAGATGTTTGTATGTGTAGTTATATAATTTTAGATTTGTATATCTTATTATTATTTTTATTATAAATGTATATTTAAGTGTATAGAACTATTATTATTATTCTTATTATTATATTTATTATTTATATCATTGTAATACATTGAAAACATATATTAATATTATCCATTGTACATTTAAATATTTCTTCATTGTTTCCCTGTTGTATTCTAATGAAATTTAGGGTAAGTTAGGTTAGGATAGATTATAAGGTCTCTACACTAAATATTCACTGCAGCATTTAATATTGTTAATAATAATTTAATTGTGAATTAAATTTAATAGTGTGTTGATTTTTGTAATTTCAATGGATTATTTATAGATTGCACCTCTCTTATAAATACAATCATTTGTTACCTGTAGGAATTTAATTTTTCATGTTCATTGCGCTTTTTGAACTGTGGCGGCGATTTAGGGCATTGCCTTCCATATCTTAGGGACAAATTAATTTTATACTTTATTTTAGTTCTAAAATTGGGAGTTGTAAAATAAATTTATGTTGCATTATCACCTTTTTCAATTTTCATTCCTTCAGTTTTTTTTTAATCTTATGAAAATTACTTGGGTGTTTAAATATTTGGAAGAATGGATCAGTGTAATTAATAATGAGAAGGATAATTTATGATACAAAAAAATCTGCCCATAACAGACAGGCGGAGTGTCAAATTATTTACAATCAATTTGTTCGTTGCAGGGCTAAAATAAATAGTTTGTTTCTTATCACATGGTCAGCCAATTAAATGACTGAATCATTTAAGAACAGAAGAGGTAGAGGTGTAAAAGACACTAATTAGAGTTATATCCTCTGAAAGTAATGACATTCATTGTACAGCCTGACCCTGTGATGAATGAAGTGAAGGTGTCATTTGCAGAGTGAAAAATTTGTGCTTTTCAGAGGGCCCGGCATGCTGATAAGCGTATTTTTCCACTCAGTGAGGAAGGCATGGTAAACCACCTCACTCCTCATTTTACTTAGTAAAACCTCTAGGTGTTCAAACCAGCCAACCAGGCTGATGACCTGAACAACAACACAAAAAATAGGGTAGATATGATGAGAACTGCAATCATGAATACCAGAAACCTATATATAACAAAATAAATCCGTTTGTGGGATTTAAAAATCATGCACTATTGGACAATCGTAAGATTGGAAGTATTGTATGGTATAGAAACACATAAAATTCTGTTGAAAGGTGGTATCAATAAAATAATTAGCATAGAATATAAAATAATTTAGAACATCCTAGGACAATTGTAAGAAGAAAAAAGACAATCGAGGACTGAAAATGGTAAACGATGAACGTGCCAAAAATTTCAAAATACATTTTTATTCATAAATAACATGCTTGAGCCATGCTTTGTAACATGGTTGTTGTTTAGGTCAACAGCTGAAAGGCTGGTTTGAACCTCTAGAGGTTTTACTAAGTAAAACGAGGAGTGAGGTGGTTTACCATTACCTTCCTCACTGAGTTGAAAGCGTATGCTTATCAGAATGCCAGGCCCTCCGAAAAGCACTTACTTTCCACCCTGCAATGACACCTTCACTTCATTCACCACAGGGTCTGGCTGTATAGTGAAATTCATTACTATCAGAGGATATAACTCTGACTAGTGTCTTTTACACCTCTACCTCTTCTGTTCTTAAATAGTTCAGTCATGTAATTGTCTGACTATGTGATAAGAAACAGAACTATTTTTTGTAGCCCTGGAACCACAGATCAAGTGCAGTTAATTTAACACTCCATCTGCCTGTTATGGGCATTGTAACATGGTATAAGTTGTAAATGCCAAAAAAATATAGTTTAGTTAAAAAACTGAACTACAGATTTCGCTACAGGTGTAACAACCGAGTGACCTAGAGAATGAGGAAAATGTCGCTGCTAAGTCTAGCGCCATGATAGTTTTATTTTAGTTACTCGCTTGTAATCGCTTTTAGTAGAATTTCCTGTAGAATTTGTTTATAAACCAATAATAAAAATAATAATAGCATTGTAAGATACAGATTATTATACAGAAAATATGTGTATATTCTTGTTTGAGTAAATGATGAATGTGCCACAAAACATCATGGAAATGGAGAACAATGAAAGAGACCAAATTCTTGTTTCATTGTTTTTCTCAATTACCCACAAATTCTATTTCTAGCACATTCATCGTCCACCATATTCAGTCCTCAATTACGATAAAATCCATTCAAAGAGATATAACAGTATAAAAACGCTGAAAACATAATCTATATTATGAGAAAAAAGAGACTTGTATTTTTTGAACATGTGGTAAGAACGAATGATAGCAGATTAACAAAACAAATTTTTGATAAAATAATTAACTCAAAACCAAATCAGCATGGTTCCTGTATCATTGAATATCATCTAAGATATAAGTAAAATCGATATATCAAAATTTAAATAACTTACGATAGAAATTTTATAACATAGACAATTGTCTATGTTGTGTTAAAATTTCAAACTTTTTGGTCAAATATTTATTGAGGTACACGCCTCTAAACGGATGAAATTTGTTGCGGTATCAAAAAAAAAACGGGTCTTTTTGTCTTCCAACTTCGATATGGCAATTTTCAAAAAACATTAAAAATATAGGACTATTATGGGTCAATGCAGAATAAAATGAGCTAAATTTTGATGTAGCGCATGTTAAAATAAGACTCATAGTTTCCGAGATGCAAGGATTCAAACTCAGGTGTCTATGATTATGAAACGGATAGTAGCTCTCCCCATTCATCTCCAAAGACCTACTGCACCTGGATGTTCTATGTACATTTATGTTAATTTTTGTATGTGTGTATTACTTTCTCTTACCTATATGAATATATAGGAAGGAAAGTATTGTTTTCATGTCGATTTTAATAAATCGAGTTTTCACCGGATCTACACATTTTCAGACCCCCTGAACCCAAAAAACATGTTTTTAGCGATTGGTCTGTGTGTGTGTGTGTGTGTGTGTGTGTGTGTGTGTGCGCGCGCGCGCGTGTGTGTGTGTGTGCGTGCGTGCGTGTGTGTGTGTGTGTGTGTGTGTGTGTGAGTGTGTGTGTGTGTGTGTGTGTGTGTGTGTATGTATGTATGTATGTGTGTGTGTGTGAACAGAATATCTCAAGAATGAAACATCGTACAAACTTGAAACTTAGAACTTAAGCTACATACCCCTACCGGACGCGACACAAACATTTTCATCAAAATCGGTCAACCGGAAGTAGTAGTTTATTCGTTTAATTTTTCACTTTTTTGCGATTTTCTCAATAGCTGGTCCTACGATTTTTTTTAAAATCGCCTGGTTTATTCAATTTTTTATTCTCTACAAGATAGGGTATGCGCCATGTTTGCTGAAATTCTTGGTGAGGCTGTTTTTGCGTAAAGAAATTGTTTTTTGAGATTGCGGCTTTATTATGCATTTCAGCGCAAAAATGTATATAATAAAATTTGTAGAGAATTTGAAGTCCTACAACTTTTATTTAAAACATTTTTTTGTATAACGCTTAGTTTAGCGGTAATTAGCAATTTTCTGCTTTTTTCTCACGAAAACGTGTGAAAAATTTATTTTTATAAGATTTCGGCCTTAGTATGCATTTTACGACAAAAGTGTATATAGTAAAGTTTATAGGAAATTAAAAGATCTACAACTTTTATTTATAGCATTTTTTTGTACAGTGCCTAGTTTAGCGTGAAAGAGTGATTTTCCATATTTTTAAGCCAAACAGGTCGATTTTCATTTTGCGTCTTTCACTCATGATTAAAATAAGGTTATGTCTATTGAGGTTAGTTTTTTGTTTATTTCTAATGTTTTATTACGTTTGTTAGGTTTATTGTTAATTATTTGCATTGGTAAGAGAAAGTTGTGTGAGTGTTTCACACCAGATTTTTCTATATTTTTTTTACCCTTGGTAGTCTCGCGTAAACTTTATCGTATATTATTTTTTTCTCAGTTTTTTTGCAATTCTTTACCTATTTTCGAAGGCATGAGCCGCCACAGACTTCTTCCTCTCTGTACAATTCTATTAGACATTTCCAAACAAATACTGTGACCAGGACAATTTAAAAATTGGACTGAACCCAGATTAGCACTCTAAAACCAGTACTGGTTCCAGTCAAACCGATATCTTAGTTTATATGAACATAATGGTTGTGTATTTGATTTAAATTAATTCATATAATTTATGTACCATATTGAAATATTGTAAATTATAATAAAATATTATATATATATTATAATGTGTTTGTTGTTTATATACTATTGTTTTCTGTAGAATAATAAATATTATATAGGTAACCTAACTTTATTACTTTCTCCAAGTACAACATTCTGTATTTATATTAGTTTTGTGAAACTTTCTGCATTACTGGGTGCTTATATAATTAGTTTCTAGGTATAAACATGATGAATGTCTATTATTTTAAAATCTTTGAATGATTGTTCAAATGGATAGAGTTGATGCTTTTTGTTAATTATTTCATAAAATGGGATTTTGTTCTTTTTCCAGCCAGGTTGAATAATTGTTGTTGTTGTTTAGGTCATCAGCCGAAAGGATGGTTTGAATCTCTAGAGGTTTTACTAAGTAAAATGAGCAGTGAGGTGATTAACAATTGTCTTTCTCACTGAATGGAAAAGTATGGTTGTCAGCATGCCAGGCCCTCTAAAAAGCATTTACTTTACACTGCAAATAACACTTTCACTTCATTCACCACAGGGTCTGGTTGTATAATGATGAAATTCATTACTTTCAGAGGACATGACTGTTTTTTTTTTAATAATATTATTTGTAATCAGTTTTTTAAAAATAAACTATAAACAAATCTTTTGAATTAACAAATCACAAGTTGAGGCCTCATTACCCTGAGTACCTCTTATTAAATCAATTACTCATGTGTTAAAAGAGAAAATTATTGTCTACAAAGATATTTACATTTTACAATATGGAATACTTTTCACTCAAATTTTGTATACATTTAAACTCTTTCAGACAAGTCCAAAACATGGGAACGTTTCAGGCACCTAACTTCTTCTGCATTGTTTAGAAGATTTATGGTTAATTCGTTTTCGTGATTTTCAAGTCTTGCCTGATATTTTCTATTAAAACGCCTGACCTCGTCCATTACATCAGGAAGGTTGCAATGATGTTGTATTTCTGCATTCCTTGCAAACCATGGTGCCCTTATTATAGCCTGAAGAACTTTATTCTGGAACCTTTGAATTACCTCTACGTTACTTCTGCTAGTAGTTCCCCAAAGTTGAATACCGTACAACCAAACTGGTTTAAGTAACATTTTGTAAAGGAGCAACTTATTCTCAAGAGAGAGTAAAGAGTTCAGAGGATATAACTGTAACTAAAAATATTTTACACTTCCACCTCTTCGGTTGTTGAATGCTTCATTCGTATAATTGGCTGACCATGTGACAAGAGAACTATTTTTGTAGCCCTGGAACTAGGAGATTGAGTGCAAATAATTTAACACTCCATCTGTCTGTTATGAGCTAGGTGAAATACCTTGTATAAAATATTTAAAATTTTATTCTCTCTAGTGTAATGATTGGGTCCAAAAAAGCAGACGGTCCATTTCTAGTAAAGCATCTGATTACTGATTGGACAGTGGAAAGATATGACTTATATGTTTTAACATTCTTTGATCAAGTACGAGGTATTGTGCGGTTCCAAGCTCCGTGTAGTTGTGGGGTGAAGGGTACGGGTGAGGTATATTGAATGAGTGATGCATGCTGGGAGAACGATTGTTCTATTACTCTGATACAAAACATTTGTTTTCAAACTTTCCATATTTAACATATTTGTTTGTATTTATTACATTCATTTATTTACATATTTTGATATAAATTGGTAAGTTAAATATTATAAATCTGATCAAGTTAATAAACCCGGTAGGTATTTATTAAATTAATGCGTCGGATGATAAGAATATTTTTTTAGTCTAGTTAGTACACACTACCACTACAACTGCAGTAGCAGTGAAACATAACTAACACTCATTCATTCTCTCACTACTATAACAACGCACTGCATTCCTTTCAACTACACGGAGCTGGGACTCAA
Source organism: Catonia carolina (assembly GCA_035578175.1). Lineage (NCBI taxonomy): Eukaryota > Metazoa > Arthropoda > Insecta > Hemiptera > Achilidae > Catonia > Catonia carolina. The sequence goes on from JAQMRL010000004.1 coordinate 10,984,161, forward strand.
GCAATATATTAATTAAATAGCTGTGGCCTTTTGGCCAGCCCAGTCAGTCAGCGGGTACAAAGTCGCTATTATTTGTTAAGTAACACCGGTTGGGCAAGCGACTTTGTATGGTGACCAGTTGATAGCCATCCATGAACAAACTCTACTGGGGGTCCCTGTTCAAACTCATGTCTAATCCACGTCAAAAAATACAGCAAAAAGCAGCGATAAAATTGGGTAGTTGTCAACAAGGTAGTTCCAATAACAAAAAAAATCTTAAAAAAAAAATAGCTGAACTGGAACTACAAAACATTATATTGATCACCAATTACATTACAAAGTTCATCCCCTTCAATGCTGACCCCTACAACGCTCCGTACAAATTTACATTGTTGATAGCATTGTTAGAAGTCTACTTCCATCAGCTTGTTGAGGACGTCCATCGCTTTTCCTTCACTGCTTACACATTGTCAAATCTTGTGCCCATCAAGCTCAGGGATGCATCAACAAGCATAGACATGTTCAAACCTGCTGCGGCCAGCTAGCTATTTCCCATTAGTAGCTCCAGTCTGGTTATTTAATTGCTACACTTCATATTCCTTTCAACTTATTACAAAAATTGATACATTTCCTATACTTCAGCAAAGATCTTAAAAAAGCTCACCCCATTGAAAGAGACTTAATTTTTATTCCCAAAAAGGGAGCAAATGAAAATTAATATTAAAAAAAAGTGTTGGATAAAGACTTTTAATATTCCTGCTTCTAGGGAGTAAAATAAAAAATGGTAGAATCACAAATGATATCAAAAGCAGTATAGCTCAAACTAGAAAGGCATTTGAAATGAAAAACAACGTACTGACTACAAATATTGATTTACAGATTAGGAAGAAATTCTTAAAGCGTTATGTTTAAAAAATAGCATTAAACTGAAGTGTAAAGTGGGTGATAGCGGCTATAGAAAGGAAAAAGATAGAAGCTTTTGAAATGTGGTGTTATAAAAATGTTAAAGATTAGGTGGGTGGACAAAATAAGTAATTTAGAAGTTCTTAAACAAGTGGATGAAAAAGATGTATATGGAAACATCTTACCAGAAGAGATAGGCTAGTGGGGCATATCTTAAGATTCCAGTTATTGGTCTATCAATAATGGAGGGAGTGATTTTTTTTCCTTGAATCCAGGAGACTCCAAAGAGAGTATAGTGCATGTCAAGATAAAACTGATAAACTGAAAGTTTATCACCAATGATAAATTCATCACCTATCACTAAAGAATTGTTTTTGCTACTGCTTACTTCAGTAGGCTTGTCATGAACCCCATTGAATCAAATATCACACAAAATAAAAAATCAAAAAATCAACCACAATGATAAATTCATCACTTACCAATAATTTTTTCCTGCTACTGCTTAACTCGGTAAGCTTGTCATGAACCCCTTTGTATCAAATAGTACCCAATATTTGTTTAATTAGAAGTTAAATACTTTTCAACGAAAACTATTTAGAATGGAATTCGTGCACACTGTAAAATGTTTCATCAATCAAATATTGTTTTCCTTTTTTTTAAAATGACTTAAATTGTCACAACTTTTTAAACCTTGAGGCAATTTATTGATGTATTTTCTACCTGCATAAGTTGGTTTTTATTCAAACAATTTAGTGTTGTGATTAGCAACATAATAATCGATTCTGTTTCTTGTGTAGTGGTTGTGAACATCTAAATTCTGTAAAAAGGTATTTTTCTCTACGTACATTATCACTTCAAAAATGTACAAAGAAGGAACTGTGAGCAATTGCAGCTCTTTAAATTGTGATCTGCATGAGGTAAGGTGGTTGACTCCCATCATACACCTAACAGTTTTTTTCTGTACTTTAAAAACTCTTTCCATGTTACCCTGTGATGAATTACCCCATACTAGTATGGCATATTTCTCTGGATTTCTTCATCAAGAAATCCAGAGAAATATTGAACACCATCAAGATCCGTAAACTTCAGTATTTGGGACACGTCATGCGGAATGAGTCCAGATACTCTTTGATACAGCTCATTGTGCAAGGGAAAATAGATGGAAGGAGAGGACCAGGAAGAAGAAGAATATCCTGGCTACACAACCTCAGGTAATGGACCGGAAAGACATCTGCTGAACTTTTCCGTATTGCTGTCAGCAAAGTGAGAATTGCCATGCTGGTCGCCAACATCCGAAACGGATAGCGCACTAAAAGAAGAAGAAGTATGGCATACCTGATATGAGACTATATGAATTGTACGAAGAAGCAAAGGTTAGAATAATTATAGCAAATTACAAAAGATGTAGGGTGTTGCATGTACAGTATGTAGATATAAAACGGCTTGCGCAAGACAGAATAGCTTAGAGAACTGCATCAAACTAGTTGAGAGACTGAAGACAAACAAATTCCTGATTGTTGAAAATTGTAATTTGATTTTACTGCTTATGCTGTTCCCTTATGGTATCACATGACACGTCCATCTCTTGTTATCATAGTACAGCATGTCCCTTATTATCAGTCCACAAGATCCTGAGCATGCTTTTGAATACCCGTACCTTGAAAGCTTCTAAACAATTCATGGACTCTTCATTCAAAAATAAATCTTTATAATGCATCCTGCAGTTTGAAATTATTTCTACTCTATACAATGAACCCATACAATAATTTCACTAACCTTCTTTTTAAACTGCGTCACTTTTACTTTTATTTTTACTGACATGTGTTTCAGTGGATCCATCATCATCAGAGTAAATAAAATAATTGAAACTAAAAAATTTTTATCTCGCTTATTTAAAATCTATAGAAGATGATACATCTTCAGTAATTTGTATAAAACTGATTTAAAATTAATTTATTTTATTTTATCCCTTCTCATATTTCCTTTAAGGGATAAATTAAAATAAATTAATTTTAAATCAGTTTATAGAAGATGTATCATCTTCTATAGATTTTAAATAAGTGAGATAAAAATTTTTTAGTTTCAATTATTTTATTTACTCTGATGATGGTGAATCCACCGAAACACGTGTAAGTAAAAATAAAAGTAAAAGTGACGCAGTTTAAAAAGAAGGTTATTGAAATTTTTGTTTGGGTTCATTGTATAGAGTAGAAACTCATGGACTGAAAAAAAGTTTATGTTTCCACACCATACAGCAAAACTATTAAATTTATAACTCATTTTATTAATTTGATTTATTTTATTGTAGATTTCCATCATGCAACCAAAACAAATAAATTTATTATTCTTTACCAGTTTAAAAAAATTCAAAACAACCAAGAATTCTTCAAAATTTAGATTAAAAATTTCAAATTTTTTTATGTTTATAATACTACTCATACTTTATATTACAATGAGAGAAAGTAATAAATTTAATTAATAAATTAAATGTTTTCTGTTAATTATTTTATTTGTTTCTCGTTATTGAGTAATTATTAATTAATTACAAGACGTATAACCTAACGCAAAATAAATGACACTAGTTTTAAGATAAAATAATAAAGACTATTATATAATACGGGATAAATTAGGGTAATATTATTGTGTATGAATGTTACATTGTAATTATTATGTAAGATAACTGTTAAGTCATAATTGTATATTGTATTACAGTAAAACCTCATTTATCCGGCCTTGAACCGGATCTCTGAAAATCTGGATTAGATTTGTAGACTTTTTTAAAAATTTAATGTTAACATAGACAATAATTTTTAATATGATAGCAAGAACATAATAAAAAGTACGGCAAACATTTGCCATTTTTATATTAATTAAATGTACAGTTCTGCATGGATTGTACTAGAAAATTATGGTAATAAAATGCTTCTTGTCGAGTTTAAGAAAACTTAACTCGAATGTCATTCTAGCTGAACTATTAATGATAAAGCATTTACTTAACCGTGCTTCAATCAAATGCCACACGTGTTTGAAACAGAAGACCAATTTATTTTTAAAGAATGATATGAAAAGTTATTTTATATTTTTTAATATTTATTAAACAATTGGCCGGTCCGTTGGTGTAGTGGTTAGCGCAACTTCTACGCTGGGGTGGGTGGCTTCTACGCTGGGGTCCTGGGTTCAATTCCCGGTCAGATTTGGCATTTTTCATCACTCATTGTCATCTATCATCCTTCTCATCGTCTGCATTAGCAGAAATTGCAAAACAATTAAATATTTAAAAAAAAATTAAACAATTCTGTGTAATTTTGTTTCAAAACAAATAATTTGTTTATCATAATAAATGTTAATTTTGGTTGTTTAAGGATTTGTTTTGCTTAGTTTTCATATTACGTGGCTTTTCAATTTTCCAGATTGCCTTTCATTCCAGTTAGTCCGGATAAATGTGATTGTACTGTACTTTAATGTGTTTAGTTGATTTTTTTATTATTTTCGCATTCTATAAAGTAATTATTAAATTAATTACTAAAAGATAAAGAAAATTATTAGTTAGGTAGCATATAATATAGAAAATATGAAAAATAGTAGTACTACTTCAGAAAATTCTGTTAACAAGTAATTTCTAATAAAGGAAAATTACTTGTGAACAACCTTCTTGAGCTGCTATTTTTGACGTATTTTATAACTTAGCTATATTTTAGCTATATATTTATCTTAGCTATATTTTGTTATAACTTAGTTCATAGGCTAAAATAAATAATTAAATTTCATGTGTATGTTATAAATCGTAGAGTAAGTTACTAAAAAAAAAAAATTGACTTGTTTTACTTAACCCTAATTTTATTATGACCCATTAATATTATGACCTAAAAATAATAATTTTTGGAATTTTCAACATTGTTTTCTGTTGTAACACACATCTTATAGCCTGAACTACTAAATTAAATTTTTTGTGTGTAGTACCATCATACAGGTAGAGTATTAAAAAAAAAAATTTATTATTTTTATCTATGCCTATTGGAGATATTTTGATAGTATTTATGGACTAATAATGGAATTTGTCACCGTGAGTCAGCTGTTTGACAGCTGATATAAAATGTGATGAAGGTTCCATGGTTCAAATCCTAGTAAAATAAAATAAGGTACATTGATTGGTTAGCGGTGTAATTTGATGGTTAGGGGTTCAAATAACCATACTCTCTGAGTCGGTACAAGTCTGCACCTTATTTTGTAACGTGCTCGCCTCTCATCATGCGGTCTTGGGTTTGAATCCCATTCAGGCACGGCATATTTTCATACATTACAAATAATTATTTCATCCTTCACCATCTGCATTAGCAGTAATTGCAGAACAGTTGGACGTTAAACAAAAAAAATCTCATTTACACGTCATATGGATCATCCATCATTTTATTGGGTCATGGGGTTGCGTATTAAATTGAACATTGTAATGTACACACATTATAGAAAAATTCTATAAAAACTAAAAAATTACGGAGATTTTTGAAATTTTTCAAAATTTACTTTGTTGTCACATTTCTCACAACCTGTAATTTAACAAAATTGTACTTTTTATAGATATTACTATCATACAGTACGTATGGAAAAATTTTCGAATTTTTCTACAAATCCCCATTGAATATAATATGGCCTAAAAATGACAATTTTTGAAATTTTTTAAAAATTTATAAATTTTTTTTAAAAAATGGAGTAAAGTTACAGGATAAATCTCATTGCATGAGTAGAGGTGTTAAATAACTGTGAGTTAGAAAATTCTGTCTTACAGTTTTTATTAATTTTTTTTAAAAAACTTTTGAAAATGGTCAAAATTATAATAACACTTGGAAAATATTTCTTTAATTTTCACTCTTAAGATTTAATTTTGCATAAAATATGACCATAAATTAAAATGTAGCTCTTTGTGTTTTAAACAAGCTAATTTTCACCCCCATGTTAGTATCATGAATAGATCTTGTAATATATATATGGCTGCGTTCGAGCATTTGGCAAAATAAAAATAGCTTTCGTATGAAAACCAGTGATAGTAAAATTTGAATGGTTATTTTGAACTTCCAATAGGTAGGGGTGATACTAAAAAAATTCATCAGATATTTTAAAAATGGTCAAGGAACCAAATTAAATATTTTCTGGTCACTTGAAAAGGATAGACCCAATTTACGCTTTTATAATTTGAGAAAGTAATAATTTATTTTTAACCCTGCAGTGCAAATCCCTATTTGCACTTTATCTTCTAGTTCTAGGGCGATGAAAAACTGTTGTTTCTTATCACGTGGTCAGCCAATTACATGACTGAAGTATTTAAGAACAGAAGAGGTCGAGGTAAAAAAGACACTAGTCACAGTTATCTCCTCTGAGAGTAATGAATTCCATTATACAGCCAGACCTTGTGGTGGATGAAATGAAGGTGTCATTTGCAGGGTGGAAAGTAGATGCTTTTTGGAGGGCCTGACATGCTGATAAGCATAGGCTACTTTTGTACTCAGTGAGGAATTCAATGGTACACTACCTCACTTCTTGTTTTACTTAGTAAAGTCTTTAGAGGTTCAAACCAGACTTTTGACTGATAACCTAAAAAAAATGTGTGTACATTGCAATCTATTCAATTCAGAACAATAAGCAACCTTATGACCCAATGAGATGAAGATGATGTGTATGACATGTAAATAAGGTGTAGTCTTGTACAGACTTAGGCCAAGCATTCCTGAGAGAGTTTGGTTAATTGAACCCCAACTGTCAAAGTACACCAATAATTAATGTCCAGTATTAAATCCATATAAAAATAACTACCTTTACTAGGATTTGAACCAGGAATATTCGTCTCCAAAAATCGGCTGTTAAACAGCTGGCTTAAGGCAACTGCTTTACCTCTAGACAAGGGTGTACAACCCATGTCCCGCAGCCTGCTCTAAAATACTACTGTCACTTGGGATCGGGGCCACGCCCCAGACCACACAGAGCGTGCCCATAGAACTGCAGTTTAGCTACCCAATCCTCACCGCGGTGAGGAAACGGGCGCTGGCTGCAGCACCTCTGTGTGCTATTCGTAGTACATCCATGTGTGGTAGAGCCACGTGCAAAGCATTAGCTGTGTAAAGAGCTCGACGGTGACTCGTCCAACGTTTACACGAGTACTGAGGGGAGTGACCGCACCCACTCATTTGGGTTGGCCTCTCAGGGGCTGTGGGTTCCTGGGTAGCTCTCCGGAGCCACTATGCTGCTTAAATTCCTTCGGAATGGGCGTGGCTGGCCGAGGGGTGTTCGGCAACGGATAGGTGAATACGCATGTCACTTGGGATCAACTTTGAGAATAGCAGCTATAGATATTGAACAATTACCAAAAGAAGTACAGTGTCAAATTTCCCACAAAAGTTTTTACATTTTCTACAGTTTATTTTATTTTTATAAAATTTTCAAATAAAATGAAGTAATGTATTTTTTCTTACTTTACAATGAAAAATGATATTTTAGTTTTGTGTAATGTAGGTTTAAAACTTAACTATAAATAAAATTTTTTAATGAAACAAAGGGTGCAAGTTGTTTAATATTTTCAATGCTAGTGAATTATTAATACTTGCTACACGTATTAACATTGCAACAGTATAACAAAGGACAATTGTTACAGAGATTTAGGCTACAAAAAGTTGTAGTACAAAATTATTATATAGTTCTGTCATTCACGGTATCATAAAGTAGTTGGATTATAAAATTTAACCACAAGTAAATTAGTCGTATTCCAATTTTGTTAAACTCTAGAAATTTTATTCCTGCAGCCTGGCTCAAACAAAATCAGTAATTTATTTGATTTGGCGCACTATTACAAAAAAAGGTTGTGCACTCCTAGTAGACCAGCCTGGTGTGTTTTCTGTTAATTATTTTACTGGTTTCTCATTACTGAGTATTTTTTTTATGAATTACTCACTGTCACAAAACTAGATAAAGATAGTTTTAAGACTAAATAACTTCAACATAATGGTTATGTATAAATATTTGTATTTAACGTGTTTTGAAATTGAAATATATTTCAAACCACCAGAATACGGTAACATTAAACACTTACCAATGTTTATAGCGCTTTCGTGTATCTTGTACACATCTTCAGTAAATTAAAATTTTTCTATGTCAAAATATAAAACTTTCTACTCCTACCATGTTAGATAAGGAATAGTTGATTCTTATATTTAAAACAGTCTTGCCAACTTGATCAGTTGATTGTCATATTCAATCTGTGTGTTCATTAATTTTTCCCTGTTATTGTATTTATAAATATATTAATGTATATACGTTGATTTATAACTAAAAAGAGATTATTGTATAATGAAAGAAACCAGTAATAAATGGCAGGTGTATCATTCCAAACATACCATCACAAATTAAAAAAAAATACAGTTTTTATTTATTAAACATAAATATGTATTTAAAAAACAACGTTTAGCTTTCGAGAATGGATTACAGGAGGACCTGGATAATCCGAACTAATAAAATCCGCAGCTGTTTGGATTATCAAGGGTTCAATTTGAATTTTGTTTTGTTTTGTTGAATTGAATTTGGTTCTGTTCATTAAGTTTTCTCGGTTTATTACGGTTTTCTCAATATCCTTTCTGACTTCTCTAAACCATTTCTGCAACACCTTAGGTCTATTGTTTGGTGTCTTAAAAATTTGTTTTGTAAACCGGTTGTCAATCATTCTGTACATGTGTCCGTAAAGTTTTAGTCTTCTTTTCTAAATGTATTATTAATCGTTCACTTTTCTTGTACAGTTCTTCTCAACCTCTTAACCTATATTGTCGGTCCACTATCTTTGGACCCATTATTTTGCAGTGAATCTTTCTCTCTAATTTCTCTCTTTCTCTTAGACCAGCCTTCCTGATCTTTCTAAGGCACTTACTTGCATACAGACACAGATGTTTTATTACAGTATTATAATGTCTAATCTTGGCTTGTTTATAGAGTGTTTTTTTGTTGTATAAGTGGTGACTTCCTCTAAGTGCATCGGCCATCTTTCCTTATCTGTGGTTGTTCGCTTCCTTTTCACTGGTCTTTGATTGCATTATCTCCCTGAGGTAATTGAAGATATCAACTTTCCCAATTTTCCAAGTTATTTTTATGTTTTGAAGTGTCGCAGGGCTGTTTTGATGTTTGTTATGTATTTAACCAACAAGTTTTATTAAGTAAACATCTGAAAATCCCGCCTCCGTGGCCCAGTGGTTAGTTTGCTATGCTGGAAAGGGAGGTCCACGGTTCGATTCTCTGCCAGGATCTGGAAAATTGTTACCAGTTCAAACCCACTCTTTCTTTACCCCAACGTAGTCGCTAATAACCAAGATGTTAATGCAACTTAAAAAAAGTAAAAAAATCTGAAAAATTTAAAAAAATTAATGTAATTTGGGTGTTTCTTTTCAGTAAATCAATGTCGTATAAATTATTTTGCCCTTTTTACAGGTTATTAGGTGGTGGGCATAACAAAATGCTCTAAATCCATGACTGAAGATTCCAAAACACGTTATTTATAAAATGCTCCATCTCCAAAACATTGGTGGCTGTTTAGGTCATCAGTCAAAAGGCTGGTTTGAACTTCTAGAGGCTCTACTTTGTAAAATGACGAGTGAGGTGGTTTACCATTGCCTTCCTCACTGAATGGTAAAACACGCTTATCAGAATGCCAGGCCCTTTGAAAAGCATCTACTTTCCATCCTGCAAATGACACCTTCACTTCATTCACCATAGGGTCTGGCATAGAGTGTCTTTTACACATCTTCCTCTTCTTTGTTAAATGCATCAGTCATATAATTGGCTGACCACGTGATAAGAAACAGAACTATTTTTTTGTAACCCTGAAACTAGCAGATCAAGTGCAAATAATTTAAATCTCAACTGCCTGTTACGGGCAAAAAAATTGTTTTTAATAATTGAAAAATTACTGAATTATTATATTATGAAAGATGGTGCCAGAAAGTATTCTAAATTTGTGTTGTTGTTTAGGTCATCAGCCTAAAGGCTGGTTTGAACCTGTAGAGGTTTTACTAAGTAAAACGAGGAGTGAGGTGGTTTACCATTGCCTTCCTCACTGAGTGGAAAAGTACGCTTATCAGCATGCCGGGCCCTCTGAAAAGCACATATTTTCCACTCTGCAAATGACACCTTCACTTCATTCACCACAGGGTCTGGCTGAATAATGAAATTCATTACTTTCAGAGAAGATAACTCTGATTAGTGTCTTTTACACCTCTACCTCTTCTGCTCTTAAATGATTCAGTCATTCAATTGGCTGACCATGTGATAAGAAACAGAACTATTTATTTTAGCCCTGCAACAAACAGATTGAGTGTAAATAATTTGACACTCCACCTGTCTGTTATGGGCAGTATAAATTTATTGAACTTAATTTCCTACTAAGAATATACATAATATATTCTTTTCTGACCGATATAATTATTATGAAAAACTTTTTTCGTTTCTCTAGAAGAAAAAAATGGTGGTGATAAGCAGAGCGTTTTGGAATGATACACTTCAAATAGTTGATAGTTTAAATGTGTTTTGTTAATTATTTTATTGGTTCCTCGTTATTCAGTAATTATTAATAATAATTACACCTCTACACAAAACCACAGACATTAGTTTTAAGATAAAATAATATAGAATTATTAAAAAAATAATAATTATAGGATAATTATTATAGTATATGAATGTTAGATAGTAATTGTAAGATAATTATATGTAAGATAATATTGTTAAGTCATTATTGTAAGTTATAAATATTGTATTACAATAGAACCCCGATAATTCGTCACCTTCGGGACCGACGGGATGACGAATTAACGATAAAGACGAATTATCGAATAGCCGTTGTATTACTTACTAACTGTTCCCAAATATGAATTTTTAAAAATTTCATTAAAATTTATCATCTAGAAACATATATCAAAACACTGTTTATAGACATGTATATTTTTTAACAACCAACGGGAGTTATTTTGGTGACCGGGAGCCCATCTTGTTGTCATCCCCTACCGATACGCGAGTATACCGAAGGGGGGGTGCCAGCGTACCATACATATTTTTTTTACTATTACCAAATAAGAAATTAAAAAAATTTACTTAAAATTTATCACGTAGAAATATATTAAGTACCAAAGTTGTTTTCTAAAAACAAAAACACAAATTTTCCGGAGGGGTGACGAATTATCGGATGTGACGAATTAACAGGTGACGAATTAACGGGGTTCTACTGTACTTAAATGTGTTTTGTTGATTATTTTATTAGTTTCGCATTCTTGAGTAATTATTAAATAATTACTCACAAGACGACAGGAAAATTATTAAAATATTAAGTACTATATAATACAGAAAATATTATATTATAATAGGTCTTATAGGTATTAAATATAGGTCTAATAGGTATTATAGGTATTATATAATAGGATATATTATAGGTTAATTACAGATTATAGATCTTTCATATCAAGCGTAACGGTTGATATGAAAAATTATTGTGTATAAATAGTATACGTATTTAAAATTTTTCATATAATATTTAAGCTCCATATTGAAATATTGTAATTTATTATAATAAATAAATATAATAATTTATGTAGACTAATCTGTAAAGTAGTTTATATATTATAACCTAACTTTATATTTTTTTCAAGTAATTACAGAAGAACCTCGTTAATCTGGACAATTAGGTCCGGGGCCGATCCGAATTAACCCTTTCAGTACCATCGTCTGAAAAACATGACGACGATATATTTTACGCAGTTACAACATCCGGTTTACCGGACACCCGTAAGTTATGCATAAAGTGCCAACGCCGGATAACCGAACATATACAAAAAAAAATATTTTAACAAAAATTAATGGAATAATGTATTTTGAAACCCCTCCGTGGCGTAGTGACTAGCGCGCTAGCCTGCGAAGCGAAAAGTTCAGGGTTCGATTCCCGGTTAGGGTCTGGAAATTTTAACCTGTTAAAACCACCGTTAAGGTAGACCAACACTCACAGTAGTTGCTAATGACCGAGCTGTCGATGCGACTTTAAATAAACTAAAAAAAAACTATTTTGAATAGTTTTATTGTTAGAACGATTTCTTTTTTTTTATGAACATAATAAAAATTAATTTTTAACAGGAAATTTTATTTTTCTATAACGTTGAAATTTCGGTTGGCAATGGCAGGCTTGCACCTCCAACTTGTCGAAATAAGGGCTGGCACTTTTTGTACACCCTTATTCAAATTAAATGGCACTTTAGATCAAACTTTTAAATATTGTTTCGGTACTGAAAGGGTTAACGAAAATCCGGGTTATCCAGAGAATATGGAAAAAACGATAAAAAAAGAACATGTAGTACTAATCAAAAACGTTTTCAATGTAGTTTAAAAATTATTATCGGCACACTTTCACCTAAAAATACAAAATACAGTATGTATTTACACTGTACACAATATAGTTACAAACTAGTCGGTTGTAAAAAAGGCAGTGAGTTTTTGGTGTCTCAGTTTTGAGTACAGGTACGGCCAGAGTGTACGAGAGTTCCAATTCCGAGTCAGATTCCTATTTTCCACTTTTATAGTTAGTGAAGTCACGAGTTTGCCTTTTGCGTATGTAAGGGCTGTGAGGAAGGGAAATGATATATTTACAGTGCTGCCAACCTCAACAGTGAGACACTACTCGTACATTTCACTACCGTGAAGTTTTAAGATACATTTTGTAAGCTGTGGTTTATTCCGGAAAAATGTTTTTTTTCATAAATCTTATAAGAAATAAATATGACCTGTAATATTGCCTATAGCTTAATTAAATGACTAGAAATGTTTGATTTACTGTAATTACGAATGAATTGACTTCTTTAATATTAATGTCACTGGAGTTTTCATTATCAGTCTCTCTAGTATCTACCTAACCGTTTTCTTCTTTTTACCAGGTGTCACAAAACTGTTAAAGAATAACTTCTTCACGTCCTTAGTTTCCTTCTTTATTTTTCGAATTGTGGAAAGAGAAACATCACAGTAGTTAGCCACTCGCTCAGGGCTTTTGTTAAGAGGCACGGATAGCCATTTTTGTTTAGTTTCAACTTCGTAACATTTTATTACATTGCGTTCAGCACTGTGAACAATTAATTCGACCACGTTTTCGATAAACGGACATTTGTTTTTACGGTAACAAACAGTTATATTCGTACAGTTAACCTACAAAAGGTTCCTTCAAAAGGATATACTGTATATGCTCCGGGTATAGTACAAGTTTTTATGTTTATCGTACTGAAATTAAAGCAGTCGCGCATGCGCACTGGTGCTTTTTCCCCTTTACCCTTCGTTGCAAACAAGGGCAAACTCGTGACTCAAGTGACTATACCTAACCTGCCGCAGAAAAGCGTGAAGTGGTGTGTTTTCGGAGTCAGTAGCAGCCATGGAGTTGTCAGATGAGGAGCAGCTGCTTTGTTTATTGAAAGTGAAAATATTTTCTTTAATGATTGGAGTCCTTGTGATAAATAAAGCGAGAAATGAGTGCGGTGAATACTTTTAACTTTTTCTAAAGTTGAAGGAAGACAACTATTTTTTGAGTACTGTAGAATGGAACTGGAAACTTTTGATTATTCTCTGCAAAAATCGAGCCAAATAGGTTTTCTGACTCACACTTTTGAAAGTAAAACTTGTTTGTCCATTTTATCTTCACTCTTTCACGCGCCGATTCCGGCTAAGTCGATGAACAAGAATGAACAGATTATTGCTAGTCGCCGACCAGTGAGACGGCTGTCGCTCTAGAGGAGGCACTATGATCGCTCTCGTGAAGTATTAAAAGAGATTTCTCACGGCGACTCTTGGAATCAGAACTCGAGTGTATTCTGGCCGTACCTTATCGCTTACGAGGAGCACAATCTCGCATTCGCTTTAGCATTAGAAGCTCGTTTGGCCATTTATCGGCTTGACTCTCTGGTCTGGTCATAACCTCACCTGGCTCATCAACAATGTCTGAATTCTCTTCATTTTTCTTTTCTGTCACACGGCATAATCCAATAATTTCTTTCTCTGTGATAACCTTCGTCATTTTCAATTTGCAATCAATTGTTAATCTCTTCTTCATCAACATCGGAACAGCCATCGATATTTTTAAAAAGTCTATAAAATCTTCTTACACGCTTGGTTTTTTTCTTTTTTTTTGGCAAGTCACACACCAGGCTACAACTTTTTCTATGGCTATCAAAGGGAGAGGAAGGAGTGCGTTGAGTCACCGGTTTGCTGCGGGGGCGGTTCCAGGGCTGATTTTCGGGGGGGGGGGGCTATCTTGTTTTTATGTAGCTCTTACTGTTTCTAATTGAGTCATTGAAAAGTCCTCTTTTGTGCTGTATTGCTGTAACCACAATTTTAATTCACTGAGAAATTTTCGCTACGTCAAAGTCCTTGTAAATCAAGAAAATCTTGAAAAATGAAGGCGCTGACTGGATGCGAGTGGCTTTTGACTACTGACACTGATTGTTATCTTAATACTATTTAAAAATAGATACTTTCTGTTTGACTCATTTTAATACCAAAATAATTATTGTTAATTGATAGGTACGAGTATTGGGATTCAGTTTTGTTGGAAATAATAGCTTATAGAAAATATTAAACTAAGTTTTCCTAGTATTTCGGGGGGGGGGGGCATGGCCCCCATGGCCCCTTCCCTGAAACCGCCCCTGGTTTGCTGCGTAGCAAAAGCAGGCAGGATGAGTGCAATAAACTCGCTCGCTGACAAGTGAATTCAAGTAATGTACCTACTGTGAATACCGGTTTGTCTTAATTTACTACACTAAACAATTTTTTTTCTAAAACTAGTCCGGGTTAAAGAGGTTTGGGTTAACGAGGATCTACTGTACTTAAAATAAGAAAAAGTATTAAATTTATTGATATCTTAAATGTTTTATGTTGATTATTCTATTGGTTTCTCATTATCGAGTAAAGGATTTCACATACCGGTGCGAAACATTCGTTGAAGTAGCAGTAGTGAGAATTTCGCGTTGGCTGCTGCATTGAAATTCGCGTCACTTTTCAGACTGGCGCCGTAAATTGCAACATTAACTAAAACGGTTCTGTAGTCAAGAAACAAGGAAGTTTTACGAAAAATTACCGATAAAATAAGTACGAGTTAATACAAAAAAAGTATAAAAACTTTAAATTAAACTTAAGACAAAAAGATACTCTTCGTAATACTTTCATTTACCAAATATTTTTTTTAATGCATAACTTTGTTTTTATTACATTTTAATATTGATAATGTCGTATAAAGCTCGTTCTCCTTATTTTTAATTTTTATTTTTTTGCCTATCAATTGTGTGTAATGTCTAAAACAGTTAATAAAATATTAAATAATATAGAGTTAATAATTTCGTCAGTTTTGTTAATAGTTTAACAGCTGATTTTCAGAGACGAAGGTTCCTGGTTAAAATCCTAGTAAAGGTGTAAAACTACTTTTATACGGATTTGAATACTAGACAGTGGTTACCGGTGTACTTTGATGGTTGGGTTTCAATTAACCATACTATCTCAGGAATGGTCGGCCTGGGTCTGTACAAGACTACACCTCATTTACACATCATACACATCATCCTCATCTCATTGGGTCATGGGGTTGCTTATCGTTCTGAATTGAACAGATTGCAACGTACATACATTAGAGATAAAAAAAAGTTTTGTTACTAAACCGTTCCTGTAAAAGAATCTTATACAAATTTTGAGCGGTAACAATATCTTCATTTGACATTTCCCCATCTTACATTGAAACATTATATTTAAACAAATTTTTGTTTTTCTCTGGCCTAAAATATTTTTAAGCATTACATTACGCTACAATAATGTTAGTTTTCCTGTAAAAATTATCAGAATTGACAATGTGGCGTGGTGAAAAGTACCTACATAAGATTCGAAATTAAAAACCTCATTTACTCGAAACTGAATAAGATGGACATTCCCACTTTTCCCCTGTACCCTTCTGTTTCAGTCTGTTACATTGTTGATACTTCGCCAATTTCTTAAAGTTTTTGCGAAAGAAAACGCTGTCAACTGCGAACTGAATTCGCAGCGAATAAGAACGCTGCACATTCGCGCGAAATTTTTCTCAAAGTCGCGCTGGTGTGGGCTGGCTCGTATGTCACCATTTACTGTAAACAATAGCCGTTGCTTACACATCGAATATTTCGCTACGTCTGCGAATATTTCGCACCGGTGAGTGGAATTTTAAATTGTTTATAAATTACTAATCGGCACAAAACTAGATAAGTTAATTTTAAGACAAAAACTTCAACATAATGGTTGTATACCTAGTATCTTTATGTATTTATAAATACTGTAATTTAATAAAATAAATAAATTTTAATGATTAAACAGGTTATTTGGTTTTTTATTTATACCTTGGTAAGAAAAAATCGTGTGATTCATACCAGTACGACTGTTTATATGGAACATCTCGTATATCTAACTCATTGTACATTGTATTAAATGAAAGAAAGTTTAGGCCTAATCAAAACTGACAATATTTTTTCTTTTTCTTGCACTACACAAATATATAAGGTAGGAAAGTATTATTTTCACGTCGATTTTTCCAAATTGAGTTTTCACCGGATGTACACGTTCTCAACCCCCTGAACTCAAAAGAAACATGTTTTTAGCGATTGGTCTGGGCGTGAACAAAATATTTCAAGAACGGAACAGCGTACGAAGTTGAAACTTGGATATATAGGCGTACCCAGAAGGGCCAGGGGGCAGCTATTCCCCCCCCCCCAGCAGCAAAATAATTAAATGGTTATAAAGTGATGATACAAAACAAAATTATGTAAGGTGACGGCGAATAACCAAATGTTCACCACACTGAAATGTTGTACAAATCGACTAGTATCTACCGTCTGCATTAGCAGAAATTGCAAAACAGTCAGACGTAAAACCAAAAAAATAGGCAAGAATCTAGAGCCACCTAGCGAATGGTTACAACCTGAACGACCCTCCCCCCTCTATTTTTATTATCCCGGATACGCGTATGCTTGGATTTTAAGTTAGTTAAAAGTTAACTAAGTTAAGTTTTAAGTTAGTTAAGTTAGTTATCACTACCGAATCGGACACGAACATTTTCATCAAAATCAGTCAACCGTAAGAAAATCTAAGAACGGTTAAGTTTGTTGCTAACTTAACTCTTACAGTGCCAGCGTCCTAATATTAGGACGTCAGCAGTTCAACCAAAAAAATGCCAGCGTCCTTTTGTTAAAGTACGTTGACTAAAAAAATTCATAGAATTTTTATTTATATTATTGCTGATTATTTCTTGTGTTTATAGTGCTACACGTATATTTTTAATTTAAAAACTTTTAATGTAATTATTAGAAATTAGGATGTTCTACAGTAGATTAGTTACGTACTTTCCAAAGTTAAAAAACTAAAAATTGGATTTTCAAAATAATTATCGCAGTATTTTTATATTTTACAATAGGTAAATGAGTTTAGGTGACTTTGTACTTAATGAAATGATCTTTAAAATGATATAAATGAAGTTGGGTAACATAGGCTACTGTGACACTTGAGGAGGTAATTTCCAAAATGTCTCTTGTCCATCAAGTGAAATTTGTGACAAACCACAAAAAAATGTTTTCACAACTGAAATTTAATTAGAAAATAGGAAATTGCTACCAGTCTTATTTCCATACCTACATAGCACAATTTGATAAAAAAATTAGCCAAAAAACCAATGCAGTTCAATAGTAAATGAGTAATTTATGTTGGACAAGAGACCTTTTGTAAAAAAAACCAGGGACAAGAGACATTATGGAAAGAAAGTATTTGGAGAAGAGACGATATGGTTCAAAACAAAAAGTAAGATATATTTATCATAAAAAATTACAATGTTTATTACCTACTGAAAGATTATGTACAAGATAGTATTACAATTTAATAAAAATTAAAAAAAATTAAAGTAAAATGAATATCAAAAGCAACGTACAATGTATTGCAAAAACAAAAATTTTTTGTTTTCAAAAATTTTTTTTGACCCACTCATTTACAAGAACTGCACGTTGAAACGTGCTTGTCAGCTGTTAAGATATATTAGCAGTGTTGCCAAATTCAAAATTTCCCTGCGTTAATATTAAGAATTGTGAGTATTGATATTGTTTTTATTATTTTGTATGTAAAGTACAGTGTGGACAGGAGACACTATCGAAAAAATCGATGTCTATGTATATTCCACATATACGGGACAAGAGACATTTTGTTTCAAAATCATGAAGCAAAAATTCGACCGCCATTTTCAATGGACAAGAGACGTTTCGGAAACAAGGTCTACATTTAAACCTAGTTTTTTACTTGATTTGAGACGTTTTGGTACATTATAACAAGCGTTTTTGATAAAGGAATACGTACTGAATGCAATAATACCAATATCTCAATTTCGAAAAAATATGGACAAGAGACGTTTTGTAAACGAACTCCTCACTTATTGCTAAGGTCCGTTTCGGGATCTAGGTTATTAAATAATTAATAGACCTACACTAAAGTTTACAATTACAAATATTTATTACACTAAAAGATTACAAAATAAATAATTAAACTAATTATAATTAGTAAGTAATACAATAAATGATTTAATAATTCACTTAAAATAGATAATAAACAATAAATAACTTACAATCACTTTTATAGATTACACAAACATACAAAACACAGAAACTGAATTCACAAAACTACACATTAACTTTACACAATACCATACAAAACGACTTTACACAATACACACATTCACAAAGAGACGGTATAACAATCGTTGCTCGGATGCATAACCTGTATACGCACCTCGATAATCGCTCGGCAAAGATCACACGAATACTAACTCTGACCGCACTCGGGGGGTCTCTTTATATACCTATTTATAAAAGATCATTCCAGAACAAAGTAGAGAAATCATAAAGTACATAAAATAACTCTTTATTAATGAATGCTAGAAAAATCCATTTTAAACAAGTCAACTAATTGTAAATAGAAAACGTAAACAACCTCATAAACAACTTCATAAAAATAGCTGTACACATTACCTGCACTTTTATAATAGACACACCTTTATGGTCATCATTGTAAAACTGTCATTCACGGTTGCTATTGTGTATTGTTATTTTTATTATTCCTTAACTATTTTTATGAATGGAATTCTGGAACCTCCGCGAACGATCCCGTCGTTCTTCGATTTTGTTACAATACTTTTTAGTGTGATTTTTTTAAATTAAAAAAGAAAGATCCTCAAAATAAATGTTTAAGCAGAAATTATTTTTTAAGTTATCTTTAAAAATAGCCACGTTTGGATACACATATGAAATGCCACAAAAATAGGCTGGCATTTTTAAGCAGTACCTAGTGGAAAATACCTGGCATTTTTCGGTAGGCACTCACAATTTATTCTCCTGGCACTGTAAGGGTTAAATCATTTATTTAATGTTGTTGGGTTTGAAACCCAACAACATTGTGCGAATTTACTCGAACCTGTCCACAATGCTAGTCTTATGCTGAAATAATGTTCGTAAAATATTGCATATTGTATTAAGATTTTACAGTGTTTTAATGTTGTATATTAAGTGTCATCACTTTTGTCATGAACATGATGGAATGGTTTTAATTTTTGCACATATTCACTTTACGATAATCTAATAAATCACAAAATTTTGGCATTTAATGTAAAATATTTTGTCCGCTCAAAAATCGTATTTGCGAATCTAGTGCTGGAGTAGGTGTCTTACTTTAATTATTTAAAACAGTTCTCATGAAATAAAAATTTGATGAAATTTGTTTAACCCTTTTTAGGGCAGTACTACGAGGAAAAATATACATGTTGTAATATGTTAATTTTTTTTATAGGGACTTGAATAATGTATTTCTAGTGCCAAGACAGTAAGATATTTTGTTTTTATGTTAAACCCTGGTAAGTAATTTACCAAGGAAGGTTTATTGAAATGGGAATCACATAATGTTTAGTGGTAAGAATGCTTATTAAAACAACTTTTAGTTCTTTATAACAGAAAAATGTGTAGAATAACTTATCTCAATGCTATCTCAACGCTATATTAGTATGAATTCTTGCTTTCCCGTAAAAAAACTCGAATTTTCTAAGCACAGAACGAAAGTAACAACAAAATAACACAGTTGCGTACGCTGGTATGAATCCTTACCACATTTGTGTAGCTCATGAAGAAAAATGGTCGCTGCGCACTAATTTCAAAATGTGGATAGCCTACTTACCAGAGAGCATGTATAAAACCGTAAAATGCCAATAGGGTTAAACTGCATAGCTTATTTTTAGAAAAATTGACCTTATTGTTAGTAGTATGTAGCCTACAGTTACCAAAGACCTATAAACGGTTAAGGACGACTGTATTTTTTATTCCGCCAATGTTAAATTTGCTATTTTTAGGTACATTTTTCATAAAATTGGTAAAGTATAGGAAAATGAAACTTTATACATTTGTAGTTGTGGATTTTTTCTAGCGACTCAAATTTTTTCAATTTAATCTGATGGACCATAAAATTAAAAAATAAAATAACGAATAACATAAAAGTTTTACAATTTTTTTGTACATTTCTTTGCGTATTTCTAGTTTTTGGAGTAACTGAAGAAATCATTAAAATATCGGTGCATGTGAATATACAAGATGAATAACTGGTAAAATTTGCAGCCTGGTAGGTCTAATAGTTTCTGAGAAAAGTGTACCTAAGTATTAAACAATCTAAATTTACGGGAAAAACAAAAAAAAAAAACAAAAAGGCACAAATAGAAAAAAAATGTACAAAAACAAGTTAATTTCCCGGCCGCATAGTTAATAATGCCGGCCGCATTGGCGTAGTTGGTAACGTGCTCGCCTCTCATCATTCGGTCCTGGGTTCGAATCCCATTCAGGCACGGCATATTTTCATACGTTACAAAAATCATTTCATCCTTCATTGTACAAAAAGTTACACCCCAACGTCGTCGCTAATGACCGTTGTAGTTGATGCGACGTTAAATAAATAAATTTAAAAAAAATAAAAAAAAGTTAATTTCCCATCAACAGCTGGTTGGAAAGCTGAACCAATAATTGAGAATATTAAAAACAGTGATAATTGTTGTGGGTAAACCTGATAAAAACTTATATTTTTCATTAAAATCATTTTTTGACATAATATTAATGTTTTTCTGGTAAATCTAGGTCTAAACTATTGTAAAACATGAAAAACTGAAAATCGAAATTTAAGTCAGAACCATCATCTGCCCTTAAAATTTTAATGAGATTGCCACGATCCGGCCAATTTTTTACTTTCGTCTACCATGCCAACTGAAAATTTAGATTTGGTAAATAGATTTAGTCATGCTAAATCTTAATACTAAATTGATGTTACAGCTTAAAAATAATTAAAGTAAAATAACTGTTTCTGCAGAAATTGTTTCCATTTAATTCCATGATGTGTATTCTTGTAATTTGTAATTTTATTATTATTAATAAAATATGATATTATATGAATATGTATCTATATAAAACAGGATGCATGTATGTATGTTCCCTATGGACTCCTAAACCGCTCAACCGATTTTCATCAAATTTTCAGTAGGCTAAATTTTAAAATGTACCTATATTGAATTCATTCATTCTGTTATAAAAAGTAATATTAATGTTTTATTTATCAGTAAGTCTCGAATAAATATTGATGTTTTGATTGATTTCTGTAATAATTTTATTATTTCAATCCATTTGTTTAACTTGTAGTAATTATTGATTGTTTTTTGGTATGATCGTTCTAGAGCGACATTGAATTTTTTTTTTCAAATTTAGAGAAAATCAGTAAGGTTTAAGGTGGGAGCGAACAACTTGACCTGACCGGGAATCGAACCTGAGACTCCGGCGTTAAAGCAAGCCAGTTCCGCTGACCACTACACCACGGGCTGGTAAAATTTACCTATGTGTTACTTTTTCCAATTTAATATTATGGTTGTGTCATTTTTGTAACACCCGTTATGTTTTCTTATATTTAATATTATTCAGTTACAGGATAACCTGGATAATCTGAACCCGGGTAATCCGAAACGGATTCTGGAGGCTGGAGTCCTGTCACTGGGTGGTGTTCTCCTTGAAGTACCTACTTAGTAATACATAGTTATAATTTATTACCATTTTCACTAGTTTTTCACGTTTCCAAAAAAAGTTTATCCATTATCCCGAAATGTTTTATTGGTTTACGCCGATTCTAATTTCCGGAAAACCTATCCCATTTCCGAGGCTATTTGTGAGTTTGCCAGTAGGTTAAAATGTGCTCCGGCCGGGCTACGAACCCTGCGCGAAATAATTCGAGTGGTGGGTTTGGGGATCTTTGAGCACCTGGCCGTGCCTTTAGTTTCATTCGAAGGCCCAAATCCTAGGTTCTTCCGCTCTATTCACCGTTGGCAAAATTTCCTCATCCGCTGTCGAGGTCGTTGACCGTTTTTCACCTGTACCCGAGGCAGGGGCCCTATAACTGGGTGCTACTATCCGGAGCCAGATAGACTCAAGTTACTCGTCCTGCTCCTCCTTCCTCATCACTTGCAAGATGAGGCCCCGGAATAAATAACACCGTAGGTGGAGATGTCTGCGAAGGACTAAGGGGTGTACACTCTTGGAAAGAATAAGGAATGAGGAAGTAAGGTAAGAATTGGGTACTTACAACTTGAACGACAAGATGAAGGATTATACCAAAGTTAGAGACAGCACATGGCAAGTATGTCAGATCACAGGATACCTAAGCAAGCGCACTGGTATGCCCCAAAAGGTAAAAGAGATGTCGGAAGACCTAGAAAAAGATGGAGATAGATGATATAGTATGTGAGTTCGGAACAGGCTGCAGCCTAATCCTTGGTTGGAAGAAGAAGAAGAAGAAGAAGAAGAAGAAGAAGAAGAAGAAGAAGAAGAAGAAGGAGAAGGAGAAGAAGAAGAAGAAGAAGAAGAAGAAGAAGAAGAAGAAGAAGAAGAAGAAGAAGAAGAAGAAGAAGAAGAAGGAGAAGAAGAAGAAGAAGAAGAAGGAGAAGAAGAAGAAGAGGAAGAAGAAGAAGAAGGAGGAGGAGGAGGAGGAGGAGGAGGAGAAAACTAGTTGTCAAATTGCACAATATTGTGAAATTTCAATAAATAAAGTAATTAAAAAATTGTCATGAAGATTCATGGAGAAAATAATGCGGTTTACCTTACCTTACATTTAAATAAAGATAAATAAAAAGAGTGGTGAAATAAAATATAGGTAGACCTGTGGTATCTCAATATTTAATAACGCTGTTCCCTTTGATCCTTTGATTCCTTTATAAACATTAGCCTTTCAAAAGTGATACTTTGTGTACAGGAAGCGATGAACGGTTAAAATTTGATATCATTCAGTCACCTTTATTTGTTTTTATACTTTTAATAAAATTCTTTAATTTCAAATTATTTATAAAATACTTGTGAGAAAGTATTCCGATAGAGTAAACATTTTAAATACCCGGAATTCATTGATGTACACTATTATCACTACTTCAAGCCAAAAAAATTGGTTTTCTTGTAATAAACAAAATCTCAGATTGCATTAGGAGGTTGCAGTATTATGGTCATCTGATGAGATTGCATGACAAAGAGAATGAGACTTATAAAATAATAAAATTAAACACCAAGAGATAAATGGTTAAAAACAATCGAAGCAGACCTAGAAACTATGAGCATTTCGAGAGAAAACATTCAGTATAAAGACTTTTGTGTTGCTGTTGTTTAGGTCAACAGCCGAAAGGCTGGTTTGAACCTCTAGAGGTTTTACTAAGTAAAAACGAAGAGTAAGGTGGTTTACAATTGCCTTCCTCACTGAGTTGAAAGAGTATGCTTATCAGCATGCCAGGCCCTCCGAAAAGCACTCACTTTCCACTCTGCAAATGACACCTTCACTTCATTCACCACAGGGTCTGGCTGCATAGTGAAATTCATTACTCTCAGAGGAGATAACTCTGACTAGTGTCTTTTACACCTCTACCTCTTCTGTTCTTAAATAGTTCAGTCATATAAGTGGCTGACTATGTGATAAGAAACAGAACTATTTTTTTTAGCCCTGTACCAAACAGATAGAGTGCAATTAAAATAACACTCCACCTGCCCGTTTTGGGCATATAAAGACTTTTATAGAAACAAATTACAATCTTTTGAAAACTTTTCGGTTAGGAAGGTGCAAAGAGTTGGGCTGAAGAACGAAAACAGGCTTCTAGTCTTAAATGAAGGAATTTCATGACCAAAGAAAGCAGTTCAGGAATATTACTAAAATTTGAAGAAATTGACTACGTGACTAGTGCGCTTTTCAATGGGGTAGATAAATAAAAAATAAAAAAATCTCAATGAGAAACCAATAATTAAAAACCGTGTAACTAAATTTAAACAGGGGCAAATAGTCACATAGCCCACTTATAAAAAAAGTCTCTCTCAATCAATTCTAAAGTAGGCTACCACATTACAACGTAGTAATCAAACCAGAAGCAACATATGCCAGTAAAACCCTTTACAGACTTAACACCCAATCAACCACAAATAAACTCGAAAAAATAAACGGAAAAATATTTGAAAAAAAACATTAATTTAAAACATCAAGTCCAGGATAAATGGTGGATAATCCCTAACGACAAGTCAAGAAATCAAAGTCGGAATTTGGAAACAAAAACAGTCATTTGATTCCTCTTAAAGAGTAGATACAGAAATCACTAATGGTTTTTGGCATAGGTCAAAGGTAAGCCATTTTTTAAATGGCTACCAGCCATGAGACGCGACGTCTCATGAAAGGGATTTTTAATTAAGCAACGTGATGAAATGTAATTTAACTAAAAATTTTTAATAGCTAAAAAACTCAACTTTGAAAAATCGATTTAAAAACAATACTTTTTTTCCATAAATGTAGCTTATCATATAGGGTAAGAAAAAGTAATAATACAAAGAAAAACGTTTGCTCGTTTGCGCAGTTGTCATCGTACTGTACTAGAAAGCAGATGGGCCCAGGTTCGATTCTCAGTTCGGGTTTAGAAATACTAATACTCGTGAAAATCGATTGTTTGATTAACTACAGTAAAAAATTTTCCAGCTGTTATTTGTTATCGGGAACTGTATATTATTGACAACCACCCACCCAATTCGGTAGCTGCTTTGGTGCTGTATTTTAGATATGGATTAGGCATGAATTTTAACAGTGAATCCCAGTTGAGTTTGTTCACGATTGACTGTCAGCCGGTCGCCATACAAAGTCGCATGTCCAACTGGTGTTACTTAACAATTAATAGCGACTATCTGCCCGCTGACTGACTGGTCCGAAGGCCACAGTAGATAGATAAAAAATAATAGGCCACCTCCGTAAAGAATTGGTTGGCGTGCTACGTTGCAAAGCGAAAGTCCCGGGTTCAATTCTTGGCTAACGTCTGGAAAATTATTACTAGTTCAAATCTACCCAAAGTAGTTACTAATGACCGTAATGTTGATGTGACTATAAATAAACTAAAAATTAAGAAATAACACAAATAAAAAAAATAAAAAACAAAATGAAGTGTACTCGTAAATACAAGTGAAATAGGTTTTATATTGTAGACTCAAAAAATCTTTAATAGGGCTTAAATATTTAGGGACTTTAATTCTTAAATAGCGGAAAAGTAATTTGATAAAAGGTTTTTAAAATAAACCAGGAAGAGTAAGGAGAATAAGTGAAAAAAGGAGATAGGCTACGCAAGCGACGAAGTAGTAATCGCGTGGTTTTTGGAAAGGTCATATAGACTCGACCCCCCCCCCCGTATAGCATCAATATCCCAGCTTCTGACGTCATAATAATACTGAAATCCTATTGGGTCAGCCTCTCGCTCGCGCGTCTACGTCTCTTTACTTCTCTCACACGTTTTACTTTCTATTTATCACCCTCCTTCCCACCATTCCACCCCCACCGACAAAAACACTTCCCCTTTTCCACTATCACCAACCCCTCCGGCTTTAAAACGATTCTCCTGAGAATTCATTTATATCCAAAACGAATAATTCAATGCCGTGTCTATTTTTAGTTAAACTCACTGTACTGACATTCTTTTTGGGTATGGCCAATTCAACTTTATTACCATCCGTCCCCTAGCATATTTTTAACGTTTTATACGCTCAGCTAAAATTTAACCAATTTTATAAATTCATGTCCGGAATTTTAAAAATGTTGATTAATTTTTACTTTCTCTTGCCCTTTAATGAATATGTAGGGAGGAAAGTATAGCACTAATAATAATAATAACAACAACAACAACAACGACAACGCCGACGGCGACGACGACGACAACGACAACGCTAACGCTAACGACAACGACACCGACAACGACGACGACAACGACAACGACAACGACAACGACAACGACAACGACGACGACAACGACAACGGCAACGACAACGACAACGACAACGCCAACTGCAACGGCAACGGCAACGGCAACGGCAACGGCAACGACAACGACGACGACGACGACGACGACGACGACGGCAACGGCAACGAAAACGACAACGACACCGACAACGACGACGACAACGACGACGGCAACGACAACGACGACGGCAACGACAACGACGACGGCAACGACAACGACGACGCCAATGCCGACGGTGTCGGCAACGACAACGCCGACGGTGACGGCGACGACGACGACAACGACAACGACAACGCTAACGCTAACGACAACGACACCGACAACGACGACGACGACGACGACGACGACGACAACGACGACAGCGACAACGGCAACGGCAACGAAAACGACAACGCCAACTGCAACGGCAACGACAATGACGACGACAACAACGACGACGACGTCGACGTCGACAACAACAGCAAAAACGTAATAATAATAATAATAATATTGATACAACTCGTTATAGTAAAGTAAAATTGTAAACTTTAATTTAATTAATTCACATATATTTATTTGACAAAAAACTAACCTTTAAAAAAGTGACAGCAATGAAAATATTGAGTTCATGAAAATAAGTTATTAAACATTTAAAACAACCCAATTCACGTAATTTATTAACAATAAAATAAACTAAACAATTTCCCTTACCAAATTAATCATTAAATACAATGTCTCGTGACAAAATAACAAACTTCACCGTAACGAAGAATCCCGTACAATTTAGGCCACTAACGCATCAGCCATTCAAACTACAGCGGCACTCCAACAATCAAATGCTTCATTTTTATATTTAATCGGTCAGCTGTTCATGAACAGCTGATTTTGTGTTCCCCCATATGTATCGTTTTTATAATTAATCAGTCAGCTGTTTATGAACAGCTGATTTCATTTTCCGCCGCTTCATTAAAACAATATTTTTTTATTTCAATCAATTTTTTAGAAATTAGTAACAAAAAAAATTACCAAGGAAAAAATTCACTGACCATTTTTACCAGTATTCGTAGCCTAGCTACTTTTAAAAAACCATACAATTTTAATTACTATACATATACTTACTGATTGAATCGGTATTTCAGAAAGCTCATAATTCAAAAAATTAACTTTTAGAAAATAAAAAACTGGTTTTACTACTTTTCATTAAAAAACAATATTTAAACATATAATTTATTCAGAAGACTGTCCTCTTTATATAATGTACAATGTAAAGTTTACTATATAATGTACACTTTTTGTCTTTTTAAATATAAATCACATGTTAAAAGAAAAGTTGAAAATTTAGACGTAAGATATGATACTGCACTACTTTTACGTCGGTCCGTAGTTCATATTTTGCCCACTGTTGGCGCTGTGATGGGGTTTGCTGCTGCCAATAGATAGCGCAGCGGTCACACCTCTCACAGTGCTACCAAGTGGCAACATATAGTATCTACGCACTGGCGATGCGATAGTCGAGAAGGTGACAGTATCGAGTTCTGTGTGATCGAGGATCGATACGGGGATTTGACAGCTCAACATTGAGTTAGTTCTTTTCGTTATTTGCACCTCCATTCCCTACCCCTCGCATCACCGGCGACTGCTCCCCTTCGGAGGCAGCGGTAAAAGGTGCTCGCTGCGTCGGCGATTCGCTCCTATTTGATTAGGCAGCGGTACAGACAACCCCGCTTCACTTCACCGGTGACTGCTCCTCTTCGGAGATAGCGGTGAAAGGTGGTTGCTGCGTCGGCGGCTGCTCCTAATCATTTAGGCAGCGGTAAAGACGACCTCCCCCCCTTCGATAAGCATCTGGCATCTTTTGAACTACGCCGCCGGATGCCCGGCCGGTCCTATGAACTCTACAGACTGCGCTACTAAAAGCCGGTGGCGACAGATATTTCTGAAATAAATTGGAGTAAAATGCTAACGTACATTGTTTTTTTAGACCAGAAAATAAATGTGTTTGTTGTACAATAGTATTCATTTATTTATTTCACTAGTTTGCATTAGTGACTTAAAATAGCTTTTTGCAATAATAAAAGTCTTGTGTGATACACTCCCACAGCTTTCTCTTGCCAATACAAATAATTAACAATAAACGTAATATTAGTAAAATATTAGAAATAAACAAAAAACTAACCTCAATAAACATAATCTAATTTTAATCATGAGTGAAAGACGCAAAATGAAAATCAACCTCACTTCGGCTTAAAAATACGTAAAATCACTCTTTCGTGCTAAACTAGGCTCTGTTGAGAAAAATGCTCTAAATAAAAGTTGTAGATCTTTTAATTTCCTATAAATTTAATTATGAACTTTTGTCGTAAAATGCATACTAAGTCTTGTAATCTTTTAAAAAAAATCGGTGCTTTACACATTTTCGTGAAAAAACCCAGAAAATTGCCAAGTACCGCTAAACTAAGGGTTATACAAAAAAATATTGAAAATAAAAGGTGTAGGACTTAAAATTCTCTTTAACTTTTATTATATACTCTTTTGCGATAAAATGCATATTAAAGCAGCAATCTTAAAAAAACAATTTTTTTACGTGAAAACAGCCTCACCTAGAATTTCAGCAAACATGACCCCTACCCTATTTTGTAGAGCATAAAAAATTTAGTGAACCAGGCGATTTTTAAAAAAATCGTAGGACCCGTTTTTGAGAAAATCGCAAAAAAGTGAAAAATTACACGAATAAACTACTACTACTTCCGGTTGACCGATTTTGATGAAAATGTTCGTGTCGGGTCCGGTAGTGGTATGTAACTTAAGTTTCAAGTTTCAAGTTTGTACGATGTTCCGTTCTTGAGATATTCTGTTCACACACGCACATACACGCGCGCGCGCGCGCGCGCAGAGAGAGAGAGAGAGCGCGCTAAAAACATGTTTATTGGGTTCAGGGGGTCTGAAAACGTGTAGTTACTCTCCTTCCTGTATATTCATATAGGCAAGAAAAAGTAAAAATTGATTGATTTTGACAATTTGTTTTACCATCTAAAATTATTTACTTAAAAATTTATTTTTTTTTGGAAGCAAATTTAGTATTATTTTAAATACCTAAATAATTTCTTCAGCAACATTTAATTTTCAGAGACAGCTGATTGTTGCAATAATTTTAAATGTTAAAACAAATTATCAGAATTAAAAAATATATTAATAATTTTTTTAATATTTTCAATATTTTTTGATAAATAAAAAATTTCACCGCTGATGGATTCGACCCACCTATAATTTACATCTGCGGACCAGAACGTTACCATTTCTCCAAACATAGCAATGCGAACATAAAATAAAAATTTACAATACTTTAATGAAAAACTTATAAATTTATGTATTTTAGTATTGAAACTGAAGTACAGCTTAAAGTGTATGAAAATTGATATTTTTTAAAAGGTCTTAACATTTTCTAATGATCCTGATTGTTGCAAAAATGTTGTTGCACTATTGAACAAGTCTTCATTTATTTGTGGGAAGAAATTGTTAACAAACTAATAAAAATCAATGCTATTTCTCTGTGGTTCAAATTCAGTGGGACACCCTATCTTGTTTTGTAACCGATAGTGGGCCTTTTCTGAATTTAACAGCCTCAATTTAGTGCTGTTAATAAAAAAATCTGGTGTGAAACACTCACACAACTTTCTCTTGCCAATATAAATAATTAAAAATAAACCTAATATTAGTAATAAAACATTAGAAATAAACAAAAATTTAACCTCAATAAACATAACCTTATTTTAATCATGAGTAAAAGAGGCAAAATGAAAATCGAACTCGGTTTGGCCTAAAAATACGGAAAATCAATCTTTCACGCTCAACTAGGCTCTGTAGAGAAAAATGCTTTAAATAAAAGTTGTAGATCTTTTAATTTCCTATAAATTTTATTGTACACACTTTTGTCGTAAAATGCATTCTACGGCCGAAATCTTAAAAAATCGATTTTTCACACGTTTTCGTGAACAAAAAACAGAAAATTGCTAATTACCGCTAAACTAAGCGTTATATAAAAAAATGTTTGAAATAAAAGTTGTAGAATTTTACATTCTCTACAACTTTTATTATATAACGTTTTGCGCTAAAATGCAAATTAAAGCCGAAATCTTAAAAACAAAATGGTTTTACGTAAAAACAGTCTCACGCAGAATTTCAGCAAACATGGCGCCTACCCTATCTTGTAGAGCATAAAAAATGTAGTAAACCAGGCGATTTTAAAAAAAATCGTAGGACCAGTTTTTGAGAAAATCGCAAAAAAGTGAAAAATTATACGAATAGACTACTACTTCCGGTTGACCGATTTTGATGAAAATGTTCGTGTCGGGTCCGGTAGTGGTATGTAACTTAAGTTTCAAGTTTCAAGTTCATACGATGTTCCGTTCTTGAGATATTCTGTTCACACACTCACACGCACACACATACACACACACACACACACACACACACACACACACACACACACACACACACACACACACACACACACACACAGACCAATCGCTAAGAACATGTTTTTTGGGTTCAGGGGGTCTGAAAACGTATAGATCCGGTGAAAACTCAATTTCGAAAAATCGACATGAAAACAATACTTTCCTTCCTATATATGCATATAGGCAAGAGAAAGTAAAAATGAGAGATCTTGCTGCTATAAAAAGTTCAGTCTTAGTACAAAAGAAAATTCAAGATTTAAAAAAAATTACTGTATAGTAGTATATAGCCTACATATGCGTTAAAAAATATTCCATAAAGGATTTTACCGTAGTTTATTTTGTTAATTTATTTTGTTTTGAAATTCTGTATTTTTCCGTTTGTATTTATAATATTTAGAACTGTACAAATTTTAATAAATTAGTTTTTTTTTAATTGAAGTTTCTGTTAGCCTTTATTAACCTAATACTCTTCAACTACAACCTAACTCTACAAATTTTAATAAATTAGTTTTTTTTAGTTGAAGTTTCTGTTAGCCTTTATTAACCTAATAATACTCTACAACTACAACCTAACTCTACAAATTTAAATACATTTGTTTTTTTTTTAATTGAAGTTTCTGTTAGCCTTTATTAACCTAATACTCTACAACTACAACCTAACTCTACAAATTTTAATAAATTAGTTTTTTTTAAATTGAAGTTTCTGTTAGCCTTTATTAACCTAATACTCTACAACTACAACCTAACTCTACAAATTTTAATAAATTAGTTTTTTACTTTCTCTTGCCTATATGAATATATAGGAAGGAAAGTATTGTTTTCATGCCGATTTTTCGAAATCGAGTTTTCACCGGATCTATACGTTTTCAGACCCCCTGAACCCAAAAAACATGTTTTAAGCGATTGGTCTGTGTGTGTGTCTGTGTGTGTGTGTGTGTGTGTGTGTGTGTGTGTTTGTGTGTGTGTGTGTGTGTGTGTGTGTGTGTGTGTGTGTGTGTGTGTGTGTGTGTGTGTGTGTGTGTGTGTGTGTGTGTGTGTGTGTGTGTGTATGTGTGTGTGTGTGTGTGTATGTGTGTGTGTGTGTGTGAACAGAATATCTCAAGAACGGAACATCGTACGGACTTGAAACTTGAAACTTAAGTTACATACCACTACCGGACCCGACACGAACATTTTCATCAAAATCGGTTAACCGGAAGTAGTAGTTTATTCGTGTAATTTTTCACTTTTTTGCGATTTTCTCAAAAAGTGGTCCTACGATTTTTTTAAAAATCGCCTCATTTACTAAACTTTTTATTCTCTACAAGATAGGGTAGGCGCCATGTTTGCTGAAATTCTGGGTAAGGCTGTTTTCACGTAAAAACATTTTCTTTTTAAGATTGCGGCTTTAATATGCATTTTAGCGCAAAGTGTTATATAATAAAAGTTGTAGAGAATTTGAAAACCTACAACTTTTATTTCAAGCTTTTTTTGTAAAACGCTTAGTTTAGCGGTAATTAGCGATTTTCTGTTTTTTTTCTCACGAAAACGTGTGAAAAATCGATTTTTTTAAGATTTCGGCCTTAGTATGCATTTTACGACAAAAGTGTATATAATAAAATATATAAAAAATTAAAAGATCTACAACTTTTATTAAGAGCATTTTTCTCTACAGAGCCTAGTTTAGAGAGAAAGAGTGATTTTCCGTATTTCTAAGCCAAACTGAGGTCGATTTTCATTTTGCGTGTTTCACTCATGATTGAAATATGGTTATATTTTTGAGGTTAGTTGTTTGTTTATTTCTAATTTTTTATTACTAATGTTAGGTTTATTGTTAATTATTTATATTGGCAAGAGAAAGTTGTGTGAGTGTTTCACACCAGATTTTTTTTAATTGAAGTTTCTGTTAGCCTTTATTAACCTAATACTCTATAACTACAACCTAACTCTACAAATTTAAATAAATTAGTTTTTTTTTAATTGAAATTTCTGTTAGCCTTTATTAACCTAATACTCTATAACTACAACCTAACTCTACAAATTTAAATAAATTAGTTTTTTTTTAATTGAAGTTTCTGTTAGCCTTTATTAACCTAATACTCTACAACTACAACCTAACTACAAATTTAAATAAATTAGTTTTTTTTAATTGAAGTTTCTGTTAGCCTTTATTAACCTAATACTCTATAACTACAACCTAACTCTACAAATTTAAATAAATTAGTTTTTTTTTTAATTGAAGTTTCTGTTAGCCTTTATTAACCTAATACTCTACAACTACAACCTAACTCTACAAATTTTAATAAATTAGTTTTTTTTAATTGAAGTTTCTGTTAGCCTTTATTAACCTAATAATACTCTACAACTACAACCTAACTCTACAAATTTTAATAAATTAGTTTTTTTTTTAATTGAAGTTTCTGTTAGCCTTTATTAACCTAATACTCTACAACTACAACCTAACTCTACAAATTTTAATAAATTAGTTTTTTTTAATTGAAGTTTCTGTTAGCCTTTATTAACCTAATAATACTCTACAACTACAACCTAACTCTACAAATTTTAATAAATTAGTTTATTTTTTAATTGAAGTTTCTGTTAGCCTTTATTAACCTAATAAACATTTAGGTTATATTACATACACTGTACCGTAATGGTACAGTGTATCAAATTAAAGTATTTACCGTATTTGATTATCCGATTTATTTGATTATCAGAACTTTCTGGTCCTAATTATTTCGGATAATTGACGCTCCACTGTATTTATATTTCTTTTAGTACACCGATCAAACTGCAATTGACTTGTAGAATAATTTTGATAATTTTATTGAATAATTTTTATTTATTCTGGACCTAGAAGTCGCAGAAGGGGTTGATTCGTGAAGTAAAGATGGGGTGTAGAACCTTAATTATAATTAAAGTTGAAAAAATTTAAATGAAACTTTTTAGACATTTTTTTGTAAGTTTGATCGATAATAAACATGCAATAAAATGGAAAGATTAGAGGAGATTGAACTCGGCAGAAGTAATTTTATTTATTTTGATATGTGCTGTCACGATGCTTATTATATTTGACTGTTTCCATTTCATTGGTCTGCATCAACCAGAGTTCGGAAAGAAAAGTTGTGTCTACAAGTTCAACTTACGTAGGCCTACCTGGCAACAGTCTACAGCTGTCTATCTTTATGGAAGCAGAACCAGTCACGCTATGTGTAAGGTACTAACTTAAAGTCTATTTTTATATATTGTATTTACAAATAATATTTATAAATATAACACTATTTATTGTGATGAGCTTTTATTTTTAAGAATCTATTATTAGAATCAATTTGCTCATAACAGTCAGGCGGAGTGTTGTTGTTTAGGTCATCAGCCGAAAGGCTGGTTTGAACCTGTAGAGGTTTTACTAAGTAAAACGAGACGTCAGGTGGTTTACCATTGCCTTCCTCACTGATTGGAAAAGTACACTTATCAGCATGCCGAGCCCTCTGAAAAGCACATATTTTCTACTCTGCAAATGACACCTTCACTTTATCCTCCACAGGGTCTGGCTGTATAATGAAATTCATTACTTTCTGAGGAGATAACTCTGATTTATGTGTTTTACACCTCTACCTCTTCTGTTCTTAAATGATTCAGTCGTTTAATTGGCTGACCATGTGATAAGAAAAACAACTATTTATTTTAGCCCTGCAACGAACGGATTGAGTGTAAATAATCTGACACTCCATCTCTGTTATGGGCAGTCAGGCGGAGTGTTAAATTATTTGCACACGATTTGTTAGTTCAAGGGCTACAAAAAATAGCTCTGTTTCTTATCACATGTTCAGCTAATTTTACGAACAGAAGATGTAGAGATATAAGAGGCACTAGTCAGAGTTATCTCCTCTGAGAGTAATGAATTTCATTAAACAGCCAGACCCTTTGGTGAATGAAGTAAAAGTGTCATTTTTTGCAGGGTGGAAAGTAGATGATTTTCAGAGGGCCTGATATGCTAATAAGAATACGTTTTCACTCAGTAAGAAAGGCAATTGTAAACACTCCTTTAGGCTTAGGTTAAGTCTTTAGAGGTTCAATAGCCTTTCTGTTGATGACCTAAACAACAGAAAGGAAAGCATTGTTTTCATGTCGATTTTTCAAAATCGTGTTTTCACCAAAAATACACGTTTTCAGACCCCCTGAACCACCCTTAAAAAAACCTTATTTATCAAAAAAACGGTATATCGTACGAAATTGAAACTTGGAATTTAAGTTAGGTATACTAGCAAACACGACAAATATTTTCATCAAAATCGGTCAACCAAAGATATTAATTTATTTGTGCGATTTTCTAAAAAATGTCTCTTACAATTTTTTTTAAGTTTGCTTCATTTACTACATTTTTTATGGTCTACAAGATAGGTAAGCGGGTTGTTTGCTGAAATTCCTGCAGCTATGCTCTCTTGGTAAAAAGTGTTTTTTTTGAGATTGCTGTCTTAATATGCATTTAAGAGCAAAAGTGTATAGGTACTATTACAAAAATTGTAGGAATTAAAAAACTACAACTTTCGTGTCATTTTTTTTCTAAAATACTTAGTTTAGTGCCAATCAGTGATTTTCTGTATTTTCTCATTAAAATCGTAAACATATGAGATTTTTACTTTCTTTTAAACTACATTAATGTATAGGGATGGAATATATTATTATTTTCATGCCGATTTTTCGAAATCGAGTTTTTACCGGAAATAATACACATTTTCAAGCCCTCTAAGCACAAAAAAACATTTTGTTAGCGATTTGTGTGTGTGCGCGCGCGCGTGAACGAAATATCTCAAGAACGAAATATTGGACGACGTTAAAACTTGGAACTTAAGTTAAGTACCACATGAACCTTTTAGGGATCTGCATAAACATTTTCATCAAAATTGATCAACCGAAAAGACTAATTTCTTCGTCCGATTTTCACTTTTCGCAATTTTCTTAAAAACGGTTCTTATGGTTTTTTTTAAAATCACCTCATTTAATAAATGTTAAGTACACTGCAATCTGTTATTTTTTAATATTACGGCCTAAAATGAATTTTATAGAAAAATTGTAAATAATAATTAAAGTTGTAAAAAAACCTGCAACTTTTATTTCAAATACGTTCTTTTACGAAGCTTAGTTTAAAGTCCATTAAAAATGTTCTGTATGGTCTCATCAAAATCGGTAAAACAACAGATTTTGTTCCTTGCGATTTTGAGCTTGCGGCATCAGTACGCATTTTACGATAAAAGTGTTATAATTAAAGTTTAAGAAAATAAATAATGTATAAAGTACAGAGTTAGTTAAACGAACTCCTAGTTAACATTAAATTAGTCATTTTGCACTTTTTTAAGGTCTACAGAGGTTGATTTTCATTTTGCGTCATTTACTCATGATTTCGGTTATGTTTTTCATTATTTACCACAAAAGTAAATAATAGAAAAATGGCAAAAAACAGTCGTGAGAGTGTTTCACAAAATATATTTTCATTATACAGCCAGACCGTGGGGTGAATGAAGCGAAGGTGTCATTTGCAGGGTGGAAAGTAGATGCTTTTCAGAGGGCCTGGAATGCTGATAAGCTTACTTTTCCACAAGGTGAGGAAGGCAATGGTAAATCACCTCAATTTTTGTTTTACTTAGTAAAACCTCTAGAGGTTCAAACCAGCCTTTCGGCTGTTCACCTAAACAACAGGTCAATAGGGCAAGAAAACGTAAAAATTATGATTAGTACTTAAGCCTATTATTTTTAAGTGGGGTTGAGTTATGCGTGAGAATAGCCATTTTTTCCTCTGCAGATACGATAAAATATACCTAGTATAAATAAACGAACCCAATTTCTCTGTACTGTTTTCCGTTTCCTTAACTCATTTTATTATAGGCTATCTTATATTGTGATAGTAATAGCGTAAAATGCTACATAATACTCTTTCCTATAAAACTAGAATTCCTATTTGGATGTGCGTGTCTATTGCTTAAACAGATGAAATAACAATCTTAAAATACATTTCTTGCTTTTATAACGTATAGCTAATATCAATCGCACCTGTGCTGCGTATAGTATAATTGCTAGTATCAGCAGGGTACATTAAGAGAAGTTTCCATCACCCTTAGTTAGTAGTTTGTGATAATTACCATTACCTCATAACAGGCAGATGGAGTGTTAAATTATTTGCACTTGGTCTGCCTATAGAGGGATATAAAATATATATAGAGAGGGCTACTAGGGCTATAAAAAATAGTTCTGTTTCTTATCACCAAGACAGCCAATTATATGAATAAAGCATTTAAGAACAGAAGAGGTAGATTTTTTTTGTTTAACGTCTGTGACGTATGGATTACTGCTAATCCAGATGAATACGAGTGATGAAAAAATGCCAGACCTTCCAGAATCCAGGTTGAGAGGGCTAAGAAGCCCTATGAAGTAGACATCGTGTTAAGGAACACCTAGTCGCTCAAAGAACAATTTCACAGAGTAATTGCAACCTCGGGGAATTCAGGGGGAATTTTGTAAGATTAAATTAGGAAATTAGATTCTGTTTCTTGGGGATTGAAAGTGGGACTTTAGTGGAGATAATTTAAGAAATTTAAGAATTTATTGGTGAGTGGTAACAATTTTATAATAAGGGACAAGTGGAATTAGGAGCGGCTCTTTTGTATTTTTCTTTTTATTCAGTGGCCTTTTCATTTTAATGTGGGAATTCTGTTGACATGGGGAAGCGAAGGCATCTTGTGTACTTATCGTGGAGAAATTTTGTAAATTTAATGAAGAGGGGTAGGAGTTAGGTTATTAAATTAGGGGAAACGAAGAGGGGAGAATTTGGCATAATAACCGGCCAAATTTAATTTCTAATCAGTTTACAAGTTTAAATGGCGGCTCTTTTCACCGTAGTGGAGTAATTATGCATAGGAACATGGGGTCAAAACTACCAACTGGAGGGTGAGAGACATACAAGTGGATGAGGGGATGGGAACATAGGAAGAATGTGGGGCGGAATAAAAATGTGGCAACTCTAGTTTTGTCAGGTAGTTTACACTAGAATTTAGACAAAGTCGTGGAATGGTAATGACCTTACTAGGTAATAG
This sequence comes from Catonia carolina, assembly GCA_035578175.1. Classification (NCBI taxonomy): domain Eukaryota; kingdom Metazoa; phylum Arthropoda; class Insecta; order Hemiptera; family Achilidae; genus Catonia; species Catonia carolina. The sequence goes on from JAQMRL010000004.1 coordinate 11,021,948, forward strand.
TAATGGCCAGACCTTACAAGGAATCGAACCCGGGACCCCGGCGTAAAACCAGTTACGCTATCCACTACGCCAACGGGCCAGCCAGTAGAAGTAGAGGAGTAATCTTCTCTGACAGTAATGAATTTCATTACAGCCAGATCCTGTGAATATGAATGAAGGTGAATGAAGTAAAGGTGTCATTTGCAGGGTGGAAAGTTGATGCTTTTCGGAGGTCCTGGCACGCTGATAAGCATGTCAGGGCCTCGTTAAACCTCTTGAGTTTATCTATACTAATATAATAAAGAAGAAACGTCTGTTTGTTTGTTTGTATGAGGTAATCTCACAAACTACTGAACTGATTTTAATAATTCTTTCATTGTTGCATAGCTCAGAGCTTCCTGATAAATATAGGCTATGTTGCAACTTAAAGTAACTTTAATTAAGTGAGTTAAGCATCTTAAACTGTGACGATGTCACACGTTTTAGTCCATCGGGTGCATAGCACAATTATTTTTTCAAAGTCCTCTGGGGGTGTATTTTTTGAGGTAGAAGCACGATTCAACTTTTATATTTCATAGAAAAACGTGAAGAATAACATTCGATTCCATAAACATTAAAAATTCGGAAGTATTCAAAATTTTTATTTGTTTGTACTATATTTCATATATTTATTTTCATTCGACAGGTAGCGAATGAGTCATATATTTCCCATTACTCTGCGTACCGCACCCACGTATACTGTCTCTTATCCAGCCATATGTCAACTGTCTCTTTCTTTTCCATCGGTATTCTTCTATGCATTCTATTCAATTCTGGCAAATCGCAGGGACAAACATTTAAAACGGTGGGCATCGATTTGAGACATGAGTGCTTCCTTCACTCATGGACGACTATATGTCGGACTTTTTAGTGCTGGAAGTCCAGAAAAACAATTTATTTTGCTGACACAGAGCAACAAACCCACAAATATTTTATGTAGAGAGGTTTTAAAATAATTTAATGAGGCCTACAATAGCTGCTGTGAAGTGAAGCGAGCGGGGGTTGCTAGTACTAAATAAAGCCTCTAGAGGTTCAACCCAGTCTTTTGGCTGATGACATAAACAACAAAAATAATTACAAGACCTGGCCGGAAATTAAACTCAAGACAATCCACTTTGAAGTACAAAAAAATCTGGTGTTGAAAACTCACAAGAATTTCTTTTGACATTTGAAATAATGAAAAATATGACTTATGTTTAACTTATTAGTAAACAATGTAAAATAAAAAACATAACCTAATTTTAATCATGAGTGAATGGTACAAAATGAAAATCAACCACTGTTTGACTTACTAATACAAAAAAAATGCTTGAAATAAAAGTTGTAGATTTTTTAATTAACTGTATTCCTATAACTTAACTGTATTTGATGTTCCTTTTTAAAGTTCTGGTTGCAGACAGGACTTTGCATCTGTTGTTTTATTTCCAAGAGCACACTTTTCTTTACAATTCGATGGAAATTTTTTATACTTTTCATTACTTATTTTGCTAGATATTTTCAAAAGTGATTTAATTTTTCCAACCCGTTTAATGGAAATTTTGGAGAATAATTTTAAATGTACAAAAAAAAATTAAAAACTCTTCCATCACTTTGTAGAGTTATACAAGAAGTATGTGCCTGCAAAGATTCATCTCTCTATCTCTCGCCAAAACCTTATAAAGGAAAATTGAATCTGAAAATAACCCATTTTCAATAAATTGATCTCTAAGTATATTACGGTAATGGTTTTTGTTGAATGATTCTAACAGTGCTTCCACTCACATTAGGTGATAATTCCACATTTTCACTAATTACTTTATGTGGTTTTCTTTTTTAATTCCTAGCTTTACTTCAGTTTTTCTTCACCTAAGGAAAACAAAATTTACCTACTGAACTTCCTTTTCTTTTACAAGAAATGCAAATAAAAACTTACGTAAATATCAGTGTATGTAGATTTCAATTGATACAATTACATGAAACAAAATATAATACACAATTTCTACCCATTCGATTTTTATAAAATTGTACATAATTTTAAAGAGGAGATTCTGGGTAATTTAATAAATTTTTTCGGCAAAAAGTGATTTTTTTACCAAAATGCCCTTCCACTCCCTTTAAATTAAATAAATAATTTTAATGAATTTACTTTTTTGTTTTGAACAGAATTCAACGTCTAAGAAGAAGTCCATGCATGATATGCGCATTCACATTTTCATGGTAAGTTGACTACGTCAGACGATTTTATTTTGTTTACTGGTTTCAGATCTGCTGTAAGCCAACTTCCTATATCTTTAAGAACCTGAACCATACGTCGATCTTCAATAATTAGGGGGGAATCTAATGTGAAGAACCTTATTGTACTTTAACGTGAGGAATATTGAACAAGAGACACGAAATTAATTTACCCTAGAACGTGAGAAACTATAGTAGGATTGGTTAATTCGTCACCTCTCTTCCATAAATTGATAACCTGTAATAAAAATAATGAGCACTTCTTTTTGGTGGTAATTTTTAAAAATGTCGTTTATCATTTTCCTTTGACTGTCCGTCCGTCCGTTCGTCAAAACCAGATGTCAGTAACTACAAAAAATTGCAACAAACGGTTTCCGGATTCGTAATTTTCCCAAAAAGTTAGTTAGCCTAAATTGGGTTTGAAGTTCCGGTTTTGACCGTAAGTATCCCAAAACCGGAAGTCAAGAAATCAAAGTCCGAATTTAGAAACAAAAATAGAGTCATTCAATTCCTCTTAAACCTGTTAATGGTACAGAAATCATCGGATTTGAAGTTCCGGTTTCGACCGGAGTGGTTCAAAACCGGAAGTCAAGAAATAAAAGTCGGAATTTGGAAACAAAAATAGTGTCATTCGATTCATCTTAAAGAGTAGATAAAGAAGTTACTATTTTCTGCTATAAGTCAAAGATAAGCCTTTTAAAAAATTACCACTAGCGATGAGTTGCGTCGTCCCATTAAAGCGATTTTTTAGCTTTTATTTGTTTGGGAACTGTACTTCATTGACAACCCCTCAATTTGATCGCTGCTTTTTTACTTTCTCTTGCCTATATGAATATATAGATAGGAAAGTATTGTTTTCATATCGATTTTAGGAAATCGAGTTTTCACCAGATCTACACGTTTTCAGACTCCCTGAATCCAAAAAAACATGTTTTTAGCGATTGGTCTGTGTGTGTGTGTGTGTTTGTGTGTGTGTGTGTGAACAGAATATCTCAAGAACGGAACATCGTACGAGCTTGAAACTTGAAACTTAAATTACATACCACTACCGGACCCGACACGCACATTTTCATCAAAATTGGTCGACCGGAAGTAGTACTAGTTTATTCGTGTAATTTTTCACTTTTTTGTGATTTTCTCAAAAACTGGTCCTACGTTTTTTTAAAAATCGCCTTGTTTACTAAATTTTTTATGCTCTACAAGATATGGTAAGCGCCATGTTTGCTGAAATTCTTGGTGAGGCTGTTTTCATTTAAACAATTGTTTTTTTTTAAGATTACGGTTTTAATATGCATGTTAACGCAAAAATGTATATAATAAACATTATAGAGAATTTAAAATTCTACGACTGTTATATCAAACATTTTTTTTATAACGCTTAGTTTAGCGGTAATTAGCAATTTTCTGTTTTTTTCTCACGAAAATATTGAAAAATCGATTTTTTAACATTTCGGTCTTAGTATGCATTTTACGACAAAAGTGTATATAATTAAATTTATAGAAAATTAAAAGATCTACAACTTTTATATAGAGAATTTTTCTCTACAGAGCCTAGTTTAGCGTGAAAGAGTGATTTTCCGTATTTCTAAGCCAAACTGAGGTCGATTTTCATTTTGCGTCTTTCACTAATGATTAAAATAAGATTATGTTTTTTGAAGTTAGTTTGTTTTTTATTTGTAATGTTTTATTACTAATGTTAGGTTTATTGTTAATTATTTACATTGGTAAGAGAAAGTTGTGCGAGTGTTTCACACCAGATTTTTTTTATTATGCCTTGTTATTTTAATTACAGTTTTGCAGGTTCGTTATTTGTGCTTTGGCCAGGTCCAGCAGCTGCAGCTACGGAACGTTTAGTGATCGACACAGACGCTGGTGTGGACGATGCATTAGCAATACTGGCAATTTTAGGAGATGTCAGATTTGGCCATTTGGTACAAGGTATCACTTGTGTACGTGGAAATGCAGAGGTTCATAATGTCGCCGTTAATGTTCTAAAAATACTGAAGATTGCTGAAAGATTGGAAGTAAGTATTGTCTGTTCCATAAAGGAGTTTTAATCAAAAAATTCGGTGAATAATTTTACTACTAACGAAATGTTGACGCTTTAGGCCGGTTTTTCACTTACCGATATATTATCGTCACCGTGAAATATATCGTCACCAATGTCTTACTGATTTTGATGAAAAAATACAAAAAATCACTAATTGACTTTAAAGTAAGCGTTGAAGAAAAATTGTTTCAAATAAAAGTTGTAGGTCTTTTAATTTTCTACGCCTTTAAATATATACACTTTTGTCATAAAATGCATATTAAGGCTGCAATCTTAAAAGAAACATTTTTTACCACGAGATTACAGCCTTCCTGAGAATTTCAGTAGACATAGCGCTTACCCCGTCTTTAAAAAAATATAATTAAATCAGGCAATTTTTAAAAAAATTGTAAAAGTCGTTTTTAAAAAAATCGCAAAAAAGTGAAAAATCGCGCGCTAAACTACTACAGATTAACTGATTTTGATTAACATGTTCGTTTCGAGTCTGTTCGTAGTACATAACTTAAGTTAAATGTTTAAACACTGTACGCTACTTCTTTCTTGAGATATTTTGTTCAAAAACACACGCGCGCGCGCGCACGCACCCACACACACACACACATTGATAACGTGTATTACCGGTGAAAACTGGATTTTGAAAAATTCGGCGTTAGCACAATGTTTTTTCTTTCTTATACATTCATGTGGGGTAAGAGAAATTAAAAATTTGATTTACAATAATTTTAAATTGTTGTAATGAGCATTATTGTATGTCCACGAAAAAATGTCTTGCCATTTATATAATTATAAATAATAATAATATATATTATATTTACTGATTAAATGTTATAAGGTGCCAGTATATCCAGGAGGAGAAAACGGTTTAATTAATTCACCAGAAACTGGACCGTTTTATGGTATCGATGGTTTAGGAGATGCCAATTACCCAGACCCACCGCCTTTAAGTCTTCTAAAGAATATACATGCCGCTATTTATCTATCTTCAATCGTTAATGAATTCCCAGGTAAGTTGAATTAAAAAAATTATTAAATAATTTCCAACCGGCTTTTATCAAATTAAATTCTCTTTTACACGTGTTAGGCTGTGTCCAACATTCAATCCCTCATGTGTCTATTGACAGTGGATGCAAATCTATTCAAATAAAGCAACACACTTCTGTGATCTTAGGATCAAATAATATGTCACTGAACTGAAAAATTGAAGATTAACCTTAATGAACTAAAATATAGTAAAAAAATCTGGTGTGAAACACTCACACAACTTTCTCTTGCCAATGCAAATAATTAACAATAAACCTAACATTAGTAATAAAACATTAGAAAATAACAAAAAACTAACCTCAATAAACATAACCTAATTTTAATCATATATGAAAGACGCAAAATGAAAATCAACCTCAGTTTGGCTTAAAAATACGGAAAATCGCTCTTTCACGCTAAACTAGGCACTGTACAAAAAATGCTTCAATTAAAGTTGTAGATCTTTTAATTTCCTATAAATTTTATTGCATACCCTTTTATCATAAAATGCAAACTAAGGCCGAAATCTTAAAAAATCGATTTTTCACACGTTTTCGTGAGAAACAAACAGAAAATTGCTAATTACCGCTAAACTAAGCGTTATACAAAAGTTTGAAACAAAAGTAGTACGAGGCGTATTTTTAAAGTAAGTACCGTTTGAAAATAAAAAAAAATAAAAGGAAATTTGCAAAAACTAATTTTATTTTCGGAATCTACTTACTTTTATCTATTTTTCTACATAGTTTCCAAGTTTTTGTAAACACTTATCATATCGCACAACTAAATTTTGGAAACCTTCTTCATAAAAACTTGCCGCCTGCTGTGATTTGACCTTTGGCTTTGACCTTTACGGGAGAGTGCGTGTGTCTCCAATCCATGCTTTGTTGTTTCGATTCGGGAGTGAAATGCGAAATCCACGTTTCGTCTCCAGTTACGATCCGACTCAGCATATCGTCACCGTTTTCGTCATAACGTGTCAGAAAATTCAAGGAACTGTCGAGTCTTTTGAACTCTCTCGAGCGGCCTCACACTGCCGCTCAGACCCGAGCTGCATTGGACTCTTTTGGCTGGGAAGTTTTGGACCACCCACCCTACAGCCCTGACCTTGCGCCGAGCGACTTTCATCTCTTCCGTCATCTGAAACATCACTTGGGCGGCAGCCGTTATGACGATGACGACGAATTGAAAACGGCCGTGAATTCTTGGTTATCACAGCAGGCGGCAAGTTTTTATGAAGAAGGTTTCCAAAATTTAGTTGTGCGATATGATAAGTGTTTACAAAAACTTGGAAACTATGTAGAAAAATAGATAAAAGTATGTAGATTCCGAAAATAAAATTAGTTTTTGCAAATGTCCTTTTATTTTTTTTTTTATTTTCAAACGGTACTTACTTTAAAAATACGCCTCGTAGAATTTTAAATTCTCTACAACTTTAATTATATACCTACGATTTTGCGGTAAAATGCATAATAAAGCCGCAATCTTAAAAAAACAATTTTTTTACGTGAAAACAGCCTTACCAAGAATTTCAGCAAACATGGCGCCTATCCTATCTTGTAGAGCATAAAAAATTAAGTAAATGAGGCGATTTTAAAAAAAATCGTAAGACCAGTTTTTGAGTATATACAGTTTTTTCATATATGTATGAATTATCATACAGTAGGCCTATTATAAACATCCGGTCTGTCGCCGGTTGTTTTAACTTAAAAGGCATTGGTAGAGTTAAACATGATTACCCATCCTTTTTACTGACTTTCAACCCGTAGTGTGTTTATATCTGCTGCACGGTTCTGTGGGATATACTATAACAACACTACACAGGCACTTACTGTTTTTATACATGCGGTCTGATAGTTAATTTAGACCCTTTTATCACTCTCTCCACTTTACAAAAACATGGTGGAAAAAATCAAAATAAAAAAAACAAACGGTTCTACTAGTTTCGATTTCCGAGAATTCCTATTATAAACATTAATACATCTAAATCTTTTATCCTTGATTAGCACACTTCACTCCTTAACTATTTTTAACATATCGCTGAACAATGTTATAATAGTATATTTGTTAAAATAGGTAAGTTTTTTGTCACACCTATACAAAAAGAGATTTTCTAGAAATTTTGATTCGATTGGTTTTTAATATTTTTCAGGTGAAGTGACATTACTGATGCTTGGACCCATGACAAATGTTGCCTTAGCTATGAGATTGAATCCAAAGTTCATGAAACAAGTGAAAAGAATAATAGCACTCGGTGGTGATGTCAAAGGTGACTTTTAAAAAAAAAATTTCCTCAGTTCTCTTTTCCCTAATGTGTGTACTGTATGAATCTAAGCTTTGTGCAGCTGCGGGATGAAGGGAAAAGACGAAGTACCAGACTGCAGTTATGTCATAACACTGTACTAATCATCTCATTGCTCTTCGCTGGGCAGTAAGCTGCCTAGTGCGTGACATACGTGGGTGTTGTTTTGACTATTCGCTGTAGACGGCGGCACAGAATATAATATGTAGTTTGGATAGTACCCTTGACTACTACAAACATAATACAAGTAAAACGTTACTACTACTACTAACGTAATCTCTTACAGTAGTAGTGACGTAATGCATACCTCTCAGCTGCACAAAGCTTGGGAACGGGCAGTACGTTGCAATCTATTCAATTTAGAACAATAAGCAACCCCATGACCCAATGAGATAAGGATATATGTATGGCGTATAAATGAGGTGTAGTCTTGTACAGACTCAGGCCAACCATCCCTGAGATAGTATGGTTAATTGAACCACAACCATCAATGTACACTGGTAACTACTGTCTAGTATTCAAATCTATATAAAAATACTGTAATTACCTTTACTAGAATTTGAACCAGGAACCTTAGTCTCCGAAAATCAGCTGTTAAACAGCTGACTCGCAGCGACTATGGTAACCGTGTACTTTGATGGTTGGGGTTCAATTAATCATACTTTCTCAGGAATGGTCGACCTGATTTTGTACAAGATTACAAATCATTTACACGTCATACATAATCATCCTCGTCTCATTAGGTCATCGGGTTCCTTGTTCTTAAATTGTACAGATTGCAAAGTAGCCTACACATGTTACGGATTTCAAAAACAATCTCTCTTATTATTATGACTTATAATACACATAAATACAGTCCATTCGAAATAGCATGAAAGTAAAGCTCTGAATGGTGGTAACTTTACAAAATAAAAATTCCCTTTTCGAAAGTACAATGTCCCTTTTAATTATTTCTACAAAATATAATATAGATCTTTATTTTGCAATTTTTAAAATCATATAGAATTAATTATTCTACTGGCATTTGTTATTGTTGCATTCAAAACACAAGACGTGATTAATTACCTAATACATTAATATTTAATAATTAATTTTTAATTCATAATGATATAATAAAATAACAATTAATTAATAAAGTGGTTTCCATTTTCCGTGTGTCATTGGAAAAATCTTTTTTTCTTTTCCATTTATCACCGGACGGTGACATTAAGTGGGCGAGTTAAAACCTTTAATTTTTGGTGGCTCTAAAAAGGGCCGTTTAAGCGGTGGTCGTCTTGATGGGAAGCGTCGGTCGTAGTCGTCGTGGCGGTCGAGGAGCTGGGCGACACGGTGTGTCGTCGTCCAGCGGAGACGTCATCTTCTTCCCTCGGAGTAGTGCGTCGATGGCTGCTTCGTCGGGTCCGGGGGCGTAAGGCTTGGTTGAGGGACCGCTGCGTGCATCGCTCGCGTCAGCGGCTTGCGGTGACGGGTCGGCGAGCGGATGCATCATCTTCTGTCTTGCGGGGTCGTCGATTAGTCTTCGCTGGAGTCCGGTAGCCGTGTTGCCGATAGTGGATGTCTTGTCGATGCTGTCTGGATCGGAATTGAATTTCTCTGTGTCTGGGTTGGAATTGAATCTCTCTGTGTTTGGATCGGAATTGAATCTCTCTGTGTTTGGATCGGAATTGAATCTCTTGGCTTAGTGGAGCGCTCTTTTTATAGTCGCTGAGAGCGCTGTGGTAGGAGGCGGCTACTGGCTCGGCCTTGATGACAAAGGCCTCAGTCGGTACGCCGCCACAAGCGTACCACCCCTCTCGGAACTATTGGCGGCTCCCTCTATCGCTACGTCAGAAGCTTTGATAGCCGGCAGCACAGTACTTAATCAAAGGGGGCGACGGTGACACATTATTAATTTATCTTTTAAAACGCTTTCATTCACTAACAGGGAAAGTTAAAACAAAGAAAAACCTCTCAAGTGGTAGCACTGACGCATGAGCACATTACAAAATTCCATCTTTTCTTTATTCGATTTAAGTAATACCATCATGCTAGGTCGAATGGACTGTATCTTGTAGTAAATTTTGAAAAAAATTAAAATTTGTATAAATTTTAAAATTATAATTTTTAAATGGCCATTTTGTAACAATAAAATGTACATAAAATTAAATAAGTAACTACTTTACAAGGATCTGAGTTACAGAACTTTCGTCTCCAAAAATCAGCTGTTAAACAGCTGACTCAGGGTGACGACTTTACTACTAAACCAAGCCGATCGTTTGAACAACTTTATATTCAACTTATAAATTACAAACAATTTTATTTCTTAACTTTAATCCTTATTTGTGTTTAGCTAGATTTTTTAGCCATGAAAAAATGACATTATTATAATTTTATTTAAACTTATGTTTACTTCGTTTTAGCGAGTGGTTCGTACAGACCGAACGTTGACTTTAATCTCTATATGGACCCAAACGCAGCCACCATTGTCTTCCATGAAGCATCTAAATATAACAAGAAGATTAAACTTATTTCAATGGAATCCATCACTGAAAATTTCATCGATCTTGTAAGTCTTTCTTAAAATTGAAGAGCTGAGTGAATGAAGATGCTGTGTTACATTTTTCAAAAATTTATGTTTTGTGATTGCTGAAGGTATTAAGTGCATACTAAGTTACGTAGATCACATAGAATGTTGTATACCTACAGTTTACGGAAATACTAGGGGATGAACAGACTATGTGCAGCTTAATTTTAAGGTTTGTAGATAACCCTCTCTAACCCTTTAACCGTTTCTAACCCAGTGTGACGAAGAAGTCACACTGGAGTGAAATAACAGATATCAAAATTTTAGTTATTACCGACTACTTTGGATTAGGAACGCTGGGGTGTGAAGTGTAATAATTTTCTGTACCCTAGCCAGGAATCAAACTTGAGACTTCCGCTTTGCAGTGTAGCATGCTGACCATTGCGCTACGGAGGCGACCATTAATTAGTTTCTTTTAAAAATTAATTTTAGTTTTAAATATTTCTTGTTCATTTACTAAAATAAAGTAGCATTTCTTCGAATATGTCGGACGTAAGTACAAGTATATTTTTTAGACTGTTTGCAAAAAGTGATTTTATCCATTTTATAAATAATTATTTTTAATTGTAAAATATTTTGTCTTAAATGATGACTTTAAAATTAAAATCATATTTATTTTTTTTTGGTACAAATCTAAATATTTTGTTTAGGAAGCCTGAAAATAATTTTACATATTCATATTGTTGTATGAAACAATGAACAAATATTTTTTGTGTATAGTTAAAAAAATTGAGATTGAAAGGGTTAAGATGTTAAGATCATTTGACACCTTCTACGACAAGAATTCACTATAACCTAATAAATATATTTTTAGAGTAATAACAATTAAATCTAATAGTGAACAGCTATCATCATCATCATTCAAAAATGCATTGTGCGTTCCTTTAAAAACTTCTCTTATAAAGATCTTTACGAGTAGGTATTTTGTGTTATTAAATGACTGTTAATCCATTTTATAGATGATACAGTGTAGGCCTACAATAAAGACTTTTATTGATGAAAGTGTTTTATGCGTAAGAATAAGTATCGTAAGGTGTTATAGACAATGGTAGTCGATGCTCAATAAATCTAATAAAAAAGTGACAATTAAAAGTAAAATTTAAGAATTTTTAATAGCATAAGACAAAATTTGCATGAAGGGATAGGCGTTAGAAATTTCATAGCAATTTCCACTAAACTATATTTTAGGCCTTCGGGCCAGCCCAGTCAGTCAGCTGGTAGAAAGTCGCTACTATTTGTTAAGTAACACCGATTGGGCAAGCGACTTTGTATGGTGACCAGTTGACAGCCATCCATGAACAAACTCTACTGGGGGTCCCTGTTCAAACTCATGTCTAATCCGCATAAAAAGAAAGTACAGCATAAAGCAGCGATCAAATTGGGTAGTTGTAAACAATGTACAGTTCCTGATAACAAATAAAAGCTAAAAAAAAACTATATTTTTTTACACAGCACCTTCATCCACTAAACTCTTCAATTCACTATCACTAAGTAACATAATTTAAAATCATATTTTTTAAACAAAAAATAATTTACTATTATTCCATCGGCCTTCGGGCCAGCCCAGTCAGTCAGCTGGTAGAAAGTCGCTATTATTTGTTAAGTAACACCGATTGGGCAAGCGACTTTGTATGGTGACCAGTTGACAACCATCCATGAACAAACTCTACTGGCGGTCCCTGTTCAAACTCATGTCTAATCCACGTCAAAAAAAAATACCGCAAAAAGCAGCGATCAAATTGGGTAGTTGTCAAAAATGTACAGTTCCTGATAACAAAATAAAAGCTAAAAAAAAATTACTCCATGGTGTAAAGAATAGACGGGTGTGCTCTTCCCGCTCCGCGCATCTCCGTCACACATGGCAGATGGAGTACTGCCATCACTACTTATCTACGGTAGTAGATTCAGCCGGTGACTAAACACATTTTTTGTGTCAATTTTTAAAGTTGTCACCTTTCGTTTTCCTTTATCTGTCCGTCCATCACACCCAGGTGTCAGAAACTACAAGAGATAGCAAAAAGAGATAGATGGGTTTTGGATTCTTAATCTACACAAAAGTTAGTGGTTCTTAATTGGGTTTGAAGTTCCGGTTTTCACCGGAAGTCAAGAAATCAAAGTCGGATTATAGAAAAAAATAGTATCATTCGATTCCTCTTTAAGAGTAGATACAGAATCCACCAATGGGTTTTCCCATAAGTCAAGGGTACTGCCCGTTCCCAAGCTTTGTGCAGCTGAGAGGTATGCATTACGTCACTACTACCGTGAGAGATTGCATTAGTAGTAGTAGTAACGTTTTACTTGTATTATGTTCGTGGTAGTCAAGGGTACTATCCAAACTACATATATTCTGTGTCGCCGTCTACAGCGAATAGTCAAAACAACACCCACGTATGTCACCGCACTAGGCAGCCGACTGCCTAGCGAAGAGCAATGAGATGATTTGTGCAGTGTTATGACGTAGCAGTAGTCTGGTGTTTCGTCTGTCCCCTTCATCCCGCAGCTGCACAAAGCTTAGATTCATACAGTAAACCTTTTAAAAATTGACACCACCAACGTGTCGTCTCATGATAGGGATTATTTTAGATACCTTTACTATAACAGAGCAACACAGTAAAAAATTTTTTTTGCGCATAAGCCAACTTAAAACTGGTAAAAAATGTCTCCCTCTAACTGCCTCTTTGTGATAATTGGAGCAGCGTCACCGATGAGTAACAGCTGGATCGACAGTAGGAGAATAATATCGATGCACATGAGTGGGAGAGGCGAAAACAGTACAAGCAAAGCTAGTCACGTCTTCCAAATTTTCTTTAAAATTGTAAAATAACCCACCGGTTTGGTGTAGAGGTAAATTCATCACCACGAGTCAGCTGTTTAACAGCTGATTTTCGGAGACGTATGTACCTGGTTCAAATCCTAGTAAATGTAAATATTTTTATAAGAATTTGAATATTAGACAGCGGTTACCAGTGTACTTTGATGGTTGGGGTTTAATTTCAATCATACTATCTCAGGAATGGTCGGCCTGAATCTGTACAAGACTACACATCATTTATACGCCATACATATCATCCTCATCTGACTGGGTCATGGGTTTGCTTACATTGTTCTTAAATTGAACAGATTGCAACATACGCACACTAGGGTAACAAAAAATTCTAAAAATTGTAAAATAATAGGATTTGAACCTTTGTCTTCGAAGTCAGCTGTTAATCAGCTGACTCCGGCAACTACCTATTTGCTAATAGTAATTTTTATTTATTCAGTGATATTTGCAAACACAATTTGAACGCAACCCCTAGGAGGGTAGCATTAGACTCACGTGTAGTGCAGGCGCATTTGGCAGCCATGGATAAATTAAAAATTTTAATCCAGATATTTAATTAAGTTATTTTAACGGTTTTTGTTATTTTTAATTTCAGGATTGGCGTGTTACAACATTAGGTAAAATAAACAACACAAAAATAGAATTCTTAAACCGAATTGAAAAGACTTCATTGAATTCAAAGTATTGGGAATCTTTTGATTTGTACGCGGCTACTGTACTTATAAGGCCTGAATGTGTAACTAATTCTAAGGACTATTATGTTGACGTTGAAAATGAAGGCCGACTTACAAGAGGTGTTATTGTTATTGATTATAAAAATATTTTAAAGAAACCGCCGAACGCTGAAATTATTTTTAGTGTAGATAAAACAATAGTTATGAATATTGCTTTACAAAATTTTAAATAAATTAAGTTTTTTTAAAAATATTTTATTATTATTTTGCATCTACGTTTAATTGTATAAATTGTAAGATTAACTGATGTTTCCGCTCCGATTCCTAAGGCTATGTTGTAAACTACGAGTACGAATTTTCTCTTGCCCTACATGAGGGAAATATATCGTTTTCATGTCGAGTTTTTTTAAATCGAGTTTTCATCCGTTATACACGTTTTCAACCACCCTGAACTCCAAAAACAATGTTTTAGCAAATGGTCGGTGAAAATGTGTGAACAAAATATCACAAAAACAGAATAGCGTAGCCTACATAGTTCAAACTTGGAACTTAAGTTAGATTTAAGAGGACCGACACGAAAATTTTCATAAAAATCGGTCAACCGGAAGTAGTAGCTTATTCGTGCATTTTTTAACTTTTTGGCGATTTTCTCAAAATTTTTTGATATTTTTTAAAATCGCGTCGTTTACTATATTTTAAAGCAGTACAAGAAAGGATAAGCGTCATGTCTGCTGAAATTCTTGGAGAGGCTGTGCTTTCGTAGAAAAAATGTTTCCTTTTTTAAGATTGCCGCCTTAAAATATGCATTCTGGGGCGAAATTGAATAAAATCAAAGTTTTAAAACATTACAAATCCTACAACATTAATTTCAAACATTTTATTTTTCAAGATTTAGTTTAGCGTCAATTAGTGATTTTCTGATTTGTTTTTTTTTGTCAAAATCGGTGAAAAAATAGGATTTTTTAAAAAATTTCGGCCTTATTATACATTTTACGACTGAAGGGTATAATCAAAATTATAGAAAATTCAAAATACTACAACTTTTATTTTAAGCATTTTTCTCTACAGAGCCTTGTTAAGAAGAAATTATTGATTTTCCATATATACTTATGTCGTTGATTTTCATTTTGCGTCATTCACTCATGATTAAAATTAGGTTATGTTTTTCAGTTTACATTGTTTACTAATTATTGAACATAAGTTAGACCTAATTGGGCATTATTTACATTGGCAAGAGAAAGTCGTGTGAGGGTTTCACACCAGATTTTTTTACCATAGGAAAGATACCATTCCCAATCTTCAGTTTTATAAATTGATGTGGCTGTCCGTCCCGGGCTCATCCAATTGTAATTTTGTTTTATTCAATAATTTTTAAATAAGGGTTATAAAATAAATCAAAAATAAGATTTTCTTACTCGGAAAAATTTTAAATATAAGAGACTTATTAGTCTAAAATTTATTAGACTATCATTTTAGGGTCTAAGGGTTGAATACATTTTTCAAACCTTAGGGGTACATTTTGGAGATTGTTAAGGATAATTTTTTAGGTGCACTATCGGTAACACTTCCACCGAGGTTCAGCTATCTACCTCGTCCGAAACTTAATAAACAACAATTTTGGTTTAAGGGTTGAACACCGCCTGCAACCCTTCACGGATACAGTTTTGTAATCTACAAGGTGTAATTTTTTTATGTGTACTACAGATAAAATCACCACCAAGTTTCAGCCATCTAACTCGTTCGGAACTTATTAAATAAAGAATATTTGGTTTAAGGGTTGCACACCCTTTTCAACCTTATTAAATTTTGGAAATTGTTAAGGGGTCATTTTTTTAGTTGCACTGCAAAATAACATTACCCAAATTCAGCCATCTAACTCGTCTGAAAATTAGTAAAATATAAATATTGTTTTAAGGGTTGAACACCATTTTCATAATCTTAGGAAAACATTTTGAAAATGGATAAAGGGAATTTTGTAGTTAAACTATAAATAACATCTCCACTGAATTTCAGTTATCTAACTTGCCCAGAACTTATTAGGCTAAATGGAAAATATCGGTTTAAGGATTGATGTTTAACTTTTCTATTTACCCTAAATGGAATAACCCTCCAAATTTCAGCTTTCTAGATATTGTGAAGTGAATTTAGTGACGAGTGAGGCAATCAGTCAGTCAAAGAGAGGTTTCCCATTTTATTTTCTCTCGTACAGGGCCAATTTTAGACCACGTGAGGTGAATTTACACGTTTATGAAAGCTCTTTTTGCAATCAACATTCTGAGCATTTGTTCACTGTAATCTCTTCTTCTTACTTCTGTCCACCCGGTGTTCTGTTTATACTCTTCATGGGAGCCCTTATAGTCCGTAACTAGTTGTCTGAATTCGGTTCGGTTCATTAAGTTTTCACGGACTACACCGGTTTTCTCAATATTTGTTCTGACTTCTTTGAACAGTATTTATTCGTCACATTAAATCTATTGTTAGGTGTTTAAAACATTTGTTATGTCAACCGTTTTTCTTATTGTATTGTGTAAATATTATTATATATTTAGAACAAGATACAACTCATTCCCGCACACAACCTCAACTATATGACAATAGGGAAATTAGTTTTACGTACAGTACAATTTATACTGTATTGTTATTCGAAGACAAATAAATCGTATTCAAAGAGATTACCATGCAGAATTGTCGAACCGAATAACAAATAAATATCTTAAAAGAGTCTTAGAGTTTTAAATTGATTTTATTTTTCCAACTTACAAACTGATATTTTACTAACAGTCTGTAGCCCAATCCACATAGCTCAAAATTTAAGGTTTTTTTCTTTAAAATTCATAGTTTTCAGACTTGTTAAGCATAGGCTCCTGATAGCTACCTAAATACCAAATTTCTCTCATCAAAACTTGAACTTCGTTCGCTATACTGAAAGTTGGCGAAAAATTCGTATTCCTTGTTTAGGTTTTTATTTTCAGTGGTCAAACTAAGCAATTATAAATTAAAAATCAAAATCAAAATTAAAATCTGTCTAAATTAAAAATCTTGTAGTACTATTCCTGTGTGAAACACTCACACGATTTTATCATACCAATGTGAGTAATAGTAGCGTTGTTAGAATTACACGATCGAGATTGTTGGTTCCAGCACAATAACGCCACGTGCCATACTTCTACTGAAACGCTCAATATGTTACGAGAATTTTTTGACCATCGTGTGATATCAAAAGGATTGTGGCCACCAAGATCCCCAGATCTTACTCCTGCGGATTTTTTTCTTTGGGGGAATTTAAAGAGTAAGGTTTTTAAAAACAATCCTCATACAATTGAAGAATTGAAGCCTAATATTGAAAGTGAGATTACAAACATTAATGAGCAAACACTACGAAAAGTGGCTGCAAATGTTATGAAACGTGTCCGAACTTGCATTACAAGCGGAGGAAGTCATTTTGAATATTTATTGTGAAGTTTTAAAGGTAATCTGAATGTTAATAATTTTATACCGTATAATTTGTATAATTTGTAATTACTTAATGTAATAAATTAGCGTTCTCAAACTTCGAAGTGCGTCCTTTTTGAAACACCCGTTAGAAATCACCGTAGCGCGTACATCGAACCTTTTCGCTCAACTCCTCAAGTTTTTTTTTGGTTTAACGTCCGACTGTTCTGCAATTACTGCTAATGAAAACGGTGATAGCTGAAATGATTTTGTAACGCAAATAGCATTTTTGTAATGCTATTTAAATATAATTCCCAGCTGGTTTAGGTACAAGTTTCTCACAAAAAAAAAAAACAGATTATTTATTAATTAAATTATTACAGCAAGTTCATTAAGTATGGCAGATTCTACTATAGAACTAACTTTTACTCATATTTTTTACTGGTTTGTCCAGAAATAATTTTTGAGTTTTGTGCCAAAATTATATACTATACTTTTTTTAATTATAAATTTTTGAAATGAGTTTGAACGAAAATTTTACAAAAGTGAGAGGTAAACCAACTAAAATACATCTAACTAAAATTCAGCTCCATATCTTTAACAGTATTTGAGAAAAATGTTCCTAAAACTTACATAAAAAATGGTTTTGCATCAACAAAAATTTAAACAAAAAATATAAAAATTTATTAATTTAAACTTACCCTGACTTATTCGAAAATTTTGAACGAAATTTTTCACTGTAAATAATATTAATTTTCGAATTCCTTGACATAGCTTCTGACGCAGACATCGTTTTATAATGTAATAACGTGTCAATAAGTAGGCCTACCTTTAATTAATTTCTATTTATTTAAACCGTCTAAAAAAATAACGCAGAATTGTTAAATAAACGGATTAAATTACCTTTAATTACCTTTAATTAATTTCTATTTATTTAAACCGTCTAAAAAAATAACGTAGAATTGTTAAATAAACGGATTAAATTTACTTCAAAAACAAATTTTCTTTATTTATTTTTAAAGCATAATTAGTTCAATAAATTTATGAATAAAAATCAAAAAATTAAAAACTTTAACGTCACTCATGAAAATTATCTTACAATAAAACTTTAAAAATTTGTATTCGTTTACTAAGTTTAAAATACAGAGTTCGATTCTCTGATTAAATTTAAAAATATACAACCCTTTATAGGGCAGTACTACTGCCCATAACAGACAGGTGGAGTGTCAAATTATTTACACTCAATCTGTTCGTTGCAGGGCTAAAATAAATAGTTCTGTTTCTTATCACACGGTCAGCCAATTAAATGACTGAATCATTTAAGAACAGAAGAGGTAAAGGTGTAAAAGACACTAATCAGAGTTATCTCCTCTGAAAGTAATGAATTCATTATACAGCCAGACCCTGTGGTGAATGAAGTGAAGGTGTCATTTGCAGAGTGGAAAATATGTGCTTTTCAGAGGGCCCGGCATGCTGATAAGCGTACTTTTCTACTCAGTGAGGAAGGCAATTGTAAACCACCTCACTCCTCGTTTTACTTAGTAAAACCTCTACGGGTTCAAACCAGCCTTTCGGCTGATGACCTAAACAACAACAAGGGCAGTACTACGGGGGAAAATATACATGAAGTAAATGTTAAATTTTGTTTTATATGGACTTCAATCATGTATTTCTAGTGCCAGAACAGTGTTATGTATTTTTTTATTATGTAAAGCCCTGGTAAGTATAGCTCCTTACTAAGGAGCGTTTATTGAAATGGGAGTCACATAATGTTTAGTGGTAAGAATATTTAATAAAACAACTTGTAGTCCTATATAACAGAAAAATGTGTAGAATAACTTATCTTAACTTTACATTATCATGAATGCTTGCCTTCCCGTAAAACCTTAAATTTTTTAAGCACTGTACAAAAGTAAAAACGAAACAACACGGTTGCATACGCTGGTATAAAACCTTACCAAATTCGTGTAACTCATGAAGCAAATGATCGCTGCGCACTAATTTCAAAATGTGGATAGCCTGCTTACCAGAAAACATCTATAAAACCATGAGATGCCAATAAGGTTCAATTGCATAGCGTATTTTTAAAAACAAATCGATCTTATTGCCAGTGGTAAGTATACTTACCGAAGACCTACAAAGGGTTAATCTCTTGTGCACTGAACGAAACCCAAACTTATGAATTTCTTTGTACTATAATATAAACTTACTTGCTAGATAACTAACTTACTAATGTAAACTTAAATTTGTGTTGACAATTATAAAAGCAAACACTCCAGAATATAATACAATCTAATTAATCAACTAAAAGCAATTGGACTATTCTGATACAAGGTATTTATTTTCACATTAAAATAAAACATGAATACAGATAGTAAATATAGATAGTGATTTAAACAATGCGTATTACTCATTTTACACTAATGGAGAGTACGGGTGTAGTAGTACACTATACAAACTGCTGCAACCACTTAACCAGTGTGCCAGTGCAAACACCTATTACACAAGCTTCTATTCATATTGTGACACTTATTGCTAAGGTCCGTTTCGGGATCTAGGTTATTAAATAATTAATACACTAAAGTTTACAATTACAAATATTTATTACACTAAAAGATTACAAAATAAATAATAAACTAATTAAAATGACTTATTACAATAAATAACTTAATAATTTGCTTAAAATAAATAATGAACAATAAACAACTTAACAACTTACTTAGCACTAACTTACAATCACTTTTATAAGATTACACATATAAAATGGAACTGAATACACAAAACTGATCTTAATACACTTACACAAAGACTTTACACAATACGCACACAACAAAGGCAGTATAACAATCTTGAATCACTACAATACTCGGATACGTAACCTGTAAATACGCACCCCGATAATCGCTCGACAAAGATCACACGAATACTGACTGAACCGCGCTCGGGGGTCCCTTTATATATTTATTTACAAAGATGGTTCGAGAAGAGAATAGAACAACAAGCAAAAATAAAGTACAAAAAATAACTCTTTATTAATGAGTGCTAGAAAAATCCGTTGTAAACAGGTCAACAATAGGTCTTTTGTAAATAGAAAACGTAAACAACCGGCCCCCTCATAATAGCTGTACACGATACCCGACCTTTTACGATAGTTATTACAACTTTTATGAATAGACATACCTTTATGGTTATTATTGTCCAACTGTCATTTATTGTTGCTATTGTGTGTTGTTATTTTTGCCTTTATTATTCTTTCTTGTTGTTACTATTATTTCACACTCTATACTATTTCATGAATGAAATTCTGGAACCTTCGCGAACCATCTTTTCTTTGATCTTGTTACAATATTATATATGGTATAGCTCTTTGCAGTGTTACAAGAAGTACACTGTTTTTACGTGTTAGCTTAAATAAAAGTAGTTTATTCACTGTAATTTTTCATTTATTGTATTTATTTACTGCAGTTGGATAATATATTATTAATATAAATAAAGTATAAATAGGATTTTAATGTATTTACATATAAATTGTGTAATATACATTTTGTTTTAATTTTCGTACGAAATAAACTTTAAAGTAATGAAACATACGTGCAGTAATCCTGTACAATCAAATACGATAAGCTAATTTTTAAACACGAAAATAGAACTGTTTGAAATTTTTCCTGAACGCATACGTCACAAATATAATAAATTTATCACTTGATGTGTATCAGATAGCCTATTATAGGCGGAGTAAATGTTTTCAGCGTAAAGGGAGTAAACATTATAATAAGGTGTCACCGGATGGTGACATTAAGTCGCAAACCTTATTAGTTTGGTGGCCCTGAAAAGGGCTGTTTAAGCGGTGGTCGTCTTGATGGGAAGCGTCGATCGTAGTCGTCGTGACGGTCGGAGGCTGGGCGACATGGCGTGTCGTCGTCCTGGGAAGACGTCATCTTCTTTCCTCGTAGTAGTGCATTGATGGCTGCTTCGTCGGGTCCGGTGGGCGTAAGGCTCGGTCGAGGGACCGCTGTGGGCATCGCTCACGTCAGCGGGCGATGACGGTCCGGTCGACGGCTTATGGTGACGGGTTGGCGAGCGGAAGCATCATATTCTCTCTTGCGGGGTCGTAGATTAGTCTTCGCTGGAGTTCGGAAGCCGTGTACCGTGGTAGACGTCTTGTCTGCTGTCTGGATCGGAATTGAATCCCTCTGTGTCTGGATCGAAATTGAATCTCTCGCCTCAGTGCAGCGCTCTTTATATAGTTGCCGAGAGCGCTGTGGTAGAGGGCGGCTACTGGCTCGGCCTTGATGACAAAGGCCTCTGTCAGTGCGCAGCCGAAAGGTTTGGTGGTATGCCGCCAAAGGGCCTACCGCACCGACAAAGGCCGGGAGAACTACTGAAGGCCGGCAACACAGTAAATGATTAATTAGACGGGTGGTGGTGACAAAGGTATAACTTTAAAGTCAACAGGAGCAAGTAAGAGAGAAGAAATTGCTCGACTGGTGGTAGTGAAGAGGTAAGGAAATTGAGAACTACACAGCAAACTCCCACCCGCCTAAATTTATCGTGCTTATTATAGCTTATTATAGATAATAGATCATGTGATTGACTAGCGCTAGTAAACTACAAGCCTATTAAGGAATAGGCCTTAACAAAAACACTTCATATGTAAATTTCATTGTAACCGGCCATACCCTTTTTCTGAATGAATCAATCAAAAAACACTTTATTGAGAACACTTCATAAACGTATTTCCTATTTCAAATTAATTATTTTAATAATTACGCAAAAATATAAGATTTTTTATTAGCTAATCAAAATTCCTGGTAATAGAATTAAATTACAATGGTATAAAATTTCATCATAATTTCTTAATTAATTACGTATAAATAAATTTTTGTTATTTATGCAGTTCGTTATTTAACACCACATAATATGAACGGTGCTTTTATACTATTTTTTGACTTGTAGTAAATAAATTTTAACATCGATCCTTATTAGATTATGATCATCATGCAAAGTTTCTCGTTTAACCGATATTACTTAACAATTCATAAAAATTTCGTTCTAGCGAATGAACTAATACGATGAAGTTTTTTAATTTTAAATTTGTGTAGATAAATAATTGAATAAATTTTATCAAAATTTTTTTAACACCGTTGTATATTTTTAAATTTAAACAGAGAATCGAACTCTGTATTTTAAACTTAGTAAACGAATACAAATTTTTAAAGTTTTATTGTAAGATAATTTTCATGAGTGACGTTAAAGTTTTTAATTTTTTTGATGTTTATTCATAAATTTGTTGAACTAATTATGATTTAAAAATAAATAAAGAAAATTTGTTTTTGAATTAAATTTAATCCGTTCATTTAACTATTCTACGTTATTTTTTTAGACGGTTTAAATAAATAGAAATTAATTAAAGGTACTTATTCACACGTTATTACATTATAAAACGGTGTCTGCGTCAGAAGCTATGTCAAGGTATTCGAAAATTAATATTATTTACAGTGAAAAATTTCGTTCAAAATCTTCGAATAAGTCAGGGTAAGTTTAAATTAATAAATTTTTGTATTTTTTGTTTAAATTTTTGTTGATGCAAAACCATTTTTTATGTAAGTTTAAGGAACATTTTTCTTAAATACTGTTAAAGATATGGAGCTGAATTTTAGTTAGATGTATTTTAGTTGGTTTACCTCTCACTTTTGTAAAATTTTCGTTCAAACTCATTTCAAAAATTTATAATTAAAAAAAGTATAGTATATCATTTTGGAACAAAACTCAAAAATTATTTCTAGACAACCAGTAAAGAAATATGAGTAAAAGTTAATTCTATAGTAGAATCTGCCATGCTTAATGAACTTGCTGTAATAATTTAATTACTAAATAATCTGTTTTTTGTGAGAAAAATGTACCTAAACCAGCTGGGAATTATATTTAAATAGCCTTAGACAGTTTTCATGGCCAGGTCTCCTAAAGGGGTCTCAATGTCAAAATTTCAAATTCAAATCAATATTTTGATTTTTACTTTCTCTTACCCAATAAAAATACATAGGGAAAGAAAATAAGTTTTAATGTCGATATTTCCAAATTAAGATTTCCCTGGAAATACAAGTTTTCAAGCCCATTGAACGAAAAAACATGTGTTTAGTTATTGGACTGGTATCTGTAAACAAATTATCTTAAGAACGAAATATCGCACGAAATTAAAACTTAAGACTTAAGTAGGCACTAAGGAACCATACACAAAAATTTTCATCAAAATTAGTCAACCGAAAGTAGTAGTTTATTCCTGTGATTTTTTACCCTTTTACGATTTTTTTAAAATTAAGTAAAAAACTCATTTACTACATTTTTAGTAAGCTTTAAGACAGAGCAACCCTTATCTGCTGAAATTCGTGAACAAACAGTCTCGTAGAAGAAAATGTTTTTTAAAGATTGTGCCTTTACTCATGTTTGGGCAAAAGCGTGTACAAAATTAAAGTATTATATTGTATTGCTGTATTTTATAAAAAAAACAACTATGATTTTATTCCACGCGTTTTTTGAAGTAGCCCAAAACCGGAAGTCAAGAAATCAAAGATAGAATTTGGAAACAAAAGTAGTATCATTCAATTCCTCTCAAAGGGGAGATGGCACGATGGTTTTAACTCAAAATTTCGATTTTTGGTTTTTTATGTTTTTCAATAGTTTAGGCCTAGATCTACCAGAAAAATATTAATTACGTCAAAAAAATTTGTTTATGAAAAAATTATCATGAAATTATTATTAGAGAAATTATCATGTTTTTCACATTTTCTACTGCTCGTTTTAGTGCAAAGAGAATTTTAGTTTTTAAAATATCTGCATCACTGGTTTTTACATTATCAGCTGTTGGTTCAGCTTTCTAAACAACTGTTGATGGGAAATTTACTTGTTTTTGTACATTTTGTTTTTGATTTGTGCCTTCTAGTTTCTTGCGTTTCCCGTAAATTTATATTTTTAACACTAGGTACACTTTTTCAGAAACCAATAAACCTACCAGAGGGAATTCTTTACCAGTTAATTATCTTGTATATCCACACATACCGACGTTTTTATGACTTCTCAGGTGCTCCAAAAATTATTAGTACGCAAAAAACGTCGAAAACAATTTGTAAAAATTTTATGTTATTCGTAATATTTTAAAAAAATGGTACGTTTCAAAGATTTAATTGAAAAAATGTAAGCAGCTCGAGAAGAAACCTGACACCTATGGTGTGTAAAGTTTAATTTCCCTATTTTTTACCAATCCTATGAAAAATGTACATAAAAATAGAAAATTTAACATTGGCGGGATACAAAATACAGTCTCCCCTTAACCCTTTATAGGGCAGTATTAAGGGGGAAATATATAAATGTTGAAAAATGTTAAATTTTGTTTCATATGGACTTGAATAATGTATTTCTAGGGCCAGAACAGTATAATATTTCTTTTTTTAATGTTAAGCCCTGGTAAGTAGTCTATGTTTATCAAGAAACGTTTATTGAAATGGGAATCACATAATGTTTAGTGGTAAAAATGCTTACTAAAACAACTTGTAGTCCTATATAACAGAAAAATCTGGTGTGAAACACTCACAACTTTCTCTTGCCAATGCAAATAAGTAACAATAAACTAACCTCAATAATTACAACCTAATTTTAATCATGAGTGAAAAACGCAAAATGAAAATCAATCTCAGTTTGGCTTAAAAATACGGTAAATCACTCTTTCACGCTAAACTAAACTCTGTAAAGAAAAATGCTATAAGTAAAAGTTGTTGATTTTTTAATTTCCTAAAAATTTGATTATATACACTTTTGTCGTAAAATGCATAGTTACTAAAGCCGAAATCTTTAAAAATTGATTTTTTACACGTTATCGTGAGAAAAAAACAGAAAATTGCTAATTACCGCTAAACTAAGCGTTATACAAAAAAATGTTTGTATTAAAAGTTGTAGGGTTTTAAATTCTCTACATTTTTTATTATATAAATTTTTGCGCTTAAATGCATATTAAAGCCGCAATCTTAAAAAAAAAATTGTCTTACGTGAAAACAGCCTCACCAAATATTTTAGCAAACATAGCGCCTACCCTATCTTGTAGAGCATAACAAATTTAGTGAAACAGGCCATTTTAAAAAAAAAATCGTAGGACGACTTTTTGAGAAAATCGCAAAAAAGTGAAAAATTACACGAATAAACTACTACTTCCGGTTGACCGATTTTGATGAAAATGTTCATGTCGGGTCCGGTAGTGATATGTAACTTAAGTTTCAAGTTTCAAGTTCATACGGAGACAATGGTTTAAATTACTACAGCTGATGTTTGTTGTGTTTTTGTGCTGGTCATTTTTTATGTTAAATGTACTGAATTATTGAACATTTTCGTAAAAATAATATCGTCTGGTCTTCAGTTTCATTGTAAGTGTTTTTCAGAATTAATTTACTTTGTATTGAAAACTGTTCCAAGAAAATTACAACGAACACCATAAATTTGTTCGTTTTAAGGTTAGGTTGCTATGCAACCGAGTAACAACGTTGGTTACGGCCCGTGTCCTACTATGGAGACTGTCCAAACTATCCAAACTAGTTTGAGTTTGGATAACGTAACCAAAAATAGTAATTCAGATAATTACGGCTCCAATAACACGGAATGGAGGCAAGTAATAAACAAACGTAAAATTACTGACGTTTCTATTGATGAAAATGCTATTAAAAAAATACATCCGAATGATCCACGGTCGAAAAATTCAATTTTATATGAAAACAAAACTCCTGTCAGTAATAAATATTCCTTACTTTCTGATATTTCGAACGACAACTCAGAAAGCGATAAAACTAAGTTGAACATTCAACGGCCCCCGCCGATTTTCTTAAAGTCAAACGTAAATTACGTTCCGTTATGCAACATTTTAAAACAGTTAGTCGGAGACAGTTTCAAATGTTCTTCGACAACTCAAGGTATCACTATTTACCTTTCCAATGGTGATGATTACAGAAAGTGTGTCAAATATTTGAGAGAAAATAATGCTGACTTTCACTGCTATCAGCTTTCTGAAGATAAACCATTCAGTGTAGTCATACGTGGGTTGCACCAGTCGATGGATCATAGCCTGATAATTTCAGAGATAATTTCAGGAGAAAGGTCATACAGTACGCAGTGTATCGAATGTTATGTCCCATCGCACAAAACAGTACTTGCCGCTGTTGTTTGTAGACCTAGAGAAGGCAGAAAATAATCAACAAATATTTGATGTAACGTCTTTATTTTTTTCTAAAATAAAAGTTGAGCCGCCGCGTCCGAAACGCCATATAGTTCAATGTCTAAGGTGCCAGCAATATTCACATACAAGACGTTATTGTAATCACGCTCCTAAATGCGTGCGTTGTGCAGGGGATCATGAGTCTTCCAGTTGTACCAAACCACGCGATACGCCAGCCACGTGTGCGCTCTGTTCCCAGTCTCACCCGGCTAACTACAAAGGGTGTGCTATATACAAGGAAATCCAGAAACGTCGGGCACCCCTTCATAAAACAAGTGAAAATTCAAAAAATCAAAGGCACCCAGTACCTGACATTAATTCTTCATCTTTTCCACCGTTGCCTTCAAAATCCACCGGAAATAAAATTCAAGCAGGACAAACTCCATTATTACAGGTACATTCACCTTCCATATTTTCATCTGCCCAAATTGCGGAATATAATGCTGCGTTGGGGCCGTCAAGTCAAATTAATACTTTTTTGTCGGAAATGAAAACTCTATTGTTTCCAATGATTTCGTTGATGACTCAACTTATACAAGCCTTAATGTCTAAAAATAATGCCAAATAATATGACATCTAATTCCCTTGTCGTCTTGTTGTGGAATGCTAATGGTATTTCACAACATTTCAATGAGCTAGAATATGTGCTACATGAGAAAAGAATAGACATCGCCCTCATTTCGGAGTCTCACTTGACTTCACGTTCTCGTTTTTACGTTCCCGGTTACATCGTTTACCGGACTGATCACCCGGCCGACCGGAGCCAAGGGGGCACGGCAATTATCATCAAGGCGACTTTAAAACATGACTTCCTTTTCACTGAACCTCCAACAAATTTTCTTCAGGCAACTGTACTTTCTTTATACCTAAACCAGTTAAAATTTAATGTAGCATCAGTTTATTGTCCGCCACGATTTCGAGTAACTGAGGAGGTGTTTCAAAATTTTTTCGATGAGTTGGGACCAGCATTTATTGCAGGTGGTGATTATAATGCGAAGAACACTCAGTGGGGATGTAGAGTCAATACACCACGAGGCAGGCAACTGCTAAATGTAGTTGACTACAATCGATTTGAAGTAATAACGCCCAGGATGCCGACATATTGGCCTTCTGCCGTCACAAAGCTACCTGATATACTAGATATATTTATAACACGAGGTATAAGTCGACTTCACCATGCGGTTGAAAATTTAGACGATTTTAGATCCGACCATTCTCCGGTTCTGTTAACTATAAGTGCTACTCCTCTTTATAAACAGCAACTACCATCGCTAACGCCAACCGGTAAGATGGATTGGGTCAAATTTCAAAATCTTGTAAATAACAATTTAAATGTTCACGTCCCTTTAAAAACTGCTCACGATTTAGAATGCGCCATAGACGATTTTACCTCTATCATTCAATCTGCTGCATGGGATTCTGCAATAACTGTTTCAAAAAATGAACGCAATGGACCTCATTATCCCAGATCCATACGGGAATTAATTACTCAAAAACGGGCAGCACGTCGTCGATGGCATCGTACAAGACTTCCGGACGATAAATCTACTGTCAATCGGCTATCCAACAGACTTAAAAAGGAAATCTGGGCAGTTAAACTCGACCGCTTTGAAAGCCGCTTGAATTCCCTGGACACAGAAGATGGTTCGTTATGGAGAGCAACAAAGCGACTTCTAAAGCAAGTTCCAGTTTCGACTCCTCTTCGGCGTGAGAACCAAACCTGGGCCAAGTCTGACCAAGAAAAAGCTGATTTATTTGGAGAACATCTCAGCAACGTATTTAAACCTCATGTGCAAACAGGAGACATTGAGTTTGACAGGGATGTACAGGAATTCGTAACGTGCCCAACTACGCTATCGTTGCCGCCTAAACCTGTGAGTTTAAACGAGGTCAAGAGTATTATTAAACGTCTTCCATTGCACAAGTCACCAGGTCTGGATTTGATAACTGCAGAGATATTAAAGGAGTTACCAGAAAGAGGGATAATTTTTATACGAAACATATTTAATGCTATTCTCAGAACTGCGCATTTTCCTTTACAATGGAAATTGTCAACTATTGTTTTATTTCAGAAGCCGGAAAAACCATCTCACTGTGTAAGCTCTTACCGGCCCATTAGCCTTCTTTCAGTCGTGTCTAAACTTTTTGAACGAATTTTGTTAGATCGACTTTCGCCGATAATTGAAGCTACAACTCCAAATTATCAGTTTGGATTCAGAAGGCAGCATTCAGCAACTCATCAGCTGCACAGAGTGGTTGATTTAATTTCTGTAGGGTTAGAACAAAAATTATACACATCGGCTGTATTTCTGGATATTAGTTCGGCGTTCGATAAGGTTTGGCATCCCGGGCTTTTGTATAAATTAAAATCTATTTTTTCTGATACATATTATGGAATTCTGAGATCATTTTTAGAGGATAGATATTTTGTTGTGCGCCAAGGTTTGGAATATTCTAATATCTGGCATATCGAAGCAGGAGTTCCTCAAGGGTCCATATTATCTCCTGCTTTGTACTCCATATTTACGTCTGACTTCCCGGAAAATGACTTCACGACAGTAGCAGCGTACGCAGATGATACCGTTCTGTTATGCAGCAGTGAATCTCCAGAAGAAACTTCGATGAACATCCAAAATCACTTGTATGAGGTATCTACATGGCTCAAAAACTGGAGAATGAAAGTTAACCCGCTGAAATCTGTGCAAGTGACTTTTACTTTAGGAAGAAGAACTTGTCCAACTGTTTACCTGGATAACAATGAGATACCGCAAGAAAATAAAGTTCGATATCTGGGCCTCCATTTAGACCGTAGACTGACTTGGGGATATCATATCAAAACAAAACGTTTGCAACTAAATAACCGTACAAAATTACTTTCAAAATTCATCAACAGAAAATCAACTCTATCATTAAAATTTAAATTATTAACATACAAAGCCTATTTACGACCGATATGGAATTACGGTATTGAAATTTTTGGGACCGCAAAGAAAACTCACATTCAAAAAATTCAAACTCATCAGTCAAAAATACTTCGGATGATAACGAACGCCCCATATTACGTAACAAATTTAACATTGCATTCCGATTTGAAAATCCCTTTTGTAACAGAAACTGCTAAAATAAAATATTCCAAATTTAACAGAAAATTAACAGATCACATCAATCCCCTAATACAGCAAATGTCAAGACGAAACTTACCACACCGACGCCTACGAAGAAAATGGAGTAGAGATCTATTGATATAATTGTTCTATATTTTTATTAACTTATTTCTTGAAATCCACTATACTTTTGAATTATCCACTGGGATGTATTCTTTAAAAAAATATTTCTGTTTATTTATCAAGTCATTTGTTTTTTTCAAAATTTAGTTAAGCTTTTGGATGGTTATACTGTACTGTATAGTTTCTAAATAAAATTAACGTTAAAAAAAACAAAAAAAAGTTCATACGATGTTTCGTTCTTGAGATATTCTGTTCACATACGCGCGCGCACGCACGCACACACACACAGACCAATCGCTAAAAACATGTTTTTTGGGTTCAGGGGGTCTGAAAACGTGTAGATTCGGTGAAAACTCGATTTTGAAAAATCGACATGAAAACAATAAACCTACTTTCCTTCCTATATATTCATATATAGGCAAGAGAAAGTAAAAATGTGTAGAATAACTTATCTCAACTTTACATAATCATGAATGCTTGCTTCCCATAAAACCTTAAATTTTCTAAGCACTGTACAAAAGTAACAACAAAACAACACGGTTGCGTATGCTGGAATGAATCCTTACCACATTCGTGTAACTCAGGAAGCAAATGGTCGCTGCGCGCTAATTTCAAAATGTGGATAGCCTACTTACCAGAGAGCATCTATAAAACCATAAAATGCCAATAGAGTTAAACTGCATAACTTATTCTTTAAAAAATCGACCTTATTACCAGTGGTAAGTATACTTACCAAAGACCTATAAAGTCCTGTAGTCGTTTTAAATGTTTAATAGTTTTAGGAACATTGTACCATTATTATAATCTATGAATATTTAATAAATACAGTACTGTACGCATAACAAATTTAAGTTCCTTTAAAATAGTTGGTTATGGCTGTATGCTTCTTCTTCTTTTCAAACTCCTTGTGGACTTCTTCGTATGGTGCCATCAGCTCCTGAGTCCTCTTTTGAATTGAAAGGCCCTTTCCAGGACTGGATCCGTCTCCAGCGTATGGTCAGCCAATGCGTTGCCATGTTGAGGATCTCGTTGATGGTTTGTGAACGAATGCTTGGCTTCGTTTCAGGATCAAACAAACAAAGAACTGTGCGTACGTACGAAAAAGTTAGACTGACACATGGAGGAAAACGTACAGAGAAATTACAGTATGGTGCATAGGCGTACGTATGGTGGTGAGAGTGGGGTGTTACTGGCAAGGCCCGGTCAGCGAGAACAGAATAAAGATCTTTATTCTGTTCTCGCTGGGCCCGGTACCCGGTGATTGGCTCACTACGTACAGTACGCGGAAATCTAGCTTGGCTCATGGCGGCCTTGTCGCCATACTAGTGTGTGACTCAACATGATACATATGCTAAAACATTTATTCAAACACATGTTTTCAGAATTGTTTGACTTCCCAACCAAGTACGGTGTACAAAAGGTGAGAAAACGTACGTATTTTAAGTTTTAGGCCCACGGACAAAGTCCGCGGATAACTGAAACCCGCGAAAGCTAAACCCGCGGATACCAAAGGATTACTGTATTTATATTTTCTACGTCTTTTATTGAAGGTGTAGACCTCTCCGAACAGCGATCTAGCAACACCTTCCTCTTCTTCTCCGACAAATTTTCGTTAGATTGTACAACGGAGTTTACAATATCTTCGTCGATCATGAATTTGGGCAATGGGTGTTTGAATGTCTTCTTGAACCCACTCATTGAGCTCAGTTGAACACAATTCTTGCCCAGTTGAATTTTACTGTTCCAAAGCGTGTCCGTAGGCGAAAATATGAACATTTCCTGTTTCAGTGTCTTCTGTATTACTCTGTGACAATATCGACCAACAATTTTTATTTAACCCACCGGGTTAGTCTAGAGGTAAAGTTGTCGCCAAAATCAGCTGTTTAACAGCCGATTTTCGGGGACGAAGGTTCCTGGTTCAAATCCTAGTAAAAGTAGTTACTTTTATACGGGTTTGAATGCTAGACAGTGGTTACCGGTGTACTTTGATGGTTGGGGTTCAATTAACCATACTCTCTCAGGAATGGTCGACCTGAGTCTGTACAAGACTACACCTCATTTACACGTTATACACATCATCCCCATCTCATTGGGTCATAAGGTTGTTTGTTGTTCTAAATTGAACAGATTGCAACGTACACAAATTAGGAATTACAAAAAAAAATGTATTTGTCGTAGAGCTTAGGGCTACATTACTCAATGCTGTTCGAGCGTTTGTATACAACACTTTTTTAATAGCACAGTTTTAAAAAATTCTGTCATGAAATTCCGAGTTAACGATAGCGGTTAGTAGCTCTTGTCAGTAATAAGCTTTAAATTCCCGAATAACTCCTCGGTTCGATCAAAGATGTTGTGTTCTTGGGTAAAAACATCGCGAGTATTTTCTCATCGTTAGATTTCAGCAAGTCAGCAGACGGGTGAGCAGGCCAATTGTCAAAAAGAAATAAAGCTTTTTCTTTAATTTTCGAAATCGTAAATAATTTTTGACCCAAGGCACTAATAATTCTTCGTGAATCGTATTGTTTCTAATCGTATTGTTTCGTGAATCGTATCTATTTCAAAGGATATATGGTAGGTTTATATCCAATACAGAAGTAGGATGACTACAATGCTTTTCACGGTTGATGAGCTCTGCTGTTCCACGCGTTTAGACCAATCAGAATGTTTGCCAGCGTTGTCAGATTGTACGAATGTATCAGCTTGACAAACATTACGCGCGCTTATGTATAAGAGCCGCAGTAGTTGGACTCGTGTCTTGCATCTTGTACTGAACACATCGATTATACAGCATGTTTACATCCAATACTTTATAATACAGGATGATTCATAAAGATATGCAGAAACTTTGGGACCTCATTGTACATGTAAAAATAATGAAAAAAGTTTATATAAACATGGGTCCGGAAATGCTTGGTTACTGAGTTACGGCTAGCAAAGGATTTTTCCCGGATTTCAGCTTACCAGGTGAAATGAGGTCTTCCTGAAATTCCGATAAGGTAGATTAAGGGGCGAATTCAATCGTTTCTTAAGGGTTTTTTACCTGATAAATTGAATAAAACAGGTCCCAGTTTTTAAGAAAACCAGTGAGAAATGCAAAAAATGGAGTGACAAAAACACATTTTTTCATCTTTGGGCAACAATAACTTTGTTATTTCACCAAGAAACAGATAAAACTTTTGAATAAACCTTGTAGAAAATTTTATTCTCAACAAAACGGTGTAAATAAAGGACACAGAAAGCAAACAGATGTTTGATTAGATGAATTTTTATTCATAACAGTACAAAGTAAAATTAACCGGAAAAACATTAATTTAAACCTATTCAACCAAATTACAGTAAATTTTCAAAAGTGTCTCCGCCGATTTCAATGCATTTTCTGCTCGTTTAAGGACAGCTCTAGTTGCTTTCCGTAGTTCAACAGGGCTTTCCTTTAATGGTGTAAAAGCTTCATTAATACGTCTAAGTATTTATTTTATTTTAATAAATAATTTTTCTTTCCATATTTTGCATTTGTCACTGGTTTTCTCAAAAACTAGTTAAGTTACAGTTCTGGGACCGGTTTTATTCAATTTATCAGTTCAAAAACCATAATAAATGATTAAATTCGCCCCTTAATCTACCTTACCAGAATTTCAGGAAGACCTCATTTCACCTGGTAAGCTGAAATCCGGGCAAAATCTTTCGCTAGCCGTAACTCGCTAACGATGCATTTCCGGACCCATGTTTATAAAAACTTTTTTCATTATTTTTACATGTACAGTACAATGAGCTCCCAAAGTTTCTGCACATCTTCGTGAATCACTCTGTATAATCAGCTGGTTGTATGTTCATAGGTTATAATTTGCTGTTGAAAAACCAAAAATATGGCTGACGAAATATTTATAACAGGGCTACGAGAGCAAGTATTGGGAACGTTGCTAGCAAGTCATTGGCTAGCTATAAAGCGGGTAGGGGGCAATGCGTACGTTCAGAGCTCATCAGCTTTGAAAAATAGTACAGCATTTTATCATCCTATTTTATTTAGATACAGTTTTTTTTTGGGGGGGGACAGGTTATAATCAGCGTTATATCCGTATCCGCGGTAAATCAAACCTCGTTATAGCGAGGCAGTACTGAAATAATAATAATTTTAGTGTTTAAAGAACCCACTTTATAATTTAATTTATACATAATACTAGCAACCCCCGTTCGCTTCGCTTCACAGCAGCTAATGTAGGCCTCATTAAATTATTTTAAAACCTCTCTATATACAATATTTGTGGGTTTGTTGCCCTGTGGCAACAAAATAAATTGTTTTTCTGCACTTCCAGCTCTAGAAAGTTCGACATAAAGTTGTCCATGAGTGAAGGAAGCACTCTTGTCTCAAATCGATGCCCACCGATTTAAATGTTTGTCCCTGCGATTTAACAGAATTGAATAGAATGCATAGAAGAATACCGACGGAAAAGAAAGAGACAGTTGATATTATGTGGCTGAGATAACAGACAGTAATAGGTGGGTGCAGTACGCAGGGTAACTGGAAATATAAATATGACTCATTCACTTCCTGTCGAATGAAAACAAATACGTATTGTTCCGAATACAAGCCGCAGTTTTTCCCTAAAAATCGGTTCCATAATTTAACCTGCGGCTGTGCCAATGCCGGCCGCATTGGCACAGTTGGTAACGTGCTCGCCTCTCATCATGCGGTCTTGGGTTCGAATCCCATTCAGGCACGGCATCTTTTCATACGTTACAAAAAAATCATTTCATCCTTCACCGTCTGCATTAGCAGTAATTGCAGAACAGTCGGACATTAAACCAAAAAAAAAATTTAACCTGCGGCTTGCATTCGCGCTTTAATAATAATAATAATAATCGTTTCTTATTAAGCATAAGTAGGTATGAATAGAGAGAGATTGGGGAGGGGAGAGGGAGGGAGAGGGGGAGAGATACATAGAGATAGAAAGATAGGAAGGGAGAGAGAGAGACGCACTCCTTACGTAGTGCGTGTACAGTCATTTTGATCAGTTTGGTGTTACAGTATAGTGTTTGGTAGCAGTTTTCTTATATTTCATTTTGTTTTTTATCCGATCATTTGTTTTTTGTTGTATTTTGTACTTCGCCATGAGTGATGTTATAGGTTAAGGGTATACAAGTACCCAAAAAGTAGCGCAGGACTTGCGATACCAATTTCGAATTATTGGTATCGCAAGTCCTGCGGCTACTTTTTGAGTAAAAACGCGGAAAAGACATCCACCAAAGAAGCCGGAAGAAAACACAAATAATGTAGATGAATCCTTGTGTTCGGTATTGAACAAAAAATAAACAAAAACTTCTAAATGCTAATTAAGTAGTAAGTGTATTTGTTTGTACGGTATTTTCTTCTTAAAAAATAAAATAATTTCAAAAACATACAAGTACTGTACTTGAAATTTATTTCCTAGTTTTGATCATAATTTATCTGATGCGGCTTAAATTCGGGTGCGGCTTGTTTTCGGAACAATACGGTATATGAAAAATACAGTACAAAAATAAAAATTTTGAATAATTCCGAATTTTTAATGTTTTTGGAATCGAATGTTATTCTTCATGTTTTTCTATGAAATAGAAAAGTTTAATCGTGTTTGTAGCCCAAAAAATACTCCACCCAGAGGACTTTGAAAAAGTAAATGTGCTATGCACCCGATGGACTAAAACATGGGACATCGTCACAGTTTAAGTTGCTTAACTCACTTAATTAAAGTTACTTAAAGTTGCAAAATAGCCTATATTGATAAGGAAGCTCTAAACTATGCAACAATGAATTTTGTTTTTAATGAGTTCAGTAGTTTGTGAGATTACCTCATACAAACAAACAAACAGACATTTCTTCTTTATTATATTAGTATAGATTTACACATTGGCAATAGAAAGTCGTGAGTTTTTCACACCAGATTTTTATTAGTGAAATTTATAAAAAAAAAAATTCCCTTGTTACGTGTTTGAAAATGATAGGTTATTTAATCTTAGGTATAACCATGAAATCGATTTTAAGAACAGGAAATTCAGGTAATCATTGTCTGAGGATAACACCAGGTGTGTGTGATCATGAATAAAGATCTAATAAAACAGGTTAAAGTAATTATTATTGGATGCAATTCAATGAGAAAGAATTTCTATTTAATTGACGTAGACAACTTTAATTATATATAATTACTCGGTAATATATACAAACTAAATCAGACAAAACAATATTAATATTATTATTTTAATAAAATAAAATGATTGAACCATTTTCCTTGAAAATAATCATTAAAAAAAATACAATGTTAAAAACGATGTTAGGTAATTATGTAGACATAATATTAACACACAATTTATGGGCGCGCGTTTGTAAGTGTTTCACGCATGAACATTCACATTCACCGAGTTCATTTGACGCGATATTCTTTTACAGTAGATTTAATAAAACAAACTTTATGACAAGTCATTAGCGGAATATAGATTGTCTAAAAAGGTACTAAGTTAAAATTTTGCCGTGTTCAGATATTTTTCTTGTCGCCGACGACACGTGGCGAAACCTTGCTTGTTAGTTTGTTGACCCTGAAAAGGGCCGTTATTTGTGGTCGGAAGCGGCGAGCCAGCGTGTTGAAAGCGGAGCCCGAAAAGTGATGGCTCGGCTACCGGGTTCAGGCCTAGCCTTCCCTCAGCGGCAGTTGGGTTCCCACTGCAGCGTGATAGTGGTGGCCCCTAGAGCCCCGCAGTGTCGGGTGGCGTAGGCCGTCTGCCGATAGCGCTGCCGAGGCGGTTCTCTCCGGTTCGGCGAAGGCTGGCCGGTGCGGGAGTGTGCATCCGTCACCGGTAGCTTAGGCCAGGGATGATGGGTCCGGTCTCGGCTGGGCTCTTCTTCTTCAGTCGGGAGCTCTTCTTTCTTGTTCTTCTCCAGTTGAGAATTGATTGGAGAGTGTGCCTCGCGAATCAAATCCATGTTGAGTGGGCTAAGAAGCCCTATGTTGGCGACATCGTGTTAAGGAACACCTGGTCGCTCGTTGAATATAATTACAGAAACAATGCAACTCGGGAAATTCAGGTGAATTGTATAGGTGAAAGTAATTGGATTCGGGATTTGCGTGGGGAAGGGAGCATGGCGTCTAAGAAGTTATGGGATAAGTGTGTGGGGTGAAAGTTTCTTATTAGGGTGATAATTTGTGTGGGTTGGAATGAGTTAATTTGAGGTAGAGGTGAATATAAGAGGGTGGCGGAAAGTTTGGAAATGGCGGCTCTTTTCATTTTTGTTGATTTTTATAGTTTTTAGTTGGCCTTTTTTTAGAAAGAAATATTAGGGGTTAGAGGAAATCGTGAAACGGTAGAGTCAAATAGTATTTTGGTGGGTGTGGCGTTTCGTATAGTTGTCGGACGATGTCGAGACTGGAGGTCTTTCCAGCGTCGTATAGTTTGTGCCTCGCGGGCCGTTGCTGTGGTTTAAATCCCCCTTTAGGTGAGTCCACTTCAAGGTCAAGGAGAGGCTCTGCTGGCTCTACGCGTCTGCAGGCGTTAATATTGGCAGGGCAGTCGGCGACACTCCGTAATATTCAGCCCTAGCGTCTGTAATTTTTGTCCTTTCTGAAGAAAACTCAATATTAAAGTTTCTCAGACCAGATTGGTCCATTGGTAGGTAGGCTACATATTATTTCCGCAACTGGCAAAAAAGCTCTTTATCAGTGTCACCATGGCACCTAAATTATAATTTTCATTTTCTCTTCTTCTTCTTCTTCTTCACTACAGGGTTTAGGCGAATCGCCTGTTCCGGTCTCAAAGTTTTTTTAATATATTTTTTATATTTTATATATTTACTTTTAATATTTTTTTAATTTTCATTTTGGTAACCAAAAAATTTAATTTGCTATCTTTGCGCGTAAAAAATTCGGCGTGAAAAACTCACACCACTTTCTCTTGCCAATGTTTTTGTTTACCTCGTATACGGCCGATTTTAGATCACGTGAGGTGATTTTAGACGTTTGTAGAAGCTCTTTTTGCAGTGCACATTCTCAGTATCCAATCACTGCAGGCTTTTGTCGTTTCTTCTTTATATTCCCGGTGTTCTATTTTTTCTTTTATTATTCGTAATGAATGGTAGTAATTGGGTTGTTTTAATTCAACATTGATTTGACCATTCACGGTCGCGCATGTATTAAGTTTAATTGTGTATCAACTTTTTAATCATACTGTAGATAAAATACAATCATTATTTAAATATTTTTAACACCAGTACATACTAACACTAGAACAACTCTTTACATATTGTCAGACATGTGCTGTGTTAGCTAAATAACCTAAACTACTCATACTATATCCTATATATACAACCAGTCACTTAGTTTCATAGTTCCATTTCAGTTTACGTCTAGTCATAATGCTATACACCAACAAATTCGCACTAAAAGAATAACTTTACTATGTTAAAATAATGTGATTTTTTTCATAAATTTAAATATTCAAACAGAATGATAATTATCTCGTTAAATTTTGTGTTTGTTTTACTCTTAAATAATTTTGAAATTCATTGAAAATTAACTTAAATTTAATATTTAAATAAATACCTCTACACTATTCGTTAACCTTGACAACCTTGTGGTTTTTTTATGCTTTGTTAATATTTCAATAAAAAAGTAATGAAGTTAATTACGGATTCGTTGCGAATTTCTGTGAAGTGTTTGTTTTATCAATGAAAAAAAAGTTGTTTTTGGAGGGGATAATTTTTTGCATAAAAAATTAATGTATATATTTGTGTAAAATGGAACTCTTATGTATTCGTTGGTTTTTTGTGTTGAATAGACATTGCAAGAATCTAATAATGGCTGTTGGATTTACAATCGTCGCTGTTTTATGGTAAGTAGTCATTAATTTTACATGTCTATTTAGGTTATAGTTTCATATGTAAGCCTAGAATATTTTCATTATAATTAGTTTTTACTTTTTGGCCGTTGACGTTATGGTTACCGCAACTATTTTTTTACACCGGGGTCCCGAGTTCGATTCCCGGTCAGGTCTGGCATTTTTTCATCGCTCATCTTCATCTATCATCCTTCTTACATTCTTCATTAGCAGTAAAAAGAGCATTGCAAAAGAGTCGGGCGCAAAAAAAATCTTCCACGACAGGTAGGCAAACATATCTGTTCCGGTCCACATCGATCAGAAAACCGATTGACTATCTCCTCGATGACTTATCTTCACCTTTTGTTTGGTTCCAGCAACCGAAGTTCCCGCCGTTTTTTACTTTCTCTTGCCTAAACGAATATAGGAAGGAAGGTATTGTTTTCATGTCGATTTTTCGAAATCTACACGTTTTCAGACCCCATGAACCCAAAAAAAAAATGTTTTTAGCATCTATTAGTCTATGTGTGCACTGAGTGGAAAAGTATGCTCATCAGAATGCTAAGCCCCCTGAAAAGCATTTACATTCCACCCTGCAAATGACACCTTCATATTTTCATTCACCGCAGGATCTGACTGCCAAATAAAACTCATTTCTCTTAGAGGAATTAACTCTGACTAGTGTCTTTTACACACTCTTCTGTTGTTAAATGCTTCAGTCAGATAATTGGTTAACCATGTGATAAGAAACACAACTATTTATGTAGCCGTGGAACTAACAGATCGAAGGTAAATAATTTAACACTCCACCTTCCTGTTATGAGCAAACATTATACATATCATCCTCAGCTGATTGAGTCATGAGATTGCTTATTGTTCTAAAATAAACAGATAGCAACATACACATATTAGGAATCGAAAAAAATTATTTGTTAATAATCCTTTCTTCATAAACTTCTTTCGTCTTCCATGAGTTGTTAAAACAAAAGAAATTTATTTATACACATCTCTTCTTTGAAAATCTTAAACAACTCTGTTTAGGTTTTGCTTGACTGATTTTTATAAAAATGGAAAATATTTGTCAAATGAAACAATTTTGTAAAATTCACGCGTTACAACTGAACCGAAAGGTGTGAGGAGAAATTACCTCAAGGATGGAATATCGTACGAAATTAAAACTCGAAACTAAACTTGCTACCATAAGGGAAATCGATACGAATATTTTTATTCAAATCGGTCAACCGGAAGTAGTAGTTTATTCGTGTATTTCCTTTCAAAAACAAGGCTGCTACGATTTTATTTCAAATTGCCTTTTTATTACACTTTTAACGCCATGCAAGATAGGTTTTGCCCATAACAAGCAGGTGGAGTGTTAAATTAATTGCACTCGATCTGTTGGTTCCAGGACTACAAAAAATAGTTCTGTTTCTTATCATACAGTCAGCCAATTATGACTGACTATTTAAGAACAAAAGAGACTCTGGTCGGTGCCCCTATGTAGACAACTGGTACTCAAGTATACCACTCGCCGAATAACTGGTTGATAAAGAGACGTGTCATCGATATATAAATGTAGTTTTATTGAAAAATAACCCAACGTAAATTATTTATAAAATACATATAATAGAAATACAAGTAAAATTTCAGTGAGAGAAATTTGATATTTTTACTTTTGAGTAGGTACCTGATCAGTCTCTCACCTAAAAAACAGCGCCAAAACAATTTCAGCCTTACAATACGCTGGGCTTGAAAGAAAATTAAGTAAAAAAAGCAAAGGAACCATAAAACAGAAATGGGTTTTTTGAGCAAAATTGCAAAAATTTCCTTGGGAGTCAACGTGTTAATAAACATTCTTACCGCTAAACATGATGTGAATACCACTTCAATTAACGTTACTTGGTAAGTACACTTACCAGGACTTGGCAAAAAAAAAAGAAATATTTCACTGTTCTGGCACTAAAAATACATTATGCAAGTCCCTGTAAAGCAAAATTTAATAATTTATGACATATATTATATTTTTCCCCCGTAGTAGCCCTACTGTCCTTAAAAGGACAGTCTATAATGAAATTCATTACTTACAGAGGAGATAACTCTGATAAGTGTCTTTTACACTTCTACCTCTTCTGTTCTTAAACGATTCAGTCATTTAATTGGCTGACCTTGTGATGAGAAACAGAACTATTTATTTTACATAACCTCGGCAATTAATTTAATAAAAATCTATTGTATGAGACGACGCGTCTCATGGCTGGTGGCAATTTCAAAAATCTGGTGTAAAACGCTCACACAACTTTTTCTTACCATTGCAAATAATGAACAATATAACCTAACATTGTTGTTTAGGTCATCAGCCTGTAGGCTAGTTATAACCTGTAGAGGTTTTACTAAGTAAAACGAGGAGTGAGGTGGTTTACGATTGCCACAACTCACTGAGTGGAAAAGTACGCTTATCAGCATGCCGGGCCCCCTGAAAAGCACATATTATTTTCAACTCTGCAAATGACACCTTCACTTCATTTACCACAGGGTCTGGCTGTAGTCTATAATGAAATTCATTACTTACAGAGGAGATAACTCTGATAAGTGTCTTTTACACCTCTACCTCTTCTGTTCTTAAACGATTCAGTCATTTAATTGGCTGACCTTGTGATGAGAAACAGAACTATTTATTTTAGGCCCGCAAGGAACAGATTGAGTGTAAATAATTTTGACACTCCTCCTGTCAGTTATGGGCATAACCTAAAATTAGTAATAAAATATTAGAAATAAACAAAAAACTAACCTTAATAAACATAACCTAATTTTAA
Organism: Catonia carolina; assembly: GCA_035578175.1. NCBI lineage: Eukaryota > Metazoa > Arthropoda > Insecta > Hemiptera > Achilidae > Catonia > Catonia carolina. The sequence continues at coordinate 11,063,164 of JAQMRL010000004.1, forward strand.
TCATGAGTGAAAGATGCAAAATGAAAATCAACCTCAGTTTGGCTTAAAAATACGGAAAATCTCTCTTTCACGCTAAACTAGGCTCTGTACATAAAAATGCTCTAAATAAAAGTTGTAGATCTTGGCTGAAATCGTAAAAAATTTAGTTTTTTACATATTATTTTTTCGTGAAAAAAAACAGAAAACCGCTAATTACCACTCAACTAAGCGTTATACAAAAAATATGTTCGAAATCAAAGTTGTAGCATTTTAAATTATCTACAACTTTTATTTTATACGTTTTTGCGCTAAAATGCATAGGGTATTAAAGCCGCAATCTTAAAAAAATAATTTTTTTACGTAAAAATAGCCTCTCCAAGAAGTCAGCAGACATGACGCCTACCATATCTTGTAAAGCATAAAAATATAGTAAACGAGGCGATTTTTAAAAAATTCGTAGGAGCCGTTTTTTGAGAAAATCGCAAAAATGTGAAAAATTACACGAATAAACTACTACTTCTGGTTGATCGATTTTAATGAAAATGTTCTTATCGGGTCCTAAGTTTCAAGTTTCACACACACACACACACACACACACCAATCGCTAAAAACATGTTTTTGGGTTCAGGGGTTCTAAAAACGTGTAGATCCGGTGAAAACTCGATTTCGAACAATCGACATGAAAACAATTCTTCTTTTCTATATATTCATATAGGCAAGAGAAAGTAAAAAAGGTTACCTCTGAGTTATGGCACAAGCCATTAGTGATTTCTGCATCTACTCTTCAAGAAGAATCGAACGACACTATTCTTGTTTACAAAATCGACTTTGATTTCTTGAGATCGGTTTTAGGCCACCTCGGGTTGAATATTGGAACTTCAAATTTAATTCAGGCCCACTAACTTTTTGTGTAGATTACAAATCCGTAAACCGTTTGTTGTTACCTCTCTTGTGTTTTAAGACTTTGATTTATTGACTTCCGGTTTCGGGCCACTTTCGGTCAAAACTGGAACTTCAAACTAAATCTAGACCCTCTAATTTTTTCTGTAGATAACGAATCCGAAAACCATTTGTTGATATTTTTTGTAGTTTCTGACATCTGATCGTGACGGACGGACGGACTAAGGGAAATGTTAAATGGCAATATTTAAAAAAAATGTCACCAGTAACACACATTATGGTAAACAACACTATATTCAGCACTTAAATTAGGTAAATTTAATTAACTTAACTACTTGAAATAATTTTAAATAAATGGTACGTTTTTTTAAATAAAACTCATTATATGTGTAAAAATTTGTCAAGTTCAAGTAGGTTAAAAATACTTTTATCATTTTAATTTTTAAAACACACACATACACACATTGACGGATATGTCTTATCGGTACGATAAAATATACTTAATGACTGGTTTATTTCTTATCAGTACTTGACACGGAACGCTAAAAAACTTGTATCGGATATTTTGTATTTAAATGCACTAAAAATTTAAGTATTTGCGTATTTTTATGTCTTTATTGAAAATTAAAATACAAATATTAATAAAACTTTGTTGATTTTCTTACTACTTTCTCTTGCTCTATGTAAGTATACTCCTGTAGGGAAGGAAAGTGTTGTTTTCATGTCGACTTTTCGAAACCGAGTTTTCACGGATTTACACGTTTTCCAGGATCCCCTGAACCCAAAAACAAATTTTTAGCGATGGCCTGTGTGGGTTTTTGAAAAAAAATATTTCAACGGATTATTAAACAAAATTGAAACTTAAAACTTAGGTTAGATACCACTAGGACACCCGACACAAACATTTTATCAAAATGTTTTTTTTTTAAATCGGTCAATACATTCTTAATCTGCACGGTATTACATTCAAATTGAGAAAGTAAATCATCACTTTCTTAAGTAATAAATAATAGATAAAGTGGCTCTTATTTAGAAAGTAAGAGTGGAGCAATTAACTAATAAAAAAACAATTAATGATGAAGTAATAATAATAATAGTAAAACCAGGAATAAGTAAACTGACGTTTCAAGAGCGCATTAAATAACTCATGGGTAAATTTTTTTATAAAAACCTAAACAAAACTAAAATATTTTATAAATATTTTTAATGTTTTTATTCTTTCTTAATAAACAGAATAATTTCACTTTCTTCATTGATGTACAGGGTGTCACTAAAATATTTATTCGTTCATCATTGAGTCTACCAAGAATCGATACTCATGACTTTAAAATAAAAAATTCTGATGTGAAATATTCATATGGCTTTCTCTTCCCAATTTCAATATTGAAAAATATAATCTATATTTAATCGTGAGTAAATAATCTAAAATTATAAAACGCGACCTTTTTTTATCTGAGGCAGCGAGAAAAACACATGTTCACTCCCTCACGATGGAGGAAGAAGTGTTGGACTCAATTGAGGCGTCCTCGTCCAGCCCCAAGGAGGCCGCAACCGCCTACCAACCAAAAACCCGCCGCCTGGCCACTTGATCCGACATCAGCAAACAACCCTCCACCTCCCTCGGAACTGTTTATATAGTACTACAAGGGAAATGTCGGGTTAAAAAATTTACATACTGTCAGCGGGGGGTGGAAGGGAACCGTAGCCTAATTCCCCCCTCGCTCTCACTGACCAACACTCACTCTCTCACTTTCATTCATCTCTTTCATCACCAGCTCAGGAAATTAGTGTGCCTACCTTACCTACTGAGAACGGGACAGGATTGATTTACTGTGGGAGAGGGCGATCCCGCTGATCTCCAGATGTCTCCTCCCTCCGCAGTCTCCCGACCACCCTCTCCGCAAACTGAGCGACCAATATCCAGCTCTCCTCATCCCACAGCATCGTTGCCCCTACTCTCTCTGGGATCCACTGTGCAACGCCTATCTTCTCAGATGTCTTCCTTCTGTCGAGACAAAAATAGGGACATATTTCAAAAAAAAAAAGGTAACCTAATTTTAATCATGGGTGAATTAGTTTAAACAACCTCTGTAGAAATTAAAAATTCGGAAAATTATCACTAATTGGCGCTAAACTAAGCGCCATAGAAAATAATGTTTATAATTAAGGTTGTAGGTTTATATTATATTCCTGCAACTTTAATTATATACACTTTTGTCATAAAATGCAAAATTTTACAATAACATATAAAAATGTATAAATGGTATTATCAGCGATGTAAACCTTCTCTCTATATCATGACTATTACAGCAATGAGTTTATATATAAATTATTTTATCTATAAATCTCGAGGGAAAAAATTCATAGTGTAGTACTTGAGCGGGAAACATCAGTGCGCATGCGCGACTGCTTTGGTATCAGTTCGTCACCACAACATCGTATTACTTCACCCAGAGGACATCAGTGCATCGTGGAACCTTGTAGGTTAACAGTACGAATTTAACTTTTTGTTACCGTAAACAGAAATATCGGTTTCTCGAAAACGTGGTCGAACTATTCAAAAATGAACGAAATCTAATATGCAATGTAACAAATGTTGTTAAGTTGAAGCTAAAAAAAATACCTTTCCAAAAAATACCTGATAAAAATAAAAAACACCTAAAAACACCGAAAAAACACCTGATAAAAATAGGAAACGGCCAGAATATAGGAATGACTTATTGGACGGCTTTGACAGACATGCGGTTGTCGAAATTATGAAGGATGTTTATATAATAATAATAATTTATTTCCATTCAAACATAAGTACAATACGTTTCGTTACATATTTCAACAGAAATTACACAATTCAAAACCATACACAACAATTTAACAATTTGTAACAAATACATTATGATAAAATACACTTTACACATTGCATAGAATAGAAATTAGGTACCTCCTGTCCCGGAGAAGCCTGTATCGGAGGTTACCATCACTTACAAATAAACTTAAAAACGAAACGAGAAAAGACAAAATGACAATAAGTGCAAAAAACAAAACAAAAATACAGTAAATAATTTTGTGCCTACTTTAAAAGTTCTAAGAAAAATCAATATCAATGAGAAAGTGATGCCGACATGTGAAAAGTTATTACCGGTTTTAAAAGAAACGGTAAATTTTATTTGGAAACCTTATACGTTAAGAAAAATGTTAAAGAAAATAGGGTTTAAGTGAAAAAAGTGTCTATCACAACGAAGTTTATTAATGGAAAGGCAGCGTAAGGTTAACAAACGGTGAAATTGCATGGTGGTAAAATATAGTGACACTTATCGCTAAGTGCTACATTACAATCGTCATTACATTACAATCATTTAATTACAATCGCAATTACATTACAATAAGTGCTAATTACATTATTGTCCGTTTCGGGATCTAGGTCATTAAATAATTAATACACTAAAGTTTAAAATTACAGGTATTTATTACAACTAAAAGATTTACAAAATAAATAATAAACTAATTATAATGAAGTAATACTATAAATAACTTAAATAATTTACTTAGTACTACTTACAAACAATTATACAGAATGCACATACACAAAAATTATACACAATGCACATACACAATAAAACTGAATAACAATAGTTGACCAATACAATGCCCGGAACGTCGACCTCTTCTAACGTACCGATACCACACACAATAAACACTCGTCAAAGATCAAACAAATACTAACTCTCCGACCACACTTGGGGCTCTCTTTATATAGGTAAATCAGAGAGTTTCTGGAAAAACAGAGAGATTCGATGCAATAATAAATAATTACAAAAATCCTTTTTATGGCTACCAACCAACCGACTCTTTCACAAATAATTGTACAACAAAGACCCTACCTTATTATACACGGCCCTTTTTAAATATTTTTTTATAACTAACTCTATTGTTACTTTGTCACTCTATTATTTACTATTTAACATTTATGAATCTCTCGGTTCCAGAAACCTCTCGATACACATTCCTTTTCGATATCGTCACAATATAGTGTCTCACTGTTGAGGTGGCAGCACTGTCAGACTTTCTCGTGAATCATTATGTATCTATATAGAGCAAGATAAAGTAAAAATATTCTGACACTTATCTCTAAAGTTCTTTTCGGGATCTGGGTAAATTAAATTATTAACACACTGAAGTTTAAAATTACAAGTATTTACTACAAATTACGAACTACAATTAATTATGCTACTTAAATCTAAAAGTTAATTACAATATTACTACAGTTAAATTATTAACAATCAATAAAAAAAATAATTACAATAGATTGATAAATAAATTGTTGATAACAATAGATTGATAAAATAAATCCTACTTACAGAGTTATCAACAATTATAGGTGACTACAATATACGGTGGATCTCTTCGCGGGCGTACTCGTACACAGTATAACTCACCAACTGGAAAATGAAAACTCGTCGATGGCAAATCAAAGACTCACTTCAAAACAGCGTGCACCTTATATAGACGACGCTATGAAAGTCACGAGAAGGAGATTTCCGATATATATTTTTTTTTTTTTATGACCGCATAGGATCACTTTAGTCAGTCAATTAACCAAGTCTCTTCGATGGGATTGTTCGGGCCTTGCGGTCCTCCCAATACTTCTTCATACGTTCCGATCTTTGTGCCCTTTCAGGTGTTGAAAAAATTCGTGTTGTGAGTTTTCTTCTTGTAAGTGTAAAGCTGGTGTATTTGTTTTAGATTTTATTGTTTAATTTTTTCTTGTCTGTTGTATCATCCGGAGTAAAGCCAATCTCTCTCAGATCCTCTCTTATTTCCCTGATCCATCTGCATCCTGTTGTGGTGTTTTTGGAGTTGAGGTTGTACTCAACCAGCTGCTTTAGGAGCCTTGAGTCTTGCATCCTCATGATATGACCAAAGAATCCCAGTCTTCTCTTACGCATGGTGTCGGTAATGGGTTCAAGCTCCCTGTAAACAACTTCGTTGGGCACAATTCTCCACTGCCCATCTTTCTGATACTTTTTGTTGATGCAGGTTCTGCCAATTCTTCTTTCGATTTTTTGGAGTCGTTCCGTCCTCGATTGCTCATTCAGGTGGAAGAGTGTTTCAGATGCATACGTAGCCTCTGGTTTTACAACTGTGTTATAGTGTCTTAATTTTGCATTTATGGATAAACATCGTTTGATGTAGGTGTACCAGGTTAGCTTTTGTGCTCTAGTTAGTTTGTTTGTTCTAATTTGGATTGAAGGTTTCTCGTTTAGGTTCTGTGTTATTACTTCTCCGAGGTATAATAATAATAATAATAATAATATTACAAGTTTTTATAAAACGTAAAAACCCATTATAATTTAATAGTATTGAAAAAAATAAGGTCACAAAATTATAATATACAAAAAGAGACAAGTATCTAAATAGATACCCGACTTTTTTAGGTAGCCGTAAAACAATAGTCTACATAACCATTAAAATAAAAATTAAAAATTAATTAAAATAAAAAATATACATAACCATTTTTGCGTTATATTCTATTTCCTAAAAACCCTATTTATTATTTACTACTAACTACTTCTGCCCATAACACACAAGTGGAGTGTCAAATTATTTACACTCAATCTGTTCGTTGCAGGGCTAAAATAAATAGTTCTGTTTCTTATCACATGGGCAGCCAATTACATGACTCAATCATTTAAGAACAGAAGAGGTAGAGGTGTAAAAGACACTAATCAGAGATATCTCCTCTGAAAGTAATGAATTTCATTATACAGCCAGACTCTGTGGTGAATGAAGTGAAGGTGTCATTTGTAGAGTGGAAAATATGTGCTTTTCAGAGGGCCCGGCATGCTGATAAGCGTACTTTTCCACATAGTGAGGAAGGCAATTATAAACCACCTCACTCCTCGTAATACTTAGTAAAACCTCTACAGGTTCAAACCAGCCTTTCAGCTGATGACCTAAACAACCTAACTATTATTATTTAAATTAACACCTTTCAAATCTCGGTCCTTCTCGAGAATTCTGGAACACTCTTTCCTTTTAGATATTGTCACAATACAATTATTGTTGTTGTTGTTGTTTAGGTCAATAGCCGAAAGGCTGGTTTGAACCTCTAGAGGTTTTACTACGTAAAAATGAGGAGTGAGGTGGTTTACTATTATTGCCTTCCTCACTGAGTTGAAACACTATACTTATCAGCATGCCAGGCCCTCCGAAAAGTACCCACTTTCCACCCTGCAAATGACACCTTCACTTCATTCACCACATTGTCTGGCTCTATAGTGAAATTCATTACTCTCAGAGGAGGTAACTCTGATTAGTGTCTTTTACACCTCTACCTCGTCTGTTCTTAAATAGTTCAGTCATATAATTGGCTGACTATGTGATAAGAAACAGAACTATTTTTTGTAGCCCTTGGACCAACAGATCGAGTGCAATTAATTTAACACTCCACCTGCATTACTCTCAGAGGAGGTAACTCTGATTAGTGTCTTTTACACCTCTACCTCGTCTGTTCTTAAATACTTTCGTCATACAATTGGCTTACTAGTGATAAGAAACAGAACTATTTTTTGTAGCTCTTGGACCAACAGATCGAGTGCAATTAATTTAACACTCCACCTGCCCGTTATGGGCAAACAATATAAGTATGGAAATTATCACAATACTTTTGTCATACCCTATGCAACAAAAATTAATAACATTCATCCATCCATTAGAATAAATAGTTTTTAATTTTTTGTCACAAATTACTGAGAGCGTCTATTATAGTGAAAGTATCAGAGATATTAAAGTTGATAGTTTTTTTTTAAGTTCAACTAGATACGACAGTGGCTTTAAACGGTTGTAAATACAGTAGAAGTCTTACTAGAAGAGTAAATTATTACAATCACTTCAATGTTACAAACATTTTATAAATCTAATTAACATGGATCATGTTGTACAAGTAATCTTACAAGTAAAGAAAGAAATGTTATTTCTACAAGGAAAGTTCAGTCATAATATAAATATAAATATAAATTCTAACAGAAATATCTTGGAAAAGTATCATGTAGTTATGTTGTTTCTAGTTTACTTTTTTCCTTAGTACGAGTATATAAAATTATTTACAAAAAAAAACAAGAAAAATGAGAATGTCGTCGTACAGTACTTCAAACCGTTAAAATTATTTGTATGTACTATGAGTCGTTTTACTTTCTCGCGCGCTATCTAGAGAAAAAATCTGGTGTGAAATACTTAAACGACTTTCTCTTGCCAATGTAGGAATCAACAACTTTTTTTTATCTGTACACGTTGCAATCTGTTCAATTGAAGAACAATAAGCAACCCCATGACCCAATTTTTGTTTGTTTTACGTCTGACTGTTTTGCAATTGCTGCTAATACAAACGGTGAGAAGGATGATACATGAAGATGAGTGATGAAAAAATGCCAGACCTGACCGGGAATCAAACCCGGGACCCAATGAGATTTATGAACACAAGAGGTAGAGAGGTGTAAAAAGACACTAGTCACAGTTATCTCATCTGAGAGTAATGAATTTCATCATTATATAACCAGAACCTGTGGGGATTGTTGGGAAGGTGTCATTTGTAGGGTAGAAAGTAGAAGCTTTTCAGAAAGCCTGGCATCCTGATAAGCATACTTTTCCACAGTAAGGAAGCAAATGTTAAATCACCTCACTCCTCGTTTTACTCAGTAAAGCTTTTAGAGGTTCAAACCAGCCTTTTGGCTGATGACCTAAACAGCAAAAAACAAATTACAATGGTTTTTTTTTTTTTGCTTTTACGGCCTCATTGGACCACTTGAATCAAATTTAGAAATCCTTCATGGTTTGGTTTTAGGGTTCTTACGCTTTTCCTAAAAATTCTTCATTTTTTTAAAAATCTGATCTGTCTGATCTTAACTGTACAAATCAGTGACGCAGAGCTTGAGTTTTCTTGACGAATCTAGTGTCTTTATCTTTAAGTAACTTAAGCTGTTAAGATTTTTCTAAAAGATCTTGTTCTACAATGTTAAGTTCTTGCATATCTTGGTTTACTTCGGCCAAACACCTCGGGGGATTTTTTCACGAGTTATTTATAAAAATGAGTTGTTTAGTTACTCGATTGTCCGGTATTCTAAGTAAATTCCCGAAGAAAGAAATTAGTTTTTTGCCGCATGATGTCAGTTATTGGTTCAATTTAATAGTAGGCCTATTTTAACAAAAGTTTCAATTTAATAAATGAAAATTTTGTCTTTTGTTTGTTGCAGCATAACTTTAATACTGATATTGAAAGAAAATGAATATAATGCAGAAGCTCTGACGTCAAACACGACCTCAAATTCAACTTCAATTGTGACATTAGGTAACAAAACAGCCGGAGGAGATCTAATTGTAATCGACACTGACGCAGGCGTCGATGACGCAATAGCAATTTTGGCGTTGTTAAGTGACCCAAAATTAGGGCAATCTGTTGTGGGTATCACTTGCGTCAGGGGCAACACTGAAGTAAAAAATGTAGCAAAGAACGTTTTAAAAATACTTAAAATTGCTAACCGAATGGAGGTAAGATTTTTAACTTTATTATTTCTTTGTAAACGTATTACAAAAAGAACGTACTCATTTTTACTTTCTCTTGCCTATATGAATACATAGGAAGAAAAGTATTGTTTTCATGTCGATTTTTCGAAATCGAGTTTTCACCGAATCTACACGTTTTTAGACCCCCTGAACCCCAAAAACATGTTTTTAGCGATTGGTCTGTGTGTCCCTGTGTGTGTATACAAAATATCTCAAGAACGGAACATCGTACGAACTTGAAACTTAAAACTTAAGTTACATACCACTACCGGACCCGAAACAAACATTTTCATCAAAATCGGTCAACCGAAAGTAGTAGTTTATTCATGTAATTTTTCACTTTTTTGCGATTTTCTTAAAAATTGGTCCTACGATTTTTTTTAAAACCTCTTTATTTACTTAATTTTTTATGCTCTACAAGATAGGGTAGGCGCCATGTTTGCTGAAATTCTTGATGAGGCTGTTTTCACGTAAAAAAATTGTTTATTTAAGATCGCTGCTTTATTATGCATTTTACCGCAAAAATGTATATAATTAAGTTGTAAAGAATTTAAAATTCTACAACTATTAGTTCAAACATTTTTTTATATAAAGCTTAGTTTAGCGGTAATTAGCGATTTTCTGTTTTTTTTCTCACGAAAAGTGTAAAAAATCTATTTTTTTAAGATTTCGACTTTAGTATTTCGGCATTTTACGACAAAAGTATATAAGCCTATAATAAAATTTGTAGGAAATTAAAAGATCTACAACTTTTTTTTTGTACAGTGCCTAGTTTAGCGTGAAAAAGCGATTTTCTGTATTTTTAAGCCAAACTGAGGTTGATTTTCATTTTGCGTCTTTCATATATGATTAAAATTACGTTATGTTTATTGAGGTTAGTTTTTTGTTAATTTCTAATGTTTTATTACTAATTTTAGGTTTATTGTTAATTATTTGCATTGGCAAGAGAAAGTTGTGTGAGTGTTTTACACCAGATTTTTAAATGTTATGAATTTTTTTTTATCCCTAATATGTACGTTGCAATCTGTTTAATTTAAGAACAATAACCTTATGACTTGATCAGATGAGGATGATATGTATGACGTATAAGCGAGGTGTGTTTTGTACAGACCTATAAATTGTATTATATACACTTTTGTCGTATTAATTTGCGCACTAATTTCAAAATATTGATAGCCTATTTACCAGAAAACATCTATAAAACCATAAAATGCCAATAAGGTTCAACTGCATAGCTTATTCTTAAAAAACATCGACCTTATTGCCAGTGGTAAGTATACCTACCACAGACCTATAAAGGGTTAAGTCACCTCACCTGGTCTAAAATTTACCCTATACGGAAAAGAAATTATAACAAACAAAAAAATAAAATTTATATAAAATTTTCTTAGTCAAATAATTCTATCCATACTAATTAAATTTATTATCTTTTAAATAAATAAAATCTTATTGTGTATTGTAATTAAATTTAAATAAATAGATACCGGTGTATGTAGGATCAAGTAAAAACTTATTGGAAAATCCAGACCACGGCGATTACTTCGGCAAGGATGGAATGGGCGATGCTAACTACCCTGAGGAACAACCAAGAAGCATGCTGCAGAAAGAACAAGCGTCCATATTTCTTTCATCAGTTGTCAACAAATACCCAGGTTTGTTATATTATCTATATCTTGTGTTACTTTCCTTAAATAGTAAAAATAAAAATATTGAACAAGTGCCCATTTCCGATATCTTGGTTGCGACATCGCTTATGACATAGATACAGACATTGACTGCAAACTTAGTAAGTTCCAGTCGGTGTGTGGAACCATTCGACGAGCGCTCTCCAAGAAAACTAGGAAGGAGACGCGATTAAAATTTTATAAGGTGATGGCAATACCAACATTACTGTATGGTTCAGAAACATGGGTGAAGAGTCGGAAACAATTAAGGAAAATTCAGGCAACTGAAATGAATTTTTTAAGGTCAGTAAAGGGCTATACAAGAGAGGATAGATTATATAATGAAGACGTGCGTAAGGAATTGAACATCTTCAAGTTGTAAGACCGAATAATAGAAAACAGGCAGAGATGGCTGGCACATTTGGAAAGAATGCCTGATGGGCGTATACCTAAGGAAGTGTGGAGGTATACGCTGGTTGGCCGAAGAGATATTGGAAGACCCAGGAAAAGATGGTAGCTGTCCTTAAAAAATTAAAAAATAAACTTTGAGATCGGAACAGGCGATTCGCCTAAAACCCTGTAGTGAAGAAGAAGAAGAAGAAGATCTTGTGTTACTTGGGTCCTCAGCTAAAAGGCTGGTTTGAACCTCTAGAAGATTTACTAAGTAAAAGAAGGAGTGAAGTTGTTTACCTATGCCTTCCTGACTTAGTGGAAAAGTATGCTTATTAGCATGCCAAGACCTCTGAAAAACATCTACTTTCTGCCCTGCAAATGACACCTTCAATTTATTCACCACAGGGTCTGGCTGTATAATGATGAAAATCATTACTCTGAGAGATAACTCTGACTAGTGTCTTTTACACCTCTACCTCTGACCATGTGATAAGAAACAGAACTATTTTTTGTAGTCCTGAAACTAGCAGATCGAGTGCAAATAATTTAACCTCCACCTGCCTGGTATGTACCAATCTTCATTTTATTTCATTAAATTGTTTTTAATGAAGTCTAGGCACTGATTTTTCTTTTTACTCAGAAATGGCCAATTATTTCTTGCAAAAATTTGATTGTTTTTTACCAGGTTTTCACCGTTAACTTCTCTCAATTTTACTTTCTCTTGCCCTGTATATTTTGAGAAGCAATTTGTCTGTTGAAATTAGTGGAGAGGCTGTATTCTACTAGTACAAAACAGAGCCAGCCTTAGCAGAAGCGAGCGGGGCCCCGCGCCTTACGCCCGCAAAAATTTAAAGATTACAAATATTATAACTCTGCTTTAACTTTAACAAGTTAAGCAACACGTTTTAGACTAACGTCTTGGTGAAGTAACCAGCTGACCAAAATACTATATACACACATTTAACTACGACCCATTTGAAATTCAAACTTACACATAAAAAATATCGGTGAAAAACAACAAAAACATTTGGATGGCAGTGAAAAGTATGATCTCTGATAATAAATATTTATATTACAGTAGAACCCCACTAATCCGGACTCCGCTTGTTGAACAGCCGATTAATCCAGACGGGATTTAAAAAAATAAATACAACTCTATTTTTCTGTACCTAAGAAGTAAAAGAAGGTAATTCCATTTTTGCAATTTTGCAGAAGAATCAAAAACATGCTTTTTCTTTTGTAAAAAATTTCTACAGATGGGAGAATTTTTTTTAAATTTTTATCAAATAAAATAGTTTCTGATGCAGAGATTTAAATGACTAAACAATTTTCTTAACTTCTACTACCCTCTGACCACCCACAGGACTTTAAACTCTTTACGTCTTTCTGCGTTTTAATTACATTACTGTAAACCATTTATGTAACATGAGTTATATTTTAACTCAATTGTGAGTTACATTAAGTTACAAACGGAAACAAAACGTAGACTAAATATATAGCTATAGGTATCTCATCTGGCTTGCAGAGAGTTCAGCCTATAATACTATAAGGTGTATCAAAAAAGCCCTCTTCAAAACAAAACGCATGACACAGTTTTCTATAAAGCGCACATTTATACAATAATATTCATATAGACCCAATTATAATTTATAAAGCTATTTCTAAGAATATTTATACTTTAACAAAATTTCGGTAACAGTTTTGAAACAGCGCTACTTTAATTTTTTAATTGATTATTAATAGTCTTTAATACTATTTTTAATTATTAATTGATTATTAATAATTTATTTATTGTTAGTTTTTCACCTTCGTCTGTGTAAAAATTATTTATTTTTTGACGGATAACACTCCTGTCAAAAGAGTGTAACTGTGTTTTATTATTTCGTATTATTATTTCTATTATTTTATTATTTCTTTATATTGGAGTTCTCCTGGTGCAAGTTGTTTATTTCCCCAATTTTTATGTCAAATATTAAGGGCTATTTTTCGCCAAGTGCCGGGGGAAAACGAGGCAGATCATTTAGTTCTCCTGAACAGGAACTTAAAAAATCAGCAAAAAAGGTTCAAAATAGTGAAGAAATGGTGGACATACAGGCGATAGTTAAAGAAATTGAGAAAGTTATGGACAAAAAGTTAGCTTTTTTAGCATCCAAAAGTGATCTTAATGGAATAAAAGAAGAACTTATATTGTTGCGTAGGGAAAATAGTGAACTAAAGGAAGAAATTGACAAACTAAAAATGCAAAATAACGAAGAGCCTGCATGAACGATCTGGAAAATCGAAATCGGCGAAATAACCTGATTTTTATGGGATTGAACTATAGGGAATCGGATAGTGCGGTGGACGTTATTAAAAACTTTTGCGAGAGTACTTTTGGCCTTCGTAGTGACGTTTGGATAAATAGGGCGCACCCTTTGGGGAAAAATAGAAAGGGGGCTCCGTTAATCGCGCATTTTCCTGTGGACAGTGACGTTAATTTTATTTTAAAAAATTGTTTCAAGTTAAAGGGAACAAAGATCGTAGTTCATCGTGACTTTTCGAAGGCCACAAGAGAGAAACGAGCAAAGTTATATGGAATTAAAAGTCAAATTAGTAAAGTATCGCCAGCAATGAAATGCAATGTTACACTGGAGAAACTCATCGTGCAGGAGAAAGTGTTCACGTGGGATGATGGAGTTTTAAAATGCGGCAAGGACAATGGTTTTCAAGTCCTGTCAAAAATGATTGGACAGGAATTTACTGATCCGTCGGAAAAAAATAAGCAGAAGCGGGATGACGAAGCTTGAAAAAACGACGTCTGCCGGAATATATCTCTAGATTTAAGTATTTTATGTTATAATGTCGCCGGTCTGCAAGGTAAGAGTATTGCTTTCTTTAATTTTGTTAAGGGTTTTGATGTTTTTTGCCTGGTAGAAACTTTCTGTGAGGAGAAAAATTTTGAAAATTTCTCTAAATATTTCTCGGAATATAATCTATACTGGGAACCGGCTGTGCGTTCATCCAATTACGGTAGAGCGAAAGGGGGAATCCTTTTAGGTTGGAAATCCTCGTTAAAGTCTTGGTTAGACTATACAGTTCTTGGTGGGAGAAAAGTAATAAAGTTAGTATTAAACGGCGAGGTTTACTATATTTTACCTGTTTATTTATCGGGAGGGAAAGAGGAACAATGGGAACTAGATTTTTTAGAGCTAGAGCGCTACCTAGACAATAATAGTGATGGGGTAAAATTTATTTTGGTAGGGGATTTTAATTGTAGAATTACTAATGAGCAGTTACTACCGGATGATATTAGCAAATTTGGTTTATCTGGAATGAGATTATCAAAGGATAATACATTGAATGGCAGGGGCAAACGCTTCTTAGAACTATGTGAAGATCATAATTTGGTTATCATCAATGGGCGGACAAGGGGAGATTTATCAGGGGAGTTTACATACATAGGGGTCCGGGGATCTTCTGTAATTGATTACTGCTGTATTTCTTGTAATGGCCTAAAGGGTTTTGAATCATTTAAAATAGGTACAGAGATTTTTTCTGACCATATGCCTCTTGTTATTCGGCTAAAATCAGACGCGGGGGATAATAAGGATGAAGTTTTGCCGCTTTTGCCGAAAGTTAGGTTGAGTGAAAGCAAAAAACAAAAATACGTGGAGGATCTGCGGTCCAGTAGTTTGCGGGTAAATCAAATCCCCTTTGATGTAAATCAAGCGGGTTCGCAATTAAAAAACATGATTTATAATGCAGCAGGTTACAGGGAGTCGGAAGGGAAAAATAGGAAAGCGTGTGAGGGTAAACAAGAGTGGTTTGACGCTGAATGCTGTGCGGCTCGAGTTGGGGCGTTCAAATTATTAAATTTATTTAGGAAAAATAATGAAACACAAGTAAGAGAATTATATGTGGAGGCAGTTGGAAACTATAAATCATTATGCACACGGAAAAAAAGGGAATATTATGATAAAATTGTTGGGGAATTAAACGATGTAAAGAACGGTAGGGAGTTCTGGGAACGCGCGAAAATTTTTAAAACAAAAAAGTTTAAATGTGATTCCCAAATAAAACCGCATAGCTGGATACGTCACTTTCACAACCTTTATAACCCTTTAGAAACAAATGACCGGTTTATTTACGCAGCGCCTGACTACACAGATGAACGGTTAGATAGGGAAATCAGTTTGAATGAAATAAAATTTGTTCTGAAAAAAGCAAAGGATAATAAAGCTCCTGGGGTGGACAGAATCCCTTATGAATGTTTCAAGGAAGCGCCGGTAGAATTTCTTAATTTAGTTCACACTTTTTTTAACGACATATTTAGTAAGGGGCATGTACCAGAGTCCTTCAAAGAATCGGTAATTTTCCCACTACACAAAAAGGGAGAGTTATCATTAGTAGAAAATTATCGAGCTATTAGCTTTATAAACACAATTGCAAAAATATTTTCGGGGGTTCTATTGGAACGATTAGTTGAGTGGGTAAATATGCATAATATTTTGGATGAAAATCAGGCCGGGTTTCGCAAAGGATATTCCACGAATGACAACATTTTTAACTTAATTAGCATAATTAAGTTGACATTAAAAAACAAAGGGGTAAAATTATACGCTATGTTTGTTGACCTGAAAGCCGCATTTGATAGTGTGAACAGACACGCGCTGTTTTACAAATTGTATAATATCGGATTGTCATTTAAATTCGTAAATATTTTGAGGGAAATTTATAGAAGTACTAATTCGAGGGTATGGCATAATGAGGGGATAACTACAGCATTCGAAACTGTAAACGGCTTAAAACAAGGGTGCCAACTGTCTCCGCTGTTGTTTTCATTATTTATAAATGACCTTCAGGAGGTGCTGGGAGGGGGAGTGTGTGTGGATGGTCTTTGGGTGAGAGCGCTTTTATATGCGGATGATATTGTACTCCTGGCACGGGACCCAGAAAGGCTTCAGTGTATGATAAATAATTTTAAACAGTACTGTGATGAATGGAATTTAAAGGTTAATTTAAGCAAATCAAAAATTATGGTATTTAGAAGGGGAGGCAGGCTGGGTGTTCGGGAAAGGTGGTTTTATGACGGTGAACCTATTGAGGTAGTTAATAAATTTAAGTACTTAGGAATTACGCTAACGCCGCAACTATCATTTAAGGAGCATGCGCGCGATAAGGTGTCAGTTGCTAAATTCGCATTAAACAACATTTGGGGCAATTTCTTTCTTAAAAATAAAATTCCGGTTTCCGCGAAATGGTCGGTTTTTAATTCTGTGTGTCGGTCGGTGGTCGGTTATGGCGCTCAGGTATGGGGTTACAAAAACATAGAAAATTTTGAAATTTTTCAAAGGTTTGCCTTAAGAAAGATTTTTGCTTTGCCGCGAAATCTATCAAATTATGCTGTGTACTTGGAAACGGGGGTTCATTTGTTACATCAATTTTTTTTTTAGTTTACATATTAACTATATTTTACGAGTTATTAAATTACCGGATTATAGGCTGCCAAAGAAACTTGCCGATAGTACTGTAAATAATAACGTTGGGTGGTTTAAAAGCTGGAAAGAACTAGCTGAAAAATACGACTGTCCTTTCTCTGGTAATCGAGATCTTTGGGAAGATCAAATGGTTTTTTTATTAGGTAGGATTACCGAAAACACGCGAAAGCGGTGGTTGGAAAGAGCTGAACGAGCCGAATTTAATACTTTATATAAACATTTAGCTATTAATCTCGGAGACAGATCTTATATTTCGGATACGTACGATAGGTCGTTTATGAGTACTATTTTCAGGACGCGTTGCGGTCAATTGGGTCTAAACAATGGACCTCATAGGGAGGAAAGTAGACGTCTATGCGCCTTATGCAATTTGGGTGAGAAAGAAAATGTACAGCATTTTATTGGAGCATGCCCCGTCCTAAATGAAATAAGACGTAGGTGGTTTCACAGGGATACGTTGAATGTTGAGGAAGTAATAACTTATTTAAATGGGAGAAATTGGAGATTGTTAGTTGGGTTTGTGAGGGAGGCAAAAAAATACAGAAATTTCCTAGTGGAAGAATTCAATTACTGAAGTCTGTTGTGTTTGTAGTAATGCGCCTGTAGGAGTTTAGGTAAATGTGGGCGTGTCTGTGTGTAGTAGGTATATTGTTCTTGTTTTGAACCTAGACCTGGTCCGCACTGGTATCGGTTGGGGAATAGGAATGGGATGGTCTTTTGGAGGGGATATTATGTAGAAAAACATAATTTCATATATTATTGTTATTACCTATTTTATTGTTGTTTTTATTTATTTTTTATTTTTTTCTACTTTGCAGACCGGTGGACCATTGTTTTAGTTAAGATAGGTTCTCATTAATGGTTTGCAATAATTTTGTAATATATTCTTTGTTTACTTGCTTTTTATTTAATTTTGATTTTCGTATTTACTACCGAGTTATTTTTTCATATGAGATTTTTTTCATATTTAATTAACGATGTTATTTATTACCTAAAGGAAAATAAGTTTATACAATATCTTTAATTTATCTTTAATAATATCTTAATAATGTATTGTATTTATTAACTTGTTATTTGTTACTTGATAACAATATCTTTAATAATTTTATTGTGGCAAGTCATTTTAGCCTTACTCGGTAGCTAATTCATTATCAATTTATTTTGGATGTTGTTAAAAGATAATGTGAGCGCTGAGATAAGCGTGCTGTAGTCTTTCAAATTGAGGAAACGACAAGTCTGGCAGACGACCTCAAGGTCATGCCGTGAGTGTCAAGAAAATAATAATTTTGGAATTGATATTATTTTGTTATAACTTAAATAGGGTTTTTATTTGTTTATTCTTTTTATTTATTTTGTTTGGTTTTTTAGTTTATTATTTCTATTGTAGCAGCTTCATTTTTTTCGTTGTATAAAGAAATGTCTTAGTTTAATTTTTATAAAAATTGTTTTGTCTATTATTTGTGTCTGTTGTAATTTAATTTAATAAAGACACTTATTATTATTATTATTATTACTCCTGTCAAAATCATCCAAACATGAAACAGGTTTGGCCCGTACCGAATGTTTTTTGGGTGTCGTAAAAGACAGTGACGATCCTTCTAATATTACTTTCGATTCTTGTTTTATTCGCGTAATTGAACGTTTTGACACACCAGATGCTCCACAAACGCGTTCGATAATTTTCTTAACATCTATAGTAAAAACACCGTGCTTTGCTTCCTCGGTCATAAACGTAACCACATTAGCAATTTTCTCCCGAGATTGGCTATGCAGAACTTTACTCCCTCCGATTTTAGACATTTTAAGCTTAATGTAAACTAGTAAACGACAAAATAATAAACATTACACTAGGTAAATTTGTACTTTAACCATAAAAATTAACAAATCAAAATAGGTAGAACTATAATCTAACACACACACACACTATTCACACTAACACACACACACACTAACACACTATTCGATCTGCACACATAAAAAACCCCTCGACACTGTATAACCGTATTGATTGTACTGAACGACAATTGATTAAACACTGAATGACAATATTCACTTTGCGTTTCATTTGTTAGTTAGGCGTATGTAGTTGACCTGCTGTCAAAACCAGTTTAATTTGTGAATAAACTATGCATACATATAAGCAAAGCCTATAACTGTATAATAACAATAATAACTGATTAATTATTATAAGTACATTACATCACCCCCATTTGCTTTGTACTGTATTTACAATAAAAGAATGTCACAATAAAATGTAGAAAATGTATACATTAGTTTTATGAACAGTCTATAACAATAGGTGAGGGACGGGTGGATGTAGTATATGAAAGCTGATTCATTCGAAGCCTCCACGCGCCAGATAAAATGCCTATACTTATACACAAGTGTTCATTTCTCCCACTCCCTGCCTTACTGAAAACTCATACTGAGATAGACATACTCACGCTCACGTACACACGGCCTATCTAGTCCTAGTGTATAGTACACCTATATGTTACAAGTTCTATTGTTTTATTTCTTATTTTGATTGCTTTATTTTTCTACATTGCTATTACTATCTGCCCATAACAGACAGGTGGAGTGTCAAATTATTTACACTCAATCTGTTAGTTGCAGGGCTAAAATAAATAGTTCTGTTTCTTATCACATGGTCAGCCAATTGAATGACTGAATCATTTAAGAATAGAAGAGGTAGAGCTGTAAAAGACACTAATCAGAGTAATCTTCTCTGAAAGTAATGAATTTCATTATATAGCCAGATCCTGTGGTGAATGAAATGAAGGTATCTTTTGCAGAGTGAAAAATATGTGGTTTTCAGAGGGCCCGGCATGCTGATAAGCGTAATTTTCCACTCAGTGATGAAGGCAATGGTAAACCACTTCACTCCTCGTTTTACTTAGTTAAACCTCTACAGGTTCAAACAAGCCTTTTGGCTGATGACCTAAACAACAACACTATTACGTTATATTTTTTAATTTAATTTTTTGATATTACTACACTACTATTATACTGTAACAAGATTGAAGAAAAGACGAGATTGTTCACGAAGGTTCCAGAATTCCATTCATAAAAATAATTAAGGAATAATAAAAATAACAATACACAATAAGATCAGTTTTGTAAATGACAGTTGTAACCATAAAAGTGTGTCTATTCATAAGGGTTGTAATAACTATCATTAAGTTTAGGTATTGTGTACAGCTATTATGAGGGAGGCAGGTTGTTTACGTTTTCTATTTACAAAAGACCTTTTGTTGACCTATTTACAACGGATTTTTCTAGCACTCATTACGAGTTATTTTTTGTACTTTATGATTTCTCTACTTTGTTCTGGAATGATCTTTGTGAATGATTATAAAAGGAGACCCCCGAGCGCGGTCCAGTCAGTATCCGTTTGATCTTTGACAAGCGATTATCGGGTTTGTCGTAGCAGGTTAACAATTCCGAGAATTGTGCTGGTCGACGACTGTTATACTGCCTTTGTTGTGTGTGTATTGTGTAAAGTCTTTTTGTGAGTGTATTGTAAAGTTAATGTGTAGCTTTTGTGAATACAGTTTGTGTTCTGTACGTTAGTGTAATCTATAAAAGTGATTGTAAGTAGGCTAAGTAAGTTATTAAGTTATTTATTGTTTGTTATTTATTTTAAGTGAATTATTAAATCATTTATTGTATTTCTTAATTATAATTAGTTTAATTATTTATTTTGTAATCTTTTAGTGTAATAAATCTTTGTAATTGTAAAATTTAGTTTATTAATTATTTAATAACCTAGATCCCGAAACGGACCTTAGCAATAAGTATCACAATACGTCATATTTTTAATTATTTACATTGGGAAGAGGAAGTCGTATGAGTGTATCACACAGACATTTTTAGTTGTCACATCTGGGATTATGCAAACCCCTTTCCTGAAGGAACTCTGCAGCATCTTCCTCCGTCCGAATATTATTAAGTAACTCTACAAAATTCATAGCAGACTCTGTAGTAGAACTAACTGTGAAAAATTGGAGTGGTGGAGTTGACATTACGCATGAATATTGCTAGTCAGATTGGCTGGCTTGACTCAGGAGTGGGAGAAATGTGTAACCCATCAGGGAATTCGGATTTGATAGTGGCACACAGAAAACGGAAAAGACCCGTTTATTTTTACCAATATTACACCATTGATTATAATTTGTTATTGGGTGCATTAACATTGTAAAGTGCAATAAAATTGTTTATGTAACCGCGTTGTATTTCATTATATTTTAAACACGATTTGTTTTGTCATTCAAACTTTCAATGATTATAACTCAATAACTAAGTTTTTAACGAATAAACGGATTTCACCATTGGTTTTCTTGTAAAATTTTGCATTGAAATCATGTATCATAATTATGTCTATTTTCCGATTTAAAAAAAATAAGTTCAATTCAAGATGGCGACAAATAATAAAGAACCAATTAAATTTAGATTTTTTAAAAACTATGTAGAATTACATTTCTATCTGCTTTAAAATACCTCTCAAATATGCAATATGAAGCAATTTGCATACTTAAATATCACCTTTGCTCATAACAGACAGGTGGAGTGTCAAATTATTTACACTCAATCTGTTAGTTGCAGGGCTACAAAAAATAGTTTGTTTCTTATCACATGGTTAGCCAATTAAATGACTGAATCATTTAAGAACAGAGGAGGTAGAGGTGTAAAAGACACTAGTCAGAGTTATCTACTCTGAAAGTAATGAATTTCATTATACAGCCAGATCCTGTGGTGAATGAAATGAAGGTGTCATTTGGAGAGTGAAAAATATGTGCTTTTCAGAGGGCCCGGCATGCTGATAAGCGTATTTTTCCACTCAGTGAGGAAGGCAATGGTAAACCACTTCACTCCTCGTTTTACTTAGTAAAACCTCTACAGGTTCAAACCAGCCTTTTGGCTGATGACCTAAACAACAAATATTACCTTACTGAATATGTATTAATTTGCAGGAAAAGTGACGGTAGTGGTACTTGGACCAATGACGAACATCGCTTTAGCAACAAGACTCAATTCAAATTTCATGAAGCAAGTGAAAAAAATGGTCGCTCTTGGAGGAGTTCTTAAAGGTATTTATGTAACTATGGTTGTAAATATAATAATAATAATAATAATAATAATAGCCTTTTTATTAGTCTCCTTTAAAATTACATATTTTACTTTACAGTGAGTAGATACATTACACATAAAACAATATCTATATAATAATTAATTATATTAAAACAAATCATTTATAATTTTTAACTTTAATGTCCAAATAAAATCATAATCACTTTTTTTATATAAGTATTAAGGAAACTAGGCCCATTTTTGGGCACAGGCCTCTCCCACGATTTCTTCTTCAGTAAAAGAGCTGGTCGGTGCATAAACCTGAATAAACCGTAGTATCGCTTGATTTCGTCTAATACTGAGGGTATAGATTATATCTGATATAGGTTTGAATTCTAAAATATCATTTTTATATTTATGGTGAACTAAAAAACCAGTTCCATTTTTTCCGGATACTTCTCCGAAATAGAAAAATATAAATTTGTTTTCCTCTCTATTATTTTTTTTCACCTTGTCTTCTTATTTTCGATAATCCTAATAATGTCAATATCACTATTGCTTAAAGCTTGTTAAAGTTCTACAATTTGTTCTTCAGGTATTAAAGGTCTTACATTTAAGGTACCGAATATACTTTATACTTTATAGTTTTAATACTAGGTTTTATAGTTTTATACTTTATAGTTTTAATTCTGTTTTTCTATAGTTTTTGTTTCATTGTGAAGTGGTGCGTATTGCTAAGTTATTTCTACAGAGTGATTTTTTAGTCCTGTTACCCAATTGTTAATGTCTGGTAATATTTTTCTAAAAAAAAAAAAAATTTTGTTTTGTGACACTAAGTTGGTAGCCCTACTCAACCAGTATGGATATGGCAGTGTGAGTTGATTCTCCTTGAGCTGTGTAAAATTTTGTGCCATTTCCGGTCGTGCTACGAACAGATTGTCTTTTATCCTAAAACAATCTCTTGTTTAAATCTGGAGGCTGAAGCTCTAGAACTAATCGTACGTGATACGGATACAATTTAAATTTTTTAGAAGCTTTCTAAACACTCGAACATGACAAATCAACATGCGAGGAAAGTTTTTGTAAACTTTCCCATGGAGAATTGAGCAATCTTGTTTTCACATTCTCTTAACGTCATCTGTCAAGAGAGTTGGTCGACCACTACGTTTTCTGCTGCAAACAATACCTGCCTCTAAAAATCAGTTAGTTAGCCTAGAAATTGACTAGAATAGAGTGGAGGAAAACCAAAAAATTTAATTTGAAATGATTCTTTTACACTCGCATACGATTTTGTAGCAAAATATTGTTCAAGAATGAAAACCCGTTGTTCTAGGGTAAAAGACATTCTGTTCGTAACACAACTGGAAACAGCACAAAATTTTACGCAACTCAAGGAGAATCAACTCAAACTGTCGTATCTATACCGGTTGAGTAGGGCTACCAACTTTGTGTCACAAAACAAAATATCCCTTTCTTAGAAAAAAATTACCAGACATTAAAAATTGGGTAACAGGACTAAAAAATCACCCGGTATTTCTAGTTGGGAGGTATTGGTCTCTTGCCCCCTTGCTGACCAAACGTTCTGGGGGTGGTTGTAAATATAATAGTGATACTAAAGTCACGGATTGCCTTTTGCGTGTGAATGAGCTGTGAGGAAAAGAAGTGAAAATTTGACAGTGCTGCCAACCTCACCAATGAGACACTATTCGTACATTTAACTATCGTGCAGTTTCCACATAAATTTTTTAAACTGTGGATTATTTTGAGAAAATGTTTTCTTCAAAAGCCTTATAAGAAGTAAATGTTACCTGTAATATTGCCTATAACTTAATTACACGACTAGAAATATTTGATTTACTATAATTATCAGCTACCTTATTCCACTGGAACAAAATTTTCTACGAATGAATCGCCATCTTTACTATCACTGTCACCGGCGTCTTCACAATCAGTCTCACTAGTATCTACCTAACCGTTTCCTTTTTTTACCAGGTGTCAACAAAACTGTTGAAGAATAGCTTCTTCATGTCGTTAATTTCCTTCTGTTGTGGGAAGAGAAACATCACAGTAGTCAGCCACTTGCTCATGGCTTTTATTAAGAGGCAGGGAAAGGCATTTTTGTTTAGCTTCAACTTAACCATATTTTATTACACTGCATATTAGATTTCGTTCAGCACTGTGAATAGTCTGCTCACGTTTTCGAGAAACTAACATTTCTGTGTACGGTAAGAAACAGTTATATTCGTACCGTTAACCTACAAAAGGTTCCACAATGTACTGTACGTATAGTAGGTATAAGTTGTTGTGTTTGTTGTTCTGAAATTAAAGCAGTCGCGCATGCGCACTGATACTTTAACCCCTCGTTGTAAACAAAGGCAAACTTTTGACTCAAGTAACTATATGTATTTTTTTTAGGTGAGCAGATGTTTTTGTTAATTATTTCATAAAATGGGTTTTTTTTCTTTTTCCAGACAGGTAAAATAATTGTTGTTGTTGTTTAGGTCATCAACCAAAAGGATGGTTTCAACCTCTAATGTTTTACTAAATAAAATGAGCAGCGAGGTGGTTTAACATGCCTTCCTCACTGAAATGAAAAGTATACTTATCAGCATGCCAGGCCCTCCGAAAAGTACTTATCTTCCACCCTGGAAATGACATCTTCACTTCATTCACCACAGGGTTTGGGTGTATATTGATGAAATTCATTACTCTCAGAGGAGATAACTATGACTAGTGTCTTTTACAACTCTACCTCTTCTGTTCTTAAATATTTAAGTAATTAAATTGGCTGACTACACGATAAGAAACAGAACTATTGTTCGTAGCCCTGGAACAATCAGATTGAGTGCAAATAAATTGACACTTCACCTACCTGTTATTGGACCTTAAAAAAAATGTGCACTATTATTACTTTCTCTGGCCCTATATATATTATAGAGAAGGAAAGTAATGTTTTCATGTCGAATTTTCAAGATCGAGTTTTCACCGCGGATATACGTTATCAGCCCCCTTGAATCCAAAACACATGTTTTTATCGATTGTCCTCTGTGTTTTTGTGGGTGTACAAAATATTTCAAGGAAGTATTCGCTTATTCGTGCTATTTTTCACTTACTTGCAATTTTTTTAAAAATGGCTCCCACGAATTTGTTTAAAATCACTTACTTAATTTTTTCTTCTCTACTAGATAGGGTAAGCGCTGTTTTCTGAAATTCGTTGGGTACTGTGCTCTCGAAGTAAAAATATGTTTTTTAAGGTTACAAACAGTCTTAATATGCATTTTAGAGCAAAAGTGTAGGTATAATCAACATTGTAGTACATTTAAAAACCTACACATTTCATTTCAAACTTATTTTTGTACAACGCTTCATTTAGCGCCAATTAGTGATTTTCTATACTTTGCTTATCAAAATCGGTAAAAAATTGAATTTTTTTAATATTGCATGAAAAATACAAGAAACTACGAGGGCAATCCAAAAAGTAAGAGACGTTTTGGCCTGGCGCGGCAGTGGGCGGGGCTAGCGCCGCCATCTTGGCGTCAGAGAGTTTACATTCAGTAAGCAACCAGGCGTGGTAGCTAGAGCATCGTGCGTATTGTACTTTTTATACAGTGGAGTTTTAAAATGAGCGCTGCGATTGAAAATCCCGCCAGTTGTAAAGTGTGTGGTGTGATAGGGGTTTTGTTGGCAAAAAATTACAAACCGATTGAAATTTATCGCCAGATTTGTGACGTGTACGGCAAAGGAATAATGAGTGAAAGCCGAGTGAGGCAGTGGCAGATGGAGTGGGGTCACACGCATTCGCCCAAGAAACCAAGAAAGTGTCTGCAGACGCTATCACCAAGAGAAATCATGGCTGTGTTTTGGGACGCTCATGGAGTGATTTTCGTTGATTTTCTTGAACGAGGCCAAACAATCAATTCAGAGAGGTATTGCGAAACACTCAGAAAATTAAGACGCGCGATGCAAAACAAGCGTCGGGGAAAACTTAGTGGGAAAGTTTTGTTTTTCCACAACAACGCCCGTCCACACACGGTCAAACGTACTCAAGAGCTCTTGGAAGGTTTTGGATGGAAAGTTTTTAATCATCCGCCGTACAGCCCTGATTTGGCGCCGAGCGATTACCATCTGTTCCCAGCGATGAAGACATGGCTTGCTACGCAACGCTTTGACACTGACGCTGAACTCCATGCCGGTGTAAACCAGTGGTTGAACTCGCAGGCGGCAGATTACTACAAAGAGGGCGTTGAAAAGCTTGTACCACGTTACGATAAAAGCCTTAATTTTCTTGGCGATTACGTAGAAAAATAGCGTAAGAGTCAACCTTCAAAATGAACGTAATAAAAATTGGTTTTCTTACTTAGTTTATTTTTTATTTCAAAACGTCTGTTACTTTCTGGACAGCCCTAGTATAATACAATAGCTACAAATACTCTAGTACTATATATACTACCTTATATTGTTGTTTTGGTCAACAGCAAAAAGGCTGGTTTGAACCTGTAGAGGTTTTACTTAATAAAAACGAGAAGGAGGTGGTTTACCATTGCTTTCCTTACTGAGTGGAAAAGTATGCTTATCAGCATGCCAGGCCCTCTGAAAAGCACCCACTTTCCACCCTGAAAATGACATCTTCACTTCTTTCACCACATAATACAATACTATAATACTACTACAATAAAATATACTTAGTATCCATTTTACAACAAAAAAGGATATAATTGACGTTATAGAAAATTATTACGTCTACAACTTTGATTCGGAGCATCTTTTCTACAGACGTTACTTTAGTGTCAATTAGTGATTTTCCGTATTTTACAATTCATAATTTGTACAGATGTTGAATTTCATTTTCCGTCATTCATTCATGATTAAAATTAGGTTATATTTGTTAATTTTACATTGTTTACTAATTAAATTGAACATAGGTTATATGTTTAATTACTGTGTTTAGAAAATGATGAAATTGGTTTCAGGAGGAACAATGAGACCTGGTGTTGAGTTTAATATATTTATGGACCCTCACGCAGCGTCATTAGTCATGGAAGAATTATCATTGGCTGGGAAAAAAATGACAATGTTGCCCTCTGATACAGTCAAAGCTAACCTCATTGATAAGGTAAAAGAAATTTCATTTTTACTTTCTCTTCCTATATGAATATATAGGAAGGAAGTATTGTTTTCATGTCGATTTTTCGAAATCGAGTTTTCACCGGATCTACACGTTTTCAGACCCCCTGAACCCAAAAAACATGTTTTTAGCGATTGGTCTGCGTGTGTGTGTGTGTGGTTGTATGTGCGCGCGCGCGCGCGTGTGTGTGTGAACAGAATATATCAAGAACGGAACATTGTACAAACTTGAAACTAAAAACTTAAGTTAGATACAATTTAGAGAACCCGACAAGAATACTTTCATCAAAATCGGTCAACCGGAAGTAGTAGTTTGTTCGTGTAATTTTTAAATTTTTTGCGATTTTCTCAAAAACGAGTTCTACGATTTTTTTTAAAATCGCCTGGTTTTCTAAATTTTTTATGCTCTACAAGATAGGGTAGGCGCCATTATTACTGAAATTCTTAGTGATGCTGTTTTCACGTAAAAAAATTGTTTTTTAAGATTGTAACTTTAATATGCATTTTACCGCAAAAATGTATATAATAAAAGTTGTAGAGAATTTAAAATGCTACAAGTTTTATTTGAAACATTTTTTTGTATAACGCTTAGTTTAGCGGTAATTAGCGATTTTCTGTTTTTTCCTCACGAAAACGTGTGAAAATCGAATTTTTTAAGATTTCGGCCTTAGTATGCATTTTACGACAAAAGTGTATATAATCAAATTTACAGGAAATTAAAAGATCTACTTCTTTTATTGGAGCATTTTTCTCTACAGAGCCTAGTTTAGCGTGAAAGAGTGATTTTCCGTATTTTTAAGCCAAACAGGTTGATTTTCATTTTGCGTCCTTCACTCATGATTAAAATTAGGTTATGTTTTTTGAGGTTTTTTTGTTTATTTCTAATGTTAGGTTTATTGTTAATTATTTGCATTGGCAAGAGAAAGTTGTGTGAGTGTTTCACACCAGTGTTTTATATATATATATATATATATATGCCATTTGGCGTCCGCATACGGATTCCGAACGTTACAATACTATTTACAATAGAAATGAGCAAACCAATATCGATGAATTAATATCTTTATCTATTCCTTTGTGGAATGAGAGAATGCATAACGCTCTCACTCGCACAACCCATACGCGCCGTTCCAATAACATTGTCGTATAATTTTACTCATTGTTGTGAGCAAGCGTTTATGCATGCAGTAAACTAACAAGCAAGATAACGACTGTAGTATGTTTTCAGATTTGGATTATAACGGTAAAGACCTTTGAGCGCATGCGTAGTTATGCCACATATATCTTCCTCTCACTCGCTCGGCTATTGGACATTAGTTCGTCTGATATATATATATACGTACTTAAAAGCTCCAAATTCTGTGAATCTCTTTCCAATAGACAAACTTATATATACATATGAATTAATTTTTGTTACAGGCATGGCGTACATCTAAATTAGGCACAATTAAAAGTAAGAAAATCTATTTTATGAACAAAATAGAAGCTCACGAATTAAACAAGACATCACTGTACTGGGAACCGTTCGATTTCTACGTATCCGTAATTTTAATGCGTCCAGAAGTAATAACTAATAAAAATTCGTACTACGCCCAAGTAGAAACAGAAGGGAAATTTGCAAAAGGTACTGTCATTTTTGACTACTCAAATCTTTTAAATAAAACAAATAACGTTGAAGTTATTTTAAGCGTTGATAAAAAAGTTGTGAAATCGATCTCTTTAGAGTATTTACCCTAGTTTGTTCAGAAATTCTTCAACTTCACTAATTTGGAATAATTTTTTTTTTTACTTTTATTTTTTATCGGGAACTGTACATTGTTGACAACTACCCAATTTGATCGCTGCTTTTTGCTGTATTTTAAAAGTAGATTAGACATGAGTTTGAACAGGGACCCCCAGTAGAGTTTGTTCATGGATGGCTGTCAACTGGTCACCATACAAAGTCGCATGCCCAACCGGTGTTACTTAACAAATAATTGCGACTTTCTACCAGCTGACTGACTGGGCTGGCCCGAAGGCCAATTTGGAATAATTATAAATTCAAAGGAATATACAGGGTCATTAAATGAAATAGACAGTTTCGATAGCTTATAGAAAATTTATTTTTGGAAAGTTAAGGTAATTACTTACATGATTATATAGAAGAATTCATTAAGTTTTTATTGAAAATATGTACAGATGTTCAATGTGTGCACCATTTGTAACACGACAGATATGAACACGGTAGTTGAATTCTTCCCACACACGATTTTTTTATTTTTTTATTTTATTTATTTATTTTTTTTATTTAGTAAAATACAGCTACTTTAAATTACAATTCATGACTATACTAAGCTATGTACAATATTTTAAACTAAATATACTTATACGCAAAAACTCTTCTTCACAAAGAGTTCTGTCCGCGCATAGGAGTTTACAGAACAAAAACATTAATTCACTTAAATACTTATAACTACTATAAAATTACTAAGTTAAATTACTACTGGTAGCTATATTATAATAGCGATATTATAATTTTTATTTTATAACTATAACTACTTTACAATAATATATTTTAACTAACACAACTTAAATATTTTAACTTTATACGAAATTACGTAATTCAATAAATGAGCATAAAGAGACAGTTAAACTGTCGCAAAGAGAAAATTAAAAACTAATAAAACAGTTATTTTAAGACCTGGAAAAGTTTCTCAAGTTCTTGCTCACAGATCGATATTATATGATATTTTAGTTTATGTTTTAATAGATGTGGTGACATAATACTGTGTATATGGGGTGGAAGTACGTTAACGAATCGCCTCTCAAGATAGAGAAATGACTTCTGAAAAAATGTACTATTTGGTTTTCTAGTCTTAATTTTTCCAGCGTTCTTAATACCATAATTGGTTTTATTGGTTTTATTGATTAAGCATATGACTGTCAACTGTAGCAAGAGCATTTGCGATACGTTTTTTTAGATCATTGATATCTACAGGAAGCGGTGGTACAAAAACTTTGTCTTTTACATAACCCCATAAGAAAAAGTCGCAGGGCGTTATGTCTGGACTACGAGGTGGCCACGGCGTAAACACAATGTTTTCCTCACTTACACGGCCGATCCATCGTCTAGGAAGACGTTCATCAAGATAATTTCTGACCTGTAAGTGCCAGTGAGGCGGAGCTCCATCTCGTACAAAAATGAAGTTATCACTATCTTCCTGGAGTTGAGGCATTAACCATTCGTTTAACATGTCCAGATAAATTTCTCCGGTTACTGACACTCCGTGAGAGAAGACCGGCCCGTAAACCTTTTCACGAGATAATGCGCAGAAGACGTTTACTTTAGGGGAATCGCGTGTATGCTGTAAAGTTATTTTTGGGTTTTTTGTGCCCCATATTCTAACATTATGTCTATTAACTTTTCCACTAATGTGAAAATTACATTCATCTCTGAAAGTTAGGTGATTAAAAATGCGTCGTCATTTTCAACACAATGCTGCATCTCCAGACAAAAATTTTTACCTACGACTTTATCACTGGTATTTAAACTTTGTACTAACTGCAATTTATATAAGGTGTCATTTTCAAACGTTTCCGCGGAATTTTCCACGCAGTCGGTTGAGGAATTTGCAGTTCTAAATGTGCTTATCTAGTTGATTTTCCTGGACATGGTACATAAACATCACGAACACTATCAATTTGTTCTTCTCTGACAGAAGATCTTCCAATACTCTTCCTTTTACACAGGCATCCACTGTTTTCAAAATGTTTATGACAGTCATAGATTGATTGCCTTGTTGGTGGTGGTTTACCGTATCTTGTTCTGAAATGATATTGCTCAACCGTAACCGAGTTTGTTTTGGTTAATTCAAGAACACAATAAGCTTTCTCCACTTAAGTAGCGTCCATTTTGCTAGACTGGTCGTAGTAACAGCAGCCAACAACAAAATTCTAGCAACAGTTGTACAAACATAAATTTTAAAAAATTCCCTACAAACCTATATCATTTACTATATTCAAATACACCAGTTTGATGTTTAAGAAGCTGTCTAAAGTATCTATTTCATTTATAATCACCCTGTACATTGTTACATTTATGTTGTTTGAATCATCACTGAAAGGCAGGTTTGAATGTCTAGAGGCTTTACTAAGTGAAACGATGAGTGAAGTGATTTACAATTGCCTTCCTCACTGAGTGGAAAAGTATGCTTCTAAGCATACCAGGTCCTCTAAAAAGCATCTACGTTCCATCCTGCAAATGACACCTTCACTCCATTTACCACAAAGACTGGCTGTATAATGAAATTCATTACTCTCAGAGGAGATAACTCTTGACTAGTGTCTTTTACACTCTACCTCTTCTGTTGTTAAATGCTTCTGTCATATAATTGACTGAACATATAATAGGGAACATATAATAATACGGGAGTGAAACATGGGTGATAGGAGCTGTAGAAAGGAAAGAAGAGAAGCTTTTGAAATGTGGTGTTATACGAAAATGTTAAAGATTAGGAGGGTGGACAAGATAAGTAATTTAGAGGTTCTTAGATTAGTGGATGAAAAAAGAAGTATATTGAAGCATCTTACCAGAAGAAGGGATAGGATAGTGGAGCATACCTTAAGACATCCAGGTATTGCTCTATCAATAATGGAGGGTAATATTGAAGGAGTGAATTGTAGGGGGAGGCAAAGGTTAGAGTTTATAAAGCAAATCACAAATGATGTAGCTATGTAGATATAAAACGACTTGCGCAAGATAGAACAGCTTAGAGAACTGCATCAAACCAGTCGAGAGAGCTGATGACAAAGAAAATAACATTTTGAAAAACAACTTTTTGATTTTTTTGACCAATGAGTACAGAAAATCAATCAAAAACTGTATAGCACAGATTTTTGCACGATCACTAAATTTTCTTATTAAAAACAAAAGTATAACAAAAAGTAAAAATATTTATAAAATTAGCCAAACCATGAAAAATTTAAAATTAGTGAAATTTTTAAGTCAAACATCTTGTACCAGCCATCTTGAGATTTTCATTTTTGATCATATCTCTTTTAGAAAATTTTATAAAAAACATACATAAAAATTTATGTATTTGTTCATCTATAAAATGTATAAGATTTGTTCCTATAACACACTCTATCACAACTTTTAAAATACATTATTATCTAGTTAACGAAAATTTACAAATCAGTATTAATATGTTTTTTTAAATTATTTATTTATGTAAAAAGTACAATTTTATATTTTTAAAGAATGAAAAATCAAGCGAAATAAATGTTTTATAAAAAATTAATGTTTTTATTTATTTAATTCTACAAATATGTGTTTACCCTTACAAGTTGTTACACGTTTTTATTTATTGTATTTTCTCTTGTCCTATATAAATATTTGTAAGGAAGGAAAGTATTGTGACACTTATTGCTAAGGTCCGTTTCGGGATCTAGGTAATTAAACAATTAATACACTAAAGTTTACAATTACAAGTATTTATTACAACTAAAAGATTTACAAAATAAATAGCAAACTAATTATAACAAAGTATACAATAAATAACTTAATAATTTACTTAAAACTATTTACAACAATTATATAGAATGCACATACAAAATGAAATTGAATGCACAGTGCACATACACAATAACTTTACACTATGCACACACACACAAAGACAATATAGCAATAGTTGACCAACACAATGCCCAGAACGTGCCTGCACTACGCACCGATAGCCACTCGTCAAAGATCAAACGAATACTAACTAACTGACCGCACTCGGGCGCTCTTTATATAGCTCGATCATAAGAATCCTCTCGAAAGACACCGAAACTCGATACAAATAATAAAGTACAAAAACCGTTTATAAATGAGTACTAGAAAAATCTATTGTAAACAAGTAAACAGATCTATTGTAAATAGAATAAAAGGTAATCAACCGACCCTTTCCTAAATAGTTGTACAACAATAACCCTACCTTATCATACACAATATCGCGGTCATTTAAATAACGTCCATGAATAGGTATACTATTATAGCTAACCCTTTTGTTACTTTTTCATTCTATTATCTACTCTTTACCATTTTATCAATTAAGAACTAGAAAATTCTTGAACCATATTCGTCTTCGATATAGTCACAGTATTGTTATCATACAGATTTTTCGAAATCGAAATTTCACCAGAAATACGCATTTCAGGCCTCCTAAACTCAAAACGATTGGTCTGTATGTCTGTGAGTAAACAAAATATCTCAAGAACGTAATAATGTACGAACTTAAAACATTGCATGTAATTTAGGTACTATTAGGGGAACCCGACACGAACATTTTCATCAAGATCGGTCAACCGAAAGATTAGTTTATTCATGCAATTTTTCACTTATTTACAATTTTCTTAAACACGGCTTTTACACTTTTCTTTAAAATCACCTTAATTACATTTTGTTGCGATCTACATGATAGAGTAGTGCCATATCTGCTTAACGTTTTGAAGGGCCTGTGCTCTGGTGATACAGTAATTGTTTTTAAGATAGAACCTTTAATTATTTTATTAAACATTATTTTCCTTTGTTTGCACCACTACATATATGATAATGAACAGCCAAAACAAAACAAAATTAAATATAAAACTCACCTCAGAGTATTATATTCATTCAAGATCTTTCGCCTCCCTCAGAGGCATCATCAGGAATTCAAAAAACACACTAATCACACAAAACATAAAACATTAAAACAATTATGGTCGCAGACCACGTCAATTGTTCAAAAAATAGATATCCTACATCAATCATTCCGCGCGCGGTTATTCGGCCGAATAATACAATCTATTTTTTTGAACAATTGACGTGGTCTGCGACCATAATATTGTTTTAATGTTTTATGTTTTGTGTGATTAGTGTGTTTTTTGAATTCCTGATGATGTCTCCGAGGGAGACGAAAGATCTCGAATGAATATAATACTTTGAGGTGAGTTTTATATTTAATTTTGTTTTGTTTTGGCTGTTCATTATCATATATGTAGAACCTTTAATATGTTTTATGGTGAAAGATTAATATTAACGTTACAAGAAATTAAAATTTCCGCAATCTTAATAAAATCTATTCTATATCGATTTTAATAAAAAATACGAAAAAACACCAATTGTAGCCAAACCTAAACCTAAGACCTTGCACCACCTTTAATTTTAAGAATTAGTAATAATTCGACCAGTGGGCAAATACTTAAGTTAATGTGAATTTTTTTATTCTTTCTTTTAGCTTTTTTTAGATTTGTTATTGGGAACTATACATTGTTGACAACTACCCAATTTGATCGCTGCTTTTCACTGTATTTTTTTGACTTAGATTAGACATGAGTTTGAACAGGGACCCCCAGTAGAGTTTGTTCATGGATGGCTGTCAACTAGTCACTATACAAATACATCATACACCATACAATTTATCATACACCGATTTTGATGAAAATATTCGTGTCAATTCGGTAGTAGTATGTAACTTAAGTTTCAAGTTTCAAGTTCATACGATGTTCCGTTCTTGAGATATTTTGTACACACACACACACACACACACACGCACACACACGCGCACACACACACACACACACACACACACACACACACACACACACACACACACACACACACACACACACACACACACACACACACACACACACAGACCAATCGCTAAAAACATGTTCTTTTGGGTTTAGGGGGGTCTGAAAACGTGTAGATCCGGTGAAAACTCGATTTCGAAAAATCGACATGCAAACAATACATTCCTCCCTATATATTCATACAGGCAAGAGAAAGTAAAAAATAATTATGACAGAAATGATACTTAATTTGTGAGAGAAATAAATCTTCATACTTTTCAGAAAATGTGTGGAGAGACTTCACCTACTTCATGTAAATAGTTCCCCCTATCTTGCAGACAATAAAAAACTATAGTAGGCCTAAGTGAGGAAAATATTTTTTAAAATCATACGAACCGTTTTTGAAAAATTTGCAAACAAGTGAAAAATCTTACGAATATACTCGTATTACTAATTTTAGTAAACTGATTTTAATGAAAGCTTTTATGTCGAGTTTCCTTATAAGTACCTAACTTAAGTTCAAAGCTTCAACTTCGTACAATATTCTGATTTTAAGATGATATTTTCGCACATACACAGACCAGCCGGAAAAATGTTTTATTTTTATTTTAGGGGACCTGAAAACGTGTATTTCTAGTGAAAACGCAATTTTAAAAAATCGATAGGCCTATATGAAAATAATAGTCAACATTCCTTCTCTTTTTCATAAAGAGCAACAGAAAGTAAAAATGAATTAAATTATAAAAAATTCCTCGTTAGAATTACATAATTTGTGTTTCTTGATTCTAATTTCACTGAGACTTCTCATAGCCTCATACGGTTATCTTGAATTAACAACTCTGATTTTCTCTTTAACAATTTCAAAACCTCAATAATTTAATAATGACGGCAACGGAAGAATGTTGAATTCTGCAAACCAACAGCATTCTTGTACGTTCCAATAAACAATCAAAAATATATTGCATTCCGGTAAATTATAAATTTAGAAATGCAATTCAATTTATACACAAAGCTGAAAATCAAGGTCGTTATTAAGCCCTCGGAAAAATTGATAAGATAACTTATCAATTACTTTAATTTATAATTCAAGTACGTGTAGCTTAATGGAATTAAGCTACACGTAGCCTACTTGAATTATAAATTAAAGTTGAGTAAATAACGGCAGCTGTAATTAAGTTGAAGAAATGACAAGAACAGAGAATTTGAGTTTTGCTGAAACTGGGTGTAAAAGAAGTAGTGGAACTTCATCTGTATACAGAAGTGAGGATAAGTGAGGACAATGGTCCTCACGGATGCACTCATCAGCCAACTAATGCTCTAATTTCCAAATTTCCTGGAAAAATGAAAATTTACACGTTTGTTTTTGAGGTTTCAACAGAAAACCAAGTACGTTTACATTTAACAACTTGAATATAAAAGAAAAATTATAAACAAAAAAATTTAGTAAAAAAAAAAAATACTCGAAAATAGGTATAAATAAAAATAGGTATACATAATATAATTTT
The DNA here is from genome assembly GCA_035578175.1 of Catonia carolina. Taxonomy (NCBI): domain Eukaryota; kingdom Metazoa; phylum Arthropoda; class Insecta; order Hemiptera; family Achilidae; genus Catonia; species Catonia carolina. The sequence goes on from JAQMRL010000004.1 coordinate 11,099,407, forward strand.
ATTTATACTAATTAACCTAGTACTCAATTTCTCAAAAAATATTTTTTGAGAAGAAGGTGGATTAAGTTTGCGCCCTCTGACCAAATTAATCGTAGTCCCTAGAAATCAGTTCAGTTTTTTAACACACTATAAAGAATGTGTCGTTGTTTAGGTCATCAGCTGAAACCGAAAGACTGATTTGAACCTCTAAAAATAATTTTACTAAGTAAAACGAGGAGTGTAGTTACTTGAGTCACGAGTTTGCCCGTTTTTGCAACAAGGGGTAAAGGGGGAACAGCATCAGTGCGCATGCGCGACTGCTTTAATTTCAGTACGACAAACATATAACAACTTATACTATACCCAGAGAGTAGCCTATACAGTATATATCGTGGAACCTTTTTTAGGTTAACGGTACGAATATAAATGTTTGTTACCGTAAACAGAAATGTTAGTTTTTCAAAAATGTGGGCAGACTATTCACAGTGCTGAACAAAATCTGGTATGCAGTGTAATAAAATGCTGTTAAGTTGAAACTAAACAAAAATGCCTTTCACTGCCACTTAACAAAAACCATGAGCAAGTGGCTGACTACTGTGATGTTTCTCTTCCCACAACAGCAGGAAATTAACGACATGAAGAAGCTATTCTTCAACAGTTTTGTTGACTCCTGGTAAAAAAAGGAAACAATTAGATAGATACTAGTGAGACTGATCGTGAAGACGCAGGTGACAGGGATAGTAAAGAAAGCGATTCATTCATAGAAAATTTTGATCCAGTGCAATAAGGTAGCTGGTTACAGTAAACCAAATATTTTCTAGTCATGTAATTAAGCTATTGGCAATATTTATATAAGAAAACTTTTCTCGGAATAAACCACAGCTTACAAAATGTATGTAGAAACTGCACGGTAGTGAAATGTACGAGTAGTGTCCCATTTTTGAGGTTGGCAGCACTGTCATATTTACACTTCCCTTCCTCACAGCCAATCTATACGCAAAAGGCAATCTCGTGACTTCAGTTACTATAAGGTGGTTTACTATTGCCTTCTTCATTAAATGGTAAAGTATGCTTATCAGCACGCCCGGCCCTCTGAAAATCATCCATTTTCCACCCTACAAATTACACCTTCACTTTGTAGAATAGTAATCTATCATACATAGTATCGTTGATCAAATGTCAAAATTAGAAGTCAATTGTTGGAGAATTTTCAATAAATAATTAAATAATAAAGTAGTTAATCATTAGAATAAATAATATCCAGTTATCATCTTAATATTTTGTATCAAGAATTAAATACATGAAACTAAAATATAACAAGAAATATTATAAGTATAAATAATAATTCCAGAAGTCAAATAGTTAAACTTATTGGAAGTGAAGCCACTGAAAACAAATTAAAGTATAATTTTAAATAAATAATTTCAATAAATTAAAATTTAATAAAAGGAATTAATACAACAACAAGATCTAAATGAATTATGAAACTGAATTCAACAACGTAATGATTTTGAAACCAACAGATGAAATTTATGAAAGAATTAATGAAATACCATAACTTCATTCACCACAAGGTCTGGCTGCATATTGAAATTCATTATTCTCGAAGGAGATATCTGTGATTAGTATGTTTTACACCTCTATCTCTTCTTTTCTTAAATATTTCAGTCGTATAATTGGCTAACCATGTGTTAAGAAACACAAGTATTTTTTATAGCCCTGGAACTAGTAGATCGAGTGCAAATCATTTATAACTCCACCTCCCTTTTATGGGAAACTATAAAGAATAATAACGTAAAATTTACTGGTTGTACTTTCTCTTGCCAATGTAAATAATGAAACATAAAACACCTGTGTTTAATCAAGAGTAAACAATTTAAAATGAAACACATAACCTAATTTTAGTCATGAGTGAATCCTGCTGAATTAAAATCAAGCTCTGTTCGACTTAAAACACAGAAGGTCACTAATTGACGCTAAACTAAGCGCTTTAGAGAAAGATTTCTCAGAATAAAATAATTAGGTTTTTTAATTTTCTTTAATTTTGTTATCATACAATTTTGTAGGAAAATTCAAATTAAGGCTGCAATGTTTAAAAAACCCATTTTTAACGATTTCAATGAGAAAATACGGAAAATCACTAACTCACTAAGCGTTAGAGGACATACGAGTATGTTTAAAATAAGAGTATTCAATTTTTAAATTTTCTACCAGTTAATCCTGGTAGAAAATTTAATAAATTTAAATTAATTTCAAGCTATTTGTGGTACCATTAACAGGACACTGGGTAACAGAGCTAGAACAGAGACAGTACTGAAGTTCCACAAGATAATGGCAGCCCCAGTCCTTCTTTATGGAAGTGAGTCATGGGTTACCACAAAACGTCAAGAAAGTAGGATCCAAGCAGCTGAAGTGAGAATGAGGTTTTTAAGAAGGGTGAAGGGCTGCTCGAGGCTGGATCTAATACGTAACGAAGAAATTAGATCCGAGTTGGGTGTATTTAGCTTGAATGAAAAAGTGGGGGAGTACCGGAATCTATGGCGGCACCATTTGGAACGGATGCCAGAGGAGAGAATACCTCTAAAAGTGACGGAATATGTTCCAGTTGGAAGAAGGGAGGTGGGAAGACTTCGAAGAAGATGGCAGTAGTCGAGATGTACGGGTTGGAATGTCTCGTGTTTCTGTAAACGTGCAGGATGGTTTGTGAGTTCGGAACAGGCTTATGCCTAATCCTTGATAGTAAGAAGAAGAAGAAGAAGAAGAAATTTTCTACAAATTTTATTTTCTCTTTTGTTGTAAAATGCCTATTAAGGTGCCGCAATAAAAAAACAACAAAAAATCTTTTTTTACTACAAGAGTACAGGCTCCCAAGAATTTCAGCAGACGTGGCGATTACCTTATACTGTAGAGCATAGAAAATGTTGTAAATAAGGTTAATTTAAAGAAAACCGTACTGTGCCGTTTTTTGAGAAAATTGCAAAAAAGTGAAAAATCCAATGAATAAATTAATACTTTCGGTTAACCACTTTTGATGAAAATATTCACGTCGGGTCCCTTAGCAGTAATACATAATTTAAGTTCCAAGTTTCAACTTTGTACGCTATTCCATTCTCGAAATATTTTGTTCACGCAGAGAGAGAGAGAGAGAGAGAGAGAGAGAGAAATCGCTAAAAACATGTTTTTTCGGTTTTGGGGGCCATATTAAAACATATACTTTCTTGACAGAAATTGACCAGTCAATCGGCACAAAGCACCCGAGATTTCTCAGAGGGTAAATTAATTTAGCACTCGAGAGGACCCGTAAACGGAAGGCCGGAGAAAACTTGATTTTTTTAAAAAGGACATGAAAACAATACTTTCTTTTCCCATAGTCTATTCATATAACATATGACAAGAGAAAGTAAAAATGAAAAGTTCTTTGCAAGACAAGTAGTACAAAGAACATTTAAGTTTGAATTTATTCCATTTGCATTTTTGTCATAAAAAAATTCGCCAGACTGATGAGCAATTACCTACAATCAACTTTTGAAGAGCACGTGACCTCACTCTTCGATTAACATAGAAATGAAACTTTTAAACTAACCCTTCGACTATTCACGTGAACAAAAAAAGTATCATGAAAATATGTTTAAAAAATAAATAACACATAATTTTATTTTTTTAATTTATAAGAAAATTTTTATGGTTCGCTAGAATTTTGCATTGATTTTTTGTTGTATTAAATTTGAGGCACCCGGTGCTGATATTTCTGTGCAAGTGAGGCAGTTAATACTCAAATAAGAGAGGGTTGGATAAAGGGGTAACCGATCAATGGTATTAATATCAGGGATGAGCTCTCAGAGAAAGGAAATCATAGATGGTTAAATTTGGGAAGGTTTCAAATATCTTATCAAATAATCTTAATTAAAACCTCCAGCCCGCCCAAATTTTCAATATTTGATAAAATTATATTTTAAGAACGCAATACAGTATACTGTAACATCATGAATTTCAGTACCTAATATAAAAAAGTATTTTTATTTTTTTAAATATTTATGATTTTTCAAAAAAATTTAAAATTGTTTTTAGACTAAGGGTTAAAAAAATTGTGATATTTGTAATCTTTATTTCTACATCTTCTGTTGTTAAAAGTCATATAATTCGCTGACCATGTGATAAGAAACAGAACTATTTTTGTAGCCCTGCAACTATAACAGATAGAGTGTTAATAATTTAACACTTCACCTGCCTGTTATGGAAATGAGTGTTATCGAATTTTAAGTGTTCATCTTGAAAATAAATAAAAAAAACTGGTGTGAAACACACTCGCACAACTTTCTCTTGCCAATGCAAATAATAACCAATATAACCTAACATTACTAATAAAACATTAGAAATAAACAAAAAACTAAACTCAAAAAACATAACCTTATTTTAATAATGAGTGAAAGACGCAAAATGAAAATCGACCTCAGTTTGGCTTAAAAATACGGAAAATCACTCTTATCACGCTAAACTAGGCTCTGTAGAGAAAAATGCTTTAAATAAAAGTTGTTGATCTTTTAATTTCCTATAAATTTGATTATACACATTTGTTGTAAAATGCATACTAAAGCCGAAATCTTAAAAAAATTATTTTTCACACGTTATCGTGAGAAAAAAAACAGAACATCGCTAATTACCGCTAAACTAAGCGTTATACAGAAAACATTTGAAATAAAAGTTGTAGGTTTTTTAATTCTCGACATTTTCTATTATATAAATTTTTGCGCTAAAATGCATATATTAAAGCCGTAATCTTAAAAAAACAATTTTTTTACATGAAAACAGCCTCTCCAAGAATTTCAGCAAACATTGCGCCTACCTTATCTTGTAGAGCATAAAAAAATTAGTAAACCAGGCGATTTAAAAAAAAGTCGGAAGACCAGTTTTTGTGAAAATCGCAAAAAAGTGAAAAATTACACGAATAAATACTTCTTCCGGTTGACCAATTTTGATGAAAACGTTCGTGTCGGGTCCGGTAGTGGTATGTAACTTTCAAGTTTCAAGTTTCCAGTTCGCACTACGTTCCGTTCTTGATATATTCTGTTCACACACACACACAGACACACACACACACGCGCGCGCGCACACACACAGACCAATCGCTAAAAACATGTTTTTTGGGTTCAGGTGGTCTGAAAACGTGTAGATCCGGTGAAAACTCGATTTAAAAAATCGACATGAAAACAATACTTTCCTTCCTATATTTTCATATAGGCAAGAGAAAGTAATTATCCTCGGTTAAAAATGCTAATATCCCTCAGTCAAGAATTTTGCCACAGTTATCTCCTCTAAGACTAATGAATTTTATTATACAGCCAGATTCGGTGGTGAATAAAGTGAAGGTGTCATTTGCAGGATGGGAAGTAGATACTTTCCAGAGAGCCTGGTATGCTGATAAGCATACTTTTCCACTTAGTGAGTAAGGTCTCCAATAGTAAACCTTCTCACTCCTCGTTTTACTTAGTAAAGCCTCTAGAGGTTCAAACCAGCCATTTGACTGATCACCTAAAGAACAAACAATAACTTATTATTGTTGTTTAGGTTGTTTTAGGTGAAACCTGTAGAGGTTTTACTAAGTAAAATGAGGAGTGGGGTGTTTTACCATTGCCTTCCTCACTGAATGGAAAATTACGCTTATCAGCATGCCGGGCCCTCTGAAAAGCACATATTTTCCACTCTGCAAATGACAACTTCACTTCATTCACCACAGGGTCTGGCTGTATAATGAAATTCATTACTTTCAGAGGAAATAACTCTGATTAGTGTCTTTTACACCTCTACCTCTTCTGTTCTTAAATGAATCAGTCATTTAATTGACTGACCATGTGATAAGAAACAGAACTATTTATTTTAGCCCTGCAATGAACAGATTGAGTGTAAATAATTTGACACTCTACCTGTCTGTTAAGGGCAGAACTTATTATTACCAGAAACATTATTTGCAACAGAAACATTCAAGTATAACACAGTTAGAATTTGTATGCGAAGAGTTACAAAAGCAGAGAGACTTCCAAAAAGGATAATGAAGTCAATAATTTTGAAACTGAAAATAATGTTGGAAAACTTTGACCAGTTATCGTTCAAATAAAATTTAAAACATATCGGATCTAATAAAAAAACTTATAATATTGTGACAATATCGAAGAAGGAAGGGTATGGTTCACGAAATTTCTAGTACTTCATTCATAAAATGGTAAAGAGTAGATAATAGAGTGAAAAAGTAACAATACGCAATAGTAACAATAAAAGTGTACCTATTTATAAAAGGTGTATGAGAAGGTCGGATTATTGTTGTACAACTATTTATGAAAGGGCCGGTTGATTACACTTTCTATTTACAATAGATCTATTGTTGACTTGTTTACAATAGATTTTTCTAGCACTCATTTATAAAGGGTTTTTTTGTACTTTATTATTTGTATCGAATTTCAGTGTCTTTCGGGAAGATTCTTTGAACCGCTTATATAAAAATAGAACCCCGAGCGGAATCAGTTAGTTAGTATCCGTTTGATCTCTAATGAGTGTTTATTGCGTGCTATCGGGGCGTTATATCAGGTTAATGGTTCCGAGGTACTGTATTGTTATACTATCTTTTTGTGTATGTGCTTTGTGTATAATTATTGTAAGTAGTATACTAAGTAAATTATTAAAGTTATTTATTGTGTTATTCCATTATAATTAGTTTATTATTTATTTTAAGTAAATTATTAAGTTATTTATTGTATTACTTCATTATAATTAGTTTATTATTTATTTTGTAAATGTTTTAGTTGTAATAAATATTTTGTAATTGTAAACTTTAGTGTATTAATTATTTAATTACCTAGATCCCGAAACGGACCTTAGCGATAAGTGTCACAATATTTTATTCCTAATATGTATACGTTCCAATCTGTTTTATTTTGAATAATAATCTACCCCATGACCCAATGAGATGAGGATGATGTGTATGACGTGTAAATGAGGTAGTCTTGTACAGACTAAGAGAGTATGGTTAATTAAACTCCAACCATTAAAGTCATTACACTGGTAACCACTGTCTAGCATTCAAATCCGTATAAAAGTAACTACCTTTACTAGGATTTGAACCAGGAACCTTCATCTCCGAAAATCAGCTGTTAAACAGCTAACTCGCGGCGACGACATTACCCCTAGACCAATTCGGTGGGTTAATAGAAAACTGAACGAGATTTTATCGTCATTTGGTAAAAATAAACTTTTCCATCCATTTTTGTAAAAACTTTTAGAGCTGCTACAACTTTGTTCTACAATTTTTTTGTTTTACAACTTACTGCTACAATGTTCAACAACTTTAATAATTTATTTATTTATTTTATTTATTTCATTTATTACTCCTCCAAAAAAGCTAAGCCTGTGCTTGGAGGAGGATTACTCTAAATACAAAAAATACATAGCACAAAATAAAACTACAATAAGACAATAATAGCAATGATAAAAAAAACAAAAAGAACAAACAGTTAGTACCCTACCAATACTACATCACTTATTACGTAAAAAAATAAGTCACACAAAAGAAAAATGATAAAAATAACATTAAAAAACACGTTAGTATAAAATTTAAAATGAAAATAATAAAAAAATACAGACAGAATACAAATAAATAAAAATTAAAACTTATGGTAACAAAACTAAAATATTAGTAATAAATGACAATACAAACATCAGCTAAGTTACGAGTGGCATTAATAAAATAGCCTATGACAGAAAAAATCTCTACCAATTTACTTATATTATTATAGAGAAAAAAATGAAAACAACAAAATTTAGCCTTAACCCTTTATAGGGCTGTGGTAGGTATACTGTTACCACCGGCAATAAGGTCGATTTTGTTTTAAGAATAAGCCATGCAGTTGAACCTTATTAGCATTTTATGGTTTTACAGATGTTCTATGGTAAGTAGGCTATCCACATATTGAAATTAGCGCGCAGCGACCTTTTGCTTTGTGAGTTACACGAATGTGGTAAGGATTCAGACCAGCGTACGCTGCCATGTTGTTTTACTTATGTATAGTGCTTAGAAAATTCCAGTTTTTACGGGAAAGCAAGCATTCATCCTAATATAAAGTTAAGATAAGGGTTTCGATAAATTTTTCAGTTATACAGAGTGATTCACGAAGATATGCAGAAACTTTGGGAGCTCATTGTACATGTAAAAATAATGAAAAAAGTTTATATAAACATGGGTCCGGAAATGCTTCGTTTCCGAGTTACGGCTAGCGAAAGTTTCGCCCGGGTTTCAGCTTACTAGGTGAAATGAGGTCTTCCTGAAATTCTGGTAAGGTAGATTAAGAGGCGAATTCAATCATTTCTTATGGTTTTTGATCTGATAAATTGAATAAAACAGGTCCCAGAACTGTAAGTTGAATAATTTTTAAGAAAACCAGTGTCAAATGCAAAAAATGGAGTGAAAAAGACATTTTTTCATCTTTGGGCAAGAATAACTTTGTTATTTTACCAAGAAACAGTTAAATTTTTTGAATAAAACATGTTGAAAATTTTATTCTGAACAAACCGGTGTAAATAAAGTACACAGAAAGTAAAGAGATGTTTGATTAAATGAATTTTTATTCATAACAGTACAAAGTAAAATTAACCGGAAAAACAAAGATGAAGAATTGTTTTTTTTCACACCATTTTTTGCATTTGACACTGGTTTTCTCAAAAACTATTTAACTTACAGTTCTGGGACCTGTTTTATTCAATTAATCAGATCAAAAACCATAAGAAATGATTGAATTCGCCCCTTAATCTGCCTTACCAGAATTTCAGAAAGACCTCATTTCACCTGGTGAGCTGAAATCCGGGCGAAATCTTTCGCTAGCCGTAACTCGGTAACGAAGCATTTCCGGACCCATGTTTATATAAACTTTTTTCATTATATTTACATGTACAACGAGCTCCCAAAGTTTCTGCATATCTTTGTGAATCACCTGTATAGGACTCTAAAGTTGTTTTTATAAGCATTCTTACCACTAAATATTATGTGATTCCCATTTCAAAAAACATTTCTTTGTAAGTATACATACCAGGGCTTGACATAAAAAAACGATATAGGCTATCTAACTGTTCTGTCACTAGAAATACATTATTCTAGTCCCTATAAAACAAAATTTAACCTTTTACATTATGTATATTTTACCCCGTAGTACTGCCCTATAAAGGGTTAACTACCTCCCTTAAATTTAACTATTTCTTCCCACACAAATGCAACTCAGAATACAACAATACAATTACAAACACTTTTGCCCTAGAATGCATATTAAGGCCGCAATCTTACAAAAAACATATTTTTTATCACGAGAGCATAGGCTCCGCCGAAAATTATCGCGGATGTGGCGTTTGCCCTATCTTTTAGACCATAACAAACTCAGTAAACGACGTGATACAAAAATAAACATCATAGGAGCCGTTTATGAGAAAATCGCAAAAACGTGAAAAATAAACTTCTACTTCCGGTTAACCACCTTTGATAAGAAATGTTCGTGTCATGTCCTATTACATTACTTTACTTCAATTTCAAGTTACAATGTTTTTCACACAAAATTTTCAACACACACATACACTCCAATCGCTAAAAGAAATGTTTTTTTAGGCAGGGGGCCTGAAAACGTATATTACCGGTAAAACCTCAATTTAAAAAAACGACATGAAAACAATACCGCACCTTTTATTCGTATTCATTCATAAACGGCAGGAGAAATTAAAAATTAATTAACTGCTAAGAAAAACCGCTGAGGGTTGGTTAAAAGTGATTATTATTTTTAAGTTTCAGCCCTATCGATAATGTAGTTCTGGCTTCAGAAGTCATAAAATAAAATGATATTTATATAATTATTTTTACGATAATACTAATTTAATTTACAAATAAATTCGTGTGAAAGTAAAATAGAAGTATACATATAATATATTTATTTAAGAGCAGCGTAAAAAGTAAAATCAGCGATTTTGTGATTCTATTGCTTGTATGAAATAAGGGAGTGACGCATGCGCAGTTCATCTTGCAAATGCGCGGAGGTAGGAAAATGTGAAAGGGGGATTTGGGGGTTGTATGAGAGAGGTTGTTTGCAAAAAGCATACCGCGAGGGTTTGCTGATGAGGAAGGAGTTAATGTTCAACTCGAGAAAATAACCCGTGCAAAAATTTAACTGATTTTCTATTGTAAATAAGATACATTTTGTATAAATAAAAATTTAAAACCGTATTATATGAAATTTATAAACGACGCTAGTGATATCTGTTGGATTTGCGTGGAACTATTATCGAGTGGTATTCTATTTCAGAAGAGTGTGATTCGGGAACTGTCAGACGTACAGACGGACGAATTCCAAACCCCCGTATCTTTGTGTTGCTCTACAGGTTGTGTGTATCAACGAGATAAATTTGGACTTAAATTTAAGCATCCTACTTAAATCTTATCACCATTATTAATATAATAAAGGATATTTTAAGGATCAAGGATGTCGTTACTTCCAGATCCTTACGCTTTATTTATAACAACAGGTAATTTTAATTTATAATTGTCACATTCTATTTATTTATTTAGCTTAAATTTGTCATACCTTCATTCACTATCTATAAGCAATTCATTATTATTACATAATTTAAATAATTATGACAAACGAAATTTTATATTCTTACTAATTCATTTATTTATGAATGTACGATTATTTTTGAGAATGCAGGCCTATGATAATGTATTTTTCAAAAAGAAATATTCATTTGTACTTCGCTAGACTCAACTTTTTTTCTTTATTTTATTTAACGTCGCATTAACTACTGTGGTCATTAGAGACGGTGTTGGGTTGTAACTGTGAAGGATGAAATGATTTTTTTTAATGTATAAAAATATGCCGTGCCTGAGTGGGAATCGAACCCACGCCATACGATGAGAGACGAGCTCGTTACCAACTACGCCAATGCACCCGGCAGACTCAAAGTTTGTTTATTATTTTCTCTTTCCCTATATGCATATGTAGGAAAGGAAAGTAGTATTGTTTTTATGTTGATTTTTTAGAAATCGAGTTTTCATTGGATATATACATTTTCAGGCAGCCTGAACCCAAAAAACATATTTTTTAGTGATTGGTGTGTGTGTGTGTGTGTGTGTGTGTGTGTGTGTGTGTGTGCGCGCGCGCGTGTGTATTAACAAAATATCTTAAGAGAAGGTATATTGTACGAAGAAGTTGAAAATTGGAATTTAAGTTACCATACCAGTTACTTACCAGGGTAACCGACTCAAACATTTTCATCAAATTACTTTTTTCACTATTTTGCAATTTTATCAAAAATGGCTCTTACGAATTGTTTTTTAAGTCGCCTTGTTTACTAATTATTTGTCCTTTACAAGACAATGTAAGTAGCTGTCTGCTGAAATTCATGAGTGAGCTTGCTGACTCAGTAAACTTTTCTTTTTAAATTTACAGCCTTAATATGTATTTTAGACCAAAATAGTATTCAATTAAAGTTGTAGAAAATTAAAAAAACCTACAAATATTAATTCAAGCATTTTTTCCTACGCCGCTTTTTTTCGCGTCAATTAGTAATTGTCCGTATTAGAGTTGATTTTCATAAAGCGTCGTCATTCACTCAGGATTAAAATAAGGTTATATTTTTCATTTTTCATTGTGTTTACTCACGATAAAATGTAGGTTATATTTTTAATTAATTACATTGACAAGAGAAAGAAGTGCAAGTGTTTCACACCAGATTATTTACTTTTTTATTTATTACCTATGTACATAGGCCCTACATTTTACTTTAATTACAGATTAATCAACTACTTGGTAGAACATGACGTTCTCTTTCCAATGTAAATAAGGAAAGATATAACCTATGTTTAAGCATGAGTAAACAATATAAAATGTAAAACATAACCTAATTTTAATCATGAGTTAATGATATAAAAAGATAATCAAAATAAATGTTGATTATCTTTTTATATCATTTATCTTTAACACAAAATAAGAAAATACGAAAAACAACTAATTGACGCTAAAATAAGTGCTGTAGAAAAAAGGTTTGAAACAATATTTGTTGGTATTTTAATTGTCTACAACTTAGATTAGGTCTACATACGCTTTTATTCTAAAATGCATTTTAAGGCCGCAATTTAAAAAAAAATACTACGTGAGCACAGCCCCATTGAATTTTAGCAGACTGTATTTTGTAACGCTCAAAAAATGTAGTGAATAAATGCCGATTTTAATTAATAAAAATCGCACTATCCGTTTTTGAGAAAATAGCAAAAAAGTAAAAATTTTCAAAATAAACTTTAGTAGGCCTACTACTTGCGGTAAACTGATTTTGATGAAAATAATTCGAGTCGAGTCGTATTAAGGTACCTAACTTAAATTTCAAGTTTCAATATCGTACGATAATCCGTTCTTAAGATATTTTGTTCAAACCCAGACTGATCGGTAAAAACATGGCTTTTGGGCTCAGTGGATCTAAACATGTGTATTTCCGCTGAAAAATTTATTTAGAAAAAAATATAATTTGTCCATAACAGGGGGGGGGGGAGTGTTAGGTTATTTGCACTCGATCTGCTACAGGGTGTTTTATTAAGAACACAATCCTATGTTAAAAGCCACAATCTACGGCATATTTTTATTTTCCGTACTTTACTAATTATTAATTAATCTAAATTATTATTATACAAATGAATAGCAAATTTCAATGAATTTAACCTTTTATGTTTACAGTAGATGTTCGAAGTGATTTCTTGCAACTTCAATGCAGATACGAATTCGTTTAATGACATTTGCAGCAACTTTTCTTAAAGTCTGTTCACTAATGCTTGAAATCGCACTTGTAATGTTAGTTTTTATTTCATCGATCGTATGAGCGTTGTTTTTGTAAACTTCACCTTTTAAAGAACCCCATAGGAAAAAGTCTGCTGGGATAAGATCTGGGAATCTCGGCGGCCACAAATCTTTCGAGACTAAGCGGTGATTAAAAGATTCCTGTAGCATTGCTAGCGTTTCATTTGCAGTATGACATGTAGCGTTGTCCTGTTGAAACCAACAATTTTGGTCGTCTAAATTCAACAATCAAATGAACGGTTGGATTAAATCCCTATAAACTACATTGTCTATAGTACTGTCAAAAAATAACGGTTCAATAATACGGCGGCGGGAAATTGCACACCAAACACCAATTTTACGTGAGTGTAATGCTGTTTCATGGAAAGCATGAGGATTTGTTGCACTCCATATTCTACAGTTCAGACTATTCACATAGCCATCTAAATGAAACCAAGCCTCATCACTAAAATAAAAATGATCCAACAATTGAATACCATTTTCTTCAACCAAAGATCGAAACCACCGACAATATTGTAATTGTTTCTGATGGTCTGTAGCTTTCAGTTCATGAGTTACGCCAACGCGATAAGGATGCAAATGTAACTTTTTCGTAGCTCTGAAAACAGTAGTTAATGTTAGCCCAGCTTGCGATGATAATCTTCTAAGCGATTTTTTAGGTGATTGAGTCAAACGATTTTTCAAATCTTCGAGAACTTCCTCGGTTAACTTTGTTGGCTGGCGAGGTGGTTTCTCATCGAGTATACTCCCAGTTCTACGGAATTTATATATCAAACGCAATATTGACGATTTATTCGGAACGGCAGAACGGGTAAATTTCAACTGAAACTTATCTTGCACACATTTGTAAGATTTACTCGCTGTGTAAGTCTCTACAATAAACACACGTTCTTCCTTGGAAAAAAAACCATTGCTGACACAATATAACGAAACGCCTGCTGTCACCACACTAATGCTTGACTGGAACATTTTAACTGTCTTAGTTCGTTGGCCTTGAGTACACTGTTGTCAACATACCGATTGGGGATAGAAAATTTACCGATGTATTACTTCTATCTTCTTATAATCAGGGTTGAGTCCTTAATAAAACACCCGTTAGTTTTAGCGCTACAACAAGTAATTATGTTTTTTTATCAGATGGTCAGCCAATTATGCGACTGAAGTATTTAAGAACAGAAGAGGTATACGTGTAAAAGACACTATCTATTTTTCAACGCTGATGAGCTCTGAACTACTCTGAACTTGCTCTTGTAGCTCTGTTAAATATTTCGTCAGCTATTTTTTTGGTCTTTCAATAACAATTATAACCTACAAACATACAATCAGCTGATTATATTATTAAGTATTGCATGTTAATGCGTTCTATAATCGATGTGTCCAGTAAGAGATGCAAGACGAGAGCGAACTATTGCGGCTCTTATACGCATGCGTGCGTAATGTTTGTCAGGTACAATCTGACAACGCTGGCAAACGTTCTGATTGGTCTAAACGTGTGGAACAGCAGAGCTCATCAACCGTGTAAAGCATTGTAGTCACGAGTTATCTCCTCTAAGAGTAATGAATTTCATTAAACAGGCAGACGCTGTGATTGAATGAAGTGAAGGTGTAATTTGCAGGATGGAAAGTTCATGCTTTTTAGAGGGCCTGGCATGCTGATAAGCATACTTTTTTACTCAGTGAGAAAGACAATGGTAAACCACCTCACTCCTCGTTTTACTTAGTAAAGCCTCTAGAGGTTCAAACCACCCTTTCGGCTGATCACCTAAACAACAACACCATGTGAAAACAATAATTCCCTTCCCTATATATTCATACAGGGCATGAGAAAAAATTGAGTTATCATTTAATAAAAATTTAAAAAACTACATTTGTAATGCTGTCTCTTAACTCAATGCAAGAAAGGTATTAAATAGCATACCTAAAACATTTAATGGAAGTATAAAATTACTGCGAATCTATAAAGTTTTGTACCCGATACTAATTTTCCGTTAAATAAACCCTAGCAAAGAGAATTCATTTTATAATTTTGTACGTTTGCCAAATAGCAATACTGTACCTGATGTTATCTTGTCTTAAATATTATAGCTAGACAAAAAGTCGTTTCTTTTGAAATAAAAAAATATAATTATTTTGGAAAATAATTAATGTTCTGGTAGCTATAACTTAATAGCCCATGTAATATTTCTTTATGTTCTTTCCACGTTTTACTTGAATGAAAAAGGATTGCAGTCGTGACAATTAGTATGTCTAAATGCGAAAATTTTCATTGCTTGATTTAAAACTTTTCCACTGATTTCCCAGCCACCCATTGCAGATGTTCAGCTCATTTTTACTTTCTCTTGCTCTGTATGAAATATAGGACGAAAAGTATTGTTTTCATGTCGATATTTCGAAATCGAGTTTTCACCGGATCTACACGTTTCAGACACCCTGAACCCAAAAAAAACATGTTTTTAGCGATTGGTCTGTGTGCGTCTGTGTGAACAGAATGTCTCAAGAACGGAAAATCGTACGAAATTGAAACTTGAAACTTAAGTTAAGTACCACTAAAGGACCCGAAAAGAAGATTTTTATCAAAATCGGTCAACCGGAAGTAGTAGTTTATTCGTGTCAATTTTCACTTTTTTGCGATTTTATCAAAAACGGCTCCTACCATTTTTTTTAAAAATCGCCTCATATACTAAATTTTTTGTGCATTACAAGATAGGGTAGGCGCCATGTCTGCTACATTCTTGGAGACGCTGTTTTTACGTAAATAATTGTTTATTTAAGATTGCTGCGGCTTTAATATTTATTTTAGCGCAAAAATGTACAATAAACGTTGTAGAGAATTTAAAATCCTACAAATTTTATTTCAAACATTTTTTGTATAACGCTTAGTTTAGCGGTAATTCGCGATTTGCTGTTTTTTCTCACGAAAACGTGTAAAAAATCGATGTTTTTACGATTTCAGCCTTAGTATGCATTTTACGACAAAAGTGCATACAATTTCATTTATAGTAAATTAAAAGATCTACAACTTTTATTTAGAGTATTTTTCTCTATAGAGCCTAATTTAGCATGAAAGAATGATTTTCCGTATTTTTAGCCAAACTGAGGTGGATTTTCATTTTGCGTCTTTCACTCATGATTAAAATTGTGGTATGTTTATTGAGGGTACATTTTTTGTTTATTTCTAATGCTTTATTTATTATGTTAGATTATATTGTTCATTATTTGCATTGGCAAGAGAAAGTTGTGTGATTGTTTCACAACAGATATTTTATTTTGTCTTGCTCTGTATGAAATATAGGGAAGGAAATTATTGTTTTCATGTCGGTTTGTCCAAATTTTTTTCAGGTCCGTTAAACCCAAAAACCATATTTCTACCAATATTGATCTTATATTCTAACTACAAGGGACTATTATAGGCCTAATTACAAGCACCGCTTCTGCAATTTTCATAAAAATCATCAAAACAATTTTTTTACTTTCATTATTTCCAACTGTATAAAAACAACCAGCAAAAATGTTTACAACTCAATTTCAAAAAAAATAAAAACCAACCGCTAATGGCGTTGAGGAGGACATCATAACTCTCCGGATAACGATAAATATTATGTTTATTACTTTCTCTTGCCTATATGAATATATAGGAAGGAAAGTATTGTTTTCATGTCGATTTTTCGAAATCGAGTTTTCACCGGATCTACACGTTTTCAGACCCCCTGAACCCAAAAAACATGTTTTTAGCGATTGGTCTGTGTGTGTGCCTGTTATGATTTTTAAATTTGTTTTTGAACCTACGGTACAATTTTAGATATGTGTCGTTGACGTAAGGAACGCGTAAGTCATCGTGTCATCAAAAAATTGACAAAATTTTGTTTGTGCAGGCCTACTACAAGGTAGAGTCTGCTGAAATTCATGGGAGATGTGCATTAGTAGCAAAAAATTCTTGTTTTTTAAGATTGTGGCTTTAATAAACATTCTTGGGAAAATTTTTATAATATCCAAGTAGTAAACATATAAAAAATCTTGAAATTTAATTTGGAGCATTTTCCTCTACAGCGCTTAGTTTAGCGACAATTAGAATTTTTCTCATTGAAATCGATCAAAAACTTTTTTTTATGATTTCGGCCTTAATATGCTAAATATGCTTAATTTAAATAAGGTTTACAGGGTTTTAATTTTTTACAATTTTACCCAAAAATGCATATTAAGGCCGCAATCTTAGAAATAAACATATTTTGCTACGAGAACACAGCCCCCCCCCAAAAAGAAATTTAATAAAGCCTGAAAACGTGTATTTCCTGTAAAATCTCGATTTTTAAAAATCAAAATGAAAACAATACTTTCCTTCCCAATCTGTTAGTAAGTAAAATTATGTCTGGTACGCTGGTACCGTCCCTCCAGTGTACTCGCGTATCGGTGGGGCATAACAACAAGATGGATCCCGGTCGCCAATATAACTCCCGGTGGTTATTTTAAACTTAAAAATTAAACAAGTCCATAAAAAGTGTTTTGATATAAGTTTCTATAGTTCAGCCTCTCTTAGTTTGCTCCTAATGTGAACAAATAATGACGTCACTGAGCATGCGCATTATATAAAAACACGCACATTATTAGAGTACACGCTGATTAAAAAGTAACAATAAAATACTTTCAAAAGTATTTAAACAGAAAATACTTTTAAAAGTATTTTTCTAAATGAAATTGGTAGGCCTACATCATACCATGACTGATGTTTTTAGTACTTTAAGTACTTATAATTTAAAAAATAGTTAACTTCATAGGAATACGACATCCGTAAAGTCGCAGACTCTAGCGTGTACCCTTCAGTAGATGGCTTTTGTTTGTTGACAGTAGGAGCAAACTAACAACGGCTCAACTGTAGGTAACTGGTTTGCTGGCATTTCTCCCGCCACCTCCCCTTAGATTGGTCTTCGAAAGCATAGACCCGGAGGCCGTTCCGAAGAACTCTTATATTCCGTGACTGGTGACTGTCACATATCTAATTTATTACTAAACTAAAATTTCGAGATCGAGAGTGAGCCTGGTCGGCAAACCAGGGGAATGCGTTTTACTCGCTCTCTTGTCAGGGAAGCCTCTTGACGCATAAGGCGTCCATCATCAAGAACATTAAGAATAAAAGGTAGTCCTAACAGTCTAGAAAAAGGTCAGAAGTAAAATACAAATTAAAAGTTAAAATTTAGTTAGGACCTATCGCCATAATAATTATATTTGTACCAGTAAGTGCTCGACACCGTTAATTTGTTCCCGACTGGGAAAATTTAGTGAACGGCACCAGAGAATTAGATCTATTTCAGGATAATACCCTTATTAAACTACATGACGCCGGTAGAATGAAGCTACCTAGTCAAGGAACTCCCACACCTCGCGTTACAAGCTCTCACGTACCGTAAGGGGCCAATTTTCCCCTTGGCCTTGAAGTTTCTAGGTAATCAATTTATAAAATTTCGTGTTTGTGAATAGTTAGTAAGTAAAATTATGTCTGGTACGCTGGTACCGCCCCTTAGTTGTAATCGCGTATCGTTGGGCATAAGAACAAGATGGACTCCTGGTGGCCAAGATAACTCCCGGTGGTTATTTTAACATTATAAATTGTACAGGTCTATAAAAAGTGTTTCGATATAAGTTTCTACGTGATAATTTTTTGAAATTTTGTGTTTGGGAATAGTATTTATAAAGGACATGAGAAAGTAAAAAAACAAACAAAAACAACCTGGAGTAAAAAACAACAAGGAAACCCGAGAAAAAGGATAAACCAGTTTATTTAATTCTCCTTGTTGATTTTGAGATAATTTATAATATCTAGGCCTATTACATATTATTATTACAGTGTAATAATTACATAAATATAAATATAATTATGAAATGTTATCGTCCTGAAATAAGTACGAGAATTACAGTAATTGTACTTTCACAATTCCGTTATAAAAATGTGCAGAACTAGTAAGTAATCCGTACGCTGTTTGCCTAATTACATACTTGTTGTTTAGGTCATCAGCCGAAAGGCTGGTTTGAACCTGTAGAGGTTTTACTAAGTAAAACGAGGAGTGAGGTGGTTTACTATTGCCTTCCTCACTGAGTGAAAAGTACGCTTATCAGCATGCCGGGCCCTCTGAAAAGCACATATTTTCCACTCTGCAAATGACACCTTCACGTCATTCACCACAGGGTCTGGCTGTATAATGAAATTCATTACTTTCAGAGAAGATAACTCTGATTAGTGTCTTTTACACCTCTACCTCTTCTGTTCTTAAATGATTCAGTCATTCAATTGGTTGACCATGTGATAAGAAACAATTTATTTATTTTAGCCCTGCAACGAACAGATTGAGTGTAAATAATTACCTGTCTGTTATGGGCGTAATTAAAAATTACATAATTAGCATCTACAATCAGCACCTTATCAGTTTAATACTAATTTTATTTATCCAGATAATGCATTTAGGCCTGTTTTATACTGGTATAGTAATAGGTAGAGTAAGCAGGTAGAGTAGTAAGTACTCTACTCTTATCATCTTTTATCATTGTGTAAACGGTTGGAATAGTCAACGGTAGAGCAGCGGCGGGTATTCAGGTGACGTAGATGAAGAGCCTCTTCACCTATGCACTGGATACTATCAACATTTATTTCACAAAATTAGTACAACTTATAATTTCTTTTAGAATTATTTTTTGCTTTACAATAAATGAATGATGCATGATGAATGATGAATGATGATAACACAGAACCTAAACGGGAAACCCTCAATCCAAATTAGAACAACCAAATTAACTAGAGCACAAAAGCTAACCTGGTACACCTACAGCAAACGATGTTTATCCATAAATGCAAAATTAAGACACTATAACACAGTTGTAAAACCAGAGGCTACGAATGCATCTGAAACACTCTTCCACCTGAATGAGTAATCGAGGACCGAACGACTCCAAAAAATCAAAAGAAGAATTGGCAGAACCTGCATCAACAAAAAGTATCAGAAAGGAAGTATGGGCAGTGGAGAATTGTGCCCAACGATGTTGTTTACAGGGAGCTTGAACCCATTACCGACACCATGCGTAAGAGAAGACTGGGATTCTTTGGTCATATCATGAGGATGCAAGACTCAAGGCTCCTAAAGCAGCTGGTTGAGTACAACCTCAACTCCAAAAACACCACAACAGGATGCAGATGGATCAGAGAAATAAGAGAGGACCTGAAGGAAATTGGCCTTACTCCGGACGATACAACAGACAAGAAAAAATTAAACAATAAAATCCAAAACAAATACACCCGCTTCACACTTACAAGAAGAAAACTCACAACACGAATTTTTTCAACACCAGAAAGGGCACAAAAATCGGAACGTATGAAGAAGTATTGGGAGGACCGCAAGGCCCCAACAATCCCAACGAAGAGACTTGGTTAATGGACTGACTAAAGTGATCCTATGCGGTCATAAAATATTTTTCAAAAAAAATGAATGATGAAGTGTCGTGTAAAAATGTAGATAAAATTATTGTATCTGGTTAGTGAGGTTTCTAAGTTTTTTAATCCTAGAGCCAGCAATCATCGATTTTGAGACAATGTTATTGCTTCTTAAACCGGTCGCGTCGCAAAATCGGATTTGCTTTATAACATTGCAATGTTGTCGTTTTAGTTTCAAATTAATCTACAGACAGCGTTGCTGTTTTGTTTAATAGTTCAGTAATTTATAAAGTCAATTTTTACATGTATATTACAATAGTTTAAGTTGCATATTCTGCCTGTGTTTGTTGAAATAACACTATCCTAGAGCTGAATTTGGTTATTTCTTGGTTTACACGATGTGTTTTTGTGTATATTTTCTTCAGTTTTGAACTTAGTATCGTTTTTTTCTGTTTAATTTTGAAATAAACATTATTAGTAACGATTCGTATGTAATGAATTTTAAAAATAGAGCGTAAGAAAGTTTTAAACAGTAGTGTCACCTGAAATTTTAGAAAACTATTTGTCTAAAAATTATTTTCAAATAGCTTCAGCATCCCTAACTATCAGATTAAAATTACAATTATGCATTTATTTTATTTTCCTAAGTCTTTTTGTTATTTTGATTCGGCGCGTGATAAGGTTTGTAATTTAAAGCAAATTTTTAATGATTTCTTTACGGTTCATTGACCAAGGTGCTAAAAATCCACTGCCGGTCTAGAAAAATGTTATTGCCGGCTATAGGGAATAACCCTTGTATTGCCCACAGCGGGCAGGTGGGGTGTTAAATTAATTGCACTCGATCTGTTGGTTCCAGGGCTACAAAAAATAGTTCTGTTTCTTATCACATAGTCAGCTAATTATATAAATGAACTATTAAAGAACAGAAGAGGTAGAGGTGTAAAAGACACTAGTCACAGTTATCTTCTGTGAGAGTAATAAATTTCACTATACAGCTAGACCCTGTGGTGAATGAAGTGAAGGTGTCATTTATAGGGTGGAAAGTGGGTACTTTTCGGAGGGCCTGGCATGCTGATAAGCATACTTTTTCACTCAGTGAGTAAGGCAATGGTAAACCACCTTACTCCTCGTTTTTACTTAGTAAAACCATTAGAGATTCAACCCAGTCTTTCGGCTGTTAACCTAAACAACAACAACAACCCTTGTAATGGTTTATTATGCGTAATAAATGTCCAAGTAAAGAATTAGACGGGTAGCCACCGTTTTTCTTCCAACGGGGTCGGTTGTCGTGACAACGGAGCTGTCAGAGGCAAATATGCCCGCCTAGCTCTTTCCGTTCGTCCCTGAAGAGTGAAGAGATTGCGGCGGGTCGAACAGCTCACTGCACCTGGATGTTCTATGTAGGCTACGTGTCACACAGTTGTTTTGTACTGCTTGACTTCCAGCTCCGTGTAATTGGGAGGAATGCAGTGCGTTGTTATAGTAGTGGGAGAATTAATGAGTGTATGAATGAATTAGTAGTGTTTCACAGCTGCTGCATTTGTAGCGATAGCGTGTACTAACTAGACTAAAAAAATATTCTTATCATCCGGCGCATTAATTTACCAAATAGGCCTACCTACCGGGTTATTAACATGGTCGGATTCATAATATTTAACTTACCATTTTATAATAAAACATATAAATAAATAATTGTAATAAATACAAACAAATATGTTAAATACGGAAAGTTTGAAATCGAATGTTTTGTATCAGAGTAATACAACAATTGTTCTCCCAGCATGCGTCAGTCATTCAATATACCTCACACGTACCCTTCACCCCGCAACTACACGGACCTGGCACTCAAGCAGTATTTGTGTATTTTACATTTTTTACACTCAGGTGTCTCACGGATACTTACAAGTATTTACTTAGTTGTGCCTATTTTTACCTATTTTGCCTATTTTTATTATTTTTTTTTCTTTTCTTGTTTACAAATAATAATAAATAATTTAGTTTAATACAAACAATACAATAATATGAAACTTCCAAAATACTATAACTAAAAAAAGTAAACATATTTACTTAATATTTAGAGAAACAACGTTAATTAACTTATGATAGATAACTTATTATAATTAAATAAAATTTATTTTTATTCCTATACAAACCTATCAAGAAAAGGTTTTTGTTGTTTAGGTCATTAGCCGAAAAGCTGGTTTGAACCTGTAGAGGTTTTACTAAGTAAAACGAGAAGTGAGGTGGTTTACCCCTGCCTTCCTCATTGAGTGGAAAAGTACGCTTATCAGCATGCCGTGCCCTTTGAACAGCATATATTTTCCACTCTGCAAATGTCACCTTCACTTCATTCACCACAGGGTCTGGCTTTAAAATGAAATTCATTACTTTTGAAGGAGATAACTCTGATTAGTGCCTTTTACACCTCTGCCTCTTCTGTTCTTAAATGATTCAGTCATTTAATTGGCTGACCATGTGGCAAGAAAAAAACTTTTTACTTTAGCCCTGCAACTAACAGATTGAGTGTAAATTTGATACTCCACCTGACTGTTATGGGCATCAAGAAAAGGTACAAAATATATACATTTTCTCTGTTATTTATTTCCAACAAAAGAACAAATTTTTTTGGAAATATTAATAACATATTCACAGGCTTAAATATAAAATATAATTTAATAAATATAATATTTTTACACCTATATTATGGTTTCCTTTCCCCCATCCGAGCAAAAATAAAGAAAAAAGTCAAGATTGATTTTAATTTTGCGTCATTCACTCATGATTATAGGTTATTTTAGTTATTTTAAATTGTTCACTAATGATTAATAATGAGTTATCTTTTTTATTTACATTAACAAGAGAAAGTCGTGAGAGTGTTTTACACCAGATTTTTTAAGTTATTATCTACATATTAACCGTATTTCCGGTTTTGTTCCGTCTGCATTTGCAGTAATTGCAGAACAGTCGGACGTAAAACAAAAAAATATCCGGTTTTGTTGTTCTGTATTTCGAATTTTCTTTAACTCGAATTAGAATAATTTTCATTCTGATGTTCAATATACATGGAGGTTCATCTGTATTACTTTTGGAACACCCATTACAAATCCTAACCTAACCGATTCATGTAAAACGTAATGGATTCATTAAAACGTTACTTTGTCATCTGTAAACCCACGTAGGCCATTATAGTAGGCTACATGCAGTACTAGTAGGCCTAATACCGACCGTTAGAATAATATCATCGTACCGAGTAGATGAAATAATGTCTCCTCAAATGATGACGATTCATTCACAAGTAGATCTACAACCTATCCGACATACGGACGGTTTGCAATGACGTCATCACATAAGGTGCGTTTACACTATCCAAATACAGTCGATTACGGATAATTGGTCCACTGGTAAAATTTGGGCAGCCGGTTTTTTTTTTGAACAGTTCTTTAATGAACAAAACAGAACGGGATTTTACATTGATAAGTACTCCGTTTATTCGGCCCAGAATGCCGCTTATTGGGGCCAAGCTGATGTATGTACATACCGTATTTATGTGTTATTAAAACCATTACAGGCCAGCGACGAACAACATGTGGTTCTAAGCGGAAAGATAAGATAATAGGAGAAAGTATCACACATCAGTTATAATAGAGATGTTATTTACAGTACAATACGTAGGCTACATAATCGTCATTGCACAAATTTCATTGAGTCATATCCACTAGTTATGTCCAACCTTACAAGCTGTATCGCCTCCTTGCAACTTATGGTTAGTTGTCACTTGTCATACGTACTAGAACGTTCGTAATTCCATGCTTCTCATCAGTTTTTGTGATTTCATGAGTGTACTGTGTAACACACTGTTTTTCGAGTCTGGTTGGTTTGTTACTTGCAGGCATACTTATTATTTTTTTTAATTCCATTCGTTTCACACATTTTGATGACATTTTTATGGGTAGGCTTACAGTACAGTACCTACTATCAATGTTTTTGTGAGTTAAATGCCGCGTAACGATATGACTGTGTGAACGAATAGAGCTTCTCGACAAAATAAAAACGTATCCACCTAACTTAAGCCAACGTAAACTATCGGAACTAACCGGTGTACCAAAAATTACGATAGCTTGTATCGTGCTCCAAGAAAATAAAATACGCCAAGAGTGGACATTAAAAGACCATGGAACATCTCAGAAAAGAAAACGTGAGGGAAGTATACACTTGTTGAGAAGTGTTACATGGATGTTTCGGCATTGTAACATCGCAAGGTGTTAGTGTAAATGGTCCAATGCTTAAAAACAAGGCGAAAGGTTATACTAAAAAGTTAATGATTATTCAGATACCCTTTTATTTTTTTCGTGTGTATATGGATAGAACTTGCATGTAAAATTTATGTGTATGATAATTTTAATAAAATACATTATCGTATACGCCACATTTTACGAATTTGTTTATTAGAGCCAGCCGTTTAATTGGGCCAAAATGCTCCAGTCCCGATATGTCCCTATTATCCGGAATTGACTGTACCGTAAAAATAAACCATAAATAGGCATGAAGCGTACCCTATAATGTAGAGAAAATGTAGTAAATGAAGCGATTCTAAACAAACTCGTAAGAGCCGGTTTTGAAAAAATTGCAAAATGTAAAACATTGCACGAATAAACTACCACTACTCGGTTGACCGATTTTGATGAAAAAGTTTCTTGTCGGGTTCCCTTATTTTCTCATTTTAAGTTCCAAGTTTCAATTTTTGGATAAATTTACTTCATACACACGTGCTCGCTTGCGCCACACACACGCGCGCGCACACACACACACACACACACCACACACACACACACCACACACACACATACACACACACACAATCGATAAAACATGTTTTTCTTGGGTTCTATGGCCTAAAATCGTGTATTTTCGGTGAAAATACAATTTCGAAATGTTGAGAAAAAAACATTAGTTTTGTTACTTAGATTTTATATAGGCTAAAGTAATAAAGTCCAGGAATTGAAAATAACTTAGTGGATTTCTCAGGAATATTGGAATTTTAAGAAACATTCTAAGAAAATTGAATAAATTCCTGGAAAATAAACGTTGAAGAATCTGAAATATTTAGGAAAAGACTTAACATTTATTTGTAAATAAAACTGCAGAACTATAAGCGCAAAATAATATTTAATTTAAAAAAATTAAAACAAGGAAAAATAAAGTAAAAGATAAATTCGAACGAAGATAATTTATTGCCAATAATAAAAATTCTATAAAAGGAAATAAAATAATAGGCATACTTAACTCTTATGCAAGGTTACGGCGCAAGCGAGTACATCTACGTAGAAATTGTCACTTAGACGTGCACGTCAGAAAACAAAATAATATTCAAGTGCATAGGAGGCCCAGTTATTGAGTGAAAAGTAATCTATACTCTATCCCATGGAACCATGCAGCACGTCAAAACATAAATGTATAAAAATATGACTGAACTTAGCACGATCCATTCGAGTTTCAAAACATATTCTTTGCTTGTCAGATGAAAATTGTATACTAATTAAAACATATACCACAGTATTATAACATACGACAGTACCAGTAGAAAGAATTCATGCGTAGAGTAGGCCTATTATAAAACATCCAGTCAGTTGCCGGTTATTTCGACTGAAGACGCTGGTAGAGTGAAACATGTTACGCATCCTTATTACTGACATTCAACCCGAAGTCAGTTTATATCTGCTGCATGGTTCTGTGAGATACACTATAGTTAGAAATATAATTATAATTTTTGTACTGTGCAATGATTGGTTGGTTGGATTTTGGCGCCACCGGAAATTATTTGTAGATCAAGGGAGCCGTGGGTCTACAAAGTTTGAGAACCGACGGTTGTATAGTGTAAACGCATCTTTCTGAAATCAGATCCAGAAATAAGACGGGCAACAAAACATTTATTGCAAGTGACAGACAAGTGAACTGATTGTAGCTGCTGTTGAATACAAAAGATGTGTCAACCTACACTACGTACTCTATTTAAATACAAATACATTATGACTAAAATCTAATCTAAAATATTGTACGTAGGCCGCATACATTTAGGTTATGTTGTATTCTTTTTTACTATTTTGTTTTAATTCAGCTATTGTTCTTTCAACAATTCAATAAATGTAGTGCGTCAAACTGAAGTGATTGTTTAATATCAAACAAAAGGATTTCTAAACATCATACTGGGAATTGCAACCACGCTATATGAGAGTGCAACCGCTGGACTTGGAGGGGTTGCAGTAATTTTTTTCTAGAAATTTAATTGAAAATGGGGTCCCGCAAGGGACAGCAGTTGGTCCAATTCTATTTCTTACGTACAAACTCACAAATTTCACTCTCGAGTGGAAATTTTTAACTGGCCATTTTTGAGACCCACACTATACATTTTCTCCTAGGAATTGACGGGGTAAAGAGTTGAAAAGAAATAAATTTATCAAGTAATACTCAATCAAAGAATCTGCGGTCGAATCCCCGCCGCACGAGTCCTCACGGGTCATATAAAGCCTAAAGTAAAGACATTTTCATTCTGTTTGCTTTTGTATAAAAATTCAGAACGTTATACACTTTTTGTTAGATGATTTTAACAAAATAACGTTTAAAAATGATTTACTGATTTTTAAAATTCCCAATATAATACTGCACAAAAACTTGCTTTTAAGATTTTTTTCTCAAAAACTATCAAAGAAACCTAATACTCTCTGACAATTAATATTCTCCTAATATTCCTAATATCCTAATATTCTCTGACATATTTCAGAATTAGAAATATAACCTAAAAATTTAAAAGCGATATCTTTAGTACAACCTGAAA
Source organism: Catonia carolina (assembly GCA_035578175.1). Lineage (NCBI taxonomy): Eukaryota > Metazoa > Arthropoda > Insecta > Hemiptera > Achilidae > Catonia > Catonia carolina. The sequence goes on from JAQMRL010000004.1 coordinate 11,126,498, forward strand.
AAAAGGTACTTAATCCTTTAAAAATAGAATTTACGGAAAACGGAAAAGGAAATTCATCCCTTATTGCATCTTCTTCTTCAGGTGCCTTCTCCAATCCGAAGGTTACCTATCATCATTGTTAGTCCGTACCTTGTCTACTGCTGCTCTGAAAAGGTCATGCGACGAGCAGTTAAACGCTTCTCTCAGGTTTCTTAACCAGGATATTCATCTGCGTCCCACCGAGCGTTTACCAACAAGTTTCCCTTGAATTATGAGATGCAGAATCTCGTATTTAGGCCCCCTCATGATGTGTCCAAGGTATGTTAGTTTTCTTATCTTTATAAATGCATAGAAAGGATTATTTTGATCACCCTCGTCTTGGTACAAGTTCTTTAACTTCCTTTTTGTATTTTCCTTTCTAATTTTCTTATTCTTCCAAAAAGTTTACACTTTGATGTAAGCTGTGAATCTAACTTCAGTATCCTTTTAGAAATTTTTGCTTGGATCTAGTTCTAAATGCTTCAATACTTATCACTTGCCAATGTAGCCTCAGTACAATAGTTCCCACGAAAATAAATAAATATAGGTATTTCTACTTCTCCGATTTTATAGTTTAAGCCACCATTTTAAAGCGGGGATTTTAAACTACATAAAAGACTAAAAATGCGGAAATCTAAATTTCTGTTCGTGCACTGCTTCCCTTTAAGAGGTTTGATAGGTTGTACTCTACAGTCACAAAACTTTAGCTCACAAATAAATGGAGATAATGTAAGTTAATCAATAACAGTTCTCGCTTATTTTAGAATTTATCTTATATTCATTGAATTTACATTACAAAAAATTATATTAAATTTACACTTCTTGTAAAAGTAATTACTTTTATAGAGATTTGAGTAATAGACTATGGTTACAAGTGTATTTCTATGGTTGGAGTTTAATTAACCATACTCTTATAAATTATCGGCCTGAGTCTGTACAATAATACACCTCAATTATACAATAATAATAATAATAATGAAATTAAATATCTTTAATATTATCAGTTATTTTTGGGTCCCGATAAGTCAACAGTCTGACTTAACATCAGGTGCCAATACATAAATAAAAAATAAACAAAAATTAGATTACTGTAACAGCTCTTAAACTAATTTACCTAGATTTACATTCTCGTTAGTGATACTGTTACTGTATTACCTATAGTCACGGCGTATTGGCAGCCACTGTAGAGAATATCCACAATAACTTCTTAAGGCTATTGATATACTTATCTTAATTATCATTTTGTAACAACACTTTTACCTTCCCTTTAAAATCAGTAAATTTCCTACAATTAACTATTTTCCTAGGCAGAGAATTGTATAACTCCGGTATCAAACAATTTATTGCTCTTTCACCGTAATAATTAAAGCTATGAGGCACAACGTAATTACATCTTCTTACTCCATATTGGTGTTCTATTAAAATTTTATATTTATCTTCATTGAAGTTATTTATTATGTGAAAGAATTTATAAAAAATTTTCGGACTTAATGTATCACAAATTTTCATCAAATTAAGCTGGTCATAATCTCTATCTTTTGCGATTAATTTCAGTACCTTATTTTGCATATTTGTAAGTTTGTTCAACTGTGAAAAGCTAGTTCCCCCCACACTTGAACTCCGTATCTAATATTAATAATAATAATAATCATAATTTTTTTTGATGGCCTCCACTCACCCCTTACAGCTTTCCCAACCTCCATGAAAGTGACTAACAGGGAAGCGGGGACCACCTACATGGGTTGAACAAGTGCAGCAACAGATAGAAATCCTTGAAACGCTGCACTTAACTATCGGGACGTAAATACAAGGGACGTCAAAAAAAACACTAACTCATATATCTATAAACTTATAAGTAAATTTGTGCAGGGATGATTTGGGCAATGATACCACACCTCCAGCGTGGAAAGATAACAATGAGAAAGAAAGAAACAAACAAACACTAAAAATGAATAAAAAAAACAAGCTAACAGCCAAGTAAAACAAAACCAATTATCAAAACAGGAGTCCTATATGAGTTAATAACGGTGGTAGGCTACTCATTTCACCTACCAACTTGTCGTATGGCTGTCCCAACTGGATCAACCCATCCAGCATAATACAATTTTCCTCTTGAACGTTGATATATTCTTGTTGAATATATCAACCCCGCAACCGTCAACAACTTTCATAATTTTAACGCAATAATTTTAACGATAATAATAATAATAATAAAAATCAATTTATTTGTTTTAGGCGTCAATTATACAATACACATTCTCATCTCACTGGGTCATGGAATTTCTTATTGTTCGTAATTGAACTGATTGCAATGCACACACCATTACGGATTAAGAAAGATATATTATTATCGTTTAAATAAAATTCCAATAAAATTTTTAGGATAAAACAAATTTATGGACTTTCAATTTTTAATTATTTGTGTCATTTCTCCTTTTCTTAAAAAACATTTATGACTTTTTTTTAAAATTAATTTTCGAAGTATTTGTGCAAATATTTACATAAATTGTGGTTGATCTGGTTTAAAAATCTAGTAAAGAAATTAAAAAATACTCGTAAATATATTTGAAAGAAATGTTGATAAAATATAACGTAAAAAATTGGGTCAATTATTTAAAATGTGTAATGTTTAGAGACAGGTTTTAATTTTCAGACTAATTTGGTAATTCTAAGTATTTTATGAAGGTTGTTTGAGGTGCTTTTAGCTTCCACGTTTCACTGTAGACGGACATCCTTTAAAAAACAACTTTTTTAAGAATACAGTATGAAAGTAAAAATTAAAAATACAATTACATTCCAAAAATCTATAGATTGATGTATGTTCCTATTTATCGGTTTTTAAGTCGTTGACAATGATACCCAGAATGATAGTAAATGATGATAGAATGATAGAATGATAGATATGATAGAATGATAGTAGTGCTGAAATAAAGTTTTTGAGGTGTACTGCATGTTTTTCTAGACTGGATAATTAGCAGATTGTGACTACGAAGGCAGTGGTTTGTGCACATTGAAACGATGAGTGCTCCCCGATTTCCAAAGTGATTTTTATCTTTCTCTTCACGTAGATAATATTATTGTGACACTTATCGCTAAGGTCTATTTTGGGATCTAAGTAATTAAATAATTAATACACTAAAGTTTACAATTACAAGTATTTATTACACTAGAAGATTTACAGAATAAATAATAAACTAATTATAATAAAGTAATACAATAAATAACTCAATAAATTACTTAATACTACTTACAAACAAAATTATATAGAATGCACATTCACAATAAAATAATACTTAATATGCACAAATACAATACGACTGAATAACAATGCTTCGGAAACCCGTTGACCTGTTCTAACGGAGTTACCTTCTAACACACGTAGTAAACACTCGTCAAAAATCAAACGAATACTGGCTACTCGACCGCACCCGGGGCTCCCTTTATATAGGTTAGATGAAAGAGGTTTCTCGAAGGACACAGAAATTCAATCAAAAAGATAATTCCAGAGTGGCAGATAAATTCCATTCAAATAATAAAGTACAGAAAACCCTTTTTACTGTAAAAGTCTTAACTATTATAAACAAGTAAATAGATCTATTGTAAATACAATAAAAGTTGTTACAGGTAATCAGCCGACCTTTTCATAAATAGTTGTACAACAAAGACCTTTTATAATAGCTAACCGTATTGTTGCTTTTTCACTCTATTATCTACTCTTTACCATTTTATCATTTTACTAGAAATTTCGCGAACCATACCCTTCTTCGATATTGTCACAATATTATAGGTAAAGAAAAAAATTATTTTTATAACTGTCACTGGATGGCGACATTAAGTGGCTAACCTTATTAATTTGGTGGCCCTGAAAAAGGCCGTTTAAGCGGTGGTCGTCTGTCGTAGTCGTCGTGGCGGTCGGAGGCTGGGCGACACGGCGTGTCGTCGTCCAGCGGAGACGTCATCTTCTTCCCTCGCAGTAGTGCGTCGATGGCTGCTTTGTCGGGTCCGGTGGGCGTAAGGCTCGATCGAGGGACCACTGTGGGCATCGCTCGCGTCAGCGGGCGATGACGGTCCGGTCGACGGCTTACGGTGACGGGACGGCCAGCGGAAGTATCATCTTCTCTCTTGCGGGGTCGTCGATTAGTTCTCTCTGGAGTCCGGCAGCCGTGTGCCGTGGTGGACGTCTTGTCTGCTGTCTGGTTCGAAGTGAAGCTCTTGGTGTCTTGATTGGAATTGAATCTGCCAATTCAGTGCAGCGCTCTTTATATAGCTGCCGAGAGCGCTGTTGTAGAGAGCGGCGACTGGCTTGGCCTTGATGACAAAGGCCTTTGCGGTGGGGAGCGAAAGCTTTGTCGCTATGCCGTCAAAGGCCGGAAGAACTATTGAAGCCGGCAACACAGTAAATGATTAATTAGATGGGGTGGCATAACGATTTTTAAAAATCAAGTTTTCACCAGAAATACACTTGTTTTGGTACCCTTAACCCTGTATGTTAAACACGGAACACCGTGCGAAGTTGAAACTTGTAATTTACATTTTTATAAGGGAACTTGGCACGAACAATTTAATCAGAATCATCAAGCGGAAGTAGTAGTTTATTCATGAAATATTTTTGTAAACGGCTCCTACGAATTCCTTTAAAATCACCTCATTTAGGCCTACTATACATTTTTGCTTTACAAGGAAGCACTACGTCTATTAAAATTCGTGAAGGGCTGAGCTCTCGTAGTAAAACATGGTTTTTTTTAAAGTTTGCGACCTTAATATACATTTTAGGACAAAAGTATAAACAATTAAAATTGTAGAAAATTACAAAATTTAAATTTATTCTTAGCATTTTTCTACAACGCTTATTTTATCGTCAATTAGTGATTTTCCGTATTTTATCATTAAAATCCGTAAAAACCGGATTTTTTTAAGATTGTGGCTTTAGTATGTTTTTACGACAATCTAGTATGTATGTTTTTTGTATCTAATCAAAGTTATAGAAATTTTTTTAAATCTACGACTTTTATTTCAAGCATTTTTCCTACGAGCATAGTTTAGGGACAATAATTGTGATTTTTTTAAGTTTTGCAGAATTTTATTTTCATTTAGCGTCATTAACTCACGATTAAAATTAGGTTATGCTTTTTATATTACACTGTTTACTAATGGTTAATGATATGTTACATTGGCAATAGAAAGTCATGTGAGTGTTTCACACCAGTTTTTTTTTATTTTTTATTAGGAATATGTAAATATAATGAGTCACTCCCAGCTTTCTTGAGGTCTTTTCAAGTTCCGTCAGGGCTTTATATCAGAACTCGTTTTGGAATTCTGTCTCCCTTCTTTGAAGATGCGCATCCATTTATTAATATACAGTCGAACTTCCCTAACTCGAATTTTATATTATTCGAATTAAATTTGGTACCCTACGATTTACTCAATTTTCGTTAAAATTAGTGTCCATAACTCGAATATTCGCAACTCAAACTTCTTGTTTGAGATTTTTTTTTTAATCCAAATTCTTTCTTGTTTTTAACGCAAATGTGTACGTAAATGTTTTAGAAGCCTGGAATAGAAGGAGGTGTATTAAATTGGCTGCAAGAAGTACGCGGGAAAAACTTTCCCATGTCAGGTGTAATACATTAAATATTAACTAATATTTAAGTTACCCACCGGGTTGGTCTAGAGGTAGAGTCTTCGCCAAAATCAGCTGTTAAACAGCTGATTTTCGGAAATGAATGTTCCTGGTTCAAATCCTAGTAAAGGTAGTTACTTTTATACGGATTTGAATAATAGACAGTGGTTACCGGTGTACTTTGATGGTTGGGGTTAAATTAACCATACTCTCTCAGGAATGGTCGGCCTGGATCTGTACAAGACTACACTTCATTTACACGTCATATACATCATCCTCAACTTATTGGGTCATGGGGTTGCTTATTGTTCTAAATTGAACAGATTGCAACGTACACAAATTAGGAATAAAAAAAATATTTAGGTTGGGAGTAACAGCTGATCGATCAGCTGTTCATTTATCAGCAGTTAAGAATGTGCGTCTGTTTTTATTTTATATAAAGCGAAATTTCAATATCTATTATTCATTTATTTCCTGAGTAATTCACATGAATCTTTTCAGAATTAAATTTCTACAAATTTATTTTTTAAAAAAATACACCTTTATTTGCCATTTATGGAAGTAATCTTACATTAAACACAAAAATGTGTTATTTCTTTGCACCAATTCTTGTGTTTTATGTAAGATATCTCTGAAAGTATTGCATTTACAGCTCTGGAACCAATTTTATTCAATTTTCCAGATTAAGAAACATAAGAAACAATCGTATTTGTATCTTTGTAACTATCTTTAACATTTTTATACGGCCTTACTTCACCGAGGGTACAGAGTTCTAGGTGAAATTTTTCGCTAGCCGTAACTCCCTAACTAAGCGTTTTCAGGCATATGTTTATATGAACTTTTTTTCTTATGTTTAGCTATAGAATGACATCCCAAGAGATTGACGTATAGTTTTGAATCACCCTATACGTATAACGAAACTTCATGCGCCGAGTTTAATGTTCAGTCATTGTGTGAAATATTACGAATATAAGAGAAACTGGTTCAACCATTTACTTCACATACCAACAAATAGACTCCTCTACGAGCATGAAAATATAAACCCAGAAGGAAGCGAGGCTTGGGAAGACCCAAAAAGAGGTGGATGCCGGAACAGGCCACCGAGCCTAATCCTTGATGGATGATGATGATGACGATGTGGATGACTCTTACCATCTGTTCGAAAGTTTAACCAGTCGTATAGCCAAACAATTAAGATCAAGTTTAGTATAATTTTGATAAAAATTTCAATTAATATTTATGCTTTTAATTTGCTACTTAACGTACAATGATAAACTTAATTATAAATAAATTTCATGTTTTACCAAATTATATTTTTGTTTTATACTTTCTCTTTCCCTATATCAATATACAAGGTGATTCGCGAGGAAACGATAATAAATCGGGAGATGAATCTACATAGATAAATCTTGTGTGAAATATTCTCACGACTTTCTTGTGCCAATAATTTAAAATATGATCTATGTTTAACCATAAGAAAACAATTTAAAATGATAAATATAACCTAATTTTAATCTTGAGTGAACTACACAAAATGATTATCAACATCTGTAGAATTTAAAAAACCTAAAATCATTAATTTTTTTGTCATCAGCCTCTCGACTGGTTTTATGTCGTTCTCCAAGCTGTTCTATTTCGCTCAAGTCGTTTTATATCTATATATCTGCAACATCCTACAACTTTTGTTATTTTCTTTAAATATTCTAACCTTTGCCTCCCCCTACAATTCACTGCCTTAATATTACACTCCATTATTGTTCGAGCAATACCTGGATGTCTTAAGATATGCCCTTCTATTGGTAAAAGGAAAAAATGCTTGAAATAATAGTTGCAGGTTTTTTAACTTTCTAAAGCTTTTTGTTGTAAAATCCATACTATGACCGGAATCTTAAAAAACAATTCTATTCTTTTACCGGTTTTTATGAGAATAATACTGTAAATCACTAATTGACGCAAAATTAAGCAAAGTAGGAAAATATGTTTGAAATAAATCTTGCAGTTTTTTTTAAATTTTCTTCAACTTTAATTGTTGTTGTTGTTTAGGTCAACAACCGAAAGGCCGGTTTGAACCTCTAGAGGTTTTACTAAGTAAAAACGAGGAGTAAGGTGGTTTACCATTGACTTCCTCACTGAGTTGAAAGAGTATGCTTATCAGCATGCCAGGCCCTCCGAAAAGCACTCACTTTCCACCCTGCAAATGATACCTTCGTAGAATTTTTTTAAATTGCGGCCTTAATATGCATTTTAGGGCAAAAGTTCTCGTAATAAAAATTGTAGAAAATTTAAAAACCTACAACCTTTGTTACAAACTTTGTTTATCGCTTAGTTTAGCGGTAGTTGGTGATTTTCTGGGGTTTTTTTTCATGAAAATCTGTAAAAAATAAATATTTTTAAGATTTCGGTCTTAGTATCAATTTTACGACAAATGTGTATACATTTAAGTTTATAAAAAATTTAAAAAAGGAACTCCCAGTAGAGTTTGTTCACGAACGGCTGTCAGCTGGTCACCATACAAAAACACTTGCCCAACCGGTGTTATTTAACAAATAATAGCAACTTTCTACCAGCTAACTAATTTGGCTGACCCGAAGGTCTTTACTAGGATTTGAACACGGAACATTCGTCTCCGATAATGAATTTTTTAACAGCGACGACTTTACCACTAGACCAACCCAACTGTTATAAAGGTCTGTAAGTGAAGGATAATCGAAGGACATTGTACTATATTAAGGAGGCATTGATAACTAAACATAAATTTTCTGTAAAACATAAATTCAACCTTAAAATAATGTACCGTACTATCACAATAACTTACATATAGATTAAAATATACCACAAAAAATACCAAACTATAACCCATACAACACTATTCTTGAAACATTACATGACTTTCCCCTAACTTTTTTATTTTTAAATTTTAAAATTGACACAATTTAACTTAACATTATTTCGTTATCGGTACAACCATATTTTGAACAAAAGGAACATATTTCTGTTTTAAACTTTACATTTTGTTTCAAACATCTTTTATCTCCATCAAGGATTGTATAACAACATTTTTCTTAACAAAAAAATCTGAGAACAATTTTTATTGATATATGGTCTACTATATAAATGTGTGTGTGTGTGTGTGTGTGTGTGTGTGTGTGTGTGTTGTGTGTGTGTCATTTTTTTCTCTAATAATCGATTACTGGGGCTCATCGATGTATTTTAATCTAATGAGGAAATTGTTTCTTGAGTTATCATGCATTTAACAACAGCAGACGTGGCACTTACCCTATCATGTAGTTATAAACAATTTAGTAAATAAGGTGATATTTTTTTTAATGTAGTAGCTGTTTTTTTGAAAAAATTGCAAAAGGTAAAAAAATTGCACGAATAAAACTGCTACCAATTACCAAAACTGCTATCCGATTTTGATGAAAATGTTCGTATCAGGTCTTATAGTAATGCCTTACTTAAGTTCTAAGTTTTAACTTTGTGCCTCGTGGTAGAAAATAGTTATTTTAAAATTATGGCGTTAGTACGCATTTTAGGAAAAAAGTGTGTATAATCAGACTTGTAGAAAACTAAAATCCTACATCTATTACAAAGTACTGTTTTCTTAAGAGCTTAGTTTAGCGTCAATTAGTGATTTTCCATGTTTTGTTCATTGAATCTGTAAAAAATATAAATCGGCCTTCACATCTTGGTATGTGTGTATAACAGAAGTTATAGATAATTAAAAATCTACAACTTTTATTTCAAAAATATTTTTCTACAGAGCTTTGTTTAGCGTAAATTATCAGTGATTTTACGGATTTTTAAGTCCGAGCTTAATTTCCATTTTTATTTTACATAATTTAGGCTACTCATGCCCATAACAGGCAAGTAGAGTGTTAAATTATTTGCACTCGATCTGTTAGTACAAAAAATAGTTCTGTTTCTTGTCACATGGTCAGACTGAAGCATTTAACAACAGAAGAGTGCAGGTGTAAAACACATTAATCAGAATTATCTCCTCTGAGAGTAATGAATTTCATCATTGTACACCCAGACCCTGAAGTAAATGAAGTGAAGGTTTCATTTTAAGAGGGCCTGACATGCTGATAAGCATACTTATCAACTCGGTATCGAAGAAGGGATGGGAAACCACTTCACTCCTTGTTTTACTTAGTAAAGTCTCTAGAGGTTCAAACCAGCCTTTCAGCTGATGACCTAAACAACACACATTGTTTACTCATGATTAAACATAATGTTAGGGCTATATTTTATATTATATTCATAGGAAAGAGAAAGTCGTGTGAGTGTTATACATCTGATTTTTGTAAAAGTAAAAATGCCAGTACTTTACTTCGTATTTACTTTCCGATATGAAACAGGAAAATTGTATTTAGGGAAATTTAAATAAATGAATCTCGAAGAACTACGAAAACTCTACGTGGTAGTTACCGTCTTTTATTTAACTTAATTTTTGTAGCAACCCAAAACTGAAAAAACAAATGCAATTCATGTACCGTTTGATGTGATGTGGTTTTACATAAATTTATTTATTATGAGAAAAATATGTATCATCTAATGCAACGATAACATATTAATCTTTATTGATTATTATCGTATTTATAAAACTAATAAACTTGTTGTTTCCACGAGAAAGTTCCTGATGTTTTCTGTACTATTTGTTTACAACCATGACAAAGCGAAACGTACAATGACCCAGTTTAACATATTCCACAAATTCAACGTTTTTACTGAATCACTTAAATGAATTTTCATAATATTATTATTAAGTTGTTCAAGAAAAACAATTCTGGATAAAAATAAATAAAGTATAAATTGACTGAATTGTTTACAACTAATTAATAATGTAAACAATATAATATATTTAAATACAAGGTTAACTAACAAAAGTATAGGGTACTTTATTTTCATGCTACTAATGTTTATATGTTATACTAGGTGTCTATAAAGGTTATTGACATTTTTCTTTCTCGGGACGTATCTAATATCAGATTCTTTTGCATATTGTTGTTGTTGTTCAGATTATCAGCCAAAAGGCTGGTTTGAACCTCTAGAAGCTTTACCAACTAAAATGAGGAGTGAGGTGGTTTACAAGTGCCTTAGTCACCGAGTGGAAAAGTATGCTTATCAACATGCCAAGCCCTCTGAAAAGCATCTACTTTCCATCCTCCAAATGACACCTTCACTTAATTTACCACAGAGTCTCACTGTGTAATGGAATTCATTATTCTCGGAAGAGATAACTGTGACTAGTGTCTTTAAAATTTCTACCTCTTCATATTTGGTTTCATAATATGACCTAGGTACTGCACCTAACGTGTTTTAATAATTGTCAAAATGTCCAGAACTTTTCCCATCCTTTGCAGAATTTTGACATTATCCTCTCCAGGGAATTTTAAGAGTTCTTCGATATATCCACATCTGGAATGCATTCAATTTCTTTGTGATGACTTCATTCAAGGTTCAAAACCTAATCCTATCCTATAAAAGAGACTGTACTTTGTATCCCGCCAATTTGAATTTGCTATTTTTAGGTAGCCTACATTTTTCATAGGATTGGTAAAAAACATCTAAATGAAAACTTTTACACTTATAGTTGACATGTTTCTCTAGTTAGTGAAATTATTTCAATTTAATCTGTTTGACCATAAAATTTAAAACAAAGTAACGAGTAACATAAAATTTTTACAAATTTTATTCTACGGTTGTTTCATATTACAAATTTTTGAAGCACCTGAGGAGTCATAAAAATGCCGGTACATGTGAATGTGCAACATGAAGAACTGTTCAATTTCAGTCTAGTAGGTTTAATGGTTTCCGAGAAAAATGTAGCCTACCTAGATGTCAAAAATTTAAATTTAAGGGAACAGGTAAAAAAACAAAAAGGCATAAATCAAAAACAAAATGTACTACACAAACAAGTAAATTTCCCATCAAGTTGGTTAGAAATCTGAACCAACATCTAAAAATATTAATAATAGTAATGCAGATATTTTTAAAAACTAAAATTCTCTTCGCTCTAAAACGACCAATATAAAATTATGAAAAATATTTGTTCTCGGTGACTTAATAATTTTTCAGGGTAAACGTTCCAAAACTTTAATTTTTTCATTAAAATAGTTTTTTGACGTAGGTTTAATTAATTTTTTTTTTCTGGAAGATCTAACTCAAAACTATTGAAAGATATAAAAACCGAAAATCGAAATTTATAGTCAAAACCATCATACAGTCTCACCTTAATTGAAAGTAAAAAATTTAATATAAAATTTACTTAAATAGGTAAAAACTTTTTGTACATCCGTTACAAAACGTAGTTTGTAAGGCATGCACAGCAAGACAAGGTAAACCAGCGTACCGTTACACAGTCGAATCAAGTTCACGGCAACCGAACGTTACGATGAGATAAACAAAGAAAAAAGATAAGGTGAAATATGTACATCTCTTTCTAATTTAGAATACCTCTACCGGCCTTATTCGTGTTCTAAAAAGTAAACATATCAAGGTGGCAGTGGTTAAAAGCGATACGTTACGATGAACTATTGTTCTGAAAGTCTCGGGTTTATTTACCGGACATTATATGGTATATTTGTGTTTAGGTCGTCAGCCGAAAGGCTGATTTGAACCTCTAGAGGCTTCACCAAGTAAAACGAGGAATGAGTGCTTTACCGTTGCCTTCCTTACTGAGAGTAAAAGTATTGCTATCGGTATACCAGGCACTCTGAAAAATATCTTACCATCCTGCAAATGACACATTCACTTTATTCACCACTGTGTCTGGCTGTATAATGAAATTCATTACTCTCAGACGAGATAACTCTTACTCGTACGTACAATGAAAGAAGAAGAAGCCTGTGTTTGGAACCGCGTATCATCAAGTAAGAAACAGAAAAATTTCATATACGGCTCGTTTTAAAAGTTGGTTTTTTGTTATTTTGTTCGTATAAATTACAATACACAGAAGTTTATTAGGCATTTTCTAACGATTTGGAAACAATATATGTGCCGGGTTTTTAGCGTATTTTTCACTTAGTCCATGTTTCAGAAGTTTCAGATCAATTTAAAGAGTAAAAATATGGCGTTTAAGTGGAGTATTGCTCCATGTGTTCTTATTAATTTCAGCTAAAATTCACCCTTTTAGTACAGAGGGTAATAGTCCAGGCTGTGAGCTCGCTCCCGTTAGCAAAATTATTCGGACTCGGTTTCTTTGCACTATCTTATTCAAAATTGGTCCCTTATAACCAATCCGCAAGAAACCACGGGCCACCGTGGTCGAGAAATTTTTTAAACAATTTTTTTTAAACAAATTGCAAAAATTGGTTTTTTGGCCGCGGACAAAATTTTTTCAGGTTTTTTGGATCATTCTGAACAATAAAAGTCCTTAGTAACTTTTCTCTATAGTTAATAGTTTTCGAGTTATAAGCAATTTAAAATTTGAAAAACGTAAAATCAACCATTTTCAATCCTCTATATCTCAGTTAAAAAACATTATTTTTTAAGTTAGAAAGTGCTTAAAGTAAAGTTTAAATATCCTTATACAAGATTCTGATGTCTTTTTTGAAATTATTTTATTGCAAAACCTTTGTTTTAAACAGTTAACAATGCGCGCGCGGCGCGTACCGCGACCACGCGCTGCATGTTGCGTCTCTCGCACTAACGCTGTGTATACGTACCCGATGGATTTTTCGCCGACGCTTGAAGTTATACCTAATTAATTGTTGTACGCGCCGCACGCGCATTGTTAACTGTTTAAAACAAAGGTTTTGCAATAAAATAATTTCAAAAAAGACATCAGAATCTTGTATAAGGATATTTAAACTTTACTTTAAGCACTTTCTAACTTAAAAAATAATGTTTTTTAACTGAGATATAGAGGATTGAAAATGGTTGATTTTACGTTTTTCAAATTTTAAATTGCTTATAACTCGAAAACTATTAACTATAGAGAAAAGTTACTAAGGACTTTTATTGTTCAGAATGATCCAAAAAACCTGAAAAAATTTTGTCCGCGGCCAAAAAACCAATTTTTGCAATTTGTTTAAAAAAAATTGTTTAAAAAATTTCTCGACCACGGTGGCCCGTGGTTTCTTGCGGATTGGTTACAAGGGACCAATTTTGAATAAGATAGTGCAAAGAAACCGAGTCCGAATAATTTTGCTAACGGGAGCGAGCTCACAGCCTGGACTATAAAGGAATTACTGCGTTTAAAAAAAAAATGTTATTTTCGTTCTTGATGGACGTATCTAGTTAGAACCAACTCTGTATCCCTTTTATTAATAAGGGATGAAATTACACTACAAATAATTATTTAAATTTAGCGGATTTTCTAAAGGAAAAGTAGATTATTAGAAGGATTTTATTAATTCAAAAGTGGGCAGTGGACTGCGTAGTGGGTAAGCGGACAGTGATGTGATGTCGCAATATTCCCTACGTTTTGTGTCGAACATGAGCCAGATACTACGTAACTACATAATTATGAGAGATTCTTGTGTGGGTACCTCTACTTTAGTTAAAAACAGACTGTACAGCGTTCCTCTGCAGCGTTACACAAACGTTAACAACTCGCTGCCAAACGCAAATTTTTAATGAAACTTTTTTTTAATATTTCCTATGCAACTGAAAAAAACTCTTCACAATTACAACAATTATTTGCAGTGTAATTGGATTCCCTTGTTGATTAAAGGGATATAACGATATATCGGGAACGAAAATAACAATATTTTTAAAAACGCTGTAATTTCTTTATCCTTTGACTAAAAAGCCAAATTTTAATTGGAATTAATTAGAAAACATGCAGGAAAACTATTCTAAAACGTCACTTTTTCCTCTTAAAATTGATCGTGGTACATGTTCTGAAACATGGACTATGTGAAAAATGCGCTGGAAAAACGGGCACAAATTTTGTTTTTAAGTCGCTAGAAAGAAACTAATAAACTTCTGTGTTTCGTAATTTATACTGTCACCGCCACTCTTCTAATTAATCATTTACAGTGTTTTCGGCCTTCAATACTTCTTCCAGCCTTTGTCGGCGCGGTAGGCCCTTTGGCGGCGTACCAACAAACCTTTCAGCTGCGCACCGACAGAGGTCTTTGTCATCAAGTCCGAGTCAGTAACCTCCTCCTACCACAGCGCTCGCGGCGACTATAAAAATAATTCAATTCCGATCCAGACACAGAGAGATTCAATTCCGATTCAGACAGCAGACAAGACGTCTACCACTGCACACGGCTGCAGGACTCCAGCGAAAACTAATCGACGACCCCGCAAGATAGAAGATGATGCTTCCGCTCGCCGACCCGTCACCGTAAGCCGTCGACCGGACCGTCATTGCCCTCTGACGCAAGCGATGCCCACAGCGGTCCCTCGACCGAGCCTTACGCCCACCGGTCCCGACGAAGCAGCCATCGACGCACTACTGCGAGGGAAGAAGATGATGTCTCCGCTGGACGATGACACGCCGTGTCACCCAGCAACTCAACCGCCACGACGACTACGACCGACGCTTCTCCAAGACGACCACCGCTTAAACGGCCCTTTTCAGGGCCACCAAACAAATAAGGTTCGCCACTAAATGTTGCCATCCGGTGAAAATACGAATAAAATAACAAAAAAATCAGCCTTTTAAACGAGCCTTACCAGAAATTTTAATGTTTCTTATTTAATGAGATACGCAGTTCCAAACACAGGCTTCATTTTACGTAGGCCTACTATAGTGTCTTTTACACCTCTATCTCTTCTGTTGTTAAATGCTTCAGTCATATAAGTGGCTGACCATGTGATAAGAAACTCAATAATTTTTTGTAGCCCTGGACTAGCAGATCGAATGCAAATAATTTAACACCCCACCCACCTGTTATGGGAAAATGGTAAACGGTACTTTATATGATACTTTAAAAGTCAATAATTGGTTAACCGCATTAACTTTGTGAGAGATTTTGGAAGTTTCACATTTCATTTCGATTGAAATTTCATCCTTTACGCATAACTCACATCAATTGTCATATATGATCGCTATGCAGGCTGCAACCACTCAACAGGAGTAAGTGAATATAAATACGGTTCTAATATAAAAACTCTGGTTTGAAACACTCTTATGACTTTCTCTTGTCAATGTAAATAAATAAAAATAAAACTTATGTTAATAATGAGTAAACAATATAAAATTTCTAATTACATAACTTTTTTTAAACATTAGTGAATGACGCTAAATGAAATAAACCTGTGTTTGACTTAAAAATGCAGAAAAATCGCTAATTTACGCTGAATTAACCCTTTATAGGGCACTACGAGGAAAATATACACGATGTAAAATGTTAAATTTTGTTTTATAGGGACTTGAATAATGTATTTCTAGTGCCAGAACAGTAAGATATTTCTTTTTCTTATGTCAAGCCCTGGTAAGTATACTTACCAAGGAATGTTTATTGAAATGGGAATCACATAAGTAGTATTTAGTGGTAAGAATGCTTATTTAAACAACTTGTAGCCCTATATAACATAAAAATTTAAAGTTAACTTATGTTAACTTTATATTAGCATGAATGCTTGGTTTCCCGTAAAAAGCTCGAATTTTCTAAGCACCGTACAAAAGTAACAACAAAAAACATGGTAGCGTACGCTGGTATGAATCCTTACCAGATTCGTGTAACTCATGAAGCTGCGTGTAACTGGTCGCTGCGCACTAATTTCAAAATGTAGATAGCCTACTTACAAGAGAACATCTATAAAAATATAACATGCCAATAGGGTTAAACTGCATGGCTTATTCTTAAAAAAAAAAATCGACCTTATTTCCAGTGGTAAGTACTTACCACAGACCTGTAAAGGGTTCAGCTCTTTAGAAATAAATCCTAATAAATGAAAGTTGTAGGGTTTTTAATTTTTTACAACTCTGATAAAACATTTTCCCACTAATATACATAAAAGGCGCCAATTTTTTAAAAAAGCAATTTGTTTACTACGAGAGAACAGCTCCCCTTCGAATATCAGCCAACATACCGATTACGCTATCTTGTAGAGCATAAAAATGTAGTAAACAAGGAGATTTTAAAGCAAGTCCTAGGTAGCGCTTTTGAGAAAATTGGAAAAAGTGAAAAATTGCACGAATAAACATAAAATCGAATAGAAAACAATTTGTAGTTCCTTCTTTATATATAATATTCATACAGGGCAAAAGAAAGTAAAAAATTCGATTTGTCATTTAATGTAAGTGTGTGTTCGAATACTACGTATGGTTGACCGATTTTTATGAAAATGTTCGTGTCGGTCCTTGACTTAAGTTCTATATGCTTCAACTTCGTACACTATTCCGTTTTTGAGTTTTTTTTAAACACACACACACACTCAGAACAATCCGTAAAAACATGTTTTTTATGTGTCCAGAGTAACGTGTATTTCCGGTGAAAAGTCGATTTCAAAAAATCAAAATGTAAAAAAATAGTACTTTCTTTCTTTATATATTCATACAGAGCAAAAGAAAGTACAAAAATCGATTCGTCATTTAATGTAAGGTGTGTTCGTAAAACTATAACCTTTTTAGAAAATTGTGAATGTGTACATCAGTGCCTTGTGGATTGTGAAGAGCGCACCAATTGGTAGCACTGTCATACTAGTTGCATTCAGACCCTCCCACGAGGGCGTGTCTAAATTCAATCATAATGAAGTACATTTTCATCATACGTTGAAAGAGGTCGTTATAGTCCAACGAACTAAAGACTGCAGATGAGATCTCGCCAATAACAGCCAAGGTTGGGTGCGAGGTTGCCCCTTCGCTAAGTCACACTCTGTTCCACCTAACTCCAGCTGACTTTTTGTTAGGCTGTCATTCACAACGTGACAACACAGGATACGATTAACGAAAGTCAATTGGCTGTGTGCTGTGATCTAGTTCACTATGCTCCGCCTTCATCTGCAGTCTCTAGTTCGTTAAGCTATAGGTGCCATTTCTGCGGAAAGCGTAGTACAGTCCGGTATTCTCCACCTCTGTCGTCACGCTTACGTTTTTGTTCCGTAGTAATGACATATCGGTGACTACAGTCATTTCGTTTTTTATACACGCCTTTGTGGGCGTGTCTGCACATAGCTTTTATACGTACCAGTGTGATCGAAATATTATTTATGATAAATAAATGTTTATTTATAAGTGTCCAAAAAATAGTGGACATCGTCAAATATTTACATTAAAAAAATTATTTTAACAAACTAATTAAAATATTTTTTGTTTACAATCTAATGTATTTACAAAAAATGAATTGTAGATTAACCCTATAGCTGGCAATAACATTTTTCTAAACCGGCTGAGAATTTCAAGCATATGGGTCACCGAACTATAAAGAAATTTTTTAAAATTTGTTATAAATCACAAACCTTATCACAAGATGTATCGAAATAACAAGGAAACTTAGAAGAATAGAATAAATACATTATTTAAATTTTAATATGACAATAAGGGATGCTGAAGCTATTTAAAAACAATTTTTTGACAAATATTTTTCTAAAATTTCAGGTGATACTACTGTTTAAAACTTTCTTATTATCTACTTTCAAAATTCATTATATACGAATCGTTACTTAAAATATTTATTTCAAAATAAAACCAAAAAACCGATTCTACGTTCAAAACTTATGTTTTGAACTCGACTCTATGTTGGTCTAGAGGTAAAGTCGTCGCCAGAATCAGCTGTTTTTCAGCTGATTTTCGGAGACGAAGGTTCCGGGTTCAAATCCTAGTAAAGGTAGTTACTTTTATACGGATTTGAATACTAGACAGTGGTTACCGGTGTACTTTGATGGTTGGGGTTTAATTAACCATACTCTCTCAGGAATGGTCGGCCTGGGTCTGTACAAGACTACACCTCATTTACACGTCATACACATCATCCTCATCTCATTGGATCATGGGGTTGCTTATTGTTCTAAATTGAACAGATTGCAACGTACACAAATTAGGAATAAAAAAAATAATAATAATAAAATGTTCAAAACTGAAGAAAATGTATACAAAAACACATCATGTAAACCAAGAAATAACCAAATTCAGCTCTAGGATAGAGTGGTTTCAACAGAGAAACACAGGCAGAATAGGCCTATGCAACTAAAACTATTGTATTATAAGTAAAAAATTTACTTTATACGTTATTAAACTATCGTACAATCAACAACGCTGTCTCTAGATGAATTTAAAACTAAAATGACATGATTGCAATGCTGTGAAGCAAATCCGATTTTGCGACGCTACCGGTTCAAGAAGCGGTAACATCGTGTCAAAATTGACGATTACCGGCTCTAGGGTTAAATTATCCTACTAATTAAATTTTACTAAAATTGTACTTTGGAATTCCAAGTTTGTCATTTACTTTATACAAGTCTAAATCCTATTCAGATTATATTTAAAGAGCATTCTTTGTAAGATAATTTAAAAACTCCTGATCAGAATAAAATACGTATTTTGTTACCGTCACCGGATGGCGACGTTAAAAGTGGCAAACCTTATTAGTTTGGTGGCCCTTAAAAGGGTCGTTTAAGAGGTGGTCGTCTTGATGTGCGGAGTCGTCGGTCGTAGTCGTCGTGGCGGTCGAGTTGCTGGGTGACACGGCGTGTCGTCGTCCAGCGGAGACATCATTTTTTTCCCTGGCAGTAGTGCGTCGATGGCTGCTTCGTCGGGTCTGGTGAGCGTAAGGCTCGGTCGAGGGACCGCTGGGGGCATCGCTCGCGTCAGCGGGCGATGACGGTCCGGTTGACGGCTTACGGTGACGGGTCGGTGAGCAGAAGCATCATCTTCTCTCTTACGGGGTCGTCGTTCAGTCTTCGCTGGAGTCCGGCAGCCGTGTGCCGTGGTGGACGTCTTGTCTGCTGTCTGGTTCGAAGTGAAGCTCTCGGTGTCTTGATTGGAATTAAATCTCTGCTCAGTGCAGCGCTCTTTATATAGCTGCCGGGAGCTCTGCGGTAGAGAGCGGCTACTGGTTTGGCCTTGATGACAAAGGCCTTTGCGGTGCGCAGCCGAAAGCTTTGTCGCTATGCCGTCAAAGGCCGGGAGAACTATTGAAGCCGGCAACACAGTAAATGATTAATTAGAAGGGGTGGCGGTGACATTACAAAAAGACCTTTTACTTCGCAATCAAAGTTTTTTAAATTTAAGGAGTCTTATTTTAGATAAAATGTTATGTTTTTTTTACACAACACTACTTCTTCATTTATTGTAAAACAAAAAGAATTATAACGGAAATTATTTTTATTTTGAGAGAGAATAATACTGGATACTATCCAGTGCATAGGTGAAGAGGCTCTTCACCTCCATCACCTGAATACCCGCCGCTGAGATTGGTATTACAGGTTTCTGGTTTGTTTTAACACATATAGCAAATTCATAATGAACACCGTATACACTAAAACAGGTGGACGACTCTCGTTATGCTGGAGTATCTAGTGGGACAAGACAACAAGGTGAGAGAAGAGCACAGGGAGGGGATAACCGAGTGAAAATAACACGGACTTCTTATTCAACCACCGTTCAACTGGCTATCTGAGAGTCAGTCCTCTCTGATCGTTTGTGCTGTAAAGAATCGGCACCGAATTTTAACTATTATCGAATTTAGAACACCGTTCTTCATTTTTAGTTTTCAACATTGTAATTTCAAACAAAACACGAACTAATGTTTTACGGAGAGTGATTTTTTTTTTAATTTTTATATTGTTTAAAATTTTATCTTCAAGGAAATCATACGATATTATTTATAATTCCAGGTAATTTTTTACAATTTACGTCAATATACACTAGGATTAATTTAATTATTACTATACCTAAACGTAAATGCGCTTACGGACAATTCCAATTCCTGCCTTATTTATTATTTTTACTTTCTCTTGACCTATATGAATATATACAGAAGTAAAGTATTGTTTTCATGTCAATTTTTCAAAATCGAGTTTTTACTGGATGTAAATGTTTTCATGCCCCCTGAACCCAAAAAAAACATGTTTTACAATTGATCTGTGTGTGAATAAAATATCTTAAGAACGAAATATCATACTCGGCTGAAAATTGAAACTTAAGTTAAATAACACAAACACGAACGAACTCGACACGAACATTTTTATCAAAATCAGTTAACCGGAAGTAGTAGTTTATCGTGCGATTTTTCACTTTTTTACGATTTTCTCAGCAACGGCTCCTACGACTTTTTTTATCAAAAATTACTTCATTTACCACATTTTTTTGCTCTATAAGAGAGCTTAAACGCTATATCTACTGAAATTCTTGGTGAGGCTGAGCTCTAGTAGAAAAAAATGTTTCTTTTTTAAGATTGCAGCTTTAATAAACATTCTAGGACAAATGTGTATATAATTAAAGTTGTAGAACATTTAAGAACCTACAACTTTTATTACAAACAATGTTTTTGTACAACGCTTAGTTTAGCGGCAATTAGTGATTTTCTGTTTTTTATATCAAAATGTGTAAACATAATGGGATTTTTAAGATTTCGGCCTTAGTATACATTTTACGACAATAATGTATAATAAAAGTTGTAAAATATCTAAAACTCTACAACTTTTATTTTAGCATTATATTGTACAACTTTAAGTTTAGTGACAATTAGTGATTTCCTTATTTTTTCCAACAAAATCGGTAAAAAAATGGGGTTTTCTAAGATTGGAGCCATATAATACATTTTTACGACAAAACTGTATAATAAAAATTACAGGAAATTAAAAAAATCTACAACTTTTATGTATTTTTCTCTACATAGCCTGGTTTAGAGGTAAATTACTGATCTTCCGTATTTTTAAGTTAAACAGAGGTCGAGTTTCATTCACAGAGGTCGTGAATCTGATTAAACTGATAAAAATCTGGTGTGAAACACTCATACGACATTCTCTTGCCTATGCAAATAATTTAAATTTTAACCTATTTCTAATCATTAGAAAACAAAGTAAAATAAAAGAACATAACCTAATTTTAATCGTGAGTGAATGACGCAAATTCACAAATTGACGCTGAACTAAGCGATGTAGAAAAAATGCTTTGAATAAAAGTTGTAAATATTTTATTTTTTATAACTTTTTTTATTAATTTATTTAACGTCGCATCAATTCCAAGGTCATTAGCGACGACGTCGGGGTGCAACTGTATGAGAATGAAATGATTTTTTTTGTAACGTATGAAAATATGCCGTGCCTGAGTGGAATTCGAACCCAAGACCGCATGATGAGAGGCGAGCACGTTACCAACTACGCCAATGCGGCCGGCATTATAACTTTGATTAGGCCTACGTACACTTTTATCGTAAACGTAAACATAGGCCGTAAATCTTTAAAACAAATCCCATCCTTTTACCGATATTTATGGCCCATTATATAAAAACTATAATTGCCGTTAAATAAGCGTTATAGAAAGAGACGCTTTATAAAATTTGTAGGTTTTTAATTTTCTACAACTTTTATTAATTTAATTATACTATATACACGTTTCCCATAAAATGCATATTAACACTCAACTGGTATCATCATTTTTTGTGACATAACTGGTATCAGCGGTCTGACAGACCTCCAAATTTGTTTTTTTTTTTAAGTTCTTCATACTCATTTAATTAATTTGTTTTAATATTAAACTTATAAAACCATGTATAATCGAAGATGTAAATGTAAAATACTTAGCATAAATGCAAAATTACTATTTAAAAAAGTAAAAAACGAACACTAAGCATTTTTTTGACTTTTACTTCCATTTTGAACAGAACAATAAAATTTTTGGGCCCTAGAAACATTCTGTGGTCTAATAATTATAAATAAATAAGTATTTAATATGATAAAGACAAATTTATTTACAAAATTATGATGTACAACTTACATTTTGGTTCCGAGTTTTGCTATTTATGTCTATTGTTGGGCAGTACACTCTGACAAACATTTATTAAAATTTATTCGTTTTTTTTTTACTTTTTGATTATTTACAATAAAATTTAAAGATTTTTATGTTAATAAAAATTCACATCATTAACACGTACAACTTGTTTACGTGATGGATCTAGTTGTGTTGAAGCCGCTTCAGAAATTTTAAATGTATCATCCATAATGAAAATTTTATAAAATTACATATGAAAATATTTTATAATAGTACTAAACAAAGAAATGATGTATGAAAAATTATTGTATATTCATTAAAACTTTAAACAATCCATGTACTACTTGGTTTTAAAGTCGTCAAAAAGTTACACAACTGGTATCATAGGTCCAGGAGACCGCCAGTAGAAAACAAAATACAAATAACTCGCAACTTGTTAGCTCGTACCGAAAACGATCTTGATCACGCATAGTTCAAACAACAGTTGAAAGGTATACAAAATATACGTGATGTCGGGCCATTGGGAGGGAAGTGTTGGAGGGGTAAAAAATGACAGCGGTCTCACAGACCGCATGATACCAGTTGAGGGTTAAGGTCTTAATCTTTACCCATCGGGTTGGTCTAGAGGTAAAGTCGTCGCCAAAATCAGCTGTTTAACAGCTGATTTTCGGAGACGAAGGTTCCTGGTTCAAATCCTAGTAAAGGTAGTTACTTTTATACGGATTTGAATACTAGACAGTGGTTACCGGTGTACTTTGATGGTTGGGGCTCAATTAACCATACTCTCTCAGGAACGGTCGGCCTGAGTTTGGACAAGACTACACCTCATTTACACGACATACACATATCATCCTCATCTCATTGGGTCATGGGGTTGCTTATTGTTCTGAATTAAACAGATTGCAACGTACACATATTAGGAATTAAAAAAAAGGTCTTAATCTTAAAAAAACATTTTTACGAGAGCACAGCCCCTTCAATAATTTCAGCAAACATAATGCTTAAATTATCTTGTAGAGCAAAAAAAATGTAAATGAGATGACTTAAAAAAGAAATCGTAGGAGCCGTTTTTGAGAAAATAAGTTTTTGTACGGTAACACTCGTACGTTCAAGGTCAGAGCAGAAGAATTTCAGAAAAATAAATTAATGGAAAAAACTGTTTTAGATTTTATTTTATTGGAAACTGGTTTATTTTTTAAAAAACAACTAATTTGATCTGTAATTTTTACTGAATTTTGTTTTCTTTTTGCGTGAATTTGAGCTGGGACATCCAATCGTGTTATCGTCAAGCAATTATTGATATTGTTTTTTAGTTGTGTTTGTTTACAAACAACTATTGAAATTTTGATCGTTAATTTTGCTGCATGTATTTTTATTTTGACGTGAATTGGAACAGATACTATCCAGTCGTGTATAACTGCTCATAAATAACGTCAACAGGTCACCATAAAAACAGTGTTCGCCCAAACGGTGTTACTTAATAATTCAAAAGAACCAAATATCCACCGATTGATTGGATTGGTCCATAAGCTTTATAAAATTAAAGATCACCATACAAAAAATTTTTTACCTTTAATTTAATTTAAAAAGGACCTTCTATATAAAATAACTGTCTGATTTGATAATTGTTTTTTCTACAACGCGAATTTGAAAAAAATATATCCAGTTTTGAATGTGCATATTTCGTACGTCCCGAAGAAAACTGTGTTAAGTCAAAAAACGTAAATTTTTTAAGAGAGCAAAAAAAGATCCCACTCCTTCTATCTGTATTAATTTAATGTGTTTTTCTTTCTGCATTTTCAAAAGTATGGACTTTGTTCTGAATACTGAATGTTGTTATACTTTTTTACAGTGGCTCATATTTTTTTACAAATAATATTTAAATACAACAAATAAATCAAAATTACTTGATGGTATTTTAGAAGAAAAGGGTAGTTAGACAAAATGTTGTTTATTTGTTTAGGTGATCAGCCGAAAGGCTGGTTTGAACCTGTAGAGGTTTTACTAAGTAAAACGAGGAGTGAGGTGGTTTGCCATTGCCTTTCTCACTGAGTGGAAAAGTATGCTTATCAGCATGGCGGGCCCTCTGAAAAGCACATATTTTCCACTCTGCAAATGACACCTTCACTTCATTCACGACAGGGTCTGGCTGTATAATGAAATTCATCACTTTTAGAGAAGATAACTGTGATTAGTGTCTTTTACACCTCTGCCTCTTCTGTTGTTAAATAATTCGGTCATTTAATTGGCTGACCATGTGATAAGAAACAGAACTATTTATTTTAGCCCTGCAACGAACAGATTGAGTGTAAACAATTTACTTCATTATTATGCAATAAAACGATTTTTTTTTGACTTACAACAGTTTCTTCGGGACGTACGATTTGTGAAAAGGAATAAACATTTATTTCTGAAAATAAATTTTGTGTGGTACGACCAGATACAAATTTGTTTTTAGAATGTTTTAACATTTTTATACAACATACACGTGATAGGAAATTATAAAACTTAAAACTACATATTTCAAGAATTTTTTCTACAGAGCCTAGTTTAGCGTCAATTAGTAATTTTCAATATTTTTAAGTTTTACAGAGGTTGATTTTTATTTTGCGTCATTCACTCATGATTAAAATTAGTTTATGTTTTCATTCTTCATCGTTTAATCATAATTAAACGAAGGTTATTTATGTTTATTTACACTGCCAAGAGAAAGGCGTCCGAAAGTTTCACACCAGATAAGTAATTTAATTTATCTTCTAATTTATGCTCAATGCATAAAAAAATTATGTTTCGATGTGATGAGTTGTTTACACATCATAAATATTTTATACGTTTTTTTTTTAAATTCATTTATTCAACGTCGCATAAACTACAACGGTCATTAGCGACGACGTTGGGGTGTAACTTTTGTACGATGGAGGATGAAATGATTTTTTTTGTAACGTATGAAAATATGCCGTGCCTGAGTGGGATTCGAACCCAGGACCTTCTGTTTTGAAAGTTATAACAGTTTAATGGACTATTAAGTCGACTTGAAATTAAAGCAACTGTAAAATATTAAGAAATAATTCGTAATTAATTACCCTAAATTTTGACTTGTCATAAAAAATAATGTGTATTATTTTACGTGACAATGAATTTAACTATTTATTTAATTTTGTTTGTTCATATAAGTTATATCTGTTCGAAGTCACTCGTCCAACCGGTGCTACTTAACATTTCTAAAGAAATTGTCGTCAATCGAAATGAATAAGAAAAATGGCTTACGAGAAAGATATTTCAGTTTGATAACCGTTTAAGTTTTATATTCTCTTACCTTATACGAATTTTTATATAATTGTTTTGATAAAGATTTTTGAAAATCATTTTTCATTCGAAATACATGTTTTCAGACCCCTGAACCCAAAAAAACATGTTTTTCTCGATTCGTCTGTGTGTGAAAAATATTTCTTTAGAACGGAATATCGTACGATGTTGAAATTTAAAACTTAGAAAGTTAGATACCATAAGAAAACCCGACACGAACATTTTCATTAAAATCGGTCACTTTCATTTCTTTGCAATTTTCTTTAAAAAGGCTCTTACGATTTTGTTTATGATCTCGTTATTTACTACATATTTTGTGCTCTAATGATATGGAAAACGACGTGTCTGGTAAAATTTATGAAAGGCTTTACTTTCGTAGTAAAAAAAAATCTTTTTTTAAGATTTTGACCTTAATATTTATCCATTTTAGGGCAAAAGTATACATAATCAAATTTGTATAAAATTATAAATCGGGAAATTTTATTAAAACAATTTTTTAAACGTTTTGCGTAAATTAGTGATTTTTCGTATTTTAAGTCCAACAAAAATTGAATTTCATTTAGCGTCATTCACTCATGATTAAACAAAGGTTAATTTTTTCGTTATTTACGATGGCAAAAAAAGTTGTTTGAGTGTTTCACACAAGATTGTTGTATATAATTTAAATAAATAACCCTGTTATCAAACAACTTAGAGGAAACTAAGTTTATAAATTCGGTTTTTTAAAAATTAAAGTTCAAGAATAGGCTATATTTAATTGTAGGTAATCCAAAACAAAATAATCAATTAATGATGGTTTATAAAATGACAGAATTTAAATTGAAAAGAATTCTAATTACATAGTTGTGCTTAAAGACAGTTTACTTAAGTATAGCCCGCAATACCAATTTTAAAAAAATTCGACCTTGACATTTTCTGATGTATTATTACAAAAATATAACTTCAATTGTTTACCTTTCGATTTTAAATTTATTGCTTAAAGCTGAGTTAAAAGTAAAATTTAAAAATAAATACCAGCTTTCAATAAAATCCAGGTAGGCAATCGTTCGATTCCCGGACAGATCTTCTATTTCTTCATTACCCACTCGTCACTATCGGTCGTCAAACAAAATTGAAATCTCAATAACCCTCAAAATCAGCTGGTAGCACAACGATATTAATTATTGGTAAGTAATATTGATTTTACAATAACAGGTATCCGGAGTGATCAATTATTTCTATTCCATCAGCTATTATAGTTTCAGGGCGACAAAAAAATAGTTGTGTTTCTTATCACATGATTAGCCTATTATCTCGTATGACTGAAGCATTTAACAACAGAAAAGGTAGAGGTGTAAAAGACTCTATTCAAAGTTATCTCCTGTGAGAGTAATGAATTTCATTATACAGTCAGACTCTGTGGTAAATGAAGTGAAGGTGTCATTTGGATGGTAGAGAGTAGATGCTTTTCAGAGGTCCTGGCATGCTGATAAGCATACTTTTCCACTCAGTGAAGAAGGTAACCCACCTCACACCTCGTTTTACTTAATAAACCCTCTAGAAGTTCAAACAAGCCTTTCGTTTGATAACGTATCTAACCAACAACACAATATCTATTTTGCAAGTAATTACTTTCTCTTGCCTATATAAATATATAGGAAGGAAAGTATTGTTTTCATGTCGATTTTTCTAAATCGAATTTTCACCGAATCTAAACGTTTTAAGACCCCCTGAACCCAAAAAACATGTTTTTAGCGATTGGTGTGTGTGTATACAAAATATCTTAAGAACGGAACATCGTACGAACTTGAAACTTGAAACATAAGTTACATACCACTACCGGACCCGACACGAACGTTTTCACCAAAATCAGTCAACCGGAAATAGTAGTTTATTCGTGTAATTTTTCACGTTTTTGTGATTTTCTCAAAAACTGGTCCTACAATTTTTTTTTTTTAAATCGCCTCATTTACTTAATTTTTATGCTTTACAAGATAGGGTAGGCGCCATGTTTGCTGAAATTCTTGGTAAGGCTGTTTTCACGTAAAAAAACTTTTTTTTTAAGATTGCGGCTTTTATTATGCATTTCACCGCAAAAATTTATATAATTAAAGTTGTAGAGAATTTAAAATCCTACAACTTTTAGTTCAAACATATTTTTGTATAACGCTTAGTTTAGCGGTAATTAACAATTTTCTGTTTTTTTTGTCACGAAAACGTGTGAAAAATTGATTTTTTTAAGATTTCGGCCTTAGTATGCATTTTACGACAAATTTGTATAATAAAATTTATAGGAAATCAAAAGATCTACAACTTTTATTGAGAGCATTTTTTGTACAGTGCCTAGTTTAGCGTGAAAGAGCGATTTTCCGTTTTTTTAAGTCAAACAGGCTGATTTTCATTTGCATCTTTCATATATGATTAAAATTAGGTTATGTTTATTGAGGTTAATTTTTCTTTAATTTCTAATGTTTTTTTACTAATGTTAGGTTTATTGTTAATTATTTGCACTGGCAAGAGAAAGTTGTGTGAGTGTTTCACACCAGATTTTTTGTATAATGATACATGAATAAATTCTAATAGAAAATACTCTGTGTTGTGGTGTTCCATGTTTATTTACGGCTACTGATAGTCGAAAATTTAGCAAAAACAGGGATCAGGATGGCGGTTATCAATAGTTGACAGTTCTTAAATAATAAATATGTTAAATACTGTAACAAACTTTGAACTATCATACGTGAATTTACGGATAATTGCTAGTATTTAATAAAAATGTTCGTCCAACGTTTTGAACTGCAATTTAGAGCAAGAATTAAACTTTATAATATTTCATTAATCTATGTTTTCAACAATTTCACATAGGTAACCGTGTGGTATTTACAAAATTTGGAGAACGTCAAAATTGTTAATTTACCGTTTCGGATAAAACGGAAGACCGGTTAAGTGAATGACGGATAACTAGGATACTACTGTATAGTTATCTAGTAATCTCCTATAAATAGGCCAAAATCATTTTCTAACTTTTCCTTGGGCTATATGAATAATAGAGGAGAAAAGTATTGTTTTCTTGTCGATTTTCGAAATTTAGTTTTCACCAGAAATACATGCTTTCTAACCCTTTTTTATCCGAGGCGGCGAGAAAAACTCATATTCACTCCCTCACGATGGGGGAAGTAGTGCTGGACTCAATTGAGGCGTCCTTGTCTAGCCCCAGGGAGGCCGCAACCACCTACAAACCAAAAATCCGCCGCCTGGCCACTTGATCCGACATCAGCAAACAACCCTTCACCTCCCTCGGAACTGTTTATATAATACTACAAGGGAAATGTCCGGTTGAAAAATTGACATACTGTCAGCGGGGCGTGGAAGGTTATGCTCTACAAAATAGGTTAAGCGCCATGTCTGCTGAAATCCTAGGGAGATCTGGGAAATCCAAGGCTGTAATCTCGTCGCAAAAATTTTTTTTCAACAACGTTTAATGATTTAATGATTTTCTGTATTTTTTTTTCATAAAAATCGGTCAAAAATTAGAGTTTTTAATACTACAGCCTTAGTACAGGCCTACATGTTATAACAAAAGTGTGAATAATTAAAGTTATATGGAATAAAAATATTTACAACTTTTATTTCAAGAAATTTTCTTTAACAAAGCTTAGTTTAGTGTCAATTACCGATTTACAGTATTTTTGAGTCGAACAGAGGTTGATTTTCATTCTGCATCATTCACTCATGATTAAAATCATGTTTGGTCGCCTATGTAGCGTAGTGGTTAGCACATAGGCCTGCCACGTGGAGATCCCGGGTTCGATTCCCGGCCAAGGTCTGGAAATTTTCACGTGTCAAATCCCATAGTTAATGTCCCATAATTCTACGTAGTCGTTAATGACCAAGCAGTTGATACTACTTTACATAAATAAATTTTTTAAAAAATAAATCAAGTTACTTTTTTCATTTTACATTGTTTACTAATGATTAAACATGTTTTATCATTTACATTGACAAGATAAAGTTGTGTCAGTGTTTCACACCATATTTGTTTTGTAGATTGAAGAATTTCTATTCGCGAAAAAATACTGTTGTTTGACGAAATCTATTATTTATATTAGTACTTTTAGTACATTAGAATAAACTGTACATATTTGATGAGTAAAAATAGACCGGAAAACATGAAACAGAATTCGATAGGACAGGTGGTGTGTTTGTGTGTGTATGATGCGGTAACAGTTATCGAGTCACTAACACCGTTATAGAGATCATTAAAGCATGCCTAAATATTTCACACCATATTCAATATGCACACATACTTTCTAGCTGTTATAGTCTTCTCAGAAGCTCAAAAAACCTTAATGGATCGGTATGCAGTTTTATTTCCCAAAACTTTTGCACATAATCTGTAAATTTACCATACCTTCCTCACTGAATGGAAAAGTATGCTTATCAGTATGCCAGGCCCTTTGAAAAGCATCTACTTTTTACCTTGTAAATGACACCTTCACTTCATTCACCAGTCAGCAGATCCTGTCTGGGTGTACAATGATGAAATGCATTCCTATCAGAGGAGATAACTCTGATTAGGTTCTTTTACACCTCTACCTCATGTAATTGGCTGACCGTGTGATAAGAAACAGAACTATTTTTTGTAGCCATGGAACTAGCAGATGGAGTGCAAATAATTTAACACTTTTCCTTCCAGTTATGGACATAACAGTTTTTATATCATTAATGTAAGCATAATAAATATTTAAAAGTATTGATTTTTGGAGTAAAAGTAAAATTTTTGCACATAGATATAATTGCCATGCCTTCCTCACTGAGTGGAAAAGTATGCTTATTAACATCCCAGGCTCTTTGAAAAGCATCTACTTTCCACCCTGCAAATGACACATTCACCACAGCGTTTGGGTGTGTAATGATGAAATTCATTACTCTCAGTGGAGAAAAATAGTGAAGTGTCTTTTACACCTGTACCTCTTCCGTTCTTAAATGCTTCAGTCATATAATTGGGTGACCACGTAATAAGAAACAACTATTTTTTGTAGTCCTGGAACTAACAGATCGAGTGCAAATAATTTTACACTTTACCTGCCTGTTATGGGCATTTAAAACTTTCATTAATGTAAGCATTGTCACCGCCACCCCTTTTAATTAATCATTTGCTGTATTGCCCGCCTTCAATACTTCTTCCGGCCTTTGTTGGCACGGTAGGCCCTTTGACGGCGTCCCGACAAACCTTTCGGCTCTGCACCGACAGAGGTCTTTGTCATCAAGGTCGATCCAGTCACCGCCCTCTACCACAGCGCTCTTGGCAACTATATAAAGAGCGCTGCACTGAGCCGAAAGATTCAATTCCGATCAAGACTCCGAGGGATTCACATTAAACCAGACAGCAGACAAGACGTCCACCACGGCACACGGCTGCCGGACTCCAGCGAAGACTAATCGACGACCCCGCAAGAGAGAAGATGATGCTTCCGCTCGCCGACCCGTCACCGTTAGTCGTCGACCGGACCGTCATCGCCCGCTGACGCAAGCGGTCCCTCGACTGAGCCTTACGCCCACAGGACCCGACGAAGCAGCCATCGACGCACTACTGCGAGGGAAGAAGATGATGTCTCCGCTGGACGACGACACGCCGTGTCGCCCAGTTCCTCGACGACTACGACCGACGCCTCTCCAAGACGACCACCGCTTAAACGGCCCTTTTCAGGGCCACCAAACTAATAGGATTTGCCACCTAATGTCACCATCCGGTGACAGCATAATAAAAATTTAAAAGTATTGATATGCTCAGAAAAAATATAAATGAAAACGAAATTATGATCTGTTTTATTTCAGTTTACACTAGTAAAAATATTAATTAGCCCACCATTTAGACACCTTTACTCGTTTGTTCTGTACATTTCAGGAAACGGTCAACCACATGCACTATTTTCTCTACTCATATTGTTATAACATAACCTATTTCTTCATAAATAGAAACAAAGAGATTATTTTTATTATTTTAACTCTATCTATGCCTAGATACTCAAAGTTCTTGTTTAATATTCATCAGTGCGATGTACTCATTGTATGATTTTTTTTTGTAATTATTTATAATGTTTCCGCTGTTTTTATTTTAAAATGTACCGTAGGCCTACATCATACATGTATAATGTTATTTACAAATCACTATAATTTCGTTTCCGGTAATTCTATTTTTATTTTTGTCATTTTTACAACGTATCACTTTCTCTATTCTATGATATAGAATAAATATCTGTTGTGATACACTAACATGAGTTTCTCTTGCCAATGTAGATACTGAACAATATAACCTATGCTTAAAGATTCATTAAGATTGATTTATGTTTAATCATGAGTGAATGCCAAATAAAAGTCAACCTCTGTTCAACTAAAATACGGAAAATAACTAATTGATGCTAAACTCTGTAGAAAACAGGCTTAAATAAAAAAAATCTGCTGTGAAACACTCACACAACTTTCTCTTGCCAATACAAATAATTTAAACAATATAACCTAACATTAGTAATAAAACATTAGAAATAAACAAAAAACTAACCTCAAAAAACTTAACCTTATTTCAATCATGAGTGAAAAACGCAAAATGAAATTCAACCTCAGTTTGGCTTACGGAAAATCGCTCTTTCACGCTAAATTAGGCTCTGCCGAGAAAAATTCTATTTATAGCCTTAATAGATTTTGATGAAAATGTTGTGTCGGGTCCTCTTATGGTATCTGACTTAAGTTCAAAGTTTCAACTTTGTACAATAATCCGTTCATGAGGTGTGTTGTTTACACACACACACACACACACCAGTCGTTAAAATTTTTTTTTTTTTTTGGTTCAGGGGTCTAAAAACGTGTACATCTGGTGAAAACTCGATTTGGATAAATCGACACGAAAACAATACTTTCCTTCCCAATACTATATTCATACGGGGCAAAAGAAAGTATATATATATATATATATATATATATATATATATATATATAGGCTATTCAATGTGTTATAAAAGATGAGGCGAACAATGGCGATAAAAATTTCCTTGTACATGATATTCATGGAAAACCGCTCGAAACAATTTGAAGCTGAACAATAACTCGTTCACATTTCTTATACATTATAATAAGATTAAAGTATCTATAGACATTATGGGATTTCCCAAATTCGTATGTAAAAATTCATTAGGCCTATAATAATTTTTACTTGAAAATGACAAGAAAAGAATTTATCTTGGAAAATCCCAGTGGAAATACAAAGTTAACACGTATGTCATAAATTCTTTTACAAATAAAATCTAAGAATATTAACGTAACTAAATAAAAATGAATAAACATCTTAGAATACTATTACTTAGAATACTATACTATCTACAAACATAATTTTTATTTTTATTATTCCTTTTTTTGTAAAATTAATTTAGTATCAGTATTCAAAGACATGTTTCTAAATTTTTATCAAATTAAGTACAAATGAACCCACCGGGTTGGTCTAGAGGTAAATTCGTCGCCAAAATCAGCTGTTTAACAGCTGATTTCCGGAAACTAAGGTTCCTGGTTCAAATCCTAGTAAAGGTAGTTACTTTTATACGCATTTGAATACTAGACAGTGGTTGCCGGTGTACTTCGATGGTTGGGGTTCAATTAACCATACTCTCTCAGGAGTGGTCGGCCTGGGTCTGTACAAGACTACACCCCATTTACACGTCATACACATCATCCTCATCTCATTGGGTCATGGGGTTGCTTATTGTTCTGAATTGAACAGATTGTAACGTACACATATTATGAATTTTTAAAAAATGTTCAAATTATTCCGTCATAATTACTTTTTGTTTGCCCATTATGGGCAGGTGAAGTGTTAAATTATTTGCACTCTATCTGCTAGTTCCAGGGCTACAAAAATAATTGTTTCTTATCACATGGTCAGCCAATTATATGACTGAAACATTTAAGAACCGAAGAGGTGGAGGTGTAAAAGGCACTAGTCAATTATCTCCTCTGATCAAGTAATGAATTTCACTATACAGCCAGATTGTGTGGTGAATGAAGTGATGGTGTCATTAGCAGGGTGAAAAGTGGGTTCTTTCCGTTGGGCCTGGCATGCTGATAAGCATACTCTTTCAACTCAGTTAGGAAGGCATTAGTAAACCACATCGCTCCTCGTTTAACTCAGTAAAACCTCTACAGGTTCAAACCAGGCTCTCGGCTGTTGACCTAAAAAACAACAACAAAGTATTAAAGAACAGAACATGTACAGGTGTAAAATACACTAGTAACAGTTATCTCTTCTGAGAGTAATGAATTTCATTATACAACCAGACCCTGTGGTGAATGAAGTGAAGATATCATTTGCAGGGTGGAAAGTAGATGCTTTTTAGAGGGCCGGGCATGCTGATAAGCATACTTTTCCATCCAGTGAGGAAGGCGTCGGTAAACCACCTTACTCCTCGTTTTACTTAGTATAGGCCTCAAGAGGTTTAAACCAGCCCTTCGGCTGATGATCTAAACAACAATTACTTAAGATTCAACTATACAGCTGAGCGCTGGTTGTAATAACGCGATTTTCTGTCAAGTTGCTGCACAAAAATCTCAAATACGGACACATTTTTCTCGACGGATTCTGGACAGCATGTGCCCTAGACCTTTTAAAATATGAATTACTTTTTAAAAAATAGATTTTCCACTGTGTTTTCTTTTTATGAAGGGATTTCCTATTAAATGCTAATTCTTTAATTAAACATTGATTAGAGTATTTGAAAATTTTGCTGGCGTTCAATTAATAACAGAATTCTAAATTAGTTTTTATTTGTTTAAAATTTCTAGTCGTTTTGATGGAAGACGCCCAAGAAAAATGTGTGACGTCACGAGTTTTTCTTACGTTATGCAGCCTTAATTAGTTGAATGTGTTACTCAACAGACAGCGTAGAGAGCGGTACCGGTTTTTACCGGTACTTTTACTGTTAGTTAAAATACTAAGTGTAATGGAGAAAATTATTAAGTTGGATTTTGAATATAGACACTTCACAATTAAGATCTATCCCAAACATTTTGATTTGTCATAAATAAAAATCGGTTGGCTTGTCAGGTGAAGCAGGTTAAGACCGCTTTACCGGTTTTCTGGACAGTATCGAGATTTATTTCTCTCACAAAATAATTATAATTTCTGTTTTAATTATTTTTACTTTTTCTTGCGTATATGAATATATAGGAAGGAATGTATTGTTTTCATATCAATTATTTTTAAATCGAGTTTTCCAGGATTCTAGGACCGCTAGGATCCATCGAAGTAACATTTTCATCAAAATCGGTCAACCGGAAGTAGTAGTAAGTAGTAGTCGTGTAATTTTTCACTTTTTGCGATTTTCTCAAAAACGGCTCCTACATTTTTTTTTTAAATCGCCTCATTCACTACATATTTTATGATCTACAAGATAGGGTAAGCGCCATGTCAGCTAAAGTTCTTGGAGGCTGTGCTATCGGAGAAAAAAATGGTTTTCTTCAGATTGCGGCCATAATATGAATTTTTTTCTCTAATTCTTTATTTACAACTGTAAAATTTTACAAGTAAATGTGATGATTATGATAATAATGTAAATGACATGATAGGCATGAGAGGGGTAGGGCCCCCATTAGTGCCTCCCCAAGAATGAAATTTGTGTATCAAATTAGCAGGTCTCTACTCCAGCGTCTTTTAAGGCGTCTAGGGGGATTATCAGGTAAATGGAAAGTGGAAAGTAAACGCACCAGTGGGTTCTCGTGTTCTTGTGACTTGTGAAAACGTTTGTATAGGTATTCGATGGAATTTTGTACAAGTGGTGTTTTAAAATCTGTATGTAAGGTTTTCTTGCTAACGTAAAGAGGTGCTTTTCCTATAAGGCGTAGTGTTTTTGACTGGAATGCTTGAATTTGTTGCAAGTTAGAGGGTTTGGTTGAACCGTAAATTTGGGACCCGTTAGTCCATATAGGTTTCAAAAGAGAACAATATATGCGTAATTTTTGTGCCATTGGTAATTTTGATCGTTTGTGAAGTAGGGAATATAGAAGTTTAAGTCGGGAATTCAGTAATAAACGTTTTCGTTTGATATGTGTGCTCCAAGTTAGTCGTTTATCAAGTCAGACCGAGATACGTGACCGTATCTGTTTTTGTGAAAGGTTCATTTTCTATGTATACTGGTGGGCAATCACCATGACGGAGTGTGAAAGTTACGTGAAAGGATTTTGCCGTATTAATTTTTATTTTCCATGTTTTATATGTTTTTTATATATGGATTTTAGGGAAAAAATGTATAACCACAAGTTTGTAGAAAATTTAAAAACCTACTACTTATATTTCAAACATTTCTTTGTATAACGCTTCGTTTAGCGGTAATTAGTGATTTTCTGTTGTTTTTTTTTCATGAAATTAGTAAAAATGGGCTTTTTAAGAATCGGCCGTAGTATATGAATTTTACGACAAAAGTTTATATAATCAAATTTATAAGAAATTAAAAGACCTACAACTTTTATTTCAAGAATGTTTCTTTATGAGCCTAGTTTAGTGTGAAAGAGTGATTTTCCGTATTATTAAGCCAAACAACTAAGGTTGGTTTTCATTTTGCATCATTCACTCATGGTTAAAATAAGATTATGTTTTTTGAGGTTAGTTTTTTTGTTTATTTCTAATGTATTATCATTTTTTTGTTTTACGTCTGACTGTTTTGCCATTTCTGCTAATGCAGACGGTGGAGAATGATGATACATGAAAGATGAGTGATGAAAAAATGCCAGACCTGACCGGGAATCGAACCTGGGACCCCAACATACACTTTATCTAACTAAAAATTATTAATTAATTTATTGTAAACATGTAAAATGTATTTGTTTTTATTCTGGGATATTTAAAAAAATTGTACATAAATTTTAATGTTTACATTTTTAAAATTTTAATTCTACATATTAAATATTTTGAATTAAATATTTTTTATTATGAAACACAAATAATATTGTATTTGTTTTTTTTACTTTACACATAAAAATAATTTTCAATTATTTAATAATTATAACTATAAATTTTTCTAATAATTAAAAAGTTAATTTCAAATTTAAATTTCGTAGAAACAACAAACGCGTATAATACCGTACTATATTGAACCGGTGAGTAGATGAGCAAATAAGGAAGATAGTTTCCGTGGCCTGATCCCGCCTTAAGGCCGCATGGTATATTTTCACTGTAATGGCGGTCGGCGTAGCGAAGCACCCGTGATTCTAGCCGCCGTGCTGAACGTGTTAAACTGGCATCAATACTGGCGCCAGCAAATCATTGCACGTGTATTTTTTTTTAATTCCTAATAAATGTGCACGTTGCAATCTGTTCAGTTCTGAACAATAAGCAACCCATGACCCAATGAGATGAGGATGATTTATGTATGTCGTGTAAATGTGTAAATGAGGTGTAGTCTTGTACAGACTCAGGCCGACCATTCCTGAGAGAGTATGGTTAATTGAACCCCAACCATCAAAGTACACCGGTAACCACTGTCTAGCATTCAAATCCGTATAAAAGTAACTACCTTTACTAGGATTTGAACCGGGAACCTTCGTCTCTGAAAATCAGCTGTTAAACAGCTGATTTTGGCGACGACTTTACCTCTAGACCAACCCGGTGGGTTAATGTGCACGTGTAAATGCGCCTTAAAAACCTGTTTAGAACACATCCACCATTTGAATGGGTGTTCAAATTTTATAATGCAATGTGTTCAATTTATAATTAAAAAAAAACATTAAAAATCTACAATATTTATACTTATTACTTTTTCTCGCCTTACATGAATACAGTATAAATCCGCTTAATACGATTTTCATGGGACCGACACAAATTAGCGTCTTAATGCGGAAAATCGTCTTAGCCGAGAAGATAACTCTAATTACTGTCTTTTACACCTCCACCTCTTCTGTTCTTAAATGATTCAGTCATTTAATTGGTTGACCATGTGATAAGAAACACAACTATTTATTTTAGCCCTGCAACTAACAGATTGAGTGTAAATAATTTGCACTCCACCTGTCTGTTATGGATTTAATTAACTAAAAAAATAGTACTCAATCTTTTAGACATTGCGACCCCCTATTTAATTTCAGTATTTTGCCGACCCCCCTTTTAATTATAATGTTAAAAAACATTAAAAATCTACAATAGTTGTATTTTTTACTTTCTTTCGCTCTATATGAATATATTATAAGGAAGAAAAGTATTGTTTTCGTGTCGATTTTTCGAAATCGAGTTTTCACCGGATAAACACGTTTTCAAAGCTCCTAAACCCTAAAAATCCCTGTTTTTAGCGTTCGGTTTATGTGTGAACAAAATATCTCAATAACAGAACATTGTACGCGGTTGAAACTTAAAACTTAGGTTAAGTACCACGAGAGGACGCGACACGAACATTTTCATCAAAATCGGTCAACTGGAAGCAGTAATTTATTCGTTAAATTTTTCATTCTTTTACACTTTTATCAAAAACGGATCCTACGATTCTTTTAAATCGCTTCATTTATTACGTTTTTATGCTCTACTAGATAGTGTAGGCGCCATGTCTGCTGAAATTCGTGGGGAGGCTATTCTTTTGTAGAAACAAATGGTTTTTTTTAAGTATACATTTTAGAGCAAAAGTGCATATAGCCTAATCAAAATTTTAGAATATTTAAAACCCAACAATGTTTTTTAAAATAATTTTTAAAATAATTAATTTAGCGGAAATTTGTGTGAGTGTTTCACACCAGACTTTTAAATAACTAAAACAATAATTGTTTCTAATTTTTTCCCCGTGCACTAGAGCTCCCCCCACACTAGACACGTCCTGTGACCCACCATTTGAGGAACACTGAACTAAAAGAAAAAATTAATTTCATAAACTTTTTCCAATGTAATCCTTGTGTATGACAGACTACATGAAAAAATGCGCATATAAAAATATTGATTTAAGTAATTTAGCATAATTACGTGAACATGAGTAGCCTATATGACTAGAACATCCTAAGGAATACATTTTCAACATACATAATAAATTACAGGATGTTCCACAATTTCAAGGTAATTAAATACGAAACATGAATAAATAATAAAATAAAAAACTAACTGAATAGTGCTTCCATGATACTGTATTCGATTCAATTAAGAATTTATGGTTTGTTTTACGGAATTTTAAATAAATCTTAGTAACAAGTCATGGTGGCTTGTTTGTTCGCTAAATTTAAAATAGTGGAGACTTATGGTTAGATTCCCGGTCAGTACTTAAACATCTCCATTCTTTGCAGATTGCTGTGCCAGATGAATGGGGGCACGCCCCAGACCACACAGAGCGTGTCCATAGAACTGTAGTTTAGCTACCCAATGCTCACTGCTTTTGAGGTAACGGGCGCTGGCTGTAGCACCTCCGTGTGCTATTCGTAGTACACGGTTGTGCGCAGAACATCCGTGTGTGGTAGAGCCACGTGCAAAGCATCAGCTGCGTAACGAGCTCGACGGTGACTCGTCCAACGTTTACACGATTACTGAGGGGAGTGACTGCACCGCACCCACTCATTTGGGTTGGCCTCTCAGGGGCTGTGGGTTCCTGGGGGGCTCTCCGGAGCCACTATGCTGCTTAAATTCCTTCGGAATGGGCGTGGCTGGCCGAGGGGTGTCCGGCAACGGATAGATAAATACGCATGTACCAGATGAATTGTTAATTTCTCTTGCTCTATATGAACGTTGTTATTGAGGACCAGTTTGAACCTCTAGAGCAGGGGTTCTCAACCTTTCAGGCTCTGTGCCTCCCTTAGTAGACTGACTTTTCGTCACGCCTCCCCTGTACTATTACCCCCTTATATGGTCAACACAAGTACTTAGTAGAATTTCAATTTGTAACTATAACGAGTTTAGGGGTGGGATAAAGGTTAGACTTACAGGTAATACAATTAAATATTTGATAACTTTTTACAAAATGTTTAAATACTACCTTCAATACATTTTTGAACATACAGTCAAATCACAGAACCAAAAAACTTAAAATATAATTGTTTACGAAATCATCAAACTCTAACATTGAGTGTTGTACAATAAAATAATGGTGTTTGAAATATAAAGGCAGGAACTAACCTGGGTTAATCATAGCTTTTTTTATATTCTAATACGATGACGCCTCCCTTGAAAATCTTCTACGCCCCCCCCAGGGGGGCACGCCCCCCAGGTTGAGAACCCCTGCTCTAGAGACTTTACTTAGTAAAACGAGTTATGAGTTGGCTTACCTTCTTCACTCATTGGAAAAGATGCTTATCAGCATGCCGGGCTCTCTGAAAAGCATCTACTTTCCACTCTGCAAATGACACTTTCACTTCATTCACCAAGGGGTCTGGCCGTATAATGAAATTCATTACTCTCAAAGGAGAGTAAAACTACTATCGGTTTCATAATTATAGAGACCCGAGTTTGAACCCTTGCATCTCCAAAATTATGAGTCGGATTTTAACATACTTTACATAAAAAATTAGCTCATTTTATTCTGCGTTGACCCTAAATAGTTTTATATTTTTAATGTTGTTTAAAATTTGCCATATTGAGGTTGGAAGACAAAAAGACCCGGTTTTTTGCTACCGCAACAAATTTCATGCGTTTTGAGGCGTGTAACTCGATAATTATTTGACTGAAAAGTTTGAAAATTTTAAGACAACATAGTCAATTATATTCTTAAAGCGTATACGAAATTTCAAATTCGTACGTCATTTTCAGTTTGATTTATTAACTCTTTCAGTACCAAAGTCCGGAAAACAGGACGTTGATATATTTTACGTAGTTATAACATCCGGTTTACCCGACATCCGTAAGTTATACATTAAGTGCCAACGTCCGGATAATTGAAAATTTTCAAACAAAAATTAATGGAATAATGAATTTTGAAAACGCCTCCGTGGCATAGTGACTAGCACGCTAGCCTACAAAGTGAAAGTTCCCGGGTCCAATTCCCGGCTAGAGTCAGAAAATTTTAAAACGTTAAAAGCACCGTTAAGGTACCAAAACCCACAGTAGTTTCTAATGACCAAGCTGTCCATGCGGCTTTAAATAAACTAACAAAAACTATTTTGAATATATTTAGTGTTCGAACGGTTTTCTTTTTATGAACACAATAAAAATTAATTTTTAACAGGACATTTTATTTTTCTGTAACGATAAAATTTTGGTCTGTAATGGCAGGCTTACAGCTGCAAGTATTCAAAATAAGGGCTGGCATCTTTTGTGCACCCTAATTAAAATTAAATGCCTCTTTAGATCAAACTTTTAAATATTGTTTCGGCACTGAAAGGGTTAACAATAATCTGAACCCTTGTTGCTACATCGGTAACCACTCGATCGTTCGGCACGGGCAAACTATCGTTTTAATCAGAGTAAAAAACTTAGTACAGATATGTTAATAACATGAAATATTGATTGGCCAATGTTGTGGTAGAATGTTTAAAATTTTGAAAAAATAGACTGGGTAATGTGGAGGGTGGGCGCTACTATCCATGTTGTTTGAATCTGACAATCTGAATTGACAATGCAGTCTTTCAATTCAGGTAGACAGTCCGACGGATGTCACGTACACAAACTGGCAACATGGATAGTAGCGCCCCCCCGCTTCACCCTTTTCAAAATTATATAATCTACCACAACATTGTCCAATCAATGTTTCATGTTATTAACATATTTGTACTAAGTTTTTTACGCTGAGTAAAACGATACTTTGCCCGTGTCGAACGATTGAGCGGTTACCGAGACAGCAAGAGTTCAGAATTATGTTAATAAATTAAAATCTAAATGACATATGAATTTTAAATTTCGTACACGCTGTAAGAATATAATTGCCTATAATGTGTTAAAATTTCAAACTATTCGGTCAAATAATTATCGAGTTACACGCTTCTAAACGCATGAAATTTGTTGCGGTAGCATAAAACCCGGGTATTTCTGTCTTCCAACCTCGATATAGCAATTTTTAAACAATATTAAAAATACAACACTATTAATGGTCAACGCAGAATAAAATGAGCTAAATTTTGATGTAAGTACGTTAAAATCCGACTATTAGTTTTGGAGATGCTTTGGGTTCAAACTCGGGTGTCTATGATTATGAAACCGATAGTAGTATACGTATTTTACACCTCTACCTCTTCTGTTCTTAATTGATTCAGTCATATAATTGACTGACCATGTGGTAAGAAACATATCTATTTTTTTGGCTCTAGATCTAGCAGAATTAGTGCAAAAAATGCAATAGTCCACCTGCTTGTTATGGGCAAATATGAATATATAGGGAAGGAAAGTATTGTTTTATTACCGATTTTTCACCAGATATACACGTTTTCAGGCCACGTGGACCAAAATCGAAATGTTTTAGCGACTGATCTGTGTGTGTGTGTGTTTTTGTGTAATATCCCATTAACGGAATATCGTACAAAAATGAAACTTGGAACTTAAATTAAGTATTTCTACAGGATTCAAACAATTTTTTTTACTTTTTAGTACTTTTCAGCGCGTTTTTAAAGAACTTTTTGCGATTTTGTTCGCCGAAATTTCTTATAAAACAGCTTCTACAATTTTCTTTAAAATCGCCTCATTTACTACATTTTTATTTTTCACAAGATAGTTAAGCGCTATGATGAAATTCTTGGGGGGCCTGTGCTCTCGTAGTAAAAACCGTTTTTCTTAAAATTCCACTAATTTTTAACTCTACATACCCCTCCGACCTGCAGTTAGATGTTCAGTCGCGATGTTGTTGAAAACTTATTTAGAAACGTGGTATAAAGGATCCCACACACCGGTGCGAATTATTCGCAGCTGTAGCGGCAGCGAGAATTCCGCGTTGGCTGCGGTAGCAATTTTCGCGTCACTGCTCAGACCGGCGCGTAAATCGCAACAATAGCGGTTGTTTATTTATCAAAATTCATAGTTTTTGGCCTCCGGGCCAGCCCAGTCAGTCAGCTGGTAGAGTGTCGCTATTATTTGTTAAGTAACACCGGTTGGGCAAGCGACTTTGTATGGTGACCAGCTGACAGCCATCCATGAACAAACAGGAATCCCTGTTTAAACTCATGCCTAATGCACTTCAAAAATACAGCGATCAAATTGGGTAGTTGTTAATAATGTATAAAGTTCCCGATAACAAATAAAGGCTACAAAAAAAATTCATAGTTTTTTTGCAATATGTTGTCTGAAAAAGAAGAGGTACTTGTGTTATGTGCATTAGTAGCAGAAGAAGAAAATAACTGGTTACTAATAAAGTTTAATTTATCTAATTAAGTAATACAATTTTGGAAAGTGTGTAACCTTTCTACAAGGTACATTGTGTTGTTGACAATTTAAAATACACAATGAAATGTATTGCAGCAGTATTGTATGGTATTAACAAAACAGCACAAAAAATCTGGTGTGAAACACTCACAGAACTTTATCGCGCCAATGCAAAAAATAACCAATATAACCTAACATTAGTAATAAAACATTAGAAATAAACAGAAACTAACCTCCATAAACATAATTTAATTTTAATCATGAGTGAAAGACGCAAAATGAAAATCAACCTCAGTTTGGCTTAAAAATACGGAAAAATCACTCTTTCACGCTAAACTAGGCTCTGTAGAGAAAAATGCTTTGAATAAAAGTTGTAGATCTTTTAATTTTCTATAAATTTTTATTAGACACTTTTGTTATAAAATGCGTACTAAGGCTGAAATCTTAAAAAGTCAATTTATTTTACACATTTTCATGGAATAGAAAATCACTAATTACTTTTAAACTAAGCGTTTTACCTAAAAATGTTTGAAAAAAAAATTGTAGATGTTTT
The DNA here is from genome assembly GCA_035578175.1 of Catonia carolina. Lineage (NCBI taxonomy): Eukaryota > Metazoa > Arthropoda > Insecta > Hemiptera > Achilidae > Catonia > Catonia carolina. Next base: position 11,170,095 of record JAQMRL010000004.1, read on the forward strand.
AATCGCCTACAACTTTTATGATATACATTTTTGCGCTAAAATGCATATTAAAGCCGCAATCTTGAAAAAAAATTTTTTAAGAGAAAAGAGCCTTTCCAAAAATTTCAGCAAACATGGCGCCTACCCTATCTTGTAGAGCATAAACAATTTAGTAAACCAGGCTATTTTAAAAAAAAATCGTAGGAGCCGTTTTAGAGAAAATCGCAAAAAAAGTGAAAAGTTACACGAATAAACTACTACTTCCGGTTGACCGATTTTGATGAAAATGTTCGTGTCCGGTCCGGTAGTGGTGTCTAACTTAAGTTTCAAGTTCGTACGATGTTCCGTTTTTTAGATATTCTGTTCACACACACACACACACACACACACACACACACACACACACACACACACACAACACACACACACACAAACAAACCAATTGCTAAAAACATGTTTTTTGGGATCAGGGGGTCTGAAAACGTGTAGATTCGGTAAAAACTAGACATGAAAACAATAGGCCTACTTTCCTTCCTATAATATTCATTTAGGGAAGGGAAAGTAAAAACCATCAAATTAGACTTTAGACTATAGAACACTCTTAGTAATTTACTTTATTTAAGTAAATAATTTTTTACTTTCCCTTGCTCTGTATGAAAATATCGGGAAGAACGTATTGATTTTATGTCGATTTTTCGAAATCGAGTTTTCACCGGATGTACACATTTTCAGGCTCCCCTGAATCCAAAAAAGAACATGTTTTTAGTGATGGTCTGCGCGCGCGCGTGTGTGTGTGAAAAAAATATCTCAAGAACGAAGTATCGTACAAAGTCGGAACTTAAAACTGAAATTAGGTACGATTGCGGGGCCCGACATGAACATTTTCATCAAAATCAGTCAATTGGAAGTAGTAGTCTATTCGTGAAATTTTTCACTATTTCGCGATTTTCTCAAAAACAGCTTCTAAATTTATTTTTTGAATTCGCCTCATTTAGGGCTTAGGCCTACTACATTTTTTATGCTCTACAAGATAGGGTAAGTACCACGTCTGCTGAAATTCTTGGGAAGGCTGTGCTCTCATAGAAAAAAATGTTAAAATTGCGGCTTTATTTGCATTTTAGAGGAAAAGTGTATATAATCAAAGTTGTAGGACATTCAAAACACCACAACTTTTATTTCAAACATTTGTTTTGCACATTGCTTACTTTAGCGGCAAATTAGTGATTTTATGTTTTTTTCCATGAATATCTGTAAAAAATGTATTTTTTGAAGATTGCGTCCTTGGTATGCATTTTACGAGACAAGTGTAGGCCTATAGGTCACTTATAATCAAAATTATAAGAAATTAAAAACCTGCAACTTTAATTTGTAATATTTTTATCTAGTACAGAGCCTAGTTCAGAGGTAATAGGCCTAACTGATTTTTCGTATTTTTAATTTTACGTCATTCGCTCGTGATTAAAATTAGGTTATGTTTTCCATTCTATAATGTTTAATCACGATTAGACATAGGTTATAATTTTCATTATTTATATTGGCAAGAGAAAGTCATGTGAGTGTTCACACCAGATTTTCAATGTATTACTTTGTTTTTGTACCTATCAATATTATGTAATGTTAAACATTAAATAAATTATTAAATATACTGTTAATAACTTCGTCAGTTTTGTTACTGAACCGTTCAATCCTATACAAAATAAATATCTAATTCTGAGCGGTAACAATATCTACAATATGTGCGGTGTGGTGAAAGGTAAATAAGATTCGAACTTGAAAACCTCATTTTCTCCAAACTGAATGAGATAGACATTCCCCCTTTACCCCTGTATATTTCTAATTCAATCTCTGGCATTTTGGTACTTCGCGAATTCGCTGTTGTTGCGAAAAAAAACGCTGTCGACTGCAAACTGAATATTCGCTATGACAGCGAATAAAAACGCGGCAAATTCGCGCAAATCTTCCTCCAGGTCGCGCTGGTGTGGCTGGCTCGTATGCCGCCATTACAATTAACAACAGCTGTTTATTGTTGTTGTAACAGCTGTGGCTTACATAACCGGTATTCCGCTGCTTCAGCGAATATTTCGCACTAAAATCGCAGCGAATAAAACGCTGCACATTCGCGCGAAATCCGCTCTGGTGTGGGCTGGCTCGTAAGTCGCCATTACTTTAAACAACAGCTGTCGCGTAAACAACGAATATTTCGCTACTGCTGCGAATATTTCGCGCCGGTGTGTGGGATCCTTAAATTTGTTACTCGTGTAGTAGGTAAATTGACGCATGTTTTTCCCAGCGCTCTCCTTACGAAAATCAGGCTGTACTTGGATCTGACACAGGAACCTTTGTCTCCGAAAATCAGCTGTTAAACAGCTGACTCGGATGACTATAACAGCGACGACTTCACGTACTTATGCGAGGAGGAAATACATTAATAAATTACCCCAATTTTTAAATATTTTCTTCTTCTTCCAACCAAGGATTAAGCCGCAGCCTCTTCCAAACTCACATACTATTTCCATCTTTTCCTAGGTCTTCCGATATCCCTTTTGCCTTCTAGAACATACCAGTGCTCCTACTTAGGTCTCCTGTGATCTGACATCCTCGCCATGTTTTGCTGTCTCCAACTTCGGCGATAATCCTTTATCTTATCGTTCAAGTTGTAAATATCCATTATTTTTAAATGTTGTGATAATCTGCATTCGTTAAAAAAATCTGAAAAATTACTTGATAAGTAAAACTTTTTATATTGTATATAAATTTATTTCTAAATAATATTAGTCTACATAAAAATAAAGAATTAACTCAAAATAAATAAACAGCCAAAGTATTGAAGCAACTGCCAAGAAACTGCGTGCTATTCTGTATTATTAGAAGCTGACAAACTTAATGTGGTGAGTAAGCTCATGATAGTAGATCACTGTGTAATTGATATGTATTTCAGGTGTTATGACTGCATTAATGACATGTCATTACATGCATTGACATACATGACATGTCTTGTATCCCTCTGGAGTCTCCTGGACGCAATAAACAACAACAAAAAACAACCTCTAGACCAGTGTTTCCCAACCGGTGGTCCGCGGACCCAAGGTGATCCGTGAGAGCCTTCAGGGTGTCCGTGAGAGTCCGGTGACTACTTATAAAAAAGTAATATTTTCCCGTGATTAAAATCAAAATTACGATTTTCATTGAACAAGATTAAGTAAATACATTCAAGATTCAGATTAAGTAAAGGTAGAAGAGTTGTGGTGTAAGAAAGCCCTGGGCTTCCCCAAGATTCGGCAAGTAGCTTTGCGGTATCTTATGATTTTTTTCAACCACTTATTTGTGTGAGCAGGGGTTCTCTAGTTTATTGTTAATTAAAAACAAACAACGAAATCGGCTAAGTGTAAGCAGTGATTTGAGAGTAGCTCTTAGCAAGAGCCTAAAACTTAGAATTCCTCAGCTAGTCAGAAAGATTCGTGCACAAAAGTCGCATTGAAATTTTCATTTCATTTTTAATTCATTTTTTTAATTTTCATTGTTATTTTCGACTAAGTAAATTCTGTATTCCTTATTTTATTAAAAGACAATTTACAATAAAAATATTTTTACTTTTTCTGATGTACCCTACTTTCTGAAAATAACAATTATGTGTTTGTAATAATAGTTTAATTAATAATAATAGTTTGTTTCTGAAAATTTGTTTTATTTAATCACCTTTTAATTTGGTTACAACTGATAAGATATAATATGCAATAATGTAATGAATGGTCCGTGGTAGTTCACTTTCAGGCTGAGTGGTCCGCAGACCACTGCGGGTTGGCAACCACTGATCTAGACGAACCCCATTGGATTAAATTAGCAATAGTTTCTTCCCTTACAAGGCGTACGCTATAGGTTAGAAAAAATTTACATAACAATAATTGGCGGGAAAGTACTAAAAAAATGTGTAATAATTTTACATACCAGACTAATTAAAAGATAATTTTTAGTTAATTAAAATATTATTAATTAACAGACAAATTTAAGTTAACTAAGTGTTGTAAGTAACTGAAAGAGTAGTTTTTAACTTAACTAAATAATGTAACGATAATTTATAGAACTACCTCTTGCATTATACGAATACGTTTAATTCATTTGTAAACAAGTTAACTGGCTTGAATTATAGGAACATAAGAACAACTTTTTTCAGGGACATGATGTCATGTATTCGATTGTAGGCTCTACATAACATATTAGTTTAACTATAATGTAATAATTGAATGCGCTCAATGTTTTTATTTGTTTTCACTGCTATTTAAAGATACAGGGTGTTTAAAAATTAAAATTACTACTCGTTTTTAGAAGGCATGATTATGGTATAAAACAATTCTGGTGTGGAACACTCACACGATTTTCTCTTGCTCAACAATGTGAAATTAAAAATATAACGGAATTTTAGTCACAAGACAATGACGCTAAATGAAAATCAACCTCTGTGGAACTTAAAATTACGGGAAATCACTGATCGATACTAAACTATAGAAGAAAATACTTCAAATAAAAGTTGTTTTTTTTTTTAATATTATTTCCTATAACTTTGATTAAACACTTATGTAAAATGCATACTAATGTCGCAATATCGCATTAGAATAGAAAATTAGGTAAATAAAATCTAATTTTTTAAAATTAGGTAAAAAAAATGTAAATCTAAATTTTTAAAATTAGGTAAAAAAAATCTAATTTTTTACCGATTTTGATGAGCGAAATACAGTAATTGATGATAAAATAAGTGTTATAGAAAAAATTTTGAAATAAATGTTGTACATTTGTTAATTTCCTGCAACTTTAAATGACTAAAAGTTATCTTTTTGTTGTAAAATGCATATTAAGGTCGCAGTTTAAAAAAAAAAAACATTTTTTACCCCGAAAGCACAAGTACCCCAAGAATTTCAGCAGACATGCATCTCACCCTATCTTGTAGAGCATAAAACATTCTGTAAGGCGATTTAAAAAAACACAATAGAAGCTGCTTAGAAAGTTAAAAAATTGTAAGAATAAACTACTAATTTCTACTTGAAAGACGAATCCTAAGAACCACGTCAAATAAATAAATAAATAATGTAAAAATGGTATAAGACATGACACATGGCACATGCCATGACATCGCATGCGCTTAGAGGCATGCCATTTCACCTGTTCGCACTCTTTGAAGAGCTTTATCTAAAAAATAAAAAATATTGACATGAAAACAATCATTTCCTTGCCCATAGGAAAGAAACATAAACTAGATGGGCCATGGAGAATTCTTACAAACGAACAAGTCTATAAAGAAAACGAACCCATAGCAGATACAGAAAGGAAGAAAAGGATATCTTTTCTTGGATATCTTATCAGAACACCTTAAGACACACCTTAAGACAGAATTTTAAACAAGATGATTCGAAAACTCTTTCCAATGGTAACATCAGGAGCATGGATCCGAAATGTTAAAGAAGACATGATCGAACTCGGATTAACTTTCGATGATTTAGAAAACAAAACAGAAATATTAAAAATCTTAAAAAATAAGAAAAGTAGATTTTAAATGGAAGAACAAACCCAAGTAGGAAGTAACCGGTCGTTCCAGAGGAAGTTCGGCAAGCACGATCAGCCCGAATGAAGGCATACTGACAGAACATCAAGCTAAAGAATATAGAAAGGAAGAAGCTTTCTAAATTTGACTAAAGTGACCCATTGTGGTCATAAAAGACAAAAAAAACTACTAATTTCGGTTGACGGATTTTGTTAAAAATGTTCGTGTCTGGTCCCTTAGTAGTCTAACACATAACTAAAGTTCCAAGTTTCATCTTCATACGATTTTTCATCCTTGATACATTTTTACACACTCACACAGACCAATCGCTAAAAACATGTTTTGGGTTCAGGGGATTTGAAAATGAGAATATCCGTTAAAAACTCGATTTCTAAAAATTGACATGAAAACAATCATTTCCTTGCCTATAGGCTATATTCACGTAGGGCAAGTGAAAGTAAAAATTCGTTAAAATATGAAACCATGTAGTTTTCCGAACGAACTGTTATAAAAAAATCCCTTTCGTGAGACGACACGTCTCATGGCAGGTGGCAATTTTTAAAAAAGGCTTACCTTTGAGTTTTGACAGAACCATTAGTGATTTCTGTATCTGGTCTTTAAAAGGAATTGAATGACACTATTTTTGTTTCAAATTTCGAATTTGATATTTTAACTTCCGGTTTTGGGCCACTTCCGGTCGAAACTGGAACTTCAAACCCAATAGCTATGTCCACACTCGTGTTATGTAGCATGCGACATCGCATGCGCTTAGAGGCATGCTATACTGTCCTCCGCAAGATAGACGCAATCGTCAACTTATAGCGCGTTACCAGTACAAAACTTATTCACTATGATATTAGATGGAACAGAAAGTAAAAATTACCATATTAAAATAATCCGTTTAAATAGTGCATAAATACTACATTGTTTCATTGCAAGGTCATTTTAAAACTTCTTGTAATTTTATGCTTTTTTTGCAATTTTCTTGCAAATTAGGCCTATCCTAAGAAATTACATAAGACGTAAAAAGATTCAGAGAAAAACTAGTTTGTGATTTAATGTAACCTAAGCAAAGATTAATGTGATGTTTCCACATAAGTCCTCGCATTAAAGTAAACAAATCTGGTGTGGAACACTTCCAGAACTTTCTCTTGCCAATGCAAATAATTAACAATATATAGTAACATAAAATATTAGAAATAAACAAAAAACTAACCTCAATAAACATAACCTATTTTTAATCATGAGTGAAAGACGCAAATGAAAATTAACCTCAGTTTGGCTTAAAAATACGGAAAATCATTCTTTCACGCTAAACTAGGCTCTGTAGAGAAAAATGCTCTAAATAAAAGTTGTAGATCTTTTAATTTCCTGTACATTGATCATATACACTTTTGTTATTAAATGCATACTAAGGTCGAAATATTAAAAAAAAATCGATTTTTCACACATTTTCGTGAAAAAAAAACAGAAAATTGCTAATTACCGCTAAGCTAAGCGTTATACAAAAAAATGTTTGAAATAAAAGTTGTAGGATTTTCAATTCTCTACAACTTTAATTATATACATTTTTGCGCTTACAATGAAAGCTGCAATCTTAAAAAAAAAAATTTTTTTACGTGAAAACAGCCTCACCAAGAATTTCAGCATACATGGCGCCTAACCTATCTTGTAGAGCATAAAAAATTTTTAGTAAACCAGACGATTTTTAAAAAAATCGTTGGACCAGTTTTTGAGAAAATCGCATAGTGAAAAATTACACGAATAAACTACTACTTCCGGTTGACTGATTTTGATGAAGTTTTGATCCAAGTTTTAACAACTTATACAACATACCATTCTTGAATTTTTTGCTAATGCACACACACACACACACACACACACACACACACACACACAGAACTATCGCTTAAAACATGTTTTTGGTTTAAAGGGCCTGAAAACGTGTAGTTCCGGTGAAAACTCAATTTCGAAAAATTGACATGAAAAAAATAGTTCCTTTCCTGTGTATTCATATAGGGCAAGAGAAAGTAAAAATAGGTAGAATAATATGTTGTTGTTTATGTCATCATCCGAAAGGCGGGTTTGTACCTCTAGAGTTTTTACTAAGTAAAACGAGGAGTCAGATGGTTTACGTTTGTCTTCCTCGCTGAATGGAAAAGTATGCTTATCAGCATGCCCAGCCCTCTAAAAAACAACTACTTTCCACCCTGTAAATGACACTTTCACTTCATTCACCACAGGGTCTGGCTGTACAATTAAATTCAATACTTTCAGAGGAGATAACTCTGATTAGTGTATTTTACACCTCTACCTCTTCTTTTCTTAAATGCTTTAGTCATATAATTGGGTGACCATGAGATAAGAGTGAACTATTTTTTGTAGCCTTGGAACTAGCAGATCGAGTGCAAATAATAACCCTCTACTTGTCTGTTATGGATAAAGAATAATATAACAGTATAAAAGATTTGGTAGAAATTTAGGACGGTTTACTGTACGATTTGTTGTCTTGCCAAGACTACCTCTATAGAATGTCGTTACAATATTGATGAAGGTTTCTTGTTCTGTGAAAATAGTTTCTCGTCGAGATGAAAATGACGATGAATTAAAAACAGAAGCCAAAGCAATGCACTCACATCGGACGAGTGTAGCGATAAGGTCAAAGGTTAACCGTACATTATTTAAGCGGTACTCTTTTAAAATGTTCCCTGATTCTCTTTCCTTGTCTTTCATGAATTAATAAAGTGAAAACTAAACCGGAAAATAGAAAAGTACTGCTGGAAAATTTTAGTTCTGTATTAAACATTAATGAGACGACAAATAGCTTTAACTTCATCGTAAAGTACTGTATAAATACAGTTCTAGTTTTTAGTTTAGTATAAAAAATTATTCTACAGCTTTACTGCTCGCTTATATGCGGTTTCGTGTTAATTAAAGCAAAGTATGAAAGTCGGCATACCCTTCCTAATTGTGTCAATTTATTTTCAGTAGTATACTGGACGGCGTACAGATGTGCACATGGAGACATCGCTGTGTTCCCGCGATATTAACCAACCTAAAAACATCTACTTCTGTTTTTTATCCATGTTTTTATGGTTAATAATTTCGCTTCATGCAACATTTTATTAATATTTTATGTACTTCAACACTATCAATTAGGTTTTTACCTTTGGAGGGAAAACATGGACACTCGTAAAATCGGAACTAAAGGAAGAAAAAGAACTGGAAAATCTGCGAAAATTTAAAAGGAAAATTATGCAGCGTGTCCTCTGATAAATTAATAGAATGATATTATGGTAAATCAAAATGTCCAATCCAGGTAGCGTTAATCTACATTGTTGTTTTTGTTAAGGTGATCAACCAGAAAGTCTGGTTTAAACCTCTGGAGGCTTTATTTAGTAAAACGAGGAGTGTGGTGGTTTGGTTGAACATTTCCAACACTCACGGAGTGGAAAATTATGTTTATCAGCATGTAAGGCCCTCGAAAAGCATCTGCATTCTACCCACCCAATGACACCTTCACTTCATTCACCACAGGGTCTGGCTGTATAATGAAATTCATATCATAACTCTCAGATAAGATAATTCTGACTAGTGTCTTTTACATCTCTATCTCTTCTATTCTTAAATGCTGCAGTCATATAATTGGCTGACCATATGATAAGAAACAGAACTATTTTTTGTACCCCTGGAACTAGCAGATCGAGTGCAAATAATTTAACACTCCACCTGCCTGGGCAACAATCTACATTATGGGTAACAATCTACACTATGGGCAACAATCTACACTTTTGGCAACAATCTACATTATGGGCAACAATCTACACTTTGGGCAACAATCTACATTATGGGAAACAATCTACATTATGGGCAACAATCTACACTATGGGCAACAATCTACATTATGGGCAACAATCTACACTTTGGGCAACAATCTACACTATGGGACAAAAATCTACATTATGGGCAACAATCTACATTATTGAACATATAATGTCAAAATCATTTCGAATTCACCATAAAAATTAGATAAAATAAGCAAAATATTATGATTAAAGGTTTCCGAAAAAGTTAAAGCTATTCACCGCGAACGTATTTATTAAATGATAGACTGTTTTAAAAACTCATTCCCTTCCTCTAGAACCCTGATAATGAAACTGACAACAACAATGTCAAGTAACTCCTTAAAAAGTTGATGCGTCGCAAAATGTGACAAGAAAATGTCTCATAAATTTCAATATAACTTTTATTAACAAAATATTAAATTTATGTTATAAAACTGTTTTGTAAAGTTTATTATTAAACTTATGTAATTAAAATTACATAATTTTAAAGTTTATTCGAATCGTACTACTTACAAACGATCTTTATTTATCATCTTCATCTGTCAAGGATTAGGCTCAATGGCCTGTTCCAGCATTCATCTCTTTTTAGGTCTTTCCAAGCCTCGCTTCCCTCTAGGTTTATATTTTCATGCTTGTAGAGGAAGTCTGTGAGCTTGTATGTGAAGTAAATGGTTGGACCAGTTTCTCTTACATATTCTTAACGTTTCACACAGTGACTGAACATTTAATTCGGCGCGTATAGATTCGTTACGTACTCTATTTAACCGGGTACAACCTTTGACTCCCCGAAAACATCTCATTTCAGCAGTCTGGATACGAGATTCATTCCTCTGTAATGACACCCATGTTTCACTCCCAATGTTATGAGTGGTATAATCATGAATGAAAAACGTAAGGTGAAAATCAACCTCAGTTTAGCTTAAAAATACGTAAAATCACTCTTTTTTCGCTAAACTAGGCTCTGTAGAGAAAAATTCTGAAAATAAAAGTTGTTCATCTTTTAATTTCCTATAACTTAAATTTAATTATATACACTTTTGTCGTAAAGTGGCCGAAATCTTTAAAAAATCAATTTTTCACACGTTTTCGAGAGAAAAAACAGACAATCGCTAATTACCGCTAATTTAAGCGTTATAAAAAAAATGTTTGAAATAAAATATGTAGAATTTTAAATTGTCTACTACTTATATTATATACATTTTTCCGCTAAAATGCATATTAAAGCCGCAATCTTAAAAACAATAGTTTTATGTGAAAACAGCCTCACCGAGAATTTCAGCAAACATGGCACCTACCCTATCTTGTAGAACATAAAAAATTTAGTAAATGAGGCGATTTTTAAAAAAAATCGTAGGACAAGTTTTTGAGAAAATTGCAAAAAAGTGAAAAATTACACGAATAAACTACTACTTCCGGTTGACCGATTTTGATGAAAATGTTCGTGTCGGGTCCGGTAGTGGTATGTAACTTAAGTTTCAGGTTTCAAGTTCGTGCGATATTTCGTTCTTGAGATATTCTGTTCACACACATACACACACACACACAGACACACACAAACAGACCAATCGCTAAAAACATGTTTTTTGTGGTCAGGAGGTCTGAAAACGTGTAGATCCGGTGAAAACTCGATTTCGAAAAATCGACATGAAAATAATACTTTCTATATCTTCATACAGGCAAGAGAAAGTAATAAACGTGTTTTGGATTTAATTAATGTTCAGTATCGTTATGGAGAATTGAGATGTCACTCTGGCTAAACTTTAGTCACAAAGTTAATGCTGTTTACCATACCGTTTATTTGGTAGGCCGATGTTAATTCAGATATTCGAGTTGATGTTACTGAGAGCCAGAGCAGAGCATTTCAGCTGCCGTTATAATTGCAACGGTACTCTACGGACAGCCTGCCTCCATCAAAGTAGCTTAACTTGTTTGACACACATTCATTCGCGTACCTTTCCTAACTGCTATGGGTGTCATAAATATTGCCTATACGGCGCCTCATCACACTTATCTCATCTTACAAAACTGTATTTCATTTTTAATAACTACCTGTAAATACATTTATTTTAACTGACAAATTAATCTGTAATTTATTAAATTTGATTTGGGTAACTCATTACATGTACCCACTGTTATCAATGAACTTCCATGAATTATTATACCAAAAATCAATCTATTGTAAAACACTCACACGACTTTTTCTTGCCAATGCAAATAATTAACAATATAACCTAACATTAGTAATAAAACATTACAAATAAACAAAAAATCAACCTCAGTTTGGCTTAAAAATACGTAAAATCACTCTTTCACGCTCAACTAGGCAATGTAGAAAAAAATGCTCTGAATAAAAGTTGCAAATCTTTTAATTTTCTATAAATTTCGTTATACACTTTTGTCGTAACTTGTATACTAAGGCTGAAATATTTAAAAAAATCGATTTTTACACGTTTTCGTGGGGAAAAAACAGAAAATCGCTGATTACCGCTAAACTAAGCGTTATACAAAAAAATATTTGAAATAAAAGTTGTAGAATTTTAAAGTTTCTACAACTCTTATTATATACACTTTAGCGCTAAAATGCATATTAAAGCCGCAATCTTTAAAAACCATTTTTTTACAAGAAAACAACCTCTCCAAGAATTTTAGCAGACATGGCACCTACCCTATCTTGTAGAGAACATAAAATGTGTAGTAAATGAGGCGATTTTTAAAAAAATTGTAGGAGCCGTTTTTTGAGAAATTCGCAAAAAAGTGAAAAATGACACGAACAAACTACTACTTCCGGTTGACCGATTTTGATTAAAACGTTCGTGTCAGATCCTCTTGTGGTAAATAACTTAATTTTTTAAGTTTCAGCGTCGTACGATGTTCGGTTCTTAAGATATTCTGTTCACACACACACACAAATACAGACCAATCGCAAAAAACATGTTTTGTTGGGTTCAAGGGGTCTGAAAACGTGTATATTCGGTGAAAACTCGATTTCAAAAAATCGACATGAAAACAATACTTTCCTTCCTATATATTCATATAGCCTTGAGTAAGTGAAAAAAACGCATTTTTTGTTTCAGGGTGCGTTGAGTTGTGAAGCTGTTAGAATCCGGGTATCGTAAACTTTGTCCCATCGGAATACTTTCTCCAACTATACTTTAGGTATAGCTTGGGAAAGTAAAAAAGAGACTTAAATGGTGACTTAGATACTTGGATTTATTAGGTTGATTGAGAATAAGTAGTTTTTATTTATACTGTTTCTAGGAACCGGCGGCGAGTGTTGATTTTTTCTCGGTCGTCGGTCCATCAAGGCCTATTTGTAGGGTACGTGACGTAGTCAATGTGAGTAACGACGACTAAGAACAAACCCGTACAATGAAAAGTAGGTTGTGTTTAATGCGAAGATTCCTTCACAGACAAACATTCTTTATACTATTACAATCGATGTACTATGTCAACTAAATTGAAATAAAACAATTGTAACAGCACTTCGGGCAGGATTCATTACAGACATCAGTAGGATTGTTATTAACAGGTTGACTCATATGAGACACTTATACGTCTCTTACCAGATCTGTAAAATTTACTTTTGAGAGATTGATCCGTCTCTCACCTAATAGTGATTTTTATAGAATCGTGAGACTGATTGGATACTTATTTGCATTAAATCATACACTGGCTGTTAGAAATTAGTTCAAAAAACATTTCCTCAGTCATGGTTCTTGATTTACTTGATCCGATTGAGTCAAAAATTTGTCGCTGAAACTTGACAGCTTATTATTACTATTACATAATATTGACTATTATTATAGTTCATTATTGCATTATTAATCATAACCCACCGAGTTGGTCTAGAGGTAAAGTCGTCGCCAGAATCAGCTGTTTAACAGCTGATTTTCGGAGACGAAGGTTCCTGGTTCAAATCCTAGTAAAGGTAGTTACTTTTATACTGATTTGAGTACTAGACAGTGGTTGCCGGTGTACTTTGATGGTTGGGGTTCAATTAACCATACTCTCTCAGGAATGGTCGGCCTGGGTCTGCACAAGACTACACGTCATCCTCATCTCATTGGGTCATGGGGTTGCTTATTGTTCTAAATTGAACAGATTGCAACGTACACAAATCAGGAATAAAAAATTAGTAATCATGTTTTAATAATATTATATAATGAAACATCATTTTATCTTTTAATTTTTTAAGGTTTTCATATTACAATATTTTTTGCGTTGTAAAAGTTGACTCTGGTCGGTGCCTCTGTGTAGGCAACTGGTAATCAAGTTTACCACTCGCCGAACAACTGCTTGATAGAGAGACGCATCATCGATAGAGTTATGTAGTTTTTTTTGAAAAATAACCAGGTAAATTATTTATAAAATACATATAATTCATAGAAATTCAAGTAAAACTTCAGTGAAACACATCAGTCTTTCACAGTAAATTTGATTTTTTTTTTGCTCATGAGTACCTGGTCAGTCTCTCACCTAAAAAAACAGCGCCAAAAACATTTAAGCCTTACAATACTCTAGACTTGAAAGAAAATTAATTTAAAAAAGCAAAGGAACCATGAAATAGGTATGGGGTTTTTAAGCAAAATTAAAAAAAACTGCCTTGGGAATCAACCTGTTAAAACTAGAATCCAAAGTAATTTCAACTTGTAGCCTACGTAATAATACCGAAACGTTATTTTAAATATCTGTTGTGAAACACTCGCACGACTTTATCATGCAAATTTAAATAACGAAATATAATATAACCTATGTTGTTGTTGTTGTTGTTTTTGTTGTTGTTGTTGTTGTTGTTGTTGTTGTTTAGGTCAACAGCCGAAAGGCTGGTTTGAACCTCTTGAGGTTCAAACCAGCTACAGAGATTCTACAGAGGTTAGTTCAGCTTGATAAAGTGATTTTCCGTATTATTAAGCCAAACTAAGGTTGGTTTTCATTTTGCATCATTCACTTATGATTAACATAAAGTTATTTTATTAAACATTATTTTCCTTTGTTTGCATCACTACATAAATATATGATAATGAACAGCCAAAACAAAACAAAATTAAATATAAAACTCACCTCAGAGTATTATATTCTTTCGAGATCTTTCGTCTCTCTCGGAGACATCATCAGGAATTAAAAGACAAACACATATATAACAAAAAACATTAAAACAATAATTATGGTCAATGACCACGTCAATTATTCCCTATATCACAACCATTCCGCGCGCGGTTATTCGGCCGAATGACGGTATAATCATTTGTACCTAGTTTTATTTCTTATATATGTTTTTTGTTATATACCTAGTTATTACCTAGTTTTTTGTTATACATGTGTTTGGTGTCTTTTAATTCCTGATGATGTCTCCGTGAGAGACGAAAGATCTCGAAAGAATATAATACTCTGAGGTGAGTTTTATATTTAGTAATTTTGTTTTGTTTTGGCTGTTCATTATCATAAATGTAACATAAAGTTATGTTTCTTTTTGTTCATTTCTAAAGTTTTATTACTAATGTTAGGTTATATCAGTGATTTTTAACCTGGAGGGGCTTGTGATATTATAAGGGGGTCGCAGAACAATAATTAAATCATTTAATAATTTTATGAGAAAAAATAATTTATTATAAAATTACTTTAAAAAATTTTACATGCAACGTAAGTAAGTACACTTACTTGTAAAGAAAACAAATTAATCATTAATTAATTATAATTAATTAATGGTTAATTTGTTAATTACATTTTATTTATTTTTTTATTTTTTACAATTAATTACATACTTATTAATTACATTAATTAATTAATTAATTAATTAATGTGATGGCTGCATTTGTTTTACATTTAAAATTTTCTTTATACGTGGATCTTCGTTTGAAACATATAAAAGTAAAATTGTTCTCGAGTGATAACATACGTTTCCTATATTTAGTTTTTAGAGAAACTATAGAAGAAAAATTGGTGTGAAACACTCACACGACTTTCCCTTGCCAATGTAAATAATGAACAATAATCAACTTCAGTTGGGATTAAAAATACGGAAAATCACTCTCTCACGCTAAACTAGTCTCTGTAGTGAAAAATGTTGTAAATAAAAGTTGTAGATCTTTTAATTTTACTATAAATCTGGTTACACACTTTTGTCGTAAAATGCATACTGAGGCTTAAATTTTCAAAAAATCTGTTTTTTTTCAAGTTTTCGTGAGAAAAACACAGAAAATCGCTAATTACCGCTAAACTAAGCGTTATACGAAAAATGTTTGAAATAAAAGTTGTATTATTTTAAATCTCTACAACTTTTATTATACATTTTTGCGCTAAAATGCATATTAAAGCCGCAATCTTAAAAAAACAGTTTTTTACGTGAAAACAGCCTCATCAAGAATTTCAGCAGACGTGGCACCTAAACTATCTTGTAGAGCATAAAAAATGTAGTATATGAGGCGATTTTTTTAAAAAAGCGTAGGAGCCGTTTTTGAGAAAATCGCAAAAAAGTGAAAAATGACACGAATAAACTACTACTTCTAGTTGACCGATTTTGATGAAAATGTTTGTGTCGGTTCGGTAGTAGTATCTAAGTTAAGTTTCAAGTTTAAAAGTTTGTACGATGTTCCGTTCTTGTGATTTTCGTTCACACACTCACACACACATACACACACACAGACAAAACGCTAAAAACATGTTTTTTGGTTCAGGGGGCCTTAAAACGTGTAGATCCGGTAAAAACTCGATTTTGAAAAATCGATATGAAAACAATAATTTCCTTTCTATATGTTCATATAGGCAAGAGAAAGTAAAAAAATAGCAATAATTGTATTCCATTTTTCTTTACTGTCTCTATTTTCTTTGCAGACCTAAAATTAGTGCAGTTTGATTACATAAAATTTAAAAAAATTTTACATTTATAATTACAGTCAAAATTCAATTATTAATAGTAAGGCTTAGGCCTACTATTAGCTATTGTTGAGGGGGGGTTGCGAAATATTAATTTTATTTATTTTTACAATTTGGGGGCCGCGAAGGAAACAGGTTGAGAATCACTGGGTTATATGGTTCATTATTTGCATTGGCAAAAGAAAGTCGTGTGAAATTTTCACGCCAGATTTTGTTTTTATCTCGATCGTCTTATAAACCCCCTTTTTGGAAATTCCTTGATGCAGTTTGAAAAAATATGCATTATAGCGCAATACCACCACTATACCACGAAGGCTGTCACGTATATATACTTTTTATTGCATTGCCAACACATTGACAAGGTTATTGATCTTCTACAAGGTCATTCAATGCCGTATTAATGTATTAATTAAAATCAAAACATGTTCACTCTGTCAAATAACTTGTTTGTTTTAACACACTTAAATATCGGATGACAAAGAAGCCCGCTCTTAACTTCTGTTCTTTTGCCATCTTGCATCGTCTGCAATCCAAGTTAATTCGAATTATTACTGACGCCCCAAGGTTCATTACCAACGTTGTAATTCACCATGACTTAAGCCGAATATACACGGTTCAATTTGGTTGCTCAATGTTGTTGAATCAATGAAATTGTAGTGTAGATTCCATTTCAACCAAATTCTTCAATTAAATTGAACATTGAAGGAAGTAGACTGGCTTTCTACTTTTTCTCAATGCCGTTGATCGATATGGTAGATCAACGGCCGACCCGTTTGCGTATTGGTTAGCGCAACTAGTTTCTACGCTGGGGTCCCGAGTTCGATTCCCGGTCAGGTCTGGTATTTGTTTCATCACTCATCTTCATCTGTCATCCTTCTCACCGTCTTTATTGGCAGTGATTGTAAAACAGTCGGACGTTAAACTAATAAACAAAGGTATGGTAGATTCAACGAAATTGAACTGTGTACAGTCCATTCGAAATAGCATGATAGTAAGTCTCTGAATGGTGGTAACTTTTCAAAATAAAAAGTCCCTTTTGAAATTTAAAAAATTTTCCTATCAATTATTTTTACCTATCAATTATTTTTACAAAATATAATATATTTTTTTTATGCCCAAAACGGGCAGATGGAGTGTTATTTTAATTGCACTCTATCTGTTTGGTCCAGGGCTAAAAAAAATAGTTCTGTTTCGTATCACATAGTCAGTCACTTATATGACTGAACTATTTTAGAACAGAAGAGGTAGAGGTGTAAAAGACACTAGTCAGAGTTATCTCCTCTGAGAGTAATGAATTTCACTATGCAGCCAGACCCTGTGGTGAATGAAGTGAAGGTGTCATTTGCAGGGTGGAAAGTGAGTGCTTTTCGGAGGGCCTGGCATGCTGATAAGCATACTCTTTCAACTCAGTGAGGAAGGCAATGGTAAAGCACCTTACTCCTTGTTTTTACTTAGTAAAACCTCTAGAGGTTCAAACCAGCCTTTTGGCTGTTGACCTAAACAACAACAATATTTTATTGTAATTCCTAATTCCGTGTACATTGCAATCTGTTCAATTGAGAACAATAAGCAACCCCATGACCCAATGAGATGAGGATGATGTGTAAATGAGGTGTAGTCTTGAACGGACCCAGGCCGACTATTCCTGAAAGAGTATGGTTAATTGAACCCCAATCTTTAATTGACGCTAAACTAATCGCTGTTAAAAAATATTCTTAAAATAAAATTTTAGATTTCTTATTTTTCATGACCCAATAAAATGAAGGTGATATGTATGACGTGTAAATGAGATGTAATCTTGTACAGACTTAGAGAGAATGGTTCATTAAATCCCAACCATGAAATACAACGGTAACCATCGTCTAGTATTCAAATCCGTATGAAAGTAACTACATTTTCTAGGGCAGTAAAGGCAGTTACTTTTATACGGATTTGAATACTAGACAGTGGTTATCGGTGTACTTGGATGGTTGAGGTTAAATTAACCATGCACTCTCAGGAATGGTCGGTCTGGGTCTGAACAAGATTACACCTTATTTATACATCTATACATCATCCTCATCTCATTGAGTCATGGGGTTGCTTACTGTTCTGAATTGAACAGATTGCAAAATAAAAATAAACTTTTTTTTCAAAATTTCGATATATAGAGGTTTTTCAAACAAAAATTCGATACATAGAATTTTTTTTTCTTTAGTTTAACGTCCGACTGTTGTGCAATTACTGCTAATGCAGACGGTGAAGGATGAAATGTTTTTTATAACGTATGAAAATATACTGTGCCTGAATGGGATTCGAACCCAAGACCGCATGATGAGAGGCGAGCACGTTACCAACTACGCTAATACGACCAGCTAGATATATAGAATTTGGACAAATAATCGACGAAAATTCGATAGATAAAGTTCTGTCCCGCTAAATCTTCTTTTTATACAGATAAAATTAACATGGGAATAGATGGCGATTTTGAGGGGAATAAAAAAACTTTGATTTATCAAACAATTCGATATAAATTGAGGTTCGATATATCGAAGTACTACTGTATAATACAAAACTGATTGAATAATAAGCCGCGAACATAATATTAGTGTGATTTTCAGCCACCTATTTAAATTATATCATTATTTCCACAATGATAAAGAAAGAAACACGAAACAAAAAATAGAAAGTCCAAAACAATGATTGAACAAACACAAAGAACATCAAAAAAATAAGTTGACCAAAAAACGATCCGTTTATAAATTAACTCATTCTTTTTACTTTAAAGAAAAAAGAAAATGTATATTATTTATTCGTTTAAAATGATAATAAATTAAAATACAATTTAATGTATGCAATTTAAAGTGTATTAAAAAGATAAGCTTTCACTGAAAAGATAAAAGATTTTTTTAAAAAGTAAAAATGGAAAAAAAACAATAGGTAATTTTAATTTGGAGAAAATAATACAGTAGTTAATAATAGTTGAATTACCTACATAGTATTATCCTGGATAACTAACTAGATAAAATGTATTCACCGAAACGGTTAATTACGGGACTGTATTGTACTATGGCACATCTGTCATCGTTTATTTTATTTGTGTAGTCTAGTGCGTTAGAAATTTCACCCAAGCGAACCATGTGCTGCTTTTGATTTATTTTCCTACTAACTGTTCTACATTCCCCACGATTATAGCTTTATATTTTTCAACCTCCGGTTAGTTATAAAAGTAAAACTAATGAGAAAAATCAGAAGATATACCTATCTCATGGCTGATGGCAGTTTTTAAAAAGACAACTTTGACTTATGGCAAAAACCATTAGTGATTTCTGTATCTACTCTTTAAGTTGGTAGTTAACTCAAGAAGATAATTTTTATTTTAAATTTTGATTGTATTTTGCACTTATTTGAAGTTTAAAATTGTCTGAATCACAGCATGTGTTTACTTTGTTTGTACGTTGACAAAAAAATATAAAAAAACATTTGTTTAAAATAAAGCTCACTAGCAAGGCGAGTGAAATTATTCCTTAAACTTTAAATTAAGCTTTCCGGAAATGTGTTTTTGCATGATTGTACATTCTTGGGAATTAAATATTCTGGTTTGTATTGGAGGTACTAGGATGATTTTTTTCAAATGTTCATAATTTCTTGCTCTATTATCTGTCGAATGATTATTAAAAAAACTTAGTAGGGATTTAGTTAAAAATAATTTGTGAATACATAAAATAAATTAAATTAATTTCTTGTAAGAAAAAATACAAACAATAGCATACAACAGATAATAGACGGTAATTTTCTGCATTTTTAGCACAGGAATCATGTTGATATCTTTCTTGGTTCATGAGATATTTGATTTCCCGTAAAAGCCCGGTTTTCCACCCCCACCCTTATATTAGGAGCTGTAATTATTTTTTTGGCCTAGTGTAAGTGGTAGATCGTTACTAGTAAATTATTCTTTCATTTAAATATATAATGGTACATTATAGCCTGCAGTTTTCATTTTCATTTTCTGGGTTGACTACCTCCTTAAGGTGAGATTGTCGATGGTTTTCACTAAAAATTTTAACTTTCGGCTTTTAATGTTTTTCAGTACTTCAGACCTAGATCTACCAGAAAGACATTAAATTACGTAAAAAAATTATTTTAATGAAAAAATAAAAGTATTTAGCAACTTTACCCAGAAAAATTATCATGTTACCAAGAACGAATATTTTTCATAATTTTATACTTCTCGTTTTAGTGTAAAGGGAATTTCAGTTTTTTATACCTGCATTATGTTTTTAATATTCTCAAAACTTTTGGTTCAGCTTTCCAACCAACTGTTGATTGGAAATTTGCATGTTTGTGTGCATTTTGTTTTTGATTAGTGCCTTTTTGTTTTTTTCTGTTCCCGGAAATTTAGATTTTTATCATTAAGGAACATTTTTCTTGAAAACCATAAAACCTACCATGTACAAATTTTTACCAGTTATTCTTCTTGCCAGCCGCATTTGGCGTAGTTGGTAACGTGCTCGCCACTCATCATGCGGTCTTGGGTTCAAATCCCATTCAGGCTCGGCATATTTTCATACGTTACAAAAAATCATTTCATCCTTCACCGTCTGCATTAGCAGTAATTGCAGAACAGTCGGACGTTAAACAAAAAAAGTATTCTTCTTGTACATGCACATACACTGGCATTTTTATGACTTCCTCAAATTCTCCTAAAATTACTAATATGCAAGAACACGTAGAAAGAAATTTGTAAAAATTCTATGTTATTTGTTACTTTGTTTTTAATTTAACGGTCCTACAGATTAAATTGAAAAAATGCCAGTAGCTAGAGAAACCCAATATCGATAAGTGTGTTAAGTTTCATTTTCTTATCTTTAACCAATCCTATGAAAAATTTACCTAAATATTGCAAATTTAACATTGGTAGGATACAAAGAACAGTCCCACCTTAAGAGGAATCGAATAACACTATTTTTTTTTCAAATTCCGACTCTGATTTCTTGACTTCGGTTTTGGACCTCTTCCAGTCGAAACCGGAACATCCAATCCAATGATTTCTGTACCTACTCTTTAAAAGGAATCAAATTACACTAGTATTTTTGTTTCCAAATTCCGACTTTAATTTCTTGACTTCGGTTTTGGGTCACTTCTGGTCGAAACCGGAACCTCAAACACAATCCAGGCCAAAACTAACTAACTTTTTGTTAAATTACGATTGAAAAAACCATGTGTTCCTATCTATTGTAGTTTCTGACATCAGTCAGAACTGTCTGACATCTGCAACACACTCAGAGAGTTTGGTTAATTGAACCCAAACCATTAAAGTACACCGGTAACCAATGTCTAGTAACAACCTTTACTAGGATTTGAACCAGGAACCTTCATCTCGTGGTTTTTACCATGTATTTTATCAGATATTACTATGTCACTATCTTGTAGAGCATAAAAAAGGAAGTAGTCGAGTAGATTATTAAAAAATATTGCGAGCCAATTTAAGGCTTTAAGTCGCCCTAAACTAAATGTAGGTGAAGAGAAGGTTTTCTCCGATTTTCTGGGTAGTTTTGAGATTTATTTCTCTCAAAAAATAAATATAATTTCTGTTATAATTATTTTTTGTTTTACGATAAATGAACAAGTGTCGGGTTGAAAAGTCCATAAAATTATTGTATCTGCTTAGAGCGGTTTTTAATGTATTAAAAGCCCTTGTAATGGCCTTAAAATCCGTAATAAATCTAGGGAGGAAGACAGGTGGCCGCTGCATTTGTTCCGGCGCGAGCGGGTTGCTATGGCAACGGAGATATCAGCGGCTATGTTAAAAATATTCATTAAAATGTAATTCTGCAAATTAAATTAACTAAAATATTGTATACAAAAATATTAAAATCATTGTATACGCCGGCCGCGTTGGCGATGTTGGTAACGTGCTCGCCTCTCATCACGCGGTCTTGGGTTCGAATCCCACTCGGGCATGGCATTTTTTCATACGTTACAAAAATTCATTTCATCCTTCACCGTCTGCATTAGCAGCAATTTGCAAAACAGTCGGACGTTAAAACAAAAAAAAAAAAAAAAAAAAAAAAAAAAAAAAAAAAAAGTATACAAAAAAATCTGATGTGAAACACTCACATAACTTTCTCTTGCCAATGCAAATAATTAAAAATAAACCTAACATTAGCAATAAAACATTAGAAATAAACAAAAACTAACCTCAATAAACATAACCTAATTTTAATCATGAGTGAAACACAAAAAAAAAATTCCTAATGTTAGGTTTAATTTTTTATATTATTTGCATTGGCAAGAGAAAGTTGTGTGAGTGTTTCACGCCAGATTTTTTACAATAGTATCCCATACGCAGACATCCCTTCTTAAAGCAATATTACATTACAATTTATAGTGTACGAGGTGAAGGAAATTCACCTACCGAACTATGAGTGAAAGTCATTACTCCAAACATAACAATGTGAAAAGTTGATAAAATTTACAATACTTAAATAGAACAAATTAAAAAAACTTTTTAAACGGTTACAAATTTCTGTGTTTCTGTATTTAAGCTAAAATACAGCTTAAAATGTATCAAAATTGATATTTTTTCTAAGCATTTTCTTATGATTTCTGATAAGAAAAGGTCTTCATTTATTCATGGTAAGAAAATATTGTTGTTGTTTAGGTCAACAGCCGAAAGGCTGGTTTGAACCTCTAGAGGTTTTACTAAGTAAAACGAGGAGTGAGGTGGTTTACCATTGCCTTCCTCACTGAGTGGAAAAGTACGCTTATCAGCATGCCGGGCCCTCTGAAAAGCACTTATTTTCCACTCTGTAAATGACACCTTCACTTCATTCACCACAGGGTCTGGCTGTACAATGAAATTCATTACTTTCAGAGGAGATAACTCTGATTAGTGTCTTTTACGCCTCTACCTGTTCTGTTCTTAAATGATTCAGTCATTTAATTGGCTGACTACGTGATAAGAAACAGAAATATTTATTTTAGCCCTGCAACGAATAGATTGAGTGTAAATAATTTGACACTCCACCTGTCTGTTATGGGCAGAAGAAAATATTAACAAACTAATGAAAATGAATGCTATTTCCCTATGGTTCAAATCCGTGGAATATTCGGTATATTCATATAGTCAAGAGGAAGTAAAAATCATAACCGAAAGTAACATTTTCATTTCGATTTACTTAAACTATTTTCAACATTTGTGAAGTTTATAAAAATATTTTGTACATTAAATAAATTTCTTTTAAGCAGTAGCTGTTCGTTTTTCACTTGACAAAATAAAATTATATTTATACTGAAAAATAAATTTTACTTCACTGTACGGTCATGACAGAGAACACATACATATGTAGCTACAGGCTATAGTGACTGTTCTAAATTTTGTTTTTCTAGAATGCTTTAAAACAAAGCCAACGATAAGGGAGAGAGAGAGAGAGAGAGAGAGAGAGAGAGAGATTCGCATTTTTTGTCGTAACATATAAAGATATAGTGCATAATTAAGGGAGCGTAACTGACCTATTTGTACGGAGCCAAGTTAGATATGGTTGTGTGCCAAAAATTGGTGGCCCTAAATTGGGCCGCTGCTTTCATCTCGGTTCATAAACTTCTCTATACGTACCCACTTTTTCTTCTAATATATACTCTCATAAAAAACTTTACCCTATTTAGGTTACTAAAAATGATACAATTGTAATCCTTATAAAGGGTGTCTTTAAAAGGTATATTTTTACTTTCTCTTGCCTATATGAATGTATAGGAAGGAAAATATTGTTTCATGTCAATTTTAACAAATCCACTCTTCACCTTATATACACGTTTTCAGATCCCCTGAACGCAAAGAACATGTTTTTAGAGATTGGTCTGTGTGTGAACAGAATATCTTAAAAACAGAACATCGTACAAAGTTGAAACTTAAGCTAGATACCACTAGAGAACCCGACAGGAACATTTTCATTAAAATCTATCAACCGGAAGTAATAGTTTATTCGTGTCATTTTTTCATTTATTTGTAATTTTCTTTAAAACGGTTACTATTTTTTTAAATCGCCTAATTTACTACTACACTTTTAAGCTCTACAAAATAGCGTAGGCGTTACGTCTGCTGAAATTCTTGAGAAGGCTGTTCTCCCGAATAAAGAACGGTTTTTTAAGATTGAGGCCTTGGTATCAATTTTAACGCAAAAGTGTATATAATAAAAGTTGTAGACAATTTAAAAATCTACAACTTCTATTTGAACATTTTTTTTGTATAATGCTTAGCTAGCGGTAATTAGTGATTTTGTTAAGATTTCGGCCGTAGTATCCATTTTCCGACAAAATTGGATTTTATCAAATTTATAGCAAATTAAAAGGTGTACAACTTTTGTTTGAAGCATTGTTTTCTACAGAGCCTAGTTTAGCGTCAAAGAGTGATTTCCCGTATTATTAAGCCAAACTAAGATTGGTTTTCATTTTGCATAATTATTCACTCATGAATATTAGGTTATGTTTTTTTGTTTATTTCTAATGTTTTATTACTGTTAGTTTATATGGTTCAATATTAACATTGGCAAAAGAAAGTCGTGTGAGTGTTTCACAACAGATTTCTTCTTTTTTTTAATATTTAGGTTAAAGATGTTATTGTTTAGGTTATCAGCTGAAAGACTGGTTTGAACCCCTAGAGCAGTGGTTCCCAACCCGCAGTGGTCTGCGGACCACTCAGCCTGAAAGTAAACTACCACGGACCACCCATTACATTATTGCATATATCTTATCAGTTGTAACCAAATTAAAAGTTGATTAAATAAAACCAATTTTCAGAAACAAACTATTATTATTAATTAAGAAACTATTATTACAAACATATAATTGTTATTTTCAGAAAGTAGGGTACATTGTACATCACAAAAAGTAAAAATATTTTAATTGTAAATTGTCTTTTAATAAAATAAGAAATACAGAATTTACTTAGTCGAAAATAACAATGAAAATTAAAAAATGAATTAAAAATGAAATGAAAATTTCAATGCGACTTTTGTGCACGAATCTTTCTGAGTAGCTGAACATAAAACCTAGAGGTTTTAGGCTCTGGCTAAGAGCTACTCTCAAACCACTGCTTACACTTAGCCGATTTCGTTGTTTGTTTTTAATTAACAATAAACTAGAAAACCCCTGCTCACACAAATAAGTGGTTGAAAAAATCATAAGATACCGCAAAGCTACTTTCCGAATCTTGGGGAAGCCCAGGGCTTTCTTACACCACAACTCTTCTACCTTTACTTAATCTGAATCTTGAATGTATTTACTTAATCTTGTTCAATGAAAATTGTAACTTTGATTTAATCACGGGAAAATATTACATTTTTATAAGTAGTCACCGGACTCTCACGGACCACCCCGAAGGCTCACACGGACCACCTTGGGTCCGCGGACCACCGGTTGGGAAACACTACCCTAGAGGCTTTACTAAGTAAACCGAGGAGTGAGGTGGTTTACAATTGTCTTCCTCACTGAGTTCAAAAGTATGCTTATCAGCATGTAAGGCCCTCTGAAAGGCATCTACTTTCTACCTTCAAATTACAACTTCACTTCATTCATTTACAGGGTATGGCTATGAATGATGAAATTTATTAAGAGGCGAAACTCTGATTAGTGTCTTTTATACCCTACCTGTACCTCTTATGTTCTTAAATGCTTCAGTCATATAATTGGGTGACCATGTGATAAGGAACAAAACTATTTTTTGTAGCTTTGTAACAAGCAGATCCAGTGCAAATCATTTATCACTCCACCTGCCTGTTATTGGCATGTACACACATAAGGGGGAAAAATGAAATTTACTCTAGTCCGATTCACGAAATAAAACACCTATCTTTCAACAGCAATATCTTTTGAACCGTTTTATGTAAAAACAATTACGATACATCAAATTAAAGCTTGTTTTATTGTTTACAGGATATACATTAATATATAATACTTAATAGCCTTATACATTTTAAAGTACGCGTGAACAAAGTAATAGTACCATGAAGTTGGGTACTGGAAAAGTGGTTAAAAACTGGGTATTTTTATGCGTAATTCGGTATGTTTAATACACTATAAATTTCGAAATTTTAATGTATATCCTGTAACCAACAATAAAGTAAGCTTTAATTTGGTGTATTGTAATTGTTTTTACATACAACGGTTCAAAATATATTGCTGTTGAAAGACAGGTGTTTTCTTTCGTGACTATAGGTTTGGAACCATGAAACATTCGTCTCTGTATGTTTTTTAGGTCATCAGCTGAAAGGCTGGTTTGAACCTGTAGAGGTTTTACTAATAGTTAAACTAAGAGTGAGATAATTTAACATTGCCTTCCTCACTGTGTGGAAAAGTACGCTTATCAGTATGCCGGGCCCTCTGAAAAACACATATCTTCCACTCTGCAAATGACACCTTCACTTCATTCACCACAGGGTCTAGCTGTATAATGAAATTCATTATTTTCAGAGGAGATAACTCTGATTAGTGTATTTTACACCTCTTCTGTTGTTAAATGATTCAGTCATTTAATTGGCTGACCATGTGATAAGAAACAGAACTATTTATTTTAGCCCTGTAACAAACAGATTGAGTGTAAATAATTTGACACTCCACCTGTCTGTTATGGACAGCGTCTCTGTATATCAACTGCTAAATCACAGCGACGACTTTACCACCATACCAACCCGATAGTTATGCCTCCCCTAAAGTTTAGACATCTCAACCTCTCACTTAATTGCAACCGTGATCACATACTTTCATAGAGCCTCGAGTATTCTAGAATCACTATTCGTAAACTGTAATTTTCAATTTTAAAAATATTGTTGTGCACTTACAGGATTACAGTAGATACTTTCTTTAAAAATAACGATAATAATCGAATCGAATATACAAAATATCGATTATCGATGTAATCTGTATTATAGATTAATCTATTTATAGAAAGCGACTATCAGACAAGCCCTTAGGTGAATCTCCAACTCTATTTTATTTAATTCAAACCTTTATATTTTTATTTTCTCTTGCCTAAATGAATAATAGGAAAGGAAAGTATTGTTTTCATGACAATTCTTCAAATTTTGATTTTTTAAAAAACAGCTCCTATGATTTCTTTTTAAAGAAAGTTAATAAATTTAAGATTGCTAATTTTAAGATTGATATTTTAAGATTGAAGATATTTTAAGATTGATTGATTTTAAGATTGATTTTAGGATTGATAATTTTAAGATTGCGACCTTAACATGCATTTTTAACAAAAATTATATAATTAAATTTTTATTTAACTTAACTTTTATTCCTAAACTTTTTTCTACAACACTTAATTTGGTGTCAATTAGAAATGTTTCTGTAAATTTTGCATTAAAATCTGTAAAAATGGGATTCTTTTTAAAAATTACCACGGCCTTAGTGTGTATTTTATGACAAAATTATACGTAACTGAAGTTATAGAAAATTAAAAATTTACAACTTTTATTTTAAGAATTTTTTCTACATAGCCTAATAAGCGTTGGTCAGTGATGTCCCGTATTTTTAAGTTTTACGGAAATTGATTTTCATTTATGTTGATTAAATTTAGGTTATGTTTTTTGTTGTTTACTAATGATTAAACATAGGTTATATTTTTCATTATTTACATTGGCAAGAGAAAGTTGTGTAAGCGTTTCTTACCAGATTTTTTTATATTTTAAACGCAATTCATACGTCAAACGCTACATCACATTTCAAAAGCTTCTATCCTCTTCCTTTCTACAGCCCCTATCACCCACGTTTCACTCCCGCATAATGCTTCACTCCAAACATAGTGTTTTAAGAAAGTTTTCCTAATTTGTAAGTCAATGTTTGTATTCAGTAAGCTGTTTTTCATTTCAAAGGCTTTTCCAGCTTGAACAATTCTATTTTTGATATCACTTGTGCATCTATCATCCTTTGCTATTTTACTCCCTAGATAGCAGAATTCCCCAACTTCCTGTATTTTTCGTTGCCTACTTTTAAATTTCCCATCTCTTTTAAACCTCTCTTGCTGCTGCACAACACTTTAGTTTTGTTGGGAATTTTGTAAACTCCTAAATACAGAGTTCTACTGAATGGATTTTTATAATATTTACATGGTTTTAAAGAGTATCTATTCTTTCCTGATTTGCCCAAAAGTTCTAAACTTGAAATTCATGTTAATATGAGCTTCATTTTAAGAAATGAAAAAGAGCAAATTTCGTTTACAACGTAGCGGTAATACAGCATAAGTAATGCGGTTCTCCTACATTTGCCCACTCTGTAGCCATATTCCATAATTGCTTTTGTTTTTGTCTGACTGTTTTGCAATTACTGCTAATGCAGACGGTGAGAAGGATGACAGATTAAGACGAGTGATGAAAAAATCCCAGAACTGACCGGGAATCGAACGCGTGACCCTGCTT
Organism: Catonia carolina; assembly: GCA_035578175.1. Taxonomy (NCBI): domain Eukaryota; kingdom Metazoa; phylum Arthropoda; class Insecta; order Hemiptera; family Achilidae; genus Catonia; species Catonia carolina. The sequence continues at coordinate 11,198,720 of JAQMRL010000004.1, forward strand.
AGAAACTAGTTGCGCTAACTACTACGCCAACGGGCCGGTATATTCCATAAACATAGCCTACAAGATGTGTCTCATCTCACAGCACACTCAGTCTGTGTTAGATGTTATGTTGTACCCTGCCAATGTTAAATTTGCTATTTTTAGGTACATTTTTCACAGGATTGATAAACGATAAGGAAATGAAACTTTACTTACTTATAGATGTCGGGTTTTTCTAGCTACATTCTTTTTCAATTTAATCTGTTGAACCATAAAGTTAAAAACAGAATAACGAATAATATAAAATTTTTACAATTTTTTTTCTACGGTATTTTACATGTTAATAATTTTTACAGAATTTGAGGAAGTCATAAAAATACCAGAATATGTGCATATGCAAGATAAATAAGTGGTAAAAATTTCAGCTTGGTAGGTTTAATGGTTTCCGAGAAAAATGTACTTAAATGTTAAAAATTTATATTTGCGGGAACAGGCGAAAAAACAAGAAGGCACAAATCAAAAAAAAATGCATAACACAAACAAGTGAATTTCCCATCAACAGTTGGTTAGAAAGATGAACCAATGGCTGAGAGTATCGAAAACAGTAATGCAGATATTTTTAAAGTACTAAAATTCCCTTTGCTCTAAAACGATCCGTATAAAATTATGAAAAATATTCGTTCTTGGTGACACGATAAATTTTCTGGGTAAATCTCCTAGAAACTTAATTTTGTTTAATTAAAATACTATTTTTTTCACGTAATTTAAAGTTTTGTGGTTGAACTAGGTCTCAACAATCGAAAAACAAAAAACTGAAAATCGAAATTTTCAGTTGACAAGTTGACTCCCAAGGCAGTTTTTGCAATTTTGCTTAAAACCCCCATACCTACTTCATGGCTTCTTTGCTTTTTTAAATCAATTTTCTTTCAAGTCTAGAGTATTGTAAGGCTTAAATGTTTTTGCGGCTGTTTTTTTAGGTGAGAGACTGATCAGGTACTCATGAACAAAAAAAAATCAAATTTACTGTGAAAGACTGATGTGTTTCACTGAAGTTTTACTTGAATTTCTATGAAATACATGTATTTTATAAATAATTTATCTGGTTATTTTGCAAAAAAAAACTACATAACTCTATCGATGATGCGTCTCTCTATCAAGCAGTTGTTCGGCGAGTGGTAAACTTGATTACCAGTTGCCTACACAGAGGCACCGACCAGAGTCAACTTTTACAACGCAAAAAGTGCTGTAATATGAAAATCTTATAAAATTAAAAGATAAAATGATGTTTCATTATATAATTTGTGACACTTATTGCTAAGGTCCGTTTCGGGATCTAGGTAATTAAATAATTATTACACTAAAGTTTACAATTACAAATATTTATTTCACTAAAAGATTAAAAAATAAATGATTAAACTAAATATAATTAAGTAATACAATAAATGATAAATAAATTTAATAATTCACTTAAGATAGATAACTAGCAATAAATAACTTACAATCACTTTTATAGATTCCACAAACATACAACACACCGAAACTGAATTCACAAAATTTACACATTAACTTTACAATACACTCACAAAAAGACTTTACACAATACACACACAACAAAGGCAGTATAACAGTCGTCGACTAGCACAATTCTCGGAATAATTAACCTGCTAAATAACAACCCGATAATCGCTTGTCGAAGATCAAACGGATACTGACCCTGACCGCACTCGGAGGTCTCTTATATACCTGTTTATAAAAGATCATTCCAGAACAAAGTAGAGAAATCATAAAGTACAAAAAATAACTCTTAATGAGTGCTAGAAAAATACGTTGTAAATAGGTCAACAAAAGGTCTTTTGTAAATAGAAAACGTAAACAACCTGCCTCCCTCATAATAGCTGTACACAATACCTAAACTTTATGATAGTTATTACAACCCTTATGAATAGACACACTTTTATGGTTACAACTGTCATTTACAAAACTGATCTTATTGTGTATTGTTATTTTTATTATTCCTTAATTATTTTTATGAATGGAATTATGGAACCTTCGTGAACAATCTCGTCTTTCCTTCGATCTTGTTACAATATTATTAAAACATGATTAATAATGCAATAATGAACTATAATAATAGTCAATATTATGTAATAGTAATAATAAGCTGTCAAGTTTCACCGACTCATTTTTGACTCAATCGGATCAAGTAAATCATGAACCATGACTGGGGAAATGTTTTTTGAACTAATTTCTAACAGCCAGTGTATGATTCAATGTAAATAAGTATCCAATCAGTCTCACGATTCTATTAAAAACACTATTACATGAAAGACGGATCAATCTCTCAAAAGTAAATTTTACAGATCTGGTAAGAGACGTATAAGGGTCTCATGGGAGTCAACCTGTTAAAACCATCTTACAGTCTCACCTTAAAGTTTGGTTCTTTTCCGGACGGAATTATCGTATTACTGTGGTTTAATCGTTACTCACCGTTCTTCTAAGAACGGTTAAGTTTATTGTTAACTTATATCATTCATTTAATGATAGGATTTGAAACCCAAGATTATTGGGCGAATTTATTCGTACGGTTCCACTATCCTGGTTTGAAATAAAATTTGTAAAAGTTGTTTACTGATCTGTTTTAATAGAAACTAACTTTTAAAGTTGCACAAATTATTTAGATCTACTTAAAAGCTTTCTAACAAATACTTGAAGGCAAATAAATTCTTTTCATATTCCACAACGCTGTAATATCTAAGTACTTGTTACAAGAAATTATATATGATCGTTTCTCTAATCTTGTTTACAATTTTTTTTTATTAAATTCTTTAAATTATCACTTATTTGTTAATAATTATGTTTTCATCTAATTTGTACTTTCTCTTTAATAATAATTTATATTAGTAATTGTTTACCTTAGAGGGGTTTATTAAATGAACTGGTTTATTACTTTTCCCGGATTCACTTCACATTTCACGTTTTCCTTAGGTACATTTTAAGAATAATAACATTGATTATATCCGTTCATAACAGACTGGCGGAGTGTTAATTTACATTCGATCTGTTAGTTCCTGGGCTACAAAAAATAGTTCTGTTTCTTATCACATGGTCATCCAATTATATGATTGAGTCATTTAAGAATAGAAAATTTAAAAGAGTAAAAGACATTAATAAAATTTACCTCCTCTGAAACAAAGAAAATTTCATTAAGCACCCAGACCCTGTAGTGAATGAAGTGAAGGTGTCATTTGTCTAAAGGAAACACGTTTTTTTGAGACCGATTTTTGCGTATTCCATCAGATAGTCTATCTCAAAATCTACTGTAGTTACAGGTCTGGCAACTGTTTATTCATTTTTCATAAAACCTCATCATCATCATCATCTTCAGTTCAAGGATTAGGCTGGATTAAACCTGTTCAGATACCCATCGCTTCCTCGGTCTCCCTATATCCCGTTTTCCTATTGGCTTGTAATTCATAATTTCAAGCGGTAGTCTTCCTGGTTCCATTCTATTTAAATGACTGCACCAGTGTCTTCGATTGTGGATAATTTTTTCACGCAGGGGTGTGACACCCAAAGCTCTTCTGATTTCTTCATTTCTAATTCTATCTGCTCTGGAGCATCCATACACACTACGTAGAAACCTCATCTCTGCTGCTTGAACATTACTATCAATTTTCTTTGTATGGATCCAGTTCTCACTTCCATAAAGTAATGTTGGGATAGCTATTGTATTATAAAACTTTATTCTAGTTTCTTGCCTTGTTCTGTTTTTGAGGTTTCTGTGTATGCTGCCACATATCCTCTGGAATTTCACTATTTTGTCATATACATCTTTATCTTTATCGTAAGTTACATCATTTCCCAGGTAGCTGAAATGAAGGCACATTTGGTACCTGTTCTATTATCTTTCCATTCAGCTCTATTTTTGTTCTTGCTGGGTTTTTTCCTTTAAATTCAGTTAGAGCTGGTCTCCTATCGGGCGCCTCCCCAGGTGGCGGATAGGGGGATGCCTCCTAGATATAGGTGGTACCGAGGAAATGAAATACTCGGGGTGGACCAAAACAGCAACTTCAAGCGCCTGTACCCACATTGGGTGGCTTACGGGAAGCGTCTGACCCAGAATGGGCGGCTGTAATTAACGGGAATAAACCCTAAATTCTGGTCCTCCTAGTAAGGGGGTTGTGCAATAGGCCAGTACCCTATTCATGGAAAAATATTACACTTACAATACCCAGAATAGCCTCGGACAGTACAGGATTTTCGGAAATACAAACAGGACTAGTCAAAATAAAAAATAAAAAGAATTCATAAAACCTATTCAATAAAAGCCTTAATTAACGCCCTGCAAATTTCAGTATGGCTTTATTGAAACGGGGGAACTAAAATCCGGGTGATTTTTTTCGCCAGCTGTAACTCGCTAACGAAGCGTATCCAGACCTATGATTTTTTGTTTCTTTTTTGCTTTTACGACCTCATGGGATCACTTTAGTCCAATTTCTGGGCCAGTCCATTCTGTAATCGGTTCTTCTTATTCCCGAAGTGTTGTAAGTTGTTTTATTCGTGCTTCTTTCCTTTTCGCCCACATCTTTTTTAGGCATTCCAACTTTTGGTGCCTGTCCTCGTTCGAATACACCCTGTTCGATTCCTTTCTAGTTTTAGGCTCAAATATTAACTTTAATTTAGCTCGTCGTATTTTCCAGATTTTTTATCAGATCTTCTCTTGAAATTCTCAACTCTTCCATGATCTGTTGGACTTCCTTTATCCATTTCGGTTTTGTTGTCCTTTCTAGTAAAAGTTGATTATTTGGTTAGCAAGTCTGGTATTTTCTGCTCTAAGTAGGTGCTCCAAGAATGGAATTATTTTTTCCTGAAGAAATTTGTTACCGGGGTTATTATCTTATAGGTACACTCCTTCATTTGAGATTATCCTCCTCTGTCCTTCTACTATGTTTTTCTTGTTTATGCATTTTCTGACTATCCTCCTTTCTATCTTTTCAATCTTCGTACATTTTTCATTAGTTTCACAAGAGGAAAAAGCCCTGAATGTTTCTCCGTTTCCCGTGGCACACCCTGTTTAAATAAAAGAATATACACTTTTATTTCAAGGATTTTTTTGTACAGAGCTTAGTTTAACATCAATTAGTGATTTTTGGTATTTTTAAGTTCCACAAATGTTGATTTTCATTTAACATTGATTAAAATTAGTTTTAGGCGTGGAGTCTTGGACGCTTAATGAGTTAATGAGTAAAAGACTTGAAGCGTTTGATATAGAGTTATACAGAAGGATGCTGAGAGTCTTCTGGGTGGATCGCGGCTCTTATGAAGGAGAAGGTATTGAGACGCATGCAGAAATCAAAAGAAGTTATGAACACGATAAAGATTTGGAAGCTCGAGTATTTGGGACAGACAATGCGAAACGAGAAACGATATGAGTGCTGCAATCTGTATTACAAGGAAGAATAACAGAACAACGTTGCGTGGGGAGGAGACGTATTTTCTGGTTGAAAAATCTGAGAATGTGGTACAGTATTCAGATGAACTAATGTCCCCTAGCCGTGGGAGTGAGAAAATGCATAACGCTCTCACTCGCACAAGCCATACGCGCCGTTCCAATAACATTGTCGTATAATTTTACTCATTGTTTTGAGCAAGCGTTTATGCATGCAGTAAACTAACAAGCAAGATAACGACTGTAGTATGTTTTCAGATTTGGATTATAACGGTAAAGACCTTTGAGCGCATGCGTAGTTATGCCACATATCTCCCTCTCACTCGCTCGGCTATGAGGCATTAGTTCGTCTGATACCTGTACCGATCTGTACGTGCGTAAATTACTACGTTCATCGTTGACCAGTACTGCAGTACGCTTTAATCTCTTGTGCACTAAACTGGTGAATATCTTTTTTTTCTTCTTTTTTTTCTTTTTATTTAACGTCGCATCAACTACTAGGTCATTAGCGACGACGTTGGGGTGTGACTGTGTGTGAATGAGGATGAAATGATTTTTTGTAACGTATGAAAATATGCCATGCCTGAGTGGGATTCGAACCCAGGACCGCATGATGAGAGGCGAGCACGTTACCAACTGCGCCAATGCGGAATGGTGAATATCTTTGTACTACAATATAAACAGTCTCAAATTTTGTGTAGACACTGCGGAGTATAATACGATCTAATTAATCAACTAAAAGCAATTGAACTATTCTGATACAAGGTATTTATTTTGACATTAAAATGATATATAAATATTAACGGTAAAGACCTTTGAGCGCATGCGTAGTTATGCCACATGTCTCCCTTTTACTCGCTCGGCTATGGGACATTAGTTCGTCTGATACCTTTTTTTATACTTGACAATCCAATTGGATAAAGTTAAGATTATTAATATGTTGGCCAACATCCGCAACGGATAGGAACCTAAAGACGAAGAAGAAAATTAGAGTTATTTTTAGTATGTTTTCATTTTACATTGCTTATTAACGCATTCAGTGCTAGAGACTCGCGTAGCGGGTTCTGTTTGTTATCATATTTTTAAATAATTCAAGAGGGACACCTCCAGTCGAATATTAGTGTGTTGCTATTATATAGCCCTCAGAAAGGGGTTTTTTTATAACTGTGCAGTTCGTTTTTGAATTTCGTCATAAGATCTTCTACCCTCTTACTGTATACTCGTTCAGTATTTTTAACAGGTTTTCAAGGTTAAGTTGAAACCGTGAATTTAGTACCTTTGCAGGTATCGATTTAAAATAGCTTACACTGTTAGAATTACTTTAAAAGTATATCACTTGCAGTTTGAAATTACATAAGAAATTACGCATAAATCATAAAGGTAAATGGAAATATTCAAACAAGAAGTACATTTATTAAAACGCGAAAATAAACCTAAAAAACATTGAATTGTTTTTTTTTAACGTCGCATCAACTGCTGTGGTCATTAGCGACGACGTTGGGGTGTAACTGTGTGTAATGAGGATGAAATGAATTTTTTTGTAACGTATGAAAATATGCCATGCCTGAGTGGGATTCGAACCCAGGACCGCATGATGAGAGGCGAGCACGTTACCAACTGCGCTAATGCGGCCGGCACATTGAATTGTTTACAAGTAAACATTGAATTGTTTACTTTTAAGTTATTAGCAAATAAATAATGTATAGCAAACATCCATTAGCAATTAGCAGTTATTAGCAAACATCCATTAGCATTAGCAGTTATTAGCAAACATACATGTATAGGTCGCAAATAAAATAAATCTATAAAAACGTTAGTAACACAAGTTGTAGGCCCTACATAAAGCAAGCGGAGAACTCGCTGTACGAGTAATCAGCCCAAAGGGAGAGAGATACCTCATAATTGCTCAGCTTTGAATGTGTAAATGATTAAACTTAGGTTATATTTTTTATTACGCTCATCATTATGATGACGCTCATCATTGGCATGGCGTGGCGGTAATTGTGACAAACACAGTCAACAGGGCGATCAAGAACTTCATTCCCCTGTCGGATCGAGTCATGTTGATTCAGATACAGGCTAAGCCGGTCAACATGAACATCGTTCAGGTCTACGCACCAGCGGCAGACGCAGAGGGGGATGTTTTAGAAGCGTTTTACGCAGAAGTCACGTCGGTACTACGGTTGACTAAAGCGCACGAGGTTAACATCATTATGGGAGACTTTAACGCAAAAGTGGGCAAAGGAAAGGTCGACGGAGTGGCCGGGGCGTTTGGTTTGGGCGTACGCAATGACAGAGGTGACAGATTGGTTCAATTTTGTCAGGAGGAAGATCTCAGCGTCATGAACACCTTCTTTCAATTACCACCGCGAAGGTTACACCTGGAGATCACCACAGGACAATATAAACAATATTGTCAGAAACCAGATCGATTACATTTTAGTAAACAACCGCTTCCGGAACTGCATGACCGCAGTTCGTACGTATCCGGGAGCAGACATCGCGTCGGACCACAATCCGTTATCAGGAAAGCTCCAAATTAGACTTAAGTCGACCAGGAAACGCACCATGAAAGCCAGGATTGACGTCCGCAAATTGCAGAACGCCGATCTTTGCGAGAACATCCGGGAAGACCTGAAAAGGGGTTTAGAAAACATGAACACCAACGTTGATGTCAACACCCAATGGACGGATGTAAAGAATCTATTAATTGCAACGGGAAAGAAACACTTGAAGGCCAACAAGCAGCAACAACACAGACCCTGGATGACGGAGGAGATTCTGGATCTTATGGAGCAACGGCGTGGTTGGAAGACGCAAAACCGCCCCCAATATAAAACAGTTCACAAAATGATTCGCAACAAGATCCGAACAGCGAAAGACCAATGGATGAGCCAACAATGTGCTGAGATAGAAGAGTTACAGAACAAGCATGACTCTTTTCATCTCCACAAGAAAATCAAAGAGATGACAGGCAAACGGCTCAGACAAAATGTTGGAGTGCTCGTCGATGTGGATGACAACATAGTGGCCACCACTTCCGAACAATTAAAGGTGTGGGAGCGTTATGTTAGCCAACTATTTGAAGATGACCGGGCAGCGCACCCAGCACACCCGGCCGTGACCACCACGGTAACCGGACCGGATATTCTCAAAGAGGAAGTAAAACGAGCCATCAGTAAACTGAGGTCGGGAAAAGCACCAGGACCAGACGAGGTGCACGCAGAACACAACACGAGGCTCCGAATTCTGAGGTGCTACGTACTTCCTGTACTTCTTTACGGGCAGGAAGGATGGACACTAACGAAACTTCTAGAAAGGAGGCTGGAGGCGTTTGAGATGTGGCTATACCGTCGCATGCTCCGTATATCGTGGACCGACAGAGTACGAAACACGGACGTACTGACTCGGATGGGCAAGGAGATGGAACTGCTATACGACATCAAGCGACGAAAACTGCAGTACTTCGGCCATGTTCTTCGAAACGGGAAATACAGACTTCTTCAGCTGATAATGGAAGGTAAGATAGCAGGAAAGCGCCGGCCGGGCAGAAGGAAAGCGTCCTGGCTGAAGAATTTGAGAGATTGGTTTGGTCTCAACTCCACGTCACTGTTCCGAGCAGCTGTTTCGAAAGTTAGAGTAGCAATGATGATCGCCAACCTCCGACGCGGAGACGGCACTTGAAGAAGAAGATATTTTTCATTATTTACATTGACAAGAGACAATCGTGTGAGCATTTCACACTAGATTTGTAATATAATTGATGGAAGATTTGCGACACGGTTTGTACGGTCTGCCGTACTACTAATTTCTGAAATTGAACGGAAAATTATAGTGGTCTAGTAAAAATTGTAGCTCGACTAAAAATCAAATGAATTAACGATGGCAATTTGGTTGACTTTAAGTAATGAAATCCATTCATTAAATGTTGAAAAGTACTGCCAACTTAACTGACAGAAAATAACTAGTTACAAAAACATTGGCAATTTACTATATTGCTTAACATACAAAATTACAGTAATTCATGATTTCCGTTTTACTTTCACGTGATTCTATCCAAAGAATAGAGAGAGAAAGGACTTTGATCGTACAAAAGATACAGTATCCAGATTTCAACTGATTTTTACTATTTATCACCCCCTGAAGCCAAAAAACTTTTTATTTTTACTTTCTCTTGCCTTATATGAACATTTGTTCCAGGGCTACAAAAATAGTTCTCTTTCTTATCAAATTGTCAGCCAATTATATGACTGAAGCATTTTAGAACAGAAGAGGTAGAGGTGGAAAGACACTAGTTAGAGTTATCTCCTCTGAAAGTAATGAATTTCACTATACAGCCACACTCTGTGGTGATTAAAGTGAAGGTGTCATTTGCATGGTAGAAAGTAGGTGCTTTTCAGAGGACCTAGCATGCTGATAAGCATACCTTTCCACTGAGTGAGTAAGGCAATTGTAAACCACGTCATTCCTCGTTTTACTTAGTAAAGCCTGTAGAAGTTCAAACCAGCCTTTCGGCTGATCACCTAAGTAATTACATATTCATACAAAGCGAAAGAAAGTCAAAAAAATCTTGTGTGAAACACTCACACAACTTTCTCTTGCCAATGCAAATAATAACAATAAACCTAACATTAGTCATAAAACATTACAAATAAACAAAAAACTAACCTCAATAAACGTAACCTAATTTTAATCATGAGTGAAAGACGCAAAATGAAAATCAACCGCAGTTTGGCTTTAAAATACGGAAAATCGCTCTTTCACGCTAAACTAGGCTCTGTAGAGAAAATTGCTTTGATAAAAGTTGTAGATCTCTTAATTTTCTATAAATTTTGTTATAGGCCTATACACTTTTGTCGTAAAATGCGTACTAAGGCCGAAATATAAAAATCGATTTTTCACACGTTTTCGTAAGAAAAAAAATAAAAAATCCCTAATTACCGCTAAACTAAGCGTTATACAAAAAATGTTTGAAATAAAATTAGTAGAATTTTAAATTTCCTACAACTTTTATTATATACATTTTTGCGCTGAAATGCATATTAAAGTCGCAATCTTACAAAAACAATTTTTTACGCGGAAACAGCCTCACCAGGAATTTCAGCAAACATGGCGCCTACCCTATCTTATAGAGCATAAAAAATTTAGTAAACCAGGCGATTTTAAAAAGAATCCTAGGACCAGTTTTCGAGAAAATCGCAAAAAAGTGAAAAATTACACGAATAAACTACTACTTCCGGTTGACCGATTTTGATGAAAATGTTCATGTCGGGTCCGGTAGTGGATGTAACTTAAGTTTCAAGTTTCAAGTTCGTACGATGTTCAGTTCTTGAGATATTCTATTCACACACACACACACACACACACACACACACACACACACACACACACACCAATCGCTAAAAACAGGTTTTTTGGGTTCAGGAGATCTGAAAACGTGTAGATCCGGTGAAAACTCGATTTCGAAAAATCTAAATGAAAACAATACTTTCCTTCCTATATAATTATATAGGTAAGAGAAAGTAAAAACTCAAAGCGGTTTATTGTATCTTTAATTCATTAAAATTTTAGATGAGCCGCCTCCGTAGAGTAGTGGTACTGCGCTGGCCTACCAATCAGAGGTCTTTGGTTGGATTCCCGGCTACGGTCTGGAAATTATAACACGTCACAACTTAACGTTCCATAACCCACTGTAGTCGCTAATGGCCAAGCTTTTGATGCGACTTAAATAAATAAATAAAAACAATTTAGAGGCGACTGATGTTGTCTGATAAATAAATCGATATTCGTAAGCTGCCTCTTTAGAAAAAGAAAGAGAAATGACACTTTAGAAAATTAGGTTAAATTTCTCAAGAACACTTTTACTCTAAGCTTACAATTTTTTCCTTCGTCTCCGATCTGTACTTGTCAGTGACAGATTGTGAGATGTAATGAGATGCACTCTAAGTCTAAACTGACCTTAATAACATCTTACCACTTTTCAAAAGTTTTTACTTTCAAAGTTTATTAATAGAAATAGATTTGTTATTTAAGGGATTAAAGATAATATTAAAAATTTAGTGTGAAACACTCACACGACTTTCTCTTGCCAATGCAAATAATGATACCTCTAACCTAACATTAGTAATAAATCATTAGAAATAAACAAAAAAAAACTTACCTCAAGAAACTTAACCTTATTTTAATCATGAATGAATGATACAAAATAAAAACCAACCTTAGTTTGGCTTAATAATACGGAAAATCACTCTTTCACGCTAAACTAGGCTCTGTAGAATAAAATGTTTAAAATAAAAGTTGTACATCTTTTAACTTCCTATAAATTTGATTATAATTATACACTTTTGTCGTTAAATGCATACTAAGACCGAAATCTTTAAAAAACCATTGTTTTAGAGATTTTCATAAAAAAAACAGAAAATCACTAATTACCACAAAACTAAGCGTTATACAAAGAACCGTTTAGAAATAAAGTTGTAGGTTTTTAAATTTTCTATAACTTTGAATATATAGCTACACTCATGCCCTAAAATGCATTTTAAGGCCGCAGTATTAAAAACCCTATTTTTTCTACGAGAACACAGCCACCCTAAGAATTTCAGCAAACATGGCGCCTACCCCATCATATAGATTGTAGAGTGTAAAAAATGTAGTAAATGAGGTGATTTTAAAAAAATATCGTAGTAGCCGTTTTTGGGAAAATCCCAAAAACGTGAAAAATTACATGAATATAGGGCCTAACTACTACTTCAGGTTGACCGATTTTTATGAAAATATTTGTGTCGGGTCCTGTAGTACCTAACTTAGTTTTAAGTTTTAAGTTTCAACTTCGTAGATGTATATCTGGTGAAAACTCGTTTTCGAAGAGTTGACACGAAAACAATACTTTCCTTCTTATATATTCATATAGGCAAGAGAAAGTAAAAAACACTGTTATCCACCAGTCTCCATAAACGATTATAACTTAACAGGTTGACTCCTAAAGAAATTTTTGCAGTTTTTCTTAGAAAACCCATACCTTTTTTATGGTTCCTTTGCTTTTTTAAATTAATTTCTTTCAAATCTAGAATATTGTAAGGCTTAAATATTTTTTGCTTTCTTTTAAGTGAGAGACTGATCAGGTAATAACAGTAAAAAAGAAATTTAGTGTGAAAGACTGATGTGTGTCTCACTGAAATTTTGCTTGTATTTCTATAAAATATTATATGTATTTTATAAGTAATTTACTTTGGGATATTTTTCAATAAAACTACATAAATATCGATGATGCGTCTCTACATCAAGCAGTTGTTCGGCGAGTGGTAAACTTGAGTACTAGTTGTCTACATAGAGGCACCGATGATGCGTCTCTATACCAAGCAGTTGTTCGGCGAGTGGTAAACTTGACTACCAGTTGTCTACATAGAGGCACCGATGATGCGTCTCTACATCAAGCAGTTGTTCGGCGAGTGGTAAACTTGAGTACCAGTTGTCTACATAGAGGCACCGATGATGCGTCTCTATATCAAGCAGTTGTTCGGCGAGTGGTAAACTTGAGTACCAGTTGTCTACATAGAGGCACCGATGATGCGTCTCTATATCAAGCAGTTGTTCGGCGAGTGGTAAACTTGAGTACCAGTTGTCTACACAGAGGCACCGACCAGAGTCAACTTATACAATGCAAAAAAGTTTTTAATATGAAAACCATAAAGAATTTAAAGATGAAATGATTTTTCATTGTATAATATTATTAACATGATTAATAATTCAATAATAAAGTATAATAATAGTCAATATTATGTAATAGCAATGTTAAGCTGTCAAGTTTCACAGACTCATTTTTGACTCGATCGGTTGAAGTAAATCATGAACCAAGATTGGGGAATTTTTTTTGAACTCTTTTCTAACAGCTCAGTATATGATTCAGTGCAAACGAGCATCCAATCCGTCTCACGATTCTATTAAAAACACTATTACATGAGAGACGGATCAGTCTCTCAAAAGTAAATTTTACAGATCTGGTGAGAGACATATAAGTGTCTCATAGGAGTCAACCTGTTGATGGAGACGGAAATCGTTTGATACTTAGGTATTCATTTAGAAAGATGACTTACTTGGAGAAACACATAATAATAATAATAATAATAATAATAATAAACGTTCCTGGAAGCTCTTTTCACAGCCTACCCTCTCAGCGTTCACTCAATGTAAGATTTTCTACTTCCTCCTGTCCTCCGGGTCTTCTGTTTTTGCTCTTCAACGAGGCCCTTAAAGCACGTAATTTAGATGTCCGAATTTGGTTTGGTTCGTTAAGTTTTCTTGGTTTATTCCGTTTTTCTCAATATCCTTTCTGACTTCTTTAAACCGACTGACTTTAATCTGACACCTTAGATCTATATTTTAGTGTCTTTAAAATTTGTTTTGTCATCCATTCTATACAGGTGTCCGTAAAACTTCAGTCTTCTTCTCTAATCGATTCCATTGATCGTTCATTTTCCTTGTACAATTTTATTGTTCTGTATTTTTGTTCAATAATAAAATACAATGTATTGTATACATAGCATATTTTTCCTATAACTACACATATTTATAACTAACATAAAATCAGGAAAGTTAAGTTTAACGTATTATGTATTAACTTTATGTGTTATGTTATGCATTGATGTATTATTATGACGTATGTATTTATGTATTATTACATTATGTATTTAACATGCAATTTAATGTACGTATTTGTGTATTTCAAGTGGTGATGTGTTTATGTGTTTAACGTATATGTATTTAAGTTTGCATAATGTATTTACATTTTTATAATAGCTAAAATAAATCTTATACATGAACAATATAAACTAAAATTCGGTTTATTATGAACAAAAATACTACCTTACCTACAAAGAAGATCTTAACTGTGGGCAGGGAAATATTTAAATGAAACATTAAGACTTGGGCATTAATTTGTGCCATTTATATTGGTTGCTTGAAAAAAGTCCCGTCATTCCACAACCAACAAATTAATTAGAATGCGATTGTAAAACCATTACTGTTGCACGAAATTGAACATTGGGGGGTCAGCAAGTTCATTTAAGATAGCTTTTTGCAATCGAAGATCCTTCCAATATCGACTCCTCTTGGTCTATAATTTTTTTTAGTTTATTTAAAGTCGCATCACCAGCTTGGTCATTAGCAGCTGCTGTTTGTTAAGGAACTGGAACGGTCGATTTTGGCATGTTATAATTTTTAGACCCTTGCCAAGAATCGAACCCGGGACCTCCGTTTAGGAAGTGCTAATCACTACGCCCCGAAGGTGGCCAAAACCTTTTTAATTAACGTCGCATCAACAATTATTACGGTATTAATGTGCATTTTAGCGCAAAATTTTTTTTTGAATAACACTTAGTTCAGCGGTAATTAACAATTTCTGTTTTTTCACGAAAATGTGTAAAAAAATTCGATGTTTATTAAGATTTCAGCCTTAGTATGCATTTTACGACAAAAGTGAATATAATCAAATTTATTGGAAATTAAACGATCTACAACTTTTATTTAAAGCTTTGTTCTTTACAGAGCCTATTTCAGCGTGAAAGAGTGATTTTCCGTATTTTTAAGCCACACTGAGGTTGCTTTTCATTTTGCGTCATTCACTCATGATTAAAATAAGGTTATGTTTTTGAGGTAACTTTTTTTGTTTATATCTAATGTTAGATTATAATATAATCTAACAATAATCTAATAATCTAACAATAATATTTAACAATATTATTGTTAATTATTTGCATTGGCAAAAGAATTTTGTGTGAGGGTTTCACACTAGATTTTTTTATCTATGTTTATATTATAAAAGTGGCAGAAAATCAAAACAGATGAAAGCGAAAACTAGTTTTTAATATTGTCCTTCTTAATGAGATTTAAAAATAAATTAGTAAAAGTAATAATCTAAGTTGAAACATTAAAAAGAAGTGTGACGAAATAACCTGCCTGTCCTGTCTGTTAATAGATCACTCTCATTGCAACCAATTCTAGTAATGCACTATAATGACTAGTTGAACAAGTCATTAACACCAGAAGAGTAATACAACTACAGGGTGCTTAAAAAGCTTAGCCTATAATTATGAATACTTGTTTCATTATTTCTACTTTCTTGCCATGTATGAATATGTAGGAAAGAAAATTAGGTGCTGTTTTCATGTTAATTTTTCAAAATCGAATTTTCACCGGAAATACACGTTTTCAGGCCCCCTGAACCCAAAAAAAAACATGTTTTAGCGATTGTTATGTTTGTATGTGAACGAAATATCTCATGAACGGAATGGCGTAATAAGTTGAAACTTGGAAGTTAGTTTAGGTACCACAAGAAAACCTGACTGAACATTTTCATCAAGTTCGGGTAACTGAAAGTAATATTTTATTCGTGTAATTTTTAACTTTTTTGCGATTTTCTCAAAAGCGGTTACGATTTTTTTTAAATCGCCTCATTTACTACATTGTTTATGCTGTAAAAGATAGGGTATTCACCATCTCTACTGAAATTCTTGGGGAGGCTGTGCTCTTGTAAAAAATGTGTTTTTTTTAATATATCACCCTTAATATGCAGCGTAGAGCAAAATTGTATAATTACAGTTGTAGAACATTTAAAAACCGACAACTTTTATTTTAAACATTTTTTTACACCACTTAATTTATCGGTAATTAGTGATTTTCGTTCTTTTTCATGAAAATCTGGAAATTTTCAAATTGTGATTTTTCAAAATCAAATTTTCACCAGAAATACACGTTTCCAGGCTCCCTGAACCCAAGAAACATGTTTTAGCGATTGGTCTGTTTGTATGTGAACGAAATAACTCAAGAACGGATTGGCATACGAAGTTGAAACTTGAAAGTTAGTTTAGGTACCACAAGGAAACCTGACATGAATATTTCATCAAAATCAGTCAACTGGAATAGTTCATTCGTGTAATTTGTAACTTATTTGCGAATTTTAAAAAAACGGCTCCTATGATTATTTTTTTAAATTGCTTCATTTACTAATATTTACAGTACTTTCTCTTGCCTGTATGAATATATAGGAAGGAAAGTATTGATTTCATGTCGATTTTTCGAAATCGAGTTTTCACCGGATAAGCAAGTTTTCAGACCCCCCGAACCCAAAAAACATGTGTGTGTGTGTGTGTGTGTGTGCGCGCGCGCGTGCGCGTGCGTGCGTGCGCGTACGTGCTTGTGTGTGTGTGTGTGTGTATGTGTGTGTGTGTGTGTGTGTGTGTGTGTGTGTGTGTGTGAACAGAATATCTCAAGAACGGAACATCGTACGAACTTGAAATGGAAACTTAAGTTAGATACCACTAGAGGACCCGACATGAACATTTTCATCAAAATCGGTCAACCGGAAGTAGTAGTTTATTCGTGTCATTTTTTAATTTTTTCGATTTTCTCAAAAATGGCTTCAACGATTGTTTTAAAATCGCCTCTTTTACTACATTTTCTATGCTCTACAAGATAGGTAGGGTAGGCGCCATGTCTGTTGAAATTCTTAGGGAGGCTGTTTTCTCGTTTTGGTTGTATCTTAATGAAAATTTAAAAAGAAACAACTGACAAGTATTTGAGTTTGGAAATTTTAAATTAATTTTATAATCAATTATTAAATTTAGTTAATGTTTGAGTAATTTTTTAAATCTTGACATTTTGAAAGATTAAAAACATTTTAATTTGTTAAGCTGAAAAAATACTTATATAATACAGCGTTATACAAAATAATGTTTGAAATAAAAGTAGTAGATTTTTAAATTTTCTAAAAAATTTATTATATACATTTTTGCGCTAAAATGCATATTAAGGCCACAATCGTGAAAAGCCAATTTTTTTCTACAAGAGCACGCAACAATTTCAGCATACATGGCGCTATCTCGTAGAGCATAAAAAATATAGTAAATAAGGCAATTTTCGAAAAAAAAATTGTAGGAGGCGTTTTTGAGAAAACGCAAAAAATTGAAAAATGACAAGAATAAACTACTACTTCCGGTTGACCGATTTTTAAGAAACTGTTCGTGTCGGGTTCGGTAGTAGTATCTAACTTAAGTTTTAAGTTTCAATTTCGTACGATTTTTTGTACACACACGCGCGCGCGCGCGCACACACACACACACACACACACACACCTAGACCAATAGCTAAAAACATGTTTTTTGGGTTCAAGGGGTCTGAAAACGTGTAGCCTAAACTCGATTTCAAAAAATCTACATTAAAACAATACTTTCCTTCTTATATATTCTATAGGCAAGAGAAAGTAAAAAAAAACTTAGAATGGACGGGGGATAAGTATTTTTGATCAGCTGAAATCCGGGTAGGCTACTGAATTTTTTACCCGATCTAATCCTGTTTTACTGTACTATAAAGAAAAAGAAAGAAAATAAAGGAAAAATTGAAGATAAAGGAAAAACCACAGAATCAGTAACTTTTCTTTTATCTTTTATGTCTGATGTTCGTTATAAT
The DNA here is from genome assembly GCA_035578175.1 of Catonia carolina. Lineage (NCBI taxonomy): Eukaryota > Metazoa > Arthropoda > Insecta > Hemiptera > Achilidae > Catonia > Catonia carolina. Next base: position 11,216,610 of record JAQMRL010000004.1, read on the forward strand.
GTGGGTGGACAGACATGAGTGACCCTTTTTTTGGGGAAAATCACTTTTCTTTTGTTACCCAACATCATTGAGCTGTCAAGACCAACTGAAAAGGAAAAATGTGCAGTATTCTTGTATACGATGGACTTAAGAAAAGCGTATAGAAAAATACACACACACAAACTTACAACGGTTTTCTTTCTACAAAACATTTTTCCTCTTTCAAACACTACAATTTTTTCATGAAACTTTGTTCTTTATAATAAAACATATAATAAATTGTAGGGTAGAATTTTTATTTTTTATCGAGAACGTTTTTTGTTAATAAACGAAAATCGAATTTTATTTTAATTTTTCTTTGCTACTTTGTTTAGTTTTTGGGGGGGGTTAACGTGTGACTGTTATGCAATTACTGCTAATGCAGACGGTGAATTTTTTGTTAATAAACGAAAATCGAATTTTATTTTAAATTTTCTTTGCTACTTTGTTTAGTTTTTTTTTTTTGGGGGGGGGGGGGGGGTTAACGTGTGACTATTATGCAATTACTGCTAATGCAGACGGTGAAGGATGAAATGATTTTTTGTGACGTATTAAAATATGCCGTGCCTGAATGGGATTTGAACCCAAGACCTTTGTTTAGTAGGGAATTTCAATGGAGTTACCCAATCAATGGAACTGTTTGGTTATGTTTTGATATTAATTTTTCACCATTTACAAATATTTTTTCTATCATTGTTACTTCACAACTCAAAGTCAATTTCCACCTCTTTACTGACTGCAATTATCGCAGTAGGTGCTCCAAATAAAACCTACATTTAGCCTATTTTCAATTCGGACCAACTGTTTACAATCACCCGACGTGTAGTAAGCATCTACTGTGTGCCAAAGATTTGTTTTGCCCTTGCGGAGAGGAGCAGAATCGGCCCGCTACTAGCCTTCTCAATAACATTTCATTTAAAAAAAATATTTTTATAACACTGTAAAATGCTGTCGTCTTATGTAAAATCATGACAAGCAACTTTTTTTTCTAATTAACTTTTACGATAAATGAAATTTTTTTAAATTTATTAGTGATTTTAAGAAAAAAAATAACAACCGTGAAATCGGACGATTTTTCGTTTTCACGATGGTTACCTATTAACTGAAAGTCTGAAATTGATAAAATTTCATATAAGGGATCATGATATACCGAAAACACTTACAGATCAAATGAAAATGTATATTTGTTAGTAATTTCAATACTAAAGCCAATTATTTTGTAAAATATTTGATTGAAGTACGCTTGGACTTGAAAAAGTCTTGTCGCGAAAAAGTTTTCGGCTTAATTTTTTCTTTATACATGCAGCGTACGAAATGTAGTTGAAAGAGTGAACTTATTTTCAGTAAAAGAATTACGCAATTTTGATGTTCCTTTCAAAAAGTTAAGGACCTCTAAATATTGGCATTTGAAAACGTTGTTGAATCCAGATTAGTGTCTTCACAGTTTGTATATATATTTATTTAAATGAAATATGCATGTAATAATAATAATCATAGTATTTATTAAAAAGTAATAGGACAAAATACATTCGTATCATAATTTTACATGACCAAAGGATTTTACAGTTTTATAAAAAACAATTTTTTAATGAAATATACGTCCGTAAGAGGCAATCAAATCTTTGCCACACACTATTAACGGGTGTTTAAAAAACGACGCAACTGTAACATTAAGAAGATAAATTTAGCACATAGGTAACTATCTCTTTATGTCACTTGGCAACACTGTATTCAAGGTTAACAACACGTAACAATTATTAAAATGTCGCGACATGTGACATGCGACATGAAATGTGCTTTTCATTCGACTCTATTATACTGGGTGTCTCACGAGTAACCCGACAAACTTCTAAAGTTTTTTCCTCTCATCAAAATAATGAAAAAAGTTTATATAAACATGGGTCCAGAAACGCTTCGTTAGCGAGTTACGACTAGCGAAAGATTTCGCCCTGGGTTCAGAACATACGTCTAAATAAAGTCATCCTAGAGGTTTAGGAACCCAATTTTATGAGTAGATTTGATGGTTTCTTATGAATTTCGATTCGAAAAATTGAATGAAATAAGTTCCAGAACAATATCTCCTGTAGTTTTTGTAATATCCAATGAAAAAACGGACAAATCTGTGCATAAAAATACGTTTTTTTAGGTTTGAAGAACAATAACTGTGTTAAATGGCTAATGTGTAAATTTATTTAGCAAAACTTGTAGAGATTTTAATTCTGAAGAGAATGATGTAAAATAGGCCAATAATAAACAAACACAAAGTTTAAAAAATGTATGTTTAATTTAATCAACACATGAAAAATAAGACTTTAACTTTTACTTTGAGAATTTAAAATCCCACAACTTTTATTTCAAACATTTTATTTTGTTTAACGCTTAGTTTAGCGGTAATTAGCGATGTTTTGTTTTTTTCTCATGAAAACGTGTGAAAAATCAATTTTTTTAAGATTTCGGCCTTAGAATGCATTTTACGACAAAAGTAGCCTATGTATAATCAGTTTTATAGGAAATAAAAAGATCCACGACTTTTAATTGAAGCATTTTTCTCTAGAAAATCTAGTTTAGCGTGAAAGAGTGATTTTCCGTATTTTTAAGCCAAACTAGTCGATTTTCATTTTGCGTCTTTCACTCATGATTAAAATAAGGTTATGTTTTTTGAGGTTAGTTTTTTATTTATTTCTAATGTTTTATTACTAAATGTTAGGTTATATTGGTCATTATTTGCATTGGCAAGAGAAAGTTGTGTGAGTGTTTCACACCAGATTTTTTACTAAAAATTAAAAAATTTACAACTTTTATACATAGTATTTTATTCGGAGCCTAGTTTAGCGTCAATCGCTAGTAATTTTCCGTATTTTAAGTCGAACGCAGATTGATTTTCATTTATTGTTATGATTATAGTTAAGTTACGTTTCTAATATTATATAGTTTATTGGCAACATAAAGTCGTGTGAGTGTTTAACACTAGTAATTTTTATTGGTATATCAAAAAAATACTGCAGTATTGAACTTTGATTTAAAAGTGATAAATGAAAATTGCGGCGAATCAAAATACAGTATTTCAATTTAATAAAAGCTTTCACTTTCACCCTTTGATTCCTTTATTTATTTACACACACAAAAGCACTCGGTGGCCTTTTAACTGATATAACACTCGTATCCTTTAGAATAACTAATCAACGGTAAAAATATCATAACGTTTAGACGGTTACTTTTATTTGGTTAAAATTTTACAAAAAGCTATGATGTAATTAAATTCCACTTAAATTTTTAATAAATAAAAAGATTGGTAAACCGCACAAACTCTCTCGCTAATATTCAAGTAGTATTATCTTTCATTCATTTCATGACTGACTGACTGATTCAACCACTAATACGCATCATTCATCTATCTTCTCGTTCATCACTAATTCTCCAACTGACCAATGACCAAGAGAGATAAACCTCACCCCATTATTATTGGTCTAAATTGACTCTAAAACGAAAAGATCTGGTGTGAAGCACTCTCACAACTTACTCTTGCCAATCTAGATAATGGAAAATATAACCTGTTTAATTATTATTAAACTATGTAAAATTTAAAACATAACCTAATTTTAAACATGAGTGTATGACACAAATTGAAACTCAACCTTTGTTCGACTTAAATACAGTAATCCCTTGATATCCGCGGGTTTAGCATCCGCGGTTTTCGGTTATCCGCGGACTTTGTCCGTGGGTTTGAAACCTTAAAATACGTACGTAATCTCACGTTGTGTACACCGTACTTGGTGGAAGGTGGGGAAGTCATACAATTCCGAAAACATGTATCACCCTACATGTTTGAAATTTTATAAATTTCAAATAGTGGAGGATGAAATTTTAGAAATCGTTCACAACGTGAAGGGAGAGGGTTTTGCTCAAATCGATCACCAGGACATAGAAGAAATGATCCAAAGCCATGACCAAGAACTAACAGTGGAGGAGTTGGAGGAACTGATGACACCCCAAAATGAGATAGCAGCCTAAGAGGAAGACGAAGATCCTGACGATCCTGAAACGAAGCCAAGTATTTCTCCACAAACCATCAACGAGATCCTCAGCATGGCAACGCAGCTCGCTGATTACGTGTTGGAGACGGATCCCGTCATGGAAAGGGACTTTCAATTTAAAAGAGAACTCCAGGAGCTGATGTACCATACGAAGAAGTCCTTAAGGAGTTTGAAAAGAAGAAGAAGCAAACAGCCATAACTAACTATTTTAAAGCGATTAAAATTTTTTATACGTACAGTACTGTATTTATTAAATAATTATAGATTAAAAAAATGGTAAAATGTTCCTAAACTATTAAACACTTAAAACGACTACAGCACTTTTCCTACAGAACCTAACCCCAATCTTTTCGTTCATATAAAAGGTATCATTATCCGCGGTTTTACGAACCGCGGTAACGCTCCGGAACGTAACCCCCGCGGATACCGCGGGATTACTGTATAAGAAAAATCGCTATTTGACGTTAATACTGTACAAAATAAAAGTTGTAGATTTTTTAATTTTCTACGTACAACGTAGTAATGTACGTTATAAAACCTCAACGAATTAAAGACTGCAGATGAGATCAAACTAATAACAGCCAATTATCTATAAGTTTGTAGGGTACAGGGCAAGAGAAAGTAAAAAATTAATCACTTAATTTTTTATACTTAGTTTTTGTGTTTTATTGTTGTTGTTGTTGTTGTTTAGATTTTCAGCCGAAACGCTGGTTTGAACCTGTAGAGGCTTTACGAAGTAAAACGAGGAGTGAGGTGGTTTACCATTGCCTCCGTCAGTGAGTAGAAAAGAACATGGTCTGGCTGTATAATGAAATTCATAACTCTCAGATAAGATAATTCTGACTAATGTCTTTTACACCTCTACCTCTTCTGTTGTTAAATGCTTCAGTCATATAATTGGCTGACCTTGTGATATGAAACAGAAATATTTTTTGTAGCTCTGGAACTAACAGATCAAATGCAAATAATTTAACACTCCATCTGTCTGTTATGCGAAATTTTGTGTTTTATGTAAGACATATTTAAGACTATGGGAGATACAATTTTGGTAGCTGTTTCTTAAATTCTTCAGGTTAAACACTATAATACGCCACCTCGTTTATCTCTTAATTAAAGCCTTTAAAATATCACTATAGTTCCGTTTCACCGGAGTAACTAAATTACAGATGAAATATTTGACCAGCCGTAACCCGCTGAAGTATGTTTTTTTCGGATATGTTTTCACACGATTTTTTTCTGATTTACTATACCATAACAGGCAGGTGGAGTGTTAAATTATTTACACTCGATCTCCTAGTTCAATGGCTACAACAAAGTAGTTCTGTTTCTTGTCACATGGTTAGCCAATTATATGACAGAAGCATTTAACAAGAGAAGAGGTAGAGGTGTAAAAGATACTAGTCACAGTTATCTCCTATGAGAGTAATGAATTTTATCATTAGACAGCAGATCCTGTGGTGAATGAAGTGAACATTTCATTTGCAGGGTGAGAAGTAGATGCTTTACAGAGGGCCTGGCAAGCTGATAACATACATTTCTACTCAGTGAGGAAGGCAATGGTAAAACACTGCACTCCTCGTTTTACTTAGTAAATCCTCTAGAGGTTCAAACCAGCCTTTCTAGTGGGTGACCTAAACAACACTATACAATAACATTCTATAATTTGTACACACATTCTTAAGACACACTGTATATAGATCGGTTACTTTAAAATATTTTATATAATTTAAGGGATTTATTTAAAAATTAGCAAACATAATTAAAATTGACCTTTTATGTTTAATTTTGCTGAGAAAAGAAATAGAAAAAGTAATATAGGTCAAGGCGTAGTAAAGAAAAAGTAGTAAAAATACCAAAGTACATAAAACCTTATAAAGGTAAGCAAAAGAGAAAAAACAAGAACGTAATTAGAGCAGTTTACAATTACTCTAGTACTGTCAGTTTTATTTTAGTACAGTCCATACAAAAATCAAATATTTATAAACTACAGAGAAAGAAAGCCGATGTACTTCAGATCTACGTCATACCATTGCGCCCAATATAATTATCTTACAATTTTTTCCCCTCGTTTAAGACTAATTTTAGACCACGGTAGGTGAATTTAGACTTTTCTGGAAGCTCTTTTGCAGCCCATATTCTCAACGTTTGTTCATTTTTATTTTCTCATGCCTATATGAATATATAGGAAGGAAAGTATTGTTTTCATGTCGATTTTAAGAAATCGAGTTTTCACCGGATTTACAAGTTTTCAGACCCACTGAACCTAAAAACCCTGTGTGTGTGTGTGTGTGTGTGTGCGTGTGCGTGTGCGTGTGTGCGCGCGCACACACGCACACACGCGCAGACCAATCGCTAACACATGTTTTTTGGGTTCTGGGGGTCTCAAAAGTGTAGATCCGGTGGAAACTCGATTTCGAAAAATCGACATGAAAACAATACTTTCCTTCCTAAATATTCATATAGGCAAGAGAAAGCAAAAATTGCAACGTACACACATTAAGGATATAAAAATTTAAAAAAATTTGAATTGACTGTAAAACGTTTTCTCTTGAGGTTTGAGTTGACTAAATTGAATGACACAATTTTTTTTTAAATTTTGATTAATGTAATCTTTTTGTTTTGTTTCAGGATCTGTGATAAGGGACATATGAAAATGAAGCTATCTAGTTGGTGGACGTCATCTGTGGCGATAGTTTTCTTTTACTTATTCGTATGGGCGGTCCAAGAGACATTCGCTGAAGATTTATCAATAGGCCTACTTAATGAAGACCCATCGTTAACCAGTTTAGGAAGTATAAACAGTAATAGTAAATCTTCAACGGTACCCTCAGGACAAATACAATCCTCATCGGATGATTTACAACAATATTTGAGGAATAATCCGTCCTCACAACAGCAACAACCTAAAGAAGTTACATCTTCGGATGAAAGTTCGATAAGTGGTCGCGGTGACGTGACGCAGCAATCAAATCACAGGTATCATGCGGGATTCACCAGCGATACCGCGTCTGCGTACGCCGCTTTGGATCCTTATTCTCTTGAATTTAAATACCACAGTTATGACCAGATGACAAAATTCTTGAGGATGACTTCATCAAGATATCCTCACTTAACAGCTTTGTATTCCATTGGAAAATCCGTGCAAGGTATTTACTATTATTTCCATTTTATTAATTTTACATTATGTACAATTTCTTAGCTAACTGAACAGAAATTACTTTCCTGAATAAGGCAAAGACTGTGCTCAAGATAGGACAGTGATGAAACAATGTTACTATAATAATTTATTATTTAAAAATTGTCGATACCTCATGAATTAATTACAGATTACTGATTACAATATTTTAGCTTATTCTATATTACAAATTTTTATTTTCTCTTGCCTATATCAATATATAGGAAGGAAAGTATTGTTTTCATGTCGATTTTTCAAAATCGAGTTTTCACCGGATCTACACGTTTTCGGACCCCCTGAACCCAAAAACATATTTTTAGCGATTGGTCTGTGTGTGTGTGTGTGCGCGCACGCGCGTGTGTGTGAACAGAATATCTCAAAAACGGAACATCTTACGAAATTGAAACTTGAAGCTTAAGTTACATACCACTACTGGACCCGACACGAACATTTTCATCAAAATCGGTCAACCAGACGTAGTAGTTCATTCGTGTAATTTTTCATTTTTTTGCGATTTTCTCAAAAACTTGTCTTACGATTTTTTTTAAAATCTCCTGGTTTACTAAATGTTTTATGCTCTACAAGATAGGGTAGCATCTATACATTATAATATATATTTTTACAATTTGATACCTCGAAAAGTGAGGTGCGTCTTACATTCGAGGGTGTCTCGCAGTGAAATTCACTTATTATTTTTGAATCGGTATATCAGCACTCTAAACAACGTATGAGACATCTACTATCCATGACAAAATAAAATAAATTATCTTTTAAAATAAAACTTTATAAATAATTATCGGAATTCGTAGAAGCGACACGCATACAAACACAATTTTTGATTTTGAAACGCAGCTTGTGAATTTCCAGAGACTTAACTTACAACTTACGAACTGAAAATAACGACGAGAACTGAAAATAACGTCTATTTCGATATGCCTAAAAACTATACGGTCGATGTGAAACGTGCCAAACAAGTACAAAAGAAAACTACTCGGTACGAGAAATAACAGTTATTGTTATTGATGGAAACGAACTTCCTTCTTATTTGATACTCAATCAAAAAAGTGAATTCAAGAACGTTATTATTTCTATTAATACTATGTTAACCCACCGGGTTGGTCTAGAGGTAAAATCGTCGCCACGAGTCAGCTGTTTAACAACTGATTTTCGGAGACGAAGGTTCCTGGTTCAAATCCTAGTAAAGGTAGTTACTTTTATACGGATTTGAATACTAGACAGTGGTTACCGCTGCACTTTGATGGTTGGGGTTCAATTAACCAAACTCTCTCAGGAATGGTCGGCCTGGATCTGTACAAGACTATACTTCATTTACATGTCATACACATCATCCTCATCTCATTGGGTCATGGGGATGCTTATTGTTCTGAATTGAACAGATTGCAACGTACATACATTGGGGATTGAAAAAAAAATATCGTGTTACATTTAATTCTGTTTCATCGCCCATTTCAGATGGTAATAAAATTTCGCTTTATATTAGAAATAAGATTTTGATTATTTTTCTAGATTTTATTTTTTTCCAAAATTTGTATTGCCAAAATAAGCTGCGTCTTAGATTCGAGGGCGCCTTAGAATCGAGGATATATGATATTTATCATTATCTAAACACAAAGGTTCCAGAACTTTTCAGAGGTGTTAAACACCAACACGACTTTCTTTTGTCAATGTAAATAATTATAATATAACCTAATTTTAATGATCAGTATAATGAAATTAAATGAAAATCGACCTCTGTTCTATGTCTTGAAATATTTTTTCACGTCATCAGCCGAAAGGCTAGTTTGAACCTCTAGAGGCTTTACTAAGTAAAAAAAGGAGTGAGGTGATTTACCTTGTTGCCTTCTTCACTGAGTAGAAAAGTATGCTTATCAGGATGCCAGCCCTCCTGAAAAGTATATACTTTCCACCCTGTGAATGACAACTTCACTTTATTCACCATAGGGTCTGGCTGTGTGATTAAATTCCGAGTAGTGTTTTTTACATCTCTACCTCCTCTTGCGGCCTGCCGGCCACGTTGGCGTAGTTGGTAACGTGCTCGCCTCTCATCATGCGGTCTTGGGTTCGAATCCCACTCAGGCAAGGCATATTTTCATACGTTACAAAAAATCATTTCATCCTTCGCCGTCTGTATTAGCAGTAATTGCAAAACAGTCGGACGTTAAACCAAACAAAATAAAAACTACCTCCTCTTTTTGAGTCATTAATTGACTGACCATGTAATAAGAAATACAACTATTTTTTGTATCCTTGGAACAAGCAGATTGAGTGCAAATAATTGAACACTCCACCTGCCTGTTGTGAGCAAATATAATACTATCGAGTGTCTCAGAAATATATAAACATTTTGAACGGATAAAATAATTTGAAGAAAACACTTACAGTTTGAAAACCTGCATCAGCTAATAATTTAAAACAGCTTTTTTATGTTTGTTAACTTATTATCATTATTTCTCTCATTTAGGTTAATCTGGTTTTTAAACATCGGTTACTCCGTCCAGGCTTTTCATAAAAATCGGCGTTTAAGTACGTTGAAGATCCGAGTTTTTTCTATAATATGAATATTTTAAAAGTTAAATCTCATGTTCCCTTTTAATATGCTGGCCATTTTTTTAAAAGTGCTTTTTTGGGTCCACGTAAAGGTAGGGATATGATTTTTGGACTAAACCTTGAATTTTCACAACAGTATTATGTCAAGCAAAACGTTTATTTTTTAAAATAAAAATATCGTTAAATAATTCAAAATGTGCTACGGAATGAGTTGCAGCAGGAAAAACACAGAAGTTTGTTTTTCTAAACGACTATACTTGGAGCGGATACCGCTGTAGAGCTCTGTTTCCTCTCAAGAAGTTTAGAGGCTAATAGAATTTTCTATTATTACCACATATCTATTTCTAATTACAAATGCAAAATACGATACATGGGACAATACTGCTGTAAAAATACATGGTTCAGTCCAAAAACCATTTCCCTATCTTTACGTGAAGCCAAAATACACTTTAAAAAAAAATGGCCGGCATTTTAAAATGGAACATCAAACTTCTATTTTAAAATGTTCATATAAAGAAAACTCTGATCTTCAACGTACTTAAACGCCGTTCTTTTATGAAAACTCTGAATGGAGTAACGGAGTTTAAAAACCACATTACCAGAAAACCGGCTAAAACCTGAGTACTTTTTGTGTAAATTGCTGGAGTTATCTCCGATTAATTTCTAAATAAAACAATCTAAATCAAACCAATCAATGCAGAAAGAACAGGCTTTAATTTAGCGTAGTGTTCAAAAATATTCGTAATGTTATTTTTTTTAAATAAAGTCCTTCAAACGAGTGCGGGAAGGTCGTGTGCCTAAACGCATGCGACATCGCACGAGTGTGAACATAGCTAATGGGTTTTAAAGGGTTTCTGGAAAACTGAGAAGGTTCAAGTGTTTCAAAGACGATGACAAATGGAATTTCGAACCCAACCACCTTCAAAAATAACAATTAATTGCTAGGACTTGTGACAAATTTTAAACACATGGGACAGTGAGAAATGTGAACAAGAAACAGTCTGGGTGGAGAAAAACCTCCACAAGTAATGAAAACGTCAATGTTGTAATGCAATTCTGTATTAGCACGTTTTGGTAGATGTATTACAAGTTTTTTTTTTTTTTTGTAACAGTATAGTTTTCTTTTGCAATCAGTTAATAAATACAATAACTTTAAGCAAATATGAGAAAATCTGAGTAATGTCCTTGGAATTAAAACACAAACGACACTCAGTAGTGTGTTTGAAAAAGGCCAAACTGTGAAGAAACAAAAAAAATATATATATATATATCTACACAAAATCAAACTTGATAAACTGTGAATCAACATCCCGAAACACAAAGAGTTGAAGTTGGAGATGACAATGACGATGGTAGAGATGAAAACGACGCCAATTACGAGATGCTGATGATTAAGAGTTGAAGTAGAAAAGATAAAAAATAAAATAAAAAAATTAAAATTAAATGACTAACAAAATCGTAGAGGTAAGTCCAATGGTTTAAAGCGTTTCAGTCTGTGAGTGTCTTCGCTGTTGTCAAGGAGGCTAATTGCTAATGGATTCTGATGGTCTTCTAGTTTTTGTAAATGTTTTTCGCTATGTTGTTTAATTTCTTCTTTTATGAAGGGCAGGTTTAGGTCATTGTGTAGTATTTCATTTGTTACGTACCATGGGGCTGCAGCGATCAGTCTCAGGCATTTTGATTGAAAGCGCTGCAGTATTTCTATATTTGATGAACTAGCTGTACCCCATAGCTCTAACCCATACGTCCAAATTGGTTTGAGTATTACTTTGTACACGAGTACTTTATTTTCAAGGGAGAGTTGAGACCTACTGCCTAAGAGCCAGAATAATTGACGTAACTTCAGCCCAAGTTGCTTTCGTTTCGCCCATATATGACTTCTCCACGTGAGTCTTCGATCTAGATGTAAACCCAGATATTTAACTTCATCCTTCTGTGGGATTACTGTACCGTTCAAGCTGACCACTGGACATGTTGGTTTCTTTAATGTAAATGTTACGTGCGTTGACTTATCCTCATTAATCTTCACTCTCCATTTCTTACACCATTCGTGAATGTTGTCAAGATGGGTTTGTAACTTCTCCGAGGCACATGTCGGAGAAGCGTCCGCCGCTAAAATCGCTGTGTCATCTGCGAACGTTGCCGTCATTACAGAATCATGTTCTGGAAGGTCGGCTGTATAAAGCGTATATAAGAATGGACTCAAAATGCTGCCTTGAGGAACGCCAGAATTTAATAAGTAGAAATTGGAAAAGACATTATCATATTTAACTTGGAAGAAACGTGTCGGAGAAGCGTCCGCCGCTAAAATCGCTGTGTCATCTGCGAACGTTGCCGTCATTACAGAATCATGTTCTGGAAGGTCGGCTGTATAAAGCGTATATAAGAATGGACTCAAAATGCTGCCTTGAGGAACGCCAGAATTTAATAAGTAGAAATTGGAAAAGACATTATCATATTTAACTTGGAAGAAACGATTTAAAAGATAGTTTTTAAAAATCAAGAAGTATGGATATTCTAATTTCATTTTAATTTTGTATAACAGACCTAGATGCCAAACTTTATCGAACGCCTGTTGAATATCCAAGAACACAGCTGAAGTAAACTTCTTCAATTCTAAGCTCTTCTGAATAAAATTGACTAGCCTGTGGACTTGTTCTACAGCCGAGTGTCGTTCACGAAACCTGAATTGATGATCTGGAATAAGTTTATACTCTTCTATAAAAGGTTTTAAACGATTTAACAACATTTTCTCAAATACTTTAGAGATAATTGGAAGCAGGCTTATTGGTCTATAGGAGCTCGGTCGTAAAGGATCCTTGCCTGGTTTAAGGATCATAATCACCTGGGCATATTTCCATTGAGCAGGAAAGCATCCGACGCGTATAATAGCATTAAAAATCGCTGTAAGTAACAAGAACGCTTTTATAGGCAGTTGTTTCAAGATTTCACCTGTTATTAAGTCGTATCCTGGTGCTTTCTTCCGGTTAAGATTATTTTTGATAGTTCTCTCAATTTCTGCAGGGCTGAATGGTTTGATGGGTGGAGACATCTGGAAGGGCGCCTCTAGATATTCCGTAATTTCGTCAGTAAAATTTCGATCATGAAGTTCGTTCGGCTTAAAGACTTCCACAAGATGCCTAGCAAATATATCAGCCTTTTCAAGTTAACGGTAATCATTTTGAACATTTATAAGTTTGTATTACAAGACAACACAAATATCATGCATCTAAATGTTTCCGTTAAATAAATACATCCATTTAAAATGTGTATACATTATTTTGAGACACTCGGTAAACAAAAAGAATTATGAGAAAGTTCAAATTGGTTTATTCATTAAAAATACCAAATGTAATTAATTTAGCTTTAATAATAAATTTTCACCTGAGTCTAATTTTTATTGAAATTTAGCTACGTATACAAAACTTTTTATATCACTTGGCTTTTAAAATTAAAAAGTTAATGTGTTGGAAATTACAATAGAAGCTTTAATAATAATTGTAAACATGAATTTAGTTGAACACCTTTCAGTTTTGGTTGGTAATTATGTTTTTAACAAATAACCTATTCAAAAAATACTTTCACTTGGTTCCCTTTTACTTTCTCTTACTTTATATGAATATATAGGGAAGGAAAGTATTGTTTTCATGTCGATTTTATGAAACCGAGTTTTCAACGGAAAAAATTTTGATGCTCCATTAACCAAAAATATATTTTTTTAGCGGATGTGTGTGTGAAAAAATTACACAAGAATGGATTTGCGTGTAAAGTAAAAACTTGAAACTTAAGTTAGATAAAACTAGAGGGTCCGAGAGGAACATTTTTATTAAAATCGGTCAACCAGAAGTACAGTCCATTTGAAATAGAATGATAGTAAGTCTGTGAATGGTGGAAACTTTTCTGAATAAAACGTCTTCTTGGAAAGTAAAATTTCCCTTTTTATTATGCTTACAAAATATAATATAATCTTTGTTTTGTAATTTTGTGAATTATGTAGAATTTTCGTCATAATTATTTCATTAACCCACCGGGTTTCTCTACAGGTAATGTTGCCGCGAGTCAGCTGTTTAACGGCTGAATTTCGGAGAAAAGGTTTCCTGGTTCAAATCTTAGTAAAGGTAGTTACTGTTATACGGATTTGAATACTAGTCAGTGGTTACCAATGTACTTTGATGGTTGGGTTTCAATTAACCATACTCTCTCTGGAATGGTCGACCTGAGTCTGTACAAGACTACACCTCATTTACACATCATACACATCATCCTCATTGGGTCACTTATTGGGTTACTTATTGCTCTAAATTGAACAGATTGTAACGTACACACATTAAGAATAAAAAAATAAATAAAAAAATCCTAGTAAAGGTAGTTACTTTTATACGGATTTGAATACTAGACAGTGGTTACTGGTGTACTTTGATGGTTGGATTTCAATTAACCATACTCTCTCTGGAATGGTCGACCTGAGTCTGTACAATACTACACCTCATTTACACATCATACACATCATCCTCATCTCATTGGGTCACTTATTGGGTTACTTATTGCTCTAAATTGAACAGATTGTAACGTACACACATTAGGAATAAAAAATAAAATAAAAATATCCTAGTAAAGGTAGTTACTTTAATACGGATTTGAATACTAGACAGTGGTTACTGGTGTACTTTGATGGTTGGGGTTCAATTAACCATACTTTCCCAGGAATGGTTGGTCTGGGTCTGTACAAGACTACACCTCATTTATGCGCCATAGACATCATCCTCATCTCATTGAGTCATGGCGTTGCTTATTGTTCTGAATTGAACAGATTGCAACGTACACAGATTAGGGTTACAAAAAAAGAAATTATTTTACTGACATTTGTAATTGTTGCATTCGGTAACTCATGCATTCAATACCAACAAAGACGTGATAATTAATATATTATCAATTAATTTTAAATTAATAATAATATAATAAAATAACAATTAATTAATACATTTAATTTCCATTTTTTTCGTGTTACTGAAAAAATCATTATTTTCCTTCTTTCCCATTATTAACTTCAAGGCCATGTAGCTTAAGTTGCCCTTAACCTACCTGTTCGCTGAGAAAACTCAAAACACTAGCATTTCGGCTTTTAGGGCTTGCCGTTTTTATGTTTTTCTTTCTTTACACCTTCACAACGGTTTTTCGCAATTGTTTGTTGACAAAACGTTACACATACCAATAGAGTCACGAAGAATTTATTAAAGTTTAGATCAGGGTCCTATGATGATTGCTACCCCAAAAATTTTTTAAAAATTTTCTGACTACAAATAATCTTTTAACGGCATGTTATTTAGCGAAGGAAATTACATAAAAATTTGGTAACCCGAAAATTTTCAGGTCGCATGAGAAAACGAAAAACTCAAAGTATCATACATTCAAACCTCAACATTCAAAGTTGAAATTTTGAAATTTTAAACATTAACTTTCATATCGTCAAATACCAAAATATTGAGATCCACCCAACCCCTTTTGGGGGCCGAACTTCACCTTGTATCAAATGTTTCTGATCCACTTATGAATTCTGATGCACCTACCCCTCTGAGGCCGAGACACATAAGCAGCGCGAAACGCTGCTGGAATGGCGAGTTTATCTTTTAAAACGCTTTCATTCACTAAAAGGGTAATTAACAGAAAGATAAATCTCTAAGTTGTAGCACTGATACATGAGCAAATAAAAAACTTCCCTCTGTTCTTTATTCCATTTAAGTAATACTCTCATGCTACTCAAATGGACTGGAGTAGTTTATTCGTGCAGTTTTTCAATTATTTACTTCAACAGCTTCTACGATTTTTAAACCCCGTCAATTACAAGATTTTTTTGTGGTCACCTAGAGGTGCAAACCAGCCTTTCAGATGGCTAAATAACAACATCTTTACAAATTACAGAGATGTGATTTTTCTACGTAAACACTTGTTTTTCATCCCTATCGCTGGGGTTATAATAAACTTTTAAGATAATTAGTTACACGTTATATACAGAGTGTGATGCACTCTACTATGTTGTGTAGTATATACAAAAACTAACAAAATTACGCATTAAGAGTAAAAATTTTTCTTAAAAGATAAACTTCCACCTTAAGACGGCCTCTATCTCTCTCACTCTCTTCAATCCATATATTTGAATTTCTTTTTTATTCGTACTATTAAATAATTATAAAATTTCAGATAGCAGCCGGTTTGCGTAGAAATATTTTTAAACGGTAGGCTAAACTTCATTACAGTGAAAGTGAACAGAAACAAAATTTATTAGTAGATAATATTTTTAGTTAGATTAATTAAGAATCCTAAAGGCATAAATGATCGATAAATAGATCATTAACTGTAGATCTTTAACGATCGTTCGTCTGAATTATATATCTTTTTATAATAATATAAACATTTCTATAGAATAACAAATTCAAGGCCGCCTCTGTAGTAACGGACATACAATCGTAGATTTCGCTAAAGCAGTCGTTCTCAACCTTTTGGCTACTACAACCCCTATTTTAAGTTAAGTATTTTGCCCCCTCTTAATTAAAAAGAAACGTTAAAAATTCATTGAATCCGCAATAGTTGTAATTTTTAGTTGTTGTTGTTTAGGTGTGATCAGCCAAAAGGCTGGTTTGAACCTCTAGAGGTTTTACTAAGTAAAACGAGGAGTGAGGTGGTTCACCATTGCCTTCCTCACTGAGTGGGAAAGTACGCTTATCAGCATGCCGGGCCCTCGGAAAAGCACAATCCACCCTGCAAATGACACCTTCACTTCATTCACCACAAGGTCTGACTGTATAATGGAATTCATTACTTTCAGAGGAGACAACTCTGATTAGTGTCTTTTACACTTCTACCTCTTCTGTTCTTAATGATTCAGTCATTTAATTGGCTGACCTTGTGACAAGAAGCAGAAC
The DNA here is from genome assembly GCA_035578175.1 of Catonia carolina. Taxonomy (NCBI): domain Eukaryota; kingdom Metazoa; phylum Arthropoda; class Insecta; order Hemiptera; family Achilidae; genus Catonia; species Catonia carolina. The sequence goes on from JAQMRL010000004.1 coordinate 11,233,325, forward strand.
TATTTATTTTAGCCCTGCAACTAACAGATTGAGTGTATATATAATTTGACACTCCACCTGTCTGTTATGGGCAGAATTTTTAGTTAAGGATATGAATTGATATCAGGGTGGCGCAAAAGTCACTGCACACTACAGTAAACAAAGACTGAATTTATTTTTTATTACAAAAAACTTACAATTTACAACTTACAATTATTTTTTATGTTCAAATTGTTTTCTGTATTCAGTAATACATCTTTCAAGTCTCTCTCGAACACTGTTACACACTCTACGGCATAGTCTGGTATTACTGTCCAAATCTTCAAATGCCTCGTGTACGTTGTCTTTCATTTCGTCGATGGTCTGAGGCTTTCTAGAATAAAGAGAGTCCTTGACGACACCCCATACGAAAAAATCCATGGGCATGATATCTGGTGAACGTGGAGGCACGTCAATATCTGCCCTTCGTCTAATAATTTGTCTTCGAAAAGTTTCGTTTAAATAATCGCGGACTCAGTGGCATAATGTGGTGGAGCACCATCGTGTTGAAAGTACAGTTCTTGAAAGTTTTCAGCACACGTCATGAGTCCTGGTACCACGTAATTCTGAAGCATATCCAAGTATTTTTCTCCTGTCACAGTTCCTTCAAAAAAATATGGTCTTCTTGTAATTTTAATTTTTTCTTTTAACCAACTGTGCAGTGACTTTTGCGCCAATCTATATTTGTGTGTAGTGAATCCGTTTAATGAGCTAGCTGTACGAGCTAAGTGTTCTGAGCTAAGTGTTCCTCTTCATGATGAGCTATCAAGTGACCAGACAATGAAATTAACTTTCAATAATGTTTGTACCGACAAATTTTGGATAAGTATTAAACAGGAATACCCAGAACTGTTCGGAGCAACGTTGAAAAATTTTGATACCATTTACCACATATAATAACGTGTGAACAAGGATTTTCCATAATTGTCAATTTGAAAATCAAACCAAGATAGCCTATCGTTTGACTCTGGAAAATTACATCGCTTTGTGTGTTACAAAAATAAATCCAGACATTCAAAAATTGGTTAAATCCAAACCAACCCAAGTTTCGCGGTAATTGAAGTGGAAAAAGTTGTAAAAGTAATGTAGAATTTTTGTATTTTTTTTAAAATAATTAACAATAACTATTTTTTAAATTTTCCCCCGTATTTCGAGACCTCCCAGGGGGGCTAAATAACTGTAAAACAGAAAGGTTTTTTATTTTATTTTGCCCGATATGAAATAAGTAGAGAGAAAAAATGGGAAGGAAAATATTGTTTAATGTCGATTTTCCGAAATCGGATTTTTACTGGATTCAGGCCCATCCTAAACCCAAAACAACCATGTTTTTACCGATTGTCTGTGCGTGTGTGAACAAAATATCTTAAGAATGGATTATCGTATGAAGTTGAAATTTGAAACTTAAGTTAAGTACCATTACGAGACCCTACACGAACATTTCAACAACTCTATTGAGGGTCCCTGTTCAAACTCATGTCTAATCTACGTCAAAAAAATACAACAAAAAGCAGCGATAAAATTGGGTAGTTGTCAACAATGTACAGTTCCCAATAACAAATAAAAGCTAAAAAAAAAAAAAAAAAAAAAAAATTTTATTGTGGCGTTTATATGGATTTTATAGCAAATGTGTCTATAAATTAAGTGTAAAATTTTAAAAATCCTACGACGTTTATTTGCAATATTTCTTTTTGAATAACTCTTATTTTAACGGTAATTAGTGATTTTCTGTTTTGTTTTTTTATAAAAATCTGTAAAAAATGAACTTTTTAATATTGCGACCTTATTGCGCATTTAACAAGAGTGTATAAATTAAAATTATAGGAAATAAAAAAGTCTACAACTTTTATTTCAAGAATATTTTTTTACAGACCTTAGATTAGCGTCAATTAGTGATTTCCCGTACTTTTATGCCGAACAATGGTTGATTTTCATTTTGCGTCATTCATTTATGGTTAATTTCACCGGGTAGGTCTAAAGGTTAAGTCGTCGTCACGAGTCAGCTGTTTAACAGCTGATTTTCGGAGACAAAGGTTCCTGGTTCAAATACTGGAAATCAGTTCAAATCCGGAAACAAAGGTTCCTGGTTCAAGTAAAGGTAGTTACTATTATACGGAATTTGATATTTGGCAGTGGTCACCGGTGTACTTTGATAATTGGGGTTTAATTAACATACAGCTCAGGAATGGTCGGCCTGGGTCTGTACAATACTACACCTTTTTTTTTTTATACGTCATACTCATCTCATTGGGTCACTGAGTTGTTTATTGTTCTGAATTGAACAGATTGCAACGTACACACATTAGCGATTACACAAATTAGCGCAGTGGTCAGCGCAACTGGCTTCTACGCTGGGGTCCCGGGTTCGATTCCCGGTCAGGTCTGGCATTTTTTAATCACTCATTTTCATCTATCACCCCTCTCACCGACTACATTAGCAGTAATTGCAAAACAGTCGGACGTTATACAAAAAAAAAAAAAAATAGCGATTAAAATTAATTTATGATTAATGTTAGGTTATGTTTTTCATTTTACATTGTTTACTTAATGATTAAACAAAGGTTATGATTTTTATTATTTACATCGGCAAGAGAAAGTCGCGAGTGTATCACACTAGATTTTTAATTAATTGTACGTGCTTGTAAAGGGTATGAGATGTGTGAAAATTAGTTGAAATCGTTATATGGATTTTTTTGTTGACATTCGTGATATTTAGTAACAGTAGAGTATGAAATATTGGCAATAGAAGATTTTCAAGAGAACTGTTTACTACAGCACTTAAATCGGTAACATTATCTTGGTGGTAAAAAGAATTAAATTTGTCTCTCGGAAGGATAGAAAATCCTCCAGGAGTATCCTCTTAAAAAACCTAGAGTAGTTTTGAGACGGGAAAAGTGTTTACGACCCTGGTTATCAAGACATCATGATTCTCCTCCCATCCCTTAAAACCGCAAACAACCCTCCAACACTTTTATAACCGAGGCAACGAATCTAGATTCACAAGTAGAACGTTTTCTAAGCCAGCCTATTCCGTTCCCCTATTCCCCCAATTGTTCCCCTAACTGCAAAGATGATCACGTACTTGCTCATCCTGGCATACTGAACTAGAATCCATGAGAATTCCAACCCAAACATCTCTGCTATTTTTACATTTTGGTCCTCATTCCAAAATCAATATCTAATACACATCTAACGGAATACTGTAAAATTTTATTGATACCGATAACAACGTATTGCGATTTATCTAGGAAATTATTGTATAACTAAATATCAGAAAAAAATCTGGTGTGAAGCACTCACGCGACTTTCTCTTGTCAATGTAATAATAAAACTGTCACCGCCACTCCTTCTAATTAATCATTTACTGTGTTGCCGGCCTTCAATACTTCTTCCGGCCTTTGTCGGCGCACCGACAAACCTTTCGGCTTCGCACCGACAGAGGCCTTTGTCATCAAGGCCGAGCCAGTAGCTGCCCTCTAAAGAGCATTGCACTGAGCAGAGATTCAATTCCGATCAAGACTCCGAGGGATTCACTTCGAACCAGACAGTAGACTAGACGTCCACCACGGCACACGGCTGCCGGACTCCAGCGAAGACTAATCGACGACCCCGTAAGAGAGAAGATGATGCTTCCGCTCGCCGACCCGTCACCGTAAGCAGTCGACCGGACCGTCATCGCCCGCTAACGCGAGCGATGCCCACAGCGGTCCCTCGACCGAGCCTTACGCCCACCGGACCCAACGAAGCAGCCATTGACGCACTACTGCGAGGGAAGAAAATAATGTCTCCGCTGGACGACGACACGCCGTGTCGCCCAGCTCCTCAACCGTCACGACGACTACGACCGACGCCTCCTATCAAGACGACCACCGCTTAAACGGCCCTTTTCAGGGCCACCAAACTAATAAGGTTTGCCACTTAATGTCGCCATCCGGTGACAAATGTAATAATAAAACATAAATAACCTATGTTTAATCATAAGTAAATAACAAAAATTGAAAAATATTACCTAATATTAACCATGCCCGTAACAGGTAGGCGGAGTGTTAAATTATTTGCATTCGTCTGCTAGTTCCAGGGCTACAAAAAATAGTTCTAATTTTTATCACATGGTCAGCCAATTATAGGGCTGAAACTTTAACAGCAGAAGAGATAGAGGGTTAACAGACACTACTGTCGATTTCTTTATTATAGATACCCAAGTTTGGAGCATTGCTTCTTCAAAACCGCTGGTTCAATTTTAAAGTACTATAAACCAAAATTTTGCTAATTTCAATCTGCGTTGTTACATGTCAGTTTCATTCATATTTTTAGCGTTTTTTAATATTCCGATATCAAGTTAAGAAGAAAATAAAAGCCGGGTTTTTTGTTGCTGCAACACATTGGATGCATTTAGAGGCTTATAACTCAAATACCGCTTAACCGATTTATTTGAAATTTCGCCGGAGTATAAACTTGTATGTTGTTATTGTACTTACGAAATTTTAGATTTGTAGCGCATTTTAATTTTGAGTTATTAGTGAAATTCTGAACCTCTATTAACTCCGTAACCGCTCATTAATTCGGCAATTTCGAAAAATCATTTTATTCAGTATAAAAAAATGAATACAAATTCATTAATTTTATGGAACAGCAATTGACCAGTTATTCGGTAGATTTTTTTAAATATTTAAATAATGATAGATGCTGCGGGGGTTAGTAGTCATCACAGATATCTCATATGATAGTAATGAATTTCATCATTACACGGATTTGAATACTAGACAGTGGTTACCGGTGTACTTTGATGGTTGGGGTTCAATTTACCATACTCTCTTAGTCTGTATAAGACTACACCTCATTTATACATCATACATATAATCCTCATCTCAATAGGTCATGGGGTTACATGTGTGTTGGTCATCAACCGAAAGGCTAGTTTGAACCTCTAGAGGGTTTATTAAGTAAACCCAATAGTAAGGTGGTATACAATTGCCATCCTCACTGAGTAGGAAAGTACGCTTATCAACGAGCCAAGCCCTCTGAAAAGTATCTACTTTCACCCTGCTAATGACATCTTCACTTCATTCGCCACAGGGTAAAGTAAAATTAATTACTCTCAGAGGAGATAACTGTTACAAGAGTCTTTTACATCTCTACCTCTTCTATTTTTAAATGTTTCAGTCTTGTAATTGGCTGACCATGTGATAAGAAACAGAACTATTTTTTGTAGCCCTATTATTGTTTTAAATCGAATATATTGGAATGTGTAGCCTACACATATTACAGATAAAAAAAAGCTAAACAAACCAAACAAAATGTTTTGCTAGGTAAAAACAGTAAAATACTGCAATATAAATTGGGGATAGTGTAAAGAACAAGGAAAAGTATAATGTAAACAAACAATAGCCTACTGCAAAATGCAAATGTTCAGACATTAGTGTTTTACGAGTGTCACAACTGTTCACCTTGACCTTGAACTTTAAATTTAACTTACAACTTCCTTGTAGAGATCCGCTCGCAGTATGCCAATAATTCACTCGGTGATCTAACAATTGACTGCTTCATAAACAAATCTGGACTGTCTCTTGCCAGTGTAAACAATGAACAATATAAACTACGTTTAATCAGGAGTAAACAATGTAATGTGAAAAACATAACCTAATTTTAATCATGAGAAAATGACGCAAAATGAAAATCAATTTCTCCGTAGAACTGAAAAATACGAAGATCACTCAGTGATGGTAAAATATTCTACGTAGAAAAAAATGCTTGGAGTAAAAGTTGTAGCGTTTTTAATCTTTTATAACTTTGATTACCTATATATACTTATGTCGTAAAATGTATAACAAGGTCGCAATCTTAAAATCCTAGTTTTTACCGATTCGGATGAGGAAAATAGAGAATATCATTAATTGGCGCTAAATTAAGCGTTGAAGGAAAAAACTTTGAAGTAAAAGTTGTAAGTTTTTAATTTCCAATGACGTCAATTATACGAGGTGAGGCTATTAAATAAAGAGACTGACGTTGTAAAATATTTTATACAAAATCACTTATTATCACCTTCAATATACACTCCTTCTCTATCCCTACAACGCTCCATGCGAATTTACCATTGTTGGAAACAGTGCTGGAAGTCATCGTCTGTCAGCTTCTTCAGGACACGAGCTGTTTTCTCTTTTACAGCTTCCACAGACTCAAATCTTATCCCTTTTAATGCAGATTTCACATTAGGGAACAGGCAGAAGTCACATGGTGCAAGATCTGGTGAATAAGGTGGATGTTCTAACACTGAGATGCTGTACTTGGCTAGAAACCTCTTGACAAATAACGCGGAATGAGCTGGCGCATTGTCTTGGTGAAGAACCCAAGATTTGTCCTTCCACATTTCGGGGCGTTTTTCCTTACTCTTTGACGCAGTTTAGAAAGTACCTCAAGGTAGTAATATTGATTAATTGTTTGACCTTCAGGAACCCAGTGAAGGTACATAATAAAAAAATGGATATAAAGAAAAATAATCATCATTGCTTTAAATTTTGACTTGCCCATTCGAGCTTTTTTGGCTCTCGGTGAAGTTCGGCTCTTCCAGTGCATGGGTTGGCGCTTCGTTTCCGGATCATAAGTAAAAAACCACAATCCATCACATATTATTATCTTCTACCTGTTTCCTAAGGTGAAATCTGCATTAAAAGGGACAAGGTTTGAGTCTGTGGAAGCTGTAAAAGAGAAAGCGGCACGTGTCCTGAAGGAGCTGACAGAAGATGACTTTCAGCACTGTTTCCAACAATAGAAAATTCGCATGGAGCATTGTAGGGATAGAAATATTGAAGGGACAATAAGTGATTATGTATAAAATTAGAATAAAATTGTTTACAACGTCAGTCTCGTTATTTAATAGCCATACCTCGTATACACTTTTTCACTTAAGTGCATATTAAGACTCAATACTAAAAAACTATTTTTTTCTACAAGAGCACAGCCTTCCGAAGAATTTCAGCCGACATAACGCTTGCCTTTTATTTAAAGTACAAAAATTTAGTGAGTGAGACTTTTTAAAAAACGTAGGAGCCGGTTTTGAGAAAATTTCAATAAGTGAAAAATTTCAGGAATAAACTTCTACTTCCGGTTGACTGATTTTAATTAAAATGTTCTTCTCGGGTCTCTTTAGGTAATTACCAACTTAAGTTTCAAGTCTCAAATTCGTCCGCTACTTCATATTAAAGATATTTTGTACACACATATACCAATTAATTTTCTAAAAACATATTTTTTGGTTCAGGGGCCTTAAAACGTGTATTTCCGGTCAGGTCAAAAATCAATGTGAAAATAATAGTAGCTACTTGCTTTTCTATATTTTCATATAGGCAAGGGAAAGTAAAAATAATAGGTAAGACAAACCGTTCTAGCTTTACCGACTATCTTTTACACAATGTCTTTTAATCTTTAGAAGGTGTAACCATACTTGTTAAAGCTCTTAATCATCGATAACGTTGAACGACTTAACATGATGGAATGGACCAATTTTAATGGTATTTTTTCATTTTCTCTTGCTTTACATAAAATATAGGGAAGGAAAGTATTGTTTTCATGTCGATTTTTCGAAATCGAGTTTCACCGGATACACACGTTTTCAGGCTCGCTAAAACAAAAAAAAACATGTTTTTAGCGTTTGGTCTGTGTGTGCGCGCGCGCCCGCGTGTATGTGTGTTTTGTTATGAAAATTAGTAAAAAATGGGAATTTTTAAGATTGCGGCCTTAGGCCTTAGGCCATATCAATCAAAAATAATGTTAACCATCCTCCTTGACTCTATTTTCTGAATGTGCCCCAACCTTATGTATTTTACGACAAAAGTGTATATAACTAAAGTTATAAAAATTTATAAAACTACAACTTTTATTTATAGTTTTTTCTTCTACAAAGCCTAGTTTAGAGTCAATTAGTGATTTCCTATATTTTGAAGTCGAGCAGAGGTTGATTTTAATTTATCGTCTTTCACTCATGATTAAAATTAGGTTATGTTTTTCTTTTTATAATTTTTACTTTCTCTTGCCTATATGAATATAAATAGGAAGGAAAGTATTGTTTTCATGTCGAGTTTTCACCTGATCTACACGTTTTCAGACCCCCTGAACACAAAAAACATGTTTATAGCGATTGGTCTGTGTGTGTGTGTCTCTCTCTCTCTCTCTCTCTCTCTCTCTCTCTCTCTCTCTCTCTCTCTCTCTCTCTCGGCGCGTGTGTGTGTGCGTGTGTGCAGAATATCATCGTACGAGCTTGAAACTTGAAACTTAAGTTACATACCACTACCGGACCCGATACGAACATTTTCATCAAAATCGGTCAACCGGAAGTAGTAGTTTGTTCGTGTAATTTTTCACTTTTTTGCAATTTTCTCAAAACCTGGCCGTACGATTTTTTTAAAAATCCCCACGTTTACTAAATTTTTTATGCTTTACAAGATAGGGTAGGCGCCATGTTTGCTGAAATTCTTGGGGAGGCTGTTTTCAAGTAAAAAAGAAATTGTTTTTTTAAGGTTGCAGCTTTAATATGCATTTTAGCGCAAAAATTTATACAATAAAAGTTGTAGAGAATTTAAAATCCTACAACTTTTATTTCTAACATTCTTTTGTATAACGCTTAGTTTAGCGGTCTTTATATACTTTTCAGTCATCTCCTTCCCTTATTGGTTCAAAAATTTTACCCAGAATCTTCCTTTCGAACTTTTAGAACAATCGTGTTTAACAAAACGATTTACAGATAACATTTGAATATTAAGCTACGAACATAACAATGTTGAACACAAAGCCGTAAAATGTAAATTGTATCTTTCTTTAAAGGTAATATACAGGGTGATTCACAAAGTAATGCAGAAACTTTGGGAGCCCATTGTACATGTAAAAATAATAAAAAAAGCTTATATAAACATGAGTCCGGAAATGCTTCGTTTCCGAGTTACGGCTAGCGAAAGATTTCGCCCGGATTTCAGCTCACCAAGTGAAATGAGGTCTTCCTGAAATTCTGGTAAGGTAGATTAAGGGGTGAATTCAATCGTTTCTTATGGTTTTTGATCTGATAAATTGAATAAAACAGGTCCCAGAACTGTAAGTTAAATATTTTTTAAGAAAACCAGTGTCAAATGCAAAAAATGGAGTGAAAAAAACACATTTCTTCATCTTAGTTTTCCGGTTAATTTTACTTTGTACTCTTATGAATAAAAATTCATTTAATCAAACATCTTTTCGCTTTCTGGGTACTTAATTTACACCGGTTTGTTCAGAATAAAATTTTCTACATGTTTTATTCAAAAATTTTAACTGTTTCTTGGTGAAATAACAAAGTTATTCTTGCCCAAAGATGAAAAAATGTGTTTTTCACTCCATTTTTTGCATTTGACACTGGTTGTCTTAAAAAATATTTAACTTACAGTTCTGGGACCTGTTTTATTCAATTTATCAGATCATAAACCATAAGAAACAATTGAATTCGCTCCTTAATCTACCTTACCAGAATTACAGGAAGACCTCATTTCACCTGGTGAGCTGAAATCCGGGTGAAACTTTCGCTAGCCGTAACTCGGAAACGAAGCATTTCCGGACCCATGTTTATATAAACTTGTTTCATTATTTTTACATGTACAATGAACTCCTAAAGTTTTTGCATATCTTCGTGAATCACCCTGTATAGCCTAAATTGTATATTTCGTTTTTCGTTTATTTGAGTCATTCTTATGTAGGTATAATTTTACCCGAAAAATTATCACTGTTAATTTTTATTATTTTGTGATGTCACATGAATAACTGTATTGGTGTTTTCCCAGGTTTTCCTTTTTAGTCTATTTTCATTCATTGTAAAGACGTAATGTACTAACCAATAGTTTTTCTGGTGTTCTGTTTCATAAAGGCTTTTAGAAAGTCATAAAGGATATTGAGAAAACCGATAAAAAAATTAATCGAACCTAATTCAGACAATTACGGACTTTAAGGGTTTCGATGAAGGGCAAAAACAGAACACCGGGCGAACAGAAATGAGGAGAAACGCGTACAGTTTTTGGTTTCTCTCTATTATAACGATTAAAATATCTAGTCTCTTAGATATCGTTTTAGAGAGAGAGAGAGAGAGAGAGAGAGAGAGAGAGAGGACTGTATTTTATTTTTTACTTTCTCTTGCCTATATGAATATATAGGAAGGAAAGTATTGTTTTCATGTCGATTTTTCAAAATTGAGTTTTCACCGGATCTATACGTTTTAAAAAACCCTGAACCCAAAAAACATGTTTTTAGCGATTGGTCTGTGTGTGTGTCTGTGTGTGTGTGTGTGTGCGTGTGCGTGTGCGTGTGCGTGTGCGTGTGTGTGTGTGTGTGTGTGTACAAAATATCTCAAGAACGGAACATTGTACGAACTTGAAACTTGAAACTTAAGTTACATACCACTACCGAATTTGACACGAACATTTTCATCAAAATCGGTCAACCGGAAGTAGTAGTTTATTCGTATAATTTTTCACTTTTTTGCGATTTTCTCAAAAACTGGTCTTACGATTTTTTTAAAAATCGCCTCATTTACTCAATTTTTTATTCTCTACAAGATAGGGTAGGCGCCATGTTTCCTGAAATTCGTGGTGAGGGTGTTTTTACGTAAAAAAAGAGTTTTTAAGATTACGGCTTTAATATGTATTATAGCGCAAAAATTTATATAATAAAAAATGAAGAGAATTTAAAATTCTACAACTTTTATTTCAAACATTGTTTTGTATAACGCTTAGTTTAGCGGTAATTAGCGATTTTCTGTTTTTTTCTCACGAAAACGTGTGAAAAATCGATTTTTTTTAAGATTTCGGTCTTAGTATTCATTTTATGACAAAAGTGTTTATAATCAAATTTATAGAAAATTAAAAGGTCTACAACTTTTATTTAGAGCATTTTTCTCTACAGAAAGTAGTTTAGTGTGAAAGAGTGATTTTCCGTATTTTTAAGCCAAATTGAGGTTCATATATGATTAAAATTAGGTTATGTTTATTGAGGTTAGTGTTTTGTATATTTCTAATGTTTTATTACTATTGTTAGGTTTATTGTTAATTATTTGCATTGGCAAGAGAAAGTCGTGTGAGTGTTTCACACCAGATTTTATTTAATTACATTTTGTTGTATTTGTACAGGTCGAGATCTGTGGGTGATGGTAGTATCTGCATCTCCTTACGAACACATGATCGGAAAACCAGATGTCAAATATGTGGCCAACATGCATGGAAATGAAGCTGTAGGGCGAGAATTGATGTTGCATCTCATACAAGTACGTCTACACTTTTTACAATACTTTCCTTCCCTTCATAAATCTGTAGTGATAGGTAGGCCTATCAAAAATTGTCGATTTTGAGTTAAGTGTACTACCCAGTTTAGAAAAATGTTCTCTTTCAATTGGTGCAAAGGGCTTAAGTGAGTTATGTTGGCTGGCTCTATAAAAGTTTTCTCTTCGCATAACGGTATAAAAGTCTTAATTGTAAATGATACCTTTAGATTTAGTTTCTCAGTCTTTTTTTACTTTCTCTTGCCTATATGAATAGGAAGGAAAGTATTGTTTTCATGTCGATTTTAAGAAATCGAGTTTTCACCGGATCTATACGTTTTCGGACCCCCTGAACCCAAAAAACATGTTTTTAGCGATTGGTCTGTGTGTGGGTGTGTGTGTGTGTGTGTGTGTTGTGTGTGTGCGCGTGCGTGGGTGCGCGCGCGCGCGTGTGTGTGTGTGTGAACAGAATATCTCAAGAATGGAACATCGCACGAACTTGAAACTTGAAACTACTACAACATACCACTACCGGACCCGACACGAACATTTTCATCAAAATCGGTCAACCGGAAGTAGTAGTTTATTCATATAATTTTTCACTTTTTTGCGATTTTCTCAAAAACTGATCCTACGATTTTTTTTTAAAATCGCCTGGTTTACTCAATTTTTTATTCTCTACGAGATAGGGTAGGCGCAATGTTTGCTGAAATTTTTGGTGAGGCTGTTTTCACGAAAAGAAATAGTTTTCTTAAGATTACGGCTTTAATATAAATTTTAGCGCTAAAACTTATATAATAAAAGTTGTAGAGAATTTAAAACCCTACAACTTTTGTTTCTTACTTTTTTTTGTATAACGCTTAGTTTAGCAGAAATTAGCAATTTTCTGTTTTTTTCTCACGAAAACGTGTGAAAAATCGATTTTTTTAAGATTTCGGCCTTAGTATGCATTTTACGACAAAAGTGTATATAATTAATTTTATAGGAAATAAAAATATCTACAACGTTTTTATAGAGAATTTTTTTCTACAGAGCCTAGTTTAGTGTGAAAGAGTGATTTTCCGTATTTTTAACCCAAACTGAGGTTGATTTTCATTCTGTGTCTTTCACTCATGATTAAAATTAGGTTATGTTTATTGAGGTTAGTTTTTGTTTATTTCTAATATTACATTATATTGTTAATTATTTGCATTGGCAAGAGAAAGTTGTGTGAGTGTTTCACACCAGATCTTTAGTAGTACAAAAGGTCTTAAGTTGAGTTAAGACCTTTATACCAATAAGAGTTTATTTAGTTTCTCAGTCTTTTTTAGTTGCACTAAAGGTCTTAAGTTCAGTTAACCTTTATACCAAAAGTAGTTTATTATTTCACCAATATCAATGCTGAGATCAACTGAAAAAAAGCAAATTGAAATGGTCAAAATGACAAGAAACCAAAGGCAAACTCGTGACTTAAGTAACTGTAGTAAGAATTTACCAGGTCAAAACGTATTAAGTTACACTGTAAACGGTAAAGGTCTTAAGTCGTGAATTGCCCCCCGAAAAAAGGGCCACAGTGTAGACGTAAACGGAATTTTTAAATTCGTTGTTAAGTAGAAAACAAAAGAAATGTATAAGAAATTTTAAAAACAATTTTTGGAAGAGACAATTAGAAAAACTATCTTCAAATAATAAAAAATATATAAATTATACTGTCTCAAATTTTCATTTGCTTTCCTGAAAAAGGACTATTTTCAAGTTAAGACCTTTTACCTATCACTACAGAAATATGTTTTAGTCGTTAAGGTCATCGGTCGTAAACCTGGTTTGAACCTCTAAAGGCTTTACTAAGTAAAATGAGGAGTGAGGTGGTTTACCATGTCTTCCTCACTCAGTGAAAAAGTATGCTTATCAGCATGCCAAGCCCTCTGAAAATTATCTACTTTCCACACTGCAAATTATACCTTAACTTCATTCACCACAGGATCTGGCTGTATAATGAAATTTAACTCTCAGAAATTTGACTAGTGTCTTTTATATAGGTATCAGACGAACTAATGTCCCATAGCCGAGCGAGTGAGAGGGAGTTACGTGGCATAACTACGCATACGCTCAAAGATCTTTACCGTTGTAATCCAAATCTGAAAACACTCTACAGTCGTTATCCTTGCTTGTTAGTTTACTGCATGCATAAACGCTTACTCACAACAATGAGTAAAATTATACGACAATGTTATTGGAATGGCGCGTATGGCTCGTGCGAGTGAGAGCGTTATGCATTCTCTCACTCCCACAGCTAGGGGACATTAGTTCATCTGAATACTGTACCTCTACCTCTTCTGTCTTAAATGTCGTATAATTGTAATTGGCTGACCATGTGATAAGAAACACAACTATTTTTTGTAACCCTGGAACTAACAGATCGAGTGCAAATAATTTAACACTCCACCTGGCTGTTATGGGCGTATATTCCTAGTATATAGGGCAAGATTTTCTTTTTGTTTTACGCCTGACTGTTTTACAATTTCTGCTAATGCAGACGGCAGATAATGATGATAAATGAAAATGGGTGATGAAAAAATGCCAGACCTGATCAGAAATCGAACCCGGGACCCCGGCGTAGAAGCCAGTTGCGCTAACCACTACGCCAACGGGCGGGAAAATATAGGGCAAGAGAAAGTAAAAATTTAAATCCGTTTGTTCTTCTTCTTATAGTGCATCTCCTATCGGAGGTTTGCTATCATCACAGCAATCCGGACCTTGTCGACTGCAGCTCTGAACAGTTGAACACTGCCACAGTTAAACCAATCCCTCAGGTTCTTTAGCCAGGACACACGGCGTCTTCCGATTCTCCGCCCTCCACTAATCTTTCCCTGGACTATCAGTTGAAGAAGCATGTATTTCTGCCCTCTCATTATATGACCCAGATATTGAAGCTTTCTTCTTTTTATGGTGTTAATGATTTCGCATTTCTTCTGCATCCGGATCAGCACTTCGGCATTACTAACTTTATCCGTCCAGGGAATACGCCACATTCTACGGTAACACCACATCTCGAATGCTTGTAGTTTGTCGATGTGGTTCTTCTTGAGGGTCCATGCTTCAACCCCATACAAGAGCGTGGAAAAAACGTAACAACGCAGCATCCTCCGCTGATAGCGGAGGATCCTTCGTCTGATCATCAACGCAGCATCCGTTTGTTAGACCTACGTAATTAACAGCCAACAGATTCTCCATTTAAATAACTTTAGACAACATTTTGTATTTTAAATATATAGATAAATAAATAAATAATATAGATTGGGAGCCAAGAGAAAGTAATTAACAAGTAAATCAAAAACAATAGTAATAAAAACCAAATGAAATAATATTTTTTATTATACCTACTTTAAAATAAAATGTAATAAAACCATTGTAAAATAATAATTTGATATTAATTAATATTGATTATAAAACTAAATGTAACTATCAGAATTCAGTTAGATAAAAAACTACAACTAGTTAAGTTAACTAAATTTTTAATCAGTGTAAAAATTGTAAAAATATTTGGACAGAATATTTTTATTAGGTAGTGAAATTTTTGAGTGATATTTTTAAAATTATGTATAAAAAAATTGTATTATATTTTTTAATGTTTTTAATTTCGTTTATAAATTATATTATTGAATGTTCGGTAGACGAAAGTTCAATAGAAAAACCAATTTCGGTTGAAGGTGTGAATATATATTATGGAGATGAAGGCGAATATCCGACAATGTTTGATTATTATTCATTCTAAGTTAATCAGAAGACATCCTCTTGAAGATTCAACGGATAAAATATAATCAATTTTTATTAATTTATCTGACAAATATGGTTTTTTTTTCAATTTAATTTGGCGATTAAACAGATTTTTTTAGGTTTACTGTACTGATGATTATAAAATAAAAATGCAGTAATCTCTTGTTTAACCGGACTTTACGTTCTGAATGCCGAAGATCCGGATGAATCTATACTAATACGTATAATAAAGAAGAAACGTCTGTTTGTTTATTTGTTTGTTTGTATGAGGTAATCACAGAAACTACGAACTGATTTTAAAAATTCTTTCATTGTTGTATAGCTTAGAGCTTCTCGATCAATATAGGCTTTTTTGCAAGTTTCTTCTTCTTCTTTTAGTGCGCTATCCGTTTCGGATGTTGGCGACCAGCATGGCAATTCTCACTTTGCTGACAGCAATACGGAAAAGTTCAGCAGATGTCTTTCCGGTCCATTACCGGAGGTTGTGTAGCCAGGATATTCTTCTTCTTCCTGGTCCTCTCCTTCCATCTATTTTCCCTTGCACAATGAGCTGTATCAAAGAGTATCTGGACTCATTCCGCATGACGTGTCCCAAATACTGAAGTTTACGGATCTTGATGGTGTTCAATATTTCTCTGGATTTCTTCATCCGTCTCAGAGCTTCTTCATTTGTTACATGCTCTGTCCATGATATTTTAAGCATTCTCCGGTACAACCACAATTCAAAGGCTTCTATACGTTTAATCACATATCAGAGTGCGTCCATGTCTCTGCTCCATACAGCAAAATAGAGAAGATGTAGCACCTCAAAAGTCTGATTTTCGTTTCAATGTAAGATCATGGCTCCTGAAAACTCTGTTCATTTTATTGAAAGCAGCTGTTGCCCTTGCTATGCGATATTTAATCTCCTGTGCCATGTCCCAATTTTCATTTATCATTGTTCCCAGGTACATTGTGTGTTTCACACGTTCTAATTGCTGGTTATTGACGAAAATTTTGGCATTGTCGTTTCTGTGCTTGGAGATCAACATGAACTTCGTTTTCTTACTGTTGATATCAAGGCCATATTTGCAACTTGCTGTGGCTATTTTGCTCACTAGATGCTGTAGAGCTTCTTCACTATCGGCAAGTACTATGGTGTCATCCGCATACCTTATATTGTTGATTCTCTCACCTTGAATTGGTATTCCATGCTCCTCTTCACCATCCAATGCCTCTGTAAAAATCTGTTCCGAATAGCAGTTGAACAGCAATGGCGACAAGACACATCCCTGTCGGACTCCTCTTCTTATTCTTATCTCATCTGTTGTTTCGCCATCTACCCTCATTTTTGCTGTTTGGCCCCAGTACAAGTTTGTGATTATTCTCATGTTTGCAGCTTTAAGTAACTTTA
Source organism: Catonia carolina (assembly GCA_035578175.1). Taxonomy (NCBI): domain Eukaryota; kingdom Metazoa; phylum Arthropoda; class Insecta; order Hemiptera; family Achilidae; genus Catonia; species Catonia carolina. The sequence goes on from JAQMRL010000004.1 coordinate 11,249,752, forward strand.
ATTAAGTGAGTTAAGCAACTTAAACTGTGGCGATGTCCCATGTTTGTTTGTTTTTATGAGGTAATCTCAGAAACTACTGAACTGATTTTAAAAATTCTTTCATTGTTGTATAGCACATATCAGAGTGCGTAATACAGGCTATTTTGCAACTTTAAGTAACTTTAATTAAGTGAGTTAAGCAACTTAAACTGTAGCGATGTCCCATGTTTTAGTTTATCGGGTGCATAGCACTTTTATTTTTTCTAAGTCCTCTGGATGGTGTATTTTTTGGGCAGAAGCACGATTCAACTTTTGTATTTCATAGAAAAACGTGAAGAATAACATTCGATTCCAAAAACATTAAAAACTGGGAACTATTGAAAAATTGTATTTTTGTACTGTATTTCATATACTAGTATTTGTTTTCATTCGACAGGTAGTGAATGAGTCATATATTTCCAAATGCTATGCTTACCGTACCCATGTATTACTGTCTCTTATCTTAGCCATATATCCACTGCCTCTTTCTTTTCCATCGGTATTCTTCTATGCATTCTATTCAATTTTTTAAATCGCAAGGACAAACATTTAAAACGGTGGGCATAGATTTGAGACAAGAGTGCTTCCTTCACTCATGGACAACTTTATGTCGGACTTTCTAGAGTTGGAAGTGCAGAAAAACAATTTATTTTGCTGCCACAGGGCAACAAAACCACAAATATTGTATATAGAGAGGATTTAAAATAATTTAATGAGGCCTACATTAGCTGCTGTGAAGCGAAGCAAAAGGGGGTTGCTAGTAACAAATACAATTTAAGTAGGTACAAGAAATGTGATCTGTATGGTTTACAGTCGGTCGTCCTTAGTTTGCTCCTACTGTCAATAAACCAAAGCCAGCTGCTACAGGGTGCACGCTAGGGTCCACGACTTTATGAATTTCGTATTACTATTAAGTTAACTATGTTTTAAATTATAAGTCCTTAAAGTACTTAAAACATCAGTCATGATTTGACGTAGGCCTAACAATTTCATTCATAAAAATACTTTTAAACGTATTTTGTATTTAAATACTTTTGAAAGTATTTTGTTGTCACTTTTTAATCAGTGTGTACTCATTTTTATATAATGCGCATGCTCAGTGATGTCATTATTTGTTTATATTAGGAGCAAACTTAGAAAGGCTGGACTTTAGTATTGTGCGGTTCCAAGCTCCGTGTAGGTGCGGGGTGAAGGGTACGGATGAGGTGTAATGAATGAGTGACGTCTGCTGGATTGTTGTATTACTCTGATACAAAACATTCGTTTTCAAACTTTCCGTATTTATCATATTTGTTTGTATTTATTACATTTATTTACATATTTTGATATATATATTGGTAAGTTAAATATTATGAATCCGACCAAGTTAATAACCCGGTAGGTATTTGTTAAATTAATGCGCCGGATGTTAAGAATATGTTTTTAGTATAGTTAGTACACGCTACCACTACAAATGCATCAGCTGTGAAACACTACTAATTCATTCATTCTCCCACTACTATAACAAAGCATTGCATTCCTTCCAACTACACGGAGCTGGGACTCGAGCAATAGAAGATTTTCAGAGGGCTTGGCATTTCCAATCAGCGAGAAAGGTCCTGGTAAACTACCATACTCCCTCCTTGTTTTACTAAGTAAAGCCTCTAGAGGTTCAAACCAACTTTTTGCACGATGATGTTGATCATCGAAAAATTCTGTTGACCCTGAGCTAGTTGATTCTTCTTCAGAAATAACATACTCTAGCGAATGTAAAGGCATGGTACAGAATTGTTAAGTAGGGTATAAATATCTGGTGTGAAACACTCACACAACTTTATTTTGCCAGAGTAAATTATTGAAAAAGATAACCTTTTTTAATTTCATGCGTAAACAATGTAGTACAACATAACCTAATTATGAATTTTTGACTGAATGACAATAAATAATAAATTAACTTCTGTTGGAGTAAAAATGAGGTAAATCACTAATTGGCGCTAAACAAAAAAACCTCTGCAAGAAAATACTTGAAATTATAAATTTAGGTTTTTTAATTTTCAACAACTTTAATTATTATAATACATAATACATTTTTCATCAATACATATACTAAATCATCAATCTTCCCATTTTTTACCTATTTCAGTAAGAAACATCATTTATTGTTGTTTAACTAAGCATTGTGCAAAAAAAATTTGAAACAATAGTTTGTAATTTTTTAAATTTTCTACAACTTTTATTATACATATATTTTCTCTAAAATGTATGTATTAAAAATAACATTTTACTACACTAACACAGTTCCCCCCCCCCCCCCCAACGAATTTCTGCAGACATGCAGAAATCCTATCTTGTTGAGCCCAAAAAATGTATAGTAAATGAGGCGATTTTTAAAAAAATCGTATGTTAGCCATTTTTGAGAAAATCGTTAAAATGTTTGAAATTTCACAAATAAACTACTACTTCCGGTTGACTGATTTTGATAAAAATGTTGGTGCTACTATAGTACGTGATCTACCGCGTTATGTTTAGTGAAATTTGTATTTCTTGATGTGGTACCACTGTCCACTAGCACTTTTTTTCTCTTTAATTCTTTATTTACAACTGTAAAATTTTACAACAAGCAAATGTGATGATTATGATAATAATGTGTAATCACTCCCAGCACATCAGGATAAGTGATACAAAAGGATGTAAGGATGCAGTTGTTGCATGACAATAAAATTGTAAAGAAAACATAATAAAATAACATTAACCAATTTAATGAAATATAGCTTTAGCTAGAAGATAACAAATATATAAATTATTGCCAGTTAGATAATTAGCTATTTTAACGACATTAATTAAATATTTAGAAAAAAAACTGAAAGGTGCATTACCAAAAGATTTAAATTTTTATATAATCAGTTTTAATTTGGATCCAAATAAAACTAAGTTAACTTAAGAACTATATATATATAACAACAAAATAAAGACCACATATATGTATGTGTATATATATAATAGACATTTGTCATTTACAAAATTTAACGAGATTAATAAAATTAAAAAATAAATAAAAAAAATAGGCAAGTTAAATCTGTTCTCAAAGAACCGCAAAACTATTAGGTTAAACTATTGTTTTTTTTTTTTTTAAAAAAAGAAAAATATCAGGAACAAATTATATATATATATATATATATATACAAAAAAATTTAAGATTTAGACTCATGTACACATACACGGCAAAATTGAATTTTAATCTTACAAGGTTCTTAGATTTAAATTTTGAATAAATAAGAAAGTTCATCCACAGTTCAAAAAAAAAAATATTACATTCAGTGATAAAAGGATGAAAATGAAATTTTCTTTTCTTTTTTTAAAAAAAAAATTTTATGTTAGTTGCAAGGAAATGTCCAGATTCAAAATTGTTGCATAACATGCAGCAAACTGATTGCTTGGAAATAGTACCAGAAGTCTTGCATTATAAGATAGAATTTTAAAAAATAATTTCACATACCAAAAGTGTGCTGCACATAAATTAAAAAAATGTACACTTAACGCCGGTTCATTTTATTTACTCCTGGATCCCGGTAGTTCTTGTAGGTTGTTAAACGAAAGTCATCATGCAGGCATTTGCGCCAACATGAGTATAGATGTGGTAAATCAAAACTTTAGTAATTGTATTCCATATCGGAGCCCCATTTCATCAATGGTCATCTGCGATTAATAACTAGGATCCATTTTAGCTGTCCATAATTAGTACCCGTAACTGGAACCCTAGATTGGACAAAGATCCAACTAGTATTAAGATCAATACATTACAAAAAACTTAAAGAAGCAAAATTTAAAACTTTACGTTACTTTTAGGCAAAAATGCATAATAATTGTATAAAATTTACATTTACGTTAAATGAATTACAATAATGTAGATAAGCATAAAATTAAATTTAAGGAAATACACAGTATAGTGATGTTAATAGTAAAACTGGCAAACGCCAAGAACTCGAGTTACAAAAGAAGTTAAATTTACATAAGGTGTAAGACTCAGCTAATTAGACAAATTAATAAACAAAATATACATTACAGATTCTATTATGAATTAGCAATACAAAACAAATTGATTTTAACAAAATTATTACAAAATTCCAATGAGGAAAATGAATCAAAATATAGGCCTAAAGGCCACACCTAAAAATTTTAAAGAGAAAATATTCCGCTATATTGAGTTCGTAGAATTTGCCAAAAAAATGAATAAAATATAAAAACTTACCATATTAATTTATGGGCAAAGAAGAAAAATAAATCACGACATTAAGTTCACGGCAATAACTAAAATAGATTACGAAAAATATAAAAACGTATAAACATGGCCGTTGCAATTAGAGCACAGACAGACCGTGGAACAATCAGCTGACACACAGAGAGCAGAGTCACCAGTAACCATTGCTAGAACTAAAGAACTACACGCAGTTCATTAAACCACCGACAGAGTGAACAAGCGTACAGTCACGTAGCGGACAACAGAAAACACAGAACAAACTTCAAAAATAAATATGTAACATATTTATAGATGTTACAAATGTAAATGACATGATAAGCACGAGAGGGGTAGGGCCCCCATTGGTGCCTACCCAAGAATGAAATTTGTCTATCAAATTAGCAGGTCTCTACTCCAGCGTCTTTTAAGGCGTCTAAGGGGATTATCAGGTAAAACGAAGGTGAAAAGTGAACGCGCCAGTGGGTTCTCGTGTTCGTGTGACTTGTTGTGAAAGCGTTTGTATAGGTATTCAATGGAATTTTGTACAAGTAGTGTTTTCAAATTTGTAAGTAAGGTTTTGTTGCTAACGTAAAGAGGACTAGCACTTTTAACACGTAAATATTCCCACATATTACAGGTTGTTGTTGTTTAGGTCATCAGCCAAAAGGCTGGTTTGAACCTGAAGAGGTTTTACTAAGTAAAACAAGGAGTGAGGTGGTTTATAATTGCCTTCCTCACTATGTGGAAAAGTACGCTTATCAGCATGCCGGGCCCTCTGAAAAGCATATATTTTCCACTCTGCAAATGACACCTTCACTTCATTCACCACAGGGTCTGGCTGTATAATTAAATTCATTACTTTCAGAGAAGATAACTCTGATTAGTGCATTTTACACCTCTACCTCTTCTGTTCTTAAATGATTCACTCATTTAATTGGGTGACTATGTGATAAGAAACACAACGATTTATTTTAGCCCTGCAACAAACAGATTGAGTATAAATAATTTGACACTCCACCTGTCTGTTATGGGCAGATTGCAGGTTATGTGATATTAAGAAAAAAGGACAAATTACATACGATAAGTATAAAAATATGCTTTTATAATTATTATGATAATATTACTTACAAAAATTTACAATAGCAAATAATACTATAAATTTAATAATACGATAAAGATTCACCCAGTTACTTTTAGTCAGTCTACACACACGGTGAACGTCATTGAGAAAAACAACAAACAAATCAGGTCCTACTTTTTTACTTTCTCTTGCCTATATGAATATATAGGAAGGAAAGTATTGTTTCCATGTCGATTTTTCGAAATCGAGTTTTCACCGGATCTATATGTTTTCAGACCCTCTGAACCCAAAAAACATGTTTTTAGCGATTGGTCTGTGTGTGTGAACAGAATATCTCAAGAACGGAACATCGTACGAACTTGAAACTTAAAACTTAAGTTACATACCACTACCGAACCCGACACGAACATTTTCATTAAAATTGGTCAACCGGAAGTAGTAGTTTATTCGTGTAATTTTTCACTTTTTTGCGATTTTCTCACAAACTGGTCCTACGATTTTTTTAGAAATCGTCTGGTTTCTTCAAATTTTTATTCTCTACAAGATAGGGTAGGCGCCATGTTTGCTGAAATTCTTGGTAAGGCTGTTTTTACGTAAAAAAATTGTTTTTTTAAGATTGCGGCTTTATTATGCATTTTACTGCAAAAATGTATATAATAAAAGTTGTAGAGAATTTAAAATTCTACAACTTTTATTTCAAACATTTTTTTTGTATAACGCTTAGTTTAGCGGTAATTAGCGATTTTCTGTTTTTTTTCTCACGAAAACGTGTGAAAAATTTATTTTTTTAAGATTTCGGCCTTAGTATGCATTGTATGACAAAAGTGTATTAATCGAATTTATAGAAAATTAAAAGATCTACAACTTTTATTTTGAGCATTTTTCACTACAGAGCCTAGTTTAATGTGAAAGAGTGATTTTTTGTATTTTTAAGGCAAACTGAGATCGATTTTCATTTTGCGTTTTTCATAAATATATGATTATGTTTATTGAGGTTAGTTTTTTGTTTATTTCTAATGTTGTATTTCTAATGTTAGATTTATTGTTAATTATCTGCACAGGCAAGAGAAAGTTGTGTGAGTGTTTCACACCAGATTTTTCATAATTTTTCATGATATATGGCCGAGGTGCAACAGAAAAATTATTTCGGAACGCCTCTTTTGTGTGTAAGAACGTTTACTTTTACGTCCAACCACGATCTCTCAATTGCTTGTGTATTAGCTTCCGTTTGTAAATCTACATAATTTCGCTGATGGTTAACCGTTGAATGCAGATAACCTAATGTTCACATAACCTGTAAAATATGTAAATATTTTCTAAAATTTAATGTTCACATAACCTGTATAATACGTATATGTGAATATTTACGCGCCAAAAGTGCTAGTGGACAGTGCTACCACATCAAGAAATATAAATTTCACTAAACATAACACGGTAGGCCACAAAATGTGTGTGTCGGGTTTCCTTATGTTATGTAACTTAAGTTCCAAATTTCAACTGTTAAAACATGTTTTTAGCGTTTGGAGGACCTGAAAATGTGTATCTCCAATAACAACTCGATTTGGAAAATTCGACGTGAAAACAATACTTTCGTTTCCTATATTTTATATAGGGCAAGAGAAAGTAAAAATGGTGGTTGTTTAGAGAAGGAGGGCAATAAATCATGATTGGAGATGAAATGTAACGGGTACAGATTTTAGATGAAGATGGTATAAATTATGTTATAGCAACTGTTTTACAAATATACAATCCCTTCGGTTTAGTGGAGAGGCAGGCGGACTGTGTAAGCAGTGTCGGAGGTGAATGACCTAGTTGTAACAGCTGATTGGATCTAGGTCAAGTTCAAGACGTAGTAGTGGGGAGGCAATGCGTAGAATGAATCAACGACAATCTTTTTACTGCTTTACATCGACAATCTGTACCTATCATTAAAAAAATCTTGCGTGAAACACTCACACGACTTTTTTTGCCAATGTTATAATAAATATAAATAAATAAATCTTTATTTATCAGCGACCAAAAAAGGAATAGACATCGTCAAATACAGTTATACGAACTTTTAAATCTATTTTAACAAAACATTTTTTACAATTAATTATTAACTAAAAAAAAAAAATAACTAATTCATTAAATTACTACTTAATTATACATTGACGCCTCAAAAGACGCCCTAGACGCCTTAAAAGACGCTGGAGTAGAGACCTGCTAATTTGATACACAAATTTAATTCTTGGGGAGGCACCAATGGGGCCCCTACCCCTCTCTTGCCTATCATGTCATTTTTACATTATTATCATAATCATCACATTTGCTTGTTGTAAAATTTTACAGTTGTAAATAAAGAATTAAAGAGAAAAAAAATTGTACATTGGAATTCTCTTATTTGTTTACACTAACAATGTATCATAATTCTAAATTTTACACACATTACATTTAAAGAGCATTCCTTGTAAGATAATTTAACAACTCCTGATAAAAATAAAATGCATGTTTTGTTAAAAAAACCTTTTACTTCCGATCAAAGTTTTCAAATTAAGGAGTCTTATTTTAAATGGTAATCTGGAGAAAAACCGAACGGAATTGTAGTGGATTCCTTTCGAGAACTTTGAAGTTCTATATTTTTCAATTCTGAAGTCATCATTGTGTCGAGTTTTAAAATTATGATTGAACTTATTTTTTGTAAATAACACAATGTTCCTTTTCGCGAATTTTAAAATTTCATATATATAAAAATCTAGTGTAAAACACTCACACAACTTTCTCTTGCCAATGCAAATAATTAACAGTATAACCTAATATTAGTAATAAAACATTACAAATAAACAAAAAGCTAACGTCAATAAACATAGCCTTATTTTAATCATGATTGAAAGACGCAAAATGAAAATCGACCTCAGTTTGGCTTAAAAATACGGAAAATCACTCTTTCACGCTAAACTAGGCTCTGTAGAGAAAAATGCTTGAAATAAAAGTAGTATATCGTTTAATTTCCTATAAATTTGATTATATACACTTATGTCGTAAAATGCATACTAAGGCCGAAATCTTAAAAAAAATCGATTTTTCACACAAAAAACAGAAAAATTGCTAATTACCGCTAAACTAAGCGTTATGCAAAAAAATGTTAGAATAAAAGTTGTAGGATTTTAAATTCTCTACATTTTTTGATATATAAATTTTTGCGCTTAAATGTACCTATATTAAAGCCACAATCTTAAAAAACAATTTTTTACGTGAAAACAGCCTCACCAAGAATTTCAGCAAACATGGCGCCTACCCTATCTTGTAGAGCATAAAAAATTTAGTAAGCCAGGCGATTTAAAAAAAATCGTAGGACCAGTTTTTGAGAAAATAGCAAAAAAGTGAAAAATTCCACGAATAAACTACTAAACTACTACTTCCGGTTGACCGATTTTGATGAAAATGTTTGTGTCGGGTCCGGTAGTGGTATGTAACTTAAGTGTCAAGTTTCAAGTTCGTACGATATTCCGTTCTTGAGATATTCTGTTCACACACGCGCGCGCGTACACACACAAACGCGCGCGCGCGCACACACACACACACACACACAGGCCGATCGCTAAAAACATGTTTTTTGGGTTCATGGTGTCTGATAACGTATAGATCCGGTGAAAACTCGATTTCTAAAAATCGACATGAAAACAATACTTTCCTTTCTATATATTCATATAGGCAAGGGAAAGTAAAAATGTTAATCAACGCAGGAACTATCGTGTATTTTAGTATTTTAATAACAGAGTTTATGAACAACTTTGTTAACTTTTAATAATATATTTTTGATTCAGTATGAAGTATTATTGCAGTAAACACTATTATGGTTTAATTTGTCTTGATTACTGAAAACAAAAATCTATGTAAAAATGGCGAATAGAAAACATGGCTGATGATCAATTCCCTAAAAAGGGCGCATAATTGTAATATTTATTTAGTATATTTCTACAGTTAAAATCGTTAGCTTTATTATAAAAATATTCTATGCCTATTCCAAATTAGTGTACCCTGGAAAAGTTACATGTATGATAAAGTTTCAAGCCTCGTTTTCTCAACACATAAATTTCTAACATGCGCCGTTTTTACATAGACCTCCCCAATTTTGTAACATAAACGGTGCGAGTTAGGTGTGATAGTTATCGTGGTATGTAAACATCCATTTTTTTGCTATTTGTTTTATTTTTCGTATTGATTATTTTGATAAAGCTATAATTCTTTTATTAACTTTTATGGCCAGCATGGGGACCACTTTTAATATTAATATAAATTACATTTTTTTTTTTTTAATTTAAGGTTTATCTCGTTGTAGCCCTATTCTAATCTTTGGCGTCCTCTTTATTTATTTATTTATTTACTTTTGTTTAACATAAATAACAATTACAAGAACAATAACTAAGAAAAGATAGAGTTTTAGTATAGTTGATATTATTTTCTTCTTAAGCGGGGGAAATGTCAACGAAGGGAATTTTTGAAACTAAACTTCTTGTACACATGATTGATACATTACTCGTATTAGTGAAGCAGTAAATGATCGATCAGAGTTACGGTTCAGCCCGGGAAAATGACCTTGACTAATTTAATAGATTTGGTAAAGTTATAAATCTGACATCCCTTGTATTTGGAGGATGTTCACATCACTGTGATTCTGTCTATAAAATACTTACGGGTATAATAACTTTTAACCTTTATATTGTAGTGTTCTTATTGTTTAATGTATGCACACAACACTTTTACGGTAAACTTCACAACTAATTAGACATTTAAACATTTGTTCAGGTGGCATCCATGATGAGGGGTGAAACGAAGGTTTTGTCACATAACCTGTTGCGTTAGATGATATAACGAGGTATTATATAATTATTATTTCTTTATTTTGTCTGTTTCAGTATTTAGTGAACAGTTACAGTACTGATCCGTACATAAAATGGTTGTTAGACAACACGAGAATTCACATTTTACCGTCAATGAATCCAGATGGTTTTGAAGTTGCAAGAGAAGGTCAGTGTGATGGTGGTCAAGGAAGGTACAACGCAAGAGGTTTTGATCTCAACCGAAACTTCCCAGATTATTTTAAACAAAATAATAAACGTGGGCAACCGGAAACTGATGCTGTTAAAGAATGGACATCAAAAATACAATTCGTTTTATCTGGAGGTTTACATGGCGGTGCACTCGTTGCTAGTTACCCATTTGATAATACACCAAATTCTCGTAAGTTTTTGTTTGATTTATTTTTATTAATATAATATTTTTTACAGATATTTTCAAGAAATGTAGGTACTTCTTTTACAAAATTTAAATGAACTGATTTATGATTCATTAGCCCGTCGTAACTCCTAAAATCACGGCTGTTCAATTTTATGTAACAGTATCCCTGTTAACCTTGCTGATGTAGACTCAGACTACCTCGTATAATGGAAAACTAATTCTAGAAGCAGAAAAATAATATCAAAAATGGTACAACGGTAATGTATACATCAATCGCGAACGTCTTAACATTATTACTTCACTTAGTATGTGGTATGTTCTTTATAAATATTATATCGGTTTAATCTTATAACTCTTGGAAAAGGCACTTCAGTTATAACTTTTTTATGTTTGTTTATTATTATATAAATGCATACAAACATGTATTTAACCTAAACATTCAGTTATATTATGTTCAAAAATAAAAGTATTGCATAAAAGAATGATCAAAATAATAAAATGTTACTTTTAAAGAAAGAGAGGTAAATACTTCTTCCTCTAAAAACTACTTTTATTGACTTACTAGTGGTTTTCCCTGAAGCTACAATAATTGTAGCTTAATACTTCAGATTGTGATATTTTACTTTGTCAGTACCATCAATTTTTATCATCTTAGTTTATATTATTAACTATCATTACTCAATAAATTTCCATTTTCCTCCGTAAGTGGATAAATCCACTTATTAATATCAGATTCATCAATTGGTTCTGCAGCCGGAATTTTACTTGTAATTCAAAATGACATAGAACTTAATTTTCATAATATTTTCCTTCTATTTCTGTGTTCAATTTAAAGCAAATTTTGGCTTGATTTTAAATATCTAATTGTATTTTTTACAACGCCCCAAGCTTCTGCAACCCCATAAACAATACCTTTTAACTGAAATCAAATTCATTTATTCATCTTACAGATTTATCCTCTTCCATTCCTTCAAACAATGTTTTTAATACGTAGTTGACATCTTTATTTTTTTTTTAAATATTTCTATTACCCCTTGATATAAAGGCTGAACAAGAGATGTAAAATTTGGTGCCAATAAATACATTTAATTCATCATTTAATATTCTAATATTTTAATTCTAATATTTGTTTGCCTGGATGAGTTAGAGCATTATCCATATCTATAGCCATATTATAGTACGCCTGACAGGTGTACTGAACAGGCGTACCTGTGCAGGTATACCTGAGAAGTGACAGTGCAACCCCACTCCACAAGTGTACCGGAAATTGATGGAATAGATTTTCACAATTTTTTCATCTACAAAACAAAAATTAGTTATATTAAATAAATTTTATTAACATCTTATCGTAAACTTGGAAAAAACATTATTTTTTATAAAGGAGATGTGATACTTATTATGCCCAAGAATATATTTAAATAAAACAACTTAAAAATAAATAACTAAGATTTTATTTTTTTAACTGTTCAAAATGTCTTACATCATTGTTTAAAATTATTTTTGTGGCTTTTCTCATCGTATCTAGATTATTATTTAGGATGTCAAATGCATTGAAAATTCTTGCCTTCAATTCTTCTTTTGTATATGCTTTTTGAGTGTGTACTAACAATTTACATGGCCCCACATATTGTCACCGTCGTCCCCTTTGATTAAGTACTGTGCTGCCAGCTACAAAGCTTCTGATCTAGCGATAGAGGGAATCGCCAATAGTTCCGAAAGGGGCGGTAGGCCTGTGGCGGCGTACCGACAGAGGCATTTGTCGCCAAGGTCAACACCAATACCACAGCACTATTGGTGACTTTAATAAAAGAGCGCTGCGCTGAGCCAAGAGATTCAATTCCGATTCAGACAGCAGACAAAAAACGTCCACCATCATTGGCACACGGCGACCGGATTCCAACAAAGGCTCATCGATGACCCCGCTAGAGAGAAGATGATGCTTCCACTCGCCGACCCAACAGCTTAAGCTTGCTGACGCAAGCGATGCCCAAACGCGTATTTATCTGTACACCTCTTGGCCAGCTACGCCCATTCCGGAGGAATTTAAGCAGCCTAGTGGCTCCGAAGCGCTACCTAGGAACCCACAACCCCTGAGAGGCCAACCCAAATGAGTGGGTGCGGTCACTCCCCTCAGTACTCGTGTAAACGTTGGACGAGTCACCGTCGAGCTCGTTACGCAGCTCAATGCTTTGCACGTGGCTCTACCACACATTGATGTACTACGAATAGCACATGGAGGTACTACAGCCAGCGCCCGTTACCTCACCGCAGTGAGAATTGGGTAGCTAAACTGCAGTTCTATGGGTATGCTCTGTGTGGTCTGGGGCGTGCCCACAGCAGTCCCTCGACCGAGCCTTACGTCCACCGGATCCGACAAAGCATCCATTGACACACTACTGTGAGGAAAAAAGATGAGGACACGCCATGTCACCCAGCCTCTGACCACTACAACAACTACAACCGACGCTTCTCCTAGACGCCCCCCGCTTAAACAGCCCTTTTCAGAGCCACCAAAAATTAAAGGTTTTAACTCGCTACTTATTGTTGCCATCTGGTGACAATATAATAGTCCATTGGCATCAGATCAGGTGATTTACAGTAGGAGGTCAAATATTTGGAGTAATTTCTCACCCAATGCAGTTGTTCCTAAATTTTAAATTCAAATAATTTCTAATTTCATTAGCGTAGACAGACTCTAGAGCGCGTTAACATGCAATACTTAATATAATCAGCTGATTGTATGTTCATAGGTTATAATTGTTATTGAAAGGCCAAAAGAATGGCTGAGGAAATATTTTACCGAACTACGAGAACAAGTATTGGCAACGTTGCTGGCAAGACATTGGCTATCTATGAAGTGGGTAGGAGACGATTCATATGTTCAGAGCTCATTAGCTTTAAAAATATTATAATAAAAGTTCTGGTAGTTTATTTTCCAAAACAATTTAATAATTATTTCCTGTAAGGCGACCTTCAAAACTAAATGGTCTAATCATAATATGCTTATCAACAATATCACACCAAACATTTACAGAAAACCAATGTTGAAACATTGTACAATTACATGTGTTTGTAGAATGTAGAATGTTTTCACTGTAGATTCATTTCCTGAAGTATTTCCGTTTCTTCTTGAATCACCTGTATAAGATAACTTTATTTAATAGATTTATACAGTTTATTAAAAGTTTTAATGTTATACTTTTTCCTATAACTGTTCATTTTCGCTTAATGAAATATAAACATAATTTATGTTCTTTGCAATGCTTACATAAAGGAATTTGTCGTTCTTCGCCATTATGTGCAGGTAAGTTTTATATATTTTTAATGTTAACATTAACAATATATATTATGTATGGTATTCCCTATTATTTTCCAGTTAATTCATTCACGAATGGAGTAAAGAAACCAAGAATACTGGTACATGTACATCCTTATGAAGATATTAAAAGAACAGGACGCACTGAAAATAAACGTAAAATATAAATTTCCATCGAATGTTCTTTTTTTTTTAATAAAATTCTAACAGCAATTGGTTGTTTTTGATTAAAATTTAATGTAATATTATTTTTACTAATTTTGTTTGTAAATTTGTATAAAAATTTTTGTGTAGGTAGAACTAATAATTTTTTTTTTAGGTTATTGAAGTATATTTTGTAAAAATGTATTTATAAATTAATTAACCCTTCCGCGACTTCTGCGGTTTTAGAATATTAAAAAAAAACTCTTGGAACACTAATTCCAAGATCACACCAATAGACTTGGCTTTTTTATCCGGGAAATTTGAAATTTTTACGAGACATTAAGAAAACTTTGAGAGATGTTTTAAAAACACAAACAAGAAACTCCATTTTTTACACCAGTTACAACAAATTAACAAAAACATTTGTTGTAATTTATGCAAAGTTGCGCGTTTTTGTCAAAATTTGGCATTAAATATTTTTTGTTTTAATTTTTTGTTGTCTGGTATTATAAAAAAATGTCTTGCGAAAAATTTGTTATATCAAACGCCCTTGTTTACCACACTATACGACTATTCAAATGCTAGAACAAACTGAAAGCAGGGCCTAGTTGGTATACCACCCTTAGGTTGGTATACCTATGAGCAACACGCTGTTGTCATGTGAATAAAACAGTCCCATCTAATTTAATGCGTTTTTTTTTTTTTTTTTTTTTTGCGCCCTGGAGACTCCAGGAGGAGTATAGGACATGTCGTCAGATATAACACCTGAAATACATATAAGAATCACACAATGTATCACTACTATCAAGAAAGAAATTCTTGTACGCTATAAAAAGTTTCACCGATCAAGTAATTTTTCAGATTTTTCTTAAAGGAATTTAAATCCTCGCAACACTTTAAAAATTGGGGTAATTTATTCTTGAATTTTCTCTCTGCATAAGTAGGTTTTTGTTCAAACAATTTTGTGGAGTGATTAGCCACATAATAATCATTCCTGTTTCTCGTGTTATGATTGTGAACATTGAAATTCTGCATAAAATTATTTTACCTAGCATACATAATCACCTCAAAAATGTAGAGGGAGGGAACTGTAAGCAATTTAAGCTCCTTAAATAATGCCTTGCATGAGGTTAGCTGGTTAGCTCCCACCATACACCTAATAGCTTTCTTTTGAATTTTAAAAACCCTATTCATATTACCCATGCTAGAATTACCCCATACTAATATACCGTAACGGATATGAGACAGAATGAGGCCATGATAAGCTGCCATTAGTAATTTTTTATCATTTAATCTGGCAATTTGTTTTAGTGCAAATACCCCAGATGATATTTTACTACAAACTTGATTGGTATAGAAGTCCCAAGACAAAGATCTATCAAGAGATACGCCCAGGAACTTCACTGTTTCTACATGCTCTAAACTATTATTATGAATAAATACATCCACTTCTCTACTTTCTTTAACCTTATGTTTATTTTTAAACTGCAAGTACTGATACTTTTTCCCATTAACTGTTAATAACATTTGATTCAAGAACTGTACTACAGACTCTATGTTAACATGTGTATTTACTATTGGATTCACCCGCTACACATCTTTCTTCGCGATTTGTAGGTGCAGGTGACAGTTTTTAGAATCTATTACAATAGTGGTTTCACAGAGACAAGTGTTTCCTGTCGCAGCAACAGTTAATATGTGCATGAACGGGGCCTTACTCTTAAAAAGGTGTTTTTGAGGTTATCTCTGATTATGTTGGTGGTTTTCAAGTCGAGATTGAATTCTTTTAAAATGTTGTTGTGCAATCCCCTATCAATGAAGTCATACACCTTTTGAAAGTCTACAAAAGTAACTGTTGTTTTCTTGTTCTATATTTTTTGTGTCTCCAAAATAGTTTTTAAGTTCCAAATTCGCTCTGCGCTTTCTGAAACCACTTTGATATTCACTCGAGCCGTGAGTCCAGTTGTGGCTCTGCATGGTGAAATAGAACTTTTGATAATACTTTATAAGTGATAAAGAGAAGAGATATGCCCCTATAATTATTTGGATCATTTTAAGGATGTTTCCTGTGCAGTGGTTGGATGATGACTATTTTCCCAAACTTTATCAGTTATGCTTTTCAGCTCTAGGATGACGTTCTCATTTAGCAACTTCCCTCTGCCTGGATCGTATCCTCACCAGATGCTTTATTGTTTTTAAGGAAATGAATAATAGATTTTATTTCCTCTAGTTGCCCATAATGGACAGGTGGAGTGTTAAATTAATTGCACTCTATCCGTTGGTTCCAGGGCTATAAAAAAATAGTTCTGTTTCTTATCACATAGTCAGCCAATTATATGACTGAACTATTCAAGATCAGATGTGTCAGAAGATCAGAAGTATCATTTGCAGGGTGGAAAGTTAGTGCTCTTCGGAGGACAGGTATGCTGATGCGCATACTCTTTCAACTCAGTGAGGAAGGCAATAGTAAACCACCTCACTCCTCGTTTTTACTTTGTAAAACCTCTAGAGGTCAAACCAGCCTTCCAGCTGTTGACCTAAACAACATTTCCTCTAGGTCAGGAGGAGCAGAGTTGTCATTCCGTTCATGTTCTCTGTCAAAAGATTAATTGCAAATTGATTCTTAGTATTTCTCAGTTTTCTTGATTTGAATTTACCTGTTTTAGGATTTTGGAGTTTTAGGGTTGGTGCCACGTACTTGGTCCATTATTTTTGGAACATTCGATAATAATTTCTCGTATTATATTGTTTAAAATCTTCATTGATGTGGTTTAATTCACTCAAAATAAAATATACATTTTCTTTTCTCATTTAAATGTTTTTGAAGCCGTTCTTCTCTTTTCCAGGAAGTTAAATCTATTACTTTTTTTTTTGTTTGTGTTTTACATTTCTCAGGCTTTTTGTCTCTCTTTCATAATTGTATCGCACTTTGTGTTACAATATATTTGTCGTTTTTTTTTTTTTAATGAGTGGTGCTTTTTTAATCGCGGCTTTAACAATTCTTGTTCGGTTATTCCGACCTTTTTGTATTTATTGTAATATAGAAGTGTTTAACAGTAGTTAGTAAAAATATTTTAATAAAAAAATTTGTAATGAATGCATTATTAAATAACACGTTATAATGTATTTAAGTACATATGAAATAATATATTTGTGTAAATGTACATTTATTTTTAACCATTTTGTTTAAAAAATGTCAGTATATTTACGGTTTTTTTTTTATTATTAATTGGTCATTCATGTAGATATTTTATTAACTAGTTTTTAAAAAATTATTGCTAACATTACTTGAGCCAAGTATCTTAATATACATTTAGATAAACCTCTTAAGTACTTAAGGACACATAAAGACACACAGACGAATTGCTAAAACATTGTTTTTGTGTTCTGGGGGCCTGAAAACATGTATTTCCGGTGAAAACTAGATTTTGAAAAATCGATGTGAAAACAAATTTTTCATTCCCATATGTTCATTTAGAGTAAGATAAAGTAATAATTCATCTCTTTATTTTATAATTTGTGGAAACTAAAATCTGGAAATAATATTGATATATCAGCTGGGCGCGCTTCATTTTATAAACAGTGATTTGAGATTTTCAAAAAATCCTTCCTTCCCTATATACTCATATAGGGCAAGAGAAAGTAAAAATGTATCAACTATGACATACACAGTACTGGAACTAATGCCAGTTTCTAACATTTTTTTAAGGTACTGTGTCTCGATTATAGTGCGCCATCGATTCTAATTCACAGTGCAATTTCTCCAATCAATCCTGACGAAAAAATTTGTGCATTAGATTTGAGTTTTACAATAATTCTGGTCCTGTGAAACGTAGAAACTATATTCAAACTAGTGTATTTGCCTTTTGATTACGAAGGCTGTCCAGAAAGTAACAGACGTTTTGAAATAAAAAATAAACTAAGTAAAAAAACCAATTTTTATTACGTACATTTTGAAGGTTAACTCTTAAGTTATTTTTTTACGTAATCGCCAAGTAAATTAAGTCATTTATCGTAACGTGGTACAAGTTTTTCAATGCCCTCTTTGTAGTAATCTGCCGCCTGCGAGTTCAACCACTGGTTTAAACCGGCATGGAGTTCAGCGTCAGTGTCGAAGCGTTGCGTAGCGAGCCATGTCGTCATCGCTGGGAACAGATGGTAATCGCTCGGCGCCAAATCCGGGCTGTACAGCGAATGATTAAAAACTTCCCATCAAAAACCTTTCAAGAGCTCTTGAGTACGTTTGGCCATGTGTGGACGGTTGTTGTCATGGAAAATCAAAACTTTCCCTCTAAGTTTTTACCGACGCTTGTTTTGTATCGCGCGTCTTAATTTTCTGAGTGTTTCGCAATGCTTCTCTGAATTGATTGTTTGGCCTCGTTCAAGAAAATCAACGAAAATCACTCCATGAGAGTCCCAAAACACAGTAGCCATGAGTTTTCTTGCTGATAGCATCTGCAGACACTTTCTCGGTTTCTTGGGCTAATGAACACACCATCTGCCTCACTCGGCTTTCACTCATTATTCCTTTGCCGTACACGTCACAAATCTGGAGATAAATTTCAATCGGTTTGTAATTTTTCGCCAACAAAAATCGTATAACACCACGCACTTCACAACTGGCGGGATTTTAAATCACAGCACTCATTTTAAAATTCCACTGTATAAAAAGTACAATACGCCAGGCCAAAACGTCTGTTTGGATAGTACCCTTGACTACTACAAACATAGTACAAGCAAAACAGACGACACCAAATATATATGTAGTTTGGATAGTACCCTTGACTACTACAAACATAGTACAAGTAAAACAGGCCGGCCCGTGGTGTAGTGGTCAGCTCAACTGGCTACTATGCCGGGGTCCTGGGTTCGATTCCCGGTCAGATCTGGCATTTTTTCATCTATAAATCACCACATATCATTACCTACGCACAAGCCCAAGGCTTATGTAGGCATCATCACTCAATAAAAAAAAAAAACTACTACTACTAATGCAATATCTCACAGTAGTAGTGACGTAATGCATACCTCTCAGCTGCACATAGTTTGGGAACGGGCAGTACCATATTAGACTTATATGACCAAGATTGTAATGCTTTCAGATCCACTAGTTTCAGCAGTACCTACAAGCACTTCGGTGACAGTTCCACTGAGCAAATTAATTATTACCAGTGATCTGAAGACATACGTGAGTTGTATTGTGTATTGCTGTACAAAGTACAACTTACTAGCAACGTTTTCAAACATTCACATCTAGCTTGTTTACTAGCGCCAATCAGTCATGTGACCTTTTCTCCCCTACTTGCGCTAGTCAAGCAATGTTTCCAAATTTTCAAATCGAGCTATTTTACTAGTGCTAGTCTATTACATGACCTTTTCTCTCTTACTAGCGCTAGTAAAATCAAACATGTTCAAAGTCGCTAACTTGCTAGTGAATACTAGCGCTTTAAAACTAAACTAGTTGCTAGTTGTTCGTTCCCTAGACACTAGTACAAGCATTTAAAATATTCCGATACGGTTACGCTTGTAATCCTTAAATAATTAACATTGTGTTTTTTATAAATCAATTCAAAATATAATAACTAGCATTGGCTTTACAATTTAAAAACTAATGTTTTCGATTTACAGTGTTCCAGAGTTTTGCGGCAACACCTTCATTAACCCCGGATGATGATGTATTCAGACATTTGGCGTTAACTTATTCCCGGAATCATCCTACTATGCATCAGGGATTAGCTTGTAAAGCTGGAACACCTTCTTTCAGTCAAGGAATCACTAATGGAGCAGCGTGGTATCCACTTACAGGTTTGTCTGTTATTTATTTCTTTTATCAAGAAAAAATAAAATACAAATCTTATTTAACGTATTCCTAATTACTGCATACAATCTAGCTTGTATATGTGGGAATGAGTTATTATTATTACTAGTCGTAAAACTCCCAAAGTGGAAGACGCTAAGTAAAGATGGTTCAGTTTTGGGGTTTCTTGTTGTTCTTTTTATTTGGGCACCAGTTTTTCATTTCTTGCGAGAATTTAGCTTTTCTTTCTTCACTCCATTTTACTCCAGTTCTCGGAGCTTTTGTATATTATTTTATTATTATAATAATACTTTATTTTCAGAAAAAATACAATTTTTATTTAACACTTTATATTATTTTTTTACACATATCTGTTCCTATTACCACAATCATTCCAATAATCGAGGCGGTAGAAATTGACATATCCAACTATGGTAAAAATCCATGTGCCAGGGTATGTAAAAAAAACATTTCACAGATTTTTTAAACTATTTACCACAAAAAAATATGGCAAGGAAGGTCATCATTAAGTTTGTGTTTTACCTAGCATCACTTCCATGTTGTTCCTTTCGACATTAATTATCCATTTCTGCATTTCATTCTGTTCAGTTGTGTTTAGATTGCAGGTTATAAAATTTTGGAGCAAAGTGAGAGAATTATCGCTCGTAAAGCGCACTTTTCACTTTATCTGGAAGAATAAGGTGTTTGTTCCTTGTGTCGTACTTATGGGATCTATTTTGTAGGTTAGATTTACATTTCTTTAGTTAGATTTTTAAGTAATTTTCTCAAAATCTCCCTTATAAAGGAGTTGCCTGACGTTCATGACTTGAAATTCTGCAAAATGTTAGTCTTGACGGATAGTGAGGCGGTTTACTTCTTATAACTTTTAAAATTAGTTTCTGTACTGTAGTTACTTGAGTCACGAGTTTTCCTTCGGTTTTAATGAGGGGTAAAGGGGAGAAAGTATCAGTGCGCATGCGCAACTGCTTTGGTTTCAGTTCGCCACCACAACAACTTAAACTAAACTTAGAGAACATACAGTATATTGCGGAACCTTTTGTAGGTTAACTGTAGGAATATAACCGATTGTTAGCATAAACGGAAATGTCGGTTTCTTGAAAACGCCATCGAACTGTTCACAGCACTGAACGAAATCTAATACGCAATGTAATAAAATGCTGTGAAGTTGTAGCTGAACAAAAATATCTTTCCGTGCCTTTTAACAAACGCCGTGAGTGAGCGGCTAACTACTGTGGTGTTTCTTTTTCCACAATTCGAAATATAAAGCAGGATGTTAAAGACAAGGAAGAAAATAATTCTTCATCAACATTTTTTTTGACACCTGGTAAAAATAAGAAACGGTTATATCAATAAGAAAGTGATGCTGACATGTGAAATTTTATTACCGGTTTTGAAATAACGGCTAAAGTTTAGTTGGAAACTTTGTATGTAAAGAAAAATTTTAAAGGAAATGGGGTTTAAGTGGAAAAAAACACACTAGTCACAACAAAGTATATTAATTGAAAGGCAACATCTGGTTAACTAACGGTGCAATTGCACGGTAGTAAAATATAGTGTTTAACTATTGAGTTTGGCAGCACTGTCAGATTTCTCTTACCTTCCTTACAGCACATCCATACGCAAAAGGCATTCTTGTGACTCGCTATCCATACTAACGGGGGTTCATGTATTATATGAGGTGTGGCTATTAAATAATTAATTAATTAATAATTAATATTAAGACTGAGGTAAAAAGCTTTATTTTTATTTTCTACATAATCACGTATTGTCACCTTCAATACAGACTCCTTCTTTATCCCTACAACGCTCCATGCGAAATTTCCATTGTTGGAAACAGTGCTGAAAGTCATCTTCTGTCAGCTCCTTCAGGACACTTGCCGCTTTCTCTTTTACAGCTTCCACAGACGCAAATCTTGTCCCTTTTAATGCAGATTCCACCTTAGGGAACAGGTAGAAGATAATACTATAATACTAGTAATAAAAGAAGATAATAATAATAATAATAATAGACATGTGATGAATCGTGGTTTTTTACTTACGATCTGGAAACAAAGCGCCAATCCATGCAGTGGAAGAGCCAAACTTCACAGCGAGCCAAAAAAGCTCAAATGAGCAAGTCAAAATTTAAAGCAATGATAATTGTTTTTTTTTTATATCAATGGGATTGTGTACCTTCACTGGGTTCCTGAAGGTCAAACAATTAATCAATGTTACTACCTTGAAGTACTTTCTAAACTACGTCAAAGAGTAAGGAAAAAATGCCCTGAAATGTGGAAGGACAAATCATGGGTTCTCCACCAAGACAATGCACCAGCTCATTCCGCATTATCTGTCAAGCGGTTCCTAGCCAAGTACAGCATCTCAGTGTTAGAACATTGGCCTTATTCACCAGATCTTGCACCATGTGACTTCTGCCTGTTCCCTAATGTGAAATCTGCATTAAAAGGGATAAGATTTGGTTCTGTGAAAGCTGTAAAAGAGAAAGCAGTACGTGTCCTGAAGGAGCTGACAGAAGATGACTTCCAGGACTGTTTCTAACAATGGAAAATTTGCATGAAGCATTGTAGGGATAGAGAAGGAATTTATATTGAAGGTGACAAGTGTTTTTTTTTTTTTTTTTTTTTTTAACGTCCGACTGTTTTGAAAATTGCTGCTAATGCAGACGGTGAAGGATGAAATGAATTTTTTGTAACGTATGAAAAAATGCCATGCCCGAGTGGGATTCGAACCCAAGACCGCGTAAATGAGAGGCGAGCACGTTACCAACATCGCCAACGTAATACAACAAGTGATTATGTATAAAAAAATAAAAATTTTTACTTCAGTTTCGTTATTTAATAACCACACCTCGTGTATCCTAAATTTATAATTATAGTAGCTGCCCATCCTGGGTAAAATTTTGTTTTATTTCAATAATTGTTAAATTAAGGTTATAAATAAATCAAAGATAAAAATTTCTGATTCGGAAAAATCTTATCAAAATATATATTCCTAAACCACCAGAATATGGTAACAGTAAACACTTACCAATGTTTATAGCGCTTCAGTGTACCTCATAGACATCTTCAGTATCTGAAGACAAACTGTTACTGTATTTCTTGTGGTTTAAAAATGTATATTTCAATTTTAAATATTATAATACCTGCATTGGATGTTTGATAAATTATAGGTATATATTATATTTGGACACCTCCAATAGGTTTCAGCCATCTATCTCGTCCTAAACTTAAGGATCAAAAAATATTAGTTAAAGGTTTGAACACCCTTTCTTTAAAAAGGGAGTTTTTTTAATAATTAATCAGGTCCCAAAAGAACCTGGAATTAACATCACAATATTATTGTTTGTAGGTGGAATGCAGGATTTCAACTACGTTTGGTACGGCTGTATGGAAGTGACATTAGAATTATCTTGCTGTAAGTATCCATATGCTGCTGAATTACCAAAATTTTGGGAAGAAAACAGATTG
Source organism: Catonia carolina (assembly GCA_035578175.1). Taxonomy (NCBI): domain Eukaryota; kingdom Metazoa; phylum Arthropoda; class Insecta; order Hemiptera; family Achilidae; genus Catonia; species Catonia carolina. Next base: position 11,273,032 of record JAQMRL010000004.1, read on the forward strand.
GTAAGTTTACTCTAAAAAAATACTAATATTACAAAAATAATAAAACCTTGAGGTGTTTGTTTTTATACCTTGACTATTTTATAATGAATGCTAATCCAAACAGTGAATCGTGGTGAAAAAAAGGCCAGACTTGACTCGAAATTAATTTGTTCAGTCACGCAAGAGGTAAAAAACGAGTGGCTAACATAAATCAAAAAATTTTATTTACATATTTTCCCAGAACTGTAGTATCAGTTCTCATAAAGCTATACCTAAAAACTTAAGTGTGGAATACAATACACATTGTCGCCGATTGAGGTTGACGACACGTTGCAAAACCTTGCTTGTGAAGTTGGTAACTCTGAGAAGGGTCATTTTAGATGGCTGGAAGTATTGAGCCGGTGAGCGGAGCTCGAAGAGTTACCGGGTTCAGGCCTAGCTCTTCCTCAGCACTAGTTGAGTCCCCACTGCAGCGTGACAGTGGTGGCCACCAGAGCCCTGCAGTGTTGGTTTGGCCAATAGCATGGCTGTGGCGGTTCTTTTCGGCCCTGTGCTTATGTCTATCTTCACCATGGTGTCAGCAGGCACGCACAGGCTTCCTTCAGCTGATCGGTGCAGGAATGTAGCGTCCGCCACTGGTTACATTGACCTGGAATGGCTGTGTCTGGTCTCAGCTGGGCTGTTCATCTTCCTTGTTCTTCCCAGTTCAGGAGCTGGATGGCAAGTGTACCTCGGGCCAGTCCGGCCTCTTAAATTCCCTCTGGCAAGTCTAATTCATGGTTGAGAGGAGGAACTGCCTACTGCACATTGGTAGTGCTCCTCACAGCTGGTTCTGGGATCGTCTGCAGCGCTGATAATGGCAAGGCCGCCAGCGACAATACATAAATATCAACTGCTAACATAAATTTTTTCGGGTGATTGGGTCAGGGGCCTGAAAACTTATATTTCCGGTGAAAATTTTGATAAATACTTCTTCTCTACAATTATATACATATAGGGCAAGAGAAAATAAAAATATATTTTGTATTTTGTCATGTAATAACTTTTACTCTTATGTTTTTATCTGTTTAGCCTTTGGTCAAATTTCTGGCAGAAGCTCATCGTGGCGTACATGGTTTTGTTATGGATGAACAAGGTAATCCAGTGGAAAAGGCCTCTTTGAAAGTCAAGAACCGTAATGTTGGTTTCCAGACAACGAAATATGGAGAATTCTGGAGGATATTATTACCCGGTGTTTATATTTTAGAGGTTGGTAACACTTTTTTCCCACCTTACATTTTCTTTTTCTATTTATTTAAAGTTAATTTAAAGACTTTCTCTTGCCATTGTAAATACGTAACCCTTTTATTGCCAAGCGTTGCTGTGAGTGACGATCAATACTTACGCTAAAAGTGCTGAGCGATAATTCGTATTTCATTTACGGTAATACTAAAATACGTAATAAAGTAACTAATTGAATAATGAAGAGTCAGTTTATCAGTTAATACATTTATATATTACACAGTATCGATAAATCAACTTAGGTATACTGTACTGTTTTACCGTCGTGTTATAGTCTATTCCAGTTAAGTTGGCAGTGCCTACAAAATAAATTCCGATTCACAGGCGGTGCACGAAGGAACAGTCAAACCGCATTTTGATAAAGATCTACCCGTATGTAGAGGTAAAACTAGGAAGTAACTTTATAAGAAACTTTAAAAATGAAAATAATTAGCTAAATGAAATTTTTGTTGCTTCGTCCAGCGAATTGCTATTCGTGTTAACTCTGTTTCGCTTTTTAGTTGGAGATTTAACTTGACCAGTAATTTTCTTTTCCTTAACTATTCTGTAAACTGATCGTTCAGAGACGCTTACCATTGCTGAAGTTTTTGCTACAATTTCACTAATTGTTATATTAGCATGTTCAGTTTTAAAAGATTTCAAAGCATTTATAATTAATAGTTTTTGTTTAGAATTAATGCCTTGTTCGCGCTTGTTTCGTTTAACCGGAGAATCCATTATTATTGATTTAAGAGAATGTAACTACGAACTAATAGTACTACTTATTAAAATTAAAACAACAGAATAACAACAATTATTAGTATCATACGTTTAAAAATATCACAAACACTACCTATTATAATAAGAATTAACACGACTATGTAGTAGGTAATACACTATTCGAATGCAGAAGCAAAACTGATATAATTGCATGTATAGGCCTACGTAACTCAGCAGCCTACAAGTGAAACGGTTGTTGTGTTCAACACAAACAACCAATGAGCAGTTGCCGTCCCACATTCCACAGCAATGAATCTACTGACAACTTAACTGGAATGTACTATAGTTTGGTTATGTTTACTCTACGTACGTTCCGTTAGGTGTTAAATAATGTTGTTATAAGTGGTGATTTATGAAGTTTATTTGTTGGGTTTGTCTTACAGATGTGATTTTTTTATAATATTTAGTTTTTAATTTGTTTAATTTAAAACAGTTTTTATTGTGTTCTGAACTTATTTATAAAATTCTAAACGTGTCATAAATGAGTAGTTTTGCAAGTTACTTTTTGCTTTGTTCGTTTTTCTTACTTTTATGTTAGACTTTTAAACACAATTTTCTCCAGAATGTACCTACATAAAACCATTAAATATGTACATTGTGCTTTGAATTTCCAGATCTTTTATGTGAACTTATTGAAAATTAAATTAAACAATAACTATTAGCCTTTTTTTTTTGTTTGAAACTGAAATTTTTTTAATGATTTCTTCAGATTCCCAAATTTTGACTAGACCTTTGGTAGCGTGATAGAGTAAATGAAAATGTCATTACATTTGGGAATTCCCCAATTTATTCCTAAGAAAACAAATAAAAAAATTATTGAAATTGCTCAAACTGTTTGAGTTTTATGATAAATTTTTTAAAACACTACAATTCTTACGATTTCTGCTTGGCATTTTTTGCATAGGAAATGCAAATAGGCACAAAAAGACACTAAAAGGGTTAATCATGAGTAAACAATGTAAAATGAAAAACGTAATGTAATTCTAATCATGAGTAAATTAAGTTAGATGATAATCAACTTCTGTTCCACTTTAAAATACAGAAAATCACTTATCGACGCTAAAGAAAGCCCTGTAGAAAAAATGTTTGAAATAAAAGTTGTTAGTTTTTTTAATTTTCTACAACTTTTTTAATGAATATTTTTATCATAAAATGCATATTAACCCTTTTGCTGCCCATAACAGACAGGTGGAGTGTCAAATTTTTTACACTCAATCTGTTAGTTGCAGGGCTAAAATAAATAGTTCTGTTTCTTGTCACATGGTCAGCCAATTAAATGACTGAATCATTTAACAACAGAAGAGGTAGAGGTGTAAAAGACACTAATCAGAGTTATTTCCTCTGAAAGTAATGAATTTCATTATACAGCCAGACCCTGTGGTGAATGAAGTGAAGGTGTTATTTGCAGAGTGGAAGATATGTGCTTTTCAGAGGGCCCGGCATGCTGATAAGCATACTTTTCCACTCAGTGAGGAAGGCAATGGTAAACCACCTCACTCCTCGTTTTACTTAGTAAAACCTCTACAGGTTCAAACCAGCTTTTTGGCTGATGACCTAAACAACAACATAACCCTTTTGGTGCTTAGTGTCAATCTAATTGATGCTAGAATTTTACGCCATGAGTGAATTTTACGCATCGATCTAATCAACTTTTAGTTATGTGCATGTAGTTTCGTAGTTCGCCATCTTAATCATGCTAACGTTGTTTGGTTATCGTTGCGTTTTATTTTAATCACTATTCTTTACTACAGTACGTAAAATGAAAGATGAAGCCTGTATTTGGAACCACGTATCTCTCCAAGTAAGAAACAAAACTTTTTGGTACGGCTTGTTGTAAAGCTTGGTTTCTTGTAATTTTTTTTGTATAAATTATGAAATACGGAAATGTATTAAGCATTTTCTAGCGACTTAAACCTATATGTGCCCGTTTTTCAGTACATTTTTCACTTAGTCCATGTTTCAGAACATATAACACAATCAATTTTTAGAGGAAAAATACGGCATTTTAGAATAGTGTTCCTGCATGTTTTCTAATTAATTTTAGTTAAAATTCAACCTTTTAGTACAAAGGGTAAAGGTATTAGAGTGTTTTTGAAAAACAAATTTTTTTTAGTTCCTGATGGACATAATGAATTAGAACTAATGTTGTATCCCTTTAATTAATAAGGAAATGCTATTACACTACAAATAAATGTTATAAATGCAAGGGTTGTTTTCAGTTGCATGGGAAATGGGATTACAATGGGAAATATTACTACAAACATTGACTTACAGATTAGGAAAAAATTTCCTAAAACACTATGTTTGGAGTGTAGCGTTATACGGGAGTGAAACGTTGGTGATAGGGGCTGTAGAAAGGAAAAGGAGAGAAGCTTTTGAAATGTGGTGCTATAGGAAAATGTTAAAGATTAGGTGGGTGGACAAAATAAGTAATTTAGAGGTGGGTGGACAAAATAAGTAATTTAGAGGTTATTAGGCGAGTGGATGAAAAAAGAAGTATATGGAAGCATCTTACCAGAAGAAGGGATAGGCTAGTGAGGCATATCTTAAGACATCCAGGTACTGGTCTATCAATAATGGAGGGTAATATTGAGGGAGTGAATTGTAGGGCGAGGCAAAGGTTAGAATATATAAAGCAAATTATTAAAAAATATAGGTTGTTACAGGTATGTAGATATGAAACGACTTGCGCAATATAGAACTGCATGAAACCAGTCAAGAGACTAATGACAAAAAAAGGGAAATATTAAAAAACACTTGCATTAAAAATGTGTGTTCGGCAGTGAGTTGTTAATGTTTGTGTTACGCAGCAGAGGAATACTGTACAGTCTGGTTTTGAACTAAGTAGAAGTACCCACCAGAGAATCTTTCATGTTTATGTAGGAGTAATGTTTGGCTCATGTTTGACATGACACAGAGTGTACAATACGACTACACTTCACTGTGTGTTTAATCTGAAAACAGTTTGTTACTATCTCTTGTAGTTTCTGACGTCTGGATGTGACTAACATGCATATTTACCTATCCTTTTCTGGACACCCCTCGGCCAGCTACGCCCATTCCGAAGGAATTTAAGCAGCCTAGTGGCTCCGAAGCGCTACCTAGGAACCCACAACCCCTGAGAGGCCAACCCAAATGAGTGGGTGCGGTCACTCCCCTCAGTACTCGTGTAAACGTTGGACGAGTCACCGTCAAGCTCATTACGCAGCTAACGCTTTGCACGTGGCTCTACCACACATGGATATTCTGCGCACAACCATGTACTACGAATAGCACACGGAGGTGCTACAGCCAGCGCCCGTTACCTCAAAGCGGTTGAGGATTGGGTAGCTAAACTGCAGTTCTATGAGCATGCTCTGTGTGGTCTGGGGCATGCCCCCAGATGTGACTGACATAGAGAAACAATTGATAGAATTGAAATTGCCACCAATAATCTTGAAGTTTATTTATATAGACCAATATTAATGTTTCAGGTGTACGCAGATGGATTCACACCAAGAGAAGTTGATTTCATGGTAATCGAAGAACACCCGACATTATTAAACATCACCTTACATCCACCAAAGGTAGGCGTAGTGAATAAGTCAAGCCGTCGTCCATGGCAACCACCATGGTTGTCAGAAAACCGACGGCTTCGTCCAGAGGTGGTGGAAGTAATCGGGGGTGCTGGTGAACGGGGTGACCGCCCTTACGCTTACTATCCTGTCGGAGATTCTTCCGCTTGTAATTTACTAACTACATCCGAATTCGGATACAAACTTTTACTCTTATTTATTTTGTTATTTTATTTACAATCTTTTACCGTATTATGACAAACTCTTACGTAATTCATTTTTTAGTGGTAGAAGGTTCATTAATTATGTACACATTACTAACAGATTTCATAAATTTTTTTATCTTCACTAACATTTAATACCAACTATGTAAAAACAATACTATGCTGTATTTTTAATTCTATCCTTATGTAAACAAAACTTATCAATAAATATATTAAGGTTGTCAAATGGGCTGTATGCGAGCGGGCATTGTTATGCTGTAAAAATACATCCAAAGTCAAAGGTCCTTTTCGTTTACTCCTGATTGCAGTACGTAGTTGATTTTTAATCAAATCTGAATTTGAAATACCGGTTACTGTTACTCCCCTTTCCATGTAATGTTCCGTATTTGGAATCGTTTTACATCCCAGAAAGAGAAGGTTTGCATGAGTTTTCCTGCTGATGGTAAGTGCAAACTTTTTTTTGTTTCGGTAATGAGCTGTGAAGCCATTCCATATTTGATCTTTTTGTTTCTGGATGGTGATAGTGAATCGCCATATTGCACCGCCATCCTGCGATGAATTTCAATTGGTGTGACATTTCACTATTCAGAAATCAAATCACGGATCGTTTCTCTTTTGCGGTGAATGTTGATAGTGGGGTAGCCATCTGATAGTGATTTTGCTGGCCTTCTCTTCATTTTAGGATCACTCTGGTGGTCAATTGGTAATGTTTATCAGCTCAAGAAACACTGCTGGCGCGTAATGAAACAATCATACAGCTATTCGGAATTTTATTACACTTTTTAAGTTTTACCTTTGACCCTCGTAGACATGGGTGTACCCAGTGAGGGGCACGGTGGGCAGCTGCCCCCTGGAAGCAAAACAAATAATAATTAAATGTTTATAAAGTGAATAATCGGTTGTTTAGAATACTGAAATTGTGTGAAAATGGAGAAGTATCTAGAGGTCTAATATACAATACAACCTAAACGACCATTGCTTGCCTCCACCCTAGTTTTGATTCTGGGTACACCCTTGGTTGTAGATACAGTTTATTATTATCAGTATGACTGTTGTTGTGATTTAGATCATCAGCCGAAAGGCTGGTTTGAACCTCTAGAGGTTTTACTAAATAAAATGAGGAGTGAGGTGGTTTTACCATTTTGTTCCTCATTAATTTGAAAAAGTATGCTTATCAGCATCCCAGGCACTCTGAAAAACACATCTTTTCCACCCTGCAATTGACAATTTCACTTCATTCACCACAGGGTTTGGCTGTATAGTGAAATTCATTACTTTCAGAGGAGATAACTTATGATTATTATCTTTAACTCTACCTCTTCTGTTCTTAAATACTTCAATCATTTGGTGACCATGTGATAAGAAACTGAATTATTATTTTTGTAGCCCTGGAATTAACAGATTGAGTGTAAATTATTTAACACTCCCACCTGTCTGTTATGTGCAAAACAGTATTATTGTTTATGCGTTTTTTTTTTTAATTTTAACTTAAAAATTACTGGAATAAATTGGGGGTTTTGGTTTCAAAGTATTATTATAGTGAAAATATTCTGTAAAGGGAAAAAGTGACGTCACAGTGCCTTGGGCCAGTCTAAGCTGGTGGGATTAGTGTGTATGGAAAAGTCCATTTAATAAGGAGAGGGGTGTGTGTGAGTAGTGCGTTTACAACTTGACAATTTTGTAGTTGAGTTCTAACCTTAGCGTATTGAAGTGATTAATTAGTTATAGTTAGTTAGTGATTAGCTAGTTATTGAAGTGAAGTGTTATTTTACACAAATGTTATAATCTATCTTTGTTGTTCTATCTCATGTATTTATTTTGATCGTTTACTATATTGCTATTTATCGGATTTTAATTTCTAATGTAGTGTCTTATATTATTCAAAGCTGTTTACTTTTTCGTTGACTCAGTTCAGTTCTGAGTTCTTATAAAATGAGTGAAAATAAAGGAAAAAATAAAGTCAACAAAAAAGGTCAAGTTTTGCATAGTCAAAGTCGTGAAATTATTAATAATGTGATAACGTTTTTTGAGCGGGAAGTAAAAGAGGGACCTGATGTATCATTGAATGATGGAAGGTGTGCCATTATGGAACGCGTCTTACAGGCAACAGAGATTTTAAAAAATACTTTTTTTCACTTTGTTATTTATTTCCGATTGCATAAATGTCAATAAATTAAGTTAACTGTAAGTCTGGTTTTCATTTCTAATAATAGTAGCTAATAATATTCAGGCAGAGTAGTAGCGTTCAAGCTGCCGTTGTTATGCGGTTCGGCTAGTATTACATGTGATTTGGAGTAGAAGGGGATTTCCTTTCTCACTTTTTCATGACTATACTGTTTTGAAAAATTAAGCAAAACATGGTCTCCAATGTGAGGTAAGTTTTTGAACATGTAGTATTTGGACGGTTGTATTGTGAGAGAAGCATTAGCAGGAGAATTGTGCGATCCTTTTCTATTTAAAGGCACAAAGTGCTTGAGTGGTTGATACAGTGACATGTCCTTTACTTGTTGATGTTGCCAATTTGTGAATTATTTTTTAAATTAACCTCAAATATACTGCACTATAATAAATGATTATCGATGCTTTTGTTTACATAAGGATGGAAACTAACTTTAATAGAAACTAATAGTATGGTTAATAGTAGCGTTGTTTATAAAATTTTAATTTGTAAAGAAATTTTTGTTGAAAACAATATTACATCGAATCCGAGCCTATTTTGTTCAGAACGATAATGGTGTTTTTAATAAATGAAAATATTTTTTTATAAAAATTATTTATAAATTTTTGTTTATTTTAAAAGAACTTTTTTTAATTACAGAAAGGTATTGAAAATATATAGGTAAATGTATGGGTATTTAAGATTGATGTATATAGATTTAGTAATTTTTTAGGTGAATCCATTCAAAATGGTTGTACAGTTACTAGTGTATATTATAGAAAGATGGGCGGGAAGATTAGCACTTAAGTTCAGTAAAATAAACAAAATGTGTTTACTTTTAAATAAATAATCTTTAAAAATAGTTTACTACAGTAAAACCTTCCATAACCAAAATACACAGGGAGCCAACCCATTTTGGATAGAGGCAAGACCCTGTTTAGATTCCAGATGGATAAAAAAAATCATAAAATTTTGTACAGTACAAACTATTTTGTACAAAACCGTGTTCATGTAAACAAATGTAAATAGTTGTAAGCATATATAGTATATTTCTTTCCAAAAATGTCTTAACAATTATTTTGGTGTTTCTTTCCGTATATTTTTCTTATAGGATGATTTCTAATCTTTCAAAAATAAGTACATTTATTGGATAAACAAATCTTAATAAAACAAGATTCAAATGAAAATGTAAAAAAATTGTTTAAACTAAAAGATAAGAAAACCCGGTAGAAGAAAACTAGCAAAAGTTCCAAACGTTCCATTTAAAACAGCAAGTTAACATCAATGCATTGTCTTTCTGTTGATGTAAAATAAAGTTTTAATTTTATATTTCCTTTATTCGTTGTTAGGTAAAAGTTGATTCACCAGCTTAGATATTTCAAATTAATAAGGCCGCATTGTTGAGTTGGTAACGTGCTCGCCTCTCATCATGCGATCGTGGGTTCGAATCCCACTCAGGCACAGCACATTTTCAGACATTACAAATTTTCATTTTATCCTCTATTGTAAATAAATAAATAAAAAGATTCAAAATTATAAAAGGACTTTTTTTAACAAAAAAAACAATGTTAACAGTCAAAACTGCTGAATATAGAACACTGAAAATCCTCAGCCATTACACACACATGAAATTGGTGTTTGGTGTGCAATCTGTCAGCATTGTGTAATAGGGTCTTTATTTTTTGACAAATCTTATTAAAATTTATAGATTTACATAAATAAGATAATCGGTTCTAACAGGTTAACGCATCTTGCCATTCATGTCAATAAAAATGAGTTGTGTCCTTTTGTGAAACACTGTGTACTTATATCTACTACATCACCAGTGTTGTCCTCTTTGGTGGTAGTGCTGTCCTCTGATTCTATCACCAAATCAATTACATTGTTAATTGTATATTTGAGTTTTTCTGAATTTACCAAATTGGTGACTTCATTCTGGGCAACACTTTTACAAATTTGGTATTCCTGTAAGATTTCTTATAGGTTTTCTTCTAATTCTTGTGAAATGAAAGAAAATTAATGGAGAGGGAATGAGAATAATGTAGTCTTGTTTATTCCATTTAGAACAGACCATATGTTTGTGTATTGGATAAACAAATCCTTTGTTTTTTATTTGGGAGGTCTTACTGTATTTATATATTTTAGTCTCAAAGAGGTTATTGAGGGATTGTAAATAGAATTAAGATTATGCTATGAAAATAACAAACTGTTTAACATGTTGAGGCCGATGACACCTATAGGTCTCAAATTGAGTCGCTTCTCGTGGCTGAATGACGCCAATATGCGTCACAACCTATTACATTTTCTATAGCTTTTGTTCAATTGATAGCACATTGGCAGTGTTAGTAAATTTTTTTTTGGTTTTATGTCTTGACTTGTTTTGCAATTTCTGCAAATGCAGACAGTGGAGAATGATGATATATGAAATGAGCGATGAAAAAATGCTAGACCTGACCAGGAATCGAACCTAGGACTCCCAACGTAGTAAATGCTGTTCAGGCATTTCCTGAATCCCTGAACAACATTTACTAACACTGCCTATGTGCTGGCGATTAAAAAAAAGCTATGGACACGTAGTAGGTTGTATGACGCATCAGTTGGCCCTGGAAACAAACTTGATTTGCCGCCTTGAGGTGTCAATCGACATCAACGTGTTAATATGACAACAATTTTTTGTTTACTCTCCCAAGCCAAAATTACCAAACTGTATAAATGTTTAATATATATTATGTTTAAAAATTACAGCATTTTTGCCATAGAGAATTGGTATCAAAGAATCGACTTTTTACCATTGATTCTCGATACCGATTATTCTTTCAAGTGTCGGTGGTATCAAGAATAGATACATTCGTAGTTCCCACATTTGATTTGATGTGTGATATAATTTTCTATTGTATACTACTATTATTATGAGCCAAAACATTAATATAAATTATTGTTATTAATTTTATAATATACAGGATGTTCATTTAATAATGTTTCATGTTTGTTAAATTATTGTGGAAGTTATAACCAATTGGGTAAAAACTTGTCAAGTTAAATTTTTAATGTTCTTGTCGGATCCCGTTGTAGTAATGAACTTTAATCCTAAAGGCTTCGGCTGTTCCATATTGTTCCACTTCTAATACACAGCAGTCGTATTACATTCCTTTCCCATGATGTCACACACACACATTAATATAGTTAAATTTTATTTATGAAAAACCGTTTGTAAAGCATAATTTTATCTTCATGTATGTATATTTCACAATTCTGTAGGTTGCTGGAGAATGACATGAAGGTGAGATCTTTGGGAACACTATAGGTATAGTCACTTGAATCACGAGTTTTCCCTTATTTGCAACGAGGGGTAAAGTGGGAAAGCATCAGTGCGCATGCGCGACTGCTTTAATTTTAGTATGACAAACATAACAACTTATACTATACCCAGAGCATATACAGTATATCGCGGAACCTTTTGTAGGTTAACTCTATGAATGTAACTTACTGTTTGTTACCGTAAACACAAATGTCGGTTTCTCGAAAACATGGTTGAACTATTCACAGTGCTGAACGCAATCTAATAAAATGTTGTGAAGTTGAAGCTAAACAAAAATGCCTATTCGTACCTCTTAACAAAAGCCATAAGCGAGCGGCTAACTACTGTGATGTTTCTCTTTCCACAATTCAAAAAATAAAGAAGGAAATTAAGAAGCTATTCTTTAACAGTTTTGTTGACACCTGGTAAAAAAAGAAAAAGGTTAGGTAGATACTAAAGAGACTGATAATGAAAACGCTGATGACAGCAAAAGTAAAGAAGGCGATTCATTCTGAATTACAGTAAATTAACATTTCTAGTCACGTAATTAAGCTATAGGCAATATTACAGGTCACATTTATTTCTTATAAGGTTTATGAAGAAAACATTTTCTCGGAAAAACCACAGCTTACAAAATGTATCTAGAAACTGCATGGTAGTGAAATGTACGAGTAGTGTCTCACTGTTGAGATTGGCAGCACTGCAAATATTTCCCTTCCGTTCCTCACACCCCATCCATACGCAAAAGGCAATCTCATGACTTCAGTATTTATAGTATTTTGTCGTGTGGCACTCCCTTCCCCCTTTGCTATAACAAAAATTCGACCCTAACCGTTTGCAGCCAAAGCAAATTCTTTTAGAAAAACGTGACAGCTTTCACACAAACTTAAAAACGTGTTGGTATGTTGACTTATGGACAGCCTGCATGCGATATCTGTGTGCATAAACAATTTTCAACACTCTACCCTACCCTTCACACTAAAATGATAATAAAATATTTCCATTTCAATGTATTCTATTTCTGTAAATGCTGTTAGTTGGGTTGAAGAATTCTCTACAAAATAAATACAATAATGACTGGTTTCAGACATATATCGACGACACTGCAACAAGTTTTATTGCGTACTGCAATACCCATTTCTATTACCACTGAAGTGAATGAACAAGCTTTTATTTGATGTATCATTTAAAATATTTCTTTTGGTAGTTTATGAAACAAGAGTTCTTCTACCACAAAAAACTAATTTCATGGCGCGCACTGTAGCATACTTGTGATAATATTGAGGGAGTGAATTGTAGGGGGAGGCAAAGGTTAAGATATTTAAAGCAAATTACAAAAGATGTAGGGTTTTACAGGTATGTAGATATGAAACGACTTGGAGAAATGCATTAAACCAGTCGAGAGACTGATAACAAAAAAATAAAACTTAAGCTCCAAAATAAGAAAATAAAAGAAGTAAAACTTTCATGATTATCATAGTCCTAATTTAACTGAAATAAAAAGTAATAATATTTATTTATAAAATATATTTTCGGTGTCTCGTGTCGTAAATGAAACCCCTTGACTATCAATATTTCTAAATTAATAAAACATGAACATTTTTTAAATTAATATCTTGTATAAGTAGATTAGAATAGAAAAATTCATCGTATTTATTATGTATATAAAATTAGCTTGTAAAAAAATGACACTAGTTTTTGAAAATATTAATTGTAGTGTAATTTTTAGGGAAATTTATCATGTATATGTTGGTATCACTGGGGTTTTTTTTTAATTTTGTGTATGGAAAATGAGATTTATCATTTCTCAATTTTTGTAAATATTTGTTAGAGAAATTAAGTAATAATATATTTTTATTTATTTGAAAAATTTTATGGGGGTTTTTTGGACTGTCTCCTGATTTGAGTTATCGATTATCGATGTAATAATAAAATGTGAATCATAAGGACAATTGTACAGATTTAACAGGAACTTCATCAGATAATTTAAATCGGTAAAAATGTTTTTGTAATTTGAATTATAAGAGTACCCAGTAGATTTAAAAATGAACAATATGAAAGAATGCCTTTCATACAAAAAACATATATAAACAAAATTTTGACTGAAAGTACCTGAATTTACTTTTGTTTAAATTATTTTTTTAAATTTTATTTAGTATCATATTATATGCCAAAAACAAATTAATATAAAATTTAAAAAAAATTAAAATTAAGGTCATTCCATGTCAAATCAACATCATCTATTTAAACATACTGTGTCAAATTTTAATGACATTTGCTGCAGTTATTCTCCGTACAAGGTAAAAAAAATTCAAAATTCATAACCATTGTAAATAAAACCCATTACAAATGCTCGAAAATTCCACCTCTTCCTCTGTAACTATTATTTTAAATTAGGAAAAATGTTTCAGCAATTTCAAAATGCGTTAAGTGGTAGGATGTTTTGGATTTTTTTTAAATTTATGTAGTGGTATTTTCAAAACAAGTTGAACAAATACATTAATAAGATGTTTTGTAGTTTATTTAGAGTTGCATCAACTGGGAATCAAACCCAAAACCCGGGACCTCCGTGTGGTTGGCTAGTGCACCACCACAACACTACAGAGATGGCCAGTAATGATAAGATTATACCTTAGTATAAGTATATATTATTATACCTTAAATAATGTACATTATATTTTCAAATACATGTCAAAATTTCAGGCAGAGGGATTGAGAAGGATATGAACAGAACGCACCTGTCTTTCATGTGCAAATATTTATTACATGGTAAATACAACTAGGTGGTTGTTTAAATTTTTTTCATTGACGTTTTTTTATAAAATGTTCACCTTTATATGTCTTCCTAACTTTTCTTATAAAATGAACTTATTATATTTTCAGTCTCACTGCTGAGTAGGTGAAACTAATTATAACCTCTTTGGTGAAAGTATAAGCCTTCCATCATGTACCAGATGCATGAATTCAGATGTTTCATTTTTTTTTTTTAATTGCGTCTTGGGTATTCCTGAAGGAGTATAGGATTTGTCAAGAAGTTATAACACCTGAAATACATAATTATTTCAATCACACACTGATCTACTTACAACTGTTTAGAAAGAAATTCTTGTACACAATATAAAGTTTCACCAATCAAGTAATTTTTCTAATTTTTTTAACAGGAATGCAAATTATCACATTTTAAAAATTGGGGTAATTTATTAATGTATCTTCTCTCTGCGTTAATAGGTTTTTGTTCAAACAATTTAGTGTTGTGGATAGCCACTTAATAATCATTTCTGTTTCTTGTGTTATGATAGCGGACATTGAAATTTTGCATAAAAGTATTTTGCCAGTACGAAAACTGGAATTTAATCTGCATGAAAGCTAACTCTGTTGCAAATTTCATAGAAATCTAAGATGGTAAAATGAAATTTTTATTAAAAAAGTGTTGATTTGACATTAGACAACCTTAAGTTGAGTGTTATCTGTTTAATTATGAATATTAAGATGTTAGATTTTATTGCAGTGTGTTTTTGTTCTAATCATTATCTTTTAGATTTTGTAATTGTTATAATAATTATTTTTGTATAATATCACCAGGAAATCAAAAAGTTCAACTCTAAATTTTTGATCAGATGATTTTTTTATGATACGCCAATAATTTTCAATGAGTTGTCATATTCTATAACCACTACAAGCTATAAAGTGATTTTGTGAGAATTTTTTGTTTGTATTAGATTAAAATATGAGGGCTATTCAGAAAGTAGGGAACGTTTTGTAAATAAACAAAAACTATGTAAAAGAAAAATTTTTTATTATATGCATCTGAAAGAGTGACTAAAATACTACTTTTCTACATAGTCACGAAGCAAATTGAGGCACTTGTCATAGCCGTGGACAAGCTTCAAAATTCCTTCGTCATAGAAATCCGCCGCCTGCGACCGCAGCCACTCAGTGATGCGCGCCCGGAGTTCCTCGTCGTCGTCGAAGCGCTGTGTTGCCTGCCAGTTCTTCATTCTTGGAAACAAGTGAAAATCACTCAGTGCAAGATCAGGACTATAGGGTGGATGAGGGAAAACCTCCCATTTGAATGAATCAAGGAGTTCTTTGTGCGGTTTGCCGTGTGAGGTCGGGCATTGTCATGAAGAAACAAAATTTTTGACGACAACTTTCCTCGGTGCTTGTTTTGAACTGCTCTCCTAAGGTTGCGCAATGTTTGACAGTCTTCATTCTTGTTTCCAAGAATGAAGAACTGGCTAGTAACACAGCGCTTTGACGACGACGACGACGAACTCCGGGCGCGCGTCACTGAGTGGCTGCAGTCGCAGGCGGTGGATTTCTATGACGAAGGAATTTTGAAGCTTGTCCACCGCTATGACAAGTGCTCAATTTGCTTGGTGACTATGTAGAAAAGTAGTATTTTAGTCACTCTTTCAGATGTATATAATAAAAAATTTTTCTTTTACATAGTTTTTGTTTATTTACAAAACGTTCCCTACTTTCTGAATAGCCCTCGTATACCACTATAATAAGGTTGAAAATTGAAAATAATGATTTTATTGAATCATGTAGTCTGGAAATTAAGTTAATTTTTTGTAATCTTTGTAATGGACAGTATGATTCAAAACTACCGGTACTGATTTTATATAAAATATACAAATGGCGCTACCTGTGTCTTGTCGATGGAACTACATTATTTAGCTCTTTCTTTAGACACTATAAACTTTTCAATGCAATAACTTGATTAAGTAGCTTACATACAGTATTCATTTGAATTGTGCATATCTGTTTTGTCATGTCACATTTTTATTGAAATAGAACAAAGTGCTCCCATTAAATTTTGTTTGAACCCTTCGCAGACCCTTAAAGGATATATCCACCAAAAGTGTTTCCCAGAGGTCATTTTTGCAGACATATCCACATTGTTGTTGTTAAGATCATTAGTCAAAAGGTTGGTTTGAACCTCTATAGAGTTTTTACTAAGTAAAATGAGGAGTAAGTTGGTTTACCATTGATTTCCTCACCAAGTAGAAAAATATGCTTATAAGCATGCCAGGCCCTCGAAAAGCATCTACTTTCCACCCTGCTAATGACACCTTCACTTCATTCACCATTGAGTCTGGCTGTATAATGAAATTCATTACTCTCAGAGGAGATAACTCTGATTAGTGTCTTTTACACCTCTACCTCTTCTGTTCTTAAATGCTTCAGTCATAATTGGCTGACCATGTGTTAAGAAACAGAATTTTTTGTAGGCCTGAAATTAGCAGATTGAGTGCAAATAATTTAACACTCCACCTGCCTGTTAAAAAAAGTTAAATATTAAGGTCATAATACATGTGGATGACCTTGAGAATTATTACCATATAGATATTTGGGATAATAGCGATGTATTAATTTTTCAAGTTATCTTATCTATCTCACCTCAAGAATTTTTTTCTTTGCATAAAAACGACTTTATTTTGAGTTCTTATGGGCACAGGGTTGATTAATTGACCTATTGACCTCGGACACTATTTTTTTTCACCTCAAAACTCCATATTAGGCAAAATAAAAATCCTTTGTGAGGGAAATTTTTCCTTTCTTAACCGGAAAGGTATGAAAGTACCCTTGTATAGGATACAAGTTTTTTTTACCGGTTTATCATAATGCATAAGTGTTGGGTTTGTGTGTGAGTAAAAATTCCTGGCTTGACTGGGAATCAAAATCAGTATCGGTAATGTAGAAGTAAATTCCACTAAAATTATGAAATTTAATAATTTTTTACCAGAATTTGGTAGTAAATTTCATGGAATTTTTTCTATAATTTTTTTTGAAGAAACCAAAAATTAAAGTTAGATTTAAAATTTAATTTGACTAGAGATAAGTTTTTAATTTCCTGGTGTACATTACTATATTTTGATGTGTGAATGGTTAAATTTAGACAAATAATAAATGTTCTAGCTTAGCAAATATAGTTACCATTTAGATTGAAATTAGCGAATTAATGACAAATTAAGCTTAATATATTTATTTTGTTAACGACGTAAATTAACGATTAATACCATCATCGTACCTGCCATTAATTAATTTTATTATAAGTACCGTAGTGTTGGTAGTCATTTGTTAAAACTCTTCCCTTTGCATTATTAATTAATATATTGAGATTAAAAATTTAGGTCTTATTGAATTCAAATAAATAAAATTTAATTGTACAGTGAAGTGTTGATTGTCTGTGATAATTCAGGTTTGGATACAACATGAGTAATTAAAATATTTTTGTCGATTCAACATCCTTATCAGGCTTTCCATCCCCAAATTGTTCTATATATATTTTGTTTTTATGTGAGGATTTACAGCCCCAGCCGTATCTCACTTCCTAAGCACCACCTCTCTTAATCTTGTCATTCCCCATAGAAGAGCCGCCACAAAGACATTACCTCGTGCATGCCATCCAACCATATCACTTCTGGCCTACCCCTCCTTCTTCTACCAGCTGGCATCCACTCCCATATCCTCTTTGGCCACCTACCATTCTCCATCTTCTGCAGATGGCCAGACCATTTTAATTGCTTCTAGTATATGGTATCCATCATATTTCCTTGAATGCCAATTCTTTTCCTAATT
Organism: Catonia carolina; assembly: GCA_035578175.1. Taxonomy (NCBI): domain Eukaryota; kingdom Metazoa; phylum Arthropoda; class Insecta; order Hemiptera; family Achilidae; genus Catonia; species Catonia carolina. Next base: position 11,290,873 of record JAQMRL010000004.1, read on the forward strand.
TTGGAATTTGATTGATGGGCAACACACCACTGCTCCTCCTCCAGAAATCCATCTCCACCACTTTTAGGTAATCCTTCTGTCTCTTTGTCAATTCCTCATTTAATTCCAAACCACACATTTTGTGACTTGTTGTGTCGGCTGAAAGGCTGGTTTGAACCTCTAGAGGCTTTACTAAGTAAAACGAGGAATGAGGTGGTTTAACATTGACTTCCTCACTGAGTGGAAAATTATGCATATCAGTATGCCAGGCCCTCTGAAAAGTAACTACTTTCCTCCCTGCAAGTGACACCTCACTTCATTCACCATAGGGTGGTCTGGCTTTGTAATGAAACTCATTATTTTCAGAGGAGATATCTTTGATTAGTGTCATTTACCCTTCTACCTCTTCTTTTCTTAAATCCTTTAGTCTTTTGATTGGGTGAACATGTGATAAGAAACACAACTATTTATTGTAGTGCTGGAAAACTAGCAGATTGAGTGCAAATAATTTGACATTCCACTTACCTGTTATGGGCAAATTTTACGATGTAATAAAAATAATTTGTCAATGTTTTTTAATTATGGGCGTTACACAGCTTCGGCTCTAGGGGTAGGCGACCGGTGCCGCCACCTAGGGCGGCAAATTTTAATGTGTTATTTTAAAAGTATTTAAGAGAGTATGGTTAATTGAACCCCAACCATCAAAGTACACCGGTAACCACTGTCTGGCATTCAAATCCGTATAAAAGTAACTACCTTTACTAGGATTTGAACCAGGAACCTTCGCCTCCGAAAATCAACTGTTAAACAGCTGATTTTGGCGACGACTTTACCTCTAGACCAAAGTCGTCACCAAAATCAGCTGTTTAACTTTTGATTTTCGGCGAAGTGACTTTTGATTTTGGAGGCGAAGGTTCCTGGTTCAAATCCTAGTAAAGGTAGTTACTTTTATACGGATTTGAATGCTAGACAGTGGTTACCGGTGTACTTTGATGGTTGGGGTTCAATTAACCATACTCTCTCAGGAATGGTCGGCCTGGGTATGTACAAGACTACACCTCATTTACACGTCATACACATCATCCTCATCTCATTGAGTCATGGGGTTGCTTATTGTTCTAAATTGAACAGATTGCAACATACACAAATTAGGAATTAAAAAAAAAATAAAATTTTAAATTTTGGTTAATGTTGTTTGGTATTAATAAGTAGGCTCTATGATCTCCATAGACGCGCACACCTATATAACTTTGTACATATATATACTCAGATTCGTATAACAATAAATTACCCATATGTTTGAAGGGGGTTCTATCTATTTTTGTGCGGATTAATTTAATGGTTGATGAGTGGGTGGAGGGGGCAGCACTTGTGAATTTCGCTTGGGGCGGCAAAAGTACTCTAGGGCCACAGGAAATCAGCACCTTACTGTATTTAAAATTGAGATAAAAATCTTAAATATTTTAATATGAAATATTATTAAACTTAAATAAATAAAATTAAATTTTTATAAAGCGTATATTCCCTTAATATTACTATAATGAAATAAAAACGAATCAAATAATTTAGTATTTTTGTTTTTTATTGTACTACAAGACAAAACAAAACAAAAAAGACCAAAATATTTGTCTGATTTTTTTATACTAATTTTTATTAGATTTATTATTGAACTTAATTATATAATAAAAAAATGTGTAGGTTGTTTATGTGAATATGTGTATAGTTTAAGTAGTTTGGTAGGCTTTTGATAATCTGACACTTATGGGATCAAGCGCCTGTTAGGATTACAAAGATAATTAGATTACCTAAAGGGTGTATTGTTATAATTGAAGTCACAGAAATGCAAACCTTCGTGTGATTGCAGGGATATCAGATTTATAACTTCGCCTAATTTATTAGTTTTTTTTACTTTCTCTTGCCTATATGAATATATAGGAAGGAAAGTATTGTTTTCATGTCGATTTTTCGAAATCGAGTTTTCACCGGATCTATACGTTTTCAGACCCCCTGAACCCAAAAAACATGTTTTTAGCGATTGGTCTGTGTGTGTGTGTGTGAACAGAATATCTCAAGAACGGAACATCGTACGAACTTGAAACTTGAAACTTAAGTTACATACCACTACCGGACGCGACACGAACATTTTCATCAAAATCGGTCAACCGGAAGTAGTAGTTTATTCGTGTAATTTTTCACTTTTTTGCAATTTTCTCAAAAACTGGTCCTACGATTTTTTTTAAAATCGCCTATTTTACTCAATTTTTTATTCTCTACAAGATAGGGTAGGCGCCATGTTTGCTGAAATTCTCGGTGAGGCTGTTTTCACGTAAAAACGTTGTTTTTTTAAGATTACGGCTTTAATATAAATTTCAGCGCAAAAACTTATATAATAAAAGTTGTAGAGAATTTAAAAACCTACAACTTTTGTTTCAAACATTTTTTTGTATAACGCTTAGTTTAGCGGTAATTTGCGATTTTCTGTTTTTTTTCTCACGAAAACGTGAGAAAAATCGATTTTTTTAACATTTCGGTCTTAGTATGCATTTTACGACAAAAGTGTATATAATAAAAGTTATAGAAAATTAAAAGATCTACAACTTTTGCTTAGAGCATTTTTCTCTACAGAGCCTAGTTTAGCGTGAAAGCGTGATTTTCCGTATTTTTAAGCCAAACTGAGTTCGATTGTCATTTTGCGTCATTCACTCGTGATTAAAATAAGGTTATGTTTTTGAGGTTAGTTTTTGTTTATTTCTAATATTTTATTAATAATGTTAGGTTTATTATTAATCATTTGCATTGGCAAGAGAAAGTTGTGTGAGTGTTTCACACCAGATTTTTTTTACTGTATCCATGAGATTGCAGAAAGGGAGTGTAGGACATGTAATATAAAATTGATAATCATTTATATATTAACCCTTTCAGTGCTAGGCCTTGTAGTGGATAACTGTTAAAAAATGCCAGGTCAAAAAACAAGCTAATGACATTTAAAAATTTATAACATTAATGACATTTAATTCTTTTTAAAAATTAATTTCATCAGAACTAATGATGTTATTAGCTTAATTCTTTTACAAAAATTTGCAGAAAACCTTACTCTATAAATAGCACTGTTTTACCGAATTTATTCGTTAATAATTTATTTTTATTTACTGAAATATCTTCATTAACTTACCAGAATTTGATGTTCATGTACCGTATTCCTCGATTCTAAGACGTGCCTTTATTCACAATTTGATACCTCGAAAATAAGGTGCGTGTTACCTTCGAGGGTGTCTTGCAATCACATTCACTTATTATATTTGAACCAGTATATTAGCACTCTGAACTACATATGAGATATCTACTATGCATTATAAGATAAAATAAATGTTTTTTTTTAAATAAAAGACACTTATGGGATCAAGCGCCTGTTAGGATTACAAAGATTATCAGATTACGTAAAGGGTGTATTGTTATATTTGAAGTCACAGAAATGCAAACCTTCGTGTGATTGCAGGGATATCAGATTTATAACTTCGCCTAATTTATTAGTTTCTTTTTTTACTGTATCCGTGAGATTCCAGAAAGGGAGTGTAAAAGTTGTAAATATAAAATTGATAACCAAAAATATTAACCCTTTGAGTGTCATGCCTTGTAGTGGAGAGTTTGTGAAAAATGCTAGGTCAAAAAACAAACTAATGACATTTAAAAATTTATGACATTAATGACATTTAATTCCCTTTAAAAATTAATTTTATCAGAACTAATAATGTTGTTAGATCAATTCAATTTTATATAATGAATTTATATAATAAATTTCACTAACCTTCCTTTTTAACTGCGTCTACTTTTATTTTCACTTACACGTGTTTCGGTGGATCCACCATCATCAGAGTAAATAACGTATAATTGAAACTAAAAATTTTATTTATTAAAAATCTACAGAAGATGATACATCTTCAGTCATTTCTATAAAACTGACTTAAAATTAATTTCCTCTAATTTTTCCTTCTCATGTTTACTATAGATAGCAGCAGCAGTCAATATCACTTCATCATTCCTAAATTTGACCTGTTCATTCAAAATGTCCTGCTTTTGCTCTTTTTTATAAATGTGGAACATCTCATATTTTTCAATTTAATTTTTATTTTCTGTATTACACTGTTCTATTACATTAAAATGTTTATCCATTTCACCAAATTTATGTTTTTCCTCTTTTGTATGATTGGTATAGTTAGATATAATGAAGTCACATTTCAGTGCTTTTTTATGTTCATTATACCTCACGTGAAAATTACGACTAGTCAATAGTCAATCGATGTTATTAGTTCAGTTCTTTTACAGATATTTTCAGAAAATTTTACTCTATAAATGGCACCGTTTTACCAAAATTATTCATTAATAATTTTTATTTTAATTTACTAAAATATCTTCTTTTAACTTACCAGAATTTGATGTTTATGTACCGTATTCCTCGATTCTAAGACGTGCCTTCTTTCACAATTTGATACCTCAAAAAGTGAGATGCGTGTTATATTCGAGGGTGTTTTGCAGTCACATTCACTTTTTATATTTGAACCAGTATATTAGCACTCTGAACTACATATGAGACATCTACTATGCGTTATAAGATAAAATAAATTATCTTTTAAAATAAAACTTTATAAATAATTATCGGAATTCGTAGAAGCGACACGCACATAAACGATATCTTTGATTTTGAAACGCAGTTTTTGAATTTTCAGTGCCGTGTTATTAACTTACGAACTGAAAATATCTACACTCTTGATCAGATTTGTAATACAGATGAAACTTCAGTCTATTTCGATATGCCTAGAAACTACACGGTCAATGTGAAAGATGCCAAAGAAGTGCAATAGAAAACTACTGGGTACGAGATACTGCGAATAACAGTTATGCTATGCATAGCAGCCGATGGTAGCAAACTTCCTCCTTATTTGAAACTCAATATTAGAAAAGTGAATTCAAGAAAGTTATTATTTCTATCAATACAATGTTATATTTAATTCTGTTTCATCGCCCATTTCAGACGGTAATAAAATTTCACTTTATATTAGAAATAAGATTTTGATGATTTTTCTGGATTTTATTTTTTCCATAATTTGTACTGCCAAAATAAGCTGCATCTTAGAATCGAGGATGTACAATAATATTGTGACACTTATCGCTAAGGTCCGTTTCGGGATCTAGGTAATTAAATAATTAATACACTAAAGTTTACAATTACAAGTATTTATTACAACTAAAAGATTTACAAAATAAATAACTTAAATAATTTACTTAGTACTACTTACAAACAATTATACAGAATGCACATACACAATAAAACTGAATAACAATGCCTCGGAACCGTTCACGTGTTCTATGCACCGATCAATAAACACTTGTCAAAGATCAAACGAATACTAACTCCTTGACCGCACTCAGGATCTCTTTATATAGGTAGATCAAAGAGATAATACTAGAAAATTAGAGATATTCCATACAAAAATCATTTTTATTGATTCTCGAAAGATCATAACTAATGTAAACAAGTCACAATAGAACAAAAGGTGTTACAGGTAACCAACCGACTCTTTCACAAATAATTGTACAACAAAGACCCTACCGTACTATACACAGCCCTTATTAAATATCCTTTTATAACTAACCCTATTGTTACTTTGTCACTCTATTATTTACTATTTAACATTTTATGAATTAATTACTAAAAATTTCTCGAACTATACTCCTCTTCAATATTGTCACAATATTCTTCATTCATTATGATTTAACATAAAAATATTTTTACTATCGCGTGTTATTTCATTTTATAGACAATTTTGTTCTGATTAGATTGATATATAAGACAAAACTATTTAAAATTACTAACGTAATCAAAAATAACATCGCCACTGCACTCGTACGACGAAGCCGCCATTTGACACGTGTGTTTACAAAGAAGTACACATACTGAACTCTTTGTAAAATAGACGTAACTAAATAACAGCGAAATCTATTGACATGCAATGAAAGTTCATAATTTACACTATTAATAAAACCAAAATTCAATATATTTTACTGGTGTATACGGAAGTTATAGCCATCTCCGCAACAGTTTATCGATATCCGATCTGAATGGATCTGGCACTTTTCAGAAGATCCTCACACCAACAACATCGGATCCTGGCGCACTCAAAGGGACACTTAAATTCATAACTTACCAATTCATTTATTACCATTACTTACTTGGTTATTTCAATAAGTGTGGCACTCAACCCTTTGAGGACCAACTTTCGTGACAATTTTTTTCGGGTCAGTTCAAAAATTTTATATCCCATTATCAATTAGAAGTGCGAAAAAGACCACACTGAAAAAGGTCGTTTTGCAGGCATTAGTTAAAATCTTCATAACTTTAGTTATATAAAAGGTATTATTGTGATTTTTTTTACCGAAAGGACAAGAAATACTTGCAGTTTTAGTCCGCTATGCTAGATGTTTAAAAAAATTTCAAGTTTTTTTTGTCAGTAGCCTTTTTTATAAAAAAAAATAAAAAGTAAAAAATAAAAGCGAAGTTTTTGATTTTTTTTTAATGAAAACTATTAACAATTTTAATATGGGAAACCTATTAATTTTGTAGAGAATTTTATTCTGTACATGCTTATAAATTTTGTTGAAGTTAAATTAAAAAATTAAAAAGTTACACGCAAAAACGTTTTTACATGACAAAATTAAAAATCACGTCCAAACACGCTTAGAAAAATTAATTTTCACACAAATATCAATCCCTTGATGATTCACTAGTTTTCTGAATACAAATTATAAAAATAAATTACATTAATTATCAAACTAATAATAAACACTGAAATTAATATCTAACTGCACTAAATTGTTTACAAACAAACACGAGAAACAAATCACGCATGATTGACGAACGATAACCTCAAACTAAACACAAGACAACAACACAATTGCACGCAATACATTCAGTTCTGCTCTCGGCAAATGGCTGATAGAATAAGAAATTATTTTTGAATATGTAGACATAATATAGCAGAACAAACAATGTAATATGAAATTAAATATACATAATATATTATTTACTGAAATAATAACCAAAATGCATTTAGGACACGTTTCATGTCGTTCTATGTACAGCGACAATATAAACAACATGATGGGCCGACGGATCGGCCTGCCGTCTTTTTCGCACTAACAGTTAAGGCCGACCGATCGGCCTGGCGGTCTTCAAACAAAAACACACAAAGGCCAACGAATCGGCCCATGGTCCTCAAAGGGTTAACCATTTTTATCAAATAATGCACAATTTGCTTCTGCATTCACTTTAAAATTTATTTTCTTTTCATCCTAAAAACTGTTTAGAAAGGATTTATTATTCGTATACAGTGTAAAATGTTTCATCATGATTATAATAATGTAGATTGTGTTGTTTAGGTCATCAGCCAAAAGGCTGGTTTGAACCTGTAAAGGTTTTACTAAGTAAAACGAGGAGTGAGGTGGTATACCATTACCTTCCTCACCAAGTGGAAAAGTACGCTTATCAGCATGCCAGGCCCTCTGAAAAGCATATATTTTCCACTCTGCAAATGACACCTTCACTTCATTGCCCACAGGGTCTGGCAGTAAAGCAAAATTCATCACTTTCAGAGGAGGTAACTCTGACTGGTGTCTTTTACACCTCTACCTTTCCTGTTCTTAAATGATTCAGTCATTTAATTGGCTGACCATGTGTTAAGAAACAGAACTATTTATTTCAGCCCTGCAACGAACAGATTGAGTGTAAAAAATTTGACACTCCACCTGTCTGTTATGGGCAGAATGTAGATTATGAATCCGAAAATTATTTGTTGCTATCTCTTGTAGTTTCTGACATCTGGATGTAATGGACAGACAAAGGAAAATGATTGATGGCAATTAAAGTTGCCACTAATAAGGGACTTCATTTTTAACAATCACTATTTTTTGTTTCAATATTAGGAAATTCATAATGTCATATAATTGAAGTTACTCAGGAAGCTCTAAGCTTCCAGAAATGAATGAATTTTTGTAATCGGTTCTGTAGAAATTGAATCACGGAACCTTCGTCTCCGAAAATCACCTATTAAATAGCTGAATTGTGGGTATGACCTTACTGGTTAAAAATTTAAATGTCAGACCATCAAGAACCTACTGTTTAGTAAAATTCAAGTGAGATGAGAGTATTTACTTAATATGAATTAAGGAAAATTTATACATTGATATTTAATCAATTTTTCTTAAATGGGGAAACTATAACAAAAAAAACCAGTAAATACAGCTAAACTAAGCTCTGTAGAAGAAAATCTTGAAATAGAAGTTGAAGGTTTTTGAATTTTCTATAACTTAAATACATTTTGCTCTAAAATAGATTACCTGCTTTAGCGCATGCGTAAACTAAAGATTGTGGAAAAGTTACTCCTCTAACAACCTCTCTTTGAAAGTGGGAGCAGGATCAGTGATAATTAACAGATAGGGAGTAGTATCAATCCACAGTAGTGGGAGAGGTGAAAATAGTAAAAGCAGAGCAAGTCATGTCCTATATTTTTTTCTAAATTGTAAAATAATAGTTTAATAATTACGCATTTATTAAGAAATATATATTGTTTGGTATTTTATAGACCTTTAAACACATGATTTGATAAAACAAAAATTTCCTTCTTCATATAATAATGCTGTCATGTCATTTTGATATGAACTTAAATAGGCTATGTATGTACACATATATTTATAAACATTTAGCTAGATATGCTACGTTTTATATAAAAGTAATAGTAGTAATAGATTTTTAGAATTATATTGTAGAATTCATATTTATAAAAACCAAAATAATAGATAATATAAAATTAATAAATAAAATGTGTCTATAAAAGAAAATCTTAAATTTTAAAAATTTAAATCTAAAATTTATTTTATGTTTTATAAAATAAAAGAGTTCTTTTTCTTATAAAAAATCAGGGGTGGTTAACACATTAGAGCCTACAATTTTTTTTATAAAGTAATGACACCAGATCCTTGGCTTTTTTTAGCTATTTTTAAAAGATAATAATAAATTAACTACAAAATTTACATCTTTAACATTGACATCTATATAATCCCTTAATGGTTGATCTTTTAAACCCAAAGTAATGTTATTTTGCTTAATTTTTTCCCACTGAATAATTATTTTTGATTATTTATTTATTTACAGTCGGACATAAAAACAAAACAAAAATATTTATTTATTTTATTTACACATTATTTATTTTTTATTATACGACTTTAGTAACAACAACTATGCCTAGGAACGGTCACTCAAAATGCCGCATTGGCGCAGTTGGTAACGTGCTCGCCTCTCATCATGCAGTCCTGGGTTCGAATCCCACTCAGACATGGCATATTTTCATGCGTTACAAGAAATCATTTCATCCTCCATCGTACAAAAGTTAACACCCAACGTCATCGCTAATAACCGTTGTAGTTGATGCGACGTTAAATAAAATGAATTAAAAAAAAACTGCTAGGGTCCAACAGATAAAAACAGTACTACAAAATACTGGTTCGCATTACCAGCTGTTAGCAACGTAATATTATATTCTAAAGCCAAAATAAGTTTCCGTTTTGACAGAAACGTAATATTACGTCACTGGCACTTTTCGTGTACAATGCTTCCAACGTAATATTTCATCAAAAACATTGAGATTTTTAACTGTAAATTTTCTCCTTTAATTAAATTTAAATATAAGCAATAAAAAGTAATAAAAATATAAAGTATTTATTTGTAAATAACACCACTGTTTGAGTTAAAACCCATGTTTGTGCTATGTATAAGAAAACAGGAAGTACACATTATTAAAAACCACATTCTTCATCGTAAAGGAATTTTCAGATTCATTAGGATTTTATTTTTCCTATCCAAATTGCACCACGCTGATTGTATGTATGTCTCTATTTCAGCTCTTATTTGGCTGGTTTTTCCACATTTTTAGTACAGTTCAACTCAAAAAAGTATCAACGCTTGAGGAATGTGGCTTAGTTGTGCCCCATTTTCATTTTCTACCCATATTGTTAACAGGACGATCCAACCGGGTGCTTTAAAAACATTTGTAGTAATTCTTAATACCGCCACTTAAATACTGTGTTAATTACGTTTCTTTTTTTACCATATAAGCAATAAAGTTATACAAGTAATAACATGAAACATTTCATTTTTGTTATTGCAATTTAATTTTATCGTATTTGTATTGTATACACTTTCAAAATTAAATTTTTATTATTTCAAACTTTTTCCCACTTCCGTTTTTTTACTGGTTGTTGAAATGTTCATCTTCGTAGAGTAAAATCAACATTCTTCCTTTCTTTATTTATTTTTGAAATAGTATGTTTTGATAAATTCCTGTAAATTGCCACTCTTTCTTTGGCTTTCGCTACTGGCAAGCGCAGTTTTTTCTGAGACCTCGTCATCACATAACTGAATAACTTCACTCACCATTTTCCGCTCTAGGCTGTGTATAATTATACCTTTACGACGTTTACTGAAACTCTCCATGTTTATGTTGTTTTCTTATGCACTGATTTCATATAACTATTTTACTTGTATGTACTGTCAACAAAATCAATAAAACATTGAATTTAAATATCATGTACATATGAGTGTATGTTCAAACTTCAAAATACACTAAACAATAAAAAACAAACTAAATTCAAAAACAATTATTAATAATTATATTTTATATAATAAGTTTCTCTAACCTTTTTTTAAGCCGCCTTTTGTTTATTTATCTCTTACACATGTTTCGATGGATCCACCATCATCAGAGTATATTATATCGTGTGAAATTAATAATTTTTTAAATCTATAGAAGATGTTACATCTTTCAGCCATCTGTATAACAGTTTTTTACAGATGACTGAAAATGTAGCATCTTCTGTAGATTTTAAAAAATTTAGTTTCAAACGATATAATGTACTCTGATGATGATAGAACCATCGAAACATGTTTAAGTGACAGATAGTAGAAACCAAGGCAGCTTAAAAAAGGTTAGTGAAATTTATTATATAAAATAGAATTAATTTCAAGCTGCGGGATGCATTATAAAGATGTATTTGTAATTAATAACTAATAATTGGGCTAATACAAAATATTACTAAACAAACAAAATAAGATAATATATGTACTGGTAACGCAATATAAGTTGACGATCGTCAGCGAGAGTAAGACTATTCGGGGGGTGGAAGTGCTACTATTATGTGCTTTTCTAAATACATCATAGCGACAGCTCTAACCATGACATCATGTAGTTTTACTCTTACATTGATTAATTATGTTTACAACTATGTCGTTCTATAAACATCACATTGTATTATTTATTGATTCTTAATAATTATCCTAAATAATAAGCATTCATTCTAAATAAGCCATAATACTAGGCCTAAGCTATATTTAGTATCCTTTTTGGTCATCAGCAGTAAATTGAATTACTGCACTCTGACATTTGTAGTGATAGACTAGTTAGTCCGTGAGTTCCGTTGATGCGAGCTTATTATCGTGAGTAATACTAGATTTATGGTAATTTCAAAATGTTATTGTATTTTTAGGGTTTTCATATTTCATAACTTTTAGTAAAGTTACTGTTGCCGATGACACATGGCTAAACTTTTTTTGTGAAATTGGTGGCCCTGAAAAGGGCCATTGTTGGCGTTCGGAAGTAGCGAGCCGGCGTGATGAAAGCGGAGCACGAAGAATGACGGCTTGGCTACCGGGTTCAGGCTTAGCCTTCCCTCAGCGGCTGTTGGGTCCCCACTGCAGCGTGGCAGTGGTGGCCCCCAGAGCCTCGCAGTGTTGGGTCGGTGTAGGCTGTCTGCCAATAGCGCGGCCAAGGCGGCTCTCTCCGGGCCGGCGAAGGCTGACCAGTGCGGGAATGTAGCGTCCGCCACCGGTAGCGTAGACCAGGGATGGTGCGTCTGGTCTTGGCTGGGCTTGTCCTCTTCAGTCGGGAGCTCTTCTTTCTTCTTGTCCGGTTGAGAGTTCAGTGAAGAGTGACTCTCGCGGGTGAGGGCCCTCTCTTAAATACCTCTCGGTTAAGTCAACAAGGTGGTGGGGAGCAGCTGTCAGGCAGGTACTGGGACCGTCTGCAGGCGCTATGTTGGTAGGGGGAGTCGGCGACATTACATTAAATTGCAATTAAATTTTAAACAATTCACTTTCTTTAAATAATTACATTACTCTTTACTTATTTAGTGTGACGGGTCATAAACTGAATTTTATTACTTGAATGTTTGTGGTGGTTACATTTCGAGTTACATGCTTGATACATGTCTTATGCTTTCGGGTTGGGAGATGTAAGTAGGATAGATAGTATATGTACATGTCCTCCGCATGATAGGCGCAATCGTCAACTTATAGCGCGTTACCAGTTGTATACGATGATATGCTACCAAACTGAATACATAGCCTACAGTGGACTGAATAGACCTAGAATGTCTTATTATTTACAAAGGCTCAAAGACATTTCCGGTAACCCAGTTGCGTATTTAGCGAGAATGTGGTGGTAATATTATGCCTGTGCAGAAAAAGTACCTCGTCCCTTTCCTCATATTTCAAATTCATTCTAAACGAAGCCGAAATAGACACACGTCAATATTCCAAACATTGTATATTGTAAAGTCAGGGAACTGTAAGCAATACTCCATTGATCATACTTAAAAAATAATATTAAAATTAACTAATTTTTTTTCTGCCATACCCTGTATTTTTTTATTATTTTTATTAATATTAATAATTAATTTTTGAGGTTAATAACCAGGTCAATGCCTGTTAAACTTAAATTTGAAAAAATAGTAATAAAAATAATAATATTTTGTAAATATTTAAACCATCACCCTGAGGTGTTCATGTAAAATTATTTTACCAAATTTAATTTCAAATATTGTAAAATTTAAAAATATTATTGTTAATAAATGAAATTTTTTATGTGAAATTTCCCACTCATTTAAATGAGTAAGTTGGTTGTATCGTATTTTAATCGTGCCACATTCGTTTCGAGCACACCATAGGAGTTTGGTGGATCAGAATTCATAAGTGGATCATGTGCGGGCGCACATGGATTTTACCATAAGGTGAAGTTCAGAAGGGATTTGATGGATGAGAATTATCTATTCAATTTTTCAAGGTATAGTCAACATGCAAATTTTGTGGTGCTGCTCTTCTTGGTTTTGGTTCCCGATTGTTTGAAGTTTTAACTTTGTCAATTTGTACTGTAAGTTTAAGGTTTAATAACTGACTGAGCTTAAGTTTTATGGTTAAACCTCCTAAATTTTTACTGGATCATGCTGGAAAAAATTTGTCTGAAGAAATTGTTTTCTGTAAAGAATTTTGTCCGGGAAATTTTCAGCTGCGAAAATGTTTTGTTCAAAATTTTTGTACGGATAAAAAAATTGTCCGAAAAAATTTATTTTAAGAGAACTTCTTTTTTGGTTTAACATCCGACTGTTCTGCAATTACTGCTAATGCAGATGGTTATTTTAAGAGAAAGGAGAGTGTCTGCTTATTTAAAGATTTGTTTTGCTTATTTCTCATATTATCTGGATTTTCAATTTTTCAGATTGCCTTTGGTCTCAGTTAGTCCGGATAATCGAGGTTGTACTACATAGTCTTTTTTTAATTAAATTTGCGGGTGAGCGTATGGGTAACTTTATATGTTTGGTGCTGTTTGTCATCTTTTTAGTTTTTTACTTACTCTAAAAGAAATATTTGTACGGAAAGTTACCAATATATTTTCATGTCAATTTTTTAAAATGAGTTTTCACCGGTAATACACATTTTCATGTCCATTGAACCCTAAAAACATATGTTTTTACCTATTGATGTGTCTGTGTGAACAAGGATAAAATATAAAAAACAGAAAAGAGTACAATTTTTAAACTTGGAATTTAAATTAGGTACCAGGAGAGGAGCTGACTAAAACTTTTTCATCAAAAACGATCAACCAGTAGTAGTAATTTTCAAAATTTATGTTTCCCCTAAAGTTACCTAACTTAAGTTCCAAGTTTAAACTTTATACGATATTCCGTTTATGAGTACGCAGACCAATCAGTGAAAACTTTTTTTTTGGGTTCAAGGGATCTGAAAATGTGTATTTCCAGTAAAAAGTTTACATGAAAATTATATTTCTTTGCTATTTATTCATATATGGCAAGAGAAATAAAAATACAGCCTACTTACTGATAATTAATTGGTGGGAAGTTTAACCAATAAATTAACGAGAAATTACGTGTATTGGAAACTTACATGAGAATATAAGATTATAATGTTATGAAATGTATAAGTATATGTATAGATATATAAGTGTGTTTATAGCCTATGTAATGGGGGGGGTCATGCACCCTTCATTTGCTTGTAATGCCGTCTAAAGCTGCTGTGTTATTGAACTGAATGTGTTTTTGTAAACGAATAAAACATAATATCTTTTTGGTTGCTGTTAACATTTAATATATCTGGTTATATTACATACAAGGTCTTTTCAAAATTTTTTATAAAAAAAAAATACTTGACTTACAGCTTATAGGGGTCTGGATCCCCTTTAAAGTAATCTGCTCCTCAATATACACACGTGTCCCATCGGTGTTTTCACTTTCTGAAGCAATCTTGGAATAGCCTACAGCTGCTCTGTCTTGTCCTTGTGAATCTCTGGAATCGTGGAAATCTTTTCTCTTTGAGAGCTTTTTTTGAGTTAGGGGAACAAGATGAAATCACAGGGTGCTAAATTAGGTGAGTAGGGTAGTTAAGGAAGCACGGTAATTGAATTGCTGGCCAAAAACTCACAAGTTCTTAAGACTTGTATGGGTTGGTGCATTGTCATGGTGGAAGAACCAGTTGCTATTCACCCAAAGTTCAGGGCGTTTCCGGCTGATTTTTTGTTGAAGGCGTTTCGGATGCTAAATGTAATAAGACTGGTAAACTGTAGAGCCTGGAGGAAAGTACTCGTAATGGACAACGCCTCTGGTATCGAAAAAAAGAAAAACAGCATGACCTTCACATTGGAGCGAACTTGACAAGCTTTTTTGGTCTTAGAGAATTTTCAATAAACTGTTTGTCAGTCTTTTCATGGATTCATCACCATAAGCCTTAACTAGCAATTCATGAGTTTCCGTGAAAAATTTTCCGAAATTTCACGGCACAACACTGTTTGTGCAACTCAATCATTTTTAGTAAACATGTAAAAAAGACCTTCATTAAAACAACTGTTTCTCTGCAACTAAGCAAGATATCAACAAACTACAAAATGGAGGTTACTCTTGATGTTTCTAAGAATTCAATGAGACCTGGTGGATCTCTGTGGAACTAACTGTAAGAGCGCTATAAAAAATTCAGGAACTTTTTGAAATTACAAGGTAATTTCTGAAACTTCTAAAACAATTTCAAAACTTCTTTCATGGTTAGGAAGCTTTGAGCTTTTGAGTGATATAGTCTATTATATATTTTTACATTGTTTTTAAATTTTGAAAAAAAAAAAACATTTTTGATGGGTAAAATGAAGTTAATAAAATTTCCAAGCAGTCTACTTTAGATAACCCTCAGATATATTCTCACTTTATCTCTTCTTGTCTTTCTCTGTGTACTCTTGAATTATAAAAAAACTAAAAAAAATAACGAGTCAGAAATCATAGGTTACAGATGACATGATTGTTTATATTATTAGATATACCAGCATGAGTAATTTTGTTTATAATGATGTACAAGAACTAAATTCGTATGTAATGTGTAATTATAATTACATTTGAGCCACAAAATTATACATTTGTTTTGAAATTAATATCTTTAGTACGTGACTAAGTTAGCATTGAGGGATAAATATAATACAGTAACCTCTCTTTATAGTCTGGCACTTTCGGCAGTTTGGTGATGCCGGATTACAGATATTTCCAGATTATCAAATGCGGGTAATTTTACTGAGATAATTGAGATCAATCAAGTAATTTAAGTACGCAAGCGGTCAACTTAGGACAGTATACTATAAATTATTTATAATTCTACACGAAGATTGTAAGTACCCAATCAGACCATAAACATTTTCAGCATTCACAAACCATTTTGAATGCCATTCAGAACTATTGGTTGAGTCCCAGCTCCGTGTAATTGAAAGGAATGCAGTGCGTTGTTATAGTAGTGGGAGAATTCCTTATATGTTGTGTACGTTGCAATCTGTTCAATTCAGTACAATAAGCAACCCCATGACCCAATGAGATAAGGATGATATGTATGAGGTGTAGTCTTGTACAGACTCAGGCCGACCATTCCTGAGAGAGTATGGTTAATTGAACCCCAACCATTAAAGTACACCGGTAACCACTGTCTAGCATTCAAATCCGTTTAAAAGTAACTACCTTTACTGGGATTTGAACCAGTAACCTTCGTCTCCGAAAATCAGCTGTTAAACAGCTGATTTTGGCGACGACTTTACCTCTAGACCAACCCAGTGGGTAAATGAGGGGAGAATGAATGAGTTAGTAGTGTTTCACAGCTGATGCATTTGTAGTGGTAGCGTGTACTAACTAGACTAATAAAATATTCTTATCATCTGGCACATTAATTTAACAAATACCTACCGGGTTATTAACTTGGTTGGATTCATAATATTTAACTTAATAAATACAAACAAATGTGTTAAATACAGAAATTTTGAAAAAATGTTTTGTATTAGAGTAATACAACAATCGTTCTCCCAGCATGCGTCACTCATTAATTATACCTCACCTGTACCCTTCACCCCGCAACTACATGGAGCGTGGAACCGCAGAATACATAGTTTTGTTAGTGAAACTGGAACTTGCTCGATTTTGTTTGTTTTTTACAACTTCTGCTGATTTTCTGTTTAAGGTAAAACATATTACAACAAAATATGTAGTAATATTTTTGTTAGATTTAAACCTGAGGTGTGTCGACTAAACAGAGGTTATTGTAGTACTGTATTAAAAAAAAGTGTTGTGCAGCAGCAAGAGTGGTTTAAAAGTGATGGGAAATGTAAATGTAGGCAACGAAAACTTACAGAAAGTTAAAGAATTCTGCTATCTAGGGAGTAAAATAACAAAGGATGGTAGAAGCACAAGTGATATCAAAAGTAGAATTGCTCAAGCTAGAAAAGCCTTTGAAATAAAAAACAGCTTATGGACTACAAACATTGATTTACAGATTAGGAAAAATTTCTTAAAATATTATGTTTGGAGTGTAGCATGATACGGGAGTGAAATCTGGGTGATAGGGGCTGTAAAAAAGAAGAGGATAGAAGCTTTTGAAATGTGGTGTTATAGGAAAATGTTAAAGATTAGGTGGGTGGACAAAATAAGTAATTTAGAAGTCTTTGGTGAGTGGATGAAAAAAGAAGTATATGGAAGCATCTTATCAGAAGAAGGGATAGGCTAGTGGGGCATATCTTAATACATCCAGGTATTGGGCTATCTATAATGGAGGGTAATATTGAGGGAGTAAATTGTAGGGGGAGGCAAAGATTAGAATATTTAAAGCAAATTACAAAAGATGTAGGGTGTTACAGGTATGTAGATATGAAACAACTTGCGCAAGATAGAACTGCTTGGAGAACTGCATCAAACCAGTCAAGAGACTGATGACAAAAAAGTATTGAAAATAATACTACCAATACAGTGTTACGAAATCTTTGTAAACAGTTAATTAAGGAGGGGAATCAGAACTGATTCAGTCTGTTTCCCCTCCAATCACAACCCAAATGAGATACCCAAAACAGTAACTACATGTCCAACATGTATAACAATCCAAGACAGCAGCCAAAG
This sequence comes from Catonia carolina, assembly GCA_035578175.1. Lineage (NCBI taxonomy): Eukaryota > Metazoa > Arthropoda > Insecta > Hemiptera > Achilidae > Catonia > Catonia carolina. Next base: position 11,308,654 of record JAQMRL010000004.1, read on the forward strand.
TTATTATTGTTTTATTCAAAAATATTGTGTTAAAAAAACTGTTAATGCATTTATTAACCGACAATGAATGTAGTATTGCAATGTTACCAATATATAAAACTATTTATAAATAAATAAATTTAACAAATTTGTTTATATATTTAAATACTTTTAAAAATGTTAAAAATAAAATTATATAATAATGATAAAATAAATAAATAATAAATTTTCCAGGTGATATTCTGAGAGAATTGTTATTTAATTTTTTTTATTTTAAATTTAATATTTTGTTTAGCTATTCTAATAGGTTATGGAACACAGCGGTACTTTGTTATTCAGATCAATTGGTATGGATAAAAAATAATCCAAGTATATGATAGTGCAACAGAAAAATATGAGGTGTGGCAATTAAATAACCAAATTGGAGCTTCAAAACATTTTATTGATCGCCAATTATATTACAAAGTTTATCTCCTTCAGTGTACTCTCCTCTACAATGCAGCATGAATTTTCCATTCTTGAAAGCCGTACTGGAAGTCCACATTGTCAAATCTTGTTCCCTTAAGCTCCAATTTTACTTTAGGAAATAAAAATAAAGTCACAGAAGGCCAAGTCGGGTGAATACGACGGGTGGTCCAACGTGGTTATGCCGTATTTCACAAATAACACCTTCACAGAGAATGCGGAATGCTCCCACATTGTCTTGGTGAAGCATCTTGGAATTACTCTTCCAATAATTGCCCGACACAATAATTTTGATTACTAGGACACTGAGACATTGATTTTTGCGGATCAATTTACAAATTTTCTGGATGTTGTCGTCTGATTTTGATGTTGATGGTCATCCAGGGTGCGGATTGTCTTCGGTCGTTCCATGACCCTCCGTAAACCTTTTAAACCACTCAAAAATTTTTGTCCGTGATAAACATTAACTTCGATACACTTTCTTTAACATGGCATAAGCTTCTGTAGCGGTTTTTCCCAGTTCACTAGAAATTTGAGATTAACTGTTGCTCCATCTAAACACTTCAGTTTTTGGACAAGATGCTAGCGTAAGGACTTGAACGGGGCATTGCTACAGTAAGACTGAGCGATGTAGAACCATGCCAATCAAGCTTAGGGTTACGGAGGCATAAACAGGCACAGCCATGTTCAAATCTGATGCAGCGTACTCGCTATTTACAGGTAGCGATACCAATCCGGTTATTTAATTGTCACACCTCAAACTGAAAGTACCTACGTGAACAACTTAGCTGATTAGTGTTCTATATGTTTTAATTATTATATTGTGATATATTAGCTTACTTCTTAGAAGTTTAGAGTTAGCATACTAATCCTTATACCCATACTGTACTCTACATTGAATCATGCATACACACCCTTCTCCTTACGCTGCACAAGCATAAGTGGCTGGCTGTGGAAATTCATTACTCAAACTTTAGGGACAAACCCTGTATATTTTGTTTTATTATTATTATTTCTATTTCATGTAATAAATGTATTATTTTATACATTTACTATTATTTATTGCTTTATTCGTGTTTCAATGGATCCACCATCATCAGAGTACACAATATCATTTGAAACTAATTTTTTTTTTAAATCTGCAGAAGATGTTACATCTTCAGTCATCTGTATAAAACATGATCTATATAAATATAATATGAGGCGTTGCGGACCAGAAAGGCAAACTCAACAAAGGGTAGTTTTGAGAAAAACGCAAATTAAACTTTTTGATCCAAGGGCGAACTCAACAAAAATTCATGTTTTAATTATTCATAATAAATTTTTATTACACTGCCCGTATTTTCCTCGTTGGTCAGTGTCTACACTACCAGTAACTTTTATCTTATCTAATACTGTACGGACACATTTCTCACTAATCCCATGAATCCCATAAAACGCTGTCCGGCAAACATCGTAGATAACTGTGCCTATAATAATCGTATATCTTATTCTTCGCAAAGTTTGACTAGGCCTACCTTTTACATAACTTCTCTTACAATCAGTACTATGAAGAAGTTTGCAGTGGTAGGCATTTTGCAAATCATAATTTTCAATGGCCCAAAATCATTAAAAACAGAAGTAATATTATTAACACCAACATTTTCGAATCAGCCGCAAGAACAACGCTCACCAATCTTCCTGGAAACCACGACACTATTGTTACAACGAGATACATATTGTTGACCAGTATTCCGTTGCTTTTTTGCTAAATTCTTCTTCCAATTTTGTGGGTTGGATTGTCTTTTTCAGGAATACCCAGCTTCTTCGTCTTCCCTATTGTCACCTGTATCACGTTTCATGACTAAATGTTCAGTAGCAGACTATCAGAGTATACACGCAGAAATCACTCAAAAAAAGACAGACTAATACTAGAGAAACAAGGACAGATATAACACGTGTGGAGTGTATGATGCATAGCGATAGTAAGGGGAAAGGGTAGCAGTGAGGTGGGATCAGTAGCGCAGAGGTGACAAGACTGACGCCTTGCTGTTGAGTTCGTCCTTCTGGTCCGCGCAAATATCGTTCAAAGTAAACTCCCTGCTTTTTTTCTACTTCTCTTTTCATATAATTTAAAAGGCGAAATCAACAAAATATACCTATTACATTGAAGTTTGTTGTAACCCAAAGATACCAAATAAAATAAAAACAAAAAGTGACCCTATGTTGAGTTCGCCCTTCTGGTCCGGAACGCCTTATATCTTCTACAGATTATTAAAAAAAATTTTAGTTTTAAATGATATTGTGTACTCTGATAATGGTGGATCCACCGAAACACGTGTAAGTGAAAATAAAAATTAAGGCTGCTTAAAAAAGGTTAGTGAAATTATTATATAAAATAGAATTAATTGCAAGGTGTAGGATGCATTGTAAGGATTTATTTTTGAATTTTTATTATTACTTATATTAAATCTCTTATCAGCAGTTTTTTGGCTCAAGTATAAGCTTCAGACACCTGGACTTAATCACTATCACAATATGAAATATATCAAATCATCAGCATAAACACACCTTTGGCTAATTTTATGTAATAATATTATGTATTCCGTTGGTGTTTAGATGCAGTATTTTATTTAAGGTTGCTTGATTCTTTGCTAAAATGTATTTTTTATAATTTTTTATAAACTTTATGTATTGGTGTCCTGTATTTATGGTTATCAGGACAGTGTCTATATTGAATGAAACCTGGAATGGCCTGAAAACTGGAGTTTGAATGTGAAGCCTTTAATAACCAAAAGAATACTCTATCAAAGAGCCAACGCTGAATTATTTTTATTTTAACTTTATACAGGCATGTTATCATTTTGCTTTCTCATAATATTTCATTATCAATTTTTACTTTTTAATATTTTATTTTGTTGGTAAAATTTGTTTAAGTTTGTTTATTATTGAGTGAATAATTGGTTGTATTTTTTTTTCATAAAATCTCTTAAATTCATAATTTGTAGTGAGTATACTTTGTTGCAAAGTATTTTAATTGAGGATGTTTTAAAGTTAGTGTACAAATTGAATTCTGTAAAAGAGTAATTCTGTGATAGTTTTGTGTTTGAATATACTATAAAATGTCGCTTTACTGAAATATAGGGGTGGATTCGGATTTTGAGTATGTGGAATTTCAGTTAAAATGCAAAGACATACTTAGGGTTTAAAAACAGTTAAAATTAATGTAGTTGTACCTCGATTAACTAGGGTGGTGAAAAAAATTAATTAAAAAAGATTTACCGGACAAAACTAGTGAAAATGATTAAGAAAGTTCACTTTTACGGAAATTTATTCAATATCGAATTTGTAATGAAAAATAACAGACTATGCATTAAGCATCTTAGATCTAACAAGTAATAACGGGTGTTTTATTAAAGACGCAACCCTGATTATAAGAAGATAGAAGTAATACATCGGTAAATTTTCTGTCCCCCAATCGGTATGTTGGCAATAGTGTACTCAAGGCCAACTACTAAGACAGTTAAAATGTTCGAGTCAAGCATTAGTGTGGTGACAGCAGTCGTTTCATTATATTGTGTCAGCAATGGTTTTTTCCAAGGAAGACCGGGTGTTTCATTAAGGACCCTGATTATAAGAAGATAGAAGTAATACAATGTTTTCATTGCAATTTGCTATTCATTTGTAAAATAATAATTTAGATTAATTAATAATTTGCAAAGTACGGGAAATAAAAATATGCCATAGATTGTGGCTTTTAACATAGGGTTGCGTTCTTAATAAAACATCCGGTTCTTCCTTGGAAAAAAAACCATTGCTGACACAATATAACGAAACGACTGCTGTCACCACACTAATGCTTGACTGGAACATTTTAACTGTCTTAGGTAGTTGGCCTTGAGTATAGGTCATTTGTTCTAGCTAGAAGCTCTCCCTCCAACGCTCTGTGCCGCTGAGCTGTTCTGTTTAGTGGTGGGGGAAGCACCTCGTAGTTGTAACAGTAGTATACAGTTAGAAAGAGAGGGAATGATCATTAAGTGAGAAGGAGACAACACTTGCCCCTTGAAACTATCCCTACTCTACCTACTCGCCCTCCCCTTACAAGCTTCTTCCTAAAACAAATGTACTATACACTGTTGCCAACATACCGATTGGGGGACAGAAAATTTACCGATGTATTACTTGTATCTTCTTATAATCAGGGTTGCGTCCTTAATAAAAACACCCGTTATTTTGATAAATTAAAAATTGAAGAGCAGGTGTTTGATACGGCATTCTCGTTTGTGAAGGTGAAAAACTAGAGGGTTGGTCAGAAGTGGTAATTAGGTTCATGACTGAAGGCCGTAGTCTACTTTACAAGGTCATCAGCCCCTATTTCACAACTTTCACATTCTTTCTAAAATTATGTGCGATGATTTTTTTTATACATTGTAACCCTGTTAGTAGGAGTACTGACATTGTTTCTCGTGTCGTGTGCGTATTATGGTATACATATCGACAGCCTGATGTGTGACAAATTAGTGCTACACAAACTCCAATCTTTAATTTTAAGAAGAAAGAAGGAGAGTCAAAGAAGCAGAAAACAATGACCGACTATTTTAGTCATCTATAAAATAATTTTTTTTTAGGTTATTTAAAGTCTCATCAATACCTTTGTTATTGACGACTGCGGTGGCTTTGAACTTGTAAAAGTTTCCAGACCCTAGCTGGGAATTAAACTCGGGACCTCCGTATTGTAGGCTAGCACCCTACCACTACGCTACAGAAGTGGCATATAAAATAATTTTATTTTGTTGTTTTACTTGTATTGTGCCTGTAAATATATGTGTTGGACTTATATTTCGTTAACTGGTTTTGTTTATGATTATTAATGTTCACAATGGATTGTAAGTGTTCATTTCTTAATATAAACACATGTAGAACATCCACTTGGAACAGGTAGGCCTAATAAATTATTATACGTAATGTATCGTGCAGTAATATTATTAAATAGTTTTAGTCATTTCTGCCGGCAGCTCAACCGTGGTTTTCAGTTATCCGTGGCCTTCCTCCCCAACATTTACCCCGGATAATCGAGGTACTACTGTTTAAAGTATTTCTTATGATGTTTATTAATATGTTAAAACGAAACTACAGTAATTGCAATTGAAAAAAATTTAATAATGTACGGTAATTAATATTTACTGTAGGTATCTAATTCAATTATTCGGTCTTTAAAAAAAAAGCCTGAGTTTTTTTATGAAACCATTGTCTTCTGGACACATGTTATTGTGTTATTAGAAGCTCATGTTATTGCACAGGTTGGGAGTATGTATTGGGGTGGAATTCCTGGAAATACATATGAGGGTTGTAAGAAAAGTATCTGACCTTTACATGAAGATAGGAGCACTCATCAATTACAGTTGCGGAATTGAGCTGTCATGAGATATTTGTTTTTGAAAGTCAATATGCGTACACAAAATTAAAGACAGGTTGGATGCTGTGTACGGGGTTTCTGCAACATCATTTATTGCTTGAGTCCCAGCTCCATGTAATTGGAAGGAATGCAGTGTGTTGTTATAGTAGTGGGGGAATGAATGAGTGTTAGTAGTGTTTCACTGCTGCTGCAATTGTAGTGGTAGCGTGTACTAACTAGACTAAAAAAATAATCTTACCATCCGGCACATTGATTTAACAAATACCTAACGGGTTATTAACTTGGTTGGATTCATAATTCTGCCCATAACAGACAGGTGGAGTGTCAAGTTATTTACATTCAATCTGTTCGTTGCAGGGCTAAAATAAATAGTTATGTTTGTTATCACATGGTCAGCCAATTAAATGACTGAATCATTTAAGAACAGAAGAGGTAGAGGTGTAAAAGACACTAATCAGAGCTATCTCCTCTGTAAGTAATGAATTTTATTATACAGCCAGACCCTGTGGTGAATAAAGTGAAGGTGTCATTTGCAGAGTGGAAAATATGTGCTTTTCAGAGGAACCGGCACGCTGATAAGCATACTTTTCCACTCAGTGAGGAAGGCAATGGTGAACCACCTCACTCCTCGTTTTACTTAGTAAAACCTCTACGGGTTCAAACCAGCCAACCAGGCTGATGACCTAAACAACAACGGATTCATAATAATTAATTTACCAATTTATATCAAAAAAAGTAAATAAATACAAATAAATATGTTAAATACGGAAAGTTTGAATACGAATGCTTTGTATCAGAGTAATACAACAATCGTTCTCTCAGCATGCGTCACGTTTTCATTTCACCTCACCTGTACCCTTCACCTTGCAACTACATGGAGCTTGGAACCGCACAATACCTCTGTGAGATTTTGCGCAGCTGAATTTAAATTTGGCTGTACCAGTTTGGGTGACAATGAACATTTGGGATGGCCAAAATTGCAACCACTGACTATTACATCACTCAAATTTACCAAATGGTGTTAGACAAAGAGAGTGAAGCACCATTTGGTGAACTTGAGCGATGTTATCACCAGTGGTAACCCAAGCTGGTACGGCTACGTTTAAATCCAGCTGCCCAAAATTTCACACTGGTAAACGATGGAGCAGAGTTTCTGTACACAGCATCCAAATTTTCTTCAACCCGAAGAGAACTGAGATTTTAACGATCACGTGGACTGTCATTTTACACCTAATAAAAACTCTTTTATTTAATTCAGTTTCATTCCTAAAAATTACCATTTATTTATAAAGAATTCGTTGTTTGAACCAAATTTTTCCATTTTCATTTACAACCAGAATAAAAATTGAAAATTAAAAAAAATATTTTCTTTTAGAAATCTCAATTTATCTATGAAAAGTATCACTAAAAAATAAAAAAATGTTTAGCTATATACATAAATAAAGCAATTCATTGTAAAAAATAACAACATTTAGATATTGCAAATTGATAGACGCTTTCAAAAGATATCACACTTTTTGTTTAACAAAGTAACGTGCTGGATGAAAAAAATCGCCTCAGAATAATGTCGTCTCTTTTAAATTTTTATTTACTCCTCTTCTATGAAAGTTTTTATCTCTTTTTCACATGTTGTTTTGTGTATTATCCTTTTCTAAACATGATAGCATAAATCAAAATACGTTGTAGTTTATTTTGACGCTAACTGTAATGTTTAACCGAGGGATAGGTGAGGCGGGTAATGAAAACCTTCTTTGTTCGTTTTGAGTCATAAAATTTGTTACCAGCACTTGTAATTTATTGATTTCGACCATAACATTTAAAGCTAACTGATGATGTTATTTTCAAACAAATACCTTTTTTTTTGTTGAAAAGTTATGGACGAAAATGCTCAAATTTTAGTACTGGCTTTTCAAAAAAAATCTTTTTTTTTTGTGTAACACCACGTCATCAATTTTCATCGTACAAATATGCAAGATACATCAAATGAAAGAGGAGAAAATTCTCTATCCAATAAAACTAAACCCATTGAAAAATAATGGAGAAAATTGAGTTTAGAGAGAAAGGTGATGACGCATGCATAAAATTTGGCTTCCAGGTTAGCAAGGATTAATTTGTGTAGCCATATTGATTTTCAAAAATAAATTTTTAATGACTGTTCAATTTCCCTACTGTAATAAATGATTTCTTCCATCTTCATGTCGTCCCTCCAATGGTAAACTCGCGAATGTGGAAATTTTACGAATATGAGTTTGTTAGTGCATGCTGATGTATACAACCCAACGCATGTTGTAATAAACTTGCGAATATTTATCTTGTCCGGTTAGGGAGATACAGCCTTTTTAAAGTTATGAAAATACACAAAGTGTATTAAAGAAGAAAGCTTTGAATTTGTTTTTTGCTCTCCTGTAAAACTGAGAATTTGCACATTCGCGAGTTTACCATTGGATGGACGATGTGATGTCAGACACTTTGAATGAATGAGCTTTAATTTTAATTAATAGAAAAAATAACTAATCAATTTATTATTAAAATGTATTATTTATGAATTTTGTATCATACAGCAAAACAGTTCATCAAAACCTGTTAAACCTTCTGAAGGAAAACAAGAAAACATCAAGCCAACCTCAGCACCGAATTACCCATACCCTTCTCCAGGAACTCCTCAATCATATCCTTACCCAAATATCCTTACTCAAAAAAATATAACATCGAATAATGCTCCACTGCCAAATTTATTTGTACCTGCCAGTAATAAACTTAATGAAACACGATCGGTACCTTATCATGAACCAATTAAACCGATTTTTGTTGATGAAGACAGTATTTATTTTCCAAGTGCAAAATGAGAAGATTCATGTGAGTATTTTGTATGTATATAAATATATTATATTTATTATATTTTTGTTTTAAACATCCTGTGCTGGTATTTTTAGTCGTATTATTTATACAGGGTGATTCAAAACTATACGGCGATCTCTTCGGATCTCATTCTATAGTGAAAAATAAGAAAAAAAGTTCATAATAAACATATAACTGAAAATGCTTAGTTAGCGAGTTACGGCTAGCGAAAAATTTCACCTAGAACTCTGTACCCTCGGTGAAGTAAGGCCGTATAAAAATGTTAAAGGTAGTTACAAAGATACAAATCCGATTGTTTCTTATGTTTTTTAATCTGAAAAATTGAATAAAATTGGTTCCAGAGCTGTAAATGCAATACTTTCAGAGATATCTTACATAAAACACAAGAATTGGTGCAAAGAAATAACACATTTTTGTGTTTAACGTAAGATTACTTCCATAAATGGTAAATAAAGGTGTATTTTTTCTTAAATAAATTTGTTGAAAATTTAATTCTGAAAACATTCATGTGAATTACTCAGGAAAAAAATGAATAATAGATATTGAAATTTTGCTTTATTTAAACTCAAAACAGACTCATATTCTTAACTGCATAAAATATTAACTAACATTTAGGTTGGGTGTATCAGCTGATCCACTGTTACTCCCAGAAGTAGAAAATTTTATTCTGAACAAACCGGTGTAAATAAAGTACACAGAAAGCGAATAGATGTTTGATTAAATGAATTTTTATTCATAACAGTACAGGGTAAAATTAACCGGAAAAACAAAGATGAAAAAAATGTGTTTTTTTTCACTCCATTTTATCCATTTGACACTGGTTTTCTCAAAAACTATTTAACTTACAGTTCTGGGACCTGTTTTATTCAATTTATCAGGTCAAAAACCATAAGTAACGATTGAATTCGCCCCTTATTTCACCTGATGAGCTGAAATCCGGCCAAAATCTTTCGCTAGCCGTAACTCGGTAACGAAGCATTTCCGGACCCATGTTTATATAAACTTTTTTCATTATTTTTACATGTACAATGAGCTCCCAAAGTTTCTGCATATCTTCGTGAATCACCCTGTATACAGAATGTCCCACTAACAACCCGACATACTTCTATGGTGTATTCCTCTCATCAAAATAATGAAAAAAGTTCATATAAACATAGGTCCCTGGAATCACTTCGTTAGCGAGTTAAAGCTGGTGAAAATTTTCATCCATGTTTCAGTTCCCCCACAGAAATGTTTCGAACGTTAAGTTGTGAAACTAAACAGATTTTATGTAAAATGAGCTGAAAAATTGAATATAACAGGTTCCAGATCTGCAACTAGAGTAGTTTTTCAGATATTTAACAAAATGCATGAAATTTGGTCTCAAAAAATTATTTTATTTATGGTTTGAAGTACATTAACTGCGTTAAATCACTAACAAACATATAAACTTTTTAAACAAAACTTATAGAAAATGTAGTTCTGAAGTGAATGATAAAAACCCTTATTTTTACAGTTTGTGTTTGTTTCTTATTGGCCTATATTTACATCAGTCTCTTCAGAATTAAATTCTCTATAAGTTTTGTCTACAAGGTTTACATGATTGTTACCTATTTAATGAATTTAATGTACTTCAAACCATAAAGAAAAAAAATTTTCGAGACCAAATTTTGTGTATTTTGTCAGATATTTAAAAAACTACTCTAGTTGCAGATCTGGGATCTGGTTTGTTCAATTTTTCAGCTGATTTTACGTAGAATCTATTTAGTTTCACAACTTAATTAACGCTCTAAACATTTCTGTAGGGGAACTGAAACTGGGACAAAAATTTTTATCCCAGGTGTAACTCGCTAACGAAACTATTCCGGACCTATGTTTGTATGAACTTTTTCATTACTTAGATGAGAGGAATATACCTCATAAGTATGTCAGTTATTCGTGGGACACTCTGTACAACTAGATTTTTAATATTTCAATTTGTGAGACATTCTGTATATAAATATATTATGTAAATAGTACTTTTATGTAAAATATTATTCTTGATTCCATCTTATTTTGTATATACACTTTGTGTGATTATTTATTTGTAATTTCAAACACAATTTAAATTCTGTTGTATATAAAACGCATGGTTTTTTCATTGTATATTATTCTTCTCTACAAATTTATATGTGTTTTTATTTATTGTGTTATTATCATAATGTTGTATCTGAGGGCTATGCCCCTTAATTGCCTGTAGCAATCTGATGCACATCATTCTGCTTGGTTTAAAGTCATAAACACCTTTATGATTTTAAAAGATTGACTACCACACCAATATCATATGACTAGTTAAATTTCTAGCTTGGTGGGCCTTGGTCAATAATTGACATAATGTATCTTGTTTATCAGGTCGTTGACCTGTAACTTTCATCCTTCGCAGTACTTTTACCCTGGTTAGCTCTTAGTTTTACTTCCAGGAATATTAAGTGCTTAATGGAAAAAGCATTATGTAGGATTAAATTTTTACAATACAAATTATTGTACTACCTCATTTCTTCGAACTATTTGGGACCAAAAGCAATCCAAAAAATTGAAAATCCAAATAAACCAGAAACGAGCATCCATTTCATCAGATGTGTCCCTTAGCTGGTGGCAATTTTTAAAAAGGCTTGCCTATGACCAATGCCAAAAACCATTAGTGATTTCTGTATCTACTCTTTTAGTGGAATCAAATGACACTATTTTTGTTTTCAAATTTTGACTTTGATTTCTTGACTTCCGGTTGAAACGGGAACTTCAAACCCAATGATATCTGTATCTACTCTCTAAGTGGAATTGAATGACACTAATTTTGTTTCCAAATTTTGACTTGACTTCCGGTTGAAATCGGAACTTAAAACCCAATATTTCTGTATCTACTCTCAAGTGGAATTGAATGACACTATTTTTGTTTCCAAATTTTGACTTGACTTCCGGTTGAAACGGGATCTTCAAACCCAATGATATCTGTATCTACTCTCTAAGTGGAATTGAATGACACTATTTTCGTTTCCAAATTTAACTTTGATTTCTTGACTTGCGGTTGAAACTGGAACTTCAAACCCAATGATTTCTGTTTCTTCTCTTTAAGATAAATCGAATGACACTATTTTTATATTTCTAATTCCGACTTTGATTTCTTGACTTCAGGTTTTGGGCCACTTTCGGTCGAATCCGGAACTTTAAACCCAATTTAGGCCCACAAACGTTTCGTGTAAATTAGTAATTAGAAAACCGTTTGTTGGTATCTCTTGTAGTGTCTGACATCTGGATGTAACGGACTGACTTAGGAAAATAATAGATGATAATTTTACAAATTGCCACCAAAAAGAAATCAATCAAAACAATTTTTTTTTGTAATCCCTAATTTGTGTACGTTGCAATCTGTTCAATTCAGAACAATAAGCAACCCCATGACCCAATGAGATGAGGATGATGTGTAAATGAGGTGTAGTCTTGTACAGACTCAGGTCGACCATTCCTGAGAGAGTATGGTTAATTAAACCCCAACCATCAATGTACTCTGGTAACCACTGTCTAGCATTCAAATCCGTATAAAAGTAACTACCTTTACTAGGATTTGAACCAGGAACCTTCGTCTCCAAAAATCAGCTGTTAAACAGCTAATTTTGACGACGACTTTACCTCTAGATCAACCTGGCGGGTTTAAAACAAAATTAAATGGAAAGTCTTACCATTTATTTAGTAGTGTTAAGTTTTCCTTTGGATGGCGTTTAAAGGCAGCATGATCATTGCAATAGTTTCACCGCTATAATTGTTGTCCAACTATGACTCCCAAGCAACTACAGTGACATACAAGTGATTTTTAGCTGGAGGCACTAATACTTTAACAGTATAGATAGTGAGTCCAGAGAATGCCATTTGCGTATGGATGGGCTGTGAGGAAGGGAAGAAAAATCTGACAGTGCTACTAACCTCAACAGTGTTACACTATATTTTACTACCATGCATTTATACTGTTAGTTAACCACGTATTGTCTTTCAATTAATATACTTCGTTGTGACTGACACTTTTTACTCTTAAACCCCATTTCCTTTAAAATTTTTCTTAACGTACAAAATTTTCAACTAAAATTTTGCCTTTCTTTCAAAACTGGTAATAACTTTTCACTTGTTGGCCTTACGTTCTGATAGTTATAACCGTTTCCTTTTTTTACAAGGTGTCAAAAAAAGTTTCTATAGTTGTTTTATATACTGCACCTGCCTTTTTACTTTCTCTTGCCCATATGAATATACGAAAGAAAATATTGTTTTCATGTCGATTTTTCGAAATCGAGTTTTCACCGGATCTACACGTTTTCAGACCCCCTGAACCCAAAAAAACATGTTTTTAGCGATTGGCCTGTGTGTGTATACAGAATATCTCAAGAACAGAACATCGTACGAACTTGAAACTTAAGTTACATACCACTACCGGACCCAACACAAACATTTTCATCAAAATCTGTCAACGGGAAGTAGTAGTTTATACGTGTAATTTTTCACTTTTTGCGATTTTCTCAAAAACTGGTCCGAGTTTTTTTTTTTAAATCGCCTGGTTTACTAAATTTTTTATGCTTTACAAGATAGGGTAGGCGCCATGTTTGCTGAAATCCTTGGTGAGGCTGTTTTCACGTAAAAAAAAAATTTTTTTTTTTTAGATTCCGGCTTAAATATGCATTTTAGCGCAAAAATTGTAGAGAATTAAAAATTCTACAACTTTTATTTCAAACATGTTTTTGTATAACGCTTAGTTTAGCAGTAATTAGCGATTTTCTGTTTTTTTCTCACGAAAACTTGTAAAAAAATCGATTTTTTTAAGATTTCAGCCTTAGTATTATGCATTTTATGACAAAAGTGTATATAATAAAATTTATAGGAACTTAAATGATCTACAATTTTTAATTAGAGCATTTTTCTCTACAGAGCCTAGTTTAGCGTGAAAGAGTGATTTTCCGTATTTTTAACCCAAACTGAGGTCGATTTTCATTTTGTGTCTTTCACTCATGATTAAAATTAGGTTATGTTTATTGAGGTTAGTTTTCTGTTTATTGCTAATATTTTATTAATAATGTTATGTTTATTGTTAATTATTTTCATTCGCAAGAGAAAGCTGTGTGAGTGTTTCACACCAGATTTTTTTCTCAATTATTGCAACCTTTCACCTATTTTCTAAGGCAGAAGCCACCACTTGACCAAGTCATCATTGATAATGGAAGTCGAACCACTTTGTGGTTCATCTTGGATATTTGTCCCCCCTTCATTTAAAGGCGCATTTACACGTGTAATGATTTGCTGGCGCCAGTATTGATGCCAGTTTAATTTGCATGCCAGTAGAGGTTTACACATTAAACGCTTTTTGTCGCGCCAGTTCCTTTTTACTTTGCTGTTGCGTAGTATTAAGTTCGTGAAAGCTTCCACAACAGTGATTTGTTACATTGGTATTGATAGTTTGGAGGTCTGTTTTTGACGAATAATGTATGTCCCACAAATAAGGAACTTGTTCATATTTTTCCAAAAATTTAATGTTTTCATCACTACTTCACTTCTTATTTTCAAAATTTAGCTCATTTTAGTTACCATTTAAAGATACAGCAAATAAAAAGCTATCTATATGAAAATATAGGTATATAATAATAGATAATGGACGATAGTGAAAAATCAATTCGAAATTAAACCACCTTCTGAATGCCAAAATCCTACTGGCGAGGTGAAGGTTTATATATGCAAATGTTTATTTAGTGGCGCGCCAGTCACTTACTGGCGAACAAAATTTCAGAAGGCTGCAGAAAATTCCATGCAAGTTTCTTTCTGTGCATGCATGTTGAAACTTGCGCGCCAACAATGGTTTACACATACATGCATCGTTTTACTGGCGCGCCAGTTCTCCCTGGCGCCAGCAAATCATTGCATGTGTAAATGCGCCTTCAATTACCTAATCCACTTTCGCGCCAGTCCAACACTCATTGCACTTTAACCATAAATCTCTGTAATCTGCTGATAAATTTCGGCTGCCTTAATGTTCCTTGTATTCAAAATACGGTTAACAGAACAAATATCACTGTTGGCATATTTATTTAATGTTATAAACGGCCACAGTAAACATAAAACACAGGACTAATCATTTAACGTATGTGTAAGAAACTTTTTATCAAGATGTGCAAGTTTTTATTTTGAGCATTTGTCGTTTTATTGTATTACTTCCCAGGAATTTTCTACAATCTAAAATAAAATTGTTCTGTAAATTTTGGTTAGTGTAATTTTTTTGAATTGCTATATTTTATCTAAAATAATTCCCCCCCCCCCCACCCCGTAAGAGAGAGCTTACCTAATCAATATTTTTAGTTTCTTCATGTTTCCTTTTCACCCACAATTTATTCATTCTTTCAGATCTTTCCTTTTTAAGTTGTTCAGTGTTGTGGGGTTCACATCTCTCTTCTTTTCATTATTCAGACCAATCGCTAAAAACATGTTTTTTTTGGGTTGAAGGGGCCTGAAAACTTTTTATTTCCAGTGAAACTCAATTTTTCCAAATCGACATTGAAATAATACTTTCCTTCCCTATATATTCATATAGGGCAAGAGGAAGTAAAAATATCAACTTAAAATTTAATAAAAATTTTGAAGAAAAATAGAAACTACGTGTAACTGTTAAATTTTAATATTTCTATAAAAATTACTGTCTGTATTGTAAATTCAACTTTGATAAAATGTAGTGAAAAAAATAAATTGCACTTAATAAAACTGTTATTGTTTAGGTCATCAGCCGAAAAGCTGGTTTGAACCTGTAGAGGTTATACTAAGTAAAACGAGGAGTGAGGTGATTTACCATTGCCTTCTTCACTGAGTGGAAAAGTACGCTTATCAGCATGCCGGGCCCTCTGAAAAGCATATATTTTCCACTCTGCAAATCACACCTTCACTTTATTCACCACAGGGTCTGGCTGTATAATGAAATTCATTACTTTCAGAGGAGACAACTCTGATTAGTGTCTTTTACACCTGTACCTCTTCTGTTCTTAAATGATTCTGTTATTTAATTGGCTGACCATGTAATAAGAAACAGAACTATTTATTTTAGCCGTGCAACGAACAGAGTGAATGTAAATAATTTGACACTCCACCTGTCCGTTATGGGCAGAAATAAAACTGATAAAACAGTTATAAAAAAAATTGTAGAAAATGACTGGAGAATCATACAAGGAAACACAAAAGTACAAAGCTTGAGAAAAAATGTTTTCTAAATATGTACACATATGTTGACACAAAAGTGAACTACCCTTCCTTTCGGGCACAATTTAGCAGACGGTACGCAATATCCTCTTATACAATGATGTTAATCCTCTTTTGAAATGAGTTTAAAATATCTCTCAAAAGAGGAAAATAGTAAGTGATTTTCTTGTTGCAACATTGCTGTTAAATGCATTTCTAGGTTAAATAAATTAAATTAAAGGCCGGGTTTGATTCCCGGTCAGGTCTGGCATTTTTTCCATCTGTAAATCACCACATATCATTACCTACGCACAAGCCCAAGGCTTATGTAGGCATCATCACTCGATAAAAAAAAAGTAATAATCTTGGTTTTAGGAAAGGATTTAAATCTCTAAATAAATAATCTAAATCTTGGACAAACTAATTTCCATTTAGTTTTTCACAAGATCATATTTTGCATTTAAAGTGAGCATTTTTTAAAGGTTTTCATATGTATGTTTCCTTGACCATTCCATGCTACCAGTTTTTGTACTTCAAAACGTGTTTGACTTTTCATGTATAATGTATTTTAAGTGAAAATAAAGTTTTATTTAACATCAGAAAAAAAATATTTTTTATTTTTTTGTAAAATGCTTCTTAGATAAAATTTATTGTAATGGTTCTTTATCAGTTTACTTTCCTGAACACATAGGCTGGTTGTTGAATTCTATTTAAACTAGAATCAATTGGCACAATATTTATCATGTGTAGAAATACATGAAAAAGTTTTTCCTTCTTTTTTTGTTAATTGTGTCCAGATTCCAAAGTAAGTATAATAATAATAATAATAATAATAATAATGTAGGCCTAAATGTATTTCAAAAATGAAATAAAATAACAAAATATATTAAAATAAAACAAAAACAACAATACAAATGAAAAATTCGCTGTAGGTTTGACCCACTAGCAATCAATTAAAACTCCCCCGAAGTGTAGGACAGGATAGATGATACAAACGTTGAATTTAAAAAAAAAAATTTTTTTTGAAGACTACTTTTTTAATGTGACGTCAAGAAGGCTGTACTCAGTCTTTATAATTTTTGGTGTACGAATCTTTCTGCACATATGTCTTACTTAATTAACCTAATGGATTTTGATGATGTAATTTTATGTTGGTAGCAGTGTCCACTATGAATTAGTGGGTCATTGTGTAAAGTCAAATTTAAAATGTTGCGTTTGTGATTAAGTAAAAGGTTTGATTTTTTCTTACGTCGCTTGGTTTTGCACTGTCAAAAAGGTGTAATAAATACATCCATACAAGCATTTGTTAGTAACAAAACGAAAATTATGTAACTTGTGATTTGATAAAAAAAAAATCGCTAATCTCGTTATTGGACTTTACAGTGTGTCAAAGTGAATACTCACGCTCTCTATTGAATGTCGATGGAACTACAGTTTGTAAAAGTGCATTCTTATGCCATCTAGCGGACAAGCGAAAAAACAAACGTTCTTCGATAACCATTACAATTCCATACTAAACGCACGATTTTAACATTCCTACAATATTAAGATTGTTGGGAAGAGAAGTAGTTAACTAGTTTAAGGTTGAAGACGAAATGCCCCACCCTCGCTAACCCCCGGTTGATAACTTTCTTAAATAGCTGTTCTACCAACTACTATTACTTAAAAATAAAATTACCTCAATTTCGTTAATATTCCCTTCTGTTCATATCTACATTATAAATCCTTTACAAAATTCAGTTTTTGAATTTTTACTTTTTCTTCAACTATCCGATAGATAGCGTGGTCTTTGCTAAATACGTACATCATTTTTATTCAATGAAATGCATTCGTGTTAATAATAAAAGTACAGCAGTCCTCAAAATTTTTTACTTTTTTTTTATTTAAGTACAACTTTGGTTTGTTGATAATCCGTTGTTCGTATCGGTCGGAAATATTGTCAATTTTTAAAGTAATTTATTTGGATTTTTTTTTTTTATTTCGGATGGCCGTATTCGTAAAAAAACTAATCTGACTCCGGTATATAATTAAGATTCGTCGAATGTGTTATTATTTTAATATGACAACTTTTTATTACTCCCCCACGCCAAAATTACCCACTGAATTAATATTTAAAATCTTTTATCTTAGAGAATCGGCTTTTTACCGCCGATTCTCGATAACTTACCGATTATTTTCTCACTTACCGGTGGCATCGAATTCGTCACATCCCCTCTCCTTCTTCTTCTTTATCACGTACATTCTTATAATGCACCATTCTTATAACGTGCCATTCCAATAATGTTGGCGAGAATAAATAGCAATACTCACTTTGTTCGTTACACTGCGGAATAGCTACTAGACCCCTATTCACAATATTTTTCCAAAAAAAAAAATCTGGTGTGAAATACTCACACAACTTTCTCTTGCCAATGCAAATAATTAACAATAAACCTAACACTATTAATAAAATATTAGAAATGAACAAAAAACTAACCTCAAAAACATAACCTTATTTTAATCATGAGTGAATGACGCAAAATGAAAATCAACCGCAGTTTGGCTTAAAAAAACGGAAAATCACTCTAAACTAGGCTCTGTAGAGAAAAATTCTCTAAATAAAAGTTGTAGATCTCTTAATTTTCTATAAATTTTATTATATATACTTTTGTCGTAAAATGCGTACTAAAGCCGAAATATTAAAAAATCGCTAATTACCGCTAAACTAAGCGTTATACAAAAAAATGTTCGAAATAAAAGTTGTAGGATTTTAAATTATCTACATTTTTTATTATATACATTTTTGCGCTGAAATGCATATTAAAGCCGTAATCTTAAAAAAAACAAAGTTTTTACGTAAAAACACCCTTACCAAGAATTTCAGCCAAGATGGCGCCTACCCTATCTTGTAAAGCATAAAAAATTTAGTAAACCAGGCGATTTTAAAAAAAATCGTAGGACCAGTTTTTGAGAAAATCGCAAAAAAGTGAAAAATTATACGAATAAACTACTACTTCCGGTTGACCGATTTTGATGAAAATGTTCGTGTCGGGTCCGGTAATGGTATGTAACTTAAGTTCTAAGTTCAAGTTTGTACGATGTTCCGTTCTTGAGATATTCTGTTCACACACACACACACAGACCAATCGCTAAAAACATGTTTTTTGGGTTTAGGGGGGTCTGAAAACGTATAGATCCGGTGAAAACTCGATTTCGAAAAATCGACATGAAAACAATACTTTCCTTCCTATATATTCGTATAGGCAAGAGAAAGTAAACATTTAATAAAAATATAACTTAATAGTAATGTAGTAATGATTAAATAAAACAATCAAAATGTGAAATAAAACAACAGAACGTGTAACACAGTACTGTATACTGGAACTGGGAAGGACGTGTGTACGCGTGCGTAAATGTGGCTGTCTCATTAAGAGCATTCAGTAAGGCAGGGAGTGGGAGAAATGAAAAAGTGTGCAACCCTTTAGGGAATTCGGATCTGATAGTGGCATACATAAAATGGAAAAGACCCTAATTTTTTTCAATTGTAATTGTATTGTATAAGGTATTAAACTAAAATAAATAAATGAAACAAAAATTTTAATTCAATTTGTAAAAATGTCAATTATTTATTAAATAAATCATGAAAAATATGTAATAGGTTATCCTAAGATTTTTGTATCTCAAAAATGTTCTGTAGGTAAACCACAGTTAAAATAATTAGAAAATTAATAAAAACCCAACTTTATCATAGTTATTTCTGTTGTAAAACCGGACCATTTGATAAAAATATGTTTGTTTTTTTTGGAAGGGGGGATTAGGGGACCTAAAAACGTTTTGGTGAAAACCGTAAAAATTGACATGAGAATAATACCTTCCGTATATATTCATATAAGGCAAGAGAAAATTAAAAAAAATATAGAGTTGATCTTCTACCCTTCACGGTTTAGGCCCCTGCCTGTTCGGAACATCTGAAATCCGCCCATCTCTTCCTCGGACGCCGTTAATCTCTCCTTCTCTCCAGTTTGTAATCCATTACCTGCTTGGGTATCCTATCTTCACTCATCCAGACCACATGCTTTATCCATTGTAATTTATTTTTCAGTACCCTATCATTTATGGAGAAGATGTTTAAGCTCTTTCCTTATCTCTGCATTTCTGATACCTGCAACCTGTTATCCTCTGTCTTTGCTTGCACCCAAATTTTGCCGCCATAAAGTAGGACCAGCACAGCTATTGTTTTATAAAATTTCAACCTCATATCCCTACTCATGTTGTTGCACATGCTGTGCTACCCAAAAAAATCTGACTTATAAGGAAATTAACATTGGACAAAGTACTGTCAACATTAATCTAATTACAAGTGGGTAATTTTACTTTTATTACTCCACTCGTTAGGAAACAAAATAAAAATGAGTCTCCAAAATTGTTTAATAGCTAATAATTTAGTTATTTATAAATAAAGGCAAAAATGTTATTCAATTTTGATATAGCGCGGTACTTACATAAGAAAAATATTTACTTCCATTGTTGTCTGAAGATTAGCAAAGTGTGTAAAGTGGTCAGTTTATTTTAATTTTTGATATTACAATACGAGAGGCCGTGAGTTCGAATCCCACACACTATTTTCCTTTTTTTTATTTTATTATTTAAAGTCGCATCAACAGTTTGGTCATAGTGAATGTAGCGGGTTATGAAATGTTGAGTTGTGACTTGTTATAATTTCCAGACCCTAGTCGAGAATTGAACCCGGGACCTCCGCATGGTAGGCCAGCACCACAACCACTACACTACGGAGGCGATCTTTTTTATTTTTGTTTAGCTAAATAATTTCACTTAATTAAATAAAAAAACTTTACTAGTTCGTTATACTCTTGAATTAAAAAGTACAATTTTAATTTTAAAAGTTTTTCATTATTTTTAATTAACAATAAAATCAATGATCAAATTTTTAAAAAATTAATACATGGACTCAAACTCACGGCAACATCAGAAATAAAAGTAAACTGAGTACTTTACACGCCCGGCTAATGTTTAGACAACAATAGACGCAAATTTTTTCTTATACAAGTACAGCACTATATCAAAATTAAATAACATTTTTGACTTAAATTATTAGCTATTAAAATCTTTCGTAGACTCATTTTTATTCTGTTTCCTAACGAATGGAGTAATAATGGAGTAATAAAAGTAACATTACACCCTTGTAATAAGGTTAATGTTGACAGTACATTATCCAATGTTAATTTCCCTACATGTCAGATTTTTTGGGAAGCATGGTATGTTAAAATCAGTGCATCTTATTGAATGCATCTTTATTTTGATACGTTATGTCGCATTTCAGGCACTGAAAGTTAAGATATACCTGTTCTAGAATATTGTTTTATATAACAATTTTGCTCCTGACTGGATTCTCCCTCTGAAAGAATATAGAAAAGATAATTAAAAGTTTTCTAATTATGTATTGTGTTTTTCTGTTTTAAAATCCAAGCAGCGTCAAGAAACTGGAGCTTCTTTCTACAGGCCGCAACAATTATTGCCGAATCAAAATCAGCCTCTTCCTCATCTGAATGGGCACTACTACCACCACCACCATCATCTACCCCCACCTCATATTAAAGGTCCAACTCAAGATAATGGAATCTTATCGTCCTTAACATCTGGTTTTAACAATTTAGTTAATAATATATTCGGTTAAAACATAAATTTAATTATTTATTTTAAATTAAGTTATTTTTATTTTTTTACAAAATTTGGATTTTTATCTGTGTAATGTTACACAGATATAAAAAATTGTTCGTAAATTTTTTTGTAAATAAAAGTATTTATTTGTTTTTTTAAGAAAAAATTTTGGTTATGCATTAAATTGACCACCACCTCAAGTTACTGAAATACAGTCTGTCTGTAACTTGATGACCTCCTGCAGAGGGATGCAATATACGGATAGTAAAACCATTTCAGAAAACATTTCTAATTTTTTCGGTCTGTCCAACTTAAATAATTCTTTCACTAAATATAACTGAAAATTTTCTCGTTATTTCATTTCCTACAAGTGTACAGTTATCTTTAAAGACCGAAAAGTTTCTCGCATGCTGACTCTTTTATGTTGTGATTCATGATTTTACAAAATTTATTTATGAAAATACCTAGTAATTTAAAAAATAATGATTTTCTGTTAAATTTTATTGCATCATCATTTTCCATAATTATTACAGAACAAACCTGCCAAATATTATGTTAAACCATGAAATAGTTGTTGAACAATGACAATGTATTTGAAAATAATACGGTTTTTTCTTAAAAACAAAACTTTTAGTTAATTATACATCATCTCATTAAGCGTCTATTTTTCGAAATAATTTTATAGAACAAAAAACAAGTGAAATACTTTGTTTATAAAAATACGTCATTTCCGAAAAGTTTCAGTTATTTAAGGAAAATTAGATGTATGTTTTCTAAAATTATTTTCTGCCGGAGGCCTTCAAGTTGCAAATGGACATTAGTTTAAAGCACTCAATAGTCAACTGACTTATCATATCTCGCATTGTGAAACCCCTCCTCTTCCCTTAACTGGAGGAAATACAAAATGGCTGCAGGTTTTCAACACTTCACTAAATTTAATCATAAATATAATTTTATTGACCCTGAAACTAGAGCAAATGCATAGCGAGTAGAACACACCTGGTGTAATAAGAAACACAGAGGTATAGCTTGCTATCACTTGGATTTTTATCTTGAAGAATAAATGTGCAGCGACATCTTATAGCGAAAATCACTACCAAACACTTCTCAACGACATTGCTGCATTCTGGGAATCACAGAAATGTAAATAATCGTCACAATAGTAAAAAAATGTTGTTCGTCAAAACTATAAAGTACACTATTAAAGTTTTGTTACTTTTTGTAGAAAATTTCTCCATACAAAAGTGGTCGATTTAATGCATAGGTAGAAATTCTATTATAATTTAGAAACTAAAAGAAAAGTTTACAGTATTTTTAATAGTAACTAAAAATGTAATGCAGTAAATATTTTGATATCCAGATCAATTAAAACACCAAAGGTTGGCTAATTACAAGAAATTCTTAAAGCAGGAAGGTAATACTAGAAAAAAGATAAAGTTGGACCTCTCTTATTTGAATCTGAAGGGGCCAATATTTTTTTTATTTTTATTTACAGAGGTTAAAATATAAAACCTCATAAGTGACTTCAAAATTTCATGTTTTAAACAACGTTCATATTATTTCATAAACAAGTACATTGTTGTTTAGGGTGGTTTTAAACTCTTAAGAGACTTTACTAGGTAAAACAAGGAGTGAGGTGGTTTACCTTCTTTCTTGCCTTCCTTACCGAGTGGAAAAATGTGCTTATCAGCCAGCATGTCAGGTAGGTGTCATGTCGGTAGGTCTGAAGTATACACAGAATAGAGAAGTGGGGCTATTATTTCATTTAAGTAATTTTTCACATAATTTCCATTATGTGCTCAAATTTACAGGTTGCGATGAAAGTTGTAAATACAGTAAAATTCGGTTATAACGAAATTTAAGGGACCGGGATTGTTTATTTGTTGGGTTATAACCGAATGAGCTTCTAAACCACAATATTTATGTAGTACTCTATTATCTTATGTGCCCACCCAATTACCGGAATAATCAATATTAGTCTTAATACTTAATTTAAGTAAAAAATCATGAATAAATATATTTTACACCAACTCCGTGGTCGAATGATTAGCAACGTTTAGTTGTCAGCTGTTTTAGACATAGAAAAGGTATGGGTTTGATCCCCAAAAGGTCTCGACTGAGAAAATCAGGATTATACTGAAAATCAGGATTATCAATAACTCCCAAATGTTACCCCTTCTTAACGTAGAAGTACCTGAACAATTTTTCACAGTATTGATACACGTATCGTAAAACTGTTTTGTTTCTAATTTCCCAGAAAATATATTTGTCTATTATTATTATTATTATTAGTCGTAAAGCTCCCGAAGTGGAAGACGTTAAGTAAATCTGGTTTGTTTTTGGGATTTCTTGTCCTTTTATCCACACACCAGTTTTTCATTCTTTGTGAGAATTCAGCTTTTCTCTGTTCAATCCACTTTGTTTCGGTTCTTAGAGCTTTTGTCTTTGGTTTAACCTCCCATTTTTTAACTTTTGTTCTAAAACTGTCTCTTATGAGAATTTCTTCTTTGGTGATTTTGGTCAATTCTAAATCTTTTTTAACACTTTGTATCCATTCCCCCCCATTAACAAGTGATGATACATATTTTACTATTCTCTTTGTGAGTATTGTCAGGAAGCCTCATAATGTGGCCATAAAATTGATGGCGTCTTTTCCTCATGTCTGTCTCTATGTTGAAATATTCTTCAATTTTCGACGTTCTCTGTAATCTGTACCCGTTTTCGGTCCATCTAGGTCCAAAAATTTTCCTAATTATTTTTGTCTATTATTATTATTACTAGTCGTAAAACTCCCAAAGTGGAAGACGCTAAGTAAAGATGGTTCAGTTTTGGGGTTTCTTGTTGTTCTTTTTATTTGCCCACCAGTTTTTCATTTCTTGCGAGAATTTAGCTTTTCTTTCTTCACTCCATTTTACTCCAGTTCTCGGAGCTTTTGTCTCAGGTTTAACTTCCCATTTCTCAACCTTCCTCCTAAAATTGTTTCTTGTGTCCAAGTCTTCTTTCACAATATTAGCCATTTCCAAGTCTTTTTTAACATTTCGGATCCATTCTCCTCCATTAACGAGGGATGCTACGTATTTTACTATTTTTTTTGTTAGTCTGTGATCGGGAAGCCTCATTATATGGCCATAGAATTTAAGGCGTCTTTTCCTCATGTCTGTCTCTACATTAGAATATTCTTCAACTTTAGACGTTTTCTGTAATCTATATCCATTTTCGGTCCATCTCGGTCCCAGAATCTTCCTGATTATCCTTCTTTCTTCTTTATTTAGATTTTCCATATCTGTTTTCCTGTTTAGTGATAAAGTTTCGCTGGCATATAGCATTCCTGGTTTAATTACTCTATTGTAGTGTCTAATTTTGGTATTTAGCGATAAACATTTTTTATTTTAAAGGTTTTGCACCAATCCCAGGCCTCTACGAGCTTTTTGTATTCTTTCTTGTTGTGAATATTTTTCAGAGATAGTTTCTCCTAGATATTTAAAATAAGCTACTCTTTTAATTTCTCCATATTTGGTTTGCAAATTGGCTATTTCTTTATTATTTCTATTATTATTATTATTTTTATTTCAAGGTAGGTGATTCGTTTGTTACAATTGGATTCCATTTTTGTTATATCTGACTTAACTTTGTGTTAATAGACTAACAGATAAAACCAACCAGATTACATTAGTTTTGCATTAGTTATTACTGAATTTTCATTACAACCGGCTTTGTTATAACTGAATTTTACTGTATACAAATATAACTAATAATAAAAATTCTGATTTCTTTTAAAATGATAACCAAAATATTTTCTTAGCATTACATTTTATAAGTTACTAATTAATACAAAGTTACTAATTAATACAAATTAATAAAGTTACTAACTAACTTTAAAATCTCAATTTTGTTTTGAAAATTTATTTAAAGGTAGTTAAAATAATTTTTAAAAAAAATAAACTTATAGCTCAGGGAAATTTTTACATTTGATATTTTTTTTTAAATATTAAAACTAAATTTTTTGAATTCAAACGAAAATATTAGTTGATTTTTAGTTGTATACTTTATAATTTACTAATAAAATATCAGTATTATAATATATTTTTAAAATCTAAAAAATAATATATATTTTACAAAATTTATTTGAGTGAATGTGTTGTGAGAGTTATTGTTGCGTTATATTTTTTGTACAATTTTTTTTACACTGTATGTACAAAATATTTTTAAAGTTATTTAATTAAATAAAAGTATTTTATGTATATTTTTAATGTGTTATAATTTTTCATTCAATTCAATGATTTTAATGTTGTCAGGATTAACTACAGTACTAATGTATGAAATTAGTCCGAAAAGTTCTCGGCCTGATAGTAAAAATGAAAAGTTATGCTTACAAAAGAAATTTTATTTTTCAACAAAATCTCCTTTTAATCAATACCTGGATTTTGATTAAAATGTTTACATCTAGTTTGCTCATGGTGCCTAAATAAAGTTCTAAATTTCAACTTCATACTATTCCTTTCTTAGTAAAATCATAACTATTGGCTAATTTTACTCAACTATTTGTCAAACACAAATTTCTCATTTCATTTTTTTAAAAGCATCAAAAACAGTAAATTCATTGGACTATAGTACGTAAAATGAAAGATGAAGCCTGTGTTTAGAACGATGTATCTCATAAAGTAAGAAACAAAGATTTCTGGTATGGCTCGTTTTAAAGCTTGGTTTTTGTTATTTTATTCATATAAATTACGAAACACGGAAGCGTATTAGTTATTTTCTAGCGACTTAAAAACAAAATATGTGCCTATTTTTTTAGTGTATTTTTCACATAGTTCATGTAGCAAAAGATCAATTATTTTAAGAGGAAAAATATAACGTTTTAGAATAGTGTTCCTGCATGTTTTCTTATTAATTTCAGCTAAAATTTACCCTTTTAAGTACAACGGGTAAAGGAATTACAGCATATTTTAAAAAAATTGTTATTTTCATTTCCGATTGACTTCATGAGTTAGAACCCACGCTATACCCCTTTAATTAACAAGGGAATGCAATTACACTGCAAATAAATGTTGTAAATGTGAAGGTTCTTTTTCAGTTCCATGGGAAATATTAAAAGAACTTGCATTAAAAATGTGCGTTCGGCAGCAAGTTGTTAATGTTTGTGTTATGCTGCAAAGGAACACAGTACAGTCTGGTTTTGAACTAAGTAGAAGTACCCACACAAGAATCTTTCATAATATTATGTAAAGACCAGCCTTTCTTAGTTTGCTCCTACTGTCAACAAATAATGACATCACTGAGCATGCGCATTATATAAAAATGTGTACACGCTGATTAAAAATAACAACAAAATACTTTCAAAAGTATTTGTTAATATCATGATGATGATGTCACGGGAGAGTGGGAGGGATGGATGGCTAGCTGTACGCTAGCAATTCATTCAGATTCGGGAGTTAGCGGTCGACAGTCTGGCAATTGGTCAGGCTGATTCAAGTTTCATATATTCAATTTACCATAGTTTTAATTACGTTAATCAAATAATACAAGTGTATAAACAATTCATCAATTCATACATATGTGTAAGAAAAATAAAATCCTTAATACAATTGAACATTTAATGGGATCATTTCTTTTCCCCAACATTTTTTAACATTCCCCAACAGTATTTAAATACAAAGTACTTTTAAAAGTATTTTTATAAATGAAATAGTTAGGCTTACATCAAATCATGACTGATATTTTAAGTACTTCAAGTACTTATAATTTAAAACATAGTTAATTTAATCAGAATACGACATCCATAAAGTCGTGGACTCTAGCGTGCACCCTGTAGTAGTTGGCTTTGGTTTGTTTACAGTAGGAGCAAACTTAGAACGGCTGAACTGTAGTTACGTAGTATCTGGCTAATGTACAACGCGAAACGGAGGGAACATTGCAACATCACTTCACTGCCCGCTGCACAGTCCACTGCTCACTTTGAATTAATGAAATCTTTCTAAAAATCTACCTTTCCTTTAAAAAATCAGTTAAATTTAAAATAATTATTTGTAGTGTAATTTCATTCCCTAATTAATTAAAGGGGTAGCGCGTTTGTTCTAACTCGCTATGTCCATTGGAAATTAAAATAAACCATGTTTTTTTTCTTTTTTAAAACACTGTAATTACTTTACCCTTTGTACTAAAAGGGTGAATTTTAGCTGACATTAATAAGAACACACGCAAGACCACTCCTCTAAAACGCCATATTTTTCCTCTTAAAATTGATCAAGCTACATGCTCTGAAACATGGACTAAGTGAAAAATGCACTAAAAACCCAGTACATAATTTGTTTCCAAATCGCTAAAAAACACCTATTACACTCTGTGTTTTGTAATTTATACGAATAAAATAACAAAAAACCAAGCTTTAAAACAAGCTGGACCTGAAATTTTTCTGTTTCTTACAAGATGAAATACGCGATTCCAAACACGGGCTTTTTCTTTCATTGTACGTACTATAATATAGTATAGCTCCTATTACTTACTCGAGAAAATTGGATAAACAATTTTAAGTTTTTAGATAACATTATCGAGAAAAATCAATAAAGATGTTTAAAATCATTTATGAACAAGAAAACTTTATAATTTTATTGTACAGTATTCAAGCATAATAAGTGCCTCATTCACTGGCAACCTAGATGACTGTCATACATGAAAATTTCAATTTCTGGAAATCTATCACAAATTGTCTATTTGAAAGATAACTGTTACGGCACCGCTGCCCGGTTCCCTGGTTTAAAGCTTTTACGTAAGAATTACCAATTTGCAGCCCGCATTTTACACAAAAACAACCCAAAGAGGACCAAGACAGTTTATCAGGGTCCTGTCTAAGACCAGAACGAAAGAATGGAATGACAAAGGAAAAAGAAATACGGAAGGAAACAGTCACTAGTAAAATTAAACTTAAACCTTCAAACAAAGGCGTCCACTTACTTGTTATTGAATACTCCAGGATAGAGCCCAGTGGAAGAATAAGTGAAGTTCGGTTCGTTGGTTAAGCGTTGCAAAAATACCTTAGCGAATACGGCACATTTAAATAAGCACACAAAACATAATATTGTACAAATAGTTACATGCATGGGTACACTTAAACTTTATAGTTATGAAACGGAATACAGCAATGGCCAACTTGTCCCGTCAGATGCAGGGCCAAAGAAAAGCCTCAAGCGAAACGGTATGTCTGTGGCAAAAGTTAATGCACAAGTGGGAGAAGAAACGGATGTAGGATCGTGGGAGTGGTGTGGACGCATGGAGGAAAGAAGAGTAAAGTTACCATACACGATCCAGAAGGCAGTCATGACACTGCAATATTTGAAATATAAATCAGAATACGCTTGCCGTGGCATGTATATTTAATAACAACAAAGCAAAGACAAAAGACTAATTGACAGGGGCTACATTGGCCTTAATAATAACAGAAATAACTTAAAAAGGAATAATTATTATTTTATTTTAAAAAAAATTATAAATTATCAGGTAATTTAATATTGATCCTTGCCAAACTGAAAGCAGCAACCAATGCGGACAACTGTAAATTCTCTGAAGTTCCTGACACTAATCTGTATTCCATATCGGCCAGTTTTATTAATAAATCAATCAATGTTTCTGGAGGTAACGAAACTGTAAACAAATAATACAAAAAAAAAACCAATTAATATTTTTTATAATAAAAATTCTTTAAACCTGCTGTTTAGGTAATCGGCCAAAAGATTGGTTTGAACCTCTAGAGCAGCGGTCCCAAAGTTTTTTTCTCCCGTACCTCTTGGTGAATCTTTAACTAAAATTGTTAACCCTACTTCACTAAGTAGGGGCTATTTAATCACTAGCTAATCTCTAATCAATTTGCATAGTTTCATATGTTTCTTATTTATTTCCAAATATTTTGCATAATGTAAATTTATTTTTTTTAAATCATAATGGTATTTTTCTGTGAGTATACGTTGGTTAGTTTTTAAATACTGCAAAATATAACTTACACTTGTACGTTTAATTATGTGTTCAAATAGAGATATAAATTTAAACCAAGGAAAATGAAAGTTAACACAAGCATTTAAAATAGATATTTTATTGAAAACTGAACATTTCTTATATATGGTCTTAATTTTATATCAAAATACTAACGACAGAGTTATAATAATTATAGTTTTTCTAATCTAAGACAAGACAGATTAGTTTTAAACTTTGAAAAAAAACTCACATCGAATACAAAATTCTTTTAAAATTTGTAAATACAAAATCTAACATGAAAATTGTGATGTATTGAAACTAAATTATTAGTCCAGGAAACATCTTCACAACTCGTTTTTAGTGTGACCCTTGCGGCTGTTTTGTTGCACTTAATTGTTTGAAATCAGGTTCAAATGTAGACAAATAAAGCCTTAGATCTGGGCTTGCATTAAGCTTGTCAGTACAATAACCCCACCAAGTTACTCAGAAAAACAACGTCCGCCATTGCCCTTTATTTTCGGCGTACCCCCAAGGAGTACACGTACCCTGGGTTGGGAACCGCTGCTCTAGAGGGTTTACTAGGTAAAACGAGGAGTGAGGTGGTTTACTATTGCCTTTCTCACTGAGTGGAAAAGTATACTTATCAGCAAGTCAGACCCTCTGAAAAGCATCTACTTTCCACCCTACAAATGATATTTTCACTTCATTCACCACAGGGTCTACTGTATAATGAAATTCATTACTTATACAATAGATAACTCGTTGACTAATGTCGTTTATACCTGTACCTCTTCTGTTCTTAAATACTTCAGGCATTCGGCTGACCATGTGATAAAAAAACAGAACTATTTTTTTTGTAGCCCTGGAACTAGCAGATCAAGTGCAAATAATTTAACAATCCACTTGCATGTTACGGACAATCACATTAGGCTTAAGTATGAAACAAATAGGACAGCAACCTGTAACGGCTTTCTCATGAATCTTTTCCAGATTGACCCAATTTTTACTTTCTCTTACCTATATGAATATATAGGAAGGAAAGTATTTATATTTTGTGAAAAACTAGAGTGGTTATGTGATCATTGGATCCAATGCATCTTGGTATTTTCTAGTTTCATATATATCCTCAAATCAAAGGTTCAGCAATAATTTACAGCGGCTCTCCCATATTTACTTTCTCTTGTCTATATGAATATATAGGAAGAAAAGTATTGTTTTCAAGTCAATTTTTTGAAATTGAGTTTTTACCGGATCTACACGTTTTTCAGACCCCCTGAACCCAAAAAACATGTTTTTAGCGATTATTCTGTGTGTGAACAGAATATCTCAAGAACGGAACATTGTACGAACTTGAAACATAAGCTACATACCACTACCGGACCTGACACGAACATTTTCATCAAAATCAGTCAACCAGAAGTAGTAGTTTATTCATGTAATTTTTCACTTTTTTGCGATTTTCTCAAAAACTGGTCCTACGATTTTTTTAAAAATCGCCTGGTTTACTAAATTTTTTATGCTCTACAAGATAAGGTAGGCGCCATGTTTGCTGAAATTCTTGGTGTGGCTGTTTTCACGTTAAAAATGTTTTTTTTAAGATTGCGGCTTTAATATGCATTTTAGCGCAAAATTTATATAATAAAAAATGTAGAGAATTTACAGCCCTACTACTTTTAATTCAAACTTTTTTTGTATAATGCTTAGTTTAGCGGTAATTAGCAATTTTCTGTTTTTTTTCTCATGACGTGTGACAAGTCAATTTTTTTAAGATTTTGGCCTTAGTATGTATTTTACGACAAAAGTGTATATAATAAAATTTATAAGAAATTCAAAGATTACAACTTTTTTATTGAGCATTTTTCTCTACAGAGGCTAGTTTAGTGTGAAAGAATGATTTTCCGTATTTTTAAAGCCAAACTAAGGTTGATTTTCATTTTGTGTCTTTCACTCATGATTAAAATAAGGCTATGTTTTATGAGGTGAGTTTTTTGTATACTTCTAATGTTTTATTACAATTGTTAAGTTTATTGTTAATTATTTGCATTGGCAAGAGAAAGTTGTGTGAGTGTTTCACACCAGATTTTTTAATATATTTTGGTTTTACGTCTGACTGTTTAGCAATTGCTGCTAGTGCAGATGATGGTGAGAAGGATAATAGATAAAGATGAGTGATGAAAAATGCCAGACCTGACCAGAAATAGAACCTGGGACTCTGTAGTAGAAGCCAGTTTCGCTAAACACTACGCCAACGGGCTGGCCTTCCATAATGCAATGCTGACTAACTGCTGTAAAATCATTGGAATCCATAATTTGAAGCCAGAATACAACCATGGAAGTCAAAATCCAGAAGTGCCAAGTAATAATTCAGAATGTTAGACTACTACCTATAGAGCAGAGATGTGGAGTCATGAGATCAGACAGACTTATAAACGAGATTGCAGGGCTAGAGAAGGCTTCAAGTGATATTTTCAAGACGTGGTTGAGAGAGAGACTGAGGTGTTCCTGGTGAGAGAGTATGTATCAGGTGATGAGGCTTCGAGGCTTTAGGAAGAATGACTGGCAGGATACTGTTAAGTAGAGGTCAGGATGCAAGAAATGCTGAGGGTACATAAAGGTAACCAACACAAATATCACAGAG
Source organism: Catonia carolina (assembly GCA_035578175.1). Taxonomy (NCBI): domain Eukaryota; kingdom Metazoa; phylum Arthropoda; class Insecta; order Hemiptera; family Achilidae; genus Catonia; species Catonia carolina. The sequence goes on from JAQMRL010000004.1 coordinate 11,340,828, forward strand.
CTTCTTAGATACTAATAATACAAAAAAATAAAAAAAACACACACTAATTAAATACTAACAAGCACCGATTTTCCTTTCCTATATATTCGCACAGGGCAAGGCAAGAGACAGTAAAAAAAAAAAAAAAATCTGGTGTGAAACACTCACACGACTTTCTCCTGCCAATGCAAATAATGAACAGTATAACTTAATATTAGTAATAAAACATTAGAAATAAACAAAAAAACATAAACTTATTTTAATCATGAGTGAATGATGAAAAATGAAAATCAACCACAGTTTGGCTTAATAATACGGAAAATCACTCTTTCGCACTAAACTAGGCTTTGTAAAGGAAAATGCTGTACCTGACAAACATTACGCGCGCATGTGTATAAGAGCCGCAATAGTTCACTCTTGTACTGAACACATCAATTATAGAGCGTGTTAACATGCAATACTATATAATATAATCAGCTGATTGTATGTTTATATGTTATACTTGTTGTAATATTCCATTCAAAAAGCATTTCGAGCTTGGTTTGTCAAAACCAACAGATTTCTTCCACAAGCGAGACTCATCAAGGTAGTTTATGGCCCTTTGTAATCCCATACCGTTCCGCAGCGAGCTACAATTGTCAAAGTACAGTAATGGGTTAAACAGCTGATATGGTAATTAACAAAATTATGAAAAAAATCCTTCTAGCAATAACGAATGCAGTATAATATAACAAAAAATTTGGTGTGAAACACTCACACAACTTTCTCTTGCCAATCCAAATAATGACCAATATAACCTAACATTAGTAATAAAACATTAGAAATAAACAAAAAACTAACCTCAAAAAACATAACCTTATTTTAATCATGAGTGAAAGACGCAAAATGAAAATAAGACGTTTGGCTTAAAAATACGGAAAATCACTCTTTCACGTTAAACTAGGCTCTGTAGAGAAAAATGCTTTAAATAAAAGTTGTAGATCTTTTAATTTACAATATATTTGTATGTATACACTTATGCCGTAAAATGTATACTAAGGCCGAAATCTTAAAAAAATCGATTTTTTTTACACGTTTTCATGAGAAAAAAACAGAAAATCGCTAATTACCACTAAACTAAGCGTTATACAAAAAAAATGTTTGAAATAAAAGTTATAGAATTTTTAATTCTCTACATTTTTTATTATATAAATTTTTGCGCTAAAATGCATATTAAAGCCGTAATCTTAAAAAAAACATTTTTTTACATGAAAACAGCCTTACCGAGAATTTCAGCAAACATGGCGCCTACCCTATCTTATAGAGCATAAAAAATTTAATGAACCAGGCGATTTCAAAAAAAATCGTAGGACCATTTTAGAGAAAATCGCAAAAAAGTGAAAAATTACATAAATAATCTACTACTTTCGGTTGACCAATTTTGATGAAAATGTTCGTGTCGGGTCCAGTAGTAGTATGTAACTTAAGTTTCAAGTTCGTATTCGCTAAAAACATGTTTTTGGGTTCAGGGGGTCTGAAAACGTGTAGATTTGGTGAAAACTTGATTTCAAAAAATCAACATGAAAACAATACTTTCCTTCAGATATATATTTTCATAAAGGCAAGAGAAAGTAAAAATTTCCCTCTTAACTTCATATATTCCCTATTTAAATAAACTATCTTAATAAATTAAAGCTACTGTACACCTATTGTATGTAACAAACACATACGAACATCACTCTACTCCTAACTACTTGAGAACTACCCACTGATGACTTTCAGCGCATCAGTTTTCCTAACAACAAAATTAATATAATTAATTCATAGAATGGACATACCTCTGTGTAACAACAGATGCAATTCAGTCAGGATATCTTGCAATGCTAAACCTTTTTCCAATTTCAATTCCTTTATCGCTAAAACAAAAATTACAATACATTGGTAAGAAAGTAAATTTTAAAAACTAAGAAAGAATAAGTGTATAATAAATTGTTTCTATTAATATAAATTCGAAACCTACACTATTTTTAAAAGTTGATGAGCTCTGAACATACGCATTGCTCCCTACTCACTTCATAGCTAGCCAATGACTTGCCAGCAACATTGCTAATACTTCCTCTCATAGCTCTGTTATATATTTCGTCAGCCATTTTTTTTTGTCTTTCAATAACAATTACAACCTATGAACATGCAACTAGCTGATTATAAAGTATTGCATGTTAACACGCTCTGTTATCAACGTGTTCAGTACGAGATTCAAGACATGAGTGAACTAGTGAATTACTGCAGCTATTATATGCATGCACGCGTAATGTTTGTAGGTTGATACATTGGTACAATCTGACAATGCTGGCAAATGTTCTGATTGGTCCAACTGCGTGGAACAGCAGAGCTCATCAATGGTGAAAAGCATTATAGCTCATTAATGATCTAGATCAGACACGTTAAAGTATGATGTAGCGATCTAGAATTTTATATAAAAATGTCCACAGTTAACATTTGCTAATTTAATATATTCCCAACAACAGGCGTGTTTGGAAATGAAGTATCTTTTTGAAAATTTTTTTATAAACTTTATTTACAAAATTCACAACTGTTACAAGATAAACAGCCAGTGAATATGATGGTGGGTGAAAGAATGAATGAAATGACATGTGAGTGACGTGCATGGAGAGCACCAACCACTGACAGGTTTCCGACATGTTATTAGTTACTTCTTAATAAATCATCAATTAATTCATTCATTAATAACATTATAACAGGTGAGGCAGTGAATCGGGCGATTTGGCATCACTGCATACAGTCTCTTGTAGTGTGGCTAGGAGAATGAGACTACCGCTATCTTGAAGCATCTGTTTTACCATTTAGTTCCAATGGAGTCAAGGAGCGGTGCACAACGAGCATATACTGTTAAAGCGTATTATAAAAATAATGATAGTTATGTGTTCACGCAGCGCGCATTTCATAATTATTTCAATATTCCGCGTAATGATCCGATACCTTCAGCCCATGCAATAAAAATATGGGTTAAAAACTTTGAAGAAACAGGCTCAACACTGAAGACATAAACTGGAAGCGTAAAAAGTGTCCATACACCAGAAAATGTTGACAAGGTGCAGGTGGCTGTGTTAAGAAGTCCTACGCATTCAGCTCGACGGCATGTAATATCATTCGGCATTTCTAATCACAGTGTGAGGAGGATTTTACACAAAGATCTACAGTTCCATCCGTTTAAAATTCAGTTAGTGCTTGCTTTGAATAATGTTGATCATGCATCCTGACTTGCTTTTTATAATCGATTATTGGACATGATGAATGACAAAAAAGATCTTCTCAACAATCTTTGGATGAGTGATGAAGCTCACTTCCATCTTTCAGGCTTCGTAAATAAGCAGAATTTTAGATATTGGTCACGCGAAAATCCACAAAAAATACATGAAAAGCCGCTTCACAGTATTAAAGTGACAGTTTTGTGTGCAATATCAACACAGGCTATCGTAGGACCATATTTTTTGAGGATGACAATGAATGTGCAGTTACAGTGAGTACACAGCGCTATGTTAACATATTGGAGAACTGTCTTCAACTGGAATTAGTTCGTAATCCGGCTTACCAAAAAATGTTTTTTCCACAAGACTGTGCTACCTGCCACACATCCAGGGCTTCAATTAATGTTTCACGACGCTTGTTTCCCAATCGTGTCATTTCTAAGAACGGAGACATTTCATGGCCAGCCAGATCACCAGATCTCTCTGCATCTGATTATTTTCTGTGGGGACACTTAAAATCACGTGTTTTCCAATCTCCACCGCCTCGAAATGTACGGGAACTTAAAAAATGAATACGTGAAGAAGTGGCACGAATTCCTACAGCCACATTACGAATGTGATGAATAACCTTCATGCACGAGTTCAGGAATGTGCGGGACAAAATGGAGGACATCTTTGTGATATGATTTATCATCCTCATCTCATTGGGTCATGGGGGTTCCTTATTGATCTGAATTGAACAGATTGCAACGTACACACATTAGGTATTTAAAAAAAAAAATATATATATATATACAGTCAACTTAGCTGTCACAGACAGAACATTTAATTAATTATGATAATACGAGGGCTATTCAGAAAGTAGGGAACGTTTTGTAAAAAAACAAAAACTATGTAAAAGAAATTTTTTTTATTATATACATCTGAAAGAGTGACTAAAATACTACTTTTCTACATAGTCACCAAGCAAATTGAGGCACTTGTCATAGCGGTGGACAAGCTTCAAAATTCCTTCGTCATAGAAATCCGCCGCCTGCGACCGCAGCCACTCAGTGACGCGCGCCCGGAGTTCCTCGTCGTCGTCGAAGCGCTGTGTTGCTAGCCAGTTCTTCATTCTTGGAAACAAGTGAAAATCACTCGGTGCAAGATCAGGACTATAGGGTGGATGAGGGAAAACCTCCCATTTGAATGAATCAAGGAGTTCTTTTGTGCGGTTTGCCGTGTGAGGTCGGGCATTGTCATGAAGAAACAAAATTTTTGACGACAACTTTCCTCGGCGCTTGTTTTGAACTGCTCTCCTAAGGTTGCGCAATGTTTGGCAGTACCGATCAGAGTTTATTGTTGCACCACGCTCGAGAAAGTCAATGAGCCCGATCAATGACAAATGCCCGACCTCACACGGCAAACCACACAAAAGAACTCCTTGATTCATTCAAATGGGAGGTTTTCCCTCATCCACCCTATAGTCCTGATCTTGCACCGAGTGATTTTCACTTGTTTCCAAGAATGAAGAACAGGCTAGCAACACAGCGCTTCGACGACAACGAGGAACTCCGAGCGCGCGTCACTGAGTGGCTGCGGTCGCAGGCGGCAGATTTCTATGACGAAGGAATTTTGAAGCTTGTCCACCGCTATGACAAGTGCCTCAATTTGCTTGGTGACTATGTAGAAAAGTAGTATTTTAGTCACTCTTTCAGATGTATATAATAAAAAATTTTTCTTTTACATAGTTTTTGTTTATTTACAAAATGTTCCCTACTTTCTGAATAGCCCTCGTAATTTTCATGTACTGATGCAGTGCTCACATTGGAGCAAATAATAGAAAAACACCGTGAGTATAATTGTGAAACTCATATGAATTTTATCACATCACTAATCAACGAAGAAGTGACATTGTACACTTAAGGCTGTTCAAATAGTTAAGAGCCTTTTTCAAATATAATAGGATATTTTACAAGATGTATACAAGTAGTTTCCTTGTTGTTCTATACTAGAATGGTGCTATTATTTTAAATTTTATTGTTACGCTTGTTGCATAATGAATCACTGCACTACATTAATGATTCAAAGAGCCCTTTTCTGTACAATCAGAAATTTATCCAAACCTGTTCCATTTCCCCCAAACAATCAGACCATATCTCAAAATACTCTAAAAAAAAGCAAAGAAGGCAATTTTTCACATTTGCTAATAAAAAATAACTCTAGACAACTTTTTACATACACTGTCAGTTAATATGTTCTGACCAGGACAACTTTTGATCAATAAAAAATTTTATCAACTTAACAGATTTACCGGAGTTTCTGTTATCTATACCTCCACCCTTTAACACGCTGACTGGTATGTGACCCAAATATGTGTCACAATTGTCTTTAAAACTGGGTCAAGTGCATCAAAAATGAGTCGCAGTATATGACTCATTTTTAAGCCGTGTAATGTGGTTTCAAAAGCTACAGCTTCAGGGAGTGACATTGTACACTTAAGGCTGTTCAAATAGTTAAGAGCCTTTTTCAAATAATAGGATATTTTACAAGATGTATACAAGTAGTTTCCTTGTTGTCCTATACTTGAATGGTGCTCCTATTTTAAATTTGATTATTTCTTTTACTTATTTTGGTTGACTGAAACAGTCTAGAACTTTATAAATTAACCCAGTTGTTCATTACATTTTTTTATTGTGACACAAAAATGGGTCACATGGCTCTAAAATGTAAAATCATTCCAGCAGCCCATGTGACCCAAAAGTCTCACAACTTCATTTTATAAAAAAAAATAGTTATAAAAATAATTAAGTAAAATAAGAATAAAATATGAAAAAACTATGGCCCCGCTGTGTCACAAAATTTAGTGCGACAGTCAACGTGTTAATGTAATCACAAGACCATTAGTTTTGAATTTGTTAAAAAACAAACCCATTTATATTACAGAGCTAAGATACATAATATCTTTGTGCATATTCAACAAAGTTGTATCGTCTGCATAGACAATGGTAAAAAATGGTAAATTTGCGTTAAAAGTCATTTATTAAAACAATAAATAAAACTTGACGAGACAAGACACACCTCATATAACTAAGCAGAGAAGCAGTTAATAAGAAGTCGCAGTAAAAGTATCAATTGAATTGGCTTTAACTAGAGTCTGTCTACGCTAAGAGTACGCTGACGTAGGCAACCAGCAATACAAGTGAGCATGTGTATTAATTTAAAATACGCACAGCATGATCAAAAACAAAATTCCATACAACACTAATTATTCGCTCTACGCTTAATAATAATAAAAACACGTTCAATTCATTTGTTAGAAAATGTTTTATAAATCGAACGTTAAGTTTACCATTAATAACTAAAACTTTTACTATTGTTACTCTTACATTGTTATTTTTCGTTGCATTATCATTTATGATTAATGGATTTTTATTATACTCAGTTTTATTTTTGGTCACAAGTAATATAGGACTAATGCGCTTGAATTATAACAGGAGAGTAAACAATTCCAGTGATTCGTTGTTTATCATTTCAGATTGTTTACTGCATACCATTAAAATTAAAGTCGGTGACTAGTTTAATAAGAAAACCGTTTGCACTTGCCCATGTTAAACTCGTTTTTAGTGTCATCAGTTTGTTATTGTATCGGTTCGTTTCGATTTTCTTCGTAGACTGAAATTGAAAAGTTTTGCATGGTGTGTTTCGTTAACATGCTTGATAGTGAATGTGTTGAGTTTTTGAAACATAAAAGCGGTAAATATTAAAAAGTAGAAAAAAATTGTTTTCTTAAATGTAATGGTTAAAATAATTAATTAAGGAGTTGCTTTATGAAACTACAATAATTACAAGTAATCAGAACGGTATAATTGAAAACGCTTAAAGGATAATGTTTATTTTAGTTGGATGTAAATATTTTTATGATTGAATGTAGAACAAGATAATTTTGTCAGGCAGAGAGGTAGATACGCGCCAACTAGAGTAAAACTTTCGTTTACAACCTATAGGCGCTTGCCTCATGCGGAGTACTCTTACAGTAGATCGACTATATAGTGATACTTACATATATACGCAGTTTTGAAATCAAGATTCAATAACCACTGCAGTATTCTTCGTATGTCGGACTTTAAAGGATGGCCGACACAAGTGTACACATTTTCTTCGCTTACTTCCGGAAATGCTGTTGCTGTACTTTGCAATACATTTAATACTTTACGCATATCACCTTGCGATAAATGCATCAGCGCTTTCTTACCATCTTCTGTAATTTTAACACTGCAACAGAACAGCAGTAAATTATTACTCCTTAAATATACAGTAACCCACCGGGTTGGTCTAGAGGTAAAGCACTACTGGCGCATATCGAGCATATGTTTAGTTAGTAGCATCTGTTGGAAAAACACATGTGTAGTTTCAGCCAGATCGGTCTATTTCTTTGTGTTTGACATTCGTTTTAATCGAGGAAGTCGAGTGATTTTCAAAAAAATGGATGAAAAAGAATTTCATGTGAAATGTTGCAAGGACGGTTTGCAGCTGTTCCAGAAGAATTCGCAGGACTTTAAGCGTCGTTTCGTCACTATGGATGAAACATGGATACATCATTACACTCCTAAGACCAAAGAACAATCTAAACAATGGGTTATGAAGGGAAAATCTGCACCAAAAAAGGCGAAGACAGTTCCTTCGGCCGGAAACATTATGGCGACTGTCTTTTGGGATTCACAAGGAATAATCTTCATCGATTATCTGGAAAAGGGTTAAACTATTACAGGTGCATATTATTCATTGTTATTGGACAGTTTGAAAACCGAGCTGCAAAAAAAACGCCCACGATTGCCCCACAAAAAAGTCCTTTTTCATCACGACAACGCACCAGCTCACGCCTCAGCAGTTGTGGTCGCAAAATTAATGGAAATAGGGTTCCAACTCGTTTCACATCCCCCCTATTCTCCAGACTTGGCTCCCTCGGACTACTATATGTTTCCCAATTTGAAGAAATGGCTAGCGGGAAAAAGATTTTATTCAATCAAGGAGGTGATTGCAGGAACGAATAGCTATTTTTCAGACTTGGACAAATCCTATTATTCGGAAGGGATCAACAAACTAGAGCAGCGTTGGACGAAGTGAATAAGTCTAAAAGAAGACTGTCGAAAAATAAAAAAGGTTTACCCCAAACAATTAAGTAGTTTTTATTTTTGCACGGACTTTTCAAACGACCCTCGTATATGGCGCCTACTCTATCATGTAGTGCATAAAAAATGTAGAATGAGGTGGAGCTGTTTTTGAGAAAATCGCAAAGAGTGAAAAATAACATGAATAAACTACTACTTTCGGTAAACTGATTTTGATGGAAATGTTCATGTCGGGTAATCTAATAGTACCTAACTTAAGTTTCAAGTTTTAACTTTGTACGAAGTTCCGTTCTCGAGATATTGTGTTCACATACACATACACACACACAGACCAATCCCTTAAAACATGTTTTTTTTGGGTTCAGGGGGTCTAAAAACGTATATATCCGATGAAAACTCAATTTCTTAAAACCAACATGAAAAAATTACTTTCCTTCCTATAAATTCATACAGGCAAGAGAAAGTAAAAATACAGCGTACACCCTTAAATAAACAACTCAAAAGAAAGAAACAAATAGATAATAATGCGAATTTAATTGAAATTACAGTTAACTTACTTCTCTTCTTTGACAACATGATCCAATCGAGGTAGAATCTGTGACGGATCAAGAGGTCCAAATCTGAATCTCGTACATCTGGACTGCAGAGCCGGTATTATTTTACTCAAATAATTACAGATCAAACAAAATCTAACATTCTCCGTGAATTTCTCAATAACTACAAATAAAAAGAACAAAACAAATAAAAATAAAAATAATTTTTAGTAATAAAAAGTTGAAACAACTTTTAAGCAACCTACTGGTTCATAACAAAAATTAAACTTACGGTGTTTAACTTCAAGAAAAAGTATAGCGCATCCGCATACTGTATTGCATTTAAAAATCAATCAAACAAGACAACAAATATCCACGCTTCATTTCGTAATACCACATTTTAGCCATTAATAATCAGTTTTCTTTACAGTTTTTTAAGTGAAATATTTTGTTGATGTTTAGGTCATTAACCGAAAGGCTGGTTTGAACCTCTAGAGGCTTTACTAAGTAAAACGAGGAGTGAAGTGATTTACAATTGCCTTCCTCACTAAATTGAAAAGTATGCTTATCAGTATATTAAGTCCTCTGAAAAGCATCTATTTTCCACCCTGCAAATGATACGTTCACTTCATTCACCACAGGGTCTGGCTGTACAATGAAATTCATTACTTTCAGAGAAGATAACTCTAATTAGAGTATTTTACATTTCTACCTCTTCTGTTGTTAAATGCTTCAGTCAAATAATTGGCTGACCATGTGATAAAATAAAACTATTATTTGTAGCTCTGGAACTAGCACATCGAGTTTAAATAATTCAACACTCCACCAGCCTGTTATGGGCATTGAAATATTTTAAGAACGTTGACTACATAATACAGGTGTTTACTTCAGAACTAAATACCTAGTACAATCAGACTAAAAACCGGAGATTAAAGAAAACAAGGACGCCTGAAAAAAAATTATATGAGGAATTTCATCCTCACATTGTTACACCCCAACGTCATCGCTAATGACGGTTGCAGTTGATGCGACGTTTAATAAATAAATTTTAAAAAATAAAAAATTTTAACAGTAGGGCACTTTATGTAGCCCTACATAACAGTCGGACGTTCAACCAAAAAAAAAAAAAAAAAAACTTTATGTAAATATTTAATTTTATTAGTTTGCAAGTTACCGCACATACTAATCATTTTTTTTTTGTATTGTCCTATAAAAAGAACGCACTGGTTATGTAAAATTATTTTTTAAGCTGTCGTTTGTTCGCATGGTACGCCTTCATCCTCTTGATTTATTGTAACAAAAAAATAACTCAGTGTAGGTATTTAAGTAAATGGAAAAGAATGCATAAGTTTGAAATGATATGCTTAAGTAAATTAGTTTTATGTGGAGTCAATGTTTTCAGAGAGACTAGTATGACGACAGCCGCCGTGCACCGAGCTGGAGTTCCACACAAAATTTTTTACAACAAAATCTTTTTTACACGGTACTTACTTCTTCTTAAAGCATTTTGCGCATCACTAGTCATCGCATCTGCTTCATCAAGGATGATCAATTTGAACCCAGACTTGAATATCGTTCTAGTCGATGCAAAATTTAAAATCTGTCCTCTGACAATACCGATACCTCTATCATCTGACGCATTCAATTCTAACACCATCGAATTAAATTGAGCCGCCGGGTATAATTGGCGTGCACATGCTAATATGGTACTTGTTTTACCGGTGCCAGGAGGTCCATAGAACAGTAAATGTGGTAATTGATCTTCGTTTATGAATTTATTGACTGGAACACAGAAATAAAACAATATGTACTCTCAATTATTGGCTCAGTAAGGGGTTGCCTCTAGTAATTTACTGGTGCTACTACAGTACGCGGCCAACCATGATATGTTTAAATATAGTTTGTATTTGTTGATGCAGTAGCACTGTCCATTAGCACTTTTCGTAAACCTTTTACAAAATAAGTAAAATTTCAAGAAAAAAACCGATAAAGTAACGACAGGAATATTGAAGAATATTATAGTGTCACTGGATGGCGACATTAAGTGGTGAGATAAAAGCTTTCCTTTTAGGTGGCCCTGAAAACCTTTACCAGTTGGTCTTTAAGGAGACCAGTGTAGGGCTGTAGTGAGAGCCATGGTTCAGGTTGATGGCACTTTTTTTTTTGCGAAAAACCAGTACAGTTATCATCGCCTGTTATTCTACACACAAGTGTAACGGGCCCAAGTGAAGAACGTAGTTTTCTTATTATAACATAAACGTCTTACAAACTAGAAATATCACAGAAAAATAAATAAATAAATACAATTTAGAAAAAAAAATTGTATTAAAAACTTACAGGATAAACATAGAAACATGAATTTAGATCTAATATCACAGTCGGAATAAATAACATTAACAACTTATCAAATTAAAATATTACAAACTAGTATCACAGACATGAAGGACAAACAAAAGGCTGTAAAGGGGCCACAAAAATAAATAAAAACATACAAAAATACACACATAAAATTAAAACTAATATTACTATTGCACTATCAGACACTGTTATATACACTAATAGATCTAAGAAATCTTAACGTTACGTCCAAAACATGGCTATCGTCGCTGAGTACATCTCGTAAATTGAAGGGTATTTTAAATCGCTGACACAGAGCTGCATAGCAGACGCAATCTACCAAAACATGTTTGATTGTCAAAACACAATCGCATCTGCCACACATTGGAGCATCACCAGACGTCATGAGATACCCATGCGTTAATCTGGTGTGCCCAATTCTAAGTCGAGCGATGACAACTTCTTCCCTTCTGTTCTTCCTCAGCGACGTAGGCCAAGGCTTAACATCATGTTTTACCTCACATAGCTTGTTGCCATGAGAGTCAGTCCATTCCACCTGCCAGGAATCAGTGATGATACGCTTCACTAGACCCATGAAATCTGACACAGTCAGATATTGCGTGAAGACCGGTTGGCGTGCCGTCTCCTTAGCGGCCAGATCAGCAGCCTCAATTCCCAAGATTCCAGCATGACCCGGAACCCAGCAGAAAACAACGCTTACTCCTTTATCATTCAGCTGCTTCACGGTGCCGCGGACGTCGACAACTAGCGGGTGGCGTGAATACACATCACTAATTGACTGGAGAGCACTGAACGAATCAGTGCACACCAACACCCCAATGCCCACGCACACAGACTGACAGACCCCCGAAAGGGTCTGTCAGTATGCAGCCAAAGGGTCTGCTACACCGACAAAGGTCAGGAGAAGCATTGAAGGCCGACAACACAATAATTGATTTGTTAAAAGGGGTGGTGGTGACAATAGATAGGCCAATACAAAAATTATTTACATTTATATGTTATGTATTTCAGTCATTACTTTCTCTTGCCTATATGAATATACCGGGTGATTCAAAATTATACAGCAATCTCTTGGGATCTCATTCTATAGCTAAAAATAAGAAAAAAAGTTCATATAAACATATGCCTGAAAACGCTTAGTTAGCGAGTTACGGCTAGCGAAAAATTTCACCTAGAACTCTGTACCCTCGGTGAAGAAAGGCCGTATAAAAATGTTAAAGGTAGTTACAAAGATACAAATATGATTGTTTCTTATGTTTTTAAATCAGAAAAATTGAATAAAATTGGTTCCAGAGCTGTAAATGGAATACTTTCAGAGATATCTTACATAAAACACAAGAATTGGTGCAAAGAAATAACACATTTTTGTGTTTAACGTAAGATTACTTCCATAAATGGTAAATAAAGGTGTATTTTTTCTTAAATAAATTTGTAGAAAATTTAATTCTGAAAAGATTCATGTGAATTACTCAGGAAAAAATGAATAATAGATATTGAAATTTTGCTTTATTTAAAATCAAAACAGACGCACATTCTTAACTGCATAAAATATTAATTAACATTTAGGTTAGGTGTATCAACTGATCCACTGTTACTCCTAACCTAAATATTAGTTAATATTTTATGTAGTTAAGAATGTGCGTTTTATGTGCGTCTGTATATGAATCTTTTCAGAGTTAAATTTTCTACAAATTTATTTAAGAAAAAATACATCTTTATTTACCATTTATGGAAGTAATCTTACGTTAAACACAAAAATGTGTTATTTCTTTGCACCAATTCTTGTGTTTTACGTAAGATATCTCTGAAAGTATTGCATTTACAGCTCTGGAACCAATTTTATTCAATTTTACAGATTAAAAAACAAAAGAAACAATCATATTTGTATCTTTGTACAATTTCCTTTAACAATTTTATACGGCCTTACTTCACCGAGGGTTCAGAGTTCTAGGTGAAATTTTTCGCTAGCCGTAACTCGCTAACTAAGCGTTTTCAGGCATATGTTTATATGAATTTTTTTTTTTATTTTTAGCTATAGAATGAGATCCCAAGAGATTGCCGTATAGTTTTGAATCACCCGGTATAGCCACTGAACGCGCTGTGGTAGGGGTAATTATTGACCTTACCCTCAACAACAAAGGCCTCTGTCAATATGCCCCCGAAAGGGTCTGTCAGTACGCAGCCATAGGGTCTGCGCTACACCAACAAAAGTCAGGAGAAGCATTGAAGGCCACCAACACAGTAAATTATTTAATTTTTTTTTTTTTGTTTAACGTCCGACTGTTCTGCAATTACTGCTAATGCAGGCGGTGAGTGACGCTCGCACGAAACGTTACGTCCAAAACATGGCTATCGTCGCTGAGTACATCTCGTAAATTGAAGGGTATTTTAAATCGCTGACACAGAGCTGCATAGCAGACGCAATCTACCAAAACATGTTTGATTGTCAAAACACAATCGCATCTGCCACACATTGGAGCATCAATAGAACTGCCGCACATTGGACGGAGTGCGAGCGTGTGAAATCTACAAAAATCATTTTTGTAATGATTTTTGTAACGTATGAAAAAATGCCGTGCCTGAATGGGATTCGAACCCAAGACCGCTTGCTAATAGATGGGGTGGTGGTGACAATAGGTAGGCCTATACAAAAATTATTTACATTTATATGTTATGTATTTCAGTCATTACTTTCTCTTGCCTATATGAATATATAAGAAGGAAAGTATTGTATTCATGTTGATTTTTTGAAATCGAGTTTTCACCAATTCTACATGTTTTCAGAACCCCGAGCCAAAAAAATCATGTTTTTAGCGATTGGTCTGTGTGTGTAGGACCCGTTTTTAAGAAAATCGCAAAAAAGTGAAAAATGACACGAATAAACTACCTATTACTTCCGGTTGACCGATTTTGATGAAAATATTAGTGTCGGGTTTTCTAATGGTATCTAACTTAAGTTTTAAGTTTCAAGTTCATACAATGTTCCGTTCTTGAGATATTTTGTTCACACACACCAATTGCTAAAAGCATGTTTTTTGGGTTCAGGGGTCTGAAAAAGTGTAGATCCGGTGAAAACGCGATTTCGAAAATCGACAAGAAAACAATGCTTTCCTTCCTATACATTCATACAGGCAAGAGAAAGTAAAAAGAGGCGTTCCGAAAGAATTATTCCATTCGCACCTTGACCATATATCATGGAAATTTATGAGAAAAGTAGAACCTGATTTTTGTTTGTTGTTTTTCTCAATGACATTCACAGTGTGTGCAGACTGACTAAAAATAACTGGGTGAATTCTTATTAATTATTAATGTACTATTATTTGCTATTGTAAATTTTTGTATGTAATATCATAATAATAAAAAAGTATATTATAATAATTATCGTATGTAATTTGTAATTTTTTCTTATCACATAACCTGTAAAATATGTGAATATTTACGCGCCAAAAGTGCTAGTGAATAGTACTACCACATCGAGAAATACAAAATTTCACTAAACAACGCGGTAGGACACCTACAATGTACTATATAGTAACACCCTTTTTTACTTTCTCTTGCCTACATAAATACATAGAAAGGAAAGTAATGTTTTCATGTAGATTTTCGAAATCGAGTTTTCACCAAATCTACAGCCTTATTATACACATTTCGTCCAAAAAAGTATATAATTAAATTTATAGGAAATTTAACGTTTCTTTATAGAGTCTAGTTTAGCGTTTTCAGACCCCCTGAACCCAAAAAACATATTTTTAGCGATTGGTGTGTGTGTGTGTGTGTGTGTGTGTGTGTGTGTGTGTGCGCGCGCGCGCGCGTGCGTGCGTGCGAGCGTGTGAACAGAATATCTTAATAACGGAACACCGTACGAACTTGAAACTTGAAACTTAAGTTACATAACCGGACCCGACACGAACATTTTCATCCGGTCAACCGGAAGTAGTAGTTTATTCGTGTAATTTTTCACTTTATTGCTACTTTCTCAAAAACGGCAGCTACGATTTTTTTTTAAATCGCCTCATTTACTAAATTTTTTATGCTCTACGAGATAGGGTAGGCGCCATGTCTGCTGAAATTCTTGATGAGGCTGTTTTCTCGTAAAAAAATTATTTTTTAAAGATTGCGACTTTAATATGCATTTTAGCGCAAAAATGTAAGTAATAAAAGTTGTAGAGAATTTTAAACCCTACAACTTCTATTTTTAACATTCTTTTTGTATAACGCTTAGTTTAGCGGTAATTAGCGATTTTCTGTTTTTTTTCTCACGAAAACGTGTAAAAAATCGATTTTTTGAAGATTTCAGCCTTATTATACACATTTCGTCCAAAAAAGTATATAATTAAATTTATAGGAAATTAAAAGACCTATGACTTTTATTTAGAGCGTTTTTCTTTATAGAGTCTAGTTTAGCGTGAAAGAGTGATTCTCCGAATTTTTAAGCCAAACTGACGTTGATTTTCATTTTGTCTTTCACTTATGATTAAAATGAGATTATGTTTATTGGCGTCAGTTTTTTTACTTTCTCTTGCCTATATGAATATACAGGAAGGAAAGTATTGTTTTCATGTCGATTTTTCGAAATCGAGTTTTCACCGGATCTACACGTTTTCAGACCCCCTGAACCCAAAAAACATGTTTTTAGCGATTGGTCTGTGTGTGTGTCTGTGTATACAAAATATCTCAAGAACGAAACATCATACGAATTTGAAACTTGAAACTTAAGTTACATACCACTACCGGACCCGACACGAACATTTTCATCAAAATCGGTCAACCGAAAGTAGTAGTTTATTCGTATAATTTTTCACTTTTTTGCGATTTTCTCAAAAACTGGTCCTACGATTTTTTTAAACTCGCCTGGTTTACTAAATTGTTTATGCTCTACAAGATAGGGTAGGCTTCATCTTGGCTGAAATTCTTGGTAAGGGTGTTTTCACGTAAAAACTTTGTTTTTTTAATATTACGGCTTTAATATGCATTTCAGCGCAAAAATGTATATAATAAAAGTTGTAGACAATTTTAAATCCTACAACTTTTATTTCAAACATTTTTTTGTATAACGCTTAGTTTAGCAGTAATTAGCGATTTTCTGTTTTTTCTCACGAAAACGTGTAAAAAATCAATTTTTTAATATTTCGGCTTTAGTACGCATTTTACGACAAAAGTGTATATAATAAAATTTATAGAAAATTAAGAGATCTATAACTTTTATTTAAAGCATTTTTCTCTAAAAAGCCTAGTTTAGCGTGAAAGTGTGATTTTCCGTATTTTTAAGCCAAACTGAGTTCGATTTTCATTTTGCGTGTTTCACTCATGATTAAAATAAGTTTATGTTTTTGAGGTTAGTTTTTTGTTTATTTTTAATGTTTTATTACTAATGTTAGGTTTATTGTTAATTATTTGCACTGGCAAGAGAAAGTTGTGTGTTTCACACCAGATTTTTTTATTTCTAATGTTTTATTACTAATGTTAGGCTATATTGATCAATATTTGCATTGCCATGAGAAAGTCGTGCGAGTTTTTCACACCAGATTTTTTATGCGTTAATTGCTGAATCTCTGACTAATTTCTAAATAAAATAAAATTTAAGTCAAAGTAATCAACACAGAAAATAAGAGGCATTAATTTGGTGTAGCGTTCAAACTTTTCCGTTTAGTTATTTTTGAGATATAGCTTTTCAAACACAACAGACTTCTTTCGTGGCGCGCACTATACTGCAGATGCTAGATCGACTGTAGACTGTATACTCCAACGTGTACACTCACAACACAACGTTTTGATAAATTCCCCCGCGTACGTCTCTCCTTATTATCAAACCCCTTCATCAACTTCAACAGTAATACGTACTCACATGTATTAATGCACACACGCCATAGGGCCCTTAGGGTTATCTTTTTTTTTTTTAATTTAAGAGAAAATTTTGCGGTGAATATAAAAATGAATATGCTGTCAAAATTTCATAAAAATCCGTTCAGTAGTTTTGGAGATTACCCTGCACAAAAAAACACGCTTTATCTTTATACATTACTAAAGATTACGGAAATTTTTCACGATCTAATACTTTCTCTCCTATATAATTTTGGAAATAGGAATAAAAAGTATCGGTGTAACAACGACGAAATATGAATCGTACTACGATGCAAAAGCAACAACATTAGCAAAAAAATCTGATGTGAAACACTCACACAACTTTCTCTTGCCAATTCAAATAATGCCCAAAATAACCTAACATTAGTAATAAAACATTAGAAATAAACAAAAAAATAACCTCAATAAACATAACCTTTAATCTTCTTCTCTTTTTTGGTTTAACGTCCGACTGTTCTGCAATTACTGCTAATGCAGACGGTGAATGATGAAATTATTTTTTGTAACGCATGAAAAAATGCCGTGCCTGAATGGGATTCGAACCCAAGACCGCATGATGAGAGGCGAGCACGTTACCAACTTCGCCAATGCGGCCGGCGAAGTTTAATTTTAATCATGAGTGAAACATGCAAAATGTAAATCGACCTCAATTTGGCTTAAAAATACGGAAAATCACACTAAACTAGGCACTGTACAAAAAAATGCTATAAATAAAAGTTGCAGATCTCTTAATTTTCTATAAATTTTATTATATACACTTTTGTCATAAAATGCATACTAAGGCCGAAATTTTTTAAAAAAATCGATTTTTCACACGTTTTCGTGAGAAAAAAACAGAAAATCGCTAATTACTGCTAAACTAAGCGTTATACAAAAAAAATGTTTGAAATAAAAGTTGTAGGATTTTACATTTTCTACAACTTTCATTATATAACGTTTTACGTTAAAAATGCATAGTAAAGCGCAATCATAAAAAAACAATGTTTTTACGTGAAAACAGCATCACCAAGAATTTCAGCAAACATGGCGCCTACCCTATCTTGTAGAGAATAAACAATTTAGTAAACAAGGCGATTTTTAAACAAATCGTAGGACCAGTTGTTGAGAAAATCACAAAAAAGTGAAAAATTACACGAATAAACTACTACTTCCGGTTGACCGATTTTGATGAAAATGTTCGTGTCGGGTCTGGTAGTGGTATGTAACTTAAGTTTCAAGTTCGTACGATGTTCCGTTCTTGAGATATTCTGTTCACACACAACACACACACACACACACACACATACACACAGACCAATCGCTAAAAACATGTTTTTTGGGTTCAGGGGGTCTGAAAACGTGTACTTCCGGTGAAAACTCGATTTCGAAAAATCGACATGAAAACAATACTTTCCTTCCTATATATTCATATAGGCAAGAGAAAGTAAAAATAAAATATTAATGAATTAAGCATTTTATTAATATTATTAATAAAAAATAAATAAAAAACATTAATAATAAATTAAAAAGTAATCATTCGAAATTAATAATTTGTTTTAAAAAAAAACGAGAAAAAAATTTAGGGCCCGTCCGGGATTTGAACCCGGGACCTCCTGCACCCAAAGCAGGAATCATACCCCTAGACCAACGGGCCGATATACAAGATCACTTTCAATAATACGCAGTTAATACTGAGCTCCTACGTACCAAATCGTTGTAAACTAACTGCCAAAATTTAGTATTAAACACTCGCACGACTTTCTATAACTAATGTGAATAATGAAAAATATAAAATTTTAAATCAGAGTAAACAATGTAAACTAAAAAATAACAACTAATTTATTTCAAGAGTGAATTACGCCAAATGAAAATAAACTCAGTTGGACTTAAAAAAAGGTCTGTAGAAAACTGCTTTTCTATAACTATAGTTTCACGCACTTTGCTGTAAAATGCCACAATTTCTTTTCTACGGCCGCAATTTTATAAAATTACAAATTGACGCTATACTAAAGCGCTGCAGAGAAAACGCTTGAAATAAAAGTTGCAGGTTTTTTGCACTCTTTCTCTTGTCCTATATAAATATATACAGAGAAGGAAAGTATTGTTTTCATGCCAATTTTTCACCGGATATACACGTTTACAGACCCCGTGAAACCAAAAACATGTTTTTGGTTGTTTATGTTATTGGACTGTGCGTGTGCGTGCGTGCGTGCGTGCGTGCGTGCGCGTGTGTGTGTGTATTAGAACAAAATGTCTCAAGAACGGAACATCATACAAAGTTAAAAAAATTAAACGTAAGTTAGATACCACTAAAGGACCCAAAAAAAAAATATTTCATCAAAATCGGTACCAGTTCACATGCAGCTGTGTTTAATAAAAACAATCTATTTGTTGCATACTAAGTATAAATGTTACACCAACTGTTCAGAATAGTTCATTCCAATAATCTTTGAAACTGATGTAAACACCATTGTTTACATCAGTTTCATCATGCTGATGTTTACATCAGCTCTGGAATTGGCTGGATGTGTTGTTTAGGTTGTAAACAGAAAGGCTGGTTTCTACCTGTAGAGGTTTTACTATTAAAAATGAGAAGTGAGGTGGTTTACCCTTGCCTTCGTCACTGAGTGAAAAACGTATATCAACAAGGCCTTCTGAAAAGCACAATTTTCCACCCAGCAAATGAAACCTTTTCACTTCATTCACGTGGCACTATAATGAATGGGTCTGGCAATATAATGAAATTCATTACTCTCAGAGAAGATAACTCATGACTAGTGTCTTTTACACCTTTATCTCTTCTGTTGTTAAATGCTTTAGTCATATAATTGGCTGACCATGTGATAAGAAACACAACTATTTTTCGTGGCCCTGGAACTAACAGATTGAGTGCAAAAAATTTAACGCTCACTTTGTTTAGCTCCAACTTCACAACATTTTATTACACTGCATATTAGATTTCGTTCACCACTGTGAATAACCCGACCATGATTTCAAGAAACCAACATTTCAGTTTATGGTAAGTTACATTCGTACAATTAACCAACAAAAGGTTCCGCGTTATACTGTATGTGGTCTGGGTATAGTGTACATTGTTGTTATCTTCAGTATAAAGTTAAATTATTTGTTCTTAAACAATTATTAACAAAATGTAAACAAATCTGGAGTGAAACACTCATATGACTTTCTCTAGTCAATGCAAATAATGAACAATATAACCTATTATTAGTAAAAAACATAGAAATAAACTAAAAAAACTAACCTTAAAAAACATAACCAAATTTGTTCATGAGTGAATGATGTAAAATAAAAACCAAACTTAGTTTAGCTTTATAATACACAGAAAATCACTCTTTGGCTCTTAAACTAGACTATAGAGAAAAATGCTTGAAATAAAAGTTGTAAATATTTCAATTTCCTATTAATTTGATTATACTCTTTTGTCATGAAATGTATAGTCTACTACAGTCGAATTCTTAAAAAATCGATTTTATTACAGTTTCATGAAAAAAAAACAGAAAATCACTAAGTTTTCACTAAACTAAGCGTTACACAAAGAAATGTTTGAAATAAAGATGTAGATTTTTAAATTTTCAAGAAATTTGATTGTATAGACATTTACCGTAAAATCCATATTAAGGCCACAATCTAAAAAAAAACATTTTTTGCTACGAGAGCACAGCCTCCCCAAGAATTTCAGCAGACATGGCGCCTACCCTATCTTTTAGCGCATAAAAAATGTATAAATTAGGTGATTTTTAAAAAATTGTAAAAGACGTTTATGAGAAATTTGCAAAAGAGCGAAAAATGACTCGAATAAACTACTACTTTCCGGTTGACCGATTTTGATGAAAATGTTTGTATCGGGTCCTCTAGTGGTATGTAACTTAAATTTCAAGTTTCAACTTCATACGCTATTCCATTTTTGAGATATTTGTTCATATACAGACCAATCGCTAAAAACATGTTTTTTGGGTTCAGGGGACCTGAAAACATATTGTATATCTGGTGACAGAATTACAGTAGTACCTCGACAATTCGGCCCTCGAAAATCCGGACCCTCCAGTAATCCTGGCCCGATTCTAATTTTTTTTTTTTTTGGTTTAACGTCAGACTGTTCTGCAATTACTGCTAATGCAGATGGTGAACGATGAAATGATTTTTTTGTAACGTTTGAAAATATGCCGTGTCTGAATGGGATTCAAACCAAAGACCGCATGATGAGAGGCAAGCATGTTACCAACTACGCCAATGCGGCCGGCCCCTGCTCGATTCTAAAAGTTGTAGTTTAAAGAAAAAAAACTGATAATAATAGATACAATTTTACACACGTTTACATTCCATATTTATAGTCAATTAGTACATTACAAAATAGAATTGTAATGTACAGTTGTTAAGGCATTTGCACCGGGGTTTGCACTATCTTGTAATCCTCTTTGCTTTTTCTTCCTCTTCCTTCTTTCTTCTTCTTTTTGTTGGCCACTTGTACATTGAAACGTGTCATGTGCGGATGTGCTTCCCGCTTCATTAAGGCTTATTCGTTTTAATCCTTGTATTACTTGTGCTTTGTTGTTTTTTTTATTGTTTATGTACTTAAAGTGTATAATAAAAGTTCATCAAGTCGGCTGTGCGGCGTGTTATAATTATATGTGTTTCTGCATCCAAGTTTCAAACTGGTAAGTACGTTTTGCACATGATATTAGTTTTCTGTACATTTGGTCAATGTTCCTATTCTTTTCCTTTTCTCATTTGTGCGTGATCCGTTACAAGTTTCTTGGTATTATGCACTGACCGCTATAAATGCGCATTGGTCCTCCTAAAGTTCAAATTCGTATCTTAAAATCCACCAAAACCATTTTTACAAGGTGCTAACCAAACAACAGTAATTAATCACGCGAAACGCAAAGATTAATTAATTAATCACGCTAAGATTTAAAATTTCAGTAGCGATTAGTAGTTTGTTGTGTTGGAATTAATTTACTTTTCAAATAAAGAGTTACTGTATTAAACAAAATGCGTAATTATTAAAAACCTCCAACACTACGATTTTATTGTAAACGAATGTACAGTGACCTTTTTACTCTACACGTGAAATTACTGTATTTAGGTTTTAGTAATTGAAGGAGCCAGTTTTGAGAAGTGCCTACAAACCCAATACATAGAACAGCAGTGCTTGCTGTTAACTTCTTAGAAGAGCTATAAGGGGTCTCAAATTCATTACATTTTAAACGGTCTCTCGATGGTCGAGCTTTTTCGTAAATCCGGCTCACCGGCTACCCATTTAAGCCGGATTATCGAGGTCTTACTGTAATTTCAAAACAATTAACATAAAAAAATATTTTCTTTCCCCGTATTCAAAACAAGAACGATACAGAACAAGAGAAAGTAAAAATATATAAATTTAGAAACTATGAGTCCGTGACAGCTCAGGGCCTGGTACATCTGCTCCTTTAAGGGGGGGTAGTCAACCCAGAAAATGAAAATGAAAACTTCTGGCTATAATTTATCATTATTTATTTTAAATGAAAGAGTAATTTACTAGTAATGATCTACCATTTGAACCAAGCCAAAAAATTAATTACAACCCCTAATATAAGGGTGAGGTTGGAAAAGCGGGCTTTTATGGGGATTAAATATCTCAGGAATCAAGAAAGATATAAACATGATTCTTATGCTACAAAATACATAAAATTGCTCTCTATTATATGTTGTATGCGCTTGTATGTATTTTTTATTACAAGAAATTTATTGAAGAAAAACCATATTTTCAAAAACATTTATTTTATGTATTCACAAATTATTTTTTAACTAAATCCCTATTAAGGTTTTTGTAATAATCATTCCACAGAAAATAGAGCAAGAAATTATGAACATTTGAAGAAAAAAACGTCATCCAAATATCTCCAATACTAAACAAAATATTTAATTCCCAAGAATGTAAAATCATGTAAAAACCACATTCCCGGAAAACTTAAAGTTGAAGGAATAATTTCACTCGCCTTGCTAATGAGCTTTATTTTAAACAGATGTTTTTATAACTTTTCGTCAACGTACAAACAAAGTAAACAAATGTTGTGATTCAGAAAATTTTATACTTTAAATAAATGTAAAAAACAATCTAAATTTTAAAAAAAATCATCTTCTTAAGTTGACTACCCCCTTAAAACCCCTAGTTACTGCCTGTGGTTGAACTACAAAATCATTTCATTGATTCCTACTCAGTCTGCAAAATTTTAACATTTTAACCAACTGGTACCAAAACTACCAATAAACAAGCTGTTGATACTAGTGAAGAGCGCTCACTGTTTCCACCAGTCACCGTGAGCACAGTGACAGTGATTTTGCGTTCACCGTTACTTTTAATAGTTACTACTGATTTAGCAATAACTGTGTATATACTTAATATATTTTTCAGTTATCATGAAATAATAATAATGTTTTCAGTTGTTATTTCATAAAAACAACTGAAGTTTTGATAAATTAAAAAAATGGGCTGCATATATAACTAAAATAAAAATTTAGCCTAAAACTGATTAACACAAGGTATCCTAAATTGGTAATAAAAAGAAAATTTTGTGTAAAAAAGAGAAAGTACAAGAAACAATTTACAACTGAATAAATTAACAGCGCACAATATAAATAAAATAGCTAGGTAGAACACACCGTGCAATATAAATAACACTAATATAATTAAGTTACCACGATCAGAAATGTAAAGGAACTACCCTCGTTTTGTTTAGTCTAGTAGATGAAGAACATAGCAAGGGGAAGAGACAGAGAGAGGGAGAGAGAAAGACCAAGAGAGAGAAGAGTGTGTAAAATTTGAAGTAAAAGAGAATGGACGTGCTGGTTATCAAAGGAGAGCACTAAGCCCAGTGAACAGACCAACATATCTTACGTAGCTATTATGTTGTTTTGTCTAACTGTGAACAGTGAATGAGTGAGTGAATTTCTTCACTAGTTTCTAAGGTAAAGCATTCGGTCTGTCTTAAAAGTGACAGTGAACAGCGAATGAGCAAGTGATTTTTATAACAGTGACTGGGGAACAAGAGGTCTGTACTATATCTGTTGAAGTACAGTGCACATTCGCCGTGTTGTCCTTCCTATCTTCCAGTGACAGAAGAGTAAGCAATCTTTGTAACAGTGACTGGGGAATGGTTACTCGCCTATCTGAATAACTGGTCACCGTGAATTATAAGTAACCGTAACTCGTTCACAGTGACAGTTCTTTTGTCTCTTCTCTAGTTGAAACACTTTTTAAGTGAACTAGATTATATACATTTAACAACTGCAATGATACTTACTAGTTCTAATGATATCATCATGTGAAATTAATTCATCCAATTTACTTGGGCGGTATTTTTCAACCCTGAAAATTACACAAAAATTCTTAATTACAAAACTGACTCCACAAATATAATGCTTTATAACCTACAAAAAAATAATTGGTTCTTAATCTCAAATGACAAAATGAACACACTTCAGAACAGTAATTCTGTTTATCTTCCTCAATGTTTTAAAAAATTTCAAATTAAAAAACAAATTTAAATACTTTGAAGTCAGAAAAGATAAATTTATATTCAATTATAATTATTTAACCCTTACAGTGCCAGCGTACTAATATTAGGACGTCAAGATTTAGACTAAAAAATTCCGGCGTCATCCTTTTATTAGTACTTTCACTAAAAAATTCATAGGATTTTTATTTTTCACTTAATTTTTAAAAACAACGTATGAAAATAATAAGTAAGATATGTAGATTGAAAAAATACTTGTAGATTTTTTATTAATGTAATTGATTAATATTGATTAAAAATAAGTATTTTTATTTTTTACAATACATAAATGATTTTTTTGTGATTTTTGCATAATTAAATTGTCTTTAAAGTGATTTAGGCCTAGGTGAAATTGAGTAACATAATTTTTGAGGGTGATTTGTTTTTAAATTAAAAAGGAAATTTCCATAAAAATGTCAACGTATCATTTTATTTTTAAATTGTAAGAAATATGTTCCAAGTTGAATGTCATACAAGATCAAATTTTTTTATGAACAAAACAAAAAAATCATTAAGATACCTCGAAAAATAGCTATGTTATGGATAGATATATAAATGCTACCAATCGCAAAAAAGTTGGCTGACATTTTTTAGTATAAATTTTGACATCCGAATATTAGGATGCTGGCATTGTATGAGTTAAGTTACTAGTTAGCATTGTAGCAGCAGAATCCATGTTAATGTAATATTTTTTTTGTTTATTTAAAAAAATTTTAATATAGTGGAAACCCCCTTATCCGGATCAATTGAGACTTAAAGTAAGCCAAATATGAGAAAATCGCGTTGTGGGAAACATAAAAAGGGATGTTTGAATTTCTGAAATACAGTACAGTATGTATATTATAGTACAATAAATGTACACAACTGAAAGATGCCAAGTTGTTGATAACAATTTACATACATGTAGGCTATATTTGTTTATAAAATGTATTACAGTATACAGTAAGTTAAAGAAGATAAAAAATATGTATAGTTCAGCCGTTCTTAGTTTGCTCCTAGTGTCAACAAACAAAAGCCACCTACTACAGGGTGCACGCTAGAGTCCGCGACTTTACGGACGTCGTATTCCTATTAAGTTAACTATTTTTTAAATTATAAGCACTTAAAGTACTAAAAACATCAGTCATGAAATAGGCCTAACAATTTCATTTATAAAAATACTTTTAAAAGTATTTTGTTGTTACTTTTTAATCAGCGTGTACATATTTTGATATAATGTGCATGCTCAGTGACGTCATTATTTTTTTACATTAGGAGCAAATTAAGAGAGGCTGGACTGTATGTACTGTACAGTATTAGGTTTTACAGCACAGATGCAGATGATATGTACAGTTGTAAGCATCACGCAATCGTCCATTTCTAAAAACTTTGTTCTCACGTTAGTCACAACAAATGCACATGCAACTTAAAATTAACATAATTATCCAGATAGTTGTGTTATTTAAGTAATGTTCATTTTATTTTTCTACCTCCTTTAACAATTTTATTCATGCCATATTAATTAAGGCCTTTTTTTTAATTATATCTGGATAAGGGGGTTTCCACTGTATATACCTTTTTACTGTCTTTTTTATTTAATTTTTACGAGTACTTTCGCAGTGTGCACTCCTTCTTCAGGTAATAAAATACAGTTTCAAGAAAATCAGACAAAGAAAGAAATTGACAAAGAAAATAATATCTTCATAATAAACATTTTCTAAAAACTATATGTTATTACCTAAAGAAGCAGTGTGCACCACAAAAGTACTCGTAAAAACAAAATAAAGAAAGTAGTAACACGGTAAATATTAAAAGTTATTTTATATACCGGGTGTTTATAAATGAATAGCGGGGTTTTAACGCTCTAAAATATTTAATACATTATACTTACAGTTATAAATGATACATCAAATGAAAGAGCAACTCAAACAGTTTTATATAAATGCCTACAAGTGTTCAATGTGCGCACCATTCGTCATCCAACACATGTCAAGACGATATGAGAGTTCTTCCTAAACGTTGTTTAGTGTCTCACAAGTAATTGTTGCAACATCAGCTTCAATCCTTATTCTGAATTTGGGAAAGTCAGCTGGTAGTGGAGGCACATACACACGATCCTTTATGAACCCCCAAAGAAAGAAATCACATGGCATCAGATCGGGTGACCGTGGAGACCATGGAAAACGAGCCCTGTCATTGCACCCTTGCGGCCAATCCAGCGGTCGGGTAAAGTGACGTTCAGCCAATCGCGTACTTCGTTATACCAGTGAGGCGGTGCACCATCTTGCTGGAAAATGAAGTTCTCTGGCTCTTCATCTTCCAACTGAGGGAAGAGCCATAGCTGTAGAGTATCAAGGTAAGAAGCACCAGTTACAATTGCTTCAACAAAAAAGAAAGGCCCATAAACTTTCCGCTGGGACATGGCACAAAAAACATTCAATTTAAGGGAGTCACGTTGCACTTGTACCATCGCGTGAAGATTTTCTGTGCCTTAGATTAGCACATCATGAGTGTTCACTGGTCCCCACTAAGGTTAAAGGTCGACTCATCACTAAAGACGACATGATGTAGAAAATCTTCATGCAACAACATTTCGTTAGTAAAGTTGGCACGTAAACCATAGTCTGCAGGATTTAGACCCTGTACCAACTGCAAACGATAAGGACGTAGTTGTAAGCATCTCTGTAAAACTTTTCAAACAGTCGTTACAGGAATTGCTAATTCACAACTAGCCTTCCGAACAGATTTCTGTGGGCTACGCGTGAACGACTCTCACACTCGCTTAACGCTCTCCGCACTAACACTTGGTCTTCCCGTACTCTTCCTTTTGCATAGGCAGCCGGTATCTTCAAACTGATGATACCATCTACGGATGTTATTATCATCTGGAGGTTCACAACCGAACTTAATACAGAATGCACGTTGAACAGTAACTACTGATTCCATCTTTGCAAACGGTAAAACACAAAATGCTTTCTGTTCTTTAGTTGCCATCTTTGCTACCAGTGCTTTCTAACAGCTGGCGGAGGAAACATTTCGCACTGCTGCCAACAAACAAAACTGCTCGAGTTGCACTTTCCTTTGATGTATCATTTATAACTAAATATAATGTATTAAATATTATAGAGCGTTAAAACCCCGCTGTTCATTTACAAACATCCGGTATATACATAAAAAACATTACATTATATTCAATATTTAGGAACAGCAAAATAATTTGCAAATCAAAAAGGAATTAAAACATAAAGTTAAAAACAATCCTGCTGCAGTGCCAATCTACAAACGAAGGTCATGATTTTATGGTCCCATACGAAGAATGAAAGAAACAATCTGAACAAACAAAATATAAATAATCATCCTAAAACATCATACAGAATGGGATCCACTGTAACAGTTATGGAAATACTAGAGAAAACTAAAAACCAATGTAGCCTAGTTACCAATTGGGTCTTTATACGGCCATTACTTCAAGCTTTGTGCAAAATTTGATCTTCTTATGTTTATATTGCTCTTCAGTACAGCATCTAGCTTTTATGTAGGCCTAAACAGATTCCAAAAAATTATGAATGAAATTTCTAGGAGAAATCTACGAAGAGTAAGAAATGAAAACAAACGTTAGGCAGAGTGATGGTTGTCACTGGTTCTTTCTAATTGTGTGCTAGAGAAAGTTATTAAGAAATGGAAAATGGAACTTGCCAATAAAGCATTGTTAAACCAAGTACACACATTGCAAAACCAAAGAACAGCATAAAAATCAACTGTTTTGCTTTTGTAAATAACTTAATAATCGTTTCTAGGAACACAGAAAGAGAAATAGAACAAATCAATGTGTTAAAAGAACAAGCAGAAAAAGCAGGACTACAGATTTCCTTCGAGAAAACTAAATAAATAACCAACATCAAAACAGCCCTGCGTCACTTAAAGACACAATATGGAAAAACTGAGAAAGTTTATAGTTTCAAGTAACTAAGGGAAATAATACAACCAAAGACCAGTGAAAACAAAGCGAACAACAGATGAGGAAAGATGGCTAGTGCACTTAGAGGAACTTACCACTTGTTAAAGAAGAAATCACTCTCAAGCCAATATTAGACATAATACTGTGATAAAACTAGAGTGTCTGTACATGAGTAAGTACCTTACAGTTGAGCCGTTCTTAGTTTGCTCCTACTGTCAACAAACCAAAGCCAGCTACTACAGGATGCACCCTAGAGTCCACAACTTCATGGATACCGTATTCCTATTAAGTTAACTATCTTTTAAATTATAAGTACTTAAAATATCAGTCCTGTTATGATCTAAGCCTAACTTTTTCATTTATTAAAATTACTTTTCAATGTATTTTGTATTTAAATACTTTTGAAAGTATTTTGTTGTTACTTTTTAATCAGCGTGTACTCAGTTTTATATAATGTGCATGCTCAGTGACGTCATTATTTGGTTACAATAGGAGCAAACTAAGAGAGGCTGGACTGTAGAATGACTGGGAAGGCTGGTCTAAGAGCAGTATAAAAATCCTCACAAAAATATTGGGTCTGAAGATAGTAGACAAACAATAGGTATATAGTTCAGCCGTTCTTAGTTTGCTCCTACTGTCAACAAACAAAAGCCACCTACTACAGGGTGCACGCTAGAGTCCGCGACTTTATGGATGTCGCATTCCTATTAAGTTAACTATTTTTTAAATTATAAGCACTTAAAGTACTAAAAACATCAGTCATGATATGATGTAGGCCTAACAATTTCATTTATAAAAATACTTTTAAAAGTATTTTGTATTTAAATACTTTTGAAAGTATTTTGTTGTTACTTTTTAATCAGCGTGTACACATTTTGATATATTGCGCATGCTCAGTGACGTCATTATTTGTTTACATTAGGAGCAAACTAAGAGAGGCTGGACTGTAGGTACGATGTCGAGAAAAACTGTACAAGGAAAATCAACGATTAATGGAAACTTTTAGAAAGTGAAGACTAACATTTTACTGACACCTGTATAAACTGGTTGATAACCGGTTGACAACATAAATTTTTAAGAACTAAACAATAGACCTAGGTGTCAGATGAATGCTTTAAAGAAGCAAGAACGGATGTTGAAAACACTGCAATAAACCGTGTAAACTTAATGAACCAAACCAAATTCAGATAACCAATTACCTTTAAGGGGGTAGTCTGCCCAAAAATAAAAATCTCTTAAAGTTGAATAATATTGACTTTTTATATACTTTGCATATTATATATACGTTGCATATGAAAGTTTAGTTAATATACATATACCTGCCTAAAAAACAAGTAAAAATACCCCCTACATCCTGTAAAATAAGGGCGCATGTGAAAAAATAGTCTTTTACGGGGATTGTGATATTTAAACAACGATATAAGAAAAAGACTTGGTTTTTTCCAGAAAATTAATATCTATAATCTGTCAAGATTCATTTTGCCGTTCAACTCTCCTACTAAAAATAATTTTAAAAAACAAGTTTTGAGAAAATCTGGTAATTGTGTTTGTTAAAATGTTTTTTTATAAATGTTTGTCACAGTTGTTTTAATATATCTCTCTTGTCAGATAATAGAGCAAGAAATTCTGAACATTTTAAAAAAAAAGATCATTAAAATATCTTCAGTACGTACAACCTGAGATATGCTGGTCCCCAATACTTAAAATAGCAAAAAGAAAAATTGCGGAAATCTTCCTTCAAATTATACACTACTAGGTGGACATTAGCATTTACACTTTCATTTTGAATAGCAAACAGTGCTGCATTGATATCATCTAGTACTATCGATGTTACTATCACTACAAAGCACAAAATTCAAGTTTTCAAACCGGTTTCTTTCATGAGATATGGTAATTTGAAAAGTAACAATTTATTGTCAACTTTTTTTTGTTTTGTTGTCATGACATGACATATGTACATAAATATTTTTTTTACTAAACATCTGGTTGTTGTATAAACAAGTTATTTATGTCGTTATATTCAGAAAATTCTGACCTACATGAAAACAGGAAAAAGTTTTTTCATTTTTTTAAATTTTTTTGGGCAGACTACCCCCTTAAGGGCTTCCATGAAGAGCAAAAACAGGATAAAGCCTACAGTGAGCAAATTCTGAGAATGTAGGCTGCAAAAAGAGCTTTCAGAAATGTCTAATGTCACCTCATGACGTCTAAAATTGGCTCTACACAAGAAAAGATTTAATTTCTGTACTAACGTATGTTTTATTGATTTAACTATGGAATTTTTTTAACTGATAGTTAATAGAATACATGCATTTTAAATTTGACAAAAATTTTACAATATTTTAATAAATTTATTGATAACAGCCTTAACAAAAATACTATAAATTGAAATTTTTAGAAATTGTTAGTCTCATCAGTTTACTTGTGCGCAAAAAATTAGTTATATAGTTGATTACTACAATGGAAGTCCATATTTTTACCTCAGGCCCCCACATACATCATAACATCATCTCATTGTTGTCATTTTTAATAAATAAAAAAAATAATCAAAACACAATTTCACAAACAGATATGTAACAAATACTGAAACATTCTGTGTATACAAACTTTTTAGTACGTTTAACTAAAATTCCACGTTTTTGTTCAAATACTTTTAACTAAAACCTCTCATCCCCTCAAAATACTACTTAACATTAATTCCACGAAATATTATTTAGATTTGAAGAATATAAAGTACAATACACAAATTACCAAGGTAAATTAGGTTTTGCCTGCGGCGTCATGTTGTAAGTATTTCAGTTAGCAGATAATTAATGCAATAATCACCAGTTTTTTTAGTTAAGAATTAAATCTAATAACCACTCTAAATCTTCGTAACTTATAACAGTAAAAATCATAATTATATATTCTTTTTCACTAAAATCATTCGTATAAAGAATACAAAACTGATTGTGAGGTTATCACGGAAAGCATTACGGCGGGAATTGTACTATCAGTGCAGCCATCATTGCAAATAATAAATTTTTCAAAGGTAAATAGTAATAAAATGATTGTATAACAAAGAAACAACACACGGTAACTGAATGTAACACATTAGAAACCAGTTTCACTAAAATTTAAAAAATATAAATGCAAATATTATTATTATTATTATCTTGTTATGATGCTTTTCGTCGCAATACAAAATACAGTTTCTGTAAAGAGTTCGTTATACATCATTACGCGTATTGCAGGAATTTCGTATTAATAAAAATAGGTGCAACAAGTTCCGTTTCTGTGAAGCACCCAACATGCAAAATATGATTTGTGATTCCAGCATATTTGCGGTTAGCTCAAGCCGAAATGGAAGAGACTTATCAATTAATGGCATATTGACGTGCTGTTCTCTTCTGGTTACATCAGAAAGTAAAGTTTGTTAAAAGTTGATTTTTTATTTATGTTCGACTGTAATTGAACCGATTTTATTTCGGATTAATAAGAAAATCGCTGATTTTCACATGTTGTTTCATACAAACATTGAAATTAGTTTCGTATTAATTGAAAACAGTCCCTCGCCGACTTTCTCAGATATTACTACTGAAGCCATCTCACTGCAAGTAACAATTTTGCCGGCCCGTTGTTTTAGTGGTCGGCGCAAAACAGGTTTTTATGCCAGGGTGGGGGTCCTGGGCTCCATTCCCAGCGTAGTTAGTAACGTGCTCGCCTCTCATCATGCGGTCATGGGTTCGAACCCCACTCAGGCACGGCATATTTTCATACGTTACAAAAATTCATTTCATCCTTCACCGTCTGCATTAGCAGTAATTGAAAAACAGTCAAACAGTTAAAAAAAAAAAATTGACTGCTCCGTTTTCTATTTGCACCAAAGATGAGCAACGTTCAGTGATCCGTTTTTGTGGCCGGAAAGTGTATCAGGGGCCGAAATTCATAGAAGACTTTCGGTACAGTACGGGTTCAGTGTTTTGCCACAACGGAGTGTCTACGAATGGATTGAAAAATTCAAAAATGGTCACACAAGTGTTACGCACGTTGAAGGAGCCGGACGACCGTTTACCGCCGTAAATGAAGAAAACATTGAGCGTTCAAGTGAAATGATTCTTTTAGACAGATGAGTAACTATTGACGAAGTGATACATCGTCTGCTAATTAGCCACGGTTCTGCCTACGAAATCATTCACAACACACTTGGGTTTCATAAAGTTTGTGCAAGATGGGTCCTAAAACAACTGACACTGTTGCATAAACAAACGCGCTTGGACATATGAAAAAAAAACATGTGGATCGCTATGGTAATGAACAGGACTACTTTTAGACAGGATCATTATTGGTGACGAAACATGGATCCATCATTACGAGCCAGAGAGTAAACGGTAGAGTAGGGAATGGAAACATCCAAATTCCCCGTGCAAGAAAAAAACAAGACCCAAACATCCGCAGGAAAACTGATGCTTACGGTTTTTTGGGACTCACAAGGTCCAGTACTGGAACATTATCAGGAAAGGGGCACAACAATAAACAGTGTACGTTACAGTGAGATGCTTATTGCCAAGCCTGCAATTCGAAGCAAATGGCGAGGACTGCTGTCAAAAGATGTTGTGTTGTTACACGACAACGCCCGTCCGCATACTGCTGCCCACACTGCTGAAACGCTCCAGAAACTCAATTTTGAAGTACTGCCTCATCTTCCATATAGTCCCGATCTTGCTTCTTCTGATTATCACTTGTTTGGTCCATTAAAAAAGGCATAAAGGGGCCGTCAATTTACCTCGGACAAAGCATTGAAAGAAGCGGTGCATTCCTGGCTCGCATCTCAACCAAAAACCTTCTTTTATGAGGGTATCAGTAAACTTGAACAACGTTGGACCAAGTGCGTTGAAGCAAGGGGACTGTGTCGAAAAATGATGTAAGTTACTTGTAAGTTTCCTATTTGATTACAATAAAATTTTATAACTACACTGCGGATAATAATTGACTTACCCTCGTAGATTGTATCTAACATTAATTTTTGTAATAAAAGGCAAAGTAAGTATGTGAAGCCATTTGCTTTTTTTAGTAATATTTAATTATTATCAACGCATGTGAGAATGAAGAGGAATGAATTAAATTTAAAATACAAAAGGATGTACTGCCTGATTGGCGGGAACTCTTCACTCTCTCTTGAGAATAAGTTGCTGCTTTACAAAATGCTACTTAAACCAGTTTGGTTGTATGGCGTTCAACTTTGTGGAACTCCCAGCAGAAGTAACATAGAGGTAATTCAAAGGTTCCAGAATAAGGTTCTTCGGACTATATAACAAGGGCGCCATGGTTTGCAAGGAATGCAGAAATACAACATTATTGCAACCCTCCTGATGTAATGGACGAATGGCTAAGTCAGGTCTATTACTGGACTTATGGCTAAGTCAGAAAATGAATTAGCCATAAATCTTCTAAACAATGCAGAAGAAGTTAAGCGCCTAAAACGTTACCATGTTTTGGATTGTCTGAAAGAGTTTAAATGTACAAAAATTATAGTGAAAAGTATTCCATATTGTAAAATGTATATTATATATCTTTGCACATAGTCATTTTCTCTTTTAACATATGAATAATTAATATTGTTACAACTCGTTATAGTAAAGTAAAATTGTAAACTTTAATTAAATTAGTTCACAAATATTTATTTAACAAAATTATTTGACAAGAAAAAAACTAACCTTTACAAACGACAACAATGAAAAAGAGTTTATGAAAATAAGTTATTAAACATTTAAAACAATGCAGTTCACGCAATTTATTAACAATAAAATAAACTAAACAATATCCCTTACCAAATTAAACATTAAGTACAATGTCTGTTGACAAAATAACAAACTTCACCATAACGAAGAATCCCGTACGATTTAGACCACTAAAACTCACGTCAGCCATTCAAACCGCGGCCGCGTCCAAACAATAGATCCTTCGATTTTATAATTAATCAGTCAGCTGTTTATAAACAGCTGATTTCATTTTCCGCCGCTTCATTATAACAATATAATGAGAGGTACTCAGGGCAATCAGGCCTCAACTTGTGATTTGTAAATTCAAAAAATTTGTTTATAACGGGTGATTCAAAAAGAGCGCCGGTTTTTAAACGGCTGGTAAATTTTTGTTTATCGGTTGGCAACATTGTTAGACCTCATTTCTATTTCGGAGAACATTCCGATTGACGATTCAGTTGTAGTTTCTCTTGTTCGCAGTGTAGTACTCTCGCAGACTGTGTCTAACCATGGAGAAGTTTACTATTGCACAACGAGTGTTAATCGTCAAAACATTTTACCAGAGTGGAGAGAGTTATGCGGCTACTGTCAGGCGACTTCGCGGTACTCTAGGACGTAATGAAGCACCGAATGAATCAACAGTTCGCAGGCTCATGAAAAAGTTTTTTGAGACGGGTTCAACAGTCGACCTTAAAAGTTCTGGACGTCGTCGTTCTGGCCGAACTGAGCAGAACGTTGCGTTGGTTCGTGACAGTGCGGCTGTTAGCCCAGCAAAATCAATAAGTCGTCGTTCTCAACAATTGGGTTTACGATGTTCTTCTGTACGGAGAATTCTTCGGTACGATCTCCAATATCACCCGTATAAAATTCAGTTGACGCAACATTTGAAAGTGGCAGACCACCAGAAGAGACGACAGTTTGTTGACTGGGTATTGAGAAAACGGCAGGATGATGACACCTTCGCAAACAAAATTGACGCCTTGTGACTTTCATCTTTGGGGTCATCTGAAGTCATTGGTGTATGCCAATAAACTCCGAAACATCAATGACTTGAAGGAGGAAATTCGACGGGTTATCGGGCAAATGGAAGTCGAAACTTGCCGTGCAGTAATATCCAATTTCATGGACAGAGTTGATGCGTGCCAGCGCAGTAGAGGAGGACACATGCATGACATCATTTTTCATACATGAAATCGGAAGGTAAGATGAACTTGTTGATGTATTTATTTTCAGTTTTTCAATAAAATAAATCTCTTAATTTGATATATCAAAACCGGCGCTCTTTTTGAATCACCCTATAGTTTATAATAAAAAAAACTGATTGTAAATAATGTTAATTAAAAAAAAATCTGGTGTGAAACACTCACACAACGTTCTCTTGCCAATGCAAATAATTAACAATAAACCTAACATTAGTAATACAACATTAAAAATAACCAAAAAACTAACCTCAAAAACATGAGTGAAAGACGCAAAATTAAAATCAACCTCAGTTTGGCTTAAAAATACGGAAAATCACTCTTTCACGCTAAACTAGACTTTGTAGAGAAAAATGCTATAAATAAAAGTTGTACCTAGATCTTTTAATTCCTATAAATTTGATAATATACACTTGTCGTAAAATGCATACTATAGCCGAAATCTTTAAAAAAAATCGATTTTTCACAAGTTTTCGTGAGAAAAAAACAAAAAAAAATCGGTAATTACCGCTAAACTAGGCGTTATACAAAAAAAATGTTTGAAATAAAAGTTGTAGGACTTTAAATTCACTACATTTTATATTATATAAATTTTTGCACTAAAATGCATATTAAAGCCGTAATCTTAAAAAACCAATTTTACGTGAAAAAAGCCTCGCCAAGAATTTCAGCAAACATGGCGCCTACCCTATCTTGTAGAGCATAAAAAATTAGTAAATGAAGGGATTTTTAAAAAAATCGTAGGAGCCGTTTTTGAGAAAATCGCAAAAAAGTGAAAAATTACACGAATAAACTACTGCTTCCGGTTGACCGATTTTGATGAAAATGTTTGCGTCAGGTCCGGTAGCGGCATGTAACTTAAGTTTCAAGTTTCAAGTTCGTACGGTGTTCCGTTCTTGAGATATTCTGTTCACACACACAGACACACAAACACACACACACATACACACACACACACATACACACACACACACACACACGCACGCACGCACGCATGCGCGCGCACATACACACACGCACACGCACACACACACACACGCGCGCGCGCGCACACACACACACACACACACACACACACACACACACACACACACACACACACACACACACACACACACGCACACACAGACCAATCGTTAAAAACATGTTTCTTGGGTTCAGGAGGTCTGAAAACTTGTAGATCCGGTGCAGAGTGGATTTATTAAAATCGACATGAAAACAATACTTTCTTTCCTAATATGCATATAGGCAAGAGAAAGTAAAAAAACTTGTACAATACATTGTATTACTTATTTTTATCGTCAAAAGTTATATGGACTGAACCAACTGTATTTACTAACTTTTTTTTTTATTTATTTATTTAACGTCGCATCAACTGCTGTGGTCATTAGCGACGACGTTGGGGTATAACTATTGTACAATGGAGGATGAAATGATATTTGGTAGTATGAAAATATGCCATGCCTGAGTGGGACTCGAACCCAGGACCGCATGATGAGAGGCGAGCACGTTACCAACTGCGCCAATGCGGCCGGCGCATTGGCGCAGTTATATAACGCGCAGTTATATACTACTAACTTGTTATATAAAGATTTAAGAATAAACAAAATTGTAGGGATTGTAGGATAAACGGGATTGAAGGTGTGTGGATTTGTTTGATTTGGGCCCGTCGAACAAGTTGATCTTCAGAAAGGTTGCTGTTAACAAAAATAACTTCAGCATAAAAAATTCTTGGCGGAGAATCACAACATCTGGGCTTTTTCTAATGAGCCACACATGTTCAAACTTTTTAAAAATCATCTTCTCGATGAGGCTGCAAAATTAATATCAGGAACAATGGCTGCAGCCATAAGATGTCTTTTTCCTGAAGAGAGCCACGTAGAGTAATTCGTACGAACCGTGAATGTTGACTTTAAGTTGTAAATTCAAGGATACCAAACCATCCTAATAAGTGCAAAAGTGCCTACGGAATTCACTTAAAAAAAACAGCATGAAGCATTATTGAACATTAAAGACCTGTGTGCAACGATGATAGTGGTTGGAAATTCTAATTTCCTTCCTTTTCAAACTGGCTTTCTGAGGTCAATCGGTAGCCTTCAAGGTCTTTACGAAGAATTAAAAGAGAAGGTTATACATGCATAATGTCGCCAGATGTAATCAGGATATTTTGTAGCCATTTAAGGCCTAAATAAATACGTTAGCTTACAAAAATACATACCTAATTTATTTGTGCATTCGCAATTATTATAGCAATTGTACAAGAATTGTTCATGGTATTAAAAAAACAATACCTTTTCATTGTACAAATAAACAAAATTTTGTAAATTATTATCTACTATTTAAAAATATTAAATTTGTTAATAACGCATCGCCAATAATTATTAGGCCTTCGTTGAACTTTACCCACCGGGTTGGTCTAGAGGTAAAGTCGTCGCCAAAATCAGCTATTCAACAGCTGATTTTTGGAGACGAAGGTTCCTGGTTCAAATCCTAGTAAAGGTAGTTACTTTTTTACGGATTTGAATTCTAGACAGTGGCTACCGGTGTACTTTGATGGTTGGGGTTAAATTAACCATACTCTCTCAGGAATGGCCGACCTGAGTCTGTACAAGACTACACCTCATTAACACGTCATACATATCATCCTCATCTCATTGGGTCATGGGGTTGCTTATTGTTCTGAATTGAACAGATTGCAACGTACACACATTAGGGATTATAAAAAAACGAAAGTTTAAAACGTTGAACTTCGAAAACGGCAATGTTACAAAGCCACTTTTAAAACAAGGTATTGTGTCACATTTATTACAAGTAACTTAGTTTTGTTTTGTGTATTATTTAAGGTAATAATATATGTATTTACAATAATATTTCCGCAGATCTCAATATTGGAGAGAACTGT
The DNA here is from genome assembly GCA_035578175.1 of Catonia carolina. Lineage (NCBI taxonomy): Eukaryota > Metazoa > Arthropoda > Insecta > Hemiptera > Achilidae > Catonia > Catonia carolina. The sequence goes on from JAQMRL010000004.1 coordinate 11,379,233, forward strand.
GATTATTTTTCATGAAATTCTATTTTTAAAATAATACAATAGTAACTCCATTTTTATTGTTATACTCGCATAAATTTATATAAGAGTTAGCGATTGTTGCTAGAAAATACTTAGGTGAGCCAGTGATGTCATCAGGAAGCGGTATTAGGCGGCGTTGATGCGTGTGATACCTACCGAGTGTTTTAGTTACTGTGATATAACCTAAAAATATAACGTCTCTTTCGGACATTTTATTCCCCTCAACTCTTTATGAAGTAAGTTTTTTTTTTGTATTTTCCGTTAATTTTAAGTAATATACACTGTAATGTTCTTTTCTTAAAATGCATGCAATACAAATAAGTGACCAACCCCAATTTCATAAAACCCTTCAAGTTTGGCGCTCCCGCGCAAACCATTCTATTGGTTACTGCAGAGTGCAGACGTCGTTGTGTTCCTGCGTATTGGAAAGTGTGTGTCAGTGTATTTTCCTAATTAAATTTTTATCACTTATTGAGTAATAGAAAAATATCTGTGTTATTTGTGTTTTTGTGTGTTTCAGTTAAATTAAAAATATATTTATTTTCATTGGAAAGTTTAGGTATGTAAACGATTTATTTCCTAACCAGTATTGCTATCTAATGTTTAAACTGTTTCATTTAAAGTGCAATGTCAAATAACCTATCAATTTTTCTGATAATAGTATTCATGGTATTTATAATTTCACTTAATTGAAGATTGTAACGAATATGTGGGCGAATTTAATTTCGATTTTCCATTTTAAACAATCGGAATGGGATAAAAAAAATTTTCATTTACGTACGGTTGGTTACGCCAATAGATCTACGTTCTAATTAACGAAAGACAATATTGGCGAAGATTCTAAGTTAATTATAAAGATGTTTCAATAAGTATAAAAAAAAAATAATAAAAAAAAAATTAAAAAAATTACATTTACTTATTTTGTGGGTGTTTCTTGTGTGCCAAGAACGAAAGATGTGTTTTGTTATGTTTTAGGTCAGTATTTTCATATCGGAGATCCTTTGCAATTTGCTTAACCATATTGTATTGGTTTGATATTTAAGATATAGTAGAACTTCTTTTTTTAAAAGATATCTTTTGAATAGGTCAATTTGATATCAGAAAAGTTTCGTAAAATATGTAAGTAAAGTGAATACAAAAGATACCTAGTCATAAGTAATGAAAATTGGATAATGTTATTTAAAATTTCGATCTTTTGATTCCTGAATATTTTCAAGTGTAATTTTTGTTCTTATAGGAAAATCAATAATTGATAATTCGCAAAGTAATCTATGATTTTTATAACTATTGTAAGTTTTCAAATGTTATGCCTACATATAACTCCAATGAATACTGATTTAATTATAATGCAATTTTGATGTTTGTTTTCATTGATTATTAGTTTCCTAAAAGCTGTATTAAACATTTTTGGTTTTGTGTATTGTAATAAAAACCAGAATTTTGTATCAAGTCTTAGTGAGGCCTACCATAGCTATATCAGGAATTTTAAGAATTTTTCATGTTTACTAAAATCCATTAATATGAAGATAAAATCATCATCGTCTAAGGTCTGCTAGACCTTAGTTCTGGGAAACAAATTTTTTAATTATCTTAATTAATAAGGTAAATATATAGTAGGCCTTCCGTTAATTTTAGTTTTTTAACAAGTTCATTAATACTTTTGTATAGGTTAGGTACATGTGTTGGTGTTAGGCTGGCTACACACATACCTAGCAAACTGCTTTAAACAAAAATGTTTTTATTTAAACTTGCTCAAATATTACTGTCCTATGTGTAAGATAAGAATACCGCAAACTCATCTAGCATGAGTTCAAAACTATACAGCACGTTGAAGGTAAACGAAAAACTGCTGTACAGCACGTTTAAGTGTGATCGAGCAAGAAGCAAAAATGCTTTGAAGTGTAATCCAGCATGTTTGAGCAGAACTGGCTGTGCTTGTCTCCCAAGCAATGACCAAGATTTGTTTTCGCACATGCACGTAGTGCACTGTCCAATGCAGTTTGGCTACTGGAAATAGATATGTACTTATTGTATTAAGATCATTTTATAGTGGTTGTGTATAATAAGGTAATTTTTTTTACTATGGAAGTAGATGCTGAATGACTAATTGTTCTAGTTGAAGAGAGGCTTCCAATATACAGGGTGTCTCACGAGTTACCCAACAAACTTCTGAGGTGGTTTCCTTTCATCAAAATAATGAAAAAAGTTTTATAAACATGGGTCTGGAAACACTTCGTTAGTGAGTTACGGCTAGCGAAAGATTTCGCCCTGGGTTCAGAACATACGCCTAAATAAAATCATCCTAGGGGTCTAGGAACCCAAATTTATGGGTAGATTTGATGGTTTTTTATGTATTTCGACCCGAAAAATTGAATTAAATAAGTTCCAGAACCATATCTCTAAAAGTTTTTGTAATATTCAATGAGAAACAGACAAATCTGTGCATAAAAATACGTTTTTTTTAGGTTTGAAGAACAATAACTGTGTTAAGTGGCTAATAAATGTGTAAATTTATTAAGAAAAACTTGTAGAGATTTTAATTCTGAAGAGAATGATGTAAAATAGGTCAATAATAAACAAACAAAGTTTAAAAAATTTATGTTTAATTAAATCAATTATACATTATGAAAAATAATACAGAAAATACAATATCTTTTTAATTAATGTTCTTTGTAAACACAAAACATTTTAGCCTTATTACTGAATCTTTTATTTCAATATCCATACCTTACAAATGGTGTTCAAAATTATTTCCTTGGTCATTTGTGCACAATCTAGCGCGTTTAATGAACCACATGTAGCCATTCTGATACCATCTCGGTTGTTCTTAAGTAGTTCACACGCGTTTAAATTCGGTTCAATAATTCTTCTTTGGAATTAACTGGTTCTGCGTATACAAGCTGCTTTAAATGACCCCAAAGAATAATCCAAGGGATTGAAATCAGGGGACCTAGGAGGCCAATTAATTGGTCCTCTTCGACCAATCCATCTGCCCGGAAAACTTATCTGCAAGTGCTCTCTAACATTTTGTGAATAATGTGCCAGTGTGCCATCATGATGGAATATCATTTGATGTCTTCTTTCAAGTGGTACATCTTCAAGTAGAACTGGCAGTTGATTCTCTAAAAAGTCTTAATACACAAGACCTCCTTTAAGGTGGTTTTCAAAAATAAATGGGTCAATTAACTGGTCCCCAATTATACCACACAATACATTTATAGAAAATCAAATTTGAAAGTTTGACTCTACAACACTGCTTTTGGATTTTCAGTTGACCACCGAAATTTTCAGTTGACCAAGGAAATCATTTTGAACTCCATTTGTAAGGTATGGATATTGAAATAAAAGATTCAGTAATAAGGCTAAAATGTTTTGTGTTTACGAAGAACATTAATTAAAAAGATATTGTATTTTCTGTCTTATTTTTTTGTATGTGTTGATTTAATTAAACATAAATTTTTTAAACTTTGTGTTTGTTGATTATTGGCCTATTTTACATCATTCTCTTCAGAATTAAAATCTCTACAAGTTTTGCTAAATAAATTTACACATTTATTAGCCATTTAACACAGTTACTGTTCTTCAAACCTAAAAAAAAAACGTATTTTTATGCACAGATTTGTCCGTTTTTCATTGGATATTACAAAAACTACTGGAGAAATGGTTCTGGAACTTATTTTATTAAATTTTTCGGGTCGAAATACATAAGAGACCATCAAATCTACTCATAAAATTGGGTTCCTAGACCTCTAGGATGACTTCATTTAGGCGTATGTTCTAAACCCAGGGTGAAATCTTTCGCTAGCCTTAACTCGCTAACGAAGTGTTTCCGGATCCATGTTTATATAAACTTTTCTCATTATTTTGATGAGAGGAAACCACTTTAGAAGTTTGTTGGGTTACTCGTGAGACATCCTGTATAATGTTATGTTGAAGGAACATCATAACAAGGACCATGTTGAATGCTGTGGCGAATTTGATGTTATAACAACGTAATTCATCAATAAAATTCTGCAAAGTGTTTCTCTTTCCCCCTTCTCATTTATTGCATGTATCCATAAACGTTTTTCTATTTCTTTTTCACAAGCTATTTCTATCCAGGACTACAACACTACTGTTACATCATTGTCCAGCACCATTGTGAAGATTCGTTTCAGTTCTGTATTGTTTTCAGTAAAAACAAAAAAGCTTCTGCTTCAAGCTAAAATGTTTTTGGTTCAAGCAGTTTTGCTATACTGCATCCAACAGTGACTTGAGCCTGTGGGAAAGATAGGCGATTCCAACTTAACATTGGTTGTTTAGAGCAGGGGTTCTCAACCTTTCAGGCTCTGTGCCTCCCTTAGTAGACTGATTTTTCATCACGCTTCCCCTGTACTACTACCCCCTATGGTGAACACAAGTAGGCCTACTTTGTAGAATTTCAATTTGTAACTATAGCGAGTTTAGGGATGGGATAAAGGTTATACTTGCAGGTAATACAATTAAATATTTGAAACTTTTTACAAAATGTTTAATATTACCTTCAATACATTTTTGAACATACAGTCAAATCACAGCAAAAAACTTAAAATATAATTGTTTACAAAATCTTCAAATTATAACATTGAGTGTTGTACAATAAAATAATGGTGTTTGAAATACAAAGGCAGGAACTAACCTGGGTTAATCATAGCTTTTTTCTATTCTAATACGATGACGCCTCCCTTAAAAATCTTCTACGCCCCCCAAGTTTAGAGCAATACGCTCTCCGCTACTACCTTTCCTACAAACATACCTAGCATATAATTAATAATTTATAAGTTTTAGTTGTAATTATAAGTTAAAATTATAAGTGAGACTATTATTTAAAGAATAATGTTTGGCCCCAATATTCGGTTAAAAGACACAGTATTTATAATTAAAAATCTGGTGTGAAACACTCACACAACTTACTCTTTCCAATGCAAATAATGACCAATATAACCTAACATTAGAAATTAACAAAAAACTAACCTCAAAAAAAATAACCTTATTTTAATCATGAGTGAAAGATACAAAAGGAAAATCAACCTCAGTTTTGCTTAAATATACAGAAAATCACTCATTCACACTAAACTAGGCTCTGTAGAGAAAAATGCTCTAAATAAAAGATGTAGAGCTTTTAATTTTCTACAAATATGATTATATACACTTTTGTCGTAAAATGCATACTAAGGCCGAAATCTTTAAAAAATTGATTTTTCACACGTTTTCGTGAGAAAAAAAACAGAAAATCGCTAATTACTGCTAAACTAAGCGTTATACAAAAAAAATGTTTTGTATAAAAGTTGTAAAATTTTAAATTCTTTACAACTTTTGTTTAGAAATTTTTGCGCTAAAATTCATATTAAAGCCGTAATCTTAAAAAAACAATTTCTTTATGTGAAAACAGCCTCACCAAGAATTTCAGTAAACATGGCGCCTACCCTATCTTGTAGAGAATAAAAAATTGAATAAACCAGGCGATTTTAAAAAAAATCGTAGGACCAGTTTTTGAGAAAATCGCAAAAAAAAATTATTATACGAATTAACTACTATTTTTGGTTGACCGATTTTGATGAAAATGTTCATGTCTGGTCCGGTAGTGGTATGTAGCTTAAGTTCTAAGTTTCAAGTTTGTACGATGTTCCGTTCTTGAGATATTCTGTTCACACACACACACACACACACAGACCAATCGCTAAAATCATGTTTTTTTTTGGGTTCAGGGGGTCTGAAAACTTATAGATCCGGTGAAAACTCGATTTCGAAAAATCGACATGAAAACAATACTTTCCTTCCTATAATATTCATATAGGCAAGAGAAAGTAAAAAGAAATGAATTACTTTAAAACAAATGTAAATAGTTACATAGAATTTATATAGTTCAGCCGTCCTTAGTTTGCTCCTACTGTCAATAAACCAAAGCCAGCTACTACAGGGTGCTCGCTAAAGTCCACGTCATAGATGTCCTATTAAGATATATAGATGTTCCTATTAAGTTAACTATCTTTTAAATTATAAAGTACTTAAAGTACTTAAAAAATCAGTCTTGATAATATGATCTTAAGCCTTTTTCATTTATAAAAATACTTTTAAATGTATTTTGTATTTAAATACTTTTAAAAGTATTTTGTTGTTACTTTTTAATCAGCGTGTACTCATTTTTATATAATGCGCATGCTCAGTGACATCATTATTTGTTTACATTAGGAGCAAACTAAGAAAGGCTGGACTGTAGGCCTATGGCGATGAAATGGATAAATATCTATATATATAAAATTTGATGTATATGTGTGTGTGTGTGTGTGTGTATGTTCCCCTTTATCTCCTAAATTACTGAACCAATTTTCATGCAGTTTTTTTAATGTTGTAACTACGATGCCGGTGCAGGTTTTAGGCTATTGAAACCCTTAAAAAGTTAGCCCTAAAGGGTTGAAAATAATATTTTATGTCCTACATTAAGGCTTTTATGAGGTTAGATAATCTGCTGCTTTTAAACCAGCTGATGTGATTCAAATAAAGATTTGTCATAAATAAAGTCATATGATTTAGCAAATAGCCACGTGGTGCTAAAGATTAGCTGGTGACAACATTTTTTTTTTATTCCTAATTTGTGTGTGTTGCAATCTGTTCAATTTAGAACAATAAGCAACCCCATGACCCAATAAGATGAGGATGATATGTATGACGTGTAAATGAGGTGTAGTCTTGTCCAAACTCAGGCTGACCATTCCTGAGAAAGTATGGATAATTGAACCCCAACCATCAAAGTACACCGGTAACCACTGTCTAGCATTCATATTTGTATAATTGTAACTAACTTTACTAGGATTTGAACCAAGAACCTTCATCTTCAAAAATCAGCAGTTAAACAGCTGATTTTGGTGACGACTTTACCTCTAGACCAACCCGGTGGGTTATGAGAGTACTTTGAAGGAGATTTATTCAAATTTAATATAAGCTTATTACTTTGTTCGTTATGAAATTATTTACCGTATTTTTACTTTCTCTTGCCTATATGAATATTATAGGAAGGAAAGTATTGTTTTCATGTCGATTTTTCGAAATCGAGTTTTCACCGGATCTATACGTTTTCAGACCCCCTGAACCCAAAAAACATGTTTTTAGCGATTGGTCTGTGTGTGTGTGTGTGTCTGTGTGTGAACAGAATATCTCAAGAACGGAACATCGTACGAACTTGAAACTTAAGTTACATACCAATACCGGACCCGACACGAACATTTTCATCAAAATCGGTCAACCGGAAGTAGTAGTTTATTCGTGTAATTTTTCACTTTTTTGTGATTTTCTCAAAAACTGGTCCTACGATTTTTTTTAAAATCGCCTGGTTTACTCAAATTTTTATTCTCTACAAGATAGGGTAGGTGTCATGTGTGCTGAAATTCTTGGTGAGGGTGTTTTCTCGTAAAACCGTTGTTTTATTAAGATTACGGCTTTAATATGTATTTTAGCGCAAAACTTTATATAATAAAAATTGTAGAGAATTTAAAATCCTACAACTTTTATTTCAAACACTTTTTTGTATAACGCTTAGTTTAGCGGTAATTAGCAATTTTCTGTTTTTTTCTCACGAAAATGTGTGAAAAATTGATATTTTTAAGATTTCGGCCTTAGTATGCATTTTACGACAAAAAAGTTTATAATTAAATTTATAGAAAATTAAAAGATCTACAACTTTTATATATAACATTTTTTCTACAGAGCCTAGTTTAGAGTGAATGAGCGGTTTTCTGTATTTTTAAGCCAAACTGAGGTTGATTTTCATTTTGCGTATTTCACTCATGATTAAAATTAGGTTATGTTTATTGAGGTTAGTTTTTTGTTTATTTCTAATGTTTTATTACTAATGTTAGGTTATATTGTTAAATATTTGCATTGGCAAGAGAAAGTTGTGTGAGTGTTTCACACCAGATTTTTTGATCACACTTTGTAGGTTATGTTTTTCATTTTACATTGTTTACTGTTGTTGTTGTTTAGGTCAACAGCCGAAAGGCTGGTTTGAACGTCTAGAGGTTTTACTAAGTAAAACGAGGAGTGAGGTGGTTTACAAGTGCCTTCCTCACCGAGTGGAAAAGTACGCTTATCAGCATGCCGGGCCCTCTGAAAAGCACATATTTTCCACTCTGTAAATGACAACTTCACTTCATTCACCACAGGGTCTGGCTGTATAATGCAATTCATTACTTTCAGAGGAGATAACTCTGATTAGTGTCTTGTACACCTCTACCTCTTCTGTTCTTAAATGATTCAGTCATTTAATTGACTGATCATGTGATAAGAAATAGAACTATTTATTTTAGCCCTGCAACGAACAGATTGAGTGTAAATAATTTAACACTCCACCTGTCTGTTATGGGCAGACATTGTTTACGAATGATTAAGTTAAACATAGGTTATAATTGTCATTATTTATGTTGGCAAGAGAAGGTCATGCGAGTGTTTTACACCAAATTTTTTACTATATTTACTTGTCTTTTATTTATTGCCTATCGGAGGTTGAAAATAAAAGTGGCCCTTATTTGTAATTATCATAGTTAATGTTATCTACTGACAAATACAATGGGAATGCGGTTATGAATTAAATAACTGATATCTTCTATATTCTAGTATTGAATAATTTCAGTACATTCATGATAGTTGACGCACGGTAATTAACAATGACATCATAGTTTTTGTTTCGTACTTAAAATTCAGTACTGTACATTGTATGATACACAGTAGTTTTCTTTACGTTCTAGTTAATACTACTTTATTTTTCTGTTTTGTTTCGTTTTGTTTTACAGACAAGATTATCAAAGTTTAATTGTTTGTGACAAAATCGATGATAGATGTGCGTCGATTTTCATCGATTTACTTCATAATTTATTCTTATAAGGTGAGTTTTTCAATTTAAATTTATTTAATGTTCAGTTTTTTTTTGTTTCCAGTCTTTTTGTATAGGTATTGTTAAAATAGTTCAGTGGAAAATATGTTATGTTAGTATCTATTTTATTTCCTACAAAAGAAATTTTCGTGATCGCTGAAAATAATATTTATTTGTTTTATCGTAAATGTGCGTACGTTGCAATCTGTTCAATTGAGAATAATAAGCAACCCCACGACCCAATGAGACGAAATGTTGTGCATCATGAGGTGTAGTCTTGTACCTAGACTCAGGCGCCGACCATTCCTGAGAAAGTATGGTTGAGCCCCAACCATCAAAGTACATCGGTCTAAAAGTAACTATTTTACTGTGATTTGAACCACGAACCTTTATCTTCGAATATCATCTGTTAAACAGCTGACTTGCAGTGACTTCTTTACCTCTAGACCAGTGGTTCCCAACCCGCAGTGGTCTGCGGACCACTCAGCCTGAAAGTGAACTACCATGGACCACCCATTACATTATTGCATATATCTTATCAGTTGTAACCAAATTAAAAGGTGATTAAATAAAACAAATTTTCAGAAACAAACTATTATCATCAATTAAGAAACTATTATAACTTGTTATTTTCAGAAAGTAGGGTACATTGTAAGCCTACATCACCAAAAGTATAAATATTTTAATTGTAAATTGTCTTTTAATAAAATAAGGAATACAGAATTTACTTAGTCGAAAATAACAATGAAAAAAATGAATTAAAAATGAAATGAAAATTTCAATGCGATTTTTGTGCACGAATCTTTCTGACTAGCTGAGGAATTCTAGGTTTTAGGGTCTTGCTAAGAGCTACTCTCAAATCACTGCTTACACTTAGCCGATTTCATTGTTTGTTTTTAATTAACAATAAACTAGAGAACCCCTGCTCACACAAATAAGTGGTTGAAAAAAATCATAAGATACCGCAAAGCTACTTGGCGAATGTTGGGGAAGCCCAGGGCTTTCTTACACCACAACTCTTCTACCTTTACTTAATCTGAATCTTGAATGTATTGACTTAATCTTGTTCAATGAAAATCGTAACTTTGATTTAATCACGGGAAAATATTATTTTTTTATAAGTAGTCACCGGACTCTCACGGACCACCTTTGGTCCGCGGACCACCGGTTGGGAAACATTGCTCTAGACCAACCCGGTGGGTCTCAGAAAATATTTTAATGTTTATTCTAGGTTCTTTTGGGATCTGATTCTTCTTCTTTTAGTGTCGATCCGCTACCGAATATTGATAATCATTATGGCAATGATAATTCTATTCACTGCTGCTTGATGAGTCCTGTAATAGAAGTTGCAAACCAGTCCTCAAGTTCTTTAGCCAGAATATTTGCCGACTTTAGATGCCTCTCGTACCCTGAATAGATACTGAAGTCATCAGATTGCCTTTTGCGTATGAATTGGCTGTGAGGAAGGGAAGTGTAAATATGACAGTGCTGCCAACCTCAACAGTGAGACACTACTCAATATTTTACTACCGTGCAGTTTCTACGTACATTTTGTAAGCTGTGTGGTTTAATCCGAGAAAATTATCGTCATAAATCTTATTAGAAATAAATCTGTCCTGTAATACTGCGTACAGCTTAACAGGACTAGAAATGATTAATTTACTGTAATTACCAGCTCTACCTTTTTCCATTTGAACAAATTTTCTACGAATGAATCGCCTTATTTACTATCGCTGTCTCCGGCGTCTTCACTATCAGTCTCACTAGTATCTACCTAACCATTTCCTTTTTTTACCAGGTGTCAACAAAACTGTTGAAGAATAGCTTCTTCATGTCTTTAATTTCCTTCTTTATTTTTCGAATTGTGGGAAGAGAAACATCGCTGTAGTTAGCCACTTGCTCATGGCTTTTTTTAAGAGGCAGTGAAAGGTATTTTTGTCTAGTTTCAACTTCACAGCATTTTATTACACTGCGTATTAGACTTCGTTCAGTAATGTGAATAGTCTGCCCACATTTTTAAGAAACTAACATTTCTGTTTTCGGTAACAAACAGTTATATTCGTACCGTTAACCTACAAAAGGTTCGGCGATATACTGTATAGGTTATGCTCTGGGTATAGTATAAGTTGTTACGTTTGTCGTACTGAAATTAAAGTAGTCGCGCATGCGCATTGATGCTTTTCCCCCTTTACCCCTCGTTGCAAAAACGGGCAAACTCATGACTCAAGTAACTATACCTTTCCTTGCAAAATGCATTTCACCAACTTGTGCTAATAATAATAATAATAATCTCTATTCCCCATATTATAATAGTCTATAACAAAGGCAAAATACACAAATCAGTATAACAGTGAAAAGAAATTAAAATAAATAAAATAAGGAAGGAATTTTGTATAAAATGTGGAACTAGATATCTCCTGCAGCAAAAGCTGTGGTGGAGGATACCATCCATGTACAATACAATGTTAAAGATGTAGTAACATGTATAAAAATCTGGTGTGAAACACTTACACAACTTTCTCTTACCAATGCAAATAATTAACAATAAACTTAACATTAGAAACAAACAAAAAAAAACTAATCTCAATAAACATAACCTGATTTTAATCATGAGTTAAAGACGCAAAATGAAAATCGACCTCAGTTTGGCTTAAAAATACAGAAATTCACTCTTTCACGCTAAGCTAGGCTCTGTAGAGAAAAATGCACTAAATAAAAGTTGTAGATCGTTTAATATTCTATAAATTTGATTATATACACTTTTATCGTATAATGCATGCTAAGGCCGAAATCTTAAAAAAAATCGATTTTTCACACGTTTTTGTGAGAAAAAAATAAAAAATTGCTAATTACTGCTAAACTGTGCATTATACAAAAAAAATGTTTGCAATAAAAGTTGTAGGATTTTAAATTTTCTACAATTTTTATTATATAAATTTTTGCGCTAAAATGCATATTAACGCCGCAATCTTAAAAAAACAATTTTTTTATGTGAAAACAGCCTCACCGAGAATTTCAGGAAACATGGCGCCTACCCTATCTTGCACAGCATAAAAAATTCAGTAAACCAAGCGATTTTAAAAAAAAATCGTAAGACCAGTTTATGAGAAAATCGCAAAAAAGTGAAAAATTACACGAATAAACTACTACTTCTGGTTGACCAATTTTGATGAAAATGTTTGTGTCGCATCCGGTAGTGGTATGTAACTTAAGTTTCAAGTTTCAAGTTCGTACGATATTCCGATCTTGAGATATTCTGTATACACACACACACACACACACACACACACACTATTTTGATTTAAATACTTTATCACTTTAAAAATGTTCCAGGAAGGGAACTGTAGGAAATTGAACCTCCGTAAAATGTATCAGGAAGGGAACTGTAGGAAATTGAACCTCCGTAAAATGTACCAGGAAGGGAACTGTAGGAAATTGAACCTCCGTAAAATGTACCAGGAAGGGAACTGTAGGAAATTGAACCTCCGTAAAATGTACCAGGAAGGGAACTGTAGGAAATTGAACCTCCGTAAAATGTATCAGGAAGGGAACTGTAGGAAATTGAACCTCCGTAAAATGTATCAGGAAGGGAACTGTAGGAAATTGAACCTCCGTAAAATGTACCAGGAAGGGAACTGTAGGAAATTGAACCTCCGTAAAATGTACCAGGAAGGGAACTGTAGGAAATTGAACCTCTGTAACACATTGATTGACCAATATTTTGATAATTAATTTTTTCTAAATGAATATTTTTTTCTTATTTTATATTTTGATGTAAAATAATTACTGAAAAGGTGGCTGTCGCAATGTATTAAGGGTAAGCCATCTCATAATTGGTTAACTTCCGCAAGGGGCCGCACTAAATATCATCAATAACACATCATATATTGAGTATATAATAGTAAAACGTTAATACAATGTCAGATATTTTATGGTAGTTACTATTATTCCCTGCCCATAACAGACAGGTGGCGTGTCAAATTTTTTACACTCAATCTGATCGTTGCAGGGCTAAAATAAATAGTTCGGTTTCTTATCACATGGTCAGCCAATTAAATGACTGAATCATTTAAGAACAGAAGAGGTAGAGGTGTAAAAAACACTAATCAGAGTTATCTCCTCTGAAAGTAATGAATTTCATTGTACAGCCAGACCCTGTGGTGAATGAAGTGAAGGTGTCATTTACAGAGTGGAAAATATCTGCTTTTCAGAGGGCCCGGCATGCTGATAAGCGTAATTTTCCACTCGGTGAGGAAGGCAATGGTAAATCACCTCACTCCTCGTTTTACTTAGTAAAACCTCTACAGGTTCAAACCAGCCTTTCGACTGATGACCTAAACAACAACACTATTATTCCATACTATGATAACCATTAAAATCACATGCACCTCACACTATTTATCAGTTACAGTTAGGAAACTGGAATAATAATCGATTAGGTAATATTTTAATTGCTTAATTTCTCGCTGAAGAATATTAGTAAACACTGCTACTGTAAATGTGGCAATGACAGCTGCACCATGAAAGCTCACAAATCTTTTAATCTAATTATAATACGGACTTGCTTTCCTATTTATTTAAGTACGTTATTTTGTTACATGCATGTTTTCCACTGTATTGTTTTACGTTTTAATTGATTAAAAATTCACAATCATGTTGGAATGTCATTACATTAGCTTATGTATTATTTTATTTACTGTTTATTTGTAATTTAAAACCTCGTTTAATTGGAATTTGCAGAATATGTAATTGTTTTTGTAATTTGTGAAATGATTTTATGTGTAAATGTTGTAAACATTACAGTAGTTGTCCGGCAAAATCAGCGTTGTTTATTGGCTAAGGTTATTGTTATGGAATTGGTATTAATTGTAGTTTCTTCCCTTGAGGATGGTCATTCATATAAGTAGCATGCTGGTGTAAGACATTTACAACATGTAACAATTGTATGCGACAAATTTTTATTTCTTTATTTGAACTGTATCCAACTTGAACTTCTAAGCGGAGTGTAAGGTATGTCAGTATAAAAACTGATTAAGTCTTAATGTTTTAACAATATGAAAGCGGACCCAAAAGTAATGAGACTTATTTTATAGCTTTTATTATTTTCATTTATCCAAATTTGATTCCATAAAAGTATTCACTATTTGATAGTTGCAGGGCTAAAATTAATAGTTCTTTTTCTTATCACATGGTCAGCCAATTAAATGATTGAATCATTTAAGAACAGATGAGGTAAAGGTGTAAAAGACACTAATCAGAGTTATCTCCTCTGAAATTAATGAATTTCATTATACAGCCAGACACTGTGGTGAATGAAGTGAAGGTGTCATTTATTTGCAGAGTGGAAAATATACGCGTTTCGGAAGGCCTGGCATGCTAATAAGCGTACTTTTCCATTTAGTGAGGAAGGCAATAGTAAACCACATTACTCCTTGTTTTACTTAGTAAAACTTCTACAGGTTTAAACCAGCTTTTCGGCTGATGATGTAAACAACATTTGACAGTACGCATTTGTCCATCCTTTTTTTCCACTGTTCAAAACAATTATAATAAACTCACTGATTGGGATATCCTTTAAGCCCTATAGCAGTTTTTGTTTTACTTCTACAGTCCCAAAACATTTCCGTTTCATGTCCCTTTTCAGTCTAAAGAACAGAAAGAAGTCACAGGGAGCCAGGGCGGGGAACTATCAGGGTCATTCCATTCTTGGTTAGAAACTGCTTCACAGATAATAATAAGCTGTGTGAGCAGGTGCGTTGTCGTGGTGGATGATCCAGTCTCCTGTGCGCCAAAGATCAGCCCTTTTCTTCCTGATGCTATCTCAACCTCTTCAATAGCTTTGTATCGAAATATTGGTTTACTGTTTGGCCTGGAGGAACAAACTCTGTGTGCACAACATCTTTGACATTAAAAATACATCGATCCTTGAGGTTGAGTGACGCCCATAACGAGGTTAGTCTTCAATCAACATTCTCCTCCTTGTAAACCAGTTGTAGACCCAAACTTTACCCAATGCATCTTCCTTGCAACGTATTTGGAGCATTGCATAGTTTCTGCAACTGTTTTCATGTTTTTGCCAAAAGGGGAAATCTTGTTTGACGTAAAACGTCACTACAGACGAACAGGTGGACTCACAGTGACGAGACTTCGCATATTGACTCAGGAAGAGTTTCTCTACAAGAGCCCACTACTGAGAATTCTATCCACCTACATCGGTTTCTTCCATAGCCCGAGTCTTGTTACTTTTGAGTCCCCTTAGTTTCATAAACTCATTATGTATCAATTCATTTATTACTGCTACTTACTTAATTCAGTTTGTCGTCTAATAATTTTACCCAATATTATATAAATTACCTTCGAGTTTTCTTAAAAAAGTTTTATTTTAACGGCTGTTCTTCAGCACTAGGCTGTTTATCACAGCCCAAAACACCATTCGTTTGTATTGAACACATCTTCATTCATTTGACCCCTTCTCTGCATTAGCTCTTATAACACCATCTGTTGTCCATTATTTTCTGTGTCATCTTAGCATCCTCCCTCTAGCTGGAAGCCGTAGACCAATCTTATATGACAACTTGTCTTCCTCCATTCTTTACAGATAATTGTACCAGATCATTTGTCTTTCTTGAATTTTTTTGTCCATGTGTTGGGCTAATTTTAGACTACACGAGGTGATTTTACACATTTCTGGAAGCTCTTTTTACAGCCCAAATTCTCAGCATTCATTCACTGTATGCTTTTCTCCTTTCTTCTGTCCACCCGGTGTTTTGTTCTTGGTCTTCTTAAAGGTCTGTAATTATTGGTCTGAATTTGGTTCGATTCATTAAGTTTTCTTAGTTTATTCCGGTTTTATCGATATCTAATCTTCTTAAAAACCATTTATCCGATGTCTTAGGTCTACTGTTTCTTCTTCAACCATTACTGTTTTAATTAATAAAAGAAAATTTGTCGACTTAATTTTTTTAAATTTTTTCATTCCTGACTCCAACATAGCACGGTCAACTGACAACTTCTTCTCCAAAAACTCATTTCCATATTATTATTCTACTTTCAAATCTTTGCTCGAGAGTCGAAATCTCTTAAGACTTAAATGGAGGAGAAGCTTTCAACAAAATAACCGAAGATTTTCGCTGCAAAATAGTACGTTATATTCTGGTGATGACTGTAATTCTGGTGACTTTTTCAAAAATATCATCGTACAATATGCCAAGTTATACTTTCTATTGTTGTTTAGGTCAACAGCCGAAAGGCTGGTTTGAACCTCTAGAGTTTTCACTAAGTAAAAACGAGGAGTAAGGTGGTTTACCATTGCCTTCCTCTCTGAGTTGAAAGAGTATGCTTATCAGCATGCCAGGCCTTCTGAAAAGCACTCACTTTCCACCCTGCAAATGACAACTTCACTTCATTCACCACAGAGTCTGGCTGCATAGTGAAATTCATTACTCTCAGAGGAGATAACTCTGACTAGTGTCTTTTACATCTCTACCTCTTCTGTTCTTAAATAGTTCAGTCAATATTTAGTAATAGTTCAGTCAGAAGTGGCTGAGTATGTGATAAGAAACAGAACTATTTTTTTTAGCCCTGGACCAAACAGATAGAGTGCAATTAAAATAACACTCCAACTGCCCGTTTTGGGCATGATACTTTCTATATTGTGTCTTAATTCTCTAAATACAATATTATAAAATTTATTTTGTTTCTTCCTCTTCTTCAATTCTCTTTACGGTTTAGGCTTTTCTACATGTTCCGGCACTCATCTTTTCTTCAACCTGCCAATATCTCTATATATTTTATTTAACAAAATAAATTAAAAATGAATTCTTGTGTACCATAAAGTGTTTCATTTATTAAGCTTTGTTTAGACCTACAGGTTACGACTGCTTGTTAATTGTTTGATGTATTTGCTCCCCTCACAAGTAGTTTGTTGCTCAAACAATTTAGTGTTTTGGTTAGCAATTTTGTATAGAAATATTTTTTGTAATATACATGATCACGTGGAAAATGAAGAGTGAGGTAACTATAAGAAATTTAAGCTGTGTAATTAGTGGTCTGCATGTGGTGAGGTGCTTTTCTCCGACATTACGTTGGATGAAAAAAGTGGAGATATATGTCTGGGTGTACTCCAAATCCAAGTTTTTCTTCGGTGGTAAATTATAGTGTGTGCCACGAAAGAAATCCGCTGTGTTTAAAGAACTCTATTTCATAAACCAACCGATGAAAAAATTAGAATGTTATATCAAATAAAAGCAATGCTCTTTCTTGTATGACTTAAATTTTGTTTTTGTTTTTTACTTTATTTTAAGACGCATCAGCAATTTGGTTAATAGCGACGATAATTGCATTAGAGGAATGGCGGTTTTGAACTTGTAATAATTTTTCAGACCCTGGCTGGGAATCAAACTCAGTACCTCCGCTTTGCAGCGTAACACGCTAACCACTGGGCCACGGAGGCAGCCTAAAGTATTTTTATTAGTGGCAATTTTTAAAATTGTCTTATGATTTTCCTCTGTCCGTCCGTCACATCCAGATGTCAGAAACTACAAAAGATATTAATAAATGGTTTTCGGATTCGTAATCTACACAAAAAGTTAGTGGGCCTGGATTTGGTTTGAAGTTCTGGTTTTGACTGGAAGCGGCCCAAAACTGGAAGTCAAAAAATCAAAGTCACAATTTGGAAACCAAAGTAGTGTCATTCGATTCCTCTTAAAGAGTAGACTTAGAAATCACTAATGGTTTTTACCATAGGTATAATATTGGGCGTCTCATTTGGTGCGCAGAGAGTTTAGCTTGTAATGATACAAGGTGAATCAAAAATTACCGACTCTAAAACAAAATGCACGATACAGTTTTCTACATTTATACTACAATATTCATTGAAATATGTACAGTAAACCCTCGTTAATCCGGACCCCTTTAACACGGACTTCGCTTAATCCGGACAGCCAGTTGACTGCATAATTGATTTTCAAGTAGATATCGGTTTGTAAATTTATTTTATATTGAGAATATTTGTATATAACCAGGTTAAAAAAATTACCAGTCTTATTTTCTGTGTTTCAAAACGTAATGTCTTAAGCACAGAATGGACCTTTCATATTCACAGTGTAATACATTTTACAACATGTTATTACTAAACTCAAAATACACGTTCGTTTTCTATAAAGGGTGTTTCATTATGTACCTTTGTTCATATTAAGGTTAGGTGGGGGTTCCCAAAAATAACCGAAATAGCATTGCCGTGGGTGGATCTTGTGTAGCACGCGCTTCCGCCGCGGGGCGTGTATTGCGCAACTCATTACCAGTTCAGTGCCGCCTGTGTTATTGGCCTAACTTGTACCGTTATTTTGCAGTGATTTTTTTGTTAACGTTATTTTGTTCATTGCAAAAAAATCACTTCAGATTAATGGCACAAGTTAGACCGGTAACACAGGCGGCACTGAATTGGTAATAAGTTGTGCAATACACGCTCCGTGGCGGAAGCGCGTAAAACTCCGCTCACGGCAGTGCTATATCGGTTGATTTTGGGTACCCGTTCGTATTTCATTTAATCCGGACGACTTAGAGCCCCAATTAGTCCGGATTAACGAGGGTTT
The DNA here is from genome assembly GCA_035578175.1 of Catonia carolina. Classification (NCBI taxonomy): domain Eukaryota; kingdom Metazoa; phylum Arthropoda; class Insecta; order Hemiptera; family Achilidae; genus Catonia; species Catonia carolina. Next base: position 11,397,728 of record JAQMRL010000004.1, read on the forward strand.
ACTGTATTTCTAACCACCAGAATACGGTAACATAAAACACTTACCAATGTTTATAGCGCTTTCGTGTATCTTGTACACATCTTATAACAATAACAATATTCATATATAAATTTCTTTCTAACCTTAACAAAATTTTGGTAACAATTTTGAAACAGCGCTACTTAAATTTTTTAATTAATTATTAATATTCACAAATATTTCTAGAACACTGTTACGCACTGTTATGATGAACGTCATCGATATTCTTACTGTTTGTTTATCTAAAACTAATTTGTAGCTAATAGTTTCTAGTAGTACATTAGAAAAAGGTTTCTTTTTCTAGTACATTTAGTACTGATAATTTTCTTAACATCTATAGTAAAAACACCGTGCTTTGCTTCCTCGGTCATAAACGTAACCACATAGCATTTTCTCCCGAGATTGGCTATGCAGAACGTTACTCCCTCCGATTTTGACATTTTAAGCTTAATAATATAATGTAAACTAGTAAACGACAAAATAATAAACACTACACTAGGTAAATTTGTACTTTAACCATAAAAATTGACAAATCAAAATAGGTAGAACTATAATCTAACACACACACACACACACACACACACACACACACACACACACACACACACACACACTATTCACACTTACACACGCGCGCGCGCACACACTATTCGATCTGCACACATAAAAAACCCCTCGACACTGTATAACCGTAATGATTGTACTAAACGACAATTGATTAAACACTGAATGACAATATTCACTTTGCGTTTCATTTGTTAGTTAGGCGTATGTAGTTGATGAGTCACCTGCTGTCAAAACCAGTTTAATTTGTAAATAAACTATGCATACATAGAAGCAAAGCCTCAAACTGTATAATAACAATAATAACTGATTAATTATTATAAATACATTACATCACTCCCAATGCGCTTTGTACTGTATTTACTATAAAAGAATGTCACTATAAAATGTAGAAAAATGTATACATTAGTTTTATGAACAGTCTATAACAATTGGTGAGGGACGGGTGGATGTACTATATATTATGCAAGCTGATTCATTCGAAGCCTCCACGCGCCAGATGAAATGCCTATACTTATATACATCAGCATCCACTAACAAACTAATTTTCGTAAAATTTGCACATTCGCGCATTTACCTTTGGAGGGACGATATCAGTAAACGCAGAAAAGAGCTTTTATTTCGTATAACGTTCAAATGTTTCTGTTGGGTAGTTTATAAAATAGAGTTGTTCAGGCATAACGGACTTCTTTCATGGCTCGCAACTACAGTGTACATTTTAATGTTGACTATATTTGCGTAATATTTAATCCCTAATGTGTGTACGTTGCAATCTGTTCAAGTCGGAACAATAAGCAACCCCATGACCCAATGAGATGAGGATGATATGTATGACGTGTAAATAAGGTGTAGTCTTGTTCAGACTCAGGCCGACCATTCCTGAGAGAGCATGGTTAATTGAACCCCAACCATCATAGTACACCGGTAACCACTGTCTAGCATTCAAATCCGTATAAAAGTAACTAACTTTACTAGGATTTGAACCAGAAACCATCATCTCCGAAAATCAGCTGTGTAACAGCTGATTTTGGCGACAACTTTACCTCTAGACCAACCCGGTGGGTGCGTAATATTGATTTTTTTTTGTTGTTGGTGGTTTGATGTGTTGTCAAAAGAGGTAATGGTATTGAAAGGTGGCTAGTACAATATTTCACGGGAATGTTAAAGTTATTCACTTTGCTTTCATATTGCGGTGAAAGTGTTTGTCGCACTATGGTAACAGTGGTGCAGTGGGGTGTCACAGTAAACTGTAAAAATAAATATTGTCGTTTTGCCTGTTGGCAAGTGTCTGTATTTAATCTATAATTATAAATATATTTTATAATGTTGTGAAAACATAATGATTGCTATCGTTTTTGGACCTTCGCTAAAAGATGTGTAGTGAACCTCTGTTTGAGGTTAAATGTGCGAGGTTAGTTTATAAAAAAAAAAATCTGGTGTGAAACACACACACAACTTTCTCTTGCCAATGCAAATAATGACCAATAAATTAACATTAGTAATAAAACGTTAGAAAGAAACAAAAAACTAACCTCAATAAACATAACCTCATTTTAATCATGAGTGAAAGACGCAAAATGAAAATTAATCAGTTCGGCCAAAAAATACGGAGAATCACTCTTTCACGCTAAACTAGGCTCTGTGAGAAAAATGCTTTAAATAAAAGTTGTAGATCTTTTAATTTCCTATAAATTTTATTATATACACTTTTGTTGTAAAATGCATAGGCTATTAAGGCCGAAATCTTTAAAAAAAAATCGATTTTCCACTTATTTTCGTGAGAAAAAAGTAGAAAATCGCTAATTACCGCTAAACTAAGGGTTACACAAAAAAATGATTTAAATAAAAGTTGGAAGGTTTTAAATTTTCTACATTTTTTATTATAAAACTTTTTGCGCTAAAACGCATATTAAAGCCGCAATCTTTAAAAAACAATATTTTTACGTGAAAACAGCCTCACCAAGAATTTCAGCAAACATGGCGCCTACCCTATCTTGTAGAGCATAAAAAATTTAGTAAATGAGACGATTTTTAAAAAAATCGTAGGACCAGTTTTTGAGAAAATCGCAAAAAAGTGAAAAATTACACGAATAAATTACTACTTCCGGTTGACCGATTTTGATGAAAATGTTCGTGTCGAATCCGGTTGTGGTATGTAACTTAAGTTTCAAGTTCGTACGATGTTCCGTTCTTGAGATATTCTGTTCACACAGACCAATCGCTAAAAACATGTTTTTTTGGGTTCAGGGGGTCTGAAAACGTGTAGATCCGGTGAAAACTCGATATCTTAAAATCTACATGAAAACAATACTTTCCTTCCTATACATTCATATAGGCAAGAGAAAGTAAAAACGAGGAGTGAGGTGGTTTCTATCGCCTTCCTCACTGAGTTAAAAGAGTATGGTTATCATCATGCCAGACCCTCCGAAAAGCACCCCACTTTCCACCCTGCAAAGGACACCTTTACTTCATTAATCACAGGGTCTGGCTGTATAGTGAAATTCATTACTCTTGAGAAGAGATAACTGTGACTAGTGTATTTTATACCTCTACCTCTTCTGTTCTTAAATAGTTCAGTCATATAATTGGCTGACCATGTGATATAAAACAAAACTACTTTTTTGTAGCCGTGGAACCAGCAGATCAAGTGCAAATAATTTAATGCTCCATTTGCCCTTTACGGGTGATATTGGCGGGGGGGGGGGGTGTAATTTAGAATTATTTTTCGTGCGTCTCGGGGCTCATGAATGCCTGTCAGATGTCTAACAAACCCTTAAGGTAGTATTTGATTGTTAGCGACCGGGGCCTTCTGCCTCGATGGTTTAATAGGAAGGGCTGACGGGTGCAAGCGATTAGTGGCCGGAGCCAATGAATCGTATCGGTCGCTCTTGAAGCAGATTGCAGTCGAGAAGACCGCCCGCCTGTTTCTGTTTGTTCATCGTTTATTTTACTACCAGCAACCCCCCACCCCCGCTCGCTTCGCTTCACAGCAGCTATTGTAGGCCTCATTAAATTATTTTAAAATCAGTTCAGTAGTTTATGAGATTACCTCATACAAACAAACAGATGTTTCTTCTTTATTATATTAGTATAGGCAAAGGAGGATGCAATTTTAGTGGAATTTTTTCCTTATGCAAATGTCTTTTTATGAATGTTTGAAAACAGCCCTCTTCTTCTCGTGACGTAAAAATTGAGCCGGTCAACATATTGTTTTCCAAAAACATTGCTAACGTTAAAAGAATATCCTCCTCTAAAAACTGATGTATATAACTTTTTCTCTAGTCGCAATTAAATTATGTGACATAATACACAAAAATACACAACCGTTTGAATAGACAATTGCTGAAAGACTGAGTAGTATTTTGGGTTGTGGTCGCATGGATACGTATAGTAGTATTCAGATGAACTAATGTCCCCTAGCCGTGGGAGTGCGATAATGCATAACACTCTCACTCGCACAAGCCATACGCGCCGTTCCAATAACATTGCATAATTATTTTACTCATTGTTGTGAGCAAGCGTTTATGCACGCAGTAAACTAACAACCAAGATAACGACTGTAGTATGTTTTCAGATCTGGATTATAACGGTAAAGCCCTTTGAGCGCATGCGTAGTTATGCCACATATCTCCCTCTTACTCGCTCGGCTATGGGACATTAGTTCGTCTGGTACCTATATGCATGCAGTGGGTCGCGATCGCTAGGAAGTGAATGTTACATTTAGTAACACATTTAAGCCTGAATCTCATTCACTTTGCGGTAGCAAAATTTAAGCAGGTCCAACTTATTGCTAGGTTATTTTGATTCATTTTCCTCGTTCATATAGAACGGGAACGGGAATTTATTATGAATTACAATGACACCTACTATCGGTTTCATAATCATAGACACCCGAGTTTGAACCCAAAGCATCTCCAAAAGTATAAGTCTAATATTAACATACTTTACATCAAAATTTAGCTCATTTTATTCTGCGTTTACCCATAATAATCCTATATTTTTGTTGTTGTTTAGGTCAACAGCCTAAAGGCTGGTTTGAACCTCTAGAGGTTTTACTAAGTAAAAACGAGGAGTCTTTACTTTTGCTTTCCTCACTGAGTTGAAAGAGTATACTTATCAGCATGCCAGGCCCTCTGAAAAGCATTCACTTTCCACCCTGCAAATGACACCTTCACTTCATTCACCACAGGGTTTGGCTGCATAGTGAAATTCATTACTCAGAGGGATAACTCTGACTAGTGTCTTTTACACCTCTACCTCTTCTGTTCTTAAATAGTTCAGTCATATAAGTGGCTGACTATGTGATAAGAAACAGAACTATTTTTTTTAGCCCTGGACCAAACAGATAGAGTGCAATTAAAATAACACTCCACCTGCCCGTTTTGGGCATCCTATATTTTTAATGTTGTTTAAAAATTGCCATATCGAGGTTGGAAGACAAAAAGACCCGGTTTTTTTGATACCGCAACAAATTTCATGCGTTTAGAGACGTGTAACTCGATAAGTATTTCACCAAAAAGTTGGAAATTTTAACACATCATAGAAAATTATATTCTTACAGCGTGTACGAAATTTCAAAATCGTAAGTTATTTTAATTTTAATTTATTAACAATATTCTGAACCCTTGCTATCTCGGTAACCGCTCGATCGTTCGGCACGGGCAAACTATCGTTTTATTCAGCGTAAAAAAACTTGGTACAGATATGTTAATTATATGAAATATCGATTGGCGAATTATGTCTTGGTAAAATTTTTAGAATTTTGAAAAATAGATGGGTAATGCGGGGGATGGGCGTGTAAAGAACAAAATATTATTTTTTAAATAAACTCAAATATTTTCTTTATTTTTCAACGGTATTCTTCCTTGTTTCATAAACTATAATCAACTTAAACTTTTTAATCATATATATTTTTTCAATAATCAAATTATTTATCTTATACTTTAAGAATCAACGTGGGACCTCCTCCTTCTTCCAACGTCCAGGCCCCACTAAAATCTTGTTTTACCAAAAAACATTAACCTACTAGCTCCTAGCAACCTATCTTTGTTTATTACTTCTTTTTTACATTAAAATAATTTTTATCCTTTTCACCAGCTGGGTCTATTTACATTTATTTAAATAAAAAATAAACAAAGCCAGCTGTCAGTGATTTTGTATCGTCACAAATTACCCCCGATTTAAATTTTGAAAACAAAGAGAAATTTAACCAAAATTATAATTTGAATTTCGAATTTGTTTGATAAATTTAAATATAATAAAACTTGGCCGAAATGTTTGAAATATAAGTTGCTAACAGCCTTACAATGTTTACTAATTTTCATTTTACATCTAATCCTGCAACAAACAAAAAACATAATAAAATAACCAATGATCTTGTTGGTCTACCTCAAAATAAAACTAATAGTGATAGTAGAGTATACAACCCAAACTTACTCACTTCAGTGAATACTAATAGCAACAATACAGACACAAACCACAGTGTAATAAATTTCCTAAATTCTGTTAGCAATACGCCTAATAAATTGCGCAATGATAACTCTAGCAAACAGAATCCTGAATACAAAATCAAAACTTGTACATTTTCTAATGAAATGAGTACAAATAATCCAGTGACTAAAATACCCTCTATTTCTAATCAACAATCTATTATTAAAATAACACAGCAAATAATACTTTCCCAGACTCTTCACTAAAAAATAATACATCAGTAAATTTTTTTTTTCTGAGGCCAACCGAACAGTTGAAAACATCTTATTGTACACCAATAATACCCAATCACAAAGCAACAACCCCACAGATAATATGTTTAATTCAAACAATACTAAATTAACAAATAATACCAATGGTGTAACTAGTAAAACAACCGATTCACAAAATTGTATCAAAGGTAAAAATTTTCCTTACATACCCAAACAAAAGATTAATAGAACAAACTAATATATATACATAAAATAAATAAAGGTTCAAATAAACATCATACACACACAACAAACCTCATACATACATACACAACAAACATACTCATACATACATAACAAACCTCCACCTTCATCCCGACCATCACTTTCTATACTATAGAGTACATTTTTAAATAGAATTTCAGATACTACTTTTCCTATTGATCCAGGTATTTGTTTAACTTCTAGGCCACTCCTATTATCCTCGTCCTGCACATCACTTCTGGCTGAACGACCATTACCTTCCCTTGTCACATCAGAATTATAAGTTGAAGTGCTGTAAGTGCTAACTCGTCCTGGTATTCTTTCATCATCCTCAGTTTCATTTAAGATTGATATTCTTTGATTCACACTATTTCTCTTTCCTTCTGGCAATTTTAAACCGTTTTGACTGGCATTGGCATAAGTACTTGTTTCTAGTTCAACATCATCCTCATCTGGTTTAATATTTTCCTTTAACATTTCATTATTTTTACCACTTACTGATTCAATTTTTAATATATTCTCCCTTGATTCTCCTATATCATTATTTTCATCTGGTTTAATATTTTCATTTAACATTTCATTGTTTTTACCACTTACTGATTCAGTTTTTAATATAATTTCCCTTGATTCTCCTATATCATTATCTTCATCTGGTTTAATATTTTCAGTCAATATTCTATCTATCTTACTGTTTAAATTTCCTATTAATTCAGCCTGTTCATCTAATTTACTACTCATATCCTCTCCTCGTTTATCTATTTTATTTTCTAACCTGCTATTCTGTTGAGCTATCAAATTTCTCATTTCTCCCTATTCTTTGCCCTGCTCAGTTATTAAATTTATCAGTTGTTGAAACATACTCACAGTTATATTGTCCTGATTATCACCATTATTATTGTTATTACTATTTATACCTATCTCGTCATGTGATGTGTCCACCACACCTGCATCCAGTCCCACATCAACGCTGTCAACAATAGCTCCGTCCTCCTCTTCATCCTCAGACGAATCGCCCGCTTCATCTTTATCATCTTCATTTTCCGACGAATCAATTTCATCATCCTCATCAGTTTTCTTTCTTCTTTTAGATGCAGTCATCTTCTTTTCAGCTGGAGAAAACGCAACCTCGAAGAGATATGACTCCGGATTATGTCCTTCATCTTTTAAAGCCCTCTGAAGACGCTCCACAAGTACAGCTTTCACACCCTTGATTTCTACATCTCGTTTCCTTAGCTCCACCTTTAACTCCGCTACACGAAGATCCATTAAACTCTTCTTCTCAGTCTGTGACATAATTACTTTTTTTTTTTTTTTTTTTCTTTATAAAGTCTTTTGCATACCTTATTACAACAATTTCCTTATACAAATTTATTTATGTAGATCCTTGGACAGATTCTTATAGACCTGTTCCCCACAAGGGATGCCATATTTGTAAAGAACAAAATATTATTTTTTAAATAAACTCAAATATTTTCTTTATTTTTCAACGGTATTCTTCCTTGTTTCATAAACTATAATCAACTTAAACTTTTTAATCATATATATTTTTTCAATAATCAAATTATTTATCTTATACTTTAAGAATCAACGTGGGACCTCCTCCTTCTTCCAATGTCCAGGCCCCACTAAAATCTTGTTTTACCAAAAAACATTAACCTACTAGCTCCTAGCAACCTATCTTTGTTTATTACTTCTTTTTTACATTAAAATAATTTTTATCCTTTTCACCAGCTGGGTCTATTTACATTTATTTAAATAAAAAATAAACAAAGCCAGCTGTCAGTGATTTTGTATCGTCACAGGCGCTACTATCCATTTTGCTTGAAACTAACCTGTCTACCTGAATTGACAATGCCAGTCTGTCAATAATTCAGGTAGACAGTCCGACAGGATGTCACGTAGCTACACAAACTAGCAACATGGATAGTAACACCCACCCCCTGCATTACCCATCTATTTTTAAAAATTCTACCACAACATTGGCCAATCGATATTTCATATTATTAACATATCTGTGCTAAGTTTTTTACGCTGAATAAAACGATAGTTTGCCCGTGCCGAACATCCGAGCGGTTATAGAGATAGCAAGGGTTCAGAATACTGTTAATAAATCAAAATTTAAATAACTTACGATTTGGAAGTTTCGTACAAGCTGTAAGAATATAATTGTCTATGTTGTGTTAAAATTTCCAACTTTTCGGTCAAATACTTATCGAGTTACATACCTCTAAACGCATGAAATTTGTTGCGGTATCAAAAAAATCGGGTCTTTTTGTCTTCCAACCTCGATTTGGCAGTTTTTTACCAACATTAAAAATATAAGGCTATTATAGATCAACGCAGAATAAAATGAGCTAAATTTTTATATAAAGTATGTTAAAATCCGACTCATAGTTTTGAAGATGCAAGGGTTCAAACTCGGGTGTCTATGATTATATAACCGATAGTAGTGAATATTTTAGAATCACGTGATTAAGACGCTAGTGTTTTGTAACGAATTGGGTGATTATTTCGGTCGTCGTATGGTAATGTAGTGTTATTTTTGTGTTTCGTTTATGCCTTATTTTGGAGTTTTATGTATATTTCTGTGATTTTTATTTGTTGGTTCTTCATCATAATCATCATCATTTTCGGGTCTTTTTACTTTGTCTTGCCTGTATGAATATATCTAGGAAGGAAAGTATTGTTTCATGTCGATTTTTTGAAATCGAGTTTACATAGGATATACTCGTTTTCAGACCCCCTGAACTCAAAAAACATGTTTTCAGCGATTAGTCTGTGCGTGCGTGCGCACGCGTGTGTGTGTGAACAGAATATCTCAAAAACGGAACATCGTACGTAGTTGAAACTTGATACTTAAGTTAGATACCACTAGAGGACCTGACACAAACAGTTTCATCAAAATCGGTCAACCAAAAGTAGTAATTCTTGTAATTTTTCACTTATTTGCGATTTTCTCAAAAACGGCTCCTACGATTTTTTTTTAAATTGCCTCATTTACTACATTTTTTATGCTCTACAAGAAGGCGCCTTGTGTGCTGAAATTTTTAGGGAGGCTGTGCTTTCGTAGAAAACAATGTTTTTTTTTTTAAAGATTGCAGCCTTAATATGCATTTTAGGGCATAATTGTATATGACAAAAGTTGTAGAAAATTTAACAATCTTTATTTTAAGTATGTTTTTGTTTACGCTTAGTTTAGCGGTAATTAGTGATTTTATTATGTTTACTTTTCATGAAAATCTGTAAAAAAATTGTTTTTTTAAGATTTCGGCTTAAGTATACTACATTTTACGACAAAAGTGTGCATAATCAAATTTATAGGAAATTAAAAGATCTACAAGTTTTATTTCGAACATTTTTCTCTACAGAGCCTAGTTTAGCGTGAAAGAGTGATTTTCCGTGTTATTAAGCCTAACTAAGGTTGGTTTTCGTTTTGCATTATTCACTAATGATTAAAATAAGGTTATGTTTTTTTTTTATTGTTGTTTATTTCCAATGTTTTATTTCTAATGTTAGGTCATATTGTTCATTATTTGTATTAGCAAGAGAAAGCCGTGTGAGTATTTTACACAAGATTTTTGTTATTTTGTAAAATAAATTTTTAAGAGATTCGTAAGAAAGTTTTTGAGTTTTGACGTACTTATAATGTGAATAGGTTACGGATGAGAACGATAAGGTAAAAGTTGACAGTTCTCGACGTAAGTAAGATGTTCTATTTAAAGTTAACTTTATCATTGTTTCATTGCGATTGGTAATCGTGGACCTTTCTCCTCTATCTATTCTGCAGGCATTGTTTTCGTAAATAACAATATATACCTGCCATAGCATATAAGTTCTTTACGGTATTGAAATCGATTTTCCACTGTGCTCTCTCTAAATCGTGTCAACAAAGTTTTCTCTTGTGTTGTTATTTTCATTTTTGTTAAGTAATCAGAATTTGGTATGCGTCGAAGCGGTTTTATCCAACTGGTTTAATTTTCTTATTTCTTTTCATATTTTAGTAGAGCATGAAAGAAAATAATATTTTGTATGGATAAGTTACGTTTTTATACATACTGTATATTATAGTAACATTATTTGCCCATAACAGGCAGGTGGAGTGTTAAATTAATTGCACTCGATCGGTTGGTTCCACGGCTACAAAAAATAGTTCTGTTTCTTATAACATAGTCAGCCAATTATATAACTGAACTATTTAAGAACAGAAGAGGGAGAGGTATAAAATAAACTAGTCACAGTTATCTCCTCTGAGAGTAATGAATATCACTATACAGCCAGACCCTGTGGTGAATGAAGTAAAGGTGTCATTTGCAGGGTGGAAAGTGGGTGCTTTTCGGATGGCCTATCATGCTGATAAGCATACTCTTTCAACTCAGTGAGGAAGGCGATAGAAACCACTTCACTTCTCGTTTTTACTTTCTTTGCCTATATGAATGTATAGGAAGGAAAGTATTGTTTTCATGTCGATTTTTCGAAATCACGTTTTCACTGGATCTACACGTTTTCAGACCCCCTGAATCCAAAAAACATGTTTTAGCTTTTGGTCTGCGTGTGCGTGTGCGTATGAACAGAATATCTCAAGAACGGAACATCGTACGAACTTGAAACTTGAGTTACATACCACTACCGGACCCGTCACGAACAGTTTCATCAAAATCTGTCAACCGGAAGTAGTAGTTTAATCGTGTAATTGTCCACTCAAAAACTGGTAGTACGATTTTTTTTAAATCATCTTGTTTACTAAATTTTTTTATGCTCTACAAGATAGGGTAGGCGCCATGTTTGCTGAAATTCTTGGTGAGGGTGTTTTTTTTAAGATTGCAACTTAAATATGCATTTTAGCGCAAAAAATATATATAATAAAAGTTGTAGAGAATTTAAAATCCTACAACTTTTATTTGTAACATTTTTTTTTTGTATAACGCTTATTTAAGCGGTATTCAGCGATTTTCTGTTTTTTCCTCACGAAAACGTGTGAAAAATCTATTTTTTGAAGATTTCGGCCTTAGTATGCATTTTACGACAAAAGTGTACCTATACAGATCTACAACTTTTATTTTGAGCATTTTTCTCTACAGTGCCTAGTTTAGCGTGAAAGAGTGATTTTCCGTATTTTTAAGCCAAACAAACTGAAGTTGATTTTCGTTTTGCGTCTTTTACTCATGTTTAAAATTAGGTTATGTATATTGGGGTTAGTTTTTTTGGTTTATTTTTAATGTTTTATTACTAATGTTAGGCTATATTGTTAATTATTTTCATTGGCAAGAGGAAGTTGTGCGAGTGTTTACACCAGATTTTTTTATACTAGAAAACATGAACAACAAAAAAAAACAGAACTCTGTATAACTATACAAACGCTGGCCAGTTGCGCGATAACGCTAGAAAAATGAAACGTGGACAGACGACGAGCGATGGCTGGCTACTGTCATCAGATACAAGGTCGCATACATACTTGCACTGTAACCAGCTCTCTATGATTTAGAGATGGTTTTGTTTATTTTAGCGAATCGCGCGACGAATTTTTCGCCTGAAATCGCTTTCACTGTAACCGCACTTTAAGTAGTACTTATCTGTTAGAGTTCTGTTAATAGTTTACAGTTGAGCCGTCCTTAGTTTGCTCCTACTGTCAACAAACCAAAGCCAGCTACTACAGGGTGCACTTTAGAATCCACGATTTTATGGATATCGTATTCCTATTAAGTTAAAACTAAGTTTTAAATTATAAGTACTTAAAGTACTTAAAACATGTCATGATATGATGTAGGCCTAACAATTTCATTTATATTAATACTGTGACACTTATTGCTAAGGTCCGTTTCGGGATCTAGGTTATTAAATAATTGTTTTTTTTTATTCCTAATTTGTGTACGTTGCAATCTGTTCAATTTAGAACAATAAGCAACCCCATGACCCAATGAGATGAGGATGATGTGTATGACGTGTAAATGAGGTGTAGTCTTGTACAGTCCCAGGCCGACCATTCCTGAGAGAGTATGGTTAATTGAACCCCAACCATCAAAGTACACCGGTAACAACAGTATAGTATTCAAATCCGTATAAAAGTAACTACCTTTACTAGGATTAAATAATTAATACACTAAAATTTACAATTACAAATATTTATTACGCTAAAGGTTACAAAATAAATAAATAAATAATTAAACTTATTATAATTAAGTAATACAATAAATGATTTAATAATTCACTTAAAATAGATAATAAATAACTTACAATCACTTTTATTGATTACACAAACATTCAAAACATAGAAACTGAATTCACAAAGACTGCACTTTATCTTTACACAATACCATACACTCACAAAGACGGTATAACAATCGTTACTCGGATACGTAATCTGTATACGCACCTCGATAATCGCTCGGCAAAGATCACAGGAATACTAACTACTGGACCCCGCTCGGGGCCTCTTTATATACCTTTTTACAAAGATAGTTCCGGAGAAAAGTAGATAAATCATGCAAACAATGAAGTACAAAAATAAATAACCTTTTATTAATGAATACTAGAAAAATCCGTAGTAAACAGGTCAAGATTAGGTCTTTTGTAAATAGAAATCGTAAACAACCTGCCCCCCTCATATTAGCTGTACACAATACCTGAATTTTTATAGTAGTGATACAACCCTTATGAATAGACACACCTTTATGGCTATTGTGTGTTGTTATTTCTGTCTTTATTACTCCTGTGTCCTCTTTACTATTTTTATGAATCAAATTCCGGAACCTTCGCGAACCGTCTTTTCTTCGATCTTGTTTACAATACTTTTAAAAGTGTTTTGTATTTAAATACTTTTAAAAGTATTTTGTTGTTACTTTTTAATCAGCGTGTAGCTACTCATTTTTATATAATGCGCATGCTCAGTGACATCATTATTTATTTACATTAGGAGCAAACTACGAAAGGCTGGACTTTAGAGTATTCTATACTCTGTCCAAGAGTCGGAAGATACCATTGCTTATAATAGCCAGAGCGCTGTTACGTACTGTGTAAAGGTGCGGTTTCGTTTGTGCGATCGTCGCATGCGATTACTGCATGCAGGCTCTGCATGCGTCACAGCCATTACTCATCAAATGGATTTCTTAAGAAGTGGTTCCGTTTATGCGACCGACACAAGAGATCGAATGCGTCGGCTGCATCGACTGCTTTGGAAACCAGTCCACCTGCAGTAGTCGCATGCGTCTGGAAGTTGAAAATGAGTTTTTCCAAAGACGATGACGCAAAACTCATCGAGTTAGGTGCAGAAAAACTACAACTATTTGATCCTTTAAACTTGCTTTCATCGTCTAATTCTAATAGATACATTAAACTCCCGCTAATCCGAAATAATTGGGGTGACCCGATTTCGGATAAGCCGTGTTTTCTAAATAACAAGAAAATTGTGTTGTTTTGTAAAAAAAATATTACCGTGTCCTAAAACTTTTATTCGTACGATCTTCTTCTTCTTCACTTCCAAGGATTAGGTTTCTTGAACCTGTTCCGGTACCCGTCTGTTCCTCGGTCGTCCTATATCTCTTCTTCCTGTAGGTTTGTAGTTTCTGGCGGCTTTTGGTATTCTCTCGCCTGGCATGCGATTCAAATGGCTGCACCATCTGTTCCTGTTCTGCTTGATTCTGTCTAGCAACGGTAAAGCATTCAGTGTTTTTCTAATTTCTTCATTTCGTAGCCTATCTCTTCGGCTGCATCCATATACACTTTGTAAGAATCTCATTTCTGCAGCCTGGATTTTGCTGTCTACCTTTTTCGTATGTATCCAGGACTCACTGCCATACATCAAAGTAGGGACAGCAATTGTATCGTAAAACTTAAGTCTCGTATCTTTTCTTGTTTTCCGTTTCAGATGTTTATGTATATTACCACAAATGCTTTGAAATTTAGATAGTTTGTAAAGCACATCTTTGTCAAAGTCATACGAAACATCATTACCAAGATATTTGAAATGAGAGACTTGTTCAAGCACTCTTCCTCCTAATTCTATTTTAGTTCTTACGGTGTATTTTCCTTTAAATGCCATAGTTTTAGTTTTTTGTCTGCGATATTTTCAAATTATATTTCTCAGACATTTTGTCCAACCTAAAAAACCGCTTTCTGTAACTCGTCTTCGTTTTGTTGTATTAATACCAAGTCATCTGCATAGATCATGTGATTGAGCTTCATCTGTCCTAAAACTTTTATTCGTACGATTTAATTTTCAAATATTTTCCGTGCATTTTAATTCTTCTTTTGAAGTCAGAATTTTTTTGTTTTTATTTTCCATTCGTTTTTTCTTGCCGAAATGTCCCGCCAACGTTTAACTAAAAGCACATCAGTGGGCGTCGCTTCGATGGTTTTGACCACGCGTTTACGTTTACACGACATTTTTAAATATCATTTCACTTCCACTACCAGTACGTAACACTAATTAGTAACAAAAAACGAAATGAAAACTACATTAAGGCCAAGACACTACCGTACCCATTCAACCACAATACAGTACTAATTGACTGGTTTGCAGCAAAGGTGATAAAGCCAAAATAAACAGTAGGTTTATTAAATAAGTAAGTTTATTAAATATTATAAATAAACAGTAGGCTTTAAGGAAAATACTTATGTTATCGGTAAAAATCCTGCCTGCAGAGCTGAATGTCATGTAGGCATACTTAATGAGCTATAATTTACAGTTCAGTTCAGTTCTATAGTTTACAGTTCAGTTTGGTACAAAAATACAATTTACAGTATTTATTACTTTCTCTTGCCTATATGAATATATAGGAAGGAAAGTATTGTTTTCATGTCGATTTTTCGAAATCGAGTTTTCACCGGATCTATACGTTTTCAGACCCCCTGAACCCAAAAAACATGCTTTTAGCGATTGGTCTGTGTGTGTGTGTGTGTGTGTGTGTGTGTGCGTGCGTGCGTGCGTGCGTGTGTGTGTGTGTGTGTGTGTGTGTGTGTGAACAGAATATCTCAAGAACAGAACAACGTACGAACTTGAAACTTAAGTTACATACCACTACCGGACCCGACACGAACATTTTCATCAAAATCGGTCAACCGGAAGTAGCAGTTTATTCGTATAATTTTTCACTTTTTTGCGATTTTCCCAAAAACTGGTCCTACGATTTTTTTTAAAATCGCCTCATTTACTCAATTTTTTATTCTCTACATGATAGGGTAGGCGCCATGTTTGCTGAAATTCTGGGTGTGGCTGGTTTTGCGTAAAAACATTTTCTTTTTAAGATTGCGGCTTTAATATGCATTTTAGCGCAAAACGTTATATAATAAAAGTTGTAGAGAATGTAAAATTCTAATACTTTTATTTCGAACACTTTTTTGTATAACGCTAGCGGTTTTTAGTGATTTTCTGTTTTTTTTTCTCACGAAAACGTGTGAAAAATTGTTTTTTTTAAGATTTCGGCCTTAGAATGCATTTTACGACAAAAATGTGTATAATAAAATTTGTAGAAAATTAAAAGATCTACAACTTTTATTAAAAGCTTTTTTTGTACAGTGCCTAGTGTAGCGTGAATGAGCGATTTTCCGTATTTTTAAGCCAAACTGAGGTCGATTTTAATTTTCGGTATTTCACTAATGTTTTTTGAGGTTAGTTTTTTGTTTATTTCTAATGTTTTTTTTCTAATGTTAGGTTTATTGTTAATTATTTGCACTGGCAAGAGAAAGTTGTGTGAGTGTTTCACACCAGATTTTTATTTATTGTTTTCATGACGGGTATTTGTAGAAAAATTACATTTAAAATACTGAGTATTTTTTTAAGTTTCGGATTACCCGGGTTTCGGTTAACCCGGACGTGCAGTTGTGTCGCACGTTCCACTGCACAAACGAACTACCTATGCGTCAGTCGCGTGCGATCACTGCATGCAGTAATCGCATGCGACGATCGCACAAACGAAACTACACGAAACTACGCTTATGATATTGAAATAAATTACGCTTGCGATTAAAAATGTTTACGTTATTATCTGAAATTTTTATAATTATTTGACAGAATTATTACATTTTGTAATTGAAAATAACTACTTATAGGGTAATGTACAGCATTGTTTGTAAAACGATTAAATTTTATGAAAAGATAAAATTAAATTAAATTAAACATTGTTTTTTTTATTCTTTCAAAATCTGTATTTATTAATTTCATCGCCGTGGGCCTACAAATTCTATATTTGTTCTATAAATTTAATTTAATTTTTATTCTACACGTGTAACTATTTATGTTTGTTTTAACGTATTTCATGTCTTTTAATTTTAAATACTAATCATAGTCTTTTAAATACTAATAGTCTTTTAATCGAATATTGGGGCCAAACATTATTCTTTAAATAATTTTTCATTTATCATTTTAACTTTAATTTAAATTACAATTTCAACTAAAACTTATACAAATTAAAGTAAAGTATCCCCATAACCGATTCTTTCAACAAGATCTACAAATGGTAATGTACGCAAATGCCTACAACCTTATATCAATTGACGAACGTACAAATAATTATTTCATTTTAAAATATGTATTTAATTTTTCCCAGTAAAAATTTAAATTAAAAATTACAAGAACTAGAACTGCAAAAACTCAATAAACTATACTCTACAGACGCGCACAACTACGTAATTGAACAAATTGGTCTGAATATATTATAATGAACAGAAAATCACATATGAAAACAAATTAGTCACATCATTATGGTGTGACAGATTATTAATAACAACAGTGAAAACAAAGCGTAGTGACCGTGCGTGAGACGCACATCACAGTAGCGATTGTATAATCTTCGTGACTGTACCGTCGTTGCATGGCGAGGGGTGAAGAGTGGAGTACATAAACACCGAAGCTGCTTGTGCCAATTTGAATTGTCCAAGGTACGAGGTGTGGCTATTAAATAACGAGACGGACGTTGTAAAAAAATTTATTTTAATTTTATACATAATCACATTTTGGTACCTTCAATATACTCTCTTTCTCTATCCCTATAACGCTCCATGCGAATTTTCCGTTGTTGGAAACAGTAATGGAAGTCATCTTCTGTCAGCTCCATTAGGACACGTGCCGCTTTCTCTTTTACAGCTACCACAGACTCAAATCTTGCCCCTTTTTAATGCAGATTTCACCTTAGCGAACAGGTAGAAGTCACATGGTGCAAGATCTGGTGAATAAGGTGGATATTCTAACACGGAGCTGCTGTACTTGGCTAGAAACCTCTTGACAGATAACGCGAATAAGCTGGCGCATTGTCTTGGCGGAGAATCCATGATTTGTCCTTCCACATTCGGGGCGTTTGTTCCGTACTTTTTGACGTAGTTTAGAAAGTACCTCAAGGTAGTAATATTGATTAATTGTTTGACCTTCAGGAACCCAGTGAAGGCACACAATCCCTGGATATCAAAAAGAAAAAGAAAAAGAAAAAAACAATCATTCCTTTAAATTTTGACTTGCTCATTCGAGCTTTTTTGATTCTCGTTGAAGTTCGGCTCTTTCAATGCATGACTACCGCTTCGTTTTCGGATTATAAGTAAAAAACCACGTTTCATCACATGGTATTATCGTTTCCAAAAAAATTGGGTAACTTTCAGTCGCGTACAAAGTGTCAGTACAAACATTTTTGCGAGCTTCATTTCAAACATTTTTGAGCGGCACGTGACCTGAAAGAGCTGACAGAAGATGACTTCCAGCACTGTTTTCCAACAATGGAAAATTCGCATGGAGCGTTGTAGGGATAGAGAAGGAGTGTATATTGAAGGTGACAACAAGTGATTATGTATAAAATTAAAATTAAATTTTTTTACAACGTCAGTCTCGTTGTTTAATAGCCACACCTCGTGTATGTTTGTAGGATAGATAGTAGCGGAGAGCGTATGGGCTCTAAACAACCAATGTTTAATTGGAATCGCCTATCTTTGCCATAGTCTCAACGACTGTTGGATATAGTATAGTAAGTTGTTTGTTTGCGGTATATTCGGAGAGCGTATGGGCTCTAAACAACCAATGTTTAATTGGAATCGCCTATCTTTGCCATAGAGTCTCAACCGACTGTTGGATATAGTATAGTAAGTTGTTTGTTTGCGGTATATTTCGGAGCGAGCGTATGGGCTCTAAACAACCAATGTTTAATTGGAATCGCCTATCTTTGCCATAGTCTCAACCGACTGTTGGATATAGTATAGTAAGTTGTTTGTTTGCGGTATATTCGGAGAGGCGTAATGGGCTCTAAACAACCAATGTTTAATTGGAATCGCCTATCTTTGCCATAGTCTCAACCGACTGTTGGATATAGTATAGTAAGTTGTTTGTTTGCGGTATATTCGGAGAGCGTATGGGCTCTAAACAACCAATGTTTAATTGGAATCGCCTATCTTTGCCATAGTCTCAACCGACTGTTGGATATAGTATAGTAAGTTGTTTGTTTGCGGTATATTCGGAGAGCGTATGGGCTCTAAACAACCAATGTTTAATTGGAATCGCCTATCTTTGCCATAGTCTCAACCGACTGTTGGATATAGTATAGTAAGTTGTTTGTTTTGCGGTATATTCGGAGAGCGTATGGGCTCTAAACAACCAATGTTTAATTGGAATCGCCTATCTTTGCCATAGTCTCAACCGACTGTTGGATATAGTATAGTAAGTTGTTTGTTTGCGGTATATTCGGAGAGCGTATGGGCTCTAAACAACCAATGTTTAATTGGAATCGCCTATCTTTGCCATAGTCTCAACCGACTGTTGGATATAGTATAGTAAGTTGTTTGTTTGCGGTATATTCGGAGAGCGTATGGGCTCTAAACAACCAATGTTTAATTGGAATCGCCTATCTTTGCCATAGTCTCAACCGACTGTTGGATATAGTATAGTAAGTTGTTTGTTTGCGGTATATTCGGAGAGCGTATGGGCTCTAAACAACCAATGTTTAATTGGAATCGCCTATCTTCCATATCAGAGTGCGTCGACTGTTGGATATAGTATAGTAAGTTGTTTGTTTGCGGTATATTCGGAGAGCGTATGGGCTCTAAACAACCAATGTTTAATTGGAATCGCCTATCTTTGCCATAGTCTCAACCGACTGTTGGATATAGTATAGTAAGTTGTTTGTTTGCGGTATATTCGGAGAGCGTATGGGCTCTAAACAACCAATGTTTAATTGGAATCGCCTATCTTTGCCATAGTCTCAACCGACTGTTGGATATAGTATAGTAAGTTGTTTGTTTGCGGTATATTCGGAGAGCGTATGGGCTCTAAACAACCAATGTTTAATTGGAATCGCCTATCTTTGCCATAGTCTCAACCGACTGTTGGATATAGTATAGTAAGTTGTTTGTTTGCGGTATATTCGGAGAGCGTATGGGCTCTAAACAACCAATGTTTAATTGGAATCGCCTATCTTTGCCATAGTCTCAACCGACTGTTGGATATAGTATAATAATTTGTTTGTTTGCGGTATATTCAGTACGATCTACCGTAAATTTATCTTAATGAAATAATCGCATGTAATTTTTGATACGACATTAAAAAAAAAGGTGTAATGTTTGAACAGGATTGAGTAGCGTTTGTTGGTTCGCGTGTTGTGGTAGAGCAAGGTGAGAAAGAGGCTTGTTCTTATTGTAAGGGGCTTTATGCGGCAGGGTTGGTGGAGGAGAGAGTCGGGCAGGGGTATCTCGCATCTCGGTCGTTCGGTCGGTTCAGTTCTGGCAAGTGCGTCACAGATCACCTGTGACGTCATAACGGCCGTGACGCTCCTCTCCTGTTGCTTAGCAACCGGTCGTAAGCCGTACCCGCTCTTATCTACCACACACGGCCTCCCTGAAATTTTGTCCTGTTATTTTCTACGTCCTCTCTTAATTCACCCCAATGAATAAAGGTGGAAGTGTGGTCTGTTATATATATATATATACATATATAAATAAAATTGTGATTTTGTCTGTACAATTTTTCAAAATGCACCAAATTTTGTTTCTACGCCAGATGTACCACGTTAACACCGAAAATAAGTTCAGCTGAATTTTTGTTTGTTTTATGTTACGGCATCACACAAGAACCGCTGAAACAAATTCAATGAATTTCGTTATTTAGGTTCTGGACATAATCGAAATGAAAATAGGCTATACATTTTTTTAATATCTCAAAGTGATGGGGGAATTCAGAGGGAGGAGTAAACAAAAAACTACGAATATCTCCGTTAAAAGTTAATGTATCAAAAACTGTTGTATAATCAAAATTACGAAACGTTTAAAGACAAATAAATTTTATGATGTAAAGTTTTTTCATTTTCATGAATAATAACGGATATATTACCAATTTTTTTAAAAAACTACCAAATTACCAAATATTAAATAACGAGAGTAACGTAAAAAATTTAATTTTAATTTTATACATAATCACTTATTGTCACTTTCAATATACACTCCTTCTCCATCCCTACAACGCTCCATGCGAATTTTCCATTGTTAGAAACAGTGCTGGTTGTTATCTTCTGTTAGCTCCTTCAGGACATGTGCCGCTTTCTCTTTTACAACTTCCATTGATTCACCCTTGTCCCTTTTAATGCAGATTTCACCTTAGGGAACAGGTAGAAGATAATAACATGTGTTGAAACTTGGTTTTTTTTACTTTTGATCCGGAAACGAAGCGTTAGTCCATGCACTGGGAGAGCCGAACTTCACCGAGAGCCACAAAAGCTCGAATGAGCAAGTCAAAATTTAAAGCAATGATGATTGTTTTTTTTTGATATCCTTGGGATTGTGTACCTTCACTGGGTTCCTGAAAGTCAAACAATTATCAATATTACTACCTCGAAGTACCGGGTGAGCATAAAGTCTTACCCTGATTATAAAATTTTATTACAGAATAATCGTTTGACGTAATAATTTAAATCTGGGGCTGTTACATAGGTTATTGTTAGTAGATTTTGTGACCAATAGATGGCGCTAGTGCTCCTCAACAATGACATGGTGTGCTTTGGTTTCACGAAACGAAATCGCCCATCAGTGTTCAGCGTAATTTTCGGGCTTTTTATGGACGC
The DNA here is from genome assembly GCA_035578175.1 of Catonia carolina. Classification (NCBI taxonomy): domain Eukaryota; kingdom Metazoa; phylum Arthropoda; class Insecta; order Hemiptera; family Achilidae; genus Catonia; species Catonia carolina. The sequence continues at coordinate 11,419,275 of JAQMRL010000004.1, forward strand.
AGCCCTCCTGATGTTAAATCAATAAAGCGATGGTATGAAAGGTTTAAAGAAACAGGCAGCGTTGAAGATCTTCCTAGAAGTTGCAGGCCTAGTGTGAGTGAAGCAACTGTTGATCTTGTTCGGGAATCGTTTCAACGGAGTCCGTCTAAATCAACTCGTCAAGCATCACGTGAACTTCAAATACCGCAAGCAAGTGTGGTGAAAATTTTTCATAAAAGGCTTAGGTTGCATGCTTATAAAGTGCAAATCGTGCAGGCCTTGCAACCGAATAATTTGCTGAGACGTGCAGAATTCGCAACTGAGATTCTCAACAGGATTGACGGCGCTAACGATTACTTAAATCGCATATGCTTTACCGATGAATCCACCTTTCATGTCAGTGGAATGGTAAATAGGCTTAATGTCCGTATATGGGGATCAGAGAATCCACATGCTACTGTACAGTTACAGCGAGACAGCAAAAATGTTTGGTGCGGCCTCATGCATAATAAGGTTTTCGGGCTGTTTTTCTACACGGAAAACACCATTAACGCTAACATTTACTTGGATGTTTTGCAACAGTTCATTGTACCACAGTTAGAAGAATGTCAACCATGGATAATTTTCCAGCAAGATGGGGCACCGCCCCACTGGGCTTTGATAGTGCTTAATTTTCTGGATGAAACATTTCCGGATCGGTGGATTGGAAGGGATGGTCCAACACCCTGGCCACCCCGCTCTCCAGACATTACTCCCCTTGACTTTTTTTTCTGGGGCTATATCAATCTTTGCCACACCAGTTGCTGACGTTGACGAACTGAAGGCTAGGATACAAGCTGCTGTGGGTACTGTGACAGAACACATGTTACAAAACACCTGGCGGGAACTGGAATACCGCTTCGACATTCTCCGAGCTACCAAGGGGGCACACGTTGAAGTTTACTAATGTAAGTAATCTTAAAAAAAAACTATTAACACTAACCTATGTAACAGCATCAAATTTAAATTATTATGTCAAACAGTTATTCTGCAATAAATTTTTATAATCAGGGCAAGACTTTATGCTCACCCGGTACTTTCTAAACTACATCAAAGAGTAAGGAAAACGCCCCGAAATGTGGAAGGACAAATCATGGGTTCTCCACCAAGACAATGCGCCAGCTCATTCCGCGTTATCTGTCAAGAGGTGCCTAGCCAAGTACAGCATCTCAGTGTTAGAACATCCACTTTATTCATCAGATCTTGCACCATGTGACTTCTACCTGTTCCTTAAGGTAAAATCTTCATTAAAAGGGACAAGATTCGAGTCAGTGGAAGCTGTAAAAGAGAAAGCGGCACGTGTCCTGAAGGAGCTGACAGATGACTTCCAGCACTGTTTCCAACAATGGAAAATTCAACAATCCAACAATGGATTATATATAAAATAAAAATAAAAATTTTTACAACGTAAGTCTCGTTATTTAATAGCCACATTTCGTATGTATACTGTATCTCATTCTTTTACATTGGCGCAGTTGGTAACGTGCTCGCCTCTCATCATGCGGTCTTGGGTTCGAATCCCATTCAGGCACGGCATATTTTCATACGTTACAAAAATCATTTCATCCTTCACCGTCTGCATTAGCAGTAATTGCAGAACAGTCGGACGTTAAACCAAAAAAAAAAAAAAAAAAAAAAAAAAAAAAAAAAAAATTTTACATCCCTATTTGCCTGCAGTAAAGTTCATTATTATAATTCTACATCGGGTTTTTCCAAATTTCGTGCGCTCTATATATTTTTACTTTCTCTTGCCTATATGAATGGTAGGAAAGTATTGTTTTCTTGTCGATTTTTCGAAATCGAGTTTTCACCGGATCTACACGTTTTCTGACCCCTGAACCTAAAAAACTTGTTTTTAGCCACTGGACTGTGAGTGTGTGTGTGCGCGCGCGCGTGTGCGTGTGAACAGAATATCTCAAGAATGGATCATCGTATGAACTTGTAACTTAAGTTAGATACCACTAGAGGATCCGACACGATCATTTTCATCAAAATCATTCAACCGGATGTAGTAGTTTATTCGTGTAATTTTTCACTTTTTTTGCGATTTTCTCAAAAACCGCTCTACGATTTTTTTTAAAAAATCACCTCATTTACTAAATTTTTTATGCTCTACAAGGTACGATAAGCGTCATGTCTGCTGAAATTCTTGGGGATTTCGTTTTCTCGTAAAAAATTATTTTTTTTCAACATTGCTACTTTCATATGCATTTCAGCGCAAAAATGTGTATATTAAAAATGTAGAAAATTAAAAATTCTAAAATTTTTATTTTAAACATTTTTTTGTGTAACGCTTAGTTTAGCGGTAATTAGCTATTTTCTGTTTTTTTTCCTCACGAAAACGTGTAAAAAAATCGATTTTTTAAAGACTTCAGCCTTAGTACTATGAATTTTACGACAAAATTGTTTTATAATCAAATTTATAGAAAATTAAAAGATCTACAACTTTTATTTAGACCTTTTTTCTTTACAGACTCTAGTTTAGCGTGTAAGAGTGATTTTCCGTATTTTGAAGCCAAACTGAAGTTGTGTCTTTCACTCATGATTAAAATAAGGTTATGTTTTTTGTTTATTTCTAATGTTAGGTTATATTGTTCATTATTTATATTGGCAAGAGAAAGGTCGTGTGAGTGTTTCACACCAGAATTTTCTCTTCGTATAGGCTCAATTTTTTAGACCATGTGAGGTGTGATTTAAGCCGTTTCTGGAGGTTCTTTAAAGCCTACATTCTCAGTATTCTCTCGCTGTAAGCTTTCTTCTGTCCATCCGGTTTTTGCTTTTCATGGAAGCTTTTAATGTCCATAATTAGTTGTCTGAATTTGGTTCGGTTCATTAATTTTTTTCGGTTTTCTCAATATCATTTCTGATTTTCTTAAACCAGTTATCTCGACATCTTAGGTCTATTTGTTACAGGCGACTTTAAACGTTTCTGGTAGCTCTTTGTGCGTCCCACATTATCAGGCTTCGCTCACTGTAGGCTTTTCTCCTTTCTTCTGCCCGCGCGGTGTTGTTTTTCGCTCTTCATAGATGCCCTTAAATTTCGTAATTAATTGTCTGAATTTGGTTCGGTTCATTAAGTTTTTTCAATATCCTTTCTGGCTCCTTTAAAGCGTTTATCTGACACCTTAGGTATATTGTTTATTGGCTTAAAAATTTGTTTTGTCAACCAGTTGTCTCCATTCTATACAGGTGTCCGTAAAATTTTAATTCTAATAGTTTTCATTTATCGTTCATTTTCCTTGTACAGTTTCTTCTCGATCTCGTAATCTGTATTGTCTACTGTCTTTGGACCCATTATCTTGAGGAGGACCTTTCTTTAAAAACTTTTCTGTTTTTCTTAGACCAGCCTTCCCGGTCATTCTAAGCCACTCACTCGCGTACAGACACACACGTTTTATCACAGTAGCGCTCTGCGTAATATGTACGTGAGTGTTGAAATCGTGAAAACTCGTTGATACCTTAATTTTTGATGATCTTCACAAGTGTTCCTGAACACCTGAACAAAACAGTTTGACGTAAAAAGAAAATGAACACCTGAAGCCAAAATATGGTTATCAGAAGGATGTCAAATTCTTCTAGTAGACAGTTTAATATGAAATTTTGAAATTCAATGAACCTTTGAGAGATTCTTGTCGAATTAGGCACCAAGATTTTATCTGTCCTTAGCAAAGTCCCTTGCATCATAGTTGTCTTCAAGTTGTTTGTTTTACGCCGGCGTCTTAAGTGAAATAGTCTGACTTGGAAAGTGATGAAATATAGATTTTCTTGTTGGAATGCGCGCTTTCCAGTGGTACAGAAGTTATATTTCTATTATATTACAATTAATTTTTTTAACGCTATATCTTTTTCCAAAATTTCATACGTCTACCCGTTCAATTATCAGTTAAAATTTTTTTTTTTAAATCCTCGGAAGATTTTTCAATTTTTGCTATTCCTCGGGACAAAATTTATTTTAAAACAATTGTTGTTTAGGTCACCAGCCGATAGGCTGGTTTTGAACGTCTACAGGCTTTACTAAGTAAAACGAGAAGTATGGGATAAACCTTTGTCTTCCTCACTGATTGGAAAAGTATCCGTATCAGCATGCCAGGTCCTTTGGAAAGCATGTACTTTGGACCCTGCAAATGACACCGTCACTTCATTCACCACAGGGTCCTAGCTGTACAATGGTGAAATTGATTACTCTCAGAGGAGATAACTGTGACTAATGTATTTTACACCTCCACCTCTTCTGTTGTTAAATGCTTCAGTCATATAATTGGCTGACCATGTGGCGTTAGTTTTGTGCAGCTTAGAGCTTACTCTAAACTGCACAAAACTCTAACGCCACATGGTCAATTATATGACTACCAATTTAAGCAGTACCTTAAAATAAGCTGTACTGAACCTTAAAAAAACCGGGGTAAAACACATGACTTACTCTTGTCAGTGTAAAAAATGAAAATTATAATCTTTGTTGTAATCATTTGTAAATAATGTAAAATTAAAATCAACCTCTGACTTATAAATACGAAAAATCACGAATTGACGTTAAAATACGCTGTGTAGAAAAAAGTGTGTAAAATAAAAGTTGTAGTTTTTACCCTTAACTTTAATTACCTTTACAGGGTGATTTTTAAGTATGGAAACGGCTTTATATTGCGTAACTAAGACGTACTTAGCGGACGAACCTTATGCGAAAGTTTTCTGTGTAGTTTTAAAAATTAAACTTTTTGGTGGTTTTGAAATTTTTGTCCACCATATTGGATTCATCCTGTATTTTTAAATGGGATGGTGGTCATGTGACACGACATTTCAACGTGAAATTTCAAGAAAAAACAATGGCGCAAACCGTGTTTCAATAGATACCTTCGTTTGAGTTATAAGCATTCAAAGTTGCAATTTTGGGTAAATTGTGTTAGAAATATAATGCTTATAACTCAAAAACAAAGGCATCTATCGAAAAACGGTTTGCACCATTGTTTTTTCTTGAAATTTCACATTGAAATGACGTGTTACATGACCATTATCCCATTTAAAAATATAACGTTGAATCCAATATGGTAAGCCAAATGACGGACAAAAATTTCAAAACCACCAAAAAGTTGAATTTTTTAAAACAACACCGATCCCCGTAAGCTTCTTCCGCCAAGTACGTTTAAGTTACGCAATATAAAGCCGTTCCATACTTAAAAATCTGGTGTGAAACACTCACACAACTTTCTCTTGCCAATGCAAATAATTAACAATAAACCTAACATTAGTAATAAAACATTAGAAATAAACAAAAAACTAACCTCAAAAACATAACCTAATTTTAATCATGAGTGAAAGACGCAAAATGAAAATCGAACTCAGTTTGGCTTAAAAATACGGAAAATCACTCTCTCACGCTAAACTTGGCTCTGTAGAGAAAAATGCTTTAAATAAAAGTTGTAAATCTTTTTATTTCCTACAAAATTTATTATATAGGCCTACACTTTTGTCGTAAAATGCATTCTAAGGGCGAAATCTGTAAAAAAAACGATTTTTCACACGTTTTCGTGAGAAAAAAATCATAAAATCGCTAATTACTGCTAAACTAAGCGTTATACAAAATAATGTTTGAAATAAAAGTTGTAGGATTTTAAATTCTCTACAACTTTTATTATATAAATTTTTGCGCTAAATTGCATATTAAAGCCGTAATCTTAAAAAAACTATGTTTTTACGTGAAAACAGCCTCACCCAGAATTTCAGCAAACATGGCTCCTACCATATCTTGTAGAGAATAAAAAAAATTGAGTAAACCAGGCGATTTTAAAAAAAATCGTAGGACCAGTTTTTGAGAAAATCGCAAAAAAGTGAAAAATTATACGAATAAACTACTACTTCCGGTTGACCGATTTTAATGAAAATGTTCGTGTCGGGTCCGGTAGTGGTATGTAACTTAAGCTTCAAGTTTCAAGTTTGTACGTTGTTCCGTTCTTGAGATATTCTGTTCACACAGACACACACACACACACACACACACACACACACACACACACACACACACACACACACACACACACACACACACACACAGACACACGCTCAGACCAATCGCTAAAAACATGTTTTTTGGGTTCAGGGGGTCTGAAAACGTGTAGATCCGGTGAAAACTCGATTTCGAAAAATCGACATGAAAACAATACTTTCCTTCCTATATATTCATATAGGCAAGAGCAAGTAAAAATCACCTGTATTATACTTCATTAAATGCCGCAATCTTAAAACATACTGTGTTTTTATTGATTTTGATGAGAAAAATGTAGAAAATCAGGGTGGAAAGCGTTTCAAATGACACCTTCACTTCATTCACCACAGGGTCTTCAAAAATCTGTATAAATAAATACATTACTCTCGGAGGAAGTAACTGTGTGACTGTAGTAGGTACGTATAGGTCATTTGTTCTAGCTAGAAGCTCTCCCTCCAACGCTATGTGCCGCTGAGCTGTTGTGTTTAGTGGTGGGGGAAGCTCCTCGTAGTTGTAACAGAGTAGTATACAGTTAGAAAGAGAGGGAATGATCATTAAGTGAGAAGGAGACAACACTTGCCCTTGAAACTATCCCTACTCTACGTACTCGCCTTCACCTTACAAGTTTCTTCCTAAAACAAATGTACTATAAAATGAAAGATGAATCCTTTGTTTGGAACCACCTATCTCATCAAGTAAGAAACATAAAAATTTCTGGTACGGCTCGTTTTAAAGCTTGGTTTTTTGTTATTTTATTCGTATAAATTACGAAACACGGGAGTGTATTAATTCACAAGGGATAAAAATATCCATCTATCTATAATAAAAAATCTGGTGTGAAACACTCACACAACGTTCTCTTGCCAATGAAAACAATTAACAATAAACCTAACATTCGTAATAAAACATTAGAACCTGTTGAACTAAAAGGCTGATTTTTGGTTGAAATTATTTATTAGAAAACATGCAGGAACACTCCTATAAAACGCCATATTTTTTACTTTCTCTTGCCTATATGAGTATATAGGAAGGAAAGTACATATTGTTTTCATGTAGATTTTTCGAAATCGAGTTTTCACCGGATCTACACGTTTTCACACCATCTGAACCCAAAAAACATGTTTTTAGCGATTGGTCTGTGTGTGCGCGCGCGCGTGTGTGTGTATACAGAATATCTCAAGAACGGAACATCGTACGAACTTAAAACTTGAAACTTAAGTTACATACTACTACCAACCCGACACGAACATTTTCATCAAAATTGGTCTACCGGAAGTAGTAGTTTATTCGTGTAATTTTTCTCTTTTTTGCGATTTTCTCAAAAACTGGTCCTACGATTTTTTTAAAAAATCGCTTGGTTTACTAAATTTTTTATGCTCATAAGATAGGGTAGGCGCCATGTTTGTTGAAATTCTAGGAGAGGCTGTTTTCACGTAAAAATTTGTTTTTAGATTACGGCTTTAATATGCATTTTAGCGCAAACATTTAAATAATAACAGTTGTAGAGAATTTAAAATCCTAAAACTTACATTTTTTGTATAACGCTTAGTTTAGCGGTAGTTAGCGATTTTCTTTTTTTTCCTCACGAAAACGTGTAAAAAAATCGATTATTTTAAAGATTTAATCCTTATTATGCATTTCACGACAAAAAAATATAATCAAATTTATAGGAAATTAAAAGATCTACGACTTTTATTTAGAGGGGTTTTCTCTACAGAGCCTGGCTTAGCGTGAAAGAGTGATTTTCCGTATTTTTAAGCCAAACTGAGGTTGATTTTAATTTTGCGTCTTTCACTTATGATTAAAATTAGATTATGTTTATTGAGGTTAGTTTTTGTTTATTTGTAATGGTTTATTACTAGTGTTAGGTTTATTGTTAATTATTTGCATTGGTAAGAGAAAGTTGTGTGAGTGTTTTACACCAGATTTTTTCTCTTAAAATTGATCGTGCTACTTGTTTTGAAACATGGAATAAGTGAAAAGCGCTTAACGACCGGTACATATTTTGTTTCTGAATCCCTAGAAAAATTCACTCCCGTGTTTCGTAATTCATACAAATAAAACAACTAAGAACCAAGCTTTAAAACGAATCGTACCAGACATTTTTGTTTTCTTTTACTTTATGAGGTACGCGTTTCCAAACATATCTCTTCTGTTGTTAAATGCTTCAGTCATGTAATTGACCGATCATTTGATAAGAAACAACTATTTTTTGTAGCCCTGGATTTTGCAGATCGAGTGCAAACCATTTAAGGGGGCAGTCAACTCAAGAAGATGATTTTTTTTAAATTTCGATGTTTTTTGCATTTATTTGAAGTTTAAAATTTTCTGAATCACAACATTTGTTTACTTTGTTCATACTTTGGAAAAAAGTTATAAAAACATCTGTTTAAAATAAACATCACTAGCAAGGCGAGTGAAATTATTCCTTCAACTTTTAAGTTTTCCGGGAATGTGGTTTTTACATGATTTCACATTCTTGGGAATTAAATATTTTGGTTAGTATTGGAGATATTTGGATGACGTTTTTTTTCAAATGTTCATAATTTCTTGCTCTATTTTCTGTGGAATGATTATTGCAAAAACCTTAATATGGATTTAGTTAAAAAATAATTTATGAATACATAAAATAAATGCTTTTGCAAATTGGTTTTTTCAATAAATTACTTGTAATAAAAAATACATACAAGCTCATACAACAGATAATAAACAGCAATTTCTGTATTTTTTAGCATAAGAATCATGTTGATATCTTTCTTGGTTCCTGAGATATTTGATTCCCCCGTAAAAGCCCGCATTTCCAACCTCTCCCTTCTATTAGGGGCTGTAATTAATTTTTTGGCTTGGTTCAAATGGTAGATCAGTACTAGTAAATTACTCTTTAATTTAAAATAAATAATGATAAATTATAGCCAGAAGTTTTCATTTTCATTTTCTGGGTTGACTACCCCCTTAATACTCCACCTGCGTGTTAGAGTAAATGCTTAGGATATTATTCTTCTTCTTCTTCCTCCAACCAAGGATTAGGCCGCAGTCTGTTCCGAACTCACATACATCTATCTTCATCTTCTCCTAGGTCTACTGACATCCCGTTTACCTTCTGGAGCATACCAGTGTGCATGCTTAGGTATCCTGTGATCTGACATCCTTGCCATGTGCTGTCTCCAACTTTGGCGATATCCTTTATCTTGTCGATCAAGTTGTAGATACCGAATTCTGACCTGATTTCCTCATTCCTTATTCTGTCCAAGCGTGTACACCCCTTAGTTCTTTGAAGAAATCTCATCGGATATTATTCATATCTATACTTCTATACTAATACAGGGTGAGTCATATTGAACTTTCCGATTTCAATAAGGTGTGTATTAAAAACAAAGCGACATGCAGTAAAAATTATTTTATTGTTTGAAAGTACATAACATGCAGTTTTAATTTAGTTGGTTTTAAAAATGATATCCTGTAAATGTCTACCTCCATTGACCACACACTGCTGAAGCCTTTCCCGGAAGTTGTCCATTACTCGTCGAGTCATATTCAGCGGAATAGCATTGATTTCTTCCGTGATTGCAGCCTTCAGTTCATCGATGGTTCGGGGACGATGCGTGTACACCTTTTCCTTCAGGTAACCCCAGAGAAAAAAATCGCAGGGGGTTAAATCAGGTGATCTCGGCGGCCACCCAACGTCACCTCGCAAAGAAATGAGATGACCGGGAAACATTTGTCGCAGGATTTCCATTGAACGCCTGGATGTATGGGCTGTAGCACCATCTTGTTGGAACCAGATGTTATCGTTGTCATGATTCTGCGTTAATTCCTCCAATTTCGGTTTCAGAAAAGTTTCAAGCATGTCGCAATACCGAGCAGAGGTAACTGTGACGACTTGACCATCTTCTTCAAAAAAATAGGGACCCCAGACACCAAACTCTGCAATAGCGCACCACACTGTCACTCGAGGGCTGTGGAGTGGTCGTTTGTGTAGGTTTCGTGGGTTATTCTCAGCCCAGTATCGAAAATTCTGTTTGTTAACAGTTCCGGCGAGGTGAAAATGTGCCTCATCACCGAAGATCAAAACAGCAGTGCGGGGGATCTGCTGAATGTCGCGGCATAAATTTGTTCGTGTGTCTAAGTCTCTAACTGTTAATTCTTGCACTACCTGCATCTTGTATGGGTGAAATTTAAGGTCTCTTTTCAGTATTCTGCGGACACTACTGAAAGATAATCCTAGTGAAGCGGCATGTTTCCGAACAGAACGCCGAGGGGATTGTTGAATTGAAGCCCGCACTCTATCCACGTTTTCCGCTGACGTTGACGTCCTAATTCGGCCTTGTGGTCTTGTTTTTAATGCTGATGATGTTGCTCTAAAATTTGATACCCAATTTCTGATTGTTCGTCCAGTGGGAATGGGATCACGTCGACCAATAGCAAAATGTAAACGGAACGCACGCTGTGTTGTGATCACGGAGCCGCCATTTTTAATAAACTCTTCAACTACGAACGCACGATGTTGTCCCGACCAAGCCATTGCTCACACTAAAACTGCATGTCATGGCGCGTCTAATGACACCATCCCCACCCTTCGACTCCTTCCCTTCTTCGTGCAACGCCCTTCCAAAACCGGAAAGTTCAATATGACTCACCTTGTATAATAAAGCAGAAACGTCCGTTTGTTTGTTTGTTTGTAATGAAGTAATCTGAGAAACCGATTTTAAAAAATCTTTCATTGTTGCATAACTTAGATCTTCCTGATCAATATAGGCTACTTCGCAACTTTAAGTAACTTTAATTAAGTGAGTTAAGCAACTTAAACTGTTACGATGTCGCATGTTTTAGTCCATTGGGTTCATAGCACATTCCTTTAAGTCCTCTGGGTGGTGTATTTTTTGGGCTAGAAACACGATTCAACTTTTATATTTCATAGAAAAACGTGAAGAATAACATTTGATTCCAAAAACATTAAAAATTCGGAAATATTCAAAATTTTTAATTTTGTACTGTACCTATTTTATATAGCCTATATTTTTCCATTCGACAGGAAGTGAATGAGTCATATATTTCCAGTTACTCTGCGTACTGCACCCACGTATTACTGTCTCTTATCTCAGCCACATATCAACTGTCTCTTTCTTTTCCATCGGTATTCTTCTATGCAATTCTTTTCAATTCTGTTAAATCGCAGGGACAAACATTTAAAACGGTGGGCATCGATTTGAGACAAGAGTGCTTCCTTCACTCATGGACGACTTTATAGAACTGGAAGTCCAGAAAAACAATTTATTTTACTGACACAGGGCAACAAAACCACAAATATTGTATATAGAGAGGATTTAAAATAATTTAATGAGGCCTACATTAGCTGGTGTGAAGCGAAGCGAGCGGGGGTTGCTAGTAATAAATAAAGATATCCATTTCTCTTATTTTACCTTACATTATATCTGTCGCGGATATGACGTCATAAAATTAGTTACTGTATTATTAAGTTAGTACCCAAATCAGTTTTCAATACTGGTAGATATCTGTTTCCACGTAGGAGAATGGATGCAATCACTCGGAAAATGGCAGAGCTTTGTATTACTTTGTTGTCGATTCGAATAACGGTCCAACGGACACGATCTCATATAAATTTAGTTCATCGATTACGTCACAGCTTTGACGTAATCAAGTCTAAAGTGATGACGTCATAGTTAAACCGATCGATAATTTCACCCCACCCCTTCCCCATTTTCCCTTCAGTCCTTACCTCCCCGCCCCCTTAGACCGAACTCTGGACCTACGTTGACGACAGCTTTTCTCCTCTTTCCACGTCCGCTTTACCGTTCCGTCTCTTTCTATTTATCAATCTCTCTCTGTCTTTATCTATCTGACTTTTCCGCGTCTTTTTCTTTTTCTTTTATAGCCGATTCTGTTTCGGGTACTAAACTGATCCATTCTGTATTTGTCTAACCCTCCCCAGTTCCTTCCAAATTTCTACGTCGAATTGTACCCCGTTTTTACTTTCTCTTATCTATCGTGTAAAGCGGGAAAGTATTTCAATTGATCTTCGCTTTTCATTATTCCTTGAAGCCAAAAAGTGTTGTTTCGATGGAAGCCATCGGTAGGCTATATATTTATATATGGTTGTGTTTTTATTTTCTCATCCCGTTCATGAAATATAAAAATGGAAGGAAAGTATTTTATTTTCATGTCGATTTTTCGAAATCGAGTTTTCATCGGTAATAAACAGTTCCAGTTCCCCTGAACCGAAAAAATATGTTTTTATCGATTGGTGTGTGTGTTTTTGTGTGAACGAAATATCTAACAAAAACAGAATATCGTATAAATTTAAAACGTGGAACTGAAGTTAGGTGCTACAAGAGGGGCCAGACATGAACATTTTCATAAAAATCGGTTAACCACAAATAGCTGGGTCTTTTCTGTTATCCCCCCTCCCCAGTATAATAAGTTAGTAAATTTTGTGGCTATTTCGTATGTAGGTAATCTTAAAGTATTTTTAACGATAAAAACGGGTGAAATGTGTTAAAAAACCATGTAAATATCAATATGTTCAAGTTAACGTTAAAGTATGTTTTTTCTTTTTCAAGTTTACGGTAAACTGAAATTTATTTAAAAGTTATTAAATTATTTAATAATATTTAATTTAATTTAATGATGTCACGTAATCAGTGAATTTATATTTCATTATTGCATTCGGTAACAGTATTGAGAAAAAACAATCTATTTACACTACCCATATTTAACCTTAATTTGAACGGTATTGGTGTAGAATTTTTTTAAATATTTTTCCCGTTTTTATCGTTAAAAATACTGTAAGGTTGTGTATGAAATATCCACAAATTGTGCTGAGGGGGTATAATAAAAAAGACCCTAGTACTTACTAGTTTATTCGTGTTATTTTTCATTTTATGCGACCTTCTTTAAAATCGCATTGTTGACTGAATTTAGGGTGGGGGGAATCTTATAAAAATTGTAAATGTATGATTTGTAATAATTGTGATAAACGGTGATATTTTAATTGTAAATATGTTTAGGTTTTATTATTTAGTTGGCTTTAATTGATAACAATAATTTATAAAGAGTGATGTCAGTATAGGTAGTACATTTTCATAGCAATTCTGCACCAAGTAGGGCCAAAGGAGTAGTAGGTTGAAAGCGAGTCTGTCGTTGTCACATGACAGGTTTGGCGGTGACCGTAGAACCGCCCCTTGGCATCGTCCACCTCTCGTGCTTTACTTTCTACCCTTCCCATTCCAGTTATTCCAAGAGAACGTTCGTTTTCTGTGAAATTGTCTGTTAAAAAATACAAGTTCAATTATAAAAGCAAATTCCTGTATTGTTTTATTAATTTCTTTAAAATTTATTTAAAAAACTATAAATAAAACTGGTAGAGCGGACGCCAAATAAGCCTACCGGTGTAGCTGCGCGATGAGTTCGGATTCAGTCGGTAGATTTCGTGTCTTAGTACTGTCACCGCCACCCCTTCTAATAAATCATTTACTGTGTTGCCGGCTTCAATAGTTCTTCCGGCCTTTGACGGCATAGCGACAAAGCTTTCGGCTGCCCACCGCAAAGGCCTTTGTCATCAAGGCCAAACCAGTAGCCGCTCTCTGCCACAGCGCTCCCGGCAGCTATATAAAGAGCGCTGCACTGAGCCAATTCCAATCTATCAAATTGATTCAATTCCAATCAAGACACCGAGACCTTCACTTCGAACCAGACAGCAGACAAGACGTCCACCACGGCACACGACCGGACCGTCATCGCCCGCTGACGCGAGCGATGCCCACAGCGGTCCCTCGACCGAGCCTTACGCCCACCGGACCCGACGAAGCAGCCATCGACGAACTACTGCGAGGGAAGAAGATGACGTCTCCGCTGGGCGACGACACGCCATGTCGCCCAGCTCCTCGACCGCCACGATGACTACGACCGACCCCTCTCCAAGACGACCACCGCTTAAACGGCCCTTTTCAGGGCCACCAAACTAATAAGGTTAGCCACATAATGTCGCCATCCGGTGACAGTACCGAACTGCTTATTAAATCACATGCTCTAAACTATGTAAATTATCATCTATTAGCCACGTTAAAAACATTCAATCGTAAACATTGTACACAACAAAATTAACGCCTACCACATATTGCTTGAGTCACAGCTCCGTGTAGTCGGAAAGAATGCAGTGCGTTGTTATAGTAGTGGGGGAATGAATGAGTGTTAGAAGTGTTTCATAGCTGATGCATTGGTGGTAGCGTGTACTAAATAGACTAAAAAAATATTCTTATCATCCGGCGCATTAATTTAACAAATACCTACCGGTTTTATTAACTTGGTCGGATTCATATTATTTAACTTAACAATTTATATCAAAATATGTAAATATATAAAATATGATGAAATGATGTTTTGTAACGTATGAAAAAATGCCGTGCCTGAAATCTTGTTGAAAGAATAGGTTATGGATATACTTTATGCGGAACTGTGTGTACACGTAGAGCAAGAGTTGTGCCAGTTCGATTTGTCCACAGTATAACATAAATTATATATATACTTATTTTGTGATTGAAATAAATGTGAATACAATACAGTGCATTGGTGAAGGGGCTCTTCACCTATCCCACCTGAATATTCGCCGCTGCAATTAAATGAAACACGGACATATATCTGTTCACGTTTTATTTGTCTGAATTCCAATTGCGGTCGTTTTTAGGTTCGCTACCCAGTCCCTACGAAAGTCTTAGAATTTGTTATGGAGATGTACGACCTACAGAATATGATGTGTTATAGTGTAAATTTGGTGGTGTCATAATATTCCTATTGTTCAAGATCAAATAATATAAAATCAGTTAATTATTGTTAAGAATAATGTTTAGCATTGGTATAAGTTGTGTAGCCCAGTGGAAATTTGGTAGTTCTGTGGTTGCAGTTTGTAATTTGTTTTTGCACTAAATTGATTTTGGAGTAATTTGTAATTTTACTATTAAGCTAGGTGTCGTCGATAACGTGTATGGGATTCTTCATGTGAGTTTACATTTTCTTGTAAGATTAAAAATCTTGTTTACGGAATGCCCCATGTACAAACGACATTTTTGGATATATATCGAGTGTCTCAGAAAAAGTGTACTGTATTTATTTTGAACGGATATATTAATTTGAAGTAAACACTTACTGCTTGAAAACCTGCATCAGCTGACAATTTAAAACAGTAACAATTTTAATAGCGTAACTTAATGACATTATTTCTCTCATGTAGTATGAAATAAACATGGCTGAAGTTCAGTTATTTTTTGATCAACGTAAATAAGTTTTAAAGTGTTCATGGAAGACAGAAAATGTTTAAGATGTTCCAAGACGATGGCAAATGTAGTTTCGAACCCAACCACCTTCAAGAATATCAATTGCTAGGATTCGTGACAAATTTTAACGCATTCAATGCTGAGCAATTATGAGGTACCTCTTTCCCGTTGGGCTGATTATTCGTGCAGCGTGTTCTCCGGTTGCCTTGTGTAGGGCCTACAACGTATGTTACTAACGTTTTTATAGTTATTTTATTCACGACCTATACATGGGGTTATGTTTGCTAATAACATAAAAGTAAACAATTCAATGTTCTTTTTAACTTTCTTTTGCCTGTTATAAAAAAAAAATGTATTTCTTCTTTGTATTTTTCCATTACCGTTACGATTTACGCGAAATTTCTTATATAATTTTAAACTACAAATAATAAAATTTTAAAGTAAATCTAAAATTGTAAGCTATTTTGAATCGATACCTGTAAAGTTACTAAATTCACGGCTTCAACTGTACCATGAAAACCCGTTAAAAATACTGAACGAGTAAAAGTTTTACGAAGGTAGAAGATTTTATGACGAAAATTAAAAAACGAACTGCACGGTTACAACGGAAAAACCTTTCTGAGGGCTATATAATAGCAACAAATTGATATCCGATAGGCGGTGTCCCTCCGGAATTATGAAAAATTATAACAATACAGATCCCACTAGGTGAGACGGCAGCCTGGCAGTAACACCTACCCATGACCCGCTAGGCGAGTCTCTAGCACTGAATGTGTTAAACGCATGGGACAGTGAGAAATGTGATCAAGGAACGGTCTGGGCGGAGAAAAACTTCCACAAGTAATGGAAATGTCAATGTGATTATAATATGCAATTCTGTATTATTAGCTTGTTGTGGTAGATGTATTACAGTTGACGGTAATCATTTAGAACATTTTTATAAGTTTGTATTACAACACAACACAAATGTCATGTATCGACTGACATGAATTGGCGTAGTTGGTAACGTGCTCGCCTCTCATCATGCGGTCGTGGGTTCGAATCCCACTCAGGCACGGCATATTTTCATACGTTACGAAAAATCATTTCATCCTCCATTGTAAACAGTTACACCCCAGCGTCCTCGCTAATGACCGTTGCAGTTGATGCGACGTTAAATAAATAGATAAATAAATTAAAAAAAAAGTCACGATCAAAATGTTTTCTTCAAATAAATACTGGGTGGCCCATATGTCGGTTCACCTATATTTACGGAAATCGGAAGAATGGTTAATGGAATAAGAAACCTATAGACCAGTGATTCTCAACCTTTTTTTGCTTCGCGACCCCAGTTTAGTAAAATAAATAAAATTAATTTGTCGCGCCCCCTCCGTTAATAATATTAAGCCTTACTATTAGCCTAATTCTGCCCTTAACAGAAAGGAGGAGTGTCAATTTATTTACACTCAATCTGTCCGTTGCAGGGCTAAAATAAATAGTTCTGTTTCTTATCACATGGTCAGCCAATTAAATGACTGAATTATTTAAGAACAGAAGAGGTAGAGGTGCAAAAGACACTAATCAGAGTTGTCTCCTCTGAAAGTGATGAATTTCATTATACAGCCAGACCCCGTGGTGAATGAAGTGAAGGTGTCATTTGCAGAGTGGAAAATATCTGCTTTTCAGAGGGCCTGGCATGCTGACAAGCGTAATTTTTCACTCAGTGAGGAAGGCAATGATAAACCACCTCACTCCTTGTTTTACTTAGTAAAACCTCTAGATGTTCAAACCAGCCTTTCGGCTGATGACCTAAACAACAACAATTAGCCTAATAATTAAATTTTCACTAATTATAATTGTAAAATGTTTTTTAATATTACTTAATCAAACCACTAATTTTATGCCTTTAAAAAATACAGACAGTAAAAAAAAATGGATTACAACTATTGCTATTATTTTATGTCGCTGCGTTTATACTTTTATAGTAGCGACGTGTATGAACATGCATGTAAACGCTGCAACTGCAATTTGCATCTAAAGATTTTATTACGTTTTGGCTTGCTCGACGACATGAATATGGAAAATTTAGTCACAGATGCATTGAAAATATTAAAACCTTTTTCCACGTCTTTTCTCTGTGAAAAGGGGTTTTCCTCTATGGTTGCTCTAAAAACTAAATGTAGGAATAGTAAATTATCACTCTACAACAATTTACTTGTATATGTTTCAAACGAAGATCCACGTATGAAGAAAATTTTAAATGAAAAACAAATGCAACTATCACATTAAGTAACATTAATTAATTAATGATTAATTTCTTTTCTTTACAAGGAAGTGTACTTACTGCATGTAAAATTTTTATAAGTTTATTATAAATTATTTTTTCTCATAAAATGATTTAATTATTGTTTCGCGACCCCCTTATAATGTCACCGTAACCCCCGGGTTGAGAATCACTGCTGCAAAAAAACAAAATTTATTTTAATAAAAACAAATTTATTTTAATGATCTATAAAATAATTAATTATATATTACCTTGAAAATGTTATAGCAGGTAACACATTACACTATTACCAACTTATCAGAATGAAATGTCCCTTCTCATGGGGAAACCGACATATGGACCATTCGGTATATCCGTTCAAAAAGTGTATACCATTATTTTGAGACACTCTGTATATGTGGACGTATTTCCACACACGGATCTATTTTTACCCTTATGTGTGTTCGTTGTAATCTGTTTTTTTTTGTTATGGCAGCTGCATAACCCAATGAAATTAAAGTGATGTGTAGTAAATGAGGTTTAGTCTGGTACAGACTCAGGGCGACCGTTCCTGAGAAAGTATGATAAATTGATTACAGTTATAGATGAAAATGAGCGATGAAAAACTGCCAGACCTGATCGGGAATCGAACCCGGGACTTGCGGCGTAGAATCCAGTTGCGCTGTTCACTACACCACACGTTGGTAAAAAAATTGAAAAAGTTGAATACATTAAAGTTGACGCCAATTTTTAAAGTATCATCTAACCTCCAACATCTTGTCATATATTTTTTTTGTTTCGCTTGCTGTTTTAAACGATGGGTCACCACCGTATGTTTTCCATCTTACTTTTTTTGACAAATTGGGGCCAAAATTTTTGTTTTCGTTTTTTTGTTTTGAGAAGTTGAAAGGTTATGTGAAGAGTCCCATAGTACTTTAATTAAACAGTTGTTTGTCACCTACGTAATTTAATGAAGTGTAATTGGGTATGTAGCACTGTATGTAATTGTAATTCATTAATTTTTAATTACAATATGTATGTATGTATTTATAAGTGTCATTAACACGTTGAAATGCTTTTTAATTACCCTCCCCGTACCTGTAAATTACATAATTGATTGTGAATTTTAAATGTTACGTTTAATTATTAGATGATCATGCCGAGTGTTTACCTGACGTGGAACGGTATTTTTTGGTACTTAGTCTATTTGTATAGTCACGTTACAATGAAAATTGATACTTTTTTTCCATTATGCGATGTTGTTCTTTATTCATAATAGTAATGCGTACTGATGAATAATTATTATTTACGTACAGACTGTATTTTATCTGCATTTACATTTTTGTCAGTGCATAAGAGTACCTTGGTGTAGTGGTCACCGAAAATAGATTTTTTGATAGGGTTTATTCCCGGCCAGCTGGATAATTGTTTCACATCACACATCTGTCACCTATCATTGTTTATGTAAGCTTTAAAATACAGAACGGTATGATGTGAAACAAAAAAAAATGTATTTTCTTATTGATGAGTAAACACTCGGCGTGATCGTCTTGTACATTTTTTTTTATTATTTATATTTTTAAGTATTTTGTAAATGTAAATAAACTATAATATGAAATCTTATTTATTGTAATTATTTTTGTTAAGGTCATTCTTTTTCGTCGATTTCTCATCAACATCGGTCCGATATGAAGTTACTTGAAATGTGTTCTGGACGTTTTGTTTTTGCTGTGAAAATTTTAACAGATTCATTTATCCTTTGCAAGTAAAGTAGAGCCTCGATAATCCGGACTAGATATGACTAGACCCTGGCTGGATCGCCAAAAGTCCGGATTAAAAGGGACAGTAAAAGCAGCAGGGTGCCCTTTTATTTTTTTTATTGAATTTTAGCGCGATTTCTACTCGTAACTAATACACCAGATAGCGTAACACCCTTTTCACGTTGTTGAAAAAACTAAACGTACAAAAGCTCGTCCAAAGTTTGTTGTTATTGTTTATGTAGGCTACTCCTGTCGCTTAAATTGTCATGGCTGAAACCATTCTGGCTCAAAAATCTTCAATTTATTTCCATTTTTTTTCCAGTCAGACTCAAATTTGTCTTCTCACTCCTAAATCATTGGCGATTCTAGTTAGTGATTCCTTTGTATCATTATAAAAAAAGCTTGAAGTTTTTCCTCCATTCTGACAGTCACTTAATTCCGTTTAGTTGTTGTTCTTGTTTCCTCACACAAACATTCAAACTGAACGGTATGTTGTTGTTTAGGTGATCGTCTGAAGTTTCTGTACAAAAGCTCGTCTGAAGTTTGTTTTTGTTTAATGTAGGCTATATCTGTTGCCTAAATTGTCATGGCTGAAACCATTCTGGCACAAAAATCTTCAATTTAATTCCGTTTTTTTTCCAGTCAGACTCAAATTTGTTTTCTCACTCCTAAATCATTGGCAATTCTAGTTAGTGATTCCTTTGTATCATTATAAAAAAGCTTGAAGTTTTTCCTCCATTCTGACAGTCACTTAATTCCGTTTAGTTGTTCTTGTTTCCTCACACAAACATTCATACTGAACGGTATGTTGTCGTTCAAGTGATCAGCCGAAAGAAAGGCTGGTTTGTACCTCTAGAGGGTTTATTAAGTAAAACGAGGAGTGATGTGGTTTACTATTTCCTTCTCACTGGTGGAAGCGTATGATTATCAGCATGCCAGGCCCTCTGAGAAATCATCTACTTTCCACCCTGCAAATGACAACTTCACTTCATTCTTCATGATAATGAAATTCATTACTCTTAGAGGAGATGACTGTGACTAGTGCATGTTACACCTCTACTTTTTCTGTTCTTAAATGCTTTAGTCATATTATTGGCTGACCATGTGATAAGAAACAGAACTATTTTTTGTAGCCCTGGAACTAGGAGATCGAGTACAAATAATAATATAACACTTTTTCTACCTGTTTTGGGCTTCGAACCCATTATCTTGGGGAAGATCTTTCTGTCGTGTAGTATTATTTGTACGAGAAAGTAACAAAATATATTTTAGTAGATACAGGATACTTTTTCATTGTAAAGAAACTTCATAAGTAACCCTATGTTGATGAAAAATGGACGAGAATCTGTAAATTATCATCAGGATGGCCTTTTAAAAATAATGAATTTAAAAATAAATATACTGAAATGGTAATGTAATGACCCAGCAGGTCGAAGAGGATCTTCTTCTAAGACATTGAGATGGCCGGAAGAAGAGACAGATCGGCTTCTAGACCAAAAGAGGAAGAAGAAGGGAACCTAATCCATTTCGTTTCCGGAAATCCGTTCGTGGAAGTGACCAAAGGCGTTCTTCATCTGTACAAGGAAGGCGATCATGTCGGAGCCAACCTCGCTCAGCCGACACGCACCAGTAATACCATCTGCATCCTGTCAGTACCGGCTTCGATGAGTTGTCATGATCTTATGGCGTTCGTGGCAGCATTCCACGGTGATATCCGGCATGTACGAATCATCCGTGATGGTTCGCCGAATCAGTATATGTCTTTGATTACATTTAGATGTGAAGAATCGGCGACGGCATTTTATAGTGCATTTCAAGGTGCACCTTTTAATTCATTAGAACCGGATCAACGTTGTCACCTGGTGTTCGTGTCCAGAGTTGAAACTGTCGGTGAGGAACCTAGAATGGTTCCACCTCCGGCACATAATGAGTTGCCAACTTGTCCGGTATGTCTTGAACGTATGGATGAAAGTCTGGATGTGATTTTAGCGATTTTATGTAATCATGCTTTCCACGGTGGTTGCCTGGCGAAATGGGAAGATTCAAGTTGTCCAGTCTGTAGGTACGTCCAAACTCCAGAAGCGGTGGCGGATAATCGTTGTATGGAATGCCATGCGGTCGAATCGTTGTGGATTTGTCTTCTATGCGGTCATGTCGGATGCGGAAGATACGTGGGCGGCCATGCCTACGAACATTATCTGGAATCGCAACACTGTTATTGCATGGAATTAGGTAACAATCGCGTCTGGGATTATGTCGGTGATAATTTCGTCCATAGACTTTTACAGAATAAAGGAGATGGAAAATTGGTGGAAGGACCTGCTCCTGCCGGTAAAGATGATGAAAAATTAGACTCGATGCAAATGGAATTCACATATCTGTTATCTTGTCAATTAGAAGCTCAACGG
The DNA here is from genome assembly GCA_035578175.1 of Catonia carolina. Classification (NCBI taxonomy): domain Eukaryota; kingdom Metazoa; phylum Arthropoda; class Insecta; order Hemiptera; family Achilidae; genus Catonia; species Catonia carolina. Next base: position 11,440,967 of record JAQMRL010000004.1, read on the forward strand.
AAAAACTATGAGGAGAAAATCAGTCGTTTGGAAAAACAATCGATCAATGAATTGAACGAAGTGAAAATGAATACGTCTACGTATAAAGAAGAAAATATCACATTAAAAACGACCGTTAATAAACTAACAAAAGAAAAGCAAACGGCCGAAAAACGTCTGCAACAACAAAACGCGAAGATCAGCCAGTTACAAATCGAATTAAATGAAGAACGCGAAATGAATCGAGCTTTGCAACAGAACCAATTAGTGTTCCAAGAGAAATTAAAAAATCAAGAATCGGAATTAAACGATTTAAGGGAACAATTAAGGGACCTTATGTTCTCCTTAGAAGCTGGTCGACAGATTGCAGCTTCTGATAATAGAGATGAAATCGCCGGAGGGAAAATTGTAGTCGGCGAACAACCTCAAAATTCATCTTTAGGAAAAGGACGCAATAGAAGACATCGGCATAAATAAATCACACCGTTATTTAAGTATATGTTTTTTTTTAATAAAGATATTGTACATATTTAATAATTAGCCTATTAAAAATATCGAGGTTAATTTGTGTTATCTTAGGTTTTTGTAAATTGTTGAAATACGTTCATTTTGTGTAATTATGTCTCCTAATTCTATGTAAGTAAATATTATACTAATAAATATATTGGTTGTATTTATTTAAAAAAAAAGTCAATTCAAATTTAATAAATCTTATGTTAAACATTCGCACGACTTTCTTGTGCCAGTGTAAAGTTAAATTCCCGTCTGTTTGACTTGAAAATATGGGAAACACTGATTGATGCTGAACTAAGCTCTGTGGAAGAAAATGAAAATGGTAGATAAATGTTGTAGGGTTTTTAATTCCTAAAACTTTAATTATATACACCTGTGTCTTAAAATACGTATCCTACTAGGGCCGTATCATTAAAATAAATCTCATTTTTTAACCGATTGTGATGGGAAAAATGCAGAAAATTACTAATTTGACGCTAAACTAAGCGTTATAGATAAAAAAATGTTAAAAAAACGTTTTAAATTTTTTAAATTTCGTACAACAGTACTAATGTATACGCTTTTGCCCTAAAATGCATATTAAGGTCGCAATCTTAGCTCCCCAAAAAATTCAGAAGACATGCCGCTTACTCATGTATCTTATAGAGTATAAAAAATGAAGTAAATTAGGTGATTTAACAAAATCAGAAAAGTTTTGAGAAAATCGCAAAAAGTGAAAAATCACACGAATAAACTGCTAAAGGCCAAGCTTAATTGCTATGAGCGCTGGACTACGCATGCGCATACTTGATTTGGACCCTGCATACCCCTTCGATTCACAATTAGATGTACAGTCAGAGTATTGTTGGAAATTGACAACACCCATTGGACTTTGTAGGCATGCTGTTCCATTGTTGATTACATACAGTGCACTATTGCAGTACATACAAGACTATACTAATGCAGACGCACGTTTTGCCCAGCGCTCTCCTTACTAAAATGAGGCTATACTTACGGTTGACCGATTTTGATGAAAATGTTCGTGTCTGGTGTCTTTGTGGTACCAATGCTGTGGTACCAATGCTTAAGTTACAAGTTTCAACTTCGTCCTATTTTGAGCCGGCCGCATTGGCGAAGTTGGTAACGTGCTCGCCTCTCATCATGCGGTCTTGGGTTCGAATCCCATTCAGGCACGGCATTTTTTCATACATTACAAAAAAAAATCATTATATCATTCACCGTCTGCATTAGCAGTAATTGCAGAACAGTCAAACGTTAAACAAAAAAAAAAATCCTATTTTGATTTATGTTGTTCACATACACACACCAAGACGAATTGGTAAACACATGTTTTTGGGTTCAAGAGACGTGACAACATCTATTTACGGGGAAAAATCGACATGAATTCATCACTTTCCTTCCCCATTTCTTATACGGGGCAAGAGAAATTTTAAACGTAAATAACTAATATAGTCCGATAAGGAGTGCAATGTTTTTTATTAAGATTGTCGCATTAATATATATTTTCTCTGCATAGCTTAGTTAAGCTTCAAAATTAGTGATTATTCGTATTTTGCTCTTTAAAAAACGGCATAAAATGGATTTTTTCAAGATTGTGCCGTACTGTAACAGAAATGTTGTAAAACAAAGTTGTAAAAAATTAAAAATTTGATTTGAAACACTCACAACTTATTCATGCCAATGCAAATAATGAACAGTATAACGTAACATTAATAATGAAACATTAAAAATAAACAAAAATACTAACCTCCAAAAACTTAATCTAATTTTTATCATGAGTGAATGATGCAAAATGAAAACCAACCTTAGTTTGGCTTAATAATACGGAAAATCACTCTTTCACGCTAAACTAGGCTCTGTAGTGACAAAAAGCTTTAAATAAAATTTGTAAATCTTTTAATTTCCTATAAATTTGATTATATGCACTTTTGCCGATATATGCATACTAAGGCCGAAATCTTATTCCATTTTTTACAGATTTTCGTGGAAAAAACAGAAAATCACTAATTACCGCTAAACTAAGCGTTGTATAAAGAAACGTTTTAAATAAAAGTTGTAGGTATTAAAATTTTCTTCAACTTTGATTACATACACTTTTGCCCTAAAATGCATTGGTATTATGGCCGCAATCTTAAAAACAAAAACAAATCTTTTCTACGAGAGCACAGCTTCCCCAAAAATTTCAGCAGACATTGCGCCTATCCTATCTTGTAGAGCACAAACACTGTAGTAAATGAGGCGATTTTTGAAAAGTCGTAGAGCTGTTCATGAGAAAATCACAAAAAAGTAAAAAATGACACGAATAAACTTCTGCTTCCGGTTGACCGATTTTTATGGAAATATTTGTGTCGGGTCCTCTAGTAGTACCTAACTTAAGATTCAAGTTTGTACGATGTTACGTTCTTTAGATTTTTGTTCACACACACATAGACAGAGCAATCGCTTAAACCATGTTTTTTTTTAGTTCAGGGGTTTGAAAACATGTACAGTTAAGCTTCAATTAGTGATTTTCCGTAGGCCTATTTTTAAGTTAATTTTTATTTAGTGTCATTCATCATGATTAAAAAATAAGGTTATATTTTTCATTATTTAAATTGGCAAGAGAAAGTCGTGTGAATGTTTCATGCCAGATTTTTTTTAATATCATGATTAGTGTAATCACGTTCTGTTAAAGTTAAAGAATATTTTCTGGTACGTGAAAAAGAAACCTTGTTATTTTGAAGGGGTAGGACTGACTCATTCCCGCGCGCTGTTCCGAACAGTGAACATGTAGGCTTAAATGATACATACTTTTATAAAAACGTTAGTTTCCTTCACTTTGTTATGTTCTAATTGTGTAATTTTGTGTTCATTCGTCTGTAGGTGATATTAGTTGCAATTTTTTGATTATGGATTGTGTGTTTACATCAAATTGAAACAATATTCTTATTGTTACTATTATTATTTTAGTAGACCATGCTTATTAAACGCTGAATGAAATTGAACAGTGCAGTTGATCGGATATGAAAGTGGCAAAGACCGCAGTAGGAACTGTTGTAACTGTAGCTTCTGAATTCTGTAGATTCTGTTCCTGGTATAATTACTCGGGTCACGAGTTTTCCTTTTGTTTTAACAAGGGGAAAAGGGAGAAAAGCATCAGTGTGCATGCGCCACTGCTTTGTTATCAGTTCGCCACCACAACAACGTAAACTATAACCTGGGGACATACAGTATATCGCGGAACCTTCTGTAGGTTAAGTACGAATATAACTGTTACCGTAAACAGAAATGTTGGTTTCTGGAAAACGCGGACGAATTATTCACAGTGCTAAACGAAATCTAATATGCAATGTAATAAAATTCTGTAAAGTTGTAGTTAAACCAAAATACGTTTCCGTGCCTCTTAACAAAAGCTGTGAGCGAGTGGCTAACTACTGTGATGTTTCTCTTTCCACAATTTGAAATATAAAGAAGGAAGTTAAAGACACTGAAGAAGATAATTCTTCATCAACAATTTTTTTGACACCTGTTAAAAAAAGGAAACTGTTATATCAATAAGAAAGTGATGCTAACATGAAAAATTTATTATAGGTTTTGAAAGAAAGGCTAAATTTTAGTTGGAAACTTTGTATTAAATGAAAAATTTTAAAGGAAATGGGGTTTTAAGTGGAAAAAGTGTCAGTCACAACGAATTATATTAATTGAAAAAGCAACATGCGGTTAACAAACGGTGCAATTGCACGGTAGTTAAATATAGTGTCTTACTGTTGATGTTGGCAGCACTGTCAGATTTCTTTTCCTTTCCTTACAGTCCATTCAAACGCCAAAATTATTCTCGTGATTTACTATCTATCTATAGATATAGATAGTACAAGGTGCTATCAGAAATTTTCCGGTTTTATGGAATCTATACAACGACATTTAATGATGACAATGACAACGTTATTGATGTAATATATAAGTTACAACTTTAATAACACCAGAAACATAAACGATTACTATGTTTTAAATCACGATACTAAATTGTTTTAATAAAACCCACTTATGCAGGGAGAAATAAGAGGTGTGGCTATTAAATAACGAGACTGCGTTGTAAAAAAATTAATTTTTATTTTATACATGATCACTTATTGTCACCTTCAATGTACACTCCTCTATCCCTACCACGCTCCATGCGAATTTTCCATTGTTGGAAACGGTGCTGGAAGTCATCTTCTGTCAGCTCCTTCAGAACACGTGCCGCTTTCTCTATTACAGCTACCACAGACTGAAATCTTGTCCCTTTTAATGAAGATTTCACCTTAGGGAACAGGTAGGAGTCACATGGTGCAAGATCTGGTGAATAAGGTGGATGTTCTAACACTGAAATGCTGTACTTGGCTAGGAACCTCTTGACAGATAACGCGGAATGAACTGGCGCATTGTCTTGGTGGAGAACCCATGATTTGTCCTTTTACATTTCGGGGCGTTTTTTACTTACTCGTTGACGTAGTTTAGAAAGTACCTACTACCTCAAGGTAGTAATATTGATAAATTGTTTGACCTTCAGGAACCCATTGAAGGTACACAATCCCATGGATATAAAAAAACAATCATCATTGCTTTAAATTTTGACTCGCTCATTCGAGCTTTTTTTGCTCTCGGTGAAGTTCGGCTCTTCCAGTGCATGGATTGGCGCTTCGTTTCCTGATCATAAGTAAAAAACCACGTTTCATCACATGTTATTATCGTTTCCAAAAAAATTGGGTCATTTTTAATCGCATACAAAGTGTCGGTTTAAAAATTTTTGCGAGCTTCATTTCAAACATTTTTGCGTGGCACGTGTCCTGAAGGAGCTGACAGAAGATGACTTCCAGCACTGTTTCCAACAATGGAAAATTCGCATGAAGCGTTGTAGGGATAGAGAAGGAGTGTATATTGAAGGTGACAATAAGTGATTATGTATAAAATTAAAATAAATTTTTTTACAACGTCGGTCTCGTTATTTAATCGCTACACCTCGTACATATAAAATTACCACAGTTTTTAAAGTGTTGTGGTAAGTTGCGTTCATTAAAAACATGAAAAATTACTTGATTGGTGTGACTTTTTTACAGTGTACGAGAATTCCTTTCTAAATTATATTTTATAAAAAAAATTAATTAAAATAAACAACCAAAAGATTGCCGAGAAAACTGTGTACTATTGGGTAAGTACTACTTGCAGAAGAAGACACACGTGGTGTAGTAAGTAAGCATTTTAATCTGTATACGTATACGTATAATTAGAATGGGAAAGCCCTCACTCACTCACTCACTCATCACTAATACTTCTACTTGCACAATTAGCTAGAAAGATAAAATTTAAAGCGAATATTTCGATTAGGGTAAATACGAGGGCAGTCCAGAAAGTCTGTCACGTTTTGCGTTGTACCCGCTAGGCGCGGAGCTATCGCGGCCATTTTGGTGCCGCGGCGTTTCTTCGTTCAGTGGCTATCCAGCCGTGCTAGCAAGAGGTCTGTGTTGCTCTTCGTTGTTTTTCAACAACAATTTAAAATGTGAGCCGCAATTCAAAATCCCGCGAGTTGTGAAGTACAGTCGGTACAGGAAAGGAGTTCTTCTTATCGATTTCTTGGAACGTGGCACAACAATAACCTCTGCGAGGTATTGTGAAACTTGACTGGATTTTGTGAAGTTGACTGGAAAAATTCTCTTTTTGCATGACAACGCCCGACCACACACGGCAAATCGAACACGAGAAGTCCTGGATGCTTTCAAATGTGGATGCCCACATCCGCCATACAGTCCGGATCTTGTGCCCAGCGATTATCACTTGTTCCCGACAATGAAGACATGGCTTGCGACGCAGCGCTTTGACGACGACGCGGAGCTGCAGGAGGGTGTGACTAACTAGTTAAAATCACAGGCGGTAGACTTTTATGACGCCGCATTTAAAAATTAGTTCACCGCTATGATAAGTGTCTTAATTTGTTTGGTGATTATGTAGAAAAATAGCATTTTAGTTGCACTTTCAAATGTATATAATAAATTTTTTTTCTTGTATTTAGTTTTTTTTTTATCAAAACATGACAGACTTTCTGGACTGCCCTCGTATAAAAGTTGAACAAACGATTTTGACATTCCATCGTTAAGGTTTTGAAAAATGTGTTTAACCCTTAAAACGATATTTTCCGCTTAATGTCGGACTAGCTAGGTGCTGAAACTCGGTGGAGATATTACTTATAGTTCAACTGCAAAATTTATCCCTTAACCATATTCAAAATGTACCCATAAGGAGATGAAAATGGTTTTCAACCCTTAAATCAATATTTTAAATTTACTCGGTTACATGCGAGTTAGATTCTTCAAACTCGGGGGTGTAGATGTTACCTAACGTGCACTTAAAAAAATTACCCGTTAACGATTACAAAAATGTACTTGTAAGGGGTTGAATACCCCATTATTTAACCCGTTATTTAACCCATTAAACAGGTATTTTTTTGTTACTTAAATTGCGGCTTGGCACATGACTGAAACGTAGTATCAATTAGTGATAATTAAGTCCAATAGTTGCCATAACAGGCAGGTGGAGTGTCAAATTATTTGCACTCCATCTGCTAGTTCCAGGGCTACAAAAAATAGTTCTGTTTCTTATCACATGGTCAGCCAATTATATGACTGAAAACATTTAATAAAAGAATAAGTAGTGGTGTACAAGACACATAACAGACAGGTGGAGTGTCAAATTATTTACAGTCAATCTGTTCGTTGCCTGGCTAAAATAAATAGTTCTGTTTCTTATCACATGGTCAGCCAATTATATGACTGAAACATTTAATAAAAGAATAAGTAGTGGTGTACAAGACACATAACAGACAGGTGGAGTGTCAAATTATTTACAGTCAATCTGTTCGTTGCCTGGCTAAAATAAATAGTTCTGTTTCATATCACATGGTCAGCCAATTAAATGACTGAATCATTTAAGAACAGGAGAGGTTGAGGTGTAAAAGACACTAATCAGAGTTCTCCTCTGAAAGTAATGAATTTCATTATACAGCCAGACCCTGTGGTGAATGAAGTGAAGGTGTCATTTGGAGGGTAGAAAGTAGATGCTTTTCATAGGGCCTGGTATGTTGATAAACATACTTTCCCACTCAGTGAGGAAGGCAATTGTAAGCCACCTCAATCCTCGTTTTACTTGGTAAAGCCTCCAGAAGATCAAACCAGCCTTTCGGCTGATGACTTAAACAACAAGTCCAATAGAGGTTATTTTTCATTTAGCGTCATAACGGATTTGAATACTAGACAGTGGTTACCGGTGTACTTTGATGGTTGGGGTTTAATTAACCATACTCTCTCAGGAATGGTCGGCCTGGGTCTGTACAAGACTACACCTCATTTACACGTCATACACATCATCCTCATTTCATTGGGTCATGGGGTTGCTTATTGTTCTAAATTGAACAGATTGCAACGTACACAAATTAGGAATAAATGACATTCGTGATTAAACATAGGTTATATTTTTCATTATTTATATATATATATATATATTTTAAATCCCTAATGTGTGCACGTTGCAATCTGTTCAATTCAGAACAATAAGCAACCCCATGACCCAATGAGATGAGGATAATATGTATGACGTGTAAATGAGGTGTAGTCCTGTACAGATCCAGACCGACCATTCCTGAGAGAGTATGGATAATTGAACCCCAACCATCAAAGTACACCGGTAACCACTGTCTAGCATTCAAATCCGTATAAAAGTAACTACCTTTACTTGGACTTGAACCAGGAACTTTCGTCTCCGAAAATCAGCTGTTAAACAAACAGCTGATTTTGGCGACGACTTTACCTCTAGACCAACCCGGTGAATTTTATTTATATTAGCAAGAGAAAATCATGTGAGTGTTTCACACCAGAATTTTTTCTGCAATGTCTGTAACTTTTGTATAACTAATTAAGTTACACCCGGTACCCTGTATTTATTGATTAAATTTCTGTATTGTACAAACTTTTTAAATATTAAATGTTCAGTCAACTGACCTTTACCTTTGCTAGACGTTGAATTTACTATTTGTGTCGTCTATTTTAAGCTTTCTCTGACATTTTAAATTATTCCCAATCCTGTCTCATTTTGGTAAATTTGACCGCTCCTAATTTCGGTCAAAATAAGTAATGTGACAAACTGTTCTAACTTTTTTTCTAACATTTTACTCTTAAGGTGGGCCCGTGGTATAGTGGTCAGCGCTACGGTGGATCCAGGAGCTATTTTGGGGAGGGGCAATCCGGGGGTTCGGAATACCTCTTCCCCCCGAACCTTGAGTGCGGGTCCGAGGGTTCTCCCGCAAAAATATTTGAAAATTTAAAGGTGAAAACTCGATTTCGGTCGTAAAAATTAGCTACTTTATATTCTTTAGAATAGTGATTCTCAACCTTTTTTGCTCCGCGACCCCCAAATAGTAAAAATAAATAAAATTAATATTTCGTGAAACCCCCTCCGATAATAATACTAAGCCTTACTATTAATAATTGAATTTTGACTGTAATTATAAAAATGTAAAATGTTTTTTTTTAATATTGTATAATCAAACTGCACTAATCAAAGAAAACTAATTTTTTTAACTAATTTTAAAACTAATTTTTTTAGAAAACTAATAGAAAGCACTTGTCTAAAGAAAATAAAGACAGTAAAAAAAAAATGGAATACAACTATTGCTACGATTTTACATTGCTACGTTTATACTTTTATAGTAGCGACGTGTACGAACATGAATGTATGACGTGCACATACGTGAGCAATTAACAATTTTCATCTTGATGTGTAAGTGCTCTTTGTAATTTAATCTCCTTCTATAACACTCACTGTGAGAGAATGTTTGAACATGCATTATGGACTTGTTTGAACAAGTCGTATCGTGACCCCCAAGTTGAGAATCACTGCTTATACCCAATGCCCACTAATTATTCCCAATTGTATCCCATTTTGGTAAATATGACCGTTCCTAATTTCAGTCAAAATAAATAATGACAAACTGCTCTAACTTTTTTTCTAACCTTTTACTCTTAAGGCCGGCCCGTGGTATAGTGGTCAGCGCTACGGCGGATCAAGGAGCTATTGTGGGGAGGGGCAATCCGGAAGTTCGGAATACCCCCCCCCCCAACCATAAGTGCGGGTCCGAGAGTTCTCCCGCAAAAATATTTGAAAATTTAAAGCTGAAAACTCGATTTCGGTCTTAAAAATTAGCTACTTTATATTCTTTAGACCAGTGATTCTCAACTTTTTTGCTCCGCGACCCCCAAATAGTAAAAAAAAAAAAAATTAATATATCGTGAGTACCCCCCCCCCCCCGATAATAATAGTAGGCTAAGCATTACCATTAATAATTGAATTTTGACTGTAATTATTAATGTAAAATGTTTTGTTTTTAATATTATATAATCAAACTGCACTAATTTTATGTCTAAAGAAAATACTGACAGTAGAAAAAAATGGGAAACAACTATTGCTATTATTTTATATTGCTGCGTTTATACTTTTATAGTAGCGGCATGTATGAACATGCATGTATGACGTGCACATACGTGAGCAATTTACAAGTTCCAACTTGATGTGTACGTACTCTTTGTAATTTAATCTCCTTCTATAATACTCACTGTGAGAGAATGTTTGAACATGCATTATGGACTTGTTTGAACAAGTCGTTTCGCGACCCCCTATAATATCACTATGACCCCCAGGTTGAGAATCACTGCTTTAGAACATTATAAACTACCTATAATATATTTTATTTAGTGCCCGTTCCAGCTATCGCCGGCTCTTGGTGTTATCCGAGGCTTGATTTTTTTTCTGATGACAGCTTCCTTTTTTCCACCACACTATTGGCTTGTCTCTACCCAGACAGGTCAAGTGTCAAATTATTTACACTCAATCTGTTTGTTGCAGGGCTAAAGTAAATAGTTCTGTTTCTTATCACAAGGTCAGCCAATTAAATGACTCAATCATTTAAGAATAAAAGACGTAAAGGTGTAGAAGACACTAATCAGAGTTAGCTTCTCTGAAAGTAATGAATTTCATTATACAGCCAGACCCTTTGGTGAATGAAGTGAAGGTGTCAATTGCAGAGTGGAAAATATGTGCTTTTCAGAGGGCCCTGCATTCTGATAAGCGTACTTTTCCATTCAGTGAGGAAGGCACACGTAAACCACCTCTCTTCTCGTTTTACTTAGTAAAACCTCTACAGCAGGGGTTCCCAAACTTTTTTGTACCACGCCTCCTTTTGTTGAAATGAAAGCTTCTCGCGCCCCCCTTAACAATAAATTGTATGGGCCTAGGAACAAAACTAAAACAAATAAATATTACATTGAAAACAAAACATTTATTTTTGGGAGGGAAGAGGGAGGCAGTGCTTAGAAACGCTCGGTTGCCACATTGAGCAGCTCACATTCGATTCTTTCAAGCCTTCGATTTCAAGTTTATATAGTAAAGTCAGATGTTACAGTGGTTTGTTTTAATTTTCTAAACGTCATGGTTAATTTTGAATTTTACTAAGACTACCTAAATTTAATTTAATATTCAACTTGTCTCGCGCCCCCTGACATGTCCTCACGCCCCCCAGGGGGGCGCACCCCCCAGTTTGGGAACTAAAGCTCTACAGGTTCAAACCAGCCTTTCAGCTGATGACCTAAACAACAACTGGGTTGCTAGGCTTAACTTAGCTAGTGGTAGGAGTATTTCTTAGTCAGGTTTCTACTCTTTGACCATACCAGTAGCTACGCTACCGCCGGCATAGCTCTCCGGGTCACTGGAACACGCAAGCTCCTCCATCACGTCAAGGTCTTTTACCACCGAGGTGGAGTTTTATAAATTGTATAAAGAGTATTGTTGTTGTTGTTTAGGTCATCAGCCAAATGGCTGGTTTGAGCCTGTAGAGGTTTCACTAAGTAAAACGAGGAGTGAGGTGGTTTACCATTGCCTTCCTCACTGAATGGAAAAGTACGCTTATCAGCATGCCGAGCCCTCTGAAAAGCACATATTTTGCACTCTGCAAATGACACCTTCACTTCATTCATCACAGGGTCTGGCTGTAAAATGAAATTCATTACTTTCAGAGAATATAACTCTGATTAGTGTCACAGTACACCTCTACCTCTTCTGTTCTTAAATGATTCAGTCATTTAATTGGCTGACCACGTGATAAGAAACAGAACTATTTATTTTAGCCCTGCAACAAACAGATTGAGTGTTAATAATTTGACACTCCACCTGTCTGTTATGGGCAGAAACAATATTATAAACTGTAAAACGTTTTAATAGAATATGTGAAGCATATTTTTCAACTTTGTGCTTGTGCGAGAGCAGTGCTGATCATCTTTCATACCAAAACATACAAATCTGGTCTAAACACTCACACAACTTTCTCTTGCCAATGTAAATAATTAACAATAAACTTAACAATTGTAATAAAACATTAGAAGTAAACAAAAAAACGAACCTCAAAAAACATAACCTTAGTTTAATCATGAGTGAAAGACGTAAAATGAAAATCGACCTCAGTTTGACTGAAAAATACGGAAAATCACTGTTTCACGCTAAACTAGGCTCCGTAGAGAAGAATGCTCTAAATAAAAGTTGTAGATCTTCTAATTTCCTATAAATTCGATTACCGTATTTACGCGTGTATAGGCCGCACTTTTTTAGACAAAACTGAACGTGAAATAATGGGGTGCGGCTTATATTCGAGATAGGCGGTATCTACATGCAAATGATAAATACTCGTATAAGTATGAATAAAACTTCAAATATGAGATTGAAAACAATTTATTAAAATGAAAAATATATATTACATACCTGATGAAAATTAAAATATGGTAAACGGACTATTGTTCATCGTTTGATTCATCGCTGCAGTCGTCATTCGTGCTTGTATTTTCACTATCAGATGATTGTTGCCACACCGCATCATCTTCGGTCCCGTCCATCGCAATTGAAATTGACGTTACTTTGAAGCTCTTGGACACCATTGCTGAGGGAATGAGTTTTCAGGCAGACAGAATCGATTCGCACATTTGAGATAATGAAGGTTTCTTCAATCATCCGGTCGGTGTCATTTCTGTAGATCTGCTTCTCCAGGCCTGATATAAACTCCGCCAATGTACTTTGAATGGGATTGATCGATACATCAAGGGGTTGTAAAATGCCCGTCATTCCTCCTGGTATAACAACCATGTCACACTTTTCTTGCTACAATTTATCATTAACGTTTTCTGTCATGTGTGCTCAAAAACTGTCAATAATGAGCATAGACCGCCGACGTAGGAGTGCACCAGGACGTCGAAACCATTCAGAGTTTAACCAGTTCATGTAAAGTTCTTCCGTCATCCATCCCTGTTCCTGTGCTCTCACTAAAATTCTTGAAGGCAGTTTTTCTTTAGGAACTGTTTTGCGCTTAAACACCACGTAAGGCGGTAGTTTATGTCCATCTGCAGTTATGCTCAACATCACAGCACATCGCTGCTTTTCTGCCCCAGCAGTTCGAACTACACTGGTTTTTCACCTGAAACATTCACTGTTGTTTCATTCGGCATGTCAAAAATACTGGAGATTCATCACAATTTCCAATCGCCCCCATACAATAATCGTTCACCTTTCTTAGCTCCAGAATATGCCTTTGAAACTCGAAAAGTTTGTCGTGGTACGTATCAGAAAACCTTTGCGCCAATGTGGTCCGTCGTCGAATAACCAAGTCATGTCGTGCCATAAATCTTCTTGCCCAGCCGTAGCTTCCCTTGAAGTCATCACGAGAAATATTTATGCTTTCTGGTATCTTTTGGCCTTCAAACTGCAACATTTCTACAGACGCAGCAAATCCGTTAGCTCGTATGTTACGCACGTTATCCAAGAGAACGGTCTCTATTTCAGGATATTTTGCCTTCTTTCCGCGAAAAGATTGTCGATTTTTGATGTTTTTTGAAGCGCGGCCTTTGCTTGGAACCACCTCCGTACGTTTTATTTTTCGTGAACATCGAATTTTCTCCCTGCCGCACGATTCCCGTTTTCTTCTGCATAACACACCACTTGCAGCTTGAATTTTGCATTGTAGCCAACTCGTTCTCGGTCCATGTTGCACCAACAAATTCAACTCGCGTTATGACGAAGATCAAATGGAGACAGGCTACTTTCGTAGTTTTTGTAAAGTGGGATAGGGACACAGGAAAGTAACGGAAATCATAGAAACAGGAAATGGGTTGCATTATATAGATAGATGTATGAATGACATTCATTGTATTGGGTGATTTATGGGTTGAAAATGTTTTTCCAATTTCCATAGTATGAAAAATATTTTTACCCAATTTACTTGCTTCAAAACAGGGTGCGGCTTATACACGCGTAAATACTGTATATAGCCTACACTTTTGTCGTAAAATGCATACTAAGGCCGAAATCTAAAAAAATCAATTTTTCACACGTTTTCGTTAGAAAAAACAGAAAATCGCTACTTACCGCTAAACTACGCGTTATAGAAACAAATGTTTGAAATAAAACTTGTAATTAGGATTTTTAATTCTCGACAACTTTTATTACATACATTTTTGCGCTATAGTGCATATTAAAGTCGCAATCTTAAAACAAAAGTTTTTTTACGTGAAAACAGCCTCACCAAGATTTTCAGCAAACATGGCGCCTACCCTATCTTGTAGAGCATAAAAAATTTAGTAAACCAGGCTATTTAAAAAAAAATCGTAGGATCAGTTTTTGAGAAAATCGCAAAAAAGTGAACAATTACACGAATAAACTACTACTTCCGGTTGACCGATTTTGATAAAAATGTTCGTGTCGGGTCCGGTGGTGGTATGTAACTTAAGTTTCTATAAAAAAGTTTCTATTTAAGTTCGTACGATGTTCCGTTCTTGAGATATTCTGTTCACACACACACAGATCAATCGCTAAAAACATGTTTTTTTGGGTTCAGGGGGTCTGAAAACGTGTAGATCCGGTGAAAAATCGACATGAAAACAATACTTTCCTTCCTATATATTCATATAATAGGCAAGAGAAAGTAAAAATTGTCATCTTCATTCCATCCAAGATAGATAGGCTACTGTAGCAGTTGTAGCCTTAACTTAATTAATGGCGTTTATTTTTTTTTTCAATTAAAATCTCTACTTGTCGCTTCCTCTCGTGGTACTTAACTTTGGTTTCAAGTTTCAACTTTGTACGATGTTCCGTTCTTGAGATATTTTGTTCACTTATACAAGCACACGCACACGGAGAACAATATCTAAAAACATGTTTTTTTTGGGTTCGAGTGGTCTGAAAACGTCTATATTCGGTGAAAACTTGATTACGAAAAATCGTCATGAAAACAATACTTTCCTTCCATATATCATACAGGGGAAAAGAAAGTAAAATATAACGTAAATAAATAATTAAGATCTTACTTTTCTAACAACTGTTGAGTAACACGCTTATAAATTAATCTACCGGATTGGTCTAGTGGTAAATAAATAAATAAACTTTATTGCCACGTAAAATACGACTAATACACCAGGTGTTTATAAATGAATAGTGGGGTTTTAACGCTCTATAATATTTAATTCATTATACTTACAGTTATAAATGATACATCAAACGAAAGAGCAACTTAAACAGTTTTACATAAATGCCTATAAGTGTTCAATGTGCGCACCTTTCGTCACACGACACTCGTCAAAACGATATGCGAGTTCTCCCCAAACGTTGTTTAGTGTTTCTCGAGTAATTGTTGCAACAGCTGCTTCAATCCTGATTCTTAATTCGGGAAGGCCAGTTGGTAGTGGAGGCATACACACGATCCTTTATGAACCCCCAAAAATAGAAATCACACGGCGTCAGATCGGGTGACCATGGAGGCCATGGAAAACGAGCCCTGTCATTGCACCCCTTAGGGCCAATCCAGCGGTCGGGTAAAGTGACGTTCAGCCAATCGCGTACTTTGTTATGCCAGAGAGGTGTGGCATCATCTTGCTGGAAAATGAAGTTCTCTGGCTCTTCATCTTCCAACTGAGGGAAGAGCCATAGCTGTAGAGTATCAAGGGAAGAAGCACCAGTTACATTTGCTTCAACAAAAAAGAAAGGCCCATAAACTTTCCGCCGGGACATGGCACACAAAACATTCAATTTAAGGGAGTCTCGTTGCACTTCTACCATCGCGTGAGGATTTTCTGTGCTACAGATTAGCACATCATGAGTCCACTAAGGTGAAAGATCGACTCATCCCTGGAGACGATATGATGTAGAAAATCTTCATGCAACAACATTGCGTTAGCGACGTTGGTACGTAAACCATAGTCTGCAGGATTTAGAGCCTGTACCAACTGCAAACGAAAAGGACGTAGTTGTAAGCGTCTCCGTAAAACTTTCCAAACAGTCGTTACAGGAATTGCTAATTCACGACTAACTTCCAAACAGTTTCTGTTTTCTACGCGTGAACGACTCTCGCACTCGCTCAACGCTCTCCGCACTAACACGTGGGTCGTTCCGTACTCTTCCCTTTGTATAGGCAGCCGGTATCTTCAAACTGATGATAACATCTACGGATGCTATTATCACCTGGAGGTTCACAACCGAACTTAATACGGAACGCTTGTTGCACAGTAACTACCGATTCCGTCTTTGCGAACTGTAAAACACAAAACGCTTTCTGTTCTTTAGTCGCCATCTTTGCTACTAGCGCTTTCTAACGGCTGGCGGTGGAAACATTGCGCACTGCTGCCAACAAACAAAACTTCTTGAGTTGCACTTTCGTTTGATGTATCATTTATAACTGTAATTATAATGTATTAAATATTATAGAGCGTTAAAACCTTGCTATTCATTTATAAACACCCGGTACATTATAGGGTACGTACTCGTAAATGACAAGTCAAAATGTTTGAAGGCAAAAAGGAGACTAACCAGTCATTTACCTGTAGTCGTCAAGAAAAACTATGCGAAAACCTTGACTAGGACAGCTGAAAATTATGGTAAGACTAATTGACTATAAACGAATTCTGAAAATCGTCATTGCCCAGCTGTTTTAACAGCTGATTTTCGAAGATGGAAGGTTTCGCGGTTCAAACCCTAGTAAAAGGTAGTTAATTTTATACGGATTTGAAATCTAAAGAGAGGTTTACTTTGATGATAGGAGTTTAATTAATAATAAGTTTCTCTCGGGAATGGTCGGCCTGAACTTGTACAAGACTAAACCTCGTTTACACGTAATACGCATCATCCTCTTCTCATTGAGTTCTGGGGTTGCTTATTATTCTGAAATTGAATAGATTGCAACAAACACACATCAGGGATTTTTAAAAACCGTATAAATTATGTGTGCTAATAGAACTGCAAGTGACCCACCGGGTTGGTCAGAGGTAAAGTTGTCGCCGTGAGTCAGGTGTTTTAACTGTTGATTTTTGGGGACGAAGGTTCCTGGTTCAAATCCTAGTAAAGTTAGTTACTTTTACATGGATTTGAATACTAGACAGTAGTTACCGGTGTACTTTGATGGTTGGGGTTCAATTAACCATACTCTCTCAGGAATGGTCGGCCTGGGTCTGTACAAGACTACATCTCATTTACACATCATTCTCATCTCATTGGGTTGGTTATTGTTCTGAATTGAACAGATTGCAACGTACGCGTATTTGGGATTAAAAAGAAACTGCAAAGTTTGAGGTTTTAAACAACGGGTCATAAGGTTTCATTTTAACGTGTGCTAAAAACGTGTATCGGTTACTGGTCTTTAAATATACATATAATAATATTAATTTGGAAGTTGATTTTTTTTCACCGATGTCCTCCCGTATTGAGGCACGTCAAATGAAAATCAAACAAGGGCTGTTTTAATAATCCAGGAAATGCAGGATATTTTAGTTACTGGAATGAGGAGGAATCAAAAGGACAATACTGGGTAAATACGAAGGATGAGTCCTAGATTCGAGGAAGAATATCCAGCTGCCTGGTTGGAAGCCTCTCGCTGTCGAGTTACCTTTGACATTTCAACATGGACTGGGTGTTTGTTATAAACTCCCCACCCTTCAGGATTTAGCTGTTTTGCGCATGCGTGCCCGGGATATTCCATCTCCTACCCCTACCGTATCTATTGAGAATGGGGGTACATTCCCCTTCTCTTGAACTTTGTCTCTCCCCCGGCAACCAATGATTCTACTGAGACTGAAATTTCAGTCCAGTTGGAATACATATTGTGACCGCGGCGTTTCACGTGCCCACCTACATTTGTTCCGTCTCCATTCATACATGTCAAACGATGTCTTATCTTGTTATTCTTTTGCAGTTTATGTTTTCTTTAATTAAAAGACAAAATTAATTATCTAACAAATAATTTTTTATTCCGTTTTTTTATTTATAAACAATTGTTTTATATTCTTTAAAAAATAACAATTGAAATCTTTACTACGTTGTATCTTGTTACGTCATTTAACAGTCATTGTTTTTGTTTTTTATTTATTTAACTATTCTTTTTCCTCTTGCTGTTAAATTTATCAAGAATTCTCTACAAGATATTCAATATTTAAATTCCCTTCAAATTCTCTAAATAAAAGGTACGTTAAATTTATAAAATTTTGTATTTGTAAATTTTACAACATATTGTATACATAGTTTTATTTAAGGGAGTTGTCAAAGCAAGTATTTAATATTTAAAATTTTTCATTCACGTACTTTATTTAACTTTTATAAAATTCTGGTTAAAATTTCTATTCTTAAACGATATTTTCATTCTAGTGTAAAACATTTATGAACATTTTTGTGGAAATATAATATTATGAAAAAATAATCTTAATTTAAGCACGTTATTCTCAAAATTTGGGTAAAATTATATTATGTATTTTCCCAAATGTATTGTATTTTCCAAATGTATGTATTTTCCCAAATTAATTGCACTCGATCTGTTAGTTCGATAGCTACAAAAATAGTTCTGTTTCTTATTAGTTCAGTTATATGACTGAACTATTAAAGAACAGAAGAGGTTGAGGTGTAAAAGACACTAGTCAGAGTTATCTCCTCTGAGAGTAATGAATTTCACTATGCAGCCAGACCCTGTGGGGAATGAAGTGAAGGTGTAATTTGTCGGGTGGAAAATATGTGTTTTTAGAGGGCCCGGCATGCTGATAAGCGTACTTTACCACTCAGTGAGGAAGGCATGGTAAACCACCTCACTTCTAGTTTTACTTAGTAAAACCTCTACAGGTTCAAACCAGCTTTTCGGCTGATGACCTAAACAACAACAACAAAGAAGTCACATTTGTTTGTTTGTACTAGGTAATCTCAGAAACTACAAAACCGATTTCAAATTTTTTAAACAATCGGAAAGCGATTTTTACGTAACATGGGTTATATAATTTTTTTCCTTGTATTGGGCCAATTTTACAGCACGTGAGGTGACTGGACGTTTCTGGAAGCTCTTTTTTCTGGCAACATTCTCAGAATTCGCTCACTGTGGGTTTTCCTTTCTTCTATCCACTCGGTGCCGGCCGCATTGGCGCAGTTGGTAACGTGCTCGTCTCTCATCATGCGGTCATGGGTTCGAATCCCATTCAGGCACGGCATATTTTCATACATTACAAAAAATAATTTCATCCTTCACCGTCTGCATTAGCAGTAATTGCAGAACAGTCGGACGTTAAACTAAAAAAAGTCCGTAATTGGTTTTCTTAATTTTACTCGGTTCTTTAAGTTTTCTCGGTTTATTCCGGTATTTTTTAACATCCTTTCTGGCTTCTTTAAAATATTTTTCCGATACCTTAGGTCTATTGTTTAGTGTCTTAAATATATGTTTTCATCCATTCTATACAGGTGTCCGTCAAATTTTAGTCCTTTTTTTCTAATCGGTTCTATTAATCGTTCATTTTCCTTGTACACTTTTTCTCGCCCTTTTAACCTATAGTACTATCCGTCTACTATCTTTGGACCCATTATCTTGCGGCGGATTTACCTATGGTACTATCCGTCTACTATCTTTGAACCCATTATCTTACGGCGGATTTTTTTGTTTCTCTTAGACCAGCCGTCCCGGACATTCTAAGACACCCACTCACGTACAGACACATCAAAAAATTGTGGTTTTTAGGTCATTAGCTGAAAGGCTGGATTGAACCTCTTGAGCTTTACTTAGTAAAATGAGAAGAGAGGTGGTTTACCTTTGCTTTCCTCACTGAGTGGAAAAGTATGCTTATCAGCATGCCAGGCTCTCCGAAAAGCATCTACTTTCCATTCTGCAAATGACACCTTCACTTCATTCAACACAGGCTGTATATTGAAATTCATTACTCTTAGAGAAGATAAATCTGATAATTGTATTTTACACCTGTACTTCTTCTGTTCTTAAATATTTCAGTCATATAATTGGCTGACCATGTGACAAGAAACAGAACTATTTTTGTAGCCCTGGAACTAGCAGATCGAGAGCAAATAATTTAACACTCCACCTGCCTGTTATGGGAAATTTTAAGGTATTTTAATTTTTAAGATAACAGCCTTAATGTGCATTTATGGCAAAAGTAATATGATAAATGTTATAGAAAATTTAAAAAAACCTACAACTTTAATTTCAAGCATTTTTTTTCTACCGCCCGGTTTAGCATCAATATTAGTGATTTTCTTTATGTTACTTATTGAAATTGGTACAAATGGAATGAAAAAAAGGATATTACAAAACCTACAACTTATTTTTAAGTTTCTTTTCTACAGAGCCTAGCTTTCAAGCAATTACTGATTTTCCGTAATTTCAAGTCAAAGAGAGGTTGATTTTCATTTAGCGTCATTCACTCGTGATTAAAATTAGGTTATATTTTTATTTTATTTAGTTTATTCATGATTAAACATAGGTTATATTGTTCATTATCTACATTGACAAGAGAAAGTCATGTGAGTGTTTCACACCAGATTTTCAACTTTCTTAGACTCGATAGTGTAAAGTGAGAAAGTTTTGTGTTAGTGAAAATTTTTCAACAATAATACTGTAGCCTATATTACTATAGAAATAAGCAAATTGAAGTGCGTATTCTTTCCCTTGAGTAATTTTAGCCTAATAAGGGTTGTAATTTTGTGTCCGCGAGAAAGCCTGTCAGAGTTTCCGTCCAGTTTATTGTGAGGGTTGAAGTAATTGTATGCTTTAGGTGTGTCGTTTGTATTAGATTAGACGAGGCGTCCTACCGTTGCTTCTTATCGTTCAGGAACGTAGTCCGTCTAGATCATGACAACGAACAGTTACGACTATTTAGGTGGCTTTGAAAAATTCATCACAATTTTATTGAACAAATTAAAGGGAGGTATATCCAGTATTATTAACCTGTAATTTAAAAAAACAAAATCTGGTGTGAAACACTCACGCGTCTTTCTCTTACCAATGTAAATAATGAGCAATATAACCAATGGTGGGAGTTAACCAGCTCACCTCATGCAGATCACTATTTAAGAAGCTTAAAATGCTTACAGGTTCCTTCATTCTACATTTTTGAGGTGATAATGTACAGTATTCAGATGAACTAAAGCCCCCTAGCTGTGGGAGTGAGAGAATGCATAACGCTCTCACTCGCACAAGCCATATGCGCCGTTCCAATAACATTGTCGTATATTTTTACTCATTGTTGTGAGCAAGCGTTTATGCATGCAGTAAACTAACAAGCAAGATAACAACTGTAGTATGTTTTCAGATTTGGATTATAATGGTAAAGACCTTTGAGCGCATGCGGAGTTATGCCACATATCTCCCCCTCACTCGCTCGGCTATGGAACATTAGTTCGTCTGATACCTATATTATGTTAGACAAAATTTCAATGTCCACTATCATAATACAAGAAACAGACATGATTATCATGTGGCTAATCACACCACAAAATTGTTTCAATAAAAACCTACTCATGCGGGGAAAAATACATCAATAAATTACATTAATTTTTTAAATCTTATGATAATTTGCATTCTTTTAAAAAAATCTGAAAAATGACCTGATTGGTGAATTTTTTTATAGCGTAGGCCCACAAGAATTTCTTTCTAAATAGTAGTATTAGAACAATGTGTGGTTGAAATATGTATTTCAGGTGTTATAACTTTTTGACGTGTCCTATACTCTCCTGGGAGTCTCCTGGACGCATTAAAAAATAAGTTTAATAACCAGTAAACAATGCGAAATGAAAACCAAACTTAATTTTAATCATTTTAATGAGTGAATCACTCATGACACTACAAGGTATATTCCCACGATGCTAGTACTTGCTGTAGTCAACTAGCAACTATAGTCGAATTCACGAAAGAAAACGCCTGTCTTTAAATAATAACAACCGCGGTTACTTTACTAGACGGCAGGGATCATCAAAAATATGCGCAGTGACAAGCCCCGCCCTCTGACGTCACTGGTCATCAACGACACCCGGCGCACGATACGTACCGTGTCGGTGTTTGATGTTTAATAGTCTTAATACGGACTATAATACTTTACTAGTCTTTAATAAAGGTGTGTTGTGCGATTTCCGGGTGTTCTAATCACGATAGACACCAAGTAGTTGCGCATTATAAATTTGACCGGTTTCCAAAGGCCATTGGAACTAGATTGAAGTGGATAACAGCTTGCAAGCGGGCCGATAAATTTTCTGCTGATAGTGGTCGCGTGTGTTTAGTACAATTTCGATGAATCGGATATGTACGCGATTTGAAGTCCAAGTTGCTACATCTTCCATTAAAACGTGTCTAAGAGGAGATTGCACGATGGTTTTAACTCAAAATTTTGATTTTTGGTTTTTTAATAGTTTAGGCCTAGATCGCCAGAAAAATATTATATTACGTAAAAAAAATTTTTATGAAAAAATGAAGTATTCATCAGGTTTTCACAAAAAAATTATCATGTTACAAAGAACGAATATTTTTCTACTGCTCGTTTTATTGCAAAGAGAATTTAAGTTTTTAAAATATCTACAGCACGGTTTTTAATATTCTTAGCTGTTGTTTCAGCTTTCTAAACAACTGTTGATGGGAAATTTACTTGTTTGTGTACATATTGTTTTTGGTTCGTGCCTTCTTGTTTCTTACCTTTTACCGTAAATTTAGATTTTTAACATTAAGGTACATTTGTGTCAGAAAACAATAAACCTACCAGGCTGAAATTTTTACCAGTTAATTATCTTGTATAGCCACATATACCGACATTTTTATGACTTCTTCAGGTGCTCCAAAGGTTAGTAATACGCAAAACACGTAGAAAACAATTTGTAAAAAGTTTATCTTATTGTAATTTGAAAAAAAATGAATGGTCCAACTATGAAATTTAAACAATGTCAGTAGCTCGAGAAGAAACTCGACACCTATAGTGTGTAAAGTTTCATTTCCCTATATTTTACCAGTCCTATGAAAAATGTACCTAATGTCACCGAATGTCGACATTAATTGGCGAACCTTATTAATTTGGTGGCCCTGAAAAGGGCTGTTTAAGCCGTAGTCGTCGTGGCGGTCGAGGAGCTGGGCGACACGGCGTGTCGTCGTCCAGCGGAGACATTATCTTCTTCCCTCGCAGTAGTGCGTCGATGGCGCTTCGTCGGGTCCGGTGAGCGTAAGGCTCGGTCGAGGGACCGCTGTGGGTATCGCTCGCGTCAGCGGGCGATGACGGTCCGGTCGACGGCTTACGGTGACGGGTCGGCGAGCGGAAGCAGCATCTTCTCTCTTGCGGGGTCGTCGATTAGTTCTCGCTGGAGTCCGGCAGCCGTGTGCCGTGGTGGACGTCTTGTCTGCTGTCTGGTTCGAAGTGAAGGTCTCGGTGTCTTGATTGGAATTGAATCGGCCGGCTCAGTGCAGCGCTCTTTATATAGCTGCCGAGAGCGCTGTTGTAGAGAGCGGCGACTGGCTTGTCCTTGATGACAAAGGCCTTTACGGTGGGGAGCCGAAAGCTTTGTCGCTATGCCGTCAAAGCATAGCGACAAAGCCAAAACAAATAGTTCTCCCGTCAAAGGCCGGGAGAACTATTGAAGCCGGCAACACAGTAAATGAAAAAATGCCGGCCGCGTTGGCGATGTTGGTAACGTGCTCGCCTCTCATCACGCGGTCTTGGGTTCGAATCCCACTCGGGCATGGCATTTTTTCATACGTTACAAAAATTCATTTCATCCTTCACCGTCTGCATTAGCAGCAATTTGCAAAACAGTCGGACGTTAAACAAAAAAAAAAAAAAAACACAGTAAATGATTAATTAGAAGGGGTGGCGGTGACACTAAAAACAGCAAATTTAACATTGGTGGGATACAAAGTACAGTCTCCCCTTAAAGACGAATTCAGTCCCACGTTTAATTTTGCCGATTTGTAGTGCCGTTCTACGTCCGGTATACCCGACTTGTAGTGAAAAACGATACACTTGTAAGGAAGTTTATGATACAGTGTTTTAAACTCATCGTCCTATTATAACACAGGCAGTTCAAAAAATGAAAGGATAGCCGGAGAGGAAGGTAGGCCTCGTTTTAATGAAGAACCGCCAAATTTGAATGTTGCGCAGTCAGAGGAAACTGATCTCTGAAAACGTGAAAACACGGAATTAAAAGAAGAAAACAAGTTACTTATAGAAAAACTTCAGACCGCAAACGAAGAATTATTAAAATTAAAATCAATTTCCCATGTAAACATACCTAAACCACTATGTTTGTAAAACAATGCAAAAATCCTACCACCACTATGCACCGGCCGAGTTGTTGGCGACCAGCTACGTCACTTATAACTAGTCCTCGGATCGATATGCACTTTTTTGACCCAAAATATGCCAAAAAAAAGAGAAAATATGCACCAAAAAATTTGAAATATGCAAAAATAAAAACAAGTTATTTTTAATAATTTTGTTTAATTGATTTAACTTTGAAATACATTATAAATGTATTTATGCTAATCTAATCATAATTTAACCACTGTAACCGTAATCATCACATCTTAAAAAATTGAAGTTTTTTTAAATAAATAAATTATGTTAATTGCACAAAATAATCAAATTTTTTTCCAAATTTTCCACTTTGTAGCTCCGTCTTTGTCAGACAGGACGTTGTTCATTGCTGAAAAGGAGCGTTCAACATCACATGAAACAATTTGTAGGAATTTCAGAGCTGAAATTGCTAGGGGTCTTTCATTTGAACCACTGAGCTATTGCTCAGAAAACTTCCATTTATTTCCTTCACTTTTTCATGGTGTTCAGCAAAGAATTGACTGCAGATATCCAAGTACCCCATCTTGTAATTTTAAGTTGAGGTGGGAGAGGAACGTTAAGATAAGCATTCTTGAATGCCCTTATTCTGCTCGGTGCCTTCACAAATAATTTTGTTTTTTTTTACAAGCCTTCTGGAAATTTGTCTAAAATATGCTTAAAATATGCAAAAAATACCACAAATATGCAAAAGGGTCCAAAATATGCACAAATATTCAAAATAAAATTTGGGTTTTAAGGTCGCAAATCATTGAAAAACACTCAAAACGGATTATAAACTTATTTTAGAACTTAAGAAAAAGATATGCTAAAAATGCAAAATGCGAGCACTACTTATAACTCACAGCAGCTGCGCGTGATCGCTACAGTCTAGTATTACTAACCATGGTAATATCTTTTTAACCGTTGTATGTAAAAACAATCACAATACATCAAATTAAAGCTTACTTTATTGTTGGTTACAGGATTACATTAACGTATAATACTTTGTAGCCCTATACATTTTAAAGTGCGCGTGAACAAAGTTATAGTACCTTGAAGTTAGGTAGGCCTATACTGGAAAAGTGGTTAAAAACAGGGTACTTCTTATGCGTAATTAGTAATTGTATTTAACCCTTTATAGGTATACTTACCACTGGCAATAAGATCGATTTTATTTAAGAATAAGCTATGCTGTTGAACCGTATTAGTGTTTTATAGTTTTATAGATGTTTTCTGGTAAGTAGGCTATCCACATTTTGAAATTAGCGTCCAGCGACAATTTGCTTCGTGAGTTGCACGATTGCGGTAAGGATTCATTACAGCGTATGCTACCATGTTGTTTTGTTGTTACTTTTGTACAGTGATTAGAAAATTGGAGTATTTTACGGAGAAACATGCATTCACGCTAATAAAAAGTTAATATAAGCTATTCTACAATTTTTTTGATTATGTAGTGCCACAAGTTGTTTTAATCAGAATTTTTACCGCTAAAAATTATGTGATTCCCATTTCAATAAATGTTCCTCGGTAACTGTACTTACCAGGGATTAACATCAACAAAAAATATATATCTTACTCTTCTGGCACTAGAAATACATTATTCAAGTCCCTATAAAGCAAAATTTAACATTTTACAACATACGAGGGGGTACCCAAAAGTATCCGGAATAGCTCTGCTGTGGGCGGAGCTTGTGCAGTACAAATTCCCGCCACTAGGCTGCTTGTAGCGCTACTCATTGCCAGTTCAATGCCATTTTGTTCGTTGATCTAGCTTGTTCTGTTCTCGTGCAGTGATTGTTCTCGCTAGTGCTGTTTTGTGCTCGTGTCGTTTTTCATGATGGCAAGTTTTAATGAGCAACGTGCGGCTGTGAAATTTTGCTTCTTGCTCGGTAAAAACGCCGCGGAAACAGTTGTAATGTTGAACACAGCTTACAAAGACGACGCTATTGGAAAAACCCAAGTGTACGAGTGGTTTTTGCGCTTTAAAAATGGCGACATGTCGATTGAGAACAAACCTCGTTCTGGACGACCGTCGACTTCCCGAACAGACGAAAATGTTGTGAAAGTCAAAGAAATTGTACGAACAGACCGACGACAGACCATTGACTTTTTATCTTTAAGTGTTAAGAAGACTACGAAACAGCATTCGTCGTAAAAGACCTAATTTGTGGCAGACAGGGGACTGGTTTTTCCACCACGACAACGCGCCTGCACACACGGCAATCTCGGTTACCCAGTTTTTGGCGAAAAACGACATGGTTTTGCTACCACACGCACCGTACTCACCCGATCTGGCTCCGTGTGATTTTTGCTTGTTCCCACGCATGAAAAGGGGCATGAAAGGTCTCCGATTTAACAACGTTGATGATGTCAAGAAAAAAACGACGGATGAGCTGGCAGCCATCACTGAAGAGGAGTACAAAAAATGTTTTGAACAGTGGAAGCACCGGTGGGACAAATGTATTAGTTGTAATGGAGAGTATTTTGAAGGGGATAAGGTTCTTTTGTAAAAAAATTAAAAATAAATAGTTTTAAAAAATAATTCCGGTTTCTTTTGGGTACCCCCTCGTATAGCTATATTTTTCACTGTAGTACTGCCCTATAAAGGGTTAATACACTTTTAATTTTCGAAAATGTTATGTATAGTTAAATTTAAGGGAGGTAGTTAAGGTTAAATTTTGTTTTTCTTTTTTCTCTAAAATAATGCAAAGTAAATTTTTAGAAGTTTTTTGTCATTTTTTTTTAAATTTATTTATTTAACGTCGCATCAACTACAACGGTCATTAGCGACGACGTTGGGGTGTAACTTCTGTACAATGGAGGATGAAATGATTATTTGTAACGTATGAAAATATGCCGTGACCGAGTGGGATTCGAACCCAGGACCGCATGATGAGAAGCGAGCACGTTACCAACTGCGCCAATGCGGCCGGCTTTGTCATATTTTATTAATGCTTTTTTTAATTACAATGATCAAATAACACTAAAAAACACGTTACTACAAAATAAAAAAATTAAAATTAAAACTTAAGATAACAAAACTAAAATATTAATAAATGATAACACAAAAATCAGAAAAGTTATGAAAAAGCATTTGTCATATTTTATTAATGCTTTTTCATAACTTTGCTGATGTTTGAGTTATCATTTATTAATA
Organism: Catonia carolina; assembly: GCA_035578175.1. Lineage (NCBI taxonomy): Eukaryota > Metazoa > Arthropoda > Insecta > Hemiptera > Achilidae > Catonia > Catonia carolina. The sequence goes on from JAQMRL010000004.1 coordinate 11,468,267, forward strand.
TTTTAGTTTTGTTATCATAAGTTTTAATTATTATTTACATTTGTATTCTTTTTTTTATTTTTTATTTTTTGTACTAAAGTGTTTTTTTAGTGTTATTTGATAATTTTCTCTGTTGTGTGACTTATTTTTTTATGTAACAAGTGATGTATTGGTATTAACTGATATTTCTTTTTGTTTCTTTTATCAGTGCTATTATTGTTGTATTATAATTTTATTTTTGTGCTACGTATTTTTTGTAATTAGAGTAATCATTCTCCAAGCACGGGCTTTGCTCTTTTGGTGGAGTAATGAAGGAAGTAATAATAATAATAATAATAATAATAATAATAATAATATCCTGTAACCAACAATGAAACAAGCTTTAATTTGATCTATCGTAATTGTTTTTACCTACAACGGTTTAAAAGATATTGCTGTTTAAAGACAGGTGTATTATTTCGTGAATCCGATTCTAGTCAACAGGAAAATAGCGTATTGGGAACGAACAACTAGCATTTAGTTTAATAAAAGCGCTAGTAATCACTAGCGTGCTAGTGACTTTGAACATGTTTGATTTTACTGGCGCTAGTAGAGCAGAAATGGTCACGTGATTGACTAGCGCTAGTAAACTAGCTCGGTGTGTATGTTTGGAAACGTTGCTAGTTGCTAGTAAGCTGTACACAACTCAACTCATGTCTTAAGAGCACTGGCATTAATTGACAGGCTGACTGCCACGCTAAAATATTAGTAGACCTACTATCCAAGACCGCTACGTCTAAATAATCAAAAACTTCCACCAGCGTTAAAAAAAATAAATCCTGTAAAACTAAAGTTTTCAACCCTAAATACATATTTATTGTTATATATAATTAATTTACATTCAGTTTTAATTTAAAAAATCTGGTGTGAAACACTCACACAACATTCTCTTGCCAATGCAAATAATTAACAATAAACCTAACATTATTAATAAAATATTAGAAATAAACAAAACACTAACCTCAAAAACATAACCTTATTTTAATCATGAGTGAATGACGCAAAATGAAAATCGAACTCAGTTTGGCTTAAAAAACGGAAAATCACACTTTCACACTAAACTAGGCTCTGTAGAGAAAAATGCTTTAAATAAAAGTTGTATATCTTTTAATTTCCTATAAATTTAATTATGTACACTTTTGTCGTAAAATGCATACTAAGGCCGAAATCTTAAAAAAATCGATTTTTCACACGTTTTCGTGAGAAAGAAACAGAAAATCGCTAATTACCGCTAAACTAAGCGTTATACAAAATAATGTTTCAAATAAAAGTTGTAGAATTTTAAATTCTCTACAACTTTTATTATATAACGTTTTGCGCTAAAATGCATATTAAAGCCGCAATCTTAAAAATAAAATGTTTTTACGTGAAAACAGCCTTACCCAGAATTTCAGCAAACATGACGCCTACCCTATCTTGTAGAGAATAAAAAGTTTAGTAAATGAGGCGATTTTTAAAAAAATCGTAGGACCAGTTTTTGTGAAAATCGCAAAAAAAGTGAAAAATTACACGAATAAACTACTACTTCCGGTTGACCGATTTTGATGAAAGTGTTCGTGTCGGGTCCGGTAGTGGTATGTAACTTAAGTTTCAAGTTCGTACGATGTTCCGTTCTTGAGATAATCTGTTCACACACACACATACACACACACACACACACACACAGACCAATCGCTAAAAACATGTTTTTTGGGTTCAGGGGGTCCGAAAACGTATAGATCCGGTGAAAACTCGATTTCGAAAAATCGACATGAAATGTTTTACAGTTCCACAAAATAAATCACAAAAAATAAATATACGTTTTGGTTCTTTTCAAAAATTATAGCCTCTAATCACATTTTACTTTACAGTATTTACAAAAGATGAACTGAATTAGGCCAAGCTCACATTTTTTAAAATTTTGAAACATGGTTTTCAAAAAACAACAGTCAAGAATCTTATTGGTGAAAACTTATTAATAGTAAAAACATAAGTTCGTCACTGAATGTTTTTAAAGATTGTTAACAAAATAATTTTAATAATAAATGATACGCAAATTCTAAAAACATGGGTAAAAAGTTTGTAATTTTATCTTTTTATGCATATATTATAAGTCAACCTTATGTACAACTTTGTCAGCTGTCAAACTTCGTAAACAGTGGTCTGCAACGAGACGCAAATTCATGTCTCGCAGTTTCCGTGGCAAAGTTATGCGAGACAGAGATTTATGTCTCATAGCAGTGGTGGATTTCATACTGAGACATATTTTACTTTCTCTTGCCTATATGAATATATAGGAAGGAAAGTATTGTTTTCATGTCGATTTTTCGAAATCGAGTTTTCACCGGATCTATACGTTTTCAGACCCCCTGAACCCAAAAAACATGTTTTTAGCGATTGGTCTGTGTGTGAACAGAATATCTCAAGAACGGAACATCGTACGAACTTGAAACTTAAGTTACATACCACTACCGGACCCGACACGAACATTTTCATCAAAATCGGTCAACCGGAAGTAGTAGTTTATTCGTGTAATTTTTCACTTTTTTGCGATTTTCTCAAAAACTGGTCCAACGATTTTTTTTAAAATCGCCTGGTTTACTCAATTTTTTATTCTCTACAAGATAGGGTAGGCGCCATGTTTGCTGAAATTCTGCGTGAGGCTGTTTTTACGTAAAAACATTTTCTTTTTAAGATTGCGGCTTTAATATGCATTTTAGCGCAAAACGTTATATAATAAAAGTTGTAGAGAATGTAAAATCCTACAACTTTTATTTCAAACATTGTTTTGTATAACGCTTAGTTTAGCGGTAATTAGCAATTTTCTGTTTTTTCCTCACGAAAACGTGTGAAAAATCGATTTTTTTAAGATTTCGGCCTTAGAATGCATATTACGACAAAAGTGTATATAATAAAATTTATAGGAAATTAAGAGATCTACAACTTTTATTTAAAGCATTTTTTTCTACAGTGCCTAGTTTAGTGTGAATGAGCGATTTTCCGTATTTTTAAGCTAAACTGAGGTCGATTTTAATTTTGTGTATTTCACTGATGTTTTTTGAGGTTAGTTTGTGTGTTTATTTCTAATGTTTTATTACTAATGTTAGGATTATTGTTTATTATTTGCATAGGCAAGAGAAAGTTGTGTGAGTGTTTCACACCAGATTTTTATTAATGTGTCTCAAGGCAGTCAACCTGTTAACTAGATCCGTGGGAACCGTCACCAACGCGCTAGTAAATTAGCATCGTGGAAATAAGGCTTAATTGTGGATTTTAATTTTTGAAAAATTTCCAAACCCTTGCCGGAAATTGAACCCGGGACCTCTGCATATTAGGCTAACCACTACACTACGGAGGCGGTCTTGAATGAAATTTATTTAAATTAAACTAAAAACCAAAACGGATTATTAGTAGGCCTATGATACTACTTAGACTAAAACGTTTTTTATTTAAATTTATTTATTTAACGTCGCATCAACTACAACGGTCATTAGCGACGACGTTGGGGTGTAACTACTGTACAATGAAGGATGAAATGATTTTTTGTAACGTATGAAAATATGCCGTGCCTGAGTGGGATTCGAACCCAGGACCGCATGATGAGATGTGAGCACGTTACCAACTGCGCCAATGCGGCCGGCGCAGTTAAACATTACTAACTAAAACGTTATTAACCATTAAACCAATACAAGTTGAAACAGAAAATAATTTCGAAGAAAGAAAATAAACTAAAATTACATCGTTATGTTTACAGATGAACATGTAAATAAACAATGAGTGAAAGAATTTCAGAAATCCTTTTCATCTACAATACGGTGTAGAAACATTAGGAAATGTTTTTTATTACGGTTGTTTGACCTTTCATAATCCAAATACTTCATTTTCAGACATGTTCTGTGTCTCGTCCTACAGTCCAATGTTCGTTGTCCAGTTTCGTACGCGTGCGGATTCGCACGATCCATTTTTGTGTGGCGCGGTTTCGTCCGAATAGGTTTTCTACTTGAGGAAATTTCTTATATATTCAACGTTATAATTTAATGAGTAGGTAGTCTTGTAGTCAACGGTGCAATTTTTGTAAATAAAAGAAGATACCGGTACAAACCGCTCGTAATATAAACTGACTGAATTTAATTTATTTTAACAAAAAAGTCTAGACAATATCGAGAGCGGCTTTCCAGCCTTGTCATATTAAGTCTTCATTTTCCTTAATTTTATATTGTTTTTCTAGATAAATTTTAATCTAGACGTACTGTATTGTCCTAAACTATTAATGCATTTAGTTTAATCGCCGTCAGTTTGATATGCAGCTCGTATTATAAATTCGTTCGTTACATTTTATTGATTTCATTTTCCTTTTTCTAGGAGACTACCGAAATTTAGCCTTTGAAATTCGTTTTGTATTATTTTTTTAAAATTTAAAGTCGCATCAACAGCGTGGTCATTAGCGACTACAGTGGGTTTTGGAACGGTGGGTTGTGACTTTTTATAATTTCCAGACCCTAGCCGGGAATCGAACCCGGGACTTCCGCGTTCTGTTTTTAATTAGTAATAATAATAATAATAATATTTATTTATTCCACTTTATACAAATGCAAAATTACAGAGTGATTCAATAAGATGGAAACAATTTCAATAAGCTGTATTTCCTGAACTACATGTTATATTTTAATTCTGTAAATTACATTTGAAAGAGAAAGTTTTAAATTTTAATTTACATACATGAAAGTTAATAGACGTTCAATGTGTCCTCCTCTATATTTTTTTACCTATATTTTTTAACAACAATACTAACCAACCCGTCAGTGTTCACAGCAGACATTCACCTGTACATGACCAACATTAAAATCAGTTATTATTGAGTCGTTATAATTGAGTCGTTTTGATGAACTTTTCTGTTATCCCCCCCCCCCCGCCAGCATAATTTTTCACATATTGTAGATATTTCGTATGTAGGTATTCTTACAGTATTTTTAACGCTAAAAACGGGGAAAATATTTTAAAATATATCAATATTTTTCAAGTTAACGCTAAAGTGTTTTCCTTTTTCAGGTTAACGTTAATTTATTGATAATCATTAAATTATTTAATTTAATTATATTAAATTAATTTAATGATCATTTATTTAATGATTTCATGCACTCAATGAATTTATATTTCATTATTACATGCAGTAACAATATTGAGAAAAAGCAATCTATTTACCCTACCTATTTTTAACCTTAACTTGAAGAATATTGGTGTAGGATTTTAAAAAATATTTTTCCCGTTTTTACCATTAAAAATACTGTAAGGTTGCATACGAAATATTCACAAAATGTGAAAAATTATGCTGTGGGGGGGGGGGAATAACAGAAAAGACCCGATGAACTTTTATTATTTGAAATACATTCGAAGTACAAACTGATGATCGCAGTCTACTGTGCCAGCCTTTTACGCAGTTTGTTATACAATATAGTTGATTAAAGCAGTTTCATTAGGAAACGAAATAAATAATTTTAAGTTGAGATCAAACACCCTTAACGTTCACCTGTTTGCCCACTAATATACACGTTGCATGATAATGTTTTTGAATACGATCCTTATACAGTGTTGCCAGGTTTCTTCAATTTTTCAAATTATATTCCTTCATTTCAAATTTAAGTTAAAATCGGACGAATCCGCACGGGTTTGATCCTTCGGTCTGAGAATCTGACGAAACCGCGCGATAAGTTACGGGTGTTTCAAAAAGGACGCACTTCGAAGTTTGAGAACGCTAATTTATTACATTAAGTAATTACAAATTATACGGTATGAAATTATTACCTTTATAACATTCAGATTACCTTTAAAACTTCACAATAAATGTTCAAAATGACTTCCTCCGCGTGTAATGCAAGTTCGGACACGTTTCATAACATTTGCAGCCACTTTTCGTAGTGTTTGCTCATTAATGTTTGTAATCTCACTTTCAATATTAGCCGTCAATTCTTCAATTGTATGAGGATTGTTTTTAAAAACCTTACTCTTTAAATTCCCCCAAAGAAAAAAATCCGCAGGAGTAAGATCTGGGGATCTTGGTGGCCACAATCCTTTTGATATCACACGATGGCCAAAAAATTCTCGTAACATATTCAGTGTTTCAGTAGAAGTATGGCACGTTGCGTTATCCTGCTGAAACCAACAATCTCGATCGTTTAATTCTAACAACGCTATAAATTGTTCAATTAAGTCGCGGTACACCACACCATCTACAGATGTGTCAAAAAACAAAGACCCAACAATACGACGCCGGGAGATCGCGCACCAAACACCAATTTTACGTGCGTGTAGTGGACGTTCATGAAATGTGTGAGGATTATGAGCGCTCCATATTCGGCAGTTTTTGCTGTTGATGTAACCATCCAAGTGGAGCCATGGTTCGTCACTGAAATAAACACGATCCAATATTTCAACACCGTTGTAATTAACAAGAGAACGTATCCAACGACAATATTGTATACGTTTCCCATGGTCAACTTCTTTCAGTTCATGAACGACACCGATGCGGTAAGGATGCAGATTTAATTTTTTTGTAGCCCTTAAAGCGGAAGATAGTGATAATCCAGCTTGTGAAGATAACTTTCTAAATGATTTGCCGGGTGAGGTAGTCAAACGTTGTTTCACATCGTCCAAAACTTGTTCTGTTAACACTGATGGTCGACCTGTGCTTTTCCGATCCTGTACACTGCCAGTCTCACGGAATTCATTAATCAGACGCGATATTGTGGTGTTATTAGGTACTTCAGAATCGGGAAATTTTAACTGGAACTCGTCTTTCACTCGTTCGTAAGATTTATATGCGCAATAACTTTCGATAATAAAAACACGTTCATCCTTTGAAAAAACCATGTTTGAACTTATACAGACACTACAGACACAAATGAATACTGGGTTAGCACTAGTACATATCAGTAATACACAATGGGTCAACAATGTGTACGGTAGTGCCAACTGTTATTTGGGGGAAAAATATTCCTTATGCAGAAAATATTAACTCTTAAACTTAGAAGTGCGTCCTTTTTGAAACACCCGTTACTTTCGGACGAGAATGCGCCGGACGGATCCGCACGACTCTCAGTGTAGGTACGTACATACAGGGCAACGTTAAAATTCAATTCAATGTGGCACATTCCACATTTTTTAATACTTCATATTAATGGGCCACTCCAGATAAATGCCGTTAAGACATTTTTTTTTAATCCCTAATGTGTTTAAATGCCCATAACAGGCAGGTGGAGTGTTTAATTATTTGCACTCGATCTGCTAGTTTCAGGGATAAAAAAAATAGATCTGTTTCTTATGACATCGTCAACCAATTATATGACTGAAGAATTTAACAACAGAAGAGGTAGAGGTGTAAAATATACTAGTCAGAGTTATCTCTTCTGAGAGTAATCAATTTCATTATATAGGCCTAGCCAGACCTTGTGGTGAATTAAGTGAAGGTGTCATTTGTAGGGTGGAGAGTAAATGCTTTTCACAGTGCCGGGCATAGTGATAGACTACTTTTTTACTTAGTGAGGAAGGCAATGGTAAACCACTTCATTCCTTGTTTTACTTAGTAATGCCTTACTTTACTTAGAAGTTCAAACTGGCCTTTCGGTGATGACCTAAACACAACACATCGTGTTGTATTAACGAAAATTGTATTTTTTCTGAAAGGCTGGTTTGAACTTCTAGAGCTCTACTAGGTAAAATTAGGAGTGAAGTAGTTTACCTATGCCTTCCTCACTGAGTTGAAAGAGTACGTTTATCACCATGCATGGCTTTCTAAAAAGCCTTTACTTTCCACCCTGCAAATGACAATACTTCATTCACCACAGGGTCTGGCTGTATAATGAAATTCATTACTCTCAGAGGAGATAACTCTTGACTAGTTTCTTGTACACCTCTACCTTTTCTGTTCTTAAATGTTTCAGTCATATAATTGCCTAATCATGTGATAAGAAACGGTACTATGTATTGTAACCCTGGAACTTCCACATTGAGTGAAAATAATATAACAATCCACCTGATAGTTACGGGCAAATGGTTTTCTGAGCCAAGCAATCGCCAAAGAGAGTTCAGTTGATAAAAAGCTGGAGAGACTTAACACGGATACTAGGTTGTAAAAATTTAACACAGTTTTAAAACAAAGGATTTTTTTTAAGAACGGTGAACGTGTTCAGTTGTGTAGTGGTGTGTTATTTTGCTGCACTATAACCTAACGAAACGGGCACTAATATAAAAGTTGTGATCAAAGGAAAACAATGGCATGGAAATTGACAGAGGGTGAATTAAGTTACATGCATTCTGTTGTGTAACCTAATGTAACAACAGGTACACACTACATTGAACTACCACCACACCGACAGAAATTCAACTCAAATAGGTTTGGTTCATTGACCGAGTCTAACCTGCTCTACGTTGATACCATTGATTAGTTTTACTACTACTATTATTATTATTACTCCACAGTACTTACCTATTATTCTCTTCTCACCCTCTTAGTTAAGGGTGGAAATTAAAATTGTCTCCTATTATACTAGATGTACAAGTGACCCTAAAAATAATGTTCACACCATGTATGTTGTGACGTTTGTTTCGGGTTACTTCACGATTTTGATGTTTCTAAATTGAGTTGTTGTTTAGGTCATCAGCGGAAATGCTGGTTTTAACTTCTAGAGGCTTTACTAAGTAAAACGAAGAGTGAGGTGGTTTAGTAATGTCTTCCTCACCGAGTGGAAAAATATGCTTATCAGCATGTCAAACCCTCCGAAAACCATCTACTTGTCACCTTGCAAATGATACCTTTACTTCATTCACCACAGGGTCTGGCTGTATAATGAAATTTATTACTCTCAAAGAATGCAACTCTGACTAGCGTCTTTTACACCTCTATTTCTTCTGTTCTTAAATGCTTAAACCATATAATTTGCTGACCATGTGATATGAAACGGAAATATTTTTTGTAGCCCTGGGACTTGCAGATCGACTGCAAATGACTTAACACCCCACCTGCAAATGGGGTGATGGGCAAATTTCTTAGAAACAAAACTTTTTAAATTTATAACCAATTTGTTCATAAATTATTTTTGTTACGGGTAGCGAATAACAGTTAGACATTACACTACTTAACTTAATAACTACTAATTTACTACTTCACTTAACGGGATAACTACTTAACTTACTAACAAACTAAATGCAATTTTAAAAGTTTTATATATTTAAATTTATGCACGTAACAAGCAGGTAATGTGTTACATTATTTCCTCTTGATCTACTAGTTTCAGGGTTACAAAAAATAGTTCTATTTCTTGTCACATGGTCAGCCCATTTTAAGACTGAAGCATTTAAGAACAGAAGAAATAGTGGTGTAAAAGACACTTGTCACAGTTATCTTCTTTGAGATTAATGAATTTCATTTTACAGGTAGACCCTGTGGTGAATGAAGTGAAAGTGTCATTTACAGGGTGGAAAGTATATGCTCCTCAGAGGGCCTGGCATGCTGATAAGTATACTCGGTGAGGAAGGCAAAGGTAAACCACCTTACTCCTCGTTTTATTTAGTAAAGCCGCAAGAGGTTCAAACCTTAACTTAATAAAAGACTAAATTTAATTTAAAAGTTTTAGAAATTTAACCAAGTCTAACTAAAATTTAAAAAATCCGGTGTAAAACACTCACACGACTGTCTCTTGCTAATTTTAATAATGACCAATAGGACCTTTGTTGTTTTTATCTTTTATGTTTTGCATGTGATCACTTTAGTCAACCATAAGAAGAGTCTTTTAGCCTCCTTTTTTCCCTATATTTCTTCATCCTTTCAGATCTTGCCCGTCTTTCTCCGTCTGTTATCACCCTTCCTATACGCTTGTTGTCTATTTTTCTATTGTAACATAGTTTAATTGTTTTTCAGTTCCTTAATTTTGCCTGTTTTCCCTTGTAAATCTTTTATTGTTGTTGTTTAGGTTGTTTAGGTCATCAGCCAAAAGGCTGGTTTGAACCTGTAGAGGTTTTACTAAGTAAAATCTAGGAGTGAGGTGGTTTACCATTGCCTTCCTCACTGAGTGAAAAAGTACGCTTATCAGCATGCCGAGCCCTCTGAAAAGCACATATTTTCCACTCTGCAAATGACACCTTCACTTCACTCACCACAGGGTCTGGCTGTATAATGAAATTCATTGCTTTCAGAGGAGATAACTCTGATTAGTGTCTTAAGTGATTCAGTCATTTAATTGGCTGACCATGTGATAAGAAACAGAACTATTTATTTTAGCCCTGCAACAAACAGATTGAGTGTAAATAATTTGCCTCTCCTCCTGTCTGTTATGGGCAACTTTTATTGTTATTCCAATTTTTTTTCCAAATCTTCTTTAAGGGGACACGAGAGTCCTATACTTTACCCTACTTACTTAAGGAACATTTTCTAAGCTTGTACTGCTTAGAACATTATGATTTTTTCCTTACAGCATTATTATGCTTTTATATACATATTGAATGTAACAGTTTTGTAATATTTTTATTTTTGACGAAGATAAAAAAAATTAAATTCGGCTTACCTTCAGACCTATGAAATTTTGAAATATTTATAGCTGTAAAATAATTTAGAAAATTTCACATTTTATTCGTATAAACGGTGCATCCTTATGAAGGTTAACTAACCTGAAATTTTCAACAAAATTGGTTCAGTGGTTTTTAAAGAAATGTTCCTTATGTGCTAAAAAATGAATTTTTCGGAACTGACAAAAAACTGAAAAATTCAACTTACATTATGCATCCCAACTTCATAGTCACTAAAACTCTCTTAGCAAACTTGCTTCGTACAGTATTGTAACAAGATCGAAGAACAGACGAGATTGTTCACGAATGTTCCAGAATTCCATTCATAAAAATAGTTAAGAAATAATAAAAATAACAGTACACAATAAGATCAGTTTTGTAAATGACAGTTGTAACCATAAAAGTGTGTCTATTCATTCATAAGGGTTGTAATAACTATCATAAAGTTTAGGTATTGTGTACAGCTATTATGAGGGAGGCAGGTTGTTTACGTTTTCTATTTACAAAAGACCTTTTGTTGACCTATTAACAATGGATTTTTCTAGCATTCATAAATAAAGAGTTATTTTTGTACTTGAGTAGATTTCTCTACTTTGTTCTGGAACGATCTTTGTGAATGATTATAAAAGGGGGCCCCAAAGCGCGGTCCAGTCAGTATTCGTGTGATCTTTACCGAACGATTATCGCGGTGCGTCTACAGGTTACGCATCCGAGCAACGATTGTTATACCGGCTCTTTGTTGTGTGTGTATTGTGTAAAGTCTTTTTGTGAGTGTATTGTAAAGTTAAGATCAGTTTGTGAAATCAGTTTCTGTGTTTTGTATGTTTGTGTAATCTATAAAAGTGATTGTAAGTTATTTATTGTTTATTATCTCTTTTAAGTGAATTATTAAATCATTTAAATTATTGTAATATTTAATTGTAATTAGTTTAATCATTTATTTTGTAATCTTTTAGTCTAATAAATATTTGTAATTTGTAAACTTAAGTGTATTAATTATTTAATAACCTAGATCCCGAAACGGACCTTAGCAATAAGTGTCACAGTATGAAGCGAGCGGTTGAGGAGGCTGTGCTTTAAAATTATGACAACGGAAATAGAAATTTATCTGCAGGTTTGGACGGAACCTGGCAAAAAGGGACATCAGTCACTGAATGGAGTAGTGTCAGCCACTAGTATTGAAACAGGCAAGGTCCTACATAGCCTATATGGCCATACTCACAAATTTCTGTGACTGTCTTGATAACTACACATATCAGAGTGCGTAGTTCTAAACGATTCAAAACAAAAATCATCACGCTAGGTTAGTTCTAACCAAAGTTACAGCAAAAAATCTACTTAATGTCTCAAATAATTGAGAAAAGTCTATTTGCAGCACACAAAAAAAAATTGAAAGTTATGTCGTACAACATAAATAAATATATAAAATTAATCACAAAATTTTGAAATATAAAATTTAAAAAACCAAAAAAGTCAAAAAATAAAATTTTCGGACTCCGATTCCCCTTAATTTCTGTGATCCACTTAATGTTACTTTTACTCTTCAAGAGTTTTTCTATAAATAATTCGTCTTGACAATCTGTTTCGAGGCGTTCGTTCTAATGACCTTTTTTGTTAATCATGAATGATTTTCTTTAGTTAGGCCTACATTGGCAAGAGAAAATCTTATGTGTTTCGCAGTAGATTTGTTTTTTACTTTCTCTTGCATATATGAATATATAGGAAGGAAAGTATTGTTTTCATGTCGATTTTTCGAAATCGAGTTTTCACCGGATCTATAAGTTTTCAGACCCCCTGAACCCAAAGAACATTTTTTTAGCGATTGGTCTGTGTGTGTGTGTGTGTGTGTGTGTGTGTGTGTGTGCGCGCGCGCGCGTGTGCGTGGTTGTGTGCGTGCGTGTGTGTGTGTACAAAATATCTCAAGAACGGAACATCGTACGAACTTGAAACTTGAAACTTAAGTTACATACCCTTACATACACCCGACACGAACATTTTCATCAAAATCGGTCAACCGGAAGTAGTAGTTTATTCGTGTAATTTTTCACTTTTTTGCGATTTTCTCAAAAACTGGTCCTACGATTTTTTTTTAAAACCGCCTGATTTACTAACTTTTTTATGCTCTACAAGATAGGGTAGGCGCCATGTTGGCTGAAATTCTTGGTGAGGCTGTTTTCACGTAAAAAGTGTTTTATTTTAATTACGGCTTTAATATGTATTATAGCACAAAAATTTATATTATAATAAAAATCTGGTGTGAAATACTCACACAACTTTCTCTTGCCAATGCAAATAATTAACAATAAACCTAACATTAGTATTAAAACATTAGAAATGAACAAAAACTAACCTCAAAAACATAACCTTATTTTAATCATGAGTGAATGACGCAAAATGACAATCGAACTCAGTTTGGCTTAAAAATACGGAAAATCACGCTTTCACGCTAAACTAGGCTCTGTAGAGAAAAATGCTCTAAACAAAAGTTGTAGATCTTTTAATTTTCTATAAATTTAATTATATACACTTTTGTCGTAAAATGCATACTAAGACCGAAATGTTAAAAAAATCGATTTTTCTCACGTTTTCGTGAGAAAAAAAACAGAAAATCGCAAATTACCGCTAAACTAAGCGTTATACAAAAAAATGTTTGAAACAGAAGTTGTAGGTTTTTAAATTCTCTACAACTTTTATTATATAAGTTTTTGCGCTAAAATTTATATTAAAGCCGTAATCTTAAAAAAAACAACGTTTTTACGTGAAAACAGCCTCACCGAGAATTTCAGCAAACATGGCGCCTACCCTTTCTTGTAGAGAATAAAAAATTGAGTAAACAAGGCGATTTTAAAAAAAATCGTAGGACCAGTTTTTGAGAAAATCGCAAAAAAGTGAAAAATTATACGAATAAACTACTACTTCCGGTTGACCGATTTTGATGAAAATGTTCGTGTCGCGTCCGGTAGTGGTATGTAACTTAAGTTTCAAGTTTCAAGTTCGTACGATGTTCCGTTCTTGAGATATTCTGTTCACACACAGACACACAGACCAATCGCTAAAAACATGTTTTTTGGGTTCAGGGGGTCTGAAAACGTATAGATCCGGTGAAAACTCGATTTCGAAAAATCGACATGAAAACAATACTTTCCTTCCTATAAATTCATATAGGCAAGAGAAAGTAAAAAATGTAGAGAATTTAAAATTCTACAACTTTTATTTCAAACATTTTAGGAAGGAAAGTATTGTTTTCATGTCGATTTTTCGAAATCGAGTTTTCACCGGATCTATACGTTTTCAGACCCCCTGATCCCAAAAAACATGTTTTTAGCGATTGGTCTGTGTGTCTGTGTGTGAACAGAATATCTCAAGAACGGAACTTGAAACTTGAAACTTAAGTTACATACCACTACTGGACCCGACACTAACATTTTCATCAAAATCGGTCAACCGGAAGTAGTAGTTTATTCGTGTAATTTTTCACTTTTTTGTGATTTTCTCAAAAACTGGTCCTACGATTTTTTTTAAAATCGCCTGGTTTACTCAATTTTTTATTCTCTACAAGAAAGGGTAGGTGTCATGTGTGCTGAAATGCTTGGTGAGGGTGTTTTCTCGTAAAAACGTTGTTTTTTTTAAGATTACGGCTTTAATATGCATTTTAACGCAAAAATTTATACACTAAAAGATGTAGAGAATTTAAAATCCTACAACTTTTATTTCAAACATTTTTTTGTATAATGCTTAGTTTAGCGGTAATCAGCAATTTTCTGTTTTTTTCTCACGTAAACGTGTAAAAAATCTATTTCTTTAAGATTTCGGTCTTAGTATGCATTTTACGACAAAAGTGTATATAATAAAATATATCGGAAATTGAATTAGGCCTATTTACAACTTTTATTTAGAGCATTGTTTTTGTACAGTGCCTAGTTTATTGTGAAAGAGCGATTTTCCGTATTTTTAAGCCAAACTGAGGTTGATTTTCATTTTGCCTTTCACTCATGATTAAAATAAGGTTATGTTTTTTGAGGTTAGTTTTTTGTTTATTTCTAATGTTTTATTACTAATGTTAGGTCATATTGTTAATTATTTGCATTGGCAAGAGAAAGTTGTGTGAGTGTTTCACACCAGATTTTTTAACTAGTATACCTGATGAACACCGCAAATTGTTTTTTTTTTTTTGGTTCGTTGAATAAATAATGATGAAAAGGAGGAAGTAAAAACAATAGCATTTCCATCTTTTAACATGAGGAACAAGAGGGATCCTTCACTAGGTTAGACAATAGTCTAAGGTAAGGAAACAATGGCGGCCGCCATTTTTATTATGTAAACACTACTCGTTATCATCTTACCATCTTGCTAGACCTAACTAACACAACTTACCCACTTACGCTTCTACTAACCAACTCAAAATTCTATTAGTTCACTTTCTTTTCTTTTCTTTTTTACTGTCTCTTGCTCTATATGAAATATTATTTTTTTTAATTCCTTATTTACAACTGTAAAATTTTTACAACAAGCAAATGAAGGGTGCAGGGGATAAACCAACTAAGTCACAAAACAGGAATTTTGCAGGAGGGCAAAAACAAAGTTTAAAACGATCTGAGAGAAAGAGAAATTTAGAAATTAGATGGCCAGCGCCTATGCCGCTAGCATTGGACTCAGTTGGTTATTCCCCTGATCCGAATGTACTGAGTTGGTTTTTCCCGCAATATTTCAAATGGCTATATCTTGTGATTAAATTAGTTTTTCCCCTGTAGCTTTCAGCACGTGAAAATATTTACCAAAGAGTATCAAATGGCATATTAATCTAAGTTTCGAATTTTTTGGACTAAGTTGCTTTTTCCCCTGTAGACTCTACCCTTCAAATGTAATGATTATGATAATAATGTAAATGACATGATAAGCACGAGAGGGGTAGGGGCTTCTTTGGTGCCTCCCCGAGAATGAAATTTGTGTATCAAATTAGCAGGTCTCTACTCCAGCGTCTTTTAAGGCGTCTTGGGGGATTATCAGGTAAATGGAAGGTAGAAAGTGAAGGCACCAGTGGGTTCTTGTGTTCGTGTAACTTGTCGTGAAAGCGTTTGTATAGGTATTCGATGGAATTTTGTACAAGTGGTGTTTTCAAATCTGTATGTAAGGTTTTGTTTCTAACGTAAAGAGGTGGTTTTGTTATAAGGCGTAATGTTTTTGACTGGAATGCTTGAATTCGTAGCAAGTTAGAGGGTTTGGTTGAACCGTAAATTTGGGACCCACTATGAAATATAGTGTAGAAAAATGATATTTTCGTGTCAATTTTGCTGTCAACAAATAATGACGTTACTGAGCATGCGTATTTCATAAAAATAAGTACACGCTGATTAAAAAGTAACAACAAACTACTTTCAAAAGTATTTAAATACAAAATATTTTTAAAATAATTTGAAAAATGAAATTGTTAGGCCTACATCATATCATAACTGATGTTTTAAGTACTTATAATTCAAAACATAGTTAACTTAATAGGAATACGACATCCATAAAGTCGTGGAACCTAGCGTGCACCCTCTAGTAGCTGGCTTTGGTTTGTTGACAGTAGAAGCAACCTAAGGACGGCTGAACAGTAAATATAGTAATTAAATAGTTAAGTAACAAATAAAAATGATTGCTTTTTATGGGCGATTGTAATATTATTTTCAATAAAATAATCTATAAGATATAATTAGTAATAAGGTAAGAATATTAACTGAAACTCGACACCATTAGATGTCCTTCAACTTGTTATTTTTACGAACAAAGCCTGTTAAAAATTGGCCTATTAACTTTTTATAAAAGAAAACAGTGAAGTTTTCCGGAAAACCTAACTATTGATCGCCGAAGGAGGCCGGAATGCTTAACCTTAACTTTAATTATTAAGTACAGTACTTTATTAGTTATAAAGAATTTTTAAGTTCTATGTTTGACTTAAACGCAACAATTTTACATTAGTTATAAAATGTCTATATTTAGAAAATAAAAGTTTAAAAGTTGTCCACAGACTTTTTAGGTTACAATAAAACCTCGCTTAACCGTAATATAGGGGGCGGATTTATTTTTCTGAACGCAACATTTCGGATAACACGCCAACACATAAGTTATTTTTAGTTTTACTTGCCTTGTATGGATATACCGGGTGATTAAAAACTATACGGGAATCTCTTGGGATCTCATTCTATAGCTAAAAATAAGAAAAAAGTTCATATAAACATATGCCTGAAAACGCTTAGTTAGCGAGTTACGGCTAGCGAAAAATTTCACCTAGAACTCTGTACCCTCGGTGAAGTAAGGCCGTATACAAAATGTTAAAGGTAGTTACAACGATACAAATACGATTGTTTCTTATGTTTTTTAATCTGAAAAATTAAATAAAATTGGTTCCAAAGCTGTAAATGCAATACTTTCAGAGATATCTTACATAAAACACAAGAATTGGTGCAATGAAATAACACATTTTTGTGTTTAACGTAAGATTACTTCCATAAATGGTAAATAAAGGTGTATTTTTTCTTAAATAACTTTGTAGAAAATTTAATTCTGAAAAGATTCATGTGAATTATTCAAGGAAAAATGAATAATAGATATTGAAATTTCGCTTTATTTAAAATCAAAACGGACGCACATCAAACGCACATTCTTAACTGCATAAAATATTAACTAATATTTAAGTTGGGAGTAACAGCTGATAAGGTATACTATAGGAAAGTATTGTTTTCATGTAGATTTTTCGAAATCGAGTTTTCACCGGATGTAAACCTACTTGTTTTCAGGTCCCCTAACCCAAAAAAACTGTTTTTAGCTATGTGTGTGTGCGTGTGTGGGTGTGGGCGCGCGCGTGTTTGGAATAGTGTACGAAGTTGAAACTTAAGTTAGGTTTTGTACCTCTAAGGGACCCGACACAAATATTTTCATCAAAAATCAGTCAACCGGAAGTAGTAGTTTATTCTAGCGGTTTGTCACATTTTTTTAAATTTTATCAAAAACGGCCCCTACAAATTTTTTTAAAAATTGCCTCATTTACTATATTTTTTATGCTCTACGAGACATGGTAAGCACCATGTCTATAGTGGGATGTCGAAATTTTTATGTTTAATTTTTCTAGTTACCTTAAAGGGAATATTCCCTCCAAATTTTATGTTTTTAGTAGCTATTGTGAAAGTAGGAGAATTAGCGATGAGTCAGTGAGTCAGTCAACGAGGACTTGCCTATATATGTATTTATACAAGAGATATGTAATGTGAAGTTCATGAATTATTATGTTCCCATAACAGGCAGGTGGAGTTTTAAATCATTTGCACTCGATCTGCTAGTTCCAGGGCTGTAAAAAGTAGTTGTGTTTCTTATCACATGGTCGGCCAATTATATGACTGAAGCACTTAAGAACAGAAGAAGTAGAAGTGAATTGGCCATTTCAGGAAGCACATAAGTCCAAATACATGGTAGTAACATTTGAGTTGTGTTGTTCCTGAAGTAAAAAAGAGTAAAGTGCTGACTTATGTTGTTTCTGTATGAAATTGCTTTGTTAAATAACCTTAAGAAAATTGTGTTATGCTATAATATTTATTTATTTATTTATTACACAAGTAATTTGAGGAACCGTTTCACTACAATACAAATTTAAATTCTTGACTTTCAAAAAAAAATTGGTTGTCTGAAATATTCACGGTTTTTGTCATTATCAATTTATAGCAGTTTTCTCCTATATATACAGATTTTTGCACAGAAACTTTGTAATTTCTAAATTGTAGGACTTCAGCTTCAAAATATCACCCATTTTATTTCCTAACAAAAAACGGATTTAGGATAAGCCTTATAAACACAAGAATAAACTCTTAGCATTATAATAATGAAGGGAAGCCAGATTTCTATGATTTCTTAGGGAATACTGTGTTTACATCTAATCAATCCGGAAATGTTAAAAAAATGTGCAAAAAAGGTTAAAGTTTAACTTATGGTGTTTCTGAAATGACCGATTCAAGTGTAAAAGACACTTGTCATAGTTATCTCCTCTGAGAGTTATGAATTTCATTATACGTACAGTCAGACCCTGTGGTGAATGAAGTGAAGGTGTCATTTGCAGGGTGGAAAGTAGATGCTTTTCAGAGAGCCTGGCATGTTGATAAGCATACTTTCTCTAATCAGTGACGAAATTAATTCTAAACTACCTTACTCCTTGTTTTACTTAGTTAAAGCCTCTAGAGCAGTGTTTCCCAAACTTTTTTTTCTCGCAGCACACTACAAAAAAAACGGCCAATAGCCGCGGCACACCTATTACTTTATGCCATTGATTAAACTTAAGTACTTGATGTAAACGTACTTATATCATACTTATACATACTTACTTATAGTCATCGGCTAGGCATTATTTTGTTGGACCGTTTAAATTTAATTTAATTTATTTTCCTTGAGTTCCGCGGCTCACTTGGCCGGCCTCGCGGCACACCAGTGTGCCGCGGCACACAGTTTGGGAACCTCTGCTCTAGAGGTTCAAAAAAAAACCGCTAGGTCAGCAAAAAGACTGGTTTTTGCTGATGACCGAAACAACTGCTAAATTTAAATGTATTTATTTTAAATTTTTGTTTTCAGATTATATGAAGACATTTGTCGGGCGTATACTGAATCAGCATGTATAATAGGGCTTGCATATTCTCGATCACAAGGCTAAGGTGATCTACCTTCGACCAAACGCCTTCAAACTACCAGACATATTCACTTCTTTTTATACGTAAGTACTCATAACAAATTGTTCGTTATTATTCTACTTTCTTCCTCTCTGCTTATAATATTAAATGGATTGGCAGCACTGAATTGGTTTGCAGTGGTTTATTCCGTGTAGTTATCTGAAAAATTATTGATTTCAATTGCAAATGGTGTGCTATTTTATACTATAGTATAGCAGAGGGATCACCGACAAGGTTGTTTGCGGCGTAAAATAATAGGCTGGGCTTGGTGCGTAAGTAATAAGCTATTATTTGAATTTTGAAGTGTGCAAGTAAACATAACCTCGACAAGGATTGTCTTGAGCTGGCGGAAAAGTTGTTAATAAATTCGTTGAGTTGGACTTTGGAATTATGGCGTACCAACATTGACCAAATAGCACTAGAAATAGTGTATGAGTAAAATACCTTTAGCGGACGGCCGGCAGGATTGTTAGCTTTCAGCGCTTATCTCTCATAGCGCTTCTTATCTTATCGGGATATTATTACTTGAGAGCATTACTATTAATATTGTTATTAGAACATTATTATTGTTATCATTATTATTATTATTATTATTACTGGACATTATTATTATTATTTATTAGTTGATTTAAATAGAACATTCTTTTGGAATATTTGTATTATGAATGGATTGGCTTATATGAGCGATAATAAGAAGGCTTAGAATAAAACTGTTAAAAGCATCGCAATATTAGTTTAACATTGATACAATCTACCGTAGGCAGTTTTTTGTTTTATCGTTTTTTAATCCTTTTTAAATGGCAGTAAATGTAGAACAATTGGTCGACCTATTCAACAAGTTCAAACAGGACATGAAAAAAGATGTGGAGCAAATAATTAAAAATGAGATTGGTAAATTAAATATAAGTTCTATTTTAGAAAAGCAAACCAAGGAGATTGAGGCTTTGAAAGCTCATAATAAGAAGCTTACGGAGGAGTTAGAGGAACAGCACAAAGCTATAGAGACTTTCAGGCGGAAAAATAATTTAGTGTTTTATGGGTTCGCTGAAACTGATGAAAAGAATGACAATGATTTTCAAAATATTATTGATCTTTGCAAGAATGTGCTGAAATTGAGCCTAGAGGAATTTGAAGTAAATTTTGTTAGAAGGCTCGGAAAGCCAGGTGAGAAAGTAAGGCCGGTTTTAGTTTCATTGATCTCGGGGTTTAAAAAGGCGGCGATTCTGCGAAACTCAAATAAACTTAAGGGGAGTAAAATATTTATTGCATCAGATCTTGACAAGGAAACTAGAGAGAGAAGGAGAGCAATTGATAGAATCAGTAGTCAGTTAAGAAAATCAGGAAAGCAGACACGGTATAAGGGAAGTGGATTAATTATAAATGGTAAATATATGGGTTACGATGACCTGATGAAATTGGACGAATGCTGTATGAAAGAGAAGGTGTTAACTGCAGAGGAGGATTTACAACCAAAAAAGAGAAAGGCTAATAAATCACCAGGTAACATAAAGAGTTTTTTTCGTGCCAGACGGGACTCAGACTCATCAGGAGCATCTCAAGCCACAATTTAAGCAGAGAAAGGGAGGGGAAAATCTGAGACTCTTGGCATACAATGTTGCAGGATTGAAACGGAAAATGTATAACCCAGATTTTAGAAATTTTATTGCTCGTTATGATGTGTTTTGCCTGTTTGAAACTTTTTTGTTTAGGTAAATGGATTTTGATAATTGCTGTAAAATATTAAATGATTATGAATTGGAGTGGGTACCAGCTGATGATTCGCCTGGCCGTGGAAGACCTAGTGGTGGAAGTATTATAGCCATTAAAAAAGACAAACGTAAATTATTTAGAGTAAGCGTTTTGTTGGAAATAAAAGTAATCGAGCTTTTGCATGGGCCTCAGGGAATTTACATTGTACCGGTGTATTTGCATCCGGACAACTGGCAAAGGGACTATACACGTTTGTGCGGGGTTGTATCAGTAAACAGGAATTTTAAATTTATAGTAATAGGTGATCTGAACTGTCGGATTGGTGAACGGCAAAAAATTCCAAGACACATAGTACCTCACGCTTCTGGCATAGAATCTTGGATGAGAAGATCGAGGGACAGAGTGCTCAATGCAAATGGAAATAAGATGTTAAATTTTTGTGAAGATAACGATTTAGTAATACTAAATGGTCGAACAAATGGGGATATCAGTGGAAATTTCACATATATTTCACCGCAGGGCTCTTCTGTAATTGATGTTTGTATGGTGTCTACTTCGCTAACAGAATTGATTGTAAGCTTCAAAGTGGAGAAGGAAATCTTCTCTGATCACCTCCCAATAACAGTTGAGATAAAAGTTCTCGAAGAAAGAAACACAGATTTGTTCTTGCCTTTACTTCCGAAGTTGAGCTGGAAGGACTCAAGGAAAGAGGAATATGTGGAGAGAGTCAATAGGATGGTGATAGAAGTTACGGGAAGTTCCGATGAGCTAAATATTGACAACATGTTGGTTATAATACACAAATGTGCTCCTAGGCAATACTTTCCGCAAGATCGGGTGACTTATAGGCAGGTATGGTTCGATTCGGAATGCTCCAAAGTACGATCGGAGGTTTTCAGGCTCCTGAATTTATATAGGAGAACAAATTCACCGGCAGTCAGGGGGCAGTACCTAAACATATTGAATCGATTCAAGTTGATGTGTGAGGCTAAGAAAAAATGTCACTGGCGTAAATGTATTTCTGATCTGAACGAAGTGAAAGATTCTGCGGAGTTTTGGAAGTTAGTCAAAGTATTTAAGAATAAAGCTTTTGTAGCGTACAACGCGATTAGTAAGCATGAATGGTTTTATTATTTTAAAGAGTTGCTGAACCCTACAATAAATAGCATTAGCATATCTTATGCTGAGCCCTCAATAAGAGATGAAGGTCTAGACGTGGAGTTTTGTATGCGGGAGTTGGCAAAAGTTTTAAAGAAGGCAAAAACTAATAAAGCACCCGGAGATGACAGAATCCCGTATGAATTTTTTGTCAATGCACCTGATATTTTTCTATGCAGATTGCTGGATGTGTTTAATAAAATTTTTGAAACAGGAGTGATACCTGATGGATTCAAGAGAGCAATTATTTTTCCAATACATAAAAAGGGACCGTTATCAGATGTAAGAAATTATAGAGGAATCTCCTTCGCAAATACTGTAGGAAAATTGTTTACTGGTCTTTTATTGGGTAGACTTGAATCATGGGCAGATAGGAATAACGTAAGGAAGGAGTTTCAAGCTGGCTTTAGGAAAAATTATTCCACAGTAGACAATGTTTTTAACTTAATGAACATAATAAAAATCAGGACGTCTGAGAAGCGACAGAAGGTGTTTGCCTTCTTTGTAGACCTATCGGCAGCTTTTGATCTTGTTAACAGAAATGCTTTGGTATATAAACTGTGGGAAGCAGGAATTTCATCCAAAATGGTGACAGTGCTGAAGAATCTATATGATGGAACCACAGCAGCTGTTTGGAACAGACATGGAGTGACAGAAAGCTTTGTAACGGAAATTGGTGTTAAACATGGTTGTCTTTTAAGCCCATTCCTCTTTTCAATGTTTATAAATGACGTGGAAGAGTGTATTGACGGAGGAATTAAGATTAGAAATATGAAGATAAAACTATTAGCTTATGCGGATGATTTGGTTTTGGTATCCTCGGATAGACTCTCTTTACAAAAAATGATAAATGCTTTTGAGGAGTACTGTAAAAAGTGGTGTCTAAAGGTAAATCTAAACAAATCCAAGGTCATGGTTTTTAGAAATGGAGGAAGAACTGGTAAGCATGAAAAATGGTGGTTTGGAAAAGAGAGAACTGAAGTGGTGAATAGCTATAAGTATTTAGGCATATGCTTGACATCGAATTTGTCCTTGACTAAACACCTCCAAGAGAAAGCTACAACTGCTAAATTTGCATTAAATGTATATAACAGTATTATTGTGAATAGGGATATAGGCTTTCCTGCGAAATTGAGGATCTTTGAATCGGTGGCGAGGTCAATTGTATGTTATGGAGCACAGGTGTGGGGGTATACAAATTACGATGTCATCGAGATGGTGCAACGATACTTTTTAAAACGAGTGTTTAACCTGCCTAATTATGCCCCAAATTACTGTGTTTTTATGGAAACAGGAGTCGAACCAGTTTATTTGTTTGCATTGAAACTACACTTGACATATATTCAGAGATGCTATTTGTTGCCGTCAAATAGATACCCAGCTGTGCTAGTGCGGGAGGTAATTGATAGAAATATTTATTGGTATAAAGAGTGGAAGCAAATAAGGAGGCTGTATAATATACAAGACGGAGTGTTTGATATAAACACGATGAAAGTAAATGATGTATTAGATCACATCAAGATTGGACTAATGAGGAAGTTTGAAATGAGAAGACATAACTGCCAAACGCGCAATTTGTATAAACAATGCAATCTTGGGGTGAATTATATTTGCAGCCGGCGATCGGCATCACTTGTGAATTGGTTTTTCAAGGCTAGAACCGAGTTGATTCAGCTTAACAAGTACTCTTATGTTGCCACTTCAAAGAAATGCTCTCTATGCAATACGGGAGAGGAAGAAGATGTATACCATTTTGTTGCAAGATGTCCGATTCTGTCGGAATATCGAATAAAAATATTC
Source organism: Catonia carolina (assembly GCA_035578175.1). Lineage (NCBI taxonomy): Eukaryota > Metazoa > Arthropoda > Insecta > Hemiptera > Achilidae > Catonia > Catonia carolina. The sequence continues at coordinate 11,492,176 of JAQMRL010000004.1, forward strand.
AATAAACGTGTCCTGAGTCTGGAAGAACTGATGGTGTACCTAAATGGTGAAAATTGGACTAGTGTTAGTTACTATTGTCAAAAGGCTTGGCAGTATAGATTCCAATTAATCACGGAGTTCAATTATTAATGTTTTTAGCGCCATATATCAAGTAATTAAGGTTTCGTGTATTTTTAATGTATATTTGTAATTTTGTTATTTTTGTTGAGGTTTTGATCATAATATATTTTTCCTTTCTTTTTATTTTTCATGGCAATCTCTCAGACGGTCAAATGACCATGAGATTAATGTCTGCGTACTTTTGGTTAAAATATTTTCATTCATTTAAATAGGTATTGTAATATGTTTTGGTTTTATGTATATATATTTTTAAAATTATTTTGTATTATTGAAATAAAGACACTTTATTATTATTATTATTATTATTATTATTATTATTATTATTATTATAATATTAAATGAGATAGTCATTACCCCTTGAAGCCCAAAAAAAGTGTTTTTCCATGTGAGTGTAAGTTTTATCCATTCTAAAGAAAACAGTTTGACAAGGCAGTGGGTGATATGGGAAAACTTGTTTTTACTTTCTCTTGCCTATATGTATATATAGAAAGGAAAGTATTAAATTCCATGTCGATTTTAAGAAATCGAGTTTTCACCTGATCTACACGTTTTCAGACCCCCTGAACCCAAAAAACATGTTTTTAGTGATTGGACTGTGTGTGTGAACAGAATATCTTAAAAACCAAACATCGTACGAAGTTGAAACTTAAAACTTAAGTTAGACATCACTAGAGGACCCAACACGAACATTTTCATCAAAATCGGTCTACCGGAAGTAGTAGTTTATTCGTGTCATTTTTCACTTTTTTGCGATTTTCTCAAAAACAGCTCCTACGATTTTTTTTAAAAATCGCCTCATTTATTACATTTTATATGCTCTACAAGATAGGGTAGGCGCCGTGTTTGCTGAAATTCTTGGAAAGGCTGTTTTCTCGTAAAAAATAGTATTTTTTTAAGATTGCGGCTTTAATATACATTTTCCGCAAAAATGTATAGCCTATAATAAAATTTGTAGAAAATTTAAAATCCTACTAATTCATTCCAATCATTTTTTTGTATAACGCTTAGTTTAGTGATTATTAGTGAGTTTCTGTTGTTTTATGAAAAGCTGTAAAAAAATCGATTTTTTAAGATTTCAACCTTTTACTACAAAACTTTGTATTATAAAATTTATTAGGAATTAAAAGATCTACATTTTTATTTTAAACCTTTTTCTCTACAGAGCCTAGTTTAGCGTCAAAAAGTGATTTTCCGTATTATTACACCAATCTAAGGTTGATTTTAATTTTGCATCATTCACTCATGATTAAAATTAAATTATGTTTGTGAGATTCATTTTTCTATTTATTTCTAATGTTTTATTACTAATGTTAGGTTATATTGTTCATTATTTGCATTGGCAAAAGAAAGTCGTGTGAGTGTTTCACAGCAGATTTTTTTTTTCTATTAAAATGTTTCACGATTGAAGATAGACGACAAAATGAGTTCTATTTGTCGTCCCATTTTTAATTTCTTGCTCTGAAATCGTTATGTAGGGAATCTGTTTAATTGTGAAATAATGCAGGTCGTAGAGTGGTATACTATCCATTGACGTCACAACTCTCTCAAGTAGAAGGATGTATTTTATTGTTGAGTACATATTTTTATTGTATTGTCTTGATATTTCCATTGATACATTCGGTTGCATATACATATGAATACAGGGGTAACTAAGCCGTCCGTCCGTCCTTACGCCCACTATTGTTACAATGGAAAACTCTCTACCTTTCAAATCGTACTTCAATGTACTGTTACCGTGCTGTTCCATGTTATATAAGTATGACTCCACGTATTCTTACTTAATAAATGTTTCATTGTTTCAAATTTAAAAATCTGGTGTGACACACTCACACGACTTTCGCTTTCCAATGCAAAATAATAAAACATAAATAACCTATGTTTAATCATTAGTAAATAGTGTAAAATGAAAAACTTGACTTAATTTTAATCGTGAGTGAATGACACTAATTGAAAATCAACCTCTGTAGATCTTACAAAATACGGGAAATCACCAATTGACGCTAAACTAGGCTCTGTAGAAGAAATGCTTTGAAATAAAAGTTGTAGGTTTTATTAATTTACTACAACTTTTCTTACAAAAATGTTTTTGTCGTAAAATGCCTACTAAGGTTGCAGTATTACACAGTACCATTTTTATACCGATTTTGATGAATAAAATATAGAAAATCACTAATTGACGCTAAACTTAGCGTTGTATAAAAATATGTTTGAAATAAAAGTTTTAGGTTTTTTTAATTTACTATAACTTTTATTACATGTTTTTGTCGTAAAATAATAAAAGTTGTAGAATCTTAAATTTTCTACAGCTTTTATTACACTAAACTATACTAAAATTAATTTTATTCCACTGATTTTTTTATTACAGTAAAAGTTTTTTTGTATTACACTAAAATTTGGCGCTAAAATGTATATTAAAGCCGCAATCTTAAAAAAACCATTTTTTTACAAGAAAACACCTATCCAAGAATTTCAGCAACATGGCGCCTACCCTATCTTGTAGAGCATAAAAAATTTAGTAAACCAGGCGATTTAAAAAAAATCGTAGTACCAGTTTTTGAGAAAATCGCAAAAAAGTGAAAAGTAACACGAATAAACTACTACTTCCGGTCGACTGATTTTAGTGAAAATGTTCGTGTCGGGTTCGGTAATTGTATGTAACTTAAGTTTGAAGTTTCAAGTTCCTACAATGTTCCGTTCTTGAGACATTCTGTTCACGCACACAGACACACACACACACACACTCAGTCCAATCGCTAAAAACATGTTTTTTGTGGTTCAGGGGGGCTGAAAACGTGTATATCCGGTGAAAACTCGATTTCGAAAAATCGACATGAAAAAAATACTTTCCTTCCTATATATTCATATAAGCAAGAGAAAGTAAAAATTACCAACAATGAAGTTTACCTGAATCAGTTGAGTGGGTGTGTTAAAACCAACTAAGCGAAATGCCCTTTTCCTTTTAAATATATAATATATTTTCATATAAATACTGAATGTAAAATAGAAACCTAACGCGTAAAAGAAAATATGAAAGAGATTACATTGTAGGCGTAGAAACGATTGAAATAAACAATAACCGTTTCTTTAGCCGTTCTAATAAAAACGGATGGTAGCTAATTTTAGAGAAGATCCGGCTTGTCCTGTACTCTGCATTTATTCACTGGAAGTGGCGTATGACGTTTCAAATATAATTAGTGCTTTATATCTTTCGATCCGCTTGCGTATTATTTCTAGATACCATCTATCGATAAATAAACCAAAACGATTCGTTCTGTTTTTAAAAACACTTCCAACTCTTTTTGTTTCGTTTTTGCGTTTCGTTAGTTTTTAATTCTTATCTGGAATATATCTATAGTACCGAGTGGAAAAGTATTGTTGTCATTGAAAAATGTATGGGAACGTTTGTTTATTCCAGGTTCTTTCTTATGGTTTTCTTATAGATTTTGTTTTATCCCTAATGTGTGTACGTTGCAATCTGTTCAATTTAAGAACTATGACCAACCCCTTGACCCAATGAGATGAGAATAATGTGTACGATGTGTAAATGAGGTATAGTCTTGTACAGACTCAGGACGACCATTCCTGAGAGAGTATGATTTAAAAGAATGTAGCCTACTAAGCTTAATTTAGTGACAGTTAGTGATTTTCAGTATACGTATTTAAGTGGAACAGAGATTGATTTCTAGTTAGCGTCATTCAAACATTATTCAAATTAGGTTGTTTCATTACTTACATTGGTAAAAGAAAGTCGTGTGAGTGTTTCACACAAGATATTTTACTCTCTCTTTTCTTATATAAATGTATAGGGAAGGAAAATATTGTTTTCATGTCAATTTTTCGAAATTAAGTTTTCACCGGAATACTACATTTTTCAGGGCCCAAAAAAAACATATTTTTAGCAAACATTTTTTATATTTTTGTGAATCCAAAAAAAAAACATATTTTTAGCGATTGGTCCGTGTGTGAAAATATCTCGAACGAAATCTTGTGCGAAACGTGGAACATAAGTTAGGAACCATAAAGGGACCCGGTGTAAGTCAACCGGAAGTAATAGTTTATCCGTGCGATTTTCTCAAAAACGGTTCCTACGATTTTTTTAAAAATCGCCTCTTAGAACCAAACCTGTTAAATTTGTTTGCTCTAAAAGATAGAGTTAGTGGTGCGCCTACTGAAATTCTTAGGGCCTTGTGCTCTTGTAGTAAACATTAGTCGGTCCATTCTTCATAAACTAATTCTCTCTATGGGGTTTAAATTCAATAGTAGGCTCAATAGTTTTTCGTGTAAAAGTATGCAACGGTACGAGCGAATGTGGTATAAGCAAAATTTTTTGAACACTTTAGGACTCAATTAAGAATAAACGTACTGTAATAATAACGTTTATTAAAACGTACTGTAATAAACTTTAGGACTCAACTAAGAAAAAACGTACTGTAATAATAACGTATAATAATAAAAACGTACTATAATTATAGTGTCTTCTCACTGTTTACACACACACAAACACACAACTCAATCATTCGATTCCCCACCACTATAACATTCAAATTACGCCGGCCGCATTGGCGAAGTTGGTAACGTGCTCGCCTTTTATCATGCGGTCCTGGGTTCGAATCCCACTCAGGCACGGCATATTTTCATACGTTAAAAAAATCATTTCATCCTACATTGCATGAAGTTCCACCTCAACGTCGTCGCTAATGACCGTTGCAGTTGATGCGACGTTAAATAAATAAATTTAAAAAAAACATTCAAATTTACAATTAAATATTAGTAAATTTAACATTTAAATTTATTACTTGTTTTATTTATTTACAAATTAGCATTTATTTATTTACAGTCTTAAATTTACAAATTCTATATTACAATGATTGATAAATTATTAAACTAATCACTACAATCCGGGTGCCCAAAAATCTTTTAACTGTCAGTCATGTAATTGGATGACTATTGTTTAGGTCATCAGCCGAAAGGCTGGTTTGAACCTGTAGAGGTTTTACTAAGTAAAACAAGGAGGTCATGTAATTGGATGACTATTGTTTAGGTCATCAGCCGAAAGGCTGGTTTGAACCTGTAGAGGTTTTACTAAGTAAAACAAGGAGTAAGGTTGTTTACCCTGCCTTCCTCACTGAGTGAAAAAGTACGCTTATCAGCATGCCGGGCCCTCTGAAAAGTACATATTTTCCACACTGCAAATGACACCTTCACTTCATTCACCACAGGGTCTGGCTGTATAATGAAATTAATTACTTTCAGAGAGACAACTCTGATTAGTGTCTTTTACACCTCTACCTCTTCTGTTGTTGTTTAGGTCAACAGCCGAAAGGCTGGTTTAAACCTCTAGAGGTTTTACTAAAGAAAAACGAGGAGTAAAGTGGTTTGCAATTGCCTTCCTCACTGAGTTGAAAGAGTATGCTTATCAGCATGCCAGGCCCTCCGAAAAGCACTCACTTTCCACCCTGCAAATGACACCTTTACTTCATTCACCACAGGGTCTGGATGCATAGTGAAATTCATTACTCTCAGAGGAGATAACTCTGACTAGTGTCTTTTACACCTCTACCTCTTCTGTTCTTAAATAGTTCAGTCATATAAGTGGCTGACTATGTGATAAGAAACAGAACTATTTTTTTTAATTTTTTTTTTAGCCCTGGACCAAACAGATTGAGTACAATTAAAATAACACTCCACCTGTCCGTTTTGGGCATTACCTCTACCTCTTCTATTAAATGTTAAATGATTCAGTCATTTAATTGGCTAATCATATGATAAGAAACAGAACTATTTATTTTAGCCCTGCAACTAACAGATTGAGTGTAAATAATTTGACACTCCACCTGTCTGTTATGGGCATATTGGATGGCTATGTGATACGAAACAGAACTATTTTTTGTAGCCTTGTAACTGGTTGAACTACAGAGTGATTTTTTAGTCCTGTTACCCAATTGTTAATGTCTGGTAATATTTTTCTAAAAAAAATAAATTTTGTTTTGTGACACTAAGTTGGTAGCCCTACTCAACCAGTATGGATATGGCAGTGTGAGTTGATTCTCCTTGAGCTGTGTAAAATTTTGTGCCATTTCCGGTCGTGCTACGAACAGAATGTATTTTATCCTAAAACAATCTTGTTTAAATCTGGAGGCTGAAGCTCTAGAACTAATCGTATGTGATACGGATACAATTTCAATTTTTTAGCAGCTTTCTGAGCACTCGAACATGACAAATCAACATGCGAGGAAAGTTTTTGTAAACTTTTCCATGGAGAATTGAGCAATCTTGTTTTCACATTCTCTTAACGTCATCTGTCAAGAGAGTTGGTCGACCACTACGTTTTCTGCTGCAAACAATACCTGCCTCTAAAAATCAGTTAGTTAGCCTAGAAATTGACTAGAATAGAGTGGAGGAACACCAAAAAATTTAATTTGAAATGATTCTTTTACACTCGCATACGATTTTGTAGCAAAATATTGTTCAAGAATGAAAACCCGTTGTTCTAAGGTAAAAGACATTCTGTTCGTAACACAACTGGAAACAGCACAAAATTTTACGCAACTCACGGAGAATCAACTCAAACTGTCGTATCTATACCGGTTGAGTAGGGCTACCAACTTTGTGTCACAAAACAAAATATCCCTTTCTTAGAAAAAAATTACCAGACATTAACAATTGGGTAACAGGACTAAACAATCACCCGGTATAATATTATAGTTAAATAAAGGGGTTGAATTTGAAACAATCACTTCAGTTCTATAAACACCCTCAGTAGGTGTAATTATTTTATATATAGTTGGTTACGTCCGCAATCCGTTTAGTGTATCGGACGGTCTATTTATGAATTACCTATTATCAGATTAATTATTAACACTAGTCTATCAATGGACTGGATCAGCTTCAGCTTATTCAAGCGTACTTAATTACTGCTGCTGTTCCATCTGTTTCCCTCCTCCTCGTTGATTGATGGATAATTCTGACGTCATCAATGTATTCTCATTTACGTCATAGCCTGCAGAAAATAATTATGAATATAACTCTACAAACCTCATCAATTTGCTCGCAAATGTTTCTATTATACTTCATTTTTACTTTCTCTTGTCGTATTTTCATATCCCCACGAGTTACCCGACATGCTTCTGAGGTGCATTCCTCTCGTTAAAATTATGAAAAAGGTTCATATAAACATAAGTCCGGAATCGCTTCTTTGCCGAGTTACAGATTGCTTTAGAAGAGTTACTTTTGATCTTATTAAGTGCACTAGATTGTGCACAAACTATCAAGGAAATAATTTTTAACAATATCTTTAAGGTATGGAAATTAAAATAAAGTTTGCATTAATTAAATTTTTTGGTTTATTTTCTGGCTTATTCTCCGTGTGTTTTTATTTTCTACAGTTTGTGTTTGTTTCGTATTGGCCTATTTTACATCATTCTCTTCAAAATTAAATTCTCTAAAAGTTTTGTTTAAAAAGTTTACATGTTTGTTACCCATCATATTAATATGTATATATTATAAGTACCGTAGACTCTCAAAAATCCGGATCGCGCTAGTCCGGACGATGATTTTTTTTTTACTTTATTTTCTGAAAATTTACAACTTTTAAATTAACAACCAGTAAAAGGTTTTCATGGGATTGGCCCGATGAAATCAGTGGGGAGACTTTATCGGCGAACAAAGACGCTGTTCCTGAATTTAAGACCTTACTTTTTAAAATCCTTGACGAAGAAGGAATTTCCGGTGACCAGCTGTATAATACCAGTAGCAGCCTACTGTAATTTATTAGGCCTACAGTGTTTTAAAGTTTTTTCAGAAGCTCACTCTTATATTAGTAGATAAACGTTAATGCTTATTGTCTTAATTATTCGCCATAAAGACGAAATTGCCAACCTCCGGGAAATCCGGATTTTTCGAAATCCGGACCGGCCGTCCGCCACATTAGTCCGGATTTCTGAGATTCTACTGTATCTATAAACTGTATAACTATATATTATAAGTAACGGGTGATTCAAAAAGAGCGCCGGTTTTTAAACGGCTGGTAAATTTTTGTTTATCGGTTGGCAACATTGTTAGACCTCCTTTCTATTTCGGAGAACATTCCGATTGACGATTCAGTTGTAGTTTCTCTTGTTCGCAGTGTAGTACTCTCGCAGTCTGTGTCTAACCATGGAGAAGTTTACTATTGCACAACGAGTGTTAATCGTCAAAACATTTTACCAGAGTGGAGAGAGTTATGCGGCTACTGTCAGGCGACTTCGCGGTACTCTAGGACGTAATGAAGCACCGAATGAATCAACAGTTCGCAGGCTCATGAAAAAGTTTTTTGAGACGGGTTCAACAGTCGACCTTAAAAGTTCTGGACGTCGTCGTTCTGGCCGAACTGAGCAGACCGTTGCGTTGGTTCGTGACAGTGTGGCTGTTACCGATACCGTACGATGATTAGGGAGTTTTTGTGGCGTCATTTGGATGGAAAGTCAGTCAAGTATGGACATTGACGAGTTGTGGTTTCAGCAGGATGGTGCCACCTGTCACGCTGCACGAGAAACAATGTTGTTGCTCCGTGAACGGTTCCAGGATCGCATCATTTCTCGTAATTCCGACCATCAATGGCCACCAAGGTCGTGTGACTTGACGCCTTGTGACTTTCATCTTTGGGGTCATCTGAAGTCATTGGTGTATGCCAATAAACCCCGAAACATCAATGACTTGAAGGAGGAAATTCGACGGGTTATCGGGCAAATGGAAGTTGAAACTTGTCGTGCAGTAATATCCAATTTCATGGACAGAGTTGATGCGTGCCAGCGCAGTAGAGGAGGGCACATGCATGACATCATTTTTCATACATGAAATCGGAAGGTAAGATGAACTTGTTGATGTATTTATTTTCAGTTTTTCAATAAAATAAATCTCTTAATTTGATATATCAAAACCGGCGCTCTTTTTGAATCACCCTATTAACAAAGTTAATATACTTGAAACCATAAAGAAAACAGTTTTTCGAGACTAAATTTGGTGTATTTTGTTAGATATCTCAAAAACTACTCTAGGCCTACTATCGGTTTCATAATCATAGACACCCGAGTTTCAACCCAAAGCATCTCCAAAACTGAGCCGCATTTTAACATACTTTACATCAAAATTTAGCTCGTTTGTTGTGCTTTTACCTATAATAGTCCTATATTTTTAATATTGTTTAAAAATTGTCAAATCGAGGTTGGAAGACAAAAAGACCCGGTTTTTTCGATACCGCAACAAATTTCATGCGTTTAGAGGCGTGTAACTCGATAAGTATTTGACCGAAAAGTTAGAAATTTTAACACAACATAGACAATTATATTCTTACAGCTTGTACGAAATTTCAAAATCGTAAGTTATTTAAATTTTGTTTTATTAACAGTATTCTGAACCCTTGCTATCTCTGTAACCGCTCGATTGTTCGGCACGGGCAAACTATCGTTTTATTCAGCGTAAAAAACTTAGTACAGATATAATATGTTAATAATATGAAATATCGATTGCCAAATGTTGTGGTAGAATTTTTAGAATTTTGAAAAATAGATGGGTAATGCGGGGGTTGGGCGCTACTATCCATTTTGCTTGAAACTAATCTGTCTACCTGAATTGAAAATGCAGTCTGTCAATTCAGGTAGACAGTCCGACAGGATGTCACGCACACAAACTAGCAACATAGATAGTAACACCCATCCCCCGCATTACCCATCTATTTTTCAAAATTCTAAAAATTCTACCAAAACATTGGCCAATCGATATTTCATATTATTAACATATCTGTACTAAGGTTTTTACGCTGAGTAAAGCGATAGTTTGGCCGTGCCGAACGATCGAGCGGTTACCGAGGTAGCAAGGGTTTAGAATATTGTTAATAAATCAAAATTTAAATAACTTACGATTTGGAAATTTCGTACACGCTGTAAGAATATAATTGTCTACATTGTGTTAAAATTTTAAACTTTTCGGTCAAATAGTTATCGAGTTACACGCCTCTAAACGCATGAAATTTGCTGCAGTATCGAAAAAACTGGATCTTTTTGTCTTCCAACCTCGATTTGGAAATTTTTAAACAACATTAAAAATATAGGACTATTATTTATGTCAACGCAGAATAAAACGAGCTAAATTTTGATGTAAATTATGTTAAAATCCGACTCATAGTTTTGGAGATGCTTTGGGTTCAAACTCGGGTGTCTATGATTATGAAACCGATAGTAGTTACAGATCTGGGACCTGCTTTATTCAGTGTTTTAGCTCATTTTAAGTAAAATCTGTTTAGTTTCACAATTTAACGCTCTAAACATTTCTGTAGGGCGTCATTTCTGCGAGGGAAGTGAAACCCGGACGAAAATTTTCGCTGGCTGTAACTCGCTAACGAAGGGATTCCGGAAGAATGGACTTTTATTATTTAAGTTTATATGGACTTTTTCATTATTTTGATGAGAGGGTTACTCGGTTGGAGGGTTGGAGGGTAATATGTTGGGTTACTCGTGGTACACTCTGTATAGTGAAGGAAAGTATTGTTTTCATGTCGAGTTTTCACCGGAAATACGAGGTCTGTTCAAAAAATAACCGAACTTTTTGAATTACGCGCTAACAGGGATATTTAGAGACGTGCGGTTGGTAGCACACTGCTCTACGTCTTTCTTTTTTAAACACATGTTTTTGGATTGTTGATATTTCATTTACTTTTCATGGTGTTATGTTTTTAGTGTGACGTGTTTAAGTGTAGTGGCGATTTTTTTAACGTGAAATTTTTGTCAATTGGTTGTGAACACTGCACTTTTGTCTTAATGCCGTAAACCCAGTTTTCGTCTCCTGTTATGATCCTTTACCTGACTGTTGTATCATCATTGGCTTGTTCAAGAAGTCCCGACAAACGTCCACATGATGTTCTTTTTGCTGTTCGGTCATCGAACGGGGAACAAACTTTGCTGCAACTCGATGCAAGTTCAATTTTTCAGTCAAAATTTCATGGTACGATCCAATTGAGATGCCAGCCTCTTCTGAAAGTTCTCTAACAGTCAATCGGCGATTTACACGCACCAGATTATGGAGTTTCCTAACGAGGGTGCCATCAGTTGAAGTCAAAGGCGTTCCAGGTCAAGGGTCATCTTCAATTGACTGGCGACCACTTTTAAATTGAGAAAACTATTTACAACAACGCGTACAACTCAGAGAATCATCTTCTTAAGCTTGTTTCAAAAGTTGAAATGTTTCTGTGAAACTTTTCCCCTGCTTCACGCGAAATTTCACGTTGCACCTTTGTTCCCCAATTTTGCACATTACAAAAATCTTCACTAGCACTTAAACACGTCGTACTAAAAACAGAACACCACGAAAATTAAATGAGATATCAACAATCCAAGAAAATGCGTTCACAAAAGGAATGACGTAGAACAGTGTGCCACCAACCGCACGTCGCTAAATATCCCCATTAGCGCGTAATTCATAAAGTTCGGTTATTTTTTGAACAGACCTCGTACATGTTTTCTGAGCCTTCGAATTGAAAAAACATGTTTTCAGCGATTGGTCTGTGTGTCTCTGTAATTTAAGAAGTAACTGTAATTTAAAGTTGAAACGTGGAACTTATTAGGTACAATAAGGGAACTCAATACTAATATTTTCATCAAAATGATTTCATTATTGTTTCGCGACACCCCCCCCGCAATAATATCACCACGGTCCCCATGGGGGTCGCGACCTCAGGTTGAGAATCACTGTGATAGAGTATAGTCGTCTACCTTAAAATCATATTCGTATTTTTACTTTCTCTTGCCTATATGAATATATAGGAAGGAAAGTATAGTACATTTGTTTTAGGAAGAAGCTTGTAAGGGGAGGGCGAGTAGGTAGAGTAGGGATAGTTTCAAGGGGCAAGTGTTGTCTCCTTCTCACTTAATGATCATTCCCTCTCTTTCTAACTGTATACTACTGTTACAACTACGAGGTGCTTCCCCCACCACTAAACAGAACAGCTCAGCGGCACAGAGCGTTGGAGGGAGAGCTTCAAGCTAGAACAAATGACCTATAGGCCTATTGTTTTCATGTCGATTTTTAGAAATCGAGTTTTCACCGGATCTACACGTTTTCAGACCCCCTGAACCCAAAAAACATGTTTTTAGCGATTGGTCTGTGTGTGTGTGTGTGTGTGTGCGCGCGTGCGTGTGCGTGTGCGAGTGCGTGTGCGCATGTGTGTATACAAAATATCTCAAGAACGGAACATCGTACGAACTTGAAACTTGACACAAGTTACATACCACTACCGGACCCGACACGAACATTTTCATCAAAATCGGTCAAACGGAAGTAGTAGTTGATTCGTGTCATTTTTCACTTTTTTGCGATTTTCTCAAAAACTGTTCCTACGATTTTTTTAAAAATCGCCTGGTTTACTAAATTTGATATTCTCTACAAGATAGGGTATGCGTCATGTTTGCTAAAATTGGGTGAGGCTGTTTTCACGTAAAAACATAGTTTTTCTAAGATTACGGCTTTGATATGCAATTTAGAGCAAAATTTATATAATAAAAGTTGTGGAGAATTAAAAATTCTACAACTTTTATTTTTAACATTTTTTTGTATAACGCTTAGTTTAGTGGTAATTTGCGATTTTCTGTTTTGTTTCCTCACGAAAACGTGAGAAAAATCGATTTTTTTAACATTTCGGCCTTAGTATGCATTTTACGACAAAAGTGTATATAATTAAATTTATAGAAAATTAAAAGATCTACAACTTTTATTTAGAGCATTTTCTCTACAAAGCCTAGTTTAGAAAGAAAGAGTGATTTTCCGTATTTCTAGGCCAAACTGAGGTTGATTTTCATTTTGCGTCTTTCACTCATAATTAAAATTAGGTTATGTTTATTGAGGTTAGTTTTTTGTTTATTTCTTATGTTTTATTACTAATGTTAGGTTTATTGTTAATTATTTGCACTGGCAAGAGAAAGTTGTGTGAGTGTTTCACACCAGATTTTATACTAACGTTAACATTTGCAAAAATCGATCGTTTAAACACGCGTACTGAGATGTACTATGTCATTTTCTTTAATTATAAACTTAATGTAAAATATTATATTTTTATGTATTTAAGTGTTTTATTATTTAATTGTTTACAAATATTTAATTTATTTAAATGATGTAATTTACACTTCCACGTAAACTGACTATTCATATTTTTGAAGGTCACATCAAATATTCAAGGTTATGTAAAAAATACATACTTTTGTATTTAAGTTTATGTGTTTATTATTATTATTATTATGGTGATAGTATGTTTGATTAATTATAGTTTTATTACTTTTCATTACATTATTTTATTGTCTATTCTATTGTGGTGCATATCTTTTAATAGCCGTGTCTAATGTCTTTAAAGGAGGAAGTTTAATTCGTTGACTATTATTTATCTACGAAATATTAATTTATAAATTTAGTAATCATCTTGTATATTAATTTATCATTTAACTTGTGGTGTAATTATCATTTGTATTATAAATACAAAAATCTGGTGTGAAACACTCACACAACTTTCTCTTGCCAATGCAAATAATTAATAATAAACCTAACATTATTAATAAAATATTAGAAATAAACAAAAACTAACCTCAAAAAAAAACATAACCTTATTTTAATCATGAGTGAATGACGCAAAATAAAAATCGAACTCAATTTGGCTTAAAAAAACGGAAAATCACACTTTCACGCTAAACTAGGCTCTGTAGAGAAAAATGCTCTAAATAAAAGTTGTAGATCTCTTAATTTTCTATAAATTTTATTATATACACTTTTGTCGTAAAGTGCATACTAAGGCCAAAATCTTAAAAAATCGATTTTTCACACGTTTTCGTGAGAAAAAACAGAAAATCGCTAATTACCGCTAAACTAAGCGTTATAAAAAATGCTTGAAATAAAAGTTGTAGGTTTTTAAATTCTCTACAACTTTTATTATATACATTTTTGCTCTAAAATCAATATTAAAGCCGTAATCTTAAAAAAACACTTTTTTTACGTAAAACACCCTCACCAAGAATTTCAGCAAACATTGCGCCTACCCTATCTTGTAGAGAATAAAAAAATTGAGTAAATGAGGCTATTTAAAAAAATTCGTAGGACCAGTTTTTGAGAAAATCGCAAAAAAGTGAAAAATTATACGATTAAACTACTACTTCCGGTTGACCGATTTTGATGAAAATGTTCGTGTCGGGTCCTCTAGTGGTATGTAACTTAAGTTTCAAGTTTCAAGTTCGTACGGTGTTCTGTTCTTGAGATAGTTTGTATACACACACACAGACACACAGACACACACACAGACCAATCGCTAAAAACATGTTTTTTGGGTTCAGGGGGTCTGAAAACGTGTAGATCCGGTGAAAACTCGATTTCGAAAAATCGACATGAAAACAATACTTTCCTTCCTATATATTCATATAGGCAAGAGAAAGTAACAAATATTAAAGGCTCTAGCACACAGAACGCGATCTGATCGCGCGATCCGATCGCGTTGCCCGCTGCGATAAAATTGTCATCAAATAGAACACGATAGGATCACAGCGATCCAGTTTATTGCATACTTATTCCTGTGAGCCTACAGCCACACATAATGTGGCAGACATAATGTCTAGCAGTAATAATGAAGACGAACTTCTTGTCATTCTTTCTCTTTCTTCAAGAAAACGAAAAAAGTTGGTTCATGTAATTATTGAAAAACAAGAAGAGTTGGGAGAATTTCACCGTCTTTGTGTAGAACTTGCTTCATTTGAAGATCGTGCCTTAAATTATTTTCGAATGTCTCAAGAAAAATTTGAGACTTTACACAATCTCATTCAACCTACCATATATAAATAAGGACGAAGCCGCACACAGTCTATTAATTTTTTAATTTCATCAAAAGAAGCCATTTTCCTAGTCTGCCCGCCGCGATCTCGACCGATCGCTCTTGTTTGTCCGCGTTTTGTTTGACTAGGATGATGCAATACTATGTAATACAGAGATCGTAGCGGGCAGCGCGATCGGATCACGCGATCAGATCGCGTTCTGTGTGCTAGAGCCTTAATACAGTAGTGTTAGTTTCTAAGCGAGTTTTCTTACAGCCTATGCCGTATCGCGCATCCCGACAGCTACCGATCTGTATATTCCATTATCTATCCTTCAGATTCCTGCAGAGCATATCCTCATGTACTTATCCCATGTTTCAGGTGGTCGCGCACGCTTCCGCCTTTCTTCGAGTCTCCAGTTCACAATCCTTTTTGACCACCTATCCTCTCCCATCCTCTGCACCTATCCAAACCACACCAGGCGCCTCTTCTCAATTTCATCCACGGTACTATTCAAATTCCTCCACCTTTCTCTTATCTATATATTCCTTACTCTCTCTAATCTCTGCCCGTAAAAGACAGGTGGAGTGTCAAATTATTTACACTCAATCTGTTAGTTGCAGGGCTAAAATAAATAGTTCTGTTTCTTATCACATGGTCAGTCAATTAAATGACTGAATCATTTAACAGCAGAAGAGGTAGAGGTGTAAAAGACACTAATCAGAGTTATCTTCTCTGAAAGTAATGAATTTCATTGTACAGCCAGACCCTGTGGTGAATGAATTGAAGTTGTCATTTACAGAGTGGAAAATATGTGCTTTTCAGAGGGCCCGGCATGCTGATAAGCGTACTTTTCCACTCAGTGAGGAAGGCAATGGTAAACCACCTCACTCCTCGGTTTACTTAGTAAAACCTCTACAGGTTCAAACCAGCCTTTCGGCTGTTGACCTAAACAACAACTCTCTAATCTAGAGATTTGACTACTCCTACCCAAAAAATCCATCTTTAGATCTCTTATCTAAATTTAGGCCTAATGTTTACAAAAATTGTAAATAATTGTTTTCTTTTGGAAGCAATACCATTGGGTATTGTCTTCGTCACGTGAAAATTTCCATAATATTTACTTATTTTTTTGTGTGTTTAAACTGATTGTAAACAAACGCAGATGTTAAAAAAAGTATGCATTTACAACAAAGTGTATGGTCCTGGGTTCGAATCCCACTCAGGCACACCATATTTTCATACGTTACAAAAAAAATATTTCATCCTACATTGCATAAAGTTCCATTTCAACGTCGTCGCTAATGACCGTTGCAGTTGATGCGACGTTAAATAAATAAATTAAAAAAAACTTGTATAATTAAAGTTATAGGATCCGGCCGCATTGGCGTAGTTTGTAACGTGCTCGCCTCTCATCATGCGGTCCTGGGTTCGAGTCCCACTCGGGCACGGCATATTTTCATACGTTACAAAAATATAATTTCATCCTCATTACGCACAGTTAGTTACACTCCAACGTCGTCGCTAATGAGCTTGCGGTTAATGCGACGTTAAATAAATAAATAAAAAAAAAGTTATAGGAAATAAAAAACCGACAACTTTTATTTCAAGCAATATTTTGTACAGAGCTTAGTTTTGTGTCTGTTTGTGTTTCCCGTACTTTTAAGATGAACAGAAATTGATTTTCATTATGTGTCATTCATTCATGATTAAAATTTACTAATGATGAAACATAAGTTGTATTACTATTCATTATTTACATTGGCAAGAGATATTCCTGTGAGTGTTACACTCCAGATCTATTATATTTAACTAGTATGTATTTAAAGACTACTAACAAATTAGAATATTCCTTAAAATACATGTTTTTCTTCGTTTTTTGTAATGTATGAAAATATGCCATGCCTGAGTGGGATTCGAACCCAAGACCGCATGATGAGAAGCAAGCACGTTACCAACTACACCAATGCGGCCGGGAAAATACATTTTTATTTCTCTAGTTATTGATAGGTACAGAAGTTAAACAGAAGTTTAACAGAAGTTTAACTTCTGTTTGAAGAATGATTAAGCTACATTACATCATACAAAAAATATTCAGAAGATTATTATTCTACGCAGCGCGTGGGTTTTAGAATTTTAAAGATAATTCTACCCACCGGGTTGGGCTAGTGGTAAAGTCGTTGCCACGAATCAGCTGTTTAACACATCATCCTCGTTTCATTGGGTCATGGGGTTGCTTATTGGTATTAAATATAACAAGATCATCTGAGTATAGTTGGTAACTGGAGTAAGAAATGAAAAATTAAGATAAATGCGTACAAATCGAGACTTATTACGTTTACTTTGAGGAAAGACTCATGTCCACGGATACAAATAAATGACAGACCAGATACTTAGTCAGACGATGTGAAATACTTGGGAATGCGCTTAGATCGACGCCTTACCTGGTCCAAACATATTTGGAACACACGCAAAAAACTAGGATTGAAGCTGAGAGATTTTTTCTGGATGATGAAGAAACTTTCACAGTTGTCATTAGGGAGCAAGCTCCTACTGTACAAAGCCATATTGAAACCGCTGTGGACTTACTGGTTACCGCTTTGGGGGTCAGCTGCGAAATCGAACCCATCTTCCAACGATTCTTGTCAAATTTTTTAAGGTTTATAACAAATGCTCCTGCCCATAACAGACAGGTGGAGTGTCAAATTATTTACACTCAATATGTTAATTGCTGGGCTAAAATAAATAGTTCTGTTTCTTTTCACATGGTCAGCCAATTAAATGACTGAATCAGTTAAGAACAGAAGAGGTAGAGATGTAAAAGACACTAACCAGAGTTATCTCCTCTGAAAGTAATAAATTTCATTATACAGTCAGACCCTGTGGTGAATGAAGTGAAGTTGTCATTTACAGAGTGGAAAATATGTGCTTTTCAGAGGGCCCGGCATGCTGATAAGTGTACTTTTCCATTCAGTGAGGAAGGCAATGGTAAACCACTTCACTCCTCGTTTTACTTAGTAAAACCTCTACAGGTTCAAACCAGCCTTTCGGCTGATGACCTAAACAACAACAACAACAAATGCTCTATAATATGTGACAAATGATGCGCTGCGTAAGGACTTACGTGTCAATACCGTGAAAGAAGAAATTACGCAGCTAAGTTCAAAATATCAAGAAAAATTAACAGACCACCCAAATTCTTTGGCGCTTTATTTACTTGATAATAGCAAAGACGTAACACGATTAAAATGAATCTCTATCAACATCATCTTGTTCCTATACGCATTCTACTTTGTTCATGTTCTATCGAGATTTAGGCCTAATGATTTCAAAAGTTGTGAATAATTTTTTTTTTTTGGAACCAATATCATTGGATATTGTCTTCATCATGTAAACACTTTCATACTCTCAACTTCTATTTCTATTTCAATCAATCTATTCAATCTATTTCATTATACAGCCAGACCCTGTGGTGAATGAATTGAAAGTGTCGTTTGCAGGGTGGAAAGTGGGTGCTTTTCGGAGGGCCTGGCATGCTGATAAGCTTACTCTTTCAACCCAGTGAGGAAGGCAATAGTAAACCACCTCACTCCTCGTTTTTACTTAGTAAAACCTCTAGAGGTTCAAACCAGCCTTTCGGCTGATGACCCAAACAACAACACTCTCAACTTATAGATTTTGTTTTTAAACTGATTGTAAAAAAAATCAGATGTTAAAAGAAAGAAACAGATTGCAACGTACCCACATTATGAATTAAAAAAAGTTTGTATGAAACGCACACATACCGAGGACATCCTTCTGAAGACCAATTTTTTGGCTTCAAGGGGCCATGAGTATTAAAGATCTGTAGAAATATTGGTATAGAATGTTATATCTCTATGCAGTACTTTCTCAGTCTAGACTAATAAAACTAGAGCGAGAAAGTAAAAGAAGGTCATAGTTTTTTTACATTGTATTTTGGAACATTTTCAAAACAAAACAGTTGGATTATTTCCAAATTCCAACGTGGAATCAAACTAGAGACCTTCACCTTAGTACTATATTACGCTACCGAATAAACCTATGAACCGGTCGTATATTTTGTGTTATCTTATTTTGTCTAGTTGAACAGAGAGGTCGATCGTCGTCTGATGTAATGACAAAGTGGTTTTCCTTGTTTCATTTTTTTTAAAGTCGAGTTAAGAAACGAGTAATGTATTCACCTTGTCTGCCATGAACGTCAATGTTAATTTCATTACAAGCTTATTGTTGTCGTTGACTGAATCCATTAACAGCTAGCTATTCATTATTTTCCTATTTTATTCACGTATTTTTTAACAACTTTACTATTCTGGCATTACATATTCAATCGATATAGTCAATTGAAAAATAATTGGCGACGATCTGTGACGAATTATCTCGTTTGAATAGTTTCCGTTAATTTTCCAATGATGGATGCAAGGCAACTTTATGAAAGAAATTCTTTTAAATACTGAAAAAAAAACTAGTAGTGTACTGTTAAGTATCCGCGAGACTCCCGATAGTAAAATAATGTGAAATGCACACATACGCAACAACTGTATGACGCCGCCATTACAAAACACAAAACAACCAATGTACACGTGATTAGAACATGGAGGTGCAGTAGGCTGGTCGACCCACCGCCATCTCTTCACTATTCGGAGACGGGTGGGAGAGCTAGGCGTGTACCGAGTGATTCAATAAGATGGAAACAATTTCAGTAAGCTGTATTTCCTGAACTACATGTTATATTTTAATTCTGTAAATTACATTTTGAAAGAGAAAGTTTTAAATTTTGATTTACATGCATGAAAGTTTATAGATGTTCAATGTGTCCTCCTCCGGCTGCACGTACTACATCTAGACGGTAACTGAACTCATCCCAAACTCTCTGACGCATGTCTTGGGTCACTGAGTTGACTGCAGCTGTGATACGATTCCTTAGTTCATTCAAATTGGTGGGAAGAGGTGGTATGTAAACTGCACTTTTCACGAACCCCCACAAGAAAAAGTCACAGGGTGTGAGATCTGGAGACCTCGGTGGCACAAAACTGAAGTGCAGAGTCGTCATTCGCCATGCGACCTATCCATCGTTGACGTATGGATTCATTTAGGAAACGCCGAACATTGCGATGCCAATGGGGTGGGGCTCCGTCCTGCTGGGAAATGTAATCCTGAATCTTCATTCATTTGAGGAACGAGCCAGTTTTGTAGCATTCTAAGATACGTTTCCCCAGTCACCGTATTCTCATCAAAAAAGAAAGGCCCATAAACTTTTGTCAGCGACAAGGCGCAAAAAACATTAACTTTCGGGCTGTCCCGCTCATGTTCCACTGTTACATGGGGATGAACAGTGTGAAAAGTGCAGTTTACATACCACCTCTTCCCACCAATTTGAATGAACTAAGGAATCGTATCACAGCTGCAGTCAACTCAGTGACCCAAGACATGCGTCAGAGAGTTTGGGATGAGTTCAGTTACCGTCTAGATGTTGTACATGCAGCCGGAGGAGGACACATTGAACATCTATAAACTTTCATGTATGTAAATTAAAATTTAAAACTTTCTCTTTCAAAATGTAATTTACAGAATTAAAATATAACATGCAGTTTAGGAAATATAGCTGATTGAAATTGTTTCCATCTTATTGACCACGCTGTATATTTGCCGTGACATCTCCGTTGTCATGGCAATCCACTATGCGCTGGAAGAGTAGCGGCGGCCACTCGTCTAAACTCTTCACTTGGGCATTTATTACATTTACAAAAATAATTAGTTTTGACTTAGTCGGTGTCAATTTCGATCGCGATATTAAATATCACGTTTGTTCCGATCCTGTTAGATGCAGCTGCGAAGTAATTGAACTGGTAAAAGAAATAAAATATTTAGGAGTGATTCTTGATGATAGGGTCTCCTTTAGAAATCATGAAAATCAGCTACATTCTGATATCAGTAAATCAATTCCGGCATTTTATTCCTAAAGAAACCTTTGTGGCTTAAATCTAATGAGATCTTTATACTTTTCTTTGGTTCAATTTCGTCTTCAGTATACTATTAAATTTTGGGAGGGTACTCATGGTAAACTAATTAATAAATTGTTTGTAACTCAAAAATATTTCATTAAAATATTATTATTTAAACGTCAGAGACAGTACTGTTAATGATTTTAAAAATTTACGTATCTTACCCATTAAAAACTTATTTATTTTTAAAGTTTTAAAACTATTTTATAAAAAACGTGGCAACAGAGGTACTGAAAACTTATATCACAGAACTAGAGGTTCAAACCAACAACTTTTTGTAAGACCGAAGTTAATAAATACTTTTTTGCTAAAACTTTTGTTTATTTAGGTCCGAAGTGTTTAAATCATGTTGTCTATTGAAAATGACTCATGTTGCCTATTGAAATTAAAAATAGCTTAAACGTGTTAATATTTTCAAGAAAGGATTGGCTCAATGACATTACTGATGTTGATTCACTTGTAAGAATTTTGTTGGTTAGTGTTGGTATTTTACCGTTGCTGACTTGCAGTGCTTGTCAGTCCTATTCAGTCTTTGTAGGAATTTACTGATCTTGGTAAATAATATAACCACAATAACACTGATTTTAGTGTTAGTCAAGCACAGGTGAATATCTGCTCTGAAGACTGACGGCTTGGTTAATATTATTGTTAAAAATAATATAGTTAACATGCGCTGTAGCTGCCGCTACAATTTGAATTGTTATTTATTGTGGATGACGACATTGATTTGTTATTAATTTGTAAACTTGTTCTTATGTTTTTTTTTATATTATATATAACCACCGTTTACTTGAGTTGGTGGTTATTTATTCCTAGTAGATAAGATATAATTTTGTATTTGTATAAAGTGGAATAAATAAATATTATTATTATATATTAAGGCCATTACAAGGGCTATTTAAAACATTAAAAGGCCATCTCCGTAGCATAGTGGTTGGTGCATTGGCCTGCCACGTGGAGGTCCCGAGTTCGATTCCCGGCCAGGGTCTGGAAACTAGTCGTGTCCTGATGTATAAAGACGGTAATACAGAAAAGGAAGTAATTATAGTTAATTACGAAAATCAGTGTATAAGTGTGCGGTGACTAAATATGGATTTCAGTCAGTGGGCCGCGAGGAATAGATGGTTGGGAATCACTGCTCTAGAGGTTCAAACCAGCCTTTCGGCTGATCGCCTAAACAACAAAAACATTGTTGACTCATTATTATTTGTTGTATTGTTCATAGGTATTGCTTGAGTCCCAGCTGCGCGTAGTTGGAAGGAATGCAGTGCATTGTTATAGTAGTGGAAGAATGAATGAGTGTTGGTAGTGTTTCAATGCTGCTGCGTTTGTAGTGGTAGCGTGTACTAACTAGACCAAAAAAAAATTCTTATCATCCGGCGCATTAATTTAACAAAAACCTACCGGCTTATTAACTTGGTCGGATTCGTAATATTTCACTTACCAATTTATATCAAAATATGCAAATAAATGAATGTAATAAATACAAACAAATGTGTTAAATTCGGAAAGTTTGAAAAGGAATGTTTTGTATCAGAGTTATACAACAATCATTCTCCCAGCATGCGTCACTTATTCATTATACCTCACCCCTACCCTTCATCCCGCAACTACACGGAGCTTGGAACCGCAATATGGATCGTTCATATCGATCCTAGGTTACATTGTTTAATCCACCGGGTTGGTCTAGGGGTAACGTCGTCGCCGCGAGTCTCTGTTTTAACAGCTGATTTTTGGAGACGAAGGTTCCTGGTTCAAATCCTAGTAAAGGTCGTTTACTTTTATACGGATTTGAATACTAGACAGTAATTACCGCTGTACTTTGATGGTTGGTTTTCAATTAACTATACTCACTCAAGAATGGTCGGCCTGGGTCTGTACAAGGCTTCACTTATTCACACATCATCCTCATCTCATTGGGTCATGGGATTGCTTATTGTTCTCAATTGAACAGATTGCAACGTACACACATTAGAGATAAAAAAAATTGTCCATTATTTACATCAGCCGGCTCGTTGGCGTAGTGATTAGCGCAACTGGCTTCTACGCCGGGGTCCCGGGTTCGATTCCCGGTCAGGTCTGGTATTTTTTTCATCACCCATCTTCATCTGCCATCCTTCTTACCGTCTCCTTCGACCGCATTGGCGTAGTTGGTTACGTGCTCGCCTCTCATCATGCGGTCTTGGGTTCGAATCCTATTCAGGCATGGTTTATTTTCATACGTTACAAAAAATCATTTTCATCCTTCACCGTCTGCATTAGCAGTAATTGCACAACAGTCAGACAAACCAAAAAAAAAAATTACCGTCTCCATTAGCAGAAATCGCAAAACAGTGTCAGACGTAAATAAAACATTGACAAGAGGAAGTCGGGTGAGTGTTTCATACTAGAATTTTTAATTTTTAAAGACTGTACTTTTTAACCCATTCAGTCACGAATTTTTATCTTAAAATTTAAAAAAAGTTATTATATAAGAATATACCCACCGGGTTGGTCTAGAGGTAAAGTTCCTGGTTCAAATCCTAGTAAAGGTAGTTACTTTTATACGGATTTGAATGCTAGACAGTGGTTACCGGTGTACTTTGATGGTTGGGGTTCAATTAAACATACTCTCTCAGGAATGGTCGACCTGAGTCTGTAGAAGACTACACCTCATTTACACGTCATACACATCATCCTCATCTAATTGGGTCATGGGGTTGCTTATTGTTCTCAATTGAACAGATTGCAACGTACACATACTAGGAATTAAAAAAAAAATTATATTCTTAAAGTACTATTTTTTTTATTATTAAAACTTTTCAAAAGTTCCAATAGATTGCAGTACTTGGTGGACTCTTAAAAAATTTGTTCATGTATGTGGCCAATTTTACAAAAAAAACGATATGTGCGCAGTTTAGTGCGCATAAGAATAGGTAAAATTTTATGTACATGTATATGGCCAAGGTGAATGAATGGGTTAAATAAAGATCTGGAATGATGACCTTGACCCGTGAATTCAATTTAAATACACTATAGAGAAAGCCAACTGAAATACACTTGACCAATGAATGAATAATCTCTTCTACCATTTTACACTTGTTCATAGTTCCCTTTCTACATACATACATATTTTTATATCTACCTCAGGCATTTGTCATTCGTTCGTAGCATTTTTGTAGAAATCTCTTAGTATTCATTATAGTTGTCTATGAAAAACGCTTCAAGCTGTAGGTTGGTGTCCCACCGTTCATTTAATATCAAACATTTTGTAAAGTGTTCGTACTCTTTTCAACATTATTTATTTTTTACATCTTATTCTTGTTCGTATTGAATTGTAAACAACCATTACTAATCCATTTATGTATTTATCTACATTGTAATATACATCATGTTTTATGTATTTACCGTGCCATATCGATACATCGATAAGTGACAATATCGATATAATTGTATCGATTCTGTAACTGTGTGGTTTTAATCCGTGTTATTTTTTTATCATTCTTTTTGTTAAATCTACATGTTTCAGTGCATTATTCATTTCTCTTATACGTACTTCGTTTTAGTTGTTAAGTTTTTTTTAAAATTTATTTCTTTTTATTCAAGTTCCGGTATTTTATTCTAATGTATTGTTTGTATTGTATTTTATTATTTACTCGTAATTGTGTTAAGGTTTTGTTATTGAAACATGATTCTTAGTGGTGTATTTGCGTGTTCATTATTTTTATAATACTCGGGTATTGTATTTCATTTATTTTATTATCATTGTAACTTAATTTTCTTCGTTGTTAAATTATGTTTTTTTTTTGTAATTAAGTTTTTGAATTAAGATTCTTAGTTTGTTCTGTTATTGTATCTAACCGATTTTAAAATACTTAAGTTGTTACTTAATTTTTGTTTGTTTATTATTTAATATCCAACCGGGTTGGTCTAGAAGTAAAGTCGTCGCCGCAAACGGAGACGGAGGTTCCTGGTTCAAATCATAAAGGTTTATACTTTAGCACGAATTTGAATATTATACAGTGGTTACCGGTGTACTTTTTAACTATACTCTCTCAGGAATTATCGGCCTGGGTCTGTACAAGACTACACCTCATACACAAGTAATACATATCATCCTCATCTCGTTGAGTCATAGGGTTACTTATTGTTCTGAATTGAACAGATTACAATGTACAAACATAAGTGTAAAAAATATTACTAAAAATATTTTTCTCGTGTTTTTTTTTTAATCAAGTGTTGTGGTTTTACGTAATTTTTTAATAGTGTTGTTTAACCGTTGTAGTGTTTCAATAATGCCATTGGGATTATTCTAACAGAACTTTGTTTTAATGTTGACCATTTTTTAGGTAAGTTATTTTTGTATTATTATTATTAATATTACCTATTTTTACTTTCTCTTGCCGTACATGAAAATATTAGAAATGAAATAATTGTTTTCATGTAGATTTTTTCAAATTGAGTTTTCACCGGAAATACACGTTTTCAGTTCCTCTGAACCCTAAAAACATGTTTATACCGATCGGTCTGTGCGCCCGCACGCGCGCGTGTAAACAAAGTATCTCAAGAACTAAATATAGTTTTATTTTTGTCATAAGTCTCTCGGCTGGTTTGTTGCAGTTCTCCAAGCTGTTCTATCTTGCGCAACTCGTTTCATATGTATATCCTGTAACACCCTACATCTTTTGTAATTTGCTTTATAATCTAACCGTTGCCTCCCCCTACAATTCACTCCCTCAATATTATCCTCCATTATTGATAGACCAATACCTGGATGTCTTAAGATATGCCCCACTAGCCAATCCCTTCTTCTGGTTAGATGTTTCCATAAATTTCTTTTTTCATTTACTCGTCTAAGAACCTCTTAATTACTTATTTTGTCCATTCATCTAATCTTTAACATTTTCCTGTAGCACCACATTTCAAAAGCTTCTATCCTCTTCCTTTCTACAGCCCCTATCACCCATGTTTCACTCCCGTATATTGCCACACTCCAAACATAGTTTAAAGAAATCTTTCCGAATTTGTAAGTCAATGTTTGTAGTCAGTAAGCTGTTTTTCATTTCAAAGGCTTTTCTAGCTTGAGCAATTCTACTTTTGATATTACTTGTGCTTCTACCATCCTTTGTTATTTTACTCCCTAGATAGCAGAATTTCCCCAACTTCCTGTATGTTTTCGTTGCCTACTTTTAAATTTCCCATCAGGTTAAAACTCAAAAATTAAGTTACCTCACAGGAACATTTTCATAAATATCTATCAACCAAAAGTAATAGTTTATCTGTGCAATTTTTTTACTTTGCGATTTCCTCAAAAACGGCTCCTACGATTTTTTTTAAAAAATCGGGTCGTTTTCTTAAATTTTTATGCTCTGCAAGATAGGATAAGTGCTACGTTTGCTGAAGTTCTTAAGGGACTGTGCTATCGCGGTAAAAATGTTTTTTTTTTAAATGGATTTTAGGGAAAAAGTAATATAATCAATATTGTTGTTTTTTTGTTTTGTTTAAAGTCCGACTGTTATGCAATTACTCCTAATGCAGACGGTGAAGGATAAAATGATTTTTTTGTAACGTATGAAAATATGCCGTGCCTGAATGGGTTTCGAACCCAACACCGCATGATGAGAGGCGAGCACGTTACCAACTACGCCAATGCGGCCGGCCAATCAGTATTGTAGGAAATTAAAAAAGTCTGTAACGCTTAAAAAAACTGGAATAAACCGAGAAATTTTTAATGAACTGAACCAAATTCAGACAACTAATTACGGACCAATGGGTTTCCATGAAGAACAAAAGCAGAGCTATGGATTGGCAAATTAAAAGAGAAAAACCTACAGTGAACGATTGCTGGGAATGTGCGCTGCAAAAAGATCTTCCAGGAACGTATTATCATTTTACTTAGTCTAAAATTGGTCGTATAAATAAATATTGGTCGTATAATACGTTGTACGTATAAATAAAACGTTAAGTGGAATGAACAGGTTATTTACAAGTGATTAGCGTGGCCGCGATTCGTAGTCACTGAAAATCGTCACTTACCGGAAGCAATTCTCTGATAAAAATATTATCCTGCGGTTCTATTTCTCATCATTTCTCTGACATCAATAATAGCAGAATACAATATACGTAACGCACTGAAGATTTTAGTCATTTGTGGTGTATTTTGTTAAAATATTTTACGTTTAACTGCTGTTAGGAAATTTAGTACAGCTTCATATTGTGTTTTTATTACAAAATTCATACTTGACTGTTTGAAAGACATAAGAACTGTTTAAAAAATAATTTAGTTTAATTAATTTTTATTTTTGTGTGTCATTCAAAAATTATTTGAATTTCTATTTATCTGTGAATGAAATTTTTCTTTTATCGTGCTATTTTTTTTGTGGTTTAATAAATTTGTTAACGTATGCTATCCGATTTTAGTGATTATTTTGTATTTAAGTTTTGTGTTGTTTTATAGTTTTTTT
Source organism: Catonia carolina (assembly GCA_035578175.1). NCBI lineage: Eukaryota > Metazoa > Arthropoda > Insecta > Hemiptera > Achilidae > Catonia > Catonia carolina. The sequence continues at coordinate 11,519,575 of JAQMRL010000004.1, forward strand.
TAACGTGTTAGGTTTACACTAGGTTTAGTGTAAGGCCTAAAGAAAGAATTCTAGTATTTTTGTAAGTAACTTATTATTTTCTCTTTTTATTTTTGGTTTATTTAAAATCGCATCGACAGCTTAGTAATTATTAACTACTGTTGGTTTTAGTATACTGTAACGGTGGGTTTAAATGTGTTTAAATTTTCTGACCCTAGCCGGGAATCGAACGTGGGACCTTTGGCTTTGTAGGCTGGTGCGCTAGTCACTGAGCCACGGAGGCGGTCTTAATTTATGGTATTATTTTATTATTTTTACTTTCAAAAGAGAAAGTATTGTTTTTATATATTTAGGGAAGAAAACCACTGTTTTATGTCGATTTTTAAAAATCTAGTTTTCACCGGACACAAAAGTTTTCAGGCCTCATGAGGGAAAAAATATGTTTTTAGCGATTGGTCTGTGTGGTGTGTGTGTGTGTGTGTGTGTGTGTGTGTGTGTGTGTGTGTGTGTGTGTGTGTGTGTGTGTGTGTGAGAAAAAATATCTCAAGAATGGAGTAGCGTACAAAATTGAAACTTGGAACTTAAGTTAGGTACCGCAAGGGGGCTCAATATGAATATTTTCGTCAGATTCGGTTAAACTAGAGTTGTTTAATTCGTGCAATTTTTCACTTTGTCTTGGGTTTGCCAAAACGGGATTTTTTTAAATCGTCTTTTTTTTACTTCCTTTATTTAACGTCGTATCAACTACTGTGGCCATTACCGACGATGTTGGGTGGTAACTGTGAAGGATGAAATGATTTTTTGTAACGTCTGAAAATATGCCGTGCCTGAGTGGGATTCGAACCCAAGACCGCATGATGAGAGGCGAGCACGTTACCAACTACGCAAATGCGGCCGGCAAAATCGTCTTATTTACTACATAATGTTTATGTTCTAAAAGATATCGGAGGCGGTATGTCTGTTGACATTCGTGAGGGCTTTACCCTCGTTGTAAAAAATGTTTTTTTAGATTGCTGCCTTAGGCCTAATATGGATGTAAGGGCAAAAAGATAAATAGTTAAAAGTTTTAGAAAATTTACAACCTACAACTTTAATTTCAAACGTTTTTTCTACAACGCTTACTTTAGCGGCAATTTATGATTTCTGTTTTTTTCCATCAAAATCACCAAAAAACGAGATTTTTTTAAGTTGCAATATTAGTATGTATTTAACGACAAAAGGGTGGTTATAGGAAATTGAAAAACTTACAACTTTAATTTTTAACATTTTTTTTGTACAATGCTTAGTTTAGAGGCATTACGAATTTTCTTATATATAAGTTGTGCCCATAACAAACAGGTGAAGTGTTAAATTATTTACACTAAATCTATTCGTTGCAGGGCTAAAATAAATAGTTCTGTTTCTTATCACGTGGTCAGCCAATTATATGACTGAATCATTTAAGAACAGAAGAGGTAGAGGTGTAAAAGACACTAATCAGAGTTCCTCTGAAAGTAATGAATTTCATTATACATCCAGACCCTGTGGTGAATGAAGTGAAGGTGTAATTTGCAGAGTGGAAAATATGTGCTTTTCAGAGGGCCCGGCATGCTGATAAGCGTACTTTTCCATTCAGTGAGGAAGGCAATTGTAAACCACCTCACTCCTCGTTTTACTTAGTAAAACCTCTACAGGTTCAAACCAGCCTCTCGGCTGATTACCTTAACACACACATAGAGGTTGTTTTTTATTTTGCATTTCTCAGTGACGATTAAAATTAGGTTATATATATATATATATATATATATATATATATATATATTTACATTGTTTACTCAGGATTAAACACAGGTCACATCACAACATTACATCGGGAATGTTGTGTGAGTGGTTCACTCCAGTTTTTTCTTTGTTTATTTAACGTCACATCAACTACAGTGGTCATTAGCGACGACGTTGGGTTGTAACTGTGAAGGATGAAATGATTTTTTGTAACATATGAAAATATGCCGTGCCTAAGTGGGATTCGAACCCAAGACCGCATGATGAGTGGCGAGCACGTTACCAACTACGCAAATGCGGCCGGCAGTTTTTTTTTAAGTTTATTAATAGTCGCATCAAAAAACATACTGGTTATTATTGACTACTTTGAGTTAAGAGACGGAGGATATTACTGTATAATAATATTACAGATTCTAGCTGGGAGTCAAATCCGGGACCTCCATTTTGCTGTGTATTTCCATGGATACGATCAAAAAGAAGTAGTTTTTGGTGTAGGAATACCATGTACATTTTTTTCTCTGAAGCGATCATGGATAGTTGTAATTTTACGCCCGTCTGTTTTACAATTAGTGCTAAACATGAAAAAATGTCAGACTTGACCGGAAATCGAACCCGAAACCCCGGCGTAGAAGCCAGTTGCCCTAACCACTATGCCAACGGCCCGGCCAAAAACGTACCTTAGTTAAAATTCAGGTACACCTTGATAAATTTTACCTTATTAAAATACGTTAGGCACGATTGTACTATTAAAAATGACGACGAAAAAGTAAAAATGAAGCGGAAGTATTTTTCTGTTTATATATTGATAGAATAGGCTGTGTTGATAACGTGAGGAAACCTACAAACGAAACTCAATGGAGACCTGTTGAATGTTAAGTTTCTCTTTTTTATGAAACCATACCTAGGCTATTGGTTGGTGAATTTTTCAACATTACACCGACCACTGCCTTTTCAATCAAATGAAATGGACAAAACAGATCTGCCTAACTGCAAACATTCCTATTGCATTCTTTATTATATTCATCGCACACTGTACAATTCACAAAATCGATTTTTAATTTTTCGCACGCTGGAAGTTTAGAGTTTAAACTGATCCTAAGTTAGATCCATTTTAAAGTTAACAAACACATAACAAAAAAATTTGGTGTGAAACACTCACGCGATTTTTTCTTGCCAATGTAAATAATAAACACCATGTTTATAACCTATTTTTAATCATCAGTAAAAATAATGTAAAATGAAAAACATAACCTGATTGTAATCAGTAGTGCATGACGCTAAATGAAAATCAACCTCCGTTCAACTTAAAAATACGAAAAATCACTAATTGACGCTAACTGAAGCTCCTTAGAAGAAAATGTTTGATGTTTATAATTGTCGTATTTTTTTAAAATTTCAAATATCTTTTAATTTATTACACTTATGTTGTAAAATACATACGAAATGTTCAATATTAAAAATTCCATTTTTTATCGATTTTAATGAAAAAATACAGAAAATCACTAGACCTTCTTGATCCCGAATTAAGCGTTGTACAAAATGTTTGAAATAAAAGTTGTGGGTTTTTTTAATGTTCTACATCTTTTATTATATAGGTAAACTTTTTCTCTCGAATGCATTTTAAGGCCGCAATCTTAAAAAAAGAACCATTTTTTCTTACGAGAGCACAGGTCCCCCAAGATTTTCAGACATGGCGCTTACTCTTGTAGACCAAAAGAAATCTAGTAATTAATATAATTTAAACAAAAAAAAAAAAAATGGTAGAAACCGTTTTTGAGAAAATTGCAAAAAAGTGAAAAATTACACGAATGTAGTGGTACGTAGTAGCATATATTGTTCTCTTTTAAATCCAATGTGGACCTTTCGTTGTTTAGGTCATCAGCCGAAAGGCTGGTTTGAATCTCTGGAGGCTTTACTAAGTAAAACGAGGAGTGAGATGGTTCACCTTGCCTTCCTCACTAAGTGGTAAAGTATGCTTATCAGCATGCCAGGCCCTCTGAAAAGCATCAACTTTCCACCCTGCAAGTGACACCTTCCCTTCATTCACCACAGAGTCTGGTTGTATAATGAAATTCATTACTCTCAGAAGAGATAACTCTGACTAGTGTATTTTACACCTGTACCTCTTCTGTTCTTAATTAATTAATTAATTAATTAATTAATTAATTAATTAATTAATTAATTAATTAATTAATTAATGGTTCAGTCATTTAAATAGCTGACCGTGTGATAAGAAACAGAACTGTTTTATGTAGCCCTTGTACTAGCAGATCGAGTGAAAATAATTGAACACCCCAGTACAGATAGCTTAATAACATTTGTCGAATTAGGGTAAAGATATTATGTTTAACAGAACATTGAGCAGATACTGTGGTTTGCCGCCCTTTAATTTGCTTGCGTCAAAACCAGGCGTACCTCTCTGACCATAACGGATGGATTGTTACCGTTGTTATATCCAGTGTACTGCGTCATCACTCCAACCCTACTCTATCTCCCCTCTCTTTCTAATGCATATATTGGCTGCATTAACTTTGATCTCCCTGGAGGCAGTATTAAATGGCATTAATCATATACATAATGAATGATTCGCTCATTAAGTTCAAACTATATCTGAATGTTCTCCAATCACATGCAGGTGACGTATTAAACTGATTGCATTTGACCTGATTGTACCAACAATTAGTTCTATTGTATTTATAAATAGTCCTGTTTCTTCTTTACATATATTACTTTTACTTTTTCCACCTAACTCGATCTCTTCTTAGCTGCCATCAGCTTCGGTATTCCTGAAATTCCTCGCTGCCTTAACCCTTTATAGGGCAGTACTACGGGGAAATATATATATACATAGTAAAATGTTAAATTGTGTTTTATAAGGACTTGAATAATGTATTCTAGTTCCAGAACAGTAAGATATTTCTTTGTTTTTATTTTAACCCATGGTAAGTATACTTACCAAGAAACGTGTATTGAAATGGAAATCACATAATGTTTAGTGGTAAGAATGCTTATTAAAACAACTTGTAGTCCTAAATAACAGAAAAATGTGTTTATAGAATAGCTTATCTCAACTTTATATTAGCATGAATGCTTACTTTCCCGTAAAAAACTCGAATTTTCTAAACACTGTACAAAAATAACAACAAAACCACACGGTAGCGTACGCTGGTATGAATCCTTACCAAATTCGTGTGACTCATGAGGCAAATGGTTCCTGCGCACTAATTTCAAAATGTGGATAGCCTACTTACCAAAGAACATCTATAAAACCATAAAATTCCAATAGGGTTCAACTGCATAGCTTATTCTTTAAAAAAAGTTGACCTTATTGCCAGTGGTAAGTATACTTACCAAAGACCTGTTGTTTAGGTTATCAGCCGGAAGGCTGGTTTGAACCTGTAGAGGTTTTACTAAGTAAAATGAGGAGTGAGGTGGTTTACCATTGCCTTCCTCACTGTGTGGAAAATTACGCTTATCAGCATGCCAGGCCCTCTGAAAAGCACAAATTTTCCACTCTGCAAATGACACCTTCACTTCATTCACCACAGGGTCTGGCTGTATAATGAAATTCATTACTTTCAGAGGAGATAACTCTGATTAGTGTCTTTTACACCTCTACCTCTTCTGTTCTTAAATGATTCAGTCATTTAATTGGCTGACCATGTATTAAGAAACAGAACTATTTATTTTAGCCCTGCAACGGACAGATTGAGTGTAAATAATTTGACACTCCACCTGTCTGTTAGGGGCAGACCAGAGACCTATAAAAGGGTTAAAAGCGTCAATGAAAAAAAGTAATTTTTCTTGTGTTTTAAGTCAAACAGAGGCTGATTTGAATTTTTTCATTCCCATATGATTAAAATTAGATTGTTGATGTTTAGGTGATCAGCCGAAAGGCTGGTTTGAACCTTTTGAGGGTTTACTAAGTAAAAAGAGGAGTGAGGTGGTTTACAATTGCCTTCCTTCCTAATTGGAAAATTATGCTTATCTGCATGCCAGGCTCTCTGAAATGCATCTACTTTCCACCCTGCAAATGACACCTTCACTTCATTCACCACAGGGTTTGGGTGTATAATGAAATTGATGACTCACTGAGTAAATAACTGAGACTAGTGTCTTTTATACCTGTACCTTTTCTGTTATTAAATTTTTCAGCCATGTGATAAGAAACAGAACTGTTATTTGTAGCCCTGGAACTAGCAGATCGAGTGCAAGTAATCTTAACACTCCACTTGCTGGTCATGGGTAAAATATATGTATTGTGACACTTATCGCTAAGGTCCGTTTCGGGATCTAGGTTATTAAGTAATTAATACACTAAAGTTTACTATTACAAAATATATTTATTACACTAAAAGATTTACAAAATAAATAATAAACTAATTATATTGAAGTAATACTATAAATAACTTAATAATTTACTTAGCACTACTTACAATTAATTTTTATAGAATACACATTCACAATAAAACTGAATACAATATGCAAAAATACAATACGACTGAATAACAATGCTTCGGAAACCCGTTGACCAACACAATGCCTAGAACGTGCCTGCACTACGCCCGATAGCCACTCGTCAAAGATCAAACGAATACTAACTCACTGAACGCGCGAGGGTCTCTTTATATAGTGAATCAAAAAAGAATCTTCCCAAAAGACAACGAAATTCGATACAAATAATAAAGTACAAAAAACCCTTTATAAATGAGTGCTAGAAAAATCTATTGTAAACAAGTCAACAATAGACCTATTGTAAATAGAAAGTGTAATCCACCGGCTCTTTCATAAATAGTTGTACAACAATAACCCGACTGTCTCTTACCCCTTTTATAAATAAGTAAACTTTTAATGTTACTATTGTCCTATCGTTACTTTTTCACTATATTATCTACTCTTTACCATTTTATGAACATTTTACCATTTTACTAGAAATTTTGCGAACCATGCCCTTCTTCGATATTGTCACAGTATGAATATAAATAGTTTTGAGAAAGTAAGATGAGAGCCTCACAACAATCTGACCCGAATTTCCAAAATTTCCAAAAAATTCGTCGAGGACAAGTTTCTCATTAAATTGCGAGTAATTTTATTTGAAATACAACTGAAAATTATTTAATCATTTAGTAAAACCTTTTTAACTTTATTTAACTGTTTTTAAAAACATTATTAAACTTTTTTTTAAACCTTAAATTAAAACCATGTAGCTAATTAACTAATAATATAATTTTAGGGGTAGTAGGGTGCCGTTATGGGTAGTTCCATTGATAAGGGTGCTGCGGAAAAAGCATTGCGCACCACTGCCCTAGATAGCCACTCTGTAATTGTAATTGCTCTTACTGTAATTGCAGTAGCCCAGGTATAGATACTGAAGTCACGAGATTGCCTTTTGCGTATGGATGGGCTGTGAGGAAGAGAAGTGAAAATATGAAATGCTGCCAACCTCAACAGTGAAATACTACTCGTACATTTTTCATTACCGTGAAGTTTCAACATACATTTTTAACCTGTGTTTCATTCTGAGTAAATGTGTTCTTCATAAACCTTACAGGAAATAAATATGACCCTTAATATTGCCTAATTATATGACCAGAAATTGTTGATTTACTGTGATTACCAGCTACCTTATTCCATTGGAACAAAATGTTCTACGAATGAATCGCCTTCTTTATTATCCCTGTCACCGGCGTCTTCACTATCAGGCTTATTAGTATCTACCTAACAGTTTCCTTTTTTAACCAGGTGTCAACTAAACGGTTGAAGAATAGCTTATTGTCTTTAATTTCAATCTTTATTTTTCGAATTGTGAAAAGAGAAACATCACAATAGTTAGCCACTCGCTTATGGCTTTTGTTAAGAGGCAGGGAAAGTTATTTTTGTTTAGCTTCTACTTCACAGCATTTTATTACACTGCATATTAGATTTCGTTCAGCACTATGAATAGTCTGCCCACGTTTTCGAGAAACCAACATTTCTGTTTACGGTAACAGCCAGTTATATTCATACATTTAATCTATACAAAAGTGTCCGCGATATACTCTATATGCTCTTGGTATAGTATAAGTTGTTGTGTTTGTTGTACTGAAATTTAAACAGTCGCGCATGCGCACTGATGCTTTTCCTCCTCCTTTACCCTTTCGTTGCAAACAAAGGCAAACTCGTGACTCAAGTAACTATAGAATAATTATGTAAATTTGTACTGTAAAAACGGAATGTCGATGACTAGAGTTCTCCATATTCTTTATTAAAACTCCACCCTCTATCCTTGATAAAATTCCCACTTACCAATTATTAGCTACATTTTCTTTCTCCTCCTTAATAAACGTTCATTAGTGAATGAAATTTTCAGTGCACGCAACTATAAAACGTCTCTTATTTTTTAAAACCGTTATTACGTCACACCACTACCTTTTGCTAATTCATTTATAAATTGAAATTCAACGAATCGTGCTTTTTTCTCTCGGTCGTAAATATTAGACAATTAACCACATAACAACCCCGGTTTTTTTTTGGTTTAACGTCCGACTGTTATGCAATTACTGCTAATGCAGACGGTGAAGGATGAAATAATTTTTTGTAACGTATGAAAATATGCCGTGCCTGAATGGGATTCGAACCCAAGACCGCATGATGAGAGGCGAGCACGTTACCAACTACGCCAGTGCGGCCGGCAACAACCCCGGTAATCCGTTCTAATTGGAATTTGGAGCTGTTCGGGTTATCCGGAAAATGTGCTTAATATAAAAAAAAACCCACTGGATTGATATATTTTTCTTATCTATGAAACTTTAATAGAATTAACTTTAATTAATACAATCAATACCATCATATGGAACTTCCAAAATACTATAACTAAAAATAGTTAACATCTAGCGGTGAAGTTGCCTCCGGAAGTTAGCTGTTTAACAGCTGATTTGAAACCATCAGTCATTTCAGAAATTTTTTTTTTTTTTTTTTTTGGTTTAACGTCCGACTGTTTTGCAAATTGCTGCTAATGCAGACGGTGAAGAATGAAATGAATTTTTTGTAACGTATGAAAAAATGCCATGCCTGAGTGGGATTCGAACCCAAGACCGCGTGATGAGAGGCGAGCACGTTACCAACATCGCCAACGCGGCCGGCAAAATTTCAGAAAGCTTTTGTTTTATTATTCCTAATTTTTTTTTTAATTCCTAATTTGTGTACGTTGCAATCTGTTCAATTCAGGACAATAAGCAACCCCATGACCCAATGAGATGAGGATGATGTGTATGATGTGTAAATATTATTCCTAATGAATGAACAATTTTTTTAATTCCTATTTTTTAATTTAATATCAGCCTATCAGTTTATGTTCAAACTTATCCAAATTATTTCCATTTAATCCATTTTTATTTATTATTTTATTCGCTGTAAGATTCCTAGTAAAGGTAGTTATTTTTAAGGGGAGACTGTACTTTGTATCCCGCAAATGTTAAATTTGCTATTTTTAGGTACATTTTTCATTTTTTTGTCATCAGTGTCTCGACTGGTTTGATGCAGTTCTCCAAGCTGTTCTATCTTGCGCAAGTTGTTTCATATCTACATACCTGTAACACCCTACATCTTTTGTAATTTGCTTTATATATTCTAATCTTTGCCTCCCCCTACAATTTACTCCTTCAATATTACCCTCCATTATCGATAGCCCAATACCTGGATGTCTTAAGATATGCCCCACTAGCTTATCCCTTCTTCTAGTAAGATGCTCCATATACTTATTTTTTCATCCACTCGCCTAAGAACCTCTAAATTACTTATTTTGTCCACCCCCACATTTCAAAAGCTTCTATCCTATCTATTTCAAAAGCTTCATAGGATTAGAAAAAGATAGGGAAATGAACCTTTACACACTATAGGTGTCGGGTTTCTTCTCGAGCTACTGATATTTTTTTCAATTTAATCTTTCGACCATACCATCTTTTTTTTAAATTAAGAATAACATAAAATTTTTAGGAATTGTTTTCCACGTGTTTTGCGTATTACTAATTTTTGGAGCTTCTGAGGAAGTCATAAAAATGTTGGTATATGTGGCTATACAAGATAATTAACTGGTAAAAATTTCAGCCTGGTAGGTTTATTGATTTCTGAGAAAAATGTACCTTAGTGTTAAAAATCTAAATTTACGGGAAAAGGTAAGAAACAAGAAGGCACGAATCAAACACAATATGTACACAAACAAGTAAATTTCCCAAACAGTTGTTTAGAAACCTGAATCAACAGCTGAGAATATTAAAAACCTTGATGGAGATACAGTATTTTAAAAACTAAAATTCTCTTTGCACTAAAACGAGTAGTATAAAATTATGAAAAAAATATTCGTTCTTCGTAACATGATAATTTTTTTTTGTGTTAACCTGATAAAAACTTAATTTTTTAGATCTAGACCTAAACTATTGAAAAACATAAAAAAACAAAAATTGAAATTTTGAGTTAAAACCATCGTGTAATCTCCCCTTAAACGGATTTGAATAGGGGACAGTGGTTAGGGGTGTACTTTGATGGTTGGGGTTCAATTAACCATACTCTTTCACTTTGTACAAAACTCCACCTCATTTACATGTCATGCACATCATACTCATCTCATTGGGTCAAGGGGTTGCTAATTGTTCTTAAATTTAACAGATTGTAACGTGCACACATTTAGGGACAAAAAAAACCATCCAAGTAAAATTAATGATTTTTATTCGGATTTGAATAATTTACAGTGGTTACCGGTGTACTTTAAAATTTGTCTGCTGATATGTTATATAGTTTTCTAATATATGCATGATGTCCGAAAGGCTGGTTTGAACCTCTAATGGCTTTAGTACTATAGTCCGATTCACGAAAAAACACACCTTTCTTTAAACAGCAATATCTTTTGAATCGTTGTATACAGGGTGATTCATGAAGTTCTCCCCCCACTTCTACAGCACATTGTACTAGTAAAAATAATGAAAAAATGTTATATAAACATAGGTCCGAAAACGCTTCGTTAGCGAGTTACAGCTAGCGAAAGTTTCGCCTGGATTTCAGTTCACCAGGTGAAATGAGGTCTTCCTGGAATTGTGGTAAGGTAGATTAAGGGGCAAATTCAATCATTTCTTATGGTTTTTGATCTGATAAATTGAATAAAACAGGTCCCAGATCTGTAAGTTAAATAGTTTTTAAGAAAACCAGTGTCAAATGCAAAAAATGGAGTGAAAAACTTATTTTTTCATCTTTGGGCAAGGATAACTGTGTTATTTCACCAAGAAACAGTTAAAATTTTTCAATAAAACATGTAGAAAATTTTATTCTGAACAAACCGGTGTAAATTAAGTACACAGAAAGCGAATAGATGTTTGATTAAATGAGTTTTTATTCATAAGAGTACAAAGTAAAATTAACCGGAAAAACTAAAATGAAAAAAATGTGTTTTTTTCACTCCATTTTTTTGCATTTGACACTGGTTTTCTCAAAAACTATTCGCTTTCTGTGTACTTTATTTACACCGGTTTGTTCAGAATAAAATTTTCTACATTTTTTATTGAAAATTTTTAACTGTTTCTTGGTGAAATAACAAAGTTATTCTTGCCCAAAGATGAAAAAATGTGATTTTCACTCCATTTTTTGCATTTGACACTGGTTTTCTTAAAAACTATTTAACTTACAGATCTGGGACCTGTTTTATTCAATTTATCAGATCAAAAACCATAAGAAATGATTGAATTTGCCCCTTAATCTACCTTACCACAATTCCAGGAAGACCTCATTTCACCTGGTGAACTGAAATCCAGGCGAAACTTTCGCTAGCTGTAACTCGCTAACGAAGCGTTTTCGGACCTATGTTTATATAACATTTTTTCATTATTTTTACTAGTACAATGTGCTGTAGAAGTGGGGGGAGAACTTCATGAATCACCCTGTATAAAAACGATTACGATACATAAAATTAAAGCTTGTTTTATTGTTGGTTACAGAATTACATAAACATTTTTGGAAATTAATCGTGTATTTTAAATATAACGGATTACTCATAAAAAGTAGCCTGTTTTAACCACTTTTTAAGTTTACTCAACTTGAAGGTACTTTTGTCACGCCTACTTTAAAATGTAATGGGCTACAGAATGTAGCCCATTATATGTTGATGTAATCCTGTAACCAACAATAAAACACGCTTTAATTTTATGTACTGTAATTGTTTTTACATACAATGATTCAAAAGATATTGTTGTTTAAAGACAGGTGTTTTATTTCGTGAATCGGACTATAAGTAAAAGAAGGAGGGATTTGGTTTACAATTGCCTTCCTCACCGAGTGAAAAAGTATGCTTATCAGGATGCCGGGCTATATGAAAAGCATCTACTTTCCACCCTGCAAATGACTGAATTCTGGTTAAAATTTCTATTCTTATATGATATTTTCATTCCAGTATAAAAACATTAATAAACATTTTTTGTGAAAATATAATATTATGACATTAATAATCTTAAGCCACGTTATTCTCAAAATTTGGGTAAAATTATATTTTGTATTTTCCCAAATTTCACTGTATTATTTAAGTGTATTGTTTAGGTCATCAGCCGAAAGGGTGGTTTGAACCTGTAGAGGTTTTACTAAGTAAAACGAGAAGTGAGGTGGTTTACCATTGCCATCCTCACTAAGTGGAAAAGTACGCTTATCAGCATGCCGGGCTCTCTGAAAACCGCATATTTTCCACTCTGCAAATGACACCTTCACTTCATTCACCACAGGGTCTGGCTGTATAATGAAATTCATTACTTTCAGAGGAGATAACTCTGATTAGTGTCTTTTATACCTCTATCTCTTGTGTTCTTAAACGATTCAGTCATTTAATTGGCTGAATTGGCTGTGATAAGAAACAGAACTATTTATTTTAGCCCTGCCACGAACAGATTGAGTGTAAATAATTTGACACTCCACCTGTCTATTATGGGCAGATTATTTAAATATGAAAAGAAAAAATTTTCACGAACTATCTTTCATGTTGGTGTAAAAAGATGGTTGACAATATGTATCTATCTATACGTTTGTGTTGTTAAGGTGATCAGCCGAAAGGCTGGTTTGAACCTCTAGATGCTTTACTAAGTAAAACGAGGAGTGAGATAGTTTACCCTTCCCTTCCTCACTGAGTTCAAAAGTATGCTTATTAGCACACCTAGCTGGGACTAGCTAGTTTATAATAAATCTCTATTACTGTTGTTGTTGTTTAGGGCATCACCAGAAATTCTGGTTTGAACCTGTAGAGGTTTTACTAAGTAAAACCTCAGTTTAACCTCGGTTATTGATTAGTTAGGTGGTGTACAATTGCCTTCCTCACTGAATGGAAAAGTATGCTTATCAGCATGCCAGGCTCTTCGATAAGCATGTACTTTCCACCCTGCAAATGATACCTTCAGTTCATTTACCACAGGGTCCAGCTGTATAATGATGAAATGCATTACTCTCAGATGAGCTAACTGTGTTTATTGTCTTTTTTTACACGTCTACCTCTTCTGTTGTTAAATGTTTTGGGTCTTTTCCGTTTTCTGTATGCCACTATCAAATCCGAATCCCTGAAGGGTTACACAATTCTCCTACTCCTGCGTCTAGCGCGCCAATCTGACTAGCAACATTTCTGCGTAATGTCAACCACTCCGATTTCACAGTTCATTACTGCAAAGTCTGCATAGTCAGTCTACTATGAATTTTGTAGTTACTTAAAAATATTCTGATGGAGGATGATGCTGCAGAGTTCCTTCAGGAAAGGGAGTTATTCCATAATCCCAGAAGATGTGACAACTAAAAAAACCTGTGTGAAACACTCAGACTTTCTCTTCCCAATGTAAATAATTCAAAAATATAACGTAATAGTAATGTAATAATAATTTAATGTAAATAATTAGAATAAGTTAAAGTAACCTGTAAATAAAGAATATAAAATAATAAAAAACTCAAAATAAAACAATCTTAATAAGAAATAAAACAACAGAACTTGTAACGTAGTATTTTTTACTATAAACTGTGACTGGGAAGGACGTTATACGCGTGCGTGTGTCGTCTCAGTTTGAGTTTCAGGCTTTTTTTCTTTTGCGCCCTGGAGACTCCAGGAGGAGTATAGGACATGTCAGATATAACACCTGAAATACATATAAGAATCACACAATGTATCATTACTATCAAGAAAGAAATTCTTGTACGCTATAAAAAGTTTCACCGATTAAGTAATTTTTTAGATTTTTTTTTAAAGGAATTCAAATCCTCACAACACTTTAAAGATTGGGGTAATTTATTTATGAATTTTCTCCCTGCATAAGTAGGTTTTTGTTCAAACAATTTTGTGGAGTGATTAGCCACATAATAATCATTCCTGTTTCTTGTGTTATGATTGTGAACATTGAAATTCTGCATAAAATTATTTTGCCTAACATACATAATCTGTAAGCAATTTAAGCTCCTTAAATAGTAAGGCAGTAAACAGTAAGGCAGTGAGTGGGAGAAATTAACACTTTTGCAACCTTCAGGGAATTCGGATTTGATAGTGGCATATACAAAACGGAAAAGACCCAATGTTTTAGTCGTACAATTGGCTGGCCATGTGATAAGAAACAGAACTATTTTTTTGTAGCACTGGAATTAGCAGATCGAGTGCAAATAATTTAACACTCCACTTGCCTGTCATGGTTAAAATAATATTTATGAGTATAAACAGTTTTTTGAGAAAGTGAGATGAGGAACAGCTTTTTAAAAACACGCAACTGGTGCCTTGCATTGACCTCCTGCATTATCAAGTCTCTCACTGCATTTAAAAAGCTTTAAAGCAAGATACCGTCTAAAGTAAAAAAGAAAAAGAGAAGATTAAGATTGTTTTTAAAGGGTTTGGTCGGGGAATTGGGAAGGCGGGTGCGTGGGAGGGGGCTGTAGGAAGAGTAGTTTGTAAAGCGATGGGCTGCATTCATTATTTTGGCTTTGAAGCAACTCCTCGTCTCGGTTATTGATTAGTTCCTTAAAAGTACGGTAGGGTGCGCCTATGTACCACTTATCTAACAGTTTGCTACTGGATACGTACTAGAGTGTACTGTATCTTATCTCTTGTTTTTATACAGGGTGTTCGAAAAGGAAATCGTTTCATCTTTTATAATAAATATGCATGTTGTTGTTTAGGTCATCACCCGAAAAATACTTTACTGTTCAATAATTAACAATGTGTTCTTCTTTAGGTGCCTATCCGTTCCGAATGTTGGGGACCGTTGTTTAGGTCATCAGCCGAAAGGCTGGTTTGAACCTCTTGAGGGTTTAATAAGTATAAACGAGGAGTGTGGTGGTTTACAATTGCCTTCCTCACTGAGTTAAAAGAACATGCTTATCAGCATGCCAGGCCCTCCGAAAAGGACCCACTTTCCACTCTGCAAATGACAGCTTCACTTCATTCACTACATGGTCTGGCTGTATAGTGAAATTCATTACTTTCAACGGAGATAACTCTGACTAGTGTCTTTTACACCTCTACCTCTTCTGTTCTTAAATATCTCAGTTATATAATTGGCTGACTATGTGATAAGAAAGAGAACTATTTTTTGTAGCCCTGGAACCAACAGATCGAGTGCAAGTAATTTAACACTCCACCTGCCCGTTATGGGCATCTTAATGCCCGTTATGGGCATCTTAATGCCCGTTGGGGACTATCTTAATAATTCTCACTTTGTTCGTTGCACTGCGAAACTGCTCTTCTGAGCTTTTTCCAAACCAAGTTCTCAGATTCCGAAGCCACAACACGTTTCTTCTGCCAAGTCCTCTTTGTTTTTGTATTTTCCCCTGAAGAATGGCTTGCAATAACAAATACAGTAGGTCCTCGTCGTTATAACGGACTAAATGTGAGAGGATAAAGTCCGTTATATCGAAATACAACCAGCCAAAGCAGCAATTTTTGTTTTGTAGCTGTTAATTTTTACTATAGTCTAAATCGTAGCCGGTTTAATTGTTTTATAACCAATATAAAGTAATTATGCCCATAACAGACAGATTGGTTGTTAAATTACTTGCACTTTATCTGTTAGTTCCAGGGCTACAAAAAATAGTTCTGTTTTTATCACATGGACAGCCAATTAAGTAACTAAAGCATTTAAGAACAGAAGAGGTAGGGTTGTAAAAGACACCAATCTGAGGTATTTCTGTTGAAAGTGATGAATTTCATTATACATTCAGACCCTGTGGTGAATGAAGTGAAGCTGTCATTTGCAGGGTGGAAAATGTGTGCTTTTCGGAGGACCTGGCATGCTGATAGGCGTACTTTTCCACTCGGTCAGGAAGACAATGGTAAACCACTTCATTCCTCGTTTTACTTAGTGAAGCCTCTGGAGGTTCAAACCAGCCTTTCGGCTGATCACCTAAACAACAACACATAAAGTAATCATTAAAGTAAATAGCCACATTAAATTTTTTTCTTACCACTTATAGTCAGCGGCAGTACCGGAAAACCTCGTCTTAACAACGGTAATTAGGTGTCAAAAACGGGCGAAAGAATCTTAACTAGTGTAGATTAAGGAAAGGTAATACAATTCTATAATCTTATTTTCTACACTAATAATGGAGTTTTTATTTTACACATTAAGCTAGTACATTTACATTTTTAGACACAAGATGTTATTCTTTCATCAGAGTTTTTTTACAGTTAAAATTAAAATGGAAAATACAGTAACATGTTGTTGTTTAGGTGATCAGCCGAAAGGCTGGTTTGAACCTGTAGAGGTTTCACTAAGTAAATCGAGGAGTGAGGTGGTTTACCATTGCCACAACTCACTGAGTGGAAAAGTATGCTTATCAGCATGCCGGGCCCTCTGAAAAGCACATATTTTCCACTCTGTAAAAATGACACCTTCACTTCATTCACCACATGGTCTGGCTGTATAATGAAATTCATTACTTTCAGAGGAGATAACTCTGATTAGTGTCTTTTACACCTCTCTACCTCATCTGTTCTTAAATGATTCAGTCATTTAGTTGGCTGACCATGTGATAAGAAACATAACTATTTATTTTAGCCCTGCAACTAACAGATTGAGTGCAAATAATTTGGCACTCCATCTGTCTGTTATGGGCAGACAGTAACATATAAGTATAAAAGGGAAAAATTGTTAATGGTTAACTGTGTGCCGGCCTGATTTTGCTTTCTAATAATACAGAAAGTTCTTTAATTGTCTAAAACAACGTTTCCCAAAGTGGGGGGCGCGCCCCCCAAGGGAGACGTGAAGACACGTCAAGGGGGCGCGGGACTTCGAAATAGCTTTACCCTCCATAATGGATCCTTTCAGTGTCAACATAGACTTCCTGCCCGAATTACTTAAAAAACAAGTTTTAGAAATAAAAAATGTTTCTGCTGCGAAAAACGATTTCAATAAAATTGACAAAACATCACTTTGGGTTAAGTATTACCAAGTTTACCCCAGTATATAACAGCAAGCGGCAGTAATTGTAATTATCTTTATCAAGCACCTACCTGTGCGAAAAAGTGTTTTCAGCACTTGTTACAATAAAAACAAAGCATCGGTGCAATGTTGGTTTTATCAACGATTTACGTTGTGCACTTTCTAATAATCAACCTTTTAAAAAAAAAATGCAAGGTCATCCATCCACTGATTTATTTTGTCTCTTGTTAAAATTAAATTGCAACGTCTAATGCTACAATAAATAAAAAAATAAATGTATGGTTATTCAATGTAATACGTGATTTTTCATTGCCCAATAAAATTGTGTAAGGGGGCGTGAGAAGTTTTCTTTTTGGCAAAAGGGGGCGTAAAAGATAGAAGTTTGGGAACCGCTGGTCTAAAATGTTCGTAAAAGTGTTGGACGTCTTGTTCTTCCGATAAACTTACGTACGAAATCATTGTATAAATGGCGTCACGTATAAAAAGTTTGGTTTTCCGTTCACAAATTATTGTTTTATTATGTAATGTTTTATTGTTGTCGGTTGTTTTCTTATTTGAAGTTCGTTATAGTAAAGGCCGTTGTATCGGAGTCCGTTACAGAGAGGACCCTTTGCATCGTGATTCATTTTCATGATAAAATGTCCAAAATATCGGAGCTTCCTACAAGATGTGAATTTGATGGTGGAAATTACTTCTACGTCTTTCCTAATTCTCTATAACCTCTATAATTGGCATCCGAATCTTCTACTGAGCCTATTTTAGCGTCAATTAGTGATTTTCCGTAGTAGTAAGTCGTACAGAGATTGATTTTCATTTAGCGTAATTCGCTCTTGATTAAAATTATGGTATATTTTTACTTTATCTTGCCTATATGAATATATATTTATATATATAGAAAGGAAAGTATTTTTTTTCATGTCGATATTTCGAAATTGAGTTTTCACCGGATATACACGTTTCAGACCCCCTGAACCCAAAAAAAAACAATGTTTTTAGCGATTGGTCTGTGTCTGTGCGCGCGCGCACGCGTGTGTGTGAGTATGTGTGTGGGTGTGTGAACAAAATATCTCAAGAACGGAACATCGTAGGCCTACGTACTTGAAACTTAATTACTACTACCGGACCTGACACGAACATTTTCATCAAAATCGGTCAACCGGAAGTAGTAGTTTATTATTTACTTTTTGCGATTTTCGTAAAAAACGGCTCCTACGATTTTTTAAAAAAATCGCTTCATTTATTATATTTTTTATACTCTACAAGATAGGGTAGGTGCCATGTCTGCTGAAATTCGGGGGAGGCTGTACTATCGTAGAAAACAAAGATTTTTTTGCAGATTGCGGCTTTAATATGCATTTTAGCGCAAAAACGTACTATATAATAAAAGTTGTAGATAATTTAAAAATTAACAACTTTTATTTCAAACATTTTTTTTTGTATAACGCTTAGTTTAGCGGTAATTAATGATTGTCTGGTGTTTTCATAAAAATCTGTAAAAAATCTATTTTTTTAAGATTTTGGTCTTAGTAGGCTATGCATTTTACGGCAAAAGTGTATATATAAAATCAAATTTATAGGAAATTAAAAGATCTATAACTTTTATTTTAAGAATTTTTGTCTACAGAACTTAGTTTAGTGTGAAAGTGATTTTCTGTATTTTTAAGCCAAACTGAGATTGATTTTCATTTTGCGTCGTTCACTCATGATTAAAATTAGGTTATGTTATTTGAAGTTAGTTTTTTTGTTTATTTCTAATGTTAGATTATATTATTCATTATATGTATTGGCAAGAGATAGTAGAGTTAGTGTTTCACACCAGATTTTTAAAATACGTTACTTTCGGTACAGCCTGTACATGTAATCACTTGTTCCGTATAAAGTGTAAAATGTAGTGGTAGCAGATGGGGTTGTTATTATTATTAGTATTATTATTTTAATATAATGAAATGATTGGATAAATTTTCCTCCAATTACATCGTTGTTCACTTAATCTAATCTACTATCATAGTAAAACTAACTACCGACTCGTTCCATACCTATAACTGATTACTAAATTCATGATTGTGACGGCATCCTGCGTCTTCACTTCACAAAGTATATTTTTATCGTTATATTATTTTGAATTTTTTACTCGATTTTAGTGTGAGTTAGGACTATGATGTGTTATATAAAAGAAAAAATCTGGTGTGAAAAACTCACACGATTTTCTCTTCCCAATTGTAAATATTTTTTTTTTGTAATCCCTAATGTGTGTACGTTACAATCTGTTCAATTCAGAACAATAAGCAACCCCATGACCCAATGAGATGAGGATGATGTGTATGACTTGTAAATGAGGTGTAGTCTTGTACAGACTCTGGTCGACCATTCCTGAGGGAGTATGGTTAATTGAACCCCAACCATCAAAGTACACCGGTAGCCACTGTCTAGCATTCAAATCCGTATAAAAGTAACTACCTTTACTAGGATTTGAACCAGGAACCTTCGTCTCCGAAAATCAGCTGTTAAACAGCTGATTTTGGCAACGGCTTTACCTCTCTAGACCAACCCGGTGGGTTATTGTAAATAATAAAACATATAACCTATGATTTAGTGAAAAATGTAAAATGAAAAACATAAGTTATGTCAATCATGAATGAATGACGCAAAATAAAAAAACAAACGTCTCTAGAACTTAAAAATACGGGAAATTACTAATCGATGGACCAGTACACGCAGTTATACCGATTAACACGTCCATTGAGTTTGAAATATGCCTCATCAGACCATAAAATTGATCGCAAAAAGTTTGGTTCGGCTTCTGCACGGATAGCGACTGTATCATAGAATTCCAATCGCCTGTCACTATCGTCCTCATGAAGCGCTTGGAGTAAAGATGGATGAAATGGCTTCAATTTTAATTCTTCATCATTCTTTGCACGCTAGTTCGTGACAACCTTAATTCAGAAGATGCCTTACGAGTTGATTTTCCAGGACTGGATACAAAAGCTTCAGCAACCTTTTGTTAGGTTATCGTCATTACAAATCGATCATGGACAACCACACTTCGGGGTATTTAATACGTTTCCTGTGTTTTCAAATTTTTTATTTAACTTTCGTAAATGTTGCCGAGTCGGTAACGACACACCTGGATATTTATCACTAAATTCTTCCAGTAGTTTTGCAGCATTTTTATGATCCTTCCACCACAAGTGAAGCATATAAACTCGTTGTTCAGTTGTAAACATTTTAAAAGTACCGATACGAAGGAAAAAATAGTAGCTACACAGAGACGTACCTCACACTAGCCACTGTTACAGACAACTAATGAATGTTGTACGTGATACTGCCAACATTACACTATTACCAACTTATCAAAATGCAATGTCCCATCTCATGGGGAAACCGACATATGGGCCACCCGGTATTTATTATTATGGTATATATTTTCGCGGCATTTTTAAGAAACCCCACCTAGAGGTGTGGTCTAGAGGTAAAGTCATCGCCGCGAGTCAGCTGATTGTCAGAGACGAAG
Organism: Catonia carolina; assembly: GCA_035578175.1. Taxonomy (NCBI): domain Eukaryota; kingdom Metazoa; phylum Arthropoda; class Insecta; order Hemiptera; family Achilidae; genus Catonia; species Catonia carolina. The sequence goes on from JAQMRL010000004.1 coordinate 11,540,236, forward strand.
GTTCCTGGTTCAAATCCTAGTATAGGTATTAGTACAGGAGAGCCCCGGTTAACGGAGGTATTCCCAAAATGTACCGCGCAAAGCGAAATCCGCATATAGCGGCAAATCGATCATAATACTGTACTGTACTTATATTAGGTACGTACCGTTTCTTCCAAAAGGGTTCCGGTAAATAAAAGGGAATCGAACCCTGGCTTCTACGCCGGGGTCACGGGTTCGATTCCCGCTCAGGTCTGGCATTTTTCAACACTCATTTTCGCCTATCATTCTTCTCACCGTCTGCATTAGCAGTAATTGCAAAACAATCGGACGTTAAACCAAAAATAAAGGTAAATAAAACGCACACTTTTGATTATTATCAAATACTGTACAGTACAGTAATTTCAGTTCTTTGCTAATCATCAACACAATTTGGTAATGCTTTTTATGACATTTGGAATAAGACGAAATACAGTAGTTTATGTGCCGTAAATGTCGCATGTTATGGCAGTGTGTATGCTACTGCGAAGTGCAGTAGTACAGTAATATACGGCGGCAGAGAAGCGAGCGAGTTCCGTTAAACAAAAAAACACCTCCGGACGTCTTCAAAAAATAACTTTTTAACTGAAAAATATATTGTTTGTATTTTTTAATTTTGTATTTTTATTTGTAATATTTTTGTATTATAATACATTAGATGCGCATTGGGCTGCCACGCGGAGGTCCCGGGTTCGATTACCGACCAGGATCTGGAAATTTTCACGTGTCAAATCCCACAGTTAATGTAACATAATCCACCGTCGTCGCTGCAGTTGAAGTGACTTTAAATAAATAAATTTAAGAAAAATACAGTAGATGCCTTTTTCACGTCTTTGACCATGTTTTTATTCATTTCACCTTAAAAATCAGCTGATTTGTGTAATTAATTCAGTAAGTAGTAGAAATATTGTTCTATACTGTGGCCCAATACTGTGTCGTTTATATTTAAGAAATACGTTTTTTTTTTGGAAAATACTATTCACGAACTTAAAGTTATGTTCAGTTGGTAATTATACCTTATCCGTCGTTTGGTCCGAAGTTTTTTCCCTTAACTGAAAGAGAAAGGTAAATTTTCAAACTTATAGATTGTGGTTATGTTGTTGTTTTGAATTTTTAAGGGGGGTCCGAGGTGAAAAAGGTAATTTTTGCTAAAAGATTGTTTTCCGATTTCGGTAATTATTTACTTACAGGGCACCAAACAAATTTTAACAATTTTCTGAAATCGAAACTTTTCTGTGTGCTGAATCTAAAAATATGAACTAGTAAATGTCTAATATTTTGACGCACCCCCGATTTTGCACATTTTAATGTTTTCTTGTGCCTATAACAGACAGGTGGAGTGTCAAATTATGTACACTCAATCTGTTCATTGCAGGGCTAAAATAAATAGTTCTGTTTCTTATCACATGGTCAGTCAATTAAATGACTGAATCATTTAAGAACAGAAGAGGTAGAGGTGTAAAAGACACTAATCAGAGTTATCTCCTCTGGAAGTAATGAATTTCATTATACAGCCAGACCCTGTGGTGAATGAAGTGAAGGTGTCATTTGCAGAGTGGAAAATATGTGCTTTTCAGAGGGCCCGGCATGCTGATAAGCATACTTTTCCACTCAGTGAGGAAGGCAATGGTAAACCACCTCACTCCTTGTTTTACTTAGTAAAACCTCTACAGGTTCAAACCAGCCTTTCCTTTTTTCCTTTTTTTAGGTTGATGACCTAAACACAATGTTTTCTTATTCATTTTTATGTGCTGAATACGAATTTGTAATTATTTTTGAGGGCAAACCACTGTGAAATTATTTATAAAAAATTACAAAATCGGGGGTGCGTCCAACTGTTATTCATTTACCGAACCTATTTTTACGCGCCAACTGTGAAAACTCGATTTCTTGTAATCGACATGGAAACAATACGGTAAATATATAATCAGGGCCCGTCACCGACTGCGACGATTTTTTTTTAATCGATACTTTTTTGTGTGCTGAATCCGAATATGAAATTATTTTTCCCCGCAAATCAACATGAAATTAGTTATAAGCCCTTTTATGCCACAAAAATACATAACCTCACTTAACCTTTACTTTATATTTTATTTCTGATTCTATGTAATGGGCCCTGATTCTATTTAATTACCAACAATACTTTCCTTCCTATATGACAATCAATTAAAACTTGATAAGTTTGAGCCCTGCTCATCTGACACCCGGTTGCATCGGACCCCCGTTTAGTTCTTTTGACTATTAGGATCATTATTTCTAATTTTGACGGGGCCCTTGAGCCCCAAGAGGCATCCTTGACAAGAGGGCGAGCAGTGCACACTCCCCAGGTAGGCCGATCTGGCTCCAAAACGCCCTCGAATTAGTTTTAATTTTATAACTTAGTTTAGATATAATTTAGGTGCTGTCGCCGTCAAAACTGAGCAAATTAAGAGTTGTTAGGAACAGCCTCCGGGTGTATGCCTTATGGCCTTGTTGTTGTTTAGGTCATCAGCCAAAAGGCTGGTTTGAATCTGTAGAGGTTTTACTAAGTAAATCGAGGAGTGAGGTGGTTTACCATTGCCTTCCTCACTGAGTGGAAAAGTACACTTATCAGCATGCCAGGCCCTCTGAAAAGCATATATTTTCCACTCTGCAAATGACACCTTCACTTCATTCACCACAGGGTCTGGCTGTATAATGAAATCCATTACTTTCAGAGAGGAGATAACTCTGATTAGTGTCTTTTACACCTCTACCTCTTCTGTTCTTAAATGATTCAGTCATTTAATTGGCTGACCATGTGATAAGAAACAGAACTATTTATTTTAGCCCTGCAACGGACAGATTGAGTGTAAATAATTTGACACTCCACCTGTCTGTTATGGGCAGCTTATGGCAGCTTATTGGGTTGTCTTATGGCCTTATGGCGACCAATCGGAGGGAGGGTAGGTGGTGGGAGAAATGCCAGCTAACCAATTACCCAATTTCCTTCCTATATATTCAAATAGGCAAGAGAAAGTAAAAATAACTAAAATTTTATTAGATAAAAATTCTATGAAGTTAAAAATTCCCGAAAAACTTACTATGGACACTAACAAGTCAATGTAGTTTGTCATACGTTTTTGTTACACTGGGATGTGTATTTTAGGTATTTTAACATTTTTATCGATGTAGAAAAGAGAAAATTTTAAACAATAGTTTTTACCGTGTCCTATTTATTACATTATTGGGTTAATTTAATTACGGGAATCCTTATGAATGTTGTCGGATTGGAATGTGTGTCGACAGACAGACTAACAAGCTAGGTGTTCAGTCTGATTTTTTTAAATCTCATAAAAAAAGCTGCGTTTTAAATACTTTGCTGAAGTGTTAGCTTTCTTTTTACTTATTTTGCAATTTTATCAGCAGTAGGCTGCAGATTCAGAATGTATTAACGAATCTGAAAAAGTGATACATTAATCTACTCCACAATTCTTCAAGACAAAAATCTGGTGTGAAACACCCACACGACTTTCTCTTGCCATTGTAATTCATAAAGAAAACCTGTGTGTTGTTTAGGTGATCAGCTGAAAGGCTGGTTTAAACCTCTAGAGCAGTGGTTTTCAACGGCTTTGCCACGCTACACTAATTAGCTGGATGTACTGTGAAACAGAGCCTTATTAATATTTGTGATAAAAAAAATTAAAATAATTTTACTCAATAGTTATTTTAACTGTCATTTACTGTCATTTTTACATCATCTTTACTGTCGTCTGTCTTTATCGTCTGTCGTCATCTTTACTTTACGTCATCTTTACTGTCATTTTTGCAGACACCTCACAGGGACTTCAACTGTTGATGAACAAAGTGGCTGAAGTTAGTGGGAAATATGGTCTGGAAGTCCAACAGTAATAAAACAAAAGTCATGATAGTAAGCAAGCAGAAAATTGACAATCTACATTTCACTATTGATGGCAAAGTTGTAGAACAAGTACCAACATACGTTTACTTAGGCACAGTGTTAAATGAGCGGTGGGACCATTCTCAGGAAATAAAGGCCAGGATTGAAAAAGCCAGATCAGCGTTCAACCAAATGTCAAAACTGTTCAAGACACACAACTTGAACCTTGAATTGAAAATTAGACTACTTCGATGCTATGTATTTTCCATCTTGCTGTATGGAGTGGAATCTTGGACTCTCAGTGAAGCAACAGCAAAGAAGCTGGAGTCATTTGAGATGTGGACCTACAGAAGAATCCTGAGAATATCATGGACAGATAAAATATCCAATGAGAGAGTTCTTCAAAAACTAAATAAAAAGACTGAAATAATGTACACAGTCAAAAGAAGAAAATTGGAATACCTAGGACACATCATGAGAAATGAAACTAAATACAAGCTGCTGAAATGCATAGTGCAGGGGAAAGTGCATGGCAGGAGAGGCGTTGGGCGAAGGCGAATATCCTGGCTGAAAAATTTAAGGACATGGTTTTCAGTATCCACCCCTGAATTGTTTAAAGCGGCTGTCAACAAAATCAGCATTGCCAGAATGATTGCCAACATTCGGTAACGGATAGGCACTGGAAGAAGAAGAAGTTATTTTAAAAAAGAACAATAGAATAGAATTCAGGAACTTAAACTTATTTTATGACGGATTTATCAGCTTACGCCTTACGCCGTGTCCTAGCTGCATCTGGGCGTTGTTATGCGTGCGGTGCGGTATGTGCAATGCGGGAACAGTGTGAGATGGTTTACCAGCGCCTTCCTCACTGAGTGGAAAAGTTTTCTTATCAGCAAGCAAGGCCCTCTCTGAAAAGCATCTATTTTCCTCCATGCAAATGACACTTTCACTTCATACACTACAGGGTCTGGTTGTATAATGATGAAATCCATTACTCTGAGGGGAGATAACTGTGACTAGTGTCTTTTACACCCTTACCTTTTCTGTTGTAAAATGCTTCAGTCATATGTGATGATAAACAACTATTTTTGTGGCCTTGGAACTAGCAGATTAAGTGCAAATAATTTGACAATCCATCTACAGTTCAGCCGTCGTTAGTTTGCTCCTAGTGTCAACAAACAAAAGCCACCTACTACAGGGTGCACGCTAGAGTCTGCGACTTTACGGATATCGTATTCCTATTAAGTTAACTATTTTTTAAATTATAAGTACTTAAAGTACTAAAAACATCAGTCATGATATGATGTAGGCCTAACAATTTCATTTAAAAAATACTTTTAAAAGTATTTTGTAGTTAAATACTTTTGAAAGTATTTTGTTGTTACTTTTTAATCAGCGTGTACACATTTTGATATAATGCGCATGCTCAGTGATGTCATTATTTGTTTACATTAGGAGCAAACTAAGAGAGGCTGGACTATACCTGATATGGACATAATTATTAGCAATTCAATTTCTTATAAAAGTTTACCTTTACTACTTTTACTACGTTTATTGATGTGTTTTGTTTTGTTGATGTGTTGCAGGATGTGAAGAAGTAGAAGCAATAATCAACTGCCACTGCCATGTTGATCAAGGAGTACAGAATTCCTTTGCCCCTGACTGTCGATGAATACCGCATCGCACAGCTGTATATGATTGCTGTAAGTCTAATTTTTACCAATATGATTTTTTATTCATTTATAAAGTCTTTATTACCTTTCTCATGCCTTGCTTATAGTATTTATTGGCCCCTGAAGCCAAAACATTTTTAGAAGGGCGTTTATCTTCTCTTCTTCTCATGGTGCATATCCATTTCGGATGTTTGCGATCAGCAAGGCTATTTCTACTTTGTTTGTCGCTATTCTGAACAACTCGTTGGAGGTCTTCCCACACCACACCCTCAGATTCTGCAGCCAGGATACTCTCCTATGCCCCGGTCCTCGTCTTCCGCTCACCTTCCCCTGTATTATGGTTTGAAGCAGAGCATACCTTCCCTCGTTCCTCATAATATGGCCAAAGTACTGCAACTTCCGAATCTTGACAGTGTCCATGATTTCCTTCTCTTTCTTCATTCTTTGAAGGACTTGGATGTTTGTAATGTGGTCCCTCCACGATATTCGCAACATTCTGCGATATAACCACATTTCAAAGGCTTCCAGCTTCTTCGTGATAGTCGCATTGAGTGTCCATGATTCGACGCCATACAACAAGATCGAAAATATATAACATCTGAGCATGCGCATCTTGATGTCTAAATGCAATTCATGGCATTTGAAAATCTTGCTCATACTGTTGAAGGCAGCTCGTGCTTTCCCGATTCTGCACCTGATCTCCTGAGTGTTATCCCACTGTTCATTTATCATGGTGCCCAAATACGTTGTCTGTGTCACCCTTTCTATAGGTTGGTCGTGGACATAAAGGTTGGCATTGGTGATATTTTCCTTATTGACCACCATAAACTTGGTCTTATTACTGTTTATGTGCAATCCGTATCTTCCACTTGCCACCACTATGCGGTTCATCAACCTTTGTAGTCCTTCCAGGCTGTCAGCAAAAATCATGGTGTCGTCAGCATACCTAATATTATTCACCCGTGTACCATTCAACAAGATGCCCTCCTCCACTCCTTCCAGAGCCTCTCGGAAAATTTGTTCCGAATAAACATTGAACAATATGGGTGACATAATACATCCTTGTGGAGTGTCAAATTATTTACACTCAATCTGTTAGTTGCAGGGCTAAAATAAATAGTTCTGTATCTTATCACATGGTCAGCCAATTAAATGACTGAATCATTTAAGAACAGAAGAGGTAGAGGTGTAAAAGACACTAATCAGAGTTATCTCCTCTGAAAGTAATGAATTTTATTATACAGCCAGACCCTGTGGTGAATGAAGTGAAGGTGTCATTTGCAGAGTGGAAAATATGTGCTTTTCAGAGGGCCCGGCATGCTGATAAGTGTACTTTTCCACTCAGTGAGGAAGGCAATGGTAAACCACCTCACTCCTCGTTTTACTTAGTAAAACCTCTACAGGTTCAAACCAGCCTTTTGGCTGATGACCTAAACAACAACAATACATCCTTGTCTCACACCTCTTACCACTGGAAATTCCTCAGTTTCTCCTTCCTCCAATCTGAGTGCCGCTGACTGGTTCCAGTACAGGTCAACAATTATGCGGAGGTCCTTTGTCATCAATTCCAGTGCGTTTTAACACGTCCATCAATCGATGATGCTGCACCCGGTCAAATGCCTTTTTATAATCTATCAGACACTTGTATATGTCACAATTAACATCCCTACTCCGCTGGAACAAAACCTGCACCGAGAACAGTGCCTCCCTTGTGCCCACTGCATTTATAAATCCAAATTGATGTGGAGAGATGTATTCTTCACATACTCTGTAAATTCTCCGGTGGATTATTTTAAGGAACAGCTTTAAGAGATGACTCATAAGACTTATAGTCCTATAGTCATCGCACTTCTTTGCTCCAGGCTTCTTAGGTATTGCTAGGAACTCCGACCTTCTCCATTCCGTGGGTATGATTCCTGTGTTATACACTCTGGTGAACAGTCGAGCAAGCCTCCTGAGTCCTTCCCCTTCGAGTAGCTTGAGGATCTCTATGTTAATATTATCTGGTCCCGGCACTCTTCCATCCCTCATCTGCCTCAGCGCTACTTCCACCTCCTCCTCCATTATGTCCGGTCCACTCACCCCCACCACCTCTGTGGGTTCTCCTCTTTCCTGATCTTCGAATATTTAGCGTTTATCTATATACATACAAATACATACATACGTATCCAGTGCTTGTTTCAACTATCGTCGGGTCTGGGTTTTCACCAAGCCTCTCCATCTTCTTCTGTTCATCCATCATTTTTCCTTCTCCATTCGTTTCCAGTTGTAATCCTGTTCCTCCATATTCCTTAACTTCATCCTTCCATCTTTTTCTTGGTCATCCTCTTGATCTCGTTCATTCCACCTTTCCTTCTTCCATCCTTCTAGGTAATTTTTTCACCCCCATTCTCTTTACATGGCCATACCATCTATCCTCATTTTCTCCACCTTCTCCCTCATACATTCCACATTTAGCCTCGCTCTAATCTCGGTATTCTTTATTCTATCTCTTCTTGTCCTACCCTTTTTTTTTTTTTTTGTCATCAGTCTCTCGACTGGTTTGATGCAGTTCTCCAACCTGTTCTATCTTGCGCAAGTCGTTAAACTCCTAACATTCCATGTTCCAACTCGCAGAATTTCAGAAACTTTTATTTTTTTGATGAAGTCCCCTCTGATAGTCCTCGCCCGGAGATCCGAATGGAGGACTAGTTTAAAAACTTCATCTCGTCCTGAGCCTGTAACCTACTACAATTTCTGTCATTCATCCCCCATGTTTCTGCTCCATACAGCACTGCTGGTGCATAATATAATGTGTACATCATTAATTTGGTCTTTTCTGGTATCTTTCTGTCCCGTAACACATGTTTTACTGATTGGTATGTATTTCCTCCTTTTTGCAACGGCTTTTTTATCTCTCCATCTATCTTTCCGTCTTCTGAAATCTCACTCCCTAGGTATTTAAAATGTTTCACCAGCCTAAATGCCTTTCCTTCCAGTGTACGCCTGTCCCTTCCAAAAACTATTACTTCACTTTTCTCTCTACTTATTTGAAGAACACCCTCATCTATACAAGGAGTAGGATCCAATTCATGGTTTAGTGGTCAGCACAAATGACGTCTAAACTGATTCCCTGGGTTCAAGTGCCAGTCGAGTCTAATTTTTTCATCGTTCATTATTATGTGTCACCCTTCTCATCATCTGAATTAGCAGTAATTGCAAAACGGTCGACATCTTCTTTCTGAGCCAATCCAATTTCAAATGTTGGCAATCATCATCATGATACACACCTTTTTACAATTCTGATCTGCCGATCTCATGTCAAACCAAATTCTAAGGTTAGCCAATCAGGATATTCTTCTTCGTCCTGGTGCTATCCTTCCTGGAATCTTACCTTGGAGTGTTTGCTGAAGAAAGATGTATCTTTCTTCATTTATCATAATGTGGCCCATGTATGTACAGTTTTTGGCATTTAATTGTGTTAACGAGTTCCAAGTTTCTGCCATTCTTTGAGATAATGCCAAGTTCGTAACCCTCAGCATCCACAGTATCTTCAAAATCCTTCGGCAGAGCCACAGTTCAAAAGCTAAAATCTTCTTTGTAATTGTTTTATTGAAGGTCCGCGTCACCACCCTATACAGAAGCACAGCGACAATTTTTATGAAAAAAAATCAAAAAATCACCAATTGCTGCTAAATTAAGCGTTGTACAAAAAAACTGCTTGAAATAAAAATTGTAGGTCTTTAAAAGTTCTACAACTTTCCTCATTCTCCCCCTTGAATTTCACCAGACTTGGGGCATACCCTTTTATGTAGAGCATACAAAATGTAGTAAATGTAGTAAATGAGGTGATTTTTAAAAAAAATTGTGGGACCATTTTAGAGAAAATCGCAAAAAAGTGAAAAATCACACGAATAAACTATTTCCAGTTGACTGATTTTTATAAAAACGTTTGTGTTGGGTCCTCTTATGGTTCCTCATTTAAATTACAAGTTTCAGTTGTAGGATATTTGGTTCTTGAGATATTTTGTTCATACACACTCAGACTAATCCATAAAAATATGGTTTTTTGGGTTCATGGTGCCTTTAAACGTGTACATATGGTGAAAACTCGATTTTGCAAAATTGACATGGAAACAATACTTTCCTTCTCTATATATTCATATAGGGCATGAAAAAGTAAAATTCAGTTTCAAATAATGAAAATAAAGGCTGAAAAATCTTTCTACTATACAATACTGTCACGAATGATATCAAAATGGTTTTTTTTAAAGAAAAAACTTGAATCAATTTTATAAAAATCGCACATGGGAGATGACAGGTACTGATGAATTTTTAATATTTTTAATGGAATTGCTGGAATGAAATCAATATTTCCCTATACGAAGAATGATGGTCACTGATAACTCAGTTTTCATTATAGATATGATACGTAGGGCCTACATCATTTATTCGAACAAGTTTCTTTTTCAATTTTATTTAAATGTATCTGTCTACTCTCAAAACTTAAATGTCAAGTTTTATTATTGTATATTTGTAATTAACTTTTTAAACTTTTTTGCCTGTATCAGGCAGGTGGAGAGTTAAATTATTTGCACTTGATCTGTTAATTCCAGAGCTACAAAAAATAGTTATGTTTTTTATTAGTCAGCTAATTATTTGACTGAAGCATGTCAGAACTTTTTTTTTTACGTCCGACTGTTCTGAAATTACTGCTAATGCAGACGGTGAAGGATGAAATGATTTTTTTGTAACTTATGAAAATATGCCGTGCCTGAATGGGATTCGAACCCAAGACCGCATGATGAAAGGCGAGCACGTTACCAACTGCGCCAATGCGGCCGACTATGCATGTCAGAACAGAAGAGGTAGATTTGTAAAAGACACTAGTCAGAGTTATCTTCTATGAAAGTTATGAATTTTATTATACAGCCAGACCCTGTAGTGAATGAAGTGAAAGTATCATTTGCAGGGTGGAAAGTAGATGCTTTTCAGAGGGCTTGGCATGCTGATAAGCATACTTTTACACTCAGTGAGGAAGGCAATAATGAACCACCTCACTTGTCGTTTTACTTAGTAAAACCTCTGGAAATTCAAATCAACATTTCGGCTGATGATCTAAGCAACACAAACTTTTTTGCTCCGTTGATTACACACAAGCTAAAATCAGATGCGGCTGCGTTTTTTTGATTGCCGGCCGCGTTGGCGATGTTGGTAACGTGCTCGCCTCTCATCACGCGGTCTTGGGTTTGAATCCCACTCGGGCATGGCATTTTTTCATACGTTACAAAAAGTTCATTTTTTCATCCTTCACCGTCTGTTTTAGCAGCAATTTGCAAAACAGTCGAACATTAAACCAAAAAAAAAATCAGATGGGTTGCAGATGTCATGCCATTGCAGTTAATAAAATAAAATACACTAGTACCTCATTTATCCGGACTAATTGGGTACGGAAACAATCCAAAAAAATCTGGTGTGATACACTTACACGACTTTCTTTTGCCAATGTAAATAATAATTCATGCAACCTACGTTTAATCATTAGTAAACCATGTAAAATGAAAAATATAACTGAATTAAAAACATAAGTGATTGACGCTAAATGGAAATCAACCTCTGTAGGGTGTTACAAATACGGAAAATCACTAATTGAAGCTAAACGATAGTTCGATTCATGAAAGAAAACACCTGTCTTTAAACAGCAGTATCTTTTTAACTGTTGTATGTAAAAACAATTAAGACACATCAAACTAAAGCTTGTTTTATTGTTGGTTACAGGATTGCATTAACATATAGCCCTATACATTTTAAAGTATGCGTGAACAAAGTAATTGTACCTTGAAGTTGGACATACTGGAAAAGTGGTTAAAAACAGGGTACTTTTTATGTGTAATTCGTTATATTTAATACACTATTAATTTAAAAAAAATTTAATGTATATCCTGTAACCAACAATACTACAACCATTAATTTTATGTATCGTAATTGTTTTTCCGTATAATGGTTCAAAATATATTAGGTACTTTTTAAAGACAGGTGTTTTCTTTCGTGAATCAGTCTATAGGTTCTGTATAAGAAAATGTTGAAAATAAAAGTTGTAGGTTTTTTTTAATTTCCTATAACGTTTATTATAGAAATTTTTCCCCAAAATTGAATACTAAGGCCACAATCTTAAAAAATCCCGTATTTATAAATAGAAATTTTTACTTGGTTTATTTTTACAGAAAAAGAGCAGAGAGGAAAGCAAAGGAGCTGGCAGTGGAGTTGAAATCTTAGTTAATGAACCTTATGAAGATGGTCCAGGTGGGAATGGACAATACACACACAAAATATACCATGTTGGAAGTCATTTACCAGGTCAGAATATTTTTAAATTATATATCTTAAGCGGAGTGTAACCCACGTAACTTTTACAGATTATTTAATATTTTTCTTAGAAATAAAGAAAGAAGCGATTTAACAATTAGAAAACGATTGAAGAGTTGGCCACCTTCTTAGCATAGTGGTAGCACACTAGCTTACAACACACAGGTCCCGGGATTGATTCCCGGGTAGGGTCTGAAAATTTCCATTAGTTAAAACCCATTGTTTCATAACCCAACATAAATCGCAAATTACCGAGCTGTTGATGCAACTTTAAATAATGAAACTAAAAAAAAAAACAATTGAAGAAAAGTGCAGGTAGTGAAAAGTTGCAGTGGTGTTTATATTATTTTTTTTTGGAAAACCAGAAGCAATGACCATAGATAAGTTTTAATATTTGGGAGAGAACATTCAAAAAAGTAGTCTGTAAACTTCAACCTTGGAAAAAACAGTCGTTAAATTACAGCAATTGTTTAAATTTGTAGCAATTTTGTTATGTTAGTTATTTAGCCACTTGGTCTGCCAAAATATAACAATATTAATAAATAAAGAGTTAAGTTTTAAGTAAAATTTCTTGTTTTTAATTTAATTAAAAAAAAAAAATTCAAAATATAAAATGAAAAATAAATGAAACGGTTTTAAAAAGTAAAAACAAATGACATATATTTATAGTTTTTTCTGGTGTATAAGACACACTTTTTTTCCGTCAGTAAATTTTCAAAAAATCACGTTGTGTCTTGTCTTATACAACGGATGGGAACATACTGTTTTAATGTTTATTATAAGGAGCATTACAAATTCAAAATACTTTATTGTTACCGTCATAATGCTATTTAAGGGAGTAATCAACCCAATATTACAAAAAAGTTAATCTGACATGCTACATTCCTAAAATTTGTACACATGATTCTTATCTATATTTATAAATATATAATGTAAAAAATAATTTACATTTAAATTTTCCACCCTTAAATTTTGATTGGGGTGGAAAATGTAAACCTTTTTTGTCCGCAGATTTTATTTTTTCCAGTAGGCCTAGAAAGTTATTTTTGTGTCATTTTGTAGAGAATTATCTGTTCTACAAACTGGAGTATTCTCTTTATGCTGTGATTGTGTGTACAATTATTATTAATTTTTTGTAAATAATAAAATTTTATAGCTTTAATATAAAATTAAGGGTTGTTTTATAAATTTTGTTTGAAAGATATTATAATTGTAGTGCTCCAGTTTGTAGACCCAGATTTTCTGAACATTTAAAAAAAAATTTATGGTTTTACCTAGAACGGAAAGAAAGTTAGGTGTGAACAAAAAACTGAGAACGCAAAAAATATAAATTTTCGGTAAACAAGCTTCAAAGTAGAGGTATATTTTTACAGTTACTGACCAATGAATAACTTCAAAACTCTCCAGCACTGTAAGTTACTCCTTCTTCTTCTATGTTTTTCTCCTCTTTAGCGATGTTTTTAAGCCTCAGAATTTTTTCTTTGCTGATATTCTTCTGATCTTGTTCCTTTTACTCTTCGCTTTCGCTTATTATCTCGCTTCCTTCCAATAATGACAGAACACCTTCCGGGTGTTTTGTGCGTTAATATTTTCGTAAATTAATTATACTACATTGTACAGGAAGTTTCAGAGAATTAAAAAATAACAAAAACCAAAAATCGAATTAAAAAATTTTTTTCTACCAAAAACTGGGTTGATTACTCCCTTAACTGTCTAATAACTTTATTCAGAAAAAGTGTTTCCGTTGTAAAAATTCCTAGAATATCATAATTTAGTATCAGAGGGCATCGTTTTATTTGTTAACAATGAGTCAACAATCAATTACGATGTACGTTCAAATTACTGATTTTCTCATCGCTGTCTGGTTAGTCATTTCTTTTAAAATGCCATTTAATTGAAATCGCATTCGCTTTGTACGTCTTAGATAGGTATTAACTGTTGTGTCCTCTTTACAAATGGAATAAATGGGTGATGTCACCGGGACAAGAAATGACACCAGAGGGAAAATTTAAATATTTTTTTATAACTCAGGTCTGTGAAATGTTCAAAACTTTGTGGTACAATGTTGACTACAAAATTGTTGTGAATTCTTTCAAGAAGTACAGCATCAGCAATTCCTTGGTTGGAGCTGAAGATGTTTGTTTGAAAACAGCTCAAATTCTTCAAGTGACAGTGACTCCGACCAGGACTGATACGTATCTTAATACTTATCATAATACTTTATAAGTACTAATAAGTAATACTTTGATAAGTATCATAATACTTTATAAGAAAGAATTTTCTATTTCAGTTAGATAGAGCTAGCTATCTTTCAGCCTTTCTATAAAATGAAATAATTTGTTCCGTTTTTCAGGATGGTTCAAAAGTCTTCTTCCTAAATCAGCACTCACCGTCGAAGAAGAAGCATGGAATGCGTATCCATACACGAAAACGAGATACACGTGTCCGTTTGTTGAAAAATTTCTCCTAGAAATTGAAACATATTATTTTCCAGACAATGGTTACCAAGAAAACGTTTTTAAACTATCAAAAGGCGATCTAAGAAGCAGAATTGTTGGTAAGTGTTTCCAGTTTGGTTTTTTTATTTAGAGATTTAATAAATATACAGGAAATGACATGAACTTCTTCACAGAATTAAGTTCAGATTAAGGTTAAGTTACATTTATTTTTTTGCATCCAGGAGACTCCAAAAGGGAGTACAGGACATGTCAAGATAAAACTGATTAACAAAAAGTCTATCACAATGATAAATTCATCACTTACCACCAAAAATTTGTTTCTGTTACTGCTTACTTCAGTAGGCTTGTCATGAACCCTTTTGTATCAAATAGCACTGAAAATTAAAAAGTTAAACACAATGATAAATTCATCACTTACCGATAATTTGTTATTGCTACTGCTTAACTCAGTAGGCTTGTCATGAACCCCTTTGTATCAATTAGTGTACAATATTTGTTTAATTAGAAGTTAAATACTTTTCAACCAAAAACTATTTAGAAAGGAATTCGTGCACATGCGTTTGCATGCGTTGAAACCAATTCTTGAAACATTTTTCCAATTCTGAAGCTGGTGTTTTCAAAACATGGTTTTTGAACAGCAGATTTTCCCTTCTATTTGTTTATTTGTATTTTCACTTTCTCTTGCCTATATGAATATGTATAAAGGAAAGTATTGTTTCATGTAAATTTTTTGAAATTGAGTTTTCTCCAGATATACAAGTTTTCAGACCCCATAAACCCAAAAAACCATGGTTTTAGCGATTAGTCTGTGTGTAGACAAAATATCTCAAAATTGGAACATTGTACGAAGTTGAAATTTGAAACTTAAGTTAGTACTTACTAGAGGAGTCAACTGGAAGTAGTAATTTATTCACGTCATTTTCACTTTTTTGCAATTTTTTCGTAAACTGTTTCTTGATATCTTTTAAAATACCCAGATTTACTATATTTTTTAATGGTCTACAAGATAGGGTAGGCGCCATGTCTGCTAAAGTTCTTGGGGAGGCTGTGCTTTTGTAAAAAAATGTTTTTTTTTTAACATTGCGGCCTTAATGCATTTTAGGGCAAAAGTGTGTATAATAAAAGTTGTAGAAAAATTAAACACCTACATCTTTTATTTCAAATGTTTCTTTGTATAACACTTAATTTAGCCGTAATTACTGATTTTCTGCTTTTTTTTATGAACATCTGTAAAAAATTGATTTTTTAAGACTAAGCCTATATTTGTAGCATTTTTCTCTACAAAGTTAGTTTAGCTTAGTTTAGCGTGAAAGAGTAATTTTCCATATTATTAAGCCAAACTAAGGTTTGTTTTCATTTTGCATCATTCACTCATGATTAAAGTAAGATCATGTTTTTTGAAGGTAGTTTTTTTTGTTTATTTCCAATGTTTTATTACTAATGTTTAGGTTATATTGTTCATTATTTGCTTTGGGAAGAGAAAGTTGAGTGAGTGTTGTATACCTGATTTTTATTATTGTGTTTTTTATTTATTTTTTATTTAATGCGTCCTGGAGACTCAGGAGGAGTATAAGACATGTCAGTTATAACACCTGAAATACATATAAGAATCACACAATATATCACTACTATCAAGAAAGAAATTTCTTGTACGCTATGAAAAGTTTCACCGATCAAGTAATTGTTCAGATTTTTTTTTAAGGAATGCAAATTATCACAATATTTTAAAAATTGGGGTAATTTATTCATAAATTTTCTCCCTGCATTAGTAGGTTTTTGTTCAAACGATTTTGTGGAGTGATTAGCATTTCTGTTTCTCATGTTATGATTGTGAACATTGAAATTCTGCATAAAATTATTTTGCCTAACATACATAATCACTTCAAAAATGTAGAGAGAGGAGGAACTGTAAGCAATTAAAGCTCCTTAAATAGTGGCCTGCGTGAGGTTAGTATTGGTGGTGGTCTGTGCTCTGTAAACGTAATATATAATGTGATTGTTTTTCTATTTCAGATACAATAGATGTAGTGAAAGACCAACTGTATGGTGCAGATTACCTTAAAGAAGAAGATCCTGCTGCGTATGTCTCTCAAAAAACTGGACGTGGACCTTTGACTGAATCATGGCTTGCTGATTATTGGAATGAATGCAAGGTACTCATTTATTCTCTTTATATATTCAATCTTAATGAAATAGTACTATTATATTATTTTTCAGCCTTGATGAGCTCTGAGCTTACGCATTCCCCCGTACTCACTTCATGGCTAGCCAGTGATGTTGCCAATACTTGCTCACGTAGCTCTATTGTATATTTCATCAGCCATTTTTTTGGTCTTTCAATGACAGTTATAACATATGAACATATAACCAGCTGATTATGTTGTAAAGTATTGCATGTAACGCGCTCTATAATTGACATGTTCAATACGAGATGCAAGACACTAGTGAACTACTGCGGCTGTTATATGCATGCACATGTAATGTTTGTCAGGCTGATACATTCGTACAATCTGACAACGCTGGCGAATGTTTTGATTGGTCTAAACGCGTGAAACAGTAGAGCTCATCAACAGTGAAATGCATTATAGTATTTCACGGATATCGGTATAATTATAATTAGGTATATTTTACAGATAATTTATTAATTATCTTTTCCCTTATTCATTCATGTTGTTACGTTTACTTATTTTGGTGGATCCACCATTATCATATTAGGTTCTCAAAACATATAAAGATCTTGTGTGAAACACTCACACAACTTTCTCATGCCAAAGTAAATAATGGGGGAAAATTATATATAACCTAATTTTTTTTTTTTTTTTTTTGCTACTTTCATCCAGGAGACTCCAAAGGGAGTATAGGACATGTCAAGATAAAACTGATAAACTGAAAGTTTATCACCAATGATAAATTCATCACTTACCACCAGAAAATTGTTTTTGCTACTACTTACTTCAGTATACTTGTCATGAACCCCATTGAATCAAATATCCCACCAAATAAAAAATCGAACACAATGATAAATATCACTTACCAATAATTTTTTCCTGCTACTGCTTAACTCAGTAGGCTTGTCATGAACCCCTTTGTATCAAATAGTACACAATATTTGTTTAATTAGAAGTTAAATATTTTTCAATCAAAACTATTTAGAAAGGAATTCGTGCACACTGTAAAATGTTTCATCAATCAAATATTGTTTTAGCTTTTTTTTAAAATGACTTAAATTGTCACAACTTTTTAAACCGTGTGGCAATTTATTGATGTGTTTTCTACCTGCATAAGTTGGTTTCTGTTCAAGCAATTTAGTGTTGTAATTAGCAACATAATAATCGATTCTGTTTCTTGTGTAGCGGTTGTGAACATCTAAATTCTGTAAGAAGGTATTTTTCTTTACGTACATTATCACTTCAAAAATGTACAAAGAAGGAACTGTGAGCAATTGCAGCTCTTTAAATAGTGATCTGCATGAGGTAAGGTGGTTGACTCCCATCATACACCTAATAGCTTTTTTCTGTATTTTAAAAACTCTTTCCATGTTACCCTGTGATGAATTACTCCATACTAATATGGCATACCTGATATGAGATAAAATTAAACCATGATAAGCTGCTATAAGCAATTTTTTATCATTTAATCTGGCAATTTGTTTTAATGCAATTACCCCAGATGATATTTTACCACAAATTTGATCGGTGTGATAATCCCATGATAGGGTCCTATCCAGTGACACTCGTAGAAATTTCACTGTTTGCACATGATCTAAGATATTATTCTGTATATTTAATCATGAGTGGTTAACGCAATATAAAAAACAACCTCTGTTTCATTTAAACAAAATCTATAATTTTAATTTCAAGCATTTTCTACTAAATAGCCTAGTTTAGCATCAATTAGTGATTTCCCATATTTTTTATTTCATATTGCGTCATTCAAGCATTATTAAAATTAGGTTACGTCTATTACATTGTCTATTTTTGCATTATTGTCTATTCTACGTCATTTTGCGTAATTCACTTGCGATTAAAATTAGATTATGTCTATTATATTGTCTATCAATGTTGGGTATGATCTTATCATGGAATACCATATGAGATAATTACCTGCATGGTGTAATATTACAATAGAATGTCATTTGTAACATACAGGAGACATATGATTAATTATAAGGAGATTAAAAGGGTTCAGTTTGGTAATAAGCTTGTTTTTGGTTTGTTTTAGGGCAAGGAAATGCCATTACCCAATGGTAAATCAATCATGTGTGCGTATAAGTTATGCCGCGTTGAATTCCGGTACTGGGGAATGCAAACAAAACTGGAAAAATTTATTCATGATGTTGGTATGTATTTGATTTCAGTATTTTTTTATCTTTCCAATTGTGCAATGAGATAAAAGTTATTTTATTTTTAATATTTTTTATTAAAGAATCACTGTATACCGGATGAATATAAAAGCTTGTGTTGTCATGACCTGACAGCGCTTTACTAGCCGACCTAATGACAGTAATTCTGATGCTCTACTTAAACAATAATGATCCTTTATCTATGTTCTATTATTTAAAAATTATCTTTGTTCTATTAATAAATAATAATAGTAATAATTTATTTCCCATATATATTACATATTACAAAAAAAAGAAATGACCACAGTACAAAATTTATTACATTGCACTTCTATACTATTACGCTCTGCCCATAACAGACAGGTGGAGTGTCAAATTATTTACACTCAATCTGTTCGTTGCAGGGCTAAAATAAATTGTTCTGTTTCTTATCACATGATCAGCCAATTAAGTGACTGCTAAATTAGAGAAGAGACAAAAGAACTGTCACTGTGAATGAGTCACGGTTACTTATAATTCACGGTGACCACAGTTATTCAGATAGGTGAGTAACCGTTACCCAGCCACTGTTACAAAGATCGCTTACTCATTCCCTATTCACTGTTTACGACAGGACGACACGGCGACCGTAATTCTACAGATAGGAGAGTTACAGACTGCTCCTCCAATCACTTTTACAAAAATCAGTTACTTACTCATTCACTGTTCACTGTAACTTTTAAGACCAAACGAATGCTTTACCTTAGAAACTAGTGAAAAAATTCACTCACTCATTCACTGTTCACAGTTAATAGACAAAACGACAAAATATGCTTACTCTTCTTTAAGGCCCCTATAATAGCTACGTAAGATATGTTGGTCTGTTCACTGGGCTTAGTGCTCTCCTTTGATAACTGGCACATCCATCCTCTTTTATTTCTCTCTCCCTCTCTCAGTCTCTTCCCCTTGTTATGTTTTTCATCTACTAGCCTAAAAAAAAGAGGGTAGTTCCTTTACATTTCTGATCGCCGTAACATAATTACATTACAGTGTTATTTTTATTGCACGCCGCGTTCTACCTAGCTATTTTATTTATATTGTGCGTTGTTATTTTTTTCAGTTGTAAATTGTTTCTTGTACTTTCTCTTTTTTATACAAAATGTTTTTTTTTATTACTAATTTAGGATACCTTGTGTTAATCAGTTTTAGGCTAAATTTTTATTTTAGCCCATTTTTTTTCTTGTTTGACCTCAAGTATGTACACAGTTATTACTAAATCACTAGTAACTATTAAAAGTAACGGTGAACGCAAAATCACTGTCACCGTGATTATGATGACTGGTTGAAACAGTGAATGTTTTTCACTAGACTGAATCGTTTAAGAACAGAATAGGTAGAGGTGTATAAGACACTCATCAGAGTTATCCCCTCTGAAAGTAATGAATTTCATTGTACAGCCAGACCCTGTGGTGAATGAAGTGAAGGTGTCATTTGCAGAGTAGAAAATATGTGCTTTTTATGCAGATAAGCGTACTGTCCCACTCAGTGAAGAAGGCAATTGTAAACTACCTCACTTCTCATTTTACTTAGTAAAACCTCTACAGGTTCAAACCAGCCTTTCGGCTGATGACCTAAACACACTATTATGCTAGAGGTGGTGAAAATTATCCCATCCAACTATGGACAAAACCATACCAGGATGTACCAGGATGGGTTTTAAATAAATATCACAAAAATGAAGAATTAATTATTAATTATTAACAATCTATTATTTGAAATATGACTTGTACATCTGATATGAGTGTAGACCCAACACGTTTGTGAAATAAACTTGCCCAGTTTATAACACATTGTCATCATTAGGAATTATCAATGTTTGCATCTATAGTATAAATCATATCAGAAATTTCACTGGACTCACATCATCAACATTAGAGAAAAGACAAAATTAATTATGCGCACAAATACACATTACTGACCAAGTTTAATGTTAAAGTAAACAGTAGTACAATATGCATCGCCAGATGAATTAACCTACAGTCCAGCCTCTCTTAGTTTGCTCCTAATATAAACAAATAATGACGTCACTGAGCATGCGCATTATATCAAAATGTGTACACGCTGGTTAAAAAGTAACAACAAAATACTTTCAAAAGTATTTAAATACAAAATACTTCTAAAAGTAGTTTTATAAAGGAAATTTTTAAGCCTACATAATATCATGACTGATGTTTGAAGTACGTTAAGTACTTATTATTTAAAAAATAGTTAACTTAATAGGAATACGACATCCGTAAAGTCGCAGACTCGAGCGTGTACCCTGTAGTAGGTGGCTTTTGTTTGTTGACAGTAGGAGCAAACTAAGAACGGCTGAACTATACCTTGTATATATTCGTCTGGCTGAATGTACTGTAAATTTTAATTTGGTTCAAATCTAATCTAAAAGAATTGTTTGAACTTGTCGATGATTTGTTGTTGTTGTTTAGGTCATCAGCCGAAAGGCTGGTTTGAACCTGTAGAGGTTTTACTAAGTAAAACGAGGAGTGAGGTGGTTTACTATTGCCTTCCTCACTGAGTGAAAAAGTATGCTTATCAGCATACCAAGCCCTCTGAAAAGCACATATTTTCCACTCTGCAAATGACACCTTCACTTCATTTAACACAGGGTCTGGCTGTATAATGTAATTTATTACTTTCAGAGGAGATAACTGTGACTAGTGTCTTCTACACCTCCACCTTTTCTGTTCTTAAATGATTCAGTCATTTAATTGGCTGGCTATGCAATAAGAAACAGAACTATTGATTTTAGCCCTGCAACTACAGATTGAGTGTAAATAATTTGACACTCCACTTGTCTGTCATGGGCAGTCGATGATTTACTAAGTTGAATGAAATGTAAGGTAAAGTGACTTTAACTCACGCAACACCACTGTGAGGACGGGTGTTGTCATATATCAGAACTATTTTGCTTCAAGCAGCCTCTTCACTGTTTGAAGCAAAATAGCGGAGGTGTATTGAATTATGTCTTGTCGCAAGTGAGCTCGGGTCATTCAATTTTCGCACATGCGATTGCCATCCCGCTACTAAGCATAGCAGTCAAATGTAATATTATAGTATACATAGTTGTGCGAATCGCTTCGTTGAAATTATAAAGACAAAACGACAAAATATGCTTACTCTTCTTTAAAGCCCCTATAAGAGCTACGTAAGATATGTTGGTCTGTTCACTGGGCTTAGTGCTCTTGTTTGATAATTGGCACATCAATCCTCTTTTACTTCTCTCTCTCTGTCTCTCTTCCTCTCTCAGTCTCTTCCCCTTGTTATGTTTTTCATCTACTAGCCTAAAAAAAACGAGGGTAGTTCCTTTACATTTCTGATTGCCGTAACATAATTACATTACAGTGTTATTTTTATTGCACGCCGCGTTCTACCTAGCTATTTTATTTATATTGTGCATTGTTATTTTTTTCAGTTGTAAATTGTTTCTTGTACTTTCTCTTTTTTATACAAAATGTTCTTTTTATTACTAATTTAGGATACCTTGTGTTAATCAGTTTTAGGCTAAATTTTTATTTTAGCCCTTTTATTTTTAAATTTTTATTTGAAATTATGTTGTTTAATTAATTGTTTGAATCATAAATACACAGCGGCCATATGGATCTCAATCCAGACAAACTTCTTTCTGGTTTCTTTTCGGGTTAATTGGATGTGTTTAAAACTTATTGAATTCACCTTTCTTCCTCCAAACATATCAAATAATATTCACAAATAAATTTTTGAAATGCATTCTGTCAACCATTAATATAAATTCCAGTATAAATGAAATTTATCACCTTACCTTTGGTTGCTTTTTAAGTCTAAAAAACTTATCTGCATTTCAGTGGTTCCACCTTCTTCAGAGCAATATTATTAACCCCTTAAAGGTTTTTGACAAAATATTACGTTGGAAGCATTGTACACGAAAAGTGCCAGTGACGTAATATTACGTTTCTGTCAAAACGGAAACTTATTTTTGCTTTAGAACGTAATATTATGTTGCTAACAGCCGGTAATGTGTACCGGTCGTTTGTAGTTCTGTTTTCATCCGTTGAAACATAGTAGCGCTTTTGTTTAATGTTAATCTTTCCAGTTCCTAATTGAGTAATGTTATTTAATAATAGTTGCTTGTAGGCAAGTTGTAGGCAACTAGTTGTTGTAATTACAGTCGTATAACCTATCTAATGTTGTCCGTTGCTGGCCGCGTGCGCCTATGAGTTTTTTTTTTATTATTTCTAATTTGTGTACGTTGCATTCTGTTTAATTCAGAACAATAAGCAACCCCATGACCCAATGAGATGAGGTTGATGTGTATGACATGTAAATGAGGTGTAGTGTTGTACAGACCCAGGCCGACCATTCCTGAGAGAGTATAGTTAATTGAACCCCAACCATAAAAGTACACCGGTAACCACTGTCTAGTATTCAAATCCGTATAAAAGTAACTTCCTTTACTAGGATTTGAACCAGGAACCTTCGTCTTCAAAAAGCAGCTGTTAAACAGCTGATTTTGGCAAAGACTTTACCTCTAGACCAACCCGGTGGGTTTATGAGTTTTATATATCTAGTATTGTTTTAAATTTTATTACGGTTAAAATAATTACAATAATGGGTTTTGAATTGTTAATTTTCTTTGATATACTTATAAAAATGCCATAAAATAAAAAAAATTATTCAGTGGGAATAAAAATGAAGCAAAATAATATTACTTTGGGTTTTAAAAATCAACCTTTAAGGGGTTAAAATTAAAAATTAAAATTTACCACGGTGTTTCCATTCAGCCATTTAGATTAAAGCTGTCTTAAATTTCATTCCTGTATTCAGTTGTACTTATTACAATTGATGGCAGCAGCTTCTTTAATTTATTAAATTGTCATCTTTAAATTTTAATTCATTAATTATTTTATATTTTTTTAAATATATATGTGGATGTATATTTGAAATATTTCATGTTTTTTATCTTGTGTTTATTATCATATGTACATTTTTCCAATGTATATATAAATACTCTTCTTTTTTCGAAAATTATGTCTTGATTCTTTTACATATTGGAAAAATATGTGTATGATAAATATAAAATACAAAAAATGGATTATTTCAAATATACATCCACATAAATTTAAAAGAAGATGAAATAATTAATGAACAATTAAAATTTGTAGATGACAATTTAATAATTAAAGAAGCTGCTGGCATCTATTGTAATAA
Organism: Catonia carolina; assembly: GCA_035578175.1. Lineage (NCBI taxonomy): Eukaryota > Metazoa > Arthropoda > Insecta > Hemiptera > Achilidae > Catonia > Catonia carolina. Next base: position 11,564,155 of record JAQMRL010000004.1, read on the forward strand.
GTATGAACAAATACAAGAATGAAATTAAAGACAGTTTAAATCTACATTTAAATTTTTTTTGTCTTTTCTACTTAAACTCCTAATCATTGGTATCTCATAATTGGCGTCGTTTTCATCTCTACCATCGTCATTGTCATCTCCAACTTCAACACTTTGTGTTTCGGGATGTTGATTCACGGTTCATCAAGTTTGATTTTGTATAGATATATTTTTTGTTTCTTCACAGTTTGGTCTTTTTCAAACACACTACTGAGTGTCATTTGTGTTTTAATACTAAGGACATTACTCAGGTTTTCTCATATTTGCTTAAAGTTATTGTATTTATTAACTGATTGCAAAAGAAATACTATACTGTTAAAAAAAAAATCTACATGACTGAATGGAAACACTGTTGTAAATTTTAATTTTTAATTTTAATAATATTGCTCTTAGGAAGGTGGTACCACCAAAACATGCGTAAGTTTTTTAAACATACTTAAAGGCAACTGAAGGTAAGGTGATTTTTTTTTGAAGTTATTTTTATAAACCTATATTATTATAATTAATTAACAAGTTGTTATTATTTATGAATACGTTTTATACTACGCCAAGCACACAGCAACCTGCCAGCAAAGCAGCAGGCAGTTTTATTCAAAACAAACCCGTGAGCTGATATTGTTCGTCCAATGGTAAACTCGCAAATGTGGAAATTTTGCGAATATGAGTTTGTTAGTGTACGCTGATGTATAGAACCCAACGCATGTTGTAGTAAACTCGCGAATATGTATCTTGTTCGGTTAGGGCAGTGTTTCCCAACCGGTGGTCCGTGAGAGTCCGGTGGCTACGTATAAAAAAGTAATATTTTCCCGTGATTAAATCAAAGTTACGATTTTCTTTGAACAAGATTAAGTAAATACATTCAAGATTCAGATTTAGTAAAGGTAGAAGAGTTGTGGTGTAAGAAAGCCCTGGGCTTCCCCAACATTCGGCAAGTAGCTTTGCGGTATCTTATGATTTTATTCAACCACTTATTTGTGTGAGCAGGGGCTCTCTAATTTATTGTTAATTAAAAACAAACAACAAAATCGGCTAAGTGTAAACAGTGATTTGAGAGTAGCTCTTAGCAAGAGCCTAAAACCTAGAATTCCTCAGCTAGTCAGGAAGATTCGTGCACAAAAGTCGCATTGAAATTTTCATTTCATTTTTAATTCATTTTTTAATTTTCATTGTTATTTTCGACTAAGTAAATGCTGTATTCCTTATTTTATTAAAAGACAATTTATAATTAAAAAGTATTTTTACTTTTTGTGATGTACAATGTACCCTACTTTCTGAAAATAACAATTATTTGTTTGTAATAATAGTTTCTTAATTAATAATAATAGTTTGTTTCTGAAAATTTGTTTTATTTAATCACCTTTTAATTTGGTTACAACTGATAAGATATATGCAATAATGTAATGAGTGGTCCGTGGTAGTTCACTTTCCGGCTGAGTGGTCCGCAGACCACTGCGGGTTGGGAACCACTGGGTTAGGGAGATACAGCTTTTGTAAAGTTGCAAAAATACACTAAGTGTGTTACAGATGAAAGCTTTTAATTTGTTTTTTGCTCTCATGTAAAACTGAGCATTTGCACATTCGCGAGTTTACCATTGGATGGACGATATGTACAGGTTCCACCACTAGCATTTACTGTGAGGCGTCTGATTAAAATACAGGGTGATTTTTTAGTCCTGTTACCCAATTGTTAATGTCTGGTAATATTTTTCTAAAAAAATAAATTTTGTTTTGTGACACTAAGTTGGTAGCCCTACTCAACCAGTATGGGTATGGCAGTGTGAGTTGATTCTCCTTGAGCTGTGTAAAACTGTGTGCCATTTCCGGTCGTGCTATGAACAGAATGTCTTTTATCCTAAAACAATCTCTTGTTTAAATCTGGAGGCTGAAGCTCTAGAACTAATCGTATGTGATACGGATACAATTTCAATTTTTTAGCAGCTTTCTGAGCACTCGAACATGACAAATCAACATGCGAGGAAAGTTCTTGTAAACTTTTCCATGGAGAATTGAGCAATCTTGTTTTCACATTCTCTTAACGTCATCTGTCAAGAGAGTTGGTCGACCACTACGTTTTCTGCTGCAAACAATACCTGCCTCTAAAAATCAGTTATTTAGCCTAGAAATTGACTAGAATAGAGTGGAGGAACACCAAAAAATTTAATTTGAAATGATTCTTTTACACTCGCATACGATTTTGTAGCAAAATATTGTTCAAGAATGAAAACCCGTTGTTCTAGGGTAAAAGACATTCTGTTCGTAACACAACTGGAAACAGCACAAAATTTTACGCAACTCAAGGAGAATCAACTCAAACTGTCGTATCTATACCGGTTGAGTAGGGCTACCAACTTTGTGTCACAAAACAAAATATCCCTTTCTTAGAAAAAAATTACCAGACATTAACAATTGGGTAACAGGACTAAAAAATCACCCGGTATATGGCATATTTCTGCTAGCAGTTTCCCACTTGTAAGTGACCTGACACCAGTGACCTGTGACCAGCATTCATTGTCCACTTACCTTTACCTCAGAATGAGTTATGTTGCATTGAGTCACCAGGGACGGTCAGAGACAGTCTGAAACAAAAAAATTTGTCAACAACGTTTTTGTCTTTGACAGTTTCGTTGTGTCCTGGCTGGCTTTATATACGCATAAAATTGGTGTTTGGTGTGCGATCTTTCTGTATCATGTAACAGAACCTTTATTTTTTTAAAAATCTGTGAACAGTCTGGTTAATCACAACTTAATCCATCAGTTTATTACAATGTTATATTTACGTTTAATATTTTTGTTTTCAAAATAAATCTTTATAATGCATCCTGTAGTTTGAAATTAATTCAATTTTTTTTTTTTTTTAACTTTTGAGACCCCATAGGATCACTTTAGCTCGAATTCAGGTTTGTTCCAGGGTTGGGTTTCTTTAAGAAGCACGCCCTCTTGAGCCCACTTTCCTTTCGTTTGGCCCACATTTTCTTAAGACGCTCCGATCTTTGTCTCCGGTCTTCATTGGTAAACACCCTGTTGTATACTCTCCTGGGTTTTGGTGCAAATGTTATCATGTTAGCCTTGACCAGTTGGTCGTACTCTGTTGATTTCGTTAGTAGGTCCTGTTTAGTAATCTTAAGTTCCTCCATATCTTGCTGTACATTTTTCAGCCACTTAGGTCTTGACACCTTATCCCAAAAATTGCTGATCAACCGGTTCACAAGTCTGGAGTTTTCTGTTCTGAGTAGGTGTCCTAGGAATGATATTCTTTTCCTTCTGATGTTTGTTAGTGAGGTGATTAGCTTGTAGATGTCTTTGTTTGGGATTAACCGCCACTGTCCTTCCACCATATGCTTTTTGTTTATGCACTTCCTCAGTATTCTTCTTTCTATTTTCTCAATTCTGTCGGTGTCTCCCTCGTGATACGGCCCGAATAAAGTTTCGCTGGCATAGTGAATTTCAGGGAGAACCATTGTTTGGTAGTGTCGTAGTTTGGTTTTTGTTGACAGACACTTCTTGTTGTAGATGTTTTGAGTGGTGATCAGGGATTTTTTCAGTTTATTACTCTTTTCTTGCCATATGGGCCTTTCGTTGAGACAGTTGGTTATGGATGTAATGAATTTATACAATAAATTTCACTAACCTTCCTTTTTAACTGCGTCAACTTTTATTTTCACTTACACGTGTTTCGGTGGATCCACCATCATCAGAGTAAATAATATATAATTGAAACTAAAAACTTTATTTATTAAAAATCTATAGAAGATGATACATCTTCAGTCATTTGTATAAAACTCATATTCATGTCATCTAAACATGAGTTGAACCTTTTTAAAGCATCCTATATTTTATACATTTTTTAAATGTAATTTATTGTTTTAATTATTTTTTTAGCGTTAAGGAAAACAATGTTGAGAGCGCACAGACAGGCATGGGCCTGGCAAGATGAATGGCACGGCCTCACCATGGATGATATTCGGCAGATAGAACGTCAGACACAAGAAGCTCTTAAAATGACTATGTCTGGTTTGTAAAATTTATATATTCTAGTTTATTGATTAATTTGTTAATCGTTCTTTTGTGTATTGTTAATAAACAATTTTTATATTTTTGTTTTTTTTTTGTTTTTCCTACTAACATTTTTAACACTTCTTTTGGTTTTTGTGTGTGCATGTTTGTTTGTTTTTACTGTAGTATAAAGTATTGAATCGATTAAGATTGAAATTTAAAAGTTTTCTTAAAAGATCCCTGAGGGGTTTTGGGTTTAGCTATGAAACCCCAAAATTAGGGATACAGTAAAACGTCGTTTATCTGATCCTTGTTGATCCGGATCTTCGGATAATCTGAATCAAATTTGTTTTTTAATTTTATTTAGTGTTCACATAGATAATATTTTTTAACTATGATAAAGAACGTCTGTAAGCATGCCAAACATTTGCTTATTATTTTGATTAAATGTACAGTTCCTGCATAGATTGAACAATAAATTATCTTAATAGTTTTTATGATGATGGGATAAAAAAGCTCCAATTCTGATGGGAAAATAGATTTGTAGGGTGAGGGAGTATATGGAAAAATAATATATTGGGACACTTATCTCTAAGGTCCGCTTCAGGATCTGGGTAAATTAAATAGTTAAACTTTATAGTTTAAAAATCACAAGTATTTATTACAAACTAAAAATTACAATTAATAAAGTGTTTTAAATCTACAAGTAAATGACAATTATTTCAATTAAATTAATAATAATAATAAATTATGAAAATAAATAAACTTAACTCACACTTAATTAAACTGAATACTACTTACAAATGATACTAATTGTTAGACAATACCTTCTCTAACAAGACCTTCTCTAACGCACTGTTACGCATTACGCCATTCACTCACTGAATCACAGACAAATCACAAATCGAGACTGACTGACTTTAAACAAACCGGCTCATATAGGTGAACTATGAGATTTTGAGAAAGATAGATTTTCAATATGATAAAAATACAAAATCCTTCTGACAGCTGGGTAAATCTTAGTAAACTGTAAACAAATTAGGATTGAATAAAAGGTGTTACAAAAAGGCCAATTATCTAAATAGGTATCCGACTCTTTCACAATAGCCGTACAACAATACGCAGGCCTACCTGTACTATACATAATCGTTTATAGTTCATTATATTTCTAACTATTTTTTGGAAACCCTATTTATCACTCTTATTATTTACATTATCATTTTTAAAATCTTGATTCTCCTTGAAAATTCTCTAACGCACATTCCCTTTAGTTTCTAAAGGGAATTGTCACAATATATTTGTAAGTTTAGTTAAATAAAGTTGGATTTTTTAAAAAATAAGTCCTGCTTATATTTGATACACCTTCGTACATTATCATTTCCAAAATGTAGAGCGAAGGAATTATTTATTTAAACTCTATTAATAGTCGTCTTCATCTGTTGTCAACCCTGAGGTTGGTTTGTAGCAGCATTCCATTCCGATCTCCGTTCCACCTTCCTCTTTAAGGCCTTGTAAGATTATATCTCACATCGTTGTTACTTGGTTTCATATGACAGCCTTGTTACTTCTCCCTCAATCAATCCCTCTGCTATTGTTCCAATGATTTGATTTCAACGCACGATGTGTCCAATACGTTTGTCTCGTCTTGTTTGTATATTTTTCCACAGTGATCATATCTTCTTTGCTTCATAAACACCTCATTAGTAACTCTCTCAAGCCAGCTGATCCTAAACATTAATATGATAACACAAGGCCTGAAACACTTCCACTCTCCTTATTTCACATTTCCTAAATGGCCGCATCTCACTTCTGTATAAAACAACATTCCACAAGTATGCTTTTAAGAAGCTTTTCCTCACATACATACTAATAATGAAGAATAGAAAATTCTCCCATGTAACTGAACATATAGATAAAAATAAACATACAAATATGAACTTATAAACATACAGATATGAAAAATCGTCATCATCATCTGTCAAGGATTAGGCTCAGTGGCCTGTTCTGGCATCCATCTCTTTTTAGGTCTTCTCAAGCCTTGCTTTCCTCTAGGTTTATATTTCCATGCTTGTAGAAGAAATTGTTCGCTGGCATGCGAAGTAAACGGTTTGATCAGTTTCTTTTATATATTTTTAATGTTTCACACGGTGACTGAACATTTAACTTGGCATGTACAGTTTTGTTACATATATTCTGTTACAACCTTTGACTCTGTGCAAAAATTTCATTTCAGCAGTCTGGATATGAGATTTTTTCCTCTGTAATGACAACTATATTTCACTCCCATATGTTCTGAGTGGTACAACCATTGCTCTATAAAATTTCATTTGGGTGTCCTATCTTGTTCTCTTTTCTATTGTCCTGCGAATAGAACCGCATACAGCGCTGAATTGTCCCAGTGTCTCACTCACGTCATCATCTTTATCTTAGGAAATCCTGCATCCTAAATATTTGAAAACTCTAACTTATTCTAAATTTTGGTAGCCAAGTATAATTTTTGACTGAACCAGCCATCTTCCCTTGAATGCCATTGTGTTGTTTAGGTCATCAGCCGAAAGGCTGGTTTGAACCTCTAGAGGTTTTACTAAGTAAAACAAGGAGTGAGGTGGTTTACTATAGCCTTCCTCACTGAGTGAAAAATTACGCTTATCAGCATGCCAGGCCCTCTGAAAAGCACAGATTTTCCACTCTGCAAATGACACCTTCACTTCATTCACCACAGGGTCTGGCTGTATAATGAAATTCATTACTTTCAGAGGAGACAACTCTGATTAGTGTCTTTTGCACCTCTACCTCTTCTGTTCTTAAATGATTCAGTTATTTAATTGGCTGACCACGTGATAAGAAACAGAACTATTTATTTAGCCCTGCAACGGACAGATTGAGTGTAAATAAATTGACACTCCACCTGTCTGTTAACGGCAGTTGAATGCCATAATATTTTATTTTTTCGTCGATATTCTCATGCCAGACCCTGTGCTAATCTTGTGCAACTTATAAATGGCATATTGGAGCCTGTCTCTATGTTAAAAATAATAATGGTGTCATATGCGTACAGCAATGAATTTAGGAATACGTTATTCCAAAGCTGAATGCCTGAATCAACTAACCAATTCCAAACTGTTAAAATCTCATCAACATAAATATTAAGTAACATCAGAAACATCGAACAGCCTTGTCATACTCCTTTATTTATTTTCATTTTCTCAGTTTTCTTATCATTGTCAAAAAAAATCATCGTATCTGTTATGTACATACTCACAGTAGCAGCAACATGGTGTTTTGGATATCCCTTCTCCAGCATGATATTCCAAAGACTTGCAGAACATTATCAAAAATAGGGAAAAATTAATTTAAAAATTGTTAAGAAATAATAACAAACAAATGAAATTGATATTTTGGTGAAATATTATGTCTATAAATACAAAAATATCCCAAAATCAATGAACTCATGTTGAGAACGACAACAATTTAATTAAGTTGGTAAGAGTATGTCAAATGTAACAAATCAACTATTCAAAAATCATGATAATTAATTGAGAAGATGTGTATTGTACAACATGAAAGCGCTCTATAAAACATTGGTGAGTGTTTTCTATCTAATGCAGTGGTTCTCAAACTTTGTAAACCGATGGCTCCCTTTTTTTCTTTTATTTTCGGTTTTACATCTGACTGTTTTGCAATTTCTGCTAACGCATACGGTGGAGAATGATGATATATGAAAATGAGTGATGAAAAAATGTCAGACCTGATCGGGAATTGAACCCGGGACCCTGGCATAGAAGCCAGTTGTATTAACCACCATTCCAACAGGCTGGCCGTTGATATATAGGGTGATTCAAAAAGAGCGCCGGTTTTGATATATCAAATTAAGAGATTTATTTTATTGAAAAACTGAAAATAAATACATCAACAAGTTCATCTTACCTTCCGATTTCATGTATGAAAATGATGTCATGCATGTGTCCTCCTCTACTGCGCTGGCACGCATCAACTCTGTCCATGAAATTGGATATTACTGCACGACAAGTTTCGACTTCCATTTGCCCGTTAACCTGTCGAATTTCCTCCTTCAAGTCATTGATGTTTCGGGGTTTATTGGCATACACCAATGACTTCAGATGACCCCAAAGATGAAAGTCACAAGGCGTCAAGTCACACGACCTTGGTGGCCATTGATGGTCGGAATTACGAGAAATGATGCGATCCTGGAACCGTTCACGGAGCAACAACATTGTTTCTCGTGCAGAAACTGAATTTTATACGGGTGATATTGGAGATCGTACCGAAGAATTCTCCGTACAGAAGAACATCGTAAACCCAATTGTTGAGAACGGCGATGTATTGATTTTGCTGGGCTAACAGCCACACTGTCACGAACCAAAGCAACGTTCTGCTCAGTTCGGCCAGAACGACGACGTCCAGAACTTTTAAGGTCGACTGTTGAACCCGTCTCAAAAAACTTTTTCATGAGACTGCGAACTGTTGATTCATTCGGTGCTTCATTACGTCCTAGAGTACCGCGAAGTCGCCTGACAGTAGCCGCATAACTCTCTCCACTCTGGTAAAATGTTTTGACGATTAACACTCGTTGTGCAATAGTAAACTTCTCCATGGTTAGACACAGACTGCGAGAATACTACACTGCGAACAAGAGAAACTACAACTGAATCGTCAATCGGAATGTTCTCCGAAATAGAAATGAGGTCTAACAATGTTGCCAACTGATAAACAAAAATTTACCAGCCGTTTAAAAACCGGCGCTCTTTTTGAATCACCCGTTATATGGCTCCCTTGATCTACAGATAGTTTCTGGTGTGCCCTTATAATGAACCAATCATGGTAGAGTACAAATCGTACATTATCATCACGTATGTTTCATGGATGATCCCATTTCCAGAGAAGGAGATAAATACTGTCTGTCTACAACTTGATGGCGTGCCGCAGAGAGGAGCAAAATCGGCCCGCTACTTGCCTTCTCAATAACATTTCTTTATGTATTACTACTAACTAGTACTCTGGAATTGGTACATAATGAACTCTTATTGAGAAGGCTAGTAGTGGGTTGATTCTGCTCCTCTTTGCGGCAGGCCATCAAGTTATAGATAGACAGTAGATAAAACATTTAAAACTAATGATTGCATATGCCGAAGCACGGCGCTCCTGGGTGCTGCAGCACACACTTTGAGAATGGCTGGTTTACTTTCTGCATTACTGGTGGTTTCTAAAAGTATACTATAATTTTAATAAGGCAGAAAACTTCATAAAATTTTCCTAAAAACAATATATATATATATATATATATATATATATACTTTATTAAAAATCTGGTGTGAAACACTCACACAAGATGATTTTCTCTTACCAATGTAAATAATGAAAAATATAACCTATGTTTAATCATTAGTAAACAGTATAAAATGAAAAACATATTCTCATTTTAATCATGGGTGAATAACGTTAAAACTGAAAATTAACCTCTGGAAAACTTAAAAATACAGAAAGTCACTAACTGACGCTAAAATGAGTTCTGTAGAAAAAAGTGTTTGAACTAAAAGTTGTAGGTCTTTTAATTTCCTATAAATTTGATTATTGAAATATATATTTCTAACCTCCAGATACGGTAACAGAAAACACTTACCAATGTTTGTAGCGCTTTCGTGTATTTTGCACTACACATCTTCAATAAATTAAAATTCTTTAAAAAATTTTCTACATCAAAATTTTTGAAGAATTTTAATTTACTGAAGATGTGCACAAGATACACGAAAGCGCTATAAACATTGGTAAGTGTTTTATGTTACCGTATTCTGGTGGTTAGAAATATATTTATTTCAGTTTTAAATAATACCACTGTTTATAATTCTACATAGGATGTTTGATAAAATAAAAATAATTTTGATTATATATTTTTTTGTCGTAAAATGCATGTATTTCATTCTGTTTTTCATATTTGGAAGGTTTCATTGTTTTCCTGTTTGATTTCTTATTTTTTTACATTGTTCTAGTCTTTATTATTTTTGAAGTGATTACTTCTTTTGGTGTGCCTGGACTGTGTTTTTTGCACTGGAAAAATCTTTGATTTGCCGTCACATCACACTTGGCTATCAACAATTATCTTTAATTAAGTTACAAAAATCTTTTTATTTGATTTGTTAATTAATTAATTGAGTAGTCACTTCTGCCGGTCAGTCACATGACTGCTGATTTTTTTTCTTTAATCTAATTCTGATAAAACACCATATTGGTGTCAATAATGTGCATCAATCACTCTCCTTTATCCTTTCTACTGCCTTAAGTTTTTCATAAATTGTCTATAACAACACAAGAATACAATACGACATTCTGCTTTAAAAGAAATAAAACACACTGGCCACCTCCATAGCGTAGTGGTTGCGCGTTAGCTTACAATGCAGAGGTCCTGGTTTGATTCCCAGGTAGGGTCTGGAAATTTTCACAAGATAATACCCACCGTAGTCGCTAACAACTGAGCTGTTGAAACGATTTTGAATAAATTAAAAAGCACACACTATTTAATTCTAGGAACTTAGCTTTATAAAAGATATAAGTACTGCTTGACAACGATTGAAGTAGAATTCCCTCCCTTTCCCACTTCTTCCATCCCCGTTTGCACTATGTGCTGGATCGAATACATTGGTTCGCACAACACAAATGAGCAATTAATATGAATATCACTTATACTAGATTCTTGTTATCCATAACATTTTGTACAGATTATGTGACCACCAGCAGAAAGTCATTAGTGTTTCCATTATTTTTGTTTACTATTAGGTAGGGTAGTCATAACATAACTCAGCAAGTTCTTAATTTATAATGTTGACTGTAAATCTTAATAATTGATACGATTTAATTAAATGGAGTAAGCATTATTCCTTATTAACTTGAGAGCAGCTAATATAAACTATGCTTTTGATTAAATTGTACAGTATTAGCGACCGTGCAGTATTGGTTTTGTAGTCAGTGCAGTTTTATTATGTTTTGGGTTTGATCGGTTGTTTCAATATTCAGATAAATTCGTTTCAATTAAACAAATAGTGTAAGTGTATAATTATGATTTAAACAGGTACAGGTTAAATAAGTGCAAATAATAATAAATAATAAAGTAATAGTAAGTATGAATAAAAATATTGTTGTAGTAATGAGCTGTACTAGTAGACTGACTATCCGAGCTAATGTTTTTGGGACAGTGCGTAATGCGAGGTGGCGCAGATGAAGTGCGGAAGGGAGGGAATCCTATTTCGAAACTTGTCAGACAGTACTAAAGAGTGATGTATACTCCAGTACAATTAAATATGCACATTATTTTCATTTTGTTCATGTACATTATGTGTATCAGAAATTTATTGATTTTCTGCCGTTTTGTATAGCCTGGATTTCATCGACTACCCAAATTCGTTTACATGAGATTCTACCGTATGATTTATAAACTAAAATAATATGTATAGTAAGAATGATTATGTTCAGAATGTATTTGATTTACCTGAGTGTTCTTACTTAATTAAAAACCTTTTTGTAAATGACAAAATGGAAAAATTATTTGATTTTACTTTGCGATAAATATTAATATTGATAATTCTTTGTGGTTATGTTTATTGATACTCTCATGGTGGAATTACGTATTTACGAATATCAGTTCTTTATTTCCTTCCTTGAAAAACCTCAAAGTGTGACGTGTTTTTTATGTCAGTTGTTCATATTGATAGTTATTCACCTTACATCAATGATGTAAGGTGAATAACTTGAGCTTGAGATGAATTCTCAACTTAAATTTAAATTTTAAATTGACTTGCTTCAAAATTTATTAGCGGTAGGAGTGTAATTATTATTTTATAAAATCATGGAAAATAAATCATCGTATGAAATGCGGTATACCATTATTGTATATTTAGTGAATTATTAGAAATGAATAAATAATTACTTCCTTTTAAAATTATGTAGAAAGAGTCATTAGGACTTAAGGGGACTTAAGTGGATCCCTATCTCACTCAATGTTAACAAAGATACATGTTTCTCAGGAACCAATGGTGATAGAATCCTAAAAAAATTATATTAAAGATCAGTTCCTTTTACACATTTTAAAAAATGTATAACTTTTTGTTCTGTTTGAAAATATATTTTTGGTAATTTTTCAAAAAAAACATGATTTTTGAAATCAAAATTTTTCAAAAAAATATTTTTTCTCCAAAACTATTAAATATTTTTGAAAACTTTACATTCAGTTGAAAGAGCGTAACAACCTATACAACTGCAAAAAAATTCATTCTTGTACCTTTTATGGGAGCTGAGATATGAGCACCTGAATATGAAAAAATAAAGTTTTGAGAAAAAAGCATTTAAAGTTGTCCAATAAAATTAACTTTCTTACTAAACATACGATAACAAAATAACAAAAAAAAAACATAAAAACATTTCTACACTGCCTACAAATCTGATAAATACATCATTTTAAAGCGGGAATTTCAAACAATATTTTAAGGTTAAAAACAGAAAATCAAAAATTTTCGTGATTTTTGGTCCATAGTCCCCTTAAATAAATAAACAAGTATAATACTGTCAATCAAAAACAGGTTTGTGAAAAGATAATAGAAGGCCTTGCTAGGTACTACGCAAGGCGTCTGTCATAATCTGGCAAGGTAGAAGCGAGATTTTCCACTCCCGCATGGTCTACAATGGTCTACAATAGATTGAGTGCAAATAATTGACACTCCACCTATCTGTTCTGGCTGACTCTTAAGGTATTCATTTGATATATAATGGATTTTGTTACAGCTGTCATCGCTTCTCCGTCCCCAGTTTCCATTGTTTCCTGTCTACGGTTATATCCTCTTCTAAATTTCTAGCCGTCATGGCCTCATTCATGCCATCTATTCAATTCCAACTTGGACGTCCTCTTTTCCTCCGTTCTGGAGGTGTCCTTTCTAATATATTTCGGGGCCATCTGTCCTCTGCTATCTTCTTCACATATCCAAACCACATTAATTGTTGCTTTTTGATCTTGTCATTGAGGGTTCTTCCCATATTCATTTCGGCTCATATGTTTTCATTTCTAATTCTCTCAAGTCTTGATTTCCCACAACTTCCTCTCAGAAAGTTCATTTCTGTCGCTCTAAGTTTATTTTTGTTGGTCTTTGTGATGTCCCAAACTTTTGAGCTATAAAGTGTGATGCTTTGAACTTTAAAGATAGTAAAGAATAGTAAAAACTTCAGTGTTCAGATTGCTGTTCTACTTATGTTTATTCTGCTTTGAATTTCTTTCTCACTGTGTCCTTTTTTTTATTAAAAACTACACCTAAATATGTATTCTTTACCACTCCTTTTATTTTATCTGTTTCTAATTGCAGATCATGTACTACATTATCCCCAACTATCAAATATTCACATTTGGATTTGTTCATCGTAAGGCGAGCATCTTTGTATTCTTCTTTTAGCTTTCTTACCATATAGCACAAGTATTCTTCATCTTCTGCTATCACAATTTGGTCATCCGCAAAGAACAGTGTAAAGAGCATGTTTTCTTTCACCGTCAGTCCCATATTTTTACATTTTTTCTCCCATTTTATTAGGGCTCTGTGTAAGTATATTTTGAAGAGAGTGGGAGATGGACAACAACCTTGTCTCAGCCCTTTTGTTGTTTTTCTTGATGCAGTTACTTCATTTCCTATTATGATTCTTTTTCATTTGATACATCTTCATATAAAGTCTTCCGTCTTTATTTTGAATTATTTACTTATTTAGTACTTTTTTTTACTTTCTCTTGCCTGTATGAATATATAGGAAGGAAACTATTGTTTTCATGTCAATTTTTCGAAATCGAGTTTTCACCGGATCTACCCAAAAAACATGTTTTTAGCAATTGGTCTGTCTGTATATGTGTGTGTGTGTGTGTGTGTGCGCGCGCGCGTGCGTGCGTGCGTGAACAAAATATCTCAAGAACGGAACATCGTACGAACTTGAAACTTAAGTTAGATACCACTAGAGGACCCCACACGAACATTTTCATCAAAATCGGTCAACCGGAAATAGTAGTTTATGCATATAATTTTTCACTTTTTTGCGATTTTCTGAAAAACGGCTCCTATGTTTTTTTTTAAATCACCTCATTTACTAAATTTTTTATTCTCTACAAGATAAGGTAGGCGCCATTTCTGCTGAAATTCTTGGGGAGGTTGTTTTCTTGTAAAAAATTGTTTTTTTAAGATTGCAACTTTGTTATGCATTTTAGCGCAAAAATGTATATAATTTAAGTTGTTGATAATTTAAAATCCTACACCTTTTATTTCAAACATTTTTTTTGTATAATTCTTAGTTTAGCGGTAATGAGCGATTTTCTGTTTCTTTCTCACGAAAATGTGTAAAAAATCGTTTTTTTTAAGATTTCAGCCTTAGTACACATTTTACAACAAAAGTGTCTAATCAGATTTATAGAAAATTAAAAGATCTACAACTTTTATGTGAGAGTTTTTCTCTAGAGCCTAGTTTAGCGTGAAAGAGTGATTTTCCGTATTTTTAAGCTGCTAAACTTAGGTTGGTTTTCGCTTTACATCGTTCACTCATGATTAAAATAAGATTTTGTTTTTGAGGTTAGTTTTTTTGTTTATTTCTAATGTTTAATTACTAATGTTAGGTTATATTGTTAATCATTTGCATTAGAAAGAGAAAGTTGTGTGAGTGTTTCACACCAGAGTTTTAGAATAATATTCTGTAATTTAATTAGATTGTTTATTTGTTGCCAGGAGGTGGTGGTGGTGAAGAAGGAGGTGAAGCGAAAAATGATGAGGGAACTAATCAATCAGGCACTGGGTCAGGAACACCAAATACAAACACAGCTGCTAAAAGTTTAGCTGCGACACTCGGAAGTATTGAAAAAACTGAGATCGAAGTGACATCGCCTTCTACTCAGCATTTATCTGATACCCCTACCAATACTACATCTTTAGATGGGAGTCCTGATGAACATGTTTCTGATATGTTACCTAGGTATCATTTATAACTTTTTCGTATTTAAAGATTAGATTGTTGTTTGTTGTTGTTAAGGTCATCAGCCGAAAGGCTGGTTTGAACCTCTAGAGGCTTTACGAGGGTCACTATTTATATTTTGAGCCTTGGCAGCACTGATTGTTGTTGGGTATCAGCTGATGTTTTTATTTGAAAGTTTGACATTTTTAACAATAACCTACACCAGATGTATTGTAAACAAAGCATTAGACAAAGCTTTGGTCTGCGAAAAGCCGGCTTCAATCGTTTCAAATTTTTCTTTAACAATTTCATGATAGCTAATGAGATGATCGATCTGTTCAACAGAGAATCGGAGAAAATTTTCGAAAACAATACTTGGCAGGCATTTATTCCAAACTTTAAGCTGTTCAAAGACTTCGTGATTTACGGTATTTTTGATAAAACAGTTTCACCGGACGAACTAGTGGAATGGATTCGCCCTCCACCAGGCGAGGAGGGTCCATTTCCCAAAATCGTTAAAGCGGAGAGGATAAAAAAGGTCGATAGAGACGCGTCGGATGGTAAGGTACTCTTCGAAGTAAATGATAAGGGTAGGAGTGTTCCAAAACTTGTCGATTCCGACTTATTCAGAATACGGTGCAAAACCACCATTGTTCCGTCCAAGGCGGTACACTGGGGGTTGATTGTGAGTGTCAACCCCTATGTTGATCGACCCAGGCGATGCAATCATTGCCATAGGTTCGGTCACATTGGCGATTTTTGCAGGAATAAGCTCAAACCGGTGACGTGTGGAAAATGCTCGCTCCCTGGGCATTCCGCAGAGTCGTGCCAAACCGGTGAAACAGCGTGCATTAACTGCAAACGACAGGGCATCAAGGATGACGCCCACCCACACGCAGCATCAGACAGAAGGTGCCCAGTATTTGTACTAAATCAAAAAATCAAAGAAGTAATGGCTTACCACAACGTGGACTTTAAAAAAGCAGAGGACATGTTGAGAGACAATAACGGGCGTAATCCGCCGGTCGACAAAAAGACCTTCGCAGAGGTAGTCAGGAGAGATGGTCTGGCGACCTTGGTGAAGGAAGCAGCAGACAAAGATTTTGCAAGGAAAAAGAAAAAGCGAGAACAAGCTGAAGCAAAAAGGAAAGAACGCGACCGTGAAAGAGAGGCAATTGCAAAGGAAAAAGAGCTCGAGAAAGCTGAGAGGAGGAGAATGAAAGAGCTAAAGGACAAAAACAAAAAGGATCCAACGGAAATCACCGAGGAGAAACGAAAAGAACTATCAGAAAGAGCGAGGAATGCTTTGGATATGAAAAAGCTGAATGAGCAGTACAAGCAAGAAAAGGAATCGAAGAGAAAGAATAGCGACAAGTCTGACGAGGAGATCGAAGTATTGAACGAAAAGAAAGCGAGGAAGAACAGTGAGAATGAGAACAAGGGAGAGGAGGAATCAATCTCGATGGAGGCAAGTCCGTCAGTTGAGACCTTCAAAGGTTTGAATGATTATGGTTTATAATTCAAATAACAATATTCGAGACAATCTTGAGAGCTTAAATATACTACAATGGAACTGTCGTTCTATAACAAGTAAAAAATCGACTTTGGAAGGATTGATAAATGAACATAAAATAGACATTTTCGCATTGGAGGAAACTTTTCTGAAGCCTGGAAATAAATTCTCTGTTTCTGGATTTAATGTAATATCACGTGAAAGGGAGGTTGGAGAAATAGGAGGAGGAATAGCGCTAGTCATAAACGCTAAGTTGAAGTTCATATCACTAGACGATAAGCATACAAACTTTCTAGATTATTGTAAAAATAATCAGGTCGAAGCACAAATTGCAAGAATTTTTACTAAAGATAACTGTTTTGTAAATTTGGTTAACATTTACAGCCCTCCCAGACCTTGCAATGGTGCAAGGCACACCGAGGACAATTTTTGGCAGAAATTCTGTGATTATCTAGGAACTAACTTCAAGGACACTATAATTCTTGGAGATTTCAATGCAATTAGTGAGAGCTGGTCAAACAGTTTGAATAATAATAAAGAAGGAACGAAGTTAGACAGTGCAATAACTAACTCTTGTTTCATGACGTTAAATAACGGTGAATACACCTGGTCGTCCGCAGACGATAGTTGTAGATCTACTCTCGATCTAACCTTTATAGATCCACAATTAGCTCCGGTGTGCTCATGGTCGGTATTAAACTACAAATATGGAAGTGATCACTTCCCAATTAAGATATCGTTGTTTAATCAAAAACCAAAGTTCAAAAGTTGCAGACCTAAACTTCTAACAGGGTCTGTGAATTGGGGTAGTTTTGAAAAAGTGTGCCTGGAAAAAGTAGAGAACCTCGAGATAAAAGACAACGAAAGTTATAACAAACTTATTGAACATATTACTAATTCGTTACTAGAATCAGGGGGTAAAATAATAAAAGAAGTTAAATGTAATAATGAGAAAAGGAAAACCTGGTGGAATGAAAAGTGCCAGGAAATAGAAAATAAGAATAAAGAAAACTATGTGATATTTCTAAATGACAAAACAATAAATAATTTAAACAAATATAATAGAACTAGAAAAAGGGGTAAAAAAAGATTGATAAATTATGGAAAGATAATTTTAGACAGTATTGTGAGTCGTTAAATATTAACTCAAACCTGGCAACAGTTTGGAATAAAATAAATACTATAAAGAATAAAAAAATGCAATCAGATATACCCATGTTATCCAATAAAATTGATGAAAACGTGTTGTCAAGAGCGTTCGACAAAATTGCACCGGTAAATGTTGTGATACAGGACAGATCACATCTCCTGTCCACTAATCAACCGAATATAACTAAAAACACGGACATTTTCAATCAACCAATGAATATGGAAGAATATAATTCCGCTTTAAACTCTTTTAAAAGCAAATCAGCACCAGGTCCAGATTTGGTTAATTTCGTTATATTGAGGAAAATACCTCAAGCAATACATGAAAAAATTTTAAATTATTTTCAAATAATCATCGAATCAGGAGAAATCCCGGTTTCCTGGTTGGAATTTTATGTAATTTTCATACCCAAACAAGGTAAAAATGATGTGCGGCCGATATCATTAGCAAACTGCATAATGAAGTTATTTGACAAAATGCTTGAAAGGAAAGTCGAATATTGGGCTGAAACGAATGATATTATTCCGCCAGAACAAACTGGGTTTCGCAAAATGATGAGTTGCACCGACACAGTCGCTACTTTTGTGACAAAAGTACAGAACAGTTGGATAAACAAAAAAACGGTCGGCACGCTATTTTTAGACATCCAAGGAGCGTACGATAATGTAGACCCTTTCTTACTATATAAAGAGCTATGGCGCCGAGGTCTCCCCTTTAAAATAAATAGAGTAATTTACAATATGATTAAAACTAGGAAAATAACAGCTTATAATGAAGGGGTGTGCCTGGGAACTAGGACAACGATAAAAGGTTTACCACAGGGTGCAGTGAGTAGTCCGTCATCTTTCAATCTGTATGTAGCAGCCCTGAGACTGTGTCTTCCTGAAGGGGTGACTTTTCTCCAATTTGCGGATGACATGGCGGTTAGCGTCGAAGGCAAGAAGCTGATAGATGTAGTTAGATTGCTAAATTTAGCGCTTGATGAGGTAAATAGATTCTTGGATAGGTTGCGCTTGCAACTATCCGTACCCAAAACCAAATTGATGATCTTTGCTAGATCAGATAAAAGATTGGAGTATGAGAATCTAGCTGAAAAAGTGAACTTGAATAGGGAAAGAATAGAGTTGGTAAACTCGGTAAGGTACCTAGGATATACTTTAAAATATAACCTGTCATGGGACCTGCATATAAATCAAACTTGCAAATCAGCGAAAAGACTGATAAATGTGATAAAAGCTGTGGCCGGGATTAAATGGGGTGGCCACCCCCAAACACTACTTAGTATATATAAAGGTCTGGTGAGGTCTAGGTTAGACTGGGGATCTCAAATTTATGGTGCAACTAGTAAGGCAAACCTGAAAAAGTTGGAAGTCGTTCAATTTGCAGCACTTAGAAGTGCAATGGGGTTGATGAAAACAACCCCAACAAACGTACTACTAGATATGGCTGGTGAGCCACCTCTATATGCTAGGAGAAAGTTCCTTACGCAAAAATATATACTAAAAACGTTCTCGTTTAAAAATTCCATACTTAAAGAGGCAATAACGACTCTATGCGATAATGTGAAATACTATAGTAATAAAAGTATTAAGTCAAATCTCGTAGATACCAGACTACAACTTGGAGATATGATAGATGGACTAATCATTTTTAGCCGTCCGACTATCTACAATTACAATTATAATATTAGGTTTTTAAATGTTAAAAGACAAATAAATATTTCAGACGGGCAAAAAATAACTGACGCCAACAAAAAGTTGCTGTTGAAAAAGACAAAGAAAAGGCTAATTAATAAAAATTTTAATAAATATATCAGTGATAATTGGTCGGATCACACTCTGATCTACACAGATGGATCGAGGGATCCGGAAACAGACAGAGTTGGTTTCGCTGTTGTTTGCCCCAAAGAAAACGTAAGTCTGAAATTCAGAATCAGTCCAATGTACTCGATCTTTCAAGCCGAAGCTTTTGCGATAATTAGGGCATTGAATACAATTAGTGGTAAAAAAATTAAAAAATCCCTGATTGTCACAGACTCCCGAAGTGTACTAGTGGCGTTATCAAGCGATGACAATCGTTGTCGGCAGGATTACTGCATATACAACATTAAATTGTTATATGAAATGGCTGTGAATGAAGGTCTTGAAGTAAAGTTCCTTTGGGTACCTAGCCACTGTGGCATTGAGGGCAACGAATCAGCAGATAAACTAGCCACGGAATCGCTGCAATTGGAAACAATTAGTATTAAAAAATATTATTACTATAATGCTGTGGCTAAGTTGAGAGAGAATTTAATTAATGAATCTGTAGAATATATTAAAAATCAGAGTGTAAATAAAGGTGTGAAATACTTCACTACGAAAGGAAAAATATTAGGCAAGCCTTGGTTTAAATCGGCAGAGGAAAGTAGAGATGTAATTTGCTTTATTTCTAGGATTCGATCGGGTCACACTTGTTGTTCCTCTCATCTGACGAACAAAAATATCAAGACTGACAGGAGCTGCGATTGTGGCTGGCATGACCAAAACCTGGATCATATGTTTTTCGACTGCGGACTATATTACGGTGAATCGGGTAAACTCTGGGACGATATAGTCACCGTTTTGCCTGAGGCAATTAGAGATGTTACTCAGTTAGCTTTTTCCGGTAATTGGAGGGTGTATCGGTTATTGTTTAACTTTGCGGTTCATAACGACTTGATCATTTGACAGCTGACACTTTTGATGCGCGGTGGCGCCCGGGGGCGGCGCCGTTGAGGGGATGGCTTTTCGAGCGAAAGGAGAACCGATTGGGTTAGGCAAGGGACTGTGTCCTTGTCTGCCCTCCGGTAAGGGAGCGAATCTATGTCAACTATTCACTTGATGCCTCTCACTGACTGGGAGACACTAGTCGCGACGGTTGTGTTATAAACGTTGTAAAACGTTATTTGTGGTTATAAACGTTAAATCATAAATGTGTAATAAATATGGACAAAGAAGCACAGTTATTGGCATGAGGTCAGTCGACAAGTGACTGATCACAGCCACAACCAACAAAAAAAAAAAAAAAAAAAAAAAAAAAATAAACAAAGCATTGTTTGTGTCGTTTGTAGCCATTTAAAAAGATTGTGTCAGTCACAATCTTTTTGGAGGAGTGTAAAACAGTAAATTCTGAATGGTATACCTACAACCATTTGTTTGCCAGTAGTCTTTGATGAAATCAGAAAAACAAAAAAAAATTGTTGGATCATCCTCCATCAAGACAACGCAAGCTCCCGCATATCTCATGAAACAACCAGCTTTTTCAACACTCAAAAGATCTTAGTTTAGTGAAGTTTTAACTTTTTTAAGCCATCACAAAAATAAGATTTCTCAAACCATGAAAAATAGGCCCCAGTTTCTTCGAGATCACCTCTTCGTTAGTTACAATCTGCTTTCCGCCAAACCATTTTTTACGTATTTGGAAATGAAAAGGAAATCACTAAGGGCCAAATCTGGAGAATACAGAGGATAGGGCAACAATTGTGTTATAATTTTACCAGTTTTGCCATGGCAGTTGCAGATGAATGAGCTGGTACATGATCATGGTGAAAGAGAATTCTTTTGCCAAATGGGGCCGTTTTTTCGAGGGTCGAATTTACCCAGTAAATCAGCACAGTAATGTCCTGTAATTGTCCTTTATTTTCCTAAATAATTTATTAAAATTTTAACTTTTGAATCCTAAAAACCGGTGGCCATGACCTTTCAGTCAATTGAATCGCCTTTACCTTCTTTGGTGCAAGTTCGCCTGGAAAAACCTATTGTGTTAACTGAACTTCATTGCCTTTGTATAATGGTGAATACATTGTTTCATTGACGATCACTTAATACCATAAATATTCATTCAGATTATGCTTAAACTTGGCTAAAATGATATCTAGAAATAATAAACTTCTAGTAGTACACCTTTACCTTCTTTGGTGCAAGTTCGCCTGGAAAAACCCATTGTGTTAACTGAACTTTCATGTCCTGTGTAAAATGGTGAATACATTGTTTCATTGACGGTCACATAATTCCATAAATATTCATTCGGATTATGCTTAAACTTGGCTAAAATGATATCTAGAAATAATAAACTTCTAGTAGTACACCTTTACCTTCTTTGGTGCAAGTTCGCCTGGAAAAACCCATTGTGTTAACTGAACTTGATTACTTTGGTATAATGGTGAATACATTGTTTCATTGACGATCACATAATGCCATAAATATTCATTCGGATTGTGCTTAAACTTGGCTAAAATGATATCTAGAAATAATAAACTTCTAGTAGTACACCTATGCTATTTTTCAAAGTTGATGAGCTCTGAATGTGTGCATTGCCCCTACCCACTTCATAGCTAGCCAATGACTTACCAGCAAAATTGCCAATACTTGCTCTCGTAGTTCTGTTATATATTTTGTTTGGTCTTTCAAACATTTAAAACCTATGAACACACAACCAACTGATTATGTTATAAACTATTACATGTTAACATACTCTATAAACGATGTGTTCAGTACGAGATGCAAGACACGAGTGAACTACTGCGGCTCTTTTTACGCATGCACATGTAATGTTTGTCAGGCTGATACATTTGTACAATCTGACAACGCTGGCCAACGTTGTGATTAGTCTAAACGCATGGAACAGCAGAGCTCATCAACCGTGAAAAACGTTATAGTAACATTAATCTATAATATTATTAATTTTTATCGCAGGATCAGTGGTGAAGCACGTAAAAGAGCGTGGTCTCGCAGCAGTTCTAAAGCTCAACTACATTCACCAACCACATCAAATAATTTAGATTTAGCGACAGCCACTTGGCGAATGGAAAGTATCGTCAGAGATTCAGATTCCGGAAGCGGTGATGAAGATGAGTTTTTCGATTGCCAAGGTAAATTAATTTATTAGTTTTTAAATTCGATTAAGAAATGTACATAATAACATTTTCATTTAATTTTTTTTCTTTTGAATATTTTAATGTCTGTAGTTGTATTATCTATGTTAGATTTGATTAGGTTATGTTAATATTTTAGCATAGGTCAGGTTAGTATGGTATATAATAGGTTAGGTCAGGTTATATGGTTTTATTTTTCGGTTGAATTTTCATTTAAATTGGTCAGAGGTCATGTTTTTTGTGTATTTCTAATTAATTGAATTTTTATAAGTTTAATTTTGAAAAAAATTTAAGTAATTGAAGTCACAAAAATTGTCTAACCTTTTCTTGGGTAGTCTTTCAGGATCTTTTTCACTAAGTGCCTGTTGAATATTAATCTTTTTTTCGTAATTGCGTCCAATTTCTTCTTAAAGTTTTTATAATGTTCATCTCTACATCTGAATCTCTTTTGTTAATCTACTTTTGTGGAACTGAATGTTTTCCTTGAATTTTTCTAGTTATTCCTTATATTTCCTATTATTTTCTTCTTCTTACTATAATATTGTATTTTATTTAATGAATTTATATAATAAATTTCACTAACATTCTTTTTAAACTCGGTCAACTTTTATCTTTACTTACACGTGTTTCGGTGGATCCACCATCATCAGAGTAAATAACCTAATTGAAACTAAAAAAATTTTATTTATTTAAAATCTATAGAAGATGATACATCTTCAGTCATTTGTATAAAACTGAAGTCATTGTTTTATACAAATGACTGAAGATGTATCATTTTCTATAGATTCTAAATAAATAAAAAAGTTTTTAGTTTCAATTAAGTTATTTACTCTGATGATGGTGGATCCACCGAAACATGTGTAAGTAAAGATAAAAGTTGATGCAGTTTAAAAAGAAGGTTAGTGAAATTTATTATATAAATTCATTAAATAAAATAGAATTAATTTCAAACTGCAGGATGCATTATAAAGATTTACTTATATATTTTCTACTTTTTCTAGTTTTTTATTACTTACTAAACATTCAACTGTATGAGTCAGTGATGGACAAAGTACAGCCCACAGGCTCTCAGACTGATTTAATTTGGCCTGTAAAAGAGTTCTGATTTATAACTTACTTACACACACGACCATGTTCTCAGGAGAGAACATGTAAGATCTTGTAAGCTACGAGATAACCTTTTATTTGAGAGACACCTTGAATAAAAGGTCCTTCAGGCTTGAAGGTATTAAAGTAGCGGCCCTACTAACAAGTCAACCTCCACAGTGTTAGCACTGCAGGAGATTTATTAACTTACTAGCGAATTCACAAACGCCAATTTAAGTTTATTTAAGAAATGATTAAGGTCTCATAAAATTTATACGTGAATTTAAATTGTAATATTCTATTGATTAAATTTAAAGGTATATATATTGTGTGAATTTTTTTATGCAATCATCTAATCTGTTGTAGTGTTTTTTAATACGTATTGAATACATAATTTAGTAATTGTTGTCGTCTCGTGAATACGTATTGTGGTGCATGTGATAGTTTACTATCATCTATCTTTGAATATATATATATATGCAGTAGAACTTTTGATAGTTTATCATCTTTGGGTTGTCTTAAAAAAATTGATCATTACAAATGGTTAATTACGTAATCTGCGTGAATATTAAAAAGAAATTCACCCACAACTTGCTTAGTCACAAAGTTTTCTGAACCACAACGTTTAGAAAATTGAAATGTAAATTTCATTTGAATTGTAGTTTTTGTTTAGAAATTAGTAAAATAGGTATAAATAAATAACTGTGAAATTACTTCACATAAAATGAACATTCATAATTTTTTATAACAGTACACCTTCGCTTCTTCGACAATCGATTCTTCAACACTGTCTACTTTGACATGGCTTATGGCGGGGGAACATGACGTGGAGTAAGTAGCGATCTGGCAGGCAGATCAGCCCCGTCCACTTTTTCCTCATCCCCCTACCCTTCAATTGTCCTTGAGTACAGTATTGTACAAAAGGGTACATACATTTGTTTGTATTCATTAAAATTTTCATTCTAAAATCGTGTTTTTAGTGCTTCCTACATATAATATGCCATATGCTCTGGAAAGTTCGATATTTTGATACTTCAACAACCTCTAAGTTCCTCAAATTGTCGAACTATCGAAGTTTTACTATATTGTGACACTTATCGCTAAGGTCCGTTACGGGATCTAGGTAATTAAATAATTAATACACTAAAGTTTACAATTACAAGTATTTATTACAACTAAAAGATTTACAAAATAAATAATAAACTAATTACAATGAAGTAATACAATAAATAACTTAATAATTTACTTAATACTACTTACAACAATTATTATATAAAATGCACATACAAAATTAAACTGAATACACAATGCACATACACAAAAACTGAATTTAATGCACATACACAATAACTTTACACAATGGACACACACAAAGACAGTATAACAATAGTTGACCAACACAATACCCAAAATGTGCCTGCACTACGCACCGATAGCCACTCGTCAAAGATCAAACGAATACTAACTAACTGACCGCGCTCGGGGTTCTATTTATATAAGCGGTTCGAAGAATTATCCCGAAAGACACCGAAATTTGATATAAAAGTCCTTTCTAGAGAAGTCTTATTTAATGTAAATAAGTAATCAACTGATCCTTTATAAATAGTTGTACAACAAAGACCTTATCATACACAATAGCGCAGTCCTTTTAAATAATTTTCATGAATAGGTATCCTTTTATAGCTAACCCTATTGTTACTTTTTCATTCTATTATCCACTCTTTACCATTTTATGAATGAAGAACTAGAAATTTCTTGAACCATATTCGTCTTCAATATTGTCACAATAATAATAAAGCTAAAATTTAACTCATTCGATCATTGTATAGGGAAGTTATAGCCATTTACACAACAGTTTACCGATTTCAGATGTGACCGGATCTGGCACTTTTCAGATGGCACTTACATTCAATAACTTGGATCCTGGCACTCAAAGGATTAAACACCATAAAATTCCACCAATATTTTCTCTTTTTTTAAAATCGCATGAATAGCTTGTTTATTAGCGATTACGGTGGGTTATGGAAATTGAATGTTGGGTTGTAACTTATTATAATTCTCAAACCCTAGCTGGGAATTGAACCCATAACCTCCGCGTTGTAGGCCAGCACGCTACCACTATGCTACAGAAGCGACCAATGTTTTCTCTTAAAACCTTAAAAATTTCTGTATGGTCTCATTTCACCAAGTTAATTAAAATCTTTATCTGGGTGAGATATTTTGCTAGCTGTAATTCGCTAACAAAATATTTCTGCATCTATTTTTTTCCTCATATGGATCCAATTTTAGAACAAGTAAGGTGACTTTAGATGTTTCTGGAATCTCTTTTTGCAGCCCACATTTTCAGCATTCACTCATTGCACGCTTGTCTTCTTTATTCTGTCCATCCGGTGTTCTGTTTTTACTCTTCATCTTCTTCTTTAGGTGCCATTACGAAGGTTGGCTATCTTCATGGTTAGTCGTACCTTGTCCATTGCTGCTCTGAAAAGGTCATGCGACAAGCAGTTAAACGCTTCTCTCAGGTTTCTTAACCAGGATATTCGTCTGCATCCCACCGAGCATTTACCAATGAGTTTCCCTTGAATTATGAGATGCAGAATCGTATTTAGGCCCCCTCATGATGTGTCCAAGGTATGTCAGTTTTCTTATCTTTATGCTCTGCAGGATTTCCAGCTCTTTCCCCATTCTTCTGAGGACCTCCACATTTGTGACCCTGTCCGTCCACGGTATTCGAACTTACGGTATTACTCTTCATAGAAGCCGTTAAAGTCTGTAATTAGTTGTCTGAATTTGGTTCGGTTCATTAAGTTTTCTCGATTTATTCCGGTGTTCCCAATATTCTTTCTGATTGTTTTTAAACCATTTATCTGACACCTTATATCTATTGTTTATTGTCTTAAAAATTTGTTTTGTCAACCGGTTGTCATCCACTTTATACAGGTGTTCGTAAAATATTAGTCTTCTTTTTCTAATAATTTCCATTAATCACTCATTTTCTTTGTACAGTTCTTTTCAATCTTGTAACCTATATTGCCTGTCTACTATCCCATTATCTTGCGGAGGATCTTTTCTCTCAAATATATCTGCTTCTCTTAGACCAGCTATCCCGGTTATTCTAAGGCACGCACTCGCATACAGATTTCTGCACCTATATCTTCATGAATATTTTTTATTATTCTGGCTCTTAGGCAGTAGGTCTCAACTCTCCCTTGAAAATAAAGTACTCGTATACAAAGTAATACTCAAACCAATTTGGACGTATGGGTTAGAGCTATGGGGTACAGCTAGTTCATCAAATATAGAAATACTGCAGCGCTTTCAATCAAAATGCCTGTGACTGATCATTGCAGCCCCATGGTACGTAACAAATGAAATACTACACAATGACCTAAACCTGCCCTTCATAAAAGAAGAAATTAAACAACATAGCGAAAAATATTTACAAAAACTAGAAGACCATCAGAATCCATTAGCGATTAGCCTCCTGGACAACAGCGAAGATATTTACAGACTGAAACGCTTTAAACCATTGGACTTACCTCTACGATTTTGTTAGTCATTTAAATTTTTTTTTTTATCTTTTCTACTTAAACTCCTAATCATCGGCTTCTCATAATTGGCGTCGTTTTCATCTCTACCATTGTCATTGTCATCTCCAGCTTCAACACTTTGTGTTTCGGGATGTTGATTCACGTTTCATCAAGTTTGATTTTGTATAGATATATTTTTTTGTTTCTTCACAGTTTGGTCTTTTTCAAACACACTACTGAGTGTCGTTTGTGTTTTAATACTAAGGACATTACTCAGATTTTCTCATATTTGCTTAAAGTTATTGTATTTATTAACTGATTGCAAAAGAAATACTATACTGTTAAAAAAAAAAAAAAATTTTTAGCTAAACTTCCAGCTACCAAAAAATTGTCATTGAATTTAGAATCATCCTATATAATTCAATATGGACATTATGTACAGATATCTGTGTTATTTTTTATATAACCACTCTTCATTTACACTGCTATTTAGTTTTTTATTCTCTTCAATATTTCTAAAAATCTGGTGTGAAACACTCACACAACTTTCTCTTGCCAATGCAAATAATTAACAATAAACCTAACATTAGTATTAAAACATTAGAAATGAACAAAAACTAACCTCAAAAACATAACCTTATTTTAATCATGAGTGAATGACGCAAAATGACAATCGAACTCAGTTTGGCTTAAAAATACGGAAAATCACGCTTTCACGCTAAACTAGGCTCTGTAGAGAAAAATGCTCTAAACAAAAGTTGTAGATCTTTTAATTTTCTATAACTTTTATTATATACACTTTTGTCGTAAAATGCATACTAAGACCGAAATGTTAAAAAAATCGATTTTTCTCACGTTTTCGTGAGAAAAAAAACAGAAAATCGCAAATTACCGCTAAACTAAGCGTTATACAAAAAAATGTTTGAAACAGAAGTTGTAGGTTTTTAAATTCTCTACAACTTTTATTATATAAGTTTTTGCGCTAAAATTTATATTAAAGCCGTAATCTTAAAAAAACAACGTTTTTACGTGAAAACAGCCTCACCGAGAATTTCAGCAAACATGGCGCCTACCCTATCTTGTAGAGAATAAAAAATTGAGTAAAATAGGCGATTTTTAAAAAAATCGTAGGACCAGTTTTTGAGAAAATCGCAAAAAAGTGAAAAATTATACGAATAAACTACTACTTCCGGTTGACCGATTTTGATGAAAATGTTCGTGTCGCGTCCGGTAGTGGTATGTAACTTAAGTTTCAAGTTTCAAGTTCGTACGATGTTCCGTTCTTGAGATATTCTGTTCACACACAGACACACACACACACAGACACACACACACACACACACACACACAGACACACACACAGACCAATCGCTAAAAACATGTTTTTTGGGTTCAGGGGGTCTGAAAACGTATAGATCCGGTGAAAACTCGATTTCGAAAAATCGACATGAAAACAATACTTTCCTTCCTATATATTCATATAGGCAAGAGAAAGTAAAAAACGAAAACAGGTATGATTAATTGTCAAGGGTGACTGATAAAGGGGTGAAAGATTATCAGAAGTGGCATACTGTCAGATGGCAAATATTAATGAGCGATACATTTTCTGAAATTCCAGATTAATTGGTGAAAAATATTCAGGAATGACAAATTAATGGGTGATAAATTTTCAGGAATTACTAATTAATGGGTGAAAAATATTTGGGAATGACAAATTTTCGAGAGTTGCAGTTTAATGTGTGAAAAATATTCAGGAATGGCTAATTAATGGGTGATAAATGTTTTGGAATGACATATTAACAGGTGATAAATTATCAGGGATCTGCTGTACTGTTTAGTATATTATCAATTGTTAAATATTTAATAGTTTATTTATGGTTGTTTCTTATTGTATTCTTAAATTTATGGATGATTAAGTAATTATTTATATTTTAGTGCATTAATTACATATTTTATAGTACTAAAAAATCAATCAACTTTTCTTTTTTAATTTTTTATTCTTTACTTTAATATAAACTTTTAGAAAATTAATTGTAGAAAGTAAATATATTACCATAAAAACATATGAAAATTTTCTCCTGGTTTTTTATGACAATTCTTGTCATAAAATTTAATGAGATTCTTTTTTCAGTTGGAGACGTGAAATGTAAATCTGGTTTAGAATTGATAAGATTTTGTTCATGAAAATTTTATAAAATCTCTCTTAGTGCTGTACCAAATCAGTCTTACAGTCCCTGAAATGAGAAATACTTCAGCTCCAAGAAAAATTTTAAAACTTAGAAGAACTGAGGTCAAAATTAAAAAAAAATGTTATAGAGTGATGATACTCACATAAACCTTGGCTTGTGGATAGATAATGATACATATGAGGTTTAAATTCAGTACATTTTATTTCCCATTAAAAGTTAAATGAAAACAAAAGAAACATTACATAATATTAATACTGTTATTATTAATATTAATACTTCCCCGTGACAGGCAGGTCAAGTGTTAAATTACCAATTTGCACTTGATCTGCTAGTTCCAGGGCTACAAAAAATAGTTCTGCTTCTTATCACATGGTCAACCAATTATATGACTGAATCATTTAAGAACAGAAGAGGTACAGGTGTAAAAAACTCTAGGCAGAGTTATCTCCTCTGAAAATAATAAATTTCATTATACAGCCAGACCCTGTGGTGAATTAAGTGAAGGTGTCATTTGAAGGGTGGAAAGTAGATGCTTTTCTGAGGACATGTCATGCTGATAAGCATACTTTTCAACTTAGTAAGGAAGGCAGTGATAAACCACTTCACTCCTCTTTTTATGTAGTAAACCACTAGAAGTTCAAACCAGTCTTTCGGTTGATGACCTAAACAACAATGCAATATCTATTATATAAAAGGACAACCGTGTCCAGGGTGATTCATTTATAGATCAACGCACAGCCGAAACTACTGACGCTACAGACTTGAAATTTGGAAGTTAGCTTTCTTATGTTGTGTAAGCGCGCACTAAGAAAGGATTTTGCAAAATTTTGATTTTAAAGGGAAGAAATCGCAAAAATTCCCTCCCACTGATGCGAGGATGCGGGTCAGCGCGAAGCGCTACGCTTATGTACTGGTTTTGCTCCGACACACATTTCTCCCCTCCATAGGCATATTCCGTTGCATCCAGTATATACATTCTTATCGTACGTATATATAGCAGATCAACTACAAAACTATAGCTATTTTCCCAGAAGTTAAATTGACTTTATCAACGATTTTAATCTATGGTTTACTTTTGTCACTCCGGATGTTGTACTGTACGTAGTGTTTAACCTAACACTGGATTTACATTTTAACCGGAATTAATTCCAGAGTTGTTGTAATTAGTATAATAAGAGATAAATGTTTTTTATGCTTTATAGTATTATTACTTATTATTCAAGATACGGATTTCATTGCTTAGGTCACATAATGTATTTGACTGACATTGTAAAAATGATTTTTGCAAACGAACAATTAAAATTTAATTTAAAAAAAATTTGTCTCGACCAATTCAATAAAATGCATACGGTAAAGTTATTTTCTTAAATCTAACTTAAATTAAAATAAAACAACAGTTATTTATGTAAATTCAGGCATTATGCTATTATAATCCTTCTCTTTTTTATTTTTTTACCATAAGGGTCGATTTACACACATCCGTCCACGTCACGTCTCAGTTCCGTAATTCCGAGAAGCAAGTATCAGTCACAGAAAAATTTTCTTTCTTGAAAAATTAATGACATTGTCTACACTGAGCATCAGCACCGTCCCAAAACCGGCGCGTCAGTATTGTCGCCGTCACCGAACAGTCAAAACGATATTTTTCCTCGACGATATTTTGTTTTTTACGGACGTATTTGTCTCTATGTAAAATGACTGAATGGAGTTTGACGAAAGGAAAACTGACGTACATGTGTGAATACTGTCATCATTTTTGACTTCGAGTGGCCGTACCGGTTCCGATTCGAAACGGTGACGTGACGGTGACCTGTGAATCGTTCTTTATACGTAATTCAAAAAAATAATATTTGTGACTTAAGTTATTAGCAAACTAAAATACAGAATAGCCTTAAAATTGCATGGGCGAAGCCACGACGGGGAGCTATCTATTATATAAAAGAGATGTGCTGATTTATAGATCAACTTAAGTTTTCTAAGCTGTCGCTAAGGAAGGATTTCGCAAAATTTTTATTTTAAATGGTAGAATTCGCAAATATACCCTCCCATAAGAAATACACAGAGTATACTTAAACAGCTGATTCTTCGTTTACGTTTGCGTGGGCGAAGCCACGCGGGACCCGCTAATTTAAAAAAAATGTGTCTCAACCAATTCAGTAAAATGCATACGGTTAAGATATTTTCTTAAATTAAAATAAAACAACAGTTATTTATGTAAATTCAGACAGTATGGTATTATAATCCTTCTTTTTTCATTTTTTCACCATAAGGGTCGATTCACACACATCCGTCACGTCACGTCTCAGTTCCGTCATTCCGAGAAGTATCAGTCACAGAAAAATATTCTTTCTTGAAAAAATAATGACATTGTCTACACTGAGCACCAGCACCGTCCTAAAACCGGCGCGTCAGTATTGTCGCCGTTACCGAACCGTCAAAACGATATTTTTTCTCGACGATATTTTGTTTTTTACGGACGTATTTGTCTCTATGTAAAATGACTGAATGAAGTTTTTGTGACTTAAGTTATACGTAAATTAAAATACAGAATCATAGCCTTAAAATTGCATGGGTGAAGCCACGACGGGGCGCTATCTATATAAAAAGAGATGTCCTGATTTATAGATCAACTTAAGTTTTCTCAGCTGTCGCAAAGAAATGATTTTGCAAAATTTTTATTTTAAGTGGTAGAATTCGCAAAAATACCCTCCCATAAGAAATACAGAGAGTATACTTAAACGCTGATTCTTTGTTTACGTTTGCGTGGGCGAAGCCACGCGGGACCCGCTAGTCTATTATATAAAAGGACAACCATGTCCAGGGTGATTCATTTATAGATCAACGCACAGCCGAAACTACTGACGCTACAGACTTGAAATTTGGATATTAGCTTTCTTATGTTGTGTAAGCGCGCACTAAGAAAGGATTTTTCAAAATTTTGATTTTAAAGGGCAGAAATAGCAAAAATTCCCCCCCACTGATGCGAGGATAAAGAATCAACGCGAAGCGCTACGCTTACTGCTGGTTCTCCCACACACATTTACCCCCTCCATAGGCATATTCCATAGCATACCAGTACTGCATCTCTAGGCTTGCGGAACGTCGTGGCCTCTTTTTCTCTTTACAAAAATTACAAATTAAAATTTACATTTTATTGATTAATCATCAATTTTATTACGAATAGTAGGCCTAACCACCAAAACAAAAAATTACAAATTTACATATTCAAAATTAAATGATTTTTATAAAAATTTTCAATTATTTCCGTTTTATTGATTAAATAAATTTGATTGCAAATCTATTATGTAAAATCCTAATAAAGGATTTTGTAAAAATTTTAATTTTAAAGAGTAGAAATCGCAAAAATTTCGTCCCATAAGAAATACACATAGGTAGCCTATACTTATATTTATAAGATTCGTTTAAAACAGTAACAGTCGGTCTACACCGGATGTTAAAACTCGCATTTTATTCTTAATCGCATTCTTATCGTATGTAAATAGTAGATCAATTACAAAACTATAGCTATTTTCCCAGAAGTTGAATTGACTTTAACAACAATTTTAATCTATGTTTTACTTTTGTCACTCCGGATGTTGTACTGTACGTAGTGTTTGATCTTTTGACCTAACACTGGATTAATATTTTAACCAGAATTAATGTAATTAGTATAATAAGTGATATGTTTTTTATGCTTTATAATATTGTTACTTATTATTCAAGTTACGAATCTCATTGCTTAGATCACATAATGTATTTGACTGACATTGTAAAAAAGGTTTTTTGCAACCGAACAATTAAAATTTAATTTAAAAAAAATGTGTCTCAACCAATTCAGTAAAATGCATACGGTAAAGTTATTTTCTTAAATCTAACTTAAATTAAAATAAAACAACAGGTATTTATGTAAATTCAGGCAGTATACTATTATAATCCTTCTCTTTTTCATTTTTTCACTATAAGGGTCGATTCACACACATCCGTCCACGCGACGTCTTAGTTCCGTCATTCCGAGAAGTGTCAGTCACAGAAAAAAATTTTTTCTTGAAAATTAATGACATTGTCTACACTGAGCATCGGCACCGTCCCGAATTCGGCGCGTCAGTCTTGTCGCCGTCACCGAACCGTCAAAACGATATTTCTTCTCGACGATATTTTGTTTTTTACGGACGAGTTTATCTCTATGTAAAATGACAATGGAGTTTGACGGAAGGAAAACTGACGTACGTGTGTGAATACTGTCATCATTTTTGACTTCGAGTGGCCGTGCCGGTTCCTTTTCGGAACGGTGATGTGACTGATTTCTGTGAATTGTTCTTTATACGTAATTCCAAAAAAAAAAAATTATATTTGTGACTTGTTATTTACAAATTAAAATACAGAATCATAGACTTAAAGTTGCATGGGCGAAGCCACGACGGGTCGCTATCTATTATATAAAAAGAGATGTCCTGATTTATAGATCAACTTAAGTTTTCTAAGAAAGGAAAGTTGTCGCTAAGAAAGGATTTTGCAAAATTTTTATTTTAAATGGTAGAATTCGCAAAAATACCTTCCCATAAAAAATACAGAGAGTATACTTAAACAGCCGATTCTTTATTTACGTTTGCGTGGGCGAAGCCACGCGGGACCCGCTAATTATATTATAAACATAAATGTACAAGTTATGGAATATATTGTAGAGTTATTTAAATCAATGGATGGCAGAAAAACACATTATTATTGCCTGTAAATAGACTGGTGAATAATTCTGGTTGATGTTCTAAACGAAAGAGCCGTTCACTCATCTTTTTCCCGTGAGCTATTTTCAACGAGTCAAATGTCTTAATTTCTGTAGGAGGTGATATAAAGATAAAATACCAGACCTGGAATCAGGAATTGAACCTGGGACCCTGACATAGAATCCATAACTACGCTAACAAGTTATGCAAAGGCTCTGTGAATGTTGTAAAAATGGTTTTCATCATCATCTTCATCCGTCAAGGTTTAGGCTCTGCAGCCTGTTCCGGCATCCATCTCTCTTTGTGTCTTCCCAAGCCTTGCTCCTTCTAGGTTTATATTTCCACGCTCATAGAAGTCTGTGGGGTGGCACGCAAATTAAATAGACCAGTTTCTCTTATATAATTATATTTTTAATGTTTCACACAGTGACTGAACATATAACTCTGCGCATATTATTTTATGTACTCTGTCAAACCGGGTAAAACCTTTGATTCCCTGCAAAAATCTCATTTCAGCAGCGTAGATACGAGATTTGTTCCTCTTCAATGACACCCATATTTCACTCCCATATATTATGAGTGGTACAGCCATTGCAATGTAAAATTTCATTTGGGTGTCATTTCTCGTTTTCTTTCGTATTGTCCTGCAAATAGAACCGCATACTGGCGCTTAGTTTTGCTAGTTTCTCACTCACGTCATCATCCTTGTCTTAGAAAATTGTTTTCCTTTAAAATTTTTCAGATAGACTAAAAAATTAAAATAGATTAAAAAAGTATTCCTGAAAACTTTTACAGTACGTATTAGTTACTTAAATATTTTTTTATTTCAATTAAAAAAAGAACCCAAAAGTTGATTGGTTTTTTTTGTACAATTTCATTTATAAATTGAAATAGTAAAGTATTTAATTAATTGAAACTATGTTGTGCTATTAAGTGTTAGTTGATAATTGTATTGATATATTTAAATATTTAATTAATTTCTCTG
Organism: Catonia carolina; assembly: GCA_035578175.1. NCBI lineage: Eukaryota > Metazoa > Arthropoda > Insecta > Hemiptera > Achilidae > Catonia > Catonia carolina. Next base: position 11,599,232 of record JAQMRL010000004.1, read on the forward strand.
TCTACTTATTTAAAGATGGTGGATAAGTTTATACTTTCTCTTAATTTTTATTAATCTTTATCAGTTTTTTACCCTCATTTTAAGTGAATTGATATTTCTAACCCCCCAAAGAAAACAAAGGGTGTGGCATGCTGATAAGCATAATTTTCCACTGAGTGAGGAAGGCAATCATCAACCACCTCACTCCTCATTTTACTTAGTAAAGCCTCTAGAGGTTCAAACCAGCCTTTTGCCTGATGACCTAAACAACTAAAAGTTTTACTACAAGAGAACAGCCCACCTGTGGATTTCAGTAGACATGCAGGTTATCCTATCTTGTAGAATACAGGAAATGTTGTAACGTAGCTATTTTTTAAAAAACTTGTTGGAGCAGTTTTTAAGAAAATTGCAAAAAACTGAAAACTGCATAGATAAACTACTACTGCTGATCGACGAATTTTGATGAAAATGTTCCCTAGTGGTACCTAACTTAAGTTTCAAGTTTCAACTTCGTACATTATTCTGTTCTTGAAATATTTTGTTCGGACACACATAGACCAAGCGCTAAAAACATGCTTTTGCATTCATGGGGGCCTGAAAATGTGTATAACTGAGGTAGAAAATTGATATGAAAACAATGATATCCTTCCCTATGTATTCATATACAGCAATGGAATGAAACAATTATTTAAATCCATTTGGTAAAACTCTGTATTTATTTTAATGAGTGAAAATGGTTTTTCATGAGTGAAAACCAGTTTTTTTACAGTGTTTTTATGAATGTCAGCTGGTTTTTCGTGCGTAATTAATGAAGTACCATGCTCTTACTTGAGTGATATAATGCCAAAATTGATCATATAAATCTTAAAATGAAAATATTTTTTAAAATGAGGGTAAAAATATTAGGAAAGAATAATATTTTATTTTTTTTAAAAACGTTTTTTGATTGTGCTATTCTTTTTCTTTTTCTGTAATTGCTTCTGTCTTCTGTCTCTTTCTCCCTGGTACCGCTACAACCAGGGTTCGTTATCCCTGTCATTAAGGGTATGTTTAATTTAGTTAGACTTTAGCGTTTTTTATTCATTCATGCCCTTTAATCATTTCCTTTTAATTTTCACTTTTTATTATATTTTTAAAGGCTGTTTGTTTACCTATGTCTTAATCTACTAGATGTTTTTTTTTAAGTTTTCCTTTAAATTTTGTAAGTATTTGTTTTATTGATTCGTTAAATTAATATCTTTTCCCAGTAATTTTTGAAGTATTAATATGTTGGCTGTTGTAATATGACCCAAAACGCCATTCATTCCAATTGAACTGTCGCCAGATGGTGTCATTAAGTGGTGTGGGGAAACCTTAAATGTTTAAGGCCCTGAAAAGGCCTGTTTAAGTGGTGGTCGTCTGGGCGGGAAGAGTTTGCTGTTTAGTGGCTGTGGTGGTTGTGGTCAATGTGACAGTTGAGGAGGTGGGGGACACAGCATCTTGTCTTCCAGCGGAGGCGTCATCTTCTTCCCTCACAGTAGTGCGTTAACGGCTGCTTCGTCGAGATCTGGTGAGCGCAAGGCTCGGTCGAGGAACTGTTGTGGGCATCACTCGCGGTCGATGGCGGTTATGGTGTCGGATTGGCAAGCGGAAGCATCATTTTCTCTCTTCCGGAGTCATCTTTGTCAATTGGTCTTTGTCGAACTCCGGTAGCTTTGTGTGATGGTGGATGTCTGGTTGAAGCTGTAGAGTAGAATGGCATGACAATCAGCTCAGTAGAGCGCTCTTATATAGTCACCAGTGCGCTACAATAGGGGCGGTTTCTAGCCCTCTGTAGGACTAACACAGGCCTACTGCCCCTGTTGGAACTAATGTCTACTTCCTACTGTTGGTATGTTGGAAGCTTTTTCGCCCCAGCACACATATCTGATCAAAGGAGGTGACAGTGACAGAACAAATCTTCATTCCTTAGATCTGGCCTCTCAACGCCATCTATTCTCCTTTCTGTGCCACATTGGCGTAGTTGGTAACATGCTTGACTCTCATCATACGGTCTTGGGTTCGAATCCTATTCAGGCATGGCATATTTTCATACGTTAAAAAAATCATTTCATCATTAATCGTCTGCATTGGCAGTAATTGCAGAACAGTCAGACGTTACAAAAAAAATATCTCCTTTCTGTGTAGTTTTCACTTCCTCCATCTAGCTGAAACCCATAGCTAAGTCTTCTGTGGCAATCTATTTTCCTCCTTTCTTCACGGAAAGTTTTCTTTTTTCAATTTCATTGATAAATAAAAATTTGATATATTTTAAGACTAAAATTCTACGGACACTTGTGTAGAATGGGTGACAAGCGTTTGACAAAACGCATGTTTAAAACACTAAACAATAGACCCAAGGTGTCGGGTAATGGTTTAAAGAAGTCAGAAAAGATATTGAGAAAACCGAAATAAACCAGGTAATTTTAATGAACCAAATTGAGACAACTAATTCCGGATTTTAAGGGCTTTCATGAAAAGCAAAATCAGAACCGGTTGGGCAGAAGAAAATGAGAAAAGCAAAAAGGAGGTAAGTGAATGCTGAGAATGTGGGTTACAAAAAGAGCTTTCAGAAACGTCTAAAGTCACCTCACGTCGTCTAAAATTGGCCCTATACAAGAAATTTTTTTTTGTAAAAGCATAGTTTTAATTGATGCTAACTGGAGAATTTTGATGGGCTGAACATCGTCTTGTCCTTCCATAAGTGTCATTACAACCACTAAACTGTTTATTGCTTCCTATGCCGGGTTTTCTTGTTCATCGTCTTTGTTGGCAACTTCAGTTAAAATAATATATACCGAGTGTTCTAGAAAATGAAACACATTTTAAACGGATATATTAATTTGAAAAAACACTTACAGCTTGAAAACCGGTATAAGCTAATAATTTAAAACAGTTGGTTTTTTTAACCGTGTTGCCATGAGGTTATGCAATGATAATGAGGTAATGACAATGATGTCGTTATTTTTCTCATTTAGTATGAGATAAACATGGCTGAAGTTCAGTTGTCTTTTGATCAATGTAGGTGGGTTTTAAAGTGTTGCTGGAAGACTGAAAATGTTCAAGAGGTTCAAAGACGTTAGGAAATTGAATTTTGAACCCAACCACCTTCAAGAATAATAATTTCTAGGATTTGTGACAAATTTGAAACAAATGGGACAGTGAGAAATGTGAACAAGAACGGTGTGGGCGGAGAAAAACCTCCTCAAGTATAGATACTGAAGTCACGAGATTGCCTTTTGCGTATGGATGGGCTGTGAGGAAGGGAAGTGAAAATTTGAAGTGCTGCCAACCTTAATGGTGAGACACTATTCGTACATTTCACTACCATGAAATGCCGGCCGGCCGCATTGGCGTAGTTGGTAACGTGCTCACCTCTCATCATGCGGTCTTGGGTTCGGATCCCATTCAGGCATGGCATATTTTCATATGTTGCAAAAATCATTTCATCCTCAATCGTCTGCATTGGCAGTAATTGCAAAACAGTCTGACGTTAAACTCCAAAAAAAAAATCTCACTACCGTGCAGTTTTTACATACATTTTGTAAGCTGTGGTTTATTCTGAGAAAATGTTTTCTTCATAAACCTTATAGGAAATTAGTATGACCTGTAATATTGCTTATAGCTTAATTATATGACTAGAAATGTTTAATTTATTGTTATTACCAGCTACCTTATCACATTAGAACAAAATTTTCTACGAATGAATCACCTTCTTTACTATCGCTGTCACCGGCGTCTTCACTATCAGTCTCAGTAGTTATCCTAATCTACCTAACCGTTTTCTTTTTTTACCAGTTGTCAACAAAACTGTTGATGAAGAATTATCTTCTTCACTGTCTTTAACTTCCTTCTTTATATTTCGAATTGTGGAAAGAGAAACATCACAGTAGTTAGCCGCTTGCTCACAGCTTTTTTTAAGAGGCACGGATAGGCATTTTTGTTTAGCTTCAAAAAAACCGACATTTATATTTACGGTAACAAACAGTTATATTCGTTCAGTTAACGTACAAAAGGTTCCGCGATATACTGTATATGTTCTGGGTATAGTATAATTTGTTATGTTTGTTGTACTGATGCTTTTCCCCCTTTTCCCCTCGTTGCAAACAAGGGCAAACTCGTGACTAAAGTGACTATAATAAAAATGTCAATGTCATTATGCAATTCTGTATTAGCTTGTTGTGGTAGATGTATTACAGTAACGGTAATCATTTTGAACATATTTTATTAGATTGTATTACAAGACAATCTTATATTCATTATATATTCAAAAAGTGTATACATTATTTTGAGTCACTCGGTACAGTACTTTATTTTTAAAATCAGTAAAAAAAAGTGGAAAAAATTATGTAGGAACATAATTCAACCCACGTTATATCGGAAAGCAAAGCTCAGTATAACTGAGACATTGTAACAGGGGACAGTATCACAATATTACGTGTAGTCTTTTGATAGCTGCTTTCTTTTTATATTCCATATACCACCAATAAATATTGTTCTCGTTTGTAGTGAAATCAGAACAGGGATATTTAGTTGTGATGATGTGCCACTTATCTATTCCAATCAACTTTTTACCAATATTGTCTTAACTGGGCCCAAAACGGAAACTTAAAAACATCATGTAGATAAAACAGATCAAATAGCCTTAATTTTTTTTTTGTTATTAATTGTATATTACAATTTTTTTTAAATACTTCAAAATTTTCTTGTAGTTTTTAGTTAATGTATTCACCACTTGTATTTTTATTTTGTATTTATTAAATACGTATTTTATTGTAGTTTTCTCCCCTGTTTAAACCACCATCATATTTTTTTTAGTTACCTTGCATGTATTTGTTGTTCCTGCTGTACATTATTAGCTCTTGGTGTGTTTATTACATAACTTTTATCTAAGACTGTACATTTTTAATGTAAATATTAACTGTCGTATTTAATTCTAGTGGTTTGTTTCTACAGAAACCCTATCTAGTTAACCCTTTATAGGTCTTTGGTAAGTATACTTACCACTGGCAATAAGGTCGATTTTTCTAAAGAATAAGCTATACAGTTGAACCCTTTTGGCATTTTATGGTTTTAAAGATGTTTCCTGGTAAGTAGGCTATCCACATTTTGAAATTAGTGCGTAGTGACCATTTGGTTCGTGAGTTACACGAATGTGGTAATGATTCGTTACAGCGTACGCTACCGTGTTGTTTTGTTGTTACTTATGTACAGTGCTTGAAAATTAGAGTTTTTTTTACAGAAAAGCAAGCATTCATGCTAATATAAAGTTAAGATAAGTTATTCTACACATTTTTCTGTTATATAGGACTACAAGTTCATTTAATAAGCATTCTTACCACTAAACTTATGTGATTCCCATTTCAGTAAACGTTCCTTGGTAAGTGTACTTACCAGGGCTTAAGATACAAAAAGGAATATTTTACTATTCTGGCACTAGAAATACATTATTCAAGTCCCTATAAAACAAAATTTAACATTTTACAACAGGTATATTTTCCCCCGTAGTATTGCCCTATAATTAATTTATAATTTATAATTAATTAATCAATTACAATTCAGTAAACTGTATCTATGGTGCAGTTGTTTTTGTATGGTTTTGGTTATGATGAACTGTTGAGTGGAGAGTCATTGGTTCAAATACTGGCCAGTGTTAAAATATTATTTTTTAGAATTTATCTAACAGAAATAGAGCTTAATAAACCAGAATTGGAGCATATTAAAAGGAAATATCAACATAGTTTTTCATAGGTATTTTAGGGGTTTCATAAAAACCGTGTATTAAATAGGAAATTGTATTAACTGTGAGTGTATTAAATTGTTACTGTACTCACGTACACCCACTTTTTTACTTATAACCTATTTGACTTACGTCCATTCACATTTTATGAATGAAATTAAAAAAACTCGACTTCTGTTGTTGATATTCACGAATAGTAAATAATGCAATATCTTTGTTCAGATAAAAAAGGAATTTAAGATAAGGACAAAAACAAAACAAATGCAGTACAATATACAGGTACATTTATGGCTCCATATTTTATGGTACCGGGAGTACCGTATAATACATATTATGTATATTCGACTTGCATCCGTTACATCTTTTGACAGGTCGGTCAGAACGAATTACGGTCGTAAGTCGGGGAGTGGCTGCCTACTTACATGTGTCAATAATTGTATCTGTTAATGGGAATGCCCTCACTGACTGGCTCACTCAACATGAATTTTCCTACTTACACAATAGCTAGAAAGCTGAAATTTGGAGGGAATATTACTGTTAGGGTAAATTGAAAAATTAAACAAATGATTTAGACATTCATAGGTTGAAATGAGTGTTCAACCCTTTAATTAATACGAGGGTAGGCTGATAAGTAATGCACACATGCTTGTAGAAGACGAACAAAAAGAAATAGCAAGATGGGGTAAATAACAAATTAAAGTACAAATCTTAACCTACCAAATTATCTATTTATTTTTCAATATAGTCACCGTTAAGCATTACACATTTCTCCCAACGTTTAACAAGTTTTTTCATTCCGTCACTGAAAAATTCTTCCGACTTTCCTCGAACCCAGGACGCAATAGCTGCCTTCACCTCATTGTCCGAGCTGTAATGATTACCCTTAAGGTCTCTCTTCAGTAGAGGAAAAAAATAAAAATCGCAAGGCGCAAGGTCGGGAGAATACGGAGGGTGTAAAATTGGTTGAAACTTCAGGTTTCTCAGAGCCTCTCCAGTTGCACGCGAAGTGTGTGGACGAGCATTGTCGTGTTGCAAAATTATTGGCGCCAGGTTGCCTCTAACACGACAAACTCGACGTCGGAGGTGTTTCAGAGTCTGTATATACTGAGCAGAATTTACCGTTGCCCCTCGTTCCAGATAATCAGTCACATAAACTCGGCGAGCATCCCAAAACACAGTCAAAAGAATTTTTTTTGCGGACGGTTGTGTTTTGAACTTTTTCACAACAGGAGAATGTGGATGACGATATTCAGCGCTCTGCCTTTTTTCTTCGGGATCGTAATGATGAACCCATGACTCGTCCCCCGTCACAATATTCAAAAGAAAGTCGTCTCCTTCGTCACGGTAGCGCTTCAAAAGTTGTTCAATTCGCGTTGTTTAATTCTCGTTGACATAGCACCAGAACACGACGCCATACTTCCACTACTCAAAACAAACTGAATGAAAGCAACGCCTTCAAACTGCGCAGACTTGTAGAGGAGAAATAGTACTTCCACATGCCACCAGGCGCGCTACTGAAGTTTATTTAGTTGTCTTCTACAAGCATGTGTGCATTACTTATCAGCCTACCCTCGTATTTACCATTTATACTAAGTTCCAGACAAGGTAGATTGCTAAAACTCAGTGGAGATGTTACTTATTGTTCAACAACTAAAGTTACTCCCTAACCATTTCCAAAATGTACCCTCAAGGGGATGAAAATGGTGTTCAACCCTTAAACCAATATTTATTGTTAACTAAATTCTAGACAAGTTAGATGGCTGAATTACCCTTTAACAATTTATAAAATGTACCCCTAAGAGGTTGAGAAAGGTATGAAACCCTAAATTCAACATTTTTTATTTACTAAGTTTTGGACGAATTAGATGGCTAAAACTCGGTGGAGATGTTATGTATAGTGTCGCTAAAAAATGATACATCACCGATTTCAAAAATTTATCCATAAGGGGCTGAAAATGGTGTTCAATCCTTAAAGTAATATTTTTGTTTATTAATTTCCAGATGAGGTAGTTAGCTGAAACTCAGTGGAAGTCTCCAAATATATACACATACATAAATCAAATTTTTCCCAATCAGAAAATCTTTTTATTTATTTATTTATAACCCTAATTTTAAAAAAATGATTGAAGTAAAACAATTATACCTGTGCGACACCAGGATGGGCAGCGAGTCATTGAATAAGTTTTACCCAATTTTACCTTTTCAGCTACTTAAAAATTTATTTCTTTTTAAAACAATCAATCATCGAGATATGAACTGTTCTATATTACAAAATGTTACTTCAATGAAGCGCTTTTTTAGCTTTTATATTTAACAAACACAGACATCTCAATTTTTTTAAAGATTGTAATAATTTGTGATTGTTATGCAGCTTTTTTTGTTCTTTTGTATTTATCCTTAAATACGTCAAAAAATTGATAAGGGAGATGTGTTTTGATGTTAATTGTACTGTATTTCTTGTTTTTCATGAAAAAACTGGACAGTAAGTAATGTGTAATAATTGCAACCATATAATTATAATAATATTTTCAAACCGTTACGAAAGCAATTCTAGAATGTTGAGAAATGCCAAAATAGTGCACTGTAATTAGATTGTCACCTATGTTATATATTTTAGTAATAGAAACACACCGGGATGGTCTAGAGGTAAAGTCAACTGTTTAACAGCTGATTTTAAGAGACGAAAGTTCTTGGTTCAGATCCTAGTAAAGGTAGTTACTTTTATGTAGATTTGAATAAAAGACAGTGGTTACCGGTGTACTTTGATGGTTGGATTATAAAGACTATGGGGTGCTGTGTTCTGTTAACTTATTTCTTTATGTTATTTTTAAGTTTTCCTCAAAATTTATTTTTTTGTGTTTCTTCTTGAAATTAATTCTTGTTACTTTTCTCAATTGAAGATATCCGGACAGTTCTTTCTTACAATTGTTCAGAATTTTCGCTTTTTAATTGAGAGTGTTGGTATAGTAATAAAAAAAGGTAAAAAAATGTTTTAAATGTACGAGGGGTGATCAAACATTTGGAGAGATAATCTTTAGAAATATTATTCAAAATACTCCATTTTACGTATCTTTCTCAGTGCACTTTTCCCTGCTTGAACGATTCTGTGAATTCTTGTTGTGTATTTTTCAGCTTCTCAATGAGTTCAATGGTTTCTTGAGTTTTGGTTTCTTGAGAAATAAGTTTGCAGGGGACAAGTCTAGTGAGTATTAGGGCTGGATAATGATGCAGCACCCACTTCCCATTTAAGTTTACCCCCTCCACCGCAATTCAGGTCTCTGAACTGAACGAAAAACATTTGTAACATACTATCAAACAATCTTAGTAAACAATTTACGAAAACGGTTGTATTCAAGAAGAGTCAGAGAAACCAGTGATGCCAACCATACTGTACTTAGACACTCCAGTAGTCCACAGTTATTCAAACAGTCCTAAAAATTTTTGATCAACTTTCATACTTACCTATAAATATATAGATCAAAATTTGTTGGCCAATTTGTCACAAAAAAGCATGTAAATAGCTCATATATTTACAAAGTTGTAATCAATTTTTTTTAACACCTATTTCATCATGTGGTCTCTTTATTAGGGGTAGCTGTAATATTATCACACAATAATTTTATGCACATTAGTGTAGCAGTTAAATGAAGTATTTGTATATAGAATATGAAATTTTTGATATTTGGTTTTTGTATAACTGATAGATAAATTAAGGTTATGTTGTCTATGTGTACTGTTGTGATTTTGTTTAGAAGACTCGATATCTTTGGCTAAATGGAGCTCATTGGATCTGTTGACCGAAGAAGATCTAGACACTACGTCACCCACTGTTGTTGTAGATAAACACAGTTAGTATTTTTTTTATTATTAATTCATTTTTATCACATTTTAATTACTACCCGTTCCTAAGCTTTGTGCAGCTGAGAAGAATGCATTACTTTACTACTACTGTGAGAGATTACGTTAGTAGTAGTAATGTTTTACTAGAGTCGGGACGGCCAGAATATGGTGTTCAGATTTCAAAGCACTGTGCGCGGGAAGAGGAAAGTTACCCCTACCTACGGTCCTATTCACTTCTCCTTAGACCCCTTCGCCTTTGAAAGAGAAAGGAAATAACACGCATTCGATCCTCTTCTTTCTGTTCTATCAGATCGTACGCTGTTTTGACTACAGCGTTCGCACATACACTCGCATAAATCTTGTTCTTTGTTGTTAGGCCTATCTATAATATCTTTTATTACTTGTTTTTGTTTATAATGATCTTTTGTAATTTTTTTTAATAGTTTTTTATTAATTTTTTATTACCTATTTATTACAAATATTTACAAATACATTTACATCACTATTTATTATTACATATTTACATTAACATACATATTTACAAATTTATTAAAAAATATTTACAGGAAATTAGATTTTTTACAACACTGCCAGCCTATTCAAACCCGTCACTTGTTCCCGCATGCATTACAATAAGACGGCTGCCCTTCCCAGTCGGTTCCTTCCTTGCACTAAATTTAGTGTTATCCACCCAGCTTTTATGAACTGTATGTCCGGCATTGACCCAGGTTTCATCCAGGAATACAATTTTTTCACAATTGACATTTCTAATTTCTCTTAAAAATGCACACCTGAGATTTACTACATCAGAAGTTTCCATTAAAAATTTTCTGTTATCTATTGTCTTCCACTTGAAACCTAAATTCTTCAAAACCACACCCAAACTTGTCGTTCCACCAGAAAACAACTCTCTCTACTTTAAAACTGCAAGTATCTTGAAACGTGTGGGTAATTCTCGACGTTTATAAAATTCGTAAACAACATTTCTAATTGCCACTTCTTGAAAATTATCGGGTTTCGTAACGCTTGATTCTCGTGGCCGTTTCTTACCCGGTGTTTCCGCTACTGTTTCTTTACAAACTTTTCGCACGGTATTTGGTGCGATCTGTAAAGCGTCTGCAACCCTCTCCACCACTTTAGTTACTGGTTTCAACGGGCCCTTATTCTCCTTTTCAAGAATAAAATATTGCCTTAAATGGCTAATCAAACGACGCGATTGCAATTTTAAAGTTCGTCCTCTGCCAAACACTTCACGTTCATCTGGTGTAGACGTTCATCTGGTGTAGACATGTTTTAGGAGATTTTAATTGTATGTATCCTATGTTTATTACTGTTCATTGAAAAACGAGTTTCTGTGCTAATTAATTTTAGGCTATCTATTACGGTATATAGGCCTACTGTATGAATGATTATTGAAAAATACTAAGGTTTTACAAAAGAAACAAACCGTTATTATACTAACGTTTTTCAAAACAAACAACCGTATTGAAGGAAGATTCCGACAGCACTCGCATATTTTTTCGTAGGTGGGTTGTGGAATGCGTTTAGAATGGTGGGAGAGAGAAGCTGTCCCAAACCTGTCGTAGGTACCGCCCAGTGACAACGATAATGCGAAGGGAAGGGATAGCAGCATAGAAAATCCAACACCAAACTCTCGCCGTCCCGACTCTAGTACTATGTTTGTAGTATTCACGAGTACTATCCAAACTACATATATTCGGTGTCGCCGAATTATAATATTCGGTGTCTACAGCAAATAGTGAAAACAACACCCACGTATGTCACCGCACTACGGAGCCTACTGCCCAGCGAATAGCAATGAGATGATTTGTGCAGTGTTATGACGTAGCAGTAGTCTGGTACTTCGTCTGTCCCCTTCATCCCGCAGCTGCACAAAGCTCAGATTCATACAGTACAATATAATTATAAAAAATAAAAATACAAGGTTAGCATGAAAACTAAAGCACATGCTTGTGGAACACAAACAAAATGGCCGATAGAAGCACACCTGATGGCATTCAGGAGTTACATTTCCCCTCTACATGCATACACAATTTAAAGGTGTTGCATTCACCAGTTAAATAGCAAAGTATAGAGACGTGTTCTAGTGGTGTGTCAACGTGAGTTAAGCAGTTGATGGTTACCAAATTTTTAACCGCTGAAAATGTGATTCTATTGAGATTCACTGTCGTTTAAAGGCAATTTTTGGTGATGTAATTGGTAGGTCTACCGTAAATCGATGGGTAATAAAATTTTTTGGCTGTGAGCCTGGAAAATATATCTTCTTCTTCAGGTGCCTTCTCCATTACGGAGGTTGGCTATCATCATGGTTAGTTGTACTTTGTCTACTGCTGCTCTGAAAAGGTCATGCGATGAGCAGTTAAATGCTTCTCTCAGGTTTCTTAACCAGGATATTCTTCTGCGTCCCACCAAGCGTTTACCAATGATTTTTCCTTGAATTTTGAGATGCAGAATCTTATATTTAGGCCCCCTCATGATGTGTCCAAGGTATGTCAGTTTCCGTATTTTTATGCTTTGTAGGATTTCCAGCTTTTTCCCTATTCTTCTGAGGACTTCTACATTTGTGACCCTGTCTGTCCACGGTATTTGAAGTGTTCTCCGGTAGGTCCATATTTCAAACGCTTGTAGTCGGGTCTCACATTCCTTGGTGAGTGTCCACACCTCTACCCCATACAAGAGGATGGGAAAGACGTAGGACTTCAAGAGGCGGGTCCTGATTTCGAGGCTCAGGTCACGGGGCGATAGAAGAGAGCATTTTTAGGAATGCTGCCCTGGCTTTTTCAATTCTAATCTTTATTTCTGGCTGGTGGCTTGCACTGCAATTGACTCTGGTTCCCACATAGTTATAGGCTTCCACTTGTTCGATTCTGTCTTGCCCAGCAAAAAGTTGTTCTTGTGGATTGTCTCGTTTAGTAATGACCATGTATTTTGTCTCCTTAGCATTTAATGTGGAAAAGCTATAACTGATATTAAAAACCGTAGCAGATGTCCGATCACTGCCCCATATAAAAAACATCGCAAACACGTCGATGATTTGATTCAAAATAACTGGTGAATCACTCAAACAGAAAGTAATCGTAAAATGTATTGGAATATCCAAGGAACATGTTGGTTTCAGTTATGAATAGTTGAGATACTGTAAAATCTGTGCACAATGGGTACTGCTTCGTCTCACAGACGAGAACTGAAAGGCTCTACAAAATCTGAAGTTTGAACTGATTTCACACTCTCCTTACTCCCCCGATCTTGCGATTTATATTTTTTCCTTCACTCAAGAAACACCTTAAGAGTAATCATTACACCTTGGATGATGAGGTGAAGGCAGCTGTCGTTTCCTGGATTCAAGAAAAGCCAAAAACATTTTTCACTGGTGGCATGAAAAAATTCGTTATGCGTCAGGAGAAATGTGTTAGACTTAAGGGTGACTATATTGAAAAATAAATATACGATTTTGAAGGTAAAGAATTGTACTTGTATTTACTTATCACAATATCGTTTATTTGTTTTCGTTTGTGCTCCATTAGCATGTGTGCATTACTTTTCAGCCTACCTTTGTATTTTTTGTTGTTGATAACTTAGTATGGTGAGCTAATTCACAGTAGTGGCTGTTCTAGTCTCTTGTATACGGTTTTGTTTTTGTTAACTGTATCCAGCTGACTACAGAAGGAAGTATAGGACTTTTCCCGGATGCTGGATGTACTGAATAGTTTTGGTGTATACTAAGTACATGTTTCTATTGCCTCAACTACAAAGTACAAGTCCCTGATTCAATTCCTGATCAGAATCATGATGTAAAATATAACATGTTAAAAACTTTTCGATACTGTATCATAATCAACTATAATCACTTATACCGAAACTTTGATTGAGTTTTAAATAAATTGAAAATTAATCAAATTAAATCAGTACAATGTATTATGTTTTGTAATTTTTAATATATCTTTAAATTAGCACTCTGTAAATAATATTAAAAATGTTAATGCACAAATGTTTCATGGATCAGTTTTGATGACAATGATCCAGTTAACCTAATCTAAAACATTGCCAGAATTGCACTCAAGGATTTACTTTTGTATTCTTTAAATAATACATTTATTATTTTTATATAGAGTCTTCATACTTAAATTATAGAATTTGTGAAATTTGAGTACCAGACAATATTAGAAATGAAGATATAAGGCAGGGATTGAGGATTTTTCCACTGAACAAAAAAATAAAATTGTACCATGCCCAACGGTTCGACCATTTTAATAAAATGCCAGAAAGTATGTGGTGTAACAAGGAGATACAAACCAGTAGGAAGCAGAGGTATTGGCAGGCTGAAGAAAAGATGCGTGCCGGAACAGGTAGAATTTCTAACCCATGAAGAGAAGAAGAACTAAAATTTGAGGGTCGTCTGTAAATTAGTACCTATTTTTGGGATAAGGAGTACTGGCAAACTGTGTAATCGCCAGTCAAGGCCCAACATTTTCAATTGTTTGTCTGCTATCTTTGTGTGAATTTCTATCTTGTTGTCACTGACTGAATAATTTCTGTGAGTGTTTATAATATTTAAGAAAATAGAGACTGCACCACTTGTGAATCTAGGGCTATTATTAAATTTCTTAATTTAATCGTTACAGGATTAAGAAAGAAGTACGTTTAAAGTTGAATAGAATAATGGTGATACCTGTGACAAGCCTACTATATGGAAGTGTGGTGTGGGCACTTTCGAAGTTAAAAAAATTGCAGGGGACAGAAATGATGTTTTTAAGGACAGAGATGAGAGAACAAAAATTCACTAGAGGTACTAGTGCAGCCATGGATGAAGGAGAAACACTTGCTTCAACAAGTGCTACCTTACAAGTATTAACTTACCAGTAAGAGAGTGTTGGATGCCCAATAATGAGGTGGAGTGTAGAACAGGCCGAACTACCTAATCCATGAAGTAAAAAAAAATTTTAAAGAATTTTTTTGGAAATACAGTAACCTCTCTTTAGTCTAGCATTCCTCGACTTCAGATCTGAAAAACAATATTACTTCATATTTTTCAGAAAATAAACTTTATAGTAATATAAAACCTTGTCGAATCAAACAAAGCTTACAATTCTGCTGAACTTTTAAATTCATGTATAATTTGTAATGATTTTTTGAAGAAAAAATTGGAATCACGAAAGCAAAGATTTTTTTGTTGTTGTTGTTTAACGTCCGACTGTTCTGCAATTACTGCTAATGCAGACAGTGAAGGATGATTATAATTTTTTGTAACGTAGGAAAATATGCCGTGCCTGAATGGGATTCGAACCCAAGACCGCATGATGAGAGGCGAGCATGTTACCAACTACGCCAATGTGGCCGGCACGAAAGCAAAGAGATATCACAGACTTTTATAAGTAAAGTAGGATATACTTTAACCTTTTATCAATAACTATAATACACATACAGTATTGTGAGGGAATTTAATTTTTTTTAAATATAGTTTTTAATTTTAATTCTTTTACTGTTTTCTAACTTCCATGTTACTGTATGTCCAATTTTGCAATCTTTAATTTTTCAGTGTTTTAATTCATTTTCGTTCAAATCTACTTTATTGTGTTCTAAAGACAATAAAAAAATCAATTTTGCAATTGTCTTTTTCTTAACTGGTTTTGAGTGGTAAAAATGTTTGTGGTCTGACCGGGTATTTACAATCTCAAAAAAGTTGTTAGAATTCACGTAGAATTGTAAATACAGTAAACTATACTCGGTTGACTGCTCGCATTCTTGAATTGCCTCATTTATTCCAATTAATTTCAGTATAATTATCCGCATTCGATAACCTGGAAAAATCTGTCATCTGAGTCCCAAAAGTAAGAGGTTAACTAAAGAGAGGGTACTTTGTAATCACGTTACATTTTTGAGTGAGAGAAAAGAACAAACAATTAAGAGATTTTAAGTAAACCATTCATGATTTGGATTTTTTTTTTAGTAAAAAAGATTGGTGTTCAGTGTATATTTTTCTCTAACCCTATTGTCATGATTTAATTAATTTGAATCTTTTTGTGGTTTTGTTTTGTTTTTTTTCTTTAGTTAGTTCAGATGATAGTATATTTTCACAATCGTACCTGAAAAGAGCAATCAGCGAAAGAGAGAGAGGTCGGAGTGTAGATGCCAGTTGTCCTGGATCTCCGACTTTATCCACTTCGGCTCCTTCTCATACCACTATCACTTGTAATACGACTGCGTTACTTCTAGTTTTACATGCTGGAAGTGTTTTAGGTACGTGTGAGTTGTCGTTATATTTTTATGTGTTGTTTAGGTCATCAACCAGAAGGCTGGCTTTAAAGTCTAGAACCTTTTCTAAGTAAAACAAAAAGTGAGGTGGTTTACGATTGTCTTTCACAGTATGTGGAAAAGTATGCTTATCAGCATACCTGCTCTCTGAAAAGCATTTACTTTCCACTCTGCAAATGACACCTTCACTTTATTCACCACAGGCTGTATAATGATGAAATTCATTACTCTGAGAGAAGATAACTGTGCAGGGGCGGTTTCAGGGAAGGGGCCATGGGGGCCATGCCCCCCCCCCCCCGAAATACTAGGAAAACTTAGTTTAATATTTTCTATAAGCTATTATTTCTAACAAAACTGGATCCCAATACTCGTACCTATCAATTAACAATAATTATTTTAGTATAAAAATGAGTCAAACAGAAAGTATCTATTTTTAAATAGTATTAAGATAACAATCAGTGTCAGTAGTCAAAAGCCACTCGCATCCAGTCAGCGCCTTCATTTTTCAAGATTTTCTTGATTTACAAGGACTTTGACGTAGCAAAAATTTCTCAATGAATTAAAATTGTGGTTACAGCAATACAGCATAAAAGAGGACTTTTCAATGACTCAATTACAGACAGTAAGAGCTACATAAAAAAAAGATAGCCCCCCCCCCCGAAAATCAGCCCTGGAACCGCCCCTGTAACTGTGACTAGTATTTATTAACCTCTATCTCTTCTGTTCTTAAATTCTTCAGTCATATACTTAACTGACCATGTGATAAGAAACAGAACTAGTTTTTGTAGCCCTTGAAATAGCTGATCAAATGCAAATAATTTAACACTCCACCTGCCTGATATGGGTATTTTATAATTTGTTGTATTCATAGTATAAAAATAATTATAAATATATTTACATAATTGTATTAAAATAAAAATTACTGAAAATTATTTTTTAATTTGTTAATTTCAAAATTTTAATTAAATTATTTTTATTCATAATAATTGTATTAAATTATATTAATTTTTTGTTAAACAAGTGATCGTTACCAAAAAATTAAATGGTACATTAAAACAAATTCTCAGTTTGCCATTATTTAGACAATACATAATACCAAAATTTTATTAAAAATAATTTTTTCTGAATACAAAAAAATGAATCGTAACAAGTTTCTGTTAGTTGAAAAATGTGTATTTTTTGTAATAATCAAATTATTAAATTAATTCACTACAAGTAATTTAAAAATGTGTTGAGTGAATTACATTATTTTTCACCTTTACTTCATTCACCACAGGGTCTGACTGTACTGGTATTATGAAATTCATTACTTTGAGAGGAGATAACTCTGAAAATACTATTTTTCAAAGCTGATGAGCTCTGAACGTACGCATTGCCCCCTACCCACTTCATCGCTAGCCAATGACTAGCCAACAACGTTGCCAATACTTGCCCTCGTAGCTCTGTTATGTATTTTGTCAGCCATTATTTTGGTCGTTCTATTACAATTATAACCTATAAACATACAACCAGCAGATTATATTATAAATTATTGCATGGTAACGCGCTCTATAATTGATGTGTTCAGTACGAGATCAAGGCACAAGTGAACTACTGTGGCGCTTATACGCATGCGCATGTAATGTTTGTCAATCATAATCTGACAACGCTGGCAAATGTTCTAATTGGTCTAAACATGTGGAACAGCAAAACTCATCAGCCGTGAAAAACATTATAGTGTTTTTCACTCCTGTACCTCTTCTGTTGTTAAATGCTCCAGTCATATAATTGGGTGACTATATGATAAGAAACAGAACTATTTTTTGTAGCCCTGTAACTAGCAGATCGAGTGTAAATAATTTAACACTCCACCTGCCTGTTATGGGAAGTTCGGATTTTATGTAAAAACAATAGAATGTATAAGCTACAAATTTGTTTGTTCTCTATTCGCAGATGCCAATGTTGATTTAACTGCGAAAAAATCAGATATAACTACATTCCGTGGTGCGTTCGAGTGTGTTATGCGATCGCACTATCCAAGTCTTGTTGGCCATGTTGCGATAAGACTTGTGTCATGTCCGTCCGTCTGTTCTGATGGTCTTAGCATACTTTCTAGGTAAGTCACTTTATGCGTGTTATACTATTATCAACATCAAGGTTATATATTAATCCAATAAATTGGACATTGATAATCTATGCCAAGCATCCAATCCGTTGGACGTTAAATAAAACACAATTAAAATTCTGTGTTGTTTTATTTATTTATTTTTTATGTCCAACTATTTTGTAATTACCACTAAGGCAGACGATGAGAAGGATGGTAGGTGAAGATGAGTGATGAAAAAATGCCAGATTTGACCGGGAATCGAACCTGGAAGCTTAGAAGCCAGTTGCATTAACCACTATACCAACTGGCTGGCCAACAGGTTCTTTTAGAATGTGGTTATTTTAAAATAATGAAACTTCCTTTTCATTGTGCGGAAGGCACAAGTTATTATTATGTTATAAAAAATAGACAGGTGAAAATGTGATAATTAGAGACATTACTTTGTTTAATTGTGCATTTAAAATAATTCCAAGATAATAAATGACAGGCTTAAGGTTATAGCTGAGTATATAATTGGAGAAGAGCAGATGGGTTTTAGAAATGTTCGATCCACTACAGATGTTATTTTCATTTTGGAACAGGTGACTGCGAAGAGAATGGAATTTAATCTTCAGACAAACATCCCTTTGTAGATATTGAGAAAGCTTTTGATAACCTTGATAATAGATAAAAGTTATGGAATATATATCACATAGGAAGGGATTCCCCTACCATCTTATACAATTAATTAAGAGCTTATATCAGGGCACGGCGGTAGTTGTCGGTACAGGCGGACTATTGGATACGAAGTTAAAACCAACAAGGGTGTGAAACAAGGTTGTTTTATTTCCCCCAAACTTTTTTAACATTTATTTGGATGATGTTATTCACAAGTGGTGGTAAGTTTTTAAATCTGGATTGTGGCTGACTCATGGTGTTGTATTTAACATTACAATAAGTATCAATGACATTGCTATTATAATTGAGGAATCTGAGGAAAGATTATAAAGAGGGGTGTTTACGCTAAACAACATAAGCGCATATTACAATTTGACAACATCTCCTTAAAAGATAATGGTTGGTAATGGTATTTCTAGGAAAATTCCCGATAAAGTCAAAATATAAATTAAAAATATAAATTAACAATGGGAACATTTTCGAGCAGGTATCCAATTTTAAATATTTGGGATGTGATGTATCTTTTGCAAACAAGTACGACATGAAAAATAAACTAAACAAGTTTAAAAATATTTGCGGAACAGTACATAAAACGTTGAAGTACAGGACTAGGAAAGGTAAATATTTAATGTTGTATAAAAAGATGGCGGTAACTCTGGTACTATATGGAAGTGAGGTGTGCGCATTTTTGAACTTTTGACACGTGAGAATAAAATAGGTTGCAAGGGGTGGGAATGAGGTTACCGAGAGCAGTGAAGGGCTGTACCTTGGAGGATTAGCTAAGGAATGTGGATATATGTGATGTAAAGGGCATTACTAGCCTAGATGTAAGAATTAAAATTCACGAGAGGTTCGTGCAGCCATTTGGAACAGATGAGAGAAGACCACTTGCCCTGTTTAACCCATGAGTACAATTCCACCGGTAAGAGGAGTATCGGTTGCCCAAGAAGGAGATAGTTTCCAGAACAGCTCGCCTTACCTAATCGATGAAATGAAGAAGAACTTCCTTTTCAATTTATTACAAAGATTATTACAGTTATAAAAACTAGAAACTAATGAAGTCACTTAAGTTAATAACAGACTAAATTTATTTTAGAATATTTTAAAATTTAACCAAAACTTGAAATAACCATAATTATTATAAAAGAAATATTGTCATTTACAATCAAATAAATAATTAATTTTTTTGCTACTTGATAACAATCTCATTGAAATATCCCATTGACAAAACTTAAGGGTTATGTAAAATACTTTGTTACATATTATGTGGATGATATACTGTATATTCGTTTCTCTCGTTTGTTTCAGTTTAAGTCCATATAGTTTCGATGTATCTCCATCATGTAATGATGTTCCTCAAGTAACACATGATTCAATACCGATTGGTGCGATACCGTTATTGGCATCTGCTGCGCCGGATTATCAAGATGCTTTATCTCGTACAATAACAGCTGCGAATACAGTCTACAATGAATTCATTAAAAGCGATGAAGGTCGTGGATTCAATGGACAAATATATTTTGTCGGTGAGTAAATTTTTTATTTAAATTTTTTTGTGTGAGAGTATAAATAGTAGACACCTGTGACTTATGATAGTCATTTTGAGGTGACTACTGAAATAGAGTAAGGTTAGAACTTTGGGTTAAAAGGGCATGCATAGACAGATGTATTCAAAGGTCTTTTACCTGTAAAGGCAAAAGAATCTTCAGCAAGCAGAAACTACTGAATGGAGAGTTGATCCCTTTTATACGAAGTGCTATCAGGATGTTCCTGGACTGTACTCTTCACAGTTGTTGGATGTGACTGTACATACTGGCATGTCTGTTTATAAGATATTTAATGAATCAGTGTGCTGAGTTTTGTTTCATTTTGAGGTTGTGTTCAGTCTCAAGAGTTGTGTTTTATAATCGTGTTTTAACGTTAATTTGTGAATTCTATGATGGTTGATAAATTTGAGCAACAAGCTTGCATCAATTTTTATTTTATTAACCCTGTAGTCAGCAAGAAAATTTTAGCAGGTGTGTCACTGAACCGTAAAGAAATTATTAATTATTTTCTTTTAAACACAAACCTTATAATATTGCACATTAAAAACAACAAACTGGCAAGAAGGACTGGCAGCACCAGTTCTTCTTTTTAGAAGTGAGTCATGGGTAGTAGGATCCAAGCAGCTGAAATGAGGTTTATAAGAAGGGTGAAGGGCTCCTCGAGGCTGGATCTAATACATAACAAGGAAATTACATCTGAGTTAAAATTATTTAGCCTGAATGAAAAAGTGGAGGAGTACCGTAATCAATGGAGGCAACATTTGGAATGGATGCCAGAGGAGAGAATACCCTTAAAATTGACAGAATTTTCCAGTTGGAAGAAGGAAGGTGGGGAGACCTCGAAGAAGATGGCAGTAGTCGAGATGTATGGGTTGGAATATCTTGTGTTTGTGTAGAAGTATAGGATGGTTTGTGAGTTTGGAACAGGCTTATGACTAATCCTTGATATTAAGAAGAAGAAGAAGAAGAAACAACAAAACTTTGGAGAATAAAATATATATTTTATTTAAATTGTTACGTAGCACTTAGGGATGCTGAAGCCAATTTGAAGACAATTTTTAGATAAATGGTTTTCTAAATTTTTAGATAATACTACTGTTTAAAACTTTCTTATGCTCTATTTTTAAAATTAATTATTTACAAATCCTTACCCATAATGTTTACTTAAAAATAAAACCAGAAAAACGATTGTATGTTCAAAAATAAAGAAAATATTTAGAAAAACACATCATGTAAACAAAGAAACAACCAAAATCAGCTCTAGAATAGCTTGGTTTCAACAGAGAAGCGCAGGGAAAATTTGCAACTAAAATTTTCATATTAGTTTTGAAAATTTACCTTATATATTATATTACTAAACTATCGTACAAAACAACAATGCTGTCTCTAGATGAATTTAAAACTAAAACAAAATCATTGCAATGCTATGAAGCAAATCCGATTTTGCACCGCTACGGAGACAAAAAGTGGTAACATCATCTCAAAATCGACGATTGCCAGCTCTAGGGTTAATTCAGTTTTCTTCATTCTCCTGAGAACCTCTACATTTATCATTCGAGTAGTCTGTGATACTCGCAGCATATCTCTACCGATACATCTCAGATGCCTCCAGTTTCCTTGTGACGGCTTCATCCAAGTTTGATGACTCAAAACCGTACAGGACTACAGAGAAGGTAACATTTTCAACGACACAATGTGTTAAAAATCTTGTGGTTTATCTCCCAAAATTATATTATCATAAATGTTCTTAAATGATTTTTGAATTTGTTTTCCAGGTGACTCAGTGGGTTCAATACTCGCGTATGATGCTCTTTGTAGAACGTCAGATGGTAACAAAATTGACAACGATAATAACCTAGGACCTATCGACGTAGATATCACTACTGTATCTGGTTCGTATCTATATTTGTTATTTATTCAATGTTTCATTTCTGACTTATTGCATTAACCTAGAAAAGAAAAACCAATAAAAGTAACGTTATTTCTATTATTTTGTTGCTGTGATTAACACTTTAACTGAGCTACCAGTCTCTCAGACCGGGAGGTATATTAAGTTTTCCACAGTTCCAGCCCTGTTTGTTCAAGGTCGTTCATAGGCTCAGTAGCTGCCTTCTAACTCCCCCTCTTCACGAAACACTAGCGTTAGTTCAGTTTCCGTTAGTCGTTCTCTTGTGACAACCGCTTTTTGAAAACCACCTGGTCTGTCATACCGGATAGCTCAGTTATCGTGCACTAATTAGCCAGTCCTGTATACCGGATAGCTCATGTAAGTGTTAGTGCGTCAGTGTTAGTAAAATGGATCGACCTTCTACCAGTCGATCTGTACACGTGGAAGACGATGATTTTGCCGTTCATGTATGTAGAATGCTGGATGATGAGTCTAGTTTAGATGATTCAAATATTCAGAGTGAAATAGACGATTCTGATGCAGATCCAGACTTTGTGTTGCCAAATGAAAGTGATTCTAGTTCATAAAGTGACTTCACGTTTTGAATTCGTTAAAGCTTTGGGCTATGACCTTATCAGATCTCACCTTCAGAGAAGACTACAAATTCCCAATCTCCGGTGAGATTTGAGGCAAACTATTTTGATGGTGTTGACAGAAAAAAACCCTGTTCATGCAAGAGAGGAAGAAGTCCCTTCCGACCGAACGGAAAAGAGAAAAATGTGCAGCAAATGTCCATCTGTTCGAGAGAGGAAAACCCAATATAAATGCATTAAGTGTTCTAATCCCATTTGTTTAGAGTGCAGTTGCAAAGTCTGCAATGAATGTGCAAAATACTGTGTAAACTCATAAACTGAACAGTTATTTCTTTTGTTTATTATTATCATCCATTATTATAGCAAATTACTCAAAAATATCTTACAAAGTATTATTTTATCATAATTACTATTTTTATTATTTTATCAAATTAAATTTTCGATGTGAGCAAGAGTTTGTTTGTTTGTAGTACAACAGCAGCAGTATTTCATTTTGTAATTTTCTATACCTATTTAAAGGTTTGCAAATAAAAAAGTAAAAATGTTTAATTGTTTTTTATATATGTTCCACATTAAATATGTTTACTAAAAATATGTAGGCCTATTAAATAAGAAATAGTTAATAAATTGACCAGTAAAAACCAAGACACACTGACCGGTCTAAGAGACCGGATAGCTCAAATAACGTTTCTACATCCATAGCTCAGTGAAAGTGTTAAAAAAAATATTAGAATTATGCAAGGATATAGATATCTATAGGTATAGGATACGTATAGATATCTATTATATAAAAGGACAACCATGTCCAGGGTGATTCATTTATAGATCAACGCACAGCCGAAACTACTGACGCTACAGACTTGAAATTTGGATGTTAGCTTTCTTATGTTGTGTAAGCGCGCACTAAGAAAGGATTTTTCAAAATTTTGATTTTAAAGGGCAGAAATAGCAAAAATTCCCCCCCACTGATGCGAGGATGAAGAATCAACGCGAAGCGCTACGCTTACTGCTGGTTCTCCAACACACATTTACCCCCTCCATAGGCATATTCCATAGCATCCAGTAGATGATCCAGTAAACAGCAGATCAATTACAAAACTATAGCTATTTTCTCAGAAGTTGAATTGACTTCAACACCGATTTTAATCTATGTTTTACTTTTGTCACTCCGGATGTTGTACTGTACATTCTTCTTCTTCTTCTTCTTTACAACCAGGGCGTTCAGGCTTCTGCAGCCCCTCCTCACCGCGACCTAAAAGATCTTTTGTGATTGCCCCTATTCCTTATTTATGCAAGACCCACACTTTCAATAAAGCGCAGGATCTGCCTAGGATCTAGTGCACTTACCTGAGAAGGTGTTAACACGTCTGTACCCATCAGCGCTCTTCTTTTGCAGCGAACCACTCTGCAACTGCATAAGGTATGCTCAGCCTTCTCTTCTGCCTCATGACAGAATCTACACAGGCTCTCTTCAGCAACTCCTATCTTGGATAAATGATACCCAAGATTACAATGACCAGTCATCAGGCCCACTACCCTCCTCAAGTCCTGTCTTCCTAGTCTATTATATATCCCAGCCTTTCTGCTGGAATAGGCAATGAATTTCTTTGCCTGTTCATAGCCTGGCACCTTCTCCCAATAGGAGGTTTTAGCCTCCTCTTCCCAGGCCCTAACTATACCTCTATAATAGCCTTCACCAATTCCACAGAATGGCTCTGGGCCTATGAAGTGAGAGGCTGCACCTTTCTTTGCTAAGGCATCCGCTCTCTCATTTCCAGGCACTCCCTGGTGCCCCGGCACCCAACGCAGCGTCACCACGTTACGCTTGGCCACGGCATTCAAAACTTCCCGACAATCATAGGCCAATCGCGACTCAAACGTACAAGAACTCAAAGCCTTGATGGCCGCCTGACTATCGGACAAAATATAAATGTGCGACCCACTGAGGCGCCTCTCAATACACCTCTCCGCACAGACCTTAATGGCCAATATTTCAGCTTGGAAGATGGTTATGTTACACCCAAGGGCCATTGTACTGTACATAGTGTCCATCATCTTTTAACCTAACACTGGATTTACATTTTAGACAGAATTAATTCCAGAATTGTTGTAATTAGCATAATAAGTGTTATGTTTTTTTATGCTTTATAGTATTATTACTTATTATGCAAGATACGAATGTTATTGCTTAAGTCACACAATGTATTTGACTGACATTGTAAAAATGATTTTTGCAACCGAACAATTAAAACTTAATTTAAAAAAAATTTGTGTCAACCAATTCAGTAAAATGCATAGGATAAAGTTATTTTCTTAAATCTAACTTAAGTTTAAATAAAACAACAGTTATTTATGTAAATTCAGGAAATATGCTAATCTCTCTCTTTTTCATTTTTTCACCATAAGGGTCGATTCACACACATCCGTCACATCACGTCTCAGTTCTGTCATTCTGAGAAGTTCAGTCACAGAAAAATATTCTTTCTTGAAAAATTAATGACATTGTCTACACTGAGCACCGGCTCCGTCCCGAATCCGGTGCGTTAGTCTTGTCGCCATCACGGAACCGTCAAAACGATATTTTTTTCTCGACGATATTTTGTTTTTTACGGACGTGTTTGTCTCTGTAAAATGACTGAATGGAGTTTGACGGAAGGAAAACTGACGTACATGTGTGAATACTGTCATCATTTTTGACCGTGCCGGTTCCATTTCGGAATGGTGACGCGATTGATGTGTGTGAATTGTTCTTTATACGTAATTCCAAAAAATTATACTTGTGACTTAGCAAATAGGTTATTAGCAGATTATAAATCAGTTATTAGCAAATTAAAATACAGAATCATAGCCTTAAAATTGCATGGGCGAAGCCACGACGGGGCGCTATCTATTATATAAAAAGAGATATCCTGATTTATAGATCATTTTAAGGTTTATAAACTGTTGCTAAGAAAGGATTTTGCAAAATTTTTATTTTAAATGGTAGAATTCGCGAAAATACCTTCCCATAAGAAATACAGAGAGTATACTTAAACAGTTGATTCTTTGTTTACGTTTGCGTGGGCGAAGCCACGCGGGACCCGCTAGTTGTATATATACCTACGTATTGTAGGCTATATATACCTATATACGATAGGATATAGATATCTATAGATGCCAAAGTGATTTTAGGAAAAACATTTATTTTTTTAAAGTTAATTAAATTTAAAAAATCTGGTATGAAAAACTCACATGACTTTCTCTTGCCAATGTAAATAATGAAAAACAAAACTTATTTATCATGAGTGGATGATGCTAAATGAAAATCAACCTCTTTTGGTCTTCGATTTTGATGAGGATAATCACTAAAACTCACATTAGAACTATTATTCTTCCTCTATCAAAATTAACCCGTTTTCCAGCCAAGTTTTGGATGTTTATATTCTGATTATAAATAAAATTTATTGCAACTTATTTTTGTTTTATAGTTGACATTATTTATATCGATTTTCTCAGAATTAAATTTTCAACAAGTTTTATTTAAAATTACTGTTTTACGTGTTTATTGCTCATTTAATGAAGTTATTGTATGACAAATATAAAATGTATAAAATTGGGTGTTACCCTTATTTATTTCCGTTTTACCCCTGTTTTCTTAAAAACTACTGAAGATGTGGTTCTGGAACCTATTTTACTCAGTTTTTTAGGTGAAGAAATCGTAAGAAACCATCATTTTTGATTCCTAATTAACAACCTAAAAATTTCATTATGAAGTTTTTTTTTATATGAGCCGAAATTCGAGTGAAATCTTTTGCTGGTCATAACACGCTAGCGAAGCATTTCTGGACGTATATTTGAATGAACCTTTTACCTATTTTTTCTAAAGTTTTTAATTTTTTATAACTTTTATTGTATGTTTTTTTTGTTGTAAAATGTGTGCTAAGACT
Organism: Catonia carolina; assembly: GCA_035578175.1. Classification (NCBI taxonomy): domain Eukaryota; kingdom Metazoa; phylum Arthropoda; class Insecta; order Hemiptera; family Achilidae; genus Catonia; species Catonia carolina. The sequence goes on from JAQMRL010000004.1 coordinate 11,625,779, forward strand.
GCAATCTTTTAAAAGGCCCATTCATTACTGATCTTAATGAGCAAAATACAAAAAAATCACTAATTGACGCTGAACTAAGTGCCGTAGAAGAAAAATGTTTGAAATAAAAGTTGCAGGTTTTTTAATTTCCTACAACTTTAGTTTTATGCACTTTTACCCTAAATTGCATATTTTTGATAAACGACTAACTTGGAGCACACATATCAAACGGAAACGTTTATTACTGAATTCCCGACTTAAACTTCTATATTCCCTACTTCACAAACAATCAAAATTACCAATGGCACAAAAATTACGCTATATCCTTTTTTTTAAACCTATGTGGACCTATGGGTCCCAAATTTACGGTTCAACCAAACCCTCTAACTTGCAACGAATTCAAGCATTCCAGTCAAAAACATTACACCTTATAGCATTTGCACCTCTTTACATTAGCAACAAAACCTTACATACAGATTTGAAAACACCACTTGTTCAAAATTCCATCGAATACCTGTACAAACGCTTTCACGACAAGTCACACGAACACGAGAACCCCCTGGTGCATTCATTTTCCACCGTCCATTTACCTGATAATCCCCCTAGACGCCTTAAAAGACGTTGGAGTAGAGACCTGCTAATTTGATGTACAAATTTCATTATTGGGGAGGCACCAATGGAGGCCCTACCCCTCTCATGCCTATCATGTCATTAACATTATTATCATGATCATCACATTTGCTTTTTGTAAAATTTTACAGTTGTAAATAAAGAATTAAAGAGAGAAAAAAAAATTGCATATTAAGGCCACAATCTTAAAAAAAATCATTTTTTACCTCAAGACCACAGCTTTCCAAAGAATTTCAACAGCCATGTCGCTTACCATATCTTATAGAGAAGTAATGTAGTTAATGAGGCAATTTAAAAATCAAAATCATAGGAGACATTTTTGAGAAAATTGCAAAAATTGAAAATTCGCATGAATAAACTATACTACTTCTGGTTGACCAATTTTTATGAAAATTATTGTGTCGTGTCCCCTTGTGGTACCCAACTAAACAAGTTTCAACTTTGTACATTTTTCTGTTCTTGAGATATTTTGTTCACACACACAAACTGATAACTAAAAAACATGTTTTTGGGTTCAAGGAGCCTAAACCATAATTATATTTCCAGTGAAAACTCTATTTTAAAAATTTGACATGAAAGTAATACTTTCGTTCCCTATAAATTCATTATAAGACAAGAAAAAGTAAAATAATCAGTTCTTCTGTTTGTATATATAAGTGCATTGATTATTTTTGTTATAAAAGGATGAAACGAATATTAGTTTTTGCAATTTTATTTGTTTTCTTTTGTTAAGTAGACGAAAAGCAAGATATGAGTGACATGTTGAAACATTTATCAGCTCCCCAACCTCGCAGGCGATCTTCATCGACTAGGTAATATTTAGAAAAATTATAAATTGTAAAAATATAATTCTAATAGTAACATGATTTTTGTCATCAGATCAGTCAGTCACATGACCAATCAGTTGTGTGATCGATCAGTCACGTTTGCGTTTATTAAGTGAATGCACTTTATGTATTGGTTTATTATGGACTTTACTCACATCAGTTGTTGTTGTTTAGGTCAACAGCTGAAAGGCTGGTTTGAACCTCTAGAGGTTTTACTAAGTAAAACGAGGAGTGAGGTGGTTTACCATTGCCTTCCTCACTGAGTGGAAAAGTACGCTTATCAGCATGCCGGGCTCTCTGAAAAGCACATATTTTCCACTCTGTAAATGACACCTTCACTTCATTCACCACAGGGTCTGGCTGTACAGTGAAATTCATTACTTTCAGAGGAGATAACTCTGATTAGTGTCTTTTACACCTCTACCTCTTATGTTCTTAAATGATTCAGTCATTTAATTGGCTGACCATGTGATAAGAAATAGAACTATTTATTTTAGTCCTGCAACTAACAGATCGAGTGTAAATAATTTGACACTCCACCTGTCTGTTATGGGCAATCTCTCACATCAGATCATATATTAAATAAATAAAATATTATTTATTTGATATTTCTGTACTACAGTGACAAAAAGTCACTAAAAATAACAAATTGTCAGTGAATAATAATATTATTACGAATTAAAGTATAATCATTTTTATTATATAATTTTCTTGATATTTATTTTGGCATCGTTATGTGATATTTGTCTTGAACATTAACATTTAATGAGTAGATTGTTTTTGTTGAATGTAACATAGTAAATATTAACTATATATCACAAAATAACTTATGTAATAAAATGTTATCAAGTTAAATAACACATGAATAATTTAAAAATAAATATTAAATCGTGATAAGTAATTACACATGACATTCAATAAGATGTTGCTGAAATGTAAAAAAGGCATTGAAAGAATATTTTTGAAACCGTATGATATATCGACGTCCAGTTTTTGCCATTCAAATTGTCTTAAAATTGTCATTGAAATCATGTGTCACATGACTAAGTTCCCATTTAAAAAAATTAAATTACATTCAAGATAGCGGACAAAATTTTTTGATTTATCATTAAAATAGTATTTTGTATTCTATTAAGGTTCACATTTGCATATATCATGAAATTTTCCTTACATTCAAAATGTTAAGCCGTTTTCGGACTTTCACCCACCCTGTATCTGTTGGCTGGTGTATATATGAGGCGTTCCGGACCAGAAGGGCGAACTCAACATAGGGTCATTTTTTGTTTTTATTTTATTTGGTATCTTTGGGTTACAAACTTACTTCAATGTTTTAGGAATATTTTGTTGAGTTCGCCTTTTAAATTATTTGAAAAAAGAAGTAGAAAAAATCAGGGAGTTTACTTTAACGATATTTGCGCGGACCAGAAGGGCGAACTCAACAGCAAGGCGTCAGTCTTGTCACCTCTGCGCTACTGATCCCACCTCACTTCTACCCTTTCCCCTTACTATCGCTATGCATCATACACTCCACACGTGTTATATCTGTCCTTGTTTCTCTAGTATTAGTCTGTCTTTTGCTGAGTGATTTCTGCGTATATACTCTGTTAGTCTGCTACTGAACATTTAGTCATGGAACGTGATACAGGTGACAATAGGGAAGACGAAGAAGCTGGGTATTCCTGAAAAAGACGATCCAACCCACAAAATTGGAAGAAGAATTTAGCAAAAAAACTACGGAATACTGGTCAACAGTATGTATCTCGTTGTAACAATAGTGTTGTGGTTTCCAGGAAGATTGGTGAGTGTTGTTCTTGCAGCTGCTTTGAATATGTTGGCGTTAATAACATTACTTCTGTTTTTAATGATTTTGGGCCATTGAAAATTACGATTTGCAAAATGCCTACCTCTACAAACTTCTTCATAGTACTGATTGTAAGAGAAGTTATGTAAAAGGTAGGCCTAGTCGAACTTTGCGAAGAATAAGATATACGATTATTATAGGTACAGTTATCTACAATGTTTGCCGGACAGCGTTTTATGGGATTCATGGGATTAGTGAGAAATGTGTCCGTACAGTATTAGATAAGATAAAAGGTACTGATAAAAGATAAAAGGTTACTGGTAGTGTAGATACTGACCGACGAGGAAAACACGGGGAGTGTAATAAAAATTTATTACAAATAATTAAAACATGAATTTTTGTTGAGTTTCGCCCTTGGATCAAAAAGTTTAATTTGTGTTTTTCTCAAAACTACCCTTTGTTGAGTTCGTCCTTCTGGTCCGCAACGCCTCATTTTTATTTATTTAATTTAACATCCTATGTAGGATTATCAACAGCCGTATTATTTAAAATTGAAATATATATTTTTAACCACCAGAATACGGTAACAGAAAACACTTACCAATGTTTAGAGCGCTTTTGTGTATCTTGTACACATCTTCAGTAAATTAAAATATAAAAAAAAATTTCACATCAAAATTTAAAACTTCCTACTCCCACCATGGTAAATAAGGAATCAATTTTTTAGATAAGGAATTGACTCCTTATCTACCATGGTAGGAGTAGGAAGTTTTAAATTTTGATGTGACATTTTTTTTTTAATTTTAATTTACTGAAGATGTGTACAAGATACACGAAAGTTCTATAAACATTGTTAAGTATTTTCTTTTACCGTATTCTGGTGGTTAGAAATATATATTTATATATTAAAATTTCTAGAATTTCAAAGAACGGATCAAATTAATGAATAAACAATGATCAACATTGAAATGATTGCAACAATATCTTTTTTTTTGTATCATTCTGTCTGGCATTTAGATTTTACATGAATTAAAAATTCTCTATGAACTCTTGAACTCTTTTCACCTTGGATATTTTGCCATGAACTCAAATTCTTTTGAGGAAAAATGAATGAACAAAAATTATTCCACCTGCGCGCTGTATATATGTAGATACAGACTAAATATAAGCAAGCCGTTTTAGGATGCTTAAAGATCTCCATGTTATACAGATATTGCTGTACGATAAGTAATCAATTTTTTAGATAAGGAATTGACTCCGTATGATAGTTCCGTAGGAACCAAACCATTTTTTAATATTTAAGATTAATGATGTGGAAGAATGATGAACATCAGATGTAGGGAGTGTTTCTAAGGTGACAGTGTTGTGTTAACTGGCTCACGATCACCATGTAAGCTGTTTCTTGCCCAAACCAAGTATTTTATGATCAAGTATGTAGAGTATGACACACTTACATGTTGATTTTGTTTTTTGTTTGTTTCAGCGATGGAAAAGATCAAGTGAAGTTAGAATTTGAAGTGAATGAACTGTTCATGTTTGGAAGCCCATTGTCAATGGTGTTGGCGTACAGAAAGATTGCGCATCCTGATGAAAAGTCCAGTGAGTTAAATACTTCGCTATAATGTTTAACTACTTGTTGTTTTGTTGTTTACTTCAGCAGCTGGGAGGCTGGTTTGAACCTCTAGAGGTTTTACTAAGTAAAACGAGGAGTGAGGCGGTTCACTAATTCCTTTCTCACTGAGTGGAAAAGTATTGTGATACTTATCGCTAAGGTCCGTTTCGGGATCTAGGTTATTAAATAATTAATACACTAAATCTTACAATTAGAAGTATTTATCACAACTAAAAGATTTACAAAATAAATAATAAACTAATTATATTGAAGTAATACAATAAATAACTTAATAATTTACTTAGCACTACTTACAATCAGTTATATAGAATAAAAATTCACAAATAAACTGAATACAATATGCACAAACACAATACGACTGAATAACAATGCTTCAGAAACCCGTTGACCAACACAATGCCTGGAACGTGCTTGCACTACACCCGATAGCCACTCGTCAAAGATCAAACGAATACTAACTCACTGACCGCACTCGGGGGTCTCTTTATATAGTGAATCAAAAACAGGATCTTCCCAAAAGACAACGAAATTTGATATAAAAGTCCTTTCTAGAGAAGTCTTATTTAATGTAAACAGGTAATCAACCGACCCTTCATAAATAGTTATACAACAGAGACCTTATCATATACAATAGTGCAGTCCTTTTAAATAATTTTTATGAATAGGTATCCTTTTATACCTAACCCTATTGTTACTTTTTCACTCTATTATCTACTCTTTACCATTTTATAAACATTTTACCATTTTACTAGAAATTTCGCGAACCATGCCCTTCTTCGATATTGTCACAGTATGCTTATCAGCATGCCAGGCCCTTTGAAAAGGATCTACTTTCCATTCTGCAAATGACACCTTCATTTCATTCACCAAAGGGTCTGGTTGTATAATGAAATTGATTACTTTGAGAGGAGATAACTGTGACAAGTGTCTTTTACACCTCTACCTCTTCTGTTGTTGAATGCTTCAGACATATATTTGGCTGACCATGTGATAAGAAACATAACAATCTTTTGTAGCCCTAGAATTTCAGTATTTGCATTTTTATAACTGTTGTAACGGGTGTTTCAAAAATGACGCACTTCAAAGTTTGAGAACGCTAATTTGTTACATTAAGTAATTAAAAATTATACGGTATGAAATTATTACCTTTAAAACATTCAGATTACCTTTAAAACTTCAGAATAAATGTTCAAAATGACTTCCTCCGCTTGTAATGCAAGTTCGGACACGTTTCATAACATTTGCAGCCACTTTTCGTAGTGTTTGCTCATTAATGTTTGTAATCTCACTTTCAATATTAGCCTTCAATTCTTCAATTGTATGAGGATTGTTTTTAAAAACCTTACTCTTTAAATTCCCCCAAAGAAAAAATCCGCAGGAGTAAGATCTGGGGATCTTGGTGGCCACAATCCTTTTGATATCACACGATGGCCAAAAAATTCTCCTAACATATTCAGCGTTTCAGTAGAAGTATGGCATGTTGCGTTATCCTGCTGCAACCAACAGTCTCGATCGTGTAATTCTAACAGTGCTATAAATTGTTCAATTAAGTTGCGGTACACCACACCATCTACAGATGTGTCAAAAAATAAAGGCCCAACAATATGACGCCGGGAGATTGCACACCAAACACCAATTTTATGTGCGTGTAGTGGACGTTCATGAAATGTGTGAGGATTATAAGCGCTCCATATTCGGCAGTTTCGGCTGTTGATGTAACCATCCAAGTGGAACCATGCTTCGTCACTGAAATAAACACGATCCAATGTTTCAACACCGTTGTCATTAACAAGAGAACGTATCCAACGACAATACTGTATACGTTTCCCATGGTCAACTTCTTTCAGTTCATGAACAACACCGATGCGGTAAGGGTACATATTTAATTTTTTTGTAGCCCTTAAAGCGGAAGATAGTGATAATCCAGCCTGTGAAGATAACTTTCTAAGTGATTTGCCGGGTGAGGTAGTCAAACATTGTTTCACATTGTCTAAAACTTGTTCTGTTAACACTGATGGTCGACCTGTGCTTTTCCGATCCTGTACACTGCCAGTCTCACGAAATTTATTAATCAGACGCGATATTGTGGTGATATTAGGTACTTCAGAATTGGAAAATTTTAACTGGAACTTGTCTTTTCACTCGTTCATAAGATTTATATGCGCAATAACTTTCAATAATAAAAAACTTTCAATATAAAAGTGAAAAATTGTACGAATAAACTACTACTTCCAGTTGATTGATTTTGATGAAAATATTTCTTTTTTAGGTCCTTTAGTGGTACTAAACTAAAGTTCCAAGTTTATAAACAAACATCCTTATAACGCTGGAGTCCTGTCGCTGGGTGGTGTTCTTCTTGAAGTACCTATTTAATACACAGTTGTAACTACGAGGGCAGTCCAGAAAGTCTGTCACGTTTTGCGTTGTAGCCACTAGGGGTGGAGCTATCGTGGCCATTTTGGTGCCGCGGTGTTTCTCCGTTCAGTGGCTATCCAGCCGTGCTAGCGAGAGGTCTGTGTCACTCTTCGTTGTTTTTCAACAACAATTTAAAATGTGTGCCGCAATTCAAAATCCCGCCAGTTGTGAAGTACGGTCGGTATTACGGTTTTTGTTGGCTAAAAACAATAAACCAAACATTTGGTTTATTTAACAATACACCAAACTGCAGTCTATGGAATGGGGTCACCCAAACTCGCCCAAAAAGCCAAGAAAATGCCTTCAAACATTGTCTGCGAGGAAGATTACAGTGACTGTTTTTTGGGACAGGAAAGGAGTTCTTCTTATCGATTTCTTGGAACGTGGCACAACAATAACCTCTGCGAGGTATTGTGAAACACTTGAAAAGTTAAGAAGAGCGATCCAAAACAAGCACAGAGGAAGTTGACTGGAAAAATTCTCTTTTTGCATGACAACGCCCAACCACACATGGCAAATCGAACACAAGAAGTCCTGGATGCTTTCAAATGGGAGGTTTACCCACATCCGCCATACAGTCCGGACCTTGCGCCCAGCGATTATCACTTGTTCCTGACAATGAACACATGGCTTGCGATGCAGTGCTTTGACGATGTTGCGGAGCTGTAGGAGGGTGTGACTAACTGGTTAAAATCACAGGCGGTAGACTTTTATGACGCCGGCATCTCAAAATTAGTTCACCGCTATGATAAGTGTCTTAATTTGTTTGGTGATTATGTAGAAAAATAGCATTTTAGTTACACTTTCAAATGTATACAGGGTGGCGCAAAAGTCACTGCGCAGTTGGTTAAAAGAAAAAATTAAAATTACAAGAAGATGTAGTACAATAGTTTTAGCCCGTGATGTTGGTATTACAAAATGCTGATAATTACGCCGCGTCAAGTTGGCAATACACCTCGTCAAGGACAAACACAACAATAGATCCAGTGAGTTCTTGAAAGCGTGATCTGTGAGACGTTTTTGTATCTGTTAGATGTTTTTATAGTTGTCACGATGTTAACGATAGAAGAAAGAACTTTTGCTTTAAAAACATTTTATAGAAGTGGTGCTACTGCAGTTGTTAATGAATGGGCTGGACACTTTAGATCAAACCCACCGTCTAGACAAACTGTGTACGACATACGAGATAGATTTGAACAACATGGATCTGTTATGGATGCACCAAGATCTGGCCGCCCAACAACGGTCTCAACTGAGGAAAATGAATTGCGGGTATGTTTAGCTATTACCAAAAGTCCACGAAAATCAACCAGACAATTAGCATCTGAGCTGGATTTATCACGAAGGTCTGTGCAAAGAATGTTACACAAACACAATTACAAAGTTTACATTCCACATTTGCTACATGGGTTACTTGAAGATGATCCAGATTGATGTCTTCAATTTTGTGAATTGATGCTTAACCAACAGAAACTCGATCCTAACTTGTTCAATAAAATTGTGTGGTCTGATGAGGCTAATTTTAAGTTAAGCGGACAAGTTAACAGACATAACTGTACTTACTGGTATGCTGACAATCAAATGTTTCGTTAGAAAATCAACTAAATCAACCTGGTGTGAGTGTCTGGGGGGCAATATCATCATTTGGCATACTTGGACCATATTTTTTTGAAGGAACTGTGACAGGAGAAAAATACTTGGATATGCTTCAGAATTATGTGGTACCAGAACTCATGACGTGTGCTGAAAACTTTCAAGAACTGTACTTTCAACACGATGGTGCTCCACCACATTATGCCACTGAAGTCCGCGATTATTTAAACGAAACTTTCCGAATACAAATTATTGGATGAAGGGCAGATATTGACATGCCTCCACGTTCACCAGATATCACGCCCATGGATTTTTTCGTATGGGGTGTCGTCAAGGACTCTGTTTATTCTAGAAAGCCTCAGACCATTGACGAAATGAAAGACTACATACGCGAGGCATTTGAAGATTTGGACAGTAATACCAGACTATGCCATAGAGTGTGTAACAGTGTTCGAGAGAGACTTGAAAGATCTATTACTGAAGACGGGAAACAATTTGAACATAAAAAATAATTGTAAGTTGTAAATTGTAAGTTTTTTGTAATAAAAAATAAATTCAGTCTTTGTTTACTGTAGTGTGCAGTGACTTTTGCGCCACCCTGTATAATAAAAATTTTTTCTTGTACTTAGTTTTTTTTATATCAAAACGTGACAGACTTTCTGGACTGCCCTCGTATTATCATATTCACTAATTACCAAATTGTACAGTTCTGGAGTTTTAATGGTAGGTAGCTGTGACCTTGAGAACACCATGATGATGTGGGTAACAGTGTGGCGTCATTATCATACATTTCTAAAAACATCGTACACATTACATTAATTAAATAGATGTGTAAATTATCCATTTAGCTGAACAATTTTAAATGGTAGTTTTACATAAATAGCCTATATCTATCTTTCATGAAATGAAATGTTATTTTCAATTTTGAATTTACGTACTGAGTGTATATTCACCAACGCGGAATATGTTTTTAGCCAGACTAGTAGCAGCTATGCTTGGTCCCCCGAGAGACTCCGTTTAACCTCGTGGATTGTACAGTCGTGAAATTTCAATAAAATAAGTAAAAAAAAAAATTACATAAAACAGTTGCTATAGTATATCCAACAGAACTATGCAGCAGATATAAACAGACTACGGGGTGAAAGTCAGTAAAAAGGATGCGTAATCATGTTCCACTCTACCAACACCTTAAGTCAAAACAACCGGCAACAAACTGGATGTTTTATAATAGGCCTACTCTAAGAATTCTTTCTACTGGTACTGTCATATTTTGTATTTAGTATATGTTTCAATTAGTACCTAAACAGCAAGTTTCATCTGACAAGCAAAGAACATTTTTTGTTACTCGGAATGGATTGCGCTAAGTTCAATCACAATTTCAATACACATGTGTTTTGACACATGGTTTTGCTGCATGGTTCAATGGGATAGAGTATAGAACAGCTTATAGTCCAGCCTCTCTTAGTTTGCTCCTAATGTAAACAAATAATGACGTCACTGAGCATGCGCATTATATCAAAATTTGTACATGCTGATTAAAAAGTAACAACAAAATACTTTCAAAAGTATTTAAATATAAAATACTTTTAAAAGTATTTTTCTAAATGAAATTGTTAGGCCTACATCATATCATGACTGATGTTTTTAGTACTTTAAGTACTTATAAATTAAAAAATATTTAACTTAATAGGAATACGACATCCGTAAAGTCGCAGACTCTAGCGTGCACCCTGTAGTAGGTGGCTTTTGTTTGTTGACAGTAGGAGCAAACTAAGAACGGTTGAACTGTAGATGGCCTATGATATGAAGCGAAGAAGAATTTTTCTTTAACTGATTTGTTTTGAATTTTATAAAAAAATTGTTAATGTTTAATTGCAGATCCGATCGCAAGACCGAATACTCAGCAAGTGTATAATCTATTTCATCCAACTGATCCAGTTGCAGCCAGATTGGAACCACTCATATCTGCTAGATTTTCTATTTTACCTCCTGTCAATATACCAAGATACCAAAAGTACCCGTTGGGACATGGTCAACCTTATCATTTGTGTAAGTTCCTTTTATGATTATTATTTCATTGTTGTTTAGACCTTCAGCCGAAAGACTGGTTTGAACGTCTAAAGGTGTTTAGTGTAGCACCTTGTAAAATATCTTTGCGGATTTTAAGATAAGAATTTGACTCAAAATTAAGCCTTAGGAGGACCAATGCACATTTATAGCGGTCAGTGCATAAGACCAAAAAAACTTGTAATGGAACACGCACACATAAGGAAAGGAAAACATAGGAATATTGACCAATTGTACAGCAAAATATTATCATAAGATGAACGTACTTACTTGGTTGAAATATGATGCAGAAACACATTGATTGGAACACGCAGCAATGCCGAATTGAAGAACGTTAAAATACACTTTTAAGTACATAAACAAATACAATACTTTACTTTTACTTTACAATAAGGGCGTTCAGGCTTCTGCAGCCCCTCCTCACCGCGACCTAAAAGATCTTTTGTGATTGCCCCTATTCCTATTTCTGCAAGACCCACACTTTCGATAAAGCGCAGGATCTGCCTAGGATCTAGTGCACTTATCTGAGAAGGTGTTTACACAACCTTACCCATCAGCGCTCTTCTTTTGCAGCCAACCACTTTGCAACTGCATATAAATATAAGTGTGCGACCCCCTGAGCCGCACAGACCTTAATGGCCAATATTTCATCTTAGAAGACGATTATGTTACACCCAAGGGCCAGGGAAATCTTTCCCCCGGCCCCCCAGGCCCCCACTCCCGCTCTTCCGCTCATCACTGAGCCGTCAGTGTACCAAAAGGTAACCCCTTCCGGTATCACTGGCTGTCCCTCCGCCCACTCCTGACGATCAAAAAATTTTCACCCTCAGTGTGTCGGAGAAGTCGTATGCTCTGTACATACGGTCCCGAGGACCACCTACCACACCCATCCCCTCAATCCCTTTGAAGATCTCGGTGTGGCCCATCTCCCCTGATGGGACCCCGATCCCGCCCTCCAGCCTCAAGGCAGTTCTTATCGCCTCCTTCTTCACTTGAACATGAATAGGAGGCAAATCAAACATCGCCTCCATAGTAGCCGTTGGACCAGTGCTCGTTGCACCACATATCCTTAGGCGGGCCAATCTATTCAGCTTCCTCAGCCGATCTGTTCTTGGCCACCATACAAAAGCTTCGTACGTGACCATTGGCAGAATGATGCTCACATAAGCCCATTCTGCCATATGAGGCCTAAGCCCCCAAGTCCTCCCAAACGGACTCTTAAACATCCATAAGGCCTTTGCAGCCCTCTCAACAGTCCTTGACATGTGGCCCCTCCAATTCAGGCCCCTATCCAGGACAACCCCCAGATACTTCACCTCAGGGGAGTAGCTCAAATCCACTCCTTCCAGAGTCAAAGCATCTAGAGCCATCTTCCTTTTCCTAGTAAAAGGAACAACAACCACTTTAGTTGTCGTGTCAGCTAGGGAAATAATCAGTCCGCCCCTGCATAGCCCCGCGTACAGGGGTAAGGCAAAATACTGTAGGATTTAGCCAAGTATCCTACAGGCACCGTTAAGACACTGATTAAATGCCCCAGTGCCATCCACCCTTCGGCACGGTAAACGCCTGACACCACTGGGTTGGGCAAAAGCTACAGTAGGAGAAGTTGCCTCTAGCACGGATAGAAAAAGTGCTAGATGCCAGGGACAAGGATCAGGATAGACAGACAGAAGCCCAGCATCTCAGCTCACCTCGGCGGGACCAAAGCATGGCTGAAAAGTAACCATAGGATGCCGAGGAGTTTCCAGAGGCACGGGCACGAAAAACTGCTACAGAAAGTAAGGGAGCAGGTGTGCTCTCTTGGACGTGATGCTTCGGCACATGCAAGCCAGCCGATCACTGACTTACTTCGCCTCTCACAAATACAATAATAAACACAACAAAGCACAATTTAATACAGACGTTAGCAAACAGCACAACTTAAGCCTTTAAAAAGTACGAAAAGCCATTGTTAGCGTCTTGTGAGATGCCAACCGAGAGAGTAACGCCTCAAGCACGTCCGCATATGATAAACTTCACTGCACAAGAGGCCAATACAAAAAAGAAGAAGAAAGAAGGAAAGGAAGTGACGTACGTACAGGAAGAAAAAGCAAAGAGGATTACAGGATAGTGCAAACCCCGGTACATAATGCCTTAACAAAAGGCTTTACGTAGTAAAACAAGGAGTTAGCCTTACTCACTGAGTGGAAAGGTAGCCTATGCTTATCAGCATGCCAGGCCCTCCAAAAAGCATCTACTTTCCATCCTGCAATTGACACCTTCACTGCATTCACTGTATAATGATAAAATTCATTGCTCTCAGAACTAATAACTTTGACTACAGTACGTAAAATGAAAGATGAAGCCTGTGTCTCTCACCAAGTAAGAAACATAAAAATTTCTGGTTTGACTTGTTCTAAAGTTTGGTTTTTTGTTATTTTATTCGTATAAATTACGAAACATGGAAGTGTATTAAGGAATTTTCTAGCGACTTAAAAACAAAATTTGTGTTCGTTTTTTAGTGCATTTTTCATTTAGTCCATGTTTGAGAACACGTAGCACGACCAATTTTAAGAGGAAAAGTGTAGCGTTTTAAAGGAATGTTCCTGCATGTTTTTTTAATTAATTTCATCTAAAATTCAGCCTTTTAGTTCAAAGAGTAAAGGAATTAGTTTTTAAAAAATAGTTATTTTTGTTCCTGATGAATGTAACGAGTTAGAACCAATGCTAATATCACTTAGGGAATGCAATTACACTGACCATGTGATAAGAAACACTATTATTTTTTGTAGCCCTGGAACTAGCAGATCAAGTGCAAATAATTTAATACTCCACGTGTCTGTTACAGACAACCATAGAGATATTAACTTATACAAATATGTAAATGGTATGTTTGTTTGTTTACAGTGGAAATTGTTCAAACTAATCCTCAGTTGTTCTCAGAGAATTTAAACGTCTCTACACCGGGACCTTTACATTTAAGGCGATTATCAGAAGTTAGTATACAAAGTACAATGTCTGGCGTGATTGATTCACTACCGTTACAAACTATTAGTGCTTGTAAGTATTGTAATATATATTTTCTTAAATATGAGGGTAAGTCAATTATTATCCGCAATGTAGTTATAAAATTTTATTGTAATCAAATAGGAAACTTACTAGTACATCATTTTTTGACATAGTCTCCTTGCTTTTCAATGCAAATGGTCCATCGTTGTTCAAGTTTCCTGATACCCTCATAAAAGAAGGTTTTTGATTGAGATATGAGCCAGGAATGCACCGCTTCTTTCAATGCTTCGTCCGAGGTAAATCGATGGCCCCTAAATGCCTCTTTGAGTGGACCAAACAAGTGATAATCAGAAGAAGCAAGATCGAGACTATATGGAGGATAAGCCAGTACTTAAAAATTGAGTTTCTGGAGCGTTTCAGCAGTATGCAGACGGGCGTTGTCATTCAACAACACAACACCTTTTGACAGCAGTCCTCGGCGTTTGCTTCGAATTGCAGGCTTTAGCTTGGCAGTAAGCATCTCACTGTAACGTACACTGTTTATTGTTGTGCCCCTTTCCTGATAATGTTCCAGTACTGGACCTTGTGAGTCCCAAAAAACCGTAAGCATCAGTTTTCCTGTGGATGGTTGGGTCTTGAATTTTTTCTTGCACGGCAAATTGGGATGTTTCCTTTCCATACTCTGCCGTTTACTCTACGGCTCGTAATGATAGATCCATGTTTTGTCACCAGTAATGATCCTGTCTAAGAAGTTGTCCCGTTCGTTACCATAGTGATCCAAATGTTTTTTTGCAGTTGTCCAAGCGCGTTTGTTTATGCAACAGTGTCAGTTGTTTTGGGACCCATCTTGCACAAACTTTATGAAACCCAAGTTTGTTGTGAATGATTTTGTAGGCTGAACCGTGGCTAATTTGGAGACGATGTGCCACTTCGTCAATAGTTACTCGTCTGTCTAAGAGAATCATTTCACATGAATGCTCAATGTTTTCTTCATTTATGGCAGTAAACGGTCGTCCAGATCCTTCATCGTGCATAACACTTGTGCGACCATTTTTGAATTTTTCAATCCATTGGTAGACACTCCGTTGTGGCAAAACACTGTTCCTGTACTGTACTGAAAGTCTTCTATGAATTTCGGCCCCTGATACACCTTCCGGCCACAAAAAACGGATCACTGAACGTTGCTCTTCTTTGGTGCAAATAGAAAGCGGAGCAGCCATGATTAACAGAATGACAGCGATAATGAGAGTAACCTAGTAGCTTGAAATTTGCATACAATTTAACCACAAATAAACAAAGCATGGGTCATCAACGCAAAACGACAAGTACTGCCAACATAAACAAAAATATAACTAAATTGCGGATAATAATTGACTTACCCTCGTAATTTACTATCTGTTTTTTTTATTATCTCATTAAAATATGGCTCTATAATGAAATTCATTACTTTCAGAGGAGGTAACTCTGGTAAGTGTCTTTTACACCGTGACCTCTTCTGTTCTTAAGTACTCAAAGTGTTCTTTAGTAAAAGTGTTTTTAAGTAGTCGTTTAATTGACTGACCATGCGATAAGTAACAGAACTATTTTTCGTTGCCCTGGTACTAACAGATTGAACAATGATATAAATGATTTAATAATATTTCCTTTTTTTTTATTAAAATTTGTTTATCGTTTGTTTACAGTAACTCAAAAATGGTGGGGTAATAAGAGATTGGATTATGCAATGTACTGTCCAGAAGGGCTTGCCAATTTTCCAACAAATGCTTTACCTCATCTCTTTCATGCCAGTTACTGGGAATCATCTGATGTCATCGCTTTCATTCTAAGACAGGTAGTTTTTTCTATTCTAATGTAAATTACGTTTCCTATACCAAATTGTGAGTGTTAGTTTTTTTGTTTTATTTGAACATATATGAATGTATTATTAATTTTGTCTGCTATTTTTTTTTTTTTTAATATTTTATGGCCTACAAAGGACCACTTTAGTCATTTTACATTTAAAGTCTTTCCTTCTTTCTTCCTTTTCTTTTCCGCCCAATTTTTTTCATCCTTTCCAAGCGCAATTTTCTTTCCTCCTCTGGAACCACTCTTCCCAATCGTTGCTTGTTCCTTCCCGGCTGTAGTATAACGCGTTCGTCCTTCAATATCTTCAATGCATCTGTCTTGTGTTTTAAATCTTCTATTGTAATTTGTAACCTTCCAATATCTTCCTTTAATTCTGTGATCCATTTAATATCACTTTTACTATACCACAGTTTTTCTATTATTTTCCTGCTAGTTCTATTTTCAGGTGTCCTTAAAAGATGTCCCAGGAATGATATTCGTTTCTTTTTAATATACTTGTAATAGGTTCTATGTTTTTGTAGACCATTTCGTTGGAAGCTAGTCTCCAAACTCCATCTACTTGATAGTTTTTGTTCAAGCAAGTTCTGACTATTCTTCTCTCAATCCTGAGGACCTTATCTATTGCAATGGTATTTGTGGTTTTAAATATTGTTTCACTTGCGTATGTAATTTGTGGTAGGGCGACTGTTTTGTAGTGTCTTAGTTTTGTATTTATTGAAAGACATCTTTTATTATATGTGTTCTTAGTAGCATGTTTAATCCTAGTTAGTTTGTCTATTCTATTCTGCCAAGATGGTTTTTCGTTCAAGTTGCAGGTGATTACTTCCCCCAAGTACTTAAATCTCCGCACAATTTTTATATTGTGGTTGTCCAACCTTATTTTATCTGCAAGTGGAGTATGAGTATATTTGTCTGCTATTATTAGACTTGCAATTGAAAGTTTTAAGTAGGTATTCGATTTATTTCATAATAAAGAGGAAAACACTAATGATTAGTTGTATAGTTGTAAGAAAAGTATTGAAATTATACTGTATTTACATGTACAGTATTACTCTGTACAGTACAGTATTTACTCTGTATTCGTGGGGGTTAGGTTCCGAAAATTTGCCATGAATATGGGATACCTGCAAAAACCATGAATACAGAAATTGAATTAGTAAATTAATAAGCAGTGCCTATATGTAATACCTACATATATACGATATTATATGTACATATTAATATGTTATTTATGTTAACATCTATAACTTACCAGTTTTAAAACCAGCAACTCGATGTTTTGTAGGTACTGTATTTATATACATAATGAAAGCACGTTATTCAGGAATGATGTACAGAACATTTTACATTCATTATCATCTTTATCATGCATTCTACCATCGTTTTTCAAAATTCTTTTTCATTCAGAACAAACCGTGAATACTGAATTTAGTTCTCCGTGAATACCAAAAACTGTAACAAAAAATTGAACCACGAATATGAGATGCGGGAATACATAGAGTTGACTGTACACGGTTTGTCTGTAAAGTAATGAGATTGGCTGCTGCATGGTGCTCCCAGGTGGCGAAATTTTGGTGGGGGTCTAAGCTAAGTAACACACCAAGCAGCAGTCGCGTCTGAGCTCTGATGCAGTGAGGATCACGGGTGGTGCAAAAGCTGTGAGTTTTTGTTACGGCAGAAAATGTCAAAAATGGAGCGTTCACTGGAGCAGAGCCATGCAATTAAATTTGGCTTCCATCTGGGTAAAACCGCTTCCAAGACGCTTGCCTTGGTTAAGAAAACTTATAAAGACGACACTCTGTCAAGGGCTCAGGCTTTCCGGTGGTTCAGTGAGTTCAAGAACGGACGGGAGACTGTTGAAGGCATGGGGCAATCTGGATACCTTTCAACAAGTGGTTTGGATGAAAATGCGGTCAAAGTAAAAATTCTCCAGAACTGTATCATCATTTGACTGTAAGATTACTTGCTGAAGACCTCAACATGTGGTAGACAATGGTTCACAAAATTATTTCTGAAAATTTGAACATAAGGAAGTTTGTGTGAAATTGGTGCCAAAAGTGTTGAGTGATGAACTAAAACAAGTTGATATTACCCGTGAGATGTTGGAGCAGTTAGAAAGTGACTAGACTTTTGATGTAATAACAGGTAATAAATCATGGGTGCTCCAGTATGACCAAAAGAGCCAAAGTTCAGAGTTTCACACCTCGAACTCCCTGCGCCCCAAGAGAAGGGAATGTCTAAGTCCAAGGTAAAGACAATGTTCATTGTCTTTTTTGATATGTGTGGGGTGGTCCACAAAGCATTCCCAGTCTCATTACTTTACAGACAAACCCTCTGTATATATATTTCCTAAATTTTCTATTTTCTCAGTCATTACTGTAGAATAAGAGAATATTCATGTCAAGTAGAAATGATTTGGCATTCATATATACTGCGTATAGAGTCAGAAAGTATTCAAGCCTACTAAAAATGATTTGCCACTTATATTTACTGACTACAGAGTAAGTAAGTTTGCAGTTCCATAAAAATGATTTGGTACTATGTACCACCTGTAGAGAGGCAAGTATTACAGTTAAGACAATAGTGATGTAATGAATATGTACCCTTGTAAAGTGAGAAGGTATTGAAGCCAAGCAAAAATGGTTTAGCCCTTATGTATTGCCTACCTGTATTGTGATTCAAACAAGAAAGATTTGGCACACACATGTACCTACATTGAGGAAGAAAGTATTGCAGTGAAGCATAAATGATTTGGCACATGTGGGTGCACGCGCGCGCTACACACATAGAACGTGCACACACTTGCAACACACTTTTGCACACACTCTTGTGTACATAAAGTAAATAAACATAATGTTAGTAATTAAGTAAGGTTCCTTTTAGATAAAATAGAGTAGTTATTCTCTCTGTTAACATAATTCTTGTGTGTTGTCCAATATTGAGAAAGTGTTATTGTTTAACTTGAATAATTGTATAATTTTTGGTACAGTTGGGCAGATTCGATTACATTCCGTCAGCAAACAATGAGGAGAAAGATCTGGGTAACTTTAACCCGGGTCAACCCAGAGAAAAATGGATTAGAAAACGAACGTCAGTTAAATTAAAGGTTAGTATTTTTTTTTAAAAGAATTCCACTTATACGAGGGTCATTCGTAAAATAAGGTTCCCTAAGCTACCGAGACAGAATGCGATGTGCTGGGAGAAATCTGGCTACACTGTCTTACTCATCAGCTCTCCCTCTCTTTTTCTGCAGCGCTCCTGCCTTGCTACGTCGATCAGTGCCGGCCTAGCAGCCTTCGAAGATGGAGCTCCCTATCGCTGTTACCGCCAGATGCGAAATTCGCGCTGTGATACGTTTTTTAAATGCAAAACGGATTTCACCTATTGACACTCATTGTCAGTTAATTGAAGTTTATGGCGAAAACTGCATATATATTCAACATGTTCGGAAATGGTGTAGAGAATTCAGTGAACGCCGCACGGAAATTCACGATGAAAACCGAAGCGGATGGCCGTCAGTTTCAGATGGAATTGTCGAAAAAGTTGAAACAATATTGCTTAAAGATCGAAGAATTGCCATTAAAGAACTTGCTTTGCGTATTCCTGAGACTTCCAACACCACAATCCATAAGATTTTAACAGGAAAATTAGGCTATCAGAAAGTGTGTGTGTGGTGGGTACCGTGAATGCTCACAGAAAACCACAAACAGCAACGTGTCGCGTGTGCCCAGCAGTTTTTGCAACAATGTGAAGACAATAAGGAAGAATTCTTGGATTCCATTGTTACAGGTGATGAAACATGGACGTTTCACTTTACTCCCGAAACCAAGCAGCAATCACGTGAATGCCGTCACTCAACTTCGCCTAAGCCGAAGAAGTTCAAGCAAATGCAGTCTGCTGGGAAAGTCATGGCAACCGTCTTTTGGGACAGGAAGGGCTTGCTTTTGATCGACTTTTTGCCTCATGGAACAACAGTAAACTCTGACAGATATTGTGACACATTAAGAAAACTGAGACGCGCGATCCAGAACCGCCGGAGAGGAAGATTGTCCAGTGGTGTGAGGCTTCTCCATGACAATGCTCGACCTCATGTCTCACATCAAACTCAAGAACTGCTGACAGATTTTGGCTGGACTGTTGTGCCCCACCCCCCTACAGCCCGAACCTAGCCCCAAGTGATAATCACTTAATCCCAAAATTAAAGAAACACTTGGGTGGCCTACGCTTCAGTACCGATGATGAAGTCAAGGAAGAGGTTACTCGATTCCTCAAAGGATTGGCGGCTGAATTCTACAACATGGGGATAGAAAAGTTGGAGCATCGTCTGCATAAGTGTTTGGACAGAAACGGCGATTATGTAGAAAAATAGCATAAGTTTTAAGCTTTAAATTGATGTATAACACCAAGATAAAAAATATAGCTGTCTGTTTTTAAAAATCATGAGAACCTTATTTTACGAATGACCCTTGTATGTAATAATAATATGATGTTAAAAAATTATGCTTTTGCTGACAGTAGTAATGTTTTGGAGTTAGCAAAACTCCACTCAAATGAACAATTGAAAAACTAATGAATTTTTTCCCAAAAATGGCTAAAAATTTTTTATTAAACTTTTCTTGTTCATTCCATTCATTCACTGAGCTTCTTGGAAACTTTTACTTTCCAGTTCATCTCTCATATATTTAGTAAATTAGTTAGACAAAACTAAAAGCAGAAAAGCTTTGAAATGCACCCTTCAGACCAAAAAGTCTATTAATCTCAATTTTCATGTTTCAATACTCTTTCAATGGGCCATTTCTAACTGGAAAATAGACAAAGAAGGTATATATTTTTTATATACCTTTTACCTTTTTAACCTTTAAGAAGGTATATTACCTTTAACTTTACCTTTTACCTTTTTAAGAAGGTATATATATTTTTTTTACGTCTGACTGTTTTGCAATTACTGCTAATGCAGACTGTGAATGATGAAATGATTTTTGTAACGTATGAAAATATGCCGAGCCTGAATGGGATTCGAACCCAAGACCGTATGATGAGAGGCGAGCACGTTACCAACTACGCCAATGCGGCTGGCGTATGAAGAAGGTATAACAGCTGATGTAGTTGGTAGTGGTAAGCTGTCAATATTTGGTCACTACCACCGCTAGTGGCGCAGGATAACTGTGTGTCTAGCAGTGTGTTTGTTGTTTAGTCAAGAACATTATATTTAAAAATTTGACATTTTTATGTGTCGATGTATTA
This sequence comes from Catonia carolina, assembly GCA_035578175.1. Classification (NCBI taxonomy): domain Eukaryota; kingdom Metazoa; phylum Arthropoda; class Insecta; order Hemiptera; family Achilidae; genus Catonia; species Catonia carolina. The sequence goes on from JAQMRL010000004.1 coordinate 11,646,801, forward strand.
GGTAATGGGATTAAGTGTTAATTAGTAAAATGTAAAATTATTGAAAATTAAATATTTGGGTGTGTTAAAGTAGGAGATGAAGTTAAAAAGTAAATTAATCTTTATTAAATTATTTATCTTTTACAGACTTTTGAAGGGAACTGTTTGGACAAAGTAAGCGTATCTCATTTCACTGAGTTTTGTTTTTGCTGTGTCTTTTTTGAAATTTATCTTTGTTGGGAGTGCAGATTTGATATAGTTTTATCAGTGGTTGTCAACCACTGATAACCACCGTTAAATTGAAGGCAATTAACGGCAATTAAATCAGTTCCCTCACTCTACATTTTTGAGATGATAATACATGTTACACAAAATACTTTACGCATAATTTTAATGTCCACTTTCATAACACAAGAAACAGGAACAATTATTATGTGACCACAACACTGAATTGTTTAAACAAAACCTACTATCCGACGAGAAAATATATCAATAAAATACCCCAATTTTTAAAATGTGATAATTTGTATTCATTTAAAAAAAATCTGAAAATTACTTGATTGATGAAACTTTTTATAGTGTACAAGCATCTCTTTCTAAATAATATCAAATAAGCGAATACTAAGAAAACTGTGTACTACAGTCAATTCTGGATAATTGGGACACATCGGGACCGGAGAATTTTGACCCTAATTAAGGAATTTGTAAATGCACCGTATATAATAATGTATTTTATTAAATATATCACCCACATTCATTTTACATGAAAGTTCTCTCCACATACATGCAAAAAAAATAAATAAATAAAAGGGTATCAGAACATTGATTGAACTTTTTAGCAAAATATTTTGCCTTGGTTTTAAGCATTGGACCATTGACACTAACACCTTGCAAAGTTACATTGACACGAACACCTTGCAAAGTTACATTGACACTTTTCAACATGTGGGTCTTTTCCTTCACGTTTTCTTTTCTGAGATGTTCTTTGCATACCCTTGTTATTACAGTGTCACTACAGTCATTACAGTCATTACATGTCATTACAGTGTCGGGACAATAAATCTGAATTTATCACTGAAGTGACCCAAAATATGAAGATTGTGATATTGAAATACTGAGCAATATAGAAAAATTGACTTAAATAAAATGAAAAAAACTTAAATTTAAAAGAACTGGAGATAAATAAATAAAAATTACAGGACGATTTTTAAGAAATATAAATCTGTGAAATATATTGCTTATCAAATCACTGCACCATGAAGAAATTAGGTTATGTTTTGTTGTTTTTCAATTGTATTGTAATTAATCGCTTTGTTTTTAGAATGTGACTGCAAATCACAGAGCAAATGACGTGATCGTGAAAGAAGGAGCACCTCAAACATTAGTTGCTCGTTTCATGTATGGACCTCTGGATATGATCACATTAGCAGGTAAGTTATGCCAATTTGATAGTCAACAGCAAATTTATTTAAAAAAATATATATACTTTTCTTAATATTTCAAATGGATTAAAAAATGGTTGGGTTGTTACAATATGATTTTTCATGCTTGTAAATATGTAGTATGTTTTAAAAACACTGTTGTGCGATGTATAAAATATAGAAAAAAAAATGTTGAGTATTCTTCATCTTCCTCTTCTTTTCCTTTTTCATTTTCTATTTTGTCTTCCAATCCTTCATCTCCTCTTCCTTCCTCTTCTTCTACTGCCTCTCCTCCTCATCGTTGCCTTCCTCTACCTCCTTCCTCTTTACCTTCTCCTTGTCCTCCTGTTGCTCCTCCTACTCCTTTTTTTCTTCCTTCTTCCTCTTCTGCTGCTGCTTCTTCTTCTTCTCCTCCTCCTCCTCCTCCTTCTCCTCTTTCTCCACCTCCTCCTCCTCTTTCTCCACCTCCACCTCCTCCACTCCCTCCTCATCCTTGTTGTTCTCCTCCTACTCCTCCTTTTTCTTCTCCTCCTCCTCCTTCTTCTGTCCTTTATGGTGAAGACCATTTAGCAACTTCCAGCATCAAAGTGTTTTATTCAAAGTGTTTATCAAAGTGTTTTAAGTGTTTTATCATGAAAATTGTGTATTTAAAATAAATTACTCCCAGCAGACAAAATCAGATTTTAGAAGTATTTTCAATCTTCTTTTTATCTAAAGCCTGTATTCCAGAATTGGTTTTGTTTGGATTCACGGTTTTAATTCGTGAAACTTTTTATAGGGCACAAGAATTTCTTTCTAAACAGTAGTTAGTAGATCGGTGTGTGATTGAAATATGTATTGAAGGTGTTATAACTTCTTGATTTATCCTATACTTTCTCAGGAGTCCCCTGGATGCAAAATAACATGCTCTATTTGATTGATGACGTCATTTCGTTTTGAAACAAGCAATCCACCAAACATGTTGTTACAATATACTTAATTTCATCAAAAATAAGTATTTTATTCACATCTAATTATTTTGTGATATTAGAATACAGTTGGCAACACACCATAACAGGAATTTAAAAGATTTCCAAGCTTACTCATTTACAAGTTTACTTGTGTTTGGCACAGCATTCAGAAAATTTGAACTTGAGTAAACTTGAGTTTGGTGTGTCAGCGTAGTTGGCATACTGCGAATAGTATACTTATACGTGTGTTTGACAGTGATGGGGTTAACAATTTCTTACGAACATTTTAACTGTAGTAAGATAGATTATTTGCTTGTAACGGGCAGGTGGAATGTTAAATTATTCAATCTGCTACTTTCAGGGCGACAGAAAATAGTTTTGTTTCTTATCACATTGTCAGCCAATCAAATGACTGAAGCATTTAATAACAGAAGAGGTAGAGGTGTAAAAGACACTATAGTCAAGAGTTATCTGCTCTAAGAGTAATGAATTTCATTATACTTCCAGGCCCTGTGGTGAATAAAGTGAAGGTGTCATTTGCAGGGTGGGAAGTAGATGCTAGAGGGCCTGGCATGCTGATAAGCAATCTTTTCCACTCAATCAGGAAGGCAATGATAAACCACCTCACGCTTCATTTTACTTAGTAAAGCCTCTAGAGGTTCAAACCAGCCTTTTGGCTTTTGACCTAAATAACAAAATAGATACACTAGTAAACTTTTATTTCAATGAAATTTTTATACATTTTGTTGATTTTCAGGTGAAAAAGTTGATATTCATGTAATGAAGGATTCACCAACTGGTGAATGGACATTACTGTCAACAGAAGTGACTGACAAAACTGGTCGAATAACGTACACCATCCCTGAACTTTATGGTTTAACATACGGGATGCATCCAGTTAAAATGGTTGTCAGGTAAAACCTATATTTATCATGAAAACTATTCGAATATTTTAGGAATCTATTAATATTATAAAGAAGTTATGTTTGTTTGTTTTTTATCGGTTATCTCAGAAACTACCCAATCGATTTCAAAAATCATTTCACTGTTGGATAGCGTAGAGCTTCTTCAGTAATTTACGTTATGTGGCAGTAGTTACTAGATGGTGATATGTGTACCACAAGAATGTATCAAGTGGTACACAAACAAGTAGACAAAATCCTTTCTATTTTCTTTTTCTTTTTGCTTTTATGACTGTAGAGGATCTCTTTAGTCCAAAATCTGGGCCAGTCCATTCTGTAATCAATCGGTTCTTCTTATTTCCGAAGCGTGTAAGTTGTTTTATTCTTGCTTCTTTCCTTTTTTGCCTGCATCTTTTTTAGGCATTCCATCCGGCCTTTGGTGCCTATCCTCGTCCGAATACAACCTGTTCGATTCCTTTCTAGTTTTAGGCTCAAATATTGTCATATTAGTTTTAATTAGCTCATCGTATTTTCCAGATTTTGTAATCAGATCCTCCCTTGAAATTCTCAACTTTTCCATGTCCTGTTGGACTTCCTTTATCCATTTCGGTTTTGTCCTTTCCCAGTAAAAGTTGATTATTTGATAAGTAAGTCTGGTGTTTTCTGCTCTAATTAGGTGTCCCAAGAATGAAATCCTTTTTTCCTGAAGACATTTGTTACCTTATTTACAAATTAAAGTACAAAATTTATCTCTTACTTCATTAAATCAAAATTTTGAAACTACTATGATACTGAGAGAACGTATTGAAAAGAGTAACATTTGTTCAAAAAAGAGAAAGTGGATTCACAGTTAGATAGGTTCATATTTTATATTTATTTGGAAGTGGTCGTTTTATGCATGGAATAGGCTGTCTGCAGTGTAGCAAGATCGTACACCCCTCCCTCCGTGCCACAATGCCTCATGTCTGTATACCTTGCTTCCCAACAAATGTGACATATAGGAAAGTTAACATTGGATAATGTACTGTCAACGTTAATCTTATTACAAGGGTGTAATCTTACTTTTATTACTCCATTCATTAGGAAACGGAATAAAAATGAGTCTACAAAAGATTTTAATAGCTAATAATTTAATTATTAATGAAAAATGATAAAAATGTTATTCAATTTCGATATAGTGTGGTACATACACAAGAAAAAAATTTTGCTTCCATTGTTTTCTGAATATTTGTGGATATTGAAATTTTGTATAGAAGTATTTTGCCTAATATACATTGTCACCTCAAGTGGGGGAACTGTAAGCAATTTAAACTCCTTAAAGAATGACCTGCATGAGGTGATGTGATTAGCTCCCACCATACACCTAATAGCTTTCTTTTAAATTTTAAAAACCCTATCCATATTACCCATACTAAAATACCATAATGGATATAAGACGGAATTAGAATTAGTTAAGCTGCCATTGTGAAATTTTATATCATGAAATGAGAATAATTCTTTATTTATTAACAACTCTTAACTGTGAACAATTTGTTGGTGGAAATTTTTAAAATCATCTATCATTTTCCTTTGTCTGTCCGTCCATTAAACCCAGATCTCAGAAACTACAAGAGATAACAACAAATGGTTTTCAGATTTGTAATCTACACAAAAAGTTACTGGGCCTAAAATGGATTTGAAGTTGAGGTTTCGACCAAAAGTGGCTCAAAACCGGAGTCAAAAAATTAAAGTCAGAAACTGCAAGAGATAGCAACAAACGGTTTTCGAATTTCTAATCTACACAAAAAAATTGGATTTGAAGTTCTGGTTTTGACTGAAAGTCACCCAAAACTGGAGTCAAGAAATCAAAGTCAGAATTGCAAGAGATAGCAACAAACGATTTTCAGATTTCTTATCTACACAAAAAGTTAGTGGGCCTAAAATTGGATTTGAAGTTCTGGTTTTGACCGAAAGTGAACCAAAACCGAAGTCAAGAAATCAAGGTCAGAAACTGCTAGAGATAGCAACAAACAGTTTTCAAATTTTTAATCTGTATAAAAAGTTAGTGGGCTTGGATTGAGTTTAAGGTTCTGGTTTTGATCGTAAGTGGCGTAAAACTGGAAGTCAAGAAATCATTCGGAATTTGGAAACAAAAATTGTGTTATTCAATTCCTCTTAAGGAGTAGATTGGGTTTCAAGTTTCGGTTTTGACTGGAAGTGATCAAAAGCCAGAAGTCAGTAAATCAAAGTTAGAATCTGGAAACAAAAATAGTGATATTCGATTCCTCTTAAAAAGTATGTACAGAAATCACTAATTTTTTTGCCATAAGTCAAACGTAAGCTTTTTTAAAAATTTCAACCAGCCATGAGACACGTTGTCTCATGAAAGGGATTTATTTAAGGGAAGACTGTATGGCAGGACCCGCTAATGCTAAAATGGCCAACTTTGTGACCCATTTTCTCAGAAACTATCAAAGGTACAATGATGAAACTTACAGATGTTATTTCTTATCATATTGTGATAGTACTGATCCTCTTTGGTTTTGATCTTCCTCAGAGTATTCCTTAAATAGTTTTTTTCTTTTTATACAACTAGCTTCCTTTGAAAGTGTTTTCATGGCTATTTCAGCCTTTCTGACACGATCTTTATCGAGGGCCTGTAATGAAATTACACTGTTTTGTCCTGCTGAAACCCCCAAATTATCTAATATTTTCAATCTACCAATGTTGCCATTATTAAAAGTCACTACAGCATCACACACAGCAAGTTCTAGAGTTTTTCATTTTATTTGTTATTTGTTATCTAAAAAATAACACAAAACAGTTTCGCAACGCGAAAAATGCAATTTGACAGAAATTTAACACTTCTAAAACGCGACACTAAACATAACCTACTGCTTTAGTACACATAACCTATACAACGAAGTTTGTTTTACAAAACAAGACTAGCCACAGCCTTCTAGATCCATCGTAGCCCGAGAAATTATGACTTAACTGAAGCAATGTCAAAAAACTAAAATTTTCGTGTTGCAGATGATTTTTCAAAAAAATTTTAAAAATATTTCTAGAAGGAATATTATTACATATGATACATCAAATTAAACAGCACAATTCAAACTAACATCTGACAGCAAAAACCGGAAAAGTTGGATCGGCGCCATTTTTGATGTACAGTCTTCCCTTAAATGGTTTTTGGTTTGTTTTTTACAGAGGTGATCATACATCAGTAGATTTTTCATTGGCTGTTGTTCCACCTAGAACAGAATGTGTTGTTTTTAGTATAGATGGCTCATTCACAGCCAGCATGTCTGTCACAGGAAGAGATCCGAAAGTTAGAGCTGGTGCTGTCGATGTTGTAAGGTAAGACTAAAATTATTTTTGTAGTACTGTAAAATCATGAATATGAGGTTTGATCAGAAAATAACCAGAATTTTTAAATTTTGCGGGTTTTTTTTAATTTCGGCCAATACGATTTTATTTTTGTTGTATAGTTAAACCTGGTACAGTGTGTGGAACTCCAGCTTGGTGCATGGGGGCCTTCGCCGTACTAGTCTCTCCAAAAATATTGATCCACATAATACGAATGCCTAAGCATTCACTCAAAGATAGCACTTTAAACTAATGCATTTATTTGTTTCATTTACTTTAATACCTACGCTGAGTTATTTTTTGTTACAATAAATCGATTAATACGTGTGGTTAATTGCAAACAAATAAAATTAAATATTTAAATAGAGTAGCCCTACTGTTTAAATTTGATTTAGGTCTATAATAACTGAAAAAATCTTGCAAATTGATCAGGTCGGTGCTCTAATTATAAAACTACCGAACTTGCGATTAACATTTTATTTTCCGACATTTTGTTTGACAAAGTGAATTAAAAAAAGGACCACGCAATTGACACTCGTACGTAAGTACCTGTAGTACAGTGTCACAAAACACACGTACACACGTAAACACTACTATGAAAATGCAGGAGAAAGGAATTGTACGATATTGACACTACAACTGATCTTAAAGTGTAATTAAATATTACTCACAATAATATAATTAGAGAACATGAACGTTCTAATGTTATCAATTTTTGTTTTGTTTATATTTCTATATGTGTGATGACATAATCAGTTTATAATTTACTTGAACACGAACAGCAAGTGTTGACAGTTTTTAAAAGAACAATGAAGTATGATGTAATTTTCACCCATTTTGGATGTTTACTTTCTTGCTGGCTGTCTTAACAATTTGCAAATATTTTGGTGTGGTTGGTGATTTTTGCTTACATAATTTTGATGATGATTCGGATAATGATTCTGAATTTGTAAATGAAGACGCTATTGAAAAATTTGTGTTTTTTTTTTGTAAGTGCGCTATAAAAGAGTGATGGGTTCTATTTTTCTTTAATACAATAACTTAACAACTTATAATATTTTATTCAATATTAGAAGATTTGATGTTTCCAGCCACGCTAAAACCGTTTTATTTTTATAATGTTTCAAATATCAGCAAAAATGGCCAACATTTTATGAACGACCCCATTTTTAACCCCAGTATTCAAAGTTTTAAAATTAGGGTAAATCCGGGAGAGTTGCCACATACGGTACACACTGCGCACCCCTCTAATTTCTGCAGCCTCCCGTTTACGGTGCGCGTATTCGCACTGCAGTTGCTCTATGTACCCTAGATGAAAGTAAAAGTGGACTCATTTTGGTCACTTAAGTTTTACATGTGTTCTGAAGGAATAAGTGAACCAAGTTTATGATTTTCCATCATAACTTTTTCAGCCTCACGATTAGTTCGTAATGCGAGTTAATTAATCGAGTTTTTCCAAACGTTTGAGTAACTGTAGCAACAGATAATACTGTAAGGAGTGTGTTGGTTGTAATCCGACCATCCTGGCTGTCAAGCTCATGGATTTATAAGGCGCGGCGTCTTTCCCCTATAAAGTTGGATACATGCCACAATGAAATCAGGTACATATGCCGCATTTTTTCCATAAGGCCGCACCAATCAAATAAAGTTTTAAGTTAGTTAAATAATTTGTTATATTGTTTAGATGTTTCAGCAAATGGTTTTAAAGTGTTCAGCCTATTTTATGAAGATAAATAAGACCGATTTAAACTCCTCGATCATAAAATAAACATCGATTACATCAATAATCCAAAAAATAATTATTGACCTATAACTTAAAAAATAACAATATATTTTTATTGTCGGCTCAATATATTTCTTGAACTTTAATTAGTAAAATAAAAATAATTTTTTAGTGAAGAAATTATTTTAGCTTTATTTGTAAAAACATGAATTAAAAAAATTATTGATTTGATATCGTTTTCGTTTATGCTAAAATACAAAAATGCCTTCTTTACGAACGTAAACCAGGGGCAAACCTTGTTGTTCGGCAACTAAGAACACTTAATTAACAAAAATAAATAAATTAAAAAAGTGTTCTCTATCTTTGACAACATGGTGCAAATTCTGAGGGTGTATCTACACATTCTCAGTCGTTGACCGCAGCTTGTGCTTCGAAATCCCTCGATACTGTTTCACAACGTGGTTGTTGCAAAGAGAATATTGGGCCTAAACCTGAAGGAGCACCATCAAAATTTCTTGCTGATATTTTGCCTGCACCAATTATCAATGAAGGAAAACCAATAACAGGTGCGGTTGTGCTAACCTCCAAAGAAAACCGAGAACAACTGAAGAAGAGAATGGATGAAAAGACTACAACAAAAACTTAAAAATAATGTTATATTACTTCTTTAACAAGACGTAATATAGAAATAGTAAAGTATTATGATAAGTAAACCAGTTGTAGATAGGCCTTATATTAAGCTGTCATTACAATCCAAATGTCTATTAAAATAGAATTTGTGTTAACAGTTTGGCGTTGTTTCTTTTCCTTATAACATATTTATAACCAAAAATGCACTTTCTGATAAATATATACCGGCTTCTGCTTAAATAAGGATTATTTACTTTTTTAGCATGCGGCATATGACCCGTAAGGCATATCACCCGTAACATAAGGGATAGATGCCGGAATGTAAGGTTTTTTTTAAGGTCAAACATTTTGTCCAAAAGTTAAATTTAAAATTCCAACAATATTATTATGTCAAAGTAAACTTGTTAATTTCCCTGTAAAATATAATTAGAACCATAAAAGCATCATGGGACTTTATATATTGACGATTTAGAAAATGTGCGCCATCTATCCCGGAATTACTATTTATACTTGTATTTTTCAAGGTACAAAATTAATGTTTTTATTTATGTGGAATTAAATATATATTTTGTGTGTTGTATGTTTGCAGACATTGGCAAGAATTAGGTTATTTAATAATCTACATAACCGGCAGACCGGACATGCAACAAGCTAGAGTACTCGCTTGGTTAGCTCAGCACAACTTTCCACAAGGTCTTGTCTCATTCGCAGATGGACTCTCAACTGACCCTCTTGGACATAAAGCCGTTTATCTGAAAAATCTTATTCAGGTAATTTTTTGTACATTTTCACATACATTTGAACGCTTACAGAAGTTAACGAAAAAGATTTCCAGGAAGATGTTTGGTTGATTGTTTTGTAATATAGGATCTTAAATATAGAAAATTTGTACTCAAAGTTTGTCTGTTGGGGTACACAACAGGTCTAATAGAGATGACAACAGAATTCCAGGGGAAATCTTTCACCATTCATAACTTGCTAAAAAAATCATTCTTGGACCTATGTTCATACGAATAGTTTTTTTTTTATTTAGCTGTATAATCAGTTCCTAAAAGATTAGTGTTGACTTTTGAATAACCCTATTATTTCTTAATATGTTTATTTTTTTTGCAAACAAACATTCCAGAGCATTTTTATAATTTATCACTGTTATAAAACCTTTAACTGCCCAAAACAGGCAGGTGGAGGGTTAAATTAATTGCACTCGATCTGCTAGTTCCAGGGCTACAAAAAATAGTTCTGTTTCTTATCACAGGGTCACCCAATTATATGCCTGATGCATTAAATAACAGAAGAGGTAGAGGAGTAAAACGCACTAGTCATAGTTATCGCCTCTGAAAGTAATGTATTTAATTTCATCATACAGCCAGCCAGACCCTGTGGTGAATGAAGTGAAGGTGTCATTTGCCATTTGCAGGGTAGAAAGTATGTGCTTTTTGGAGCTGATAAGCATACGGTTCCACTCTGTAAGGAAGGCAAGGTAAACTACCTCACTCCCTACCCTAACCTACCCTAACCTGGGGGCGATCGCCCCCTGGTGGGCGATTTGGGTTTGCAGGGGGGCGATAAATTTGTGGGGGGCGATAGGGGGCGATGAGTATTCAAAGAAAGAAAAATAAAACTGTACTACAGGGTAGAATCTTTACTGTCGCGGATACGTGTTTTTTTTACAAACAAATAGTGTAGTTTTTACAAACAAATAAACTAAACTCTTTGTTGACATTTTTTTTTATGGTCGAGCTCCTACACAACATGAGATGAAGAATTCTGGACACAACTGCTTTGATTTATTATTTGTTGTGAACAATAATAAATTTTTTTTATAGAATAACATACTTTATTATTTATCAACACATTACTTCAAATTAAATTAGGTATACGATGCTAAGAGAAGGGGCGATAGGTGTAAGTCATCCTTCACAAAGGGGCGATGCCCCATAAAAGGTTGGGAACCACTGCTCTAGAGGTTCAAACCATCCTTTCGACTGATCACCTAAATAACAAAAGCTATAAAACCGGTTATTGATCTGAGAAAGTGAATAAAACAGATCCCAGAATCATATCTTAAGTAGTTTTTGAGAAATCTGGTGTAAAACAGAAATAAATGGGGCAAAAACCCCTGTTTATTTATGTTTGTCATAAATGTACAATAACTTCTTTAAATTGGCAGTAAACACATAATGGTATTAAATAAACCTTGTAGAAAGTCAACTATAAAACAAAATTAAGTTACAAAAAACAAATTTTATTACCATAAAAATCCATAACTTTGCTGGAAAAATGCGTTATTTGTCCATTTAACAAAGTTCTTGTATGACAAACATAAAAAGTCAGGGGTTTTATCCCTATTTATTTCTATTTTAGCCCAGATTTCTCAAAAACTACTTAAGATGTAGTTCTGTGACGTATTTTATTTGCTTTGTAAAATCAAAAAAAAAATTAGAAAACAACATTTTTGACTCTTTAATTAAAACACCCTAAAAGTCTCATTACAAACTTATTTCAGGGAACTAGTATAGTATTTGTTAATGATGACTAATTAGTTAATTTTGTTTTTATTTTTTGAAGGAACATGGTGTCATTGTTCATGCAGCGTATGGTAGTAGCAAAGATATAAGTGTCTACACATCAATAGGTTTAAAACCAAAACAAATATTTATCGTTGGAAAAGTATCGAAAAAACATCACGCCCAATCTACTGTATTAACAGAAGGATATGCAGCTCACCTTGCTGTCTTACTCTGTCATGGCGGATCTAGGCCTGCTCAGGGTAATGCCAGAATGGTCTTAGTACCAAGAAGTTGTTTCGGACATAACGTTTCCATCAGAAGACGAAGGTATGTACTCTTTATCATTTTTATTTATTTACGTATTATTAAATTTTTATTTACATTAGAATGTAATTTATTTATAATTGAAATTGCTTATACTAATGTTGTGTTTGTTATGTGCTTATTATGTGCTTAGTCGTTACTGAAACAAATTTCAAGTTATAAATTTTTAAATTAAAAAATAAATAGTGATTTCTTTTTTCTTTTATCCAGATTCTTGAATATCTGGAACGAGCCTGGTTTTATCAAGTCTAGGTAAACGGGAAATTACTGTATAATTTTTATGCTGTTATTGTACAAGGTTCTTTTTAAAATTTTTTTAGCACTTGTCAAACACTTTACGTCTATTGTGTTAAGTGTCCTGTTTTATATTATAATATGTGCGTTTCTAAATCTAGTAATTTCAAGTACTTCAAAATATTGATAGGAAACGATTATAACTTCCTGTTATTGGCTTTTACTGATGAATATTCAATACTAAAAGCTTGTGTGTCATCTGTACCATGACATGGCTGGGTATGGTGTAGTGGTCTGAGCAACTGGCTTTTACACCAGGGTCCCAAGTTTGATTCCTGGTCAGAAAAAACCTATGAGTTTTTTTTGTTTACTTGTGGGTTCAAACTTATTTACGTTCAGGAAAATCGTGTAGTTTTAATGTTCCAGTGTGTAAATACATAATAATTTAGTCATGTAAGATATATTGTGTTCATCATTGTACAGTTAACATCTGTTTTTCACTTGTGTGTCATTTTTGTGTATAGTGTTTGTTTTATTGTAGTTGCTAAAGTTTGATGTAATTAAAATTATTGACCGTATTTTTTTATCATACATGGAAATAAAGAACAGAATGTGAACATAAATAAAAATTTGTGGAAAGTTTTAACTTTTCATGTACTCAAGGATTAATAATTAAGTTTCGTACTTAAAATGCGCAATTTCAGGACAACCACATTCCCACTTATGTCAACACTTTCACTGATGATCACGCACTTAGTCTGTGATGGTTGTTTTATTGCACTGTGCTTATCACAGCTAGGGATTTGTCGATTCCAAATCTTGATTCTCAATACCACTAATACAAGAAAAAATTGTCGGTATCAAGAATTGATGGTAAAAAGTCAATTCTTTGATACCGATTATATGGTTTTCAAACCGTGGCAAAAATGCCATAATTTCCTAAGATAAAAGATATTAATCAAAGTATCTGCCCATAACAGACAGGTGGAGTGTCAAATTATTTACACTCAATCTGTTTGTTGCAGGGCTAAAATAAATAGTTCTGTTTCTTATCACATGGTCAGCCAATTGAATGACTAAATCATTTAAGAGCAGAAGAGGTAGTGGTGTAAAAGACACTAATCAGAGTTATCTCCTCTGAAAGTAATGAATTTCATTATACAGCCAGACCCTGTGGTGAATGAAGTGAAGGTGTCATTTGCAGAGTGGAAAATATGTGCTTTTCAGATGGCCCGGCATGCTGATAAGCGTACTTTTCCATTCAGTGAGGAAGGCAATGGTAAACCACCTCACTCCTCGTTTTACTTAGTAAAACCTCTACAGGATCAAACCAGCTTTTTGGCTGATGACCTATACAACAACAATCAAAGTATATTATATTCTTCAAACCACCAGTAATACGGTAAACAGTAAACACTTGATAGTAGTTGCTAATAACCAAGCAGTTGATGAAACTTTAAAAAAAAAAAAATTAAAACTTCTGGATATGGTTGCAAGCACGAGGTTACTAGAAATGATTAACTTGTGTTACATTGTGTGACTGTGTTATATCATTGTGTATGTGTTGAAAGTTATAATTTAAAAACATGCTTTTTTTAGTTTCTATTTTTACATGTCTTTATTTTAATATAGAAATCGAGAATTTATTTCTTGTTTCTTGATATTGGAATCGTTATCGAAAATCGAAAAATATTGGTATCGACACATTACTGATCACAGCACGTAGTATTACACTTTGGAACTTCCTTTTATCTTCTGATTTTACTGCAAAAATTTTAATTGTCACATCATTTTTATAAGCAATTTCAAATATGTATTATATATTACTGTCACGTATTTCATACACATGGTAAAAGGATCACATAGAGTTTTAAAAACACAAAAAAATTGCACGTTATTTTTATTTGATGTATTTTTGTATATTATATTGCAGATAAATAACAATTTAGTTATCTAGTCATTCAAATACTTTTTTTTCTATTCCAGATAATTAATTATAGTTTTTATTATACTATAATAAAGTATTTTTATAATTTATTTATTGTTGTGGTGAGTTATTTTATTTTATTTTTTTATCTTTTAGTTCATTAGGTTAGTGTAGGTTAGTCTTATGCCCCCTGTACGGTGTTACGATGCTTTTCTTCTAGGATACTGTCATTTGTACCTTGATCTTTTATTTTTTCGTAACTGGAAATCCTTTAAATAATTAAACAGATTGTCAATTAATTTGTTTTTCTTTTACGAGGGTGTATCAAATGAAAACCTTAAAAAGTGCTTTAAAGTTTTGTACTGTAACAATTAAGGAAAAATTATACAAACTATTTTTCAATGTAGTTTCCATATCATTCAGTACAAGTGTTCCACTGTTTTGGAATCGCATCATACCATTTAAAGTGGTATTTGCATAGTGGTTAGCATAACTGGCTTCTAAGTCGGGGTCCCGGTTTCAATTCTCGATCAGGTTTGGCATTTTTTCATTTTTCATTTTCATATATCATCATTCTCCACGTCTGCATTAGCAGAAATTGCGAAACAGTCAGATGTAAAACCAAAAAAAAACACGTTTAAAGAATTCTATTTCATATGATAAATTTATACAATAAATTTCACTAACTTATTGTAAAATATAGTACTATAATAATATATACTATGCTATATTATTATAGTAATATAGTAACAAAGGATTGTAGAAGCATAAGTGATCTCAAAAGTAGAATTTCTCAAGCTAGAAAAGCCTTTGAAATGAAAAACAGCTTACTGACTACAAACATTGATACAGATTAGGAAAAATTTCTTAAAAAATTATGTTTGGAGTGTAGCATTATACAGAAGTGAAACGTGGGTGATAGGGCCTGTAGAAAAGAAGAGGATAGAAGCTTTTGAAATGTGGTGTTATAGGAAAATGTTAAAGATTAGGTGGGTGGACAAAATAAGTAATTTAGCGGTTCTTAGGCAAGTGGATGAAAAAAGAAGTATATGGAAGCATCTTACCAAAAAAGGGATAGGCTAGTGGGGCATATCTTAATACATTCAGGTATTGGGCTATCAGTAATGGAGGGTAATATTGAGGGAGTAAATTGTTGAGGGAGGGAAAGATTAGAATATATAAAGCAAATTACAAAAGATGTAGGTATGTAGATATGAAACAAATTGCGCAAGATAGAACAGCTTGGAGAACTGCATCAAACCAGTCGAGAGACTGTTGACAAAAAAGAAAAACTTTTTTGAAGCTGCCTTGATCTTTTTTCTATTTATTACTTGTATGTATTTTAAACTGCTTTCAAAAACAAAATCAAGCCTCTGATAAGGAGAGGTAATAGGTGAATAATTGCCATTCTACGATGAATTTAAATTGGTTTGACATTTTCTTTATCAGAAATCGAATCTCAGATTATTGCAGCGCATGTTGATAGTGGGGTAGCCATCTTGATAATTATTCTGCTACCCTCCTCTTTGTTTTAGAATCACTGCCATTTGTTGGAATGTTTTCAGCTCAAGGAACTACCACGTAACAAATCTTATCATGTAACTGTTCGGAATTTTATTGCACTTTTAAGGTTTTCATTTGATGCACCCTTATAATAAACATGTTTATTTTTCATTTATATTTATTGATGATTTAGTTTAGTCTGTTAATTTTTTTGTATGTACAACTTTGGGGTCTCTACACAACCCCTTGCTTATAATGTGGTGAGATTCTATTTACCTTCAATTTACTTTTAAGAGGGAATCCTACAGCTGCTGCTGCATCCTGCGCCTCAGTCTCCACCTCGGTTTGTTCCACCAGTCCTCCTCCTCCTCCTCCAATCCTCTCTGCCTCATAGCCTCTCTCATCCCTTCTTTCCAAGTTCCTTAGGGTCTGCCTCTTTTCCTCCGTGCTGCTGGCTGGTAGTTCGTTATATATCTTATAACAAGTTCTAAATATATCTATACGTGTTCATACTGTATATCTTCTTTCTTCTGTCCATCTAGTGTTTTGTTTTTGCTCTTCATGGAAGCCCTTAAAGTCCATAATTAGTTGTACGAATTTGGTTCGGTCCTCTAAATTTTCACGCTTTATTCCCGTTTTCTCAGTATCCTTTCTGACTTCCAAAATTTGTATAGGGTCAATTTTAGACCACGTGGGTGGCTTTAGACATATCTGAAAGCTCCATATTAGCTCCATATTAGCTGTAGTCCATATTCTCAGAATTTTTTCCCTGTGTGCTTATCTGTTTTCTTTTTCCACCCTGTATTCTGTTATTGCTCTTCATGTAAGTCCTCCATGTCCGTATTACTTGACTGAATTTAGTTCGGTTCGTTAATTTTCTCGGCTTATTCCGGTTTTCTCAATATCCTTTCTGGTTTATTAAAACAATTTATCAGACGTCTTAGGTCTATTGTTTAGTGTCTTAAAAATTTGTTTTGTCAACCGGTTGTCATCCATTCTGTACAGGTGTTCATAAAATTTTAGTACAGTAAAATCTCTCTATAGCGGAATTGAAGGGACCATGAGGTACCACTGCTATAAAGAGAGTTCCGTTATAGAGAGAGCGAGTAATTATTAACGGTGGGAGGGAAGTTGGAGTACTAATTTTTCTGTACAAAATAACATATATACGTATGTAAATGGTGCATGGAATAAGTTTTTGAAAAACTACTGAATAGATACGTTTATGACAAATGTTTAATACAGTAAATTACTTCAATACAGTGAGATATTTAAATTAATTACATAAAGTGTAGGTTATTAACTTAACAAGAAATTTGGATACAAACTGGTTTTATTAGATGTTGTGTTACTAATATTTAACAATAGAATTTCACTTTTCGTATTGAACTTTTTTCAATAATCATTTATACAGTACATACCGTAATAGATAGCCTAAAATTAATTAGCACTGAAACTCATTTTTCACTGAACAGTAATAAATATAGGATACATACAATTAAAATATCCTAAAACATAGGCTACGCAAACACAAAAAAATACACAGTACAGTATATATTTTTTCGTTATTAAGGAAACAATGATTGTGAAGTACATTTAATTTCGTAAAATAAGTTGTAAATTTTGTTTCGTTTTCAATTCATAAAACATCTCTTCAATCTCATTTTCAATGTTTAAAACTTGTAAATTTTCATTTACATATTGGCAATGACAGTACGTGGAAACAACAATAATAGCGTCTAGTGCCTTTTTACTTGAAGGGGCTCCATTTCTGTTTCCATTTCATCGTCATCTTCACTTTCTTCCTCGTTGTTTTGGCCTAAGACATTTTCGATTACTGCAAAGTGCTAAGTGATGAAGTGACTAATTCATTGTCTGCCCCTACATAGGCGTCTAAATCCATATCCTGAAGATATTGTTTAGCCGCTATAGAGAGATTTTTGTGCCGCTATAACGAGAGCTAAATACATTACCGTAGTATACGAAATGGTCGGGGTCGGCAAATAATGCCGCTAAAGAGAGATTTTCGCTATAGAGAGTTCCGCAATAGAGAGATTTTACTGTATTCTTTTTCTAATCGGTTCCATTAATTGTTCATTTTCCTTGTACAGTTTTTCTCGATCTCTTAACCTAAGTTTTCCGTCTACTA
Source organism: Catonia carolina (assembly GCA_035578175.1). Classification (NCBI taxonomy): domain Eukaryota; kingdom Metazoa; phylum Arthropoda; class Insecta; order Hemiptera; family Achilidae; genus Catonia; species Catonia carolina. Next base: position 11,664,401 of record JAQMRL010000004.1, read on the forward strand.
TCTTCAGACCCATTATCTTATGGAGGATCTTTCTCTCAAATTTCTCTGCTTCTCTTAAACTAGCCTTGTCGTTCTCCTGGTCATTCTAACGCACTTACGTACAACAGTACAATTATATATATTAAAATAATTAGCAAACAATTTTTTTTGTGTATAAAAATAAACTTTTTTTTTCAAAATATACTAGTAATGGTTTTAAAAAAATGCTTTTAGTGTGTGTGTTTATTTTATAATCACTTTTAAATTTTAGTAATAGCTTTTTCTTTTAAATTTATCTTTTTGAAGATATTATTAAATATTTTCGGTTATTTGTTTCATATAAAATTTTCAAGAATTTTTTTGTTTTATGTTTTTTGAATATTTATAAAATATGTGTTTCCTAATTATTACAAATGAAAATCAAATTTCAGTTTAAAGGTTTTTCATTATTACAATAGAAATAATCTTCTAAAAACAAACATTTTTGGCCAATTTTTCCTGTTGGTCTTCATTATATCTTCACTATCGCACTTGTGTTTTATGTGTATCTTATATAAAATTTTGTTTTTCAAAGCTATCTTATGTATGATTTAAAATGAAATTATCTGTTCAAAATTCACTACTCTACCTCCATATTAGACCTAAACAAACTATTATGCTATTAATTTATGTTTTGTACAAACCTAAAATGATCTAACTTCATCTTGTCCTAACAAATTTTACTACTTATCTCCTAATAATTTTTCTCCCACCTCCTCTTTCTGGGTCTTCTCTTTTTTTTTTTCTTTTACCTCTTTTGTAATCCTCCTTCACCTCTTTGTCCTCTATCTCTGTCGCTTTCTCTCGTCATGCCTCATCTATGTCACTGTTTCTCCCATAAATCTCATCCCCTCTTCCTCTTCTTCTTCTTCTTCACTTTCTTCTCCTTTCTGTTCATCCTCCTGTTCTGCCTCTCTTTCTTCTCCTTTGTTTTTACCTTCCTCCTCCTCCTCCTCCTCCTCCTAATCCTCTTCTTCCTTCTTCATTGTCTTCTCTTCCTCATTTTAATCCACCTTCTTCTCTTTTTTGTCTTCTTTCTCTCCCTCTTCCACCTATAATGCTCTCCTCCCTGTCTCTCTTCCTTCTCCATTGCCCTCTCTTCATTCTCATCCCCCTCATCCTCTTACGCTTCCTCTTCTTTCTTCTCCTTTGAATTCACCTTCCTCCTCCTTCGCCTTCACCCCTCCTAATCCTCTCCTCCCTCATTCACTGTCTTCTCTTTCTCTTTCTCATCCTTATCCCTCTCCTCTTTGCCATATTTCTTTTCCTTCCTCCCATCACCCTTTCCTCCTGATCCCCTTCTTCCTCCTTCTCATTCTCTTTTCGTTATCCTTCCATTTATGCTTCTTTCTTAACCAAAATTAATTTCCATTTGGTCCCACATATCCTTAAAACTATCTGACAATGTGTAATACATTTACACCTGAATAGAAGTATATTTTAATTTCTGTTCCTTTTATAAAACTCTACTTGTCTATTTAATATACAAGCTATAGCAACACACCTGACTAATTTAACAGATCTAAAAATCAAAGTGTGATTTTTTTTAAGAGGATCTTTCATATTTATTTTAACAATCTTGAAAAAAGTAAAAATTATTATTTGATCTTGATTTAACTATCCAGGAAACTTCTTGGGTATACTTAATCCAAGATCAAGTAGACCCTACTTAATCCCCTGTGGAAAATCTACAAATAATAATATAATTTTATCAGTGTTTTAACCTTTCAGTATTGTAATGCGTTTAAAAATTGTAAACAATCACGTGAAAAAGTTTTAATATTTTCTCATAGGTGTGGTCCAGGACTCGTTACAAAAAGAGCAGAGGTCTGATTCAAATAATAACAACCATTTAATCGTAGATATTTGAAAAAAAAATTATATTATTAAACAAAAAAGTAATTCTTAAATCCATCAGGAAACTTGTGGAATTACACTCTTCACGCACATAAATTTTTATAGTAATTTATTTGGTGGTGTTGACTGGGAAACATCGTGATGTATTTAAATTTATCGAGTACTAATTGTAATGCTCTTTTGTAATTCTTCACGAGTCGGAGTCGTTTAAAATATAAAAAAGGTAATTGTAATAATTGTTTGTGTTACTTTAAAAGTAAATGATTGTTAACAGAGAACGGAATGATTTGATTGGTTGAATACGTTTATTTAATTGTGTTTGGTGATTGGTTAACTGCGGTTTGTTATGTTTTTTTTTTAGTTTCAATTAAAGCTCCACGCTACTTGTGCGCTTTATTTTTAGTCGTTAATTCTTTTAACAATGGCTTTTCTGCTTATTAATTTATTTTTCTTTTCAGATTTTTAAATTTAGTGGATGTTCTGTATGTGGATGTAAATTCTCAATTGTTGTTGATCGTTGATAATTAATTTACGTAATAAGTACCGTCATTATCCCTAGAACAAATTTTTGCTGTGATAAACTTATAATGTTGTACTTGTATCATCTGATTTATCACAAATTGTTCATAAAATTTTTTTCTGTCAATAAATTTTAACAGGTTGACTGTTCTGGACATATTTTTGTATCTCAGTTCATATTGCCAGAAACGCTATAAGATACATTTCAATTTCATCTTTCATGTCATTTTTCACTTTATCTGGTATTATACGAGGGTTATCCAGAAAATAACCTCCGTTTTGAAATAAAAAGTAAACGAGTGAAGCTACAAAAACTTCATTATATACATAATAAAACTACAGTTTTTCTCTATTTTTCGACATAGTCGCCAAACAGATTCAAGCACTTGTTGTACCTTGGAACAGTCTTTGAAATACCCTCTGCATAAAAATCTGCCGCCTGTAAATGTAGCCAACCATGCACGGCGTTTTGAAGCTCTTCGACATTGGCGAACCGCTGAGATGCAAGCCACCGCTTTATGTTCGGGAACAGGTGAAAGTCACTGGGAGCCAAGTCCAAAACAAGCGTCGTGGCCTTCTGACACATGGTGTTGTGTTTGTGCATGACAACGCTCACTCTCATACAGCTCGAAGAACAAATGAACTTTTGGCCAAGTTTAAATGGGACGTTTTCGATCATCTCCCATACAGCCCGGACTTGGCTCCTAGTGACTTTCACCTGTTCCCGAACATGAAGTGGTGGCTTGCATCTCAGCGGTTCGCCAATGTCGAACCAGGGTCGTGGGGTTGGTTATATTGTTCTTAAATTGAACACATTGCAACGCACGCATGTTTAGGATCAATAAAAATTTGTTGTTTGTTAGTGAATCATATGATCGATCAATAATTGAGAATTTACCATATTTGGTTTTAGACTAAACAATTTATTTGGTATTGAATGGTGTTAATAATGATAATAAGAATCATAATGTAGTATTTTGGTAAATTAAACAGGTATTGATTTTGTATAGGTTAGGTTGTGGTATGGTTGTTTAATTTTTGGGCATGTAACTAAGTTTGGGAAAAATTGTCTACAGCGTTATTTAATGTATGTGTTGTTTTAATCATGTGTTCATACCCTATTTTTTAATATTGTGAAACTGCTTCAAAAAAAAATGAGTGACTTTAAATTAAAAAAGTGATCGGTTCGAGTGGTTATCGGTGTGACTTAACCTAAATTTCAAACTTTCCTTCTTCTTCTATCAATTTCAGCCTACTAAGATCCACGTTAAATAAAGTTTTCCTTTCATGCCTGATATTTTTACTCTTTTTCATTAAAATTTTTTTGTCTCTCTCAAGCTTTTTCATTTTTTTCTATCTTGCTTGTTCCATGTGTATCTATTGGTTATCTTGAAATCTATTTGGTCAATTATGTACTTGATATCTATTGGATGGTTATCTTGACATGTCCTATACTCCCTTTGGAGTCTCCTGGATGCAAGTAGAAAAAAAATTGTTGAGGTTTAGGTTGAAATAAACCGAAAGGCTGGTATAAATCTCTAGAGGCTTTACTTAGTTAAACAAGGAGTGAGGTGGTTTACCATGGCCTTCCTCACTAAGTTGAAAAGTTTGCTTATCAGCATGCCAGGCCCTCTGAAATTCACATATTTTCCACTCTGCTTCATTTCATTCATCACAGGGTCTGGCTGTATAATAAAATTCATTACTTTTGGAGGAGATAACTGTGACTATAATGCTTTTCACCGGTAATGATTTTTTTTTGTTTAACGAACAGTCGGACGTTAACCAGAAAAAAAAACCGGTGATGAACACTGCTATTCCATGTGTTTAGACCAATCGGAAAATTTACCAACGTTGCCAGATTGTACGAATGTATCAGCCTGACAAGCATTACACCCGCATGCACGTAAGAACCTCAGAAGTTCACGCGTATCTTGCATCTCGTACTGAACACATCGATTATAGAGCGCGTTAACATGCAATACTTTATAATATAATCAGCTGGTTGTATGTTTATAGGTTATAATTGTTATTGAAAGACCAAAAAAATGGATGACAAAATATATAACGGGAGCTATGAGAGCAAGTATTGTCAATAGCTATGAAGTGGGTAGGGGGCAATGCATACATTCAGAGCTCATCAACGTTGAAAAATAGTTTAGTGTTTTTTACACCTCTACCTCTTCTGTTCTTAAATGCTTAAGTCATTTAATTGGCTGACTATATGATAAGAAACAGAACTATTTTTTGTAGACCTGGAACTAGCAGATTGAGTGCATATTATTTAACACTCCACCTGCCAGTTATACGGGCAAGTGTATCTATTATGAATTGGGAAAAAATTATTAAGATAATGGTAGATATTACCATGCACTATGGCAGGGGGGGTTCTCAAACTTTTTAGGCCAAGACCCCCCCCCCCACCTGTATCTATTCTAGACGCTCATGCCCCCCTCATGCTGTGTTGTTTAGGTCAACAGTTGAAAGGCTGGTTTGAACATCTAGAGGTTTTACCTAGTAAAATGAGGAGTGAGGTGGTTTACCATTGCCTTTCTCACTGAGTGGAAAAGTACACTTATCAGCATGCCAGGCTCTCTGAAAAGCACATATTTTCCACTCTGTAAATGACAACTTCACTTCATTCACCACAGGGTCTGGCTGTACAATGAAATTTATTACTTTCAGAGAAGATAACTCTGATTAGTGTCTTTTACACCTCTACCTCTTCTGTTCTTAAATGATTCAGTCATTTAATTGACTGACCATGTGATACGAAACAGAACTATTTATTTTAGCCCTGCAACAAACAGATTGAGTGTAAAAAATTTGACACTCCACCTGTCCGTTATGGGCAGCCCCTCATGCAAAGAGTTAGAAATTAAAACCAACAAACCAAATGAATAAGTTTATTTTATTTTACTAAAATTAATCATTACTTCAGTTTTAAAAAACACTTTCTTTATTTCACGTTGCCATTCTGTAAAGACAAATTATTGTATTACATTCTCATAACACTCTGCCGCAGTGGTGTCAAACTCAATTTTGCAGAGGGCCATATATTAAATTTAGAATATGTAGGCGGGCTAGATTCAAATAACAAAAAATGTACTGAATTATTATAACATTTTATTTATTTAATTGTATAGTATATAAGTTAATATATGGTTGTTAAAAATCATATCAAAGTTATAAAAGATGGTAATTATTTTGAGCTCGAGGATCCAGATACCTGACTTCTCTTGTTTTTGACAAGCTCTGTGACACATTGCGATCGCGGGCCGTATTGATACAGCCCGGGGGCCGAATGCGGCCCGCGGGCCGTATGCTTCGGGTCTTTTTCTCTGTACCCATTTTTTCTGTGTTATTAATACAGTTTTTTATTTTTCTAACTTTCTCGCAACCCCCCTATTTATCCTTTGCAACTCCCCTTGGGGGTCGCGCCCCACAGTTTGAGAACCACTGTACTATGGTATTAAATTGTGTATTTTTAAATTATTTTATGAAAGGAACGTTTAATTTAGCTGTCCTGTGGTATAGTGGTCAGCATAGCTGACTTTTACATTAGGATTGTGAGTTCGATCCTGTGTCAAGTTCGGCATGTTTTCATCTATCACCCTTTAACATCTATATCTGTTTGAGCTTCATATTCTCATAACAGTCATTTTTTGATTGCAATTCTTTTTCAAATCACTCAGTTATATTGTGTTAAGAAGACTGAAATATTGTAATTCTTGGGCATGAACACATTGGAATAAATCGCATGAGCTGTTATTAACATTTGTACATACTTTGGTATGAAATTGTACAATTTGGATAATGTTTGAATGAAATGGACGTTTCCATTTTACCCATTTCTGTTAAGTAATAGATAAATTTTTTTATGGAGACTATAAATTGTTAATAATATTTTACGTAATATAAATTTCACTAGGTGACCTTTTCAGCTGCCTTGATCCTTTTAATCGAATTTTACGCGTTTCAGTGGATCCACCTTCAACAGAGGAGGTAAATAAAATATCATGTGAAGCTTTAAAAGTTTTTCTTTCTCTTGCCTATATCAATATATAGGAAGGAAAGTATTGTTTTCATGTTGATTTTAAGAAATCGAGTTTTCACCAGATAGACACGTTTTCAGACTCCCCTAAACCCAAAAAAAACATGTTTTAGCATGTTTTGTCTGTGTGTGTAAACAAAATATCAAGAACGAAACATCGTACAAAGGAACTTAAGTTAGGTACCACTAGAGGACCTGACACGAACATTTTCATCAAAATTGGTCAACTGGAAGTAGTAGTTTATTTGTGTCATTTTCCACTTTTTTGTGATTTTCTCAAAAATGGCTACTACGATTTTTTTAAAAATCGCCTCATTTAGTACATTTTTATGCTCTACAAGATAGGGTAGGCACCATGTCTGCTGAAATTCTTAGTGAGGCTGTTCTTTCGTAAAAAAACATTTTTTTAAGATTGTGGCCTTAATATGCATTTTAAGCGCAAAAGTGTATGCAATAAAGTTATGGACAATTTAAAAACCTATAACTTTTATTTCAAATTTCTTTGTACAGTGCTTAGTTTATCAGTAATTAGTGTTTTTCGTTTTTTTTTCATGAAAATCTGTAAAAAATGGATTTTTGAAAGATTTCGGCCATTGTATTTTCAGCCATTTTACGACAAAAGTTTATATAATAAAATTGATTGGAAATTAAAATATCTACAACTTTTATTTTAAACATTTTTCTCTACAGAGCCTAAAAGCGTGAAAGAGTGATTTTCCATATTATTAAGCCGAACTAAGGTTGGTTTTCATTTTGCATCATTCACTCATGATTAAAATTAAGTTATGTTTTGTGAGGTTAACTTTTTTGTTTATTTCTAATGTTTTATTACTAATGTTAGGTTATATTGTTCATTATTTGCATTGGCAAGAGAAATTTGTGTGTCTCTCACCAGATTTTTTATATAGATCAAGATGCAACAACTTCTGTAGGTTTAAAAATATTTATCTATACAAGGTGTGGCTAATCAATAACGAGATTGATGTTGTAAAAAATTTTATTTTAATTTTATACATAATCTCTTATTGTCACCTTCAATATACACTCCTTCTCTATCCCTACAACGCTCCATGCAAATTTTCCATTGTTGGAAACAGTGCTGGAAGTTATCTTCTGACAGCTCCTTCAGGACACATGCCGCTTTCTCTTTTACAGCTTCCACCGACTCAAATCTTGTCCCTTTTAATTCAGATTTCACCTTAGGGAACAGGTAGAAGTCACATGGTGCAAGATCAGGTGAATAAGGTGGATGTTCTAACACTGAGATGCTGTACTTGGCTAGGAACCTCTTGACAGCAGAATGAGCTGGCACATTGTCTTGGTGGAGAATCCATAATTTGTCCTTCCACATTTTGGAGCATTTTTCCTTACTCTTTGACGTAGTTCAGAAAGTACTTCAAGGTAGTAATATTGATTTTGTTTGACCTTCAGGAACCCAGTGAAGGTACACAATCCCATGGATATAAAAAAAAACAATCATAATTGCTTTAAATTTTGACTTGCTCATTTGAGCTTCTTTGGCTCTCAGTGAAGCTCGGCTCTTCCAGTGCATGGATTAGTGCTTCGTTTCCAGATCATAAGCAAAAAACCACGTTTTATCACATGTTATTATTGTTTCCAAAAAATTTAGGTTATTTTTAATCGCGTACAAGGTGTCAGTACAAACATTTTTGTGAGCTTCATTTCAAACATTTTTGAGCGGCACGTGTCCTGAAGGAGCTGACAGAAGATGACTTCCAGTACTGTTTCCAACAATGGAAAATTCACATGGAGTATTGTAGGGAGAGAGAAGAAGTGTATATTGAAGGTGACAATAAGTAATTATATATAAAATTTTAATTAAATTTTTTACCTCGTCTCGTTTTTTTTAATAGCCACACCTCGTATATTAAAGTTTCACATGATATTTTATTTACTCTGATGATGTTGGATCCACTGAAACACATGAATTAGGTAATTAGGATCAAAGCAGCTGAAAAGGTTGGTGAAATTTATATTAAATAAAATAGAATTGATTTCAAGCTACGGGATGCATTAGAGATTTATTTTTTAAATTGTAATTGACATTGTATCCTATATTTTACCGTAACCTTATAGGATAGTTCTAAATGATACTAATAAATTTATTGTAATTTTTTTTGTTGTTTTTTGGCGAATCATGTTTTATGTAGTATGTATAATGTGTGTACAACAAAACCCTGATAACATTTCCTTCTCAGAAAGATAAGGATTTGTCATGAAATTGATGAATTACTGTTTTTAGTAGGTAATAGACGTTAGGTTTCATTAGAAGTTGATGAAAGATATAAGCCGTTTTCTCCTCCATCAATGTACATCAAAAGAATGTTCTTGTAATTATAGTATGCAATTTTAACGAACCTCCATGTTGATATCTGGTAGGAAGAAAATTAAGTTAATTGCTCCTCAAATTTGTCTCTCATTTGTTTAGTTATCAGCGCAATAATATTATAGGCAAAACTGAAACCAGAAATACTCTGGAATATGCACCCTTGTAACATGAAAAGTCAATAGACTGTTATCATCACAAGAAACTGCCAAAAATATACAACATACAAAAACCACACTAATATAAAATTTAAATATTGAATTCAGAAATGATTAAAATTCATAAATTGGTTAGTAATTATGCCAAAAATCATGAATTCGAATGAATATTTTAGAGTGAATAGAAACATTCAAACTATGTACGAGGGTCATTCGTAAAATAACGTTCCCTAAGCTGTCGAGACAGAATACGATGTGCTGGGAGAAATCTGGCAACACTGTCTTACTCATCAGCTCTCCCTCTTTTTTTCCGCACCACTCCCGCCTCGCTACGTTGATCAGTGTCGGCCTAGCAGCCTTCAAAGATAAAGCTCCCTATCGCAGTTACCGCCAGATGTGAAATTCACGCTCTGATACGTTTTTTAAATGCAAAACAGATTTCATTTATTGACATTCATCGTCAGTTAATCGAAGTTTATGGCGTAAACTGCATATCTGTTTAACATGTTCGGAAATGGTGTAAAGGATTCAGTGAAGGCTGCACGGAAATTCACGATAAAAACCGAAGCGGACGGCCTTCAGTTTCAGATGGAATTGTCAAAAAAGTTGAGACAATATTGCTTAAAGATCGAAGAATCACCATTAACGAACTTGCTTTGCGTATTCCTGAGACTTCTAACACCACAATCCATAAGATTTTAACAGAAAAAATAGGCTATCACAAAGTGTGTGCGCGGTGGGTACCGCAAATGCTCACAGAAAAGCACAAACAGCAACATGTCGTGTGTGCCCAGCAGTTTTTGCAACAATGTGAAGACAACTAGGAAGAATTCTTGGATTCCATTGTTACAGGCAATGAAACATGGGCGTTTCACTTTACCCCCGAAACCAAGCAGCAATCACGTGAATGGAGTCACTCAACTTCGCCTAAGCCGAAGAAGTTCAAGCAAACGCAGTCTGCTGGGAAAGTCAGGGCAACCGTCTTTTGGGACAGGAAGGGCCTGCTTTTGATCGACTTTTTGCCTCATGGAACAACAGTAAACTCTTGACAGATATTGCGACACATTAAGAAAACTGAGATGCGCGATGAAGAACCGCCGGAGAGGAAGATTGTCCAGTGGTGTGAGACTTCTCCATGACAACGCTCGACCTTATGTCTCACATCAAACTCAAGAACTGCTGACAGATTTTGGCTGGACTGTTGTGCCCCAACCCCTACAGCCCGAACCTAGCCCCAAGTGATTATCACTTTATTCCCAAAATTAAAGGAACACTTGGGAGGCCTACGCTTCAGTACCAATGATGAAGTCAAGGAAGAGGTTACTCGATTCTTTAAAGGATTGGCAGCAGAATTCTACAACATGGTGATAGAAAAGTTGGAGCATCGTCTACAAAAGTGTTTGGACAGAAACGGCGATTATGTAGAAAAATAGCATAAGTTTTAATTTAAATTGATGTATAACATTAAAATAAAAAATATAGCTGTCTATTTTTGAAAATCATGGGAAACTTATTTTACGAATGACCCTCGTAGAAGTGACAAACAGATAAAAAAATAAATAAAATATTTTAATGATATGGTATATGAAAATAAAAAATTTAAATATGTAAAAATTAATACATTGTTATAAATATGTATACGAGGCATAATTTTAAAGTAAGGGCCTGCTTGATCATTTAAAAAAATAAGGTCGTGAGAAAAGGGTTTTATTGACAGTATTAGTTTACTACATTTCTATCTTACTTTTCATTAAAAACACTTAAAAACACTTTTTGTAATGCTGCACCAGCATCTTTAAATCCTCTGCATTGAAGTTTTTCACCTGGGAATTGCACTAGTTGACAACAGCAGTTTTGAGTTCATTGTCATTTTTAAACCGTTGTTTACCAAGCCACTTTTTCAAATGTGAGAAGAAGAAATAGTTGCTGGGCGCAAGGTCGGGACTGTACGGAGTGTGTTCAAAAAGTTCCCAATGAAAATTTTAAATCTTGTTGGTTATGGCAGTTGTGTGAGGATGCGCAATGTCATGAAAGAGGATTACGCCGGACAGTTTCCGGCAAAATTGACTTTGGGTCGCATGTCTCAGTTTGGTAAGCGTTTCGCAGTACGCATCAGCTGTAACTGTTGACCCATGTTCCATGAAACCAACCAAAATGACCCCCTTTTCATCCCAAAAAAAATCATTTTTTGACTCAATTAAGATTGCTTAAACTTTTTCAGTTTGGTTGAATTTGAACAAGCTTTGTTGTGTTCGGTTAAAACATGAATTTCTGTTTCTAGACTGCTCTAAAGTTCAGCCGTTGTTAGTTTGCTCCTACTGTCAATAAACCAAAGCCAGCTACTACAGGGTGCACGCTAGAGTCTGCGACTTTATGGATGTCGTATTCCTATTAAGTTAAATATGTTTTAAATTATAAGTACTTAAAACATCAGTCATGATATGATGTAGGCCTAACAATTTCATTTATAAAAATACTTTTAAAAGTATTTCGTATTTAATAACTTTTAAAAGTATTTTGTTGTTATTTTTTAATCAGCGTGTACTCATTCTTATATAATGCACATGCTCAGTGATGTCATTATTTGTTTACATTTGGAGCAAACTAAGAAAGGCTGGACTTTATACAAGTACTGATGCAAAAGTACCTGATAATTTTATTATGTATTTACAATACAGAAGTATAACTGAGCAAAGAAAGATTATTATTATTACTTCACTTGGTTCAAAAGTGATAAATTAACAGGTAACACATAATCAAAAGTGCCAAATCAATATGTTCCACATAATCAAAATTGGAAAAAAATTGACAGGTGACATAATCAAAAGTGCCAAATCAATATGTTCCACATAGTCAAAATTGGAAAAAAGTTGACAGGTAACATAATAAAAAGTGCCAAATCAATATGTTCCACATAATCAAAATTGGAAAATTGACAGGTGACATAATCAACAATGATCAATTAACGGGTGATCTATTAACAGGGTTCTGTTGTAATAATTTATATGTTGAAATGCACTTAATTAATGTTCTGTTTTACAGCACCAATATCCTTGTATGTACAATTAAATGGTGGCACTTTATATTATAATATGCATGTATCACTAATCACCTCTAATCACTTTAATGTATGCACCTTTCTACTTTTTAAAATGATCACTCTTATATAATACACCTTTTAGAAATTAAATGTCTGTATTGAAATGTTCTTTTAAAATAAGAAATTGGGGTTTGGAATTTGTTTTCTTCATTTGTTTATTAATATTATGTTCTTTTCAGATCTTGTTATATTCTTCTGAACCATTTTTACAACTTTTCCAATTGAGTTATTTGAATTTTTTTAAATAAATGAATTAAAAAGTATGTGAATTTTAATGATTGCCTACTTATCCTGAAAATTAGGTTGTTTTAACTTACTTTTACCTGAAGCATGAATCTTTTCTCAATGTGCTGTCCCAATTCTTCTTCTTTTCTGTTATTGTTTCAGCATACTTAGAACCATGTTAAATGATTTTGTCTTTTTAATTTTTTCCCTAAACTATTTTTGCTTTCTTCTGATCATTTTTTCTTGTCAGTGATGGTTTTTTTTACTGGTGGCATGCTTAAAATTCTTTATGGTATTTTCTGAATTCACTTCTCACCTTTATTCTATCTGACATCTTTATTTCTTTTTTAGACCATGGTCTTTTTGTTTGTATAACATTTATGTTAACAGAAATTTGAAAAATTGAAAATAGTTTCAGACAAAACTGTTGGTTTTTTATGAGCATTTTGTTTCTTTAAATATAGTCAGTTGAGTCACGAGTTTGCCCGTATTTGCAACGAGGGGTAAAGGGGGAAAAGCATCAGTGCACATGCGCGACTGCTTTAATTTCAGTACAACAAACGTAACAACTTATACTATACCCAGAGCATAGCCTATACAGTATATCGCGGAACCTTTTGTAGGTTAACGGTACGAATATAACTGTTTGTTACCGTAAACAGGAATGTTAGTTTCTCGAAAATGTGGGCAGACTATTCACAGTGCTGAACGACGTCTAATACGCAGTTTAATAAAATGCTGTGAAGTTGAAACTAAACAAAAATACCTTTCACTGCCTCTTAACAAAAGCCATGAGCAAGTGGCTAACTACTGTGATGTTTCTCTTCCCACAATTCGAAAAATAAAGAAGGAAATTAAAGACATGAAGAAGCTATTCTTCAACAGTTTTGTTGACACCTGGTAAAAATAGGAAACGGTTAGGTAGATACTAGTGAGACTGATAGTGAAGACGCTGGTGACAGCGATAGTAATGAAGGTGATTCATTCATAATTACAGTAAATCAAACATTTCTAGTCATGTAATTAAGCTATAGGTAATATTACAGGTCATATTTATTTCTTATAATGTTTATGAAGATAATTTTCTCGGATTAAACCACAGCTTACAAAATGTATCTAGAAACTGCATGGTAGTAAAATGTACGAGTAGTGTCTCACTGTTGAGGTTGGCAGCACTGTCATATTTACACCTCCCTTTTTCACAGCCCATCCGTACGCAAAAGGCAATCTCGTGACTTCAGAATTTTTTGTATAGGCCAATTTTAGACCATACGAAGTGACTTTAGACATTTATCAAAGCTGTTTTTACTCCCTACATTCTTAATATTCTTTCACTTTAGGGTTTTCTCCTTTCTTCCATTCACCCAGTGTTGTTTTTGCTCTTCATGGAAGCACCTAAAATTAGTGATCAGTTATCTGAATTTGGTTTGATCCATTATGTTTTCGCAGTTTATTTTGGTTTTCTCAGTATCTTTTGACTTCTTTGAACCATTTTATCTGACACCTTAGGTCTATTGTTTAGTGTCTTAAAAATGTGCTTTGTCAACTGTTTGTCATCCATTCTATACAGGTGTCTAGAGAATGTTTAGTTTGTTGTTTTCTAATCATTTTCATTAATCATTCATTTTTCTTGTACGTTTCCTCTTGTCCTCGTAACCTATATTGTACATCTGCTGTTGTTCGCTTCTTTTTCACTGGTCTTCGATTGTATTATCTCCCCGAAGTACTTTAAGCCATCAACTTTTCAAATTTTTCCATATTGTGTTTTTAAGTGACATGGTTTGATGTTTGTTGTGTATTTAGTTTCTTCAGAGGAAATTTGTAATCCTATTTTTTTGCTTGTTCTTTTAACTCATTGATTTGTTCTATTGCTGTTTCCATGTTCCTATAACCGATCGCTAGGTCACTTGTGAAAGCAAGACAGTTTATCTATGCGTCGTTCATTAATTTTTCAATGTATACTTGGTGTAACAATTCTTTCTTGGCAAGTTCCATTTCCCATTCCCGAAAAACTTTCTCCAACACAATTAAAAAGAATAGGTGACAGTCCATCACCTTGTCTTATGCCAGTTTTAATTTCAAACTGTACAAAGACTCTTATAGAAATTTTATTTAAGAATCTGCCTTGTTATAAAATCACAAAAAATTTATGATAATTAAAATTAGTTTACCCTGTATTTCAGATTTATTAGATTTACCTCTACAAGTAAAACTAACCTTTGTATTTTTTGTAATTATTGTATTCATTTAAGTTTTACAAAAAATACAAGTACAGTAACCTCTCTTTGGTCCGTCACTTTCAGAACTCGGGTGATACCAGATTACAGATTTTTCCAGATTACCAAAAGTGAGTAATTCTGCTGAGGATAATTGGGATAAATCAGGCAATTTAAGAACATGATCAGTCAGCCAAGTGTAGTTACTGTATTTACAATTATGTGGATTCTTATTATACATGGAGTTTTGTAAATGCCAAGTCAGACCTCAAACGTTTTTAGCATTCACAAAACAGAACACTGAATTTGTTGCGAAATTAATTAATTATTATTGGGGTTTAGAACACAGTAAAGTAGGTTTGAACAAAAAATTAATTAAAACTTTGAAAAAGTAAACATTGCAAGATGAGACATACTACAACAACATGGAATTTATAAAATAGTAAAGAATTAAAATTAAAAAATATTAAATTACCCCCTTTTTTTATCTGAGGCAGCGAGAAAAATTTCTGTTCACTCCCTCTCGATGGGGGGAAGTAGTGTTGGTTTCAATTGAGGCGTCCTTGTCCAGTCTCAAGGAAATCGCAACCGTCTAACCAACCGAAAACCCACCCCCTGGCCACTTGATCTGATATCAGCAAACAACCCTCCACCTCCCTTGGAACTGTTTATATAATACTACAAGGGAAATAGGTTAAAATTACGCACTGTCAGTGGGGTGTGGAAGGGAACCGTAGCTTAATTCCCGCCTCGTTGTCACTAACCAAAACTCACTCTCTCACTTCCATTCATCTCTTTCATCTTACATTAAATTAATCTTAATATTAAATTACCCTTACATTACTTTATGTGTCAAATGAATAATAAAATATTTTTGGTTTTTATAGTTATTGACATAGGTTAGGCCTAACCTACCTTACTTAAAATATTCTGTGATGTCCTTTGCCTTTGTGATTCCAATTTTTCTTTAAAAAATCATTACAAATTATAGATAAATTTAAAAGTTTTGCAGAATTGTTAGCTTTGTTTGATTCGGCAAAGTTTATGAATGCATTAAGGGCAAATTTGAATGCGATTCAGAACTATGTAGTTTGTTAGTTAGTGAAACTGGAACTCACCCAATTTTGTTTGTTTTTTATAACATGCTGATTTTCTGTTTAAGGTAAGACATATTACTGTATTATTCCGAAAACAAGCCGCACCCGAATTTAAGCCGCATTGGAAAAATTACGATCAAAACTAGGAAAAAAAATTTAAAGTACAGTACCTGCATGTTTTTGAAAATGTTTTATTTTATAAGAAAAAAATTACCGTACTAACAAATACACTTACTACTTAATTAGTTAGCATTTAGAAGTTTTTGTTTATTTTTTGTTCAATGCCAAACACAAGTTCATCTACACTATAGGTATTTTCTTCTGGCTTCTTTGATGGATGTCTTTTCCACGTAGTTAATTACGATTAATTTGAAATTAGTATCGTTAGTCCTGCGCTAATTTTTGGGCATTTTTACTGACGAAGTACCCTTAACCTACATATTATTACTCATGGCGATATTATATAAAATACAAAAAAAAACAACAGAAAACAAATGATTGGATAAAAAACCAAAATGAAATATAAGAAAACTACTACCAAACTTTATAGTGTAACACCAAACTGATAAAAATAACTGTAGACGCACTGCGTAAGAAGTGTGCCTCGTATAAGGAGTGCGTGTGTCTCGCTGTTCATACCCACTTAGCCTATGCTCAATAAGAAACCATTTATACAGGGTGATTCATGAAGTTCTCCCCCCACTTCTACAGCACATTGTACTAGTAAAAATAATGAAAAAATGTTATATAAACATAGGTCCGAAAACGCTTCGTTAGCGAGTTACAGCTAGCGAAAGTTTCGCCTGGATTTCAGTTCACCAGGTGAAATGAGGTCTTCCTGGAATTGTGGTAAGGTAGATTAAGGGGCAAATTCAATCATTTCTTATGGTTTTTGATCTGATAAATTGAATAAAACAGGTCCCAGATCTGTAAGTTAAATAGTTTTTAAGAAAACCAGTGTTAAATGCAAAAAATGGAGTGAAAAACTTATTTTTTCATCTTTGGGCAAGGATAACTGTGTTATTTCACCAAGAAACAGTTAAAATTTTTCAATAAAACATGTAGAAAATTTTATTCTGAACAAACCGGTGTAAATTAAGTACACAGAAAGCGAATAGATGTTTGATTAAATGAGTTTTTATTCATAAGAGTACAAAGTAAAATTAACCGGAAAAACTAAAATGAAAAAATGTGTTTTTTTCACTCCATTTTTTGCATTTGACACTGGTTTTCTCAAAAACTATTCGCTTTCTGTGTACTTTATTTACACCGGTTTGTTCAGAATAAAATTTTCTACATTTTTTATTGAAAATTTTTAACTGTTTCTTGGTGAAATAACAAAGTTATTCTTGCCCAAAGATGAAAAAATGTGATTTTCACTCCATTTTTTGCATTTGACACTGGTTTTCTCAAAAACTATTTAACTTACAGTTCTGGGACCTGTTTTATTCAATTTATCAGATCAAAAACCATAAGAAATGATTGAATTCGCCCCTTAATCTACCTTACCACAATTCCAGGAAGACCTCATTTCACCTGGTGAACTGAAATCCAGGCGAAACTTTCGCTAGCTGTAACTCGCTAACGAAGCGTTTTCGGACCTATGTTTATATAACATTTTTTCATTATTTTTACTAGTACAATGTGCTGTAGAAGTGGGGGGAGAACTTCATGAATCACCCTGTATTATTAAAGCGCGAATGCAAGCCGCAGGTCAAATTATGGAACCGTTTTTTGGGAAGAAACTGCGGCTTGTATTCGGAACAATACGGTACTTCAAAATATGTTGGAATATTTATTGTTAGATCTGAACCTGAGGTGTGCTGGACTAGAGAGGGGTTACTGTAATATGATAACGAATATGTATCGCATGAATGTTTTGACATGATAAAAAATGTGCATTTTGTATTATAGGGTGTGTTATGTACGTGTTTATATGTATTGTTAATTATTAACTTTTCAATTAGCGGTAAACTGTTTTATAAATACAGTTGGACCTCTATTTATCGAACTTCTATATATCGAAATTCTCTATATATCGAAGTATTTCCTGAGTCCCGTGAAATTTTAAATGAAAAATACTTCTGTATATCGAAAACAAATTCTATATATCGAATTTAATTTTAGTGTAATATAAATAGAACTCCATATAGCCCTCTCATGACACACTAGTCAATCCGAAACATTGAGAGAGAGAGTGGGAGAGGAAGAGAGGGAGAGGGAGATAGTGGGAAAGAGAGAGAGAGAGAGAGAGAGAGAGAGAGAGAGAGAGCAACGTGACAATACAGAACGTCAGTACGTTGACCACTGTGGTCCACGTACAAGGGTAGTGTGATATACTATACTATGTGTTTATACTATGTACTATAAAAAATATGTAAATACGAAGAAGTTTTCAAATGGGTACCTAAAACTGTTACAAGATGAAAATATGCCTAAGCAAAGGAGAAAAGTTTTTCTTTCTGTGGAGAATTGCCCTGCACACCCGTGTTCACAATAAAACAAACTTTATTGTAAATAAATACTGTTTTAAGGTAATTAATATGGTTACGGTCGAGTAATCTCACTTTATATAAGTAGCAGTGATAATGAAAAAAAAAACAGCGTTTCTCCTTATCGAAGTTTCTATATATCGAATTTTTTATGAGGAACGTACAATTTCGATATATGGAGGTCCGACTGTATATATATATATATATAATATATATAATGTTGATTTTTTCTTTGAAATTTGTAGGTCAGCTAGACGAACGACGTCATTTCCTTTAACAGAACAATGTTCACCGTCTCCAACGTCAAATGAACGTCGCGATAAATGTGATAAACTATGACGATGGTCGCTATTATGTGTTGATAAACAAATACATGAAGAGAATTAGTTATCGTTAATCATTATTAAAAATAGCTTATCATTTATGCGTAATATTACGTAATTATGTAATGCTATTAATTAGATTGTAAATATTTTTATTATTTTGATATTATTTCTATTACTATGATATTTATTTAACTAGTCTTTAATTTTATTTGTTAATTTTTATTTGTGAAATGTTTTGACTGTTACCGTATTCCAGGGGTTCTCAATCTTTAATCATATCAAAAATTTACAAAGTGATATGTTATTAGAATATCATTCAAAAATAAATCTTTATAATGCATCCTCCAGTTTGAAATTAATTCTATTTTATATAAGGAATTTATATAATAAATTTCATTAACCTTCCTTTTTAACTGCGTCAACTTTTATTTTCACTTACACGTGTTTTGGTGGATCCAACATCATCTGAGTAAATAACATATAATTGTAACTAAAAACTTTTTTTATTAAAGAAGATGGTACATCTGAAGATGATACATCTTCTGTAGATTTTTATTAAAAAAAGTTTTTAGTTTCAATTATATGTTATTTACTCTGATGATGGTGGATCCACCGAAACACGTGTAAGTGAAAATAAAAGTTGACGCAGTTAAAAAGGAAGGTTAGTGAAATTTATTATATAAATTCATTATATAAAATAGAATAGAATATCATTGGAGATAAATAAATCTAGAAACAACCTGTAATGCAATTTATCAAAATCGGTAAAAAATGGAATTTTTTTAAGATTGCAGCCTTAGGATGCATTATGAAAAAAGTGTATGAAATTTAAGTGATAGGAAATTTAAAAACCTACCACTTGTATTTCAACCATTTTTCTGTATAGGGCCTAGTTTAGAGACTATTATTGATGTTCTGTATTTTTAAGTTCTACAGAGGTCAATTTTCATTTTGTGTTGTTCACTCATGATTAAAACTTTGTTTAGCCTACTCTTGATTAAATATCGGTTATATTATTCATTATCTACATTAGCAAGAGGTAGTCATGTGAGTGTTTTACACTAGATTTTTTTCATATATTTATTATTATACTATTAACCATGAAATTGTGAGCTTCCTAGTTAACCAAGCAGTTTTGTACCGTCACCCGTCCTGCCTTTTAAAATAGATCCGCTAGATAGCGTTAGGTGTTATTTTAAAAGGATGGCCGCTTTTTTATTTGCTTTACTGAAACACTTTATATTTTTGTAATAGTCCAAACACACTTTTTGGTTTTATTATTGTCTGAAGCATAGGATAATATTGCTTATTTACGAGAATATCTAAATAAATATTTAGTAGTTTAAATTAAAAAGAGATTCATGGTTTTTTACAACATTTTTCAATATACTCTTTGTAATTTTATTTTCTTCATATCTAAACTTATACGAGGGCTGTTCAAAAAGTATCGGACTATTGTTAATTAAAAGTGCATTTATTGAACTAGAGCTACAAACTTTTAATCCCCTTCAAAGTAGTCTCCTTGGTGATGGACACACTTCTCCCAGTGCTTCTACCACTGTTCAAAACATTTCTGGAAGGCAACTTTTGGAATGCTGTTAAGCTCGGCCATCATATTCAGTTTAACGTCTTCTCTTTCTTGAAATCGAGTTCCTTTCATTAGGAAGCGAAAATAATTTTTTGATGAAAAATGAGCTTGTTAGAGTGTAGTGAACGAAACTGGCCGGCAGAGTGCCCTACCGTACCGCGTATTGTCACTATTGCACTTGAACACCGTGCACTGATTAAAATGAGTTGAGGGGAACGCCGGACGCAACACATTCTCTCTCTTTCTCGCTACCCTCCCTACATGCCGCCGTAATTGGCAAACAGTATACAATTTGACAAATAACATTTCAGCTCTGCAATTATCACTTTTCCATCCCTAACAATTTTGGTAACCAAAATTGAAAAATTAGTTTTGAGATACGTCTGGATATCACTGGTCCAAATGTGACAAGTTGTATTGCATCTAGAAAGGAACACCCCAAAAATATTGAAATTTGTAAAAATGGATTTATTGACGAAGGATTTTTTTTTCATTAATTAAGTATTTTACAAAAAAATATTCACAACTTTTTAAAAGATCATTTTATTCTTAACAGCATAGTTGTAAATTTAAATTTTACCTACATTAATGATTAAGGGAGCACATACCCTGAAAGTTGAGAACCCCTGCCTTGGTAAATATTATATATGTATTGAAAGAATGGGATGTATTCTAAAGTAAAAAATCAAATATCAGTGCAGAACAGATTATATTCACTTCAAATTTTTGGTGTATAAAAATAATGGCAAAGAGAATGTTTCTTACACATTTTACATTTGCCATTCTATAAACTGCGCTGTACAAAAACTTACTCTTTACTAAATAAATTTATAAATACTCTAAATACTAAAAAATAGTATTTGTAATTAAGTTTTAGAAATTATATTTTCAATGGTTAAGATGTTAAGTCGTTAAGAAGTTTTTCTGTAATTTCCAAAAAATAAATTTTAATGGTTACAAAAATATGAAATAAATTACTATGTACTTGAGATTGGGTGTGTTTAAAAGTAAACTAATATGTTACTACTATTAATCAGTGTTTCCCAAATTTGTCAAGGGGCCATTTAATTTGGATTTATAAATTATTTTTGTAAAATTATTACAAGGGTAAATCAAATATAAATGTTATTTTATTTTTTTTTTTAAATTATTCATTGAAAAATAAAAGGTAAATATAATTTTTTTTCTACAGAGTTTTCTGCTTTAAAAATACATTTTTCCCGGCGAAAAAAAAGGTTTTTATCCTTGCATTGTAGAATGAAGTTGGTTGCATCAGGAGTTAATTGCACACCAATCCTTCCACGCCCTTATTATCTTCAAATCATTGCCCTTTTTCTTCTTCGATTGCTTGTTTAAGGGGGTCACGTATCCCTATACTTCACAATGTTAACGTTTGTACCTTTTTCTCAGAAACTACATAAGGTAGACACTTAATTTTTTTTTATCTTTTAGATCATTCTTTTCTGCACATTTTGAGCGGAAAAAATGTTAAAATTGATAAAGTTAAAATTTTTTACAATTTTTTTTCGAAAAGACCCTTTGGTGATAATTTAAAAATTTAATTTTTACAAATTTAAATTGTTAAATGCTCAGAATAGGCAGAAATAATGGATCTTTCAAACAAAAAAAATTCACTCAAATATCTTTAATAGGTCCTGAGAAAAAGGTACAAATGTGGTAAAAAACCTAATTTTCGGAAACACTCATTTTAATAAATAAACACGATCCTAGTAACACACTTTTGTTCGTAAATATTTACACTAAAACAACTGTAATAAAACGGCAAAATAACACATGTGCTATGTTACTACGGTACGACCAACCTTAGATTTCAAATTAAAATAGTATTAGAACAAAACTAATGGTAAAATAAATATATAAAATAAATGTAAATATATTTTTTTTGTTTTAGTGTGAGTAGTTGCACCAGCTGTAGAGGTTAATGAAAAAAATATTTATAATTATCGTAGAAATATAATATTTACACCATTTTTTAGCGGAAATTTTAAACTACAATATGCAACAAAAAATCATAATATTTCCAATTTTTCGATACGTGACCCCTTTAAGCGGCACAAATAAATGAAAATCACAGGGCGCTAGGTCACAGGGTGTAGGGAGGATAATCAAGTTGAGTCCAGTGGATTTCTTCCAATTTTAAGACAGTTAAAGTGTCTCAAATTCTGATCTGCGGTAAAAAGATGAGGGACCCATCTGGTACATAAGTAATGGAACTTTAGGTCATTTGTAATGATCGCTTGACAGCTCCCATGACATTCCAAAGTGTTCTGCAAATTCAGATACACTCACTCATTTATCGTCTTTGAGATTCTTTTGAACCAGATTTTCCACTCGTTCTTGTCCATCTTTGAGCTCTTTATGCCAGGCAAACACATGAGGTCTTGACAGTATTTGGTTCTCAAACTCGGCAGTCAATCTCTAAAAAATTTCTATTGAACTCCTTCACAAGCAAGAAATTTTAAAATTATGCGTTGCACAGTGGAGGGGTGCACCTGGAGCTCCGATGCTGTGAGCACTACTGATCCATTGATTGGCAGTGTGGAATCGCAGACTCTTCGTACTACTAATGCCCCCAACCAAGCATACTAGAAACACGGGCCCAGTCCTACCAACTGTAAAAGTTTAGAAACAAAAATCCCATTTATATTTTTGATTTACCCTTGAAAAAACTAACTTTAATTTTTAATTGTTTTGAGTAGCAATTTTTTTTTTTTAACTTTTGAGACCCATAGGATCACTTCAGCCCAAATTCAGGTTTGTTCCAGGGTTGGGTTTCTTTAAGAAGCACGCCCTCTTGAGACCGCCTTCCTTTCGTTTGGCCCACACTTTCTTAAGATGCTCCAATCTTTGTCTCCGGTCTTCATCGGTAAACAATCTGTTGTATACTCTCCTGGGTTTTGGTGCAAATGTTATCATGTTAGCCTTGACCAGTTGGTCGTACTCTGTTGATTTCGTTAGTAGGTCCTGTTTAGTGATCTTAAGTTCCTCCATATCTTGCTGTACATTTTTCACCCACTTAGGTCTCGACACCTTATCCCAAAAATGGCTGATCAACCGGTTCACAAGTCTGGAGTTTTCTGTTCTGAGTAGGTGTCCTAGGAATGATATTCTTTTCCTTCTGAAGTTGTTTGTTAGTGAGGTGATTAGCTTGTAGCAATTTATTACGAAAAAATTATAACCACCTGAATTAAAATAAATATTAAATACTACAGTAACGAATAAATGAATCGTAAAAAATTTCAACGTTATGATCAGAAGCAGACATCTTCAACTCATATGCAATCATTTTTTAATCTGGTCAGATAATAACATTTAATCAGCTAAAATATTTATAATCACAAGTTCATGAATCTATAAAGATAATTTCCTGTTTTTAAAATAAAATTTAACAAAAATCTGTGTTTTATTTTTTATCAATGATTATCATTTATCGATATACCACCATCTACATAACAAAAATTATTACACATTTCAAGGACAAAACAACCTTAATTTATTTATTTATCGATTTTTAAATAAATCCAAATGATGGTCCTTGACTTAATTTTTGACATTGTATAGTAACCCCGCTAGTAAAAAAATTTGGGAAATACTGCTCTTCTAAATTATAGTTTAATTATGTAATGAATAAGTTACACAATGTAATATATAAACTATATAAAATTAGTTTATCTATGTTTAAAATAGTTATTAAATAATGCTCCTATATATAAATAGGTTTCCTATTGTCAAATTGATTATCTATGTATGAATAATTATTTTAATTCGGAAGATTTTTGATGTATGGTATGTATGTAACAAATAAAAAGACGCTGATTTTTTTAAATTTTTTTTAAATGTTTTACTTTTAAAATATAAATTGTGTAGTATTTATCTGTTTAAATGTGGTTTTTATAGGTTAAGTTTATTATTATTATTATTATTATAAAATATAGTGAATAAATAAATGTTTGTAAGTTATTATGTATTGTATGTATATTGTAAATTTTAAGTGTTGTTAGAAGGCCTACAATTTCTTAAATTAATTCTATTTTATGTAAAAATAAATAATCTGTGTAAAATATTTTTAGTATTATTGGAAATAAAATATTATTGCATATTTTGTAAAGGTATTTTTAAATCTACAAAATGTAAAATTATTTATGTAAAAGTATATTTGTATTAAAGTGTATTTTGTATTTATTTGAATATAAGAAGAGAGTTTTTACAAAAGATTCAAAGGCATCTGTAGTTCATTGGTTGGAATGTTATATGGCAAAACAAAAGGTCCTGAGTTCTACTCCCCTAGTAGGGTCTGGAAATTTTGTATTCATTTTTAAAGCCCTGGGATACTAGTGTGTATAGAACTATGGTATTATTTTTCAATTTAAAAAAACTTGAAGGCGTGACTTGCTCTTTTTGTTCTATTTTCGTCTTTCCCACTCCTGTGAATTGATACTATTCTCCTGCTGTTGATTTAGCTGTTAATCATTGCTGATACTGCTCCAACTATCACAGAAGCAGTTCAAGGAGGAACTCTTCCTCAGTTTGCATGCGCTTAGGAAATTTTTTCTATGTTTTTCTGTTATAGTTACAAAGTTGTGGCTTAACAGTATCATGTTCGTTGTAACATAGATATTTGGAGAAATCAATAAGAACAAACAAAAAACCGAATTAAGCATAAAACATTTTGCAATAAAGGCACGCTTAATGAATGATAAACCTGTTAGATATCTATAACATGAAGAAGGTTGAAACAGGAATGGGCGCGACATGAGAGAGGGGAGGGGAGAGAGATCAGGAAAGACAAGGATGGAACAAATAATTAGCACGAAGAGTGATCATTCCCGAACTGTAGTAAACAGACCAACAAAAAGAGAACAGATCAGACACAACCAAAGGTTCTGAGTTATCAAATAGAGCGAATGCAGAACTTTTAAAAAAATCACACGCCTACAAAATCGAACACAATCTGTCCGCTCAATTCTTGTCATTTAAATACCTCCTGAAGATCTTTTAATCCACACCTTCATCTGTTTTGCACTTAAAAAATAATAATAAAACAAATAAATATCATTCTTGAAGGATCTTCTGGGTTTAAATTTTTTTATACATCCCTGCAGGACTCCATTTTACCACTTGGGTTATTGGAGATTTTTTTTAACACATCCATACAAAAATTCTATTTATAATTATTATGATTTATAATACACTAAAAAGTTTTTTTTTAAATTCCTGGCTAGAGCTAACAAAAAAATACGTTCAATGTATCAGATAGTAGTGGTTTTATAAATGTTCATCCCGGCTCCCAGAGGCGTTGCGCACCTATGCTAGACATGTTGCGGTGTTTAATAAAATTTATATTTGATTAAGTTAATTAATCTTAGTCGATTCTTCGATTTAATCTTAGTTATTATTGATTTTCTCTGTTTGTTTTGAACTGAATATGTAAATTCCAAAATATTATAAAACTACTGAAGTGTATATGATTTTAGGTTTCATAAAGCAACAACTCATTGACAAGTATTTAATGCTCGATATGATGAGGTGTGCGCTAGTTTACTTAAATTTATCCTTATACTTCAAGTTGGATGCCATGTACCTAAGGAGCCGCGGGTCATTGTGTTTAAGTTAAGGGAGCCGTAGACCCAAAATATTTGACAGCCACTGAGTTATTGGATCAATCTAAATACGTATTAAAGAATGATTGGTAACATTCCCAAGGTGTAATAATAATTTGAATACGACACCATAAAACGTTAAAAGTGTCATCTGGTACCAATATCTAAAATAAAAAAAATTTAAAGTATAGTTACTTGAGTCACAAGTTTGCCCTTGTTTGCAATGAGGGGTAAAAGGGGAAAAGAATCAATGCGCAAGCGCAACTGCTTTAATTTCAATACGTCAAACATAACAACTTATACTATATCCTGAGCATATACGCGGAACCTTTTCTAGGTTAACTTAACGAGTATAACTGTTTGTTACCGTAAACACAAATGTCGGTTTCTTGAAAATGTGGTCAAACTATTCACAGTGCTGAACGCAGTGTAATAAAATGTGAAGTTAAAGCTAAACAAAAATGGCTATCTGTGCCTCTTAACAAAAGCCGTGAGCGAGCGAGTAACTACTGTGATGTTTCTCTTTCCACAATTCGAAAAGGAAATTAAGGACGTGAAGAAGCTATTCTTTAACAGTTTTGTTGACACCTGGTAAAAAAAGAAAATGGTTTGGTAGATACTAGAAAAAATGATAATGAAAACGCCGATGACAGCAATAGTAAAGAAGGCGGTTCATTCATAATTACAGTAAATCAAACATTTCTAGTCGTGTAATTAAGCTATAGGCAATATTACAGGTTATATTTATTTCTTATAAGGTTTATGAAGAAAACATTTTCTTGAAATAAACCACACCTTACAAAATGTATCTAGAAACTGCGCGGTAGTGAAATGTACGAGTAGTGTCTCACTCTTGAGGTTGGCAGCACTGCAAATATTTCACTTCCCTTCCTCACAGCCCATACATATGCAAAAGGCAATCTCATGACTTCAGTATCTATACATGAAATATTAAGACAAAATCATCTTATATTTGAATAAATACAATAATAACGAAAATGATGCAGTTAAATTTTATAGGTATAATAATATAATGAAAAAAAATCATAGTTAAATTTTAAAATATCAAATTTTTATTTTTAATATATTTATTATTATTATTATTATTGTTAAAAATATGCCACCAAAAAAATGTAAACAATTTTTTACCGCAGCTGGTTTTGTGGTTTAAAATAAAATGTTAAATTTGTTGTTTTTCTCTGAAATCTTGAAAGATCTGAGAGTACACTATCTGTAAAAATAATAAAAATTTATTTGTTTTCTGTTATTAAATAAATATGTTTATGAAATGTTATTTGAAATTGTTAAATTATTATTATATGTTATATTAAGTGAATATGTTGACTTTATTTAGGAAAAAGTACAAGTTATTATGTCACCATCTAGCTTCATGGAGGTTATTCATTACCAGTTATAGAATACGTTTAATAAAGTTATGGAAGATTTATGTCTGTGTGTTTGTTTTTTTTTTAATTTTTAACCCCTAATGGAAAAAGAGGGGTGTTATAAGTTTAACATGTGTATCTGTATATTTATCTGAGGCATTGTAGCTCCCAAATGGATTAACCGATTTATTTTTTCTTTTTTACTTTCTCTTGCCTATATGAATATATCGGAAGGAAAGTATTGTTTTCATGTCGATTTTAAGAAATCGAGTTTTCACCGGATCTACATGTTTTCAGACCCCCTGAACCCAAAAAAACATGTTTTTAGCGATAGGTCTGTGTGTGTGTGTGTGTGTGTGTGTGCGCGCGCGCGCGTGTGTGTGTGCGTGCGTGCGTGCGTATGTGTGGATGTGTGTGTGTGTGAACAAAGTATCTCAAGAGCAGAACATTGTACGAACTTGAAACTTAAGTTAGATACCATTAGAGGACCCGACACGAACATTATCATCAAAATTGGTCAACCAGAAGTAGTAGTTTATTCGTGTCAGTTTTCACTTTTTTGTGATTTTCTCAAAAATGGGTCCTACGATTTTTTTAAAAATTGCCACATTTACTAAATTTTTATGCTTTACAAGAAAGGATAGACGTTATGTCTGCTGAAATTCTTGGAGAGGCTGTTTCACGTAAAAAAATTGTATTTTTTAAGATTGCTGCTTTAATATGCATTATCACAAAAATGTATATAATAAAAGTTGTTGAGAATATAAAATCCTACTACTTTTATCTCAAACATTTTTTTGTATAACGCTTAGTTTAGCGGTAATTAGCGATTTTCTGTTTTTTTCTCACGACGTGTAAAAAAGTCGATTTTTTACGATTTCAGCCCTAGTATGCATTTTACGACAAAAGTATATAATAAAATTTATAGGAAACTAAAAGATCTACAACTTTTATTTCAAGCATTTTTTCTACAGACCCTAGTTTAGTGTGAAAGAGTGATTTTCCGTATTTTTAAGCCAAACTGAGGTAGATTTTAATTTTGTGTCCTTCACTCATGATTAAAATTAGGTAATCTTTATTGAGGTTAGGTTTTTTTGTTTATTTCTAATGTTAGATTATATTGTTCAATATTTGCTTTGACAAGAGAAAGTTGTGTGAGTGTTTCACACCAGATTTTCTTTTAATTTTTAACCCCTAATGGTAAAAAGAGGGGTGTTATAAGTTTAACATGTGTATCTGTATATTTATCTGAGGCATTGTAGCTCTCAAATGGATTAACCGATTTATTTTTTGTTTTTTTTTTTGTTTGAAAGGTGACTTTGTAGAGAGTGTTCTTCTTAACTATGTTTCGATAAAAAAAGTTTAGGCGTATAAAAATACTATAACCTCAAAATTTGATTGTCGCATGGCGTTTGTCGTTGCACCGTAGCTCCCAAACAGATGAACTGATTCTGATTTAGTTTTTTTTGGTTTGATGACTTTATAGAGTTTTCATAGCTATGATTCTTTAAAAAAAAGCATAGGCCAATTAAAATACTGTTATGACTCGTTATAGTAAAGTAAAATTGTAAACTTTAATTTAATTAATTCACATATATTTATTCAACAAAATTATTTGGCAAAAAAAAACCTAACCAATAAAAATGACAACAATGAAAATAATGAGTTCATGAAAATAAGTTATTAAATATTTAAAACAACGCAATTCACGCAACAATAAAATAAAATAAACAATTTTCCTTACCAAATTAATCATTAAATACGATTATTTCTTATGACAAAATAACAAACTTCACCATAATGAAGAATCCCGTACAATTTATGCCACTAACACACCAGCCATTCAAACCCCAGTGGCACTCCAACAATCAAATGCTTCGTTTTTTTATTTAATCGGTCAGCTGTTTAACAACTGATTTTATTTCCCGCCGTTTCATTATAACAATACTTTTGTTGTTTAGGTCAACAGCTGAAAGACTGGTTTGAACGTCTAGTGGTTTTATGAAGTAAAAAAACATGGAGTGAGATAGTTTACTATTGCCTTCCTCACCAAGTTGAAAGCGTATGCTTATCAGCGTACCAGGTCCTCCGAAAAGCACATACCTTCCACACCTTTACTTCATTCACCACAGGGTCTAGCTGTATAGTAAAATTCATTACTCTTAGAGCAGATAATTCTGAGTAGTGTCAGTTCTGTTCGTAAATAGTTCAGTCATATAATTAGCTGATTATATGATAAGAAACAGAACTATTTTTTGTAGCCCTGGTACCAGCAGATAGAGTGCAATTAATTTAACGCTACTCCTGCCCATTATGGGCAGAATTAAAATACTATAAACAAAAAACAAGTAATATATAAAGTTTAAAAACTATGAAATAAAAATTTAATTTAAAATTTAAAAAAACCCTGAAAAAAAACCTTTTAAAAGTAAGAAATAATATGTTTTAGCCCTTTATTATAATAATATAATAGTATATTTGGCCCTTTAGGTTTGACGTTGCATTGGGGTCCGCTAAGTAACAGAATAGAACTTAGTTGTATTACTTAGCGGTACCGTTACGCGATGACATCAAACCTAAGGGCCAAAACTTATAATTTTTTTTTACTTTTTAAACAGTTTTTTTTGTTGGGGTTTTTAAATTTTTTAAATTTAATTTTTATTTACGGAGTAAAATTTTATATTATTTCTCATAATTTTTAATGAGTACCTGATGTAAGTGAAGATATTTCATTTATGGTGGGTAGTCTCGAAGAAGATTACAGTAAAAGATCATTTATTTGAGCAATTAATAGCACCGTCTTGGCACAGACCTTCTTCGTGACTAAAATTCGTGTTTAAATTGCGGTGAACAATTGATTTGGGTATGCAAATTTTTTCTGCTAACATTTGGACACTCATTCATTGATCACTGTTTAAAAGTTGTCACGTTTTTTGGGCGTATCGTCAGTTTTTGTTGTTAATGGGTGCTCCGAGTGCTCATCAACAAATGAGCAGGAGCGTTGTCATGATGAAGCTGCCATGTTCCTGTTGCCCATAAATCTTGTCAATTTTGTTGTACAGCATCATGAAGATCGGAAAATCTCTTGGTATTATTGTTTAATAACAGTTTGATCTTGAAGAGCATATTCATGGTGTACGACACCATTACATTTAAAACAAACAATTTAAAAACTTGCCACCAATTAAAAAATACTAGGGCCTATAATTATTTTAGATAATATTTTTTTCCAACGTTTAGTTTAAGGGCACTTTGTGATGTTTTGTAGACTAACTGCATACAACATTGATTCGTTTCATACTGTTGACAATGCTCCCGATGTTTTTTTTAGTGAAATTTCTTACAGCATATACTGTATCTCGTATCTCAACAGCCACTGATCTGTATATTCCCAGTTTCCATCCTCCACTTTCCTAAAGAGCATATCCTCCGGTAGTTGTTTATTCCATGTTTCAGGGGGTCGTCCACTCTTCCACCTTCCTTGGGATCTCTGGTTCACAATCCTTCTTGGCCACCTATCCTCTCACATCCTCTGTACATGTCCAAACCACACCAGGCGCCTCTTCTCAATTTCATCCACCTTACTATCCAACTTCCTTAACCTTTCTCTTTAAGGCCGGCCCGTTGACGTAGTGGTTAGCATAACTGGCTTCTACACTGGGGTCCTGGGTTCGATTTCCGGTCAAGTCAGGCATTTTTTCATCCTTCTCACCATCTGCATTAATAGCAATTGTAAAACAGTCAGATGTAAAACATAAAAAGAAAATAACCTTTCCCTTTTGCCCACACTCTTCACTCTTTCTAATCTGAAGGTGATTTTTTTTTGTCATTAGTCTTCAACTGGTTTGATGCAGTTCTCCAACCTTTTATATATTGCGCAAGTCGTTTCATATCTACAACCTGCAACACCCTACATCTTTTGTAATTTGCTTTATATATTCTAACCTTTGCCTCCCCCTATAATTCACTCCCTCAATATTACCCTCTATTATTGATAGACCGATACCTGGATGTCTCAAGATATGCCCCACTAACCTATCCCTTTTTTGGTAAGATGCTTCCATATATTTCTTTCTTTTTTTTCTTTTTCTAGAGGTGATATCACTCTCTAATCCTGAAGATTGACTGTTTCAAAAATTAGCACAAATATTTGCTAAATGATACTTTAAAAACATATAGAGTACTGGTAAAAGCAATAAAAAAAGTTTAATACACCCTCTGATGTTATTAATTACACGTGTGCCGTGCACAGGTGTAATATATAGTTATAAATGTTGGTAAGCAACATAATCCTCCATTAGAGGCTGGATAGGACATAATTCATTTATATAAACAGCAATCGTTGATAAATCCAACGATTCATCCATAATCATCTTTATAAGACAAACTAACTGACTTTATGTGGAAATTATATCAGGGATATTATGTGCATAAACATAACTGTTTTATTATGTAATCAATGTTGTGTGTTTATGTATTTTAATAGATAATTTTTTATCCACGATTGTCTTGATAAAATAACTACCTTGTCTAGTTTTATATCAGGGATATATTATTTAAGCCAGCTGTTTAAATGTTTTTTTTTAATTTCAATTAATACCACACAGAATTGTGTGTGTTTGTGTATGTGTGTTATTGTGTATTTTTTATATAACTTTGTAAAAGATGTAGCGGAAAAAATTATTGAAAATAAAGCTTGAATGTGTTTGTTGGTATAATACACTATAATAACGGGTGTTTCAAAAAGGACGCACTTCGAAGTTTGAGAACGCTAATTTATTACATTAAGTAATTAAAAATTATACAAATTATCCGGTATGAAATTATTACCTCTATAACATTCAGATTACCTTTAAAACTTCACAATAAATGTTCAAAATGACTTCCTCCACTTTTAATGCAAGTTCGGACACGTTCCATAATATTTGCAGCCACTTATCGTAGTGTTTGCTCATTAATGTTTGTAATCTCACTTTCAATATTAGCCTTCAATTCTTCAATTGTATGAGGATTGTTTTTAAAAACCTTAGGAAACCTTGGAAAATTTTAACTGGAACTCGTCTTTCACTCGTTCGTAAGATTTATAAGCGCAATAACTTTCAATAATAAAAACATGTTCTTCCTTTGAAAAAACCATGTTTGAACTTATACAGACACAAATGAATAATGGGATAGCACTAGTACATGTCAGTAATACACAATGGGTTAACAATGAGTATGGTAGTGCCAACTGTTATTTGGGGGGAAAAAAATATTCCCTATGCAGAAAATATTAACCCTTAAATTTCGAAGTGCGTCCTTTTTGAAACACCCATTATTACGATTCAAAATTTAACAGGAATCTTTCAGAAGTTGGTTATATAGTTAAGGGGAGTTGAATGGGCATTTTGAAAAAATAATCACTTTTTGCGGAAAAATAAATATTACCCAGATTTTTCTCTTTAAAATAATGTTTAATTTATAAAAATCTAATGCAAAATTAATTTTTCTCTTGCATTTCTTGTAAAAGAAAATTAGTTTTAGTAGATACAATTTGTTTTTCTTAGGTTAGAAAAAAGTGAAATAGGGCTAGGATTTTTTTTTTTTTTTTAGCTTTTATTTGTTATTGGGAACTGTACATTGTTGACAACTACCCAATTTGATCACTGCTTTTTGCTGTACTCTTCTTTTTTTTTGACGCAGATTAGACATGGTTTGAACAGGGACCCCCAGTAGAGTTTGTTCATTTTCGCTGTCAGCTGGTCAACATACAAAGTCGCTTGCCCTATCGGTGTTACTTAACAAATAATAGCGACTTTCTACCAGCTGACTGACTGGGCTGGCCCGAAGGCCGGGCTAGGAATTTAAAAAAAAACCAATGAAGTAATTAGTGATAATGTGGAACTTCACCTAGTGTGAGTGCAAGCATTTTAGAATAATTCAACAAAAACCGTTGCTTTGCAATAACAATGTTTGCTTTGAGGTCAATTTACTGAAAACAGGTTATTTTCAGAATTATTGTTCCATTTTGAGTGTTTGGTGAGAAATAGAGAGATGCAACTTTGCAGACATGTAATTATTGTATAGATCTACAAAGTGATGGAACAGGTTTTAATTTTTTTTGTACTTTTATAATTATTTTTAATAATGTCCATCAAACGAATCGGAAAAATATTTAATTATCTAACAAAAAAACTAATGAAAATTGTAAAAAATCCTTCAGTCAAATTGTGAAAAAAAGTGTATGAGTGTAAATAAAAATAAAAAACTGAAGTCCTTTAGTATTGGGCAATGAGAACTTTAAAAAGGAATACCAAATTTAACATTGTATGTATATAAGTACAGGCTCTTCCAACTCCCCTTAAATTAAATAAAAACTGGAATCTTTGTTGTTGGACTCATATAGAGAGACCTGAGCAGCAAAACGTCCTAGGAATAATTGGTGGGAGATGGAGAGAGGATAGAGCTATCCTACCACTGTCGCATTCAAGTCCACCATTTCATTATCGTTATGAATGGATGGAAAATACCAGCATCTATTTATTGCCCAACGCATTATTATTCAATTTCTTGCTAATGAAGGTGTGAAATTGAGTGAAATTTTGAATAGTCACCAAATCCAAAAACTTAAGTTTTGATTTAAGTTGTTTCCACAGAAAACGAGACAACCCCAGAAAATAAGAGAATGAGTTTGGAGGAGGGTTGGAGATGTGTCATGAACAGCCCTGGCTCTAGGGGTAGGTGACCGGTGCCATCGCCTAGGGCAGCAGATTTTGGGGGCGGCAAATTTTAATGTTTTATTTTAAAATTTTATAAATATACGACTTTACAATCATGATCCGAAAAACTATAAACCCAACAACAACTACAAAATGCAAAACTTGATATTTTTTTTTTTTGGTTTAACGTCCGGCTGTTTTGCAATTACTGCTAATGCAGATGGTGAAGTATGAAATGATTTTTTTTTGTAACGTATGAAAATATGCCGTGCCTGAATGGGATTCGAACCCAAGACCGCATGATGAGAGGCGAGCACGTTACCAACCACGCCAATGCGGCCGGCAAAACTTCATAATAGATACTCTATGATCTACATAGACGCACACACCTATATTTAACTTTGTACATATTTATATATACTCAGATTTGTATAACAATAAATTACCCATATGTTTGAAGAGGGGTTCTATCTATTTTTGTGCGGATTAATTTAATGGTTGATGAGTGGGTGCAGGGGGGCACTCGTGAATTTCGCTTGGGGTGGCAAAATTACTAGGGCTGGGGCTGGTTATCAAACTAGGCCAAAAATATATAAATACATTGTTAGCCAGCAAATTTATGGCTGCTGTGTTTTGGAACTCAAAATATGTATTTCTAATGACTATCATAATTATATTCTTAAAAAAATGGTGAATGCGGCCTACTACTCCAAGCTGCTGGATGATAAATGCTAAGACTACTTATCACAACGAATGATGCCGACAACCAACTCACGATATCCTCCTTCTCATAACAACACACAACAACACACTGCACACTGTTCTAACTCATGATAAATACACTGCCAACGTTTTTAATACCCACTTCTATGTCTAGACTTGTCCCAGTGCTTGTCAACTGGTACACGGGTTAAAAAGATGATCTGAGTTACTGCTAGGAAAAGTACAGTATTCAGATGAACTAAAGTCCGCTAGCCGCGGGAGTGAGAGAATGGGTAACGCTCTCACTCGCACATGCCATACGCGCCATTCCAATAACATTGTTTTATTTTACTCGTTGTTGTAAGCAAGCGTTTATGTACGCAGTAAACTAACAACCAAGATAACGACTGTAGTATGTTTTCAGATTTTGATTATAACGGTAAAGACCTTTAGGCGCATGCGTAGTTATGCCATATATCTTTCTCTCACTCGCTCCGCTATGGGACATTAATTCATCTGATATCTTTAACTACTGCCCATAACAGACAGGTGGAGTGTCAATTTTTTACACTCAATCTGTTCGTTGCAGGGCTAAAATAAATAGTTCTGTTTCTTATCACATGGTCAGTCAATTAAATGACTGAATCATTTAAGAACAGAAGAGGTAGAGGTGTAAAAGACACTAATCTGAGTTATCTTCTCTGAAAGTAATGAATTTCATTGTACAGCCAGACCCTGTGGTGAATGAAGTGAATTTGTCATTTACAGAGTGGAAAATATGTGCTTTTCAGAGGGCCCGGCATGCTGATAAGCGTACTTTTCCACTCAGTGAGGAAGGCAATGGTAAACCACCTCACTCCTCGTTTTACTTGGTAAAACCTCTAGAAGTTCAAACCAGCCTTTCGGCTGTTGACCTAAACAACAACATCTTTAACTAAGGGTAAGCCCACAGTGAATGCTGCGCGCAGGTTGCTGCTGCCAGGGTGCTTACAAGTAAGAACCTGTTACCAGAAATATGCTATCGTATTTCAATCAAACCTCTCACAGCATGCGTTGGTGCTGGAACCTGCGTGTTGGTCCCTCGTGCTAATCAGCTCACGGGTATGTTTTGTATAATCCTTCATGCTGCTGTACTGGCAGTTTGCTAAGTATTCTTAGCATTACAAGCGTTTCTTCTGGTAAAATTGGTTGCTTTTGCAAGTTGCATCATTGTTTTTGTAAGCAAAATTTTACTTTTGACAATATGAAATTAAATATTTCCAGAGTCATTTTCATGTATTAAACACATTCAATGCAGCCTAGTAGATGTGAGGTCATTTGTCCTGACAGAGCAATATTCAATGGTAAACCGGCTGAATGCCGTTATATTCGTATACAAAAATTTTATTATTTTTGCTATATTTAATATTTTCTAAAATTAATTTTGCGTAATTAAGTAATTGTAATGCAAGTACGTCATAAAATAAATTTTTATAATATTATTACTATGACGAAAAACATAGAAAAGTCGTGTTAATGGTTAAGTTTTTTTACATGATTATAAGAATGTAGACGAATCAATATTTATATAATTATTATGTAATATACAGTTGAACTTCTATAAGTCAAATTTTCTATATCTCGAATTGAATTTCAGTCCCCTTTAACCTTCCTATGCATTTACTGTGTAAAAAGTCATCTATAACTCGAATTCCAGCATTTCTTCAAGTCGAACTAATTATTTCGTTTTTTTTTTGACAAAATTTGTACATAGTTCTCAAAATAGCAGTTTTGGTCTTTTGAAAAATGAAGGTACAGTGCTGCTTTTTTCATTATAAAAGGATATGTTCGACTATAAAAGGGTACAGACCTTCAAAGTCATCTGGTTGCCTTTGTATAGGCCTAACAAGCGTAAACCAAAACAATGGATTTCTTTGAATCGACAAATCTTTGGTCGACCACAATACAATAGTACCATAGTCTGTCGGTACAATGTACCGTATTCAGCATGTACTGCGTAAGATTGGAATACTAATTACAATATTTGTACAGTACTTAACATTGCAGTCATTTGCTGAGCTAAATACAACGTACAGTACTGTATTACGAAATTATGCATGTGCAATAGACCTACATATTCCAAATCTTGTACGGTACTGTATTAGCCTATGTGGAATGTTCTGTTTTTGTTTTTTTTTTTAAATAATTACTTTGTTTTTATTTTTCCATAACTCGAAATATCTGTAACTCGAATTGTTTTCTCCATCCTTTGAGGATTCAAGTTATAGAAGTTCGACTGTGTGTAGCCTAAAAATATGTAAACATATTTCATTTAAAACTAATAATTTATAAGTTTCAAAAAATAAATTGCATGAAACTTCAAACTGAGTTGTAAATATATTGGTTTTTAAAATTCCGTCAAAAAAAACCCCGCAATGTCAGGTCAAGAATTGATCACATACTGTAATAGAATGATCCTTTTTTTTTCTAGGATTGCCCAATAATAGAAAACCGTAACATTTATGCATCCACTAGTCACTTGGTCGTGTTCGATAAACCGCATAAATGCGACCACCACATTGAACATGTAAAATAATTGTCTCTTTTTTTTATTACTAATGTGTGTACATTACAATCTGTTCAATTCAGTACAATAAGCAACCCCATGACCCAATGAGATGAGGATGATATGTATGATGTGTAAATGAGGTGTAGTATTGTACAGACTCAGGCCGACCATTCCTGAGAGAGTATGGTTAATTGAACCGAACCATCAAAGTACAACGGTAACCACTGTCTAGTATTCAAATCCGTATAAAAGTAACTACCTTTACTAGGATTTGAACCAGGAACTTTCGACTCCGGAAATCAGCTGTTATACAGCTGATTTTGGCGATGACTTTACCTCTAGACCAACCCGGTGGGTCATCTTTTTTTAATTGTGGAAAATAATGATGATACTTGCCATACAATTTTCTGTTCTTATTAATGCCACTAATAATAATGTCTTTAAAAGATATCAATTTCATAGAAACGTTTTCCACAAGAAATAACTCATCATGACTGCTGGAACTCATCTTCAACTGAATACCGACAACTCAATGAAGGTTTAAGCGCACATGTACATGCTTCCACTGTGCGCACTCACCAGCATGAATCAGTAACCTGCAACCAGCGTTCACTGTCCGCTTATCTTAAGATGCCAAATTGATAGTCAACTCGTTTAGCCCATTATATCAAAATTCCGTAGTAACAACTGCCTTTTTTATACTTTAAATAATTTACTTATAAGCTATATTCGTTACTTAGTTGTATTAATAAATTTATGTAAAATATGTTAAGACTTTATTTTTAAATGTTAAGTTATATAAATCGTATAAATATATATATTTTTTCAATGTAAAAAGTGATGTAACATTTATTATTTTTTATACACTGCTGGCAGTGTATTTTCTACACGTTTTAACATTTATAATATATGTATATTTAAATGTCTATGGTTTATCATGTTTCTACAAATTATCCAGTTTGTTATTCCATTATGATTGCATGTTTTTATCATTGGACTTCTTCTTCTTCTCGAAATCAAGGATTAGGCTTCCGCCTGTTCTGACTCACAACAGCAACAAACTACTGAATTATTGCCATCTTTTGCATGGCCTCCCAACATCTCTCCTCCCTACCGGTCTGTATTGGAAAACACTGAGGGGATCCTTCCCTCAGGTATTCTCTCTATGTGCTCCCTCCATTAATTAAGATATTCTGCAATCTTCCCATTCAGGTTGTAAACATCCAGTTCTGTTCTTGTTCTCGTTTCTTAGTTGGTCCCTACGACTGCAACCCTTTGTTCTATGCAGGAATCACATCCACCTGTACTCCTGTGGTCTGGTACTAATCCACAATTCACTTCCATAAAGGAACTGGGGCAGTTCCTCTTAGGACTGGGGCAGCCATCACCTTGTAAAACCTTATCTGGGTTTGTTTTCTTGTTTTCTTGCCGAGGGTTCTGCTAATATTGCCATGGACTGCTTGGAATTTGCCATTTTTCTTCTCTATGTCCAAATTTTGATCGAACCCGATGTCACAACCTAAATCGTGATACTTGTTCCAGCACCACATCATCTACCACAATTTTAGTCCTGGTAGGATATTTACCAGTAAATTACCTTTGACTTTTTTATGGAAACATTGAAATTATATTTTTTGCATAATTAATTTAAAACCTACATCGAGCTCTGAAGTTTATCCTCACTGTCTTGCACAATCCACAAATCATCCACTAACAGTGAATCATTCAGGTACAACGTCATTGTATTATTGGACTAATAATTAATTAAAATTGAATCAGAATCATCTTCAGGAGAAGGACTTTAGTCCTTCTCCTATTGGAGTTCACAAATCATCATCATTATGGAGACCTTATTCACTGCTGCACGGAACAGTTCCGTATTACTACAGTCAAATCAATCTCTTAGGTTCTTCAGCCAGGATGACCTACCTCTACATCTGCCGACATTCCGCTTGCCCATTATCACCCTTTATTTTCTTCCCTTGTATGATTAACACATTCAGTGCGGTGTCAATATACGTAACAAATATTGATTACGACAGAATTAAATGAGACGTACAACGGCTTCACCGAATTACGGACGTGGTAGGACTACCACGCAGAGATTTTTGTGACTGACGAATGTGGTAGGACTACCACTTTGATATTTCAAAAACACTATTCAATTTTTTTGTCAGTAGGGTTGGTAGATCTGATTTTTCAGAGCCGTAGTTCAGTAGTAATAGTAAGAATAATATATTGAGTTGAGAATGTGTGAAAGTCGTTCCTTGATTCATGGAATTGGTTAGTAGGAACAGAGGGTTTATGAAAAGGACTGCCGTGGTATCCCTACTATGCCCGTCACTCACAAAAATCCTTACGTGGTACGTGTACCACATCCGCATAGAATGTGTTAATTGTTAGATGTGATATTTAGGATCTCTAATCATATTTTTGAGATATTAAAGTGTTTTCTTCTTCACCGTTTCAAGCTACTCACATTCTTTGCCCATTTTATCAAGCTCATCTTTATCAACAAATAGAGATGTGCTTGATAAAATGTTATTGATATTGTTATTCTGTTCGTCCACTGAATTCGCCACATGCTGCGGTAGCACCATATCTCAATGGCCTGTATTTTCTTTAAATGGATCTTTTTGAGTATTCATGTCTCTATCCCGTACAACAGAAAAGAGAAGACATGTCATCGCAGGATTCTTGTTCTAAGCTCAATGTCAAGATCCTGACTACACAGCAATTGTAGACTCCTTCAAATTGTTATTCAGGGTCAGATTCAGATATCCTTGGTCATTTGAGTACCTAATAGAACAAGGATACCCATCAGTGGTAATTTTTGTAAATTTTCGGAAAATTTATTAAAAATTGATGACAAGTAATGAAATTTGACGTTAATGATTTCAAAATTTATATTACTAGTCCAATGGATTAATACATGCAATCAACAGCTTATAATCAAAATTTAATAAATGTGATAGACTTTGCAAGCGCGTATTATATATAAACTAAATCAGTTTGGTGAAATTTAAATTATGGTGAATGATTGTGATATTCTTTATGAAAATCATAAGGGTGTGTTTTCAAAGCTTTGTTCTTTTTATTGAAGGGTTTTTTTAAAAGTCTTCTTAACAATTCCATTGATAGAAACTACATTAAAAGTTAAGTTACGTAAGTTTGATTGGTGATTTGAAAAAGTGACCAGATGATAAAAAAAGTAGTGAATTAATTCTATTTGATTTATAATTGCACTCGATCTGTTGGTTCCAGGGCTACAAAAAATAGTTCTGTTTCTTATCATATAGTCAGCCAATTGTATGACTGAACTATTTAAGAACAGAAGAGGTAGAGGTGTAAAAGACACTTGTCAGAGTTATATCCTCTGAGAGTAATGAATTTCACTATACACCCAGACCCTGTGGTGAATGAAGTGAAGGTGTCCTTTGCAGGGTGGAAAGTGGGTGCTTTTCGGAGGGCCTGGCATGCTGATAAGCATACTCTTTCGACTCAGTGAGGAAGGCAATAGTAAACCACCTCACTCCTCGTTTTTACTTAGTAAAACCTCTTGAGGTTCAAACCAGCTTTTCGGCTGTTGACCTAAACAACGCATATTATGTACCTACTCATTGTTGTATTAATCGAACAAAAGGATAGAAAGGAGGATGACTAGTATTGAGTTACGGCAGTACGTCTACAAAAACGCCTTATAATAATTTACCTCTCAATTCTGAGATTGTCTGCATTAGCGGAAATTGCAGAACAGTCAGACCTAAAACCAAAAACAAATTTGAGATTGTGTAAATCACAATTTATAAATGTCAGGAGTAGAATAATTTCTATTTATTATATGACTGAACTATTTAAGAACAGAAGAGGTAGAGGTGTAAAAGACACTATTCAGAGTTATATCCTCTGAGAGTAATGAATTTCACTATACACCCAGACCCTGTGGTGAATGAAGTGAAGGTGTCATTTTCAGGGTGGAAAGTGGGCCAAAAGTTATACAGTATAATCACTTGAGTCACGAGTTTGCCCTTATTTGCAACAAGAAGTAAAAGGGGAAAAGCATCAGTGCGCATGCTCAACTGCTTTAATTTCAGTACAACAAACATAACAACTTATACTATACCCAGAGCATATACAGTATTTTGTGAAATTTTTTGTAGGTTAACTGTTAGTTACAGAAATGTCGGTTTCTCGAAAACTTGGTTGAACTATTCACAGTGTTGAACGAAATCTAATATGTAATGTAATAATATGTTATGAAGTTGAAGCTAAACAAAAATGCCTATCCGTGCCTCTTAACAAAAGCCGTGAGCGAGTGGCTAACTACTGTGATGTTTTTCTTTCCACAATTTGAAAAATAAAGAAGGAAATTAAGGACGTGAAGAAGCTATTCTTTAACAGTTTTGTTGACACCTGGTAAAAAAAAAAAAACGGTTAGGTAGATACTAGAGAGACTGTTAATGAAAACGCCGGTGACAGCAATAGTAAAGAAGGCGATTCATTCGTAATTACAGTAAATCAAACATTTCTAGTCATTTAATTAAGCTATACACTTAATTAAACGTATATCTTAAATAAATATTAATAAATATAGTGTATAGCTTAAATTAATATTAATAAATATAGCTTAAATATTTATTTCCTATAAGGTTTATGAAGAAAACATTTACCACAACTTACAAAATGTATGTAGAAACTGCACGGTAGTAAAATGTACGAGTAGTATCTTCATGTTGAGGTTGGCAGTACTGCAAATATTCCACTTCCCTTTCTCACAGCCCATACGTACTCAAAAGGCCATCTCCCGACTTCAGTATCTCTCCACACATAATTTATATACTGACCATATGGTTAATCCGAACCCCGGTTAAATGATCCACAAAAAATCGGAACTCTACTTTTTGAAAATTTTCTTTCGTAAGCGTTTTAAAAATACATTCTTAGTAGCTTATCTGCTGGTTACCATACCAAATTAATTACTCAACTGATGTAACTTAATTTTATAAACTTTAAAAAATAAACACAGAGACAATCTTTTGGTTAGGAATCAAACATGCCCATATGATAATGATTCAAATGACGCATTACCAAGTTACTTATATTACTAAGAAAACACCATTGATTTAGTTTAAAAAAAATAGTTATTTTATAAAAAAAGTCTTAATAATAATATTAGATTTATTAAAAATGAATATATTGTTTAATAAAGAGATGTTACTTATTTTCAATGTGTACGTATTTCAATATTAGATTATAATTAGTTGTAGTTATACTATATCATATGTGTAATAATAAAATGTAGTTTATTATTAAGAAAATATAGTTATTAAACTTGTTATAATAGTATAACATGTTATAAAATATTCTAACGTGTTATAGTCACAATAGCATAACATGTTATAATACTTTAACATGTAATATGTTATAGTTATAATAGCACGTTGTATACATTTTACTATATTTGTTTGTTACCTTTAAATAGTTGAACTAAATAATTGCTAAATAGATAAAAAAAATGGCATCAGTTTTATTTGTATTGTGGTTGTTGTTGTTATTCTGTTGTAAAAATTCTTATTAATATTTGATGGTTTGTTAAATTTAAACTCCCGTTAAATTATTTAAACTTAGATTAAAATATTAATGTTTAAGTTTCTTTTTTTCTTTTTTTAATCCACATATATGTACATTGCAATCGTCTTAATCCCAATTGTTGTTGATTTTGAATAGATTCAAGCAATAAAATGTAACAATAGTTTCAAACTATTGTAGGCCCATGTTCAGAAGTTATTAGTTTTTTGTATTTTATAGCTCAGCAATATCACGAGTTGCTTTCAGCCTGATTGCGGCTGTGAACATGTCCAGTGAGCATCAACTCTCTTCATATGAAATTGGGATGTCATGTTGAGATCACCAGTTGCTCTCAATATGCCCACAGCCTAAACGTTAAAAAATTCATGTCACACTCAAAATAAGATCTGCATACAAAAAAATTATTTTCTTGAACGCGCGGTCTGCTAGTTGGTGATCATTGATCTAAATATTAACAGTTGTTTAACTGCAGTTTAACAGTTGTCATTACTTACTAATTAATTTTGTGTCACCGGATGGTGACATTAAGTGGCAAACCTTATCTGTTTGGTGGCCCTGAAAAAGGCCGTTTATGTGTGTGTCCGCCGGGGCGGACAGAGGTGGTTGATGAAAAGGGCCGGTGTAAACCTTAATGAGTTGGTCCTGAGAAGGACCGGTGTAGGAGCGCGTGGCTGCGATGAGAGCCATGGCTCAGGTTGATGGCCCTGAAAAGGGTCGGTTAAAACCTTAATAAATTGGTCCTGAGAAGGACCGCTGTGCTGGTCTTGAAGGAGACCGGCGTAGGCACCGCGTGGCTGCGGCGACGGCTGCTGCAAGTGCCAGAGCATCTTCCTTCTTTATCTCGTGGATGTAGTCGGTCGATCTTCGTCAGGGATGTAGAGCGTAATGACAATCGGCTCAGTGCACTGCGCTTATATAGCTACTGAGAGCGTTGTGGTAGGAGGCGATAACTCGCTTGGCCTTTACAACAAAGACCTCTGTCGGCATGCAGCCAAAAGGTTTGTCGGTGCAGCACCAAAGGGTTTGTCGGAATGCCGACAAAGGCCGGAAGAAGTATTGAAGGCCGGCAACACAGTAAATGATTAATTAGAAGGGGTAGCAGTGACATTCGTATACTGGGTGTCCCATGAAGAGGTTGTTATTTTTGAATTAATATGCCAGACATATCGCACTTTCTACAGACTGGAAACTTTACAGTTATAATAAATAGATATTTAAAATAAGTACCTTCGAGTTTAATTTACTTATGATTCATCAAAACAAAATTACGGGAAGTAATTTTATTTGCATAACCATTTCAAATTGGTGATTTGTTACAATGTTACTTAAGTAATAAAATGAAAGAAATTTATGAAAGTGATAAATTATTGATGAA
This sequence comes from Catonia carolina, assembly GCA_035578175.1. NCBI lineage: Eukaryota > Metazoa > Arthropoda > Insecta > Hemiptera > Achilidae > Catonia > Catonia carolina. The sequence continues at coordinate 11,708,316 of JAQMRL010000004.1, forward strand.
CACAATTTGTTTCATTAACCTTTATTTGAACTGATGTACATCAATAGCTATGCACTGATAGCAACGAAACAAAAATGAGTCATAGGCGTTTTTGAAAAATCGCCGAGTTATGCCTTTTGACAAGTCAGGCAATCTTGGAGGCCAGTCCATGAGGGCGCTGCCACGAGCTATGCAACGATTACGAAGATTTTGGTTTAAATCCACTTTGGCCACATCAGCATAATGTGGAGGAGCTCTATCATGCTGGAACAAAACGCCCTGCCCTGCATCTCCGCCTGAGAAAGATGAGGAACTATGTGAGATTAGTTAAAATGGATGTTATCTGTCTCCAGCCATTGTCTGATGGGATATGTCTTACGATAAAACAACATCCTTTCTTTCTATCTGAATCCTATTGTAAATATAAGTGGTTTTATCCACAATACATTTTGTACATTTTGTTTCGATTAATCATTAGCAAATGAAACTCGAGGGTAGTTTTTTACATATCTTTTAATTATAACTGTAAAGTTTCCAGTGTGTAGAGTATGCGATACGTCCGGTATATTAATTCAAAAATAGCAACCTCTTCGTGGGACACCCAGTGTTTATTATTACTACTACTAAACTACTTCAATAAAGATGTCATCTATTAATTTTTACCCAATAATATATTGTTTATTTTTAAAACAAAAAATATTTTAGAAAGGAATTTTGTATCCTACAAAATTCTCATCAGTAAAGTACTTCTCTTAAACTAATAAAGAATAATACAATTTTTTTATTGAATATTGTAATTTATTGATGTATTCTGTGTGTATAAGTAAGTTTTTGTTCAAGCAATTTAAAGATGTGTTTAGCAACATCAATTCTATTTCTCATATTGCGGGCTTTTAAATTTTACAAAGTTGTATTTTGTTTTAAATACATTATCAATTCAAAAATGTACAGTGGAAAAAATTGTAAACAACTGTAAAGTACTTAATCAAGATCTGTATGAAGTAAAATGGTTTGCTATACATTTTCTTCTGAAATTAATTTTTTTTGTATTGCCCAGTTATGAATCAACCTGCTCTAGTGAAATATTAACTTAATTATTTAAACTAAAACAAAATAAAATTTCTATCATGAGATGACGGTTTTCATGGCTGGTGGAGATTTTTTCTAAAAAAATTGTAAGAGATCAAGCCACTTAGCTTTCATAAGAAAGAAAAATACTTACCTTTGATTTATGGCATAAACCATTATTGATCTTTTAGAGGAATCAAATAACACAATTTTGTTTCCGAATTCCAATTTTGATTTCTTGACTTCCGGTTGAAACCGGAACTTCAAACCCAATTGAGGCCACTAACTTTTTCTGTAGATTACAAATTTGAAAACCGTATGTTGCTATCTCTTGTAGTTTCTGAAATCTGGATGTGATGGACAGACATCGAAAATGATGAAGACAATTTTAAAAATTGCCACCAAAAAATATTGAACTGGAGTTTAACTTTAATAAATCATAAAATGTAATAATAGCTAATAATAATAATAATAATAATAATAATAATAATAATAATAATAATAATAATAATAATAATAATAATAAAAATAATAATAAAACAATATTAGACTATCTTATAAAATATAAATGTATATTTAAATATATTTTAACAAACCATCTGACTGCTTTGTATGTTTTACCATTTTAATATACTGTACTTATAATCATTACTTTATTATCAATAAAATTATTAAAAAAACAAACAAAGAAGTTAAATTAATAATAATTTGTATCAATATTTTTTTATAAAAATGGCTGTGAAGAATATTGTGTAATTAATTAATCATTAATTATAATTAATTAATGTTAATTATAATTAATTAATCATGAAAATTAAATAGTAATATTAATAATAATGTATTTAGGATATCGCTTTAGTAATAGTATGTCTTGTGTATGAATAGTATCTCATCTTAATTATTCATGTTAGAAATATAATAACGTAATGTTGATTAATACAAGTATTTTTAGGTTATGTTAGGTTATAATTTTAATTATTTTTACATGTAATAAAATTATTCTAAATTGATTAATAATACTTTTGTAGATGATTCGAATGATTAACTACTTGAACGGGATAACCGCTTTATGGTGGCTTGTTGTTCATGAGACTAACATTTGTATTGTTTTACCAATCTCCTTGTTATTAATTTACGATAATTCTTGTTAACAAAATATAACAAGTTAAAACACAATTATCTGTAGAAAAAAATTGAAGAACTTTTGCAACTTATAACTGAACAGAGAATGTCTTGTTACTAACATTTTTTAAAAAGTACAGATTTTTAAGAATTACAAAACTAATTACTTAATTGTGTTGTTTATAATGCTTTTCACCACTGATGAACTCTGCTGTTGGATGCGTTTAGACCAATCAGAACATCTTCCAGCGTTGTCAGATTGTACAAATGTATCAGTTTGACAAACATTACGTTCGCTTGCATGTAAGAGCCACAGTGGTTCACTCGTGTCTTGCATCTCGTACTGAACACATAGATTATAGAGCATGTTTACAAGCAATTTTTTATAATACAGTTGAACCTGGTTTTAACAGCCTCAGACTTTACGTCAACTCGGATTTAATGTCATTTTTTTAGGCGTTGCGTCAAACTTCTATCTGAAAAACCCCTGTTTTAACGCCATTAACTCGGTTGTTGCGTCAAAATTTTTTCGATGAAATCATTTTTTACTTCACGTACAACGATTGTGAATTTGCCGTTATTTATCAGTAAATTGTTTGAAAAAGAAAAATACAGTATACAGTATTATAGTACAATAGTCTACTTGTGAATAGTTTTTGCTCGTGTGAAGGGATTAAAATGATATTGTTCAGCTGTTCATATGTGTGTCTATACCTACTGATTGATCTATGCCAAGGTCAGTTTTGGGACTCCACCCTCTATGTGACATGTGACATTTAGTAGGTATACTGTACCTAACTTTCACATCAGACTATCCACATTTAAGAAAATTCTCTGATACTGAAGAAGCTACTGAGCAAGAGGAAGATGAAGACACCGTTACGCCAACATTGCAGGAGGCAATGCTAGTGGCTGAAACTTTGTTAAGATTTCACTGACACCGAGAGACATCTGCCGGCACAATGCATCACGTACAACAAGTGTACAACATTACGGAGAGGATTTATTTTGCAGAACAAGGTGTCCAAAAGAAAATCACTGATTTCTTACAATAAAGTAGATAACGTACCATTATGTAGTTTATATACATACAAACAAATACGTATTTTGGTTTCCATGTTTTAATACATAATAAAGTCTACCTACGTACACAAAGTGGTTAATAGTCTATTTTATTACGGTATTACGATTTAAAAATCGCAAATAAAAAACGTTTAGCACATTACGTAAATTAGTAGTAATGAATACAAAATATTCTTAGTTTAGTTAGATTTCCTTGACACAAGAGTTAACTTTGTTATAACGTCACTTGGATATAACGTTAAAATTTAATCTGTCCCTTTAATGTTGCTAAAACCGAGTTTGACTGTATTATCAACATTGCTAGCAAGTCATTGGCTAGGTATGTAGTGGTTAGAGGGCAATGCGTACATTCAGAGCTCATCAACGGTGAAGAATAATATAGGTCATCAGCCGAAAGGCTGGTTTGAACCTCTAGAGACTTTACTAAGTAAAACGACGGGTGATGTGGTTTATCATGCCTTACTCACTGAGTGAAAAAGTATGCTTATCAGCATGCCAGGCCCTTCGAAAAGTATCTAATTTCCACCTTGCAAATGATACTGTCACTTCATTCACCACATGGTCCAGCTGTGCAATGAAATTCATGATTCTGAAAGAAGATAACTTTCACTAGTGTCTTTTACACCTCTACCGCTTCTGTTCTTAAATGCTTCAGTCATATAATTGACTGACCACGTGATAAGAAAGAGAATTATTTTTTGTAGTTCTAAACTAGCAGATCAAGGAAAATAAAGTAACACTCCTCTTGCCTGTTATTATGGGCAATATTAATAAATTTTATCAAATTTTATTCAGTATTATCTTCTTTTTTTTGTATCCGAGGTGGCAAGAAAAACTCATGTTTACTCGTGTACAATAAGGAAGTAGTGTTGGATTAATTGAGGCATTCTCATTCAGTTGTATAATATTATTGTGCTAATGTAATGACAATGGAACATTTAAGTCATTGTGACTCATTCATTGATCTCTTCTTGTATACATTTCGGGAGAAATTATCAATGAAAAATTTACCTGCATGTTTATTTTCCCAAAGTTTTAAATATCTCGTATCAGTTTATGTTTTGCATTCAAAGATAATGTGGGAAGGAGATTATTTTTCCTCTTCACACATACAAAATCACCTCTAAAGATCACCATGCACTATAGATGTTTTAATGTGACAATGCCCCATGAACAAGCTCACAGCCTCCTGAAGCTGTATCATTTCATTCTTAAATATTTATGAATGAGAATCTAAAAATACATTTTTATGTACATTAATCTTTAAAATCATCTACTTAAGTAATTTTACTATTTAAAATCACCTGTATAAATTTGTTCTAATTGTTTATGTATAAGCAATGAATATATAGTTAATATAATACATTGGTTGTATAAAATTAATTATAAGAAATTAAATTTCTAATTTGTTTACTTGTAAAAGTAGCCTACCTAATTAATTTCAGTTAATGGTTTAACAGAGATTTAAACAAGCAGTTATCTATTTCTTATAATTTTGTTACAATATCATTTATAAGTTCTGAGAAATTTGGTATTTAATCTTAAAAAAATGTGCTAATAGTAAATTTGTTCACTAAAACAGCATACATTTTTTTCAAATTTATAAAAAAATTCTAATAGTTATAAAAATATAATTTTGATACCATTGGAATGTGAATGTTAAAAATTCTATACACAAGTGTAAAATATGAAAAATAAAAAACAAAACATCAGAGGATTTAAGTAGAATAAAAACTGCAGGGATGTCTCTTTAAGAGGTATTATCATGGGATTCAGAAAAAAAATTTGAATTTATTAGAAATTTTCAAAAAATATCTTGAGGTGTCTATCCGTTCCGAATGTTGTTGACCATCATAGCAATCTCATTTTGTTTGGTGCACTGCGAAACATTTCTTCTGAGTTTTTTCCAAACCAATTTCTCAGATTGTGAAGCCACAAGTCTCTTCTTCTCCCAGGTCCTCGTTTTCCATATATACAGTATAATCCACTTTATACGACTTTCATGGGTTTGACACAAATTAGCATCTTAGGCGGAAAATAATCGTAGCCGAGAAGCAGCCTAGACAATTTTAAGAGAGTGCTTTTTAAAGAAATTATTATTGAAGGTAGAAAAGTGTTAATGTTTTAACATTCTGCGTTACGTGAGAAAATATCATTAACAATAATTACATATAGGTTATATGTAGTACATAAATAAATGTAAAAATACGTACATTTTTTTGAACATCATGTTTAATTAAAATAAAATACGAACAAATAATACCTTTAATATGAGGGCAGTCCAGAAAGTCTGTCACATTTTGTAGCCGCTAGGGGATGAGCTGTTGTGGCCATTTTGGTGCCGCGGCGTTTCTCCGTTCAGTGGCTATCCAGCCATGCTAGTGAAAGGTCTGTGTCGCTCTTTGTTGTTTTTCAACAACAATTTAAAATGTGTGCCGCAATTCAAAATCCCACCAGTTGTGAAGTACGGTCGGTAATACGGTTTTTGTTGGCTAAAAACAGTAAACCAATTGAGATTTATCGCCAAATCTGTGAAGTTTATGGGAACGATGTTTACACTGAAAGTGGAGTACGACGTTTGTGCAATCAGTTCAAAAATGGCCGAACTAATGTCCACAAGGAAGAACGAAGTGGACGGCCACTTCGTGACTGATTACATTGTGAATAAGTCAATCAGAAGATTAGAGAAGACCGTTGATTCACCATAAGAGAGCTATCGCTTTTTTCCCACAAATTTCAAAAAGTTTATTGCACAAAATTGCTACAGAAAAATTACGAGGTTATCACAAATTTTGTGCAAGATTAAAAGTGCAAGGTTAAAATCACAGGCGGTAGACTTTTATGACGCCGGCATTTCAAAATTAGTTCACCGCTATGATAAGTGTCTTAATTTGTTTGGTGATTATGTAGAAAAATAGCATTTTAGTTGCACTTTCAAATGTATATATAATAAGATTTATAATAAAATTCTTTTCTTGTACTTAGTTTTTTTTAAATCAAAATGTGACAGACTTTCTGGACTGCCCTTGTACATACATATATACACAGATACTGTAACTAATAATGAAATTTCCATTATTTATTTTGAAAATTGTCATCAATTTTAAGCGCTTAGTAGGCGGAATTGAATGCGTATTAAGCAGAACATATACACGTGTTTTACCATATTAATCAAGGGACTTCATGAAAACCGTGTTTTAAGCAGAAAATTGGTTTAGCTGTGAGCGTATTGAACTGATACTACTGTATTTCCCTGCAGAATGACTTGTAGTAACAAATTATCATTAGTTATTCCTTCCAAAATATTGGAACTTCTTATATTTGACGGTGAAAATGACTTCCTTGTCTTTCTTCATTCTCCTGAGAACCTCTATACTTGGCATTTAAGCAGTCCATGGAACCCTCAATAGTCATCAGTACAGCCACATATTAAATACGTTCAATTTCCTTGTGATGGGTTTGTCCAAGGTCCAGGGACTCTACATTGTACTGTATGAATCTGAGCTTTGTGCAGCTGCGGGATGAAGGGGACAGACAAAGTATCAGACTGCTGCTACGTCATAACACTGTACTAATCATCTCATTGCTCTTTGCTAGGTAGTAGGCTGCCTAGTGCGGTGACTTACGTGGGAGTTGCTTTGACTATTCGCTGTAGACGGCGACACCGAATGTATGTAGTTTAGATAGTACCTGTGACTACTACAAACACAGTACTAGTAAAATGTTACTACTACTAACGCAATCTCTCACAGTAGTAGTGACGTAATGCATTCCTCTCAGCTACACAAAGCTTAGGAACGGGTAGTATAGGAGCACAGAAAAGACACAACATCTAAGGGGCCTCATTTTTGTTGCAAGAGTAAGGTTATGGCTGTTGAAAATAAGACCCATTTTATTAAATACTGCTCATGCCTTGCCTATACGACATTTTTTTCTGTGTATTGTCCCTTGTATATCATGGTTTCCTTATTTATGATGGTTCCCAGATAACAATACAGTAAGACCTCAACTTACGCAAGGGATGCGTTCCACAAAATCATCGGGTAACGTGAAATTCGTTTAACTTGGTAATAATAATACTCTTTGTTTTTTCACCCTTTTCGTATCTTTTAAAGACATCTAACTTTTCCTCTAAAGTAATCGCTTTCCATTTTTTTAACCTTTATTAGAGCTCATATTGTAAGCAAAGTAACACCAAAAACAATAAAATAAAATCACAAATTTTACGACCAATATTTACACGACCAATATCTTTAACGCACTAAATAGTTGTAGTGCCTGCCGGCACCAGGGGAGATGGTTTAGGTAATTAGGTGAATATTGGATGAACGACACAGATCTAAGAACATAACATATTTAATAAGCGATCAAGTTACATACCAGAAGATCCCATCTTCTACACGACACCTGGGTTAGTCGTAGTTGAGGCTGGAGCCGGAGGATGGACCTGGGATGACCTAGCTGCAGATGTTCCAAACTATCATCAATTATTAAATTAGGCCAACACGCGCCTTTTATGAGTGTTACGTCAGAGTGGCCAACATACCCATACAAAAATATGTACAAACATATGTACAACTACAATTATTTAATAATTAATTATTTAGAGCACTACATAGTACCCTACTTATATGTTAGATCAAAAGAAAATCTAGATAAAAGTCTAGTGTAATGATGGGGAGAGCAACTTAGATAAAGGTTTCGAGAAGAATTAGCTAAACAATGGTTATTAAATGTAAATATCCGGAAGATAAGAATAACTACTGAACACAATACAGTAAATTATGTTCAACCAAATCGCGCTAACGTAAATTCGCGTAAGTCGAGGTCGTACTGTACTGTTGTACTCTCTCTCTATTTGGGTCTGGTTGACATAAAGGCGAGCTCCATTCACCTCCTCTCTGCTTATTAAGGTAAGGCGCCACTGGCTCATGACTTGACTTGACTTGACCTGACCTGACTTGACTAGACATGAGTGAACATGCGCCACTGGTTCCGTACCGGACTTGACTTGAAATACAACTGAGCTGCTACTTCAGTTCAATTTCATTCGTTACTAGTGATTGAGCGAAAACCATGTCCGCGGGTCTTCTATTATTAGATTTGAGTTCTGAATCTTCAGATTCAGAATTCGAATATCTTACTGAATGTATGCTAAAAACAACAAAGAAAAGGAAGTGGTTGTCTCCATACGTGAAAGAACGAGAAAAATTTGGCGAGTACCATACTTTAATTAAACAATTAACTGGTGAACAGTTTAAAAATTATTTTCGAATGAATGAGACACAGTTTGAATTTATACATAATTTAATTGCTGCTGATATAACAAAACAAGAAACAAACTTTAGAAAGCCGATAGGAACAAGGGAAAAATTAGCTATTTGTTTGAGGTAAGAAAATAAATTTACTAATAGCACTATTTTAATATGTTTATTAAAATTATTATATTTTTATTGTAGTTATGAACGAATTTTTTAAAGAAAAAATATAAGAGAAGAAGAAGAAAACATTAACCATTAGTTCTGAACAACTACAAAGTTTAAATAAATTTAGTTTAATACTTGATTGTAAAACACGTTAGGAAAATTATAAGTTACTTTTTCACCAGTAGAAACAGTCGGAGAGTCCTCATGGTGGTTTGAAGATCCGGGAGAAGTTATGCTCGAAGCACTGCGCTGGTCCATTATATCTTCAGCTTCCGACACTATAGCAAATAACTTACGTTTTACAAATTTCTGTAGTTCAGGATTTAATTTTTTTGTACTGTGGTACATAGAGTCAAAAAAAAGTTTAAGTTCATCCGGAGGTTGAAGTATTTCGCGCCGCAAGTCATCTCTAATTTTCTGTCTTTCCTTTCTAGCTAGTGCTTGCTCCCGCAAAAAGTTCATCGTCACATTCTTTTCTGTTAGTTTCGGATTTTTAGGCTTCGTAAGAGGTACACTGTCACTGACTTCAAAATGGCAAAATGGCAAAATGGTAGAATGTGAACAGTTTTAAAATTATTTTCGAATGAATGAGAAACGGATGTGGAAGGGAAATGATGGCAAAGTGGGGATAAATAGTGATGGTGGGGGATCCGGACTCAGGATGCAACCCAACCCAGACCGGAGTCTTCCTGACTCAAGAAGCTTTTCTCCGTCCGGTCAAGTCAAGTCAAGAAGCAGTGGCGCACATTCTATTTAAAATTATGCTACTGCATTCGCTTCCGGACTCAAGTCAAGTCAAGTCAAGTCAAGTCAAGGAGCCAGTGGCGCCTTACCTTTACCATGAACTTAATTTTTAGAACATTGATACTAAGTCCAAACCACTGTGCAAATCAGTGGCAGCACTGTGCTATCCTGTCCATCAATAATTGTTGCAGACATTCCAGGCTGTCAGCCAGTACCATGGTGTTGTCCTCATATCTATTGTTATTTCTATGCCCTCTTCCACACCAAGCAGGGTTTCATTAAAGATTTCCTCGGAATAAAAAAAACGTAGAAAATATCACTGAATCGAAAAAATATAATGGTTTCTAATTTGCTTTATAATTTATTTTTTTGCCCATAACAGGCAGGTGGAGTGTCAAATTATTTACACTCAATCTGTTCATTGCAGGGCTAAAATAAATAATTCTGTTTCTTATTACATGGTCAGACAATTAAATGACTGAATCATTTAAGAACAGAAGAGGTAGAGGTGTAAAAGACACTAATCAGAGTTATCTCCTCTGAAAGTAATGAATTTCATTATACAGCCAGACCCTGTGGTGAATGAAGTGAAGGTGTCATTTGCAGAATGGAAAATATGTGCTTTTCAGAGGGCCCGGCATGCTGATAAACGTACTTTTCCATTCAGTGAGGAAGGCAATGGTAAACCACCTCACTCTTCATTTTACTTAGTGAAACCTAAACAGGTTCAAACCAGCCTTTCGGCTGATGACCTAAACAACACAATTTATTTTTATTTAAAATGTATAGATATACAGTATTTTTTAAATAACAGTTATTTATTAATACATTCTATTTATTATTTTTATATTAATTATTTTTTTATTTTTATATTTTATTATTAACATTTATTTGATATTGTAAATAAATAAGTTATACCATTTTGATATTATATAATTATTATTAAATCAAATAAATCTCATATTATTATAATAATTTTATTGTTATTATTATTATTGTAAAGTAATAAATAATGTTATAAAATATAATGAATGTTATAAAAATCGGTGACACTTAAGAGTAAAATATCTATATATGTAATGACATTCATTATACAGCCAGCCCCTGAAATGAATGTATTACAAGTGTCACAGCTTTTGTAAATAGTTTTCATTTTAATTATATTTAAAGTTTACTTTTATGGATTGTTTTTTTTTTTAATTTTGTATGTGTATTTTAGAGTTGTACAGATTTATTCTTTAAGGTTGTTAAATAGTTTATATTTGTTAAAAATAATTTTTTTAATGGAAATTTAGTGGGAATTTTATTATGATTTACAAAAGTAGTTTAACTATTCCAGAAGATACAAAAGTAAAGTATTTGTGAATTCTTTTTGGTAGCAAAACTCTTATGCGGCCTCCATATGATGTCAAAGTACTAAACACTGAATAATCAGCTTACAAACATTTTGCTTTGACAAGAAAAGCACCATTAAAAAATCCTTTAAGCTTTTTAATCAAAGTTTTTCTGACTTTTACTACTTCACCTTATTTCAGTAATCGTACTCATTTCCTTCAGAATGCCTGCAACATAAATTATCAATTCAAGAATTTTATCTTCTGGGTAATTATTTTCATTACATTAAGCTTTTAACTAAATCATTTGGTAGTTGTACAGAACTGTGTTGATCCAAAATTTTAAATAAAGGATAAAAAATGTACAAGTATAACCTCTAATTTTATTTCTTTGACATCAAAATATGAATACTATTTAAAAGAAAAAATCTGTTATTATAATTGATATAAAATTTAATAAAATTAAATTTATAAAACTTTGTTACTGTGTTAAAAACTATCATCATTAATGTTTAACATTCAATACATATGTAGTTGAAAAATTTAAAAATTTGAAATTTTTTTGTTAAATTTATAAATTATATATTTTTATTATTACAATAACAAAAAAAAAGAAAAAGAAAATAAAGAAAAGAAAAATGTAAATAAAGAAAAATTCTGTTAAGTTTGAAAATGGAAATTTATTAATATAATATATTATATTATGATATAATTTATTGATTATAAATTTTATGTTGATAAAGTGTATTGATTTAAAAAGCAGGTAAGTATTGAAAGAAATATATAATATATATAAACGTGTATAGTTAGTTAAAATAATTATTAAAATAAATATATTATTATATTAATATAATTTATTAAAAATGATTGTTTTAAAAGGTAAAATGTATGTTTTTATTTATTTAGTTATTTTCTTCTTCACTTCAAGTATTAGGTTTCCTGAACCTGTTAAGGTACCCATCTCTTCCTCAGTCTTCCCTGATCTCTTCTACCTTTGGGTTTATAATTGAGTGTAGCTACAGTAGAGCATCGATAATCCGAATGTCAAAAATTCGAATCGTCAAAAATCCGAACGCCATCTGAGTATTTTTTCAATATTATTTTTGATTTGCGTGAGAAAGGTAACATGTTTTATAAACTTTTCTTTTAAAAACATTTTTTAAATGTTTACACTGTGTAACATGTTTTATAACTTTTATTTTAAAACAATATGTTTTCTTTAAACGAATGAGCGAGGCTTAAACAAATCACGCAATCAAAAATTGGAAAGTTTTTGAAGTAAGATTTCAGTGATTTAGTAAGGTTTATAGTGAACCATTTGTTTAGCTGTACATAGTTTTTTGTTTGTTTTCAATTTAATATACAGTATAATACTGCATGTTGTTTAAGTCATCAGCCGAAAGGCTGGTTTGAAACCCTAGAGGCTTTACTAAGTAAAATGAGGAGGTAGGTGATTTACCATTATCTTCTTCACTGAGTGGCAAATATGCGTATCACCATGCCAGGCCCTCTGAAAGCACCCACTTTCTACCCTACAAATGTCACATTCACTTCATTCACCACAGAGTCTAATAAAACAAGAGTGTAATAAAGTTCATTACTATCAGAGGAGATAACTTTGATTTGTGTCTTTTACACCTCTTCCTCTGCTGTTCTTATATGCTTTAGTCATATAAGTTGACCATGTAATAAGAAACACAACTATATTTTGTAGCCCTCGAACTAGCAGATTGAGTGCAAATAATTTTACACTCCATCTGCCTGTTATGAGTAAAGGATAAAATAAATATTTAATTCTGTTTAAAATTATTTATATTTTATTGTATACATAATATAAAAATAATTATAAATATATTTACATTTATATTAAAATCAAAATTACTGAAAATTATTTTCAAATTTGTTCATTTCAAAATTTTAATTCAATTATTTGTTCGTAACTTATATTAATTGTATTGTTTGACAAATGATCGTTACTAGAAAATGAAATGGCACATTTAAAAACAAATTCACAAATTATAGAATTCATTAATAATACATTTTAAAATTTTAATAAAAGTAATTTTTTCTGAACGTAACTAATTAATCATAACATGTTTATGTTTGTTTAAATCGGTGTTTTATTTTGTAATAATCAAATAATTAAATTAATTTACTACAAGGAATTAAAAACGTGGTGAGTGAATAACATTATTTTTACTGTCTCTTGACTTGTATGACCTTAGCACAATTTGGTCGGGGATGAAACTCTCTCAAAACCTCGCGTGTGCGAGTGGTGCAAAACTTTTCTGAAGTTTGGGAAATGATGGAAAATGAAAGTCTCAATCGGTGTCCTCAAACCGTTGTCACAGAAGAAAACATCCATGCAATAAGGGAGCTTTTGGAAGAAGACTGGTGCTTCACTGTTTACAAAATTGCTTCTAACGGGTGATTCATTTAGAGGTTACAATTTTAAGTTGGCAGCACTGTTCTCTTATGCAAGTAAACAGCTTTTGTTTTGTAATTGGACATTGTTGTTATGGAGCATTATTCAATTGAAGAACGTGTTTTAATTGTTAAAACCTTTTTCAAAAGTGGGGAAAATTTTACTAACATGATTCGAGCACTGCAGAATGATTTTGGTAACCATAACCGTCCATCACGTGCGGCGATTAAAATACTGATTGATAAATTTAATGTAACAGGTTCAGTGTTAGATGTTCAAAGACCAGTTCGCCCTCGAAGTGGCTGATCAGTGGCAAATATCTCTGCAACAAGCACAAGTGTTCGAGAAAATCCATCAACCTCAATTAGGCCTTTCCTACGGTACTGCGCAGCGCCTTTTGACTAAAGATCTGCATTTGCATGCATACAAGATCCAATTGACTCAAGAATTAAAACTGGGAGATCATCGACAGAGGCATGAATTTGTTAACTGGATGTTAGAGAATAATCAGAATGATGACAATTTTTTGAACAAAATTAATTTTTCTGATGAAGCTCATTTTTATCTCAATGGCTATGTTAATAAGCAAAACTGCTGCATTTGGGGACTTGAAAATCCTCATGCTATTCACATGAAACAAATGGATCCAGAAAAGGTAACTGTTTGGTGTGGCTTTTGGGTTGGCGGCGTGATTGGCCCTTACTTTTTTGAAAATGCCTGTGGTGATGCAGTTACAGTCAACGGATAACGTTATCGGGAGATGATAACCGATTATTTTTTGCAGCAGTTGGAAGAATTGGGTGGTAATAATGATTTGGATGACATGTGGGGCCACTTGTCATGCAGCTCGAGAAACCGTGCAGTTGTTGCACACAAAGTTTCCTGGCCGTTTAATCTCTCGTTTTGGTGATCAACATTGGTCAGCAAGATCATGTGACCTCACACCACTTGATTATTTCCTTTGGGGTTACTTGAAGCAGAAGGTTTACATAAACAAGCCAACTCGATTCCGGAGCTGAAGGATGAGATTCGCAGAGTTATCCATCAAATTCCACAACAATTGAACAAGAAAGTGATGGTAAATTTCATCAAAAGCGCTGAAGTCTGTACATTTACACGTGGTGATCATTTGACGGATATCATTTTTCATGTTTAATGTCAATCTCTAACAAATGTGTCTAAATAAAAATGTACCAAGTAAGTAAACAATAATACGTATTATTTAATTTTTTAATTGTAACCTCTAACTGAATCACCCTATATAAAGGACATGTACATTGGGTATTTGGACACGTCATGCGGAATGAGTCCAGATACTCTTTGATACAGCTCATTGTGCAAGGGAAAATAGGTGGAAGGAGAGGACCAGGAAGAAGAAGAATATCTTGGCTACACAACCTCAGGGAATGGACCGGAAAGACATCTGCTGAACTTTTCCGTATTGCTGTCAGCAAAGTGAGAATTGCCATGCTGGTCTCCAACATCCGAAACGGATAGCGCACTAAAAGAAGAAGACATTGGGTATAAATAGAAGTGGCCCAAAACTAGAAGTCAAGAAATAAAAGTTGGAATTCGGAAATAAAATAGTGTCATCCGATTCCTCTTAAAGAGTAGATACAGAAATGGATAATGGTTAAAGGCAACCCTTTTTAAAAATTGCCACCAGCCATTAGACACGTTGTCTTGTGGAACAAATTTTTTATGTTATTTTTTTTTTAAATATTATCATCACATTTGGTGGTTTTGTTTTTGTAGTAGGCCTATAGGTACAAATTTAGAAATATAGTATAAAAAAAAATGTATTTCTTTTTTAAGTAATATGTCAGCAATTTAACGGACGACATTGTACACCAATTTCTGTACACATACATTCAAGACAAGGTCCAGATAGTTCTGTAATTATCCGTCCAACCCTGTACATTCTACCATAAATATTACAACCTGCTAACTTCAATAAACTTGAAGATGGATCTGTATCATTAGATGATTGAGATGGTGTTGTTAAAGTGATTTGCGATACAGATGGCATTGGTGTTGTCGTTAATATAACTTTAGTTTTATTTAACGACATTGTAGTTGTTTTATTAATATTTTGTAAATTATTTGTAGTATTTAATGTATTCTTAATTACATTCTTAACTGTAGTTGTTAAAATTAATGTTTTATTATCTTCTAAATTCGGTTTATTTGTTGTTATTGTAAGTAGTGTTTTGTTATGAAAATTTTTTGTTATATTTATTGAAGAATTTGTTGTTAATTTAAACGGACTTGGTTTTTGTGTTGTAATTACTGTTATTTCTTGTTGATCGTTGTTATTATTATTATTATTATTAAAGAATAAATCTAACATGCTACCGAATGAAAAATTATCGTCTTTATATTCATCTTCATCATTTTCCATTTTTTGTTCACTTTTCAAATCATCGTTATTATCATTATTATTTATAAGTTCTGTTGTAAGTTTTGAATTTGTTGTTGTTGTTTCAGTTGTTTTATTTGTTGTTATGTCTTGTTTTGTTGTTGTAAATGGTGTTGTAGAATCTGTTTTATTAATTATTAATATTTTGGTCGGTGTTAACGTAACTTGTGTTGTTAATGTAGAATTTGTAAGTTTTATTGTTGTTGTTTCAATTGTCATTTCTTTTTTATTGTTATTTGTAATATTTAAGTTATTATTTATTGTTAAATTATTGGAAATAATTTCATCGTTAATATTAACAATAAAGTTGGCTTCTTCTGGGCTGCCGGTAGTTATTGAAGGTAATGAACTAGTACTGATTTGGGATTGAGGTGTCGTATGTTCCCATAAATGTATAATATCGCCCATCAATGATGGTAGATCTGGTGCTGGTTCTGTTCTTATCACATCGCGAAATGGATCTGGTGTTATGATTAAATCAGCGACAGTGATCGCTGGTAAATGTGTAGGTGATTGTTGAAGTGATACAGGAGGCATCGGTGTTACATGATCTATTCTATCTATAACTCTTGTCGGAGAATCTAATTCATTTGGACCTAAACAAACAAAGATAATAAAACACAATTATTTTTATTTTTTTATCAAACATCCTATGTAGGATTTTTAAACAGCCGTATTATTTAAAATTGAAATATATATTTCTAATGTTATTTATATTCTATGTTTTCTATATCTTTACCTATCTAAGATAAAACACTTACCATTGGTAAGTGTTTTATGTTACCGTATTCTGGTGGTTAGGAATATATATTTCAATTTCAATTATTTAAATATAAACAACAGAATTTGAATATTTCGTTAAAATATTCACTCATTTTATCTTTAAAACTAGTGGTAGGGTGATCGACTGTCATCTGTTCTTTAACTGTGTGCTGGAGGAGTTATTCAGGAGTGGGAAATGGAACTTGCTGCCAATAAAGGATTGTTAAACCAAGTACGCATTGAAGGATCAAAGAACGGCTGAAAGATAAACTGTCTTGCTGCCAATAAAGGATTGTTAAACCAAGTACGCATTGAAGGATCAAAGAAAGGCTTAAAGATAAACTGTCTTGCTGCCAATAAAGGATTGCTAAACCAAGTACGCATTGAAGGATCAAAGAACGGCTTAAAGATAAACTGTCTTGCTTTTACAGTTGACGTAGTGATTGGTTACAGGAACATGGAAACAGCAATATAACAAATCAATGAGTTAAAAGAACAAGCAGAAAAACAGGATTACAAATTTCCTCTGAAGAAACTATATACATAACATACATCTTCCATGCTGAGTACTGTTGTTTTCATAACTTGAAAACACAATGTGGAAAAATTTCAGAAAAAATGTTCGAAAAAAGTTGATGGCTTCAAGTACCTTGGGGAGATAATAGGCCTACATGAGTATTGGTAACTGGTTGTTTAATGAAATTCATTACTCTCAGAAGAGATAACTGTGATTAGTGTCTTTTACACCTCTTCTGTTCTTAAATGCTTCAGTCATATAATTGGCTGACTATATGATAAAAAAACAGAACTAGCCTATTTTTTGTAGTTCAGGAACTAGCAGATCAAGGAAAGTAATTTAACAATTCACGTGCCTGTTATGGGCAAAACATCACATATCACATGAAAAATTTAAAGTACTTTTTAATTTTTGGCGAATTTAAGGGTTTTAAACAATGGAAAACATGCTGAAAGGCATAGCTTCATTAAGGATTCACCGACAATGGGTTATTGTTAATAAGGAGAAAATAAGGTAAATAATTAGTATGAAAAAACGAATCAAGCTACTGTGGTGTTAAGTTTTGTGTGAATTCAATTTAAAAAAATAAAATTTGAGTTAGCATGAATTTTAGAGGTTTGCTGTACAATTTGTTTACTTGTGTTAACTTACCGCAAACAACTCGTCCACAGCAACCTACAGAATGATCACGTAAACGAATGCAACCTGGTTGAAGAGCAGAACATTTCGGTTCTTGACAAATGATTTCACCGTAATAACACGTACACACTTCACAAGATGTCGGTTCCGATATCAATTCTCCATGATTATATCGACGATTCGCTGAAACGCATCTTTCTGAAATTAAAATTAATTATCAATGTAAACAAAATTTTATTCTTTACACTGGGGTTGTTTTACGAGGGTTATTAAAAAGTAACGGCCGTTTTCTGTCTGCCACCAATAATACTATTCCGGTTTTAAACATCAAGGGATGGAGAAAAACCTGTTTTGTTTTGCATTGAAAGAGCCATCGTAGGTATCAGTAGGATTAATCAATGCTGAGAACTACATCATCATAATGACTGCTCCTTTATAGTTTACATCCAAGAAGAAGTTTGTTTAAGTGTCGTTTGAATAAAGGGAGGAGAAAGTAACGGGCTGGTGTGGAAAGATGTGAGTGCCACACTGAAGAGTGGTTCATGTATTAATTTTGTTAAAGGTTGGACCCTACAAGACTGCAGCATAAATTGGCCGATTTGCGGTGATGGTACCGGGTCAAACCCCTTGTCCGCACCTGATCTGTGAGTTGGACAACACATTAGAAGTTCAGTATTATTTCTGAAGCTAAAGTAGCTGTTTCGTTGAGAAAAATATTAAGAAGTTTTAAAATTAGCGAATTTATGGATGGTAGCACTAAAGAGGAAGAAGATGTTAATTTCCGAAGAAGTCATCACAGAAATTCTGTATTCTGTATTCCTGAGTTTTTCATTAGATTGGTCATACAAGACAGGTAACTTTCTGACCTCAATTAATTTCTTTACGTTCACTACAAAATATTATTATAGTACGAATATAATAGTGTTTTAACAAATTCGTATGACATGCAGTACAATTAGTATAAATTCCTTTTAGACTATTTTTTACGCTAATTTTGATACTAATTTTTTAAAAATATAGTATGAATCAAAAAATAAACTAGAACACTGGATCGAACATGAGCCGTGACCGTCAAAAACTAAACAAGAACTAGTTGGTCACGGTGCAGGCCGGTGCAGAGAAGTTGGGAATAGGCGGTTTATTTCCATTGTGCTAATCTCTTTCCGCAACCGTCACGTAGTGCAGGTCCGGTGCAGTCTTGTGGGGTCCAACCTTAATAAATAATTGTAATAAGTTTTTAATTATTTATTATACCCAGATCCTTAATGAACCTAGGATTAGGTGATGCAACATTTTCTTCTCTATATTTAATATAAGACAGAAAAAAAATCTGGTGTGAAACACTCACAGAACTTTCTCTTGCCATTATTTATTTATTTAGCGTATGGCTTTTCAAGACATTTAAAAATCAGCATCATAATTGTTATATATTGGGATCAAATATGACCCTCTGTCTAAAAGGATGGGAAATAACATTAATGATTGTTTGGGAAACAAATAGTCATAAAAAAAAATCATGAAAAATATGCACAATATAACCTAATATTAGTAATAAAACATGAGAAATAAACAAGAAAACTAACCTCAATTTACATAACCTGATTTTAATCATGAGTGAAAAACGCAAAATGAAATTCAACCTCAGTTTGGCTTAAAAATACGGAAAATCACTCTTCCACGCTAAACTAGGCTCTGTAGAAAAAAATGCTTTAAGTAAAAGATGTAGATCGTTTAATTTCCTATAAATTTGATTATACACTTTTGTCGTAAAGCGCATACTAAGGCCGAAATATTAAAAAAATTGATTTTTCACACGTTTTCATGAGAAAAAAAAACAGAAAATTGCTAATTACCGCTAAACTAAGCTTTATACAAAACAAATGTTTAAAATAAAAGTTGTAGAATTTTTAATTGTCTACAACTTTTATTATATAAATTTTTGCACTAAATGCTTATTAAAGCCGAAATATTAAAAACCTATTGTTTTACGTGAAAACAGCCTCACCAAGAATTTCAGCAGACATAGCGCCTACCCTATATTGTAGAGCATAAAAAATTTAGTAAATGAGGCGATTGTAAAAAAAATCGTAGGACCAGTTTTTAGAAAATTGAAAAAAGTGAAAAATTACACGAATAAACTACAACTTCCGGTTGACCGATTTTGATGAAAATGTTCGAGTCGGTTCCGGTAGTGGAATGTAACGTAAGTTTCAAGTTTCAAGTTCGTACGATGTTTCGTTCTTGAGATATTCTGTTCACAAACACACACGCGCACGCACACACACACACACACTCACGCGCGCGCGCGCACCAATCGCTAAAAACGTGTTTTTTGGGTTCAGGGGGTCTGAAAACGTGTAGATCCGGTGAAAACTCGATTTCAAAAAATCGACGTGAAAACAATACTTTCCTTCCTTTATATTCATACAGGCAAGAGAAAGTAAAGAGAAAATTGAATGTAGTTTTTTAAAACAGCCTGTATTGGTTAATACTTGTTGTTTAGGTCAACAGCCCCTTTAGGCTGGTTTGAACCTCTAGAGGTTTTACTAAGTAAAAACGAGGAGTGAGGTGGTTTACCTATGCCTTCCTCACTGAGTTGAAAGCGTATACTTATCAGCATGCCAGGCCCTCTGAAAAGCACCCACTTTCCACCCTGCAAATGACACCTTCACTTCATTCATCACAGGATCTGGCTGTATAGTGAAATTCATTACTATCAGAGGAGATAACTCTAACTAGTGTATTTTACAGCTCTACTTCTTCTGTTCTTAAATAGTTCAGTCATATAATTGTCTGACTATGTGATAAGAAACAGAACTATTTTTTGTAGCCCTGGAACCACAGATCAAGTGCAATTAATTTAACACTCCACCTGCCTGTTATGGGAATTATACTCACTACCAATAGATTGCGGTTGAGTGATGGGAGGAATTTCAGTGATCGATGGTACTGTTATCTCCACATTAAAACCGGTTGTCAGGTATCCAGATGATGGTAAAGGCGGAGGTTGTACATCAATTTTACTTTCATAAAACGAAGACGGATGCTCTAATGTCGGGTCTTTGGGTATAAAACCACCTGAAAGAAAAACAAAATTGGTGTGAAACACTCACTCGATTTTCTCTTGCCAATGTAAATAAAACCATTTAACCCCTATGTTTAATCATTAGTGAACAATGTAAAATGAAAATCCACCTCTTTTGAACTTATAAATATGGGAAATCACTTATTGATGCTAAACTAAGCACTGTAGGAAAAAATGCTTGAAATAAAAGTCAATGTTTTTATTTTGTATAATATTGATTATATACAGTTTTGTCGTAAAATCCGTACTAAGGCTGCAATAAATCCCATTTTTTATTGATTTTGATAAGAAAAATACGGAAAATCACTAATTACACTAAACTAGTGGTTCCCAACCTTTTATGGGGCATCGCCCCTTTGTGAAGGATGACTTACACCTATCGCCCCCTTCTCTTAGCATCGTATACCTAATTTAATTTGAAGTAATGTGTTGATAAATAATAAAGTATGTTATTCTGTAAAAAAGATTTATTATTGTTCACAACAAATAATCAACCAAAGCAGTTGTGTCCAGAATTCTTCATCTCATGTGTAGGAGCTTGACAGTAAAGATTCTACCCTGTAGTACAGTTTTATTTTTTCTGTCTTTGAATACTCATCGCCCCCCTATCGCCCCCCTGCGAACCCAAATCGCCCACTAGGGGGCGATCGCCCCCAGGTTGGGAACCAATGCACTAAACTAAGCAATATTTGAATCAAAAGTTGTAGGTTTTTAATGTTTTACAACTTTAATTATGTACAATTTTTCTCTAAAATGCATATTAAGGCCACAATCCTAAAAAAAGTTTTACCCTGAGCGCACACAGGGTACACAGCACTCATAGCACTCACAGCACTACACACAGCACGTCTTGTCATAGCACTCACAGGTTTACTGCACTCATCATCTGTAATATTGGGTAGTATTAAATAAAATTCTCTTCATTTAGGTAACTTCTATAATTTTTGACATAAAATCCCTTGAAGTCAGACGAAATGTGATGTGTATGCAATTTTTATATAAAATATTAAATAATAATGTTGACCTAGAGGATATTGTTAAAAACATTTTTTATTATGTACCTTTTGTTAGATCCAGGACTTTTAATCTATTTTATTTGCCTAAAGTGAACACTGTGCAATACAGTAATACTTTCTTAACACGGACGTTATCCTTTTTTAATAAATTTAATCTGGAACTCGATCTTTTTTTTGATAATTACAAACAATTTTTATCAAAATGTTAACAGGCGCTCACCAACCAATAAATGACATAAATTCACAGAGCAGACTCA
Organism: Catonia carolina; assembly: GCA_035578175.1. Lineage (NCBI taxonomy): Eukaryota > Metazoa > Arthropoda > Insecta > Hemiptera > Achilidae > Catonia > Catonia carolina. Next base: position 11,730,192 of record JAQMRL010000004.1, read on the forward strand.
CATCTTTTTCTTTCTTTCTTCCTTTCCTTCTTTCTTTTTCCTTTTCCTTTTATTAATTTATAAATAAATAATATTATTTTTAATCAAGTTTTGCTAAACTATTTTTTGTGGGAATTTTTGTTTTTTCCTATTAATTTATTATTATAGTAAGAAATTTATTGAAACATTTTTTTATTTTTATGAGGAAAAGAGACAAAAAGTGTATTAGCATGTATAGGCTATTATGTAAATAAAATAGTTATAAGCAAATATTTTGTAAATATGTAATTTTTTATGTCAATAAGGCTTATATGGATAAATTCTGTTAGCCTTTATATTGTTGTAAATAAATAAATAAATAAATAAATAAATAATGCTAAATAACAATAAATGCTGTCATTCATATAATACTCACCTTGTGTTTCAGTAGGTGGAGAAAACCCATTGGAGTGTGATGCTTTGTAATAAACCGGTCGTGGAGTAGTAAGTGTAAGAAGTGAAACCGGTTTTTCATGTATGATTGGATATTGGACACTTTGTGGATATTTATGTACCACTTGAACCGGTGGTGGTAGTTTCACCTCTTCTGGTTTTGTCACAACTGCATCTGCAGCCACAAATGGAATTATCCTGGAATTGAAAAACAGTCAAATTGTTAAGTATAGTTGAAACCTCTCTAAGTCAAACATACATAATTCAATGTCACAGGATGGCGACATTAAGTGGCCAACCTTTTCTGTTTGGTGGCCCTGAAAAAGGCCGTTTAAGGGTTGGTTGTCTTGATGTGCAGCGTCGGTTGTAGTCATCGTGGTGGTCGAAGAGCTGGGCAACACGGCATGTCATTGTCCAGCGAAGACATTATCTTCTTCCCTCACAGTAGTGCGTCGATGGCTGCTTCGTTGGATCCGGTGGGCGTAAGGCTTGGTCGAGGGATTGCTATGGGCATCGCTTGCGTCAGCAGGCGATGACGGTCCGGTCGTCGGCTTACGGTGACGGGTCGGCGAGCAAAAGCATCATCTTCTCTCTTGCAGGGTCATCGATTAGTCTTTGCTGGAGTCCAGCAGCCATGTGCCATGGTGGATGTCTTGTCAATGCTGTAAACTGGTGGAAGTGAATCTCTCTGTGTCTGGATCAGAAATGAATCGCCTCGGCTCAGTGCACTGCGCTTATATAGCTACTGAGAGCGCTGTGGTAGGGGGCGGTAACTCACTCGGCCTTGGCAGCAAAGCTCTCTGTCGGAATGCAGCCGAAAGGTTTGTCGGTGCGTCGCCACAAGGCCTACCGTGCTGACAAAGGCCGGAAGAAGTATTGAAGGCCGGTAACACAGTAAATGATTAATTAGAAGGGGTGGCGGTGATATCAAAATAGATTGTTATTTTATTTAATAAGAATAATAGATTACGATGAATGAAATGTTTTGAATATGAATTCTTGGATATTGAAACTATTACAAATGTTTGGTTTTATTTTGATTCTTTCTACTATGTTTTAGTAAAACAGAGAAAATGTTATGAGGATCTGGATTGTTAGGAGAAACTATCATATCACATGTATAAAAACAGTTAGCGCTTTTGTAATAAAATACTTGTTACTTGTACTATGAATGGAATTAGTATTGTTGGGCCATTTCAAAATAGTATCATTACAGGACCAGTTCTGAATTATGTTAATAATACGTATGCATATGGGTCGTACCAAGTGGTTGTGGACAGGTAAATAATTGCTGTGATTGTTAAATGACATTATTTTACCTATATTCTAGTTTAGTTTAAGCTTAAGTTTTGTGATTAATTTAACTGTAGTAATCTTATATCATACCAATAAGTTTGCATGATCCGCAAAATGCCTCCAAAAACGGGTACTTCTTTTGTTCTAATGCCAATATCTTTTTAAAGCAATCGATAAAAATTTATAATTTTCACTGTTCAAGACACAATTAAACAGGCATTAATTTGACATATAGTACATTAAAATCTATGACATTCCTTTTACAATTGAACTTCAAACTCAGGTTCCTGTTATTTTTGACATGGACATTAATTGTATTTATTAATAGTCTAAGTTTAATAATTAATTGCATCAATAAACAATTTTAATAAGTTTAAAGAAAGTCTATTGGTTAATTATTATACCCACACCCCAAATGAACCTAGGCTTAGGTGTTACAATATGATCAGAAATTAATATGAGAAAATTCGAAAATAATTCATAAGATAAAAGTTGTTACCTATAACATGCAGGTGGAGTGTCAAATTATTTGCACTCGATCTGCTAGTTCCAGGGCTACGAAAAATAGTTCTGTTTATTATCACATGGTCAGCCAATTATATGACTGATACACTTAACAACAGAAGAGGTAAAGGTGTAAAAGATACTGGTCAAGTTATCTCCTCTGAGGGTAAAGAATTTCATTATACAGCCAGACCCTGTGGTGAAAGAAGTGAAGGTGTAATTTGCAGGGGGAAAGTAAATGCTTTTCAGAGGGCCTGACATACTGATAAGCATACTTTTAACCCTTTATAGGTCTTTGGTAAGTATACTTACCACTGCCAATAAGGTTGATTATTTAGAGTATAAGCTATGCAGTTGAACTCTATTGGCATTTTATGGTTTTATAGATGTTCTCTGGTATGTAGGCTATCGATATTTTTGCTGGCCGCATTGGCACAGTTGGTAACGTGCTCGCCTCTCATCATGCGGTCTTGGGTTCGAATCCCATTCAGGCACGGCATATTTTCATACGTTACAAACAAATCATTTCATCCTTCACCGTCTGCGTTAGCAGTAATTGCAGAATAGTCGGACATTAAACAAAAGAAAAAAAATATCGATATTTTGAAATTAGCGTGCAGCAACCATTTGTTTTGTGATTTGCTCGATTGTGGTAAGGATTCATATCAACGTTTGCTACCGTATTGTTTTGTTGTTACATTTGTACAGTGCTTAGAAAATTAGATTTTTTACGGGAACAAGCATTCATGCTAATATAAAGTTGAGATAAGTTATTCTACACATTTTTTGTTATACAGGACTACAAGTTGTTTTAATAAGCATTCTTACCACTAAACATTATGTGATATGTGATTTCTATTCCAATAAACATTCCTTGGTAAGTTTATTTGATAGGGCTTAACATAAAAAACGACGAAATATCTTACTGTTCTAGCACTAGAAATACATTATTCAAGTTCCTATTAAACAAAATTTAACATTTTTACAACATGCGTATTTTTCCCCGTAGTGCTGCCCTATAAAGGTTTAAACTCAGTAGAAAGGCAATAGTAAACCACCTCACTCCTCGTTTTACTTAGTAAAACCTCTAGAGCAGTAGTTCTGAACCATTTTTTATCACGGCACACTATCCTATGTAGAGAGATCCTGCAGCACACTAATGTACAAGTTAGACTGAAAGAGTACCCAGTTAATACCCTGTCACATTTTCCAATCACCTACTTTTGCCAGCTGGGTTTTTCCACACAAACAAAAATAAAAACAAGAAACCCAAGAGACTTTTTTCAGTTAAACAGGAAATGTGTGTGTGTTTGTCTTTAATTCCAACATGAATTGAACTTTTATGTAAGAAACGACAAGCTCAAGTTTCTCATTTATATCTCTTAACTAATCATTTGTTGTAAGGTGTAAGCCAATAAATCCCACATAAAATAAGTATAAGTTCTTCAATATTATTCTATTGTTCTATTTTTTTAACCCTAGAGCTGGCAATCGTCGATTTTGAGACAATGTTACCGCTTCTTGAACCAGTTGCGTCACAAAATCGGATTTGCTCATAGCATTGCAATGTTGTCGTTTTAGTTTTAAATTCTTCTGCAGATAGGTAGCGTTGCTGTTTTGTACAATAGTTCAGTAATGCATAAAGTAAATTATTACGGTATGTATAATACAAGAGTTATAGTTGCATATTCTGCCTGTGTTTCTCTGTAGAAACCATGCTATCCTACAGCTGAATTTGGTTATTTCTTGGTTTCTATGATGTATTTTTGTGTATATTTTCTTCTGTTTTGAACATAAAATCGTTTTGTTTGTTTTATTTGAAATAAACATTATAAGTAATGATCCATACCTATGTAATGAATTTTGAAAGTAGAGCATAAGAAAGTTTTAAACAGTAGTGTCATCTGAAATTTTAAAAAAATATTTGTCTAAAAATTATTTTAAAATAGCTCCAGCATCCCTAACTTTCAGATTAAAATTTCAATAATTTTCTTTTGCTAAATTTTCCTGTTATTTTGATATGTCACGTGATAAGGTTTGTGATTTATAGAAAATTTTTAATGATTTCTTTACAATTCACTGACTTATATGCTAGAAATGCTCTGCCGGTCTAGAAAAATGTTATTGCCGGTTATCGGGTTAAATAAATATATAAATTTTTTTTATAATTCCTAATTTGTGTACGTTGCAATCTGTTCAATTCAGAACAATAAGCAACCCCATGACCCAATGAGATGAGGATGATGTGTATGACGTGAAAATGAGGTGTAGTCTTGTACAGACCCAGGCAGACCATTCCTGAGAGAGTATGGTTAATTAAACCCCAACCATCAAAGTACACCGGTAACCACTGTCTAATATTCAAATCCGAATAAAAGTAACTACCTTTACTAGGATTTGAACCAGGAACATTCGTCTTCGAAAATCAGCTGTTAAACAGCTGATTTTGGCGACGACTTTACCTCTAGACCAACCCTGTGGGTTAAATAAATATTGAGTGAAATTTTTTATCAGAAATATCACAAAGACTTAAAATTTTTGTGGCACACCCATTGAGAACTGCTGCTCTAGAGGTTCAAACCAGCCTTTCGGTTGATCACCTAAACAACAATAAGATAAAGGTCATAGTTGTAAATTATTATTGTATTGTGATTCTTAAAAAACCTTAATCAAAAGTTTGTACTAAAGACATCAAATCGACTGACCTTAAATTAGGAAGTGATGGAGGCAAAGATGGCTCGTTATAATCGTAATCATAGTCTTCATTGTGTTGCTTGTTCTTTGTAATATTTATGATCGCTGAAAAATAAATTTTTTCTATTAATGTATTTATTTAAAGCTGTATTAACTTCTAAGTTTGAGCGACAAAGTGATCTAATTCAAAGATTGTTAATATTTAGGGGAAGGGAGCCATATATGGAATAGGGTCTTATTATGGAATACTAGTGTTTTTCCAGACAGGACGTTGGAAATCCTGATCTTTTTGCACCATTGGTTATACCGACAGAAACAACTTACGGATTCAAACAGACCAAATACAGCGTGTTTTTGTCAAGGTGATTACAATAAAGACAAAAAAAGGTGAAAAGTGGATTCAATGCTCGAGGTGTAATAATTGATATCATGAACAATACACTAGTGCTGAAAGGTTGTATTTTGTCTACGATTACTGTGAATAAACTGATTGGACTAGTACTTTGGTGCTTTAAAAACTATGAAGGTAAATTATATATCTATTCCAAGTATTCCAAATTATAACCCAATGTATTCCATATTAAGATCCTATTTTGTGAAATTGTAAAAATCTTGTCGCTAAAGAAAATTGAAAAAAAAATTATACTTGTAAATTTAAGATTTTGTATTTTCTAGTTGTGAAATGAACTATTTCTACTATTGATATAAAATTCCAGTAATTTCAAAGAGTCATAGAAACCCAGAAAAATGAAAAAATTAAAATGGTATTCCATATTTGGTTCCTCTCCCCTACTTTTTAATGAAACATCAGCAAACAATAGCTAATGAACAGGGTGACTGATGTTAGTGAGTGATACGGCCTCTATATAAATAGGCCTATCTGTGAAACCAAACACATGGTGATAAGTACAGAGGCAGTTGGAAACTGTCAACTGTTAGTCTAGGGAGAGCCAGTTGATCGAGTGTCGAGTTCACTTATAGGTATCAGACAAACTAATGTCCCATAACCGATATTAGAAACAAGAATAGTACTGGCTCCTTCAGTCCATTCTTCAGGGTAAAATCAGAGGGAAACGTGGATCAGGTAGAACATGAATTTCCTGGCTCAAGAACCTTAGAGTGTGGTTCTCCAAAACAACTCCAGAGCTATTCAGAGGAGCTGAATAGGCACCAGAAGAAGAAGAAGAAGAAGAAGACAAGCAGAAGAAGCAGAAGAAGAAGGAAAGGAGAAGGAGGAGAAGGAGGAAGAGGAGAAGGAGAAGAAAAAAAGGAGAAGAAGAAGTCGTAAGCGCATTGAATCGGCCGTGACGTTTTTCACAGTACTACATGGATCGATGCAATCAGCCCATGGCACTAAAAGGGCTAGGATTTGAACCACAGAAACTTTGTCTTTAAAAATCAGCTGTTAGACAGCTGACCCATGGCAATCATTTTACCACTTGATCAACCCAGTGGGTTCAAAACCTAAATAAAGTAAAAACAATCACTTACCTTCAATGTCAGGTGAAATAAACCCAGCTGCTGGTTTTGTATAATTATACCCAACAAAATCAGGTTTGACAGTCGTAGTGGTATTATTGATGTCAGTTTTATTATTATTATTATTATTATTATTATTACTATCAGGAATAATTGTAGTTGGCAACACTGTTTCATCGGTAACAGATGTCATCATTGTCGTACTGATATCTTCCGTTTCATTATCAACAGTTGTTGATAAATTATCAATGTCTGTGACCATGGTTGTTGTAATATCATCAGGTATAATTGTCGACATTGTTGAGATATCGTTTGACATCGTTGTTGACTCTGTATCAATCGGTAATGACATCGTTGTAGTTATTATGGTATTATTTTCATTTGTTTTTGATGTTTCGTTGTTACTTTTTCTGACGGATATTTCAGTGGATGTATCTGTTTTATTTTTATTGTCTGTAATTTGACGTTGTTGATTAATGTTTGTATTATATGAAGATGTTCTTATCGAAGTATTTCCAGTTACCTGAAAAAATACTGTATTGGATTATACACCGTAATTCTGTTATTGTATTCATATACTATGTATTTTACAAATAGTATTTATAGATATTTCTTTACCCATAACAGGCAGGTGAAGTGTTAAATTATTTACACTCGATCTTCTAGTTCTAGGGCTACAAAAAATAGTTCTGTTTCTAAGGGCTACAGATTTCCTTCGAAAAAACTAAATTGGTCTATATAACAAACATCAAAACAGCCCCATGTCACTTGTTGTTGTTTAGGTCAACAGCCGAAAGGCTGGTTTGAACCTCTAGAGGTTTTACTAAGTAAAAACGAGGAGTAAGGTGGTTTACCATTGCCTTCCTTACCGAGTTGAAAGAGTATGCTTATCAGCATGCCAGGCCCTCCGAAAAGCACTCACTTTCCACCCTGCAAATGACACCTTCACTTCATTCACCACAGGGTCTGGCTGCATAGTGAAATTCATTACTCTCAGAGGAGATAACTCTGACTAGTGTCTTTTACACCTCTACCTCTTCTGTTCTTAAATATTTCAGTCATATAAGTGGCTGAATATGTGATAAGAAACAGAACAATTTTTTTTTAGCCCTTGACCAAACAGATAGAGTGCAATTAAAATAACACTCCACCTGCCCGTTTTGGGCATGTCACTTGATGACACATTATGGAAAAAATTGATAAAATTGATAGCTTTAAGTACCTTGGAATAATAATACAACCAAAGACCACCGAAACAGAAGTGAACAACAACAAATGAGTGAAGATGGCAAATGTACTCTGAGGAACTCACCACTTGTGTAAGAAGAAAGCACTCTCAAGACAAGCCAAGATTAGACATTATAATACTTTGATAAGCCCATAAAAGGCAGGTGGAGTGTTAAATTATTTGCACTCGATCTGCTAGTTCTAGGGCTACAAAAAATAAAAATAAAAATTCTGTTTCTTAAGGCTACAGATTTCCTTCAAGAAAACTAAATTGGCCTACATAACAAACATCAAAACAGCCCCACGTCACTTGAAGACACAATATGGAACAATTTGATAGCTTTAAATACTTTAGAACAATAATACAACTTATTTGCGAAATTTGCTATTCGCTTCTGTTTCGCTGGTATTACCAGCGAATAGCAACAGATGAGTGAAGATGGCAGATGTACTCTGAGGACTCACCACTTGTGTTAGAAAAAAGCACTCTCAACACAAGCCCACATTAGACATTATAACGAATATCAGACGTAAAAAAATCTTAGTTATAACTTTAAAAATCTAAAACTATTTTTATTAACTCATGATGGAAAATTAATCTGCCCAATTATGATCTCCCATGTTCAAGATAGTACCTTTAAATAATTTAGTGCTTCTGTCTTTATTTTCTACTACTACCGTAATGTATTAGTGTGTCTGTAATTAAAACTATCAGTTAGTTATTTAAATATTAATTAAACTATACAAAACAAAAACCACAAATAAAATATGAAACAAAAAAATGTTGTTTACAACTAGAAAAAATAATCCTTAGATCGGTGTGTACAAGCTAACACAATTATTGGATCCCAGGTGTAACCATTGTTTCTACAGCTTTTCTTACTACTTCCATTAGCCAAATTTACACGGAGAGTGGGGAGTGAGTCATTACCTTGTCCTTGAACGCCCTCTGACAGGAAACTGCATTTCCTTTATTCAGTTCGCTGTGGCAGCTGGTTGAGTGCGGGTCAGTTAGTGCTTGTTGCCAGATTCTGTCTGCGTGAAAATACAGATTTGAAGTCTGCCAATAACTGATTAATTGGACTGAAAATGACCCAGATTTGTTAAATAGGGTAATCACAGGTGACGAAACGTGGGTATATGGATATGATCCTGAAACCAAAGTGCAGTCTTCGCAGTGGAAGACTCCAAGTTCACCATGATCGAAAAAAGCACGGCAAAGTCGGTCAAAGGTGAAGACAATGTTGGTGATTTTTTTCGATTCTACCGGTATTGTGCGTCATGAACTTACGTCTGGAGGACAGACAATTAACCAGGAATACTACAAATGTGTCCTTCAGCGTTTGCGCCAAAAGGTGCGGAAGAAAAGGCCTGCATTGTAGAAAGACAGGAGTTGGGTTCTACACCATGACAATGCTCCGGCTCATCGTGCCTTCTCCATCGTTGAATTTTTGACCAAATTCAACATTCCTGTGCTTCCACAACCGCCATATTCCCCTGATTTGGCCCCTGCGGACTTCTACCTGTTTCCTAAACTGAAATTTTCACTGAAAGGGAAGCGATTTGACTCGATTGAAGACATCCAGGCAAATACGGAGAGTGTTCTTAACACACTCCAGGAAAAAAATTTCCAGGAATGTTTCCAAAAGTGGAAACACCATTGGAGTCGGTGTGTTCAGTCGGAAGGGGACTAATTTGAAGGAGATGCATCACAGTAGCATGTAAGTACCACCATTGTACCATTACAAGCCCATTCTTAAAACTTTCCAATCACACCTCGTATAAATTGTAAGAGAAAAAGATTGAGCAAAAATGCAATTGGTATAAACCACTGAGCCTTTGCCTCTGAAAATCAGCTGTTAAATAACTGACTTATAGTGATGACTTTATCACTAGAACAACCCGGGGTGTTATATTCCATATGACCCACCGGGTTGGTCTAGAGGTAAAGTCATCGCCACAAGTCAACAGTTTAACAGCTGATTTTCAGAGACAAAGGTTCCTGGTTTAAATCCTTGTAAAGGTACTTTTATACGGATTTGAAAACTAGACAGCGGTTAATGGTGTACTTTGGTGGTTTGGGTTGTTCAATTACTCATACACTTTCAGGAATGTTCAGACTACTCCTCATTTACACGTCATACACATCATTCTCATCTCATTGAGTCATAAGTGTTGCTTATTGTTCTCAATTGAACTGATTGTAATGTACACACATTACGGATAAAAAAATGCTACATAGGGTAAGAGAAACTAAAAATCAAAAGAGTTCATAATACATTTTAATAAAACTTTGTTTAATCCCTAATGTGTGTACGTCGCAATAAATTTTCAATTCAGAACAATAAGCAACCCCATGATCCCATGAGATGAAGATGATGTGTAAATGTGTAAATGAGGCTTGTGCAAAATCAGGCCGATCATTCCTGAGAGATTATGGTTAATTTAACCTTAACCATCAAAGTACACCACTGTTCAGAATTCAAATCTGTACAAATGAAACTACCTTTAAAAGGATTTAAACCAGGAATATTCATCTCCAAAAAAAATCTGTCAAACAGCTGACTTGTGGGGACGACTTTACCTCTAGAACAACCTGGTAGATCTCAATGAAACTGTACTTTATAAATAAAATAATATGAAAAAACATTCATTCAAGGTGTTTCTAGTTAAATTTATGAAGAAAGATTAGATTTAATTTACCAGATGGTCTGCAGGTACTTCTACAGAACTGTAATGTCTTGTTTCTGCCATTTCATCTCCACCTTCTGTACCTAAAAGGAATACAAATCATTACTGCATGTCAGAAACTACAAGAGGTAGCAACAAACAGTTTTTGAATCCATAATTGACACAAAAAGTTAGAGGGCCTGGATTGAGTTTAAAGTTCCAGTTTTGAACAGAAGTGGCCATAAACCAGAAGTCAAGAAATTAAAGTTGGAATTTGGAAATAAAAATAGTGTCATTCGATTCCTCTTAAAGAGTAGATACAGAAATCACTAATGGTTTTTCCCACAGGTCAAAGGTAACCCTTTTTCTGTCTTACGAAAGCTAAGTGGGTTTGATCGCTTGCAATAATTTTTTCTTCAGAAAAAAATTTCCACCAGCCATGAGATATGCCATCTCATGAAATGGACTTTTTCTTTTCTTGCCCTATATGAATATATAGGCAAGGAAAATAGGCCTCTTGCTTACATATAAATTTTTCAAAATTGAGTTTTCACAAGATACGTGGTTTCAGGCCCCCTGTACTCTAAAAACATGTTTTTAGCAATTTAATGTCAATTACCATTAGAGGACACAAAACGAACATTTTCATTAAAATTGGTCAACTGGAAGTACGAGTAGTTTATTCTTACAATTTTTCACTTTTTTGCAATTTTCTCAAAAACAGCTCCTATGATTTTTTTAAAAATAGCTTCATTTACTACATTTTTTAAGCTTTACAAGATAGGGTAAGCGCCATGTGTGCTGAAATTCTTGGGGAGGCTGTGCTCTCGTAGAAAAAATTGTTTTCTTAAGAATAGCGGCCTTAATATGCATTTTAAGGCAAAATGTAAATAATAAAATTTGTAGAAAATTTAAAAACCTACAACTTTAAATAAAATATTTTTCTGTACAACGCATAATTTAGTGTATTTTGTGTATTTTTTCATGAAAATCAGTAAAAGAATGGAATTTTTTAAATTACGGCCTTAGAATGCATTTTACGACAAAAGTGTATAACTGAAGTTATAGAAAAGTAAAAAATCTAAGATTTTTTTTTGTTTTTAGGCATCTTCTTTTCCAGAGCCTAATTTAGCATAAATTAGTGATTTCCCGTATTTCTAAGTCAAACAGGTTGATTTTCATTTTGGGTCTTTCCCTCATTATTAATATTAGGTTATGTTTTTCATTTTACATTGTTTACTTCTTATTAAACACATGTTATATTGTTTATTCTGCCCATAACAGACAGGTGGAGTGTTAAATTATTTACACTCAATCTGTTCATTGCAGGGCTAAAATAAATAGTTCTGTTTCTTATCACATGGTCAGCGAATTAAATGGCTGAATCATTTAAGAACAGATGAGGTAGAGGTGTAAAAAACACTAATCAGAGTTATCTTCTCTGAAAGTAATGAATTTCATTATACAGCCAGACCCTGTGGTGAATGAAGTGAAAGTGTCATTTGCAGAGTGGAAAATTTGTGCTTTTCAGAAGGCCCGGCATGCTGATAAACGTACTTTTTCTCTCAGTGAGGAAGGCAATGGTAAACTACCTCACTCCTCGTTTTTACTTAGTAAAACCTCTAGAGGTTCAAACCAGCCTTTCGGCTGATGACCTAAACAACATATTGTTTATTACACTGGCAGAAAAAATTGTTTGATTGTTTCACACGAGATTATTTCTTTTAGTTTTGTACGTTTATTAACAGCAATTGTAAATTTTGAACTTACATTTGTAGCTTGTTGGACAACAGTGTCCTTTGGTGTAGACTGGTGAACAATGCTGGTTCGCTGCCGATGGAATAGAACAAACGATTGGTTCACATCTCACTTTTCCTTGTACACAATAACAATTTTCACATTGCTTTGCCAAACCTGGAATCATTTCTCCTTCAGGATACTGTTTACCATTAGCATCACAACCTGGTTGAAAAACAAATTTAAAAATATTAAAACTAGAAGACCATCAGAATCCATTAGCGATTAGCCTCCTGGACAACAGCAAAGATAGTTACAGACTGAAACGCTTTAAACCATTGGACTTACCTCTACGATTTTGTTAGTCATTTAAATTTTTTTTTTTTTATCTTTTCTACTTAAACTCCTAATCATCGGCATCTCATAATTGGCGTCGTTTTCATCTCTACCGTCGTCATTGTCACCTCCAGCTTCAACACTTTGTGTTTCGGGATGTTGATTCACGGTTCATCAATTTTGGTTTTGTATAGATATATTTTTTTGTTTCTTCACAGTTTGGTCTTTTTCAAACACACTACTGAGTGTCGTTTGTGTTTTAATACTAAGGACATTACTCAGATTTTCTCATATTTGCTTAAAGTTATTGTATTTATTAACTGATTGCAAAAGAAATACTATACTGTTAAAAAAAAAAATATCAAATTATCAAATTGGACCTTGAGCAGGGTGGCTAACAGCAGAGAGGACTTGGAGGGTCACCAACTGGAAGTCCAATCGGGGATGAATAAGTGTCCTGAGGTATTAACATTGTCAAGTGTCATACCCTTCAGTATCTCGGACACATCATGAGAAATCAGGAAAGGTATGAAATACTGCAAGGACGGATAGAAGGGAGGAGACCTCCTGGCTTGCCACTTTGAGAGCTTGGTTTGGGAAGAGCTCCACAGAGTTCTTCCGTATAGTGCCCAATAGGGATTTTTTTTTTTTTTTTTTTTTTTTTGGTTTAACGTCCGACTGTTCTGCAATTACTGCTAATGCAGACGGTGAATAATGAAATGATTTTTTGTAACGTATGAAAAAATGCCATGCCTGAATGGGATTCGAACCCAAGACCACATGATGAGAGGCGAGCACGTTACCAACTTCGCTAATAGAGATATGATCACCGCTTGATGATCACCAACATCTGAAGCGGATAAGTACATTAAGAAGGAATAGAAGAATTACTAAATTACCAGAAAAGTTTGATGTGGGGAACTGCACTAATTTCTTAATGAATTTTTAAACAATATATTAAAATAAATTTTTTAAAGCTTTTAAAGGCCACCTCCGTAGTGTAGTGATCAGTGCGCTAGCCAAGAACGTAGAGGTCCCAGGTTCGATTACCAGACAGGGCCTGGAAATTTTCACAAGTAAAAACCCACTGTTCTAGATTCATAACCCACTGTAGTCGCTAATCAAGCAGTTGATGCAGTTTTAAATAAATTAACTAAAAAAAAACATAATGGTTAAAATTTAATCTTATCAACTAGGAACTTTATCTGAAATTAACCAAATTAATTGAGTTTGTTAAGAAAACACCCTTAAATTAGTATTAATTTAAATAAAGATAAATTAATAATATGATTTTTTCCATGGGCACATCAATCAGAAAAATTTCAAAACATTTGTGGATGTACATATTCGATTGAAAATCTAATGTAAAAGTCAAAAGTGTTTGCTACTTTAGTACAACATTTTTCAAGTTGATTTTCAAGGTCATATTAACCTTACATGATCTTCATGAAAATTCAGCCAGTGGGTGTTTGGGTTAAATATCCAAACTCAAATTCAACTGCCCAATTGATAAAAATAAAAAAATAAAAATACAAAAAAACGTGCTTTTCACCCCGTGTGCCCATGAAGATTGGCATCAGCAAAAAAAAGTAATTTTATTTTACCCCAAGACATCATATTATGGGGTCAATTCAAAAATTCTTTTCTGAGGGCATCTTAGCATTTTTAACCGGGGGTACCTTTTTTTGGATTAACAGTTACAATTAGCCCTTAACAAGCAGGTGGAGTGCTAAATTATTAGCACTCGATCTGTTAGTTCCAGGGCTACAAAAAATAGTTCTGTTTCTTATCATATAGTCAGCCATGTATATATGTATGCATATGGTTAGCCATATGACTGAAACATTAAGAACTGAAGAGGTAGAGGTATAAGGTAGAGGTAGAGGTGTAAAAGACACTATTCAGAGTTATCTCTTCTGAGAGTAATGAATTTCATTATACAACCAGACCATCTGGTCAATGAAGTGAAGGTTTCATTTACAGGGTGGAAAGTAACTGCTTTTCAGAGGGCCTGGTAAGGTGATCAGCATACTTTTCCACTCGGTGAGGAAGACGTGGTAACCACCTGACTCCTCATTTTACTTAGTAAAGCCTCTAGAGGTTCAAACCAGCTTTTCGGTTGATGACCTAAACAACAACAGACAAACACATAACAACTTACCTTTATTTTCATACTTTGGTAAAGAAGTTGTCGACATTTCTGAATAACCTGAAAAAAAAATTTGTACACTTTAAGTTGCATTTAAATGTTAATTTAAAATTCATAAATTTAACCTTATTATGTTCATAATAGATTACATTTCTGTAAAGACATAAATTTTGTGGAAAGTATGCATTCCATGGATCGTTTAGAAGCTTTGGAGATATAGGTGTTCAGACAGGCAGATATCCAGAATGTGGCAAAGAGGGCATTTGCCACAAAATTTGCAGCCCAAAAGTATATTATATAATTATGCGTACAAGGAAAATGAGTGATTAATGGAAACGTTTAAAGAAAGTAAACTCAAATTTTATGGACACCTGTATAGAATGGATGGCAACCGGTCGACAAAATAAATTTTTAAGTCACTAAACTATAGACCTGAGGTGTCGAATAAACGGTTTAATAAAAGTCAGAAAAGTTATTGAGGTAATGGGAATAAACTGAGCAAACTTAATGAAACGAACCAAATTCAGACAATTAATTACAGACTTTAAGGGTTTCCTTAAAGAGCAAAAACAGAACACCGGGTGGACAGAAGAAAGGAGAAAAGCCTACAGTAACGGAATGCTGAGAATGTGGACTGCAAAAAGAGCCTCCAGAAACATTTAAAGTTACGTAAAGTGTTCTAAAATTGACCCTGAACAAAGAGAAAGTGTGTGGTTGCGCGTGTACTTTTGTATACAATATTTTATTTTGGATTGGTGGTGGTGGTGTGTGTTTGTGTGTGAACAAATTATCTCAAGAACGGGACATCTTATGAAAATGAAACTTGAAACTTAAGTTAGGTACCACTAGACACGAACTCTTTCATCAAAATCGGTCAACCGGAAGTAGTAGTTTATTTGTGTAATTTTTCACTTTTTTGCTATTTTCTTAACAACGGCTCATACGATTTTTTTGTAAAATCGCCTCATTTACTACATTTTTTATGCTCTACAAGGTAGGGTAGGCACCAAGTCTGCTGAAATTCTTGGGAAGACTGTGCTTTCGTAGAAAAAAAATTGTTTTTTTTAAATTGCGGCCTTAATATGCATTTTAGCGCAAAAACGTATATAATAAAAGTTGTAGACACTTTTAAAATCAACAACTTTAATTCCAATACTGTATTTCTTTGTATAACGCTTAGTTTAGCGGTATCACTGATTTTCTGTTTTTTTTTAAATATCAGTAAAAAATGAATTTTTAAAGATTTCTGCCTTAGTATGCATTTAACGACGGAAGACTATATTATCAAATTTGTAGAAAAATAGAAGATCTACAACCTTTATTTCCAGCATTTTTCTCTATAGAACATAGTTTAACGTGAAAGAGTGATTTTCCGTAATGTTAAGCCAAACTGAGGTTGGTTTTCGTTTTGTATCTTTCACTCATAATTAAAATTAGGTTGTGGCCGCCTCCGTAGCGTAGTGGTAGCGTGCTGGCCTACCACGCGGAGGTCCCGGGTTCGATTCCCGGCGAGGGTCTGAAAATTATAACAAGTCACAACCCAACGTTCCATAATTACGTTTATGTTTCCATAATTACTGTAGTCAACCAAGTTCTTGATGCGACTTTAAATTTTTAAAAATAAAAATTTTTTTATGTTTTTTTGTTTATTTCTAATGTTAGGTTATTTGGTTAATTATTTACATTGGCAAGAGTAAGTTGTGTGAGTGTTTCACACCAGATGAATGTCACTTACTACAGGTGTATTTGGTGGGGCAACAAGTGAGTCGAGCGTAGTGAGGCTGGCACCCAGGTAGCTCCAACTGGCACTCTGGTTTCACGCAATGCTGTTCTCCCTTGATGCAGTAACAATACTCACAAAGACTTGACGTTTGCATCGCCGATCCTTCACCATACATTGTTCCATTATGTAAACATCCTTTTCCTGTCAAACAATTAAATAATTCTATAACATATACGGTACTTAATCTTTCCAGAATGAAATCTTTTAACAAAGTTTAAATAAAACTAAAGAAGCTCTTGGTAGGCTTGTATAGATGGTGCTATTTCATATAGCATCTGGAGAATCCTGAATCCTGGTTGAGAGGGCTGAGAAGCCCTATGATGGCGACATCGTGTTAAGGAACACCTGGTCGCTCGGGGAACAATTTTACTGAATAATTGCAACCTCATCAAATTTAGGGGGAATTTTATAGTTTATAATTAGGAAATAGGATTCTGGCTCTTGCGGGATTGGGACTGGGACTTCAAAGGAGGTAATGTATTTTAAGAAGTTACTCGTGGATGAAAATTTATATTAAGGGACAAGTGGGTTTAGGAGCGGCTCTTTTCTTTATTTTGTTTTTCAGTGGCCTTTTTCAGTTATGTGGGAGTTTTATTGTCTTGCGGAGGGGAAGGCACGCACCGTACTTAACATGGACAAATGGTATAATTTTAGGTAGGGGTTAGTTTATGATTTTAGGGGAGACGGAAAGGGTAGAGTTTGGCATAATCACCGGCCTTTTATTTTCTAAGTGTTTAATAATTTAAAATGGCGGCTCTTTTCACCGTAGTGGAGTGATTATGCATAGGAACATGGGGACAACTACCAACTGGGGGGAGTGAGTCATACAAGTAGATGAAGGGGCATGGGTACATAAGAGGAATACAGGGCGGAATAAAAATGTGGCAACTCTAAATTTTTATAAGTGGGTCATACTGGAAGTTAGATAAAGTCGTGGAATGGTAATGGCATAAAGACTTCGGGTGGATGAGGGCGTCAGCATCTGGAGAGTGGAAGCTCTCAATAATTGTTGCGAGAAACAAAGTATAATATATCAATAATTTATTACGTTATTGTACATGTCACCCACTGAGTATAGAATAAATAATTACTTCTATACTCTGTGTGTCAACCTGATTTGTGTTTATTTATTTACTTATTTAATTACACTAGATTGTTTACAACAAGCCAAAGTGGCCCAATGATAGAAACAATATTACGCAATATAGAATAAACAGTAACTTATTACAAACTAAATCACAATTGCACAAATATAAATTAATGTACTAAACATAAATCATAAACTTGGAGGGGCTTATGCCAGAGTGAACCATGTACAAATTCATGTTTTTGCAGTATTGGACTTTTCAATTTAATTTGGAATTATTAATTTTCATTTTACAAGAATAAAACTATCGTAAAAAATTGCCTTGCTAGCTACTGTTCTCTTGGTTCATACCCTAATCCAGTGATGCAGTGATGCAGTGTTCATCAATAATAAAACCGCCCACGACTACTTCCTCACCCCCAGCCTGGAGGAGTTCATCCACCAAACTTCAAGAGTCATTTACGACGCCGGTCAATGCTCTGTACAGCCAGCTGTCAGAGAAATCTACACGATACCTCGACCGCCACAAGTAAAGATTAAACAGTCATTCCACGATTTTCTATATACTCCCTACAAACATCCCTATAAATATTTCCTACTAAAAAAAACAAATAAAACCCCTGAAAATGTAGGGGAAGGAAGGGCAAAGTGGAATGGTAGGGTAAAGTGGAATAGCTTTTCAAATTTGCTACTTTTAGCGGGAACAGATGTGTATGAACATTAAACCTCTTTGTATGTAGTTGGCTAACCTGTCATAAAGTGTCATGGCGCTACTCAGCTGTTTTTCTCTCATAAGGAGTACATCTTGTTTGAGGTTAATTTTCTGTAATAGTTCAGTGCAATTTTAAAATCAGTGGAAGCTATAATTTTGAAGAATTTCGTTTTTCTGCAGTTTGAACTTTGAAAGAGGTAAGTTCTTTACAGTTTCTATTCATGATTGCACTAGTATTATTAATGAAATTTAAGTTTTTGTTATGATTTTACAAAGATGCACTTTGGGGTAAAGTGGAATACCTTGAGTTGGGTAAAGTGGAACATCATTCCACTTTACCCCTAAAAAATTGGTGTAATCCTAGTTTATGTGCCAGGTCGATTTTCTACAATTTTATGATTTCAAACAATTCATCATGTTATTCTGATACTAGAACAAAAAAAAATTTATGGTGCTGACCTCTGGTTAATTAATAAATTGAAATCAAAATACCTTGAATTAGGCTAACTTCAACAAGGATCAACATCAATATTGATACATCGAGTTATTGAATGCAGTTTACTTATTTTAAAGCCCTAACATCACTAGACACAACTAAATTAAATGTTGTTCACTTAAAACTAAACACTAACATTGCTAGATAGGCTACAACTAGATTGAATGCTGTTCGCATAAAACTAAACACTAACCTCACTACTCACTAGATAGGCATATTTAAGAATGTCACTTGAGTCTCCCTTGACATCAGGAATACTTAAGTGACGTTCATAAATACGAGCCTATGGATCACAGAAGCAAGGTTAGTAAATTTAAATTATTTTTTTATTTTGTTTCAGGATCATGCCCAGGAAAAGAAGTAGAACTTCAAATCAAGGTTCATGGAACCAGGTTTCGATGGAAGAAGCTGTTCAATCGGTAAGACAGAACAAACTTTCATTTGGTAAAGCGGCAAAACAATACAATGTCCCTGTAGGAAGCTTGTTTCGGCGAGTCCACAAGGACCAATCTGCAGAAGAAGTGTCAAGAAAAAAACTGGGACGCTACACCAACACATTCAGTGCTGAACAAGAGAATGAACTTTTAGTTTTTCTATTGGAAATGGAGAAACGATTTTATGGATTAACTAATGATGAGTTCAGACAATTAGTTTATCAGTTTGCAGAGCTTAACAAAATACCGCATCGATTTTCACATGAAAAGAAAATGGCTGGTAAAGATTTTTTGTACAATTTTAAAGACAGGCATCCTGAACTTTCTTTACGCCAACCAGAAAGCACTTCATTCGCTCGCGCCGCAGGATTCAACAGAGTTGTAGTTGACAAGTTTTTCAACATTTTGGAAGAAAGTTACGAGCAATTTCGATTTAAGCCACATCGTATCTTTAATTGTGATGAAAAGGGGATTTCAACAGTGCCAAACAAACAGCCAAAAATTCTATCCATTAAGGGCAAGAAGCAAGTTGGAGCTATTTCGTCGGCAGAACGTGGTGTTCTGATAACTGTTGAAGTTGCCATGAGTGCAACTGGGATTTTTGTACCACCTCTTCTAGTGTTTCCTCGTGTAAGACATAATCCATTATTTAATATTGGGTTGCCAGCAGGTAGCATTGTGGTACCTCACCCTTCAGGATGGATGCAAATGGAAATATTTGATAAATTTATTGATCACTTCATTGAGCACACAAAACCCTCACAGGATGACCCAGTGTTACTTATCCTAGACGGACATGCAACACATACCAAAAATGTTAATTTATTGCAGAAGTGCAAAGAAAAGCACGTGCATATGCTAGTGATTCCGCCGCACACCAGCCACAAACTTCAACCCCTTGATGTTGGATTCATGTTTTCACTCAGTATGTTTTATTCCCAGGAAGTAAAGTGTTGGTTGAGAAACAATCCTGGGAAAGTTGTCACTTTACATGATGTTAGTCCTCTCTTTGGAAAGGCATTTTTAAAAGCTGCAATGCCACAAAATGCAGTATCATCATTTAAAGCTACAGGAATTTGGCCCTTTGATCGCCACATCTTCAAGGATGAAGATTTTGCTGCTGCTGATGTCACTGATAGGGAGCAACCAGCACTATCACAGGAAAAGAATCTGCCAGAAGTGCCTTCTACTTCATGTTCTTCCCGGCCATCTGCTGAACCTTCACAGCAGGCATCCAATTCATCTTCTCTCCAGCCATCACCTGAACTTTCACAGCAGGCATCCACTTCAATTTCACCTTTCGATATAATTCCACTTCCAAAAGCTCGTCCACGTGCTAATCCGCAAAAACGGAAAGGAGGAACTGCAATGGTGACTTCATCTCCCTACCTAAAGCAACTAAGAGAAGAAAAAGTAAAAGCAGTCAAACCCATTCCTAGAAAGCGATTGTTTGCTACAAAAAAAAAACATACAAAACCTGATAGTTCATCATCAGATTCAGATGTTGAAGAAACACTTTGCCAAGATAGTGGTGATTCTCCTTTGGATGAAGCTGTTACTTCTGATGAAGAAAGTAGAAAGGGATTTGGTCTTCAAAATTGTACATCCTATGATGTAGGAGACTATGTCTACATAGAACTTGAATGTGAGAATAAAAGGTCTATAAAACAATATGCTGCTCAAATTGAGAAAGTTGACAACAATGAACTGGAAGTAAAATTTATGAGAAATTATCGGAGACATCATAACATTTTTGTTTTTCCGCCAGTTGATGAATGTGCAAGTGTTTCTGTTGCAAATGTTCAAGGAAAGTTCAGAAAACATAGGGTGTTGCGACATGGCCAGCTTCAGTTCTTTTAATGTTTTAATTTTTTTTATTGTAGGCCTAAAGGCTATAGGCTACTTTTGGAAATTAATGTTCAAATAAAGTGCTAATTTAAATAACTGATGAAATATTTAATTTAATATAACCATCATTCATTACAAATTGAAAGCAGATGAGCTGATAATTGCTCTTATAAGTGCATTTTAATGCATTCCACTTTACCCAACCGGTTGGGTAAAGTGGAATATTTACAGGGTTAATTAAAAAGTGAATTGCATTAATTTCTAGTGGAGGAAATTTAGTATGAATATGAGTTGACTTGAGTTTAAAACCGAATCAACTAAAAACACCAAAAATAACACTAATTAAACAAAAATACAGCCTCTGATGTGAGGATAAAGTTAAGTATTCCACTTTACCCTTCCTTCCCCTAGTACTATACCCCATCACCTGTAAATTCCTTCTCATCAATATCCAATTTTCTCAAATGTTTACAAATTTCCGCAACAAATTAACAACAAAACCACTCCCTACTTAAAAACGCGTCCCTTCCCAACACAATGCTCTTGCTGTTATCCCGATACCGAGCCAATTTCTCCCCCAATCATTCATCTGTAATTCCAAATGAAGAACAATCCCAAAAAGATCGTTCTATCCAATTTTCCTAACGACAAGGTAGCCTAACTACGACGTCGTCATGCCGAGCGCAAGCTCACTTCTTCCAGGACTCTTGACTCGATGAAAATCACCTACTTTACATTTTCGTCATGGCAATAACTCAAAAGTGAAAATTTTGTAATTGGTTCACTCTGGCATAAGCCCCTCCACTTATACAGAGAGAAAAAAGTACCCAACTTAATTGGGTAGAAAGAGAGCGTCAAAATGAAAACTTCAGTTTGCAAACAAAGAACGGTTCCGAAAGACAAACATACATACAAATCGTTCCACCTGAGTAGTAGTTTATTCGTGTAATTTTTCACTTTTTTGCTATTTTCTCAAAAACTGATCCTACGATTTTTTTTAAAATCGTCTGGTTTACTCAATTTTTTATTCTCTACAAGATAGGGTAGTCGTCATGTTTGCTGAAATTCTGAGTGAGGCTGTTTTCACGTAAAAACAAAGTTTTTTTAAGATTACGGCTTAAATATGCAATTTAGCGAAAAAATTTATATAATAAAACTTGTAGAGAATTTAAAAACCTACTACTTTAATTTCCAACATTTTTTTGTATAACGCTTAGTTTAGCAGTAATTAGCGATTTTCTGTTTTTTTCTCACGAAAACGTGTGAAAAATTGATTTTTTTTTAAGATTTTGGCCTTAGAATGCATTTTACGACAAAAGTGTATATAATAAAATTTATAGAAAATTAAAAGATCTACAACTTTTATTCAAAGCATTTTTCTCTACAGAGCCTAGTTTAGCGTAAAAGAGTGATTTTCCGTATTTTTAAGGCAAACTGAGATCGATTTTCATTTTGCGTCATTCACTCATGATTAAAATAAGGTTATGTTTTTGAGGTTAGTTTTTTGTTTATTTCTGTTTTATTACTAATGTTAGGTTATATTGTTAAATATTTGCATTGGCAAGAGAAAGTTGTGTGAGTGTTTCACACCAGATTTTTTTTATTTATATTTATTTTATTTGTAGAGAAGGAAGCAAAATCTATATTTTGTAATTACTTAATGATTGTCAATTCTTTATAATGATATGAACTTGAGTTTGACTATTGCTACGTACTTGGCCAAACGTCAATAAAATTTATTATTATTATTATTAATAGACTTATGCTTTTTTATTGAATCATAGCTAAGAACACTCTTTATCAAGTCACCTTTCAATGTTTTCCATTTAGGCTGTCACTTTCCGTTAATTAATCAAAAGATATAATTGTGAAATTTAATAATTTTAACATACCTTTTTCTTGTTTAATCAGAGGTGTGTGTTGAACTGGTACTCCTGATCTTGCTTCAATAATACTGTTCGATCCTGTACTATAACCCATATCTGAAAAAGAAAAACAGGAACGATCAGATACATAATACATAATACATAGACATTTGCCCATAACAGACAGATGGAGTGTATTTACACCCAATCTGTTTGTTGCAGGGCTAAAATAAATAGTTCTGTTTCTTATCACATGGTCAGGCAATTAAATGACTGAATCATTTAAAAACAGAAGAGGTAGTGGTGTAAAAGACACTAATCAGACTTATCTCCTCTGAAAGTAAAGAATTTCATTACACAGTCAGACCCTGTGGTGAATGAAGTGAAGGTGTCATTTGCAGAGGGAAATATGTGCTTTTCAGAGGGCCCGGCATGCTGATAAGCGTACTTTTCCATTCAGTGAGTGTTGGCAATAGTAAACCACCTGACTCCTCGTTTTACTTAGTAAAACTTCAGGTTCAAACCAGCCTTTCGGCTGATCACCTAAACAACAATACATACATAATGAACTGTCCTTATTATTGAATTTCGCCATTCTTGAACGGTATGCTTTCAAAATTTATTGGTGACAAATTTTAATATTGTCATTTATTATTTTCCTATGCCCGTCCATCCGTCACTCCGAGATGTCCGAAACTACAAGAGGTAGCAACAAATCGTTTTCAGATTCTTAATCTACACAAAAAATTAGTAAGCATAGATTGGTTTTAAGTTCTGATTCTTTGATTTTTTTACTTCTGGTTTTGAGCCACTTCCGGTTAAAACGAAACTTCAAATACAGTGATTTATATTTCTGCTCTTAAATAGAAATCGAATAACATTTTTGTTTCCAAATTTCGACTTTGATTACTTTACTTCCGGTTTTGGGCCACTTTCGGTAAAAACTGGAACTTTAAACCCATCCAGGCCCGCTAAGTTTTTGTGTTGATTACAAATCCGGAAAAAGTTTGTTGCTATCTCTTGTATTTTTTTACCTTCGGTTAAGAGCCACTTCCAGTCGAAACCGGAATTTCAAACCCAATAATTTCTGTATCTACTCTTTAAGAGGAATCGAATAACACAATTTTTTGTTTCCAAATTCCAACTTTGATTTCTTGACTTCCGGTTTTGTACTTTTTCCGTCGTAACCGGAACTTCAAACCCAATCTAGACCCACTAAGTTTTTTGTGTAGATTACGAATCCGGAAATAGTTTGTTGCTATCTCTTGTATTTTTTGACTTCCGGTTACGAGCCACTTCCGGTCGAAACCGGAATTTTAAACCAAATCTTTTTTTTTTGTAATCCCTAATTTGTGTACGTTGCAATCTGTTCAATTCAGAACAATAAGCAACCCCATGACCCAATGAGATGAGGATGATGTGTATGACGTGTAAATGAGGTGTAGTCTTGTACAGACTCAAGTCGACCATTCCTGAGAGAGTATGGTTAATTGAACTCCAACCATCAAAGTACACCGGTAACCACTGTCTAGCATTCAAATCCGTATAAAAGTAACTACCTTTACTAGGATTTGAACAAAGAACCTTCGTCTCCGAAAATCAGCTGTTAAACAGCTGATTTTGGCGACGGCTTTACCTCTAGACCAATCCGGTGGGTTGAGACCAATCTAGACCCACAATCTTTTTGCTTAGATTACGAATCCGAAAAAGGTTTGTAGCTATCATTTTTGTAGTTTCTGACACCTGGGTGTGATAGGTGGACAGATAAAACGAAATGAAAAATAACAATTTTAAAAATTGCCGCAATTAACTTAATCTGACCTAACGTAATATTGTCAGCTGTGTTTACAGGTGGATAAAGTAAGCTGATACAGTGGAATACATTACTATTATTTGTCACGTACGACGATTAGGAATGCAGTTTTACAGCAACATTGACGTGTTTACATGTAAAATATACCTTGTTCAAATTATCCCACATTTGATTGCGTCTCTGCATTTCTATTATTCGATCCAATGAATACGAAATTACTAGCCTACCGTTGAAACCAAGTTTATTGTCGCATGTATAAATAAACAAGTTACAACGTGCTCTTGGTACTCAACTGCTTACTACTTTGTTGTAGCTGCTATTCAATACAATGTATTGTTTATTTTTTATTAGTATAACTTATAGGATGATTCAAAAATTGTTTTTACATTTTTTTTTTTGGATTATCTATATATTTAAAACGCAAAATCACTTCCAATGTATTTTAAATGGGAATTCTTTAAACTCTTAAATACAGAGTTCTACCGAACGGATTTTTATAATTTTTACATGGTTTTAAAGAGTATTCTTTCCTGGTTCGGTAAAGAGTTCTAAACTTGAAATTCATGCTAAATTCGAGCTTCATTTTACGAAATGAAAAAGAACAAAATATATTGTTTACAACGTATAGCTCTGTAATACCGTACAGCGGATCTCCCACGTAATGAACACTAATGAATATATGAACACAATACAATATCATAAGGAAAGTTATGGTTAATTTCATTTAAATTCAATGGTAAGTGTTTCATATAAGGCTTTTGATAATAAAATTTTTATGAAAATTTGTGTTGTTGTGTAGGTCAACAGCCGAAAGGCTGGTTGGAACCTATAGAGGGTTAACTAAGTAAAAACGAGGAGTGAGGTGGTTTACTATTGACGTCTCACTTATCTGCATCTTATTGTGCGAATTTATTCGCACGGGTCCACTAGTACTCGTAGAAATAAACAAATAATCTGGTGTGAAACATTCACGCGACATTTTCGTGCTAATGTAAATAAAAAACATAAATTCATAATCTATGTTCAATCATTAGTAAACAATGTAAAATGGAAAACAACCTAATTTTAATCATGAGTGAATGACAATAAATGAAAATCAAACTAAATAAAACAGATGAAAAGTTTCATCAAAAGTATAGAAAATCAGTAAGTGTCGGTAAACTAGCCTCTGTACAGAAAAATGCATAAAATAAACGCTGTAGGTTTTTTAATTTCCTATAATTTGGATTATTATATTGTACAATTTTGTCGTAAAATGCATACTAAGGCCGCAATCTTAAAAAAATACCATTTATTACTGATTTTTATTAAAAAAAACAACAATCACTAAAAATTGTTGCTAAAATAAACGTTGTACAAAACTTTTTTGAAATAAAAGTTGTAGATTTTTAAATGTTCTACAACTTTGATCATATATACACTTTTGGTTTAAAATTTTAAGGCCTCTATCTTAAAAAAAAAACAATTTTTTTTTACGTAAGCACAGCCTCTCCCTAGAATTTTAGCAGATACCCTACCGTGTATATCATAAAAAATGTAATAAATGAGTTGATTTTTAATAAAAATCGATGGAGCCGTTTTTGAGAAAATCGCACGAATATATAAACTGCTACTTTCGGTAAACCGATTATGATAAAAATGTAGTACCTAACTTAAAAAATCACCTATGATAGGATTAATAAAGTAAACAAGAACGTTCAAACGGTGTTAAACCTAAACCTGAAGACTTAGGTAAAAATTCAGAAAGGGTTTGTAACATCTGAGACCAGACTGAGAAAAAGCCTTGTTATTCTACATTTATATACGATTACAAAATGAATAAGGAACACTCACAGAATTCCAATTAAATAATGAAAACCATAACCTAATTTTTTTTAAATTTATTTATTTAAAGTCGCATCAACTGCTTGGTCATGAGCTTCTATTGTGGAGTATGTAATATTAACTGTGGGATTTGACACGCAAAAATTTCCAGACCCTGGTAGGGAATCGAACTCAGGACCTCAACGTGTCAGGCCTATGTGCTAACCACTACGCTACGAAGGCGGCCATGACCTAATTTTAATCATGAGTGGATGATACTAAATGAAAATCGACATCTGTTGGATTTTAATGAACAGGATACAATGAGAGGTGTGGGGAAAAGAGATGTGGGAAGAAGAAGAATTTCTTGATTGAAGAATCTTGGCGATTGGTTTCGTTGTACCTGAGCGGAGCTGTTCAGAGCTGCGGTGTCCAAAGTCCGCATAGCCATAATGATTGCCAACCTCCGGTCGGAGAGGGTCCGTTAAGAAGAAGAAGAAGAAGAAAATATACATATTAAGGGTAAAAACTAAATTCGTACGGGGCAATAGAAAAAACCAATTCGCGCTATTTTTTTTTTTTTTTTTTAACAGTATAGTTTTCTTTTGCAATCAGTTAATAAATACAATAACTTTAAGCAAATATGAAAAAATCTGAGTAATGTCCTTAGAATTAAAACACAAACGACACTCAGTAGTGTGTTTGAAAAGATAAATACAAAGAGATAAAACACGATAATAAAAACAAGAGATAAAAGATAAAACACAAAGAGTTGAAGTTGGAGATGACAATGACGATGGTAGAGATGAAAACGACGCCAATTATGAGATGCTGTTGATTAGGAGTTGAAGTAGAAAAGATAAAAAATTAAATTAAAAAATTAAAATTAAATGACTAACAAAATCGTAGAGGTAAGTCCAATGGTTTAAAGCGTTTCAGTCTGTGAGTATCTTCGCTGTTGTCAAGGAGGCTAATGGCTAATGGATTTTGATGGTCTTCTAGTTTTTGTAAATGTTTTTCGCTATGTTGTTTAATTTCTTCTTTTATGAAGGGCAGGTTTAGGTCATTGTGTAGTATTTCATTTGTTACGTACCATGGGGCTGCAGCGATCAGTCTCAGGCATTTTGATTGAAAGCGCTGCAGTATTTCTATATTTGATGAACTAGCTGTACCCCATAGCTCTAACCCATACGTCCAAATTGGTTTGAGTATTACTTTGTATACGAGTACTTTATTTTCAAGGGAGAGTTGAGACCTACTGCCTAAGAGCCAGAATAATTGACGTAACTTCAGCCCAAGTTGCTTTCGTTTCGCCCATATGTGACTTCTCCACGTGAGTCTTCGATCGTCTTCGCGTTATTTAATGATAAAAGATATCTTATATAGTGTTTACTACTTACCAGAATTGCAGACCAATTTTGGGCAACATTCATTCCTGTGTTGTAAAATAAAACATCCAGGTGGTGGTGGATCCGGAACTTGAATACAAACTCTCAATCTGCATACCAGATTGTGGTTTAAACACTGACATCTGAGACAAGGCTCCGACGTTTGGATTTTGTCGCCTTCGTTATACCTTGTATTCTCGTAAATGCAACCTGCAACAAATTGATCTTTTGAAATCTAAATTACAGGATACTTTTTTACCTTTATTATTAACCCTTACAGTGCCAGCGTCCTAATATTAGGACGTTGACTAAAAAATTCATAGAACTTTTTTCACTCAATTTTTAAAATCATGTATGAAAATAATCAGTAAGAAATGTAGATTGAAGAAATACATGTAGAAATTTTTTGTGAATGTAATTGATTAATATTGATTAAAAAACTAAAAATTGAATTGTTAAAACTTTTATGGCAGTATTTTTATTTTTTACAAAACATGATTTTTTTTTTGTAATTTTTGCATAATTAAAATTGTCTTTAAAGTGCTGTAAATGAAATTGAGTAACATAATTTTTTTTTTAATTTAAAAGGAAACTTCCACAAAAATGACTACGTATCATTTTATTTTTAAATTGTAAAAAAATGTGTTCCAATTCGAATGTCATACAAGATCAATTCATTATGAACAAAACAAAAAAGTCATTAAGATACCTCGAATAAATAGCAATGTTATGAATAGGATAGGTGCTACAAATCGCACAAAAGTAGGCTGCCATTTTTCGGGAGGAACTCACAATAATCTCTGGCATTGTAAGGGTTAATTCACAACTATACAAACATTACGACAAATTAATAGAAAGTTACAATAAAAAATTAACACGAAATTACGCGTTAAAAAGGAGGATACACATTGATTTTTTTTTCTCTAATGTATCTAAGGGTGATTTTGTTTAGGTCATCAGCCGAAAGGCTAATATGAACCTCTCTTTACTAAGTAAAACGAGGAGGATGGTTTATCATTACTCACTCTGTGGAAAAAGTGTGTTTATCAGCATGCCGTTCGTTCCTCTGAAAAGTATCTACTTTCCACCCTGAAAATGACACTTCACTTCATTCACCACAAGGTCTGGTATATAATGAAATTCATTATTCTCAGAGGAGATAACTCTGACTAGTGTCTTTTACACCTCTACTTCTACTGTTCTTAAATGCTTCAGTCATATAATTGGCTGACCATGTGATAAAAAACACAACTATTTTTTGTAGCTCTGGAACTAGCAGATCGAGTGCAAATAAATTCAATACTCCACCTGCCTGTTATGGGTAATAATAAAATTAAGAATTTTTAAATCCTGGAAAATATTTAAACACTTTTGAATATTCCCGGAAAAGTTTTCAGAAAATTTGGGACAATTCTAGCTGTTTCGACTCGAATTCTTTTAACATTACCGATGAGTATATAAAATTTTACCCCAAACGCAATACCTACTACAGTCCATCTATACAGGGCTGGAGAAAGTAAAACGCAATTAGTCAAGTGTGTGGAAAGCTGAGGCCAGAGCCCTCTCTCATTAACAGTTCGGAGGAGGTGGGAGGAGAAGAAGAAGCGGAATGGAGAGAATGAGGATAAGAAAGAATTAACGAAAAAATGTGTGCTAAATGCATGAATTCTTTTAAGAGTATTAATTGTTTTAAATAATAATATTTTATGTTTACCAAGGTTTGAGAAATTTAAATTTTTTGTTTAAAAAATAATACAATATTTTTGTATTATTAAACTATTTATACATCCTCTTAGGCCAATTTTTTTAATAATTTCTTAATTATAAAATTATAATTTTAATATTTAGTCTGCTAATATAAAATATGTTTTGCCTTGTTCTCCATTCCACGGAATCCTTCATCATGACAATAATAAATGTTCTCAACATTTTTAGGACAACCTCTCTCTATAAAGTGAATATTTATGTTGGTAAGTAATAGAATGGTATAAAAAACGACAATAAAATTTTTACGAACCTACGAACGAATATTTAGGTAGTACCAAATTTCATAATTTTAAAAAAGTGGTGTGAAACACTCACACGACTTTATCTTTCCGATATAAATAATGAAAAATGTAACTTATGTTTAATCATGAATAAACGACGCTAAATGAAAATCAATTTCTGTTGTAAATTAACTAATTGATGCTTAACTAAGCTCTGTAGAAGAAAATGCATAAAGTAAAAGTTGTAGATTTTTAATTTTCTATAAACTTTGTAATAGATACTTTCATTGTAGATTCATACTAAAGCCACAATCTTAAATCAACAGAATTTCTTATCGAATTAAATGAGAAAATATGCCCACAACAGGCAGGTGGAGTGTTAAATTATTTGCACTCGATCTGCTAGTTCCAGGGCTAGTATATATAGTTCTGTTTCTTATCACATCAATCAATTCAATTCATTAACCAATTAACCAATTGTATGACCGAAGCATTCAACAACAGAAGAGGTAGAGATGTAAAAGTCACTATTCACAGTTATATCCTCTGAGAGTAATGAATTTTTAAAATACAGTCAGACCCTGTGGTGAATTAAGTAAAGGTGTCATTTGCAGGGTGGAAAGCAGATGCTTTTCAGAAGGCCGGGATATTGAAAAGCATACTTTTCCACTTAGTGAGGAAGGCTATAGGTAAACCACCTCACTCCTCGTTTTACTTAGTAAAGGCTCTAGAGGTTCAAACCAGCTTTTCGGCTGATTAAGACAACCTCTCTCTATA
The DNA here is from genome assembly GCA_035578175.1 of Catonia carolina. Taxonomy (NCBI): domain Eukaryota; kingdom Metazoa; phylum Arthropoda; class Insecta; order Hemiptera; family Achilidae; genus Catonia; species Catonia carolina. The sequence continues at coordinate 11,760,689 of JAQMRL010000004.1, forward strand.
AAGTGAATATTAATGTCAGCAGGTAATAGAATGGTATAAAAAATTCTACGAACCAATATTTAGGTAGTACCACAGTTCATAGATTTTAAAAATCTGGTGTGAAACACTCATACGACTTTCTCTTTGCAATATTATATTATTATTATTATTATTTGCGTCAAGCTCCCAAAGTGGAAGTCGCTAAGTATTTAATTATGGATTACTCTACTAGGTACCTTCCGTTTTTTCTCCACCCAGTATGCTTTCATTCTCTCCGAGAATGCCTTTTTCCTATCCTCAGTCCATCTAGTTCCGACTTTTTGATGTTTTTCCACCGGCTTGACCTCCCAGTCCTCAACGCATTTCCGGTATTTCTTCCTGTCAGTAGTTATTTCTTCAGGAATTCCCGCAAGATTGAGATCCTCTTTAACCTTTTTTATCCAGTCTACTCCATTTTTAAGAGAGCTAACATATTCCACTATTTTCCGTGTTATCCTATTCTCGGGGAGTCTTTTAATATGTCCGAAAAACTTAAGTCTTCTTTTCCTCATGTCTGCTACTATATTAGAGTGCTTTTCGACTTCACAATTCTTCTGTAGCCTGAAACCATTCTCTGCTTCCCTCGGTCCAAGTATTTTCCGGATGATTTTTCTCTCCTCCTTCAAAAGAATGTCCAAGTCCATTTTACGATTAAGACTCAATGTTTCACTGGCATATGTCATTGAGGGCTTAATAACTGTAGAATAATGTCTCAATTACGAGTTTATGGATAAACATTTTTTATTATAGATATTATGTACAAGTCCAAGACCTTTCCGGGCTTTCCGAATTCTATCGCTGTAGGCTTCCTTCTCAGATACATTTTCCCCCAGATATTTGAAGTTAGATACTTTATTTATTTTTCCATATTTGGTGTCAACCTCTTTAACTTCCGTATTATGGTAAGTGAAGACAGCTTTTTGTGAAGGAGATTTGTAGTCCAATTTTCTCGGCACACTCCTTCAGAGTTTCAATTTGTTTGATGGCTTGTTCTTTTGACTCAGAAAAAATTGCCAAGTCGTCCGCAAAGGCTAAATAAGGGATCTGTAAGTTTTTATTATATTATATTATTATTATTATTTTCGATTATTCCCCTATAGGATAGCGACTGAACTTGAATCATGGTTTCACTTTGGGTTGTTCTTCCTCTTCTCTTTCCAAAATCTCTTCATCCTCTCGGAATGCTCCTTCTTCCGTTCATCTGTCCATTTTCCCCCCGGTTGTCGTGGTATTCTTTGCTGGAACTGTACATTTATGATATTATTCCGGCATTCGGTGCGGTCTTCGAGATTTTCAATGTCGATCTGTTGTAGGTCCATCTCGACTTCTTTCAGCCATTCTGTGCCGGTTTCACTTTTTGTTATAATGTCATGTAATTTCTTTACGATTCTGGAGTTTTCCATCCTGTAGATATGCTCTTTGCAATATAAATAATTACAAATATAATCTATTTTTAATCATGAGTAAACAATGTAAAATGAAAAACATAACCTAATTTTAATCAGGAGTAAACGACGCTAAATGAAAATCAATATATTATGTTGGATTGACTGATTGACGCTAAAATAAGCTCTGTAGAAGAAAATGCTTGAATTAAAATTTGTAGTTCTTTGCAAAAGATATTTTTATTGTTAAACTCAATCTGTTTGTTGCGGACTAAAATAAATATTTCTGTTTCTTATCGCATGGTCAGTCAATTAAATGACTGAATCATTTAACAGATAAATGAGGTACAGATGTAAAAGACACTAATCAGAGTTATCTTCTCTGAAAGTAATGAATTTCATCATACAGCCAGACCCTGTGGTGAATGAAGTGAAGGTGTCATTTGCAGAGTGGAAAGTATATGCTTTTCAGAGGGCCTGGCATGCTGATAAGAATATTTTCCATTTAGTGAGGAAGGGAATGGTAAACCACAACACTCCTGATTTTACTTAGTAACGCCTCTAGATGTTCAATCCAGTCTTTCGGCTGATGACCTAAACAGCAACTAAAAGGTAGAAAGCTTCTCCCTTAAATAATATTACGAAATAAAATATTTTATTTAATTGTGCTAAACGACTATGTATTAATACACTATTTGTTTGTCAGAGTGAGACAGTAAGTGAGTGAGTGTTAGTGAAGGAGGGGGAATCATAAAGCGGTGTATTAATTAATGTGTATTTACTACGGAAGGTTAATAACCGCAATGCTCCGTGTACATTCTCCACACGGACACTCAAAAGTTTAGAACATCTAGCTTCAGTTAAAAGTTTGTTACAATCGTTGCCTTTTAAATGGTATTTTTAAATGTTTTTAGCATGTTTACTTGCCCTAGTTCTTACAATTGATATACAGTTTTAACGATTATTGTAAAAAATATGGTGTGAAACACTCACAAGGCTATCTCTTGCCAATGTAAATAATAAAACATTTAACCCATGTTTAATCATTTGTAAAAAATTTGGTGTGAAACACTAACACGATTTTCCCTTACCAATTCAAATAATGAACAATATAACCCAACATTAGAAATAAACAAAAAAACATAACCTAATATTAATCATGAGTGAATGATGCAAATGAAAAACGACATTAGTTTGGCTTAATTATACGGAAAAACACTTTTTCACGCTAAACTCTGTAGAGCAAAAAACTTAAAATAAAAGTTGTAGATTTTTTAATTTTCTAAAAATTTTATTACCCACACTTTTGTCATAAAATGGCCGAAATCTTAAAAAATGCATCTTTTTACAGATTTTCATGAAACATACAGAAAATTTACTAATTACCACTAAACTAAGCGTTATACAAGGAAATGTTAAAAATACAACTACTGCACGAATTAATTCTACTTCCAGTTGACAGATTTTGATGAAAATGTTCGTGTCGGGTCCTCTAGTATTACCTAACTTAAGTTTCAAGTTTCAACTTTGTACGATGATCCATTCTTGAGATATTTTGTTCACACACACACACACACACACACACACACACACACACAGAAATCGGTAAAACATGTTTTTTGGGTTCAGGGGGTCTGAAAACGTGTAACCTAGGCTAATCCGGTGAAAACCCGATTTCGAAAAATCGACATGAAAACAATACTTTCCTTCCTATGTATTCATATAGGCAAGAGAAAGTAAAACATCGTAGGAGTGGTTTGGAGAAAATTGCATAAAAGTGAAAAATTGCTCGAATAAACTACAACTTCCGCTTGATCAATCAAATTTGATGATAATGGTTGTCAGTGAATCGATCATTCAATTGTGGAAGGAGTAGGGTTTGTATAACTTTTTCTATTGGTCTTTCTAGAAGGGAATATGAGAAAAGAATATGAAAAAAGTTATACAAATCTGACACCTTCCAAAACTGAATGACTGGTTTCCTAGTGAAGACTCTGTATTCATGAGGCTCTTTGTCACAAAGGGAGATCAGTATAAATTTTCTACAGAAAATAACTTAAAAATCCTTCCCTGGCCAGTTAACAGCCCTGATGCGAATCCGATAGAGAGCACAGCCGCCCTAAGAATTTCAGCAGACATGCTCTACCTTTTGTAGGCTAGACCATTAAAAAAAAATGTAGAAATTGAGGCGTTCTTAAAAAAGAGCCGGAAAATCAAAAAAACTTAACAATTACTACGAAATGAAATTACGTTACTAAAAATTATGCACAAATAAACTGCTACTTCCGATTGACTAATTTTCATGAAAATTTTAGTACCTAACTTAAAATCAAGTTTTTTTGTACCCTTATTGTACTCTTTGTACCCTTTATACTCTTATTGTACCTGTTGTTGTTTAGGTAATCAGCCTGTAGGCTGGTTTGAACCTCTAAGAGGCTTTACTAAGTAAAACGAGGACTAAGGTGGTTTACCTTGCCTTCCTCACTGAGTGGAAAAGTACGCTTATCAGCATGCCGGGCCCTCTGAAAAGCACATATTTTCCACTCTGCAAATGACACCTGCACTTCATTCACCACAGGGTCTGGCGGTATAATGAAATTCATTACCTTCAGAGGAGATAACTCTGATTAGTGTCTTTTGCACCTCTACCTCTTCTGTTCTTAAATATTCAGTCATTTAATTGGCTGACCATGTGATAAGAAACAGAACTATTTATTTTAGCCCCGCAACGAACAGAGTGAGTGTAAATAATTTGACACTCCGCCTGTCCGTTATGAGCAGCTTATTACGATATTGTACCTAACTTAAAATAAAGTTTCAGCTTCGCTCGATATTCCGTTCTTGAGATATTTTGTTCACACAAACACAGCGAGAAATGGATACTTACACGTGTATACGAGGTGAGACTGAAGGGAACGGTGATCCGGTTTCTGAGTTCGGTGGCTGGCTATACCAGTTAGAATACGAGAAGGAATGATGATGTTCGGCTATAGTTGGGCCTTCGATCGGTGAATGAGATGGTGCGGAATTATCGAAAGGATTGGTTGGATTATGTGAGACGTTTGGTTGAAACGACATTCCCACGACGAAGTAAAGAGTATCAGCCTGAGGGTAAAAGGGATCTGGGTCGACCAAAAAAAATTTGCTATTAAAAATTGTTTCAATAATTATTTGTTGTAAGTTTGTATATTATTTATTATACCCAGATCCCGAACGAACTTAAGCTTATGTGTTACAGTAATATATTGTATCGAAAACATCACGCAGCGTATACTGCTAGGAACTTTGTTCAATTCAGAACTATAAGCAACCCCGTGACCCAATGAGATGAAAATGATGTATATGACGTGTTAATAAGGTGTAGTTTGTACAGACCAGGCCGACTATTCATGAGAGAGTATGGTTAATTAAACCCCAACTATCAAAGTACATCGGTAACCACTGTCTAGTATTCAAATCCGTATAAAAGTATTCCTAGAGTCCCACCTCCGTGTAGTTGGAAGGAATGCAGTGCGTTGTTATAGTAGTGGGAGAATGAATGAGTTAGTAGTGTTTCACAGCCGATGCATTTGTAGTGGTAGCGTGTAATAACTAGACTAAAAAAATATTCTTATCATCCGGCGCATTAATTTAACAAATACCTACCGGGTTATTTATTAACTTGGTCGGATTCATAATATTTAACTTACCAATTCATATCAAAATATGTAATAAATACAGGGTGATTTTTTAGTCCTGTTACCCAATTGTTAATGTCTGGTAATTTTTTTCTAAGAAAGGGATATTTTGTTTTGTGACACAAAGTTGGTAGCCCTACTCAACCGGTATAGATACGACAGTTTGAGTTGATTCTCCTTGAGTTGTGTAAAATTTTGTGCTGTTTCCAGTTGTGTTACGAACAGAATGTCTTTTAACCTAGAACAACGGGTTTTCATTATTGAACAATATTTTGCTACAAAATCGTATGCGAGTGTAAAAGAATCATTTCAAATTAAATTTTTTGGTGTTCCTCCACTCTATTCTAGTCAATTTCTAGGCTAACTAACTGATTTTTAGAGGCAGGTATTGTTTGCAGCAGAAAACGTAGTGGTCGACCAACTCTCTTGACAGATGACGTTAAGAGAATGTGAAAACAAGATTGCTCAATTCTCCATGGAAAAGTTTACAAAAACTTTCCTCGCATGTTGATTTGTCATGTTCGAGTGCTCAGAAAGCTGCTAAAAAATTGAAATTGTATCCGTATCACATACGATTAGTTCTAGAGCTTCAGCCTCCAGATTTAAACAAGAGATTGTTTTAGGATAAAAGACATTCTGTTCGTAGCACGACCGGAAATGTCACAAAATTTTACACAGCTCAAGGAGAATCAACTCACACTGCCATATCCATACTGGTTGAGTAGGGCTACCAACTTAGTGTCACAAAACAAAATTTATTTTTTTTAGAAAAATATTACCAGACATTAACAATTGGGTAACAGGACTAAAAAATCACTCTGTACAAACAAATATGTTAAATACGGAAAGTTTGAAAACAAATGTTTGCATCAGAGTAATAGAACAATCGTTCTCCCAGCATGCGTTACTCATTCATTATACCTCACCCGTACCCTTCACCCCGCAACTACACGGAGTTTGGAACCGCACAGTAACCTTTACTAAGATTTGAAAAAAATCAGCTGTTCGTCCCATCGCCTCCAAAATCAGCTGTTAAACAGCTGACTCGCGGCGACGACTTTACCTCTAAACCAATTCGGTGGGTTCAACTCGAATAAAATTCCTGCGTTTATTCGTGCATTCGAATAAATTATTTTTAAAATAAAAATTGTATTATGAAATTGTTTATTCCGTCCCATGACTACATGAAAGTAATTATTAAATTGTCAAAATATTTTTGAATCACCCTGTGGAAAGTATGTTTTTACATCACCCGTAAAGCACTGCAGTCATGTAGCGCTAACACTACACTTTAAATACCAGAAGGTATTTTATGTATTGTTTTATTTTAGTTCACTTTTTAGATGCAAGGAATTTAACTTACCTTTGGTCTATGCGATAATATTAAACAATGTTAAATGCTTACGAGAAGTCTTCAGGCAAGCCTACAAAGCAGCTACAATAAAAAGTAACAGTTCCTTTTCACTTTCTTGCCACTTAATATAAAGTTCATATTAAACGAATTACTGTTAAACTTACAAAGTATTCTGTATGTACCCGTTGAAGATAAAGAAATGATTTTTAGAAGTACTTCCATCTACGAGTGCGCACTATAGCAGTTTATCTAAAATAGTTTATCCTTAAGTAAAAAAATCTGGTGTGAAACACTCACACAACTTTCTCTTACCATTGCAAATAATTAACAATAAACCTTACATTAGTAATAAAACATTAGAAATAAACAAAAAATAACTTCAATAAACATAACCTAATTTTAATCATGAGTGAATGACGTAAAATGAAAATCAACCTCAGTTTGGCTTAAAAATACGGAAAATCACTCTTTCACGTTAAACTACGCTCTGTAGAGAAAAATGCTCTGAATAAAAGTTGTAGATCTTTTCATTTCCTATAAATTTTATTATATATTTTTGTCGTAAATTGCATACTAAGGCTGAAATCTTTAAAAACTTGATTTTTTTTACACGATTTCGTGAGAAAAAAATAAAATCGCTAATTACCGCTAAACTAAGCGTTATTCAAAAAAATGTTTGAAATAAAAGTTGTAGGCTTTAAAATTCTCTACAACTTTTATTATTATATTTTTGCGCTAAAATGCATATTAAAGCAGCAATCTTAAAAAACAATTGTTTACGTGAAAACAGCCTTACCAAGAATTTCAGCAGACATGGCGCCTACCCTATCTCGTAGAGCATAACAAGTTTAGTAAATGAGGCGATTTAAAAAAAATCGTAGGAGCCGTTTTTGAGAAAATAGCAAAAAAGTGAAAAATGACACGAATAAACTACTACTTCCGGTTGACCGATTTTGATGAAAATGTTCGTACCTGGTCCGGTAGTAGTATCTAACTTAAGTTTCAAGTTTCAAGTTTGTACGATGTTTCGTTCTTGAGATATTCTGTTCACATGCATACACAAACACACAGACCAATCGCTAAAAACATGTTTTTTGGGTTCAGGGGGTCTGAAAACGTGTAACCGGTGAAAACTCGATTTCGAAAAATCGACATGAAAACAATACTTTATTTCCTATATATTCATATAGGCAAGAGAAAGTAAAAATCTGGTGCGAAAAACTCAAACGACTTTCTTTTGGTAACGTAAATAATAAAATATACAACCTATGTTTTTTTGGCCATAACAGACAGGTGGAGTGTTAAATTATTTGCACTCAATCTGTTAGTTCCAGGACTACGAAAACAGTTCTGTTTCTTATCTTATGTTCAGCCATTTAAATGGTTGAAGTATTTAAGAACAGAAGAGATAGAGGTGTAAAAGACACTAAACATTGTTATCTCCTCTGAGAGTAATGAATTTCATTTTACAGCCAGACCCTGGGGTGATTGAAGTGAAGGTGTCATTTGTAGGGTGGAAAGTAGATGCTTTTCAGAGGGTCTAGCATGCTGATAAGCATGCTAATCAACTCAGTGAGGAAGGCAAGAATAAACAACCTCACTCCTCGTTTTACATAGTAAATCCTATAGAGGTCAAAACAGCCTTTCGACTAATGACTTAAACAATATTTAACAACTCGTTTTACTAAGTAAAACAAGGGGTGAGGTGGTTTACAATTGCCTTCATCACTGAGTGGAAAAGTATGCTTATCAGCATGCTAGGCTCTCTGATAATCATCTACTTTCCTCCCTGCAAATGACACCTGCACTTCCTTCCCCACAGGGACTGGGTGTGTAATGTAATTCATTACTCTCAGAGGAAATAACTTTGACTAGTAACTTTTACACCTCTACCACTTCTTTTCTTAAATGTTCAGTCATACGAGGTGTGGCTATTAAATAACGAGACTGACGTAAAAAAAAAAAAATTTTTATTTTATACATAATCACTTATTGTCACCTTCAATATACACTCCTTCTCTATCCCTACAACGCTCCATACGAATTTTCCGTTGTTGGCAACAATGCTGGAAGTCATCTTCTGTCAGCTCCTTCAGGACACGTGGCGCTTTCTCTTTTACAGCTTCCACAGACTCAAATCTTGTCCCTTTTAATGCAGATTTCACCTTCGGGAACAGGTAGAAGCCACATGGTGCAAGATCTGGTGAATAAGGTGGATGTTCTAACACTGAGATTCTGTACTTGGCTAGGAATCTCTTGACAGACAACGCGGAATGAGCTGGCGCATTGTCTTGGTGGAGAACTCAAGGTTTGTCCTTCCACATTTTGGGGCGTTTTTTCCTTACTCTTTGACGTAGTTTAGAAAGTACCTCGAGGTAGTAATATTGATTAATTGTTTGACCTTCAGGAACCCAGTGAAGGTACACACAATCCCATGGATATAAAAAAAAACAATCATTATTGCTTTAAATTTTGACTTGCTCATTCGAGCTTTTTTGGCTCTCGGTGAAGTTCGGCTCTTCCAGTGCATGGATTGGCGCTTCGTTTTCGGATCATAAGTAAAAAACCACGTTTCATCACATGTTATTATCTTCCACTTGTTTCCTAAAGTGAAATCTGCATTAAAAGGGACAAGATTTGAGTCTGTGGAAGCTGTAAAAGAGAAAGCGGCACGTGTCCTGAAGGAGCTGACAGAAGATGACTTCCAGCACTGTTTCCAACAATGGAAAATTCCCATGAAATGTTGTAGAATAGAGAAGGAGTGCATATTAAAGGTGAGAATAAGTGATTATGTAAAAAATAAAAATAAAATTTGTTATAACGTCAGTCTCGTTACTTAATAGCCACACCTCGTACGATTATGTATAGGCTTATATGTATCATTGTGTAAAATGCATTATTAGATTTTCATTATTTTTAAGTTGTACAGAGATTGTTTTTTTTTATTTTTCGTAGTGATTAAAATGAGGTTATGTTTTTCATTTTTCATTGTTTGTAGTGCACGCCACGAAAGAAGTCCGCTGTGAAGACCATTCGCTCCTCAACCAAATTAATTGAATTTTTTATTTAAATCAAACGTCCATTTATGTTATATTGGTAATTTTAAATTTAAAAGTCTTCAGGCATACTATGCAACGCTGCAAAAACGCATGGTTCGGTTAAAAAATCATTTCCTAATCTTTACGTGGAGACAAAGCAGCACTTTTTTTAAAAAAATGACTGCTGTATTAAAACGGAACTTCAGATTTTACTTTTTGAAATTCACATTACTATAGAGAAAACTGTGAACCCGATTTTTTTTAAGTAAAGCCTGGATGAATTAACAGAGTTTAAAAAGCACACTAACAGAAAAATGGCTAAAAACTGGGTACTTTTCATACGTAAATCACCACATATCATTACCTACGCACAAGCCCAAGGCTTATGTAGGCATCATCACTCAATAAAAAAAAAATTGCTGTATCCCCGACAAATTTTTAAATAAAACGATGTATTTCAAATTAATCGACGCAGGAAAGAACAGGCTTTAATTTGCAGTAGCGCTAAAAAATTTCTGTTTCGTGGCGGGCGTTTTTTTATAATAATGATTTAAGATAATTTTATTTTTCAATATTTACATTGGCAAGAGAAAGTTGTGTGAGTGTTTCACTCTAGGTTTTTTTTTTTTATATACTCAGATAATCTTGGTATTGGTAATTAATTTAATTTTATTGACCCACATGCGGGAGTTTAGAAAGTGAATCGTCACCTGCTGGTATTTTAAAATTTTAATTTCTTCCATTTAGGCGTATCGATAATAATTATTCAGTGAACTATAAATAACAGGGTCTTATGTAAACTAATTCTTCCATGTTATCAATCGTTAAAATTTGTAGTAAAATTAATTATTTACTAAAATATAGGTTAATATGATATTCGCACTTATGCTTGTATTACATAAAATGATTTTTTTTTTATTACTGAAATTTGTTCCCATTAATTTATGATTTTTGAACAACATTAATGGAAACTATAGAAAATAAACCTGATTTAAATGAAAAATTTGATGTTAAACACCCTCACAACTCTCTCTTACCAATGTAATTAATGAAAAACTTACCAGAATTTTAATCATTAGCGAATGACGCTAAATTAAACTCAACCTATATTGGATTTTGTTCAACAAAATATAGAAATTGATGCTAAATTAAACTCTGTAGAGAAAATCTGGTGTGAAACATTCTCAGAACCTTTTCTTGCCAATGTAAATAATAAACAATGTTTAATCATCTTAGTAAATAAAACATTGGTTTACATAACCATATTACCACACATAACCTAATTTTAATCATGAGTGAATAATGCAAAATAAAAATCAATTTAATAAATACGGGAAATCACTAATTGACACTAATTTGACGCTCTGTAGAAAAAATATTTAAATACAAGTAATAGATTTTTTTTATTTGTGCTATATAACTTTGGTTATGTACAATTTTGTTGTAAAGTACATACTAAGGTGGCAGTTTAAAAAACTCCGTTTTTTTACCGACTTTGAGGAGAAAAATTCAGATAATCACTAACTGTCGCTAAACTAAGGGTTATAAAAAAAATAACTGAAATGAAAGTTGTAGGTTTTTAATTTTCAACAACTTTAATTATGTAGGTACATGTTTGCCCTAAAATACATATTAAGGTTTCAATCTTAAAGAAACCTTTTTTTACCACGAAAGCTTAAGCCCCCAAAGAATTTCAGCAGATAAGCCAATTACCATATTTTGTAGAGCGTGCACAACTCAATTTCGAAAAATTTACATGAAAACTTTACTTTTCTTCCCTATATATTCATTATTATATGGCAAGAGAAAGTAAAGAACTAAATAAGTATTTAGCTCATCATGAAGTACAACAGAAATTGATTTACATTTTGCGTCATTCACTTCATGATATGGTTTGTCATTATTTAACTTGGCAAGAGAAATTCGTGCGAATGTTAATAAACAACAACCAGGTATCCATCGGAACAGCCTTTTTTAAAAATTTAGCGTTTTTCGCCCTGGAGACTCCAGGAGGAGTAACTTATAGGACATGTCAGCTATAACACCTGAAATACAAATAAGAATCGCACAATGTATCACTACTATCAAGAAAGAAATTCTTGTACGCTATAAAAAGTTTCACCGATCAAGTAATTTTTCAGATTATTTTTAAACGAATTCAAATCCTCAAAACATTTTAAAAATTGGGGTAATTTCTTGAGGTTTTTGTTCAAACAATTTTGTGGAGTGATTAGCCACATAATAATCATTTCTGTTTCTCGTGTTATGATTGTGAACATTGAAATTCTTCTGCATAAAATTATTTTGCCTAACATACATAATCACCTCATAAATGTAGAGAGAGGGAACTGTAATCAATTTAAGCTCCTTAAATAGTGGCCTGCATGAGGTTAGCTGGTTAGCTCCCATCATACACCTAATAGCTTTCTTTTGAATTTTAAAAACCCTATTCCATTATACCCATGCTAGAATTACCTCATGCTATACCAACGGATATGAGTACTTGATATCCACCAAATATTTGTAAGAGAAGCTCTTATTTACGCTAATAACAATATGAACTATTTTACTACAAGTACCATGCTACCATGCTAACACCAGGACAAGGATCTCTTACTTTTACATAAGGTCTCAAAAACGTTATACCAAAGGCATATCTGCTACTTAGGACCCAACCTGCTCAATCTGGTCCCCTTACTATTTAAAAATATGCCGGTCATCGTAAACTACACAAAGCAGTAACCATTTGGCTATTGGAATTAGGGAGAGAAGCCAGAGAAATAATGGTTACATCTACATTGTTTTTTTCATGTGTAGGCTATATAGTATAAAAATACTATTTTATACTATTTTAATAAATGTGTTAGTATTTTAGTAACTAACATGTAGTTACTAATACACTAATAAATTACGTCGTATTTACAGTACGTAGTAGAAATAAACATTGATCTACTCTTGAACATGGGAAACCATAGGCGGGTAGATTAAATTTCCCACCACGTGTAGTCTATATATGAATAGTTTTAGATTTTTAAATTATAAATGAATTGATCATTTCAGAAAGTACATAAGTCGAAAACTAACTTTTGACTTTTGTTATTTCTGAAGTAAAAAAAGTAAACTGGTAACTATATTGTTTCTGTAAACAATAAATCGATAAATAACCACAAGAAAATTGCATTATACAATTACAATATTACACTAGTTTACATTTGTGACATGAGGAATCTTTTCACAACAATAAAGATTAGAATTCTTGACTTTCAAAAAAATAAATTGTCAGAAATAATCAAGTTTCTCGTAATCATCACCAAAATGAATGCCAAAATATTTTTAGGTTTTGACCTAGTTGTCTACCACAAGATTTTTGCGTAAAACGTTCTTTTTTTTAAAATGTAGGACTTCACCTTCAAAATATCGCCAATTTCATTTGAAACTGGATTAAAGGCTCTAGGATAAAACTTATAGCGGAAAGAAAGCATTACGAGGAAAGCATTATTAAAGCATCTTAGAATCTTAGCATTATTAAAGGAAAGCTGGGCTTATGTGATTTCTGCGTGGACGTTGTGTTAACATTTCGAAAGTTAGATGTTTACTTTTCGAAAATGTACTAAATCAAAAAAGACAAAATTTTGACTTCTGGGCTTTCTGAAATGACTGATTCAAATAAGGAAATTACTTTGTATTGTAATAATTTTTGTATTTTGTAGTAAAATAAATAATATAAATGTTTGTAATTACTTTACATAAACTATAGGCCTACGCCTTTAAGGATTTTCCTGGGTGCAATTTGCAAAAATATAACAACAATAACGAGATAAAAGTTAATTGATATTTGAACCGCGATGAAGTTACAATTAACAATCGATATGCTACCCAATAAAGGTGATTAACTTAAAAATTTCTCAACTTTAGATTTTCGGGGCATCCTGTGGAAATAAGTTAATAATTAGATAGCAGGGCTACTAGGCCTTTGGTGTTATTAACAAACCGTTATAACTGACACCTTTGTTATAATTGTTGTCGTAACCTAACTTATAACACTAGTAAATTTAGTAATTATTATGTTGGTATTCCTGCTATTATTACACTAGATAATTTTTACTACAAAAACGTTAAATAACTGATGTTTTATGAACTTTTTATCTGTAATCTTTTCTTCGTTCTCACCATGGTACCATGGTAAAATGCTGGATCCATTTACAACTCTAACACTTTTCATAATGGAAGATATTATTGGTTCGATTCCCTGATATAAATTTACTTTCCCGCGCTTTGTCTACTAGTTGAAGAAAAATCTGGTGCAAAACACTCACATGACTTTCTCTTGCCAATGTAAAATAATTACCAATGTTTCATACTTTTAATCATAAGTAAACAATGTAATATGGAAAACAACATAATTTTAATCATGAGTGAATTACGTAAAATAAAAATAGACCTCTGTTTGACTTAAAAATACGGAAAATTACTATTAATTAACACTAAACTAAGCTCTGTAGAACAAAGTGCTTGAAATGAATATTTCGTTGTATATAACGACCTTATGTAACGTCCTCAACATCCCTCTAGTACTTGATGTTTTCATTAAACTTTATCGAAACTTCCACGACAGACTTTTCGCTAATCCAAACGAACTGATACGTAAACTTTCCTCCCGTCATCTACCAAACAACGTTCAAATACGACTAAGGAGGAAGTAGAGCAGGGACCTCCTGTTTTAAAAACGGTTAATGTTATTAATGAATGAATGAATTAATTAATCGATCACTTAGTAAGAAGTAAATAAATAACATGTAGGAGACCTGTCGATGGATGTTGCTCTCCATGTCATTTCATTCATTCTTTCACCTTCCATCAGATTCACTGGTTGTTTATCTTGTAACAGTTGTGAATTTCATTAATAAAGTTAATAAAAAAAAAACATTAAAGTAACATTTCAAAGTAAACATTAAAATTAGCTTTTCGTATAAGTCTTGGGTTGACATTTTCATAACTTTGAAATGTTGTAAACTTTGAAATGTTTTTATTTTCTATAACTTTAATTACAGGTGGAGTGTCAAATTATTTACACTCAATCTGTTCGTTGCAGAGCTAAAATAAATAGTTCTGTTTCTTATCACATGGTCAGCCAATTAAATGACTGAATCATTTAACAACAGAAGAGGTAGAGGTGTAAAATACACTAATCAGAGTTATCTCCTCTGAAAGTAATTAATTTCATTATACAGCCAGACCCTGTGGTGAATGAAGTAAAGGTGTCATTTGCAGAGTGGAAAATATGTGCTTTTCAGAGGGCCCGGCTGATAATTGTACTTATCCATTCAGTGAGGAAGGCAAAGGTAAACCACCTCACTTCTCGTTTTACTTAGTAAAACCTCTACAGGTTCAAACCAGCTTTACGGCTGATGACCTTAACAACAACTTTAATTATATACATTTTATGTGTGTGTAGACACGTGCGTAGACACAACACACACCCACATTCACAGATTTGAAGTATTACGAGATTAGATTCGAGGTTTTACGGTATTTGGTCAAACATTTGTCAAATATACGGTTCTACCGCTCGCAGAAACTTTTCTTGCTTGAAAGCAGCTAAGTCTAAAATACTGACTGATGTCACTAACTCGCCATTCAATGTACAAAACGACGCTTCACCTGACAACCTTCAAATTCCTTATGTTATTCATATAATTAATGAACACTACAAACAATTTCACAGAAAAACTAACAAACAAAACTGACAATCATAAAAATAAATTCGTTACATCTACCTGACGTTCCACAAAGAGAAAATGGAGCAGATATTTACTTTAAAATTGAAAAATAAAAAATACAATAAAATTGAACACAATTTTTAAGACGTTACTTATTAAGGATAATCGAGAGCTTGATATAATTATAATATTATATTCTATAAATAACCCCACTGATACAGTTAAATCTCACGCGCATTTCTCAGGTGCACTTTCCATAGATAATTAATACTTATTTAAAAGTAATTAATTAGAAAACCGTTTTAAAAATTACAGTAATTTAATAGATAGGCTTGTGAAGGTCAACAAGAGAGCAGAAAGGCCTACAGTTTCATTTCAGTAACCACAAAGATTGTGTGCAAAAAAGGCTGTCTGCTTAATGAACACGATGATCGCATTTGACAGATTAGGTGATCTGATATGAAGCCTGCTTATTCCTTAATGTAGTCCAGTAAAAATAGTTTTATTATCGCCATAAACCCACCGGGTTTATTTTAATTGCACTCTATCTGTTTGGTCCAGGGCTAAAAGAAATAGTTCTGTTTCTTATCACATGGTCAGCCACTTATATGATTGAACTATTTAAGAACAGAAGAGGTAGAGGTGTACTGCGACACTAATCAGAGTTATCTTCTCTGAGAGTAATGAATTTCACTATACAGCCAGACCCAGTGGTGAATGAAGTGAAGGTGTCATTTGCAGGGTGGAAAGTGAGTGCTTTTCGGAGGGCCTGGCATGCTGATAAGCATACGCTTTCAACTCAGTGAGGAAGGCAATTGTAAACCACCTTACTCTTCGTTTTTACTTAGTAAAACCTCTAGAGGTTCAAACCAGCCTTTCGGCTATTGACCTAAACAACAACACAAACCCACCGGGTTGGTCTAGAACTAGAGTCGTCGCCAAACTCACCTGTTTAACAACTGATTTTTGGAGACGAAGATTCCGTGGTTCAAATCCTAGAAAAAGTAGTTATAGGTATCAGACGAACTAATGTCCCATAGCCGAGCGAGTGAGAGGGAGATATGTGGCATAACTACGCATGCGCTCAAAGGTCTTTACCGTTGTAATCCAAATCTGAAAACATACTACAGTCGTTAACTTGTTTGTTAGTTTACTGCATGCATAAACCCTTGCTCACAACAATGAGTAAAACTATACGACAATGTTATTGGAACGGCGCGGATGGCTTGTGCGAGTGAGAGCGTTATGCATTCTCTCACTCCCACGGCTATGGGACATTAGTTGATCTGAATACTGTACTTAAATACGAATTTAAATACTAGACGATGGTTATCGGGGTACTTTGATTGTTTAGGTTCAATTAACCAAACTCTCTGAGGCTTGTACTCTCGTGCAAGCCTACGCCTCATTTATAGTAACTTGAGTCACAAATTTACATTTGTTTGCCTCGAGGGGTAAAGGGGGAAAAGCATCATTGCTCATGCATGACTGCTTTAATTTCAGTACAAAAAACAAAACAACTTATGCTATACTCAGAGCATATACAGTATATCGCGGAACCTTTTGTTGGTTAACTTTACGAATATAACTGTTTGTAACAGTAACTTTAAAAGTTAGTTTATCGAAAACTTGGGCAGACTATTCACAGGGCTGAACGAAATCTAATATGCAGTATAATAATGGTGTGAAGTTGAAGCTAAACAAAAATTCCTTTCCCTGCATCTTAACAAAAGCCAAGAGCGAGTGGCTAAATACTGTGATGTTTCTCCTTCCACAATTCGAAAAATAAAGAAGGAAACCAAAGACGTGAAGAAGCTATTCTTCAACAGTTTTGTTGACACCTAGTAAAACATATCTGGTGTGAAACACTCTCACGACTTTATCTTGCCAATGCAAATAATTAACAATATATCGTAACATTCGTCATAAAAACATTAAAAATAAACAGAAACCCAACCTCAAAAATCATAAACTTATTTTAATCATGAGTAAAAGACGCAAGAGAAAAAGACGCATGAGAAAAATGCTCTAAATAAAAGTTGTAGATCTTTTAATTTCCTATAAATTTCATTATTTCCTTTTGTCGTTAAAATGCATAATAAGGCTGAAATCTTAAAAATTCGATTTTTACACGATTTCGTGAGAAAAAACAGAAAATCGCTAATTACCGATAAACCAAGCATTATACAAAAAATGTTACAAATAATAGTTGTAGGATTTTAAATTCTCTTCATTTTCTATTATATAAATTTTTCCGCTAAAATGCATATTAAGGCCGCAATCTTAAAAAAACAATTTTTTACGTGAAAACAGCCTCACCAAGAATTTTAGTAAACATGGCGCCTCCCTATCTTTTAGAGCATAAAAAATTTAGTAAACCAGGCGATTTAAAAAAAAATCGTAGGACCAGTTTTTGAGAAACTCGCAAAAAAGTGAAAAATTACACGAATAAACTACTACTTCCGGTTGACCGATTTTGATGAAAATGTTCGTGTCGGGTCCGGTAGTGGTATGTAACTTAAGTTTCAAGTTTCAAGTTCATACGATGTTCCGTTCTTGAGATGTTTTGTATACACACACCCAGACAGACACACACACACACACACACACACACACACACACACACCAATCGCTAAAAACATGTTTTTTGGGTTCAGGGGGTCTGAAAAGTGTAGGTCCGGTGAAATCTCGATTTCGAAAAATCGACATGAAAACAATACTTTTCTTCCTATATATTCATATAGGCAAGAGAAAGTAAAAATCTGGTGTGAAACACTCACACTACTTTCTCTTGCCAAAAAGAACTTTCTCTTGCGTTAACATGCAATACTTTATAATATAATCAGCTGGTTGTATGTTCATCGGTTATAATTGTTACTGTTGTTGTTTAGGTCATCAGCCGAAAAGATGGTTTGAACCTCTACAGGTATTACTAAGTAAAAACGAGGAGTGAGGTGGTTTACCTTCGCCTTCCTCACTGAGTTGAAAAAGTATGCTTATCAGTATGCTGGGCCCTCCGAAAAATACCCACTTTCCACCCTGCAAATGACAGCTTCACTTCATTCACCACAGGGTCAGGTTGTATAGTGAAATTTATTACTCTCAGAGGAAATAAATATAACAGAGCTACGAGAGGAAGTATTGGAAACGTTGCTGGCAAGTTATTGGCTAACAGTAAAGTGGGTAAGGGCAATGCGTATGTTCAGAGCTCATCAGTGCTGAAAAAAGTATAGTGTCTTTTACACCTGTACCTCTTTTGTTCTTAAATTCTTTAGTAATGTAATTTGCTGACCATGTGATAAGAAACAGAAATATATTTTGTAGCCCTGGAACTAGTAGACCGAATGCAAACAATTAAACACTTCTCCTGCCTGTTATGGCATTATTGTTTTATAAAAATTCCATTGTTTGAATTATTTTCAGGGTATATAAAACTAAATTCGTTGGAAAACTTGTATACAGTATACTGTATAAATATACAGTATATAACTATTTATTTTATAGTAAAAATTCTAAGTTGACTGGGCTATAATCCTGTATATTGAATTTCTTAAGAACAAAAAGGCTACTGTAAAACAGTTGCTCTCATCTGAAAGCAACGCAATTACCTTTATTGTATGCTATCGTTGATTGCCACCGCTAGGCTGACCGAAACGCAGTCATCCTTAAAAACAATAATTAACACAACCGTTACAGCGTTACAGTTAATTTCATGTTAATATATTGCGTTAACTAACTCAGCAAATAAATAATATAAGCCTAGCATCTACATTTATAAAGAACACAATTCAGCAGACCGCACTAAGTTAGTGAGTGTATTCATATACACCAAGATAAAGAAAAATGTGATGAGGAAAAATCTGGAAAAATATGTGAAACACTCACACGACATTCTCTTGCCACTGCAAATAATGAATAATTTTATCTAACATTATTAATAAAAGATTAGAAATAAACAAAACAACTAACCACAAAAAAATTACCTAATTTTAATCATGAGTGAATGATGAAAAATTAAAACTAACCTTAGTTTGGCTTACCAAAAATCACTCTTTAACGCTAAATTAGGCTCCACAGAGAAAAATGCTTACAATAAAAGTTGTAGAAACTTAAAAAAGTCGAGGGAAGAATCTTAAGGACTTGTATCAACAAAAAACACCAAATCGAAGGAGAACGCAGGCTTTTACCCAACGAACAAATCTACAAAGATATAGAACCAGTCACAATAATTGCAATGAGAAAAAAGAGAATTTTTTTCCTGGGACACGTACTGAGAACTCCAGCGACACGCATTCTAAAAAGAATCACTGAAAAACTACTTGCCGCTAAATCTGAAAAAGCTATACTAATCTGGCTGAAAGAAATTCAAAACGACATGAAAGAACTCGATCTAACATCATGGAGGGCCTAACGCAACGTACACCTTGGTATAAACACCAAATGGGAAATCAACGCATAATAATTATAATAAACAGTCAAACGCATAATTGGGGTTTATTCAGATGAACTAAGAAAAATAAGATCTGAAAGTATGAAAAAGTTTTGGAACAGCAAGAAGAAGAAATTAAAAAAGAATTATCCAAAATGACTAAAGTGATCTTATGTGGGCATAAAAGAAAAAAAAACAAAAAAATATTCGTAGATCTTTTAATTTCCTATAAATTAGATTATACACTTTTGCCGTAAAATGCATACTACGGCCGAAATATTAAAATATCCATTTGTTTTACTGATTATCATGAAAAACAAAAATAAAATCGCTAAGTACCGCTAAACTAAGCTTTATACAAAGAAATAATTCCTAATTGTAGGTTTTTAAATTTTCTACAACTTTGACTGTATACACTTTCGCCGTAAACTGCATATTACGGCCGCAGTCTTAAAAAACCAATTTTTTACGAGAGTACAGCCTCCCCAAGATATGGCGTCTCTCCTATCTTCTAGAGCATAAAAAATTTAGTTAATGAGGCGATTTTTAAAGAATCGTAGGAGCCGGTTTTGAGAAAATCGCAAAATAGTGAAAAATGACACGAATAAACTACTACTTCAGGTGGACCGATTTCGATTAAAATGTTCGTGTCGGGTCTTCTAGTGATATCTAACTTAAGTTTCAAGTTTCAACATGGTACGATGTTCCATTCTTGAGATATTTTGTTCACACCAATCGCTAAAAACATAATTTTTGTGTTCAGGAGGTCTGAAAACATGTATCCGGTGTAAACTCGATTTCGAAAAATCGACAAGAAACAATACCTTCCTTCCTATATATTCATACAGGCAAGAGAAAGTAAAAATTTATATTACAAGTTCTGTAATCGATCTGTAAAAATTGAACCAAAATTTAAATTCTTCAGTAGATCTAATATATCCTGGAATCTTGTCGTGAATTGAAATTCTAGATTGGATTGTTCCAAACAAGTGTCACAATGATTTTTGCGTTGTTAAATGTCTATAAAACTGAAAGACGGACACACATAATATTTAATAAAATAAAAATCTGTTTAAAGATTCAATCATGGAATGATGAAGAGAGATATAAGAAAGAGAGAAATAAATATAAAAAAACCGCTAACTTTTTAATCTGGCCGGAAGCCCAAACAGACAGAGGTGTGCCGCCTAATATTATAGTTCGGCCATGTCTTTGTTTGATATCTTCTTTGTAAATCACTTATTGTACTCCGCAACTGTACATTCTCTTCCAAAGTCGTTCAAGAAATAGGATATTTCAAAATTACAGATTTAAGCTCCATTTTAAGCAAAAAAAGTAAGTAATAAAAGTTAAAGAAGATTAAAAATCTGATGTGAAACACTCACATAATTTTATCTTGTTGTTTAGGTCATCAACCGAAAGGCTGGTTTGAACCTGTAGAGGTTTTACAAAATAAAACGAGGAGTAAGGTGGTTTACAATTGCCTTCCTCACTGAGTGGAAAAGTATGCTTGTAAGCATGCCGGGCCCTCTGAAAAGCACATACATTCCACTCTGCAAATGATACCTTCACTTCATTCACCACAGGGTCTGGCTGTATAATGAAATTCATTACTTTCAGAGAAGATAACTCGGACTAGTGACTTTTACACCTCTACCTCTTCTGTTCTTAAATGATTCAGTAATTTAATTGGCTGACCATATGGTAAGAAACTGAAATATTTTTTTAGCCCTGTAACTAACCGATTGAGTGCAAAAAATTTAACATCACCTGCCTGTTTGGGCAAGATTTTATCTTACCAATGTAAATAACGGACCATAAACCTAATTTTTAATCTTTAGTAAACTATGTAAAATGAAAAACTTAACCTTATTTTAATCATGGGTGAATGATGCAAAATGAAAATCAATCTCAGTTTGGCTTAAAAATACGGAAAATCACTCTTTCGTGCTAAACTAGGCTCTGTAGAGAAAAATGCTCTAAATAACAGTTGTAGATCTTTTAATTTCCTTTAAATTTAATTTTTTTTATTCCCAATTTGTGTACGTTGCAACCTGTTCAATTTAGAACAATAAGCAACCCCATGACCCAATGAGATGATGATGTGTATGACGTGTTAATGAGGTGTAGTCTTGTACAGACCCAGGCCGAACACTCCTGAGAGAGTGGTCGGCCACTCTTAAATTTAATTACATACACTTTTGTCGTAAAAGATTTTTGTTTTTAAAAAAATCGTAGGAGCTATTTTTGAGAAAATTGCTAAAAAGTGAAAAATTACACGAATAAACTACTACTTCCGGTTGACTGATTTTGATGAAAATGTTCGTGTCGCGTCCGGTAGTGGTATGTAATTTAAGTTTCAAGTTTCAAGTTCGTACGATGTTCCGTTCTTGAGATATTCTGTTCACACAGACCCACAGACCCACAGTAATTGCAGAATAGTCGGACGTTAAACCCAAAAAAAAAAAAAAAAAAAAAAAGACCCACTAAAAACATGTTTTTGTTTTGAGTCCAGGGGGTCTGAAAACGTGTAGATCTGTTGAAAACTCAATTTCGTAAAAGCGACATGAAAGCAATACTTTCCTTCCTATATATTTGTATAGGCAAGAGAGAGTAAAAATTAATTGAAACTAATACGATAGTGAGAGAACGTTTAAAAAGAGTTACATTTGTACAAGGTAAAAGAGCAACTGGGTTCCCAATAGGAAGGAAAGTATTGTTTTCATGTCGATTTTTCGAAATCGAGTTTTCACCGGATCTATATGTTTTCAGACCCCCTGAACCCAAAAAACATGTTTTTAGCGATTGGTATGTGTGTGTGTGTGTGTGTGTGTGTGTGTGTGTGTGTGTGTGTGAGTGTGTGTGTGTGTGTGTGTGTGTGTGTGTGTGCGCGTGAACAGAATATCTCAAGAACGGAACATCGTACGAACTTGAAACTTGAAACTTAAGTTACATACCACTACCGGACCCGACACGAACATTTTCATCAAAATCGGTTAACCGGAAACAGTACCTAGTTTATTCGTGTAATTTTTCACTTTTTTGCGATTTTCTCAAAAACTGGTCCTACGATTTTTTTTAAAATCGCCTGGTTTACTCAATTTTTTATTCTCTACAAGATAGGGTAGGCGTCATGTTTGCTGAAATTCTGGGTGAGGCTGTTTTCACGTAAAAACATAGTTTTTTTAAGATTAGGGCTTTAATATGCAATTTAGCGCAAAAATTTATATAATAAAAGTTATAGTGATTTTAAAATTCTACGACTTTTATTTCAACATTTTTTTTGTATAACGCTTAGTTTAGCAGTAATAAATTAGCGATTTTCTGATTTTTTCTCACAAAAACGTGTGAAAAAATAGATTTTTTTAAAGATTTCGGCCTTAGAATGCATTTTACGACAAAAGTGTATATAATAAATTTTATAGAAAATAAAAAGATCTACAACTTTTATTTAAAGCATTTTTCTCTACAGAGCCTAGTTTAGAGAGAAAGAGTGATTTTCCGTATTTCTAAGCCAAACTGAGTTCGATTTTCATTTTGCGTCTTTCACTCATGATTAAAATTAGGTTATGTTTTTGAGGTTAGTTTTTTGTTTATTTCTAATGTTTTATTACTAATGTTAGGTTTATTGTAAATTATTTGCACTGGCAAGAGAAAGTTGTGTGAGTGTTTCACACCAGATTTTTTACAATAGTTAAGTAATCTATAAAGTAACTTTTTACGTATAATACAATAGTTTTAGTTGCATATTCTGCCTGTGTTTCTCTGTTGAAACCACGCTATCCTAGAGCTGAATTTGGTTATTTCTTTGTTTACATGATGTGTTTTTGTACATATATTTTCTTCAGTTTTGAACATAGAATCGTTTGTTTTTTGGTTTTGTTTGAAATAAGCATTATAAGTAACGATTCGTATGTAATGAATTTTGAAAGTAGAGCATAAGAAAGTTTAAACAATAGTGTCATCTGAAATTTTTTTTAAATATTTGTCTAAAAATTATTTTCAAATAGCTTCGCATCCGTAACTGTCAGATTTAAATTTCAATAATGTATTTATTCTGTTTTCCTAAATTTTCTTTTTGTTTTGATACGTCACGTGGTAAGGATTGTGATTTATAGCACATTTTTAATGATTTCTTTACAATTCAGTGACCTATATGCTAGAAATTCTCTGCCGGTCTAGAAAAATGTTATTGCCGGGTATATGGTTAATATGCCGGTCGTATCGCACACTCTACAGACTGGAAACTTTACAGTTATAATAAATAGATATGTAAAAACGTACCCTCGAGTTTCAATTGCTTATGATTAATCAAATCAAAAAGGCGAAATAAGAAAATAATAAAAAATCTGGTGTCTAACACTTACACAACTTTCTCTTGCCAATGCAAATAATGACCAATATAACCTAAAATTAGTAATACAACATTAGAAATTAAAAAAAACTAACCTCAAAAACATAACCTTATTTTAATCATGAGTGAAACACGCAAAATGAAAATCAACCTCAGTTTGGCTTTAAAATACGGAAAATCACTCTTTCACGCTAAACTAGGCAAAAAATGCTCTAAATAAAAGTTTTAGATCTTTTAATTTCCTATAAATTTTTTTATATACACTTTTGTCATAAAATGCATAGGCTACTAGGGCCGAAATCTTACAAAAATCGATTTTTCACACGTTTTCGTGAGAACAAAACAGAAAATTGCTAATTACCGCTAAACTAAGCGTTATAAAAAAATATGTTTGAAATAAAAGTTGTAGAATTTTAAATTCTCTACAAGTTTTATTACAACAACTTTTGCGGTAAAATGCATATGTAAGCCGCAATCTTAAAAAAAACAATTTTTTTACGTGAAAACAGCCTTACCAAGAATTTCAGCAAACATGACGCCTACCCTATCTTGTAGAGCATAAAAAATTAACAAACCAGGCGATTTTTAAAAAAATCGTAGGACAAGTTTTTGAGAAAATCACAAAAAAGTGAAAAATTACACGAATAAACTACTACTTCCGGTTAACTGATTTTGATGAAAATGTTCGTGTCGTGTCTGGTAGTGGTAAGTAACTTAAGTTTCAAGTTCGTACGATGTTCCGTTCTTGAGATATTCTGTTCACACACACACACACACACACACACCCACACACACAGAGACCAATCGCTAAATCATGTTTTTTGGGTTCAGGGGGTCTGAAAACGTGTAGATCCGGTGAAAACTCAATTTCTTAAAATCGACATAAAAACAATACTTTCCTTCCTATATATTCATATAGGCAAGAGAAAGTAAAAATGAACAATAATCTTGTGGATAAACCCAGTTAACCTAACCTTTGGATTGGTCGTGACAGCGGCGTTATGGACAGGCCTCCAAGATCGCCAGACTTGTCTTGTTTACAATTTTTTCCTATGGTGCTTTTTGAAGAAAAAAATTTATTTTCACACCATTGCAACAGACTATGAATTAATGAGGTTGATTGAAAAGGAACTGCTGTTGATACCTCGGCAATTTTTCAAAAACGCTTATGACTCATTTTTGTTTCGTTGCTATCAGTGCATAGCTATTGATGGACATCAGTTCAAATAAAGGTTAATGAAACAATTTGTTATCTATAATAATTTATCACTTTCATATTTCTTTCTTTTCTTTCATTTTATTACTTAAGTAACATTGTAATAATTCACATATTTGAAATAGTTATACAAATAAAATTACTTTTCGTCTTTTTTTTATTAATCATAAGCAAATGAAACTCGAGGGTACTCTTTTACATATCTATTAATTATAACTGTAAAGTTTCCAGTTTGTAAAGTGTGCGATACGTCCGACTTATTAATTCGAATAAAAACCTCTTCATAAGACACCCGGTATATGAGATTTCTAACGTAATCTAGCTTGGGTTAAGGTATTTGTACGCCTAGATTTCTGAAAATTTCAAGTACTCAGGGACAAAAAGACTGGGAACCTCTGAAGTCTAGAGACTCAAATCAACCTTTCGGCTGATGACCAAAACAACAAAATGTTCTGTACTACCTTCTTGGAGTCTCCTGGGTGGAGTCAATAAAATTTTTAAATTTTTTCAGAATATTTATACGATTTACCGAACTAATTTATTTATAATTTACAGATGAAAGGATAATACGATATGCAGTTGAAAGAAAGAACGCGGCTTGTTTAAAATCAAAGGATGTAATAAAACCGGTGTTCACGACAAAATTATTGCTGGTGCTAATTTGCATTGCGCAGTTTGTACAGTTGAGAATAGTTTTATTGGAAGCGCCAGGCCAGATATGAATGAACCACAACTGGTATTAACTATCCAGTCTGACCAGAATATGGTGTGGTGGTCTTTAAATATTCAACCATATGTGTATGTATACTTGTGGTTTGCCAGTTTATGCTAAACAGTCTGGCTAGGTGGTTTTTATTAGATACAATACATATATGTCGCTCTTATTACAGTTCATAGTACGAATAATGATGCCTGGGAATTTTATTTATATAACTTTACTATCTTCTTCTTCTTTTAGTGCGCTATCCGTTTCGGATGTTGGCGACCAGCATGGCAATTCTCATTTTGCTGACAGCAATACGGAAAAGTTCAGCAGATGTCTTTCCGGTCCATTCCCTGAGGTTGTGTAGCCAGGATATTCTTCTTCTTCCTGGTCCTCTCCTTCCATCTATTCTCCCTTGTACAATGAGCTGTATCAAAGAGTATCTGGACTCATTCCGCATGACGTGTCCCAAATACTGAAGTTTACGGATCTTGATGGTGTTCAATATTTCTCTGGATTTCTTCATCCGTCTCAGAGCTTCTTCATTTGTTACATGCTCTGTCCATGATATTTTAAGCATTCTCCGGTACAACCACAATTCAAAGGCTTCTATACGTTTAATCATACTCTTGTTCAATGTCCATGTCTCTGCTCCATACAGCAAAATAGAGAAGATGTAGCACCTCAAAAGTCTGATTTTCGTCTCAATGGTAACTTTACTATATACAGTATAAACTCGTTTATCCGGTTCAGATTTGTTGACCTTTTTTCATTTAATGTTCACATAGATAATAATTTTTAAGGGAGGAGTCTACCTTTATTTTTAATTTTTTACTGACACTCAGAAGCAATAAACTTTTTAGCACAATAAAGTAGAATGTGCAATAGCATTTAAAAAAGTACAGTCAACTCCCGATTATCCGCAGAATTGGGTGGCACGAGTGCCGCGGATAATCCGCGAAATGACCAAAAAAAGCGTAGGCATATTTAGTAGTATACGTATAAAATCTTTATTAATTTTTTGTTATTTAAAGTACATAAATATGTACATTAATGAAAACACTAACTTATATTACAAAATATAACATTAAAATTTTAAATGTTTTTAATTATTTTTTGTCCCTAAAAATGTTTGTTTACTTAATTTTTTTAAATTAGTACATAGAATGTATTTAGGAAAAAATATAAAAATATTGTTTACTTACAAAATGATGTGCAGAAGCTATGTTGTAATAGAAGTCACAACGTTTTAAAAAAGTCAGTCATCTGCTTTTGTTTTTTTTTTTTTTGAGTTAAAACACTTTTTCTTGATTTGGGACTGAAGTTTTCTCAGCATAAGTTTGTCACAAAGCAAAGCGTGTGCTTTACTTAACAAAGCGCGTTTTTACAAATTTAAGCATGTGCTTTACTTTACAAAGCGTGTATTTACAAATTTAAGCGTGTGCTTTACTTTACAAAGCGCGTACTTCCTGTGCTGAACAAATTTTATCTTTAATGTTATCAGGTTACAAGAAATATACTTAACGTTAACGTTAAGAAAAAAGAATGAAAAAAAATTTCATCCGACGTGCGCGGATAATCCGCTCGCGTATAATCGGGAGTTGACTGTATTCTGAGTTTAACAAATATTTACCCGCACCCCTACAATAAACCAAAATGGTGGATTTTAGCGCAATCTTAGAACGAATATATCTATCAAAAATTATATAATCAAATTTATTTAACGTTATGTCAAATTTAAGAGAAAATTCTGCTCTGTAATCTGTAAGAAGCTTTTTTTAAAATATCGTTTGTAAGGAACAAAGTAATTTTTTTAATTAGTAAGCAAACATTTACTACATTTTTATGTAATTGAGCTAATTTTAAAAATTCTACATAAAGATTACAGCAAAAAAGACTTTATCAGATCACAGAATGTGAACATGTAAACAATTTAAAAAGAAATTACAGCTCCAGCTTCTTTAGATCAAAAGTTATGTTAATTATAGCATTTAAACTACCTACACGTAAAAACATTATTTGCGGAAATGATAAAACAAAATTACTAAGTTTTTTTTTTATTTAAAGTCGCATCAACTGCTTGGTTATTAGCGACTAAGGTGGGTTATGAAACATTAACTGTGGGATTTGACACGTGAAAATTTCCAGACCCTGGCCGGGAATCGAACCCGGGACCTCCGCGTGGCAGGCTAACACGCTAAGTTTTTTCTTACCGCTATGAAACCCATTTATATTTATTTTCATAATGTTACTTAGCAACTAATGATGATAAAACAAATTTTACCACCTTTTTAAGAAAACAATGGAGATTAGTTTGGAACGAACAAATTTTTTGTTGTAAAATAAAGGTAAACTACCCCCTTAACTAACAACAAGAACAAAAGAACAAAACAACAACATAACAACAACAAAACAAAAGAACAAAAACAAACAAGATAACAAGAACAAAAGTTCGCCAAAATTCGCTTTTTATTTTGATTAAGTGTACAACTCCTGCATAAATTGTACAATAAATTATGGTAATAAAATGCTTTTGGTCGAGTTTAAGAAAGCTTTAATTCAGCTTAACTATTAATTATAAAGCGTTTGCGTGAATGTGCTTTATTCAAACGCCACACGTGTTTCAAACAGAAATACATGGTCCATCCAGTAGAGTACATATTATAAAAGGGCGAAGTTTGAACATCAAAACAACCCCGCTTCATTTAAAGACATAATTGGAAAAGTTGATTAGTTCAAGCACCAATGTGAAGATAATGAATTGAAGGACTGGCAAAAAGAAAGCTAACAACAGTAGGTGAGGAATGAAAGCCGCTCCGAAAAAAATATATAACACGTTGACTGGTATGTGACCCAAATATGTGTCACACTTGTCTTTGAAAATGGGCCACGTGCATCAAAAATGAGTCACAATACATGACTTATTTTTAAGCCGTGTATTGTGGTTTCAAAAGCTATGGCTTCAGAGAGTGACATTGTACACTTAAGACTGTTCAGACAGTTGGCCTTTTTCAAATAATAGGATATTGCGTATACAGGTAGTTTTCCTAGTTGTCCTGTACTAGAATGCAGCTATTATTTTAATTTTTTTTATTTATTTTGCTTATTTTGGTTGATTGAAATCGTCTAGAACTTTGTAACTTAACCCAGTTGTTTATTATATTTTTTATTGTGACACAAAAAGGGATCACATTGCTTTGAAATGTAAAATCATTCCAGCAGGCCATGTGACCCAAAAGTTTGTCACAACTTTATTTTACAAAAAAAACAAATAGTTGTTATTAAATAAATTAAGTAAAATAAGAAGAAAAATGAATGAAATGTGAAAAAGTACGATGGCTCAGCTGTGTCACAAAATTTAGTGTGGCAGTCAACGTGATAATCTGTATATACTATATAGTCCAGCCTCTGTTAGTTTGCTCCTAATGTAAACAAATAATGACGTCACTGAGCATGCGCATTATATCAAAATATGTACACGCTGATTAAAAAATAACAACAAAATACTTTCAAAAGTATTTAAATACAAAATACTTTTAAAAGTATTTTTCTAAATGAAATTGTTAGGCCTACATCATATCATGACTGATGTTTTTAGTACTTTAAATACTTATAATTAAAAAAAAACAGTTAACTTAATAAGAATACGACATCCATAAAGTCGTGGACTCTAGCGTCCACCTTGTAGTAGCTGGCTTTGGTTTGTTGACAGTAGGAGCAAACTTAGAACGGCTCAACTGTAGGAGAAAGCACTCTCGAGACAAGTCAAGATCAGAGATATTTTATAATGCTGAGATTAAACCTGTAGCTACATGAGAGAATTCATGAGAATGAGGCTGGTAAAAGAGGAATTTGAGAGATGGATTTTCCACAAGATTACAGCCCGAAAGATCGTAACTGTTTATGATTTTCGGGTATTTTTTCTAATTCTCCGCCAGCATGTTTTTTTTACATTTTGTGGATATTTGACATGTTATCTTATAATATTGTGACAATATCGAAGAAGGGCATGGTTCGCGAAATTTTTAGCACTTCATTCATAAAATGGTAAAGAGTAGATAATAGAGTGAAAAAGTAACAATAGGGTTGGCTATAAAGGGATGCCTATTCATGAAAGTTGTTTGAAAGGACTGCGCTATTGTGTTATTGTTGTACAACTATTTATGAAAAGGGTGGCCTGTAACAACTTTTATTCTATTTACAATACGATCTATTGTTGACTTGTTTACAATAGATTTTTCTAGCACTCATTTACAAAAGGTTTTTTGTACTTTATTATTTGTATCGAATTTCGGTGTCTTTCGGGAAGATTCTTTTTTTATTTACTATATAAAGAGACCCCCGAGCGCGGTCAGTTAGTTAGTATCCGTTTTATCTCTGACGAGTGTTTATTGCGTTATATCAGGTTAACGGTTCCGAGGTATTGTTATACTTTCTTTTTGTGTATGTGATTTGTGTATAATTATTGTAAGTAGTGCTAAGTAAATTATTTAAGTTGTTTATTGTGCACTCCATTATAATTAATTTATTATTTATTTTAAGTGAATTATTAAGTTATGTATTGTATTACTTCATTACAATTAGTTTATTATTTATTTTGTAAATCTTTTAGCGTAATAAATATTTGTAATTGTAAACTTTAGTGTAGCCTATTAATTATTTAATTACCTGGATCCCGAAACGGACCTTAGCGATAAATGTCACAATATGTTTGCGATAAAAATAGGAAAACTATTAAATATTTTTAATATTTCAAGGTATTTTAAGGCTATACAGCCTTGAAATACTCCTTGTTTTACTTAGTAAAACCTTTACAGGTTCAAAACCAACAGCTGTTTTTAAAATTTTGAAAAATATCCTGTTTTTGTTGTTGTTTAGGTCAGCAACCGAAAGGCTGGTTTAAACCTCTAGACTCTAGAGGTTTTAATAAGTAAAGACAAGCAGTGAGGTGGTTTACTAATGCGTTCCTCAAAAGTGTATGCTTACCAGCATACCAGGCTCTCCGAAAAGTACCTACTTTCCACTCTGAAAATTGCACCTTCACTTCATTCACTACAGGATCTGGCTGTATAGTAAAATTTATTACTCTCAGAGACGATAACTCTGACTAGAAAAAATATCCTACATTAATATTTTACAAATTAATTAAGTAATTAAATCTACTAACAGCAATTGAGTCTTAATAGGTAACACACTTATCACTTACTGTTTCTACTGCACGTTAGTTTCCTGTAGGTAAACGCCCTAATATCCGAATTTCGTTGTGGTACTACATTCTTTATGTGGTGAATTTCTTTTTTACTGTAGTGAATGAAATTAAGATGTCATTTTCAAAGTGGAAAATATGTGTTCTCAGATGCCTAGCATACTGATAAGCACACTAGTTCTGTCTCTTACCACATAGTCAGCCAATTATATGACTGAACTATTTAAGAACAGAAGAGGTACAGGTGTAGAAAACACTAATCAGAGTTATCTCCTCTGAGAGTAATGAATTTCACTATACAGCCAGACCCTGTGATGAATGTAGTGAAGGTGTCATTTGCAGGGTGGAAAGTGGGTGCTTTTGGGAGCATGCTGATAAACATACTCTTTCAACTCAATGAGGAAGGGAAATGTAAACCACCTCACTCCTCGTTTTACTTAGTAAAACCTTTACAGGTTCAAACTAACCTTTCGGCTGATGACCTAAATAACAACTATATTCTTTACACCAACACTAAATGAACCAACTAACGTTTTCCATTTCAACACGAAAATTCCACTTCAACACGACATGGTCGTGACAAAGCCTCGGTCGTTTTTATCTGTAAGCCCAGATAAAAGTCATATTATGACCATTTCTACAGACGTGCTACTTGTGCAGAATATTTCGTTCTTTGAAATCGAGGGGTTAATGTCAAACAACACTATCTACAAAAACCTATTTTTTTAATAGTTTTCAGGAGAGCGAAAAAACTACTTCTACTCTGATTCTCTTCCTATTATCTCAGTTATTTATACATGTACTCAACTACAACTTTAGTGTAATTTAATTTGTTGAATTTATTTCTTAACGGTAAATGTGCCCATATCGGACAGGTTGAGTGTTAAATTAATTGCACTCGACCTGTTGGTTCAGGACTACAAAAAGTAGATCTGTTTCTTATCATATAGTCAGCCAATTATCACTGAACTATTTAAGAACAAAAGAGGTAGAGGTGTAAAACACACTACTCAGAGTTATCTCCCCTGAGAGTAATGAATTTCATTATACAGCCAGACCTTGTGATGAATGAAGTGAAGGTATCATTTGCAGGGTGGAAAGTGGGTGCTTCTCGGAGAGCCTGGCATGCTGACAAGCATACTCTTTCAACTTGGTGAGGAAGGCAATAGTAAACCATCTCACTCCTCGTTTTTACTTAGTAAAACCTCTAGAGGTTCAAACCAGCCTTTTGGCTGTTGATCTAAACAACACAACATCAATGGTAAATGGTAAATAAATGGTGATGGCTCTCCTGAAAA
Source organism: Catonia carolina (assembly GCA_035578175.1). Classification (NCBI taxonomy): domain Eukaryota; kingdom Metazoa; phylum Arthropoda; class Insecta; order Hemiptera; family Achilidae; genus Catonia; species Catonia carolina. The sequence goes on from JAQMRL010000004.1 coordinate 11,793,087, forward strand.
ATTAGGTTTTTATAGATAGTGTTGTTTGACATTAACCCCTCGAAATATTCCACAGCCTTTTCTTTACAAATAACAGTACGAACTAATTCAAAAAAATTCATCATCATAGTAGCAGTGGCAGTTTCTTACCGTACGGTGAGGAACAACAATAATTCAATACTAACCTTTACCCCATTCTGGTTCAATTTGTTGTTGTTTAGGTCATCAGCCAAAAGGCTGGTTTGAACCTGTAAAGGTTTTACTGAGAAAATCGAGGAGTGAGGTGGTTTACCAAGCCTTCCTCACTGAGTGGAAAAGTACGCTTATCAGCATGCCGGGCCCTCTGAAAAGCACATATTTTCCACTCTGCCAATGACACCTTTACTTCATTCACCACAGGGTCTGGCTGTATAATGAAATCATTACTCTCAGAGAAGATAACTCTGATTAGTGTCTTTTACACCTCTATTTATGTTTAATTTATTTTAATTTTTATTTGGTTTAATTTATGTTATTTATTATTCTATATTACGGAGTAAAATACATTAAGATAAGATACTGCAATTGAGTAGAACAATTCAGGATAAAGACATTAAAATTCAGTATTTCTACTGTTGACGGAGCAACAAAAGAAAAAAAACCCTATTTTCTCATCCTGTACTGAAAATAAAATTGGGAGAAAGTAAAAAGTCATGGATCACGATTCTTGTCATGAACTATAATTGTAGAACAGCGGGTCTTCGTTTAGTAATGCTGTTAGAAGGGCAAGGTAAGCATCGTCCGTTCGTCGGACGAGTAGGTGTGCCCGTGCAGTACCAGAGTTAAGTACCTCTCAGCTGTACATTGGGTCGCTTGCCTGATGTTTCATTCCGTGTTTTTTCTTTTTTAGTTGTTGCAGTCTTTTATCTATACAGTCTTATTTACAACCCTTTAGTTCATATAAATGTTCTCAACGAACCAGCCGACAAATTACACGCACACATACATACACACGTTCATAGAAATTGCACTTAACTTAATTCTTATTTGTATTTCAATTCATTTAAATAACTTTTAATTTTTTATTTGTTTTTAGTTTAACTTATCGGTCTATTAAAGTTAATTGCAATGCTGTACCAACCGTTGGACAAAAATGCTATGTGAAAAGTTGTAGAATCTTTAATTATCTTTAACTTTTTTTTATATATGCATTTCACCGCACTTTGAATGCATTTTTAAGCCTTGAGTTTCAGAACAAACCAACCTCCATCCGGTTTTACAAATAAAATTTAAAAAAAAACTAACGGCTAAATTAAGTCTAACATAAGAGGGTTATTTTTTTCAACCTCCGATTGGTTATAAAAATAAAACTAATGAGAATAATAAAATAAATTTATTATCAAAAGTTGCATACATCGGATGACCTGCAGGAAGCACACTTCATGCTGAACAAATTCTGCAACGAATATAAGTTGACAGTTTCGACAAAGAAGACAAAGGTAATGACATTCAGGGGGAAGGAACCAGTCAGAAGCAAAATTTTTATATTTTGGAACAGATATCCCACTTTCAGTATCTAGGTTGCAACATTACATACCAACAGGATAAATATGCTTACAATAAGATGCACCGATTTCAGCAAAAATGCGGAACTTTCCACCGAACCTTAAAAAAACACCACCAAAAACACGAGGGTGAGATTTTATAAAAGAATAGCAGTGCCGACCCTACTCTATGGCAGTGAAATTTGGGTGCTATCAGAGCAAGAGGAAGGTAGATTACAAGCATCTGACATGACCTTTCTTCGGGTGTAGTATAGAAGATCGTTACAGGAATACCGAGGTAAGGAAAGAACTCAACATCTTCTCTATCAACGACAGGGTATCTCAGAACAAAATGCAGTGGTTGGAGAATGTGAGCAGAATGAGAGAGGGTAGATAGCTAAGTAAACACTAGGTTATAAACCGGAGGGAAAGAAAGAACGAGGACGCCCGAGAAAGAGATGGGCAGATATGAGAAGTTCGGAACAGACAGAGATGCCTAATTCTTGAAAAGCAGAAGGAGAAGGAGAAGTTACATACATCCTTGGTCATTCTTCAACATAATCACCATTATCATTGAGGCGTTTATCATACCGGTTCACAAGCTTTCCAATGCGAGCGATTTGAAATGGGTCGTCACGCAGTGTCTTGAAATTCATTGTTTGAAAGCAACACTGTGCTCTCTGCGACCGTCGTAAAGTTTCACAGTAACCTTTTGCATATATTGTGGTTGGAGAGAGCCCTTCAGAACAAAAGAAGAGAAAGAGAAAGTCTTACTTCTGCGAGTTCTGTTCATTTACACTAATATTATAAAGACAAAGCGTGTTTTTTGTGCAGACTAATTTCCAAAACTACTCGACGGATTTTCATGAAATTTTGACACCATAATATTATTTTCAAAAATGATAACCTTAAGGACCTTAATGAAGATTTTCATGAATATGTGTGTGTGTGTGTGTGTGTGTGTGTGTGTGTGTGTGTGTGTGTGTGTGTGTGTGTGTGTGTGTGTACATGTGAGAACGTATTTTTGTTGAAGTAGATGAAGGGGTTTGATGATGGCGAGGACGTACGCGGGGGAAATTATTGTAACGTTGTTGTGTGTGTGTGTGTGTGTGTGTGTGTGTGTGTGTGTGTGTGTGTGTGTGTGTGTGTGTGTGCGCGCGCGCGTGTGAGTGAGTGAGTGTGTGTGTGTGTGTGTGTGTGTGTGTGGTGTGTGTGTGCGCGCGTGTGTGTGTATGTATAAGAATGAGTGTACGTTGGAGTACAAAATCGATCTAGCAGCTACACAATTTTTGTTACACATTTAAAAAAAAAGGATTACATGTTTCGCGTGCGAAGTCGCGACAGGGCATGCTAGTCCATGATAAAGCCGATGACAACCGGCTGACAAAGCAAATTTTTAAGACTCTAAACAATAGACATAAGGTGTCAGAAAAATGATTTAAAGAAGTCAGAAAAGATATTCGAGAAAACTTAATGAAACCAAACAAAATTCAGAGAACTAATTACGGAATTTAAAGACTTTCATGAAGAATAAAAACAGAACATCGAGTGGACAGAAGAAAGGAGAAAAACATACAGTAAACGAATTTGGAAAATTTGGGGTACAAAAAACTTCCAGATACGTCTAAAGTCATTTCAAGTGGTCTCATTTTGGACTACAGGAAAAGAAAGTAATTGTTTAGGGAAAGGCACGTAAAAAAATGTACTCTTACACATGTTCAATAAGGCTGTAATTTTGAAGTAACCCAATTTTAACGCAGTTTTTAATTTAAATATTACAATATTCCATCAAATACCTATACTACAAACGCTTTCACGACAAGTCACACGAACACGAAAACCCACTGTTGCGTTCACTTTCCACCTTTCATTTACGTGATAAGCCCCCTAGACGCCTTAAAAGACGCTGGAGTAGAGACCTGCTAATTTGATATACAAATTTCATTCTTGGGGAGGCACCAATGGGGGCCCTACCCCTCTCATGCCTATCATGTCATACATTATTATCATAATCATCACATTTGCTTGTTGTAAAATTTTATAGTTGTAAATAAAGAATTGAAGAGAAAGAAAATATTACAAAAGTAAAAAAGAAAACAAAGAATATGGCAACTATTCTATGAGTTACTGTAGAAAAACAAACAAATTGAAAATAACAGAGACTAAGACTGTTGTTAAACAATTTAGTTCTTGGCCACCTACTTAGCGAAGTGGTAGCGCACTAGCCTACCACGCAGAGGTCCCGGGTTCCATTCCCGGCCAGGGTTAGAAATTTTCACAAGTTAAAACCCACCGTAGTCGCTAAAGACCAAGTTGTTGATGCGACTTTAAATAAACAAAAATAAAATAGTTCCGTAGCATATTGGTAACGCATTAGCTTACAACCTGGAGGTTCCGGGTTCAATTCCTGGCTAGGAAATTATTACAATTCAAAACCCACTGTTAAATAAAGTTAGGTAACTCAACGTAATCGCAGATAACCAAGCTGTTGATGCGACTTAAATAAAAAAAAATCTGGTGTGAAACACTCACACAACTTTCTCTTGCCAGTGCAAATAATTAACAATAAACTTAACATTAGTAATAAAACATTAGAAATAAACAACAAAAGTAACCTCAATAACATAACCTTATTTTAATTATGAGTGAAAGACACAAAATGAAAATCGAACTCAGTTTGGCTTAAAAATACAGAAAATCACTCTTTCACGCTTAACTAAACTCTAGCGAAAAATGCTTTAAATAAAAGTTGTAGATCTTATTTCCTATAAAATTTATTATATACACTTTTGTCGTAAAATGCATTCCAAGGCCGAAATTTAAAAAAAATTGATTTTTCACACGTTTTCGTGAGAAAAAATCAGAAAATCGCTAATTGCTAAACTAAGCGTTATACAAAAACATGTTTGAAATAAAAGTTGTAGAATTTTAAATTCTCTACATTTTTTATTATATAAATTTTTTCTCTAAATTGCATATTAAAGCCGTAATCTTAAAAAAAACTATGTTTTTACGTGAAAACAGCCTCACCCAGAATTTCAGCAAATATGACGTCTACCCTATCTTGTAGAGGATAAAAAATTGAATAAACCAGGCGATTTTAAAAAAAATCGTAGGACCAGTTTTTGAGAAAATCGCAAAAAAGTGAAAAATTACACGAATAAACTACTACTTTCGGTTGACCGATTTTGATGAAAATGTTCGTGTCGGGTTCGATAGTGGTATGTAGCTTAAGTTTCAAGTTTAAAGTTCGTACGATGTTCCGTTCTTGAGATATTTTGTATACACACACAGACACACAGACACACACACAGACCAATCGCTAAAAAAACATGTTTTTTTGGGTTCAGGGGGTCTGAAAACGTATAGATCCGGTGAAAACTCGATTTCGAAAAATCGACATGAAAACAATACTTTCCTTCCTATATACTCGTATTCATATAGGCAAGAGAAAGTAAAAATTAGTTCTAATGATAAGAACAGTAATGATAATATGAAGCAAAAGACGACTCTTCGATTAACTAACAGACGCAGACCGTTGGACTTGAAAGCCACAAATGACCTTGATCTTTCACTGACTGTTATTCTCATTTCCTCCACCTTCAAACAACATTTCTTCCCGTTTTACTTTCTCGTATTCTATCTTTATTATAAAGGGTGAAAGTATTGTGATAGACTAAAAAATTTTTACCCGAATTTTAACTGATTTTTACACTCATCACCACTTGAAGACAAAAAGGCCGTCAAATATGTTTGTACTTGTGTTTTATTCGTTTACTTATACTAGAATTTGAACCAGTAGCCTTCGTTTCCAAAAATCAGCTGATTCCCGGCGACGACTTTACTTCTAAACCAATCCCGTAGGATATGAACGATTAAATAACGGTTTTTAGGTACATATATAATATATTTTTTAATCCCTAATGCGTGTACGTTGTAATCTGTTCAATTCGGAATAATAAGCAACCCCATCACCCAATTAGATGAGGATGATGTATATGACGTGTAAATGAAATTTAGTCTTGTACAGACTCAGGCCGATCATTCCTGAGAGGGTATGGTTAATTTAACCCCAACCATCGAAGTACACCGGTAACCACTGTCTAGTATTCAAATACTTATAAAAGTAACTACCTTTAATAGGATTTGAACCAAGGAACCTTCGTCTGCAAAAATTAGCTGTTGAACAGCTGACTTGCGGCGACGACTTTACCTACAGACCAACCCGGTGGGTTATAATTTAAGTTAAGTAAGGAAATGAAATACCTACAACTTTTATTTCAAGCAGTTTTTTCTACAGGTTTTTTTAGCGTCAATTAGTGATTTTCCGTAGACTATTTTTAAGTTCTACAGAGTTGATGATTTCCATCTAACGTCATTCACTTATTGTTAAAATTAGATTATGTTTTTAATTTTATATTGTTTACTCATGATTAAACAAAGGTTATCATTTTCATTATTTACATCAGTAAACACGATTTTTGTGTTAGTAATCAGTAATTATTTCATTAAATAAAACATAACTCGTACTACGAGATATTTATGATATTTTTTTTAGCTTTTATTTGTTATCGGGAACTGTACATTGTTGACAACTACCCAATTTGATCGCTGCTTTTTGCTGTATTTATTTTCTTGTCGTGGATTAGACATGAGTTTGAACAGGGACCCTCAGTAGAGTTTGTTCATGGATGGCTGTCAACTGGTCACCATACAAAGTCGCTTGCCCAACCGGTGTTACTTAACAAATAATAGTGACTTTCTACTAGCTGACTGACTGGGCTGGCCCGAAGGCCTTATGATCTTTTTAAAGCAGAAAGTATTTTAGGAACTTCTTCTTTAACACTTGCCAGAATGAAATTCCCATCAGTTTCATTAACAGGCTACACATTCTCGTATAACCGTTACTATTTTGTGTAATAAAAAAAATTGTTCTAAACAATTATTTTTACTACTACTACTAATACTCCTAAATAATTGAATAATGACTCCTTATTACAGGATAATACTCCTTAAAATTCCTAGAAATAGTTTATACGATTTCAAGGAAATTTAGCTAATTGAAAATTATATAAAATATCTCTGGACATAAAATGCAAAAATCTGGTACACGACTTTCTCTTGGCAATGTAAATAATGAAAAATATAACCAATTTTTAAACATGAGTAAACAATGTAAAATGAAAAATATAACCTAAATTTCCACTTGAAAAAAGGAAATAATTGATAGACACTAAACTGACTATGTAGAAAAAAAAACTGCTTAAATAAAAATTGAAGATTTTTTTAATTTACTTCAACACTGATCATACACGTTTGTTGTAAACTGCATACTAAGGACGCAATCTTAAGAAAACCCATTTTTTTAACGATTTCGATGAAAAAATGCAGAAAATCTAGGCTATAATTGTCACTAAAGTAACCGTTATACAAAAAATGTTTGAAATAAAAGTTGTAGTTTTTCAAATGGTCCAAAACTTTGATTATTACACTTATTCTCTAGAATGCATAAAAGGCTGCAAACTTAAAAAAAAGCAATTTTTTTTTACCACGAGAGCACAGGCTCGCCATGAATTTCAGTAAACATGGCGTTTACCTTATCTTGTAGAGTATAAAAAATGTAATGGTAAATGAGGTGATTTTTTAAAAAAATCTTAAAAGCCTTTACGAAAAAATCCCAAAAAGTGAAAATCGCACGAATAAACTACACTAAACTTCCGATCGATCGATTTTGATGAAATGTTTGTATCGGGTCCTCTAGGGGTACCTAATTTTTTTTTTTATTTTTTTTATTTAAAGTCGCATCAACTGCTTGGTTATTAGCGACTACGGTGGGTTATGAAACATTAAACTGCGGGATTTGACACGTGAAAATTTCCAGACCCTGGCCGGGAATCGAACCCGGGACCTCCGCGTGGCAGGCTAACACGCTAACCACTACGCTACGGAGGCGGTCAGGTACCTAATTTATAAACCAAATTTCAGCTTCGTACTATTTTCCGTTTTTCATATATTTTCTTCACACACAATTGCTAAAAACATGTTTTATTTGGGGGTTCATGGGGCCTGAAAACATGTATATCCGGTGAAAATTCGATTTCGAAAAATCGACATAAAACAGTATTTTCCTTTCCTAGAGTATATATTTATACAGGGCAAGAGAAATTGAAAAGGATATCATTTTTAAGGAAATCTAATCATAAAACTGGAAAAAGAGCAAGAAACGTATTAGAAAATCTGTGGGATTAAAGTCATAAGGAATTGGTTCCGAACAATTAAGGAAGATATGCAATAAAATAAATAAATAGGCTACATTTATTTCCCATTTAACAGTTATATATAAAAAAACACGAGAATACAAACTATTGATAACTATGGAGTGGTGGAAATCAATCTACCCAACCAAAACCATGTTCTAGGGTATAATTAATGGTGCTTCTCGTTAGGGCAGAAGTCTGTTTTATCTCTTAAAATGTATGTAAGTGAACCAGTTAAGGATGAGTAGTGCAGTGGCACATACAGGAATTTTCTTTTGGGGGGGGGGTCAGACGTTCCAGTAGGTCTGGGGGATATTCCACTCCCTCCAGGTAAACGGGGGGTCCGGGGTCCTCCCCCGGAAAAATTCTGAAAATTAAATACCTGAAAATTACATTTTACATAATTCTGGCACCAAAAATTTCGTTTACTGTTAGGCGATTTCCGCGGCAAATCATCTGTAGTTTTTCGGAATACTCCCCCCCCTTTTGAAAGATCCTTCCTGGAGTTAAAAAATTACTCATAAAATGACGTAAACCCCTCACATCAGAACTCCTAAAATATAAAACTAACTTCTTGTTGTTTAGGTCATCAGCCAAAAGGCTGGTTTGAACCTGTAGAGGTTTTACTAAGTAAAACGAGGAGTGAGGTGGTTTACCGATGCCTTCCTCACTGAGTGGAAAAGTACGCTTATCAGCATGCCGGGCCCTCTGAAAAGCACATATTTTCCACTCTGCAAACGACATGTTCACTTCATTCACCACAGGGTCTGGCTGTATAATGAAATTCATTACTTTCAGAGAAGATAACTCTGATTAGTGTCTTTTGCACCTCTACCTCTTCTGTTCTTAAATGATTCAGTCATTTAATTGGCTGACCATGTGATAAGAAACAGAACTATTTATTTTAGCCCTGCAACGAACAGAGTGAGTGTAAATAATTTGACACTCCACCTGTCCGTTATGGGCAGAAAACTAACTTAAGGAAATTTAAAAAAAATAGAGAAATAACACTGCACAAAAAATAGAAACAAAGAACGTATTTTGAGACGAAGGAACCAAAAGAAAATTGGGTTGTATGAAACAGTAGACTAAAATGGTTGAAAAGAAAGAAAAATTCTGGGAAACCTTAAACGCGATTAACTGAAGAGATCAAATGCTGAGCCAAAATAGCATAAAAATATTAATAATATATAAGAAATAAATAAATACAAAATATACCCTTACCTTGTTCCTTATTTTCTAAATTTGATATAAACGATGGAGCAGATTTAACTAAATTTAAATTATGAAAAATTATAAATATTAAAAACAAATTTAATATAATCAGTTCCATTTTATATAAAAAAATACTAATTAAAAGTTTATCTATTTAATTTAATATTTATATTAATTTTTACACAAATTTTTTTGAAAATAATTATAATAATAATAGTACAAATAAATAGAATAATTAAAAAACATTTTAACGGATTATTTATCACAATCAATTTAAACAAACACAAGCACAAATGAAAATTCACATGATAATGTTCGTGCAAGAGGAAAAAATAAATAAAAAATGATCAGGTATTGTAAGTATTATGTTTGTGAAGGTAGTTGGTTACCGTACCGTAGCCTGAACGATACTAAAACTGGGATATGTGTTCAGTTGTGTACAGTGAGAGACCACACCGAACGCAGTGTACCTCGTTGGAACTTCTACCAAGAAGAATACAAACAGTTCCCGCTGGCCAAACATGCATAAGATCTCCCATCTTTTTCTAACCCATTTAAATCCACATAGTTCTATTTCTTTTTATCTTCAGCTTTAATATATCCCCTCTTGCTTTTTTCTTTTCATAGACACACTGGGACGGCTGACGAAGTATTCAACACTAGACAGCTCACCACTCCAAGAACTTTTGCTTACTGGAATCAAGTTTAGCGCATATTTTACATGTAATGTCTTTTATTTTCCGGCATATATCAGTAAACATTTTCTTTCTTCATTTAGAATCGTTGTAAATCATTAAAAGTAAGTTAAGAAAGACATTTCTGGAGGCTCTTTTAGTAACCGCAAAATTATTTCATTATACACAGGAGCGTCGATTGTCCGAAACGTCAATTATCCGAATCACCATCGATGGAAAAAATACTTATTTATTCACGCAGAGACCTTTTCTGCCCTAGAAACTGCAATGCTAAGGTACGAATAACATCTTGAATTTAGTCTTCCTCTTCTTCTTCCAACCAAGGATTAGGCTGTTCCGAACTCACATACTACATCATCTATCTCCATCTTTTCCTAGGTCTACCGACATCCCTTTTACGTTCTAGAGCAGACCGTGTGCATGCTTAGGTATTCTGTAATCTGACATTCTTGCCATGTGCTGTCTCCAACTTTGGCGATAATCCTTTATCTTTTCGTTCAAGTTGTAAATGCCCAATTCTGACCTCATTTCCTGATTCTTTATTGTGTCCAAGCGCGTACACCCTTTCGCAGAAATCTCATCTCTGCCGTCTGGATTCTCCGCTTTTGGGTTTTTGTAGTTGTCCATGCCTCAATTCCATACAGAATAACTGGAGCTGCCATAACTTTATAGAACTTAAGTTTTGTGACCTTTCTCGCTCTATTAACCAAAGTTTTGCTTATAGTCCCGCATATCCTCTAGAATTGGCTCAATTTCTACTCTATATCCAAATCAGAATCAAATCCCACATCATACCCTAAATAACGAAAGTTAGATACTATCTCCATACCGGTATTATCCACAAATATTTTTGAACGAACGGGATATTTAACCTTAAAAGCTATTATTTTGGTTTTATCAATGGAAATTTTTAAGCCAAAATCTTTACAGTTTGTGTAATACATGGACCGTCCATTGAAGATCATCTTCTGTCTCCCGCACAATACACACGTCATCCGCTTGAATTTAGTGCAGTCGTTATTTATACGACAGGATATGAAGATGTCTGTAAAAGCGGTCTTCATATGATGAAAGTTCTGTAAGTAGTTTATTATACTCTCCAAACTGTAAAAGTTTTTTGTTTATATTGTGCACCCACACTGCACGTTTTTTTTTTAACCCTTTACAGGGCAGTACTACGGGGAAAAATATACATGTTGTAAAATGTTAAATTTTGTTTTATAGGGACTTGAATAATGTATTTCTAATACCAGAACAGTAAGATATTTTTTTATGTTAAGCCCTGGTAAGTACACTTACCAAGGAACGTTTATTGAAATGGGAATCACATAATGTTTAGTGGAAAGAATGCTTATTAAAACAACTTGTATTCCTATATAACTGAAAAATGTGTAGAATAACAACTTATCTCAACTTTATATTAACATGAATGCTTACTTCCCGTAAAAAACTTGAATTTGCTAATCACTGTACAAAAGTAACAACAAAAAACAACACGGTTGCGTACACTGATATGAATCCTTACCACATTCGTGTAACTCAGGAAGCAAATGGTTACTGCGCACTAATTTCAAGATGCGGATAGCCTACTTTCCAAAGAATATCTGTGAATCCATAAAATGCCAATAGGGTTCAACTATATAGGGTATTCTTTAAAAAAAAAATCAATCTTATTGCCAGTGGTAAGTATACTTAACAAAGACCTATAAAGGGTTAAGAGATGACAGCAATAGAATAACAGCTCTTTCCTCTTCTGATGAAGAACTCATCGCGACTGACCAAATTAACTGAATGCATCTGTGTGACAGGGAACATCGTGGCTGAGATCGGAGTGCGTTTATTTGCCCGAATCGGAGGACGCAGATCGTATTCTGTGTAAATCACTCTGCTTTATGACCCTGGGTCGATTCCCGATCAGGTCTGGTATTTTTTTATCGTCATATGATTACCTTCACGCAATCCAAGGCTTGTGTAGGCACCTTTAACTAATAAAAAAAACACAATGTAACACTTCTCTAATTACAACCCTAATTAGCCCCTACTTCTCATAATAATCAATATTCTCTTTATTATTGTTGATTTTTTCTTGTAACCTTATTATAAGAGATAATTACGTATTCGTATTAAAATAAAAATGAGAGAAGATGCTAAAACCACTTCAATTTTAATTCTATTGTTACATCTTTCCTGGTTAATTTACTATGCGCTCACGCGCTTGTAATAACATATTTGTTACCAATTTTTTATAACACCTCTGCCTTGTTTATTTTTCTTGTATACCACCAATTTTAGACCACGTGAGGTGACTTAACACGTTTCTGGAAGCTCATTTTTGAGTCCATATTCTCAGCATTCGTAAACTGTAGCTACGTCTACTTTTGTCCACAAGTGTTTGTTTTTGTTCTTCATGGAAGCCCTAAAAGTTGACTGAATTTAGTTCGATTTATTATTTTTTTATTCCGGTTTCCTCAATATTCTTTCTGACTTATTTAAATTATTTATCCGACATCTTAGGTCTATTGTTTAGTGTCTTAAAAATTTGTTTTATCAACCGGTTATCATTCATTCTATACAGGCGTCTAAAGTTTTAGTTTTCTTTTTCTAAAATTTGACGGACTCTAATAAGACTAAAAATGTTAGTCTTCTTTTTCTAAGGCCAGACCGTTGGCGTAACGGTTTGCGCAACTGGATTCTACGCTGGAGTCCCGGGTTCGTTTCCCGGTCAGGTCTGGCATTTTTTTCATCACTTTTTTTATTATTATCATCATTATCCACAATCTGCATTAGCAGAAATTGCAGAACAGTCAGACGTAAAACCAAGAAAAATTCTTTTTCAAATCAATTCCATTAATCGTTCATTCTTCTTTTACTTTTCGATTTCGTAATCTATATTGTCCGTCTACTATCTTCGTACCATTATCTTGCGGAAGCTCTCTCTCTCTCTCTCTCTCTCTCTTTCTCTCTCTCTCTCTCTCTCTCTCTCAAATTTCTCTGCTTCTTTTAGACTAGCCTTGCCGGTCATTCTAAGGCACTCCTCGCGTAGACACACAGTTTTTATCACAGTATTGCAATCTCTGATAATGGCTTGACTTGAGATTTATTTCTTTTTAAACAAAACCTACTGTTCTCAATACATGACCAACCTTAGTTGCTAATAACAAAACACTTAATGCGACTTAAAATAAACTAAAAAAAATCTGGCGTGAAACACTCACACAACTTTCTCTTGCCAATGGAAATAATAACCAATATAACCTAACATTAGTAATAAAACATTAGAAATAAACAAAAGCTAACCTCAAAAAACATAACCTTATTTTAATCATGAGTGAAAGATGCAAAATGAAAGTCGACCTCAGTTTGGCTTAAAAATACGGAAAATCACTCTTTCACACTAAACTAAGCTCTGTAAAGAAAAATTCTCTATATAAAAGTTGTAGATCTTTTAATTTCCTATAAATTTTATTACATACACTTTTGTCGTAAAATGCATATTAAGGCAGAAATCTTTAAAAATATATCAATTTTTCACACGTTTTCGTGAGAAAAAAACAGAAAATCGCTATACAAAGAAATGTTTGAATTAAAAGTTGTAGGATTTTTAAATCTCTACATTTTTTATTATATAAATTTTTGCGCTAAAATGCATATTAAAACCGTAATCTTAAAAAAACAATTTTTTACGTGAAAACAGCCTCACCAAGAATTTCAGCAAAGATGGCGCCTACCCTATCTTGTATAGCATAAAAAATTTAGAAAACCAGGCGATTTTTAAAAAAATCGAGGGACTAGTTTTTGAGAAAATCACAAAAAAGTGAAAAATTACACGAATAAACTACTACTTCCGGTTGACCGATTTTAATGAAAACGTTCGTGTCAGGTCCGGTAGCGGTATGTAACTTAAGTTTCAAGTTTCAAGTTTGTATGAGGTTCCTTTCTTGAGATATTCTGTTCACACACACACAGACCAATCGCTAAAACCATGTTTTTTGGGTTCAGGGTGGTCTGAAAACGTGTAGATCCGGTGAAAACTGGATTTCTTAAAATCGACATGAAAACAATACTTGCCTTCCTATATTTTTATATTCATATAGGCAAGAGAAAGTAAAAATTTAAAAAAAATTATGTTTTCGAGAAAGTGAGGTTTGCCGTACAATTTCTTAGATGAATGATAGTACAGTAGGTAGAGCAAACAAACAAATGCGTGGTTTTCCACTTGACACATGTATCCTTTTAATGAAAGAACAACCGGTTACTACTCGGTTTTCGTTGAAACATTATTCTCCTCTCAACTTTGAACAGATCCCGAGAAGAAATGGCGACCACACGCACAGCGCACAGCGCACAGCGCACGTCGCTTCTTAAACAGTCGCTCTGTCTAGTGTCGACATCTTTCTCATCTTCGTTTCATTAACGTCTTCTAGTGGGTGGCCATCCATTTAACCACAATTCCTCCATACTCCTTTTACTTTCTCGAGCGCTATCTGTCGTCAAGATTTAAAAATCTGGTGTGAAACATTCACACGACTTTCCCTTCCCAATGTAAATAATAAAACATATAACCTATGTTAAATCATTACTGAACAATGTAAAATTAAAAGCATAACTTGATTTTAATCATAAATGAGTGACGCAAAATGAAAATCAACCTCTGCAGAACTTAAAAATACCAAAAATCACTCACTAATTGACGCTAAACTAAGCTCTGTAAAAGAAAATGTTTGGAAAAAAATTATTATTTTTTTATATTCTTAATATGTGTAGGTTGCATTCTGTTCAATTTAAAACAATAATCAACCCCATGACCCAATGAGATAAAGATTATAAACGTATAATGTGTAAATGAGGTGTAGTCTTGTACTGACTCAGGCCGACCATTCCTGAGAATATATGGTTAATTGAACCTCAACCATCAAAGTACACCGGTAACCACTGTCTAGTATTTAAATCCGTATAAAAGTAACTACCTTTACTAGGATTTAAACCAGAAACCTTTGTCTCTGAAAATCAGATGTTAAACAGCTGACTCTCTGCGACGTCTTTACCCCTAGACGAACCCGGTGGATGAAATAAAATGTGCAAATTTTTTACTTCCTGTAACTTTAGTTGCATACACTTTTGTCATAAATTGCATACTTTGGTTGGAATATTAACAAATCTCATTGTTTTACTAATTTTTATTTAAAAAAAAAACAGAAAATCACTAATTGCCACTAAACTAACCGTTGTACGAAAACATGTTTAAATTGAATATAGTAGGTTTTTAAATTTTCTACAAATTTTATTATATACACTTTTACTCTGCAATTAATATTAAGGCTGAAATCTCAAAAAAACATTTTTTTTTAAAGAGAGCACAGGATCCCCAAGGATTTCAGCAGACATAGCTCTTATTCTATCGTACAGACATAAAAATGTAGTGTCACCGCCACCCCTTCTAATAAATCATTTACTGTGTTGCCGGCTTCAATAGTTCTTCCGGCTTTTGACGGCATAGCGACAAAGCTTTCGGCTGCCCACCGCAAAGGCCTTTGTCATCAAGGCCAAACTAGTAGCCGCTCTCTGCCACAGCGCTCCCGGCAGCTATATAAAGAGCGCTGCACTGAGCCGAGTTGATTCATTCCGATCAAGACACCGAGAGCATCACTACCGATCCAGACAACGACAAGACGTCCACCACGGCACACGGCTGCCGGACTCCAGCAAAGGCTAATCGACGACCCCGCAAGAAAGAAGATGATGCTTCCGCTCGCCGACCCGTCACCGTAAGCCGTCGACCGGACCGTCATCGCCCACTGACGCGAGCCATGCCCACAGCGGTCCCTCGACCGAGCCTTACGCTCACCGGACCCGACGAAGCAGCAATCGACGCACTACTACGAGGGAAGAAGATGATGTCTCCGCTGGACGATGACACGCCGTGTCGCCCAGCTCCTCGACCACCACGACGACTACGACCGACGACTCCGCACATCAAGACGACCACCGTTTAAACGGCCCTTTTCAGGGCCACCAAAATTATAAGGTTAGCTATTTAACGTCGCCATCCGGTGACAGTAGTATAAATGCGAAAAGTTTTGAAAAATTCATACGAGCCGGTTTTTTTTTCAGAAAATTGCAAAAAAGTGTAAATTTTCACGAATAAACTACTCCTAATACTATTTCCGGTGGACCGATTAATAAAAATGTTCTTGTCGGGTCCCCTAGTGGTACCTAGTTTTAGCTCGATAACTGAGAAGCTCAGTAGATACCTTCTTTCTGGATTTACCTTCCAGTAGGATGGCTATATTGTGACAGTAAAATGTAAATGCCCGGCTTTAGGTCTCAAGCGACAAATCATTGACAAACTTCAAACAACGTAGTGACTCTATACAAAAGGTCGTAAAACGACGCAACTTCCGCCATCAAGGTAACCACTTGGATAGAGAAATGCAACTCCCCCCCCCCATCGGAGGGGCAAACACACTCCAGCCGACACACTACGGTGCAGCGCTTGCTGCAAGACTCACCCAACACATCACACCCCGTTCTTAGAATCTTCCCCTGGCTAATTTCCCGCGGGGTGGTAAAGCAAAGAAACAAAATACTGCTTTTTTTCACCGACGGCAAAAGAAAAAACCTGTGCAAGGTTTTTACCTACTCGTTTTTAACTACTCGTTTTTTAAGAAGGGGATCATAAGAAAACGTGATGTTCAGACATTGTCCATTGTTGTATCAGAACTTCAAAACTTAAGTTCCAATTTTCAACTTCGTACATTATTCCGTTCGTGAAATATTTTGTTCACAAAGACAGACAGACAGACACGCAAACCAATCGCTGAAAACATGGTTTTTTGGTATAGTGGGCCTGAAAATGTGTATACCCCGTGAAAATTTAATTAAGAAAAATTTTCGTGAAAATAATATTTTCCTTCCCTGGGCTACTAACATAGTAGCAAAAGCGACGCTTGAAAACAAACGAAACAAAACATGACGTTAGTGACATGTCCTCTGACGAAACGTTCTCAAACTACCCTAACATTTAAGTAAATGTTTTGTCTATTTGGCAGAAATTCATCATACATAATAAACTATTAATTGATAAGAATGTTTTTAAACCGATAAGGACGCACGACATACAGCTGTTGAAAAAATGGCTAGGAAAATTTTTCGTATTTCCTCATTGAAATGGTTAAAAATGGTTTTTTTTAAGATTTCAGCCTTAGTAAGCTTTATACGACAAAATTTTAGGTATATAATTAAAGTTATACTCTTCTTTTTCATCTTCCAAACAAAGGATTAGGCTGCAGCCTGTTCCGAACTCACATACTATATCACCTATCTCTATCTTTTTCTAGGTCTACCGACATCCCTTTTACCTTCTGAAGCATACTAAAGCGCCTGCTTAGGTATCCTGTGATCTGACATCCGTGCTGTCTCCACCTTTGGCGATAATTAAAGTTATAGAAAATAAAAAATCTACAACATTTATTTCAAGCATTAGTTTCTGCAGAGCTTAGTTTTGCGTCAATTAGTGATTTTCCGTATTTTTAAATTGAACAAACGTTGATTATCATTTAGCGTCATTCACACATAATTAAAATTAGGTTATGTTATTCATTTTACCCTACTTACTTATGATTAAACATAAGTTATAATTTTTCTTTATTTACGTTGGCAAGATAAAGTGTGAGTGTTTCACACTAGATATTTCAGTTTACATTTAGTTTCTTTTAGTACAGTGAAATTTTTAGAATATTAGCGCAAATTTACATCTTCCGACAAATCGGAAAATCTAATGATGTCGCGCCTCCAAAAAGAATTCTTTTTATCAAGAATTCTGGTCTGGACGGGACATCTCAGAATTTAGCGTTAAAATTTCTGAGTGAGCTAAATCGTAACCCTCTTCATAAATTCATCTAGAATCAGCAAAAATACTACTCTCTTGGTCAAAAGGCCAAAAACTTTTCCATCGGATTGGAAGGGCAAACAACTAATGAAAGATAAGGACGAATCGGAGCGTCGGAGGACACAAAAACCAGGAAGAAGCTCGTGTATTCCGACGGAGAACGCCAGAAGAGATCAGAAATATTGAAGGAATATTGAAGAAGAATCAAGGAAGCAAACATCAGAAAAAGTACTCCAACACAAAAAAAATTGAAATAAGAAATTTCTTCTTTTATGAACTTATGTAGCCCTATGTGGCTTTTAAAAAGAGAAAGTATTGTGATAAAAAACTAATAATTTTCTCGATTAGTTGGTTTATGAATCTTAATTTTTTATGGCTACATAAAATGAATTTTTATATGATTGTTAGGTACGTTTGTTTCACGCAGCATTGGCTGTTATTACACAATTACATGCGGGTCCTCATGTTTTTTTTTGCCAATATTCTCTCAATTTTCTTTCTAACTTTTGCTTATTATTCTACTGAAAGAAACAGGCAAGTTCTTTTATTTTTGTTTTTGGTTTTACTTTTGCCATAAAATGCATATTAAAGTCGCAATTTAAAAAAAAAATTACCACAGTAGCACAATTCTCACGAATATTAGCAGACATGTGGCTTACCCTATCTTCCACATGAAGAAAAATTTGGTAAATTAGGCCATTTTATGGAAGCCGTTTCTGAGAAAATTGCAAAAACGTGAAAAATTACGCAAATAAACTGCAACTTTCTGTTGACTGATTTTAAGTACTGTATATTCGAGTCCGGTTCCCTCATGGTACCTAAATTAAGTACCAACTTCGTACGATATTCACGACATATTTTTCATTCATACATGCACGCACAAGCACACAAAAAGATAGAAGGAGAAAGTGCGAAAGAGAGAGAGCGACAGATAGTTATTGAGATGGTAAGTAATATGTAGGGATGTGGAATTATGGGGAGGGGTTGGGAGAGAGGAAATGTGAGGGGTGGGGTGGAATATTGGTAAAGAGAAGAGGCAGGGAGAGGTACAGGGCAAGAGTGTGAGAGATAATTGAGGAAGAGAGAGTGGGGATGTGCGTGAGAGGGGAGACCATCGTAAAAAACTTTTTTTTCTTTGGTTGATGAAAACCTGAAAACCTATATTTTCGGAGAAAACTCCTTTTAGAAAAATCGTCTTGAGAACAATAATTTCCTTCCATACTTAATGTTAGAAAAGGAAAGTAAAAAACACGCTTCTCTCACATGTTTATCCCTAATGTGTGTACATTGCAATATGTTCAGAACAATAATCAACCTTATGACCCAATGAGATAAGGATGACGTGTAAATGAGGTGTAGTCTTGTACAGACCTAGGCCGATAATTCCTGATAGAGTATGGTTAATTGAACCGCAACCATCAAGTACACCGGTAGCCACTGTCTTTAGTATATCTCACAGAACCATGGACCGGATATAAACAGACTACGGGTCGAAAGTCAGAAAAAAGGATGCGTTATCATGTTTCACTCTTACCAGCGCCTTCAGTCAAAATAACCGGCGACAGACGGGATGTTGAAATCGCTAAATCAAAAAATTGTGTACTATGACGAGTTCCTACTTACCGCTGTAACTTTACCTCATAGAATTGATACGGGCACAAGTCAAAGGCAACTTTGGGGGTAACAACAAAACATTCAAGTTAAGTGTCGTAAAAAATTTGTTAATAGAAGGTATTAATGGAGTATATGCAGACGCTAGGAAAAATTGAGGGTCTTTTCCGTTTTCTGTATGCCACTATCAAATCCGAATTCCCTGAAGTGTTACACAATTCTCCCACTCGTGCGTCTAGCGCGCCAATCTGACCATTATAGTATTCCAGCGTATTGTCAACTCCACTCCGATTTCAGTTTACTACACAGACTGATATGAATTTTGTAGAGTTACTTAATAATAATATTCGGACGGAAGAAAATGCTGCAGAGTTCCTTCAGGAAAAGGGGTTATTACATAACCCCAGAAGATGTGACAACTAAAAATAAAGTATATGTGAAACACTCACACTACTTTCTTTCCCCAATGTAAATAGGTAATTAATAAATATAACGTAATAGTATAATGTAGCTTTGTAATAACAAAAAATTCAATTAAAAATATAACTTAATGTAGTAATAGCAAAATAAAACAATAAAACAATCAAAATATGAAATAAAACAACAGAACGTGTAACTTAGTAGGTACTATATAAAACAAATACTGGGACTGGGAAGGACGTGTGTACGCGTGCGTGAGTGTGTCTGACTCGGTATGAGCATTGAGTAAGGCAGGGAGTGGGAGAAATGAACAAGTGTGCAACCCTTCAGGGAATTCGGATTTGATAGTGGATACAGAAAACGGAAAAGACCTAAAATAATGTTAACATGTAACTGAAGAAGAAGAAAGAGCGTGGCAAGTGGACAATTTGTGTGAAAATATTATTGAAAATATCGTGATAAATATCGGAAACGATGAAGATGATTCAACAGAAAGGAGCTTATCAGTTATCGAAGAAGGGGATTAAGGTAGGGAATCGAAATTTAATATGCTACTTGCTAAAAATATAGTCCGACAAGAATTTAGTCGATAAAAATATTTTTTCAAAATTTTATTCGAAATGAAATAGTAGGCCTATATATCATTATTATAAAATTAGTTATTTTTCATTGTCATTTGATTAAGCTAACTTATCTGAAAAAGAACAGTTTTTGTAACTCAAATAGATCGCGTTAAGTTAAATCATAATTTTAATACATTTATGTTTTGATGTGCTGGACGGTTTCATGAGATAGAGTATTGTATTGAAATCCGTCTAAAAGTATAACGTGCCGGCCGCATTGGCGTAGTTGGTAACGTGCTCGCCTCTCATCATACGGTCTTCGGTTCGAATCCCATTAAGGCACGGCATATTTTCATACGTTACAAAAATCCTTTCATCTATTACAGTTACAATCCAACGTCGTCGCTAATGACCACTGTAATTGATGTGACGTTAAATAAACAAAAAAAAGAAAATTATAATGTTTACTAGGGTTTGAACCAGGAACCTCGTCTCCGAAAATCAGCTGTTAAACAGCTGACTCGTCGTGGCTATATTTATCTCAAGACCACAAAGTAAACATGTTTATGGTCTCTTTTTTTTCTTTTTTTTTTATTCCTAATTTGTGTACGTTGCAATCTGTTCAATTTAGAACAATAAGCAACCCATGACCAAGATGAGGATGGTTTTTTTTTTTTTTTTTTTTTTTTTTTTTTTTTAACGTCCGACTGTTCTGCAATTACTGCTAATGCAGACGGTGAAGGATGAAATGATTTTTTTGTAACGTATGAAAATATGCCGCGCCTGAATGGGATTCGAACCCAAGACCGCATGATGAGAGGCGAGCATGATGAGGATGATGTGTATGACGTGTAAACAAGGTGCAGTCTTGTACAGACCCAGACCGACCATTCCTTAGAAAGTATAGTTAATTGAAACCCAACATCAAAGTACACCGGTAACCACTGTCTAGTATTCAAATCCGTATAAAAGTAACTACCTTTACTAGATTTGAACCAGGACCCTTCATCTCCGAAAATCAGCTGTTAAACAGCTGATTTTGGTGACGACTTTACCTCTAGACCAACCCGGAGGGTTTGGTCTCTTAACCCTTTATAGGTCTTTGGTAAGAATACTTACCACTGGCAATAAGGTCGATTTTTTTAAAGAATACGTTATGCAGTTGTACCCTATTGGCATTTTATCGTTTTATAGATGTTCTCTGGTAAGTAGGCTGTCCACATTTTTCAATTAGTGCACAGCAACCATTTGCTTCATGCGTTACACGAATGTGGTAAGGATTCATACCAGCGTACAATGCTGTACAGTGTACAGGGTTTATACGCTACTTTGTTGTTTTATTGTTACTTTTGTACAGTGCTAAGATAATTCCAGTTTTTTTTATGGGAAAGCAAGCATTCATGCTAATATAAAGTTAAGATAAGTAAATCGACACATTTTTCTGTAATATAGTACTACAAGTTGTTTTAATAAACATTCTTATCACTAAATATTATGTGATTTCGATTTCAATAAACTTTCCTTGGTAAGTAGGCCTATACTTACCAGGGCTTAACATAAAAAATAAAATATCTTACTGTTCTGGTACTAGAAATACAATATTCAAGTCCCTATAAAACAAAATTTAACATTTTACAAGATGTATAATTTTTCCCTTAGTACTGCCCTATAAATGGGGTTAAAACGCAATATTCGGCAATTGAATAACATTCTGAAACAGATGAGCGCTCTGCGCTATCTATTGGTGGTTGGTGTAACTACTACAATACGCTGACTAAATGTAGTACAGTACATTTCCTAAACTGGTGAACAATTTTACGTTTTAATATTACTGGGTCTGTACACGACTACACCTCATTTACACGTCATACACATCATCCTCATCTCATTGGTTCATGTGGTTGCTTATTGTTCTTATTGTTCTAATTGAACAGATTGCAACGCACACAAATTAGGAATAAAAAAAATAAAAAAATATTACTTTTACTTTACTACAACGAAATTCTTTTCGTTGTAGTGTAAAATCACGTATTTTCGTCTGCTCAAACACGAAAACATTGGATTTTATTGTTTATAGTAATCTACACAGAATTTCCCGTTGAACGTTTAGGTGGAAAAACATTGGAAAATATTTAACTTTTGGGAAATTCAAGTAAACTATTATCACTGAAAACTCTTAGACTGTAACTTGGTTTTAGTGCAATGTTTGGCTGTCATGCTCAAATTTTGTAGACAGTTTTCCTTGACCACTCCAAGTGAATGCTTAATGAGTCTTCTATTTGCATTAGCCGGCCCGTTGGCGTAGTGGTTAGCGCAACTGGCTTCTACGCCGGGATCCCGGCTTCGATTCCTGGTCAGGTCTGGCATTTTTTCATCACTCTTTTTCATCTATCACCCTTCTCACCGTCTGCATTAGCAGTAATTGCAAAATAGCCGGATGTTAAACCAAAAAAGAATCTATTTCCTTTCTTTCCAGCAGTAGAACTTCCCATTTCCTTTTCCAAACGTTTTTGACGTAATATTAACCAATTGTCCACAAGAGGCAGTTAGAAAGTTAAATTATTTGCACTCGATCTGCTAGTTTCAGTACTACAAAAAATAGTTCTGTTTCTTATCATATGGTCAGCCAATTTAAATTATAATGACAAATTGTATGACAAGCATTTAAGAACAGAAGAGGTAGAGGTATAAAAGACACTAGTCAGAATTATCTCCTCTGAGAGTAATAAATTTCATTATGCAGCCAGACCCTGTGGTGAATGAAGTGAAGGTGTCACTTGCAGGTTGGAAAGTATGTGCTTTTTGAGGCCCTGGCATCCTGATAAGCATATTTTTCCACCCAGTGAGGAAAGGAATGGTAAATTACCTCACTCCTCGTTTTACTTAGTAAAGCGGTTTAAACCAGTCTTTCGGCTGATTACCTTAACAACAGTAATTTTCCGTATTTTACCCCCCTAATTCGAATTCCAACAAATTTAATTTAGCATCATCCACTTATGATTAAAAATTACCTAATTTTTAAGTTTTAAGCGTCTTATCAATACTTAAGCAAGAGAAAGTAATGCGAGTGTTTCGTACCAGATTTTCTTATGTTGTTTTAAAAATCATGTCTGTTTTTAATTTTTTCTACTTCAAATATGTTGTAGTTTCTTATCCGATCACTAGATAGTGCTACATGCACTCTTGTTTAATCGCAATTTTTTTTTTTAACTTAGTTTATTTATTCACACTGTACAAAATACAACCAGTGAATGTGATGTTATTAACAAAAACAAAAATCTGGTGTGAAACACTCACACAACTTTCTCTTGCCAATATAAATAATTAACAATAAACCTAATATTAGTAATAAAACATTAGAAGTAAACAAAAAACTAACCTCAATAAACATAACCTTATTTTAATCATGAGTGAAAGACGCAAAATAAAAATCGAACTCAGTTAGGCTTAAAAATACGGAAAATCACTCTTTCACGCTAAACTAGGCTCTGTAGAGAAAAATATTCTAAATGAAAGTTGCAGATCTTTTAATTTTCTATAAATTTGATTATATACACTTTTATTATAAAATGCATACTAAGGCCGAAATGTTAAAAAAATCGATTTTTCTCACGTTTTCGTGAGAAAAAAACAGAAAATTGCTTATTTCTGCTAAACTAAGCGTTATACAAAAAAGTATTTGAAATAAAAGTTGTAGGTTTTTTAATCCTCTACAACTTTTATTAAATAATTTTTTCGCTAAATTGCATATTAAAGCCGTAATCTTAAGAAAACTTTGTTTTTACGTAAAAACAGCCTCACGCAGAATTTCAGCAATCATGGCGCCTACCCTATCTTGTAGAGAATAAAAAATTAAGTAAACCAAGCGATTTTTAAAAAAATCGTAGGACTAGTTTTTGAGAAAATCGCAAAAAAGTGAAAAATTATACGAATAAACTACTACTTCCGGTTGACCGATTTTGATGAAAATGTTCGTGTCGGGTCCGGTAGTGGTATGTAACTTAAGTTTCAAGTTGCAAGTTCGTAGGATGTTCCGTTCTTGAGATATTTTGTACACACACACCCACACACACAGACCAATCGCTAAAAACATGTTTTTTGGGTTCAGGGGGTCTGAAAACGTATAGATCAGGTGAAAACTCGATTTCGAAAAATCGACATGAAAACAATACTTTCCTTCCTATATTCATATAGGCAAGAGAAAGTAAAATGTGTACACGCTGATTAAAAAGTAACAACAATATACATTCAAAAGTTTTAAATACAAAATACTTTTAAAAGTATTTTAAAATCGTTTTATGAAATTGTTAGGCCTACATCATGTCATGACTGATGTTTTAAGTAATTTAAGTAGGTACTTATAATTCTAAACACACATAACTTAATAGGAATACGACATCCATAAAGTCGTGGACCCTAGCGTACATCCTGTAGTAGCTGGCTTTGGTTTGTTGACAGTAGGAGCAAACTAAAACGGCTGAACTGTAGTGAGGTGGTTTACCAGCGATTCTTCACTGAGTAGAAAAGTATGCTTATCAGCATGCCAGGTCCTCTGAGAACCATCTACTTTCCACCCTGCAAAAACACCCTGCAAATGACTATTTCACTTCATTCGCCACAGGGTCTGCATGTACAATGAAATTCATTACTCTCAGAGGAGATAACTCTGGTTAGTGTATTCTAAACCTATACCTCTTTTGTTCTTAAATGCTTCAGTCATATAATTGGCAGACGTTATGATAAGAAACAGAACTATTTTTTATAGCCCTGGAACAGAAATTATGAAAAGAAGAATTTATATTGCTTTAAACGACTAATTTTTGTATCTCTCTTGCCCTACATGAATATATGGAAGAAAAGTATTGTTTTCATTTCAATTTTTTGAAATCGAGTTCTCACCGGATATACATGTTTTCAGGCGAGGCCCCTTGAACCCAAAAAGAATGTTTTTAGGGATTGGTCTATTTGTCTGTTAACAAAATATTTTCAAGGAAAGAATAGCGTAAGTAGTTAAAACTTGTAACTTAAGTTAGGTAACGCTATGGGATTTGATACTTACATGATCATTTTGATTTTAATCAGAATCAGTCAACCGGAAGTAGTTTCATTCTTGCGACTTTTCTCTTTTTTGCACCAATATTTTCTCACAGACGACTTCTAAGTTTTTTTTTTAAAAATCGCCTTATTTTCTACGTTTTTATGCTCTACAAGATAGAGTAAGTACCATCTCTCCTGAAATTTTTTGGAGCTTGTGCCTCGTAGGAAAAATATGTTTTTTTAAGATTGCAGGCTAAATTTGCATTTTTGTATACAATCGAAGTTGCAGAAAATTTTTAACCCATTTGTATAATAATACACAATTTTATCAACGTTTAATTAGAAGTTTATATATTTTTCAACCAAATATTATTTAAAAGGGAATTCAAGAACACTGTAAAATGTTTCATTAATGAAGTTTTCTTTAGATTTTTTTAGCAAACTTAAATTACAATTTTTTAATTTTAAAACTTTTTGGCCGGCCCGTTGGTGTAGTGGTTAGCGCTACTGGTTTCTACGCCGGGGTCCCGGGTTCGATTCCCCGTCATGTCTGGCATTTTTCAATCACTCATTTTCATCATCATCATTCTCCACTGTCTGCATTAGGAGAAATTGCAAAACAGTCAGACGTAAAGCAAAAAAACTAAAAATAAAAAATAAATTTTTTTTTAAAGCTGTGTAGTAATTTATTTATGTATTTTCTTTCTGCATAAGTAGGTTTTTATTCAAATAATTTAGTGTTATGTTTAGCAACGTAGTAATCATTTTATATTTCTTGTGTTGTGATAGTAGGCATTTAAATTCTGTGAAAATTATTTTGCTTTACGTACATTATCACTAGAAAGATGTACAAAGAAGGAACTGTAAGCAATTGAAGCTCCTAAAAATAATGATCTGCAAGAGGTTAAGTAGTTGACTCCCTCCATAGCCTCCTGAGATCTGATGGTATAGTATACTATACCATGTAGTTGCATTGATTGAGACCCAGCACCAGTTTTATATTATAGATGGTGCCTCGCTTTGAGACCAATGGATGGTATAGTATACTATACCAGATATATTGCACTGTTTCAGTCCTGATGAGAAATATTATGGTGTTTTGGTTAAGACCGATGGTATAGTATACTATACCACATATATTGCACTGGCATTTCACATATGTGTTATCTATTAAATATGGCTTTTTAACAGTGTACTCCATGTATTGGATCTTAGTTGTTCTACATATGATGTTTTCTGTGTATTCTGTTTATCCCTATCAAAATGGCGGACAACGCTTGTACTCCATCTACAAGTGGAAAAAATTTCTCAGGTCTCAACCCTTGCACCTTACAGGTATAGTATACTATACCTAGGGGTCTCTACCAATGCACACCACTACTGATACGCCAGAACTCAACCAAAGCAACTTTCAAGTATAGTGTACTATACCTACAGGTCTCAATATATACAACCCAAAAAAATATCTCAGGTCCCAAGAGGATATGTTTATTCCCTATTTATTTATAGTCCCTAATAGGTTTTTCCTGAATTTAAAAAACTCTTTCCAAATTACTCTGTGATGAATTACCCCAAACTAATATGGCATACGGAATGTGACATAAAATTAAATCATGGCAAGCTGCTGTTAGAAATTTTTTTATCATTTAATCTGGGAATTTGTTGTAATACGAATATACCAGATGATATTTTACCGCAGATTTGATCGGTGTTGTTGTTGTCA
Organism: Catonia carolina; assembly: GCA_035578175.1. NCBI lineage: Eukaryota > Metazoa > Arthropoda > Insecta > Hemiptera > Achilidae > Catonia > Catonia carolina. The sequence continues at coordinate 11,819,998 of JAQMRL010000004.1, forward strand.
ACAGCCGAAAGGCTGGTTTGAACCTCTAGAGGTTTTACTAAGTAAAAACGAGGAGTAAGGTGGTTTACCTTTGCCTTCCTCATTGAGTTGAAAGAGTATGCTTATCAGCATGCCAGGCCCTCCGAAAAGCACTCACTTTCTACCCTGCAAATGACACCTTCACTTCATTCACCACAGGGTCTGGCTGCATAGTGAAATTCATTACTCTCAGAGGAGATAACTCTGACTAGTGTCTTTTACACTTCTACCTCTTCTGTTCTTAAATAGTTCAGTCATATAATTGGCTGACTATGTGATAAGAAACAGAACTATTTTTTTAGCCCTGGACCAAACAGATACAGTGCAATTGAAATAACACTCTACCTGCCCGTTTTGGGCATATTTGATCGGTATAACCTAATAATCCCAAGATATAAAGTTCTATTTGGTGACACTCCTAGAAACTCCACTGTTTGCACATGTTCTAGAATATTAATTTGTATAAAGACATCCACAGCTCAGTTTTCATCAACATCGAACTCGTGGAAGCCACTCGTTCCCTCACTGGCGGGAAATTTTGTCTACCCAACTTCCATAGGTGAAAAGTTCCTGGAATGTTTTTTGGCATAATTAATTTTTATGACAAGTTACATTTTAGTGGAAATGTTTTACTTTCTCTTGCCTATATGAATATATAGGAAGAAAAGTATTGTTTTCGTGTCGATTTTTCGAAATTGAGTTTTCACCGGATCTACACGTTTCACCTCTGAAACCAAAAACCATTTTTTTAGCGATGGTCTGTGTTGTGCGTGTCTGTGTGTGTTTGTGTGAACAGAATATCTCAAGAACGAAACATCGTACGAACTTGAAACTTAAAACTTAAGTTAGATACCACTAGAGGACCCGATACGAACATTTTCATCAAAATCGGTCAACCGGAAGTTGTAGTTTATTCGTGTCATTATTCACTTTTTTGCGATATTTTCAAAAACGGCTCCTACGACTTTTTTAAAATCGCCTCATTTACTACATTTTTTGTGCTCTACAAGATAGGGTAGGCGACATGTTTGCTGAAATTCTTGGGGAGGTTGTTTTCTCGTAAAAAATTTGTTTTTTTTTAAGATTGTGGCTGTAATATGCATTTTATCGCAAAAATATTTATTAAAGTAATAGAGAATTTAAAATCCTAAAACTTTTATTTTAAACATTTTTTTTTTGTATAACGCTTAGTTTAACGGTAGTTAGCAATTTTTTATTTTTTCTCACGAAAACGTGTAAACATCGATTTTTTTTAAAGATTTCGGCCTTAGCTAGATAAAGATTTCAGCCATTTTACGACAAAAGTGTATATAATCAATTTTATAGGAAATTAAAAGATCTACAACTTTATTTAGAGCATTTTTCTCTACAGAGCTTAGTTTAGCGTGAAAGAGTGATTTTCCGTATTTTCAAGCCAAAGTGAGGTTAATTTCATTTGCATCTTTCACTCAAGATTAAAATTAGGTTACGTTTATTGAGGTTATTTTTTTGTTTATTCCTAATGTTTTATTGCTAATGTTAGGTTATATTGTTCATCATTTACATTGGCAAGAGAAAGTTGTGCGAGTGTTTTATACCAGATTTTTGATTTAATTTGTAAATGTGCGGATATATACCTATTCGATATACGACCAAATCATTCAAAACTGTTTATGGACATATCCTGAAAATATCCTCGATGTGTGTAAAGATGTTTTGGCAGATATCTCTGTCAACAGTCCACGAAGGGGTAATAATGACAAAAATCCCTATCATGAGTCTCATGGCTGGTGGAAATTTTTAAAAAGGCTTACCTTTTATTCATGGCAAAAATTTTTAGTGACTTTATGTACCCTATCTACTCTTCAAGACGAATCAAATGACACTATTTTTATTTCTAAATTCATATTTTGATTTCTTGACTTTCGGTTTTGGGCCACTTTCGGACAAAATTGGAACTTCAAACACAATTTAGGCCCACTAAATTTTTGTGTAGATTTCGAATTCGGAAACCGTTTATTTCTATCTGTTGCAGTTTTTGACATCTGGATGTGACGGACGGACGGATGGTGAAAGGAAAATGATAGATGATATTTTTTTTTAAATTTCCACTTATAACCTACACCTGTGATATTTTCAACACCAATGTTTTTACAATCCCTTCTGATGCAAGTCCGCGCAGCGCTGGCCCAATTTCTAGAGTCCTCTATCACATGGTACTCTAGAGTGCATAACAGTAATCGTACAATATAATAATAATAATGTAATGCGTTTTTAAATAGAAAAGAATGCTTTTGCGTAACTTAGCATTATTTTTACTGCTAAAAGCCTATCATAAATTTCACGCTTAGAAGTATTGTCAGTTATGTTAATTTGAAACAATAAAAAAAGGAATTTACATAAACGTTACATTTTATTTAATCTTTCTTTTGAAATTACTAATAAATCACTACTAATCATTTATTATTATATTTACCTTCTCTCGCATTTTATCTATAGTATAGAGTGATTTTTCTTTTTTGAATGATCATAATTATTCATCACCCTGAAGCCAAAAATATTTATTTATTTTTCAAAATTCATGTAGCTTGATGTATTGTTTGTGTGAATAGGTAATTCGGCGGTGTATAAATTCTACAGAAAGGGGGCAAGAACACTACCTAGTGGAATTCCTGGGTAGATAGGATGTAAATTTTTTCTGTCGTTTGGAACTTAACTGAGTCAATCAAATAAGTTTTAATTAATGAAAAGAAAAAATAAGGATGATTTTAATCTAATTTGTAAACTAGTATGCTATACATTATCGAAAGCTTGTCTTATTTATCAAGAACTATTCTTATATATAACTGATCTATTTTTTGAACCCCTGGAACTAGCAGATCTAGTGCAACTAATTTAACACTCCACCTGCCTGTTGTGGGAAATATTTTTAGGTATTCGATGGGATTTTGATAAAAAAGTATTTGCAAATTCATGAGTAAGGTTTTGTACTACTGTAAAGAGGTGCTTGCACATAAGAGGTAATGTTTTGGACTGGGATTCCTCAAAGCGTTGTCAATTACAGTAGCCTCTCTTAATCCGTCACACCTCGGGTTCAGATTTAACAAAAAATATTACTATAGTCCAGCCTCTCTTAGTTTGCTCCTAATGTAAACAAATAATGACGTCATTGAGCATGCGCATTATATCAAAATGTGTACACGCTGATTAAAAAGTAACAACAAAATACTTTCAAAAGTATTTAAATACAAAGTACTTTTGAAAGTATGTTTCTAAATGAAATTGTTAGGCCTACATCATATCATGACTGATGTTTTTAGTACTTTACGTTCTTATAATTTAAAACATAGTTAACTTAATAGGAATACAACATCCTTAAAGTCGCAGACTCTAGCGTGCACCCTGTAGTAGGTGGCTTTGGTTTGTTGACAGTAGGAGCAAACTAACAACGGCTGAACTATACATATTTTTCAGAAATATAAAACTTTCCCGAATCAAACAAAGCTTACAATTCTGGAGAACTTTTAAATTTATGTATTTTTTGAAGAAAATTTGGACTCACGAAGGTAAAGAGACATCACAGACTTTTTTAAGTAAGGTAGGATGGACCTAACCTATATCAATAACTATAATACACATACAGTATTGTAGTAATTACAGTATTAAGTATTAATAGTATTAATTAAGTATTATAGTAAAAAAGAATACAGTGGGGTAATTAAATTTTTTTTTAAATATAATTTTTAATTTTTGTTCTTTTACTGGCACGTAGAGAGAATGCCTGAGGGAAGGATCCCCCCTCAGCGTTTTGCAATACAGATCGGTGGGGAAGAGAAATGTTGGGAGGCCACGAAAAAGATGGTAATAATTCATTAGTTTGTCGCTGTTGTGAGTCAGAACAGGCGGAAGCCTAATCCTTGATTGTGAGAAGTAGAAGAATTCTTTTAGTGGCACGTAGAGAGAATGCCTGAGGAAAGGATCCTCCTCAGTGTTTTGCAATACAGACAGGTGGGAAGGAGAGATATTGGGAGGCCAAGCAAAAGATGGAATAATTCGGTAGTTTGTCGCTGTTGTGAGTCAGAACAGGCGGAAGCCTAATCCTTGATTGTAAGAAGAAGAAGAAGAATTCTTTTACTGTTTTCTAACTTCCATGTTAATGTATATCTAATCTTGTAACATTAACTTTTTTAACGTTTTAACAGGTGCAATGCTGCCAGGTAGACCGAATGTCATTCGCCGTGACGGAGCAATACTTCAATGGTAAACTGTCTTGACGCCATTACATCCGTATACAAAAATTTAATTAGTTTTGCCATACCTAATATTTACTACAATTAATTTTGCGTAATTGAGTGATTGTAACGCAAGTAATGACATAAAATAAATTTTTATAATATTATTACTATGAATAGAAAACACAAGAAAATTGTGTTAATGCTCAAGTTTTCTTACGTGATTATGTGAATGTAGCCGAAATAATATTATCAATATCTGTAATTATGAAATATATGTAGCCTAATAATCAATAATATATTAAAATTAAAACTAAAATATTTCATTTAAAACTAACAATCTATAATTAACAAATAAAATTTCACAGAAAACTTGAAACCAAGTTGTAAATACATTGGTTTTTAAAATTCCGTCAAAAAACCTGTGACGTCTGTTCAAGAACTGATCGTATATTGGCATAGAATGAACCTTTTTCTAGGACTACACGGTAAAAGAAATACTATTTACCCCGAAAAAACGTAGAAAGAAGAGACAATAAATCATAAAAACTGGCCGCATTTTTTCGTTCGCCAGTCACCTGGCAGTGTCCAATAAACCGTATAAATGCGTCCGCCGCACTGAACGTGTTAATTAATTTTTCGTTCAAATCTAATTTACTGTGTTCTAAAGACAATAATAAATAATTAATTGTGCAATAAATTCAATATTTTTCTTAAATGGATGTGAATGGTAAAAACGTTTGTGGTCGAACCGAGTAGCCTATTTACAATCTCCTTGTACAATAAAATTGCGCGTAGAATTGTAAATACAGTATACTGTACTTGGTTGACAGCTCGCATTCTTAAATAGCCTAATTTATCTCGATTATCTTCAATAAAATTACCCACATTCTGTAATCTAGAAATACGAGGCGTATTTTTAAAGTAAGTACCGTTTGAAAATAAAAAAAAATAAAAGGAAATTTGCAAAAACTAATTTTATTTTCGGAATCTACATACTTTTATCTATTTTTCTACATAGTTTCCAAGTTTTTGTAAACACTTATCATATCGCACAACTAAATTTTGGAAACCTTCTTCATAAAAACTTGCCGCCTGCTGTGATAACCAAGAATTCACGGCCGTTTTCAATTCGTCGTCATCGTCATAACGGCTGCCGCCCAAGTGATGTTTCAGATGACGGAAGAGATGAAAGTTGCTCGGCGCAAGGTCAGGGTTGTAGGGTGGGTGGTCCGAAACTTCCCAGCCAAAACAGTCCAATGCAGCTCGGGTCTGAGCGGCAGTGTGAGGGCTTGCATTATCGTGCAGAAACAAAATTCCTTTTGTGAGCATGCCACGTCTCTTGTTTTGAATTGCTCTGCGCAGCTTCCTCAGGATTTGGCAGTAGGCTTCTGCATTTATTGTCGTTCCTCGTTCCATAAAGTCGACCAGCAAAACACCATGCCTATCCCAAAACACGGACGCCATGATCTTGCGCTGTGACAAAGTCTGTTAGGCTTTGACCTTTACGGGAGAGTGCGTGTGTCTCCATTCCATGCTTTGTTGTTTCGATTCGGGAGTGAAATGCGAAATCCACGTTTCGTCTCCAGTTACGATCCGACTCTGGATGTCGTCACCATTTTCGTCATAACGTGTCAGAAAATTCAAGGAACTCTCGAGTCTTTTGTGTTTGTGCTCCTCCGTCAGGAGTTTAGGGACCCAACGCGAGCACAGTTTCTTAAAGTTTAATTTTTCATTAACAATTTTGTAAATCACAGACCTCGAAACGTCGGGAAATTCGTTATCTGAAACATCACTTGGGCGGCAACCGTTATGACGACGACGACGATTTGGAAACGGCCGTGAATTCTTGGTTATCACAGCAGGCGGCAAGTTTTTATGAAGAAGGTTTCCAAAATTTAGTTGTGCGATATGATAAGTGTTTACAAAAACTTGGAAACTATGTAGGAAAATAGATAAAAGTATGTAGATTCCGAAAATAAAATTAGTTTTTGCAAATTTCCTTTTATTTTTTTTATATTTTCAAACGGTACTTACTTTAAAAATACGCCTCGTATCTGTAATTCGGGATCACCCGAGTACTGAAAGTGCCGGACTAATGAGAGGTTATTGTAGAATGTTTGATTGAACCGTAAATTCATGTAGGTTTCAAAAGAGAACAATAAATGCGTAATTTTTTTGTGCCAATTGGTAATTTTTATCGTTTATGAAGTAAGGGGAAAAATAAACGATTAGAGTCTATAATTTTTTAATAAACCAAAAAATTGAAAATCAAAAGTGATCTGCCAGTTTTACCAATTAAGGGGTTCAATTGTGGGGTACATCTAGCACTTCAAACAAAAACATATTCGAACGTTTTCAGTCGAAATTCTGGCCCTACCAATTCCGTGGTGCATCAAAAACACCTATATCTATGCCGATCTTAATATAGACACTGTGAAACAAACTATATCAAAATTAAGTCGTTAATATGAAGAAATACTCAACCGTCATCCTAACTTCCTGGCTCTGAATCTGCTAAATAACTTAAGATGCCTACCGGGTTTTCAAGATTAAAAAGACATAGTGTTTTTGATTTAAGTTATAGGTTTTAATGAACATTGTTACAGTTATTATATATATATTTCTTTTTAACTGATATTGTTTCTTTCTTTCTAATCATCTTTCTATTTCCCAAATATTATTACCTACTTCAATTTCATTAACAGATGAAATTATCATGTTAATTAACATTTATTAAAATTACTGATTGTTCTATTTCATGTGAACAGATTGTAATGAAGCAGGTTTGTATATAAAAGAAATAAAAAAAGTTTTACCAGTAACAAAATTAATAATAATAATAATAATAAACACGAATTAAATAAAATACGCTGATCCGGCGCCGATTTACGGCGACATTAAGAGAGAAAGTTTCCACTTTCCCCAATCTATTATATGAACATTTATAAATGTATATGTTATAAAAACAAAACATAACACGTAATCTTGTTTATTACGTTCTAAAATGTATTTATTTATTTATTTATAATGTATCTACTGTATGCATGTTAAGCTGTAACAAATCGTACGGCAGTGTTCAATAACTTTCTCGTTAATCTACATTCGCTATTGTTCTAAACTGAATGTTTTTTTTTATTTTATAGTTGTCTCGACTTTTAACAGTAACATAAAATAAATAATCTGATGTGAAATATTATCACGTATTTACATTCCCTTGCCAATGTAAATAATTGACAATGTAATCTATGTTTATTCATTAGTTAACAATGTAAAATGAAAAACATGACCTAATTTTAATCATGACTGAATGACGAAGCTAAATGAAAATTAACATCAGTAGGATGTAAAAATATGGCAAATCATTAATAGACTCTAAAAACTAAGCGCTGTAATGCTTGAAATGAAAGTTAATTGTTTTTTTTAATTTCCTACAGCTTTAATATACACTTTTGCCCTAAAATGCAAAATCAATCTTAAGGAAAAATTATTTTTACCACGAGAGCACAGCCCCAAAAATTTTAGCAGACATAGCGATTTCCATATCTTGTACAGCATGAAAAATAAAGTATATGAAGCGATTAAAAAAAAACATCTTAGGAGCCCCTTTTTTTAAGAAAATCGCAAAATGTGAAAAATCACACAAATAATAATACAGTTGACCAATTTTGATAAAAATTGTCTTGTCTCTTATGTTACTTATCTAATTTAAGTTCCTAGTTTTAAATTCGTCCAAGATCTTTCGTTTATGAGATATTTTGTTCACACACAAACCAGCCGTTAAAAACATATTTTTTGGGGTTAGAGAGCCTGAAAACGTGTATTTCCGGTGAAAACTCGATTACTAAAAATAGAAATGAAAACAATACTTTTCAGCGATATATTTTGCTACATACAGGACTGGCTTACACGTTGGCGTATTAAGGTGAACCCGAATAAATTAAAACAAGTTTCGTTCACCTTACTACGTCAAACTTGTCTACCTGTAGTGTTGAATAACGTTTACATTTCCCAGGCGAGAGTGGTGCGATATCTTGGTTTGTGGCTTGACTGGCGACTAACTTGGAAGCATCATTTGTGAAAAAAATGTTAAGAATTTAACCGCAATCAGTAGCTACTCTTCTGCTTAATTAACCTCGATCAAAATTGAACCTTCGTTCCAAAATTTTAATATAAAAAACCCTTTGAGATCAATCTGGCCTTATGGAGTCCAGCTCTTTGGAGTAGCAGTAAAGAGTAACTTAAAATCGATCCAGGTATTTCAATAAAAATTCTAAAGACTTGCTTCTGCGCTCTTTTTTATGTAAACAATAAAACTCTCCACGACGATTTCAAAATTCCAACAGTTAAGGAACTAACCGCGTTCTTCTATAGTAAATTTCGCGAAAAACTAGATAGCCATCCCGACCAACTGGCTCCAGATACACAAGGAATTTCCCAACTGTGTGACATCTTAAGTGAAAATGGAGCAGAGACCTCTTAGTCTGAATAACGGTCAACACCCATAATTGTTAATGGAGAATATACCACTAGGAACCTCTTCTCCTGTAAGTAAAATTCACCGCTTGTTAAATTAAATATCTTATACGGAAATTGTGTAGCACATTGTACAATACCGTAATAAAAAAATACAAAAAAAATGCTGAGATCATGATCGCAAAATAATTTTTCAATGTTCACCATTATTTTGGTGAACAGCTGAAAGGCTGGTTTGAACCTATAGAAGTAAAAACGGGGAGTAAGGTGGTTTTTTTTTGGTTTAACGTCCGACTGTTCTGCAATTACTGCTAATGCAGACGGTGAAGGATGAAATGATTTTTGTAACTTATAAAAATATGCCGAGCCTGAATGGGATTCCAACCCAAGACCGCATGATGAGAGGTGAGTACGTTACCTTTTTTTGTAAACAAGTGGTTTACAATTGCCTTCCTCACTGAGTGAAAAAGTATTCTTATCAGCTTGGTAGGTCCTCTGAAAAGCATCTACTTTCCACCCTGCAAATGATACCTTCACTTCATTCTCCACAGGGTCTGGCTGTATAATGAAATTCATTACATCCAAAGGAGATAACTCTGTCTAGTGTCATTTACACCTTTACCTCTTCTGTTCTTAAATCTCGTAGTTCAGTCATATAATTGGCTGATAATTATATAATTGGCAGATCGAGTGCAATTAATTTAACACTCCGCCTGCCCTTTATGGGCAAATTCAAATATTAATCATTTTTTTACTAATGTTAACTTGACTTTGGGGAATTTTATTTGGCATAACTATAATTTTTTTCATAATATCTAAGATATGCATTGGTAAATGTTACACTTACCGTATAGGTAATTAATTACGTACGTATTTACCTCCTTGTATGTAGAAGTTTTGAAGATTTTTGTAAATCCCTGTTACTAAAGGGTGGATAAAGCAACAGAGTTTTTTGTCTCTGCTACGTAAATAAATTATTAAGTAATTTATAGTCCATTCGAAATAGCATGATAGTAAGTCTCTGAATGGAGGTAACTTTTCTAAATAAAAAGTCCCTTTCCGAAAGTAAAATTTCCCTTTTAATTATTCTTAGTGGTAGCACTGACGCTTGAGCACATTAAAAAATTCCCCCTGTTCTTTATTCAATTTAAGTAAAACTATCATACTTTTTCGAATGGATTATTACTAAGTTTGTATCAAAAATTTTATGAGAGAAACTTAGTTAGTTTTTTCCCAGCCAAGTTACCTCTATACATTGCGAAGCGTACGATCTCCAGAAGAGTTTTCCATTCCTGAGAGTTTTGAGTTTCTTGATTTAGTTTAACTAGAGGAATTTCTTCGCAGATAATGCTCCTTGCTTATTTATATAAGTCCTACAAGGAATTGGGGAAAATCAGTGTGAAAATTTTAGGAATACGACCAACTATGAGAGGTTCTCATGCTCTCACGAACTTTACGTGATACACACTAAATTTTCTTCAGGGAAACTTCTCTATTGACCTATTGTTTGTATAGGTCACCAGCCGAAAGGTTGGTTTGAACCTCTAGAGGCTTTACTAACTTAAACTAGGAGTGAACTGGTTTACAATTGCCTTTCTCACTGAGTGGAAAAGTATGCTTATCAGCATGCCGGGTCCTCTGAAAAGGATCTACTTTCCACCCTTGAAATAACACTTTCACTTCATTCACCACAGGGTCTGGCTGAATAATGAAATTCATTCCTCTCAGAGGAGATAACGGTGACACTATATAATAATATATTTGTTTATATTAATGGTTTTACACCTCTACCTCTTCTGTTCTTAAATGTTTCAGTCATATAATTGGCTGAACATGTGATAAAAAACAGAACTATTTTTTGTAGCCCTGGAACTAGCAGATCGAGTGTAAATAATTTAGTACTCCAACTGCCTGTTATGGTCAAAACTGAATTTTTAATTTTTATTATTTGTATTTTATTAAACCCTAATATGTGTTCGTTGCAATCTGTTCAATTATAGAACAATAAGCAACCAAAAATTGCCTGGTCATATGATTGGATAATATTGTAACATTGTAATTATCGGAACTGAGCCCGAATCTATTTCGTTTATGATGTTTTTAGTTTTTTTTTATAAATTATTACAGTATAAACGAAATTTATCACCTTACATTTGGTTGACTTTTAAGTTAAAAGAACTAGCTTAACATTTTATAGTAATATATAAGTTTTTTTAAACTTAAAAGGCAACCAAAGGTTACGTGATAATTTTAGTATACTGTAATTTATAATAATTGTCGGCAGGTGTATTTCAAAATTTTTATTGTGAATTAGTTTTTTTAATTCAACAGTTCAGGTTACAAAACGTTCACTACAAAGATTTGAAAAAATAAGTTCTTATAATATTTCAGGACATATCTGAAAATCGAACCTGAGATTTTTTCCTTTAAAGCTGAATTTCCATTCACTGAGGAGGTCACAAACATACATATTTAAAGTCAAAATGTAATAAAACTACAAATAAATTTTATATAAAACTATAAAATATAATTCAGTTCTTTCTCTGTTTTAACAAATAACTTTTTTATATAAAAACTATCAACAATTACAAAATTTTTTTTGTCAGATAAAGGTTTTTGTTTTAACAGCAACAAAAAAAAACAAATTTTATTATTAATTTATTATATGGAGATAACTTGTTTTCATTGGTCGAAAATTGTATAATACGTTAGTGGGCGTGGTTTGTATGACTACGACCACAAATAGGTCACGCCATATTATTCAACCAAACATTTATCTATATTTTAAAAAAAGAATCATATTTGTATATTCTCCAAAATAAATAAATTAATATAAATTTTATTAATTTTTTTGAAAATTTTTTGAATTTTTTAAAAAAATGTACCTAATTAAGGTGTTAAATTTGTTTAAAAATAATTTTTTTATTTGATAAAATTAAAATTTTTATCTGGCTTTACCAACTTGATCGACTTGTGATTGTAAATTGTTAACAACTTCTGGTGGTACATGTTCTCCAAGTATTTCAAATAAGTTGATACGCTGATTTCCTGGAATTGATTCGTAAGCTGCAAGTTCAATGCCTTCTTGAACTTTTTGAATTGTTGCACCTTGTGGAATCAAATGTGTATTTTGTGCCTGCCTGATCGCTTCATTTGTAAAGAATGCTCCTTCTTTGTTTTGGGGTATAGGGGTTGCTATTGTATAGCAAACAGCTATGCATAAACATAAATAACATTGAAGTTGAATCCTCATTCTGAAACATAATTAAAATAACATAAAAACATTATGTGTGTATAATATAAAATTATCATTGAGACTTGCCCACAAGTTTTGAAGAAAGTTCTTAACCCTTTCAATCCCAAAATTTTTAATTACATATAAAAAATTAAGTGCACATTGTTTCATAAATTTAAGTGTAATAAAATCACTTTTAGTGCTTTAGCCCTTTTGATGGCCTGACAAAAAAGTGTGACACTTACGTCACATTGGGACTTGATGGTATCAAAGTTCCCAAAAATATATGATTAAGTACATACAACAAATTCAAAGAAATGCTACTTTATTTTAGTTAATGAACACGAATATTTGAAACTAAAATTAATTTTAAAAAAAAACATGATCGCCTCCATGGCGCAATGGTCAGCATGCTACACTCTAAAGCGGAGGTCTTAGGTTCGATTCCTGGCTAGGGTACAGAAAATTATTACATTTCACACTCAGCGTTCTTTCACCCAAAGAAGTCACTAACACCTAACATTTTGATGGCTGTTATTTCACTCTAATGTGACTTCTATGGCACACTGGGTTAGAAAGGATTAACATAAATTCAATGCTGAGCAATTACGAGGTATCTCCCCCGTCGGGCTGATTACTCGTGCAGCGAGTTCTCCGCATGCTTAATGTAGGGCCTTCAACTTACGTTACTAACATTTTTATAGATTAATTTTATTTGCGACCTTTACATGGATTTATGTTTGCTAATAACATAAAAGTGAACACAATTCAATGTTTTTTTTAGGTTTATTTTCGTCTATTATAATAAATGTATTTTTTGTTTAAATTTCTTCATTTACTGTTACGATTCACGCGTAATTTCTAATACAATTTTAAACTATAAATAATATACTTTTAAAGTAAATCCAAAAGTGTAAGCAGTCGGACCTCCATATATCGAAATTGTACGTTCCTCATAAAAAATTCGATATAACTTATAGAAACTTCGATAAAGAGAAACGCTGTTTTTTTTTTCATTATGACTGCTACTTATATTAAGTGAGATTACTCGACCGTAACCATATTACCTTAAAACAGTATTATTTTGTTTACAATAAAGTTTGTTTTATTGTGAACACGGGTGTGAAGGGCAATTCTCCACAGAAAGAAAAACTTTTCTCTTTTGCTTAGGCATGTTTTTATCTCGTAACAGCTTTAGGTACCCATTTGAAAACTTCTTCGTCGTATTTACATATTTTTGATCGTACATAGTATAAACGTATCACACTACCCTTGTACGTGTACCACAGTGGTCAACGTACTGACGTACTGCATTGTCACGTTGCTCTCTCTCTCTCTCTCTCTTTCTCACTCTCTCTCTCTCCCTACCTCCCTCCCTCCCCCTCTCTCTCTATGTTTCGGATTGACTAGTGTGTCATGGGAGGGCTATATGGAGTTCTATTTATATTTTCACTGAAATTAAATTCGATATATAGAATTTGTTTTCGGTATACAGACGCATTTTTCATTTAAAATTTCACGGGACACAGGAATATTTCGATATATAGAAGTTCGATAAATAGAGGTCCGACTGTATTTTGAATCGATACCTGCAAAGATACTTAAATCACGGCTTCATCTGTACCCTAAAAACCCGTAACAATACTAAACGAGTATACTATACGAAGGTAGAAGATCATGTAACGAAAATTCCAAAACGAACTGCACGGTTACAATGAAAAAACCTTTTTGAGGGCAATATAATAGCAACAAACTGATATCCGACAGGCTGTGTCCCTCCGGAATTATGAGGTGTGGCTATTAAATAACGAGGCTGACGTTGTAAAAAATTTTATTTTAATTTTATACAATAATCACTTATTGTCACCTTTAATATACACTCCTTCTCTATCCCTACAACGCTCCATACGAATTTTCCATTGTTTGAAACAGTGCTGGAAGTCATCTTAATAATAATAGAATTCCATACCAGACATTCCTTCCTAAAGCTGTAATGCATTAACCATTCACAGTGTACGAGGTGGAGAAAATTGACCAACCAACTATGAGTAAAAGCCATGTCCTAGAGTAGGTGTTTTCTCCTTTATTAAGTAAAATTAGGTTGGGCTTAAAACAATGATAATAATGTAAAAAAAATTATACAGGGTGATTCACGAAGATATGAAGAAACTTTAGGAGCTCATTGTACATGTAAAAATAATGAAAAAAGTTTATATAAACATGGGTCCGGAAATGCTTCGTTTCCGAGTTACGGCTAGCGAAAGTTTCGCCCAGATTTCAGCTCACCAGGTGAAATGAGGTCTTCCTGGAATTCTGGTAAGGTAGATTAAGAGGCGAATTCAATCATTTCTTTGGTTTTTGATCTGATAAATTGAATAAAACAGGTCCCAGAACTGTAAGTTAAATAGTTTTTAAGAAAACCAGTGTAAAATGCAAAAAAATGAAGTGAAAAACACATTTTTTCATCTTTGGGCAAGAATAACTTTGTTATTTCACCAAGAAACAGTTACAATTTTTGAATAAAACACGTAGAAAATTTTATTCTGAACAAATTGGTGTAAATTAAGTACACAGAAAGCGAATAGATGTTCGATTAAATGAATTTTTATTCATATGAGTACAAAGTAAAATTAACCGGAAAAACTAAGATGAAAAAATTTGTTTTTTTCACTCCATTTTTTGCATTTGACACTGGTTTTCTCAAAAACTATTTAACTTACAGTTCTGGAACCTGTTTCATTCAATTTATCAGGTCAAAAACCATAAGAAACGATTGAATTCGCCCCTTAATCTATCTTACCAGAATTTCAGGAAGATCTCATTTCACCTGGTGAGCTGAAATCCGGGCGAAATCTTTCGCTAGCCGTAACTCGGTAACGAAGCATTTCCGGACCCATGTTTATATAAACGTTTTTCATTATTTTTACATGTACAATGAGCTCCCAAAGTTTCTGCATATCTTCGTGAATCACCCTGTACTACGAGATTTTTATAAAAAAACAATCTAAGAATTAAAAAAAATCAATTAACTAAATGTATATATTGCTTTAAGTACAAGCAAACAAAAAACAATTATATAAAAATAATACATCTAAATCTAATAATACAATAAATCTAAAAAACAAACAAAAAACCTAATGAACTAACATACAAAATTATAAAAATAAGTGAGGTAAAAACTTCATTTTGTTATTATACGAATTTAAATAATGCTTTGTTACAGAATGGGATGAAGTTAATGTGTGTGACTGGTATATAAAACGAATAGTCTTTTACAGACTCAGGTCGAATATTCCTTAGAGAGTATGGTTAATTAAACCCCAACCATCAAAGAACAACGATAATCACTGTATATTATTCAAATCCGTATAAAAGCAACTACTTTCACTAGAATTTGAACCAGTAGCCTTCGTTTTCGAAAATGAGCTGATTCCCGGCGACGACTTTACCTCTAGATTATTCAAATCCGTATAAAAGCAACTACTTTTACAAGAATTTGAACCAGTAGCCTTCGTTTTCGAAAATGAGCTGATTCCCGGCGACGACTTTACCTCTAGACTGCTCTAGACTAACCCCGTAGGATCCGAACGATTATGTGACGGTTTTTAGGCTCATATATATTATTTCTTTTAATCCCTAATGCGTTTACGTTGCAATCTGTTCAATTGAGAACAATAAGAAACCCCATGACCCAATGAGATGAGGATGATGTGTGTGACGTGTAAATGAAGTGTAGTCTTGTACAGACCCAGACCGACCATTCCTTACAAAGTATAGTTAATTGAAACCCAACCATCAAAGTACACTGGTAACCACTGTCTAGTATTTAAATCCGTATATAAGTAACTACCTTTACTAGGATTTGAACCAGGAACCTTCAACTCCGAAAATCAGCTGTTAAACAGCTGACTCGCGGCGACGACTTTACCTCTAGACCAACCCGGTAAATAGGCACATCAATATGTAGTTTTATTTCAAAGGCTTCGATCATACTGTTCATTATTATTCCTTTGATGATAAGTGGTAGGCATATAACAGTGAGATTATTTTAATTTATTCGACGACTCAGTTATTCGGAGTCTGTAAAATGTGGTTTGTGAATAGTTTATTCGTTCACCTTAATTTGAATATTTTTCAAAATAGTCAAATAAAAAAGAATTATTCGGATATTTATGTTGTTGTTTAATTCATTAGCCGAAAGGCTGGTTTGAACCTCTAGATGCTTTACTAAGTAAAACGAGAAGAGTGGAGGTTTACCATTGCCTTCCTCACTGAATAAAAAATGCTTATCAGCATTCCAGGGAAAAAGCATCTACTTACCACCCTGCAAATGACATTTTCATTTCATTCATCAGAGTTTGGCTGTATAATGAAATTCATAATCTCAGAGGAGATAACTCTGAATAGTGTCTTTTACACCTCTACCTCTTTTGTTCTTAAATGGTGCTTAAATTTCTGTTCTTAATTTTATGATTAATAAAATATCAAATAAAATAGGATAGTAACCAAAGTTATAAAAAATTAAAAACCTACAAATTTTATTCCAAACATTTGTATTCTACTGAGCTTGTTAGTTGAATCGCGTAATTTGAAGTTTAACAGAGATTGATTTTCATTTAATGTAATTCACTTATGATTAAAATTAAGCTATATTTTCATTTTACATTGGTTACTAATGATAAAACATTGGTTGTATGTTTTATTATTTATATTGGCAAGAGAACGACGTATTAATCCTTTCTAACCCAGTGTGCCATAGAAGTCACATTGGAGTGAAATAACAGCCATCAAAATGTTAGGTGTTAGTAACTTCTTTAGGTGAAAGAACGCTGAGTGTGAAATGTAATAATTTTCTGTATCCTAGTTAGGAATCGAACCTAAGACCTCCGCTTTGGAGTGTAGCATGCTGACCATTGCGCCACGGAGGCGATCATGTTTTTTTTTAAATTAATTTTAGTTGCAAATATTCGTGTTCATTAACTAAAATAAAGTAGCATTTCTTTGAATTTGTTGTATGTACTTAATCATATTTTTGGGAACTTTGATACCATCAAGTCCCAATGTGACGTAAGTGTCACACTTTTTTGTCAGGCCATCAAAAGAGCTAAAGCACTAAAAGTGATTTTATTACACTTAAATTTATAAAATAATGTACACTTAATTTTTTGTATATAGTTAAAAATGTTGGGATTGAAAGGGTTAATAGGGATAACGTACAAAGTTGAAACATTGGTGATCTTCAAGAACTGGTGATCTTAACCAATGTTTTGATGACGTTATTTTTTAGTATTCGCACTTTAGGACAGGCTAAAGCACCAGTGACACTTTCAGGAATGCAGATTGAAGGAAAGTTGAAATAATGGAGAATAATTTATTTTATGTATTAAATACCAGAATTATGAGTGATACACCTGCAAATTTCACGTTTCTAAAAACGGGAGTTCGTAGTATTATTTTTATTTATTTGCTTTAAATTTATTTCTGTTGTCTAAATATTGAGTTAGATATGGAGGTAGCTGACAATTCAATTTATTCCCATTAAATATTGAACTAATTATTACACTTTATAAAAAAAAACAAAAAAGATAATAAAAAAACCGAAAATTTATTTATAATAAAAATCTCTTTCCCTCTTCACCCTTTCTCTATAGTTTTACCTTCTTCTTCCTGTGCGGTTACAAAATTACCGGGAATCATACGTGCAAAGGTTAGCCACCTGTGCGCAGGTATGAGTTGCGGAAACAACAATTATAAATGAAGTATCCCTGGATGATACACCTTGTAAAGAAATTAATAAAAAAAGAAGCTTCATCCACACAGTTGTATTAAAATAGAATTTGGAAAATATTGTTATTTGATTTAAGGGGAGATTGTACTTTGTATCCCGCCAATGTTAAATTTGCTATTTTTAGGTACATTTTTCATAGGATTGATAAAAGTTACGAAAATGAAACTTTACGCACTTATAGTTGTAGAGTGGTTTTAGCTACTGACATTTTTTTCAATTTAATCTGTTGGACCACAAAGTTTTTAAAAGAATAATGAATAACATAAAAGTTTTACAATTTTTTTCTACGTTTTTTGCATATTAGGCTTACTATTTTTTTTTTTTTTTTTTTTTTTGACCACCCGAGGAAGTAAAAACAATGTCGGTGAATTTCCATGTACATGATAAATAACTAGTAAAACTTTCAGCCTTGTAGGTTAAATGGTTTTTGAGAAAAACGTATCTAAGTGTTAAAAATCTAAATTTACGGGAAAAGGCACAAATGAGAAACAAAATGTACACAAATAAGTTTAACTTCCCAATTTTAACAGTTGGTTAGAAAGCTGCACCAAAACCGGAGAATATTAAAAATAGTGAAGCAGATATTTAAAATGTTTTTTTTTTAAATTCCTAATTTGTGTACGTTGCAATCTGTTTAATTTAGAACAATAAGCAACCCCATGACCCAATGAGATGAGGATGATGTGTATGACGTGTAAATGAGGTGTAGTCTTTTACAGACTCAGGCTGACCATTCCTGAGAGAGTATGGTTAATTGAACCCCAACCATCAAAGTACACCCGTAACCACCGTCTAGTATTCAAATCCGAATAAAAGTAACTACCATTACTAAGATTTGAAATATTTAAAAATAACTAAAATTCTTTTTGCATTAAAACGAGTAATATAAAAATATTTGTTCTTGGCGACATGTTAATTTTTTAGGATAAACCTGATAAAAACTTAATATTTTATTCATTAAAATAATTTTTTGTTGTAATTTAATGTTTTTGTGGTAGGTCTAGGCCTAAACTATTGAAAAACATAAAAAAACCGAAAATCAAAATTTTCAGTCAAAACCATCATACAGTTTCCCCTTTATCCATTCGTCCGTATTAGTAATTAATTTTTTATTAAGGTGATTTGAAATGAAATAATACGGAATGAAATTTATTAATCTTGAAGATACATACGAAAAATGTCTTGGACAAATATTTAGTTTTACATGATCCGATTTAAAAGTAATACTTGGTTTTGACAGTTATCTTGACAATTTTTTTATCATTTACCGACACTTCTATACCACTATCAACAGTTTACAAAAAAAGTAAAAAAAACAAATAAACAGTTGATGAAATTCAACTTTCTAATGAAATTCGTGATGTGATCAGATCGAGTAGTAACAAAAACCATCTTAAAAATCCAGTTTCAAATATCGGTCAATTGAGCTCGTCAATCGGGTTTTAGAATTTATTTATTTTTTATTGATGTATTTAAATTTTTTAAAATAAATAAATAAAACTATTGTTTTTGTCGAGGACTTGTTTTTTTTTGTAGTTTTGTTGGCTAATGTTTTATTAATTGTTTTATATATTGCATAATTAGATATTATGAAGTTTTTCTATGTAATAATGTCCACTGCTCCGTGGAACCTAGATCATAAACCGAAACTTACACACGCGCAGCAACCCCCTAACCTGCCTTACTTGCGTTCTACATGCTTCAGTAGTGAGTCAGCTACTAGGCACTTGACTTTAATACTACCATTTTGGTTGTAATTATCTTTATGAAAATTGTATAATTTTTAAAATCTACGTATTCCTTGAAAAATGAGTCCAAACACGATGTCATTGTGATAATCCTAAGCTTTTTCTACGTTGGATTTCCTTTTGATTTCCGTTGTTCAATGATATTAATAAATTTAACAGTCAAAATTTTAGTTTTCTTTAGTACTTTTTTTAACTAACTGAATGTAAACACACCATCCCTTCAAAAATCACATGAGTCTGGCTTTCTTTAAGTAATATAACAGTAAGAAAAGGATTATCCTTAAGGATATAAAGTGTTTCCTTGAAAAAATGAAAGTGGTTGTTCTTTTGAAGCTTAAAATCTACTTTCTAGTGGAAGAGCCCGTACAAAGATTATATACAAAAATCTTTTTAAGGTGTATAACTACTGTTAATGACAATGAAGAACACGAATAGCTCTGAAAATGAACATTTTTCTTTCTTAAAGTTAAGAATTTCAATTTTTATTATTGCAGAAAGCTATTTTAAGTCATAATGTAAACTTATGAAATAAATAAATGAATACTTCTGTACAGCACAATTTTCTTCTGGTACAACATACAAAACATTAAAACAACATAAGTTAACATTTTACTCCAATTTATTTCAGAAACACCTTAGTCTAAATTTTCAAATTTTTTAAACAAGTGCCTTGTCTTAAAAAATATAGAAGTACATTTTATATTAAAGGTGACAGCCTTCTGTACAAGTTATGATTTTGAATGTTTTTTTAATGGAAACAATAAATTTCAAGTTTTTTAATTTTTCCAAAAGTTAGTTTTTTTACTTATGGGCTTTCTGAAATGACCGATTCTATTATTATTATTAATAACCGATTTTATTATTATTATTATTATTATTTTTATTATTATAAATGTAGCAATAGCAATAAAAATAAAAAATATAAATGCAGTGTTTGATTTTATAAAAACGGCAGAGTTAATCAAATATTATGTTTTGATAAGATTACTGGAATAAAACGTTACATGTATAAAAAATAATAATATTAATAATTAAATTTATAATAATTATTATTAAATTTATTAATATTATTGAGTAACGGCAATCAGAATGAAATCCAACATCGGGAATGCTTAGGATTATCACAATGACACCGTGTTTGGATTTATTTTTCAAGGAATAATACGTAGATGTTGAAAATTATCATACAATTTTGATAAAGGTAATTAGAACCAAAATGGTAGTATTACAGTCAAGTGCCACAAAGGTGACTCATTACTGGAGGATGTAGAACACTGCTAGGCAGGTATAGGGGTGCTGCGCGCGCGCGCGAAGTGTGTAAGGTCGGTTTATGATGTTGGTTCCACGGAGCTGTGGACATTTATTATCGTCTTGATTTTTACAAATACATGAGTTCTCGCTATCTCGCTTAGTCACCCGTCACTAATTCTTTAATTTCAAAGTCAACTAGACAACAGAAATTCAATTTTTTATGTTTTCTTTAAAATGTTAAACAGAAAAATTTGTTATAATACGTATTAGCATTTCGTTCACTTGTACCTAAGTGGTACTGAAGAACCCGAAGAGAAATGGCCAATATTTAAGGGGAAGAAACAAAAATTCATTTCCCCCAAATTCAAGAGAACTTTGAAGGATAGTCACAAAACTAAAAAACAACAAAGCTGCCGAAGAAGACTTAATCACTACAGAAATGTTGAAAAAGGTTGAAATGTTGAGAAGTAGGGTATTTTCTCTTATTCATGGGCCAACATGTTTTTTTACATTTTGTGGATAATTCGTATGTAATCTTATAGTATTTTTAACGATAAAAACGAGAAAAATATTTAAAAAATCCTATATTAATATTATGTTTGTATTGTGCCGCCCCGTAGCGTAGTGGTAGTGCGCTGGCCTACCACGCAGTGGTCCAGGGTTCGATTTCCGGGTAAATAAATAAATTTAAAAAAATGTTATTAAATCTACCCGCTGCAATTATGTCGTAATTAATAGGTAACTCACTTACCACTTGTTGTTTCTACTGTATTGTTTGCTCATGATTAAAGTAGATTATATTTCGTATTTTTCACACTGGCAAGAGAACGTCGTGTGAATATTTGACACCAGAGTTTTATGTTTTATGCGCGAACGTTCGATGGATCACCCAGTTGAACTCCATCTCCAGTTTCGACCGTACGACCGTTAAATATTATGAATATATTTAAATATGATAGAAAATACTTTTTTTGTTTAGACTTAGTAATATGTATTATAATTCTCTTTGAACGAAATAATTATTTAATTACCTTAAAAAATAAATGAAATTCCCACCTTTAAAAATTTAATTATTGTATTCTATTGTTTATTATTCAGAAGGTAAGTAGGCAAGTCATAAAACATGTTATGTAATAATAACATTAACATAAAATTCTTATGCAACATTATTATGTTTGAACTCAAAATTTAATTAAATTTATAATTTAATAGTTAGTAATATAATTACAAATTAGAATAGGTACTGAATTTATTAATGAGTTTACAAGATTTTATGATTTTGTGTACTGTTTTAATGACTGTCGACAGGACGATTTTGTGATTGTTATGACTGTGTATTTTTTCTATATTAATGGTTCTTGTTACTTTCTTTCGCTCGTATTATAGTGCAGAGTGATTTTAGTATGCCAAGTGATCACAACTAATCACCTCTTCAAGCCAAAAAGTGATTTTATAATTTTTTTTTTTGCGCCCTGGAGACTCCAGGAGGAGTATAGGACATGTCGTCAGATATAACACCTGAAATACATATAAGAATCACACAATGTATCACTACTATCAAAAAAGAAATTCTTGTACGCTATAAAAAGTTTCACCGATCAAGTAATTTTTTAGATTTTTTTTAAAGGAATTCAAATCCTCACAACACTTTAAAGATTGGGGTAATTTATTTATGAATTTTCTCCCTGCATAAGTAGGCTTTTGTTCAAACAATTTTGTGGAGTGATTAGCCACATAATAATCATTCCTGTTTCTCGTGTTATGATTGTGAACATTGAAATTCTGCATAAAATTATTTTGCCTAACATACATAATCACCTCAAAAATGTAGAGGGAGGGAACTGTAAGCAATTTAAGCTCCTTAAATAGTGGCCTGCATGAGGTTAGCTGGTTAGCTCCCACCATACACCTAATAGCTTTCTTTTGAATTTTAAAAACCCTATTCATATTACCCATGCTAGAATTACCCCATACTAAAATACCATAACGGATATGAGACAGAATGAGGCCATGATAAGCTGCCATTAGTAATTTTTTATCATATAAGGATGACAGTTTGTTTTTAGGCGATGGTTTAAGAAGTTCAAGCGTGAGCTAGTGTTTACTGGATCTAGTTTGAGTTTTTAAACTTTTAATTGAAATATAAAATTTTCTCAATTTTAACACGCGCCAGATAGTGCGAGCTTGAGTTTATAGTTCTGGAACAAGTTTGCAAGTCAGTTGAATGTGATTTGCTGGCGCGTACAATCGTTCATAGAAAAATTTTGTATTAAATGTTACATCACACTGTAGTGGTTGGTTTATAATACATTAATACATCACATATAAAAATCTGGTGTGAAACACTCACACGAATTCCTCTTACCAATGTAGAACATAATCTATCATGAGTAAACAATGTAAAATAATAAATATAACCTAATTTTAAACATGAGTGAATGACGCAAAATGAAAATCAACCTCTGAAAAAGTTAAACATAGCAACGTAAAATCGCTAATTGACGCTAAACTAAGTGTTATAGAAATAAAATAAAAGTTGTAGCTTTCTTAACTTCCTATAACTTTAATTATGTAGGCCCTACACTTTTGCCGTAAAATGAATTTTAAGGTCTTAATCTTAAAAAAACAATTTTTTACCACGAGAGCGCAGCCCCCGAAAATTCAGCAGATATGGTGCTTACCCTATTTTGTAGAGAATAAAAAAATGTAATGAATTAGATGATTTTTTTTAAAAATCGGAAAAGCCGTTTTTGAGAAAATAGCAAAAAGTGAAAAATCGTACTTATAAATTCTGATTAAAATATTCGTGTCGGATCCTGTATTGGTATCCAACTTAAATTCCAAGTTTCAACTGAGTACGATATTTCGTTCTTGAGATATTTTTTTCACACACACCCACGCGCGCGCGCGCAAACACACACACACACACAGACCAATCGCTAAAAACTTGTTTCTTTGAACTCAGCGGCCTGAAAACGTGTGTTTCCGGTGAAAAAACGACAAGAAACAATACTTTCCTTTCCTATTAAGAGAAGAGAAAGAAAAATTTAATTGGTATACCAGGGTAGACTGAAAAGTAATAAGAATTTATTCCGGAAAACAGAATAATATTTGAAAACTATTAAAAAATTATTGGAAAATGAGACTAGCTTTGTATGGATTACAGACGTTAAAAAAACTACAAATGTATAAAAACTGATGTTCAAGAAACTACAAAACTACAAATTACACTGGATGATTTAAAGAATAAAACGGATAAATTAAAAACTTTAAAAGATAAACTGACAGAATCACAAGTAAAAATAAATATGCGCTGAACAGGAAAAAAGTTGATTTCAGAAGAACTAAGTAACACAGGTCTGTTAGGATGAAAGACTTTTGGGAAAATAAGACGCAAAAGAAAATCAACAATTAATTGACTAAGTCATCAAATATGGTAATAAAATCTATGGTGTTATGGCAAAAGTGGATATGTACACTTTTTTAAATTTTTCAGGAGAGCATTTTTAAAGTTTGATTGAATAGGATAAATCAGTTTCTAAGTTTTTTGGTATGATTAAATACTCATAAAATTCAATAATTAATTTAAAATACTTTTCGCACCCAGAAAACTAAATATGTAATCTTGGCACCCAGATTTTCTTGATTTTCTGACATATCAAGTTTTGCCATATTCTATAACTTGACGGTATGTAGAACTTAAAAAGTGGCAATAGTAGGTAGAATGGAAAAATACTCCAAGGAAATAATATAAATGCTGGTAAATGATTGAATTTTACTTTTTTATGTTTTCTTTAAATTATAACAACCCACCGGGTTGGTCTAGAGGTAAAATCGTCGCCGCGAAGACGAAGGTTCCTGGTTCAAATCGTAGTAAAGGTAGTTTACTTATACACAGATTTGAATACTAGATAGTTGTTGCCGGTGTACTTTGATGGTTAGGGTTCAATTAACCATACTCTCTCAGGAATGGTCGGCCTGCATCTGTACAGGACTACACCTCATTTACATCATACACATCATCTTCATCTCATTGGGTGATGGGGTTGCTTATTGTTCTCAATTGAACAGATTGCAACGTACATAAATTAGGAATACAAAAATTAAAATAGTTATTTTAAAGTATTTTGGAATAATATAATAATGACTACAATGTTATAACACGTGCATTTTTCTTTACATAATCCGAAGTAATGAAAAACTGACTCATAGTAGCTTACACTGAATAAGGTAATAAACAATAATTGTTTATTACCTTTTAATTACCTATTAATTGTTTTTATTACCTTTTATTACCTATTAATTGTTTAGTAATAGTTGTTTATTTATATTTTTCTTAATTGTTAAGAAAACTAATCAGTGTATTTTAATATTATAAACACTGAAAATAAAAGAAAAAACAATAATTTATATAAACATATGATAGTACAATTAGCTCAATTGGAGCCCTGTCTCTTACATAATAAAAAATATTCACACTCTTTTAGTAAATTAGGAACGATCATCATTGTCAGATTCACTAGTTGAAATGTCCAATTCAGGAGCATGGTGGGTAGTTGTAAGTTTATTATAAAACTCATGACAATCGGAATGAATAAGCCGTAACAAGTCCCTTTTTTAAGTGGATTTTTTTTTATTGAGTGATGATGGCTACATAAGCCTTGGGCTTGTGCGTAGGTAATGATATGTGGTGATTTACAGATGAATAAAAATGCCAGACCTGACCGGGAATCGAACCCAGGATTGATCCCTGTTGTACCACTGTAGGAATGAGGTATTTCATTCTTATACGTCTGAGGCTTTCTCCGATTAGTTTTTCTCAGGTTCATGGTTCTAACATTTCATCCTCTTTTAAAGCGTATTTAAACTGAATGATATTGAAATTACATGTAGTGCAGTGCAGCCTTTCAATCATTAACCAACTTATTTTATTCCCATCGGTGTCGCGGAGCCGTTTAACAAGAGTTTGGGAAAGTAAGCTTGAGAAAGACAGGAAGTTTTTTCTTTCCATTTCTGAAACCTTGAATGGTCTTTTACCTCTCAACTTTTGAATAATTGATACCAATCACGAGGCATCATGATTGGTACAGATGTAACTTTTTCAGCTCTCTCGATTCTAGCTTGATCATTATCACACTCAAGATTAGTATGATTGGGCAGAAGAAATTTTTGGTCCATTGTATTCAATGGTTTCTTTTCTTGAAGTGAAGAACTGAACATTACAGCCATGTTGAAGTTCCAATTTTGCCCTCTACATATATCGGAATATGTTACTAAGTGAGTAACTTCTTCTGGTAGTTGCATTATTTCCTTAAAATTACAAAATGCTATATCATTTGAATCCCTTCCTGCTACAGGCTCATGCCACTTCAAAGTCTGAAGCGCTTCAGATGACCAGTTTCTTACTGCAAACTGTAAATGTATATGAGTCTTTTGTAGTGAACTATACTAGTTTGAAGAAAAGGTGTGGACAGAATTTGTTGAAGGTCAAAGACTATGACCGTACTTAAAGGTGCCTTCAAAGCAGAATCCTTATCAATTCTTTTGCATTTGTCTGCAAAATCAGCTTTTTGTTAGTGGATATTATACTATACTCTTCAACTTTATCTTTTTGCAGTTCATTGTTTGTTTTATTTAATTTTAAAACATATTGATCACGTTTTACATGCATCTACTTTTGAGAGTTTAAATCTGTGACCAGTAGTTTTAAAAACCGATCTAAAAGTTATATAAGATGCATGCTGTTCTCCTTTCTCTAGTTTTACTGCTTTCTATTCATCAAAAAATTTGTAATGTTAAGATCTTCCGAATATTTTGGTGAAAAACAATGCTTAAACAGTAAATAAACAAAACAACACCTTAGTTTTGGCAGAAATTAACGTAACCTGCAAAAAACAGCTAACTCAAAAACTACCAAAAGTAGATATGTTGAAGAGGCTACCGCAAGAGAGCAGTGAAAAAGAAACGGCAAAAGTTCATATGTCTGACATACCTAGTTTAGCCGCTAACATCAAAATTTTTTTCAAACAAGGCAGAAGTGGTTACGAACATATCTGTTTTTGGCACAGTACAAAGTTCACATGAATGACATATCATGTTTTTCCATTGGCCATATCTCTGCAGCTAATAGCCGTAGACATACCTCGTTTTGCCACAATATAGATTCAAATATGGGCAACACAGTGGTGCACTTAACTCAATTTTGAAAAAAAGTGGACATATCCACTTTTGCCATAACACCATAGAAATAATAATAAAAATCTGGTGAGAAACACTCACACGACTTTCTCTTGCGAATGTAGATAACGAGTATAATCTATGTTTAATTAAGAGTAAACATTGTAAAATGAAAAAACCTAATTTTAGTCATGAGTAAATGACACAATATGAAAATCAACCTCCGTAGATTTTAAAAAATACGGAAAATCACTAATTGCCTTTGAACTAGGCTCTGTAGAGAAAAATGCTGAAATAAAAGTTGTAGGTTTCTTTATTTACTATAACTTTAATTACGTAATACACGATTGTCGTAAAATTCATAGGCTACTAACGCCGCAATCTTAAAAAAAACATCACTTTTTACCGATTTTAATGGAAAAAAAATCATTAAAACACTAATAACCGCTAAATTAAATGTTAGGCCTATACGAAATAACGCCAATCAATAAATAGTTAGTTTAAAAAAAAATAATGTTTCACAACTTTGATTGTATATAATATGCTTTTGTCGTAAACATACTGATTTTAATAAAAATAAAACAGAAAATCACTAATCGCCGCGCTAAACTAAGCTGAACAACTAAGTTGTACAAAAGACAACTAAAAACTAACTTAACTAAGTTGTACAAAAAAAGTAAAATGCATATTATGACCGAAAAAATAAAATGCTTAAAATAAAAGTTGTAGGTTTTTTGATTATATAAAAGTTTATACGTTGTTGTTTAGGTCATCAGCCAAACGGCTGGTTTGAACCCGTAGAGGTTTTACTAAGTAAAACGAGGAGTGAGGTGGTTTACCATTGCCTTCCTCACTGAGTGGAAAAGTATGCTTATCAGCATGCCGGGCCCTCTGAAAAGCACATATTTTTCACTCTGCAAATTACAACTTCACTTCATTCACCACAGGGTCTGGCTGTATAGTGAAATTCATTACTTTCAGAGGAGGTAACTCTGGCTAGTGTCTTTAACACCTCTACCTCTTCTGTTCTTAAATGATTCAGTCATTTAATTGGCTGACCATGTGATAAGAAACTTTAATTTTAAAAATTTATAAAAAAATAAAATTTATTTAAGTAATAAAATAATAATAATAAAATTTAATTGACTAAAAATAAAATTAATTATTAATTACCTGATTATTTATAATAATAGAAATTAATAGATGATTTGATAGATGACACGTCTGTTAAGTGGGAGACTTTGAAACGAAGTATAGGAACACTTGGATTCGTACGGAGAGGACGTATAGGAGCAGTGTGACTGACGATCGTTGAAACCTGTCGAATGAACACTGTCTCTGTTATATAGGGGGAAAGGTGACCTGAATAATTATTCTTACTAACACAAGATGGCCGAGGCCGCAGAAGAAGAATTTCAAAAGGGCTTTCACCTTTCTTCTACTACTACTTCTACTTCTTCTTCTTCATCATGTACCATGTCACCCGACTTATAATTTTATTATTATTATTATTTTTATTATTACTTAGAATTACATGTTTTGATTTGCATGATTTTGAAGTTACGCGGTCGTCATTTTAGCATCCTTCCTAACCCTTCCAGTGCCGAAACAATACTTAAAATTTTGATCTTAAGTGCCATTCAATTTGAATAAAAGTGTTTTAAACGTGCCAGCCCTTATTTCAAAAACTTGGAGGTGTAAGCCTGCCATTTCCAATCAAAATTCCAATGTTACTGAAAAATAACATTTCCTGTTAAAAATTATTTTTTATTAAGTTCATAAAAAAAAGAAATCGTTCTAACTCTAAAAATATTCCAAAAATTTTTTTTAGTTTATTTAAAGTCGCATCGGCAGCTGCTTGATCATTAGCAACTACTGTGGGTTTTGGTACCTTAACGTTGGTTTTAATGTGTTAAAATTTCCAGAATCTAGCCGGGAATCGAATCCAGGACTTTTCGCTTTGCAGGCTAGCAGGCTAGTCATTGCGCCACAGAGGCGGTTTCAAAATACATTATTCCATTAATTTGTGTTTAAAAGTTTTTTTGTACATGTTCGGTTATCCGGACGTTGGCACTTTATGCGTAACTTAAGGACGTCCGGTAAACCAGATGTTGTCACTACATAAAATATATCGACGTCCTGTTTTCTGGACGTTGGTACTGAAAGGGTTAATATCCTCCGGTTCAAAGTTAAGCGATAAAAAACGTAACTGAAGATGTAAACGAAGAAAAAGACATGGAAGAAGTTATTAAAAGTAATAAACAGCTACTGGATTACGAAGATCTCATAGGGACAGAATTTTTTTTAACAGTGTAGTTATTTCTTTTGCAATCAGTTAATAAATACAATAACTTTAAGCAAATATGAGAAAATTTGAGTAATGTCCTTAGAATTAAAATATAAACTACACTCAGTAATGTGTTTCAAAAAGAACTGTGAAGGAAAAAATATATATACAAAATCAAACTTGAAACTTTGAATCAACATCTTGAAACACAAAGCTGTTGAAGTTGGAGGTGACGATGACGATGATAGTGATGAAAACGATGGCGATTATGAGATCACGATGATGAGGAGTTGAAATAGAAAAGAAAAAAAAGTTTAAATGATTAACAAAATCGTAAAGGTAAGTTTAATGGTTTAAAACCTTTCAGTCTGTGAGTATCGACGCTGTTGTCAAGGAGGTTAATCGCTAATGGATTCTGATCGTCTTCTAGTTTTTGTAAATGAATTTCGCTACGCTGTTTAATTTTTTCTTATATGAAGGGCAGGTTTAGATCGTCGTGTAATATTTCATTGGTTACATACCATGGGGCTGCAGTGATTAATCTCAGGCATTTTGATTGAAAGCGCTGCAGTATTTCTATATTTGATACAACTAGCTGAACCCCATAGCTCTAACCCATACGTCCAAACTGGTTTGGGTATTACTTTATATATGAGTGTTTTATTTTCAAGGGAGAGTTGAGACTTACTGCCTAAGAGCCAGAACAGTTGACGTAATTTCAGCCCAAGTTGCTTTCGTTTCGTCCTTATATGATTTCTCCACGTGAGTCTTCGATCTAAATGTAAACGATAGAGGCACAAGTTGATTTCTCACCTTATGATGTCGGCAGAACAGCAAATTGTGAAATACAGACAATGATTCAATACCACAACCGTTTTGTTCTACGCCCACGTTGCCGCTAGCCCTGAGTGTGAAAGGCTTACGTGAAGCTTTCGAAATTTATAAAATTTCTGTGAATACATAAAATCTACAGGATATCAGAATAAAAAAGGTATATCAAGATAGAGATAGATGGAGGCATATCGTCCACTCAAATCCTACCCGGCCTGCTGGAAGGATACCCAGATGATGATGATGACATAAAAGAAAATTATCCCGAAACTGAAAAAGTGATCAACTGTATTAAAAGAGAGATTAATTTAAATAATTAAATAAAATTTATTTCCTCAAAAATTATACAAATCATAGAAAAAAAACAATTAAAATATAAACATACAATAAATATTAACTTTTTTTCTTCTTCTTCTGCCTTTCAAGGATTAGGCATCTCTGCCTGTTCCGAAACTCTCAAATCTGCCCATCTCTTTCTCGTGCGTTCTCGTTCTCTCCTGCCATCTGGCTTATAGCCCAGTGTCTACTTAGGTATCCTATCCTCCCTCATTCTGTTTACACGCTCTAACCACTGCATTCTGTTCTGAGATACCTTGTCGTTTATAGAGAAGATGTTGAGTTCTATCTTTATCTCGGTGTTCCTGTAACGATCTTCTCTACTACACCCATACGTATGTCGAAGAAATTTCATTTCAGATGCTTGCAATCTACTCTCCTCTCGCTTTAATAGCACCCAAGTTTTACTGCCATAGAGTAGAGTCGGCACTGCTAAAGTTTTATAAAATTTCACCCTCGTGTTTTCGCTGGTGCTATTTTTTAAAGTGCGGTGGATAGTTCCATATATTTACTGAAATCCGTGCCATATTAACTTTTTTAACTTAATTAACTTTTTTTTAAATCCTTAAATTACACTAAAAACAACAAATTAATTATTGGAAAAAATACCTGCAAATGAGGCCTGTGCGCAGGTCTATTATTTATTTATTTCCATTATATTAATTTTACATTATTGATTGCGGTTGTATTTTATTTGATAGAGCGACAGTGGACTGTAATGCGGTAACATAAATTAATTATAATATATGCGAAGTAAAATTTACTGAAATCTTGACTTACCCCTTTTTCCAAGACAAGGAAAAATAAAGTAAAAGGAATACCACCTGCGCAGGGATAAGGTACAAGGTTTCCAAATTGCGGTGTTCCGAACTCCCGTGTTATAAAAACAGCGGTCATATGCGGTTTACGAGACAGCGGTAACAAAAGGCGACGCGCACTGTACGATGGTCACTCATCGACTGTGTCGAGTTATCTGCTACCTATATTTACTACCGATAGCGGCGATAACAAAAATAATTTAATTATCGGGCCTAAACATCCTCCCCGCCCCTGAAACGACAGTTTCTGAACCCCAAAAAAATAAATAAGGAAAAAGAAAGGAGACATCTTCACTTCAGCGGGGGCTGTCACTGAAGACTTGCGAAGGCGAGGTGGCCCACGGAAGAAAGGGAAAAAGAAAGGATAATTAAGAAAAATAGCGTAAAAAAATATATGGAAAAAAGTGAAATAGAAAAATCTAAAGGCGTAGTTTCCGTGTAAAAACCTCTACACACAGATTATTTACAAACGCAATAAAAAATAAATAAAATTACAGAAAAGATATCGAAATCATATTGCGAAAATAGAATAGAATAAACTAAAATAAAAGATACCTTGAATAAATAATTAAAAGAGAATCGAAATATTACTGGGTCGGCAACGGACAAATTTTAGTCACCGACCGCGTAAGTACTCCTGTTCGAGTGCGAACTTTCACGACTCGAATAATTCCGTCCGGACCAGGAATAACTTCTTGAATTACTCCAAGTGGCCACTGAAGAGGCGGACAATTATCAGTTTTAATGATGACGATTAAACCGGCCTCCACAGGTTTAGCGGGAGAGTTCCATTTTTGTCTTACTTGCAGGTTGTGAAGATACTCCACGTTCCATCTCTTCCAGAATTCTTGGATCAACCGGTCTAAAAGCTGATATCTAGTAAGATGATTCAGTGGTTCATCCAGTAGGTTGCAAGTAGGCAGTCCTTGTAGAGGTTGTTGCACTAAAAAATGAGCTGGAGTAAGAGCTGAAGGGTCGCTTGGATCCGAGCTTAAGCAATAAAGCGGGCGAGAATTGAGAATAGCTTCTATTTGTGAAAAAACGGTGGAAAGCTCTTCAAACGTTAAAATTTGTTGACCAATTACTCTATAAAGATGGCTCTTCACAGACTTTACATTGGACTCCCACAAACCGCCAAAATGCGGAGCATAAGGTGGGTTAAGCTTCCATTCAATTTGGTTCTCGGCTAGCTCTGACCCCAATGCATGGACGTAAGCGTCTGATTTTATTAATTCGTATACTTCTTTCAACTGAGTTCTGGCTCCAATGAAGTTTGTTCCACAGTCAGAATAAAGCGTCTTGCATGACCCACGGCGAGATATAAACCTTTTAAAGGCAGAAAGGAACGTCTGAGTTGACAAATCAGATGCTAATTCTAAATGTACTGCTTTGACAGTTAAGCAGATGAATAAGCACAAGTAAGCCTTTTGAGGGCGAGCGCCCCTGCGTCTTGTCCAGGACACCCAGAATGGTCCAGCGTAGTCCACACCGGTGTGCAAAAATGCCTTACTTGGCTTCACTCTTGCAGAGGGTAGGCTTCCCATAAGAGGAAATACGGGTTTTGGTCGAAGTTTAAAGCAAATATTGCAAGAACGGATCAAGTTTCGAATTATGCTTCTTCCACCTAAGATCCAATATTTCTGGCGTAGTAGCGATAACACGAGCGTCGGCCCTGTATGGAAATGCCTTTGATGACAATGATTTATGATGAGATTCGTGAAGTTATCTCGTTTTGGAAGAAGTATAGGATGTTTTTGCTCGTAGCTTATTTCCGAGTTAATTAACCGTCCACCAACACGTAGAACACCTTCTGACAAGAACGGATTGAGCTTCCTAATTTCCGAAGAGCAGTCCTTTCCTTCAATAAGCGATTGTATTTCCGAGGCAAAATGTTCCTTTTGTACTTCTCTGACTATAAGTAATTCGGCGGCGGCTAAATCAGATGCGGATATGAGACCATCAACGCAAGGAAGTCGTTTTAAGAACCGTAAAACGTAAACAGTGGCTCTGAGCAATTTATTGTAGGACGAGCATTTGTCTATTAAGTCTCGAAGCGGGTAATCTGCTGACTCCGTAGCAATCAAAACACGTTGTTCATCGACGAATTCTTTTGACGAACTGATCGGATACTTAGGCCAGAGAGAATAATCTTCTTCTAGCCAGCTTGGGCCTCGAAACCATAGCTGATGGTCAACCAAATTATTTGGCAGTAGGCCGCGAGAGAGACAATCGGCCGGATTTTGCTCTCCATTTATGTGAAACCAAGCTGAAGATTGTAGATTTTCTTGTATATATGATACGCGGTTAGCGACAAAGGTTTTCCACCTCGATGCAGGGCTATTGATCCATTGAAGCACTATCATTGAATCCGAGAATGCGAATATATTCTTGAACTTAAATTGAATTTCACATGCTTTGGACACAAATGAAATCAATCGAGCAAGCATAACTGCTGAGCATAGCTCTAGCCGCGGAATTGTATTTATTTTCATAGGTGCAACACGAGATTTTGCACATAAGAGATTAATTTTGAATGTATTATCTGGTTGCTGAGCTCTAATGTAAACTACAGCACCATAGCCCTTTTCAGACGCGTCGCAGAAACCGATAAGATCTGCTGTGTGTCCTTCAGAAATAGCGACATGGCGAGAAATTTTTAATTTTAATAGTACTGGCAGTTGCGATTGAAAGTTGGTCCAAGTCTCCACGATTTGTTTTGGAGGGCTTTCATCCCAGTCTATTTTTAATGACCATAATGTTTTTATTAAACATTTTGCTAGCAGCGTTGCGGGAGCTAGAAATCCCAAAGGATCAAATATCCTAGCTATTGACGACAAAATGTTGCGTTTTGTACAAATTTTATTCTCAGAGCATATCTTGAAACTAAAACAATCCGATGATGCGATCCACTGCAAACCCAAAATTTTTCTTGTGTCATCATTTTGGAAATTTTTAGAATTCAGAAGTTGATCTTCAATTGGAATTACAGAAACTAAATCAGAGGAATTGCTTGACCATTTGACCATTTCGAACCCACCAGCCTTAAACAATTTTCGTAAGTGATGGTATAGCGTCTGAGCCTCTTGGAGGTTCTTTATACTGGTGACCAGATCATCCATATAGATGGAATTATTTATTGCGGCAACAGCTTCAGGATATTTGGTTGCTTCATCTACGCCTAATTGCCGAGTGACTCGAATCGCGAGAAATGGAGCTGGCTTGACACCAAAAGTCACAGTATTTAGTGTCCACGCGCGCACTTCTTCATCTGGGGAAAATCTCCATAAAATCTTCTGAAATTTTCGATGTTCGGAATTGACTTCAATCTGCCGATACATCTGTTTCACGTCTGCAGTAACTGCAATCGGATATAAGCGGAATCTAACAAGAATTTCTATTAAGTCACAATGTAATTTAGGTCCTGTATAAAGAAGATCATTAAGCGAACGATTATTTGAAGCCTTAGCGCTTGCATCGAAAACTACTCGAAGACGTGTGGTTGCACTGTCCGGTTTTATTACGCAATGATGTGGCAGATAATAACTGTCGTTAGTAAAAGTTGACAGAGACATGTGACCTTGTTCGATGTAGTCTTTCATGAAGGCATGATATTCTATCTTCATGTCTTGATTGGCTTTAAGTCGTCTTTCTAAAGATGAGAAGCGTTTTTCGCAGACAGGTAGTGAATCTCCGAGATTGGAAGGATCTTCTTTAAACGGCAGCGAAACAGAATAGCGACCAGTCGGTAGTCTCTGGTGGGTGTCGATGAAATGTTTTTCACATATCTCGTCTCCTTTGTCCAAAAAAGTGGGTTGCGGGATTTCTTCTAGACTCCAAAATTTCTTCATTAAATCATCCAGTGAAGTCTCAGTAGTAGACATGTAGACTTGATTTTCAGAACGATTACTGTGCGAATGATCAGATACAGTTCTTCCCATAAGAATGTAACCGAAAAGCGTATCTAAAGCGACTGGAGTCCCGGGAGGTCCCGTTATTTTATGTGATTTTATTATACGCGAAAATATTTCCGATCCCAACAGAATGTCTATCTGACTGGGAATATTACACGTATCATCAGCGAGCTGAATATTTTTTAAGTGCGATGATGACTCCAATGAAAAACATCGGCTGGGTAAACTATCAGTTATTTTATCTATAACAAAAGCGTCTAATTTAAGTACCCTTTGCGTATCAAAGCGGGAGGCGATAGAAAGTGATGCGTTAAATTTAAGAGGACGAGTGCTAAGTCCAATTCCCTGAACCGCTGAATTTACTCGTGATACCTTTAACCCCAGCTTGCGTTGAAATTCGGCAGTAATAAAATTTGATTGGCTGGCGTTGTCAAGAAGCACACGAGCTTCATGAGCGCGGTTCATCGTATCAAAAATGAGAATTTTTGCAGTTGATAATAGAACTATCGATTCTGGCGGAGTATTTTGAGAAGTCATGCTAACTGACGATGTTGAGCAGTGCGCGAGCGAAGAATCAAATGAGGTAACTTGTTTCGAAGTGTCAACAGAAGGAGTCTGAGTATCCGATTTACTTGCGTTCAGTTCCTCAGTTTTCGTCACAGAAGGTTGACTGTCACGATGCAAGGTAGAGTGGTGTCGTTTGTTGCAGAAAATGCAGGTCTTAAAACTCTTACAGTTCTTAGTAGTATGCTGAGATGACAAACAATTCACGCACAAATGTTTTGTTTTTACAGCCGAAAATCGGTCAGCGGATGATAACCGTTTAAATTCAGGACATTTAAAAACTTGATGCAATTCATTGCAAATTGCACATTTTGGGGGTTGATAATTATTATTCTTACTCGTCAAAAAAGTATGAGTAGGTTTACTTTTGTTAATTTTATCTTTAATTTGAGAATTCTCGAGTTTATTAAATTTTGAATTACGAAAAAGAATTTTTTCGTTTTCTTTTGTAAAAGTTAAAAGTTGATCGAACGTAGGGATATCATCCTTCCTACAATGCATTTCAAAATAGCGCACAGTTTCTGGATCTAACTTTGAGAGGGCTATTTGCAAAATAATAAAATCGGCTAAGTTACCGACATTAATAGCCTTAAGAGCATCAACGGATGCTACAAAAGAATGCAAAAAGTTTTCTAATCCTTGAGAAGATTGACAAGTAAGAGGTTTAAACTCTAAAATTTTATTTAAATAAAAAGACGCTAAATTTCTTTTATCTTGATATTTATCTACAAGATTTTTCCATAAAATAGCATAATTTTCAGCGGTAGGCGGAATTCCGGAAGTTACTGCTAATGCTTTTTTACTTAGTTTACCTACAAGGTATCTAACTTTATCGGAATCGGATAAGTTAATATTTTCGTGAATATTACTTTTAAAACTTTCAAAAAATATAGGCCATTCCGAAAGTTCGCCCGAAAATCCGGGTAGTTCTAAAATCGGCAACTTAATTTTAGGCTTAATTTCAGTAACTTGTTTACTTTTTTGTTCACTGTTGTTAATTTCTAATTTAAGCGAATTTTCTGCGGTTATAATAGCACAATATAAATCTTCTAAAGCATCAACTGCTTGAAAACTAGGTTCAGTGTTATCATCTATTTTTAATGACAATTCATTTATTTCATCCATAATTAAACGAAATTCATTTCGGGTTTCTTTAATAGTTAAACATTTTTTTATGAATAAATCTTTACAAGCGGGTATATCCAGCTTTAGGCTGGCATCATACGTTTGCTGAACTCTTTGGTAGAGATGGTTTTTCTTAGCTTCTAATACCCTTAACCTTTTTTGATCGGTTGCCATATTTTTTATTTTTTTTTTTTAAATATAAGAAATGAACCAAATAACAGGGTTATAAATGCAAACAAGTAGCACGGAAATCGCGTAACTTAATTAAAGAATAATTTCTTTAAATTAAGTTATAATAATTAAAAATAATTTAAGGATTAAAGAATTTATTCATGAAGATAATCAAATTGAAATAATAAAATTATAATTATTGTGTTTATCGAAATTTAAATTTAAATGTTAAGTTTGTAGATAAGCCGATAACGAAATAACAAAATTTGTAGGAATAGGTAGCAGATAACCTAAAGCGAATAACAAGTTTTATGCAGGTTAAAACTCGACACAGCATACAAGAATTGTAATGCGTATTATGCTAACAATATATATAATTGAAAACGTAATTAAAGTTTTCCGACTTCTTAAAAAAATGAACAGTTATGAATTTTATGCAAAGCGCAAATTTAACAAATATGCGTATAGCGTGCAATAGCGAATAGCGTATTTTAAACAAATTAATGTTATTTACATTTACATTAACATAGCGATTTAACGTGAATTCAGTTGACATCAAATAAAACACAATGTAAAGGTATATCCTCGCGAAGGAAAACCAATGGTCTTTTCGAAGCTATCCGCCCGAAAGTTAATAATGTGCTTCTGGAAGATATCAGGTCCGGAGGTTACCAATAATTGCGGTTGTATTTTATTTGATAGAGCGACAGTGGACTGTAATGCGGTAACATAAATTAATTATAATATATGCGAAGTAAAATTTACTGAAATCTTGACTTACCCCTTTTTCCAAGACAAGGAAAAATAAAGTAAAAGGAATACCACCTGCGCAGGGATAAGGTACAAGGTTTCCAAATTGCGGTGTTCCGAACTCCCGTGTTATAAAAACAGCGGTCATATGCGGTTTACGAGACAGCGGTAACAAAAGGCGACGCGCACTGTACGATGGTCACTCATCGACTGTGTCGAGTTATCTGCTACCTATATTTACTACCGATAGCGGCGATAACAAAAATAATTTAATTATCGGGCCTAAACAATTATGTATAATTGTTTATCTATCTGAACAGAAATTACTTTCCTGAATAAGGCAAAGCCTGTGCTCAGGAAAGACAGTGATGAAATTATAAGTTATTATTTACAAATAGTCAATATCTTATGCATAATAAACTGATAACTTCTTGATTTTTCTATATTACACAATTTTTTAATAATAAAGTAAATCCCTACATTAGTTTTTTCTTAACTATTAATGAACAAGGCAAACCTAAACCAACCGATCCTTGGATGAGCTCAATCAACTCCCAGACCAATCAAGTATTTTTTTAAATCTACATTTAATGACACCAATCGATGCAGTAAACAATAATTTACGTAAATCAGAAGGCAAGCAGTTAAAAAATTTCGTACCATATAAACAAACACCCTTTGACCTCCTGATGTATTTCGTTTCACTTTCATGGCCAATCCAGCCTCAACTCTTCTTGTGCTGTAATTATGCTCTAAAAGAACAATATTATTTCCTTTACACTTATTTTATTAAGAAGAACTATTTTCCATTATGTTTTTTTTTAATTTATATTTTAGTTAATTTAATTTGCAATTAATTACATTTTAATGAATGTTTTTAACATTATAAATAAAAATAAACATCATAGTTACTAAGAACAAGATGAAAAATTGTGAGAACTAAGTTTGTGATTCTTTAAACTCATCAAAAATAAATTAATGTGATGAATTTTATTTAAATAAATTTAAGATAAATGTAAACATTAGTACAGAAACTATTCATTGTTACCGAAGGGCTCTTGACGAACTCAAGTTGTCTACTAAACACACAAAACTGGATGCTTTCTATAAAGGGAGACTGTACTTTGTACTATGTTAAATTTGCTATTTTTAGGTACATTTTTATAGGATTAGTGAAAAATAGAAAAAATAAACTTTACACACATATAGTTGTAAGTGGTTTTAGCTACTGACATTTTCTCAATTTAATCTGTTGGACCATGAAGTTTTCAAAAGAAAACGAATAACATAAAATTTTTACAATTTATGTCTACGTTTTTTACATAAATTACTAATTTTTTGAGCACCTGATAAAGTAAAAACAATGTCGGTGAATGTGCATGTACATGATAATTAACTGGTAAAAATTTCAGCCTGGTAGGTTAAATGGTTTCTGAGAAAAACGTACCTAAGTGTTAAAAATCTAAATTTACGGGAAAAGGCAGGAGAATATTAAAAGTAGTGAAACATATATTTTAAAAAAAAACTAAAATTCTGTTTGCACTAAAACGAGCCATATAAAAATATGAAAAATATTTGTTTTTGGCGACACGTTAATTTTTTAGAATAAACCTGATAAAAATTTAATTTTTTTTTCATTAAAATAATTTCTTGTAATTTAATGTTTTTGTGATAGATCTAGGTCTAAACAATTGAAAAACATAAAAAACCGAAAATAAAAATTTTCAGTCAAAACCATCATACAGTCTTCCCTTAAGAAACCAACACTAGAATAAAAATGTATGCTACGCAAACGTTTTTTAAAAATTAATGATACAAAAACTGTTGCCTACAGTACGTAATTTTTGTACTTATTTGTAATTAGAAACTGTATTATTATTATTATTATTATTTGTGCTTGATCTATAATATTTTTGTCATTTTCTATAATATCTAGAATAAGATCTATAATATTTTTGTCATAAGTTCCAATTACATCATGTTAAAGTCAAATCAACATTTTAAAATTATTTTTACTTTCTTTTACCAGTATAAATAATACGAGTATATAGGAAGGAAAGTATTGTTTTTATGTCAATTTTCCGAAATCGAGTTTCCACCAGATATAGGCCTACACGTTTTCAGACCCCGCGTGCGTGTTAACAAATATCTCAAGAACGGAACATCGTACAAAGTTGAAACTTGAAACTTAAGTTAGATACCACTAGAGAATCCATAACAAACATTTTCATCAAAATCGGTCAGTCGGAAGTAGTAGTTTATTCGGGTCATTTTTCATTTTTGCGATTTTTTCAAAAACAGCTAAGTTTTATTTTTAATTTACTAAATTTTTTAAGCTCTACAAGATAGGGTAGGGGCCATGTCTGCTGAAATTATTTGGGAGGCTGTTGTCTCGTAGAAAAAATTGTTTTTTTTTACGATTGCGGCCTTAATATCAATTTTAGAGCAAAGTGTATTAAAACAAAGTTGTAAAAAAATTTAAAAATCTACAACTTTAGTTTCAAACATTTTTTAGTTTTGCGGTAATTAGTGATTTTCTGTTTTTCTTTTCATGAAAATTTGTAAAATTTCGATTTTTTCAAGATTTCGGCCTTAGTATGAGTGACAAAAGTGTATAATAAAATTTATAAGAAAATTTAAAGATCGACCACTTTTATTTCAGGCACTTTTCTCTACAGAGCCTAGTTTAGCGTGAAACAGTGAATTTCTGTATAATTAAGCCGAACTAAGGTAGGTTTTCATTTTGCATCATTTCATTTACGCCAGCCGCATTGGCGTAGTTGGTAACGTGCTCGCCTCTCATCGTGCGGTCTTGGGTTCGAATCCCACTCAGGCACAGCATATTTTCATTCGTTACAAAAAATAATTTCATCCTTCACAGTTACAACCCAACGTCGTCGCTAATGACCATTGTAGTTGATGCGACATTAAATAAACAAAGAAAAAAATTAGGTTGTTTTTTTTGTAATTGCTAATTTGTGTACGTTGCAATCTGTTCAATTCAGAACAATAAGCAACCCCATGACCCAATGAGATGAGGATGATGTGTATGACGTGTAAATGAGGTGTAGTCTTGTACAGACCCAGGCCGACCATTCCTGAGAGAGTATGGTTAATTGAACCCCAACCATCAAAGTACACCGGTAACCACTGTCTATCATTCAAATCTGTATAAAAGTAACTACTTGTACTAGGATTTGAACCAGGAACCTTCGTCCCCGAAAATCGGCTGTTAAAAAGCTGATTTTGGCGACGACTTTACCTCTAGACTAACCCGGTGGATTATGTTTTTTTTGAGGTTACTTTTTGTTTCTTCCTAATGTTTTATTATTAAGTTATAATATGTTTTAATATTTTATGTTTTTGTATTATTATATGTTATGTTTTTATAATTTTTTTTGTTTTTTATGTTTTAATATTAAGTTATATTGTTCATTATTTGCATTGGCAAGAGAAAGTTGTGTGAGTGTTTCACACCAGATTTTTATCCTTGTGGAACTAGTCACTATTTATTAGCACTACAATCTAATCTTACGGGTAACGTGATCTTGATTTAAGCGGTTTTGAATTACGCGCCGATTTTTCGAAACAAATTAACCGTGTAAATCAAGGGATGCCTGTAATGACTTTCTCCTGTGATGATTTGGAAGAGACTTGCTATAAATCGAGCAGTAGTAGGTTTATCGCTTGTGGAATGGGTACCATTAATATGTAAGTTTATACTGGAAGAAGTGAAGTCGGTAACTACATTAACTTATTGCGTAATATATTCAATTTCTACGTCATCATTTCTTTCTTATTTTAAATCTTCATCGGTTTTATTAGTACGCATATTTCCTTATAGGTGGCAATATTTGAAATTGTCATCTATCATTTCCGATGTCCGTCCGTCCGTCCGTACCCCACGCCCAGATGTCAGAACCCATTAGAGATAGCACCAAATGGTTTTTGGATTTGTAATCTACACAAAAAGTAAGTGGGCCTGGATTGGGTTTGAAGTTTCGGTTTTGACCAGAAGTGACTCAAAACCGGAAGTCAAGAAATAAAAGTCGGAATTCGGAAACAAAAATAGTGTCATCCAAAAAAAAATCTTTATACTAATGTATCTTGCAGACCGAAATCAATTCAATTTTTACTTTCTCTTGCCTAAATAAATAGAAACATAGGAAGGAAAATATTGCTTTCATTTCAATTTTTCACCGAATATCTCTACAACTTTTAAGACACCCCGAAACCAAAAAATATGTATTTAACAAGTTTTTAGCGATTGGTCTGTGTGTGTTTTTGTGTATGTGTATGTATGTGCGTTCGTACGGATGTGTGTTTGTGTGTGTGTGTGTCTAAAATCCGTAAAAAAGTTGATTTTTTAAAGATTTTGACCTTAGTATGCATTTTACGTCTAATGTGTACATTATAAAATTTATAAGACATTAAATTACAACTTTTATTTACAGCATTTTTAGAAATTTTAAAAATTTACTTAAATTTTATCACCTAAAAAAATATATATCAAAACACTTTTTATAGAACTGTAAAGCTATATTTTTAAGATTAAAACAACCACCGAGAGTTATCTTGGCGTTCACTGGTGGAGTAGACCGAGAGTCCATCTTGTTGTCATGCCCCACCAATA
This sequence comes from Catonia carolina, assembly GCA_035578175.1. Lineage (NCBI taxonomy): Eukaryota > Metazoa > Arthropoda > Insecta > Hemiptera > Achilidae > Catonia > Catonia carolina. Next base: position 11,862,328 of record JAQMRL010000004.1, read on the forward strand.
CGTGTGTAGTCTACACCGAATGGGCGATACCAGCGTAAAAGACATATTTTTATACATCAGATATATTTTTATACGCTTTTTTATATATTTTGCCTTTCCCCTTCCGCTTTCTGTCTTCCTCCTTCACCACGGTTTATTTGCCCCCCCCCCAACAACTTTCTGTCTTCTTCCTTCACCGCCGTTTACTTGTGTACCTTTTTCTTCTTTCTGTTTTCGACCTTCAACGCGAATTCTTTCCCCTTCTCCTTTCTGACATCCTCCTTCACCGCGGTTAATTTGTCTTCCTCCTTCTCTTTTCTGCCTTCCTCCTTTACCGAGGTTTAAATGTCTTCCCCATCTCCTTTCTGTCTTCCTCCTATACCACAGTTTATTTGTCTAGCTCCCTCAACGCGGTTTATTTGCCTGCCCGTTCTTCTTTATTTCTTCCTTCTTCACTGCGGTATTCGTCGTTTCATTCTCCTCTCTATCTTCCTCCTTCCCCGCGGTTTTTTTGTCTTTCTCCTCTTTTCTGTCTTCCTCCTTCACCGAGGTTTATTTGTCTTCCCTTCTCCTTTCTGTCTTTTTCCTTCGCCGCAATTTATTTGCCTCCACCCTTCTCCTTTTGTCTTCCTCCTTCACCGAGGTTTATTTGTCTTTTTCTTTCTCCTTTCTGTCTTCGTCCTTCGTTGCAGTTTATTTGCCCCTTCTCCTTTCTGTCTTCCTCCTTCACTGCAATTTACTTGTCTTCCTCCTTCATCGCGGTTTATTTGCCTCCACCCTTCTTCTTTTGGCTTCCTCCTTCACCGCCATTTATTTGTCTTCCTCTTTCTTCGTTCTGTCTTCCTCTTCATCGTGGTTTGTTTGCCCCTTCTCCATTCTGTCTTTCTCCTTCACCACGGTTTATTTGTTTTCCCACTTCTCCTTCCTGTCTTTCTCCTTAACCGCGGTTTATTTGCCCCTTCTACTTTCTGTCTTCCTCCTTCACCGCCGGTTATTTGTCTTCCTCTTACTCCTTTCTGTCTTCCTCTTGCTCCTTTCTGTCTTCCTCCTTCACCACGGTTTACCCCTTTTCCTCTCTGTCTTCCTCCTTCAACGTGGTTTATTTGCCCCTCCTCTTTTCTGTCTTCCTCATTCACCACAGTTTATTAGTCTTCCTCCTTCTCCATTCTGTCTTTCTCCTTTACCGCGGTTTATTTTCCCCTTCTCCTTTCTGTCTTCCTTCTTTACCGCAGATTGTTTGTCGTCTCATTCTCCTTCATGTCTTCCTCCTTCACCGCGGTTTATTAGCCCCACTTCACCAGTCTTTCTTCCTCCTTCACCGCGGTTTTTTGTCTTCCTCCTTCTCCTTTCTGTCTTTCTCTTTCACAGCTGTTTATTTGCCCCTCCTCCTTTCTGTTTTCCTCCTTCACAGCTGTTTATTTGTCTTCTCTTCTCCTTTTTGTCTTCCTCGTTCACCGCGGTTTATTTTACTTCCATCTTCTACATTCTTTATTCCTTCTTTTATCGTGGTTTATGTGCCCGCTTATACTTACTGTTTCCTCCCTCACCGCGGTTTATTTGTCTTCCTCCTCCTTCCTGTCTTCTCCTTCACCGAGGTTTATTTTCCCCCTTCTCCTGTTTGTCTTCCTTCTTCAACGGGGTTACGTGCCCTTCTCCTTTCTTTCTCCCTCCTTCACCGCGGTTTATTTGTCTTCACCTTCTTCTTTCTCTCTTCTTCTTCACCTCTATTTGTTTGTCTTCCCCTTTACCACAACAAAAGGATTCTTACGCTATCTATCGGATTTCATTGGAACTAACTATGAAATAACTTAAATGCGTACGCTATCTATTGGAAATGATTAGAACTAGCTTAGGGTATGTTGCGCTATCTATAGAAATTCATTGGAACTAACGTTGCAGTAGGTGTGGAAATAGCCGCAACATACACTGTGCTAGTTCCAAACAATTCCGATAGATCGCATAAGCATCCACACCTATTGCAATGTTAGTTTAAATGAAACTCGATAAATAGCGCAACAAACCCTGAGCTAGTTCTAATCATTTCCGATAGATAGCGAAAGCGTCCACACCTCTTGCAAAGTTAGTTCTAACCATTTTCGATAGATAGCGTAGGCGTCGATACCTCTTGCAAAGTTAGTTCTAATAATTTCCAATAGATAGCGTAAGTATTCACAACTATTGCAAACCTAGTTCCAATCATTTCCGATAGATAGCGTACGCATCCACACCTATTGCAAAGTTGGTTCCAATCATTTCCGATAGATAGCGTAAGTATTCACAACTATTGCAAAGTTAGTGCCAATGAAATCCGATAGGTAGCGTAAGCATTCTTTTGTTGTGGTAAAGGCGAAAGACAACCAAATAGTGGTGAAGAAGGGAGACAGAAAGAAGAAGGGAAGACAAATAAACCGCGGTGAAGGAGGAACACAGAAAGGAGGAGAAAAAGACAAATAAACCGCGGTGAAGGAGGAAGACAGGAAGAAGGAGGAGGACAAATAAACCGCAGTGAAGGAGAAAGACACAAATAAGAAGGGAAGACATATAAACCTCGGTAAAGGAGGACGACAGAAAGGAGAAGCGGGCAACATATAAACCACGATGAAGGATGAAGACTGAAAGGAGGAGGAGGAAGATAAATAAACCACGGAAACGGAAGTAGACGGAAAGGAGAAGGAGGAAGACAAAAAGGAAAGCGATAAAAAAAACCGCGGTGAAGGAGAAAAACAGAAAGGAGAAGGAGAAGACAAATAAACCGCGGTGAAGGAGAAAGACAGAAAGGAGAAAGAGGAAGACATATAAACCACGGAGACGGAAGTAGACGGAAAGGAAAAGGAGGAAGACAAAAAGGAAAATGAAACGATAAATAAACCGCGGTGAAGGAGAAAGACAGAAGGGAGAAGGAGGAAGACAAATAAACCGCGGTGAAGGAGGAAGCCAGAAAGGAGAAGGAAAACGACAAATAAACCACGGTGTAGGTTGAAGACAGAAAAGAGAAGGAGGAAAACAAATAAACCACGGAAACGGAAGTAGACGGAAAGGAGAAGGAGGAATACAAAAAGGAAAATGAAAACGATAAATAAACCGCGGTGAAGGTGAAAGACAGAATGGATAAAGGAGGAAGACAAATAATCCGCGGTGAAGGAGGAAGACACAAAGGAGAAGGAAAACGACAAATAAACCGCGGTACAGGAGAAATACAGAAATAAGAAGGAAAACGAAAAATAAACCGCGCTGAAGGAGTAAGACGGAAAGAAGAAGGAGGAAGACAAAAAGAAAAAGGAAAACGATAAATAAACGGCGGTAAAGGAGAAAGACAGAAAGGAGAAGGAGTAAGACAAATGAACCTCGGTGAAAGAGGAAGACAGAAAGGAGAAGGAAACAGACAAATACCGCGGTGAAGGAGGAAGTCAAATAAACTGCGGGGAAGGTGGAAGCGAGAGAGGTGAAGGTGGAAGACAAATAAACCTCGATAACGAGGAAGACGGAAAAGAGAAGGGGGAAGACAAATAAACCGCGGTGACGGAGTAAGACAGAAACGAGTAGGGGTGACAAATAAACCGCGGTGAAGGAGGAAGACAGAAAGGAGAGGGAAAACGTTAAATAAATCACGGTGAAGAAGATAGGCAGAAAGGATAATGAGGACGCCAAAAAACTGCGGTGAAGGCGGAAGACAGAAAGGAATTGTAGGGGGTAAATAAACCGTGGTGAAGGAGGAAGACAAATAAACCGTGGTGAAGACGGTTGTTCTGCTACTGTAGGAAATTCCGTTATAACATCAGCGTCTTTGGTATATTCCTTTACATTTTCAACTAGGGAAGGACTACATAGATTTTTCCATGAAAATTTATTACCCTCTGGTACTTAATCGATTGTATAATCTTAAAACTAAATACAAATTATCAAATCAAAAATAGTATTAGACGATTTAAAAGACATTTGTAAATGCTAAAAAAACAATTAAAAATAGTATGATAAGTAATCGTTCGGATTCTTGGAGGGTTCGGATTACCGGGATTTCGGATTATTAACACCTTACTGTATAATTTTAAAAAATAACATTACGCACAGATATTGACACTTTCCTTTGCGGGAAAATCGCTTTTATATAGAGATTAAAACCTGCAAATTTGTAAAAACAAGAACGTAACTTTTTCCTGCCCTTATGTAATATTGTTTCGGAAAGTTATTTCTTATCAATTTTCGAAATTGAGGTTCTACCGGAAATCCGTTTTCAGGTTTCCTAAGCCCAAATTTTTTTTTTACTTTTTGCCTTATTTAAAAAAAATAATAGTAGGTAGGGGCCTACTAAGGAAAGTTAAATTTTCGAGTCAAATTTTCAAGAATCACTTTTCACAGAAAATACACGTTTTTAGGTTCCCTAATGTCGAAAAACTTTTTTATTTTTGTTTTAAAATAATTTTGTAAACCAATGTATTTTAGTGGAAACACTAATTATTAAATAAACAAAAAATAATTTTAATGTTATTTATTAAAAAACAGTCCCTTTAAAAAAAATAAAAAAATGTCCGGGATTGAAATTCATAAATTATGGTAATCTACTTATAAAGTAACATTACATTAGATTAATTTTTAGTAATTTTATTTTATTTTGGCGGCAAAATACAATGAAGACAATCTAATAAATATATAGATAGACATTCACTTTCATACACCTTTATGAATTATGTTGATATACTTATAATAATAATGAAAAATTACATAGCGCGTACATAAAACATAAATAACAGATGAGGTAATCCTCGTTCTATTCTAGACTATTACATAATGTTATTATATTAACTATAACAATAACAGTCACTAGATTGTATGGAAATAACACAATAACAATATTTGTCACCTCGTTGTGTTAATATTCTTTTTAATATCATACGATTATGATCTTATTAAAACCTAATGTATTATATAATTCACGATAAACTCTACAAGTAACGGTAAAAATTATATCGTCAATTTCAGATAGGTTAATGTATAGAAGGGAAGGCTTCTTCGTTTATGACAACTACTGTATAAAAGTTGTATATCTTTTATTTTTCTACAACTTAAAATATGAGGTGTGGCTATTAAATAACGAGACTGACGTAAAAAATTTAATTTCAATTTTATACATAATCACTTATTGTCACCTTCAATATACACTCCTTCTCTATCTCTACAACGCTCCATGCAAATTTTCCATTGTTGGAAACAGTGCTGGAAGGCATCTTCTGTCAGCTCCTTCAGGACACGTGCCGCTTTCTCTTTTACAGCTTCCACAGACTCAAATCTTGTCCCTTTTAATGCAGATTTCACCTTAGGTAGAAGTCACATCGTACAAGATCTGGTAAATAAGGTGGATGTTCTAACACTGAGATGCTGTACTTAGTTAGGAACCTCTTGACAGATAACGCGGAATGAGCTAGCGCATTGTCTTGGTGGAGAACCCATGGTTTGTCCTTCCACATTTTGGGGCGTTTTATCCTTACCCTTTGACGTAGTTTAGAATGTACCTCAAGGTAGTAATATTGATTAATTATTTGACCTTGAGGAACCCGGTGAAGGTACACAATCCCATGGATATAAAAAAAAAACTATCATCATTGCTTTAAATTTTGACTTGCTCATTTGAGCTTTTTTGGCTCTCGGTAAAGTTCGGCTCTTCCAGTGAATGGATTAGCGCTTCGTTTGCGGCTCATAAGTAAAAAACCACGTTTCATCACATGTTATTATAGTTTCCAAAAAAATTGGGTCATTTTCAATCGCGTACAAAGTGTCAGTACAAACATTTTTACGAGCTTCATTTCAAACATTTTATAGTCGTTTGCACGTTCAGTTGACACAATGGGTCTTATGGGAATTGTCACTGGTATTAGCCAAACTAAAAACATCTATTTCAGGCATCTGCATGCGTATATAAATACAGTTTTTAAACCTTTGTAGAACATATACTGTGGTGAATGAAGTGAAGGTGTCATTTACAGAGTGGAAAATATGTGCTTTTTAGAGGGCCCGGCATGCTGATAAGCGTACTTTTCCACTCAGTGAGGAAGGCAATGGTAAACAACTTCACTCCTTGTTTACTTAGTAAAACCTCTAGAGGTTCAAACCAGCCTTTCGGCAGTTGACCTAAACAACAAGAACATATAGCTTTTAAGGTAGAACTACAATTCAAGTTTTGCTTGACAGAAAAAAAATTATGTATTATGTAGAATGTTTATAATTGTCTTTAATTGTACTCATTGTTGTGAGCAAGCGTTTATGCATGCAGTAAACTAACAAGCAAGATAACGACTGTAGTATGTTTTCAGATTTGGATTATAACGGTAAAGATCTTTGAGCGCATGCGTAGTTATGCCATATATCTCCCTCTCACTCACTCGGCTATGGAACATTAGTTCGTCTGGTACCTATATTTAATAATATTCGAAGGATGCCACAGAGTTCCTTCAGGAAAGGGGTTGTTGCATAATCCCAGAAGATGTTGTGACAACTGAAAATGTCTGTCTGAGACACTCACACGACTTTCTCTTCCCATTGTAAATAATTAAAAAATATAACGTAATAATTATTAAATGTAAAATATTACATAAATAATTAGAATAAGTAGTAATAACATTTGGTAATAAGTTATAATTAACCTGTAAATAAAACAATCAAAATAATAAATAAATAAATAATAAAAGTACCCACCGGGTTGGTCTAGAGGTAAAGTCGTCGCCAGAATCAGCTGTTTAACAGCTGATTTTCGGAGACGAAGGTTCCTGGTTCAAATCCTAGTAAAGGTAGTTACTTTTATACGGATTTGAATACTAGACTGTGGTTACCGGTGTACTTTGATGGTTGGGGTTCAATTAACCATACTCTCTCAGGAATGGTCGGCCTGGGTCTGTACACCTCATTTACACGCCATACACATCATCCTCATCTCATTGGGTCATGGGGTTGCTTATTGTTCTAAATTGAACAGATTGCAACGTACACAAATTAGGAATAAAAAAATAAATAAATAAAAGTGCGCGCCTCCATGTGTTTCGGCTTGATAGCTGGGGGGGGGGGGGGCTTTGGCAACGGAATCCTTTGGGCTTTAACTCCCAGTTGTATCTTGGTGTAACCCTTGGGTTGCGCCCACGTTTTAGTAATTTTATATAGACTTTACCTACATAACTAGTGCGTTCTTAATAGGACTAAAAAAGGGCTGTTTTATTATACTATCAGCTAAAAAACAAAATTATAGTAAAATTTGTGAGAAATATATTTCAGTTTACCACCTCTTTCCCATTAATTTATGAAATGAAAATGAAATTGATTATTGAAAGTTAAATTATGATTTCTGTTTCCGGAGGGTGATGGTCATAAAACTTCTTCTCTCTTTAATTAGAAAAAAAACATCTTTAAGGAGTTTAACAACCGGTTTAACCATCACGAGAATTGGCATTCGTAATTATTATTATTATTTGTACAAATACAGGCACAAGTATTATACTACAAGTATAAGTTGGCCGGTTGTTACAGAGGAGGTCTTTCATGATTTTACTTTTCGTTCGGTCGCTTTCTAGCATACTTATTTACTCGTTTCTTTTCTTATACTACGTTATTCAACCGTGTTAAAAACTTTAACTTTATTACATTTTTTAGCGATTTTTCTTATAGTCTATGCCGTCTCTCGTACAGGGGCGGTTCCAGGGCTGATTTTCGGGGGGGGGGGCTATCTTGTTTTTATGTAGCTCTTACTAGATAATTTGTAATACATAGTTTGTAAATGAGTCATTGAAAAGTCCTCTTTTATGCTGTATTGCTGTAACCACAATTTTAATTCATAGAGAAATTTTCAAGGCGCTGACTGGATGCGAGTGGCTTTTGACTACAGACACTGATTGTTATCTTGGCTACTTTCTGTTTGACTCATTTTTTATACTAAAATAATTATTGTTAATTCATAGGTACGAGTTGGGATTCAGTTTTGTTAAAAATAATAGCTTATAGAAAATATTAAACTAAGTTTTCCTAGTATTTCGGGGGGGCCATGGCCCCCATGGCCCCTTCCCTGAAACCACCCCTGCTCTCGTATCCCAACAACCACCGATCCCTATTTTCCCAGTCTCCATCCATCAAATTCCTTGTGTGCATATCCTCCCGTACTTATCCCATGTTTCAGGTGGTCACCCAAGCTTCCGCCTTTCGTGGGGTCTCCAGTTCACAATCCTTTTTGGCCACCTATTCTCTCCCATCTTCTGCATATGTATTTAGAAAAATCGAGATGAAAATAATACTTTCCATCCCTATACTTAGGATACGCCTATAACAGACAGGTGGAGTGTCCAATTATTTACCCTCAATCTGTTCATTGCAGGGCTAAAAATAAATAGTTCTGTTTCTTATCACATGGTCAGCCAATTAAATGACAAAATCATTTAAGAACAGAAGAGATAGAGGTGTAAAAGACACTAATCAGAGATATCTCCTCTGAAAGTTATGAATTTCATTATACAGCCAGACCCTGTAGTGAATGAAGTGAAGGTGCCTTTTGCAGGGTGGAAAGTAGATGCTTTTCGGAGGGCCCGGGCATGCTGATAAGCATACTTTTCCACTCAGTGAGGAAGGCAATGGAAAACCATTTTACTCCTCGTTTTACTTAGTAAAACCTCTACAGGTTCAAACCAGCCTTTTGGCTGATGACCTCAACAACAACATACTTAGGATACATAATAATAGCTGTAAAAAATAAAAATCGTAGGCTACATTTTATTTTAAATAAAAGTTTTACGATTTTTAATTTTTTAGCATTTCTTTGGAACCCTTACTTTAGGGTCAAGTAGTGATTTTGAATAGAAGTTGATTTTCATTTACCGTGATTCTCTCTTGATTAAAATTAGTTGGATTTTCATAATTTAACAGATTTTGAGTTAATTTTGTAAAATTTTTATATAATACAATATTTTCTACTGTCTAACTGAACCGGTACAGAAAACTTACAATAGTTAAAATTTTAAATTACAAAACGTAACTTGTAAGATGGTTCATCTTGGATTGGTACGTAGACGATGAAGAGGGGCATATCCACGACGTGCCCTTTCCTATCTACATCGTGACATAGGTTACCGGTAGTGCAGTTAGTCAGACGACTTCGGTTGGACCCTCGCTGTGCATGTCTTCATTTAACAAAGGTCAAAGAACCTAGCATCTTAACTTACTTAAATAGGCTTAAAACCAGTATGTATTGATATAAAAAGAATACATTTTTTTTAAATATTAATTTCAAAATTGTCGTGTCGACGCCGGCGCACTAGTAATCTTATCTGCTAAAATCCGTAGATGCCCTTCTATCAGATTATTTTCAGCGTTTCCCAAACTTTTTACTTTCTCTTGCCTGTATGAATATAAAGGAAGGAAAGTATTGTTTTCATGTCAATTTTTTCTAAATCGAGTTTTCACCGTAGGCTACAAGCACACTTTCAAACACCCTGAACCCAAAAAACATCAAATATATGGGCAAAGAAGGCTTAAAAATATTGCTCTTAAATTTTATTTGACTATAAATTTCTAGAGCTTGTAAAAACAGAATGTCATAGCCACACGTTGTAACGACAAAATGCAAAAAACAAACAATATGCAATCAGAGAAACAAGAAACGCGTCAGCTAGTGTAAAAAAGACGATCGCTTTTTACACTAGCAACTAAAAATTTAGTCGCAAATGAAAAACACTGAAATAAGAAACAGAAGACAATCTAATGAATTTAAATGTTACAACCCACCGGGTTGATCTAGACGTAAAGTCGTCACCAAAATCAGCTGTTTAACAGCTGATTTTCGGAGACAAAGGTTCCTGGTTCAAATCCTAGTAAAGGTAGTTACTTTTATACGGATTTGAATGCTAGACAGTGGTTAACGGTGTACTTTGATGGTTAGGGTTCAATTAACCATACTCTCTCAGGAATGGTCGGCCTGAGTCTGTACAAGACTACACCTCATTTACACGTCATACATATCATCCTTATATCATTGGGTCATGGGATTGCTTATTGTTCTGAATTGAACAGATTGCAACTTACACATATTAGGAATTAAAAAAAAATAATTGTTATAAAGTCGATTTAATTGGTCCGTTTATCGAGTATTAATAATCGATACAAGCAATATTTTCTGAAAATGTCGCTCAAGTAACGCTACGCCAATGTGAAACGACCTTAATTCAGGCGTATCAGGTTCAGCTTGGTTCAAGCGTTCAGATGTGATTACAAAACCTTATCAAGACAGAAAAAAACCCCAAGTGAGATTACTGACCTGTTATTGGAAGTTAAAAAAATCTGGTGTGAAACACTCACACGACGTTCTCTTGTCAATGTAAATGATGAAAAATATAATGTATACATATTTAAATGAATAGTATGCGTGAAAGTGACACGAATAATTTATTTCTTTAAAAATGCACCCAGAATATTAAAATTATGTATTATTTAAAATGTAGGCTCTACCGTAGTGTAATTTAGATCAACGCAGTCTACTCTACCACCTTTCATTGTAGCCTACGTACGTAGATTAGATATTATATTGTTAGTTTTAATCATATCACGTAGCGCAGTACCTAAAACACATTATTGTAACGAAACGTTGTCATTATTTCTTTTAAAATTTCACTCTCACAAAAAAATTTAATCTTGTTATGCGTCGTCTAATATCAACGCATGCTACCTTCCCACCGGCACTCTATCATACACTTTCTATTTTCAATAAATAGTAAATCTACTATCCATTTGTATATAACACAACAAAAATCTGGTGTAAAACACTCACACGACTTTCACTTGCCAATGTAAATAATTAACAGTACGTAAAGTAGTGGCGACTCGTGCTTTCACAAATAGATGAAGAGTTGCACCGAGAAAAACTAGTGTATAGGTCCTGAAGTCACGAGATTGCCTTTTGCGTATGGATAGGCTGTGAGTAAGGGAAGTGAAAATTTAACAGTGCTGCCAACCTTAACAGTGAGACACTACTCGTACATTTTACTACCTTGCAGTTTCTACATAAATATTGTAAGCTGTGGTTTATTCCGAGAATATGTATTCTTCATAAACCTTATAAGAAATAAATGCGACCTGCAATATTGCGTATAGCTTAATTACATGACTACTATCGGTTTCATAATCATAGACTCCCGAGTTTCAACCCAAAGCATCTCCAAAACTATGAGCGGGGAGTGGGCGCTACTACCCATATTGCCTGAATCTGACTGTCTACCTGAACTGACAATGCAGTCTGTCAATTCAGGCAGACAGTCCGACAGGATGTCACGTACACAAACTAGCAACATGGGTAGTAACACCTGCCCCCGCATTACCCAGTCTATTTTTCAAAATCCTAAAAATTCTACCACAACATTGGCCCATCGATATTTCATGTTATTAACATATCTGTACTAAGTTTTTTACGCTGAATAAAACGATAGTTTGCCCGCGCCGAACGATCGAGCGGTTACCGAGATAGCAAGGGTTCAGAATATTGTTAATAAATCGAAATTTAAATAACGTATGAATTTGAAATTTCGTACACGCTGTAAGCATATAATTGTCTATCTTGTGTTAAAGTTTCGAACTTTCTGGTCAAATATTTATCGAGTTACATACCTCTAAACGCATAAAATCTGTTGCGGTATCAAAAAACCGGGTCTTTTTGTCTTTCAACCTCGATATGGCAATTTTTAAACAACATTAAAATTATAGGTTTATTATAGGTAAACGCAGAATGAAATGAGCTAAATTTTGATGTAAAGTATGTTGAAATCCGACTCATAGTTTTGGAGATGTAAGGGTTCAAACTCGGGTGTCTATGATTATGAAACCGATAGTAGAAATGTTTGATTTACTGTAATTACCAGCTACCTTATTCCACTGTAACGAAATTTTCTACGAATGAATTGAAGGGGTCAGTGGAAGAAGGTGGTATGTTACAAAAAGTAAGTTTTGAGATAGCTGGCTTTAAAGTTTTTTAACTGGAACTTTTTTATTTGAGGTTTGAAATATATATACTAAACACATTATTACAGCTAATAATGACAGGATTTTTTCCAATTGTGTTTATTTTCACAACTTTAATATTATATATGCTTTTTTTATATAAAAATGTACATACTACCTTCTTCCACTAGAGTATGATTTTTATGTGTGCTCTGTAGTAATGGATGAGGGAGGTATGTAGCATTACTGCAAAAAAAATATCGACAAAGTTGAAAAAAATGTTAGTTTAATAAGATAAAAACTTACATGTTTGGTTTATTTTTAAATAACACTTAAGGTTGAGCTTCATATTGATCAATTATCTGGTGGTACCACCAACGGTGATGATCTGGTATGTATTTGAGTTGTTCTTGTATATTTTCAATTTTTTCTTTTTTCAGCAGTCCAAAAGCTCTGATGATTCTTGGAATCACAACTGGTCCCCGAAGGCTTTGAGGTTGCTTACGGGATTTACAAATATCCACCTTCATAAAAGGGGTGTTCTCATCATAGCAAGGCTTAAACAGATAGGACCCGTATTCATCAACACGAATCCACTTAATATTATCTCTAAATTTTACTGGATTCTTGACCAGGTCTGATTTTCTGTTATAGAGCTTCAAAGTACTGGGCAGGTCTTGAGTTTCCCTGAAATGATCTCGCATGTTAGCAACTTTGTTTTTTTTGCTGGACTTTGCGATGATATCTCTATACTCATCTGGACAGTAGATATTCTGATGCTTTCGCAGGTTTTTCTCGATCCGACCAAAATCCCTGTCAGAGTCCAAGTAGGTATGGCCTACTTCAGGGAATTTGTGTTCAATCACTTTGAATAAACCCTTGTGTATCATGTACTGATATAAACAGATCATGAGGAAATTCTTATTTTGCCCTGAGCAAGAGTCTGACCATATCACAATGTGATCAATATTTTTTAAGGTGTCTTCATGTTCAAGGGCTGTGAGTAAAGCACTGGTTACTTCTTTGCTTCCTCGTGAAGCCTGGTCTTCTGTCCACACACAGAACGTAGTGGTTTCCGCATCTTTGGTCACAATGTGGATGCCCAAATTATAAAGCCATAGCTGGCGTAGATAGAAAGCCTTAGATGTACTAAGGCGAGGCAAAGGCATAGCTTGCTGCAGGTCTACGGTGATATAAGCTACATTGTCCTCTGTTTTCGCCTTTTCTCTGTCGCCTTTGAGTAACTCGAATGCTGCATGGTACATTTCAACGTGCTCTTCATTGGATTGCCCTGCGTCACACGTGCTGCATGTATCGCTTTTAGGGTGCCCAAACGATAGGTTGAATTTGGTTACAAATATATTCCTGTAAGTACTTTCAAGAACACGATAATGTTGAGGAACATTATCCTCAACACACTGTTCCAAATACAATTTGTGCATTTTGGGAACAGAAAGCAGTGGAGACAGGTACTTCTTATGAATGTTTGCCGATCGAGAGTAGTGGGATTCTTCTGCAGGAAACATTGCAATGTGCTGCTCAATGTATCTAATTACTTCATCAGGAGTTTTATGGGGTCTGTTGTCATGGCGGCCCCTTTTATCAGGACTAGGAGCAGACAAACCTACTTTCATTGATTTTTGGATCAAATCAATTTTTTTCTTACCAATTTGGTAGAGCGAGGCAAAAGCGTTCTTACAAACAAAAATCTGTTTACCATGAAATGTGACACCATATTTAAAAGTAGCCAATTTATGTTTTACTGCCCCCTTTCTTGTCCTACCTACAGGTAAAATTTTGATAGAACCAAACAAAATGGCATTTTTCGCATTAACATCCAGCTTATAAAACTGAGTGAAAATTTGGTGTCGGTTATCTGCAGTTATATTCTCATTACATTTGAGGCGACATTTTTCTGGGCACAAATTGCCTGTTACAACAGATTTTGCTGGAACAATTTCACCTTTATATGATGTATAAGTCTCACCCTTTTGCCGAGCTATCGCAGCTCTACGTCTTTTCCACTTCTCCGGGTGCCTTGGTCGAATTTTTGAAATTTTTAAACTGGGCGAAAAACTTTTTTTTCTCTTTTTGTGGGGAGCAGGGCAGACAGGGTCTGGGTTGACCACTTGTAATCCTCGTAGTAAGCCCTCGTCTTCATCACTGGGTCCTACTACATCATCACTGAAGCTATCTTCGTTTGTATTATGTAGATCATGCTCACCTACCTGTTGTTTTCCTTGCCTGTTGGAGCTCAAGGTTTCAAGATCATCATCGCTGTCAGGTATTACGGTGTCATTTTGAATCAGCTTGTTATTATCAGGCCTAGCTCTTGCAGTAGCAACGTCCTCTTCTTTGTCTGAATCACTTAGGTCATCAAAGTCTGGCTGATACTCATCGCTTGACGGGTCTCCAAATAAATCTGGAAGTTCAGAGCTGCTGTCCAACTCTGAATCTGAAAATAATAAAAAAATATTTAGTAAACTAAGCCTGGGACAAATTTAGTTTTTAAATATTATTGGTTAGTAGGCCTAGGCCTAATTCTTTATTTTTTGAAAAAATTTGAAGGTTATAGCTGCTTTATAAGAAACATATACTGTATTGTACCTAGTGTCATTAAGGCTTGGTAACTTATATTGAGACCTACAGACAAAAGTCATGTAGGCCTAGTTGAAGTAAAATGAGAAAAACCTTAGGGCTACCTGGTTAAACCCTAAAATTAGCATATGCCTACCATTTGTGCCACAATGTTTAATATCTGCCAACATTACTGTACCATTTAATAGTGTCATTAACATTGCATAGGTTTAAAAAATACTGTAAAAGACTACATATTTATATCATTGAGTTTGTTAGGCATACATACAATGACAAGGTTATGTTTACCTTAAAATGTATTGCACTTAATAAACTAACCTATACAGACAAAAGTGTATGAAATAAAAGTTTCTTTAAAACTTTAAAAAGTAAACTTCAATTTAAAACAAGATATATTATTCCTACAAACTCATAAAATACTTTTGATATTCTTTTTTTGTAAAGGAGTCCTTAACCTAATCCATGCCTTAACCTAAAAAATGTAGCATACAAGACTTACCTTCAGTAAATAATATTTGGTTGTTTTCTTTTTGTGCATCCATTTTGCCATCTGCTAACAACTTTAATATTCTATATCCTCGACTGTTTTTATCCATTTTAAGCAGAGCTATCAATTAATTTGAGTAATAACAACAACAAACATAAACACAGTCTGCAGCTGAAGTTACAAACAAACAGCTGATTTTGTCCATATAGTAGTGAATGAAAGGGGTATGTACCCATAAATCTACAATCCTGGATGGAAGAAGGGTGTATGTGTTGTGAAGTGTCACATACCACCTTCTTCATTTAGGATTTCATAATTTATGTAGCACATACCTCCTTCATCAGCTGGTATTTTCTTTTTTTGAGGGATTTAGGGAGTGGGGGTTGGTGCCAATAGTTATATTGTAACATAATACCTTCATCCATGCTGACAACTAAAATTTTTCAAAAATGTAACATACCACCTTCTTCCACTGACCCCGTCAATTGCCTTTTTTAGTATCCCTGTCACCGGCGTCTTCACTATCAGTCTCACTAGTCTCTACCTAACCGTTTTCTTTTTTTAACCAGGTGTCAAGAAAACCGTTGAAAAATTGCTTTATTACGTCTTTAATTTCCTTCTTTATTTTTCGAATTGTGGAAGTAGAAACATCACAGTAGTTAGCCACTCGCTCATGGCTTTTGTTAAGAGGCAGGGAAAGGCATTTTTGTTTAGCTTCAACTTCACAACATTTTATTACACTGCACATTAGATTCATTCAGCATTGTGAATAGTCTGCCCACGTTTTCGAGAAACTAACATTTCTGTTTACGGTAACAATCAGGTGTTATATTTGTACAGTTAACCTAAAAAAGGTTCTGTGATGTACTGTATATGCTCTGGGTATAGTATAAATTGTTGTGTTTGTTGTACTGAAATTTTCCCCCTTTACCCCTTGTTGCAAACAAGGGAAAACTCGTGACTGAAGTAACTATTATACATTGGTATACTCGTATTTTCTCCCTGGATAATTAGGTTTTTTTTGGTTTAACGTCTGACTGTTCTTCAATTACTGCTAATGCAGACAGTGAAGGATGAAATGGTTTTTTGTAACGTATAAAGATATGATAATTAGGTTTGTTCAAACAAACTCGCTCATGGCTTTTGTTAAGAGGCAGGGAAAAACATTTTTGTTTAGCTTCAACTTCACAAAATTATAACACTATATTAGATTTCGTTCAGCACTGTGTATAGTCTGCCCACGTTTTTTAAAAAATGACATTTCTGTTTACTACAACAAAAGTTAACCTACAAAAGGTTCCGCGATATACTGTATATGTTCTGGGTATAGTATAAGTTATTGTGTTTGTTGTACTGAAATTAAAGCAACCGCGCATGCGCACTGATGCTTTTCCCCCCTTTACCCCTCGTTGCAAACAAAGGCTAACTCGTGGCTCAAGTAACTATACTAATAATAGTATCAACGAAACTCCCGAAAGTAAAAAAATGTAAAATACACACAAACAAAACAACTGTGTGACACCTCTAATACAAAACAAGTACCTAACGTAAACGTACATAGCACATGAAGGTGCAGTGGGTTGGTCGACCCAAACCAATCTCTTCACTATTCGTGGATGGGTGGGGAGAGATAGACGTGCATATTTGCCGCTGATACAGGTGATTCACGAAGATATGCAGAAACTTTGGGAGCCCATTGTACATGTAAAAATAATGTAAAAAGTTTATATAAACATGGGTTCGGAAATGCTTCGTAACCGAGTTACGGCCAGCGAAAGATTTCGCCCGGATTTCAGCTCACCGGGTGAAATGACGTCTTCCTGAAATTCTGGTGAGGTAGATTAAGGGGCGAATTCAATCGTTTCTTATGGTTTTTGACCTGATAAATTGAATAAAACAAGTTCCAGAACTGTAAGTTAAATAGTTTTTAAGAAAACCAGTTTCAAATGCAAAAAATGGAGTGAAAAAAAAAACACATTTTTTCATCTTAGTTTTTCCGGTTAATTTTACTTTGTACTCTTATGAATAAAAATTCATTTACTCAAACATCTATTCGCTTTCTGTGTACTTAATTTACACCGGTTTGTTCAGAATAAAATTTTCTACATGTTTTATCCAAAAATTTTAACTGTTTCTTGATAAAATAACAAAGTTATTCTTTCCCAAAATGAAAAAATGTGTTTTTCACTCCATTTTTGCATTTGACACTGGTTTTCTTAAAAACTATTTAACTTACAGTTCTGGGACCTGTTTTATTCAATTTTTTAGATAAAAAACCATAAGAAATGATTGAATTCGCCCCTTAATCTACCTTACCAGAATTCCAGGAAGACCTCATTTCACCTGGTGAGCTGAAATCTGGATGAAACTTTCACTTGCCGTAACTCGGAAATGAAGCATTTCCGGACTCATGTTTACATAAACTTTTTTCATTATTTTTACATTACAATGAGCTCCTAAAGTTTCTGCATTTCTTCGTGAATCACGCTGTATCTCCGTTATCATGGCAACCCGCTCGATATGGAAGAGTAGCGATGGCCATACGTCTAACTCTTCACTTGGACATTTATTACGTTATATAAGGACTATTTAAAACATTAGAAAGCTCTCTAAGCAGATACAATTATTTTATGCACTTTTTTTACACGACTTTCTTCATTTATTGTGTTGTTTAGGTCAACAGCCAAAAAGCTGGTTTGAACCTCTAGAGGTTTTACTAAGTAAAAATGAGGAGTGAGGTGGTTTACCTATGCCTTCCTCACTGAGTTGAAAGCGTATGCTTATCAGCATACCAGGCCTTCCGAAAAGCACCCACTTTCCACCCTGCAAATGACACCTTCACTTCATTCACCACAGGGTCTGGCTGTATAGTGAAATTCATTACTCTCAGAGGAGATAACTCTGACTAGTGTCTTTTACACCTCTACCTCTTCTGTTCTTAAATAGTTCAGTCAAATAATTGGCTGACTATGTGATAAGAAACAGAACTATTTTTTATAGCCCTGGAAACAACAGATCGAGTGCAATTAATTTAACACTCTACCTGCTCGTTATGGGCATATTTGCAGGGTAGAATAATTATAGAATAGAATAATAATATAGAATAATAATTCATTTATTGTACATGAAAATAAATATAACAGAAATTCTACTTATTTTGTGATTGAAATAAATGTGGGTACTATCCAGTCCGTAGGTGAAGAGGCTCTTCACGTATGCCATCTGAATACCTGCCACTGTTTAATCATGACTGAATAACGCTAAATCAATGAAGTGAATCAATTAGTGAATGACGAAAATCAACCTCTATTCGACTTCAAAATACGGAAAATTAATATAATTAACGTTAAACCAAGATTTGAAGAAAAATTCTTGAAATAAAAAGTTGTAGGCTTTTTAATTTCCTACAACTTTGATTATATAAACTTTTGTCGTAATAAGTCCGATATTTTAAAAAAATCAATTTTTTACAGGTTTTGATGAACAAACTAAATAAAATTATTAGGTAGGCCTACATAATCAATGGTAAACTAAGCCTTGTAGAAAAAATTTTTGAAATAAAAGTTGTATGGTTTTAAATGTCTATATCGGGCTGGTGGAGTGTTAAATTAATTGCTCTCGATCTGTTGGTTCCAGGGTTACAAAAAATAGTTCTGTTTCTTATCATAAAGTCAGCTAATTACATGACTGAGTCATGAATTATATGACTGAACTATTTAGGAACAAAAGAGTAACGAGAGTAATGAATTTCACTATACAGCCAGACCCTGTGGTGAATAACGTGAAGATGTCGTTTTCAGAGTGGAAAGTGGATGCTTTTCAGACAGCCTTTTTAGTCAGAAAGAGTCTTTCTGACTCTTTCAGCTCAGTAAGGAAGGAAATATTAAACCACCTCACTCCTCGTTTTTACTTAGTAAAACCTCTAGAGGTTCAAATCAACCTTTCGCCTGTTGACCTAAACAACAACAACATGGTTTTTACCTTTATAAAAATTTTATCATATAGCTACATGTTTGCTCTGAAATTCATATTAACGGTGAAATTTTAAAAATTCCATCATTTTTACCACGACAGCACAGGCTTCCCATGAATTTCAGCAAGTTTGTTTTCTCTATCGTGTAAAGCATAAAAATGTAGTGAATAAGGCGATTAAAAAAATTGTAGAAGCCGTTGAGAAAATTGCAAAAAGTGAAAAATTGTACGAATAAACTACCAGGTCTACTTCCTATTAACCAATTTTGATGAAACTGTTCATGTCGTGTCTTGTAGTGGTAGCTAACATAAGTTCCAAGGTTCAACTTTGTAAGATATTTTGTTCACACTCACATACACTAATTACTAAAAACATGTTTTTTGTGTTCAGGAGGGCTTGAATACATGTAAATCCAGTGAAAACTCAATTTCAAAAAATCGACATGAAAACACTTCTCTTAAAAACTTTCTCTTGCCCCATAAATATTTGTATAGGGCAAGAGAAAGTAAACACAGATAAAATTTCCCCACCAGTACAGAAAAACCAGAAAAATAAACATTTCAACACAAAATACACAATTTATTAATTTAATTATGTAGTTACATAAAACTATAAAGTAATTAAAATAATGATCTGTACAATTATAATTTAAATCTATTATTATAATCCTCTAATTAATTATACATAGATTATAATTCATATAATAAGATGTTATAATTTTAAATTGATAATTTAATTAAAATATATTAAAATTACCTACTTTATTTAATAAACTGTAGTTAATTTTCTAATAAGCAAAACACTAATCAATTTGGAGGAAAATTGAATTGTTTCAATTATAAAATGTATTCTGGAAGTCATTATAAATATACTTCACCAGTAACTTCTACTTGATTCACTTTGTATTTATAATTATTACTTATTTCATTAATTTGATCTTAAACATTTACATAGAATAAACTCGTGTTATTATACAAACCAGTTAGGAAGTATGGGTTCCAATTAGCCATTGATGTAATGGTCAGCACAATGGCCTTTTATACCAGGGATACTGAGTTCAATTCCCAGTCAGGTCAGGCATTTTTTTATATGTATAATATAACCTTATTTTATTCAGGAATGGTAAACGGAATTGCCGATAAATTATTGTTAAATCAAGTACGTATAACACATTAAGGGATCAAAGTATGGTATAAAGACAAATGTCTTAATTTTGCAAACGATCTAGTACCTAATTGTTTCTAAGAACATGGAAACAGCAATAGAACAGATCAACGTGTTAAAAGAACAAGGAGAAAAAGCATGACAACATACGCTTATTTCCTTTGAGAAAACTAAATACATTATGAACATCAAAACAGCCCCACGTCACTTGAAGACACAATACGGAATAATTGAGAAAGTTAGTAGCTTCAAGTACCTCAGGAAGGTAATACAATGAACTAGTGCACTCCAGGAAATCACTACATGTAAAAGAAGAAAGCACTCTCAAGATAAGTCAAGATAAAACATTATAATACTCAGGTAAAGTCTGTATGTCTGTATGTGAGTGAGTGCTTAGAATGACCAGTAAGGCTGATTGATCTAAGAGAAGCAAAGAAATTTGAGAGAAAGATCCTCCACTAGATATTGAACCTGAAGATAGCAGTTGGACAATATAGGTTATGCAGGGGCGGATCCAGGGCCGGGCGAGCCGGGCAACCGCCCGGGGTCCGCGCCTAGCGGGACCAGCGGCACGGCCTGGACTTAACAAAACGCAGGTCGGGTCGGTCGATTAGAAGCGCGAGGCCCTTTTAAGCTCAACCAGCCCATAAGCGAGTAAAGAGTAAAAGAGTGATAGAAATCTTTTATATTGAAATTTATCACTCCGAAGTTATTGCATCAGTGTGAAATACTTAGAGAAGCTCGCAGAAATGAGCCGGGCGAGTCAGCAGGGCCCTGCAATTCGGACCTAACCGAAAAAGTGCAGGTCAGTTAGAATCGCGACCCCTTAAACCAGATCCAGAAGCAAGCAAATAGTGAATCAATTTGAAATACTTAAATAAAACCAAAATCAGATATTTTTTGTTATCATTTGTTGACAAATGGTTGTAGACCTCTCCGGGGCCTAAAGTGGCTCGGATTGAATAGAGAATGGAATATTTTTAATCTATAGAGAATTCGAGCCGCAGAGGTCTAAAAAAAGCTGATTCATAAGTGCGGGGCCCCTCCACAACTCAAGTAAACAATTGAAAGATAGGTCGGCCTACGTGCTTCTGTGCTAGAAATAAAGAAATCGGTCATAAATCGAAAACTGTCAGTCAGTAATAAACCAAGGATATTGCCTATAATTACTATTATAGCTATATCTATGGACATTCATACAGTAGCGGATCCAGAAAACGCATTATTTTTTATAAAAAATTCAGTCAATGCGTACTACATATAGGCCTAGTGCCAGCTGATAAAATTTTCAGGCTGTAAATTTAGTACATTAGAAACCACTATACACAAATAAGGTCAGCTTTATAAGTTGGTCAAACACAGCTAACTAGTTAAAAAAACACAATATGAAAAACGCATTTTTAGGGCTAATCATAAAAACATCCTGGGGGACCCCCCGGTACGTAGGGCCCCACCAAAGTCAATTGCCCAGGGCCCCGCAAAGTCTGGATCCGCCACTGAGGTTATGAGGTTGAGAAGATTTAAAGAGCTGAGTGGATGAGGTGCTATGTAACATTTTTTCAAAAATTAAAGTTTTGTGATTGCTGAAGGTGTTAAGTGCATACTTGGTTAAATTGATGACATATAATGTTGTATATCTACGGTTTATGGAAATACTACGCGATGAACAGACTATGTACAGCTTAATTTTAAGGGTTTGTAGAGGATTAAGATGTTAAAACCATTTGACATATTCTTCTTCAGATTTCACTACAACCTAATAGACATCTTTTTAGAGTAATAACAGTTAAATCTAGTAATGAACACCTATCATCATTAATATGCATTGTGTGTTCCTTTTAAAATGTCTCTTATAAAGATCTTTACGAGTATTTGTATTATTAAATTACCATTAATCCATTTATATATGATGCAGTGTGCATTAAAGACTTTGAGAAAGTGATGTAAAGTTAAATTGATGAAAGTGTTTTATGCGTAAGAATAAGTATCGTAAGGTGTTGTAGACAATGGTAGTCGATGCTCGATAAATCTAATAAAAAAGTGACAGTTAAAAGTAAAGTTTTAAGAACTTCTAATTGCAAAATTTTAATAAAGGGATACGTGTTAGTACTTTCATAGCAATTTCCACTAAACTATATGATTGTTACATACCATCTTCATCCACTAAGCTCTTCAATTATTTACGGAAAATGAACGATTAATGGAAATGATTAGAAAAATAATATTAAAATTTATTAAGAAGGCTGATTGCATAGAAACCAATTGAATTGGTCTTTTTAGAAAGCCCAAAAGTAAAAAAATATGTTTCAATAAAAAACAATATTAAAAAATATAATTGTTCAGAGTCAGAGGGCTGTCTTCTTTAACCCTTTATAGGGCAGTACTACGTGGGAAAATATATATTATGTTGTAAAATGTTAAATTTTGCTGTACAGGGACTTGAAAAATGTATTTCTAGTGCCAGAACAGTAAGATATTTCTTTGTTTTGATGTTAAGCCCTGGTAAGTATACTTACCCAGGAACATTCGTTGAAATATAAAACACATAATATTTAGTGGTAAGAATGCTTATTAAATTAACTTGTAGCATTAGTGTCTAAAAAAAAAAATATGTAGAATAACTTATCTTAACTTTATATTAGCATGAATGCTTGCTTTCCCATAAAAAACCTGAATTTTCTAAGCACTGTACAAAAGTAACAACAAAACAAAGTGGTAGTGTACGCTGTAATGAATCCTTACCACATCAGTACAACTCAGGAAGAAAATGTTCGCTGCACGCTAATTTCAAAATGTGGACAGCTTTATTACCTATAAAATACTATAACACCATAAAATGCCAATAAGGTTCAACTGCATAGCTTATTCTTAAATACAATCAACCTTATTGCCAGTGGTAAGTATACTTACCATAGACCTACAAAGGGTTAATATAAAAAGCATAATTTTATTTTTAAAGATAAGCTTGTTTAAAAAAAATTAAAATTTTGACAAGGTTTTTCTGCAATAAATTGGAGTAAAATGCTAACTTATGTTGTTGTCTGTAAAATGTGTTATTAGACCAAAAGAAAATTGTTTTGTACTATAGTGTTCATTTATTTGTTTCACTAGTTTACATTAGTGACTTGAAATAGCTTTTTGCAATATTAAAAATTGAAATTCTTAACTAAAAAGTAAAATTTTCGTTTTCAGGACTATTCACATTCTTTATTGTTGTCACAAACTGCAGTTATCTTCCTTAAAAAGATTTTTGCTTGGAATCTTTATATAACCTCTTCCACTATAAAGTAGAGCTTAAGTTTCAAAAGATCATCCCACTTTCATTTTTTAATTAAAAGGAAGCACTTTATATCCTTAAGGATAACCTTTTCTTAGTAATATTATAATACTAGTGAAGGAAAACCAGACTTAAGAGATTTTTGTAAAAATGGTATCTTTATATTCAGTTAGTCCTAAAATGCACTAAAGAATAACTGATACTCTTCTAAAAATAGCTGATTCAATATTGCGCTAACCACAAACGCCAATGAGCCAGTCTATCATATTTATTCATAGGTAAGTTTCAAAATTAAAATAAAAATCCTTTCCTAAAATACATTTTATACAGTACAATATTTATAATGACTTACAAAAAGCATTAAAATTACAAAATTTAACAAAATAAAATAACTAAGATAAAATTTTCTACATTATAAATTTATCTATAAATATAATTATATTTTAAATTTCTATTTTTATAAATTAAAAATACAATAAAATTTAATTAACAATCTTAAAAATGATAAGCACAGTCCATATACATGATTAATAGAATATATAATATCACAGTATACAATATTTTCATTAAATTTATTTAGCCTATATTTTATTATTATGATACATTTTTTATTTAATTTATAAATAAATAAACAAGTTGTAGATACATTTAAAGTTTATTACTACTTTTAATTTATTTTTATATATAATTACAGTATTTTTTATTAGAGGAGTAATTTACAAAGAAATTTATTGATTGAATATCATTTATATATTCTATTGGTAAATATATAATTATATTCATATAAAATAGGTTATCAAAATATATATTATTTCTTTAAACCGACAGTATTTTTGTAAACAGTAAACACTTACCAATTTTAGCGCTTTTGAGTACAAAATGCACATCTTCAGTAATATTTTTATGTTATTTAAAATTTAAAACATTCTACTTCCACCACGGTAGATAAGGATTGACTTATCGACTTATTGACATAGTCAATCCTTGTCTACCGTGGTGGAAGTAGAATGTTTTAAATTTTTAAATAACATACTTTACATAAACATAATAACATAATTTTTAAAAAACTTACTGAAGATGTGCATTTTATGCACGAAAGCGCTAGAATTGGTAAGAGTTTACTGTTTACCATAATACTCGTGGTTTAAAGAAATAATATGTATTTTGATTATCAATATAATACGGCTGTTAAAAATATCTATATTGGATGTTTAAATAGATAAAATAGGTTATATTATAGCTGTGATAAAACTTTGTGCCTATATATGAGAGAATGCCTTAGAATAATCCGGAAGGCTGGTCTAAGAGAAGCAGAGAAATTTCAGAGAAAGATCCTTCGCTAGATACTGGGCCGGAAAATAGTGGATGAACAATATAAGACACGAGATAGAAAAGAACTGTACAAGGAAACTAAATGATAAGAAAAAGAAGATTAAAATTTTATGAACACCTGTATAGAATGGATGACAACCAGTTGACAAAACAAATTTTTAAGACAACAACTCATAGATGTGACGTGTCGGATAATGGTTTAAATTAGTCAAAAACGATATTGAGAAAACCATAATAAACTGACAAAAATTAATAAAACAAACCAAATTCAGTTACTGACTACGTGACAATTTTGTTACAGCAGTTAATTAAAACGAAGATTGTAAGCAGACAAAAAAGGTAAGGTACCTAGCAATTAATGGTAACAAAAAATAAGAAAGCAGTTACAAAGTTGAACTGAACTCTTAAACATTGCACACCAATACACTACTTTTTGACACAGATTTTCTGCACTAACCGATATCAAAACTAAAAAGATACTTCCAGCAATCTTAAAGAAAACTTGCATTTGAGCCTCTCAACAATCCAACCCAGAAAATCCAAAATTTACAAGAAACAAGGTCAAATGTCTCATTAAATGTGAATAATTTTATTTGAAAGACTTATAACTGAAAATTATTAAATTTTTTTTAAACATTATTAAACTGTTTTTTTTTAAACCTTTACTTAAACCTAATAGCTAATTAACATTATAAATTCAGATATTAAAGTGTCATATGGATAATTTTTATTGGAAAGGGTGCCGCTAAAAAAACCTTATGCATCCACTGGTATAGTTGATATCTATGTAAGGTATTTTTGTTCTTTATCTTAATAAGCATTTTCCTCTGATATAAATGATTTTAAGCATGAAACTTATATTTTAAAAATTACTAGCACTGCATACTAAGGATTTGATTATTCTAAGGACCAAAACACTACTAACAAAAACCTGTACTTTTTATACAACATTTTACTTTATTTTCACCAATAGAATACGCATAAAAAATTAATAATTTTCTTTCTGAATTACTCTATATTATAATAAGTTATATGACAAAAATAATAAAATAATATAATATTATAATAAATAAAAATGTTGATGACGTATACAACTATTTTTACTTACTTATTTTATTACCCCATATAAATTTATATTTTATTACTTTAATTATTATTTATGAACTAATATTAAAAATGAAATATTTTTACTTTTCTTTTACATAATAAAATAGAGAAGGTTAGGTTAGATAAGTTTCTGCAATATAAATACAGTTAACTGATAAGAATGAGTTACATGTGAGTGTCCTATCGTATATCCTTGTGAGACGGATCCAATGCTTTCTTGTGTCGGTTATTTTTGAAAAATATCGTGTCATGATTCATGTAATTTGGTTGATGTACTATACAACCTCTCTGTGTTCCAGAATTTTTAAAATTTTGTTTTGAGCAAATTTGTTAGATTTCTGCGTGATGTTGTGTAAGTGTCATGGCTTGTTTGGTTAACAGGTTAACTCCCAAGACAATTTTTGCAGTTTTGCTTAAAAAACTTATATGGTTCATTTGCTTTTTTTAATTAATTTTCTTTCAAGTCTAGAGTATTGTAAGGCTTAAATTTTTTGGCGCTGTTTTTTAGGTGAGAGACTGTTCAGGCACTCAAGAGTAAACCAAAATCAAATTTACTGTGAAAGACTGATGTGTGTCTCACTGAAATTTTACTTGTGTTAAAATATATTTATTTTATAAATAATTTACTTTGGGCTATTTTTCAATAAATTTACATATTGAAGATGCTTCTCTCTATCAAGCAGTTCGGTGAGTGGTAAACTTGAGTACC
The DNA here is from genome assembly GCA_035578175.1 of Catonia carolina. Lineage (NCBI taxonomy): Eukaryota > Metazoa > Arthropoda > Insecta > Hemiptera > Achilidae > Catonia > Catonia carolina. The sequence continues at coordinate 11,888,906 of JAQMRL010000004.1, forward strand.
AGTTGTCTACATAGAGGCACCAACTAGAGTCAATTTATTTTAAAATGAAAAAATATTGTAATAGGAAAACCAAAAAAAATTAGAGATAAAATCAGTTTTCATTATATAATATTATTACAACATGATTAATAATGCAATAATAAACTATAATAATAGTCAATATTATGTAATAGTAATAATATAAGCTGTCGGGTTTTACCGACTCATTTTTGACTCAATCGGATCAAGTAAATCACGAACCATGACTCTGGGGAAATGTTTTTTTTAACTCATTTCTAACAGCTCAGTTTATTATTCAATGCAAATGAACATCCAATCCATTTCATAAGTCTATTAAAAACATTATTACATGAGAGACGGATCAGTCTCTCAAAAGTGAATTTTACAGATCTGGTGAGCGACATATAAATGTCTCATGGGAGTCAACCTGTTAAGTTGTATGCTCATTCTTTTTTTTTACATCCAACTGTTTTGTAATTAATGCTGAAAAGGATGAGTGATGAAAAAATACCAGACCTGACTGGGAATCAAACCTGGGTAGAAGCCAGTTGTGCAAATCACTACACTAACTGACCGTAAGACAGTATCAAAGCTAATATTAGGGGAAGGGAGCCATATATGGAATAGGGTCTTATTATGGAATACTAATGTTTATCCAGACAGGACGTTGGAAATCCTGATCTTCTCGCACCATTGGTTATACCGACAGAAACAACTACCAGATTCAAACGGACCAAATACAGTGTGTTTTGTCAAGATGATTACAATGAAGATAAAAAAGGTGAAAAGTGGATTAATTGGTTGAGGTGTAATATTTGATATCATGAACAATGCACTAGTACTGAAAGGTTGTATTTTGTCTGTGATTACTGTGAATAAACTGATTGGACTAATACTTTGGTGCTTTGAAAACTATGTACGCAAATTATGTATCTATTCCAAGTATTCCAAATTATAACCCAATGTATTCCATATTAAGATCCTATTTTGTGAATTATTGTAAAAATCATGTCGCTAAAGAAAATTAAAAAAAATTTTGTTTTCGTAAATTTAAGATTTTATATTTTTTAGTTGTGAAATAAACTATTTCTACTATTGATATAAAATTCAAGTATTTTCAAAAAAGTCGTAGAAACCCAGAAAAATCAAAAAATGAAAATGGTATTCCATATTTGGTTCCTCTCCCCTACATTGTTTTCTACTATCTTCAATATGGTATTTTTCGTTTTTTAATTTTATAAAATTTTGCCTGTTATACCATAATGTATTTTTACCAATTTTAGAAACATTGTGGTAAAGTTTCTACATCTTTTATAAAGGGGCTTATTTATGGGGCATTATTAAAATTCACCCACTTCATAACACCTAAGAACGTAAAATCAAAATCTTGCCTACTTAAAATAAAATACCTGAAGCCCCTCCAATGTAGTTATAATCTGACATAATACAGGGTCTGTCTCAAAAGTTCTGGTAATGAATTTCCACAACCGACAGAAAAAGTGCAGGTGGGGGGGGGGGTTTCTTAGTTAGAGAATGACAGTCTGTAATTGCCTGCAGGCATTGATTAAGCAAAGATCATGCATTGTGGTGAGTGTGTCACGACCCTTGTTGAAAAAAACGGTACAAAATTTGTTACACAATTAAATGTTGCATTAAACTAGGTAAAAATGGCATGGATATGCTAAAAATGCTTAGGTAAGCCTTCGGTGAGGACGCTATGTCACAGAACCAAAGTTTTGAATGATGCAAGGGGTTTTGGGAGACCATCGACAACAATGAGCACTTGGGACACCTGTAAATGACAAAAACTGATGACACAATCCAAAAAGTGCAACAAATTTTTGACAGTGGTCAACAAATGAGTGTATGGATGTTACCTGAAAAAAGTGGTGTATCTTAATCAGTTATTTACTGCAATTTAACCGTGGATTTTGACATGAGGAAGGTCTGCATCAAGATAGTGCCAAAATTTCTCACTGACGACTTGAATGAACAGCGCTTAAGAAGTGCTGTTAAAGTGCCAGGAATCGCTCGAACACTACAAAACCAAGCCTGAAATCCTTTTATTGTTTCAGTTAACTTCTTTTGGTTTCTCAAATTAAAAAGAACTCTGAAAGGACATCACCGCGGGATGCTGAAGAGGGTAAAATAAGCTACGATGGCCTAGCAAGTGCATCAAGCCCTTCAATACTTTGTATTGATTTTAAATTTATGTTTAATAAATGATAAAGAAAACCATTACTGGAACTTTTGGAAGACAGAACCTGTAATTTAGACTGGACAATCTGTAATCATCTACCTTAAGTTTTTTAATATTAGTTCCTCAAGATATTTTACACACTTTTAAAACAAGTAACTAAATCCAGGCTGCTACAGACTCACAAACTTACAAAACCACAAATTTGTATTATTTTTTTAAATAAAAGAATTTACAACAGAGACTTAATGATAATTGTGCTGTAAAGTTGTTCAGCCAACCATAACAATGTTGAGCCAACCATAACAACTTGACCGCACTTTATTAGTCTTAATTGGACATAACTTAAAGAACATGAAGACATCAGTTACTCTTTTACATACCAAAACACTCTTATCAGTTAACTTACAAAGAAAATGTTTCTGTTACTAAACCAAGCAAAGTTTTTAATCATTATCAGAATTGTTTGGTTTTAATATTTTGGTGATAGAAAAAGATACTAATATAACAACAGTGTTTACTTGGAAATTATCAATGTTATAGCAGCTGTCATAGAATAATTGCACCATGACTGTACATACAATAAGTTCTTAATTATACCCACTAAATACTTGGCTTGGTTTAATTCCAAAACACTGTGCGTTACATCTGTATTTTATTTTACTACATCAAATGATTTTTTTTAAATTCATTGGAAGAATCATTTATGATAAAATTGTTTGACTTAAATAAACAAAATTTAAACAATGTTTATTAGATTCTTTTTAGTTATCCTCCAACAAAATGTAGATTAAGTTAGGTTAGTTTGTAGTTCACAATATTATTTTGTTTTTTCCAGTTATTTTCTCTTAGTTATCTCTATTAAATTGAGTTATTGTAATTTTGGATTGTAGTTTTTTTTAAATAATTGTATAACGTTTAACATTAATCGCATAACACTTAGTTTACCTTATTTTGTTTAGTTATTTAGATTGATTAGTCTTTTAGAACATATTTTTTTTATCTGTTTAAAAATTGAATAATTTGTTGTCATGGATTTAAGCCCTTGCCTAGTTTTAAATGTGTGTTGTACTGTCTATTAAATAAAACAAGAGAACACAGCTACCATAGTACCTACATGGCTTTTACCCGTAGTTGGACACGTCAATTTCCTTCATCTTATACATTATGAATTGTTGTAAATGTGTTGTAGCTTTTGGGGGGTTCATATTGTAAAAAATAAGGAAATAAATAAAGTTTTATCATTATTATTTCAGAAGGTTCTGATCAAAACTATTCTGGGCAGTCACTGCATCGTCTTGGTACATAACGAACAACATTGTTATACAGAGATTTACAAATTTTTACAGTTCAACAAGAAACCAACAAATACAGTAAAAAATACCAAAAAAAAATACTAGGGTCTTTTCTGTTTTTCCCCCTCACGGCATAATTTTTCACATTTTGTGTATATTTCGTATGCCACCTTACAGAATTTTTAACGATAAAAATAAGGAAAATATTTAAAAAAATCCTACACCAATATTCTTCAAGTTAAGGTTAAATATAGGTAGGGTAAATAGATAGGTTGTTTTTTTCTCAATATTGTTACCGTGTGTATTAATGAAATATAAACTCATTGAATACTTGCATCACTTCATGGCGAAGTGGAGTGATGTTATTAAAGTGTCCGAAGAGGAGTTATTAAAAAACTCTGGAGAAGACTTACGGAAAAATTTCCAAATGAGTGCGCACACACTATTAACGCCTACGCTAGATAAAGAACATTTATTACGATCAGGCGTTTTAATGAGAACAAATTAAACGATAGAAACCGCATGAATAAAGCTAAGAAATGGATACGTTCCAAAAAATAAAATATTTGTTAGCGTTAATTCGCATTTCTTATGTAAGATTTTTAATTCTATTTATATATTTTGCTTACAATCTCTTTGTAGATCATAATTCATCTTTAGAATAAGACTAAGTATTTTACGCAACCCAAAATGTTTTTGTCACATACGTAGGTATTGTTTTTAGAATGTCATAATATTTACACATTACTGCTATCTATTGTTTTATAAATAATGTTACGGATAATTGCTATTAATAACAAAGTATAGACATTTATTCTTAATTCATCAGGCTTATTTTAAGATGAGTAGCCGAGAAACTATTGTGTAAACACAGTACCGATGAATAGTAAAGGATCTCTATTCAACGCCCTTGTGTAGAAGCCGCAGAGCTGTTCCGTGGTAGTGTCTAAACTGTGACGTCACGGCCGAACAGCTGTTGGTACAACTTTTCGCGCGCCATGAGATAACCCTTCCCTATTCAACGACCCTGGGTACGAGTAGTGTAATTACGATTTACGGTAGGGGTCGGCTCAACCGCTGTTTATGAAAATTTTGAATTTAAAGATGAACCGAGTTTAAGTGAAAGCATTTCATTCTTTTAAGTGACCATGGAAAAGTTTTGCTAGAGAGTATTAGAGTGACATAACTGTTAATTTGTATCGTATTGTCGGAGTGAAAATTTGTGACTGAACGGTCGGGAATACGAAGATGCGGAGGATGGACGAGCCGATGACCGAATGATTATGTAGGTAAGTAAGTAGTTTTAATTTGATTATTTTTGACACCCAGTAGATTGGTTATTGTATATTTTTTGGTTATTGATAAAAAGCAAACAATTACAGGTGCAGGAGTTAAGAGGTTATTGGTTTTATCCTGGGTTAATATTAAGTGGAAGGTAAATATGCATGTTAGTATTTTTAAGAAGTCAATCATGCAGTGGTCTTCTGAAAATGGTGGGAAAAGCGCCAAATGCAATAAATTAGGCTGACCTCCATCTGAGGTTTGAAGCATATTTGCAGGCAGCCCTTTTCGGAATATGCACGATTGACATATACTTTTAAGTTGTAGTATGTTAAGTTTTAATGTAAGAGAAACAGATAGTGTAGTAGTTACTATGGTTGAAGTATCTAAGGATCCTGGGAAGGTTAAATTTATGTTGATCTATTTGAAGAAATTGGAAACTGAAATTTTAGCGGTTTATTTTAAATGGTTTTATTTATATATTTTAAATAAGGTATATTTTAAATGGTTGAGCTAATGAATAAATATTTAGAATTATAAGGGATTTATGTTAAGCGACCTGGAGACAAACCCGTGGAGGGCTAGAATAATTTGCCAAGGGTTTTGCAGGTTGTTCTGTTGTATTGATGGTTGTAACCATCCTGGAGGTGCGTTTTCACTGTGTGATATTTAGGTATTCAGTAGTTGAGTTAGTTCTGTTTGGAATTGAAATACTTTGTTAATTAATTATTGTATTCAGTGGATAAAAATTATATGATTGATGGAGTCATGAGGCAGAGTTTGGGAAATTGTTATACTGTTGTTTATCGTTGTGATTACATGAGTTTATTCAGCGTTTAGATTGTTAATTGTTAGAAAGCTGCTGAGTTATGTGTCAATATGAAAATATCCAAGATTTACAGAGCTTTTGTTTAGTATTGCGGAGATTATGGTATTTTTGGCTGTGTGTTAGCCGATAGTTTTTGATCTGAACTTTTCTATGTTGAGGGGTGTCGGAGCTGCGGTGCTGGCATACAGAGAAGTGGCGGTGTCAGGGGGGTTGTTCTCTTTGAGGCGTGTTGGGCTTCGGAGGAGGGAATTCGAGAAGACATCGAGGTGACTTCATGTGGGTCGATTGGAGACTGCTGTCACCAAGGGACACGAGAGAGAAAATATTTATTTGACTGTTTTCCGTTTGTGGAGCAGATTATGAGATAGCTATTTAATTTAGTGAATGGCTGTGGGATATCCATGTGATTTAAATTTAGACTTGCTAATTTGTGGTGGCTGGAGCTTTTGTTTAAATTCTGTGACTGGTCCTTGACGGTTAGAGTCAGCCAGCCCTTGGGAAGGCTGAGGCTGAATTCAAGTGTTGTTGTTATATGTAGAGTTCGTTTTTGAGATCCTGGTTGTTGGTAAATCAGGAGATCTTTGTGGTGTAGTGTGTCATTGGTGGGCCACTGGGTTCTGTCGAGAACAGTCAAGGTCAGTGCTTTGGTTGTACTGGTTCCTGAGGGAAGCTGTTCTGATTGGATCAACAGGTGGACGGGGTAGGTTGAAGTTTTATGTCATAATTGAAAAAAAAACCCATTGGAGGGTTTTCTTCAATCATGACAAAAACAAAAACTCATTTGTACATATTCTACTTTTTTGTAAATTTTGTTGTTTTTATTAAAAAAGAAATTATTTATTATTGTTTCGATTGTTTCGAAATAGAAATCTGTAGAAAAAGCAATTGATGAGTTGAGTGATTTCCAAGCAAGTTTTTCTATGTTTGGGAAAACTGAAGAAAATCTCTGATACAACAAAAAAATATGGAAGGAGTGAAAATATCAGAAGGTTGATTTCAATCAGAATAAACAAGAGTTGTATCCGGTTAGATAGAATGCATAATGAAGCTATACTTACCGAGTTAGATGTTTAGTCACTGTGTGAAATATTAAGAATATATAAGAGAAATTGGTTCAACCATTTACTTCACATGCCAGCACACAGACGTCCTCTACAAGCATAGAAATAAAAACCTAAAGGGAAGCGTGGCTTGAGAAAGTCCAAAAAGAGATGGATGCTGTAACAGGCCTCAGCCTAATCCTTGACAGATTATGATGATAAAAAAGAGTGAAAAGTGAATTTGTTTTCTAATTGTGTGATCACGATTTCATCTTCATGTACAAATAAAAAAATTAAAGTAACAAAAACAAATTGATTTATAACAAATTTAACATAGTTTTATTATTAAGTTTATTAGTTTTATCTTTATTTATCTTATACTCCGTTTTTTGTTCTCCTGGATGTAGTTAAAAAAATTAATTAAAAAATCTACATTTGGTTGAAGGATTATGCAAAAAAATATTTTTAATATACATAAAAATGTTAATAAATAATTTATTAAAAAAAGCGTTGAAATAAAGAAAGATATATATATTAGAGAAACGGCAAGGTCTACGACTAGAATAAAATTAATACAGTATTCATTAAAAATGTCTATAAATAAATAACATAATTTTTTTCCGTGTTTAATCAGTGGATAATAATTCTGATCAGATATAATGTTATAGGATTAATTGTTTAAATTAGTTGAATTTAAAGGTAGATACAGGAAGTAAAAGAGAAGAAATAATTTTTTAAATTTTTTTGCGTAGATACTCAAGGAAGTGAAGTTTTCTTAAATATATCACTTACTCCAGAATCTTAATTATATTTTATAGCAAAAATTTATCTTGAAGAAGTAACTGAGGTGAAAATATCGATTTCTGCAGTCAAAATTATTTTTAAAAAATGTTGAGCAAAAGTTTTTGCTCAAATACACCTGTGTTTCATTTACAGTTTCTTCCCGTTTTGAGTTTTTCCAATACTACTTTTTTTATTAGTTTGTTTAAAATCACTTGAACAGTTTGGTGTTAGTGATGACAGTGGGTTATGTAACGTTTTGAGCATTAGAAAAAAATTATTACTTAATATTATTCCCAGTCATGGTAATTAATTTACACACCTATTTTTTTAATGTAAAATTTTCTCCCTTTATGACATTTTCCATTAGTGTTTTTTTATTTAGTTTATTTAAAGCCGCATTGACAGCTCAGTTTTTAGCAATCACAGTGGGTTATGTATTAGAATACAAACAATAACATATCACAAATAGTTATTTTATTACAAAACATGAATTCAGTTTGACCGACAAGTCTAAAAAACAATAATAATAATAATAATAATAATAATAATAATAAATGTTTCTCTAAAGTAACAAAATATTTACCAAAATACTACTGAAATATATTGAAAAATGTACACACAAAGTGGTAAATTCAGAAATTTTAAATTTTATACAATAAAACCCCACTTAGGCCTAATTGAAATATAGGTAGCAGGCCTGATTCCAGATAAGCAAAATCCCGGATAACACGCTAAGATATATTTTTAGGGTTTAAAAAGAGTTAAAACAAATATACAGTATTTCTTAAATACAATCATTTCAAAAGAATAAAATTTAATACTGTACAGTAATTAATATTTACTGTATCTGATTTCAATTATTTACAGTCTTTAAAAAAGTCTGAGGTTTCTGATGAAACCGTTGTCGTGTTGTGATATCAGAACATCATTATTAGAAGTACATGTTGGAAGTATTGGGGCTGAATTTCAGGAAATGTATGGTCATTTTTCTATGGTATACAGAAGTAGATATTTTCATTACAACATGTGCAACATGTGATGTGTGCAACGTACCCGTTAGTAAATGAATTCCCAGAATAATGAAACCTTATATTCATAATTTATTTTATTTTTCAAGTGATCTGTATCTTAACATACGCTTAATATTTAAGTGTTGTACTGTATGTATAGACAGTGTTGTTGTTTAGGTCAACAGCCGAAAGGCTGGTTTGAACCTCTAGAGGTTTTACTAAGTAAAACGAGGAGTGAGGTGGTTTACCATTGCCTTCCTCACTGAATAGAAAAGTATGCTTATCAGCATGCCGGGCCCTCTGAAAAGCACATATTTTCCACTCTGTAAATGACACCTTCACTTCATTCACCACAGGGTCTGGCTGTACAATGAAATACATTACTTTCAGAGGAGATAACTCTGATTAGTATCTTTTACACCTCTACCTCTTCTGTTCTTAAATGATTCAGTCATTTAATTGGCTGACCGTGTGATAAGAAACAGAACTATTTATTTTAGCCCTGCAACTAACAGATTGAGTGTAAATAATTTGACACTCCACCTGTCTGTTATGGGCAGGTATAGACAGTATTGAGATTAATTATTCATCAAATTAAAAAAAACATTTTTCTGATCTGTTTCCGTTAAGCTACAGTTGAGCAAGGTTTGGATAAGTGGGACTTCACTGTACTTATATTTAAAAACTGTCACAATTTTTAATATGGACTTTCACACTGTATATTGGTGCTAAAACCTAAAAACTAATTTTTAGTCTACATTTTTGAGCATCAGTTGATCCTAGAGTTTGTAATTTAATAAAAGATTTTTTTTTAATCCCTAATGTGTGTATATTGCAATTTGTTCAATTCAGAACAATAAGCAACCCCATGACTCAATGAGATGAAGATGATGTGTATAACATGTAAATGAGATGTACTGTTGTACAGACTCAGGTCGACCATTCCTGAGAGAGTTTGGTTAAGTGAACCCCAACCATCAAAGTACACTGGTAACCACAGTCTATTATTCAAACAGTATAAAAGTTTATTTTTGTAACCTTTACTAGGATTTGAACCAGGAACCTTCGTTCCCAAAAATCAGCTGACTTTGACAACGACTCTATCATTAGATCAACTCGGTGGGTTTTTATGAAAGTAGATGCAATTTAAAATATTAGAAATTATGATTATATGAAACTATAAATTAACAAAACAAAGTAAATTATGCAGATGGTTACGTTAAACATGAAAAACTCAATATATCGTTGTACAAAAAAAATTATCACAAAACCTATTCTTTTCGTAAGGGTATAAATTAATAATTTTCTGCAAAATACAAATAATATTCATATTTTATATTAATACTCAGTGAAAAACAACTAAATTTTCACCTCAGTTCTCCCTGTATTAAAAAATTAATTTATATGATTTTAAGAAAATTTGGATTTTGTTTTTATAGTATAATCTTAGACTACCCTTAATTTTATAGATCAATAAGAAAAAATTTATGATCACCTCAGTCCTCCCTGAATTAAAAAATTACTCTATAAGATCAGTGAGAAAATTTGGGTTTCGTTTATATAATCTTAAAGTAAACTACCCTTAATTTTATAGATCAATGAGAAAAAACATTTTTGATGAAAGGGTAAATAAATTTACGGTAAAATCATATGCTTTTTAAGAAATTCTTGTAAAATAACTAAATCTTTATCGTCTAAAGTAGATGAAAATGATTCTTTCATTGATTGCATATCAGGAATTTTAACTTTTCTAGATGAATATTCTTCCGAATCTCTATCGATATCTCTTCTTGTATTTTCCAAAGAAGATCTGACATCTGATTTACGCATTATTAACGGTGGATCAGTAGTTTGAATATTTTTAGATTTAATATCTTTAATCGTTTGATTATTATTATTATTTGTAATATTTTCGTTAGTTTTATTTAATAGATTATTACAATCGTTAACAGAGATATATTCTGGATTTGTCGTTTTCATACTTTCTGTTGTAGTTTCTTTTTGAAAATCCATTAATTTTTCATTTAATTTTGTATTAGGTGTTGTTAATTCTGTAAATATTGTTATCCATTCATCGTCAGATAAAGTAGATAATATTTTTTCTGTCGTTAATTCATCCGTATTTTCTAAATCATTTGATATTGTCGTTAATTCGTTATCATCTTCACATGGATCATCTTGTATATTATCTGTAGTTGTATCGATAAATGTAACGCTTGTCTGTTGTAAATTATTTGAAGTTAACGATTCAGTTGGTAAATCATTACAGTCGTCATCTTCATCGTTAATATTGACATTTGTTAACGTTGATGGTTTAACAATATTAATATTAATTTTCGATTCATCACCTGTTAATTTTTCAATTTTATTTTTATTAACTTCCGTGTTAATTTTAACGGGATCAAATGTTTCAACATCAGATGATGTAGTAAATATATTTTTACGAGTCGAAGATATATTGTCTTCAATTTCATTCAATGATTCAGTTGATGTTGACATTAACGATTCAGTTGATTCTTCATTTGTTTGTTCATTTATGGGTCGTTTTTTATTGTTAATATTAACGACCCCAATATTAATATTACTTGCTGATAATACTGAATTGATTTTAACATCTGTTGAATTACGTTTTAACGAATCAATTGGTGCCACTGAAGTTGATGTGGTAGTTTTAGTTATCTCATTATTATTTTTTGTACTTGTTACCGGTTTGATTTTTTCGTTAATTAAATATTCGGCTAACATTTTTAAATCTGCTGGTGTTAATAAAATATGTTGAACATTATTCGTTGATGAATTTGATTTGTTTTTATTCTGTACCGTTACTTTAATTGCTGGTTTTGTACTTAATTTGAAAATTGCTTCACGATTTATGGTTGATTTATCATCGCCTTCTTTATCGTTATCAGTTTTTATGTTAAATAAATCTAATTGAATTGTGCTTCCTTCGTTGCCTTTCAATGCGTCCATATTTTGTTTTCTTATTTTTATAAATGGTAAGTCATCGTTTATATTTAGTATTGGAGGCGAATCGGTTGGTACTTCATTTTCTTTTGTTTCTGAATTAATTGTTGTACGTTCCACATTTGATTTAATTTTTAAACTATTTTCTGTAACAAAATCAGTTGGTTGTATTGTTGTTAATAATGATTCTGTTGCAATATTTTCAAATTTTTCGTTCTTCTTTGTTGTTCTTTCATTTAATATATCATTTTTATTACTTTTCTTATTTTTAACACTAATGATTTCTTCTTTATGATCTGTTTCTGTTGTCTCATCAGAACTGCTGGATGTACTGCTGGTACTTTCTGAATCATCATCATCATCAGCAGTTTTAGTTGTTTCTTTATCACCTGTCGAAACTGTAGTTTTAGAATTATTTGAATCTTCTGAAGTGCTTGAACTACTTGATTCAGAATTACTTGAACTATCAGAAGATTGAGAAGTATTATCACTTTCTGTTTTTGATCTGCTAGAACTACTGCTAGAATCTGAACTATCTTCACTTTTGGTTTTAGATTCATTTGAATTACTGGAACTATCACTTGAATCAGAACTGTCTTTATCCCTTGATTTTGAATCACTTGAACTGCTAGAACTACTACTGGAATCGGAATCTTTTTCCTTTGTTTTTGAATCGCTTGATTCTGAACTACTGGAACTAGAATCTGAATCTTTTTCCTTTGTCTTTGAATCGCTTGATTCTGAACTACTGGAACTGGAATCTGAGTCATTTTCCTTTGTTTTTGAGTCGCTTGAACTACTATCTGAATCTGAATCTTTCTCTTTTGTCTTTGAATCACTTGATTCCGAGCTACTGGAACTGGAAACTTTTTCTTTTGTTTTTGAATCACTTGATTCTGAACTACTGGAACTGGAATCTGAGTCTTTTTCTTTTGTTTTTGAGTCACTTGAACTGCTTGAACTACTATCAGAATCTGAATCTTTCTCTTTTGTCTTTGAATCACTTGATTCTGAACTGCTAGAACTACTACTTGAATCCGAAGAGTTTTTGTCTTTAGATTTGGAATTACTTGAACTGCTAGAATCCTTTTCTTTAGTCTTTGAATTACTTGATTCAGAACTGCTAGAACTACTACTTGAATCAGAATCTTTTTCTTTTGTTTTTGAGTCACTTGAACTATTAGAACTACTACTGGAACTCGAATCTTTTTCTTTTGACTTTAAATCACTTGATTCAGAACTACTGGAACTATCACTTGAATCAGAATCGGCTTTATCTTTGGATTGTGATTCATTTGTTTCTGAACTGCTACTGCTAGAACTACTATCAGAGGCTGGTGTAGTATTTTCTTTATTGTCATCCCCATTCGTATCTGTACTTGATTTTTTATTATCTTTTGAACGTTTCTCAGAGTCCACATCTTCTTTGTCAGATTCTTTTTTACCTTTACCCTTATGATTATCAAATTTATTATCATCATCATCATCATCATCGTCATCTTTCTCTTCAGAACTGCTTGAATCTTTATCATCAGTTTCGCCATTTTTATCTTTTTCTTCATCATTTTCATCATCAACATCATCATCATCTCCATCTTCATCATTCTTATGAATTATTTTTTTATCTTTACCAACTGATACATGATTCTTTGTTTTAACTTTATTATCATTTGAATTTGTTACGTCAGATTGTTTCTTGTTATTAGATGGGTCTTTGGATGTTTCTTTTTTATTATTTTTTGTATCGCAATTTCTTGTTTTTCCTTGAGATTCTTGTTTATTTGTTATATCTTCATCTTCTTCGCTACTGCTACTACTACTAGAATCTTCATCATCGTCATTATCATTTAACGCTAAAATATCTTTATTTATATTTTTTATTTTATTTTCATTGTTTTGTTTAAATTTATTTTCTTGATAATAATTCAATTTATTATTATTATTATTATTATTATTATTATTATGACCATTAGAACTTTCCTTAATTAAAGAATCTGACTTGAATGATTCTACATCTTTTGTAGGTATTAAAACAGACGCGATTGTCCCAAATTTTGTTTCCGTTACATCTTTACTATTTTTCATTTCAAATTTTTCATTATTATTATCTTCTTCTTCTTCATTTAAATATTTTTCGGTTGAGCTTTTTAATTTTTTCGTATTTTCTAACGACGAAGTAGTTGTATACCATTGTTTACCATTATTATCACTAGTCGTTAAAACTAATTTATCGTTAATTTTAAACGGTTGGATTGTATCTTTTTCAATTTTTTTCAATAATTCTTTTATTCTCATTTCTTCAAAATTTAATAACGGTATTTTCGTTGTATCTATATTAACATCATTATTTTTATTACGTAATTTTGTAATTAATGACTCTGTCGTAGTCGTAAATTCTATATTTTCTTTAGTATCGCTTACAGTGTTTTGTTCAATATCGTCAATCTCTGTCGTAGACGTTAACAAATCATTTATTGATGATATATCGGTTGTCGTAAATAATTTATCAGTTTGATCAGTCATTAATGTAGTTTTTATTTCCAATTTTTCATTCTTATTTATATTTTCTGTAAATATTTCATTATTAGAATAATTATTCTCATCTGCTATCATAGTTGTTGTTTTATAATCATTATTATTGGTTGTAATTTCTTCGGTAACATCGTTAATTGTATTTGTATTATCAATTAATGTTGTAATTTTTTGTTGATTTTCATCGTTATTTTCAACGTAATCCTCTTTCTTCGTTAAATCCGGTAAACGTATTGTACTTAATAAGTTTGTATTATCTTCAGCAACTATATTGTATAATGTTGATACATCATTCAATACATCTCCTGACGTAAAATCTAATAGCGTTGATTCATTTTCAATATTTGTAAATCCATTGTTAATATTAATTGTTGTTGTATCGGGTGGAATTGTTGACGTCGTAATTCCTGTAATGTCTGTGTTATCGGTTTTATCAAATTCATTAATTTTTGTAATCGGTTGTATAGTCGTTCGTAATTGGTTATCAGTTGTTAATTTTTCTGATACCGTTTTCGTAAATTCTACAGTATTTTCATGACTGTTTACGGTCGTTAGTGATTCTATTTCGTGATTATTTTTGTTATTATTTTTCTGTAAAGTTACATGCATCGGTTGTTCGGTAGATTGGTAATTTGGACTTGTATTCAATACCGGTATATCTTGTTCATCTTTTTGTACCGATTGTGTTAATAACCATGGTTGCATTTCTCTTTTAAAACTTGTATTCGAACTTCTTGATATTTTAACAGAATTTCCTATTTTTTCTTTTTGATTACCATTCGTCGAATCTGTTAACATAGAAACAAATTATAATTAATTAAAATAATAGTATAAAAATGAAGAGTTAGAAAAAGCAGGAAGATGAATTGAAACGGGAATAATGGGTCCAATAATAATTAAAACTTTAAATAAAGATGAAAAATATTGGACAAGGAATCCCCCTAAAAGAGATTTATTAATAAATTCAGTCTAATTTTCAGTTGCTTTATGATCTAACAGTTTCCTCCATGACCTAACCAGTGTAAAGGTTTTCTTTTATCCCTGCTTGGGATACTCTATGGCGTTTTCTAGTTACAGGCGGGATAGCAGTGGTGGGGAGAAGTGTGACTGGTGACGTCAGAGGTCCAGTTTATAATTCATTACATTACATTGTAATAGGCTATACGTACATAATACTGCATATTATTATGAATCCTCACTTACTATCTGTGTTTTGTGTGTGTGTTTGTTTTGAATACGAATTATAAATATGATTACTATAAATTTATTTATTTAGATCTAAATACGTAATTACAGTTTATAGAATAAAATGTTTCTTCTCTTACCTTACCTATTTTAAATTTGTTAATTCATTTTAAAGTTGTTAATTTTCTTGCACATGATTTATTTCTTTAAGCCGCCACCTTTCCAGGATGGCGGCATAACCCTGTCTTAGGGTGGCGTCATTACCCCGACTTGACAACATGGCAAACATAGGTAACCCACACGGAATAGGAAACAGAACAAACAGATCTAATGACGTTAACATGTGGCTAAATAAAATACACTATACATATATAATGCTCCTACAAGTCTATTATCAACACAATTTTTACATATCTCAATAGTTTGAAAGCAAAAAATTAGATGAAATTTTCAATAAAAACTAAAATAATTGTTCTACACACTAACTTAGTTCTTACTCAACTGTGAACGCAACAGATAGTGCTTATGGCGTCTGCTAAATTCCAGCACCTATTCCGGGAATATCCGACTCAAGGCTTGAGTAATACATGGGGTGGCAGAATAACCCAGGATGGCGCGATTCCCCCTGTCTCCCCTACTAAAATATGCGAATAAGACAGTGTGTAGACAGCGCCACGTCAGTAATTAAGACTGCTGATGTCATTACCCCCACTCAGTACTCCCACCTGTAACTAGAGAACGCCATGGATACTCACATCACCACATCTAACATGACCACCTTATTTAAAGACAATTTCACTCTCGCCCATTCCTGCAATGGTTCTAATCTATTCTGCTTTGAATAGACAAGGTGCACACAAACAACATTCCAGCTGAAACTTTCACTTTTCCATCCTTAATTTTTTTGCTAACCAAAATTGAAAAATTATTTTAGAGTACATCCGGACATGGGAGGGGTCCATTTATATCACTGATCTGGATGTGACAGGTTGTACTGTAACAGGAATTTTTAGAAAATTCTAAGTGAAAATTACAGTAAATGGTGAACAATTAAGTTTTTTTGTCATCAGTCTCTCGACTGATTTAATGCAGTTCTCAAAGCTGTTCTATGTTGCGCAAATCGTTTCATATCTACATACCTGCAACACTCTACATCTTTTGTAATTTGCTTTAAATATTCTAACCTTTGCCTCCACCTACAATTCAATCTCTCAATATTACCCTCTATTATTGATAGACCTATACCTGGATGTCTTAAGGTATGCTCCACTAGCCTATCCCTTCTTTTGGTAAGATGTTTCCATATACTTCTTCTTTCATCCAATCGCCTAAGAACCTCTGAATTACTTATTTTGTCCACACACCTAATCGTTAACCCTTTGGAAACGGACTGTTACTCATTAAACAGAAGAGTTGCAAAATTCAAAACGCGCTCACAAAACAACTGTCTTATCTAACATCACTACTGTTGAAAAATTCTGAAAATATTACAGTTGATTCATATAATACGTACGCGCCTTTTGAATACAATTACAACAAAATCGCTTGATAATTCTTTGCGTTCAGGCGAGTGAAATTTTCAACCGCGAAAATTTTTGTTTACTTTATATTTTTTACTATAACGAGCTTAAATTTTAGTTTAGCAAAAACTTTATGAAACATGATTTGTAGACAAGAGTTACTGGAATAGATGTTATTTTTTATTTAAATTTCCGTAAATATTTGATGAAGTTACAAATTGTTCAACATGAGTCCATTTTCACATCACAGGGAAGCATGAAGGGATGGTATTTTACATTCTTTACGGTGATGTCACAGAGCCACTATTATATTTAGATTACAGCTGTGAGCAAAGCAATGTAGAAAATTCTTTTCCCTACAACCACGTGTTTTGAAAATTTTGTAGGTGCGGTTAGAAGGAAGCCGTTACACGCCCTTTGCAACCTGGCCAAGTATCGAATTTTTTGCCTCTGGTAAACCTGTGTGATGCTAAACCCCCTCCTGAAAAGTAAAATAAACTCGTCTTCCCTTTTCAAAGGCAAATGTCATAACAGAATCGTCATAGCTTCAACACAAACTAAAGAACATGCATGTACATTAACTTACACACGAGCTACATAGATTTCCATTCAAAACAAACAATTCCCAAACCATCATTGCTACCTACAGACTATAGAGGAAATAAAAATTTTCCCTGTTATTATATTCTCTTTCTGTAAATACTATTAGATGCGTTAAAGAATTCCCTACTAGAAAAGAACAATATTACCGGTTTCCGACTTATACTGACCTTGCAGAAGTTCGTTTTAGCGCCCCAACCACAATCCATTCGGCATCATCTAAAATTAGATTACCAGTGTGAACTGGGTTAACATTTTTCTTATAATACCGCATTTTAAAAGCTTCTATCCTCTTCCTTTCTACAGCCCCTAACGCCCACATTTCACACCCATATAATGCTACACTCCAAAAATAGTGTTTTAAGAATTTTTTCCTAATCAATGTTTGTAGTCAGTAAATTAAATTAAGTAACAAAATAACTTACCAAGAGGAGGACAATGATCATATTTTGGGCAACATTGTCCGTGTACATAATTAGCTTCACAATCGTTTCTCTGGTAACATGTAATTGAGGTACACATCACTTCACCTCCTTTACAATAACAAACTTGACATGGTTGGTCAGGTATTTTAATCCTTTCTCCATTATTAAAGGTTTTTCCATTATATTCACATTCTGAAAAAAATACAAAATACATTAAATTTGTTTAAATTAATTTTGTTAAAAATTAAATTTAAAAACATACAAAATTGTAACTTTCTATTTTATGTAATGAATTTCACATTTTTAAGTTTTTTTTTTAATAAAAATTTTCAAGCTTCAAATGATAGTTTGTGTACTCTTATGATGTTGGATCCACCTAAACACATGTAGCCGGCCGCATTGACGCAGTTGGTAACGTGCTCGCCTCTCATCATGCGGTCTTGGGTTCGAATCCCATTCAGGCACGGCATCTTTTCATACGTTACAGACATTCATCTTTCACCGTCTGCATTAGCAGTAATTGCAGAACAGTCGGATGTTAAACAAAAAAAAAACAAAAAAAAAATAAAAAATAAACACATGTACGTAGCAGATAGTACGGATCAAGGCAGCTGAAAAAGATAGTGAACTATTTATAATGTAACGGGTGAGGCAGTGATTCGGGCGATTTGGGAACACTGCATACAGTCTCCTGTAGTGAGGCTAGGAGAATGAGACTACCGCCATCTTGAAGCATCTGTTTTACCATTTTGTTCCAATGGAGTCTTTCCTGTAGTGTGGCTAGGAGAACGAGACTACCACCATCTTGAAGCATCTGTTTTACCATTTAGTTCCAATGGAGTCTTTCCTGTAGTGTGGCTAGGAGAACGAGACTACCACCATCTTGAAGCATCTGTTTTACCATTTAGTTCCAATGGAGTCTTTCCTGTAGTGTGGCTAGGAGAACGAGACTACCACCATCTTGAAGCATCTGTTTTACCATTTAGTTCCAATGGAGTCGTGGAGCGGTGCACAACGAGCATACGCTGTTAAAGCGTATTATAAAAATAATGATAGTTACGTGTTCGTGCAGCGCGCATTTCATAATTATTTCAATATTTCGCGTAATGATCCGATACCTTCAGCCCATTCAATAAAAATATGGGTTAAAAACTTCGAAGAAACAGGCTCAACACTGAAGACACGAACTGGAAGCGTAAAAAGTGTCCGTACACCAGAAAACATTGACAAGGTGCAGGCGGCTGTGTTAAGAAGTCCTACGCGTTCAGCTCGACGGCTTGCAATATCACTCGCCATTCCTAATCGCACTGTGAGGAAGATTTTACACAAATATCTACAGTTCCATCCGTTTAAAATTCAGTTAGTGCACGCTTTGAATAATCTTGATCACGCATCCCGACTTGCTTTTTGTAATCGATTATTGGACATGATGAATGACGACGCAGATCTTCTCAACAATCTTTGGATGAGTGATGAAGCTCACTTCCATCTTTCAGGCTTTGTAAATAAGCAGAATTTTAGATATTGGTCACGCGAAAATCCACAAAAATACACGAGAAGTCGCTTCACAGTATTAAAGTGACAGTTTGGTGTGCAATATCAACACAGGCTATTGTAGGACCATATTATTTTGAGGATGACAATGAACGTGCAGTTGTAGTGAATACACAGCGCTATGTTAACATGTTGGAGAACTATTTTCAACCGGAATGTTAATTAATGTTTTGCGACGCTTGTTTCCCAATCGCGTCATTTCTAAGAACGGAGACATTTCATGGCCAGCCAGATCACCAGATCTCTCTGCATGTGATTACTTTCTATGGGGAAACTTAAAATCACGTGTTTTCCAATCTCCACCGCCTCGAAACGTACGGGAACTTAAAGAACGGATACGTGAAGAAGTGGCACGATTTCCTACAGCCACATTACGAAATGTGATGAATAACCTTCGTGCACGAGTTCAGGAATGTGTGCGACAAAATGGAGGACATCTTTATGATATGATTTTCAAGTAATTTATAAAAAATTGTAAATATGTAAGTATTACTTGGTATATTCTAAATTAATTAAACTACATTTTTTAACTTCTTCACGGTGTTTTCATAATCGCCCGATTCACTGCTTCGCCCGTTATAAAATAAAACTGATTTCAAGCTGCAAGATGCATTACAAAGATTTATTTTTGAATTTACTGTAAATTTTCTTAACATCCTATAAATACAGGGTTAGCCTAAATGATGTTCTAATTATTTATTATTAGTTTATTTAACGTTGCATCAACAGCTTTGGTCATTAGCAACTACTGAGTGTTTCAGTATTGTAACGGTGGGCTATAACGTGTAAAAATTTCACGTTCGACACTAACTGGGAATCGAACCTGGGACCTTCTGTTTGTAGACTAGCGCATTGGTCACTACACCACACAGGTGGCAATTTTCAAATTTTAAACAATTACTGAGCAAATTCTATATTACTGGATTAATATATCTTAATATTATTTAAGTTAGCATCATTGGAAAGAAAACTCAAAAATTTTTAACATTGATTTTGTTAATTATCAGCTGTTTGGTGAAGTGACAATATCTGACATACTATCTTATGACATACTATGACATAATAAAAATCTAAAACAAAGTAATTTCGGCCGCATTGGTGCAATTGGTAACGTGCTTGCCTCTCATCATGCGGTCCTGGGTTCAAATCCCACTCAGGCGCGGCATATTTCCATACGTTACAAAAAATCATTTCATCCTCCATTGTACAAAAGTTACACTCCAACGTCATCGCTAATGACCGATGTAGTTGATTTTGTTTTAACTATTTTGTTTTAAATTTTCATACTCTCAATCAGTTACATTCCAATAACAGGCAGGTGGAATATTCAATTATTATTTGCACTTGATCTGCTAGGTCCAGGGCTACAAAAAATAGTTCTGTTTCTTATTACATGGTTGTCAGTTATACGACTGAAGCATTTAAGAACAGAAGAGGTAGAGGTGTAAAAGACAGTAGTCACAGTTATTTCCTCTGAGAGTAATGAATTTCATAACACAGCCAGACCCTGCAGTGAATGAAGTGAACGTGCCATTTGCAGGGTGGATAGTAGATACTTTGCATACATTTCCACTTAGTGAGGAAGGTAATGGTAAACCACCTCACTTGTCATTTTACTTCGTAAAGCCTCTAGAGGTTCAAACCAGCCTTTTGGCTGATGTCCTTAACAACAACACTAATACAATACTAATACATAAATATAAATAAAATAATCTGGTGTGAAACACTCAGACGACTTTCTCTTGCCAATGCAAATAATGACCAATATAACCTAACATTAGTAATAAACAAAAAACCAACCTCTAAAAACATAACCTTATTTTAATCATGAGTGAAAGACGCAAAATGAAAATCAGTTTGGCTTAAAAATACAGAAAATCACGCTAAACTAGGCTCTGTAGAGAAAAATGCTATAAATAAATTTTATAGATCTTTTAATTTCCTATAAATTTGATTATATACACTTTTGTCGTAAAATGCATACTAAGGCTGAAATCTTAAAAAAATTGATTTTTCACATGTTTTCGTGAGAAAAAAACAGAAAATCGCTAATTACCCCCGAACTAAGCGTTATACACAAAAATGTTTGAAATAAAAGTTGTAGGATTTTAAATTCTCTACAACTTTAATTATATAAATTTTTGTGCTAAAATGCATATTAAAGCCGCAATCTTAAAAAAAAACAATTTTTTACGTGAAAACAGCCTCGCAAGAATTTTAGCAAACATGGCGCCTAACCTATCTTGTAGAGCATAAAAAATTTAGTAAACCAGGCGATTTTAAAAAAAATCGTAGTACCAGTTTTTGAGAAAATCGCAAAAAAAAAATTACACGAATAAACGACTATTTCCGGTTGACCGATTTTGATGAAAATGTTCGTGTCGGGCCGGTAGTGGTACGTAACTTAAGTTTCAAGTTTGTATGATGTTCCGTTCTTGAGATATTCTGCACACACACACACACACACACACACACACACACACACACACACACACACACACACACACACACACACACACACACACACACACGCACACACACACACACACACACACACACACACACACACACACACACACACACACACACACACACACACACACACAGACCAATGGCTAAAAACATTTTTTTGGGTTCAGGAGGTCTGAAAACGTATAGATCCGGTGAAAACTCGATTTCGAAAAATCAACATGAAAACAATACTTTCCTTCCTATATATTCATATAGGCAAGAGAAAGTAAAAATTAGACTATTAAAATTGTTAAAAGAAATTTGAGTATTTCCGATATTTGCTACTGTTACGATCTGAGCCTGATAAATAGGCCTACTTATAGCCTAAACTAAAAAATTCAGGAATCTTCATCGACAGAGTTGATATATGTCAAGTCACAAGGAGTGCCGCATTTAACATTTGGAGATGCTGTGGTCTTCAGTAATAATGCTGTTGCTTATACTGCGCTTTCAGATAAAATGCGGGTTCAATTATGTCCCCACATAATTTTTTCCATTTTTTCACAGAATTTAAAAATACAGTACTGTATTATCCTACCTTTTTATTTGTTTTTTAAAACATATATTTTTGAAACATATTACCTAAGCGAATTGAAATTTGTTTACAAGCTGTATTTTAAACTATACAATAATACAAAAATAAATTATCTTTTATTTGTTAAATACATACACAGTACATATAAATAAATTTTTAATCAATAAATACATAATAACATTCTACAATAAATTTTGACCTTGTCGTTCCATTTTATCTCTATTTATAATTAACTGTACAGTAATGTATTTGGATTGTTGTGAGTCATATTTGGAAGTTGTTTATCAGAATTTGGGGAAATACAGTTATTCAACCCAACAGACTTCTCCACTTAGGGTTGATTAAAACTATGCTTTTATAAAAAAACAGTGACTTTTTTAAAAATTAGTGTGCTTTCGTTTTATGCATTTTTCTAAACAAATTTTTCTATTCTGTCTATACTATGTACTGTAATAAAGTGTTGTTTTTGTTTATTTGCATAGTTTAGGTGATCAGCCAGAAGGCTGATCACCTAAACTATGCAAATAAACTATATAAATTATAACTATAATAACTCTAGAGGCTTTACTAAGTAAAATGAGTCAGGTGGTTTACCATGTCCTTCCGCACTGAGTGGAACAATATGCTTATCAGCATGCCAGGCCCTCTGAAAAGCATGTACTTTCCTCCCTGCAAAATGATACCTTCACTTCATTCACCGTAGAGCCTGGCTGTGTAATGAAATTTATTACTCTGAGAGGAGATAACTGTGACTAGTGTTTTTTACACCTCTACCTCTTCGGTTGTTAAATGCTTCAATCATATAACTGGCTGACTATTTGATAAGAAACAGAACTATTTTTGTAGCTCTGGAACTAGCAGATCAAGTGTAAATAATTTAACACTCCACCTGCCTGTTATGGGTATTTATTTGAATACATACTCTAATGAATCATGAGAAAAGTACGTAGAAGATGGGTATACAGTACAGTATTTTCTTTAGGTATAGTACAGGGTGATTATAAATTAAATAGAAAGTTTCCATAGCTTATAGAAAATTTATTTTTGAAAAGTTAAGGTAATTACTTACATGATTATATAGAAGAATTCATTAAGTTTTTATTGAAAATATTTACAGATGTTCAATGTGTGCACCATTTGTAACACGACAGATATCAACATCGTAGTCAAATTCTTCCCTCACATGATTAAGCATTATGATGGTCAACTGTGGAAAGAGAGTTTTGCGATACGTTGATTTAGATCATCGATATCTACAGGAAGCGGTGGTACAAAAACTTTGTCTTTTACATAACCCCATAAGAAAAAGTCGCAGGGCGTTAAGTCTGGACTACGAGGTGGCCACGGCGTAAACACAATGTTTTCCTCTCTTGCACGACTGATCCATCGTCTAGGAAGACATTCATCAAGATAATTTCTGACCTGTAAGTGCCAGTGAGGCGGAGCTCCATCTTGTACAAAAATGAAGTTATCACTATCTTCCTGGAGTTGAGGCATTAACCATTCGTTTAAAATGTCCAGATAAAGTACTCCGGTTACTGCCACTTCGTGAAAGAAGAACAGCCCGTAAACCTTTTCACGAGATAATGCACAAAAGACATTTACTTTAGGGGAATCGCATGTATGCTGTAAAGTTATTTATGGGTTTTCTGTGCCCCATATTCTAACATTATGTCTATTAACTTTTCCACTAATGTGAAAATTACATTAATCGCTGAAAATTAGGCGATTAAAGAATGCGTCGTCATTTTCAACACAATGTTGCATCTCCAGACAACAATTTTTACGTACGACTTTATCGCTCTGGTCTTTAAACTTTGTACTCACTGCAATGTATAAGGTGTCATTTTCAAACGTTTCCGCAGAATTTCCCACACAGTCAGTTGAGGAATTTGCAATTCTAAACTTGCTGATCTAGTTGATTTTCCTGGACTTGGTACATAAACATCACGAACACTATCAATTTGTTCTTCTGTTACAGAAGGTCTTCTAGTAATCTTCCTTTTACACAGACATCCACTGTTTTCAAAATGTTTATACCAGACATAGATTGATTGCCTTGTTGGTGGTGGTTTACCGTATCTTGTTCTGAAATGACGTTGCACAACTATAACCAAGTTTGTTTTGGCTACTTTAAGAACACAATAAGCTTTCTCCACTTGAGTAGCGGCCATTTTGCTAGACTGGTCATTGTAACAGCAGCCAACAACAAAATGCTAGCAACAGTTGTACCAACATAAACTTTAAAATTTCCATACAAACCTGTATCATTTAATATATTCAAATACACCAGTTTGATGTTTAACAAGCTGTCGAAAGTGTCTATTTCATTTATAATCATGCTGTACTTTAAATTGCACCTAAATTTACCTTAGTTTTTAAGTTATTCGCCCTAATGCCCATTCCCAAGCTTTGTGCAGCTGAGAGGAATGCATTACGTCACTACTACTGTGAGAGATTGCGTTAGTAGTAGTAACGTTCTACTAGTAGTATGTTTGTAGTAGTCCCAAACTACATTTTGTTCTGTGTCGCCATCGACAGTGAATAATCAAAACAACACCCTCATATGTCACCGCACTAATAGCAATGAGATGATTAGTAGAGTGTTATGACATAGCAGCAGTCTGGTACTTTGTCCCCTTCATCCCGCAGCTGCACAAAGCTTAGATTTATACAATTCGTAATTTTAGGGTTTTCTAACTATACTGTAGTTAGATGATTTATAGGCTGCTGTACCACTCATAGGTGCAAAGTACGTTTTGTAGTAGGCCTAAGTACGAAAGCGATTTTTACTTTCTCTTGCCTATATGAATATATAGAAAGGAAAGTATTGTTTTCATGTCGATTTTTCGAAATCGAGTTTTCACCGGATCTATACGTTTTCAGACCCCCTGAACCCAAAAAACATGTTTTTAGCGATTGGTCTGTGTGTGTGTGTGTGTGTGTGTGTGTGTGTGTGTGTGTGTGTGTGTGTGTGTGTGTATACAAAATATCTCAAGAACAGAACATCGTACGAACTTGAAACTTGAAACTTAAGTTACATACCACTACCGGACCCGACACGAACATTTTCATCAAAATCGGTCAACCGGAAGTAGTAGTTTATTCGTATAATTTTTCACTTTTTTGCGATTTTCTCAAAAACTGGTCCTACGATTCTTTTTAAAATCGCCTGGTTTACTCAATTTTTTATTCTCTACAAGATAGGGTAGGCGCCATGTTTGCTGAAATTCTGCGTGATGCTGTTTTTACGTAAAAACATTTTCTTTTTAAGATTTCGGCTTTAATATGCATTTTAGCGCAAAACATTATATAATAAAATTGTAGAGAATTGAAAATCCTACAACTTTTATTTCAAACATTTTTTTGTATAACGCTTAGTTTAGCGGTAATTAGCGATTTTCTGTTTTTTCTCACGAAAACGTGTGAAAAATCGATTTATTAAAGATTTCGGCTTTAGTACGCATTTTACGACAAAAGTGTCTGTAATAAATTTTATAGGAAATAAAAAGTTCTACAACTTTTATTTAGAGAATTTTTCTCTACAGAGTCTAGTTTGGCGTCAAAGTGTGATTTTCCGTTTTTTAAGCCAAACTGAGTACGATTTTCATTTTGCGTCATTCACTTATGATTAAAATAAGGTTATGTTTTTGAGGTTAGTGTTTTGTTTATTTCTAATATTTTATTACTAATGTTAGGTTTATTGTTAATTATTTGCATTGGCAAGAGAAAGTTGTGTGAGTGTTTCACACCAGATTTTTTTATAACATGGGGGGCAGTGAATCATTCCTTACTCCAATGTTATAACCGAGGACCACTTTACTAAGCATTGAATACTAACTTTCAGTTTTTGTTTCATTTGTATGATAAATAAATTTAGGATTATCTATTTAAAATAATGAACACCATTTAGGCTAACCCTGTATTTTTGTCTACCATGTATTATCATTATTTACACCATTATCAATTTAAATTATAACTTGTTTTTCATACATAAATGATCTTTTCTAAAAATATATTATTTATTTACACAACTAACTCTTCCTTGAATTTGTACATTATACAAACAAAATTCTTGATAAAATATCAAATATAATAATACATTATATGGAATTTTAATACATATAACAATATATTTTATTTACTGTACTTATTAATTGTTTTTGTTTGAATATTAAATAAAAGTTTACAGTTAAGAAATGTAATTTACTGTAAATAAATTTACTCATGATTTTAATTATTACTTTCTCTTGCCTATATGAATACATAGGAAGGAAAGTATTGTTTTCATGTCGATTTTTCGAAATCGAGTTTTCACCGGATCTATACGTTTTCAGACCCCCTGAACCCAAAAAACATGTTTTTAGCGATTGGTCTGTGTGTGAACAGAATATCTCAAGAACGGAACATCGTATGAACTTGAAACTTGAAACTTAAGTTACATACCACTACCGGACCCGACACGAACATTTTCATCAAAATCGGTCAACCGGAAGTAGTAGTTTATTCGTATAATTTTTCACTTTTTTGCGATTTTCTCAAAAACTGGTCCTACGATTTTTTTTAAAATCGCCTGGTTTACTCAATTTTTTATTCTCTACAAGATAGGGTAGGCGCCATGTTTGCTGAAATTCTGCGTGATGCTGTTTTTACGTAAAAACATTTTCTTTTTAAGATTTCGGCTTTAATATGCATTTTAGCGCAAAACGTTATATAATAAAAGTTGTAGAGAATGTAAAATTCTACAACTTTTATTTCAAACATTTTTTTGTATAACGCTTAGTTTAGCGGTAATTAGAAATTTTCTGGTTTTTTCTCACGAAAACGTGTGAAAAATCGATTTTTTTAAGATTTCGGCCTTAGAATGCATTTTACGACAAAAGTGTATAAAATAAAACTTATAGGAAATTAAGAGATCTACAACTTTAATTTGAAGCATTTTTTGTACAGTGCCTAGTTAAGCGTGAATGAGCGATTTTCCGTATTTTTAAGCTAAACTGAGGTTGATTTTCATTTTGCGTCTTTCACTCATGATTAAAATAAGGTTATGTTTTTGAGGTTAGTTTTTTGTTTATTTCTAATGTTTTATTACTGATATTAGGTTTATTGTTAATTATTTCCACTGGCAAGAGAAAGTCGTGTGAGTGGTTCACACCAGATTTTTTTACGACCAGAAAATGCTACAGGTCATACATTTTTATAACAACTCTGAAATTTGTGTTGGGGCTGGCAAGTGAGCCTATGAAAGAATGGTGTATGGGGAAACACGTACTGCTGCACATACTGTATGTGCGGAAGTCATATTGTTGTTAGAATTTTATAGAATAGAATGAGAACATGTCCATAGGTGCAGGTGGATTGTTAAATTATTTGTACTCAATCTGCTAGTTCAAGGGATACAAAAAATAGTTGCGTTTCTTATCACATGATCAGCCAATTATATGACTGTAGCTTTAAAAAGGACGTACAAAGAATACTGAATAGGATGGATGCAGTAATGGATGAGGAATTCAGCATGAAAATAAACACCCACAAAACAAAAATTCTGGTATGTTGCAGAAACAGAGAAAACAGCACAGCGATAATATTGAGAAATGGGGTGACAAAGGAAGTGAATGAGTTTAATTACCTGGGCAGTAAGATCACAAATGATGGAAGGAGTTACAGGGATGTTGCAAGCAGGATTACCCAGGCTAAGAATGCTTTTAATAAGAAGAAGAGCTTATTCACTTCCAGGAATATTAGTCTTGATGTAAGGAAACGCATGTTGAAGACATATGTGTGGAGTGTTGCAGCTTACGGGAGTGAAGCTTGGACACTTGGTGTGAGGGAGGAGAGAAGATTAGCTGCATTTGAAGCCTGGTGCTATAGAAGGATGTTGAGGGTCAGCTGGAGAGAAATGATGACGAACGAACAAGTTTTCAGTAGAGCGGGGGAGGAAAGGAGCTTCCTAAAATGGATCAGACAGAGAAGAGCCCAGCTGATAGGCTACATACTCTGACATGACAGTATGTTGAAAAGAATAATCGAAGGAGTTGTGGAGGGGAGAAATTTTCGGGGAAGACCCAGATTGGAGTACATGAAGCAGTTACTAGAGGACATGGGATGTGCTTCATACTGCGAGTTGAAGCGGAAAGCAGATGACCGAGGAGCATGGAGAGCAACTGCCAACCAGCCTTATGGCTGTTAACTGGAGAGAGAGAGAGAGCTTTAAAAAATAGAAGAGGTAGAGGTGTAAAAGACACTAGTCACAGTTATCTCCTCTGAGAGATATGAATTTTATTTTTTGGCCAGACCCTGTGGTGGATGAAGTGAAGGTGTCATTTCCAGGGTAGAAAGTAGAAGCTTTTCATAGGTCCTGGCATGCTAATAAGCATACTTTTCCACTCAGTGAGGAAGGCAACTCTAAACCACCTCACTCCTCGTTTTACTTAGTAAAGCCTCTAGAGGTTCAAACCAACCTTTCGGCTGATTACCTACACAACAACAGGACAAGAACAGATGTACATATTTCATTCTGTTGGACTGTATTTCAGCCATTAATACAAATTTTGTATTTATAGCACACACTAAATAAAAGTTGTAACCCTGGATTTTTTATTTCCTATAACTTTGATTATTATGCACTTTTGTCGTAAAGTGCATACTTAGACCGCAATACTAAACAATCCTGTTTTTTACTGACTTTAATGAGCAAAATACACAAAAGCACTAATTGATGCTAAAATAAGCATTATAGAAAAATATGTTTAAAATAAAATTTGTTGATTTTTAAATTGTCTACAACTTTGATTATATACACTTTTGCTCTAAAATCCATATTAAGGCCGCAACCTGTAAAAAACTATTTTCATTTGCTAGAGCACAGCCTCCCCAAGAATTTCAGCTGACATTGCCTTTCCCTATCTTGTAGAGCGTAAATATTGTAGTAAATGAGGCGATTTTTAAAAAAATTGTAGGTGCCGTTTTTGAGAAAATTGCAAAAAAGTGAAAAATGACACGAATGAATTTCCAGTTGACCGATTTTGATGGAAATGTTCGTGTTGGGTCTGATAGTAGTATCTAACTTAAGTTTCAAGTTTCAACTTTGTATGATGTTTCACCAATTTTAATTGTATACTTTTGCCCCAAAATACGTGTTAAGACCACAATCTTAAAAAGAAAAACATTTTTTTACCACTAGAGAACAGACCCCCTAAAATTTCAGCAGAGTAGCACTTACCCTATGTAGAGAATAAAATACTTAGTAAATCAGGCAATTTTTTTTAAAAGATCGAAGAACTGTTTTTCAGAAAATCGCAGAAATAAACTACTACTTCTGATTCTTGAGCATTTTGTTCACACACAGATTGTTATTGCTTAGGTCAACAGCCGAAAGGCTGGTTTGAACCTGCAGAGGTTTTACTAAGTAAAAACGAGGAGTGAGGTGGTTTACCATGCCTTCCTCACTGAATGGAAAAGTACGCTTATCAGCATGCCAGGCCCTCTGAAAAGCACATATTTTCCACTCTGCAAAAGACACCTTCACTTCATTCAACACAGGGTCTGGCTGTATAATGAAATTCATTACTTTCAGAGGAGATAACTCTGATTAGTGTCTTTTACACCTCTACCTCTTCTGTTCTTAAATGATTCAGTCATTTAATCGGCTGACCATGTGATAAGAAACAGAACTATTTATTTTAGCCCTGCAACTAACAGATTGAATGTAAATAATTTGTAACTCCACCTGTCTGTTATAAGCGTTTACACACAGAATAATCTTTAAAAACATATTTTTGTTCATGGGTTCCTAAATACGAGTATTTCAGGATGAAAACAATACTTTCGAGTATTTCAGGATGAAAACAATACTTTCGTTCCCTATTTATTTTCATACAAAACAAGAGAATGTTAAAAAAAATTTTTTATCTACAGAGCTTAGGTAAGCTTTGGATTTCCAATTCACTCATGATTAAAAACGTAGGTAGTTGTAATTTTAAATTGTTCACTCATAATTAAACATAGGTTTTTATTTTCAATTTACATTAGCACAGTGGTTCCCAACCCGCAGTGGTCTGCGGACCACTCAGCCTGAAAGTGAACTACCATGGACCACCCATTACATTATTGCATATATCTTATCAGTTGTAACCAAATTAAAAGGTGATTAAATAAAACAAATTTTCAGCAGAAACAAAATATTATTATTAATTAAGAAACTATTATTACAAACACATAATTGTTATTTTCAGAAAGTAGGGTACATTGTAGATCACAAAAAGTAAAAATATTTTAACTATAAATTGTCTTTTAATAAAATAAGGAATACAGAATTTACTTAGTCGAAAATAACAATGAAAATTAAAAAATGAAATGAAAATTTCAATGCGACTTTTGTGCATGAGTCTTTTTGACTAGCTGAGAAATTCTAGGTTTTAGGCTCTTGCTAAGAGCTACTCTCAAATCACTGCTTACACTTAGCCGATTTCGTTGTTTGTTTTTAATTATTAACAATAAACTAGAGAACCCCTGCTCACACAAATAAGTGGTTGAAAAAAAATCATAAGATACCGCAAAGCTACTTGCCGAATCTTGGGGAAGCCCAGGGCTTTCTTACACCACAACTCTTTTACATTTACTTAATCTTGTTCAATGAAAATCGTAACTTTGATTTTTTTTTTTTATTTGTTTGTTTAAGGTCGCATCAACAATAAAGTCATTAGCGACCACAATTACATAACAATCTTAAATTAACAAAATTTACATAACAAAATTTGAATTAAAATGTCTTGAGTGAACAAAATTTGAATTAAAATGACTTATGAAACAAAATTTTGATTAAAATACATTGTAATCAAAATTTTGTTTCACAAGCCATTTTAATTCAAATTTTGTTCACTCAAGACAACTTTGATTAAATCACGTGAAAATATTTCTTTTTTTTATAAGTAGTCACCGAACTCTCACGGACCACCAGTTGGAAAACACTGCATTAGCAAGACGAGAGATATCACATGAATAATTTACCATCAATTGAGTTGAGTGATTGACTCAACAATTGATTTTCTAATGTTCAT
The DNA here is from genome assembly GCA_035578175.1 of Catonia carolina. Lineage (NCBI taxonomy): Eukaryota > Metazoa > Arthropoda > Insecta > Hemiptera > Achilidae > Catonia > Catonia carolina. Next base: position 11,920,226 of record JAQMRL010000004.1, read on the forward strand.
TTAATTAGGTGGGCCGGTCCCGGAGGTACTGCAATACCGGGTCAACCCGCGACAGAGGTGGAGCAAGCCCCTAGCACTCCGTCATTTTCCAAAAATCAGTTTAATATTCTGGTCCAGCAATGCCGGACGTATCAGATATTAAGCTGATAAGAACAGATACTACACTTTGATCTTAGCCAAGAGGCCGAGAAGCGATACTGAGATCTAATACTACAGTTGACCTAATCTAACTTTTCGGAAACTTCCCTGTGAGAAGTTCAAAACCGTTATGTTAAATACACAAACCCAATTTAAATTAAATCCCATTAACAACTTATCAGAACTTTTATAATAAATTAGGCATTGATATTTGTACAGATTTTACAGATATTTGTAATTCAAATGATAATAATTAATAATGTAAATCGGAAATTATGTAACGATAGTGCTGCTGTACAGCGGTAGAAATAGGAACTTATAGTACGTGCGCGCCAACGGATTAGAAACAGAATAACCTATTATCGATTCGATTTTTTTTTTATAGTAGTATTTTTGATATACCAAGGTATATTTATAAATTTCAAATCTACTTAAATAAATTTTAAGGACTTCCATTTAATAACTTTAGTTGTAATGAAGGATGATTAGTTCAATTTTGAACTAATTTTTGGACAAAAAAATGTTCTAAATTATTTGTTGTTATTCTAAATATGTTAGTTTAGTTTTACTTCTCTTGCTCTATATGAATTTATAGGAAACGAAAGTATTTTAATCTTGTCGATTTTTTGAAATTTAAGTTTTCATCAGAGATACACGTTTTTAAGCCACCTGAACCCAAAATAACATGTATTAGCAATTGGTTTGTGTGTGAATAAAAATCTCAAAAACAGAATATCGTACAATGCTGAAAATTGGAACTTAAGTTAGGTACCACTAGGGGACCCAAATTTGACACTTTCATTTAAATTGGTCAACTGGAGGTAATAATTTATTCGTGGAATTTTTTTCCAATTTTCTCAAAAACAGCTCCTACAGTTTTTTTTATTTTTTTAAATTGTGTGATTCACTACATTTTTCTCTACAAGGATATCTTGGTTAGCACCAAGTCTGCTGAAATTCTTATGGAGGCTATACGCTTGTGGTAAAAAATTGTTTTTTTTTAAAGATTGCAGCCTTATTATGCATTTTAGGGCAAAAGTATATACAAACAAAGTTGTAGAAAATGATAAAGTTATTTTACATTGTTTACTAATGATAAAACAAAACATAGGTATGTAGGTACATTGGCAAGAGAAAGTAGTGTTAGTGTTCCATACCAGATTTTTGTTACTTTCTCTTGCGTATATGAATATATAGGAAGGAAAGTATTGTTTTTATGTCGATTTTTCGAAATCGAGTTTTCACCGGATCTATACGTTTTCAGACCCCCTGAACCCGAAAAACATGTTTTTATCGATTGGTGTGTGTGTGTGTGCGTGCGTGCGTGCGTGCGTGCGTGCGTGTGTGTGTGTGTGTGTGTGTGTGTCTGTGTGTGAACAGAATATCTCAAGAACGGAACATCGTACGAACTTGAAACTTGAAACGTAAGTTACATACCACTACCGGACCCGACACGAACATTTTCATCAAAATCGGTCTACCGGAAGTAGTAGTTTATTCGTATAATTTTTAACTTTTTTGCGATTTTCTCAAAAACTGGTCCTACAAGATAGGGTAGGCGCCATGTTTGCTGAAATTCTGCGTGAGGCTGTTTTTACGTAAAAACATTTTCTTTTTAAGATTGCGGCTTTAATATGCATTTTAGCGCAAAACGTTATATAATAAAAGTTGTAGAGAATGTAAAATTCTACAACTTTTATTTCGAACATTTTTTTGTATAACGCTTAGTTTAGTGGTAATTAGCAATTTTCTGTTTTTTCACACGAAAACGTGTGAAAAATCTATTTTTTTAAGATTTCGGCCTTAGAATGCATTTACGACAAAAGTGTATATAATAAAATTTATAGGAAATGAAGAGATCTACAACTTTTATTTAAAGCATTTTTTTTGTACATTGCCTAGTTTAGCGTGAATGAGCGATTTTCTGTATTTTTAAGCCAAACTGAGGTTGATTTAATTTTGTTAGGTATTTCACTAATGTTTTTTGAGGTTAGTTTTTTGTTTATTTCTAATGTTGTATTACTAATGTTAGGTTGTATTGTTAATTATTTGCATTGGAAAGAGAAAGTTGTGTGAGTGTTTCACACCAGATTTTTTAATTAATAACACAAGTTGGGCAAACAACTTTGTATGGTGACCAACCTACAGCCAATCGTGAACAAACGACTCGAAATCCCTGTTTGGGTCGTTGTCAATAATGTACAGTTCCCGATAACAAAATGAAAGCTAAAAATCTGGTGTGAAACACTCACACAACTTTCTCTTGCCAATGCAAATAATTAACAATACAACCTAACATTAGTAATACATTAGAAATAAACAAAAAACTAACCTCAAAAACATAACCTTATTTTTAATCATGAGTGAAACACGCAAAATGAAAATCAATCTCAGTTTGGCTTTAAAATACGGAAAATCACTCTTTCACGCTAAACTAGGCTCTGTAAAGAAAAATGCTCTAAATAAAAGTCGTAGATCTTTTAATTTCCTATAAATTTTATTATATACATTTTTGTCGTAAAATGCATACTAATGATGAATTCTTGAAAAAATCGATTTTTTCACACATTTTCGTGAGAAAAAAACAGAAATCACTAATTACCGCTAAACTAAGCGTTATACAAATAATTTTTGAAATAAAAGTTGTAGGATTGATAATTCACTACATTTTTTATTATAAAAATTTTTGCGCTAAAATGCATATTAAAGCCATAATCTTAAAAAACCACTTTTTTACGTGAAAACAGCCTCACCAAGAATTTCAGCAAACATGGCGACTACTCTATCTTGTAGAGCATAAGAAATTAAGTAAACCAGGCCATTTAAAAAACAATCGTATGACCAGTTTTTGAGAAAATCACAAAAAAGTGAAAAATTACACGAATAAACTACTACTTCCGATTGACCGATTTTGATGAAAATGTTCGTGTCGGGTCCGGTAGTGGTATGTAACTTAAATTTCAAGTTTCAAGTTCGTACGATGTTCCGCTCTTGAGATATTCTGTTCACACACAAACACACACACACACACACAGACCAATCGCTAAAAACATGTTTGTGTGGGATCAGGGGGTCTGAAAACGTGTAGATCCGGTGAAAACTCGATTTCTTAAAATCGACATGAAAACAATACTTTCCTTCCTATATATTTATATAGGCAAGAGAAAGCTAAAAAAAAAATTATTCGTTAGCCATACAATACAATAATTAATTTAACTGAAACAATACTTACCACATCTATAATCAGGACAACATTGATTAGAACGTTGTATAGTTCTACAGCCTGGGTTCATAGGACATGGCATCATACTGCAGAATACTGAAGGAGGCCTACATGTGCACGTCTCACAGGGGCCAGGGCTTGGAACACTCTCACCTGCATGGTAAACTCCTTGGTCTGTTATACATTCTCCAAAATCTAAAAATATTTCACAATAAAGTACATACAAATACGTAAAATCATCCTTAAATATCTAAAGATCATACAATAAAACAAGTAATATCATCACCGGTGTTAGAGTCACTTCATCCTTCTCAGCTAACAAATACCAAATACTTCTACGGTAAATGCCTTTTTAATACCCGCACTACATCTAGTGGGAAACTCAAATCAATCTGTTACCGACCACTCCATCATTAATTACAACCAGTCCTAGCTAAGTTCCACTGGAATCTGTTCTACCCACATCCGTATCTTTTTTTTGCGCCCTGGAGACTCCATGAGGAGTATAGGATATGTCAGTTATAACACCTGAAATTATTGTACGCTATAAAAAGTTTCACCGATCAAGTAATTTTTCAGATGCTATTTAAAGGAATGCAAATTCTCACATTTTAAAAATTTGGGTAATTTATTCATGAATTTTCTCCCTGCATAAGTTGGTTTTTGTTCAAACAATTTTGTGAAGTGATTAGTCACATAATAATCATTTCTGTTTCTCGTGTTATGATTGTGAACATTGAAATTCTGCATAAAATTATTTTGCCTAACATACAGAATCACCTCAAAAATGTAGAGAGAGGGAATTGTAAGCAATTTAAGCTTCTTGAATAGTGGCCTGCATGAGGTTAGCTGGTTAGCTCCCACCATACACCTAATAGCTTTCTTTTGAATTTTAAAATTTCTTTCTCTCACCTTTGTCTTTCCTACCACTTCTAATCGAGTGTGTGATGTATATCACATTTCAATTTCTACTTTGAGGTAGTTTCGTTGTTTCATGACTTTTCGACGCACTTTTTTGGGAACAATCTGTTGAAATGAATGCTGCATTATGGGATAAGGAGCCTCGTGCAATCTCAGACAGAGAACAAGTCTCAGAGATGCCCATGCATGTATGTCTACTAATGATGGAGCTTATAGAACACTAGCTAAAGTACCCATTCTTCGAACGGTTTCCTTGGTGCCATGGATGGTCGGTTGGGTTACCAAGTTCGATCCCTGTCAGGTCTGATATTCTTTAACTATTCATTGTTATCTACCTTCTTTCAAGGTCAGCATTATTATTTATGAAAAAAATAGTTGAATGTAAAATTAAAGGGAGATCTTGGTGTTTTTAAATTAAGATAAGCATTGATTTATTATTTTCATAATAAATTAAAGGTAAATCACAATAGGAATACCACGATGGTGACCACTATTAAGACAACTGATTCATTTTTGGCAATGTGACCGAGAAAAGGTGTATAAGGTACTGGTGGAATGGGTAGGTAGGTAACTTGACTGTATGAATATGGGTTTTACCAGTGCAGAGGCCTGTGTTTATTGTACTGTTTATTTTGTATGTTAATATTCTTCTAAAAAAATATTGGTTTATTTTTTTTTAATTGGTAATAACTTCATTATTATGGATGAAAATGAAAAACTTTACATAATCAAACTTAATTCGTCTTTAAACGTTTCGTAATTTCGATCATATAAAATTTTTTGATACATTGACTTTTAACGGAGACATTTTGTAGTTTTTTGTTCATTCCTCCCTCTGAACTCCCCTATCCCTTTGTGATATTAAAATAATTTATAGCCTATTTTCATTTTGATTATGTTCAGAACCTAGATACCGAAATTCATTGAATTTGGTTCAGCGGTCCTCGCATGATGCCGTAACATACAAACAGACAAACAGATAAACAGACAGACAAAAATTCAGCTGAACTTATTTTCGGTGTTTACATGGTACATCTGGCGTAGAAACAAAATTTGGGACATTTTGGAAAATTGTGCAGACAAAATCACAATTTTATTTATGTAGATAACAGGATGAATAACATGGTTACTGGATTGAGCCAGTTATCATGATAACAGGTTACTAAAAACACTCTGTTAGCTGTTACTACTTTATAACACTCTCATTCAAAGCCGCCGTCCGCATTGGCACAGTTGGTAACGTGCTCGCCTCTCATCATGCGGTCTTGGGTTCGAATCCCATTCAGGCACGGCATATTTTCATAAGTTACAAAAAATCATTTCATCCTTCACCGTCTGCATTAGCAGTAATTGCAGAACAGTCGGACGTTAAACAAAAAAAAAAAAACAAAATCATTCAAAGCCAACTAATAAACAGGAGTATGAATGACGCTTGTCTCACTGTTATAACAGCATAAATCTGTTAAAACTAAATGAAGTTATCAAACCTTTTCATCTAATAATAATAATAACTTATTATTATTCTTTTACAGTCGGACATTAAACCAAAAAAAAAAAAAAAATTTCATCTAATATGACCACTTTTATAAAAGTTTAACTACGTTATAATACTGTTATTAACACAAACACAAGGTGGCAAATCTCATTGAATCCCTCACGGATACAAAGTTAAGACAAACCACTATTTTCTCTAACCAAATACAACTATGGCAAACCAAATGTATTTTTTGTGAACACAAGGGTAGCCAGTTACACTGAATCTTTCACGGACACACAGTAAAGCACTATAGCTACTATACAATGTACACTGTCCGTAGTACAGTTCTTAAATCAAATGTTATTAACAGTTAATGGGAAAAAGTGTCAGTACTTGCAGTTTAAAAATAAACATAACGTTAAAGAAAGTAAAGAAGTGGATGTATTTATTCATAATAATAGTTTAGAGCATGTAGAAACAGTGAAGTTCCTGGGCGTATATCTAGATAGATCTTTGTCTTGGGACTTCTATACCAATCAAGTTTGTAGTAAAATATCATCTGGGGTATTTGCACTAAAACAAATCGCCAGATTAAATGATAAAAAATTACTAATGGCAGTTTATCATGGCCTCATTCTGTCTCATATCTGTTACAGTATTTTAGTATGGGGTAATTCTAGCATGGGTATATGAATAGGGCATATGAATAGGGTTTTTAAAATTAAAAAGAAAGCTATTAGGTGTATGGTGGGAGCTAACCGGCTAACCTCATGCAGGTCACTATTTAAGGAGCTTAAATTGCTTACAGTTCCCTGTCTCTACATTTTTGAGGTGATTATGTATGTTAGGCAAAATAATTTTATGCAGAATTTCAATGTTAACAATCATAACACAAGAAACAGGAATGATTATTATGTGGCTAATCACACCACAAAATTGTTTGAACAAAAACCTACTTATGCAGGGAGAAAATTCATGAATAAATTACCCGAATTTTTAAAATGTTGTGAGGATTTGAATTCCTTTAAAAAAAATCTTAAAAATTACTTGATCGGTGAAACTTTTTATAGCGTACAAGAATTTCTTTCTTGATAGTAGCGATACATTGTGTGATTCTTATATGTATTTCAGGTGTTATATCTGACGACATGTCCTATACTCCTCCTGGAGTCTCCAGGGCGCAATAAAGAAAAAATAAATAAATAAAAAAAAACACTGAGCTGAGGAATCAACAGCCATGCATCCTTAAAGGCATCAACAGAATTAAGGCAAGTTAATACTCAAAATGAATCATCCAGCGAGTCATGATGTTGCTGTGGGGAGGTTTGTTTTGACTACCATTTTTTTGTACCAATAAACCTTTGTACAAGAAATCTACCTTTTAGTAAATAATGTGACACTTATCGCTAAGAACCATTTCGGGATCTAGGTAATTCAATAATTAATACACTAAAGTTTACAATTACAAGTACTTATAACAACTAAAAGATTTACAAAATAAATAATAAACTAATTACAATGAAATAATACGACGAATAATTTAAATAATTTACTTAGTACAACTTACAAACAATTAAACAGAATGCACATACACAAAAATTATACACAATACTACTGAATAACAATAGTTGACCAATACAATGCCTCAGAACCATTGACCTGATCTAACGGACCGGTAGCACACTCAATAAACACTCCCTTGTCAAAGATCAAACAAATACTAACTCACTGACCGCACTTGGGCTCCCTTTATACAGGTAGATCAAAGGGATATTTCTAGAAAAACAGAGATTTGATACGAAAATCCTTTCTGGAGAAATCTTAACTAATGTAAACAAGTCACAATAGAACAAAAGGTGTTACACAAATAGTTGTACAACAAACACCCTACCTTATTATACACAGCCCTTTTTAAATATCCTTTTATAACTAACCCTATTGTTACTTTGTCACTCTATTATTTACTGTTTAACATTTTATGAATAGAAACTTATCTAGAAGCCTCTCGACCACATTCCTTTTTCGATATTGTCACAATAATTTAGTTCATTTCTTTACCGCACTTGTCGTTTCCTTTAACCTATTACTGCATTGTATTGTAGGCTGGATGACTACAGTGTTATTTTAATAACAGATTATAGAATCTTATGATTTTCAGTAACACGTTATCAAAAAATAGCTTTATTTCCTGTCACTAATGTCTCCGCATACAAGTGATCTTGTTTCAACTGCTAAAAACCAATATATTAAACCATTCTCTGAATTTTTTACACACCTTGTATAGGTATCAGACGAAGTAATGTCCCATAGCCGAGTGAGTGAGAGGGAGATATATGGCATAACTACGCATGCGCTCAAAGGTCTTTACTGCTATAATCCAAATCTGAAAACATACTACAGTCGTTATCTTGCTTGTTAGTTTACTGCATGCATAAACGCTTGCTCACAACAATGAGTAAAATTAAAGACAATGTTATTGGAATGGCGCGTACGGCTTGTGCGAGTGAGAGCGTTATGCATTCTCTCACTCCCACGGCTAGGGGACATTAGTTCATCTGAATACTGTATGTATCCTTTATTCATGTCCAACCTAACCACAAACCATTTGTAGTTCAGCTTTAGATCTAGGGACAGTCAAAAGTAATGTATTAAAATTTCTTACCTCCAGTCGGAGAATTGTGATTGGTTGAATTTGATATACCATTTATACTTCTTTTCTCCCATTCAACACGATGTAGAGGCCCTAAAAAACAATAAATAAATAATTTTTATGAAAAATTACAACAGATTCATTAAATTAATACCATTTACAAGATATTTATTATAAATAAAGCTAAAAAAAACAAACACATGTATGTTGAGGTAATTAAATATAATTATTGTTTAATTTTTAATCTCTCTTGCTAATCTATACTAATATTATGAAGACAAACCATGCTTTTTTTGAGCAGGCTAATTTTCAAAACAACTCTACGGATTTTCATGAAATTTTGACAGCATATTCATATTTATATTCACAGCAACATTTTCTTTTTAAATTTAAAAAAAATGATAACCCTAAGGTCCCTAATGAAGATGTTCATAAATATTTATGTGTGTGTACATGTGAGTACATATTGCTGTTGAAGTTGATGAAAGGGTTTGATGATGGTGAGAGATGTATGTGTAAGTGTATACTTATTGTTGAAGTACGTAGATAGTTGAAAGGAGTGATGAACGAGAGACATGTCTGGAGGAATTTATCAAAATGTTCTGTGTGAGTGTGTGTGTACGTTGCAGTATTTATATACAGTTGATGATCTAGCAGCTAGACAGTTTCTGTTATATATTAATTTAAAAAAATTGATTAGGTCCTGCACATGTTTAGCGTGCGAAGCCACACAGGCCATGCTAGTATGAATACGAGGTGTGGCTATTAAATAACGAGACTGACGTAAAAAATTTAATTTTAATTTTATACATAATCAGTTATTGTCACCTTCAATATACACTCCTTCTCTATCCCTACAACGCTCCATGCGAATTTTCCATTGTTGGAAACAGTGCTGGAAGTCATCTTCTATCAGCTCCTTCAGGACACGTGCAGCTTTCTCTTTTACAGCTTCCACAAACTCAAATCTTGTCCCTTTTAATGCAGATTTCACCTTAGGGAACCGGTAGAAGTCACCTGGTGCAAGATCTGGTGAGTAAGGTGGATGTTCTAAGACTGAGGTGCTGTACTTGGCTAGGACCCTCTTGACAGATAACGCGGAATGAGCTGGCACATTGTCGTGGTGGAGAACCCATGATTTGTCCTTCCACATTTCGGGGCGTTTTCTCCTTAGTCTTTGATGTAGTTTAGAAAGTACCTCTAGGTAGTAATATTGATTAATTGTTTGACCTTCAGGAACCCAGTGGTACACAATCCCATGGCTATAAAAAAATACAATCATCATTGCTTTCTTGCTCATTCGAGCTTTTTTGGCTCTTGGTGAAGTCGGTTTGGGTCTCGGCTCTTCCAGTGCATGGATTGGCTCTTCGTTTCCTGATCATAAGTAAAAAACCAAGTTTCATTACATGTTATTATCTTATACCTGTTCCCTAAGGGGAAATTTGCATTAAAAGGAACAAGATTTGAGTCTGGAAGCTGTAAAAGAGAAAGCGGCACGTGTCCTGAAGGAGCTGACAGAAGATGACTTCCAGCACTGTTTCCAACAATGTAAAATTCACATGGAGCATTATAGGGATAGCGAAGGAGTGTATATTGAAGGTGACAATAAGTGATTTTGTATAAAATTAAAATTAAATTTTTTACAATGTCAGTCTCGTTATTTAATAGCCACACCTCGTATATAGGAAGAAAAGTATTGTTTCATGTCGATTTTTCGAAATGGAGTTTTCACTAGATATACACATTTTAAGAACCACTGAATCCAAAAACATGTTTTTAGCAATTGGTCTGTGTGTGTGTGTGTTTTTGGTTGAAAAATGTATAAACTTCTTAGTAAACATTGAGTCGAATTGTTTATTATTTAATACAATCATTCGATAACACACTTATTGAAGTAAGCGCATAAGTAGTGGTAATAAATGAATTGATAAGTAATGAATTTAATGTAGTGTTAAAATTTAGGCTTATCAGTTTTATCTTGACAAATCCTACACTCTCTTCTGGAGTCTCCTGGATTCAGTTGTAAAAGAAAAAGTTTCTGTGTTTTGGTGCCCAGTAAATTTGAGATCATTCTGAAATCTTGCTTCGCTTTTTCCGCTGCCAGAAGTGTAGATAAGTCTTATTCTTTTTGTTAACAGCATCTCTGATATCATTCTAAGTTGTCAAAATATGAATGCTTCTTTCCGTTGGTAGGCACGGACAAACTATTACACGAGCCGACCTTTTAAACTGTAGTTTTTCAGGAAAATATAGATATGAATACGTATTGATCTATGGTTGGGGTTGTCAAGTCATTTTTACCCCTTTTCTTGTTTAGGTCATCAGCATAAGGGCTAATTTGAACCTCTACAGGCTTTACTACGTATAATGATGAGTGAGGTGGTTTACAATTACCTTCCTCACTAAGTGGAAATGTGTGCTTATCAGCATGCCAGCCCCACTGTAAAGTATCTACTTTTCACCCTGAAAATGACACCTTCGCTTCATTCACCACAGGGTCTGGATGTATAACAAAATTCATTACTCTCAGAGGAGATTACTGTAACTATACTATTTTTCAAGGCTGATGAGCGTATGGGCTCTGAACGTATGCATTGCCCCCCTCCCACTTTATAGCTAGCCAGTGACTTGCCAGAAACGTTGCCAATACATGCTCTCGTAGCTCTATTAAGGGGGTTCGGAAAGCCCTATCTCCGCCATGTTAATGTTTGTTCCTTTTTCTCAGGAATGGATAGAGATAATCAGTTCAAATTTTAAACACAGTTTATTCATTATGTTTTACAACTTTTAACACAGGGATTTGATATAACATTTAAAAAAAAGTTAAAAAAATAATTTGTAAAGTACCTTTAGGTACTTTTTTTGAGAAGACAAAAAATGAGTTACTGTATAAAAATTACAAATCCCTTGTGTTAAACTATGTAAGAAAAATTGAAAAAGATGTGTTGTAAATTTGAAGCTAATATCTCCAACCGTTCGTGAGAAAAAGGAATATTTACGTCATAAATACAACTTTTGAGAAAAACGCATTTGAAAATATATAATTGGTAAAACAGTAGAAAATTAACAATACCATTATACTCATAATACTCGTCATGAAATGCGTTACAGCTGTTAATTAAAAAAATCATAAATATAACCCAAATTAGATATCCATGATTATCAGTGTGTCATTTGCAAGCACTTCTTGCCAGAGACTTTCAGTCGCGTGGTACCTGTAAGTGGTAAAATGCATTTAGCAGAGATCGTAACGTTGGGTCCAGCTGGTAAAAAACTAAGGCGATAACCTTTATAATAGTATTAAAAGATATTAAATAGTATAAAAGATATTAGTAAAAAATAACTAGGTAAGAGAATTTAATGTTATTTATGTCAAATTAAACACGAAATACAGGAGAAAAATATGGCAGCAAAATAAAAATTTTGAATGTTTTGAAAAAATTGCTTTCCGAACCCCCTTAAATATTTCGTCAGCCACTTTTTTGATCTTTCAATAACAATTATAACCTATAAACATACAATCAGCTGATTATATTATATAGTATTGCATGTTAATGCACTCTATAATCGATGTGTTCAGTACAGGATGCAAGATGAGCGTGAACTATTGCGGCTCTTATACACATGCGCGTGTAATGTTTGTCAGGTACAATCTGGCAACGCTGGCAAATGTTCTAATTGGTCTAAACGTGTGGAACAGCAGAGCTCATCAACCGTGAAAAGCATATTAGTGTCTTTTACACCACTACCTCTTCTGTTCTTAAATGCTTCAGTCATATAATTGATGACCATGTGATAAGAAACAGAACTATTTTTTGTAGCTTGGAACTAGCAGATTGAGTGCAATTAATTTAACGCGCCTTTTGCCTGTGTAGACAATTTACCCCTTTCATATTTGGAAGCAGGCCTAATCTACTGTATACAATCTACAATGCCGGCTGCATTGGCGCAGTTGGTAACGTGCTCGCCTCTCATCATGCGGTCTTGGGTTCGAATCCCATTCAGGCACGGCATATTTTCATACGTTACAAAAATCATTTCATCTTTACCGTAATATATGTAATAAATGTGCAGTAGATTTTTTTTTGTTTTTTTTTTTGTTTAACGTTCAACTGTTCTGCAATTACTGCTAATGCAGACGGTGAAAGATATTTATTCCTAATTTGTGTACGTTGCAATCTGTTCAATTCAGAACAATAAGCAACCCCTTCACCCAAATGAGATGAGGATGATGTGTATGACGTGTAAATGAGGTGTAGTCTTGTACAGACCCAGGCCGACCATTCCTGAGAGAGTATGGTTCAAACCATACTCTCTCAGGAATGGTCGGCCTGGGTCTGTACAAGACTACACCTCATTTACACGTCATACACATCATCCTCATCTCATTTGGGTGAAGGGGTTGCTTATTGTTCTGAATTGAATAGATTGCAACGTACACAAATTAGGAATAAAAATCTTTCACCGTCTGCATTAGCAGTAATTGCAAAACAGTCGAACGTTAAACAAAAACAAAAAAAATCTACTGCACATTTGTTACTACGCTAGAAAATGTAAAATAAAATTACTATAACTTTCTTAACATCAGTAGAATTCATATAACTTTATAAAAAAATAATTTTATTTTTATTTTTCTAGTCACAAAAGAGTAATAAGAAAAACAATGTAGCTACTACTTTTTAAAAATACCTGCACAATATACTTTCAGTTAGGTAAATGTAAATTATATGTAAATAAAAGGTTATTTCTTTTAGTTTACTACACAGATATAAAAATTAGGCTGATTATCAAGTGTAAAATGTAAACAAACGTTGAAGTTATAAAAAAAAAACAATTTTTAGTTGTAAATACAAATTTTGCAAGGGATTGTAATATGATATAACGTTAACAGATTGCGCCACCAACCTGATGACAACATGATTACTGGTGAAAACTTTATATTATCATTCAAAACAGTTTTGGTTGGAAATACTCAGACGAATTTCTCTTGCCAATGTAAATTATGAACAATAGAACCTTAGTTAAATCATGAGGAGTGTAGTATGAAAAACATAAGCTAATTTTAATCATGAGTGAATGACACAAAATGAAACCTCTAGAATTTTAAAATACGGAAAATCACTAAACATGGTCTGTAGAAAAAAATGTTTGAAAGAAAATTTGTAATTTTTTTAATTTCCTATAATTTTGAATATAAGTCACGTGTCGTAAGAAGCATTCTAAGGCGCAATCATATAAACAAATAACCACAGGAATTCAGCCTCCCCAAAATTTCCTGTAGGCATGGCGTAGTAAATGAGGCGATTTTAAAAAAGGAGCCGTTTTTAAGAAAATCGCAAAAAAGTTAAAAAGGTACGAATAAACTATTTCTTCCGGTTGACCGATTTTTATGAAAATATTCGTGTGTAATCATTAAAAACATTTTGCACGTATGCTTATCAGCATGCCAGGCCCTCTGAAAAGCACATATTTTTCACTTTGCAAATGACGCCTTCACTTAATTTACCACAGGTACTAGCTGTATAATGAAATTCACTACTCTCAGAAGAGTTAACTATGATTACAGTGTCTTTACACCTCTACTTCTTTTATTTTTAAATGATTCAGTCATTTAATTGGCTCACCATGTGATAAGAAACAAAACTATTTTTGTAGCCCTGGAATTAACAGATAAAGTGCAAATAATTTAACACTCCACATGCCTGTTACGAGCAACCATATTTAGTACAAAGTGAGGGCCGGCCCGTGGCGTAGTGGTTAGCGCAACCGGCATCTACGCCGCGGTCCCGGTTCGATTCCCGGTCAGGTTTGGCATTTTTTCATCCCTCATCTTCATCTATCATCCTTCTCACCGTCTGCGTTAACAGTAATTGCAGACACAGTCGGACGTTAAACAAAAAAATTACATAGTGAAAAAATAGTAAAGTGTAAAATTATTGTCGAGGGGCAAAACAATAACAAAAATCTGGATCCACCTCCAGCAATGCGTTTTAAAACCGGAATTCAGATGACCTTCATGATTTTCCTGAAGAAAAAAATATAATATACGCGTGCGCGCCTACTGGGAGATTCATCGAACACCCACTTTTTTATTTCAGGAGATCAAGAAACGTAAAAACCATTCGAAATCTGGATACTTTGTAAAATTTTTACCAAACACAGTACATTTTTCATAGAAACTATTAAAAGAGCGGTAGAGAGTAAAAATGAATTAAAGAATTGAAGACTTTTCAATTGGCGATTTGAAAAAGAGATGGTCCGAATTACATTAGTAACATGTGAACGGTTAGTTGACCATGGCTTATAAATTTTATAATGCATAAAAATGATTCGTTTTCAACGACAATAGGCCTACATGAAGAAACGATCCGTTTTCAATGGGAATCACTGTTACCTACTTTAGACACGGTACCGCCACACGTTTAAAAGGACGAACGAACGTTCAGTCATCGTTGAAGATCAGTTCTTCTGTACATTCTTCCTTTGTTATAGGGTGCACCAAAAAATATGTATCATAAAACTACAGTAGAACGTCAATAAGGGGAGTTGGAAGGGCATTTTAGGAAAAAAATCTGGTGTGAAACACTCACACAATTTTCTCTTGCCAATGCAAATAATTAACAATATAATGTAACATTCGTCATAAAACATTAGAAATAAACAAAAAACTAACCTCAAAAAACATAACGTAATTTTAATCATGAGTGAAACACTCAAAATGAAAATCAACCTCAGTTCGGCTTAAAAATACGGAAAATCACTCTTTCACGCTAAACTAGGCTCTGTAGTGAAAAATACTATAAATAAAAGTTGTACATCTTTTTATTTACTATAAAATTTATTGTATACACTTTTGACGTAAAATGCATTCTAAGGCCGAAATCTTAAAAAATTGATTTTTCACACGTTTTCGTGAGAAAAAACAAAAAATCGCTAATTACTGCTAAACTAAGCGTTATACAAAATAATGTTAGAAATAGAAGTTGTAGGTTTTTAAATTCTCTACAACTTTTTTTATATAAATTTTTGCGCTAAAATGCATATTAAAGCCGTAATCTTAAAAAAACTATGTTTTTACGTGAAAACAGCCTCACCCAGAATTTCAGCAAACATGGCGCCTACCCTATCTTGTAGAGAATAAAAAATTGAGTAAACCAGGCGATTTTTAAAAAAATCGTAGGACCAGTTTTTGAGAAAATTGCAAAAAAGTAAAAAATTATACGAATAAACTACTACTTCCGGTTGACCGATTTTTATGAAAATGTTCGTGTCGGGTCCGGTAGTGGTAGGCCTATGTAACTTAAGTTTCAAGTTCGTACGTTGTTCCGTTCTTGAGATATTCTGTTCACACACACACACACACACACACACACACACACACACACACACACACACACTCACTCACAGACCAATCGCTAAAAACATGTTTTTTGGGTTCAGGGGGTCTGAAAACGTATAGATCCGGTGAAAACTCGATTTCTTAAAATCGACATGAAAACAATACGTTCCTTCCTATATATTCATATAGGCAAGAGAAAGTAAAAATAATTATTATATTACCCAGAGTTTTCTCTTTAAAATGATTTATATATAATTTACTAGCGGTACCCGGCGCGCGTTGCTACGCCCAAGAACAGAAAACATGTTTTTATGGAAAATATAAAATTTATTTTATTTTGTCTAAGGCCCGTAAGCGTAGTGGTTAGCGCAAGTGGTTTCTACGCAGGGGTACCGGGTTCGATTCCCGGCATTTTTTCATCACTCGTTTTCATTACCATCATTATCCATCGGCTGTGTTAGCAGAACAGTCAGACGTAAAACAAAAAAAACTAATGCCAGGGGCATAAAATGATAATTGTAAACGTCACTACTACGATCGATGCACAACTAATATTGCTATAAAAAAAATAGGGGTTGGCTGCCCATAACAGACAGGTGGAGTGTCAAATTATTTACACTCAATCTGTTAGTTGCAGGGCTAAAATAAATAGTTCTATTTCTTGTCACATGGTCAGCCAATTAAATGACTGAATCATTTAAGAACAGAAGAGGTAGAGGTGTAAAAGACACTAATCAGAGTTATCTCCTCTGAAAGTAATGAATTTCACTATACAGCCAGATCCTGTGGTGAATGAAGTGAAGTTGCCATTTGCAGAGTGGAAAATATGTGCTTTTCAGAGGGCCCGGCATGCTGATAAGTGTACTTTTCCACTCAGTGAGGAAGGCAAAGGTAAACCACCTCACTCCTCGTTTTACTTAGTAAAACCTCTACAGGTTCAAACCAGCCTTTCGGCTGATGACCTAAACAACAACACAGGGGTTGGTGGTAGAAGGGTCAAAATTTAGGAGTGTATGTATTTTTTAATGCCACGTTATAAAAAAAATTTTGTCCAAAAAAAATGTTTTGGGGTGGACCACCCTTATCACTTAGGGGTATCAAAAATAGATAAAAACCTATTCTCAGACCTACAAAGTGTAGGCTACATATAAAATTACATCAAAATCGGTTAAGCCGTTTCGGAGGAGTATGGCAACTAACACTGTGACACGAGAATTTTTATATATTGGATAAAAATCTGATGAATATAAATTGTGAATAAATTTCTTTTTATGTAGCCTAAGTATCTACTGAAATTTAAAAGTTTTTGTCTTCTTTTTCTAAACTTTTACGGACTCCTAATAAGATTCAGTTAGTCTTCTTTTTCTAAGGCCACTACACCAGCCCGTTGGCGTAGTGGTTAGAGCAAATGGCTTCCACGCGGGGGTCCCGGGTTCGATTCCCGGTCAGGTCTAGCATTTTTTTCGTCACTCATTTTCGTTATCATCATTATCCACCGTCTGCATTAGCAGAAATTGCAGAACAGTCAGACGCAAAACAAAACAAAAATCTGGTGTGAAACACACACACACACCTTTCTCTTGCCAATGCAAATAATAACCAATATAACCTAACATTAGTAATAAAACATTAGAAATAAACAAAAAACTAACCTCGAAAAACATAACCTTATTTTAATCATGAGTGAAAGACACAAAATGAAAATCGACCTCAGTTTGGCTTAAAAATACGGAAAATCACTCATTCACGCTAAACTAGGCTCTGTATAATATGAATGTGATGAACGAGAAGTAATCTCTGGATACGCCATCCTGAATTCCCCGCCAGATCTAAAGCTTCATCTTTTGGCAATTTTCAATGCAGTGTTGGCGCTGCAACATTTCCCCTCTTCGTGGAAGGTTTCCAAAGTCATTACTATTCTGAAACCCCACAAACGTCCGACTGATCCCGAAAGTTATAGACCAATTTCCCTTTTGCCGATCCTGTCAAAATTATTCGAAAGGCTTCTTCTCCCGCGCCTGCGTCCTGTTGTTGAATCTGTTCTTCCCCCCGAGCAATTTGGTTTTCGTCAAGGACACTCCACAACTACCCAACTCCTCCGCATCGTCACGGCACTTGTGGATGCCAGAAATTCTTACTGTGACACGACGGCTGTGCTGCTTGATTTTCGGGCTGCATTTGACCGCGTCTGGCATATGGGCCTCCTTTACAAACTGGCACAATTCTTTCCCCCCTCAACTGTCCGATTACTCCATTCCTATCTTACTGGAAGACAGTTCCAAGTCTCTGTCACTATTCCTCAGTTCCACATGGCCATGTCCCCACTCACCCTTTCGTCCGCGGGTGTACCTCAGGGCTCGGTCCTTGGGCCCATCCTCTATCTTATGTACACCTTCGATTTTCCTGTCCGTGATTCAATCCAATTCGGACTGTTTGCCGATGATGCTATTCTGTACCGTCACGGCAGATGCCTCCGCCTCAATTGCCGCGCGCTTCAAACTCAGCTTCTAGACATCACTAGCTGGTGTCGTGTCTGGAGACTATCACTTAACCCCACAAAATGCGAAGCAATCCACTTTACACTAAAACGCAATGTTCCTCCGCCTCTACGATTGGAAGGGGAACTCCTCCCATGGCAGAACAGCGTGAAATATCTAGGGGTTGACCTAGATAAACGATTGACACTTCGACAGCACATTGACAGCAAACTTAGCAAGGGTAGGGCCTTGTTCGCTTTACTCATCCCTTTGTTCCTCTCTCCTGCATACTCCTCAAAACTGAAACTTCTGATGTACTCCTCTATCCTACGTCCTTTCCTTTTGTACGGGTCACCGGTATGGTGGCCCTTTCTCTCCAAGTCCAACAAAAGACGTACTTCAGCATACCAGAACAAAGTCCTCCGGTGCATCACACCAGTTCCACTATCTTATATCCAATCGCATCATACACGAACACCTTCTCTTCCCTTCTATGGAGGACTTTATTTACAATACCTCGAAAAGGCTACACGACGCTGGGAAAACTGACGGACCCCAGATCATTCAGGACTTGTACCGACGCCCACACCCACCTGAAGTCTCTATGCCATTACCATTCCACGACTTTATCTAAATTTCAGTATGACCCACTTAACAAAATTTAGAGTTGCCACATTTTTATTCTGCCCTGTATTCCTCTTATTTGCCCATGCCCCTTCTACTTGTATGACTCACTCTCCCCAGTTGGTAGTTGTCCCCATGTTCCTATGCATAATCACTCCACTACGGTGAAAAGAGCCGCCATTTTAAATTAATAAACACTCAGAAGATAAAAAGGCCGGTGATTATGCCAAACTCTGCCCTTTCCGTCTCCCCTGAAATCATAAACTAACCCCTACCTTAAATTATACCTTTAGTCCACGTTCAGTAAAATGCATGCCTTCCCCTCACCAAGATAATAGGACTCCCACAAAACTGAAAAAAGGCCACTGAAAAATAAAATAAAATAAAAGAGCCGCTCTTAAACCCACTTGTCCCTTAATTTAAATTTTCCACAGATAACTTCTAAAAATAAATTACCTCCTTTCAAGTCCCAGTTCCAATGTCCCACGAACCAGAATCCTATTTCCTATTTAAACTATAAAATTCCCCCTAAATTTCTTGAGGTTGCAATTATTCTGTTATATTGTTCCCCGAGCGACCAGGTGTTCCTTAACACGATGTCGCCATCATAGGGCTTCTTAGCCCTCTCAACCAGGATTCAGGATTCAGGATTCAGGCTCTGTAGAGAAAAATGCTTTAAATAAAAGTTATAGATCTTTTAATTTCCTATAAGTTTGATTATACACTTTTGTCGTGAAATGCATACTAAGGTTAAAATCTTAAAAAAATCGATTTTTCACACGTTTTTGTGAGAAAAAGAACAGAAAATCGCTAGACTATTACCGCTACACTAACCGTTATACAAAAAAATGTTTGAAAAAAAGTTGTAGGATTTTAAATTTTCTACATTTTTTTATGAATTTTTGCGCTAAAATGCATATTAAAACCGTAATTTTAAACAATTTTTTACGTGAAAACAGCCTCACAAAGAATTGTAGCAAACATGGCGCCTACCCTATTTTGTAGAGCATAAAAAATTTAGTAAACCGGGCGATTTAAAAAAAAAATCGTAGGACCAGTTTTTGAGAAAATCGCAAAAAAGTGAAAACTTACACGATTAAATTACTACTTCCGGTTGACCGATTTTGATAAAAAAGTTCGTGTCGGGTCCGGTAGTGGTATGTAACTTACGTTTCAAGTTCGTACGATGTTCCGTTCTTGAGATATTCTGTTCACACACACACACACACACACACACACACACACACACACACACGACCTATCGCTAAAAACATGTTTTTTTGGGTTCAGGGGGTCTGAAAACGTGTCGGTCCGGTGAAAACTCGATTTCGAAAAATCGACATGAAAACAATACTTTCCTTCCTGTATACTCATATAGGCAAGAGAAAGTAAAAATTCGAAATAGTATGATAGTAAGTCTCTGAATCTTGGTAATTTTTTCAAAATAAAAAGTCCCTTTTCAAAAGTAAAATTTCCCTTTTAATTATTCTTAAAAATATAATAGAAATCTTTGTTTTGTCGGCCGTATTGGCGTATTTGGTAACGTGCTCGCCTCTCATCATGCGGTCGTGGGTTCGAATCCCACTCAGGCACGGCATATTCTCATACGTTACAAAAAATCATTTCATCGTCTACAGTTACGCCCCAACGTCGTCGCTAATGACCGTTGCAGTTGATGTGACGTTAAATAAATAAATTTAAAAAAATTTTTGTTTTGAAATTTTGAAAATCATATGGAATTAATTATTTTACTGGCATTTGTTATTGTTGCATTCAATACACAGGACGTGATTATTAATACATTAATATTAATAATTAGTTTTTAATTAATAATAATAATATAATAAAATAACAATTATTTAATATAAAGAATTGATTTCCATTTTCTGTGTGTTATTGGAAAAATCATTAGTTTTTCTTTTCCATTATTAATGTATCTTTTTAAACGCTTTCAATCACTAACAGGGAAAGTTAACATAAAGAAAAATCTGTTAAGTGGTAGCACTGACGCAAAGGCAGTTACAAAATTCCCTCTGTACTTTATTCCATTTAAGTAATACTATCATGCTATTTCGAATGAACTGTACATAGACTGATTTTTCTTGCATTTCTTGTTCAAGAAAACGAGTTTCAGTAGGTAAATTTTGTTTTCCTTAGGTTAGGAAAAAAATAATAGAGCTAGGAATTTTAGAAAAACTAACAAAGTAATTAGAGAAAATGTAGAACTATCTCGTAGTATGAGTGCAAGCACCGATAGAATCTTTCAGTAAAAACCATTACTGTATATTTTGAGATCAATTTACAGAAAATGGGTTACTTTCAGATTCAATGTTAATTTTTAAGGCTTTGGTGAAAGATAGAGATAGATACAACTTTGTAGACATCTACTTCTTGTATAGTTCTACGAATTGATAGAACAGTATTTAAATTGTTTTAAATTGCCGGCCGCATTGGCGCAGTTGGTAACGTGCTCGCCTCTCATCATGCGGTCTTGGGTTCGAATCCTATTCAGGCACGGCATATTTTCATACGTTACAAAAAAGTAATTTCATCTGTCACCGTCTTCATTAGCAGTAATTGCAGAACAGTCAGACGTTAAACAAAAAAAAAAATTTAATTGTTTTGTAGTTTTAAAATTATTCTTAAAATTGTTCAAAAAACGGATTGAAATTTTTTTGAAATTCGAAAATATCTAATAAAAAAAGTAATGTTAATGATAAAAAAATCCTTCCATCAAATTGTAAAGAAAACATCTCTCTTACAAATTAGAAAAAAGTCTGAAAAGTCCTAACCGCATAGAGAACTTTAAGAAGGAACATCAAGTATAACAAATTTAACATTGCAAATCTAGGTTCTTCCGGCTACTCGTAATATACTAACAAAGTTTAAAAATTATGAAACAAAAATTGAATTAAAAATTTAAAATCCCCGACCCAAAAAAATATAAAAAGTTAAAACAGTCTCTAAAAAGTAAAAATTAATTATATCGCTGCATTAGAGCACCTCAATTATTTTATTCTCTCAGTACTGGAAATTCGAAAAATCCGTCTGTAAGCCTATAATTTAAAGGAATCATATGACTTTTGGGATGCCCAAAACGGGCAGGTGGAGTGTTATTTTAATTGCACTCTATCTGTTTGGTCCAGGGCTAAAAAAAAAATAGTTCTGTTTCTTATCACATAGTCAGCCACTTATATGACTGAAATATTTAAGAACAGAAGAGGTAGAGGTGTAAAAGACACTAGTCAGAGTTATCTCCTCTGAGAGTAATGAATTTCACTATGCAGCCAGACCCTGTGGTGAATGAAGTGAAGGTGTCATTTGCAGAGTGGAAAGTGAGTGCTTTTCGGAGGGCCTGGCATGCTGATAAGCATACTCTTTCAACTCAGTGAGGAAGGCAATGGTAAACCACCTTATTCCTCGTTTTTACTTAGTAAAACCTCTACAGGTTCAAACCAGCCTTTCGGCTGTTGACCTAAACAACAAACAATGACTTTTGGGGAAGGAGTAAGGTGTCACATGTTTCAAAAATTTTCGAAAGATTTTCATTTTTCTTGAAAAAAAAAATTATTTTATATTAAAAAAGATTCCTGAAGATTTAAAATGGTGGAATAGAATAACCTCGCTCTAGCCGATTTAGAAAGTTGATGGCTTCAAGTACCTCGGAGAGATATTACAACCAAAGACCAGCGAAAAGGTAAGCGAACAACAACAGATGAGGAAAGATGGTCGGTTCATTTCGAGGAACTCACCACTTCTATAAGAAGAAAGCACTCTCAAGACAAGCCAAGATTAGACATTATAATACTGTGATAAAACCTGTACGCGAGTGATTGGCAAATGACCAGGAAAGCTAGTCTAAGAGAAGTAGTGAAATATCAGAGAAAGATCCTTCGCAAGGTAAAGAGCCCGAAGATAGTAGACAGACAATATAAGACACGAGTTAGAAAAGAACTGTACAAGGAAAATAAGAACGATTAATAAAAACGATTAGAAAAAGAAGACAAAACAAATTTTGAAGACACCAAACCATAGACCTAAGGTGTCGGATAAATGGTTCAAAGAAATCAGAAAAGATTATGAGAAAACCGGAATAAAGCAAGGAAAGTTAATGAACCGAACCAAAGTCAGACAACTAATAAAGTCATTTAAGGGCTTCTATGAAGAACAAAAACAGAACACCGGGTGAACAGAAGCAATGACAAAAACCAACAGTGAACGAATGCTGAGAATGTGGGCTGCAAAAAGAAACGGCTAAAGTCACTTCAAGTGGTCAAAAATTTGCTCTGTACAGTCAACTCTCCATATTCGCGGTTCCAATTTTTTGTTACCGTTTCGCTATCCGCAGTTAGCTAAATTCAATATTCGAAGTTTGTTCCGAATGAAAAAGAATATGGAAAACTATGAAAAAATGCGTGATAAAGATGGTTATGAACGTAAAATGTTCTGTACATCATTCCTGAATAACGTGCTTTTATTATTACGTTCATAAAAATACAGTGCCATCTCCGTAGTGTAGTGGTAGTACGCTAGCCTACCACGCGGAGGTCCCGGGTTCGATTCCCGGCCAGGGTCTGGAAATTTTACAAGTTAAAACCCACCGTTACATATCCCATCGTAGTCGCTAATGACCGAGCTACGACTTTAAAAACAAACTAAAAAAATAAAAGAATACTGTAGCTACGAAACATCGAGTTGCTGGTTTTAAAACTGATAAGTTATTAATGTTTATTTAAATACCATATTAATCTGACCTGCCCATAACAGACAGGTGGAGTGTCAAATTATTTACACTCAATCTGTTCGTTGCAGGGCTAAAATAAATAGTTCTGTTTCTTATCACATGGTCAGTCAATTAAATGGCTGAATCATTTAAGAACAGAAGAGGTAGAGGTGTAAAAGACACTAATCAGAGTTATCTTCTCTGAAAGTAATGAATTTCATTGTACAGCCAGACCCTGTGGTGAATGAAGTGAAGTTGTCATTTACAGAGTGGAAATATGTGCTTTTCAGAGGGCCCGACATGCTGATAAGCATACTTTTCCACTCAGTGAGGAAGGCAATTGTAAACCACCTCACTCCTCGTTTTACTTAGTAAAACCTCTACAGGTTCAAACCAGCCTTTCGGCTGTTGACCTAAACAACAATTAATATGACGTATAAAGTACGTACACTGCAGTATGTATGTAGGTAGCCCCTACTATGTATAGGCATTGCTTATTAATTTACTTATTCAATTTCCGTATTCACGGTTTTTTTTGCATTCCGTATTCACGACAAATTTTTGGAACCTCCCCCCCCCCCGCAAATTCGGAGAATTTACTGTTGGAGGGGAAAAATATTTATTCGTATAGGGCAAGAGAAAGTAAAAATTAAAGAAAAAATCATGTAGAAGACTTTACCACTACAGTTTATGAACCAAAACAAGACAATATTGACCGCACATAGTAGATGTTGTTTAGGTCATCAGCCGAAAGACTGGTTTGAACCACCTGTAGAGGTTTTACTTAGTAAAACGAAGAGTGAGGTGGTTTACCATTGCCTTCCTCACTGAATGGAAAAGTACGGTTATCAGCATGCCCTCTGAAAAGGACACATTTTCCACTCTGCAAATGACACCTTCACTTCATTCACCACAGAGTCTGGCTGTATAATGTAATTCATTACTTTCATAGAAGATAACTCTGATTAACGTCTTTTACACCTCTACCTCTTCTGTTCTTAAATGATTCAGTCATTTAATTAGCTGATCATGTGATAGAACTATTTTTTTTATCCCTGTAACCAGCAGATTGATTGTAAATAATTTGACACTCCACCTGTCTGTTATGGGCAGATAAAGGAGATATGTTGAGTCAAATGTCAAGCATCCAAAACATTTTCCAGAACTAAAGTGTGGATTTCCAACCACTTGATCTTAATAAGTAACAAACTTTTTCTCCTGCACCCAGTACTTTCATGAGTTTTACGGTGGATATAACTACCATAAAGAAATGAAGCATACTTATCCATCCAAGTGCATATAGAGGCTATATAAAAAAATGAGTTTGATCATAATATTTTCTTCTTTACATTTTTTCCATCTTGTCATAGACTACTTATTTTTCAATTTTCCTTTTTCCTTTTTAAGACTTGACCGTTCTTTATAGTAGCTGCTGCAAGAGGTCGTTGATATTAATCTAGTGGTTCCAATAAAATTACTTACCAGTTCATTCCACGTGTTTTCGTTCACCATCTTTTTCTTTTTCATATTTTTTACTTTATCATTTTTCTTTTTCTATTTTTATATTTTATTATTGTTGAATCATTACTACGTTTTTTTAAAAAATTCCTAATGTGTGTACGTTGCAATCTGTTCAATTCAGTACAATAAGCAACCCCATGACCCAATGAGATGAGGATGATATGTATGACGAATAAATGAGGTGTAGTCTTTTTACAGACTCAGGCCGACCATTCCTGAGAGAGTATGGTTAATTGAACCCCAACCATCAAAGTACAACCACTATCTAGTATTCAAATCCGTATAAAAGTAATTACCTTTACTAGGATTTGAACCAGGAACCTTCGTCTCCGAAATCACCTGTTGACTCGCGGCGACGACTTTACCTCTAGACCAACCCGGTGGGTTGGTACTAAATAATGTCTTTGGAATAATAAAATAAAATATTAAGTAAATTTGTTTTGTAATCCCTAATTTGTGTACGTTGCAATCTGTTCAATTCGGAACAGTAAGCAACCTCGTCACCCCATGATATGAGGATGATATGCTTGACGTATAAATGAGGTGTAGTCTTGTACAGACTGAGAGATTATGGTTAATTGAACCCCAACCATCAAAGTACAGCTGTAACCACCGTCTCGTATTCAAATTTGTATAAAAATACCTAGTATTATCTAGTTTGGTGACCTTTACTAGGATTTGAAACAGGAATCTTCGATTCTGAAAATCAGCTGACGAGCGGTGACGACTGTACGTCTAGAAAAAACCCGGTGGTTCGAAACAGAAAATGTCTTGATTATTTCTCGGACACGTATAATTTTTACTTTCTCTTGCCTATATGAATATATAGGAAGGAAAGTATTGTTTTCATATCGATTTTTCGAAATCGAGTTTTCACCGGATCTACATGTTTTCAGACCCCCTGAACCCAAAAAACATGTTTTTAGCGATTGGTCTGTGTGTGTGTGTGTGTGTGTGTGTGTGTGTGTGTGTGTGTGTGTGTGTGTGTGTGTGTGTGTGTGTGTGTGTGTGTGTGTGTGTGTGTGTGAACAGAATATCTCAAGAACGGAACATTGTACGAACTTGAAACTTGAAACTTAAGTTACATACCACTACCGGACCCGACACGAACATTTTCATCAAAATCGGTCAACCGGAAGTAGTAGTTTATTCGTATAATTTTTCACTTTTTTGCGATTTTCTCAAAAACTGGTCCTACAATTTTTTTTAAAATCGCCTGGTTTACTACATTTTTTGAGGGGTTGGCGCCATGTTTGCTGAAATTCTGCGTGAGGCTGTTTTTACGTAAAAACATTTTCTTTTTAAGATTGCGGCTTTAATATGCATTTTAGCGCAAACGTTGTATAATAAAAGTTGTAGAGAATGTAAAATTCTACAACTTTTATTTCGAACATTTTTTTGTATAACGCTTAGTTTAGTGGTAATTAGCAATTTTCTGTTTTTTCTCACGAAAACGTGTGAAAAATCTATTTTTTTAAGATTTCGGCCTTAGAATGCATTTACGACAAAAGTGTATATAATAAAATTTATAGGAAATGAAGAGATCTACAACTTTCATTTAAAGCATTTTTTTGTACAGTGTCTAGTTTAGCGTGAATGAGCGATTTTCCGTATTTTTAAGCCAAACTGAGGTCGATTTTAGTTTTGCGTATTTCACTAATGTTTTTTGAGGTTAGTTTTTTTGTTTATTTTTAATGTTTTATTACTAATGTTAGGTTTATTGTTAATTATTTGCATTGGCAAGAGAAAGTTGTGTGAGTGTTTCACACCAGATTTTTTCTCTTAATTTAAAAATTAACAACCCCCGCTTCGGTCGCTGCACTTCGTATTTCTAATCAAATCAATTAAATTACAAATAATTTCAGTAACATCTATTAAAAAAAAAAAAAAAAAAAAAAAAAGAATCTGGTGTGAAACACTCACACGACTTTCTCTTGCCAGTTTAAATAATGACCGAAATAACCTTAATGTGTAATTATTATTAGTAAACAATGTAAAATGAAAAATATAACCTAATTTTGATCATTAGTGAATAACGCTAAGTGAAAATCAACTTCTGTTGGACTTAAAATTCGGAAAATTACTAATTGCCACTAAACTAAGCGTTTTAATAAAAGCCGGCCGCGTTGGCGTAGTTGGTAACGTGCTCGCCTCTCATCATGCGTTATTGGGTTCGAATCCCATTTAGGCACGGCATATTTTAATACGTTGCAAAAATCATTTCATCCTTCACCGTCTGCATTAGCAGTAATTGCAGAACAGTCGGACGTTAAACCAAAAAACAAAAAAAAGTTGTAGAAAACATTTCTGGAATAAAAGTTGTAGGGTTTTTATTTTTCTACAACTTTAATGTTATACGCTTTTGCCCTCAAAGGCATATTAAGGGGACCCGTAATGCCTCCGTCATATTAGTGTAAGGAACATTTTCTCAAAAACTGTTAGAGTTATCCTTTTCAATTTTCTTGTGGTTTCTTTTCAGGCTACTCTACACCCATTGAGTTAGTAACATCTTGATATATTGTTAGGAAGATAAGATATTTTTTCGTTGAAATTATCACTTTCGAAAATCATAACTTTTTTCCTATTAAAGTGGAAAATAAATATTTAAACCCACTATTTTACTCTAATATTAACTCAGTACATTGAAGTTATGGTATGAAAGGCTGTGCAAAAATTTCATTAAAATCCATTCTCAGTTGGCTGAGAAAATATTTCTTATGCGTCAAAAATTGCAATTTACAGGAAACAAGAAAAAACTAAAAGAGAACACATTATACGTTAAATAATTTAATATGTTATTTTTTTACAGTTCAGAGGTTAATAGACTATAATTATATCCACAGGTGGTCTGGTGGTAACTTAAAGTTTTAAAACAAAAATAACGAACGAAATAAAAAAATTATGTATTTATCTGTTGTCATTCAAAAACATAGAGTTGTTAGGCAAATGGTAACGTTTAAAAAATAAAGGATTCAACATATTTTTAACAAAAAAAAAACAAAACTGCAAAACCCCCAACAAATTATAGCTACCTATATTGCTGGATGCAGAAAACTCTAAATTTTCATAATTTACAAAAAACCGGAAATGTGAACATTTTCAATTTCTTTCGTTCCGGGTACCCTTAACGCCGCGATCTTAAAAACAAAACCCATTTTGGCTGCCTCCGTAGCGTAGCGGTTAGCGCTTTAGCCTACCACACGGAGATCCCGGGTTCGATTCCCGGCCAGGGTCTGGAAATTTTCATAAGTCAAATCCCACAGTTACATTCACATAATCCACCTTAGTCGCTAATAACCAACCACTTGATGCCACTTTAAATAAATAAATGAAAAAAAAATTACGGTGAGAGCACAGTTCCCAAGAATTGTAGAGCACGTAACCTGTTTAACTGTTGGCACTTAAAACGTTAAAACTCCAACTCCAGTATTTAATTTGCTAGAAGTGCTGCTTCTAAGCCAAGCAACCCGGTGGAAGATTGGGTGACCAAACCCAGCGGGAAATTGGGTCGGTAAACCGATTTGTATTGGGGTCTAAACTCTCACAACCTGATGGTCCTATTTCATCAAGGATTTCTCAGGAAGTCGTGATATTCCATTAACCGTGAAGTGAGGGTTATGCTAGCCTGCTGTAGGACGTTAAATATCGACTGGGATTGGCCAACGGCTTCGAAAATGGAAGAACACTTATTCTGAACGGTGGCAAGGGCGGGAGAGCCGAAGTGGCGGGTCTTTTAAAACGTGGCGCAAGTTCAGAAGCTCAAAGGGAGCAGCAGTACCACTGACTTACACTGCGCAGCGCTCGTGACACTGCCAGGGAAAATTTTATGTTACTGCCTCAAAATGCCTCAGATGGACTGTTATCTAATTTAATGGGAATTAAAATCGCTATAACTTGTAATTAATTATAAATAGTTTTAAATTAATACTTGTTATAAGTACTTGTTATAAGTTTTACTTATACTTGTTATAAGTTTTTACTTGTTATAAGTTACTTGTTATAAGTTTACTTGTTATAAGTTACTTGTTATAAGCTATAAGTTTTTTATATACTTATAGTTACTTGTTATAAGTATATATTACTTACTTGTTATAAGTTATACTTGTTATAAGTTTTGTTTACTTGTTATAAGTACTTATAATACTTGTTATAAGTTTTACTTGTTATAAGTTACTTTATCTTGTTATAAGTTTTATACTTGTTATAAGTTTTTTTATCTTGTATTAATAAAAAGATCTTTAAAAGAACCCGGAATAATTATTACAAACGTGTACTTACCAGCTTGCACGAGGGCAGCTGCTAAGAAAAATGCCGCCAAGTAAGCCGTTCCTTCTTGTAAACCTCCTCCACCTCCTACCATGCTGCAATCAAACAAAAAATTAAATTTTAATTTAGGAATATAATTTTTTTAATTTATTTTTTAATCATTAATTTGTAAACTCAGCGGGTTGGTCTAGAGGTAAAGTCGTCGCCATGAGCCAGCATTTTAACAGCTGATTTACGGAGACGAAGGTTCCGTGGTTCAAATCCTAGTTTTTTTTTTATTATTATTATTTAACGTCGCATCAACTACAACGGTCATTAGCGACGACGTTGGGGTGTAACTGTTTACAATGGAGGATGAAATGATTTTTTTGTAACGTATGAAAATATGCCGTGCCTGAGTGGGATTCCAACCCAGGACCGCATGATGAGAGGCGAGCACGTTACCAACTGCGCCAATGCGGCCGGCAAATCCTAGTTTTAAACGTATTACTTTTATATAAATTTGATTACTAGACAGTGGTTACCGGTGTAAGTTTATGGTTGGGTTTCAATTAACCATACTCTCTCTGAAATGGTCGGTGTGAGGCTGCACAAGACTGAACCTCATTTACACGTTATACTACAGGCGTTCTGAAAAAGGGTTCCAAGAATTCAGGGCGTGATTCCCCACAACAAAAGAAGAAAAAAAAAGTTCAAATTAACATAGGTTCGAAAAACATTAGTTACCGAGTTACACAAGGTGAAAGATTTCGTCAGAATTTCAGTTACCCCGTTGAAACGAAGCCCTACAAATATTTATTGGGCGTTAAATTAGGCATAAATTTTACCGTATCGTATGTAAACTGAACAGAAAAATTGAACAAAACAGGTTTCAGACCTGTAGCTGCAGTAATTTTTAAGATATCTGATGAAATACGCAAAACTTGGTCCCGAAAAAGAAGTTTCTTTTAGGTTTGAAGCAGATGAACTTTGTTAAATGGATAATAAACACAAGAAATTCTTATACAAAACTTTTAGAGAAATGAATTCTGAAGACTGCCCATAACAGACAGGTGGAGTGTTAAATTATTTACACTCAATCTGTTCGTTGCAGGGCTAAAATAAATAGTTCTGTTTCTTATCGCATGGTCAGTCAATTAAATGACTGAATCATTTAAGAACAGAAGAGGTAGAGGTGTAAAAGACACCAATCAGAGTTATCTTCTCTGAAAGTAATGAATTTCATTGTACAGCCAGACCCTGTGGTGAATGAAGTGAAGTTGTCATTTACAGAGTGGAAAATATGTGCTTTTCAGAGGGCTCGGCATGCTGATAAGCGTACTTTTCCACTCGGTGAGGAAGGCAATGGTAAACCACCTCACTCCTCGTTTTACTTAGTAAAACCTCTAGAGGTTCAAACCAGCCTTTCGGCTGTTGACCTAAACAACACAATTCTGAAGAGAATGATGTAAAATAAGTCAACAATAGACAAACGCAATTTTTAAAAAAATTATTTTTTAATTAAATAAAAAAAAGCATGAAAAATAGACAAAATCTGTTATACTCTCTACTAACTAATTAATGTAATACTTAAAAGAAAACACTTGTATTAAAATAAATTAATGAGTTACTTACTGTTTATTTTTATCAAGTAAACATTTTTAACAACCATAAATTATCATAGGCCTACATCAAAAAAGTAACAGTTGCTATAAAAAATAGCCACGTCACAATAGATGTTCAAAATGTTTACCCACATTTATAAAAAATAATTTAAAAAAAAATTGATTAAATAAGACGATTTTTTAAAATAAAATCGTAGGAGCCGTTTATGAGAAAATCGTAAAAAAGTGAAAAATGACACGAATAAATTACTACTTCCGGTTAACCGATTTGATAAAAATGTTCGCGTCAGGTACTCTAGTGGTTTGTAACTAAAGTTTTAAGTTCGTACGATGTTCCGTTCTTGAGATATTCTGTTCACTCACACAAAGACCAATCGCTAAAGCATGTTTTTTTGGGTTCAGGGGTCTGAAAACGTGTAGATCCGGTGAAAACTCGATTTCGAAAAATCGAAATGAAAACAATACTTTCCTTCCTGTATACTTATATAGGCAAGAGAAAGTAAAAAACGCTAAAAATATGAAACAAACACAGATTGAAATCAGCTAAATTTTAGTGTATCTAATGTTAAAATTGAACATGCGGTTTTGATAAAATAAGGCTCCAAACTCAGGTATCTATAATAAAGAAATGGACAGTAATTATAGACGATGTGGTGTGTCACATTCTCAATACATTTTCCTATAAGTGGATTGCTGTTCCACGTCGTAAAAATGTTCTATCACTTTTATGACATATATTTAATCGAACTTAATATCGAATGTATGTATATATATATATATATATATATATATATATATATATATATATATATATATATATATATACATACATAAATGCACGTGTGGCTTCATATTTAATTTAGTGGTTGAAGCTTTGTAAGAGTTTCATGTAAATGTAAAACTTTTATGAGAACACCTTAATACTTTCACATACGGTAGCAGTGAAGAGTTAGGCCTCAAGGGGGGCAACCGCAATATCTTGTGCCGTATGGGGACATTTCCCAGGTCCATATATGCAGACATACTGTTAACTTTTTATGTACGTACGTTGCCTTCAAAGAAATACTAGGCTATCTAGGTTTTTCTACTCAAACTACCATATGCCGCACTGTTTTTACAATTTTTACACGTACGTTCCCGCTAATATCAAAATTATATAAAGTAATGCGATCGTGAAAAATTGTATATGTAGGCTATTTCATCTACATCCTTCATATCCCCTACAAGCTAAAAATATATTTATTTATTTCCATTATATTAATTTTTGCCCATACCAGACAGGTGGAGTGTCAAATTATTTACACTGTATCTGTTCATTGCAGGGCTAAAATAAATAGTTCTGTTTCTTATCACATGGTCAGCAAATCAAATGACTGAATCATTTAAGAACAGAAGAGGTAGAGGTGTAAAGACACTAATCAGAGTTATCTCCTCTAAAAGTAATGAATTTCATTATACAGCCAGACCCTGTGGTGAATGAAATGAAGGTGTCATTTGCAGAGTGGAAAATATGTGCTTTTCTGAGGGCCCGGCATGCTGATAAGCGTACTTTTCCACTCAGTGAGGAAGGCACAGGTAAACCATCTCACTCCTTGTTTTACTTAGTAAAACCTCTACCGGTTGAAACCAACCTTTCGGGTGATGACCTCAACAAGATATTAATTTTACAGTATGTACCATTTCTTATTTATCTGAATAGAAATTACTTGCCTAAATAAGGGAAAGCATGTGCTGAGGAAAGGACAGTGATGAAATAATAATAATAATAAAAAACAAAACATGTTTATCTTTAAATGCCAAAATTAAACATTACAATACAGTAATTAAACCAACAATTTTATATGCCAGTGAGACCTTGACACTTAACAGGAAAGCAGACATGGAAGGCTTAAAGAGGGAAGAGAGAAAAATAATTAGGAAAATTCTTGGACCTAGATGGACCGAAAACGGGTACAGATTACAGAGAACGTCGAAAATTGAAGAATATTCCAACATAGAGACAGACATGAGGAAAAGACTCCTTCAATTTTATGGCCACATTATGAGGCTTCCTGACAATAGACTCACAAAGAGAATAGTAAAATATGTATCATCACTTGTTAATGGGGGGGAATGGATACAAAGTGTTAAAAAAGATTTAGAATTGGCCAAAATCACCAAAGAAGAAATTCTCATAAGAGACAGTTTTAGAACAAAAGTTAAAAAATGGGAGGTTAAACCAGAGACAAAAGCTCCAAGAACCGGAACAAAGTGGAGTGAACAGAGAAAAGCTGAATTCTCACAAAGAATGAAAAATTGGTGGGCGGATAAAAAGGATAAGAAATCCCAAACCAGATTTACTTAGCGTCTTCCACTTCGGGAGCTTTACGACTAATAATAATAATAATAATAAACAATAAGTTATTATTTACAAATTGTTAATATCTTATGAATTAATTAACAGATTACTGATTGCAATATTCCTGATTATTCTATAGTACACAATTTTTTAATTATGAAGTTAATTACTACATTAGTTATAACTTAACTACAATTTTTTTTAATTCCTAATATGTGTACGTTGCAATCTGTTCAATTCAGAGCAATAAGCAACCCCATGACCCAATGAGATGAGGGTGATATGTAAGACGTGTAAATGAGGTGTAGTCTTCTACAGACTCTGGCCGACAATTCCTGAGAGAGTATGGTTAATTGAACCCCAACCATCAAAGTACACCGGTAACCACTGTCTAGCATTCAAATCCGTATAAAAGTAACTACCTTTACTAGGATTTGAACCAGGAACCTTCGTCTCCGAAAATCAGCTGTTAAACAGCTGATTTTGGTGACGACTTTACCTCTAGCCCAACCCGGTGGGTGAACTACAAATGAATAAGGCTAACCCAAACCAACCGATCCATGGATGAGCTCAATCAACTCCCAGACCAACCAAGTATTTTTTAAGTCTACATTTAATGACACCAAACGATGCAGTAATAAATAATTTACGTAAATCAGAAGGGTAACAGTTAAAATATTTTGGTGATGTATAATCAAACACCCTTTGATTTCCTGATGTATTTCATTTTACTTTCATGGCCAATCCAGCCTCAACTCTTCTTGTGCTGTAATTATGCTCTAAAAGAGCAATTTTTTTTTCTTTATACATATTATATCTGTAAAGAATTTCTATTTTCCTTTAAATATATTAGATATATTGAGAACACCAAACTGTTGAAATAGGGGGTGAGCAGGCCGGGTTGGAGGCTTCTTAAAAATTATCCTTAAAATCTGTTTTGTATCTTAATTAAATGTTCCAAAGCCGTTATAAACTAAAAATATATAGTACGGTAAATTGTACTAACTTTTTTACTAATGTGCAAATTGTCTACAGTGTCACAGTAATATACAAACAGGGCTAAAATAAATAGTTCTGTTTCTTATCACATGGTCAGCCAATTAAATGACTAAATCGTTTAAAAACAGAAGAGGTAGAGGTGTTAAAGACATTTATCAGAGTTATCTCCTATGAAAGTAATGAATTTCATCATACATCTAGACCCTTTGGTGAATGAAGTGAAGGTGTCATTTGTACGAAAATATGTGCTTTTCAGAGGGCCTGGCGTGCTGATAAGCACACTTTTCAACTCAGTGAGGAATGTAAACCTCACTCTTCGTTATGTTAGTAAAGCCTCTAGAGGTTCAAACCAGCTATTCGGCTAATGACAACAACAAAGGTAAATCCAATGTTTTAAAACGTTTCAGTGTGAGTATCTTTGCTGTTGTCGAGGAGGTTAATTGCGAAAGGATTTTGATGCTCTTAAAACTTTGTTAAAAATGATTTTTCTACGTTGTTTAATTTCTTCTTTTATGAAGGGCAGGTTTAGATCGTTGTGTAATATTTCATTGGTTACGTACCATAGGGCTGGAAAGATTAGTCTCAGACATTTTGATTGAATGTGCTGCAGTATTTCTATATTTGATGAAATAGATCACCCGTTAACTCTAACCCGTAAGTCCAAACTGGTTTGAGTATTACTTTTTTTTTAAAGCCACATACGACTACATAAGTTCATCAAACTAAAAAGAGCTCATTTCAATTTTTGCGGTTCAATTTTTCAGTTTTTGGAGTCCCTTCCTGATGTTTCCCTCCTTGAACTTTCTCCAGTATTCCCTCAATCCATCCGATCTTCTCTGCCGTTCCTTGTCAGAATACACAACTTTCTGTCGTTTCGTCGGTTTCTGCTGTTCAAGTCTTGTGGTTTTTAGCCTGTGGTAATTTCCGGCTTTTGTTTTGAGGTCCGTAAGTGAGATTGGAGCCCGTCCATGTCCTCCTTAAGTATCCTCCTTGAGTATTACTTTGTATAAGATAACTTTATTTCCAAGAGAAATTGAGACTTATTGCGTACGAACCAGAACAATTGACGTAACTTTAGCCATATTGTTTTCAATTCACACATATATTACTTAAAATAAACAGACGATTATGAACACATTTTTCATCGAAACACACACACACACACACACACACACACAGACATCCTTCTAAAACACTTTCATTGGGTTCTGTGGTCATAAAACGTTAAAATTTTGGAATAGGGAAATATTGTAACATTACTTTACTTTACATACCTAAAGTAAACTTTAACATGCGTAACTTTCTCACACAAGCATACACGGTCACACACACACAGAAAATATTTGGTTAATTCTAGTATCAAACGGAATTGTCTTGTTACAAGGAAGAGAAGGCAAATTTACTTAACAAGTGATAGCTACTACTGGCTCAAAGTGGAGTACTTAACTATTTATTGGAGCTCTGCCCAAATCTAAATACCCTTTGTAAATAAAATAAATAACTAAATAAAAACACATTTATTTCTAATTAAATTACTACTTACTTAAAAAAATTATTATTTGAAATACTGATGTATCTGCCAGCTTTTATTCTACTGTAGGCCTATTATTTTAAGTGCAAACATTTATTTTACTAGTAACCAATCACATTTTTCCCTATTTTTGACACTTTTAAGGTCTGGCAAAATGAATTCGTCTATTTCAAAAAATATTTATGTTTCTTATCATAATATGGTTACCCAATTATATGGCTGAAACATTTAAGAACAGAAGAAGTAGAGGTGTAAAAGACATTAGTCACAGTTATTTCCTCTGAGAGTAATAAATTTCATTATACTGCCATACACTGTGGTGAATGGCGTGAAGGTGTCATTTCCAGCGTTGAAAATAGATACTTTTCAGAGGGCTTGGAATGCTGATAAGCATACCTTTAAACTCTGTAAGGCTATTGTAAACCACCTCACTCTACGTTATACTTAGTAAAGTCTCTAGAAATTCAAACCAGCCTTTTGGCTGATGACCTAAACAACAACAATATTCC
The DNA here is from genome assembly GCA_035578175.1 of Catonia carolina. Lineage (NCBI taxonomy): Eukaryota > Metazoa > Arthropoda > Insecta > Hemiptera > Achilidae > Catonia > Catonia carolina. The sequence goes on from JAQMRL010000004.1 coordinate 11,956,566, forward strand.
AAAAATGTAACAATTTTAAAAAATAGTTCTCGATGAAAAAGCCAGGCCTAAAATGTTACTTAACGAGATTTTATATAATAGTATGTTCCTCGGCAAAAATATTTTATTATTTTTATAACTTTTTTTGTTTTTTCCATAATTCATCGGATATTAATTTGCATAAGAATAAATTTAATGGTTGTAAAAACTAAAAAATTGAAAGAGGAAATTGAGAAAAACAAAAAAAAACGTTAAAAAATTGCTTTTCATTCAGAGTAAAATGTTCGTTTAGGTTATCAGCCGAAAGGCTGGTTTGAACGTCTAGACGCTTTACTAAGTAAAACTAGGAGTGAGGTAGTTTACATTTGCCTTTCTCTCCTCATTCTAAGTTTGAACTTCGTGCGATTTTTTTTTTATAAGATATCTTTGACGCGTGCGCACATACACACACGCGCGCGCACGCACACACACACACACACACACACACACACACACTAACCAATCGATAAAAACGTGTTATTAGGGTTCATGGGGGCCTGAAAACGTGTATTTACGGTGAAAACTCGATTAGAAAAAATCGACAAGAAAACAATACTTTCCTTCCCTATTCATATAGGGCAAGAGAAAATAAAAGATGTTTGGTTCGATATCTTCTACAATTTTGTTACATCGTAGAGATCAGAGGACATGTGTGTTTACTGAACGCGTGTTTCTTATTGATACTGTTTAACTAACCGGAAAACCACAAATTCCAGAAAACTAAAAACAAAACTTCTTTTTCATACAAGCCTTTTTTATGTATTCTTCACAATGAGCCCACTTTCTCGCGTAGGCTAACTGATTACATTACAATAATAAATTGAGTACAATTTCTCATTTCTGTTTAAGTACATTGTTTGCGTTATAAACTTACTTCCCCAAAATAACATAAAGCGTTTTGGGACGAAGGCTTAGATCTTTATTTAATAATATATAGTGTATTATATATACAGGGCGTTCTAAAAAAGGGTTCCAAGAATTCAGGGCGTGATTCCCCACAACATAAGACGAAAAAAAGTTCAATTAACATAGGTTCTAAAATCATTAGTTACAGAGTTATACAGGGTGAAAGATTTCGCCAGAATTTCAGTTACCCTGTTGAAACTAAGCCCTACAGATATTTGTTGGGCGTTAAATTAGACATAAATTTTACCGTATCGTATGTAAAATGAACAGAAAAATTGAACAAAACAGGTTTCTTCCTAATAATATATTCACATAGGCTAGAGAAAGTAAAAAACAAAACAAATACAATACAAAATCTGATTAGTAATGAAATAAATACACAAATTTTTCTGAAAATCTTTTCTATAAAAATAGTAAATTTATTAAAAAATAAATAATTTTTTATAAACTGCTCCCTTAACACAATATAAATAATACATGGTGTTCCTATTTCCAATCAATCGTCTGCTATATACGTTTTATACGCAAGGAAGGGTAGTTCACTTATGTGTCTATCATAATTATATTATCAGAAACTTATTTTAACATTTCTTAAGTTTTATGCGTTTGTCCTTTTCTTCTGCTACACTGTAGTCATTTTCCTCAATTATTTGAACAAATTTTACTATAGCATAAACAAAAAACTTTTAAAAAATGTTTAAATATTGAAATTTTACTTTTTATGTGTGGGTAATTTATTGTAGGCAGAATATCATTAAATTTTTTTTATTGCTAATTTTTCTCAATAGATTACATTCCTCAGCATCTAGAAAAAAATAATATATAAACTTAAATAGACTACCTGTGACTATAAAAAAAACTGTTTTAATATTTTTTTATAATTTTTTTTAACAATCGTCAGATTATACTTTAAATATTATCTTGGGAATGTAACGATAAAAATTAACTTATCTTCATAAACTTGTAGAATAATTTTAAAAAAGATTGTACAAAATGATTGAAGAGTTACAAAAGAAAACGGAAAACTCACAAAGCTTAAGAAATATTAAACTACGTTATGAGGGACACAAAAATGAATTGAACTTGCATGCGGGCAGAATATATGGTAGGGCCTTGAAGTTGTTTTTTAAGGAGTTCTACTTTATTAGATTTGTTAATTAATTAATTAATTATTTGGTTCCTGTTTTGGGCTTGGTTATTTCATTAAGATTTTGACTTTTTTGGGATTTCTATTGGGGTAACTAGTTTGATTGGTTTAGGTGGTAAATGTATTCCAATTTCGATCGATGGGGACAGTCTTGAGTGGAAGATTATAGAATTGAAAATAGGAACCCAGTGAAAACTGCGCTCAGTATTGAATCTGTTAAATTAAATCGAATCCATACTTATCAATGACAAAAAAGCGATCATAGAATTCCCAGGTCGAAGTCAAATGAAACGCCATATTTGTGAATACAACGAAATATTCGCACAATGCAAACAAAGTATATATACCAGCTTCACAATAACGATTATGTCTAACGAAAAAATAAGTTCCTAACGAACTGAAAAACATATTAATAAATAACAATTGATGTTTAAATCTAAGAGTTCGACTTGCCACATTATCGGCAGGTTCACGACGACATTTTGTTAAAACAAAACATAAAATAAACATATACAATTGAAAACTTAATACAAAAGTTATAAATAACTTTTTATGAACTTCATAATTCTTATTTGAAGGTATATATGTAAGTCCAACAAGTGTAAAAAGTTCAACCAAATTTAATACTGTAATAACATCGACCCAAGAACGATACCTTGCAGAAATCACTTGTCTATAATATCTTCTACATATTAATGCGAAACGAAATCTAGGAAATGTTTGTAAAGCAATCGCCGTACCCCAAACAAATTTCTGTGTCTGTGACGTACCAATCGCAGCCGAAAATGACGGAAGATAATTTCTCACTAGACAATGAGTTTTTGTCGATCTTTCAAAATTATATAATAATGACCATATCACACAAAATATAAACGCTACAAAAGGGCACGAAAATATTATTAAAGAAAAATAACGGAATTCAATTTGGAGAAAAAATCCTTTATTTTCATCGTGACGTTTTAATGGTAAATAACCAGTTCTCATATTTTTGCTTTTATTAATTTTTCTTAAACTTCCAAACTTTCTTCATAAAATCTTCATTAACTTCTTACTTATTCATCAAACACAATTTTAATAAAGTTTTTCCAAAAAATACTAACAGTATTTAAGTTTTACATAACTGAACACATTAATCAACATAACACACAAAATACAAATTTAATTACAACTAACAGCTGATTTCCTTTACAGTAAATCTTAAAATAATTTTATTGTAGAGTAAAATTTAGCGGTAGTTTATTTATTTATTTATCTAGGTGGCACTAGATTATTTATTTATTATTTTATATATGTAGGTATTTTTAATTTGTATTTATTTCTCATTATTAGATTATTATTATTATTTATCTAGGTGCATGGAAATTGCATGCAGTGCACATCGATGTACGTATTTTTAACTACATAGTTAATATCTAGTTAATATTTTAACTATATATTATGTAGTTAATATACATCGAACCCACCGGGTTGGTCTAGAGGTAAAGTCGTCGCCAAAATCAGCTGTTTAACAGCTGATTTTCGGAGACGAATTTTTTTTTTTTTTTTGGTTTAACGTCCGACTGTTCTGCAAATTACTGCTAATGCGGACGGTGAATGATGAAATGATATTTTGTTTTCTTCTTCTTCTTCTTACACTCAAGGATTAGGCTTTTGCCTGTTCCGACTCACATCAGCTTATTAACATTTATATCATTTAAATTACTATATTGTATCATTCAACTTGCATTGAGTCTTATTTTATTTCCCTTTATTACTGCCATCTTTTCCGCGGTCTACCAACATCCCTTTTACCTACGGGGTGGTAATTTAAGATATTTAGAGGGAATCTTTCTGCTGGCATCCGTTTAACATGCTCCTTCCACTGATTGCGGTATTGTAACACTCTCTCATTCAGGCTGTACACATTCAGCTCTTTCCGAATATCATCGTTCCTTATGTGGTCCCGTCTGTCACAGCCCTTTACCCTGCGTAGGAATCTCATTTCTGCCGCCTGCACTCTACTCTCTAGCGGTTTTGTAGTGACCCATGATTCACTTCCGTAGAGGAGGACCGGAGCAGCCATCACTTTATAAAACTTCATGGTAGTTTCTTTCCTCGCTTTTTTCCCCAGGGTTCTGCTGATATTACCACATATTGATTGGAATTTCCCTATCTTCTTCTCAATATCTAAATCATCTTTAAAACTGATATTGCAGCCGAGGTAGCAGTATTGTGATACTTGTTCCAACACTTTGTCATCTACCACAATTTTTGATCTAGTGGGAAACTTGCCAGTGAATGCCATTATTTTTGTTTTTTCTTTAGAGATTCTAAAATTATACTCTTTACATAAATTGTTCAGGACATGGATTGATTTTTGGAGGCTATCTTCGTTTTCTTGAATAATCCACAAGTCATCTGCAAATAGTAATGCGTTCAGGTATTTTTCATTATTCAACTTGATACCTAAGTCTACTCTGCATTTCCATTTCCTGAAAATGTGGTCTATATAAATGTTGAATAAAGTGGGTGATAAGCTGCATTTTACTCATGATATTTTGTAACGTATGAAAAAATGCCGTGCCTGAATGGGATTCGAACCCAAGACCGCATGATGAGAGGCGAGCACGTTAACAACTTCGCCAATGCGGCCGGCGAAGAAACCTTCGGAGACGAAGGTTCCTGGTTCAAATCCTAGTATAGGTAGTTACTTTTATACGGATTTGAATGCTAGACAGTGGTTACCGGTGTACTTTGATGGTTGGGGTTCAATTAACCATACTCTCTCAGAATGGTCGGCCTGAGTCTGTACAAGACTACACCTCATTTACACGTCATACATATCATTCTCATCTCATTGGGTCATGGGGTTGCTTATTGTTCAGAATTGAACAGATTGCAACGTACACATATTAGGAATTAAAAAAAAAACAAATATACAGGGTGATTCATGAAGTTCTCCCCCCACTTCTACAGCACATTGTACTAGTAAAAATAATGAAAAAATGTTATATAAACATAGGTCCGAAAACGCTTCGTTAGCGAGTTACAGCTAGCGAAAGTTTCGCCTGGATTTCAGTTCACCAGGTGAAATGAGGTCTTCCTGGAATTGTGGTAAGGTAGATTAAGGGGCAAATTCAATCATTTCTTATGGTTTTTGATCTGATAAATTGAATAAAACAGGTCCCAGATCTGTAAGTTAAATAGTTTTTAAGAAAACCAGTGTCAAATGCAAAAAATGGAGTGAAAAACTTATTTTTTCATCTTTGGGCAAGGATAACTGTGTTATTTCACCAAGAAACAGTTAAAATTTTTCAATAAAACATGTAGAAAATTTTATTCTGAACAAACCGGTGTAAATTAAGTACACAGAAAGCGAATAGATGTTTGATTAAATGAGTTTTTATTCATAAGAGTACAAAGTAAAATTAACCGGAAAAACTAAAATGAAAAAATGTGTTTTTTTCACTCCATTTTTTTGCATTTGACACTGGTTTTCTCAAAAACTATTCGCTTTCTGTGTACTTTATTTACACCGGTTTGTTCAGAATAAAATTTTCTACATATTTTATTGAAAATTTTTAACTGTTTCTTGGTGAAATAACAAAGTTATTCTTGCCCAAAGATGAAAAAATGTGATTTTCACTCCATTTTTTGCATTTGACACTGGTTTTCTCAAAAACTATTTAACTTACAGTTCTGGGACCTGTTTTATTCAATTTATCAGATCAAAAACCATAAGAAATGATTGAATTCGCCCCTTAATCTACCTTACCACAATTCCAGGAAGACCTCATTTCACCTGGTGAACTGAAATCCAGGCGAAACTTTCGCTAGCTGTAACTCGCTAACGAAGCGTTTTCGGACCTATGTTTATATAACATTTTTTCATTATTTTTACTAGTACAATGTGCTGTAGAAGTGGGGGGAGAACTTCATGAATCACCCTGTATACATCGATGGCAGCGCAACGAACAAAGTGAGAATCGCTACGATGGTCGCCAACTTTCGGAACGGATAGACACCTGAAGAAGAAGAAAAAGGCACTGGCTGACTAAATTATTTCTCCGTTGTAGAAACAGCTGAGTGTTAAACTTAGAAATTTTCAATAAATGTTTTTATCAATAAATCGAATTAGCTGATTAGAGATATTTAACATATTCATGTATAATTTTATAATAATTATAAAATTCCAACCCACCGGGTTTTTTCCTTTTTTTTTGGTTTAACGTCCGGCTGTTCTGCAATTACTTCTAATGCAGACGGTGAAGGATAAAATGATTTTTTGTAACGTATGAAAATATGCCGTGCCTGAGTGGGATTCGAACCCAATCAGCCCACCGGGTTGGTCTAGAGGTAAAGTCGTCGCCGCGAGTCAGCTGTTCAACAGCTGATTTTTGGAGACGAAGGTTCCTGGTTCAAATCCTAGTTTTTTTTTGTTTAACGTCTGACAATTCTGCAATTACTGCTAATGCAGACGGTGAAGGATGAAATTATATTTTGTAACGTATGAAAATATGCCGTGCGTGAATGGGATTCAGGTTCAAATCCTAGTAAAGGTAGTTACTTTCATAAGGATTTGAATACTAGACAGTGGTTACCGGTATACATTGATGGTTGGGGTTCAATTAACCATACATCACAGAAATGATCGGCCTGGGTCTGCACAAGACTACATCTCATTCACACGTCATACATCATCCTCATCTTAGTGAGCCTTCGATTGCTTATTGTTCTGAATTGAACAGATTTCAACGCACACATTTTAGGGATAATAAAGAAAATATCCTATTCCAATTTATAAATTTTGTTCAAGTTTTTTTTTAATTAATTATTTTACAATTTAATGAAAATTAAAGAAACCATTATTAATTATTTTATAATTTGTAAATTAAATAATAAAGAATTTAAATATATCAGGAGAAATTGGTTGTTTAGGTCAACAGCCGAGAGGCTGGTTTGAATTTCTAGAGGTTTTACTAAGTAAAAACGAGGAGTGAGGTGGCTTACTATTGCCTTCCTCACTGAGTTGAAATAGTATGCTTATCAGCATGCCAGGCCCTCCGAAAGCATCTACTTTTCACAAATGACACATTCCTGCAAATGACACCTTCACTTCTTTCACCTCAGGGTCTGGCTGTATAATGAAATTCATTACTCTCAGAGGAGATAACTGTGACTAATATTAGTGTCTTTCACACCTCTATTTCTTCTGTTCTTAAATAGTTCAATCGTGTAATTGGCTGACTATGTGTTAAGAAGCAGAGTAATTTAAGTAACAAATGTCAATTTATAGGAAAGGCTTTTTGCACGGATTACTAACTATCAATTTGTACAATAATCAAAAGAGATTTTGTCAGAATTTGGAATGCGTGCCGAAGGAATGTGTTTTCAATATTGGTGATAATATTTATTACTTCAAATTTTAATTAACATAAATAGCAGGCTAAATATTTTAATAATAAAAATGAATTTTAACAACAATTTAGAATAAAAAAAAGTTAAACTTTTGAAATATATTTTTAGTTGCTATTTACTTTTTCTTGCCCATATGAATATATAGGCAGGAAAGTATTGTTTTCATGAAATCGAGTTTTTCACCGGATCTACACGTTGTCAGACCCCTTGAACCCAAAAAAAATATTTTTAGCGATTGGTCTGTGTGCGTGCGTGTGTGTGTATATAAAGAATATCTCAAGAACGGAACATCGTACGAACTTGAAACTTAAAACTTAAGTTACATACCACTACCGAACCCCACCAACACGAAAATTTTCATCAAAATCGATCAACCGGAAGTAGTAGTTTATTCGTATAATTTTTCACTTTTTTGCGATTTTCTCAAAAACTGGTCCTACGATTTTTTTAAAAATTGCCTCGTTTACTAAATTTTTTATGCTCTACAAGATAGGGTAGGCGCCATGTTTGCTGAAATTCTTGGTGAGGCTGTTTCCTCATTAAAACATTGTTTTTTAAGATACGGCTTTAATATGCATTTTAGCGCAAAAATTTATATAATAAAAAAATGTAGAGAACGTAATCCTATAACTTTTATTTCAAACATTTTTTGCATAACGCTTAGTTTAGCGGTAATTAGCGATTTTGTTTTTTCTCACGAAAACGGGTGAAAAATTGATTTTTTTAAAGATTTCGGCCTTAGATTTTTAAAGATTTCGGCATTTTACGACAAAAGTGTATATACTCAAATTTATAAGAAAATTAAAAGATCTACAACTTTTATTTAGAGCATTTTTCTCTACGGAGCCTGGTTTAGCGTGAGAGTGATTTTCTGTATTTTTAAAGCCAAACTGAGGTTAGTTTTTTGTTTATTTCTAATGTTTTGTTACTAATGTTAGGTTATGTGGGTCATTATTTGCATTGGCAAGAGAAAGTTGTGTGAGTGTTTCACACCAGATTTTTAATGGGAGGGCTTGTATAATGGAAGCCCGCTCCTTCATGTTGTTTTTATATTCTTCACTTACGTAGCTTCTTACCGATTGTGTATAGTAATAATTATTCTATAATACGTAAAACTTAAATTTTTAAAATTTACTTGCATTAAGAAATATAAATACAGGGTGATTTTTTTTGTCCTGTTACCCAATTGTTAATGTCTGGTAATTTTTTTCTAAGAAAGGGATATTTTGTTTTGTGACACAAAGTTGGTAGCCCTACTCAACCGGTAGTATAGATACGACAGTTTGAGTTGATTCTCCTTGAGTTGCGTAAAATTTTGTGCTGTTTCCAGTTTTGTTACGAACAGATTGTCTTTTACCCTAGAACAACGGGTTTTCATTCTTGAACAATATTTTGCTACAAAATCGTATGCGAGTGTAAAAGAATCATATCAAATTAAATTTTTTGGTGTTCCTCCACTCTATTCTAGTCAATTTCTAGGCTAACTAACTGATTTTTAGAGGCAGGTATTGTTTGCAGCAGAAAACGTAGTGGTCGACCAACTCTCTTGACAGATGACGTTAAGAGAATGTGAAAACAAGATTGCTCAATTCTCCATGGAAAAGTTTACAAAAACTTTCCTCGCATGTTGATTTGTCATGTTCGAGTGCTCAGAAAGCTGCTAAAAAATTGAAATTGTATCCGTATCACATTAGTTCTAGAGCTTCAGCCTCCAGATTTAAACAAGAGATTGTTTTAGGATAAAAGACATTCTGTTCGTAGCACGACCGGAAATAGCACAAAATTGTACACAGCTCAAGGAGAATCAACTCACACTGCCATATCCATACTGGTTGAGTAGGGCTACCAACTTAGTGTCACAAAACAAAATTTATTTTTTTTAGAAAAATATTACCAGACATTAACAATTGGGTAACAGGACTAAAAAATCACCCTTTATCAACAAATTTAAATTATTTTACGTCTATGTATTTGCACATAAGTAAAACGAGGAGTCAGATGGTTTACCAAGCTTTCCTTACTGAATGAAAAAGTAACCTTATAAGCATACCAAGCCTTCTGAAAAGCATCTACTTTCCACTCTGAAAATGACTTCACTTCATTCACCACAGGGTCTGGCTGTATATTATCCGAACTATTTGATTATTAGAGCCGTTCTGGTCCGAATTAGTTTGGATAATTGACGCTTAACTGTATTTAGGTAGAATAATTGGGCGTTACACAAATAGTTGTACTACGAGTACGTAACAATACGGATTATAATTCGAGATATATGCATGCGTGTGTGTGCGTGGGGTTTGTGAACATACGCGTTTGAGAGTTATGAATATATTAAAAGTACTTTACAGTAATGTATAAATAGACTAAATTGTTGGCGGTTATTTTGTTTTGCCATCTTCTTCTTCTTCTTCTTCTTCTTCTTCTTCTTCTTCTTATGCTTCCTCTTATACTACTGGTATACAACCCCAATTACAATTACACTTTATTATTTTCACTTTATTCTAAAATTCTTTTCTCACATTTTTTTCTAACTGTTTTATTTCACAACTGTGACTAGAACCAGTGAAATATATAATATAATTATAAAAACAATGACTTAAATTTCCGGTTGTTTGAAAAAGAATCCCTGGTTTCATAATTAATAATTTTAATGTTGAAAAAATTTATGAATTACATGTATGAATACATACCCTGAATGAAAACCCGGTGGTGATACCTAACTTAAATTCTAAGTGTCAACTTCGTACTTTACTTCATTCTTGAGATATTTTGTTCACACAGACACACGTACATTTATATCAATCGCTAAAAACATGTTTATGTGAGCTCCGGGGTCTAAAAACGTGTATAGGCTATCCGGTAAAAATTCGATTTTGAAAAATCGACATGAAAACAATAACTCTTACTTTTAATTTACGTTACTTAAGTTTACGTTACTTAAGCTTACTTTACTTAAATTACATTACTTTTAAGTTACGTTACTTAAGTTTCCGTTACTTAGGTTTACGTTACAAGCTTACTTTACTTAAATTACGTTACTTTTAATTTGCGTTACTTAAGTTTCCGTTACTTAGGTTCTCGTTATTTAAGCTTACTTTACTTAAATTACGTTACTTTTAAGTTACGTTACTTAAGTTTCCGTTACTTAGGTTTACGTTACTTAAGCTTACTTTACTTAAATTACGTTTCTTTTAATTTACGTTACTTAAGTTTCCGTTACTTAGGTTTACGTTATTTAAGCTTACTTTACTTAAATTACGTTACTTTTAAGTTACGTTATTTAAGTTTCCGTTACTTAGGTTTACGTTACTTAAGCTTACTTTACTTAAATTACGTTTCTTTTAATTTACGTTACTTAAGTTTCCGTTACTTAGGTTTACTTTACTTAAGCTTACTTTACTTAAATTTCCGTTACTTAGGTTTTCGTTATTTAAGCTTACTTTACTTAAATTACGTTACTTAAGTTTCCGTTACTTAGGTTTTCATTATTTAAGCTTACTTTACTTAAATTACGTTACTTAAGTTTCCGTTACTTAGGTTTTCGTTATTTAAGCTTACTTTACTTAAAATACGTTTCTTTTAATTTACGTTACTTAAGTTTCCGTTACTTTAAGCTTACTTTGCTTAAATTACGTTACTTAAGTTTCCGTTACTTAGGTTTACGTTACTTAAGTTGTGTTACTTTATTTTACGTTACTCAAGTATTTATGTTACTTACTTTTAATTTTTTTCTTATGCGATTTTTCTCGAAAACGGCTCCTACGATTTTTTTAAATCGTCTTATTTACTATATTTTTATACTCTATAAGATAGGGAAAGCGTCATGTCTGCTGAAATTCTTGGCGAGGCTGTGCTCTCGTAGAAAAAACAATTATTTAAAGATTGCGGCGTTAGTATGCATTTTTGAGCAAAAGTGTTTTAATTAAAGTTATAGACAATAAATTTTTTTTTTTTATTAAAAAATAGATTCTTTAGATTTCGGCCTTAGTATGCATTTTACAATTTAAGTGTACATAATCAAAGTTTTGCTTATAACAGGCAGGTGGAGTGTTAAATTATATGCACTCGATCTGCTAATTCCAGGGCTGCAAAAAATACTTCAGTTTCTTATCACATGATCAGCCAATTATATGACTGAAACATTTAAGAACAGAAGAGGTAGAGATGTAAAAGACACTGATCGCAATTATCTCCTCTGAGAGTAATGAATTTCATTATACAGCCAGACCTTGTGGTGAAACAAAGTGAAGTTGTCATTTGCAGGGTAGAAAGTAGATGCTTTTCGGAGGCCCCGGCATGCTGATGAGTATACTTTTTCACTAAGTGAGGAAGGCAATTGTAAACCGCCTCACTCTTCGTTTTACTTATTAAATCCTCTAGAGGTTCAAACCAGCCTTTTGGCTGATGACCTAATCAACAATCAACGTAATAGGAAATTAACAAACCTACAACTTGTATTTTAACCATTTTTCTCTACAGAACTTAGTTTAACGTCAATTAGTGATCTTGAAACGAAAAAAATTTATTTTTGATTTAATGGCATTCACTCACGATTAAAATTAGGTTATGTTTTTCATTTTACATTGTTTACTCATGAAACATATTGTTCATTATTTACATTGGCAAAAGAAATTCGTGTGAGTTTCCACATGAGATTTTTTGACCATTGAAGTACTTTTACTCACTGTACTATAGATAAAACATGAGGAAGTAAAATGAGAAAGACAAAATCTGAATCATTGGTTTTTATTATATTAGGTATATCAATTGATGTGTGAGAATAAGTCTTGAGTATTTTATTATCGTCTAGTGTACTAAAATATTGTGTACGCTATTTAAATGTAACCACAGCTACATAGGTTATAAATATTTAAGCCAGTTATTTGAATCTGGCTCTCCTCCTACAAGACACTATAAAATTACAACAAAACAAAAAACAATCAGACAAGCAGTGTCTCTTTTTAATCGGCTCTTGGAGTCCGTTCAAACCTTAACCATTTAGCCAAATGGTATTACTCTAGTGCTAAATTAATTCAAGTAAAAATGAAGAAAAAATTATTTGAAGATTTGCATCAACTTTTTTACAATTTGTCGATATTTATTTTTAGCTCTATGATCAATTTGTTTTTTTCTGACGCTATATGGAATGGAACATTTTTTCATGTCGATTTTATCCTTGGAGCTTAAGTTATGTACCGCAGACGATAATTCAAGTAAAAATCAAGTATTATTTGAAGATTTGCATAAACTTTTTTACAATTTTGTCGATATTTATTTCTAGCTCTATGATCAATTTGTTTTTTCTGACGCTATATGGAATGGAACGTTTTTTCATGTCGATTTTATCCTTGGAGCTTAAGATATGTACCGCAGACGATAATTCAAGTAAAAATCAAGTATTATTTGAAGATTTGTATCAACTTTTTTACAATTTGTCGATATTTATGTTTAGCTCTATGATCAATTTGTTTTTTCTGACGCTATATGGAATGGAACGTTTTTTCATGTCGATTTTATCCGTGGAGCTTAAGTTATGTACCGCAGACGAACATTTTCATGAAAATCAGTTAACCCATTGAGTGGTAGAGAGAGACTCGCCTAGCGGGTCATGGGTAGGTGTTACCTATAGGCTGTCATCTCACCTAGCGGGTTCTGTTTTGTTATCATTTTAAGTAATTCTGGAGAGACATCTCCATTTCGGATATCAGTTTTTGCTGTTATATAGCCTTCAGAAAGGGGGTTTCTTTGTAACCGTGCAATTCGTTTTTGAATTTTCGTTACACGATCTTCTACCCTCGTATAGTATACTCGTTCAGTATTTTTAACGGGTTTTTGCAGGTATTGATTCAAAATAGCTTACACTTTTGGATTTACTTTAAAAATATATTATTTGTAGTTCAAAATTGTATAAGGAATTACGCGTGAATCGTAACAGTAAATGGAGAAATTCAAACAAGAAATACATTTATTATGACAGGCGAAAATAAACCTAAAAAAACATTGAATTGTTTACTTTTATGTTATTAGCAAACATAAATCCATGTAAAGGCCGCAAATAAAATAAATCTAAAAAACCGGTAGTAGCTTAAGTTGTAGGCCCTACATAAAGCAAGCGGAGAACACGCTGCACGAGTAATCAGCCCGACGGGAGAGATACCTCATAATTGCTCAGCATTGAGTGTGTTAAACGGAAGTAGAAGTTTATTCGTGTAATCTTTAACTTTTTTAGTGATTTTCTCAAAAACTACGATTAAGATTTTTTTAAAAACTACCTCATTTACTAAATGTTTATGCTGTACAAGATAGGGTAAACGCTATCTCTGCTGAAATCTTTAGGGAGCCTGAGCTCTCGTGGTAAAAATTGTTTTTTTTACAAGATTGCGGGCTAAATATGCATTTTAGGGCAAAAGCGTATATAAAACCTTTTTTTTCAACGCTTAGTTTAGCGATAATTAGTATTTTCTGTTTTTTCGTTAAAATTGGTAAAAAATGAACATAGTATTTATAAGATTGCGCCCATTTTACGAAGAAAGTGTATACAATCAAAGTTATAGAAAATCAAAGAAAAAACATACAACTTTTATTGTATTATTTTTCTACCGAGCCTAGGTTAGCGGTAATTACAGATTTTCATTATTTGTAAGTTCTAGAGAGGTTGATTTTCATTTAGCGTCATTCACTCATGATTAAAATTAGGTTATGTTTTTCATTTAAAATTGTTTACTCATGATTTTATATAAATATTGTTCATTATTTACATTGGTAAGAGAAAGTAGTGTGAGTGTTTCACACCAGATTTTTTTTTAGCTTTAGAATCAGTTTGTTATTTCTCTTTCCCTATATGGAATGGAAAGTTTTTCATGTCGATTTTTCACTTGAAACTTAGGTTAGTTACAATAAATGGACCCGACACGAACATTTTCATCAAAATCGGTTAAGTGGAAATAGTTGGTTATTTGTGCGGTTTTTAATTTTTTGCAATTTTCTCAAAAACGGCCTGAAAACGTGTACGAGGTGTGGCTATTAAATAACAAAACTGACGTTGTAACAAATTTAATTTTAATTTTATACATATATATCACTTATTGTCACCAATATACACTCCTTCTCTATCCCTACTATGCTCCATGCAAATTTTCCATTGTTGGAAATAGTGCCGGAAGTCATCTTCTGTCAGCTCCTTCAGGACACGTGCCGATTTCTCTTTTACAGCTTCCACAGACTCAAATGTTGTCCCTTTTAATGGAAATTTCACCTTAGGGAACAGGTATAAGATAATAACATGTGATGAAACGTGGTTTTTTACTTATGATCCGGAAACGAAGCGCCAATCTATGCACTGGAAGAGCCGAACTTCACCGAGAGCCAAAAAAGCTCATATCAGCAAGAAAGCAATGATTGTTTCTTTTTTGATATCCATGGGATTGTGTACCTTCACTGGGTTCCTGAAGGTCAAACAATTAATAAATACTACTTCCTTGAGGTACTTTCTAAACTACGTCCAAGAGTAAGGAAAAAACGCCCCGAAATGTGGAAGGACAAATCATGGGTTCTCCACCAAGACAATGCGCCAGCTCATTCCGCGTTATCTGTCAAGAGGTTCTAGCCAAGTACAGCATCTCAGTGTTAGAACATCCACGTTATTCACCAGATCTTGCACCATGTGACTTTTACCTGTTCCCTAAGGTGAAATCTGCATTAAAAGGGACAAGATTTGAGTCTGTGGAAGCTGTAAAAGAGAAAGCGGCACAATTCCTGAAGGAGCTGACAGAAGATGACTTCCAGCCTTGTTTCCAACAATGGAAAATTCGCATGGAGCGTTGTAGGGATAGAGAAGGAGTGTATATTGAAGGTGACAATAAGTGATTATGTATACAATAAAACTAAAATTTTTTACAACGTCAGTCTCGTTATTTTATAGCCACACCTCGTATATCTGATGAAAACTTGATATCGAAAAATCGACATGGAAACAATACTTTCCTTCCTGTATAATCATATATGCGAGAGAAAGTAAAGATATTTATTTATATACGAGTATTTACAGACATTTCCTCTCAAACCGATGGGTATTTTTCAATTTTTGTATCTTCAATTTACTGTGTAATTCGTATAAACCACTCCACTGATATTAGCAATTAATTTGATCTTAGCGCAGGCGAATAGACTATCAGATAAAACAGTTACGTGATTTGACATTTTTGATTGATTCTTGAAGTGAAGTCGGACATGACTTGGATCTAAGTTCAGATTACTAATCCGTGCAGATACAATCTTTTCTGTATTTCTTTCTGTCTGTCATTGAAACACTCCGTCTATGAATTGTCTGAATACAACAGACTTGTCTGTCATAAAAATAATACAATAATAATTGTATTATTTATAACATTATTAAAGATTTGCGACTGTTTCTTCTTTTCTTTTTTATTTTCGAGTTTTAAACATCAATCTATTTTTTAGTTATTTGTAATTTTAAGTCAGTTATAAGATGTGCTTCCTTGATATGCTTAATTTTCCATTATATTATGACAAATTAAACTACTCTTACTTAAGGCGAGACTCTACTTTGTATCCCGCCAAAGTTAAAATTGATAATTTTAGGTTCATTTTTCATACGATTGGTAAAAGATAGGCAAATGAAACTTCACACACTTATAGTTATCAAGTTTTTCTAGCTACTGACATTTTTTCAATTAAATCTGTCGGACCAAAAAATTAAACAACAATAACGAATAACATCAAATTTATAGGAAATTAAAAGATCTACAACTTTTATTGCAAGAATTTTTCTCTACAGAGCTTAATTTAGCGTGAAAGAGTGATTTTCCGTAGTATTAAGCCAAACTAAGGTTGGATTTCATTTTGCATCATTCACTCATGATTAAAATTAGGTTTTGTTTTTTGAGGTTAGTTTTTTGTTTATTTTCAGTGTTTTGTTACTTAAGTGAGGTTATATTGATCATTATTTGCATTGGCAAGAGAAAGTCATGATTCCCATATTCCGTTTTTCATGACTTTCCGTATTTTTAAGTCGAACAGAAGTTGATTTTCATTTTTCCTTATTCACTCATGATTAAATTTAAGTTTCTTTCATTTTACATTGTTTATTCATGATTAAACATAGGTTATATTATTGATTATGTACGTACATTGGCAATGGAAAGTAGTGTGAGTGTTTTACACAAGAGTTTTGGGAAATAAAGATAATATTATCATTATTTTTATCATTGAAACAAAAATACTATTCCGTTATTTTACAAAGTATATTTTATAATATTATGTATAAAATTTAACAATAAGATTTTCCATTAAAGAAATTGAATACATAAACTGTATGTATTACAGTTGTTATTTTAGGAAGTGCATTAATTTTTTATTATTAACAAAAAAACTACAATGTACTTTAATAAACAGTAAAAGATCATATTTATACAACCTAGGTAGGAACATCTATGTTTTTAAAATAAAACTAAAAGAGACAATAAAAAATAAACTAAAGGAAATAAATAAGAACAGACATAAATCATAACGAATAACAGTGTAATAAGTTGCGAAAGTAATCATAACCTTAATAAAATAATATGTTGTAAAAATTTTATTTATACTATTGTTTTAAATTTATTTATTTAAAGTCGCATCAAATGCTTGGTAATTAGTGACTACAGTGGGTAATCCATCGAGAACTGTGAGTTTTGACGTGTGAAAATTTCCTAAATGGAAAAGTATGCTTATCAGCATGCCAGGTTCTCTGAAGAGCAAAAACCATCTACTTTTCACCCTGCAAATGACAACTTCACTTCATTCTCCGTAGGGTCTGCTTTTGTAATGAAATTTATTACTGATAACTGTGACTAGTGTCTTTTACACTTCTACCTCTTCTGTTCTTAAATGCTTCAGTCATATAATTGGGTGACCATGCCAGTACAGAACAACAGTATAACAAACAAACAAACAGAATTATTTTTGTAGCCCTGGAACTAGTAGATCGAGTGTAAATAATTTACGACAACTCACGGTTGTCGTATGAAATTGCATGTTGGGGTAGTACATATATTACTCACATTAAATCTGCGATTAATCTACAAAAATATTTTCTATACACTATTAATGGTTACAAAAAGTGCGATCGTATGAGCCTGTTCCAGGAATTTGGAGTCCTTCCTTTAAGGCATTTATTTGTTTTCAAGGTTCTGATACAATTCTTTTGGGCTTGTGGTAACCGTGAAGTAATAATTGATCCCAATAAAACCAATTATGGTACTAGGAACGCTGGAAAAATTAAGACTAGAAAACCAAATAGTACATTTTTTCAGAAGTCATTTCTCTATCTTGAGAGGCGATTCGTTAACGTACTTCCACCCCATTTACTCAGTATTATGTCACCACATCTATTAAAACATAAACTAAAATATCATATAATATCGATCTGTGAGCAAGAACTTGAGAAATTTTTCCAGGTCTTAAAATAACTGTTTTATTTGTTTTTAATTTTCTCTTTGCGACAGTTTAACTGTCTCTTTATGCTCATTTATTGAACTAATTTCGTATAAAGTTAAAATATTTACGTTGTGTTAGTTAAAATATATTATTGTAAAGAAGTTATAGTTATAAAATAAAAATTATAATATCGCTATTATAATATAGCTACCAGTAGTAATTTAACTTAGTAATTTTATAGTAGTTATAAGTATTTAAGTGAATTAATGTTTTTTTTATTTATTTATTTAACGTCGCATCAACTACAAGGTCATTATCGACGACGTTGGGGTGTAACTGTGTGTAATGAGGATGAAATGATTTTTTGTAACGCATGAAAATATGCCATGCCTGAGTGGGATTCGAACCCAGGACATGTTTTTTTTGTTTTGTATACTCCTATGCGCGGACAGAACTCTTTGTGAAGAAGAGTTTTTGCGTATAAGTATATTTAGTTTAAAATATTGTACATAGCTTAGTATTGTCATGAATTGTAATTTTAATGTAGCTATATTTTACTAAATAAAATAAATAAATAAAAAAAAGTTAAAAAAAGAAATTAACCCTCCATTTGCCTGTTATTTGCCTCCATAAGCCTCCGATACCAGCTAAGAATAAACGATCACCAGAACCACCTAGCATTAAATTTGCTGAACAAGAGTGAGGAAACGAAGTACCTAAAGAGATATCACATCATCGATTTAGACCAATTTTTTAATCCATACACGAAATTAAATTCACCATTCATCTTCATCATTACTTTTTAATCTAAAGTGAAATTTCAAAAATTAATTTTTTTTAATTCTCTATTGTAAACTTCTTTTACTTTGTTATAGTTAATTATGTAACTTTTCAACATTTCTTTGTTTGTTATTAACTTTATTTTATGATTTTATTTAGTTGAAGTTAGAGCAAAGGCTGTCCACTTCATTCATGTCAGTTTAGTTCTGTTATAATGATTTGCTTAAAGCCACATTGTAAAGGCTGATTGTAAATAAATAAGTTAAATACAAAAGTTTTTTTCCTGTTATGGGTACAGGAGTTGAAGGATGAATGGTCAGTCAGCTATTAAAAAATGTCAGACCTTACCGGAAATCGAACCCGAGATCCCTAACGTAAAAGCTAGTTGCACTGATCACTACACCACTAGACGGTGGTGTATGATACGTCTATTTTATATCCTGTTATAGAGATGTGGTGAGTCAAATTTGGTTCAACCAAAAAATTCTTTAAGAAATTTAGTGAGGTCTCTTGTAACATCTAGTACAAAAGACGTTGAATAACAACATAAAGATGTACGTGAAACCATTTAGTACTATTTTTCTTTTTCTTTTTAATCAATCTAACGGAAGTTTGACGTGTTTTGAGTGACGTAGACAACTTACACCAGCAATTGAAAAGATAAAAATTTGTATTTTGACCGTGAAATACATAAATTGTTCGCCTTCAACACAAATGTATTGTGTGAAGATGCGCGCTCGTTCGCGTACACAAGATCATGCTATTGTCAATGATTGTCCTTACAAACTGTTCTAACTTTCTTCATAATTTTCAAATATATTTTCTTACTTTATAACCAATTTTCATATTGTATCCTCAACAAATATAGTTTTATTTCGTAAATGTGTCTAACAATTTAACATGAAACGGACCAACAATGATGCGATTCTTGATTTTTAAAAAAATAAATAAAAATAAATTGCCATGAAACTACACAATTTAAAAATTTGGTCTGAAGTACTCTTGCCAATGTTAATAATGTAAAACATAATTTTTATCTAAAGTGGATTTTGGTCTTGGGTTCGAATCCCATTCAGGCACGGCATATTTTCATACGTTACAAAAAAATCATTTCATCCTTCACCGTCTGCATTAGCAGTAATTACAGAACAGTCAATTGTTAAACCAAAACAAAGAAGTGGATGACGACTGACATTCCTCAGTGAATGGAAAAATATGCTTATCAGCATACCAAGCCTTCTGAAAAGCTCTACTTTCCACTCTGTAAATGATATCTTCACTTCATTAATCACAGGCTGCATAATGCAATTCATTACTCTCAGAGGAGATAACTTTGATTAGTGAATTTTACATCTCTACCTCTTCTGTTCTTAAATGCTTCAGTCGTATAATTGGTTGACCATGTGATAAGAAACAGAACTATTTTTTGTAGCCCTGGAACTAGCAGATCAAGTGTAAATAATTTAACACTCCACCTGCCTGTAATGAGCAATTTTACATATTACACTCATGATTAAACATAGCTTATATTTTTAAATATTTACATTGGCATGAGAAAGTCGTGTATATGTTTCACAACATATTTTGTTATATTCCTTGTAATTGAATTCAATAACAACATCAGGTGTGGAGTGTAGTGCGAAAAATCAAAATTAATTATTGTGAAATGAATTTTGGATCTTCCTGTAAAAGTAAACTTGATGAGTAAACCATGATAATGGTAAAGCGTAAAGGTCATAAAGGTTCATAGAATATTGACCAAATAGACAGCTTGCTGTTGTCAATTGAAAAGTAAAGAGCTACGTACATCTGGACTCGGTTTTATTTTTGTTCCACTTTATTATTCGAAAAGAGAATAGAATATACGGGTGAAGTCTGAAATCCCAAAGTGACTGGATTTCTGTTAGAGTAACCCTCTGAGAAATATCCACATCGCTCATTTCATAGCGATGTGAAACAATAAAATCAACTGTACTGTTAGTGTTTGATTCTGCGCATGCGTGTTTGCGCAGATGTATACGAGTTAGTCACTGTCGTTATGCAGCAAATTCAATCATTTATTCGATCTTCTGCTGTTTTACTCAACTTTTATATGCCGCCTGGAATTTAAATGATACAGGAAACCGCAACGAACTTTTATACGATTAATTGTAGTTTGAACCAACACACATGCTGTTTCTTTTTAAAAGTTATAAGATATATTTTAAAATAATTTGGCATGGAACAATCACACAACTTTCTCTTGCAAATGCAAATTATGAACGATGTAGCCTAACATTAGTAATAAAACATTAGATTTAAACAAAAAACTAACGTCAATAAACATAACCTAATTTTAATCATGAGTGAAAAACGCAAAATGAAAATCAACCTCAATTTCGCTTAAAAATACGGAAAATCACTCTTTCACGCTAAACTAGGCTCTGTAGACAAAAATGCTCTAAATTAAAGTTGATCTTTTAATTTCCTATAAATTTGATTTTATAAATTTTTCGTCGTAAAATGCATACTAAGGCCGAAATCTTAAAAAATCGATTTATTTTACAGATTTTCGTGAAAAAAATCAGAAAAACACTAATTACGCTAAATTAAGCGTTATACAAAAAAATGTTTGAAATAAAAGTTGTAGGATTTTAAATTCACTACAACTTTTATTATAAATTTTTGCGCTAAAATGCATTTAAAGCCGCAATCTTAAAAAAACAGTTTTGTACGCGAAAACAGCCTTTCCAAGAATTTCAGCAGACATGGCGTCTACCCTATCTTGTAGGTAGAGTAAAAAATTTAGTAAATGAGGGGATTTTTAAAAAATCTTACGAGTCTTTTTTGGGAAAATAGCAAAAAGTGAAAAATGACACGAATAAACTACCACTTCCGGTTGACCGATTTTGATGGGAAATGTTCTTGTCGGGTCCGGTACTATCTAACTTAAGTTTCAAGTTACAAGTTTGTACGATGTTCCGTTCTTGATATATTCTGTTCATACATACATACATACACACACACACACACACACGCACACACACACACACACACACACACACGCACCGACCAATCGGTAAAAACATGTTTTGTTTGTTCAGAGGGTCTGAAAACTGTATATCCGGAGAAAACTCGATGTAAAACTTTCCTTCCTGTATATTCCTATAGGCAAGAGAAAGTAGAAGTAAAATAAATTGCCATCAAACTTAACAATTTTAAAATCTGATCTGAAATACTCTTGCCAATGTAAATAATAAAAAACCAATAATTTTCATCTTAAATGGATGACGCTTAATGAAAATCAACCTCTCTGAACTTTAATTTCCAAAATATGAAGGATTACTAATTAACGCCAAATTAAGCTCTATAGAATACAAAAACGTGAAAAATTGCACGAATAAACTACCCCTTCTGGTTAAACAATTTTGGTAAAATTTTTGTGTCGGGTCATGTAGTGGTATCTAACTTAAGTTTCAAGTTTCAACTTCGTATAGGCCTACTATTCCGTTCCTGACGTATTTCGAAGAAATCTAGTTTTCTACCCTAAACTAGATAGAAAACTAGTTTAGTAGAAAAACTAAACTAGTTTTTCTAGTTTAGTAGAAAACTAAACTAGTGTTTAGTATGTGCATGCACACATGCATGCATCCGCACGTGCATGCATGTGTGGATGCACATGCTGCATCTCCACATGCTGTTGGATGTGCAGCATGTGTTGTGCTGCAACACATCCAATGTGTTGCAGCAACAAAAAAACCGGCTCTTTTTTCTTCTCAACCTGATATCGGATTATTAAAAAACGCTAAAAATCTTAAACTGATTTGTAACAACGCAGATTGAAATTAGCTAAATTTTGGTGTATAGTACGTTAAAATTGAAGTAGCGCTTTTGAAGAAACAAGGCTCCTAACTCGGGTATCTATTATAATAAAGAAATCGACAGTAGTGACATTTTGTCCTGTGTTTGAGGCAAAGGTGCCTCGAGTCAACATGCAAGCTTTACTCGAAGATGTTAAGAAGATTAAATTTAAATACAAATACCAAATTTAAATAATATATGACCTTCACCTAATACAATAAATAATGTATTAAATCAATTTTTTATAAGTTACTATTTCAATAAAATTTACTAATTACAATAATATCTATTAATAATGAAGCCTTAAGCGAACTTAAATGTTCTGTTTATGATAAATAGTTTATATCGGAATTTTATTACATAAATAAGCTAACATCTTGCCCATAATAAACAGGTGAAGTGTTTAGTTATAAATATGCACTTGATCTGCGCGCGCGCACACACATATCGCTAACACACCTATCGCTAAAACATGTTTTTGGGTTGAGGGGGCCTGAAAACGTGGCAGTGAAAACTTGATTTCTAAAAATCGACATGAAAACGATACTTTCATTTTTTATAATAATTATATTCACACAGGGCAAGAAAAAGTAAAAACAACAAAAGAAAAATACATATTTCTTAACTAAAGGTTAATTACATTTAAAAATTTGGGATTGACGGAAACTTAACAAAAAAAAATTCAAAAATGAAAAATAAAATGGTTTATTATTAAGGACCATTTGATAATAACAAAAGCTATGTAGAAGAAAAAGTAATGCTCGGAAAAGAGAGGGAGAAAAGAAATTATAAAAAACCGAGACAATAGATATAAAGAAAAACTAAGAAGAAAATATAAGAATAGGAAACAGAAAAGGCAGGGCAACAACCCCGAGGGAAATTCTGTTTTTCTATTTTCCCTAGACTTTATATTATTATGTATATCACAAACTTCTATACTGCTCGTACAGGATGTTCAAGAAATCATGTTAATTATTATTCGTCCTTTGATAAAGTCAATCAGATAGTAGGAAGTTCAATTGTTAAGTAACATCGATAAGACAAGTAAAGGGGTAAACCGGTGTTGACAACCCTCAAGTAATTAATATTATTTTTTTATTTATTTTTTACCCTAATATGTGTAGGTTGGAATCTGTTCAATTGAGAACAATAAGCAACCGTATGACCCAATGAGATGAGGATGATGTGTATGACGTGTAAATGAGGTATAGTCTTGTACAGAATATGGTTAATTGAACCCCAACCATCAAAGTACACCTCTAACCACAGTCTAGTATTCAAACCCGTACAAAAGTACAGTCCATTCGAAATAGTATGATAGTATTACTTTAATGGAATAAAGATCAGAGGGAATTTTGTAATGTTCCTCATGCGTCAATGCTACCACTTAAGAGACTTTTCTTTTAATTAACTTTTCCTGTTAGTGAATGAAAGCGTTTTAGAAGGTAAATTAATTATAGAAAAGAAAAAAAATGATTTTTTCTATAACACGCGGAAAATGGAAATCAAATTGATTAATTAATTGTTATTTTATTATATTATTACTAACAACCCCCGCTAGCTTCGCTTCACAGCAGCTAATGTAGGCCTCATTAAATTATTTTAAAACCTCTCTATATACAATATTTGTGGTCTTGTTGCCCTGTGGCAGCAAACTAAAGTGTTTTTCTGCACTTCCAGCTCTAGAAATTCCGACATAAAGTTGTCCATAAGTGAAGGAAGCACTCTTGTCTCAAATCGATGTCCACCGTTTTAAATGTTTGTCCCTGCGACTTAACAGAATTGAATAGAATGCATAAAAGAATACAAATGGAAAAGAAAGAGACAGTTGATGTATGGCTGAGATAAGAGAGAGTAATAAGTGGGTACGGTACGCAGAGTAATTGGAAATATATGACTCATTCACTACCTGTCGAATGAAGACAAATAATTATATGAAATACTGTACAAAAATAAAATTTTTGAATGTTTCCGAATTTTTAATATTTTTGGAATCGAATGTTATTCTTCACATTTCTCTATGAAATATAAAAGTTGAATCGTGTTTCTAGCCCAAAAAATACACCATCCAGAGGACTTAGAAAAAATAAAAGTGCTATGCACCCGATAAACTAAAACATGCGACATCGTCACAGTTTAAGTTGCTTAACTCACTTAATTAAAGTTACTTAAAATTGCAAAATAGCTTATATTGATCAGGACGCTCTAAGCTATGCAACAATGAAAGATTTTTTAAAATCAGTTCGGTAGTTTCTGAGATTACCTCATACAAACAAACAAACAGACGTTTCTTCTTTATTATGATTATTATGTATTTTTATTATTGTATTATTTGTATTATTATTATTATGTATTACTATAGATTAATTAAAAATTAATTATTCAATATTAATGTATTAATTAATCACGTCTTGTGTACTGATGCGTGGGTTGTTGAATGCAACAGTAACAAATGTCAGTAAAATAATTAATTCAATATGATTTTCAAAATTGCAAAACAAAGATTAATGTTATACTTTGTAAGAATAATTAAAGGGAAATTTTACTTTCGAAAAGGGACTTTTTATTTTGAAACGTTACCACAATTTCAGAGACTTAACTATCATGCTATTTCGAATAGACTGTAACTACCTTTACTAGGATTTGATCCATGAATCAAAATCAGCTGAGAAATAGTGACTCTCGCGGCGACGACTTTACTTCTAGACTAACCGGGTGGGTTAAGTAATAAATGTTGCAACATTACTCTAGAAATGTTTCTTTAATAGATTGTTTATTGTGTATTGTTTGCGATGGAGTATGTTGAACGAGGATAGTAAACCGCGATGAATGAGATGTTTTGAGTAGGAGTTCTAGGAAATCGAAAACTAGTAGAAACTTTTGTTTTTATTTTGATTCCTTCTACTATGTTCTAGTAAAGCGACGAAGCATCCTGATTGGGAAACTATAAGACCGCAGGTATAAAAACAGTATTCAGTCAGTCAGTACCTGAATTGCAAATGGAAAGTGGTTATCGGCCCGTTAAAGGATCGGTACTGAACTACGTAAATAGTGCAAGTGCGTACGGATAGTAACGAGTGGTTTCAAATATTATAAATTGTTACACCATGAGCAAATTGGTAACCGTAGATTAAATGGTGTATCCCTTTCGTGGCCGTTGCTCCTGGATTCAGTAGGCCTACATGCCACAAAAGCTGGCCAAATACTGTTTGAATGATATTTTTAAATAAAACACATTACAAATACTCGTAATGCAGAAATATTGTAGTAGTACCTCAAAATATCGTATAAAATAATGCCTTGCAATGTAATGTTTTGCTTATTAATTTCTTTTAAAGTTTAATAATACAATAAAATTTATTGTAATTTCGTATTTTTTAAATATATTTTACAAAAATGCAAAATTATTCAAATATGTATTTAATAATATTACTTCAATAATATTTAAAAACGTGGTAACAGTG
This sequence comes from Catonia carolina, assembly GCA_035578175.1. Classification (NCBI taxonomy): domain Eukaryota; kingdom Metazoa; phylum Arthropoda; class Insecta; order Hemiptera; family Achilidae; genus Catonia; species Catonia carolina. The sequence goes on from JAQMRL010000004.1 coordinate 11,982,555, forward strand.
TTGGTGGGAATATTTTTAATATTACAAGATGTTGGAAAAATGCAACGGCGGCAGTCCCCGAAGGTTAATTGCAAATATCTGTAAAAATAAATCAATAATCTTACTAATGATATAATATTACTAATAATAGTAATGAGGAAGTTGCAAGAAGATTATGAAAAATGGGGCTTCAGTATAAATGTAAACAAGACTGAACACCTTACTGTTGGTGAGCCAGGAAATGATATTCAGCTGGGTACGGGTGTAATGAGAAGCTGTGAAAGTTTCAAATACCTGGGTGTCATCTTTGATAGAAGCGGAACAAATGCAGCGGAAGTAAACAGCAAGATTTCGCAAGTGCGAAAGGTTATAGGGCAGTTAAATTCTGTCCTTTGGAATGATAAAATATGGAAGGAGACAAAGATTAATATTCATCATGCTGTCCTGGAGAGTGTTTGTACCTATGCTGCGGAAATGTGGGTATTGACAAAGAGTCTGGTATCTCCGAAAATCAGCTGTTTAACAGCTGATTTTCGGAGACAAAGGTTCCTGGTTCAGATCCTAGTAAAGGTAGTTACTTTTAAACTGATTTGAATCCTAGACAGTGGTTATCGGTGTACTTTGTTGGTGGGGTTCAATTAACTATACTCTCTCAGGAATGGTCGGCTTGGGTCTGTACAAGACTACACCTCATTTACACGTCATACACATCATCCTCATCTGATTGGGTCATGGGGTTACTTATTGTTCTGAATTGAACAGATTGCAACGTACACACATTAGAGATATGAAAAAAAATATTTTATAAGTTTAATTTTTTCGTTTAAAGCCACCCTTCTGCTAGTTCTAACATCCCCACGGTAGAGTATCTATAATTCCATCTTCTTCTTCTTCTTCTTCTTCTTCTTCTTCTTCTTCTAGTATCATTGTCTTATCATAGTCAAACTGAAATTTTTTGGTTAATTTAATTAGAAATAAGATTATTTTAAGATCTTTTAAGTAAACCTCAAGAATTTAATATCCCTATATATAAATTGTTAGCCCTTTACAAAGCAAGCGGCATTTGCATAACAGTGAGTAATTTGAAGTTTCCTTTGCAGGCAATTCATATTCCGCCGACTCTTTTGTTATAATATCTCACATATTACGTACAGTTTTTCTTCTTTTAATGAAAGGCAAAAGTATTCTTTTCATACCTATCATGTACAGGGTAACCTAAAAGACTTTTTTAAATTATTTAATTCGTCTTTGTACGTTGCAGTCGGTTGCATGTACTTTCCGACGATTCTCAGGTAGAGGAATTTGACCCGTGTACTTTGCCACAGATATCAGTAATAGTTGCAGCGTAAGATTTATTCAATTAGTAACACTGTAAACCTGTGTGACGGTCCCACGCAGCTAGTTATAGATACTGAAGTCACGAGATTGCCTTTTGCGTATGTATGGGGTGTGAGGAAGAGAAGTAAAAATTTAACAGTGCTGCCAACCTCAACAGTGAGATACTACTCGTAAATTTCACTACCGTGCAGTTTCTACATACATTTTGTAAGCTGTGGTTTATTTCCGAGAAAATTTGTTCTTCATAAACCTTATAAGAAATAAATGTGACCTGTAATATTGCCTATAGCTTAATTACATTACTAGAAATGTTTGGTTTGCTGTAATTACCAGCTACCTTATTCCATTGGAACAAAATTTTGTACGAATGAATCGCCTTCTTTACTATCGCTATCACCGGCGTCTTCACTATCAGTCTCATTAGTATTTACCTAACTGTTTCCTTCTTTTACTAGGTGTCGACGAAACTGTTGAAGAATACTTTCTTCACGTCTTTAATTCCCTTCTTTATTTTTCGAGTTGTGGAAAAAGAAACATCACACTAGTTAGCCACTCTCTCATGGCTTTTGTTAAGAAGCAAGGAAAGGTATTTTTGTTTAGCTTGAACTTCACAGCAATTTATTACACTGCATAGATTTCGTTCAGCACTGTGAATAGTCTGCCCACGTTTTTGAGAACCTAACAGTTATACTAGTATAGTTAACCTACAAAAGGTTCCGCATATGCTCTGGGTATAGGGTAAGTTGTTGTGTTTGTTGCACTGAAATTAAATCAGTCGCGCATGCGCATTGATGCTTTTCCCCCTTTTACCCCTCGTTGCAAACAAGGGAAAACTCGTGACTCAAGTAACTATAATTTATATCGGGATCTAAAGACATACGTGAGGTTTGTTGTGTATTGTTATACATACAAAGAACAGCTTATTAGCAACTAGCAACGTTTCCAAACGTTCATACCAAGCTAGTTTACTAGCGCTAGTCAATCACGTGACCTTTTTCCCTACTAGCGCTAGTAAAATCAAACATGTTCAAAGTCACTAGTGCTTTAACAGTGAGATACTACTCGCACATTTCTCTACCGTGCAGTTTCTACATACATTTTGTAACCTGTGGTTTGTTTCCGAGAAAATGTGTTTTTCATAAACCTTATAAGAAATAATTGTGACTACATTTATGTGTATTAACTAAAGTTGTTCGTTCCCATTACGCTATTTTTCTAGTTGCTAGTCAACTAGCAGCTAGTACTAACGTCTTGGGAATAGGCCTTCATGATTAAAATTAGGTTATGTTTTTCATTTTACATTATTTGATCATAATGAAACATTGGTTATACTATTCATTATCTACATTGGCAAGGGAAAGTAGTGTGAGTGTTTCACACCAGATTTTTGTGTAATAATAAGTATTAAATACTACAGATATGAATCTAAAACGAGGAAGCACGACTATTTAAAATAATAATGATATTTTTGAGACAGCCGGTACTTCTTACAATATACATTTTTTAAAAGAAAAATACAAACAAAAGTTTCTTTATTTACCTATCAGGTGGTAGACAATAGAAATTAAAAGGCGTATTATATATTTACATAAGTTTTTATATAAATGTTACACGGTTTTTTCAACAATTTTCCATAATTTATACGTTCTCATAAATAATGTGTTTTAAAAAATATAACACGTCATTTGTCAATCGAATGTAATAGTTTTGTCAATGACAAAATCTTTTGGAAGTGATTGTGTTTGTTTTTAGATTTCAATTGTAATTGTATGTATTTTCATGGTTACTAGCTGGCATGTGCGAGTAAATAAGCACATGAATTTCAATTGATGTACGTAATTTATTCTTAACAATCAATTACACGATTACATTAACATTTATGATCTTATTTTGTGATGTTTGTTACCAATGTTATTTATTAAATAAGATATGTACCTGAAAATAATAATTTCTTTTACTCTAATGTGTTTACGTTGCAATCTGTTCATTTTCAAACGAAAATCCGTTTCATGGGACGACGCGTCTCATGGCAGGTGGCAATTTTTAAAAAGACTTACCTTTGATTTATGGCAGAACCATTAGTGACTTCTGTATCTACTCTTTAAGAGGGGAACCCTTTAAGAGGATTCGAATGACACTATTTTTGTTTCCAAGTTCCAAGTTTGATTTCATGACTTCCGGTTTTGGGCCACTTACGGTCAAAACCGGAACTTCAAATTCAATCCATGCTCACTAACTTTTTGTGTAGATAACGAACCCGAAAATCTTTTGTGGCTATCACTTGTAGTTATTGACTTTTCATTTTTTTGTGATTTCTCAAAAACGGCTCCTACGATTTTTTAAAAATCGCCTCATACTATATTTTGTTATACTCTACAAGATAGGGTAGACACCATGTCTGCAGAAAATTCTTGGCGAGGCTGTTCTCTTGTAGAAAAAAACGGGTGTTTTAAGAGTGCAGCCTAAATTTACTTTTTACTTTCTCTTCCCTATATAAATAATATAGGAAGGAAAATATTGTTTTCATGTCGATTTTTCGAAATCGAGTTTACACCGGATCTACACGTTTTCAGACCCGCTGAATCCAAAAACACGTTTTTAGCGGTTGGTCGGTGTGTGTGTGTGTGTGTGTGTGTGAACAGAATATCTCACGGAACATCGTACGAACTTGAAACTTAAGTTAGACACCACTACCGGATCCGACACGAACATTTTCATTAAAATCGGTCAGCCGGAAGTAGTAGTTTATTCGGGTAATTTTTAACTTTTTTACGATTTTCTCAAAAACGGCTCCAACGATTTTTTTAAAAATCGCCTGGTTTACTAAATTTTTTATGCTCTACAAGATAGGGTAGGCGTCATGTCTGCTGAAATTCTTGGAGAAGCTGTTTTGTCGTAAAAAAATTGTTTTTTTAAAGATTGCGACTTAAATATGCATTTTAGCGCAAAATATTATATAAAAAAAATTTTATAGAATTAAAAGTCCTAAACTTTTAGGGCTATTTGTAACATTTTTTTGTATAACGCTTAGTTTGGCGGTAATTAGTGATTTTCTGTTTTTTCATGAAAATCTGTAAAAAATGGATTTTTTAAGATTTCGGCTTTCGTATGCATTTTACGACAAAATTGTATATAGGCTTATCAAATTTATGGAAAATTCAAAGATCTACAACGTTTATTTAGAGAAATTTTCTCTACAGAGCCTAGTTTAGCGTAAAAGAGTGATTTTCTGTATTTTTAAGCCAAACTGAGGTTTATTTTTATTATGCGTCTTTCACTCATGATTAAAATTAGGTTATGTTTTTCGGCGTTAGTTTTATGTTTATTTCTGATGTGTTATTACTAATGTTAGGTCATATTGTTTAATATTCGCATTGGCATATGATTTTTTGACTTCCGGTTTGGGGCCTCTTTCAATCAAGACCGGAACTTTAAACCAATTCAGGCCCACTAACTTCTGTAGATAACGAATCCAAAAACCGTTTGTTGCTATCTCTTGTAGCTTCTGTCATCTGAATGTAACGGACGGACAAAAGAAAATGCTAGATGGCAATTTTAAAAATTGCTCCCAATAAGCAACCCCATGATCTAATGAGATGAGGATTTTATATATGACCCGTAAATGAGATGCAGACTTGTACAGACTCAGGCCGACCATTCCTAAGATAGTATGGTTAATTGAAACACAACCATCAAAGTACACAGCTAACCACTGTCTAGTATTCAAATACGTGTAAAAGTAGTTAATTTTACCTCTACTAGGATTTGAACCGAGAACCTGCGTTTCCGAAAATCAGCTGTTAAACAGCTGAATCGTGGCAACGACTTTACCTCTAGACCAACCCGGTGGGTAATAATAAAAATGATTTTTTTTCTGAAAGTCTGGTGTAAAACAGTTACACGATCTTATCTTGCCAATATAAATAATAAAAAATATAACCTATATTTAATTATGAGCCAATAATGAAAAATGTAACCTATGTATTAATCATGAGTGAATGACGCTAAATGAAAATCGACCTCTGTAAAACTTAAAAATATGAATAATCACTAATTGACGGTAAACAAAGCACTGTAGAATAATGTGCTACAAATTAAACTTGTAATTTTTTTTATATCCTGTAATGTTGATATTTATACACTTTTGTCATAAATGTATGCTTCCAAACAATGACTCGATTCCAAATGTTCCAATAAATATGAATCAACTTTACCCGATATTAAGGCCCAAATTTAAAAAAAAGAAATTTTTTACCACGAAAGCAAAGCCTTTCCAAGAAATTCAGCAGATATACCGCTTATCATATTATGTAGAGCATAAAAAATGTAGTAAATAAGGGAATTTTTCAAAAAAAGTTTTGGGTTTTTCAGAAAATCACAAAAAAGTGAAAAATCACAATAATAAAACTACTACTTCCGGTTGACCGATTTTGATGAAAATATTAACGTGGTATTCTCCTAATGTACCTAACTTAAGTTTCAAGTTTCAACTTCGTACAATATTCCGTTCTTAAAATATTTTTACCGGCCGCATTGGCGCAGTTGGTAACGTGCTCGCCTCTCATCGTACGGTCTTGGGTTCGAATCCCATTCAGGCACGGCATATTTTCATACGTTACAAAAAATCATTTCATCTGTCACCGTCTGCATTAGCAGTAATTGCAGAACAGTCGGAGGTTAAACAAAAAAAAAATTAAAATATTTTGTTCACACATACACACAGACCAATCGCTAAAAACATATTTTTTGGGTTCAGGGGGCCTGAAAACATGTATGTATGCGGTGAAAACTCGATTTCGAAACATTGACATGAAAATAATACCTACTTTTCTACCCAATATTATTGTATTTATTTAGGGCAAGAGAGAGTTAAAATTGTACAAAAGACATGATTAATTATCCTAGACTAGCTAAATAATCCGAAGAATTGATTTGAAAACATGAACTTTACAAATGGATGGACCGAACCACTCAAAAACTAGGGCGCGCTCTTTGATAATCTTAATACCTTACGTCTCCTCACGTTCCTCTTAACATGATACACATAAGTTACTGCGTTCCTTAATTCAATCCAAATCACTGTCTCCGTAGCTACTTGTAAACGAATTGACTGTTTATCTAAAAATATCGGGTTTGATTCCCCGTTAGTGTCTGGCCGTAACTTATTTGTATATTAATTGGAAAAAATATTAAGCAATGTAATATAATGAATGCGACAAACGATAATAAAAATAATCTGGTGAAGAAAAAAATCCACACGACTTTATCTTGCCATTGTAAATAATTAAAAATATAATCTAACTTTAACCATGAGAGAATGACATAAATAAAAATCTGGTGTGAAACACTCACGCATTGCCAATGCAAATAATTAACAATATAACCTAACATTAGTAATAAAACGTTAAAATAAACAAAAAACTAATCTCATAAAACATAATCTTATTTTAATCATGAGTGACAGACGTTAAGTGAAAATCAACCTCAGTTTAGCTTAATAATACGAAAATCACTCTTTTCACGGTAAACTAGGCTCTGTAGAGAAAAATGTGATATATAAAAGTTGTAGATCTTTTAATTTCCCATAAAATTGATTATACTTTTTTGTCGTAAAATTCAAAATAAAGCTGAAATCTTTAAAAATCGATTTCTTTACACGATTTTGCGGGGGGAAAACAGAAAATCGCTAATTATTACTAAACTAAGCGTTAGTATACAAAATAAGGTTGACATAAAAGTTGTAGAATTTTAAATTCTCTACAACTTTTACTAGATACATTTTTGCGCTAAAATGCATACTAAAGTCGCAATCTTAAAAAAACAACTTTTGAGAAAACAGCCTCACCAAGAATTTCAGCAGACATGGCGCCTACCCTATCTTGTAGAGCATAAAAAATGTAGTAAATGAGGCGATTTTTAAAAAAAATTGTAGGAGCCGTTTTCGAGAAATTCGAAAAAAGTGAAAAATGACACGAATAAACTACTACTTCCGGTTGACCGATTTTGATGAAAATTTACGTGTCAGGTCCTCGAGTGGTATTTAACTTAAGTTAAGTTTTAAGTTCGTACGATGTTCCGTTCTTGAGATATTCTGTTCACACACATACACACAGACACACACACCGACCAATCGCTAAATACATGTTTTTTTGCGTTCAGGGGGTCTGAAAACGTGTAGATACGGTGAAAACTCGATTTCGAAAAATCGACATGAAAACAATACTTTCCTTCCTAACTATTCATATAGGCAAGAGAAAGTAAAAATCGACTTGGTTCGACTTAAACATACGGAAAATTACGAATTGACGCTAAACTAGGTTCTGTAGAAAAAAATGCTTTAATTAAAACTTATACGTTTTTTAATTTTCTATGATTTCAGTTATACAATACTTTTGCCCTAAAATGCGTACTGCTGTTATTTAGGTCATCAGTCGTAGGGATGGTTTGAAGCTGTAGAGGTTTTACTAAGTAAACTGAGGAGATGGTTTACTTTAGCCTGAGTTAAACGTATGCTTATCAGCATACCAAACCCTCTGAAAAGCACATATTTTTCACTCTTCAAATGACACCTTCACTTCATTCAGTACAGGGTCCGGCTGTATAATAAAATTCATTACTCTCAAAGGAGATAACTTTGACTAGTGTCTTTTACACCTCTCCCTCTTCTGTTCTTAAATGGTTCAGTCATATAATTGGGTGACCATGTGATAAAAAACAGAACTATTTTTTGTAGCCCTAGAATTAACAGATTGAGGGCAAATAATGTTACACTCTACTTGTCTGTTATAGGAAAAAATGCATAACTAGGTCACAATTTAAAAAAAAACATTTCTTACCGATTTCAACGAGAGAAATATGGGAAACCACTAATTGACGCAAAACTAAGCGCTGTAGAAAAATATACTAGAAATAAAAGTTGTAGGTTTTTAATTTTCTACAAGTCTGATTATATTATATACTTTTGTAGTAGAATTCATAATTAAACCGTTACCTTAAAAATACCATTTTTACTAAGAGAGCCCAACCCTCAAAAATTTCAGCAGGCATGGCGCTTACTCTATATTGTAGCGCATCAAACATTTATTAAATAAAGCGATTTAAAAACAATTAGGGGTCCTTATAACTAATATGGTGAAACCAACCATTTAATATTTTTAACCCTAAATTTATTGCAACCTTTTAGACTCTAGCAGTAACCCAACACAAAGCGCGTGCGCAATTTCTAGAAAAATATTTAAAAAGACTATAGACTATAAGTATTTAAAAGAGCAACAAAATTCAAATATATATTTTTCCTTGAAATTTTAAATTTACTAGAACAATTAAAACTGTATTATTTCAAGAGCTAAAAATAGCTCATACGAGTAGATAATTAGAGGCAGTTCAGTTATTTAAGCAGAGATACCATGTAAGCCTAATATGTAAATTCAACTGATAAATCTATACGATTCAGTTTCAGAAGTCACTAGAAAAATAACATTTATAATGACTCTTATAATTTTATCTAATATAAATTATTAACAAACCTTGTCCTTAAATACAGTCCACTCAATTAACTGACAGAAATTCGCTTTATGTCTTAAGTAACAACGATTGGATTAGTTATTTTGTATGGTGTTCATTTGATAGCTGCCCATAACCGGTAGGTGGAGTGTTAAATTATTTTCACTCGATCTGCTAGTTCCGGGACTACAGAAAATAGTTCTGTTTCTTATCACATGGTCACACAATTATATGACTGATACATTTAAGAACAGAAGAAGTAGAGGTGTAAAAGACACTAGTCAGAGTTATTGCCTGTGAGAGTAATGAATTTCATTATACAGCCAAACCCTGTGGTGAATGAAGTGGAGGTGTCATTTGCAGGGTGGAAAGTGCGTGCTTTTCGGAGGGCTTGGCATGCTGACATGCTGATAAGCATACTTTTCCACTAAGTGAGGAAACAAAATGTAAACTTCCTCACTTCTCGTTTTACTTAGTAAAACTTCTAGAGGTTTAAACCAGCCTTTTAACTGATGACCTAAACAACAACTTTAAGTATACATTTTTGTCCTTAAGTGCAATTTAAGGCCAAAACTTAATTATTTTTACTGATTTTAATCAGAAGAATACAGAAAATCATTAATTAATGCTAAACTGAGCATTGTAGAATAAAACTTTTAAAATAAAATTTGTAGGTTTTTTAATTTCCTACAACTTTGATTAAACTATACGCATCCCTTAAATGCCCTTAAATTTATATTAAGGCAGCAATCTTAAAATAAATTAATTTTTTGCCACAAGAGCAAGCCCCAAAAAGTTTCAGCGGTCATGTCGCCTAGCCTATCTAGTAGAAAATTAAAAAATTAATTATTAAAGCGATTTTTAAAAAATCGTAGGAGTCTTTTTTTAAAAAATTACAAAAATTAAAAAATTGAACGAATAATAATAGTTCCGCTCGACCGATTTTGAAGATAATGTTCGTTCTTGTAAACAAACTTAAATAAAAATATTTAGTAGTATTAAGTAAATATTAAAATATTACCTAATAAATTAAAAGATTAGTTAAATTAAGTTAATCAAAGTCAAAAGTGTATAATCAAAATTGTAGAACATTTAAAAACCTATAAATTTTATTTCAAACACTTTTTTGTACAACGCTTAGTTTAGCGGTATTTAGTGATTTTCTGATTTTTTTTTAATCAAAATTGGTAAAAAAATGGAATATTTTAAAATCGCTATCTCATGTATTTCCCGACAAAATTTTTTTTTTTTTTTTTTTTTTTTTTTTTTTTTTTTTGGTTTAACGTCCGACTGTTTTGCAAATTGCTGCTAATGCAGACGGTGAAGGATGAAATGAATTTTTGTAACGTATGAAAAAATGCCATGCCCGAGTGGGATTCGAACCCAAGACCGCGTGATGAGAGGCGAGCACGTTACCAACATCGCCAACGCGGCCGGCTTCCCGACAAAAGCGTATATAATCAAAGTTTTAGGAAATTAAGAAACCTATAATTTTTATTTTAAGCATTTTTCTCTACAGAGTCTAGTTTAGACGGAATTACTGATTTAATTTTAATTTACTGTAATTTAAAGTTCTACAGAGGTTGATTTTCATTTTGCGTCATTCATTCATGATTAAAATTGTTATGTTTTTCATTTTACATTGTTTACTAATGATGTTTATTTACATTGGCAAGAGAAAGTCACGTGAATGTTTCACACCAGATTGTTTTTTTTTTTTTTTTTTAATTAATTACTTTAATAAGCTCTAGTAACCTCAGTATATTTTTTGTTTTAATAAAATTTGTTGAATTTTGAGAAACTATAATGCTCTAATCTTTACTGTGTTCATGATATTTAAAAATTGTGTTTTTTACTTTCTCTTGCCTATATGAATATATAGGAAGGAAAGTATTGTTTTCATGTCGATTTTTCGAAATCGAGTTTTCACCGGATCTACACGTTTTCAGACCCCTGAACCCAAAAAAACATGTTTTTAGCCATTGGTCGGTGTGTGTGTATGTGTGTGAACAGAATATCTCAAGAACGGAACACCGTACGAACTTAAAACTTAAGTTAGATACCACTAGAGGACCTGACACGAACATTTTCATCAAAATCGGTCAACCGGAAGTAGTAGTTTATTAGTGTTATTTTTCATTTTTTTCGAATTTCTCAAAAATGGCTCCTACGATTTTTTTAAAAATCGCCTCATTTACTATATTTTTTTATGCTCTACAAGTTAGGGTACGCGCCATGTCTGCTGAAATTCTTGGTGAGGCTGTTTTCTCGTAAGAAGATTGTTTCACATATCAGAGTGCGTACGACTTTAATGTGCATTTTAGCGCAAAAATTTATACATGTAATAAAAGTTGTAGAAAATTTAAAATTCTATAACTTTTATTTAAACCTTTTTTTGTATAACGCTTAGTTTAGCGGTAAATAGTGATTTTCTGTTATTTTTCTCACAAAATCGTGTAAAAAAATCGATTTTTAGATATCAGCCTTATTATGCATTTTACGATAAAAAAGTATAATCAAATTTATGGGAATTTAAAAGATCTACAACTTTTATATAGAGCATTTTTCTCTACAGAACCTAGTTTAGCGTGAAAGAGTGATTTTCTGTATTTTTTAAGCTAAACTGAGGTTGATTTTCACTTAACGTCTTTCACTCATGGTTAAAATTATGTTATGTTATTAAGGTTAGTTTTTTTGTTTATTTCTAACGTTTTATTACTAATGTTAGGTTATATTATTAATTATTTGCATTGGCAAGAGAAAGCTGTGTGAGTCACACCAGATTTTTAAATTTCTTCTGTAATAATGTTGTTCTATAAAATTATGTATCAGTAATTTTAAAAAAAATTGTTATTGTTTAATTTTTGTAGTCATAAATAACTTTTGGTGTATATGTTTTTGTTTTATTAAACTTATTTATTTACAATCAGCCTTTACAATGTGGCTTTAAGCAAATCATTATAACAGAACTAATTTGACATGAGTTAAGTAGAAACCCTTTGCTCTCAATTTAACTAAATAAAATTAAAAAATAAAGTTAATAAAAAAAGAAAAGTTACAAAGAATATGTACAAAATTAACAATAACAATGTGAATAAGAGGGAAGTAAAACAGTTTAAATTTTAAAACTTCACTTTAGATTATAAACTAGTAAAGATGAATGGTGTGTGACCAACAATAAATTAATAAAATAATTATTGTTTAACTTAATAAATAAACCATAGAGATTATTTTAAATTAATCTAAAGACCACCTCTCATCATGCGGTCTTGGGTTCGAATCCCATTCAGGCACGGCATATTTTCATACGTTACAAAAAATCATTTCATCATTCACCGTCTGCATTAGCAGTAATTGCAGAACAGTCCGGACGTTAAACCAAAAAAAAAAAAATAATAAATAAATTTTTAATAATATCATTACTTTGTATCTATTAATATCGTAGGATAAATTATAAAATTCATAATTTTCTAAATTATCTGTGGCTTAGTGATAACGAACTAGCCTACAAAGTGGAAGGTCCCGGATTCGATTCCCGGTTAAGGTCTAGAAATATTACAGTACCAAACCCCACAGCAGTTGTTAATGACGAAGCTGTATATACGACTTTAAAAATAAAGTAAAAAAATTATAAATTTAATAAAAAAATTAATTACTTACATATAAGTTGATATGTCACAGATTTGTCCCCAGTGTCGTCCGTTGAGTTGTCGAAAATATTTCAAAAATTTTTAAAAATAACACTTGATTTTTATGTATTTATTTTATAATGTTTACATAAACAATGATATAATAGAAACCGATGTATTAAAAATGTCTATAAAACTTCTGTGATTAATAATGACGGACCGGCCGATTTGGTTCGCGCGGTATCGATAGTCGGTGGCGAATAAAATTTCAGTGTGGATTATTTTCAGTCTAGAGAAAGATGCTTACTGTCCTCCTGTCACTCGAAGAATATGCGTGAAGCGCATGCGCCTTTTCATATTCTTTCTCTGTCATTGTTTTTTTTCTTCCTTGAACATCTTAACTTCTGTAATGTTACAGCATACAATGTTCAAGGTTAGATTATAATTAGGGTGCTTTCTGATTTTTAAATTTTGTTTTTTTTAGTTAATGAAATTTGAAATTTGGGTCTTCCGTAGGGCAGTGGTAGAGTGCTAGCCTACAACGCGGAGGTACTGAGTTCGATTCCCGGTTAGGGAAATTATTTTTTTTAATTTTTATTTATTACTTTATCATGCCTATATGAATATATAGGAAAGAAAGTATTGTTTTCATGTCGATTTTTCGAAATCGAGATTTAACCGGACCGACACGTTTTCAGACCCCCTGAACCCAAAAAACATGTTTTTAGCGATTGGTCTGTGTGTGTGTGTGTGTGTGTGTGTGTGTGTGTGTGTGTGTGTGTGTGTGTACAAAATATCTCAAGAACGGAAAATCGCACGAACTTGAAACTTGAAACTTAAGTTACATACCACTACTGGACCCGACACGAACATTTTCATCAAAATCGGTCCACCGGAAGTAGTAGTTTATTCGTGTAATTTTTAACTTTTTGCGTTTTTCTCAAAAACTGGTCCTACGGTTTGTTTTAAAATCGCCTGGTTTACTAAATTTTTTATGCTCTACAAGATAGAGTAGGCGCCATGTTTGCTGAAATTCTTGGTGAGGCTGTTTTAACGTAAAGAAATTGTTTTTTTAAGAATACAACTTTAATATGCATTTTAGCGCAAAAAATTTATAAGCCAAACTGAGGTTGATTTTAATTTTGCGTCTTTCACTCATGATTAAAATAAGGTTATGTTTTTGAGGTTAGTTTTTTGTTTATTTCTAATGTTTTATTACTAATGTTAGGTTATATTGTTAATTATTTGCGTTGGCAAGAGCGTTGTGTGAGTGTTTCACACCAGATATTTTTGATTTTTTTATCCATAATGTGGTACGTTGCAATCTGTACAATTGTAAGCAATAAGCAACCCCATGGCCCAATGAGATGAGGATGATGTTTATTACGGGTAAATGAAGTGTAGTCTTGTACAGACCCAGGCCGATCATTCCTGAGAAAGTACGGTTAATTTAACCCTAACCATAAAAGTACACCGGTAACACTGTCTAATATTCAAATCCGAATTAAAGTAACCTTTACTAGGATTTGAACCAGGAATCTTCACCTTCGTCTCCGAAAATCAGCTGTTAAACAGCTGACTCGCAGCGACGAATTTTCCTCTAAACCAGCGCGGAGGATTGGAAATTATTACGTGCCAAAACCCAACGTAGTCGCTAATGACCAAGCTGTTATTGCAATTTTAATAAACTGAAGAAAAAAAATTGGGCAATCAGTCAGCAAAGTCGCTATTATTTGTTAAGTAATATCGGTTGGGGAAACGACCTTGTATGGTGACCAGCTTAGAGCCATCCGTGAACAAAGTCTACCGGGGATCCCTAATCCCAAATGCATGTCTAATCATTTCAAATAATACAGCAAAAACCAACGATCAAATTTGGGTGTTTGTCAATAATATACAGGTCCCGATGCAATTATAAAAGCAAAAAAAAAATTAAAATTTTATTTGGCCGCCTCCGTAGCATAGTGGTAGCACGCTAGCCTACAACGTGGAGATCCCGGGTTCGATTCCCGGCTAGGGTCTGGAAATATTTCGCCAATTAAAACCCACCGTAGCCGCTAATAACCGAGCTGTTGATGCGAATTTAAATTAAATAAAATTTTAAAAATTTGTTTGTATAGCTCGATCTTTAGTGACTGCCCGAAGTCTACAGTCAGCTAGTAGAAAGTCGCTATTATTTTTAAGTAACACTGGTAGGGCAAACGACTTTGTATGGTAACCGGATGACAGCCATTCGTAAATAAACTGTACTAGGGATCCCTGTTCAAACACATTTTTAAGGGAAAACTGTATAATGGTTTAAAGAACTTTTCAATTTTCGGTTTTTTATGTTTATCAATTTAGACCTAGATCTACCCGAAAAACATTAAATTACAAAAAAATATTTTAATGAAAAAAATAAGTGTTTATCACGTTTACCCAAAAAATTATCATGTCATCAAGAACGAATATTTTTCATTATTTTATACTGCTCGTTAAGTACAAAGGGAATTTTAGTTCTTTTAATATTCTCAGCATTTTGATTCAGCTTTTTAGCCTACTGTTAATGGGAAATTCACTTGTTTGTGTACATTTTGTTTTTGATTTGTGCATTTTTTTTTTGCCTTTTTCCGTAAATTTTAATTTTTAACACTTCGGTACATTTTTCTCAGAAACCATTAAACCCACCAGGCTGAAATTATTACCAATTATTTATCTTGTCCATCTATAGTGCGGTTCAAAGTTCCGTGTAGTTGCGGGGTGAAGGGTACGGGTGAGGTTTATTGAATGAGTGACGCATGCTGGGAGAACGATTGTTGTATTACTCTGATACAAAACATTCGTTTTCAAACTTTCCGTATTTAACATATTTGTTTGTGTTTATTACATTTATTTATTTACATATTTTGATATGAATTGGTAAGTTAAATATTATGAATCCGACCAAGTTAATAACCCGGTAGGTATTTGTTAAATTAATGCGCCGGATGATAAGAATATTTTTTTAGTCTAGTTAGTACACGCTACCACTACAAATACATCAGCAGTAAAACACTACTAACACTCATTCATTCTCCCACTACTATAACAATGCACTGCATTCCTTCCAACTACACGGAGCTTGGACTCAAGCAATACACATACCGACATTTTTTTGGCTTCCTCAGGTGCTCCAAAAATTATTAATATGCAAAACAAGTAGAAATTTTTTATATTATTAGTTTTTTTAAATTGTATGCTATAACAAATTAAATTTAAAAAATGTGAGTGGCTAGAGAAATGGAACTACTATAAGTATGCAGAGTTTCATTTCCCTATCATTTACCAATCCGGTGAAAAATATACTTAAAAATAGAAAATTTAACATTTTCGGGATATAAAGTGGAGTCTCCCGTAAATCTACGTCAAAAAATACAGAAATAAGCAGCAATCAATTTGAATGGTTGTCAAAAATGTTCAGTTCCCGATGACATTTATAAGCAAAAAAAATTAGTAAAATATCGAGCGCACTTTGTTAGGGCCTTACACACCCTAACTTGGGATATCAGAAGGGCGTATCAACCAAAAATACGTTTCACAGGAGAGCTATAAAGGAGAGCTTAACCCTTTCAGTGCCGAAACAATATTTAAAAGTTTGATGTAAAGTGCCATTTATTTTGAATAAGGGTGTACAAAAAGTGCCAGCCCTTATTTAGAAAACTTGAAGGCGTAAACCTGCCATTGCCGACCAAAATTTCAACGTAACAAAAAACTAAAATTTCCTGTTCAAAATTAATTTTTATTGTGTTCATAAAAAAAGAAATCGTTCTCACACTAATTCAAAATAAGTTTTTTTAGTTTATTTAAAGCCGCATTGACAGCTTGGTCATTAGCAATTACTGTGGGTTTTGGTACCTACCTAACCGTGGTTTTAACGTATTAAAATTTCTAGACGCTAGCCGAGAATCGAACCCGGGACCTTTCGCTTTGCAGGCTAGCGTGCTATTCACTACGTCACAGAGGTGGTCTCAAAAAACCGGATGTTATCACTACGTGAAATATATCGATGTCCTGTTTTCCGGACTTGGTACCGAATAGGGTTAAGGCCGCCAAAAAGGAAATATTCGGTAACATTTTATTTTAATAATTAACTTGTATGATCTTCTAATATGAAAAATATGGACTATTTCGAACTATTTAAGGTGAGACTGTATGATGGTTTTGACTGAAAATATTGATTTTCGGTTTTTTTTATATTTTGAATAGTTCAGACCTACATCTACCAGAAAAACACTAAATTATGTCAAAAACTTTAATAAAAATACTACTATAGAACTTTAATAAAAATATTAAGTTTTTAGTAGGTTTACCCAAAAAAAAATCATGTCAACTAAAACGAACGAATTTTCATAATTTTATACCGATCGTTTTAGAACAAAGGGAATTTCAGTTTTTTTAAATATCTGCATTACTGATTTCAATATTCTCTAACCAATTGTTGGTGGGAAATTTACTTGTTTGTGCACATTTTGTTTTGATTTGTGCCTTTTCCCGTAAATTTAGATTTTTAACATTTAGGTAAATTTTTCTCGGAACCCATCAAACCTACCAGGCTGACATTTTTATGACTTCCTCAGATGCTCAAAAAATTACTAATATGCAAAAAAGTAGAAAAAAATGTGTAACAATTATATGTTATTCATTATTTTGTTTTTAATTTCATGATCTAACAGATTAAATTAGAAAAATGTCAGTAGCTAGAGAAACCCGACAACTATAAGTTTGTACAGTTTCATTTCGCTATCTTTTACCAATCCTACGAAAAATGTACCTAAAAATAACAAATTTAACATTGGCAGGATACAAGGTACAGTCTCTCCTTAAGAGGAAAAACAGAAAATTGTAATTTTGTTGAATATGGCAGCATGAAGCACTCGTTATATTCTCTTCAGTTTTTCACCTTAAACATTTAAAAATACTGTTTTTACTTTCTCTTGCCTATATGAATATATAAGAAGGAAAGTATTATTTTCATGTCGATTTTAAGGAATTGAGCTTTCACCGAATCTACACGTTTTCAGACCCCCTAAACCCAAAAACCATGTTTTTAGCGATTCTGTGTGTGTGTGTGTGTGTGTGTGTGTGTGGTGTGTGTGTGTGTGTGTGTGTGTACAAAATATCTCAAGAACGGAAAATCGCACGAACTTGAAACTTGAAACTTAAGTTACATACCACTACTGGACCCGACACGAACATTTTCATCAAAATCGGTCAACCGGAAGTAGTAGTTTATTCGTGTAATTTTTCACTTTTTTGCGATTTTCTCAAAAACTGGTCCTACGATTTTTTTTAAAAATCACCTCGTTTTCTAAATTTTTTATGCTCTACAAGATAGGGTAGGCGCCATGTTTGCTGAAATTCTTGGTGAGGCTGTTTCCTCATTAAAACATTGTTTTTTTAAGATTACGGCTTTAATATGCATTTTAGCGCAAACATTTATATAATAAAAAAATGTAGAGAATTTAAAATCCTACAACTTTTATTTCAAACATTTTTTGCATAACGGTTAGTTTAGCGGTAATTAGCGATTTTGTTTTTTTTCTCACGAAAACGTGTAAAAAATTGATTTTTTTTAAAGATTTCGGCCCATTTTACGACAAAAGTGTAGGTATATAATTAAATTTATAGAAAATTAAAATATCTACAACTTTTATTTAAACCATTTTTCTCTACAGAGTCTAGTTTAGCGTGAAAGAGTGATTTTCCGTATTTTTAAGCCAAACTGAGGTCGATTTTAATTTTGCGTCTTTCACTCATGATTAAAGTAAGGTTTGTTTTTTGAGTTCAGTTTTTTGTTTATTACTAACGTTAGGTTATATTGGTCATTATTTGAATTGGCAAGTGAAAGTCGTGTGAGTGTTTCACACCAGATATTTTGCTTTAGGGGATATAGTTAAAGGTCACTAAGAATTGGGATATAAAATTTTTGTAAGATCAAGGTACATTTAATTTGTGTAGGGGCCTACTATAGAAACAGTGGAATAAAATAAAAATTCTGGTGTGAAACACACACAACTTTCTCTTGCCTATGCAAATAATTAACAATAAAGCTAACATTAGTAATAAAACATTAGAAATAAACAAAAAACTGACCTCAATAAACATAACCTTATTTTAATCATGACTGAAAGACGCAAAATGAAAATCAACCTCAGTTTGGCTTAAAAATACAGAAAATCACTCTTTCACGCTAAAATAGGCTCTGTAGATAAAAATGCTTTAAATAAAAGTTGTAGATCTTTTAATTTTCTATAAATTTGATTATTAACACTTTTGCCATAAAATGAATACTAAGGCCAAAATCTAAAAAAAATCGTTTATTCACACGTTTTCGTGAGAAAAAAACAGAAAATCGCCAATTACCGCTAAAGTAAGCGTTAAACAAAAAACGTTTGAAGTAAAAGTTGTAGAATTTTAAATTCCCTACATTTTTTATTATATTAATTTTTGCGCTATAATACATATTAAAGCCGTAATCTTAAAAAAACACTTTTTTTACGTTAAAACACCCTCACCAAGAATTTCAGCAAACATGGCGCCTACCCTACCTTGTAGAGAATAAAAAATTGAGTAAATGAGGCGATTTAAAAAAAAATCGTAGGACCAGTTTTTGAGAAAATCACAAAAAAGTGAAAAATTATACGAATAAACTACTACTTCCGGTAGACCGATTTTGATGAAAATGTTCGTGTCGGGTCCGGTAGTGGTATGTAACTTAAGTTTTAAGTTTCAAGTTCGTACGATGTTCCGTTCTTGAGATATTTTGTATACACATACACACACAGACACACACACAGACCAATCGCTAAAAACATGTTTTTTGGGTTCAGGGGGTCTGAAAACGTATAGATCCGGTGAAAACTCGATTTCGAAAAATCGACATGAAAACAATACTTTCCTTCCTATAAATTCATATAGGCAAGAGAAAGTAAAAAGGTAATATTTTGAGAAGCATATACGTCATTAGTTTTGTCTGCAGATTTGCATAACTTTATTCCGGTGTCTGATTACGTCCACATTATAATTGTAATTATTATTACTCGTGTTAAATAATGCAGAAAATGTCATGTCATTGATTAATCTTATAAATGTGTAATTTAATCCAATTCGATAACTAACTTTTCTTTGCAATTCTAAACCGAACTCACGTGGCGCGACAAAATTGTCTCAAGGAATATAGTCTACGAGTAACCTACTACATTTTCATTATGAACTTCCGCTCGCTTCAAATCCGTATAATATAAAAATCTGGTGTGAAACACTTACATGACTTTCTCTGGCCAATGTAAATAATAAAACGTATAACCTTTGTTTAATCATTAGTAAACAATGTAAAATGAAAAACGTGACGTAATTTTAATCATGAGTGAATGACTCTAAAAGAAAAGCAACCTCTGTAGAAATTAAAAATAGGAAAAAATCAGTGATTTCATCTAAACTAGACTGTAGCAAAAAATGCTCTAAATAAAAGTTATAGGTGGCCGCCTCCGTAACTTAGTGGTTAGCGCGTTAGCGTATCATGCGGAGGTCTCGGGTTCGATTCCGGCCAGGGTCTGGAAATTTTCACAAGTTAAATTTTACAGTTACTATCAAATTATCCACCGTAGTCGCTAATAACCAACCACTTGGTGCCACTTTAAATAAATAAATTTAAAAAAAGTTGTAGGTTTTTTAATTTCCGATAACTTTGATTCTGTCCATAACAGACAGGTGGAGTGTCAAATTATTTACACTCAATCTGTTCGTTGCAGGGCTAAAATAAATAGTTCTGTTTCTTATCACATGGTCAGTCAATTAAATGACTGAATCATTTAAGGACAGAAGAGGTAGAGGTGTAAAAGACACTAATCAGAGTTATCTTCTCTGAAAGTAATGAATTTCATTGTACAGCCAGACCCTGTGGTGAATGAAGTGAAGGTGTCATTTGCAGAGTGGAAAATATGTGCTTTTCAGAGAGCCCGGCATGCTAATAAGCGTACTTTTCCACTCAGTGAGGAAGGCAATGGTAAACCACCTCACTCCTCGTTTTACTTAGTAAAACCTCTAGAGGTTCAAACCAGCCTTTCGGCTGTTGACCTAAACAACAACTTTGATTATAACTTACATTGATTACATACATAACGTTTATTATATTTACAATGTTTCCAAATCAGAAAATCTTATTTTTCATTTATTTATAGTTTACCCCTAATTTTAAAAGTATTGATATAACACAAATTTATACCCGGGTTTTTTAAAAATACTACATGGTCTTCCAAGAAGCATACCCGAGTATAGAATTGTAACGGTCATTCCAAGTTCTTTCAGAATCTGGTTATTAATTAATGATAAACAAACTTCCTTCCGAACTTCTTCTTCTTCTGCCTTTCAAGGATTAGGCATACCTCCCTGTTCCGAACCTCTCAAAATCTGGCCATCTCTTTTTCGGGCGTCCTCCTTCTCTCTTTCCCTCTGGTTTGTAACCTAGTGTTTGCTTAGCTATCCTATCCTCCTTCATTCTGCTCACATGTTCCAACCACTGTATTCTGTTCTGAGATACCTTGTCGTTTATAGTGAAGATGTTGAGTTCTTTCCTTATCTCGGTATTTCTGTAACGTTCTTCTCTACTACACCCATAACAAACTAAACTTAGGTATAACAAAAAAAATATTTATTAACAAATTAATTAATTACAATAAATTATTGCAGTTTAACGTATTATTGGGTGAATAATAAATTAAGGTAAAATATGATAGGATCCGAAATCCTTTATCGGAAATTTTAGGAGTAGATGATTTGAAGCTCCAGGAACAGGAGGATGTACCTAACAAATATCGTACGCTTCATATCAAATTTAGTGAACTTTTAATAAACAGTTTATAGATTTAACTTGAAAATTAGTTCCAACAGAACTCAAGAAAATCTATCTCTGTGCTGCTACAATTCTCAACAGGGTAGCTTTGTGAACTCGGATTTTTTCCACTAACCTATATAAAAATAATAAATAATAAAACTTTATTTCCATTTTTTTACAATTATTTCAATAAACATTCTTTCAAAAAACTGTAATGCATTTACGACTATTTCCAATGTACGAGATGGAGGAAATTGACCTACCCAACTACGGGTAAAAGCCATGTCCTAGGGTAGGTGTTTGCTCCTTTTATTTAGTAACACAGTACAAGAGAAATTTAAAACAAAACTAGAGCTTAGGTATGACAAAAACATTTACAAAATATATACAATTTGAAAAAAATAGGTACATTCTAAAAGTCTAATAAATCTAATCACAAAAAAACAATATATTGCTTTAAATCATGCCACTATTCAATGTTATACAATTTAAAAAAACCATCTGATTTTTTTAAAATTCCAAACTTATACAACCCCTTGACGTTAACGCAATTCCGCTTATACTCTTACTATTGCGAAAGCAATTTCAAACATATAAAGATACATAAAAGGTGACGGATTGACAGTTGCTGCATTTTATTTACCAAAAAAATTCGCTCGTTCATTAAAATAAACATTACCTTTTGTGTTAGTAATAAACATTTGTCGATAAAAATATGGTACATCTAATAATCCAATTTTATCGAGTAAAACAAGATGAAGAAGAAAAAATATTTCTATGTATCATAGGATTAACTATTTACTAGCATCTGGTATAAAATTTCTTCATGCCTCCCGAAGGACGCTTAAGTTCCCTAAGGAATCACCCAGGAATTTATTTCCCTTGGTTCATTCTTAGTTGTATTATGGGGTATATAGATGTATACAGGACGATTCAAAAGTTTGTACACCTGGTTAAGTTTTGAAATTATTCCTTTTTAGATTTCACTTTTCAAGGAGTACTGTGTGTTTATGAATCCCGTTATATTTTCGTTATTACTTTCTCTTGCTCTACATGAATATATAGGGAAGGGAAGTATTGTTTTCATGTTGATTTTCACTTTATGCACGTTTTCAGGCCCTCTGAACCAAAAAAAAACCATGTTTTATTATGCTATTCACAGTTGATGAGCTCTGCTGTTTTACGCGTTTAGAATCAGAACGTTTGCCAGCGTTGTCAGATTGTACGAATGTATCAGCCTGACAGATATTACGTGCGCAAGCGTATGAGTCACAGTAGTACAGTCGTGTCTTGCATGTCGTACTAAACACATTGATTATAGAGCGCGTTAACACGCAATGTTTTATAATATGATCAGCTGTTGTATGTTCATAGGTTATAATTTTTATTGAAAGATTAAAAAAATGACTGACGAACTATATAACTGAGCTACGACAGGAAGTATTGATAACGTTGCTGGCAAGTCATTGACTAGCTATGAAGTGGGTAGGGGGCAATGCGTACGTTCAGAGCCCATCAACGCTGAAAATTAGTATAGTGATTGGTCTGTGTGTGTGCGCGTGTGAGAAGAAAATATCTCAAGAACGGAGTAGCGTGTGAAATTGAAACTTTTAAGTTAAGTTACGTTTAATATGGGAACCGGACAAGAACATTTTCGTTAAAATTGGTCAACCAGGAGCAGTAGTTTATTCGTGCGATTTTCTCAAAAACAGTTCCTACGATTAAAAAAAAAATGCCTCAACTAAATATTTTATGCTCTGCAAAAGGTAAGTTCCATATCTGTCGAAATTTCTGGTGAGGTTGTGCTCTTGTGGTGTAAATGTTTGTTTTTTTTAATATTCCCCTAAACAATAGACCTAAGGACTGATAAATGGTTTAAAGAAGTCAGAAATGTTATTGAGAAACCCAAAATAAACTGAGAAAACTTATGAACCGAACCTAATTCAGACAACTAATTACAGACTTTAAAGGTTTTCATAAAGAGTAAAACAGAACACTGGGTGAACAGAAGAAACGAGAAAAGCCTACGGTGAGTGAAAGCTAAAAATGTGGGATGCAAAAAGAGCTTCCAGAAACATCTAGTTACCTTTACATGATCTAAAATTTAAAATTTACCCTAGACGAGGGGAAAAAGAAGAAAGTTGGCAAATTCCAAGCAGTGTGCGGCAATATTAGGGGACCCTAGTCAGGAAAACAAGAAAAGAAACCCAGATAAAGTTTTACAAGGTGATGGTTGCCCCAGCCCTACTCTACGGAAGTGAGTCGTAGATTAGTACCAGACCACAGGAGTACAGGCGGATGCGATTCCTGCGAAGAACAAAGGGTTGCAGTCGTAGAGACTAACTAAGTAATAAGGACATAAGAACGGAACTGATGTTTACAACCTGAAATGGAAGATTGCAGAATATCGGAATCGATAGAGGGAGCACGTAGAGAGAATCCCTGAGGGAAGGATCCCCCTCAGTGTTTTGCAATATAGTCTGGTGAGGAGGAGAGATGTTGGGAGGCCACACAAAAGATGGCAATAATTCAATAGTTTTTCGCTGTTGTGAGTCGGAACAGGCGGAAGCCTAATCCTTGATTGTGAGAAGATGAAGAAGGAGGAGGAGGAGGAGGAGGAGAAGGAGAAGCAGAAGAAGGAGAAGAAGGAGGAGGAGAAGAAGGAAAAGATTAAAAGGAGGAGGAGCAGGAGGAGGCGGAAGAGCAGGAGAAAAAGAAGAAGACGAGTGGAGAAATAAAATATCATAACATTTTAGAAACACCCAGTTTGAAGGAGATTAAAGGAGAACTATAGAAGTTTAATTTCTTCTACGGAGTCATCATTCTGTCGTATTTGTAACTGAGGAGGAGGAGATATATACAGGAGAATGAGGAAAACAGAAAACAGAGAGAGAGAAAGATACATGAATACATAAATGTTAAACAGAGACAGATATATTATTAGGAAATCCTATTTGTACTTAAGTATCTTCGTCTAATGCTTTGTTAGGCTTTATTGCAAGAATTTACTTAGAATAAAATCTCCGTAGGAAATCTATTTTAAAATCACAAATACAAATTTCTTTGTATACAACAGATATTTATGTTATTAAATTGACTAAGATTACCAAAAAAATAATGGTACAATTATTTCGAAATAGTTTTATTTGAAAGTATTGCACTGTTATATTACAATTAAGTTCGTTTATTACTTAAGCTACTTATTTAAGTTTTAATATAATAGTTTTAGTTTTATCTCTTATGCAATCTCTTATACAGGGTCATCGTAAAAAAATGTTGGGTTTTGAACATGAATTCATTTATTTTTATTTGACAAAATTTACAATAAGTTAGCTTAACTTTTAGTATAAGTTATGATGCAATATAATGACACTGACATAAGGAGAGTAGTGTGCAGCGACTCTTCTCTACAAATTAAACACAAAAAGAGTACTGATACTTAATTACTACCTGTACTAGTCATAAAATGAAAAGAAAACATAGAATTAATATTTACACAGAAATATAAACGAACATTAAATGGTATTAGAAAACAAAACAAAAAATAACAAAATAATAGATTAAAAACTAAAAACAACGATTTTTTTTCATTTTAACGGTAACTAGAAAACATTTATAATAATAGTTAATTGAAAAAACTATGGTTTGTGATGGTATACTTACGTAATATTTGTTACGTACAACTTAGCTCTAAAGGTTTAAACGATTAATATCTTTCAACTAAATCAAGTGTTACCATTCACAACACAGTTTATCTGCAGTCCGCGGACTGCAGGCCAATTAACTGAAGTTTAATCACGCCACAGGTACACAGCTCGTGGACAAGTTGAGACCTGCAGTTTGGATTGACTGTCGTTTAACTGGGGCACGCCCCAGATCACACAGAGCGTGCCCATAGAATTGCAGTTTAGCTATTCGTAGTACACGGTTGTGCGCAGAACATCCATGTGTGGTAGAGCCAAGTGCAAAGCATTAGCTGCGTAACGAGCTCGACGGTGACTCGTCCAACGTTTACACGAGTACTGAGGGGAGTGGGGCGCCCTGCGGACGTGACCGCACCCACTCATTTGGGTTGGCCTCTCACGGGTTGTGGGTTCCTAGGTAGCGCTTCGGAGCCACTGGGCTGCTTAAATTCCTCCGGAATAGGCGTAGCTGGCCGAGGGGTGTCCGGAAACGGATAGGTGAATACGCATGTCATTTAACTCTGTGTGTGTGGGCAAATAACTTCAGTTCCGATCTGCAGTTAAAATCTTTAGGCTCGTTGATAGTTTTGTGTGAGATTTTTGTTTTATTTTAATTTTATACGAAGTGAGTGTGCCCATAACAGACAGGTGGAGTGTTAATTTATTTACACTCAATCTGTTCGTTGCAGGGCTAAAATAAATAGTTCTGTTTCTTATCACATGGTCAGCCAATTAAATGACTGAATCATTTAAGAACAGAAGAGGAAAAGGTGCAAAAGACACTAATCAGAGTTGTCTCCTCTGAAAGTAATGAATTTTGTTATACAGCCAGACCCTGTGGTGAATGAAGTGAAGGTGTCATTTGCAGAGTGGAAAATATGTGCTTTTCAGAGGGCCTGGCATGCTGATAAGCGTAATTTTTCACTCAGTGAGTTGTGGCAATGGTAAACCACCTCACTCCTCGTTTTACTTAGTAAAACCTCTAGAGGTTCAAACCAGCCTTTCGGCTGTTGACCTAAACAACACAACGAAGTGAGTGATTAATCTGTGACGGAATTTATAGACATTTACCGGCAACATCCTTCATGGAAAGTAAAATCTCAAGCAAAATTTTTATTTTAATGAGCATTTTATTTGTTGCAATTTGTGTTTGTTTTTGGAATTGTGGAAATAAACAAATTTCCTTTTTATTTTAAAAGTTTTAAGTATGAATTTTCCGTCAAG
This sequence comes from Catonia carolina, assembly GCA_035578175.1. Classification (NCBI taxonomy): domain Eukaryota; kingdom Metazoa; phylum Arthropoda; class Insecta; order Hemiptera; family Achilidae; genus Catonia; species Catonia carolina. The sequence goes on from JAQMRL010000004.1 coordinate 12,008,762, forward strand.
GGAAAAATCATATAAATTAGCCAAATTAAAATTTAGATAGATGGCTCAGAAGATATTACAAATTTAAATATATTAAAATATTTCGCTTACCTTTATGTATTTATCTTTTAAGAATTTGAAAATATTTTTACAAGTTTCTGGTATTATAACTCATAAAGCCTGAGGAGAAATGAATTTTGTAAATTTAAAATCTTCAAAACTTCGTCCGGTTGCTGAATATCTTAATGTAGCAACTAACCTTTCTTCTGCATTAATACATGGTCTCATTTTTGTAGCATTTTAAGAAATATACGGTGATATTAGTTTGAGCAGTCTTTGAAAGCATCTATCGTCCATTCGTAAATAGTTTTTTTAAATCGTCGGTTTCAGAAATTCGTAACTCATTCAGCAGAGACACATGTGATAAGCTCCGTTTAAGTAGCCAATCTTTTTCCCAGTACCGTTTCTGTCTTCTCTTTTTCGCATTTTAAGGTTAGTAATATTATTAAAGCGGCAACTTTTTTCTTATTTGGATACATAACTACTCTTTATTTAACTTTTTACCTAAACGTTTTTATGTACCGTTTAACAACACCTATTTACCGAACTCAACTGACGATACAACTGTAATTTTATGATGAGTGTACAGTTGCCTGCAGTTATCAATCTGTGAATTCAGTTACTGCAGACGAAGCCTGTCATTAGAACTGATTAGTGTGTGGCCTGTGACAGTTAAAAATCTTCACTTAGGCTTAAAGTTCCTTGTTTGCAGATAAACTGCTATTGAATGGCTACACTAAAACATGGATTCTCTGCAATCTCCTTATAGTATTCAAATTGTTTAACAACTTAATAGTCAATGGATTACTTATGTTGTAAAGACGATTTTGATAACTGGCTAACATGGATTAATTTTTTTTTTAAATTCCTAATATGTGTACGTTGCAATCTGTTCAATTCAGAACAATAAGCAACCCCATGACCCAATCAGATGAGGATGAAGTGTATGACATGTAAATGAGGTGTAGTCTTTTACAGACTCAGGCCGACCATTCCTGAGAGAGTATGGTTAATTAAACCCCAACCATCAAAGTACACCGGTAATCACTGTCTAGCATTCAAATCCGTATAAAAGTAACTACCTTTACTAGGATTTGAACCAGGAACCTTCGTCTCCGAAAATCAGCTGTTAAACAGCTGATTTTGACAACGACTTTACCTCTAGACCAACCCGGTGGGTTATGGATTAAATTAAAACAAAAAAATCTGGTTGGAAACACTCACCAGACTATCTCTTGCCAATATAAATAAAATATTAAAAAAAAATATACAACCTACCTATATTTAATCATGAGTAAACAATGTAAAATGGTATACATAACCTAATTTTAATCATGACGCAAAAATGAAAATCAACCTCTGTTAAACTAAAAAATTCCGAAAATCAGTAATTGCCTCTTAACTAGACTCTGTAGAGAAAATGTTTAAAATAAAAGTTTTCTGTTTTTAATTTCATATTAGGCTTATATGTACACTTTGGTTGTAAAATGCATACCAAGGCTACAATCTCAAAAAAAAATTTATCGATTTTGAAAAAGTACAGAAAATTTCTAATTGCTGTTAAACTAAGGGTTGTAGAAAAATTTATTTGAAATAAAAGTTGTAGGTTTTTTAATGTTCTAAAATTTTTATTATATACCATTTTGTCCTAGCATGCATATTAAGGCCTCAATCATTAAAAAAATAACCATATTCTACAAGAGCAGAGCCTCCCCAAGAATTTCAGCAAACATGGCGCTTACCCTATCTTGTAGAGCATAAAACATGTAGAAAACAAGGCGATTTTTAAAAAAATCGCAAAAAATGAAATATTGATTTATAAGCGAAATATGTCTCAAAACTAAACGCACGTTTGTTTTTGAAAATTATATCGTTGACACAATAAAGACGAATGTATACTGGAATAGAGTTGGTGGATAAGAACGACATTTCAATTGTTACCAACTGTCATGTAAGCAGATATGAAATTAGTCTATACGTTACATTTACCTTTTGAATGTTACGGGTACATTCTTTTTGAAACACCTTTTATTAAGAATGTCCAATGGAAACTCGTGAATTTGATTTATTTTTGCCCATAACAGGCAGGTGGAGTGTTAAATAATTTGCACTTAATCTGCTAGTTCCAGGGCTACAAAAAAATAAATCTGTTTTTTTATCACATGGTCATTTAATTATATGATTGAAAAATTTAAGAACAGAAGAAGTAGAGGTGTAAAAAACACTAGTCACCGTTATCTCCTCTGAGAGTAATGAATTTCATTATACAGCCAGATCTTGTGGTGAATGAAGTGAAAGTGTCATTTGTAGAGTGGAAAGTAGATGCTTTTAAGAGGGCCTGGCATGCTGATAAGCATATTTTCAACTCAGTGAGGAAGGCAATTGAATCGGTGAGTGGAAAAAGAGTAATATTCCAAAATCTTTATTTTCGAAAAATTAAAAAAAAACTGTTTTGTGACTTTTTTTGGTTTAATGATAAAATGTTCAATTGGTCATTTGTAGTAGTATATTAACGCTTTTTAATGGTGACTTTAGAATTTATTTTACAATAATCATGGGATTGATTTTTGATTATTAATATGTTGAATATTCACCTTTTTCTAGATTTGGTACAAGTAAATAGGAAAAATTAAGTTGAAAAAACAATATAATGTGCCAATATGCTACAAAACTTTATTTTTATTTCAAAATAATTTACAGTTACATTTTGATAATAATAACACAGAAACCAGTGGTCCAACTGCTGTTAGCTATTGAATGGAAGAAGGGTAATTTTCCTGGAATATTATCCTTTTTCCACTCAACTAAATTTTTAATGTAGCTTAGCTGCTTTTAGATACTAGGAATATTTCCCTTTTATCGACCAATAGATGCGCCGAAGAAAACTTAACAAAACTGCTATCTTCGTTCAATTTTGAATTTTTTGGAATATTACCCTTTTTCCACTCACCGATTCCATTGTAAACGACCTCGCTTCTCATTTTACTTAGTAAAGCCTTTAGAGGTACAAACCAGCCTTTCGGCCGATGATCTAAACAACAACAACAACACCAGAATTTTGTAGACATTCAATTCTTGGAAGTGAGAGTTGGCACATGATAAACGTATAGTAGGAACCGAGACTGGAGTCGAAAACTTGGGGAACAAAGCTCTGAGAGTAGAAAATTGGAGAAAAAATTCGGTATTTTATTACATAAATAAGCTAACATCATTCCCATAAAAGGTAGTGTTAAAATTTTTTGCACTCGATCTGCTAGTTTCAGGGCTACAAAAATAGTTCTGTTTCTTATCACACTGCCAACCAATTATATGACTAAAAATTGAAGAACAGAAGAGTTAGAGGTGTAAAAATCACTAGTCACCGTTATTTCTTCTCAGAGGTAATGAATTTCATTATACAGCCAGATCCTGTGGTGAATGAAGTGAAGATGTCATTTGTCATGGTGAAAAAAATATGTTTTTCAGAGGACCTGGCATGCTGATAAGTATACTTTTCAACTCAGTGAGGAAGGCAATGGTAAACTACCTCATTCCTCGTATTACTTAGTAAAGCTTCCAGAGCTTCAAACCAGCCTATCGGCTGATCACCTAAACATAAGATTTATTTAAAATATAATTTGGCATCACGCCTGTCATAGAAACTGCAGAAGAGATTGCAATAATTGCTAATAATTTGTCAATACTTTTAAGCCTAACATTGCAAAATGACCCTGCCATTTCACGGCCATCTTATTTAAATGCAAGAACATATGGCCTGCTTCTTTTATTGTAAATACGTTTGACTTCCTTCCGTTTTGTTTCTAAAGGTTTTTTATGAGGTCGTCAAAAATAATTTATCATTCTTTAAATTCTTAAAACATCTGGCTCATAAATTATATTTATTTATTTGTTTATTTATTTTATTGATTCTTTTTCAAATATGTCGTACTCAAGTTCACTTTTTTTAAATTCTAAGACTAGAATTAATTATAAATTTTCTTTAAATTCTTAATCCTTGAGTGAGTGCGCCGCGCCGCGCCCGCAAAAATGTAAAGAATACAAATACTGTTACTCTCCTTTGACTTTAATAAGTTAAGCAACACGTTTTGGACTAACGTCTTGGTAACATAATCATCTGATCAAAATACCATAAACACACATTTAAATATGTGTCCCATTTGAAATTTAAGCTTAGACATAAAACATATTTGTGAAAAACAATGAAAAAACTTGGATGGTTGTGAAACGTATGTTCTCTGATAATAAATTACTCTCAGAGAAGATAACTGTGACTAGTTTCTTTCACACCTCTACCTCTTCTGTTCTTAAATGCTTCAGTCATATAAATGGCTGACCATGTATTAAAAAATCTGGTGTGAAACACTCACACAACTTTCTCTTGCCAATGCAAATAATTAACAATAAACCTAACATTAGTATTAAAACATTAGAAATGAACAAAAACTAACCTCAAAAACATAACCTTATTTTAATCATGAGTGGAAGACGCAAAATGAAAATCGAACTCAATTTGGCTTAAAAAAAACGGAAAATCACACTTTCACGCTAAACTAGGCTCTGTAGAGAAAAATTCTCTAAACAAAAGTTGTAGATCTTTTAATTTTCTATAACTTTTATTATATACACTTTTGTCGTAAAATGTATACTAAGACCGAAATGTTAAAAAAATCGATTTTTCTCACGTTTTCGTGAGAAAAAAAACAGAAAATCGCAAATTACCGCTAAACTAAGCGTCATACAAAAAAATGTTTGAAACATAAGTTGTAGGTTTTTAAATTCTCTACAACTTTTATTATATAAGTTTTTGCGCTAAAATTTATATTAAAGCCGTAATCTTAAAAAAACAACGTTTTTACGTGAAAAGAGCCTCACCGAGAATTTCAGCAGACATGGCGCCTACCCTATCTTGTAGAGAATAAAAAATTGAGTAAAATAGGCGATTTTAAAAAAAATCGTAGGACCAGTTTTTGAGAAAATCGCAAAAAACTGAAAAATTATACGAATAAACTACTACTTCCGGTTGACCGATTTTGATGAAAATGTTCGTGTCGCGTCCGGTAGTGGTATGTAACTTAAGTTTCAAGTTTCAAGTTCGTACGATGTTCCGTTCTTGAGATATTCTGTTCACACACACACACACAGACACACAGACACACACACAGACACACAGACACACACACAGACCAATCGCTAAAAACATGTTTTTTGGATTCAGGGGGTCTGAAAACGTATAGATCCGGTGAAAACTCGATTTTGAAAAATCGACATGAAAACAATACTTTCCTTCCTATATATTCATATAGGCAAGAGAAAGTAAAAATAAAGGTATTGTGACAATATCGAAGACGAATATGGTTCAAGAAATTTCTAGTACTTCATTCACAACATAGTAAAGAGAGGATAATAGAGTGAAAAAGTAACAATAGGGCTGGTTATAAAAGGTTATTTAAAAGTTGTATGAGAAGGTTGGGTTATTGTTGTACAACTATTTATGAAAGGGCCGGTTGATTACCTGTAACACTTTCTATTTACAATAGATCTATTGTTGACTTGTTTACAATAGATTTTTCTAGTATTCATTTATAAAGGGTTTTTTGTACTTTATTATTTGTATCGAATTTCGGTGTCTTTCGAGAGGATTCTTTTGATCGAGCTATATAAAGAGCGCCTGAGTGCGGTCAGGGAGTTAGTATCCGTTTGATCTCTGACGAGTGTTTATTGAATGGCTAACGGTGCGTAGTACAGGTTAAGTATCCGAGCATTATAGCGGTTCACTTTCGTTATATTATCTTGTGTTTGAGCATTTTATTTAGTTTGTGTGTATGTGCTTTGTGTATAATTGAACCGGGCATTGCAGAAACAACATAAGTAACATTTTGACCATTTTTCCTTTTTGTTCATAAATTCATTTCTGAACATTAACAAACGAGGCCTACTAATTAAACATAATATTTTAGTTGAGAAATAACACTAGGCCTACACACTGTGTAATGCCTGTTAGAGTATGTGTGTATGACCACCGCCATGGCACAGTGACTAGCGCGCTAGCCTACAAAGCAAAAGGTCCCTGGAAATTTTAATTTTTTAAAGTCCACCATTTCAGGACCAAAACACACATTAGTTCCTAAAGACCAAGCTGTCGATATGGCTAAATAAACTAACAACGAAAATGTGTAAATCCAAAAACAACAAACGTGCAACACTTTGCTGTTTTTTATCGTGTCTGTAAAATCTGCTTTTCAGCACATGCGTTGTTTCTGCAATACCTGATTCAATTATTGTAAGTAGTACTAAGGAAATTATTTATTGTATTACTCCATTATAATTAGTTTATTATTTAAGTTATTTTGTAAATCTTTTAATTAATAAATATTTGTAATTGTAAACTTTAGTGTATTAATTATTTAATAACCTAGATCCCGAAACGGACCTTAGCGATAAGTGTCACGGTATGTTTTGTAGCCCTGAAACAAACAGATCGACTGCAAATAATTTAACACTCCACCTGCCGGTTATGGGCAAATATTCATGTATAGAAAGTAAAAATTTTGTGTCGGAGAATTACTTGAAAGGGAAAATATCTTTAATATTTTATTTTGCTCACCGGGTTGGTCTAGAGGTAAAGTTGTCGCCAAAATCAGCTGTTTAACAGCTGATTTTCGGAGACGAAAGTTCCTGGTTCAAATCCTAGTAAAGGTAGTTACTTTTATACGGATTTGAATGCTAGACAGTGGTTACTGGTGTACTTTGATGGTTGGGGTTCAATTAACCATACTTTCTCAGGAATTGTCGGCCTGAGTCTGAACAAGACTACACCTCATTTACACGTCATACATATCATCCTCATCTCATTGGGTCATGGGGTTGCTTATTGTTCTGAATTGAACAGATTGCAACGTACACATATTAGGAATTAAAAACAAAAATTATTTAATAACCTAGATCCCGAAACGGACCTTAGCGATAAGTGTCATAGTATTTTTTTTAGCCCTGAAACAAACAGATCGACTGCAAATAATTTAACACTCCACCTGCCGGTTATGGGCAAATATTCATGTATAGAAAGTAAACATTTTGTGTCGGAGAATTACTTGAAATTGAAAATATCTTTAATATTTTATTTTGGCCTTCGGGCCAACCCAGTCAGTCAGCTGGTAGTAAGTCGCTATTATTTGTTAAGTAACACTGGTTGGGTAAGCGACTTTGTATGGTGACCAGTTGACAGCCATCCATGAAGAAACTCTACTGGGGGTCCCTGTTCAAACTCATGCCTAATTCACGTCAAATAATAGAGCAAAGCAGCCATCAAATTGGGTAGTTGTCAACACAATGTACAGTTCCCGATAACAAATAAAAGCTAAAAGAAAAAAAAATTTTATTTTGTTGCCAATAACAAAAGTATTACGTAACAGTAAGAGTCCACAGACTATAAAAACGTGTCTTCAATACAAAATAAAAAATAATAATTTTGTTATGGTTGTATATCTGAGGCAAATGTTATTACGGATTGTGAGAGTGTACGTACAACCATGAACACAGTAAGCCTAAATTGAAGAGATACGCGGTTATGTAGGACTTTACTTGAGTACGTATGTTAGGTTAAATTAACGGAAGTTGCGGATCTCTTGAATTTTACACTGAATGTCACCAACACACTAATTTACATGAGTCTGTTCCATAGTTATTAGCTACTGTTATGTATTATTATTCAGACAACCTACGTACAACGGTTCAGGCTTATTTTGTTTGCTTCACTTTTATCGGAATTAACCAATTATCTCTCATTAAAAACAACAAATTTCAACGAAAACAAATATTTCCAAGTACACATTAATTTTAATGGTAAACCGCAATGTATTCGTCTTGAACCTATTATAATATTTTACTTAATAGTCTATTGGAAGGATTGGACTAAAATTTGAAAACTAAATTTTTCAACCAACCCTTAAGGGTTTTTGAAATTATTTAAATAACCATAAATTAAGGGTACTTTTCAAGGTAAAAAATGTTGTTGTTTGTTTAGGTCAACAGCTGAAAGGCTGGTTTGAACCTCTAGAGGTTTTACTAAGTAAAAACGAGGAGTGAGGTGGTTTACAATTGCCTTCCTCACTGAGTTGAAAGAGTATGCTTATCAGCATGCCAGGCCCTCCGAAAAGCACTCACTTTCCACCCTGCAAATGACACCTTCACTTCATTCACCACAGGGTCTGGCTGTATAGTGAAATTCATTACTCTCTGAGGAGATAACTCTGATTAGGGTTTTTTACACCTCTACCTCTTTTGTTCTTAAATAGTTCAGTCATATAAGTGGCTGACTATGTGATAAGAAACAGAACTATTTTTTTCTAGCTCTGGACCAAACAGATAGAGTGCAATTAAAATAACACTCCACCTGCCCGTTTTGGGCATAGGTAAAAAATATAAAAATTTAATTGGTTACAGAAATAATAATAATAATAATAATAATAATACAGTTAAAACTCTCTAAAGCGACCACCACAATTTTAAGAGTAAATTGGTAGTTTTGAAGGGTGGTCGCATTATAGGGATTTATAGAAATTTTGACTTTTGTTTTATTAAGCATTGTAGGCCTACGTTATGCGTAATGCAGTAAAAAGACCTTTTTACCTTTTTTTAACCTAATTCACAACCGAAAAGTGCTCCGTGCCTTCTTCATTTCAACGTTTCAAATTAAAAAACAAAAGACATTGATATCAAATTTTTCAGTCCTATAGAAAAAATCGGGAAGAGTTCAAAAACACCATGTCCCTAAAAAAGGCGTATACCAGTATACGCCCGTTTTACCTAGACCGGATTGTCAAATTAATTTACACTCGGTCTGTTCGTTGCAGGGCTAAAATAAATAGTTCTGTTTCTTATCACATGGACAGCCAATTAAATGACTGAATCATTTAATAACGGAACAGGTACTGGTGTAAAAGACACTAATCAGAGTTATCTCCTCTAAAAGTAATAAATTTCATTATACAGCCAGACCCTGTAGTGATGAAGTGAAGGTGTCATTTGCAAAATGGAAAATATGTGCTTTTCAGAAAGCCCGTCATGCTGATAAGCGTACTTTTCTACTCAGTGAGGAAGGCAATAATAAACGACCTCACTCGTCGTTTTACTTAATAAAACCTCTACAGGTTCAAACCAGCCTTTCGACTGATGACCTAAACAATATACCAATTTAACATTTTTGGTATTTCTAAAATTTATCCAAAACAATAAAAGTTACCACAAAAATTGAACTAACAAACAAAATAGAAATATATAAAACGTGTACAGTTAAGTAAAAAGTTTAAAACAAATTAATTTTAAATTCTAAAATGAAATAAAAAAAATAAAATCTTACCTGACATTAAAATATATTTAAATGTTAATGATAAAATCATTATAATTTAAATAATTTAATCAATATAAATTTAAACACAATAAATAATATTTTTACACAAACACACAGAAAACACTAAAACACTTTAATAATAACCGTACTACTGAGTAGTAGTATTAGGTAATAAAATTAAATCCAATAATAACCGGAAAAATTTTATAATTAAATTAAATTCACTATATCGATTAAAATATTCCAAAAAATAATTTATAATTTCGTTTAAAAAAATACAATGATTACACGGTTTCACAATATGAGCTCCGTATCTATGTACTAGCTAGTATAAAATACATAAGATTATTGATTGGAAAATATTAGATACGTTCACTAGTGCACTGTTTATTAGGGTTTTCTATTTGGTTGATGTCCGTACCAGGTACGGGCATTTCTAAAAATGTTTTGTTATAACCTCCTCCTATAATGTGTTAAAGTGTACTGATCAAGTCATCTGAGAGTATTCCTCACTATGCTAACATTTGCGTGTATTATTCAAAGCAAAACAATCCGGTTTTAAAGTTTATTAGCATAGTGCTTGCCCATAAGACAGGTGGAGTGTCAAATCATTTACACTCAATCTGTTAGTTGCAAGGCTAAAATAAATAGTTCTGTTTCTTATCACGTGGTCAGCTAATGCAATGACTGAATCATTTAAGAACAGAAGAGGTAGAGGTGTAAAAGACACTAATCAGAGTTATCTTCTCTGAAAGTAATGAATTTCATTATACAGCCAGACCCTGTGGTGAATGAAGTGAAAGTGTCATTTGCAGAGTGGAAAATATATGCTTTTCAGAGGGCCTGGCATGCTGATAAGTGTACTTTTCAACTCAGTGAGGAAGGCAATGGTAAACCACCTCACTCCTCGATTTACTTAGTAAAACCTCTACAGGTTCAAACCAGCCGTTTGGCTGATGACCTAAACAACAACAACATAGTGCACCCGTGTGAATTCGCACAATGTTCTTGGGCTTCAAACTCTTATCATTAAATAAATAATTTAAGTTAACAACAAACTTAACCGTTCTTAGAAGTAAAAAATCTGGTGTGAAACACTCACACAACTTTCTCTTGCCAATGCAAATAATGACCAATATAACCTAACATTAGTAATAAAACATTATAAATAAACAAAAAACATAACCTTATTTTAATCATGAGTGAAAGACTCAAAATTAAAATCGATCTCAGTTTGGCTTAAAAATACGGAAAATCACTCTTTCACGCTAAATTAGGCTCTGTAGAGAAAAATGTTTTATATAAAAGTTATAGATCTTTTAATTTCCTATAAATTTGATTATATACGCTTTTTTCGTAAAATGCATACTGAGGCCGAAATCTTAAAAAAATAGATATTTCACACGTTTTCGTGAGAAAAAAAAACAGAAAATCGCTAATTACCGCTAAACTAAGCGTTAAACAAAAAAATGTTTGAAATAAAATGTATTAAATGAGGTAATTTTTAAAAAAATAGTAGGAACCGTTTTTGAGAAAATAGCAAAAAGTGAAAAATTACACGAATAAACTACTACTTCCGGTTGACCGATTTTGATGAAAATGTTCATGTCGGGTCCTCTATTTGTATCTAATTTAGTTTCAAGTTTCAACTGCATATAATGTTCTGTTCTTGCTCTCTCTCTCTCTCTCTCTCCCCTCGTTCTCCCTCTTTTTTCTCTCTCTCTCGTGCACACACACACGTCAATCACTAAAAACATGTTTTTTGGGTTTAGGGGGTCCGAAAACTTGTAGATCCAGTGAAAACTCGATTTCTTAAAATCGACATGAAAACAATACTTTCCTTCCTATATATTCATATAGGCAAGAGAAAGTAAAAAAGATAAACACATGGTCACTATGCATAATGTTGGTTTCTGTTTGTTTAATGTTTTGTTTAAGCAATTGTAATCTGTAAATTGTTGCGGGTTTGAGGCTCCCGGAAGCGCGGGGCCAGGGTGGTTTCCTGGTTCGCCTCTGCCTAAAGGCTGCCATTCATTAGTGGATTTGTCCGCCGGATGTGCCGGATGTGTGTGTGTTAGGTTGGTCGGAACGCGCGCACCAACCGATCCGCTAGTGAATGATGACGAGAGATTTGTCACCCGACAGTCGGGCTCTTGTCGTGGATTGGCTGTTTCAATGACTAATCCCACAAACCGACCCAGACCAATCCAGGGTTTTGAGCGCGTCATTCATTACTCGATTGCAATCGTGTGCAATTAATTCACAAGAAACCTACTCAGTATCAGTTAGTGACGCATATGAACGCGTTTAGTTACCGCCAGTTTTGGAATTTAGAGTTGGGTATAGTGAACTGCTGGCGGTAATGAGTGGGTAAACGCGGATAAGTCGTGAGTCGGGTCCATGTTCGTATAATGAGTGACACGCTTAAGGCCGCCTCATTGCACCCCAAGGAGGCAATGAGTAGTTACGCTCATCTGGAATGTCTTCCCAATTTATGCTAAAAATAAGTGGGCAAGGAAGCAAAAATATGGAATGTGAAAGAGAGTGTTGTTAAGATCATCAGCCTGGTTGGCTGGTTTGAACCTGTAGAGGCTTTACTAAGTAAAACGAGGAGTGAGCTGGTTTACAATTGCCTTCCTCACTGAATGGAAAAGTACACTTATCAGCATGCCTGGATCTCTGAAAAGCACATATTTTCCACTCTGCAAATGGCACATTCACTTTATTCACTACAGGGTCTGGCTGTATAATGAAATTCATTACTTTCAGAAGAGAAAACTCTGATTAGTGTCTTTTACACCTTTACCTCTTCTGTTCTTAAATGATTCAGTAATTTAATTGGCTGAATATGTGCAAAATTAATTGGAAAAATATGTGAAAAGCACATATTTTCCACTCTGCAAATGGCACCTTCACTTCATTCACTACAGGGTCTGGCTGTATAATGAAATTCATTACTTTCAAAAGAGAAAATTCTGATTAGTGTCTTTTACACCTTTACCTCTTCTGTTCTTAAATGATTCAGTCATTTAATTAGCTGACCACGTGATAAGAAATATAACTATTTATTTTAGCCCTGCAACTAACAGATTGAGTGTAAATTGTAAAAGAGAGTAAAGAAAATAATATAATATTTTTAGTGATTAGACTACGTGCGAACGAATCTAAGTCATCTCAAGGCATTAACCTAGTACTCACCGTGACATTGTTGACAGCGGTGACATTGTATTGTTATTTAATGTATTATCTTGTATTTTATTGTATAATAAAAATACAATACGTTACATGGGCATTTAATAACATGTCCCTATTGTCTGTTCTATTCTTATTCAAAATTATTACGATAAATGTTTAGGTAAACCTAACTGACTTTCTTACTGATCTCTAAGCAGTCTTAAATTTTGCTCATCCATGACCGATATTGATGATGCTTCATTTACAATGGTTGTTGTCATCTAACTCATCAGCCAAAAGGCTGGTTTCAATCTCTAGACGCTTTACTAAGTTTTTTTTATTTTCTCTTGCTTGTATGAATATGTAGGAAGGAAAGTATTGTTTTTATGTCGATTTTAAGAAATCGAGTTTTCACCGGATCTACACGTTTTCAGACCCGCTGAACCCAAAAACATATTTTTAGCGATTGGTGTGTGTGTGTGTGTGTGTGTGAACATAATATCTCAAGAACTGAACATTGTACTAACTTGAAACTTAAGTTAGATACTACTATCGGACGCGACACGAACATTTTCATCAGAATCGGTCAACCGAAAGTAGTAGTTTATTCGTGTAATTTTTCACGTTTTTGCGATTTTCTCAAAAACCGCTCCCACGATATTTTAAAAATCGCCTTGTTTACTACATTTTTTATGCTCTACAATATAGGGTAGGCGCTATGTTTGCTGAAATTCTTGGTGAGGCTGTTTTCACGTTAAAAAATTGTTTTTTTTAAGATTGCAGCTTTAATGCATTTTAGCGCAAAAATGTAAAAGAAAAGTTGTAGAGAATTTAAAATCCTACTACCTTTATTTCAAACATTTTTTTGTATAACGCTTAGTTTAGCGGTAATTAGCGATTTTTTGGTTTTTTCACGAAATGTGTAAAATAATCGATTTTTTAAGATTTCAGCCTTAGTATGCATTTTACGACATATGTGTATGAAATCAAATTTATAGGAAATTAAAAGATCTACAACTTTTGTTTCCAACATTTTTCTCTACAGAGCCTAGTTTAGGGTGGAAGAGTGATTTTCCGTATTTTAAAGCCAAACTGAGGTTGATTTTCATTTTGCGTCTTTCACGCATGATTAAAATTATGTTATGTTATTGAGGTTAGTTTTTTTGTTTATTTCTAATGTTTTATTACTAATATTAGGTTATACTGGGCATTATTTTCCTTGGCAAGAGAAAGTCGTGTGAGTGTTTCACACCAGATTGTTTTACTTTATTTTGCCTGTATGTATTTATACGAGTAGAAGGGAAAGTATTGTTTTCATGTAGATTTTTTGAAATCGAGTTTTCACCAGGTATACAAATTTTCAGCCGCCCTGAACCGAAATTCAATTGAGTAAATTTTTACAAAAGATAAATGTTTTTAGATAGACTAATACAATAGTGATTACTTTGTTACCTGCTCATTCTGACTCAAGTTCTTTCTTATACGAATCCATCAGTACACAACTTTAACAACATAATACTGCAGACAACATGATTGGTGGTTTTTTTTTGTTTTATTGTTGCCGATTTCTAAGGGGGTTTCCCGTCATCACATCAAGGACATTTTTTTATCCTTGGTAAAAAAATTATTAAGTTTATCAGTTAGTCTAAATTCCTTATCTGTAAATTAATTTTTTTTAATTTTTACTTTTTACTATCCGTTGAGTAGAATGAGAAAGTATTTTCACTGATGACCACCTGAAGTCAAAAAAGTGTTTCTTCTAACGCTATTAATTTTTTTTTTGTTTTGTCAGGGCTCCCACACTCCCCTACACCCTACACCCAGCCAGGTACGGAAGTCCGTCAGCAAGTAGAACGGCAAACAGCCTTAATATACTTGCTACAATGATTCATTATATATTATATTTCACCACTTCTATTTATCATTATCATTTCCAAATTTACCAAATCATATATCAACATACTTATTCACGAAGACCGTCTGCAGACACGAAGACATGAACATAGGACACACATAACACGCAGGTACAAAGGGCTTGAACATAAAAAGATAAATTATATCAACATACTATCACAATCAGTTACGTCAAATCACACTCCTCAGTAATTCCACCTTAAAAATTTCAATTTTCGAGTTAAGAAAGTCTACTTCGTTTCCAAAATCATTTGCAATACCAACACAACGGGCCAGAGGTGAGGCATCTTTAATCTCGTTAGATGTAACAAACAATCTATATCTCCTCACTCCTGCATGGGAAACCTTTAGACCCAGTCTAGAAATATCGCCATCAACATATCCATGCAGGACCTTGTAGAGGTACAACGCCGCCGCCAATAATAATAATAAATAATTTTTTTATGACCTCCACTCACCCCTTACAGCCATCCCAACCTCCATGAAAGTGACTAACAGGGAAGCGGGGACCACCTACATGGGTTGAACAAGTGCAGCAACAGATAGAAATCCTTGAAACGCTGCACTTAAATATCGGGACGTAAATACAAGGGACGTCAAAAGAAAAAACACTAACTCATATATCTATAAACTTATAAGTAAATTTGTGCAGGGATGATTTGGGCAATGATACCACACCTCCAGCGTGGAAAGATAACAATGAGAAAGAAAGAAACAAACAAACACTACAAATGAATAAAAAAACCAAGCTAACAGCCAAGTAAAACAAAACTAATTATCAAAACAGGAGTCCAATATGAGTTAATAATGGTGGTAGGCTACTCATTTCACTTACCAACTTGTCATATGGCGTCCCAACTGGATCAACCCATCCAACATAATACAAATTTCCTCGTTAACGTTGATATATTCTTGTTGAATATATCAACCCCGCAACCGTCAACAACAGTCATAATTTTAACGCATCTTGCCAGGGGAGATATCCGAGTCTTTACCTTGTAGTCAAAAAGCCTGTGCCCTCTGGAGTTCACATATGGCACCCTGTACGCTACATGCGCAATATCAACACTAATAGCTCCATGCATTGCCTTGAATAAAAACATGGCATCTGCTATATCCCGCCTCTTATCTTATTATTAATAATAATAATAATAATAATAATAATAATAATAATAATAATAATAATACAGTAAACCCTCGTTAATCCGGACCCCTTTAACACGGACTTCGCTTAATCCGGACAGCCAGTTGACTGCATAGTTGATTTTCAAGTAGATATCGGTTTGTAAATTTATTTTATATTGAGGATATTAGTATATAACCAGGTTAAAAAAATTACCAGTCTTATTTTCTGTGTTTCAAAACGTAATGTCTTAAGCACAGAATGGACCTTTCATATTCACAGTGTAATACATTTTACTACATGTTATTGTCTGTATGTATAACTAAACTCAAAATACACGTTCGTTTTCTATAAAGGGTGTTTCATTATGTACCTTTGTTCATATTAAGGTTAGGTGGGGGTTCCCAAAAATAACCGAAATAGCATTGCCGTGGGTGGATCTTGTGTAGCACGCGCTTCCGCCGCGGGGCGTGTATTGCGCAACTCATTACCAGTTCAGTGTCGCCTGTGTTATTGGCCTAACTTGTACCGTTATTTTGCAGTGATTTTTTTGTTAACGTTATTTTGTTCATTGCAAAAAATCACTTCAGATTAATGGCACAAGTTAGACCGGTAACACAGGCGGCACTGAATTGGTAATAAGTTGTGCAATACACGCTCCGTGGCGGAAGCGCGTAAAACTCCGCCCACGGCAATGCTATATCGGTTAATTTTGGGTACCCGTTCGTATTTCATTTAATCCGGACTTTCACTAATCCGGACGACTTAGAGCCCCAATTAGTCCGGATTAACGAAGGTTTACTGTAATAGTGAATTTTACTATACTGTCAATATTACGTACATTTACCTTACAATATACACTTAATCCTATAGCTACATTAACTACAAAGAAAAAATGAAATAAATCAATTGACTACTGTATTCACTTATGACATGACCTAGAGGCCGTCTGCCAACAAAAACCCTTACATTAATTAAAACACATAAGTAAATTTTAACCCTCTTTTTATAAATTTATTAAAATTAAAAACTCAACTGATTATTTGTTATCAATAAATAGCATTATTACCCTTACCACGAAGCCCCCCTGTATTCACAAAGGAGAAATGCGCACCCCGTAAACCAAAATTTATTAATCTTCACTAAAACGAAAATAATAACTACTTCCAGTAATTAAATTCTGTGACCAGAAATATTGTATTTGATTGCAGCCCTCACGTATCCTACTAGGCTGTACCAATTTTCACCTTCTAACTTCTAACGCTATTAAGACGTTTCTATTTCTCGCAAGTAAAATTTTCTGTATTTACTAACAATTTTCTCCATAGCTATTCAAAATATTTTTATAAAACAAAATCTGTTTTGAAACACACGCGAGTTTCTCTTGTCAATGTAAATAATAAACAAAATCTTTATTATTAAGATTTTCTTAATAAATAAAAGGCTTTAGGTGTGGGGGATGTCCGGTCCCGTTCGTCTCCTGTCCGTGCGCCATTGTTAACATTATTTACTAATGATGAAACATAATAGGCTAATTATATATTAAATTATTTACATCCGCAAGAGAAAGTCGTGTGAGTGTTTAACACCAGATTTTTCTGAGTGGTATCCGCTGAATGTTTAAAGGTAGGTAACTATAAAATAATGTAGTACAAGAACGAAAGCCGTGCTGTTACGGTACTTGTTATTGTGTTGTTTTCAAAGTTACAATGACATTGTACTTGATAACATGGCCGTTACTATAGTATATGTGAATTTAATAGGCTGTTGAACGTATGATTGCCTCTGGATGCCCTTGTTTGGTCAGAAAGAAAAACTATTATTTAGGCTATATTTTTTAGTTTATTATTATTATTATTATTATTATTATTATTATTGGCGAATTCTCCTTGGATAGAAGACGTTAAGCATCATGACTCAGTTTCGTCATTTGTTTTTCTTATTGGTCCAGTAGGCCTTCATTGTTTCCGAGAAAGCTTTTTCGCGGTTTTCAGACCACTTTGGTCTAAACTGCTTCTCTCTTGAGGGCTCTGAAACTTTTCACTTGTCTACCTTGTGACGGAATAAGTTTTTATTAAAAATTTCAGTTTGATGTATATTTGCGCTTTTTAGGTCCTTACGAATTTTGTCCAGCCAAGGTGTTGAAATTTTAAGTTTTGTAATATATTCAATTATTCTTTTTGTTAGCCTATCCTCCTGCAATCTGTTAAGATGTCCAAAGAACTTCAACCGCCTTTTACGCTTGTCAACTTCAATGTTTGAATAGCTCTCTGTTGTTTTGTTGGATTGCAGCTTTTAGTTTATTATTATTATTATTATTATTATTATTATTATTATTATTATTATTTTTATTGATAATAAAGATAAAAGCGAAAGATAATGGATCGAACAAAACAACAACGCAAAATATTCACTGGAAAATAGAGCGATAAAATTTTAGAAAACCTTTTATCTTACAAAATATCCCTGTCTTGGAACAAAAAAATAAGTCACTAATAGTAGTCAAACCAGAAATTTTATACGCAGCTGAAGTCTTAAAAACAATTAAATTTTCCACTATGGAAAAACTAGAGAGACAAGAAAGAAAAATCTTAAGGAAGATTTTAGGACCGAAGAAAATAGGACCAGAATACAGGTTAAAGTGGATGATCATTTTAAAGCTTGAGCTCAACTTTCTAGAAGAAGAGGCTATACAAAATTTCTTTGCAAAAATCTTTTTAAGGGAAAAAATTATTGTTTGTGACGACGACAAAGAAAGTGAATAGTCCTGGAAACGAACTTTTTACTTTCTCTTGCCTATATGCATACATAGGAAGGAAAGTATTGTTTTCATGTCGATTTTTCGAAATCGAGTTTTCACCGGATCTACACGTTTTCAGACCCCCTGAACCCAAAAAAACAAGTTTTTAGCGATTGATCTGTGTGTGTGTACAAAATATCTCAAGAACGGAACATTGTACGAACTTGAAACTTACATAAGAAAGTTACATACCACTACCGGACCCGACATGAACATTTTCATCAAAATCGGTCAACCGGAAGTAGTAGTTTATTCGTGTAATTTTTCACTTTTTTGCGAGTTTCTCAAAAACTGGTCCTACGATTTTTTTAAAATCGCCTGGTTTACTCAATTTTTTATTCTCTACAAGATAGGGTAGGCGCCATGTTTGCTGGAATTCTTGGTGAGGCTGTTTTTACGTAAAAAATTTGTTTTTTTAAGATTACGGCTTTAATATGTATTATAGCGCAAAAATTTATATAATAAAAATGTAGAGAATTTAAAATTCTACAACTTTTATTTCAAACATTTTTTTGTGTAACGCTTAGTTTAGCGGTAATTAGCGATTTTCATTTTTTTTCTCACGAAAACTTGTGAAAAATCGATTTTTTAAGGTTTCG
The DNA here is from genome assembly GCA_035578175.1 of Catonia carolina. Classification (NCBI taxonomy): domain Eukaryota; kingdom Metazoa; phylum Arthropoda; class Insecta; order Hemiptera; family Achilidae; genus Catonia; species Catonia carolina. The sequence continues at coordinate 12,027,760 of JAQMRL010000004.1, forward strand.
GCCTTAGTATGCATTTTACAACAAAAGTGTATGTAATAAAATTTATAGGAAATTAAACGATCTACAACTTTTATAAAGAGCATTTTTTGTACAGAGCCTAGTTTAGCGTGAAAGAGCAATTTTCCGTATTTTTAAGGCAAACCGAGATCGATTTTCATTTTGCGTCTTTCATATATGATTAAAATTAGGTTATGTTTATTGAGGTTAGTTTTTTGTTTATTTCTATTGTTTTATTACTAATGTCAGGTTTATTGTTAATTATTTACACTGGCAAGAGAAAGTTGTGTGAGTGTTGCACACCAGATTTTTTTTCTCTTAACATATTCAATGCTGAGCAATTAAGAGGTATCTCTCCCTTTGGGCTGATTATTCGTGCAGCGTGTTCTCCGCTTGCTTTATGAAGAGCCTACAACTTATGTTACTAACGTTTTATAGGTTTATTTTACTTGCGACCTATACATGGATTTATGTTTGCTAATAACGAAAAGGGCCGTTTAAGCGGTGGTCGTCTTGGAGAGGCGTCGGTCGTAGTCGTCATGGCGGTTGAGGAGCTGGGCGACACGGCGTGTCGTCGTCCAGCGGAGACATCATCTTCTTTCCTCGCAGTAGTGCGTCGTTGGCTGATTCGTCGGGTCCGGTAGGCGTAAGGCTCGGTCGAGGGACCGCTGTGGACATCGCTCGCGTCAGCGGGCGATGACGGTCCGGTCGACGGCTTACGGTGACGGGTCGGCGAGCGGAAGCATCATCTTCTCTCTTGCGGGGTCGTCGATTAGTCTTCGCTGGAGTCCGGCAGCCGTGTGCCGTGGTGGACGTCTTGTCGTTGTCTGGATCGGAAGCGGCGAGCCGGCGTGGTGGAAGCGGAGCCCGAAGAGTGACGGCTCGGCTACCGGGTTCAGGCCTAGCCTTCCCTCAGCGGCAGTTGGATCCCCACTACAGCGTGACAGTAGTGGCCCCCAGAGCCCCGCAGTGTCGGGTCGGCGTAGGCCGTCTGCCGATAGCGCGCCCGAAGCGGCTCTCTCCGGGCTGGCGAAGGCTGACCGGTGCGGGAATGTAGCGTCCGCCACCGGTAGCATAGACCAGGGATGGTGTGTCCGGTTTCGGCTGGGCTCGTCTTCTTCTGTCTGAATCGGAAGTGAATCCCTCTGTGTCTGGATCGGAATTGAATCGCTCGGCTCAGTGCAGCGCTCTTTATGTAGTTATCGCTGTGGTTGAGAGCGGCTACTGGCTTGGCCTTGATGAAAAAGGCCTCTGTCGGTGCGCAGCCGAAAGGTTTGTCGGTATGCCGTCAAAGGGCCTACCGCGCCGACAAAGGCCGGAAGAAGTATTGAAGGCCGGCAACACAGTAAATGATTAATTAGAAGGGGTAGCGGTGACACGTCTTTCACTCATGATAAAATAAGAAAATGTTTTTTGAGGTTTTTTTTTGTTTATTTCTAATGTTAGGATATTATTATTAATTATTTGTATTGGCAAGAGAAAGTTGTGTGAGTGTTTCACACCAGATTTTTTATTTTATCGTAGAAAATTTCTTTCTAAAAAGAATTTGTTTTGGCAAGGTTCACCTGCCTATTTTTATTAAATTGACTATAATCTAAGACAGAAGTTTTTTAATGTTCCTTTTATAATGTTCTTAGCTGAATTGATAAGTGTGCCTCTAGATGACGACACTGCATTCTAACAGAAGAAGAAGAAAATATATAAAAATAAAGGAGGTAATGACCTTACAGGATTACATAGGCGTGTATGAAGGCACAGCCTCTAACGGCTGTCTCAGGTTATGTTGCTTCTTTTAAACCTAATTGAATAGCTTTTCTTACTTCAATCTTGCTACTGAATTACAATAGGCTTTTTTATTTTGTTGAATTATCTGAGCCAGTAAAAGAAAAATTATTAATGTTGATTTAAACAATTTTATAATCTACTAACTCTCCGTCCCAGAAATAGTTTTGTTTTATTTCAGTAATTTATAAATAAGGGTTTTTTTGCTTTTACGACCTCATAGGATCACTTCAGTTCAATTTCTGGGCCAGTCCATTCTGCAATTGGTTCTTCTTGTTCCTGAAGTGTGTAAGTTGTTTTATACTTGGTTCTTTCCTTTTCGCCCACATCTTTTTTATGCATTCCGACCTATGGTGCCTGTCCTCGTCCGAATACACCCTGTTCGATTCCTTTCTAGTTTTAGGCTCAAATATTATCATATTAATTTTAATTAGCTCGTCGTATTTTCCAGATTTTGTATTAATAATCAGATCCTTCTTTGAAGTACTCAACTCTTTCATGTCCTGTTGGACTTCTTGTATCCATTTCGGTTTTGTTGTACTTACCCAGTAAAAGTTGATTTTTTGGTTAGCAAGTCTGGTGTTTTCTGCTCTCTAAGTAGGTTCCTCAAAAATGAAATTCATTTTTCCTGAAGAAATTTGTTACCGGGGTTATTATCTTATAGGTACACTCCTTCATTTGAGATTATCCTCCACTGTCCTACTATGTTTTTCTTGTTTAATCCATTTTCTCAGTATTCTCCTTTCTATTTTTTCAATCTTTCCACTTCTCCAACTTTATACCGAAGAGTATGGTCCTAAGAGAGTCTCACTAGCGTATTGTACTTCTGGGAAAATTACTGTTTGGTAGTATTAAGAGAGTTGATAAATAAATAAATCAAAAATAAGATTTATGATTTGGATAAATCTGATATAATATATATTTAGATACCTCCAAGAAAGCTTAAGATTCAATCGACCGAGAAACAGAATTCTTGAATACCTGAATACTTTAGAAGAGTTTGGAGTGGACATCAAACAACGGCAATAATTAAGGAATTTTTATGTGCCAATAACAGACAGACGGAGTGTTACATTATTTGCACTTGATCTGCTACTTTATAGGGTTGATTACAATTGTCATCCCCTTACGGATACATTTTGAAAATTGTTAAGTGGTAATTTTTGTAGTTCTTTAAGTAACATCTCCAACAGGTGGTCCGTAACTTAGTAAACAAAAAATATTAGTTTAACCCTTTCAATCCCAATTTTTTGAACTATACACAAAAAATTGTTCATTGTTTCATACACCAATATGAATATGTAAAATTATGTTCAGGCTTCCTAAACAAAATATATTCTCTTACTTAGATTAGTAGCAATAAAACTAAATATGATTTTAATTTTAAAGTCATCATTTAAGAAAAAATATTTTACAATTAAAAATATTGATAAAATGGATAAAATCACTTTTTACAAACAGTCTAAAAAATATACTTTGTACTTACATATGACATATTCGAAGAAATGCTACTTTATTTTAGTAAATGCATACGAATATTTAAAACTAAAATTAATTTTTAAAAGAAACTAATTAATGGTCGCCAACGTAGCGCAATGGTCAGATGCTACACTGCATCTGCATCTGCTAAACATGCTACACTGCAAAGCGGAAGTCTCAAGTTCGATTCCTGGCTAGGGTACAGAAAATTATTACACTTCACATCCAGCGTTCCTAATCCAAAGTAGTCGCTAATAACTAAAATTTTGATGTCTGTTATTTCACTCCAGTGTGACTTCTTCATCACTCTGGGTTAGAAAGGGTTAAGGGTTGAACACTTTATCAATTCCTTAACAATAGAATATAGAAATCATTTATGTTTATCTTATATATTTACCCTAAAAGAATATTCCCTCCAAATTTCAGCTTTCTAACAATTGGTCAAGTAACAGAATTAGTGATTGAAGTCAGTCATTTTGTGAGTATATAAAGTGACCATATAAAAGTTCCATTTTTACCGGGTGAGCATAAAGTCTTGCCCTGATTATAAAAATTTATTGCAGAATAACTGTTTGACATAATAATTTAAATTTGATGCTGTTACATAGGTTAGTGTTAATAGTTTTTTTTAAGATTACTTACATTAGTAAACTTCAACGTGTGCCCCCTTGGTACTTCGGAGAATGTCGAAGCGGTATTCCAGTTCCAAATCGGTGGATTGGAAGGGATGGTCCAACACCCTGGCCACCCCGCTCTCCAGACATTACTCCCCTTGACTTTTTTTTCTGGGGCTATATCAAGGATAGTGTCTTCGCCACACCAGTTGCTGACGTTGACGAACTGAAGGCTAGGATACAAGCTGCTGTGGGTACTGTGACAGAACACATGTTACAAAACACCTGGCGGGAACTGGAATACCGCTTCGACATTCTCCGAGCTACCAAGGGGGCACACGTTGAAGTTTACTAATGTAAGTAATCTTAAAAAAAAACTATTAACACTAACCTATGTAACAGCATCAAATTTAAATTACTATGTCAAACAGTTATTCTGCAATAAATTTTTATAATCAGGGCAAGACTTTATGCTTACCCGGTATATTCAAATGACAAGGTTAATCATTAGTCTTGATTTTGGCTATCACTGCACCAATTCAATTATTATTTCTTATTTACAACTGCCAGGGCTACAAAAATTAGTTCTGTTTCTTATCATATGGTCAGCCAATTATATGACTGAAGCATTTAACAACAGAAGAGGTAGAAATGTAAAAGACACTAGTCAGAGTTATCTCATCTGATAGTAATGAATTTCATTCAACAACCAGACCCTATTGGTGAATAAAGTGAAGGTGTTATTAGCAGGGTGGAAAGTAGATGCTTTTCAGAGGGGCTGGCATGCTGATAAGCATACTTTTCCACTCAGTGAGGAAGGCATGCTAAACCACCTCACTCCTCGTTTTAAGGTACAAGTAAAGATAGAGGTTTTAAGTAACGCCTCTAGAAATTCAAACCAGCATTTCGGCTATGACCTAAACAACAATGAAGGAGAGGATAAGACAATAGGCTCTCTAGAGCTACAGTGTTAATGGAATGAAAGGATTATCACATCCATCCTGTACAATCAATCGACCATAGTTATGTTACACCATATGGACATAACTGCAAATAACATTTAAAGGAATACAATAAAAAAAATAATCTGGTGTAAAACACTCACACAACTTTCTCTTGCCAATGCAAAAATTTACAATAAACCTAACATTATTAATAAAACATTAGAAATAAACAAAAAACTAACTTTTATAACATAACCTAATTTTAAAAATGAGTGAAAGACGCAAAATGAAAATCAACCTCAGTTTAGCTTAAAAATACAGAAAATCACTCTTTCACGCTCAACTAGGCTCTGTAGAGAAAAATGCTAAAAATAAAAGTTGTAGATCTTTTAATTTTCTATAAATTTAATTAAGTTATATACACTTTTGTCGTAAAGTGCATACTAAGGCCGATATCTGAAAAAAATCGATTTTTCACACGTTTTCGTGAGAAAAAAACAGAAAATTGCTAATTACCACTAAACTAAGCGTTATACAAAAAAATGTTTGAAATAAAAGTTGTAGGTTTTTTAATTCTCTACAACTTTCATTATATACATTTTTGCGCTAAAATTTATATTAAAGCCGCAATCTTAAAAAAACAATTTTTTTACATGAAAACAGCCTCACCGAGAATTTCAGCAAACATGACGCCTACCTTATCTTGTAGAGCATAAGAAAATGAGTAAACCAGGCGATTTAAAAAAAAATCGTAGGACCAGTTTTTGAGAAAATTGCAAAAAAGTGAAAAATTACACGAATAAACTACTTCCGGTTGACCGATTTTGATGAAAATGTTCGTGTCGGGTTCGGTAGTGGTATGTAACTTAAGTTTCAAGTTTCAAGTTCGTACGATGTTCCATTCTTGAGATATTCTGCACACACACACACACACACACACACACACACACACACACACACACACACACACACACACACACACACACACACAGACCAATCGCTAAAAACATGTTTTTTGGGTTCAGGGTGTCTGAAAACGTATAGATCCGGTGAAAACTCGATTTCGAAAAATCGACATGAAAACAATACTTTCCTTCCTATATATTCATATAGGCAAGAGAAAGTAATAATCTGGTGTGAAACAATCACACAACTCTCTCTTTCCTATGTAAATAATAAAACATAATTTATGTTTAATCATTTGTAACCCACCAAGTTGGTGTAGCAGTAGAGTTGTTGCTGTTCAACAGCTGATTTTCAGAGACGAATGTTCCATGGTTCAAATCCCAATAAAGGTGTTCCTTTATATGGATTTGAATACCAGACTGTGAATAGCGGTGTACATTGATGGTTAGAGTTCAATTAACTATATTGTCTGAGTCTGTACAAGACTACACACCTCATTTACAAGTACAGTAGAATCTCGGTAGTTTGGCACCTCCAGTAATCCAGCCTTAAAATATTAGCCCTAAAAGTATAAAAAGTCATCCAGGACAGATTTTGGTAAAAGATTTGAATTGAATTAGGGAAATCAACTCGACCTAATTACGGCGGATTTAATATAATATGTATGTTTAGGATTTGATTAAAGAAATGAATAAGCAGACCTTAATTATTGTTAAATGTAATAATTTTTGGCCTTTTATCCAAAATCAGCTGTTTAACAGCTGATTTTCGGAGACGAAGGTTCCTGGTTCAAATCCTAGTAAAGGTAGTTACTTTTATACAAATTTGAATGCTAGACAGTGGTTACCGGTGTACTTTGATGGTTGGGGTTTAATGAACCATACTCTCTCAGGAATGGTCGACCTGAGTCTGTACAAGACTACACCTCATATACACATCATCCTCATTTCATTGGGCCATGGGGTTGCTTATTGTTCTGAATTGAACAGATTGCAACGTACACAAACTAGGAATTACAAAAAAAAAAAAATTATCCAAAACCCAGAACTGGGTCATACTCTATACTTCATGCTGAATTGACAAAGAAACGTAATTCTCAGAACACGAGCACCCCTACACTGCACTAGGGGATGTCAATAGCCGATAATTATGTTTAGTACAATGACTACAGAAGTACTCAGCAAACCTTTTTTAGTTAGTTAATTTAATTTAAAATCACATAGAAATCAATGCATATTCATTATTTGTTTAAATTTATAATTTATAGTTCCAAAATTCCAACACATCCAGTAATCCGGTACCCTCTCGGTCCTGAACAGGCTAGACTACTTAGATTCTACTGTAATACATAATCATCCTCATCTCATTGGGTCATGGGGTTGCTCATCTATACTAATATAATAAAGAAGAAACATCTGTTTGTTTGTTTGTATGAGGTAATCTCAGAAACTACTGAACTGATTTAAAAAAATCTTTCACTGTTGCATAGCTTAGAGCTTCCTGATCAATATAGGCTATTTTGCAACTTTAATTACGTGAGCTAAGCAACTTAAACTGTGACGATATCTCTTGTTTTAGTCCATCGGGTGCATAGCACTTTTATTTTTTCTAAGTCCTCTGGATGATGTATTTTTGGGCTAGAAGCACGATTCAACTTTTATATTTCATAGAAAAACATGAAGAATAAAATTTGAATCCAAAAACATTAAAAATTCGAACGTATTCTAATTTTTTTATTTTTGCACTGTATTTTATGTATTTGTTTCCATTCGACAGGAAGTGAATGAGTCAAATATTATTTCCAGTTACTCTGCATACTGCACCCTAGTATTGCTGTCTCTTATCTCAGCCATATATCAACTGTCTCTTTCTTTTCCATCGGTATTCTTCTATGCATTTTATTCAGTTCTGTTAAATCGCAGAGACAAACATTTAAAACAGTAGGCATTGGTTTGGGACAAGAGTGCTTCACTTATGGACAACTTTATGTCAGGCTTTCTACAGCTGGAAGTGCAGAAAAACAATTTATTTTGCTGCCACAGGGCAACAAAACCACAAATATTGTATATAGAGAGGTTTTAAAATAATTTAATGAGGCCTACATTAGCTGCTGTGAAGCGAAGCGAGCAGGGGTTGCTAGTTGTCCATAGGTGAACAGATTGCAATGTACACACATTAGGGATTAAAAAAAAGTCATTTGTAAACAATGTAAAATGAAAACAAAACTTGATTTTAATCATGAATGAATAATATCGCAAAATGAGAATCAACTTCTAATTCAGAGCAACCTTTGCATGTAGAGCATACAAAATGTAGTAAATGAGGTGATTTTTAAAAACATCGTAGGAGTCATTATTGAGAAAATAAATCTTTATAATGCATCCTGCAGTTTTAAATATTTCTATTTCATATAATGAATTAATACAATAATTTCACTAACCTTCTTTTTAAACTGCGTCACCTTTATTTTAATTTTTACTTACACGTGTTTCGGTGGATCCACCATCATCAGAGTAAATAACATATAATTGAAACTAAAAACACTATTTATTAAAAATCTATAGAAGATTATACATCTTCAGTCACTTGTATAAAACTGATTTAAAATTAATTTATTTAAATTTATCCCTTCTCATATTTACTGTAGATAGCAGCAGCAGTCAATATCACTTCATCATTCCTAAATTTCACCTGTTCATTCAAAATGTCCTGCTTTTGCTCCTTCAAATATTTATAAATGTGGAACATCTCATATTTTTCAATTTTATTTTTATTTTCTATATTACATTGTTCTATTATATTGAAATGTTCATCTATTTTACCAAATTTATGTTTTTCTTCTTTTATATGATTGGTATAGTTAGATATAATGTAGTCACATTTCAGTGCTTTTTTATGTTCATTATACCTCACTTGAAAATTACGACTAGTCATACCAATGTAAAATTTTTTACAATCCTCATTACCACAATCTATTTTATACACACCCTTTTTATTGCTTAGTGTTTCATTTATATTATTTTTAATTATATTTGTGGACAGTAGTTTTTTATTATTACATGTGTATGCGATTTTATAATATTTTATAAGATTTTATAATATTGGAAAAGACATATAAAAATGAAGAGGATGTTATTTAAAAAAAATTAAATACATTTAATGATAAATTACACCACACTATGGAACTTGAAAATAATAATAAATTAAATTTCATGGACATACAATTAATCAAGGGTAATAGTAAAATAACAACAGGTGTATTTCGTAAAAGTATATTACCAGTAACAAATATAAATAAGTCATCTAACCACCCATACTCACATAAAATGGCAGCTTACCATAGTATGATTCACAGAGCATATGGTTATATAAAAGATAAAAAACTGCTAGAAAATGAATTAAGAACAATAAAATTCATAGCACAAAAGAATGGGTATCATGAAAAAGAAATAAATAAAGTAATAAATAAAATTAAAAACAAACTACAATTTAAAAATAACTTGAGAACCACCCTTATATTAGATAATAAAATAAAACATAAACCATTTATTGCATTAAAATACAATAAAACTATTAACAATAAATTATACAGAACATTAAATAAATTTTATAAAATCGCATACACATGTAATAATAAAAAACTACTGTCCACAAATATAATTAAAAATAATATAAATGAAACACTAAGCAATAAAAAGGGTGTGTATAAAATAGATTGTGGTAATGAGGATTGTAAAAAATTTTACATTGGTATGACTAGTCGTAATTTTCAAGTGAGGTATAATGAACATAAAAAAGCACTGAAATGTGACTACATTATATCTAACTATACCAATCATATAAAAGAAGAAAAACATAAATTTGGTAAAATAGATGAACATTTCAATATAATAGAACAATGTAATATAGAAAATAAAAATAAAATTGAAAAATATGAGATGTTCCACATTTATAAATATTTGAAGGAGCAAAAGCAGGACATTTTGAATGAACAGGTGAAATTTAGGAATGATGAAGTGATATTGACTGCTGCTGCTATCTACAGTAAATATGAGAAGGGATAAATTTAAATAAATTAATTTTAAATCAGTTTTATACAAGTGACTGAAGATGTATAATCTTCTATAGATTTTTAATAAATAGTGTTTTTAGTTTCAATTATATGTTATTTACTCTGATGATGGTGGATCCACCGAAACACGTGTAAGTAAAAATTAAAATAAAGGTGACGCAGTTTAAAAAGAAGGTTAGTGAAATTATTGTATTAATTCATTATTGAGAAAAGTCTTAATAATACAGAAAATCAATAATTGATGCTAAACTAAGCTGTCACTGAGAAAATTGGTAAAAGTGAAAGATTGCATGGATAAACTAGTACTGTTGGTTAACTGATTTTGATGGAAATGTTCATGTTAGATCCCTTAGTGGTACCAAACTTTAGTTCCAAGTTTCAACTTTGTACGATATTCTGTTTTTGAAATATTTTGAATTTCAGAGGGCTTTAAAATGTGTATTAACAGTGAAAACTCAATTTGAGAAAATCGACATGAAAACAATAATTTCCTTCCCTATATATTCATACAGGGCAAGAGAAATTAACTCTTTGGAAACTGACTGTTACTCATTAAACAGAAGAATTGCAAAATTCAAAACGCACTCTCTAAACAACTGTTTTATCTAACATCACCACTGATGAAAAATTCTGAAAATATTACAGTTGATTCATACAATACATATGCACCTTTTGAATATAATTACAACAAAATCACTTGATAATTCTTTGCATTTAGGTGAGCGAAATTTTCAACCGGGAAAATTTTTGTGTTTACGTTATATTTTTTTACTATAACGGGCTTAAATTTCAGTTTAGTAAAAACATTTGTAAAACATGTTTTGTAGACAAGAGTTTACTGGAATAAATGTAATTTTTTTTTTAAATTTTCGTAAATATTTGACGAAGTTACAAAATTTTCAACACGAGTCCATTTTCACATCACACGGAAGCATGAAGGGATGGTATTTTACATTCTTTACGGTGATCTCACATAGCCACTATTATGTTTAGGTTACAGCTGTAAGCAAAGCAATGTAAAAAATTCTTTTCCCTACAACCACGAGTTTTGAAAAATTCTGCAGGTGCAGTTAGAAGGAAGCCGTTACACGTCCTTTGCAACCCGGCAAAGTGTCAAATTTTTTGCCTCTGTGATGGTAAACCCTTTCCTGAAAAGTAAAATGGACTCGTCTTTCCTTTTCAAGGGCAAACGCCATAACAGAATCGTCATAGCTTCAACACAAATTAAAGAACATGCATGTACGTTGACTTACACACGAGCTACACGGATTACCATTCAAAACAAACAATTGCCAAACCATCAATGCTACCTACATTCTATAGAAGGAATAAAAATTTCCCCTGTTACGATATTGTATTTCTGAAAACACTATCAGATGCATTAAAGAATTCCCTACAAGAAAAGTGTAATATTTACCGGTCTCCAATTTGAACTGACCTTTCAGAAGCACGTTTTATCGCCCCAACCACAATCCATTCAGCATCATCTAAAATTAGATTACCAGTGTGAACAGGTTTAATAAAACCATACAGTAATATTTACAATATTTTATTTTACAATAAATTACAACATACAAACATAAAATACTCAAATTAACATTTCAATTCAAAAATAAATCCTTATAATGCCTCCTGCATCTTGAAATTAATTCTATTTTTATAATAAATTTATAAAATAAATTCACTAACCTTTTTTTAAGCTGCCTTTATTTTTTATTTATAAATTGTACGTGTTTTGGTGGATCCACTATCATTAATCACAGTATATTATATCGTTCGAAACAAAATGTTTTTAAAATCTACAGAAGGTGTTACATCTTCAGTCATCTGTATAAAATGAGAATGAGATGAGAAGAGTTTTATACAGATGACTGAAGATGTAGCATCTTCTGTAGATTTAAAAAAAATTTAGTTTCAAACGATATAATGTACTCTGATGATAGTGGATCCACCGAAACACGTACAATTGATAAATAAAAAATAAAGGCAGCTTAAAAAAAGGTTAGTGAATTAATTAACATTTAAATATTTTTTGATTGCAAACAATTAGCATTTATTATTATTATTATTATTATTATTATTATTATTATTATACATATATTATGAGCTTTATAGAGAAAAAATAATATTTTAGTAAATAAATTATAAAATTAAACAATCGTAAAATACACAAGGTAAACAAGAAAAAATATCAAGGAATAATTTTTTATTTATAAAAATAGGTTGATTTCCACAACAACATAAAATAACAACGAGAGTAGTAAATAAAAACAATAATTGTTTATCAACCTTCATGAATAAATCTTCAAATTGCATCACGCAGCTAATCCAAATTTATGACCTAACATTAGTAATAAAACATTAGAAATAAATAAAAAAACTAACCTCAATAAACATAACCTTCGTTTAATCATGAGTGAAAGATGGAAAATGAAAATCAACCTCAGTTTGGCTAAAAATACGGAAAATCACTCTTTCACGCTAAACTAGCCTCTGTAGTGAAAAATTCTCTATGTAAAAGTTGTAGATCTTTAATTTTCTAAAAATTTGATTTTATATTTTTGTTGTAAAATGCATACTAAGGCTGAAATCTTTAAAAGAATCAATCTTTTTACACATTTTCATGAGAAAAAATAGAAAACTGTTATTTACCGCTAAAATAAGCATTATAAAAAAATGTTTGAAATAAAACTTGTAGGATTTTAAATTCTCTACAACTTTTATTATATAAATTTTCGTGTTAAAATGCATATTAAAGTCGCAATCATAAAATAACAATTTTTTACGTGAAAATAACCTCCCCAAGAATTTCAGCATACATGGCGCCTACTCTACCTTGTAGAGCATAAAAAATTTAGTAAATGAGGCGATTTTTAAAAAAACTCAGGAGCCATTTTTGAGAAAATCACAAAAAAATAAAAAATTACACAAATAAACTACTACTTCCTGTTAACCGATTGTGATGAAAATATTTGTGTCGGGTCTTCTAGTGGTATCTAAGTTTCAAGTTTCAAGTTCGTACGATGTTCCGTTCTGGAGATATTCTGTTCACACACACATACACAGACCAATCACTAAAAACATGTTTTTTGGGTTCAGGGGGGTCTGTTTACCTGTAGATCCGGTGAAAACTCTATTTCTTAAAATCGACATGAAAACAATACTTTCCTTCCTATATATTCATATAGGCAAGAGAAAGTAAAAAACCTGCCGTTACATTAGTTTAAAAAATGCTAAAAATATGTTTGATTGATAGCCCATTTTACAGTATACAAGAATTTCTTTCTATATAATTTTTCATTTTATAAATACTTTTATAAGTAAATGCTGGTGTAAATTGTGTATAACGCTCTTATTGAAGTAAGTAAGTAGTAATAAAAATGTAACACGAGGGAGGACCCAAAAGTAACAAGACTCGGCTGTGGAAGAAAGTGATGTTGGGGGGGAATAATTTCACGGTGGTGGACTCTTGTAGAGAAACTCTCCTGAGTCCATAGGCGAAGCCTCGTCACTGTGAGTATACCTGTTCGTCTGATGTTAATTTTTAAGAAAAACAAGATTTCCTCTTTCAATTGAAACATGAAATAAAATGACTTAAAAATAGTAGCGGAAACTCTTGAAATGCTCCAAATAGGTTACAAGGAAGATGCATATAATGAAGCTCGAGTCTATGACTAGTTTTGACATTTCAAAACAGTGGGGGGGGGGGTCGGTTGAAGACAAACCTCATTCTGAGTACCCCCAAACTCAAGGGCTGATGTTTTTTTTCATGTCAGAATAGTTGTGCATACTGAGTTTGTTCCTCCATGCCAAACAGATAACTAATATTTCTACATGGAGGTATTGAAGAGGTTACAAGAGGACATCAGAAAGAAAACTGTGGATCTTTGGTCCACAGGGGACTTCCACCACAACGCACCTGTTCACACCGCGTTTTTTGTAAAGTAGTTTTTGAGTGAGAATGGAATTACCCCAATTGTTCACTTGACCTGACTTTCTGTTACTTCTTTCAGTTCTCAGACAGTAAAGCGAACTGCTTTAGGATTGTGGAAGAAGTAAAACAAAAATCGCTGGAGTGCTTAAAGGACATCCCAAACAGTGAGTTTAAAAATTGTTTTAAACAGTAGAAAAAAGTATGGACAATGCATACTATCTAATGCTGAATACTTTGAAAGAGATACACCAAAATAAAAAATAAAAAAATACACCAAAATTTTATCACTTTGAAAGTGATAAAATTTTGGTGTCAAAATATTAATAAATACAAAAGCTACAAAGAAAGTCTTGTTACTTTTAGGTCCCCCCTCATAAATGAAATAAAGTTCTGTGCAATAAAAAAACTATCCCATTTTCAACTCCAAAAATTTACATGAAAACTTGTTAAAAGTGATAGTAATGAACATAAATTTTTTAGCAGATGATGAATAACACAGCTATCTCAATAAAACATAAGATAAAGGAAAAGGAAAGAAAAATCAAAGAGATTCATAAACAATTTTGTAATTTCAATACAGTAAAATGTTAACAGCACAAAATTAAATCGAATAGAACATCTGAAATGTGTGTAGCTCAATAAACATTAATTCATTTAAATTAGCTAAAACAGGATTTTATTGTATTTAAGTAAAAGTAGGTTAATACTTAAGTTTCATTAATACTATATAAATATATTAAGGAATTAATTAAAGAAATGTCATACAAGGATTCTCTCTAATCAGTTTCATCACACAATTATTGTTTGACAAAAAATAAAAACAAGATGATAAGAATAAAAATCACATTATATTAACAAGATGGATTAAAATATTTACAAAAAAACTAATGGATTTACAGAATGAAAAACATATTGCTTTCACCAAAGCAACCATAACAGGGTGGCTTGTCTGGTTATGTTGCAAGAATGACTTTCCCCAATTAGAAGATGAACCCAAAAAAGTCATTTGGCAACAAGATGGAGCCCCTCTCCACTGGCATCTCTTTGTACGTCAGTGGTTGAACGTCCCACGTCCCTGATCGTTGGACTGGTCAAAACATCAGAGCTCTTTTCTGCTCTCCTCCTCGTTCACCTGACATCATATGCCATGCAATTTTTTTCTTTGGGGCTTTATAAAAGATTGTGTCTTTGTTCCTCCACTACCTAATGATTTGTCAGAGTTGAGACAAAGAATTGAACAGGCTATCGCTTCCATTACTCCGGATGTGTTAACCAAAGTGTGGAGGAAATTGGACTTACGGTTAGAAGTGTGACTGTAACTAAAGGTTCACATATTGAGCATTTATGAGAATAACTACATGTTTACCTTTAATTTGTAGTAAATAGTCAGAATTAACACGTTCACTGCGGCCCAGGTGAAGCGATGTTATTCGCTGTGGCTGAACAGTCGCCTGCCGCATTTATGTTCCCCGCACACAGAAGCGCACAAGTTCGCGGCGCTTCATATTCTCTCTACAATTACAATTTCTCGTGTGTATTTTCATTCAATACTTTTATTTTATATTTATACGTGTATGTTTATGTATTATACTATAGATAAATGTATTTGTTTTCGTTTTAAAAATACACACATAAGAGTATAAATACAAAACAAATGTAAAAGTCTGAATGTACTTTGCTTTTATCACGTAAACCTATGAAAAAAAATTAAAAACTTATAGGAATAAAAGGATAATAATAGTTCATTATGGCACTCTTAGATGAATAACTGCGGTGTGGCCAAAGGTTTTTGAAAAGTTGAAAGTAAGTAATATTACGGTACAGACGGCAGACAGATATCGGTACCTGTGACGGCTTTACGATATTTTCTTGTTTACAACAGTATTTTATTACCATTTCTGTTCCCATGGCAGTGAGTCTTTCCGTGGACAGGTAAAAATGCAATTCCAAAATTGGGTCACCTAAGAAAAGAATTGAATAAGCCTACAAGTATACTATTATAAGTAAATGACCCAGACGCTTTGTGTGACTGTGCACACCTCATAGGCTCCTAAAATTATAAGTACTAATAAAATATTTCTATAACCACTTTTTAAATGAGGCAAACATTTTAAAAAAAATTAATACCTACTAGTTTTTTTAAAAAAAGTTAACTTTAAGTCTGTATGTACGAAAAAATAGGCTTACTTAAAATTAAAGCATTTAGATATTACATTCGTATACACATATTTATTTATTTCGTTGCATTTTTGCCACATTTAATATTTACTAAGTATAGTAAATGTTGTGTAATTGTAGGAAAAGTAATATAATGAAATAACATTTTATTAACAAATAAAACAGCCCGTAAAACTTGAAACACAGAAGAAAATATATCAGGTTTTAAAACTCTGCCAAAAAAAACCGGTGACGTTTCTTCAAAAGCTAAAGGTATACTGGCATATAGAATGAACCTTTTCCTACGGCTGAACAATAAAAGAAATACAATTTACCCTAGCTGAACGCAGAAAGACGAGATTATAAAACTGTATAAACGAACCACATATTTGTGGCGGCCCGCACCCTGGGATTGTTCAATACGCCACATAAATGTGGCGGCCGCACTGAACGTGTTAAACTGTTAAAATACACAATTGAAACTGGGATATTCATTTATGGACACCTGGTATTGTAAATAAATTTTTTGTAAACAAAGCTTCTTATTAAATAAAAACTTATTAAAATTTTATACTATATATATATAAATAGAGTGCTAGATTGGTTTACTTTAGTAAATTTTAATTTTTCAATAATTGTATTGAAAAATTCTAATTTACATAAAATTAAGTCGCGTGGTAATAAAAACAAATATTGTAAGAAATCATTAATAATATTAATAACCAACAATATAAAAAGAAACTGTATAGCCTGATTTTCGTAAGGAGAGCGCTGGGCAAAACGTGCGTCTCCATTAGTATAGTCTTTTATGTACTGCAATAGTGCAGTGCATATTATCAACAATGGAACAGCATGCCTACAAAATACTGGTGTTGTCAATTTTCAACAACACTGACTGTACATCTTACTGTAGGTCGGAGGGGTATGCGGGGTCGAAGTCAAGTATGCACATGTTAGTCCAGCGCTCACAGCAATTGGCTTGGCCTTTACTACGTTCTTAACCCTTTCACTGCCAAACACGAGTATACACGTAGTGGGCTTACCATGCTTACACCCCAAACACGAGTTAACTAGTTTTGATGTTTTAAATCGTACTGCTTAACATGATTTAACTCAATTGGCATGGAAAGTGTTGGAATTGCCTTCAATAAGTGTTACCAACTGTATTTGCGCATTTACTGTTCAGACACTTTTTTTTCGATGAAATCAAGTACATAGTAACGAGATATTTTAATTTCTTCACGGCTTCTTCTGTTAGTAAACATTAAAAGGTGTCGAATAGTCATTCACGCAGTGATTTTATAGATAATAATATTGATTTATTTTTATTCGATTCCGATTTAGCTGATACTGATAGTGATTGTAATGTGAATGGGTTTGATGAAAGTGATGTTAGTGACATGAAAGAACAATCTAGTGAAATTGAACCTCCACATAAACGACATAAAAAGGTTAAACCTACTTCGCAAAGTTACCAATGGGCTTCCGATAAATTTATTACTGTTGTTCATGATTTTAGTGATATAAAAAATAATGATTTGAAAGAGGATTCATCTGAAATTGACTTTTTAAAAACCCAGCCCACTGGTTTAATCTACGGTTTTATAACATGGCAGTGAATGGGTAAAAGATAAAATTATGCACAAAATAATGCAAAAGGATAATTCAACAGGGTACAAATTCTAATTCTATTAATTATTTTTATTATTAATTATATTCTGCAACAGTGATGGATGACAATCGTCTCTACAGTATTCAGATGAACTAAAGTCCCCTAGCCGTGGGAGTGAGAGAATGCATAACGCTCTCACTCGCACAAGCCATACGCACCGTTCCAATAACATTGTCGTATAATTTTACTCATTGTTGTGAGCAAGCGTTTATGCATGCAGTAAACTAACAAGCAAGATAAAGACTGTAGTATGTTTTCAGATATTTAGCGACGTACGGTTGGTGGCACACTGTTCTACGTCATTCCTTTTGTGAACATATTTTCTTGGATTGTTGATATCTCATTTAATTTTCCTGGTGTTCTGTTTTTAGTACGACGTGTTTAAGTGCTAGTGATGATTTTTGTAATGTGCGAAATTCGGGAGCAAAGGTGCAACGTGAAATTTCGCGTGAAGCACAGGAAAACTTTCACAGAAACATTTCAACTTTTGAAACAAGCTTAAGGAGATGATTCTCTGAGTTGTACGCATTGTTGTAAATAGTTTTCTCAATTTGAAAGTGGTCACCAGTCAATTGAAGATGACCCTCGACCTGGAACGCCTTTGACTTCAACTGATGGCAACCTCGTTAGGAAAATCCATAATCTGGTGGGTGTAAATTGCCGATTGACTGTCAGAGAACTTTCAGAAGAGGTTGGCATCTCAATTGGATCGTACCATGAAATTTTAACTGAAAAATTGAACTTGCTTTGTGAGTTGCAGCAAAGTTTGTTCCCCGTTTGATGACCGAACAGCAAAAAGAACATCGTGTGGTAGTTTGTCGGCAACTTCTTGAACAAGCCAATGATAATGCAACAATCAGGTAAAGGATCATAACAGGAGATGAAAACTGGGTTTACGGCTATGGTATTGAGACAAAAGTGCAGTGTTCACAACGGGTTGACAAAAATTTCACATTACAAAAATCGCCACTAGCACTTAAACACGTCGTACTAAAAACACAACACAACGAAAAGTAAATGAGATATCAACAATCCAAAAACATATGTTTAATAAAGAAAGACGTAGAGTAGTGTGCTGCTAACCCCACGTCGCTAAGTATCGCTGTTTGTGCGTAATTCAAAAAGTTTGGTTATTTTTTGAACAGACCTCGTATCTCCCTCTCACTCGCTCGGCTATGGGACATCAATTCATCTGATATCTGTACCAGTCATCACCTACGAGCACTCTCGCCGATGACAGCGGATGGCTATGGTCATCCAAATTTAAAACAGCCAAATCTGATTTAGAACATCAAAAATTTGTAACACTCAACTTATATTATTTTATTATTAACATATTATTAACACAACAATTCATAATTACGAAAACCGCCATTAGGTGAAATACGTCAAAGCTCCGTATTATTAAATAAAATGTAAAGGGCAGATTATGTTGTGATAAAGCTAAATATATAGGATAACAGAGAGAACCCTTAGGTAAATATAAAATTATTGTTACAAATTACATTATTAAATTTTAATAAAGCACTGATAGGTTTTTTTTAAAACGACCGCGTTACAAATTTTCAGTCTTTTAATCGATTATTAAGAAACAAAAAAAAGCTTATTAAAAAGTAACGTATATAAACAAAAACTAAAGATAACATTAAATATATATATTCTTATTAAACCTATTTACACTGTTTTCCAAACCGAAAAAAAAAATATTTAGATCTAATGTCGGTGAATTTAACCGCAACCTCCACTGCTCGGACAGCAACTTCTTCTTGGTGGTCTGTATGTCGTTGATGGACCGCTTCCCATTAATGGATGATACTCTATGAAACAAAACAAAAACAAATTAAAATTTACACAAATCATCATATAAATATCTCTTAACACTTTGAAGCCTAAGCCCGAGTATAGCTCGGGGTGAGCGTAAATCGTGGTTGTCAAAGCCCGAGTATACCTCGGGCCGCCACATTAAATTCTGTAGTAAGATTCAGACGAGGTTATATCAGGCTTCAATTGCACAGATTTCATTTAGTTCAATTCTCTAAGCTTGCAGCGAAATCTACTGAATATTTTGTGAACTATGTAGAAAAACATTAAGCCATGTTTGAGGTTATGTTTTTGTTGATGTACATGTGTACTTTGTTGTGATTTTTCGTATTTTTTTTTAAGTTATATGAGGTTTGTAGTTATTCTGTATTTGATATTTTGTTAATAATATAGCTATTTCTACTTTGTAATAATTGTTTTTCTTTCATATTCTGTCGGTAATCGTTTTCGTTCGGATGTATACGTCATACTGTTCTGTCTTCTAGATCGCTTTGTTTGTGCGATTATTTGACAGTAATATTTATAACTTTTTTTTCATTTTATCTTTTCCACGTGTTGCTGTAAAGAGCAAAGCTGCAACTGGAAAGGCTGGAAGGAAACAAACAACCTGGTACTGCCCTGACTGTAATGTTGCATTGTGCTTACTAGTGTGTTTCCGAGTATTTCATACAAAGGCTAATTACGTGTAAAATATTTTAAATTTTAGTACTCAAACATATTTAGTGTGTAGTTCATTTCATTGCCGTTCTGTAGAATTTATATAAACTGTTTTTTAGTAGTGTTTAGGATTGTAAAACTCTAAAATTAGGTAGTTTGTAGCACGTAACAATTTCCATTTCATAATTTTTTGGTGTATATTTAAATAACTCTCATAAATTTAGCAAGTATAATAATTTCAATGTAAATTAATAGTAATAAACTTTCTGATTTTTTAATCAATTTGATGTCAAAAATCATTAAGATATGATAGAAATTAAATCTTTTAGAATTTTTTGAAGTTTACTCTAAAACCCCCAGGATACCGTGACATACCATGTTCTTATAGCTCAGGCTTCAAAGTGTTAATTTATAGAGTTTGCCCGTAACAGGCAGGCGGAGCGTTACAATATTTGCACTCAATCTGCTAGTTCCAGGGCTACACAAATTAAGTTCAGTTTCTTATCACATGGGCAGCCAGTTGTATGACTGAAGCATTTAACGACAGAAGAGGCAGCTGTGTAAAACACTATACTATTTTTCAAGGCTGATGAGCTCTGAACGTACAGATTGCCCTCTACATGCTTCATAGCTAGCCAATGACTTGCCAGCAATGTTGCCAATACTTGCTCTCGTGTCGGCCATTTCTTTGGTCTTTCAATAACAACTATAACCTATGAACATAAAACAGCTGATTACATCATACATTATTGCAAGTTAATGCACTCTACAATCAATGTGTTCAATACGAGATGCAAGACACAAGTGAACTAATGCGTCTCTTACATGCATGCGCGCATAATGTTTGTCAAGTACAATCTGACAACGCTGGCAATGTTGCCAATACTTACTCTCGTAGCTCTGTTATACATATTTCATCAGCTATTTTTTCGGTCTTTCAATAACAACTAAACCTATGAACATACAACATCTGATTATATCATAAATTATTGCAAGTTAATGCGCTCTATAATCGATGTGTTCAATACGAGATGCAAAACACAAGTGAACTAATGCGGCTCTTACACGCATGCACACGTAGTGTTTGTCAGGTACAATCTGACACCGCTGGCAAACGTTCTGACTGGTCTAAACATGTGGAACAGTAGAGCTTATCAACCGTGAAAACCATAATAGTCCGAGTTATCACCCCTGAAAGTAATGAATTTCACTATACAGCCAGACCCTGTGGTGAATGAAGTGAAGGTGCTATTTGCAGGGTGGAAAGTGGTGCTTTTTGAAGACCCCAGCATGCTGTTAAGAATACTTTTCCACTCAGTGAAGAAGGGACTGGTAAACCACCTCACTCGTCCTGTTATTACTTAGTAAAGGTTCTAAAGTAATGGTTCCTAAACGGAGGGGGGGTGGAAGACAAGTAAAACGGGGCGCAGGACCTTGAGATAGCATTGCCGTCCACACTGTATTACTGGAGTTTAAAGAAAATAATATATATATATATATATATATATATATATATATAAAAATATGTACCTGGCTTAAAGCTATTTTTGCCTTTCTTGTTATTATTAGTTGTAGCATTAGAGTCACTTCCTCCTAAAGTATGACCACCTGCTTCTTTATCTAAACTATCAAGTCTTTCTTGTCTCTTCTGTTCTTCTCGCTAGAAAAAAAAAACAAAAAAATCTGGTGTGAAACACAACTTTCTCTTGCCAATGCAAATAATTAACAATTAACCCAACATTAGAAATAAACAAAAAACTAACCTCACTAATCATAACCTAATTTTAATCATTATACTTTTTAATAATTGTTTTTCTTTCGTTCTTTGTTGGTAATCTTTTTCATTCGGAAAATCATTCAATTGTATACGTCGTACTGTTTTGTCTTCCAAATCGCTTTGTCTGTGTGGTTATTTGACAGTAATATTTATAATTTTTTTTTCATTTTATCTTTTCCGTGTGTTGCTGTAAAGTTTGCAAAGCTGTAAAGAGCAAAGCTGCAACTGGAAAGGCTGGAAAAAAACAAACAACCTGGTACTGCCCTGACTGTAATGTTGCATTGTGCTTACTAGTGTGTTTCCGAGTATTTCATACAAAGGCTAATTATGTGTAAAATATTTTAAATTTCAGTACTCAAACATTTTTAATGTGTAGTTTATTTCATTGCCTTTCTGTAGAATTTATATAAACTGTTTTTTAGTAGTGTTTAGGATTGTAAAACTTAAAAACTAGGTATTGTGTAGCACGTAACAATTTATTTTTTCATAATTTTTTGGAGTATATTTGGATAACTGTCATAAATTTGGTAAATACAATAATTTTAATGTTAATTAATAGTAATAAACTTTCTTAATTTTTAATCAATTTGATGCAAAAATCATTAAGATATGATAGAAATTAAATCTTTCAGAATGTTTTACGTTTACTCTAAAACCCCCAGGATACCGTGACATACCAAGTTCTTATATCTAAGGCCTCAAAGTGTTAACAGCTATAATGTTGAAAATACAGTACCTCTTTCATTTTCTCGGAATGTTCTTTAGCTTTCCTACTTAATTCTTCTTGCATTCGTAATCTAGCGGCTTCCATCGCTTGCTGTCTTGACTGCACCCAATCTGGATTTTTCTTGCATTTCGCTTCGTAAGCTTTTTCTTGTCGTTCTTTATAATTTCTGTCCAATTTACTTTGTATTTGAGGCCAGAAATAGGCGATTATTAAAGTAGCGGCTAACGCAAACCATCCTAAATGGACTCCGTATATCGTTGAACCTGTCAACAACCAGACAAATACTTAACTTATACTGCAACATTTATAATAATGAGACAACACAAAAAATAAGTGGAATATAAATCAATCAAATAAATAATAATAATATTTATTTATTCCACTTTATACAAATGCAAAATTATATCTTATCTACTAGGAATAAACAACCACCAACTCAAGTAAACGGTGGTTATATATATAAAAAAAACCAAAATACATAAAAATAAGTTTACAAATGAATTACAAATCTAATGAATTACAAATCAAATGTCGTCATACACTACAAATGACAATTCAAATTGTAGCGGCAGCTACAGCGCATGTTAACTATATTTTTTAACAACAATATTAACCAAGCCGTCAGTGTTCATAGCAGATATTCACCTGTACATGACTAACACTAAAATCAGTTATTATTGTTATATTGTTTACCAAGATCAGTAAATTTTTACAAAGACTGAATAGCAAGCACTGCAAGTCAGCAACGGTAAAACACCAACACTAACCAACAATTCTTACAAGTGAATCAACATCAGTTATGTCATTGAGCCAATCTTTAACCTTTCTTGAAAATATTAACATGTTTAAGCTATTTTTAATTTCAATAGGCAACAGATTAAAACACTTCGGACCTAAAAAAACAAAGTTTTAGCAAAAAAGGATTTATTAACTTTCGGTCTTACAAAAAGTTGTTGGCTTGAAATTAGAAGGTGCATGGTTCAAACATTATTATTATTAGCAAGATATGCGTAACAGTTTAACAACCTAGAGAATATAAATTACACAACACGGACATACCCAGAAGGGGCATCCCCCCTTGAAATACATATATATATATATTCATTCAAAAATAAATCTTTATAATGCATCCTGCAGTTAGAAATTATTTCTATTGGATATAATGAATTTATATAATAATTTCGCTAACCTTCTTTTTAAACTGTGTTACTTTTAATTTTATTTTTACTTACACATGTTTCGGTGGATCCAACATCATCAGAGTAAATAAAATAATTGAAACTAAAAAAAAAATTTATCTCACTTATTTAAAATCTATAGAAGTCTATTTTATACAAATGACTGAAGATGTATAATCTTCTATAGATTTTAAATAAGTGAGATAAAATTTTTTTTAGTTTCAATTATTTTATTTACTCTAATGATCGTGGATCCACCGAAACACGTGTACGTAAAAATATAAAATAAAAGTGACGCAGTTTAAAAAGAAGGTTAGT
Organism: Catonia carolina; assembly: GCA_035578175.1. Lineage (NCBI taxonomy): Eukaryota > Metazoa > Arthropoda > Insecta > Hemiptera > Achilidae > Catonia > Catonia carolina. The sequence goes on from JAQMRL010000004.1 coordinate 12,051,795, forward strand.
GAAATTATTATATAAATTCATTATATAAAATAGAAACATATATATTTTTTTTAATTGAAATATATATATTTCTAACCACCAAAATATGGTAACAGAAAACACTTACCAATGTTTATCGCAATTTCGTGTATCTTGTACACATCTTCAGACAAATTTTTTTAAATATTTTTCACATCAAAACTTAAAACTTCCTACTCCTACCATGGCAGATAAGGAATAGTCAATTCTTATATCTAAAACAGTCTTGCCAACTTAATCAGTTGACTATCGTATTCAACAGTGTTTTCATTCATTTTCCCTTTACTATATTTATAAATATAATATTTTTCCCAAATTTCAATTTCATTTTGTCTTATTTATTTCTAATATTTCTAGATTGTTTTTTATACTTGATATAGTATGTTTATATTTGTTCATGTGTTCAGTTACATTGGAGAATTTTCGGTTTCCTTTTTCATAGTTTGACTAGTGTTCTGCAAACCGTTTTTTGAAAGATCTGGTGGTTTTACCTATTATCTATTATATAAAAGGACAACCATGTCCTGGGTGATTCATTTATAGATCAATGCACAGCCGAAACTACTGACGCTAGAGACTTGAAATTTGGAAGTTAGCTTTGTTATGTTGTGTAAGCGCGCATTAAGAAAGGATTTTGCAAAATTTTGATTTTAAAGGGAAGAAATCGCAAAAATTCCCCCTCACTGATGCGAGGATACGGGTCAGCGCGAAGCGCTACGCTTATGTACTGGTTTTGCTCTGACACACATTTACCCCCTCCATAGGCATATTCCGTTGCTTCCAGTATATCAATTCTTATCGCACGTAAATAGCAGATCACTACAAAACTATAGCTATTTTCCCAGAAGTTAAATTGACTTTAACAACGATTTTAATCTATGGTTTACTTTTGTCACTCCGGATGTTGTACTGTACGTAGTGTTTAACCTAACACTGGATTTACATTTTAACCGGAATTAATTCCAGAGTTGTTGTAATAAGTATAATAAGTGATATGTTTTTTAAGTTTTATAGTATTATTAATTATTATTCAAGATACGGATTTCATTGCTTAGGTCACATAATGTATTTGACTGACATTGTAAAAATGATTTTTGCAACCGTACAATTAAAATTTAATTTAAAATAAAATGTGTCTCAACCAATTCAGTAAAATGCATACGGTTATTTTCTTTAAATTGGTTAAAAGGTTTAAAAGGTTAAGTTATTTTCTTAAATCTAACTTAAATTAAAATAAAACAACAGTTATTTATGTAAATTCAGGCATTATGCTATTATAATCCTTCTCTTTTTTATTTTTTTACCATAAGTTTACCACATCTGTCCACGTCACGTCTCAGTTCCGTAATTCCGAGAAGACAAGTATGAGTCACAGAAAAATATTCTTTCTTGAAAAATTAATGACATTGTCTACACTGAGCACCAGCACCGTCCCAAAACCGGCGCCGTCACCGAACCGTCAAAACGATATTTTTTCTCGACGATATTTTGTTTTTTACGGACATATTTGTCTCTATGTAAAATGACTGAATGGAGTTTGACGAAAGGAAAACTGACGTACATGTGTGAATACTGTCATCATTTTTGACTTCGAGTGGCCGTACCGGTTCCGTTTCGGAACGGTGATGTGACGGTGACGTATGAATCGTTCTTTATATGTAATTCAAAAAAAATTATATTTGTGACTTAAGTTATTAGCAAATTAAAATACAGAATCATAGCCTTAAAATTGCATGGGCGAAGCCGTGACGGGGAGCTATCTATTATATAAAAGAGATTTCCTGATTTATAGATCAACTTAAGTTTTCTAAGCTGTCGTTAAGGAAGGATTTCGCAAAATTTTTATTTTAAATGGTAGAATTCGCAAAAATACCCTCCCATAAGAAATACAGAGAGTATACTTAAACAGCTGATTCTTCGTTTACGTTTGCGTGGGCGAAGCCACGCGGGACCTGCTAATTTTAAAAACATGTGTCTCAACCAATTCAGTAAAATGCATACGGTTAAGATATTTTCTTAAATCTAACTTAAATTAAAATAAAACAACAGTTATTTATGTAAATTCAGGCAGTATGGTATTATAATCCTTCTCTTTTTCATTTTTTCACCAAAAGGGTCGATTCACACACATCCGTCACGTCTCAGTTCCGTCATTCCGAGAAGTATCAGTCACAGAAAAATATTCTTACTTGAAGAAATAATGACATTGTCTACACTGAGTTAGGCCTGGGAAAAGGAGGCTAAAACCTCCTATTGGAAGAAGGTGCCAGGCTGTGAACAGGCAAAGAAATTCATTGCCTATTCTAGCAAGAAGGCTGGAATATATAATGGACTAGGAAGACAGGACTTGAGGAGGGTAGTGGGCCTGATGACTGGTCATTGTAATCTTGGGTATCATTTATCCAAGATAGGAGTTGCTGGAGACAGCCTGTGTAGATTCTGTCATGAGGCAGAAGAGAAGGCTGAGCATATTTTATGCAGCTGCACAGTGGTGGGCTGCAAAAGAAGAGCGCTGATGGGTGAGGATGTGTTGACACCCTCTCAGGTAAGTGCACTTGATCCTAGGCAGATCCTGCGCTTTATTGAAAGTGTGGGTCTGGTATAAATAGGAATAGGGGCAATCACAAAAGATCTTTTAGGTCGCGGTGAGGAGGGGCTGAAGAAGCCTGAACGCCCTGGTAGTAAAGTAAAGTAAGTCTACACTGAGCACCACCACCGTCCCAAAACCGGCGCGTCAGTATTGTCGCCGTCACCGAACCGTCAAAACGATATTTTTTCTCGACGATATTTTGTTTTTTACGGACGTATTTGTCTCTATGTAAAATGACTGAATGAAGTTTTTGTGACTTAAGTTATAAGCAAATTAAAATACAGAATCATAGCCTTAAAATTGCATGGGCGAAGCCACGACGGGGCGCTATCTATATAAAAAGAGATGTCCTGATTTATAGATCAACTTAAGTTTTCTCAGCTGTCGCAAAGAAATGATTTTGCAAAATTTTTATTTTAAGCGGTAGAATTCGCAAAAATATACCCTCCCATAAGAAATACAGAGAGTATACTTAAACGCTGATTCTTGGTTTAGGTTTGCGTGGGCGAAGCCACGCGGGACCCGCTAGTATATATATATTTAATTACATTCATTACATTTAATTTTATAAATTCTACATGATTAAATTTATTATTTTCTTTTTCTTTATATCATTTACATTAATATTATTATATTTCTGTAAAATACATACAACATCCTATACAGGATTTGTGATAAAATAATATATTTTTGTGTTTTGTATCCAATATTTTATTTTACCCTCCCATGAAAATAATTTCTGGATATGTGTTTGCACAACCTGTGTACATGTAGCCTAACAATAAATACGTTTTACTTTGACGAAAACCCACCAGGTTGGTCTAGAGGTAAAGTCAACAGCTGATTTTCGGAGACGAAGGTTCCTGGTTCAAATCCTAGTAAAGGTAGTTACTTTTATACGGATTTGAATGCTAGACAGTGGCTACCTGTGTACTTTGATGGTTGGGGTTCAATTAACCATACTCTCTCAGGAATGGTCGACCTGAGTCTGCACAAGACTACACCTCATTTACACTTCATACATATCATCCTCATCTCATTGGGTCATGGGGTTGCTTATTGTTCTGAATTGAACAGATTGCAACGTACACACATTAGGGATTAAAAAAAAAAAACTATGACCAAATATCTTAAATTGTTTAAAGCCTTGTGGTTTTGAATTATTGCTTGCCAATAAATTATTACGTGTAAATAAATAAATAAATCGCATATAAATCATAACAAACATTTCAGCATGTATAATTAGTTTATACATTCAGAGCAAATATAAATTAAACAAAAATTATACTAACACATATATCAAAGAGTGATGGACTGTCACCAGTTCTTTTTTAACTGTGTGGTAGAGAAAGTTATTCAGGAATGGGAAATGGAACTTGCCAGCAAAGTATTTTTTTTTAAACCAGGTACACATTGGAGGACTGCCCATAACAGACAGGCGGATGTCAAACTATTTACACTCAATCTGTTTGTTGCAGGGCTAAAATAAATAGTTCTGTTTCTTATCACATGGTCAGCCAATTAAATGACTGAATCATTTAAGAACAGAAGAGGGAGAGGTGTAAAAGACACTAATCAGAGTTATCTCATCTGAAAGTAATGAATTTCATTATACAGCCCTGTGGTGAAAAAAGTAAATGTGTCATTTGGACAGTGGAAAATATGTGCTTTTCAGAGGGCCCGGCATGCTGATAAGCACACTTTTCCACTCAGTAAGGAAGGCAATTGTAAACCACCTCACTCCTCGTTTTACTTAGTAAAACCTCTACAGGTTCAAATCAGCCTTTCGACTGATCACCTAAACAACAACACACATTGGAGGATCGAAGAACAGTATAAACACAAACTGTCTTGCGTTTGTGGACGACCAAACAATCGTTTTCAGAAACATGGAAACAGCCATAGAACAAATCAATGTGTTAGAACATGCAGAAAAGCAAGACTACAGATTTTCTATAAGAAAACTAAATACATAACAAACATCAAAGCAGCCCTGCGACACCTGGACACAATATGGAAAAATTGATAGCTTCAAGTGCCTCAGGGAGATAATACAACCAAAGACTAGCGAAAACAAAGTGAATAACAGACTGTGAGGAAAGATGGTGTGTCAAGGAACTCTCCATTTGTAAAAGAAAAGTGCAGTCAAGACAAGCCAAGACTAGACACTGTACAACTGTGACAAATTAAAAAATTGACCAATTGAACGTGTAATTTCTAACAATGATGAGCAAAAATTAGGAACAGTTGCTAAAAATGTTACAAAACGAGTATGAACATGCATTCAGGTCACAAGGAATAATTTTAACAGTTAAGTTTCGTTGTAGTTTGAATACTGTTGCATGAAATCATAATAAATATTTAATACTACATTAATGTCATAACATACAAGTTTTTTAAACATCCAATTGTACCATGAACAGACAAGCAGTTTGTTCTTAAAATACAAAACTGATAATTAAAGAAAAAAAAATTAATTTATCAAGAGCTGTTATCAACAACGGAAATGAAACTCTGTTCTACAGCAAATATATAAGAAATAGATTAAATTTAGTTTACAGTTAACCACTAACATTAAATTTTGGTAAAAGCGAAAATATATTTTACCGTTATGTTTACTTTAACAAGGTCATGGTATTTTAAACGTCAACTATCATATTTGTTTCAATGACAACAAACGGGAGATGAAAATCTTTACTTCCTTTTATGTACCTAAGTGGTTAAAACTATAAAATAAACACATGACATTTATTCAATTTCAAAACTAAGTTTTCACCTGAAATATGGGTAAATATGTTATCAAATACAGGACATTATAAATTACTTCTAAAGAGAAACCAATAATTTTAATACACATATGACGTAAAATTGACAGAATTATAACCTTACCTGAATACCACATACTAACAAGGTAATCATCCGAAGTTTCCTCCAAAATGTCAGGATTTTCGTGTTCTGACATTTTTTTAACACACAATAATTTAATAAGTCTTTAATGCCAAAATTATGTAAAGTGGCGTAATGACGAAATAACGATTTGCAATAATAAACTGCTATGTATGAAACACACGTCAAACATCAATGATGAAATGCAAAAAAAATTGATTTATTCCAGTAATGCCAACTCACGTAAATATCATATGTTTTAATATTCAATTTAAGTATAATTACTTTTTTAACTCATTATTGTAATATTTAACACTAAAATTAGGTTTTGTAAATATAATCTATGATTTTTGTTGAAATTGGTCGGTAAAAAAATGTGTCTCGTTATATTATATAATTTTTATTTTTTATTAAGGCAGGTTGTTGATTGAAATAATACATAACATATATTTAGAAGTTATAATCTTCTTTATTGAAATATTTTGTGGAATAAACTTTAGGTTGTAATATCGCAGTAATGCATAGTCATCGTAACAACGTATATTATATTTTCATAATAATCATGTTAGGACGAATATATGTTGTGTAATATAGTATTTTCTTTTTTTAAATTATTAAACTGTAATATTGCTATTAGTGAATATACGGATAAAATTTTGAAATTATAATGATAAATATTCATCCCCACTTCCAACTATTCACAGCCTTTATAATATTTCAGTAGTTACTCGTTGTGATCTCCTTGTATCTGTCAACTGTCTAAAGTAGGCCTAAGAAGGCCCTAGTATTCCTAGTAAGGCCTAGATCTATGATCCTGGCCGAAGCTTTACCTGTGTTCCGTGTGTTGTTCAAAGAAATGTATGCATTTATGTTCCTAAACTTGTGAAAATCCTAAATGTTATCGTACCGTTTCGATTCAATATGTGTTTGCTTTACGAAATGTTAGATAATCGGGCTTTTTACAAATGGAGAATATATTTTGAGTGTAGCGAAGTATATTGACAAATTCCCGGACCATGAAGTTTTCCGAGTGGTTGTGGCCTTAGGTCTGTTATTTTTATTAATTGTTTCGTGGTTGAATAAAAAGTGCGAAAATGGCAGATCTGGAAGCGGTTTTAGCAGACGTTAGCTATTTAATGGCTATGGAAAAGAGCAAGTGTACACCAGCTGCACGGGCCAGTAAGAAGATTATTCTTCCAGATCCTAGGTAACCTTTACACCTTTTCCATTTACTTAAACCTTCTTTTTGTTGTTGTAATTGTATGATGATATTTGTTAGAAATTTATGATGTATTTTATATTATTTAACGACCGACTTCCTTTCCTTTGTTTGTTAATACATGTCGATTTAAAATATTTAAATGATATTACGTACTAAACTACGTTAAGGTAGGGAAGTTCAAATATTTAGAAAATTGTTTAAGGATTATTTATTTTGATGTTTAAAAATTACGGAATTTAATTTTATAAATTGATTAAAAATTTCGCCTGCACTGCTCCTGAACTTTTTGCTAACATGTGTGGTGTACGTAAAAAGATAGAAAAAGAGGTGTTGACACAAAATACTCTTTAGTATAACTGTAGAAACAGTAATGTGATAATACACAATAGTAAACATAATCGGAGCAGCGATTTAAAAAATTTAATTTTCCATTTTTATAATACAATACAATTTTTCATTTTTTTATCAAAAATTCGTAGTTATAATTTGATAGTAAATAAAGAAAATGATGCAAAACCTATTTAAGTTAAATTCATATGCATATTATCTTGTCTGAAAGAGCTCATCCGGAGATGACACAAATAATTTTTTAATAAGAAAATAGTACTACAAAAAGATAAAACTAACATTTTCATAACCAACAAATCTAAAATTTAAAGTATTATTTTGTTAAAAAAGAAATTATGATTGATAAAAATTGGACTTCATGAGTTACCAATTTGTCTAAATATTACATGTATTGTTGAAGGCTAGTTTCATCAATGTATTTTCCTGTTAAATATGTAAATTATGTCCTGTATATACAGGGTGATCGTAAAGTCGCGAACCCAAAATGATAACAGTCTTAGAAAGCTGTAATGTATTTTTTATTTTTCTTTCAAAGTTTACGATACAAGTTATAATTACAACTTACTTACTTACAAGTTCACAACAAGTGCTGGTAATGTCCACTGTGGTTTGCAATGCATGCATCAATGCGTTTTCTTACATTGCACGCAACCTTTTTGAGTGTAGCAGTAGCAATATTTGATATACAGTCTTCAATGTTTCTTCTAAGTTCATCTACTGTATGCGGGTTGTTTTTGTACACATTATCTTTCAAATAGCCCCATAAATAAAAATCAGGAGGAGTCAGATCTGGTGACCGAGGAGGCCACAAACCACGAGAAATTATTCGGTCATCAAAGAAATCGTGGAGAAATTGGATAGTACTGTTTGCCGTATGTGAAGTTGCTCCTTCTTGTTGTAGCCAGCAATAACGTTCGTCAACATGTAGCAGTGCTACGAACTGCATGATTATTTTTTGATAACGTTCTGCTGTGATTGTATCCGAAAAAAAGATAGGCCCGACAATTCTCCGACGAGATACACCCACCACACCCCAATTTTTTGAGAATGTAATGGCTGTTCATGTAATTCATGTGGATTCTCTGCAGACCATAGTCTACAATTTTGACTATTAACATATCCACTTAGATGAAACCAAGCTTCATCGCTGAAAAAACCTTTGTCCAGAACAGATATGTCATTTCGAATGAAATTTTTAAACCAGTGACAATACCGCAATCGCTTCTCCTTATCTGGCTCTTCGAGCTGATAAGTTACGTTAATCCGGGACGGATGTAATTTTAATAACTTAGTGGCTTTATGAACACTTCCATAAGACAGTCCAGTCTGAGTAGAAAGTTTTCGAAGAGACTTTTTTGAAGAACGATTAAACGTTTCACTTATCATCTGCAGACTGTCGTCAGATAAAACACTTGGTCGGCCGGTACGATTACTGTCATTCACGCTACCTGTATCCCGAAAACGATGAAACAAACGAAATATGGTCGATTTGTTTGGCACTTTAGCATCTGGAAAGGCTTTGGAGAAATGTTCTTGACACTTCGCGTAGGATTTCAATTCACAGTAACTCAAAACGATAGAGACGCGTTGTTCTTGCGTAAAAGACATTGCGACTCGAACTGAACAAACCAACTGGTTTCTGGTTAACTGTCGCCCGGTGGCGTGATCTAGCAGTGCTGGCACATACTGTACTACTAAACGAAAAATTCCTATATTCTAATCATACTTTACAAATTTACCTTCAATTCCTACACGGCTTCAAACATTTGGTTGCGCGACTTTACGATCACCCGGTATATTAAATACTACACCTTCAATACCTCTTTGTAGTAGTGTATTGTAGAAAAACCAAATTGATTGAGCATTGATTTAATTTGAGATTTACTTCTGGAATTTTGGAGTGAAATGGTATTCATTTATGTACAATTATACTGTCCGGTTTTCGTTTGCGATTATGACATTATTTATATCTTCTTATGAACCAGATACTGTAGAACTTTGTAAACTTGACTATTTGTGAATTTTGAGGTTGTAGAGTTTTTCAAATGTCAAATTATCCAAAATAAGGGGTAGATTAAAAAGGGGGCCTATTCCGTTATTTCACATCACAACCTTAAAGTCGTTTCATGTAAACGCATCTTTACTATTATTACTGATGATTCCCACTCACTGTAATTAATTGTAATATGTTGTTTGTATGTTTATTAATACACATTAGTTGGTTGTTTGCTTCGCACGTGTTCTGTTCAATACATAATGAATATTTTGGAATTTGCTTCTATTATTTCTAGCTACTAAGGAAGGAGCTATATATATGTTTTCTTCAAGAGAAAGGAATATTGAATAATCTGTGCATTTGTTTAAATGGATACGATATATGATACTGAACACTACTGGCCAGGATCGTTGGGTGTGTAATGAAGCAATCTGCAGAATTAGTAAACCTCTAAGAAGCGACACATTTCTCGCTAATATGAAGTTGGATTGTCGAACCATCATTCTCTTCATTTACAGTTACATTTAAATAATAACATAAGAGTTACCGTTAAATGAAAATTAAAACAACCGAAATAAAATAAACAGTTGCTAGTCGAACAGTAAAGGTGCATTCACACGATATTTTGATGATGTGAAATAACGGAAAAGGTCCGATTAATAAGATTTGCTGCAAATTATTTTCTTTTCTGTATTATAGTTTTACAATATAGAACAATATTAATTTAATTTTTGTATTTTTAAATAATGCATCTGATTTTAGTAGATTGACCAACACATGATTCCAGTGCAATTTTGTTCACACTTCTCACTTGTTGATTAGGTCTGTGGACATTAGGTTATGTGAACATTAGATTTTACAGGTTATGTGAACTACTTTAGGTTACCTGCATTCAACGGTTAACCATCAGCGAAATTATTATATATTATTGTTAGCGAAATATGGAGATCCACAAACAGGTGCCAATACACAAGCAATTGAGAGATCATGGTTGGATGCAAAAGTAAACATTCTTAAACACAAAAGAGACGTTCCGAAAGAATTGTTTCGTATATCATAGAAAATTATGAGAAAAGTAGAACCTGATTTGTTTGTTGCTTTTCTCAATGACATTCACATTGTGTACCGTGTGTGCAGACCGGCTAAAAATAACTGGGTGAATCTTTATCTTTATTTTTTGCTATTGAAAATTTTATGTAATATTATCGTAATAATTAAAAAAGTATATTTTTATACTTATCGTATGTATTTGTTCTTTTTTCTTAATATCACATAACCGGTAGAATGTGTGAACATTTACGCACCAAATGTGCTAGTGGACAGTGCTGCCACATCAAGAAATACAAATTTCACTAAACATAACGCGGTAGGCCACGTACTATAGTTGCACCTTTTTTTGTCATCAGTCTCGACTGGTTTGATGCAGTTCTCCAAGCTGTTGTATCTTGCACTAGTTATTTCATATCTACGTACCTGTAACACCCTACATCGTTTGTAATTTGCTTTATATATTCTAACCTTTGCCTCCCTCTACAATTCATTCCTTTAATATTCCTCCATTATTGATACATGAATACCTGGATGTCTTAAGATGTGCCCCACTAGCCTATCCCTTTTTCTGGTAAGATGCGTCCATATACTTGTTTTATCATCCACTCACCTAAGAACCTTTAAATTACTTATTTTGTCCACCCACCTAATCTTTAACATCTCCCTATAACACCACATTTCAAAAACTTCTGATCCTCTTCTTTTCTACAGCCCCTGTCACCCACATTTCACTCCTGTATGATGCTACTCTCTAAACATAATGTTTTAAGACATTTTTCCTGATCTAAGTCAATGTTGGTAGTCAGCCAATAATCTAGTACAATCAAACCCCTTTAATCCGAACTAATCGGGAATAAACCCTGTTCGGATTATGAAATTTTCGAATTAACCAAAACACAGTGCAATCATACAAACAAATTTTCATTAAAAGAATTCAATTCATTTCAGTGTGTCTTGAGTGTTTCACTACTTCGACAGAAGTCATGTTCATGAGGCGGTGGCGGAACATCACATCTTCCAGCAGAATCATTACGCCAAAAAACAATAACTGACTTTACAATTTCTGAGTGAGGTATATACGAGGTATGTCCAGAAAGTATGTTTCGTTTGGTAATAAAAAAAAATTGTGTACAGATACAGAAAAAACATTTATTGCACAAAAATGTACAGTTCTTAAACTACTTTTCCACATAACTGCCGAATTTTTGCAGGCATTTGTCATAGCGTGGTACAAGTTTTTCTATGCCTTCTTTATAGAAGGTTGCCGCCTGTGTCTTCAACCAGTTGGAAACAGTTTCTTTCAGCTCTTTGTCATTATTGAAGTGTCGACCGCCAAGGAAAGACTTGAGATGTAAGAACAGATGAAAATCGCTAGGAGCGAGGTCAGGGCTGTACGGAGGATGATCAAACACGTCCCAGCCAAATCCCTGTGGGAGGTTTTTCGTTGCATTTGCAGTGTGTGGTCGAGCATTGTCGTGAAGAAAAACAACACCTTTTGACAGAAATCCTCGGCGCTTATTCTGTATTGCGCGGCGCAATTTCCCAAGTGTCTCGCAGTAAACATCTGCATTGATTGTTTGACCTCGCTGTAAGAAATCAATCAGTAAGATGCCTTTGCTGTCCCAAAAGACTGTGCACATGATTTTTCGAGGTGTCAACATTTGTTTCGGCTTAACCTTGGCTGGGGATGAAGTGTGCCTCCATTCCATTGATTGCCGCTTACTTTCAGGGGTGTCATAAGAAACCCAAGTTTCATCTCCTGTGACTATCTGTGACAGAAAATCTTCGCTGCCTTCATCATAACGGGTCAAAAAATGAAGTGCACTGCCCATCCGTTTGGTTTTGTGTTGCTCAGTAAGAATTTTTGGTACCCAACGTGAGCAAAGTTTACGAAATTTCAGTTTTTCAGTAACAATTTCATGAATTAGTGATTTTGAGATTTGTGGAAATTCAATAATGAGAGCTCTAATTGTAAACTTACGGTTTTCCCTGATCTTCTCATCAACCGTGTGAACCAGTTCTTCTGTACACAAAAATGGACGCCCACTTCGTTCTTCATCGTGCACTTCACTACGTCCTTCATTGAACTGTCGGACCCATCTCCTCACCATTGAATCACTTATCGCATTTTGTCCGTAAACTTCGCAAATTTGCCGATAAATTTCGATTGGTTTCACTTTTTTAGCATTCAGAAAACGAATCACAGATCTGATTTCACAAGCGGTGGGATTTTTAATCAACACCGACATTGTAAACAAGCACAACAAAGCGTAGGCGGCTGACAGCGATCTCAAAATGACGCAGGTTTCTTCTTCTTGAAACAGAGCGTCTGCTGGGCATGCGCGGAACTGCGATCGCAGTGCTGCAGCGGATATAAATAGAAACGGAACTTACTTTCTGGACATATCTCGTACAATCAGTAATTTAACTTGCCACAGTATTCACAACTTTCAAAATGTAATTTAATTTTCTGTTTATTATGTCCATTACAGTACAATTGTGTAAATATTTTTCTTTAGCTGTACAATTTACACAGTAACTTAATGTATTTCAATTTTATCTCCGAATTTTAAAAAATATTCTTTTTGTGTAAAACATTGTTTATTTTCATCCTCGTGATATTAAAATTAAAGAGTCCAGAACGTGTTCGGATTAACGGGGTTAATGTATAGTAACTCTTATTTTTGACATTGCTACCTTAAGCAATTCCACGTAGAAGTAAAGATACCAATCTTACATGTGTTCTTTATGTCTATGTGAACTTTATGTTCTTCATCATCCTGTGCTCTCCTTGTATTCTGTTTTACTAGAAAACTAAGTAAATAAACGATTGCAGCTATAGTCCAGCCTCTCCTAGTTTGCTCCTAATGTAAACAAATAATGACGTCACTGCTCATGCGCATTGTATAAAAATGTGTACACGCTGATTAAAAAGTAACAACAAAATACTTTAGAAAGTATTTAAATACAAAATACTTTAAAAAGTATTTTTCTAAATGAAATTGTTAGGCCTATATCATATCATGACTGATGTTTTTAGTACTTTAAGTACTTATAATTTAAAACATAGTTAACTTAATAGGAATATGACATCCGTAAAGTTGCAGACTCTAGCGTGCACCCTGTAGTAGATGGCTTTTGTTTGTTGACTGTAGGAGCAAACTAAGAACGGCTCAACTGTAATTGTTCTAGACTCGGTAGAGAGAGCAGCTTCACAAAAAAAGGTTCTGCCTTTTTTTGCGCATCTAACGAAAGCCTTTTAATACACATGTGTACTGTGTGAATTCCAAACCTGAAAACATTATACCATTAAAAAACGCTGTGTGCGTTAGTTCAATGATCAGTGCTCAAGTGTCTTTGTACTTTTAATTAGAAAATTTGTGTTGTACTATCAATACATTATTAATTATTTATTTGAATTGTTTACAACAGGCCAACCCTGTCCCAATTACAAAAACAATATTTCGTTGTTGTTTAAGTAAAAAAAAATATATACAAAAAGAAAAGAAGAATACAAACAAAAATAGTTAAGAATACTAAAGCCCAATTTTCGTAAGGAGAGTCCTGGGCAAAATGTGCGTCTGCATTAGTATAGTCTTGTATGTACTGCAATAGTGCACTGTATGTAATCAACAATAGAACAGCATGCCTACAAAATACAATGGGTGTTGTCAATTTTCAACAACACTGAGTGTACATCTAACTGTAGGTTGGAGGGGTATGCAGTGTCCAAGTTAAGTATGTACATGCATAGCCCAGTGCTTACAGCAATTGGCTTGGCATATAACAGAATTAAACTTACCTAAATTAAAGTTTAGTTTAACGAGTGGGAAACATGCATAAAAGAATATACACAGACATTTTACAAATAATTTTACTAATCATGATAAGGTCCAAAAAAAAACACTTATATAATGTGGAATCGCTTGAGAAATTACAATGTCTTGAAAGACTTAAGAATGGCTGATGTATACGATGCTCGGTTTTGACAAAATGCATCTATTGTCGCAATTCTGTCTATGATATAATTTAATTATCGTGGAGTTGTAACTGGCATATAAGCTGTATAATTAACAGAGGAAGACTTCTGATAAAACATTTTTTTTACAACGGTTTTAAAAATTTTGGATGCGAAAAGGGATTTTTCCAAGCGTATAAGGATCATTTATTTCACCTCACAATAATGGTTTTAAATATATTAGTGAAGCTAATCGACACCTGTTTTCTAGTGTTTGCATTTGGAAGTTATCTATAGTTCGATTCACGAAAGAAAACACCTGTCTTTAAACAGAAATATCTTTTGAATTGCTGTATGTAAAACAATTATGATACATAAAATTAAAGCTTGTTTTATTGTTGGTTACAGGATATACATTAACATTTTCGGAAATTGTTGTTGTTTAGGTGATCAGCCGAAAGGCTGGTTTGAACCTGTAGAGGTTTTACCAAGTAAAACGTGGAGTGAGGTGGTTTACCATTGCCACAACTCACTGAGTGGAAAAGTACGCTTTTATCAGCATGCCAGGCCCTCTGAAAAGCACATATTTTCCACTCTGCAAATGACACCTTCACTTCATTCACCACAGGGTCTGGCAGTATAATAAAATTCATTACTTTCAGAGGAGATAACTCTGATTAGTGTCTTTTACACCTCTACCTCTTCTGTTCTTAAATGATTCAGTCATTTAATTGGCTGACAATGTGATAAGAAACAGAACTATTTATTTTAGCTCTGCAATGAACAGATTGAGTGTAAATATTTCAGAAATTAATAGTGTATTAAATAATGAATTATGCATAAAAAGTATCCTGTTTTTAACCATTTTTCTTTATACCCAACTTAAGGTGCTATTACTTTGTTCACGCGTACTAAAAAATGTGTAGGGCTACAAAGTATTATATATTAATGTAATCCTGTAACCAACAATAAAATGAACTTTAATTTGATTTATCGTTTGTTTTTACGTACAACGGTTTAAAAGATGTTGCTGTTTAAAGACAGGTGTTTTCTTTTGTGAATCGAACTGAAGTAAAGTATTATATGAAATTGCAAAGGAGTAAATACAGTTCTTCATGTAGTATTAATAACAGAGGAATTTGATCTGAAAATTATAGTAAAAAGTAATAATCTAAAAAGGAACAATGAATTAATGATAACAAACATTAATTAAACTATTGAAAATTCTTATATAGCATTAACAATTATCTGTATAATAATAACAAATTTGTTTGACCGGAAATGAGTAATCGAAATTAATTGTAATGAAACATGAAACATAACATACTCAATGTGTGACAATGCACAGTGGAATGTACTAACAACATAATTTTATAAGTTTGTCACGTAGTACTGCCCATAGCAGACAGGTGGAGTGCCAAATTAATTTACACTCAATCTGTTCATTGCAGGGCCAAAATAAATAATTCTGTTTTTTATCACATGGTCAGCCAATTAAATGACTGAATCATTTAATAACAGAAGAGGTAGAGGTGTAAAAGACACTAGTCAAGTGTCATCTCCTCTGAGAGTAATTAATTTCATTATACAGCCAGACCCTGTGGTGAATGAAGTGAAAGTATCATTTGCAGAGTGGAAAGTAAATGTTTTTCAGAGAGCCCGGCATGATGATAAGAATACTTTTCCACTCGGTGAGTAAGGCAATCTTAAACCACCTCACTCCTCGTTTTACTTAGTAAAACCTCTTGAGGTTCAAACCAGCCTTTCAACTGATGACCTAAACAACAACACGTAGTACAATATCTGATTTCACCCAATCTCGACATTCTACAACATTACTTCTGGTATCTTTGATTGCTACATTTTTAAAAATTCTGATTCTTAAATATTAGAACAAAGCATGTTCTAAGATATTTGTGAGTTTTACCTCAGCCATTGCAGTGTATGGATATTTGGAAAATAAGAATCTATCCTATTCGCTATTACCATATCATCTCTTTGGTCAAGCACTTTCAGGATTTGCGGCACTCCACCTGCCCATAACGGGCAGGTGGATTGTTAAATTAATTGCGCTCATCTGTTGGTTCCAGGGCTACAAAAATAGTTGTGTTTCTTATCACATAATCAACCAATTACATCACTGAACTATTTAAGAACGTAAGAGGTACAGGTGTAGAAGATACTAGTCAGAGTTATCTCCTCTGAGAGTTATGAATTTCACTGTACAGCCAGTCCCTGTGTTGAATGAAGTAAAAGTGTGTAAACCAGCCTTTCGGCTGTTGACCTAAACAACAATCAGACTTTGCAACAAAGTAGTAATGGTTTTACAACAAATTACCCATCAACTACAATTTGTTAATTCACAATTAAGCTAATAGAAATGTTCCAGATGTGAGAACACTGAAATAATCACTTGAGAAGGGATCTTCTAGAAATTTAACCACGTTTCAAACATTCATGGCCGATCTCTTCACGTAATCATGTTATTGTTGATTAGGTCCATGAGCCGAAAGGCTGGTTGAACCTCTAGGGGCTTTACTTAGTAAAACAAGGAGTGAGGTGGTTTACTAACCTCAGTGAGTGGAAAAGTATGCTCATCAGCATGCCCGGCCCTTCGAAAAGCATCCACTCCCCCCCCCCTACAAATGACACCTTCGCTTCATTCACCAAAGGGTCTGGATGTATAATGAAATTCATTACTTTCAGAGATAACTGTGACTAGTATCTTTAACACCTCTACCTCTTCCATTTTTAAATGCTTCAGTCATAATTGGGTGACCATGTGATAAGAAACAGAACTGTTTTTTTTTTTGTAGCACTGTAACTAGCAGATCAAGTGCAAATAATTTACACTCCATCAAAAAGAAACACTAAAAACAAATTGCCAATATCATTCACATATAATTTAAAACACTAAGTTAAATTCTATCGCTTATAAATTCCTGGACTGTTAATTTGACTTTTCAGCCAGGTTATATTTCAACTCTCTTATATAAATCTTTTTGGAAGGTGTGACATCAGTTTTGATCCATTATATGATGTTTTTTTCATAGAGAGACAAGCTATGAAACTCTGTAAAATTAGAATTGTGTCTTCTTGTGAGATTGGCCTGCTGATTTTCCATCAAATTGTCACATTTTACTGACTTTGCTCACAGTACAGATGCCATAATAAATAAGTAAGGTGCAGTGAGAATTTTATTTTGTTAAAATTAGTCTCTCCAAGACTTTTCCTGATCTATCCTATAATTATATGAACCTCACTACTTGTTTCTGCATTAGAAAGATCTCGTCAAGCTTACTTGTATATGACCCTCAAAATATTATGGAATTCGGAATGTGTGCATAAAAGAAACGGTAATATGCATTAAATGCTAGTTTCCATGAATTTAATTTGTTGTTGTTTAGGTCATCAACTGAAGGGTTGGTTTGAACTTTGAACATGTAGAGGCTTTACTAAGTTTAATTTAGTGATCGTACTTAAAATGAAAATTCCTTTTGCCAATCTAAGTACACATGTATATAAAACGATATGTATTATTTTAATAACACATTGCCAATTATACTGTAAGTTTACTTATAATTGTATCATCTTAATATATTGCTACAGTTTTCTTAGGATTTGCTAAGTAATTTTGGGTGTTAATTAATTTTTTCTTGAATTATATATTTTTTTAGAAGAAAATCATGTACACATTAAAATTTCTCTTTAATATCAAGTAATTTTACAATATTTTTTTTTAATGAATGCAAATTAGCACAACATTTTAAAAATTTTATGATCAGTTATAGATACTGAAGTCATGAGATTTGCCTTTTGTGTATGGATTGGCTGTGAAAATGTGAGTGTTGCCAACCTCAACAGTGAGACATTAAAGAGTCATGGAAAGAGTAAAGAAAGACATTAAAGTGAGTCATGGAAAGAGTAAACATCACAGTAGTTAGCCACTCGCTCATGGCTTTTGTTAAGAAGCAGGGAAAGGCATTTTTGTTTAGCTTCAACTTCACAGCATTTTATTACACTGCATATTAGAATTCGTTCAGCACTGTGAATAATCCGACCACGTTTTCGAGAAACTAATATTTCTGTTTACAGTAACAAACAATTATATTTGCACAGTTAACCTACAAAAGGTTCTGTGATACACTGTATATGCTCTGGGTATAGTATAAGTTGTTGTGTTTGTTGTACTGAAATTGTCCCCCTTTACCCCTCGTTGCAAACAAGGGCAAACTCATGACTCAAGTAAGTTAACTGTAATACATTGGTGTATTTTCTCCCTGGAAATTGTTCAAACAATTTAGTGCTGTGTGAATAGCCACATTATAATCGTTTCTGTTACTTGTTTTATGATAGTGGACATTGAAATTTTGCATAAAAGTATTTTGCCTAAGCACACATTAATACCTGAAAAACGTAGAGTGAGGGAACTGTAACCAATTTAAGGGGAGCAGACTGATTTTAATAAAAAAATATTGATTTTTCAATTTTACCATAATTGATAGATCGTTTTCCCCTATTCCAATTGATATAACACGACACTGGTTGCTTTTTCTGCTAAAAAAAAATATGTTTTTACATTGGTGGGGTACGTACGTAATGTTTATTTCGATAATTTTTCATGTTTTTCATTCTTGTAAATTGAGATTAATATAATATCACAATACTGCTTTAACATTTTGAAGATTGCGTTCACATAAAGGCAATAATTTCTAGAACGCATAGGAATTAGCTGTAACGTGATATAAATATTGGTTTCTTTGGAAGTTAATTCCAATTGGCAATAGGTGTTTTTGTTGCGGTATTATGCTTTTACTACGAGTATATCCGCATATTCCGCATATTGTATTTTTTTGACTTTAGGTACACTTCTTTCAGGAACCATCTCACATAGGAGTGTGAAATTTCGCACACTACATTTTAGTACTAAGGTGTGTATTTACTCCAGAGGTATTTCAAAAATTTTGGAGTTTTTATTTTTTGGGTGTTTTTTTATTAAAAAATGTAGGCTATATTTGAACCTTTTTCTGAGAAAAAAAATCATTTTTAGATTGGATAAAGATAAATGAAAAAGCTCTGGTACAAATTTGTTAAAATGTATTGTAGATAGGTGTGTCAAAGCTCAGCTGTGTAGCTGTAACGGTTCCTACAAAAAATCTACCTAAGTTAGTATTGCAGGTATAGGGATAATGAAAATGGTCTGCCCCCCCCCCCCTTAAGCTCCTTAAGTAGTGGCATACATGAGGTGAGCTGGTTAACTCCTACCAGTTGTTGGATACATTAATTTCCCACCTAGTGTATAAATTTAAGAGCAAAGATATATGTTAAATAAAAATAGTATAAAGTTTCTTTCCATATAGGGCCAGTTTTAGACCATGTGAGGTGACTTCCGTCTTATTCACTGTAGCCGTCTTTTCTTTATTCTGTCCACCCAGTTTTCAAGTGTTGGTCTTCATGGAAGCCCCTTAAACTCAGAAATTTGGTTCGATTCATTGTTTTTTTCTCGGGTTATTCGGTTTTTTCTCAATATCGTTTCTGACTTCTTTTAACCATTAATCTGAAACCTTACATCTATTGTTAGGTGTCTTAAAAATTTGCTACATCAACCGTTTGTCATCCATTCTATCCTGGTGTCTGTAAGGTTGTAGTTTTCTTTTTCTAATTGTTTCCATTAGTCGTTCACTTACCTTGTACAGTTCTTCTCGTCGTGTAATCTATATTGTCCATCTACTATCTTGTGGAGAATATTTTCTCTACTTTCTCTGCTTCTCTTAGACGAGCCCTCACGTTCATTCTAAGGTACTCGGTCATCTACACACACAAGTTTTATCACAGTAGCCTATTATAATTTGTGTATAATGTGTGTAAGTGCAACGGCCATCTTTCCTCATCTGGTATTATTCGCTCCTTTTCGTTTGTCTTTGGTTGTACTATCTCCCCGAGGTACTTGAAGCTATCAACTTTCCCTGTTTTTCCATATTGTGTGTTCAAGTGATGTGGGGCTATTTTGATGTTCGTTATGTATTTAGTTTTCTCAAAGAAAATTGTCGCCACCGGCTTGTAGTAGCGCAGCCGTAGAACTCATAGGACCGGCCGGGCATCCGGCAGCGTAGTTCAAAAATGAAACATCGAAGGGGAGGTCGTCTTTACCGCTGCCTAAAAGATTAGGAGCAGCCGCCGACGCAGCGAACACCTTTTACCGCTGCCTCCGAAGGGGAGCAGTCGCCGGTGAAGCGAGGGGTAGGGAATGGAGGTGCAGATGACGAAATGAACTAACTCAATGTTGAGATATCAAGTCCCCGTATCGATCCTCGCTCACAGAGAACTCAATACTGACACCTTCTCGACTATTACATCGCCAGTGCGTAGACACTATATATATGTTGCCACTTGGTACATGCGCTGTGAGAGGTGTGACTGCTGGCGCTATCTATCGGCAGCAGCTACCCCATCACAGCACCAACAGTGGGCAAAATATGAACTACGGACCGGCGATAAAGTAGTACAGTATCAAAATCTGTAGTCCTGGTTTCTCATCTTGTACTTTTGACACGTTGATTTGTTCTATTACTGTTACCATGTTACTAGAAATGATTGCTAGGTCTTCTGCAAATATAAGACAGTTTATCTTTAAACCGTTCTTAGATCCTCCAATGGTTTAACAATCTTTTATTGACAAGTTCCATTTCCCATTCCTGAATTACTTTGTTTAGTACACAGTTAAAAAGGACAGGTGATCGTCCATATCGTTATTAATGTATAGATTGTTTCTGTTATATTTGTCAGTTTGTTACCAGTTGCTTTCATGTTACTGCAAATTGTTTAATCAACTGAGCTGTGGAAACGTTCTTTCCAATAATTGCTGTACAATCTCTTAAGGTAATTTTTGTATGTCTTTTTTGTCGTGATGGAATTTTTAATTTAACTATTAATTCATTAGTATTTCCTAGTAACTTTTACTTTCTCTTGCCCCATATGAATATATAGTGAGGGAAAGTATTGTTTTCGTATCGAGTTTTTACCGGAAATGCACGTTTTTACCAAATAAATAATGTATTTACCAATTGATCTGTGTGCGTGTGAACAAAATATTTCGTTAATGATTATTGTACTAAGTTGAAACTTAATTTAAGTTAGGTACCATTAGGGAATTCGACACGAACATTTTCAACAAAAATCGGTCGACTGAAGTAGTATTAATTTATTCATACAATTTTTCAATTTTTTTACGTTTGGCTCTTACGATATTTTTTAGAATTAGCTCATGTATTACATTTCTTTGTGCTCTACAAGGTAGAGTAAGCGCTATGTCTGCCGAATTGTTGGGGAGGCTGTGCTCTCGAGGTAAAAATGATTTTTTAAGATTATGAACTTTATGTGCATTTAGGGCAAACGTGTAGCTATATACTATTAAAGTTGAAAAACATTTAAAAATTATTACTTTTGTTTCAAGCATTTGTTTTTCTACACCGCTTAGTTTAGCGTTAGTTAGTTATATTCTGTATTTTGCTTTTCGAATTCGGCGAAAATGGGGTTTTTAAAGAACAGCAGCTTTTTAGTATGCATCTAAGGTCAAAAGTATTGATAACTAAAGTTATTAAAAATTAATTAATCTTAACTCTTTATTTCAAGAATTTTTTGTACAGAGTTTCAATTAGTGACTTCCGTATTTTTAAATCGAACAGAGGTTGTTTTTCATTTAGCGTCATTCACTCATGATTAAACACAGGTTATATTTTTCATCATTTAGGCTACACTGGCAAGAGGAAGTCGTGTAAGTGTTTCAAATCAGATTTTTGAAAATATTTCGGCAGTTGGATAAAGCAACGCGAATAACAAGGGATTATGTGCTTTCAATATCTGAACATAAAAAAGGGTGTAGAACTATCTGTTAAGTATCTCATTGAGGCACTTAAATTAAGTACTCCTTTTTAAGTACATACTTTATTATAGCAAGATGTGTGAGATATAGTATCGGCTTTACATTGTTACACTGCTTCAAATAAATTGACAATGTAGGTAGGATATTACTGTGAGTTTGTCATTCATTAAATCTCTCTCTAGTTTTATTTCTTTCCTTGCCCTCTATACAATTATATATATATATATATATATATATATATATTTAATTCCTATTATGTGTACGTTGCAATCTGTTCAATTCTGAACAATAAGCAACCCTATGACCGAATGAGATGAGGATGACATGTATGACGTGTAAATGAGGTGTTGTCTTGTACAGACTCAGGCCGACCATTCCTGAGAGAGTATGATTAATTGAACCCCAACCATCAAAGTACACCGGTAACTACTGTCTAGCATTCAAATCCGTATAAAAGTGACTACCTTTACTAGGATTTGAACCAGGAACCTTAGTCTCCGAAAATCAGCTGTTAAACAGCTGATTTTGGCGACGACTTACCCTCTTACCTCTCTAGGCCAACCCGGTGGGTTATTATATATTGGCAAGGAAAGTATTGTTTTTATATCGACTTTTCGAAATCGAGTTTTCATGGGACCCAACATGAATATTTTCTTGAAAATCGGTTAACCGGAAGTAATCGTTTATTATTGTGTTTTTCTCAGAAACGGCACCTACGGTTTTTTAATAAATCGCTTTATTTACTTTTACTTTTTTTTTAGGAAAATTCACAACTGTACATAAAAACAACGAGTGAATGAGATGATTATGAAATGAGATAAAATGTGCTTTAAGCTTAGAGGAGATCTCCACTCAACAGTGGGACCCAGCTGGAAATTTTCTGTGAACGGATTACATAATTGTGTGTGTGTGTGTACTGTCAGAAATTTACTTATTGCAAAATGATGTCCCTACTCCATCGTCTGCGGGGATTTCCGGGAAGCTATGGTAGGTACAGGTTGCGTACAAGTTCTTTTCTATGATGAGATAATTTTTTACGGAATCTTGTGTAAATTCTTCGTTTACTAAATGTTTTATTCTGTATGAGACTCGATAAGCGACGTGTCTGCTGAAATTCTTCGGGAGGCTGTGCTCTCGTAGAATTTTTTTTAAAGATTCCGGCAAATAATAATAATAAAAGTTGTAGAACATATATAAAAAGCTACAACTTTTATTTAATTTTTTTCGACAACGTTTAGTTCAGCGGAAATTAGTGATTTTGTTTTGTTTTTCATTAAAATCATTAAAAATGGGACTTTTAAGATTGCGGCCTTAGTAGCCTATGCATTTTACGACAAAAGTGTATAATATAATCAAAGATATAGGAAATTAAAAAAGCGACGACTTTTATTTTTAACATGTTTCTCTACAGAGCTTAATTTGGAGGAAATACGAGTAACTGATTTATGCCGTATTTTTATGTCGAGCAAATGTCGATTTTCATTTTGCGTCATGCACCCATGTTTACAATTGGTTATGTTTTTCGTTTTAAATTGTTTACTCATAATTAAACGTAGGTTACATTGTTTATTATCTACTTAGGCAAGAGAAAGTCGTTTGAGTGTTTCACACCAGATTTTTTCATTTATTTTATCAGTTTTTTTGTGTAATTGAAGTATAGGCCTATAATACTGTTAAAACGTCAATCGGAAGCTCTTACTTTATGAGAAATTGTAATTTGTGTATCGCAAAGCTGGGTTTTGCAACCAAAAACTATTTAGAAAGGTATTCTTCTACACTGGAAAACGTTTCATCAATCAAGTATGTTTGTTTTAAACAAAATTAAATTATCACAACTTTTTTAAGCTTGTGACAATTTATGATGTATTTTCTGCATGCATAAGTAGGGTTTTGTTTAAACAATTTAGTGTTGTGATTAGCATGATACTAATCAATTCGGTTTCTTATATAGTGGTTGTGGATTATGTTACACGATAGGTGAAACGGGATTTTGTCGATATTATTTTTTATTCCTAGCGGGTTTGAAGAGCTAGTTTCACGTGAGAAAATTAGATGGTTTAAAAATTATTAACGCTAATATGAATGGTAAAATAAAGCGGAAGGAAAAGAATCGGTTTAATGTGGGTTTGTCAACTGGTGAAGCCCCTTCATAAAAAATTAAAAGTTTAAAAATAAAGCGTAAAAATTCTTAAATAAAGCTCAAAAAGCTTAAATGAAGCTTAGCCCTCGTAAAACTTATTCATCTTCTTCTTCCAACCAAGAATTAGGCTGCAGCCTGATCCGAAATCACATCGTCCTTCTAATGGTAAACACGCGAATGTGCAAATTTTTCGAATATGAGTTTGTTAGTGCATGCTGATGTATACAACCCAACGCATGTTGTAGTAAACTCGCGAATATGTATCTTGTTCGGTTAGGAAGATACAGCCGCCTTTATAAAGTTACGAAAATACACGAAGTGTGTTAAAGAAGAAAGTATTGAATTTGGTTTTAGCTCTCCTGTAAAATTGAGAATTTGCACATTCGTGAGTTTACCGTTGGATGGACGACATACTATATCATCTATTTCCATCTTCTCCTACGTGTGCCTACATCCCTTTTACCTTCTGGAGCATACTAGTGCGCCCAATTAGGCATCCTTTGATCTACTATCCTTGCCATGTGCTGTCTCCAACTTTGGCGATAATCCCTTATCTATTCGTTGAAGTTGTAAATACCCAATTCTGACCTTAATTGTTGATTTCTTATTCTGTCCAAGCGTGTACACCCTTTCGCAGAAATCTCTGCCGTCTGGATTCTCCGCTTTTGGGTTTTTGTAGTTGTTATGCCTCAATTCCATACAGAATAAATGAAGCTGCCATAACTTTATAGAACTTAAGTTTTGTGTCCTTTCTCGCTCTATTACCCAAAGTTCTGCTTATAGTCCCGCATATCCTCTGGAATCGGCTCAGTTTCTGCTCTATATCCAAATCAGAATCAAATCCTACATCATACCCTAAATAAGAAAATGAGATACTCTCTCCATACCTGTATTATCCAGAACTATTTTTGAACGAACGGGATAAAAGCCATTGTTTTGGGGTATTTATTTTAGCTTATTTAATTATTTTAAATTTTGGGCGTTTAAAATCTGCGGGAATTTTTGTACGGACTACCGTCTGCCGTCCCGTTTACAGATTTCCTCGAGTACAATTACGCATTTAAAGTACTGTAAATAACTGTGAAATGCTTGGATAGGTGTTGTTTAAGTAGAGGAAAGTATGGCTGAAAATAAAGCAGTATGTGGTTTCTATTTCGTGTATTTCTGTGAAAGAAAGGAATTAATGACATCGTTATGAGGAAGTGATTTGCCTTCGTAATACAGTTGTAGGCCTGTATCTATAAATTTGATATCATGGTTCACCTTATCGCACAATTCAGTTCTCCTATAATGTTATCTATCTTTTTATTTTCTCTTTTAATATATAATTTAATTTTGGCTTTTTGGTAGCTTTTTTTATGTCAATTTTAACCTATATGGCACTAAAGAAGTAGGCCTAAATATTTGGGTCAAATTTTCGGAACTTTTGGTTTTGTTTTTAGTAATCATTTATATTTTCTGTTATGTTTTACGTTAATTGTTAATATGTTCTAAGCTAGTTTCAGGGCTACAAAAATTGTTGTTTTTTTTATCATATGGTCAGCCAATTAAATAACTTAAGTATTTAAGAACAGAAGAGGTAGAGGTGCAAAAGACACTTGTCAGAGTTATTTCCTCTGAGAGTAATGAACTTTATCATTATACTGCCAAAACATGTGGTGAATGAAGTGAAAGTATCATTTGCAGTGTGGAAAGTAGATGCGTTTCAGAAGGGCTGGTTTGTTGATAAGCATATTTTTCCACTCATTGAGAAAGGCATAGGATAAACCACCTCACTTATCGATTTCGTAAACCGTCTAAAGGTTTAAACCAGTCTTTCGGCTGATGACCTAAACGACAATGACAATATTTTCTGGTTTCACAGAAGTAGAAATCATGTTCAGTTTGAGCTGGATTCTTGTTTTTTTTTTTTGCCTTTTAGGAAGTATAGTTAAGGAAAGTTGTGTTTTCATTTCGGATTTTCACCGTAAATACACGTTTTTAGATCCTTTAAGCCAGCGGTTCTCAAATTTTTTATTTCGAGCTCACCTATAAGGTTTAACGGTTAAGTCACGGCCCCTGTTAATGCCCCTTTATATTTTATGTAAGAGTGCAGTGCATATTTTAAAAAGCACTTTTATTGGTAATTCTTATTTAAGTTACGTACTTGTTTAAAGCCTGTTCCTATTGGGCAGTGGGTTCAATGTTGGAATAATTAAAAACATAATTACAAATAGATCCAGGAGATGTATATTTAATAAGTACATATTCCTAAATATAATTCAAAACAAAAATTAAGCCTTCGAATGTGATGGATGAGCGTTTTTCTCGGCACAAAGCTTGCTGCTGAAATGTGGCTGTTAGCTAATAACCGAGATGCCACTTTGTTGATGCCACTTTAAATAAACTTAAACCACCGGGTTGGTCTAGAGGTAACGTCGTCGCCGCGAGTCAGCTGTTCAACACGCGTATTTATCTGTACCCCTCTCGGCCAGCTGCGCCCATTCCGGAGGAATTTAAGCAGCCTAGTGGCTCCGAAACGCTACCTAGGAACCCACAACCCATGAGAGGCCAACCCAAATGAGTGGGTGCGGTCACGTCCGCAGGGCGCCCCACTCCCCTCAGTACTCGTGTAAACGTTGGACGAGTAACCGTCGAGCTCGTTACGCAGCTAATGCTTTGCACGTGGGTCTACCACACATGGATATTCTGCGCACAACCGTGTACTAGGAATAGCACACAGGTGCTACAGCCAGCTCCCGTTACCTCAAAAGCAGGCAAGGATTGGGTAGCTAAACTGCAGTTCTATGGGCACGCTCTGTGTGGTCTGGGGTGTGCTCCCTCAGCTGTTCAACAGCTGTTTTTCGTAGAGGAAGGTTTCTGGTTCAAATCCTAGTAAAGGTAGTTACTTTTATACGGATTTAAATACTAGACAGTGGTCACCGGTGTACTTTGATGGTTGGTGTTAATTAACCGTACTCTCTCAGGAATGGTCGACCTGGATCTGTACAAGACTAAATCTCATCACGTCATACATGTTATCCTCATCTGAGTGGGTAATGGGGTTGCTTATTGTTCTAAATTGAACTGATTCCAGTGTACACAAATTAGGAATAACAAAAAAAATAACCTAAAAAAAATTAACCTCCGTAGCGTAGTGGTAGCGTGTGCTAGTCTACAACTCGGAAGTCCTAGGTTCGATTCCCGGCTAGGGTCTGGAAATTTTAACACGTTTTAAAATACAAAATCCACCGTTACAGTACCAAAACCCACCGTAGTCGCTAATGACCAAGCTGTTGATGCGGCTTTAAGTAAATAAAAAAAAACAATAGCAAAACTGTTTTAACAAAATATAGAAATGAGTATTTCGCATAAAAACAAACAGCTACCCAGATTTAATAACACCTCTGTAATTTATAACACGATTAAAGTTGTTCATCCATTGTAATGTTGAAAATTTATTGAAAAATCTTTGCGATTGCAATTCTTAATCTGGTTAACTCTAAATCTATGGATTAACAAAACTTGTTTAACGGTTACTGGTTACGGATTCTTGACAGAAACTTTAGAATATCAGCCCGTGGTTTTGTATAAGCCAAAAGTAAACGGTAAACAGCGAAACGTAGCTGTGGTACTCTGGATTCAACGGAATTTCCTTTCTGGCCTTTAAATTCAAACAATTGCCTCTTGCTTCCGGAATCCACCTACTATCATAGGTCTACTTCAAACGCCTTAACTATCCGTCTGTTGTTCATGTTGCTGTTGGTTTAACTCGCTAATTTGTTTTAAATTAATTACTAAAGGTATTCCCTATCTACTGTATTTTAAAAAGAATTAAAAATTCCGAATTTCACGTTTGTCTTCGTTTTTTTACTTTGTCTTTCCCTATATAAATATGTAGAAAAGGGAATCGTTTTCATGTCTATTTTTAGAAATAGTTTTTCACCGAATGTACAAGTTTTCAGGCCCCCTGAACCCAAATAAATATGTTTTTAGCGATTGGTGTGTGTGTGTGTGTGTGTGTGAACAAAATGTCTCAAGAATGGAACATCGTATGTATTTTAAGAGGACCCGACAAGAATATTTTCATTTAATCCGTCAACCGGAAGTAGTAATAATTTATCGTGTGATTTTTTTGCGGTTTTTTTTTTAAAAAGGCTCTTACGATTTTTTAAAAAAATCACGTCATTTACTACATTTTTTATGTTCTACAAGGTAGGATAAGCGTTTTTTCAAGATTGCGGCTTTATTAAATATTTTATAGCAAATGTGTGTAAATAATTAAAGTTGTAGAACATTAAAAAATCTACAACTTTTATTTCAAACTTTTTTTCTACAACGCCTAGTTTAGCGTTAATATTAGTGATTTTCTGTATTTTGTTCATCAAAATCAGTGTATAAGTTAGATTTTTTAATACTGCGGCGTTAGTGTGCTTTTAGCGAAAAAATGTATAGTCTAATCAAAGTTGTAGGAAATAAAATATACAATTTATTTCAAGGAATTTTTTAATTACAGAGCGTAGGTTAGCGTAAATTTGTGATTTTCCGTAATTTTAAGTCGATAGTTAGTAGTAGTAACTACTACTAGTAGTAGTTACTACTACTACTAGGCCAGGTAGTTTTTAAGTTGGTAGTTGAGATTGATTTTCATTTAGCGTCATTCACTCATGATTAAATTCAGGTTATGGTTTTCATTTTACATTTGCAAGAGAAAGTCGTGTGAGTTTCAGACAGCTTTTTTTTTACTTATGCGAACTTTTTTTCTACGGAGTGAGAGAGTCCGGTGAGTGAACCGAAATTTTTATGGGCTTTTTTACATTGCATAACCTCTAAAGCCAAAAGGTACACCTACGGGATTTTTAAAGTTTTGCGTCTGTGGTTATGAATTGTAAAGCAACTTGGGCTTTATCGTTTGGAGTGGTTAGTGTTGTTAAGGTGATCAGCCGAACGGCTGGTTTGAACCTCCAGAGGCTTTACTATAGTAAAACGAGGAGTTAGTTGGTTTACAAATGGCTTCCTCACTGACTGGAAAAGTATGCTTATCGGTATTCTAGGCCCTATGAAATGCATCTACTTTCCACCCTGCATTTGACACCTTCATTTCATTCACCACAGGGTCTGGTCATACAGAAATTTATGTTGTTTAGGTCATCGGCCGATAGGCTGGTTTGAACCTGTAGAGGTTTTACTAAGTAAAATGAGGAGTGAGGTGGTTTACCATTGCCTTCCTCACTGAGTGGAAAAGTACACTTATCAGCATGCCGGGCCCTCTGAAAAGCACATATTTTCCGCTCTGTAAATGACACCTTCACTTCATTCACCACGGGGTCTGACTGTATCATGAAATTCATTACTTTCAGAGGAGATAACTCCGATTAGTGTCTTTTACACCTCTACCTCTTCTGTTCTTAAATGATTCAGTCATTTAATTGGCTGAACATGTGAAAAGAAACAGAACTATTTATTTTAGCCCTGCAACGAACAGATTGAGTGTAAATAATTTGACACTCCACCTGTCTGTTATGGGCAGACAGAAATTTATAATGAAATTAATTACTTTCAAAGGAGATATCTGTGACTAGTGTTTATACACCTCTACCTCTCCCGATCGTAAATACTGTAGTAGGCTATATTAGTTAGTATATTTCAGTATTATATTTGGCTGACCGTCTCATAAAAAACAACTATTTTTCGTAGCCCTGGAGCAGACGGGGTGGAAAATATAATTTAACACTTGGGCTGATTATATCAAGGAAAGATAAGTCAGTCAACGTGAGATTTTTATTAAAATTTACGAAGCGAGAGGTATTAAGATGCTAGTGGAAAACTGAAGAAGTTTAAATGACTTGCCTCAGGGTACATATTGATACTAAATTGTAATAAAGAAATTTTCCACCTGAGTTACGGTAAATACTTAACGATGATATGACAGATTTATTTGATTTTGTTATTATTGTTAGATACGAAGGAAGGGTGATATTTTCGGGTGGTTGGTTGGGTTTAGTGGGGTGGGAAGAGAATTGCCGGTGTTTTAAGTAGTTACTCGTTTCATATTTTATTATATACTGCGTTATGTAATAAGGTGTAACCGAATGACTAGGTGTGTGTGCGCGTATGTGAGTGTACTGTATACATTCAGTAGTAAGTACAGTTTGTCGGTGTACTGGGTGCCGGAAAAGTAACTACATTTTTACTTTCTCTTGCCTATATAAATATATAGGAAGGAAAGTATTGTTTTCATGTCGATTTTAAAAATCGAGTTTCACCGGATCTACACGTTTTCAGATCCCCTGAACCCAAAAACATGTTTTTAGCGCGAGTGGCGTGTGTGTGTATACAGAATATCTCAAGAACGGAACATCGTACGAACTTGAAACTTGAAACTTAAGTTAGATACTACTACCGGACCCGCACGAACATTTTCATCAAAATCGGTCAACCGGAAGTAGTAGTTTATTCGTGTCATTTTTCACTATTTTGCAATTTTTTCAAAAAAAGGCTCTTATGATTTTTTTAAAAATTGCCTCATTTACTACATTTTCTATGCTGTACAAGATGGAGTAGGCGCCATGTCTGCTGAAATTTTTGGGGAGGCTGTTTTTGCGTAAAAAAATTGTTTTTTTTTAAGATTGCGGCTTTAAAATGCATTTTAGCGCTAAAATGTATATAATAAAAGTAGTAGAGAATTAAAAATCCTACAACTTTCATTTCAAACAATTTTTTGAATACGTGTAAAAATGAATTTTTTTAAAGATTTCAGCCTTAGTATGTATTTTACGACAAAAGTGTAAAGCCTAATCAAATTTATAGGAAATTAAACGATCTACAATTTTATTTAGAGCATTTTTCTCTACAGAGCGTAGTTTAGATTGAAACAGTGATTTCCCGTATTTTTTAGCCAAACTGAGGTTGATTTTCACTTTACGTCTTTCACTCATGATTAAAATAAGATAATGTTTTTTGAGGCTAGTTTTTTTGTTTATTTTCAATGTTTTATTTCTAATGTTCGGTTATATTGTTCATTATTTGCATTGGCAAGAGAAAGTCGTGTGCGTGTTTCACACTAGATTTTTGTTAATGTAATTTCGTTCTTAGCATATTTATGTGACTCACCTAGAGTTATGTAAGGTCTAGAGGTGAAGTCGCCGCCGCGAGCTGGGCTGTTTAACAGCTGCTTTTCGGAAACGAAGGTTTTTGGTTCAAATCCTGGTAAAGTTAGTTACTTTTTTTTAAAAAATCGCCTCTATTACTAAGTCATGTGTTCAACAAGGCCTGTCTACTGAAATTCTTGACGATCTGCTGTCGTGGTAATTTTTTTTAAATATTGCGGTCATAATATACATTTTAGAGCAAATGTGTGTATAATTAAAGTTGTAGGAAATTAATAGCCGTACAACTGTTATTTCAAGCGTTTTTTCAACAACGCTTTGTTTAGTGTCAGTCAAGTGATTTTCTTTGTTTTGCTCACCAAAATCGGTAAAAACGTGAGATTGTTTTTAATATTGCGGCCTTAGGAGGAATTTTACGAAATAATATTTATAATAATCAAATGCATAGGAAATTTTAAAAAACCTACATCTTTTATTTCAAGAATTTATTTTTCAACACAGCTTAGGTTAGCGTGAATTAGTGATTTTCCGTTCTATTTATAAGTCGATAAGAGGTTGATTTTCAATTTTCCTTCTTCATCATGATAAAAATAAGGTTATGTTTTTCATTAATTGTATTCGCAAGAGGACGTTGTGTGAATGTTTCACATTAGATTTATTTATTTTTTTAGTTTTGTACGAGGGCAGTCCAAAAAGTCTGTCACGTTTAGCGTTGTAGCCGCTAGGGGCGGAGCTATCGCGGCCATTTTGGTGCCGCGGCGTTTCTCCGTTCAGTGGATATCCAGCCGTGCTAGCTAGAGGTCTGTGTCGCTCTTCGTTGTTTTGCAACAACAATTTAAAATGTGTCCCGCAATTCAAAATCCCGCCAGTTGTGAAGTACGGTCGGTAATTCTTCTTATCGATTTCTTGGAACGTGGCACAACAATTACCTTTGCGAGGTATTGTGAAAAACTTAAAAAGTTAAGAAGAGCGATCCAAAACAAGCGCAGAGGAAAGTTGACTGGAAAAATTCTCTTTTTGCATGACAACGCCCGACCACACACGGCAAATCGAACACGAGAAGTCCTGGATGCTTTCAAATAGGAGATTTTCTCACATCCGCCATACAGTCCGGACCTTGCGCCCAGCGATTATCACTTGTTCCCGACAATGAAGACATGGCTTGCGACACAGCGCTTTGACGACGACGCGGAGCTGCAGGAGGGTGTGACTAACTGGTTAAAATCACAGGCGGTAGACTTTTATGACGCCGGCATTTCAAAATTAGTTCATCGCTATGATAAGTGTCTTAATTTGTTTGGTGGTTATGTAGAAAAGTAGCATTTTAGTTGCACTTTCAAATGTATATAATAAAATTTTTTTCTTGTACTTATTTTTTTTATATCAAAACGTGACAGACTATCTGGACTGCCCTCGTATAATGTGTGATTTATTTTAAATCACCCTGTATATATAAAGTAAGAGTATTGCTTTTACTGTTATTGTCAGGATAGAATAACTAGATGCGACATCCTTGGCTGTGTACGTACGTTACATACGTAGGCTATACCTGCGACGTTATAATGTCGTGTCACGGTGACAACGTGAAAAGCTGAACATCAACTCGAAATTCACCCTCACCATCTCCTCCCTCATTCTTGTTTCCATCTTACACCGTCTATCTAACTTTCCTCTTTTACTCCCACCCCCGCCACATAATCTTTCTTCTTTCCGACCCAACTTTCCTCCCATAAAGTCATTCAATTTATGTTTTAATCATTCAAAAACCATCCCTCGTATATCTCTATCTACCCCTTAAACTCTTTAAACTACCCTCTTCATCTTAAAGTTAAACGGGTTACATCCATATATATTATGCCCGTAACAGGCAAGTGGAGTGTTCAATTATTTGCACTCGATCTGCTAGTTCCAGGGATACAAAATATAGTTCTGTTTCTTATCACATGGTCAGACAATTATATGATTGAAACGTTTATAAGAACAGAAGAGGTAGAGGTGTTAAAGTCGCTAGTCACAGTTATATCCACTGAGAGAAATGAATTTCATTATACAGCCAGACCCTGTGGTGATTGAAGTGAAGGTGTCATTTGCAGGGTGGAAAGTGGGTGCTTTTCGGAAGCCCTGACATACTTATAAGCGCACCTCTCCTTTCAGTGACGAAGGCAATTGTAAACCACTTCACTCCTCTTTTTACTCAGTAAAGCCTCTAGAGCTTCGGCTCATGGTCTTAAGAGTTATAGAAAATTAAAAAATCTGGTGTGAAACACTCACACAACTTTCTCTTGCCAATGCAAATGATTAATAATAAACCTAACATTATTAATAAAATATTAGAAATAAACAAAAACTAACCTCAAAAACATAACCTTATTTTAATCATGAGTGAATGACGCAAAATGACAATCGAACTCAGTTTGGCTTAAAAATACGGAAAATCTCGCTTTCACGCTAAACTAGGCTCTGTAGAGAAAAATGCTCTAAACAAAAGTTGTAGATCTTTTAATTTTCTATAACTTTTATTATATACACTTTTGTCGTAAAATGCATACTAAGACCGAAATGTTAAAAAAATCGATTTTTCTCACGTTTTCGTGAGAAAAAAAACAGAAAATCGCTAATTACCGCTAAACTAAGCGTTATACAAAAAATGTTTGAAACAGAAGTTGTAGGTTTTTAAATTCTCTACAACTTTTATTATATAAGTTTTTGCGCTAAAATTTATATTAAAGCCGTAATCTTAAAAAAACAACGTTTTTACGTGAAAACAGCCTCACCGAGAATTTCAGCAAACATGGCGCCTACCCTATCTTGTAGAGAATAAAAAATGGAGTAAAATAGGCGATTTTAAAAAAAATCGTAGGACCAGTTTTTGAGAAAATCGCAAAAAACTGAAAAATTATACGAATAAACTACTACTTCCGGTTGACCGATTTTGATGAAAATGTTCATGTCGCATCCGGTAGTGGTATGTAACTTAAGTTTCAAGTTTCAAGTTCGTACGACGTTCCGTTCTTGAGATATTCTGTTCACACACAGACACACAGACACACACACACACAGACACACACACAGACCAATCGCTAAAAACATGTTTTTTGGGTTCAGGGGGTCTGAAAACGTATAGATCCGGTGAAAATTCGATTTCGAAAAATCGACATGAAAACAATACTTTCCTTCCTATATATTCATATAGGCAAGAGAAAGTAAAAACGTAAAATATTTATTTCAAATATTTTTTCGACAGAGCTTAGTTTGGCGTCAATTAGTGATTTTTTTTTTGTATTTTGCCCATTGAAATCGGTAAACAGTTTGGGGGGGGGGGGTTAATAGAGCCTTAGTATGCATTTTACAGTTATATTGTCTAGATTATTAAAGTTATAGAAAATTAAAATCCCTGCTTTTATTTGTAGCATATTTTCTTACGAGCGGTAAGTTTTGATTTTTTTTTCTCCTTATGCTCATCAAAATTAAAGTTCAATTGAGGTTGATATTTATTTATTGCCATCCATTCATGATTAAATTTGGGTATTTTTTTATTACTATGTCTTTTTTACTTTCTCTTGCCTGTATGAATATATAGGATGGAAAGTATTATTGTTTTTATGTCGATTTTAAGAAATCGAGTTTTCACCGGATCTACACGTTTTCAGAATCCTTGAACCCAAAAAACATGTTTTTAGCGATTGATCTGTGTGTGAGTGAGTGTGCGCGCGCGCGTGTGTAAACAGAATATCACAAAAATGGAATATCATACGAACTTGAAAAGTTAGATACCACTAGAGGATCCGACACGAACATTTTCATTAAAATCGTTCAACCGTAAGTAGTAGTTTACTTGTGTTTTTTCACTTTTTTGTAATTTTCTCAAAAACGACTCCTACGATTTTTTTCCGAGCGCGCTATTACAAAAATAAACCTTCTGCGCACTTCAGAAAACCGGTAAACTTATTTGGAGTCTGCTCTAGCCACTGTGTAGTATTCAATTACGTATAAAAGTACAGCTGATTTAAAATATGAAGAGAGTAAACCTGAACGATTATTTAGCAATTTTTAATGTAATATTTCCCTGCAGTGTTTCAGAAATTTTATATGTTACGTCACGTATGTTTAATACGTTATTTTATATGTTCAGAAATTTTACACCGGCAGGGAAATTTTTTCTTTTATAATGAAATAGCTGATTAATTTTAAACATTTCCATTTTTGTTAAACAGTAATTTTGAATTATGATTAACATTTTCTACAAAATGTAGAAAAAATAAATTCTTTATCAAAAAAGGAAAATTAAATAAAATTTAAAAAAAAACAGAAAAATATTTCCCACATGAATTGTTTATCTCTCTCATCATATTGTAATCTAACTATAACTACCTTTATTAAGGTATTAACCGGGAAACTTCATCACCAATAATCAACTGTTAAACAGCCGACTCGCGGCCATGTCGTTACCCTCTAGGTCAACCCGGTGGATCATTTTTGACATGTGGCACAAAATTATTTACACTTGTAATAAACTACTTGAAGATTCGCAAGGAACTTTGTGTGGTTTGACGTACCATTTATTCTTCTTATTCACCTTCCCCTTCTTCATCTTCCTGTTATATATCTACTTCGTGAAAAGTTGTACCAACTGAATACACCATTGAGTACGTTGTATTTCTCTTCTCTCTCACCGGCTCCTTCCCCTTTTACGAACACCTACCTCTCTCTCTCTCTCTCCTCCCGACCCCCCAAAACTCGCAGTTGCCGTACATTTTATCCTCGGAGACCTACAAAACGTGTAACTTATTATAAACTTACATTAAGTCCTACTTACTAAACTTAACTTGAACTTAGAAATTTATAATAATGTAGCATTCATTAACTCCTCG
Organism: Catonia carolina; assembly: GCA_035578175.1. Taxonomy (NCBI): domain Eukaryota; kingdom Metazoa; phylum Arthropoda; class Insecta; order Hemiptera; family Achilidae; genus Catonia; species Catonia carolina. Next base: position 12,087,844 of record JAQMRL010000004.1, read on the forward strand.
AGATCTCTCTTGTTTCTCCTTCGCTTCAACTTGCAAGTTTAAACCGACAAAATGGCAGTACTGTTGTACAATCGGATAGTGCAGGCTGTTAGTTAGTCGTTAATCAGTAGATGATCGTAAAACTGTATAAAATTTCCTGTATACGGTGCGTCTCTCATAAATTCCAATCATTTTGTTAGCTCTGGTACAAAAAAGGTTCGGCGATGTACTGTATGTCCACTATACTGTTTTTCAAGGCCGATGAGTTCTGAACGTATGCGAGTTCGAGTTCATAAAGAAATGAGCTTTCGCTCGGGAAGACGACGTCGTAGCTAGGCTACCTTGTTGGGGGAATTACATGAAGGAACGTTTTTTGTGATTTTCTTTTTATTGGATTTCAGAGGAATAATTTGGAGTATGCATTGCCCCCTACTCACTTTTATAGCTAGCCAATGACTTGGCAGCAATGTTGCCAATACTTGCTCTTGTAGCTCTGTTAAATATTTCATCGGCCATTTTTTTTTTTTGGTCTTTCAATAATCTTTTTTTTTTTGGTCTATAATAATTATAACCAACAAACATATAACCAGCTGATTATAAAGTATTGCATGTTAACGCGCTCTATAATCGATGTGTTTAGTACGAGATGCTAGACGAGAGTGAATTATTGCGTCTCTTACCCGCATGCTCGTGTAATGTTTGTCAAGTACAATCTAACAACGCTGGAAAACGTTATGAATGGTGTGAACGTGTGGAATAGCAGAGCTCATTAACCGTGAAAAGCATATTAAGGATAATTTAGGTTGTTGTGGTGGCGAACTGATACCGAAGCAGTCACGCATGCGCACTGATGCATTTACCATCACCCCCCCCCCCCCTAAAACCAAAGGCAAACTCGTGACTCAAGTGACTATGTTGGCAATTTGTTGTAATATTGGTGGTAGATGTAAGTATTAAATAGTGTCTACTAGATAAACATTTCAAAGAACTTTGTTTTTTTTAGCTTTTATTTGTTATTGGAAACTGTACATTGTTGACAACTACCCAATTTGATCGCTGCTTTTTGCTGTATTTTTTTTGACGTGGATTAGACATGAGTTTGAACAGGGACCCCCAGTAGAGTTTAATCATGGATGGCTGTCAAATGGTCACCATACAAAGTCGCTTGCCCAACCGGTGTTACTTAACAAATAATAGCGACTTTTTACCAGTTGACTGACTGGGCTTGCCCGAAGGCCTCAAAGAACTTAAAAAGTTTCTGTAACTTTTAAGTAATAAGTTTCTTTAACTTTTAACTCGTTTAACTTGTATATAGAAGAGGCTATAAATGAAATGAAGGAGAAATTTGACGCGGGAATAAAAATTCAAGGAGAAACAATAAAAATGCTGAGATTCGCCGATGATTTAGTAGTATTAGCCGAGGCAAAGAAAGAACTAGAGGATGCCTAGAACTAGAACTAGAATAATCTAGAACTAGAAGATGGAATGGATGAGATCATAAGAAAGGATTCCTTCATAAAAATTGATAAGAACAAAACTAAAGTGTTGTGCAGCAGCAAGAGTGGTGTAGAAGGTATGGGTAATGTAAAAGTAGGCAACGAAAACGTACAGGAAGTTGGAGAATTCTGCTATCTAGGGAGTAAAACAACAAAGGATAGTAGAAGCACAGGTGATTTCAAGAGCAGAATTGCTCAAGCTAGAAAAGCCTTTGTAATAAAAAAAACAGCTTACTGACTACAAAAATTGATTTACAGATTAGGAAAAATCTTTCAAAACGTTATATTTGGAGTGAAACGTGGGTGATAGGGGCTGTAGAAAAGAAGAGGATAGAAGCTTTTGAAATGTGGTGTTAAAGATTAGGTGGGTGGATAAAATAAGTAATTTAGAGGTTCTTAGCCGAGTGGATAAAAAAGAAGTATATGAAAACATGTTACCAAAAGAAGGGATAAGCTAGTGGGGCATATCTTAAGACATCCAGGTATTGGTCTATCAGTAATGGAGAGTAATATTTAGGGAGTGAATTGTAGGGGGAGGCAAAGGTAGAATATATAAAGCAAATTACAAACGATGTAGGGTGTTACTGGTATGTAGATATGAAACGACTTTTGCAAGATGGAACAGCTTGGAGAACTACATCAAACCAGTCGAGAGACTGATGACAAAAAAAATAAGTTTCTGAGAGGTACTTGATTTATTTGTTTATTGGTTGATTTGTATAGAATTCGGATAGAAGGGTGTTTGTGATACCTGTTGTTCTAAGAAATCCTATAGTAAAAGGCCTCATCATTATTTAATGATGACGTATTGGCAAAGGGTACAAACAGTTGTAACAGTGAAGGAAGTCCACCAAAGATGAATACGTCCAAGTTTGATTGATGTTCTCTTAAAAGGAAGCGACCGACTAAATGGATTTGGAAATGAAATGAAGTGTTTTTCACTTTTAAAATAATTTAATCTCTTTTTGGTTTTTATACACTGACACATTTTAGCTGTGTTTTATACTTTCTCTTGCCTGTATAAATATATACGAAGGGAAGTATTGTTTTCATGTCGAATTTTCGAAATCGAATTTTCACCGGATGTACACGTTTTTACACCCCCTGAACCCAAGAAACATGTTTTTAGCGATTGGTCTGTGTGTATTTGTACAAAATATCTCAAGAACGGAACATCGTACGAAGCTGAAACTTGAAACTTAAGTTAGATACCACTAAAGGACGCGACACGAACATTTTCATCAAAACCGGCAATGTGAAATAGTAGTTTATTCGTGTAATTTTTCACTTTTTGCGATTTTCTCAAAAAATGGCTTCTACGAGTTTTTTTAAAAATCACCTCATTTACTTCATTTTTTGTGTTCTACGAGATATGGTAGGCACCATGTCTGCTGAAATTCTTGGGGAGTCTTTTATCCCGTAGAAAAAAATGGTTTTTTAAGATTGCGGCTTTAATATGCATTTAAGCACAAAATTCTATATAATAAAAGTTGTAGAAAATATTAAAACCTACAACTTTTATTTCAAACATTTTTTTGTGTAACGCTTAGTTAAGCAATACTTAGTATTCTCTGTTTCTAATTTAATTTTGTATTTTCTGTTTTTTTTTTAATGAAAATCTGTAAAGAAATGGTTTTTTAGATTTCGGCCTTAGTATGCATTTTACGACTAAAGTGTAAATAGTCAAATTTATAGGGAATTAAAAGATCTACAACTTTTATTTACAATTAGTATTTTTTTCCACAGAGCCTAGTTTAGCGTGAAAGAGTGACTTTTTGTATTTTTAAGCCATACTGAGGTTGATTTTCAATTTCCATCATTCACTCATGGGTAAAATAAGGTTACGTTTTTTGAGGTTAGTTTTTTGTTTATTACTAATGTTTTATTACTAATGTTAGATTATATTATTAATTATTTGCATTGGCAAGAGAAAGTTGTGTGAGTGTTTCACACCATTTTTTTATTTACTTTCTGTTGCCCTATGAAAATGTATAGAGAAAGTACTTATTGTTTTCATGTCGTTTGTACGAAATCAAGTTTTCACTGGATATACACGTTTTCACAACCCCTGAACCGCCAAAAAACATGTTTTATATCGGTGTACGTGAGCGCACGCGTGTGTTTGTGTAAATACTGATGAAGTCATGAGATTACCTTTTGCGTATAGATGGGCTGTGAGGAAGGGAAGTGAAAATTTGACAGTGCTACCAATCTCAACAGTCAGACACTACTCGTTCATCTCACTATCGTGCAGTTTCTTCATACATTTTGTAAGCTGTGGTTTATTCCGAGAAAATGTTTTCTTCATAACCTAGTAAGAAATAAATGTGACCTGTAGTATTGCCTATAGCTTAATTTCACGACCAAAAATGTTTGATTTACGTACTGTAATTTACCATCTACCTTATTCCGTTGGAACAAAATTTTCTGTGATCGAATCGCTGTCACCGGCGTCTTCACTATCAGTCTCACTAGTTTCTACGTAACCTTTTCATTCTTTTACTAGATGTCGACAAAACTGTTGAAGAATAGCTTTTTCACGGCTTTAATTTCCTTCCTTATTTTTCAAATTGTGGAAAGAGAAACATCACAGTAGTTAAACCACTCACTCATGGCTTTTGTTAAGAGGCAGGGGAAAGTATTTTTGTTTAGCTTTCACTTCACAGCATTTTATTACACTGCATATTAGATTTCGTTCAGCAATGTGAATAGTCTGTCCACGTTTTCGAGAAACTCACATTTCTGTTACGGTAACAAATAGTTCTATTCGTACAGTTAATCTACAAAAGGTTCCGCGATGTACTGTATATAGTCTGGGTATAATATAAGTTATGTTTGTTGTACTGAAAATTAAAGCAGTCGCGCATGCGCACTGATGCTTTTCCCCTTTACCCCTTGTTGCAAACAAGGGCAAACTCGTGACTCAAGTAACTATACAAATATCTGAAGAAGGGAATAACGTACGAAGTTGTAACGTTTTGATTGAAACTTGGCTACCATAAGAGAGCCCGACGCGAACATTTATATCAAAATTGGGCTACCGGATGTGATAGTTTGTGCGATTTTCTCAAAAATGTCTCCTACAATTTTTTTTAAATGGGTAACCGACATTTCTGCTGAAATTCTTGGGAGCAGTGCTCTCGTGGTATATATTTTTTATGATTGAGGCCTTAATATGCATTTTAGGGAAAACGCGTGTTTCATGAAATTTTGTACGAAATTAAAAAACGTAAAAGTTTTATTTCAAGGGGGTTTTACGACGCTTAGTTTAGCGTCAATTACCAATTTGTATGGAAAGGTTGATTTTCATTTAACGTCGTTCACTCGTGATTGAAATTAGCTTTATTCATGAACCTATTGTTTACTCATGAGTTATTGTTATTGTTTACTTATTACTGTTGTTCTTGTATACATGGTTATTGTTTACTCATGGTTAAACATATTTTATATGTTTACATTGGCAAGAGAGAAAGTCGAACAGATTTTTTTTTTAGAAAAGTAAATAAATTTACCCTCTCGCGATATTAGGTGTAATATAGCTTGATAAAATAATCATGTCAAGCCGCCTCCGTGGCCCAGTGGTCAGAGCGCTACTCTGAAAATGGAGGTTCCAGTTTCGATTTCCGGATAGAGTCCGGAAAAATTATTGCACGTTGATCAAGATGTTGATTTTTGATGTTGCATAAATGTCATGTACAGCTTTAGGGCCATTATCATGCGGAGGATCTTTCTCTAAAATTTCTCTGCTTCTCACCGGTCATTATTGTTTTAAAAATTTGTTTTGTCACCGGTTGTCTCCCATTCAATACAGGTGTTCGTAAAATTTTAGTTTTCTTTCTCCAATCGTTCTATGCGGGAATTAATATTTATGTTAATGTATTGTATTGTGTTGTATATTATAAATGAATAAATAAAAAAAATCACTTATTACATAAAAAGAGACACAAAAAAGAGAAAACGATGAAATAAGCATAAAAAACTACTACAAAAGAATAATATAGATAAAAATATACAAACATTAGAAAAATTATGATAATAACATTAAAAAAATATAACAAAAAGAAACCTCTACCAATTTTATTTTACATTATTTTAGAAAAGAAAACAAATGAAAAATAAATGTAACCTTAACTACTTTCTTTAAATTTAATTATTATTTTTTAATCATACACAAATACAATACATAATAAATATAGTGTCAGTGCACTGTAACAAACAAAAATCGTTTCCACTAGGCGTAATCGTTATTTTTGCTTGTACACTTTTTCTCGTCCTCGTTACCTATATTGTCCGTCTACTATCTTCACAATTATTACCCTGCAGAAAATCGTTTTCTCAAAAATCTCTGCTTCTGTTAGATTAGCCTTCCCGGTAATTCTAAAGCACTCACTTGCGTACAACATAGGCGTAGACACACAGGGTTTTTCCACAGTATTATAAAACTAATATTGGCGTACCTAGAGAGTGCTTTTGTGCTATACAGTGGTGAGTTCCTCGACGTGCACCGGCCATCTTTCCTTGTCTGTTATTGTTCGCTCGTTCTCTCTGGTCCTATTATAAAAGATAATTATTCGAATATCCTGTTCCTACTGCATACTTCTATTTCTTATCACATGATGAGCAAATTTAGTGGCTGAAGCATTTAAGAATAGAAGAGGTAGAGGTGTGTAAAAGACACAGTTATCTCCTCTGAGAGTAACGAATTTCATCATTACACAGCCAGGCCTTGTGGTGAATGAAGTGAAGGTGTCATTTGCAAGATGGAAGGTACTGGTAACGCAATATAAGTTGACGATCGTCAGCGAGAGTAAGACTGGACTATGTTGGGAATGGAAGTGCTACTATAATATGTGCTTTTCTAAATACATCATAGCAACAGCTCTAACCATGACATCATGTTGTAGTTTTACATTCATTTATGTTTACAATTATGTCGTTTTATAAACATCCCATTGTATTATTTATTGATTCTTAATAATTATCGTAAATAATAAACATTCATTCTAAATAAGCCATAGTACTAGGCCTAAGCTATATTTAGTATCATTTTTGGTCATCAGCAGTAAACTGAATTACTGTGCTCTGACGTTTGAAGTGATAGACTAGTTGGTCCGTGAGCTCCGTCGATGCGAGCTTATTATCGAGAATGGTACTAGTTTTACGGTAATTTCAAAATGTTATTGTATTTTTAGGGTTTTCATGTATCATTATTTTCAGTAAAGTTATTTTAAATTGCAATTGAATTTTAAACAATTCATTTTCTTTTAATTACATTACATTACTCCTAACTTATTTAGTGTGAAGGGTCATGAACTGAATTTTATTATTTAAGTGTTTGTGGTGGTTACATTTTGAGTTACACGCTTGATGCATGGCTTATGCTTTCGGGTTGGCCGATATAAGTAGGATAGATAGTATACTGTACTCCGCATGATAGGTGCAATCGCCAACTTTTAGCGCGTTATAGTCGTGAGTAAGTGAGAAAGCAATTCCCCTTCCACTCCACATCACGTGTACTAGCCGAACCGCATACCAACGGCAGCTGGAACGCTACTACTCTGCCTGATATTATTAGCTACTGTTATAAGAAATGAAAACCAATTATACACCAGGTCCCTCTTTCACTTCCCGCTCAAAAAACGTTATCACTATTAATAATTTCGCGACTTTGACTATGCAAAACTTGACCTTTTTTGCCGACTTTATTTTTTCCTTTATTTTCACTCATTTTATATGAACTCAGAACTGAACCGAGTTAACGGAAAAGTAAACAGTTTTGAATAATATAAGACACTACATTAGAAATTAAAATCCGATAAATAGCAATATGTTGTTGTTGTTTAGGTCATTAGCCAAAAGGCTGGTTTGAACCTGTAGAGGTTTTACTAAGTAAAACGAGGAGTGAGGTGGTTTACCATTGCCTTCCTCACTGAGTGGAAAAGTATGCTTATCAGCATGCCGGGCCCTCTGAAAAGCACATATTTTCCACTCTGCAAATGACACTTTCTCTTCATTCACCACAGAGTCTGGCTGTATAATGAAATCCATTACTTTCAGAGGAGATAATTCTGATTAGTGTCTTTTATACCTCTACCTCTTCTGTTCTTAAATGATTCAGTCATTTAATTGGCTGACCATTTGATAAGAAACGGAACTATTTATTTTAGCCCTGCAACGAACAGATTGAGTGTAAATAATTTGACACTCCACCTGTCTATTATGGGCAGAAATAGCAATATAGTAAACGATAAAAATAAATACAGTACTTAAGATAGAACATGAAAGATATTATATTGTGTTATTCTACATTTGTGTAGAATAACACTTCACTTCAACAACTAACTAATTAATCATTTCAATAAACTAAGGTTAGAACTGAACTGCAAAATTGTCAAGTTGCACACTACTCACGCACACCCCTCTCCGTATTAAATGGACTTTTCCATTCAGACTACTCCCACCAGCTTAGACTGGCCCAACACACTGTGACGTCACTTTTTCTTTTTACAGAATATTTTCACTATACCAGTAGATGCTTTTCAGAGGGCCCGTTATGATAAGCATACTTTTCCACTCGGTGAGAAAGGCACTTGTAAACCATCTCACTCCTTGTTTTATTTAGTAAATCGTCTAGAGGTTTAAACCAGTCTTTCGGCTGATCACCTAAACAACAACTGTATACTATCATGTAGGGTAAATCTGCAAGAAAGTCAGTACGGCTTGCTGAACAGTTATTGTCCATTACATTGGTAGTCGTGCCACCCCGCAGTGTACAATATCTGTGATCAAGTGTAGTGTATTAAATTTAAATGAAATAGAATTTTGATGAAAATTAAAGTTTGATTTTTAGCGATTGTATTTCATTATTTATAACGCACGCACTCATACTCACGCAGTGTGTTTGTGTGTAAAAGAGACAGATATATAGTAAAGGTATTGCCGAAGGGAGTGTGTGTGTGTGTGTGTGAGAGAGAGAGAGAGAGAGAGAGAGAGAGAGAGAGAGAGAGAGAGAGAGAGAGAGAGACTGAGTGAGCTTTTGATAAAATAATGTAATAAAGTATTCACGTGTATTATTATTATATTAATACAATTGTGCATATTGTGAGAGCGTTAAATTAATTTTTTGGGCGACTGTGAGGGGGGCGGAAGGGGTCCTATCCATCAAATTTAATCAATACCACTAATGGAAGGAACAACAAAAATATAAGTTAATACTTCATGAAAAATTAATGACGTATCCATAAGTTGGACCTCTTAATTCAATGGATCACGTCATCGGTGACGTCATCTATTTAATTTTTGTTTTTATTTTTTTACTAATGAATTGGAAAAGTTTTTTTAAGTTGCGGCGATTTGTGGGTGAATGTTATCATTTTGTGTAATCTTTTTATAGGTAGGTAGGGTGGTGTTAGTGTTTGACTTTTTCATTTTGAAATTATACAGTATCTGTATGGTAAAAAATTTGATATCTTAATTCACGTAATCATTAACCAATCATTTTCAAATTTATCGATTACGTAAATAGCTGAATTTTAGCCTAATTTTTTTTTTGTCATCGGTCTCTCGGCTCGTTTGATGCAGTTCTCCTAGCTATTCTATCTTACGCAAGTCTTTTCATCTCTACATACCTGGAACACCCTACACCTTTTGTTTTCCTTTATATATTTTAACTTTTGCCTCCCCCTACAATTCACTCCCTCAATATTACCCTTCATTATTGATGACAGATACTTGGATGTCTTAAGATATGTCCACTAGCCTATCCCTTCTGGTAAGATGGTTCCATATACTTCTTTTTTCATCCACTCGCCTAAGAATCTCGAAATCACTTATTTTGTCCACCCACCTAATCTTTAATATTGTCCTATAACACCACATTTCAAAAGCTTCTATTTTCTTGCTTTCTACAGCCCTTATCACCCACGTTTCACTCCCGTTTAATGGTACACTTTAAACATAGTGTATTAAGAAGTTTTCCTAATCTGTTAGTCAGTGATTGTAGTCAGTTAGCTGTTTTTCATTTCAAAGGCTTTTCTAGCTTGAGCAATCCTACTTTTTATTTAGCCTAATTTATTGTTCCTTATTGGTTAAACAAGAGAACTTAAACATTTTCACCTTGATAATTTGCGTAATTCATACGCATTTTTATACGTATGTGCCCTTAACAGGCAGGTGGAGTTTTAAATTATTTGCACTCTATCTGCTAGTTACAGGTTTATAAAAAATAGTTCTCTCTCTTATAATATGGTCACCCACAGCCCCGGCCCTAGTACTTTTGCTGCCCCAAGCGAAATTCACGAGTGCCCCCCTCCACCCACTCATCAACCATTAAATTAATTCGCACAAAAATCCATAGAACCCCTTTTCAAACATATGGGTAATTTATTGTTATGCGAATGTGAGTATATGTATATATATATATATATTGTTGTTGTTGTTTAGGTCATCAGCCAAAAGGCTGGTTTGAACCTCTAGAGGTTTTACTTAGTAAAACGAGGAGTGAGGTGGTTTACCGTTGCCTTCCTCACTGAGTGGAAAAGTATGCTTATCAGCATGCCAGGCCCTCTGAAAAGCACATATTTTCCACTCTGCAAATGACACCTTCACTTCATTCACCACAGGGTCTGGCTGTATAGTGAAATTCATTACTTTCAGAGGAGGTAACTCTGACTAGTGTCTTTAACACCTCTACCTCTTCTGTTTTTTCAAATGATTCAGTCATTTAATTGGCTGACCATGTGATAAGAAACAGAACTATATATTTTAGCCCTGCAACAAACAGATTGAGTGTAAATAATTTGACACTCCACCTGTCTATTATGGGCAGATTCCACCCACTCATCAACCATTAAATTAGTCCGCACAAAAATAGATAGAACCCCTCTTCAAACATACGAATCTGAGTATATATATGTACGAAGTTAAATATAGGTGTGTGCGTCTATGTAGATCATTAGAGTATCTATTGTCAAGTTTTGCATTTTGTAGTCGTTGTTGGGTTTATAGTTTCTCGGATCATGATTGTAAAGTCGTATATTTATAAAATTTTAAATTAAAACATTAAAATTTGCCGCCCTAGGCGGCGGCACTGGTCGCCTACCCCTAGAGCCGGGGCTAGTCACCCAGTTATATGACTGAAGCCTTTAAAAACAAATTAGGTAGAGGTGTAAAATACACCAGTAACAGTTACCTACTCTGACAGTAATGAATTTCGTTATACAGCTAGACTCCGTCGTTAATAAAGTGAAGGTGCTATTTGCAAGTTGAAAGGTACATGCTTTTTAGAGGCCCCGGCACGCTGATAAGCGTACTTTTTCACTCAGTGAGGAAGACAATTGGAAACCACCTCATTCCTCGTTTTACTTAGTGAAGCCTCTAGAGGTTCAAACCAGTTTTTCTGGTGATCTTAACACACACATACATACTTACGTTAAGTAGAAAATTAAAAATCTACAACTTATATTTCAAGCATTTTTTCTACCGAGCTTATTTTAGGGTCAATTTGTATTTTTGATTGTCCGTATTGTAGGTCAACAGAGGGTGGTTTTCATTTTACATTGTTTATATTGGTAAGAGAAAATGGTGTGAGTGTTTCACACATTAAAGTTTTTTAGTCCACGTAATGTGAAACGCGTCAAAAACCAAATATCACACCGTCATTTCTCTTCGAAAATGTCAGAAAAACTGAAAATTAGATAAATTTAAATAAAATTTGTATTCCACTAAGTGGCAAATTTATTTTCGGTTGGAAAAATTGTCTATTGTTTCTTTTGATATATGGCGATGGGTGGTGTGGCACTACTGTTCCCTCGCAACTTGTATTAAAGAAAGAGGACGAAGTGTTAGGTAAATCATTCCGTAAGCGCTTCCATATACATTAACATTTTTATGAGAGTTCACTGTGCGCGCGCTGCTGTAGTGGCAACATTGCTTTTAAAGGCGATTTTTCAAACGGCGTTGTCGCTTCAGCCTTTTCCTCGCTTTTCTTTTTGCCTTTACGTTTTTATTACCGGCCGTTTACTTGTTACAAGATATGCCGTAAGTATCGTGCACTTTATGTCCCCTATTTGTTCACTTTACTAACATAAGCTCTACTTATTTTCTTTACTTATTTAGTCTATAACTTTCACGCTCTTTGTCTGTACCATGGAGTGAAAAAGTATTGTGATAGTGAAAGAATTTAAAGACTGATCATTATTACTCATTAGTTGTCTTCATTTGTCCATAATAGGCTGGTGGAGTGTTAAATTATTTGCACTCGATCTGCTAGTTCCAAGGCTACAAAAAATAGTTCTGTTTCTGAACACATGGGTACCAATTATACGACTGAAATATTTAAGAATAGAAGAGGTGGAGGTGTAAAAGACACTAGTCACATTTATTTTCCGTGAAGGTAATGAATTTAATTATACAGGCTAAACTTTTGGTGAATGAAGTGAAGGTGTCATTTGCAGAGTGGAATGTTTATGCTTTTCAGAGGGTCTGATACGCTGATGTTGTTTAGGTTAACAGCCGAAAGGCTGGTTTGAACCTCTAGAGGTTTTACTAATTAAAAGAGAATTTTTTTAGGCGAAATACCATGGTGGTTATCATTGCCTGTTACTCCACACAAGGCTGTGAAAAGCCCGAGTGCAGAACGCTTTTTTCATATAATATTTAAAATCTTACTTACTAATATCACAGGAATGAAAATAAAAATTTACATAAAAACTAATATCGCAGACATAAAAGGTTAAAAAAGGCTGGTAAAGGACTATAAATATTAAGGCATACATACATAAACTTTATATCACAGTTAGAATAAATAACACTAACGACATGGACAAGTTATGTAATTAAAATCTTACAAACTAGTATCACAATCGAGAAATTAAAAGTTACATAAAAAATATTATCACAGACATAAAGAGTCTCAAAAGGCTATAAAGAGCCACATAATAAAATGAGAAGTGAGGTGGTTTACTTCTGCCTTTCTCACTGAGTTGAAAGAGTATGCTAATCAGCATGCCAGGCCCTCCGAAAAGCACATACTTTACACCCTGCAAAGGGCACCTTCATTTTATTCACCACAAGGTCTGGATATAGTTCAATTCATTACTCTTAGAGCAGATAACTCTGACTAGTGTCTTTTACACCTCTACCTTTTCTGTTCTTAAATAATTCAGTCATATAATTGGCTGACCATGTGTCAAGAAACAGAACTATTTTTTGTAGCCCTGGAACCTATTGATTGAGTGCAATTAAGTTTACACTCCACGTACCTGTTATGGGGATGACATGCTGATAAGCATACTACTCCGCTCAGTGAGTAAGGGGCACTGGTAAACCACCTTCTCCTCGTTTTACTTAGTAAAGCCTCTAGAGGTTCAAACCAGCCTTTCGGATGATGACCTAAACAACAATATTTAGTTATTATTATAGTGGCACTCGGCTTTTTGCAGCAATGTAAACACCATTAATTTTTTTTACTGTACACATCTTCATCCCTTAGACCCTACCTCTCCGTAGCCCTTGTAACACCATCCGTCCACTCCGTTCTTGGTCACCTGTGGCTTCCTCCGTTTAGCTAGAACCATTGCCAAATTTTATAGGCGAACTGTTCTCCCCCATTCTTCACTGATGACCATACCAGATAAGCTTCATTTTATCAATTTTGTCAATTGATAATTTTTTTTGACAATTTTATTTAAAATCTCTTCGTTTCTAACTCAATCTAACACGGTCAACTTACAACTTCTTCACCACAAACTTATTCCCATTGCGATTATTCCGCTTTTAAATTTTGGTTAGATAATTCAAACCTCGGAGACTTAAGTAGAGAAGCTTTCAAAAAAAGAACGGAAGTTTCTCTTCGTAGTGGCACTGGATGTGTGATTAATCCACAAAACAGGATGTATGAATCTGGTGATTCGTTTTCCAACTTTTCCAAAATACACATCTAGTGTATCCACCTACCATCTGATGTTGTTAGTGTCAATTTAATTTTGGCTTGTGGGGGTGTGATTTTATTTTATAATAATTACAATGAACGTTTATGTCAATGATTGGTTAATAAATATATGTTTTAATGTTAATTGCTGTTGCCTCGCCTGTGTGAAATGAGACAGTTATTATCAAGAGAAAATCACTTTTACTATTAAATGTGTTTGTACATTTACTGAGTTTTAATTGATATCGAATTGGCCCTCGTCCATTCTCCATTGAACAATTAAGGCCGGTTTCCACTGTGGTGGTTCTCTGTCAAAATTAAAGGGTGACACGTCCACAGGCGTACAGTTCGCAAATATTTCTTTATATTTACTACGGGAATAATTATTTTGTAATAATCCTTAGAATGTGCTCAAATAGTAACGTTATTGATAATAATACATTATCATTTGGGATCCAAGTTTAATCAGGACTTCGAGTATCGCCTCAGGAGCAACGATGAGGTGTACAGGCACGTCGAACATATCACGACGTCCTTTAGACGCCGACAACTAGCTTTCAATGGCCACGTTGTCCGCATGGCTGACGCTCGCCTCACAAAACAGATCCACACCTAACTGGCTCAGTACAAAAACCCTGACAAATGGGCACTAGCTATCCAGACCGACATGTGTTAGATAAACATCTCCCTGGAAGACATCTGGGACCGCCCAATATATCGCCAGAAGATAAGGCGGATGGTATAGTTACTTGAGTCACGAGTTTGCCCTTGTTTTCAACGAGGGGTAAAGTAGGAAAAGCATCAGTGCTCATGCGCGACTGCTTTAATTTTATTACGACAAACATAACAACTTATATTATACACAGAGCATATACAGTATATCGTGGAACCTTTTTTAGGTTAACTGTACGAATATAACTGTTAACGTAAACAGAAATGTTAGTTTCTGGAAAACGTTGGCAGACTATTTACAGTGCTGAAGGAAATCTAATATGCAGTGTAATAAAATGCTGTGAAGTTGAATCTAAACATAAATGCTGTTCCCTGCATCTTAACAAAAAGTCATGAGTGAATGGCTAACTACTGTGATGTTTCTCTTTCCACAATTTGAAAAATAAGGAAGGAAATTAAAGACGTGAAGAAGCTATTCTTCAACAGTTTTGTCGACATCTAGTAAAAGAAGGAAACGGTTAGGTAGATACTAGTGAGACTGATAATGAAGACGCCGGTGACCGCGATTCATTCGTAGAAAATTTTGTCCACTGGAATAATGTAGATGGTAATTACAGTAAATTAAATATTTCTAGTCGTGTAATTACGCTATAGGCAATATTACAGGTTACATTTTTTTTCTTATTGGGTTTATGAAGAAAACATTTTCTCGGAATAAAGCACTGCTTACAAAATGTACACATTAACTGCACGGTAATGAAATCTACGAGTAGTGTCTCATAGTTGAGGTTGGCTGCACTGCAAATTTTCTCTTCCCTTCCTCGCAGCCCATCCATACGCAAAAGGCAATCTCGTGACTTCAATATCTATATACGTGGAAGATGGGATCGGAGGGTCTGAACCACGGAACAGCGCTAAGCACTCATCCGGTAGAGGTACTAATTTAAGTTCAAAGTTTCAACTTTGTACGATATTCCATTCTGGAGATGTTTTATACACGCGTACACAGAGCAATCATTAAAAGCATGTTTTTTTTGGGTTCAGGTGGCCTGTGTTAACGTGATTTCGAAAAATTGACATTAAAACAATACTTTCCTTTCTTATAGGGCAATGCGAAAAATTTAATCCGTTTCGATGAGTTTTCACACTGCTAAGAACAGAATGGAAACGTGCGAAAATTATAGTAACGATAACAGCCGGCTACTGTTCAGTGTAAACCAGCCTTTGAAGTATTCTATTAAAATGACCATAAAATATAGCTAGCGCTGTATTAATGTTACAGTAATACTCTTGTGTACCAATAAAAATGCTTAAAAATGCTCATTCTCTTGGTCGCGTATACACCATCAATTGGTTTAAAATTTAAATAGCCGTTTTAGTTGTAATTGAAAATAACAATTATATTTAATAGTGTCAATTAATATTGTTACGCTTCCTCATTGTTAAATAACCCAATTTAATTCAATTTATCAATGGACATGTAAACTTACTATTTAGTATTCTCTCAATTAATAACTAAACGGCAAACCTTACTGACTTTTTAGCTGATGTGTTGGCAGTGTGACATTTCTGTCACATCTGCTAACAGCAATCTATTTTCGTATTAACCTCTTTACATTACCTCTGCATAGGGTAATGTATGATAATTATTTACAACCACATATGAATTGACCAATTTTATTGTTTATATTCATAACAGACAGGTAGAGTGTCAAATTATTTACACTCAATCTATTAGTTGCAGGGCTCAAATAAATAGTTCTGTTTCTTATCACATGGTCAGCCAATTAAATGACTGAATCATTTAAGAACAGAAGAGGTAGAGGTGTAAAAGACACTAATCAGAGTTATTTCCTCTGAAAGTAATGAATTTTATTATACAGCCAGACCCTGTGGTGAATGAAGAGAAAGTGTCATTTGCAGAGTGGAAAATATGTGCTTTTCAGAGGGCCCGGCATGCTGATAAGTGTACTTTTTCACTCAGTGAGGAAGGGAATGGTAAACCACCTCACTCCTCGTTTTACTTAGTAAAACCTCTTCAGGTTCAAACCAGCCTTTTGGCTGATGACCTAAACAACAACAACCCATACAATAAATTTAATTGAAAAAAATTATTTTTGAAAAATTTCCATTATTACTTTCTCTTGCCCTATATGAATATATAGGGAAGGAAAGTATTGGTTTCATGTTGATTTTTCGAAATTGCGTTTTCACCGGATGTACACGTTTCAAGCCTTCTGAACCCCAAAAAAAACCATGTTTTTAGCGATTGGTTTGTCTGCGTGTAAACAAAATATCTCAAGAACGAAATGTAGTACGAAGTTGAAACTTGAAACTTAAGTTAGCACTAGAGGACTCGACACGAACATTTTCAACAAAATCGGTCAATCGGAAGTAAGAGTTTATTCGTGCGATTTTTCACTTTTTTGTGATTTTCTCAAAAATATCTCTGACGATTTTTTCAAGAAATTTCCTCATTTCCTACATTTTTGTGCTCTACAACGTAGAGGAAGCCCTGTGTTTTCTGATATTCTTGTGGAGGCTGAGCTCTCGTACAAATTTTTTTTTTAAATTGCCTTCTTAGTATGCATTTTAGAAAAAAATTGTAGTAGGCCTGTATAATCAAAGTTGTAGAACATTTAAACAACTTTTATTTCGAACATTTTTGTGTACAACGATTAGTTTAGCGGCAGTTAGTGAGTAATGTTTATGCTTTTTTTCATGAAAATCTGTAACAAATGGGATTTTTTAATATTCCGGCCGTAGTACGGCGTAATATTGAATATTTTACGGAAAAATGCATATAATTAAAATTATAGAAAATAAAAAAATCTTTTACTTTTATTTCAAGCATTTTCTTTTACAGAGCTTTATTTAGCGTGAATTTGAGTGATTTTCCGTATTATTAAGTCGTACAGAGGTTGATTTTTATTTTGCGTGATTCACTCATGATTAAAATTACGTAATATACATTGTTTACTAATGATTAAACATAAAGTTATAAATATGTTTTTTGTCTACATTGGCAAGAGAAAGTCGTTGTTGTTGTTGTTGAGGTCATCAGCTGAAAGGCTGTTTTGAATTTTGAAGCTCTAATAAACGCTCTATTGTAAGTAATACGAGGAGTGAGGTGGTTTAGCATGTTTTCCTCACTGAGCGGAAAAGTATGCTTATCAACTGCATGCCAGGCCATCTGAAAAGCATCTACTTTTCACCCTGCAAATGCCACCTTCACTTCATTCATTCTACTTTTTCTGTTTTTGAATGCTTCAGTCCTATTATTCGTTGACCATGTGATAGTAAAGAGAAATATTTTTTGTAGCTCTGGAACAAGAAGATCGAGTGAAAATAATTTTTAACACCTCACCTGCCCGTTACGGGCAAAGAGAAAGTCGTGTGAGAGTATTTCACACTAGATTTTTTTTGTATTTGGAACGGAATCGGAATGTGTGGAAACATGCATGTTTTTTAGGAGTTGTGGATTAGTTTCGATTCTAATGGTACAAAAAGTTGGTGCCAAAATTGTCATTCATTCGTTCATATTTAAACCATTATGACGTCATAGGCTGTATACTTGGTTGAATTATTAAAGTACGTATTGGTTCTTATCAATTTTACTACCCACCGTATCGATTTTTATTGTTGTTGTATTCCAGATTTGTTCGTTATTTTGAATTATTTATGCAGAAAAATTATTTGCATGGCGTTTCATATTTAATAGATAGATGCACTTGTATTATAGCATTTATAGATTTTTCTGGAATAAAAAATGGTTTCAGGAAATGGAGTCGGAAAAGAAAAATTCAGTTTCGAAATTTTTTGTTGATTTATTAAGCAGTTCGAAAAAGAAGTCTAATTGTGTGTGTTGGGGAGGGGGTAATTTTGGTGGGTTTGCTGTAGTAGTGAGTTCGAGAGAATTTGAAAATTCGCGAAAAAAAAACATTAATATTCACCATTTAATTATCTACAGTTTTATTTTATTTTCCATTTTATGAATATATATATATATATAGGAAAGGAAAGTATTGTTTGCATGTCGATTTTTTAAAATCGAGTTAACACCGGATATACACGTTTTCAAGCCCCTTAAACCCAAAAAAAAGTTTTAAGCGATTGGTCTGAGAGAGAGTGTGCGCGCGTGTGTGTACAAAATATCTCAAGAACGGAATATTTTACGAAGTTGAAACTTAAGTTATGTACTACTAGAGTACATGAATATTTTAATCAAAATCGGTCAACCGGAAGTTGTAGTTTATTTGTACGATTTTCACTTAAAATTGATTTTCACAAAAATGTCTCTTACGATTGTTTTGAAAATCGCCTCATGTACTATAATTTTTATTCTCTACAAGGTAGAGTAAACTCCATGTCTTCTGAAATTCTTGGGGAGGTTGTGCTGTCGTGGTATAAAAAGGTTTTTTAAAGGTTGTGTCCTTAATCTGCATTTTAGGGCAAAATTGTACAATGAGTAAAGTTGTAGGACGTTAAAGGACCTACAATTTAAGTTTTAAACACATAGTTTAACGTCAATACCAAATACAATACGGAATACTGAAAACACAATACGGAATATGAATAAAAATAATAATTAAATAAGTAAATAATGGAATAAATAAATAATAAAATAATGGAAGACGGTATACTGAAGACTCAATACGGAAAAACGTATTTATTAGTGTGTATTGGAAACGTTGATAACTTCTAGAACCTCGGGGAGAAATTACAACCGAATACCAGCGAAAATGAAGCAAACAACATTCGAGGAAAAATGGCCGGTTTACTGCAAGGGACTCAGCACTTGTATTAGAAGAAAGCACTCTCAAGACAAGCCAAGATTAGACATTATAATACTGTAATAAAATGTGTGTGTCTGTACGCGAGTGAGTGCCTTAGAATGACCGGGAAGGCTGGTCTAAGAGAAACAGAAAAGTTTTAAAGAAAGGTCCTCCTCAAGATAATGGGTCCAAAAACAGTAGACAATACAGATTACGAGATCGAGAAGAAACTGTACAAGGAAAATGAACGATAAATGAAAACGATTAGAATTAAAATTTTACGGACACCTGTATAGAATGGAGACAACTGGTTGACAAAACAAATTTTTAAGACTTAAACAACAGACGTTAAGGTGTCAAATAAATGGTTTAAGGGAAGACTGCACTTTTTACCTTGCCAATGTTAAACTTGCTATTTTTAGGTACATTTTTCACAAGATTGATAAACGATTGGGAAATTTTTAAAGTACTTAAATTCCCTTTGCTCTAAAACGATCCGTATAAAATTATGAAAAATATTCGTTCTTGGTGACACGATAATTTTTCTGGGTAAACCTCCTAAAAACTTAATTTTTTTTTCATTAAAATACTATTTTTTCACGTAATTTAAAGTTTTGTAGTTGAACGAGGTCTAAACAATTGAAAAACATAAAAAACCGAAATTTTCAGTTAAAACCATCATACAGTCTCACCGTAAAGAAATAAGAAAGGATATTGATAAAACCTAATGTATCGAACTTAATGTTACGACATGAGACGACTAATTGTGGATTTTAAGGGCTTCCATGAAGGCAAAAACAGAACGTCGGGTGGACAGATTAAAGGAGAAAGCCTACCGGTGAGCGAATGCTGAGAATGTGGACTGCACAATAAGCTTCCAGATACGCCTAAAGTTAAGTCACGTGGTCTAAAATTGGCCCTTATGTATGTAGTTTATCGTTCAATATGAAACAATTTTAGTAGTGCCTAAAAATTACCGGAGAAACTAGCGCGGTTTGCCTTTTAATTTTGTAAATGCAGTACAATAATAACTGCAATTATAGGTACACTAGTTAACTTGGTAAATCTGATACCTAGTTAACTAGAAAACAAGGTGACTACAAATCATTTTTATCTAGAAACATGATCGCAACATTTTTAAGTCATGTAACTACATAAATATTACCGAATACTTGTACGTTTTTCTATGTTAACTAAATACATTAGTTTATTACATGAGAAGGTCTAACGTGAAAGCTAATTTGTCGGCTAACAAATATTAAGCCTGCATTATCCAATTATCTTATATGTTAGTAGTATTAGGTACCGAAGTTTTCCTTATCGGTTACTTTTGTTTTAAAATTAGGTACCTAGTTATTGACTAAATTTGTACACACTGTCAATAATGATTGCGTTTTAATTTGTTCGCACTTGTTACCGACACCCCATTCGTTGTGATTCAAGGCAAACATTACTGAATGCGTTTAACTTTTCACCTCAGCTTCCCCAATAATTTCAGCAGACGTGGAGCTAATTTTATCTTTTAAAGCATAAAAAATGTAGTAAATGAGGCAATTTAAAAACAACTCGGAGCGGTTTTTTAGAAAGCCTAACGAATAAACTGCTACTTCCGGTTAACCGATTTTGATGAAAATTTTTGTGTTGGGACCTCTAATAGTACCTAACTTAAGTTTTAAATTTCAAATTCGTACGATGTTCCGCTCTTGATATTTTGTTCACACACACAGTTACATAAATCAATCGCTAAAAACATGTTTTTTTTGTTCAGTGGGTCTAAAAAAGTATTTTGAAAAAATCGGCATGAAAACAATACTTTTCTTCCCCATACCGGGTGTCCTGGACGGAGTAACGGACGTTTAAAACCCACATTAACGGAACACCGGCTAAAAACTGAGTACTTCTTTGCGTAAATTGTTGGAGTTATCTCCGATTAATTTCTAAATAAAACAATCTAAATCAAACCATTCAATGCAGGAAAGAACAGGCTTTAATTTAGTGCATTGTTAAAAAATATTTATGTTTTTTTTTTGAGATAAATTTTTGCAAACGAGTGCGGGAAGGTGGCATGCCTCTAAGCGCATGCGACGTCGAATCGAAAGTCGAATGAGTGTGGACATACCTATTGTTATAGGAAAAGAGAAAGTAAAAAAGAAAAATCTGGTGTGTAAAACTCACATGACTTTCTCTCGCCAATGCAAATAATTAACAACATAACCTAAAATTTGTAATAAAACAAGAAATAAACAAAAAAACTAACCTCAATAAACATAACCTAATTTTATTCATGAGTGAAAAACGCAAAATGAAAATCAACCTCAATTTGGCTTTAAAATACGGAAAATCACTCATTCTTGCTAAACTACGGAAAATCACTCATTCTTGCTAAACTATGCTCTGTAGAAAAAAATGCTCTAAATAAAAGTTGTAGATTATTTTAATATCCAATAAATTTGGTTATATACACTTTTGTCGTAAAATAAGTACATTTTTGCGCTTAAATGCATTTTTAAGCCGCAATCTTAAAAAAACAATTTTTTCCGAGAAAACAGCCTTCCCAAGAATTTCAGCAGACATAGCGCCTACATTATCTTGTAGAGCATAAGAAATTTAGTAAACCAGGCGATTTTTAAAAAATCGTAGCCGTTTTTGAGAAAATCGCAAAAAAGTGAAAAATGACACGAGTAAACTGCTACTTACGATTGACAGATTTTGATGAAAATGTACGTGTCGGGTCCGGTAGTAGTATCTAACGTTTCAAGTCTCTTAAGTTTCAAGTTTCAACTTCGCATCATGTTCCGTTCTTGATAATATTCTGTTCAAACACACACACAGACCAATCGCTAAAACATGTAAGTGTGGGTTCAGAGGGGTCTGAAAACGTGTAGATCCGGTTAAAACTCGGATTTCTAAAAATCAACATGAAATCAATACTTTCCTTTCTATGTATTCATATAGGCAAGAGAAAGTAAAAAATTTATTTACGGAAATTTTTATACCGGAAATATCATACTCGGAATAGATACAAACGGAACTACTAATTAAATAAATATAAGTTGGTACATTTTATCCGAGATTAACCCATTCATATGATATCAAAAGAATACATGAATGAAATTCGTTGAACGAATCATACAACTTTTTGTGTTGTAGTTACTATCTTTCACTCTCTCTGTCTCTTACTTACTTTTTGTTCAGTTATAGTTGTAATACCGATACTAATTGTTATAACAAGAAGTATAATACGAAATACTAATTAGTATTGTAACAAAAGATGTACTACGGTTTCATAACAATGCTTATTTGTGTTATATTAACCGTGTGCATCACTGTTTTCCTTTTGGTTGGTTTCCCGTATAGATAGATGCTTGTTTTCACATGTCGTACTACAGTACTTTCTCTATACGCTCTCTTTAACTGGAAAAAAAACGTCAGTAATAATAATAATAATAATAATCGTCGTCCATCATGGATTAGGCTGTAATTGAGCCTGTCCCATCTATCTCCTCCTCGGTCTTCCCACTCATCTTGTACCCCTTGGTTTATTAAGCCATGCATTCAAAGATAGTGTGACGTTCTAAATAAATGATTTGTCCATTGTGTTTTAAGCCGCATCCTCACTTGCCGATGACGTTCTAAATAAATGATTTGTCCATTGTGTTTTAAGCTGCATCCTCACTTGCCGAGTGGCCAGGCCGTACGACAAAGCCGATCGGCTTGGCCGAATCGACAGTGCTTTGTTTGCATGAGTCGGGATGAGCCGATTAGTCCGTGTCAAGATGGCTACCGATGAAGATCTTTCGTTAGCAGCTTCGTGTGTTGTTTTTATTGGAGCAGTAGAACGACCGAGATTACCACGGAGGTTTTCGATTCGTTTCTTGAGTTCTCTCGAAAAATGACTTTAGAGATTTTTAATTTTTCGTTCGATTTTTACATTGTTTACGTCTAACGACGATGCGAATTCGTTCAAAGAATCGTTTCGCTTATTGCGGTTTTTATATTTGGGTGATAAAGGAAGTGAATGAGTTTAATTACCTGGGCAGTAAGATCACAAATGATGGAAGGAGTTACAGGGATTTCGCAAGCAGGATTACCCAGGCTAAGAATGCTTTTAATAAGAAGAAGAGCTTATTCACTTCCAGGAATGTTAGTCTTGATGTACGGAAACGCATGCTGAAGACATATGTGTGGAGTATTGCAGCTTACGGGAGTGAAGCTTGGACACTTGGTGTGAGGGAGGAGAGAAGATTAGCTGCATTTGAGGCCTGGTGCTATAGAAGGATGTTGAGAGCCAGCTGGAGAGAAATGATGACGAACGAACAAGTTTTCAGTAGAGCGGGGGAGGAGAGGAGCTTCCTAAAATGGATCAGACAGAGAAGAGCCCAGCTGATAGGCCACATACTCCGACATGACATTATGTTGAAAAGAATAATCGAGGGAGTTGTGGAGGGGAGAAATTTGCGGGGAAGACCCAGATTGGAGTACATGAAGCAGTTACTAGAGGACTTGGGATGTGCTTCATATTGCGAGTTGAAGCGGAAAGCAGATGACCGAGGAGCATGGAGAGCAGCTGCCAACCAGCCTTATGGTTGTTAACTAGAGAGAGAGAGAGAGAGAGAGAGAGAGAACACGCAGTCCCACAACACGGGAAGGTCGCGGTACGTCTGGATGAGTTGGAAAACCTTTTCGTTAGACCATTCCATTTTCCACTTCACCGTGGTTTTCCCTAGAATGAATGAAGAAATGCCGTTCGGCTCGTCCCCACTCCTACATGCCACGCCGCCTCCTTTGATCCC
Organism: Catonia carolina; assembly: GCA_035578175.1. Taxonomy (NCBI): domain Eukaryota; kingdom Metazoa; phylum Arthropoda; class Insecta; order Hemiptera; family Achilidae; genus Catonia; species Catonia carolina. The sequence goes on from JAQMRL010000004.1 coordinate 12,111,488, forward strand.
GACCGACAGCCAGTCAGTTTGGGATCGGCACGCTCTGCAGTTTGTCTTCGGAATCCTGAATTAAGACGGTATCATGAGAAAAAAAATCTGGTGTGAAACACTCACACAACTTTCTCTTTTGCCAATGCAAATAATGACCAATATAACCTAACATTACTAATAAAACATTAGAAATTAACAAAATACTAACCTCGAAAAAAATAACCTTATTTTAATCATGAGTGAAAGACGCAAAATGAAAATCGACCTCAGGTTTGGCTTAAAAATACAGAAAATCACTCTTTCACATTAAACTAGGCTCTGTATAGAAAAATGCTCTAAATAAAAGACGTAGAGCTTTTAATTTCCTACAAATATGATTATATATACTTTAGTCTTAAAATACTTACTAAGGCCGAAATCTTTAAAAAATTGATTTTTCACACGTTTTCGTGAGAAAAAAAACAGAAAATCGCTAATTACTGCTAAACTAAGCGTTATACAAAAAACTGTTTGAAATAAAAGTTATAGGTTTTTAAATTCTCTACAACTTTTATTATATAATTGTTTGCGCTAAAATTCATATTAAAGCCGTAATCGTAAAAAAACAATTTGTTTACGTGAAAACAGCCTCACCAAGAATTTCAGCAAACATGGCGCCTACCCTATCTTGTAGAGAATAAAAAACTGAATAAACCAGGCGATTTATAAAAAAATCGTAGTACCAGTTTTTGAGAAAATTGCAAAAAAGTGAAAAATGATACGAATAAACTACTACTTCGGGTTGACCGATTTTGATGAAAATGTTCGTGTCGGGTCGGATAGTGGTATGTAACTTAAGTTTGAAGTTCGTACAATGTTCCATTCTTGAGATATTCTGTTCACAGACAGACACACACACACACACACACACAGACCAATCGCTAAAAACACGTTTTTTGGGTTCAGGGGGTCTGAAAACATTTAGATCCGGTGAAAACTCGATTTCGAGAAATCGACATGAAAACAATACCTATATATTCATATTCCTATATATTCATATAGGCAAGAGAAAGTAAAAAGCTGGCGTTGAGTAAAATTCTTCGGCTAAGAAGTAAAGTATTAAGATGAACTTATGTCCCCTAGCCGTGGGAGTGAGAGAATGCATAACGCTCTCACTCTCACAAGCCATACGCGCTGTTCCAATAACATTGTATAATTTTACTCATTGTTGTAAGTAAGCGTTTATGCACGCAGTAAACTAACAAGCAAGATAACGACTGTAGTATATTTTCAGATTTGCATTATAACGGTAAAGACCTTTGGCGCATGCGTAGTTATGCCACATATCTCCCTCTCATTTGCTCGGCTATGGGACATTAGTTCGTCTGATACTTATATACCGTTGTTAATTTGTCCCTGCCACCTGGATATATGTTAGTCTACATACAACAATAATACTAATACAATAGAGTACCGATTTTCCGTGGATCGTTTAACCGGGGTTTGGATTAACCGTGCGATCACTAGAATTTTTTTTTTTTTTTTGGTTTAACGTCCAACTGTTTTGCAAATTGCTGCTAATGCAGACGATGAAGTATGAAATGAATTTTTTGTAACGTATGAAAAAATGCCATGCCCGAGTAGGATTCGAACCCAAGACCGCGTGATGAGAGGCGAGCACGTTACCAACATCGCCAACGCAGCCGGCTAGAAAAATTAAAATCACTAGAAAAATTAATTATGTATGCACTGTAAACCTTTAACAAATTAAAACTTTTCAACTCCCGATATTTTCGTCATCGTAATTATCACAATTATTGTGATTTACTACGATAATATTGTTAGATTACGACAACAATGAGTGGTTAAATGTTGATGCGTGTGATTGGGGCTATGAGAAAATTAGTGATGACGATCTACTAGACAGTGTAACCAAGCCAATTCCTGGACCGAGCTCTTTACTATAAACAGCAAGACGAAAGCAGTGATGACGATTCAGAACCGGCTCCTAAAATCAGTTGCAAAGAAGCTTTAACCGGTGCCGAAACATTACTTACTTTCATGGAAAATTAGGATGACACAGATTACGTTGACATTTTACATATTCGTGGTTATATAAGAAAAAATATTGCGGCATAAAATGAAACAAAGTAAAATAACAGATTTTTTGTGATTTTTTTTTTGTTACGTAGTTTAAGGTAAGATTTATATAAATTTATGTAGTAAATATTTTTATTTCAATACAATTTGTTTATTTATTTCCGATATCCGATAGTATTAACATGTATTAATCGGTAGAATAAAACATACGCGTAACTGGTGGGTTTGTTTATGACGTAGGTGGTCTCGACCGAATTGGGTTGTATTATCCGTGTTTTCCGGTTATCCGGTATAGTTATCCCCCCAATTACCACGGATAATCGGTATTATACTGTAATTCCCATACAGGCAGTTGGAGTGTTGAATTAATTGCACTCGATCTGTTAGTTCGAGGGTTATAAAAATCTGGTGTGAAACACTCACACAACTTTCTCTTGCCAATGCAAATAATTAATAATAAACCTAACATTAGTAATAAAATATTAGAAATAAACAAAAAACTAACCTCAAAAAACATTAGTGAAATACGCAAAATTAAAATCGACCTCAGTTTGGCTTAAAAATACGGAAAATCGCTCCTTCACGCTAAACTAGGCACTGTACAAAAAAAAAGCTTTAAATAAAAGTTGTAGATCTTTTAATTTCCTACAAATTTTATTATACACACTTTTGTCGTAAAATGCATTCTAAGGCCGAAATCTCAAAAAAAAATATTTTTCACACGTTTTCGTGAGAAAAAAACAGAAAATCGCTAATTACCGCTAAACTAAGCGTTATACAAAAAATTGTTTGAAATAAAAGTTGTAGAATTTTACATTCTCTACAACTTTTATTATATAACGTTTTGCGCTAAAATGCATATTAAAGTTTTTGTTATTATTTGTTTTTGTTATTATTATGTGTATTTAGTTCATAATATAAAATTGTGTATTTGTATTTTGTATAAGACAGAAATAAAAAATTTTATTATTATTATTTATTATTAAGTCGCAATCTTGAAAAGAAAATGTTTTTACGTGAAAACAGCCTCACCCAGAATTTCAGCAAACATGGCGCCTACGCTATCTTGTAGAGAATAAAACATTGAGTGAATGAGGCGATTTTTAAAAAAATCGTAGGACCAGTTTTTGAGGAAATCGCAAAAAAGTGAAAAATTTTACGAATAAACTACTACTTCCGGTTGACCGATTTTGATGAAAATGTTCGTGTCGGGTACGGTAGTGGTATGTAACTTAAGTTTCAAGTTCGTACAATGTTCCGTTCTTGAGATATTTTTTATACACACACACAGACCAATCGCTAAAAACATGTTTTTTTGGTTCAGGGGGTCTGAAAACGTATAGATCCGGTGAAAACTCGATTTCTTAAAATCGACATGAAAACAATACTTTCCTTCCTATATATTCATATAGGCAAGAGAAAGTAAAAAATAGTTATATTTCTTATGACGTGGTCAGTCAATTATATGACTGAAGCATTTAAAAATAGGTAAGGTAGAGGTGTAAAATATGCTAGTCAAAGTTACCTCGTCTGAAAGTAATGAATTTTATTATACAGTCAGACTCTGTGGTGAATGAAGATGAAGAAGGTGTGTCATTTGCAAGATGGAAAGTAGATGCTTTTCGGAGTATCTGGCATGTTAATAAGCATAGGCTAGTGAGGAAGATAATTGTAAACCACCTCACTCTTCGTTATACTTATTACATACTTTTACTTATAATAATATAAGTATAAGTATGTTGTTGTTTAGGTCATCAGCCGAAAAGCTGGTTTGAACCTCTAGAGGCTTTACTAAGTAAAACGAGGAGTGAGTTGGTTTACCATTGCCTTCCTCACTGAGTGGAAAAGTACGCTTATCAGCATGCCGGGCCCTCTGAAAAGCACAAATTTTCCACACTGCAAATAACACCTTCACTTCATTCATCACAGGGTCTTGCTGTATAATGAAATTCATTACTTTCAGAGGAGATAACTCTGATTAGTGTCATTTACACCTCTACCTCTTCTGTTCTTAAGTGATTCAGTCATTTAATTGGCTGACCATGCGATAAGAAACAGAACTATTTATTTTAGCCCTGCAACTAACAGATTGAGTGTAAATAATTTGACACTCAACCTGTCTGTTATGGGCAGAAGTATAAGTATAAGTAATAATATAAGTATATTATAGTTACACTTATTAAACTACAGGTTTAAACCAGCATTTCGGCTGGTCTCTTAAACAACAACAAATAGCAAAAGTGGTAAGATATAATGGTAATGGTAAATAGTAAAATTGGTAAGGCAGTCGGTTACGCCAACCATTTATCATTCTTTGATATTACATTTTTCTTTTAAATTTTTTGTTAATTGCGGTTTTCTTGTTCTGTGTTTCAGTGTTCGAAGTGTAATGCACAAGTATTTGGAAAAGAAGAATGAAGTGAACTTTGATAAAATTTTCAATCAAGTATTAGGTAAGGACTTCTTACATTTTATTTATTTATTTATTGTTGGTAATATTTAAAATTGTCATTTATTATTTTCTTTTGTCCGTCCGCCTGTCCATCACATCCAGATGTCAGAAACTACAAGACATAACAAACGGTTTTCGGATTCGTAATCAACACGAACAGCAAACGGTAGTAGTGGGCCTGAATTGGGTTTAAGTTCCGGTTTCGTCGGGAAATGGCCCAAAACCGGAAATCAAAAAATCAAAGTCAGAAACTGTAAGAAATAGCAACAAACGGTTCCGAATTTGTAATCTACAAAAAAATGAGTGGGCCTGAATTGGGTTCGAAGTTCCAGTTTCGACTGGAAGTCAAGATATCTGAGTCGGAATTCGGAAACTAAAATAGTGTCACTCGATTCCTTTTAAAGAGTACTAGATACAGAAATTGTTGGGTTTAAAGTTCGAGTTTAGACCGGAAGTGAAGAAATCAAAGTCGGAATTTGTTAACAAAAATAGTGTCATTCGATTCTTCTTAAAGAGTAAATACAGAAATCACTAATGGTTTTAGCCATAAATCAATGGTAGACCTTTTTAAAAATTGGCACCAGCCATGAGACACGTCGTTTCATGAAAGGGATTTTTAATTAGGGTATTTGTCGAATCTCGATGACACCGATATTTGAAAACATAATCGGTATTGAGAATCGACAGTAAAAGTCGATTCCTCGATACCGGTTCTTTACTTTTCAAACTGTGCCAAAAATACCGTAATTTTCTAAGATGAAAGATATTAAATATTAAATGCAGTTAGAAAATTATGGCTTGCGGGAGTAAAAAATTTTCGATTCGAAAAATGTTTTAAATTGTTGTATTATGACGGACATTGCCTGTTCCAGCTTCTATACATCTTCGTGGTCTACCCACGATTGTACTCTTTGTGAACGGTATCTTAAGGCCAATAGTAGATATCGATCCTCTGGCATGTTGGAACCACATCTGCCTCCGCACAGTTTCCGTTCTACCCAAACCATGCCCGATTTTCTCACTTTTGATGGGATTCCTGAGTGTTGCTCCCCTCCCCGATCTCAAAAAATGCATCTCACCTGCTTCTAATGTTGTCATAATTATAGACTATAACTAATTTGATGAATCTTGATCATTTACTGAAGTCTGGCCGCTCGTTTTGTTATGAATCCGAAAAAAGTACAAGTATGAATGAATCAATCTCACTATTTTTTTGTCATCAGTCTCTCGACTGGTTTGCTGCAGTTCTCCAACCTGTTCTATCTTGCGCAAATCGTTTCATATCTACATACCTATAACACCCTACATCTTCTGTAATTTGCTTTATATATTCCAATCTTTGCCTCCCTCTACAATTTACTCCCTCAATATTACCCTCCATTATTAATAGCCCAATACTTGGATGTCTTAGGATATGCCCCACTAGCCTTTCCCTTCTTTTGGTAAGATGCTTCCATATACTTCTTTTTTCATCCACTCGCCTAAGAACCTCTAAATTACTTATTTTGTCCACCCACCTAATCTTTAACATTTTCTTATAACACCACATTTCAAAAGTTCTATCCTCTTCTTTTCTACAGCCTCTATCACCCACGTTTCACTTCCGTATAATGCTACACTCCAAACATAATGTTTTAAGAAAGTTTTCCTAATGTGTAAATCAATGTTTGTAGTCAGTAAGCTGTTTTTCATTTCAAAGGCTTTTCTAGCTTGAGCAATTCAACTCTTGATTTCACTTGTGCTTCTACCATCCTTTGTTATTTTACTCCCTAGATAGCAGAATTCCCCAACTTCCTGTATGTTTTCGTTGCCTACTTTTAAATTTCCCATCTCTTCTAAACCACTCTTGCTGCTGCACAACACTTTCGTTTTGTTCTTATTAATTTTCATGAAGTACCTAATCCTTTCTCAAGATCTCATCCATTCCATTTAAGGCATCCTCTAGTTCTTTCATTGTCTCGGCTAATACTACTCTATCATCGGCGAATCTCAGCATTTTTATTGTTTCTCCTTGAATTTTTATTTCTGCGTCAAATTTCTCCTTCACTTCATGTTATTTGTTAAGTAACACCGGTTGGGCAAGCGACTTTGTATGATGACCAGCTGACAGCCATCCATGAACAAACTCTACCGGGGGTCCCTGTTCAAACTCATGCCAAATCCACTTGAAAAATACACCGAAAAGCAGCGATCAAATCGGGTAGTTGTCAATAATATACAGTTCCCGATAACAAATAAAAGCTAAAAAAAAAAAAAAATCGATATAAATATGGGATTTTTTGTATTGCTGCGTTGGTATGAATTTTTCAATAAAAATGTATATAAGTTAATTAGAGTTATAGGAAATAAAAATGTTGGCAACTTTTAGTTCGAGCATTTTCTTCTGCAGAGTCTAGTTTAGCTTCAATTAGTGGATCCCGTATTTTTAAGTTGTCGATTTACATTTTGCGACATCACTCATGAACAGAATTAGGTTATATCTTTCATTTTACGTTGTTTGCAAATGATTAAAACACAGGTTATACATATATGTTTTATTTACATTAGCAGGAGAAAGTCGTGTGAGTGTTTCACACCAGATTTTTAAAGTTGCAGTTCGTTTTCTTTTTCGTATTGGACGGTATTCATGTAATTTGGTCGGTGCGCTTTCATCGAATCGGTGATCTATAATGTTTACTTAGAGCATGGCCTAATTTATTTATAGTCGGGTGCATTAAGAGCGTTGCTTAAATTTAAGTACGTTGAACCATCTTCACGGGTGATTAAAGTGATTGCGCTCCAACTGAATCGTCGTCTAGCCGGTCGGTATAGTTATCAAAACACGTTTTTTTTTAATTTCAATAGTCCCCGATTCGATTCCCGGTAAACGTTTATATTTTAAACCTATATCCGTATATGTGTCATTGTTAATCGTCTCCATTGACATTAATACTGTTACAATTAACCTATGGTTCTTCCGGGATCTGGTTATAACATATAATAAAGAAACTTCCTTTAAATTTATAACAATTATTATTTTAACCCCCCCACGTGAGCAGGTGATTTTCGGAGACGTAGGTTCTAGATTCAAGTCTTAGTAAACTTTTATACGAATTTGAATACTAGACAGTGGTATTATAAATAGTATTACGCTAATAGCCTACATTTTTTAATTTAACTTTATTTTTTATATAACTTTAGATAAATACACTTTTGTCGTTAAATGCATACTTAACCCGCAATCTTAAAAAAAATCCTGAAACTTTTTTTACCGATTTTAATGGGGAAAATATAGAAAAAAGTGTAGTAAATGAAGCGTTTTAAAAGAAATCGTTGGTGGCGTTTTTGAGAAAATCACAAAAAAAGTTAAAAATCGTAGGAATAAACTACTACCACTTCTAGTTACTGATTTTAATTAACATGTTTGTGTTGCGTTTCCTTCTACCCAACGTTTCAAAGTTTACGTTTCACAAAGTTCCAAGTTTCAACTACATACGATTTTTCTTTCTTGAGATATTTTGCAATAAAAATAAATATTATGTTATATTATGTAATATTCTCTCTCCCACACACACGCACCCACGCACAGACCGATCGCTAAAAACATGTATTTATGTATTTGAATTCAGGAAGGAAAAAACGTGTATTTCCGGCAAAAATTTGATTTTGATAAATCGACTTGAAAACAATACTTCACTTACCAGTAATTAGTATAGACAGGAACAAAATTTGATTTAAAACCGAACCTTTGGAACGCCCGACTTTATTGACGTTATAAATTTGATTTTTATACAGGGTGATTCACGAAGATATGCAAAAACTTTAGGAGCTCATTGTACATGTAAAAATAATGAAAAATGTTTATATAAACATGGGTCCGGAAATGCTTCGTTTCCGAGTTACGGGTAGTGAAAATTTCGCCCGGATTTCAGCTCACCAGGTGAAATGAGGTCTACCTGAAATTCTGGTAGGGTTGATTAAAAGGCGAATTCAATCATTTCTTATGGTTTTTGATCTGATAAATTGAATAATACAGGTCTCAGAACTGTAAGTTGAATATTTTTTAAGAAAACCATTGTGAAATACAAAAAATGGAGTGAAAAACAAATTTTTTCATCTTTGGGCATGAATAACTTTGTTATTTCACCAAGAAACCGTTAAAATTTTTGAATAAAACATGTAGAAAATTTTATTCTAAACAAACCGGTGTAAATAACGTACACAGAAAGCAAATACGTAGATGTTTGATTAAATGAATTTTTATTCATAACAGTACAAAGTAAAATTAACCGGAAAAACAAAGATTAAAAAATGTGTTTTTTTCACTCCATTTTTGCATTTGAGACTGGTTTTCTCAAAAACTATTTAACTTACAGTTCTGGGATCTGTTTTATTCAATTTATCAGGTCAAAAGCCATAAGAAACGATTGAATTCGCCCCTTAATCTACCTTACCAGAATTTCAAGAAGACCTCATTTCACCTGGTGAGCTGAAATCAGGGCGAAATCTTTCACTAGCCGTAACTCGGTAACGAAGCATTTCCGGACCCATGTTTATATAAACTTTTTTCATTATTTTTACATATGCAATGGGCTCCCAAAGTCTCTGCATATCTTCGTGAATCATCCTGTATAGTATCAGAATGCTTGTAATAGGCAGGTGGAGTGTTAAATTATTCGCAGTCGATCTGCTAGTTCCAAGGCTACACAATACAGTTCTGTTTCTTATTGCATGATCAGCCAATTATATGACTGAATAGTATTTAACAACAGAAGAGGTACATATGTAAAAGACACTAGTCAAGAGTTATCACCTGTGAGAGTAAAGAATTTCATTATACAGTCACACCCTGTGGTTAATTTAGATGTTTTTAAAAGAGCCTGGCATGCTGATAAAAATACCACTTTGTGTGGAAGGCAATGGTAAACCACCTCACTCTTCGTTTTACTTAGTAAAGCCTCTAGAGGTTCAATCCAGTCTTTTTCGGCTGATGACCATGTAAAAACATACATAACGGGTGTTTATTAAGGACGCAACCCTGATTATAAGAAGATAGAAGTAATTAAATACATCGGTAAGGTTTCTGTCCCTCAATCGGTATGTTGGCAACAGTGTACTCAAGGCCAACTACTTAAGACAGTTAAAATGTTCCAGTCAAACATTAGTGTGGTGACAGCAGCCGTTTCGTTATTTATTGTGTCAGCAATGGTTTTTTTTCCAAGGAAGAACCGGGTGTTTTATTAAGAACGCAACCCTATGTTAAAAGCCACAATCTACAGCATATTTTTATTTTCCGTATATTACAAATTATTAATTAATCTAAATGATTATTTTACAAATGAATAGCAAATTGCAATGAAATCGTTGTATTACTTCTATCTTCTTATAATCAGGGTTGCGTCCTTAATAAAACACCCGGTTTTTCCGTGGAAAAAAAACATTGCTGATACAATATAATGAAACGACTGCTGTCACTACACTAATGCTTGACGGGAACATTTTAACAGTCTTACGTAGTTGGCCTTGAGTACACTGTTGCCAACATACCGATTGGGGGACAGAAAATGTACCGATGTATTTAATTACTTCTATCTTCTTATAATCAGGGTTGCGTCCTTAGGGGGGAGATACCCTTGAAAAAAATTCTCCCCCTTTAATGTTACATGATTGTGCATTTGCAAATTTGTTCTTCAGGTCATTACTTATCTCTGTTCATAAAATGAGTTGAATATTTTCTTAACAACCCTTATAATTAGGGTTGGGGATGAAAAACCGCTCTTTTTGTTAAGTAATTTCTTGAGTATCATTTACTGTATTTGCATGCAAGTAAGCTCAAATTAATGGGAAATTTATTGTCTATGAATTGTGGTATTCATTTTCAATTATTTTACCTAACTTAGTTAAATTTTTAGACAATTATTTGTAAAAATAAAATGCGGTAAATCCACCCTGTAGTAAATTTAAAACAGCTTTAAAATTGTAGGAATGAATATTTTGTATTTTCCATACCACATTGCATAGAGCATAAAAATCCCATCATTTAAAAAAAAATTATCTCTCTAGGTGGTGTAGGACCTAAAATATGATTTAACAAAGATTCTGAAACACGTGAAAAAAAAGTGGCTGGAAACGCAAAAACAAAATAATTTTTAGTATTTATGTATTTGTTCTTACTTATATTAGTCGCATGGAACTACTAAACGTGAAACAACACACTACTTGTGGTTCACTATATCGGTGTGTAGTTGAATAATAGAGAATGAAACGTAGTTCAAATCTGTGAAAAAATTATCAATTTCCGACTATCCGTTTTCAAGTTATTTTAACTTGAAATTTGATGTTTTTACACGAAAAACTGCGTGAAACATAATACGAAAAAAATTTTTATATTATTTTAAAATACCTTTTTCTAAAAAGTAAATATATTGGTATATTCAGAAAATATCAGAGAATCAAAAAAGCTAATTAATAAATTTTGTTTTTTGATTTTTATACAATTTTTCAGGGTATGGTCCCCCCTTAATAAAACACCCGTTAGTATCAGAATGGATACGAAGTGAGTAAAACGCTTGAAGATTTAGCGGGAAATTCAGTGCGGTTTACAATGCCATCTACGAAATAATGAAGTTGTTAATAAAAAAAGGAATTTTTTTCGTTAGAGTCAATTTAAAATTTTATTAGCCTGGCTACTGCTTGTGGCATTAAAACCGCGTGATCATTGCGACTATGGAACTATTCTAATTATGCCTACGACGTAGTCCCGATTACTGACTGCGAATTATAATAATTAGCGTGCGCCGCAATATACGGTTTGTTATCCGAGAAATAACTAAACTAATTGTACATGCAATTGAGTTTAATTTAAAAGTAAATGCTTCGGCAAATTGCGATGATTTTCTTAGGGTATTTTTTATCTTTTACAACTGTTGCATTTCGAATGAAAACAAAATTATGTAGGTGCTTCTCTCGCCCTGTATTAATTTATTGTAAAGGAAAATATTGTTGGCATGTCGATTTTCGAATTTGAATTTTCACGGGAAGTATACGTTTTCTGGCTCTCTGAACCGAAAAAAATCTGTTTGGTCGGTGTGTGTGTGTGTGTGCGCGGAATCATTAGGAGTTGATACATGAAGCTTAAGTTGGAAACCGTGAGAGGGGACCTGACACAAATATTTTCATCGAAATCGGTAAACCGGATGTAGTACCTTATGTTTTAGTGAGATATTTTTCAATTTGAATTTTTTTATTTTCTTAGTTAATCTTCACTCATAACTGTTGTTGCATTTTGAATGTAAACAATCATAAGTTATTCTAGTTATTTTATCTTGCCCTATGTTAAATATTGTAAAGGAAAATATTGTTGGCATGTCGTTTTTTCGAAATCGAACTTTCACCGGAAATACACGTTTTCAGGCCCTCTGAACCCAAAAAAAACACGTTTTAAACGATTGGTTGGTGTGTCCGCGCGTGAAATTATACGGAATTGATACATGAAGCTTAAGTTGGAGACCGTGAGAGGAGACCCGACACAAATATTTTCATCGAAATCGGTAAACCGGATGTAGCACCTATTGTCTTGTGCGATTTTTTGGAGTATTTTTTTCAAAAATGGCTCATACGATTTTGTTGAAAAACATAGGGCAACACGGGCGCTCGGTAGGTAAAATTCTACTCCTGTCAAAACTAATACATACGGTGCTATTGTCAAAACTCTTAACGAAATATTTGCTTTACTTTAAGCGAGGATCCTACTGCTGCTTCCGCATCCCGCACCTCAATCTCCCCTTCGGTCTGTCCCACCAATCTTTCTGCTCCGACCCTTTCTGCTGCATAGCCTCTCTCACCGTTTCTTCACAAGTTCTACACGGTCTGGCTCTATTCCTCCGAGGAGCTGGCTGGTAGTTGAAGATCCTTTTCGGGCACATTTCCTCTTCCATTCGTCGTACATGACCATACCAAATAAATTTATTGTCTTTTCTCTATGTATCCTTTCTACAATAATTGTATCGCGCACCTCCGCTCTAGCCCCTACTTCGTCGTTTCCCACATACAACAAAATATACACGATAAAAACCATTTTACGATGTCTCAGTATTGTTATATTTGTTCATTTAATCGGGCATCGATTTCTATGATCATAACCCCTTGGAAATTTTGTAAAAACCCCATAGAAGAAACTTACTGCGACCGGAAAAATCCTGGGTTGTAGGCCAACGCGGTTCCTTTTCATGTATCGTTTATTATAGTTACAGTTTTTTCACGATAACAGCACTTTATTCCTGTGTACTGTAGCCTGTGGAGAAATGTAACTTTATTTAAATTAGATCCGCTTACGCTTCATCAGTAAAAATGCAGACTTAACAACTTCCCACCCGCCAATGGTGTATAGATCCCTTTACAGTTTGTTATATATAATATTTATATTTGCCCAAAACGGGCAGGTGGAGTGTTATTTTAATTGTACTATCTGTTTGGTCCAGGGCTAAAAAAAATAGTTCTGTTTCTTATCACATAGTCAGCCACTTATATGACTGAACTATTTAAGAACAGAAGTGGTAGAGGTGTAAAAGACACTAGTCGAGGAGTTATCTCCTCTGAGAGAAATGAATTTCATTATGCAGCCAGACCCTGTGGTGAATAAAGTCAAGGTGTCATTTGCAGGGTGGAAAGTGAGTGCTTTTCGGAGGGCCTGGCATGCTGATAAGCATACTCTTTCAACTCAGTGAGGAAGGCTATGTTAAACCAGCTTACTCCTCGTTTTTACTTAGTAAAAACTAGTTTGAACCTCTAGAGGTTCAAACCAGCCTTTCGGCTGTTGACCTAAACAACAACAACAACAATATTTATATAAGTTTTTAAAGGATTCCGTCAAATATCCTAACATGTAAAATACATTCGTTTGGTGTAAACGGCTCGCCGCATTTACGATAAATAATTATTAATTATATTATAGATTTTTCTTGCCCAACACAGGCCGGTGGAGTGTTAAATTATTCGCGCTCGATCTGCTAGTTCCAGGGCTATAAAAAATAATTCTGTTTCCTTATCACATGGTCAGCCAATTATATGACTAAAGCATTTAAGAACGGAAGAGGTAGAGGTGTAAAATACACTAGTCACAGTTATCTCCTCTGAAAGTAATGAATTTCATTACACAGCCTAATCCTGTGGTGAATGAAGTAAAGATGTCATTTACAAAGTGGAAATTAGATGCTTTTTAGAGAGCCTGGCATGCTGATAAGCTTAATTTTCTATTCAGTGAGGAAGGCAATTGTAAACCACCTCAATCCTCGTTTTACCAAAAAAAGCCTGTGTAGAGTTTCAAACCAGCCCTTCGGTTGATGATTTAAACTACATAATTCTTTTCACGATAACAGCACATTCTTCCTGTGTATTGTATGCCAATGGAGAAAATTTATGTGGGCCTACTGACCATTTACTGTGTCACTGAACTGTGATATATTGGCGTGTGTACGTTTTCCCAAGCGTTCTACAAAACAGGCTACGCTTATCTGTCGTTAGAATTAGTTATGATTCTCTCCCCCTCTCTGTCGCGGTGACCATTACTCCTCCATTTTCTATGCATCTCTCGCTCCCTCGCTCTTCAACCTTCTCTAATGCTTCTAACCCCTCTTTCTTTTTTTGGGTTTTATCTCACGCTAGATCTTGGTTGTTTACTATTTATTTTCTCCTTTTTTTAGATTTTTCCTTCCACTGTATGTTGTCGTATATTTCATTACTAGTTATCTAATGACATGGGTTTTTCATTTTTATTTAATTATATTATTATTACTGACTACCGATTGTGAGGGTGAGAAGGGCGTTTTAAGTAAACTAGTTTATTACTTTTCTCGGTGTACCTTTACACTTTATTTTATTATAAGTAAGATTGTATTAAAATAATGTCGGTTTTAAAACTTCAATCAAGACAATTAATTTTTTTGTCCCTATTTGTGTATACGTTGCAATCTGTTCAATTCAGAAAAATAAGCAACCCCGTGACCCAATGAGATGGGGATGATGTCTGTGACGTGTAAATGAGGTGTAGTCTTGTAAAAATTGAGAGAGTTCGGTTAATTGAAAACTTCGACCATAAAAGTACACCGGTGACCACTGTCTAGTATTCAAATCCGTATGAAAGTAACTACCTTTACTAGAATTTGAGCCACGAACCTTCGTCTTCAAAAATCAGCTGTTAAAACAGCTGACTCGCGGCGACGATTTTACCCACGGTTACTTTTCTATACGGTAGGAATCATCAAACAATACGTGCAGTGACAAACCCCGCCCACTGACGTCATCTGGTCACCAGCGACAACCGACGCACGATGCGTACGGTGTCGGCCTGTGATGTTTACTAGTCTTAATACGGTCTGTAATACTTTACTAGTCTTTAATAACGGTATGTTATCCGATTTCCGGTTGTTCTAATCATGATAGACACCAAAACCCATAACAGACAGGAGGAGTGTCAAATTATTTACACTCAATCTGTTCGTTGCAGGGCTAAAATAAATAGTTCTGTTTCTCATCACATGGTCAGCCAATTAAATGACTGAATCATTTAAGAACAGAAGAGGTAGAGGTGTAAAAGACACTAATCAGAGTTATCTACTCTAAAAGTAATGGATTTCATTATACTGCCAGACCCTGTGGTGAATGAAGTGAAAGTGTCATTTGCAGAGTGGAACATATATGCTTTTCAGAGGGCCTGGCATGCTGATAAGTGTACTTTTACACTCAGTGAGGAAGGCATGGTAAACCACCTCACTCCTCGATTCACTTAGTAAAACCTCTACAGGTTCAAACCAGCCTTTTGGCTGATGAGCTAAACAACAACAAGACACCAAAAGGTGTCTATCCACCTGAGAATTGTCGGGAATTAAGTTTAACCGTTTTTCAAAGGCCAGTGAAAATAGATTTAAGTGGATAAATGATTACAAGCGGGCCGATTCATTTTCTCCTTATATTGGTATTCGCGTGTATCCACTACATTTCGACGAATCGGATTATGTACGCGATGTAAAGTCCGAGTTACTACATAAACGTTTCTTAAAGACGAATTCAGTCCCACATTTAAATTTTCCGATTTGTAGTGCCGTTCTATGTCCGGTTAACCGGATTGTATTGAACATAAAAATCGAGCCGAGAAACGATACGCTCGTGTAAGGAAGTTTATGATATTTTAAACTCATCATCAAATTACAACACAGGCAGTTCACAAAATGAAGGGATAGCCGTAGAGGATGGTAGACCCCGTTTTAACGGAGAATGTTGCGCAGTCAGAGGAAACAGTGATCTCTTAAAACATGAAAACGCCGAATTAAAAGAAGAAAACAAGTTACTTAGAGAGAAACTTCAGGCCGCAAACGAAAATTTATTAAAATTAAAATAGATTTCCCCAGTAAAAATACCTGGAACAGCTATGTTTATAAAAAACAATACAATAATCCATCCGTCATTTTGCACCGGCCGAGTTGTTGCGGACCAGACTACGTTATCACTCATATTATACCATGCGTTCTGAAAGTCGCTGTGCACCAAGTGACATGACAGGGAATAATTTCATGGCTAGGTTGGTAGCTCAGTGCTGTTCAATTGTTGCCGAACACGTCGAGGCCTGTCAGTCATTGAGTTGAAGTTGTATATGTTTCATTTATTGCAGTTCTGTTGCACGTTTTTTGTTGTTGGACGCGATGGTTCTTTCAGTAGAGGAGCGCATTTTCCTCGTTGAATACGTATTTCGCGAAGGTGACAAGTACAGTGATTTAGTGAAGCGCAAATTTTCTGAAAAGTTTCCAGATTCAATTATTCCTCACCGTAATGCAGTACGAACACTGATAGAAAAATTTCGGGCAACTGGCTCTGTTGAGGACGCTGAACGTAGTGGTAGCGCTAAGCTAGACGAACAAAAGCTGCTGGATATTTCTGATTCTATGGCACAAAGTCCAAAAAAATCAATGCGTAAGTTAGCACAACAGCATAATATCGGACTTGCTACCGCACATAAAGCTGTCTGACAAGAACTTAAACTATTCCCATACAAAGTGAGGTATGTTCAAGAGCTGAAACCTTCAGATAATGACAAGAGACTAAATTATTGTCATTGGTTTCAACGTTTCATCAACCAAAATTCCGAAGACATCCTTGACGTAACGTTTTATACAGATGAAGCGTGGTTTCACTTGGGAGGGTATATAAGTTCACAAAATACTCGAGTATGGTCGACAACTAACCCTTGCGCTTTACATGAACAGTCCTTACACGAAGCAAAAATTGGAGTCTGGGTTGCTGTGAGTAGAGCACGTATTGTTGGACCAATTTTTTTTGCAAACACAATCAATAGTGAACGTTATTGTTCTGATATTTTAGAGAACTTTACGCATCAAATAACACAAGTGGAAATGAATAATGGTTGGTTCCAACAAGACGGGGCAACAGCACATACATCTAACATCTCAATGGCTTTCCTGCGCAACGTGTTTGGTGAACGAATAATTTCAAAGAATTTGTGGCCTGCAAGATCTCCTGATCTGACTCCCCCCGATTTCTTTTTATGGGGTGCGGCGAAACAAACTGTGTATCGGAACAGACCACACACGATTGACGAACTTAAAGCCGCAATAACGGCATACATTCAAGGAATCACTGTTCTTCAGTTGCGAAAGGTATTTGCAAACAAAATGAAACGAGTGCAATGCTGTATTGATGCCAATGGAGGTCATTTCGAACACCTTCTATAAACAATGTAATCACGGTTTAACAATGTAATTAAGGTATTGAATAAATTTTTTTCCAAAATGCTTAGTCATTTCTTTATACATATTTTCATAAATCCATAGTCACAATTCCAGTGCACAGCGACTTTCCGAACGCACGTATATGTCACAGCAGCTGCGCGTGACCGCTACCATCTAGTATAATAACCGTGACTTTACCTCTAGACTTACCCGGTGGGTCAAGACAATAAATGGATCATGATTAACGGGAAATGGCTCAACCATTTTAAATACATTCTGATGAGGTGGTCTTTGTGTGTATCAAACTGTTCTGAATAATTACAGTTGATGCTGCAGTAGGGCTAATTGAAAAACGAATTCGGAAACATAGGATAAAAACAAAAATGTATGACCGATCAAAATGAAAAAAATTCAGATAGTAAAATCCCGCTTAACCGAAATATGGTAGGCGGAACCGATTTCGGATACGCGAATTCCGGATAACAAGCAGTCATACTTGTAGGTTTTTTTACGTCTTGACTGTTTTGCTGCTAATGCAGACGGTGAGAAGGATGATACATGAAGATGAGTGATAAAAAAAATGCCAGACCTGACCGGGAATCGAACCCGGGATCCCGGCGTGTAGAAGGCAGCTGCGCTAACCACTACGCCAAAACGGGCCGGCCCTTGTATTGTAGGATTTAAATATATCAAAAATGACTATAATATCTTTTATGACTGTTTATTTGTATGTATAAACGAAGATACAGAAATTTCAAGAGATAAAATAATGTAATATTGTAAAATAATTCATGTTTACGAGAATTCTTTTACACCTGTACTTCTGTTCTTAAATGATTCAGTCATGTAATTGGCTGACCATGTTATAAGAAACGGAACTACTTTTTGTAGCCCTGGAGTAAGCAGATCGAGTGCAAATAATTTAACATTACACCTGCCTGTTATGAGCAGAGCTCTAGAAAATTAAAAAATCTGGTGTGAAACACTCACACAACTTTCTCTTGCCAGTGCAAATAATTAACAATAAACCTAATATTAGTAATAAAACATTAGAAGTAAACAAAAAACTAACCTCAAAAAAATAACCTTATTTTAATCATGAGTAAATGACGCAAAATGAAAATCGAACTCAGTTTGGCTTAAAAATACGGAAAATCACGCTTTCACGCTAAACTAGGCTCTGTAGAGAAAAATGCTTTAAATAAAAGTTGTAAATCTTTTTATTTCCTATAAAATTTATTTTATACACTTTTGTCGTAAAATGCATTCTAAGGGCTAAATCTTAAAAAAATCAACTTTCCACACGTTTTCGTGAGAAAAAATCAGAAAATCGCTAATTACTGCTAAACTAAGCGTTATGCAAAAAAATGTTTAAAATGAAAGTTGTAGGACTTTAAATTCTCTACAACTTTTGTTATATAAATTTTTGCGCTAAATTGCATATTAAAGCCGTAATCTTAAAAAAAACTATGTTTTTACGTGAAAACAGCCTCACCAAGAATTTCAGCATACATGACGCCTACCCTATCTTGTAGAGAATAAAAAATTGAGTAAACTAGGCGATTTTTAAAAAAATCGTAGGACCGGTTTTTGAGAAAATCGCAAAAAAGTGAAAAATTACACAAATAAACTACTACTTCCGGTTGACCGATTTTGATGAAAATGTTCGTGTCGGGTCCGGTAGTAGTATGTAACTTAAGTTTCAAGTTTCAAGTTCGTACGCTGTTCCGTTCTTAAGATATTCTGTTCACACACACAGACACACACACAGACCAATCGCTAAAAACCTGTTTTTTGGGTTCAGGGGGTCTGAAAACGTATAGATCCGGTGAAAACTCGATTTCTTAAAATCGACATGAAAACAATACTTTCCTTCCTATATATTCATATAGGCAAGAGAAAGTAAAAACCTACAACTTTTAATTCAAGCGTTTCTTTTCTATATAGCCTAAAAATAATTAGCAAACAAAATTCCTTTATTCCTTTTAGATTTTATTGCTTTTAGGTGGATAATAATTAGCGAATAATTCATAGGCAAAATAATTAGCAAACTAGTAATGTTATTCTTAAAACCTCAATATAAACTTTCCCGTATTTTTAAGCTCTACAGAGGTTGATTTTCATTTTGCGTCATTCGCTCATGATTAAAATTAATTTTATGTTTTTCATATTATATTGTTTACTCACGATTAAACATACTTGGTTATTTTGTTCTTTATTTACATTGGGAATAAAAAGACGTGTGTGCGTTTTCACCAGATTTTTCAATAAATAATTGTTATAAGTTTTAAAAGAAATTTGTCATTTCTTAATATAAGATCCAGTAAGATGCTGGAATAGAGAAACATTCCGGTACGTTTTATAGCCCTACCTCTTTAAGATGTAGGCTACAAGTTCGCGTTAGGTTAGAACTGCTTAATAGATATTCGCATTTGAACTTCCAGTGTAACTACCCGACGTGTTTCATTGCATACGAGAATAATGCAGTTTAAAAATAGTATTTGGTGAAACAGACCAATACTAATTGCGGACAGCTTTCAATGTTTACATTCACGTAGACTATTCCTTTACTTTGCGTTCATATACTGGGTGTCCCAAAAGTTCGTGTACGGCAAAATAATTAGCAAACTAAAGTTCAGCCGTTCTTAGTTTGCTGCTACTGTCAACAAACAAAAGCCACCTACTACAGGGTGTACGCTAGAGTCTACGACTTTACGGATGTCGTAGTTTATGGTGACGACTTTATGGATGTCCTATTAAGTTAACTATTTTTTAAATTATAAGTACCTAGAGATATATAAGACGAGATATATAAGACTATATATAATAAGACGACTTTATGGATGTCCTATTAAGTTTACTATTTTTTAAATTATAAGTACCTAAAGTACTAAAAACATCAGTCATGATATGATGTAGGCCTAACAATTTCATTTAGAAAAATACTTTTAAAAGTATTTTGTATTTAAATACTTTTGAAAGTATTTTGTTGTTACTTTTTAATCAGCGTGTACACATTTTGATATAATGCGCATGCTCAGTGACGTCATTATTTGTTTACATTAGGAGCAAACTAACAGAGGCTGGACTATAGTAATGTTATTCTTCAAAACTCAATATAAACTTATGAATGTAAATAGAATCTACTGAAATTCATGTTTGTACATTTTTTCCGCCATCTTGATTGTAACTTTTTTTTGAATACGAAAGTTGTCATGTGACACACCAATTTTTTTTTTTTTTTTTATTGAGTGATGATGCCTATATAAGCCTTGGGCTTGTGCGTAGGTAATGATATGCGGTGATTTATAGATGAAAAACTACCAGACCTGACCGGGAATCGAACCCGGGACCCGGGTAGATTTCTATTGCATGTAGAATTTTGCGAAAATCCTTTGGTGAAAACCGTTTGAAAATATCTTTCTGTTTTGAAGTTACAGTCCGTCCAATTCGGGAACACAGTGAAAATTACATGTCTTAGATGTTAGTTTATCATTTCCTCTATAACGGTCTCTAAAATTTAGTTTACTGATTAATTTTAGTTTAATTTTAACAAATTAGTGCAAATCTTTAATAGCCCTTGCTTTTTAACGCTTGCACAATGCTTAATTTAAATGGGGGTAAAACACTCTATAAGCCATTTTTTTTTTTTTTTTTTTTTTTTTTTTTTGAGTGATGATGCCTACATAAGCCTTGGGCTTGAGCGTAGGTAATGGTATGTGGTGATTTACAGATGAAAAATGCCAGGCCTGATCGGGAATCGAACCCGGGACCCCGGCATAGTAGCCAGTTGCGCTGACCACTACACCAAGGGCCGGCCTATTGTTAACCCTTTCAATCCCAAATTTTTTAACTATTTTTAAATACGTGTAGGCTACATTGTTATATACATTTTACTGACATTTAAGTGAAATTAAATCACTTTTAGAACCTCAGCCTTTTTGATGGCCTGACAAAAACGTGTGACATATACGTCACATTGAGACTTTATATCAAAGTTCCCAACAATATGAATAACTAAAATCATGTTCAGGCTTCCTAAACAATATTCTCTCAACTTAGATTTGTAGCAAAAAAAACTAAATATGATTTTAATATCAATGCTTTTACAGTTCAAAAATACTGATAAAATGGACAAAGTCACTATTTATAACCTAAAAATATACTTATATGTACATTCAACATACTCGAAGAAATGCTACTTTATTTTAGTAAATTAACACGAATATTTAAAACTAATATTAACTTTAAAAAGAAACAAATGGTCCCCTCTGTCGGGTAGTGGTCAGCATCTTAACACTGCAAAGCGGAGGTCTCAGGTTCGACTCCTGGCTAGGGTACAGAAAATTATTACACTTCACATCCAGCGCTCTTTAATCAATAGTAGTCGCTAACAATTAAAATTTTTATGTCTGTTATTTCACTCCAATGTGACTTCTATGCCACAATGGGTTAGAAAGGGCCCTTTCTAACCACCTCACTTCTTGTTTTTACTTAGTAAAACCTCTAGAGGTTCAAACCAGCCTTTCGGCTGTTGATCTAAACAAGATTATATTGAGTTTTGATGATTAACAACACTTATTACTTTCTCTTGCCTATATGAATATATTGGAAGGAAAGTATTGTTTTCATGTCGATTTTAAGAAATCGAGTTTTCACCGGATCTATACGTTTTCAGACCCCCTGAACCCAAAAAACATGTTTTTAGCGATTGGTCTGTGTGTGTGTGTGTGTGTGTGTGCGCGCGCGCGCGCGCGTGTGTGTGTGTGCGTGTACAAAATATCTTAAGAACGGAACTTTGTACGAACTTGAAACTTGAGTTACATACCACTACCGGACCCGAGACGAACATTTTCATCAAAGTCGGTCAACCGGAAGTAGTAGTTTATTCGTATAATTTTTCACTTTTTTGTGATTTTCTCAAAAACTGGTCCTACGATTTTTTTAAAAATCGCCTCATTTACTCAATTTTTTATTCTCTACAAGATAGGATAGGCGCCATGTTTGCTGAAATTCTGGGCGAGGCTGTTTTTACGTAAAAACATAGTTTTTTTTTTTAAGATTACGGCTTTAATTTGCAATTTAGCGCAAAAATTTATATAGGTAATAAAAGTTGTAGAGAATTTAAAATTCTACAACTTTTATTTCAAACATTTTTTTGTATAACGCTTAGTTTAGCGGTAATTAGCGATTTTCTGTTTTTTTCTCACGAAAACGTGTGAAAAATCGATTTTTGTAAGATTTCGGCTTTAGTACGCATTTTACGACAAAAGTGTAAATAATAAAATTTATAGGAAATTAAAATATCTACAACTTTATTAAGAGAATTTTTCTCTACAGAGCTTAGTTTAGCGTGAAAGTGTGATTTTCCGTTTTTTAAGCCAAACTGAGTACGATTTTCATTTTGCGTCATTCACTCATGATTAAAATAAGGTTATGTTTTTGAGGTTAGTGTTTTGTTTATTTCTAATATTTTATTAATAATGTTAGGTTTATTGTTAATTATTTGCATTGGCAAGAGAAAGTTGTGTGAGTGTTTCACACCAGATTTTTTTTGAAATATTTTGCCGTATCGGACTTTTGGGACACCCAGTGTATATGAAAGTAAAGATGGAGGTTTGTTTACGTGTGAAAGATTCAGAAATCAGCCACCAACCACCTTTTTAGTTTTTTTTTCATTCTACTACTAGATTTTAGCGTCTGATAGATTTATTATCGTTTCTTTTTCCAAATGTTTCTTCAATTGCTCACCATGCAAATTTAAATTCCTCTGTGATTCATTCGTAAAGTTTTGTTAACTTTTTTTTGGTGTTACTAGGTTATCATGACTTTTCTTGTTGTGGTTTTTATTTTAGTATTTTTTAGTTTCTTCTGATGTTCCCGTTCGGTTTGTATTTTTTCTCCTCGCATAAGGCCAATTTCAGATCACATGAGGTGACTTTAGACGTTTCTGGAAGCTCTTTTTGCAGCTCACATTCGCTCAATTTCTCCTTTCTACTGTCGACCCGGTGTTCTGTTTTTCTCTTCATGGAAGCCTTTAAAATTCGTAATTAGTTGTCTGAATTTGGTTCGGTTCATTAAGTTTTCTCGGTTTATGCCGTTGTTCTCAATATCCTTTCTCACTTTTTTAAACCTTTTATGCGACACCTTAGATCTA
Organism: Catonia carolina; assembly: GCA_035578175.1. Lineage (NCBI taxonomy): Eukaryota > Metazoa > Arthropoda > Insecta > Hemiptera > Achilidae > Catonia > Catonia carolina. The sequence goes on from JAQMRL010000004.1 coordinate 12,134,877, forward strand.
TTGTTTAGTGTTTTATAAATTAAAGTTTTATCAATGGGTTGTCATCGATTCTATACAGATGTCCGTAAATTTTTAGTCTTCATGATCTATTAGTTTCCATTAATCGTTCATTTTCCTTGTAAAGTTCTTCTCGACTTCGCAACCATTATCTTTGATTTGGAAGAATCAACATGAAAACAATACTTTCTTTCCGTACAGGGCAAGAGAAAGTAGGCGTAATACAAAATGGTGGTTCATACAAAAAGAGCTATTTTCTGGATTTTTTATCAGTTTATTAATAATTATATTAAGTAAGATAATTCGGATAAATAGTGCTAACGTATTTGTTTGACCTGTTTTGATTTTTTTTTATCCTAAACGTTCACAATTTTATGTGAGGTGGTTTTACAGTATTGGCCATTTTTCTGGTTCAAGCAACAGTGTGCTTTGAGTTACTGCGGATACTGTTTCCGAAATTTGTTGGTTTTCTTCTTTGATATTTTGCCAAATTTTTGGATGAATTCAACAGGTTAAAGCAAAGCGGGTGAATCTATCATCTTAATCGGTATATCCTTTTCATCATTTTGCTCCCCGTCCCCTTAAAGATCCTTTTCCTGTTTTTCTTGTTAAGCTAGTTTCGTGTCTGGCCTAATGCTTCATTGAATTATGTACTACGTAAAACACATGTTAGTGATATATTCTTCTTCTTATCGTGCCCTATCCGACCGTAGGTTGGCAATCATGACAGGTCTGAATATCAATCATGATTGCCAACCTTCGGGTATATATTACTGAATCTTTATTGTGTTTAATTTTTTTTAAAATTTCTAATATGTGTAGGCTTCGTTGCTATCTGTTCAATTCAGAACAATAAGCAACCCCATGACCCAATTAGATGAGGTTGATATGTATGACGTGTAAATGTGGCGTAGTTCTGTACAGACTCAGGCCGACATTTTTGTGTACTTTTAATGAGAAACAAGACGCTGTTAAAAAATTTTGAAAATTTGAATGTTTTAAAAATTTTGGAGGGGCGTAGCACCCCTCACAGTTCCGGGACTTCAGATTTAAAAAATGTTCTGTACTTCCGGTCGATAGGGTAAGTTGACTATAAATAAAAACCTGCATCAAAAGTGATCCCGGGCGTAAAGAAGGAAAAACCTGAATTTCGCAACCCGCAAAAAGCCTAAATTTCGTTTTTGGGGGTTTTCGAGCGAACCGGTCGTTTTTGAGCGACGGTCAAAAAACGTATTTTAAGCACTTCGGACGAGCAACAAAAAAGGTCTCATACACTTATACGCTAGGACGCACTGTTAAAAAGCTCGAAATTTACGGGAGGCCCCCCGTAAGCGAAAACCCAAAAGTCATAATTTTCCCTTCGGTTTCAGCGACAGGCGAAGAAAAAAGGTCCTAATGGTTTTTGCGCTCCGAGGCCTCCTTAAGGGTTAGAATTTATGTCAGTGAGTGAGTGAGTGAGTGACCCGCAGGGCTATAGACAATCCTGAGAGAGTATGGTTAATTTAACCCCAACCATCAAAGTAAACCGGTAACCACCGTCTAACATTCAAATCCGTATAAAAGTAACTACCTTTACTAGGATTTGAACCAGGAACCTTCGTCTCCAAAATCAGCTGTTAAATAGCAGATTTTGGCGATTACTTTACCTCTAGACCAACCCGGGACGTTTATTGTGTTTAATGAATCAAAACTGACGCTATACAAGACAATTTTCAAGGCAGTGTGGACGTACGAGATACAACTCTGGAGGGCAAGAAAAAAAAACCAATATTGACATTACAGAATGTTTTCAAAAATTTTTTTTTACGAAATCGTCTTAGTAGGCCTATACCATGGCACTTACGAAACAAGTGTATCTATAAAGACATAGGACTTAACTCAGTAAGATAAGAAATTACACGATTTAGCAGAACTTACGAGTAAAGACTAAACGGACTTCCGAATCATCTCGCGATGAACTTACTGGACTCAGTGACTATACATTTACAAAACTTATCAGATACAATGAGTTGGGTTTAAGTAACGGATTCAAACACAATTAACTTTTTATTTTTGATATTTTTATGTGAATAAATTTTCTTTTTTATTTCAATTTTGAATCATTTCAAAATTGTTTAATTTTTTAAATTACAAAAAGAGTTTCTGCAACAATTAAGCAATTAATGCGTAATGTTGTTGCATATTTTTATTTTCTTTGTTAACTTTAATACGTATTGTTGCTTTCTCTCCTATAAAAGAACAGATTGTCATTTTGCTGATTTGATATATAAAAATTTAAATAAAATGTAGTGTAACACACACACACACGCGCGCGCGCGCGCACACACACACACAACTTTCTCTTGCCAATGCAAATAATGTACAATATAACCTGAAATTAGAAATATAACATTAAAAAAAGACAAAAACTAACCTAAAAAACATCACCTTATTTTAATCATAAGTGAATGATGCAAAATAAAACCCAATCTTAGTTTGGCTTAATAATACGAGGAAAATCATTCTTTGGCTCTAAACTGTGGCTCTGTAGAGAAAAATAAATAATTTAAAGTTGTAGGTATTTTAATTTCCTATAAATTTGATTATGTACACTTTTGTCGTTAAATGCTCACTAAGGCTGAAACCTTTAAAAAATCCTTTTTTTATACAGATTTTCATGGAAAAAACAGACAATCACTAATTACCGCTAAACTAAGGATTATACTAAGAAATGTTTTAAATAAAAGTTTCTAAGATTTTACATTTACTACAACTTATTATACATATACATTTTTGCGCTAAAATCCATATTAAAGCCACAATCTTAAAAAAAAAACAATTATTTTTACGAGAAAACAGCGTCCTCAGGAGTTTCAGTAGACATGGCGCCTACCTTATCTTGTAGTAGTAGTTTAGGTCATCAGCCAAAAAGCTGGTTTGAACCTGTAGAGGTTTTACTAAGTAAAATGAGGAGTGAGGTGGTTTACCATTGCCTTCCTCACTGAGTGGAAAAGTACGCTTATCAGCATGCCGAGCCCTCTGAAAAGCACATATTTTCCACTCTGCAAATGACACCTTCACTTCATTCACCACAGGGTCTGGCTGTATAATGAAATTCATTACTTTCAGAGAAGATAACTCTGATTAGTGTCTTTTACACCTCTACCTCTTCTGCTCTTAAATGATTCAGTCATTCAATTGGCTGACCATGTGATAAGAAACAGAACTATTTATTTTAGCCCTGCAACAAACAGATTGAGTGTAAATAATTTGACACTCCACCTGTCTGTTATGGGCAGAGTCTGTTATGGGCACCTGTCTGTTATGCTCTATCTTGTAGAGCAGAAAAAATGTAGTAAATCAGGCGATTTTAACGAAAATCATAGGAGCAGTTTTTGAGAAAATCGCAAAAAAGTGAAAAATGACACGAATAAACTACTTCTTCCGATTGATCGATTTTGATGATAATGTTCGTATTGGGTCTTCTATTGGTATCTAACTTAAGTTTTACGTTTCAAGTTCATACGATGTTCCGTTCTTGAGTTATTTTGTTCACACACAAACTAATCGCTAAAAAATGATTTTTGGATTCAGGGGGTCTGAAAACGTTTAGATCCGGTGAAAACTCGATTTCTTTAAATCGACATGAAAACAATGCTTTTTTCCTGTATTTTTACAAAGGCAAGAGAATGTAAAGATCGAATTATTCTATCTCGTTTGTTTTAGATCACAAACTGTATTGAATTAGTTAATGTTAATTATTGTTGTTGATGTTGGTGTTCCAGGTTACCTGCTATTTAAAGACTACTGTGAAAATGTGGCCGACGAGCCCATACCACAACTCAGGTTTTATGAAGAGGTAAGAATCTTATCAGATATTACTATTCCTAATTCCTTTTTTAATCCCTCATGTGTGTATGTTGCAATTTAGAACAATAAGCATCCCCATGACCCAATGAGATGAGAATGATGAGTATTACGTGTAAATGAGGTGTAGTCTTGTACAGACTCAGGCCGACCATTCCTGAGAGAGTTTGGTTAATTGAACCTCAATCATCAGTGTACATAGGTAACCACTGTCTAGTATTCAAATCCGTATGAAAGTAACTACCTTTACTAGGATTTGAAGTAATAACCTTTGTCTCCGAAAATCAGCTGTTAAACAGCTGACTCGCGGCGACGACTTTACCTTTAGACCAACCCGGTTGGTTATTCTTTTTTTTAATCCCTAATATGTGCACGTTGCAATCTGTTCAATTTAGAACAATAAGCAACCCCATAACCCAATGAGGTGAGGATGATGTGTATGACGTGTAAATGAGATGTAGTCTTGTACAGACCCAGGTCGATTCCTAGCCGGCCGCGTTGGCGATGTTGGTAACGTGCTCGCCTCTCATCACGCGGTCTTGGGTTCGAATCCCACTCGGGCATGGCATTTTTTCATACGTTACAAAAAATTCATTTCATCCTTCACCGTCTGCATTAGCAGCAATTTGTAAAACAGTCGGACGTTAAACCAAAAGAAAAAAAAAAAAAAAGAAAAGTCGATTCCTGAGAGAGTATGGCATTCTTAATTAACACGATTTTTATATTGTAAAAAGTTACTATTTTTTTTGTATGCCTCCGTCGCGTAGTGGTTAGCACGCTAGACTACCACGCGGAGGTCGGGGGTTCGATTCCCGGCCAGGGTCTGGATATTTTCACTTCCAAGCCACTGTTTTCCATGCGACCAACCACTTGATGCGATTTTAAATTTAAACAAAATTATTTTATTTGAAATGAAATGTTAAAAAAGGATCTCCGGAACGGTGGTAGAAGAAATAACAATACTTAGCGTACTGAAGGAGAAGCTTTTTCGTGGTTGTATACGAGTAGGCCTACAGTAAAACCCCGATTATCCGAAATCGTTTGTTTTTTATTTTTCTGCAAATTGTGTAGAAGACGAGCTACAACTATACTCAGTCTGGTAGGCAACGCTACGTGTAGGCCTACTACAAGTCGTCAAATTTTAATGAACTTATTTACTACAACGTAAGTGGATTACAGTACTGTCCATACTACATTTGGTATGAAATGCAGCCTGAAGCAGATTTTTCTGCTCTCCTGACTGTCAAATGAGTCAGAAACCTAGCAGCATTAACCTTTTCAGTACCAACGTCAGGACGTCAATATATTTTACGTAGTGATAACATCCGGTTTACCGGACGTCCGTAAGTTATGCATAAAGTGCTAACGTCTGGATAACCAAACATTTCCAAAAAAAGAAACTTTTAAACAAAAATTAATGGTATAATGTGTTTTGAAACCCCCTCCGTGACGTAGTGACTAGCGCGCTAACCTACCAAGCGAAATGTCCCGGGTTCGATTCTCGGCTAGGGTCTGGAAATTTTAACACGTTAAAACCACCGTTTAGGTACCAAAACCCACCGTAGTTGCTAATGACAAAGCTGTCGATGATACTTTAAATAAACTAAAAAAACTATTTTGAATATATTTATTGTTAGAACGATTTATTTTTTTATGGACACAATAAAAATTAATTTTTAACAGAAAATTTTATACTCGGCAATGGCAGGCGTACGTCTGCAAGTTTTCGAAATAAGGGCTGACACTTTTTGTATACCCTTGTTCAAAATAAATGGCACTTTAAATCAAACTTTTAAATATTGTTTCGGCACCGAAAGGGTTAAAGCGAAAGAACAATATTAAACAACGTAAAATAAGCGATTTTTTTCAAACAATGAACTGTAATAGGTAAATGATTTTTGTTTCTTATAGCAACTTATAATATTTTTTTATCTTTTATGACCGCAATGGATCATTTAAGTCAAATTTAGAAAGCTTCTTCCTTTTCATATTTTTTAGCTTGATGTTCTGCAAGTATTTTTTTTTTTTTTGGGTTTAACGTCCGACTGTTCTGCAATTACTGCTAATGCAGACGGTGAAGGATGAAATGATTTTTTGTAACGTATGAAAAGATGCCGTGCCTGAATGGGATTCTGCCAGTATCCCTTCATTCGGGCTTGCTTGCTGAACTTCCTCTGAAACGACCGGTTACTTCCTGCTTGGGTTTGCTCTTCCATCTGATTTTGTTTCAAATCTACTTTCCTTATTTCTTAAGATTTTTAATTTTTTTTTGTTTTGTTTTCTAAATCATACAAAGTTAATCCGAGTTCGATCATGTCTTCTTTGACATTTCGGATCCATGCTCCTGATGTTATCGTTGGAAAGAGTTTTCTAATCATCTTGTTTAAAATTCTGTCCTTAGGTGTTCTGATAAGATGTCCAAGAAAAGATATCCTTTTCTTCCTTTTTGTATATGTTATGGGTTCGTTTTCTTTATAGACTTGTTCGTTTGTTAGAATTCTCCATTGCCCGTCTACTTTGTTTTTCTTTCCTATACAGGTTCTTAGGATTCGTCTTTCGATTTTTAGAACATTGTCTATTGCTTTTGTCTTGGTCACTTTTGCTAATGTTTCGCTGCCTTATGTAACGTGTGGTTGTATGACTGTTTTGTAGTGTTTAATTTTTGTTTGTATAGATAAGCGTTTTAATTTTATACTTTTTTGGTTATTTGTTGTGATTTAGATAATTTTTTCTGTCTCTCTTCCCACGCTATGTTTTCTTTATTGTCATGTGTTATGTGTTCACCGAGATATTATATTTTATATTTACGTATTTTTTTATTTTTATTTATTACGATTCTGTAAAATTAATAATTTTCATTGTTTTTCCACTATTAAAATTGATATTTTCATTACTAAGTATATTTATCCTTTCATCCTGAGTGTGATAGATTATCCGAAAAAATCGTTCATCCGAAATTGTCATGCCCTAATTATTTCGGATAATCGGTACTTTATTGTATTCAGTTTAGGTCATACATTTAGTTTTGTCAAAGATCAATTACCAATTATGTTTAACATAGTTGATCTAACTACTTAATCTAAGAACTTACCAACTAGAAGTTGTTAGTTTCTGTTTGATGTATTCAAACAGTATCTTCTTCGTTGATACATTGTTCTATCTGATTTCCTAATATGGATTTTGTGAACAATTTGAAGTTATAAGCAGTTTTTAGTTTTTAAAAGTTAACTGTATTCTGATGTTTTAAAATCCGATGAAATGTCTTAATTTATTTTTACATACAACTGGAATATTTCCTCAACCCCCTAACCATTTCAAGTAAAATTTGCAAAATATTTTTTTTATTTATTTCAATTTTAAGCTGTTTTAAATTACTTTCTGATATGATACGTCTATTTTTGTCGCGGCAAAGTGGAAAAAAAAATAATTTTGTTACGCTGGTTTCTTTTTTTATTTGGTCCGATTGACTTGTCCGTCGTTCGTCCGCCCACGCTAATTGTGTAAAAGAGCTTCATCGCTATTATCTTGAAATGTTTCTACAATTCTCCTCAAGTGAACAATCAAATCAATTTTTAAAGATACTCTACACTCTTTTACTCTTTCTGTTTAGTTTTATAATATTCCTTATACTCATTTAATTAAGATATTACGTTATTTAAATTTTTTCCTCGTATAGGGCTATTTTTAGACCACGTAGGATGGGTTTAAATGTTTCTGAAAGCTCTTCTTACGGCCCACATTCTTAGTATTCGCTCACTGTTGGCTTTTCTATTTTCTGTCCGCGCAACTGGCTTCTACGCCGAGGTCCCGGGTTCAATTCCCGGTCAGGTCTGGCATTTTTTCATCACTCATCTTCATCTATCATCCTTCTCACCGTCTGCATTAGCAGTGATTGTACCACAGTCGGATGTTAAACAAACAAACAAAATCTTTCTGTCCACCGGGTGTTCTGTTTTTGCTCTACATGTACATGACGACCTTAAAGTACGTTAACCCTTTGTAGGTCTTTGGTAAGTACACTTATCACTGGCGATACGGTCGATTTTATTTAAGAATAAACTGCACAGTTGAACCTTATTGGCATTTTATTGTGTTCTAGCTGATATTCTCTGGTAACTAAGCTATCCACATTTTGAAATTAGCGCGCAGAGACCATTTGCTTTTTGAGTTGCACGAATGTGGTAAGGATTCATACCAGCGTACGGTACAGTTTAATTTTGGTGTTACTTTTGTATGGTGGTTAGAAAATTCGAATTTTTTAAGGAAAAGCAAGCATTCATGGTAATATAAAGTTAAGATACGTTATTCCACACAGTTGTTTTTGTTATTAAAGTACTACAAGTTGTTTTAATAAGCATTCTTACCACTGATATTGTGTGATTCCCATTTCAATAAACGTTCCTTAGTAAGTATACTTATCAGGACTTAACATAAAAAAAATATCTTGCTGTTCTGGCTCTAGAAATACAATACCTATTCAAGTCCCTGTAAAGAAAAATTTAATATTTTTCCCCGTAGTACTGCCCTATAAAGGGTTAAACGTTTCTGGAAGCTCTTTTTACAACCCAAATTCTCAACATTCGCTCACTGTTAGCTTTTCTCCTTGTTTTGTCCGCAGTGAGCGAATTTTGAGAATGTCAGAATGGATTTTTTCCTTTCTTCTGTCCACGGAACTGGCTTCCACGCCGGGGTCCCGGATTCGATTCCCGGTCAGGTCTCGCAGTTTTTCATCACTCATCTTCATCTATCATTCTTCTCACCGTCTGCATTGGCAGTGATTGCAGAACAGTCGGACGTTAGACGAGCGAAGAAAAATTCTGTCCACCGGGTGTTCTCTTCTGGCTCTACATGTACATGGTAGACCTTTAAGTACGTAATAAACTATCTAAATTAGGATCGGTTCATTAAGTTTTCTCGGTTTATTCTGGGTTTCTCGATATCCTTTCCTTCTTATTTAAACCATATGTATCCAACAACTTAAGGGGAGCACTGTACCTCGAAAATCGAAAAAATCTATTTTTATAATTTGAGTGCCATTGCCTTCTGTATCTTTTTCTGTGTAATTACATATAACAATTATAACTGTGCGATAGAAATTACGGAAGCTATGCAGATTTTTGTTAAGTAATATTTTGACCGGAATTTCTTTTAATTGAGTTAATCTGCGAAAACAATTAAGAGTTGCGATATTCAAAGAACACAGAAAGCTGAGAAGGCAATGGAAAGTGTGTCAAAAGAAGCAAAACAAGAGAAAAAAAGAGGAAATTATTTGAGGAAAAAGAACAGTCTGGTGGGGATATTATGGTGCAGGGCGATTTTAGGGTAAGTAAAACTTTACAGCTTATTTCCCGCAAATTCGCTTTTTTCTATAAAGGTTTCTCAAAAACTATTTAACTTTGAAGGTCGAAATTTTTTGAGCATGTTCCCAGTTTAATTGTGATATATTGTACTGTACTAGAATCATAGCAGTATTATTACTAAGTTCGAAATAAAATAAAAAATTCTACAAAAAAAATTAAATTGTTTTTGAACTTTTCAAAAAAAAATTCTCGGAATGGTATTGCTAGCTTTTTATTAATAATTCTAGTACCAGTACTTAAAAAGATGTCGTGAAAAAGGCACAAAAATATTAAAGGCCTAACTTTTAACGGTTTCTTAGAAACGTATACCTAAAACGAGGTCAATTTAACATGGGTTAGATAGGAGGTATAGTGCTCTCCTTAAGTCTATTGTTTAGTGTGTTAAAAATTTGTTTTTTCAACCGGTTTTCATCCATTCTGCACTTTTTTTTGGTTTAACGTCCGACTGTTCTGCAATTACTGCTGATGCAGACGGTGAAGGATGAAATGATTTTTTTAACGTTTGAAAATATGCCGTGCCTGAATGGGATTCGAACCCAAGACCGCATGATGAGAGGCGAGCACGTTACCAACTACGCCAATGCGGGCTGCGTAATACTTGTTTCCGTAAAATTTTTCTTTTTCTAATCGTTTCCTTTATCCTTGTACAGTTTCTCTTGATTTCGTAACCCATATTGGCCGTCTACTATCTTCGTACCTTTCATCTTGCGGAGGATGTTTTTCTCAAATTGCTCTGCTTCTTTTAGACCAGCCTCCCCGGCCATTCTAAGGCGCTCACTCGCGTACAGACCCACAGGTTTTATCACAGTATTATTATGTTCAATATAGGCTTGTCTTGTGAGTGTTTCCTTCTTATAAAAATGGTGAGTTCCTCGTAACAATAGAATATTATATTTTTATTAAAAAATAAATTTCAAGAAAACATTTTTTTTTTTTTGCTTTTATTTGTTATCGGGAACTGTACATTGTTGACAACTACCCAATTTGATCGCTGCTTTTTGTTGTATTTTTTGACGTAGATTAGACATGAGTTTGAACAGGATTAGAGTTTGTTCATGGATGGCTGTCAACTGGTCACCATACAAAGTCGCTCGCCCAACCGGTGTTACTTAACAAATAATAGCGACTTTTTACCAGCTGACTGACTGGGCTGGCCCGAAGGCCAAAACACTATTTAACAACTGCAAAGAAGAGGTGAAACGCTTGAAAATAAGTGATAATATAGATATAACGCGTTTCAAATAGGAGGGACTTATTTGTAGATCAGAAAAAATCTGGTGGGAAACCCAGATTCTGTTCTGGTTTGAACCCAGGAACCTTCGTTTCCGAAAATCAGCTGTTTAACAGCTGACTCACGGCTACGACTTTACCTCTAGCTAGACCAACATAATATATATATATTTTTTGTCATCAGTCTCTCGACTGGTTTGATGCAGTTCTCCAAGCTTTCTATCTTGCGCAAGTCGTTTCATATCTACATACCTGTAACACCCTACATTTTTAGTTATTTGCTTTACATATTATAATCTTTGCCTCCCCCTACAATTTACTCCCTCAATATTACCCTCCATTATTGATAGCCCAATACCTGGATGTCTTAAGATATGCCCCACTAGTCTATCCCTTCTTCTGGTAAGATGCCTCCGTATACTATGATAATATATATATAATACTCTAATGCATATTATTTTACGTGACAATTTAAGTTTTTTAAATTTTATTTATTTGCTCAAAATTATCATTTCGCTTTAAGGTGGTAGTCAACTCAAGAAGATGATTTTTTTTCTAAATTTAGATTGTTTTTGCATTTATTTGAAGTTTAAAATTTTCTGAATCACAACATTTGTTTACTTTGTTTGTACGTTGACAAAAAGTTATAAAATCGTCTGTTTAAAATAAAGCTCACTAGCAAGGCGAGTGAAATTATTCCTTCAACTTTAAGTTTTCCGGAAATATGGTTTTTGAATGATTGTACATTCTTGGGAATTAAATATTTTGGTTAGTATTGGAGAAATTTGGATGATGTTTTTTTTCAAACCTTCATAATTTTTTGCTCTTTTATCTGTGGAATGATTATTACAAAAACCTTAACAGGGATTTAGTTAAAAAAATAATTTGTGAACACATAAAATAAATGTTTTTGAAAATATGGTTTTTCTTCAATAAATTTCTTGTAAGAAAAAATACATACAAGCGCATACAGCAGATAATAGACAGCAATGTTCTGTATTTTGTAGCATAAGAATCATGTTGATATCTTTCTTGATTCCTGAGATATTTAATTCCCCGTAAAAGCCCGCTTTTTCAACCTCACCGTTATATTAAGGGCTGTAATTAATTTTTTGGCTTGGTTCAAATGGTAGATCTTCTTCTTCTTCTTTCTCTCTCCCCATGTGCCTTACAGCGTCGGGGTAGTCTCGGACAACTTCCTCCATTGTACTCTATCCGCCGCCAATCGTCTCATTTGCCCTAGGGCCATGCCTCTTTCCTCTCCCAATCTTCGTATGTGCTCATCATATGAGTATCGTGGACGTCCTCTTTTCCTACTCCCGCCAACGATCACGTTTGCATACTGCTTGGCTTTCCTTTCGTCATCCATTCTTTGTATGTGACCCCACCATCCCAATTGTTTTCTATCTATTACTTCCTTCACATCCTTCATTCCTATTTCCTCCCTGATTCTTTCACTTCTTACTCTATCAATGGTAGATCATTAATAGTAAATTGCTCTTTCATTTAAAATGAATAATGATAAATTATACCCAGAAGTTTTGATTTTCATTTTCTGGGTTGACTACCCCCTTAACAAAATCCACTGATAATTTGTAATAATATTTCGCGCGGAGAATTGTTGTTTTTAATTTAATTAATATACGCTTTATGTAGAACAGACTTCCACGTAAGTAAACCGCTTATACGTCATTAAGTTATGAAGCCAAAAAATTGAGCAGAATAGAGAAAAAAAACGTAATGAGATATAAGGGGGGAAAACAAATAATACGTAGCAGTAGAAGTAACGCGGTGGTGGTCGGATAATGAGTTGGGAGCCAAGAATAATTTTATTAGCATTCCCACAGTTAAAAGTACTCGTGTTGTTTGTTGTATTGTGTTTTCTGTACTAACAGATTTAATATCATCTCGGTTTTATTATTTCACTTGTTTTAATTAACTTCTTTACCTACGACTCCCCTCCCCCCACCCCACTTCTGCCGACCACCACTCCCAACATCGCCACTGTTCTTTATCCTTCTTAATATCATCCGTTGCAATGCTCATATTAACTGTATATTTTTCGTCCAAAAAAAAAATCTCGTTTTAAGTCTGTCGTACTTTTTCACTTAATTTATCCGTCGTATTATTTCGACCTTGTTTTGCTCTCTCTCTCTCCCCCCCCTTTTCCCTTCCCCACATCATGTCATCTCGTGGTGTAGCGGTTAGCGCAACTGGCTTCTATGCCGTGATATTGTGTTCACAAACAAACAAACACACACACACACACTAATCGGTGAGAAAATATGTTTTCGGTTCAGGTGGCCTGAAAACGTTTATTTCCGGTGAAAACTCGATTTGGAAAAATTGACATGAAACCAAATACTGTTTGCCTAAGCGTTCGTTTGGGATTTTCGTACAATAAACTATAAACATTCCCATAACAGGCAGGTGGAATTTTAAATTATTTGCACTCGATCTGTTTGTTCCAAGGCTACAAAAAATAGTTCTGTTTCTTATCACATGGTCAGCCAATTATATGACTTAAGAATTTAAAAATCGAAGAGTTAGAGGTGTAAAGGACACTAGTCAAAGTTATCTCCTCTGATAGAATAAATTTCATAATACAGCCAAACCTTGTGGTGAATGAGTGAGGTGTCATTTGCAGGGTGGAAAGTAGATGCTTTTCAGTGGGCATGGCAGGCTGAAAAGTATACTTTTTCTTTGAATGAACCACCTCACTTCTCGTTTTACTTTGTAAAGCCTCTAGATAGAGATTCCGACCAGCCTTTCGGCTGATGACCTTAACAGCAACGTGTTGTTGTTTAGGTCATCAGCCGAAAGGCTGGTTTGAACCTGTAGAGGTTTTACTAAGTAAAACGAGGAGTGAGGTGGTTTACCATTGCCTTCCTCACTGAATGGAAAAATACACTTATCAGCATGCCGGGCCCTCTGAAAAGCACATATTTTCCACTCTGCAAATGACACCTTCATTTCATTCACCACAGGGTCTGGCTGTATAATGAAATTCATTACTTTCAGAGAAGATAACTCTGATTAGTGTCTTTTACACCTCTACCTCTTCTGTTCTTTAATGATTCAGTCATTTAATTGGCTGACCATGTGACAAGAAACAGAACTATTTATTTTAGCCCTGCAACTAACAGATTGAGTGTAAATAATTTGACACTCCACCTGTCTGTTATGGGCAGAACAGCAACGTATGAAGTTGATTAAATCATCGGATTGCTTTCTCCCTAAATTTGTCCGCTAAATTTTTACTCTTGTCTTGTAGTTTCGAGGAGTTACATCCATATCTCGGATAGCCTTTGGTATACGAAAAAAATAAGGAGATATAGATACTGAAGTCACGAGATTGCCTTTTGCGTATGTATGGGCTGTGAGGAAGGGAAGTGAAATATTTGCAGTCCTGCCAACCTCAACAGTGAGACACTACTCGTACATTTCACTACCGTGCAGTTTCTACGTACACTTTATAAGCTGTGGTTTATTCAAAGAAAATTTTTTCTTCATAAACGTAATATTGCCTACAGCTTAATTAAACGACTAGAAATGTTTGATTTACTGAAATTACGAATGAATCGCCTTCTTTACTATTGCTTTCACCAGCGTTTTTATTATCAGTCTTTCTAGTATCTACCTAACCGTTTTCTATTTTTACCAGTTGTCAACAAAACTGTTAAGGTATAGCTTCTTCACGTCCTTAATTTCCTTCTTTATTTTTCGAATTGTGGAAAGAGAAACATCACAGTAGTTATCCGCTCGCTCACGGCTTTTGTTAAGAGGTACGGATAGGCATTTTTGTTAGCTGCAACTTCACAATATTTTATTACACTACGTTCAGCACTATGAATAGTTCGACCACGTTTTCGAGAAACTGACATTTCTGTGACAAACAGTTAAGCTATAAAAGGTTCCGCGATATACTGTATACGTTGTGGGGATATTATAAGTTGTTATGTTTGTCATACTGAAATTAAAGCAGTCGGGCATGTGCACTGTTGCTTTTCCCCTTTACCCCTCGTTGAAAACAAGGGCAAACTCGTGACTCAAGTGACTATACTTACTTACTTACTGCAGTGGCCACTCGTACCCCAGTCGGTACTTGGCCTCATCAACACAGCCCCTCCAACGAACCCGGTCAGCAGCGTCATCCTTCTTCAGCCCCATCTTTCCCATGTCCTTCCGGGCCTGGTCCCACTATCTTGTCTTAGGCCTTCCAGCTGGTCTTCTTTCCTCAGGATTGTTCCTCAATACACTGCCCGTCAATGTGTTCCCCTCCTTCCTCACAACGTGTCCCGCCCAACGTAACCTTCTGCTTTTAATCTCGCCCAATATGTCCGGTTCTTTGAATAGCTGACGTATTTCACAGTTGTGCTTCATCCTCCAAACTCCGTTCTCCAGTGTTGGGCCAAAGATTTTTCTAAGTACCTTGTTTTCAAAAACAAGGATCTTTTTTTCTTCTTTTTTGTTCAGTATCCACGTTTCTGAAGCATAAAGCATTACTGGTCTAATGATGGTTTTGTATAGTCTTACTTTTGATGTATGTGAGAGGAGTCTTGAGCTAAGCAGCTTATTGCATGCATGAAAGCTTTTATTTGCCGATCTTATTCTGTTAGTTACTTCCAGTTCCTCTGAGTTGTTGTGCGTGGGCGTTACCCCTAGGTATGTGAAAGTTTCTGCCTTTTCAAAATTATAGTTTCTTACTTTTAAAATCTGATTATGGTGTCCGTTTATATTTCGATCTCTACTTATCTGCATAAACTTGGTCTTTTTTCATTTATTTGTAGTCCTACATATTCAGTTTCTTCAATCAAAATATTCGTCAGGTATACCAAGTCTTCTTCTTTCTCAGCCATTACAACAATGTCATCTGCAAAAGCCAGGATATTTATATTCACCCCAATCTTAATTCCTTCGTTTTTGCTTCTTACTCTTTGCAGCGCTTCTTCAATGGCTATGTTAAATAACGTTGGTGACACCCCATCTCCTTGCCGTACTCCAGTATTAACCTCAAAACTCCTTGTGGTTTTCCCATTCACTTTTACCTTGCATCTTGAATCTAGAGTACTAAGCTTAGCTAGCCGTATCAATTTACTTGGTATCCCAAAACTCTCCATCCTTTCCCAAATCTTGTCTCTGATCAAGCTATCATACGCTTTTGAGAAATCTATAAACAGACAGCAGAAAACCTGGTTAAACTCCCAGTATTTTGCTATCGATTCCTTTAAGATGTAGACTTGATCGGTCGTGGATCGACCTCTCACAAACCCGGCTTGATTTTCTTGTATAATTGTGCTTGTATACTCTTCCAATCTTTTCAGAATTATTCTGGATAATACTTTGTAGGTAACATTCAGCATGGATATTCCTCTGTAATTGTTGCAATCCAACTTATCGCCCTTCTTGTGAATTGGTACGATTATTGCCTCTTGCCATTCTTTGGGTATCCTTTCCAACTCCCAAATCTGCAAGACCAGATTATGTACTTGTTCAATTACACACTCTCCTCCATGCTTTAGTATTTCCGCTGTTATACCATCCTCTCCTAGTGCTTTGTTGTTTTTGAGACCCTTAATGGCATCTTTTATTTCATTTATTGAAGGGTTGGGTATAAGAGGCTGTACATTCAAGAATTGTATGTTTTCCTCTTCATCGTCTCTCGTTTCGCTATTTAATAGTTCAGAAAAATATTCTCGCCAGCGTGCTAGGCATTCTTCCTCCTCAATAATGATTCCTCCTTCTCTGTTCTTTACACCAAAAGCATTAGGACTAAAACCCTTTTAAAAAACCTTACTGAGCGGTAGAATTCTCTTGCATTGTTTGCTGTTCTGTCCTGTTCGGCCTTAAGTATTAGGCCTTTCATCCAGTCACGTTTTTTCTTACGTATAATTCTTGATGTCTCTCTTACCCGCACCTTATATCCAATTCTATTTTCCTCGGTATTGCTATTTCACCACTCCTCCTTTGATTTCTTTCTCCTTTCAATGCCATCCATGCACTCCTCATCAAACCATGGGTTCCTCCTCCCGTTCTTTCTTCTGCCACATGTTTCCAGTGCACACTTGTTGTACAGTTCTCTTTAGGGCATCCCATTGTCCTTTAATACTTCCAGTTTCTGTGTCCATCTGCAGTCTC
This sequence comes from Catonia carolina, assembly GCA_035578175.1. Taxonomy (NCBI): domain Eukaryota; kingdom Metazoa; phylum Arthropoda; class Insecta; order Hemiptera; family Achilidae; genus Catonia; species Catonia carolina. The sequence goes on from JAQMRL010000004.1 coordinate 12,151,448, forward strand.
TCACTTTCCTCCTTCAGTGCCTCAAAACGGTTGGATAGTTTTAGTCTAAACTCTTGGGCAGTTGGTGGATTTTTAAGCCTTTCTGCATCTATTACCAACGATTTTTCTTGTTTGGTTGCTTGTCCAACACAAATTTTTTGTTTCACTTCTACTAGGACCAAATAATGGTCGGATCCGCACTCTGCGTTTCGTATGCTGCGAACATTAGTTACATGCGATTTGTGTCTGTTGTCAATTAGAACATGATCAATTTGATTTCTAGTTTCTCCATTCGGGGATGTCCATGTCATCTTATGAATATTTTTTCTCGGGAAAAAAGTGCTCATAACATTAAAATTAGCTGCTTCTGCTAGGCTCAAAAGTCTAGTGCTATTGTCATTGCTTTCTTCATGCAAACTTTCCCCACCAGCAACTAGTTTCCACATATCTTCTCTTCCAATTTTGGCGTTCGCATCACCCAACAATATCTTCACATCATACTTTGGCAGCCTCTTGGTAACTTCCTCCAGTCTTTCATAGAATAAATCCTTTTCTCCATCCTCTGCGTCCTCCGTTGGAGCATAGAAGCTTATAATAGATATATTCTTGAATCTACCCTTAATTCTAACTGTACACAACCTCTCGTCTTTGGCCTCAACATGAATCACAGCGTTCTGTATTCTCCTACTTACTGCAAACCCCACTCCTCTCTGGTAACGTCCCCCGTCATTTCCACTGTAGTAGACTACATATTGTCTTGTGTTTAATTTTCCTGCTAGGGGCCATCTTGTTTCTTGCAGTGCAACAATGTCCATTCTGTACCTATTCAGCTCCTCTGCCAGTATGTCTATAGCGTTTGGTGACGCTAGCGTCCTAACGTTCCATGTTCCAAGTCTCAAATTTTTCCGGGGTTTCTCCGTGTGTCCTGTCCGATTTCCGAGGCATTTTGTTGATGTTTCTGAACGGGTGCGTTTTTCCAAGGTGGGTTGTTGGCCCGACGCTCAACCCCCAACCTGGAGGACCAGAGTATTTGTGTAGAGTCACCATCTCCCAGGCACGTGCTTCCACTACAGCTTTCAGAGCGTAACCTACCCTGGATTTTCTTTGGGTTGTCTCCCTAGGCTCTTCCGCCCTCTCCACCGTTGGGATAAATCCTCATCCGCCTTCGAGACCGTTGACCGGTTTTCACCCGTGACCCTGGGCAGGGGCCCTTACAGGGTGCTACCGTCCGGCGCCAGATGGACCCCGGATTTTTTACGAGGTGTATCTCCTCCCGCTCCTCCTTCCCTATCATTTGCTAGATAAGGCCTCGGGCTTGCGACCGGCATGGCGGAGTTCAAGTGACTATACCTTATGTATTTTGAAAATTAACTGTCGGATTTTGATTGAGAAGTATATATAAGTATAGTATAAGTTGTTATGTTTGTCGTACTGAAATTAAAGCAGTCGGGCATGCGCACTGTTGCTTTTTCCCCTTTACCCCTCGTTGAAAACAAGGGCAAACTCGTGGACTCAAGTGACTATACCTTATGTATTTTGAAAATTAACTGTCGGGATTTGAATGAGAAATGGTTATTTGTAATTCTCTCTCACGTGACGTGCACGCATATCCTCTCATTGGAACGTGGCGTGGTCGTTTGGAAACCCACTTAAGTTGCTTTGTGCCGGTGTCGAGTCGAGATGGGTTTATGTAATTATTGTTGATACCCGTTCATTTAATTTAATAGAGTCGCTAGAAATTAAAATAGTAGAGCAAGCGGTGGCAATGCGTGCACATTATCGCTAATAATGAAACGCACTCGCATTTAAGTGGCACCCTGCCAAACCGCCGCGTATCATCGTTTGTCGTTATAAACGAGCTTACGCTTCACGACTCGTTTACCATCCGATCATCCTACCATGGATGTTAGACCTACTTACCCCTTACCCCTCCTCCCGGTCGGTCCTATCCTTGGATTTATTTCTACCCTTCTACTACCACTACTATATGTTGTTCACTTTAATTTTCGTTTCGTACGACCCTTGCCCGTCCCAACCATGCCAACCCTCCATACAATCTTGTATCATATGTAAAAAAAATATTTTTACTTTTTAAACAGAAATTTTGCATTTATTGAATTAAATATCTTTCGAAATTGTACTTTTTTTAATAGGTGACCTACATATTTTGTAGCTTCATATTAAATACAATTTTTTCAATTTTTGTACTTTTTAATTCTACTTTTTCAATTTACATTGTTTGCAAATGATTAAACATAGTTATTTTTTTACTTTCTCTTGCCTATATGAATATATAGCTTCCTGGTATTACCAGGAAGTAGCTTTAAAACTTAAACAACAGATTGGGGAAACAGTGGGATGTTATGATCCAAAAGGTAACAAGGTAGTAAATAAATTCTTATTTAGCCTAGTTTCAAGTGAGGAATTAGAATCAGTTATTGATAGTTTGAAAAGTAAGAAAACATGTGGGTTAGATGGGATTTCTAGTATAATTGTTAAAGAATGTAAACATCTTTTAATTACTCCTCTCCTTCATTTGATTAACTTCTCACTCGAAGCAGGTGTATTTCCAAACAAACTGAAGGAGGCTAAAATATTGCCTATATTTAAGAATGGAGATAGCCAGTTAGTTGAAAATTATAGGCCCATAAGTATTTTAAACACAATCAGTAAAATTTTTGAAAAGGTAGTATTTATTAGGTTAATCAGTTTTTTCTTGACTGAAAACCTAATCATCTCAGAGGATCAGCATGGTTTCCAAAAAGGTAGATCAACTAAAACTGCAATTGTTTCACTTGTGGAGCAAGTAGTTGATATATTGGATGCTGGGGAGAAAGCATTGGCAGTGTTTCTAGATCTGAGTAAAGCTTTCGATTGGGTTTATCATGAAATTTTATTGAAAACACTAGAGTCATTAGGCGTTAGGGATGTAGAATTGAAATGGTTTCAATCCTACCTTATTAATAGATTACAGTGTGTGGAGTTAACTAGGGTTGTTAGAGAGAAACTTACAAAGGTTGTATCTGGAAAGCTTGAAGTCAAAGCAGGCGTTCCACAAGGGTCAGTTTTAGGTCCAATTCTGTTTCTATTGTACATTAATAGGTTACCAGAAGTCATACCTAATGGCAGAGCTTTGTTGTTTGCTGATGATACTTCAGTAATCAGTAACAGTTTACTGGTAGATGCTCTTGAAGTAAATACACATGTTAACATAGAGTCCGTAGTACAGTTCTTGAATCAAATGTTATTAACAGTTAATGGGAAAAAGTGTCAGTACTTACAGTTTAAAAATAAACATAACGTTAAAGAAAGTAGAGAAGTGGATGTATTTATTCATAATAATAGTTTAGAGCATGTAGAAACAGTGAAGTTCCTGGGCGTATCTCTAGATAGATCTTTGTCTTGGGACTTCTATATCAATCAAGTTTGTAGTAAAATATCATCTGGGGTATTTGCACTAAAACAAATTGCCAGATTAAATGATAAAAAATTACTAATGGCAGCTTATCATGGCCTCATTCTGTCTCATATCCGTTATGGTATTTTAGTATGGGGTAATTCTAGCATGGGTAATATAAATAGGGTTTTTAAAATTCAAAAGAAAGCTATTAGGTGTATGGTGGGAGCTAACCAGCTAACCTCATGCAGGCCACTATTTAAGGAGCTTAAATTGCGTACAGTTCCCTCCCTCTACATTTTTGAGGTGATTACGTATGTTAGGCAAAATAATTTTATGCAGAATTTCAATGTTCACAATCATAACACGAGAAACAGGAATAATTATTATGTGGCTAATCACTCCACAAAATTGTTTGAACAAAAACCTACTTATGCAGGGAAAAAATTCATGAATAAATTACCCCAATCTTTAAAGTGTTGTGAGGATTTGAATTCTTTTAAAAAAAATCTGAAAAATTACTTGATCAGTGAAACTTATATAGCGTACAAGAATTTCTTTCTTGATAGTAGTGATACATTGTGTGATTCTTATATGTATTTCAGGTGTTATATCTGACGACATGTCCTATACTCCTCCTGGAGTCTCCAGGGCGCAAAAAAAAAAAGAAAAAAAAAATATATAGGCCTATATATATAGGAAGGAAAGTATTGTTTTCATGTCGATTTTTCGAAATCGAGTTTTCACCGGATCTATACGTTTTCAGACCCCTTGAACCCAAAAAACATGTTTTTAGCGATTGGTCTGTGTGTGTGTGCGTGCGCGCGCGCGCGCGCGCGCGTGTGTGTGAACAGAATATCTCAAGAACGGAACATCGTACGAACTTCAAACTTGAAACTTAAGTTACATACCACTACCGGACCCGACACGAACATTTTCATCAAAATCGGTCAACCGGAAGTAGTAATTTATTCGTGTAATTTTTCATTTTTTTGTGATTTTCTCAAAAACTGGTCCTACGATTTTTTTTAAAAATCGCCTGGTTTATTCAATTTTTTATTCTCTACAAGATAGGGTAGACGCCATGTTTGCTGAAATTCTGCGTGAGGCTGAAGTGAGAATGTAAAATTCTACAACTTATTTCAAACATTTTTTTGTATAACGCTTAGTTTAGCGGTAATTAGACATTTTCTGTTTTTTTCTCACGAAAACGTGTAAAAAATCGATTTTATTTAGATTTCGGCCTTAGTATGCATTTTACGACAAAAGTGTATATAATTCAATTTATAGAAACTTAAAAGATCTACAACTTTTATTTAGAGCATTTTTCTCTACAGAACCTAGTTTAGTGTGAAAGAGTGATTTTCCGTATTTTTAAGCCAAACCGAGGTCGATTTTCATTTTGCGTGTTTCGCTCATGATTAAAATAAGGTTATGTTTATTGAGGTTGGTTTTTTGTTTATTTCTAATGTTTTATTACTAATGTTAGGTTTATTGTTAATTATTTGCATTGGCAAGAGAAAGTTGTGTGAGTGTTTCACACCAGATTTTTATTTAATATTTTTAAAAGTTCTTCACGTTTATTTAATTTAATTTTTCCTTAAATTTAATTTTTTTGATTTTATTGTTTCTGTCGACTGATTTCGGTCTGACGGAATAATCATGTAGGCCTACTTCTTTTTAAATAAATTTTAAAAAAATTTCTAAATCCAGAGCCCGAAAGAACATGGAATAATTGTTCCATTAGCCTACTATGTGTATAATATATTACGTGAGAACAATAATTGCTTTAAGTATTTTGAAAATTGTCGAAATGTTTGTTGAACACCCGGTGTTTTTGTTATAACGTAATACAATACAACATAGTGAAAGTGTAATACTGTAGTGGTAATATTACTGGCTGGCGTGAAGTAATTGTTACGACCGTCATCATCATCATCATCCCCCGTCATAATTATTAGATATTTGTATGAAATGACCTCCATACCAATTTCACTTAATGACTCGTGAGACTGTTGAAATTATTTTAAACAGCCTTTTTTACGCGCCTTTTTATGTTTGCTCATTTTCATTAACCATGGTTGCTTTTACATTTTTATATATCCTAACTTACTGGGCCTACGACGAACACGAATAGATGAGTTCTTTAACAGACTTGCTTGTATCAATCTCAACTTAATTTTGCTTTCTAGCATTTTGTCTCTTCGCATTCAGTGACATAGTACTGAAATGGGGTCTTCATGGTTTGTAAACCCCTTGAAGCCAAATATGTTTTGAGGGAAAAATATCGCGTGAAATACTCACAGACTTTCTCGTTCCAATGTAGATAATGAACAATGTTGTTGTTCAGGTCTTCAGCCGAAAGGCTGGTATGAACCTCTAAGGGTTATACTAAGTAATAACGAGGAGTGAGGTGGTTTGCAATTGCCTTGCTCACTGAGTGGGTAAGTAAGCTTTTCAGCATGCAAGGCCCTCTGAAATACACATATTTTCGATCCTGCAATTAACATCTTCACTTAATTCACTATAGGGTCTGCTGTTTAATCGAATTCATTACTTTGAAAGGAGATAATTGTGACTAGTGCATTTTATACCCGTATTTCTTCTGTTCTTAAATACTTTAGTCTGACCGTGTGATAAATAAACAGAAGTAACGGGTGTTTTATTAAGGACGCAACTCAGATTATAAGAAGATAGAAGTTCTACATCGGTAAATTTTCTGTCCCCCAATCGGTATGTTGGTAACAGTGTACTCAAGGCCAACTACCTCAGACAGTTAAAATGTTCCAGTCAAGCATTAGTGTGGTGACAGCAGTTGTTTCGTTATATTGTGTCAGCAATGTTTTTTTCCAAGGAAGAACGCGTGTTTATTGTAGAGACTTACGTAGCGAGTAAATGTTACAAATGTATGCAAGATAAGTTTCAGTTGTAATTTTCCCGTTCAGCCGTTCCGAATAAATCGTCAATATTGCGTTTGATAAATAAATTCCGTAGAACTGGGAGTGTACTCGATGAGAAACCACCTCGCCAGCCAACAAAGTTCGAGAACTTCCACGGTTAACTTTGTTGGCTGGCGAGGTGGTTTCTCATCGAGTACACTCCCAGTTCTACGGAATTTATTTATCAAACGCAATATTGACGATTTGTTCGGAACGGCAGAACGGGGAAATTTCAACTGAAACTTATCTTGCACACATTTGTAACATTTACTCGCTATGTAAGTTGCGAACCCCTCGTTGCAAACAAGGGCAAACTCGTGACTCAAGCGACAATAATTGCAGAACAGTCGGACGTCAAAAAAATAAAAACAATTTTCACTCCATTCAGCGTATTCTTGTTCCTCCAACTAATTTGCCAATATTCTGCTCCCTAACTCATTATTGCATCCACTACTGCTTGGCAGACTATCTTCTTCGTTTTTATATTAATTTTTGATTATCATAGTACTGAATTTAGGTTATTCGTAGCAACCTTGGGCCGGATGTTTCTTTCACATATTCCTTCTCCTTTAATGACGTATCCGAAATAACTTACTTAAAACCGTCACATACCTTGATCACTCGATAATTCAATAGGTATGTCCACACTCGTGCGCTTTCTTAGTCGACTTTCGATTCGACATCGCATGCGGTTAGAGGCATGCCATTTCACCGGTCCGTACTCGTTAGAAGGGCTTTATACCAAAAACCAAAACGAATATTTTTGAACACTACACTAAATTAAAGCCTGTTCTCTTCTACGTTGGTTGGTTTGATTTGGATTATTTTAACTTGAAACTAGTCGGAGATGCAGCAATTTACGCATAAAGAGTACTCAGACTTTAGCCGGTTTTCCGTTAATGTGGTTTTTAAACGTCCGTTACTTCTTCCAGGCTTTTCATAAAAGAACGGCGTTTATATACGTTGAAGATCAGAGTTTTCTCTGTATGAACATTTAAAAATAGAAGTCTGATGTTCCATTTTAAAATGCGGGCCACTTTTTTTAAAGTGTATTTTGGCTTCACGTAAAGAGAGGGAAATGATTTTTGAACTGAACCATGCCTTTTTACCGCAGTATTGTGTCATGTATCGTATTTTGCATTTGTAATTAGAAATAGATATGTGGTGCTAATAGAAAATTCTATTAGTCTCTAAACTTCTTGAGAGGAAACTGAGCTCTATAGCGGTATCCGCTCCGAGTATAGTCGTTTAAAAAAACTAACTTCTGTGTTTTTTCCTGCTGCAACTCATTCCGTAGCTCATTTTGAATAATTTAACGATATTGTTATTTAAAAAAATAAAAGCTTTGCTTAACATAATACCGTTGTAAAAATGCATGGCTCAGTCCAAAAATCATTTCCCTACCCTTACGTGGAGCCAGAAAACACTTTTTTTTAAAAAATGGCCGGCCTATTAAAACGGAACATGAGATTTAACTTTTAAAATATTCATATTATGAAAAAACTCTGATCTTCAACGTACTTAAACGCCGATTTTTATGAAAAGCCTGGACGGAGTAACGGACGTTTAAAAACCACATTAACGGAAAACCGGCTAAAAACCGAGTACTTCTTGCGTAAATTGCTGGAGTTATCTCCGGTTACTTTTTAAATAAAACAATCTAAACCAAAACATTCAATGAAGGAAAAAACAGGCTTTAATTTAGTGCATTGTTCAAAAATATTTGTTTTTTTTTTGGGATAAATTTTTTCAAACGAGTGCGGGAAGGTGGCATGCCTCTAAGCGCATGCGACGTCGAATCGGACGTCGAATAAGAAAGCGCACGAGTGTGGACATACCTATTTGGATGTCTCTCGCTCTTTCTCCTAGTGCAAGGTACTCTAACTTCTTTAATTCATTTGCAGTCCCCATTTATTACCAATGGTTGGGGTTCAATTAATCATATTTTGTAAGTAATGTTCGGTCTGAGTACGTACACCACTTCATCTCATTCACATGTCTGACATATCACCATCAACTCGTTGGGTAACGGGCTTGTTTATTGTTATTAAATTGAACAGAATGCAACGTAGAGCGGACGCCAAATAAGCTTGCCGGTGTAGTTGCGTGATGAGTTCGGATTCAGTCGGTAGATTTCGTGTCTTAGGGTACGCGCACAGTGAACGCTGGTCGCTGGTCGCAGGTACTGATTCACGGTGGCGAACGCGCATAGTGGGAGCAGTGATGAATTATTTCTAAAGGAAAGCGTTTCCACGAAGTTATTATCATTTAAAGACGATACCGTTAGTGACATTAATAAGAACAGAAAATTGTTTGGCATAATCATCTTTTTCCGCAATTACCTAAAAAAAAGATAGAGACAGGTTTTTTAAATGCATGAGAATGACTCTGGAAACGTTTAATTTTATATTGTCTAAAGTCGAACTTGTTTTTATAAACAATGGTGCAACTTGCACAAGCAACCAATATTACCGGAAGAAAGATTTGTGATTACTTTGAACATTTTAAACGTATTTAGAAATTTTTGACTAGCGATATTCAGTATTATAAAGCATTGTTTGGCCAGTAATAATCTTTTAAAGTTAGTTTTATAAGCCTGTTAAAATTATGAATACGTATTATACGACGCCAAGCATACTTTAGTAACCTGCTAGCTAGCGAGCTGATATGCGCAGATGACCAGCGCGCAGCTTTCTTCACCAGCGTTAACTGTGAGACGTCCGATTAAAATATAATGGCCTATTCCTACTAGCAGGCTCCCTCCCTGCCGCTTGTAAGCGACCAGCGGCGTTCACTCTCAGCTTACCCTTAGTACCCAACTGCCTGTTAAATCACAAATGTTCTAAACGATGTAAATTATTATTATCTATTAGCATCGTTAAAAACATTCAATTGTAATCATTGTGTACAACAATTAACGCCTACCAAATACAAAATATTACAGACTGTCGCCGACCGGGGCTGACGACACGTGGCGAAACCTTGTTTGTAAAATTGGTGGCCCTGAAAAGGGCCGTTGTTGACGGTCGGAAGCGGCGAGCCGGCGTGGTAGTGGCGGAGCCCAAAGAGTGACGGCTCGGCTATCGGGTTCAGGCCTAGCCTTCTCTCAGCGGCAGTTGGGTCCCCACTGCAGCGTGGCCCCCAGAGCCCCGCAGTGTCGGGTCGGCGTAGGCCGTCCGCCAATAGCGCGGCCAAGGCGGCTCTCTCCGGGCCGGCGAAGGCTGACCGGTGCGGGAATGTAGCGTCCGCCATCGGTAGCGTAGACCAGGGATGGTGCGTCTGGTCTCGGCTGGGCTCGTCTTCTTCTGGCTGGAGCTCTTCTTTCTTCTTGTTGTTGGGTTGAGAGTTCGGCGAAGAGTCAGTCTCGCGGACTAGGGTCTCTCTTAAATACATCTCAAGGTGGTGGGGAGAGGCTGTAGGCTCTCTGCATCAGGCGGTAGTGGGGACTGTGTGCAGACGCTAATATTGGAAGGGCAGGCGGCGACAAGACTAATGTTTTCAGTTTAGCTGATATTTATAACGTTACGAGAACGACGTGACTCTGGCTGGGTGGTGACTCACAGCTAGTGCAACACTGACCTTCACCGTCCGCTGAGGCTACCGAGCGCGTCATTACCAAAATGAACCTTCTGCGCACTTCAGAAAACCGGCAAGCTTATTTGGCGTCCACTCTACACACATTTAAGGATTAAAACAAAAGTTTATTTCTAAACTAGATTTAGTGTCTAGCGTAATTGACGATATTCAATTTTTAAGTTACATTCCAATACGAAACGGTTCCAAATTGTTTTAATTTCAATCTCGTTAAGTCTTAAGTTTTTGAGAAATCGCTTGATCACAAGCTCTCCATAAGTCAGCCTTTAGATTGTCCGAAAAAGCTTTAGATTGTTAGAAAAAAAAAGAAAAAAGTATAATAACATCAATATACCAATGAGCATAATCCCATAAAAGGCAGGTCGAATGTTAAATTACGTGCACTCTATCTGCTAGTTCCAGGGCTACAAAAAATAGTTCTGTTTCTTATCACATGGTCAGCTTATTATATGAGTGAAGCATTTAAGAACACAAGAGGTAGAGGTATAAAAGACACTAGTCACAGTTATCGACTCTGAAAGTAATGAATTTCATTACACAACCAGACCCTGTGGTGAATGAAGTGAAGGTGTCATTTGCAGTAGATGCTTTTTAGAGGGCCTGGCATGCTGATAAGCTTAGGTTATTTTGTACTAAGTGAGGAAGGCATGGTAAACCACCTTACTCTTCGATTTACATAGTAAAACCTCTAGAGATTCAAAACGGCCTCCCGGCTGTTGACCTAAACAACAATATACAAATGACCAGAATTGGTAACACTTTGTTGACTGGATAATAAGTCTTCCCAGTTTTCTTTCGCTTTTTTCCATTTTACGTTTTTCTTTATTCTTCTCTCAGTTCGTTTTTAGATTAAGTTTATGTAGTTGAAAATCTCATTCTGTTGCACGTTTGCTCGGCTCTCTCTCTCTCTCTCTCTCTCTCTCTCTCTCTCCCACCCTACCTCCTCCCTCAGTGCACTAGCGTTCTAACTTGTTGGTAATATAATATATAAAGTAGTGCACTCCATTAAGCTAGCTTTTAAAAGTATTAAAAAATGTATGTTTTTCCGCTTTTTCTCACACACATTTCTTTATTACTCTTTTTAGTTGAAGTTTCAGATCCCGCTTCAATTTATCCGAACAAATATCGAATTTACTTTGCGTCTGTGGCCCAGTGGTTAGCGTGCTACGCTGCAAAGCGGAGATCTTGGGTTCGATTCCCGATTTGGGTTTGGAAAATTCATTCTGTGTTTAAACCACCGTTCCATAACCAAAAGTAGCCTTAACCGAGATGTTGATGCGACTTTTTATAAACTAAACGATGAATCTGGTGTAAAACACTCATGCGACTTTCTCTGGCTAATGTAGTTAATGAAAATACAACCTAAGTTTTGTCATGAGTAAATAATGTAAACTGAAAAACATAACCTAATTTTAATCGTGAGTGAATGACGCAAAATTAAAATCAACTATTGTAGAATTGAACAGTAAGGAAAATCACTAGCCTATTTGACGCTAAACTAAGCTCTGTAGAATAAAATTCGTGAAATAAGAGTTGTAGAGTTGTTTAGAGTTGTAGTTTTTACCGATTTTGATGAGAAAAATACATGCCATCATTAATTAACGCTAAACTAAGTGTTGTAGAAATATGAATTTTTTAGGTATATTTTTTTTGTATATGACTTAGTTATAAAAAATTAAAACACAACTGTTATTTTGAGGGGGTTGTCAACTCAAGAAGTGATTTTTTTTACATTTCGATCTCTTTTTTGCATTTATTTGAAGTTTAAAGTTTTGTGAATCACAGCATGTGTTTACTTTGTTTGTACGTTGACAGAACGTTATAAAAAGATCCGTTTTAAATATACATGTTTTGTCGTCATAGCAACGGTTTCCTAGGTTTTTATTGTGAAATATTTATAAATATTTACTATTTACTGTAGTTTTATTCTGTAAATAAATAAACTATTTTCATAACGCTCGGATAAATAATTTTGTAAAAATTGTAAAGCTCACTAGCACGGCGAATGAAATTATTCCTTAAATTTTAAATTAAGTTTTTCGAAAATGTGTTTTTTCATGATTGTACAATCTTGGGAATTAAATATTTTGGTTTGTATAGGAGATATTTGGATGATTTTTTTAAAATATCCATAATTTCTTGCTCCATCATCTGTTGAATGATTATTAAAAGAAAAATCTGGTGTGAAACACTCACACAACTTTCTCTTGCCAATATAAATAATTAACAATAATCCTAACATTAGTAATAAAACATTAGAAATAAACAAAAGACTAACCTCAAAAACGTAACCTTATTTTAATCATGACTGGAAGACGCAAAATGAAAATCGACCTCAGTTTGGCTTAGAAATACGGAAAATCACTCTTTCTCTCTAAACAAGGCTCTGTAGAGAAAAATGCTCTCAATAAAAGTTGTAGATCTTTTAATTTTCTATAAATTTAATTATATATACTTTCGTCGTAAAATGCATACTAAGGCCGAAATGTTAAAAAAATGTTAAGAGATTTTTCTCACGTTTTCGTGAGAAAAAAACAGAAAATCGCAAATTACCGCTAAACTAAGCGTTATACAAAAAAATGTTTGAAATAAAAGTTGTAAAATTTTAAATTCTCTACAACTTTTATTATATAAATTTTTGCGCTAAAATGCATATTAAAGCCGTAATCTTAAAAAAACTTTGTTTTTACGTGAAAACAGCCTCACCTAGAATTTCAGCAAACATGACGCCTATCCTATCTTGTAGAGAATAAAAAATTTAGTAAACTAGGCGATTTTTAAAAAAATCGTAGGACCAGTTTTTCAGAAAATCGCAAAAAAGTGAAAAATGACACGAATAAACTACTACTTCCGGTTGACCGATTTTGATGAAAATGTTCGTGTCGGGGCCGGTAGTGGGGTATGTAACTTAAGTTTCAAGTTCGTACGATGTTCCGTTCTTGAGATATTTTGTACACACACACACACACACACACACACACACACACACACACACACACACACACACACACACACACACACACACACAGACTAATCGCTAAAAACATGTGTTTTGGGTTCAGGGGGTCTGAAAATGTGTAGATCCGGTGAAAACTCGATTTCGAAAAATCGACATGAAAACAATACTTTCCTTCTTATATATTCATATAGGCAAGAGAAAGTAAAAAACTTGATAGGGATTTAGTTAAAAAATAATTTGTACATTAATAGGCTACATAAAATTCATTTTTTTGAAAATTACGTTTTTCTTCGATTGATTATTTGTAAGAAAAACTACATACAAGCGCATACAACAGATCATAGTCAGCAATTTTTTGTATTTTTTGACACAAGAATCATGGTGATATCTTTCTTGGTTCTTGAAATATTTGATTTCCCGTAAAAGCCTGCTTATCCATCCTCACCCTTATATTAGGGGCTGTAATTCATTTTTTGGCCTGTTCAAGTGGTAGTTCATTACTAGTAAATTATTGTTTCATTTAAAATATTATAATGATAAATTATAGCCAGTAGTTTTGATTTTCATTTTCTGGATTGACTACCCCGTTAAGCATTTTTATCTGCAGATCCTAGTTTATCGTCAACCTAGTGAACAGAGGTTGATTCTCATTTGGTGTCACTTGTGATTCATGGTAGATTTAATTTTTAATTATTTACATTGGCAAGAGAACGTCGTGTAAGTGTTTCACTCTAGATTTTCGTAGTAGTATTATACAGGGTGATTCACGAAGATATGCAGAAACTTTGGGAGCCCATTGTACATATAAAAATTATGAAAAAAGTTTATATAAACATGGGTCCGGAAATGCTTCATTTCCGAATTACGGCTAGCGAAAGATTTCGCCCGGATTTCAGCTCACCAGGTGAAATGAGGCCTTTCTGAAATTCTAGTAAGGTAGATTAAAGGGGCGAATTCAATCGTTTCTTATGGTTTTTGACCTGATTAATTGAATAAAACAAGTCCCAGAACTGTAAGTTAAATAGTTTTTGAGAAAACGAGTGTCAAATGCAAAAAAATGGTGTGAAAAAACCACAATTTTTCACCTTTGTTTTTCCGGTTAATTTTACTTTGTACTGTTATGAATAAAAATTCATTTAATCAAACATCTATTTGTTTTCTGTGTACTTTATTTACACCGGTTTGTTCAGAATAAAATTTTTAACATGTTTTATTCAAAAAATTTAACTGTTTCTTGGTGAAATAACAAAGTTATTCTTGCCCAAAGATGAAAAAATGTGTTTTTCACTCCAGTTTTTGCATTTGACATTGGTTTTCCTCAAAAATTATTTAACTTACAGTTCTGGGACCTGTTTTATTCAATTTATCAGATCAAAAACCATTAGAAATGATTGAATTCGCCTCTTAATCTTCCTTACAAGAATTTCAGAAAGACCTCATTTCACCTGGTGAGCTGAAACCCGGGCGAAACTTTCGCTAGCCGTAACTCAGAACTCGGAAACGATGCATTTCCGGACCCATGTTTATATAAAAATTTTTCATTATTGTTACATGTAGAATGAGCTCCTAAAGTTTCTGCATATCTTCGTGAATCACCCTGTATAGTAATATTAGTAAGGGCGAATAAAAAGCGGAACTCTATAACAGCTACGCCAGAAAGAAAGTACTGAACGTAAAAACTTACGCTCCAAAAGAATAACAAACTACGCTCGTAAAAATGAACAAGTTTGAAATCAATAAATAAAACCAACTGATGCTACTACTATTATTATTACTTTCTTCTACTGTTGTTTGTTGTTGTTTTACTAAAACAGTTCCCTATTGGTGAAACTAGGGCTCCTATGGCTGTCCCTAGCCAATAGGGCGTTCGTTTTTTTTTAAATGAAACCGATTCCTTGATTTCTAACGGTTATAAATTTAGGGGTCTCTTCAACCGTTTCGTTTTATTGTTCGATTGTTTTTCCTTTTCTTGTTATACGTTTATGAGACTACATTGGAAGATTATGTATGGTGTTCGTAAAATATGATTTTTCCTTTGAAGTATGTTTTTTTTCTTCTCTTGTATATTAAAGTTTATAACTCTATAGCCGAGGTTATGTGTAAAAAAACATAAAACTTTCGCAAGCTGGATCTGGGTATTAGACGGACAATGCAGGTCACTTGAGATGTATATAAATAAGATAACGAACGGTTAATGGGGAACCGATTAGAAAAAGAAAACTAAAATTTTACGGACGCCTATATAGATTGGATCACAAACTATTGACAACACAGATTTTTAAGGCGTTGGTTTTTAGGTCATCAGCTGAAGGGATGGTTTAAACCTGTAGAGGGGTTTTACTAAGTAAAACGAAGACTGAGGTGGTTTACCATTGTCTTCCTCACTGAGTGGAAAAGTACGCTTATCACTTATCAGCATGCCAGGCCCTCTGAAAAGCACATATTTTCCACTCTGCAAATGACACCTTTACTTTATTCACCACAGGGTCCGGCTATATAATGAAATTCATTACTTTCAGATGAGATAACTGTGATTAGTGTATTTTACACCTCTACCGCTTCTGTTCTTAAATAATTCAGTCATTTAATTGGCTGACCATGTAATAAGACACAGAAATATTTATTGTAGCCCTGCAACGAACAGATTGAGTGTTAGATACTAACAGATTGAGTTAAGACACCGAAAAATATTTCTAAAGAAGTTCAGTTTTTAACCCAAACGAAATTGTAGTTTTTTTAACTCTCGGTCGATTGATAAACGCGCGCGCGCTTGTACCCGCACGCAATGAAAAACATTAAAATTGACAAAATTAAAATGGACTTTTTTAAGTTAAAAAGTACAAAACAAGGCTGTAAAGCGTTCAGGATAAAAAAAAACCGATTTCCAATTAAAAAATACCAATGGAAAAACACGCCAATAAAAACATGGGACCGACAAAATAGACCGTTGTAACTTGTAATGCTAATTAACGCACCCGAAATAAACTCAAGGAAATAGCAAATAATCTTTACGTGTCATTTAACTCTGGTGATTTAGTTTAGTTATTATTTTATTTATAGTTTTCCATTTTGTGAACATATTTTCTTTCGGTTTCGTTCTCTACACTGAACATTTTTAATTTATAACTTTTTCATTAATGTGATTTTGCGTTCGTCTGAATTATTTATTTGGACTTAGCTTTTTAGATTTTTATCCTGATCAGCTTAAACGTTTTTTTTATAACGGTCGTTTAGAAAAGGACGCAAATTATTTTGAGATGACGTGAGTGTATCACAATTTTTTTACTTTCTGTTGTCTGTATGAATATATAGGAATGAAAGTATTATTTTCATGTCGTTTTTTAGAAATCCAGTTTTCACCAGATCTACACGTTTTAAGACCCCCTGAACCCAAAAAATATGTTTTAGCGATTGCTCTCTCTCTCCCCCCCGCTCTCCTTCCCTATCTCCTTCCTTCTCTCTCTACCTCTCTCTCTCTCTCTCTCACACACACACACACACACACACACTCTCTCTCTGGGATTCAACCCACCTATCTTTACATTTCCGGACCAGAACGTTACCATAACAACAAACATTGCGAAAAAGATGTTAAAATTTACAATACTTAAATGGAAAACGGTTACAATATATATGTATTTCTGTATTTAATTTAATTTAATTAATACGGTTACAAATATAGTATTTCTGTATTTAAGCTAAAATACAGCTTAAAATGTATCAAAATTGATTCTTTTAAAAGATCTAAACATTTTCTAATGATTCCTGACTATAAGAAGTCCTCATTTATTCGTGGGAAGAAAATATTAACAGACTAATGAAAATCAATGCTACTTTCTTAAGGTTCAAATTCATATGGTTCATAATTTTTTCAATTATGAATTGAAGAACATCAAAATACATTATAATATTATCATTTAGGCTATAACTAATAAACAATGATAAAATATATTAACTACATAAAATCCATTTAAAATCGGTTATAACGAAATTCGATGGTCCGGAATTATTTGTTCGTTATATCCGGTTGTTTGTTATAATAACCGAATGAGTCTACACAACGCAATGTCTAGTTCTTTAGTAGATTATTATTAATATCTTGATCTTAAATAGTAATCTAATATCTGACGTGCCCAATCAATTACCGAAATAATGCATATAGTCTATTTTAAGTAAAACATCATTAATAAACATCTTTTACATTACCTCCGCGGCCGAACGGTTAGTGAAGTTTAGTCATCAGTTGTTCTAGGCATAAATAAGTCTATAGGAATAATAATGGGTTCGATTCCCAGTAGATCTGGGCTGAGGCAATCAGGATAATATAGCCAGTAACTCCTCAACGTACCAATGTAGAGAAAACACAAAGTAGTCGCTTATAATTGGGAATGTTGTGTTGTTGTTTAGGTCATCAGCCGAAAGGCTGGTTTGAACCTGTAGAGGTTTTACTAAGTAAAACGAGGAGTCAGGTGGTTTACAATTGCCACAACTCACTGAGTGGAAAAGTACGCTTATCAGTATGCCGGGCCCTCTGAAAAGCACTTATTTTCCACTCTGCAAATGACACCTTCACTTCATTCACCACAGGGTCTGGCTGTATAGTGAAATTCATTACTTTCAGAGGAGATAACTCTGACTAGTATCTTTTACACCTCTACCTCTTCTGTTCTTAAATGATTCAGTCATTTAATTGGCTGACCATGTGATAAGAAACAGAACTATTTATTTTAGCCTTGCAATGAACAGATTGAGCGTAAATAATTTGACACTCCACCTGTTTGTTATGGGCAAGGAGATGTTGTGTGACTTCAAAATCTTTTACGTACGCACAGTACTTAACAAAAATCCATGATGTGATTCCCGTAATTTTTTTCTTATATATAACGTTTTTTAATGCATAATCTGTTGAATAACAATAAATCCAACTTATCTATTATATTTAACACATGAAAAACTTACAACATTAAAAAAATTTACTGTTCTTAATTATTATTTACGATCAAAATTAGATAAATAGTGTTTTGTTTAATAAATAAAAATTTAAAAAAATAACCAAAACCTTCTTTAAAACGAAAATAAAACAAAATGGTAAGTTATAAAATAATAACTCCAGTAAAGGCACATGATTCCGAAATGTGTACACCGAACTTTGTTGTTGTTGATGTTTAGGTCAACAGCCAAAAGGCTGGTTTGAACCTCTAGAGGTTTTACTGAGTAAAACGAGGAGTGCGGTGGTTTACCAGTGCCTTCCTCACTGATTGGAAAAGTACGCTTATCAGTATGCCAGGCCTTCTGAAAAGCACATATTTTCCATTCTACAAATGACACCTTCACTTTATTCACCACAGGGTCTGGCTGTATAATAAAATTCATTACTTTCAGAGGAGATAACTCTGATTAGTGTCTTTTACACCTCTACCTCTTCTGTTTTTAAATGATTCAGTCATTTAATTAGCTGACCATGTGATAAGAAACAGAACTATTTATTTTAGCCCTGCAACGAACAGATTTAGTGTAAATAATCTGACATTCCACCTGTCTGTTATGGGCAGCACCAAACTTTATTGGAGTTAATTAAAAATGTTCATTCAGTTATGTACAACATTCACACTCAAACACGCCAGTCATCTACAGAATATTAACATTATATTATTCCCGAAATTAAACACAAATCTTCACATGTGATACAGGGCTACTTTATTTAAATATTGTTTGCACAAATAACTTAATGTACATACACGTATTATTAATGAAAAAAATTAAAAAAGAAAGAAAACAAAATTTAATGTAATTTAAAAAAATTGTCTATTTTTTTAACAAAACTGTTTGTTTCTCATTTCCCAGACAATATATTTGCCTATTATTATTATTATTATGATTTCAAGGTAAGTGATTCGTTCGTTTCAACCGAATTCCATTTTCGTTTGTAGCAGTACGTACCTGTAGTACTTCTAACAAATACACATAGTAGTGTATCGGTGACTACACATGTTTTTATGAAAGATAAATATTGATTAATAATTTGATTCATAAATTTAATTATTAAACAAATAAAGTGAATTTTTTTTTAAATTCATTTATTTAACGTCGCATCAACTTCAACGGTCGTTAGCGACGAAGTTGGGGTGGAACTTTATGCGATGTAGAATGAAATTATTCTTTGTAACGTATGAAAATATACCGTGCCTGAGTGGGATTCGAACCCAGGACCGCATGATGAGAGGCGAGCACGTTACCAACTGCGCCAATGCGGCCGGCAAAAATGAACATTTATTATTTAAAACCCACCGGGTTGGCCTAGAGGTAAAGTCGTCGCCAAAATCAGCTGTTTCACAGCTGATTTTCGGAGACGAAGGTTCCTGGTTCAAATTCTAGTAAAGGTAGTTACTTTTTATACGGATTTGAATACTAGACAGTGGTTGCCGGTGTACTTTGATGGTTGGGGTTCAATTAACCATACTCTCTCGGGAATGGTCGACCTGAGTCTGTACAAGACTACACCTCATTTACACGTCATACACATCATCCTCATCTCGCCGGCCGCGTTGACGATGTTGGTAACGTGCTCGCCTCTCATCACGCGGTCTTGGGTTCGAATCCCACTCGGGCATGGCATTTTTTCATTCGTTACAAAAATTCATTTCATCCTTCACCGTCTGCATTAGCAGCAATTTGCAAAACAGTCGGACGTTAAACCAAAAAAAAAAAAAAAAAATCCTCATCTCATTGAGTTATGAGGTTGCTTATTGTTCTAAATTGAACAGATTGCAACGTACACAAATTAGGAAAAAAAATAATTATTTAATCTTCTAATGGACAATCTAATTTATAATATTTTATTTAAATGTTATTTTTTGTTAGTGATTTAGGGTATTGTTGCGGCCAATTCAAATTTTAAAAGAGTTAATGGAAGTATTATTTGTGGGTATAAGTAACGAATTTATTATTATTATTACTTTCTCTTCCCTATATGAATATATAGGAAGGAAATTTTGATTTTAAGAAATCGAGCTTTCACCAGATGTACACGTTTCAGACCCCCTGAACCCAACAGAACATGTTTTTAGCGATTGGTCTGTGTGTGAAATAGAATATCTCAAGAACAGAACATCGTACGAAGTTGAAACTTGAAACTTAAGTTAGATACCACTAGAAAACCCCGATTCGAACATTTTCATTAAAATCGGTCAACCGGAAGTAGTAGTTTATTCGTGTAAGTTTTCACTTTTTTGCGATTTTCTCAAAAATTGTGCCTACGATTTTTTTTTAATCGCCTTGTTTACTACATTTTTATGTTCTACAAGATAGGGTAGGCGCCATGATTGGGAAGGCTGTGCTCTCGCAGAAATACATTTAATGTGTATAAAGTTGTAGACAATTTAAAAATCTACAACTTTTATTTTAACGTTTCCTTGTGTTACGCTTGGTTTAGCCGTAATTGGTGATTTTATGTTTTTTTTTATGAAAATCTGTAAAATTTCTTTTTTTTTAATTTCTGTCTTAGTATGCATTTTACGACAAAAGTGTGGGCCTACATAATCAAAATTATAGGAAATTAAAAGATCTATAACTTTTATTTAGAGAATTTTTCTCTACAGAGCCTAGTTTAGCTTGGAAGAGTGATTTTCCGTATTTTTAAGCCAAACTGAGGTTGATTTTCATTTTGCATCATTCTCATGATAAAAATAATATTATGTTTTTGAGGTTAGTGTTTTTCTTTATTTCTAATGTTTTATTACTAATGTTAGGTTATATTGCTCATTATTTACATTGGTAAGAGAAAGTTGTGTGAGTGTTTAACACCAGATTTTTCATTAATGATCAGATGTATTGTTGCGGTTACTGAAATTTTGAACGAATTTATATAAGTATTTATAGGACTTAGTCTAAGATTAATTTTTATTATTATTATTAGGTATTATTATTATTATTATTATAAAAAAACAGGCTCTATTTAAACTTAACTAAAACTTTCGTTATAACTTATTCAAGAAAAACGATGAGCTATGTACACAAGTTCACCCTTGGCCATGACGAAATCATAAGAAAGACTAGCACCACGGAGCTTGGTGTGTTGTTTGACTCCAAGCTATTATTCCGTGAGCAAGTATCTTCAATAGCTGCAAAAGCTCGAAGGAATTTAGGACTCATAGCTTGGATCCGCCCATAACAGACAGGTGGAGTGTCAAATTATTTACACTCAATCTGTTTGTTGCAGGGCTAAAATAAATAGTTCTGTTTCTTATCACATGGTCAGCCAATTAAATGACTGAATCATTTAAGAACAGAAGAGGTAGAGGTGTAAAAGACACTAGTCAGAGTTATCTTCTCTGAAAGTAATGAATTTCACTATACAGCCAGACCCTGTGGTGAATGAAGTGAAGGTATCATTTGCAGAGTGGAAAATATGTGCTTTTCAGAGGGCCCGGCATGCTGTTAAGCGTACTTTTCCACTCAGTGAGGAAGGCAGGGTAAACCACCTCACGCCTCGTTTTACTTAGTAAAACCTCTACAGGTTCAAACCAGCCTTTCGGCTGTTGACCTAAAAAAAAGAAAAAAAAAGCTTGGATCAGTCGTGATTTCAAATTTGAGAAGACATTACTTAGACTTTATAAGAGCCTTTGGCGTCCCGTCCTCGAGTATTGTTCGACGGTGTGGAACTATAGAAGGGACGTCACAGAAAAGGAAATAGATAGGGTGCAGAAAAGACTAATTTATAAGTTGAAATGTAGATCTGGGAGAATATTTGATGGCTATGCGGATGCCCTCTCATTCTACGGGCTTCAGAGTCTGAGCACGCGACGTAGAGTGATGGAAGTTCTTTACATTTACAACATTCTGCACTCACGAGTTGAAGTTCCGGATATCTCGAAGATTTTTCTGAGAGTGCTTGGCAAAGCTTTAAGAAGTTTTAGGCTGTTTGCTGGAGCTACAAAAAGTAAAATAGCTCCAATCAATAGATGTATAGCTACAGCCAATGAAATAAATGGAGAGGTAGATCTGTTTCACAGAGATAGTAAAATTAAAGAAAAACTGTACAGGATACTGTGAAGGAAGGCTGTAAATACTGCGTGATCTTTATGTTATTTTATGTATTTTTACGTGTTATTTGTGTCTTATGTGGTGTATGTTAAGCTCGGCGGCTGACTGTTTTTTTAGAGAAGAAAGAATGACTACGTTAAGTTGTAATGGTGCGGTATACTAAGGCGATAATATCTTGCTGTTCTACTGTACCACCTCGCATCCTTGCGACCAGCCATAGTAGTGGGTGGAGACGGCGGGGTGTAGGGGAGTTTGGGAGCCCCCCAAAAAAAGAAAAATTATTATTATTATTATTATATTTATTAATAAACACAGTAATATTATTTAAAGTGTGTCGATCTTAATTGATAATTGTTAAATAAAACAAAGATTTTAACAGACAACTTATATTATATTTCGTTTATTGTTTAATTTATTTTGTGTATTCCTGTTTAATTAAGAATTAATTCGTCGGATTATTAACAGGAATATTTAACCACATATCAGACTTATAATCTGTTATCACCGTATAACCTAACAAATGTTTTTAAATTGAAAAGGGTTTATTCAATTTTTTAAGCTAAGTTCAATAATTACTACGGAAAAATGACTGCCCACCAGTAACGTTAAACAACATTGCACTACCACACAACACAACAGTAAAATACTTGAGACTACATTTAGATCGTCGCCTTACATGGAAACGTCACAACAACTAAAAAGAAACAACTTGAGCTGACAGTGCGTAAACGACATTGGTTAATTGGTAAATACTTACCTTTGTCAAACGAATCAAAAATTATTTTGTATAAATCCCTTTTAAAACCCATGTGGACATATGGGCTTCAGTTGTGGGGTACATCCAGCACTTCAAACATAAACATATTTGAACGTTTTCAATCAAAATTCTTGCGGCGGGCCCTTCAAATTCCGTGGTACATCAAAAACACTTATATCTATGCCGATCTTAATATTGACTCAGTGAAACAAACAATATCAAAATTCAGCCGTAAATATGACGAAAGGCTCAATCATCATCCAAACGTCTTGGCTCTGAATCTGCTAAATAACATTGATACCGGATTTTCAAGACTGAAAAGATATAGCCTAGTGTTTTTGATTTAGGTTATAGGTTTTAAAGAACATTGTTACATTTATTATCATTTTTTCTAATCAATTTATTACGATTTTCAATTTCTTTAACATTATAATGAAATTGTAATCGTGTTAACTAACATTTATCAAAAT
This sequence comes from Catonia carolina, assembly GCA_035578175.1. NCBI lineage: Eukaryota > Metazoa > Arthropoda > Insecta > Hemiptera > Achilidae > Catonia > Catonia carolina. The sequence continues at coordinate 12,174,585 of JAQMRL010000004.1, forward strand.
TGCTGATTGTTCTATTTCATGTGAACAGATTGTAATGTTGCAGACTTGTAAAAAAAAAAGTTCAATAATTAACCCACCGGGTTGGTCTAGAGGTAAAGTCGTCGCCAGAATCAGCTGTTTAACAGCTTATTTTCGGAAACGAAGGTTCCTGGTTCAAATCCTAGTAAAGGTAGTTACTTTTATACGGATTTGAATACTAGACTGTGGTTACCGGTGTAAATTGATGGTTGGGGTTTAATTAACCATACTCTCTCAGGAATGGTCGGCCTGGGTCTCTACAAGACTACACCTCAATTACACGTCATACACATCATCCTCATCTCATTGGGTCATGGGGTTGCTTATTGTTATACATTGAACAGATTGCAACGTACACAAATTTGGAATAAAAAAAAGTTCAATAATTAATTGTAAATTGTTAATGTTGTCATTAACAGGTTGTCTGCTGTGAGACGTAGTTTTATATCTCGTTTCGTATTTTCAGAAACGCTTTGAGATACATTATAATGTATTATTTTTTACGTCGGTTTTTACTTAGTCTGGCATTGAAAATTATGGTGATATCAGCATACATTTTACTTAGATTTTATTTCATTTTGAATTTAGCGTTATTTTATCACTCTTATTTGTTTTTTTTTAAATCAAGTAAAGTAACAATAATATTTTCATTTCATGTTTGCAGCATAGTTATTTTGCTATAAAACAGTATTTTTGTAGTTGGCCGAGTTCCTTTAATTTAATAAATGTGGCTGCCTCCGTGGCGTAATGGTTAGTACGATTGACTACCAATGGAAGGTCCCAAATTCGATTCCCGATTAGGGTCTAGAATTTACCACATGTAAAAATTCAGTGTTTTATATTTCAAAGTATAATAACCAAAATGTTGATACGACTTAAAAAAGGCCTTAAATAAATCTGTATTTTTTAAAATGAAGAGGCAATACGTTGTTCAAAAGTATGCATGACTTAAAAAAAAGGAAATCTTTTGTTAATTTACGCGAGACAGATTTTTGTCTTGATATGGCTGAACCACCTCTTAATTGCTACAAGACTTAGCTTTACATTTGTGTCTCAATTTTTATTTTGTTTTTGAATTAAAAAATCTGGTATGAAACACTCACAGAACTTTCTTTTGTCTATCCAAATATTGAATAATATAATCTAACATTAGAAATAAACAAAAAAACTAACCTCAATAAAAATAAACTAATATTAATCATGAGTGCAAGACGCAAAATGAAAATCAACCTCAGTTTGGCTTAAAAATACGGAAAATCACTCTTTTACGCTAAACTAGGCTCTGTAGAGAAAAATGCTTATAACAGGTTGTAGATCTTTTAATTTTATATAAATTTGATTACATGCACTTTTGTCGTAAAATGCATACTTAGGCTAAAATCTTAAAAATATCTTATTGTTTTACATATTTTCATGAAAAAAAGTGAAAATCACTAATTACCGCTAAACTAAGCGGTCATACAAGGAAACGTTAGAATAACAGTTGTAGATTTTATACAACTTTTATTATATAAATTTTTGCGCTAAAATGCATAGTAAACCCGCAATCTTAAAAAAAAACAATTTTTTTACGTGATAACAGCCTCACCAAGATTTTCAGCAAACATGGCGACTACCCTATCTTGAAGAGCATAAAAAATTTAGTAAACCAGGCGATTTTTTAAAAAATCGTAGGACCCGTTTATGAGAAAATCGCAAAAAAGTAAAAAAATACATGAATAAACTACTACTTCCGGTTGACCGATTTTGATGAAAATGTTCGTGTCGGGTCCGGTAGTTGTATGTAGCTTAAGTCCTAAGTTTCAAGTTCGTACGATGTTCCGTTCTTGAGACATTCTATTCACACACACACACACACAGACCAATCGCTAAAAACATTGTTTTTGGGTTCAGGGGATCTGAAAACGTGTAAATCCGGTAAAAGCTCGTTTTTGACAAAACGACATGAAAACAATACTTTCCTTTCTATATATTCATATATAGCAAAAGAAAGTAATAAAAGAACATAATTAATTTTTTCGTAGTAGTAACTGATTTCGTGTTAGCTATATTTCATGAAATGAAAAATTAGCTTTTCTGTCAAGACCACTAGTCACTTTAGTAGCAGTCAAACCTGTTCAATAATTTAAATAAATTGTTATAAGTTAGTTTACTATTATTTATTAAATTCAGATCCCGAACGAACCGAGGTTTAGTTTTAATATTTTATACTGAAAAGATGGATAGAGTCACGAGAAATTAATTAAGTAATTTTACACTAGTTGTGAAACCATATAAGGTAAAATAATTTCCGATCAGTAATTAAATAAAAATAATCATTGTAAAAATTTTATTATTATTTTATTTCTTTTGACGTTTGGTGGCCTTTGTATCTGTATTCTCCCATGACCTTACATCCATCTCAGTCTAGACTTTTATTTACTTTAAAACTCTAAAGGAAAAAGATAATGAAATTTTGATAAAACTAAACAAAAAAAAAGCAGTTCATCGTTTACACTTGTTTCGTGTAATCAGTAATAAAAGATAATGAAAAAGATTTCTCCGGTGAACTATAATTGTATATGATTTTTAGGATGATCTATTCGTATGACGTCATACTTCCTTATATGGTACGATCAATTCCATTTATGCCCTTATAAAAGTTTTATATGACTTCAATTTAATTTGATAAAAGAATCATGATCTTTTTTTGTATTAATGTAATTAATAAATTAAGTTTTGTATAGGTTTTTTTTTGTTGAAAATCCTCTGATATAGTCGTGGGTAGTACTTTATATATTTGATTTAGTTAATACTGTACAGGTCATTTGTTCTAGCTAGAAGCTTTCCCTCCAACGCTGTGTGCCGCTGAGCTGTTCTGTTTAGTGGTGGGGGAAGCACCTCGTAGTTGTAACATAGTATACGATTAGAAAGAGAGGGAATGATCATTAAGTGAGAAGGAGACAACACTTGCCCCTTTGAAACTATCCCTACTCTACCTACTCGCCCTCCCCTTACAAGCGTCTTCCTAAAACAAACTTACCATATACGGTTGTTAGATTTCCCTTTAGTTGAAGGTAATTAAACAGAACATCTACTCATACCAGACAGGTGGAATGTTAAATTATTTGCACTCGATCTGCTAGTTCCAAGGCTACTAAAAAATAGTTTTGTTTCTTATCATATGTTGTTTAGGTCATCAGCGGGAAGGCTGGTTTGAACCTGTAGAGGCTTTACTATGAAAAACAAGGAGTGAGGTGGTTTATTCTTGCCTTCCTCTCTGAGTGGAAAAGTACGCTTATCAGCATGCCGGGCCCTGTGAAAAGTACATATTTTCCACTCTGCAAATGAGAACGTCACTTCATTCACCACAGGGTTTGGCTGTATAATGAAATTCATTACTTTCAAAGGCGGTAACTCTGATTAGTGTCTTTAACACCTCTACCTTTTCTGTTCGTAAATGATTCAGTCATTTAATTGGCTGATCATGTGATAAGAAACAGAACTATTTATTTTAGCTCTGTAAAGAACAGATTATCTAATCATATATTCAGCCAATTATATGACTGAAGCATTTAAGAACAGAATAGGTAGAGTTGTAAACGACACTTGTCACAGTTATCTTCTCCGAGAGTAATGAATTTCATTATACAGCCAGACCATCTGGTGAATGAAGTAGATGCTTTTCAGAGGGCCTGGGGTATGCTGATAAACATACTTTTTCTCTCAGTCAGGAAAGCAGTGATAAAACAGATCACTCCTTGTTTTTTACTTGTTATAGGCTCTAGAAGTTCAAACCAGCTTTTCGGATGATCACCTAAACAAAAATAACAGAATAGAAGGTACTACATTTTTGTATTTGAACCAATGGTAAAAATTTAGAAACAAGTTTTACGTTCAAAAACCTAATTGATTGAGCTGAAATTTAAAAACTAAGGACCTACGAACTGGTCGTTTAATAAACGAGTTTTCTACGGCTTAATGATGTCGTCTCTCTCATCCCAAACTCCACAACTTCCTATCACGCCAACCGTTATCATTCATGATTCAATCAATCCCATCATACTTTGGAGGTCGTCCACCCTTCCTTTTTTTGTGCAAACTCTATTCCCATATTCTTCTAGGCCTTCTGCTTTCTCTTATTCTCCTAAATTAGTTTTCTTTTCTCCATATTATCAATCACAATCTTTGTATCTACTATTCTTATTTCTTCATTTCTCACCTGTTCTAGCCTAGAAATTCTTCAGCCTTCGTGCAACACATCATCTAGATCTACAAGCAGTAGTCTCTCCTCGTCTTTCAATTTTTTCTTTCTCAGAACTATCAAGACACTAAACAGTAGACCTTAAGTGTCGGATAAACGGTTTAAAGAAATTAAAGGAGGATATGAGAAAACCAGAATTAACCGAGAAAACTTAATGAACAACTCCAATTCAGTCAACTGATTACGGACTTTTAGGCGTTCCATGAACAGCAAAAACAGAACACCGGGTGCCTGAAAATAAAAAGGCTTATCGTGAACGAATGCTGAGAATGCGAGCTCCAAAAAGATTTTCCAGTAAAATCTAATATCGGCCCTATACAGAAAAAAAAACAAAACGGGTATGGACATGATCTACAGATCTAACGCTGCAACTGATGGAAATGTCATCTAAATGTTCCAAAATAAGGTGTTTAGGAAACTAAACACTCTATTTATAACGGGACTACGGGTTGGAAACACTCCGGATTGGGTCCAGGATAAATTACTACCCAGGTCAACTTCTACCTTTTAGAGGCCTTTGCAGGGCTCCAATACCTTTTAGAATTATGTCTATTAGGTTTCCCCGGTCAATTTGAATAAGTAACCACCGAGGCCATAACAACACACCCTGATAGGGCACCGCATAATCTTCCGCTCAAGCGCAATACGGATGGCTGCATCTATTTATTTCTGAAGACCGGATGTATGGCAGCTGCATCACAGTTTTAAAGTGTCCGCTGAGATTTCTGGGGTGCTTTCTGTGGTGTATCCGAAACTTTCTGGGTGTATCCTGTGCTTCTATCCTTCTGGGGTGTATCCGGAGATATGCTCAGTCCAGTGGAATGTGTTAACGATTTTCCGAGTGGTTTCTGTAGGTGTTTCCCCATAACAGACAGGTGGAGTGTCAAATTATTTACACTCAATGTGTTAGTTGCAGGGCTAAAATAAATAGTTCTGTTTCTTATCACATGGTCAGCCAATTAAATGACTGAATCATTTATGAACAGAAGAGGTAGAGGTGTAAAAGACACTAATCAGAGTTATCTTCTCTGAAAGTAATGTATTTCATTATACAGCCAGACCCTGTGGTGAATGAAGTGAGCTGTCATTTCCAGAGTGGAAAGTATGTGCTTTTCAGAGGGCCCGGTATGCTGATCAGCATACTTTTCTACTCAGTGAGGAAGGCAATTGTAAACCACCTCACTCCTCGTTTTACTTAGTAAAACCTCTACAGGTTCAAACCAGCCTTTCGGCTGATCACGTTTAAACAACATTCTGTAGGTGTGAGTGCCTTCGAGTGCCCATCGATGCCTTGTATTGTCTGAGAATGTAAGTTAGAATTTGGGCAACTTATACATTATACGTCGTACCCTTCCGTACGTCATATTATTATGAAAATACTTGGAATATATTTCACGATTCATTGGTTTCTGAATTTCAGGTAAAATTTATCTGCATTCATTAACATATCAGAAGAGTTGCGTGAATTTTTATGAAAGCTTCTAAGTATAAATGCAAATGTTGAATTTGTACGCCATTTTAACATATTTAAACTTCGTTGGCATAGTTTATCTATTACATTATGCATTTTATTATATATTTTTTAAGTGTTTCTTTATTACACTCTGTAGATGGCGCGTGAGAATGTGAAAATTGTTGGGTAAATATTAATTTATTTTTACCTTCTCTTGCCCTGTATGAATTATAGGGTAAGAAAGTATTGTTTTCATGTTGATTTTCCGAAATCGAGTTTTTACAGGAAATACAAGTTTTCAGGTCCCTTAAAGCTAAGAAAAACTCGTTTTTACTGATTGTGTGTGTGGTACTTAGTTGAAACGTAAGTTAAGTAGGGAGATCAGATCCCTACCACAAAAGGGATCTGATACTAACATTCAGTAGGTAGAACATTTAGGGAGTAGTGGTTTATTGGAGCAATGTTTTTAACTCTTTGCATTTTTTTCAAAACGATTTTGTACAAAATCGCCTCATTTACTACAATATTTATTTATTTATTTATTTATTATTGCTAAAAACAAGTACAATGAATCATATCCTATGTTATTTCCTAATACCCGCACGCATAGGTCTAGTCTGTGCGCGGGTATGAGTTGGTTTATTTTATTTATGCTATTATAATAATAGCTTTTTATATCTACACTTAGTTTATGTAACAGAAAAGAAACAAAAATTTACAAAAAAAATACAATAAAATTTCCTAACGTAAATATACAAAAAAAGATAATAGTATAAAAAATAAATTAAAAAAATAAAAATAAAATGTTATGTAATGGCAAAGGGTGAAGCAGACTTTCGATGACAATGTTAACAAAATTTTACCTGACACAAGAGGAAAAACAATTAGTTTGAAACTGCTATTACAGTCAATTAGATTGACTGCTCTCTCCCTAAATTAATCAGCCAGTTGGTTACTTTTCTTTTGTATATTTGAGGAGTTACATTAATTGATATTGTGTGCTCTTTTAGAAAAGGTAGTTTAAATCTGTGGGGACTGTGCTCTCGTTTTAAAAAGTGTTTTTCGTTTTTAAAAGATGGCGGCGTTAATATGCTTTGTAGAGCAAAGGTTTAAGCCTATACTGGTTGTCCCACGAAATTTGAACCATAGGGAAATAGCATTGATTTTCATTTGAATGTTAATATTTTTTCCACGAATAAATGAAGATTTATTATAGTTAGGAACCATTTTAAAATGTTTTAACCTTTCAAAAATATCAATTTTGATACATTTTAAGCTGTATTTTAGTTTAAATAGAGAAATATAGGTATCAGACGAACTAATTAATGTCCCATAGCCGAACGAGTGAGAGGGATATATGAGCATAACTACGCATGCGCTCAAAGGTCTTTACCGTTATAATCCAAATATGAAAACATACTACAGTCGTTATCTTGCTTGTTAGTTTACTACACGCATAAACGCTTATTCACAACAATGAGTAAAATTAAAGACAATGTTATTGGAACGGCGCGTATGGCTTGTGCGAGTGAGAGCGTTATGCATTCTCTCGCTCCCACGGCTAGGGGACATTAGTTCCTCTGAATACTATACATAAGTTTTGTAACCGGTTTCCATTTAAGTATTGTAAATTTTAACGTTTGGAATAATGGTAATGTTGTGGTCCGGAGATGCATAGATAGGTGGGTCGAATCCTTTAGCGGTAAATTTTTTTTATTATTCAAAAAATATTGGAAATTTTTTTTTTGACTGCTCAAGAAATTTTGATTTGAAAGTGTATAAAATTAACAACAAGCAAATTTTATAAATAAAAGATACAAATATTGAAAAATTTTAAGACATTGAGGAGATCGCTGCCCATTGACAATACTCCAACTGTAATCATTAATTTAGTTTATTATTTATTTAATTTTATTTTGTTTTTCTGTAATTTTGACGTCTCATGATATCCCTACTCTAGAGTCGTTTCAGTCTTCGTATAGAGGCAGTTGGTAAATCTGGTGTGTCTAGATCAGCAATAAGCTGGTTTGGATTATTGGGTTATTTCTTTTTAAATCGTGTGTATGTGCGCAGGAACACATCGTTGATATGTGGGACGTTTAAGTATGTGTGTAGTGTATCGTTCTTTACGTAAAGGTAAGCATTAGTTATATGTCTTTAACAGTTTGGACTGAAAGTGTTGTATTTTCAAAATGACCGAAGGTTTGGCGCAACAGTAAATTTAGCTGCTATACATCCAAACGGGTCTAAGGTAATACTTATAAACTAGTAGTTTTAGATAAAGTAGGAGTTTAAAAGATCTGGAAATCAACAAATACAGTTGTTTACGTCCAGCGTCCAAAGTGTTTCGCGTATTAACATGGTGGTTCCACAACATTGGAAGTATGTTAAAAAAAATTAATTATTTTTTTTTTTTAATTTTGACAATTTATTTTATCATCTAAAATTATTGCAACAACCCGTTGTCTCTGAAAATTGAATGTTGTTGAAGGAAATATTTAGGTGTTTAAAATAATACTGAATTTGCTTCCAAAAAAAACAAATTTTTAAGTAAATAATTTCATTTACTGCTAAAAAAATACTGTTAAGAAATATTTTATTGCGGCTACTACAAGAAGCTAGTAAGAACTAGCGTCGTGGGAATAGGTTTTTACTTTCTCTTGCCTATATGAATATATAGGAAGGAAAGTATTGTTTTCATGTCGATTTTTCAAAATCGAGTTTTCACCGGATCTGTATGTTTTAAGACCCCCTGAACCCAAAAAACATGTTTTTAGCGGTTGGTCTGTGTGTGTTTGTGTATGTATGTGTGTGTGCGCGCGCGCGCGCGTGCGTGCGTGTGTGTGTGTGAACAGAATATCTCAAGAATGGAACATCGTACGAACTTGAAACTTGAAACTTAAGTTACATATCACTACCGGACCCGACACGAACATTTTAATCAAAATTGGTCAACCGGAAGTAGTAGTTTATTCGTGTAATTCTTCACTTTTTTGCGATTTTTTCGAAAACTGGTCCTACGACTTTTTTTAAATCGCCTGGTTTACTCAATTTTTTATTCTCTACAAGATAGGTTAGGCGTGTCATGTTTGCTGAAATTCTGGGTGAGGCTGTTTTTACGTAAAAACATAGTTTTTTAAGATTACGGCTTTAATATGCAATTTAGCGCAAAGATTCATGTAATAAAAGTTGTAGAGAATTAAAAATTCTACAACTTTTATTTCAAACATTTTTTTGTATAACGCTAAGTTTAGCAGTAATTAGCGATTTTCTGATTTTTTTTCTCACAAAAACGTGTGAAAAATCGATTTTTTTTTAGATTTCGGCCTTGGAATGCATTTTACGACTAAATTGTATATAATAAATTTTATAGGAAATAAAAATCTACAACTTTTATTTAAAGCATTTTTCACTACAGAGCCTAGTTTAGCGTGAAAGAGTGATTTTCTGTATTTTTCAGCCAAACTGAGTTCGATTTTCATTTAGCGTCTTTCACTCATGATTAAAATAAGGATATGATTTTGAGGTTAGTTTTTTGTTTATTTCTAATGTTTTATTACTAATGTTAGGTTTATTATTAATTATTTGCACCGGCAAGAGAAATTTTTGTGGTGTTTCACACCAGATTTTTTTATAATAATTAATACTTGTAACTTATAATCTTGTAAATAAATACTTTGTATAACTTAAAAGGAAATTTGTTATTATTATTTATTATAATAACCAGATACCGAAAGAACGTTGTAATAAAAGTTACAATGTATTGAAGTGTATTGTAGTGATAACATGGGGGATTTGGGAAGTCTTCTGTATTACACAAGAACGGTGGTTATTTGCACCGGTGGATGTGAATTCAATGTTAAAGATATTTCGATTGTCTATATTGGCAACAGTGGTGCCTTTGGTCGAATTAAGCCGAAAATCTAATTATTTCTATGTGGTATTGGGAAATGGGACTTAACAAATTCAGTCACGATCTCTTTTCCTGCGTTCTCAGATTCGTTGTGAGCCACCGTGCATGCCTCAGGAGCCTTTACCCTTACTTCCAAACACGTGCTCTGCGTTTATTTTTTTATCATATACCTATATAAAATAGACCTACCCTTCTCTTTGATTTGGTTTCTTATCTTTCCCAGTGTCTTATCGGGAATTCACTTTTGTTTTTATTTTTACTCACTTATTTTTCACTACTTCTTATTATTGAGATAGAATGTATTGCAACCGTCAAAAGTATTCAATATTTCGATTTCATTAATTTATCAGTTTTTTTTAACTTTCTTTTACCCTATAGTTCAGCCGCTCTAAAGTTTGCTCCTACTGTCAACAAACCAAAACCAGCTACTACAGGGTGCACGCTAGAGTCCGTGACTTTATGGATGTCGTATTCCTATTAAGTTATCTATTTTTTAAATTATAAGTACTTAAAGTACTAAAAACATCAGTCGTGATATGATGTAGGCCTAACAATTTAATTTAGAAAAATACTTTTAAAAGTATTTTGTATTTAAATACTTTTGAAAGTATTTAGTTGCTACTTTTTAATCAGCGTGTTTACATTTAGATATAATGCGCATGCTCAGTGACGTCATTATTTGTTTACATTAGGAGCAAACTTAGAACGGCTCAACTATATATGAATAGTAGGGAAGGAAAGTATTATTTTCATATCGATTTATCAAAATAGAGTTTTCATCGGTTGTACATATTTTCACGCCCTCTAAAGCCAAAAAAAAATGTTTTAGCAATTGGTGTGTGTGTGTGTGGGTGGGTGGGTGAACAGAATATCTCCAGAACGGATTATCGTACACAGTTGAAACTTGGAACTTAGTTAAGATACTACCATTATGGGGCCGACATTTTCATCAAAATCGGTCAATTGGAAGTGGTAGTTTATTCGAGCAATTTTTCACTTTTTTGCGATTTTCTCAAAAACGGCTCTTACGATTTTCTAAAAATCATCTTATTTACTACATTTTCTATGCTCTAAGAGATAGGGTTAATGACGTGTTTGCTTCTTTTTTTTGGGGGGGCGGGAGGGGCTGTGCTCTCGTGGTTAAATTTGATTTAAAATGGCGGCTTTAGTATTTAATGCGTTTTAGGTAAAAAAATGTATAAAACCAAAGTTGTAAAACATTTAAAAACCTTTAACTTTTATTTCAAACATATTTTTGTACAACGCTTGGTTTAGCGGCAATTAGTGATTCAAAATTTCTAAAAAAAAAAATTTCGTTTACGACAAAAGCTTCTATAATTAAAGTTATAAAAACATAAAAAACGTACTACTCTAATTTTAAGCTATTTTCTCTACAGAGCTTTTCAGCGGCAATTTAAAGATTTTCCGTACATTTAAGTTCCACTGAAATTGATTTTAATTTTGCGTCATTCACTCATGATAACAAATTAGGATATGGTTTTCATTTCCCATTGTTTACTAATGATTAAACATAGATTATATTTTTCATTATTTACATAGGCAAGAGAATGTTGTGTGAGCGTTTCACACCAAATTTGTACTGGATTGTCATGGCATAATATTATTGTAATAACTAGTATTTATTTTTGTTGAAAATTTATAAAATTTGACAGAAATACAGTGCGTTCATTAAGTCGCGCACATCCAAATAAACGAGTCTGTAAACAGCGGGTTTTTATATTAGTTCTAGTGGCTACCGCAAGATAGCACCACTGGTAATATAAACAACAGATGTGAAGCACATTATTGTGTGTACATGTTACAACAGGCCTGCAATATTGTTTAGATTACGATAAGGTAAACATGTCGTTTTCCCAAGAGCAACGAGTGTTCCTTCTTGAACAGTATTTTACCAGTCATTCATATGAATTTGTTATTGAGCAATTTCGTGTGACATATCTGGATGTAAGTGTGCCTAACAAGTCGACCTTAACCAGATTAATTCGACGTTTCCGTGAAACCGGAACAGTTGCAGACGAGAAGAGATCAGGGAGACCAGTCATTTTAACTGACGCTAAACTGGCTGAGGTTAGAAATGTTATGCAGCAGTCGCCTTCAAAAAGCCTACGAAGACTATCAACACAATCACAAATTTCATTGGGTAGTGCTCATAAAGCTATGAAAAAGTTAAAATTTTGTGCATTTCGTGTTCGTAATGTTCAAGAATTGAAAGATCCAGACAAAGAAAAGCGCCTTGTTTACTGTAGATGGTTTCGGTCCATTGTCGACAACCATGGAATCGAAGAGCTAGACCGTGTTTTCTTCAGTGATGAGGCTTGGTTCCACCTTAGTGGATATGTGAATATCTGGTCGACTGAAAATCCTCATGTTTTTTCATGAAAGTCCATTACACTGTCTGAAAATTGTAGTGTGGTGTGCCGTGTCACGTCCTCGAATAGTGGGGGCCTATTTTCTTTGAAACTACAGTGAACAGTGGTGTATACAAAGACATAATTACACAGTTTATTTCGTTGTTGGAAACCGATGAGCGTGATGTATGGTTCCAGCAGGACAGTGCCACATGTCACACGTTGAATGAAACAATGAATTTCTTACATGAGTTTTTTGGCGAGCGTATAATCTCTAAAGGGTTATGGCCCCCACGGTCTCCCGATTTAACGCCTCCAGATTTTTTCCTGTGGGGTTATCTCAAAGGAAGGGTTTATAAAAATAGGCCTCATACACTGAATGAACTGAAAATGAACATTACAACGGAGATTAACAATATTAGTGTAGGCATACTCCAAAAAGTGTCAGCAAACGTGGTAAACCGAATTCGTGCGTGTATTAATGAACAAGGCTGCCATTTTGAACATATGTTATAAGACATAAAATGTTGGAAATAAGTATGTATGTAAGTACTAAGTATATATGTGTATAAAAGTTATAACAATAAGAAATACATAATACCAAATAAAATACATTACTTCACAACCTTTTTGATGTGTGCGACTTAATGAACGCACTGTATTTTGATAATACCGGTGTTACTGTCTCGGTTATTCAATAATTTACAGTACGCACTTAGTGAAAGTAAAATTTATATGAATGGGTAAAGCAAACCATATTATACATAGTGACTGATTATACAGGCACTAACTAATTGAAAAAATATGTTCTCAAACACTTACTGTTAATACGCGAAGAATTCCGAGGTCGGGGTTTTTATGGCTGTGTAAAATTAAAAAGAAAACAATTGTTAAAATAAACAAGTGTTTTTAATATAGCCAACATCTTTCACACAAACACACATACTTATGTAAATATATTTATGTTATAAGAATAATTATGTTTGTGCTCTCTCCCTCTCCCACCTACCGTAAATTTACCATTGTAAATTTTGATAACCAGCCAAATGAGATTTGTTTGAAAGTCGGAATGTTCTTTTAATAGTCCAGGCAAATTAGATTTTATTTTAGAGTACAAGTTGTCCAATGCATTTTTATGGAATCCGGAAATGATCTGTCTTAAAATTTTGATTGTTTGATAAAAATAGTAAGTACACTAAGGTCAATTGAGTGTTGGAAAATGGTAGGTAGGCCTACGAAAATCTTGGAAATAATAACAAATTAAACTAAGTTTTTACTTTCTCTTTCCTGTATCAATATATAGGAAGGAAACGCGTGAATAAAATTCTTTGTTATTCATTTCGTTAGCCTTCTTGACATTTATAACTCGCACGCTGATAAAATTCCGTTGGGTAGAGAAAAGAAACGACGGTGTAAACTAAAAAATATCAAAAATTTCCCAAAATCGAGTTTCCAGAAAAACTTGAAATAAATTTGTAATGGTTCCATGCACTACTTGAAAATTTTACTGGACAAAAAAGTACGCCTCTATTTTTTTCTAAGATAAGTGGATTTACAATAAATTTTATGAATTTAACAAATAGAAAATGTTTTTTGAAATGATAGTAGACAAATTTGCCCATACGGGCAGGTGGAGTGTAAAATTAATTGCACTCGATCTGTTAGTTCCAGGGCTACAAAAAATAGTTCTGTTTCTTATCACTTTGTCAGCCAATTATATGACTGAACTATTTACGAACAGAAGAGGTAGAGGTGTAAAAGACACTAGTCATAGTTATCCCCTCTGAGAGTAATGAATTTCTTTATACAGCCAGACCCTGTGGTGAATGAAGTGAAGGTGTCATTTGCAGGGTGGAAAGTATGTAATTTTCGGAGGGCCTGGTATGCTGATAACTCTTTCAACTCAATTTGGAAGGCTCTCGTAAAGCACCGTACTCCTCGTTTTTACTTAGTAAAACCTCTAGAGGTTTAAATCAGCCTTTCGGCTGTTGATCTAAACAACAGCAGTAGACGATTAGTTTGTAGAATACGAAAAAATATATTTTATAGTAGTTTACAGTATTTTTCTTCTTATTAAAAAACGGACCTTTTTACTTTCTCTTGCCTATATGAATATATAGGAAGGAAAGTATTGTTTTCATGTTGATTTTTCAAAATCGAGTTTTCACCGGATCTATACGTTTTCAGACCCCCTGAACCCAAAAAACATGTTTTTAGCGATTGGTGTGTGTGTGTGTGCGCGCGCGCGCGTGTGAACAGAATATCTCAAGAACGGAACATCGTACGAACTTGAAACTTATGTTACATACCACTACCGGACCCGACACGAACATTTTCATCAAAATCGGTCAACCGGAAGTAGTAGTTTATTCGTATAATTTTTCACTTTTTTGCGATTTTCTCAAAAACTGGTCCTACGATTTTTTTTTAAAAATCGCCTGGTTTACTCGATTTTTTATTCTCTACAAGATAGGTTAGGCGTGTCATATTTGCTGAAATTCTGGGTGAGGCTGTTTTCACGTAAAAACATAGTTTTTTTAAGATTACGGCTTTAATATGCAATTTAGAGCAAAAATTTATATAATAAAAGTTGTAGAGAATTAAAAATTCTACAACTTTTATTTCAAACTTTTTTTGTATAACGCTTAGTTTAGCAGTAATTAGCAATTTTCTATTTTTTTCTCACGAAAACGTGGGAAAAATCGATTTTTTTAACATTTCGGCCTTAGTATGCATTTTATGACAAAAGTGTATTTAATAAATTTTATAAGAAATTAAAAGATCTATAGTTCAGCCGCTCTAAGTTTGCTCCTACTGTCAACAAACCAAAACCAGCTACTACAGGGTACACGCTAGAGTCCGTGACTTTTTGGATGTCGTATTCCTATTAAGTTAACTATTTTTTAAATTATAAGTACTTAAAGTACTAAAAAAATCAGTCGTAATATGATGTAGGCCTAACAATTTAATTTAGAAAAATACTTTTAAAAGTATTTTGTATTTAAATACTTTTGAAATTATTTTTAGTTGTTACTTTTTAATCAGCGTGTACACATTTAGATATAATGCGCATGCTCAGTGACGTCATTATTTGTTTACATTAGGAGCAAACTTAGAACGGCTGAACTGTACAACTTTTATTTTGAGCATTTTTCACTACAGAGCCTAGTTTAGCGTGAAAGAGTGATTTTCCGTATTTTTAAGGTAAACTGAGATCGATTTTCATTTTTCGTCTTTCATATATGTTTAAAATTAGGTTATGTTTATTAAGATAAGTTTTTTGTTTATTTCTAATGTTAGGTTTATTGTTAATTATTTGCACTGGCAAGAGAAAGTTGTGTGAGTGTTTCACACCAGATTTTTTATAAACGTATATCTTGTTGTAATGATAACGGGAAGGTAATTGATACGTTTAATCATATGTAAATTAAGACCAATCGCTTAAGTGCTGTGGGTGTGTGGGAGTGAATACTCACTTCATTGATCAGTTAATTACCTGAATGACATATCAATCTATAATGACATTTAATTAATTTATTCTCAATCACTGTAATTGATTAATAGTGGAATTACAATATTGGCGCTTTGCACCATTCAATTCTTGGTTTTGTTAAATCTGTCATTTGTCCGATTTGTTTACTTTCTTTTCCCCTGTATGAAATGTTGGGAAAGAAAAATATCGTTTTCATATGGAGTTTTTACCAGAAATATACGATTTCATGTCTCCTGAACACAAAAATCGTGGTTTTACTGACTGGTCTGTGTGGGAACAAAATATTTAAAAAAACGGATTATCGTACAATTGAAACTGAAGTTTGGCATCACAACTGTCACGAACATTTTCACAAAGGCGAAAATCAATAAGTTAATAATTACAATATTGGCGCTTTGAACGAATCAATTCTTCATTTTTTTTACTTTTTCTTCCCCTGTATGAAATGTCGGGAAAGAAAAGTATTGTTTTCATGTCGTGGTTTTACCGATTGGTCTATGAGTGAACAAAATATTTAAAAAAAACGGAATGTCGTACAAAGTTATAACTTGGAACTGAAGTTTTAGGCACCACAAGAGGGGACCCGTCACGACTATTTTCACAAAAGCGCATAATCAATACATAATAAGAATTGTCAATAATTATTATAAGTTTAAAGGAAGTTTCTTGATTATTTATTATAACCAGATCCCGAAAGACTCTTGAATTAAGTGTTACAATAGTATGCGTTTACTGTTTTTTTTTTTTTTTTTGGCGAGCGAAGTGAATTTCCTCTTAAAAGATTTTGCTGGATAAAAAACTTCAATAACATTTTAAAATGGTATAATGCACGCTACGTCTTCAACTTAAGTTAAAGTTGTGTTGCTCGTACGTTTTAAGCATTGTATAGGTACTTAAAAATAGCTTACTAACTGAAAACTTAACATAATATAACTTTACTATTTATAAGTGCTTTGTTGGTAAGTGGTATGTTCCAATCAGTTACCGTTACTCATTTAAAGAAACTGTGTGTGTGTGTGTGTGTGTGTGTGTGTGTGTGTTCGTGTTCTTTTTACACTGCTCGTTATATTAAGTAGTACCTACTTGAAACAGGAAAGAAGAATATTGAGTATAGTAAAAAAACTTTCTTCAAGTGTTGTTAGCTGTTTTATTTTTACTTTCTCTTGCCTATATGAATATATAGGAAGGAAAGTATTGTTTTATGTCGATTTTAAGAAATCGAGTTTTCACCGGATCTATACGTTTTCAGGCCCCCTGAACCCAAAAAACATGTTTTTAGCGGTTGGTCTGTGTGTGTGTGTGTGTGTGTGTGTGTGTGTGTGTGTGTGTGTGTGTGTGTGTGTGTGTTTGTGTGTGCGTGTGCGTGCGTGCGTGTGTGTGTGTGTGTGTGTGTGTGTGTGTGTGTGTGTGTGTGTGTGTGTGTGTGTGTGTGAACAGAATATCTCAAGAATGGAACATCGTACGAACTTGAAACTTGAAACTTAAGTTACAAACCACTACCGGACCCGACACGAACATTTTCATCAAAATCGGTCAACCGGAAGTAGTAGTCTATTCGTATAATTTTTCACTTTTTTGCGATTTTCTCAAAAACTGGTCCTACGATTTTTTTTTAATCGCCTGGATTACTCAATTTTTTGTTCTCTAAAAAATGAGGTAGGCGTCATATTTGCTGAAATTCTGGGTGAGGCTGTTTTCACGTAAAAACATAGTTTTTTTAAGATTACGGCTTTAGTATGCAATTTAACGCAAAAATTTATATAATAAAAGTTGTAGAGAATTTTAAATTCTACAACTTTTATTTCAAACATTTGTTTGTATAACGCTTAGTTTAGCAGTGATTAGCGATTTTCTGATTTTTTTCTCACGAAAACGTGTGAAAAATCGATTTTTTTTAAGATTTCGCCCTTAGAATGCATTTTACGACAAAAAAGTATATAATAAATTTTATAGGAAATAAAAAGATTTACAACTTTTATTCAGAGCATTTTTCTCTACAGAGCCTAGTTTAGCGTGAAAGAGTGATTTCCTATTTTTAAGCCAAACTGAGGTCGATTTTTATTTTGCGTCTTTCACTCATGATTAAAATAAGGTTACGTTTTTGTGGTTAGTTTTTTGTTTATATCTAATGTTTTATTACTAATGTTAGGTTTATTGTTAATTATTTGCATTGGCAAGAGAAAGTTGTGTGATTGTTTCACACCAGATTTTTATTGTTACTTTGTAATATTGCCTCACTTTAAAATTGTCCCTTTTGAGTAATTTTTTTAGTTTATTTATAGTCCAATATTTAAGGATATTAAGAACAGTCATTAATTTTAAAGATCAAGTTCATTGTAAATGGTGGATAATCCCTAACGACGTAGTCTATTAGGAAAACGAGTTGATAATCGACACCATGTGAAAAAGGAGAGTTGCGTTTTTCAGTCACCTCGGCAGACTACCTGATACTCCTTCTAAGTTACAAACTTAAAAACAAGACCCAAAATAAATCGTTCCAGGAAATAAATTCCGACATGAAAGACTTAATCATAAACGAGGAAATGATTCAAAACTGTAGTGGAAGGAAAGTGTTGAAGGATAGTAAGCTTTGCCAACTCCCCTTCCGGGAAAGAAAACGACACTATCGTATCGGTGAAAATGAGGGCCGCCAGATCAAGAAATATGAAACTGATATGGGAGCGAATGAGAGACAGCAGCAAGCTAACTCCGTAGCTCGTCTTCAAAGATATGAACATGGAATGACTTGAAGTGCTCCAATTGGGGTAAAAACTAAAGAAGAAGAAAAAGAGAGTCGCATCAACAGTATGGTCATTAGCGACTACGGTAGGGTTTAACTTGTGAAAATTTCCGGTACCCTCCTGGGTCTGGCGTGTACTTTGCTACGGAGACGGCTTTTAAGTAATTTGTCAACTTATTTAACGGATCATATAAATTCAGGGCGGCCTGAAACTTTTCTACTTTCTTCTGCCCTTTATGAATACATAAGTAGGGAAAACCGTAGGTATTATTTTCATTACGATTTTTCCAAATCGAGTTTTCTCCGGAAATACATGTTTTCAGACCTTGTGAACCCAAAAAACATGTTTTTAGCGATTGGTGTGTGTGTGTGTGACACCTTAAGAACGGCTAATCGTACGAATTTGAAACTTGGAACTTATGTAGCCTACCACAAGGGGACCGGACACGAAACTTTTCATCAAGATTCGTCGACCGGGTGTAATAGTTTATTAGTAACATTTTTACTTTGCAATATTCTCAAAAACGGTTTTTACGATTTTTTTTTAAATCGCCTTATTTACATGTTTTTCTCTACAATAGGCCTTCAGGGTAAGAGCCATGCCTGCTGAAATTCTTGGAGCATGTTCTCCCGCGGTTAATGGTTTTTAAGATTCCGGGTTTAATACGTATTTAATCTGTTTAAACATGGGATATACAGGATCTGGCAGAATAATCTGACGATTTTGGAGGGTCAATAAAAAAAAGCACGATTCATAGTACAACAAAGTTTAATGGGTCAAATGAAAATTCAAATTATACAATTTTACTTACAGCATTTCAATAGTTCACTTGAATATTTCATTTGAAAATTATGTCATCCAAATGTTCCCCATTGTTTTCCTCACGCACTCATTCAACCTTACAAATTTTCGAGAATTTGCTCACATGCTGTTTTGCGAGACGCGTACTCATTTTCAGTAAGTTGTTGCACGAACATCATCATCTTGTACGAATGGAACTGAAGGTCATCATGAAGGATTCTTCTCACACTTCTGTCAGATATTCTTAGTGCGGCAGCATGCTTCAACTACGGAATGTTGTGAAGACTGCGACACAGATAACCTTACAGCCTCAATGTTTTCAGGAGTTCTCACACAACGCTTTCGTCCTGTTGGTTTCAGTTTCAAAGCAGACGATGTCAAACGAAAGTTTTTCACCCACAGCAATATCGTATTCCTACTTGTAACAGACGCGTTTCGGTTTAAATTAAAATGTCTACGAAATAAACGCTGCGTAGCAATAACAGAATCATTGTTTTTGAAATACGCTTCAATCACAAAAGCACGGTGCTCACACGACTTACTCATAATGGTAGTATTAGCGCTACCCCATAACAACAGCTGTACCAACTTCCTATTCACAGTGTTGCCAACATACCGATGAATACAAAATCGTCAGATTAATCTGCCGGACACTGTATAAGATTTCGGCCTTGGTGTGCATTTTAAGACAAGAGTAGTATAACCTATACAATCTAATTTATAGAAAATTAAAAAATCTTTCACTTTTATTGTTATCGTTTTTCTACATTATTTTTAGTTTAGCGTCGTCATTTAGTGATTTTCTGTATTTTCAAGTTCTACAGAGTTTTATTTTCGTTTTGTGCTTATCAATTATGATTAAAATTAGTTTATGTTTATCATTTTACGTTGTTTACTCATGATTAAAAATCTGGTGTGAAACACTCACACAACTTTCTCTTGCCAGTGCAAATAATTAACAATAAACCTAACATTATTAATAAAACATTAGAAATAAACAAAAAAACTAACCTCAATAAACATAACCTAATTTTAATCATGAGTGAAAGACGCAAAATGAAAATCGAACTCAGTTTGGCTTAAAAATACGGAAAATCACTCTTTCACGCTAAACTAGGCTCTGTAGAGAAAAATGTTTTGAATAAAAGTTGTAGATCTTTTAATTTTCTATAAATTTGATTATATACACTTTTGTCGTAAAATGCATTTTAAGGCCGAAATATTTAAAAAATCGATTTTTCACACGTTTTCGTGAGAAAAAATCAGAAAATCGCTAATTACTGCTAAACTAAGCGTTATACAAAAAAATGTTTGAAATAAAAGTTGTAGGATTTTAAATTCTCTACAACTTTTGTTATATAAATTTTTGCGCTAAAATGCATATTTAAGCCGTAATCTTAAAAAAACAACGTTTTTACGTGAAAACAGCCTCACCAAGAATTTCAGCAAAAATGGCGCCTACCTTATCTTGTAGAGAATAAAAAACTGAATAAACCAGGCGATTTTTAAAAAAATCGTAGGACCAGTTTTTGAGAAAATCACAAAAAAGTGAAAAATTACACGAATAAACTACTACTTCCGGTTGACCGATTTTGATGAAAATGTTCGTGTCGGGTTCGGTAGTGGTATGCAACTTAAGTTTTAAGTTTCAAGTTCGTACGATGTTCCGTTCTTGAGATATTTTGTATACACACACACAGACACACAGACCAATCGCTAAAAACATGTTTTTTGGGTTCGTATAGATCCGGTGAAAACTCGATTTCTAAAAATCGACTTGAAAACAATACTTTCCTTCTTATATATTCATATAGGCAAGAGAAATTAAAAATAGGTCATAATTTTCGTTATATACATTGGCAAGAGAAAGTCGTATAAGTGTTTCATACCAGATTCTTAAAAAAATTACACAGTTTAATCCGGTTAACGGTCTTCATTTTATTCTAGACACTGAACTTTAAATTTGTAAATCAATTTTTTAAATCAATCCGGGTATGAAATCCAATTATGGGGCTCAGCGAGCCATTCAGACATTTAAATTCTGGAAAGTTTCCAACCGAAATTACCCTGGACCGTCTAACATCACTTTGGTACGTAACAAACATCATACAACTGAAATTTACACTTTCCTACACTGCAACTAGACATCGGTGCAGATTACGAAAGAAGTCTCGAGTTACATACTACGAATCATCTCACCATTTTCCCAACTGAAACAATGCATCCTTCAGACTTATTTTAAAGTGACAAATCAACACATGAAGTAAAAATCTACGAAGTTCCTCCATTTGAGAGGGTTTTCTTCCCCCTATGATACTTATAACAAAAACCCTGTTTGCTTGTTATTTATATTCAAGTAGAATGTTGATTCTGCTTTCATAAAAAAAATCTACATTAATAATCTCGTTCATTTTTATTTTCTCTAGTCTTACATGAATATATGTTGTTATTTATGTCATCAGCCGAAAGGCGGGTTGAACCTCTAGAGGTTTTACTTAGTAAAACGAGTGTTGAGGTTGTTTACCGTGCCTTTCTTAATATACATGTCGAATATATTAGTACATAATAGGGAAGGAAAGTAGGCTATTGTTTTCATGTAGATTTTTCAAAATCGAGTTTTCTCTGGATATACACGTTTTCAAGTCCCCGAACATAAAAACCGTGGTTTTGGCGATTGGTGTGGGCGCGCGCGCGCGTTTGTTTGTAAACAAAACATTTCAAAAACAGAGTATCGTACAACTATGATCTTGGTAAGGGTTTCAAAAAGTCGGTAAGGGATTCGGAGTAGATTTTCTAAATCGTTGTTGTGTGATTTCTCTGATTATTTAATGAAAATGCGTCTTATTAAGTTCTTTGGTTTTTGAACTAAATTTATTTTAAAGTTGAATAACATTGTCTACTCTTTATATGTGATGAATCTTCATGGTATAAACGCAAATGCGTAAAGAACTTTTAAACTGTCGTAATGAATGTAAAAATGAAATAGTTTACAAAAACTTTGTCAGTATTTAATAATACAAGAATTTTTGTAACAATAAACAGAACTTATTTTATGGACAACACTGGCTGCTTATGAACAAGCAGATCTACAAGGAAATAGAACCCATCACAGATGCGATGAGAAAAAAGAGGATCTCTTTCTTTGGACATTTACTGAAACTCCAGAAAACAGAATCGCAAGGAAGACAGTGGAAAAACTATGTAACTCCAAAAACTTAAACATCCAGTGGTTTAAAGAAATTGAAGAAGATTTAACAGAACTCAAACTAACAAATCTAGAACTCAAACGACCTAAAAGAGAGATCCCCAAAATACAAGCAAGTAATTAACGACAAGAACTACACGTCAAAACAAGAAAATTACAGAATAGGGTTTATTCAGATAAGGAAAGACAGAAAAGATATTAAAGATTGAAAAAATTACTGGGAACAGAAATGAAAGAAAACCCAAAAAAAAGTAAAGTTATTGAAGCAAAAAACAAACAAATTCAAAAACCTGCCGGCCGCATTGGTGTAGCTGGTAACGTGCTCACCTCTCATCATGCGGTCCTGGGTTCGAATCACAATCGGTCACGGCATATTTTCATACGTTACAAATAATCATTTCATCCTCCATTGTACAAAGTTATACCCCAACGTTGTCGCTAATGACCGTTGCAGCTGATGCGACGTTAAATAAATAAATACAATAACCCACGGGTTGGTCTAGAGGTAAAGTAGTCGCCAAAATCAGCTGTTTAACAGCTGATTTTCGGAGACGAAGGTTCCTGGTACACATCCTAGTAACGGTAGTTACTTTTATACGGATTTGAATGCTAGACAGTGGTTACCGGTGTACTTTTATGGTTGGGGTTTAATTAACCATTCCTCTCAGGAATGGTCGGTCTGAGTCTGTACAAGACTACACCTCATTTACATGTCATACACTTCATTCTCATCTCACTGGGTCATGGGGTTGCTTATTGTTCTGAATTGAACAGATTGCAACGTACACGTATTAAGAATTTAAAAAAAAAATACAATAACCTAATTGTAGTACGTAAACTGAATGATGAAGCCTGTGTTTGGAACCGCGTATCTCACCAAGTAAAAACATAAAAATTTCAGGTACGACTCGTTTTAAAGTTTGGGTTTTTTGTTATTTTAACTGTATAAATTATGAAATCCGGGAATGTATTAGTCATTTTGTAGCGATTTGGAAACAAAATATGTACCCAATTTTTAAGCGCATTTTTCACCACGCTTCGAAGTATGTCGCTCGATCAGTTTTAAGAGGAAAATACGTATGGCGTTTTAGAGGAGTGTTCCTGCATGTTTTCTAATTTTGTAATTAATGTCAGCTAAAATGCAGCCTTTTAATTCAAAGGGTAAAGGAATTAGACAGTTTTTTTAAATGTTATTTTCGTTCCCGATGGACGTAACGAGCTAGATCGGACGCTGTATCGTTTTAATTAATAAGAGAATTTATTTTCATTACAAATAAATGTAATGAATTGAATATAAATGGGTTTTGTTTCAGTTGCAAAGGGAATATTGAGAAAAACATGAATTAAAATTGTGCGTTCGGCAGAATGTTGTTTACATTTGTGTTATGCTAGTTTGTGTTGTGAAATACCCACACGAGAAATTCGATAATAAAAAAAAGTTGTTTTTATAAACCATAATGAAAAGCATAACGAATGCTCATTTAAAGTCATTTGGTGTTCATAGTTCCACAGAGTTTGTTTTGAATAAGGAAACTCATAACTACAAAATTCATTTCGTTCGTAAAATATTCTATAATCTTATCGTTCCGTTCATTTGTGTTGTGTTGTTGTTAAGGTTGTCAGCCGAAAGGCTGGTTTGAACCTCTAGAGGCTTTACTAAGTAAAATGAGGAGTGAGCTGGTTTTCATTTGCCTTCCTTACTAATTGGAAAATTGTGCGTATCAGCATGCCAGACGCTCTGAAATGCATCTACTTTACACCTTGCAAATGACACCTTCACTTCATTCACTACAGGGTCTGGCTAAATAGTGAAATTCATTACTCTCAGAGGAAATCACTTTGAGTAGTGTATTTTACACCTGTACCTCTTTTGTTCTTAAATGCTTCAGTCGTTTAATTGGCTGACCATGTGATTTTTTTATATGTATTATATTTATTTATTTATATATTTTATTTTTATTTATTTATATTTATATATTTATTTACATTTTGTTTATTTGTTATATGTGTTTCCGTTTTATTTGTTAATATGTGTTTTTTTAATGTGTTTTTGTAGCCCTGGAACTATTAGATGGAGTGCAAATAATATAATACTCCAACTGCTTGGTGTGTAGAGTAGAAGTGAAAAATCAGCAGAATTCGAAGTGGCTTTCACGTAATGAAGAGTACTGATTTTCTGTATGACAGTACTGCCCATTTCTTATTTTCCAGGGATTCTACTTTTGTTATTTATTTTACTTTGTCTTGCCTATATGAATATATAGGATGGAAAGTATTGTTTTCTCGTCAGTTTTTCGAAATGGGGTTTTCACCAAATATACACGTTTTCTTCAGACCCACTGAACCAAAAAAAACATGTTTTAGCGATTGGTGTGTGTGTGTGTGTGTGTGTGTGTGTGTGAGAAGAAAATATTTCGTGAACGGAACATCCTAAGAAGCTGGTGCTAAAGTTAGGTACTACTAGAGGACCCGACACGAACATTTTCATCAAAATCGGTCGACCGGAAGTAGTAGTTCCTTCGTGTCATTTTTCTTTTTTTTGCGATTTTCTCAAAAACGGCTCTTACGATTTTTTTTTAAATCATCATTTTCACTACATTTTTTATGCTCTACAAGATAAAGTACGCGCTATGTCTGCCGAAATTCTTAGGGAGACTGTGCTCTCGTAGAAAAAAAACGTTTTTTTTTAAGATTGCGCTGTATTATGCATTTTAGGACAGAACTGTATATAATCAATGTTGTTAAAAATTTATAAACCTCTTTTATTCCAATTTCTTTGTTTAACGCTTAGTTTAGCTGTAGCTTAATAATAAGTGATTTGTTTTCATGATAATCTGTAAAAATGGCTTTTTTAAGATTTCCGCTTTACTTCAACTATATAGTTCAATTTATAAAGATTTAAAAGATCATTAGCTTTTATTGAAGGCATTTTCTTTACAGAGCCTAGTTTAGCGTCAAAGAGTAATTTTCCGTACTATTAAGCCGAACTAAGGTTGGTTTTCATTTTGCATCATTCACTTACGATTAAAATTAGGTTGTTATTTGAGGTTAGTTTTTTGATTTTTTTAATGTTTTATTACTAATGTTGTTATATTGTTAATAATTATTTGCATTGGCAAGAGAAAGTCGTGTGAGTGTTTCACACTAGATTTTTTTTTTTTTTGGCTTTAGGAAGTAAAGATCAATTGAAATCCGTATGTATAATATTTTGTCTTATTCCATTATCTTCACGTTCTGTTCTTTGGATTGAGCGTGACAGATTTGAAAACATATTGGTCCTGCAGCTACTGGATTTGAACCTTTGACATTCTGATCAAAACTTTTTCCATAACGTACGTACATAAAAATCAGATAATTGAGGTGGGGCGTATCAATAGTTACGACCTATTTTGAGGTATACATCCGACGTACCCAACCGATACGATATGGCCTGCGCATAATATTTGTTTATTTGTGATGTCATAAATTGTTGTTGTCGCCGGGCACAAGTTTTAATCCTGACATCTGGTATTGTAATTATTTAACTTTGAAATACAACCACCCCGCCTGCCTCCCAACCCCCTGTACCACTACCACCACCACCACCACTACTAGGGGTTCTGTCACGTATAACTCATATTTATAGCGACCGCCCTCTAACGCCACCATGATTCTACATTTTAATTTAGGCCATCCGATGTACTGAACCTCCCCCACGGTACACAGAGAATTCCAGGCGTGTCAAACTGGAAAACGGTATTATAACTATATATACCCGCTCGCTCCACTAACATCATATTATTTTTTTATACGCGTGCGTTTTGGCATTCCCGTAAATATGTGTTAAAATATTATTATTTTTTGACGAACATCACGTACCGTCTTCTCTGTCTTTATTACTTTCTCTTGCCTATATGAATATATAGGAAGAAAAGTATTGTTTTCATGTCGAGTTTTCACCGGAACTACACGTTTTCAGACCCCTGAACCCAAAAAAACATGTTTTAAGCGATTGGTCTGTGTGTGCGTATGTGAACAGAATATCTCAAGAACGGAACATCGTACGAACTTGAAACTTAAGTTAAACACCACTACCGTACCCGACAAGAACATTTTCATTAAAATCGGTCAAATGGAAGTAGTTCATTCGTATAAATTTCAAATTTTTGCCATTTTCTCAAAAACAGCTTCTACGATTTTTCTAAAAAATAGCTTAGTTTACTAAATTTTTTATGCTTTACCAGATAGAGTAGGCGTCATGTCTGCTTAAATTCTTGGAGAAGTTGTTTTCACGTAAAAAAATTGTTTTTTTTAAGATTGCGGCTTTAGTATGAATTTAGCGCAAACATGTATATAATAATCGTCGTAGAGAATTTAAAATCCTACAACTTTATTTCAAATTTTTTTTTAAAGCGTGTAAAAAATTGATTTTTTAAAGATTTCAGCCGTACTATGCATTTTACGACAAAAGTGTATAATCAAATTTATAGGATATTAAAAGATCTACAACTTTTATGTAGAGCATTTTTCTCTACAGAGTAGTTTAGCGTGAAAGAGTGATTTTCCGTATTTTAAGCCAAACTGAGGTTGATTTTTATTTTGCGTTTTGCACTAATGTTTAAAATTAGGTTATGTTTATTGAGGTTAGTTTTTTTGTTTGTTTCTAATGTTTTATTACTAATGTTAGGTTCTATTGTTCATTATTTGCGTAGGCAAGAGAAAGTTGTGTGAATGTTTTACACCAGATTTTTTTTATTTTTCGTAATTTGCTCATTGTAATCGGTAAAAAATTTTTTTATGTATTAAGGTGGTACCATGGTATGCATTTAAGGGCAACATTTTATATTCGCTTAACTAAATTTATAGAATAGTAAATAAAAACTGTTTTAGTCAAGCACTTTTTCTCCGTTGAGCCTAGTTTAGCGTCAATCAGTGATTTTTCCGTACTTTTGAGTCGAATAGATGTTGATTTTTAGTTCGCTTTATTCACCCATGATTACATTGGTTACATTGGCTTTATTTAAATTGGCAAGGGAAAATTGGTTTTGTGTGTTTCTTACTATTTTTTTTAAATTTTTAGTTATAGCCTACGATCATTTCCTAGAATTTGACTTTACCTTTAAAAACCCCTTGTATGAGGGTTATTTTTTCAACCTTAGATTGATTATTAAAATAAAACTAATGAGAATAATGAAATAAAGTTATTATCAAAAGTTACATACATTTTTGGTTATTTTTCAACATAATCACCATTTTAATTGAAGCGTATATCATATCGGTGTACACGCTTTTCAATGCCCTCTTCATAAAACGATGCCCTGATCACTTGAAATGTGTCTTCAGGGTGTGTTGGAGCTCTCCGTCTGTTTGGAAGTATTGCCCTCCTAGCCACTTCTTCAGTCCAGGGAACAGGTAGAAGTCGCTTGTCGATAAGACGGCACTGTATGCCGGATGATCAGAAATCTCCCATTGAAATTTGTCAAGAAGTCGTTTCATTACTGCAGCTCTTTGAGCTCGGGCTTTATCATGGATGAGCACAACTTCAGAATTGACCATTCTTCTTCTTTTGTTTTAAATGGCTCTCTGCAGTTACGATAAATACAGAAGGTTACTGTGAAACTTTTCCGCAGTTTCGGAGCTTCCCAACAGACAACGAGCTTCAAGACCCCGTGAAGACACATTTCAAGTAACTGGGGGCAAAGTTTTATGAAGAGGGTTTTAAAAGGCTTGAACACCGGTATGCTAAAGTTTAAATGATTTTTTTTGTTAACGTCCGACTTTTCTGCAATAACTGCTAATGCAGATGGTGAAGGATGAAATAATTTTTTGTAACGTATGAAAATATGCCATGCCTGAATGGGATTCGAACCTAAGACCGCATGATGAGAGGCGAGCACGTTACCAACTACGCCAAAGCGGCCGGCATTTTAATGGAGATTATATTGAAAAGTAATAACGGATGTATATAACTTTTGACAATAAATTTATTTTATTGTTCTCATTAGTTTTATTTGACCCACCGGGTTGATCTATCTAGAAGTAAAGTCGTTGCCACGGGTCTGCCAATTTTCGAAGATGAAGGTTCCTGGTTTAAATCTTAATAAAGTTAGTTACTTTTATACGGATTTGAATATTAGACAGTTGTTACCGGTGTACTTTGATGGTTTGGGTTCAATTAACCGTAATCTCTAAGAAATGGTCGGTCTGGGTCTGTACAAGACTACATTTCATTTACACGTCATACACATCATTCTCATCTCATTGGGTCATGGGGTTGCTTATTGTTCTCAATTGAACAGATTGCAACGTACACACATTTAAAAATAAAAAAATAGTTTTATTTTTATAACTAATCGGAGGTTGAAAAAATAATTCTCATAGGCCTGTATCAGATTGTCTCCATTATCCAATTAAGCTTAAGTAAAAGATGGGACAGTATTGACAGCCAGTTAATCTTATGCGTCACCGCCTATTAAATTTGCAAGTACTATAATGTGTTACGTACCGTTGTATTATCAACATCTGCTAGAAACGAAATACATATCCATAGCGTAATAGTGTTGTGGTGGGTATCGGATCAGTAAAGGAGATAACAACTTTTGCTGCTGCATTCTTCGCAGTTTTGCTAGTGCTTACGTCTGCTTCTTCTAGTCGTTTTCTAAACCGCGTCAACCCAATTAGGAAATTAACCGACAACCACTGCCTTCTTAATCTCTTATTCCTAACAGCGTTTCTTCATACTACTTACACACTCGACATCCAATCCGTCTATTAAGGCCAGAATAATTAATTATAAAGTTCGCCGTTCGTGTCCTAGTTTGGTCTTTTCACACTTGACTTATACAACTGTATGTCGTACCGATCATTACTTTCTAACGATTATATTAAAGTAAATAAAAAAGTACGGCGAACCGAACTAAATTTATGGATGTTCGTAACGTACTAGAAGATACCATCGTTAATCATCCTGCATCCATAAAAGTGTGGAAGTTTTTTCAAGAAAATCGTCTTTGATGCGAAGTTTTACTTTCTCTTGTCCTCTACGAATATGTAGGGAAGGAAAATATTGTTTGCTTGTTGATTTTCAGAAATCGAGTTTTCACGGGATATTTACATTTTCAGGACCCTGAACCCTAAAAAACTTGTTTCTAGCGATTGGTGTGTGTGTGTTTGTGTAAACAAAATATCTGGAGAACGGAATATCATTCGAAGTTGAAACTTAAAACTTAAACTTAAGTATAGTACCACTAGAGGACCCGACACGAACATTTTCATCAAAATCAGTTACCCGAATATTAGTTCATTCGTATGATTTTTCACTTTTTGCGTGTTTCTCAGAAACGGCTCTTACTTTTTTTTTTAATTGCCTCATTTACTAAATTTTTTTCCCCTACAAAGTAGAGTAAGCACAATGTCCGCTTAAATTCTTGGTTGGCCTGTACTCTCGTGGTAAAATATTTTTTAAGATTGCAGCCTTAATATGCAGTCTAGAGCCAAAGTCTATATAATAATAAAAGTTGTAGAAAATTAACAAAAAACTATAACTTATTTTTTTCAAAGCTTAGTTTAGCGTCAGTTAGTGATTTTTTTTCTCTTTAATTCTTTATTTACAACTGTAAAATTTTACAACAAGCAAATGTGATGATTATGATAATAATGTAAATGACATGATAGGCATGAGAGGGGTAGAGCCCCCATTGGTGCCTCCCCAAAAATGAAATTTGTGTATCAAATTAGCAGGTCTCTACTCCAGCGTCTTTTAAGACGTCTAGGGGGATTATCAGGTAAATGGAAGGTGGAAAGTGAACGCACACCAGTGGGTTCTCGTGTTCGTGTGACTTGTCGTGAAAGCGTTTGTATAGGTATTCGATGGAATTGTGTACAAGTGGTGTTTTCAAATCTGTATGTAAGGTTTTGTTGCTAACGTAAAGAGGTGCTTTTGCTATAAGGCGTAAATGTTTTTGACTGGAATGCTTGAATTCGTTGCAAGTTAGAGGGTTTGGTTGAAACGTAAATTTGGGACCCGTAGGTCCATATAGGTTTCAAAACAGAACATTTGTATTTTGTTCATCAAAATCGGTAACAAATGGAATTTTTTAATCCTGCGGCCTTAGTATGGATTTTACGACTACAGTGTATATGTTATTAAATGTTAGAAAATTAAAAAATGTACTACAGTTTTTATTTTAAGCATTTCTCTCTACATAACCTAGATAGCGTCAATCAGTGATATTCCGTAGGTTTAAGCCGGTTGATTTTTATTTTGCGTCATTCACTAATAATTATATAAGGTTATTTTTTACATTGTCATGAGAAAGTCGTGTGAGCGTTTCACATTTGATTTTATTTAAATATCTATAATGGTGTAAATAATCGTTGTGATATTACCAACTCCGATTCTATCGAAAACCTTAGAATTTAAGGAATATGTGTGTACGGTGCGCGGTTGCAAGTTTTAGGAAAAATTGGAAAAGTTTGTTGTAAAACGTTTTAGCGTTGTGTTTTGTAATAGAACCATTAAGGATGTGTGTTTTGTTTAATACTATGATAGTTTTATGTGGTATACTTTCGGTAGAAAATTGTTTGGATTAAACTTTGTTCGTAGTTCTTTTTTTCTGTTAAACAATGATTTTTACGATCACTGTACATATGACAAGAGATAACTACTTCATAATGTGTTCACAAATTTAGGTCAATTTTTTTACGGTACCGCAACAGTTTAAAGAACCTTCTTCTATTGCGGCGGGAGGTTTGAGGTACCCGCCGCCGCTCGTCGGGTTCCAGCCACAAATTCGTAGTACGTGATGATATAGGCATCACGTTGAACCATTACAGCCCCTATCTTTTATCCACCCCTTTACTCCCCCCTCAACCCTTAACCACTTTTTCAAACCCTTTCACTCTAATCGTAGCATATATTTCTTATGGAAAGAGATTTTGAACACGATCTCCGGCGTTTGTAAACGGTAAAAAAAACTTGTATAGTTTTTATCGCCGTTGTAACAACTTCACTTCGTTCTCTGAATAGATAAATTGTTATTTATTAACAATTTCACCGCGCATTGCGTCGCTAAATTACTAACGTTCGGGGAATAAATGGGATTTCGTCCATCCGTAATTTGGGTCCTTGAAAAACTATTACCACAATACAAAAGTAATTGCTTTTTAATTTATCTATCAATCTTGTTATACAGAGTGATTAAAATTCATCGGCAGTCTCTCCGGAGCTGAACTTTTTTTAATCCCTAATGTTTGTACCAATTTGTTTAATTTTCGAAGAATAACCAATCCCATGACCCAATGAGATGTGGGTGATTCGTATACGTGTAAATGAGGTGTAGTCTTGTGCAGATTTAGCCCGACCATTCCCAAAAGAGTACGGTTAATTAAATCCTAACCATTAAAGTTGCCGGCCGCATTGGTATAGTTGGTAACGTGCTCGCCTCTCATCATGCGGTCTTGGGTTTGAATCCCATTCTGGCACGGCATATTTTCATACGTTACAAAAAAATTATTTCATCCTTCACCTTCTGCGTTAGCAGTAATTGCAGAACAGTCCGACGTTAAACAAAAAAAAAAAAATTAATTTCACCGCTAACTAATGTCTAGTACTCAAATCCTTATGTAAGTTACTAGTCTTACTAAAATTTTAACCTGGAACATTCGTCTCCGAAAATCAACTGTTAAACAGCTTACCTCTACACCTACCCGATGATTTGAATAAAAATTTAATTGTCAAATTCTAGATTGATAAAGAGAGATCTCTTTATCAATCTAGGGATTTCTATCTTGTAAATTTTGTAGCTTTGAATCTTTCATGTAATACTTTAAAATGAATAACGAATGTTATTGAAACAAGTAAAGTTATCTAGTGTTAACTAAATTGATTTTTTAAAAACAATGTAAAATATAATTTTTGTAATTGTATTTAAAATTATAATTAAACGAACTGAAGCCGATAGGAACAATGCAAGTCGGAATCGTTTGTGATTGACAGCCGGAATAGACGCTTATATCTCTGGTTACAATTTTTTTTTTTAAGTTTTTCCGTAATTAATGTACGTTGCAATCTGTTCAATTTAAAACAATAATCAACCCAATGAGATGAGTATAATAGGTATGACGTGTAAATGAGGTATGAAATCGTGTACACACTCGGAGAGTATGGTTTATTTAACCCCTGCCATCAAAGTATACTGGTAACCACTGTCCACTATTCCAATTCGTATAAAAGTAATTTATCTTCACTAGGATTTAAACCACGGAACCTTCGTTTCCGAACGGTTTACTCTTGGTGATGACTTTAACACTAAACCTACCGGGTGGGTAAGAAGTATTTTGAGGTATTAATATATTACGTGTATTATTTATATTGATACCGTACCGTCTTGACCCAAATAACGCACGCACATTTTCCTAGATAATCGTAATTGTCAATTGAGGGTGCGCAATTTTCACAATCTACACAATCGACGGATGGTAAGGTCAGATAAGAGAGGAAACAACTGAATGTGTAAGGAATGCGACGATCATTCTCTGTTCTGGATATCCCGCTGAATCGCATCTTGTGTATATATTAAGATAAACACACTTTTTTTTTATTATTATTTAAAGTCGCATCAACTGCTTGGTTATTAGCGACTACGGTGGGTTTTGAAACATTAACTGTGGGATTTGACACGTGAAAATTTCCAGACTCTGGCCGGGAATCGAACCCGGGACCTCCGCGTGGCAGGCTAACACGCTAACCACTACGCTACGGAGGCGGTCATAAACACACTTGTTTATATGAGCGGACGGCGTAGCGAGGGAGCATTCGAACAGGAGCTTATGAAAAACAACGATGCTCAGTCATGCCAACTGTAGTCACAAATGGAACGAAATTGCCACCCTGCGAAATATTTAAGAGCAAAACTTTAAAAAAAAAATATATTTAAGAGAAATATTTAAGAGCACTTCCTTAAAAAACTTTTCCCCGGGAATTCTAGGTTGCGTTTACGAGAAGGGTTGGATGGACAATGAAATGGTACTCGACTGTGTGAAATGCGTTTGAGAACGGCGACCAGGTGCGCTGTTAAGAAAACCTAAATAGTACACTCGTAATGGACAGTTTCCTCGCCCATCTTACTAAAGATGTCAAGAGAAAATTATCGACTGGAAAGTGCGACCAAGTAGTGATTCCGTGCGGGATGACATCTAATTTGCAGCCATTAGACGTTTGTTTGACAGTATCACATGTTCAGCCAGTTAAATTAATGAATCATTTAAGAAAAGAAGAGGTAGAGGTGTAAAAGACACTAATCAGAGTTATATTCTCTGAAAATAATGAATTTCATTATACAGCCAGACCCTGTGGTGAATGAAGTGAAGGTGTCAATTGCAGAGTGGAAAGTATGTGGTTTTCAGAGAGCCCGCATGTTGATAAGCGTACTTTCTACTCAGTGAGGAAGGCATGGTAAACCACCTCACTCCTCGTTTTACTTAGTAAAACCTCTACAGGTTCAAACCAGCCTTTCGGCTGATGATCTGAACAACAGACTTTGTGTAAATCGATTAATCAAAAATAACACATTTTTTACACAAAGTGGAGAGCAGAAAGAACAATGAAACAACACGTTCTGGAAAAATAAAAAGGTCTTCATTCATCTTGATGTGTCAATGGATTTTAAAAGCATAGGACGAAATTCCAGAACCTCTTGTAAGAAAATGTTTAAAAAAATACTGCATCTCTAATAGCATTGACGGAACAAAAAACGATATGGTATGGCAAAGTGAGAGTGATTCCACCGATTCAAATACCACTGGGCCTCCTAGTATTTAATGTAAAACAGTGATGATTGAATCAAGTTTTACAATATTGCATTACAGTCATGTACAGTAAGGTTTATAAATTTCAGTAAGTGTTTGAAATTAGTAATCTGTAAATTTATTCAATTTACAATAAAAATCTGGTGTGAAACACTCACCCAACTTTCTCTTGCCAATGCAAATATTTAACAATAAACCTAACATTAGTAATAAAACATTAGAAATAAACAAAAAACTAACCTCAAAAACATAACCTTATTTTAATCATGAGTGAAAGACGCAAAATGAAAATCGAACTCAGTTTGTCTTAAAAATACGGAAAATCACTCTTTCACGCTCAACTAGGCTCTGTAGAGAAAAATGCTATAAATAAAAGTTGTAGATCTTTTAATTTTCTGTAAATTTGATTATAAACACTTTTGTCATAAAATGAATACTAAGGCCGAAACTTAAAGAAATCGATTTTTCACACGTTTTCGTGAGAAAAAACAGAAAATCGCTAATTACTGCTAAACTAAGCGTTATAAAAAAAAGCTTTGAAATAAAAGTTGTAGAATTTTAAATTCTCTGCATTTTTTTATTATGTAAATTTTTGCGCTATAATACATGTTAAAGCCGTAATCTTAAAAAAACACTTTTTTACATAAAAACACCCTCACCAAGAATTTCAGCAAACATGGCGCCTACCCTATCTTGTAGAGAATAAAAAAATTGAGTAAATAAGGCGATTTTTAAAAAAATCGTAGGACCAGTTTTTGAGAAAATCGCAAAAAAGTGAAAAATTATACGAATAAACTACTACTTCCGGTTGACCGATTTTGATGAAAATGTTCGTGTCGGGTCCGGTAGTGGTATATAACTTAAGTTTCGAGTTCGTGCGATGTTCCGTTCTTGATATATTTTTTATACACACACACACAGACCAATCGCTAAAAACATGTTTTTTGGGTTCAGGGGGTCTGAAAACGTATAGATCCGGTGAAAACTCGATTTCTAAAAATCGACATGTAAACAATACTTTCCTTCCTATATATTCATATAGGCAAGAGAAAGTAAAAATGTCTTCCAATGTTCTGCTAAATATTTCGGAACACTTCGGTTATTATTTTCACCATTTAAAATTTTTCCTTAACATGTTTTTGAAAACAAGGTGCGCACATTACATGGGTAAATGCAGTATTTTACATCGTTTTGTGTAGTAATTTGGGTTTAACGGTCGGAAGTATAGAATTTTTGTTTTTTGGTTTTACTTCCGACTGTTCTGCAATTACTGCTAATGCAGACGGTGAAGGATGAAATGATTTTTTTGTCACGTATGAAAGTATACCGTGTCTGAATGGAATTCAATCCCAAGACCGCATGATGTGAGGCGAGCACGTTACCAACTACGCCAATGCAGCCGGCCCGGGGAGCAGAGAAAATAAGTTTTTTTTTAATTCGGGTATTGGCGATTTCAGTCCTACATAATTATTTTTCATTGTATATATATATACTTTACATAAAACGCGAGATAGTAAAAAAGGAAATGGTTTTCTTTGGGCGTTGCGTTGATGAGGTCCATGTAATAAAAAGTATGTAAACAAAAAGATGTGAACGGGATCAGCAGAAGGAGACCGTTTAAAGGGATTTTTGTTTTAAAAAAATGGAAATGAATAACTTATGAAGGATTTAATGATAACGAAAATAACATTCCTTTCAAGAAGGGAAACGTTAATCCACAACCTGAATAGAGAGCTACTCAAACCTGAAGGAAGGTTTTCTTTTTCTTATTATTTGGCTACTAAAGGTGTATTTTTTAATTGAAATGTGCAATCAGCCGTTCTTTTTTTAAGAAGATATATATATATATATATATATATATATATATATATATATATATATATGTACTACTATCATTTTCGCGTCCATACATTGACAATTTCCTAACAATCTGGAGTCCGAGTGCAATTTGGCGTCCGTATACGGACGCCAAATTGTAATCCTTAATAAAAACTTAATAAAAATTTATTGTGACATGGTTTTCGGACGTAATTTTTTTAAACTAAAGTACATAGTTTGGGGCAACTATATTTATTTTTTGAGAATTTTGTTGTTACTCAGAGAGACACAAAAAAATAAATAAATTTTGGTACCGGATGTGAAATGGCGGTGTTTTGAAACTATTTTATACACCGTACCTTGGAGAGTTTCTCACCAGAGTGCTCTCGCTACGCCCCTATGTAAAAATATACGTATATTATGTATATTCTTACAAGGACGGCAGTTTCACATCTGCTATCAATTTCGCGTCCACCGGTTAAGAAAATAGACAAAACAAGTTATAAATAGATATTGTGTTGTGTTAAGAAAAAAAGTTTAAAAGAATAATAAAAACAAATTTTTATTAATCATCGAATTACAATTCTTTCAAAACTCACAATCTAATTTACTAAACATTCAAATAAATATTATTCGGCAAATTATTTGATATAAGTAATACAATTAAATTAAAAATAATTATATATTTTTTGATAGAATTAAAAAACTCTCTTTTCCGATAGACGATTTTTTGGGTTGACAAACTATCCTGGAAGGAAACCGGTGCTGCGCATAGTAGTGTCAGGATTAAATTATTGTTATGGCTGGCAGGATATCTTTCTAAACGCATTGTATACACAACGTATATTATACGCAATTTTGAAGAGTTGTTCTCCGCCGTGCTGTCACCTTCCATACATGAGTCCATCGCACACCGCTTTGGTTTCTTTTTTCAAATTAGGCATAAACCCACTATCAACGAATCCATGAACAAATCCTTTAGTAATTTGTTTACGTCGTTCGTTTAGTAACCAACGGGTTGGTCTAGTCTAGAAGAAAAGTCGTCGCCGCAAGTCAGCTGTTTAGCTGACTTTTCGACAGCTTTTCTGACAGCTGATTTTCGGAGATGGAGGTTCCTAGTTTAAATCCTAGTATATAGTATAATTGGTTCTTTTATACGAATTTGAATACTAGACAGTGGTTACCAATGTACTTTGATGGTTGGGGGTCAATTAACCATACTCTCTCAGGAATGGTCGGCCTGGGTATGTACGAGACTACAGCTCATTTAAACGTCATACATATCATTGGGTCATGGGGTTGCTTATTGTTCTCAATCGAACAAATTGCAACCTACACGCATTAGGGATAAAACAAAACAAAAATTTGTTTAAGAATTTTTAACATGTTATTTCACGCTTTTTTTAACATTACACCACCTGACAATTGTCAATAAAATATTTCCTTATTACGCTTACGATGTGTAAAAAGAATGCGCATTTTGCTGTTTGCCCACTCTCACTGCAAAATGGTTCAAGTACACTTCCATAATGCTATTTCGTATCATGTAATATGTCGCCCCAATTACTAGGTTTAGCAGTTTTACAGTACAGTAAATAAAACATTAAAGAGAAAATCTTTTTCTAAAATATAAAAAATTAAAAATGGACTAGGAGTAGATTATTATTAACCTTGTTTTTTGCTTAAAAACAATGCGATAAAAAATTAAACTAAGAAATTCGGGAAATAGCAAACTTTACTAGACAGACCTGAACAAAGTAGGCATATTTTAATATTTATTCTGGACCGATTTTCTTTCATTATAAAATTCTGGACAGAGATTACAGATTTCAGAAAAAAAATGTTAAGGGTAGAATAAAGTACACCCATTCAGTTTTTTCCCTTTTTCTCTTACAACATCTGAACAAACGACTTTTTTTTTAAATGCCCGGAAAAAACAAGGGCCATCGATTTAGACAAAAAAGTTTAAATATTAATGAGTGGGTGACCTAAAGTGAAGTTTGTACCATCCAGTTCACCTCGATTTTCTCGCGAGTATGAGCTTAACAATCGTAATATTTATGGAACGTTCCAAAACAGCAAAACGACTCTCGATAGGGATAACGATAAAGTTTAAATTGAATTTCTTAGAGTATCGCCACCATTCCTAAGTTTTTCACGATTTTTTTCGCTAATTTCGGCAGACCAAACAAAACAATTTACAGAACAATCCAGAACAAATGAGAGCTATCATTTAAAGTAAAAACCAAAAAGTATTGAATGCATGGGCTTATACTTGCCACTCCAAATTTTTCTTTGATTTTCTAGCATATTTGAACGGGAAAAACGAAATTTTCGCGAAATGATCCGGTACAAACGAAGGGCTGTCAATCTATGTAAAAAAACTTTAAAATATTGAGTCGAGGGGGATTAGAGTGATATTAGCACCACCCAGTTCTTCTCGATTTCTCGCTTACTTGAAAGGAACTAAAAAAATATTTTGCGAGACCATCCGAAACAAACGAAGGTCTGTCCCTGAAGTCCAAAAAAAAATTTAAAAAGTTGAGCGGGAGGAGGCCAGTGTGAAGTTAGCCCCTCCCGGCGTTTTTTCACTTATTTGGACGGAACAAACAAAACATTTTCCGGAATAATCCGGTAGAAACGTAGACCGATCAATTTTACAAGTTAATTTTTGAAATTTTTGTATGGGGCCAACTTTACAGTCCTGGTTTGAACTTCTACAGGTTTAGCTAAGTAAAACAAGGAGTGGGGTGGTTTACAATTGCCTTCCTCGCCGAGTTGAAAAGCTTATCAATATGCCAGGCCGTCTAAAAAGCACCTATTTTCCACCCTGCAAATGACACACCTCACGTTATTCACCACAGGGTCTGGCTGCATAATGAAATTCATTGCGCTCAGAGGAGATATAACTCTGACAAGTATCTTTTACACTTGTACCTCTTCTGTTCTTAAATACTTCAGTCATATGTTTGGCTTACCATGTGATAAAAAAAAACTAAATTTTTTTTAGTCCTGAAACAAGCAAATCGAGTGCAAATAATTTAACACTCCACCTGCCTGTTATGTGCAACCCCTTACAGTACTATTATTTTATTAAAGGCAGTTGCCTCTGACAATCAAAACATGCATTTTATTCGTCACTTGGGCGAGTAAATTTAAATCGATAATTCAAAGGATACCCACATCGAGAAAATGTTTCCAAACGGCGAAAATATTTTTACAAAAGATAATAAATTGATAAGAGAGTAGATTAGTCGATTTTTTTAAAGTAAATTCAGTACACTCGCAAATGTCCAACACGAGTCCTGAAAGTGTAGGTCAACAGACTGTAATTTCCCGATACTGAAGAAGCTTACTGAAATTAATCATTAGCAAAAACAAACCCCTGTTATTTATTTTTTGTTTTTGTAAAGCTTTTGACCGTGTCCCGTATGATTTGCCCATAAAAAAATTGAGGTGTATGGTATTAGAGGGACATCAGAGGGTCGAATTGCCATCCAATCATTGCAAAGTTAAAACAAAATACACATAAAATTTTATACAAGTTATAAGGGGAGTTCAACGAGTTAGAATTTTAAGACCCTTGCTATTTTTAATTTTTGTTAACGATCTCGCTGAATTTCTTGGCTCCTTCAATGTTATATTATTTGCTGATGATACGATAATATCTTTCGAAGATGAAAACTATGAACAAGGTTTAAAACTAAAGAAGCTTGAAGTAAGGTTATAGACTGGATGCAATAAATAATCTTGTTCTCAACTCAGATAAAACTGTGGCCAAATGCTTCACTGGTCGTAAGGAAATAAGTAACCAAAGTAAGGATATCTCCATTAATGACAATATATCAAAATCTTTTGTAACAGGTAAGTTACAAAATTTTTAGAATTAATATTAGGTAGCAAACTATCCTGGGACAGTTGTATTAAGGAACGTGTCTGCTATATAATCAATTCCTACTGCTACGCCCTAAAACGCTTAAAAATAAGGTACTTAGCGTACCAATACCTTTGAGTATTTATCATGTTTACAAATTCTGTTGGATTTGTTTTTAATTTAGTCACACTTAAACTTATTCAAATGTATGTTTAAAAAATCAAATAATGTTCAAATTATTCCGTCATATAATTACTTTTTATCTAGTTTTTTGTTAATTATAATGATTAAAATTTTTAATGATTTTTAATGATCAAGTTGACTTATGAATATGGACACTGTTTACTATTAAGAATTCGTTTCTAATCAGTTGGTCCTAGCATATTGTTTGGCTGTCTTGGCCAAGGTTTCACATAGTTTTTCTTGGCCTCTCCAAGTGAATGCCTTGTCTGTCTCCTTTTTGTCTTCTGTGCAATAGTATAACCTTCCAGTTCCTTATCCCAAGCATTTTGACTTGTCAAAAATAATGTACATTATTTTACGTAACAATAAGGTTTATTTATTTCATTATTTGTAATATTGATTCCTAGATTGGGTGGTTGGTTGACGATGTAAATAAAGTACTAGAAACCAAAAGAATATCAACAAAAAGTGGCCACCATGGCTTTTACAACACTAAATAATTTAAAAGAAAACGCAGAGAAAAATATCAGGGTTTGGAAGACTGACTGAAAGTTGTTTAGCCGAAAAATAATCTTGGAAATGGCCTGTTAAAGGATAACCTTCAACGTGTACAAAACAGCTGGATACGAGAATTATTAGTGTAATGTATACTTTGTTGAAGATCAAAGATTACTATTACTTGAGGAACAAGAATAAAAATACAAACTATGACTAAGCCGGACTGCATTTCAAATGTTGTAGAAATTTTACTGGCCAAAGTACTTTTGTATAATTTATAAAATCATTTTGATTCAGTCGCTAAAACATGCAAATATAAACCTAGAGAGAAGCGAGGCTTGGGAAGACCTAAAAAGAGATGAATACTGGAACAGGCCATTGAGCCTAATCCTTAACAAATGATGATGAAATCATTTGAACACCGAAAAGACAATGGGTGAATGGTACTCCATTTGAATATTGAACAAATTATGTCGCTTTACAATTACATAATTTTGTCAACTAAGTAAATATTTTAATTGCATTGTCTACTAATTGATCATATTATAGTAATTACAGTCGAACCTCCCGGATTCGAATCTGATGGAACCGGCTGATTTCGATTTACAGAGGTAAAATATTGAAACAAAAACTGTACTTAAAAATTGCGTTTTAATAAAATTCATGTAATTCCATAAAATATTAAATTACAAAAGTCAAAATTATTAATAGACCACCAATTTGATTGAGGAAAGTTTTTTACAAATATTATTTTACTTGTGTTGTTTAGATCATCAGCCGAAAGGCTGGTTTGAACCTGTAGAGGTTTTACTAAGTAAAACGAGAAGTGAGGTGGCCTTCCTCACTGAACGGAAAAGTACGCGTATCAGCATGCAGGGCCCTTTGCAAAGCACATATTTTCCCCTCTGTAAATGATACCTTTACTTCATTCACCACAGGGTTTACTTAATACTGTGATTAAGAATTAAGGGCATGTTTTGGTATTACAAGCTCCATTAGTACTCAAAAGCAAAAGAATATTCTACTTATAAGAACGATATGACAAATTATTGAAAAAACGACATAAAAAACAGAGTAAAATAAAATCGGGATACGCGTAAACAGTACAACTATACCTACAAACAAAAAGTTAGGTCAGCCTACAGAAAATGAAAAATAAATTGGGTACCGAAAATTTTAGAAATTTTAACGAGTAAAATATTGCTTAATCTGAATGAATACAGCTACGGTATTTTTTACCCTGTTAGTACGAAAATCATACACCAAAGAAGGAAAGACTACATTACTAATTTAGCCTAACTAATTTTTTTTTGCTTTCGTCTGGTTTCCTCTGACTTAAAAATTAACTGATTTTTCAATATTTCCTGATGCGTATTGAAGCTTTGAACTACGCTTGTTATGCCCTTATTTGGTCGTAAGGTTTTGTGACAATAATGTTTTGTAAGTGTAATTGTTTGTGTTTCTGCCTGGTTTCTTCTAACTCAAAAGTTAACTGCATTTTCAGTTTTTTCTAAAGCTTTTTGGAGTTTTGTACTACGCTTACTGTGTCCTTATTGTCGTGATTTAACGCATGCTTCATTAAAAATCGTGTACAATGTGTAAATTGGAAATTTTGTAATTATTTTATTAATAATGTATAAAAAAATGTATTGTTACAATATATATGACCACGAAACTCTCGAAAATTTTCGAATAGGGAGGTAATTTAATTCATATTAAGGACGATTTTTGAAGGGGATAGCATACAATTATATTCGATTTAGGGAGGATTTCGAATGAGGAGGTTTGACTGTATTTGTAACAATTAGGATATTTTAAATAATTAACTCTAACAAATAAAAAATATACTTTCTTTAATTATTCTGGTTTTACATTGATTTAAAATAAGTACCTATTTAAAATACATGTCAAAATAATAAACAACAAATAAATTATTTTGATGACTGGATTGGATTCCGTCCGAGAACGAATTGTTTTCATACGATGGTCTTGTGTGGAGAAGTACTAGGGTGAAATGTGAATATCTAACTACAATCATTACAACACGTAGAAGTGGCAAATGCTACAGTACACGTGCCGGTACGACATGGCAACATCGTTTACACTGTTGCAGGCTATAAGTCATAATAGCGGGAACGATGCCGGACGCGAAATTGTCGGTAATTTGTACGAACGCGAAATTGTCGGTAATTCGAAAGGAGTCTGAATTGATAGCACAGTGAATAAAATTGAAAAATGCTCAATTTTCAATATCAGGACAAACCAATACCAAAACTCAGGGTGTAAGTGTAACAAATACCCTATATACTCTCATCAAAGTTGAATATACTCTTCAAATAAGCGATGTGCGAAATGCACGCTTTTTGAAAAGACGCGGAATTGTTAGCGGGATGTATATATATAATATATATATATATATATATATGGTTTTATATGGCCGTAATAGTTATAATGGTGACGTCATTAAAGTAGGCTTTTTTCAACATTAAAATCTTACTCTTGTGAGGTCTATTTGTGGTGACAGATGTCATTACGATGGTGCATAAGTTCATCTGTTCCCAATTAAAATGATAATTTTCATGTTATGTAACCCCTTGAAGCCAAAAAAGTAGTTTGTTAAAAGGATGTCGATCTCTATGTTAATTTTGAACCAAATATCGATTTAAATAAAATTTTGATTGTTAACGTTTTTTCTAACAATCCTTGAGTGGGTTTTGCATTTACGTTGTAG
The DNA here is from genome assembly GCA_035578175.1 of Catonia carolina. Taxonomy (NCBI): domain Eukaryota; kingdom Metazoa; phylum Arthropoda; class Insecta; order Hemiptera; family Achilidae; genus Catonia; species Catonia carolina. The sequence goes on from JAQMRL010000004.1 coordinate 12,217,712, forward strand.
CGACAAAATTAACATGTCCTATACTCCCATTTGGAGTTTTGCAAAAATAACAATATTTTTTTACTTTATTTCAGACTGTTTACTCGCCTTTTCACGTAGTAGTTTTACGCTACTTTTCGCGTAGTTTGTAACGTGCTCGCCTCTCATCATGCGGTCTTGGGTTCGAATCCCATTCAGGCACGGCATATTTTCATACGGTACAAAAAAATAATTTCATCCTTCACCGTTTGCATTAGCAGTAGGCCTAATTGCAAAACAGTCGAACGTAATACCAAAAAAAGTCTCCTTTTCACGTGTTCTTAAATCTGTACAGTTAATTCGATTTCGATCACAAAATCAGGGTTTTCATTGTATGTTCTTACTTTGTTAACTTTTTTATTTGTTTGCTTTTTTTGAATGAAATTAATGTTGGTTCTTTTTTTTGTTACAGGTAAGATTCCTGACCGGTTTTTTTACGTTTGGATATGTTGGTAAAGTTATTTTTGGTATAAAGTTGTTCTAAACTTTAGATGTTCCGGGTATTTTTACGATTTTATTCTAGTCAGTTGTACAGTTTGTATGTAAACTAGGTAACAAAAAATATCTATGGATTAGCGGTTGGAATCAGTTCCGTGTAATGGATTTAAATATTTATTTCTTGTTCTGCATTTGTTTTGAAAACTTTTCCGTTTTTGCACGCCTGTATAAATAGTTCACGGGCTTAAAGTTGATGAAATCTAGTACTTTAATATTTTAGAACTGTGGATCAGAAGGTTAGAGCGGGCGTTTTCGTTTAGAGTAAGAAATAGAATAAAATGTGTGAAAAACTCAAGACTGATAAAAAGTGTTTGAAAATTTAAAAAAAATTACCGTGGAGTGTTATTTATCCGAACTAATTGGGACCAGAATGGTTCGGATAATCAAACACACTAAATACTCTATTTTGATACACTGTACCGTAGCAACGTAATAACGGGTGTTTTATTAAGGACGCAACCCGGATTATAAGAAGATAAAAATAATACATCGGTAAATTTTCTGTCCTTCAATCGGTATGTTGGGAACAGTGTACTCAAGGCCAACTACCTAAGACAGTTCAAATGTTCCAGTTAAGCATTAGTGTGGTGACAGCAGTCGTTTCGTTATATTGTGTCAGCAATGGTTTTTTCCAAGGAAGAACAAATCCTTATGCTCTCTTTCCGTAACCAAACACCAATTTTACGTGAGTGCAATGCTTTTTCATGGAAAGCATGAGGATTTGTTGCACTCCATATTGTACAGTTCTGACTATTCACATAGCCATCTAAATGAAACCAAGCCTCATCACTAAAATAAAAATGATCCAACAATTGAATACCATTTTCTTCCACCAAAGATCGAAACCACCGACAATATTGTAATCGTTTCTGATGGTCTGTAGCTTTCAGTTCATGAGTTACGCCAACGCGATAAGGATGCAAATGTAACTTTTTCGTAGCTCTGAAAACAGTAGTTAATGTTAGCCCAGCTTGCAATGATAATCTTCTAAGCGATTTTTTAGGTGATGAGTCAAACGATTTTTCAAATCTTCGAGAACTTCCGCGGTTAACTTTGTTGGCTGGCGAGGTGGTTTCTCTTCGTGTACACTCCCAGTTCTACGGAATTTATTTATCAAACGCAATATTGACGATTTATTTGGAACGGCAGAACGGGGAAATTTCAAATGAAACTTATCTTGCACACATTTGTAAGATTTACTCGCTATGTAAGTCTCTACAATAAACACGCGTTCTTCCTTGGAAAAAACCACTTCTAACACAATATAACGAAACGACTGACAATATAACGAAACGACTGCTGTCACCACACTAATGCTTGACTGGAACATTTTAACTGTGTTAGGTAGTTGGCCTTGAGTACACTGTTGCCAACATACCGATTGGGGGACAGAAAATTTACCGATGTATTACTTCTATCTTCTTATAATCAGGGTTGCGTCCTTAATAAAACACCCGTTATAACCTAAATTTTTAATAGGTTTATAAAGGCTAACATTAACTTTAGTTCAGGAAACGCTGATTTATTATTTTTGTTGCAAATGTAGAGTAGCCTTCTGAAGATTATAAAAATAAACGGAAAAATACAGAATTTCAAAACTGAATAAACTTACGAAATATTACGGTAAAATCCTTTTCGGCTTTATCCTTTAAACGCACTTGTACATACTATGCAGTAACTTTTTTAAGAGATCTTATTTTTCTTTTGAACTAAGACTGAACTTATTATTGTAGCAGCAACATCTCTCGTTATTTTTAGTAACAATGTATCAGTAGCACCAAATTTAGGCTGTTGTTCGAATCACCGTTGCAGTTTCTCGGGCAGAAAAGGCCTCTGCGTGAGTAAATATGTATTTTTTTCCATCAGTAGTGGTTCGGATGTCTGACGTTCGGATAATAGACGCTCTTGTGTACAGCTATTGTTCGAACTTATTCATCTATCTGATGCCAGTTAGTAATTTAACACATACTGCTCATCGAAATTGGTTTCGACCGTCTCCGCAGCTTAGTGGTTAGCGTGTTAGCCTACCCCGCGGAAGTTCGATTCCCGGCCAGGGTCTAGAAATTTACACGTGTTAAATCCCACAGTTAATGTTTCATAACCCACTGTATGCCCATAACAGACAGGTGGAGTGTCAAATTATTTACACTCAATCTGTTCGTTGCTGGGCTAGAATAAATAGTTCCGTGTCTTATCACGTGGTCAACCAATTAAATGACTGAATCATTTAAGAACAGAAGAGGTAGAGGTGTAAAAGACACTAATCAGAGTTATTTCCTGTGAGAGTAATGAATTTTATTATACAGCGAGACCCCGTGGTGAATGAAGTGAAGGTGTCATTTGCAGAGTGGAAAATATGTGCTTTTCAGAGGGCCCGGCATACTGATAAGCGTACTTTTTCATTCAGTGAGGAAGGCAATTGTAAATCACCTAACTCCTCGTTTTACTTAGTAAAACCTCTAGAGGTTCAAACCAGTCTTTCGGCTGATGACCTAAACAACAACAACCCAGTGTAGTCGCTAATGACCAAGCAATTGATGCGACTTTAAATTTAAAAAATTGGTTTTATTTACATTGGCATGATAAAATCGGGTGAGTGTTTCACACCGTATTTTTCATTTCGTAACATTTTCCAGACAGATATGTATTGATCTGTGTTGAGCGATGGGCTTCTCATTTGTCGGAATTATAATTGAACCTGGTTTGCCTTCATTAAGCGGTGTAAACACTCGATGTTACGACGAAGAGCGGTGGCGGAGACGATGAACCAGAAGGAATTACTTCCGGTCCAATTTCTAAACTGTAGCTCACCGTAACTATTATACACGCTTACCCCATCTCGTCAGCTGATTACTCTACAACCTGTTCCAAAAATAATAGTCCCTTAAAATATACCACTCTACAACGAATTCGCTTCCATAAATAAAACATTATGCCCAAAACGGGCAGGTGGAGTGTTATTTTAATTGCACTCTATCTGTTTGATCCAGGGCTAAAAAAATAGTTCTGTTTCTTATCACATAGTCAGCCACTTATATGACTGAACTATTTAAGAACAGAAGAGGTAGAGGTGTAAAAGACACTAGTCAGAGTTATCTCCTCTGAGAGTAATGAATTTTACTATGCAGCCAGACCCTGTGGTGAATGAAGTGAAGGTGTCATTTGCAGGGTGGAAAGTGAGTGCTTTTCGGAGGGCCTGGCGTGCTGATAAGCATACTCTTTCAACTCAGTGAGGAAGGCAATGGTAAACCACCTTACTCCTCGTTTTTACTTAGTAAAACCTCTAGAGGTTCAAACCAGCCTTTCGGCTGTTGACCTAAACAACAACAAATAAAACATACGGGTGTCGTTTTTTTCAGCTTCCGATAAATCATATACAGAATATAGTGGAGAGACGACTTAAATGCTAGTGTGAGATGACGTGAAGAAGAGTAGAGCTTGTCCTATCTATGGACAAGCTTTCCTGTTCCCCACTTCGTCTGACTCTAGCATTCAAGTCATCTCTCCACTATGCAAGTGAAGGTGCTATTGTAATACGTGGCCTACCGCGTTATGTTTATTGAAATTTGTATTTCTTGATGTGGTAGCAATGTCCCCTAGCACTTTTGGCGCGTAAATATTCACATATTTTACGGGTTATATGAACTATATTAGGTTATGTGATGAGGTTATGTCATTTAGTTACCTGCATTCAACGGTTAACCATCCGCGAAATTATGTACGTTGTTATGCGCAATGTAGTTATAAAATTTTATTGTAATCAAATAGGAAACTTACAAGTACATCATTTTCGACATCGTCCCCTTTATATTCAACGCACTTGGTCCATCGTTGTTCAAGTTACCTGATGCCCTCATAAAAGAAGATTTTTGGTTGAGATGCGAGCCATGAATGCACCGCTTATTTCAATGCTTTGTCCGAGGTAAATCGACGTGCGTAACACTTGTACGACCAGTTTTGAATTTTTCAATCCATTCGTAGACACTCCGTTGTGGCAATACTCTGTTCCCTTACTGTACCTAAAGTCTTCTATGAATTTCGGCCCCTGATACAACTTCCAACCACAAGAAACCGATCACTGAACGTTGCTCTTCTTTGGTGCAAATAGAAAGCGGAGCAGCTATGATTAACAGCACGACAGCGATAACGAAACTAACCTAGCAGCTTGAAACTTGCATATATATAACCACAAATAAACAAAGCATGCGTCATCAACGCAAAACGACAGTACTGCCAACATAAACAAAAATATAACTAAATTGCGGATAATAATTGACTTACCCTCGTATATCCACAAACAGGAGACAATACACAAGCAAAATTGAGAGATCGTTATTGGACGCAATAGTAAACATTCTTAAACAAAAAAGAGGCGTTCTGAAAGAATTATTTCATTCGCACCTCGACCATATATCATGGAAAATTATTTGAAAAGTAGAACCTGATTTGTTTGTTGTTTTTCTCGATGACATTCACAGTATGTACCGTGTGCAGACTGACTAAAAATAACTGGGTGAATCCTTTTCGTATTATTAAATTATAGTATTATTTGTTATTGTAAATTTTTGTATGTAATATTATCATAATAATTAAAAAAGTATATTATTATAATTATCGTATGTAATTTTTTTCATTTTTTCTTAATATCACATAACGTGTAAAATATGTGAATTTGTACTCGCCAAAAGTGAGTGGTTATCTCGAGAATGGAACATCGTACGAACTTGAAACTTGAAACTTTAAGTTAGACACCACTACTGGACCCGCCACGAACATTTTCATCAAAATCGGTCAACGGGAAGTAGTAGTTTATTCACTTTTTTGCGATATTCTCTAAAACGGGTCTTACCATTTTTTTTAAAAAATTGCCTCATATACTATAATTTTTATGCTCTACAAGATAGGGTAGGCGCCATCTCTGCTGAAATTGTTGGTGAGGCTGTTTTTTTCATAAAAAACTTTTTTTTAAGATTGCGACTTTAATATGCATTTCAGCGCAAAAATGTATATAATAAAAGTTGTAGAAAATTTAAAATCCTACAACTTTTATTTCAAACATTTTTTTGTATATTTGTTAGTTTAGTTTAGCGGTAGTTAGCAATTTTCTGTTTTCTTTTCTCTCACGAAGACGTGTGAAAATCGATTTTTTTAAGATTTCACCCTTAGTATCCTTTTTACGAAAAAAATGTATACAATAAAATTTATAGGAAATGAAAAGATGTATGACTTGTATTTAGAGAATTTTTCTCTACAGAGCCTAATTTAGCGTGAAAGAGTGATTTTCCGTATTTTTAAGCCTGTTGATTTCATTTTGCGTCGTTCACTCATTATTAAAATTAGGTAATTTTTTATGGGTTAGTTTTTTGTTTATTTCTAATGTTTTATTACTAATGTTAGGTTATATTGTTAATTATTTCCGTTAGCAAGAGAAAGTTGTGTGAACTGCTGTTTTACAGCAGATTTTTTCACATTCACTTGTCTTTTATTTATTGCCTTTCGGAGAGTGAAACAAAACCACTCACATAGATTCAAAGATATTGAAATTTTCATCAATTTTACTAATTTATTAGCGGGAAAATTATTTAGGCGATTTGTTGAACGTTTTGTTTTAGCGCTTCTTGTATGATGGTAGAAATGCAGTAACTAATCTAGCCACTTTGTCTGTTGCCAATCGTGTTGTCGATGATGATGATGATGTTGATGTTTACGGTACTGCCTACCTTACTTAGTCTACCTACCAATATTAATCGACAAGTTGTTGATTGGTTTCATCTCCTCATCTCTCTTGTCTGCCTTTCTCCTCCCTTCCCTTCCTCTTCTCCCTCCTCCTTTCCCCTCTCTCTTCCTTATGTTCTCTCTCTCTTTCGTTTTCTGTTTCCTTTCTCTCTTTCGCTCTCTTTCTTTCTCTCTCTCTCTCGCGCTTTCTCTTTTTTCTTTCTTCCTTTCTTTCGTTCATTGTCTATCCGTCCGTCTCATCTAATTCTTCATTACGGCTGTCTAAACTCTATGTACAGTAATCAGATGAACTAATGTCCCCTAGCTGTGGGAGTGAGAGAATGCATAACGCTCTCACTCGCACAAGCCATACGCGCCGTTCCAATAACATTGTTTTTAATTTTACGCATTGTTTTGAGCAAGCGTTTATGCATGCAGTAAACTAACAAGCAAGATAACGACTGTAGTATGTTTTCAGATTTGGATTATAACGGTAAAGACCTTTGAGCGCATGCGTAGTTATGCCACATATCTTCCTCTCACTCGCTCGGCTATGGGACATTAGTACGTCTGATACCTATACTGCTACTGCTTGTCTTCAATTCACCCCTCCCCTTGCCTCTTCACTAATATTCTGACTCCCCGTCATATCCACACTATCACGCATAACTGAATTTACCTTATTCCACTTAACTTTCAAACTAAAGTAAACTAAACATGTGAGCGTACGGTTAAAAGTAGCCTATGTGACTAAAGGTGAGGTTTCGTTTGTGCAGTGGAACGTGCGATCCAACTGCGCGTCCGGGTTATCCGATACGTCAAAAATACTCAGTATTATATGTGTAATTTTTCTACAAATAACTGTAATAAAATCAATAAATAATAAATACTGTAAATTATAGCACGTAAAGTATGCCTACATGACATTCAGCACTGCAGACAGGAGTTTTACCGATAACATGAGTATTTTCCTTGGAGCGGTAGCCTACTACTAGGCTTTCTGTTTATTTTGGTTACATCACCTTTGCTGCAAACCAGTCAATTAGTACTGTATTGTGGTTGAATGGGTACGGTAGTGTCTTGGCCTTAATGTAGTTTTCATTTCGTTTTTTGTTACTAATTAGTGTTACGTAGCCTACCGGTAGTGGAAGTGGAATGATATTTAACAATGTCGTGTAAACGTAAAGGCGTGGTCAAAACCATCGAAGCGACGCCCACTGGTGTACTTTTAGTTAAACGTTGGCGGGACATTTCGGTAAGAAAACGAATGGAAAATAAAAACCAAAAAAAATTCCTGACTTCAAAAAAAAGAATTAAAATGTACAGAAAATATTTGACAATTAAATCGTACGAATAAAAGTTTTAGGACACAGTATAATTTTTTTTTTACAATAAAACACCATTTTTTTGTTATTTGAAAAACCCTGCTTATCCGAAATCGGCTCACCCCAATTATTTCGGATTAGCGGGAGTTAACTGTATCTAAAGTCATTAAAAAAAGTCATGAAAAACTCATTTTCAATTTCCAGACGTATGCGACTGCTAGGTGACTGGTTGCCAAAGCAGTCGATGCAGCCGACGCATGCGATCTCTTGTGTCGAACGCAAAAACGGAACCACTTCTTAAGAAATCCTTTTGATGAGTAATGGAAGTGACGCATACGACGATCGCACAAACGAAACCTCACCTTTAAGCTGGTCATTCATGGTCCGTATACACGGATCTACAGTAAGGAATCCGTATACGGATAGCTTATCAAACCTCATATACCACCTACATTACACACTACGAGAGAAATACTACCGTATTTGCTAGAGAAGTGCTTGCTGTATCTTGGTCCTGTTCACAATACCTCTGTATAGATTTCAAGAAAACACTGATTTCTGTCGGTACTGGATTCCCGCTGCCAATACGGCCGTATTATCCCTCTCACGGTCAGTTTTAGTGTAATTCCATACAATATGATCGATAATATGGACCGTGAATACGGTCCGTATTGGATGGCCTGGCCCCAGAGCAAGTAATTTTATATTGCTGTTGTTTGTTTAGGTCATCAGCCGAAAGGCTGGTTTGAATCTGTAGAGGTTTTACTAAGTAAAACAAGGAGTGAGGTGGTTTACCATGGCCTTCCTCACTGAGTGGAAAAGTACACTTATAAGCATGCCGGGCCCTCTGAAAAGCACATATCCACTCTGCAAATGACACCTTCACTTCATTCACCACAGGGTCTGGCAGTATAGTGAAATTCATTACTTTCAGAGGAGATAACTCTAATTAGTGTCTTTTACACATCTACCTCTTCTGTTCTTAAATGATTTAGTCATTTAATTGGCTGACCATGTGATAAGAAACAGAACTATTTATTTTAGCCCTGTATCTAACAGATTGAGTGTAAATAATTTGACACTCCACCTGTCTGTTATGGGCAGAATTTTATATTAAGAAACAGTAACCTTTCTTTAGTCTGGCGCATTTCGGACTCGTGTGTTGCCGGATTTTAGACATTTCCAGATTACCGAATGTAGGTAATTTTACTGAAGATAATCCGTATAAATCAGGTAATTTAAAAATGCGACGGTCAACCGAATACAGTAATACTATATAAATCACCCTTACAGTACTGTATGTGTGTTATAGTTATTGATATAGGTTAGGTCTGTCCAACCTTACTTAAAGAAGTCTGTCATGTCTCTCTGCCTTCGTGATTCCAGTTTTTTAATCAAGAAATCATTACGAATTATAGATAAATTTAAAAGTACTGCAGAATTGTAAGCTTTGTTTGATTCGGCAAAGTTTTATTTTACTACATAGTAAGTAATAATATTTTTTGTTTGATCTAAACCCGAGGTGTGTCTGACTAAAATGAGGTGGCTGTATTTATGTTTATCTGTGCGCCGTGCACAGTAACGAGGTATGACGGTACTTCTTATGTGTAATTAAGTGCTTTATCATAAAAATTATCATAGTTAAATACCAGTTCAGTTAGATCTGACTTTTTTCTTTTGCTATTGCCATGGCCTGCGCTAAGGATTTTCTGTCACCACAATTTATAGTACGTTTTTTACTTTCTCTTGCCTATATGAATATATAGGAAGGAAAGTATTGTTTTCATGTCGATTTTTTGAAATCGAGTTTTCACCGGATCTATACGTTTTCAGACCCCCTGAACCCAAAAAACATGTTTTTAGCGATTGGTCTGTGTGTCCGTGTGCCTGTGTGTGTGTATACAAAATATCTCAAGAACGGAACATCGTACAAACTTGAAACTTAAGTTACATATCACTACCGGACCTGACACGAACATTTTCATCAAAATTGGTCAACCGGAAGTAGTAGTTTATTTGTGTAATTTTTCACTTTTTTGCAATTTTCTCAAAAACTGGTCCTACGATTTTTTTTTTAATCGCCTGGTTTTCTTATTTTCTTATGCTCTACAAGATAAGGTAGAGCATGTTTGCTGAAATTCTCGGTGAGGCTGTTTTCACGTAAAGAAATTGTTTTTTTAAGATTGCGGCTTTAATATAAATTTTAGCGCAAAAATGTATATAATAAAAGTTGTAGAGAATTAAAAAACCTACAACTTTTATTTTAAACATTCTTTTGTATAACGCTTAGTTTAGCGGTAATTAGCAATTTTCTGTGTTTTTCTCACGAAAACGTGTGAAAAATCTATTTTTTAAAGATTTCGGCCTTAGAATGCATTTTACGACAAAATGTATAAAATCAAATTTATAGAAAATTACAAGATCTATAACTTTTATTCAAAGCATTTTTCTCTACAGAGCCTAGTTTAGCGTGAAAGAGTGATTTTCCGTATTTTTAAGGCAAACTGAGATAGATTTTCATTTTGCGTCATTCATTTATGATTAAATATAGTAATCGTAATTAGGTTATATTTTTTGAGGTTAGTTTTTTGTTTATTTCTAATGTTTTATTACTAATGTTAGGTTATATTGTTAAATATTTGCATTGGCAAGAGAAAGTTGTGTGAGTGTTTCACACCAGATTTTTTTTCTTTTGCCATTGCCATGGCCTGCCCTAAGGATTTTCTGTCACCACAATTGTAGTACGGTTTTTCTAAGTTGAGTCCTAGCGTAAACGAGTCACCGGGCGAGTGGAACGAACAGAACAGTGTTCAAAGAATTCTGCTTACACTACGCCTGCTCGTACCTTTCATGCTGTTGCATACTTTTACACGAAAAACTATTGAACCTGCTATTGAATTTAAACCCCGTAGATAGAATTAGTTTATGAAGAAGAGTGGACCGACTAATGTTGGATAAATCAGGACCATTAGTGACAACCGACAAAATCTTATTTAATGTAGGTAACTCATTTCTAAAGGAAAATTTATAAATAATAATTCTTAAAGCAATCTTGTTGATATCAAATTTGTCTAAAGCAAACGTTTTATGTTTTCTTTTTTTAACTGAGGTTTTTAAAACATCACTCTTGTTTAAATTCTTTTAATACTCTGTGAACACTTGAACAAGATACACCGGTAAATTCAGCCATAAGTGATTCTATCTCTTTAATTTATAGGTTACGATATGTATTAGGAAACTTATTGAAAATATTAGTTGCAATTGTCTTCTCCGCTTCATAAAGGTTTCCCATTTTTGTGTTTAATATTACTTCGGAAAGAAGAAGGTTCGTCCGCCATCGTCAATACATCTGTTGTCGCACAATCACATACACAACCACGCTAACACCCAAAAACTAAGAAAAAATACGAAAATTGATGCGAATAAATAAAATTTTACATCAATTCGCACACTAAATCATGAAGACATCACGCACCACGTATTCCAAAATGTGACCGACTCATATACCACGAGATTTATTTTGTTTTGATCACACCAATCTATAAATAACTGATAAGTCATGTGAAATGAAAATAATTTGTGTATAAAAATGACAAAACCATTATAATTTTATTATTAGGCCTAATACATTATACCACCGACGATTGAATTGACAAAATGTAATGAGTGGGGGTTTTTTTTAGATCACCGGTTAGCTTGCAGAGTTAACCCAAAGCCACACGTGATTGTGTGTTGTATACTTACAGGGACTAACACATACGCAGTTTGTTTACAGCAGGACTCAACTTACAAAAAAACGGACTATACGTATCTAGCCAATAGCAGAACAGAGCGAATGTTCACATCAGTTCCCCATAAGTAAGTCCCATGAACACATTGTCCGACGTTCTTACCCGAAATACTTACATTGACCTAACATGAAATAAGACAGAAATTGTAGTACAGAAAAAACTGGACTTCCTATTGGTTGAAAATATTTATGAATGGACTTTAGTAATTGTCTGACCTCCATTGACTAAAATCTGTGACGTGAAACACGTCACGTTTAAGACATTATCACGTCACACGGAAGAATTCTGTTTACTTCTATAGAAGGCAACTCAATCGAGTTACCGACTTTATTATTTTTATTTATGCATACGTACATACATATGCGTCCAGTCAGTCGCTTAGAATAAATTTAATTGTTAAATTTTAACATTCAACGAACGTATCTGCTATAAATTTTAATACAAATTTATAATCAGGCGTGCCAACTTTAGATACGTGAAGTACTTTTTTATTATTTTATTTATTCAAATGTAACTTATATATAAATTGTGTACGATTATTTATTTTTGCTTGTTCATTTCCCATAGGCATTTTGCCAGTTTCTGTGAAATATATTCCGGAATTATGACCGAGTAAAATTCCCAGCAAAACGTTTTTCCCGGCATCAAATGGTATCTAATAATTACTTTTTGTTGCCCTATACCGGTAGTCGCATGGAATATGAACCGTAGGGATCAATAGTAGCATTGATTTTCATTAGTTTGTTAATATTGTAACGATATCGAAAAAGACGGTTCGCGAAGGTTCCAGAATTTCATTCATAAAAATAGTAAAGAGGACAATAGAGTGTGAAACAAGAATAATGACACACAATAGCAACAATAAATGACAGTTTTAACCATAAAGGTGTGTGTCTATTCATAAGGGTTGTAATGACTATCGTAAAAGGTCGGGTATCGTGTACAGCTATTATGAGGGGGGGGAAGGTTGTTTACGTTTTCTATTTACAAAAGACCTATTGTTGACCTGTTTACAACGGATTTTTCTAGCACTCATTAATAAAGAGTTATTTTCTTTGTACTTTATTTTTGCATGTTGTTCTATTCTCTTCTCGAATAATCTTTGTAAAAAGGTATATAAAGAGACCCCGAGCGCGGTCCAGGAGTAGTATCCGTTTGATCTTCGACGAGCGATTATCAGGTTGTTAAACAGGTTAACTATTCCGAGCATTGTGTTTGTCGACGACTGTTATACTGCCTTTGTTGTGTGTGTATTGTGTAAAATCTTTTTGTGAGTGTATTGTAAAGTTAATGTGTAGTTTCTGTGAATTCAATTTCTATGTTTTGTATGTTTGTGTATTATAAAAGTGATTGTAAGTAGGCTAAGTAAATTATTTATTGTTTATTATTTATTTGAAGTAAATTATTGAGTTATTTATTGTACGAGGGTAGGCTGATAAGTAATGCACACATGCTTGTAGAAGACGAACAAAAAGAAATAGCAAGATGGGGTAAATAACAAATTAAAGTACAAATCTTAACCTACCAAATTATCTATTTATTTTTCAATATAGTCACCGTTAAGCATTACACATTTCTCCCAACGTTTAACAAGTTTTTTCATTCCGTCACTGAAAAATTCTTCCGACTTTCCTCGAACCCAGGACGCAATAGCTGCCTTCACCTCATTGTCCGAGCTGTAATGATTACCCTTAAGGTCTCTCTTCAGTAGAGGAAAAAAATAAAAATCGCAAGGCGCAAGGTCGGGAGAATACGGAGGGTGTAAAATTGGTTGAAACTTCAGGTTTCTCAGAGCCTCTCCAGTTGCACGCGAAGTGTGTGGACGAGCATTGTCGTGTTGCAAAATTATTGGCGCCAGGTTGCCTCTAACACGACAAACTCGACGTCGGAGGTGTTTCAGAGTCTGTATATACTGAGCAGAATTTACCGTTGCCCCTCGTTCCAGATAATCAGTCACATAAACTCGGCGAGCATCCCAAAACACAGTCAAAAGAATTTTTTTTGCGGACGGTTGTGTTTTGAACTTTTTCACAACAGGAGAATGTGGATGACGATATTCAGCGCTCTGCCTTTTTTCTTCGGGATCGTAATGATGAACCCATGACTCGTCCCCCGTCACAATATTCAAAAGAAAGTCGTCTCCTTCGTCACGGTAGCGCTTCAAAAGTTGTTCACAGCATTCCAATCGACGCTGTTTATTCTCGTCTGTCAGACGGCGTGGTACCCATCGTGCACAGATTTTACGGTATCCCAATTGTTCAATAATGAAGCCAACACGTTCCTTAGATATTCCAATTTGGTTTGCGATACGCTGTTGAGTGATTCGCCGGTCATTTTGAATCAAATCATCGATGAGTTTGCGACGATTATCGTCTGAGGCAGTGATTGGTCGTCCACTGCGTGTTTTGTCAACAATTAAGGCTTTTCCAGGTTGGCAATCACGAAATTTTATTACCCAACGATTCACAGTAGACCTATCAACAGTATCGTCACAATAAACAGCCTTTAAACGACGATAAATCTCACTAGGATTCACTTTCTCAGCAGTTAAAAATTCGATAACAGCGCGTTGTTTAATTCTCGTTGACATAGCACCAGAACACGACGCCATACTTCCACTACTCAAAACAAACTGAATGAAAGCAACGCCTTCAAACTGCGCAGGCTTGTAGAGGAGAAATAGTACTTCCACATGCCACCAGGCGCGCTACTGAAGTTTATTTAGTTGTCTTCTACAAGCATGTGTGCATTACTTATCAGCCTACCCTCGTAATAAATCATTTTAATTAGTTTATTATTTATTTTGTGAACCTTTTAGTGTAATAAATATTTGTAATCGTAAACTTGAGTGTATTGATTATTTAATTACCTAGATCCCGAAACGGACCTTAGCAATAAGTGTCACAATATTTTCTTCCCACGAATAAATTAAGACTTTATTATCAAGAATCATTAGAAAAATGTTTAGACTTATACAAAATATCAATACTGATACATTTTAAGCTGTATTTCTGCTTAAAATATATAAATACAAACATTTGTAAACCATTTTCTATTTAATTATTGTAAATTTTAAGTATCTGTTGGGTTCCCTATGTGGATTAACGGTAGCGTTTTAGTTTGGAGAGATGATAATTGGTGGTTCGAATCCATCTGCGGTACAAATTTTTATTGTTAAAAAAATATTAAAAATACATTATATTATTAAAATAGTATTATTATTTATTGTTAAGTTAATAAAAAATTGTAGTGTAAATGAAAGAAATTAATTTTGTTACTGTACAAAAAATAATTATTCAATACAAAAAAACATTACATTTCAGATTTTAACCTAGTCACTCTCAACAATGTACCAGCACGATAAAAATCTCTTCACAGAGATCACAGAAATATGATGTCAGACTTAAGGCATTTAAACAGACACCGTTGCGTTTACGTATATTTTAATTTTATTCTTTAATTACAAAATTGGCAAAAAAAGTGTCGTATAAAAACAAATGAACACAAGAGTCTGCACGTCACATTTACACTAAAACGGGAAACATGTTCACCAGTGTTTTTTAACAACGTACAAATTCCACAATCCGATACGGCAAAATGTCTTGGCCTCCACCTGGACAGGCGTCTAACATGGAGGACTCACATATGGAACAAACGAAAACATTTAAATCTTAAATACCAACAGCTGTATTGGATGCTTAATGGAAAATCCAAATTATCGGCACAAAACAAATTGTTACTTTATAAAACTGTACTTAAACCTGTGTGGACATATGGGATACAACTCTGGGGCACAGCAAGTCACAGTAACATTGAAATAATTCAACGGTTTCAGTCAAAAATACTTCGAAACATCATGGACTCACCTTGGTACATATCCAACACTATATTGCACAGAGACACGAACACTCCCACGGTACACGAAGCTATACATAAATTTTGCACCAGTTACCAAACAAGACTTGAAAATCATCAGAATCCAGAAGCTATCAATCTCCTAGACAACAGTGGAACACACAGAAGACTATGCAGACTACACCCTACAGATTTATTTTAATATGTGATTGTGTAATTTATTTTACATTCCTGGCAAGATCAATTCAACAAAATGGGAAATTTTATAGAGTAATACCAAGGGGTATTACTTACTCAAGATTTATACTTACAACACATCTACTCATTGTTCTATGAGAGCAGATCGTAGATTTACAGTTATTCAAAAAAAAAAAAAATTTAATGATTATAAGCTGAAATACAACTGTATTTCCATGCCCTCCTCACTGAGTGAAAAAGTATGCTTATCAGCATGCCGGGCCCTCTGAAAAGCACATATTTTCCACTCTGCAAATGACACCTTCACTTCATTCACCACAGGGTCTGGCTGTATAATGAAATTCATTACTTTCAGAGGAGGTAACTCTGAATAGTGTGTTTTACACATCTACCTTTTCTGTTTTTAAATGATTCAGTCATTTAATTATAGGGAACGTACAAAGTGGTTAAAAAGGGAAATTTGTTATTATTTTTATTATGCCGCATTCGTTACTGCTAGAGGGAATTTTTTTCATAATTTTGTAAATTGCCATATCAGCTGTTAATATCATATGATATTCATATGGTTAAAAGTTTCGATTGATAACCAAATAAATTGATTTATGTATACCGTAACCCACCGGGTTGGTCTAGAGGTAAAGTCGTCGCCAAAATCAGCTGTTTAACAGCTGATTTTCGGAGACGAAGGTTCCTGGTCCAAGTCCTAGTAAAGGTAGTCACTTTTATACGGATTTCAATACTAGACAGTGGCTACCGGTGTACTTAAATGGTTGGGGTTTAATTAACCATACTCTCTCAGGAATGGTCGACCTGAGTCTGCACAAGACTACACCTCATTTACACGTCATACACATCATCCTCATCTCATTGAGTCATGGGGTTGCTTATTGTTCTGAATTGAACAGATTGCAACTTACACACATTAGGAATTGAAGAAAAAAATTTATACCGTGTATTACGAGAATTTGTAGTTACCATTGTAAAATATAATTGAAATCGTTCTTAAAAATTCATTACGGAATAAATATTTGTATTAATATACATTATAATGACCGACAAATTAACTATATTCAACGTGAATATTAAATAACTAGCAACCCCCGCTCGCTTCGCTTCACAGCAGCTAATGTAGGCCTCATTAAATTATTTTAAAACCTCTCTATATACAATATTTGTGGTCTTGTTGCCCTTGGCAGCAAAATAAATTGTTTTTCTCCACTTCCTGCTCTAGAAAGTCCGACATAAAGTTGTCCATGAGTGAAGGAAGCACTCTTATCTCAAATCGATGCCCACCGTTTTTAATGTTTCTCCCTGCGATTTGACAGAATTTAATAGATTGCATAGGAGAATACCGATGGAAAAGAAAGAGACAATTTCTAGCCCAAAAATACACCATCCAGAGGACTTAGAAAAAATAAAAGTGTTATGCACCCGATAAACTAAAACATGTGACATCGTCACAGTTTAAGTTGCTTAACTTACTTAATTAAAGTTGCAAAATAGCCTGTATTGATCAGGAAGCTCTAAGCTATGCAACAATGAAAGATTTTTATAAAATCGTTCAGTAGTTTCTGAGATTACCTCATACAAACAAACAAACAAACAGACGTTTCTTCTTTATTATATTAGTATAGATACACATTTAAACTTGTAATAACAACAATTAAAAAATTGTGGGGGGAAATTTTTAATTTGAAACAGGGAAGTTTAAAAAAAAGAAATCTAAAATATCCCTCAGGGAAAAAGTTAATATCTGCATAATTTGAAACTACTATTAACAATTTCTAATGATTCCTGATTACAACAAGTCTTAATTGATTCATGGGAAGAAAACATTCACAGACTAATGAATTTCAATCCTATTTCCCTATGGTTCAATTTCCGTAGGACTCCCGGTGTATACATAAAGGAAAGGTAGGTATTGTTTTCTCAAAGATTTTTTGAAATTGAGTTTTCATCGGAAATTTACAAGTTTCAGGCCCCATGGATCCAAAGTAAACATTTTTATAGCGATTGGACTGTGTATAAACACAGTAAATATCTCAAGAACAGAATATCGTACGACGTTGAAACTTGAAACTTAAGTTAGGGACCATAATGGGACCGGACAAGAACAATTTCTTTAAAATTGGTCAACCGAAAGTAGTAGTTTGTTCGTGCGATTTTTCACCGATGTAAAATTTCCTCAAAAACGGATCCTACGATTTTGTTTAAAATCACCTCATTTATTACAATATTTGTGCTCTACAAGACGGGGAAAGGGGCATGTCTGCTGAAATTCGTGAGGAAGTTGTATTCTCGTGGTAACGATTTTCTTTATTTTAAGATTGCGGCCTGAATATCTATTTTAGTCAAAACTGTATATAATTAAAATTATTGAAAGTAAAACAAACAAAATATAACTTATATTTCAAGCATTTCTCTACAGAAGTTAGTTTTTTTTAAAACCCTAATATGTGTACGTTGCAATCTGTTCAATTTAAAACCAATGAGCAACCCCATTACCCAATGAGATGGGGATGATACGTATCTCGTTTAATCTTTTACAGATTCAGACCGACCGTTCCTGTAAGAGTATGGTTAATTAAACCCCAACCATCAAAGTAAAACTGTAGCCACTGTCTAGTAATCAAATCTTGATAAAAGTCACTACATTTATTAGAATTTGACCCACTGGGTTGGTCTAGAGGTAAAGTCGTCGCCGCGACTCAGCTGTTTAACAGCTGATTTTCGGAGACGAAAGTTCCCGGTTCAAATCCTAGTAAAGGTAATTATTTTTACACGGATTTGGATACTAGACAGGTTACCGGTGTACTTTGATGGTTGGTGTTCAATTAACCATACTCTCTCAGGAATTGTTGGCCTGGGTCTGTACACCTCATTTACACGTCATACACATCATCTACATCTCATTGGGTCATGGGTTGCTTATTGTTCTGAATTGAACAGATTGCAACGTACACACATTAGGAATTAAAAAGAAATTATTAGAATTTGAACCAGGAACTTTCGTCTCCAAAAATCAGCTGTTAAACAGCTGACTCGCGGTGACGATTTAATCACGAGACGAATCCGGTGGGTTGATTTAGTTAAGCGTTAGTTAGTGATTTTACATATTTTTCTCATCAGAATCAAGCCGAGAGGTTGATTTTCGTATTGGGTCGTCCACTCATGATTAAAATTAGGTTATGTTTTTCATTATTTTTCACTGGTAAGAAAAAGTTGTTTGAGTGTTCGCATCAGATTTTTTTTTGTTGTTGTTTAGGTCAACAGCCGAAAGGCTGGTTTGAACCTGCAGAGGTTTTACTAAGTAAAACGAGGAGTGAGGTGGTTTACATTTGCCTTCCTCACTGAGTGGAAAAGTACGCTTATCAGCATGCCGGGCGCTCTGAAAAGCACATATTTTCCACTCTGCAAATGAAACCTTCACTTCATTCACCACAGGGTCTGGCTGTATAATGAAATTCATTACTTTCAGAGGAGATAACTCTGATTAGTGTCTTTTACACCTCTACCTCTTCTGTCCTTAAATGATTTAGTCATTTAATTGGCTGACCATGTGATAAGAAACAAACTATTTATTTTAGCCCTGCAACGAACATATTGGGTGTAAATAATTTGACACTCCACCCGTCTGCTCTGGGCAAAGATTTTTTTTATAAACTTTAAAGTATTCTATTCCTGTTATAACAGGTTAGTATACGGCTGTATACATTTGAGTTTAAGGAAAGTTGCACATAACGGGGAAACGTACTACGCGGGAAAGGTGAATGTTTTTCCGTGGCTTCACAGTACGTGGTCCGTAGTAAGTGTGTAGTGTGACTGGAGCAAGAGGCTGGGAGTGTGCTCCGTTTGGCTTGCTGGATGCTTCGGCCGTAGGGCGAGGGGCGCGAACGGTGGAATCCAGGGAGGGGTTATTGATCTCCCAACACACAAGACAAGTAGGTACTCTCGACGCCTATATATTGATGCGCCTGCCGTACATACACCAGCCGCCTTGCCGTTTGTTCCTCTTTCTTATTAACCACCTCACCTTCCCCCCTTCCTTCTTCTATCTACCTTTTCTACGTGCAACATCTGATATAGCCCCCACGTTAAACTATTTCATGTACCTAATCTCCTAAACAATATCACAATTATCACAATCATTCCGTACATATTAAAAAGAAAATCTGGTTGAAACACTCACACAACGTTCTCTTGCCAATGCAAATAATGACCAATATAACCTAACATTAGTAATAAAACATTAGAAATATACAAAAAACGTAACCTTGTTTAAATCATGAGTGAAAGACGCAAAATGAAAATCGACCTCAGTTTGGCTTAAAAATACGGAAAATCACTCTTTCACGCTAAACTAGGCTCTGTAGAGAAAAATGCTCTTAATACAGTTGTTGTTCTTTTAATTTTCTATAACTTTGATTATATACACTTTTGTCGTAAAGTGCATACTAAGGCCGAAATCTTAACAAAATCGTTTTTTCATAAGTTTTCGTGAGAAAAAAACAGAAAATTTAGCTAATTACCGCTAAACTAAGCGTTATACAAAAAAAATGTTTGAAAAAAAGTTGTAGGATTTTAAATTGTCTACAATTCGTATTATATAAATTTTTGCGCTAAAATGCATATTAAAGCCGCAATCTTAAAAAAAACAATTGTTTTACGTGAAAACAGCCTCACCAAGAATTTCAGCAAACATAGCACCTTGCAATTATAGCAATTTATAGCAATTATAGCTATCTTGTAGAGCATAAAAAGTTTAGTAAATGAGGCGATTTTTTAAAAAAAATCGTAGGACCAGTTTTTGAGAAAATCGCAAAAATGTGAAAAATTACTCGAATAAACTACTACTTCCGGTTGACCGATTTTGATGAAAAGTTCGTGTCAGGTCCGGTAGTGGTATGTTATTTAAGTTTCAAGTTCGCACGATGTTCCGTTCTTGAGATATTCTGTTCACACACACACACACACACACACACACACACACACAGACCTCCGCTTTCCAAAACAAAATTCTTCGCAAAGTTACCCAATTCCATTACCTAATCAACAACAAAACTACCCACGAGCATTTACTCTTTCCCTCCCTGAAAGACTATATCTATGCAACGTCCAGAAGACTGCACGACGCCGGCAGGACCTCGAACCTCGACATCGTCAGGGCGATCTACACTAACCCGCACCCTCCTGAAGAACGCATCAAGCTACCGTTCCACGACTTCCCCTAATATTACTACCCCACACACACATATTTCCAATTGAAATAATTTTCCAACCCTTACGTAAAATATAACCCCCGAAATTAAAATACATGTCCATAGCTAAATCACAAAATTCCCTCTAGTTAAAAAAAAGGCCACAGTAATTCCAATTTTACACTGACTGAAAAGAAAAGAGCCGTTTTTTCCTACTCTTCCTAAATACTCCTTAATACTAATTAATTATTACCCTTAAAAATTTGCCTCACCACCTTTTCCAAATTAAATTAAATCTCTTTAACTATTCTCCCGCCACGTTTACGGCAAATCTTTCTCCAGAACCAGAATCCCATAAAAAACACATCTTTCTCCTGAATTTTCCATTGAGGTTGTATTAAATTCTGTTAGTCTATTCAACGAGCGACCAGGTGCCCAGCACGACGTCGCCAACAAAGGGCTCCAGGGCCCACTCAACCCGGATTCTGGATTCTGGACACACAGACCAATCGCTGAAAACATGTTTTTTTTGGGTTCAGGGGGTCTGAAAATGTGTAGATCCAGTGAAAACTCGATTTCGAAAAATCGACATGAAAACAATACTTTTCTTCCTATATATTCATATAGGCAAGAGAAAGTAAAAAGTATTTGTTTCGATTAATGTTAAAAAAAAGTCTAGTGTGACTCACGCGAATTTCTCTTCCCAATGTAATCATTCCGTACATATTAAAAAATTACCTGTTTCGATTAATGTAAAAAAAAAAATCTAGGGTGAAACACTCAGGTGACTTTCTCTTGCCAGTGTAACCCATATAACAAATATTTCGTCTGCATTAGCAGAAATTGTAAAACAATCAGACGTAAAACCAAAAAAAAACTAATATTCAATAATGAGTAAACAATGCAATATGACAAACAATCTAGTCTAAATTTAATCATGTGTGAATGGCGCAAAATAAAAATTCTAAAAATAAGTTCAGTAGAACTTCAAAATTCGAAAAATCACTAGTTCACATTAAACTCAGCTCTGTTAAAATAGATCTTTGGAATAAATAAAAGTTTTAGGTTTTTTTAATTTTCTATAACTTTAATGACGTATATTTACTTTTGTCGTCAATTGCATAATAAGGCCGTAATTTTTAAAAAAATCCATTTTGTTACCGATTTTGATGAGCAAAATACAGAAAGTTTCTAATGGACGCTAAACTAAGCGTCGTAGATAAAAAAATGCTTAAAATAACAATTTTAGGTTATAATTTTTTCTACTACTGTAATTAATACATATATTACATATGATGAACAAACATTCACAGCTATCTTTAGAAACCAAGCTCCTTCTGTGCAAAGCCATATTGAAACCGCTGTGGACTTACGGGTTACCGCTTTGGTGATCAGCTGCGGAATCGAATGGATTGCTATCATCCAACGATTTCAGTCAAACGTTTTGCGGATTATAACAAATGCTTCATGGTATGTGACAAACGATGCGTTGCATAAGAACTTACGTGTCAACACGGTTAAAGAAGAAATTACGCAGCTAAGTTCTAAATATCAAGAAACATCTGGTGTGAAACACTCACACAACTTTTCTTGCCTATTCAAATATCTTGCCTCAGTTTGGCTTAAAAATACAGAAAATCACTCTTTCACGCTAAATTTGGCACTGTAGAGAAAAATTTTTTAAATAAAAGTTGTAGGTCTTTTAATTTCCTATAAATTTGATTATATTCACTTTTGTCGTAAAATGCATAGGCCTACTAAGGCCGAAATCTAAAAAAAATCGATTTTTCACACGTTTTCGTGAGAAAAATAAAGAAAATCGCTAATTACCGCTAAACTAAGCGTTGTAAAAAAAAATGTTTGAAATAAAAGTTGTGGCATTTTAAATTCTCTACAACTTTTATGATATAAATTTTTGCGCTAAAATGCATATTAATGCCGTAATCTTAAAAAAACAATTTATTTACGTGAAAACACCCTCACCGAGCATTTTAGCAAACATGGCGCCTACCCTATCTTGTAGAGCATAAAAAATTTAGTAAACCAGGCGATTTTTAAAAAAATCGTAGGACCAGTTTTTGAGAAAATCGCAAAAAAGTGAAAAATTACACGAATAAACTACTACTTCCGGTTGACCGATTTTGATGAAAATGTTTGTGTCGGGTCCGATAGTGGTATGTAACTTATGTTTCAAGTTTCAAGTTCGTACGATGTTCCGTTCTTGAGATATTTTGTATACACACACACAGACCAAACGCTAAAAACATGTTTTTTGGGTTCAGGGGGTCTGAAAACGTGTAGATCCGGTGAAAACTCGATTTCGAAAAATCGACATGAAAACGATACTTTCCTTCCTATATATTTATATAGGCAAGAGAAAGTAAAAATTAGCAGATCACCCAAATGTTTTGGCGCTTAATTTACTCGATAATAGCGAAGACGTAACACAACTAAAATGGATAAAATTGCTTGACCTTCCGTTTAGATTTACCGACTAACTTACATATAGTTCAGCCGCTCTAAGTTTGCTCCTACTGTCAACAAACCAAAACCAGCAGGGTGCACTATAGAGTCCGTGACTTTATGGATGTCGTATTCCGATTAAGTTAACTATTTCTTAAATTATAAGTACTTAAAGTACTAAAAAAATCTGGTGTGAAACACTCACACAACGTTCTCTTGGCAATGCAAATAATTAATAATAAACCTAACATTATTAATAAAATATTTGAAATAAACAAAAACTAACCTCAAAAATATAACCTTATTTTAATCATGAATGAATGACGCAAAATGAAAATCGAACTCAATTTGGCTTTAAAAAAAACGGAAAATCACACTTTCACGCTAAACTAGGCTCTGTAGAGAAACATTCTCTAAATAAAAGTTGTAGATCTCTTAATTTTCTATAAATTTTATTATATACACTTTTGTCGTAAAATGCATACTAAGGCCGAAATCTTAAAAAAAATCGATTTTCACACGTTTTCGTGAGAAAAAAACAGAAAATCGCTAATTACCGCTAAACTAAGCGTTATACAAAAAACTGCTTGAAATAAAAGTTGTAGGTTTTCAAATTCTCTACAACTTGTATTATATACATTTTTGCTCTAAAATTAATATTAAAGCCGTAATCTTAAAAACCACTTTTTTTACGTAAAAACACCCTCGCCAAGAATTTCAACAAACATGGCGCCTACCCTATCTTTTAGAGAATAAAAAATTTAGTAAATGAGGCGATTTTTAAAAAAAATCGTAGGACCAGTTTTTGAGAAAATCGCAAAAAAGTGAAAAATTATACGAATAAACTACTACTTCCGGTTGACCGATTTTGATGAAAATGTTCGTCTCGGGTCCGGTAGTGGTATGTAACTTAAGTTTCAAGTTCGTACGATGTTCCGTTCTTGAGATATTTTGTATACACACACACACACACACACACACAGACCAATCGCTAAAAACATGTTTTTTTTGGTTCAGGGGGTCTGAAAACGTATAGATCCGGTGAAAACTCGATTTCTTAAAATCGACATGAAAACAATACTTTCCTTCCTATATATTCATATAGGCAAGAGAAAGTAAAAATCAGTCGTGATATGATGTAGGCCTAACAATTTAATTTAGAAAAATACTTCTAAAAGTATTTTGTATTTAAATACTTTTGAAATTATTTAGTTGTTACTTTTTAATCAGCGTGTACAAATTTAGATATAATGCGCATGCTCAGTGACTTCATTATTTGTTTACATTAGGAGCAAACTTAGAACGGCTGAACTGTAGTAAATAATTGAAGTCCATATCAACATCAACATCATCTCTATTAACATTATCTTCTTCCACTACACATTCTACTGTCACCGCTATTAATTTCGTTATCTTTTCGATTACTGATCTTTAACTAGTTAATGTTTTCAAAAATTATAAATAATTTTGTTTGTCTTTTCAAAGCAATACCATTGGGTATTCTTTTCGTACACTTTTGCCCCAAATTGGATGTTAAGGTTACAATCTTTTAAAAACTATAATTTTACCACGAGACCACAGCCTCTCCAAGAATTTCAGCAGGCATTCCACTTATCCTTTCTTGTAGATGATTTTTTGAGACGATTACAAAAACTTTAAAAATTTCACGAGTAATTTTGATTTACATATTTGTAATGGGTCCCCTGGTGGTACTTGAGTTCCAAGTTTCAACTTTGTACGATGTTTTGTGCTTGAGATATGTTGATCTTACACACACACACTCGCCAATTGCTAAAAAACATGTTTTTTTATGTTCAGGGCGCTTGAAAACGTGGATTTCTGGTGAAAACTGAACGTCGAACATTTGACATAACATAAATTTCTTTCCCATATTTCATATTCGTTGTTGAGGTCATCAGGCTGGTTTGAATCTCTACAGGCTTTACTAAGTATAACGAGGAGTGAGGTGGTTTACCTTGGCCTTCCTCACAGAGTGGAAAAGTATGCTTATCATTGTACCAGGCCCTTTGAAAAGCATGTACTTAACACCCTGCGCATGATAGCTTCACTTCATTCACCACAGGGTCTGGTTGTATAATGAAATTCATTACACTTGAAGAGGAGATAACTGTGACTTGTGTCTTTTACACTTCTACCTCTTCTGTTCGTAAATGTTTCAGTCATATAATTGACTGACCATATGATAAGAAATAGAACTATTTTTTTGTAGTCCTGGAACTAGCAGATTGAGTGTGAATAATTTAACACTCCACCTGCCTTTTATAAGCAATCTTCTGCTCTATATGAACGAAAGAAAGGAAAAAGAACCGTTAGTCGGTAGTTCTTACAACCGAGCCATGCATTGATCCGGTGGAATTAGTTAAATAGATTCAGAAATCATGAATGCGTAGATAACGCATTTCGACGACGCGCTAATGGTGATCATAATGTAGGCACATTTTGCGTTGTTTTTGCTGTAATTGAATAAATATTGAATGCTTGTTAATATAATGCAAAGTGTACAGCTTACAGCCTATTATTATTAAACTAGTAATTGACTAATAGGCATTCTGCATTCTGATGGTCGATTCATTAATCTAAATCATCGGCGTTGATCTGGTGCGTTTAACCGAGTACATGCCATTGGTATTTGCCATTAACTCTCTGCCTGTTGGATTACATCATTTTATTATTGTTATTCATAGTTATTCATTCGCAATAGTTGTACTTTTGGCCGTTTTTATTCACAATATCAGTTGAATAAAATGTATTGAGTCTATTTTTACTTTCTCGTCTTATAGAAAATGCTAGCATATCCCGCACGGCTTTGCACGCGAAACATGTGTAGGCTTAATCAGTTTTTTTTTAATAAATGTAACAGAATTTGTGTAGCTGCTAGCGACTGTATGCTCCAACTCTTTCTCTCTCTCCCGCTCTCATACGCGTGCGCGCACGAAACGATGTTTTGATAATTTCCCCGCGTACGTCTTTTACCATCATCAAACTTTTTCATCTACTTCAACAGCAATACGTACTCAGATGTACACACACACACACACACACACATACATACCTACATACATACATTTTTATGAAAATCTTCATTGGGGTTATCATTTTTGAAAATTTAAAAATCAAATGTTGCTATAAATATAAATACGAGTATACTGTCAAAATTTCATGAAAATCCGTTGCGTAGTTTAGGAAATTA
Organism: Catonia carolina; assembly: GCA_035578175.1. NCBI lineage: Eukaryota > Metazoa > Arthropoda > Insecta > Hemiptera > Achilidae > Catonia > Catonia carolina. The sequence continues at coordinate 12,243,984 of JAQMRL010000004.1, forward strand.
GCCGGCACAAAAAAAACACGCTGTCTTTATAATATTAGTATAGAAAAGGGTTCGTTTTTCATCCGTAGTGTGTGTAGGCCTACGTTGCAATCTGTTCAATTCAGTAGGCCTACAATATGCAACCCCATGACCTAAACAGATGAGGATGATGTGTATTATTATTATTATTGTTATTTACTTATTATTATATTCAATTTTACATTACATATACACATTAAAACAAATTATAGTTTATTTCATTTTGCTTTATAAAAGTTACTATTACATTTTTTTTGTTTTGTTAATACAGTATAATACCGATTATCCGTGGTAATTGGGGGATAACTATACCGGATAACCGGAAAACACGGATAATACAACCCAATTCGGTTGAGACCACCTACGTCACAAACAAAACCACCAGTTACGCGTATGTTTTATTCTACTGATTAATACATGTTAATACTATCGGATATCGCAAATAAATAAACAAATTGTATTGAAATAAAAATATTTACTACATAAATTTATATAAATCTTACCTTAAACTACGTAACAAAAAATATCACAAAAAAATCTGTTATTTTACTTTGTTTCATTTTAATACGATACGAAATTAGTTTATGTCTACATTATTGTGCCTACTCATTGTTGTAGTAATCGAACAATATTATCGTAGTAAATCACAATAAAATTGTGATAATTACGATGACGAAAATGTCGGGAGTTGAAAAGTTTTAATTTGTAAAAGTTATACAGTACATACATAATTAATTTTTCTAGCCGGCCGCGTTGGCGATGTTGGTAACGTGCTCGCCTCTCATCACGCGGTCTTGGGTTCGAATCCCACTCGGGCATGGGATTTTTTTCATCCGTTACAAAAAATTCATTTCATCCTTCACCGTCTGCATTAGCAGCAATTTGTAAAACAGTCGGACGTTAAACCAAAAAAAAAAAAAAAAAAAAATGTCTAGTGATCGCACGGTTAATCCAAACCCCGGTTAAACGATCCACGGAAAATCGGTACTCTACTGTATGTGCAAGACATTTAATTAGTATTTTTTCTACTACTTTTCAGCTACTTTTTTTTAGGTTTTTTTTAGCTAGTTTTGATTAGTTATTCATTCGCTTCTGCTTTGCGGTCAAAGATTGTCGTAATTTGTATTCTTATTGTATCTCTTTTTTTGTATTTTTATATATTGTGACACTTATCTCTTAAGGTCCGTTTAGGAATCGGGGTAAAATAAATAATTTACATACTAAAGTTTTAAATTACAAGTATTTATTACAAACTAAAAATTACAATTAGATTAATAATTACAATAAGTTATGAAAATAAATAAACTTAACTCGCACTTAATTAAATTATGTATAAATAATAAGTCGTACTATTGTATATAAGAACAATCTCTTTTGGCAAAGATTTGACTATAAAAAAACACGGTGAGTATAAGAATAACACTAGCTATGCCACATGTGCCGTTGTTTTGTCGTACTGAAGAAATGCGTTGCGTGGAAGAACAACACATTACAGATTGTTAATAAACCAACAGATTTTTGTACAAATGCATCACTAATCATAATTTATGTTATCAATTACTGGATACTTGTAATACTAAAGTAATTCTAATTAAATAATAGATGTTTATCGTTCACATTAGTGTTTTAGTTTTTGTTCCAAGTTCATGAAAGTTGTTGATTGTAAAAACAGCACAAGTACAGGCACATTTCTTAGCTTATAACAAATAGTATATTTAAAAAAAATGAGGTTGTATGTCTTCAAACACATTCATGTAGTTCTCATCAGTGAAACAAAAACATACATATACTCAAACTGCACGAAATCATCTTGCAAATAAATTTTATTTTGTTTACCGAAAATTTCTAAAAATGTTGTTGTTTTTGCAATCATTGGACATACGAATTTGAATACTAGATTGTCGTTATCGATGCATATTTTTTATTCGTTCGTTGTTCCAAAACTGGTACGCCAATGGACCTCAAAACTTGAAGATTTATATCGTACCAGATTTATTTATAGGTGTTTCCAGTCGTATTACGAGTATTTTTGAAATTTACTGTACCTGAGAATTAGGTGTTATTTTATTTGCTATTAGTTTTCTTTCAAAAATTATAAGTGGGTTGACCGATTTTTTACCGTACCATTTTATTAGTTTTTTAAAACGTAAATGATGGGTGGTTCAATGGATGATGGGTTCTGTAGAGTTGTTTTTGTAATGTACGGCGCACGTTATGCAGTTTGCACATCAGCACTGTAATGCTAATTCTCTCGTATCTTTCGTCAGGCGCGACTTGTACAAAGCTCACTGGTTTAGTTTTTTGAACACAGTAAATTTTTATTCAGTTTTTTCGAATAATATTCATTCCGGATTTTTAAATAATACTTTTGTTTTTTTAAACCTCTCATACATTTATAGTCCGTGATAATGAATTTTGCTTGTTTGTGTTATGGGAGAGATGTACAAAATTACTGATCAGCAATCTTGCCTTATTTTTTCTTGTATTACTATAAATGTTAGATTTTCTCGTTGGGTGCGCGTACCCGGTCCGAATTATGTTTATCAACATTAAACTCATAAATTTAATTATGAGTAAGTGACGCTAAATAAAAATCAACAGCCTCTGTTCAATTTAAAAAAAAATGAAAATCACTAATTTACGCTATAGGCTACTCTGTAGAAAAAAATCCTTAAAATTAAATTTGTTGGTTTTCTAATAGCCTATTTTACTACACTTGATTATAAGCACTTTGCCCTAAAATACTCGACATTTTTCATTTTACTTTATTAGGAAAATTCACAACTGCCCATAAAACAACGAGCGAATGAGACGAAAGGAAATAAATGTGCTTTAAGACTTAAAGGAAATTACTACTCAACATAGATCCCAACTGTAAATTTTCTGTAAACGGTTTACATAATTGTGTGTACTATCGGAAGTTTACGTATAACAAAAAGATGACCCTACTACATCGTTGGTGTAGACATCTGCGGGGATTTCCGGGAAGGTATGGTAGGTATAGGTTGCGTACAAGTTCGTTGATATGATTAGATAATTTCGTACGGAATGTTGTGTAAATTATACGAAATAAGTCATTTACGTGCGGAGTTTTGAGGTCATTGTGCAAAGAGTCATTGGTAACGTAAAAGGAAGAATGTGTGATTTGTTGTAAGAGTTTTCGCTGAAATCGTGAAATTTTTGAAATTATGGATGTCTTAGCAGTTCTATTGATTCGGTTGGCGTACATCCAAACAGGCCGTTGATAAGCCTTATAAATAAAAAGTTTCAGATGCAGTCGTTATGTAGACTGTTTGGTAAGTACAAAGTAAAATCGTTGTCGTTGCCGTCCAACGTTTTCCGTTTAATGTCTATTGTCCAGCCTCTGTTAGTTTGCTCTTAATGTAAACAAATAATGACGTCACTGAGCATGCGCATTATATCAAAATGTGTACACGCTGATTAAAAAGTAACAACAAAATACTTTTAAAAGTATTTTGCTAAATGAAATTGCTAGGCCGACATCCTATCATGACTGATGTTTTAAGTACTTATAATTTAAAACATAGTTAACTTAATAGGAATACGACATCCGTTTAGTTGTAGACTCTAGCGCGCACCCTGTGGTAGGTGGCTTTTGTTTGTTGACAGTAGGAGCAAACTAAGAACGGCTGAACTGTACAAATTCTGCCCAATCTTAAAACAAAAACATTTTTTTACAACGAGAACTCGCCCTCATTCATGAACAGAAATGTGCTTACCCTATAATCTAGAGCACAAGAAATGTCGTAAATGAAACGATTTTAAACAAAGTCGTAGGGGAGGGGTTTTTAAAAAAAATTCGGAAGAAAGTAAAAAGTGTACGAATTTACTAAAGTACTATTTCTCTTTGATTGATTTTCATGTGAATATTCGTGTTCGGTCTTTTTATGGTATCTAGCTTAATTCCAAGTGTCAATTTCATATGAAATTCCGGTTTGAGATGTTTTATTCACTGACACACGCACATCGATCTGTGAAGTAAAAACATTTTTTTTTAGTTCAGGAAATCTGAAAACATGTATTGCCAGTGACAATTCCATTTTGAAATATTGGCTTTCGTCCGTCCCTATACTAATTTACATGTGGCAATAGAAAATAATCAACAAATTATTTTCTTACGTTATACAAAGGATTTATGATCTATCTATTCAATATAAACTGCAACACTATAAAACGGTAGTACATCCTGAAACCACTTACTGCTACGAAACTACTTCTAATTTAAAAACTAAAACGAGAATGAGAGAAATTCTAAAAATAGAAAGACCCAATCCTCAGGACTAGAATAAACAAAAAACGGAAACAACGATTTCGAAATATCTAATTCTGGACTCTACCATAAAATCGAGCCAATTAATGACATCATGTGGAAGAAACGAATTTCTTTCTTCGGGCATTTACGTGGAATACGGGACAATCGATTAACTAAACAACTCGTTTCTATAACTAACTTGTAAAAAAATCCTCCAAAGTGATTGACCGAAAAAAAGCAAGATATGTGTAAGAACTTCACATTGCAGAACAAGATCTTTTAGAAAAATCTGAACAGCTTAAGTTACTTAAAGATAAAGACACAGATTTGTCAAAACACTTCGAGCTCCGACCCAAAAATTGGGGAAAACTTAAGAATCCTTAAACCAAACCAAGAAAGATATCTAAATTGGATTCAAGTGGTTTAATTGAGCCATAAAAGAAAAAAAGAAGAATTTACGAACAGAAATGAAGCAAAAATTAAAACAATTCACAATATAGGCCTACAGTTTACATATTCTTGTATTGTACTTTTTTACTTTTTTATACGTGATATGAACGCTGTTTTTAAAATAAGATGCATTATAGGATCGGTGTTTGTTTTGATAAAGCGATGGACAAGTTTCTCGTCTGAGAATAATTGTAATGTTTTCTAATTTTTCAGTATTTCATTTCATTGTTTCAATCAGTACAGAATAAATATTATTTTTGGTTGAAAGTTATCGATTCTTTTTACTTTCAAAGCTTCCATTTCCGCAGGGGAAAGTAACGTACGCGCAAATTCCTATATCTGCATAAAAACCGACAAATGAAAAAAAAAACTGTAAAATGTAAAATTGGTATACATGTTTTGCGAGGAAGTTAGTACGATTCTCCGTGCCAATTTTAATTTTTACTTTCTTTTGCCTAAATGAATATATAAAAAGGAAAGTATTGTTTTTTTTCGATTTTTCAAAATCGAGTTTTCACCGGTTGTAAACGTTTGCAAACCCCCTTAACCCAAAAAAACGTATTTATAGCGATTGGTGTGTGTGTGAACAAAATATCTCAAAAATGGAATATCGAACGAAGTTAAAACGTAAAACTTAAAATAAACTAGAGGTAAAACTAGAGGACCCGACACGAACATTTTCATCAAAATTGGTCAACCGGAAATAGTAATTTATTCATGTAATATTACACTTTTTTGCGATTTTCTCAAAAACAGCTCCTTAGATTTTTTTAAAAATCGCCATATTTACTACATTTTTTATGCTTTACCAGATAGGGTAAGCGCCATGTCTGCTGAAATTCTTGGGGAGGCTGTGCTTTCGTAAAAAAAGATGGTTTTTAAGATTACGGCCTTAATATGCATTTCAGGGAAAATTGTATAAAATAGAAGTTTGAGAAAATTATATACCCTACATCTTTTATTTCAAACATTTCTTTATTCGTAAAACGCTTAGTTTAGCAGTAAGGTAGTGGTGTTCTGTTTTTATTTTCATAAAAATCTGTAAAAAATGATTTATTTAAGATTACGGCCTTCTTCTTCTCAGGGTGCCGCTCCGGTCCGGAGGTTGGCGATCATCATGGCGATGCGTACTTTATCTGAGGCTATACGAAACAGTTCCAGTGAGCTCTTCTCAAACCAGGTTCTTAGATTGGCCAGCCAGGATATTCTTCTTCGTCCCGGTTTTCTTTTCCCGTCAATTTTGCCCTGCAGAATTTGTTGCAGCAACTCATATCTGTGCTCGTTACGCATTATGTGTCCCAAATACTGAAGTTTACGTGCCTTTACTGTGTTAACTAACTCGGCTTCCTTGCCCATTCGACGTAAGACTTCCTTGTTGGTGATTTTTTGGGTCCAGGATATTCTCAGTATTCGTCTATAGAGCCAGAGTTCAAAAGCTTGCAATTTGTTAATTGTTGCCTGTGTTAAGGTCCAGGCTTCTACTCCGTAGAGGAGGACTGAGAATACATAACACTTCAGCAGTCGTAATTTCATTGGAAGTGTCAAGTTATGGCTCTTGAAAACCGAACCCATGTTATTGAAGACACTTCTAGCCTTTGCAATACGACATTTTATTTCCTGCGAGTTATCCCACGTCTCGTTTATACATGTGCCCAGATATTGACATTGTGACACTCTTTCTATTCTAACCCGATTGACTACAATATGATCGTGTGCACCAATCTGTTGTTTGCTGATGATCATCACTTTTGTTTTGTTAGGATTTATCTCCAATCCATATATTGCACTAACCTCTGTTAGCTTGTCCATTACTTTTTGTAGGCCTTGTATGGTGTCGGCAAATACCAGCGTGTCATCAGCATATCTTAAATTGTTCAATCTGATTCCATTTATTGATATTCCCTCCTCTATATTATGTAATGCTTCTCTGAAAATACGTTCGGAGTACAAATTGAACAGGATCGGCGACAAAATGCATCCCTGTCTCACACCTCTCAAGATTTTAACTTCATCTGTGTGGTCTTCTCCACATTTCAGTACCGCCGTTTGGTTCCAGTAGAGATTTGTTATTATTTTGCGGTCTTTTGCGTCTATTCCTATCTCCTCCAGTATCGCCATCATCTTCTCGTGCCTGACACGATCGAACGCCTTTTGATAATCAATCAGACAGGCAAAAACGTCGCAACTCACATCCCTACATCTCTGGAACAGTATTTGCACACTAAATAGAGCCTCTCTAGTCCCAACCGCATTCAGGAAGCCGAATTGATTGGGCGAAATTTGCTCTTCACAAATTTTATACATTCTTTTATGAATTATTTTCAAGAATAACTTTAGGAGATGACTCATTAAGCTTATTGTCCTGTGGTCTTCACACTTCTTAGCACCTTTCTTCTTTGGTAAAGTTATAAATTCTGACTTCAACCAGTCCCTTGGAATGATTCCTCTTCTATAAACGGTGTTGAAAATTGTAGTTAACCATTGCACTCGTTTTTCATCCATCAGTTGAATGATCTCTGCAGGAATTCGATCCAGTCCTGTTGCTTTTCCCTTTTTGAGCTGTTGAATGGCTGCTTCTACTTCTTCCTTTAAAATGTCCGGGCCATCTGTATCCTTGATCTCTGGCTCCACCTCCTGTCGTGCGTCATAAAACAATTTTTCGAGATACTGTTTCCAAGTGTCTTTCTTTTCTTCTTTATCAATTATTATCCTTCCGCTCTCATCTACTAATTTCCCATACGTTTTCTTCCGAAACATTCCCGTTGCTTCCTTGACTTTGCGATGTACATTAAAGTCATCATATCTCTTTTGATATTGTTCTATTTCTTCACACCTCTCCCTTTCCTCCTTCTCCTTGGCTTCACGTATTTTCTTTCTTATAATGTTTTGCATCTTTTTATATTTCACTGGATGTTGTTTCAATTTTCTTCTTTCATCCATTAGGCTCAGAATTTCCTCTGTCATCCACGATTTCTTCTTCCTTCTATCTACTTGTAATTGTTGTTGTTTGACTTCTTCCACAACTGCCTTCAAGTTCTCAATCTCCGTTTCCACATTGAGATCGTGGCTCTCATTTACACAATCGTTTATTATTTGTTTAACTTCTTCTTTTATCACCGGATCATTCAGCTTCCTTATGTCCCATCTCTGTTCCTTTTTAGGTATTATCTTTTTCATTCTAAATTTGAAAGTACCAACCAGAGGCACATGATCGGATTGAATGTCTGCTCCAGGATACGTTCTTACATTTATACATCCATTCCTAAATCTCTTATTAACCAGTATATAGTCTATTTGATTACGTATTATTTGGTCAGGTTTATCCCTAGGTGACTTCCAGGTGTATAGTCTTCTTGGTGGTTGCTTGAACCATGTGTTCGTGATTACTAATTGATGTGTTTCAACGAACAGTTCCAAAGTGTCACCACGGTCATTTCTTCCTCCCAGACCAAAAGCACCCACCAACTCAGATGTCCTACCTTTCCCAATTTTTGCGTTAAAATCGCCCATTGTGATGAGTATTTCATGTTTCTTTAGTTTTTTGATAATGTCATTTATACTTTGATAAAATTCTTCTACTTCCTCATCTGTATGGTCCGCTGTGGGAGCGTATACTTGAATTACGTTGATATTAACTGGAGCCGCTCGAAATTGTACCAGCATTACTCGTTGTGATATGGGTACAAAGTTACTGATGCATTTAGCCATTTTGCCCGTCACAATCACTCCGACTCCCTGCTCATGTACTCCTGTTGATGTACCCGAGTACAACACAGTGTTTTCTGCAATTATGTTTACTCCTGTACTCGGCCATCGCATTTCACTAATGCCAAGTATATCTAGTTTCATTCTCGTCATTTCTTGTATAGCATTGCGTATTTTACCCGCCTTAGTATTACAGCCTTACGTATTACGGCCTTAGTATGTATTTAAAAAAATAATTATATAATAAAATTTATAGGAAATTTAAAGATCTACCGCTTATATTTCAAGCATTTCTCTCTACAGAGCGTAGTTTAGCGTAAAAAAGTGATTTTTCGTATTATTAAGCCAAACTCTGCCCATAACAGACAGGTGGAGTGTCAAATTATTTACACTCAATCTGTTCGTTGCAGGGCTAAAATAAATAGGTCTGTTTCTTATCACATGGTCAGCCAATTAAATGATTGGACCATTTAAGAACAGAAGAGGTAGAGGTGTAAAAGACACTAATCAGAGTTATCTCCTCTGAAAGTAATGAATTTCATTATACAGCCAGACCCTGTGGTGAATGAAGTGAAGGTGTCATTTGCAGAGTGGAAAAAATGTGCTTTTCAGAGGGCCCGGCGTGCTGATAAGCATACTTTTCCACTCAGTGAGGAAGGCAATGGTAAACCACCTCACACCTCGTTTTACTTTGTAAAACCTGTAGAAGTTCAAACCAGCTTTTTGGCTGATGACCTAAACAACAAGCCAAACTAAGGTTGATTTTCGTTTTGCATCATTCACTCATGATTGAAATTAGGTTATATTGTTAATAATTTGCATCGGCAAGAGAGATACGTGTGAGTGTTTCACACCCGATTTTTTTGCTTTTATTAGATGGTGTGGAATACATACGGTGTAGTGGAAAATTTGGTGGGAAGAGTGACGTTGTTGGTTGTTTTCGGCGGTGGTAACGGTAGCAGTGGTGGTGGTGGGTTGTGTTGTGTTGTTGACACAGCCAGCCGTGTGTGTGTGTGTGTGTGTACGTTGAACGGGCGGGAAATGGAATGGTTACCGGCGTGCTTCGGGCGGACGGCCGAACGGTCGGTTTGTCGGTGATAAATTGCTTGAAATTACGTATTTGTTGAAACACACAATGTTTTAAATGTTCATTTATCACTCCGCCCTTATTGACTTTGCTTTTTAACCCCTCAACTCGCAACCCTTACGCACTTTCCCTATCTTCTTATATTATATACTCTTTATTTGATGTTTAATTGTAACGCTTTTTCTATTCTCTCTCTCTCTCTCTCTTTCATCAAAAAGCTCTCCCTCTCTCCGCCTCTTTCTCTCCCCCTCACTCTTTCTTTGTTTCTGTCTCTGTCTTGTCCTACGTGTGAAATACAGGTTGAGAAATTATTATTTTCTTCATATAGCTACCTTTTTGTAAAATCGAGTTTGTTCTGAAAATACACCTTTCGCAGTCCCCTTAAACTCAAAAGTCTATTGTGAAACACTCGCACGCCTTTCTCTTGTCAATATAAATAATAAAACCTATAACCTACGAGTATGTTTAATCATAAGTAAACAATGTAAAATTTAAAACGTAACCTAATTTTAATCGTAAGTGTATGATGCTAAATGAAAATCAAACTCTGTTTAAATTAAAAATACTTGAAATTACTAAATGACGCCGGCCGCATTGGCGCAGTTGATAACGTGCTCGCCTTTCATCATGCGGTCCTGGGTTCGAATCTCACTCAGGCATGGCATATTTTCATACGTTACAAAAAATAATTTCATCCTACATCGCATAAAGTTCCACCCCAACGTCGTCGCTAATGACCATTGCAGTTGATGCGACGTTAAATAAATAAAAAAAAATAAAAATAAAAAAAAACCTGTAGAAAATAATGCTTGTAGAGCTTGAAAATAAAAAGTTGTAGGGTTTTTTTTTATTTTTCGTTACGTTGAGTATACACAGTGTCTGAGTAGAAGGGATCGTTTTTTTAATAGTGAGTAATTAGAAAGCCTTAACGTTTGAATTTATTTCTGTACCACTCTGTTATGATTATTGCATTAAAATTGGTCTGTAGTTTTGTAAAACGTAGTACTGTACAGTGAAAACATTGTTGAGAAACGTATTTTGGTACTGGATGGAAATTCGTAGGGTGAATTTCGTTTTTTTACTTTCCCTTGCCCTGTATAAAGATATAAAGAAGAGAAGTATTGTTTTCTTGTCGATTTTTCCAAATCGTTTTTTCGCTGAAAATCATGTTTTCAGGCAACTTGAACTTAGTTTTAGCGATTGGGTCGTGAGTGTGTGTGAACAAAACTCGAAATCGGAAAGCATATGAACTTGAAACTTCGAATTTAAGTAGGTACCTATACAGGATCCGACACGACCATTTCAATCAAAATAGGTCAACCGAAATAGTATTTTATTCGTACAATTTTGAACTTGTATGCAATTTTCTCAAAATCGGCTTCTATAATTTTTTTTTTAAATCAGCCCCTTTACTACATTGTTTGTGCTTTACAAGGTTGCGTAACTTCCATGTCTGCTTAAATTCTTGCAGAGCCTAAGCTTTTGGAGTAAAAAAGTGTTTTTTTTTTAATATTTGAGTTTTTTTTATTGCATTTTAGGGCAAAAGTGTGTAAAATCAAAGTTGTAGAACTTAAAAAACCTATAATTTCATTTCAAACATTTTTTCTACAACGCTTAGTTTTGCGTCAGTTAGTGATTTTTTTATGTATTTTGCTCGTCAAAATCGGTAAAAACATGGAAATTTTTATTTAATATTCCGCCCTTAGTATGTATGCATTTTACGATAAAAGTGTATGTAATTATATAAATAAAATAATTAGTATATAATTATACTACTTTGTATTTTAAGCTTTTCCTTCTGTACAGTGCCTTTTTTAGCGTCAATTAGTGATTTTCCATATTTTTAATTCGAACATAAGTTAATTTTCATTTTGCGCTATTCACTTTTGATTATAGTGTGCCGGCCGCGTTGGCGATGTTGGTAACGTGCTCGCCTCTCATCACGCGGTCTTGGGTTCGAATCCCACTCGGGCATGGCATTTTTTCATACGTTACAAAAAATTCATTTCATCCTTCACCGTCTGCATTAGCAGCAATTTGCAAAACAGTCGGACGTTAAACAAAAAAAAAAATAAAAAAAAGATTATAGTTAGGTTATGTTTTATTATTTATATTTGCAAGAGAAAATCGTTTAAGTGTTTCACAACAGATTTTTTTCGTTTCAGTTTCGATTTAATGACATGATTATCCTACATAGTGTATAAAAATGTAAGTTGGTAACACTGCACCGACATGTATATTTAAATGAGAAGGATGTGAGTGTTATTCTATCTGAAACTTGAACCCGAAATTGATACTGCATTCAGAAATCCTTTTAAGGCGGTTCACCTTTAGTAAATTTATTCGATTCTCTCTCCTGACACCTTTTCCTCCCTTTAACAGTTTCTCTTCCTCTCTCTCTCTCTCTCTCTCTCGTTTTCTTTAACATAATTCTCTTCTTCTATGACGTAACGAAATCACTTCCTCCTAGTCTGCCACTGTTCCTTTTCAAATCTTCTGAATATATTTTCTTTTCTTCATCCCGTTCATTTTAATATTTTCCACAGTTTCATCGAGTCGAGTCGTTTTCCTGGAAATTTTAATACCGTTAAAGATAAAAATGGTAATAGATTTCTAAATTCTTTTATCACTCAATTTGCCCTTCTCTATTTTTCTTTCTTAACCTCTTTGTCCGTGGGGGTTGATAGAAAATACTTTGATTATGCTGAGGATTTTATTCCCGTATTTCACACGAAATCTTTACTTTTTTAACCTTCAAAAGTATGCGTGTATTATTCGCCCTAGTGTAAAAACTTTTATTCCAATTTTTGTGTAATTTAAAAATTAATGTGGTTTTTTTTAAACTTACCCCTTCAAAATATTTTTGAAATTAATTCATGAAGTCTCACAATGGTAAATGAAGCCACTACTTTCCAATACAATAATTTAAATTTTCGCAGAATTTTCTGAAAACCTGTCATTACAGATTAAAACAATTTTTGTTATAAAATACGGAAATTATATACACTTTTACCCTAGAATGCTTATTAAGGCCTTGATCTTAAAAAAAATTAACATTTTTTCCTTTTTCATTGAAAATCTTGGGACGGTGCAGTCCCAAGATTTTCAGCAGACGTATCGCTTAACCTATCTTGTAGAGCATAAAAACGTACTAAATAAAGCGATTATAAAAAAAATCGTAGGAGTTCTTTTTGAGAAAATCGCAAAAAATATTTAAAAAAACACGAACAAACTATTACTTCCTGTTGGCCGATTTCGTTAAAAATGTTTGTGCCAGGTCCTTTTATGGTGTTGTTTAGGTGATCCGCTGAAAGGGTGGTTTACAGTAGCCTTCCTCACTGAGTCGAAAAGTATGCTTATCAGCTTGCCAGATCCTTTGAAAGCATCTACAATCCACCCTGCAAATGACACCTTCACTTTATTCACCATAGGGTCTGACTGTATAATAAAATTCATTACTTTCAGCGTAGATAACTGTGACTAGTGTCTTTTACGCCTCTACCTCTTCTGTTCTTAAATGCTTCAGTCATATAATAAGCTGACCACGTGATAAGAAACATAACTATTTTGTTTAGCCGTGGAACTAGCAGATTGAGAGCAAAAACACTCCACCTGCCTGTTTTGTTGATCCTCTTTTGGTATCTAACTTAATTTCCAAGCTTCAACTCCGCATGATATTCCGTTCTTGAAATATTTTGTTCACGTACTCAGACCATTCGGTAATAACATGTTCTTTGGGTTCAGGGGGCGTGAAAACGTGCATATGCAGTGAAAAATCGAAATGAAAACAATATTTTTTTTCTTTGTATATTCATGTAGGGTGAGAGAACGTAATAATTTCAAGAAGACGTTATTTAGTTTTCGTGTAGGTAATTCAGTAGTTGGGTTAGTAATGGTTTTCGTATTCATGTGTACAGTTGTGTGTGATGGAATTCATTGCGGCACGCAAATTCTGTCTCCGTTTTGAATGATCCGTGCATTATATCCCAGTTAACATTCATCACTCTCTCTTTCTCTATATGTGTGAGTGTATGTGCACGTACCTCCCAACCCTTGAGCGTTTCTCCCTCCCTACGTTCTGTTGTGTTTGCTTGTGGTAAATGTATTTACGTTAACATTGCAATAATAGTAACACGGGACAGGAGCCGAGTAATGCAAACGTATTACCAGCAGTGAGTGTGGGTGTGCGTTTGTATGTGTTCTCTCTCTAATGTAAGCTGTACATGTATCGAATCTGTTTACATAATTGATTGACCCGGCTCTTAATTATTCACCAAATTTTAATGATCTTATCTAATTAGAATTTCAACTGGAATGACTTACTGGTGACAATTTGCACTCATAATTTCATGTCTACAGTAAAATTTATGTTAATTTATTTAATTTTTTTTTATTTCTCTCATTTTACTTTCTCTTGCCCTATAATTATGAATATGTAGAGAAGGAAAGTATTATTTTCATGTCGAAGTTTCACCGGGTATACACGTTTTCAGACCCCCCCTGAACCCAAACATCATGTTTTTTAGCGATTAGTTGTGTGTGTGTGTGTGTGTGTGTGTGTATGTGCGCGCGCGCGTGTGTATGTGTGTACAAAATATCTCAAGAACGGAATATCGTACGGAGTTGAAACTTGAAAATTAAGTTAGGTACCATTAAAGGACCCGACTCGAACAATTTGCACTCATAATTTCATGTCTACAGTAAAATAAAATTTATGTTAATTTTTTTTTTTTTATTTCTCTCATTTTACTTTCTCTTGCCCTATATGAATATGTAGAGAAGGAAAGTATTACATTCATGTTTAAGTTTCACCGGGTATACACGTTTTCAGACCCCCCTGAACCCAAAAATCATGTTTTTTAGCGATTAGTTGTGTGTGTGTGTGCAAAATATCTCAAGAACGGAATACCGTACGGAGTTGAAACTTGAAAATTAAGTTAGGTACCATTAAAGGACCCGACACGAACATTTTCTTCTAAATCGGTCTACCGGAAGAAGTAGTTTATTTGTGCAATTTGTCACTTTTTACGATATTTTTTACAAACTGCTACTACGTTTTGTTTTAATTGCCTAATTTACAATTTTTATTCTTTAAATGATAGTGTCTGCTGAAATTCTTCGGAGTCTGTCCTTCGTAGAAAATCTTTTTTAAGATTGTAGTGGCCTTCGGGCCAGCCCAGTCAGTCAGCTGGTAGAAAGTCGCTATTATTTATTAAGTAACACCGGTTGGGCAAGCGACTTTGTATGGTGACCAGTTGACAGCCATCCATGAACAAACTCTACTGGGGGTCCCTGTTCAAACTCATGTCTAATCCAAGTTAAGAAAAAAATACAGCAAAAAGCAGCGATCAAATTGGGTAGTTGTCAACAATGTTCCCGATAACAAATAAAAGCTAAAAAAAAAAATGATTGCAGTCTCGATATGCATTTTAGAGTAAATCCATAATCAAAGAACATTTAAATATACAACTTTTATTTGTATTGTTATATATTTTTTTAAATTTGTAATAAATGGGATTTTATAAGATTCCGGCCTTGGTATGCATTAATTAACAAAAATGTATATAATAAAAAGGTAAAGGAAATTAAAAAACGTACAACTTATATTTAAAATATTTTCTCATGAGAGCCCAGTTTTGAGGCAATTACTGATTTTCCTTATTTTTTCCCGTCAAAATCGGTAAAATATTGATTTGATTAAAGATTGCGGATCTAGTTTGCATTTAACGACACAAGTGTATAACTAAAGTTATAGAAAACTTAAAAAATTTACAACTTTTATTTCACTAACTTTCTTCTACATTTTTTTTTTTTTTTTTTTTTTTGGTTTAACGTCCGACTGTTCTGCAGTTACTGCTATTGCAGACGGTGAGGGATGAAATGATTTTTTGTAACGTATGAAAATATGCCGTGTCTGAGTGGGATTCGAACCCAGGACCGCATGATGAGAGGCGAGCACGTTACCAACTGCGCCAATGCGGCCGGCTACAGGGCCGCATTCTTCTACAATGCGCCGGCTTTCTTCTACAGGGGACCTAGTTAGCGTCAACTTAGTAATTTTCCATTTTTTTAATTTCTACAAAGATTGATTTTTATATTCCCCTTATTTACTCATGATTAAATTTAGCTTATGTTTTTTGTTTATTCCTAATGGTTTATTACTAATGTTAGATCACTATTTTCATTGGCTGGAGAAAGTCGTGTGAGTGTTTCACACCAAATTTTTTTTGTGTTAAAATCTTTTAAAAATTGTTTCCTTTTTCAGGCAGTCCCCCATAAAATTGAGAACCTTTTTATGTGTCGTTTTTAAAGAGGGTGTGTGGTTGTGTAATTGACTACGTAGGCGTTTGGAGCTATAGGCAGTACAATTGTCAAAATCGTAGATAAGTATTTCACTGTTGTTGAACAACCCTTCGTCGTATCACTTCCTACTTCAAAAATATTTTTGATTTTACAATATTGTATAGCTACTGAAATATTCCAAAGAATCTTCCTGTTTTAAATAGGTTAAATTGTGTACAATATTTTACAGAGTGATTTTTTAGTCCTGTTACCCAATTGTTAATGTCTGGTAATATTTTTCTAAAAAAAATAAATATTGTTTTGTGACACTAAGTTGGTAGCCCTACTCAACCAGTATGGATATGGCAGTGTAAGTTGATTCTCCTTGAGCTGTGTAAAATTGTGTGCCATTTCCCGTCGTGCTACGAACAGAATGTCTTATCCTAAAACAATCTCTTGTTTAAATCTGGAGGCTGAAGCTCTAGAACTAATCGTATGTGTTACGGATACAATTTCAATTTTTTAGCAGCTTTCTGAGCACTCGAACATGACAAATCAACATGCGAGGAAAGTTTTTGTAAACTTTTCCATGGAGAATTGAGCAATCTTGTTTTCACATTCTCTTAACATCATCTGTCAAGAGAGTTGGTCGACCACTACGTTTTCTGCTGCAAACAATACCTGCCTCTAAAAATCAGTTAGTTAGCCTAGAAATTGACTAGAATAGAGTGGAGGAACACCAAAAAATTTAATTTGAAATGATTCTTTTACACTCGCATACGATTTTGTAGCAAAATATTGTTCAAGAATGAAAACCCGTTGTTCTAGAGTAAAAGACATTCTGTTCGTAACATAACTGGAAACAGCACAAAATTTGACGCAACTCAAGGAGAATCAACTCAAACTGTCGTATCTATACCGGTTGAGTAGGGCTACCAACTTTGTGTCACAAAACAAAATATCCCTTTCTTAAAAAAAAATTACCAGACATTAACAATTGGGTAACAGGACTAAAAAATCACCCGGTAGTTGTAGATTAGAATTAGTTCCTGGTAAATATTTCGAATGTGCTGTACCAGCAATTTACAATAGCGATACAAAGTATCGATCGATTTTTATTCTGCCTTAAAAAGACCCAATTAATTTCACTATTAAAGTCGTAGATTTTTTGTTTTCTTTTCTTTTTGGTTTCCGTGCAAGTTTAGGTCAAATAATCGTGAAGGCTGTGTTTACGGAATTGGATTTTTACTGCTATTTGTTTTGTTTATTTAAAGAATTGTAAAATTGTACGAAACTACGCGTTTGACGAAAAACCATTAAATACATAAGTTTATCGGTTTTAAAATATTTAAGTTGATTTATGACTTAAAATGTATTTTGTTTACTATTTTACTTAGAACATTTATCGTGATTTCTCTAGAAATAATTAATGTAATCGGTTGTTTATGTTTCTGTAGGTTGCTTTTATTGTTAAGAAATTGTGTTTTGTCTGGATGGAGTGTGTTGAGCAAGGATAGTAGATTGCGATAAATGAAATGTATTAAATGGGAATTCTAAGAAATCGAATCTAGTATAAAAGTTTGATTTTATTTTGATTCTTTCTACGATGTTCCAGAATATGAGCGAAAGATCTTTAATGTTTGAGAAACTATTAGACCTCTGTTATTAAAGCAGTTTGCGTCATTATAGTCGGCCAGTCAATATGTGAATTTGTGAATGGAAAGTTTGTGCGGCCGTTCGGAAAAGTGTCGTTACGGGACCGTTTCTGAGTTACTTTATTACTGTGCTTGCATGTGGTAGCAATTGTTTGTGGACAGGTAATCGTTTTGTTTCCTAAGAACAGAAATCTAATGTTAGTCAATTTGTTTTAAGCCTAAGTTTTGTAATCGATTTATTTTATATACTTAATCATTGTTAAAAGAAAGTAAAAAATTTACAATTGTTATTTCAAGCGGTTTTTATTCCTTCAGAGCTTAGTTTAGCGTCAAAAATTGATTTTCTGTATTTTTATGTTTTACAGAGGTTTGTTTTTTATTTAGCGTCATTCACTCATGATGAAAATTCGGTTATTTCTCTCATATTACATTGTTTACTTTGTGGTAAAATTTAGCTTATGTTGTTCATTATCTACTTTGGCAAGAGAAAGTCTTTTGGGTGTTTCACTCCAGAGTATATTTAAGGGGATACGAGAGTCCTATACCGCACCATTTTAACATAAGTAACATTTTCTCAGCTCTTAAAATTTTTGGTTCAGCGGTTGCTGTGAAAATGTTCATTTAGTGCTAAAAAAATTCAGTTTACGGGAAAATAAAACTTACAAACATTTTATGCCGGCTCATTGGCGTTGTGGTTAGTGCAACTGGCT
This sequence comes from Catonia carolina, assembly GCA_035578175.1. Classification (NCBI taxonomy): domain Eukaryota; kingdom Metazoa; phylum Arthropoda; class Insecta; order Hemiptera; family Achilidae; genus Catonia; species Catonia carolina. Next base: position 12,262,164 of record JAQMRL010000004.1, read on the forward strand.
TCTAAGCCGGGCTCCCGGGTTTGATTCCCGGTCAGGTCTGGCATTTTTTCATGACTCATTTTCCTTATATCATCATTTTCCACCGTCTGCATTAGCAGAATTGCAAAACAGTCAGACGTAAAACAAGAAAAAAATAAAATTTTACGAACAAAAAACAAGTTGATTATATGGTTATACCTACCCAAATATTTAAAACAATAAACAGCTGTTTTTACTTTCTCTTGCCTATATGAATATATAGGAAGGAAAGTATTGTTTTCATGTCGATTTTTCAAAATCGAGTTTTCACCGGATCTATACGTTTTCAGACCCCCTGAACCCAAAAAATATGTTTTTAGCGATTGGTCTGTGTGTGTGTGTGTGTGTGTGTGTGTGTGTGTGTGTGTGTGTGTGAGTGTGTGTGTGTATACAAAATATCTCAAGAACAGAACACCGTACGAACTTGAAACTTAAAACTTAAGTTACATACCACTACCGGACCCGACACGAACATTTTCATCAAAATCGATCAACCAGAAGTAGTAGTTTATTCGTATAATTTTTCACTTTTTTGCGATTTTCTCAAAAACTGGTCCTACGATTTTTTTTTAAAATCGCCTAGTTTACTCAATTTTTTATTCTCTACAAGATAGGGTAGGCGCCATGTTTGTTGAAATTCTTGGTGAGGCTGTTTTCACGTAAAAACATTTTCTTTTTAAGATTGCGGCTTTAATATGCATTTTAGCGCAAAACATTATATAATAAAAGTTGTAGAGAATTAAAAAGCCTACAACTTTTATTTCAAACATTTTTTTGCATAAAGCTTAGTTTAGCGGTAATTAGCGATTTTCTGTTTTTTCTCACGAAAACGTGTGAAAAATCGATTTTTTAAAGATTTCAGCTTTAGTAGCCTACGCATTTTACGACAAAAGTGTCTATAATAAATTATATAGGAAATAAAAAGTTCTACAACTTTTATTTAGAGAATCTTTCTCTACAGAGTCTAGTTTGGCGTCAAAGTGTGATTTTCCGTTTTTTTAAGCCAAACTGAGTACGATTTTCATTTTGCGTCATTCACTCATGATTAAAATAAGGTTATGTTTTTGAGGTTAGTGTTTTGTTTATTTCTAATATTTTATTACTAATGTTAGGTTTATTGTTAATTATTTGCATTGGCAAGAGAAAGTTGTGTGAGTGTTTCACACCAGATTTTTTGATGTAGTTAAACGACAGTACAACCAACACAATAAGCATAAAATTACCTTTCAAATTACAAAAAAAAACCATTTAACTAGCTGTATCAAACTAAAGTTATAAGTAAATAAAAATTCAAAAAAAATTAAGAAACTTATCAGCACTGGCAAAATTTATAAAATTTATAATGTTTTTTGTAAAGTCGCAAACATAAAATTTTTGCAAATTATTAAAAAGGAAGATTTGAACTATGGTGTAAGTGAAAAAAAAAAGAAAACTGGTCAAAACTTAAAATTACAGCCTCCCGTGTCCTTTTAATGTTGTTTTTAGTTGTTAATTTTGGAGTAACTGATTTTTGATTTTCAATTCTGTTTGCTTTAGAAGTTAAATACTTATTTGAAGATACTCCAATGACGAGCACATACGACGGGAACGAAATCTATGTAACACACGAAATTTTAAATGTCTTAACCCACTGATGCTACAAGAAACCTTTATGGCTTAGTGCAATTGAAACTGAATTATAATATTTACGTGGCTACTGTATGTAGTAATTACAATGTTCGTTGTCTGTTGTTAGGAGGTATTAGTTTTACAATTGAAATAATTGTTTAGTAAAAGCCTGTACGGATTTAATCAAGCAGTTGTTACTTATAATTGAAATTGCACTCGGGAATGACGTCACATTTTGCAACCGCTGGTGACGTCATTCGTATTGTTTTTAAGAACTGTGTCATTGGGGAATCTTTTATACTTGAATCATAAACTTATTACTTGTGTTCTTTTTCATTTTCTTTTGAGCAGTATCTTCGTGGCTTTCTCTGGGATTACAACTGTTTTTTTCTTTTGTTTAATTGAACGGGTTTTCCCCGCTTTAATTTGTGGTTGTATATTTTCATTTTAATTTTAATTAAGAAAATTAGTTTCTACTAATTTTTTTAGCGGTTATCTTTTGTAAATAAAACTCAGTTTATATGATTTGATGTTTCCTAACAATTTTATTCAGCCATAATAGACAGGTGGAGCGCCAAATTGTTTACACTCAATCTGTTCGTTGCAGGGTTAAAATAAATAGTTCTGTTTCTTATCACATGGTCAGCCAATTAAATGACTGAATCATTTAGGAACAGAAGAGGTGAGGTGTAAAAAATACTAATCAGAGTTGTCTCTTCTAAAAGTAATGAATTTCATTATACAGCCAGACCCTGTGGTGAATGAAGTGAAGAGATTTCATTTGCAGAGTGGAAAATATGTGTTTTTCAGAGGGCTCGATTTGCTGATAAGCGTACTTTTTCATTCAGTGAGGAGGGCAATGGTAAACTACCTCACTTTTCATTTTACTTAGTTAAACCTCTACAGGTTTAAACCAGCCTTTCGGGTGATGACCTAAACAACAACAATTTTGTTAAGTGTAATCATCTGTAATGTTCTGTAGTTTTAATAGTTTGTCACTGGGTGGTGACATTAAGCACATTGGGGAAACCTTAAAGGTTTGGGGCTTTGGAAAGGGCCGTTTAATCGGTGGTCGTCTATGCGGTATGAGTCGGTCATAGTTGTGACGATTCAGGAGGTGGGTGACACGGCGGCTCTTCGTTCAACGGAGGCGTCATCTTCCTCCCTGGCATTAGTGTGTCGATGGCTTCTTCGTCGTGGCCCGGTGGGCCCAAAGCTTGATTGTGGGCGAGTGGAACATGGGGGGGGGGATGAGGCGTGAGTGGATTGGATTTCTTTAGTATCTTCTCTTTTGGGGGGGGGGGTTGTCGGGCTCTTCGTAGGAGTCCCGTAGCCGTCTCCTGATTTAGTCTGAGAAAAGCTGTAGAGTGGAATGGAATGACAATCGGGTTTAGCAGAACGCTCTTGTATAGTAACTATTAGGTTGGTTACTAGCTCTTTGCAGTGCCGACATAGATCTGCCGGCCTTGTCGGAAATATTGTCGGGTTCCTTCTGTCGGCATGTCGAAAGCTTTCTCGGCCCGTAGCACCTTATCTAATTAAAGGTAGCGACGGTGACAGATTATTAAATGTTTTTACCTTATCGAGAAATTTGAAATAGATAGTAACCTGAAAATAAAAATTTATTTTACTGGCAAAGCGTGGCTTGCTGGGTTTCTACGGCAAAGTTAACTAAAATGTTTAACTTAACTGGGATTAATATGTAATCACGTTACTTTACTAATATTATGGAGATCGCAATTACGTATAAGTACAATAATTTCTAGAAGAATTTCTATTCAAAAATTTTTGGATAGTTTTTGTTGCTTGGGTGTTTTTTTTATATAAAAACCACGATAATACAGTAAACTACTATCCTATTACGCTAAAGGTGGTGGAAATTATCCCATCCAACTATGGACAAAACCATCTACTAGGATGGGTTGGAAACTTTTAAATAAATATCAAAAAACTAAAGTATTAACTATTAGCAGATCATTCAAAATCTACTATACTTACTACACTAACGTAACTAACTTACTTAACCAATACTTTGCTATTTACTAAGATTTCGATTGTATCAATTATGATACATTACATTTTAATAATAATTAAATGTAATAATAGTAAATTTTAAAAATAATTAAATGTACATTTTAAATATTAATTAAATGTTTAAATAATTAAAAGTAATAATTAAATTAGGTAAGTTAATAATTTAAATAATTTAAAATAATAATTAAATTATTTTTATTGTTCGCTATTGTGAACAAGATTGATTACAGGTAGATTTTTGTGTCTTACCAATTTTTCCAGATGTTTTGTAATACGGGTTTTAATTTTATCTTTTAAAAAAGGGATGTTTAAGCCTTTTGTATGATTTCGTTGGTAACACACCATGTAGCTCCAGGGATCAGTCGCAGACACTTTAACTGAAATTTTTGTATCATGTCGAGGTTGGTTGTATACTAGCTGTATCCCATAACTGCACCCCTTAACTCGAGACCGGTTTTAATACAACTTTTTTTTCTTTTTTTTGTTTAAAACCACATAGGACTACATAAGTTCATCAAACTAAAAAAAACTCATTTAAATTTTTGCGGTTTTGGAGTCCTTTCCTGATGTTTCCCTCCTTGAACTTTCTCCAGTATTCCTTCAATCCATCTGATCTTCTCTTCCGTTCCTTGTCAGAATACACCACTTTCTGTCGTTTCGTCGGTTTCTGCTGTTCAAGTCTTGTGGTCTTCAGCCTGTGGTAATTTCCGGATTTTGTTTTGAGGTCCTCAAGTGAGATTTGGAGTCCGTTCATATCCTCCCCAATTTCCCCGATCCAGTGGGGCTGAGTTTTTCTGTTTAGGAAAAAGTTGATGATTTGTTTACAGATTCTGGAAGAGTCGGTCCTCAAGAGATGTCCAAAGAAGGAAATTCTCTTTTTCCTCATCTGGTCTGCTAGAGGTTCTGTATTTCTGTATACTTCTTCTTTCGAGACGGGTTTCCATATCCCATCAGAGAAATATCTTTTGTTCAGGCATCTCCTGATGATCCGACGCTCCAATTTTGAGATTCTGTGCTCCGTGTTTATCTTCCTGAGACTGAAGATTGTTTCGCTGCTGTATGTGATCTGCGGAAGAATTACGGTATTGTAATGTCGGAGTTTTGAATTTATTGAAAGACAACATTATATAATAGAAGTTTATTTGCCAAAGAAAGTTGATATGTACTGCCTAATTGCCAAAATAATCTCTCTAATTTCAGACCAAGTTGTTTTCTTTTTGTCCACATTATGTGGTATCGCCAGGTGAACCTTCGGTCCAAATGCATACCTAAGTATATAACTTCATACGATCAAATAACACTGAAATTGTTCGTGTTTAGCACTGTCAATTATTCACCCGCTCATTGCGTTCACAATGAAACTTTTCCGTTGGTTTGATCCGAACGAATTCCGTGCATAAATTGATCAATAAGGTACTGTTTTCAGGTGGAATACGATGAAAGTTGTGCGGCCGTGTTTCTACAATACCAGATAACAACTGTAGATATCTAGGCCCACAATACAACTGATCAATAAATAAATAAACCGCTTATTTTGTTTGCGTTTAGACCCTTTTCTCTGTGTTTTACCCTACATTATAAATAAAGGTACATTAACACGAAATCAAAGCTTATCTAATCTCTCTATAAATGTTCTGTTGTAAAAATTCTCGCTGACTCAGTCGATACTAATTTACGAACTTCTCAATCACATGCGCTGCTGAAATTCAGTAAATTTGTACCTTGCAAACTGACGAAAAACCCAAACCATTTCCTTATGATGAATAAAACTGGATATGATTACGCTGAACCCTTGTGAAGAGTTTTAGCAAAAATCATGTCCAGTCCATTTTTACTTTCTTTTGCTCTACATAAATGTATAGGAAAGGAAATTTTTGTGTTCATGTCGATTTTTCGGAATCGAGTTTTCACCGGATATTCACGTTTTTAGGCCCCTGAAACCAAAAAAATATATTTTTAGCAGTTGGTGTGTGTATGTGTGTGAACAAAATATTTCAAGAACGGAATGTCATACGAAGTTAAAACTTGGAACTTACATTAGGTACCACGAGAGGACCTGACACGAACTTTTTTATCAAAATCGGTCAACCGGTTTCACTTTTTTGCAATTTTCTCAAGAACGGCTCGTACGATTTTTTTTAACACATTCCGTGCGGATGTGGTATACGTACCACATAAGGATTTTTGTGAGTGACGGGCGTGGTAGGGATACCAAGGCAGTCCTTTTCATAAACTCTCTCTCCTTACTAACCAATTCAATGAGTCGAGGAACGACTTTCACACACTCTTAACTAAATATATTATTCTAACTATTACTACTGAACTACGATTCTAAAATATCAGATCTACCAACCCTACTGACAAAAAACTTGAATAGTGTTTTTCAAATATCCAAATGGTAGTCCTACCACATCCGTCTGTCACAAAAATCTGTGCTTGGTAGTCCTACCACGTCCGTAATTCGGTGAAGCCGTTTTACGTCTCATTTAATTCTGTCGTAATTGATATTTGTCACGTATATTGACACCGCACTGAATGTGAAAGTCGCCTCATGTATTACATTTTTATGCTCTATAAGATAGAATAAGCGACTTGTCTGCTGAAACTCTTGGAGAGGCTTGTTCTTGTAAATTTTTTTTAGATTGCAGCCTTAATATCCATTTTAGGGTAAAAGTGTATGTAATTTTTAAGTTGGAGGGAATTAAAAACTTACATCTTTTTAAGCATTTTTTGTACAGTGCGTAAAGTTTAGCGTGAATTAGACTTTTTCATTATTTTTACTTTCTCTTGCCTATATGAATATATATAGGAAGGAAAGTATTGTTTTCATGTCGATTTTTCTAAATCGAGTTTTCACCGGATCTATACGTTTTCAGACCCCCTGAACCCAAAAAACATGTTTTTAGCGATTGGTCTGTGTGTGTGTGTGTGCGCGCGCGCGCATGCGTGTGTGTGTGTGTGTGAACAGAATATCTCAAGAACGGAACAACGTACGAACTTGAAACTTAAGTTACATACCACTACCGGACCTGACACGAACATTTTCATCAAAATCGGTCAACCGGAAGTAGTAGTTTATTCGTGTCATTTTTCACTTTTTGCGATTTTCTCAAAAACTGGTCCTACGATTTTTTTTAAAAATCGCCTGGTTTACTCAATTTTTTATTCTGTGCAATATAGAGTAGGCGCCATGTTTGCTGAAATTCTTGGTGAGGGTGTTTTCTCGTAAAAACGTTGTTTTTTTTAAGATTACGGCTTTAATATGCATTTTAGCGCAACAATTTATATAATAAAAATTGTTGAGAATTTAAAATTCTACAACTTTTATTCCAAACAATTTTTTGTATAACGCTTAGTTTAGTGGTAATTTGCGATTTTCTGTTTTTTTTCTCATGAAAATGTTTGAAAAATTGATTTTTTTTAAAGATTTCGGCCTTAGTATGCATTTTACGACAAAAGTGTATAATTAAATTTATAGAAAATTAAAAGATCTACAACTTTTATTGAGAACAGTTTTCTCCACGTAGCCTAGTTTAGTGAGAAAGAGCGATTCTCCGTTTTTTTTAAGCCAAACTTAGTTCGGTTTTCATTTTGCATCATTCACTCATGATTAAAACAAGGTTATGTTTTTGAGGTTAGTTTTTTGTTTATTTCTAATGTTTTATTACTAATGTTAGGTTATATTGTTTAAATTGTTTGCACTGGCAAGAGAAAGTTGTGTGAGTGTTTCACACCAGATTTTTAAGATTGCGGCCTTAATATGAATTTTAGGGTAAAAGCGTATACAATGGTAGTTGTAGAAAATGAAAAAATCTACATCTTTTATTTCAAACATTTTTTTATACAGAGCTTAATTTAGCGTTAATTAGTGTTTTACCGCCGTATGATTTAGATAGAAAAGCCTGAATTTTGGAAATATTATTGTCTGCAGCTGCACCAAAGAGTTGGATTCCTTACTGCCAAATAGGGTTTGAATATGGTATTTAAAATTTTTATCTTCATGTTTAAACTACATTTCATTAAAATTGTAGAAAACGATTTTCTTTGTATTGCAAAAATGTTTTATCTGTAATTTAAGTTTTTAGCCGACTAAGTTTCTTCTTAATATTTGGATTAGTTTACTTTTTTAATTGTTTCAGTTTGTTTCGTGCCTACGACAGTTTTGTTCTTTTATTGTTCAGTGACAAAAGTTTTATTAAGAAAGATACTCAAATACGGGCTAAAAATGTTATAAGAAGTTTTCTACTCTGAAATTTCAATGCTTATTTATTCCTTTAATAATTTAAAATTTATTTGTACTTGTAAAAAACATTCCATTGTGTAAAGGTTTTGTCTTTTTTGGCATGTTTTTTTTGTGGAGTACTTTGTTTTTAAAAATCGATTTTCATTGATTTCGATTTTTGTTTCGTGACGCCTTGAGGGGAAAAATGATTAGAATATTTTCGACTTTGTATTGGTTTTCGTCTCGAAGTGGACCTATCAAAATTTAGACAAATAACGGAGATTTATGGTAATGAACGAAGCTTCAGTTCGTAAATTGTGTATTACTAGTAACGCACTATAAGTTGACGATTACACCTATCAAGCGGAGGACAGTATACTATCTATCCTACTTACATCGGCCAACCCGAAAGCATAACACATGTATCAACCACTACAAACACTTATGTAATAAAATTCAGTTCATGACCCGACACACTAAATAAGTAAGGAGTAATGTAATTATTTAAAGAAAGTGAATTGTTTAAAATTCAATTGGAATTATCATATCTTTACTGAAAATAATGAAATATGAAAACCCTAAAAATACAATAACATTTTGAAATCACCGTAAAACTAGAGAGTGATTTTTTAGTCCTGTTACCCAATTTTTAATGTCTGGTAATATTTTTCTAAAAAAAATAAATTTTGTTTTGTGACACTAAGTTGGTAGCCCTACTCAACCAGTATGGATATGACAGTGTGAGTTGATTCTCCTTGAGCTGTGTAAAATTTTGTGCCATTTCCGGTCGTGCTACGAACAGAATGTCTTTTATCTTAAAACAATCTCTTGTTTAAATCTGGAGGCTGAAGCTCTAGAACTAATCGTATGTGATACGGATACAATTTCAATTTTTTAGCAGCTTTCTGAACACTCGAACATGACAAATCAACATGCGAGGAAAGTTTTTGTAAACTTTTCCATGGAGAATTGAGCAATCTTGTATTCACATTCTCGTCATCTGTCAAGAGAGTTGGTCGACCACTACGTTTTCTGCTGCAAACAATACCTGCCTCTAAAAATCAGTTAGTTTGCCTAGAAATTGACTAGAATAGAGTGGAGGAACACCAAAAAATTTAATTTGAAATGATTCTTTTACACTCGCATACGATTTTGTAGCAAAATATTGTTCAAGAATGAAAACCCGTTGTTCTAGAGTAAAAGACATTCTGTTTGTAACATAACTGGAAACAGCACAAAATTTTACGCAACTCAAGGAGAATCAACTCAAACTGTCGTATCTACACCGGTTGAATAGGGCTACCAACTTTGTGTCACAAAACAAAATATCCCTTTCTTAGAAAAAAATTACCAGACATTAACAATTGGGTAACAGGACTAAAAAATCACCCGGTAGTATTACTCACTATAATAAGCTCGCATCGACGTAACTCACGGACTATCTAGTCTATCACTACAAATGTCAGAGTGCAGTAATTCAGTTTACGGCTGATGACCAAAAACGATACTAGATATAGCTTGGGCCTAGTATTATGGCTCATTTAGAATGAATGTTTATTATTTAGGATAATTATTAAGAATCAATAATACAATGGGATGTTTATGAAACTACATAGTTGTAAACATAATAAATCCATGTAAGAGTAAAACTACAACATGATGTCATGGTTAGAGCTGTCGCTATGATGTATTTAGAAAAGTACATATAGCAGCACGTTTCCCCCCCCCCCGCATAGTCCATTCGTACTCTCGCTGACGATCGGCAACTTATATTGCGTTACCAGTACGTTTGCACATTACGAGTTCATCGTTTTCTAGCTGTGTTGTGCTTGTGCACGACCACGTTTTGCTGCATTGATGAAGAACTTGCTGTAACAGTTACAATGGGAGCTTTTCGATCATCCACCCTACGACCCGGAATTTGCCCCGAGTGATTTCCATCTGTTTCTTAAACTGGATGACATTTTTGGCGGGAACCGCTACTGAAGTGAAGGTGTTAGTGAGTGGTTAGACAACTTGGCGCGGGAACGGAGTATGAAGAGGGTATAGCAAAATTGGTGAAACGGCCCTACAAGTGTTTAAATTTGTACAGAAATTACGTAGAAAAATAATTTAAGTATCAGATTGTAGCGGTTTCTCTATTGATTCAGTTCATTTCCGCTAACATAAATACTTGTTGTTGTTTAAGTCAACAGCCGAAAGGCTGGTTTGAACCTGTAGAGGTTTTACTAAGTAAAACGAGGAGTGAGGTGGTTTACCTATGCCTTCCTCACTGAGTGGAAAAGTGCTCTTATCAGCATCCCGGGCCCTCTGAAAAGCACATATTTTCCACTCTGTAAATGACAACTTCACTTCATTCACCACAGGGTCTGGCTGTATAGTGAAATTCATTACTTTCTGAGGAGATAACTCTGACTAGTGTCTTTTACACCTCTACCTCTTTTGTTCTTAAACGATTCAGTCATTTAATTGGCTGACCATGTGATAAGAAACAGAACTATTTATTTTAGCCCTGCAACAAACAGATTGAGTGTAAATAAGTTGACACTCCACCTGTCTGTTATGGGCAGTATAAATACTTATTAAGTAATATTAAATTATACTGTTATATTGTGGACAATTCGAACTGGCACAACTCTTGCTCTACGTGTACACACGGTTTGCATAAGGTATATCCATAACCTATTCTTTCAACAAGGTCTGCAAATTTTAATTTACGCAAATGCCTACAACCTTATTACAATGGACAAACTTACAAATAACTATTTCGTTTTAAAATATGTATTTAATTTGTACCAGTAAAAATTTAAATTATAAATTACAAGAACTAAACTGCAAAAACTCAACTATACTATACTCTACAGACGCTCACAACTAATTAAACAAATTGGTCTGAATATATTATAATGAACAGAAAATCATATACGAAAAGAAAACATTAGTCACATCATTATGTCGGACAGATTATTAATAACAAGAGTGAAAACAAAGCGTAGTGACCGTGCGTGAGTCGCACATTACAGTAGCGATTGTATACTTCTGTGACTGTACCGTCATTGCATGGCGAGTGGCGAAGAGTGGAGTAGATAAACACCGAAGCGACTTGTGCCATTTCGAATTGTCCAATATATACATGAAATAAAACACAAAAATCCATCTGTACTGTTCGATGGTTGGTACAAGACAAAATTTATTTTTCATTGTTGCAAATTATAACTTTGGAAGTAAATAATGTCTTTGGAAAAATAAAATAAAATATTAAGTAAATTTTTTTGTAATCCCTAATTTGTGTGCGTTGCAATCTGTTCAGTTTAGAACAATAAGCAACCCCATGACCCAATGAGATGAGGATGATGTGTACGACGTGTGAATGAGGTGTAGTTTTGTACAGACTCAGGCCGACCATTCCGGAGAGAGTATGGTTAATTGAACCCCAACGATCAAAGTACACCGGTAACCACTGTCTAGCATTCAAATCCGTATAAAAGTAACTACCTTTACTAGGATTTGAACCAGGAACCTTCGTGTCCGAAAATCAGCTGTTGAACAGCTGATTTCGGCGACGACTTTACCCCTAGACCAACCCGGTGGTTAAATTTTGAGTAAATAAGTAAAGTAAAGTAAGTTAAGTTTTAAGTAAATTTTGAAAAATAATTTTGTTTTACTACTTTGTCAATTAATAAAAATAAAAAAAATTAAACATTGTGGTTTGTAATTTTTACTAGCTAAATGGAAATTTGGAAAATTAATAAATTTTAAATTAATTAAATAGTGCCCGCACTTATAAAATGTAGGAATCAGCTATTCTAAATAAATTTGTAAACTAACACAACAGCTGTTCTCTACAAGAATGTCGTAATAAAAGTTTTGTTCGGCTATAATAAAAATATTCAAAATAAATAAACGTTTTTACTTTCCGAACGACCCTTGTAAATTTAAATTTAAAGACCTTTTCGCTATCTCAATTACTAACAATTTATTTTATTTGTAATTTATTGGAACAAATTTTGCCGTTTCAATTGTCGTTGCGATTCCATTCTTCCGTATGTCTGTTATCTGATTGGGTAGAATACGTCGTGCCCGCCCCCTTCATCCCTTATTCGGCCATGATCCAGAGATTGGAATTTAAATGGGATGTTCTGTATGTCGATGACCTCACCCTTAACGTTTTGATAGGGGTGGTGAAGTCACGGGTAGTCGAACATGAATTTCTATTGTTTTCATTTGTCTGTTTTGTACGGAATCTTCCCTTTCCTATTCATACTTTCTCTTATTCACCTTAAGATTTTCTCGAAATTCTTGGTATCCTTTCTTTTATCTTAAAATATATACAAACTGTATCTCCGCTTCTTTTATGTTGTGTTGTGTGTGCTCGTTTACTTTTTACTAATATTTATTTGTCTGGAAACGAATATTAAAGCCAAAATTATTAAAATTATCAAGGAAAATCAATGGTGATTTTCTTTTAATATTACTTTACTAGTTCTGAAGTGAGAAAGTATTGTGATAGAACAAAATTTTCTCAATTGTATTTCTACAGATATTCATATATCGCGACCCCTGATGCAAAAATCTGGTTCTAAGAGGCTAGCTGTATTCTGTTATGTTCCTGAACTATAAACTACGTAATTGTTAGTCTGAATTTGGTTCGGTTTATTAAGTTTACTCGGTTTCTTCCGGTTTTCTTAATATATTTTCTGACTTCTTTGAACCGTTTATTTGACGCCGTACATCTCAATTATATTGTTAATTTAGTGTCTTAAAAGTTTGTTTTGTGAACTTTTCTACAGGTTTTCGTAAATTTGACTTTATTTTTCTAATCGTCAGATTTTGATTAATGTAGAAAGAATATTAATGATGATTTTTAGGAAATCTTATTTAATTGAATCAAAATCTTTGTGTTATTGTTAATTTTAAATTTAATGATTTAGTGCTAATGTTAAGTATATTGTTAATTATTTGCATTGCAAGATAAAGATTGTGTGAGTTTTTCACATCAGATTTTTATTATTTGTAAACTTCATAAGCCGGCCAGATTTACGGTATGAAGATCGTATCACCGCAAGGATTGTAAAAATCATAAAAAATGAAAACAAATCAAATAAAAATGAAATCATAAAATCATTGGCCAAAACTTGACGTGGGTTACTATCGTCACCTTTAATAATTTGTGGATTGTTAATAAATTGTATTCGAGAACTGAACCTAGGACTGTCCGTTTTGTAATTGAACTGCCATTTTTATTTTTAGAAAAGTAAACGATTGCAGTTGGTATAAAATAAGTTTAATTATGGAATAAGTACATACGTTATGATTAGTATGGTTTAAAACTTATAAAAGTTTTGTTGGAAAACTTTGCCAACTTATTTATTAGCTTTAACTTTTCATTTCCTTTCCCATTAATATACATTTCCTGACAGTTACCAGAAATTTTAGTCAACTGCTCCTCTCCCAAAAGTTAGATTTCCGGAACGACAGACATTTCAACCTAATTTTCATTTCGTATTATAACCCCACAATATATTACTCTAATTACTTAAGTTATAAGTTTCAAATCTCTCGCCCTTCTCTTCTCTCTCCCGCGCGCGCACCCACGTACACACATTTACATATATTCGTGCGGCGATTTAGTTCTTTTTTAACTTTTATCAAGAATTAGCACCATGATTTTTGGTGAAAATTTCCCAATTTACTAAAACAAATATTTTTTATGTACGTATTTAAATTTCCTTCATGTGGTCTCAAGTCACCTGAAGAATTGAAATGGCCGGATAGAGTAATTTCGCTCTCGGTGTGATTTAGCTTTGCGGTTGTAAGCCATGGGCTCTCCTCTTCAGTTCAGTAGAGTTGATGCTCTACCTACCTATTAAGGTATTACCTATCTAAGGCCACCACCCGGAAGGCGCATCTCGAAATCTGGACTTTAACGGCCATCCCTGGCCGTTTACCGGTTTTGCCCGTTCCAAACTCTTTACAGTGCAGGAGAACGAGCCGCCTGTATAGTGTCGCCGACGCCCCACCATTATCAGCGCCTGCAGACGGTCCAAGAACCTGCCTGCCGCGGGGAGCGCTACCGACGTGCAGCCAACAGTGCCTTCCCTTCACCATGAAGTGGGCTCGCTGGAGGGAATTTAAGCAGTTGTACCGGCCCGCGAGGTGGATATCCACTTCCGAACGGAGAAGAAGAACAAGAACAAGAGACCAGACGCACCATCCATGGTTGACGCTACTGATGGCAGACGCACTTTCCCTTACCGGTCAGCCGAAGGAAGCCCGTGCGTGCCTGATGGCACCACGGTGAAAACTTGGGACCGAAGAGAACCGCCTCGGTCGACCCGACACTGCGAGACTCTAGGGGTCAGCAGTGTCACGCTGCAATGGAAACCCAACTGCCGCTGACGGAAGGCTAGGCTTGAACTCGGTAGCCGAGCCGTCACTCTTCGGGCTCCCCTTCCAACATGCCAGCTCGCTGCTTCCGACTGCCATCAACGGCCCTTTTCAGGGCCACCAAACTGCTACCTACAGGAGTCCTTCTTACGACCCCCAACCAATTAAATTGTCCTTTTCATTGCCACCAAAGTCGCAAGCAAAATTTTGCCACGTGTCGTCAGCCCCGGTCGGCTACAATAGATGGAATGGATGACAACCGGTTGAACAAAAACATTTTTAACTAAACAGTTTTTTTACTAAACAGTAGACCTAAGGTGTTGGATAAATGGTTCAAGAAGAAAGAAGGATATTGAGTAAACTTTACGTACCAAACTAAATTCAGACAACTAATTACGTACTTTAAGGGCGATCATAAAGAGCAAACATAGAACACCGGGTGGACAGAAGAAAAAAGAAAAACCATCAGATAACGAATTCTGAGAATGTAGGCTGCAAAAGAGCTTCCAGAAACATCTAGTCACCTCACTTGTTATAAAATTCGCCCTGTACGAGAAGAAAAACTTAAATTTTCATTTTTATTCTTATAGCTCTGTCTCGGATGTACCAGAAATCTTCTTCCAAACTTTAAACTGCATTCAGTGTCATCTGGTTTGTCTTAAAGTATGTTATATAACATTTTTTTGTGTTTTTTATTCATTTATTTAGCGTCGCATCAACTATAACGGTCATTAGCGACGACGTTGGGGTGTAACTTTTGTACGATGAGGATGAAATGATTTTTGTAACGTATGAAAATATGCCGTGCCTGAGTGGGATTCACTCAGCATGATGAGAGGTGAGCACGTTACCAACTGCGCCAATGCGGTCGGCGTTATATACAAATTAATATAAATAAAACTTAACAAATTATCTTTACCGTTCATCGACAAACGTGTCCGCAATTATTTTTATTCAACCAACCACTTACCCTTGCATACAATGAGCTGTATCTTGCCTGTATTTAGAAAAAATATAAGAAAGTTGAGAAACGTTTAAAAAGGAAGGACATTGCTGCAGCTTACGGCTTCCCACCTAACCCAATCCATTTTACTACCAAAACGTATATAATTAAAGTTAGAGGAAATTAAAAAAAAAATAAAACGTTATATTTCAAACAAATTTTTTCTACAGTGCTTACCTCAGATTCAAATTTTTGATTTTCTGTATTTTTAAGTCGAACTGAAGTTGATTTTTTTTAGTGTTCTTCACTGATGAATTAAAATAACGTTGTTTTTTATTTTAAATTGTTTTTTCTCAGTATAAACAGGTTATATTCGTATTATTTACATTGTCAAGAGAAAGTCGTGTGAGTGTTTAACAACAGATTTTTTTTTTTTTTTTTTTTTTTTTTTTTTTTAATGTTTATCCGATATAATATTAGCTAAAAAGTTACAATAATTTTAGAGGTAAGCTTACATTTGTTCTTTATTTCGAAGTTTTTCTTCAACTCGAATTGTTTGATATTGCCTTAGTAGTTCAAGTTGTGGAGGTTTACGTATTATATATTTTATGTAAAATATGAAAAAGAATTGCAGTGAGGAAATATTGAGGAAAAGAGGAGATAATGATATTGACAGAATTTTGGTTGGGAGGAATAAACGGGAGCAACAAGCTGATGCTTGCAAAAGCGTTCTCACGACGCGTAAGATTCCTTTTGCCTCATATCAGATTTCTAAACAGACCTATTCTGTCGTCGTACTGTTCCGTACCTCGTTTACCTATTCATTATTCTATATTTTTTTTCCAACGTAGCTGCTTTCTGATTATTGAATAATCATGTAATAATAATGTACCGTTATTCTTTTTTACTTTCTCTGGCCTATATGAATATATAGGAAGGAAAGTATTGTTTTCATGTCGATTTTAAGAAATCGAGTTTTCACCGGATCTATACGTTTTCAGACCCCCTGAACCCAAAAAACATGTTTTTAGCGATTGGTCTGTCTGTGTGTGTGTGTAAAAATATCTCAAGAACGGAACATCGTACGTACTTGAAACTTGAAACTTAAGTTGCATACTCTTATCGGACCCGACACGAAAATTTTCATCAAAATCGATTAACCGGAAGTAGTAGTTTATTCGTATAATTATTCAATTTTTTATTCTCTACAAGATAGGGTAGGCGCCATGTTTGCTGAAATTCTTGGTGAAGGTGTTTTTACGTAAAAAATGTGTTTTTTTAAGATTACGGCTTTAATATGTATTATAGTGCAAAAATTTATATAATAAAAAATGTAGAAAATTTAAAATTCTACAACTTTTATTTTAAACATATTTTTGTATAACGCTTAGTTTAGCGGTAATTAGCGATTTTCTGTTTTTTCTCACGAAAACGTGTGAAAAATCGATTTTTCACAGATTTCGGCCTTAGTATTCATTTAATGACAAAAGTGTATATAATCAAAAATTTATAGAAAATTAAAAGATCTACAACTTTTATTTAGAGCATTTTTCTCTAAAGAAAGTAGTTTAGTGTGAAGAGTGATTTTCCGTATTTTTAAGCCAAACTGAGGTTGATTTTCATTTTACGTCTTTCATATATGATTAAAATTAGGTTATGTTTATTGAGGTTAGTTTTTTGTTTATTTCTAATGTTTTATTACTATTGTTAGGTTTATTGTTAATTATTTTCATTGGCAAGAGAAAGTCGTGTGAGTGTTTCACACCAGATTTTTTTTTTTTTTAATAAATATTAATTATTTATTAAAGTTTTGATTAATACGGTTTTCTATTATAGGATAATAAAAGATAAAGTTATAAGGTTCTATGTAAAAAATCAATATTTCGTATGTTCTCTTTTTTAAAATTACTTTTCTTCTTTTTACTCTCTCTTGCCCTGTATGAACTCCGAGGAACTTACAACTTGAGAAGAATAAACGAGTCCAAGACAAACCAAGATTAGACATTATAACGGGTGAGGCAGTGAATCGGGCGATTATGAAAACACCGTGAGGAAGTTAAAAAATGTAGTTTAATTAATTTAGAGTCTATACCAAGTAATACTTACGTATTTACAATTTTTTATAAATTACTTGAAAATCATATCATAAAGATGACCTCCATTTTGTCGCACACTTTCCACATTCATCACATTTCGTAATGTAGCTGTAGGAATTCGTGCCACTTCTTCACGTATCCGTTCTTTAAGTTCCCGGACATTTCGAGGCGGTGGAGATTGGAAAACGTGATTTTAAGTGTCCCCATAGAAAGTAATCACATGCAGAAAGATCTGGTGATCTGGCTGGCCATGAAATGTCTTCGTTCTTAGAAATGACGCGATTGGGAAACAAGTGTCGCAAAACATTAATTGAAGCCCTGGATGTGTGGCAGGTAGCACCGTCTTGTTGAAAAAACATGTTTTGGTAACCCGGATTACGAACTTATTCCGGTTGAAGACAGTTCTCCAACATTTGAACATAGCGCTGTGTATTCACTGTAACTGCACGTTCATTGTCATCCTCAAAAAAATATGGTCCTACGATAGTCTGTGTTGATATTGCACACCAAACTGTCACTTTAATACTGTGAAGCGGCTTTTCGTGTATATTTTGTGGATTTTCGCGTGACCAATATCTAAAATTCTGCTTATTATATATATTGCTGCTTATATATATATATAATATATAAATTATATAAAATTCTAAAATAAATTATATAAATTCTGCTTATATATATTGACGAAGCCCGAAAGATGGAAGTAAGCTTCATCACTCATCCAAAGATTGTTGAGAAGATCTGCGTTGTCATTCATCATGTCCAATAATCGATTACAAAAAGCAAGTCGGGATGCGTGATCAACATTATTCAAAGCGTGCACTAACTGAATTTTAAACGGATGGAACTGTAGATCTTTGTGTAAAATCCTCCTCACACTGCGATTAGGAATGGCGAGTGATATTGCAAGCCGTCGAGCTGAACGCGTAGGACTTCTTAACACAGCCGCCTGCACCTTGTCAACGTTTTCTGGTGTATGGACACTTTTACGCTTCCAGTTCGTGTCTTCAGTGTTGAGCCTGTTTCTTCGAAGTTTTTAACCCATATTTTTATTGCATGGGCTGAAGGTATCGGATCATTACGCGAAATATTGAAATAATTACAACATGCACGCTGCGCGAACACGTAACTATCATTATTTTTATAATACGCTTTAACAGCGTATGCTCGTTGTGCACCGCTCCACGACTCCATTGGAACTAAGTGGTAAAATAGACCCTTCAAGATGGCGGTAGTCTCATTCTCCTAGCCTCACTACAGGAGACTGTATGCAGTGTTGGCAAATTGCCCAATTCACTGCCTCACCCGTTAATACTGTGATAAAATCTGTGTGTCGGTACCCGAGTGAGTGCCTTAACAGCTAGATCCTGTGGTGAATGAAATGAACGTGTCATTTGCAGGGTGCAAAGTAGATGCTTTTCAGAGGGCCTACCATGCTGATAACCAAACTTTTCTTCTCAGTGAGGAAAGTAACGATTAACCACTGCATTCCTCCTTTTACTTAGTAAAACCTCTAGAGGTTCAAACCAGCCTTTCAGCTGATCACCTAAACGACAACAAGAGTACTGGTAATTCCTCAGATGAAATACTGCTACGAATTCGAAATAAGAAAAGAAAATTTAATCCGAAGTTTTGGAAAACATTATTTTTAATATTGAAAAGACGACATGAATAAAGAAAAATGATTAGATAAAAAAAGAGGAAATTGAATGAGAAAAGAGCCGTTAAGAAAGTAGAATAAAATACTAAAGTAAGTAGAATAAAGTAATAGAATAAAGTAAGTAAAGTAGTAAAGAAAGTAGAATGGGAACGAGGAGACGGAGACGGAGACGTGGGGGAAAGGAAACATGGGATGGATCATTAAACGCAGAAATGAAATTACGGCATTAAAGATTGAGCCAACCCGAATCGGATGAAACATTCAACCAAAAATACTCGTAAATCGATCCCTTTACATAAAAGAAAATTTTCTTCACCATTTCTACTTAGCCTACTTAATTTTCAAACGAATATAACGTAAACAAAAATGTTAGTATGGTCAAAATAAACCGAATGAAAGAAAATCTGGTATGAAATATTTACACGACTTTTTTTTGGCAATTTGAATTATTAAAAAATATATTTAATCATGAGCAAAAGACGTTAAATAAAAATCAACCTCTCGTTGTACTTTAAAATAAGAGAAACCATTAATTTTGACACTACACTAAGCACTGTAGAAAAAGTGTTTTAATAAAATTTGTAGGTTTTTAACTTTCTACAACTTTCATTACATAGAACTATAGTTTTTCCCTGAAATTCATAATAACGCCGTTTCTTACCGATTTCAATGGGCGAAATATGGAAAATCACTAAATGACGCTTAAGTTATCTGTGTAGAAAAAACCGTTTAATATAAAAGTTGTGGGTTTTCTAATTTTTTTTTTAATTTGAGTAATGTTTCTGATTTTTTTTCATTGATACGGAAAAGTCGTTTTTTTCACACTAGATCAACAGCTTGGTCATTAGCGACTACGGTGGGTTAGGAAACTGGAACGGTGTGTTTTAGCATATAACTGTTTTCAACCCTAGCCGGGAATCGAACCCGGGACCTCCAATTAATAGGCTAGCGTGCTAACCACTACGGCACGGTGGCGGCCCACACCAGATTTTTATTTTTTATTTTTCTTCTCATAATTTTTTTCTTTGCCCCATTCTGCTATTACATTTTACTTTGAAGACTAAAATTTTACGGACACGTATGGAGTCTGTCTACTCTAAGAGTACTCCGGCGTAGGCAACCAGCAATACAAGTGCGCATGCGTATTAATTAAAAATACGCACAGCATGATCAAAAACAAAATTCCATACAACACTAATTCGCTCTAAGCTTATTGTAATAAAAACAGGTTCAATTCATTTGTTAGAAATGTTCATAAATCTAACTTTAGTTTACCATTAACAACTAAAACTTTTATTGTTACTCTTTCATTGTTATTTTTCGTTACATTATTTACTATTATTACATAGTTATTTATGATTAGTAGGTTTTTATTATAGATTCAGTTTTTCTTTTGGTCACAAGTAATACAAGATTAATGTGCTTGAATTATAACAGGAGAGTAAACAATTCCAGTGATTCGTTGCTTATCATTTCAGATTGTTTACTTCATATCATTAAAATTAATGTCTGTGACTAGTTTAATACAATTGTTTGCACTTGCCCGTGTTTAACTCATTTTTAGTTCAATGAGTTATCTTTTGGAATTGTATCGGTTCGTTTCAATTTTCTTCGTAGACTGAAGTTGAAAAGTTTTGTAAGCTGTGTTTTGTTAACATGCGCGATAGTGAATGTGTTGAGTTTTTGAAACATAAAAGCAGTAAACATTAAAAAGTAGAAAAAATTGTTTTGTTAAATGTAATTGTTAAAATAATTAATTAAGAAATCTTTATGAAGCTACAATAATTACAAGCAATCTGAACGGCATAATTGAAAACGCTTAAAGGATAATGTTTATTTTAGTTGGATGTAGATATTTCTATGATGGAACGTAGTGCAAGATAATTTTGTCAGGCGGAGAGGTAGATACGCGCTAACTAATGTAAAACTTTCGTTTACAACCTATAGGTGCTTGCCTCGCGCGGAGTACTCTTACAGTAGATCGACTAAAGAATGTATGGCAACCGGTTGACAAAACAGAGTTTTAAAGCACTAAACAATTGATCTAAGGAGTCTGATAAATGTTTCAAAGAAGTCAGAAAGGATATTGAAGCAACCGGAATAAACTGAGAAAATTAATAAATCGAACAAAATTTAGATACCTACGGGTTTTAAGGGCTTTCTTGATGTGCAAAAATAGAACACCGGGTGGACAGAAGAAAGGTGAAAAACCTGCTTTAAGCGAATGCTGAGAATTTGGGCTGCAAAATGAGCTTCCAGAAACATCTAAAATCATCTGACGTGGTCTAACATTGGGTATACGAGGGTGGGGTGAAAAGTTTCCGGCCTGACCTAGAGGATCTACTTTTTACTCCAGCAGGTCTACTTTTTGGCCTGTATCTTATAGTATTATTCGAATCTCCTATATATCTATAATCTCGTACAGGCCATTTGTTCTAGCTAGAAGCTTTCCCTCCAACGCTCTGTGCCGCTGAGCTGTTTTGTTTAGTGGTGGGGGAAGCACCTCGTAGTTGTAGCAGTAGATACAGGTAGAAAGAGAGGGATGATCATTAAGTGAGAAGGAGACAACACTTGCCCCGTTGAAACTTTCCCTACTCTACCTACTCGCCCTCCCCTTACAAGCTTCTTCCAAAAACAAATGTACTACATATCTCACTAACTTGTCTATAAATTTTCAGGTCGATTGCTCTATTAGTGTACATTTAAGAGCCGATTGATAAAGATGCTTCGATTGCTGTCGTGAAAATAGAAAAATCGGAAAAGCGAGCGGTCATCAAATACTTCTAATCAAATTCAAAAGGAAGAGCTGCGATTCCACAGTAAAAGACTTTTCTCCATCATATTCAACGGTTAAACAGTGGATTTCTGAATTTAAGAAAGGTCGCACGAGTACTTCTGACGGCTCACGTTCACGACGCCCTGTTGAGGTCACAACTCCCGAAATGATTGAAATGTATCATAAAATAGTAATGGAGGACCGCAGATTAGAATTGAGTGAGATAGCTGAGGCAACTAGTATATCAACTGAACGTGTACGAAATATTTTACATGAACATTTGGAGTACAAGGAAGGTCTGTGCCAGGTGGGTGCCGCGTTTGCTAACGGTCGATCAAAAATGCACCCGGAAAACTGTTTCAATAAAAAATTTGGCGCTGTACAAGTGAAACCCCACCGAATTTTTGCGTCGATTTATAACTGTGGGTAAAACGTGAATTCACCACTACACTCCTGAAAGTAAACAAAAATCGAAAAAATGGATTGGACCAGGTGTGGGAGCAACGAGCATCGATGCTGTAAATGAGTGTTTTAAGGGACTTGACATATCGGACTATAAAAATGGTATAACTAAATTAGAGCGCCGATATGAAAAATGTATTAATATTGATGGAGATTATGTTAAAAAGTAAAGCGAAAAAACCGAAAAAACTTGTTTTTCTTTATCAGGCCGGAAACTTTTCACCCCACCCTCGTACGTATGTACAGAATTACCCAACGCACTAATTACTTGAGTTTCAAAAGTTATAAAAAACGTTAAGATTTTGCAAAAACTGATAAGATTTTTATGATAGCAATACTTTTCTATAAAATAATTGGAAAAAGTATAAAGGAAATAGTTAACCTAATTTTCTTTCGGATAAATTACACGCATCTAATCTGTAGAGAACACCAATAAAAAGTTTATTTTTATTTTTCTTGATGGAAAAATCTAAAAGAAAAAATCTTTCCAAATACCATAGGATAAGATAAGAGGCAGTAACAAATTTTCCCTTCGTCTTTACATCCAACCTTTTGCTACTACCACTGGTCATAAAAAACGTCATAAAATTTTCAAGTACGTAATTAACCGACTGATACAATAATTACGTCCATAAACTAAAAAATCCCTTCCCCACATCACCTTACCTACAATCATAACTTATCTAATAAATATAAAACGTGGATGGGTGGATTCCATCCGTTCTAAGTGAAAAACACTTTTTAATCATTAAGCCTATGCTTCTTATGAACCTTATGGCTGTTCTACCGGGTGTTTCAAAAATGACGCTCCTGCAACATTAAGGGGAGAATGTACTTTGTATCCCGCCAATGTTAAATTTGCTATTTTTAGGTAGGCTACATTTTTCATAGGATTGGTAAAAGATAAGGAAATGAAACTTTACACACTATATCTGTCGGGTTTCTTCTCGAGCTACTGACATTTTTTTCAATTTAATCTGTGGACCATACCATTTTTTTTTTAAATTACGAATAACATAAAATTTTTACAAATTGTTTTCCACGTGTTTTGCGTATAACTAATTTTTGGAGCTTCTGAGGAAGTCATAAAAAGGTCGGTATATGTGGCTATACAAGATAATTAACTGGTAAAAATTTCAGCCTTATAGGTTTATTGGTTTCTGAGAAAAATGTACTTTAGTGTTAAAAATCTAAATTTACGGGAAAAAATAAGAAACAAGAAGGCACAAATCAAAAACAATATGTACACAAACATGTAAATTTCCTATCAACAGTTGTTTAGAAAGCTGAACCAACAGCTTTGAGTATTAAAAACCGTGATGCAGTTAGTTTAAAAACTAAAATTTTCTTTGCACTAAAACAAGCAGTATAAAATTATGAAATCATATTCGTTCTTGGTAACTTGATAATTTTTATGTGTAAACCTGACAAAAACTTAATTTTTTCATAAAAAATATATTTTTTGACGTAATTTAATGTTTTTTGTGGTAGATAGCTTTGCCTAAACTATTGAAAAAACATAAAATGCTAAAAATCGAAATTTCGAGTTAAAACCATCGTGCGATCTCCCCTTAATGTGGTTAATACATGGTTTTATGGGTTCAGCGGGCCTGAAAATGTGAAAATTCGATTTTGAAAAATTGACATGAAAACAATACTTTTCTACCCTATATATTCATGTAGTGCAAGAGAAGTAAAAGTGATGACAGAGTTATGAGTTGAATAAACAAAATCGTCAGCTTACAAGTAAAAGTGACCAAGTCGCTTATACATGATTGTTCAGGAGAGCAAAAACAAAGTTTGTGTATTACACTAAATTTTTGCTTTCATAATATAAATTTTCAAAAAATTATTATATACTTAATCAATTCGTCTTCTATTGATTACAGTATAAAACCGACTTAAAAATTAATAGGATAATGCAAATTTTACAAAGATTTGTAGATACTTAAGTGAAATTTGGACATGGTCATTTTTTCCTGATAAACATGTTTCATGTTTAGGATTTGGTCATTATTGGACTAAGCTCAAACAACACTAAAAAAATTATTTAAAAACATAATATATATACTGTACCAACTTTTTAATCTGACTTAATGCAAGTAGAACACACTGGCAATATTGTGTGGGGTCGGTTTTACCCGATAATCTTGGTTCATAAAATGGTTATTCACCTACCTGTAAAAGTGACTAAATGTCACAT
Source organism: Catonia carolina (assembly GCA_035578175.1). Lineage (NCBI taxonomy): Eukaryota > Metazoa > Arthropoda > Insecta > Hemiptera > Achilidae > Catonia > Catonia carolina. The sequence continues at coordinate 12,286,570 of JAQMRL010000004.1, forward strand.
TAGAAATAAACAAAAATTAAACTCAAAAACATCACATAATTTATATCATGAGTGAAAGACGCAAAATGAAAATCGACCTCAGTTTGGCTTCAAAATACGGAAAATCACTCGTTCACGCTAAACTAAACTCTGTAGAGAAAAATTCTCTGAACAAAAGTTGTAGATCTTTTAATTTTCTATAAATTTGATTATACACTTTTGTCGTAAAACGCATACTAAGGCCGAAATCTTAAAAATAGATTTTTCACACGTTTTTATGAGAAAAAAAACATAAAATTGCTTATTACTGCTAAACTAAGCGTTATACAAAAAATATGTTTGAAATAAAAGTTGTAGGATTTTAAATTTTCTATAACTTTTATTAGATAAATTTTTGCGCTGAAATGCATACTAAAGCCCCAATCTTAAAAAACCAATTTTTTAACGTGAAAACAGCCTCTCCAAGAATTTCAGCAGACATGACGCTTACCCTATCTTGTAGAGCATAAAAAAATTTGTAAACCAGGCGATTTAAAAAAAAAATCGTTGGAGCCATTTTTGATAAAACCACAAAAAAGTGAAAAATTACACGAATAAACCGGTTGACCGATTTTGATGAAAATGTTTCTGTCGGATCCGGTAGTGGTAAGTAACTTGAGTTTCAAGTTCGTACGATGTTCCGATCTTGAGATATTCAGTTAACACACACACACACAGACTAATCGCTCAAAACATGTTTTATGGGTTCAGGGGGTCTGAAAACGTGTAGATCTGGTGAAAACTCGATTTCGAAAAATCTACATGAAAACAATACTTTCCTTCTTATATATTCATATAGGCAAGAGAAAGTAAAAATAAAAAGTCGATTTCACTCACCTTAGACGTGTTAAGACTTACCACCTGGTACCAGTGGCTTATCGATGAGTATTGAACTGCCGAAGATCTTGAAAAGGTGGACTGTATTTAGCGCGGTCGGTTTCCTGGAGTGTCTCCAGCGCGTAAATTAAGTTAATCAGTGTAACGATTTTAGTTATTGCGATTTTTAAGTATAGCCTTTGCAATCGCGTATATGACCGGATAGAAGAGTGTTAAAAACAAGATAGCGTCTGCCGACCGCATTGGCGTAGTTGGTAACGTGCTCGCCTCGTATCATGCAGTCGTGGGTTCGAATCCCACTCAGGCACGGCATATTTTCATGCGTTACAAAAAATCATTTCTTCCTCCATTGTAAACAGTTACACCCGAACGTCGTCGCCAATGACCGTTGCAGTTGATGCGACGTTAAATAAAAAAATAAAAATAAAAATGGATATCGTCCATTATCCGTTTCAAAACTATAAACTCGAGTTTGAAAGCAAGTTGTCGGAAAACGGCATATCGGATATTAATGTACTTTACATCAAAATTTAGCTTGTTTGAATTCACGTTGATCAGACGAAAGGCCAAATTTTTTGAAATGGTTTAAGGTGTTTTATTGCGGTTTGAACAAAAAAGTGCCCGTTTTTTAGCCTAATTTCCCGAAGCCCTACTTTGAAGTCGTGTAAAGTCATAACGGGTGGTCCGATTCTCGCCATAATTCATGAGAATGTATAACAGTTCTATCTAAAAGGCTATGCAAAATCCCAAATTCACAACTCTATTTTTAAGAAGCTGTTGTTAATTTTCCAAAGTAACGTTTTCTTTGAAACCCGAAATCCGAACAACTTGCAATTATATCATAATTTTCATCAGTTTATCTGTACTCAAACTGTAAAAATTATAATAGTTAGCGGGTGACCATACGAGTTCAGTTTAAAACTCGTTAGTAAGTGCGCAGGTAGAATGAGTTTCATTGGTCGAGACTGATAAAGAAGAAATCGGATTTAGACAAATAAACTGATAAATTGATTTATAACATAAAAATGATATAGTCCGAAACAGTATTTTCGTTTGGCAATTAGCGGAAAAACTAAGACATCTGATAATAGGCAAACTAATATTACTAAATTGGCCGCCTCCGTAGCGTAGTGGTTAGTGCATTGACCTGCCGCGCGGATGTCCCGAGTTCGATTCCCGGCCATGGTCTGAAAATTTTCACTTGTCAAATTCCGCAGTTAATATTACATAATCCACCGTAGTCGCTAATGACCAAACAGTTCATCTGATTTTAAATAAATTATTAAAAAAAAAAATAAAAATACTAAATTGGCGCCGCGCTCAAGAACAAAATCCAAATTTATTACGTCAAAGATCTGCAATACATCTTCCGATTAAAATGAGCAAACAAACAAACAAACGACATGAAATGAAACGACCGTTGGGTGATTTTAAACCGAAATTTATTATTTTACTTTTCAAACAAATGTAATTTTGTTAAGTTGGCCGACCGTGGAGAAAAAGTTGAAATGATCTCGAATACTTAACTTGACTTAAAAGTAGTTAACATCCGCCTCTCCGTGCAGTTCACTACTAAAATAAGCAAATAAACTTAAGTCGACAACAACTTCATAAATAACAGATATTGGACGAGAGAAACAGTGCTAAGAAATTATGATTTACTTACTGGTAAAAAATATAGTTTATTGGGTTTGGAAATCTGCATGGAATTTCATTAATATGCATTTTAAGGCAAACGTGTATATTAATCAAAGTTGATGAACATTTTTTTTATTGTTTTCTTTGTTTATTTAACGTTGCTTTAACTACAGTGGTCATTAGAGACGCGTTGGGTTGTAACTGTGAACGATGAATTGATATTTTTTGTAACGTATGAAAATATGCCGTACTGAGTGGGATTCGAATTCAAGACCGCATGATGAGAGGCGAGAACGTTACCAACTACGCCAACGTGGCCGGCTGTAGAACATTTAAAACATTACACTTACCGTCATTTATTGATTTTTCTGGTTTTTTCCATCAAAATCGGTCGTGAAAAGTATGATTTTTTAAGATTTCGGCCTTAGAATTTTATGAAAAAAGTGTGTATATATAATATTAAAGTTATGAAATTATAATGCTACAATTTCTTTAACAAACTGAAGTTGATTTTCATTTTGCATCATTCATTAATGATTAAAATTAGGTTATAATGTTTTCTTTTTTTGTTAATTAAAGTCGCATCAATAGCTTGGTTTTATTATTAGCGACTACGGTGGGTTAACAAACTGTAAAGATGGCTTATGGCACGTAATAATTTCCAGACTCTTGCCGGGAACTGAACCCGGTACCTCCGCTTAGTAGGCTAGCGCGCTAACCATTACGCCGCTAAGGCGGTCATTTTTCATTTTACATTGTTTACTAATGATTAAACATAGTATTAATAGTAATTATACATTGGCAAGAGAAAGTTGTACGAGTATTTCACATTAGATTTTTTTTGTGAAAAATAAAATCATGTTTTATATAAAATAACACTGTCGTTTATTAGCTTTAATATTTCTGTTTAAATTACTTAGTCAAGTAATATTTTTTTTGAAAATGTCATTAAAATGCTTAAGATTTCTAGCACTTGTTGCCATGCAAGCCAGATTTTTTAAATCTACATTTTTAATGCAATATACCGTGCGTGCTTCCCAACAAATCTGATGTATAGGGAAATAAAATTGGACAATGTACTGTCAACATTAATCTTACTACAAGGGTGTAATCTTACTTTTATTACTGGAGTCATTAGGAAACACAATAAAAATGAGTCTACAAACTATTTTAATAGCTAATGTTATTTATAAATGAAAGCAAAAATGTTATTGAATTTCAATACAGGGTGATTGACGAAGATATGAAGAAACTTTAGGAGCTCATTATACATGTAAAAATAATGAAAAAAGTGTATATAAACATGGGTCCGGATATGCTTCGTTTCCGAGTTACGGCTAGCGAAAGTTTCGCCCGGATTTCAGCTCACCAGGTGAAATGAAGTCTTCCTGGAATTCTGGTAAGGTAGATTAAGGGACAAATTCAATCATTTCTTATGGTTTTTGATCTTATAAATTGAATAAAACAGGTCCCAGAACTGTAAGTTAAATAGTTTTTAAGAAAACCAGTGTCAAATGCAAAAAATGGAGTGGAAAACAAATTTTTTCATCTTTGGGCACGAATAACTTTGTTATTTCACCAAGAAACATTTAAAATTTTTGAATAAAACATGTAGAAAATTTTATTCTGAACAAATCGGTGTAAATAAAGTACACAGAAAGCAAATACGTAGATGTTTGATTAAATGAATTTTTATTCATAACAGTACAAAGTAAAATTAACCGGAAAAACAAAGATTAAAAAAATGTGTTTTTTTCACTCCATTTTTTGCATTTGAGACTGGTTTTCTCAAACACTGGTTAACTTACAGTTCTGGGACCTGTTTTATTCAATTTATCAGGTCAAAAACCATAAGAAATGATCGAATTCGCCCCTTAATTTACCTTACCAGAATTTCAGGAAGACCTCATTTTACCTAGTGAGCTGAAATCGGGCGAAATCTTTCGCTAGCCGTAACTCGGTAACGAAGCATTTCCGGACCCATGTTTATATAAACTTTTTTCATTATTTTTACATGTACAATGGGCTCCCAAAGTTTCTGCATATCTTCGTGAATCACCCTGTATAGCGCGGTACTTACGTAAGAAAAATATTCGTGCGCATTGATGTCTGAACGTTAGACGAGCGCGTAAAGGCGTCATTTTATTTTTATTTTTGATATACCGTACGAGAAGACGTGAGGTTGAGTCCTACTATTAAAACTTTTTTTTTGTTAATTGATAATTGATTTTTATTAATTAAATAACGAAAAACATGTGAAATTATAATTGTAATTCTTAATTCAACAGAATTTAACTGCCGGCCGCGTTTGCATAGTTGGTAACGTGCTCGCCTCTCATCATGCGGTCTTGGATTCAAATCCCACTTAGACATGGCATTTTCAAACGTTACAAAAAATATATATTTTCATCATTCACAGTTACAACCGAACGTCGTCGTTAATGACCACAGTAGTTGATGCGACGTAAAGAAAACAAAGAAAAAATAAGAATATAACTAACTAGTAAAGTTTTTTAAAATTTATTTTAATTAATGAATTATTAAGTTAAGTATTACAAAGTAAAGTTAAAAAATAATTTAACAACAATGTTAGTAAAAAATAATAAAAATTTTTAAATAGTGTGTGGGATTCGAACTCACGGCATCTCGCACTGTAATATCAAAAATGAAAATGAACTGACCACTTTATACGCTCGGCTAATGTTTAGACAACAATGGAAGCGTATTTTTTTCTTACGTAAGTACCGCGTTATATCAAATTTTTTTTTTTAAATGCCTAATGTGTGTACTTTGCAATCTGTTCAATTCAGAACAATAAGCAACCCCATGACCCAATGAGATGAGGATGATGTGTATGACGTGTAAATGAGGTGTAGTCTTGTACAGACTCAGGTCGACCATTTCTAAGAGAGTATGGTTAATTGAACCCCAACATCAAAGTACACCGGTAACCACCGTCTAGCATTCGAATCCGTATAAAAGTAACTACCTTTACTAGGATTTGAACCAGGAATCTTCGTTTCCGAAAATCAGCTGTTAAACAGCTGATTTTGTCGACGACTTTACCTCTAGACCAACCCGGTGGGTATATCAAAAAATTGAATAACATTTTGATGTTTATTTATTAATCCTAGTAAAGGTAGTTACTTTTATACGGATTTGAATACTAGACAGTGGTTACCGGTGTACTTTGATGGTTGGGGTTTAATTAACCATACTCTCTCAGGAATGGTCGGCCTGAGTTTGTACAAGACTACACCTCATTTATACGTCTATACATATCTATGTCTATATGTTTATATGTCTATACATATCATCCTCATCTCATTGGGTCATGGGGTTGCTTATTGTTCTGAATTGAACAGATTGCAACGTACACACAGGAATTAAAAAAAAAAAAAGTTTATTAATAAATTATTAAATTATTATCTTTTGTAGACTCATTTTTATTTTGTTTCGTAACGAATGGAGTAATAAAATTAAGATTACATCTTTGTAATAAGATTCATGTTGACAGTACATTGTTCAATATTAATTTCCCTATAGGTCAGATTTGTTGGGAAGCAAGGTATAGAAAATTATTTGTATTAAAGTTATGATGAAGCAGAGAGGATACGAATGATACTAGCAAAGAATAAATATAAATAATTGACAATGATGGTACAGAAAGGTATTTGAATCAATACGAGTAGATAAATTAAAGTAAATTGCAAAATTTAAATTAAATAGAAGTGTTTAATTTGACACTGAGACTAAGTGTTCAAACACTTAGGTATCTTATTTCTAACACCGTACTGGACTTAATTAAGAATATATTGGTAATCAGAAGTTGAAAGCTTCTTCCTATTCCCATCATTCTCCTTATAATCCAATTATAACTACACTGCACGAAGTTCTACTTCTTTTTTCATTATATAACTGACGTATCATCCAGTTCTATTTATTTGTCACCGAGAATTATTTTAACATTTATCAAATAAGTAAATAAGCATCTTATTTACATTTCTCTTACCTTAGCAACGGTTTTCTATTATTTCTTTCTTTACCTTATTTTGCCCCGTATAAAAGATAAGTATGCCCAAAACGGGCAGGTGGAGTGTTATTTTAATTGCACTCTATCTGTTTGGTCCAGGGCTAAAAAAAATAGTTCTGTTTCTTATCACATAGTCAGCCACTTATATGACTGAACTATTTAAGAACAGAAGAGGTAGAGGTGTAAAAGACACTAGTAAGAGTTATCTCCTCTGAGAGTAATGAATTTCACTATGCAGCCAAACCCTGTGATGAATGAAGTGAAGGTGTCACTTGCAGGGTGGAAAGTGAGTGCTTTTCGGAGGGCCTGGCATGCTGATAAGCATACTCTTTCAACTCAGTGAGGAAGGCAATGGTAAACCACCTTACTCCTCGTTTTTACTTAGTAAAACCTCTAGAGGTTCAAACCAGCCTTTCGGCTGTTGACCTAAACAATAACAACAAAAGATAAGTAACAAACAGGTGAAAAATTAAATTATTTGCACTCGATCTGCTAGTTCCAGACTGCAAAAATAGTTAGCCGGCCGCATTGGCGTAGTTGGTTACGTGTTCACCTCTCATCATTCGGTCTTGGGTTCGAATTCCACTCAGGTTCGGCATATTTTCATACGTTACAAAAAAAATAATTTCATCCTGCACAGTTACGACCCAACGTCGTCACTAATGACCACTGTAGTTGATGCCGTCGTTAAATAAACAAAGAAAGAAAAGAAAAAAATCTGGTGTGAAACACTCACACAACTTTCTCTTGCCTATGCAAATAATAAACAATAATCCTAACATTATTAACAAAAAACTAACCTCAATATAAATAACCTCATTTTAATCATGAGTGAAAAACGCAAAATGAAAATCTACCTCAGTTTGGCTTAAAAATAGGGAAAATCACTTTTTCACGCTAAACTAGGCTCCGTGGAGAAAAATGCTATCAATAAAAGTTGTAGATATTTTAATTTTCTATAAATTTAATTATAAACACTTTTGTCATAAAATGCATACTAAGGCTGAAATCTTAAAAAAATCAATTTTTCACACATTTTCGTGAGAAAAAAACAGAAAATTGCAAATTACCGCTAAACTAAGCGTTATACAAAAAAATGTTTGAAATAAAAGTTGTAGGATTTTAAATTCTCTACAACTTTTGTTATATACGTTTTTGCGCTAAAATGCATATTAAAGCCGTAATCTTAGAAAAACAACGTTTTTACGAGAAAACACCCTCTCCAAGAATTTCAGCAAACATGGCGCCTACCCTATCTTGTAGAGAATAAAAAATTGAGTAAACCAGGCGATTTTTAAAAAAATCGTAGGACCAGTTTTTGAGAAAATCGCAAAAAAGTGAAAAATTATACGAATAAACTACTACTTCTGGTTGACCGACTTTGATGAAAATGTTCGTGTCGGGTCCGGTAGTGGTATGTAACTTAAGTTTCAAGTTTCAAGTTCGTACGATGTTCCGTTCTGGAGATATTCTGTTCACACACACACACAGACCAATCGCTAAAAACATATTTTTTGGGTTCAGGGGGTCTGAAAACGTATAGATCCGGTGAAAACTCGATTTCGAAAAATCGACGTGAAAACATTACTTTCCTTCCTATATATTCATATAGGCAAGAGAAAGTAAAAAGTAGTTGTGTTTCTTATCACATGGTCACCCAATTATATGACTGAAGCATTTAACAAAAGAAAAGGTACAGGTATAAAAGATATTAATTACAGTTATCTCCTCTTAGAGTAATGAAATTCATTGCACAACCGAACCCTGTGGTGAATAAAGTGAAGGTGTCTTTGCAGGGTGGAAAGTAGATGCTTTTCAGGAGGCCTGGCATGCTGATGAGTATTCTTTTCCACGCAGTGAGAAAAGCAATTGTAAACCACCTCATTCCACGTTTTACTTAGTAAAACATCTACTGTCGATTTCTGTATTGTAGATACTCGAGTGTTTGGAGCCTTTTTTCTTCAAAACCGCTTGTTCAATTTTAATGTACTATACACCAAAATTTAGCTGATTTCAATCTGCGTTGTTACATGTTAGTTTCATATTTTGATAATTAAGCTTCTTCCATCCCCCTCAGCATCTACCATTATTTAAATATTTAAAAAACTCTACCGAATAACTGGTCAATCGTTGTTCCTTAATATTAATGAATTTGTATTAATTCTTTTTTTACTGAATACAATGGTTTTTTGAAATTGTCGAATTAATGAGCGGTTACTGAGTTAACAGGGGTTCAGATTTTTACTAATAACTCAAAATTTAAATATGCTAAAAATCTGAAATTTCGTACATACAATATCAACATACAGGTTTATACTCCGGCGAAATCTCAAATAAATCGGTCGAGCGGTGTTTGAGTTATAAGCCTCTAAAGCCATCCAGTGTGTTGCAGCAACAACAAAAAAACCGGCTCTTTATTTCTTCTTATCCTGATATCGGAATAATAATAAACACTAAAAATGTGAAACTGACATGTAACGACGCAGATTGAAATTAGCTAAATTTTGTTGTATAGAATGTTAATATTGATCAAGCGGTTTTGAAGAAACAAGGCTCCAAACTCGGGTATCTGTAATAAAGAAATCGACAGTAGAGGTTCAAACCAGCGTTTCGGCTGATGACCTGAACAACAATATTTATAAAATATGGATAAGGACTGCCCATAACAGACAGGTGGAGTGTCAAATAATTTACACTCAATCTGTTAGTTGCAGGGCTAAAATAGAGTTCTGTTTGTTATCACATTGTCAGCCAATTAAGTGACTGAATCATTTAAGAACAGAAGAGGTAGAGGTGTAAAAGACACTAATCAGAGTTATCTCCTCTGAAAGTAATGAATTTCATTATACAGCCAGACCCTGTGGTGAATGAAGTGGAGGTGTCATTTGCAGAGTGGAAAATATGTGCTTTTCAGAGGGCCTGGCATGCTGATAAGTATACTTTTCCACTCAGTGAGGAAGGCAATGGTAAACCACCTCACTTCTTGTTTTACTTAGTAAAGCCTCTAGAGGTTCAAACCAGCCTTTCGGCTGATAACCTAAACAAAATGGGTAAGGAAAGTTGTTATATTTTCATGCACATTTTTCGAAATCGAGCGTTTTTACCGGAAGTACATGTTTTCTGGTCTCAAGAACCAAAAAACATGAATTTGTCGTTTGGTCAGTGGGTTTGCATCTCTCACTGTCTCTCTCTTTCTCTCTCTCTCCCTTTTTTCCCTCCCTCCTTCCCTCACCATATCTCTCTCCCTCTGTATGTATGCGCGCGTGCATACGCTTGCGTGTATGTGTGTGTGAACGCACACACATAAAAATTTCTCAAAGATCGGATTATCGTACGTTGTTGAAACTTTATATTTGAACCGTGAGGGGACCAGATATGAACATATTGATCAAAATCGGTCTACCAGAAGTAGTAAGTAGTTTATTTATCCGATTTTTTTATATATTTTTATTCTCTCAAAAACGACTCCGATGATTCTATTTAAAATCTAAATCATTATTATATTATTTTTTGAAGTTTGCATGCGAAACAACTAGTATATCAGCTGAAATTAGTAGGAACTGTGCCCTCGTAATATTTTTTAAGATTACGATTTTAATGTGGTTTTAGGGCAAAAGTGTATGTAACCAAAGTTATAGAAAATGTAAAGAAAATTAAATACTTTCGACTGTTATTTTAACCATTTTTTAACTCCACATTGCTTAGTTCACCGTTGAATAGTGATTTTTCATTTATAATCATGATGTGACATAATTTTATTCATGAATGGATGACCATCCGATCAGAATTAACATTATGTTGTATCTTCACTGTTTACATTGGCACGAAAAAAGAGTTGATAGTTGCACATTAAATATTTTATGTGTATTATTTTGTTGTTGCTGTTTAGGTCAACAGCCGAAAAGCTGGTTTGAACCTCTAGAGGTTTTACTAAGTATAAACGAGAAGTGAGGTGTTTTACTATTGCCTTTCTCACTGAGTTGAAAGAGTATGCTTATCAGCATGCCAGGCCCTCCGAAAAGCACCCACTTTTCACCCTGAAAATGATACCTTCACTTCATTAACCACACGGTCTGGCTGTATAGTAAAATTCATTACTCTCAGAGGAGATGACTAGTGTCTTTTACACCTCTATCTCTTCTATTCTTAAATAGTTCAGTTATATAATTGGCTGATTATGTGGTAAGAAACAGAACTATTTTTTGTAGCCCTGGAACCAAAAGATCAAGAACAATTAATTTAACACTCCAACTGCCTTTTATGGGCAAGTGTATTATTTTATTAAAAAAAATTAAACTTGATTATTAATAAAGTACACTGTAGTATGTGTTTCTTTTTTATTTTGGCAATAACTGAACCATGAATAAGGAATAGTATGGGTTATGGGTTTTTGTGAAACTAAATAAGTTATCCGAATTGATAAAAGTTTGTTTGGAAGAGATGTGAAGATGATGAAGGAGGAGGAGTAGGAGGAGAAGAAGAAGAAGAAGAGGAGTACGACCGACGAACTCACGTTTCACGTTCTCAAGTCGGCCGGTTTGCTTCCATTGAATACCCTCCTGTACGTATATCGAAGTGGATAGGTTTGGGTTTTAAAGCAACTCAAATCCAACCCATACTCCATAAAGATTTAGAATTGTATGAGTGGAGGGGGTGGTTTGAAATAAAGTTGAGTATCAGAGTTGTATGTTCTACGATAAGGTGGGGTGGTTAACTGAATAGCAATTGAGTAGAGTATGGGTAACGGTAAAACGTAGTCCGTTTTCTCAATTCTTAAGACCAGTTCACACGAGCCGATTTTGTTTGACCCGGTATTGTTTTTCGAGTTTTTTTAAACGTTTAGAAAATATTGTATCGCTTTTTACCGGGATTTTCGGGATCTTATCATGATAAATAATCTTCTTTTGGAACTTATAAGTAGTACTGGTTTATTACAATTTAACTAATTAGCCCTAAAGTGATCATAAAAACCATTAAAAAATGTAAACTTTAACTAAATCTACCTAAAACGTTCTGCCCATAACAAGCAAGTGGAGTATTAAATTTTTTGCACTCGATTTGCTAGTTCCAGGGCTACAAAAAATATTTCTCTTGTAAAATGTTCAGCCAATTATACGACTCAAGCATTTAAGAGCAGAAGAGGTAGAGGTGTAAAAGACATTAGTCACAGTTATCTCCTTTGAAAGTAATGAATTTCATTATACAGCCAGACCCTGTGGTGAATGAAGTGAGAATGTCATCTGCAGGGTGAGAAGTAGGTGCTATTTTTTGAAGGGGCTGAAATGCTGATGTACTACATCTCAAACAAAATTTTACGCACGCATTTAAATATACCAACAGTAAAACTTGAAATTTTAAGATTCTGCTCAATATATCATACGAAATTATAAAATCATCCCAACTTTTTTGCAGTGAATCTCCTTGACAAGTTACAAACACCGGGAATGCTACGACGAACACAAATAACAGACTTTTTTTGAATATAAGAAAGCATCTATATATTAATAGCGAGCAGGTTTTTTTTCAACACGATTTTAACCACCTGAACCTTCACCAATTTTCCCCGAAGTGGGCTCAAATGAATCGTCTGATCGAGTAGATTTGCAGAAAACTATTTAAAATCAAATATTTCGATTTATGACCGTAAAATAGGAGGTCTAAAATAGATTGGAGAGGGGCAAGTTCAACGAACTGAAGTACAGGCCTCTCTCTTTCTCTATCTATCCCTCCCACATCTCGCACAGCTATTTCAGTTTGGAGAGGGGGCAAGTTTAGTATTGGTTGATCAGAGTTGTTTTCCAATTTATACTTGAACCAAGTAGAGTAATAATGTTAGAAGCAACTACATCATCAAAACACTATTTTCTTCAGGGAACCACACTGATATCATTTTCTTCTCTATAATATATTAAGGAAATTAATTTCCTATTTTTTCTCTTACTCTGTTTCTCTTTTTATTTTTTAATGGATAGTCGGCCATTAGGGGGAAGACCAAGAGGAAGGAGACGAGGCACGCCTCGAAGTGCTCGAACGGAATCAGTTCGTCAGACACCTTATTATAATGCGCGATGGCAAAATTCAATTAGATAAAACCCGAAATAATTTGGAAATTAGTAACATCGGAAATCTAAGAATAAATCTACGAATGTACGAAAATTTTCTTGATTTAGAAGTCACAACAGGGGCAGCCAAAGGCAGAAGGGTTTTTCTACCGCGGTTAGATCTAACCCCTTCGGTTGGTACTTTGCCATTTACATTTAAGAGAAGACAGTTCCCCATCCGTTTTGCATTTGCGATTACAATAAATATATCCCAAGGCCAAACATTCAACAAAGTTAGCCTTTATCTGCCACAGCCGGTATTTTCACATGGACAATTGCACGTTGCTATGTCACGTGTCAGAACATTTGATAGCCTAAATTTTCAAATAAAGCCACACAACAATAAAACAAAAAATATTGTTTACAGAGAAGTTCTATAAAAACAAATTTACAATTTTGTGCGGGTTTTCCCGCAAAGGTTCACCTAGTTATTATTAACTAACGCAAGTTCAAGAGGAGGTGCATGAATGGGTGAATCCTCTGTTCAAGATACATGAACCAGTTATTACTAATTGATTCATAACACCTATTTATTGTTCAACGGCGAACAAATAGTAGATTTTTCTGTTGTTTAAAAAAAGCATCCTGGACACTCACAAGAAAGTATAGGATATGTCAAGAACTAAGTTAAAGTAGTTGTAAATTCTATTAAAAATACTGTTTAACTGTAAATTGCATTTAACTCATGCAAATAATATAAGTTCCTTAAAATAAAAGGGTAGCTATAAATATTATCAAGTTTCTTTTAAGGTATTAAATTTAATTTGCTTATATATACATTAGTTGATATCAAAAGTAGAATTGCTCAAGCTACGAAAGCCTTTGAAATAAAAAACAGCTTACTAACTACAAACATTGATTTACAGATTGGAAAAAATTTCTTAAAACACTATGTTTGGTGTGTAGCATTATACGGGAGTGAAACATTAGTGATAGGGGCTGTAGAAAGGAAGAGGATAGAAGCTTTTGAAATGTGGTGTTATAGGAAAATGCTAAAGATTAGGTGGGTGGACAAGATAAGTAATTAAGAGGTTCTTAGACGAGTGGATGAAAAAAGAAGTATATATATATATATGGAAGCATCTTACCAGAAGAAGGGATAGGCTAGTGGGGCATATTTTAAGATATCCAGGTATTGGTCTATCAGTAATGGAGGGTAATATTGAGGGAGTGAATTGTAGGGGGAGGCAAAGGTTAGAGTTTATTAAGCAAATCACAAAAGATGTAGGGTGTTACAGGTATGTAGATATGAAACGACTTTTGCAAGAGAAAACAGCTTGGAGAACTGCTTCAAACCAGTCGAGAGACTGATGACAAAAAATACATTAGTTATTAAATTAACAATAGGATTAAGATAGAGATTCAAGAAATTAATATGTATATAGAACACTGTGTAAGTGACATTAGAAAATAAGTGTTAGCACCAGTGGGTGACTGCAAGGTTATATATAGAGAGGGGGGGATAATATCGCTAAAGAAAAACTGTTCGTTAGTTTTAAGTAACTAGTTGCAGTAGATTTAAAATTTAAAAAATGTATTAGTTTTGAAACTATCACCCGCCTATTAATATTACATGTACACAATAATACACAGCATGATGTAACTATCACAGACATGTAGCTTATCTAATTATACTTGCGTATTAATATTAATTTTCGTAGATGATTTTGAAATGTAGCAAATTCTTGTTTTGAAAAAGTATAACCGTAATAGATGGCCATACCCTACCTTGGTGCCGTTACCACAGCATGTTAGTTTTACTCGTGTGAAAGAACCTTATACTGTAAAATCCAGCGGTGGAGAATAGGGTAAGATATCTTTACCCTGATCGTGGACCAGTGCTGTAGTTGCTTACTGCCTTAGTCCATTCAATCGGTGGAAGAGTTTAGCTATATCATCATCCCCTTTGCGTCACTGCGTTACTTGCATTTCTCTTTCTTAGTAACATTCGATTTATCCTATCGTAAAGGCATCTCTTTTCTCATAACCTTATATACAAATTTCCTATTCTATTATTTCCTTGAAAAATTAATTGTGTACGGTTTACAACAGTAGGGTGAGGTTCCTGGTTCGATTCTTGGCCAGGTCTGGCATTTTTTCATCACTCATCTTCAATTTCTCACCGTGTAGCAATCAGCTGTTGTGTTAGTTTACAATAAATTATTTATTTAGAAGAGCTAATTTCTACATTTTATTAGTGCAGGCACATATTTAATTTATATAATTTATATATTTTTTAAATAACATTATTTGGAATCAGTTTTTTAAAAATCTGGTGGGAAACACTCACACGACTTTCTCTTGCCAATGCAAATAATTAACAATAAACCTAACAATAATAATAAATATTTCTAATGTTTTATTAAAATTAGGTTATGTTTATTGAGGTTAGTTTTTTAGATTAAAATTAGGTTATGTTAATTGAGGTTAGTTTTTTGTTTATTTTTAATGTAACAAAAAACTAACCTCAATAAACATAACCTAATTTTAATCATAAATATGAAAGACGCAAAATGAAAATCAACCTCAGTGTGGCTTAAAAATACGGAAAATCACTCTTTCATACTAAACTACTCTCTTTAGAGAAAAATGCTCTAAATAAAAGTTGTAGATCTTTTAATTTTCTATAAATTTTATTATAAACACTTTTGTCATAAAATGAATAGGCCTACTAAGGCCGAAATCTTAAAAAAATCGATTTTTCACATTTTCGTGAGAAAAACAGAAAATTGCTAATTACTGCTAAACTAAGCGTTATACAAAAAAAATTTTTGAAATAAAAGTTGTAGAATTTTAAATTCTCTACATTTTTTATTATATAGCTATATTTTTGCGCTTTAATACATATCAAAGCCGTAATCTTAAAAAAACTGTTTTTTTACGTAAAAACACCCTTACCAAGAATTTCAGCAAACATGGCGCCTACCCTATCTTGTAGAGAATAAAAAATTAAGTAAAGGAGGCGATTTTTAAAAAAATCGTGGGACTAGTTTTTGAGAAAATCGCAAAAAAGTGAAAAACTATACGAATAAACTACTACTTCCGGTTTACCGATTTTGATGAAAATGTTCGTGTCGGGTCCGGTAAGGGTATGTAACTTAAGTTTCAAGTTCGTACCATGTTCCGTTCTTGAGATATTTTGTATACACAGACACACACACACACACACAGACCAATCGCTAAAAACATGTTTTTTGGGTTCAGGGGGTCTGAAAATGTATAGATCCGGTGAAAACTCGATTTCGATAAATCGACATGAAAACAATACTTTCTTTCCTATATATTCATATAGGCAAGAGAAAGTAAAAATTAAACAAATCTTTTGAATTTACAAGTTGAGGTCTCATTGCCATGAATACCTCTCATAATATCAATTATTCATATGTTAAAAGAGAAAACGACTATGTTCAAAGATATTTACATTTTACAATTTGGAATATTTTTCACTATAATTTTATGTACATTTAAACTCTTTCAGACAAGTCCAAAACATGGTAACGTTTCAGGCGCCTAACTTCTACTGCATTGTTTAGAAGATTTATGGCTAATTCGTTTTCGTGACTTTCAAGTCTTGCTTGATATTTTCTGTTAAAACGCCTGTCCTCGTCCATTACATCAGAAACTTTGCAATAATGTTGTATTTCTGCATTATTTAATTTATATAACATTTATTTTTCTGTAAATTTCAATTTAACTAGTAAAAAAAAACCCCACAATATTTAAATTTTTTTAAATTAACCAAAGTATTCAAACAAAAATATTTTCAAAATTTATTTAAGCAATATTTTATTTTATTTTATTTTACATAGACATTATTTGATTCCAAATAATGCCGGCCGCATTGGCGTAGTTGGTAACGTGCTCGCCTCTCATCAGGCGGTCTTGGGTTTAAATCCCATTCAGGCTCGGCATATTTTCATACGTTACAAAAAAATCATTTCATCGTCTGCATTAACAGTAATTACAGAACAGTTAGACGTTAAACAAAAAACAAATTCCAAAATTGTAATTTACAACAATGTAAAATATAAAGTAGGTCTTGAACCAACCATCAAACAGTACAGATGAGTTTTGTTTTATTTCACGTAATAGTATAATGTTAGTATTAAATTAATCAGAAATATACGTAGCGGGATTATGTAAAAAAATATACAGAAACGCTACAACCGTCTGCATCAGCAGTAATTGCAAAACATCAGGCGTAAAACCAAAAACAAAGATTTACAACAGATATGATTGTATTGTTAGATATAATAGAAGATATTCATTGTATACTATCAAAATTAGAAAACAAGTTTATAGAATATTGCATGAAATAAAACTTTAAAAAATCCCTTTCATGAGACATATCACATGGGTGGTGGCAATTTTTAAAAAGGTTTACCTTTTGACTTATGGCAAATACCATTAGTGATTTCTGTATCTGCTCGAAGTGGAATCAAATGACATTATTTTTGTTTCCAAATTCCGACTTTGATTTCTTGTCTTCCGGTTTTAGGCCACTTCCGGTCGAAACAGGAAATTCAGACCCACTATTTTTACTTTCTCTTGTCTACATGAATACATAGGAAGGAAAGTATTGTTTTCATGTCGATTTTAAGAAATCGAGTTTTCACCGGATCTACACGTTTTCAGACCCCCTGAACCCAAAAAACATATTTTTAGCGATTGGTCTGTGTGTATACAAAATATCTCAAGAACGGAACATCGTACGAACTTGAATCTTGAAACTTAAGTTAAGTCGGGTCACTGCCGGACCCGACACGAACATTTTCATCAAAATCGGTCAACCGGAAGTAGTAGTTTATTCGTGTAATTTTTCACTTTTTTGCCGTTTTCTCAAAAACTGGTTCTACGATTTTTTTGAAAATCGCCTGGTTTACTAAGTTTTTTATGCTCTACAAGATAGGGTAGGCGCCATGTTTGCTGAAATTCTTGGTGAGGCTGTTTTTACGTAAAAACATTTGTTTTTTTAAAGATTACGGCTTTCATATGCATTTTAGCGCAAAAATCTATATAGTAAAGTTTTAGAAAAATTAAAAATTCTACAACTCTGATTTTTGTGTAGATTCTATATCCTATTATGCTTTTGTACGTCACTAATTTTTCCTTGTTTTGTTTCAGGTAAGCGGTCAATTTCTGATACAGAGTTTAGTGTAATGATCGCACTGTAAGTATAGTAATGTCATATTTGGGCAATGTTTTAGTCATTACTAGGCGTACACAGTAAGAGAATAATTTTCTTTGTAATATTATACGAGTAATTGTAAATTTATTAGCCATGAAAAACCATACGTTGTACGTTATATTACAGTAAATTTAAATATAACAAAAATTATCGTGTGAAACACTCACTAGAATATCTTTAACTTACCAATTTAAATAATAAAACGTATAACCTATGTTTAATCTTAGTAAACAATGTAAAATGAAAAACATATCCTAATACTAACTATACGAGGGGGTACCCAAAAGAAACCGGAATTATTTTTTAAAACTATTTATTTTTAATTTTTTTACAAAAGAACCTTATCCCCTTCAAAATACTCTCCATTAAAACTAATATATTTGTCCCACCGGTGCTTCCACTGTTCAAAACATTTTTTGTACTCCTCTTCAGTGATGGCTGCCAGCTCATCCGTCGTTTTTTTCTTAACATCATCAACGTTGTTAAATCGGAGACCTTTCATGCCCCTTTTCATGCGTGGGAACAAGAAAAAATCACACGGAGCCAGATCGGGTGAGTACGGTGCGTGTGGTAGCAAAACCATGCCGTTTTTCGCCAAAAACTGGGTAACCGAGATTGCCGTGTGTGCAGGCGCGTTGTCGTGGTGGAAAAACCAGTCCCCTGTCTGCCACAAATTAGGTCTTTTACGACGAATGCTGTTTCGTAGTCTTCTTAACACTTCAAGATAAAAAGCTTGATTTACCGTCTGGCCTGGTGGAACGAACTCTGAATGGACAATTCCCCTCACATCAAAAAAACAAATCAGCATTGTTTTGATGTTCGATCTGACTTGACGACTTTTTTTTGGTCGGGGTGATATTGAAGTCTTCCATTGACTGGATTGTTGTTTGGTTTCTGGGTCGTACCCATAGCACCAAGACTCGTCACCCGTAATGATCTTTGACATGAAATCTGGATCAGTTTCAAGCTGTTGTTTCAAATCACTACACGTTTCAATTCGACGTTCCTTTTGAGTGTCTGTCAGAACCCGAGGCACAAACTTGGCAGCGACTCTTTTCATTGTCAAGTCTTCTGTTAAAATGCGTTGGACTGAGCTCCAAGATAACCCACTAACCTGTGATATTTGGTCAATGGTCTGTCGTCGGTCTGTTCGTACAATTTCTTTCACTTTCACAACATTTTCGTCTGTTCGGGAAGTCGACGGTCGTCCAGAACGAGGTTTGTTCTCAATCGACATGTCGCCATTTTTAAAGCGCAAAAACCACTCGTACACTTGGGTTTTTCCAATAGCGTCGTCTTTGTAAGCTGTGTTCAACATTACAACTGTTTCCGCGGCGTTTTTACCGAGCAAGAAGCAAAATTTCACAGCCGCACGTTGTTCATTAAAACTTGCCATCATGAAAAACGACACGAGCACAAAACAGCACTAGCGAGAACAATCACTGCACGAGAATAGAACAAGCTAGATCAACGAACAAAATGGCATTGAACTGGCAATGAGTAGCGCTACAAGCAGCCTAGTGGCGGGAATTTGTACTGCACAAGCTCCGCCCACAGCAGAGCTATTCCGGATACTTTTGGGTACCCCCTCGTAAAATGCGGGAAATAGCAATTTTGACGCTAAACTTCTGTTGATGAAAAGGCTTAAAATACAAGTTTTAGATTTTTTAATTTTCTATAATTTTAATTGCATACACTTTTGTCGTAAAATGCATACATACAGGCCGCAATATTACAAAATACTATTTTTATACCGATTTTGTTGGAGAAAAACAGAAAATCACAAAAACTAAGTGATTTTATCTATAATCAGTTGCTTGTTTTTTTTATAGTACTACCGATCGAGTAACAAGAGAGTGCGGATTTTAGCGGTTTGGGTTTTTGGAAAGGCTGAGGCCGCAGTATTTAAAAGTCCTACTTTCTACCGATTTTGTTGAAAAAAATACAGAAAATCGCCAATTGACGCGAAACTAAACTTTGTACAAAAATGTTTGAAATAAAATTTGTAGGGTTTTAAATGTTGTACAACTGTATTTACATACACATTTGCTCTAGAATGTATATTAAGGACGCAATCTTAAAAACAACATTTTTTTACCACATGAGCACAGAACCTCCAAAAATTTCAGCAGACATGGCGCTTATCCTATTTTGTAGCATAAAAAGATTTAGTAAATAAGGTGATTTTACAAAAAAAATCGTACGAACCGTTTTTATGATAATTGCAAAAAAATAAACTACTATTTCTGGTTGACCGATTTTGATGAAAATATTCGTGTCGGGTTCCGTAGTAGTACTTTAGTTTCAACTTCGTACGCTATTCCATTCTTGAGATATTTTGTTTACACACACAGACACACAGACCGATCGCAAAAAACATGTTTTTTTTGTTCAGAAGCCCTGAAAAGTCATATTTGCGGTGAAAACTTTTATTTCGATAAAACAACATGGAAAGAATACTTTTCTTCCTTATTTAAGGCAAGAGAAAGTAATGAAAAGTATGCCCTGTACATTGTATCGTTTAAACAACCCCATTGATGTCAGCAATCGGAATGTGTGATGTGCAAGTTAGTTGTCCATGCAATAGAGCTGACTAAATACGGTTGTTTGTAGTGCATAATTTGTTTGTAATGTTGGTAAGCGTGAATTCTAAACACGTCCGTGCCTGTTATTGTTATTAAGTGGATATACATGGCTGTTATTGTACCACGTTGTCTATATATATATGACGTTCACGATGTATCGCTCGGTCGGAATGGTGTGATTTTTGAGACGGGTAAATGTGTCGTCGCACTCGGGAATTTCTCCCTAACTTTGTAATTGTGTTACCTTCACGCCAATTAAACACGAACACCTACGTTCTCACCCAAATGTTTATTAAGTATTAAACATTTCCTACTGTTAAATATGTCCTCTGCCCATAACAGACAGGTGGAGTGTCAAATTATTTACACTCAATCTGTTCGTTGCAGGGCTAAAATAAATAGTTCTGTTTCTTATCACATGGTCAGCCAATTAAATGACTAAATCATTTAAGAACAGAAGAGGTAGAGGTGTTAAAGACACTAATCAGAGTTATCTCCTCTGAAAGTAATGAATTTCATTATACAGCCAGACCCTGTGGTGAATGAAGTGAAGGTGTCATTTGCAGAGTGGAAAAAATGTGCTTTTCAGAGGGCCCGGCGTGCTGATAAGCATACTTTTCCACTCAGTGAGGAAGGCAATGGTAAACCACCTTACTTCTCGTTTTACTTAGTAAAACCTCTTCAGGTTCAAACCAGTCTTTTGGCTGATGACCTAAACAACAAATATGTCCTAATTGCTTTCAACGATTTTTAACCGGTCTTCGTATCGAATTATTAAATACAGTAGTACCTCGATTATCCGTGGGCGTATTAACCGGGGTGGTGAAAAAAAAATTAAAAATATTTACCGAACAAAACCATTAAAAATCTGGTGTGAAACACTCACACAACTTTCTCTTGCTAATGCAAATAATTAACAATCAACCTAACATTAGTAATAAAACATTAGAAATAAACAAAAATCTAACCTCAATAAACATAACCTAATTTAATCATATAATGAAAGATGCAAACTGAAAATCAACCTCAGTTTGGTTAAAAAATACCGAAAATCACTCTTTCACGCACAACTAGGCTCTTTAGAGAAGAATGCTATAAATAAAAGTTGTAGATTTTTAATTTTCTATAAATTTCATTACATAGGCTACACTTTTGTCGTAAAATGCATAGGTCTACTAAGGCCGAAATCTTAAAACAATAGATTTTTCACACGTTTTCGTGAGAAAAAAATAGAAAATCGCTAATTACCGCTAAACTAAGCGTTATACAAAAAAAAGTTTGAAGTAAAAGTTGTAGAATTTTAAATTCTCTACATTTTTTATTATATAGCTACATTTTTGCGCTTTAATACATATCAAAGCCGCAATCTTAAAAAAACAATTCTTTTACGCAAAAACAGCCTCACCAAGAATTTCAGTAAACATGGCGCCTACCCTATCTTGTAGAGCATAACAAATGTAGTAAATAAGGCGATTTTTAAAAAAATCGTAGGAATATTTTTTGAGAAAATCGCAAAAATGTGAAAAATTACAGGAATAAACTACTACTTCCGGTTGACCGATTTTGATGAAAATGTTCGTGTCGGGTCCGGTAGTGGTATGTAACTTAAGTTTCAAGTTCGTACGGTGTTCCATTCTTGAGACATTCTGTTTACACACAGACCAATCGCTAAAAACATGTTTTTTGGGTTCAGGGGGTCTGAAAACGTGTAGATCCGGTGAAAACTCGATTTCGAAAAATCGACATGAAAACAATACTTTCCTTCCTATATTTTCATATAGGCAAGAGAAAGTAAAAATGACTTTGGGAATTCACTTTCACGGAAATTTATTCAATTTCGAACTTGTAATTGAAGACCTTAGCGGATGAAGGTGTTATGTTACAAAATTATAGTTTTGAGGAAAATGAGGTCGAAAATCTAAGGCTCCCAACTTTTTGTGAGTTTGCCAACAAACTGATTGATTTTATTTTGGTACCTACTCATTGTCCCTCACGAAAAATTATATATGAATTTTAAAATTCTTCAAATTTTTTTTTCGTATATTATTTTTTATTTATTTTTATTTTTTACCTTTTGAGACCCCATAGGATCACTTAAGCTCAAATTCAGGTTTGTTCCTTGGTTGGGTTTCTTTATGAAGCACGCCCTCTTGAGACCGCCTTCCCTTCGTTTGGTCCACACTTTCTTAAGACGCTCCGGTCTTCATCGGTAAACACCCTGTTGTATACTCTCCTGGGTTTTGGTGCAAATGTTATCATGTTAGACTTGACCAGTTGGTCGTACTCTGTTGATTTCGTTAGTAGGTCCCGTTTAGTGATCTTAAGTTCCTCCATATCTTGCTGTACATTTTTCAGCCACTTAGGTCTCGACACCTTATCCCAAAAATGGCTGATCAACCGGTTCACAAGTCTGGAGTTTTTTGTTCTGAGTAGGTGTCCTAGGAATGATATTCTTTTCCTTCTGAAGTTGTTTGTTAGTGAGGTGATTAGCTTGTAGATGTCTTTGTTTGGGATTAACCGCCACTGTCCTTCCACCATATTCTTTTTGTTTATGCACTTCCTCAGTATTCTTCTTTCTATTTTCTCAATTCTGTCGGTGTCTCCCACGCGATACGGCCAGAATAAAGTTTCGCTGGCATAGTGAATTTCGGGGAGAACCACTGTTTGGTAGTGTCGTAGTTTGGTTTTTGTTGACAGACACTTCTTGTTGTAGATGTTTTGAGTGGTGATCAGGGATTTTTTCAGTTTATTAATCTTTTCTTGCCATATGGGCCTTTCGTTGAGACAGTTGGTTATAGTTTCTCCTAGATATTTAAATTTTTTTACAAGTTCTATTTGGTTTTTGTTAATATTTACGCAATTTATGCAGACTGGATCTCTGACCATGATTTTGGTCTTTATTCTTTATTCTTTATGATTTATATTATTCTTTTATAAGAACTTTTTATAACTTTCCTTAGCATATAACTCCTTACACACAATAATTCTGTTTTCTTGTGAGAATGGATGAACTATCAATAATGGAATGGATGGCTATTTCAATAATTCAAGATGAAGTTTTCATTAGAGAATCTTTTAAAGAAATTCTTAATAACAGCTTTTATTAATGACGTTTAATAAACTAGAGTTAACTGTTAGTCTAAAATGATTATGTTACGTATTCTAGAGGAACAAGGTGATTTTTACCTCTTTATTCAATACAAAACACAAAATTATATGGTACATGCCCCCTTGATTATTAAGTATTTATTAAATAAGGAAATCTAGTATTCTTTAAAATTTTGAAACAGACCAAAATAAAAATGAATTTGAAATGCCACCTAAATAACTAAATATGCATGTAACATTCATCAATCATGAAAACTACGTTTTAAAAAAATGTAACATAGCACTTTCATCCTCTCAGCTCTTAAAATAAAAATAACAGGCCACGCATTCAGCCTCTTAGATCTAATTGGTAAAATTTTGCCAAACGAAATTATTTTTTAAATTGAAGAGCGCGCGTCAGAAACGCAACACTCGTTTGTGAAGGTGAAAAATTAGAGGGTTGGTAAGAATCGGCGATTAGGCTCACAACTGAAGGCTATAGTCTATTTTAAAAGGTCGTCAACCCCTATTTCTGAACTTTCACATTTCTTTCTAAAATTATGTGCGATGATTTTTTTATAAATCGCCACCCCTTTAGTTTATTAGTGCAGTAGTACTGACATTGTTTCTCGTGTCGTGTGTGTATTTTATGGTATACGTATCGACAGCCTGTTGTGTGACAAATTAGTGCTTCACAAACTCAAATCTTCAATTTTAAGAAAGGAAAAGCAAAGAAGCAGAAAACAATGACCGAGAAGATTCGGTCTTCTATACAGTAATTTTTTTTAGGTTATTTAAAGTCGCCCCAAGAATTTCAGCAGACATTGCCCCTACGTTATCTTATAAAGCTTGAAACGTGTAGTAAATGAGGCGATTTAAAAAAAATCTTAAAAATGAAAAATGACACGAATAAACTAAT
Organism: Catonia carolina; assembly: GCA_035578175.1. Classification (NCBI taxonomy): domain Eukaryota; kingdom Metazoa; phylum Arthropoda; class Insecta; order Hemiptera; family Achilidae; genus Catonia; species Catonia carolina. The sequence continues at coordinate 12,310,976 of JAQMRL010000004.1, forward strand.
ACTCCCGGTTGACCGATTTTGATGAAAATGTTCGCGTCGGGTCCTCTAGTGGTATCTAACCTAACCTTGTAAAGGTGTGTGACGAAATATTACGTCGGAAGCATTCATTGTAGACGAAACGTGCCAGTGACGTAATATTACGTTTCTGTCAAAACACAAACTTAGTATTACTTTAGAACGTAGTATTTTGTCGCCAACAGCCGGTAATGCGTCGACCTACCAGTCTTTTGTTGTACTGTTTCATCCGTTGGATCCTAGCAGCATTTTTGTTTAATGTTAATCTTTCCATATCCAGTGACAGTTGGTAGGCAACTAGTTGTTGTTATTGCAGTCGTATAACGTAACTAATGTATTCCGTTGCTTGCCGCGTGCTCGTATTAGTTTTATTATTACGGGTGTTTCAAAAAGGACGCACTTTACGTTTCCCATGGTTAACTTGTTTCAGTTCATGAACGACACCGATGCGGTAAGGATGCAGATTTAATTTTTTTGTAGACCTTAAAGCGGAAGATAGTGATAATCCAGCCTGTGAAGATAACTTTCTAAGTGATTTGCCGGGTGAGGTAGTCAAACGTTGTTTCACATCCTCCTAAATTTGTTCTGTTAACACTGATGGTCGACCTGTGCTTTTCCGATCCTGTACACTGCCAGTCTCAAGAAATTTATTAATCAGACGCGATATTGTGGTGTTATTAGGTACTTCAGAATTGGGAAATTTTAACTGGAACTCGCCTTTCACTCGTTCGTAAGATTTATATGCGCAATAACTTTCAATAATAAAAACACGTTCGTCCTTTGAAAAAACCATGTTTGAACTTATACAGACACTACAGACACAAATGAATACTGGGATAGCACTAGTACATGCCAGTAATACACAATGGGTCAACAATGAGTACGGTAGTGCCAACTGTTATTTGGGGGAAAAAAATATTCCCTATGCAGAAAATATTAACCCTTAAACTTTGAAGTCCGTCCTTTTTGAAACACCCGTTATAGTAGGCTATTGGTTTCAGTTTTTATTTCATTGGGGTTAAAATAATTTACAATAATACTTTTTGAACTGTCAATATTCTTAAATGTACTTCAAAAAATGTCATATAATAAAACAAAATAAAATAAATACCTAATAAAAAATAATTAAAATAATTATTTAGTGGGGAAAAAATTAAGCAAAATAACATTACTTTGGGTTTAAAAAAATCTTCCTTTAATTGGTTAAGTTTCAGTTTCAACTTCGTACGATGTTCCGTTCTTGAGATATTTTATTCACAGACAAACACACGCACACACCAGTCCCTAAAAACATGTTTTTTTGGGGTTTAGGAGGTCTGAAAACGTGTGAATCCTGAATCCTGGTTGAGAGGGCTAAGAAGCCCTATGATGGCGACATCGTGTTAAGGAACACCTGGTCGCTCGGGGAACAATATAACAGAATAATTGCAACCTCAAGAAATTTAGGGGGAATTTTATAGTTTAAATAGGAAATAGGATTCTGGTTCGTGGGACATTGGAACTGGGACTTGAAAGGAGGTAATTTATTTTTAGAAGTTATTTGTGGAAAATTTAAATTAAGGGACAAGTGGGTTTAAGAGCGGCTCTTTTATTTTATTTTATTTTTCAGTGGCCTTTTTTCAGTTTTGTGGGAAAACTGAAAAAAGGCCACTGAAAAAAACTAAACTGAAAACGTGTATATCCAGTGAAAACGTGTATATCCAGTGAAAACTGGATTTCTTAAAATCGAGATGAAAACAATACTTTCCTGCCTATGTATTCATATAGGCAAGAGAAAGTAAAAAAGTATCTTCAAACAGAACGGACTAATTTCCTGGCGAAGACTATAGTTGGCCTACTTCTGTTTGATTCCGTGCCCTATTTCATGTGATTTCCTGCTGCTGCTGGTGGTGGTGGCTCTTTCGGTTCAATGTTTTCCAGTCCAATTACTTCCATCAGTTATTCATTGGGAAAGGGGGACGCATGGGAGAAACAGTACTTGCGATCAGTTATGGTACACTGGAATACATACATAACGAACAGCTGTTCAAATATGTACATTTATTTGTGTGTAAAGAGTCACTCAGTTAAACTGAAGTTTAAATCATCGAGAACTATTTAAATGACCCCTCCTCACCCCACTCTTAAAAGTACACCGAAACTTCATCGTTTTCAAAGTTAATACTGATGTTTGTATTTTGTATTATTGTATTATTAGAATGTTGCACTTTGTATTGTTTTGTATTCCCCCCCCATCTACATCACATTGTTGATTAAATAATTAATGGTGTCCGGTAAATCGCTGTATTTTTATCACGGATCTTTTATCAATTGAAATTTTATTAGTTATTTATTTTGTTATTTAAACAACTAAGTACGGACTTGAAGGGTTTCCATAAAGAGTAAAAACACAACACCGGGTTGACAGAAGAATGGAGAAAATCCTATAATGTACGAATGCTGATAATGCGGGCTGCAAAAAGTACTCTCAGAAACGTCTTAAGTCACTTTTGTTGGTCTAAAATTGGTCCTATAGAAGGCTAGTGTTCTATCCATACGTTCATGTTGTATGGCCTGTCAGTAGCCTTGTGATCGTTCATCAGCATGGTAAACGGAACTGGAAGGGCTGTCCATTTCACCCTGTCAGACGGTGGCATGTCAGTCTGACAAGCAAAAAGCTGAAAGCAAAAATTACCGCGGAGAAATTCCCTCATCTATGATTCTGATTAGGCTTACTTGGTATATGCGGGTCTTCAAGAGCTTCGAGAACTTCAAAATGTGAAAAAGATTATGAAGGTATCTTCTCCGGTGAAACATTCCGGAGGTAAACTAGTCTTCCGGGCGAGGACTATCAGATGGGACTTCATCAAAAAGAAGAAGTATATGGGAACATCTTACCAGAAGAAGAACGAATAGGCTAGTGGGGCATATCTTAGGACATCCAGGCGTTGCTCTATCAACAGTGGGGGTCAATATTAACCCTTTATACGTCTTTGGTAAGTATACTTACCACTGGTAATAAGGTCGATTTTATTTAGAATAAGCTATGCAGTTGAACCTTATTGGAATTTTATGTTTTTATAGATGTTATCTGGTAAGTAGGCTATCCAGATTTTGAAATTAGCGTGCAGGGGGACCATTTGCTTCGTGAGTTGCACGAATGTGGTAAGGATTCATACCAGCGTATGGTACAGGGTTGTTTTGTTGTTACTTTGTACAGTGCTTAGAAAATTTTAGTTTTTACGGGAAAGCAAGCATTCATGCTAATATAAAGTTAAGATAAGCTATTCTACAAATTTTTTGATGATATAAGACAACAAGTTGTTTTAATAAGCATTCTTACCACTAAACATTTTGTAATTTCCATTTCAATAAAAGGTCCTTGGTAAGTTTTCTACCAGTGGTTAACATCAACAAAAAATAAATATCTTACTGTTCTGGCACTAGAAATACATTATTCAAGTCCCTATGAAGCAAAATTTAACATTTTACAACATGTACAATTTCCCCCGTAGTGCCTTATAAAGGGTTAAGGGAGTGAATTGTAGAGGGAGGCAAAGGTTATTTAAAGCAAATTACAAAAGATATAGGGTGATACAGGTATGTAGATATGAAACGACTTGCGCAAGATAGACAGCTGATAGACTGCATCAAACCAGTCAAGAGAGTGATGACAAAAAAAGGAAGAAACTTGTTTTCTTAATTCCACACACTTTATTGTAGTAAAGATAGGGAAAGTATTCTAAAAAAAGAAAAAAATTATGTATCTGGGTTTTAGTTAATCGTTTATGACCATGGAAGCCAAAAAAGTTTTCATCAGTATTTTTTTGAATCTGTTATGTGTATATAAACGAGAAAGTCCTCGTTGACTGACCAAGTCATTCACTTATCACTATTTCTCGTACTTGGAAAACAGGAATAGCTAGGAAGCTGAAATTTACATGGCATATCGACATTGCCACCTTTAAAAGGTTGAACAGGGTGTTTAAATTCTTACACCGATATTTTCCGTTTATGAAATTTCGGGAAAAATAAATGGCTGAAACTCGGTGGAAATATTACTTATAGTTCAACTACAAAAATAACCTCTTTAAAATTTCCAAAATGTACCTTTAAGGGAATGAAAATGGTGTTCAACCCTTAAATTAGTATTTATTGTTTACTAAGTTCCAGACGAGTTAGATGGTTGAATTTATATGATGTTATTTATATTGTAGTTAAAAAATTATCCCTTAACAATTTTTACAATATACGCCTAAAATGTTGAAATGGATGTCCTACCATTAAACTGATGTTTTTTATTTACTAAGCTCCGGACTAATTAGATAACTGAAATTCTGGGGAGATGTTACGTATAATGACGCTAAAAAAATTACCGTACATCTCTACGATGTCAAAAATTTACCTGTAAGTGGTTGAAAAGGGTTCGACCCTTTAATTATTTCAGTTTACTCAGTTACAATGGAGCTTAGATGGGTAAAACTCGGTGAAGATGTTACCTAAAAAAATATCCTTTAACGATTACAAAATTGTACCCGTATGAGGTTAAAAACGGTGCTCGAATTTTAAAACAATACTTTTGCTTTTTGAGTTCTGGACTAGGCAGATGGCTAAAACTGGGCGGAGGTGTACCGATGTTGTTGTTTAGGTCATCAGCCGAAAGGCAGGTTTGAACATCTAGAGGATTTACTAAGTAAAACGAGGAGTGAGGTGGTTTACCATTGCCAACACTCACTCAGTAGAAAAGTTTGTTTATCAACATACCAGACCCTCTGAAAAGCATCTACGTTCCACCCTTCAAATGACACCTTCACTTCATTCACCACAGGGTCTGGCTGTATAATTAAATTCATTACTTTCAGAGGTAGGACACGGCGACTGTCTTTTACACCTCTACTTTTTCTGTTCTTAAATGCTTTAGTTACTTAATTGGCTGTCCATGTGATACAAAACGGACTATTTTTTGTAGCCCTGGAACTAACAGATCGAGTGCAAATAATTTAACACTCCACATGCCTGTTAGGGGCAAAAGTTATTACCGATAGTGCACCTAAAATATTGTGATAATATCGGAAAAGAGCATGGTTCGCAAAATTTCTAGTAATTAATTCATAAAATGGTAAAGAGTAGATAATAGAGTGAAAAAGTAACAATAGGGTTAGTTATAAAAGGATACCTATTTATAAAGGGTCTTTGTTGTAACACCTTTTATTCTATTGTTGACTTGGTTGCAATAGTTAAAAATTTTCCAGTAAAAAGAGTTTTTTGTACTTTATTATTTGCATGGAATTTCTCTGCTTCTCTGGAATTATCTTTTTGAACCACCTATATAAAGAGACCCCCGAGGCGGTCAGTGAGTTAGTATTCGTTTGATTTTTGACGAGTGTTTATAGAGTGATCTATCGGTGCGTAGTGCAAGTTACGTATCCGGGCATTGTGTTGGTCAACTATTATTATTGTATGTGCATTATCTATTCAGTTTCATTGTGTATGTGCATTCTGTATAACTGTTGTAAGTAGTATAAAGTAAATTATTAAGTTATTTATTGTATTACCTCATTATAATTAGTTTGCTATTTATTTTGTAAATCTTTTAGTTGTAATAAATACTTGTAATTGACTTTAGTGTATTAATTATTTAATTACCTAGATCCCGAAACGGACCTTAGCGATAAGTGTCACAATATTATTCCTGAACTTGTTCCAAAATCTACTCGTGGTAGATTTCTAAGTGGTAGAAAAGGGTATTCCACCCTTAAATGTGTATAAATTTCAAAACTTATAGGTGTATTGAAAATTTGAAAGGTATATTTCCGGTGAAAAATCGATTTCGTGAAAGAGATAGTAAAAAAATGTTGGACAGCGTTAAAGATATGCGAGAAATTTAGTGTGGGTTGCATTTATTTTCACAATAAAGGCGTGTTTGTTTATATTGAGCTATAAAAGACACGTTTACTTGTACCCCCTGTTTTATAATCACATGATATTTTTATCGTGACACATTCTTTTGTTGAAGCGTTTTTGAAATGCACACTTCATATTGTAATCTTGATCGTGTTTTATACTCATCGATTCTTGGCGAGGAAAGTTTAAGAGGAAACCTCCGACAGAGACATTTCCTTCAATCATTTCTAACCTCTTTCCTCACCTCACCACATCTCCGGTTTTCCCCAAATTTGCTCATAGTTATGTAAATGAATCGTTATGCAAGCCGTCAACAATATGTCAACTCTTGTCTATTTCAACTTCAACTCTCCGTCCCGCACCCCACTCCACCGTTGTTTTATTACCTTCTCCATCATCATTCCTTTTTACATTTTCAACCCTTATCTACGTTCATAAATCATCTAACCCTTTAATTTCAATATTATTTAATATTTATGAGTTTGATTTGCTTTTTAGAAAAATGTTACGTGAAACTTTATTTAAATTTTTTACAGGTGGTACGGGAAATGGTTATGAAAATCTCATGAGTATTTTTTATTCATGTGTATTTTCATCTTTTTCTCATACCGTATTGCATATAGTAATACCTTAGCATATGTTCGCTCGGGATCTGGGTATAATAAATAATAAACATACTTATAATAACCATTTGTTGTTGTTTAGGCGTTCAGCCGAAAAGCTGGTTTGAACCTCTAGAGGTTTTACTAAGTAAAACGAGGAATGAGGTGGTTTGCTATTGACTTTCTCACTGAGTGGAAAAGTTGATTTTTTTAGCATGCCAGGCCCTCTTAAAAACATCTACTTTCCACCCAGCAAATGACACCTTCACTAAACTCACCACAGGGTCTGGCTGTATAACGAAATTCATTACTTTCCCAGGAGATAACTCTGACTAGTGTCGTTTACACATCTACCGCCCTCTGCTGTTCTCTGACCATGTGATAAGAAACAGAACTATTATTTGTAGCCCTGAAACTAGCAGATCGAGTCCAAATAATTTAAGACTCCACTTGCTTGTTATCGGCAAAACAATTATTTATTGAAAAAATTAATAAACAAATAATTATTAAACTTTAGCTATTATCAAATTAGATTATTTCAATTAAATTAATTAAAAAACTTAAGCTTCAGCTAAACTTGAAGAACTGAAATAGAATACTGTCCTTAATAATAAAAACAATTTATCTACCTTTCAGCCACAAATTGTTACTACCCGTAACGACACTATTTTGAAACGGTCTGACAACAGTTTCCGTTCACAATTCAAGTATATACTGTCTCACTACAAAAGGCGCCAACTGTTTTTATACCTGCAGACTGATATTTTCCCAAACAATCAAGATCTTTCTAACAATTACTCCGCTATTCTGGAACACCGTAGAAGGAACCAAAGTAAAAACAAACCTTTCTATTAGTTTCGATTTTTGAAAATTCCTATTCAAAACATTCCATTTTATCGCTATCCATTAATCCTTTATTAAATACCAACACTTCGTAGAATACACAATTTGTTACAATGAACGATTTACTCTCTTGACCATTTCTAAAATGTCTCAATGTCCTCCGAGGGTCTCTTATCTATTCTGATATAAGTGACGGTTGTTTGTACGAGGTAAAATCTGAAAAACTATCACACCGATTTGAAAAATTCTTTCACTGTTGGAAAGCTTAGAGCCTCTTGATTAACATTTCCTGTATGGGCATCATGTAACTCTTAAAATTTGGTTAAAAATTGTTATTAGTAAAATGAAGTCACCTTCTTTTTTATTTATTTGATATAAGGTTATTTGGGAGAGCAGTCACTTGTTTATTTATGTTACTTGTTTATTTATTTGATATAAGGTTATTTGGGAGAGCAGTCACTTGTTTATTTATGAGTATTATACCATCTGTATTTCACAATGTATTTTATTATGCAATCAAACACCTGAAACTTTATCCAATCCTCTGCGTCGTCCTTTTTCCCAATTTTTGCTGAAAATTTTAAATTATTTGCACTCAGTCTATTAGTTCTAGGGCTACGAAAAATAGTTGTTTCTTATCACATGGTTAGCCAATTTAATGACTGAATCATTTAAGAACAGAAAAGGTAGAGGTGTGAAAGACACTAATCAGAGTTATTACATCTGAAAGTAATGAATTTCATTATAAGTTACAGTCAGACCCTGTGGTGAATTAAGTGATGGTGTCATTTGCAGGGTGGAAAATGTGTGCTTTTCGAATGTCATGCTGATAAGCATTCTTTTCCACTCAGTGAGCAAGGCAATGGTAAACCACCTCGTTTCACGTTGTAAAACCTCTAAGAGGTTCAAACCAGCTTTTTGGTTAATGACTTAAGCAGCAACATACAAACAATAATGCCACACCGATTTTTCAGCTGGAAAGTTATGTAAGCTATGACTGTAAAGTAATTGATCGTGAAAAATTGTTAATCGCGTCAAATTTTGCCACTTATGAATACAGCATCAAAATTGGTCATAAAATAAGAAAAATGTTGACTAATTGTTGAATTTATAATTGAGGAGTTAGTGTGCGTAAATTACTGTAGTAAAACACTGATAATCTTTGGTTTTGAGCTTAGATAATTTGGCAGAACATTTATACTGCGGTTTTGTTATCGGTTTAAAGTTTCAAGTTGAGGTCCATTGAAATATTTGCAATGACCCCTGTCATCATCATTGTCACCCCTTCATCGCCCCTCATCCCAGCGGGGTGAATATTAATTCGGATTTGCGGCAGTGATTCCAGAATCTGTCTTTCTCAATTATGCAAATTGTATTCCAATAAACTACTCGAGCAGCGCTTGATATCTGGTGACAAATTCCTTCTCTTATTTGAATTTCAACTTAACTCACTTAAACCCAGCCAACTTCTTCTTTAATTACATAACTGTTTCCTAACTTAACTTAACAACTTTAACTAATCTGTAAATTCTGACTAAATTATTTAGTTCTTCGTATTATTTACTTTTTTACGGATTTCTCCGCTTCCTTTATTCGGCCCATCACCTTCCTAAGATTCCTGGATTCTCCGTCTATCCATGTTTTCCAGAGGCGCCTCTTTTTACATTATCTTGCCATGTGTGAAATACAGGTAAGGAATTTTTCCATGTCGATTATTCAAATTGAGTTTTCATCGGAAATAGGCTTATATGTTTTCAGGCCCCCTGAACCCAAAAAACCATGTTTTTACCGATTGGTCTATATGCATGCACGAAATAATCTCAAGAAGGAAATATCGTTCGAGCAAACTTGGAACTTTACGTTAGACTCCATAAGGGGCCGCTCTACGAACATTTTCATCAAAATCGGTCAAACGGAATTAGTAGTTAATTCTTGCAAATTGTTCACTTTTTACAATTTTCCCAAAAAAGGGTTCTACAATTTTTCTTGAAGTGGCCTCATTTACTAAATTTTTGTGTTCTCGTAGTAAAAGTTATCATTTTAAGATTGAGGCCTCAATATACATTTTACGGCTAAAGCGTTTATAATGAAAGTTATAGAATTTTTTTTTAAAATCTACAACTTTTAATTTAAGCATTTTATTCTAGAGCTTAGTTCTGCGTCAATTGGTGATTTTCCTTATTTTGTAAGTCGAACGGTTGATTTTATTTGATTCATTCATGATTAAATATGTTATATTTTTTATTATTTACACTGGCAAGAGAACGTCGTTTGAGTGTTTCACAACTTATTTTTTATATTTTAGTGAAAAAGATCGTGCTAAAGAGAGTCTGCATGTCCTACCCAGCCAGTCTATCTGTTAAACCTCCAGCCTTTCTGTTTGTCGATAGCTACGGGTGTACTTTCCCGATAAATCAGACGCAGTACATCTACGTTTGTCGTTTGAAAAGATTTAATCATGATTAAAGATAGGTTATATTTTCATTATTTACTTGACAAGAGAAAGTCGTGTGATTCTTTCTCACAAATTATTTTTTATTTGTCTTAAATAATAGTAGTTTGTATCACACTAAAATAGGTAAAATGGTTTCCAATTTAATTATATTTATCAGAATTTCTTGATAAGAGTCCTGAAGCAACGAATGGACCGAATTAAATTTTTTTATATATTAGGGAAGTACTACATCAAAACAGTCCCGTGTCATCTGAATACATAATACGGAAAAATTGGAAAAGTTGATATTTTCAAGTAGGCTATCTCGGGGAGATAATACAACCAAAGAGACCAGCGAAAAGGAAGCGAACAACAACAGACGAGGAAAGATGGCCGGTGGACTCAGAGGAACTCACCACTTATATAACAAAAAAAATCTGGTGTCAAACACTCACACGACTTTCTCTTGCTAATGCAAATAATGAACAATATAATAATTAATAATAAACATTAGAAATACACATTAACATTAGAAATAAACAAAAAATTAACCTCAAACAACATAACATAATTTTAATCATGAGTGAAAGACGCAAAATGAAAATTAACCACAGTTTGGCTTAAAAATTCGGAAAATCACTCTTTCACGCTAAACTAGACTCTGTAGAGAAAAATGCTTTAAACAAAAGTTGTTGATCTTTTAATTTCCTATAAATTTGATTATATACACTTTTGTCGTAAAATGTATAGTAAGGCCGAAATCTTTAAAAAAATCAATTTTTCTCACGTTTTCGTGAGAAAAAAAAACAAAATCGCTAATTACCGCTAAACTAAGCGTTATACAAAAAAATGTTTGAAATAAAAGTTGTAGGATTTTATATTCTGTACATTTTTTATTATATACTAGATGTTTGTGCTAAAATGCATATTAAAGTCGTAATCTTAAAAAAATGAACATTGTTTTACGTGAAAACAGCCTCACCAAGATTTCAGCAGACATGGCGCCTACCCTATCTTGTAGAGCATATAAAATTTAGTAAACCAGGCGATTTTTAAAAAAATCGTAGGACTAGTTTTTGAGAAAATCGCAAAAAAGTGAAAAATAACACGAATAAACTACTACTTCCGGTTGACCGATTTTGATGAAAATGTTCGTGTCGGGTTCGGTAGTGGTATGTAACTTAAGTTTTAAGTTCATACGATGTTCCGTTCTTGAGATATTCTGTTCACCCACACAGAACAAAAATATTTTTTGGTCACGCTAAAAAAATGTTTTTTGGGGTCAGGGGGTCTGAAAACATGTAGATCCGGTGAAAACTCGATTTGGAAAAATCGACATGAAAACAATAATTTCCTTCCTATATATTCATTCTTACAGGCAAGAGAAAGTATAAAGCACACTAAAAACAAGCCAAGATTAGACATAATAATACTGTGATCAAAACCTCTGTGTGTGTGTGTGTGCGTGTATGTGGATGAGTGATTGGCAAGGCTGGTCTAAAAGAGAAAAATCCTCTGCATGATAATGGGTCCGAAAATATTAGACGGACTATATAGGTTATGAAGTCGAGAACTGTACTAGGAAAATGAACGATTAATGAAAATGTACGAACCCGTGTATAGAATGGTTGACAAAACAAAATTTCGAAACACTAAACAATAGAACTAAGGTGTCGAACATGTGGTTTAAGGAGTCAGAAAAGATATTGAGAAAACCGAGAAATATTAATAAAACGAACCAAATTCAGGCAGCTTATTATGGACTTTAAGGGCTTCCAAGAAAAGCAAAATCAGAACACCGGGTGGACAGAAGGAAGATCATTTCTACTTTCTACAGTGAGCAAATACTGAGAATGTGGGCTGTAAAAAGAGCTTCCAAAAACGTTAGTGAAAAATAAAACAACTCTCTCATGAATAAATGCGATTTTTCACACGTTTTCGTGAGAAAAAATAAAAATAAAATCGGTAATTACCGCTAAACTAAGCGTTAATACAAAAAAATGTTTGATATAAAAGTTCATTTGTGTTCATTTAGGATTTATTTATTTATTCATTTTGTTTTAATAAAACAAAGCTCTCGTGGTCTAAAATTGGCCCTATACGAGGGAAAAATTCGGGAATTATTAGTGATGAATCAGTTTTTTGTCAGTCTCGCGACTGGTTTTATGCAGTTCTCCAAGCTCTTCTATCTTGTCCAAGTCATTTCATTTCTAAATACCTGTAACACCCTACATCTTTTGTAATTTTCTCTATATATTCTATCCTTTGCCTCCCCCTACAATTCACTCCCTCAATATTACCCTCTATTATTGATAGACTAATACCTGGATGTCTTAAGATATGCCCCACTAGCACGCTTCTGGTAAGATGGTTCCATATACTTCTTTTTTCATTCACTCATCTGAGAACCTCTAAATTACTTATTTTGTCCACCCACCTAATCTTAAACCTAAACATTTTCCTATCACACCACACTTTAAAAGCTTCTAATCCTCTTCATTTCTGCAGCCCTATCCCCCGTGTTTCACTCCCATATAATGCTGCACTACAAACATAGTGTTTTAAGAAATTTTTTCTGATCAGAATCAGTTTAAGGTTTGATAAACTTTTTTTTACGATTTTATTACTCTTCTCGCATTTAAAAAATAAAGCCTCGATATAATAAATAAAGCGATTTACATTTAAAAAGAATAGCGTCCACGGTCAAATGGTTAGTAACGTGAACGAGTTGTGTATTTAAAATAGAAATAAAAGGAGGAAGGAGAATTAACATAAACAATAACGGAGAGAATAAATAAAACGTTATTTAACAAATCAAATGGACTGTGGATAATCTAGTGACGTAAGCTGTCGGTTTTTTGTTTTCATTTTCTCGGTTCGGAAAAGTAGGCGATCGTTTTACATAACTGATAAACAAAACGGTACTAAATATTGTATTGTTGTTTATTCTAGTACTTCGCATTTCAGTTTTATTGTATAGTTAAGACTGCGCGTTGCGCTTACTCTTGTTAGTAAATCAGTGGGGTGTACCAATCGGTGGACGAAATATTTTATTGAATACAACGTAAACGTCAGTAAACTGGATGTACTTTATTACACATTTTACTTTATCTTGCCTATACGAATATATAGGAAGGAAAGTATTGTTTTCATGTCGATTTTTCAAAATCGAGTTTTCACCGGATCAATACGTTTTCAGACCCCCTGAACCCAAAAAACATGTTTTTAGCGATTGGTCTGTGTGTGTGTGTGTGTGTGTGTGTGTGTGTGTGTGTGTGTGTGTGTGTGTGTGTGTGTGTGTGTGTGTGTGTGTGTGTGTGTGTGTGTGTGTGAACAGAATATCTTAAGAACGGAACATCGTACGAACTTGAAACTTAAAACTTAAGTTACATACCACTACCGAACCCGACACGAACATTTTCATCAAAATCGGTCAACCGGAAGTAGTAGTTTATTCGTGTAATTTTTCACTTTTTTGCGATTTTCTCAAAAACTGGTTCTACGATTTTTTTAAAAATCGCCTGGTTTACTCATTTTTTTTATTCTCTACAAGATAGGGTAGGCGCCATTTTTGCTGAAATTCTTGGTGAGGCTGTTTTCACGAAAAAACGTTGTTTTTCAAGATTACGGCTTTAATATGCATTTTAGTGCAAAAATTTATATAACAAAAGTTGTAGAGAATTCAAAATTCTACAACTTTTATTTCAAACATTTTTTTAATAACGCTTAGTTTAGCAGTTATTAGCGTTTTTTGATTTTTTCTCACGAAAACGTGTGAAAAATCGATTTTTTTAAGATTTCGGCTTTAGTACGCATTTTACGACAAAAGTGTATATAATAAAATTTATAGGAAATTAAAAGATCTACAACTTTTATTTATAGCATTTTTCTCTACAGAGCCTAGTTGAGCGTGAAAGATTAATTTTCCGTATTTTTAGGCCAAACTGAGGTTGATTTTCATTTTGCGTGTTTCTCTCATGTTTGAAATAAGGTTATGATTTTGAGGTTAGTTTTTTTGTTTATTTCTAATGTTTTATTACTATAGTAAGGTTTAGTGTTAATTATTTGCATTGGCAAGAGAAAGTCGTGTGAGTGTTTCACACCAGATTTTTTTTTCTAGGATTACATTTTTCACTTAATAGTTCACATGTCACTCAATAATTTTGCAGTAAATTTCTTAAGGCATAGATGCCTGTGGAAAATTTGCTTTTGTTTTTTGTTTTTTATTTGTCATCGGGAACTGTACAGTGTTGACAACCATCCAATTTGATTGCTGCAACCCCATGACCCAATGAGATGAGGATGATGTGTATGAATTGTAAAATAAGGCGGATTCTTGTACAGGCCGACCATTCCTGAGAGAGTATGGTTAATGGAACCGCAACTATCAAAGTACACCGGTAACCAAAGTCCAGTATTCAGTTCCGTATGAAAGTAACTATCGTTACTAGGATTTGAACCGTGAACCTTCATCTCCGAAAATCAGCTGTTAAAAAAACTGATTCGTGGCTACGATCTTACCGCTAGACCAACCCGGTGTGCGTGCATTAAAAGTAACGTGCAAAACAGTAGGACGTAAATCATTTTTACTTTTTCTTGCCTATATGAATGTATAGGAAGGAAAGTATTGTTTTCATGTCGATTTTTCGAAATCGAATTTTCACCGGATCTACACGTTTTCACTCCCCCTGGGCCCAAAAAACATGTTTTTAGCGATTGGTGTGCGTGTCTGTACAAAATATCTCAAGAACGGAAACTTAAAACCAACTTACTTGAAACTTAAGTTACATACCACTACCGGACCCGACACGAACATTTTCATCAAAATCGGCCTACAGGAAGTAGTTTATTCGTGTAATTTTTCACTTTTTTGCGATTTTCTTAAAAACTGGTCCTACGATTTTTTTTTAAATCGTCTCATTTACTTAATTTTTTATGCTCTACAAGATAGAGTAGGCGCCATGTTTGCTGAAATTCTTGGTGAGGCCGTTTTCATGTAAAAAAAAATTGTTTTTTAAGATTACGGCTTTATTATGCATTTTAGCGCAAAAATGTATCTAATAAAAGTTGTAGAGAATTTAAAATCCTACAACTTTTATTTCAAACATTTTTTTGTATAACGCTTTGTTTAGTGATAATGAGCGATTCTCTGTTTTTTCTCACGAAAACGTGTGAAAAATCGATTTTTTTTTTAGATTTTGGCCTTAGTATACCTACATTTTACGACAAAAGTGTATATAATAAAATTTATAGGAAATTAAAAGATCTACAACTTTTATTTAGAGCGTTTTTCTCTACAGAGCCTAGTTTAGCGTGCAAGTAATTTTCCGTATTTTTAAGCCATACTAAGGTCGATTTTCTTTTTGCGTCTTTCACTCGTGATTAAAATAAGGTTATGTTTTTTGAGGTTAGTTTTTTGTTTATTTCTAATGTTTTATTACTAATGTTAGGTCATTATTTGCATTGGCAAGAGAAAGTCGTGTGAGTGTTTCACACCAGATTTTTTTTTGTTTTTATCCGAAATTGTACAGAATGACAACCACCCAATTCGAGTACTGCTTCTATCTGTATTTTTGACGTGGATCTGACATAAGTTTGAACAGGCACCTCATCTCCCAGTAGAGTTTGTTCACGAATAGCTATCAGCAGGTCATCATGCAAACTCGCTTGTCCTACCGGTGTTACTTAACAAATAATAACGGCTTTCTACCAGCTGACTAAATGGGCTGGCCCGAAGGCCAGTGGAAAATTTAAGCAATTTTTTTTTATATTTTCTTGCCCTATATGGAATATGTATGGAAGGAAAATATTGTTTTTCATGTCAAGTTTTCACCAAAAATATACGTTTTCAGGCTCCGTGAACCAAAAAAAAACATGTTTTTAGTGATCGGTGTTTGTGTTCGAACAAAATATCTCAATAACGGAATATTCTACGATGTTGAAATTTGGAACTTAATTTAGGTACAATAAGGAGACCCTACACGAACATTTTAATTGAAATATGTCAACTAGTATAGTTCATTTGTGCGGCGTTTTACGTTTCTTGAGATTTTCTGTATAACAGCTCCTACGACTTTTTTTAAAAATCACCTCATTAACTATATTTTTGTGCTCTACATGTTAGAGTAAGCGGAAAGTCTGCAATTCTGGCGGGGAAGGGGGGGTCGGTGCTCCCGCAGTAAAAATAATATTTTTAAGATTGTGACCTTAATATGCAGTTTAAGGCAAAAATGTATCTAATTTTTAGATAATAATCTAATTAGTTGTAGAAAATTTAAAAAATTACAACTTTTAGTTCAAGCATTATTTTGTAGTGCTGAGTTTTGGGTCAATTAGTGATTTTTCCCTATTTTTAGGTCGTACAGTGGTTGATTTTCGTAAAGCGTTATTCTGCAATGAACCCGGAATAAATTTCACAGTACAGTAATCCCTTGGTATCCGCGGACTTTGTCCGTGGGCCTAAAACCTTAAAATACGTACGTTTTCTCACCTTGTGTACACCGTACAAGTACAAGTACGTACAAATACGTTGTACTTGGTTGGGAAGTCATACAATTCTGATAACATGTGTTTAAGTAAATTTTTTGGCGTCCGTATTCGTAACATGTTGAGTCACACACTAGTATGGCGACGGTCGCCATGAGCCAAGCTAGATTTCCGCGTACTGTACGTAGTGTGCTCGTCACCGGGTACCGGGCCCCGCCAGTACAACCCCAACCCCCACCGCCATACGCACGCCCAGGAACCATACTGTAATTTCTCCGTACGTTTTCCTCCATGTGTCAGCCGAACTTCTTCGTACTTACGTACAGTTCTTTGTTTGTTTGACGATCCTGAAACGAAGCTAAGCATTCCTTCACAAATCAACAACGAGATTCTCAGCATGGCAACGCAGTTCGTTGACATGTTGGAGACGAATCCCGTCATGGAAGAGGCCTTCAATTCAAGAGGACTCAGGAGCTGATGATACCATACGAAGAAGTCCGCAAGGAGTTTGAAAAGAAGAAGCAAACAGACATAACTAACTATTTTAAAGCAACTTAAATTTTTATGCGTACAGTACTGTATTTATTAAATATCCATAGATTATAATAATGGTAAAATGTTCCTAAAACTATTAAAAACTTAAACCGACTACAGGACTTTTCCTTCAGAACCTAACCCCCATCTCTTCGTTCATATAAGGTATCATTATCCGCGGTTTTACACACCGCGGATTTACCTCTGCCTTCCTCAAGAGTTGAAAAGAATCCTTTCCTGCACGCCTGGCCCTCTGAAAAGCATCTATTTACAATTTGTAAATGACAACTTCACTTCATTTACGACAGCGTCTGGATGTTTAATGAAATTCATTACTCTCAGAGGAGATAACTATGACTAGTATCTTTTACACCTCTACCTCTTCTTTTCTTAAAAACTCCATTCA
This sequence comes from Catonia carolina, assembly GCA_035578175.1. NCBI lineage: Eukaryota > Metazoa > Arthropoda > Insecta > Hemiptera > Achilidae > Catonia > Catonia carolina. The sequence goes on from JAQMRL010000004.1 coordinate 12,328,179, forward strand.
TATAATTGGCTGACCATGTGATAAGAAACACAGCTATTTTTTGTAGCCCTTAAACTAACAGATTGAGTGCAAAATTTAACATTCCACGTGTCTGTTATGATCAAGCTCCCGTTACAGTCAGTATTAAATATAAAATTTTGTTTTTATTCAATTTGAGAGGACAAACGAAAAATATCAATTTAGTTGACCCTGGAAAAACTTATCAATAAAAATAACGAAATAGTTTTATGTAGAAAATTGAACCCAATTTAATTTGTCAACATCAAAGGATCGCTTCTATTGTTATGTATTGTGTACGTATACTCATACTTTGACCAAGTTCTCTTCAACTTTACTTTCTCTTAACTTCGCCTTCCAACGTTGTTATTTGCTATACTGTAAATTAATATGTATAGGAATAAAATACATTGGCTGTTTTGTTGTTATTTTATAAATAAAAATATTAATTTGTACCTATTATTTTTAGTTTCACTTGTCTTATTTAAATATATAGAGAAGTAAAGTAATTTTTAATGAGTTTTTACCGGACATACTCGTTTTCGAGCCTCCTGAGCCCAACAAAGCATGATTTTAGTGATTGGTGTGTGTGTGTGTGTGTGTGTGAACAAAATGTGTCTCCAAGAACAGAATATTGAACGAAGTTGAAACTTGGAACTTAAGTTAAGAACCAGAAGGGGATCTGTCTCGAACATTTTGATCAAAATTGGCCAACCGAAGGTATTAGTTAAGTTTAGTTTCGACCCTCCTGAGCCCAAAAAAGAAACATGTTTTTAGTGATTGGTGTGTGTGTTAACAAAATGTCTCCAAAAACAGAATATTGAACGAAGTTGAAACTTGGAACTTAAGTTAAGAACCAGAAGGGGATCTGTCTCGAACATTTTGATCAAAATTGGGCAACCGAAGGTATTAGTTAAGTTTATTTTCGACCCTCTTGAGCCCAAAAAAAAACATGTTTTTAGTGATTGGTGTGTGTGTTAACAAAATGTCTCCAAAAACAGAATATTGAACGAAGTTGAAACTTGGAACTTAAGTTAAGAACCAGAAGGGGATCCGTCTCGAACATTTTGATCAAAATTGGCCAACCGAAGGTATTAGTTTAGTCTTTTCGTGTAATTTTAACTTTTTTTTTTAATTTTATCATCAACGTCACGTACGATATTTTTGTGAAAATCACCTCATTTAGTTTTTTTGTGCTTTCGTAGTAACAAATTGTTCTTTATCATTGTGACCCTAATGTGCGATTTCAATTGTTTCGATCCGTGACCCCCTTAACATCACCGAGAATGTCTGTGCGGTTTTTTCGAACCATCAATTTGCGTCAATGCGTGTTATTGGACTGTAAAACGAACATTTTTAAACATAAATGAAAAAATCGAATTATTGACTAATACTTAGAAACTTATTTGGTTTTCTTTCTGCCTCTTTCTTTATTACGCAGCTCGTTCTTCTCTCTTTGTCTCGAATTTTTTTCTTTCAGTTACATTCTTTGTTCTCAATAGAAGAATAAGAAAAAGAATAAGAGTTTTTCATTGTCAAGCAATACATATCCTTCCGTACAGATCACAGCACTAATAATTCCGTATTAGTAATTGCAGTCTGTTTCTTCACATTTCTTTCCTTTTTAGTTTTTTTTTATCTTATAATTATTTCTTTTCTCATATCTTTTTTTAATGTTAATGTTTTTCGTTCATTTGAATTTTTTACTAACTATAGGGCTCTGTATACAGGGTCATTCGTGAAATTATCTTACCATCCCATTCTACAGTTCAAAGAAAAGAAAAGCATTTCTTCGTTGAAGTTATCGTTTCTCAAATATGTGGCGCTAAATACCTATCGACCAGTTAAGAGAACCACTCTACTAAAATTTCTGGATTCCATATGAAGTTTTTTTTATTTTTATTTGTTTAACTGATATATTGAATAAAGTAGAGATCACAGAATTATAATTTCAGACGTTTACGATAAAAATCGTATGTAGAACACTCACATGACTTTGTCTTCTCAGTACAAATAATGAAACCTAGGTGTTGTTGTTTAGGTCAACAGCCGAAAGGCTGGTTTGAACCTCTAGAGGTTTTACTAAGTAAAAAGAGGAGTGAGGTGGTTTACAATTGCCTTCCTCACTGAGTGGAAAAGTATGCTTATCAGCATGCCGGGCCCTCTGAAAAGCACATATTTTCCAATCTGTAAATGACACCTTCACTTCATTCACCACAGGGTCTGGCTGTACAATGAAATTCATTACTTTCAGAGGAGATAACTCTGATTAGTATCTTTTACACCTCTACCTCTTCTTTTCTTAAATGATTCAGTCATTTAATTGGCTGACCATGTGATAAGAAACAGAACTATTTATTTTAGCCCTGCAACGATCAGATTGAGTGTAAATAATTTGACACTCCACCTGTCTGTTGGGCAAGAAACCTAGGTATGTAGTAGTTAAAGCTATAGGAAATAAAAATATCTGCAACTTTTATTTCAAGTATTGTCTTCTACACAGCCTAATTTAGCGTCAATTATTAGCGATTTTCCGTATTTTCAAGGCAAAAGTTGATTCATTTTGTATCATTCACCCATGATTAAAATTATGTTTGGTTTTTCATTTTGTATTCTTTACTCATGATTAAACATATGTTATATTGTTCGTTATTTACAATGGCAAGAGAACGTCGTGTGAATATTTCACACCACAGTTCTTTGTTGTTTAATGTACTCTTCCACAAGCCACGGGCTATATTATTTTGGAGAAGTAATGTTTATTAATAAATAAATTCTTTTTAACTAGAATATTATTTGTGAATTGAGTATAATAACAAAAGACAGGCCGGTGCCTTTGCTTCTCTTCGTGTCAGTTTTACCTCCTTGCACTAATGTTGGCGTATTCCATAGCTCATGCGCCACATTACATCCTATGCCAGATTAACCGGTAAATAAGTTGTTTACCCATAACAACCAGGTGGAGTGATAAATTATTTACACTCGATCTGCTGGTTCCAGGGCTACAAAAAATAGTTCGGAATCTTATCACATTCTGTTTTCAATTATATGACTGGATCATTTAACAACAGATGAGGTAGAGGTGTAAAAGACACTAATCAGAGTTATCACCTCTGAAAGTAATGAATTTCATTATACAGCAAGATCCTGTGGTGATAGAAGTGAAGGTGTCATTTGCAGAGTGGAAAATATGTGCTTTTCAGAGGGCCTGGCATGGTGATAAGCGTACTTTTCCACTCAGTGAGGAAGGCAATGGTAAACCACCTCTTCGTTTTACTTAGTAAAACCTCTACAGGTTCAAACCAGCCTTTCGGCTGATGACCTAAACAACAACACAGTAATGAATTTCATTATACAGTCAGACCCTGTGGTGAATAAAGTGAAGGTGTCATTTGCGGAATGGAAAGTAGATGCTTTTCAGAGTAGGACCCGCTGATAAGCATATTTTTCAACTCAGTGAGGAAGGCAATTGTAAACCACCTGACTCCTCGTTTTACCTCTAGAGATTAAAATTAGCCTTTCGGCTGATCTGATCTGATCACCTAACTAACACAATGGAGTTGTAAACTAGTTAAGAACCAAAAAATGTATTTTTTCGACGTTTAAAAGTGTTATCTCTCCCTTGCAAAAATTTAACAAAATTTAGACGGCCTATAATTTTTGGACACCCGAGTATTTTGAGTACTGTATTGATATAGTTACGATTTTTGCGTGTCTTATATTTTTCTACTGCATTATTTATTAAATTTACGGCTTTAAATTCGGTTGGAGTAGGAACCGCGGGGGGAAGGTGAATTTAAAAGGGAGGACGTTCACACATCCGACACGCCATTTTATAGCGGTTAATTTAATTTCGTTAACAACTTAATGATTGTGTATTTCCCAGTTACTTTATTTCAAAATTAAACTAATGATTGATATGGTTCCGTTTTTTTTCTTATTTTAGTAACCTTGAATCTAATTTTGTATTTGCATTTATTTATTTATTTTTTGAAATACATAATTGTATTTAAATTGTTTTTATCTTTTCGTATATTTAAGTATTTAAATTCGTAATTTATTTTTGGGGTTAAGTTTTCTCATTCGTTTCTTGGCGTTTAATTTATTTCTAATAAATATGTATTTTGTAAGTTTGTTTATGATTTATTTAGTTTGAGATTTGAAGACCTTGCTTGATAAGAAATCTAATTATCATAGTTTAGTCATGGTTGATTTCCGTACAGTTTGTTGTTTCTCTTAAATTTCTATTTTAAGATGAATAAAATTACGTATGAAAATTTAATAGATTGCATCGTACAAATATTAAGGATTAAAAGAAATTGGAACACTTAAGGTAAGGTTCTTTTACTTTTTTTATACAACGCTTAGTTTAGCGTCAATTAGTGATTTTCTTTTTTTTAATCATCAAAATGAATTTTATTTTTGAAAATAGCGTTCTTTGTATGTATTTTTCGACAAAATGTGTAGCCTACTTATAATTGAAATTATTTTGTTTAGGTCATCTGCCGAAAGGCTGGTTTGATCCTGTAGAGGTTTACTAAGTAAAATGAGGAGGTGGTTTACGATTGCCTTCCTCACTGAGTAGAAAAGTACACTTATCAACATGCCGGACCCTCTTAAAAACACATATTTTCCACTCTGCAAATGACACCTTCCCTTCATTCACCACAGGGTCTTACTGTACAATAGAATTCATTACTTTCAGAGGAAATAACTCTTATTAGTATCTTTTCTCTACCTCTTCTGTTCTAAAATGATTCAGTCATTTAATTGACTGACCAAGTGATAAGAAATAGAACTATTTATTTTAGCCCTGCAACGAACAGATTAAGTGTAAATAATTTGACACTCCGCTTGTCAGTTATGGGCAGAATTAAAATTATAGGAAATGAAAAATCTACATTTTTTATTTCAAACATTTTATTTTATGCAGGTTTGTATAGCGTCAATTGGTGATTTTTTGTGTGTTTTTAAGTTCTACAGAGGTATAAAAAGGGATAAATTGCAGAGAATAAAAGTATATATATATAATAGCCAAAGTTATAGGAAATTTAAAAACTTACTGTCGTCAGATGGCGACATTAAGCGGCGTGGAGAAACCTTAAATGGGGCCCTGAAAAGGGCTTTTTAACCGGTGGTCTTTTAGGCAGGAAGAGTCGGTCGAGGAGGTGCGCGCCATGGCGTGTCGTCATCCAACGGAGACATCATTTTCTCTCTTACGGGGTCGTCCTCTGAGTCCGGGAACCCGTGTGCCGATGGCCCAAGCTGTAGAGTGGAATGGAATCACCATCGGGTTCAGTGGAGCGCTCTTATATAGTTACCGGAGCGCTGTGGTAGGGGCGGTTACAAGCCGTCTGCAGTGCTGACACAGGCGGTAGGCCCCTGCCGGAACTATTGTCGGCTTCCCTTTGTCGGTAAGTCGGAAGCTTTGATGGCCGGAGCACAGTACCTAATCAAAGGCGGCGACAGGACAAACTGTAATTGCAAGCATTTTTTTCTACAGAGCTTAGTTTAGAGTTGGCAAAATAAAGTCGTGTGAATTTTTCACGCCAGATTTTTACTTTCTCTTGCCTATGTGAATATATAGGAAGGAAAGTATTATTTTCATGTCGATTTTTCGAAATTAAGATTTCACCGGATCTACACGTTTTCAGACCCCCTGAACCCAAAAACATGTTTTTAGCGATTGGTCTGTGTGTGTGTGTGTGAACAAAATATCTCAAAAACGGAACATCGTACGAACTTGTAACTTGAAACGTAAGTTAGATACTACTACCGGACCTTACACGAACAACCGCAAGTAAGTTTATTCGTGTCATTTTTCACATTTTTGTGATTTTCTCAAAAACGGCTCTTACGATTTGTTTTTAAATCGCCTTATTTACTTAATTTTTTGTTACATGATAGGGTAGGTGTCATGTCTGCTGAAATTTTTGGAAAGCCTGTTTTCACGTAAAAAAATTGTTGTTTTAAGATTGCGGCTATAATATGCATTTTAGCGAAAAAATGTATAGGCCTACGAGTAGGCCTATTATAAAAGTTGTAGAGAATTTAAAATCCTACAACTTCTATTTCAAACACTTTTATGTACAACGCTTAGTTTAGCGGTAATTAGCGATTTTCTGTTTTTTTTTTCACAAAATTGTGTAAAAAATCAATTTTTTTACGATTTCAGTCTCAGTATGCCATTTTACGACAACCGTGTATATAATCAAATTTATAGGAAATTAAAAGATCTACAACGTTTATTTAAAGCATTTTTCTCTACAGAGCCTAGTTTAGCGTGAAAGAGTAATTTTCCGTATTTTCAAGCCAAACTGTGGTTGATTTTCATTTTGCGTCTTTCACTCATGATTAAAATTAGGTTATATTTATTGAGGTTATTTTTGTTTAGTTTATTTTTTAATGTTTTATTACTAATGTTAGATTATATTGTTCATTATTTGATTTGGCAAGAGAAAGTTGTGTGAGTGTTTCACACCAGATTTAAAAAAAAAAATTATTTCGTTAAGTAAACGACTTATTTCGTAAAATCTACACAAGATTCCGTGAGAAATTGTCACATCATAGTAACGAACTTATAGCACCCTAGATCTAACTTACCTTCCCGGAATACACACAAACGTCTACGCCGACGATGGAGTAGAGACATCATTTTGTAATAAGTAATTTCCGATAGTACACGCAATCATGTAAACCGTTAACAGAAAAATTTTCAGCTGGGGCCCACAGTTGAGTGGTGATCTCCTGTAAGTGTTAAAGCACATTTTATCCCATTTCATAATCATCTCATTTACTCGTTATTTTATGCACGAAAAATTTGAAGTTAAAAATTCGAAAATAATCTTAATTTTAACAATTTTAATTCTTTCTACTGTTGTGAATTTTCCTGATAAAGTAAAAAGAAATTGATTAGTCTCATTTTAGGTCATGTTGATTTCATGTAAGATTACCGGTTTTAATCACCGTGTGATAGTATTGCCTAATTTTTTTAAGTTGCTTGAAAAAGCTAAAACAGTTAATCGTGCCATGTTTTAGTTTTCATTATGTTATTATCATATGAACTGTAATTTTTTCAGTAGGAAGGGGATAGTAAATGACATTTTCTTGTCCAATGAATGAGGAAAATTTTTTTATTTGCACCTCATTAGGAAAATGCATAAATTTTCCTTATCAAATTTCATAATAATTTCGTACGTTTTCAAATTCACTTTAATATGGTCGTTTAGCACATGATATATGATTGTGAATTAAATAATTATTAAGGAGTGCAACCAACGAAAGACTCGTATAAAAAACATGTTACATCAACCTCTCTTAAATTATTCAAAGACATGAAGTAGTGCATCGCATTCGTCGATATAAGTAGGTTAATAGACGTAACGTATACTCGACTAAATGATTTAAAAAAAAAATTCTCATTTCAAAATTTTTTTAAATAAATTAAATGTACTATAAATCAAATATTTAACAAACTGTTTTTTTCAAAAACAAAAGAAAATAATCAACAAGAAGCTAAATAACAATTCACCACTGCATTCACTCTTCGTAAATATATATTATCAAAGTATTTGAAAACTAAAGTAACTCACTGGCGTTTTCAATAGTGTACGAGATGTAGCTATTAAATATTAAATAACGAGACTGACGTTGTAAAAAAAAATTTATTTTATTTTATACATAATCACTTATTGTCACCTTCAATATACATTCCTTCTCTAACCATACAACGCTTCATGCGAATTTTCCATTGTTGGAAACAGTGCTGGAAGTCAGTGCTGTCAGCTCCTTCAGGACACGTGCCGCTCAAAAATGTTTGAAATGAAGCTCGCAAAAATGTTTGTACTGACACTTTGTACGCGATTGAAAATGACTTAAATTTTTTGGAAACTATAATAACATGTGATGAAACGTGGTTTTTTAATTATGATCCGGAAACGAAGCGCCAATCCATGCACTGGAAGAGCCGAACTTCACCGAGAGCCAAAAAAAGCTCGAATGAGCTAGTCAAAATTTAAAGCAATGATGATTATTTTTTTTTATATCCATGGGATTGTGTACCTTCACTGGGTTCCTGAAGGTCAAACAATTAATCAATATTACTACCTTGAGGTACTTTCTAAACTACGTCATAGAGTAAGGAAAAAACGTCCCGAAATGTGGAAGGACAAATCTTGGGTTCTCCACCAAGACGATGCGCCAGCTCATTCCGCGTTATCTGTCAAGAGGTTCCTAACATCCAGTCAAGAGGTCCTGTCAAGAGGTGTAGAACATCCACCTTATTCACCAGATCTTGCACCATGTGACTTCTACCTGTTCCCTAAGGTGCATTAAAAGGGACAAGATTTGAGTCTGTGGAAGTTGTAAAAAAGAAAGCGGCACGTGTCCTGAAAGAGCTGACAGAAGATGACTTCCAGCACTGTTTCCAACAATGGAAAATTAGAATGGAGCATTCATTGTAGGGATAGAGAAGGAGTGTATATTGAAGGTGGCAATAAGTGATTATGTATGAAATAAAAATAAAATTTTTACCACGTCAGTCTCGTTATTTAATAGCCACACCTTGTATTTAGCGCAACTGAATTCTACCCCAGGGTCCCGGGTTCGATTCCCGGTCAGGTCTGGTATTTGTTTTGTCACTCATCTTTATCTATCATCCTCATCGTCTGCATTCGTAATAATTGCAAAAAAATAACACGTATAGCATAAAGATCTAGTGAAACACTCGCACTACTTTCTTCTTGCCAATGTAAATTAAAAACATAACCTAATATCAATTACGAGTGAATGACGATAAAAGAAAATCTACCTGTGTAAGACTTCAAAATACAGAAAATCACTTATTAACGCTAAAATGTTTAAAAAATGCTTGAAATAAAAGTTATAATTTTTTTTACTTCGTATAACTTTGATTTTTCACACTTTTGTCGTAATGTGCTATTAAGGCCGCTGTCTTGAAAACTCCCATTTTTAACCGATTTTAATGAACAAATTACATAAAATTACTAATTGACGCTGAACTAAGTGTTATAAAAATTTTGTTAGTTTTTTAATGTTTTGCAATGTTGTTTCTATACACTTTTACCCTAAAATTCATATTAAGACCGCTGAAATGTAGGTTAAATCTACCGAAATTCTTGGGGGGGGCCTGTACTCTCGTGTTAAAAAATTATTTTTTAAGATTACACCCTTAATATGCATTCTATAGCAAAAGTGTATAAATAATCAACGTTGTAGAACATAAAAAACCCTAAAACTTTTACTTCAAACATTTTTTGTGCAACGCTTAGTTTAGCGATAATTAGTGATTTTAAGTTTTTCATCAAAATTTATAAAAAAGATATTTTTTAATATTCCGGCCTTAGTATGCTTTTTACGACAAAAGAGTATAAAATATTTGAAGTTATAGAAAATTAAATAATCTACAACTTGTTTTGCAAGTACGTATTTCCTTCTACAAAACCTAGTTTAGCGTCAATTAGTGATTTACTGTATATACGCGTATTTAAGTCGAACAGAGGTTGATTTTAATTTTGCGTCTCCACTCATGTTTAAATGCTATGTTATGTTTTTAATTTTACATTGTTTACTACTATTAAGACTAAACAAAGGTTATGTTTTATTATTTGCTTTGGCAAGAAAAAGTCGTGTGCGTGTTTCACATCAGATCTTTTTGTGAACAAAATAGAAGCATGTTTTATATAAAACAAAACTATCGTTTATTAGCTTTCATGTGATGCAGGTACCTTATAAATATTTCCGTTTAAATTACTTTCTCAAGTACAGTAAAGCACAGATTATTCGAAATAATTAGGGCATGACAATTTCGGATAATCGATCACACTCGGGAAAGGCAATAATAAAATAATAAATTCACTTAGTAGTGAAAAATGTCAATTTTAATTGTGGATAAACAATGAAGATTGTTAAATTATACAGAATCGTAAAATATAAATAAAAATACGTTAAAATATTATAAATTGTTAGTCTATAAGAAACAAAAATCATTTACCTTTTGCAGGCCTCCGTGCCAGCCCAGTCAGTCAGCGGGTGGAAAGTAGCTATTATTTATTAAGTAACACCGGTTGGGCAAGCGACTTTGTATGGTGACCAGCTGACAACCATCCATGAGTAAACTCTACTGGAGGTCCCTGTTCAAACTCATGCCTAATCCACTTCAAAAATACAGCGAAAAGCACCAATCAAATTGGGCAGTTGTCAATAATATACAGTTCCCGATAACAAATAAAAGCTTTAAAAAACCTATTGCAGTTTATTGCTTTTTTAAAAAGAAATCGCTTATTTTGTGTTGTTTAACATTGTTGTTTCGCTTTAATGCTGCTAGATTCCTGACTCGTTTGACAGTCAGGAGAGTAGAAAAATTTGCTTCAGGCTGCATTTCATACCAAATTAAAGTTGTTTCTAACGCTTCAAATGCTTGACTATTTGTATTTTATGAATTTTATGTGAACCAGTTAAATTCGCACAGACAAGAGTCGTTATGCGATCTTTACTGATCTTTCAACCGGGAGAAACTGATTCGCGTTTACTTGCTAACGTCTTTAAATTCATTAAAAGTTGACGACTTGTAGTACACGTAGCGTTGCCTACCAGATTGAGTAAAGTGGTAGTTCGTCTTCTACCTACACAATTTGCAGAAATATAAAAAAAACCGATTTCGGATAATCGGGGTTTTATTTTAATATGTTTTTGAAAATGTCATTAAAATGCTTAGGATTCTAGGACTTGTCATGTAACTCCTCAGGATTCGAAATGATAACACGCCCTTCAGATGCCCGAACAACCCAATAACTAGTTTGTTGCATAACCCTCAGTAAGTAAACAGAAAGTAATAACAATTTATAGGTGAATTAAGTTGCATAATAGAGGAGGCTATTAAATTTGATTAAATTTAAATTTTACTCCACATGATTTTGTAGGCGGGGCGGCGTCGGTGGGAGCGGGTTGGTTTGCGGTTGCGGGGGAATTTAAATGCGTACATTAGCATTAATTTGATGATGGACATGGAAATATTTGTTTGCGATGTGATTATGATCGCTGTGTTACGCTACAATATAATGCAAACATTGGATTGTTGTCGGTAGTACTGTATTACCAACCGAACGGATTCGTATTGACTTTTGTTGTATCGTACAACATTTTAACTTGTACCCTTCTCTGTCGGCGCTCATCTCTCCTCCTCTTATTCATTCACCAGTAACTTGTACTAATACTAATATTTTATATATAGGGTGTGTACAAAGTAAAGTATTAATTTAAATAAGCTTATAGGTAGTTCATTTTCGTAATAACTATGATACAAATAAATGAGTAGGTTGAAAGCGAGTCCATAGTGTTGTCACATGACCGGAATGGTCCTCGCCACCATTACTTGACTCATCTATTGCTTTCTTCGGCGCTTGTCTATCTCCCTTTTCCCTCCCCTCCCCTCTGTTTCTCATCCCTTCATTGCTTTCTTCAGCGTCCGTCTCTCTCTCTCTCTCTCATCCCTCTATATATTACCCTCTCATCTACCCCTTCCCTGGAGCCCTCAGTGTATATTTCTCTTCCTTCCCCTTTCTATATATTTCTATCTATCTCTCTCTCTCTTCTTCCTCGTTCTCACTTTCTCTCCCTCTCTGTCTATTTCTGTACCCTCTCTCCCCCGTTTCTTTGCAGGCCGCATTGGCGTCGTTGGTAACGTCCTCGCCTCTCATCATGCGGTCTTGGGTTCGAATCCCATTCAGGCACGGCATATTTTCGACATATTTTACAAAAAATCATTTCATCCTTCACCGTCTGCATTAGCAGTAATTGCAGAACAGTCGGACGTTAAACAAAAAAATCTCTCATTCCTATCCCTCCTCTCTATCACTCTCTTCCTCCTCTCCCTTTGTATATATCCCCTTTTTCCCACCATCTCTACATCCCTCTCTTCCCTTCCCCCTCCATCTCTCTTTATACCTCCGTCCTTTATCTCTTTCTATCCCTCCTCTCCCTCTCTATTTGTTTATATTTCTCTCCTTTCTCTCGAGGTCCAGTTCCGTACTCTGCTAGATCACCTGTCTTCATTCATCCAATTTAGGCGTCCATACCTCAAGAATTTCGTTTTTCAACTTTATCTAATATACTGTTTGCCCTTTTTACTTATTCTCAAATTACTTCATTTCCTTTCCGGTCCAACCTAAAGATTCGCCAACTTTTTTTTTCTACAAGTCCATCTTTACAGTCTCAACGTGCGTATCTTTCTCTTCTACCTGTACACGTATTGTTGGAGGGTGGACGCAGAATTATACAAGTAGAGAAAAGTGTGTGTGGAATTAGATAATTAGAGAATCGCTTGTCTAGAACATTGATTTGCAACCGACCGACCGAATGTATCACACACTTCCGTGGTGTACGATCCGTGATACTTTATTGAAAGTAGGTTTCTAGTTTAACAAAAAATTAGCTTTCGTACTTTGTAAAATCGGAATGGAAAGTTCACGATAGTTTTATTTTATGTAAACCTATTTTCACTTTCGCTTACCCTATATGAATGTAACGGTTCCTTTCCACGCTGTCAGTATGTATTTTTTTTTTTTACCCGACATTTCCCTTGTAGTATTATATAAACAGTTCCGAGGGAGGTAGAGGGTTGTTTGCTGATGTCGGATCAAGTGACCAGGCGGCGGGTTTTTGGTTAGTAGGCGGTTGCGGCCTTCTTGGGGCTGGACGAGGACGCCTCAATCGATTCCAACACTACTTCCCCCATCGTGAGGAAGTGAACATGAGTTTTTCTCGTCGCCTCGGATATAGAAAAAAAATGAATATGTAAAAAAGGAAGTATTGTTTTCACCTGAAATACACGTTTTCAGGCCCCCTAAACCCCCCCCCAAAAACATGTTTTTACTGATCTGCGATATAGCGGAATATTGTACGAACTTGGAACTTAAGTTAGATACCATAAGGGGACACAACAAGGACATTTTATAAAATTCGGTCAACTGGAAGTAGTAGTTTATTCGTGTGATTTTCTCAAAAACGGCTGCTAAAATTTAAAAAAAATCGCCTCATCTTTTAATCTTTGCATGATAAGGTAAGCGCCATTCCTCCTGAATTTTTTGGGGTGGCTGTGTTCTCGTGGTAAAAAATATTTTTTAAGATTGTGACCTTAATATGCATTTACGGAGAAAGTTATAGAAAATTAAATAAGGTGCAACTTTTGATTCAGAATTTTTTTCAACAACGGTTAAATTTACCGTCAATTAGTGATTTTCCGTATTTTTAGTCGATAGTTGATGCGTCATTCACTTCACGATTGAAATTAGGTTATATTTGTTTTCATTTATATTGGCAAGAGAAAGTCGTGTAAGTGTTTCACATCAGATTTTTCATCGGTTTTATGTTTTTGAGGTATAAAGTATTCTTTAAAAAAAACGCAAAACGGTGGCCAGATAAAAAATGAAGCGGTTTCGGAACTATTTTAGAATATTATGTCTAATGGAAAAAACTTCATCTGAAGTTTTCTCTCCCGAATTTCAGGGACAACTTTTGTATGTTTAAACGGTGAATTTTGTATTGAAATGTTCCCATAAATCATTGATACCCGGTATTTGTAATATATAGCATACACACAGTTTAGTCAGTTGTTCAGATTAAAACTCAGACGTCAGTGTTGCCAACTGTGTTCTCTTCCAACTAACCGTTGTGTGTACTTTTGCCTTCATTAATTATTTACAATTGGCTATTTTGTTGTTTACTTATTTTATTTACACACATACACATATAATGTGGTTATGATGAATCAAGTAAATAGTATGCTATGTATTATTTACTTTTCACGTTATTTACTTTTACTACTAATACTTACCCACGCGCAGCTGCAGGCACTGTTCAATGAAATTATACGTATAAACTGTCTATCCATTTAACTAGCGTTTCTTTTTTCTTTGATGAATTTAAGTACACATAAAATATTAAGGCAACCCGCACTGAATTGCTTGTTGGTGGAAATTTTTAAAGTAATCTATTTATTATCATTTACCTTTGTCCGTCCGTCACATCCAGATATCAGAAACTACAACAGATAGTAACAAACCGTTTTCGGATTCGTAATCTACACAAAAAGTTAGTGGGCCTGGATTGGGTTTAAAGTTCCGGTTTTGACCGGAAGTGGCCCAAAATCAGAAATCAAGAAATTAAAGTAAATTTGAAAACAAAAGTAGTGTCATTTGATTCCTCCTAAAGAGGAATGACATTTCAGACCATTCAGGTGGTATATACCTGTATATTTATTTTTCCAAATCGAGTTGTCACTGAAAATACACGTTTCTTGACCCCTTGAATCCAAAAAAATGTTTTTACCGTTTGGTGTGTGTGTGTGTGTGTGTGTGAACAGAATATATCAAGAACGGAACATCGTACGAACTTGAAACTTGAAACTTAAGTTACATACCACTACCGGACCCGACACAAATATTTTCATCGAAATCGGTCATCGCGCGCGCGCGTGAGTTTGTATGTGTGTGTGACCAATATATCTCTAGAACAGAATATCGTACAAAGTTGTATGGAAACCCGACTCAAACGTTTTCATTAAAATCGGTCAACCGAAAGTAGTTTATTCGTACAGTTTTTCACTTTCTTGCGATTTTCTCAAAAATGGTTTCCACGTTTTTTTTAAAAATCACCTCATTTAGGCACCTACTACGTTTTTGTAATCTACAAGATAGGGTTAGTCGCTGCTGAAATTCTTAGAGGCTGTGCTCTTGTGGTAATTTTTGTAAGAATGCGACTTAAATATGCATTTCAGGGAAAATGGGTATTATATAATTAAAGTTGTAGGAAATTAAAAAACTTACAATTTTTTATTTCAAGCGTTTTTCTCTACTACGTTAAGCGTCAATTAGTGATTTTCTTTATTTTGCTCTTCAAAATCGATAAAAATAATTGGAGTTTTTAATGTAGCGGTCTTAGTATATTTATGCACTTTACGACAAAAGTATATATAGGCGTAATTAAAGTTATGAGAAAAATATAATCTACAATTTCAAGTTTGTTTTTAGAAAGCCTAGTTTAGCGTCAATCAGTGATTTTCTGTATTTTTAATTCCAACTAAGATTATTGGACAACAAAGGTTGTAAATTTTTTAACCGGACATTTCCCTTCAAGTATTATATAAACAGTTCCGAGGGAGGTGGAGGGTTGTTTCTGATGTCGGATCAAGTGGTCAGGCGGCGGGTTTTTGATTGGTAAGGCGGTTGCGGCCTCCTTGAGGCTGGACGAGGACGCCTCAATTGAGTCCAACACTACTTCCTCCATCGTGAGGGGGTGAACATGAGTTTTTTTCGCCACCTCGGATATATTAAGAAAAATCCAACAAAGGTTGATTTTCATTTTATATTGTTTCTAATAATGATTAAAAATGGGTTATGGTTTTTATTATTTACCTTAGCAAGAGAAAGTCTTGTGAGTATTCTCACAATTTTTTTTTTTAAATTGCAGTCATACAGTCGATTTCAAGGTATTACAGATAAAGATATACATATATAACTTTTTTTAGCATCTACCGCCAAACACTCCAGTGTTGTTAATAATAGATATTTTCACCTTATGCAAATCTTTTACAAATTCTTAATGCAAATCGATTAGTATGTCATCATTTTTTTTACAAAATCTTACGTAATTTTGGCGATGCTTTTAAATTATGTACACTAAATTTCCAATCGAAATTTTGGCATAAGTTTGAGAAGCAAAAAACCAAAACGAGTGCAAATACACAAAAAGAAAACACTATTAACTGAAATACATAATATAGTCTACGTAATATGAATTGGCGGAGACCTTGTGTAACTGCTACATCCCCTGTAAAAAAGAAACTATAACAGAAATCTCGGGAATGCAGTTTCCTGTGATTTCAGCGCTGTCAGATTTGTAACTTTACCCGATTTTTTTAGAGTAGTCGAGGTCGCTCCCACCTCTTTAATTACTGATCGTGTATTATAAGTTCAGTTTTATAAATCACTTTCGTTGATACTTTTCTTCATTTTGATTTTTTGAAATCGAGATTTCATCGTAAATACATTTTTCAGGCCCTGTGTACTCAAAAAACATGTTTTTAGTGATTAGTAAATGTGAGAATACGAATTTGAATGCTAGACAGTGATTATCAAAGTACTTTGATGGTTGGGGTTCAATTAACCATACTCTCTCAGGATTGGTCGGCCTGGTTGAGGTTCAATTAACCATACTCTCTCAGGATTGGTCGGCCTGGTTGGGGTTCAATTAACCATACCCTCTCAGAAATGGTCGCCCTGGATCTGTACAAGACTACATGTCATACAATCATCCTCATCTCATTGGGTCACAGGGTTGTTTATTGTTCTGAATTGATCAAATTGCAACGTACACACATTAGGGATAAAAAAATACGAGATATAAATAGTAAGTGTGTGAACAAAATATCTCAAGAACGGAATATCGCACGAAGTTGAAACTTTGAACTTGAGTTGCGTAGCTGTATAGG
Source organism: Catonia carolina (assembly GCA_035578175.1). Taxonomy (NCBI): domain Eukaryota; kingdom Metazoa; phylum Arthropoda; class Insecta; order Hemiptera; family Achilidae; genus Catonia; species Catonia carolina. The sequence continues at coordinate 12,344,683 of JAQMRL010000004.1, forward strand.
GTCTCGATACGAACATTTAAATCGAAATCGGTACGCCAGGAAAATGTAGGTTATTCGTGCAATTTTCTCAAAAATGTTTCGTATGGTTTTTCTTAAATCGCCTCATTTACTATATTTTTTATTCTCTACAAGATAGGGTAAGCTCTCCGGTGAAATTCTTGAGGAAGCTGTGCTCTCGTGGTAAGAAATTGTTTTTTTTTTAAGATTACTGCCTAAGTATGCAGTTTAGAGCAAAAACTTATATAATTAACGTTGTAGGAAATTATAAAACCTACAAATTTTATTTCAATTGTTTTTTTCTGCAACCCTTAGTTTAGCGGTAATTAAACATTTTCTATAATTTTCTCATTAAAATCTGTAAAATATGTTATTTCTAATATTGCGGCCTTAGTATGCATTGTATGACAAAATGTAAATAATGGGTTATACATTTTTTTTAAATTACAACTTTTTTCCTCCCACACAGCGTAGTTTCGCGTATTGATCTGTGTAAATTCAAAAGAGATTGTTTTTCATTCTGCGTCATTCACTCATAACTAAAATTTGGTTATATGTTCCAATATTTACATTGGGAAGAGAAACTCGCCTAAGTGTCGCACCAGATTTTTAAGATTTTTTTTTCTTAATTTTCCTCAGGAGCAATCGTAGTAGGCCCAAGTATTGCTAACGTAAGAGTGGCAACATCGGATTTTAAGTCTAAATATTTTAAGCTTGCATTTTTGTGATATCTGTTATATAGTAAATAACGTTTAATTTGTGGCGAACATTACTTTTATAACAAATGACACGTGACTGTGTACAGTCCATTCGAAATAGCATGATAGTATGTCTGAATGGTGGTAACTTTACAAAATAAAAAGTCCCTTTTAGAAAGTAAAATTTCCCTTTTAATTATTCTTACAAAATAATATTATTTATAAATCTTTGTTTTGCAATTTTGAAAATCAAAATTTAATATTTTACTGGCATTTTTTGTCATTGATGCATTCAATACACAAGACGTGATTAAGTAATACATTCGGACTTTAACCCCCCCCCCAAATTAATATATTAATATTTAATAATTAATTAATAAATTTGATTTCTATTTTTCGTGTTATTGGAAAAAAAAAATTTTCGCATTATTAATTCTTTTAAAACGTTTTCAAACTCAAACAGGGAAAGTTAACGCAAAAAATCTGTTAAGTGGTAGCACTGACGCAGAGGGAGAGGGGGGGGAATAACAAAATCCCTTCTTTTCTTTATTCCATTTAAGTAGTACTATCGTGCTATTTCGAATGGACTGTATGCACTTCAAAATAATATTTTTATATTAAATCACACTAACTTATTGTGGTGCTCTTCAAAACATCTCAGAAATGATCAAATAAAAATCAAATACAGGAATCCAGTTCGTTGAACGTACCTTGAACCGCCAATTGCATCTGCAAGGACTATAGAAGTGAAGTAGAAAATCTAACATTGCCAAATGTAAAGTGGTTGTGTGTAAGTTATTTAAAATATTACTGAATTCCTTGTACTTTTAAAAAAGTGGCTAACATTTTCTTTTTATAGCATTGGCAATTTTCCAACGTTCAGATGAATTGTATGAATGTATTTTGCATTTAAATAAACAGTTCCACATGTTACTTTTCTCTCTCCCCCTCACCCTCACCCACACCCCCCACCAACCTTATTCCTTCTAACAGTAATATAGTATATGTAATGAATTTTCTCATTCCGTATCGTCCTAATATCGATTTCAAATCAGTTTTTCGCTTCAGCTTCCTACGTGAACATTAAAGCATTAATGTTACAGCAAAAATGCACATCACGAAATTTAAACGGAATTAAAAAAATCTGGTTTGAAATATTCACGCAACTTTTGTCTTGCAGTGTAGATAATAAAACATAAAATAACCTATGTTTAATCTTGGTAAACAATGTAAACTGAAAAACATAACCTAATTTTAATCATGAGTGAATGATGCAAAATGAAAACCAAACTCTGTTAGACTTAAAAATACGGAAAAATCATTAAATTTACGCTAAACTCGGCTCTGTAGAAATAAATGCTCGATAAGTTGTAAATTTTTTATTTCTAATAATTATTATGTATCGTTTATGTCGTGAGATTCATACTAAGGTCGCAATCTTAAAAAAATTTAATATTTTACAGATTTCGTTGGAAAAATATAGAAAATCACTAATATTGTCGCTAAACTAAGCGTTGAACAAAAACAGTTTTATGTATTAAGGTATAGTTTTTTTAATTTTCGATAACTTTAATTATAGGCTACTTTTGATCTAGAATAATTAAGGCCGCAATCTTTAACAAAAACATTTTTTTTCTATGAGATTAACTGCCCATAACAGACAGGTGAAGTGTCAAATTATTTACACTCGATCTGTTAGTTGCAGGGCTAAAATAAATAGTTCTGTTTCTTATCACATGGTCAGCCAATTAAATGACTGAATAATGTAAGAACAGAAGAGGTAGAGGTGTAAAAGACACTAATCAGAGTTATCTCCTCTGAAAGTAATGAATTTCATTATACAGCCAGACCCTGTGGTGAATGAAGTGAAGGTGTCATTTGCAGAGTGGAAAATATGTGCTTTTCAGAAGGCCCGGCATGCGGATAAGCTTACTTTTCCACTCAGTGAGGAAGGCAATGGTAAACCACCTCACTCCTCGTTTTACTTAGTAAAACCTCTAGAGGTTCAAACCAGCCCTTTGGCTGATGACCTAAACAACATGAGATTAAATCCTTCCCAAGAACGTCAGCAGATGGCGCTTACCTTATCTTGTTGAGCGTAAAAAATCGTAGGAGCCGTCTTTGAGAAAATTGCATGAATAAACTACTACGTTCGGTTGACCGATTTTGATGAAAATGTTCATGTCGGTTTTCTGAGTGGTATCTAATTAACGTTCGAACTATATTCCGTTCTTGAGATATTTTGTTCACGCACACACCAATCGCCAGAAACATGTTTTTTGTTTTGTTTAGGGGGCCTGAAAACGTGTACCTATATCCGGTGATAAATCGATATGAAAATAATACTTTCCTATTTCTATACCTACACTTTATTTATATAGGGCAAGAGAATTTAAAAATTGTACAAATTTTATGTTTGATTTTTATGATTTCACGCTAAGTTAAGTCAGTATTTATAGGGTACTTTTTTTGTGAAAAACCACTGAATAATAGTTTGTAAAAATACATGCTGATAATGTAATCCACGATAAGAAAGGAAAATAATGTTTTTATAATCGAATTTTCAGGTCCTCAACCCAAAAAAAAAACATGTTTTTTACCACTTGGTATCTGTGTGTGTAAACAAATCTCAAGAACGGAATATTGTAGGAAGTTGAAACTTAGAACTGAGGTTAGGTACTACAAGGAGACCTGACATGAACATTTTCATGAAAATCGGTCAACGAAATGTTGTACTGGTAACGCAATATAAGTTGACGATCGTCAGCGAGAGTAAGACTGGACTATGTTGGGGGGTTGGGGGGTTGGAAGTGCTACTATAATATAAATGCTTTCCTGAATACACCATAGCGACAGCTCTGACCATGACATCATGTTGTAGTTTTACTCTTACATTGATTTTTTATGTTTACAACTATGTAGTTTTATAAACATCCCATTGTATTATTTATTGATTCTCAATAATTATCCTAAATAATAAACACTCATTCTAAATAAGCTATAATACTAGGCCTAAGCTATTATTTAGTATCCTCTTTGGTCATCAGCAGTAAACTGAATTACTGCACTCTTGACATTTGTAGTGATAGACTAATTAGTCCGTGAGTTCCGTCGATGCGAGCTTATTAACGTGAGTAGACTAATACTAGTTTTACGGTAATTTAAAAATGTTATTGTAATTTTAGGGTTTTCATATTTCATTATTTTCTGTAAAGTTGTGTTAAATTGCAGTTGAATTTTAAACAATTCACTTTCTTTAAATAATTACATTACTCCTTACTTATTAAGTGTGACGGGGTCATGAACTGAATTTTATTACTTAGGTGTTTGTGGTGGTTGATACATGTTTGTGTTATGCTTTCGGGTTGGCAGATGTAAGTAGGATAGATAGTATACTGTCCTCCGCATTATAGGCGTCAATCGTCAACTCAACTTATAGCGCGTTACCAGTAGTTAATTCTTACAATTTTTCACTTTTTCGCAATTTTCTCAATTACAGCTCATATGATTTGTTTTTAAAATCACCTCATTTGCTTCATTACTCTTCAAGGTAGAGTAAGCGGCATGTATGCTGAAATTCGTTGGTTGACGGTTGTGCTCTCCTGGTAATAATTTGTTTAGTTAAGATTTTAGCCTTAATATGCATTTCATGACAAAAGTATGTATAAATGAAACTATAGAAAATTTTATACTGTAGAAAGAATACTATAGAATATTCTATATTTAATATTTAATTATTTATACTATAGAATATTTTACTATAGAAAGAATTGATTAATGGTTTTCCGTATTTTTACTTTCTCTTGCCTATATGAATATATTGGAAGGAAAGTATTGTTTTCATTTCGATTTTTCACCGGATCTACACGATTTCAAACCCCCTGAACCCACACAAACATGTTTTTAGCGATTGGTCTGTGTGTGTGTGTGTGTGTGTGTGTGTGTGTGTGTGCACAGAATATCTCAAGAACGAAACATCGTACGAACTTAAAACTTGAAACTTAAGTTACAAACCACTACCGGACCCGACACGAACATTTTCATCAAAATCGGTCAACCGGAAGTAGTAGTTTATTCGTATAATTTTTCATTTTATCGCGATTGGCTCAAAAACTGGTCCTACGATTTTTTTTATATCGCCTTGTTTACCAAGTTTTTTATGCTCTACAAGATAGTGTAGGCGCTATGTTTGCTGAAATTCTTGGTGAGGCTGTTTTCACGTAAAAAATTTTTTTTAAGATTGCGGCTTTACCTATGCATTTTAGCGCGAAAATTTATGTAATTAAAAATTGTAGAAAATTTAAAATCCTAGAGCTTTTATTTGAAACAATTTTTGGTATAACGCTTAGTTTAGCGGTAATTAGCGATTTTCTGTTTTTTTTTCTCACGAAAACGTGTGAATAATCGATTTTTTAAGATTTCGGCCTGAGTATGCATTTTACGACAAAAGTGTATATAATCAAATTTATAGGAAATTAAAAGATTTACATTTTTTAGTTAATGCATTTTTCTCTACAGAGCTTAGTTTAGTATGAAAGAGTGATTTTCCGTATTTTTAAGCCGAACTGAGGTTGATTTTTATTTTGCGTCTTTCACTTGTGATTAAAATTAGGTTATGTTTATTGAGGTTAGTTTATTTCTAATGTTTTATTACTAATTTGAGGTTGTATTGGTCATTATTTTCAATTGGCAAGAGAAAGTTGTGTGAGTATTTCACACCAGATTTTTAAGTCTAAGAGAGGTTGATTTTCATTTATCCTCATTCACTTAGGAATAAAATTAGGTTACATTATTTATTTTTTATTATTTACTTTGGCAAGAGAAAGTCGGGTGAGTGTTTTTCACACCAAATTTTTCTTCTTTACAAAGGATGTAATGGGAGTAACTACTGGAAGATCAGCCAAAGAGTTTTTGTGTGTTGCCTTACCATTTATTTTATTGCGGCGAATTGATGAAAGTGTTGTTTTTTTACTTTCTCTTGCCTATATGAATATATAGGAAGGAAAGTATTGTTTTCATGTCGATTTTAAGAAATCGAGTTTTCACCGGATCTATACGTTTTCAGACCCCCTGAACCCAAAAAAACATGTTTTTAGCGATTGGTCTGTGTGTGTGTATACAAAATATCTCAAGAACGGAACGTCGTACGAACTTGAAACTTGAAACTTAAGTTACATACCCTTACCGGACCCGACACGAACATTTTCATCAAAATCGGTCAACCGGAAGTAGTAGTTTATTCGTGTAATGTTTCACTTTTTTGTGATTTTCTCAAAAACTAGTCCTACGATTTTTTTTTTTAAATCGCCTGGTTTACTTAATTTTTTATTCTCTACAAGATAGGGTAGGCGCCATGTTTGCTGAAATTCTGGTTGAGGCTAATTTCACGTAAAAACATAGTTTTTTTAAGATTACGGCTTTCACATGCAATTTAGAGCAAAAATGTATATAATAAAAGTTGTAGAGAATTTAAAATTCTACAACTTTTATTTCAAACATTTTTTTGTATAACGCTTAGTTTAGCGGTAGTTTGCGATTTTCTGTTTTTTTCTCACGAAAACGTGAGAAAAATCGATTTTTTTAACATTTCGGCCTTAGTATGCATTTTACGACAAAAGTGTATATAAAAAAAATTATAGAAAATTAAGAGATTACAACTTTTATTTAAAGCTTTTTTCTGTACAGAGCCTAGTTTAGCGTGAAAGTGTGATTTTCCGTTTTTTTAAGCCAAATTGAGTTCGATTTTCATTTTGCGTCTTTCACTCATGATTAAAATAAGGTTATGTTTATTGAGGTTAGTTTTGGTTTATTTCTAACGTTTCATTACTAATATTAGGTTTATTGTTAATTATTTATATTGGCTAGAGAAAGTTGTGTGAGTGTTTCACACCAGATTCTTTTTTTAAGTAGACTACCGTAGCTTCCATGAAACTGAAATTGATTTTCTATGTAAGGTATTTAAATTAACAAATTCATTATGTATTATTTAATAACCCACCCAACGATGACGACGTCGCTTGGGAAGGTTCGGTTTCTTTTATTGCACCCCCTCCCTATCATTGGGGGTGACATGGAATGAATTTGAATCACTCTCTCAACTCGATGCATTCATTGTCTTCCACTTATTCGAAACCTTCAACCCCCCCCCTCTCTCTCTCTGCAACCCTTTAGTCATTGCAAAGGTTACTTTAAATTCAAGTGGGTAAAGAGCAAGGCGTCATTTAGAATCGTTTAATTATTTCTTACCCGATTTAAAACGGCATTAATTATTTGTGTTCGCTTCTTTATTTTCTTGTATGATTTTACTTAGAATTATTCTCTCATTTTATTCTTATTTAATGAATTTTTATTACTTTTCACTTCATATAATATAATAAAAAATATAAAAAAAATTGATTGTAAAACACTCGTGCAACTTGCTCTTGCCAGCGTTAATCACTTTTTAGTGATATATATGTGAGCGTTGAATGAATTATTTTTTAATTAAATTATATTTTAACAAAATTACTTTTTTTTTTGCTTTTACGACCTCAAAAGATCACTTAAGTCCAATTTCTGGGCCAGTCCATTCTGTAATTTGTTCTTCTCATTCTCGAAGCGCAATCATAAACCTTCCCGCTAGTTTTTACGCATTTTAATGAGAAAATATAGAAAATAAACAATTTACACTAAACTAAGCGCGTAGAAAAAATGCTTGAAATAAAATTTGTAAGTTTTTAAATTTTTTACCCCTGATAGTATTTTTTTTTATCGTATAGTGCATTAAATAGAGTTTTTGAGAGGATAATACAATAAATATAATAGACATAATAAAAAATAGAGTGCCTAAAAGAGGTTACTGTATGGAACAGAGGTTTATTTTCGTTTTGCGTCACTCGCTCATATTAAAATTAGGATATGTTTTTAATTTTCCCTTGTTTTCTCATGATTAGACAGTAGACAATAAATAACTGATATATTTCATTATTTATGTTGGCAGGAGAAAGTCATGTGAGATTTCATATCGATTTATCGAAATCAAGTTTTTACCAGATTTATACGTTTTCAGACGCCTGAACCCCAAAAAATATGTTTTTAGCGATTGGTTTGTGTGTGCGCGCGCGTGCATGCATGCGTGTGTGTGTTTGTGTGAACAAAATATCTCAAGAACGGAACGTCGTACGTTGTTGAAACTTGAAACTTGAATTGTTAGGTAGTACTAGAGGACCCGACAACATTGAACATTTTCATCAAAATCGGTCCACCGGAAGTAGTAGTAGTTTATTCGTGTAATTTTTCACTTTTTTGCGATTTTCTCATTAAACGGCTTTTACGATTTTTTTAAAAAGCGCCTCATTTACTATTTTTTTTCTACAAGATAGGGTAGGCGCTGAAATTTTGGGGAGGCTTTGCTCGTGTAGAAAAAAACCGTTTTTTTTAAAGGTTGCTTGCGGCCGTAATATGCATTTTAGCGCAAAAATGTGTATAATAAAAGTTGTAGACAATTAAAAATATACAAATTTTATTTCAATTATTTCTTTTTGTAACGCTTAGTTTAGCGGTAATTAGAAATTTGCTGTTTATTTTTTTTCATGAAAATCTGTAAAAAATCGATTTTTTTTAAGATTTCAGCTGTAGTATGCATTTTACGAGAAAAGTTTATATAACTTAATCAGATTTATAGGAAATGAAATGATGTACAACTTTTACTTAAGGCATATTTCTCTGCAGAGCCTAGTTTAGCGGCAAAGAGTGATTTTCCATATTATTAAGTAAAACTAAAATTTGTTTTCATTTTGCATCATTCAATGATTAAAATTAGGTTATGTTTTTGAGATAAGTTTTTCTTTGGTTTTTTCTAATGTTTTATTACTAATATTAGATTATATTGGTCATTATTTGCATTGGCCAGAGAAAGTCATGTGAGTGTTTCACACTAGATATTTTTTTTTTTTTTTTTTTTTAATAAATGGTTATTACTAGGGACAGTGGTTACTTATAGTAAGTAAACTATATTCTTTCGTATAAGTATTGTTTTTAAAAAAAAGAGTAAATGTTTGTTTCAACCAATGTTTCATTGTAAACGATTTTCTCTCTAATTTGTTATGTTTTTTGTTGATTTCAGATCAAGCAATATGAAAAATGTGAGTGCCCGGATGAAAGGCGGAAACTTGCCAGGGAAATTTACGATAATTTTATTATGAAAGAACTACTTGCTCATGCACATGTAAGTGTCCTCCTGGTAGTTGGTATTTCTGTTCACTAATTTATTTATTGTAGTCCTAGCAATTGATTGCCTCAGATGGTTTACGAATAGCACATGGATTGGTTATACTATTGTAGTTTTGTTTTTTTATTTTCTCATCGTGCTAGAAAAATCATTGCATACAATGTTAATTTCCTTAATTTGGTGTAGGTGATCAGCCGAAAGGCTGGTTTGAACTTCTAGAGGCTTCACTAAGTAAAACAAGGAGTGAGGTGGTAGTTTACATTTACCTTCCTCACTGAGTGGGAAAGTATGCTTATCATCATACCAGGCCCTCTTAAAAGTATCCACTTTCCACCCTGAAAATGACACCTTCATATCATTCACCACAAGGTCTGGCTGTACAATGATGAAATTCATTACTCTCAGAGGAGATAACTGTGACCTGTGACTTTTACGCTTCTATCTCTTCTGTTCTTAAATGCTTCAGTCGTATAATTGGGTGACCATGTGATAAGAAACAGAGCTATTATTTTGTAGCCCGGGAACTAATGGATTCAATTTTTACTTTATCATCCTTTGTATGACAAGATAGAAAAAGGAAAGTATTGTTCTTGTGTCAATTTTTCACCGAAATCCAATCTGCTTTAATACTAATTAAACTACTAAGACGTTTATTAATGTGCTATAAAATATGTACAGGAGAATAGAACACCGAGTAGAAGAAGTATTGGACGATGACCAATTTGGATTTAGAAGAAGAATGGGAACTCGAGATGCAATATTGGCTCTGTGACTGATTATTGAGAAAAGGATAAAGAAAAATAAAACTACTTTTATGGCATTTGTAGATTTAGAGAAAGCATTTGACAATTTGGACTGGAGTAAAATGTTTAAACCTTGAAAAGGCTAGGAATTAAATACAAAGAAAGGAAAGTTATCTACAGTCTGTGTAAGAATCAAACGGCTGTGTTGAAAATCGAGGGGTACGAAAAAGAGGCCGCTGTAAGAAAAGGTGTACGACAAGGTTGTTCTTTGTCACCACTACTTTTTAACTTGCATATAGAAGAGGCTACAAATGAAGTGAAGGAGAAATCTGAAGCAGGAATAAAAATTCAAGGAGAAACAATAAAAATGCTGAGATTCGCCGTTGATATAGTAGTATTAGCCGAGGCTAAGAAAGAACTAGAGGATGCCTTAAATGGAATGGATGATATCTTGAGAAAGGATTACTTCATGAAAATTAATAAGAACAAAACGAAAGTGTTGTGCAGCAGCAAGAGTGGTTTAGAAGAGATGGGAAATTTAAAAGTAGGCAACGAAAACATACAGGAAGTTACGGAATTCTGCTATCTAGGGAGTAAAATAACAAAGGATGGTAGAAGCACAAGTGATATCAAGAGTAGAATTGTTCAAGCTAGAAAAGCCTTTGAAATGAAAAACAGCTTACTGACTACAAACATTGATTTACAGATTAGGAAAAATTTCTTAAAACATTACGTTTGGAGTGTAGCATTATACGGAAGTGAAACGTGGGTGATAAAGGCTGTAGAAAGGAAGAGGATAGAAGCTTTTGAAATGTGGTGTTATAGGAAAATGTTAAAGATTAGGTGGGTGGACAAAATAAGTAATTTAGAGGTTCTTAGGCGAGTGGATGAAAAAAGAAGTATATGGAAGCATCTTACCAAAAGAAGGGATAGGCTAGTGGGGCATATCCTAAGACATCCAAGTATTGGGCTATCAATAATGGAGTGTAATATTGAGGGAGTAAATTGTAGAGGGAGGCAAAGATTAGAATATATAAAGCAAATTACAAAAGATGTAGGGTGTTACAGGTATGTAGATATGAAACGACTTCCGCAAGATAGAACAGGTTGGAGAGCTGCATCAAACCAGTCGAGAGACTGATGACAAAAAAAAATATATGTACAGTATATTCACGAATTTTTTTTATCCCTAATGTGTGTGTACGTTACAATCTGTTCAATTCAGAACAATAAGCAACCCCATGACCCAATGAGATGAGGATGATGTGTATGACGTGTAGTCGTGTACAGACCCAGGCTGACCATTCCTGGGAGAGTATGGTTAATTAAACCCCAACCATCAAAGTACACCGGTAACCACTGTCTAGTATTTAAATCCGTATAAAAGTAAACTACCTTTACTAGAATTTGAACCAGGAACATTAGTATCTGGAAATCAGCTGTTCACCATCTGAATCATAGCGACGACGTTACCTCTAGTTCAACCCGGTGGGACTTTTCACGAAAATAAAACAAAAAACACGAATTAAATATGAAAATGTGCAAAACAAAAGAATTTAATTTTTAATTTTCTTTTTAGTTATTGAGTGTTATAATTAAGCAAATGGATGCTTATCAAATATTCAAAAGTGTAGTCACTTTGATTTTTATTTCTGTACGATTTTATGTTAAACTTCCAGCTGTTTCAGTAAATCACCATCATCAGAATGTATAAAGTATTAATTTGAAACTTATCACTAAAATTTGCAGAAGTACTTTTATTAAGGTACTATAAAATTTCTAATTCATATTTATTTACTTTGATGGTGGTGGATTTATATATTAAGTTTTCACCAGAAATACATGTTTTCAGGCCCCCTAAACCGAAAAACCATGTTTTAGCGTTTGGTCTGTATGGGTGTGTCTGCGTATAAACAAATGGTATTGCATACAAAGTTGAAACTTTGAACATAAGTTAGGTACACAAAGGAACCTGAAGTGAACATTTTCTTCTAATTCATCAACCGGAAGTAATAGTTTATTCGTGCAATTGTCTCAAAAACTGCTCGTACAGTTCTTTTAAGAAATTGCCTCATTTACTAAATTTTTTATGCTCTACAAGGTTGGGTAAGCGGCATGTCTGCTAAAATTCTTGGGAGACTGTGCTTTCGTGTAAAAGTTTTTTTAATGATTTTGGCTTTAATATGCATTTAAGGTCAAAAGCGTATAAAATCCAAGAATTAGAAAATTAAAAATGTACTACCTTTATTTCAAATATTTTATCTACAACTCTCAGTTTAGCAGCAATTAGTGTTTTTCTGTAATTTCTTCAATTAAATCTGTAAAAAATGGGTTTGTTTTTAGATTGCGGCCTTAATGTGCATTTTATCATGAAAGTGTATATAATCATAGATATAGAATTTTTTTTCTCTAATTTTTATTTACAACTGTAAAATTTTTACAACAAGCAAATGTGATGATTTTGATAATTGTGTAAATGACATAAGAATGAGAGGGGTAGGGCCCCCTTTGGTGCCTTCCCAGGAATGAAATTTGTATATCAAATTAGCAGGTCTCTACTCCAGCGTCTTTAAAGGCATCTAGCGGGATTATCAGGTAAATGGAAAGTGGAGAGTGAACGCACCAGTGGGTTCTTGTGTTCGTGTGACTTGTCGTGAAAGCGTTTGTATAGGTATTCGATGGAATTTTGTACAAATGGTGTTTCAAATATGTATGTAAGGTTTTGTTGCTAACAAAAATTGAAAATTTAAAAAAATTTAATGACATTTATTCCAAGCATGTGTTTCTACAGAATGAAATTTAGCGTCAATTAATGATTATCTGTATTTTTAAGTACAGCAGAGGTTGATTTTTATTATGTATTGATACGATGTTTGACATCCTCAGCCGTATCTCGCTTCCTAAGCAACACTTCTCTCTGTCTCGCCAGTCCTCATCGGAGAGGCTCTGCAAAGGCCGGCCCGTGGTGTAGTGGTCAGCGCAACTGGCTTCTATGCCGGGGTCCCGGGTTCGATTCTCGGTCAGGTCTGGCATTTTTTTCATCTGTAAATCACCACATATCATTACCTACGCACAAGCCCAAGGCTTATGTAGGCATCATCGCTCAATAAAAAAAAGACATTGCCTCTGCACCCTATCCAACCATGTCACTTCCGGCCTACCCCTCCTTCTTCGATCAGCTGGTATCCACTCCCGTACCCTCTTTGCCCACCTATCACCTTCCATCCTCTGCAAATGGGTAAACCATTTTAACTGCTTCCGGGATATGGTATCCATGATATTTCCTTGAACACCGATTCTTCTCCTAATTTCAGAATTCGGAATTCGATCGATCCGCGACACACCACAGCTCCGCCTCCAGAAATCCGTCTCCACCGCTTTTAGGCGATCCTTCTGCCTATTTGTCAATACCCATGCTTCCGCACCATAGGTAGACACACTCTCCAGGATAGCATGATAAATATTTATCTTTGTCTCCTTCCATTTTTTATCATTCCAAAGGACAGAATTTAACTGCCCTATAACCCTTCGCCCCTGTGAAATCTTGCTGTTTACTTCCTCTGCACTTGTACCGCTCCTATCAAAGATGACACCCAGGTATTTAAAACTTTCACAGCTTTTCACTAAACCTCTTGATTTTTATTTAGCGTTATTCACTCATGATTAAAATTAGGTTAAGTTTTCATTTTATATTGGCAATAGAAAGTTGTGTAATTGTTTCACATCAGATTTTTCCAATTTATTCAAAAAATTGATGATTTTGTGTATTCAAATATCCGGTCACAGGGTTCCTTAATGTGTTGTATTTATAAAATTTGGAAAAGAAATCTATTGTCATTTAGTGTACATGTATTTCATACTAGTAGAAAATCTGCGTGTCAGTGTTGTCAGTAAAAGGGCGCGAGGGGAAGGACTGTGCGCATATATTAGTGAAGAGTTGACTTGATTATAACTTGTGATTTCCCCAGTCACCCATCTTCTTGCTACGGTCCATATAAGAGTGAGTCACTAGACTATGATCTATTCAACTATCCATGTACCTTCTACCTGACATCCTTCACAAATTATTTCCACTTTGTCTGTAATACATTGTCACTTATTTTAGTTATAACAAGAATGTACCTAAGTTCCGTCAATCTTTATTACAAAAAAAATCTGGTGTGAAACACTCACCCGACTTTCTCTTGCCAATGCAAATAATTAATAATATAACCTAACATTAGTAACAATACATTAGAAATAAACAAAAAACTAACCTCAAAAAAACTTAACCTTATTTTAATCATGAGTGAAAGACGCAAAATGAAAATCAACCTCAGTTTGGCTTAAAAATAGTGAAAATCACTCGTTCACGCTAAACTAGGCTCTGTAGAGAAAAATGCTCTAAATAAATGTTGCAGATCTTTTAAATTCCTATAAATTTTATTACCTATATACACTTTTGTGGAAAATGCATACTAAGGCCGAAATCTTAAAAAAATTGATTTTTCACACGTTTTCGTGAGAAAAACACAGAAAATCGCTAATTACCGCTAAACTAAGCGTTATACAAAAAAAATTTTGAAATAAAAGTTGTAGAATTTTAAATTCTTTACAACGTTTATTACATACATTTTTGCGCTAAAATGCATATTAAAGTCACATTCTTAAAACAAAAGATTTTTACGTGAAAACAGCCTCACCAAGAATTTCAGCAAACATAGCGCCTACCCTATCTTGTAGAGCATAAAAAATTTAGTAAACCAGGCAATTTTAAAAAAAATCGTAGGACAAGTTTTTGAGAAAATCGCATAAAAGTGAAAAATTAAACGAATAAACTACTACTTCCGGTTGACCGATTTTGATGAAAATGTTCGTGTCGGGTCCGGTAGTGGTATGGAACTTAAGTTTCAAGTTCGTACGATGTTCCGTTCTTAAGATATTCTGTTCACACACACAGACGCACACACACACACACACACACACACACACACAGACCAATCGCTAAAAACATGTTTTTTGGGTTCAGGGGGTCTGAGAACGTGTGGATCCGATGAAAACTCGATTTCGAAAAATCGGCATGAAAACAATGCTTCCTATATATTCATATAGGCAAGAGAAAGTAAAAATAATAATAATTGAACATACTTTTTGGCATTTCGAACACTAACGATCGTGTTTACTTAGTTTAGATTTCTATAAAACTTTTTTTTGTTTCTCTTTAAAAATCGGCTGGCCCGTTTGCGTAGTGGTTAGTGCAACTGGCTTCTACACGGGGATCCCGGGTTTGATTCCTGGTCAAGTCTGGCATTTCTTCATTGCTCATTTTCATATATATCATCATTCTTCACAGTCTGCATTAACAGAAATTTCAAAACAGTTAGATGTGAAACTTTTTTTTTTTTAATTCCTAATGTGTGTACGTTGCAATCTGTTCAATTCAGAACAATAAGCAACCCCATGACCCAATGAGATGAGGATGATATGTATGACGTGTAAATGCGGTGTAGTCTTGTACAGACTCAGGCCGACCATTCCTAAGACTGTATGGTTAATTGACCCCCAACCATCAAAGTACACCGGTAACCACTGTCTAGCGCTCAAATCCGTATAAAAGTAACTACCTTTACTATGATTTGAACCAGGAACCTTCGTCTCCGAAAATCAGCTGTTAAGCAGCTGACTTTGGCGACGACTTTACCTCTAGACCAACCCGGTGGGTTATGTAAAACATAAAAAACAAATCTTTTAAAATCTAGACTCTTCGGTTGTTATAAAAATTTTCCTATATCTTTCGATAGATGAATTTTTCATCTCTCTGAATTACTTTTGCTTTAATGGAGTAACAGTAGTAAAAATTATATGATTTAAGGGTACTAGATTGTTTTGATAATTTTCTTTTCTCAATGCACTGGGTTTCGGGTCCTGTGGTGTTGTGCCATTAATAAAGTGAATGGCGTAACAAAGGGTTTTTAAAGTTGTTTCATTATGTAATAAAACTTTTTACGAAATTATTTTAAACAGTTTTGTGCGTGTAGATGTTCTGTTCTTTTTACTTTCTCTTGTCTACATGAATATATAGGAAGGAAAGTATTGTTTTCATGTCGATTTTTTTTCGAAATCGAGTTTTCACCGAATCTACACGTTTTCAGACCCCCTGAACCCAAAAAAATGTTTTAGCGATTGGTCTGTGAGTGTGTGTGTGGACAGAATATCTCAAGAACGGAACATTGTACGAACTTGAAACTTGACACTTAAGTTACATACTACTACCGGACCCGACACGAAAATTTTCATCAAAATCGGTCAACCGGAAGTAGTAGTTTATTCGGGTCATTTTTCACTTTTTTGCGATTTTCTCAAAAACTGGTCCTACGATTTTTTTTAAAAATCGCCTGGTATACTCAATTTTTTCTGCTACACAAGATAAGATAGGCGCCATGTTTGCTGAAATTCTTGGTGAAGCTTTTTTCACGTTTAAAAACTGTTTTTTTAAGATTACGGCTTCAATATGCATTTCAGCGCAAAAATTTATATAATAAAAGTTGTAGAGAATTTAAAATCCTACAACTTTCATTTCTAAAATTTTTTTGTTAACGCTTAGTTTAGCGGTAATTAGCGATTTTCTTTATTTTTCTCACAAAAATGTTTGAAAAATCGATTTTTTTTTAATTTCGGCCTTAGAATGCATTTTACGACAAAAGTGTTTATAATCAATTTTATACGAAATAAAAAGATCTACAAATTTAATTTATAGCATTTTTCTCTACAGAGCCTAGTTTAGCGTGAAAGAGTGATTTTCCGTATTTTTAAGCCAAACTGAGGTCGATTGTGATTTTGCGTCTTTCCCTCATGATTAAAATAAGGTTATGCTTTTTGAGGTTAGTTTTTTGTTTATTTTTAATGTTTTATTACTAATGTTAGGTTATATTGTTAATTATTTCCGTTGGCAAGAGAAAGTTGTGTGTGTGTTTCACACCAGATTTTTTCTCTTTATATTGCAATGGTAAAGGGGTCTACCAACCAGACGGACGACCGAGTAGGTCATGCTGGCAAGTGTTTTAAGTATAAGAAGGAACTTAACAAAATGAATTAGTACGAGTATATTATATTTATTAGTTTAATTAATTTATGGTTTGGTTTACTATCTTCTATGTGTGCTATTTTGTTTTTTCGTTTCTTTTATTTGTAAACTTTAATGGTAAATAAAAATAATATTATTATTATTACTATTATTATTAGCGAATTCTCCCAATAGCGGAAGACGTTAAGCAAATACGAGGCGTGTTCAGAAAGTAAGTACCGTTTCTAAAAGAACAAGTAAAACAAATTTTTTCAACACAGTTTTATTTCTACATGAAAGCCCAAACCTTAAACTATTTTTCGACATAGTTTCCACCGATGTTCAAACACTTGTCGTAGCGGGTGATCAATTTGTATATACCCTCTTCGTAGAAGGTTCCCGCCAACGAATGTAGCCACGACTCCACGGCAGTTTTCACTTCATCGTCTGTTTCAAAGCGTTGGCCGCCTAGCTTGCGCTTCATGTGCAGGAGCAAGTAGTAGTCAGACGGTGCCAAGTCCAGGCTGTAGGGCGGGTGATCGAACTGCTCCCAACGAAATTGTCGAACCAATGTTTGAGTGTCACCAGCGGTATGGCGCCGAGCATTGTCATGACGCAACACAATTCCATTACTGAGCATTCCTCTCCGTTTGTTTTGAATTGCCCGCCTTAGTTTTCTTAAGGTTTCGCAATACTTTGCCCCATTAATGGTTTCACCTCTTGGGAGAAAATCAATCAGCAAAACACCTTTCCGATCCCAAAAGACAGTGCACATGATTTTTTGTGCAGACATTGTTTCTTCGGGGATTGTGTGTGTTGCCACTCCATTGACTGCTGTTTAGATTCCGGTGTGACATGACGGACCCAATTTTCATCACCTGTCACAAATTTGTTTAAAAGATCCTCACCATCATCACTGTACCATGTGAGAAAAGTCAAAGCACTTCCGAGTCTCTTGGTTTTGTGCACGTCAGTGGCGGGAACCTTCTATGAAGAGGGTATAGACAAATTGATCACCCGCTACGACAAGTGTTTGAACATCGGTGGAAACTATGTTGAAAAATAGTTTAAGGTTTGGGCTTTCATGTAGAGATAAAATTGTGTTGAAAAAAAATTGTTTTACTTGTTTTTTTTTAAAAACGGTACTTACTTTCTGAACACGCCTCGTAGCTTAATTAACTTTTCTTTGGGTTCTTCCTGTTCTTCCAATAGACTTTCATTCTTTCTGAGAAAGCTTGTTTACGTTCTTCTGACCATTTTGGCCTGATTTGTTTTTGCTGTGGTTGCTCAGGTGAAACTTCCCACTTATTTACTTTGTCTCGAAACGTGTCTCTTTCTACAATATCGGCCGAACTTATGTTTGCACGTTCGAGATCCTTACAAATTTCCTGAAGCCATGGTGTTAAAGTTTTAAGTGCGGTTACATAATGTACAATCTTCTTAGTCAATCGATAATTGTGATAATCTACTAAGATGACCAAAGAATTTCATTCTTGGTTTCCTAAAGTCAGTTTCGATGTTTGAATACTTCTCCGTTGTTTTGATTGATTGTAACCTGGAACCGTCTTCAGTATGCCTAGCCCCTAAGATTTTCCGTATGATTTTTCTCTCTTCCTTTTTTATTTCCTCAAGGTCTCGCTTCCCATTGAGTGTTAGTGTTTCACTTGCATAGAGGGCTGTTGGTTTTATAACTGTGTTGTAGTGTCGCAATTTTATGTGCCTTGACACAATTTGATGTGCCTTGATTTTTTTGTTGCAAAGATGCTGGACCAGACTCAATCCCTTTTTCATTTTTAGTAGGCAACTGTGTTGTGAGATTTTTTTCTCGGCCTGTTGGTTCAATGATTTCTCCCAGATATTTAAAGTACGGGACCTTATTGATTTTACCATATTTAGTTTTCAAGCTTGCTATTTCTATCCTTGAACACAAGAACTCAGTTTTTTCGAATGAGATTTGCAATCCGACCCTTTCTGCACATTCTTTGAGTGTCTCAATCTGCATGACGGCGGTCCCCTCATCCTCTGCTAGTATTGCCAGATCGTTTGCAAAAGCCAGGTATGGTATGCAAAGGTTGTTTTTGAGAAAACCGAGTGTGATTGGTTTCTAATACTTATGTTTTTTGAGCTCTCTCTCCCATTCCTCCATAACCTTATCTAGAACAACATTGAACAAAAGAGGAGAGAGTCCGTCACCCTATCTCACCCTTGTTTGAATGTCAAAAGGTTCAGAAATCTCTCACATAAACTTCACTTTGGATTTTGTGTTGGTTAAGGTTTGTTTTGTGAGTTCTCTTGTTTTGGGATCTAGTCCCCTTTCTTCTATAATTTGGAAGAGTGAAAGTCGGTCTACCGAATTATTATTACGTTTATTATTATTATTATTATTATTATTATTATTATTATTATTATTATTATTATTATTGTATTATTGTATTATTATAGTGTAATAGAAACTGCAACAAGAGAAGAAATCCGAGACGGGTTATTATGCTCATCTCTTGTAGATCATATTTTTGTAAGGAGTGAAGGTAGTGAAATTGTATCTGCAGTGGTACACACTAAAATATCGGATCACTATCCGATTTTAGTTTCATATACGGAATTAGGAGTGAACTTTAATGGATCAGATGATCGTAGTTGTGGTAATAAACATGTTTATGAAATAATTGATAACTAAAAAAAGTAAATGATCAGATAAAAGAGGTAAATTGGGAGGTTTGCTGTGATTTAAATGACGTTAACAATTTTGCTTTTAATATTTGTTACAATTTTAGGAATATTTATAATAAATGTAAACACGCAACAGTTAAAGACATAAGTAAAGTTAAAGAGCTTGAGTCATTGATAAGACTTAAGAGCTTGGTTGACACATGAATTGTTATTAAAAATAAAAGAAAGAGATCGTTTATTTAAGAAATGGAATCAACTCCTAACAATGTAAATTATAAAAATCAATATAAAACCTTGAGAAATAAACTTAACAATGAAATTAGGAAAGCAAAAGAAAATTTATTTAAAAAAAACATTCCAGATGAAGGAAGAAAATGCAAAAAATGCGGTTTGAAGTAAATAGGACTTTAAAAAGAAAGGCTGAAAAAGACGTAGATAAAAGAATTTTAGATTCTTTTGGAAATGATTTAGCAGTAGTGACAAATAGTTTTGCTAAATCATTTGTCACACAAATCGAAGAAACAATTAACAGCAGTAATATTTCAATGAAAGATAGGAGTAAGGAGGTAAATGTTAGGTAAATTTTTATTAGCCTTTATCTACATCTAATACTATTTGTGAAATTATTAATAAAGATATTTCTGTAAATAAATCGCCAGGGTATGATAACATTACAGCTAAGGATTTATTAAATAATAAGAAAATTTTTTGTAAGTTACTATCAAAACTTTTAAATTGTTGTATTAAAATGGGTACGTTTCTGGACTGCTTAAAGGTTTCGGTCATTAGGCCTATATACAGGGTGGACCGGTAGGAAAGGAAAACATTTTAACAGGTGTTTGTAGACCTAAAAACAAGACAAAAAGTTCATATAAACATATGTCTGGAAATGCTTCGTTAGCGAGATAAGTCTAGCGAAAGATTTCGCCCAGATTTCCACTCCGAGGATTAAATGAAACCGAATTGAACCAATTAGAACATAATGAAGACAAACATTTGATCGTTTCATATGAATTTTGACTTGAAAAATTAATTAAACTAGGTCCCAGAACTGTAAGTCCCTTAGTTTGTAAAATAACTTGCTTAAAACACAAAAATTTACTGTCAAAAAACACGTTTTTTACGTTTGAGGCGCTATAATTCCATTAAATGGCTAACAAATGCATAAAATCCATGAACAACAATAGAGAATTTAATTCTGAGAAAATTGATGTAAATAAAGTCAATAGCAAACAAATTCTTGTCTTGTTTTTAGGTCTACAATCACCTGTTAAAATTTTTCCTTTCCTCCCGGTCCACCCTGTATAAAACAGTGACACTTCAAAGTTCGCTAATTATAGACAGATTTCAATTCTGTCTGTGTGGAAAAAGTATTTGAAAAATATAGTATTGTAAAGTACACTACATAGCAAAATATCTTAAAGAAGAAAACGTTATTAATGCAAATCAATATGGGTTTCAAAAGGGTAAAGGAACTGAAAAGTTAAAGGTTGAGGTTAATGATTATATTAACAGTAGATTGAATAGAGGTTACGGTGTTTTTGCTATCTTTGTTGATTTTTCACGTGCTTTTGATACAGTTAATCATAAATCGTTAATTAAAATTTTAAATGAGATTGGTTTCAAGGGAGTTTATATGCAGCTAATTGAAAGTTATTTAAAAGATCGTAAATTAATAGTAAAAATTTCTAATTTGTGTATAGTAAATTAACTTCTGTAGAAGTCTGCGCTCCTCAAGGAAGCTGTTTTGGCCATTTGTTTTATATTATTTATGTAAATAAAATTTTTAATGTTATTCAAAATTGTAAACTTTATAAATGTGTATTGCCGATGCAGTTCTGTTATATTCGTGCAGTGATAGTGAAATAAGTTATAGAACACTACAAAATGAATTAATTGGTTTGTAAAATGGGCTTATTATAAGTATGACTTGTTTATAATTGGTAATGAGACTAAAGGCGCATTTACACATGCAAGGATTTGCTGGCGCCAGTATTGATGCCAGTTTAATGTGCATGCCAGTAGAGGTTTACACATTAAACGCTTTTTGTCGCGCCAGTTCCTTTTTACTTTGCTGTTGTGTAGTGTGAAGTTCGTGAAAGCTTCCAGAACAGTGATTTGTTACATTGGTATTGATAGTTTGGAGGTTTGTTTTTGACGAATAATGTACGTCCCGCAAATAAGGAACTTGTTCATATTTTTCCAAAAATTTAATGTTTACATCACTACTTCACTTCTTATTTTTCAAAATTTAGCTCATTTTAGTTACCGCATTGGCGTAATTGGTAACGTGCTCACCTCTCATCATGCGGTCTTGGGTTCGAATCCCATTCAGGAACGGCATATTTTCATACGTTACAAAAATCATTTCATCCTTCACCGTCTGCATTAGCAGTAATTGCAGAACAGTCGGACGTTAAACCAAAAAAAAAAAAAATTTAGTTACCATTTAAAGATACACCAAAATAAAAAGCTATCTATATGAAAATGTAGGTATATAATAATAGATAATGGATGATAGTGAAAAATCAATTCGAAATTAAACCACCTTCTGTATGCCAATAGCCTACTGGCGCAAAAATTTCAGAAGGCTGCAGAAAATTCCATACAAGTTTCTTTCTGTGCATACATGTTGAAACTTGCGCGCCAACAATGGTTTACACATACATGCATCGTTTTACTGGCGCGCCAGTTCTCACTGGCGCCAGCAAATCATTGCACATGTAAATGCGCCTTTAGGTCATGTATTTTAAAACACCTCACATGCCTTAAATAAACATTAATGATATAATTTTGCATGAGTACTCATGCTCACAACTAACAGCTTCTTGTGTTCGTGATAAACTGAAGTATGTTACTGATAATAATTTGAAAATTGTTTATAAATTATTATTAGAACCAATACTAAGATAACGGAATTCAAATCTGGGGGGGAATCAGCTTTTCACACTTGAACAAACTTACAAATATACAAAATAAGGTACTGAAATCAATCGCAAAGGATAATATGACTGCTTAATTTGATGAAAATTTGTGATACATTAAGTCCGAAAAATTTTTATAAATTCTTTCACATAATAAATAACTTCAATGAAGATAAATATAAAATTTTAATAGAACTCCAATATGGAGTAAGAAGATGTAATTATGTTGTGCCTCATAGTTTTAATAATTACGGTGAAAGAGCTTTAATTTTTTTGATACCGTAGTTATACAATTCTCTGCCTAGGGAAATAGTTAATTTTAGGAAATTTACTGATTTTAAAGGGAAGGTAAAAGTGTGGTTACAAAATGATAATTAACCCTGTTCACACTGGTAATCTAATTTTAGATGATGTCGAATGAATTGTGGTTGGGGTGATAAAACGTGCTTCTGTAAGGTCAGTATAAATCGGAGACCGGTAAATAGTGCACTTTTCCTGTAGGGAATTCTTCAACGCATCTGATAGTGTTTTCAGAAATAAAATATAACAGGGAAAATTTTTATTCCCTCTACAATGTGTAGGTAACATTGATGGTTTGGGAATTGTTTGTTTTGAATGGAAATCTATGTAGCTCAAGTGTAAGTCAACGTACATGCATGTTCTTTAGTATGTGTTGAAGCCGGGTTGCAAAGGATGTAACGGCTTCCTTCTAACCGCACCTACAGAATTTTTAAAAACACATGGTTGTAGGGAAAAGAATACTCTACATTGCTTTGCTTACAGCTGCAACCTAAATATAATAGTGACTCTGTGACATCACCATAAAGAATGTAAAATACCATTCCTTCATGGTTGCCTGTGATGTGAAAATGGACTCATGTTGAACATTTTGTGTAACTTTCTCAAATATTTACGGAAATTTAAATAAAAAATAACATCTATTCCAGAGTAAACTCTTGTCTACAAAACATGTTTTAAAAATTCTTTTGCTAAACTGAAATAATTGTGGATATTCTGTACAGTGGCTGCAGTAACAGTATCACTAATGAGAATGTAATTCTAGGTAAATTAATTTAAGAGTTACAGTAATCTAATTTTTGTTTATTTTTTATTTTATGTATATATAGGTACTATGTATGGGCACCTGATGTTAAGTCAGACTGTTGACTTATTGGGACCCAAAAATAACTGATGATAATAAAGATATTTCATTATTATATGTTAAATGTTTTATTTTTATTTGCAGGACTACCCCAAAGATGCAGTTGGACATGTACAAAAATATTTAATGAAAAATGAAGTTCCCGTAAATCTATTCGAGGTGAGTTTAAAACAAAGTCAAATTATCTATCATATCCTTTGATTAATTTTTTTCGGTATTTTATTTGACAGTTCAAACTAAATAAATATTAATACAGCTGTCAGCTCGGTGGCATATTAACCCTTTGTGGACTATTGATGGATATGTTAGATTGTTCATTATTTGCATTGGCAAGAGAAAGTTGTGTGTGTGTGTTTCACACCAGATTTTTTTGGAGTATAATTAGTTACTGGGCTGGAAACAGTGTAGCAGATTTGTTTTTGGTATCAGTCTCTCGACTGGTTTGATGCAGTTCTCCAAGCTGTTTCATCTTGAGCAAGTCATTTCATATCCTGCAACACCCTATACCTTTTTGTAATTTTCTTTAATTATTCTAACCTTTGCCATCCCCTTCAATTCTTTCCCTGAATATTACCCTCCATTATTGATAAGAATCTTATAATATGCCTCCACTAGCCTATCTCTTCTTCTGTTAGAGATGTTTCCATATACTTCTTCTTCATGCACTCATCTAAGAACGTCTAAATTACTTATTTTGTCCACCCACCTAATCTTAAACATTTTCCTATAACACCACATTTTAAAATCTTCTATCCTCTTTCTTTCTACAACCCTTATCACCCACATCAATAAATAAAAATAAAATACATCAATAAATTGCCACAAGGTTTAAAAAGTTGTGACAATTTAAGTCATTTTAAAAAAAAGCTAAAAGAATATTTGATAGATGAAACATTTTACAGTGTGCACGAATTCCTTTCTAAATAGTTTTTGGTTGAAAATATTTAACTTCTAATTAAACAAATATTGTGTACTATCTGATACAAAGGGGTTCATGACAAGCCTACTGAGTTAACCCTTTATAGGTCTTTGGTAAGTATACTTACCACTGGCAACAAGGTCGATTTTATTTAGATTAAGCTATGCAGTTGAACCTTATTGGCATTTTATGGTTTTGTAGAGGTTTTCTGGTAAGTAGGCTATCCAGATTTTGAAATAAGTGCGCAGCAGCGACCATTTGCTTCGTAAGTTGCACGAATGAGGTAATGATTTATACCAGCGTATGCTACCGTATTGTTTTGTTGTTACTTTTGTACAGTGCTTATAAAATTCGAGATTTTTACAGGAAAGCAAGCATTCATGCTAATATAAAGTTCATCTTTTGGTTATAGTACTACAAGTTGTTATAATAAGCATTCTTTCCACTAAACATTGTGTGATTTCCATTTCAATAAATGTTCCTTAGTAAGTATACTTACCAGGGCTTAACATCAAGAAAAAAAATATCTTATTGTTCTGGCACTAGAAATATATTATTCAAGTCCCTATAAAGCAAAATTTAATATTTTACAATATGTATATTTTCCCCGTAGTACTGCCCTATAAAGGGTTAAGCAGTAGCGGTAAAAAATTATCGGTAAGTGATGATATTATCATTGTGTTTAACTTTTTAATTTTGTGTGATATTTGGTACTAAAGGGTTCATGATAAGCCTACTGAAGTAAGCAGTAGCAGAAACAAATTTTTGGTGGTAAGTGATGAATTTATCATTGCGATTGACTTTTTGTTTATCAGTTTTATCTTGACATGTCCTATACTCCCTTCTGGAGTCTCCTGGATGCAACAAAAAAAAGAAAAAAAAAACATTTCGCTCCCATAAGATGAATTTACGCTCCAAACACAATATTTTAAGAATATTTTCCTAATCTGTAAATCAATGTTATTATACTTGGTTCATTGTAGGGAAGATATGTCGAGTAAACAAATAATGAGATCACTGAGCATGCGCATTATTTAAAAATGTGTACACGTTGATTAAAAAGCAACAACAAATTACTTTTAAAAGTATTTTTATAAATGAAATTGTTAGGCCTACATCGTATCATGACTGATGTTTTATATTATACTGACCAATAAATTTATAAAACCAGTACAGTATACTTTATTTCCATTCTTTTTCGTAAATAAATGTGGATACAAGTTTTATGTATTACCTCTGATCTGTATGATGAAATAAGAGAACTTTAAAAGTAAACATTTTTATTTTAATAAAATTAGTCATGTAATATTAGTTTAGTCAGTGTTATTTTTCACAATTGAATTTGACGATGACTAATTCAAACCCATAATTCTCTCTCCATATTTTTGACGAAGAACATGTCATCGTTATATGCTACCAGTTCGTTTTTGACATCGTATTGTCTCGCATCGTTCTTACATGCATTATAATTTATTTTCAATAGGAATTTAGTGTTATAGTCTTTTTTTTCATTCATATTTTATAGTTTAATTTTGCATATGGTTAAAAGCGCGTATCAGTTATAATTGTGATGTTTTCATTAAAAGTGCTGCATTTTTTTCTGAGTCATCGCTGTTGCAGCTAATTCGGTAACCACTGTTTATTTACTCAATGTATCTTTCTTACAATGAATCAAGTATAGTTACTATTAAAGTCTGGTGTTCATTCAAAAAAAAATTAAATAAAATGTTAAGTAAATTTTGATGATTCAGATGAAAATGATTTAAGTTTTCAATGTTAGAGGGCAGTTGTTAATGTTGTTTTGTTTTTATCTGTTTCAGCCTTACATCCAAGAAATTTTCAACCATCTTCGTGGTGAACCATTTAAGAAGTTTTTAGAAAGGTACGTTTTGTTTTATAAATCTGTTGTGTAGTTACCACTATGACGCATCTTTGTTTTTACTTTCTCATGCTTTTATGAATGTATAGGAAGGAAAGAATTGTTTTCATGTCGAGAAATTAAAAATCGAGTTTTCACCGGATCTACTAATTTTCAGACACCCTGAATCCAAAACACATCATGTTTTTAGCGATTAATCTGTGTGTGTGTGTGTGTGTGTGTGTGTGTGTGTGTAAACAAAATATCTCAAGAATGAAATATTGTACAAAGTTGAGACTTGAAACTTAAGTTAGGTATCACTAAAGGACCCGACATGAACATTTTCATCAAAATCGTTCAACCAGAAATAGTTTATTCGTGTCATTTTTCACTTTTTTGGGATTTTATCAAAAACGGCTTCTATGATTTTTTTTAAACCACGTCATTTACTACATTTTTTTATGCTTTACGAGATCGGGTAGGTGCCATGTCTGCTGAAATTCTTGGGGGGACTGTTCTCTATTAGAGAAAAATGGTTTTTTTACGATTGCGACCTTAATATGCATTTTAAAGCAAAAGTGAACAGCCCTGTGTTAGCGTCTTAGCCGTGAGATGAGTAGAATCGGTTCATCTGATTGTAGTGCGCCGAGCAGTTGTCGCACTGATGTTCGTTTTGGTGATCTCTAATTGAAATAAATTTGGGACTGAAAATTTGGAAAGTAAGCATGTATTGATATTGATATTATTGACTTTTTGCACAGCGTTTAATTAGACTTGTTGTATGTCTTCTATGTATATTCAACAGTTAATTAAATTGAAAGCGAAAATAATATTACCCCTCCTCATTCATCTATGGCTTGATACCTCCAATTCCCATTAATTGTTTGCTCAAATTTGACCCTCACCCACAATTATCACGTTTGGCCCTAAGCTGTCGTTTCCCCATCTCTGCTTATGTTCACATTTTGTATATAATTTTGACTACCTTTCTTCTGGAGATCTCAAAAAGTTGTGCTCCTTAATTTTGCGTACTTGTTACTTCCTTAAATCCCTACTAATACTTCGATAGAAGGAAGAAGGGAAAGTTCGCCTAGTTACATCAAGTGTGGTGGTAACTGGACACCTTTATCTAATCTCTTAAATTTCCTTTGGCGTAATTTAAACTGACCACATCAATTAAAAATAAAATATAATAAAAATAATTTAATTACTAACTAAATAAAAGATGTCTAAGCCTTTACAAAATAATTACGAAAACAAATTAATTAAGCAAATTAAGTCCATTTAAAATCCGTGCACCACATAATGAGAAGTAATCTTTTTATAATTACCGTATTGATCGTGTAAGTGCACAGTTTATAACGTGTTATTTTTTGGTCACTATGACAGTTTGGTTTGTTTTTCTGTTGTACGGCCAATTTTACCCCTTGAGGTGACTTTAGACATTTCTGGCAGCTATTTTTGCAGCCTATATCCTCAGCATTCACTCACTGTTGGCTTTTTTCTTTATTCTGTCCATCCGGTACTCTATTTTTGCTCTTCATGGAAGCTGTTAAAATCTGTAATTACTTATTTAAATTTGTTTCAGGTCATTACATTTTCTCGGGTCATTCCGGTTTTCTCAATATCCTTTCTGACTCTTTGAAACCATTTATCAACATCTTAGTTGTATTCTTTAGTGTCTTAAAAATTTGTTGTGTCAACCGGTTGTCATCCATTCTGTACAGATGTCTGTAAAATTTTAAGTCTTCTCTTTTTAATTATTTCTATTAATCGTTCATTTTCATTAAACAGTTCTTGTGGGCCTCGTAACCTACATTGTCCATCTACTATCTTCGAACCCATTATCTTGTGGAGGATCCTCTCTCAAGTTTCTCTGCTTCTCTTAGACCAGCCTTCCCAGTCATTCTAAGGCACTCACTCACATACAAAAAGAGATAATAATTATTAAATGTTTATAAATTTTAAATAAAATTTTTTACACCATCAGTGTCATTATTTTATATGCATGTATGGGAATGGGTCTTTGGTAAGTATACATACCACTGGCAATAAGGTCGATTCGTTTTAAGAATAGCTATGCAGTTGAACCCTATTGGCATTTTATGGTTTTATAGACGTTCTCTGGTAAGTAGGCTATCCACATTTTGAAATTACTGCGCAGCGATCATTTGCTTCATGAGTTACACAAATTCGGTAAGGATTTATACCAGCGTAGTTAACCGTGTTGTTTTGTTGTTACTTTTGTACAATGCTTAGAAAATTTTGAGTTTTTTACGGGAAAGCAAGCATGCTTATTATAAAGTTGAGATAAGTTATTCGACCCATTTTTCTGTTATATAGGACTACAAGTTGTTTTAATATGCATTCACCACTAAACATTATGTGATTCCCTATTCAATAAACGTTCCTTAGTAAGTATACTTACCAGCTTAACTAGTAAGCTAGTATTTAAGCGTAAGTATACTTATGCTTAACATAAAAAAAGAAATATGTTACTGTTCTGGGACTAGAAATACATTATTCAAGTCCCTATAAAACAAAATTTAACATTTTACAACATGTATATTTCCCCCCGTAGTACTGCCCTGTAAAGGGTTAAGGGCAAATGTTACATACATAATAGTAGAAGAGGAAGATAAAAATGTACCTGCTATTACAGTTTTACCATGTTGAGCGGTGAGCGGTCACTCTTTCTGTTACACCCTTTATATTATATTTATTTACCGAATGTCTCAAAATAATGTATACACATTTTGAATGGATATATTTATTTGACGAAAACATTTAAATACATTCAAAAATAAATCTTTATAATGCATCCTGCATTTTGAAACTATTTCTATTTCATATAATGAATTAATATAATAATTTCACTAACCTTCTTTTTAAATTGCATCACCTTTATTTTAATTCTTACTTACACGTGTTTCGGTGGATCCACCATCACGAAGGTTCCTGGTTCAAATCCTAGTAAAGGTAGTTACTTTTATACGAATTTGAATACTAGACAGTGATTACCGCCAGTGTACTTTTGTTGGTTGGGGTTTAATTAACCATACTCTCTCAGGAATGTTCGGCCTGGGTCTGTACAAGACTACACCTCATTTACACATCATATACATCATCTTCATCTCATTGGGTCATGGGGTTGCTTATTGTTCTAAATTGAACAGATTGCAACGTACACAAATTAGGAATTAAAAAAAAAAAAATTAGTATGAAATAAACATGGCTGAAGTTCATTTGTCTTTTGATCAACATAGATAGCAGCTACAGTAAATATGAGAAGGGATAAATTAAAATAAATTAATTTTAAATCAGTTTTATACAAGTGACTGAAGATGTATCATCTTCTGTAAATTTTAAATAAGTGAGATAAAAAAATTTTTTAGTTTCAATTTTTCATTTACTCTGATGCTGGTGGATTCACCGAAACACGTGTAAGTAAGAATTAAAATAAAGGTGACGCAGTTTAAAAAGAAGGTTAGTGAAATTATTGAGTTTATTCATTATATGAAATAGAAATTTAAATACATGTTTTTTAGTGTTGTATTTTAATACAAACTTATAAATGTTCAAAATGATTACCGTTAACTGCAATACATCTACTGCAATGTGCTAATACAGAATTGCATAACAACATTAACATTTCCATTACTTGTGGAGGTATTTCTCCACCCAGATCATTTGTTGTTTTGTTCACATTCTTTCTGTCCCTTGTACCTAAAATATGTCACGAATCCTAGTAATTATTATTGTTATTCTTGAAGGTGGTTGGGTTTGAAATTCCATTTGCCATAGTCTTTGAACCTCTTGAACATTCTCAGTCTTCCAGTAACACTTTAAAAGCCATTTATGTTGATCAAAAGACAAATGAACTTCAGCCATGTTTATTTCATACTAAATTTTTTTTTTTAATTCCTAATTTGTGTACGTTGCAATCTGTTCAATTTAGAACAATAAGCAACCCCATGACCCAATGAGATGAAGTTGATATATATGACGTGTAAATGAGGTGTAGTCTTGTACAGACCCAGGCCGACCATTCCTGAGAGAGTATGGTTAATTAAACCCCAACCAACAAAGTACACCGGTAATCACTGTCTAGTATTCAAATCTGTATAAAAGTAACTACCTTTACTAGGATTTGAACCAGGAACCTTCTTCTCCGAAAATCACTGTTGAACAGCTGATTTTGGTGACGACTTTACCTCTAGACCAACCCGGTGGGTTATTTCATACTAAATGAGAGAAATAATGACAATGAGTTACACTGTTAAAAAACAGCTGTTTTAAATTGTCAGCTGATGCAGGTTTTCAACGGGTAAGTGTTCTCTTCAAATTAATTTATCTGTTCAAAATGTGTATAAATTTTTCTGAGACACTCGGTATGTGTATACACTCAGTGTTTCTTTTGGCATGATTGTATTTCTTTAACTTAACTTTGTTTGACAGTTAGAAATTAATATTTACTTTTTGTTTCTCGTTTAAACTCAAGTGTTGCACAAAGTTTAACTTTTATTATATAATGGAAAAGTTGTTCAGTAGTTTCTTGTTATTGTCACCAATTAGTCTGCCTGGAGGATGAATTAACAGAATAAGTTTTAATTTTTTTTTTTGGCTTTTGTCTTTAATAAAATTAAGTGAATTGCTGATGATTTAGCACTGTAATTAATGTTGAAACTGCAATAGGACATGACAATGTTCTTAAATAAAATGCATAAAGCAAAGTGTGGGTCATTTATTTATTGGTTTTTTTTCAGTTTCTATTAAAACAGTGATGCAGTTTTTGTAATGTAATTTACCTAATCTGGTCCGTTAAATTGGATGTACAGTTTTAACACGTAGAACACTATGGAAAATTGACAAATTTCACACAATGGCGATTTTCTTATGGTGCTCGCCATGAAAGAAGTCCGTTGTAAAGACCACTATCCGATCAGCCAGTTTAATAAATTTTTCTATTTCCATTACAATTTCATTTCTGTTTTATTAATAATTTATAAATACAAGAGTCTACTATACTTGGCACAATACTTTTGTAAAAATGCGTATTTCAGTCAAAAAATCATTTCCCAATCTTCACATGGAGCCAAAATAGCAGTTTTTTTAAATGGCCGCCATATTTAAAATGAAAAATGAAATTTTACTTTTTAAATAATTACATTCCAGAAAAAATTGTGATCTTTGATATACTTAAACCCCGATTTTTCATGTTAAGCCTGGTTAAAGAAACAGACATTTAAAAAGCAACATAACAGAATACCGGCTAAGAACTGGGTACTTTTTATGTGTAAATTTCTGTATCTCTGGTAAATCTTTAAATCAAAATATTTAAGTTAAATAAATAAACACAGGAAAGAACAGGCTTATATTTGGTGTTGGGTTAAAAATTTTCCATTTGGTCATTTTTGAAATAGAGCTCTTTAATCACAACAGGCGTCTTTTTTGACGGGCATTACAGTTATCAATTTTTGTGTCTATAGATGTTAATAATAAAATAATATACTTGACACATATTTCCTTACGTTATAAAAAATCATTCATCCTTTCATTATACACACGAAGTTACAACCCAACGTCGTCGCTAATGACCATTGTAGTTGATGCGACATTAAATAAATAATAAAAATTCTGGTGTGAAACACTCACACAACTTTCTCTTGCCAATGCTAATAATTAACAATAATCCTAACATTAGCAATAAAACATTACAAATAAACAAAAACTAACCTCAAAAAACATAACCTTATTTTAATCATGAGTGAAAGGCGCAAAATGAAAATCAACCTCAGTTTGCCTTAAAAATACGGAAAATCACTTTTTCACGCTAAAATAGGCTCTGTAGAGAAAAATGCTTTTAATAAAAGTTGTAGATCTTTTAATTTTCTATAAATTTAATTATATACACTTTTGTCGTAAAATACATTCTAAGGTCGAAATCTTTAAAAAAATAGATTTTTCACACGTTTTCGTGATAAAAAAACAGAAAATTGCTAATTACTGCTAAACTAAGCATTATAAGAAAAAATTTTGGAAATAAAAGTTGTAGGATTTTAAATTCTCTACAACTTTTATTATATACATTTTTGCGCTAAAATTCATATTAAAGCCGTAATCTTAAAAAAACAATTTTTTTACGTGAAAATCCTCACCGAGAATTTCAGCAAACATGGCGCCTACCCTATCTTGTAGAGAATAAAAAATTGAGTAAACCAGACGATTTTTAAAAAAAATCGTAGTGCCAGTTTTTGAGAAAATCGCAAAAAAGTGAAAAATTACATGAATAAACTACTACTTCCGGTTGACCGATTTTGATGAAAATGTTTGTGTCGGGTCCGGTAGTGGTATGTAACTTAAGTTTCAAGTTTGTACAATGCTCCATTCTTGAGATATTTTGTATACACACACACACACAGACCAATCGCTAAAAACATGTTTTTTTGGGTTCAGGGGGTCTGAAAACGTGTAGATCCGGTGAAAACTCGATTTCGAAAAATCGACATGAAAACAATACTTTCCTTCCTATATATTCATATAGGCAAGAGAAAGTAAAAATGAAAAATATATACAGGACATTCTGAAAAAGGGTTCCAAGAATTCAGGACGTGATTCCCCACAACAAAAGAAGAAGAAAAGTTCAAATTAACATAGGTCCGAAAATCATTAGTTACTGAGTTATACAGGGTGAAAGATTTCGTCAGAATTTCAGTTACCCCCTTGAAACGAAGCCCTACAGATATTTGTTGGGTGTTAAATTAAGCATAAATTTTACCGTATCGTATGTAAAATGAACAGAAAAATTGAACAAAACAGATTTCAGACCTGTAGCTGCAGTAATTTTTAAGATATCTGATGAAATACGCAAAACTTGGTCCTGAAAAACAAGTTTCTTTTAGGTTTGAAGCAGTTGAACTTTGTTAAATGAATAATAAATCCAAGAAATTCTTATACTAAACTTGTAGAGAATTTAATTCTGAAGAGAATGATGTAAAATAAGTCAATAATAGAGAAACACAATTTTTGACGAAAAAAATATTTTAATTAAACAAAAAAAATGCATGAAAAATAGACAAAATCTGTTTAATTCTCTACTAACTTAATTAATGTAATACTTTTCGTATGGTTGTTAAAAATGTTTACTTGATAAAACTAAACAGTAAGTAACTCATTAATTTATTTTAATACAAGTGTTTTCTTTTAAGTATTACATTAATTAAGTTAGTAGAGAGTTTAACAGATTTTGTCTATTTTTTATGCGTTTTTTTTATTTAATTAAAAAATAATTTTTTTAAAAATTGCGTTTGTCTATTATTGACTTATATTACATCATTCTCTTCAGAATTAAATTCTCTACAAGTTTTGTATAAGAATTTTTTGTGTTTATTATCCATTTAACAAAGTTCATCTGCTTCAAACCTATAAAAAGAACTTGTTTTTCGGGACCAAGTTTTGCATATTTCATCAGATATCTTAAAAATTACTGCAGCTACAGGTCTGAAACCTGTTTTGTTCAATTTTTCTGTTCATTTTACGTATGATACGGTAAAATTTATGCCTAATTTAACACCCTACAAATATCTGTTGGGCTTCGTTTCAACGGGGTAACTGAAATTCTGATGAAATCTTTCACCCTGTATAACTCTGTAACTAATGATTTTCGGACCTATGTTAATTTGAACTTTTTTTCTTCTTTTGTTGTGAAGAATCACGCCCTAAATTCTTGGAACCCTTTTTCAGAACTCCCTGTATATGTTCAGTTTTAAAATTTTTGATGTTTCACATTAAATCTGGCTGTTTTTAATCGGAACGACGATCATCGTCCCTCTCTGTTTCAGAAAACATGCCCTGCTGACTTATCCTTTTATATTATTATTTAATAAAGTTTTGTATTATTTTGAGCGTAATTTATTATTAACAAAGTAGTACCATTCTTTTTATATTAGTGGTTTTTTTATACAGGGTGATCCAGAAAGTTTTAGTGTTTTCTCAGCTCACTCTACAGGCCAAAAGAGTTGCCGGCCGCATTGGCGCAGTTGGTAACATGCTCGCCTCTCATCATACGGTCTTGGGTTCGAATCCCATTCAGGCCCGGCATATTTTCATACGTTACAAAAAATCATTTCATCCTTCACCGTCTGCATTAGCAGTAATTGCAGAACAGTCGGATGTTTAAAAAAAAAAGGCCAAAAGAAAGAAAAAACTTTATATAAACATGTCCTAAAAAGTTTTGGTTGCAAATTATGACTAGTGAAAGATTTCACCCAGAACTCGGTAACCTCGGTGAAATGAAAGCTTGCTGAAATTCTAAGAAGGTAAATTAAGGGGCGAATATAGTCGTTTCTTATGGTTTTTAATCTGAAAAATAGAATAAATAAGGTCCCACAACGATATCTCTTGATTTTTAAGATATTTGACGTAAAACAGAAAAAACTGTGCCTAAAAACACATTCTTTTAGGTTTATACTACAATTATTTTTTTAAATTACTAATAAATACATAAAAATTAAAAACAAAATAAAACATTTTTTTATTTCTGAACAAATTGGTATTTCTGGTAACATTGTTAAAGCGTAATCAAAGTGTTGTACTGATCTGTATACATGTTTTTGTGTTTCAGTGATAAATATACGAGGTTTTGTCAATGGAAAAATTTAGAATTAAATATTCAGGTAACGTACCATTATTTCATTTAAAATTATTCCTTTAGTTATTTATTACCTTATTTTTTGTAATCCTGATTTTTCTGGTAAAAAATCAAAATGTTTATTTGATAGGTAGATCTTTCAATGAAGACTTATATATTCTGATCCACCCAACTGTTCTAACATGACCAGTTTCAAGTTGTAGAAAAGTGCATGTGTTGTGTGCATGTGCTTGTTTGGTTTTGATCCACCTTACTACTCTTGATGATGCGCCAATGAATCGGAGTAAAACTACGTAGCGGACAGTTGTCCGTTGTATCCAAATTTCATTATACAAGAGTAATAAAGTAGTGAAACGTTTGGTATAAACAGCAATTGTAAAGTCATCTTCATTTGTTGATGTTTAGGTATGAAAATACCTATAGTCCGGCCTCTCTTAGTTTGCTCCTAATGTAAACAAATAATGACGTCACTGAGCTTGCGCATTATATAAAAATGTGTACACGCTGATAAAAAAGTAACAACAAAACACTTTCAAAAGTATTTAAACACAAAATACTTTTAATTTTTCTAAATGAAATTGTTAGGCCTACATCATATCATGACTGACGTTTTTAGTACTTTAAGTACTTATAATTTAAAAAATAGTTAACTTAATAGGAATACGACATCCATAAAGTCGCAGACTCTAGCAAGCACCCTGTAGTAGGTGGCTTTTGTTTGTTGACAGCAGGAGCAAACTAAGAACGGCTTAACTGTAATATTTGAATTTTTAATATTTATTTTTTAGATTTTTAATATTTGTTGATGGTTAGGTGTTGATGGGTGTGTATGAAAGGCTAGTTTGAACCTGTAGAGGCTTTACTAAGTAAAACGTGGAGTGAGGTGGTTTACCTTCTTTACTAAGTGGAAAAGTATGCTTATCAGCATGCCAGGTTCTCTGAAAAGCACCTACTCTCCACCTCGCTAATGACACCTTCATTTCATTCACCACAGGGTCTGGCTGTATAATGAAATTCATTACTCTCACATGAGATAACTGTGACTAGTGTCTTTTACACCTGTACCTCTTCTGTTGTTAAATACCTGTCATATAATTAATTGGTTGACCATGTGATAAGAAACAACTATTTTTTGTAGCCCTGTAATTAGCAGATTGAGCAAATAATTTAACACTGCACCTGCCTGTTATGGGGGACATTTTTATTTGTTATATTAATTTATTTGTGATGTTATGTGTATTTTAACATGAAATTAATTTACAGTACGTTGTAATTTTTTATTCCAGTTGACAATGAATGACTTCAGTGTTCACCGTATCATAGGTCGAGGTGGTTTTGGTGAAGTGTACGGCTGTCGGAAAGCCGATACAGGGAAAATGTATGCAATGAAATGTTTAGACAAGAAACGAATCAAAATGAAGCAAGGCGAAACGCTTGCTTTAAATGAACGAATTATGTTATCTCTAGTTAGTACAGGAGTAAGTATTCACCATGTGTTTTTTTTTTAATTTAAATTATTATGATCTTTACTAATCATAACTCCTTGAATCCAAAAAAGTGTTGTTTTTTTTAATAAGTGTTCATCTGTATTTATGTGGATTATTCGTTCTTGAGCAGAAGCTACGAGTAGTTGACCAAACAGGCCAACATTTTATAATTTAGGTTTTGTTAAAAAAATCGGGAGGGGGAATTTTGAATTTGATGTTGTTTAAAACTACAGATCGTTTTTCTTTTGGAATATACATCCGCTGCCCCATTGTAATTAAATTGGCTTTTTGTTTAAAAGACACTAGTCTGAAATTTAGTAAAACTTTGTTTCTTTTACTTAATTAAAAAATGGCGCTAAATGAGAAGCAATGTCTGTTAGATTTATATTTGATGAACATTTTATGGAAAATCACTAATTGACGTTTAATTAAACTGTTGAAAAAATGCCCGCTTGTCTCTTCTCTGGCAGGGTTATAATGTAGATCGATCATGGAAGCTCTGGCTTTAAAAATTATGCTCGTAGAGCTTTTCCTAAAATTGTCTCTCGTGTACACTTTTTCACCAAGATCTAGTAAAAATGTTTCCCAAGAATGCAAGAAAAAAGAAAACAAGAAAATTCAGGAAAAAGAAAAATGTTTGTTTTTCACCAAGATCCATATAAATGTCCGTTGAATAATCCTGAACATAATTGTGGTTTATTTTCGTGTGTTTGCAGCAAGACTGTCCGTTTATAGTATGTATGACGTACGCGTTTCACACACCGGATAAATTGTGTTTCATTCTCGACCTAATGAATGGTGGAGATCTCCATTATCATCTGTCACAGCATGGAGTTTTCAACGAATCTGAAATGAAATTCTATGCTGCTGAAGTTATATTAGGTAAGTATCGACCTGTTAATTTCATCCGGTCTATAATATTCCTTTGTTTTGAAGTGCTTTTAGAAGTTAAAGAAAAGTATTATCCATGTACTCTGGCCTGATGGTGGGTGAGAGGTTTCGAATAGTTGTCCATATTTTTGAAAGTAAATTGATGCTCCTTAATTAATGGTCCTCTTGAGATTTAGCGGTTAGCTTTCACCATACACCTACTACTAACTTTTTTGGATTTTAAAAACTCTATTTGTGTTACCCGGTGATGAACTACCCAAACTAATATGGCGATTTTCTTCTTCTTTCGTTTAAGGATTAGGCATTTCTGCCTGTTCCGAACCTCTCAAATCTGTCAATCTCTTTCTCGTGCATCCTCGTTCTCTCTTTTCCTTCAGTTTATAGCCTAGTGTTCGCTTAGGTATCCTAACTTCCCTCATTCTCCTAACATGCTCCAACCACTGCATTCTGTTGTGAGATTTCCTGTTATTTTATCAAACACCTATGTATGATTTTAAACAGCCGTATCATTTAAAATTGAAATATATATTTCTAACCACCAGAATACGGTAACATAAAACACTTACCAATGTTTATAATCCTGTTATTTATAGAGAAGATGTTGAGTTCTTTCCTTATCTCCGTGTTTCGTAATGATCTTCTCTACTACACCCAAACATATGTTGAAGAAATTTCATTTCAGATGCTTGCAATCTTCTCTCCTCTCGCTTAAAACTCTATTCGTGTTACTCTGTGATAAACTACTCCAAACGTATGTGGCAAACCAGATTTTCTTCTTCTACCTTTCAAGGATAGGGATGTCTGCCTGTTCCGAACCTCCCAAATCTGGCAATCTCTTTCTTGAGCGCCCTCATTCTCTCTTTCCTTCTGGTTTATAGCCTAGTGTTCACTTAGGTATCCTAACTTTTCTCATTCTTCTCACATGCTCCAACCACTGCATTCTGTTCTGAGATACCTTGTTGTTTATAGAGAAGATGTTGAGTTCTTTCCTTACCTCGGTATTCCTGTAACGATCTTCTCTGCTACACCCATACATATGTCGAAGAAATTTCATTTCAGATGCTTGCAATCTACTCTCCTCTCGCTTTGATAGCACCCAAGTTTCACTGCCATGGCATACCAGATATGAGATAGAATTAAACCATTGTAAGCTACTATTATAATTTTTTTTTTTTTTTTTTCATTTAATCTGGCAATTTATTTTAATGCAAATACCCCAAATGATATTTTACCACAGATTTGATTGGTATAAAAAACCCACGTTAAAAGATCTATCTAGTGACACTCCTAGAAACTTAACTGTTTGTACACAAATGTTCTAAGATATGTATAAAGACATCCACTTTTCTATTTTTCCATTACGTTATGTTTGTTTTTGAACTGTAAATATAGTGACACTTCTTCCCATTAACATTAATTCATTCAGGTATTGCACTACAGATTCCATGCTAATATATATATTCACTTCAAGAGTATCTACCAGTAAACTACATTTCACTTGAGGCCGATTTTTGTAATTCAGTCAGCAAAGATCTGCAAGTGTGATTGTATGTACACCTGAAATTAAGAGTATAGTTAACAGAATAGTGAAACATCTTTGTGTAAATAACTTTACGGCAAGAGAAGGATGGTTGTGGCATTTTCACAGTAGTCATGGCATACAGAATGTATTCATAATGAATCATACGATGCACATCAGTTCTTTTCACGATAAAATGGTTGCTGTTTAGTTGAGCAGCCGAAAGGCTGGTTTGAACCTCTAGAGGATTTACTAAGTAAAATGAGGAGTTAGTTGGTTTACCTAAACCTTCCTCTTTGAGTGGAAAAGTATGCTTATCAGCAGGCCAGGCTTTCTCTGAAAAGTATCTACTTTCCATCGCAAATGACGCCTTCACTTCATTCACCGGGTCTGGCTGTAAAATGATGAAATTCATTACACTAGAGGAGATAACTCTGACTAGTGTCTTTTACACCTCTACCTCTTCTGTTCTTAAATGTTTCAGTCATTAAGTTGGCTGACCGTGTGATGAGAAACAAAACTATTTTTTTTAGCCCTGGAACTAACAGATAGAAATTAAATAATTTAACACTCCATCTGTCTATTATTCGAAGTGAAGAAAAGAAGTTATTATGTTTCATGTATGTAGAAATCTACATGCATGAAACATTCATAGATTATCTAGTATGTTACGAAAAATCCGACTGGCTGTCCGCCACTATTACTTCAGATAATCAACGGACTAGCAAGTTTTGATACCAAGGAACCTGTTTTATTTAAGTTTATTAATGTGAATTAATTTGTTTTAGGTTTGGAACATATGCACAGAAGGTATATTGTTTATAGAGATTTAAAGCCTGCTAATATATTACTAGATGAACATGGCCATGTCAGAATCTCTGACCTTGGACTCGCGTGTGACTTCTCTAAAAAGAAACCACATGCTAGTGTGTACGTATATATATATCAATCAATTTTTTTTATCAGTTTGTTAAAAAATCTCATTTCATTGTATTCTTAAGCGTTATGTGTGGTATTTGTAAATTATGAGGTGTGCCGAGAAAGTAAGTACCGTTTCGTTCTTACACCACCGCAGCGCTATTGTTGGCACTCTGCACAAGCACTGTACTTTCTCTAGTTCATTAGCTCCGCACTGACAACATTACAGTTGATTAGTCCTGTGGTCATTTACAATATTTAAAACAATCATTGAATTTACCGACTGAGATTTGTGTGTTATCCAGTTTTTTAATGTTAAGAACACTAAGGCACCCAAAATTCATTAGCAGTTTACAGAGGTTTATGGTGAGTAATGGAATGGTGTGAGAATGGGTTTGGCAATTCAATAAAGTATGTACAGATATCCATAACAAACCACAAAGTGGGCAGTGATGACTTGGTCAGGAGAGTGGATAAGAAAATCAGACAATTCACAGTGAAAATGCTTTCTATTTTATGTAATGAATTTATATAATAAATTTCACAACCTTCCTTTTTAACTGCGTCAACTTTTATTTTCACTTACATGTGTTTCGGTGGATCCACCATCATCAGAGTAAATAAAATATAATTGAAACTAAAAACTTTATTTATTAAAAATCTATAGAAGATGATACATCTTCAGTCATTTGTAAAAAGTTTTATACAAATGACTGAAGATGTATTATCTTCTATAGATTTTCTATAGTTAATAAATAAAGTTTTTAGTTTCAATTATATGTTATTTACTCTGATGATGGTGGATCCACCGAAACACGTGTAAGTGAAAATAAAAGTTGACGCAGTTAAAAAGGAAGGTTAGTGAAATTTATTTTATAAATTCATTATATAAAATAGAATTAATTTAAAACTGCAGGATGCATTATAAAGATTTATTTTTGAATGAAAATGCTTTCAGATAAATTTCTGCTGTTTTGCATTAGATTGTAGCCAGCTGCTTGCGTTATCACAAGCTAGGTTCCAAAAATGCTCAAGATGTGCACAAAACAAAGCGACTTAACAGCGCTTTGACATTTCTTTCTTGGCACAATTGACTACCAAGGTCCTTGACCTTGTAGGGTCTTGACTACTACTTGTTTCTGATCATGAAACTTAAGCTTTGGTGGGTGGTAAGCACTTTAAATGAGATGACAACGCAAAAAACACTGTTAAGTCATTACTTTCTTCACTGTTCATAACACTAGTATGTGAGAACAACATTTCATATTACAAGCTGTTAACCTTGAATACATTGCTGCCAACTGACATTTAAAGATACATAAAATTTACTTATGTGTTACTTCTACCTTTTTAATGTTGCTTTCTGAAACACCTGTTAGATAATTTCGTTTATATATAAAATAAGCATGTTTTGGTGTTTTTAAAATACAGTACAGTCAGCTGTTTAACTAACATGTTTAAGGGTT
Organism: Catonia carolina; assembly: GCA_035578175.1. NCBI lineage: Eukaryota > Metazoa > Arthropoda > Insecta > Hemiptera > Achilidae > Catonia > Catonia carolina. The sequence goes on from JAQMRL010000004.1 coordinate 12,385,836, forward strand.
AGTTTGAGGTATAAAAAGTTTTTTTTTTAATCCCTAATATGTGTACGTTGCAATCTGTTTAATTCAGAACAATAAGCAACCCCATGACCCAATGAGATGAGGATGAGGTGTAGTCTTGTACAGACACAGGTCGACCGCTCCTGAGAATGTATGGTTAATTGAACCCCAACCATCAAAGTACACCGGCAGTCACTATCTAGTATTCAAATCCGTATAAAAGGAACTGACTTTACTAGGATTTGAACCAGGAACCTTCGTCTCCAAAAATCAGCTGTTAAACAGCTGATTTTGGCGACGACTTTACCTCTAGACCAACCCGGTGGGTCATAAAAAGTTACAGCTGGTTTTATTGAAAATACTTTTTTTGCTATTTATAAATCCGTAATGATTTTTTATTGTTTTGAACAGAGGTACACATGGCTATATGGCACCAGAAGTATTATCGAAAGGGACTGCGTACGATTCGAGTGCGGATTGGTTCTCGTTGGGGTGTATGTTATATAAACTGTTAAAAGGACACAGCCCTTTTCGACAACATAAGACTAAAGATAAACATGAAATCGATAGGATGACTCTAACTATGGTAAGGCATCTCAGTTATCTCACAATACACATTTTTTAGAACATTTGACAAGCTGTGTCCAGGAACTTCAATCAGCATTTATTTCACTGCAAGATTTTTCTCTACACTGTCTATCCTATAAATATTCTGTTTTGTTTTTTTTTTTTTTTTTTTTTTGGTTTAACGTCCAACTGTTCTGCAGTTACTGCTAATGCAGACGGTGAAGGATGAAATTATTTTTTGTGACGTATGAAAATATGCCGTGCCTGAGTGGGATTCAAACCCAAGGCCGCATGATGAGAGGCGACCACGTTACAAAATATGCCAATGCAGCTGTATTCTGTATTGAGGCTACAAAAAAATTATTGCAGATATTTGTACATCGATTGAAAATTCTTCGTAGTACTCCCCTTTAAGTCTCGACAAGCCGTTGCGAGTGGTTTATCATCCAGTTTTGATATGTGGCTGAGAAGTCCAATTGCTGTGCTATTCAGATGCTGTGTGATAGCCCTGTGAACTGGCACATCCGTCCCAAAATGATGTCCTTTTAAATTCCTTTTGAGTTTAAGAAGAGAAAGAAGCTGGAGAGAGAAACATCTGGGCTGTAGGAGGATTTGGACAGTAATGCCACGTTGCTCTTGGACAGCTAGACACGTGTGACTCTAGGCTTATTGTCTTGGTGGAGAATCCAGGTATTGGTTATCTTCGATCGGACACCTTGATTCTCACCCTCAAGTCCAGGAGACAAACTCAATGGTCTGTCTCTCTGTAGACAATTCTTGGTCACATTATCAGTTGATGTTGAAACGTGACATCCTTACAAGATTATCATCTGGCCCTCTTTGATCTTTTTTGTATTACTAAAAATATTTCATTTCTTTTCATGCGTTTGTCCCCAAAATCCATTTGAATAATGGGTTTTTTTCAATTTAACCCAAAATTTAATGGCATGATACAGCTCAAAGTTTCATTGCTTTTTAACTGCTGATGAGTGTTGACAACAAGGGTTCACTTTTTGTACAATCCACACACTTCAGAGGCATGGTGGTAACTGATTCCAATCTCTCTGGTTGGCTGACGTACCCCAACTCCAATACCGTTTTTAGCAACTACCCTCCGCCACTTTCCCCCAGTGGGAAGATATTAGTATGGATGTTTTTTGGACAGACTGTTCATATGATTTTTAAGAATGTTTAAACTTTTATTAGGCTTTCGTTCATCATCAGAAGGTTCCAGAACCTGAAACCATGTACGCATGCTACATAAAGTGTGGATGGATTTTATATTGGGAAGGCAGTTATTACCCAGAATAGTTTTTCAGATGATCATGTATTACGCAATTTATTAACCGATGCAAGTGCAAGGATTCAAAGTACAGTTGTAATTAAATTAAAATGTGATAATCAGTGTTTGTTATTAGGGTTTTACGCACTCCGGTAATAATTTAAGAATGAACTGTTAATCATTGGTAGCTGATAAAATCCTGACCGAATGTAATAAAAACACAGTACATTTAACTTGAACACTAATTTTCTATCCCTAACGTTTAAAAACTGTCATTAATTCCTTTTATTATGAATAAACTTAAACTTATTAAAATTCTATTTAACTTATTACTTCCTTATGGAGTGAAACAAGTAAAATGAAAAGACCGTAATGCAACGGGATCTAACTTGGACGTGGCAGGAGCGCAAGTGGTTTCGACAGCGACACATAGTCAGATCGAGCCTCGATACATCAAGGAAGGCTAAAATGGTATGAACCCATCAACCCTAATACTCCCTGTGGTAAGCAATCAACGAGTTCATTTATGAAACAAACCTTTTTGTAAAAAACTAAAAGTTTTAAACAAATTTCGAACATTCTCCCACGACAATTAGTGAGAATATGATTGTTTGTTTGAGTGGAATTTATAGTGGTCCATTATGAATCTTCATTCTAACATCAACATGATATTTTACAAAAATTACTTTTCTCAGTTATTATATATCACTTACTGTACAATAAGTTAAAGTAAAAATGACACGTAGAGGAGTAATTTAATATTTTTGACTATTAATTATTCATCCGTAAATGATAATAGCTAAAGTAATTTCTACGGGCAGGTGGCTAGAACTATTTTAACACATGAAGAATTTTTTCTGTTCCAGTTTTTTTGAAGCTTTTAATTAAAATAAAACTCACTGGTTAAGTAAGTTACAAATTGTTTCTATAGTTAAAAAAATGTTTTTACTTTTTTAATGTTTTTTTTTTTACTTTCTCGTGCCCTATATGAATAATTATGTAGGAAAGGATTGTTTTCTAGCCAATTTTTACTGGAAATACATGTACAATATATTTTCAGTTCTCGTTTAGGGTGCAGGGGGCCTGAAAATGTGTATTTCCGATGAAAACTTTATTTGGAAAATTTGACATGAAAACAATGTACTTTCCTTCATATAGGGCAACAGGAAGTAAAAAAGTGGTTTATAAATGTATAAAAAAATCAAATAATTTAGAACGTGCATGATTCAAATATTTAAAATTTAGCAAGATATCCATAACAGTTAATTAACAATCTAGAAAATTTAAATTTAAATTAAACTATCATACAACTGTTTATGTCTTGATAAATACTTCTTACAATGACCAATAATCTTAAATTTTTTGATTCCTTGCAGTTTTGAATTACTGAAAACAAATCGATTATCACTCTTTTTCTCGTGTTGGGCCAATTTTAGACCATGTGAGGTGACTTACACATTTTTGGAAGCTCTTTTTGCAGCCCACATTCTCTACAATCGCTCACTGTTGGGTTTTCTCCTTTTTTCTGCCTACCCGGTGTTCTGTTTTTGCTCTTTATGGAAGCCCTTAAAGTTCATAACTAGTTTTCTGTATCTAGTTCAGTTTATTAAATTTTCTTGATTTATTCCGGTTTTTTGAATGCCCTTTATGACCTCTTTAAACTATTTATCCGACACTTTTAGTCTATTGATTAGTGTCTTAAAAATTTGTTTTAGTCAACCGGTTGTCATCCATTCTAATTATCATTTGTAAATAAATAAATCAAATAAAAATTAAACATAAATATTATATTAACATATTTTTATCAAAGACATTAGTCTCAATGATCTTCTTCATTAGAAATCTTACATCCGTTCTTTCTTCGTCGTTATGTGTTCAGTAACATCAAATATATAAATCTTAAAATATATAAAGTTTATAAATCTTTCTTTTGTTCTTTAAACATGTGTACATAAACATAAACAATCGGCAAGTGTTGTTTTTGTTTTTCTAGGCCGTTTATGTTCAGGAAAACAGAAGAGTGTCGGTTAAATAAACAAATTATAAATAAATTAACTTGTTAACAGAATATATCATGAACACTGCATTGTCTTACATTTCATAGTTTGCAAGTTAAATTTTTCGTCTTCTACGACAAATATTGTCATACTAGTGTAAAATAATTTTTTCCTGCCACAGGCTTTTGTATCGTACGAACCAACATATCATCACGGCATTTAGTGTGAGGGCAAAATATTGACAAAATTACTCAAAAACCGTTTATGACATACCCTGATTTGAGTAACTTAATTGTTAATACATGATTTGTCTGGTTTTTAAATTTGATGTGGTTGCTTTGGTTTTTATGTCCAGAATGTTGAACTGCCTGATTCATTTTCAAGAGAGCTGCGGATGCTCTTAGAAGGTTTACTCCAAAGAGATATTTCTAACAGACTTGGGTGTAGAGGTAGTGGGTAAGTATTCCTGTCTAAACGATAATTATTTAGAATTATTTACTGTACAATTATTGTACAGCTCTACTTTATAAATACAGTAAACTCTCTGTATTCATGAGGGTTACGTTCTGAAAATTTGCCGTGAATATGGATATTGAATTAACAGATTCATAAGTAATGCCTGTACGAAGTACCTACATACAGACTGTAGTGTATGTACTATATTTTATTAAACATTATTTTCCTTTGTTTGCACCACTACATATATGATAATGAATTGCCAAAACAAAACAAATTAAATATAACACTCACCTCAGAGTATTATATTCATTCAAGATCTTTCATCTCTCTCAGAGACATCATCAGGAATTATATACACACACACTAAACACATATAACATAAAACATTAAAACAATTATGGTCGAAGACCACGTCAATTATTTTCTATTTCATTAACCATGCCGCGCGCAGTTATTTGGCTGAATAACCGCGCACAGCATGGTTAATGAAATAGAAAATAATTGACATGGTCTTTGACCATAATTGTTTTAATGTTTTATGTTATATGTGTTTAGTGTGTGTATATAATTCCTGATGATGTCTCCGAGAGAGACGAAAGATCTTGAATAAATGTAATACTCTGAGGTGAGTGTTATATTTAATTTATTTTGTTTAGGCTGTTCATTTTCATATATGTACTATATTTTATATCTACATATTATTAATATGTTATTTATATAAACGTGCATAACTCAGCTAGCCTACTAGTTTTAAAACCAACTCAATGTTTTGTAGGTACTGTAACAAAAGTATGTTATTCAGAGCTTATGTACAGAACATTTTAGCCGACGACACGTGGTGAAACCTTGCTTGTTTCTTTGGTGGCCCTGAAAAGGGCCACCTTGAAGACCTCGTAGATTGGGATGGTGCGATCAGTCTCGGCTGGGCTCTTCTTCTTCAGTCGGGAGCTCTTCTTCCTTGTTCTCCAGTTGAGAGTCTCTCTCACGGGCAAGTGCGGTGGCTTAAATACCCCTCCGGCGAGTCCTTTTCATAGTGGAGAGGAGGCACTGCTGGCTCTACGCAACTGTAGCGTTCCGCGTGGCAGGCAGGTACTGGGACCGTCTCCACGTGCTAATATTGGTAGGGCAGTCAGCAACAGTACAAATAATCATCTTAATCATGCATATTATCATTGTTTTCCAAATTCGTTTTCATTCGGAACTACCCATGAATATTGAATTTAGCTTACCAAGAATACCGAAAATGGTACCTAATGAAAAATGGGACCACGAATACTGAATGCGCGTGTACGGAGAGCTGACTGTATGATGAACTGCACTAACCTTTTCAGCTGCCTTGATCCACAAAATCTACGTACACGTTTCGATCGATCAACCATCATCAGATTTTATAAAATATCGTGGTTATTGTTTAGGTCATCAGCCGAAAAGGTGGTTCGAATCTTTAGAGGTTCTACTAAGTAAAATGAGAATTAAAGTAGTTTACAGTTTCCTTCATCACTGAGTGGAAAAGTATGCTTATCAGCATACCAGGCTCTCTGAAAAGCATCTACTTTCCATCCTGCAAATGACACCTTCACTTCATTCACCACAAAGATTGGCTGTATAATGAAATTCATTATTCTCAGAGGAGATAATTTTGTGACTGGTGTCGTTTACACCTGTACTTCTTCTGTTGTACTTCAGTCGTATAATTGGCTGACCACGTGATAAGAAACATAACTATTTTTTGTAGCCTTGGAACAAGCAGATCGAGTGCAAATAACTTAACACTTCACCTGCGGCCTGTTGTGGGCAAAACTTTTTTTCATTTAAAATATTTATTTGGTATGAAATTTAACAATGAATATAAATTTTTAAAACTTTGCTCACAATGCAGTTTCGAGAAACTCACAAAAAATTATATAAACTTCCGTTTTTAAGTATCTTACAGAAATGATGGCCATAGACATAGAGTGTAAATTTATGACCGAACTATAATTGTTTGATCATGCAATTAGGATAAAGGAGGGTAGACTGCCTAAAATGATGCTCTATTTGTAGTTGGAGATGGTAGGAAATAAACCAAGAGTTAATAGATGGGTTTAAGTTATGCATGAATTTGGGAAAATATGCGATGTTTTAAAGATCAATGGAGCAGATTTTTTTTCTTGGTTTAACGTCCGACTGTTCTGAAATTACTGCTAATGCAGACGGTGAATGATGAAATGATTTTTTTTTGTAACGTATGAAAAAATGCCGTGCCTTAATGGGATTCGAACCCAAGACCGCATGATGAGAGGCAAGCATGTTACCAACTTCGCCAATGCGGCCAGCAAATGGAGGAGAGATGTATAGAGGAGTTATATTGGGTGTGACTCGAGAAAACTTGGAAGAGGGATAAAGAGGACGATGATGATGATGATGCTAGTCTTCATGATTCCTTCCTTTTCCCGTGGTCCAGTTTTATGTGTCAACAGATTCATCTTTTACTTTTTTAAGAGAAACCGAAAAATACTGAGTTTGGTTGATAAAATTATGTATGCTAGACCTTAGGAGGCAAATAAACATATTGCTCAAGAGTAGAATAGCTTGTTCATTTTTAAAGAACTGTGATCCAAAATTTTAAATATTTTGAGGGTTATTCGGAAAGTAAAGTCCAAATCGCTGAAAGGTCGCATGATTATTGAAACGTGCATGTGCACCGACTCCTGGCATGCCTTACTCGTCAATTAATGTCATTTGCATTAGTTTATGCCGATTACAGTGTCAGTTCAAAATGTTTAAAATGCTTCATCGTACCACTGACTGTGAAATACTATCAGTGATTCAGTTTTTGACAGCAAGGAATGTTTCAGCAACAGAAGTTTGTCAACAAACAAGTGAAGTGTATGGCCCATTGCAATTACAGCAAGTGCATAAGTGGGTGAGAGCTTTCAAGGACGGACAGGAAAATGCCCATGATGAACTGTGATCACAGAAGATTTGGTCAATGCCGTGGCTGAAAAGATTCATAACTGACGAACAGTCCAGACTTGGCGCCGAGTGATTTTCACTTGTTTCTCTACCTAAAGGAGTGTATTCGTAGCAACCACTTCACCACAGATGACAAAGTGAAAGAAGCAGTTAAAGACTGGTTATCCTCATAGGTGGCAGACATCTATGATTTAGGCTTACAAAAGCTTGTAGAATGTTATGACAAATGTTTAAACGTATTTGGAAACCATGTAGAAAAATCGAGAAAATAATAAGGAATTAAATAAAATAGATTTTTTGAAAAAATCTGTAATGGTTTGTTTTTTTAAAAAATCAGACCTTACTTTCCGAGCAACCCTTTTATATTAAAAAAAACCAGTTGTGTTTATTGAATATCTTTTGTAATATAATACCAGCTCAATATTTGTATATTGTGATGTGTTGTGTTACAGAGCTGATGAAGTTAAAGAGCACGCATTCTTCACGGGTATGGACTGGTTACAAGTATATAGTCAAAAATACACACCACCTTTAATACCTCCGAGAGGTGAAGTAAATGCTGCCGATGCTTTTGATATAGGCTCTTTCGATGAGGAAGATACGAAAGGCATCAAAGTAAGTATCTTTGTCGTCATATTTTTTTGTTTATCTCCTTTCGGTAGTACATCTACCTCAACAGATACGGTATTTAACTTCCCTGCAGATCTGCTTCTTGTCATGGATTAGGCCTTCTGACTTCTTTGCTCATCTTTTTCACGGTCTACCTACATCTCTTCATCCTGCTTATCTTTAGCTTAACCTTCGGGGACTGGCACTGTTGCATTTTCGCAACAGATGTCATTTTTTGTATTTATTTTTTAAATATAGGTTTTTTTGCATCCAAGAGACTCCAGGAGGAGTATAGGAGATGTCAGTTATAACACCTGAAATACATATAAGAATCACACAATGTATCACTACTACCAAGAAAGAAATTCTTGTACGCTATAAAAAGTTTCACCGATCAAGTAATTTTTCAGATTTTTTTTAAAGAAATGCAAATTATCACATTTTAAAAGGTAATTAGGTTGGCTCCCCTTCATGGATTTCTCAACTCATTCCTACTGCGTATTATCATGCAATCAAAAATTCAAAAATATTGTTATTTTTTTGAGATACGGGAGTTTAACTACCACCATGCAGGAATTTTGTATATTTACAATGTTGCCAGTCCTGATGTCATACTTTTGGCTCATTGATACCGTATGTTTACACTGCATAATTCGTGCCCTGTCTTTAGACAATACAATTTTATTACCTTTTATCACATGGGACAGGCATTCAGTTATTGAGAGCTGCCATGAGCTATTACAGATTCATATTTCTTTTGAACCGTGTCAGATTTGATGATCGTTCCACTAGGGATGAGAGACAAAAAACTGTCTGCAATCAGGGAAATATTTAATTTGTTTGTGTCAAGTATTATAAATTGTTACAGCATTAGGGAATTCGTAACTGTAGATGAAACACTTCATGTCTTTTGTGGCCGTTACTCCTGGATTTAGTACATGCCACAAAAGCCGGCCAAATACTGTTTGAATGATATTTTAAAATAAAATACATTACAAATACTCGTATTGCAGTAATATTGTGGTAGTAACTTTAAAATATTGTATAAAGTAATGCTTTGTAATCTGTAATCTTTTGTTTTTTTAATAATATAACAATACAATAAAATTTATTGTAATTTTTGTATTTTTTTAAGTAAATTTTATAAAAATGCAGAATTATTCAAATATGTATTCAATAATATCATTTCAATAATAAGATAATAATATTTAAATAGGTACTTTCTGTTGGTAGGAATATTTTCGGTATTACAAACTGTTGCAAAAATGCAACGGCGTCAGTTCCCAAAGGTTAATGCTCATTCCACCCATCTATCTTCACTCATTTATAGTAAATCTTCCTCTATTTCTCTCTGTATTTGTCAGTTGTACAAATATAACTGTGTTTACCATTCAATCCAGTCCTATCTGAGGTGTTTTGATGTGAGTAACATAAAATTTTGCCTGGGTGCGTCATGTGCACTGCGCAGAGTAATTCGAGTGGTAGGGCTGCTCCCTTTGAGCTTCTGTACTTGCCTCAGGTTTTAAGAAACCTGCCTCTTAGGCTCTTCTGCCCTCTCTACCGTTCAAAATAAGTGTTCTTCCGCCTTCAAAGCCAATCCTAGTCCGATATTTACGCCCTTCAACTGTCTAGGACCACCCTCACTTCATGATTAATTTTACCTATACCACTAATTCCTGAGACATCCTTAATAGAATAGGACTCAGGTTGTGTGAGTTTAGCCCCCAACACAAATCTGTTCATTAACCTAATATCCCATTGGGGTTGGTTTCCTAAACTTACATTGGTTTGCTCAGTTCAGCAGGGGCACCTCTAGCTCAGGTTAAATACTGGAGATGGAATGGAGAAGCTAAGAGGTTTCTCTTCAGGTGAATCCTCATATTATTGATACTAGGTGTTTGCATCGGCGCATCACATTTCCTTAAGCCAGAGGTGAAGTTCGCCCTAGGTCAATTCCTAGAGCCTCCCTCCAGATCTCCCTTAATTAATAAAATACGAAGGTTTTTTCAACCTCTGATTGGCCATAGATAGAAAGTTTGACGTAAATATAACAAAAAATACAGGTTATAAGAAAGGAACAAACTGTTCCTGGAAAATTAATATCTGTTTACGTTTATTTTAATTTATATTAAGTTTGTGTGTGACTGATGTATTATTGTTTTTTGCAGTTAACTGATGCCGATCAAGACTTATATAAGAATTTTCCACTGGTCATATCTGAACGGTGGCAAAATGAAGTCGCTGAGACTGTCTTTGAGACAATCAATCAAGAAGCAGATAAAGTTGAAAATAAAAGAAAAGCCAAACAGAAACAGAGATTCGACGCTGATGAAAAAGGTAAAAATTTCAATTTAGACTTTTGTGTCCCTTATTTATGTGGTAAATGCATTTTGACACCATTTCTTATATGCTGTGCTATTGCTGTTTCTTTGTTTGACTCCTGTTTTTTTCTAAATTTTTTTGAAAATTGTGCAAATTTTGGGAAGCATAATTTTTAGTTTTCCTTCGATAATCGTCATTAGTCAACTGTACTGATTAGATGGTAGGATGAACTGTGGGTTGGGTTGGAGTAAATAGATAAGGTAATTAAAGAAAATAAAATTATAATAGAGTACCAAACATGTCCGTATATATTTTCATACAGGGCAATATTACTTCATTTTACTTATCATGAATTACTCAGGCAGCTCTAAGCTTCCTACAGTGAAAGAATTTTTGAAAAAAGTTTACAAAGTCAGAATTTGGATCAAAAACAGTGTCATTCGATTCCTCTTGAAGAGTAAATACAGAAATTATTGGGCTTGAAGTATCGGTATTGACCAGAAGTGGCCTGCCAGCTGCATTGGCGTAGTTGGTAACGTGCTCGCTTTTCATCATGCGGTCTTGGGTTCGAATCCCATTCAGGCACGGCATATTTTCATACGTTATTAAAATCATTTCATCCTTCAATGTCTGCATTAGCAGTAATAATTGCAGAACAGTCGGACGTTGAACCAATAAAAAGAAAAGAAAAAAGTGGCCTAAAACCAGAAGTCAAGAAATCAAATTCGGAATTTGGAAACAAAAATAGTGTCATTCAGTTTTTAGTATTTAGGCCGCCAGCCTTGAGACGCATTGTCTCATGAAAGGAATTTTAACTTTTTTTTTTTAATTTGATGTAATGAGAATGTGAATAGATAATATTTGGTGGTTGGTTTGTTTTGTGTTTATATTTTAGAATCGGACTGTATTCTTCATGGTTATATAAAAAAGTTAGGAGGGCCGTTTGCGTCAGCGTGGCAAACACGGTACGCCAAATTGTATCCGAACAGACTCGAATTACATCCTGAAAGTGGTAATACGAAACCAGAACTGATATTTATGGACCAGTTGGAAGATGTTTCGGGAGACCTTATCACCGTTAAAAATGAACAGTGTATCGTACTTCGAACTGCCGTTGCCAAAATCGTTTTGACTAATCCGGTAAGTGGTTGTTTTGTTTTCTATTTTATTTGTTTATGAGTATATTTAAATGTAATCTTTATTTTTTAACGAGCGTAAAACAAATTTATTGGTACCCAGGTAGGTGAGAACCTCTGGGATATTTGGAGCTCTGCCGAAGGCAACTATCCACCAAAACCTCTCAATACCTTTCTATCCCATCCCGACTTGCCGCAGGATCACCACTAGGCATAACTTCACGACAAGTCGGTGGTTCTTTATCAGCTGGATAATGTTATCTCAGCGTAATTCCTCTTCTTTCCACCTATTTTTCCTCTCTTTTTATGAGTGACTTCTTTCAAGACTAACGCAGGTGGGCTTCTCTGCTCTTCATCACCTTCTGGGTGAACTCCTCAATGGCCTTCCAGCTTTCCTCTTCTGCAATCATGAAATCTCCAAGATTTTCAAGCCAAATTGGCGATCCAAGCAGGGTCCCTAGAACCTCCCTCTCTGGTATCCATCTTTTGCAGTTGAAAATCACATGTTCTGCATCGTCCTCTTCGGCCTCACAATTCAGATGTAGTCTTAATTTATAAAGATACATATATCTTTAGTTTATTAAGCAGAACAACAAAATTTTAATGTTTTAATAAATTTTTTTATCAATAAAATTGTGTTTTAGTAATAAAATTATTCTTTTTAAATTAAAAACTCAAATTAAACTTCTATACTTTTGACTTTTTTAGAATTTAAAGTAAACTTTCGATAGATTTTTTTTTATCAATACTAACAATCTACCGTTAAATCCTTCCAATTGGCACTGTTAACGTTTCAAACTACACCTTTCAGCAGCACAAAATAAATTAATCTATTTATCAATCTTACACTCTGGTTTTTGGTTCTATATTTTTAAAACTTAGATTTTTCAAAAAACAAATAAACTTGCATAGTAAAATATTTATTGAGTTTATTATTACTATTCTTGTGCTTCCTCTTCCATGCAATACTACAATGTTGCTTAGCATCTGATTTTTTATTCAATTTTGTGGCTAAACGAAATAACTCAAATCGATTTAGCCATTTATTCTATAGTTTAGGGTCAAGTAAATCAAATTGCAAAAGACCAAGTCCCATTACAATTACTGCTGCTAAAGAAATTATTTTTCACAGTATCTGGTGGCGGAAAATGTTAAAATTGTTGTTAGATTCGTGTGTTTTAACTGCAATGCACTGCTGCTGCCATGTAAGATAATTAATTACTTTCTAAATTTAATAAATAATAACACACTGCTTTATAACATTTATTCAATTTCTTTTAGAATTTAAGCCGATTAAAATGAATCCCTCTATTTCTTAAAGTTAAAATTAATAGGTTAAAAAACCCTGTATTACCACCGTATACTTAAATCAAAAATAAAAGTACATAATGTTTAAAGGCAGTCATAACATCAAATAGGAATTCATCGTAAATATATTGACAAATTACATTCAAAAACTTGACGAAAAAATAAAGTAATTAAAGAATTGCCAATTTTTAAAAAAATAAAATGAAAATTTTTTTAAATAAGAATGTATTCGTAGAAGTAAGATAAAAACACCTTCATGTAGTGTAAATAATTCTTGTTAAAAGTAGTTAAATAGTTCTGAAATAGTTTAAGTTAAATTTAAAAAACTTTTGTTAGAATAAAAACTAGTAAAGGTAGTCACTTTTATATGAATTTGAATACTAAACCGGTGTACTTTGATGGTTGGGGTTCAATTAACTACACTCTCAGGAATGGTCGGCCTGGGTCTGTACACGACTACACGTCATACACATCATCCTCATCTCATTGGGTCATGGGGTTACTTATTTTTCTGTATTGAACAGATTGCAACGTACACACATGAGGAATAAAAAATAAATAAAAAAACAGATTTACATGAGAGCAATCTCCCATGTGTATTGTCATGATAAGTTACGAATTTTATTCATAGCTGCAAATTAAAATTTAAAAAAAAATTCTTCTGTTTTAAGTCTGATGGACTGAAAGTGGCAACAGGCTTTTAGGTAGAGATCCTTTTAAGATATTTAAGTGCAGAGAGTAAGACATTGTAAAATGCCTTACTCTTGAGAAACAAAGAAAATTATTATTGAAACTGGATTTAGAATTTTGTAATAAATTCAGTGATCGTTAAGCAAAAGAGAAAAATACTATTTTACTCCTTCTTTCTTTCTTACAAAATAGTCGGCTGCATTGGTGTAATTGGTAACGTGCTCGCCTATCATCATGCGGTCTCGGGTTCGAATCCCATTCAGGCACAGCATATTTTCATACGTTACAAAAAATCATTTCATCCTTCACCGTCTGCATTAGCAGTAAATTGCAGAACAGTCAGATATTAAACCAAAAAAAAAAAATCTTACAAATAATAAAATTAATGTTTGTATCCCTTCTGAAAACAAGTCTTAAATTCAGAAAATCTTATTTATGACCGACTGACGCTGTTTTTCATCACAGCTGTATCGTTTATTATTGTTTCTTTCTATTACTGTCTAGTTATAGAAAAAGTTTCATACTGTGCCAGTACGCAATCAGTTCTTGAACAGACGTCACGGGTTTTTTGACGAAATTTTAAAAACCGATATATTTAGAACTCAGTTTGGATATTTCCGCGCAATATTATTTGTTACTTATAAATTATTGGTTTTTAATAAAATATTTTTATATATTATTGATTATTACGGTAAAACCACATTGTGACTAACAAAACAGTTGCGAAATGTTCAAAGACATTCGGAAATAGCTGAGTGGCTGAGAAATGCGTGGTGAGAGTGGGCAGCAACACCCAGTGGAATTTCCGAATATCTTTGAATATTTCGCAACTGTTTTGTTGGCTGCAGTGTGGTTTTACCCTTAGTTTAGATAAATATATTACATTTACATAAAATATTGATTATATTATTTTTTCTACATTCTTATAATCACGTAACAAAACTTAATCATTTACACAATATTTCTATGTTTTCTAGTCATAGTAATAAATATATATAATACTAGCGGACCCAACAGACGTCCTGTGTATACGTAACTCCAAAAGTCATAAATTTTTTAGTTAAATCAACTTACGTACAGCGAATTTATCTTCTTAGATTCTTAGGTTAAATTCATTTTTAGTACACGTGTATACATCATTAAAATTGTTAAAAAAATTACTACTGCTGGGTCTGACTAATATGCTAGAAATTGTCAAAAAGTTTCGTAAACACAATCGGAGCGCCTCCTACCAGATGCAATTGTGAACTTTAAGCTAACCTAAAATAAACTAAAATTAATAAATTATTTAATTAATTTAAAAAACTTATTATATCGGGACGAATTGTGAATCTAGAGCATTCTCGAATTAACTTAATCTCACGCAAAAAATTTCATAACAATCGGTCCTGGCATTTAGGAGGAGTTCAATGACTAACACACAGACAGAAGAAATATATATAATAATAGATGGATAGATTATAAAAATTTATTTTATGACATTACATGTGTTACAATTATTTAATTACGCAAAATTAATGTTGTAGTAGTAGGGGAGAGGAATCAAATATGGAATACCATTTTTATTTTATAATTTTTCTGGGTTTCTATGACTTTTCAAAATTACTTGAATTTTATATCAATAGTAGAAAATAGTTTATTTCACGACTAGAAAATACAAATCTTAAATTTACAAATATAATTTTTTTTAAATTTTCTTTAGCGACATGATTTTTACAATAATTCACAAAATAGGATCTTAATATGGAATACATTGGGTTATAATTTGAAATACTTGGATAGATACATAATTTGCCTACGTAATTTTTAAAGCACCAAAGTATTAGTCCTATCAGTTTATTCCCAGTAATCGCAGACAAAATACAACCTTTCAGCTCAAGTATATTGTTCATGATATCAATTATTACACCTCAAACATTGAATCCACTTTTCACCTTTTTTATCTTCATTGTAATCACCTTGACAAAACACGCTGTATTTGGTCGGTTTGAATCCGGTAGTTGTTTCTGTCTGTATAACTAATGGTGCGAGAAGATCAGGATTTCCAACGTCCTGTCTGGAAAAACACTAGTATTCCATAATAAGACCCTATTCCATATATGGCTCCCTTCCCCTAAGTATTAAGTGTAGCAAAAATTATTAAATATTTATTTATAAATATAATGGCATCGAACCAGCTTACCATTGAAGTATTGCTCCATCGTAGCAAATGACCTCGTGTCTACCAGCCATGTTGAATGTGTTAAAGAAAATTACTAAACGAAAGGTTAAGCGCTGTTAAAAATAAAAATATATTCTTAAATCTCGTGGCTTTACAAACTTTAAAATATTTTTTCTGTATTTAATATTGGGGGTATTTATCTATTTAATAGGTAAAGAGGAAAACTTGTTTTCAGGAACTGCAATAGTAATACTTTGTAAATTCCTTGCATTTCAGAACAGAAATATAGATTGTACATGTACAAATTAACCCCCCCCCCCCTCGCACTACTCATGTAGCTGACTCGACTAGTCAGACAAGCTCTACCGTATCACTGCTTTTCTTTTACCACTACGATAATGACCCAATTTTAACACTTTCTATTACATGAAGAATGTTGTTAGGATTCGGACCCTAAAAATAAAACGAATTAAAAATTTATAACATACTGAACATAATATCCAAGAGACCACTACTAAATTTGAAAGCCTTGTGGAAACTTGTGAAATAGTGAAGACAATGACAAAACAGGAAAGACTGGACTTGTTGAAGTATGAAGTCAGAAATAGCTTAAGTTGTACTTACTAGTAAAACTTCCATTTAAACTCCTTACTTTGTAGATGGTGAACACAAAGGATAAAAGTTGTAAACTGTATTTGTTCGTTGATACCTCGCTGGATGCGTGATGTTCAGAGAAGTCTAGAACACTGCTAGATTGAAATTTTAGTACACAATGCATGACACAATTTGTATAGTTTGGTAAATAATAAAACAACCTTAAGAATGCTTAAACTTTGTTGTAACGTAAATCTTAGGTGAAATTGACATGGACGAACAAGTTAAACATGAACTCATGACTTGCAACTTTTTGCTAAACGTACAAGAACGCAACCTGTAAGCTTCAACACTATAACATGACTGTGACTAGTAACAGGAGTGGGTGACAAAAGGAAAGAAATATAAGAAAACGAAAAGACAAACACTTAGCACGGAAAACTATCATTACTGAACCACAATGAGTAGTTCAACAAAAATGAACACAACGGATATATGGCTGCTGGCATGAGCTAGCAAACAGAACAGATGCGGAACTTTTAAGTTCAAAATACGCTACTAACGAACGTTGCATGTTCCAACTTGTCTTGTTATATCTTTATACCTCATATTTATTAAAATAATTATGTTTTATTTGCTCAGGATGAAATCGGCCTGAAAGAATGGTCTCTATCATTAAGATCAGCACACAAATTATCTCAAGAACTACTCGGAAGTATGGCGAAGAAAGCTGGCAAAATATACGGCACAGAACGTGATAAAGTATCTCCAATGATCGCACCTCGCACAACCAATGGGAACTAAATTCGTGTTTTTTTTTTAAATAAATAAATAAATAGATAAACTTTTTTATGAAATAGAATAAATAAATACTACGACGATAAATAATATTTGCGATAACGCTGCGGATATTCCATTCGCGATGTTTTGTCGTGAGAAAGATTAATTAATCGTCATTGTTTGTCTCTCTAACTGTTTGTTTGTTTGTTTGTTTATCTGTGTCTCCATTTGTCAGTACGTACAGTGTTATTTAAAATAGTTTTTATTATTATTATTATTATTATTATTATTATTATCATTATTATTGTCAGTATAAATAAATGTTGTAGCCATCTGATGTAAATTCAGCACTTTGTGATGTGTTGAAAAAATGTATGAAATGTTTAACAACGTGGACACACGATGTAATTCAATATTTTCATTCAAATTTCGATCTGTGTTTGTAATATTGAGCATTTAGTGAAGTGTCAACAATAACTGTGTAACTGTGAAGTGCTGAAATGTAATGAAACTACATATTTCTGAACCTGTCAAACATAGTTTTTGACCCAGTATTTAGGAATACATTTTAACGAATCTTGTGCTCTTAATTTTTCCATGTTATTTTCGTTATGAGTCATCTATCTGAAACATCTCAAACAAATATGTTTTGTTAAGATAATGTTAAAGTAACGGAACATTTTGAATTGAATCCTGTAAAACAATATGCAGTAAAGCCCCGATTTTCTGTTTTAACCACTGAGATAGTCATAATTTAATTCTGTAATAAATCTAAAATGAAGAATTTAAAAAAACCGAACTTTTTGTGCTACCTTAAATTGTTTATTTCGTATTTGTTCTTGTTACATTGATAGTGTAAACAGCTTGTAAATCATGATGAGTTGTTTAAATTAAGTTGGTGATCATGTAATGAGAAAGTCTGTGAATGAATCTTCCTTAAATGTTCAGCATTTATTAATGGAAGGGTTATCTGGAAAGTAAGATTACATGATTTTTTTAAAATACAAAAATCAATATATGTAAATAAATCTTACATGGATTGTATTGTAGGTATTACATTATTTTCCCACATAATTTCCATTTAGTTCAATACATTTTGTCATCTGTGGGACGAGTTTTTTTGATTCCTGTGTCGTAAAAGTCTCCTTTTCACCTTTTTCAGCCAGTTCTTCACTTTGATTTTCATCTCATCATCATCGGAAAAGTGTTTCATTAAGGTGTTCCTTCAATTTAGTGAACAGTTGATAGTCATTAGGTGTGAGATCGAGGCTGTGTGACGGATGGCTTAAAACATCCCGATCAAATGAAGTCAACAACTCTTGTATTGCATGAGTAGTGTACGGATGTGCATTTTCATGCAGGAGACAGACTCCCATTGTCAGTATCCCACGATGTTTGTTTTATATGGCCCTGTGAAGTTTCTTCATGGTTTCTCAATATCTTATAGCATTGATTGTATCATCTCTTTCCAAAAAAATAATGAGAAAACCCTTTTTCTGTCTCAAAACACTCGCTGATTGCTGAATTTTTAATTTTTTAGCTGAAGGAGAATGGGTACAGTGCCACTGCATTGATTGACATTAGCTCTGTGATGGTGATAAACCCAAGTTTTATCTCCTGTCTCTCTAGAGTTTAGAAAGCCTTGTTTTCAGTTGAGAAATTCTTGGATGGCACTGACTGTCAATTTTGTGTGCTTCAATAAGCATCTTGGGCATCCATCGCACACACAACTTGTGATATTTCAGTTGATCAGTTATGATTTAGGAACAACAGTTCATGAAATGTTTGGACAAGGTTCATGCAGGTTGCCAATTGTCAAAGGTGATCAGAATGAAGATTTTCTTCAATTTTCTGAAATTTAAATTCTGTCCCCATTTTGTCAGATACTGTCGTGACATTATTTCCTCTTTATAACCTGCAATGATTTTGCGATGAATCGCAGCGGCATTCATGCCCTTACCATTTAGGTAGTGTTTTACAGAATGCACTTCTTGCTTGATGGGAAACAGAATGAGGATGCTCATCTGTACCTTTCGCCACAACATCAGTCAATAAGCTACTGACGATTGGTACTGTTCGTTGACTTCCGCTTGCTTCTCACTACATAGCAGTGGTACCAACTTCCCCTGTGAGTACTACAACCTTGTAACCTTACTGTCCGGAATACCCGCATATATTTTTATGTATTGTAAAATTAATTAAATAATATTTATTCAGTATTTCACAATGTGATATGGTATTTCATATAGTGGATTGTTATGCGCTTCACAGCGTAAAATGCAATTCAAAGCATGTAAAAACCCTTTTCACGAAGCGCTGAATTACTATATATGGTTATAACATAAATAATTGTTTTTTCTTTTGTAAGTTTTGTGATCATATATTGTTACTACAATGTTGAGCTTAAAAACACTTTTTTATATTTATTATTTATTAATAAGAAGAAAATAATGAATAAATAAATATTATTATTATTATTATTAATATTAAATACTATATAGATTGTTTGTAAATATGTATAAGATTAGAAATGTTTTTTCGTTGTATGTCCGTTTTTTTTTTGTATTGTTTTAAACATGTACAATCACTAATATGCTAAATTGTATAATTAATTGTGTACACAATGTTATTTATATATAATATAAATTTTAAAATATCTAATATGATATTGTATTTTAAAGAAATAAAAACTATTGTTTATATTTTTATCATTATCATTAATTGTTATCACACACCAATTATTTTATAATTTTATCATTAATTAAACTATTAAAAAGTAATTAAAATAGGTTTTGTACAATCATTTTTATTACATTTAAACATAATTTTATAGTCGGTATAAAAATTAACGTTACGTCGTTTTTAATGTAGCCGTATTTTATAAATGTTTTGTAGCCTTTATTTGTTTGTTTTTTTTTCAAGTTTTATTTTATTTTTATTTATTTAAGATCACATCAACTACTTGGTCATTAATGACCAAATTACATAAATATAATACAAATTAAAAAGAAAACAGAAATATAAAAGAGATCATCGATAAAATAAATAATAAAATTTTTAATTAAATAAATTTTGACTATTTAAAATGATGAAAAACTAAATAAAAAATAAAATGATAATATAAAAATGATGTTGCGTGTTTTTTATAATGATATTAAATTCTGAAATTTTGTGAAAGTCCCAAAAATTTATTGTTAATTTTAAATAGTGTTCACGTGGAATGCCTATTTTGGAAATCTGTGATGGTGTATGTGATTTTTAAGTTACGAGTTACAATGCGTACAATGTTGTGCTTGATCTTTTTTTTTCAATAAGTTTTATAATAATGTATTTGTGTTGTGTATAAGTATATTGTTAGTATCAGTTGGGGTTATTTATGTAAATTATTAAAAGAAAGAATTGAAAGCAGAACAGATTCTTGTAAAAAATCTTACTTAAAGTTTTTTTACTCTCCACTCAAAATATATTCATGCTGTGTCAGACATTGATTCATCTTGTTAAAACTAGGTATTTTCAATAATTTGTGGAAATATTTTTAGGTTTTTCGCACCAAAGGTTTCCAACATGATGATATACTGATCTGAACGTTAATTTTGAAAAATAGTGACGTTTCAGACCTGCGTGCAATTTCTTATTTTGGGGTCACCGTGAAAGCCTACTACAACAGAAGAATTGAAAGCTAAGATCCAAGAAGCAATTGCCGAAATTCCTGCTGATTGTTACTTTGAACCGTGCACAATGTAACTCGACTGTAAAAATGGAGCTCTCCTGCAAGATGGCTTCAAAATTATTTCGGATTATTTTTTTCATTGCAATATTTAATTTATTAAATTTCCAGTTTCTCTGAATCACCTTTTCTAGTTTGTAAAATAAATTTTCTCTTTTTTATAAAATAAAAATGGAGGCATTTTAGAACAATAATAATTCGTTTACATTACTGGCGATTAAAACAACCTCAAGATTCAGGAGATACAGGCAAATCCAGGTATCTCGTAAACCCCATGATCAGAAAAATATAAAATATATTTTTTTTTATTGGTGGCGTCCTACAGGTTTCTTGATTCATAACACACCCTATCGCCTCCTGTCTTCCAAGTGCAACATCTGGTTCCATTTTCTGGATGTTAAAGGATTGCTCACTGGGGCCATGAACCCATTGCTTTTTTTTGGACATGTCTTCTACAGTGTCCTGAGAAGTGGTCCCTTGCCTTATCTATTCATTTCTCCCATGATCAATCTGTAGGCCCTATCACAAATATAGATGGTGATAAAGAAGTTAGTAGGTATTTGTTTAGAGATCGTAATTATGTATGGTATTAAGTCCTGGCAAAATATCTCCAAGAATTACCAAAATAGAGGCTTCACAGATGAAAAATTTAATGAGTAAAGAATGAAATTTTTATTACAGTAACCCCGTGGTGTTCAAAATATGAGAATTTAAATTAATCAAAAAGTTTCTAAAAAATTAAATATGTTAAGTAACCAAATTAAGATAGACGATTTGAATTTTTCCCGTATTGTGTTTTACATTAAAGTTTGTTGTTGTTTAGGTCATCAGCTTAAAGGCTTCTTTGCACCTCTAAAGGCTTTACTAAGTAAAACGAGGGGTCAGATGGTTTACAATTGCCTTATTCACTGAGTGGAAAAGTATCTACTTTCCACTCTGCAAATGACACCTTCACATCATTCACCACAGGGTCTGGCTGTATAATGAAATTCATTACTCCCAGAGAAGATAACGCTGACTAGTGTCTTTTACATCTCTACTTCTTCTGTTCTTAAATGCTTCAGTCGTATAATTGGCTGACCATGTGATAAGAAACAAAACTATTGTTTGTAGCCCTTGAACTAGCAGATTGAATGCAAATAATTTAACACTCCACCTGCCTGTTACTGGCAGATAATAAAGTTTATCCCTTTTAAAAATGTGTTATCTTTTGTGTCATCGTTGTCTTTTCTACTTACGTATTTTATTGATGGGGTTGGACTAAACCATCATACAGCAGAGAATATTACAGCTCTCACACTCCAATGAAGTCTAATAGAGAGAAGAAGATGTTTTCACTGGAAGACACCAATTCGTCTCTGAACTTTCAGAATGTGTTGCCTCAAAAAAGTTTTCATCAAAAATCTCTCACTTTTTTTAAAAATACTGTTAATAATTTAATAAAAATACAGTAAATATTAATTACAGTATAATATTACATTGCTCTCTTGAAATTACTGTATAATCATTTTTTTTATTTTTAAACTGTAAAAATATGATTTCCATGTTATCCAGAATTTCGCATATTTGAAATCAGGTCTTTTTGGCTTTTTGTTTGATTGTTTTGAGTTAATGCCAATGCAGATGGTGAGAAGGATGATAGATGAAGATGTTTGATAAAAAAATGCCAGACCTGATTGGGAATTGAACCCGAGATCTCAGAATAGAAACCAGTTGCACTAATCACTACACCAACAGGTCTACTCCCTCTATTTCAGTTAAGTGGGGTTTTACTGTGATTCAATTTAATGATTAATAACCCTAAAAAAAATAATAATTTCTCAATACCATTCATACATCTTGAAAAAAATAACAATTAAAAGGCTATAAAACAATAATAGGGACCTCGTTTTGTTAAAATTTATCCTACACTAAACAAAAAATAAATAAATAAAACGAAAACTTAAGTAACTGAATGTGTATGCGTGTGTACAATAATACAAATAATAAAAGAAAAAAGAAATAAAATAATAATAATAACAATAACAATAAATTATCAAAAATTATATAATATATAAAATTGAAAATTAATTATAATCTGTGTTAGAAATTTAAGATAATTAATTAATTAATAAGATGATCATGATTAATATTAATTATAAGTAAATATATACATAAGTAACATATATAATTTAAAATAAATATAAATAAGTAAATAATGTAAAAGTATATATATATATTATATATGTAAATTAGTATTATGGTTATTACTATTATAAAAAATAAGATGTTGATAAATTGTTAGTACCCTAGTCTTGTTAAATCATCTGCATGTATTCGTTTATTTATTTATTTGTCAGTTCATTCGCTATTTTTATCGTTCAAATTTTTTTTTTTAATATTCTTTGTGTCTTATAAAATTTATAATTATATAATATTTATATAAAATACAAAATAAAATAAATATATTTTTAAAAATAATAAATTGAAATACAGTAGTTATCGGATACAGTGACCTCCAAGGGACTGGCTAGTTACAGTCACGTGTGCCTGTTGCAAAATAAACCTTTTTTTAAAAGAGCTTCTTCTACGTCTTTTTTTTCGACTAAGTCAAAGTCTCTTCGATTTCTCTTTACCTTTATTAAAACTATTCTGAATATTTTCCCTGTTTTTCCAAATTGCGGATATTGTGGAGTGTCCAACATGTAACTAACTCCCTTCCAATATTACCGTTCGTTTCACCGTTTTCTAAACACCAAATAATTTGCGCTTTTTCCATCACTGTAAAATGTTTATACGATGATCCCATATTTACATTTGTATAAAACACAAAAATAACGAACGGGTTTACACAGAAGATATGAACTAAACTTGAGTAAACAGGACAATAAAACTATGGATCAGCTGTATTTAAGACATTAAAAGAAAGGATAGGCCATTTAGTAATCAAATTTTTGACATGAATTACTGTAAATGCACATTGAGACTAACGCTATTAAAAATAAAAACACGTTAAAACTAGACAAAACAATGAGTAACACGCTGACTCATACTGTTAAGATATCATCGTTAAATTTGTTAAAAATTCGTACAGTTGTCACTAAAACCGATATGTGATTATAACCGATGTCACTGTAAACTAATTATTTTATATCGCACATCATAGGAACTACCTTTCATAGCATATTGGTCACACTTCGATAGGTATCACTGTATGCAATAACTACTGTATTTCTAAACCTCCAGTATACGGTAACATTAAATACTTAACCAATGTTTATAGCGCTTTCGGGTAACTCGTACAAATCATCAGTATTGCATATTAAAATTTAAAATTTCTTACTCCTAGCATGGTAGATGAACTGCCATTTTAAATGTAAATAAATTTCAAAATGCATTACTGAAGATGTGTACAAGTTGCACGAAACCGCTACAAACATTGTTTAAGTATTTGCTCTTACCGTATTCTGGTGGTTTAGAAATACATATTTCAATTTTAAATATAATACAGCTGTTGATATAATACCTGCATAGGATTTTTGATTAAAATTAATATAATAAAATAGAGTACATAAAAATGAAGAACTGAATATCCTTACCAAATGAAGGGATGTAGTCTGTTTCATAAAGTTTCAAAGATTGATATGGTTGGTGTACGTTAGGAGAATGGAGTCAACAAGGATGGTTAAAACAATATGGAAGGTAGAAGTGGATGGATGATGTTATGAGTGATTTGATTTTTATGATGGTGAGAGGATTATGGAGGAAGCCAAAGCCCGCTAAAGGCTGTACAGCTGAAAGATGTTTTTTTTGTGTTCTTGTTTAGTGTAGAATTTTGGACCTTGGATGGAGGCATTTAAAATAAAGCTGTATAAGTAAATTTTGAGATTACCATGGAGTGCTTGAATAAGAAACGTTGTAAAGGTTTTTAGAGAATAAAGAATTATGTTGTTTTTCCCAAATTTTACAAAAAAATTCTTGTTACAATTTAGCTCTAATTTATTACCCGAGCTGGACATGGCAGGCGAGTATCTAAAACGTGTTACACGAATCATCACATATGGACAATCACTGCATCAATTGACTTGAAACTGAGGCTACACGATGGTATGCAGTGTTAGCCACCCTTCAAAATACATTTTTCTTCAGAGAGAGTCACTATTATCATTACTTTTTGAACAGCCCTCGTGTAATAATTCAGGTTTTGGTAGAAGACACGTATTTTCACGTGGGTGAACTACTTGAGAACCGGGTTCAGGTGCAGCTCCAGTGACTTTATTTAGAGCTGCGGCATCTAAAGGCATTATTGTCAATATGATTGCCAATCTTCTTGAAATTGTTGTTTAGGTCAACAGCCGAAAGGCTGGTTTGAACCTCGAGGTTTTACTAAGTAAAACGAGGAGTGAGGTGGTTTACCATTGCCTTCCTCATTGAGTGGAAAAGTACGCTTATCAGCATGCCGGGCCCTCTGAAAAGCACATATTTTCCACTCTGCAAATGACACCTTCACTTCATTCACCACAGGGTCTGGCTGTACAATGAAATTCATTACTTTCAGAGGAGATAACTCTGATTAGTGTCTTTTACACCTCTACCTCTTCTGTTCTTAAATGATTCAGTCATTTAATTGGCTGACCATGTGATAAGAAACAGAACTATTTATTTTAGCCCTGCAACTAACAGATCGAGTGTAAATAATTTGACACTCCACCTGTCTGTTATGGGCAGTCTTCTTGAAAGTAGCACCTAATGTCCAAATGTAAGAAAATTCTCTCATCTCACTTGTATTTTCTATGGGTTCATGATTTTCTTTGGATTGAATATAATCCAGAAGGGTTTCTAGGATTTTACTTTAAATATTTTATTAAATTTTCTTTTGTAAGTTCTGGCATAGGATGGTACTGGTAAAGGGGTCAATTGATTTGGTGTCTTAAAAATTTCTGTGGTTGTTTATCCAAAAATTATGTGGTGTTTCACCTAAATAAAAGACTGGACAGAATAAAAGACAGGTAAGAAGATAAATGCCATTAGTTTCATGATACAAACCTCAAAGTTTATAAACATTTAAGTACTCTATTTAACGAGATTTTTTTTATATATATGTTTATTTTATTTATATACATATACAGCCAAACCTGTCTAAACCCTTTCATCGGTCATCAATAAGGGTTTTGAGTGGTATCCACTAATCGCCCATTTATGTTATAAAACAAGACCTTTACAACAATATTGGTTTGCCTATTTCGTACACATATTTTTGCGAACAGCTAAATGAAAAGACATTGAGCTTTAAGCTCTAAAGCCCATTGTAAACTAATGCACTGCCATAACACTGATTATTACTCAATTTTTCCTAAAAAAATAATAAAAGTTCTAATCATAAAATTTTGGTCTTACAATAAATCTTTAATTTCATATATTCTGTGGTCATAACAAAATTAAATGCAAACAGGATATGTTTCAAACGGGGAGGGGGGGTTTAGAAAATACATGGATCGTAATTTGAATATATGGAGCTTAATTAAATCTGTTTTGTACTGAATTGAGGTGATCAATAAGAGAAGTTTGATTGTACATTGTTTTTTTTTAAATTCTTTTGATTGAGTTATCTGTGTGCATGTATATTTTATTGGTGTTTTTTTGGTTGTTGTATTCCATGTATACATGAATTAGAAAAGCGATTTAAATATTTGTTCTCTTGAGTGATTAACCATTCATGCAGAAACCTTGATAAACATTTATTTTTTATTAATTAAAATAGTAACATCGTGATAGTTATTGTAATTTTAAAACAAATTAATATACGAGGCATGTCTGGAAAATAAGTACAGTAAGCTCTCTTAAGTCCAGCATTCTATAGTCTGGCATGCCTTGAGTTCAGTTCTAACAAAAAAATTGCTATGTATTGTAATGAGTGTCTATGTATTGTAATTGTATTGAGTGCTATATTGTTATTGAGTAATATATGTTACCGTAAACAGAAAATCACCAGAAGTTGTAAAAACAAACGAAATCAGGCGAGTTCCAATTTCACTAACAAAACGATATGTATTTTTTTTCAGGGCTGATGAGCTCTGAATGTACGCATTGCCCTCTACTCACTTCATAGCTAGTCAATGACTTGCCAGCAACATTGCCAATACTTGCTCTCGTAGCTCTGTTATATATTTTGTCAGACATTTTGTTGGTCTTTCAATAACAATTGTATCCAATTAATATACTATCAGCTGATTATATTATAAAGTATTGCATGTTAACGCGCTCTATAATCGACGAGTTCAGTACGTGATGCAAGACATGAGTGAATTACTGCGGCTCTTATACGCATGATTGTGCATTCGTACAATCTGACAATGCTGGCAAATATTCTGATTGGTCTAAACCCGTGGAACAACAGAGCTCATCAACTGTGAAAAGCATTATAGTTGTGAACGGCATTCAAAATGGCTTCTCTAAATTTCGGCCATCTTGCTATACAAGTTTATATAATTTGTCCTTGTATAATAATAATGCATGTAGAATTGTAAATACAGTATACTGTACTCGGTTCATCGCTCACGGTTTTTTTTTTTTGTCATCAGTCTCTCGACTGGTTTGATGCAGTTCTCCAAGCTGTTCTATCTTGCGCAAGTCGTTTCATATCTACATACCTGTAACACCCTACATCTTTTGTAATTTGCTTTATATATTCTAATCTTTGCCTCCCTCTACAATTTACTCCCTCAATATTACCCTCCATTATTGATAGCCCAATACCTGGATGTCTTAGGATATGCCCCACTAGCCTATCCCTTCTTTTGGTAAGATGCTTCCATATACTTCTTTTTTCATCCACTCGCCTAAGAACCTCTAAATTACTTATTTTGTCCACCCACCTAATCTTTAACATTTTCCTATAACACCACATTTCAAAAGCTTCTATCCTCTTCCTTTCTACAGCCCCTATCACCCACGTTTCACTTCCGTATAATGCTACACTCTAAACATAATGTTTTAAGAAATTTTTCCTAATCTGTAAATCAATGTTTGTAGTCAGTAAGCTGTTTTTCCTTTCAAAGGCTTTTCTAGCTTGAGCAATTCTACTCTTGATATCACTTGTGCTTCTACCATCCTTTGTTATTTTACTCCCTAGATAGCAGAATTCCCCAACTTCCTGTATGTTTTCGTTGCCTACTTTTAAATTTCCCATCTCTTCTAAACCACTCTTGCTGCTGCACAACACTTTCGTTTTGTTGTTATTAATTTTCATGAAGTAATCCTTTCTCAAGATCTCATCCATTCCATTGAAGACATCCTCTAATTCTTTTTTTGTCTCGGCTAATACTACTATATCAACGGCGAATCTCAGCATTTTTATTGTTTCTCCTTGGATTTTTATTCCTGCGTCAAATTTCTTCTTCACTTCATTTATAGCCTCTTCTATATACAAGTTAAAAAGTAGTGGTGACAAAGAACAACCTTGTCGTACACATTTTCTTACTCACGGTTCCTTTCTCACGGTTTTAAATTACCTGATTTATCCCTATATGTTCAGTAAATTTACCCACATTTGGTAATCTGGAAAAATCTGTAATCCGGCCTCACCCAAGTCCCGAAAGTGCTGGACTAAAGAGAGTTTACTGCACCATTTCGTTCTACCGCTGACCATTACATTTGATTAGTCTTGTGTTTTATGTTTACTGTGGTTGTTTACATTGTTTAAAATAATCAATAAACCCCCAACTGTGATATTCCGACTGTTATTCGGTTTTTTTGAATACAAGGAATATTAAGGCAGCCGAAATTCATTGGCCAATTACTGAGATTTATGGTAAAAGTGCAATGAGTCATGGAATGTTACAAAAGTGGGTTAGGCAATTCAATGAACGATGGACAGATGTCCACAACAAACCATAAAGTTGTCAATGATGACTTGTTCAGGAAAGTTGTGAGAAAATTAAAGACATCATATGTTTCATAATGACTATGCTTTCACATTAACTTCCATACGTTACGAGAACTGTTTTGCATGAGATTGTAGCCGAATTCTTGGTGATTATGCAAAAAAAATGGTGTAAAGTTATGGCTGTCTTAACTGGTGGGATGTCTCTTTGAGGAAGGTTCAGATAAGCTGGTTCCCCACTACAAGTACCTGTAAAATGGTGGAAACTATGTAGAAAAATAGTTTGAGGTATGATCTTTCATGTAAAAATAAAATTATTTTAGTATTTTTTTTTTCAAAACGGTACTAACTCTCCGGACACGCTTCATATCTCTATACAGAATGTTAGAAAAAGAAAGTGAATACTCAGATTCTATCATCACTATAAGAGAAAAGGTTCCTATAAATTAAGTTCTGAAACTGCAGTTTTTTGTCAATCTACCATTTTGTTTTTTTTTTAAGAAAGAAATTTATATATCAAGATGGTTTGAGTTAGCTTTATGAAATTTGGTATAATTATTTACATCAAAATTCTTATGTTATATTATAATATTTGCTGACAACTTGATAAGCCTCCAACAACTCATGGATCTGGTGAATAATGTCTGTGTACAATATCGGCTGCAAATGAAGGCAAACAAAACCAAATTCATGATAATCAGTAAAAAGATTGGAAATTGTCAGTGCTGTTTATGGAACACAAGTAGCATTTACAAGCCGGCCGCATTGGCGTAGTTGTTAATGTGTTCACCTCTCATCATGCGGTCTTGGGTTTGAATCCCATTCAGGCATGGCATATTTTAATACGTTACAAAAAATCATTGCATCCTTCACCATCTGCATTAGCAGTAATTGCAGAACAGTCGGACATTGAACCAAAAAAAAAGTAGTGTTTACAAAAATTTAACTACCTCGGAACTTTATAATCATAAACCAATGGGACCATTCTCAAGAAATTAAATCCAGAATAGAGAAATTGAGAGCCACCTTTATGAGAATGGCTAAACTATTTAAAAACCTTAACCTTGAAATGAAGATAAAACTCCTGCATTGCTATATCGTCTCTATATTATTCTATGGTTAGAGTTATGGACACTAACTGAATCAACACAGGAAAAACTAGAGGTGTTAGAAATGTGGCTCTTACAGAAGGATCTTGAGAATTTCATGGGTAGACGAAATAACAAATACAAAGTACTGGAAAGGAAGTGGAAGTCACGAGAACAGTAAGGCAAAATAACCTAGAGTATCCAGGTCATAAAATGAGCAATGAAAACAAATAAAAGTTAAATAAGGACTCGAAAGGAAAAAAATTATTTGGTTGAAGAATCTGAAAATGTATTTCTCTATAAAACTACCAGTGAATTATTCAGAGCAGCTGTCAACACAGCCAGGATTATCACTGATATTCAAAACAAACAGACACTGGAAAAAGAAAAAAATTCTTTAATAAATAAAGATAATCATGGTCACTCTCATGATGTAAAATTCGAAAATGGTTACCAATCAAATCTGATTTCAAATAACCACATTATAATGGAAATTATCCTACCTACAAATTTAGCATATAAATTAATTTAAATTAATTTTTTCTGCTCAATCCACTAGGTTGGTCTAGTGGTAAAGTCATCACCGTGAGTCAGCTTTTTATCAAAGATGAAGGTTCTTGGTTCAAATCTTAGTAAAGGTATTTACTTTTATATGGATTTGAATACTTTACTTTTACTTTTATATGGTTTGATGGTGGTTACTGGTATACTTTGATGGTTGGGGGTTCAAATTAACCATACTCTCTCAGGAATGGTCGGCTTGAGTCTGTACAAGACTACACCTCATTTACAAGTTATACATATCCTCATCTAATTGGGTCATGGGATTGTGTATTGTTCTTAAATTGAACAGATTGCAACGTACACACATTAGGGATGTAATAAAAAATATTTCTACTGAACATTTGACTCCTCCATAGTTACTAATTTTTTTTTATATATATCAATTTATATTTTTTTAAATGTGTAATTAAAAAATTTAATGGAATACCACCATAGCCGACCGCATTGGCGTAGTTGGTAATGTGCTTGCCTCTCATCATACGGTCTTGGGTTCAAATCCCATTCAGGCACGGCATATTTTCATACATTACAAAAAATTATTTTATCCTTCACCGTCTGCATTAGCAGTAATTGCAGAACAGTCAGATGTTAAAAAAAAGGAATACCACCATATAAAACACCTATTTTAGTTATTGAGTACGTGTGTGTGTGTGTGTCAGTTGGATGACCCATAAAAGAAATTTAATTTTACTGTACTAAATTGTAAAAGAAATATATTTTATAATAAAATCAATATTGTAACGTATCTTTTCTTTTCTCTCATTTTTGTCTCACATAAATGAACATCTTGTCCATTAAGGAAGTTTGTTCAGTTTCTTAAATTCTTTATAAATGGAAATTGAGATACATATTATTTGTATATATATATTTTTTACTTTCTCTTGAGGCCTACGGGCCAGCCCAGTCAGTCAGCCAGTAGAAAGTCGCTATTAATTGTTAAGCGACTGTATGGTGACCAGATGACAGCCGTTCCTACACAAATTCTACTGTGGCTGGGTTCTGTTCAAAAATACAGTGAAAAGCAGCGATCAAATTGGGTGGTTGTTAATAAAGTACAGTTCCTGATAACAAAAGACTAAAAAAATTTCTCTTTCTCTTAAGGATTTACTGGTAAGGAAAGTTATATTTTCATATCAATTTTTTGAAATCAAGTTTTCATGGCAATTACACATTTTCTGGTCCCCTTATCCCAAAAATGTTTTTACCAGTTGGTCTATTTGTTTGCGAATATATTTGAAAAAAATAATCCAAAAATGGAAAATCCTATAAAGTTGAAAGTAGGAACTTAAGCTAAGTGCCATGAGTGAACTCAACTCAAAAATTTTTGGCTCCTATGATTTTGTTTAAAATTGTCTCGTTTACTGTATTTTTGTGCTCTACGTGATTGAATAAGCACAATATATGAAATTCATGGGGTTTACTGTGCTCTTTTAGTAAAAATAATTTTTTAAGATTGCGGCCTTAATTTGCATTTTAGGCAAAAGAATATAAATATAATCGACGTTATAGAAAATTGAAAAATCTACAACCTTTATTTTATTAACCTTTTCAGCTACCTTGATCCTTATTATCTACTTACATTTGTTTCATTGGATTCACACCATCATCAGAATATACAAAATATTATGTGAAACTTAAAAATATTTTTTAAAAACCTTCAGAAGATGTTACATCTTCAGGCGTCTATATAAAACTGTTTTATATACATGACTGAAGATGTAACATCTCCTGTAAATTTTTAAAAAGTACAGTGTGTCGTCAATTATTTGAACGTCTATTAACCATACTCCAATTATCTGGATGCCCTTCAGGGAAAAAAATCATTTAAGATGTACTATGTTTATGTACATTTACTTATTTTTTTTTGCTGAAATTTATTGATGTACAAATTTAAAATACCGTTTATTGTATTGAAACATTGTATGATAATGTATAAATGCTTTGTTTGATACGCATTTATACTAGATAAATAAATTTATTTCGATAAATAAATTTATTTCGCATAAGGTTTGGTTGCTAAAGAGAGCTGCTTACCTCAAACAAAAATTTCCGATTTCTTTAAAAATTAATTTTGTGTAATATACTGTACACAATTCTGGGAATGAATTGTAAGGGGAGGTAAAGGTTAGGATATTTAAAGCAAATTATAAAAGATGTAGGCCATAACAAGTATTTAGATATGAAACGACTTGCACAGTATATATACAGTGTATATAGAAAAGCTTGGAGAACTGCATCAAACCAGTCGAGAGACTGATGACCAAAAAAAATTTTAATTTTTTAGTGTTTTTAACTTATACTACACATGCATTTATTTTGTAAATTACAATATAATGAATTATATGAGAACGTATTTATTTATGTATTGTATTTTTACATTTACATATTCAAGAAAGATTGTGTGACAAGTGCTATATTGTCGTGTATGTTATAGCACAGTTTTCAGTTCTAGCTTCTGTAGAGCAAGTTCGGAAAATCAATTATCGGGACAAATCCATTTATCGAACAATCAAATCCCCAATTAATCCAGATAATTTACGTCCCACTGTATCTTAAAGTTTTATATGATATTTTAACCCACCGGGTTGGTCTAGAGGTAAAGTTGTCGCCAAAATCAGCTGATTTTCGGAGACGAAGGTTCCTGGTTCAAATCCTAGTTGAAGTAGTTACTTTTATGTGGATTTGAATGCTAGACAGAGATTACCAGTGTTCTTTGATGGTTGGGGTTCAATTAACCATACTCACTCAGAAATGATCGACCTGAGTCTAAACAAGGCACCTCATTTACACTTCATACACATCATCCTCATCTCATTGGGTCATGGGATTGCTTATTGTTCTGAATTGAACAGATTGCAACGTACACACACATTAGGAATTACAAAAAACAAAAATAT
Organism: Catonia carolina; assembly: GCA_035578175.1. Taxonomy (NCBI): domain Eukaryota; kingdom Metazoa; phylum Arthropoda; class Insecta; order Hemiptera; family Achilidae; genus Catonia; species Catonia carolina. The sequence goes on from JAQMRL010000004.1 coordinate 12,418,830, forward strand.
GATATTTTGTGTACTCTGGTGGTGGTGGATCCACTGAAAAACAATGTAAGTTGATAATAAGGAACAAGACAGCTGAAAAGGTTACTGAAATTTATATTATATAAAATAAAATTGATTTTAAACTGCAGGATGGATTATAAAGATTTATTTCCTAACAAAGTTTAGTTTAGCATTGATTGATGATTATCCACATTTTGCTTATTGAAATCAGTAAAATGCATGGGAGAAAAGGACTATTCATAGGCAATGATTAATTTATTACATCAGTGCTTTATATATATATATATATATAATTTCTTTAATTATTATTATTATTAATTCATCATAAATTTGTAATTCAATTCATTTTAGTGTGAATGAATTCGCTTATACGTTAATAAATAATAAGAGTATAAAAGTATTATTATTATTATTATTATTTTCTTTTTGTGTATATAAACACTATATTATATAATTTGTAATTTGACATTATATAAATAATATTATGTGTAATTTATTTATTATTTGTGAATATTATTATTATTTTATTATTTTTAAACAACGAACTTACTTGTTTAATTATTTTGTATACTTTTATTATTTTATTTCTGTGACTATAGTTTTTAAAAATGTATCTTTACGAATAATTGTATTGTGCCAAAGCACTTGAAGAAGACACGATATTATGTACATTATTTATATGTGTATCTAATAAATCTATGTATGTTTTTGTTGGTATTTATTTTTATGTTATCTTCATTTTCAGGATGTTTGTGTTTTTAAATAATTAATTTATATTTTGTAATTTTTTTTAGTTTAGTTTATTTTAAATTTGAATCAATTGTTTGGTTATTAGTGATTACGGTAGGTTATGTATCTAGATATGGGTTTTGACTTGTGAAAATTTTCAGACCCTAACCGGGTATCGAACCGGGACCTCCGCGTTGTAGGCTATTGTGCTAACCACTACATTTTATAATGTTAATCTCTTAAAAAATTTAGTTGGGAAAGTTGTACTTGAGTATTCTTATGCAGGGTTTATTTCTTGATCAGGGTTTTAAAAAATATATAACATTTTAAAATTTATTATTTAATGTGGTCGGTCTGTTATAATCTAGCAGTGTATTTTTCATGAACTGTTTTTAATAGACAAAATGTATTCGTGGTTGTGATTATGAGCTTGTAAGGCACTCAGAAAAATCAGACCTGAACTTCTGATAGAGAGATCAAATTAACTAATAGAATTATTTATTTTATTATTTAGCTTTGTGTCACTGGACGGTGACACTAAGTGGCATTGGATCACCTTATTAAGTCTTTGATGGCCCTGAGAAGGACCGGTTAAAACCTTAAGGATTTTGTCTGGTAAGAGACCATGTAGGCATCGTGTGGCTGCTGCAGCAGCTGTGACACACGTTGGGGACTCTGAAGAGTGTCGGTTAAACCCTTAGTGAATCGGTCCTGAAAGACAATTAGGTCGGTCTCTGAAGAGATCAATGAAAACTGTGGCTGCTGCGTCAAGTTCCAAATCATCTTTCTTCTTTCTCTCGTGGATCCAGTCAGTTGATCTTGGTCAGAATTTGAACAATGACAATTGGCTCAATGTCAGTGCTCTTATTTAGTAACCTAGAGCACTTTGATTGGGGTGGTTACTAGCCCTCTGTATTGGTGACAAAGGTCAGGAGAGGGATTGTCGGCCAGCAATGCAGTAGCTAATTAGAGGGGGTGGCAGTGACATTTATCTCAGATTAAAAAATAACATGACTGTTTAAGTATATCTGGGGGAAATTAAATAAAGTGATATATAAATGATAAAAATACCAGACCTGATCTGGAATCGAACCTAGAATCCTGGCATAGAAGCCAAGTGCACTGACCATGGTTTTATTTGTTTTCTATTCTAACTATACTGTTTTAATTTACTTATTACACCAGAATACTATTAAATTATTTTCTCATTAAGTAATTCTCACAGTTATTATTATGCATTCTCACTGTAGCATTGAAATGAAATAATTGAAAGGTTTCAATCTAAAATACTTTGTAACGTCGTCGCAGACTCGCCCTGATACATATCCAACACTATAATACACAGACAGAGACATGATCATGTTCACAGTACTTAAAGAAATACAGAAATTTTGCACCAGTACCAAACAAGATTTGAAAAAACATTAGAATCCAGAAGCCATCAATCTCCTAGACAACAGAAACACACAGAACACTACATCCTACAGATTTATTTTAATACATCATTATTTCATTCTATATTTACTTCAAGAACCAAAATTTCAAAATAAGAAATTTATGGAGTGATAACAGAGGGTTTGCCCATAACAGACAGATGGAGTGTCAGATTATTTACACTCAATCTGTTCATTGCATGGCTAAAATAAATAGTTCTGTTTCTTATCACAAGGTCAGCCAATTAAATGACTGAGTAATTTAAGAACAGAAGAGGTAGAGGTGTAAAAGACACTAATCAGAGTTGTCTCCTCTGAAACTAATGAATTTCATTATACAGCCAGACCCTGTGGTGAAAAAAGTGAAGGTGTCATTTGCAGAGTGGAAAATATGTGCTTTTCAGAGGGCCCGGCATGCTGATAAGCTTACTTTTCCACTCAGTGAGGAAGGCAAGGTGAACCACCTTAGTCCTCGTTTTACTTAGTAAAGTCTCTTAGAGGTTCAAACCAGCCTTTCGGCTGATCACCTAAACAACAACAGAGGGTATTAATTACTCATTCTTCTATGGGAGCAGATTGTAGATTTACAGTACTACAAAAAAATATATAATATTAAATTACTCAGGATATGTTGATTCAAAATATCAATTCTTTGATACCAGTTTGCTAGTTTTCGAAATGTGGTAAAAATGATAATTTTATAAGATATTAGATTTCTAGATATTTAAAGATATTAAATATTAATACAGTTGGGTATATTTGGGTTGGGGGAATAAAAAATAAACTTTGTCATTTAAAAAGTGTTGTCGTATTAAATAATAATTACTGATAGTTAGTCACGAAATGAACTTTGAGACGAGGTGTAAGAGGGGAACAATCTACTGCGCATGCCCAGTTTCTCTATTACAATCCTAAAAACATACTGACACTCAGTTCATTGGAATACACAGTCCTTATTTTATTACGCAACAAGTGGTACAGGAAATATTGTTTTGATTTGGCTATATTTTTTTACGTTATAGAGGCTACATTTATACAAATAAACGTATTTTAATTCGTTAAAACTCATTCCGTTTCTTTTCATTATAATTCGTTACATTTTATTCATTATGCTGTTGTAATGTTGTTGTTATAAATTAGTTATCTATCTGCGTATTATAAGTTTATCATGTCGACTGTTCGAAAGCAGCGGAAAACAATTCAAAGTGCGGAACGGAATGTTATTAAGTGTTGTAAAGAAGAAGCAAAAAATAAATTATATATACTACACAGTTGGATGTTTTTAGAAATGCACGTACTACGCTGGCAGCAGCGCATTGCCCACACTGAGTCCCACACTGAGTTCATCTCGTCATTACAAATCAGTAATGTGATGAATCTTAACCATATACTGGAGTCCAACTGCTCATTTTAATACAAGTATGGTTTATTTTTAGTTTTCCATATTTAAGAAACAACAGTGTCAAAACTGAAACTTCAAACCCAATCCAGGGCCACTAACTTTTTATATAGATTACAAATTGGAAAACCATTTGTTGCTATCTCTTGTAGTTTCTGACATCTGGTTGAGATGAACAAAAGAAAATGATAGATTATAAATTTAAAAATTGGCAACAAAAATAATTTTTTAGTTTTAATTTGATTATAATATTTCTTGATTTTAAGTTTAATCATTCAGTTGTATATCATTAGTGGGAGTAATTTTGTGGTATCAAAATCACGAATCAAACTTGTTTCTTGGTATCGACTCATCAATAAAAATCTGGTGTGAAACACTCACACAACTTTCTCTTGCCAATGCAAATAATTAACAATATAACCTAACATTAGTAATAGAATATGAGAAACAAACAAAAAAACTAACCTCAATAAACATAACCTAATTTTAATCATGAGTGAAAGACGCAAAATGAAAATCAAGCACAGTTGGGCTTAAAAATACAGAAAATCACTCTTTCACACCAAACTAGGGACTGTAGAGAAAAATTCTCTAAGTAAATGTAGTAGATCTTTTAATTTCCTATAAATTTGATTATATAGCTTTTTGTTGTAAAATGCATATTAAGGCTAAAATCTTAAAATCGATTTTTTTACATGTTTTAGTGAGAAAAAAACAGTAAATTGCTAATTGCCACTAAGTAAATGTAGTAGATCTTTTAATTTCCTATAAATTTGATTATATAGCTTTTTGTTGTAAAATGCATATTAAGGCTGAAATCTTAAAATCGATTTTTTTTTACATGTTTTAGTGAGAAAAAAAAACAGTAAATTGCTAATTGCCACTAAACTAAGTGTTATACAAAAAACTGTTTAAAATAAAAGCTGCAGGATTTTAAATTTTCTACAACTTTTATTACCTATGTGCAATTTTGCTCTAAAATGCATATTAAAACCGGAATCTTAAAAAAAAAACAATTTTTTTTACAAGAAAACAGCCTTCCCAAGAATTTCAGCAGATATGGCACCTGCTTTATTTTGTAGAGCATAAAAAATGTTGTAAATAAGGCAATTTTTAAAAAAATTGTAGGAGTCGTTTTTGAGAAAATCGCAAAAAAGTGAAAAATGACACGAATAAACTACTTCTTGTTGACAGATTTTGATGAAAATGTTCATGTCGGGTCCTCTAGTGGTACCTCACTTAAATTTCAAGTTCGTACGATGTTCCGTTCTTGAGATATTTTTTTCACACACACACACAGACCAATAACTAAAAACATGTTTTTTGAGTTCAGGGTGTCTGAAAACGTGTAGATCCGGTGAAAACTCGATTTTGAAAAATCAACATGAAAACAATACTTTGCTTCATACGAGGTAGGGTCAAAAAGTTCCCGGAATGGTTGCTTACAGTTACGTATTTGTAAGCTGAAAGGGAAATTTTTGTTTGTGAGGTTGGCATAACTGGTAGTGAATGTGCTTTTGAGGTTAGCAGGCAGTTGTAGTTGGTTCCGTGCGTTCGGTGTTTAATATTGTAGATCGTAGTTTCTGTCTTTCGTCGGATTGTGCAATGTCGTCATTAGAGCAGCGTGGCAATATTTAATTCTGTGTGTTGCTGGAGAAATCACCCTCGGAGACTCTTGAGATGCTAAAAAAAGCATACGGAAATTCTGCGATGAAGAAAACAGCAGTTTACGAGTGGCATAAGCGTTTTCGCGACGGTCGCACAACAATTGAAGATGACGTTCGGACTGGGCGGCCTTCCACTTCCACTACAAACGACAATGTTGAGCGCGTTCGACAAATTGTGCGTGCGGACAGGTGAACAACCATCAATACTATTGCTTCTGAAGTTGGTATTTCACATGGGAGTGTTCACAGCATTCTTCATAATGACTTGAACATGCACCGTGTTTGCTTGCACATTGTTCCAAAAATGTTATCCCCTGAGCAAAAGGAAATGAGAGTGACCATGTCCAGGGACTTGATTGAAATGGCTGATGCAGATGACAGCTTCCTGCGCAAAATTGTTACAGGTGATGAGACATGGTGCTTTCTTTACGACCCTCAGACAAAACGGCAGTCCGCTGAATGGAAGTCAAAAACTTCACCAAGAAAACAAAAATTTCGCTTGGACAGAAGCCGGGGTAAGGTGATGTTGGAGGTGTTTTTTGATTACCGTGGAGTGATTCATTATGAATTTATTCCTGAAGGGAGAACAGTAAATAAAGAATTGTACACAGAGATCTTAAAACGGCTACGAGATGCAATTCGACGAAAACGACCTGAAAAATGGGCAGAGAATGACTGGTATTTGTTGCACGACAATGCCCCAGCACATCGATCCCTAATGGTGAAACAATACCTTGCCAAGAATAATGTTACCACTCTGGAACATCCTCCATATTCTCCCGATCTCGCACCACCAGATTTCTACCTGTTTCCAAGGTTAAAAATGGCATTGAAGGGACATCGTTTTGCTGATTCGTCAGAGGTGATTGAAAATACGACGGAGCGGCTGAAGGAACTTTCAAAAAACGGCTTTCAAGAGTGTTTCCAACAATTATATGAACGGTGGAATAAATGTGTAGATGCAGGAGGAGAGTATTTTGAAGGGAAATAATGTAAGAATGTTATAAATATTTTTAATAAATTTTTAATAACCAATTCCGGGAACTTTTTGACCTTACCTCGTATATAGCCTATTCATGTAGGCAAGAGAAAGTAAAAATTACTTATTAGCATATTTTTATTCAGATTAGCTGTGTGTTGTGTACATAAATCAAAATTATCGTGCAATTTTATTCACAAGAGCCATCTAGTAAATATTAAATCAAATTAAACTTCTAACGATAAAGAAATATCCTGAAAATGAACTAACAATTCCTTGTTAACGAAGAATATTTGTACTAATTTTAGAATATTTTTTTTATATAATATATTTATATTACATGTATTTATTGCTATGTTATTAGTTAGATGTGGAAGTATTATTTAAAATTTAATGTTCATGTAATTTGCATAAATTGTGTAAAAAAAATACATGGTATAAAATGTGTAAAATAAAATTACTTTTTTTATACAAATCTGTGTAAGTTTGTATATTTTAGAAAACAAAAAATATTGTGTCAGTTCGTATTTAAATAAGTTTTTAGAAGTGTTACCGTAGTGTTATTGAATAAAATAGTTTATCTATATATTTAAAACAGTACGGGTTTTCTTTCTCGATCTGTTTTCGGCTCCTATGTTACCGATTTCAATTATTTTTTAATATACGACGATGGATATTCCTAAAGTAACGGCCGTTTGGTCATTTAAAAAAATTAGCTCATGAGAAAAGGTTTTTCTACCTTACTTTTCCATAAAATCGCCATTCAGTTATAGGCACTTGAGTCACGAGTTTGCCCTTGTTTGCAATGAGAGGTAAAGGGGGAAAGCATTAGTGCGCATGCGTGACTGCTTTAATTTCAGTACGACAAACATAAAAACTTATACTATACCCAGAGCATATACAGTATATCGCGGAACCTTTTGTAGGTTAACTGTACGAATATAATTTTTTGTTACCGAAAACACAAATGTCGGTTTCTCGAAAACGTGGTCGAACTATTCAGTGCTGAACGCGATGTAATAAAATGTTGTGAAGTTGAAGCTAAAAAAAAATGCCTGTTCGTGCCTCTTAACAAAAGCCGTGAGCGAGCGGCTAACTACTATGATGTTTCTCTTTCCACAATTCGAAAAATAAAGAAGGAAATTAAGGACGCGAAGAAGCTATTCTTTAACAGTTTTGTTGACACCTGGTAAAAAAGAAAACGGTTAGTTATGTACTAGAGAGACTGATAATGAAAACACCGATGTCAGCAATAATGAAGAAGGTGATTCATTCATAATTTACAGTAAATCAAACAATTCTAGTCATGTAATTAAGCTCTAGGCAATATTACAGGTCATGTTTATTTCTTATAAGGTTTATAAAGAAAATATTTTCTCAGAATAAACCACAGCTTACAAAATGTATCTAGAAACTGCACTGTAAATATTTCAGTTCCCTTCCTCACAGCCCATACATACGCAAAAGGCAATCTCGTGACTTCACTATCTATATAAATACTTTTTGTAACGCTGTACCAGCTTCTTTAAACCATCAGCATAGAAGTTTGCTGCCTGGGAATTGAACCTGTTGACAACGATAATCTTAAATTCCTCGTCATTTTCAAACCGTTGTTCGAGTCACTTTTTCAAATGCAAGAAGAGTAAGTAATCGCTGGGTGCAAGGTCAGAACTGTTTGGAGGTTGGCCAAAAAAATTCCCAACAAAAATCTTGAAACTTCTTAGTTATGGCAGCGATGTGAGGATGGATGTTGTCTTGAAAGAGGATTACGCCAAACGATAGTTTCCTGTGACGTCTGTGATAGTCCTGTAGATAGAGGTTTGTGCAGTATACGAATATTCATTAGTCAAGACACTAATCGTCAATCGCCAATCACATTGCAGTTTTTGGTTAACTTGATCAACAATGTTGTCGGCTTGAATGCTTGGCCTGACACTCCGCTCTTTATCATGCACATTTGTGAGGCCACTTTGAAAGTCATGACACCATTGTTGAAAACTTTCCTTTACTCATTACTGTAGGTACAATTCCCGATGCATTTCAGCAGCTAAAGTTCCTTTTGCATGGAAAAATTGAATTACTGTGCGCACTTCAGAATTGTGGAAGAAACAATTGTCACAGACATTACGATGTGCATTCACCATCAGGTAAATGTCTACGGATCAGAACAACAGTTGCAGTGGCTTCACAAATAGTCAATAGATAGTGCTGCATGCATGAAATTGTATTCAGACCTACAGTCCGACAAGTTTCGTAATAGGATTCCCTCCCTTCCGCACTTCATCCGCGCCACCTCTATTACTCACCATCCCAAAAATATTAGCTTGGATAGTCAGCCTGCTAGTACAGCTCATTACTACAACAGTATTTATATTCATATTTACTATTACTTTATTATTTATTATTATTTGCACTTATTTAACCTGTACCTGTTTAAATCACAAATATACACTTACACTGTATTTGTTTAATCGAAACAAATTTATCTAAATATTGAACAACCAATCAAACCCAAAAAATAATAAAACTGCACTGACTACAAAACCAATATTGCACGGTAGCTAACACTGTACAACTGAAGTAAAAGCATAGTTTAATTAGCTGCTCTCAAGTAAATAAAGAATAATGCTTACTCCATTTATTAATTAAATCGTATCAATTATTTACATTAACAGTAAACATTATAAATTAAGAACTTGCTGAGTTATATTATGACTACACTACCTAATAGTAAACAAAAATAATGGAAACACTGATGACTTTCTGCTGGTGGTCACATAATATGTACAAAATGTTATGGATAACAAGAATCTACGTAGTATAAGTGATATTTATATTAATTGCTCATTTGTGTTGTGCATACCGATGTATTCAATCCGGCACGTAGGGCGAACGGGAATGGAAGAAGTGAGGAAGGGAGGGAATCCTATTTCGATCGTTGTCAAGCAGTACAAATATTTAAATATAAGCTGATGGCTATTACTTAAGGAATACCCTCAAATGCCTGCAACACTTGTCATTAAAAAGGAAAAGTTTATATAGTTGGAATCACAGTAATGTGAGCTCGCCTTTAAATGCGAGTATGTCAGATTTGTCACTTTACCCGATTTATTACATTAGTCAAGGTTGTTTATGTGGGTTGAATTGCAACTCTGATTTATCATTGTTACTGCTTCACTAATTTATCAATCATGTTTACATGAAATCCATCGGGTTGGTCTTATGGTAAAGTCATCGCTGCAAGTCACCTGTTTGACAGCAGATGAATACAGATGTAGGTTCTGTAGTTCAAATCCTAGTTAAGGTAGTTACTTTTATATGGATTTGAATACAAGGGTTATCCAGAAAATAACCTCCGTTTTGAAATAAAAAGTAAACGAGTGAAGATACAAAAACTTTATTACATACATATTAAAACTACAGTTTTTCTCTATTTTTTGACATAGTCGCCAAACAGATTCAAGTACTTGTCGAACCTTGGAACAGCCTTTAAAATACCCTCTGCATAAAAATCTGCCGCCTGTAAATGCAGCCAACCATTCACGGCGTTTTGAAGCTCTTCGTCATTGGCGAACCGCTGAGATGCAAGCCACCGCTTCATGTTCGGGAACAGGTGAAAGTCACTAGGAGCCAAATCCGGGCTGTATGGGGGATGATCTATAACATCCCATTTAAACTTGGCCAAAAGTTCATTTGTTTTCTCACCCTCATACAGCTCGAAGAACAAATGAACTGTTTATTCTGTTCTCGTTGCAGTTTTGTGCCAAATATAGTAGACTATACTATACTGTACATTTATAAATTACAAATAAAACAGAAATGAAATGGTAATGTAAATAGAAAATTTTATTAAATTGGTTAATGGGCAACTGGTTTTCACAGCGAACTTCTTTCATGGCGGGCACTGTAGACAGTGGTTACCGGTGTACTTTGATGGTTAGGGTTCAATTAACTACACTCAATAGTGCAATTTCTGAATGAATTAATGTTAATAGTCAATGGGAAGAAGTATCAGTACTTACAGTTAAAAAACAACATAATGTAAGGGAAAACAGAATTGGATGTCTTTATACAAAATAATATCCTAGAACATGTGTAAACAGTAAATTTTCTAGGAGTGTTGCTAGATAGAATGTTATCATGGAACTATTAATCCGATCAAATCTGTGGTAAAATATCATCTGGTGCATTTACATTAAAACAAATTGCCGGATGAAATGATAAAAAATTTCTAATAGCAGCTTAACACATTCCGTGCGGATGTGGTATACCTACCACGTAAGAATTTTGTGAGTGACGGGCGTGGTAAGGATACCATGGCAGTCCTTTTCATAAACTCTCTTTCCTTACTAACCTATTCAACGTATCAAGGAACGACTTTCTCACACTCTCAACTCAATATGTTATTCTTTTTTTTTTCTAACTATTACTACTTAACTACTATTCTAAAAAATCAGATCACCAACCCTACTGACAAAAAACTTGAATAGTATTTTTCAAATATTCAAGTGGTAGTCCTACCACATCCGATTTTTATTTTTCACAGCTATTATTATGTATTCTAAGTATGTTGGTGTTTAGGTCATCAGCTGAAAGTCTGGTTTGAACCTGTAGAGGTTTTACTAAGTAAAACAAGGAGTGAGGTGGTGTACCATTGCCACAATTCACTGAGTGGAAAAGTACGCTTATCAGCATGCCGGGCCTTCTGAAAAGCATCACTTGAAAAGGCAGCTACTTTCTCCACTACGAATGACATATTCACTTCATTCACCACAGGGTCTGGCTGTATAATGAAATTCATTACTCTTAGAGAAGACAACTCTGATTAGTGTCTATTACACCTCTACGTCTTCTGTTCTTAAATGATTCAGTCATTTAATTGGCTGACTATGTGATAAGAAAAAGAACTATTTATTTTAGCCCTGCAACGAACAGATTGAGTGTAAATAATTTGACACTTCACCTGTCTTTTATGGGGAAAACTTTAGGCTAATGGTTATTATTACTCATTAACTTAACTCTGATGATGGTGGATCCATGAAAACACCTGTAAGTAGATAATACAGATCAAGGCAGCTGAAAAGGTTAGTGAAATTTACATTGTATAAAATAGAATAATTGATTGCAAGCTGTAGGATGAATTATAAAGATTATTTGGTGCTACTTTAGTGTGCAGCATACCGTGTTATGTTAAGTGAAGTTTGTATTTGTTGATGTAGTAGCACTGTCCAGTAGCTTTTTTTGCATACTTTTACAAGAAAAGGATAATAATACAATTTACAATAGCAAATAATACTATAATTTTAATAATACGAAAAGGAAATTAACCCTGTTCACACCGGTAATCTAATTTTATATGATGCCGAATGGATTGTGGTTGGGGCGATAAAACCTGCTTCTGCAAGGTCAGTATAAGTTGGAAACCGGTAAATATTGTACTTTTCTAGTAGAGAATTCTTTAACGCATCTAATATTGTTTACAGAAATAGAATATCATAACAGGAAAATTTTTTATTCCCTCTATAGTGTGTAGATAGCATTGATGGTTTGGGAATTGTTTGTTTTGAATGGAAATCCGTGTAGCTCGTGTGTAAGTCAACGTACATGCATGTTCTTTAATTTGTGTTGAAGCTATGACGATTCTGTTACGACTTTTGCCCTTGAAAAGGGAAGACAAGTCCATTTTACTTTTCAGGAGCGGGTTTAACATCACAGAGGCAAAAAAATTTGATACTTTGCCAGGTTGCAAAGGACGTGTAACGGCTTCCTTCTAACCCCACCTACAGAATTTTTCAAAACACGTGGTTGTAGGGAAAAGAATCTTCTACATTGCTTTGCTTACAGCTGTAACCTAAATATAATACTGGCTCTGTGACATCACCGTAAAGAATGTAAAATACCATCCCTTCATACTTCCCTGTGATGTCTAAATGGACTCATGTTGAACATTTTGTAACTTCATCAAATATTTACGGAAATTTAAATAAAAAATAACATTTGAATGAATCAAGTGTAATATTTTCAGAAATTTTCATCAGTAGTGACGTTAGATAAAACAGTTGTTTTGAGAGCGCATTTTGAATTTTGCAATTCTTCTGTTTAACGAGTAACAGTCCGTTTCTAAAGGGTTAAATATTATAAGTAGGTACATATATAAATGTTTGAAATGTATCCTGCCAACCATTGAAATAAAATAACAGAATAAATGAAACTGATCACCTTACCTTCGGTAAGGTGATTTTTTTTAAACTTAAAAGGCAACCAAAGGTAAGATGATAAATTTTATTTGCACTGTAGGTACATATAGTTTACATTTATGTATGTATTTCAGTTATTTTTATGTAAAGTCTGTCTATACATGATACTGCCTCAAGAAAGCTACAGCCGTTTCTTCATTAGCGATTACATTTCTATAATAATCTTTTAAGAATATTTACGTCTAGTTAAAACAGCCTCCTTAAGAATTTCAGCATATATAACACTTACCCACTTATGCTCATGTAGAGCATAAGCAATGTAGTAAATAAGGTGATTTTAAAAATTGTAGGACCAGTTTTTGAGAAAATAACAAAAAAGTGAATAATTGCAAGTTCAAAAAGTTCACCAATTTTAATGAAAATATTTGTGTCAGTTCCTCTAGTACCAAGTTTCAATTTCATTCTTGAGATATTTTGTTCACATACAGACCAATTGCTAAAAACATGTTTTTTGGGTTCAGGGGGTTTAAAAACAAGTACCTACATCCGGTAAAAATTCTATTTCGAAAAATTGACGTGAAAATAATAAATTCCTCCTCTGTATATTCATGTAAGGCAAGAGAAAGTAAAAAACAAAAACAAAAAACTATACAGACATCCAAAATTTTCAACTATTGCAACACATCGTCACTTTATAATACTGATAAGGTCAAAAGAAAGTAAAAACACCCAATTAAAAATTTTGATCATGACCTAACTGAAAAAAAAACTTCTTACTGGACTAAAAAAAAATTGATAATTGAATTTTTTTTTAAAGAACAAGGCTTATTACTTAAGGCTATAATTTTAAATATATTGTTTGAATTATGTTACCAAATTAATAATAAGTTTTTTGAACCCATTCAAAGTAAGATCTATACAATATCTACAGGGAGTACAAAATGTTGTACGGTGTTTTTCAATGTCAAATAATTTTAGGTGTTAAGATTGCGTTAATTTTAATTCTTAATCTTAAAATAAAGAAACTAGACAAAGAAGTCTAGTTTTTTTTAAATTGTTATTATTTTATTACTTTCAAGTGCCCTATATATATATATATATATACATAGGGAATGAAAATATAGCCTGATTTTCGTAAGGAGAGCGCTGGGCAAAACGTGTGTTTCCATTAGTATAGTCTTGTATGTACTGCAATAGTGCAGTGTATGTAATCAACAATGGAACAGCATGCCTACAAAATACAATGGGTGTTGTCAGTTTTCAACAACACTCTGACTGTACATTTAACTTTAGGTCGGAGGGGTATGCAGGTCTAAGTCAAGTATGCGCATACGTAGCCCAGTGCTCACAGCAAAATTGGCTTGGCCTTTAGCTTACTGTTTTCATCTCAATTTTTCACTGGATATACACATTTTTAGCCCTCCTGAATCCAAAAAATATATTTTTAGCGATTTATCTGTATGTAAACAAAATATCTCAAGAACGGAATACAGTAAAAAGTTAAAATTTTTGAATTTAAGTTAGGTACATACATACGCATATATTGTTCTCTTTTGAAACCTATGTGGACCTACGGATCCCAAATTTACGGTTCAACCAAACCCTCTAACTTGCAACGAATTCAAGCATTCCAGTCAAAAACATTACGCCTTATAGCAAATGCACCTCTTTACGTTAGCAACAAAACCTTACATACAGATTTGAAAACACCACTTGTAAAAAATTCCATCGAATACCTATACAAACGCTTTCACGACAAGTCACACGAACACGAGAACCCCCTGGTGCGTTCACTTTCCTCCATCCATTTACCTGATAATCCCCCTAGACGCCTTAAAAGACGCTGGAGTAGAGACCTGCTAATTTGATATACAAATTTCATTCTTGGGGAGGCACCGATGGGGGCCCTACCCCTCTCATGCCTATCATGTTATTTACATTATTATGATAATCATCACATTTGCTTGTTGTAACATTTTACTGTTGTAAATAAAGAATTAAAGAGAAAAAAAAGTTAGGTACAGCTATGAGTCCCAATACAAACATTTTTATAAAAATCAGTCAACCAGAAGTAGTACGTAGTTTATTGGGGCAATTTTTCACTTTTTGCAATTTTCTCAAAAATATCTCATTTGATTGTTTTAAACATTACCTCAGTTACTACATTTTTGATGCTCTACAAGATAGGGTAGGTGTCATGTCTGCTGAAATTCTTAAGAAGGCTATGCTTTCGTAGAGAAAAAATGATTTTTTAAAGATTGCAGTCTTAATAAGCTGTGTTCACGTAAGAAAAAGTTTTCTTAAGATAGCAGCCTTAATATGCAAACTATGTTACAATACATGTACAACCTGTTTTTGTTTCGGTTATCAGTCGAAAGCCTGTACCTATGCCTTCCCGCATTGGCGTAGTTGGTAACTTGCTCGCCTCTCATCATGTGGTCTTGGGTTCAAATCCCATTCAGGCACGGCATATAATTCACACGTTACAAAAAATCATTTCATCCTTCACCGTCTGCATTAGCAGTTATTGCAGAACAGTCAGACGTTGGACCAAAAAAAAAAAAAAAAAAAATATGCCTTCCCACTGCATAAAAAAGTATACTTATCGGCTTGCCAGACCCTCTGAAAAGCATCGACTTTCCACCCTCCAAATGACACCTTCACTTCAATCACCACGGGGTTGTGCTGTATAATGAAATTCATTACTCTCAGAGGAGATAACTGTGACTAGTATCTTTTACACCTGTACTTCTTCTGATGTTGAATGGTTTAGTCATTTTGTAGCCCTGGAATTAACAGATCGAGTGCAGCAAAGTTAACACTCAATCTGCTTGTTATGGGTAAATGTATATTAATTTAAAACATGTAAAATATAAATCTTTATAAAGTTTGAGATTTTGTCAATGAGCATTTGTTTTTCTCCACCTTATACTTACACTCATGGAAGTAATGATATTGAATTAAATTTATAACCTTAAGCTATTTTACTTACAAAGAAAAAAAAATCACTTATTTTTATATTCATAAAATTTATGAATAATTTGTGTGCATAGCTAAATTTTTTTAGTTTTAAATAAATTTCTTAATTACTTGTACATAATTATGTTTTAGTTTAAACGTGCATAGTAGAACTAATTAAAAATTAATAAATTTGAAGTTTTATTCTTACTTGTTATTGTTATTCTAGACAAAAAAAATGTTGCGAATAACATTTTTTTTTCAAATAAAGCTTGAGGCAATAATATTTTTATTTTTATTTTTCAGCCAACTACAACTTAAACAACAGACTCAAATAATTCTACTGTCTTGCAAGTTTTCCATTACGAAAAATATCTGGTGTGATACACTCACACGACTTTATCTTGCCAATGTAAGTAATGAACAGTAGTGATGGGCGTTTCTGTTGTTTCTGTCAAACGATAATGAACAAATTTTCGAATGTTCATTGGAAAAAACAACTGTTTGCCCAACAGGTTTGATTATTGAACTGTTAATGTTCTTAATGAATTGTTTTTCTATATTTTTTTCTAATGAGTTTAGAAAAACATGTTGTTTTAATACTTTTATCGTTCATACACATAGACGACTGGATCTTGCCGCTGACGTCAGATATTGTATCATTTACATCATTTTGTCAAAAGATTGACAGTTTTACTGTTATGATGTTTTTCTGCTTTCTAACAGGTACTCCATTAGGGATGTGCCGGGATATTCTTGGCTATGACATTATTTTGTATTTCCTTATAAAACTAATCGAAACATTATGTCCTTTTTTGTCTTAATCCTATCTTTTTTTGTCTTATTCCCCAATGAAGGACCCAATTGCAGAATGTTACCCCTATTTGTAAACATCAGTACTGTAAAAACTAAATCTTTATAATGCATCCTGCAGTTTGAAATTATTTTTATTTCATATAATGAATTAATATAATAATTTCACTAATCTTCTTTTTAAACTGCGTCACCTTTATTTTATTTCTTACTTACACGTGTTTCGGTGGATCCACCATCATCAGAGTAAATGAAAAATTGAAACTAAAAAAATTTTTTTTTTATCTCACTTATTTAAAATTTACAGAAGGTGATACATCTTCAGTCACTTGTATAAAACTGAGTAAATGAAAAATTGAAACTAAAAATATTTTTTTTAGTTTCAATTTTTCATTTACTCTGATGCTGGTGGATCCACCGAAACACGTGTAAGTAAGAAATAAAATAAAGGTGACGCAGTTTAAAAAGAAGATTAGTGAAATTATTATATTAATTCATTATATGAAAAATAGAAATCAGTACTGTATGTTGTAAATTATACTTCTGTGTTTATTCAGTATTATGCGCTCTTTTGAATGACACAGATGAGATTTTTATCGGTACTTAAATTTAACAGTTGGTGCATTTTTAAGTCACATTTTAATAATAATTACCTATATGTTTTTTAAGCAGTTGCATTTAAGCAGTTAGCTCACAGTGTTTATAATAATGCTGTTGAGTTCAGGTCATCAGCCGAAACGTGGTTTGAACCTCTTGAGGCTTTACCAAGTAAAACGAGGATTGAGATGGTTTACAAATACCTTCCTCACTGAGTGGATAAGTATGCTTATCAGCATGCCTGACCATCTGAAAAGTATCTACTTTCCACCTTGCAAATGACACCTACACTTCATTCACCACGGTGTGAATTATTATTTGTAATTATAACTTTGATTATAAATAGACTTTGTCGTAAAATGCATACTAAGCCTGCAATCTTAAAAAGTGCCTATATTTTACCGATGTTGATGTGTAGTATACAGAAAATATAATGAATTGACACTAAAAGTTGTAAAAAAATGTTTGCAATAGAATTTGTAGGGTTTTTAATTTTTTACAACTTCAATTAGTGTATACACTTTGACCTAAAATGCATATTAACCCTGCAGTCTTAAAAAGAAACATTTTTTTTACCGTGAGAGCACAGCCTCTCCAAAAATTTCAGTAGATATAAAGTTTACTCTATCTTGTGGAGCTTAAAAAATTTAGTAAATGAGGCAATTTAAAAAACCTGTTTTTAAGAAAATTGCACGAATAAACTACTACTTCCGATTAACTGATTTTGATAAAATGTTCATGTCACATCTTGTGTGGTTTCTAATTTAAGTTCCTAGTTTCAACTTTGTATGATTTTTCGTTCTTGAGATATTTTGTTCACATACAGATTAAACACTAAAAACATAGTTTTTTTGGTTTCAGGGGACCTGAACACATGTATTTCCGGTGAAAAGTCGATTGATAAAAAAATTGTCATGAAAACAATATTTCCTTTCCTATATATTCATATAGGGCAAGAAAAAATAAAAATATTTGTTAGAAAATTTTTGCTGACAGTTCTAAGTTCCTACTACAAAACTACTTCATTGTTCTTAAATGCTGTTCACTTCTAAGCACTTTTCGTTAGTATGCTCGCTGGACAAATTTATTAAACCGGTCTGCATAGAAGTTTGAGGCCTGAGAATTAAACCATTTGACAACGGCAGTCTTAAGTTCCTTGTGGTCTTTAAACCGTTGTTTACCGAGCCAAAATCAAGTGTAAGGTAGGGCAGTGGCGGCCCCAGAAATTTTTTTCTGGGTGGGCCCACTTATATATTTGTATGTTAATATTTTACGTTAAAAAGTAGTTGTTTATGTATAATGTACATTATTTTTACCTATGTAAAACATATATACATATATGTATATATATTTGTATATGATTTTATAAATTGAATACATGTAGATAACCGATTGAGTACATTCTCTCGTTATTTCAGGATTATTATTGAATAAACAAACATAACCTTGTAATTTTTATAAGAAATTTACTAAATTGAACACTTTAAATACAGTACATGAGTTACAAAAACAGTTTGAAAATATAAAAATCAAGTCCAAATCCATTATGTTGGTCAAAATTATGAAGAAATAATAACACATAAACTAGAACAACTCTCGATTATTGTTTACTTTAAAACCAACTGACCTGTAGCCGTCTTCCTTTTTGAGCTGCAAACTCGTCCACAACTGGATCTGGATCCGACATTAAAGGAAAACTTAACTCTCTTTCTATGGATACAATCGCCAGGTTACTAAGTCTTTGCCCTGCCATAGATAAGGTTTAATCGTCTCATTTGCAATACGTAAATATCTTAACCATTATTATTTTCCATCTTGTTGTGAATAAAAATCCTCGTTGTTTTATTATTTCAGTCAAGTCATATTAAAAATGGGTGGGCCCAGGCCCACCCGCTAGGACCGCCACTGAGGTAGGGACTGTAGGGTAGGTGGTCGGAAAGTTCTGAACTAAAATTTGAAATCTTCTCTATCATTCGAGGAGCGGTATCGTGGAGGAGAATTATTCTAGTTTGGTGAGCGTTAGGTAGTACACATCAGCTGTAATTGTTGTCACATGTTCCATCAAATCTACCAAATAAACGCCTTTTACATCTCAGAAAATTAGAAGATTTTTTAAAAAATTTTGTGGTTTTTTGAGGTTAAATGGTGCCATTGCAATGACCGTTGTTTAATTTTTGTATTGCCTTATATTTTAATTTGTTGTTACATGTTCCATCAAATCTACCAAAAGAATGCCTTTTACATCTCAGAAAATTAGAAGATTTTTTAAAAATTTTTTGGTTTTTTTGAGGTTAAATGGTACCATTGCAATGACCGTTGTTTAATTTTTGTATAGCCTTATATTTTAATATGCTTCAGTTATATAACTGGTTGACCATGTAATAAGATATGCCTGTAACAGACAGATGGAGTGTTAAATTAATTCAATCTGTTAGTTGCAGGGAAAAAATAATAGTTCTGTTTCTTAGCACATGGTCCGCGAATTAAATGACTGAATCATTTAAGAACAGGAGAGGTAGAGGTGTAAAAAACACTAACCAGAGTCATCTCCTCTGAAAGTAATGAATTTTTGTTATACAGCCATAGCTACTCTGTGGTGAATGAAGTGAAAGTGTCATTTGTAGAGTGAAAAATATGTGCTTTTCAGAGGGCATGCTGATATGCATACTTTTCAACTCAGTGAGGAAGGCAATGGTAAACCTCTACAGGTTCCAACCAGCCTTTCGGCTGATGACAAACAACATGTGATAAGAAACACAACTACATTGTTGTAGGTGTGAAAGTAGCAGATCGAGTGCAAATAATTTAACACTATTTTCCTGTTATGGGCAAGTAGGCCTACACACATTAAGGAGTAACCCTTTCGGTGCCAACGTCCGTAAACAGGGGACGTCGATATCTTGCGTAGTTCCATCGTCCCGTTTATCGGACGACCGTAAGTTATGTATAAAGTACCAACGTCCGGATGACCGAACGTTTACAAAAATAACTGTTTTTAAACAAAAATTAACGGAATAATGTATTTTAAGACCGCCTCCGTGGCGTAGTGCCTAGCGCGCAAGCCTTCAAAGCGGAAGGTCTCGAGTTCTATTCCCGGCTAGGGTCTGAAAATTTTGAAACGTTAAAACCACCATTACAATACCAAAAACCGACAGTAATCGCAAATGACCAAGCTATCGATGATTTTAATACACCAACCAAAAAATGAATTTTGAATTTTTTCTAGTGTTAGAACGATTTATGAACACAATATAAATTAATTTTTAACTAGAAATTTTATTTTTCTGTAACGTTGAAAGTTTGATTGGCAATGGCAGGCTTACGCCTGCAAATTTAGTCAAAATAAGGGTTGGCACTTTTTGCACATACTTGCACAAATTTATATGGCTCTTTAGGATCAAGCTTTTAAAAATTGTTTGGGACTGAAAGGGTTAAAAAAAAATTTTTAAAAGAATAAGAAAGTAAAAAATGTAGGTAGTATTTGTTTATTAAATGTAGAATGTAAACCAAGAGAGACAGTCCGAATTCCATGCCAGATTATTTCGTAACAGCATCTGCGATGTTGATTTTTAATCAAGCAGTTGACGTTGGTATAAAGACTGCTAAACATTATAACCTCTCAAGGAAATGCAAACAGAAACGGTTTTCACTTTTATAAAAATGTGGTCGCGTGTCTCAAGGGTGGGGGGTTATTGTCCGCGCCCGTGACACAGTAAATGCAAGCAAATGCACCGCATTTTTTTAGAGTGGGGGAACTTAGAAGAGTGATCTGTATGTTCAAAGCTTCAAACAGTCGGCCCGCTCTCTATCGGTAGACAACCGAACTTCATTTATACTCACGAGTTTAGTTTTTAGTTGCTCTTTTGCCGGCGTTCTGACATCATCTATTTACTGATACGTCTCTCGGTTATTATATTACATTTTTATCACTCGTGTATTGTGTCTTCAAACATCTTCACGAATTACTCTTCAGTAATCTTCATTTATCATCAGGTAATAATTAATATATCATTTATTTTTACTTGTTATAATATTTTTTTTAAATTTTTCTTTAAAAACATTGTTCACGTGTTTCCTTCATCAATACTTATCTACATTAAATAATTTTATTAGAAAACACTTTTCCACGAATTTAAAAGCGGTATTTATTTATCAGGTTTTGAAAATGATGTTATATATTGTAGGTAATTATTATTTTTATCTTAACACCCTATCAAAAATAAATGAAAATTGTTTAACAGGTTGACTGCTGTGATATATTTTTTTGTCAGTTGATATTACCAAAAAACTCTATAAGATACATATCAGAGTTTCATCTTTCTTGTCATTTTTGACTTTCATCTGGTATTAAAAATTATGCTGATTTCAGCAAAGATCTAGCTCTTTTGTTAAGTTTTTTATTCGGATGTTATTTTATTTTTATATTCGGTATTAATTTTTGTACTTTTTTAAAAATATATAGGTTAAGTTAATTTGTATTATTTTTAATATTTACAGTTAGGGTACAATAATTTTGTTTTTAACTTTCTCTTGTCTATATAAATATATTTCGGAAGGAAAGTATTGTTTTCATGTCGATTTTTCGAAGTTTTCTCCACATATACACAAGTTTTCAGAACATCTAACCCCAAAAACATGGTTTTAGCGATTGGTCTGTGTGTGAACAAAATATCTCAAGAACGGAACATCGTACGAAGTTGAAAATGAAAACTTAAATTTGGTACTACTAGAAGACCAGACACGAACATTTTTATCAAAAATTGGTCAACGGGAAGTAGTAGTTTATTCTTGCAGTTTTTCAATTTTTTGCGATTTTCTCAAAACGGCTCCTACGATTTTTTTAAAAATCGCCTCATTTACTGCATTTTTTATGTTCTACATAATAGGGTAAATATCATGACTGCTGATATTCTTGGGAGGTGGGGGGCCTGAGCTGTCGTAGAAAAATGGTTTTTTTTTTAAAGATTGCGGCCTTAATATGCATTCTAGTGCAAAAGTGTTCACAATTATAGTTGTAGAAAATGTAAAAACCTACAACTTTATTTCTATCGTTTATTTGTACAACGCTTAGTTTAGCGGTAATTAGTAATTTTCTGTTTTGTTTCATCAAAATTTGGCAAAAAAATGAAATTTTTAAGATTGCGGCCTTATTATGCATATTACGACAAAAATGTACACATTAAAGGTATAAGATATTAAAAAATCTGGTGTGAAACACTCACACAACTTTCTCTTGCTAATGCAAATAATTAACAATAAACCTAACATTAGTAATAAAACATTAGAAATAAACAAAAAACTAACCTCAATAAACATAACCTGATTTTAATCATGAGTGAAAGACGCAAAATGAAAATCAACCTCAGTTTGGCTTTAAAATACGGAAAAACACTCCTTCACACTAAACTACTGTCTGTAGAGAAAAATGCTTTAAATAAAAGTTGTAGATCTTTTAATTTTCTATAAATTTGATTTTATGTCTTTTGTCATAAAATGCATACTAAGGCCGAAATCTTAAAAAAATCGACTTTTCACACGTTTTCGTGAGAATAAACAGAAAATCGCTAATTACCACTAAACTAGGCGTTATACAAAAAAATGTTTGAAATAAAAGTTGTAGAATTTTCAATTCTCTACATTTTTAATAATATAAATTTTTGCGCCATAATACATATTAAAGCCGTAATCTTAAAAAAACACTTTTTTTACGTGAAAACAGCCTCACCAAGAATTTCAGCAAACGTGGTGCCTACCCTATCTTGTAGAGAATATAAAATTGAGTAAACCAGGCGATTTTTAAAAAAATCGTAGGACCCGTTTTTGAGAAAGTAGCAAAAAAGTGAAAAATTACACGAATGAACTACTACTTCCGGTTGACCGATTTTGATGAAAATGTTCGTGTCGGGTCCGGTAGTGGTATGTAACTTTAGTTTCAAGTTTGTACGATGTTCCGTTCTTGAGATATTTTGTATACACACACACACAGACCAATCGCTAAAAACATGTTTTTTGGGTTCAGGGGGTCTGAAAACGTGTAGATCCGGTGAAAACTCGATTTCAAAAAATCGACATGAAAACAATACTTTCCTTCCTATATATTCATATAGGCAAGAGAAAGTAAAAATTTACCACTTTTATTTCTAACAATATTTTGTACGATTAGTTTAGCGGTAATTACTGATTTTCTGTATTTTTAAGTTGTACGGAGGTTAATTTTAATTTTGCTTCATGCACCATGATTAAAATTAGGTTAGGTGGGTCTTTTCGGTTTTCTGTATGCCACTATCAAATCCGAATTCCCTGAAGGGTTGCACATTTGTTCATTTCTCCCTTTCTCTGCCTTACTGAATACTCTACTGTGACAGACGCACTTACGCACGCGTACACATGTCCTTCCCAGTCCCAGTATACTATGTTACACGTTCTGTTGTTTTATTTTGCTATTACTAAATTTCTGCCCATGACGGACAGGTGGAGTGTCAAATTATTTACACTCAATCTGTTCGTTGCAGGGCTAAAATAAATAGTTCTGTTTCTTATCACATGGTCAGTCAATTAAATAAATGACTGAATCATTTAAGAGCAGAAGAGGTAGAGGTGTAAAAGACATTAATCAGAATTATCTTCTCTGAAAGTAATGAATTTCATTGTACAGCCAGACCTTGTGGTGAATGAAGTGAAGTTGTCATTTACAGAGTGGAAAATATGTGCTTTTCAGAGGGCCCGGCATGCTGATAAGCTTACTTTTCCACTCAGTGAGGAAGGCACGGTAAACCACCTCACTCCTCGTTTTACTTAGTAAAACCTCTAGAGGTTCAAACCAGCCTTTCGGCTGTTGACCTAAACAACAATTACTAAATTGCTATCAAGTTATATTTTTAATTATTTACATTGGGAAGAGAAAATCGTGTGGTGTTTCACACATACGTTTTTAGTTTTCACATCTTCTGGGGTTATGTAATAACCCTTTTTCCTGAAGGAACTCTGCAGCATCTTCCTTCCTCCGTCCGAATGTTATTAAAAAACTCTACAAAATTCATAGCAGATTGCGTAGTAACTTGCTGTGAAATCGGAGTGGAGTTGACACTACGCAGGAATATTGTTAGTCAGATGGCGCGCTAGACGCAGAATTGGGAGAATTGTGTAACCTTTCAGGGAATTTGGATTTGATAGTGGGATACAGTGCCCATAACAGACAGGTGGAGTGTCAAGTTATTTACATTCAATCTGTTTGTTTCAGGGCTAAAATAAATAGTTCTGTTTCTTATCACATGGTCAGCCAATTAAATGACTGAATCATTTAAGAACAGAAGAGGTAGAGGTGCAAAAGACACTAATCAGAGTTGTCTCCTCTGAAAGTAATGAATTTCATTATACAGCCAGACCCTGTGGTGAATGAATGAAGGTATCATTTGCAGAGTGGAAAATTGTGCTTTTCAGAGGACCTGGCATGCTGATAAGCGTAATTTTTCATTCAGTGAGGAAGGCAATGGTAAACCACCTCACTCCTCGTTTTACTTAGTAAAACCTCTAGAGGTTCAAACCAGCCTTTCGGCTGATAACCTAAACAACAACAGTGGGATACAGCAAACGGAAAAGATCCGTTTCACACTAGATTTTTAATTATACAGAACATTTATGGAAATATTATGAAGCTAAAATAAGGTTTATAAACGCGCATTTTACCGAAATTCCGACATTTTTAAAACTTCTTATGTTACACTACACATAAGGTAGATGAGAGACCTGTAAGAAAATTGTACATAATTACCTGTACATATAAAAAACGTAAAACTAAGATTCGAAATGAAATGATTCTACTAACAATCAGATGCTAACAATAATGACGTAATGTTATGACGCAAATATATTTTTTTGCACTGAAATTTATCTATGGCTTATATTGAAAGGAAAATTATAATTTCATTGCGCTTCCTAAAATGAAATTTCTCTATATCGAATAACTTCGTGTTAGAGAGTGCTCCCTGTATTTATATTCATACTAGCATGCCCCGCGCAGCTTCGCACGCGAACATGTGTAGGGCCTAATCATTTTTTAAAAATAAATAATTATGTAACAGATATTGTGTTGTTGCTAGATCGCTGTATAAGCCAACACACACACACAATGTTTTGATAAACTCCCCTGCGTATGTCCCTCGCTAGTCTTTATACGAAAGTACTATCTTTAACATGGAGGTTAATATTGAGGGAGTAAATTGTAGGGGAGGCAAAGATTAGAATATCCTATATAAAGCAAATTACAAAAGATGTAGCGTGTTACAGGTATGTAGATATGAAACGACTTGCTCAAGATAGAACAGCTTGGAGAAATGCATCAAACCAGTCAAGAGACTGATGACAAAAAAAATCTTCAGCAATAGGACACACACACAAAATGACTTTTTGATAATTTCCCCCGCGTACGTCTCTCACCACCATCAAACCATTTCATCTAGTGTACTTCAACAGTAATACGTACATGTACGCGCACGCACACACACACACACGTATACATATTTATGAAAATCTTCATTAGAGCCCTTAGGATTATCATTTTTGAAAATTAAAAATCTGGTGTGAAACACTCACACAACTTTCTCTTGCCAATGCAAAAAATAAACAATAAACCTAACATTAGTAATAAAATATTAGAAATAAACAAAACACTAGCCTCAAAAACATAACCTTATTTTAATCATGAGTGAATGACGCAAAATGAAAATCGTACTCAGTTTGGCTTAAAAAAACGGAAAATCACACTTTGACGCCAAACTAGACTCTGTAGAGAAAAATTCTCAAAATAAAAGTTGTAGAACTTTTTATTTCCTATAAAATTTATTATAGACACTTTTGTCGTAAAATGCGTACTAAAGCCGAAATCTTTAAAAAATCGATTTTTCACAAGTTTTCGTGAGAAAAAAACAGAAAATCGCTAATTACCGCTAAACTAAGCGTTATACAAAAAAATGTTTGAAATAAAAGTTGTAGGATTTTTAATTCTCTACAACTTTTATTGTATAATGTTTTGCGGTAAAATGCATATTAAAGCCGCAATCTTAAAAAGAAAATGTTTTTACGTGAAAACAGCCTCACCAAGAATTTCAACAAACATGGCGCCTACCCTATCTTGTAGAGAATATAAAATTTAGTAAACCAGGCGATTTTAAAAAAAATCGTAGGACCAGTTTTTGAGAAAATCGCAAAAAAGTGAAAAATTATACGAATAAACTACTACTTCCGGTTGACCGATTTTGATGAAAATGTTCGTGTTGGGTCCGGTAGTGGTATGTAACTTAAGTTTCAAGTTCGTACAATGTTCTGTTCTTGAGATATTTTGTACACACACACACACACACACACACACACACACACACACACACACACACACACACACACACACACACACACACAGACCAATCGCTAAAAACATGTTTTTTGGGTTCAGGGGGTCTGAAAACGTATAGATCCGGTGAAAACTCGATTTCGAAAAATCGACATGAAAACAATACTTTCCTTCCTATATATTCATATAGACAAGAGAAAGTAAAAAATAAAATGTCGCTGTGAATATAAATACAAATATGCTGTCAAAATTTCATGAAAAACCGTTGAGTAGTTTTGGAAATTAGCCTGCACAATAAACACGCTTTGTAACATTTAATAATATTATTATAGATTAACACAAGTATTAATTTATC
Organism: Catonia carolina; assembly: GCA_035578175.1. Taxonomy (NCBI): domain Eukaryota; kingdom Metazoa; phylum Arthropoda; class Insecta; order Hemiptera; family Achilidae; genus Catonia; species Catonia carolina. Next base: position 12,445,303 of record JAQMRL010000004.1, read on the forward strand.
AAAATTAAATTTAAATAGAAATAATTAAGGTAATTTTGGAAATGAAAATTAATTTCTTGTTACATGTATTTTTACTTCTCTTGCCGTATTTTATATGAATACATAGTGAAGGAAAGTATTGGTTTCATATGAATTTTTTAAAATTGAGTTTTTACAAAAAATACACGTTTTCAGATCCCCTGAACCTCAAAAGTGTCTTAAGCGTGTCTGTGCGTGAACTAAATATCACAAGAATGAAAAATTGTATAAAATTGGTCAACTGAGAGTAATATTTTATTCGTGGAATTTCCATTTTCTTACGATTTTCTCAAAACCGGCTTCCAGGATTATTTTTAAAATCGTCTCACTTACTACATTCTTTATGCTTTACATGATAGAGTAAGCGCCATGTCGTCTGATTTTATTGGGAAGGCTTTGCTCGCATGTTAATTTATTTTTAAACTGCGGCCTTAATATGCATTTTAGTGCAAAAATGTATGTTATTAAAATTGTAGTAAATTACAAAAACCTGAAACTTTTATTTCTAGCGGTTTTTTTTGTAACGCTTAGGCCGGTATTTCACTTAGCAATACGATACCGATATATCGTCCCCGATACCGATAATTCGACAAACGGGGCACCCGGAATGTATTGAAGAACGTACGACCGGTTTTACATTTGTCGATGTCGTCACATCGGACCTGATATAACGGTGGCACATTCGTCTTTTGTTGTATCGAACCGACGAAACAGACAAGTTTTGTTTTTATAAATACCGATGTCGGAGTTTACAATTCCTATGAAATGTATTCAACGATTGTCGATATCGTGTCGGCCGTAACTCCAAGATCGGCGGCGATATATCGGTATTGTGTCGGTACGTAAAAAACCGGCCTTAGTTTAGTGTCAATTAGCAATTTTTTTGTATTTTACTCATCAAATTTGGTAAAAAATTGTATTTTTTAAGACTGCGGCTTTAGGATGCATTTAACGAAAAAAGTGTTATTGTTTAGGTCAACAGCCGAAAGGCTGGTTTGAACCCCTAAAGGGTTTACTAAGTAAAAACGAGGATTGAGGTGGTTTACTATTGCCTTCCTCACTGAGTTGAAAGAGTATACTTATCAGGATGCCAGGCCCTCCGAAAAGCACCGACTTTCCATCCTGCAAATGACACCTTCACTTCATTCACCACAGGGTCTGGCTGTATAGTGAAATTCATTAGGTACTCTCGTAAGAGATAACTCTGAGTAGTGTCTTTTACACCTCCACCTCTTCTGTTCTTAAATAGTTCAATCATATAATTGGCTATCTATGTGATAAGAAACAGAACTATTTTTTGTAACCCTAGAACTAACAGATCAAGTACAATTAATTTAACACTCCACCTGCCCGTTATAGGCAGAAAAATATGTAGTCTACATATAATCGAAGTTAGTGGCAATAAAAAATTACAACTTTGTATCAACCTCTATAGAGCCTGGTTTAGCGTCAATTAGTGATTTTCTATATTTTTAAGCTCTACGGAAGTTGATTTTTATTTAGCGTCTGTCATTCATTGATAATGAAACCTAAAACTAGGTTATGTTTTTCATTTTACATTGTTTGCTAATGATTTGAGAAACGTAGGTTATAATTATGGTTTTTATTTATATTGCCAAGAGAAAGCCGTAAAATAGACGATTCAAAAACTCCTTCGGGTTTATTAAGAAAACCTTAGTTTTGAAATTTCTCATTACTCGCTTCGGTAGGTAGTTTTTGCCCTAGTACGAAATATGTTATACGGTACCTAAAAACTGACTAACATAGTAATAAAAACAAATTTTTTTGACTTCAGGGGTAATAAAGATCATTTAAAACTTGGGTATCTAAAAATTTTACCTCATCGTAATAATTTTAGAAACTAGAGTGCTGATAAGACGTTTTGTAAAATTGCTTTTTTGTATTTTTACGCTATCCAGAATAACTTAGCTACCTGTTAATTTTGGGGAGGGGTAAAATTGATTATTCAAAAACTCCTTCGTGTTGGTTTTGAAATTTCAGATTAATCGATTCTCTAGTTTTTGATCTAGTACGAAAACATTCATACCTACATACAGACGAATAATTGTAAAAATAACTTTTTTGGCTTCAGGAGTTATAAAGATCATTTAAAATTTGGGTATCTAAAAATGTTTACCTCATCGTAATAATTTTACAAACTATAGTGCAGGCAGTTGCCCATAACAGACAGGTGAAATGTTAAAATTTACACTCGAGCTCCTAGTTCCAGGCTACAAAACATACTGTTTCTTATCACATGGTCATCCAATTATATGACTGAACTATTAAAGAACAGAAGACTTAGAGGTATAAAACCATTAGTTACAGTTATCTCCTTTGAGAGTAATGAATTTCATTATACAGCCAGACCCTGTGGCGAATGAAGTGGGAAAGTGTCATTTGCAGAGTGGAAAGTAGCTGATTTTCGGAGCCCTGGCATGATGATAAGTATACTTATCCACTCAGTGAGGAAGGCAAAGGTAAACCACCTAACTCCTAGTTTTACTTAGTAAAGCCTCTAGAGGTTCAAACCAGCCTTTCGGCTGATGACCTAAATAATACAATACAGCTTTACTTTCTCTTGCCCTATTTGAATTTTTAATTGAGTTTTCACCAAAAATACAAGTTTTCAGTCCCCTGAACCCAAAAAATAGTTTTTAACCATTGTTTTGTGAGTGAGTGTTAAAAAAACCTCAAGAACAGAATACTGAATGAAGTTGAAACTTAATTTGGGTGTTACAAGGGACCCAACAAGAAACACTTTCATCGAAATCGGTCAACCGGAAGTAGTAAAGCCAGACCCTGTGGTGAATGAAATGAAGGTGTACCCCCTTAACCCAAAAAATATTTTTTTTAACCATTGTTTTGTGAGTGAGTGTGAAAAAATTACCTTAAGAAGAGAGCACTGAATGAAGTTGAAACTTAAGTTAGGTATTACAAGGGACCCAACAAGAAACATTTTCATCGAAATCGGTCAACCGGAAGTAGTACAGCCAGATCCTGTGGTGAATGAAATGAAGGTGTACCCCCTTAACCCAAAAAATATTTTTTAACCACTGTTTTGTGAGTGAGTGTGAAAAAATTACCTTAAGAAGAGAGCACTGAATGAAGTTGAAACTTAAGTTAGGTATTACAAGGGACCCAACAAGAAACATTTTCATTAAAATCGGTCAACCGGAAGTAGTACAGCCAGACCCTGTGGTAAATGAAATGAAGGTGTACCCCCTTAACCCAAAAAATTTTTTAACCACTGTTTTGTGAGTGAGTGTGAAAAAATTACCTTAAGAAGAGAGCACTGAATGAAGTTGAAACTTAAGTCAGGTATTACAAGGGACCCAACAAGAAACATTTTCATCGAAATCGGTCAACCGGAAGTAGTACAGCCAGATCCTGTGGTGAATGAAATGAAGGTGTACCCCCTTAACCCAAAAAATATTTATTTTAACCAATGTTTTGTGAGTGAGTGTGAAAAAAATACCTTAAGAAGAGAGTACTGAATGAAGTTGAAACTTAAGTTAGGTATTACAAGGGACCCAACAAGAAACATTTTCATCGAAATCGGTCAACCACTGGCGTAGTACAGCCAGATCTTGTAGTGAATGAAATAAAGGAGCCATTTGCAGAGTAGACTGTTGTTGGTTTTCAGAGGGCCTGGCATGTTGATAAGCATACTTTTCTACTCAGTGAGGAAGGCAAAGCTAAACCATCTCACTCCCAGATTTACTTAGTAAAGCCTCCAGAGGTTCAAACTAGCCTTTCGGCTGATCACCTAAATAACAAAAGTGCAGACAGATTGGCCGTAAAGAAGTCAAATTTATAAAAAATATAAGTTAGAAAGGACGTGAGTTAGCCTATGTGTTAAAGGCGAGTGAAAGAGTGAGTCAGTTGTTTGTAAGGCGTAGGCTACTACGAATTTTTTTTATTTTTTATTAAGACTAACGTCGTCGGCAATAGAAGGTAGCAGCCGCGTAGGTCAGAGAAAGTGAGTTTACTGTAATAACACACACCCTTCATACTTCGCATGAGTAGGTTACCTATAGGCATACGTTTTATATGTGTATTTTAGAAATTGTTACTAACAGCCGGAATTTCCTAAAACATTGACAATAGAACTCCGGTTATCCGAATTTCCGAATTAATCTTAAGAAACTTGGTTTCGGATAGTCAGAAATTCGGATAATTGGTAAAATCAACGTACGTTAATATGTTGTTGTTGTTTAGGTCAACAGCCGAAAGGCTGGTTTGAATCTGTTTACTAAGTAGAACGAGGAGTGAGGTGGTTTACCTTTGCCTTCCTCATTGAGTGGAAAAGTACGCTTATCAGCATACCGGGCCCGCTGAGAGCACACATTTTCCACTCTGCAAATGAAACCTTCACTTCATTCACCTCAGGGTCTCACTGTATAATAAAATTCATTACTTTCAGAGGAGATATCTCTGATTATTATCTTTTACTCCTCTACCCTTCTTCTGTTCTTAAATGATTCAGTCATTTAATTGGCTGACCATGTGATAAGAAACAGAACTATTTATTTTAGCCCTGCAACGAACAGATTGAGTGTAAATAATTTGACACTCCACCTGTCTGTTATGGGCAGATTATGTCAAACTTTTAAGGAAAGGAAAGTATTGTTTTTATGTCGATTTTTCGAAATCGAGTTTTCACCGGATATCTACACTTATCAGGCCCCCTGAACCCCAAAAACCACGTCTTTAGCGAATGGTGTGTGTGTGTGTGGGCGCGCGCGCGTGTGTGTGTGTGTGTGTGAGTGAACAAAATATCTCAAGAACGGAATACCGTATGAAGTTGAAACTTGGAACTTAAATTAGATACCATTACGGGACCCAACAAGAACATTTTCATCAAAATCTATCAACTGAAAGTAGTAGTTTATTCGTATAATTTTTCACTTTTTTACAATTTTCTCAAAAACGGCTTTTACGTTTTTTGTAAATCACCTCATTTACTACATTTTTTGTGTTCTACAAGATAGTATAAGCATCATGTCTGTTGAAATTTTTGGGAGGCCTTTTTCTCGTTGAAGAATAGTTTTTTTTAAGATTGCGACCATAATATGATTCCAGGTCAAAAATGTAAGCCCATGTAGGTAAAGTTGTAGAGTATTTAAAAACCTACAACTTTTATTTCAAACAATTTTTTTGTTCAACGCTTAGTTTAGCAGCAATTAGTGATTTTCTGGTTTTATCATCAAAATCGGTAAAACCGTAGGATTTCATAAGATTACGCCCTTAGTATGCATTTTACGACAAAAGTATGTAATAAAAGTTTAGAAAATTAAAAACCTACAACTTTTTTTTAAATTTATTTATTTAAAGTCGCATCTACTGCTTGGTCATTAGCGATTACGGTGGATTATGTAATATTAACTGGGGGATTTGACACGTGAAAATTTTCAGACCTTGGCCGGGAATCGAACCCGGGATCTCCGCGTGGCAGGCCAATGCGCTAACCACTACGCTACGGAGGCGGCCGACCTACAGCTTTTATTTCAAGTAGGTTTCTCTATAGAGCCTAGTTTAGCGTCAATCAGTAATTTTCCGTATTTTTACTTTCTCTTGCCTATGAATATATAGGAAGGAAAGTATTGTTTTCATATAGATTTTTCGAAATCGAGTTTTCACCGGATCTATACGTTTTCAGACCCCCTGAACCCAAAAAACATGTTTTTAGCGATTGGTCTGTGTGTGTGAGTGTGTGTGTGTGTGTGAACAGAATATCTCGAGAACGAACCTAACATCGTACGAACTTGAAACTTGAAACCTAAATTACATACCACTAAATAATGGACCCGACACGAACATTTTCATCAAAATCGGTCAACCGGAAGTAGTAGTTTATTCGTGTCATTTTTCACTTTTTTGCGATTTTCTCAAAAACTGGTCTACGATTTTTTTTAAATCGCCTGGTTTACTCAATTTTTTATTCTCTACAAGATAGGGTAGGCGCCATGTTTGCTGAAATTCTTGGTGAGGGTGTTTTCTCGTAAAAACGTTGTTTTTTTAAGATTACGGCTTTAATATGCATTTTAGCGCAACAATTTATACAATAAAAATTGTAGAGAATTTAAAATCCTACAACTTTTATTTCAAACAATTTTTTGTAAAACGCTTAGTTTAGCGATATTCTAATTAATTTATTTGCGATTTTCTGTTTTTTCTCACAAAAATGTGTTAAAAATTGATTTTTTTAAGATTTCGGCCTTAGTATGCATTTTACGACAAAAGTGTATATAATTAAATTTATAAAAAATTAAAAGATCTACAACTTTTATTGAGAGCATTTTTCTCCACGGAGCCTAGTTTAGTGAGAAAGAGTGATTTTCCGTATTTTTAAGCCAAACTGAGTTAGATTTTCATTTTGCGTCTTTCACTCATGATTAAAATAAGGTTATGTTTTGAGGTTAGTTTTTTGTTTATTATTAATTATTTGCATTGGCAAGAGAAAGTTTTGTGAGTGTTTCACACCAGATTTTTAGATCTACAGAGGTTGATTGTGTGCCATTCAGTCATGATTAAAATTATATGTTATGTTTTTCATACATTGTTTACTCATAGGTTACATGGTTCATTATCTACACTGGCAAGAGAAAGCCATGTGAGTGTTTTGCACCAGAGTCTTTTTATATTAAATCTGAAATTTTTTTAAATTTCAAAAAATTATGGCATTTTGAACTGTTTCTTTTTCTACTAAATATTTTTGTATAAATCTTTGTTGATATTTAATAGTATTCACATATTGTTTGTTTAGATCAACAGCCGAATGGTTGGTTTGAACCTCTAGAGGTTTTACTGTGTAAAAACGAAAAATGAGGTGGTTAACGAAATTGCCTTCCTCACTGAGTTGAAATATTATGCTTATCAGTATGTCAGGCCCTTCTAAAAGCACTTACTTTCCACCCTGCAAATGACACCTTCACTTCATTCACCACAGGGTCAGGCTGTATAGTGAAATTCATTACTCTCAAAGGAGATAACTGTGACTACTATTGGTTTCATAATCATAGACACCCGAGTTTCAACCCAAACCATCTCCAGAACTATCCGTCGGATTTTAACATATTTTACAACAAAATTTAGCTCATTTTATTCTGCGTTGACCTATAATAGTCCTACATTTTTAATGATATTAAAAAATTGCCATATCGAGGTTGGAAGACAAAAAGACCCGGGGTTTTCGCTATTGCAACAAATTTCATGCGTTTAGAAGCGTGTAACTCGATAACTATTTGACCGAAAATTTTGAAATTTTAAAACAACGTAAACAATTGTACGAAATTTTTTTTTACAGCTTGTACGAAATTTAAAATTCGTATGTTATTTAAATTTTGATTTATTAACAATATTCTGAACCCTTGCTATCTCGGTAACCGCTGGATCGTTCGGCACGGGCAAACTATCGTTTTATTCAGCATAAAAAAACACTTAGTACAGATATGTTAATAACAAGAAATATTGATCGGCCAATGCTGTGGTAGAATTTTTAAAATTTAGAAAAACAGACTGCGCTATGCGGGGTGGTGGGCGCTACAATCAGGTATTCTGTCTGACAGTATATCACACACGTATTGTTTGTGCTAAGTTTTTTACGCTGAATAAAACGATAGTTTGTCCGTGCCGAACAACTGAGTGGTTACCGAGATAGGAAAGGTTCAGAATATTGTTAATAAATCAAAATGTAAATAACATACGAATTTTAAATTTAGTAAATGCTTTAAAAATATAATTGTCTATGTTGTGATAAAATTTATAAACTTTTCGGTCAAATAGTTATCGAGTTACACGCCTCTAAACGCATGAAATTTGTTGCGATAGCGAAAACCCCGGGTCTTTTTGTCTTCCAACCACGATATGGCAAGTTTTAAACAACATTAAAAATATAGGATTATTATAGGTCAACGCAGAATAAAATGAGCTAAATTTTGTAGTAAAATATGTCAAAATTCGATTCATAGTTTGGGAGACGCATTGGTTCAAACTCAGGTGTCTATGATTATGAAACCGATAGTAGTGTCTTTTATACCTCTACCTCTTCTGTTTTTAAATGCTTCAGTCATATAACTGGATGACCATGTGATAAGAAACAAAACTACTTTTTGTAGCCCTGGAACTAGCAGATCCAGTGCAAAAAGTATTCAAATATGTTCAAACAGTGTGTTTAAATGTGCAGTCGTTGAAGGGTGGTCGATAAAAAACAGTAATGGCTAATACCAGATTTGACTGAGAATCAAACCCGGAACATTTGGAATAAATTTTAGTTACGCTGAACACTACACCAAAAAGGCCGAGTGAGAGAGCTTTTACATTTATAAATTATAAATGTAGAGATAAAGACGCTAGTGTAAAAAAAACGTAAATTATTCAATATTGTAAAAAGTAAAAAAAGACATTCGTCCAGTTTACTTTTTCTGCAAAAGTAGTTTATAAAAACGTTGATACAAAGTTAGCAAATTTATCACTGTACAAACATAAATAGTCAATATGTCGGCGGTGACATTTTGCAAAAATTTCCATTAACTTATGACTAGTAATTGCAAAAAATAAAAAATAAAAATAGATAGCATACGTATATACTGATAAAGAATAGTATGTGGGAGCGGGAATCTGAAAATGTTCTTCTGTTTTAGTGACGCAGCTACTTGGTGCCTGGAAAGTTAAATCGTCTTAAAATGATTTGTTATAGACATTTATTTTCAGGTAAACTTTTACGTTATGTTTCATGTAACTTCGTTTGGTCATCAGCCGAAGGCTGGTTTGAGCCTCTAGAGGTTTTACTACATAAAACGAGGAGTGAGGTGGTTTACAATAATTGCTTTCCTCACTGAGTGGAAAAGTACACTTATCAGCATACCGGGCCCGCTGAAAGCACACATTTTCCACTCTGCAAATGACACCTTCACTTCATTCACCACAGGGTCTGGCGGTATAATGAAATTCGTTACTTTCAGAGGAGATGACTGTGATTTGTGTCTTTTACACCTCTACCTCTTCTGTTATGATTCAGTCATTTAATTGGCTGACCATGTGATAAGAAACAGAACTATTTATTTTATCCCTGCAACAAACAGATTGAGTGTAAATAATGTGACACTCCACCGGTCTGTTATGAGCACGAGAAACAGTATAAACAAATAAAAAGTTTGTTTATTACGAGGCGTGTTCAGAAAGTAAGTACCGTTTTTAAAAAAAACAAGTAAAACAATTTTTTTCAACACAATTTTATTTCTACATGAAAGCCCAAACCTTAAACTATTTTTCGACATAGTTTTCACCGATGTTCAAACACTTGTCGTAGCGGGTGATCAATTTGTCTATACCCTCTTCGTAGAATGTTCCCGCCAACGAATGTAGCCACGACTCCACGGCAGTTTTCACTTCATCGTCGGTTTCAAAGCGTTGGCCGCCTAGCTCGCGCTTCATGTGCAGGAGTGGTAGTCAGACAGTGCCAAGTCCGGGCTGTAGGGCGGGTGATCGAACTGCTCCCAACGAAATTGTCGAACCAATGTTTGAGTGTCACCAGCGGTATGGGGCCGAGCATTGTCATGGAGCAACACAATTCCGTTACTGAGCATTCCTCTCCGTTTGTTTTGAATTGCCCGCCTTAGTTTTCTTAAGGTTTCGTACCTTGCCGCATTAATGGTTTCACCTCTTGGGAGAAAATGAATCAGCAAAACACCTTTTCGATCCCAAAAGACAGTGCACATGATTTTTTGTGCAGATATTGTCGTCTTGAATTTTTGTTTTTTCGGGGATTGCGTGTGTCGCCACTCCATTGACTGCTGTTTAGATTCCGGTGTGACATGACGGACCCAAGTTTCATCACCTGTCACAATTTTGTTTAAAAAATGCTCACCATCATCACTGTACCGTGTGAGAAAAGTCAAAGCACTTCCGAGTCTCTTGGTTTTCTGCACGTCAGTGGCGGGAACCTTCTACGAAGAGGGTATAGACAAATTGATCACCCGCTACGACAAGTGTTTGAACATCGGTGGAAACTATGTCGAAAAATAGTTTAAGGTTTGAGCTTTCATGTAGAAATAAAATTGTGTTGAAAAAAAAAATTGTTTTAGTTGTTTTTTTTAAAAAACGGTACTTACTTTCTGAACACGCCTCGTATATGTATACATAAAAAAACATTAACATGGATTCAACTGCTATGATGCTAACTAGTAACTTACATGCTATGTATAATTGTAATAGATAATACATAGACTACGGGTGTCCCACGAAGAGGTTACTATTTTTGGATTAATATGCCGGACGTATAGCACGCTCTACAGACTGGAAACTTTACAGAAATAATAAATAGATATGTAAAAAAGTACTCTCGAGTTTCGTTTGCTTATGATTAATCAAAACAAACTCAAAATTAATCAAAACTCTGATGATAAAGTTATTTACGATAGTGAGGACAATAATGCAACCGACCCTTTTTACTTTCTCTTGCACTATATGAATATGTAAGGATAGAAAGTATTATTTTCATGTAAATTTTTCGAAATCGAGTTTTCACCGGATATCTACACGTTTCAGGCCCCCCAACCCCCCCCCCCCCCCCCCCCAAAAAAAAACAGGTTTTTAGTGACTGGTGAGTGTGAACAAAATATCTCAAAAACGGAATAGCGTATGAAGTTGAAACTTGGAACTTAAGTTAGATATAGATAGGTCCACGTAACACTCGGGATGTGTAACGTCATAGCTTTAGTGTACTGTCATGAACAAAAACATTTATCGCAACTCGATGTACCCTTCCGTACACCGCTCTTCATCCTCCTCCACGCTCACTCTCTCTTTCTTTCTCTATCTATTTCCAAGAATTAAAAATCTGGTGTGAAACACTCACACAACTTTCTCTTGCTAAAGCAAATAATTAACAATAAACCTAACATTAGTAATAAAACATTAGAAATAAACAAAAAACTAACCTCAAAAAACATTAGTGAAATACGCAAAATTAAAATCGACATCAGTTTGGCTTAAAAATACGGAAAATCGCTCATTCACGCTAAACTAGGCACTGAACAAAAAAATGCTTTAAATAAAAGTTTTAGATCTCTTAATTTTCTATAAATTTTATTATATACACTTTTGTCGTAAAATGCATTCTAAGGCCGAAATCTTAAAAAAATAGATTTTTCACACGTTTTCGTGAGAAAAAACAGAAAATCGCTAATTGCCGCTAAACTAAGCGGTATAAAAAAAGTGTTTGAAATAAAAGTTGTAGAACTTTACATTCTCTACAACTTTTATTATGTAACGTTTTGCATTAAAATGCATATTAAAGCCGCAATCTTTAAAAGAAAATGTTTTTACGTGATAACAGCCTCACCCAGAATTTCACCAAACATGGCGCCTACCTTATCTTGTAGAGAGTAAAAAATTTAGTAAATGAGGCGATTTTTAAAAAAAATCGTAGGACCAGTTTTTGAGAAAATTGCAAAAAAGTAAAAAATTACACGAATAAACTACTACTTCCGGTTGACCGTTTTGATGAAAATATTCGTGTCGGGTCCGGTAGTGGTATGTAACTTAAGTTTCAAGTTCGTACGATGTTCCGTTCTTGAGATATTCTGTTCACACACAGACACACACACACACACACAGACCAATCGCTTTAAACATGTTTTTTGGGTTCAGGGGGTCTGAAAACGTGTAGATCCGGTGAAAACTCGATTTCTTATAATCGACATGAAAACAATACTTTCCTTCCTATATATTCATATAGGCAAGAGAGAGTAAAGAAAGCAATACGCACACCAGAGAACACAAGCACGTGCGCAAATATGTTGCACTCATGCTTTTCTTATGTTATAGTTACACTTTTTGGCGGCGTGTGTTAGTAGCGGGCAGAGACAATGTTTTCAGGAACGCACGAAACTGCAGTCATAAAACACCCCTACTCCTTTCTTTCCCCTAGTTTGTAACGGTTATTCAGCCCGGTTGTTACACGGGCGTAGCTATACCACTTCAGGACCCGACAAGAACAATTTCATCAAAATTAATCAACGGAAGTACTAGTTTATTCGTGTGATTTTTCACATTTTTATGGTTTTCTAAAACGGCATTAAAAATCACCTCATTTACTACATATTTTATGTTCTACAAGATAAAGAAAGTGCCATATCTGCTGAAATTCTTGGGTGACTTTGCTTTCGTGGTAAAATATTATTTATTTTTAAGATTGCGCCGTAATATGCATTTCGGAGAAAATGTGTATAATTAAAGTTGTAGAAAGTAAAAAAACTCTAACAGATATTTTTTTCTTCAATACTTACTCGTCTGTTACTTATTTCCTGTTTTCCCTCATTAAAATCAGTAGTATAAAATAGGATTTATTAAGATCGCGGCCTTGGTATGCATTTTACGATAAAATAATAGGGCCTATATAATAATAATAATAATTTATTTATTCCCATAATATTAAACGTTAGATAAAAAAATAAATTACGATAATACAAAATTTCTTACAGTAAACTACTATCCTATTACTCTAGAGGTGGTGGATTTCCAGATGGAATCGAACCCGGAACCTTTCGCTTTGTAGGCTAGCGTGCTATAGTAGGCTATCGTGGCTTATAGTCACTAAGCCACGGAGGCAGTTTTAAAATACATTATTCCATTAATTTATTTTTAACATTTTTTTGGAAATGTTCGGTTATCCAGACCTTGGTACTCATGCATAACTTACGGACGTCTGGTAAACCGGATGTTATAACTACGTAAAATACATAAACGTCCTGTTTTCTGGACGTTGTTACTGAAAGGGTTAATGTTACGGTTCGGCCGGAAGTGGCCCAAAACCGAAAGTCAAGAGATTAAAGTCGGATTTTGGAAACAAAAATAGTGTCATTGGATTCCTGTTGAAGAGTAGATACAGAAATCACTAAAGGTTTTTGCCATACGTCAAAGGTAAGCCTTTTTAAAAATTTCCACCAGCCGTGAGACACATAGTCTCATTAAAGGGATTTTTTAAAATTTAGTTTATATTAGTTAAATATTATTTAGTTTATATTAGTTAAGTAGGTTATCAGCCAAAAGGCTTTTTTGAACCTCTAAAGACTTTACTAAGTAAAACGAGAAGTGAGGTGGTTTACAATTGCCTTTCTCACTGAGTGGAAAGGTAGCTTATGCTTATCAGCATACCAGGTCCTCTGTAAAGCGTCTACTTTCCACTCTGCAAATGACACCTCTACTTCATTCACCACAGGGTCTGGCTGTATAATGAAATTCATTACACTCAGAGGAGATAACTTTGACTAGTGTCTTTTACACCTTTGCTTCTCCTGTTCTTTAATACTTCAGTCATATTTAATTGGATGACCATGTGATAACGAATAGAACGATTGTTTGTAACCCTGGAACTAGCAGATCGAGTGCAAATAATTTAACACACGATATACCTGTTATTGTCAATATTTGTTGATCATAGAAAATTATTAAAAAGTACCGGAACTTTTGTTACACCCAGTTAAAATGCATTATTAAATAAAACTAAAAGTATATGTTTGTAGTGATGAAAAGTTGAATAATTAAGTCCAAGTTGTAGTTTAAGAATCATCAAAATAACTAAGTAAGTAAATTGACTCCTTGTAGAAAAGTTGTAAGTTGTATTTGTTGATTTCTATGTAGACTAAACCTATTGCAGTCATAACAACTTACGAATACAAAAACCCATTTCTTAAAACTTGGAAAACATATTATACACTTTTAAAAGATAGGCTAATTTTATTTTTTAAACAATATAAAAAAAATAGGGGTTTCGCGGTTTTTTTCTTTCAATAACTTAAGATTGGATGTTACTAGAATAATAGAAAGATGTCTAATGAAAAATAATGCGGTCGAATAAAGGTGGGTTTACACTGTGTAATGATCCAACAAAACGTGCCATATTATTCTAACTTCTATTAACGACCGCCTTCTGATTATGACCAATTTTATAAGAACCGGTTTTACTTTAAAAGAGGTACCGGTAACGCGCTATAAGTTGATTGCGCCTATAATGCGGTGGGAGGACAGTATACTATCTATCCTACTTACATCGGCCAACCCGAAAGCATAAGACATTTTATCAACCACCACAAACACTTAAGTAATAAAATTCGTTCATGACCCGTCACACTAAATAAGTAAGGAGTAATGTAATTATTTAAAGAAAGTGAATTGTTTAAAATTCAATTGCAATTTAACATAATTTAACTGAAAATAATGAAATATGAAAACCCTAAAAATACAATAACATTTTGAAATTACCGTAAAACTAGTATTACTCACGATAATAAGCTTGCATCGACGGAACTCACGGACCATCTATATAGCCTATCATTACAAATGTAAGAGTGCAGTAATTCAGTTTACTGCTGATGACCGAAAAGGATGCTACTAAATATAGCTTAGGCCTAGTATTATGGCTTTTTTAGAATGAATGTTTATTATTTAGGATAATTTATTAAGCATCAATAAATAATACATTGGATGTTTATACGAGTAAAACTACATAGTTGTAAACATAATAAATCAATGTAAGAGTAAAACTACAACATGATGTCATGGTTAGAGCTGTCGCTATGATGTATTTAGAAAAGCACATATAGTAGCACTTCCATCCCACCCTCCCGCATAGTCCAATCTTACTCTCGCTAACGATCGTCAACTTATATTGCGTTATCAGTATATGGAAACATCTTACCAGAAAAAGGTATAGTCTGTTGGGGCTTATTTTAAGACATCCAGGTATTGACTTATTAATAATGGAGGGTAATAATGAGGGAGTGAATTGTCGGGGGAGGCAAAGGTTAGAATATTTAAAGAAAATTACAAAAGATGTAGGGTGTTGCACGTATGTAGATATGTAACGATTTGGTCAATATAGAACAGCTTGAGAAAGTGCATCTAACTAGTCAAGAGACTGGTGACAAACAAAAACATTGTTAAGTTCACCACGTTGAACATTAAATTCGGAGGAAATCGAAGTAGATTAAGTAAGTAAAAATTAATACAATGTAGCGCGCGCGAGCGTACACACACACACACCAAACAGAAAAGTCAAGCTTTTGGGTTTAGGAAACCTGAAAACATGAAACTATTTCTGGCGAAAATTTCATTTTTAAATATCGACTTCAAAACGATGATGCTTCCCTTCCGTATACGTCATTTAGGGCAAGTTTATTTAAAAAATTTATTTCATTTAATAGTTTTTCTATAGTCTTTAAGGTGTTATAAGTACGTATCCCTAGGGAAACCTACTTTTTGGGGGTTTTGAATAAATTTGTTTACGAGGAAGTTAATGTTTTTATCGTAATGTAATATTTTATATTGTGTTCTTTCAACACGGTAGTGTTATACAAACTTCGATATTACGAAAACCTCAATTTACGAAATTTTTTATTTTACCCTTTCAGTGCCGAAAAAATATTTAAAAGTTTGATCCAAAGTGTCATTCAATTCGAATAAGGGTGTACAAAAAGTGCCAGCCCTTATTTTGAAAACTTGCATGCGTAAGCCTGCCATTGCCAAAAAAAATTTAAACGTTACAGAAAAATAAAATTTCCTGTTTAAAATTAATTTTTGTGTTCATAAAAATAAAAATCGTTTTACCAGTAAAAATATTTAGAATAATTTTGTTTAGTTTATGTAAAGTCACATCGACAGCTTGGTTATTAGCAACTACTGTGGGTTTTGGTACTTAACGGTGGTTTTAACGAGTTAAGATTCCCAGATTTTAGCCGGAAATCGAACCCGGGACCTTTCGCTTTGTAGGTTAGCGCACTAGTGACTACCCTACGGAGGCGATTTGAAAATACATAATTCTATTAATTTTTGTTTAAAAGTTTTTTTGGAAATGTTCGGTTATCCGGACGTCGGTACTTAATGCATAACTTACGGACGTTCGGTAAACCGGATGTTATAACTACGTAAAATATATTGACGTCCTGTTTACTGGCCGTTGGTACTGAAAGAGTTAATCTTATGCTATAATATTGTTGGACAACTTGGCGTAAGTGTGTTTGCATGTCCAACTGTTCTGGAAAACGGCTCTAACGGTTTTTCTGAAAATTCGTGTATTGGTTTTTTCAGGGTCTACAAATCGATTGCGCTACGTCTCATTTGCAAAAAAAGCTGATTTTCGGAGACGAAGTTTCCTGGTTCAAATCCTAGTAAAGGTAGTTACTTTTATACGAATTTGAATTCTAAACAGTGGTTGCCGGTGTACTTTAATGGTTGGGGTTCAATTAACCATGCTCTCTCAGGAGTGGTCGACCTGGGTCAGTACAAGACTACACCTCATTTACACGTCATACACATCATCCTCATCTCATTGGGTCATGGGGTTGCTTATTGTTCTGAATTGAACAGATTGCAACGTACACATATTAGGAATTAAAAAAAAAATCCTTGCTAAATTAAGAAATATAATTAGAACAATAGGCTGGCTACAGATGTAGTAAACAATAACAGATGATTTAGTAAACAAATACAGGGTATTTTAAATGTAAACACTACGAGAGAACTTCTTCAATGGCTTATCTATTATCAACCTTTACTGCCCTACTAAGAAAGAAGTCAGTAAGTGCAAATTATTGTGGGAAAATCGGTTTAAAGTATTTTCGACAGCCGTAATACAATTATTATTGTAACATCATGATTTTGTGATATATGGTAAAAAGGGAAGTTCTTTAACTTTCTTTAAGTTAAAAATAAAAAAAGTTAGTCACAATAATTAAAAAAGCAGATACTGCTTTAATACTAAGCAGCAGTAGTTATACAAATAATACCAACTGAGTGTGTTGTGAGATGACACATATCTTGTATGCTTTTGGAAGATAGCTATGGAAGGGGTAAATGTGGGAGAACCGCATTACATTACGATGTATTACCGATAAGTTGTAAACAAAATTTACCCTTTTTCATTTTGTAAAATGAAGCTCATATTAGCATGACTTTTAAGTTTAGAACTTTTGGGCAAATCAGGAAAGAATGATCTTTAAAGCCTTGTAACAAATTGTGAATATTCGTTCGGTAGAACTCTGTATTTAGGAGTTAATAGAATTACCATTTAAAATGTATTAGAAGCGATTTTGCGTTTTAAATATCTGTACACCGGAGGTAAAGGGCAGCAAGTCACAATTTGCTAATTTTACAGGAGAGCTTAATGAATGTTTTCTCCAAGTTTTTTTATCTAATACTTTTTAATGAATTTTTAAAAATTTAATTTATGGTATTTTCTTAATAATTTAAGGCTCTTTAATACCCATTTCTCAAATTTTAAATTTTTTTCATACTTTTTGTATTACTGCACTTGGTGCCTTTTACTTCTGCAAAAACACTTTTTTTAAATTATCTATGCCTTAAGACAAAGCACTATGTCCATAAGTGTGTGAGATGTTTCGTGGAATCATACTACAATGTAGGAGGTGAAAAGCACTATGTGGACATGGTGCTTGTGAAAGTTTAATAACATTAGGTATCATTTAAAAATATCAGAGGTATAAAGCACTATATGGACATGGTGCCTGATAAATTAATAATAATACAAAGTAAAAAGCTACATGTCCATACAGTGCTCTTTACCTTGGGACTTGGTGCCCTTTTATACCAGCTGAATCCTGTATTGTTAGGTGTAGGATATAGTGCTGTATATCTCTGAAAACAGCACAAAAAGTTTTACAGAACCATGTAAAAAAGCCAATTTTAAAAAAAATTGACTTGGTGCCCTTTACCTCTGGTGTACAGATATATAGATTGTTAAAAATATTGATTTATAAAGAAGAAAAACTTTATATGGTGGCTTTAAATCTAGAGCTCGAAGAGCAACATGTCAGTTTTGTGTAATTGGCCAAAGAGCTGAATTAATGTTATAACCATTAAATAACTTGCTAATTAAACTAACTTAAATTGAATCATTGGATTTCATTAAAGAAAGTTGTGTTAAATTTATTTGACTTTATTTAGTAATTGATATAGACTAAATATTATTTCTATAAGATGTTCAGATTAAAATAACCACTTAAGGTGGAACGTTTCAACCCCTAGTAGAGTTTTTTCACGAATAGCTTTTAGTTAGTCAACATAGAAAATCGCTTACCCAACCGGTGTTACTTAACCCTTACAAACCGGTACGTCCAATATCACTCATTCGTCATCATCTTTCTTTAAACTCAATTATCTCCGCAACTATTCATTATTTTCTAACGGGTTTAGTTTTCGTAGATAGACTTTTTTCTTCTTTCATTTGATGTATCTTGCATATTTGTACGATGAAAATTGACGACGTGTGTTACGCGAAATAAAGATTTTTTTTAACAGCCAGTACTAAAATTTGAACGTTTTTATCCATAACTTTTTAAAGAAATAAAGGTATTTGTTTGGGAATGACATTATCATTTAGCTTTAAATGAAACAATCGAAATCAATAAATTAGAAGTGCCGGGGACAAATTTTATGACTAAAATCGAATAAAGAAGGTTAACACTACCCGTCTCGCCTATCCTTCGGTTAAACCTTACAAATAGATGCGTCAAAATAAATGATAACATATTTTGATTTGTGCTATCCTGTTTAAAAAAGGATGATACAAAAAAAAATGCAGAAGGGATAGAACTTTCATGGAAGAGGGTAAATAAAAATTATTAAAAAGATACCACTTATTTTCAGGCGATTTTTCATCCAGCACGTTACTTTGTTGAACAAAAAGTGTGATACTTTTAAATGCGTCTATCAATTTGCAATAACTAAATGTTGTTATTTTTACAATTAATTGCTTTATTTATGTATAGGCTATAGCTAAACATTTGTTTTTGTATTTTTACTGATATCGTGACACTTTTCGTACGTAATTGATATTACTAAAAGAAAATATTTTTTCTTAATTTTCAATTTTTATTCTGGTCGTAAATCAAAACGGAAAAATTTGGTTTAAACGTTGTTCTTATAACAAATTCTTTAAAAATAAATGGTAATTTTTAGGAATGAAACTAAATGAAATAAAAGAGGTTTTTATTGGGCGTAAAATGTCAGTCCACGTGATCGTTAAAAATTTCCGTTCTCGTCGAGTTAACAAATACGTAATAGCAATTTTATACCAGCTGACTGATTGGGCTGGCCCGAACGCCAAATTAGCATTTAAATTAAATACTTTAATCATTTAGTAAATAAATGTTAACAAAAATGTATTTTTTATTTAATAAATAAATAATTGAATTTCAAAATTACCTATCGATACCAATTACTAAAGAATGACTTTACGATTGCGTTTTCATAATCGATTTGGATAAAGTAAAGTTTTATAGTGTATTTATTTTTTACGTTAGTGTTATGAAAAAATAATGTTTTAGAAATAAAAATACAGTATTAAGGTACAAGTGAGTTCAATACGCTTTTAATTATTTATATAGCTAAGATCTATTCTACGTACGTACTAACTTCTTACTTGAGTTGAAATACGTCCACACTTTTTTACAGTATTTAATTGTTATTAGACGTAATTACGTAAAGTATGATCAATAAAAAAAATACATTTACAGTACTAATTTAGATTTTACTTTAACGTTATCAAGAAAAATAACTGTACTTAATTCATGATACATCGTGGAAAAACACATTCGTGAAATTCTTGTTACTTCGATATGTCGTGGTAGTTTACGTCATCAGCCGAAAGGCTGGTTTGAATCTCTAGAGGATTTACTAAGTAAAACGATGAGTGAGGTAGTTTACCATTGCCGTCCTCACTGAATGGAAAAGTATGCTTATCAGCATGCCAGGTCCTCCGAAAAAGCTTCAACTTTCCACTCTGCAAATGACACCTTTACTTCATTCACCATAGGGTCTGGCTGTATAATGAAATTCATTACTATCAGAGGAAATAACTGTGACTAGTATCTTTTACACCTCTGCCAATTCTCTTCTGGGTTTGAATCCCACTCAGGCACGGCATATTTTCATACGTTACAAAAAATCATTTCATCCTCATTACGCACAGTTACACCCCAACGTCGTCGCTAATGACCACAGCAGTTGATGCGACGTTAAATAAATAAATTTAAAAAAATCTGTTCTTAAATAACTCAGTCATATAATTGGATGACCATATAATAAGAAACAGAACTATTTTTTGTAGCTCTGGAACTAGCAGATCGAGTGTAAATAATTTAACACTCCACCTGGCTGTTATGGGGATTTATTTTCCTAAATGCTCATTTAAGACAAGATATAGTAAAAAAAATTAAAAGGAGGGATTAAGAAGGAAATGGAGACGGGAACCGAAGAGAACTGATAGGTAAAGGGAGGAATTGATGTAAAAGTGGAATGTTTCAGTTATATAATTGGCAGACTATGTAATAAGAAACAGAACGAATTTTTGTAGCCCTGGAACTAACAGATCGAGTGCAAATAATTTAATACTCCATCTGCCTGTTATGAGCAATGTTGTTGTTGTTGTTGTTTAGGTCAACAGCCGAAAGGCTGGTTTGAACCTCTAGAGGTTTACTAAGTAAAAACGAAGAGTAAGGTGGTTTACCATTGCCTTTCTCACTGAGTTGAAAGAGTATGCTTATCAGCATGCCAGGCTCTCCGAAAAGCACTCACTTTCCAAATGACAAATGAAGGTGCAAATGACACCTTCACTTCATTCACCACAGGGTCTGGCTGCATAGTGAAATTCATTACTCTCAGAGGAGATAACTGTGACTAGTGTCTTTTACACCTCTACCTCTTCTGTTCTTAAATAGTTCAGTCATATAAGTGGCTGACTATGTGATAAGAAACAGAACTATTTTTTTTTAGCCCTGGGTTGAGCAATATAATTTAATTATTATTTAACGAATATTTCTGTGGTTATCGATTAAGTTACATCGATGTTCGACTGTATAATAATGGTGTACAATAAACGTTATTCAATCTAATAAGCTTCATATTGTCCATTACAGCCAAGTGGAATGTTAAAGTATTTGCACTCGATCTACTACAGTCGTTTGCACGTTCAGTTGACACAATGGATCTTATGGGAATCGTCAATGCTATTAGCACAACTAAAAACATCAATATTAAAGGCATCTGGGATGCGTATAAATACATTTTTTAAACCTCTATAGAACACGTATTTTTTAAAGTAGAACTACGATTCATGTTTTGGTTAACAGGAAAAAATTGTGTATTATGTAGAATGTTTAATGAATTGTAAAAAATAAAAAAACTGTAAAAACATTTTCTTTTATTAGGGGGTTAAAATAAATATCTTATCTATTTAACTGCAGACCTAATTATGCTTTCTCTTCATTCCCTCGCCACACTTTTTAAACACTGCGTGATAAATGTAAACAAATGACGCAAGCGGTTATTACAAATCTAAAAAATCGTTCCCAGTACAGATATAGGAGGAAAATATTTAACATTTGTAATCCGCATATAAAGTTGAGTATTATAAACTTATAGCGTTAATTATTAATTAATAGTTCTATAGACTAGCCTAAATTATAAATGTTTGTTATAGAGGGGGCGCGGAGGAGGGGAATGTTATTGGTTATGTGATGCCATTGATTGACCTACAAAGCCGATGTTTGTGTACGTGCTAGTAGCAGTCAGAGCCCCATAAGAAATACAGTGTCCCATATTGCTCCATTGTGTCAACTGAACGTGTAAACGACTATAGTTCAAGAGTTACAAAAAAATAGTTCCGTTTCTTATCACATGATCAACCAATTATATGACTAAAGAATTTAAAAACAGAAGAGGTAGAGGTGTAAAATAATTTTTTTTTATATCCGAAGCGGCGAGAAAAACTCATGTTCACCCCCTCACGATGGAGGAAGTAGTGTTGGACTCAATTGAGGCGTCCTCGTCCAGCCCCAAGGAGGCCGCAATCGCCTACCAACCAAAAACCCGCCGCCTGGCCACTTGATCCGGCATCAACAAAGAACCCTCCATCTCCCTCGGAACTGTTTATATAATACTACAAGGGAAATGTCGGGTTAAAAGAAAAGAATTTACATACTGTCAGCGGGGCGTGGAAGGAACCGTAGCCAATTCCCCTCTCACTGTCACTGACCGGCACTCATTCTCTCACTTTCATTCATCTCTTTCGTCACCAGCTCAGGAAATTATTGTGCCTACCTTACATACTGAGATTGGGACAGGATTGATTCACTGTGCGAAAGGGCGATCCCGCTGATCTCTATATGTCTTCTCCCTCCGCAGTCTCCCGACCACTCTCTCCGCAAACTGAGCGACCAACTTCCAACTCTCTTCGTCCTGCAGCATCGTTTCCCCTACTCTCTCTGGGATTCACTGTGCAACGCCTATCTTCTCAGATGTCTCCATTCTGTCGAGGCCAAAATAGGGACATCTTTCAAAAATATACGAAATGGACTCCTCCACTATCGCACAGTCGACATTTCGGTACTTCATGAAGTTTGATGTTATTTTTTTTTTGAGAGTAATGAATTTCATTATACAGCCAGACCTTGTGGTGAATGAAGCTAAGGTGTCATTTTCAGGGTGGAATGTAGATGCTTTTCAGAGGGTCTGACATGGTGATAAGCATACTTTTACACTCAGTAAGGAAGGCAATAGTAAACCATCTCACTCGTCGTTTTAATTAGTAAAGCCTCTAGAGGTTTAAACCAAACCCACCGGGTTGGTCTAGAGGTAAAGTCGTCGCCAAAATCAGTTGTTTAACAGCTGATTTTCGGAGACGAAGGTTCGTGGTTGAAATCCTAGTAAAGGTAGTTACTTTTATACGGATTTGAATGCTAGACAGTGGCTACCGGTGTACTTTGATCGTTGGGTTTCAATTAACCATACTCTCTCAGGAATGGTCGACCTGAGTCTGTTCAAGACTACACCTCATTTACATGTCATACACATCATACATACACATCATACACGTCATACATCATCCTCATCTCATTGGGTCACGGGATTGCTTATTGTTCTGAATTGAACAGATTGCAACGTACACACATTAGGGATTACAAAAAAAGAGGTTTAAACCAGCCGTTCGGCTGATTAACTAAACAACAATAAGTAACATAGTGTAAACGCACCTTACTTAAATCGTTGCCCACCACAGTCGGTTTATTCCTCTCCATACGATTTATCGTAAAACAAATAAAATAAAATAATGAAAGAGAAGAATAAGAATAAGAAGAAATAGAAGATAAGCGAATTGGCTTGACTTTAGTATTGGAATGGAACGCCGTTTCGTAGTGTTCTTCTTCTTCTTCTTCTTCTTCTTCTACATTTGCATCCAATGTCGCCTAACTGCTCTCTCGCATTTGACTCGGCCGCCGGCCTTCCATATTCGCCCTCCGTATCTTCTCTTTCTAGTTTGTGACCAACTGCTCTGCTTTAACGCGTCCTCTTCTTCTTCTGGCTCTCTGAACGATAGACCTCGTTTACACATTCTTAAATAATACGTCATCACATATTTTTTTGTATTTTTTATTTATTCATTAATCTATATTATTAACTTCTATATTTTAAACATATCCATTCAGGTGTTATGCAAAAAATACTATTAATAACCGAGATTTGCGCGGGAAAGTTAACGGTATAGCTAATAAATATTCACAATAAAAATTTGATGTGAAATAATCACACGACTTTTTTCTTGCCAATGTAAGTTATACGGGTTATTCACGAAGATATGCAGAAACTTTAGGAGCTCATTGTACATGTTAAAATAATGAAAAAAGTTTATATAAACATGGGTCCGGAAATGCTTAGTTTCCGAGTTACGGCTAGCGAAAGTTTCGCCCGGATTTCAGCTCACCAGGTGAAATGAAGTCTTCCTGGAATTCTGATAAGGTAGATTAAGAGACGAATTCAATAATTTCTTATGGTTTTTGATCTGATAAATTGAATAAAACAGGTCCGAGAATTGTAAGTTAAATAGTTTTTAAGAAAACCAGTGTCAAATACAAAAATGGAGTGAAAAACACATTTTTTCATCTTTGGGCAAGAATAACTTTGGTATTTCACCAAGAAACATTTAAAATTTTTGAATAAAACATGTAGAAAATTTTATTCTGAACAAACCGGTGTAAATAAAGTACACAGAAAGCGAATAGATGTTTGATTAAATGAATTTTTATTCATAAGAGTACAAAGTAAAATTAACCGGAAAAACTAAGATGAAAAAATGTGTTTTTTTTTCACTCCATTTTATGCATTTGACACTGGTTTTCTCAAAAACTATTTAACTTACTGTTCTGGGACCTGTTTTATTCAATTTATCAGGTCAAAAACCATAAGAAACGATTGAATTCCCCCCTTAATCTACCTTACCAGAATTTCAGGAAGACCTCATTTCACCTGGTGAGCTGAAATCCGGGCGAAACTTTCGCTAGTCGTAACTCGGAAACTAAGCATTTCCGGGCCCATGTTTATATAAACTTTTTTCATTATTTTTACATGCACAATGAGTCCTAAAGTTTCTGCATATCTTCGTGAATCACCCTGTATAACTTATGTATAATCATGAGTAAACAATAAGAAATAGAATTATAAACAAATTTTAATCATGAGTGAATGCCGCTAAATTGACTAATTGACGCTCTGTAGAAAAATATGATAAAAATAAAAATCGTAGGTTTTTTCATTTTGTAATATTTGTTATAATAATATATTTTTATCGGAAAATGCGTACTAATGTTGCAATCTTATAAACCATTTTTACGGATTTTGACGAGAAAAATACAGAAAATTACTTATTGACGCTAAACTAAGCGATGTAGAAATAAATGCTTGAATTAAAAGCTGCAGGTTAAATTTCTACAAACTTAATTAAATTAAAAATTTAATTCTAATTTTTAATTAGGATTAAATTTTCTACCAACTTAATTATAGAAGTTTTACTCTAAAATGCATATTAAGGTCGAAATTTAAAAAAAAAAAACAAATTTACCACAATAGCAAAGATCCCTCACAAATTGTTAAGTCCAGCCTTTCTTAGTTTGCTCCTAATGTAAACAAATAATGACGTCCCTGAGCATGCACATTATATAAAAATGAGTATACGTAGATTAAAAAGTAACAACAAAATACTTTCAAAAGTATTTTTATAAATGAAATTGTTTGGCCTACGTCATATCATGACTGATGTTTGAAGTACTTAAAGTACTTATAATTTAAAACATAGTTAACTTAATAGGAATACGACATCCATGAAGTCGCGGACTCTAGCGTGCACCCTGTAGTAGCTGGCTTTGGTTTGTTGACAGTAGGAGCAAACTAAGAATAGCTGAACTGTAGCTGACATGGCGCTTACTTTATCTTGTAGATTGTTGTTGTTGAGTTATTGTTGTTGTTGTTGTTGTTGTTGTTGTTGTTGTTGTTGTAGAGAGTGGTCATGGCGGACCGCCGACTATTTTTTTGCGGACCAAGAGCTCTAGAGAATAATTTTTTTGTTGTGCAGATCTTATTTTCGTGTGTGATGTGAACGTTTTTACCTTTAGGCTGAATACATGCTGAGGGAACTGGTGATATCAACTCGACGTTACCGTTTCTTTAAAGAGAGTTGATGCTCTCTGGACAAGTTCACGGCCGCGATCAGATTTAAAGCAAATTGTGATACTCCCGCGCTACAAAATACAAAAAACTTTAATTTTCTACGCGAGTTTATAGTAGTTTGAAACTGTTGTTATATTTTATTCTCAAACCTTTTTAAAATCAATAATTAATATAAACATTTAGCATTATTATCATATATATATAATATACAATGAACAGCCAAACAAAACAAATTATATAATAACTCTCACCTCAGAGTGTTATATAATATTCAAGATATTTCGTCTCTCTCGGAGACATCTTCAGGAACACTACACTGTTGTTGTTGTTTAGGTCATCAGCCGAAAGGCTGGTTTAACCTCAAGAGGTTTTACTAAGTAAAACGAGGAGTGAGGTGGTTTACCATTGCCTTCCTCACTGAGTGGAAAAGTGCGCTTATCAGCATGCCGGGCTCTCTGATAAGCACATATTTTACACTCTGCAAATGACACCTTCACTTCATTCACCACAGGGTTTGGCTGTATAATGAAATTCATTACTTTCAGAGGAGATAACTCTGATTAGTGTCTTTTACACCTCTACCTCTTCTGTTCTTAAATGATTCAGCCATTAATTGGTTGACCATGTGATAAGAAACAGAACTATTTATTTTATCCCTGCAACGAAATGATTGAGTGTAAATAATTTGCCACTCCACCTGTCTGTTATGGGCTTAACACTATACGAATCACAAAAAAACACGTATCACATATAAAACAAATACGGTCGAAGACCACGTCTATTAATTTAATTTGTTGTATAAATACAACCATTCCACGCGCGACTATTCGGCCGAACAGTCAAGCGTGGAATTGTTGTAACCTGTTCAACAAATTAAATTAATTGACGTGGTCTTCGACCGTATTTGTTTTATATGCGGTACTTGTTTTTTTGTGATTCGTGTAGTGTGTTCCTGAAGATGTCTCTGAGAGAGACGAAAGATCTTGAATATTATGTAATACTTTGAAATGAGTGTTATATATAATTTGTTTTGTTTGGCTGTTCATTTGTATTATATATGTAGTGTATGCAAACAAAGAAAATAATGTTTAATAAAATAACATTATTATCATATTCTAAATTTTTATAGCCGGCAAGTTGGCTGAAGGAAAAGTTTGGTGAACTGTGGTAATCTCATGAAAATTTTAAACGAACCTTGATCAAATTTATTTAATGAACCAATGCTGCAGAAGGAAAAATGGAGTAAATAAGGCGATTTAAACGAAAATCGTAGGAGCCGTTTTTGAGAAAATTGCAAAAAAGTGAAAAATTACACAAATTTGGAATTGGAATTCGGGTGAATTATTCGGCCTACTTCCTGTTGACCGATTTTGATGAGAATGTTCATGTCGGTTTCCGTTATAGTATCTAGCTTGATTTGCATGATTCAACTTCGTATGATTATCCATTTTTGAGATATATTGTTCACTGATACATTCGTACACAGACCAATCGGTAAAAACATGAATTTCGGTTCAGGGGACGTGGAAACGTTTATTTCTGGTAAAAAATCAACATGAAAACAATACGTTCCTTTCTTATATTCCATGAAGGGCTAGAGAAATTAATAATATAAGAATTTTTGGCTTCAAGGGTTGATGTTTAATGAATTTTATCCAACTATACAACAGTCAGGAAGAAATTAAAAATCCAAATACTAACTGTAAACGGTCATTTTCTTTAGAAGACAATATCGATTGTTGAAATTAAGTACCGTTTTTAATCGATTATCGAAACAATTAACTATTATTTTTATATCTTAATTTTTTTAGTGAACGATTTGAAAATCAAATTCAACCAAAGACGGAATGATAATTTGATTATCATTATAATAATAAAGGTAGATTTAAAATTGAAAAGATATTATAATTCTAAAGATTGTTGTACACGATAAATAACCTTATTGGTTTAGTATCTTATTATAATTATGACGTTACTCGCATGTCACGAATATAAAAAAAGGATGTTCCGCTCTACGCGGTCATGCATTCTTTCAGTATTCGTGTTATCTGATATTCGTGTAAGTTGAAACTCATAGGAGAAAATTATATGTACTTTTCTTTAAACAAATACCTGGTCCGTCTAGATAAACTAGAAGCAAGACACTGAAAAGCTTAGATCGACTTTAAGTGTATATCTTTGCCGCTCCAAAGAGTTATTCGCCGTAATTCCAGATTATTCGCAAAATTTTGTAAATTAAAATTTTTGAACAGAGGTTTAATTTCGGTCGAGGAATTATTAAGGTAAAGAGAAGTTGTACGCTTATTATTGTTTCAAGTTATTCCTCTGTCAAGCCATAAATGAAACAAAATTTAAATAAAAAATCTATTGTGAAACACTCACACTACTTTCTCATGCCAGTGTGAATAATCTTCAATATAACCTATGTTTAATGATTAATAAAAAAAGTAAAATGTACAACTTAACCTCATTTTAATCATGAGTGAATGACGCAAAATGAAAAACAATCTCTGTTCGACTTAAAAATACGGAAAATCACTAATCAGCGCTAAACTAAGCTCTAGAAAAAAATGCTTGAGATAAAATTTGTAGATTTTTTTTATTTCATATAACTTTTATCTTACACATTCGTGTCGTTAAATGCATATTAAGGCTGCAATATTAAAAAATCTAATGTTTGCACCAATGTTGATGGGAAAAAAATACAGAATTGTCGCTAAATTAACAGTTGAACAAAAGAAAAAGTTTGAAATAAAAGTTGTAGGTTTCTAATGTTACTTTTACTCTAGAATGCATGTTAAGGTGGTAATCTTAAAAAAAAACAATTTTTTCAGCAGGCATTGCGCTTTCCCTATCTTGTAGAGAATAAAAAATGTAGTAAATGAGGTGAATTTAAAAAAAAAATTGTAGAAGTCATTTCTGAGGAAATCACAAAAAAGTGAAAAGTCGCACGAACTACTACTTAAACTCAGTAAAACGAGACAAGACTTAGTTTACACTTAGTTACGTGATAAACTACTACTTCCGATTGACCGATTTCGATGAAAATGTTTATGTCGAGTTCCCTTGTAATATTTAACTTAAAACCCCAAGTTTGCAGTTCATAAGGTTTTCCGTTCGTGATATATTTTGTTCACACCGAAACAATCACTAAAAACTTATTTTTTTTGGCCCAGGGGGCTTGAAAACGTGTATTTTCAGTGAAAAGTCGATATCGAAAATAAAAATGAAAACACTACTTATCTTCCCTATTTTTTATCGTATAGCTCCAATTTTGGACCACGTGGGGTGACTTTAGACGTTCCTGGAAGCTCTTTTACCGTTCACATTCTCAGCATTCGCTCACTGTAGGTTTTTCCTTTCTTCTGTCCACCCGGTATTCTGTTTTTCCTCTTTATGGAAGCCCTTAAAGCCAGTAACTTGCTGTCTAAATTTAATTCGGTTCATTAAATTTTCTCGGTTTATTCCGGTTTTCTCTATATTCTTTCCGACTTCTATAAATCATTTATCGGGGATCATTCTCCTGTACCGAAAATAGTTTGTAGCGATCAAATCCGGCAAAAGTTTCTGCCGGGGATGGTCGGTAAGGTCCAGATTTGGAGGTGCGACCTCCACGCGGTGGCCTTGGATAGGTAGAGCATCTGCTCTACTGAACTGAAGAGAAGAGCCCATGGCTTACAACCTAAATCGGTTGGAGCTAAATCGGCTAGAGCGAATTTACTCTATCCATCTTTTTTACTCTTCAGGTGACTTTAGACTCCATGATGGAATGTCTCTTGATTACATTCTTATAGGGCAAGAATGCCCTTAACAAGCAGGTGGAGTGTTAAATTATTTGCACTCAATCTGTTAGTTCCGGGGCTACAAAAAATAGTTTTGTTTCTTATCACATGGTCAGCCAATTTCTATACGACTGAACCATTTAAGAACAGTTGATGTAGAGGTGTAAAAGACACTAGTTACAGTTATCTCTTCTGAGAGTAATGAATTTCAATATACAGCCAGACTATGTGGTGAGTGAAGTGAAAGTGTCATTTGCAGGTGGTGGGAAGTATATGCTTTTCAGAGGGTTTGGCATGCTGATAGGCACACTTTTCCACTCAGTGAGGAATGTGATAGAAAATCACCTGACTCCTCGTTTTGCCTAGTAAAGTCTCTAGGGCAGTGGATCTCGAACTTTGTAGACCCATGGATTTCTTGATCTACTGATCATTTCTGGTGGCGCCTTTATTATGAACCAAACATTGTCATGAGGTACGTTACGCGGGTGATATTCCATTCCCAGAGAAGTAGATAAGAAGGTATAACGTTTAAAAGAAAATGATTGCGTATGCCGAGGCATGGAGCTCCAGATAATGCTTGGTGGTGCCTTTAGGTGCCGCGGCGCACACTTTGAAAACCGCTGCTCTTGGGGTTCAAATTAGCCTTTCAACTGATGATCTAAAGTACATAGAACGAGAGAAAACTAAAACAAGAAAAGAAGAAGGAGGAGGAGGAGGAGGAGGAGATTCCGATTCCCTGAATGAATCTGGTAAATAGTTCGCGTTAAAGGGAACCACGTTAATGTAAACATTTATAAACATTTTATCCCACAGTTATGTTTTAACGGTTGTGAATAAGACAAGTACGTTACCCGAGTCCTTTATTGTTTATGGACAGACACGCTTCGCTCTTTTCCTTATCCTTATCCCGATCCTTATGAAGCTCATGTTATTCTATAGTCAATCAGTGTTACAGTAATTCGACTCTTTTCAGTCTTCTAGAAGATAAAAAGACAAGGAGACTTGCACGACCGCGACCCTGCAACTTGAGAACAAAGATCATTATCTTCTTTTATTCTGTATTTGTTTTATCTATATCTATACATCTATATAGATATAAAATAGATAAATTTATTGGTTACCGTTAACCAGTTAAATACCTAATGGTATCTTCGTCATAACCTTGTTACTGTCTACATGGAAGTACTTCTGCACGCTGCCGTTTCAAATCTTCTTTTTTGCGATCGTAGCTTCTGCCATTAGTGACCCTAATATAATATTTTACCTCCCATATCTTCATCTATGAAACCATATGTTCATCATTTTTAAGTATCTTCATATAGTCTTCTATTTATCGCACACCATCTACTGTTATGTTTAAGGTTGTCGTAATTCGTCTCGCTTAATTTAATGATGATCTTGGTTTATGACGGGAAGATATTTTTGAACACATAAATGAAGATCATTTAAAAATTTTAATGGTACATTTTATGAATAATAGATCCTACTAAAAGCAGTATTGCTCAAGCTAAAAGGATCTTCGAAACGAAAAACAGCTTATTGACTACAAACATTAATTTACAGATTAGGAAAAATTTTCCAAGTATTATGTTTGGAGTGATATTTAGTATACAGGAGCGAAACGTGGGTGATACGGATACGGGCTGTAGAAAGAAAGAGGATAGAAGCTTTTGAAGTGTGGTGTTATAGGACAATGTTAAAGATTAGGTGGGTGGATAAAATAAGTAATTTAGAGGTTCTTAGATGAGTGGATGAAAGAAGCAATTTATGAAAACATCTTACCAGAAGAATATTTTTTAAGGGACAAAACCATTAAGGGTTACCATCGCCTGTCATTATACACAAGGGTGTAGAGAGCCCAAGCGTAGAAGGAATTTTTCTTATTATATCAATCAATACTATATATCACAGGCAAAATAAAATAAAAATACCGTATTTCATCAATTCTAAGACGCCATCGATTCTAAGACGCACCATATTTTTAGCTTCGTCAAAACAGGAAAAAAGTAGAAAATAGACTTAAAAAAGTAAAATACAACTTTGGAAAAGTAAAATAAATACATATAAAAGTACGAAGTTAGATAACTGTAACGGTATATTTACTTACTTGAAATTTTTACTAAACAGTACAAACAATATTCACATCACACTATAAAAAAAATGTAGGTATTACAAATTTACATACAAATGTAATATAACAGACATAAAGGATAAAAAAAGACTGTAAAGGGGCCTTAAACATAAAATAAACCACACAAACAAAAGAAAACATACCAGAAGAAGAGACAGGCTAGTTGGGCCATATTATAAGATTCTTATCAATAATGGAGGGTAATATTTAGGGAGTGTATTGAAGAGGGAGGCAAAGTTAGAATATTTAAAGAAAATTACAAAAATATGTAGGGTGTTGCAGGATATGAAATCACTTGCTCAAGATGAAACAGCTTAAAAAACTGCATCAAACCAGTCGAGAGACTGATGCCAAAAAATATATTCTGCTTCAGCGTTTCCAGTAACTACGTAATTATACTCTAAAAAAATTGGTGTAAAACAAACAACTTTCTCTTGCCTAAATAATGAACAATATAACCTAACATTAGTAATAAAACAGGAAATAAATAAAAATAATTTTTTATCATGAGTGAATGATACAAAATTAAAACAGTACTTTCCTTCCTATGTATTCATATAGTGCAAAATAAAATAAAAAATTTTTTTCTTAAAATAGATTAAAACTGGTCTAAATAACCAACCATTAATTTTTCGTTCATATTATCTTAAAAACTAAATACTTAAATTATATAATCCATTCAACAATGTTTTATATCTTAACACTAAAATATACACAAAACTATTCACTACTTTTGGACTTCACACTGCTGTGCTTTAACACATCACACTGCACTGTTACACTAGTTCGAAGGGCTTCTTCCTACTGAGCCTTCTAGGAACATTTTCATTATCAAGAAGTTGAATTGCTTCAGGATTGATGTGGCCATGTAGGCGAGCTTCATGTTTGACAGCAAATCTTCTTATCTCACTGGACACAAAAGGGATTCCAAGATCTCTATGTAGGTCACTATTCCTAATGTACCAAGGGGCATTATCATATGCTCAACAAATTATGTGACTAAAGAATTTAAAGAACAGAAGAGGTAGACTTTTAGATACTTTTCCTGTCAGTGAGGAAGGCAAAGATAAACCATGCATTCATCTGATGACCTAAACAACCACAACAATGGAATTTTTTGTTGTTTAGGTCATCAGCCGAAAGGCTGGTTTGAACCTCTAGAGGTTTTACTAAGTAAAACGAGGGGTGAGGTGGTTTACCATTGCCTAACTCACTGAGTAAAAAATTACGCTTATCAGCATGCCAGGCCCTCTGAAAAGCATATATTTTCCACTCTACAAATGACACCTTCACTTCATTCACCACAGGGTCTGGCTGTATAATGAAATTCATTACTTTCAGAGGAGATAACTCTGATTAGTGTCACAGTAGGCCTACACCTCTACCTCTTCTGTTCTTAAATGATTCAGTCATTTAATTGGCTGACCATGTGATAAGAAACAGAACTATTTATTTTAGCCCTGCAACGAACAGATTGAGTGTAAATAAATTGACACTCCATCTGTCTGTTATGGGCATAACAATGGAATATCTACACCAAATTTAAAGGCGATGCAGATGTGGAGATTTCTTGATGAGTGTATCAGTGAGTAGATTTCGCTTTTATTCGTTAGATCTGTTAGAAAAGCCGCTTCTTAGCTTGATTACGTATTCAACCCAGATTCATTGATTACGGGTCTGCGGAAGGACGGAGACACTCGTGGATTACTAATGATAAGGTTAGGCCGAGGCGCTGCAGGAGAAAGTGGTATCAAGTTTATAAACGTTCAGTCGGACCCCGCCTTCATCTTTTGACCTTTAAATTATTACACTTTATCTACTTTAATTAAAAAATAAAGCCGCCTTTATAGTACGGTAGTATTGTAGTATACTCTATCACTAAACGGTCCGGTATCGATTCTCGGATAAAATATGAAATTATTTATTTATTTATTTAAATTTATTGTCTGGAATCAATTATTCCAGACACATAATACATAATTCTGCCCATAACGGACAGGTGGAGTGTCAAATTATTTACACTCACTCTGTTCGTTGCAGGGCTAAAATAAATAGTTCTGTTTCTTATCACATGGTCAGCCAATTAAATGACTGAATCATTTAAGAACAGAAGAGGTAGAGGTGCAAAAGACACTAATCAGAGTTATCTCCTCTGAAAGTAATGAATTTCATTATACAGCCAGACCCTGTGGTGAATGAAGTGAAGGTGTCGTTTGCAGAGTGGAAAATATGTGCTTTTCAGAGGGCCCGGCATGCTGATAAGCGTACTTTTCCACTCAGTGAGGAAGGCAACGGTAAACCACCTCACTCCTCGTTTTACTTAGTAAAACCTCTACAGGTTCAAACCAACCTTTTGGCTGATGACCTAAACAACAACAAATACATAATTATGTTTTTATAAAATTTTATAATTATAATAATATAATATAATTAAATAGGCTTATTATATTAGTATTTTATCTAGCCTATACTAATAGCCTATTATTAAGACAAAGCGTGTTCTTTTTTGCAGGATAATTTCCAAAATTACTGAACGGTTTTTCATGAAATTTTGACAGTATTTTTGTATTTATATCATAGCAACATTTTATTTTTAATTTTTCAAAAATGATAACCATAAGGGCCCTAATGAAGACTTTCATATATATATGTTGTTGTTGTTTAGGTCATCAGCCAAAAGGCTGGTTTGAACCTGTAGAGGTTTTACTAAGTAAAACAAGGAGTGAGGTGGTTTACCATTGTCTTCCTCATTTAATGGAAAAGTACGCTAATCAGCATGCCGGGCCCTCTGTAAAGCACATATTTTCCACTCTGCAAACGACACCTTCACTTCATTCACCGCAGGGTCTGGCTGTATAATGAAATTCATTACTTTCAGAGGAGATAACTCTGATTAGTGTCTTTTACACCTCTACCTCTTCTGTTCTTAAATGATTCAGTCATTTAATTGGCTGACCGTATGATAAGAAACAGAACTATTTATTTTAGCCCTGCAACGAACAGAGTTAGTGTAATTTGACACTCCACCTGTCCGTTAAGGGCAGATGTATATATATATATATATATATATAGGCCTATATATAAATGTATGTGTGTGTGTGTGTGTGTGTGTATCTGTCTGTGCGTGAACAGAATATCTAAAGAACGGAACATCGTACGAAGTTTTAACTTAAAACTTAAGTTGCATACCACTAGAGGACCCGACACGAACATTTTCATCAAAATCGGTCAACCGGAAGTAGTAGTTTATGGTGTCATTTTTAACTTTTTTGCAATTTTTTTCAAAAACGGCTTCTACTATTTTTGTTTTAAAATCGTCTCATTTACTACATTTTTTTTATGTTCTACCAGATAGGGTAGGCGCCATATCTGCCGAAATTTTTGGGGAGATTCTCGTAGAAAAAAATGTTTTTTTTTAAGATTGCTGCCTTAATATGTTTTTAGCGCAAAAGTGTATGTAATAATTGCTGTAGACAATTGAAAATCTACAACTTATGTTTCAAACATTGTTTTGCATAACGCTTAGTTTAGCGGTAATTAGTGATTTTCTGCTTTTTTCATGAAAATCGGTAAAAAGTGAATTTTTCAAGATTTCGGCCGTAGTATGCAATTTACGACAAAAGTGTAAATCAAATTTATGGGAAATTAAAAGATCTACAAGTTTTATTTAAAGCATTTTTCTCTATAGAGACTAGTTTAGCGGCAAAGAGTGATTTTCCGTATTACTAAGCCAAACTAAGGTTGATTTTCATTTTCGATCTCATGATTAATATACGGTTATTTTTTTTTGTTTTATTTCTAATTTATTATTACTAACGTTAGGTTATATTGTTTATTATTTGAATTGGCAAGAGAAAGTCGAGTAAGTGTTTGACACCAGATTTTTTTTTTTGTGGTTGTGGAACTAACAGACTGAGTGCAAATAATTTAAAACTGCCTGTTGTAGGCGTAGTTTTGAAATGCTAATAAGTAATATTGTACATTGTCATCCAATCCTTCTGGCTGAAAGGATTTGAAGCCGTTCTGATCAGAATGGGAGTACTTCAGTATTTTAGAAATTGTTAAACATCTACTGATGCCGGCAATAAATCAGTGTGAAGCGTAGACGCACTTTTTTCTTCTAATAAATAAAACAATTATTTGATGTAGAAACGAACAACATGTAAGAACAATTTAAACTTTTCTTCTGCTTCGTATTCTTGAGTGTAGAAATTTTTTAAAAGAAATGCAATTTGATGGCACGTAAGAAAATTGTTGACGTATTATTAATAACGATAATAATATTATTACTGTTATTAGATAGGAGGAAAGAAAATGATTACCGCCTTTCAACTGGAGGCTAATGGATGCCTGCCTGCCCCACAATGATACCGCACTGCCAACCGGCTGGCTATCTCACTTCTCACTTCGTTCTCTCTCCTTTCAACTCACCCCCATCTCTATTATTCCTTCTCTCTCTGTACTGGGTGTTAAAAAAATCTGGTGTGAAACACTCACACGACTTTCTCTTGCCAATGCAAATAATTAACAATAAACTTAACAATAGTAATAAAACATTAGAAATAAACAAAAAACTAACCTCTAAAAACATAACCTTATTTTAATCATGACTGAAAGACGCAAAATGAGAATCGAACTCAGTTCGGCTTAAAAATACGGAAAATCATTCTTTCACACTAAACTAGGCTCTGTAGAGAAGATTTTTCGAAATCGAGTTTTCACCGGATCTATACGTTTTCAGACCCCCTGAACCCAAAAAAACATGTTTTAGCGATTTGTCTGAGTGTGAACAGAATATCTCAAGAACGGAACATCGTACGAACTTGAAACTTGAAACTTAAGTTACATACCACTACCGGACCCGACATGAACATTTTCATCAAAATTGGTGAACCGGAAGTAGTAGTTTATTCGTATAATTTTTTACTTTTTTGCGATTTTCTCAAAAACTGGTCCTACGATTTTTTGTAAAATCGCCTGGTTTACTACACTTTTCATACTCTACAAGGTAGGGTAGGCGCCATGTTTGCTGAAATTCTGCGTGAGGCTGTTTTTACGTAAAAACATAGTTTTTTTAAGATTACGGCTTTAATATGCAATTAACCGCAAAATTGTATATAATAAAAGTTGTAGAGAATTTAAAAATCTACAACTTTTATTTCAAAAATTTTTTTTGTAGAACGCTTAGTTTAGCAGTAATTAGCGATTTTCTGTTTTTTCTCACGAAAACGTGTGAAAAATCGATTTTTTTAGGATTTCGGCCTTAGAATGCATTTTAAGACAAAAGTGTATATAATAAATTTTATAGGAAATAAAAATATTTACAACTTTTATTTAAAGCATTTTTCTCTACAGATCCTAGTTTAGCGTGAAAAAGTGATTTTCCGTATTTTTAAGCCAAACTGAGTTCGATTTTCATTTTGCGTCTTTCACTCATGATTAAAATAAGGTTATGTTTATTAAGGTTAGTTTTTTGTTTATTTCTAATGTTTTATTACTAATGTTAGGTTTATTATTAATTATTTGCATTGGCAAGAGAAAGTTGTGTGAGTGTTTCACACCAGATTTTGTTGTTTTGTTCTTGCCAGGAATGAATAATAAATTAAACAATCACTTATTAGAATAAATTTGTAGGGTGCAGTCTATATAATCTTCTGTGTGTTTCAATGTTGTCTAGGAGATTGATGGCTTCTGGATTCTGATGATTTTCCAGTCTTGTTTGGTAACTGGTGCAAAATTTCTTTATAGCTTCGTGTACCGTGGGAGTGTTCGTATCTTTGTGCAATATAGTGTTGGATATGTACAAAGGCGATTCCATGATGTTCCAAGTATTTTTCACTGAAACCGTTGAATTATTTCAATGTTACTGTGACTTGCTGCGCCCCAGAATTGTTTGTATCCCATATGTCCACACAGGTTTAAGTACAGTTTTATAAAGTAACAATTTGTTTTGTGCCGATAATTTGGACTTTCTATTAAGCATCCGATACAGCTGTTGGTATTTAAGAATTTTAACTGTTTTCGTTTGTTCCATATGTGAGTCCTCCACGTTAGACGCCTGTCCAGGTGCAGGCCAAGATATTTTCCGTATCGGATTGTGGAATTTGTACGTTGTTAAAAAACACTGGTGAACATGTTTCCCGTTTTAGTGTAAATGTGAAATGTACAAAATTAACAATAAAAATGTGAATAAGAGAGAAGTAAAAAGTTAAATTTTAGAATTTCAATTTATATTCAAAAAGTGATGAAGATGAATGTTGCCCATAACGGGCAGACGGAGTGTTAAATTAATTGCGCTAGATCTGTTGGTTCCAGGGCTACAAAAATAGTTCTGTTTCTTATCACATAGTCAGCGAATTATATGACTGAACTATTTAAGAACAGAAGAGGTAGAAGTGTAAAAGACACTAGTCAGAGTTATCTCCTCTGAGAGTAATAAATTTCACTATACAACCAGACCCTGTGGTGAATTAAGTAAAGGTGTCATTTGCAGGGTGGAAAGTGTGGGGTGCTTTTCGGAGGGCCTGGCATGCTGATAAGCATACTCTTTCAACTCAGTGAGGAAGGCAATAGTAAACAACCTCACTCTTCGTTTTACTGAGTAAAACCTCTAGAAGCTGAAACCAGCCTTTTGGCTGTTGACCTAAACAACAACCGAAGATGAATGGTGAATTTAATTTCGTGTATGGATTAAAAACGTTGGTCTAAATCGAGGACGTGATATCTCTTTTGAGGCGCTTCGTTACCTCACTGTTGCTCACCAAATTTAATGCTAGGTGTATTGTGGTGATCGTTTAAACTTAACTAATACCGGAGGCTCAGCGTTCTTAACTCTTCTGTTATGGTACAAATACGAAGATGGTCATGTATTTCCAAATATCTTATAATTTCAGTGTTCGCAAAATTTTGCAAATTAAAATTTTTCAACTAAAATGTTTAATTTCGATCTAGAAATTATTAAGGTAAAGAGAAGTTGTACACATATTATTGTTTCAAGTTATTCATCTATCAAGCCACAAATGAAAAAAAAATAAATTTAAAATCCAGTGTGAAACACTCACACGACTTTCTTTTTCCAATGTAAAAAAATATCCAATATTACTTTAACCATGAGTAAATAATTTAAAATAAAAAACGTTAAGTAATTTTGTGGCGGAGAGATTGCCGAGTAGAGTGTTGGAGTGACAGCCCTCGAATCGAAGGAGTAGAGTACGACCTCGGAGTACGAGGATTAGGGAGGTTGAGGAGGAGATACGAGTCAGAGGGATGGAGGAGGAGATGTGGCGGGATAAGGCACTGTGGAGGATGGATGCGGAAAATGACAGTTGCGGCTGTAAAATAGGCCTAATATATGTATAAATGATAAAACGAATAGCCAAACAAAAATTATGTACAACTCTCACCTTAGAGTATTAAGGGGGGAACATACCCAAAATATGAAAAACTTCCCTTTATTAGTAACAAACCCGATTTTGTTTTTGGAAGTTAAAGTTAACAAAAAGATAATTTTCCATATAATATTATATAAATAATTTCCACCCTGTCGCCTTTTAAGGGGTGGGGGATGAAATATAAGTGTGTTTTTGGAAAAGCTGTAACTTATTTTGTATTTGACCTATCAGTCTATTTTTTTTTAAATTAAAGATAAAATTCTGTTCTGTGATCTGATGAAATAGTTTTTTAAAATCTCATAATCTGAATTTTTAAAAAATTTTAAATTTTTACATCAACGAAAAACTACAACTTGTATGTTTAAGTCTAAATAAAAAAAACAAATTGAGGTTACTTTGTAATTTCCCTTCATCAGCTCATAGAACTAAGTCTTCTGAACAATTTAAAAAAAAATTATTGCTCTATCTTTAACAGAAAAGAAGTTATGATTTTCCCAAACTTCGATAAACAGAAAATTTTTATATTTTAGATAATTGAGGTAAAAGTCTTACTAATTGTGATGTAGTTTAGAATTCTCCTGCACTATAGGTTACATACTGTTAGTGCATACAGTTAGTACATATGGTTAGTGCTGCACTTTAGTGATATTATTATCAACTAAAATAGAATGAAACGCATTTCAAAACAAAAAAAAGATCATGGCTCTATCTTGTTTCGTTTTCATGCTAGAGATTATTGAAAATTAGTGTTGTTTTCGTAAAAAAAACACAAAATTTACTTTGAACACCAAGTCGTTTTTTCAAATTTTACATCAGTTTATAAAAGCCATGTATTACATAAACAGATATACCATTTTAAAGAGAACATTTCAGAGAATCTAACTAGACAAAAAAATGTTTTTGATATTTTTTAAATTTGTTCAGCTGTTACTGGGTGTGTTGCCCCCTTAATATCAAGATATCTTTCGTCTCACCCTGAGACATCTTTAGGATGAAATATCTTTACTTTATCGCACACAAAACATTAATATAACATGTAAGGTCGAAAGCCTCGTCAATGAAATACATTCGGCCGAATAGTTGCACATAATTAAGGTGCAACTATTAATATTGTATTTATTGACGTGATCTTCGACCTCATAATTGCTCAGCATTGAATGTGTTAATGTTTTGTGTATGATAACGTTAATATGTTTCATCTTGAAGATGTCTTCGTGTGAGACGAAAGATATCTTCATGCTAATACACTGAGGAGAGTGTTGTATACATAATTTTTGTTCAGCTTGTTCTTAAAATCATTTATTACATACAAAGGAAATAATGTCTAATAAAATATATATATAAACTAATTTTTACTTTTTCTTGCCTATAAGAATATAGCTATAGGATGGAAAGTATTGTTTCCATGTCGATTTTTAGAAATCAAGTTTTCACCGGATATACATGTTTCAGACCCCCTGAACCCTAAAAACATGTTCTCAGCGATTGCTCTCTCTCTCTCTCTCTCTGTGTGTTTGTGTGTGAACAGAATATCTCAAGAACGGAACTTCGTACGAAGATGAAACTTGAAATTTAAGTTAAGTACCACTAGATACTAGAGGATCCGACACGAAGATTTTCATTAATATCGATCAACCGAAAGTGAAATTTATTCGTAACATTATTCACTTTTTTGCGATTTTCTCAAATAATTTAACACTCCACCTGTCTGTTCTGCGCAAAAACTGTATTATTTTTTTTGAAACATCCTGTAGAACTTAGTTTTTCTGATTGTAACATCAATATAGATGCGAGACAACATTCTTGAAGATTGTTAAATGATATTTTTTTCAAACCTCCTTCCTTGTTGTGGGAAAAACTTGTGACACGTTTTTATTTAAACTTTGCAACAAGCTGCGACGA
Organism: Catonia carolina; assembly: GCA_035578175.1. Lineage (NCBI taxonomy): Eukaryota > Metazoa > Arthropoda > Insecta > Hemiptera > Achilidae > Catonia > Catonia carolina. The sequence continues at coordinate 12,486,048 of JAQMRL010000004.1, forward strand.
TTGATGAATGATTTGTTATGTCTAAATTGCAGACATTCTTATTTACACTTTTTATTTCCATCAACATTGTTTCAACCTTTACTTTCATGCACTTACCTATCCAGTTAACCAAAGTATTGCACTTGACTCATCAAACATGTTTTATCTAAGCTAAAGTAAGTTCGGAAAAATATTTTTTAGCTAATCATTTGGCTCGTGGTCTAGTGGTCAGCGCAACTGTATTCTACGCCAAGGGTTGCGCGGTCGATTTCCGGCCAGGTCTGGCAATTTTCATCTTTCATTTTAAATTATCACCCTTCTCATCTTCTACATTATCAAAATTTTTGAAACTTTTAACTTAAGTGAGGTACCACAAGTGAACTTGATTTGTATATTTTCGTCAAAATTCGTTAACCGGAAGTAATAGTTTATTTCTGCGTTTTTTCACGTTTTTTTTAAATAAAAAAATCACCTTATTTACTAAATTGTTTATGCTCTACATGATAGAGGGTAATGATGTCGTCTACTAATATTTTTCAGAGGCTGTTTTCTCGTTGTAAAATGGGTTATTTTTGTGATTGTTGTTTAAATATGCATTTTAGAGGAAACGTGTATATAATCAAAGTATTAGGAAATTAAAAAACCTGTTACTTTTATTACAAACATTTATTTCTATAATGCTTAGTTCAGCGTCAATTAAGTTAATTTACGTATTTTTCTTATGAAAAGCGTTAAAATGGGGTTTTTGTAACAGTGTTATATAGGGCTTTTAATTTTTGTTTTTGTCCATAACAGGCAGGTGGAGTGTTTAATAAATTGCATTGATCTGCTAGTTCCAGGGCTACAAAAAATAGTTCTGTTTCTTATCACATAGTCAGCCAATTGTATGACTGAATTGTTTCAAAACAGAAGAGGTAGAGATGTAAAAGACACTGGTCAGAGTTATCTCCTCTGAGAGTTATGAATTTCATTATACAGCCAGACCCTGTGGTGAATGAAGTTAAGATGTCATTTGCAAGGTGGAAAGTAGGTGCTTTTCGGAGGGTCTGGCATGCTAATAAGTGCACTTTTAAAATTAGCGAGGAAGGCAAACGTAAACCACCTCACTCCTCTTGAGTGGGTAAACACCCACTCTAGAATGGGTATTTACCCACTCTAGAGGTTTAAACCAGTTTTTCGGCTGTTAACCTTAACAACAACAAAACCCGTATGACATTTTTTTGTCTTTTATGACCACAATGGGTCACTTTAGTCAAATTTAGAAAGCTTCTTCCTTTTCATATTCTTTAACTTGATGTTCTGCCAGTATGCCTTCATTCGGGCTGATCTTGCTTGCCGAACTTTCTCTGAAACGACCGGTTTCTTCCTGCTTGGGTTTGCTCTTCCATCTGATTTTGTTTCAAATCTACTTTCCTTATTTCTTAAGATTTTTAATATTTCTATTTTGTTTTCTAAATCATCGAAAGTTAATCCGAGTTCAATCATGTCTTCTTTGACATTTCGGATCCATGCTCCTGATGTTACCATGGGAAAGAGTTTTCTTATCATCTTGTTTAAAATTCTGTCTTTAGGTGTCCTGATAAGATGTCCAAGAAAAGATATTCTTTTTCTTCCTTATTGTATCTGTTATGGGTTCGTTTTCTTTATAGACATGTTCGTTTGTTAGAATTCTCCATTGCCCATCTACTTTGTTTATCTTTCCTATGCAGGTTCTTAGGATTCGTCTTTCGAGTTTTAGGACATTGTCTATTGCTTTTGTCTTGATTACTTTTGCTAATGTTTCGCTGCCATATGTAACTTGTGGTTGTATGACTGTTTTGTAGTGTTTAGTTTTTGTTTGTATGGATAAGCATTTTTATAAGAATTTTTCTAAGGAATCTAGTTCAGCGTCAATTAGTAATTTTTCGTAGTGTTTAAGTCCTATAGAGGTTGATTTTAATTTAGCGTCATTCACGCATGATTTAAACAACGTTCATTATTTACATTGGCAAGTGAAAATCGTGTAAGTGTTTCACACCAGATTTTTTTTATTTTCGGAAGCGCATCTTTATCGCGTATAAGTGTAACGTGATTTATTCTCTTTGTAAAAATTTTTTTATCTTTATTCATTAGTTAATATCTAAGTTTTCTTATCATTAGGAATCTACCGATGAAAGAAATAATCCTGTGGGAAGTGCAAGTGAAATTGCCAGCATACATTATTATAATCGTCATCTCTAGTACTTAAATTCAAGGGTATTGATCGTGTACCGATTCCCTTCTTTCTTTTCATCATCATCTTTTTCTTCTTCTTCTTCTTCTTCGTACTTTCTTTGTCTGACTCAATCTTTTTTAAATCTCTTTTCTTTGTCCATCCATTTACTGTTGTTTTGTTGGTGCTTTGTTGCGTTTGTACATCACATATTCATGATTCTCTTCTCAGTCTTTTAGTCTTTCTTCTTCTTCTTCTTATTCTTCTTCTTCTTCTTATTGCCTGCTTTTTAGTTCGTTCACCCTTTATTTTATCTACGTCTATTTTATTTTCTTACCCTTATTTCTGTTGTGTTAGGCTAAAAATTGTGATCGTTATTAACAATTGGTTACCGTCTTTTCAGTAGATCTATACTAAATGGTTCATTAATCACCAGTACACTTATGGATGTAAGTATGTATGATGTGACACTCTATGAATGTAATGAAATAATTTTAAAAACTGTTTCATTTGATCTATAACTTCCATAATCAGACTAGAAAAACATAAACAACACTTGTCGATTTTTATGTTTATTTTTTCATAGAATATATGTTTGTTGTTTAGGTCATCAGCCGAAAAGCAGGTTTGAATCTCTAGTGGCTGGTTTTACTAAGTAAAACGAGGTTTATCAATGCCTTCCTCACTGAGTGGAAAATTATGCTTATCAGCATACCAGGCCCTCTGAAAAGCATCTAATTTCCACCCTGCAATTGACACCTTCACCTTCATTCACCACAGGGTCTGGCTGTATAATAAAATTCATTACTCTTAGAGGAGATTTTTTTTTTTTTTTTAACGTCCGACTGTTCGGCAATTACTGCTAATGCAGACGGTGAATGATGAAATGATTTTTTTGTAACGTATGAAAAAATGCTGTCCCTGAATGGGATTCGAACCCAAGACCGCATGATGAGAGGCGAGCACGTTACCAACTTCGCCAATGCAGCCGGCAACTGCTTAGAGGAGATAACTATGACTAGTGTCATTTACACCTCTACCTGTTCTGTTCTTAAACCTGTTCTACATATTCTGTTCTTAGACCATGTGATAAAAAACTGAACTATTTTTTTTAACCCTGGAACTAGTAGATCGAGTAAAAATAATTTAACACTCCACCTGCCTGTTATGGGCAAAGAAACAGATTTGTATGTAAGTTATTACTTTCTCCCGCCCTTTATGAATATTGGGGAAGGAAAGTATTGTTTTCATGTCAATTTTTCGAAATCGAGTTTTCATCTGAAATAAACGTTTTCAAGGCCTCTGAACAAAAAAAAAACATTTTTTAGCGATTGGTCAGTGTGTTGTGAACAAAATATCTCACGAACGAAAGATACTACAAAGCTGAAACTTGTAACTTAAGTTAGATATCACTACCGGACCTGACACAAATATTTTTATCAAAATCGTTCAACTGGAAGTAGTAGGTAGTTATTCGTGCAACTTTTAATTTTTTTGCGACTTTCTCAAAAATGGCTCCTACAATTTAAAAAAAAATCCCCTCATGTACTACATTTTTTATGCTGTAGAAGATGTGTCAAGGGCCATGTCGAATGAAATTCTTGGGAGATCTGTCCTCTCATTAGAAAATCTGTTTCTTTAAGATTGCGGCCTTAATTTATGCATTTTAGGGAAACAATGTGTAATAAAAATTGTAGAACATTAAAAATGCAACTTTTATTTAAATTTGTTTTATTTACTTTGATCGGAAGTAAAGGTTTTTTTTTAAAATATGCATTTTATTCTGATCAGGAGTTGTTGATTTATCTTACAAATAATGCTCTTTAAATGTAATCTGCGTAGAATTTAGACTTACGAAACATTGTATAGTATAAGTGAAAACTTTTAATTCCAAATTACAATTCAGTAAAATTTAAGTTTTAATTTAACGTAATTTAATTCCGTCCGTCACACCCTGATGTCAGAAACTACGAGAGATAACAACAAAACGGTTTCCGAAATTGTAATTTACACAAAAAGTTAGTGGGCCTAAAATTGGGTTTGAAGTTCCGGTTTCTACCGGAAGTGGCCCAAAGCCGGAAGTAAAGTAATCAAAGTCAAAATTTGGAAACAAAAATAATGTCATTCGATTCCTCTTCTAGAGTAGATACAGAAAACACTAATGGTTTTTGTCATAAGTCAAAGGAAAGCCTTTTTTAAAAATTGTCACCAGCCATGAGACAAGTCTTCTCATGAAAGGGTGTTTTTGAGTGAATATATTAGATTGTAAAACTAAAATTGTTTTTTTAAAATAGTGTATTAATGTAGGCTATATAATATACTTTAATTGATTACTATGCTTGACGATGTCTATTGCTTTATAGTCGCTGATAAATAAAGATTTATTTATTTATTTATTTAGAGTAAGCAGGTAGATTAGTACTCTACTGTCTACTATCTTTGTGGAAACATTTGGGATAGCCAACGGTAGAGTACTAAAGATGAAAATTGGTATAGGAGAGTAAGTGTGGTGGCAACATTAAAATTCATTCGCCCACTAAAGAGAACTCTCTTCGCAATGCCTGCTCTACTCTACCAATTACTTTCCTTGTTTTATACCAGTGTAAACAGGATAGCATAGTTGCTTGGATTGATTAATTATGATAGATTGGTTAATAATTATCATATTTATAACATTTTCTTTAAAAATTGCGATGGCGTAATCAACCCCTATGACATTAGTTATCCGGACATTATTTCAATAAGATCGATAGTTAGTTATTTTTGTAAACCTTAGGTTAGATTTTCGTTTAAAAAGAAGTTAAGATGTTTACTGTTCGTCCATTTGATTTGGTATTGGAGTATATCGTGCATTGCCACAATCATTCGTTCTAAAGATGAAGAATGTTTCTTTCTAACTAAACACGCAACTGTCATTCTACCTTTTCAACGAAGATATCTTTATCAAGAAGGCATGGTCCATTGAATCCCTTTATCAAAATACTTTACTTTTTATTTTCTTCCCCTTTTCCCTCTTTCATCACGGATTTCATTATTCCTTGGAACCAAAAAATTTGTTTTCGAAGTGTGTATGTGTGTTATCGTTATTTGTTTTGCTCCCTCGATTGAGTCGAAATTTAAAAACTTTCCTTTACCAGGGTCCATTGAATCCCTTTATCCAATTAATTTACTTTTTAAATTCTTCCTTTCTTCCCCTACACAAAAATTTTGTGGGCCTAAATTGGGTTTGATTTCCGGTTTCTACCGAAGTGGCCTAAAACTGTAAGTCAAGAAATCAAAGTCGGAATTTTGAAACAAAAATAGTGTCATTCGATTTCTCTTAATGAGTAGATACAGAAATCATTGGGTTTGATGTTGCGGTTTCAGCCGGAAGTGGTCCAAAACCGGAAGTTAAGAAATAATAGTCGGAATTTGACAAAAATAGTGTCATTCGATTTCCCGTAAAGAGTAGATACAGAAATCACTCATGATTTTTGCCATAGCTGTTAGCCTATGGCAAAGGTAAGCTTTTTTAGAAATTTCCACCAGTCATGAGAGGGGTCCGTCTCATGAAGGACTTTTCTTGTTCAGTCGCCGTAGTACCTCCTCATTCCTTAAGCTGCGGTTACGAATTAAGCTTGTTGGGGAGAGAGTAGCGTGTGCGCGTTTACTAGAGGTTTTTAAGTACATCAACAGTAACGACGATGGTTATGAATCACACTTTATCACACGCGCGTGTACGAAAGTGTTTGTGCGAGTTGCGACTGAAAGAAAACTATTGGATCCACCCGCGCGTGTACAGGTGGATAGTTCGCTTCTGAAATTATAGTTCTCCTGTTGTATAGTTAAGTTAGGCCTATTTACAACGATGTGTCAATTGCCAGCCGGAATTTCAGCACTTAACAATTCATGGCTGCTGAGAATTTACCAGTTGCAGATGTCGTAAAATATCTAAGGAACAGTCAATAAGGTACTTAGGACAGTCGATTCTTTGCTTCGATTAGAGGAACACATTAATCCATTATATAAGCGTCTGAGGAAAACTGTATATTTATTTAAGAAACTTAGAAGTGTCCTTCTATACTCAGATGTTATGTAATTCCTGTACTCATTTATGGTCATGAGGGATGGATATTGACTAAGTCCTTGGAAAGGAAATTGGAGGCGTATTAGATGTGGACTTACCGGCGGATGCTCCGCATCTCATGGAAGGATAAAATTAAAAATGGGGAAGTTCTAAGCCGTTTGAACAAAAATACAGAACTTCTTTTCAATATCAAAAGATGGAAACTCCAATATTTTGGCCATATAGTACGGAATAAAAAATACCACCTACTGCAGTGCATCATGGAAGGCAAAATTGAAGGTAAACGAAGACCGGGGAGAAGGAGAATTTCTTGGATGGGGAACCTGCGGGGGTGGTTTGGGACCACCTCAGTTCAACTCTTCAGAGCGGCTGGTTCCAGGGTTAGAATCATGATGATGATCGCCAATCTCCGACGCGGAGCAGGCATATAGAAGAAGAAGAAGTGTCCTTGAAATTCAAACTCTGAAAATTGTTCATTTTCTACGGTTCAGTGACTTACGGGATTGTGGGTTAGGGTGGTACTTCGTATTGTTATTTGAGTCCCCTGTTAGTTGTACAGAAACTAATTTTAAAAATTATGAGTAGGAAACATCCTCCTTCCCATCAGAACAACTTTTTACGGAATTTCAAGTAATGAGTGTCAGGCAACTGTTTGTAAGAGAGTTCTTGAGAAAACTGTATAATAGTAAATCAAACATCCAAAATAGATCTCATAAATATGACACTTAAGCGAGAAGTGCGTTGTATGAGCGACACTTCTCTCACTTGGCCCCCACATTTTATAACCTGCTACCTAATCAAAACAGAATGATATTGAATTTAAGAATTAAATGCAGAAATGGATACAGGTCATTTGTTTTAGCTAGAAGCTTTCCCTCCAACGCTGTGTGCCGCTGAGCTGTTCTGTTTAGTGGTGGGGGAAGCACATCGTAGTTTGAACAGTAGTATACGGTTAGAAAGAGAGGGAATGATGATTAAGTGAGAAGGAGACAACACTTGCCCCGTTGAAACTACCCCTACTCTACCTACTCGCCCTCCCCTTACAAGCTTCTTCCTAAAACAAACGTACTATAATTTATTTCGGAAGGGACAACACGGTAGTGATACTAACGGGTGATTCAAAAAGAGCGCCGGTTTTTAAACGGCTGGTAAATTTTTGTTTATCGGTTGGCAACATTGTTAGACCTCATTTCTATTTCGGAGAACATTCCGATTGACGATTCAGTTGTAGTTTCTCTTGTTCGCAGTGTAGTACTCTCGCAGTCTGTGTCTAACGATGGAGAAGTTTACTATTGCACAACGAGTGTTAATCGTCAAAACATTTTACCAGAGTGGAGAGAGTTATGCGGCTACTGTCAGGCGACTTCGCGGTACTCTAGGACGTAATGAAGCACCGAATGAATCAACAGTTCGCAAGCTCATGAAAAAGTTTTTTGAGACGGGTTCAACAGTCGACCTTAAAAGTTCTGGACGTCGTCGTTCTGGCCGAACTGAACAGAACGTTGCGTTGGTTCGTGACAGTGTGGCTGTTACCGATACCGTACGATGATTAGGGAGTTTTTGTGGCGTCATTTGGATGGAATGGACATTGACGAGTTGTGGTTTCAGCAGGATGGTGCCACCTGTCACGCTGCACGAGAAACAATGTTGTTGCTCCATGAACGGTTCCAGGATCGCATCATTTCTCGTAATTCCGACCATCAATGGCTACCAAGGTCGTGTGACTTGACGCCTTGTGACTTTCCTCTTTGGGCTCATCTGAAGTCATTGGTGTATGCCAATAAACCCCGAAACATCAATGACTTGAAGGAGGAAATTCGACGGGTTATCGGGCAAATGGAAGTCGAAACTTGTCGTGCAGTAATATCCAATTTCATGGACAGAGTTGATGCGTGCCAGCGCAGTAGAGGAGGACACATGCATGACATCATTTTTCATACATAAAATCGGAAGGAAAGATGAACTTGTTGATGTATTTATTTTCAGTTTTTCAATAAAATAAATCTCTTAATTTGATATATCAAAACCGGCGCTCTTTTTGAATCACCCTATAAAACACAAAGTTAACGGTGAGTTCATTTATCATATTTTTTGTGGTAAATAGTTTAAAAAATTAGTGAATTATTCTTTTTTTTACATATCTTGGAACTTGGTTTTTTCAACTATAGTTGGATGTGTGAATTTCCACCTCCTCGAATATTGATTGAATATGATAATAAGAATGGATGTGTGTACAAATTTATTTAAAATTTTAAGATTAAAACTGTGTTGTTTTTTGGAAATAAAGTATTATTATTATTATTAATTAGTAAAGTGCACAAAGGTTAACCGCATATTTTGGGATACATCTTGTAAAGGAGTACAGCAGAAGAGATGTAATAAATAAATTAGGTATGGGATGATTTTATCTTTAATTCCATTTAAAATATAATCGAAAATATCAACCCTCATTCTGTAATAATCATAAAAATTATGTTCATCGGACCGAAATTCCTTCTACAAATTACAAAATTTCCATAAATTATACGATTTTCCTGTATGTTTTGTACTTTAAATAACTATTTTCCAATAAAAATAATTTGTAAGTCATTGTTTTTAAAATAAATTTATAGTCTCACTTCTTTTTAGATTTATTTTTTATCGGGAACTGTGCTTTATTGACAACCACCCAATTTGATCTCTGCTTTTTGGTGTATTTTTTGACGTGATTCGGCATGAATTTTAGAACAGGTACCCCCAGTGGAGTTTGTTCAGGACAGACTGTCAGCTAGTCATCATACACAGTCGCTTGCCCAACTAGTGTTACTTAACAAATAATAGCGACGTTCTACCAGCTGACTGACTGGGCTACCCCGAAGGCCTTTTTAAGATCTCACTTTTGAGCATGGGCACTTCTGCCCATAACAGACAGGTGGAGTGTCAAATTATTTACACTCAATCTGTTTGTTGCAGGGCTAAAATAAATAGTTCTGTTTCTGATCACATGGTCAGTCAATTAAATGACTGAATCATTTAAGAACAGAAGAGGTAGAGGTGTAAAAGACAATAATCAGAGTTATCTTCTCTGAAAGTAATGAATTTCATTATACAGCCAGACCCTGTGGTGAATGAAGTGAAGGTGTCATTTGCAGAGTGGAAAAAATGTGCTTTTCAGAGGGCCCGGCATGCTGATAAGCGTACTTTTGCACTCAGTCAGGAAGGCAATGGTAAACCACCTCACTCCTTGTTTTACTTAGTAAAACCTCTACAGGTTCAAACCAGCCTTTTGGCTGATGACCTAAACAACAACAACTTTTGAACACAAGTAAACACGCTCGCAATATTTCGTAACCACATCACACGCGCGACTGTTGCCAGCTAGACCTCTCTCGTACATGGGCACACGCTACTCTCCCTTAAACGCTTCATTCGTAACTGCCGGTTTTCCACGTTCAGTCCACGATATCCGCAGAACTCTCCTATTATCACGTTTATTTAGAACACACCTCCGAAGCTTACAAACCTAAGATTTCGCGCAGGCATATTTTATATGTTATAAAGCTGGGGGGCGTAGAAAATTTTTAAGGGAGGCGTCATCGTATTAGAATAGAAAAAAAGCTATGATTAACCCAGGTTAGTTCCTGCCTTTATATTTCAAACACCATTATTTTATTGTACAACACTCAAGGTTAGAATTTGATGATTTCGTAAAAAATTATATATTAAGTTTTTTGGTTCTGTGATTTGACTGAATGTTGAAAAATGTATTGAAGGTAGTATTAAACATTTTGTAAAAAGTTATAAAATATTTAATTGTATTACCTGCAAGTCTAACCTTTATCCCATCCCTAAACTCGCTATAGTTACAAATTGAAATTCTACTAAGTACTTGTGTTCACCATATAAGGGGGTAGTAGTACAGGGGAGGAGTGACGAAAAGTCAGTCTACTAAGGGAGGCACAGAGCCTGAAAGGTTGAGAACCCCTGTTATAAAGGATAAACCATAAAATAATATAACATTTTGAATAATTTCATTACAAAAAAGCACACGTTCTCAACAATGGTAAACGTAATCCTAGCAAACGGTTACGGTATTGAAAAGCAAATATGAATTCCTTTGGTGGTGTTTCTTAACCGAACTTTATGACCGTATCCAATTGCAACAGTTTTTGTTTTTCGTTGTTAAAGTGTTTGGTTTATATGTACACCACTTTAATTATACAGTCGTAGGGGACCTTATGAGCAACCCGTTCAAATGAATACTCTTTCGTTTATAACTATAAAATTTTCATTTGAACCGTTCAACTTGTCTGTATAACTTTACAATCATAAACTATAATTAGTATTTATTTATCGATCTTCATGTTGTCGGCCCCCGTCCCCCCGCTCCCTTCCTATTCATTCATACATCATACATTTACCCCTTTTCATACCAGGGATAGTTTTACTGGTGTGTACCAAAAAACCCACCACTTTTTACTTTTTATTGCCCTGTATGAATGTATAGGGAAGAAAAGTACCTATTGTTTTCATTTCGATTTTTAGAATCTTAGTTTTCACCGGAAATACACGTTGCAGGCCCCCTGAACCCCTTCCCCCCCCCAAAAAAAACGCTAAAAATGTAGTCCATTATGTTTTCTATAATATAGGACTATTTAAATGATATGGAATTATCCTGTTAAAAAAAAACAAAACAATAAATACTAACCCTGAAATAATATTACTAATTACCACAAAATATTACTGTTTATTACCGATAGATAAAAAATATTAATTTAAATTGTTTCGCCACCGGAATTTAGTAGCGCAGTCGTAGGACCGGCCGGGCATCCGGCGGCGTAGTTAAAAAATGAAACATCGAAGGGGGGAGGTCGTTTTTACCGCTGCCTAAATGATTAGGAGCAGCCGCCGACGCAGCGAACATCTTTCACCGCTGCCTCCGAAGAGGAGCAGTCACCGGTGAAGTGAAGCGGGCTCGTCTGTACCGCTGCCTAATCAAATAGGAGCGAGTCGCCGACGCAGCGAGCACCTTTTACCGCTGCCTCCGAAGGGGAGCAGTCGCCGGTGAAGCGAGAGGTAGGGAATGGAGGTGCAGATGACGGAAAGAACTAACTCAATGTTGAGCTGTCAAATCCCCGTATCGATCCTCGATCACACAGAACTCGATACTGTCACCTTCTCGACTATCGCATCGCCAGTGCGTAGATACTATATGTTGCCACTTGGTAGCACTGTGAAAGGTGTGACCGCTGTGCTATCTATTGGCAGCAGCAACCCCATCACAGTGCCAACAGTGGGCAAAATATGAACTACGGACCGGCGTAAAAGTAGTACAGTATCAATTGATTTAAAAAAAATATGATCCAAAATTCCCCAGTAATCAGACAGTGGTGGAAGCTGCAAAATTTTGATACTATTTCGAACGGCCCGACGGTGTCCATTTACGATCCCGTGTTGACTGATTACTAAAAAAGCGCTAACTCTTTTATACCTGCGGTTTCATACCTTCCCAAACATTCAAGACCTATCGCCGCTATTCTGATATTATCCTCGCACAAAAAATCAAAATTAGAGCAAACTTTTGTTCTACAGATTTCTTAGAATTAGTTAAATGTTTTAATTATTGATTAGATTTCTTAGAATTACTATCCAAAATATCTCATTCATCGCAATTTACATCCTTGTTCGCTACACTCCACTCCATACAATACAAAATTCGGGTCTTTTCTCTTATTCCTCCGCCATCATGTTTTATTTACACTTTGTAGATGTTTCGTATGTAATCTTATAGTATTTTTAATGATAAAAAGTGTGAAAATGTTTAAAAAATCCTACATTAATATTTTACAAATTAATTATGTTATTAAATCTACCCAATTATAATACGATTACAATAATTGTACATGCCTATTATATAATATTAGTATATTATAGTCTACTAATTGTATTGTATTAGTAGTCTATTAGTTGTTGTTGTTTAGGTCAACAGCCGAAAGGCTGGTTTGAACCTCTAGAGGTTTTACTAAGTAAAACGAGGAGTGAGGTGGTTTACCATTGCCTTCCTCACTGAGTGGAAAAGTACGCTTATCAGCATGCCGGGCCCTCTGATAAGCACATATTTTGCACTCTGTAAATGACACCTTCACTTCATTCACCACAGGGTCTGGCTGTACAATGAAATTCATTACTTACAGAGAAGATAACTCTGATTATTGTCTTTTACACCTCTACCTCTTCTGTTCTTAAATGATCCAGTCATTTAATTGACTGACCATGTGATAAGAAACAGAACTATTTATTTTAGCCCTGCAATGAACAGATTGAGTGTAAATAATTTGACACTCCACCTGTTTGTTATGGGCAGAGTCTATTAGTATACTACTAAATTTAGAATTTAAAATTAAAATTTAATTTTAAAATTAAAAAGTTGGTTTTACTTTTAATTTAAATTACATTAATTTTGAGTTTAATTTCAATTAATTAGGTAATTATTTTAGTTAATAAATTTAAATTTATATATAGCTTTTTAAAAATTAATTTAATTTAAAATTTTAATTGAGTAGTATACTAATATTGTATAATAGGCGTATACAAAATTTTAGCATTTGCTTCTACAGAGCTTATTTTGGCGTCAGTAGTAATTTCTCGCATTTTTAAGTCGAACAGAGGTTGATTTTCATTTTTCGTCATTTACTAATGATTAAAATTAAATTATGGCAGCTTACGTAGCGTAGTGGTTGACGCATTGGCCTCCCAAACGGAGGTCCTGGGTTCGATTCCCGGCCAGGATCTTGAAATTTTCACGTGTTTAATCCCACAGTTAATGTTACATAATCCAACGTAGCTACTAATGACCAAGCAGTTGATGCGACTTTAAATAAATAATTTAAAAAAATATATATATAAGGCGTTTCCAAACTTTATTGACTTCCAGTTAAAGGTAAAATTATAAAATCCCGGAAAGAAAAACTGATTATATTAAGCAACTTAATATAAAACAAACGTTCTGCAAAAAAAAAAAAATTATTCAGTCTTCCAAAATTGCATGTTTTTTTTTCGAAGTAACCCCCTCTTATCTAATACACTTTTGCTGCCGTTACTCCCGCTTTTTAAACGCGGACGCCTGACCATATTTTTCCAGCTCCTTGCAGCGCGCCTCCGCAGATTTGATGACCTCGTGAGTCTTAAATTTCCGACCCATGAGCGGAAACTTAAGTTCGGGGAACAGCCAGGAGTCGCAAGGGGCCAAATCTGAACTGTACACTGGGTGGTATACAACTGCGATGAAAGAATACAATAAAGAAATGTTTTCTTATTTTTTTTTTTTTTTAATAAATAAAACGCTTTCGGGGTGGGTCTCGGTCCCGTTCGCCCCCCTTCGGTGCGCAACTGATTCATTACCTAACGCCTGTTTTTTTTTTTTTATTAGCTTTTATTTGTTATCGGGAACTGTCCATTCTTGACAACTACCCGATTTGATCGCTGCTTTTTGCTCTTAATTTTTTTTTTCATGTCATGGATTAGACATGAGTTTGAACAGGGACCCCCAGTAGAGTTTGTTCATGGATGGCTGTCAACTGGTCACCATACAAAGTCACTTGCCCAACCGGTGTTACTTAACAAATAATAGCGACTTTCTACCAGCTGACTGACTGGGCTGGCCCGAAGGTCAGAACACCTGTTTTAATATCAAACTCTGTGGGCTTATTGCCGTATAAATAAATAAACAAACAAATTTAGTACCTAACAAAACCCACCGGGTTGGTCTACAGGTAAAGTCGTGGCCAAAATCAGCTGTTTAACAGCTGATTTTCGGAGACGAAGGTTCCTGGTTCAAATTCTAGTAAAGGTGGTTACTTTTATACGGATTTGAGTGCTAGACAGTGGTTACCGGTGTACTTTGGTGGTTGGGGTTCAATTAACCATATTCTCTCAGGAATGGTTGACCTGAGTCTGTACAAGACTACACCTCATTTATACGTCATGCACATCATCCTCATCTCATTTGGGTCATGGGGTTGCTTATTGTTCTGAATTAAACAGATTGCAACGTACACATATTAGGAATTAAAAAAAAAGTACCTAACAAACAAATTTGGTAGCGTGCTCGTCTCTCATCATGCGGTCGTGGGTTCGAATCCCACTCAGGCACGGCATTATTTTTATACGTTACAAAAAATAATTTCATCCTCCATTGTACACAGTTACACCCCAACGTCGTCGCTAAAGACCGTTGCAGTTGATGCGACGTTAAATAAATTTAAAAAAAATTAGCCGTTTCCAAACTTTATTGACATCTAGTTAACCCTTTATAGGGCAGTAAGTAGTACGGGGAAAATATGTAGGTATGTTATGAAATGTTAAATTTTGCTGTACAGGGACTTGAATAATGTATTTCTAGTGCCAGAACAGTGAGATATTTCTTTTTTTTAATGTTAAACTTTGGTAACTTACTTACCAAGGAACATTTATTGAAATGGAAAACACATAATGTTTAGTGGTGAGAATGCTTATGAAAACAACTTGTAGTACAATTTAATAAAAAAAATGTGTAGAATAACTTATCTTAATTTTATATCAACATGAGCGCTTGCTTTCCCGTAAAAACTAGAATTTTCTAACCACTGTAGAAAAGTACCAACAAAACAACCCTGTAGTGTACGCTGGTATGAATCCTTTTCACATTCGAGCAACTCATGAAGAAAATGATCGCTGAGCACTAATTTCAAAATGTGGATAACCTACTAACCAGAAAACATCTGTGTTGTTGTTTAGGTCATCAGCCAAAAAGCTGGTTTGAACCTGTAGAGGTTTTACTAAGTAAAGCGAGAAGTGAGGTGGTTTACCATTGCCTTCCTCACAATAATTATTATACACACAATAATAATACTCACAAACTGAGTGGAAAAGTATGCTTATCAGCATGCAGGGCCCTCTGAAAAGGACATATTTTCCACTCTGCAAATGACACCTTCACTTCATTCACCACAGGGTCTGGCTGTATAATGAAATTCATTACTTTCAGAGGAGATAACTCTGATTAGTGTCTTTTACACCTCTACCTCTTCTGTTCTTAAATGGTCCAGTCATTTAATTGGCTGACCATGTGATAAGAAACAGAACTATATATTTTAGCCCTGCAACGAACAGATTGAGTATAAATAATTTGACACTCCACCTGTCTGTGTTGGGCAGAGAAAACATCTATAAAACCATAAAATGCCAAAAAGGTTCAACTGCATAGCTTATTCTTAAATAAAATCGACCTTACTGCCGGTGGTAAGTATACTTACCAAAGACCTATAAAGCGTTAAAGGTAAAGTTATAAAATCCCGGAAAGAAAAACTGATTGTATTAAGCTACGTAATATAAAACATACAGTAAAATATTACAAGAGATTCAACTATGAGGAAGGTAGGTAAATCAAATCAATAATAAAGAACTAATTATGGTAATTAGGAGAACAAATTCACGAATAGAAAGTGAACTAGAATTATTCAATTGTAAACAAGTAAATTAGATGGACAAAAAGTAAATAAAATCGATGTAAACAGTAGAAATGAGTGAAAGAAATATCGGCTGTCAATCAATCAAAATCTCTAATAAGAAAACAGTCGATACGAGACCAAAACATAAAAGATATTTTCTTATAGATCATTCTTTCTTTATCTATCACTCCCTCTCTCTCACATTGCTTGTTCCTTTGTTAAAGTTTTATTGCTCTCTCTTTGATCTTTGACATATTTCAACAAATTATTGTTTTATTTTCTATAAAATACAGGAAATTTTGCAAATGATATTACAGTTTTATAAAAAAAATAAAAACAAATTTAAATGAAATTAATATACGGAGACGCACATGTTTTTTGTTGATTTGGTGAAAGCATGTGACAATGTGTCGGTAAAAATAGTTTGTGAAATATTATGTGATAGTTCTATACATACCCTTAAGTACATGAGAAAGATCAGGATTATTTTTATGTTAACCAAAAGATAAGAGTCAAAGTGGGATCTCAGTTTGTCGTATAGGTTCAGGCCAAAATAAAGTCGTACGTCAGGATTACTATTCAAAATATAACTAAAAAATGTGGTGTGAAACATTCACTTGACTTTCACTTAACCTATAATCATGAAAAAACAATGTAAAAAGAAAAACATAACCTAATTTTAATCATGAGTGAATGAAGCTAAATGAAAATCAACCTCATTGTTTTACTTAAAAATACTGGAAATCACTAATTGACGCTAAATTTAACTCTGTAGAAGAAAATGCTTGAATTAAAAATAGTTTTTTTTAATGTTCTACAACTTCGATTCTGCCCATAACAGACAGGTGGAGTGTCAATTTATTTACACTCAATTTGTTCGTTGCAGGGCTAAAATAAATAGTTCTGTTTCTTATCAAATGGCCAGCCGATTAAATGACTGAATCATTTAAGAACAGAAGAGGTAGAGGTGTAAAAGACACTAGTCAGAGTTATCTCCTCTGAAAGTAATGAATTTTACTGTACAGTCAGACCCTGTGGTGAATGAAGTGAAGGTGTCATTTGCAGAGTGGAAAATATGTGCTTTTCAGAGGGCCCGGCATGCTGATAAGCGTACTTTTCCACTCAGTGAGGAAGGCAATGGTAAACCACCTCACTCTTCATTTTACTTAGTAAAACCTCTACAGGTTCAAACCAGCCTTTCGGCTGATGACCTATACAACAACAATAACAACAACAACAACAACAACTTCGATTGTTAAACTTTTGCTCTAGAATGCATAATAAGGAGGAAATCTTAAAACAAGAAACTACCACAAGACCTTAGGCCCCCAAAAATTTCAGCAGATATGGCGCTTATCGTATCTTGTAGAGCATAAAAAATTTTGTAAATAAGGCTCTTTAAAAAAATCATATGAGCTGATTTTGAGAAAATCGCAGAAATTGAAAAATCACACGAATTAATTACTACTTCCGGTTGACTAACTTTGATGTAAATGTTCGTGTCGGGTTCTTTGTGGTATGTAACTTAATTTAAAGTTTTAACTTCATTCAATATAATGCATTCTAAAGCAAAAGAGTGTAATAATCAAAGTGGTAGAACATTTAAGTGCCCATGACAGGCAGGTAGAGTGTTAAATTATTTGCACTCGATCTGCTAGTTCCAGGGCTACAAAAATAATTCTATTTCTTATCACATGATCAACCAATTATGTGACTAAAGCATTTAAGAATAGACGAGCTAGAGGTGTAAAAATACACTAGTAAGAATTATCTCCTCTCAGAGTAATGAATTTCATTATACAGCCGGACACTACGGTGAATGAAGTGAAGGTGTCATTTGCAGGGTGGAAATTAGATGCTTTTCAGATGGCCTGATATGCTATTAAACTTACTTTCCCACTCAGTGAGGAAGGCAAGAGTAAACCACCTCACTCTTCGTTTTACTTAGTAAAACCTCTAAAGGTTCAAACCAGCCTTTCGGCTGATGACCTAAACAATAGAACATTTGAAAATCTACAACTTTCATTTCAAACCGTTTTTTGTACAACCCTTAGTTTAGGGGGAATTAGTTATTTTCTGTTGTTTATATTTCATCAATATATGTAAAAATGGGATTTTTTTAAGATTGCGGCCTTATTATGAATTTTACGACATAAAAATGTGTTGTATAATCAAAGTCATAGGTAATTAAAAAAACCTACAACTTTCATTTAAGCATTTTTTTCTACAAAGCCTAGTTTAGAGACAATTTCTGATTTTCCGTATTTTTTCATTAATTCGTAAAAAATGGGATTTTTTTAAAAATTGCGGCCTTAGTACTTCTATGTATTTTACAACTAAAATGTTATAAAATTTATAAGATATTAAAAATCAAAAATTTTTATTCTAAGCATTTTTCTCTACAGAGCTTAGTGTAAAGGCAATTACAGATTTTCCGGGTTTTTAATTTCTACAGAGGTTGATTTTCATTTTGCGTCATTTACTCATGATTCAAATTGTATTGTTGTTTAGGTTATGAGCCGAAAGACTGGTTTAAATCTCTAGAGGTTTTACTAAGTAAAACGAGGATTCAGGTGGTTTACTTTGCCTTTCTCACTGAGTGGAAAAATATGCTTATCAGCATGCCGGGTGCTTGAAAAGCATCTACATTCCACCCTCCAAATACTACAGAGTGATTTTTTAGTCCTGTTACCCAATTGTTAATGTCTGGTAATATTTTTCTAAAAAAATAAATTTTGTTTTGTGACACTAAGTTGGTAGCCCTACTCGAACAGCATGAATATGGCAGTGTGAGTTGATTCTCCTTGAGCTGTGTAAAATTTTGTGCCATTTCCGGTCGTGCTACGAACAGAATGTCTTTTATCCTAAAACAATCTCTTGTTTAAATGTGGAGGCTGAAGCTCTAGAACTAATCGTATGTGATACGGATACAATTTCAATTTTTTAGCAGCTTTCTGAGCACTCGAACATGACAAATCAACATGCGAGGAAAGTTTTTGTAAACTTTTCCATGGAGAATTGAGCAATCTTGTTTTCACATGCTCTTAACGTCATCTGTCAAGAGAGTTGGTCGACCACTACGTTTTCTGCTGCTGCACAATACCTGCCTGTAAAAATCAGTTAGTTAGCCTAGAAATTGACTAGAATAGAGTGGAGGAACACCAAAAAATTTATTTGAAATGATTCTTTTACACTCGCATACGATTTTGTAGCAAAATATTGTTCAAGAATGAAAACCCGTTGTTCTAGGGTAAAAGACATTCTGTTCGTAACACAACTGGAAACAGCACAAAATTTTACGCAACTCAAGGAGAATCAACTCAAACTGTCGTATCTATACCGGTTGAGTAGGGCTACCAACTTTGTGTCACAAAACAAAATATCCCTTTCTTAGAAAAAAATTACCAGACATTAACAATGGGTAACAGGACTAAAAAAATCACCCTGTACCTTCACTTCATTCACAGCATGGTCTGACTGTATAATGAAATTTATTACTCTCAGATGAGATAACTCTGATTAGTGTATTTTACACCTCTTCCTATTCTGTTCTTTAATGCTTCAGTGTGCTTAAATCGGCTGATCCAATTATTATATGATAAGATTATATTTTTTGTAGCCCTAGATCCAGTTCGAGTGTGATTAAAATTAAGTTATGTTTTTCATTTTACATTGTTTACTAATGATTAGACATAGGTTATAAATATGGGGGTTTATTAACAATGGCAAGAGAAAGTTTTGTGATTATTTCACATCCGATTTTTTTCTTCTTCTGAATAAGTTCGTTCACTCTTAGATTCCGTATTACGTATTTTTAAAATGATTTCAACTCAGACAAATTAAAATTTTGAAAAAATTGTGTAAATTTTAATGAAGCTACAAATACATTAGTTAAGTATTATTTTGATAAAATCTTCGCAAAATTAAACGCAACCGAACTTTTAATGCAATAATACATTACTAATAAATGTTTGGTTTTTTTACTTTGGGTGTAATTGAAATATTTATTTATTTTTTAAAAGTTGAAATAAAATTTATATTATTAGGTCATTGGCAGAAATAAAAAAATGTATTTGTGTATAATATAATATAGATGATTATTTAAAGGTTGTATTTTTTAATTTGTTTATTTATAATATACTAGGGTTATGCAAGATACCGATCTTCATAGACACTGGGTGGTAAAAAAAATTTACTTCTCTAATGGAACTAAAAATTTCAAATGTTGAAAAGTATTCCAATAAAAGGGAAAATCTGGCGAGAAAGACTCACAACTTTTTCTTGCTATAAATAATCAAACATGCAAACTTATATTTAATCATGAGAGAATTATGCAATATGCAAAAATCAACCTCGCAGAAGTTAAAAACACCAGAAATCACTAATTAGCGTTAAACTAATTTTTCTAGAAGAAAAGATTGAAAAAGGTGTGGATTTTTATATTTCCTATAACTTTAATTATTATTATACATTTGTTGTAAAGTGCATACTAAGGCTGCAATATGAAAACTCCCATGTTTTACCAATTTTGATGAAAAAATACAGAAAATCACTAATTGACGAAACTAAGTGTTGCACAAAATACGCTTGAATTAAAAGTTAAGATTGTAAGAGTTCTGCAATTTTTATTATATACAATTTTACCCTAAAATGCTTAGTAAGGCCACAATCTTAAAAAAATCCCTTTTTTTCTAAGAAAGCACAGGCCTCCCAAAATTTCAGCAGACATTGTGCTTAACCTGTCTTTGCAGAGGATAAAAAATGTACCAAATGAGGTGATTTAAAGAGAAATCGTAGGAACCGTTTTTGAGAAAATCTTACAAAAAGTTAAAAGCCACACGAATAAACTACTACTTCCGGTTGACCGATTTTGAAGACATGTGAGCAAATGCTGAGAATGTGGGCTGTAAAAATTCCATTCAGAAACTTCTTAAGTCACTCACCTGGTCTAAAATTGGTCATATACGAGGAGAAACCCCGTGCAGCCGAAATTTAATTTTATTAAGTATTTAATCCATGATATTTTCCTTAGTTTTTCGTTTTTCACTGGAGTAAATTATCCTTAATTTTAGGACTACACAGTCTATCTGATTCAAAATACCTCTTTTAAGTTGACTAAGGAAAGTTTAACGTTTAAATATCATCCTAGTCCGTCTTGTTTCAAAATGGGAGAGAAAGAAACGAACTAAAATCCTTCTGAAGATCACTTTTTCAGAATTAAAATACTTGACAGTTTTTTAAGTCACCCTGTATTACAAATACATAACAAAAATATTCAAGGATCAACAAGTACAGTAAAATTAAAGTGAAGTATTCAGTACCTATTTAAAAAGATGACAGTCCTTGAAATTAAGTTACATACTTAAATCTATTTTAAGCAAATAAACTTAACGATTAAGTAACTTTAACTTAATAAATAAATACTTAATTGGTTAACTAAATTACTTCTTTTCATGTTTTACTTGTCTCATATTTTTTTCATTCAATTCGGTAGACGCTAAAATTACATGCATGATTATATTTTTTAATAAATAAATAAATAAATAAAACAACATGAAATAAATTATATATATATTTTTTTATGTCATCATTATTAGTTATTTTATAAAAAGTTGAAAAGTCTTCTTAGAATTTATATAACTTTTAGTTCTTTCTTTCGATTATTACTTAGCCTACTTCTTTTACATCTGTTGTTGTTTAGGTCATCAACCGAAAGGCTGGTTTGAACCTGTAGAGGTTTTACTAAGTGAAACGAGGAGTGAGGTGGTTTACTATTGCCTTCCTCACTGAGTGGAAAAGTACGCTTATCAGCATGCAGGGCCCTCTGAAAAGCATATATTTTCCACTCTGCAAATGACATCTTCACTTCATTCACCACAGGGTCTGGCTGTATAATGAAATTCATTACTTTCAGAGGAGATAACTCTGATTAGTGTCTTCTACACCTTTACCTCTTCTGTTCTTAAATGATTCAGTCATTTAATTGGCTGACCATGTGTTAAGAAACAGAACTATTTATTTTAGCCCTGCAACGAACAGATTGAGTGTAAAAAATTTGACGCTCCACCTGTCTGTTATGGGCAGTTTTTTACATCTACATTTGTATAAATGGGAGAATTTTACTGAATGAATTATCTTTATAGTAACCTCTAAAGAGAGTGTCTAAAGTCCGGTATTCGATAGTCCGGCACGCCTCGGGTTCAGATCTAACAAAAAATATTACTGCATATTTTCTAGTTATATAAAACTTTGATGAATGAAACAAAGCTTACAATTTTGCGAAACTTTTAAATTTATGTATAATTTTCGGGATGAATTTTTGAAGAAAAAAATAGAATCTTAAAGGCGTAATATTAAAAACATAACTTAATTTTTCTTTTTTTTAATTTCTTTATTTTTTAACCCTTTCAGTGCCGAAACAATATTTAAAAGTTTGATCTAAAGTGCCATTCAATTTGAAAAAGGGTGTACAAAAAGTGCCAGCCCTTATTTCAAAAACTTTCCGGCGTAAAGCCGGCCATTGTCGACCAAAATTTCAGCGTTACAGAAAAATAAAATTTCCTGTAAAAAATTAATTTCTATTGCGTTCATGAAAAATAGAAATCGTTCTAACACTAAAAATATTCAAAATAGTTTTTTTAGTTTATTAAAGTCGCATCAATAACTTGGTCATTAGCAACTACTGTGGGTTTTGGTACCTTTTAACGTGTTAAGATTTGCAGACCCTAGCCGGGAATCGAACCCGGGACCTTTCGCTTTGTAGGCTAGCGCGCTAGTCACTACGCCCCGGAGGCGGTTTCAAAATACATTATTCCATTAATTTTTTTTAAAAGTTATTTTTGGAAATGTTCGGTGATCCGGACGTTGTCACTTTATGCATGACTTACGGGCGTCCGGTAAACCGGATGTTGTCATGTAAAATATATCGACGTCCTATTTTTCGGACGTTGGTACTGAAAGGGTTAAAATCGCATCAACGCTTGGTCATTAGCGACTACGGTGGAGTACGTAATATTAACAGTGGGAATTGACACATGAAAATTTCCATACCCTGGCGGGGAATCGAACCCGGGATCTCCGCGTAGTAGTCCAAAGCGCTAACCCACTACGCTATGGAGGCGGTCTAACTTAATTTTAATCATGATTGAATTACGCTAAATTAAGGTTAACCTCTGTGTGACTTAAAAATATGGAAAACCATATTTTGCCGACCAAAATTTCAGCGTTACAGAAAAATAAATTTGAAGCTAATCCAAGCTCTGTAGAAATATGCTTGAAATAAAACTTGTAGCTATTTTAATTTTTCTTTAACAGATTAGTACACCTTCGCCTTAAAATGTATTGTAACATTAGGGGAGAAATGGTTAAAGTGCCAGGAAAGGTGGAATGTTAAATTATTTGCAACTGATCTGCTAGTTCTAGGGCTACAAGAAATAGTTCTGTTTCTTATCACATGGTTAGCAAATTATATGACTGATGCATTTAAGAACAGACGAGCTAACTCTAGTTTTAGAGAGTCTCTACACCTCTACAGGTGTAAAAGACACTAGTCACAGTTATCTCCTCTGAAAGTACAGTAGAATCTCAGTAGTTCGGCCTGTTCGGGACCGAGAGGGTGCCGGATTACTGGATGTATTGGAATTTTGGAACTATAAATTATAAATGTAAACAAAAAATGGATATGCATTGATGTCTATGTGATTTTAAATTAGATTAACTAATTAAAAAAGGTTTGTTGAGTACTTCTGTAGTCATTAGACTAAACATAATTATCGGCTATTGACATCGCCTAGAGCGGTGTGAGGGTGCTCGTATTCTGAGAATTACGTTTCGTTCTCAATTCAGCATGAAGTATAGAGTATGGCCCAGTTCTGGGTTTTGGATAAAAGGCCAAAAATTATTCCATTTAACAATAATTATTAAGGTCTGCTTATTCATTTCTTTAATCAAATCCTAAACATACATGTTATATTAAATCCACCGTAATTAGGTCGAGTTGATTTCCCTAATTCAATTTGAATCTTTTACCAAAATCTGTCCTGGGTGAGGTTTTATACTATTAGGGTTAATATTTTAAGGGCCGGATTACTGGAGGTGCCGGACTACCGAGATTCTACTGTAATTAAATTCATTATACAGCCAGATACTGTGGTGACCGAAGTCATGGTGTCATTTGCAGAGTGGAAAATATGTGCTTTTCGGAGTGCCGGGCATGTTGATAAGCATACTTTTCAACTCAGTGAGAAAGGCATGTGTAAACCTTCCACTCTTCATTTTACTTAGCAAAGCCCATAGAGATTCAAACCAGCCTTTCTGCTGATCTCACCTAAACAACAATTAAGTGAGACCTGGTATTGTATGAAATAAGTGTATTTTTAAGAGTTAATTGAATACATGGCAACGTACACTTATTAGGAATTAATAAAAAGAAAAATTTATTCATGATTAAAATTGAGTTATGTTTTCATAATTTACATTGGCAAGAGAAAGTCGTGCGATTGTTTCACGCATAGTTTTGAAATTATAGATTGATTCCTTGATTCTTCGGCGGAAGTATTGTATTCGTCATACTAGTGAAGTAGACAATCAATATTTATGAACATGTTGTTTAGGTCGTCAGCTGAAAGGCTGGTTTGAACCTCTGGAGGTTTTACTGAGTAAAACGAGGCGTGAGGTGGTTTACAATTGCCTTCCTCATTGAGTGGATAAGTATGCTTATCAGTATGCCAGGCCCTTTGAAAACTATCTATTCTCCATCCTGCAGATGATACCTTCACTTCATTCACCACAGGGTCTGGCTTTATAATAAAATTCATTACTATCAGAGGAGATAACTCTGGCTAGTATATCTTTTATATATCTACCTCTTCTATTCTCAAAAACTCCATTCATATAAATGGTTAACCATGTGATAAGAAATAGAACTATTTTTTTGTAGCCCTGGAACTAGCAGATCAAGTGCAAATAATTTTTTTTTTTTTTAACAGTATAGTTTTTCTTTTGCAATCAGTTAATAAATACAATAACTTTAAGCAAATATGAGAAAATCTGAGTAATGTCCTTAGAATTAAAACACAAACGACACTCAGTAGTGTGTTTGAAAAAGACCGAACTGTGAAGAAACAAAAAATATATCTATACAAAATCAAACTTGATGAACCGTGAATCAACATCCCGAAACACAAAGTGTTAAAGTTAGAGATGACAATGACCATGGTAGAGATGAAAACGACGCCAATTATGAGATGCTGATGATTAGGAATTGAAGTAGAAAAGATGAAAAAACAATTAAATGACTAACAAAATCGTGAAAAGATGAAAAAACAATTAAATGACTAACAAAATCGCAAATAATTTAACACTCCATCTGCCTGTTATGCACCTAATTTTCTCACTTTAACCATTTGTCCCCTAATGGTGCATTAATCTGTTAAAGAAAATTAAAATAACTACAAGTTTTATTTGAAGCATTTTTCTACAGTACTTAGTTTAGCGTCAATGAGTGATTTTCCATATTTCTAAGTATTGCACAGGTTGATTTTAATTTTACGGCATTCACTCATGATTAAAATTAAGTTATGTTTTTAATTTTACGTAGATTGCTCATCTGCCTGTTATGGCCAAATTTATGAACATATATATTTATAGATTATCTATTATTTATTGAAAGCTTTGTACAGTTTTTACTTTCTCTTGCCTATATGAATATAGGAAGGAAAGAATTGTTTTCATGTCGATTTTTGGAAATCGAGTTTTCACCGGGATCTACACGTTTTCAGACCCCATGAACCCACACAAACATGTTTTTAGTGATTAGTGTGTGTGTGCGTGTGTGTGTGTGCGCGCGCGCGCGCGAGCGTGCGTGTGTGCGAGAGAGAGAGAGGGAGAGAGAGAAAGAGAGAGGGAGAGAGTGTGTGTGTGTGTGTGTGTGTGTGTGTGAACAGAATATCTAAAAAACGGAACATTGTACGAACTTGAAACTTGAAACTTAAGTTACATATCACTACCATACCGGACACAAACATTTTCATCAAATCTGTGTAATTTTTCACTTTTTTGCGATTTTCTCAAAATCTGGTCCTACGATTTTTTTAAAATCGCCTGGTTTACTAAATTTTTTATGTTCTAAAAGATAGGGTAGGCGCCATTTTTGCTGAAATTCTTGGTAAGGCTGTTTTCTCGTAAATAAATTGTTTTTTTAAGATTGCGACTTTAATATGCATTTAAGCGCAAAAATATAATAATAAAAGTTGTAGAGAATTTTAAAATCCTACAACTTTTAATCCAAACATTCTTTTTTATGACGCTTACTTTAGGGGTAATTAGCGATTTTCTGTTTTTTTCTCGCGAAAATGTGTGAAAAATCGATTTTTTGAAGATTACGACCTTAGTATGCATTTTACGACAAAAATGTATGTAATAAAATTTATAGGAAATTAAAAAATGTACAACTTTTATTGAAAGCATTTTTTTCTACAGAGCCTAGTTTAGCGTGAAAGTGTGATTTTCCGTATTTTTAAGCCAAAGTGAGGTTGATTTTCATTTTGCGTTTTTCACTTATGATGAAAATTAGGTTATGTTTATTGAGGTTAGTTTTTTGTTTCTTTCTAATATTTTTATTACTAATGTTAGGTTTATTGTTAATTATTTGCATTGGCAAGAGAAAGTTGTGTGAGTGTTTCACACCAGATTTTTTTAACGAATAGACCAGTAGAATAAGTGTAACTAAACAGACAATTTAGTAAAGTAATACTATTATTCAAAATAAAAAAAAACCGGTAAAACATCTGTACAGTACTTGAAGATGATTTTAAAATACTGGAGGCATTAATTTATTTGAAACCACTGCGTTCAAATTAAAACAACGATGAATTGTCTGAGAAAAGAAATGAACAAAGGTAAAATTGTGAAATTAAAAAAAAGATGAAGTCAGTTGTATGTAATGAAAAAACATAAGTCATTTTAACTTTTCAATTTTAGATGTTGCGTAACATCAGTTTAGTGTTAATTAGAAAAATATTCGTTAGTTAACTTATTATCTGGCTGGAAGTGTTCCATAATTTATTGTAAGTTACGTAAATTGTATTTTATTTTTATACCTAGTTATCCGAGCTTTGTTTTAATCGTTTCTTGGTAATTACGCATTTTCTTTACGTATTCCCTATCAGTGTTATTTATTTGTTTGACTTGTTATATTCTCACGGCCGGATTTATACAATGAGAAAACATTACCATTGTCTAAAAATTAATTTTTTAAATTTCTATTGATATTAACTGTTCTTTACCCCTTACCCATTATAGGTCTTTGGTAAGTATACTTACCACGGGCAATAAGGTCGATTTTTTTAAGAATTAGCTATGCAGTTGAACCTTATTGAAGTTTTATGGTTTTGTAGATGTTCTCTGGTAAGTAGGCTATCCACATTCTGAAATTAGTGTGCAGCGACCATTAAATATTGCTTCATGAGGTACAAGAATGTGTTAAGGATTCATACCAGCGTACGCACAGTTTTGTTGTTACTTTTGTACAGTGCTTAGAAAATTCGAGTTTTTTAAGGAAAAGCAAACATTCATGGTATTATAAAGTTGAGATAAACACATTTTTCTGTTATATAGGACTACAAGTTGTTTTAATAACGACTCTTACCACTGAACTTATGTAATTCCAATTCAATAAACGTTCCTTGGTAAGTATACTTACCAGGGCTTAACATAAAAAAATATCTTACTCTTCTGGCGCTAGAAATACATTATTCAAGTCCCTATATAACAAAATTTAACATTTTATAACATGTATATTCCCCCCCCCCCCCGTAGTACTGGCCTATAATGGGTTAAGCCTAAAATTTAAAAAAAATTGTCTGTATATTCGCGTAGCCTAGTTTCAAAGATGGCCGACTCCATTTTTTTTTATTTTTTTTTATTGAGTGATGATGCCTACATAAGCCTTGGGCTTGTGCGTAGGTAATGATATGTGCTGATTTACAGATGAAAAACATGCCAGACCTGACCGGGAATCGAACCCGGGACCCCGGTATAGTAGCCAGTTGCGCTGACCATTACACCACGGGCCTCAAAACGGAGATTTTGATTAATTCTTAAAGTAAATTGCCCAAGAAAATCAAATATGAGGTTACTTTCTGTTAAAAATGGCCCAATCAGTGTTAAATTATCATTTGAAAATTGACCTTATTTACAAAATTAACTAATTCTAAAATAGGTTAGTAACAAAACTGGTCAACTCGAAAGAGAACCAATCGCAATGCTTGTTTCTGTCATGTGACTTTTGTTTATTGGGCAACGAGAGGTGGTACTTAAGCAAGATACGGCTGTTGCTGTAAATCTTCTTCTTCTTTAAGTGCCGTGTCCTCCTAGAACATTGGCGATCAGTCGCATGACCTTCACTCTGTCCACAGCCAACCGAAATAGTGTCGTGGTGCTCACCCCGTACCACTGGCGAAGGTTCCTAAGCCAGGACGTTCTCCTACGTCCGCGTCCCGCGACCCTCTATCTTCCCCTGGATGATCACATGCAGCATTCCATATTTCGGATTTCTCATCACGTGGGCAAAGTACTCTAATTTCCTTCTTTTTATGATATTAAGCACTTATTTTTCTTTGTTTAGCCGCTGTAAATCTTCGCATGATTATAAATATACTACATTTAACTAAATAAAATAAATAAAAAAGAAACATATCAAATTAAAGCTAAAAAAACTTTGATAGTAACTGTAGTTGGTAATTAGTGTATAAATAAAAGTGAAAAAGTACAGTTAAATGGCCAGTCGATTACCGAACTTAAAAGCTACCGTTTTTACGAGTAATTTGTGGTTTTTAAATAATTACAAATACTTATTAAATTATTACTTTGGTAACAGTTCGGATCTTTTCTATACAATTATATAAAAGTTCATGTGTTAAATTTTTTCTAAAAAAAATTGATTGGATATATTAAAAATGGAAATTAAACAGTATTTGAAAATTGGCCGTCAGTCAATTTTGAAGATACCGGTACATCTGTTATTAGGATTTATTAATTATTTCCTGGGAATCCAATTGGAAATATTTTGCAGTTATAGCACAGGGTGTTAAAAATAATTTAACTATTTTTTTACATTTTATGTATTAATACTTATAGGTACTGCCCATAACAGACTGGTAGAGTGTCAAATTATTTACACTCAATCTGTTCGTTGCAGGGCTAAAATAAATAGTTCTGTTTCTTATCACATGGTCAGCCAACTAAATGACTGAATCATTTAAGAACGGAAGAGGTAGAGGTGTAAATGACACTAATCAGAGTTATCTCCTCTGAAAGTAATGAATTTCATTGTACAGCCAGACCCTGTGGTGAATGAAGTGAAGGTGTCATTTGCAGGGTGGAAAATATGTGCTTTTCAGAGGGCCCGGCATGCTGATAAGCGTACTTTTCCACTCAGTGAGGAAGGGAATGGTAAACCACCTCACTCCTCGTTTTACTTAGTAAAACCTCAACAGGTTCAAACCAGCCTTTCGGCTGATGACCTAAACAACAACTTATAGGTACCGGGTGTCCCACGAATAAATGAAGACTTGTTATAGTCAGAAATCATTAGAAAATGTTTACAACTTTCAAAAATATCAATTTTGATACATTTTTAACTGTATTTTAGCTTAACTGCAGAAACAGATAAATTTGTAACCGTTTTCCATTTAAGTATTGTAAATTATATCGATTTTTACTTTCTCTTGCCCATATAAATTTATAGGAAGGAAAGTATTGTTTTCATGTCGATTTTTCGAAATCGAGTTTCACCGGATCTACACGTTTTCAGACCCCCTGAACCCAATGTCTGTGTGTGTTTGTGTGTGGGAACAGAATATCTCAAGAACGGAACACCGTACGAACTTAAAACTTGAAACTTAAGTTACAAACCACTACCGGACCCGACACGAACATTTTCATCAAAATCGGTCAACCGGAAGTAGTAGTTTATTCGTGTAATTTTTCACTTTTTTGCAATTTTCTCAAAAACTGGTTCTACGATTTTTTTAAAAATCGCCTCATTTACTTAATTTTTTATGCTCTACAACATATATAGGGTAGGCGCCATGTTTGCTGAAATTCTTGGTGAGGCTTTTTTCACGTAAAAAAGTTGTTTTTTTTTAAGATAGCGGCTTTATTTTAGATTTTATTTATTAATACTTTTATTAGGTACCGGGTGTCCCACGAAATTTGAACCTTAGGGAAATAGCATTGCTTTTCATTAGTTTGTCAATATTTTCTTCCTACGAATAAATGGAGACTTGTTATAGGTAGAAATCATTAGAAAATGTTTAGACCTTTTAAAAATATTATTTTTGATACATTTTAAGCTGTATTTTAGCTAAGGACAGAAATACATAAATTAGTAACCGTTTTCCATTTAAGTATTGTAAATTTTATAGACTTTTCGTATTGGTATGTTCGGAGAAATGGTAACATTTTGGCCCGGGGATTTAAAATGGGTCAAATCCATCAGCGGTATAAAAAAATTATTTATTTATTTTTTAATTTTGACAATTTGTTTAATCATCTAAAATTATTGCAACCATCAACTATCTCTGCAAATGAAATGTTGCTAAAGGAAATATTTACGTAATTAAAAATAATACTGAATTTGCTTCCAAAAAAAAAACAAATTTTTAAGTAAATAATTTTAGACGATAAACCCAAATTGTCAAAATTAAAAAATAAATAAACAATAATTTTTTTTAGTATTTCCAGTATTTTTGAACAATAAAAAATTTTACCGCTAATGAATTTGACCCACCTATATTTAAATATCCGGAGCAGAACGTTACCATTACTCCAAAAAGTCGATAAATTTTACAATACTTGAATAAAAAAACGGCTACAAATTTATGTATTTCTGAATTTAAGCTAAGATAGGCTACAGCTTAAAATGTATCAAAATTGATATTTTTGTACATCGATAAAGTTCTGAGAGTGTGTTTCACCAGATTTTAATGACGGCATTTTACCTTGTACTGTATTTTAGTCACGGAAAAACAAAATAAATATATTGTAATTTTTTTCGGACCATTCTGTACCTTGTTTAGGTACATTAAACTAATGGTTAATGACCTATCAATGATATTTAAATTTTGGCAATGAATCAGACATAGTTAAATGACCTTGACTTTGAAATTTTAAATTTAATTTTCAATTTATATCAAATATTTTTATAGCTACTTATTTGTTAAACCATAGATGTTTTCATGAACCGGTAACTAATATTATAGTCTTTATGAAGTAAATTGGCGTTTAAGAGTTTGTTTACTGACAATAGCTGTCTCTAATTGTTTTGACGCGTTGTCCTATCATACTAAAGATTTCTTTGACTGCCTACGGGGCGTAGTAACTAGCGTGCTAGCTTACGATGCGAAAGGTCCCGGGTTCAGTTCTCGGTTAGGGTCTGGAACGCAACACAACGCGTTAAAACCCATCGTTACAGTACCAAAATTAACAGTAGACGCTAATGACCAGTCGATGTAACTAAATAAAAACTAAAACAATACTTCTTTGCGTATTCATGCGTCATTTATTTTAGACAAAACTGACAATCTCTAGCCTATGAGTTTTTGGAATTGTTCTGGATTTTTTACATTCTTTTGCCCTATATGAATATATAGGGAAGGAAAGTATTGTTTTCATGCCGATTTTTCGAATTCAAGTTGTACATAGAATATACGCGTTTTCAGGCACCCTGAACCCAAAAAACATGTTTTTAGCGATTGGCCTGTGTGTGTGTGTGTGTGTGTGTGTATGTGTGTGCGCGTGCGTGTGTGTGTGTGAACAGAATATCTCAAGAACGGAACATTGTCATCGTACGCACTTGAAATTTGAAACTTAAGTTAGTTACTACGAGAGGACCCGACACGAACATTTTCATCAAAATCGGTCTAACGGAAGTAGTAGTTTATTCGTTTAATTTTTCACTTTTTCGCGATTTTCTCAAAAACGGCTTCTACGATTTTTTTTTTAAATAGCCTCATTTACTAAATTTTTTATGCTCTACAAGAAAGGTAGGCACCATGTCTGCTGAAATTCTTGGGCAGACTGTTTTCACGTAAATTTTTTTTTTTTAAATTGCGGCTTTAATACGCATTTAAGAGCAAAATTGTATATAATAAAAGTTGTAGACAATTTAAAATCCTACAACTTCTATTTAAACATTTTTTGTATAACGTTTAGTTTAGCGGTAATTAACGATTTTCTAGTTTTTTTACGAAAATGTATAAAAAAAAATCGATTTTTTACGATTTCAGCCTTAGTATGACATTTTTCGACAAAAGTGTATATAATCAAATTTATAGGAAATCAAAATATCAACAACTTTTATTTACCGCACTTTACTCTACAGACCCTAGTTTATCGTGAAAGTGTGATTTTCCGTATTTTTAAGCCCAACAGGTTGATTTTCATTTCGCGTCATTCACTCATGATTAAAATTAGGTTATGTTTATTGAGGTTAATTTTTTGTTTATTTCTAATGTTTTATTACTATTGATAGATTATATTGTTCATTATTTACATTGGTAAGAGAAAGTTGTGTGAGTGTTTCACACCAGATTTTTTATAGATTAATGCAATGGATCGCCGACAGTGTCTCGCCTATTTTTATCAAATAGACTATAGTATATTTAGTATAAGTGTCTAACATATTTGATATTGTTGCATTATGATGATGTATGAAGTCTCGTAAAAGGAAGTTGGATCCGTTCTCACGACCTTCCAACTTGAACTCCGTTTAAAGCAGGACGTCCGATTATTAGCAAAAGATCACTTCATTATTATATTCAAGTTATTTAAATAGAAAAATTCATTTTACTGGTTCTGTTTGTGGTTTTTCTTCATGGGAGAAACATTTCATTCAGTTTATTTACCATAAAGACTTTGTTTACATTTTATGTACGAGGTCTGTTAGTAAGTAAAGTATAGTAATTGTATCCGACTATTTATCGCATACAGTAAAATCTCATTTCTCCAAACTAATTGGGGGTCTTAAGTCGTCTGGATTATTGAAAGTTTGGATTAAATAAAATAACCTTTTTTTTCTGTCCGAGGCGGTGAGAAAAACTCGTGTTCACTCCCTCACGATCGGGGAAGTAGTGTTGGACTCAATTGAGGCGTCCTCATCCAGCCCCAAGATGGCCGCAACTGCCTACCAACCAAAAACCCGCCGCCTGGCCTCTTGATCCGACATCAGCGAACAACCCTCCACCTCTCTCGGAACTGTTTATATAATACTACAAGGGAAATGTCGGGTTAAAAAAAATGACATACTGTCTGCGGGGCGTGGAAGGGAACCGTAGCCTTATTCCCCTCGCTGCCATCGACCAACACTTAATCTCTCACTTTATAAAAAAATATGGTGTGAAACACTCACACAACTTTCTCTTGCCAATGCAAATAATTAACTATATAACCTAACATTAGTAATAAATCATTAGAAATAAACAAAAAAAACTAACCTCAATAAACATAATCTAATTTCATCATTAGTAAAAGACGCAAAATGAAAATCAACCTCATTTTGGCTAATACGGGAAATCACTATTTGACGCTAAACTAGACTTTGTAGAGAAAAATTCTCTGAATAAATGTTGTAGATCTTTTAATTTCCTTTAAATTTGATTAGACAGTTTTGTCGTAAAATGCATACTAAGGCTGAAATCTTAAAAAAATACGAGTTTTTTTACACAATTTCGTGAAAAAAACTGAAAATAGCTAATTACCGCTGAACTAAGCGTTATAAAAATGTTTGAAATAAAAACAAACAAAATTACATAAAATTGTTTAAAATCCATAAATAGTTAAAAAAATAACTTTTCTCATAATTTTTTAACAAAGGTCCACTTCCTTCTTTTTCAAACACGTGTGGCGTTTGAATGAAACACGGTCACTCAAATGCTTTATCATTTACAGTTCAACTGAAGTTACACTCGAGTAAAGTTTTCTTAAACTCGACAAAAATAATTTTATTACTATAATTTATTGTATACAATATATGCAGGAACTGTATATTCAATCAAAATAAAAAAAAATGTTTGGTGTGCTCATAGTCATGTTCTTTCTATTATAGTTAAAAATTATTATCTATGTGAACATTATAGGCTTATAGGCATATTTAGTTAGTTAAGTGTTTTTCTTTTGACGTCCCCTGGATTTACGTCCCGATAGGTAAGTGTGCTGCCCATAACAGACAGGTGGAGTGTCAAATTATTTACACTCAATCTGTTAGTTTCAGAGCTAAAATAAATAGTTGTGTTTCTTATCACATGGTCAGCCAATTAAATGACTGAATCATTTAAGAACAGAAGAAATAGAGGTGTAAAAGACACTTATCAGAGTTATCTCCTCTGAAAGTAATGAATTTCATTATGCAGCCAGACCCTGTGGTGAAAAAAGTGAAGGTGTCATTTGCAGAGTGGAAATATGTGTTTTTAGAGGCCTCGATATGCTGATAAGCGTACTTTTCAACTCAGTGAGGAAGGCAATTGTAACCTTCTCCTCCTTCCTCGTTTTACTTAGTAAAACCTCTACAGGTTCAAACCAGCCTTTCGGCTAATGACCTAAACAACAGGTAAGTGTAACGTTTCAAGCATCTCTATCAGTTGCGGCACTTCTTCAACTCATGTAGGTCGTCCCCGCTTCCTTGTCAGTTCTTTTCATAGAGGTTGGGATGGCTGTAAACGGTGAGTGGAGACCATCAAAATTAAATTAAAATTAAATAAAAATAAGTCTACAAATCTGATCCGGATAAACGAGGTGTTACTGTAACTTAAAGTAAATTTTTGAGTTTCAATATTTTACCTCTGTAAATCGAAATAATACAGAGTGGTCCAAAAAAATGTATCCACTGTTTAAAAGTCCATAACTTGCAAAATAATTGACGGAGTTGTCTCATCTTTGGTGAAAGTGTAGCTTAAAGTCTAACTTAAAGATATCACTGTAGGTGTTCGAAATGGCCACCATTCACATCCACACACAAATGATGCCGCCAAACTGCAGCACGAACTACTGTCTGCAACGTGTTCAGTTGGATATTTGCACATGAATGTACGATGGATTCTAGAAGTTCATCCAATGTGCGTGGCTTTTGTCAATAAATGACATCCTTCAGTGTTCCCCACAGGTAAAGTACAGAGAAGTTAAGTCTGGAGAACGTGGTGGATACTCCACAGCACCTGTACGGCCTATCCATCTTCCTGGTAGATTTTCGTCGAGATACGTCCTAAC
Source organism: Catonia carolina (assembly GCA_035578175.1). Classification (NCBI taxonomy): domain Eukaryota; kingdom Metazoa; phylum Arthropoda; class Insecta; order Hemiptera; family Achilidae; genus Catonia; species Catonia carolina. The sequence continues at coordinate 12,521,014 of JAQMRL010000004.1, forward strand.
ACGATTATGGTAGTGGGACTTCAAAACAAAACGACGCTTGTGTGCCGACTGTTGGAACTACACAAACTAGTACACTACCAAAGATGAGACAACTCCGTCAATTAGTTTGCAAGTTATGGACTTTTAAACAGTGGATACATTTTTTTGGACCACTCTGTATATCGGTCCCTTCAAATTTGATTAAGAGAGACTGTATTTTGTTCAAAAAATAAACTTGACTGGAAATTATTACATGCGACCGAGAAGAAACATATTAAAAAAAAGTATTATGCTTAGTTAGTAAAATGCATGATATTTATTAGATAAAATATTTCTGAATAATTTACAAGATTCGTTAAAGTTCACGGTAGAAATTATGTAGAATATTAATGTTTATTGACAATACAGTACGAGTGTAAACGAGTGTAAGTGGTTTTTAAATGAGTTATAGCCTGATGTGAATAAATGTAACCACCACGGTCAGCCGTCAATAACTGACTTGAGTGAGTAAGTGTTCTTAGAACTGTAAGTACATTGACTCGTAAGTCACCTAACTTCCATTGAAACCTATCAAACACTTTATTGTTTCCCTACGTTATTATTATTGTATTACGCGTTAAGTCGTAATGTTTCCATATATTTATATATTATATATGAAAACATAAACTATGCAATTCTCTGCAGTATCATTAACCTCGGTAATAGCTATACAGAATTGTATTAACATTTTAGTGTTACCGCAGATGGAAGACGTTGGATATTTACCTATTCATTTATACAGACGACTTAGATGAAAAAACACATCTGGACGAAAGGTAAACAGTTGGGTATTCAACTAAGGCCAATTTTCACGATGCTAGTTTCCTAGTTGCTACGACTAGCAGGCAGTCTCGGTCAGTTGCGTCCACGGCTAAAAGAATCCCTTTTTCAAATCGGTTAATTGGATCCCCGTTACTGCAAACAATAAGGTGTGCCACCCCCAGGGATTCCCTCTCCATCTCCCACCTGTTTTTGCATTCCAATCCTTCACTTCTCATTTAGTTCTCGTCTGTAATCTCGCTCTCATACCTGTAACACTCGACTTCGACGCGATTAAAATGACTCGACCGAAAAACGAATCGCGTCGTGCATGTTCGCACATCAAAGAGACTCGACCTCGACGCAACTGTTCAAGCTTTTCTTCAAATCCACCTACAGTTTGCGAAATGTCAAGTGATGAAGAAGACGTAGTCGTTGCTTATTACTATTTAAGAAGAAACAGAAAAAACGACATGACATCAGAGAAGAAATTTCCCTACTTGTGCGGTATCTGCTCAGGCATTGCGTAACGGTTGGTTAATTATTTTATCTCAGAACCAAAATCCTTTCCATGGCAATGGAAATATTTTTTAAATGTAAATTGAACTTGAAAATAAGCTTACATTACCTATAGTTCAGCCGTTCTTAGTTTGCTCCTACTGTCAACAAACAAAAACCAGCTACTACAGGGTGCACGATAGAGTCTGTGAATTTACGGATTTCGTATTCCTATTAAGTTAACATTTTTTTAAATTATAGGTACCTGAAGTACTAAAAACATGCCATGATATGATGTAGGCCTAACAATTTCATTTAGAAAAAAAATTAAAAGTATTTTGTATTTAAATACTATTGAAAGTATTTTGTTGTTACTTTTTAATCAGTGTGTACACATTTTGATATAATGCGCATGCTCAGTGACGTCATTATTTGTTTACATTAGGAGCAAACTAAGAGAGGCTGGACTATATGTAGTTTATTGTAAATAACGTTAAAGTTACGAATCTACATGAGTATACTTTATTTTACTGTAATTTAAAAAAATTAAAAATTAAAAAGTTTAAAAAAATGTATACTATTTGTTATTGTACTTAGGTGTAGTATTTACGTGTTGTAATCACTTACTGTGCTATATTAGACCTTACTTTTTCAGTAATGTCTCGCCTAGAATATTCTGTCAAATTAAAATTGTACAGATACGGATATTTTTCCACTTGAACCACAAAGGCTACGTTGGCTGCTTAGTCTGACGCGACTGGTCGAGAAGATGTTGGACAAACTGAGTCGCATGCGATCGGTTTGATAGAGGTTGCCTCGAGGTCGTACTGGTGGGAGGGCGAACATATAAACGTAAGGGTAGGACTCGTATCGGACGTCGTGTATCACCGGTGGGAGAACATCCTAAAAGTTGTGTGAATTGCATCGACCATGGAAATTCCAGAGCCATCACCACACCACTAAAATACCTCATCTTCTCAGTAATTATCAGGTCTTTTCTCCTATACGGGTCACCGGTCTGGTGGCACCTCCTATCTGAAACCAACAAAAAGAAATTTTACTCCTTTCACAACTGTATCCTTCGTATTATGTCGAACTTCCACTACAGAATCCCAAATTCCATTGTCCACGAACACGTTTTAACCCCTTCATTCCATGACTGCATCCACTGCACGTCCAGAAAACTTCATGACCGAGGGATGAACTCTGACATCGAGATTATCAAGAAGATTTTCGAAGAACATCCACCGGAGACTTTTCGGAACCTGCTATTCCATGACTATCTGTAGAAACGCGACTTTCAGCCTAAGTTGAACGTATAATTATATATATCAATTCTATTTCTGCCCGCCCAACCGGGTTTTTCATGATATTGATTTATTTATTAATATTACGAAAAACTAGGTAAACATTCTATAATATATATATATATATATATATATATATATATATATATATATATATATATATATATATATATATATATACACCTAGTGTCCCACGAAAAGGTGCTATTTTTGAATGAATATGCCAGACGTATCGCACACTCTACAGACTGGAAACGTTACAATTATAATAAATAGATGTGTAAAAAAGGACCCTCGAGTTTCATTTGCTTATGAATAATCAAAACAAAATGGCGGAACAAGAAAATTATATTAAAAATGAACAATAATCTTGTAGATTGAAGAGAAACTGCTGTTGATACCTCGGCAATTTTTCACCAACGCTTATGACTCATTTTTGTTTCGTTGCTATCAGTGCATAGCTATTGTTGGACATCTGTTCGAATAAAGGTTAATGAAACAAATTATTTTCATTTATAATTTCTCTCATTTTATTACTTAAGTTACATTGTAACAAATCACCAATTTGAAATGGTTATGCAAATAAATTACTTTCCGCGATTTTGTTTTGATTAATCATAAGCAAATGAAACTCGAGGGTACATGTTTTACATACTTATTTATTATAACTGTAAAGTTTCCAGTCTGTAGAGTGTACGATACGTCTGGCATATTCATTCAAAAATAGCAACCTCTTCGTGGGACACCGGTTGATCACAAATACCCCATGCATTTTCTGATTCTGAAACTAAAAACTTTATTTAACTACGCCTCAGAAAAGTTCTTATTGAATAAACCCCACCCCGTCATTTGGCCCGGTTCGACCAGGTGATAATCCCTACGATGTCGACAATAATATCATCAATTAGTTTCAGTTTCACCATGGAAATGATGAAAAGTGAGAAGGGCACTATTCAATTGTTGTGGTTACAAACTCAGATTCCACAAATAACTGATCGATGGAATTTAGTGATAGGCATGCACCACAAACAGTTATCTATATTAGCGAGCAGGTTTTTTTCAACACAATTTTAACCACCTGAACCTTCACCGATTTTCCTCGAAGTGGGCTCAAATGAATCATCTGTTCGAGTAGATTTGCAGAAAACTATCCAAAATCAAATATTTCGATTTATGACTGTAAAATAGGAGGATAGATTGGAGTGGGGGAAAGTTCAACGAAGTGAAGTATAGGCCTCTCTCTTTCTATCTATCCCTCCCACATCTCGCACAGCTATTTCAGTTTGGAGAGGGGCTACTGACACTATTTTCTTCAGGCAACCACACTGATATCATTTTCTTCATTTTAATTGGCCTGCCTCCTCACATTTTAAAATTAAAGGTTGGTGCCATAGTAATTCTGTTGCGTAACATCAACGTAATCAATGGGTAATGAATGACACAAGACTGGTGGTGAAAAGAATGTACGAAAATTTTCTTGATTTAGAAGTCATAACAGGGGCAGCCAAAGACAGAAGGGTTTTACTACCGCGTTTAGATCTAACCCCTTCGGATGGAACTTTGCCATTTACATTTAAGAGAAGACAGTTCCCCATCCGTTTAGCATTCGCGATTACAATAAATAAATCTTAAGGCCAAACATTCAACAATGTTGGCCTTTATCTGCCACAGCCGGTATTTTAACATGGATAATTGTACATTGCTATGTCACGTGTCAGATCATTTGATAGCCTAAAAGTTTAAATAATGCCACACAACAATAAAACAAAAAATGTTGTTTACAGAGAAGTTCTATAAAAACAAATTTACACTTTTGTGCGGGTTTTCCCGCACAGGTTCACCTAGTAAGTGTTACTACTTGAAAATTAATTTGGGGAAATAGAATTACAAACAATTTTCAAGAACACACACACGCGCACACACACACACACACACACAAACATCAATAGCTAAAAACATGTTTTTGGGTTCAAGAGATCTGAAAAATTGTATATCCGGTGAAAAAAATTGAAGTGAAAACAATACTTTTCTTTCCTATAGATTCACATAGAGCATGAAAAAATTAAAATCTGATATATATTTTTGACTAACAAACTATTTTGTCAATCAGTTTCGTGGATAGCGCGCGAGAAAGTAAGAGTGATGCAATTTATTTAAGATCCGGGAGAAAATATTTGAACTATTGGTCAATCGTTGACTTTAACCTTCTTAATCAAAACCGTCTGTCTGTCTGTTTGTAACTGCAATAATAGGTCCGTGATTTTTTTATTAAGTTACATTACAGCACATAACTACATTTGAAATATTAGTTAATAGTTAACTACGTACATAACTGAATGCCGTAATAAATTAAACTGCAGTTTAAAACGAATTGTTATTTCAATAAGTTGAATGTAGTCTAAACGGGCAATGCATTGCAACGTAACTGACTCTAGGGTATTAGTTGAAATCGTATAGTTTATTATTTGCGAATGGATTCGATTGTCGATCTAGTTTAATCAATTACAAAATGTTATTTCGTCATTACAATTTCTTGTACTAGGTTATAGTTCCGCACCTTTTTCATCGAGGTATTATCAATCCATTTTATTACTTTCTCTTGCCTATATGAATATATAGGAAGGAAAGTATTGTTTTCATGTCAATTTTTCGAAATCGAGTTTTCACCGGATCTATACGTTTTCAGACCCCCTGAACCCAAAAAAACATGTTTTTAGCGATTGGTCTGTCTGTGTGTGTGTGTGTGTGTGTGTGTGTGTGTGTGTGTGTGTGTGTGTGTGTGTGTGTGTGTGTACAAAATATCTCAAGAACGGAACATCGTACGAACTTGAAACTTGAAACTTAAGTTACATACCACTACCGGACCCGACACGAACATTTTCATCAAAATCGGTCAACCGGAAGGAGTAGTTTATTCGTATAATTTTTCACTTTTTTGCGATTTTCTCAAAAACTGGTCCTACGATTTTTTTTAAAATCGCCTCATTTACTCATTTTTTTATTCTCTAAAAGATAGGGCAGGCGCCATGTTTGCTGAAATTTTTGGTGAGACCGTTTTCACGTAAAAAAAGTGTTTTTTTAAGATTACAGCTTTAATATTAATTTTAGAGCAAAAATGTATATAATAAAAGTTGTAGAGAATTTGAAAACCTACAACTTTTATTTCAAGTATTTTTTTGTATAACGCTTAGTTTAGCGGTAATTAGCGATTTTCTGTTTTTTCTTACGAAAACGTGTGAAAAATCGATTTTTTTAAGATTTCGGCCTTAGTATGCACTTTACGACAAAAGTGTATATAATAAAATTTATAGAAAATTAAGAGATCTACAACTTTTATTTAAAAAATTTTTCTCTACAGAGCCTAGTTTAGCGTGAAAGTGTGATTTCCGTTTTTTTAAGCCAAATTGAGTTAGATTTTCATTTTGCGTCATTCACTCATGATTAAAATAAGGTTATGTTTTTGAGGTTAGTTTTTTTTATTTCTAATGTTTTATTACTAATGTTAGGTTATATTGTTAATTATTTGCATTGTCAAGAGAAAGTTGTGTGAGTGTTTCACACCAGATGTTTTTCTTAAATGTGATAAAAAACAGAACTATTTTTTGTAGTCCTGGAATTAGCAGGTTAAGTGCAAATAATTTGACACTCCACCTGCCTGTTATGGGCATCAGTCCATTCCATCTTCTGTTTAAGAGAGTATAAGAACTTGGATGTTTTCCTCCTGTTTCTCCTGCCCGTGCGGCGTTCCTCCCAAATCCTCTTCCTGCGTTTACTGTATTCCACACAATAGTACTTCTTTCCTCTCACCATTTACTTTTTCTTCTCAATATGATATTTGTTCAAATTTCTGTTTTTACTTTTTTGTTGTTAAGGTCATTAGCCAAAAGGCTGTTTTGAATCTCTAGAGGCTTTACAAAGTAAAACGAGGAGTGAGGTGGTTTACCGGTGCCTTCCTCATTGAGAGGAAAAGTGTCCTTATCAGCATGACAGGCCCTCTGAAAATCATCCACTTTCTACCCTGCAAATGACACCTTCACTTTATTCATCTCAGGAACCGGCTGTATAACGAAATTCATTACTCTCAGAGGACATAACTGTGATTAGTGTCTTTTACACCTCTTCCTCTTCTGTTCTTAAATGACTCAGTCATTTGAATGGCTGACCATGTGCTAAGAAACATAAATATTTTTCGTAGCCCTGGAACTAACAAATTGAGTTTTTACTTTATCATCATTAAACCCACCGGGTTGGTCTAGAGGTAAAGTCGTCGCCAAAATCAGCTGTTTAACAGCTGATTTTCGGAGACGAAGGTTCCTAGTTCAAATCCTAGTAAAGGTAGTTACTTTTATACGGATTTGAATACTAGACAGTGGTTACCGGTGTACTTTGATGGTTGGGGTTCAATTAACCATACTCTCTCAGGAATGGTCGGCCTGGGTCTGTACAAGACTACACCTCATTTACACGTCATACATATCATCCTCATCTCATTGGGTCATGGGCTTGCTTATTGTTCTAAATTGAACAGATTGCAACGTACACAAATAGGAACAAAAAAATAAAAAAAAAACTTTATCATCACTTATATGAATATAGTATGTAGAAAAAGGAATATTGATATTGTTTTAATATCAATTTTTCGAAATTGAGTTTTCACCGGAAATACACGTTTTGAACCCACTAAACATGTTTTTAACGATTGATCTATCAATGTGAACAAACTATCGCAGAAAGTTGAAACTAGGAACGTAAGTTAAGGTACCATTAGGGGATCCGACACGATCGTTTTGATCAAAATTGGTCTACCGAAAGTAGTAGTTTTTCATACAATTTTTAACATTTTAAGATTTTTCTTAAAAACGGCTTCTACGATTTATAAAAAATATAGCAATAATTTTTATGCTCTACAAGATATGCCTGCTGAAATTCTTGGGATTGTATGTTCTCGCAGGAAATATAGTTTTTTAAAATGGCGTCCTTAATAATAATTCTAGGACAAAAGTGTATAAATTGAAGTTGTAGATTATAAAAAACCTACAATTTCTGTTTCATACATTTTTTACAACACTTAGTGTAGCCATTTTCTGAATTTTTTTAATCAAAATCTGTTAAAAGTTAAATTTTTTAATAATGCGGCCTTAATATACATTTTACGACAAAAGTGTACATGATTAAAGTTATAGAAAAAATTCACAATTTTTATTTAAGGCATTATCTTCTACATAGCTTAGTTTAGCGTCAATTAGTGAATTTACGTATTTTTAAGTCGAACAGGGTTGATTTTTATTTTGCGTCATTCATTCATGATTAAAATTGGTTATGTTTTTCATTTTATATTGTCTACTAATTATTCAATATACGTTATATATTTTTTATTTAGAATCGATGACACAATGCATTCGAGGTTTTCGGTACCTATTTAAATTTTTTTTTCTTTTCCGGGCCAATTCATTACTTGCATGGACCGACTCTGAGGGAAAAGGTAGAGCAATTGACATCACTTAAAATCCGGACACAGAATATTTTTCATGATCGCAGTCTTTTTTCGTAGCGTTTACACCTACAACAGAATTCTACGTCTCGTTCAGTAATCCTTAAAGTCACTCTCGTTTTCATTTTTTAGCTATTAAAAAAACTTATCCTTGCATCCTTAAACCAGGATACATTTATATCCTGCATTATGAATTCTATTCACACCCTATTTTATATCTTTATTTTTTTTCTTTAGAAGATAATGTTAGGGTGAATTGAAAGGGTTAAATCTTACTTAATACGTGCTAGACAATCAAATGAGTTATAACATAACATCAACCAACCCTTATTCATAAACTGTTACAAAAAATCTACCCTTGTCACATAAACAAGCTTATATTTTTATTTGTCTAAATTTTTGTCGGAAGAAAAATAAAAAATAAATACTGTGTAGTCATTGTTGTTCATTGAAAAGAACTTTTGTCGTTGACGCAATTGAGGTGTCTTGCCACACCTAACTCTTTCATTAAGAAAGAGGAGGGGATGTCTGCAGACAACTATTTTTTATGTAGATTTTAACTTTATTATTAAATTTATTGATTTTTGTAATACGTCTCACAATTATTGTTAATTTTTAACCCTGTTATCACTCTTCAAAATTTTAAAATATTAAAATTGGAAATTTCGTTATTAGTTACAGTATTTATGCACATATATGTATTGTTGTTGTTTAGGTCATCAGCCGAAAGGCTGGTTTGAACCTGTAGAGGTTTTACTAAGTGAAACGAGGAGTGAGGTGGTTTACCATTGCCTTCCTCACCGAGTGGAAAAGTATGCTTATCAGCATGCCGGGCCCTCTGAAAAGCACATATTTTCCACTCTGCAAATGACACCTTCACTTCATTCACCACAGGGTCTGGCTGTATAATGAAATTCATTACTTTCAGAGGAGATAACTCTGATTAGTGTCTTTTACACCTCTACCTCTTCTGCTCTTAAATGATTCAGTCATTTAATTGGCTGACCATGTGTTAAGAAACAGAACTACTTATTTTAGCCCTGCAACGAACAGATTGAGTGTAAAAAAATTTGACACTCCACCTGTCCGTTATGGGCAGATATATGTATTACCAATGTTATTTGTTTGTTTTTTTTTAAATTGAACGTAATGTTCAAAAAAGGTAGCTATGTATCTTTACGTCTATTTATGTAGCTACTTCATATTATAACTTATATGTAATTATTGTTATTAATATTTTCTCACATAACACAGTATGTTAAAAAACATTAACACTTTTCTGCCTTCAATATTGATTTCTATAAAAAGCACTCTCCTAATATTGTCTTAGCCGCATTTCGGCTGAGACGATTTTTTACCTAAGATGGTAATTTTTGCCGGACCCATGAAAATCGTATTAAGCCGATTATACTGTAATGTATATACGTCACAATAAAGTTTGTTTATTTATTTATTTGGAAAATTTGTTTTGTGTATTAAAGATTATGATTTACTAATACTCGAACGGTAATAAATAGTATTTATGTTAAAAATTTAAAAGGAAATTTCATTTATTTATTACTGACCAGTTCTCAAAAGAACTTGGAATAAAAGTTACAGTTTATTGTTATTTAACGAAAACATTTTAGGTAAACAATAAGCCGTGCGCGGGCGCAATTAACTAAATTTATTAGTTGTATAACTTAAATAAATAAATTACAATGAAATTAGTACATTAAAGCTGAACTTTCTCTCAAATTTGTGGTGTTGCTTAATAATGTAAAAGTTTTGACAGAAAAAGTACATGAAAACGGCTTGCCGTTTTCATGTTTATCTTTCTTTACACCTTCACAACGGTTTTTTTCGCGAATTTTTATTGACAAAACGTTACACATACCCATAGAGTCACGAAGAATTTATGAAATTTTAAGTCGGGGTCCTATGGTGATTGCTACCCCCAAAAATATTTAAAAGTTTTTTGGAATACAAATAATCTTCTAACGGCATGTTATTTAGCGAAAAAAATTACATAAAAATTTGGTAACCTGAAAATTTTCAGGTCGCAACCCCAGGTCGCATGAGAAAACGAAAAACTCAAAGTATCATACATTCAAACGTCAACATTCAAAGTTGAAATTTTAAAACTTTAAACATTAACCTAAAACTTCAAAACCTTCAAATTTTAATTCTTGAAAATATAAATGTATAAATATATATAAATAAATTATATATAAATATATAATTATCAAAATATTGTGATTCACCCAACACCTTTGGCGGCGGCCGGACATTTGCCTTGTGGCGACCGCGTTGGCGATGTTGGTAACGTGCTCGCCTCTCATCACGCGGTCTTGGGTTCGAATCCCACTCGGGCATGGCATTTTTTCATACGTTACAAAAAATTCATTTCATCCTTCGCCGTCTGCATTAGCAGCAATTTGCAAAACAGTCGGACGTTAAACAAAAAAAAAAAAAAAAAAAAAAAATTGCCTTGTGACAAATGGTTCTGATCTACTTATGAATTCTGATCCACCCCCTTACCTTAGGTAGGGGTAGTATTTTTTTATCTCCTGAACAGTGCTTCGTAGCGAAAAACTGGGTAGAATCTTTTTTGTGCTTCTAAAGTATTTCTAAAGTACTTCAAGGCCATGTAGCTAAAGTTGCCCTTAACCTACCTGTTCGCTGAGAAAACTCAAAACACTATCATTTTGGCTTTTAGGGCTTGCCGCTTTCATTTTTTTCTTTCTTTTTACCTTCACTACGGTTTTTATCGTAAATTTTGTATTGAAAAAACGTTACACACACCAATAGAGTCACGGAAAATTTATTAAATTTTAGATCGGGGTCCTATGGTGATTGCTACCCAACAAAAATTTTCGGAATTGAAATAATCTTTTAACGGCATGTTATTTAGCGAAGAAAATTACATAAAAATTTGGTAACCGGAAAATTTTCAGATCGCAACCCCAGGTTGCATGAGAAAACGAAAAAATCAAAATATCATAAATTCTAACCTCAACATTCAAAGTTGAAATTTTTAAACTTCAAACTTCATCTTTAAACTTTCATATCTTCAAATTTCAAAATATTGTGATCCACCCAACCCCTTTGGCGGCCGAACTTCACCTTGTGGCAAATGGTTCTGATCTACTTATGAATTCTCATCCACCTACCCCTCTGATGCCAAGACACGTAAGCGGCGCGAAGCGCCGCTGGAGTAGCGAGTTAGTACATTAAAGCTGAACTTTCTCTCAAATTTGTGGTGTTGCTTAATAAAGTAAAAGTTTTGACAGATAAAAGTACCTTTAAATATTTTAGCAGTTTTATAACTATGGGCGTAGGTTCTTTAAAGCGAAAAATAACATGAAATTAGTATTTACATAATTTTCTAGTTAGTTAAACTTTTTATTATATTCTACGTAACGTATTTAAAATGGGTTGAAAGATCTTTGTTTGTTATACAGTGCTTACATGAAAACAATACGGGTAAATAAACAGAAGAATATATTCTATAAATTTTATTGCAAAATATACGTGTCTGAAAAATTTATAATGTTAATTAGTTAAAAGTCTGGTGTGAAACACTCACACAACCTACTCTTGCCAGAAAAAATTATTAATAATATAACCGTTGTTTAATCATGAGTAAATCAGTTATGAGTTTAATTACTCATCAGTTTGGTCTAGAGGTAAACTTGTTGCCACGGTCAGCTCTCAGAGGTCATAACTGAGATTAGTGTCTTTTACACCTCTTCCTCTTCTGTTCTTAAATGATTCAGTCATTTGAATGGCTGACCATGTGATAAGAAACATAATTATTTTTCGTAGCCCTGGAACTAACAAATTGAGTTTTTACTTTATCATCATTAAACCCACCGGGTTGGTCTAGAGGTAAAGTCGTCGCCAAAATCAATTGTTTAACAGCTGATTTTCGGAGACGAAGGTTCCTAGTTTAAATCCTAGTAAAGGTAGTTACTTTTATACGGATTTGAATACTAGACAGTGGTTACCGGTGTACTTTGATGGTTGTGGTTTAATTAACCATACTCTCTCAGGAATGATCGGCCTAAGTCTGTAAAAGAATACACCTCATTTATATTTGTCATACATATCATTCTCATCTCATTGGGCCATGGGGTTGCTTATTGTTCTTAAATTCAACAGATTGCGAAGTTCACACATTTGTGTAAAATTAAATTAAATGTGGTGCGAAACACTCACACGACTTCCCCTTTCCCATTAAAAAATAAAATAAAATCATAACCTATATTTAATCATTAGTGTTGTTGTTTAGGTCATCAGCCGAAAGGCTGGTTTGAACCTCTAGAGATTTTACTAAGTAAAACGAGGAGTTAGTTGGTTTACAATTGCCTTCCTCACTGAGTGGAAAAGTACGCTTATCAGCATGCTAGGCCCTCTGAAAAGCATATATTTTCCACTCTGCAAATGACACCTTCACTTCATTCACCACAAGGTCTGGCTGTATAATGAAATTCATTACTTTCAGAGGAGATAACTGTGATTAGTGTCTTTTACACCTCTGCCTCTTCTATTCTTAAATGATTCAGTCATTTAAATTGGCTGACCATGTGATAAGAAACAGAACTATTTATTTTAGCCCTGCAACTAACAGATTGAGTGTAAATAATTTGACACTCCTTCTGTCAGTCATGGGCATTAATCATTTGTAAACGATACAAAATGAAAAACATAACCTACTTTTTATCATGAGTGAATTAAGCGAAATAAAAATCAACCTCTGTTTGACTTAGAAATACAAAAAAAAAATCTCTAATTGACACTAAAATAAGTGTTATAGAAAAAAAATTGAAATTATAGTTGTAGTTTTTTAGTTTTCTACAACTTTAGTCCGAAAATGCGTATTAAGGTCGCAAACTTAAAAAAAAAAATTTTTACCACTAGAACACAACCTTCCCAAGAATTTTAGCAGACATACAGCTTATCCTATCTTGTAGAGCATACAAAATGTCGTAATGAGGCGATTTTAAAAAAGATTGTACAAGCCTTTTTCAGAAAATTGTACGAATAAACTACAACTTCCGGTAAACCAATTTTGATTAAAATATTCGTATCGAGTCTCTTAGTGGTACCAAACTTAAGTTACAAGTTTCAACTTGGCCTAAATAATACTTAAGTGTTTGTTTCAGCTGAAAGGCTGTTTTGAACCTTTAATGATTTCAATGAGTTAAACGAGGAGTGTTGTGGTTTTACAATTGCCTTCCTCACTGAGTGTAAAAGAATACTTTTTACCATGTGAGGCCCTCGGAAAATACATATTTTCTACCCTGCAAATGACATCTTCATTCACCATAGGGTCTGGCTGTTTAATGAAATTCATTAATTTCAGAGGAGATAGCTCTGACTAGTGTCTTTTATACGTCTACCTCTTCTGATCTTAAACGCTTCAGTCATTTAATTGGCTGAAAATGTAATAAAAACAGAACTATTATTTGTAGCCCTAGAATTACAAATCCTGTGTAAATAATTTAACACTCCACCTGCTTGTTATGAATAAAAGTGGTACCAAACTGTGCTTAATAATTTAGGTATAAATTTTTTTTAAAATTTCAGTAATTGTAAGTTTCATTTTAGGTTGGTACACATCGTAAAATACTGACGTTGATATTATCATGCCAGTCTCTTATTCATGCATTTAACTATTGATATTTGGAACAAAAATACACTTTTAAAAGTTTTAATCTAAGAAACGTCAGCGAAAACACTTTACCACCCTGTTGTGTTGGCGATGAAAGCTTATCGGGATGGCCTCATCTGGATTTGGCTAACAAAAATCTATTAATATTTAACATATGAGATCTTGACCATTAGAGCTAAATAACTGTCGATTATAAAAAGATAAATTTCAATAAAAAATAATAAAAAACAAGCTTTTTTATTACCCTATTAACGATGATGAAGTTACTAAGGGAATTTGTATTGTATGAATGTATTTTGTGTATTTTAAAAAGGAATAAATATGTAACTAATATACGGTGTACAGCATGACTAAAAAAAAACCACCGAACAAAATGGAGTAAAACATAATAAATAAATAAATAAATAAATATATTTTTTGTCATTTAATGTACGAGGTGTGGCTATTAAATAACGAGACTGACGTTGTAAAAAAAATTTAATTTTAATTTTATACATAATCACTTACTGTCACCTTCAATATACACTCCTTCTCTACCTCTAAAACGCTCCATGCGAATTTTCCATTATTGAAAGAGTGCTGGAAGTCATCTTCTGTCAGCTCCTTCAGGAGACGTACCGCTCAAAAATGTTTGTACTGACACTTTGTACGCGATTGAAAATGACCCAAATTTTTTGAAGGGGACAATAAGTGATTATGTATAAAATAAAAATAAAATTGTTTACGTCAGTCTCGTTATTTAATAGCCACACCTCGTAGACTACGTACCTATTATATGCATTGTGTATGACAAGTTTAAAATATTTATGGTAGAGATCTTACGGGACAGAAATGTAAATGAAAGTTATAGGAAATAAAAAAACCTACAAATTTTATTTCAAGCATTTATTGTCTACAGAGCCTAGTTAAGAGACAATTACAGATTTTGCGTATTTTTAAGTTCTACAGAGGTTGATTTTCATTTTGCGTTATTCATTCATTGATTAAAATGAGGTTTTGTTTCTCATTTTACTTTGTTTACTCATAATTAAATATAGGTTATATTGGTCATCATTTACATTGGCAAGAAAAAGTCGTGAGTGTTTCACACCGGATTTTTAACTAGTCCATTCAATTGACAACTTCTTTTTTATTCCTTTACGTGTTTACAATCTGTTCAATTCAGAAGAATAAACAACCACATGACACAATGAGATAAGGGTGATGTGTTTGACGTGTAAGTGAGGTGTAGTCTTGTACAGACCCAGGCCGGCTCTTCCTGAGAGAGTATGGTTAAATGAACCCCAACCATCGAAGTACACCGATAACCATTGTATAGTAGGTATTCAAATCCGTATAAGAAAAACACAACCTTTATAGGATTTGAACCAGGAACCTTCATCTCCAAAAATAAGCTGTTAAACAGCTGACTCGCGGCGACGACTTCATCTCTAGACCAACCCGGTGGGTCAGAACTTCTTTAGAAATTGAAATATTCCTTAATTTAAATGTAAAATAATTTTAAAACACCCGTTACATTCTAGATAAAACTTAATAACAGGTTATAAACTGCTAAAATATCAAAATGTTAAACTATATTAAAGATTGCAACAGAACGCTTATATTTCTTATAGATTCCACACGTATTTGTTTATTTAAAATTTTTCCACTTTTTATCAACTTTGTTAATTGACTTACAAAATTCTTAAATCTAACACTATTTCTATTATCTAGTTATAGGTATTATTTTTAATACATTTATTAATCTTGTTTTTCCTTTTTATTTATATTTTATTTATGCCGCTTTAATTTGTCTTAGATAATATTAAATGTGTTGTTTATACTTCAAAGTCGCATCAACGTTTTGCTCATTAGTGACTACACAATGGCTAGTTGTTGTTCAGGTCATCAGCCGAAAGGCTGGTTTGAACCTCTAGAAGCGTTACTAAGTAAAACGAGGAGTGTTGTGGTTTAACAATGCCTTCCTCACTGAGTGGAAAATTATGCTTATCAGCATGCCATGCCCTCTGAAGAGTATCTACTTTCCACCGTGCAAATGGCACTTTCACTTTATTCATCACAGGTTCTGTCTGTATAATGAAATTCATTACTCTCAGAGGAGAGTCCTCTTCTGTTGTTCAATGTTTCTGTCGTATAATTGGGTGACCATTTAATAAGAAACAGAACTATTTTTTGTAGCCCTGGAACTTGCAGATCGAGTGCAAATAATTTAACATACCACCTACCTATTACGGGCAAATAGTATTAACTGTATTGATTACACCTCAAAATTTCCCACGACTGTCAGGTGGAGTGTTAAATTAATTGCACTCGATCTGTTGGTTCCAGTGCTACAAAAAATAGTACTGTTTCTTATCACATAGTCAGCCAATTACTGAATGACTGAACTATATTTTAAGAACAGAAGATGTAGAGATGTAAATGACACTAGTCAGAGTTATCTCCTCTGAGAGTAATAAATTTCACTATACAGCTAGACCCAGTGGTGAATGAAGTGACGGTGTCATTTGCAGAGTGGAAAGTGGGAGGGGAAAATGGCTTGGCATGCTGATAAGAATACTCATTTTCAACTTGGTCAGGAAGGCAATAGGAAACTACCTTACTTTTCGTTTTTACTTAGTGAACCCTCTAGAGGTTCAAACCAGCCTTTCGGCTGTTGACCTAAACAACAATAATGGTTGTTATTATTGTGTATTATTGTGTATAGTGCTCGCCGAAAGCATACAAGGTCTGCAAAGAATGCTGAACAACATAATTAAAGCCAGTGAAAAGTATGGGCTCACATTAAACGCTAGAAAGACAAAATACAAACATGGTCATTGCTAAGCGAGAAAATCCACAGGAACAACTTTTTGCTGGGCAAGACAGAATTGTACAAGTGGAAGCCTATAATTATCTGGGAACCCGAGTCAATTGCAGTGCAAGCCACCTGCCAGAAATAAAGATCAGAATTGAAAAGGCCAGGGCAGCATTCCTAAAAAGAAGACCTCTTCTATCGGCCCGCGACCTGAGCCTTGAAACCAGGACCCGCCTCTTGAAGTGCTACCTCTTTCCCATCCTCTTGTATGGGGTAGAGGCGTGGACACTCACCAAAGAATGTGAGACCCGTCTACAAGCGTTTGAAATGTGGACCTACCGGAGGATGCTTCGAATACCGTGGACAGACAGGGTCACAAATATGGAGGTCCTCAGAAGAATGGGGAAAGAGCTGGAAATCCTGCAGAGCGTAAAGATAAGAAAACTGACATACCTTGGACACATCATGAGGGGGCCTAAATATGAGATTTTGCATCTCATAATTCAAGGAAAACTCGTTGGTAAACGCTCGGTGGGACGCAGACGAATATCCTGGTTAAGAAACCTGAGAGAAGCGTTTAACTGCTCGTCGCATGACCTTTTCAGAGCAGCAGTGGACAAGGTGCGACTGACCATGACGATAGCCAACCTTCGTAATGGAGAAGGCACCTGAGCTAAAAGGCTGATTTGTACTTCTATAGGATTCAGGTCTTCAACAATATCTGATTAAGATCCGTATCAAATTTTGTCGAGACTGCCACAGTTCGGCCAAGTTTTTACTTATGCTTATCTAGCCGACTAAAAATTTAGATACGGCAATCATGCTAAATTTTAATACTAATATTGTTAATTTTTTAAAAGGTTTGAAAAAAAACTTAAAACAGTTTCAAATTACTGTAGGTCCGTGAATAAAAAGTTGTAATTTTTTTGTACTTTGTAGTGCGGTGCTATTACCTCATGCTTTCAGCTTGAATTTGGCTATAAACTTGTCCAGCAAGCATCAACTCTCTTCAGAGAAACTTGGGTAGGATTATATATGTCGTGTTGACATCACCAGTTGCTCTTAGCATGCACAAAGGCTAAAAGTAAAATACTTCATATCACAAAATATGTGCGTACAAAAAACATATCTCTAGAGCTCGTGGTCCGCCAGTTGGTGACCACTGCTTTAGAGTAATGAATTTATTATCAAAGGTACATACATCCTTGGTTAATTTACATCACTATCTCCATTGAAATTGAGGTATTTATCATACCATGTACAAGCTTTCCAATACCATCTTCATGAAATATCGCCGCCTGTCACTTGAAATGGGTCTTCATGGTGTTTTGAAACTTGTCATCTGTTCGACGCTCTGCCCTCCTAGCCACTTCTTCAGTTCAGGGAACAGGTGGAAGTCGCTCGGCGCTAAGTCAGGGCTAGACGCCGGATGATGGAAATATCCCATTGAAATTTGTCAAGAAACCGTTTCATTACTGCACCTCTGTCAGGACGGGCTTTATCATGGATGGGCACCATTCCACAAGTGATCATTCTTCTTCTTTTGTTTTGAATGGCTCTCCGCAACCACGATAAATACAGAAGGATACTGTGAAACTTTGTGACGGTTTCGAAGCTTCCGAACGGACAACGAGCTCCAAAATACCGTGAAGACCCCCATTTAAGGGGAGATGGCACGATTGTTCTAACTCAAAATTTCGATTTTTGTTTTTATGTTTTTCAATAGTTTAGGCCTAGATCTACCAGAGAAATATTAAATTACGCCAAAAAAATAATTTTTTTATAAAAAAATTAAGTTTTTATAAAGTTTACACAGAAAAATTATGTTACCGAGAACGATTATTTTGCACAATTTTATACTGCTCGTTTTAGTGCAAAGAGAATTTTAGTTTTTAAAATATCTGCATCACTGTTTTTTGTGTTCTCAGCTGTTGGTTCAGCTTTCTAAACAACTTTTGATGGGAAATTTACTTTTTTGTGTACTTTTTTTTGATTTGTGCCTTCTTGTTTTTTTGAGTTTTCCCGTAAATTTAGATTTTTAACACTAGGTACATTTTTCTCAGAAACCAATAAACCTACCAGGCTGAAATTTTTACCAGTTAATTATCTTGTATATACAGAAAAATACCATGGCTCAGTTTTATATACCGACATTTTTATGACTTCCTAAGGGGCTCCAAAAATTATTAATAACCAGAAAACGTAGAAAACAATTTGTAAAAATTTTATGTTATTCGTAATTTAAAAATAAAATGGGATGGTCCAAAGATTAAATTGAAAAAATGTCAGTAGCTCGAGAAGAAACCCGACACGTATGGTGTGTAAAGTTTTATTTCCCTATCTTTTACCAATCCTATGAAAAATGTACCTAAAATAGTATATTTAACAGTGGTGAGATTCAAAGTACAGTCTCCCCTAAAATCACTGGGGGCATCGTTTTATGAAGAGGGTGTTAGAAAGCTTGTACACCGGTACGATAAATGCTTCAATGGAATTTGTGATTATGTTGAAAAGTAACCAAGAATGTATGTAACTTTTCATAATTAATTTATTTTATTATTCTTATTTGTTTTATGTTTATAACCAATCGGAGTTTTAAAGAAAATAACGCTCATAAATGTCAACAAAATTCCAGTTTCCATAACAATTTGTATTTATTTGTACAATATTGTGACGTGTTTTCAACAAGTAAGGTTACTGCCCATAACAGACAGGTGGAGTGTCAAATTATTTACACTCAATCTGTTCGTTGCAGGGGTAAAATAAATAGTTCTGTTTCTTATCACATGGTCAGCCAATTAAATGACTGAATCATTTAAGAACAGAAGAGGTAGAGATGTAAAAGACACTAATCACAGTTATCTCCTCTGAAAGTAATGAATTTCATTGTACAGCCAGACCCTGTGGTGAATGAAGTGAAGGTGTCATTTTCAGAGTGGAAAATATGTACTTTTCAGAGGGCCCGGCATGCTGATAAGCATACTTTTCCATTCAGTGAGGAAGGCAATGGTAAACCACCTCACTCCTCGTTTTACTTAGTAAAACCTCTAGAGGTTCAAACCAGCCTTTCGGCTGTTGACCTAAACAACAACAAGGTTATATAAGAAGATAAAAACTTTAAGTTTAGTTACTCTTTCAAACGCATTGAACGGAAGATTTAAAATATAACCCTTTCAGTGCCGAAACAATATTTAAAGTTTTATCTAAATCCATTTAATTTGAATAAGGTTGTAAAAAAGTGCCATCCCTTATTTCGAAAACTTGCTGGCGTAAGCCAGCCATTACCGACCAAAATTTCAACGTTGCAGAAAAATAAAATTTCGTGTTAAAAATTAATTTTTATTATGTTCATTAAGAAAAGAAATCGTTCTAATACTAAAAATATTCAAAATAGTTTTTTTAGTTTATTTTAAGTCACATCGACAGGTCAATAGCGACTGCTGTGTGTTTTGGTACCTTAACGGTGGTTTTAACGTGTTAAAATTTTCGAACCGTAGCTGGGAACCGAACCCGGGACCTTTGACCTTTCGCTTTGTAGGCTAGCGCGCTAGTCACTACACCACGGAGGCGGTTTCAAAATACATTATTTCATTAATTTTTGTTTAAAAGTTCGGTTATCCGGACATCGGTACTTTATGCATAACTTACGGACGTCCGGTATACCGGATGTTGTCACTACCTAAAATATATGAACGTCCTGTTTATTATTATTTGTTATTGCTAAAATCAAGTACAATGAATCTTATCCTATCTTATTTCCTAATACCCGCATAGGTCTAGCCTGTGCGCGGGTATGAGTTGGTTTATTTTGCTATTTATTCTATTATAATAATAGCTTTTTATATCTACACTAAATTTACATAAATGAAAAGAAACAAAAATTTACAAAAAAAAAACATACAACAAAATTTCTTAACGTCAATATACAAAAAAAAAGATAATGGTATAAAATAAAAATAAAAAGTCATGTAATGGCAAAGGATAAAGCAGACTTTCGATGACAATGTTAACAAAAAAAAAAAAAATTTAGCTGATACAAGAGGAAGAGCAATTAGTTTGAATACATAGAACTAATTAAATCCTTAGACTGCTCCTAAATTTATCAGCCAGTTGGTTATTTTTCTTTTACATATTTGAGGAGTTACATCAATATTTCGGATACTGATATTTCAGACAGTTTTCCGGACGTTGTTACTGAAAGAGTTAAACTGTAAAAGTTACTGTTAACCAAATAAAAAGCAATAAAACAAAATATATATAAAGAATAATATACATCGACATTTAATGTGTACTTATGTAATACAGTACATACATAATAAATAGCTACAATTTAAAATTCTGTTTACAAACAATATTATAATAAAATAAATAAATAAATAACGAAAAATAGAAATCTATTTATAACAATATTTGATTGATTGTTACAGGTACATACTACAATAGTAAAGAAACCGGTTGGGGGAAAAAAAGTTTAAAATACAACTTGAACAACTTTCTTTGTCAAAACTAATGTGAGTAATTCATCGTATATTGTAATAATAGTAGTGCTATGATTATTATTATTATAATGCATATAGTATAAAGTATAATATTTTATAGTAGGTATAGTATAGATAGCCCATAGTAGGCTACATCGTTTAACTGAAGTAATCTATCCTGTTAACACAAACTGTAAATAATCTTTCAACAAACAACTAGTTAAATGTATCTCCGTATTATACAGTTGAGTAGATAAGAGATGGAATTGTTTGTTAGTTTTAAATGTTAACAATAGAATGCGTGATATACGAGGGTTTTACTCTTTCCGTGCCGAAACAATATTTTAAAGTTTGATCTAAAGTGCCATTTAATTTGAATAAAGGTGTATATAAAGTGCCAGCCCTTATTTCGAAAACTTTCAGGCGTAAACCTGGCATTGCCGATAAAAATTTCAGCGTTACAGAAAAATGAAATGTCCTGTTAAAAATTAATTTTTATTGTGTTCATAAAAAAAATAATGCTCATAACAGACAGGCGGAGAGTCAAATTATTTACTCTCAATCTGTTCGTTGCAGGGCTAAAATAAATAGTTCTGTTTCTTATCACATGGTCAGCCAATTAAATGACTGAATCATTTAAGAACAGAAGAGGTAGAGGTGTAAAAGACACTAATAAGAGTTATATTCTCTGAAAGTAATGAATTTCATTATATAGCCAGACCCTGTGATGAATGAAGTGAAGGTGTAATTTGCAGAGTGGAAAATATGTGCTTTTCAGAAGGCCCGGCATGCTGATAAGCATACTTTTCCATTCAGTGAGGAAGGCAATTGTAAACCACCTCACTCCTCGTTTTACTTAGTAAAACCTCCACAGGTTCAAACCAGCTTTTCGGCTGATGACCTAAACAACAACAAGTTCCTGGAAGTGCACCGGCCATCTTTCGTAGTCTTGTTGTTCGCTTCCGTTTCACTAGTCTTCAGTTGTATTATCTGCCCGAGGTACTTGAACCTATCAACTTTCCCCACTTTTTCCGTATTGTATCTTCAGGTAACGCGGGGCTGTTTTTATGTTCCATTATGTCTTTAGTTTTTCGAAGGAAATCTGTATTCCTCTTTTTCTGCTAAGTCTAATTTTAGATATTAAAGGCTAATTTAAAGAATGGTTCTCTAAATAAACGTTCAATGTTACAGTATACAGGTAGTATGTAGTAACAGTTAACGAAATTCCACGTTTTATCCGATCACCTGTATTTCTTTCATAAAATAATGATTTACAATACAACTTACGAGTTCAGTTTAGTTAATGAATAAAAATGAAAGATGTGCTTATCCAAATTCTTACTACAAACTCTCTCTTTCTTTGTGTACCCCATTTTTATCGTCTTATGTTTCCTTCAACGATAAAGCAGTTCACATAATTTTAAAACGCCATTTTTAGTTGTCTGTAATAAATTATCTTAGGTTACACCTGTTTAAATACACTGTGTTTATATACTTTCTCGTGATATTGTGAGAGAAAGTATTGTAAATTAATAAGGAAAAATTTTGGTCTGTTTTACCGCGAGAGTGCGGCCTTCCTGAGAATTTCAACAGACATAGTGCTTACCTTATCTAGTAGAGAATAAAAAAAAAGTAAATGAGGCTAATTAAAAAAAATTGTAGTAGCTGTTTTTACAAAATCGCAAGAAGAAAAAACCATGTTCTTTTATTTCAGGGGGCCTGAAACGTGTACTATATCCAGTGAAAACTCGACATGAAACCAATACTTTCTTTCCCTGTGTATGTTAATAGGGCAAGAGACAGTGTGAAACAGACTTCCTTAAAATTAACAATTATGTATTGACACACTTAATAATTAAAATTATAGTTCTAGTAAATACAATTAGTTTAATTAAATTGATTACAAAGCTTAAACTAAACTTGACTATAACTGAGTCACTCAATTAAAACATATGATTTACCTTTCCACAACCACTTGCTATCACCCGTACGCATACGCACTAATACACTAATAACGTAACTAAGGACCGGTCCCTTAATGACGCTACTTCGAAACAGCGAACACGACTGATTTGATTCACAATACAAGTAACTATATACTAATACTAATACTAATACTAACTTACTAAAAAGGTGCTAACTATTTTCATACCTGCATTCTGATAGTTAATCGAGACCCTTCTAACAATTTCTTTGTTTTACCAGAACATGGTACACGGAATCAAAATAAAAACAAACGTTTCTGCTAGTTTTGATTTCTGAGAATCCCTATTCAAAACATTTTATTCATTGTAATCCATTTTCCTTATTCAATACACTCCACCTCAGGCAATATACAATTTCATACAGTAGTAAACAATTTATTCCGTCAGCTGTTTCTAGAATATCACGAACTGATACTACTGTTATTAGTATCACAATGTGCTGTTGTTTAGTTCATCAGCCGATAGGCTGGTTTGAACCTCTAGAGGTTTTACTAAGTACGAGGAGTAAAGTGGTTTACCAATGCCTTCCTCACTGAGTGGAAAAGTATGCTTATCAGCATGCCAGATCCTCTGAAAAGTATCTCTTTTCCAACCTGCAAATGATACCTTCACTTTATTCACCACAGGATCTGGCTGTACAATAAGATTCATTACTCTCAGAAGAGATATTTCTGACTAGTGTATTTTACAGCACTACCTCTACTGTTCTTAAATGATTCAGTCATTTAATTGGTTTTCGGAGACGAAGGTTCCTGGTTCAAATCCTAGTAAAGGTAGTTACTTTTATACGGATTTGAATGCTAGACAGTGGTTACCGGTGCACTTTGATGGTTGGGGTTCAATTAACCATACTTTCTCAGGACTGATCGACCTGAGTCTGTACAAAACTACACGTCATACACATCATCCTCATCTCATTGGGTCATGGGGGTTGCTTATTGTTCTCAATTGAACAGATTGCAACGTACACAAATTAGAGATTACAAAAAAAAATTAATTGCTTGAACTATGAAAAGAAACAAAATTATATTTTGTATCCCTGGAACTAACAGATTGAGTCCACATAATTTAACACTTAACCTGTGTGTTACGAGCAGAGCATCACAATATTGTTAGGAAAATAATAATAGTGAGATATTCAGTACGAACTGACGTATCTTTATTTTGTTAATACGTTGAAGTTGAAGCATACTGTATCAGAATGGGCTGGAAACCATTATTTTGCCTTTAAAGTAGTTATATATTTTTTATTACTAGATTGATATAAAGTTTTCTTTGTATCAGGGGATTATTCTAATTTATTACAGGCCTTTATTATTCAAAATTATTTAATTATACTTACATTACAATATACCTATGAGTATAGGGTGTATCAAAAATAAATTTTCATTTGATTATGAAGAGTATTGATATTAATTTATAAAAATCCCTTTCATCAGCCGACGCGTCTCATGACTGGTGGAAATTTTTTTAAAAGCTTACCTTTTACTTATGGAAAAAACCATTAGTGATTTTTGTTTTAATTTTTCAGGAGACAGACATTATTTTTGTTTTTCAAATTCTGACGTTCATTTATTAACTTTTCGTTTTGGGCCACTTCCGGTCGAAACTTCAAACAATGATTTTTGTATCTGTTCTTTAAGAGGAATAAAATGACACTATTTTTGTTTCCAAATTCCGACTTTGATTTTTTGACTTCCGATCGAAACCGAAACTTCCAACCTAATTTAAGACCACCAACGTTTTGTGTAGATTACGCATCCGCAAACTGTTTGTTGCTATCTGTTGTAGTTTCTGACATCTGGGTGTGACGGACGGACGAACTAAAATAACAATTTTATAAATTTTCACCAACAATATAAATATTAATAACGGGTAATTAGAATTTATGCAAATTGTTTACTACGTCTAGGAACTGCCGACTCGTGGTGTAATGTTCAGCTCAACTGTTTTCTACGCCGGGGTTCCGGGTTCGTTTCCTGGTTAAGTTTGGCATTTTTTCATCACTCATTTTCATTTGTCACCCTTCTTATCGTCTGATGCAAACACTTTTTCTACGGCGCTCAGTTAGCATAAATTAGTGTCCATAACAGCTAACATGCTAATATGCTAATGCTACTATGGTAATGCATGTTAGCTAATAGGTAACAAGCCCATACAGGCAGGTGGAGTGTTAAATTATTTGCTTTCGATCGCAGAAAGTGAAAAATCACACGAATTATCTTCTACTTCCGGTTAACTAACTTTGATTAAAGTGTTCGTGTCGGGTTCTTTATGGTACGTAAATTAAGTTAAAAATTGTAACTTCATTCAATATAATGCATTTTAGGGGAAAAAAGTGTATAATCAAGGTTGTAGAACATTTAAGTGCCCATAACAGGCAGGTGAAGTATTAAATTATTTGCACTCGATCTGCTAGTTCCAGGGCTACAAAAAATTGTTCTGTTTCTTATCACGTGGTCAGCCAATTATATTACTGAAGCATTTAAGAACAGAAGAGGTAGAGGTATAAAAGATACTAGTCAGAGCTATCGCCTCTAAGAGTAATGAATTTCATTGTAAAGCCAGACCCTGTAGTGAATTAAGTTAAGGTGCATCTACTTTCCACCCTTTGCAGGGTGGAAAGTAGATGCTTTTTAAAATGAGGAAGGCATTAGTAAACCACATCTTTCCTCGTTTTATTTAGTAAAGCCTCTAGAGATTTAAAACGAGCACCAGGGGCTGATGACCCAAACAATAATTAGCTCAACTTATATCGAAAATCTCTGTCCTTCTCGTGACTTCCATAAATTCACCTATATGAGCTATACGACGATTTTGATCCGTCAGTTAGTGAGTTATACTGTGTGCAAGTACGCCTGCGAAGAGATCCACCGTATATTGTAAACACGTATAATCGGTGTTACCTCCGTAAGTAGGATTAGGTTTATTTAATTTTATCAATTTATTGTTATTTGTTTTTTACTTTCTCTTGCCTGCATGAATATAAAAAGGAAAGTATTAAGTAAGTCGATTTTAAGAAATCGAGTTTTCACCGGATCTACACGTTTTCAGACCCCCTGAACCCAAAAAACATGTTTTTAGCGATTTGTCTGTGTGTGTGTGTGTTTCTGTGTCTGTGTGAACAGAATATCTCAAGAACGGAACATCGTAAGAACTTCAAACTTGAAACTTAAGTTACATACCACTACCGGACCCGACACGAAAATTTTCATCAAAATCGGTCAACCAGAAGTAGTAGTTTATTCGTGTAATTTTTCATTTTTTTGCGGTTTTTTCAAAAACTGGTCCTACGATTTTTTTAAAAATCGCCTGGTTTACTTAATTTTGTATGCTCTACAAGATAGAGTAGGCGCCATGTTTGCTGAAATTCTTGGTGAGGCTGTTTTCACGTAAAGAAATTGTTTTTTTTTTTAAGATTACGGCTTAAATATGCATTTTAGTGCAAAAATTTATATAATAAAAGATGTAGAGAATTTAAAATCCTACAATTTTTATTTTAAACATTTTTTTTATAACGCTTAGTTTAGCGGTAATTAGCGATTTTCTGTTTTTTCTCTCGAAAACGTGTGAAAAATCGATTTTTATAAGAATTCAGCATTAGTATGCAATTTACGACAAAAATATATATATATATATATATATAAAAAAAATTTATAAGAAATAAAATGATCTACGACTTTTATTTAGAGCATTTTTCTCTACAGAGCCTAGTTTAGCGTGAAAGAGTAACTTTTCGTATTTTTAAGCCAAATTGAAGTTCATTTTAATTTGCGTCTTTCACTCATGATTAAAATAATGTTATGTTTATTATTGTAAGTAATTTAACTGTAGTAATATTTATTAGAAACTTAACAACTTTTCTTGAATCCTATACACGATATAAATAATCCTAAATACTTACTTATCCATGGTTCATGAGTATGTATAAAAAAGATTCCAACGGCGGCTTAAAAATATATTTCTTTGTGCTTTATATTATATAATAGAGGAGACAATATAAAGTTAGGTTAGGTTCAGTGAACCTATTCAAGCATAATCTGGCTCATCGTATTTTATCTTTTTAAAAGAATTTTCATTAGGTTGTTGTGAAGATACCTAATCCAGGTACTTAGCTCCACAGACAATACTCGAGATGCAATTGGACTGGATCAATGAATAATAGGTTGCTTAAAAAATAAGAAATAAAATAAAGAATTGTTTCTATTGTTGAATAGTCGGCATGGTTAATCCGTCGTCTTTAGTTTAGGGATCTTCCTAATTTATTATATATGAGTATAATTCAACTAGAACGAGTGTGCCCTTACTGAAATATTAAATATTTCTCGTCGATTCTTTAATAATTCTTTAACTTCCCGTTCGGCATAATACAAAATGCTGAAATTTAGAAAAATTGATCCTTAGAAAATATCTGGCATTTTTTGAGACTATTTTTTATTTGATACCCTTCATCATCTACATTTGCAGTAATGTGCAAAATAGTCAGATTTAAAACGCACAAAAAATGTCAATTATTTGGAGTAATTTTTGTTTGTTTGTTAATTCCTTATGTGTGTGCATTGCAATCTGTTCAATTTAGAAAAATAAGCAACCCCACGGTCCAATGAGATGAGGTGATATGTATGACGTGTAAATGAGGTGTAGTCTTGTACAGACACAGGCTGACCATTCCTGAGAGAGTATAGTTAATTGAACCCCAACCATCAAAGTACACCGGTAACCACTGTCTGGTATTCAAATCCGTATAAAAGTAACTAGCTTTACTAGGATTTGAACCAGGAACCTTCGTCTCCGAAAATCAGCTGTTAAACAGCTGACTCGCGGCGACGACTTTATCTCTAGATCAACCCGGTGGACTAATGATTTTATTTTTGTCAGAATACTTATATTTTTGTTGAAAATCTAGAAATTATTTTTACATTTTTAAATTAATAATTTTTTTAGGTTGTTAATGTATTATTATGAATGAAACAAAGGAATAACTAAAAAATTTATAACTTTAATGCTTTTCACGGTTGGTGAGCTCTGTTGTTGGACGCGTTTAGACCAATCAGAACGTTTACCAGCGTTGTCAGATTGTACAAATGATTTTAATTGTTATTGATAGACCAAAAAAAAAAGGCTGACGAAATATATAACAGAGGTTGGAGAGCAAGTATTGGCCCAATTCTATTGTTCAGGAGCACCTTCTTCTGCCCTCGATTGAGGACTTCATCCACAACACCTCTCGGAAGCTACACGACGTGGGAAAGGATTCTCCATTTCCCAGCATTAATTCCATCTATGCTACGCCGCATCAGCCGGAGTACTACGGAACCTGCCATTCCACGGCTACGTTTAATCACAGATAGCCCTACTGACGTCTTCTTCTTATTAGTCCACCCTTCACTGAAACTGAATCCCACATTAAATACAAAAATAAATTTAAAAAAAGGCCGTACATAATAACATTTAAAAGAGCCGTACAAAAAAAAGACCACTGGCACATTAAATATTTAAAGAGCCGTAAAAAAAGGCCACACATATACACTACACTCACATTTAAAAGAGCCGCCATTTATTAAAATTAAAATTTACACACACACTCTTCGTTTAAAATTTTCTCTGAAGTATCCCGCCCCTTACAATTTCTACGAGCGATCGGTTGGTGACCCCCAAGGTATCGCCTTCATCAGATCTTCAACACGGATTCAGATTCAAGTATTGGCAAGTCACCGGCTACCTATGAAGTGGGCAGGGAGCAGTGCGTCCGTTCAGAGCTCATCAACCCTGAAAAATAGTATAATAATCTAATTAATAGTAATTGGATATTTTGGTTAGCACAGTGCTTTAGAGCTGAAAATTATATTTTACTGAAAAGCAAAAGGTCCCAGGTCCTAAATATTCTTGGACAGGGCCTGAAAAATAATTACAAATGTTAAAACATACCATTATCTCACCACTACCCTACAAATATTACAAAATAATATGTAATATAGTAATATGTAACCCTTAGAAAATGCAATGAATCTAGTAAAATGTAATCCTTAGAAAGTGTAATGACTCTAGTAAAATGAAATTTTTATAAAATGTAATAAATCTAGTAAAATGTAATCCTTAGAAAATGTAATGAATCTAGTAAAATATAATCCTTAGAAAGTGTAATGACTCTAGTAAAATGTAATTTTTATAAAATCTAATAAATCTAGTAAAATGTAATCCTTAGAAAATGTAATGAATCTAGTAAAATATAATCCTTAGAAAGTGTAACGACTCTAGTAAAATGTAATTTTTATAAAATGTAATGAATCTAGTAAAATGTAATCCTTAGATAATGTAATGAATCTAGTAAAATGTAATCCTTAGAAAGTGTAATGACTCTAGTAAAATGTAATTTTTATAAAATGTAATAAATCTAGTAAAATATAATCCTTAGAAAGTGTAATGACTAGTAAAATGTAATTTTTATAAAATGTAATAAATCTAGTAAAATGTAATCCTTAGAAAATGTAATAAATCTAGTAAAATATAATCCTTAGACAATTTTTTGCCAAGTGGTTGTTAAATTATTTGCAGTCGATCTGCTAGCTCCAGGACTACAAAAATAGTTTTATTTCTTATCACATGGTCACCTAATTAAATGACTGAAGTATTTAAAGGGGTATAAAATAAACTAATCAGAGTTATCTCCGCTGAAAGTAGTACGTAATGAATTTAATTTTTTTTTAAATTCTGTAGTTACTTTTGATTAGTTATCCGCTTCTGCTTTGCGGTTAAAGATTGTCGTAAATTGTATTAATTTTTATTTTATCTCTTTGTTGTATTTTATCTCTTTGTTGTATTGTAACTGGATGGTATCCTCCATCATAGCTTTTGCTACAGGAGATATCTAGTTCCACATTTTATATAAAATTATTTGTTGTTGTTTAGGTCATCAGCCGAAAGGCTGGTTTGAACCTTTTGTAGAGGTTTTACTAAGTAAAACGAGGAGTGAGGAGGTTTACCATAGCCAACACTCACTGAATAGAAAAGTATGCTTATCAGCATGCCGGGCCCTCTGAAAAGCACATTTTTTCCACTCTGCAAACCTTCAATTCATCCACCGTCTGGCCTTATAATGAAATTCATTACTTTCAGAGTAGAGAACTCTGATTAGTGTCTTTTACACCTCTACCTCTTCTGTTTTTAAATTATTCAGTCATTCAATTGGTTGACCATGTGATAAAAAACAGAACTATTTGTTTTAGCCCTGCAACAAACAGATTGATTGTAAATAATTTGACACTCCACCTATCTGTTATGGGCTGATAAAATTATTTGTATCATCCAAACTAATCCATCGTTGTTAATAGAGATTAAAATAAACTGAATATTCTACTCCCACCACTTATGACGTCACATCAGCTCATGTCAAATCTTGTTTCAGTCGACTAAAACAATCTATATGATAAAAAAGTAACGGTTCTTCTGGGAGAAAGAATCATTGTGTATGAAATAGTTACTGGTCGATCGATTCTTTACTTTAAATTTCTTAAGGCAGGACACCCCAGGGGGTTTCATTGTTATCATCTATCTCACTATTACAAGTATCTTTTGTAATAAGTTATTTATTTTTTATATTTTTTGAAGAATGGTTTGAAATTTGTTTAGTGGTACGTCTATTTGAATTATCGATCGGTGATTAATCTTCCTTTGATGGAAGAGTGTTACAATGACCGTTCAATAAACTTTCAGCTCGCATGTCTGTCTTGTTTATAATAATTAATCAAACCAAATCATTGAAACTGTGGTATCTTTAAACTGATTCAAGTAGTGTAACGTCCTGGGTTTGATCCTCGGTTAGAATAAGGCAATTTTAACGCGTTAGTACCAAATGTTACTTTTTACTTTCTCTTGCCTATATGAATATATAGGAAGGAAAGTATTGTTTTCATGTCGATTTTTCGAAATCGAGTTTTCACCGGATCTATACGTTTTCAGACCCCCTGAACCCAAAAAACATGTTTTTAGCGATTGGTGTGTGTGTGTGTGTGTGTGTGTGTTCGTGTGTGTGTGTGTGTGTGTGTGCGTGTGCGTGCGTGTGCGTGTGTGTGCGTGTGTGTGTGTGTGTGTGTGTGTGAGTGTGTGTGTGTGAGTGTGCGTGTGCGTGTGTGTGTGTGTATGTGTGTGTGTGTGTGTGTGGGGTAGGCGTCATGTTTGCTGAAATTCTCGGTGAGGCTGTTTTCACGTAAAGAAATAGTTTTTTTAAGATTACGGCTTCATTATAAATTTTAGCGCAAAAACTTATAAAATAAAAGTTGTAGAGAATTTAAAAACCTACAACTCAAACATTTCAAACATTTTTTTGTATAACGCTTAGTTTAGCAGTAATTAGCGAGTTCCTGTTTTTTCGTTTCTCACGAAAACGTGTGAAAAATCTATTTTTTAAGATTTCTGCCTTAGTGTGCATTTTACGACATAAAAGTATAGAATTAATTTTATAGGAAATAAAAAGATCTACAACTTTTATTTAAAGCATTTTTCTCTACAGAGCCTAGTTTAGTGTGAAAGGATGATTTTCCGTATTTTTAAGCCGAACCGAGTTCGATTTTCATTTTGCGTCTTTCAGTCATGATTAAAATAAGGTTATATTTTTAGAGGTTAGTTTTTTGTTTATTCTAATGTTTTATTACTAATGTTAGGTTATATTGTTAAATATTTGCATTGGCAAGAGAAAGTTGTGTGAGTGTTTCACACCAGATTTTTTTATAATATTTAATTTCGTATTTCCTTGTATTGGGCTAATTTTAGATCACGTAAGGTGACTTTTGACACCAATACTTCTTCATATTTTTCGATGTTGATTTCCGGTGTTCGTCCGTCAACCGTAAACTAACTTTGTCCATTTTGAATCATTTTGTGTTCAAAAGTTTATTTATCTACTGTTTATTCGTTGCGTCCTCAGTCCCAACCCAATTTCTTCCAGGTTCTTCTTAATTCCCGGTGTATATCTTCTTCGAGATTTCGCACTTACCCCTCTGGTATAAGTTGTTTTAGTATCCTGCTTTGAGGTATTCTCAGGATGTGGAAGAAATGAAAAATTCTCCCCTTTTTCATCAGACTAAAAATTGGTACTGTGGCACTACAGATCGTTTCGTTTGTGGGAATTCTCTACACACTGTCCTTTTGTAGTTTTTTTGAATCCAGGTTCTGATGATTCTACGTTTGATCTTAATTGTCCGTTCACTTTCCCTTCATTTTTGGTTCTAATAATTATTAGAGATTTTTTCTCGAACCGCGTAAGGTGACTTTAAACGTTTTTGGAATCTCGTTTTGCAGCCCACATTCTCAGCATTCGTTCACTGTAGTCTACGCTTTTCTCTTTTCTTCTGTCTACCCGGTGTTCTGTGTTTGGTCTTGATGGAAGCTTTTAAAGTCCGTAATTAGTTGTCTGAATTTGGTTCGGATCATTAAGTTTTCTCGGTTTATTCCGATTTTCTAAATACCCTTTCTGACTTCTTTAAACAATTTATCCGACATCCGAGGTGTGTATTGTTTGTTTTTTTTCAACCGGTTTTGATTCATTCTATACACCTAGTTTAGCGTGAATTAGTGATTTTCTATATATTTTTCATCAAAATCTGTTAAAAATGTGATTTTTAACTTTGCGACCACTTACGATAAATGTTTTTAATTTATAGGAAATAAAAATAATTAAATTTTTTAAAAAATAATTTTCTTTTACAGAGCCTAGTTTTCTGTCAATTAGTGATTTTCTTTATTTTTAAGCCTAACAGAGATTAATTTTCTTTTTGTATCAGACACTCATAATTAAAATTAGGTTATGTTTTCCGGTTAACATTGCTTTTTTTGGTTTAACGTCCGACTGTTCTGCAATTAATGCTAATGCAGACGGTGAAGGGTGAAATTATTTTTAACATGGTTTACTATTGATTAAATATGGGTTAATACCGGAATATTTTTCATTATTTACATTGACAAGAGAGACTAGGGTGAATTTTTCACACCAGATTTTTTATATTAATAATAATAATAATACCTTATTTATAAAAAATACAAATTTTAGCTTAATATTTTATAGTTAACAATTTTTGAGCCAGGATATGTAAAAAAAATTATTTCACAGATCTTCAAATATTTATCATAAAAAAATATGGTAAGTAAGCTCACCTTTAGCTTTGTTTTTTACGTAGCATCACTTCCATGTTGCCCCTTCCCCCATCAATTAGCCATTTCGGCATTTCATTCATAAATTTAATTTATGAACTTATGAGATCTATTTTGGACGTTCCATGTACTCTTATGTAGTTTTATTAAGATATCCTTTCCAAAGAGTTGCTTGACATTTAAAAATATTATGTTATATTCCTTGCCCTGTATAAAAAAGGAAAAGAAAGTATTGTTTTCATACATTTGTTGTCGATTTTCCGAAATCGAGTTTTCACCGGAAATACAGTTTTCAGGCCCGCTGAACCAAAAAACATGTTTTTTAGCAATTGGCCTGCGTGCGTGCGCGCGCGTGTGTGTGAACGAAATATCTCAAGATCGGAATAACGTAGGCTACGATGTTAAAACTTGGAACTCAAGTTAGGTATCACTAGGGGATCCGACATGTACATGTTCATCAAAATCAGTTTATCAAAAGTATAGTAGTTTTGAGAGTTTTCACTTTTTTGCAATCGTCTGAAAACAGCTTCCATTATCCGATTATTCGGCTCGGATTATTTTTTCGTGAATTAGCACTTCTGTTGCAATATTCATAAAAATTGTTTAACTACAATGGTCTAACTAACCATTTGATATTTTAACTCCAAATTTATGCAACCCCAAACTTAGTTCATCCCCTTTTACGCTAGCAATTGCACCCGGGCGTTGCCCGGGCAATATATTCTATGTAGTCATTCTCGACAAACATTAATTTACGGATTAGAAAAAATTTCTTAAAACACTATGTTTGGAATGTAGCATTATGCGGGAGCGAAACTTGGGTGATAGGGGTTGTAGAAAGGAAAAGGATAGGAGCTTTTGAAATGTTATGTCATCGGAAAATATTAAAGATTAGGCACCTAGTTGGACAAAAAAGGTAATTTATAGCTTCTTAGACGAGTGTATGAAAGAAGAAGTATATGGAAACATCTTACCAGAAGAAGGAATAGGCTAGTAGGGCATATCTTAAGACATCCTGGTATTGCTTTATAATGGAAGGCATGAAGGCTTTATAATGGATATTGAGTGAATGAATTGTAGGGGGAGGCAAAGGTTCGAATATTTAAAGCAAATTACAAAAGATGTAGGGTATTACAGGATATAGATATGAAACGACTTGCGCAAGATAAAACAGCTTGGAGAACTGCATTAAACCAATCGAGAGACTGATGACAAAAAAAACTGCATTCTACATAACAACACAGTTTTGATGATTATTTATATCGATGCAGTCGTTTTAGTTTCAGAACGTATAAAGATTCCAATAGATCTTAATAAATGTCACTTTTTAACGGGCCGGCCCGTTGGCGTAGTGGTTAGCGCTACTGGTTTGTACTCCGGGGTCCCGGTTTCGATTCCCGGTCAAGTCTGTTATTTTTTCATCATTTATTTTAATATATATCATCATTCTCCACCGTCTGCATTAGCAGAAATTGCAAAAGTCAAACGTAATACAAAAAAATATAATAGAAGGCAATATAGAGAGAGAGAGGGAGAGAGAGAGAGAGAGAGAGAGAGAGTAAATTGTAGGGGCAAGCAAAGTTTAGGCTATTTAAAGGAAATTACAAAAGATGTGGGGTGTCACAGGTATATAGATATAAAACGACTTGTTGTGTAAGACAGAACAACTTGGAGAACGGCATCAAAACAGTTGAGAGATTGATGACAAAAAATAGTCATTCTATTTGGTTCTTTGGTATTCTTGGGTTATGAAACGTGAAAATAATTTAGAATAAAAGTAATAGTAATATTTCTAACGATTAAAATACTTTTCCGAATGTTACAGAACAGGGAGAAAGTCTATAAAAATATTTATGGTATTGTTAAAAAAAGATAGTATATAATTTCACACATTGTAATCCGTAGGCTTCATAATATCTAGCCTATTACGTATTTCAGAACAAACATTATGTCAGCATTGTTGTCTAACTTATACGCCTAACAAATATTTAACGGGTTACTTATTACGGACTACGTGCTCACATATTTAATACACGCAATAAATTTCGTTGCCTACTTCCATATAGGTAGGTTTATGTACGCCTTTACATTGCCTATTATTATCACTTTATGTAAACTTTACATCACTTTTTATGCTGCATTTTCATTATAACTATGTTATAAACACAACTACATACATACAAGGTGTGATCAAAAAATACGGTGAATAATTTTATTACAAACAAAGTAATATAAGCTTACATCAAATTTGAATTAATCTCGTTCAAAGTACTCTCCTTGGTTAGTAATGCACTTATCTGAATGTTTGGAAGCATTTCTGGTACGCTTCTTTCGGAAGGGCCTTTAGTTGCTCTGTCGAGGCTCTCTCAATGTCGGGAATGGTGTCAAAATATTTTCCTTTCAGTAGAGTTTTTATTTTTGGGAAGGGCTAGAAGTCGCATGGTGCTAAATCTGGAGAGTAAGGCGGATGTGGACGGACAGGAATTTTTTTTTTAGCCGAAAACTCTGGATCAAAAAGTGAGGTGTGACAAAAAGTCGGGGAACGAATTTCGCACTCATTTGAAAATTATCGATTGAAATGCTTTGTTCGGACTCGTAAGAGATGTTCAGTTTTTCAGTAAGCTTTTCAATAGTCAATCGGATGTTTGAACGAACTAGTTTTTCCACTTTTTGCATGTTTTCGTCTTTTTTGAGGTCGCAGGACATCCTGACCATTCCTCGTCTTCAATAGACTAATTTCTGTTTTTAAATCACTTATACCACTGTTAACAGTCTTCAGAGTTATCATATTATCGCCGTACACTAATTTTAAAATTTCATGAACTTCTATGGAACTTTTTTGGGACTTAAAACAAAATTAATGTTAACCCGATGTTCGAAATTGATGCATGACAAGTGCGGTAAACATGACCTCACTCTTTCGGCTCTGGCAGCCGACTGACAAGTCGCAACTTGTTTGAACTTGATACTGATTATCTCAAAGAACCACGCTATTGAACTTTTTACTTTAAATGGACGTAGTGCCTGCAGTTCATTCGTAGTAAAATCATTCACCGTATTTTTTGATCACATCTCGTATATATATCATATTTATGTTACATAAATCTAAAATAGAATGTCAATCATCCGAACTATTTGAAATATAGAGATACGGATAATCAAAACGTACGCAGAATCTCTTTTACCATAATTTTTTCTGAAATACTTTTGACAATATGATGAATTTAAAAATTACTATACCTTCTGCCCATAACAGAGACAAGAGGAGTGTTAAATTATTTGCACTCAATCTGTTTATTCCCTAGGCAACATAAAATAGTTCTATTTCGTATTGCATGATCAGCCAGTTATATAATTGAATTATTTTAGAAAAGAAGAAGTGGAGGTGTAGAAGACATTAGTCAGAGTTATCTTCTCTGAAAGTATAATGAATTTCATTGTACAGCCAGACCCTGTGGTGAATGAAGTGAAGGTGACATTTGCAGGGTGGAAAGTAGATCCTTTTCGGAACGCTTGGTGTGCTGATAAGCATACTTTTCCACTCAGTGAGGAAGGCTATGTTGAATCACCTCACTCTTCGTTTTACTTAGTAAACCCTCTAGAGTTCAAACCAGACTTTCGGTTGATGATCTAAACAACAACAAACCTAAAGTAGACTTTCAATCATCCGGACTATTTGGGATATAGGGTTACGGATAATCAAACCGTATACAGAATCTCTTCGTTTATCACGTTTTGATAATTTTTTTGAGAACGTTTTACCGCTCTGAAAAAGTTTGATAAATTTAAAAATATAGTGAGTTCACGGTAAGAACCAACTGTCGAATTAACAAACTGCATCTGTGGTAGTACGTGTAAATACACCACACAAATACATGCAACAGCCTAGCATTAGTCACCGGGTGGACACCAACACTTTTATAACTGCTAAACAATAACAACGAACAGCCGCATTCCCTAACGTCAATAAAATCTTTCCCTTATCACTTAATTTTGTTTAGAATTCAGTTGCACACTACTCCGTTTGTTAATAGGCTTATTCAATGTTTATATTACAAATTCTTAATGTATGTGTCATTTTTAATTTTAAGATCCTAAATGAGTTTTCAATTTAGTTGGCTTTGTTATTTTAAAACTGTTCGGTTCGGTTTAATTGTGCGTCTAGTTCGAATGGTGTTTTTAGTTTCATGTACGGTAGGATATTCGACTGTATGAACAAAAGTAAGTTTATTTTTATTTTTGCTGAAAAAGTTTATATTAATTTATAGTGATGGCTAATGCACCCGAGTCCTCTATTTACAAACGCCAAAAAGGTAAATCTTTGAGAATAAAATAAGAATAAAGTAAGTTTTAAAATTAGTAAACAATAATAATTTTATTTTTAAAGTAAGCATTTAAAATTATAAAAACCATTAAAGTATTTTTAATTTTATTAAGCTAAAGAATTAACTACTCATAAGAGTATTAAGCACGAGTCGTTTCGCATACGCCTTCTATGAAAATCACATAATACTTTTGGTGCGTACGGTTCTGGAGCTGTGACATCGTTCACTGTTTGTTTACTTCGCAGTTGGTTCTTAAAATGAATTTGGTATAACTATAAATTATTAAACTTAACGTCGTAACTGGTGTAAATACATGAAGTTTAAGTAAAATATCATCTAGAAAGCGGCATGTGTTCTGAAGGAGCTGACAGAAGATGACTTCCAGCACAGTTTCCAACAATGGAAAATTCGCATGGAGCGTTGTAGGGATAGAGAAGGAGTGTATATTGAAGGTGACAATAAGTGATTATGTATAAAATTAAAATAAATCTTTTTACAACGTCAGTCTCGTTATTTAATAGCCACACCTCGTATGTGTATTTTACACTTTTTTTACTCTCGGAAGTCTTGAGGATATACCAAATTCATTTTAAGAACCAATTGCAAAGTAAACAAACAGTGAATGACGTCACAGCTCCAGAACCGTACGCACCGAAAGTATTATGTGATTTTCATAGCCGGCGTATGCGAAACGACTCGTGCTTAATACTCTTATGAGTAGTTAATTCTTTACCTTAATAAAATTAAATACTTAAATGTTTTTTATAATTTTAAATGCTTACTTTATAAACGAAATTATTATTATTGTTTACTAATTTTAACACTCACTTACTTTATTCTTACTTTATTCTCAAAGGTTTACCTTTTTGGTGTTTGTAAATAGAGGACTCGGGTGCATTAGCCATCACTGTTGTTATAGGTCAACAGCCGAAAGGCTGGTTTGAACCTCTAGAGGTTTTACTAAGTAAAACGAGGAGTGAGGTGGTTTACCATTGCCTTCCTCAATGAGACGGAAAATAAGCTTATCAGTATGCCGGGTCCTCTGAAAAGCACATATTTTCCACTCTGTAAACGACACCTTCACTTCATTCACCACAGGGTCTGGCTGTACAATGAAATTCATTACTTTCAGAGGAGATAACTCTGATTAGTGTCTTTTACACCTCTACCTCTTCTGTTCTTAAATGATTCAGTCATTTAATTGGCTGACCATGTGATAAGAAACAGAACTATTTATTTTAGCCCCGCAACGAACAAATTGAGTGTAAATAATTTGACACTCCGCCTGTCTGTTATGGGCAGAGCCATCACTATAAATTAATATAAACTTTTTCAGCAAAAATAAAAATAAACTTACTTTTGTTCATACAGTCGAATAAAGTAATAACTACAATAAAATTAACCCGTACATGAAACTAAAAGCACCATTCGAACTAGACGCACAATTAAACCGAACCGAACAGTTTTAAAATAACAAAGCCAACTAAATTGAAAACTCAGTTAGGATCATAAAATTAAAAATGACACATACATGAAGAAGAATTTGTAATATAAACATTGAATAAGCCTATAAACAATACTGAGTAGTATGCAACTGAATTCTAAACAAAATTAAGTGATAAGGGAAAGATTTTATTGACGTTAGGGAACGTGGCTGTCCGTCTTTATTGTTTAGCAATAATAAAAGTGTTGGTGTCCACCCGGTGACTAATGCTAGTGTAAGCCTCGCCGGAGTGGAATGAGGTGGAAGCGGATGGGTGAAATAAAATACGCTCCTCAGTATTTTAATTAAAAATTTAATTATTTAAAAAGAAAAACAAATTGGTCCAGGACCCCCTTTTCCTTACTACTAAGCGGCGTCCCAATACTACGCTTCACAGGATCATTTTTATCACAAATTTAATTATTTAGAATAAAATAAAAATTGGTCCAGGACCCCCTTTTTCTTACTACTAAGTGGCGTCCCCATACTACGCTTCACAGGATTATTTTGATTACAAATTTAATTATTTAAAACAAACAAAAACAAAAAAAAAAAATAATAATAATAAAATTGGTCTAGGACCTCCCGTAATTGACTACCTAATGTAACCCTTACTCCTCATCTAAACTTAACCTATTACCACTACAGACTATATGTCGATCGTGCATATTCCGGAAAGGGCTGCCGGCACAGATACTTCAAACCTCAGAGGGAGGTCAGCCTAAATTAGTGCCTTGGGCGCTTTTACCGCCATTTCCGGAAGACCACTGCAGGATCGACCTCTTAAATACTAAGTACATAATCGCTAAGTACGGGGCGAGTCAGAATTCCAGGAAATCCCACTATGCATCTATATAATATAACCACTCACCCATCTGGCAAGCCACGACGACCAACATCACCAACCCGAAATGAGCGATCACCCTCATTCCACCAAATGAGCACCGGACAAAAAATATTCTCACAATCCACTCAATAAAATAGAACTAAACTCATGAATTACACTAATTCGGTCCCACACGGACGCGGCATACATGTATCACACATTACACATTACACATAAAAAAATATATATTAATTTATATTTCAATTACTGCATTGCATTAACTTTTATCGAGTCCCGTTTCGTATCAGAGTACAATACTGACTGCCACGTCTCGCCGTCCAGCTGAGCCGATCGGCGGGGAGGCGCACTCCTCCTACCTCCTCACCCCTCGCCGCACGGCTCAGCGGATGCAATACGAGACGAAGTTGCAATTTCCTAGAATTCTGACCGCTGTGTATATTTTACAAAGACAATGTATTAATTCTAATATTAATAGAAAAAAGAAATATCTCTCGTTCTTTTTATAATTATTCCTTCTCAATCTCACTATATTACAACACTCCCTCCCATGAAAAAGGTGGCGCATAGCCCCGTTGCACTAATTAATGGTGGCGGAACCTGATTCCACCGCACTTTCACCACCCACGATCACTTCTTCACCCTCCGTGGTTGCCTTCCGTAGGGTTCGGACTTCTCCGGGGGCTAGCCTGTATATGACTGATAATGGCTCCGCTGGTTCTCGGTGAGTGTCTCCTTGGTCGCTGGATCTCGCTGGTTGGCTACACCTCCTCCGGCAATACCACAGCAATGGGAGCCCTGTCACCACCGCCACGAGGCCGATGATAGTTGGCACCACCGCCACGCTCCAAGCCACCTCCTTTGGTCGGGTCTTGCGGATTTCTTCCAAGGACCGTTGTAGCTGTTCCACCGTGCTCTCACTGACTCCATATTCGCCTGGCCACTGCACCCCACTGCTTCGAATGTGTTGAATTGCCTCTTGCACCTCTTGCTTGTCCGTTGGCTCATCAAGGGAAACGAT
Organism: Catonia carolina; assembly: GCA_035578175.1. Lineage (NCBI taxonomy): Eukaryota > Metazoa > Arthropoda > Insecta > Hemiptera > Achilidae > Catonia > Catonia carolina. The sequence continues at coordinate 12,561,822 of JAQMRL010000004.1, forward strand.
GAGCCCGGTAACGGGAACCTGGATCCGCACAAGGCGACGCTGCAGTTTCGCCTCACTACTGCCCCTGGTATTTGGCAGGATGCGATACGTTGATGTCGTCAGACTGCAACCCTTTGCAGCCGGGATCTCACCGACTCCGCCGATCAACTGTTCCGATACTTCAACCGCGTCTCCTTGATGACATTGGGATATCAGATTTTGCTCTCCGGCAATGCTGTAGATCCACTGGTTCATAGATCCATCCCAGCTCCATATGTCCTCGTGGTTGGTCATCAAAATGGCTCTCGGGCAAACTTTCTTGGCGACTGCCATATCTCCCAGATAGAGTGAGCTCAGACAAGAGGCGTGGTGACGGTTGATGATTGGGAACACTGCAGGACATACCTGGACAGACCCCTTGCGGCATTCCTCAAGGTCCTCGGCTTGCAGCTCCGCGTATTGTTCCTGGTCGACACTCACTAAGAAGTGTGTTGAATCAGGGTTGTACCGTGTGCTAAGTCCGGTCTGCTCATCAATCACTGGAAATGTTCGCACCTGAAACAACATAAACTGTCTCCCTGCTGAGGACAGCGGTAAGTCAATTAACACTTTAATCACACCACCAACTGCTAACGCACGAGTTTTTGCCACACGGTAATAATCGCAAATGTCTGCGGCACTAAACCCCGCGATCAAATCTAGTCCAGTGGGCAGGGAAGTTCTGACTCGCTTTACAATTTCAGTGAACTCACTAGGTGAGATTAAACCTACACTTAACTTACCAGAGGACAGCCCCTCCATCGCTAAAACTAAATTCCTTAAATCTATAAGACCTTTTAAAGACACTAATTCTAATTCTTGCAACATCATGGATGTATTGGCGAACACATGGACGAACCGATCTAGGTCGGACGTTTTCTTTCCGATCTCCACCAGTCGCTGCTGCAGCTTGTCGGCTTCTTCGCGCACCTGTTTTGCGAATGCCACCAACTGCCGCGAATTCTGCTCCGCACGTCGACTGAGTTGTCGCGTCAAGGTTAGATGATCATCCGTCAGATGAATCAAGTTGGCCGTTTGACTTTCCAGCACCTGTATGCTCCTCTCCACCTGTCGCATATCCTGTTCTTCTGGCGTCCCGAATAAAACCTTCAACACCCTTCCGCCTAAGTTGAACCAACCCCGTCGCACTCTCCCTTGGAGCAAAAGGTTCATCAGCGTGTGACTCGCTTCGTACATTTCTTCCTCGATTTCCTGAACGCGGACCATGATTCTCTGTTGAGTTTCCAACCCCTTGACTTCGCTGCCGGCTTGCCATAGAATTTGGCTTACTCCACTGGTGAACTCCTTTAGTGAAGCGAGTTCGCCACAGATTTCGGTCACATTGATCGATACTATCACTCTCCAATAGTCTCCGGTTAATAGAACTCCTCCCTTCTTTATGAACCACACGCCTTCTTTCTTCGCGGCATCTTGTATTGCCAGGCTCACTCCACCTGGAACGACACATACACCCTATTAGTTATGAGTCTGGTCCGCACTCCTGGTATCAAGAACTTCGGGCGAGTACCGGGCGACTTCCCCTACTCGATCCAGTTCCATCAACCGATACTCCCCTGGTTCCATCCCCCATCTGGGTACCAGAGTCTACTGTAGACTTACAATTAACCTAGTAAATTCCTACGAGCTAACTATATACATCATAGGTTTGGGGTTCCCTTCTGAAGTGTATCCTGGTCCTCTATTCTTGCGATCGATTCCTACTGCGCAGACTGTATGGAGACCTTTGGCTCGGCAGACGCGCCTGTGGAGATGGGCGGTACGTCGGATCCTCCCTTATTCTATCTACCGGTTCTGGTGGGCTGTCAGGTTCACCAAACACATCCTCCTCCTCAACCGCTAGAGGTCCTTCTCTTCCAGCGTCCAATCTTCCAGGGGGCAGCCTCTCCATCTCCATACCGTCTATCAGCTGATCATCTGAGTCACTATCGAACTCCGCATCACTTAGTGGTCGGTATTCTAGATCCTCCTCTTGTTCGCTTTCTTCCTCGCGTGGGGCTTCAGCCGTAGGTTGTTCCCGCCTCTCTTCGCGAGCGGGAGATGTAACACGCGTCGCCGTGGCCTCATTGTGTCCCGGTTTCATTCGATTTACGTGTACCACCATGGTTTTCCCATCAGCCATGACCACTTCATAGTCGACCAGGGATACCCTTCTCTTGACCCTACACGGCCCTTTCCAAGGGCGCCTGAATTTTCTTGCTAGCCCGGGGCGAATTGACGGGACAAGGACATACACCATATCTCCGACCTCAAATTCTCGCAAATTTTTGCCTTTTTCCTGGTACCTTGCCCTGTCGCGAGCCGCCGCTATCGAATTCTTATTTGTCTGCTCGTATGCCTGCCTCAGCCGTTGGCTCAGTTGAATAATGTGATCTTCCACGTTTACACAGACGTTATCCGGGACAGTGTAATCGAACGGCGTTACCATCTCTCTTCCATGAAGGAGGTAATACGGTGTAAAGCCTGTGGAGGTGTGTGGTACCGAGTGGTAAGCCATCAAGGCAAAGGGAACCCATTTATCCCAATCTCTCCCGTCACTCCTCACAAAGTGACTCATGCTGTCTACTAGAGTCCGGTGTAACCTCTCCAACCTCCCGTTACACTCTGGGTGGTACGCCGTAGTTCGGAGTTTTCTTATCCTCAAGTACTTGCAGGTTTCCAGGAAGAGCTCCGAAGTAAAATTTCGCCCTTGATCGGTTAGCAGTTGTTCTGGCACCCCGTGGCGTGAGATAATTCTAGTCACAAAGGCTTCGGCTATTGTCTCAGCGGTTTGGTCGACGACGGGGATTGCTTCAGCGTAGCGAGAGAAGTGGTCCACGAAGGTTAGAAGGTACTTATTTCCCTTCCTGCTTGTAGGTAATGGTCCAACGATGTCTAAGGACACCATCTCGAAGGGGAAGGTCGGTTCGAATGCTTCCGCCAGTGGTACAGTTAACTTTGCCGGAGACTTCCGCTGCGCACATGAGTGACAACGGCGCACATATTCTTCAATTTCGGTCCACATTCGCGGCCAATAATACTTTTGCTTCACTCTCGCAAAAGTGCGTTCCGCTCCTGGGTGACCCGCCCACACCGCATCATGACAAGATTGGATGACCGACCTTCTCAGGCCCTCTGGTACAACGAGACGCCACTGCTTATCTTCGCCCTTGCCATTTCTCCAGTACAGTAGTTCGTCCAACTTTCTGACTTCTCCCGTCCGGGGACTTACCATTAGGGTTTGGCAAAATTCATCTGTGGCCTGACCTTCTCGGATTTTCTTAAGATTCAATTCATCAGTCACCATCGCTACCCCAATAGTGGCTCTGCTTAGCGCGTCAGCGTTAGTATGGCGCCTGCCTGGCTTATGTATGACGGTGTAATCGAATTCTGCTAATCGCAGGGCCCATCGTGTCAGTCGAGATGACGGATCCCGTAAGCCCAACATCCATTTAAGTGCCGCGTGGTCCGTTACCAACGTAAAACTCCGCCCCAGTAGGTAACACCGAAACTGCTGTGTAGCCCAGACGACCGCCAATAACTCCCTCTCCGTGGTGGAATAATTCTTCTCGGCACTATTCAACATTCTGCTTGCAAATGCAATCGGCCTTTCACCGTCTTCCGTATCCTGGGACAATACTGCGCCCAGTGCCGTGCCGGACGCGTCTGTCGCGAGTACAAATTGTTTTCGAAAGTCTGGGTACATCAACACCGTTTCTGAACACAGGGCATCCTTCAGGTGGCCAAAGGACTCCTCTTGTTCAGCCTTCCATTGAAACGGACTATCCTTCGTCGTGAGTTTAGTTAGCGGGTTGGCCAGGGCTGCAAAATTTGGCACAAATCTGCGGTAATAGCCTGCGAGACCTAGAAATCCTCTGACTTCCCGCACGTTTTTCGGAGCCGGGAAGTTCTTCACCGCCTCGACCTTGCCTGGATCGGGCTTCACACCAGCCGACGTCACTACATGACCTAGGTAGTTCACACGGTCCCGAGCGAACTCACATTTCTCCAAGTTAACCTTCAGGTTGGCTTCCTTAAATATTTGCAGCACTCGTTTCAGTCGCTCCGCATGTTGGTGAATATCCCTGCTGAAAATCACGACGTCATCAAGGTAGACCAAGCACTCTACGCCTAGTACGTCGGCCAATAAATTATCCATCATCCTTTGGAAAGTCGCGGGAGCTCCAGTCAAACCAAACGCCATGCGCTGGTATTCGAAGTGGCCACCTACAGTTGTGAAGGCCGTCTTCTCTCGATCCTCCTCGGCGATTGGTATCTGCCAATACCCACTGTGTAAGTCCAAGGTGGTAAAGTACCGACTTTGTCCCAAATGTTCGAGGGTCTCTTGTATAAGGGGCAACGGGTACGCATCAGCTCGCGTCACTTCATTCAAGGCTCTAAAATCAGTACAGAAACGATATTTAACACTCCCATCTGGTGTTTTCTTGCGCACCAGCACTACCGGAGCAGACCACGGGCTCGTCGAAGGTACAATAACACCCTTGTCCAACATGTCAGCTAAGTGTTCCTCTACTACTGGACGTAGATGATACGGGACACGGTAAGGCCGCTTGGCAATTGGCCTCTCTTCTGTGGTATGAATTCTATGTTGGACTCCGACCTTGCATCCCTCTCGACTTGGCTCCTCGAACACAGACGCGTAGTCTTGTAGTACCCGCCGTAACACCATACCATCTTCCTGTCCAAGATGACTCAACTTCTCGGTGAATACCTCCCTTGCTCCCTCAGTAGTTGCAGTCTCTGTCTGGTGACCAGTTACTGCTGATACTCCTAAAACCTCGGCAACTCCCAATATTTGGTTTTTCTGCAATACAATACCCTTCGCTGCCGTATTGATGACTCGAACCCGAACTCGGTCCCTTCTTACATGGTCCACACTGCGCCCCACTCGCACTCCCCATTGTTGATTCACTGGTTCTGTTAACACGGTTTCATCCTCGGCCAGACCAGAGACCTTAGCCTCTAGCAGCAGCTCCGAATAGGCGGGTAGTTCCACCCTACTAACTGTCCTCACATTCAACACCTGGGCTCTGGTCGTCTCCTCTTCCCTTTGGCCTCTTTCACGGCTGCCACTTAGCGCACGCCGCGTATTTCCTATCCGACCCTCACCAGGGTGTCGTGCGCTATACGCACTCCTCCGCCCTTCTTCCGTAGTTCGACTCTCGTCTTCCATTGCATTCTCCGCATGACCATGGCCTTCCTTAGAACACGCCATCACTCTCGTCACCCCGCTGAAACGTATTTGACCGTTCCCCGTATCAATTACCGCTTTTAACTTTCTCAAGAGATCTAGCCCCATAAGTCCCTCTCTTTCAGACTCGATTGCAGCAATCACGAATTTATGACGCACTCTTAAGTGGGCCACTTCACACTGTAACTCCTGCACTCCCATGACGCCCAGTCTTGCACCTGTAACACCCTTGGCTACCATTTGGACTCGTTCGATTTCTACCCCCGGAACAGCCTCCCTAAGGATGGACATTTCTGCCCCGGTATCCACTAACAACCTTCTTTCCATCCCCTGCAGGACAGTGGTCACAATCAGGCCACCTCCTTCCGATACAACATTTGGAATCCACGTGTGCCCCTGACTTACGGGCTCGGCAGCGGGGCAGTCGCCGAGCCGTCCTCGTTTGGGTTGGCCGCGGCCACCGCACTCGTAATCATGGGCGTTTTCTTTTCTCCATTCTCGCTCCGTCGTGTAGAGAATCTTTTTGGACAACGGGCAGCAAAATGGCCGATATCTCCACAAACGTAGCACGCACGCCCTTGGGCTGGGTGTAGAACCCCCTGGGAGGCTCCCGCTCTCCAATTGTTGTTTGCACGGCCCGTCTCATTCGTCCGTCGCGGTCTCCTACAGTCTCGAGCGTAGTGACCAATCTTTCCACACGAAAAACAAGAGCCTTGAATAGGAGCCGAACCTCGAACTTGAGCTACAGCGTCTACCGTCACCCCTGGCTCTGGATCGGATAGCCCTAACACACTCGCTCCGAACACCTCTCTCGTTCGCTTCTGTGTTTCTTGAACCTGCTCGATCCGCTCGGCCACCTTGATCGCTTCTTCTAAGTCCTTTGGTGGATAGATCTGTAGGGTAGTGGCTGCTGTACTCGACAGTCCCCGAACATAGGCTGACAGCAAGGTCCGTTCCATCTGGGACCGCGCCCATTCGGCGACGTGGGGGTCAGTAGGCTGTGGCATGGCCTGCCGTCCCAAAATTCTACAACGATCCGCGAAAGCCCTCGCTTTCTCGTTGGTCCCCTGTTTGACGGTATTCAGTGCGAGCAAATGTCGTTCCGGATCGCGTTCTCCTTCAAACCGATTTCGCAGGATTTCCGTGAACCGTGCAAACGTGGCATGGTCGGAATTCAACTCGGGATATGCATCTAAGCAAGCTGCCGCTGCTCCTGTAACCTTCAACCTACAAATAGTTTTCCTATCGGCGTCGTCCCAATTCCCGGTTTTAGCAACTAACTCAAGATTTCTCAAAAATTCGTCCACCGTAGGGCCACCTCCTTCACCAGACCATGGCTTAATCAAAGACTGAAGGCCCAAATCCTTCCTCACCCGCGCAGGACTCCGCTCTCTCTGTCCTAAACGCAGCGCTGCTAGTTCGGCAGCTAACTGAGCCGATTCCGCTTCCACTCTGGCTTTGTATGTCGCGAGTTCTTCGTTCGCCCTCCGGAGCTCCTGAATCTCCTGCTCGACGGTTAATGGTACAGCCATTATTGCAGCTGTACCCCACACCTGACACCAGTTGTAAGCCTCGCCGGAGTGGAATGAGGTGGAAGCGGATGGGTGAAATAAAATACGCTCCTCAGTATTTTAATTAAAAATTTAATTATTTAAAAAGAAAAACAAATTGGTCCAGGACCCCCTTTTCCTTACTACTAAGCGGCGTCCCAATACTACGCTTCACAGGATCATTTTTATCACAAATTTAATTATTTAGAATAAAATAAAAATTGGTCCAGGACCCCCTTTTTCTTACTACTAAGTGGCGTCCCCATACTACGCTTCACAGGATTATTTTGATTACAAATTTAATTATTTAAAACAAACAAAAACAAAAAAAAAAAATAATAATAATAAAATTGGTCTAGGACCTCCCGTAATTGACTACCTAATGTAACCCTTACTCCTCATCTAAACTTAACCTATTACCACTACAGACTATATGTCGATCGTGCATATTCCGGAAAGGGCTGCCGGCACAGATACTTCAAACCTCAGAGGGAGGTCAGCCTAAATTAGTGCCTTGGGCGCTTTTACCGCCATTTCCGGAAGACCACTGCAGGATCGACCTCTTAAATACTAAGTACATAATCGCTAAGTACGGGGCGAGTCAGAATTCCAGGAAATCCCACTATGCATCTATATAATATAACCACTCACCCATCTGGCAAGCCACGACGACCAACATCACCAACCCGAAATGAGCGATCACCCTCATTCCACCAAATGAGCACCGGACAAAAAATATTCTCACAATCCACTCAATAAAATAGAACTAAACTCATGAATTACACTAATTCGGTCCCACACGGACGCGGCATACATGTATCACACATTACACATTACACATAAAAAAATATATATTAATTTATATTTCAATTACTGCATTGCATTAACTTTTATCGAGTCCCGTTTCGTATCAGAGTACAATACTGACTGCCACGTCTCGCCGTCCAGCTGAGCCGATCGGCGGGGAGGCGCACTCCTCCTACCTCCTCACCCCTCGCCGCACGGCTCAGCGGATGCAATACGAGACGAAGTTGCAATTTCCTAGAATTCTGACCGCTGTGTATATTTTACAAAGACAATGTATTAATTCTAATATTAATAGAAAAAAGAAATATCTCTCGTTCTTTTTATAATTATTCCTTCTCAATCTCACTATATTACACTAGGCTGTTGCATGTATTTGTGTGGTGTATTTACACGTACTACCACAGATGCAGTTTGTTGATTCGACAGTTGGTTCTTACAGTGAACTCGCTATATTTAGTGTAATAGTTTCTTCGATTTTTGCAACTCATTATCCATTTTTGAAGGCATGAACCGTCACTGTTGAACACCCCATTTATAGACCATACGAAGTATTCGAACAAAATTCATCTGTACCTGATCGGGAAAACATAAAATGAGTGGCGACTGTTTGATTGAGTCCAGTGTGTGAAGGCTTTTACACTTGTAGGTATACACTGAAAGATGGACTGATGACAAAAGATTTTATCTTGCTCTTTTTACCGAAGAAAATATATATGACTACACTATTGTATTCCTTTTATTTAATAAACGTAATATTTGTGACAAAAGAATACTAGGCCGTCTAAACACGGTAATAAAGATATGAATATTGTTATGTGTTAAAATTCAAGGATAATCTAAACAATTGTAAATATACAATCGATTTCATCTATTGTTTCGATATACATAATCATAATCGGTTTCTGTTCTTCGTTGTATTCTAATAAGGAAGAACGAATTCAATATTTTATTGGCCTTGTCGTTTTAATAAGAGTATTATTGTTAAATAATAAACTACATTTCTTGTATTTCGTGTTATTCTGTTGTAATTTATTGAGGCCTACTTTAACCCTTTTCAGTACCATCGTCCGGAAAACAGGACGTCGATATATTTTACGTAGTGACAACATCCGGTTTACCGAACGTCCGTAAGTTATGCATAAAGTGCCAACGTCCGGATAACCGAACATTTACAAAAAAACTTTCAAACAAAATTAATGGTATAATGTATTTTGAAACCGCTTCCGTGGCGTAGTGACTAGCGCGCTAGCCTGCAAAGCGAAAGGTCCCGGGTTCGATTCCCGGCTAGGATCGGGAAATTTTAACACGTTAAAACCACCTTTCAGGTACCGAAACCCACAATAGTTGCTAATAACCAAGCTGTCGATGCGACTTTAAATCAACTAAAAAAAAAATTCAATAATTTTAGTGGAGTCTCAACATAAGAAAAGACATAAAGAAACGAATATTTTCAGCAATAGTGGAAGGTACGGTGACATATGGGGCAGAAGTGTGGACCATTACACAAAACATGAAAAATAGAATCAGTACGGTGGAGAACAGATATTGGAGAAGATGTTGCAGATTGACGTTACGAGATAGGGTAACGAATATAAGAGTAAGAGAAATAATGGGCATTGAAGACTCAATAATAGACCGTATTGAGAGAAAACAACTGCACTGGTATGGTCACATGCGAAGAATGAGCAACGTACGAATCCCACTGAAGGCATGGAACTGGAGACCGCAGCGAAATAGAAAAAGAGGAAGACCGAGAGGGAGATGGATGGAAGGTATTGACAGAGCCATGGGGAGAAGAAACGTGGAGGAGGAGTCATGGCAAGACAGGCAAAAATGGCGTTTTGACTGCGACAAACGACCCATAGTGTTGTAAATAGTCGCCACTATATATATATATAATTTTAGTGTTGGAACTATTTTTTTATGAACTTAATAAAAATTAATTATTTTTCCCCCCAATGTGTGTACGTTGCAATCTGTTCAATTTAGAACAATAAGCAACCGTATGACCCAATGAGATGAGGATGATATGTATAACGTGTAAATGAGGTGTAGTCTTGTACAGACTCAGGTCGACCATTCCTGGGTGAGTATGGTTAATTGAAACCCAACCATCAAAGTACACCGGTAACCACTGTTTAGTACTATAAACAGTGGTTACCGGTGTACTTTGGTGGTTGGGTTTCAATTAACCATTCTCTCAGGATGGTCAACCTGCTTCTGTACAAGACTACACCTCATTTACACGTCATACATATCATCCTCATCTCATTGGGTCATGGGGTTGCTTATTGTTCTAAATTGAACAGATTGTAATTAAAAATTAATTTTTAACACGAAATTTTATTTTTATATAACGTTGAAATTTGGGTTGGCTATGGCAGGGTTACGCCTGCAAGTTTTTGAAATAAGGGCTGGCACTTTTTGTACACCCTTATTTAAATGAAATGGTTTTAGATCACACTTTTAAAATATTGTTTCGGCACTGAAAGAGTTAATTTTATCGCTGATGTTCAAGTACGAGGCGTATTCCTAAAGGAAGGACCATTTGGTCATTTATAAAAATTAGCTCTTTGGAAAATGTTTTTATTGACAGTATTAGTTCACTCAATTCCTACCTTACTTTTTCACATTTTCGCCATTCAGTTCTTAATACTTTTCATAACGCTGCACCAGCTTTTTAAAACCCTCTGCATAGAAGTTTGCTGTCTGGGAATGGAACAAGTTGACAACGACACCCTTGAGTTCCCCGTCGTTTTCAAACCGTTGTCCACCAAGCTACTTTTCCGATGCAAGAAGAGGAAGTAGTTGCTTGGTACAAGGTCGGGACTGTATGGAGGGGGTTCAAAAAGTTCCCAACGAAAGTCTTGACTCTTCTTGGTTATGGCAGTGGTGTGAGGATGTGCGTTGTCGTGAAAAATGATTACGCCGGACGACAGTTTTCCGCATCGTCGATTTTGGATTGCATGCCTCAGTTTAGTAAGTATTCAAATCCGTATAAAAGTCACCTTTACTAGGATTTGAACCAGGAACCTTCGTCTCCGAAAATCAGCTGTTTACACCTAAGGAATGATTATTATGTGGCTAATCACTTCACAAAATTGTTTGAACAAAAACCTACTTATGCGGGGAGAAAATTCATGAATAAATTACCCCAATTTTTAAAATGTTGTGAGGATTTGAATTCCTTTAAAAAGAATCTGAAAAATTACTTGATCGGTGAAATTTTTTATAGCATACAAGAATTTCTTTTTTGATAGTAGTGATACATTTTGTGATTCTTATATGTATATCAGGTGTTATATCTGACATGTCCTATACTCCTCCTGGAGTCTCCAGGGCGCAAAAAAAACTCGCGTTGATGACTTTACCTCTAGACCAACCGTTGGATCATCTATACCAGTGGTTCTCTTCCAGGGACTGTGCCCCCTTTATACACTGAAGTGAGATCACGCCCCCTCACCATCTGTTGGTGGTCAAAACAAGTAATAGTCTACAATCGGAATATGAGACAGAAGCGTGATCACTGTGTTGCCAGAGAAGACAATTACCGTGTTATTGCAATAATTAAACCCACCGGGTTGGTCTAGAGGTAAAAGTCGTCGCCAAAATCAGCTGTTTAACAGCTGATTTTCGGAGACGAAGGTTCCTGGTTCAAATCCTAGTAAAGGTAGTTACTTTTATTTGGATTGGAATACTAGACAGTGGTTACCGGTGTACTTTGATGGTTGGGGTTCAATTAACCATACTCTCTCAGGAATGGTCGGCCTGGGTCTGTACAAGACTACACCTCATTTACACGTCATACACATCATCCTCATCTCATTGGGTCATGGGGTTGCTTATTGTTCTGAATTGAACAGATTGCAACGTACACAAATTAGGGATTACAAAAAAAAAACAAATTGCAATAATCGAGTGCTAGACTCTGCAGAGTACAATGTACAAAAAGTACGATAATTTTGAAAATATACATGCGACTACGCAACAGTAAATTATAGTTTTACTTTTTTATTTATTTTATTTAACTACTCTCACGCCTCCTTTGAAATTCTTCTACGCCTTCTCCTAGGGAGGTGCCCTCCCATGTTAAGAACCACTGATCTTTACAAATATTATAAAGACAAGCGAGTTTTTTTGTGCAGGCTAATTTCCAAAACTACGGAATAGATTTTCATGAAATTTCGACAGCATATTTTTATTTATTTTTACAGAAACATTTTCTTTCTAAATTTCCAAAAATGATAACCCTAAAAGACCTAATGAATATTTTCATAAATATGTGTGTGTGTGTGTGTGCGTGTGCGTGCGTGCGTGCGTGTGTGTGTGTGTGTGTGTGTGTGTGTGAGAGAGAGAGAGAGAGAGAGAGAGAGAGAGAGAGTGTGTGTGTGTGTGCGCGCGCGCGCGCGTGTGTGTGTGTGTGTACTTTGGAGTATACAGCCATCTAGCAACTACACAATTTCTGTTACATGTTTATTAAAAAAATAATACATGTTTTGCGTGCAAAGTCGCGCGGGACACGTTATTATTTTATAACTGTAGAAAATAAGGCGGTTTTGAAAAATCGTAGTAACCATTTTTTTAAAATTTGCACGATATACGTACTTCTACTTCCGATTGACTGATTTTTATGAAATTTTTGTGTAGGGTTCCCTTGCAGTTCTTAACTTAATTTGTAAGTTTCAACGTCGTATGCTATTTCTTTCTTGAGATATTTTATTCACGCACAGACACACACTCACAAACCAGTCGCTAAAAACATACCGTATTTCTAGGTTCAAGGGGCATGAAAACGTGCATTTCCGGTGAAAATTCGATTTCGAAAAATCTAATTGAAAACAATACTTTTCTTTCCTATAATTATGCCTATATTCATATAGACCAAGAGAAACTAAAACGGAAGTACCAAGAAACAACCAGTGATCAAATTTGGTGGTTAATTTGAAAATAAAAAAAATTAAAGTTCCGGATAACAGAACGAATTTTTTCGATACATAAATGACTTCGATATTAAAAAGCAATTATACCGATTTAATCGATTAATCGATATAATTTTATGATGTTTAACAGTTACTACGGAAGAACTGTGTTCGGTTACTGAGCGTAAAGATTACTCTTAAATAGAGATATGGTTTACTAAGTTACTGGAATAACTAACTGGGAAGTTTTGCTGACAGTCAAACGAATCAAACCTTCCAATGAAGGACGAGGAGGAGCTGAAGAAAAAGAAGAAGAAGATGGTAAAGAAGAAGAAGACCTGTTTTTCCACTAGATTGATTTCTTGCATCGAATCTTCCGCACCGTTGCGTTGTTGTTCTTCTTCTTATTTGTTTGTTTTTTTTAAAACCGCTACTATTTTTACGGCGAATAAAACGCTTAACTGTTCATGTAGATTGCATCATTTATATTTAAATTATTTTCTCAATAAACCTGTTCAATAAATGAACAAGCAAAACGGCTAACTTTTATGTACTACTTTTAAATTTTTATTTTCTTCATAATTGATCATTCGATGGTCCTTGATTAGATTCCCGGTAAAATGGTGCAATTTTTTTACTCTTTCCCTTGTATGAAATATAGTGAAGGAAAATATTGTTTTCATCTCGATTTTCCGAATCGAGTTTTCACCGGAAATACACATTTTCATGTCCCCTAAACTTCAAAAAACCAGTTTTTTCTCCGATTGGTCTGTTGGTGTGTGAACAAAATATCTCAAAGTTTTATGACCCACCGGGTTGGTCTAGATGCTCTGGTTCTCAAAGTAAAGTAACGAAGAAGGGCTTGAGGGGGGGCAAAAAGCTTAGTTTAAGAAAATAAATAAAGTTTTGTGTAAACCAAATAAATGAAGTGATATATTGTTTATTTTTCTAACATTGGAACAAGTTTTTAATTTGGAATTGGTCGTTATAAACGAAGTAATAAAATATTGCATTACCTAGTACGTAGTCTTATTTACTTTCTCTTGCCTATATGAATATTTAGGAAGGAAAGTTTTGTTTTCATGTCGATTTTTCGAAATTTGAGTTTTCACCGGATATTCACGTTTTCAGACCCCCTGAATATAAAAAAACTTTTTTTACCGATTGGTCTGTGTGTGTGTGTGTGTGTGTGTCAGTGTGTGTGTGTGCGCGCGCGCACGCGCATGTGAGCAGAATATCTGAAGAACGGAAAATCGTACGAACTTCAAACTTGAGACTTAAGTTAGATACTACTACTGGACCCGCACGAAGAATTTCATCAAATTCGGTCAACCGGAAGTAGTAGTTTATTCGTGTCATTTTTCATTTTTTTTTTATTTTCACAAAAACGGCTTCTACGATTTTTTTTAAAAAACTCCTCATAAAGTATAAATAAAATTTATAGGAAATTAAAAGATCTACAACCTTTAGTTCAGTGGGGCTAACTGGCTTGCCTTAGTTAATTATGTAAGGGAAGCATTAAGGTACAGATATCAGTTGAATTAATGTCCCATAGCCGAGCGACTGAGAGGAAGATATGTGGCACAACTACGCATGCGCCCAAAGGTCTTTACCGTTATAATCCAAATCTGAAAACATACTTCAGTCGTCATCTTGCTTGTTAGTTTACTGCATGCATAAACTCACAACAATGAGTACAACTATACGACAATGTTATTGGAACGGCGCGTATGGCTTGTGCGAGTGAGAGCGTTATGCATTCTCTCACTCCCACGGCTAGGGGACTTTAGTTCATCTGAATACTGTACAGGCAATGTCTGATTAATGAATTTAGTTTTTAAGATAGTTGTAATTTTGTTATAGATACTTAATTTTTCTCTGTGTATAGTACTGTTGTTTTATTTTTCCTGTATGTTTTTGCATTTTGGGGCTATGTTATATACTAAATTATAGTAGTGTAAACTGGGATTATTATTTTATTATTAATGGTGTATATTTATTTATTTATTTATTTATTGCTTTAGATTAATGTTAAACCTCTTAACCTGACAGACGCCCATTGGTCATGCTCGTTTGTGCGGAGTTAATAATATGTGACTTTTGGGATGTTATATGTTGTAGTTAACAAATTTTTGTAATATTTTATTTTGAGGAACAGTTGTATGACTTTGTATTATTTATGAAATAAACGCACTTTTAGTATTATTAGGCCTATTATTACAATCTTTAGTTAGAGAATTTTTCTCTACATAGCCTAGTTTAGTGTGAAAGTGATTTTTCGTATTTTTACGTCAAACTGAGGTTGATTTTTATTTTGCGTCTTTCACTCATGATTAAAATAAGGTTATGTTTTTTGAGGTTAGGTTTTTGTTTATGAATCCTGAATCCTGGTTGAGAGGGCTGAGAAGCCCTATGATGGCGACATCGTGTTAAGGAACACCTGGTCGCTCGGGGAACAAAATTTACGGAATAATTGCAACCTCATGAAATTTAGGGGGAATTTTATAGTTTAAAAATAGGAAATAGGATTCTGGCTCTTGCGGGA
Organism: Catonia carolina; assembly: GCA_035578175.1. NCBI lineage: Eukaryota > Metazoa > Arthropoda > Insecta > Hemiptera > Achilidae > Catonia > Catonia carolina. The sequence goes on from JAQMRL010000004.1 coordinate 12,576,870, forward strand.
TTGGGACTGGGACTTCAAAGGAGGTAATGTATTTTAAGAAGTTACTCGTGGATGAAAATTTATATTAAGGGACAAGTGGGTTTAAGAGCGGCTCTTAAGGTTTTTGTTTATTTCTAATGCTTCATTACTAATGTTAGATTTTATTGTTCATTATTTGCATTGGCAAGAAAAAAATGTGTGAGTTTTCACACCAGATTTATTTTTTTGAGTTATATTTATTAATATGCACTTATTAAAAATACACATCCTGATCTATTTGTGATTGTGACCGTCCAAAAGTCTAAAGTGAGGTTATGAGTGTTTCTAACACAGAATTTAATGCTTAAAAAATGATTTTACACGCACACATACCCACACACACACACGCACCCACCAAGCGGTAAAAACATTTTTTTTCGTTGTAGGGTGCCTAAATAGGTAGGCCAACGTGTATTTCTGGTTAAAAATTGATTTTGAAAAATCAAAATGAAAACAATACTTTCTTTCCCTTTTTCCCATTGAGGCAAGAGAAAGCAAAAAATGGAGGAGAATGGAGTTAATGTTCTAGATTACATAAGTTGTTAAAAATAAGTAGGCCTAATCAAACTTTTTATCACAATACTTTATCCTGTGTAATGGAGAGAAAGTAAAATAGTATAATATAAAACATAAATAATAAACATAACGTTGGTGGTTATTATTAAAGTGTTTCTATTTATCATCATGGACTACGTCAGAAGTAACGTACACCATATTTCATCCATTCTTCTGTACACGGTGTTCCAAAATATTATAACTTTCCCGCGTTCTATCTCTAATAATCTCGAGTGGGAACAAGATTTTTCAGTTTTTATAATGCTTTTCTCTGTTGATGAGCTGTGCTGTTCCACGCGTTTAGACCAATCAGAAGGTTTGCCAACATTGTCAGATTGTACAAATGTTTCAGCTTGAAAAATTTTTACTCATGCGCGCGCATAAGTATAAGAGCCGCAGTAGTTCACTCGTGTTTTGCATCTCGTACTGAACACGTCGTTTATAGAGTGAGTTAACATACAATACTTTATAATGCAATTAGCTGGTTGTATGTTCATAAGTTACAATTGAAGATCTGAGTGGATGAATGTGCTGTGTAACATTTTTCAAAAATTTATTGTTTGTGATTGCTGAAGTTGTTAATTGCATACTTTACGTAGATGACATAGAACGTTGTATATCTACAGTTTACGGAAATACTAGGGGATTAATGGACTCTGTACTGCTTAATTTTAAGGTTTGTAGAGAAACAAGATGTTGAGATCACCTTCTTCTACCAGAATTCACTACGACCTAGTAGACATCTTTTTAGAGTAATAAATAACAGTTAAATCTATTTATGAACGCCGATTAATATGCTTTATGTGTTCCTTTAAAAATGTCTTATAAAGATCTTGACGAGCATTTTGTATTTTTAAATTACTGTTAATCCATTTATAGATGATATAGTGTACAATAAAGATGTTTAGTTAATGAAAGTGTTGTATGCGTAAGAATAAATGTCGTAAGGTGTTATACTCGTATGATAATGGTAGTTGATGCTCGAAAAATTTAATAAAAAAAGTGACTGTAAAAAGTAAAGTTTTAAAAACTTTAAAGATAAAGTTTTGTCGCCACCGGCTGTTGTAGTCCAATCGGTAAAGTCATCATAGAACCGGCTGGAGCGGCAGGACATCCGGCGGCGTAGTTCAAAAGGAAAAAAATGGTTGGGGAAGCCTTCGCTGCTGCCTCAAGAGGAGCAGCCGCTAGCAAGCAAAAAGAAGGTCGTCTGTACCGCTGCCTAAACAAATAGGAGCGGTCGCTGACGCAGCGAGCACCGTTTACTACTGCCTGCAAAATGAGCAATCGCTGGTAAAACGAAGGGAAGGGTCGTCTATACCGCTGCCTAAAAGAGCAGTCGCCGACGCAGCGAGCACCGTTTACTACTGCCTGCAAAATGAGCAATCGCTGGTAAAACGAAGGAAAGGGTCGTCTATACCGCTGCCTAAAAGAGCAGTCGCCGACGCAGCGAGCACCGTTTACTACTGCCTGCAAAATGAGCAATCGCTGGTAAAACGAAGGGAAGGGTCGTCTATACCGCTGCCTAAAAGAGCAGTCGCCGACGCAGCGAGCACCGTTTACTACTGCCTGCAAAATGAGCAATCGCTGGTAAAGCGAAGGGAAGGGTCGTCTATACCGCTGCCTAAAAGAGCAGTCGCCGACGCAGCGAGCACCGTTTACCGCTGCCTACATGAGGAGCAGTCGCTAGTGAAGCGAAGGGTAGGAAAGGGAAGGGAAGTGAAGTGATTGTGCAGAGCAAGAAATACTCTATGTTGAGTGATAAATCTTTCTCCATATCGACCTTCTCGAATGATCGATAATGACTGTCCACTTTCAACTATCGCATTCACCGGTCGCTTAGGTATGACAAACCTCACTTTGAGAGGTTTGACCGCTGCGCTATCTGCCGGCAGCAGCAACCACGTCACAGCGCCAACAGAGGGCAAAACACGAACGATGGACCGGCGTTAAAATAGTACAGTATCAGTTTTCATGAAGGGAAAGGTTTTAGTACTTTCATAGCAATTTCCACTAAACTATATTTTTGTTACTTAACACCTTCAACGTCTGAGCTCTTCAATTGTTATTGCAAGACAAAAAAAAATGGCTGACGAAATACATAACAGAGCTACGAGAGCAAGTATTGGCAACGTTGCTGGCAAGTCATTGGCTAACTATAAAGTATGTAGGGGCAATGCGTACGTTCAGAGCTCATCTGTTTTAAAAAGTATTATAGTTTAAATTTGTACGAATAATTAATTAACAGTACTGATACAAACCACGTATTGGTTTCAACAAAAAAAATGCATTGAGTAGAAACCGATCGTAATAACCGGACTTACAGGACACCCGGTAATAAGAAATTCATATTATTTTACCAACAGTAAATCAAAAGATGGTTTTTTCCTTGAGATTTCATAATTTAAAAAAGAAAATTCGAATTTAAAGGTAAATTAATCATTTACAACAATAATGTATATCACAACTATTCGTGCATTACTTTCATGGTATTTCTTCATCTACTCTCTTTTTCTATTTCCACCTTTCTCTCTATCTTTCTCTTTTTAGTGAAGGTTAGTAGGTAGTTTTATTCTTAATGTTATCTACAGGGTGTCTTTAAAACGTATTTCTAAACTCTACGAAGTGATTGCATAGATAAAAGTAAGAAAAAATGTTCATACGAGGGTTATGTTTTTACTTTCTCTTGCCTATATAGAATGGAAAGTATTGTTTTCATTTCGATTTTTCAAAATCGAGTTTTCACTGGATCTACACGTTTTCAGACCCCCTAAAAAACATATTTTAGCGATTGGTGTGTGTGTGAACAAAATATCTCAAGAATGGAATATCGTACGAACTTGAAACGTAAGTTAGATACCACTAGAAGACTCGACAGGAACATTTTCATCAAAATCAGACAACCGGAAGTAGTAGTTTATTTGTTTCATTTTTCACTTTTTTGAAATTTTCTCAAAAACGGCTCCGATTTTTTTTAAAAATCGCGCCATTTACTAAATTTTTTATTCTTTAAAAGATAGCGTAGGCGCCATGTCTGCTTAAATTCTTGGGGAAGGTGTTTGTTCATAGTAAGAACAATGTATTTTTAAGATTGCGGCTTTAATGTACATTTTAGCGCAAAAATGTATATAATAAAAGTTGTAGAGAATTTAAAACCCTATAACTTTTATTTCAAACATTTTTTGGTATAATGCTTATTTTAGCGGTAATTAGCGATTTTATGTTTTTTTTTCCACGACAATGTAAAAAATCGATTTTTTAAAGATTTCAGCCGTAGATTTTACGACAAAAGTGTATATAACCAAAATTATAGGAAATTAAAAGGTGTATAACTTTTGTTTAGAGCATTTTTCTCTACAGAGCCTAGTTTAACGTGAAAGAGTCATTTTCCGTATTTTAAAGCCAAACTGAGGTTGATTTTCATTTTGCATCTTTCACTCATGATTAAAATTATATTATGTTCATTGAAGTTAGTATTTTGTTTATTTCTAATGTTTTATTACTAATGTTAGGTATTGTTTATTATTTGTATTGGCAAGAGAAAGTTATGTGAGTGTGTCACTAAAGATTTTTTTAGTAAAAAATATACATCACTTTTATTTTTAATTGCAATAATTTTGAGTAGCAGCTGCTACCTTGATTTCACTTTTCCTGTTTGTTTGTTTGTTTATAATCGAAGTCCGTTATAAATGGCTGTGCATGCAACTGTAGTCCCTATAAACAATATAAAGGTAAAGGCCTTGTGTTTCTCGGTGGTTGCACATAATATAGCATCTTGACCTAAATGAAGCGGTTACGATAAACGATTACGCGTATAAACATCGGACGACGGGAAAGTGGTTCTATTTTATGGAACCGTATTTGTTTGTTTGTTAGTTTTATTTGTATGAGCGAAAGTTGTGCAGATATAACTCTTGAACCAACTCAGAAGTCTTCAACTGTGGGTTTTGTCTGTACAACAAAAACTTTGTTCTTTTATTATAATCGATAAATCGAAAGGAAAATCATTCAGTATATCGATCTTTTGTTTAAACGACTTTTCATTGTGAGTATGAATCATGTAGATTTCTGAATTTCTATTTCAATGAATTTTTTTAATTTGTCCCGTTCTGTCTACGAGGTCTGTTCAGAAAATAACCTAACGTCAATTTCTAAAATTTTTTAAAATTTCTAAACGATTTTTGACTAAAATCTTTGAATTTTTGAAATTACGGATGTCTTAGCAGTTTTATAGATTTGGCAGGCATACATCCAAATAGGTTGCAAATAGCTTTAATTTGTAAAATAAAAGAACCAATAATTTTTAAAATTAAAAATAAATATTAAATATTTATTTTTAATTTTAAAAGTTATTGGTAATAAGCTTTAATTTGTAAAATAAAAGAACCAATAATTTTTAAAATTAAAAATAAATATTAATATTTATTTTTAATTTTAAAAATAATTTTTTTTTTAAATTTATTTAACGTCGCATCAACTACAAGGTCATTAGCGACGACGTTGGGGTGTAACTGTGTGTAATGAGGATGAAATGATTTTTTGTAACGTATGAAAATATGCCGTGCCTGAGTGGGATTCGAACCCAGGACCGCATAAGGAGAGGCGAGCACGTTACCAACTGCGCCAATGCAGCCGGCAAAAAAATTATTGGTTCTTTTATTTTACAAATTAAAGCTTTTCTGCAACCTATTTGGATGTATGCCTGCCAAATCTATAAAACTGCTAAGACATCCTTAATTTCAAAAAACCAACGATTTTAGTCAAAAATCGTATGAAAAATTACAAATGCTCCATTTTACGTTATCAATGACTGTTTGCACAATGACTTCAAAGTTCCGTACGAAAATGACGTATTTCGTAAATTTAACTCAAGATTCCGTAAGAAATTAAGTTATTATAGTAACAGACTTGTTCGCAACCTGTACCTACCATACTTCCCCGAAAATACCCGCAGACGTCTACGCCGACGATGGAGTACCGACATCATTTTTAAATAAGTAATTTCCGATAGTGCACACCCACACACACACACACACACACACACACACACACACACACACACACACACACACACACACACACACACACACACACACACACACACACAGAACATTTACAGAACGTTTACAGAACATCAGCTGGGGTCCACAATTGAGTGGTGATCTCCTGTAAGTGTTAAAGCACATTTTATCTCATTTCATTATCATCTAATTCACTCGTGGTTTTTATGTACAGTGTGAATTTTCCTAATAATGTAAAAAAATAAGTTATTGTTTCTTGTACTCTTTAAAATATTCTTCTTCTTTATTCACACTCGATTCCCACCGGTAATGGTTCTGCTTAACGAAACAATAAAAATTTAATTTTTCAGCCATATTTTTGTAAATATTGGAAAATCTATTAGAGATATCGAAAAATCTTACAGAAACTAATTTATAAAGCAATTTTTAAGAAAACTGTGAATAAAAAGTTTGCACAGATAGGTGGTTCAGTTTAGGAGATAAAGTATTTTTTATCTTTGTTAGCAAAATTCACTGCAAATTCAAGGTTTGTTGTGGAGGGGCACAGGGGAGAAAGCACACGGGTTACCATTGGGGCGTTTTCGGGATACAGTACTCTTTATCTATATTTTATACTTACCAAAATTCAATTTTCCCCTAATTCTTTTTCTTTAGGTTCCTATCTATTCCGGATTTTAACCACCATATTAACAATCTGAACTTTATCCACTGCTGCTCGAAAAAAGCTGTGTTGTCGTTTCCAATACCCCACCACATTTTTCAACCAGGAAATACGTCTTCTATCCACGCTACTTTGTCCGGGTATTCTTCATTGCAATATTAAATGCATTAACCAATATCGTTTCCCCTCATTAGATGCATCTAAATGCTTTTATTGACTGGACCAGTCAAACGGTTAAAGTGGATCGAAATTAATATGGACATGGAGACGATCATTATTCATCTTGACGCACTTAAAAGAACTTCTTCTTTGTCTGAAATCACTTGAAAATAATGTTAAACTGTTTTATTAAATAAACGGTAAAACTACATTCTTAGATTTTCTTGTAAGTTGAATTGTTTCTGAATGATAAGCTAATTTTCTTTGTAAATTTATGTGCAAAAATCTCATTTAAATACCAATCACTTGTTCGTAAGAAATATAAAATGTTGTGTTGTTGTTTAGGTCATCAGCCGGAAGGCTGATTTGAACCTCTAGAGTCTTAAGTTAATAAAACGAGGAGTGAGGTGGTTTACTATTGCCTTCCTCAATGAGTGGAAAAGTATGCTTATCAGGATGCCCAACCCTCTGAAAAGCATCTACTTTCCACCCTTTAAATAACACCTGTACTTCATTCACCACAGGCTATAGGCTATATATATATATATTAATGAAATTCCTTACTCTCAGTGGAGATAACTCTGATTACTGTCGATTTCTTTTTTATAGATATCCGAGTTTGTAGCCAAGTTTCTTCGATACCGTTTGTTCAATTTTAACGTACTTTACATCAAAATTTAGCTAATTTCAATTTTAGCTAATTTTTTCAATTTTTTTTTCAATTTTTAGCTAATTTAGCTAAAAAAAATTCTGCGTTGTTACATGTAAGTTTCATATTTTTAGCGCTTTCTGATATTCCGATATCAGGATGAGAAGAAAATAGAGCCGGTTTTTTTTTGCTGCAACACATTGGATGCATTTAGAGGCTTATGACTCAAAACCCGCTCAACCGATTTACTTCAGATTTTGCTGGAATACAAACTTGTATGTTGTTATTTTACGTACGAAATTTTAGATTTGTACCATATTTATATTTTGAGTTATTAGTGAAATTCTGAACCCCTATTAACTTCGTAACCGCTCGTTAATTCGGCAATTTCAAAAACCAATATTGTATTCAGTATAAAAACATGAATACAAATTCATTAATTTTTTAGAACAGCGATTGACCAGTTTTTCGGTAGAATTTTTTAGAAATTTAAATAATGGTTGATACTACAGGGGGTGGAAGAAGCTTAACCATGTTGCCACGTCTTTTAGTCGGTTGTGTTCTTTTCTCTTCCTGCTAAAGTCGCCTTCCGACGTAACATTCAACTAGTAGTATTTGACTATTGTAAGTAAATGATGAATGGGTATTAACATTGCATTGGCATGTTTGTTAGAAGTATAAGATTAGTATGCTAGAAGGACAGTTCCCAGGTATGCTAATAAAATTAGGTATTAGCCCTACCGAGTTACAACGCGGCAACATAGTTAAGCTTCTTTCACCCCCGCAGTATCTACCATTATTTAAATATATAAAAAATTCTACCGAAAAACTGGTCAATCGCTGTTCTAAAAAATTAATGAATTTGTATTCATTTTTTTATACTGAATACAATATTGGTTTTTGAAATTGCCGAATTTATGAGCGGTTACGAAGTTAACAGGGTTTCAGAATTTTACTAATAACTCGAATTATAAATACGCTACAAATCTGAAATTTCGTACGTAAAATAACAACATACAAGTTTGTATTCCGGCAAAATCTCTAGTAAATAGGTCGAGCGGTTTTTGAGTTATAAGCCTCTAAATGCATCCAATGTGTTGAAGCAACAAAAAAACCGGCTCTTTTTTCTTCTCTTCCTGATATCGGAATATCAAAAAACACTAAAAATATGAAACTTACATGTAACAACGCAGATTGAAATTAGCTAAATTTTGGAGTATAGTACGTCAAAATTGAACAAGCGGTTTTGAAGAAACAAGGCTCCGAACTCCGGTATCTAACTTGTATAATAAAGAAATTGACAGTAGTGTATTGTTTTTTACATTTGTACCTCTTCTGTCCTTAAGTGCTTCAGACATATATTTCGCTGACCATGTGATAAGAAACAGAATTATTTTTTGTAGCCCTGGAAGTAGTAGATCGAGTGTGAATAAGTTAACACTCCACCTGCCTGTTATGGGCAAAAATTAAACGTTGAAGAAACTAAAATGAAGCAATAAATATTATAACTGTACTTTCATAATGGGCTGTAATACTCGTATTGAAAGTATTAGTATTACTATTTTAAAGTAATACATATAACATAGAAAGAGTAGCCGGTGCAATTGTTACTTTTAACATAAGAAATATTTATGGTTATTCAATAAGTAATAGAAAATCAGAATAATAGTATCAGAATTTATGACTTAACTTCATGCTTTAATAAAATTATTAAGTACATATTGAACTGAATATATTACATTATTACCTGTAGCATAAAATGCTAAGTCCAATAATAGATTTAACGGAATTGTTATAACCAGATCAGTTTTTAGGATGTTTTAAGTAAGACTGTTCAGGTTGAACAGAAGATCTATTGGTGTGTATAGACTCTCCGCCATGGTTGCGGCCTCCTTGGGGCTGGACGAGGACCCCTCAATTGAGTCCAACACTACTTCCCCCATCGTCTAAAACAAATTGCCAGATTAAATGATAAAAAATTACTAATGGCAGCTTATCATGGCCTCATTCTGTCTCATATCCGTTATGGTATTTTAGTATGGGGTAATTCTAGCATGGGTAATATGAATAAGGTTTTTAAAATTCAAAAGAAAGCTATTAGGTGTATGGTGGGAGCTAACCAGCTAACCTCATGTAGGCCATTATTTAAGGAGCTTAAATTGCTTACAGTTCCCTCCCTCTACATTTTTGAGGTGATTATGTGTGTTAGGCAAAAAAAATTTTATGCAGAATTTCAATGTTCACAATCATAACACGAGAAACAGGAATGATTATTATGTGGCTAATCACTCCACAAAATTGTTTGAACAAAAACCTACTTATGCAGGGAGAAAATTCATGAATAAATTACCCCAATTTTTAAAGTGTTGTGAGGATTTGAATTCCTTTAAAAAAAATCTGAAAAATTACTTGATCGGTGAAACTTTTTATAGCGTATAAGAATTTCTTTCTTGATAGTAGTGATACATTGTGTGATTCTTATATGTATTTCAGGTGTTATATCTGACGACATGTCCTATACTCCTCCTGGAGTCTCCAGGGTGCAAAAAAAAATCGTAAGGGAGTAAACATGAGTTTTTCTCGCCGCCATACCCACCCTTTCTTCTCCTCCTAGTATTTACAGTATACGTAATTATGGTAGTAGTATTAATTTACAGTATTGTAACTCCTAACAAACGGAAGACGTCACGGGGAAAATAGGCTCAGTTTATTTTTTCAAAATTGATTTTTTAAATATTTTAAAATTACACCTCTACCTCTTTTTTCTTAAATGCTTCAGTCATATAATTGGTTGACCATGTGATAAGAAACAAAACTGTTTTTGTAGCCCTGGAACTAGCAGATCGAGTGCAAATAATTTAACACCACATACCTATTATGTATGTGTTGATTAATTACCCTGAAATTTATATTATAAATTTTTTGGGAATTTCGAGTCAAGAAATCATACCTCTACCTCATTGTTGTTTAATGCTTTAGTCATATAATTAGTTGACCACGAGAAACAGATTTTTTTTGTAGCCCTGGAACTAACACATCGAGAGCAAATAATTTAACACTCCATCTGCCTGTTATGGGCAATATTTTGTGCTCAATTTTTTGGGAATTTCAAACCAATAAAAATCCGTAATAAAACGAATAACCGTGGTTTTATTGTAAAAGTAATAAATGAAGGGGTATATTTACATGTGGGGGAAACGTGTAAACGAGCGGGGGAGGAATGGGGAATAGGTCATCGACCGAATTCCCTCACGATTCCTCCACAGTATATCGTTTATCACATACCGATCAGTTAGATTATCAAATATTCAACAATGTTGTCTTTCTCCACCGCTTAGTTACAATGCAGCGAATGCTACTGCAGCTTACGATGAGCCTGGCTGGCCACTGTCCGCCACCACGCCACAACACTCCCTCCGTGTTGATCATTCTACTTACTAACTTACCATAGTCAAGAGGTCATCACCTCTACCCTCCCTCCTTCCCTCCCTCTCACTCGCACGCCTTTCTCTGATTATTTCTCGTATAGATTCCTCCTCGTGATGATTCACATTTTCTTAGTATCGTAATTGGATACATTCTATTTGAATACCTTTACATCAAACATCTTAACAATGTATCACACCAATTATTTAATTATAAATCTTGTCTGAAATACTCACACGATTTTCTTTTGTCAATGTAATTAATAAAATTTTTCACCTATGTTTTTTTTAGCCCATAACTAACAGGTGGAGTGTTACAAAGGACCGAAGTGAATAATTATGTAAACGCAAGTGTTTCCGTATTTATTTATCAATGTTGGAGTATAAATTATCCAATAAAAACTCACAAGAAAAAAATTGTTGTAAGGGGTGGAGGAGAAATTTTTCTTTTCTTAACACTTAACATGCTGGTGCTCGGACATGATGCCCACTAACCAGTGCTAGCAATTTTTGTAAATTTTGATACAAAATTTTTGTATTTTAAGTTACCAATGTGATTGATTCTTTTGAATTTTAATATTCAATTCTTTGAAAAAAAAAACAATGGGGCATAAAATAATGTTTATACTCTTATTACTTTCTCTTGCCTATATGAATATATAGGAAGGAAAGTATCGTTTTCATGTCGATTTTTCGAAATCGAGTTTTCACCGGATCTATACGTTTTCAGACCCCCTGAACCCAAAAAACATGTTTTTAGCGATTGGTCTGTGTGTGTCTGTGTGTGAACAGAATATCTCAAGAACGGAACATTGTACGGACTTGAAACTTGAAACTTAAGTTACATACCACTACCGGATCCGACACGAACATTTTCATCAAAATCGGTCAACCGGAAGTAGTAGTTTATTCGTATAATTTTTCACTTTTTTGCGATTTTCTCAAAAACTGGTTCTACGATTTTTTTTAAAAATCGCCTGGTTTACTACATTTTTTATGCTCTACAAGATAGGGTAGGCGCCATGTTTGCTGAAATTCTGCGTGAGGCTGTTTTTACGTAAAAACATTTTCTTTTTAAGATTGCGGCTTAAATATGCATTTTAGCGCAAAACGTTATATAATAAAAGTTGTAGAGAATGTAAAATTCTACAACTTTTATTTCAAACATTTTTTTGTATAACGCTTGGTTTAGTGGTAATTAGCAATTTTCTGTTTTTTTCTCACGAAAACGTGTGAAAAATCGATTTTTTTCAGATTTCGGCCTTAGTATGCACTTTACGACAAAAGTGTATATAATTAAATTTATAGAAAATTAAAAGATCTACAATATTTATTTTAAGCATTTTTCTCTACAGAGCCTAGTTTAGCGTGAAAGAGTGATTTTCCGTATTTTTAAGCTAAACTGAGGTCGATTTTCATTTTGCGTCTTTCACTCATTTTTAAAATTAGGTTATGTTATTAAAGTTAGTTTTTTGTTTATTTCTAATGTTTTATTAATAATGTTAGGTTTATTGTAAATTTTTGCATTGGCAAGAGAAAGTTGTGTGAGTGTTTCACACCAGATTTTTATATTTGTTTAACCAAAAACTACGTTTGTGTCAAAAAAAAAGTGAAAGATGATACCATGAAGGTTGAAATCTGAATTGACTTATTCAATTATTATAAAAATTGAGTGATAAATTACAAATAAATCTCAATTACTTCTTCTAAACAATATAAAATATCACTATCGTCTAAAGCCGTGCCAGGAGATGCCATGGTGAACAAAATAAACAATAACACATAAACAAACAACAATATTATGATCTCGTCGCTTCTAAAATTACTGTACAAAAATGGTACACGGATGCTACCAAGAGTGTTAAAAGTTAACTAATGTGATGGAAAAATATTTTAAAACATCAAGAAACGTAGTACTACGTCTTTGTACATCAGTTGTACAAGTGGAGTTCTTTTTAAGATAAAAATTTTCATCAAATTGTATTACGACTACTTAAAACGTCTGTAGTTTTGAGAATAATAATTTTTAATATATTAGAATAGAATTTCCATGAATATTTGGAGATCTTCTATTGTATAGTCCAGCCTCTCTTAGTTTGCTTCTAATGTAAACAAATAATGACGTCACTGAGCATGCGCATTATATAAAAATGAGTACACGCTGATTAAAAAGTAACAATAAAATACTTTGAAAAGTATTTAAATACAAAATACTTTTAAAAATATTTTTATAAATGAAATTGTTAGGCCTACATCTTATCATCACTGATGTTTTTAGTACTTTAAGTACTTATAATTTAAAAAAAAGTTAACTTAATAGGAATACGACATCCGTAAAGTGGCAGACTCTAGCGTGCACCCTGTAGTAGGCGGCTTTTGTTTGTTGACACTAGGAGCAAACTAAGAGCGGCTCAACTGTAGATGGAACTATCCATAAAATCAATTTATGATAGTGTTTCTTTTAACTTTACTTTACACGTGATAATGTTTAATCTGAATAAAATCTCCTGTTATTTATATTAAACAAATAAAAGATTTTATTGGAATTCTTGGAAGGTGTTTAATCCATCCATCCTCTTGTTAAGGTTCGTAGAAATCGAAGCGGACAGACAAAGTTGTTGGTACTTCGTTTATAATAATCCTAAATGAGCGCCTAATTCTAAGAACAATTTTCAAATTATTGTTTTTGTATTAATTAATATGTTGGCTATAACCTCTACTACATTTTGACTTATAAATTAGTAGTTAAATAAATAAAGATGTTACTTACTAACATATGTTTGTTCCTCGTATATGACCAATTTTAGACTACGTGAGGTGACTTTAAACGTTTCTGGAAGCTCTTTTTGCAGACCATATTCTCAGCATCGCTCACTGTGTGACAAAGCTCCAAGTTTTATAAAAAAAATTCCATTTTTTTTACCGATTTTGATGAGCAAAATACAGAAATTCACTAATTGACGCTAAACTAAGAGATGTCAAAAATACGATTAAAATAAAATTTGTAAGTGTTTTAATTGTCTACAACTTTAATTATATACTACTTTTTAGCCTTAAAATGCATATTATTTCCGAAAACTTAGAAAAATCATTTTTTACAAGAATACAGCCTCCCCCCACAAATTACAGCATATATATCTAGCTTACTGTATCTTGTAGAACATAAAAATGTATAGTAAAATAGGCATTGTTCATAGGAGCCGTTTTTTGAGAAACTCGCTAAAAAGTGAAAAATTACCCGGATGAACTACTACTTCCGGTTGACCAATTTTGATGAAAATTATTCATGCGGGTCCCCTATTGATACGTAACTTAAGTTCAAAGTTTCAACTTTGTTCGTTATTCGGTTCTTGAGATATTTTTTTCGCGCACAAACCAATCACTAAAATCATATTCAGGGGACCTGAAAACGTGTATTTCTGGTGGCAACGCGATATAGAAAAATCGACGTGAAAACAATACTTTTCTTCCCTACATATTCACGTAGGGCAAGAGAAAGTAACAAAAGAATTACATAAAGTTTTGAACGTTTGTTTGGATTGTAATATCGTTAGGTTTTATCGCTTATTAAGTGGACAATTTTGAAATTACATTTTTGTAAATGAATAAAATTTCAATTCACTTTTAATATGACCGTAAAATTAACTCGTATTCTTCAATGAATTTAACATTAAGAATTTTAATCAATCCAAGATAATTAGGTTGCCTAATCCGATGGATTGATACTCAACTAAAGATTTCTTAAACATTTTTTTTTTATTATTATTAAATGACATTATTTGCAATCAGTTTAAAAAATAAACTATAAACAAATCTTTTGAATTTACAAATCACAAGTTGAGGCCTCATTATCCTGAGTACCTCTCATTATATCAATTATTCATATGTTAAAAGAGAAAATGACTATGTACAAAGATATTTACATTTTACAATATGGAATACTTTTCAAATCCAAAACATGGTAACGTTTCAGGCGCCTAACTTCTTCTGCATTATTTAGAAGATTTATGGCTAATTCGTTTTCGTGGCTTTCAAGTCTTGCCTGATATTTTCTATTAAAACGCCTGATCTCGTCCATTACATCAGGAAGGTTGCAATAATGTTGTATTTCTGCATTCCTTGCAAACCATGGTGCCCTTGTTATAGCCCGAAGAACCTTATTTTGGAACCTTTGAATTAACTCTATGTTACTTCTGCTGGTAGTTCCCCAAAGTTGAACGCCGTACAACCAAACTGGTTTTAGTAACATTTTGTAAAGCAGCAACTTATTCTCAAGAGAGAGTGAAGAGTTCCCACCAATCAGCCAGTACATCCTTTTGTATTTCAGATTTAATTCGTTCCTCTTCATTCTCACATGGGTTTTCCAAGTTAACCGCCTGTCAAGATGCATACCCAGGTACTTTACAACTTCACTTTGTGGTAAATCAACACCTCCAAGTTTTACTGGTGGACAAGTATTCCTCCGCATTGTAAATGTAACATGCTGCGATTTTGCAGTATTGATCTTCACTCTCCATTTTTTAAGCCATGGTTGGATTTGGTCTAAACATACCTGAAGTTTGTTTGAAGCAACTATAGGATCTCCATTTTTAGCAAGCAATGCCTAAACATGATGCCTTATTTCTTAAACATGATGAAAGCATTTTATTACCATATTACCCACCAGGTTGGTCTAGAGGTAAATTCGTCAGCTGTTTAACAGCTGATTTTCGGAGACGAAGGTTCCTGGTTAAAATCCTAGTAAAGGTAGTTACTTTTATACGGATTTGAATACTAGACAGTGGTTACCGGTGTACTTTGATGGTTGGGGTTTAATTAAACATAATCTCTCAGGAATGGTCGGCCTGGGTCTGTACAAGATTACACCTCATTTACACGTCATACATATCATCCTCATCTCATTGGGGCATGGGGTTGCTTATTGTTCTAAATTGAACAGATTGCAACGTTCACATATTAGGGGAAAAAATACTATATTTATTGTACAATCTATGCAGGAACTGTACATTTAATGCAATATAAAAAGCTAATGTTCGGCGTACTTATAGTTGCGTTCTTGCCATCATAGTTAAAAATTATTATCTATATGTTGTTAAGGGGGGCGTCTACCTTAATTTGTAATTTTTTACTGATACTACGCAGAACTGCCCAGAACGGATAGGTGGAGTGTCAAATTATTTACACTCAATCTGTTCGTTGCAGGGCTATAATAAATAGTTCTATTTCTTATCACGTGGTCAGTCAATTAAATGACTGAATCATTTAAGAACAGAATAGGTAGAGGTGTAAAAGACACTAATCAGAGTTATCTTCTCTGAAAGCAATGAATTTCATTGTACAGCCAGACCCTGTGGTGAATGAAGTGAAGTTGTCATTTACAGAGTGGAAATATGTGCTTTTCAGAGGGCCCGGCATGCTGATAAGCGTACTTTTCCACTCAGTGAAGAAGGCAATTGTAAACCACCTCACTCCTCGTTTTACTTAGTAAAACCTCTACAGGTTCAAACCAGCTTTATGGCTGTTGACCTAAACAACTTATACGCAGAAGCAATAATTTTTTTAGCTCAAAAAAATAGTATGTATAATAGCAGTTAAAAAAGTATTCTAAGTTTAACAAATATTTACCCGCACTCCTACATTAAATTAATGGCGGATTTTAGCGCAATCTTAGAACGAACATATCGTTTTAATTATATTTAATCAAATTTATTTAAAGTTATGTCAAATTAAAGCTAAAATTCTGCTCTGTGATCATAGGAAGCTTTTTTTAAAATATCGTTTGTAAGGAACAAAATAACCTTTTTAATTAGTAAGCAAAAATTTACTTCATTTTTATTTAATTGAGTTAATTTTAAAAATTCGACATAAATATTACAGTAAAAAAGGGGCTCTATCAGATTACAGATTGTAAAAATGTGAACAGTTTTTAAAAAAATTACAGCTCCAACTTCTTTAGATCAAAAGTTATGTTCGTTTCAGCATTTAACTACTCGCAAAAAACTTAATTTTCGAAAAACGATAAAACAAAGTTACTAAGTTTTTCTTACCGCTATGATATCCTTTTATATTTATTTTTATAATGTTACTCAGCAACTACCAACGATAAAACGAATTATATTACCTTTTTACTTTCTCTTGCCTATATGAATATATAGGAAGGAAAGTATTGTTTTCATGTCGATTTTAAGAAATCGAGTTTTCACCGGATCTATACGTTTTCAGACCCCCTGAACCCAAAAAACATGTTTTTAGCGATTGGTCTCTCTCTCTCTCTCTCTCTCTCTCTCTCTCTCTCTCTCTCTCTCTCTCTCTCTCTCTCTCTTACTCTCTATCTATCTATCTATCTCTCTGTGTGCGCGCGCGCGCGTGCGTGCGTGTGTGTGTGTGTGTGTGTGTGTGTATGTATGTGTGTGTGTGTGTGTGTGTGTGTGTGTGTGTGTGTGTGTGTGTGTGAACAGAATATCTCGAGAACGGAACATCGTACGAACTTGAAACTTATAACTTAAGTTACATACCACTACCGAACCCGACACGAACATTTTCATCAAAATCGGTCAACCGGAAGTAGTAGTTTATTCGTGTAATTTTTCACTTTTTTGCAATTTTCTCAAAAACTGGTCCTACAATTTTTAAAAAAATCGCCTGGTTTACTCAATTTTTTATTCTCTACAAGATAGGGTAGGCGCCATGTTTGCTGAAGTTCTTGGTGAGGGTGTTTTCTCGTAAAAACGTTTTTTTTTTTAAGATTACGGCTTTAATATGCATTTTAGCGCAACAATTTATAAAATAAAAATTGTAGAGAATTTAAAATCCTACAACTTTTATTTTAAATAATTTTTTGTATAACGCTTAGTTTACCAGTAATTAGCGATTTCCTGTTTTTTTCTCACGAAAACGTGTGAAAAATCTATTTTTTTAAGATTTCGGCAATAGTGTGCATTTTACGACAAAAGTGTATAGAATTAATTTTATAGAAAATAAAAAGATCTACAAATTTAATTTATAGTATTTTTCTCTACAGAGCCTAGTTTAGTGTGAAAGGATGATTTTCCGTATTTTTAAGCCGAACTGAGTTCGATTTTCATTTTGCGTCTTTCATATATGATTAAAATTAGGTTATGTTTATTGAGGTTAGTTTTTTGTTTTTTTCTCATGTTTTATTATTAGTGTTAGTTTTATTGTTAATTATTTGCACTGGGGCAAGAGAAAGTTGTGTGAAAAAAAAATTTGGTGTAAAATAAAGGTAGACTCCCCCCTTAAGTAATCAGCCGAAAAGCTGGTTTGAACATCTATACCATTTTTTAAACTTGATGAGCTCTGAATGTACTCATTACCTCCTACCCACTTCATAGCTATCCAATCACTTGCCGGCAATGTTGCCAATACTTGCTCTCGTAGCTCTGTTACATATTCCGTCAGCCACTTTTTTGGTCTTTCAATAACAATTGTATCCAATGAACATACTATCAGCTGATTATACCATGTGTACCAAAAAGAATGACCCGATTTTATATAGATTATTTATTAAGAAGAATGGCTTAACACCAACAAATTACATACTAAATTACTCACAAAAGACATAAGTTTATGAAAATCTATATAAAATGTTCAATATGTCCTCCATTGGCTGCACGGACGACATCTAGCCGATAGCTGAATTCATCCCAAACTGAGCGTAAGGTGTCTTCTGTCACTGAAGCTACAGCAGCTGATATTCTGTTTTTTAGTTCATCAATGTCACGAGGTAAGGGAGGAACGTAAACAAGTTGTTTAACATATCCCCACAGCAAAAAATCGCATGGTGTTATGTCAGGGGACCTAGGAGGCCAAGAGTGTAAAGCCTGGTCTCGCGGTCCAAAGCAAGGTTTACAGCTTGGGATGAATTCAGCTATCGGCTAGATGTCGTCCGTGCAGCCAATGGAGGACATATTGAACATTTATGATAGATTTTCATAAACTTATGTCTTTTGCGAGTAATTTAGTACGTAATTTGTTGGTGTTAAGCCATTCTTCTTAATAAATAATCTATATAAAATCGGGTCATTCTTTTTGGTACACTTTATTATAAAGTATGCATGTTTACGCGCTCCTATAATCGATGTGTTCAGTACGAGAAGCAGGACACGAGTGATTTACTGCGGCTCTTATGCGCATACGCGTGTAATGTTTGTCAGGTTGATACATTCGTACAATCTGACAACGCTGGCAAACGTTCTGATTGGTCTAAACGCGTGGAACAGCAGAGCTCATCAACGGTGAAAATCATTTAGAGGCTTTACTAAATAAAACGAGGAATGAGGTGGTTTATTATGCCTTCCTCACCAAGTGGAAAAGTATACTTATCACTATTCCGGGCCCTCCGAAAAGAATCTACTTCCACCCTGCAAATGACACCTTCACTTCATTCTCCACACGGTCGAGCTGAATAATGAATATCATTGGGTCTGAGAGGAGATAACGGTGACTATAGTCCATCTACTGTAAGAGTACTCCGCGTGCGCGAGGCAACCGCCAACAGGTTGTAAACGAAAGTTCCTCTACACTAGTTGGCGCGCATCTACCTCTCCGCCTGACAATTATCTTGTACTACGTTCCATCATTAAAATATCTACATCCAGCTAAAATAAACATTATCCTTTAAGCGTTTTCAATTATACCGTTCAGATTATTTGTAATTATTGTAGTTTCATAAAGAGACTCCGTAATAAATTATTTTAACCATTAAAGTTAACAAAATAATTTTTTCCTACTTTATAATGTTTACCGCTTTTATGTTTCAATAACTCAACACATTTACTACCACGCATGTTAACAAAACAGCTTACAAAACTTTTCAACTTCAGTCTACGAAGAATTTCGAAACAAACCGATACAATTCCAAAAGATAACTGATGAAACTAAAAATGAGTTAAGCACGGGCAAGTGCGAACAGTTGTATTAAACTAGTCACACACATAAATTATTTTAATGATATTAAATAAACAATCTGTTTACGTTTGATATTATTAACGTCTTACGTTTGTTTAATTAAATAGCGTCTTACATTTTTATTTTATTTACTGTGCTGTATTATTATTGTGTTAATTACGTGTTTTCATTGATTATTTGTGTATTTATTATTTATTTCATTTGTGTAACCTACGAGGTTATACGCGTGTTTTGTTGTGTGCCGGCCCGGGCGATAAGGTTTAATACCTGGGCTTGGCACAGACAGGCACCGTCGTTACGGTACTTTGCGTCTAGGGAGATTGGGCTCCATGAACCTGGACGCACCCACCACTTCAGAGGATTCAACGGCGTGTGCTATTTGGGAGATGGCGACGGCAGCGACGCAACAAGTAACCCATTCCTCTTCATCGACCAGCGCACCGGCTCCGACAACTTCATCAATGGAAGTACCTGACAACGAAGGCTTCACCACCGTCCACCGAAAACGAGTTCGCACCAACTCAGGTGACGTACAAACACTTACCACCCCGATTGCAACCTCACCCCCCGATTCGACTCCACGTCGAAGTAAAGTTCCTCCGTTTGTGTTTCGCGCCCCTGCCAACTGGGCCGCGTTAACAAGGACACTGAGCAGTCAGCTCACGGAGTCATTCAAGGTCACGACACGTGGCAATTCTTACTCCTTATTTACGAAGAATATCGATGACTTCCAAAAGTGCAAGGCTGTCCTCCTTTCGGTGGGCATTAACTTCCACACTTACTATACAACCGAGCCTGATGAGGTCAAAGTGGCAATCAAAGGGTTGCACTCTTCGTTTCAACCCGAAGAGGTTAAGATGTTCCTCGCTGAGCGTGGCTTCGAGGTGAGCCACTGCCAGAATATAACTGGCCGAGCTGGCAGGCCAATCAATGTGTTCCTTATCAAGTTGCGCAAGTCACCTCGCTTCGAGGACATTTACAAGGTCGATTCGATCTTCAACATTGAAGTGACCGTGGAGGCCTTCCGCCCACGGCCGGGTCTGCCACAATGTTTTAAGTGCCAGCGTTATGGCCACTCATCGGTTAATTGTAACCATGAGTTAAGGTGCGTCAAGTGCGGCGGTAAGCACGACGCAGCTCAGTGTGAAGGCAAGTTAATTGAACAGCCTCGCTGCTGCAACTGTAATGGCCAGCACCCTGCTAGCTATCGGGGGTGCCCATTACATGTCCGGCTTCTTGCCGAGAGGCGCAAGGCTGCCGCCCAGTCGACGGCCGCTTCCTCATCAGCTCCGTCTACCGCCAAGTCCCAGGCGACACAATCACAACCCTCTTCCTCTTCTTCCCCTCCTACTCAGAGGAGCTATAACAAAACAATCATTAAGAAGGCTCCTGTGCACAGGGCCACCACCAAGAACCAGTTTCCGACTTCTGAGTGGTCCCACCACTCACAGCCATCCAAGCCGGTCTTCTCCGAAAGGGAGTTTCCGCCACTCCCGGCTAAAAAAGTCCCTCCTACGGACAGCACTGCATTCGATTTTTCTACGATCGTCCAGTTCCTAACCTCCTCTAAGTTCCTAGCTTGGGTGGCTAATGTTCTTCCTCAACTAACATCTATTAGCTCCGCCTCTGAAGCTATCACTATCCTTATCTCATCTCTGACCTCCCTCCTTTTGTAATGCGTTTTCGCATTATGTCATGGAATGGCAATGGCATCCTTCGCCAACGAAACGACCTACTACGAGTACTAACAGATTACGATATTGACGTTGCTCTTCTACAGGAAACTAAATTTTTACCTACTACTCGCTTTCGCCTATCCCCCTACATTGTGTATCGTGCCGATCGACCTGGCGCTGTGGTCCCGGCAGGAGGGGTAGCTGTTCTGATACATAAGAGACATGTTCATAACTTCCTTGACGTGACCCATATTCCTTCGATTGAACATGTCGCTGTTACGGTGCCTCTCTTCTCACGTCTGGTTACTTTCATTTCAGTTTACCGCCCCCCATCTGCTGCCCATTTCCACCCCGCAGCCCTTGCTATGCTCTTCGACCAACGTCAACCTGTGTTTGCAGCTGGCGATTGGAACAGCAAACACACGGACCTCGGCTGCCGAACAACGAACATTGCTGGTACTGAACTCCTGTCCTTCCTCGAGCAGTCTCCTTTGTCGTTAGCGCTCCATGTTCCTGATACCCCGACAAGGGTGCCCCCATTCACCTATCAACTTCCTGATATCCTTGATTACGCTATTTCTCTCGATCTTGCCTCCGTCCCAGACATCGATGTATTACCTGAATTGAATTCTGATCACTATCCAGTTCTGTTTACTTTCACGTCCTCGACTGCTCGTATCCCTGTCCCGCCTCCTTCTCTGAAGGTCTGCTGGCGTTCCTTCTATGACTCAGTTGCCTCCCTAATTCCACCTGAACCCCCTACTATTACCACTGTAACTGAGCTCGAGTCCCATCTTGATTCCCTCACTTCGATACTTTCCGATTCCATTGCCCAGAACTCGCACCCACGCCCGCCTCGCACTAGGTCATCACTTCCAGCTCCTATCAAAGCAGCAATCGCCGATAGACGTCGCTTTCGAAGGCTCTGGCAGCGCACCAGAGATCCACATCATCGGGATCTGTTCAACGGTGCCGCTGCTAGGTGTAAACTGCTACTCGATGGTCACCGGTGTAGTAAGTGGGAGGACTACCTTCATCGAGTAGCGGATGACGGAAGACCATGGGAGGCTACACGTCGTTTGTTGTCGACCCAGAGGAAGTCGCATCCTCTGATGACACCTAATGGTTTGACATATTCTCCGCAGGCGATTGCTGACACTTTCGCTTCGCATTTTGAACGACATTTTGTTGCCCCTCCGCCCGTTCATCATGACCAGGATGAACTCATTCATGATGAAGTCAACTCAACGCTCTCTGACCCTACGCCCTGTAACTTACAGCCCTTCACGGAGGATGATGTCACCTCTGTAATTTCCTCGATTAATCCGCGTAAGGCCCCTGGTCCTGATAATGTCTCTGGATACGCCATCCTGAATTCCCCGCCAGATCTAAAGCTTCATCTTTTGACAATTTTCAATGCAGTGTTGGCGCTGCAACATTTCCCCTCTTCGTGGAAGGTTTCCAAAGTCATTACTATTCTGAAACCCCACAAACGTCCAACTGATCCCGAAAGTTATAGACCAATTTCCCTTTTGCCGATCCTGTCAAAATTATTCGAAAGGCTTCTTCTCCCACGCCTGCGACCTGTTGTTGAATCTGTTCTTCCCCCCGAGCAATTTGGTTTTCGTCAAGGACACTCCACAACTACCCAACTCCTCCGCATCGTCACGGCACTTGTGGATGCCAGAAATTCTTACTGTGACACGACGGCTGTACTGCTTGATTTTCGGGCTGCATTTGACCGCGTCTGGCATATGGGCCTCCTTTACAAACTGGCACAATTCTTTCCCCCCTCAACTGTCCGATTACTCCATTCCTATCTTACTGGAAGACAATTCCAAGTCTCTGTCACTATTCCTCAGTTCCACATGGCCATGTCCCCACTCACCCCTTCGTCCGCGGGTGTACCTCAGGGCTCGGTCCTTGGGCCCATCCTCTATCTTATGTACACCTTCGATTTTCCTGTCCGTGATTCAATCCAATTCGGACTGTTTGCCGATGATGCTATCCTGTACCGTCACGGCAGATGCCTCCGCCTCAATTGCCGCGCGCTTCAAACTCAGCTTCTAGACATCACTAGCTGGTGTCGTGTCTGGAGACTATCACTTAACCCCACAAAATGCGAAGCAATCCACTTTACACTAAAACGCAATGTTCCTCCGCCTCTACGATTGGAAGGGGAACTCCTCCCATGGCAGAACAGCGTGAAATATCTAGGGGTTGACCTAGATAAACGATTGACACTTCGACAGCACATTGACAGCAAGCTTAGCAAGGGTAGGGCCTTGTTCGCTTTACTCATCCCTTTGTTCCTCTCTCCTGCATACTCCTCAAAACTGAAACTTCTGATGTACTCCTCTATCCTACGTCCTTTCCTTTTGTACGGGTCACCGGTATGGTGGCCCTTTCTCTCCAAGTCCAACAAAAGACGTACTTCAGCATACCAGAACAAAGTCCTCCGGTGCATCACACAGTTCCACTATCTTATATCCAATCGCATCATACACGAACACCTTCTCTTCCCTTCTATGGAGGACTTTATTTACAATACCTCGAAACGGCTACACGACGCTGGGAAAACTGACGGACCCCAGATCATTCAGGACTTGTACCGACGCCTACACCCACCTGAAGTCTCTATCCCATTACCATTCCACGACTTTATCTAAATTTTAGAATGACCCACTTAACAAAATTTAGAGTTGCCACATTTTTATTCTGCCCTGTATTCCTCTTATTTACCCATGCCCCTCCTACTTGTATGACTCACTCCCCCCAGTTGGTAGTTGTCCCCATGTTCCTATGCATAATCACTCCACTACGGTGAAAAGAGCCGCAATTTAAATTAATAAACACTCAGAAGATAAAAAGGCCGGTGATTATGCCAAACTCTACCCTTTCCGTCTCCCCTGAAATCATAAACTAACCCCTACCTTAAATTATACCTTTAGTCCACGTTCAGTAAAATGCATGCCTTCCCCTCACCAAAATATTAGGCCTCCCACAAAACTGAAAAAAGGCCACTGAAAAATAAAATAAAATAAAAGAGCCGCTCTTAAACCCACTTGTCCCTTAATTTAAATTTTCCACAAATAACTTCTAAAAATAAATTACCTCCTTTCAAGTCCCAGTTCCAATGTCCCACGAACCAGAATCCTATTTCCTATTTAAACTATAAAATTCCCCCTAAATTTCTTGAGGTTGCAATTATTCTGTTATATTGTTCCCCGAGCGACCAGGTGTTCCTTAACACGATGTCGCCATCATAGGGCTTCTTAGCCCTCTCAACCAGGATTCATTCAAACAATCTGAAATGATAAACAACGAATCACTGGAATGGTTTACTCTCCTGTTAAAATTCAAGGCATTAGTCTTCTATTGCTTGTGACCAAAAATAAAATAAAACTGAGTCTATAATAAAACCCTACTAATCATAAATAATAATGTAACGAAAAATAACAATGTAAGAATAGCAATACCTAGTAAAATTTTAGTTATTAATGGTAAACTAATGTTAGAGTTATAAAATATTTTCTAACAAATGAATTGAACGTGTTTTCATTATGATATTAAGCTTAGAGTGAATTTAGTGTTGTGTGGAATTTTGTTTTTGATCATGCTGTGCATATTATTAATTAATGCGCATGCTTACTTGTGTTGCTGGTTGCCTACGTCGGAGTATTCTTACAGTAGATGGACTATAGTGTTTTTTATACCTCTACCTCTTTCTATTCTTGAATGCTTCAGTTCTATAATTGGCTGACCTTGTAATAAGAAACAAAACTATTTTTTGTAGCCCTGGAACTAGTAGAAACGTTTACAAATCTGATCCGGATTATGTAGAAAACTGGATCAACGTGGGCCGTAGAAACGAGGTTTTACTTTACACTAAAATTTGGAAAATTTCAGTTCTGTTAAGTGATCGTGAAGTTAAATAGTGATGATTGAGTGCTTTGGTTCGTATATCCATATGGTTACATCTAAGTACAGCTCTCTCTTCCTCCCTATCCTCTCCTTCTCCTTAAGCAGAACTCCATAAATACATTAGAGAAACATAAATCGTATATACCTAGTCATAAATTACATAACATCAGATGTTTGCATATTAGAGGTACAAATATATTATACATAGCTAATATTCCTAACACCTTTTTTATGTCCTTTGAGTCAGTACTTTAACAGAATATCTACGTTGTAATACAACTTTACAAGTCTCACTTGTAAGGCGTTTTAACGTATATCATTCAATACTGGGTGTCACAAAAGTTATTTTTCGTATAGAACCTTATAAGACCAACCATAGAGTAACCTATCTGCCTATAACAGGTAGGTGGACTGTGCACCGCCGTAAATCTGGACCTGTGGGCAAATTCTTTCATATAGATTTAAAAACTATATTGGGCACCAGCTCTAGCAGTAGAGGATGAGAAAATTATATAAATAAAACTATGTTACTTTACATTCAAGTAAAACATTTAATGCATCAATTACTGACAAACTTATCTTTCAATTCCACTTCCTATTTTAAACATAGCCAACCTTTTTCTGTCGCGACTTAAATATCTTTTTTTTCTCTTTAATTTTTTATTTACAACTGTAAATTTTACAACAAGCAAATGTGATGATTATGATAATAATGTAAATGACATGATAGGCATGAGAGGGGTAGGGCCCCCATTGGTGCCTCCCCAAGAATGAAATTTGTATATCAAATTAGCAGGTCTGTACTCCAGCGTCTTTTAAGGCGTCTAGCGGGATTATCAGGTAAATGGAAGGTAGAAAGTGAACGCACCAGTGGGTTCTCGTGTTCGTGTGACTTGTCGTGAAAGCGTTTGTAGAGGTATTCGATGGAATTTTGTACAAGTGTTGTTTTAAAATCTGTATGTAAGGTTTTGTTGCTAACGTAAAAAGGTGCTTTTCCTATAAGGCTTAATGTTTTTGACTGGAATGCTTGAATTCGTTGCAAGTTAGAGGGTTTGGTTGAACCGTAAATTTAGGACCCGTAGTTCCATATAGGTTTCAAAAGAGAACAATATATACGTAATTTTTGAGCCATTGGTAATTTTGATCGTTTGTGAAGTAGGTAATACAGAAGTTTAAGTCGGGAATTCAGTAATAAACGTTTCCGTTTGATATGTGTGCTCCAAGTTAGTCGTTTATCAAAAGCCAGACCGAGATACTTGACCGTATCTGTTTTTGTGAGAGGTTCATTGTCTATGTATACTGGAGGGCAATCACCATGACGGAGTGTGAAAGTTACGTGAAGGGATTTTGCCGTATTAAGTTTTATTTTCCATGTTTCACACCATTCGTGTAAGAGATTGAGATGATGATGGAGTGTTAGTGAAGCGTGTATAGAGTTTTGGTCTCGGGCTAATATCGTTGTGTCGTCAGCGTTTAAGAACAAAGGGTAGAGTTGTAAAGATACTAGTCACAGTTATCTCCTCTGAATAAATCAGCTATTTAACAGCTGATTTTCGTAGTTAAAGGTTCCTGGTTCAAATTCTAGTAGAGGTAGTTGCTTTTATCAGGATTTTAATATTAGACACAGGTTACCGGTGTACATTGATAGTTGGGGTTCAATTAACCATACTCTCTGAGTCTGTACATTTCTTTCCAAACGGAAAAAACCACCATTTCCTACACGTCATACACATCATCCTCTCATTGGGTCATTACAGTTGCTTATTGTTGGTTGTAATTTTTAAAATTGTCACAAATCATTTTCCTTTGTCCGTCACACCCATGTGTCAAAACTACAAGAGATAGCTACTAACGGTTTTCGGATTTGTAATTTACACAAAAGGTATTGGGCCTAAATTGGGTTTGAAGTTCCGGTTTCGACCGGAAGTCATCCAAAACCGGACATCAATAAATCAAAGTTGGAATTTTGAAACAAAAATAGCGTCATTCGATTCTTATTAAGAGAAGATGCAGAAATCATTTGGTTTAAAGCTCCAGTTTCGACCAGAATCAACCAAAAACCGGAAGTAAAGAAATCAAATTTGAAAGGGAGTTTTCTTAAATTGAACAGATTGCAACGTACAGACATTAGGGATTAAACAAAAAAATTTACTGTTACTCTAAAAACTTATTAAAAGTTTGTTTTCAACAACTATTCGACTATTCAACTATTCGAAAATTGTACTGTACATTACAGTTCGAATAAAAAATTACAGTAAAAAAAGATAATATACTTCACACATCATATATAAAGTAAAGAAATACAATTGCACATTTACGACATTGGAGACGTGTTTCCTGTTTATATGTGCATTATAAAAACGTGGCTTACACATGTTTACGGGTGACGTCAGCCTGCAACAATTTAATAATAAAAAAGGAACTACCATTATTGACACGTTCCAATGTACATGTGCACATGTACATGATAAGTGTTTTATGTGTGATTTTGTTCGTTGAATTGCACATAAAAATAAAGACAATAACAGAATATTTATTATTTAAGTTTTTTATATCAATTTTTCATCTTCCGCCCCGACAGAAATCAATAATTACACATTTTTACTGTGATTTCTTTGGGCTTACGTTCTATTTATATAAAGCCCTTCATAAGTAAATGTGAACAAAACAAAACGGAATATCGTTTAAAATTGAAACTTTTAATTTAGACTTAATATTAAGTTTAACTTTTAAGTTAGATAGACTATCATCAGGGGACCCGATACGAATATTTTTTAAGTCTTAATATTTTAAAGATTTGAGCAACATACATAAAAACTAATTGAAGGGGTCGGGAGAAGACAGCTAACTCACAACATAATTTTACGCAATATCATTTTAAAAGTTTACTGAAATCTACAAATCATGATTTTGAATTTTTGTTAAACATTTGTTAGTTTTTGTTAATCTAGGTTCTTAAGTTAGTAAATATAGCATCCTATTTTTGAACGTGCTGTACATTTTGTTTTTACAGAATATTTAAGAAAATTCATGCTGGAAATTTTGTGGGTCAGCAGTTTCTTCTGCCGACTCCTTCAATTGCAATAAATTAAGATCTGCAGAGAAAATTTTTTGCAATAGAAGTTGTAGAATGTTCGCCAATTACGGTGGCGTGCGGGCCGCACATGCGCAGTAAGTAGATCCCCCACCACGGTGCCGTAGCCTGTCAGCTAAAGATACAGGCTGCCTCTAAAGTAGTACTCATTACTCGTTGTGTTGTGTTAGTGCGGTTATCGTTTTGACATTTGTGTTGCTGTCGAAAGCCGATTAGTTGTGCGCTCACAAAATTCGGGGGAAAATTTCTGCGATTCAATTTGGGGTAATAGGCAATAAGTTTTTTTCTAAATGATGTACTATTCGTTTTGACAGGCCCGAAAGAGAGGGACGTCATACCCTCTTTCTCTTTTATTTACTATGCGGTTCTTTTTGTTAAAATTTCATACAACTGATATTAGGGTTATGCTGGTGTAATTGATTTCAAAATTTGACCTATGTTTGTACAAAGTTCACAGCTATAAAAAAGCTTCTTGGAATACTAACAGAAAGGAGAAACCAGGCACGACGATCTATCTTTGACGTCCCTTCAAAGAGTGATTTTTACTAGCTTGTTTATTATATCTGTTTCACCCAACACATTACTCAACATTTATATCAAATTATAGATAAAATTTTATATTTTATAACAAAATAATAAAACGCATATTATGTCGTCCCGGGAAAAAGTTATATTACGTGATTCGCAAAAAATGTGATGAGATGTAAACGTCTAACTTTGTACAGCGTATCTTATCTAAATATCAGTATAATAATAACATTTACAGCGTAATAAAATAAGATTCATAGGAAGCGAAAGTAATTTTTTCAGAATTTTTTGATGAAAAATGAGCTTGTTAGAGTGTAGTGAACGAAACTGGCCGGCAGAGTGCCCTACCGATCGCGTATTGTCACAATTCCGCTTGAACACCGTGCTCCGATTGAGATGAGTTGAGGGGAACGGCGGACACAACACATTCTCTGTGTCTCGCTACCCTCCCTACACGCCACCGTAATTGGCGAACATTATACCTAACTTAAATTAGGTAAGAGACCCAACGCGAACATTTTCATCAAATCTGTCAACGGAAGTAAGCCTTCTAGTTTATTCGTAAAATGGTTTTTCACTTTTTCGATTTTTCTCAAACGGCTCCTATGTTTTTTTAAAAATTTCCTTATTTACTACATTTTTAATCTATACAAGTTGGGTAAGTGGCATTTCTGATAAAATTCGAGGGGGGAGCTGTGTTCTTGTAGTAAAAATCAGTTTTTTAAGATGGCGGCCATATTATGCATTATACGACAAAAGTGTGTACAATCAGTGTTCTAGGAAATAAAAAATCGTACAACTTTTTTAGAATTTTTAGTAGTGTGAAAATACGAATGAGCATCATAGTCCTAATAAAAGTTGACTGAATTTAATAACCGTGGAATACGATGACACGATATTTTTATTGAACAACGATGAACTTTTTTCATGGTCATCATATTGGGTACCAATCCTAACTATTAAATACTTAACCCAAAAGGTTATTAACCTTTTGTAATATATCTACATATTTTTTATTGTATTTTTTATAAGAGCCATAAGGTTTAAGAGATCTAAAGGTCAGTAACATTAAAAAATGTGTATGTATTAATAATATTACTTTGATATCTTATACTGCACCATAGACTAGGATATTCGAGCCCTAGACCTAGACGAACAATAGTTTATCTATTTCTATTTTAACTAGCCAAGTCATTTAAGAAGTTAACTGTACATCTGTCTCTTTCTAATCTATTCTTTTCTGTATCTTCCTCTTCTGTACTTGTCAACAGTATCCGTCGTATTTATTAGACCAATCAGACACGATTTTAAATAATATTTCATAACCCACAATGATTGTTAGTAGGTATAAGGTGCCAGAAAAGTTTTTATCTAAATAATTTTTTTTTTTTTATTCCTAATTTGTGTGCGTTGCAATCTGTTCAATTTAGAACAATAAGCAACCCCATGACCCAATGAGATGAGGATGATATGTATGACGTGTAGTACATGAGGTGTAGTCTTGTACAGACCCAGGCCGACCATTCCTGAGAGAGTATGGTTAATTAAACCCCAATCATCAAAGTACACCAGTAACCACTGTCTAGTATTCAGATCCTAGTAAAAGTAACTACTTTTACTGGGATTTGAACCAGGAACCTTCGTCTCCGAAAATCAGCTGTTAAACAGCTGATTTTGGCGACAATTTTACCTGTAGACCAGCCCGGTGGGTTAAATAAATTTAAACGAAAAGTTTTCAGTTGTTGAAACACAGAATGGTTCATATTTATTTATTTACAACAATATAAAGACTAACAGAACTTATAAATATAAGCCTTATTGAAACAATAAATTTACATTACATGTTTATAAAAAAATAATTGTTTACAACTATTCTATTTACAAGTATACAGTATTTGCTAATACATTTGAGTTTTTTTGCTTATAAAATATAATGTTTCAATAAAAATTAATAAAAACAAAACAAAAAATTCCCACGATAAAGTAGTAGTTGTCCAAAACTTTATCAATAATAATAATTTTTATTATTAAATTACAAAAATAGAAACGTTAACTTTTTTTTTGTTTAACGTCCGACTGTTCTGCAGAAAAGTAAACAATAGAAGAAAAAACATAAAATAAGATATATCACTTTCCCTTCAAAAGTACCAGTTGGTGTTGTAAGCACAACTGACTACAATGCCCCGGATCCCGGGTTCGATCCCTGGTCAGGTCTGCCATTTTTTCATCCATTTATCATCTGACATTTTTAGCTACGAATAAAGTAAGGGTTATCTAGGCATCATTATTACACAATAAAAATTTTAAAAACTAATAAGCAAAAAATGGTTTCTTTTTTCCATTCTTCGGTCTACAATATTTTTATTTATTTTACCCTATCTATCGTATATAAATGAAATAAATACATTAAATTAAATAAATAAAAATAAAATAAAAAAAACATAAAATAAAAATAAAATAAATAAGATTGTGATTTTATTGTGAATTTTGAGACGCCAGATTACCAAGTAAACACTGAAAATAAGTTCAGCTGAATTTTTCTCTGTTTGTATGTTACGGCATCACGCAAGAACAGCTGAACCAAATTCAATAAATTTCGGTATTTAGGTTCTGGACATTATCGAAATTAAAATAGGCTGTACATTTTTATAATATCTCAAAGGGGTGAGGGAAGTTCAGACGGAGGGGTAAACAAAAAACTACGAATATCTTCGTTAAAAGTCAATGTATCAAAAAATGTTATATAATCAAAATAACAAAAAATTTAAAGACAAATAAATTTAATTATATAGTTTTTCAAATCCATGCATAATAACGGAGATATTACCAATTTTATTAAAATAAACATAACAATATTTTAAAGAACAAAATAAACAGAATCATAAACATAGACCTACGCGCCGCCGGTATTCATTCCGAAGCTCTGTTAGTTATCTACTAACCCCTTCCACCACTATCCTACCACACACGATCATTTGTGTATCATCATGTGTATAATTTTGTCCATAACAGGCAATCAGCTGTATCCAGAAAAGCAGAAGTGATTTCATTTTTACGTTCAAACTACCGTTTATTAAGTTGTGTATTTATACTTTTGGAACAGTTGCCCGTAACAGGCATGTGGAGTGTTTAAATTATTTACACTCGATCTGCTAGTTCCAGGGCTATATAAAAATAGTTCTGTTTCTTATCACATTGTCACCTAATTATGTGACTGTAGCATTTAAGAAAAAAAGAAGTAAAAGAGTGTAAAAGATACTAGTCATACGAGGTAGGGTCAAAAATTTCCCGGAATGGTCGCTTACAGTCACGTATTTGTAAGCTGGAAGGGAAATTTTTGTTTGTGAGGTTGGCATAACTGGTAGTGAATGTGCTTTTGAGGTTAGCAGGCAGTTGTAGTTGGTTCCGTGCGTTCGGTGTTTAATATTGTAGATCGTAGTTTCTGTCTTTCGTCGGATTGTGCAATGTCGTCATTAGAGCAGCGTGGCAATATTAAATTCTGTGTGTTGCTGGGGAAATCACCCTCGGAGACTCTTGAGATGCTAAAAAAAGCATACGGAAATTCTGCGATGAAGAAAACAGCAGTTTACGAGTGGCATAAGCGTTTTCGCGACGGTCGCACAACAATTGAAGATGACGTTCGGACTGGGCGGCCTTCCACTTCCACTACAGACGACAATGTTGAGCGCGTTCGACAAATTGTGCGTGCGGACAGGCGAACAACCATCAATACTATTGCCTCTGAAGTTGGTATTTCACATGGGAGTGTTCACAGCATTCTTCATAATGACTTGAACATGCACCGTGTTTGCTTGCACATTGTTCCAAAAATGTTATCCCCTGAGCAAAAGGAAATGAGAGTGACCATGTCCAGGGACTTGATTGAAATGGCTGATGCAGATGACAGCTTCCTGCGCAAAATTGTTACAGGTGATGAGACATGGTGCTTTCTTTACGACCCTCAGACAAAACGGCAGTCCGCTGAATGGAAGTCAAAAACTTCACCAAGAAAACAAAAATTTCGCTTGGACAGAAGCCGGGGTAAGGTGATGTTGGAGGTGTTTTTTGATTACCGTGGAGTGATTCATTATGAATTTATTCCTGAAGGGAGAACAGTAAATAAAGAATTGTACACAGAGATCTTAAAACGGCTACGAGATGCAATTCGACGAAAACGACCTGAAAAATGGGCAGAGAATGACTGGTATTTGTTGCACGACAATGCCCCAGCACATCGATCCCTAATGGTGAAACAATACCTTGCCAAGAATAATGTTACCACTCTGGAACATCCTCCATATTCTCCCGATCTCGCACCACCAGATTTCTACCTGTTTCCAAGGTTAAAAATGGCATTGAAGGGACATCGTTTTGCTGATTCGTCAGAGGTGATTGAAAATGCGACGGAGCGGCTGAAGGAACTTTCAAAAAACGGCTTTCAAGAGTGTTTCCAACAATTATATGAACGGTGGAATAAATGTGTAGATGCAGGAGGAGAGTATTTTGAAGGGAAATAATGTAAGAATGTTATAAATATTTTTAATAAATTTTTAATAACCAATTCCGGGAACTTTTTGACCCTACCTCGTAGTTATTTCCTCTTAGAGTAATGGATTTCAATATACAGCCAGATCCTGTGGTGAATGAAGTGAATGTGTCATTTGCAGGAGGGAACATAAGTTGCTTTTCTGAGAGCCTGGCATGTTGATGAGCATACTTTTCCACTCAGTGAGGAAGGCAAGGTAAACCACCTCACTCCTAGTTTTACGTAGTAATGGCTCTAAAGGCTCAAACCAGCCTTTCGGCTGATGACCTAAACAACAACAATGTTAAAATATTTGAGTCAAAATTGTTATCTGTAATGTCAAAACATTTTAACCCTTTCAGTACCAACGTCCGGAAAACAGGACGTCGATATATTTTTCGTAGTGACAACATCCGGTTTACCGGACGCCAGTAAGTTATGCATAAAGTGCCAATGTCCGGATAACCAAACATTTACAAAAAAAAACCTTTCGTGGCGTAGGGACTTGCGTGCTACCCTGCAAAGCGAAAGGTCCCGGGTTCGATTCCCGGCTAGGTTCTGGAAATTCTAACACGTTAAAACTACCGTTAAGGTACCAAAACCCACAGTTGTTGCTAATGACCAAGCTGTCGATGCCGGCCGCATTGGCTTAGTTGGTAAAGTGCTCGCCTCTCATCATGCGGTCTTGGGTTCGAATCCCATTCAGCCACGGCATATTTTCATACGTTACAAAAAAATAGTTTCATCCTTCACCGTCTGCATTAGCAGTAATTGCAGAACAGTCGGGCGTTAAAAAAAACAAGCTGTCGATGCAACTTTAAATAAACTAAAGAAAAACTTTTTTGAATATTTTTATTGTTAGAACGATTTCTTTTTTTATGAACATAATAAAACTTAATTTTTAAACAGGAAATTTTATTTTTCTGTAACGTTGAGATTTTGGTTGGCAATGGCTGGCTTACGCGTGCAAGTTCTCGAATCAAGGGCTGGCACTTTGTTTACATCTTTTTTACTTTCTCTTGCCTATATGAATATATAGGAAGGAAAGTATTGTTTTCATGTCGATTTTTCGAAATCGAGTTTTCACCGTATCTATACGTTTTCGGACCCCCTGAACCCAAAAAACATGTTTTTAGCGATGTGTCTGTGTGTGTGTGTGTGCGCGCGCGCGCGTGTGTGTGTGTGTGAACAAAATATCTCATGAACGGAACATCGTACGAACTTGAAACTTAAGTTACATACCACTACCGGACCCGACATCAACATTTTCATCAAAATCGGTCAACCGGAAGTAGTAGTTTATTCGTGTAATTTTTCACTTTTTTGCAATTTTCTCAAAAACTGGTCCTACGATTTTTTTTTAAATCGCGTGGTTTATTCATTTTCTTATGCTCTACAAGATAAGGTAGGCGTCATGTTTGCTAAAATTCTCGGTGAGGCTGTTTTCATGTAAAAAAATTGTATTTTTTAAGATTGCAGCTTTAATATAAATTTTAGCGCAAAAATGTATATAATAAAAGTTGTAGAGAATTAAAAAACCTACAACTTTTATTTCAAACATTTTTTTGTATAATGCTTAGTTTAGCGGTAATTAGCAATAATTACCGTTTTCGTGAGAAAATAACAGAAAATTATTTTCGGTTTTTTTCTCACGAAAACGTGTGAAAAATTGATTTTTTCAGATTTTGGCCTTAGTATGCACTTTACGACAAAAGTGTATATAATTAAATTTATAGAAAATTAAAAGATCTAAAACTTTTATTTTAAGCATTTTTCTCTACAGAGCCTAGTTGAGGGTGAAAGAGTGATTTTCCGTTTTTTAAGCTAAACTGAGGTTGATTTTTATTTTGCGTCTTTCACTCATTTTAAAAATTAGGTTATGTTAGTTTTTTGTTTATTTCTAATGTTTTATTAATAATGTTAGGTTTATTGAAATTTTTTTTGCATTGGCTAGAGAAAGTTGTGTGAGTGTTTCACACCAAATTTTTCAAATTAAATGGCTCTACATCAAAGTTTTAAATATTGTTTTGGCACTGAAGGGGTTAAGTCATCGTTATTTGATTCAAATTGAGTCTAATGGCAAAATGATTGAGTCTTTAATGGCAAAAGATTGAATATTTTCTGTAATGTCAAAATATATTTGAGGCGTCCTGTACATAAAACCGTTCATATAAATCCTTAAATAATAATTCATAAGCTGTAATGATTGTACGTAATGCTTCCATAACGTTAAACTATTAATTAAATCTGACGTTAACAGCTTTTACTTATTTATTTTTTATTTTTGTGACGTAACATAAGGGGTTTTCTATGAAAGGAATTCCTTAATAAAAATATGAGAGAAGAATCTGTTTTTTATTTAGTTTATTACACCAGTCGTTTATGTTGAGCGGATTATGCCCTTTATTATTAATCTGAAAACGGGATGTGATATAAAATTTAATAAAGTTATTTATAAATGCAAAAGCCTCACTGACTGTTTCAATCTCTCATTCATCAATAGGCTGATTTCTACGTTTCTAATAACTTTTCTGTAATCCCTAATGTGTGTACGTTGTAATCTGTTCAATTTTTAAAATTCTTAATAGCAAAATAAGTTTTTGGCTCACTTATTTTTACGTTCTCTTGCCTATATGAATATGAATATATAGGAAGGAAAGTATTGTTTCAAGTCGATTTTCCGAAATCGAGTTTTCAGACCCCCTGAACCCAAAAAACTTGTTTTTTTAGAAATTGGACTGTGTGTGCGCGCGTGCTTGTGTGTGATCAAGAACGGAATATCGTACGAAGTAGAAACTTGAAACTTAAATTAGGTAGTACTACTAGAGGACCCGACATGAACATTTTCATCAAAATCGGTCAAACGGAAGTAGTAGTTTATTCGTGTCATTTTTCTCTTTTTTGCGATTTTCTCAAAAACGGCTCCTACGATTTTTGAAAAATCACCTCATTTACCACATTTTCTTTTGCTCTACAAGAACAAGTAAGCGCCATGTTTGCTGAAATTCTCGGAGAGACGGCTCTCATAGAAAAAAATGTTTTTTTTTTAAATTGCGGCCTTAATATGCATTTTAACGCAAAAATACATCAAAGCAAATTAATCAAAGTTGTAAAAAATTTAATAACATACAACTTGTGTTTTAAACATTTTTTTTTTGTATAACGGTTGGTTAAGCGGTAATTAGTTATTATTTGTTTTTTTTCACGAAAATCTGTAATAAAAATGTTTTTTTAAGATTTCCGCCTTAGTAGGCCTATTCATTTTACGACAAAAGTGTAAAATTAAAATTTATAGAAAATTAAAAGATCTACAACTTTTATTTTGAGCATTTTTTCTACAGTGCCTAGTCTAGCGTTAAAGAGTGATTTTATTAAGGTAAACTAAGATTGGTTTTTATTTTGCATCATTCACTCATGATTAAAACAAGGTTATGTTTTTTGAGGTTACTTTTTTGTTTATTTTATCTATTTTAATACTAATATTATATTATATTGTTCATTTTTGCATTGACAAGAGAAAGTTGTGTGTGTGTTTTACATCAGATTTTTTTTTTGTGTGACAATGAAGAGTATTTGTTTATTTATTTTCTTACTAAGTAGGCCTACACTTTGTTTACAATTTTGTAATAAATACGGTATAAATTTACGGTTAGATTTGTGTGAAACAGCTTTATTGTGTAAGTAATCCAATAAATAAACAAGTCGACAAAACGTAAACGATAAAATAACTTTATTGAATTTTTTTGCTTTTTTTTAGTTTAACGTCCGACTGTTCTGCAATTACTGCTAATGCAGACGGTGAAGGATGAAAGGAATTTTTTTGTAACGTATGAAAATGGGATTCGAACCCGAAACCGCATGATGAGAGGCGAGAACGTTACCAACTACGCCAATGCGGACGGAAACTTTATGGAAAGTTCAATAAGAAATCCAGGAAGGTTTCTTTTGGGAATAACCTGTATATTAATAGTTAAAGTTAATAAACTAACTACATTCCCAACATAATTAATTTTCTTAAGTAAATAATTATTAGTTAGACTATTATAGTCAGTTATTTCTTCTTCACTGTAATTTCTCTTAAGTCTATATTACTTACTGTTCAGTCACTCACTGGTGCATTTGTATTAGGTGCTTAAAACTCTTTGATAAGAAGTCGCGCCGAATACACTTAACAATGAATTAGTAATGACCATAGATACTCCGTATGTTACGGAACAGCGCTCACAGCGGTGAAATAACGAACTAATTTTATTGTCTAAGTTTTTTCCGCGTTCAGGACCATTTTAAATCGCGTCAAATAACTTTTTTCCGTGTTTTTATTAACAGAATTTTATTACAACCTGTTCTTTAACGAAAAATTAAAACATTTGTTTAAAAATTATAATTTGAAATTTAAAGGCAACTCCCAGTGAACCTTTACAAAAGGAAAAATTACTGTTAATATAAAAGCTAACACAATATAACAAGCCTGAAGATATTTTTTTTCTCTTTAATTCTTTATTTACAACTGTAAAATTTTACAACAAGCAAATGTGATGATTATGATAATAATGTAAATGATATGATAGGCATGAGAGGGGTAGGGCCCCCATTGGTGCCTCCCCAAGAATGAAATTTGTATATAAAATTAGCAGGTCTCTACTCCAGCGTCTTTTAAGGCGTCTAGCGGGATTATCAGGTAAATGGAAGGTGGAAAGTGAATGCTCCAGTGGGTTCTCGTGTTCGTGTGACTTGTCGTGAAAGCGTTTGTAGAGGTATTCGATGGAATTTTGTACAAGTGGTGTTTTCAAATCTGTATGTAAGGTTTTGTTACTAACGTAAAGAGGTGCTTTTGCTATAAGGCGTAATGTTTTTGACTGGAATGCTCGAGTTCGTTGCAAGTTAGAGGGTTTGGTTGAACCGTAAATTTAGGACCCGTAGGTCCATATAGGTTTCAAAAGAGAACAATATATGCTTAATTTTTGTGTCATTGGTAATTTTGATCGTTTGTGAAGTAGGGAATATAGTAGAAGTTTAAGTCGGGAATTCAGTAATAAACGTTTCCGTTTGATATGTGTGCTCCTGAAGATATTAACTGAAAAAACAAAAATTCTAGTGACTGACCCACCAAAGAGAAACGCTAAGAGAAAACATCTTCTTCTTCTTACTCAAGGATTAGGTCTTCTTGTCCTGTTCCGATTCTCAAGCTTTCTTATTGTTTTTTTTTCCTTTAATTTGTCGGCACTATTGCCATCTCTTGCGTGGTCTGCCAACATCTCTCCTTCCATGAGGTTGATATTTTAAAATCTCCAATGGTATTCTTCCCGCAAGCATTCTCTGAATATGTTCCCTCCATTGTCGATGGTATTCGGCATTTAATTCTAAATGTATGTCTTCATTTCTTATTTGATCTCTACGTTCACATCCCTTAATTTTGCGAAGGAATCTCATTTCCGCCGCCTATACTCTACGCTCCAGTGTTTTTGTGGCGACTCACTTCCGTATAAGAGCACTGGGGTAGCCATCACTTTATAAAATTTCATTTTTGTTTTCTTCCTCGCTTTCTTGTTTAAGGTCGTGCTTATAGTCCCACATATTGATTGGAAGAGAAAACATTTGAAAATAAAAATATTTGGTGTGAAATACTCACACGACTTTCTCTTACCAATGCAAATAATGAACAAAATAACCTAATATTAGTAATTAGAACTAATATTAAACATTAGAAATAAACAAAAAAACTAACCTCAAAAAATATAACCAAATTTTAATCATGAGTGAAAGACGCAAAATAAAAATCAACCTTAGTTTGGCTTAATAACTCGGAAAATCACTCTACGACACTAAACTAGGCTCCCATAAATAAAATAAAAGTTTTAGATCTTTTAATTTTCTATACATTTGATTATATACACTTTTATCGTAAAAAGCATCTACTGATGCCAAAATCTTAAAAAATTCATTTTTTACAGATTTTCATGAAAATAAATAGAAAATCACTAATTACCACTAAACTATGCGTTATACAAAGAAATGTTTAAAATAAAAATTGTATGTTCTTAAATTTTGTGAAACTTTAATTATACACTTTTGCTCTAAATTGCATATTAAGACCGTAATCTTAAAAACCCCATTTTTTCTACGAGAGCACAGATTTCACAAGAATTTCAGCAGATATAAAGCCTACCCTATCTTGTAGAGCATAAAAAGTGTAGTAAATCAGGTGATTTAGAAAAAATTCGTAGGAGCCGTTTTTGAGAAAATCGAAGAACAGCGAAAAAGTACTCGAATGAACTACTACTTCCGGTTGACTATTTGGATGAAAATTTCATGTCGGGTCCTATAGTGGTATCTAACTAAAGTTTCAAGTTTCAACTTCGTACAATGATCCATCCGTTCTTGAGATATTTTGTTCACATACACACAGAGACCAATCGCTAAAAACATGTTTGTGTGGGTTCAGGGGTTTGAAAACGTGTATATCCGGTGGAAACTCGATTTCTAAAAATCGGCAAGTAAACAATACTTTACTTCTTATATATTCATATAGGCAAGAGGAAATGTAGAGAATATATGTAAGAGAAATAAAATCTACAGCTTTTATTTCTAGTGTGCTTTTCTACAGCGCTTTGTTTAAGGTCAGTTTATGGTTTTCCGTATTCCTCTCATCAAAATCGGTAAAAAATAGGACTTTTTAAGATAGGGGCCTTGATAATTATGCCTTTTACGACAAATATTTTTAAAACCAAAATTGTAGGAAACTAAGCTTAAATTTCAATAAAATAATTTGTAATAAATGGCTTAAATAATATTTTCGGTAAGTGTAAAAGTGTAAAAGACACTACAATGCATTTCACGGTTGATGAGCTCTGCTCTTCCACGCGTTTAGACCAATCACAACGTTTGCCAGCGTTGTCAGATTATACCTGACAAACATTATGCGCGCATGCGTATAACAGCCGCAGTAGTTAACTCGTGTCTTGGGTCTTGGGTTCGAATCCCATTCAGGCACGGCATATTTTCACACGTTTCAAAAATTGTTTCATCCTTCACCGTTTGCATTAGCAGTAATTCCAAAACAGTCGGACGTTAAACCAGAAAAAACTCGTATCTTGCATCTCGTACTGAACACATCGATTTAGAGCACGTTACCATGCAATACTTTATAATAAAATCAGTTGATTGTATGCTCATAGATTTTGTCATTGAAAGAACCAAAAAACATGGCTGGCGAAATATTTAACAGCGCTGCAAAAGCAAGTATTTGTAACGTTGCTGGGAAATCATTGGCTAGCTATAAAAGTAGGGGGCAATGCGTACGTTCAGAGCTCATCATCCTTGAAAAATGGTATAGTCAAAGTTATCTCATCTGAGAGTAATGAATTTCATTATACAGCCAGACCCTGTGGTGAATAAAGTGAATATGTCATTTGCAGGATGGAAAGTGTCTTGAATCTCACACTGAAAATATCGATTATAGAGCGCGTTAACATTCAATACTTTATAATATTGTGAAACTTATCGCTAAGGTCCGTTTCGGGATCTAGGTAATTAAATAATTAATACACTAAAGTTTACAATTACAAATATTTATTACACTAAAAGATTTACAAAATAAACAACAAATTATATTGAAGTAATACAAGAAATAACTTAATAATTTACTTAGCACTACTTGCAATCAATTTCATAAGATTACACATACAAAATGAAACTGACTACACAAAAACTGTATTTAATACAGATACACAATAACTTTTCACAATACAAACACAAACAAAGACAGTATTACAATCGTTGACCAACACAATGCTCGGAACGCGACTGCACTACGCCCGATAGCAACTCGTCAAAGGCCAAACGAATACTAACTCCTGACCGCACTCGGGCGCTCTTTTTATAGGTATTTCAAAAACATAATTCTAGCAAAACAGAGAAACTCCATGCAAATAATAAAGTAGTACAAAAAATAACCCTTTATAAATGAGTGCTAGAAAAATCTATTGTAAACAAGTCAACAATAAATCTTATTGTAAATAAAAAGTGTTACAGGTCCCTTTCATGAATAATAGCGCAGTGCTTTCAAACAACTTTCATGAATAGGCAACCCTTTATAGCCACTCCATTGTTACTCGTTCATTCTATTATACTCTCTTTACTATTTTTATGAATGAAGTGCTAGAAACTTCGCGAACCATGCCGTTCTTCGATATTGTCAAAATATAATCAACTGATTATATGTTCATAGGTTAATTGTTAATGAAAGACGAAATATATAACAAATCTACGAGAGCAGGTATTGGCAATGTTGCTGGCAAGTCATTGTCTAGCTATGAAGTGGGTAGGGGGCAATGGGTTCGAATCCCATTCAGGCACGGCATATTTTCATACGTTACAAAAAATCATTTCATCCTTCACCGTCAGCATTAGCAGTAATTGGAGAACAGTCGGACGTTAATCCAAAAAAAATATGCGTACGTTCAGAGCTCATCAGCCCTGAAAAATAGTATATAAGTTCAAACCAGCCTTTCGGCTGATGACCTAAACATAACATATCCTTACTAAAATTACATTAGTTTAACTGACCTATTTTTTAAAGTATTATTTTAAAGATAAAAAGATAATTGTTTTTGTTTTTTAATGATAAAATTACTATATTGTCCAAAAATTTAGGTTTATTTATTTTTTGCTAGTTGTATTAAAAACATTAAAATTTGCTAGGGCAAGATACATGTGTAACTTTTTTCTTATTTTTCATTTTATATGTTTGTCTTAACGCAAAATCCAACTCCCTCTGACGGTCAGAAGACCATGGGTGGTATTGATTGCGTGATAAATCTTTATGGTTTTGCTTTTAGTTTCTATTTTTTTATTGGCGTTTTTTTTATGTAAGATTACTGTTTTTGTTCAATAAACACAAGGCATTATTATTATTTTATTACGAGGGTTATTTGTTTCCAACTTCCGATTGGTTATAAAATAAAACTACTGAGAATAATAAAATAAATTTACTATCAAAAGTTACATACATTCTTGGTTACTTTTCAACATAATCACCATTTTTATTGAAGTGTATCTCATACCGGTTGCCCAAAACGGGCTGGTAGAGTGGTATTTTAATTGCACTCTATCATTTTGGTCCAGGGCTAAAAAAAATAGTTCTGTTTCTTATCACATAGTCAGCCACTTATATGACTGAACTATTTAAGAACAGAAGAGGTAGAGGTATAAAAGACACTAGTCAGAGTTATCTCCTCTGAGAGTAATGAATTTTACTATGCAGCCAGACCCTGTGGTGAATGAAGTGAAGGTGTCATTTGCAGGGTGGAAAGTGAGTGCTTTTCGGAGGGCCTGGCATGCTGATAAGCACACTCTTTCAACTCAGTGAGGAAGGCAATGGTAAACCACCTTACTCCTCGTTTTACTTAGTAAAACCTCTAGAGGTTCAAACCAGCCTTTCGGCTGTTGACCTAAACAACAACATCATACCGGTGTACAAGCTTTCCAATTCCCTCTTCATGAAATGTTACCCCCAGTCATTTGAAATGGGTCTTTATGATGTCTTGGAACTTGCCGTCTGTTTAGAAACCCGGAAATTGTCGCAAAGTTTCAATTCCGGTTTTCTCAATATCGTTTCTTACTTTTTTTAAACCATTTATCCGATACATTAAGTTTACGAGGTGTGGCTATTAATTAACGAGACTGACGTAAAAAAAATTTTTTTTATACATATTCACTTATTGTCATCTTCAATATACACTTCTTCTCTATACCTACAACGCTCCATGTGAATTTTACATTGTTGGAAACAGTGCTGGAAGTAATCTTCTGTCAGCTCCTTCAGGATACGTGCCGCTTTCTCTTTTACAGCTTTCTCAGACTCAAATATTGTCCTTTTTAAGGCAGATTTCACCTTAGGGAACACGTAGAAGTCACATGGTGCAAGATCTGGTGAATAAGGTGGATGTTCTAACACTGAGATGCTGTACTTGGCTAGGAACCTCTTGACAGATAACGCGGAATGAGTTGGCGCATTGTCTTGGTGGAGAACCCATGATTTGTCCTTCCAAATTTCGGGGCGTTTTTTTCCTTACTCTTTGACGTAGTTTAGAAAGTACCTCAAGGTAGTAATATTGATTAATTGTTTGACCTTCAGGAACCCAGTGAAGGTACACAATCCCATGGATTAAAAAAAAACAATCATCATTGCTTTAAATTTTGACTTGCTCATTCG
The DNA here is from genome assembly GCA_035578175.1 of Catonia carolina. NCBI lineage: Eukaryota > Metazoa > Arthropoda > Insecta > Hemiptera > Achilidae > Catonia > Catonia carolina. Next base: position 12,620,243 of record JAQMRL010000004.1, read on the forward strand.
AGATTTTTTGGCTCTCTCTGAAGTTCGGCCCTTCCAGTGCATGGATTGGCGCTTAGTTTCCAGATCATAAGTAAAAAACCACGTTCATCACATGTTATTATCGTTTTCAAAAAATTTGGGTCATTTTCAATCGCGTACAAAGTGTCAGTACAAACATATTTTTGAGCGGCACGTGTCCTGAAGGAGCTGACAGAAGATGACTTCCAGCACAGTTTCCAACAATGGAAAATTTGCATGGAGCGTTATAGGGATAGAGAAGGAGTGTATATTGAAGGTGACAATAAGTGATTATGTATAAAATTAAAATTAAATTTTTTACAACGTCAGTCTCGTTATTTAATAGCCACACCTCGTTTTGTTCAGTGTCTTACAAGATTGTATTTGTCAACTGTTTGTCATTTATTCTATATCGGTGTCCGTAAAACTGTACTCTTCTTTTTCTAATCGTTTCCATTAATTGTTTATTTTCCATGTACAGTTCTTCTTGATCTCGTAACCTTTATTGTCCGTCTACTATCTTCGGGCCAATCAGGAGGATATTTCTCTCCATTTCTCTGGTTCTCTTAGACAAGCCTCCCCGGTCATATTAAGGAACTCGCTCGCATATAGACACATAGGTTTTATCACAGTACTATAATTTTTAATCTTAGCTTGTTTTGAGAATGCTTTCTTCTTACACAAGTGGTGAGTTCCTCGAAGTGCAGCGACCATGTTATCTCGTCTGTTATTGTTCGCTTCCTTTTTGCCGGTCTTTCATTGTATTATGTCTTCGAGTTATTTGAAATTATCTACTTTCTTAATATTATCTAAGTAAAAATAAGGTTTATTTATTTATTTGTTCTTCGTGTAACTCTTGAAACAATATTGTTTAGTCGAAACTTTTTTTCTTTTCTTTTAATCTTATTTTCTTTATAACTTCTTTAATTTTTTAAACCACTTGTTCGACTTGTAACGTTTATTGTTTAATGTCTTAAAAGTTTGTTTTGCCTTAAAATTAAGGGTACTTTACACCCTTAATTTAAAAAAACACTAAAATTCAAAATTTTTAAATGTTTATTTTATTACTGTTTCAGGTAAGAATTTATTGGAAGTACAAAATGGATGTTCATGAATCATTTTGGTGAGTGATTTTATTTATAAATGTTTTCTTATGCAAGATTTCGCGAGTAGCTACTAACTTTTATACATTTCCATGAAATCTTTTCTCGACGATGAAAGAGCGAAATTTGTCATCATACTAATTAATAATAATTATCCGATGATTAGTTATTCCATATCCGGTGAAAACTCTAATTCGGAAAATCGACTTAAAAACAATACTTTCCTTCCCTACATATTCATATAGGAAAAGATAAAGTAAAATTCTGTTATGAAACACTCATACGACTATCTCTTCTTACCAATACAAATAATGAACAATATAACCTAACATTACCAATAAACAAAAAAACTAACCTCAAAAAACATAACCTAATTTTAATCATTAGTGAATGATAAAAAATGAAAATCAACCTTACTTAGTTTGGCTTAATAATACGGAAAATCACTCTTTAACACTAAAGTAGGTTCTGTAGAGAAAAATGCTATAAGTAAAAGTTGTAGATCTTATAATATCCTATAAATTTGATTATATTTTTTTTCGTTAGATGCATACTAAGGCCGAAATCTTAAAAATACATATTTTACAGATTTTCATGAAAAAAAAAACAACAGAAAATCACTAATTACCACTAAACTAGGCGTTTTACAAAGAAATGTTAGAAATAAAAGTTGTAGGTTTTTAAATTTTCTACAACTTTGATTATATACACTTTTGCCCTAAAATGCATATCAAGGACGCAATCTTAAAAAAACTATTTTTTTCTACATTGAGGTCAGCCTCCGCAAGAATTTTAGCAGACATGGCGCCTACGCTATCATGTAGCGCATAATAAATGTAGTATATGAGGCAATTTTTAATAAAATCGTAATAGCCGTTTATGAGAAAATCGCAAAAAAGTGAAAAATGACACGAATAATTTACTACTTACGGTTGACCGATTTTGATGAAAATATTCGTGTTAGCGATATTTTGTTTGCACACACGCACCCGCACCCGCATCCCTTCACACACTTACACCAATCGCTAAAAACATGTTTGTGTGGATTCAGGGGGTCTAAAAACGTGTACATGTGGTGAAAAATTGACGTGACAACAATACTTTCCTTCCTATCTATTCATAAAGGCAAGAAAAAGTAAAAATCAACTTCAATTTTTGTGGTTACGTAGTCAATTAGTACTTTTAACTAATTTATACTTTTATAGTTATTTACCCACCGGGTTGGTATAGAGGTAAAGTCGTCGCCAAAATCAGCTGTTTAACAGCTGGTTTTCGGAGACGAAGGTTCCTGGTTGAAATCCAAGTAAAGGTAGTTACTTTTATACGGATTTGAATACTAGACAGTGGTTACCGGTGTACTTTGATGGTTGGGGTTTAATTAACCATACTCTCTCAGGAATGGTCGGCCTGGGTCTGTACAAGACTACATCTCATTTACACGTCATACACATCATCCTCATCTGATTGGGTCATGGGGTTGCTTGTTGTTCTAAATTGAACAGATTGCAACGTACACGAATTAAGAATAAAAAAAATATATAGTTATTTATAAATAGTAGGTAATTTATAGTTAGTCCAACCATTTAACGACTTTGTAGACACCCTGTATAAGCTCTTAAGTGATGTTACTGTGTAACATTATTTACATTGCTCTTAAATTTCACCACTCTAGCCGAGTTGACTTCACTTAAAAGCCTTTTAGTGCAAAGTATCCAATGGATGCTAATCATTCTTAGGCCTAATGTAAATCATTTTAATATGACCTTCAGATTTTGTGTATTTGAAATACGGATTACTATGAGACACATTAAAAATCTCATGTGAAAGACTCAAAACTTTCTCTTACCATTGTAAATAATAACAAATATAACTTATGTTTAAATATTAATAAAAAATGTAAAATGAAAAACATAACATCATGTAATTAATTTTTTTGAATTTTAAAAACTTTTTCCATGTTACTCTTTGATGAATTACCAAATGAATTAACAAATGCGGCAAATCGGATATAAGATCAAATGAAACAATGACGCAAAATGAAAATCAACCTCTTTAACTTTATAATACGGGAAATCACTTATTGACGCTAAACTTAGCATTGTGCGGAAAGTTTTCAAATAAAATTTGTAAGTTTTTAGTTGTTCTTAAACTTTGATTGTAGACATATTTGCCCTAAAATGCATACTAAGGGTGTAAACTTAAAACAACAATTTTTTAACACGTGAGCGCAGGTCACCTTAAAAATTTCAGCAGACAAGGCACTCACCCTGTCTTGTAGAACATACATTTTTTGAAAACTAGATTTCAAAAAATCGACATGAAAACAATACTTTCTTTCCCCATACATTCATGTAGGGTAAAAGAAAGTAACAAGTTTAGGTAAGTTTTACTTACCTATTTAACGCAAAAAGTAGCTATCTTAAAAAAAAACCAATAAATATTACAAGATTTGATCTACTTTTTTAGTGCAGTTATGTGTTGGTTAATTGTAGTAATAAAAACGGGGAAACCAGAGGAAAGAGGGGAAAATGTAGGGGAAATTAGCAGAGTAGAACACCTTTTACTATTACTACTAGTACCGTTCAATCTCTACCATATTTTTAACTCAAATGTACAATTAACCAAGTTCTATTTTTATAGTTTTATTATTTAATTACGTACTTATTTTAATAACTAGTTTCTTTTAAAACCAATTCAAACGAAAACAAAATAAAACTGTAACAAGAATTTTAATATTTAGGTCATTCCATGTAATAGTTACTTTATTGTGACTTTGTATTTTATCGAGACAACTTTTTTTTTTGGTAACTGAAATAAAAATATTAATGGCAATTTTTAAAATTGTCATCTATCATTTTCTTTTGTCAGATCTTCCGTCACATCCAGATGTCAGAAATTATTAACGATAGCAACAAACGGTTTTCGGATTCATAAACTACACATACAGTTAGTGGGCCTGAATTGGGTTTAAAGTTCCGGGTTTGACCGGAAGTGGACCATAACCGGAAGTCAAGAAGTCAAGTCGGTTTTTGGAAACAAAAATAATGTCATTTGATTCCTCTTTAAGAGTAGATACAGATATCATTGCCCATAACAGGCAGGTGGAGTGTTAAATTATTTGCACTCAATCTGTTGGTTCCAGGGCTACAAAAATCGTTCTGTTTCATATCACGTGGTCAGAAAATTATATGACTGAAGCATTTAAGAACAAAAGAAGTATAGGTGTAAAAGACACAACAGTTATCTCCTGTGAAAGTAATGAATTTCATTATACAGCCAGACTTTGTGGTGAATGAAGTGAAAGTGTCATTTGCAGGGTGGAAAGTAGATGCTTTTCAGAGAGCATGGCATGTTGATAAGCATATTTTTTTACTCAGTGAGGAAGGCTATTTTGTAAACTAACTGTAGAAGGTTGAAATCAGCCTTTCGGCTGATGACCTAAACAAAAAAAGAAATCATTGGATATGAAGTTCCTGTTTTGACCGGAAGTGGCTGATAAGCATACTTTTCCATTCAGTGGGGAAGGTAATTGTAAACCAACACTCCTCTTTTCACTCCTCTTTTTACTTAGTAAAGCCTCTAGAGGTTCTTCATGCCAGCCTTTTGGCTAAAGACCTAAACAACATCGTGCGAGTGTTTTACTTAAGTTTTTTTTTAAATTAAAAAACGTTATTTAGAAATAACCGGCCTTCGGGCCAGCCCAGTCAGTCAGCTGGTAGAAAGTCGCTATTATTTGTTAAGTAACACCGGTTGGGCCAGCGATTTTGTATGGTGACCAGTTGACAGCCATCCATGAACAAATTCTACTGGGGGTCCCTGTTCAAACTCATGTCTAATCCACGTCAAAAAAAAATACAGCAAAAAGCAGCGATCAAATTGGGTAGTTGTCAACAATGTACAGTTCCCGATAATAAATATAAGCTTAAAAAAAATAAATAAATAAATAAATAACCATTACTTTAAAACTATCGATTATCTCAATGTAGATAATCGATTTATTTTCAATGTAATCGATTGTGTTACATTTTTTACTAAATTTATAATTAATTAAGCAGCTGATTTTACATGAAGAAGAAATACGTCCACGGTGATTAACATACCGTTCGTTCTTTAGGTCAATGAAGTCGATTTCATTCTTACGCTACAAGAGATTGTTACATAGCATAAGCTAAAATCTTTTATATTCTGATTCCAGTAGTAATAAAACTTGCAATAAAACGACAGAATTTTATTGCTTTCTGATTATTTTCTACGATCAACAAAAGTTTAACGTGTAAATTACTCGTTTGAAATGAATATACATTTATTAACATAGAGTTGTAGTACTACAAATCACGGATGAAATTATTATGTTAACAGTCGACTGAAAAAGTTTCAGTTCTTCAAAAACATACACATTGTATCATTTGGATTTTTGCTTTCTCTTGCCCTTTATGAATATGTCGTGGCTATTGTTTTCATATCGATTTTTCGAAATTAATTATTATCTGATATAGGCTACACATTTTCAACCCCTTGAACCCAAAAAACTTGTTTTTAGCGATTAGTCTGTTTGTATGTGTGTCTGTGAGTGTGATCTCATGAACAAAATATTATACGAAGTTGTAACTTGGAACTTAAATTAGGTACTAAAAGGCCGGGCGTATATGCTACTGGAGCGCAGGTGGCGCAGATCAGAACAGGCAAGGCAGGAGCGAAAACTGTGCACCCTTGTTGTCTTCAAGGTACCGTATTTTGGGAGGCAGACATATGAGGAACAGCAAAGTGTCTGTGTCGAACAGCCACAGTTTGTAGTCAAGGCACAGTTTTAGTGCACGCGTTGAGCAGAAAAAAATTTTTTTTTGCGCCCTGGAGACTCCAGGAGGAGTATAGGACATGTCGTCAGATATAACACCTGAAATACATATAAGAAACACACTATGTATCACTACTATCAAGAAAGAAATTCTTGTACACTATAAAAGGTTTCACCGGTCAAGTAATTTTTTAAATTTTTTTTAAAGGAATTCAAATCCTCACAAAACTTTAAAGATTGGGGTAATTTATTTATGAATTTTCTCCCTGCATAAGTAGGTTTTTGTTTAAACAATTTTGTGGAGTGATTAGCCACATAATAATCATTCCTGTTTCTCGTGTTATGATTGTGAACATTGAAATTCTGCATAAAATTATTTTGCCTAACATACATAATCACCTCAAAAATGTAGACAGGGAACTGTAAGCAATTTAAGCTCCTTAAATAGTGGCCTGCATGAGGTTAGCTTGTTAGCTCCCACCATACACCTAATAGCTTTCTTTTGAATTTTAAAAACCCTATTCATATTACCCATGCTAGAATTACCCCATACCAAAATACCATAACGGATAATAGACAGAATGAGGCCATGATAAGCTGCCATTAGTAATTTTTTATCATTTAATCTGGCAATTTGTTTTAGTGCAAATATCCCAGATGATATTTTACTACAAACTTGATTGGTATATATGTCGGTACAAGAGAAACTAATAAGATTTGTGCGTTCCGAAACCTTATTGTATGCTACCAATAATTATCCTGATTACATGAAAAAATCTTCAGTTGTAAACCTAGTATAATTCTTGAATGTATCGTTAAACTTGTGTTAACTTGAACTTGCCATGCGTTTTACGTTTTTTTATAAAGTCACTTTGCCACAAACTTTTCTCTCTTCGCTTTAAAATACTGTGACACTTATTGCTAAGGTCCGTTTTGGGATCTAGGTAATTAAATAATTATTACACTAAGGTTTACAATTTCAAATATTTATTACACTAAAAGATTACAAAATAAATAATAAACTAATTAAAATGACTTATTACAATAAATAACTTATTAATCTACTTAAAATAAAAACAATTAATAATAAAAAATAAATAACTTAATAACTCACTTAGCTCTACTTACAATCACCTTTATAATACACAAACATACAAAACACAGAAATTGAATTCACAAGAACTGCACATTAACTTTACAATACACTCACAAAAAGACTTAACACAATACACACTCAAAAAAGGCAGTATACCAGTCGTCGACCAACACAATGCTCGGAATAGTTAACCTGTATAACAACCCGATAATCGCTCGTCGAAGATCAAACGGATACTGACTGCTGACCGCGCTCGGGGTCTCTTTATATACCATTCACAAAGATTGTTCGAGAAGAGAATAGAACAACATGCAAAAATAAAGTACAAAAAATAACTCTTTATTAATGAGTGCTAGAAAAATCCGTTGTAAACAGGTCAACAATAGGTCTTTTGTAAATAGAAAACGTAAACAACCTGCCCCCCCCTCATAATAGCTGTACACAATACCTGAACTTTATAATAGCGATAGTTATTACAACTTTTATGAATAGACATACCTTTATGGTTATTATTGTCCAACTGTCATTTATTGTTGCTATTGTGTGTTGTTATTTTTGTCTTTATTATTCTCTCTTGTCGTTACTATTATTTCACACTCTATACTATTTCATGAATGAAATTTTGGAACCTTCGCGAACGATCCGGTCGATTCTGTCACAATACAATACAATTAAGTAATTCAATACAATACAAGTAAAATTAATTCTTCTATACCGGAATCGGACGAATCCGATACTAACATATCACTCTCACTAAAATGATCCAACGCGCTAAATGACCAACATGAGCTAATTTCTGAACCTGAACAAAATATTTGCCTGTCCTGTGTCTCCAGAATACGGTGGAAGAAATATCTGCTCTGCCCTGCTCGTGTCCTTCTCGAACGCACTGTGCCACCTGCGCTCCAGTATACGCCTGGCCTAAGAGAACCCGACACGAACATTTTCATCAAAATCGATCAACCGCAAGTAGTAGTTTATTCGCGTAAATTATAACTCTTTTACGATTTTCTCATAAACGGGTCCAACGATTTTTTTTAAATCGCCTCATTTACTAAATTGTTTATGCTCTACAATATATGATTAAGATAACTCGACTAATAACTTCTCTATTCAGAGACGCTGCCCAAAACAGACAGGTGGAGGTTAAATTATTTACACTCAATCTGTTCGTTGCAGGGCTAAAATAAATAGTTCTGTTTCTTATCGCATGGTCAGCCAATTAAATGACTGAACCATTTAAGAACAGAAGAGGTAGAGGTGTAAAAGACACTAATCAGAGTTATCTCCTCTGAAAGTAATGAATTTCATTATACAGCCAGACCCTGTGATGAATGAAGTGAAGGTGTCATTTGCAGAGTGGAAAATTTGTGCTTTTCAGAGGGCCCGGCATGCTGATAAGCGTACTTTTCCACTCAGTGAGGAAGGCAATGGTAAACCACCTCACTCCTCGTTTTACTTAGTAAAGCCTCTAGAAGTTCAAACCAGCTTTTCGGCTGATGACCTTAACAACAACATTTAGAGACGGGTGGTGAGAAATAGGAATGCATACTTACTGCTGACATCTTCGTTGTGATTGCAAACCGCTTGCGCCTTGCGCTGGAAGAATAGGGGCATCTACCCGTCTAACTCTTCTCTCAGGAATTTAATTACCAATATTAATGCTATCAGAAGGGCGATTTAAATCCTTAGAAACCGCTCTAAGCAGATAAAATAATTGTATGCAATTTTTTACACGGTACTTCTTCATTTATTGTAAACCAAAAAATAATTATAACAGAAATTATACTTATTTTGTGAAATAAATAAATCTCGATTGTAATCAGAACATAGGTGAAGAGGCTCTTCACTTATTTCACCTGAATAGCCGCCGCTGGCAATCTCTCTTTCTTAAGGGCATTATTCAGTTTCACATTATCAATTTTCAGTTTCTCTATCCGTTTTGACTTTAATAATACTCCGTATGACATCTTCAACTCATAAATTTAACTAACTGACCTACGAAAGAGCTAAAGAGCTCTTATATACCCTATTAGGTTTCTAGAAAGGCATCGAAAGACAACGTAGTAAACAAATAATAGAAATAGAAAGGCTTTCTTCAAAATTTTGGAAACAATAATTTAAAGGTGATATGAGAAAGAATGATTAAGGACTTCTGAGAAATTATTTTTAAATATTATAAAATGGCTTACACAAATACAAAGATTAAAAAACGCTAAAAATTGTATAAAACTTATTCACAACAGAATACAAAAAAATGACAATAATAACCGATTGTCCTAAATGATACACCACTGTACTCTTTTGCAGGTAGCAGTGCTAGTTAAAATATTACACTCTTTTTATACAATACCACGTCTCACCTAATTGTTGTTTAGATCATCAGCCGAAAGGCTGGTATGAACCTCTAGAGGTTTTACTAAGTAAAACGAGGAGTGAAGTAGTTTACCTTGCCTTCCTCACTGGTGGAAAAGTAAGCTTATCAGCATGCTGAAAAGCATCTACTTTCCACCCTGAAAACCCACTTCATTCATAACAGGGTCTAGTTATATAATGAAATTAATTTCTCTCGGAGGAAATAACTGTGACTAGTGTCTTTTACACCTGTACCTCTTCTGTTCTTAAATGCTTCAGTCATATAATTGGCTGACCATGTAATGAGAAACGGAACTATATTTTGTGCCCCTGGAACTATCAAATCGAGAGCAATGTGTAATTTATATTAGCTAATACAAAACCTATAAGTCATGGTAAACGGAGGAAAATAAATAAATAAAATAATTAAAAAATAATAGTTGGAAGTAGATAAATTAAATGCCCTTTAATGTATTTAAGTATTCTGACTTTTAATTCAAGGTTTGTTTGAAGTAGCCATTTGAAAATTACAAGGTTTGTTTGAAGTAGCCATTTGAAAATTATGGAAACACACTTATTAAGTAAGGTAATTGTAAAATATGTTGTTAAATAGAACATGGATATGTTGTCACTGATTCTACACCCACTTCTTTTATGTCCACAAAGAATAATGCACTCGCTATCATTGTAAAGCATTTTGCTGATCGTTTATATAAACGGTTATAGATTATATCAACTTGGTATTTTACTTTATATAGGTGTGTAAAGAATTATAGTGTGCTGAAAAAGGTATTTTATTATTTATTTATTTTTTTATTTTTCCATTGATTTACAAAAATTATTACAATACCATGTTAATTTCCGTAATTATAATTTTAAAATATTTTTTTGTCTTCAATTTTTATTACAGTACTGTATACAGTGTTGCCCACAACAGGTAAGATGAGTGCTAAATTATTCGCACTCGATCTGCTAGTTGTTCCAGGGCTACAAAAAATAGTTTTATTTCTTATCACATTGTCAGCTAATTATATGACTGAAACATTTAAGAACAGAAGATAGTGATGTAAAAGATACTATACTATTTTCCATGGTTGATTAGCTCTAAATGTACGCTAGCCAATGACTTGGCAGTAATGTTTCCAATACTTTCTCTCGTAGCTCTGTTAAACATTATTTCGTCAGCCATTTTTTTTTTTTTTTTTGTCATTCAATAACAATTATAACCTATGAACATACAACCAACTGATATATTAGTAGCATAACCCGCACGGCTTCGCACGCGAAATATGTGTAATCAATGTTTTTAAAATAAATACGTTACAGATATTGTGTATATCAACTGTATTCTCCAACGTATACACACTTATACAACTTTTGATAAATTCCTTCGCATACGGTTCTCGCTAGTCTTTGTACGTATGTATAATGTAATGTACTGTACGCGGGGGAAATTATCAAAATGTATTTTTGGTGTGTGTGTGTGTGTGTGTGTGTGTGTGTGTGCGTGCGTGCGTGCGTGCGTGCGTGCGTGTGTGTGCGCGTGTGTGTGTGTGCTATTGTTGAAGTAAAGTACAATGTACTTGTAAGTCTCTCGACATCATCAAACCCCTTCATCTACTTCAACAGCAATACGTACCCACATGTACACACACACACACTCACATATTTATGAAAAATTTTCATTAGGGCCCTTAGGATTATTGTTTTTGAAAATTTTAAAATAAAATGTTGTTGTGAATATAAATACAAATTGCTGTCAAAATTTCAAGAAAATTCATTCAGTAGTTATGAAAATTAGCGTGCACAAAAACACGCTTTGTCTTTATAATATTAGTATAGATAAAGTATTGCATTTTAACGCGCTCTACAATCGATGTTTTCACTACGAGATTTATTTACGTTAATTTATCGTAACTTAACTAAACTATAATGCCCATTCGTTTAAAACCAACTCAACTATAAATTGATTAATTTGTTGGTGTGGACTACGATATGAGTGAACTACGGTGGCTCTTATACGCTTGTGCGCATAATGTTTGTCAGGCTGATACATTAGTACAAACTGACAACTCTGGCAAACATTTTGATTAGTCTAAACGAGCAGAGTTCATCAACGGTGAAAACCATTGTAGTCAGAATTAATTAACTCCTCTAAGAGTAATGAATTTCATTATTATACAGCCAGACGCTGTGGTGAATGAAGTGAAAGTATCATTTGCAGGGTTGAAAGTAAATGCTTTCCAAAGCGCCTGGTATGCTGATAAATATACATTTCCACTTAGTGAGTGTTAAGGCATTATTACTGGGGTCTTTCAGTGTTTCTTTTGCTCGCGCCGTTACATAGCAGTCGTTATGTGGTATTCCAATATCCTGCTTCTCTCTCTTTGTTCCTTCCCCCTCCACCTACTAACCTGTATCCGTTTTTCCTCTCGATCACTTATGCAACTGAGTTCATCACGGACAGACGCGACTTTCGTTTGAGGCTTAATTTTTCGGCCTAGCACCTAGCGTGATGTTAGCAATGGCTTATGTATTTCGAAACGAGGTTTTAAACTGTGCTTATGTCTGTTAATATACTTGTTTATCATTGTGTTTGTGTATTTGCTAAACTGTCTGTTAACGTATTAAAAGTAATCTTCGTCGGTCACCATCTTGGTCTCACGCACATGTACCTGCAACTGGACTTCAGGCTATTGTGTTCGATAACAAGTAAGTGGACGTTTTATGTTTGTGATACTTAATTTAGTTGCTCAAGTGGTCATTCTCCTATGTTATGTGTGTTCCTATGTTTTATTACCACGGTCTTGTACGCGGACCCTTGTAAATGCGTACTGGTCCTCCGATAAACACACTCAAGGCAAATTCCTTTCGGAAAAAACCGCAAAGACATTTTACAAAGTGCTATCCTAAACAGTGAGGAAGGAAATGGTAAACCAACCCACTCCTCGTTTTACGTAGTGAAGCCTCTCGAGGTTCAAATCATCAATCAACAGGTTTACAGGTTAAACGATACTTTTGAAACGCCCTATAGTTTATTTAAACTTAGTTTTATGTAAACTATTTATTATTTAAAAAAAATAACGATAACAACAATTATTAATAAAGTGTCATTATGATAAACGAACATAGAACTTTGTGTACAATTTATCGCAACTTAACTGGACTATAATGCCCACTCGTTTTAAACCAACTCAACTATAAATCGATTAATTAGTTGGTGTGGCGCCTTTTCCTTAAGTCCCTTATTATTAAGTACTGGCAATTTCTAGATTGATGCATTAAATGAACTGGTTTATTGATTTTTCTAGTTTGACGTCACACGTTACATTTTATAGATGGATATAATTGAAAACAATTTATTTTATTTACTTTTACTTTCTCTTGCCCTATATGAATGTATAAGGAAGAAAAGTATTGTTTTCGTGACAATTTTCCGAAATCGATTTTCTCGTAAGTAAAGGTTTTAGGCCCTCTGAACCCCAAAAACATGTTTTTAGCGATTGGTGTTAGTGAACAAAATATCTCAAGACAGGAATATAGTTCGAAGCTGAAACTTGGAACTTAAATTTGATACCACTAGAGTACCCAACATAAACATTTTCATCAAAATTGCTCAACCAGATGTCGTAGTTAATTCGCATAATTTTTCACTTCTTTGCGATTTTCTCAAAAACGGCTCTCACGATTTTTTTAAAAATCGTCTCATTAACTAAATTTTTATGCTCTACACGATAGAGAAAGCGGCATGTCTGCTGAAATTCTTGTAAAGGCTCTCGTAGTAATTTTTTTAAATATTGTGGTCTTAATTTGCATTTAAAGGCAAAGGTGTATAAAGTTAAAGTTGTAGAAGATTAAAAACCCTACAACTTTTATTTTAAACTGAGCTCTCATAGAAAACAAAAATTTAGGATTAAATTTGTTTTTTGCAACTTATTTTTGTGTAGTAGTAGTAGTTTACTTTATTTACTTAATTTTACTCAGAATTTTCTAAAGGTTTTATTTAAAACCTTTATGATTGTTGCCCATTTAACGAAGTTATTGTAGGCGAACGTAAAAAAGGGGTTTTTATCTTAATTTATTTCGGGTTTACCCTATATTTCATAAAAACTACTGAATATGTGCCTCTGGAACCTGTTTTATTCACTTTTCAGATGAAAATTCACAAAATTATTCTTGAGTTTTTATTATCTTTCTAAAAGTATAATTACGAACTTATTTCATGCGGTGAGCTGAAATTCAAGTGAAACCTTTCGCTAGCCGCAACACACTAGCTAATGAAGCATTTCATAACCTACGTTTATATAAACTTAAATTTTTATATTTTGATGTAGATTTATCTCCCGAAGTATTTCCATTTCTTCGTGAATCACTCTGTAGATAAAGTTCAAAAACTTATTCCTTTGGCTTGTAGAAACCATAAAAAAGACGTCTTATATATATAAATCCAGTTCATTAATATTTTTTTGATACTACTAAAATAGACTTATTTTTTTAAAAAATCAGAGAAAGTAAAATAATTTTAATTAAAATAAAATATTACAACTTACAAAATAATTACATTCCATTAAAAAAAAACAACTATATACAAAAATAATAATCATATTAAAATAAATTACACCAAAATTATTTTCGGTTTAAAAAAGTAAAAAACAAAAATATATGAAGATAAAAGTAAAATTAAATTTCTTTACAATGAATACTGTGAGTAGTAATTTAAAATGTGTCACATTGTTTTTAAGTTTTTAATAATTAGCGTACGTTACTCTGTATGTTCAGTAACATATAAATCTCAATTCTTACTTTCATTTAAATTTCTAAAAATAATTGTTAAATTTGTTTTCAAGGTAAAAAATAAGTAGAATTACAAAAATTTATAGTACCTAGGTTATATTTGTTAAAATAATTATTTTTTATTACTGGTCTACTTTCGTATAATTATGGTTATTTTCACAATAATAATTATATAATTATTATTTTTTTAACATTTTTTAATCCCTAATGTGCATACGTTACAAGCCAAGATTAGACATTACAAGACTGTGATAAAACCTGTTTGTACACGAGATAGTGCCTTAGAATCACCGGGAAGGCTGGTCTAAAAGAAGTAAAAAAATTTTAGAGAAAGATCCTCCATAAGCTAATGGTCCGAATATATAAGACGGATAATGTAGGTTACGAAATCGAGAAGAACTGTACAAGGAAAATCAACGATTAATGGAAACGATTAGAAAAGAAAACTAAAATTTTATGGACACTGTACAGAATGGATGACAACAAGTTGACAAAACAAATTTTTAAGACAATAAACAATCGACATGATAGTATTACTTAAATGGAATAAAGAACAGAGGGAATTTTGGAATGTGCTCATGCGTCAGTGCTACCACAAACAGAGATTTTTCTTTGAGTTAACTTTCCCTGTTAGTGAATGAAAACGTTTTAAAATATAAATTAGTAATGTAAGAGAAAAAACTATTTTTCCGATACCACATGGAAAATTGAAATCAAATTTATTCATTTACTGTTTTTTTATTTGATAATTAAAAATTAATCATTAATATTAATATTAATGTATCAATTAATCACGTCTTGTGTATTGAATGCAACAATAACAAATGCCAGTTAAATAATTAATTAATTTTATATGATTTTTAAAATTGCTAAACAAAGATAAATATATTATATTTTGTAAGAATAATTAAAAGGGAAATTTTACTTTCGAAAAGGGACTTTTTATTTTGAAAAGTTATCGTGCTATTTCGAATGTACTGTAAATGTAGTTCTGATTAAAATTTCGTTAGAATTTTAGTTTGGTTTGCCATATCATATTTTATTGTTGTGCTTGTAGTAAGAAAATGTGTAAATTCACATTATTTTATAAAATATACACACACACATAAATGTCGGAGAGACAATTTCAATAAATTTTGTTTGTGAAGGAGAAAGAAATGAATTCAGAAAAGGAGAAATAATGTTCACGGGTAGAAGCCTCCTTCATAAGTACTCGAAGATAGTCTGCACAATGCATAATGTTTACATTTTATATGTAGAATACAAAAATAGGCAATTCCATCTGATGCATCTTTTTCATTTTCTTTATGAAATATGCATCGATGTTCACTTCCTGTAGTCATTTATGGTTGCATATTTGATTTTCTTGGAAAATTTATGAATAAAATATATTATTATTATTAAACACAAATACAAATACATTGTCCGTGTTATCGTTTATGTATTATATAAATAAATACAGGGTGTTACAGAAAATAATATATATATATATATATATATATATATATATATAATTTCAGTCTGTATTAAACTATGGTATAATGTTCGCCAATTACGGTGGCATGTAGGTAGGGAGGGTAGAGAGAGAGAGAGAGAGAGAGAGAGAGAGTGTGTGTTGCGTCCGCCGTTCTCCTCAACTCATTTCAATCAGTGCACGGTTTTCAAGCGGAATAGTGACAATACGCGACGGTAGGGCACTCTACCGGCCAGTTTCGTTCACTACACTCTAACAAGCTCATTTTTCATCAAAAACTTCTGAAAAAATTACTTTCGCTTCGTATGAATCTTATTTTATTACGCTATAAATGTTATTATTATATTCTGATACAGATAAGATATTCTTATACAAAGTTAGACGTTTATGAGATGAGATTGGCGTTATACTTGAGTCACGAGTTTGCACTTGTTTGCAACGCGGGGTAAAGGGGAAAAGCATCAGTGCGCATGCGCGACTGCTTTAATTTCAGTACAACAAACATGATAACTTATACTATACCCAGAGCATATACAGTATATCGCGGAAACTTTTGTAGGTTAACTGTTTGTTATCGTAAACCGAAATGTTAATTTCTCGAAAACGGGGGGAGACTATTCACAGTGCTGAACGAAATGTAATATGCAGTGTAATAAAATGCTGTAAAGTTAAAGCTAAACAAAAACCTTTCCCCTGCTTCTTAACAAAAGCCATGAGCGAGTGGCTAACTACTGTGATGTTTCTCTTTTCACAATTCAATAATAAAAGAAGTAAATTAAAGACGTGAAGAAGCTATTCTTCAACCGTTTTGTTGACACGTGGTAAAAAAAGGAAACGGTTAGGTTGATACTAGTGAGACTGATAGTGAAGACGCCGTTGACAGCGATAGTAAAGAAGGCGTTTCATTCATAAACACTTTTGTTCCAATGGATTTTTTTTTGGTTTAACGTCCGACTGTTCTGCAATTACTGCTAATGCAGACGGTGAAGGATGAAATGATTTTTGTAACGTATGAAAATATGCCGTGCCTGAATGGGATTCGAACCCAATACCGCATGATGAGAGGCGAGCACGTTACCAACTGCGCCAATGCGGTCGGCAAATGGCAATGTAATGTAGCTGGTAATTACAGTAAATAAAACATATCTAGTCGTATAATTAAGCTATAGGCAATTTATTACAGGACTCATTTGTTTCTTATAAGGTTTATGAAGAAAACATTTTCTCGGATAAACCACAGCTTACAAAATGTAGGTAGAAACTGCGCAGCAGTGAAATGTACGAGTAGTGTCTCACTGTTGAGGTTGGCAGTACTGTCAAATTTTCACTTCCCTTCCTCACAGCCCATCCATACGCAAAAGGCAATCTCGTGACTGCAGTATGCGTACTAGCCTAGTTGATAAAATGAAAATTCATATGAGGAAATGGTGCAGCTATCATAAACGGGTGATGGAGGATCGCTTGCTCCGTTTAGCCCAAAAGTACAAACTCCCGGTAAGAGGAGTGTTGTACGCCCAGTAAGAAGATTGTTTCCGGAACTAGCCGATGCCATCAAGTGAAGAAAAACTTCACACGTATTAATAATAAACAAGCGTAGAGTGAGTAAATCATGGTTGATAAGAACTCTAGAACTGCTTAAACAGAGTATAACTGTAATAGAGTTGTTCTTGCTCGGAAAGGGTTGTAGGTCTGGTTTGTTTACCCTAAAACGATTTTGATGGCTTTAGTTAGCACTATTTGGATTTTTTTAACTTTCTGGCTTTTCTTCTTGTTCTAATATATGCAATGGTGGGGATAGGGTAGGGTTGTTTCAACCTTAAAACGATTGGGATGGTTTTAATTAGGGTTATTTGGATTTTTTTAACTTTTTAGCTCTTCTTCTTATTGTTCTTGTTCTAATATACGCAATGAGGAAAGTGGAGATTTATTTAAAAATATATAGTCCAGTGAGTCTTCAAATAATAAAATCTTTTAGTTTGTTGTTGTTGTTGTTCCATCCAAATCGTTTTAGGGTAAACAAAACTGACCTATAACCCTTTCCGAGCAAGAACAACAACCCTATCCCCATTGCGTATGTTAGAACAAGAACAAGAAGAGCCAGAAGTTAAAAAAAATCCAAATTGTGCTAATTAAAGCCATCCAAAACACTATAGGGTAAACAAAACAACCCTACAACCCTTTCTGAGCGAAATACACCCTGTTCTATTATACTAACTGGGCGTATATTGAAGCGTTTAGTGGTATGGAAAAGCAGAGCAGAGCGCACACACCCATCTATCGGTGGCGACCAGTCGCAAGCTTAACCAATGAATAAAAGCTAAATAACGGTCCACTCCCACTCATTCACATCTGCTAGTATTATTAACACGGCTGTTAGTCTATTCCTCTATTTTAAACATGCGCTGAATTTAAATTTAAAGAGACACCTAACTTACATGTACACTATACGATAACTAGCTATAAAATGTAATATCTAATACAAACTACTATAAGGTGGCACAAAAATAAATTCTTTTTACAGTAGGGTGTTGCTCATAATATTTATTTTTTTCTATTCCTAATTTGTGTACGTTGCAATCTGTTCAATTTAGAACAATAAGCAACCCCATGACCCAATGAGATGAGGATAATGTGTATGACGTGTAAATGAGGTGTAGTCTTGCACAGACTTAGGCCGATCATTCCTGAGAGAGTATGGTTAATTGAACCCCAACCATCAAAGTACACCGGTAACCACTGTCTAGTATTCAAATCCGTATAAAAGTAACTACCTTTACTAGGATTTGAACCAGTGTTGGTGACGACTTTACATCTAGACTAACCCGGCGGGTGCTCATAATAAGCACGTGGAAAGTTAAATTTATTTGCAATTGATCTGATAGTTACAAGGCTACAAAAATAGATGTTTCTTATCAGATGGTCAGCCAATTGTATGAGTGAAGTTTAAGAACAGAAGACGTAGATGTGTAAAAGACACTACTATCGGTTTTGTAATTACATGCATCCGAGTTTGAACCCTTGCATTTCCAAAATGATGAATCAGATTTCAACATACTTAACTTAAATTTACAAAATTTATCTCGTTTTCATGAGCTAAATTTTGATGTAAAGTATGTTAAAATCCGACTCATCGTTTTGGAGATGTAAGGTCTAAAACTTGGGTACATACGATTACGAAACCGAAAGTAGTCACAGTTATCTCTTCTGAGAGTAATGAATTTCATCATTAAACGAGGTGTGGCTATTAAATAACGAGACTGACGTAAAAAATTTTATTTTTATTTCATACATAATCACTTATTGTCACCTTCAATATACACTCCTTCTCTATCCCTACAACGCTCCATGCGAATTTTCCATTGTTGGAAACAGTGCTAGAAGTCATCTGTCAGCTCCTTCAGGACACGTGCCGCTTTCTCGTTTACAGCTTCCACAGACTCAAATCTTGTCCCTTTCAATGCAAATTTCACCTTAGGGAACAGGTAGAAGTCACACTGTGCAAGGTCTGGTGAGTAAGGTGGATGTTCTAACACTGAGATGCTGTACTTGGCTAGGACCTCTTGAGAGATAATGCGGAATGAGCTGGCGCATTGTCTTGATGGAGAACTCATGATTTGTCCTTCCACATTTCTGGGCGTTTTTCCTTACTCTTTGACGTAGTTTAGAAAGTAGCCTACCTCAAGGTAGTAATATTGATTAATTGTTTGACCTTTAGGAACCCAGTGAAGGTACACAATCCCATGGATATAAAAAGAAAACAATCATCATTGCTTTAAATTTTGACTCGCTCATTCGAGATTTTTTGGCTCTTCCAGTGCATGGATTGGCGCTTCGTTTCCGGATCATAAGTAAAAAACCACGTTTCATCACATGTTATTATCGTTTCCAAAAAATTTGGGCCATTTTCAATCGCGTACTAAGTGTCAGTACAAACATTTTTGTGAGCTTCACTTCAAATATTTTTGTGCGGCACGTGTCCTGAATGAGCTGACAGAAGATGACTTCCAGCACTGTTTCCAAAAATGGGCAATTCGCATGGAGCGTTGTAGGGATTGAGAAGGAGTGTATATTGAAGGTGACAATAAGTGATTATGTATAAAATTAAAATTAAATTTTTTACAACGTCAGTCTCGTTATTTAATAGCTACACCTCGTACAGCCAGATCCTGTGGTAAATGAAGTAAAGGTGTCATTTGTAGGGTGGAAAGTAGATGATTTTCAGAGTGCTTGGCATTGTGCTATAATAACATACTTTTCCACTTAGAAGGAAGGCTTAGGTAAACCACCTCACTCCTCGTTTTACTTCTTAAACCCTCTAGAGGTTCAAACCACCCTTTCGGCTGATCATCTAAACAACAATATTAAATTTTTCTACGCTTTTTCTCTAAAATCCCTGCACAATCATAAAAATATATTTTTTACTACAACAGCAAAGCCCCTAAGAATTTCAGAAGGTATACCAATTACCCTGTCTTCCAGAGCACAAAAATATATTAAGTCAGGCAAATTTCAAAATAAAAAAAATGGTAGGAGCCACTTTTAAAAAAATCTTAATTAGTGAAAAATTGCCCGACTGTGTAATTTCAACACTCGTGATGAAATCTTAACCGATTTTGATGAAAATGTTCGTGTCGGGTCCCCTTGTGGTACCTAACTTAAGTTCCAAGTTTCAACTTCGTACGATATTTCATTCAAGAACACACCAATTAATAAAAATATTTTTTTGGGTTCAAGAGTTCTGAAAACGTGTGTTTTGGGTGAAAACTCGATTTGATAAATCGTCATGAAAATAATACTTTGTTTTCCTAATAATTTATGTGGAGTAAGAGAAAGTAAAAAAAGTGAGAGAGGTATTTTTTTGTGTTAGAGAAATAGCAGGAGATTTTAGAGTAGGTAGGTACTTTCACAAAGGAATGTTTTCTGTAATGAACAATTTCGATTAATCAATTAATCAATTAATATATAGTTTAAGGTGTCCACCTGATCGATGCGGTAGCTTTGTTATGTTGGCTACCCTTTATTGTTATTTGTTCATATAACTATCATGTTTACCAACTGTACCTACAATAAAATACTAATAATAATCCAACCATATCAAATTCTTTTTAATAAAACCTACTATTTTATTTTTTATTTCCTTATAATCGGTCTATAGTTGGTAATAGATTTTTTTTATAAATAAATTAATTATAAACAGAAATTAAAAGTTACAGATAATCAGATTTGTTAGGTTATAATTAATTTTGGTTTTTATTAAAAAAAAGCCTGGATTAATTAAAATGTTACGTCATATGTTGAGGCCTACATTGTTACATAAGATTTATACAGAAAGAAATTGTTTTATGAATATCCGCCTGCATGTTTGTATATTGTAATGTTTATTCCAGGTTCTTTCAGTGTCTGGTTATTTATAAATAACAAAACTTCGTTTGAAATTTATTTCTAATATATGTATTTATTTACGAATTAATTACTTAAATTAATTATTACCTAATTCAAATCCTAGTAGTTGCTTTTATACGGATTTGAATACTAGACAGTGGTTACCGGTGTACTTTGATAGTTGGTGTTCAATTAACGATACTTTCTCAGAAATGGTCGGCCTGGGTCTGTACAAGAGTACACCTCATTTACATGTCATACATATCATCCTCATCTCATTGTGTTATGGGTAATTCTTTTTTTCTGTCATCAGTCTCTCGACGGGCTTGATGCAGTTCTCTAAGCTGTTCTATCTTGCGCAAGTCGTTTCATATCTACATACCTGTAACACCCTACATCTTTTGTAATTTGCTTTATATATTCTAATCTTTGCCTCCCCCTACAATTTACTCCCTCAATATTAACCTCCATTATTGATAGCCCAATACCTGGATGTCTTAGGATATGCCCCACTAGCCTATCCTTTCTTCTGGTAAGATGCTTCCATATACTTCTTTTTTTCATCCACTCGCCTAAGAACCTCTAAATTACTTATTTTGTCCACCCACCTAATCTTTAACATTTTCCTATTTGTGATTCACTGTTCTGACTTGAATAGATTGTAACGTACACACATTAGGGTTTAAAAAAAATATATAAAAATTAAGAAAACCTACAATTTTTCAAACATTTTTTTTATAACGGTTAGTTTAGTGTCAATTAGTGATTTTTCTGTATTATGCTCATGGAAATCGGTTTTTTCTAACAAACCCATCCCTTCGAAGGTTTTTTTGAATTATCTAAACCGCTGCAAGATAAACGGTACTTTACTCCTGTAAATGAAAATTCTGGTGTGAAACACTCACACCTCTTCCGCTGACAATATTAGTAATAAAAAACATAACCTAATCTTAATAACAACTTGATGACGCTGAATGAACCTCTGTTGAACTTATTTGGCGAGGAAAATTATTGAAAATCGTTAATATACGCTAAACTATGTTGTGCAGAAAAAATATAAGTTTCAAATAAAAGTTTTACTAAGTCTTTTAATTTTCTATTTTCTATTTGTCATAAAATATATATTAAGGTGGCAATTTAAAAAAACATTTATTTCACCACGAGAGAACAGCTCTCTTTGAATTTCAGTGACATGTTACTTACTCCATCTTGTAGAGCACAAAAATTGAAAATGAGGTATTTTTTGAGGAAATTGGGAAAAAGCGGAAAATTGCATGAATAAACTACTACTACACCCGGTTGACCGATTGTGATGAAAATGTTTGTGTTAGATCCCTCTACGTAACTTAGTTTCCAAGTTTCAACTTCGTACGATTTTCTGGTTTTGGGTTATTTTGTTCACACACAGAAAGACAGATGGACACATACCAATCGGTACATGATTTGGGTTCAGGGGGTCTGAAAACAAGTATTTTCGGTAAAAATTCTATTTAGGAAAATTCGTATGGTTTTTTAATAGGTAAACCGGATTTTCAATAGGTAAACCATATTTTCAGAAGTGGTCGGCCTGAGTCTGTACAAAACTACACCTCATTTATACGTCATACACATAATTCTCATCTCATTAGGTTTTAGGGTTGCTTATTGTTCTGAATTGAACAGATTGCAACGTTCACACATCAGGGATAAAAAATGTTTATAATTACATATTTTTACTTTCTCTTGCCTATATGAATATTTATAGAAAGAAAAGTAGGCCTATTTTTTCATTTCGATTTTTCCAAATCGAGTTTTCACCGGATCTACACGTTTTCAGACCCCCTGAACCCAAAAAACATGTTTTTAGCGCTTGGTCTGTGTGTGTGTGTGTGCGCGCGCGCGTGTGTGTATGTCTCTGAACAGAATATCTCAAGAATGGAACCTCGTACGAACTTGAAACTTGAAACTTAAGTTACACACCGCTACCGGACCCGACACGAAAATTTTCATCAAAATCGGTCCACCGGAAGTAGTAGGTTCTTCGTGTAACTTTTCACTTTTTTGCGATTTTCTGAAAAACGGCTCCTACGATTTTTTTTAAATCGCCTGATTTACTTAATTTTTTTGCTCTACAAGATAGGGTAGGCGCCATGTTTACTGAAATTTTTGATGAGGCTGTTTTCACGTAAAAATATTGTTTTTTAAGATTGCTGCTTTAATATGCATTTTAGCGCAGTAATATATAAAATCAAAGTTGTAGATAATTTAAAATCCTATAACTTTTATTTCAAACATTTTTTGTGTAACGCTTAGTTTAGCGGTAATTAGCGATTTTCTGGTTTTTCTCACGAAAACGTGTGAAAAATCAATTTTTTTAAGATTTCAGCCTTAGTATGTATAACGACAAAAATGTATATAATAAAGTTTATAGGAAATTAAAAGAGCTACAACTTTTAATTAAAGTATTTTTCTCTACAGAGCCTAGTTTAGCGTGAAAGAGTGGTTTTCCGTATTTTGAAGCCAAACTTAGATTGATTTTCATTTTGCGTCTTCCACTCATGATAAAAATTAGGATTTTTTTGCATCCAGAAGACTCCAGAGGGAATATAGGACATGTCAAGATAAAACTGATAAACTGAAAGTTTATCACCAATGATAAATTCATCACTTACCACCAAAAAATTGTTTCTGCTACTGCTTATTCAAGTAGGCTTGTCATGAACCCCATTGAATCAAATATCACACAAAATAAAAAATAAAAAAATCAAATTTATGAAATACTACACAATGACCTAAACCTGCCCTTCATAAAAGAAGAAATTAAACAACATAGCAAAAAACATTTACAAAAACAAAGACCATCAGAATCCATTAGCGATTAGCCTCCTTGACAACAGCGAAGATACTTACAGACTGAAACGCTTTAAACCATTGGACTTACCTCTACGATTTTGTTAGTCATTTAAATTTTTTTCATCTTTCCTACTTCAACTCCTAATCATCAGCATCTCATAATTGGCGTCGTTTTCATCTCTACCATCGTCATTGTCATCTCCAACTTCAACACTTTGTGTTTCGGGATGTTGATTCATGGTTCATCAAGTTTTGATTTTGTATAGATATATTTTTTGTTTCTTCACAGTTTGGTCTCTTTCAAACACACTACTGATTGTCGTTTGTGTTTTAATTCTAAGAACATTACTCAGATTTTCTCATATTTGCTTAAAGTTATTGTATTTATTAACTGATTGCAAAAGAAAAACTATATTGTTAAAAAAAATTTATGTTTCTGGAGGTTAGTTTTTTGTTTATTTCTAATGTTAAATTATAATGTTAATTATTTGCATTGACAAGAGAAAGTTGTGTGAGAGTTTCACACCAGATTTTTTAAAAATTGATTGCAAAAGAATTACACTTGTTAAATTAAAGTTTATTAGGTAAAGTGTAGCCTGGTTTAGAAATCAGCTTATATATTTATGTTTGTTAGATAAGATTATAGATAACTAGATAGATTATAGATAGCTTCTTAACCTAAATCTATTCACATAAGCTTCTTAATTTTTGTTTTATTATCATGTTTGCCAACCTTACACCGAAATTTGTTTTGAATTCCGGAACGATTGGTATTTCCGTTGTAGACACTTACATTCTTTTGTGTCGCTAGGATTATTCGTATATCTATGTAGAATCTTGTATTCTTCAAGGTCTCTATTTAGGCCCTTACATTTTTATCCATCTTCTTGATTGATTGTTATCTGGTCGAATCTTTAAATAGTTATTGCGTCTGTACTTTGCGTTGTTTTAATATAAGAATCAGTAGGGTGTTATTATTTGGTATATTTCTTGATACAGGCCTGCTATTTGCCCATAACTGACAAGTGGAGTGTTAAATTATTTGCACTCGTTCTGCTAGTTTCAGGTCTACAAAAAATACTTCTGTTTCTTATCACATGGTCAACCAATTATAATATAACTGAAGCATTTAAGAACAGAAGAGGTAGAGGTGTAAAAGACAATAGTTAAATTTATCTCCTCTGAAAGTAATGAATTTCATTATACAGCCAGACCTTATGGTGAATGAAGTGAAGGTCATTTGCAGGGTGGAAAATATGTGCTTTTCAGAAAACATGGCGTGGTGATAAGCATATTTTTCAACTCGGTTTAAAAGGCAATATTAAACATCTTGACTCCTCGTTTTACTTTGTGGAGCCTCTAGAGCAGTGATTTTTAACCTGGGGTCGTGGTGATATTATAGGGGGGTCGCAAAACAATAATGAAATCATTTAATCATTTTATTAAAAAAAATAATTTATTATAAACTTACTTATAAAAAACACATACAGTCCATATGGATGTTCAAACGTTCCCTCACAGTGAGTAGGTCTATTATAGAAGGAGATTAAATTGCAAAGAGCACGTACACATCAAGTTGGAACTTTTAAATTGCTCATATATGTGCACGTCATACATGCAAGTTCATACACTTCGCTACTATAAAAGTATAAACGCAGCAATATAAAATAATAGCAATAGTTATATTACATTTTCTTTACTGTCTGTATTTTCTTTAACCTTTCAGTGGTAACGTCCGGAAAACAGGACGTCAATATATTTTACGTAGTTATAGCATCCGATTTACCGGGCATCCATAAATTACCCGCGTCCGGTTAACCGAACGTTTCCAAAAAACTTCAAAACAAAAATTAATGGAAACATGTATTTTGAAATCACCTCCGTGGCGTAATAACTAGTGCGCTAGCATACAAAGTGAAAGGTCCCGGGTTCGATTCCCGGCTAGGGTCTGGAAATTTTAACACGTTAAAACCACCGTTAAGGTACCAAAACTCACAGTAGTTGCTAACGACCAAGCTGTCGATGCGACAATAAATAAACTAAAAAAAACTATTTTGAATATTTCTAGTGTTAGAACGATTTCTGTTTTATTTTAACATAAAAATACATTTTTTCAGGAAATTTTATTTTTCTGTAACGTTGAAATTTTGGTCGGCAGTGGCAGGCTGAAGCTTGCAAATTTTTAAAATAAGAGCTGGCATTTTTGTACACCTTTATTCAAAATAAATGGCACTGAAGACCGAACTTCTAAATATTTTTTCAGCACTGACTGGGTTAAAGACATTAAATTAGTGCTGTTTGATTATATAATATTAAAAAAAATTTTATATTAGTAAAATTAGTCAAATATACAAACGTAATCTTAAAGTTTTTTTAAAAAAAATTCTATTGTTATTAAAATAAAAATATAATACTTATATTTTATGTAAAATGTAATTGAATTTATCTATATGTTTTTTTTTAATTTTTTTTAACGCAATCTTTGTAACTTATTTAACTGTAAAACCCACAGTAGTTGCTAATGACCAAGCTGTCGATGCGACAATAAATAAACTAAAAAAAACTATTTTAAATATTTTTAGTGTTAAAACGATTTATTTTTTTTATGAAAACAATCAAAATGAATTTTTAACAGGACATTTTATTTTTCTGTAACGTTGAAATTTTGGTCAGCAATGGCAGCCTTAAGCTTGCAAATTTTTGAAATAAGAGTTGGCACTTTTTGTACACCCTTATTCAAAATAAATGGCACTGAAGATCAAACTTCTAAATATTTTTTCAGCACTGAAAGGATTAAAGACATAAAATTAGTGCAGTTTGATCATAAAATATAAAAACAACATTTTACATTAATAAATTACAGTCAAAATTCGATTGTTAATAGTAAGGGTTACTATTACTATCGAGCGGGGTTGCGAAATATTAATTTTATTTATTTTTACTATTTGGGGGTCGTGGAGCAAAGAAGGTTGAAAATCACTGCTGTAGAGGTTCAAATCAGCCTTTCGTCTGATGACATACACGGTAGCACACATATTTCTTTATATACTATCCTGTCCTTCATCTATATATTATTAGCGAGCAGCTTTTCTTTCAACACGATTTTAACCACCTGAAACTTCACCGATTTTCCCCGAAATGAACTCAAATGAATCGTCTGTTCGAGTAGATTTGCAGAAAACTATCCAAAATCAAATATTTCAATTTATGACCGTAAAATAGGAGGTCTAAAATAGATTGGAGAGGGGGCAAGTTCAACGAACTGAAGTATAGGCCTCTCTCTTTCTCTATCTATCCCTCCCACATCTCGCACAGCTATTTCAGTTTGGAGAGGGGGCAAGTTCAACGAACTAAAGTATAGGCCTACCAACGCATTGGCAGTGCACGGTCAGATCGCTTTGGAATTTCCAACGTAGTTGTTGTAAATTTGTATAATGTTTGATCTGCTATAGGCCTATTTTGGTTTTGTTTTTATGTGGAATTAAATAATGAGATTTTAGAAAAAATTGGAGCAGTTATGACTGCTGTCAATCCGTATGCTCAAAGCTATAAAAAACTGGGTGACATGGTAAAATATGAAGAGGCAATTGCACGAAATGAAAATCGCCTGCCTCTATACAATTTTTTTATGAAGTTCCATCATGAGCCGAATGAGGACAGAAGAAGATTCAATGAATCCGTAGTACAATAAAACAAAAAAAGTTGTTTACAGAGAAGTTCTATAAAAACAAATTTACACATTTGTGCGGGTTTTCCCGCACAGGTTCACCTAGTGTGGTTTTAAGTCTCCTGAAGAGTAAATATGGTGGGATAAAGTTACCTCGTTCTAGCCGATTTAGCATTACGGTTGTACACCATTGGCTCTTCTCTTCCTATTTAAGGGTAGGCGCACAGTGAACGCTGGTCGCTGGTACTGATTCTCGGTGGCGAACGCGCATGCGCGTAGTGGGAGCATGTAACTACGCGCTTAACCTTCATTCAGTTGTAGGCACTATTCAACATGAGTTGTTCCAGTAGCAGCAAGTGATGAATTATTTCTAATGGAAAACGTTTCCACGAAATTATATTCATTTAAAGACGATACCGTTAGTGACATTAATTAGAACAGAAGATTGTTCGGCATAATCATTTTTTCCGCAATTAAAAAAAAAATAGACAGGTTTTTAAATGCATGAGAATGACTGGAAACGTTTAATTTTATATTGTCTAAAGTACAAATCGTTTTAAAAAACAATGGTGCTACTTGCTCAAGCAACCAATGTTATCAGAAGAAAGATTTGTGATTACTTTGAACATTTTAAACGTATTTTGAACTTTTTGACTACCGATATTCAATATTACAAAGCATTGTTTTGCCAGTAATAATCTTTTAAAGTTAGTTTATTAAATCTATGTTAAAAATTAATTAACAAGTTGTTATTATTTATGAATACGTATATACGACTCGAAGTGCGTTTAGCAACCTGCCAGCAAGCAGCAGGCAGGTTTATTCAAAACAAACCAGTGAGCTGATTTGCGCAGATGACCAGTGCGCAGCTTTCTTCACCAGCGTTTACTGTGAGACGTCCGATTTAAATATAATGGCCTATTCCTACTAGCAGGCTCCCGCTTGTAAGCGACCAGCGACCTGCGACCAGCGTTCACTGTGCGCTTAAGTTCCAAGTTTAAACTTGGTACGCTGTTCTGTTCTTTTTGTTCACGCACAGACCAATCGGTGAAAACTAAATTTTGAAAAATCAACGTGAAAACAGTAATTTCGTTCCCTATATGTTTAAACCGGGCAAGAGAAAATAATAAAAAAATTATATAGGCCTATAATTTTCTTTTCTTAATTTGCAATATAACATTTAAAATTACTCGTATGTACTTTAACCTTAAAGTAGTACGAAACTTAATCTAAAACAAATTCACAAAATATAAGTTAAATAAATGTCAATCTGAAAGACTTGTCTATTGAATATAAATCAAGGAATTACAGGTTCAAAGTCTTGTCTACTCGAAATCAAAAATCCAGCAAATGCAGCGATCAAATAGAGTAGTTGTTAATATTGTACAGTTCCCGATAACGAATAAAAGCTAAAAATGGAATAATTTATGAATACATTGAGATATGAAGTAGGTACTGTTTCCTCGTCCTCGTATATCACAGCTGAAGACAACTAACTTGTAGCATATTAACGGCCCATTCTCTTATAAGCTATATAGTTGCACCAAATATATTCTACGCAATATAAATTGGCGGATGACCAATGCCAAAGTTATATATAGATCTATAACAGAGAACTGTTTAATTTTTTTATTTTTTTTATTTTTTGGTTTTACGTCTGTCCGTTTTGCAATTTCTGCTAATGCAGACAATGGAGAATGATGAAATATTAAAATGAATGATGAAAAACTGCCAGACCTGACCGGGAATCGAACTCGGGACCCTAGCGTAGAAGCCAGTTGCGTTAACTACTACGCCAACGGGCCGGCCAAAACTGTTTAAAACCATATAATTTCACGCCCATTGACATGAAGTAAAGACTAGGAAGGTGTGCTCGTTCCATTGCTCGGTCTGCACCGCACTCTACGTCCAGACGGAAGGTAAAGTGATGTCATCACTATTGTGTGCTGTAGTAGAATCGGCCAGTGACTGATTCCATTTTGTTGGACACAATTTTGTATATTAGACTACTAATGAAGTAAGAAATTTAATATGTGTACAAAAATCTAGCAGTATAAAATACAATTGTTTAGATCTACCGTTCTTTAGATACTGAAGTCACGAGATAGCCTTTTGCGTATGGATGGGATGTGAAAATTTGTAGTGCTACCAACCTCAACATTGAGATACTACTCGTACATTTCACTACTGTGTAGTTTCTACATACATTTTGTAAGCTGTGGTTTATTCCGATAAAATGTTTTCTTCATAAACCTTATAAGAAATAAATGTAACCTGTAATATTGCTTATAAATTAATTACATGACTAGAAGTGTTTGATTTACTGTAATTACAAATGAATCGCCTTCTTTACTATTGCTGTCATCGGTGATTTCATTATCAGTCTCACCTAACCATTTTTTTTTTTTTGTTACCAGGTATCAACAAAACTGTTGAAGAATAGCTTCTTCACATCTTTCATTCCTTCTTTATTTTTCGAATTGTGGAAAGAGAAATATCACAGTAGTTAGCCACTCGCTCATGGCTTTTGTTAAGAGGCAATGAAAGGCAGTTTTGTTTAGCTTTAACTTCACAGCATTTTATTACACTGCATATTAAATTTCATAGAGCACTGTGAATAGTCTGCTTACGATTTCGATAAACTAACATTTCTGTTTACGGTAATCAACAGTTACATTCGTACGTTTAACCTACAAGAGGTTCCGCGATATACTGTATATGCTGTGGGTGTAGTATAAGTTTTTGTGTTTGCTGTATTGAAATTAAAGCAGTCGCGCATGCGCAGTGAATCTTTTCTTCCTTTACCCCTCGTTGCAAACAAGGGCAAACTCGTGACTCAAGTAACTATACTAGGATCTATCTTTAGCATACGAGTATAATAGGCCTAAACTTAACATAATTAATTAAAATTAAGTGATACATTACATACACGATTTACAAAAAAAGTTAGGAAGTAATAGCGTATTGTGCCAAAGGAAGGCGACTAAATCAGTGAACTTCGCCTATTGAATTCAAAAAGACTATAGGAGATGATAATGAAATATGTCCAGTTGGCACGCCACGCCTTCAATGAACCAATCACGTGTTAGCTTTTATACTATACTACACTCGAGGTAATAGTATTAATAACCGCTTTATCTTAACTCAGTTACTTGTTGTTTGCAATATCTTTACCACGGATTTATTGGTACTACGTTAATATCTGGTATATGTCATACTAGATATTTTGCCCGCGCGAAGCACACGCTATTTCCTAGTATCAGTGGATTTTTGTAACCTTTATTTTTTTCTCATATTGGGGCAATTATAGACCACTTGAGGTGATTTAAGACGTTTATGGAAGCTGTTTTTGTAGCCTAAATATTCAGCAGTCTTTCTATAAGTTTTTCTCATTTCTTCTGTCCACCCGTTGTTCTTTGTGGAAGCACTAAAGTCCGTAGTTAGTTTTCTGAATTTGGTTCAGTTCATTAAGTTTTCTTAGGGCTCGTTATTCTGCACCGAAAAGATTTCGGAGTGATTAAAACCGGTAAATGTTTCTGTCGTAGATGGTCGGTAAGGTCCAGATTTTGAAGTGTAACTTTCGCGTGGTGGCCTTGGATAGGTAGAACATCTGCTCTATTAGTCTGAAGAGGGAAGCATATGGGTTACAATCGTAGTGCTTAATCGGCTAGAGCGAGACTATTCCACCATTTTTACTATTTGGTGACTTTAAACCGTATGATGGAATGTCTCTTAATTTCTAATCTCTCTTAATGAAATGGTTGATGGAATATCTCTTAATTTCTGTTTTTATAATTAAAATTAAAATGATTGGTTAGGGCAAATCGTACTATCAATCTGGGAATACTAGCCTATTATATAATCACTCAGGGTTGAATCTAGGGGAAGAAATAAGAAGAACATTTCCTTGACAGATTGTTTGTAAATAATTAAGAACAGTATATTATGTTTTTATGTTAAATTTATTAATTACACCACTGAGTTGTAATCTTTCATGTGTCAGTTCTAAGTGATATGTTGCATTTTGCCGGTAACAGACCGGTGGAGTGTAAAATTATTTACATTCAATGTGTTCGTTGCAGGGTTAAAATTAATAGTTCGTTTTCTTATCTCAAGGTCAGCCAATTATATGACTGAATCATTTAAGAAAGAAGAGGTAGAGGTGTAAAAGACACTAATCAGAGTTCTCTACTCTGAAAGAAATGAATTTCATTAGGCTATACGGCCAGACCCTGTGGTGAATGAAGTGAAGATTTGCAGAGTGGAAAATATGTGCTTTTCAGAGGGCCCGGCCTGCTGATAAGCATACTTTTCTATTCAGTGAGTGTTGGCTATGGTAAACCCCCTCACTCCTCGATTTACTTTGTAAAACCTCTACAGGTTCAAACCAGCCTTTCGGCTGATGACCTAAACAATAACATGTTCCATTTATTTTTTATAATACAATAGATTATGCATTAACAAAATTTTAATGAAAAAATGTAGTAATAGGCCTATGTTTTAAGTTAATATGGAGGCCTATCTATTGTTAGATTTGTGTGATAGTTATTGTTTCCAAAATAACTTAAAAGTAAATTGAAACTATTGTTATTATTATTACAATAGACTAATAGTAGAAAATGTTAAAAAAAAAATATTTGGTAATTTTATACCAATTTTTTTCATCACTCATTTTCATGTAGTAGCTTATATCATCATTTATCATCATTCTCCCCCGTCTGCATTAGCAGAAATTGCAAATTAGTCAAACGTAAAACAAAAAAAGTATAGATAAGTTACATAAATAACTAAATAATTATGTAAAATTATGTTAAAATAATGAAAATAGATTATGTAGCTATATTATAAGGTTTAGTTTTGGTTAATAATTTAGTTTAGCATAAAATTCCATTCCACGCACATGCTAGTCCTCTTAAGCGGGCGTTGGACAATTATTTATAAAAGACTTCGTCTTATATTTCGTATAGCCTTTATTCTTGATAAATGGGTCTGAATAAATAAACACAGTAGGGCCGCAATTATCCGAGCCTCGACTAACCGAGTTCTAAAACTCTCCAAATTTTTGGGACTAACCGTGGTAGTTCCAAAAGTACTGCACAAAGCGAAATCCGCATTAATAGCGGCAAATCTATCATAAACTGTAAGTTATGTGTGTTTTTTCATTTCGTATTTTCATTTGATAATGGAGTAGATGACTTTTTCACATCTTTGACGATAATTTCATTGTTGTTTAGGTCATCAGCCGAAAAGCTGGTTTGAACCTGTTGTAGAGGTTTTACTAAGTAAAATGAGGAGTGAGGTAGTTTACAATTACCTTCGTCACTGAGTGGAAAAGTATGCTTATCAGCATGCCGGGCCTTCTGTAAAGCACATATTTTCCACTCTGCAAATGACACCTTCACTTCATTCTCCACAGCGTCTGGCTGTATAATGAAATTCATTACTTTCAGAGGAGATAACTCTGATTAGTATCTTTTACACCCTACATCTTCTATTCTTAAATTATTAAATAATTTAATTGGCTGACCATGTGATAAGAAACAGAACTATTTATTTTAGCCCTGCTATGATCAGATTGAGTGTAAATAATTTGACACTCCCCCGTCTGTTATGGGCAGAATGTTTTAATTGATTTTACCAAAATTCCATACGTTTCCCTCTCGATTTTTGACAGATTTTTGACGGACAGAATCCGTGTTATACGAATTTTCGATTATACGAGCTACCTTTGGTTCACATTACCTCGGATAACCGAGACGTTACTGTACTAACATTTGGTGCACTACGACTGGTTGACAACAATATGGTTCCGTAAGATGTTGTGGGTTATGCACAGGAGATGATTAAATGAATTAAAAAATTTAGGATTGGTTGGAAGATCCGTGAGAAAAGTATAGCTGTTTGCCTTTATTAATTTTGTTAAGATGAGAGCATATTTGAATGAATGAACTGAAGCAGAATAACGTCACCGATAGAAGTTATAGACTCAACAGATTTATTAACTTATTGCTATTGTTATTTTTATTGTAAGTTAATAATAATAATAATAATTTTGAAAAGAACAAGTTGTGAGGTGTGTGATGTGTGGTGTCATTGTGTGACGCTAGGCTGGCTAGTTTTAATCAGGTTTATCCATTCTCTGATGCTGATTGGGTTTCCATTGTTTAGCCCTACTTTATTGTGTACCTGTAAAATTCATTGTTAATGTAAAGACTGGACCAACATTAGTATAATAAAACTAATATAAAATGTATTATCACTTCTTGAACTCAACTTGAGCAACGGCCGGCCCGTTGGCGTAGTGATTATTGCAACTGGCTTCTACACCGGGAGTCCAGATTCGATTCCTGGTCAGGTCTGGCATTTTTTCATCACTCATCTTCATCTATGATCCTTCTCACCGTCTGCATTAGCAGCAATTGCAAAAGTCAGACGTAAAACAAAAATTAACTGGAGCAAGTAATTATGAATACTGTTTATTTAAGTCATCAACCGAATGGCTGGTTTGAACCTCTAGCTAGAGGCTTTACTAAGTAAAACTAGGAGTCAGGTGGTTTACCACTGCTTTCCTCACACTGTGGAAAATTATGCTTATCACCATGCCAGGCTTTCTGAAAAGTAGATGCTTTTCAGAGGGCTCAGCGGAAAATTGTGAAAAGCGGAAAAATGGAAATAACTTTTAAAAATTTTCGTGCGATGATTTATTACGATTTTCGACGTGGATTATCAAGACAAGAGTGCATAAAAATTGTAGAGTTTTTAATTTTCTGTGTTGTTTAGGTCATCAGCTGAAAGGCTGGTTTGAACCTGTAGAGGTTTTACTAAGTAAAACGAGAAGTGATATGATTTTTACAATTGCCTTTTTCACTGAGTGGAAAAGCATACGTTGACACCTCAACTTCATTGACTACAGGGTCTGGCTGTTTAATGAAATTCATTACTCTCACAGGAGATAATTCTTAGCCTACTTAACATTTTAGCTATAAAAAGTCGACACGGAAACAACACTTTCCTTCCCTAAAAGCTATATTCATAAAGCGCAAGAGAAAGTAAAGACATGGTAGGCCTATAGTAGTATACACAACATTTTAGCTAACGAGTGAAATTTTAGACTTAATTAAAAATTTTATTGTTTCAACATTTTTTAAAGTTAAATTTTGTTTAAAAATACATAATTTAGGCCTAGAACTAACATTTCAACAAACACATTATCGTTATTTTTGGAAATTTTTGTAGTAGGTTATCTTTGTCACTTTTAGATATGTTTTTTAATATATGGCTAACCCTGTAACTGGCAAATAGCTAAAAATAAGTATGAAATTTTGAGAGCGTCGTTTTCACTCACCATTAAAGTAACCAGAATAATTTTTATTTAATTAAATATTTGAATAAAATTCTATATTTGAGGAGGTAACATGCAAAACGTGTTTTGTCACAAAAAATAAAAAATTGAGTTAGGGGCGCCATTGCATTCTCCTGCATGAAATACATTATATTTAGCTGTGTTTTCAGTTAAATAAAATTTTGTCCAATGTTAAAAGCATATTGAAAATTACTGTTTTGTGCAGAACATGTTTTGTCCATCATCAAGATTCAGTCAAAAAGTGTTTTGTCCATCTGACCAATAAGAGCGCTTCAGTCTACCAATCAGCTGTGTGGAATGCATTCTCATTATTTCACACTTTTACCATTCTATAAAAGTGTTGAGGTATCATCCACACTATACAACCTTTTCTCAACTGTCTTGAAGAAGAAAGATGTGATCTTCGGATTTAAACTTTTGAATCATTATTACTTATATTATGTTTATTATAAGACTTCGTATAATATGTTTAATAATTTTTTAATAGGTAGCCTACATTCAGTATATCATTTTTTAATATATCATACAAAAAATTATCATAAAAAATCATTTTATAATATCATTTTTTTAGTGTATCATTTTTTTATATTTATTATTAATTACTTCCAATATGTCTTCTTTTAATTTTTATGAATTATAAGTAACTTTAAATTTTTAAACTTTCTTAAAATAATAAATAAGTCCATTACAAAAAAACTTTGTCTACATAATTTCCACTCAAACCAAGTTATGTCCATCATGCAGAACGTGTTTTGTCCAAATTTAAAATAATGTTTTTGAACACTTTTCCCATATCAATATTTTCAAAAATTATTTATTTAGCGTTTTTTATCATCCTTTAAATGCCAGTAGCTAAACCCTGTATTAAATCTGCAGTAAAATCAAAACAACAGTTTTTTGGTCTTAGTGTAAAATTACATTATTGTGACAAAACACGGTTTGCATGTTACCTCCTCATTTAACTGTGACAAAGGTTTCCATATTTAGTGTTTCATAAAATTGACATTAACAGGTTTGTCTTCAGTACTAAATTACAAAGTTTGTTTTCTGGTTTTATGTGAAAACTGTCAGACGTAATGCTGAAAAACCTTGTAACTTAGGACTGAAGTAATCTAGCATATATAAATTGCTCTGGTTTAGATATTTAGAACAGAACTTTATTTTCCAATAGTTTTAAATATGGTGTTTTATTCAAGAAGACTATATGATTTCAAAAAATGTCTGGTGACTTTAACGATGGGTAAGAACGATTCATACAACATTACCTTGTTTTTAGGTTTAATTTTGTTACTGTATTTGTTTACCAACCCAATTTTACATAAGCCTACGTGTAAATAAATAAATAAATTAAATAAGGATAACTTAAAATGCTCTATTTTATTAATGGATCACAGAATTAAAAGAAGATATTAGAAGGTTACAAATTACAATAGAAGATTTAAAACACAAGACAAATGCATTGAAGATAGTGAAGGACCAACGCGTTATACTACAGCCGGGAAGGAACAAGCAACGATTGGGAAGAGTGGTTCCAGAGGAGGAAAGAAAATTGCGCTCGGAAAGGATGAGAAAATATTGGGCGGAAAAGAAAAGGAAGAAAGAAGGAAAGACCAAAAAAAAAAAAAAAAAAAAAAAAAAAAAAAAAATATTACGCTGTAATAGTATGAGAACCCCAAACTTAAACCAATACGAACCTTTTTTTGCTTTACATCAGACTTTTCTGCAATATCTGTTAATGCAGAAAACTTAGGTTCAGGTGGATAATGATGATAATGAAAATTAGTGATGAACCTAATAGACTTTATGATCCACTGTAGATAAAACACTTAAAATAAAAGTTGGTAGGTTTTTTAATTTTTTACAACTTTAATTAGGCCTACCTATTGGTTATACTTTTACCCTAAAATGTATATAGCCTAAAGGCTGCAACCATTTTTTTACCATAAAAGCACAGCCCCCGAGAAGAAATTCAGCAGACATTTGGTTACCCGTAACTCCAGGTCCATCATCCCAGGCATCGTGAGGTTTACCAGTAGTTAAGAAGATCCTCTGGCCGCGTTGCGAGCTCTGCACAGATTAAGCTTAATACTGGGATTACCACTTCACTGCATATGAGCCTGCAGGATAGTTCCTTCGATATGCCCTTCTACGCTCTTCCGCCCCCTCTGCCGTTAGAAATATCTTCCATGTCCGCCTTTGAGACCGTTGACCATCTTCTCTGGTTTTTTGTCCACCCTGAGTATTTTATTTCCTCAGCATCCTCCAACAGAGTTGACGAGTGTCCCCATCATCAGGGGCGGCTTCCGATATCACTAGGCCATAAACCGGAGGGAAAGAGAGAACGAGGACACCTGTGAAAAAGATGGGCAGATTTGAGAGGTTCGGAACAGCCAGAGATGCCTAATTCTTGAAAGGCAGGCGAAAATAAATATTGGGTTACCCTATCTTAAAGAGTATACAGAATGCAATAAATAAGGCAATTAAAAAAAAAAAATTCTAAAAGCCGTTTTTAAGAAAATCGCACGAATAAACTACTACTTCCGGTTGACTATTTTTGATGAGAATGTTCATGTCGGGTTCCCTGTTGGGAACTAACGTAGATTTTAAGTTTCAACTTCGTACAATATTCCGTTCTTGAGATATTTGGTTTACACACACACATACGCACGCGCACAGACTAATCACTCAACATGTTTTGGGGGTCTGAACCCAACGAACTTGTACAAATGAACGTGCATTTTTGGTGAAACTCGATTTTGAAAAATGGTTGTTTTTCATCAGTCTCTCGACTGGTTTGATGCAGTTCTCCAAGCTGTTCTATTTTGCGGAAATCGTTTCATATATACATACCTGTAACACCCTACATTTTTTGTAATTTATTTTATATATTCTAACCTTTGCCTCCTTCTACAATTCACTCCATCAATATTACCCTCCATTTTTGGTAGACAAATACCTGGAAAAATGTATATGAAAACAATATTTTCCTTCCCTATAGGGCCTATATCCTATTCATATTGGGTAAGAGAAAGTAAAAAATAATAGTCTAATAATTGTAGACTAGTTCTTCAAAACTGTTTTGTCAAAAACAATTTTTACTGGAGATGACTACTAGAGTAATTTAAGACTCTTAATTTCGAAATTTATGTAGAAATGTCTTCTTGCTAATTTAAACATACTCTATTGGCCTCTGGCGGGGATCATTAATAAATAATAAAGAGGAGTCTGATGTATGTACATGGACATAGACATGTAGAGTGGCTCTTACACCTTCAACTATGTTAACCGTATCGTTATGCTCTTAGGCCTACGTGTTATTTATTAATTTTGCTTTATTTAATAATTGTTTCTGCGTTTATAATTGTGTCCCCACTATCGTATTGGTATATTGTTGTTACAACTTTGGTAAATCGTTCTCTATCATGATCCTCCCTGAAAAGATTGTGGTTATTCATTTCTGTCAAATCCAGTTGTGAACGAGTTTGCTGCTCAAAAAGGAAGACGGCTACAGTTCAGTTTGTTTTAAAGTAAACAATAATCGAGAGTTGACTAGTTTATGTGTTATTATTTCTTCATAATTTTGACCAACAGAAATGATTTGGACTTGATTTTTATATTTTCAAACTGTTTTTGTAACTCCATGTACTGTATTTAAAGTGCTCAATTTAGTAAATTTCTTTTAAAAATTAAAAGGTTGTATTTGTTTATTCAATACTAATCCTGAAATAAAGATAAAATGTACTCAATCAGTTATCTAACTGTATTCAATTTATAAAATCATAGACAAATATATATATGTATATATGTTTTACATAGGTAAAAATAATGTACAATACAAACAGCTACAATATAAACAGCTACTTTTTAACCTAAAATATTAAAATATAAATATATAAGTGGGCCCACCCAGAAAAATATTTCTGGGGCCGCCACTGGCAAGCGCCTTACAACATGTAAGAAAGGAACTAAGACATGTGACTCGTTTATTATTATACAGTGAAATACACACGATAAACTTTCTGTTGACATTTCGTTAAAATATTTACAAGGTACGTAAAGCATTTTATTACTGATTTAACTATAAGTAATTAAATATTTTTCTTCACTATAGATAGACCACTATTATAGTTATTTATTTGGCATGATACGAGTTTAAAAAATTATTTTTGTTTTGACAATAACCTAAAAAGTGAATAAGTTATTCACTTTGCCCGGATTTTACCTTCTCATTACAAAACTTTTCTCTTACTGAACTTTCTCATATTGGGTTATTTCTACCTTTCAGATGGTATACAAATATAAAAGAAAAACAAACCAAGGTGATTGGGACGAGGAAACTATGGAAAATGCCATGCGATAAGCGGCTGCAACCTCAATAAATGCAGCTTCTTCAAAGTATGGGATTCCTTATGCAACTTTGTACAGGCACTTAAAAAAAGGTTGTGCTGCATAAAATTAGGTCGCTTCACAACTGTTTTCTCTCCTGTTCAGGAAAAGTCTATTGACCATTATCCTCTAGGCCTACAAAACCAAACATTTACTTAGAAGTGCGTGCTGCGATTACAGCATCTGTACCATCGGATTATTTTTCTTTCCCTGGAGTTGGACGGGTGTGATATTTTTCAGATGACGTAGGCTAACGTTTCCAAGAAAACCTTATCAGTTTTAATTTTTTGGAAAAGTCCACACAAAACATCTTTGAGTGAACTTTTAACAGTTTAGCATTGCTGCCTTTTCCGGCTTATGACCTTAAACAACTAAAATTTATGTAACTCGTGATGCTAGCAATATGATTACGCGCAGCGCAGGCACAATGCTTTGTAATTCTGTACTATAAATAGAGTGATTGGTATAAAATAATAATAATAATTTTAGTAATAAATACTTGACTGTGATAAGTTAACAGTCAATTTGCGCTGTGGCGGATTAAACATAAAACTGTCTGTCTTTCTGTCTACTTAAACTATAAAATTATATCTCGGTTTATTTTCACCATTTCCTATAAAATGTCATGTATGACATATACTTACTGACTTACACTATTAAATATTAAACATATGTGGTTACCAATGCTACTTAGCTAAAATAAAATACTTATAAATTATTTTTATGGTTCAATTAAAATTTTTATATTACCCTACGTTTAAAAAGTTTCGTATCCAATTTTTACTTTCTCTTACTCTTTATACATATATATTAGGGAAGGAAAGTATTGTTTTTATATTGATTTTTCAAAATTAAATTGTCACCGGAATAATACGGATTATAAAACCATTTCAGA
This sequence comes from Catonia carolina, assembly GCA_035578175.1. Taxonomy (NCBI): domain Eukaryota; kingdom Metazoa; phylum Arthropoda; class Insecta; order Hemiptera; family Achilidae; genus Catonia; species Catonia carolina. The sequence continues at coordinate 12,660,382 of JAQMRL010000004.1, forward strand.
AAACTTACGTCTAATATTTTTCAAGTAACTGAAACTTTTCAAAATGAAGTATATTTTCAAAAAAAAAGTATTTCGAATGTTTTTTTGTTCTATAAAATATTTCGAAAAACACACACTTAATGAGATAATTTATAATTTAGTAAAAGTTTTGTTGTTGAAGAAAAAACGTCCAATTTAAATAATTCTTTCACTAAAAATTAATTGAAAATTTTTTTCTATTTCATTGCCTGCGTTTGTACAGTTGTCTTTAAAGAGCGAAAAATATCTTGCATCCTGATTTTTTGATGTCCTATTTCGTGATTAAACAAAATTTATTTATGAAAATACCTCGTAACTTAAAAAGTAATGATTTTTTGTAAATTTTATTGCAGTATCGTTTTCCATAATTATTACAGAACAAACCTGCCAAATATTATGTTAATCCATGAAATAGTTGTTGACAAATGACGACGTATTAGAAAAAATAAGGGGTTTTCTTCAAAAACAAAACTTTTACTAAATTAAGCCTATACATTAGACTATCTCATTAAGCGTGTGTTGTTCGAAATAATTTTATAGAAAAAACTACTTTGTTTTATAAAACTATGTCATATCTGACAAGTTTTAGTTAGGTACTTAAAAGAATTAGATGTACCTATGTTTTCTGAAAAGGTTTTACAATCCGCATATTGATCCCCTCTGCAGGAGGCCATCAAGTTATGGACAGACAATAATAGCTGCTACGTTTTCAGGCCCCTGAAATAAAAAAATACATATTTTTAGCTTGCCCATAACAGACAGGCGGAGAGTCAAATTATTTACTCTCAATCTGTTCGCTGCAGGGCTAAAATAAATAGTTCTGTTTCTTTTCACATGGTCAGCCAATTATATGACTGAATCATTTAAGAACAGAAGAGGTAGAGGTGTAAAAGACACTAATCAGAGTTATCTCCTCTAAAAGTAATGAATTTCATCATACAGTCAGACCCTGCGGTGAATGAAGTGACGGTGTCATTTACAGAGTGGAAAATATGTGCTTTTCAGAGGGCCCGGAATGCTGATAAGCATACTTTTCCATTCAGTGAGGAAGGCAATGGTAAACCACCTCACTCCTCGTTTTACTTAGTAAAACCTCTACAACAGGTTCAAACCAGCTTTTCGGCTGATGACCTAAACAACACAACATATTTTTAGCGATTGATCTTTGTTTGTAAACAAAATAAACATCTCAATAACGAAATATCGTACCATTTTGAAACTTGCAACTTAAATTTTTTTTAACTTTTTTACTTTCTTTTGCCCTTTATGAATATACGAGTATAAGGAAGCAAAGTATTGTTTTATGTTGATTTTTCAAAATCAAGTTACCACCGGAGTAATACGTTTACAGGCCTGTGAACTTAAAAAATACATGTTTTTAGCGATTGATCTGTGTGTGTAAACAAAATAAACATCTCAAGAACAAAATATTGTAGGTGTTGAAACTTGGAACTTAAATTAGATAGCCACTTGGAAGCCAACACAATTTTCATTTTCATTAAAACGGTCAACCGTTAGTAGTAGACCTAGTTTATTCGTGCGATTTTTCACTTTATTACAATTTTTTTTTTAAAATCGCCTAGTTAACTACATTTTTATGCTCAACAAGTTAGGATAAACTCCATGTCTGCTGAAATTCTTGGGAGCCTGTGCTTTTTTAATAAAATATGATTGTTTTAAAGATTGCAGCCTTAATATGCATTCTGCAACTTTGATTTATAGCATTTCATCTGCAGAACTTAGTTTAGCGTCATTTTAGTGAGTTTCCTTATTTTACTCAAATAGAGGTTTATTTTTATGTACTATTATTCAATTATCATTATATGCCTAATTAGGTTATGTTATTAATTTTACATTGTTTACTTATGATTAAAAGTAGGTTATAATTTTCATTATTTACAATGGTAAGTGAAAATCGTGTGAGTGTTTGATACCAGACTTTTTTGAAATGATCAGTGTGGTCACATTTCATTTTTACTTTCTCTTGCCTATATGAATATTAAAGGAATGAAAGTATTGTTTTCATGTCGATTTTTCGAAATCGAGTTTTCACCGGATCTACACGTTTTCAGACCCCCTGAACCCAAAAAACGTGTTTTTAGCGATTGGTCTGTGTGTGTGTGTGTGTGCGTGCGTGCGTGCGCGCGCGCGCGCGCGCGTGTGTGTGAACAGAATATCTCAAGAACGGAACAACGTACGAACTTGAAACTTGAAACGTAAGTTACATACCACTACCGGACCCGACACGATCATTTTCTTCAAAATCGGTCAACCGGAAGTAGTAGTTTATTCGTGTCATTTTTCACTTTTTTGCAATTTTCTCAAAAACTTGTCCTACGATTTTTTTAAAAATCGCCTGGTTTACTCAATTTTTTATTCTCTACAAGATAGGGTAGGCGTCATGTTTGCTGAAATTCTGGGCGAGGCTGTTTTTACGTAAAAACATAGTTTTTTTAAGATTACGGCTTCATTATAAATTTTAGCGCAAAAATTTATATAATAAAAGTTGTAGAGAATTTAAAATCCTACAACTTTTATTTCAAACATTTTTTTTGTATAACGCTTAGTTTAGCAGTAATTAGCAATTTTCTGATTCTTTCTCACGAAAACGTGTGAAAATTTGATTTTATGAAGATTTCGGCCTTAGAATGCATTTTACGACAAAAGTGTATATAATCAATTTTATAGGAAATATAAAGATTTACAACTTTTATTTTAAGCATTTTTCTGTACAGAGCCTAGTTTAGCGTGAAAGAGTGATTTTCCGTATTTTGAAGTCAAACAGGTCGATTTTCATTTTGCGTCTTTCACACGATTAAAATAATGTTATGTTTATTCAGGTTAGTGTTTTGTTTATTTCTAATGTTTCATTACTAATATTAGGTTTATTGGTCATTATTTGCATTGGCAAGAGAAAGTTTTGTGAGTGTTTCACACCAGGTTTTTTTATTTTTTTTTTAATCCTCTACCAATAAGCGATCTTCTGTTCTTTCAGAGTAGGATATGCCTTCCTTTTTTCAAAATGTTTGAATCTCTTTGTTTTCTGGAATTCCTTTATTCCCACAATTTTTTTCTAAATTTATTTCTATCTGATTTCATATTTCCTTTTCGAATTCTCTCCCAAATCTTTTATATGTTTTCAACCGCGAACTTTGGTTTATCTTGTTTTTTTTTTAATAAGTTGAAGACCCTAAAACGCGTCTTTTGTTTTTCATTCTATAGGTGTTTAAAAAAGGATGAACTTGTTTTTAGATGACACGAATGCAGTGCAACGATATGAAATTAATGAAATATTTATATAATTGTATGCAAGAATATTCAAATTACAATTTTATTAATAACGTTATAATAGAAGCTGAAAATTTTACATTTAAGTTTATTACTTTTCGTGCCTTATGCCATAGGCCTGTAAATAGTATATAGGAAACGAATGTATTGTTTTCATGTCGATTTTTTTAAATCGATTTTTCATCGGAAATACACTTTTTCAGGCTTCCTGAACCCAAAATCATGTTTTTAGCGATTGCCCTGTGGGTGCGTGCTTGTGTGTGAACAAAATATCTCAAGAACGGAAGATAGTACGAAACTGAAACTTGAAGCTTTAAGTTAGGTAAGTTACCACTACGAAATTGATACGAACATTTTCATCAAAATTGATTAACCGGAAGTAGTATAGTTTATTCGTGCGATTTTTCACTTTTTGTTTTTCTCTGAAAAACGGCTCCAACGATTTTTATAAAATCACCTCATTTATTACATTTTTTTATGTACAAGGTGTAGTAAGTGGTAAGTGCCATGTATCCTGAAATTCTTAGGGGGGGCCTGTGCTCTCGTGGTAACAAATGGTTTTTTTAAATTGTGGCTTTAATATGCATTTTAAGGCAAAAGTGTAGTACACCGTATAACTAAAGTTGTAGAAAATTACAAAACCTGCAACTTTTATTTCTAAAACAACGCTGAGTTGAGCGTCAATTAATCATTTTCTGTATTTTGCTCATTAAAATCGGTAAAAAATTAATTTTCGAATAGTGCTGCTTTAGTAGTTTATTTATTTTACGATAAAACTTATACATATAGATTTATAATGAACAGCCAAAACAAAACTAATTAAATAAACACTCACCTCAGAGTATTACATTCATTCGAGATCTTTCGTCTCTCTCTCGGAGACATCCTCAGGAACACATATAACACATTTAACATTTGAAACAAATATGGTCGAAGACCATATCAGGCTTGTGTCAAAACAAATAAATGACTAGGTTTTTTTTGAACAGTATAGTATTTTTTTTACAATCAGTTAATAAATACAATAACTTTAAGCAAATATGAGAAAATCTGAGTAATGTCCTTAGAATTAAAACACAAACGACACTCAGTAGTGTGTTTGAAAAAGACCAAACTGTGAAGAAACAAAAAATATATCTATACAAAATCAAAACTTGATGAACCGTGAATCAACATCCCGAAACACAAAGTGTTGAAGTTGGAGATGACAATGACGATGGTAGAGATGAAAACGACGCCAATTATGAGATGCCGATGATTAGGAGTTGAAGTAGAAAAGATAAAAAAAATTTAACCGACTAACAAAATCGTAGAGGTAAGTCCAATGGTTTAAAGCGTTTCAGTCTGTGAGTATCTTCGCTGTTGTCAAGGAGGCTAATCGCTAACGGATTCTGATGGTCTTCTAGTTTTTGTAAATGTTTTTCGCTATGTTGTTTAAGTTTTTTTTATGAAGGGCGTTTCTTCTTTGCTGAAGTTACGTCAATTATTCTGGCTATTAGGCAGTAGGTCTCAACTCTCCCTTGAAAATAAAGTACTCGTATACAAAGTAATACTCAAACCAATTTGGACGTATGGGTTAGAGCTATGGGGTACAGCTAGTTCATCAAATATAGAAATACTGCAGCGCTTTCAATCAAAATGCCCGAGACTGATCACTGCAGCCCCATGGTACGTAACAAATGAAATACTACACAATGACCTAAATCTGCCCTTCATAAAATGGCTATGTTAATGTTTAAATAACTATTAAAAATAAAAAATAAAATTTATTTGTTGTATTATTTATTTATAATTATTTTTTTCTCATTATTATCTTACCACCGTTTAAACTTAGTCATTAGATACTTTATGATTGAAAAATGCAAAAAAATGGTTTATGCAGTGCGTTCTACCTTTTTTATTGCTAACATAATTTTCCCAAAATTGCAACTTTGAATGCTTATAACTAAAACACGAAGGCATCTATTGAAAAACGGTTTGCGCCATTGTTTTTTTTTCTTAAAATTTCACATTGAAATGACGTATCGCACGACTAACATCCCATTTAAAAAAAATAAAGTTGAATCCAATATGGCGGACGAAAATTTCAAAACAAAATAAAGTTGGATTTTTAAAAATATGTAGATCCGCATAAGCTGCTTTTGCCAAATACGTCTCAATTACGCAATATAAAGCTGTTTCCATACTTAAAAATCTGGTGTGAAACACTCACACAACTTTCTCTTGCCAATGCAAATAATTAATAATAAACCTAACATTATTAATAAAATATTAGAAATAAACAAAAAACTAACCTCAATAAACATAACCTTATTTTAATCATGAGTGAAACACGCAAAATGAAAATCGACCTCAGTTAGGCTTAAAAATACGAAAAGTCACTGTTTCACGCTAAACTAGGCTCTTTAGAGAAAAATGCTTTAAATAAAAGTTATAGATCTTTTAATTTACTATAAAATTGATTATATAGCTACACTTTTGTCGTAAAATGAATTCTAAGGCCGAAATCTTCAAAAATCGATTTTTCACATTTTCGTGAGAAAAAAAACAGAAAATCGCAAATTACCGCTAAACTAAGCGTTATACAAGAAAATGTTTGAAATAAAAGTTGTAGGATTTTAAATTCTCCAATTTTTATTATATAACGTTTTTCGCTAAAATGCATATTAAAGCCGTAATCTTAAAAAAACTATGTTTTTACGTAAAAACAGCCTCGCCAAGAATTTCAGCAAACATGGCGCCTACCCTATCTTGTAGAGAATAAAATAATGAGTAAACCAGGCGATTTTCTAAAAAATCGTAGGACCAGTTTTTGAGAAAATTGCAAAAAAGTGAAAAAATACACGAATAAACTACTACTTCCGGTTGACCGATTTTGATTAAAATGTTCGTGTCGGGTCCGGTAGTGGTATGTAACTTAAGTTTCAAGTTCGTACAATGTTCCGTTCTTGAGATATTTTGTATACACACACACACACACACAGACACACACACAGACCAATCGCTAAAAACATGTTTTTTGGATTCATGGGGTCTGAAAATGTATAGATCCGGTGAAAACTCGATTTCGAAAAATCGACATGAAAACAATACTTTCCTTCCTATATCCTATATCCTATCCTATATAGGCAAGAGAAAGTAAAAATCACCCAGTATTACAAATACAGTATAAATGATTTCGCAACTTTTTGAATATACTATACTCGAAACTAAAAATATTTTCATTAATAAGAACAGAAACAAACGTCGGATCATGTTTTTTATTAGTGTAGTATAATAGAAAATTCGTTACCATGGTAACAACCAGTAGCCGAACGTTTGTGGCTAATAAGGTGTATATTATTATCCAATAAAAAAGGTGTATAATCATCACCAAGTTTATTACTGCTACTGCTACCTAGATATAAATTACCGCAATCATAAAGGCTGTTCCAATTATTGATATCCTACCTACAGTTTTCCATTTGAGTTTATTATCTTTTTTTTTTAATCAGCAGACCGCTTCTGTGGATCAGTTTGTATCATATAAAACTATGAAACTGATTGTCCCGAGGTTAATTCTTAACTAGGATTTAAAATTCATCTTCATCGTCTTCATCCCTATTCTAAGTTCTCTCTCCATCAATGAACCATCCCTACAGCGCATATTTTTTCCATGAAATCATAACTTAACCTACCCTATTTATCTTTTTCCCCCATCTTTAAGTACAACATCCTTTTCATCAGTTTTCCTTCCTTTATCTTACTCACATGAACGTCTTAGTTTTTTCTGTTCAGTTCTCGTTAAGAATCTGTCCATTTCTAATAATAGTATTTCATAAAATTATAGTAAACCCCGATCATCCGAAAACCCCCTTAACCGATACGAAACCGAAAAATATTTTTTTACTTCCTCTTCCCCTTTATGAATATAGAGAAGGAAAGTATTGTGACAATATCGAAGAAGGGCATGGTTCGCGAAATTTCTAGTACTTCATTCATAAAATGGTAAAGAGTAGATAATAGAGTAAAAAAGTAACAATAGGGTTGGCTATAAAGGGATGCCTGTTCATGAAAGTTATTTGAAAGGACTGCGCTATTGTTTATGATAAGGTATTTGTTATACAACTATTTATGAAGGATCGGTTGAATAGGCCTACCTGTTTACATTAAATAAGACTTCTCTAGAAAGGACTTTTATATCGAATTTTGGTGTCATTCGGGAAGATTCTTTGAACCGCTTATTTAAATAGAACCCCGAGCGCGGTCAGTAAGTAGTATTCGGTTGATCTTTGACGAGTGACTATCGGTGCGTAGTGCAGGACGTTCCGGGCATTGTGTTGGTCAAGTATTGTTATACTGTATTTATGTGTGTGCATTGTGTAAAGTTTTGTGTATGTGCATTGTGTATTCAGTTTTATTTTGTAAGTGTATTCTATATAATTGATTGTAAGTAGTGCTAAGTAAATTATTAAGTTATTTATTGTAATACTCCATTATAATTAGTTTATTTATTTTGTAAATCTTTTAGTTGTAATAAATATTTGCAATTGTAAACTTTAGTCTTTTAATTATTTAATTACCTAGATCCCGAAACGGACCTTGGCGATAAGTGTCACAGTATTGTTTTAATGTCGATTTTTCGAAATCGAGTTTTCATCAGAAATACACGTTTTCAGCTCCACTGAACCCAAAACATGTTTTTAATGACTGGTCAAGGCCTATATGTGAACAAATTATGTCAGGAACGGAATATCGTACGAAGTTGAAACTTGAAAGTTAGGTACCAAAAGGAGTTCCGACACGAACATTTTCTTGAAGATCGGTCAATCAGAAGTAGTAAGTTACTACCTCGTTTATTCGTGTATTTTGTAATTTTTTTGCAATTTCCTAAAAAATGGCTCCTACGATTTTTTTAAAAATCGCCTCATTTATTACATTTTTTTATTCTCTACGTGATAGAATAAGCCCCTTGTCTGCTGAAGGTCTTGGGAAGCCTGTGCTCTCGTAGTAAAAATTGTTTTTTTAAGATCTTAATTATGCTTTTTAGGGCAAAAGTGTAGAGCCCTATGTAATTAACATTGTAGAAAATTACAAAATTCCGATCTAGCACTTAGTTTTTTCTGCATGGAACTCCAAATCACACTAGGTTCGTAACCTAACCAAACGTTATTATTACATTAATTTTTTCGGCTTTTTGCGGAACCGAAAAACACGTTGCCAGTTTGCCCAAACAGTTTTACTAAGATGGAAAAACTTAAGAAATATTTTCTGTACGTATAGGCTATATCAAAACAAATTTAGTTTCATCAGTTTACATAACCAAATTTCAATAATTTTCTTTTGTAGTTAGACTTAATAACGTATAATTTAAGTAATATTACTTTTCTTTTGATTGTTTCAGGTACGAAAGTTCTACTGTGTGAAGTACGTTAAGATATGTGACCTACTTAGACTGATGACAAAGAAATTCAGTAATTTTTCAAGGTATTTAATTTTGTATAATTTATTCGCAATTATTGTTCTCTTACATTTTTTTAACTTCTGTGACAGAGCTATTGGGTTTAATTCTCGGTCACGTCTGGTATTTCTACCGGTTCATCTACATAGATATCACCCTTCATCTTCTGAATGAGGCTTGATGTGCAAAACAGTCGGGTGTAAAACAAAAAAGAAATTTCCTTCTTCCTTTTCTTTCAGTACAGTCCCTTCTTCTTCTTTTCTTCTTCCTCCCATTCCCCTTCTTCTCCTTTTCCTTCTTCCTGTTCCTCTCCTCGCCCTCCCATCTCCTTCTTCCCCTTCGTCGTCGTCCTCCTCTTTCTCCTCCTCCTTCTTGTTCCTCTTCCTATCATTCTTCTTCCTGTTCCTCTTCTTCCTCCCATTCCCCTTCTTATCCTTCTCCTTCTTCCTCAACATCGCCGGCCGCGTTGGCGATGTTGGTAACGTGCTCGCCTCTCATCACGCGGTCTTGGGTTCGAATCCCACTCGGGCATGGCATTTTTTCATACGTTACAAAAAATTCGTTTCATCCTTCACCGTCTGCATTAGCAGCAATTTGCAAAACAGTCGGACGTTAAACAAAAAAAAATCCTTCTTCCTCTTCTCCTTCTTCTCTTTTCTTCTCTTCCTCCTCCTCCTCTTCTTCATATGTCTTCTTCCTCTTTATATTTTAATCCTCATTATATTTTTCTCACTCCTCTTTTATCCTCTTCCTTCTTCCTGTTTTTCATCTTTTCATTCTCTTCTTCTTTTCCTTCCCTTCTTCCCACTGATTCTCATCCTCTTTTCCCCCTTGTCCCTATCCTCTTTGCCTACTTTTTATTTCTCTTCCTCCTCCTTTTATGTTTTATTTTTCTCCTTTTCTATTCTTATTTTTCTTTTCTTTTCCTCATTATTTTAATTTTCTGTTCCTGATTTTATCCTTTCAGTTGTAATTTTTTTGTAAACATCTTCCTTGCTATTAAAATACGTACCATTATATAATTAGTCATTCAACCCAAATAACTTAATATTTACGGAACTTAAATAATTATAAAGTAAATTACATAGGCTATTACATATACAATTAGTTATATAATAACTAACTTAATAAAAATGAAATAAAATTATATAAATTAATAAAAATTCATCCGTTGTTTTTTTTGTTTTGTTATTAGTAGGTTATAAAAAATTAACAAGTGAATTAAGAAAGTGTATCAAACGGTAGTCTTACAAATATTTTAAGACGTGTTAAAAATGGTTAACTCGTACACGTGCTTATGTCATAAAAATTCTTTACTACTAAATAAATTCTTAACCACACTAGACTTTATTATTGTTATTATTATTATTATTATTATTATTATTATTATTATTATTATTATTATTATTATTATTATTATTATTATTATTATTATTATTATTATGTAGGCATATTATCTAAAATACACTAACAAGTATAGGAAGAACGAGATAACTGTGTTTACTTAACTAGAAAGAATCTAATATATAGGAAGTAAGAAATATTTTTTATAGTAGTCTATAAAATACATTTTTACTTTCTCTTGCCCTAAATAAATATATAGGGAAGGAAAGTAAGTTATTTTTGTTGATTTTTCGAACTTGAGTTTTCACCGGAAATACACGTTTTCAGGCCCGCTGAACCCCAAGATCATTTTTTAACGATTAGTCTGTATGTCTGTATGTGAAAAAATATCTCAAGAACGAAATATTGTAAGAAGTTGAATCTTGAAACTTAAGTTAAGTATCTTGAGGAGACCCGGCTCGAACATTTTCATCAAAATTGGTCAACCGGATGTAGTAGTTTATTTGTGAAATTTTTCACTTTTTCAATTTTCTCAAAAAGGTTCCTACGATTTTATTTAAAAATCGCCACAATAATTAAATTTTTTAGGCTTTACATCTACAAGATAAAGTAAGCGTCATGTCTGCTGAAATTCTTGCGGGACATATGCTATATAAATAAATTGTAAAAATTACAATCTGTACCTACAACTTTTCAATTAAAAATGCAGATACACGAGGAGTGGCTATTAAATAACGAGACTGATGTAAAAAAATTTATTTTAATTTTATACATAATCACTTATTGTTACCTTCAATATACACTCCTTCTCTATCCCTACAACGCTCCATGCGAATTTTCCATTGTTGGAATCTGTGCTGGAAGTCATCTTCTGTCAGCTTCTTCAGGACACGTGCCGCTTTCTCTTTTACAGCTTCCGCAGACTCAAATCTTGTCCCTTTTAATGCAAATTTCACCTTAGGGAACAGGTAGAAGTCACATGGTGCAAGATCTGGTGAATAAGGTGGATGTTCTAACACTGAGATGCTGTACTTGGCTAGGAACCTCTTGAGAGATAATGCGGAACGAGCTGGCGCATTGCCTTGGTGGAGAACCCATGATTTGTCCTTCAAAATTTCGGGGCGTTTTTTTCCTTACTTTTTGATGTAGTTTAGAAAGTACCTCAAGGTAGTAATATTGATTAATTGTTTAACCTTCAGGAACCCAGTGAAGGTACACAATCCCATGGATATAAAAAAAACAATCATTGCTTCAAATTTTGACTCGCTCATGCGAGCTTTCTTGGCTCTCGGTGAAGGTCGGCTCTTCCAGTGCATGGATTAACGCTTCGTTTCCGGCTCATAAGTCAAAAACCACGTTTCATCACATGTTATTATTGTTTCCAAAAAAATTGGGTCATTTTCAATCGCGTACAAAGTGTCAGTACAAACATATTTTTGAGCGGCACGTGTCCTGAAGGAGCTGACAGAAGATGACGTCTAGCACTGTTTCCAACAATGGAAAATTCGCATGGAGCGTTGTAGGAATAGAGAAGGAGTGTATATTGAAAGTGACAATAATGATTATGAATAAAATAAAAATAAAATTTTTTACAATGTCACTCTCGTTATTTAATAGCCACACCTCGTATTATTGTATTTTTAATTTTATTTTTTTTTAAAGTTACGGCCTTTGTATGCATATTAGAGCAAAAGTGAAGTCTATATACCGTAAGTTGTAGAAAATTAAAAAACTTGCAACTTTTTTTATTAAAAATGCAATAATATATCATTCAGTTAAATAGGTTAGTTCGGTACATTACACGACCCAACAATCAGTAGACTCAAAGTTTCTGATATAGATATCTGGACATGATTTTCAGTAGGCCTATATGCTCATAGTTTATTTTTTATTGTCGTTGTTTAGATCATCAACGGGAAAGCTGATTTGAACCTCTAGAGGCTTTACTAAGTAAAACTAGGAGTGAGGTGGTTTACAATTACCTTCTTCACTGAGTGGCAAAGTATGCTTATCAGCATGCCAGGTTCTCTGAAAAGCACTTTGTAAATTTCCACCCTGTAAATTTTTAAGACACTAAACAATCTACCTGAGTTGTCGGATAAATGGTTTAAAGAATTCAGAAAGGATTTTGAGAAAGACAGAATAAACCGAGAAAACTTACTGAACCGAACAAAATTTAGACAAAAAATTACGACTTTAAGGGCTTCCATGAAAAAAAAAACAGAATACTGGGTTAACAGAAGAAAGAAGTAAAGCGTACACAGTGAACTAATACTGAAAATGTGGGCTGCAAAAAGAGTCACCTGACATGGTAAAAAATTGGCACTATACGAGAGAAAAATCTCTAATAATTATTAGAATAAAAAATGAAGGGAAAGCAAACGGACAATTAAGACCAAACGTAAAATTATCAGAATCTGCATTAAAAACTACCAAAGGATGGTGTGTGGAGAATTCCCACAAACGAAACGATCTGTAGTGCCACGGAACCAATTATGAGTCTGATAAAAAAGGGCAGAATTTCTCATTTCTTCCACATCCTGAGAATGCCTGAAAGCGAGATACTGAAACAATTTATAACCAGAGGGATGAGTGTGAAATCTTGAGGAAGATAATATACAGCGGGAGTCAAGGAAAACCCGGAAGAAATTGGGCTGACGACTGAGGACGCAATAAATAAACTTTTGAACACAAAATGGTTCAAAATGGACAAAGTGACTAGAATTTAGCGATTGACGACCGAACAGCGAATCGGAAATTATGAAGAAATTTTGGTGTCTAAAATTTCTTCATGTGGTCTAAAATTGACCCTACACGAAAAAAATTATAATAAATTTTCATTTCAAACTGGACTTTCGTAACATATATTCGTTGTATTTGTACAATATTCAAAAGTTTTTGAACACCCAGTCTATGTATAAAATAAATAAAGTTTTGGTAGTAAAACTTTATGACTCCCGAAGTAAATAACTTTCCTAATGTTACTGAACATCATAAAATTGTAGCTTACGTAACTTAGGTAACTCTTTAAAAAATATTTTTAATAAAACAAATATGAAATTACATAATATAGTAAGTACTGTCTGAGTGGTAGTAATAACCTCCTAATATGGCAAGGGGAACAGAATGTATCAAATCGGCTTCCCCCATTATCCACTCATACTATCTTGAGTTGCTTAATATGATAATATACTGTTATAGTGAAAATATTCTGTAAAAGGAAAAAGTGACGTCACAGTGTGTTGGGCCAGTCTAAGCTGGTGGGAGTAATCTGTATGGAAAAGTCCATTTAATAAGGAGAGGGGTGTGCGTGAGTAGTGCAACTTGAAAATTTTATAGTTTAGTTCTAACCTTAGTGTATTGAAGTGATTAATTAGTTAGGGATAAGTTAGTTATTGAAGTGAAGTGTGTTCTTCACAAATGTTATAATCTATCTTTGTTGTTCTATCTCATGTATTTATTTTTATCGTTTACTATATTCCTATTTATCAGATTTTAATTTCTAATGTAGTGTCTTATATTATTCAAAGCTGTTTACTTTTTTGTTGACTCTGATCAGTTCGCAGTTCATATAAAGTGAGTGAAAATAGGAGAAAAAAATAAAGTCGGCAGAAAAGGTCAAATTTTGTATAGTCAAAAGTCGAGAAATTGAGCGGGAACTGAAAGAGGGACCGTATCATTGGTTTTCATTTCTTATAATAGTAGCTAATATATCAGGCAGAGTAGTAGCGTTGAAGCTGCCGTTGTTATGCGGTTCGGCTAGTATTACACGTGATGTGGAGTGGAAGGGGAATTCCTTTCTCACTTTCTCACAACTATATTTTGTATTGTTGTGGAGTAGTATGGGATGTAACATATGTGCTACAATAGTAATCTACACCTTTGGTGTTACTTCAGTTACTATTTTAAAATTCTGAAAAGGTGTTCTTACAGAAAATAAATTATTAATATTTTTTAAAAAACTTTTAAGTTTCAAATTTGCACACTATTCCTTTCTTGAGATATTTTGTTCACACATACACTCAGACCAATTGCTAAACACATAATTTTTTGGGGTTCAAAAGGTCTAAAAACATGGATTTCTTGATTTGTATGACTACTTGATTTAAAAAAATCGAAATGTAAACAATTCTTTCCTCTCCTCTATATATTTATATTTGCACATAACGGACAGGTGGATTGTCAAGTTATTTACACTCAATCTGTTCGTTGCCGGGCTAAAATAAATAGTCTATTTCGTATCATATGGTCAGCCAATTAAATGACAAAATCATTTAAGAACAGAAGAGGTAGAGGTGCAAAATACACTAATCAGAGTTGTCTCCTCCAAAAGTAATGAATTTCATTATACAGCCAGACCCTGTGGTGAATGAAGTGAAAGTGTCATCTGCAGAGTGGAAAATATGTGCTTTTCAGAGGGGCCGGCATGGTGATAAGCGTACTTTTCCATCCAGTGAGGAAGGCAATTGTAAACCACCTCACTTCTCGTTTTACTCAGTAAAACCTCTACAGGTTCAAACCAGCCTTTCGGCTGATGACCTAAACAACATATTCATATAGCATAGGGCAGAGAAACAAAAAAAATATTTCAGAAGATAACGTAAAAATAACATTAACAAAGGTATGTACTATACAGACTGGAGGTCTGCTACTAGCTAAGAACCAGTTGACAACTTCGTACAAATGTTAACTGCGAATACGTTTGCGTTCGTCAAAAAAAAATGGACTGGAAACGATTTGTTCGGTTCGAGAGTTTATACGCAGCCTTATGTCTGTATACTACACAGAGAGAGGGAGTTAGAATAGGATGGTAGTTAAAGGGAGGGATAGAGAAAGAGAGAGTGAAAAAGAGTGAGTAGGAGGGAGGGTGATAAGGAAGGATAAGGAGAGTGAGAGATAGAGAATGAGAGTGTATGTAGGAGGAAGAGGGAGGGATAGAGAGAGAGAGAGAGAGAGAGAGAGAGAGAGAGAGAGAGAGAGAGAGAGTAGGAGATTTGGTGAGAGTGTAGCAGGGAGAGTAAGAGAGAGGGAGGGATAGAGAGAAAGTGTAGCAGGGAGAGTGAGAGAGAAGACGCGACAAATAAAGAGTGAGTGTGAGTAGGAGGGAGGGTGAGAGAATGTAGCAGGGAGAGTGTGAGAGAGAGAGTGATAAAGAGAGTGTGTAGCAGGGAGGGTGAGAGAGAAGGCGGGAATGGAAGAGAGTGAATAGAAGGAATGGTGAGAGAGACTGCGAGATAGATAAAAAGAAATGTGTGAAAGAAAGAGGGTGAGAGGGAGGGAGGGATAGAGAAAATAGGATAGATAAAGATTTATTTTTGGTTTTACGTCTGACGTTTTGCAATTTCTGCTAATGTAGACGGTGGAGAATCATGATATTTGAAAATAAGTAATGAAAAAAATGCCAGACCTGATCGGGAATTGAACCCAGGACCCCGGCGTGGAAGATAAAGATAGATTAAGAGAGAGAAAGAGTGCGTAGAAGGGAGGGTTAGAGGGATGGAGGGATAGAGAAAGAAAGAGTGTGTGAGTGAAGGGGTGAAAAGAAAGAATAAAAATGAAAAAAATAAGAAACCTTTGTATTTGATGGACAAGCTATCATACAGCTTTGATAAGTTGCTCTCTTTGTAACCACAATTACTTTGTAAGAAAGAAAAGCTGACTCGTGGTGTGTACAATACACATGGCTGG
This sequence comes from Catonia carolina, assembly GCA_035578175.1. Taxonomy (NCBI): domain Eukaryota; kingdom Metazoa; phylum Arthropoda; class Insecta; order Hemiptera; family Achilidae; genus Catonia; species Catonia carolina. The sequence continues at coordinate 12,676,160 of JAQMRL010000004.1, forward strand.
ATCGGACATAACAACATTTTCTGCATTGCTCAGCGACACGGAGAGCTGCTGAATGTCCGGCTTTGTTATATACTGTATTTAATATTACTACATACTATTTTAACTATATATTATTTCTATTACTGTTATTATTTTTATTAACAACTATAGTAATTTATACATAGTTCAAAGTTCTACTGGGTGATTCAAAAATATTTGCTCATTATACTGTATTAGTCTACCTTAAGAATAACCTACTCTGGGAAAATATTTCGAAACAAAGAAGAACGTAAGAAAATATTAGTATATGAGTGGAAAAGAGGTTGATTTTTATTTACCGACATTCATTCATGATTAAAACTAGATTGTTGCTGTTGTTTAGGTCATCAGCCGAAAGGTTAGTTTGAACCTCCAAAGTCGTTTCTAAGTAAAACGAGGAGTAAGATGGTTTAAGGTCTATTTACACACATCAGTGACGTGTCAGTGCCGTATCAGTGTCAGTGAAAAATAAAATATCGTTGCTTTTGTTTCAAACGAACATGTTTACACATGTCCGACAAAGTGACGTATCAGTACCATCAGTACTTCAGTGCTGTCCGTTCCGTGATTAGGTAATACGATCGCAACGATATTTTTTAATTTTCACTGACGTGATTCTGTAATTAGAAATTGTATTTGTTGTAAAATGGATGAAAAATTAATCGAGTTGGTGCGAACTTTTCCTGTTCTGTATGATTTGTCACATAAAAATACGTGGACATCGGTTTTAAAAATAATATTTGGACATTCTGAAATATTCAAAAACATTTGTTTCATCCTCAATTAATTCCTTATATAAAGTGATAAATTTGCCTTCACTTTCTCGTTTTAACCATGCCTTGTGTACTCATTTTCGCTTTTTTTATGGTTTTCTTCCTCATCTGGGGCAATGGCAATAATTGCCAATTCATTATCAGAAAAATCTATGATCTTGCTGCTATTTGACTGAATTACTGAACTGAATTATTATTAATAACACTGAAGGACTACGGATAGAAAATATCGATGTGTGTGAACTGACATCACTGATCAACCACGGACACTGAACGGTGAAGATAATACGGCACTGATGTGTGTAAATAGACCTTTACCTGTGCCTTCCTTACTGAATGGAAAAGTATGCTTATCAGCATACCAGGCCCTTTGAAAACCATCTACTTTCCATCCAGTAAATGACACCTTTACTTCATTCACCACAGGATGAGCCTGTTTAATGAAATTCATCACTCTCAGAGGAGATAATTCTTAACTAGTGGTCTTTTACACCTCTACGTCTTCTGTTCTTAAATAGTTCAGTCATATAATTGGCTGATCATGTGATAAGAAACATAACTTTTTTTGTAGTCCTGGAACTAGCCGATCGAGTGTAAATAATTAACACTCTACCTACCAGGTATGGCCAAAAAATATGATTATATTTTTCATTTACCATTGTTTACTAATTTACTATTAATGAAATTTAATTTACTATTAATGAAATTGTAAAATTACATTACTAATGAAATGGTTACTAAGGATTATTTAACGTTTATGGTTTATTATTTACATTGGCAAGAGAAAGCCGTGTGAATGTTTCACACCAGATTTTTAATCTACGCGGTATAAAATTATATACAAAATTAGGTAAACGTCTGATGGGCTTTCTTAAACCCTTAACTTGCGTGAAAAGTATTCTAAATTACCCCCACTGTTTACATTACATATAAGTTTCTCCCAGAATTTATTATTACGAAGAATCTAGCCTCGCACTTTTAGCCTCAAACAGAGGTTCCGGTTTACTTTGCATCTTTCAGTGAAGGTCCAGAATTGAGTGACCGGGGTATTGATTTAGATATAAAAAGTTAAGTAACATTGGAACTTGATAAACCTTGTTTATATTTTCAAATTTTGTGATTGATAAACTTTTTTATCAGCCATTTATTAAAAAAGTTCTATATCTTAAAACAATATAACAAATCGATTTAAATTTAAATCAATTTATTGAACCAATGTATTTAGTAATGGTAGTAGATATGTTACAGACATGACGTGCTGTACAATAATAAAATATAATAATATATTATTCAACTTGATAACATTGGTCAACTTTTATTACTGTACAACTTTCTTTTGTTTAAAGGGCATTTAGCAATTTTTACAATTATGTATTTTTTAAAGGGACATTCCATTCACTACGCTTTTGTGCAATAATGGAATTCAATACATTTTATTTCTTATTCTAGTATTCAATGTAATAACAATTGAATTAAAGGGTTCGGCAAGCCGCGCTAAATTCATGGATGATTTCTTTCTTAAAGTAATGATAATAACAATAAAACTATATTTATTTCCATATTTTTACTTTCGCTTGCCTATATGAATTAGGAAGGAAAGTATTATTTTCATGTCAATTTTTCGAAATTGAGTTTCCAGCGGATCTATACGTTTTCAGACCCCCTGAACCCAAAAAAACATGTTTTTAGCGATTGGTCTGTGTGTGTGTGTGTGTGTGTGTGTGTGTGTGTGTGTGTGTGTGTGTGTGTGTGTGTGTGTGTGTGTCTGTCTGTCTGTCTGTCTGTGTGTGTGTGAACAGAATATCTCAAGAACGGAACATTGTACGAACTTGAAACTTGAAACTTAAGTTACATACCACTACCGGACCCGACATGAACATTTTCATCAAAATCGGTCAACCGGAAGTAATAGTTTATTCGTGTAATTTTTAACTTTTTTGTGATTTTCTCAAAAACTGGTCCTACGTTTTTTTTAAAAATCGCCTCATTTACTCAATTTTTTATTCTCTACAAGATAGGGTAGGCGCCATGTTTGCTGAAATTCTTGGTGAGGCTGTTTTTACGTAAAAATGTTTAAAAGAGAAAATGTAGAGAATTTAAAATCCTAAAACTTTTATTTCAAACATTTTTTTGTATAACGCTTAGTTTAGCGGTAATTAGCATTTTTCTGTTGTTTTCTCACGAAAACGTGTGAAAAATCAATTTTTTTAAGATTTCGGCCTTAGTACCTATGCATTTTATGACAAAAATGTATATAATCAAATTTATAGAAAGTTAAAAGATCTACAACTTTTATTTAGAGAATTTTTCTCTACAGAGCCTAGTTTAGCGTGTAAGAGTGATTTTCCGTATTTTTAAGACAAACTGAGGTCGATTTTCATTTTGCGTCTTTCATATATGTTTAAAATTAGGTTATGTTTATTGAGGTTAGTGTTTTGTTTATTTCTAATGTTTTATTACTAATGTTAGGTTTATTGTTAATTATTCGCACTGGCAAGAGAAAGTTGTGTGAGTGTTTCACACCAGATTTTTTTTACTTTCGCTTGCCTATATGAATTAGGAAGGAAGTATTGTTTTCATGTCGATTTTTCGAAATCGAGTTTTCACCGGATATAGGCCCCTACACGTTTTCAGATTCCCTGAACCCAAAAAACATGTTTTTAACTGTGTGTGTGCGTGTGCGTGCGCGCGCGCGTGTGAACTGAATAACTCAAGAACGGAACATCGTACGAACTTGAAATTTGAAACTTAAGTTAGATATTACTACCGGACCACAATAGAGGAACTTAAAACTAAATGAATGTTAACGCGATGTTCGAAATCCATGATTCATGTCAGACACGGTAAACATGACCTCACTCTTCCGGCTCTGGAAGCCGACTGATAAGTCACAACACCTTCAAACTTGATACTGATTTTCTCGAAGAACCATGCTATTGAACTTTTTTTACTTCAAATGGACGTAGTGTCTGCAATTCGTTCACAGTAAAATCATTCACCGTATTTTTTGATCACACCTCTTGTCATAGAAAAATTTTGTCTACAAATTAAAAAATGTCAAAACAAAGAAAAATGTTCTTTACTTTCCGAATGATCCTCATAGGATGCGAGGATAAATAAATAATTGAAATGGGCCCCAAAATTACGTCATCATTATTGTTGAAAAAGGCCTAAATCATCAAAGAAAAAACTACCGGTTGACTAAAAAACACAATAAATATAATTTCTTTCAATCGCCAATGTTTAAGTAAACAACTAAGTAAGCAATTAAAAAATCCTAACTATTTACTTATTTACAATACGTTCGTTATTTACTTATACCCATTGCATAGAGAACTGACTAACGGTGTCTAGTTTTTATTTGTGTGGACTTATAAGTACTGCTATAAGGAAGTCACAGTTCTTGTTCATTAATAATTTAAGTCCATTTAAGTTGTATTTAAGTATTACTGAAACAGTACTGTTACTGCTCATCTTTGTCATGTTATTGATTGTTCATGTTAAATTGAAAATTAAATAAGTTTACTAACAGCGGTACTTAGAAATATTGAATATTTTACTATACTTTAATACAGACTGAGATAATGTTGTTATGATAGTTGGAAATTTACTTCATCCAGATTTTACAATATCTTTGCAGTACGGCAACTCCTAAAGCCAAAATAAAAAATCTGGTGTGAAACACTCACACAACTTTCTCTTTCCAATGCAAATAATGACCAATATAACCTAACATTAGTAATAAAACATTAGAAATAAATAAAAAACTAACCTAAAAAATCATAACCTTATTTTAATCATGAGTGAAAGACGCAAAATGAAAATCGACCTCAGTTTGGCTTAAAAATACGAAAATCACTCTTTCACGCTAAACTAAGCTCTGTAGAGAAAAATGCTTTAAATAAAAGTTGTCGATCTTTTAATTTCCTATAAATTTGATTATATACACTTCTGTCGTAAAATGCATACTAAGGCCGAAACTTAAAAAATCTATTTTTCACACGTTTTCGTGAGAAAGAAACAGAAAATCGCTAATTACTGCTAAACTAAGCGTTATACTAAATAATGTTAAAAATATAAGTTGTAGGATTTCAAATTCTCTACATTTTTAATTATATAAATTTTTGTGCAAAAATGCATATTCAAGCCGTAATCTTAGAAAAACAATTTTTTTACTTGAAAACAGCCTCACCAAGAATTTAAGCAAACATGGCACCTACTCTATCTTGTAGAGCATAAAAATTTTAGTAAACCAGGCGATTTAAAAAAAAAATCGTAGGACTAGTTTTTGGGAAAATCGCAAAAAAGTGAAAAATTACACAAATAAACTACTACTTCCGGTTGACCGATTTTGATGAAAATGTTCGTGTCGGGTCCGGTAGTATTATGTAACTTAAGTTTCAAGTTTCAAGTTCGTACGATGTTCCGTTCTTGAGATATTTTGTATACACACACACAGACCAATCGCTAAAAATATGTTTTTGGGTTCAGGGGGTCTGAAAACGTGTCGATCCGGTGAAAACTCGATTTCGAAAAATCGACATGAAAACAATACTTTCTTTCCTATACATTCGTATAGGCAAGAGATAGGCAAAAAATATTTTGTGAAAACTCACACGACTTTCTCTTGCCAATAAGTGCTGTAATATTTATACAGTATATTAGCCTACCCTGCCCATAACAGACAGGTGGAGTGTCAAATTATTTATATTCAATCTGTTCGTTGCAGGGCTAAAATAAATAGTTCTGATTCGTATCACGTGGTCAGCAAATTAAATGACTGAATCATTTAAGAACAGAAGAGGTAGAGGTGTAAAAGACACTAATCATACTTATCTCCTCTGAAAATAATGAATTTCATTATACAGCCAGACCGTGTGGTGAATTAAGTGAAGGTGTCATTTGCAGAGTGGAAAATATGTACTTTTCAGAGGGCCCGGCATGCTGATAAGCGTACTTTTCCACTCAGTGAGGAAGGCAGTTGTAAACCACCTCACTCCTTAAAATTAGCCTACCGGGTAATATATATATATACCGGGAGTTTCAAAACACCTTAGTGGCTGTTTCATTTTCGTATTCTATATAGCAAAATAAAATATTTCATATGAAAAAATGTTGATTTAAACCTTCGTTCTCACTCTATTCGCCATTTTGCATTTTTCAGGAGAACCATTATGGCACAAGTATTTTCATTTATGTACTTTAAAAAATTAAAAAGTTTAACCCTTGCATTTCCATAGTTTTCAAAATGGCGGCCAAATGAAATTTTCAAAACGGGTTTTTTTGAAAATCATTAGTTTTTCGAAAGGCTTTTTATTATCTGAAATCTTAGGCTTATTGTTATGAACAAAGAGATATTTCATTATTTCAAAAATGGCGTTTGTCTATTATTGACTTATTTTACATCATTCTCTTCAAAATTAAATTCTCTACAAGTTTTGTATAAGAATTTCTCGTGTTTATTATCCATTTAGCAAAGTTCAAACCGTCTAAACATCTAAACCGTTTAACATCCGCTTCAAACCTAAAAGAAACTTGTTTTCCGGGACCAAGTTTTGCGTATTTCATCAGATATCTTAAACATTACTGCAGCTACAGGTCTGAAACCTGTTTTTAATTTTTCTGTTCATTTTACATACGATACAGTAAAATTTATGCCTAATTTAACGCCCAATAAATGTCTGTAGGGCTTCGGTTCAACGGGGTAACTGAAATTCTGACAAAATATTTCACCTGTATAACTCGGTAACTAATGACTTTCGGACCTATGAACTTCTTTTGTTGTGGAAAATCACGCCCTGAATTCTTGGAACCCTTTTTCAGAACGCCCTACAGATTGCTTACATGACATTTACGTTAAAGGGCATTTCCCTTTTCACCCTAATTGTCGCCCTACAGATTGCTTACATGACATTTACGTTAAAGGGCATTTCCCTTTTCACCCTAATTTTCGCCCTACAGATTGCTTACATGACATTTACGTTAAAGGGCATTTCCCTTTTCACCCTAATTTTCGCCCTACAGATTGCTTACATGACATTTACGTTAAAGGGCATTTCCCTTTTCACCCTAATTTTCGCCCTACAGATTGCTTACATGACATTTACGTTAAAGGCATTTTCCTTTTCACCCTAATTTTCGCCCTACAGATTGCTTACATGACATTTACGTCAAAGGCATTTTCCTTTTCACCCTAATTTTTGCCCTACAGATTGCTTACATGACATTTACGTCAAAGGCATTTTCCTTTTCACCCTAATTTTCGCCCTACAGATTGCTTACATGACATTTACGTCAAAGGCATTTTCCTTTTCACCCTAATTTTCGCCCTACAGATTGCTTACATGACATTTACGTTAAAGGCAGTTTCCTTTTCACCCTAATTTTCGCCCTACAGATTGCTTACATGACATTTACGTTAAAGGCATTTCCCTTTTCTTGGTAGTGTCAAGAATATGAAGTCAGTGCCGCATCACCATAATGTCAGCTGGGATTATGTCCTGTTGGCTAAATATTATGCTCTCGCTTATCAATTCACATTTGTCACAGAACGAAATTAATGAAACATAGAAATTAAAATATTTTTTCGTTATTGACAATAGAATCAAAGCAAAGCAAGCGTAGCGGCTGGTTAACTTTTAAAATTGAATTGTATGATTTTTTTCTGCAGCTACAATAGTTAATTCTTTTTTTTAGTACATAGCCGGAATGGAAAGCGCATAATAAATACTTCGTATATATTTCGAAATCAATATATTACCTAATTTATTGTTTTTAAAAACGAACAAATCGAATGTTAGATCAAATATCATCATGGGAATTTCTTATCTGATTCGCAACATCAAAAACAGGTTGTCCTTCGTAAAAAAAAAATTAAAAAACAAACAAAATTTACCTACCTTAATTTTATTTCTTTTCGGCAAATCACGCACATGGTATAATGTATTGCATTTCTTATTATTTTTTAACATTTGAATACTGGGGGTCCAAAAAATTATAACAATCCATTTATTTTTTAATTCTTAAGTTATGTGTATACGTTGTAATCTGATCAGTTTAATAAAAATAAGCCACCTTATGACCCAATGACATGTATGCCTTAATTAGGCGTAGTCTTATTCAGACTCAGGTCGGTCATTTCTAAAAGAGTGTTATTGTTGTTAATTTCAATAGCCGTAGAAACCTCTAGAGGTTTTACTAAGTAAAAAAACAAGGAGTGAGGTGGTTTACCGTTGCCTTCCTCACTGAGTGGAAAAGTATGCTTATCAGCATGCCAGGCCCTCTGAAAAGCACATATTTTCCACTCTGCAAATAACACCTTCACTTCAATTTCTACAGAGTCTGGCTGTATAGTGAAATTCATTACTTTTAGAGGAGATAGCTCTAGTGTCTTTTACACCTCTATCTCTTCTGTTCTTAAATAGTTCATTCATATAATTGGCTGACTATGTAGTAAAAACAGAACTAATTTTGTAGCCCTGGACCCAACCGATTGAGTGCAATTAATTTAACACTCCACCTGCCTGTTATGGGCATTCTAAAACAGTATTGTTAATTAAATCCCAACCATTAAAGTGGTATAAAAAATTATGACAAACCATTTATTTTTTAATTCTTAAGTTATGTTTGTACGTTGTAATCTGATCAATTTAATAACAATAAGCAACCTTATTACCCAATAACATGTAAATTATGTGTCGTCTTGTACAAACTCAGGCCGATCATTTCTTAAAGAGTGCTGTTATTGTTGTTGAGGTCAAACGCCGAAAGAACCTCTAGAGGTTTTACTAAGTAAAAACAAGAAGTGAGGTGGTTTACTTTGCCTTCCTCACTGAGTTGAAAATACTATTTCAACTCAGTGGGCCTAGCATGCCAAGCCCTCCGAAAAGCACCCACTTTCCACCCAACAAATGACACTTCACTTCAATCACCACAGGGTCTGGCTGTATAGTGAAATTCATTACTCTCAGAGGAGACAGCTCTAGTATCTTTTACACATCTACCTTTTCTCTTCTTAAATAGTCATTTAATTGGCTGACTATGTAATAAGAAACAGAACTATTTTTGGAGCCCTGTAATCAACAGATCGAGTGCAATTAATTTAACACTCCACCTGCCTGTTATAGGCATTCTAAAAGAGTATTGTTAATTAAATTCCAACCATTAAAGTGCACCGGCCACCACTGTCTAGTATTCAAAACAGTATAAAAAACTACCTTTTATAATAACTCGTACGAAAATCACATATCAGAGTGCGTAGCATTGTTGCCAGATCGCTGCCCGCACATTCATTCAAGTCGGCAAGAACTTTTAGAGGTCTGCCTAATTAGCCGTCTTAAGCTCTTTTTTAATCCAAAAAATCCGGAAAAATACTGTGGGTTCCTAATGAATCGTATTTTAATTCTACATAAATGTTATTACCTATTATGTTGTAATCTTTAGATCAGTTGCGCGCGCACTAAGTTATGCAACCTAAATTATGCGACAATTTTTGTATTTGACAACAAATAACTTTTTTTTGAATGCAGAATACATACAAATACAGAATTTTAGATTTCATTTCATTTATTTTTTGTCATAGGTTACAGAGGAAAAAGTTATTTTGCTTTAATTTTGTTTTTATCTGTAATGGGGGTGCAATCTGTCCATCAATTGAGAACAATAACCAACCCCGTGACCCAATGCGATCGATGAGGATGATGTGTATGTATGAAGTGTAATTGATGTGTAGTCTTGTACAGACTCAGGCCGAGCATTCTTGAGAGAGTATGGTTAATTGAACCCCAACCATCAAAGTACATCGGTAACCACTGTCTTAGTATTCAAATCCGTATAAAAGTAACTACCTTTACCAGGATTTGAACCAGGAACCTTCGTCTCTGAAAATCAGCTCTTAAACAGCTGACTCACGGCGACGACTTCACCTCTAGACCAACCCGGTGGGTCTTGACTTTAAAATATTATTAAAAACGTAAGGTTGATTCCGCAACTTATCCAATACGGTGATCCGTTTGTTCACGCTTTATCCTTTGTCGCTCTAGAATTCTCACTCCAAGAATCTATGATCCGAAACATTCACATCACAACACGTTGTGTTTTGTTTCGAAAATATCGCAGGAACAGGGTTTTATTTATTGCTCAGAAACACGAATATTACATTAGATGTGGCAACGTTGGCCGGGCGCCTTGGCGTAGTTGGTAACGTTCTCGCCTCTCATCATGCGTTCCATTCAAGCAAGGCATATTTTCATACGTTACAAAAAATCATTTCATCCTTCACAGTCTGCATTACCAGTAATTGCTGAACAGTCGGACGTTAAACAAAAAAAAAAATAAATAAAAAAATAAAAATCGTTGGGCGTGTGGGGGGGGGGTGAAGAAGCGCTCCGTCCACGTAGTCACTATCGGACCATTTTCATGCGGGCTACTCTAGGATTTGAACCACGGAACATTCTTTTCGGAAAATCAGCCATTAAACAGCTGACTCACGGCGATGGCTTTACCTTTAGACCACTTAATAATTATTTCTCGTGCTGAATCTATAATTTATAAAATAAAAATTTTTGTAAAATATTCACACGATTTTCTTTTGCTAATGTAAATTTTAAGTACGTACTTATATTTCAACAAAATTTTAAGTACGTATATTTCAACAAATCTTCACCAGTCAACAGCCCTTGAATCCAAAAAAGTTGGTTTTGGAAGGATATATTTAATGGAAAAATAAATTGAGAGTATTACAATAAAAATAAATATTTTAAGTTTGTTACTCCGAACTTTTAAACGTTATTATAAACATATTTCTTGAACACCCGGTATGTTGTAATAAACAGAATAATCACGGGGAATACCAAATTTCTACCTTCCTTAAATTTCTTCTTAAAATCGTGCAATATTTTTTGCTTATTACTGGTGAAATATCATAAAGTATTTGTTAAAAAATAGCGTATACTTGTATTTGTCGATAAATTTATTTTAAGATTATTGTAGAAAGAAAGAAAACTTGAGTGTAGTTCGTTCACCCGTGTTTAATTAGAATTATTAACTTTAAAGTAATAAAAACAAATGATTTGTCGAATTGATAGAATTTTTAATTCTTAATAAGTAAGGTGTAAAGTAAACCTAATTTTAAAATCATAAGTGAATGACGCTAAATGAAAATCAACATTTGTTGGACTTAAAAATATTGGGAAATCACTAATTGACGCTAACTTAAGCTTTGTAGACAAAAATTGCAGAAATAAAAGTTTTTGATTTTTCAATTTTCTAAAACTTCAGTTGTAGACTATAAGTTTTTTGTCATAAAATGATATTAAGATCGCAATCTTAAAAAAACTCCATATTTTAATTTCAATGATTAAATATGGAAAACACTAATTTGCGATAAATTAAGCGCTGTTGAAAGAAAATTCTAGAAATAAATTATGTAAGTTTTTAAAATTTTTACAACATTTGTTACATGTTTTTTTACTCTAAAATTCATACTATTAAGGCAGGTATCTTTAAAATTACCTTGAGAGCTCAGCCTCCGACGATATTCAGAAAATATGGCGCTTACCCTATCTTGTAGAGCGCAAAAATTTAGTAAATGTAACAATTTAAAAGAAATTCACAAAAAAGTGAAAAATGTCACAAATAAACTATTCAACTTCCGGTTGACCGATTTTGATGAAAATTAACGTGTCTGGTCCTAACGTAAGTGATACCTAACTTAATTTCCAAATTTCAACCTCGCACGATTACCGTTCTTGAGATATTTTGTTCATGCACACACAGACCGATGGCTAAAAGCATGTTTTTTTGGGTTCAGGGGGCCTGAAAACGTGTATATCCAGTGAAAACTCGATTTCGAAAAATGACTTAAAATATTAATTTCCTTCCCAACATATTCATATTGGGCAACAGAAAGTAAAAATGCTACAACCTTTGTATTTGGTTGGATATTTTACCGACGAGTAATTTTTTGCTGCCCCAAAACATTTAGTTTTCTTGTGTATCCTCTCTTATTTTCGTTTTCTCGTTCCCTATAATAATTCCTACCAGCGTTTAGCTCTTCACTGATCGGTATTTGTGTAATTCTCTTCGACAACGTGTTTACCGTCTACAAGTTATTAATGTAAGACTTCCATTAGTGTATACTTAGTATACACTACATTTTTGTTAAATAATCTCATTTTTTCAATTTTTACGTCAGATTTAATTAAAAGTTGTTATATTTTTTATTGTGTCTTCAAGGCGGTACTTGGTGTGTCATCATCTTCTGCTCCATTATTTCATCCATCCGGGTTCAATTCCCGGTCATGTCTGGCATTTTTTCATCACTCATCTTCATGTATCATCCAGTTCTCACAGTCTGCATTAGCAGCAATTGCAAAACAGTCAGACGTATAACCAAAAAAAAGAAAAAATACTTCATCCATAACCGTTCACATACGTTTTAGTTTTTCCCCTTAGGCAACGAGCCTCCATTACTCAGTTTTTCCGGTTTTCTCTGACTTTCGTTAAACCATTTATCTAACACCTTTGATATACTATTGTTTTGTTGTTTAGGTCATCGGTCGAAAGGCCAGTTTGAACCTCTAAAGACTTTACTAAGTAAAACGAGGATTAAGGTGGTTTACATTTGCCTTCCTCACTGAATGGAAAAGTATGCTTATCAGCATGCCAGGCCCTTTGAAGGCCTTTGCCAGGCCTTTCCATCCAGTAAATTACACCTTCACTTCATTCACCGCAGGGTGTGGCTGTTTAATGAAATTCATTACTCTCAGAGGAGATAACTCTTAACTAGTGTCTTTTACACCTCTACCTCTTCTGTTCTTAAATGCTTCAGTCATATAATTAGCTGATCATGTGATAAGAAACACAACTATTTTTAGTAATTCTAGAACTAGCAGATTGAGTGAAAGTAATTTAACACTCCATCTGCCTGATATATATGGGCTATACGATTTTTTACTGTCTTAAAAAATTTGTTTTGTCAATTAGTTGTCATCCATTCTATGTAGGTATCCAAAAAAATTTAGTCTTCTTTTGCTAATCATTTCCAATAATCGTTAATTTTGCTTATACAGTTCTTTTGGACCTCGTAACCTATATTCGATTATATTGCAGAGGATCTTTCTCTAAAGATTTTCTGCTTCTCTTAGACCAGCCTTCCGAGTAATTCTAAGGCAGTTATTTGCGTACAGACACACTCAACTCAGGTATCATCTTCAGGTCATCTCATCTTCAGGTTTTATCACTGTATTATCACGTTTAAGTAATAGCACATTTAATGTGCAGGTTTAACAAAAAGGGGATAAGCTGCATTCCTGTCCCTTTTGAAATTTTTGCCTGAAGGCTATTTCGGATTATTATTAGAGCTTATATGTTGACATGAAGCGAGGAAGATATTGTACAGATTTGTGAATGAAATAATGCGGTTTGCCTTGTAATTTATTTATTTTTTAAATCTCAAATGTGCGTACGTTGCAATCTGTTAAATTTAAGAACAATTATCAACCCTATAACCCAATGAGATGAGTATGATGTGTAAATGAGTTGCAGTCTTGTACAGACTAATGATAGTATGGCGAATTGTACCCCAGCCATCAAAGTACACCTGGAACCACTGTCAAGTATTTAAATATGCATAAAAGTAACTACTTTTGCTAGGATTTGAACCAGAAACCTTCGCTCCGAAAATCAGCTGTTACACAGCTGATTCGAGGCAACGACTTTTCCACTTGACCAACCCTTTGGGTTGTAATTTATTAGTAATTGGAAAGTGTAATTATGTAATTAAAATAAGGGCTTACTAAACGGTATGATAATTATTTTTAACGATGTTTTAAGGCGGTTTATTTTGTCGGGGAATCAGAATTCAGAATTGGGTAATCTTAAATGTAGTAACTTATGTATATTTTTAATAAAAGTAGTTAATTTTAATAATTGTTTGGGAGTGTTTTTGTTTGCGTAAAAAGTGTTAAAATAATGATAATAATACGAAGGACGTTCGTTGAACGTCCTTGAGAAACCTTCAATCCATAATTTTGTTGTATAGTGTAGCTATGTTTAAATACCGGGTGTTCGATAAAGTTATTCATTTTTGTTATTAATTTTCTTTAGAAAGATATTTATTACAGGTACTGCTTATAGATATCCTACTTGTGAACTGTGTATGAAGTATTAAGATTATTAAAGTAAAAATTCGGAGTATATTGTCTTGTCAATGTAGTCTACATAATAAACAAAATAACCTATGTTTAATTGTGAATAAACAATTAAGGCCTAATATGAAATACATAACCTAATTTAATCATGAGTGAATGAAGTAAAATGAAAAATCAACTTCTGTAGAACTTAAAAATTCGGAAGACATTATTATTTTTTTTTTTTGTTTTACTTCTGACTGTTCAGCAATTACTGCTAATGCAGATGGTGAAAAGAATGATACATAGTTACATGAAGTTGAGTGATGAAAAAATGCCAGACCTGACCGGGAATCGAACCCGAGACCCTAACATAGAAGCCATTTGCGCTAACCACTACGCCAACGGGCCGACCGAAAATCACTAATTGACAATAAATTAAGCTCTGTAGAAAAAGTGCTTGATATAAAAGTTGTAGATTTTCCTATTTCTATTACTTTTACTATATAGGTACACTTTTGTCGTAAAATTCATACTTACGCCGCAATCTTAAAAAACATCCCATTTTTTACCGATTTTGATAAGAAAAATACAGAAAATCACTATTTAACACTCAACTAAAGCGTTGTAGAAAAAAGTTTTAATATAAAAGTTGTAGGGTTTTCTAATTCTTTATTACTTTAATTAGTATATAAATAGTACACTTATGCTCTAAAATGCATATTAAGGCAGCAATCTTAAGAAAACCATTTTTTTTTCACGAGAGCAGAGCCTCCCCAAGAATTTCAGCAGATGTGGTTATCCTATCTTGTAGCACATAAAAAAAGTAGTAAATGAAGCGATTTAAAAAAATCATAGAAGCCGTTTTTGAGAAAATCGCAAAAAAAGTGAAAAGTTACACAAATAAACTACTACTTCCAGTTGACCAATTTTGATGATAATGTTCGTGTCGGGTCTTCTAGTGGTGTTTAACTTAATTTTTATGTTTCAACTTCGTACAATGTTCCATTCTTGAGATATTTTGTTCACATACACACGCGCGCGCACGTACACACACACACACACCAATCGCTAAAAACAATTTTTTTGGACTCAAGGGGTCTCAAAAGGTGTATATCCGGTGAAAACTCGATTTAGTAAAATCGACATGAAAACAATATTTTCCTTCCTATATATATTCATGTAGGCAAGAGAAAGTAAAATTGGTTTAGATATTTTGGAACACCTATTACTTAGTTTATAATTAATAGGTATTTTAAAAGGGTAATGAATAGGCCTGTACATTTTATTCTGTAATAATGGGCGTGTAAAATTTTTCGCCTGATAGTTAGTTGCACTGCTTAGCAAGTACAGTCCTTTTAATTCAGCCTGTTAAAATACAGGCTATGAACACAAACACACACACACACACATATACACAGTATCATTCACGTGGTTTGTTTACAACTAATATTGACAGCCGGAAGTAAAGAGTTTTTTCAAAAACACCTAAGTTTGGGAGTTGGTATTATTTCGCCCATATATGAACAAACACATAATAAAGCCTACAACTATGGAAATATAAATACAAACTCAATTTTATATTGCTACAGAATGTTCAGAAAATCTTTAACAACTTTTTTAACTTTTAAAAGTTTTCCGTTTCGTGTATTTTATACCTCGTAAAGCAACAAGATATTTTTGAAACCTCTTTCTAAATTTTTAAATGGTAGTTTTTTCTCTTTTCTTTGGTCCGTACCACGTTGTGCTTTATTCTTCGTTAAAGCTTTTGAAGTCAATAATCTATTGACTCAGTTGGTATCAATGCAACGTTTAGATGGGAGCTCACTTGATTGCTAGCGTTAGGAATTCGGTCGGAGAGGATTGTTTGTATGATTCCCCTCCTCCGATCACCTAGTAGTAGTAATAATATCATTAATACGCACTGTTTTAAAAATATTACTCACAAACCATTTCGAATAACTACTGTAGTACCAAATATTTTATTAGATTTTAAACTAATAATATTCTAAAATATTTTATTAATATACTGAAATGCCCAAAACGGGCAGGTGGAGTGTTATTTTAATTGCACTCTATCTGTTTGGTCCAGGGCTAAAACAATAGTTCTGTTTCTTATCACATAGTCAGCCATTATATGACTGAACTATTTAAGAACAGAAGACGTAGAAGTGTAAAAGACACTAGTCAGAGTTATCTCCTCTGAGAGTAATGAATTTCACTATGCAGCCAGACCCTGTGGTGAATGAAGTGAAGGTGTCATTTGCAGGGTGGAAAGTGAGTGCTTTTCGGAGGGCTTGGCATGCTGATTAGTATACTCTTTCAACTCAGTGAGGAAGGCAATGGTAAACCAACTTACTCCTCGTTTTTACTTAGTAAAACCTCTACAGGTCCAAACCAGCCTTTCGGCTGATGACCTAAACAACAACAATATACTGAAAATTTATTATAATAGACTAATGAAGTAAAAAAATGTATTAGTTTTTAATATTTTACTACCAAATGTTATATTTTAAATCAGTTTATTTATAAATAGCCCGCGTATAACAATATTAGATTACATACAATAACTAGATTGAAAACTTTACGAGCCGCAAGCGTAATTAACACCACTAAAGTGAACGTTCTCACTGTAACAACTGACAAATATGAGGAGTAAATATTTTCAGAATGTACAGTACACACGTCGCCATATGGATTTAAAACAACCGTTGCTATGACAACGTCAAGTCTCACTGTCGCCAGTCCCCCTTGCCCTTCATCCCGCACTAGCAAACAAGTCAGCTCCTAACTATAGTGTCTACATTTTATGCCAATTTCTGCTTTCTCTTGCTCTATGTGAACATAAAGGGAAAAATAGCCTATTGTCATGTCGATTTTTAAAAATCGAGTTTTAACCGGAAGTACAAATTTTCAAGCACCCTAAACCCAAAAAATGTTAATGATTAATCTGTGTGTGAACAAAATATCTCAAGAACAGAAGAATATCAAAGGAAGTTGAAACTCGGAATCTAAGTTCGGTACATAAGGGGACCAGACTAGAATATTTTCATCAAAATTGGTTATCCGGAAGTAGGCTAGTAGTTTATTTGTGCAATTTTTCCCTTTTTTGTGATTTTTAAAAAAAATGACTACAAGATCGGGAAAGCAGCATTTCTGGTGAAATTTTTGGGGGGCTGTGCTCTCAAGGTATTTCTTTTTAAGATTCTGGTCTTAATGTGAATTTTAAGGTAAAAGTTTATATAAGCAAAATTTTAGAAAATTAAAAATACTACCACAAGTTTTAGTTTTAAAAATATTTACTGCATTGCTTAATTTAGCATCAATTAATAATTTTCCGTATTTCGTCATTGAAATCAGTAAAATGGAATTAATTTGAGATTGTGGCTTTAGTACGCATTTTACGACAAAAGTGTTTAACAACAAAGTTATAAAAAATTAAAAACCCTACTCTTTTTTTTTTAATTCATTTATTTTACGTCGTATCAACTACAACGGTCATTAGCGACGACATTGGGGTGTAACTGTTGTACAATGGAGGATGAAATGATTTTTTGTAACGTATGAAAATATGCCTTGCCTGAGTGGGATTCGAACCCAGGTCCGCATGATGAGAGGTGAGCACGTTACCAACTGCGCCAATGCGGCCGGCTCCTACTCTTTTTATTTAGAGCATTTTTTTCTTTAGAACCTTGTTTAGAGGTAATTATTGATTTTCACTATTTTTAGGTTTTACAGAGGTTGATTATCGTTTTGTATCATTCACTCATGATTAAAATGAGGTTATGTTTTTCATTTTACCATTGTTTACTCATAATTAAACATAAGTTATATTGTTCATTATTCACATTGGAAAGATGAAGTCGTGTGATTGTTGAAATCAGAATATTTTATTTATTTATGGTTACACAACAACCCTTATTCTATTACATTTGCAACTTCTTTGAGGCTAGGGATTGGCAGCATTATAATTTATTTTTTATCGGTCTCAATTGAAAATGTTTTTACATTGTCTACCTATTTTTTGTACAGCTTGTATATATACCGCTTGTGATAATTGGTGGGTTGAGATAGGATGGCTGTTACGCACTCGGTCTATTGTGCTAGGCCTAATAGAAAAACTACCGTGGGAGTCTGCTCTGCGTTATTGCGTTTTTACTCTGTTACTCAAAACACTGTAACTTAAAATGTGATAACTTCTGTAAAGCAGTTGTAATATACTGGAATGCTAAGTGGAAGATCCTGGGTTCGATTTCCGATGCTACTTCAAATAAATAAATGTTTAACATTGTAATACATTGTTATACGATGTTAAAGAAATTTTCTGCCCATAACAGACAGGGGGAGTGTCAAATTATTTACACTCAATCTGTTTGTTGCAGGGCTAAAATAAATAGTTCTGTTTCTTATCACGTGGTTAGCCAATTAAATGACTGAATCATTTAAGAACAGAAGAGGTAGAGGTGTAAAAGACACTAATCAGAGTTATATTCTCGGAAAGTAATGAATTTCATTTTACAGCCAGACCCTGTTATGAATGAAGTGAAGGTGTCATTTGCAGAGTGGAAAATATGTGCTTTTCAGAGGGCCCGGCATGCTGATAAGCGTATTTTCCATTCACGGAGGAAGGCAATTGTAAACCACCTCACTCCTCGTTTTACTCAGTAAAACCTCTACAGGTTCAAACCAGCCATTTGGCTGATGACCTAAACAACAACAACAAAGAAATTTTAATTGGGGACAGAAAAACAGATTACATCTCCAGAGCAGAGTCCATTACTATAACACTAGAAATAGGCACTTAATACTTCCGCAACGAACAAGAAAAGCTCTTTATCAGCGTCATTATGATTATTTGGCACCCAAAATGTTAAATTTGCTTCTTTTTCATAAAAATCTGGTGTGAAACACTCACACAACTTTCTCTTGCCAATGCAAATGATTAATAATAAACCTAACATTATCAATAAAATATTAGAAATAAATAAAACACTAACCTCAAAAACATAACCTTATTTTAATCATGAGTGAATGACGCAAAATGAAAATCGTACTCAGTTTGGCTTAAAAAACGGAAAATCACACTTTCACGCTAAACTAAGCTCTGTAGAGAAACATTCTCTTTATAAACTTTTATTTTAATTTCCTATAAATTTTATTATATACACTTTTGTCGTTAAATGCGTACTAAAGACGAAATCTTAAAAAAATCGATTTTTCACACGTTTTCGTGAGAAAAAAAACAGAAAATCGCTAATTACCGCTAAACTAAGCGTTATACAAAAAAATGTTTTAAATAAAAGTTGTAGAATTTTAAATTCTCTACATTTTTTATTATATAAATTTTTGCGCTATAATACATATTAAAGCCGTAATCTTAAAAAAGCACTTTTTTACGTAAAAACACCCTCACCAAGAATTTCAGCAAACATGGCGCCTACCCTATCTTGTAGAGAATAAAAAATTGAGTAACTGAGGCGATTTAAAAAGAAATCGTAGGACCAGTTTTTGAGAAAATCACAAAAAAGTGAAAAATTATACGAATAAACTACTACTTCCGGTTGACCGATTTTGATTTAAATGTTCGTGTCGGATTCGGTAGTGGTATGTAACTTAAGTTTCAAGTTTCAAGTTCGTACGATGTTCCGTTCTTGAGATATTTTGTATACAGACACACACACAGACCAATCGCTAAAAACATGTTTTTTGGGTTTAGGGGGTCTGAAAACGTGTAGATCCGGTGAAAACTCGATTTCTAAAAATCGACATGAAAACAATACTTTCCTTCCTATACATTCATATAGGCAAGAGAAAGTAAAAAAGATTTAAATGATAGGTATATATCCATTGATAATTATTAATATAGGAAGAGACAATAAAGAAAGCTACTATCAAAATAAAGGTTTTTGGCTCACTTATTACGTTCTCTTATCTATATGAAAATATAGGAAGGAAAATATTGTTTTCATGTCGATTTTTCGAAATCGAGTTTTCACCGGATCTACTCGTTTTCAGACCCCCTGAACCAAAAAACATGTTTTTAGCGATTGGTCTGTGTGTGTGCGCGCGCGCGCGCGCGTGTGTGTGAACAGAATATCTCAAGAACGGAACAACGTACAAACTTGAAACTTAAGTTACATACCACTACCGGATTCGACCCGAACATTTTCATCAAAATCGGTCAAGCGGAAGTAGTAGTTTATTCTTGTAATTTTTCACTTTTTTGCGATTTTCTCAAAAACTGGTCCTACGATTTTTTTAAAAATCGCCTGGTTTACTAAACTTTTCATGCTTTACAAGATAGGGTAGGCGCCATGTTTGCTGAAATTCTTTGTGAGGCTGTTTTCTCGAAAATAAATTTTTTTTTAACATTGTGACTTTAATATGCACTTTAGCGCAAAAATGTCTATAATATAAAGTTGTAGAGAATTTAAAATCCTACAACTTTTATTTCAAACATCTTTTTGTATAACGCTTAGTGTAGTGGTAATTAGCGATTTTCTTTTTTTCTCACGAAATCGTGTAAAAAAATCGATTTTTTTTTTAAGATTTCGGCCTCAGTATGCATTTTACGACAAAAGTTTATGTAATCAAATGTATAGGAAATTAAAAGATCTACAACTTTTATTAAAAGCATTTTTCTCTACAGACCCTAGTTTAGCTTGAAATAGTGATTTTCCGCATTTTTAAGCTAAACTGAGGTTGATTTTTACTTAACGTCTTTCAATCACGATTACAATAAGATTATGTTTTTTGAAGTTAGTTTTTTGTTTATTTCTAATGTTTTTTTACTAATGTTAGGTTATATTGTTAATTATATGCATCGGCAAGAGAAAGTTGTGTGAGTGTTTCACACCAGATTTTTATATTTATATTTTTCTAGTTCAATAGATTATATTATTGTTTGGTATAATTTAGTTTTATTATACTAGTTTGAGATTGTCGGTTGTTAAATAATTGTATAACCTTAAAGTTACACTTAAAATTAGTTGTTTTTCAATTTTTTTTTGATTTATATTAAAAGTTATATCCAAAAGGGTTTTTAAAATTGTATAACTTGGAATTATATTAAAAGTCATGTATTGTTTACTACTTAAGATTTATTAGACGTTTACTGTGGTTTTTTTTAAACTGTATGTATTTTTTAAATGTCTTTATTATAAGCCCTAGTGTAGTTTTAAATCGCTCTTGTACTGTGTTACTAAATAAAAGGCAACACCAATCGAAAGCTCTTCGAGCCATCACCAATGCCCCATTTTATGTAACTAATCATACTTTACACACAGACTTGAAAATCCCTACAGTTTTTGATATCGTTAAAAGCTCATACAACACTTTTCACACAAAAACAATTGCACAAAAAAACTTCAACGTTCATTCAATCTCATCAAATCCCCTTCCTGTTGTCAGGCGCCTGAAAAGAAAATGGAATCGTAATCTACTACAACCACCATAAGATAAAACAAAAAACTCATCCGTAAACACTCTTCTCATACATCATTCATCCGTTAATCGTTGTAATTCACATATAATTACTGCATCATACTCATACTGTATTTATCTTACCACCATCATAATATAAACTGTACTATTTCATGTCATTTCATTTTTATTTTGTATTTTTGGTTCATGTCGAAATTGGCCATTGGACTGGCTTCACTTCATGTCACACACAAATTACTATCATAAACCTTTCATCTCATTCACTAGTTGTTAAGTTCTGTACAGTTGTGAATAAAAAATAAAGTTTAAAGTAAAAAAAAAAATAAAAATAAAAGGAGCAAACACCTACCCTAGGACATGGCTTTTAGCCGTGGTTGGGTAGGTCAATTTCCTCCACCTCGTACGTCGGAAATTGTTGTAAATGCATTACAGTTTTTTGAAAAAATTTCTATGGAAATAATATAGTAAAAAAAAAAATGGAAATAAAGTTTTATTATTATTATTATTATTATTAGCTATTATTATTATTATTGATTAAACCAGTATTATTGTGTTGTTTAGGTCATCAGCTGAAAGGCTGGTTTGAACCTCTGGTGGCTTTACTAAGTAAAACGAGGAGTGAGGTGGGTTGCGTTTGCCTTCATCACTGAGTGGAAAAGTATCCTTATCAGCATGCCAGGTCCTCTGAAAAGTATCCATTTTCCTCCCTAAAAATGATTAAAAAAAATTAAAATGATTACCATCACAGGGTCTGGCTGTATAATGAAATTCATTACTCTCAGAGTAGACAAATTTCATTAGTATCTTTTACACCTCTACCTGTTCTGTTCTTAAATGCTTTAGTCATATATAATTGGCTGACCATGTGATAAGAAACAGAACTATTTTTTGTAGCACTTTAACTAGCAGATCGAGTGCAAATAATTTAACCCTTTACTTGCCTATCATTATGCCTATCATTATGGGCATTTAATTAATAATTCATTTAAAAAATGAACAATTAAACTAGTTGACAATGAAGTATGTACCCCACTGATGTTAACCTAACATTTTTTAATAATCCAGTCGTAATTATGTAACATTATAAAAACAATAAAAACCATATAATAATAAGAAAACTTAAGAAAGAATTATGCAATTAAATAATTAATGAATAACATAAATGTTTTACTAATATTATGCAAATTGCATTAATTTAATAAAAAAACAATTTACTGTGTTTAGAATAAAATGAACAATGTTGGTAAACCTGTAATTAATTACTAAATGAAAAAAATTATTAATATTGCTTAAGTATTGTTTATTTATAATGGTAACTGATGATATGACAATATAACTAGTGTTGCCAACACAACATTGTGTTTATTTCCTGTACAAATCTTGGTATATGTATTAATAATTAACTGTTTTATGCAATTTTGTAGGAATCCCACGTTGTTACAAACATTTCAAAATGTAATTTAATATGCATTATATTAGTATTAATTTTCCCATAAATTTAACTGTACTTAATTGTTTATTGGGTTAATAAATAGGAGGTAATGCTCCTCGGTTTCTTTGATTCGTGACCGCTTCTTAAGTTTCTTCTTCGATTAGAGTTGTTTTAGAACACGTTAAATAAATTTTAGACATTATTGGAGTCCACACTCATAAAATTTTTCAATGTAGGCTTTCTCCTTTCTTCTACCCTTCCGATATTCTACTTTCGTTCTTCTTGGAAGATCTTGAAGAAGTAATCAGTATTTTGAATTTTATTTATTCCTGTATGTTCTCTCGGGTATCCAAATTTTCTCAAAATTCTTTTAGACTTCTTTAAACCACGTATTCAACTTTATAGATCTATTGTTTACTGTCCTAAAGATTTTGTCCTGTCAACCGGTTGTCATCCATTTTATTCAGGTTGTAAAGAGCTAATTTTCTGAATGAATCAAAATTGTTTTATTTAACCATTGTGTTTGTGTAAACAAGAATGGCATGGAAAAATATATTAAACAATACTTTTTTTGTATCCGAGGCGGCGAGAAAACTCATGTTCACTTACTCACGATGGGGGAAGTAATGTTGGACTCAATTCAGGCGTCCTCGTCCAGCCCCAAGGAGGCCGCAACCGCCTACCAACCAAAAACCCGCCGCCTGGCCACTTGATCCGACATCAGCAAACAACCCTCCACCTCCCTCGGAACTGTTTATATAATACTACAAGGGAAATGTCGGGTTAAAAAAAGAATGTACATACTGTCAGCGGGGCGTGGAAGGGAATCGTGGCCTAATTCCCCTCTAACTGTCACTGACCAACACTCACTCTCTCACTTTCATTCATCTCTTTCATCACCAGCTCAGGAAATTAATGTGCCTACCTTACCTACTGAGATTGGGACAGGATTGATTAACTGTGGGTGAGGGCGATCATACTGATCTTCATATGTCTCCTCCCTCCGCAGTCTCCCGACCACCCTCTCCGCAAACTGAGCGACGAACTTCCAACTTTCTTCATCCTGCACCCCCTCTCTCTGGGATCCACTGTGCAACGCCTATCTTCTCAGATGTCTCCATTCTGTCGAAGCCAAGGTAGGAACATCTTTCAAAAATATGCGAAACGGGCTCCTCCTCTTCACTATCGCACAGCCGACATTTCGGTACTTTATGAAGTTTGAACCTACAGTCCAGCCTCTCTTAGTTTGCTCCTAATGTAAACAAATAATGACGTCACTGAGCATGCGCATTGTATCAAAATGTGTACACGCTGATCAAAAAGTAACAACAAAATACTTTCAAAAGTATTTGAATACAAAATACTTTCAAAAGTATTTGAATACAAAATACTTTTAAAAGTATTTTTCTAAATGAAATTGTTAGGCCTACATCATACCATGACTGATGTTTTTAGTACTTTAAGTACTTATAATTTAAAAAATAGTTATCTTAATAGGAATATGACATCCGTAAACTCGCAGACTATAGCGTGCACCCTGTAGTAGGTGGCTTTTGTTTGTTAACAGTAGGAGCAAACTAAGAACGGCTGAACTGTAGTCAAATATACCCCAAAGCAACCGTGCCCCGTTAGCAACTGCGTCAGCTCCTGGGTGGTATCACCAATAAAATATTAAACAATACTTGCCGGGCGTTTATGTTTGTATTTCTTTGTAAATATTTTTACTTGAACCCACCGGATTGGTGTAGAAGTAAAGTCGTCGCAACGAATCAGCTGTTCAACAGCTGATTTTCGTATACGAAGGTTCCTGGTTCAAATTCTTGTAAATGTAGTTACTTTTATACGGATTTGAATATACAGTGAATACCGGTGTACTTTGATGGCTGGAGTTTAATTAGCCATACTCTCTCAGGAATGATCAGCCTGAGTCTGTACAAGACTACGCCTCATTTAAATATCATACATATCATTCTCATCTCATTGGGTTGCTTATTGTTCTTAAATTGAACAGATTGTAATGTACAAACATTTTGGTAATTACAACAATATTTTTACTTTATCTTGTCCTGTATGAATATATGTATAGGGAAGGAAAGTATTGTTTTAATGTCAATTTTTCGATACCGAGTTTTCACCGGAAATACATGTTTTCAGTCCCCCAGAACCCAAAAAACATGTTTTTAGCTATTGGTCTGTGTGTATGTGTGTGTGAACACTCAATAACGGAACATCGTACGAAGTTGAAACAAAACTTACGTTTATTACTACTAGAGGAACCAACACGAACATTTTCATCTAAATCGGTCAACCAGAAGTAGTTTATTCGTGTAATTTTTTATTTTTTGCAATTTCCTCAAAAACGGCTTCAACAATTTTGTTTAAATCGTCTCATTTACTAATTTTTTATTTTCTACAAGATTATCTTATAATCTTTGTAAATCTTTAAAATCGCCTTCTACATTTTTCAGTAATATCTGCCCCTTTTCGAAAGTTATTAAAATTTTTTTTTGTAGAATACGTTTATCTTGTTTGTGTTTTTATGAAGTCATTGGACTTAAATCAGACATAATTATTCACGCTACCTTTGATAATAACTTGTATCTACTTTCCGACATCAGTTTAAACAATGTTACCAGAAGTAATGACGACATCCAAGCGTGTCATACAATTAAATAAACTTAGTCACTGTATTTAGTGACTAAAATTAAACAAAATAAATATTCTCTACTTGTTTTTCTTCCTAATTGTCACTTTCTATTGTTTCTTATTAATTTCGCATTTTATAAGATTATATTTAATTGGTATGCGGTACAAAATTATGGTAGGGCAAACTGCACAAACTTTGTGACTACTGTGTTACATTGAACATCTGTGACATGGACGTGTAACATTTGATAACCACATCTCAATCACTTACATTACTTATCATATTTATTTATATTATATATTTATTTTCCCATTTCATTACAAAAATCATTACTATACAATGTTAATTTTCTTAATTTAACTTTTAATTATTCTTTATATTAAATTTTAAACTTCCCTTAACTCCTTAACCATGTCGTTAAATTAAAATGTTGAAAAAACATGTTTGAAACAAAAGTTGTCAGGTTTTTAATTGTTCTACAACTTTTATTATAATTTAGTTATACACTTTTTCCTTAGAATGGATATTTAGACCGCTATCTTAAGAAAACTATTTTTCCCTACGAGACCACAGGCCTCCAAAGTATTTTAGCAAACATGCTGCTTACCTTAACTCGTAGAGCATAAAAAATGTAGTAAATGAGGCTATTTTAACAAAAATTCGTAGAAGCCGTTTTTGAGAAAATATCAAAAAATTGAAAAAATTTTGTAAATAAGTATTAATTACTATTACGATTGACAGATTTTAATGAAACTGTTCGTGCCGGGTCCCAAAGTATATAACTTAAGTTTCAAGTTTTAACTTCGTACAGTATTCCATTCTTGAGATATTTTGTTTACACAAAGACCAATTTTGCTAAAAACATGGTTTTTTGGGCTCAGTGGGCCTGAAAACGTGTACATCCGGTGTAAACTCGATTTATAAAAATCGTCTTATAAAAATCAAAGGAAACAATACTTTCCTTCCCTATATATTCATATAGGTCAAGAGAACATTTTTTTACTTTTTTTTACTTTAATAACTTTATTTGCGACTATATACTAAGATACAACGAGCAAATTTGATAAAAGTAAACAAAGGATGACAAGGAAAGAAAATAAATGAAAAAGAACAGTGATACCCATTGATATATGTTCTATGAGATAAAGTTCATGGTACATGAATGACAAAAAAAAATCACTTTATAGAAGATATCGGGCCCATTGACGTTTCACCCTGCGTCACGGATTCCCTGGTAGTGATGAATCCGATAGTTTGGTGATCAATTCGTTGGGGTGATCATGCAATTTTCTGTGAAAAACACTGTAGCTGAATTTAACTATTTCACTTATGAACGGAATATTAAGTTCGTCATGTAGAATTTTTTGTTGACATAAAAAGGTGCGCAGGTGATTAAACGTAGGAATTTTGACTGAAAGGCTTGTAGTTTTTGTAGGTTGCTCGGTTTAGCTGTGCCTGAAATTTGTAGTCCATAGGTCCATATTGGTTTAAAATAAACTTTGTATAGTAATAGTTTAGATTTTAGAGTCAGTGAAGAGCGGCGTCCAAGTAGTCGGAATATTTCTTTCAGTTTGGAGTTCAAAGTCATAAAAAATATATGTTGTATAGTATTTTATGATCAACTTATGATTATGATAACTTATTTTAGATCAACCCCTTCCACTTTATCCTCATCCCCCTACCCTTCTATTGTCCTTGAGCACAGTATTGTACTCAAGGGTACGTAAGTTTGTTTATGTTAATTAAAATTGTGTAATTTTCATACTAAAAAAATGTTTTTCATGCCACCTATATAATAATATCTCATATGCTCTGGACAGTTCGACATTTCGATACTTCGACAATCTCTAAGTCCACAAAGTGACGAACTATCGAAGTTCTATTGTACCTGCATAAAAGAAATGTTTAATAAAATAAACGATATTTGATAAAATAAATATAACTTTGTAAGTACAAGAAAATTGGACTGGTTTCCAAAAAAAAAAAAAAAAATGAATTAATTAGATCCTAGCCCGTTGCTTGTTTAATATTCTAATTTTTTTTTTTTAATGTTTATACGAATATTCTTAGTTGGCTTGTAAACTGTACGAATACTATTCGCTCTGGTTGTTTGCTTACATTAAAACTTTACGCTTTCTTACATTGCATCTTGTTTAAAATAATCTACTAAATAGATTGCGTGAAATGCAAACGGAATAAAATGTAGGCGGTCATTTTCAGGAAGCTTTCAGGTTAATGTTATTGTTATTGTTATCTTATTACACATTAACATTATTTCCTTGATTATTCATTTGTAATTTCTTTCAACAGTATTTTTGTTGCATCCCATACTAGTCTCTCGAATTCTCCGTGTTTATTGGTACGATTTTTTAGATGTTGTTAATTTTCGTCCAATTTATTCTTTATTTTTTCGTATTAACTTCAACGACAAATATACCGTAGTGATGGAATGCGGCATGAGTGACGTGTTGAAGTTCATCTCACAGTAGTAAAGCCTCGTTTTGTGTAAATGTACTTTGGAACATGGTGTTGTGCTAATAATGTGTTAGATTAGAAATATTCAATGATTTTGAATAAGATTTTATTCGTCTTATTAAGTGATTGTTTTTAATTGTGTTATAAATCTCTGTTCAATTTCCTATGTGGATTGTCAGGTATGTGAATAAATAAATAGTACATGTTTGTGTATTTATGTATAATAAACTATAAAGAATTTAATTAATTTCTCCAATTTCTTAATTTCTCTTGCCTATATGAATACATAGGAAGGAAAGTATTGTTTTCATATTGATTTTTCGAACTCGAGTTTTCACCGGATCTACACGTTTTCAAACCCCCTGAACCCAAAAAACATGTTTTTAGCAATTGGTGTGTGTGTGTGTGTGTGCGCGCGCGCGCGTGTGTGTGTGTGTGCGCGCGCGCGCGTGTGTGTGTGTGTACAGAATATCTCAAGAAGAAACATCGTAAAAACTTGTAACTTGAAACTTAAGTTACATACCACTACAAAACCCTACTCGAACATTTTCATCAAAATCGGTCAACCGGAAGTAGTAGTTTATTCGTGTCATTTTTCACTTTTTTGCGATTTTCTCAAAAACTGGTCCTACGATTTTTTTTTAAAATCGCCTGATTTACTAAATTTTTTATGCTCTACAAGATAGGGTAGGCGCTATGTTTGCTGAAATTCTTGGTAAGGCTGTTTTCACGTAAAAAATAGTTTTTTTAAGATTACGGCTTTAATATGCATTTTAGCGCAAAAATGAATATGGCCAAAGTTGTAGAGAATTTAAAATCATACAACTTATTGCAAACATTCTTTTGTATAACGCTTAGTTTAGCGGTACTTCGTTTAGCGGTACTAAGATTTCGGCCTTAGTATGCATTTTACGACAAAAGTTTCTATAATCAAATTTATAGGAAATTAAAAGATCTACAACTTTTATTAAAAGCATTTTTCTCTACAGAGCCTAGTTTAGCATGAAAGAGTGATTTTCCGTATTTTTAAGCTAAACTGAGGTCGATTTTCATTTGCGTCTTTCACTCATGATTAAAATTAGGTTATGTTTATTGAGGTTAGTTTTTTGTTTATTTCTAATGTTTTATTATTATGTTAGGTTTATTGTTCATTATTTGCATTGGCAAGAAAAAGTCGTGTGAGTGTTTCACACCAGATTTTTTAGTATAGTTTGTGTAAGGTAATCTGTAAATCTACCAAATCTACAGTAATCAAAAATTCTAACACTGTTGGAAACCCTAGAACTTTTACTGAGTATGTAAAGACACTATAAAAAAAACTAAATAAAACACCTAATACGACAAAATAATGTAAATAAAACCTATTATTTTGTAAAATGAATAAATGTTTGATTTAAAATAGGCCTACAGCAAAGTCTACAATATTTTCTTTTTTAGAATAATAACCAGATTAATTAGCTTTCTACATGACATGACTGAAAAAAACCCTCCAGTGGAGGAATTTTGTAATTTGTTTTATTATAAATTTGAAATTACAAAACTACAAAAAAAACAAAAATTACTACGAAAAAACAAAAATCTTGGTTCGCGCCCTGTCTGCATTTCCAGGGTGAAAATTTGTGATCGGGAAATCGATCTAGTCAAGAACTTCAAATATCTGGGTGAAAACATCACAGGAAATAACAATAAGAAACTTAACTGGACAGAAAGATTCAACAAACTCGCAAAATCCGCAAAACACACACAAAATGTTTACAATAAAAAGTTTCTTTCAATAAATTCAAAACTCCGGCATTAAAACACCGTAGTTATTCCGGAGATCACATACAGCAGCGAAACAATCTTCAGTCTCAGGAAGATAAACACGAAGCACAGAATCTCAAAATTGGAGCGTCGGATCATCAGGAGATGCCTGAACACAAGATGTTTCTCTGATGGGATATGGAAACCCGTCTCGAAAGAAGAAGTATACAGAAATACAGAACCTCTAGCAGACCAGATGAGGAAAAAGACAATTTCCTTCTTTGGACATCTCTTGAGGACCGACTCTTCCAGAATCTCAAAACAAATCATCAACTTTTTCCTTAACAGAAAAACTCAGCCCCACTGGATCAGGGAAATTAAAGAGGACATGGACGGGCTCCAAATCTCACTTGCGGACCTCAAAACAAAAGCCGGAAATTACTACAGGCTGAAAACCACAAGACTTGAACAGCAGAAACCGACGAAACGACAGAAAGTTGTGTATTCTGACAAGGAACGGCAGAGAAGATCGGATGGATTGAGGGAATACTGGAGAAAGTTCAAGGAGGGAAACATCAGGAAATGACTCCAAAAACTGAAAAATTGAACCGCAAAAATTGAAATGAGCTTTTTTTAGTTTGATAAACTTATGTAGTCCTATGTGGCTTAAAAAAAAAATTGAAATTAGTTCGTAGGGTGTTTTCGTTTCATTCGACGAGTGTCGTTAAATTTATGACACTATTTTTTAGCTCTCTTATTTTTCACTCTGATCCACTCTCTCTCTCTCTCTCTCTTTCTCTATTCTCTTTCTCTCTCTCTCTCTTTCTTTTCTCTTTTCTCTTCTCCACTCTCTGGAATCAACTTCTTAAAAAAAACACTTTTTCGGCTTTAGGAGTTCGTGAAACTTGAAAATCAGTTGATATGGATACGTTTGCTCCATTAAGATAGTCCTTTCTCTATACGAGGACGAGAAAGTAAACACCTAACTGCAGAACTTTTGTTTTAATAATCTTTACGTAATGGTTATTCATTATTACATGTGTCTACTCCTACTCGTTTAAAAATATTTATATCGAGGACTTTGCATCCAACTTATTAAGGACCACCAAAGTTTAACTTCATCATAATTTAAGTCAGACTTAAACCTTATGTCATAAATACTTAAAAATAAATCTACTTTAAATATCTAAAGTACCGTTACGTTAAAATATTAACTTTAAAATTTATCCATAAATTTTTTCATGCTAACAGAAAGTTAAATACTAACTTACTACTCATGTAAGAATTAAAATAAAAACAATAGAAAGTAAGTTTGTAATAGTTGAAGGATTACTGTACGCGCACCATGAGAAGTTACTTTAGTAAATAGTTCTGCGCATGCGTAGATATAAATAAATACAGTGATTAATATTCAGATCCAATTCTTCAAATTGGCCACTGTAGTAGTACAACGTATGTAATACACATGTAAAGGTTGAACAATCTAATTTTAAATAAATATTATTTTAACAAAACTACATTACAGTAATTAGAAATATGTTCGTTAATTATTTTTATATTTTTTAATAATATTTTCATTAATAATTGTTTGATTTATAATATAGATATGTTAAATTGCCCATAACAGACAGGTGGAGTGTCAGACTATTTACCCTCAATCTGTTCGTTACTGGGCTTAAATAAATAGTTCTGTTTCTTATCACATGGTCTGCCAATTAAATGACTGTATCTTTTGAGAACAGAAGAGGTAGAAGTGTAAAAAAACTAATCATAGTTATCTTCTCTGAAAGTAATGAATTTAATTCTACAGCCAGACCTTGTGGTGAACGAAGTGAAGGTGTCATTTGCAAAGTGGAAAATATGTGCTTTTCAGAGGGCTCGGCATGCTGATAAGCGTACTTTTCCACTCAGTGAGGAAGGCAATGGTAAACCACTTCACTCCTCGTTTTACTTAGTAAAACCTCTACAGATTTAAACCAGCCTTTCGGCTGATGACCTAAACAACACATATTTGAAATGTTCATTGTTAAAATGTTTAGCCTATTTCTTAACAGGAATAACTTTTTTAACTTGATTTTAGTCTTAGAGCTTCAAAAGTAAACTAATTATTACAAAACTAACAAAACAAAACTAAAACTAACTATTACAAAACTAACTCGTGTGTTTGTCATGTGAATGGCGAAAAAGGCCTAAATAAAACCAATTTCAACGTGAATTTATACAATTACTTGAATCTATTAATTAATTAACATCAATTTATTATAAATATTCATCTGGCGTTAAACAAAAGTTAATTAACGTAAAGCTAACTTATTCATTAATCAAGTTATATCTTCCATTAGTTCAGAACGAATAATTTTTTTATTTATGTGATTTAAATCCCAAGATGGAATATCACGTTACAATTGATTTTTTCACGTTTCCTTGCCCTATATAAATATTTAGGGAAGGTAAGAGTTGTTTTCATGTCGTATTTAATACGAAATATACGTTTTCAGGTCCCCTGAACCCAGAAAATGGTTTTTTAGCTGTTTGTTTGTCCATGTGAACTAAATATCTCAAGAATAAAATATTGTACGAAGTTGAAACTTAGAACTTAAGTTAGGTACCATTTTGGACCCTATACAAACATTTTCATCTAAATTGGTCAACCGGAAGTAGTTATTTATTCGTACAATTATTCACATTTTGTGATTTTGTTTAAAATCGTCTCATTGATTACATTTTTTGTTTTCTGTAGGATAGCAAGCGACAAAATTTGTAGGGCTGTGCTGTCGATGTAAAGATTTTCTGTTTTTAATTGCGGCCTTTATTTATATGCATTTTATGGCAAAAGTGTGTATAAATACAGTTGTAGACAATAAAAAACCTACAAATTTTATTTCAAACACTTTTTTACAACGCTTAATTTAGCGACAATTAGACCTAGTTATTTTCTGTAATTCGCTCATTAAAATTGGCAAAATATGGGCTCTTAGCATGCATTTTACGACAATACCTTATTATTACCTTATTCAATAGCCGCTAAATTAAAAATTGAAAAAATTCAGAACAGGTTTCTAAGGTATTTGTATTTTAAAAAGCATAAAGAAATATGTCATTATTCCCTTCCGACTAATGAGCTGAGAAAATCGTTCAATATAATGTCGCTTGAAATTAGACGAGACTTGAATTCACTCTTACTGATTTACAAAATTTTGAACAATAAAATTGATATACCAGGCGTAATTGAGCACATGTCACTAAGTGATCCATTATTAAGACCTAGGTTTAATAGATTTTTTTACATTCCCAGAAACAGAACATTGTACCATGAAAATTCCCCAGTAAATAGAATGCTGACACTTTATAATAAATGTAACAATATTATTGATCCTTTTTTTGACAGTCAGTCATCCTTTGCAAAAAAGTGTGTTCACTTCTTAAATTAATAACAGTATTGTACAATATAGCCTATTACAGTTTCTAAGAGACTTTACGACAAAATTGTTCGTATTATTGACCTTTTTTGACAATCATTTTAAGTTATAAAAAAAAATGTATTCCTAAATTCGAATTTTTGTTCCACAGCTCCTGTTCTGATATTTTTCTTCTTCTTTTTTTCTTTTCTTTTCTTTTCTTTTTTCTTTCTATCTTTAATCTTTTTTTTTCTTTTCTTTCCAAACTATACTGTAATTTATTTGTAAGTATATAGGCCTACAGTAAATGCTTCTTTTAAATTTTTAAGTTTGTTTGTGTGTATTACATTAAATTTTATATCATTATATTATTACATAATTATATTATATACAGTCATATTAAAATATTATATTCATCATGGTCATATTTGATATTCTTCACATTCATTATATTATTATTATATTATTCATATTCATATGTTATAATCATTAGTACATTCATTATTATATTGTAGGTTATGAATATAATGTTTTAATATTGTAGGTTATAAGCATCATTATTGTATATATATTATAAGCTAATTATTGTACTGTTATATTATACGTTTTAAGAGAGCAGTATTGGGTCTTACCTGTTGCTCTCACATGTAAAACTTAAATAAATAAATAAATACATTCAACTAAAGTTATTTAGAAAATTATAAACCTACAACTTTTATTTCGAGCATATTTTCCTACAGATCTTAGTTAAGCACCAATTAGTGATTTTCTGAATTTTTAAGTCAAACACAGGTTCGTTTTCATTTAGCGTCATTCTCTCATGATTAATATTAAATTACCATAGGTTATATTTTTCATTTTTTCATTGGCAAGAGAAAGCCTTATGAGTGTTTAACAACATTTTTTTAAAGTTGTTATTAAGGAAATCAACTTTGTATTGTAATAATTTTGGTAAAGTAATGGGAAAATAAAATAAATAAAAAATCCCTTTCATTAAACGACAACTCTCATCGCTTGTGACAATTTTTTTTAAAGGCTTACCTTTGACCTACGGCAAAAACCATTAGTGATTTCTGTATCTACTTTTTAAGAGGAATAAATGACACTATTATGTTTCCAAATTCTGACTTTGATTCCTTTACTTCCGGTTTTAGACAACTTCCGGTTCGAAACCGGAACTTCAAACCAAATTCAGGCCCACTATTTTTTTGTGTAGATTATGAATCCGGAAACCATTTGTTACTATCTCTTGTAGTTCCTGACATCTGGATGTGACGGACAGACGATAATAGGAAAACATTGCCACCAATAACCGCGGTTTGGCTTCAAGGGGTGATGAAATGTGAACAACATTTAAAATCAAAGTATCGAAATTGTGTTACATAAATTGTATTTTCTTACTCAATACTGTAGAAAGAATCTCAGAAAGTAAAGAACAAAACGTTAGTAACGTCTGAATACAAACTGACATTATTGCAGCTATAACATTTGTGAAATACACTGTTGAATTATTGCAGCTGACTGAAGAAAGTGATAAATATTTGAATAAATTTTGATATATATTTCACCTCCCAAGAGATGAAGCGGGAAGGGGCTGACGTATTTACTTACCACGCCCCCCTGTGACCCACCCTGACTTTTACATTATTAATCTACAGACGGTTACAACTGAACACGACAGTTACTTGGCAATGCCCTTTTTACTTTATTTAAATTTATTGTCTTTTAACTTTGTATTGTTTTGGTTATTTCTTTAAATGACGTATTTATGCGTGTATAACTTGCAAAATTTTACCAGTTTTTTTGTAAAATACAATGATAACGCTTTATCATTAATGTCACTTCTTCATTTTTGTATTTGGTGGCAATTTTTAAATTGTCATCTTTCATTTTTTTTGTCCGTCCGTTCGCCCGTCACACCCTGATGCCGGAAACTACAAGAGATAGCAACAAGCGGTTTTTGGATTCGTAACTTACAGAAAAAGTTAGTGGGCCTGGATTGAACTTGAAGTTCCGGTCGAAACCGAAAGTGACCCAAAACCGGAAGTCAGAAGTACCTAATTCAAATTTGAATTTGGAAACGAAAATAGTGTCATTCGATTCCTCTTAAAGAGTAGGTACCTGGATTGGGTTTGAAGTTCCGGTTTCGACCGGAAGTGGCCCAAAACTGGAAGTCAAGAAATCAAAGTCGGAATTTGAAAACAAAATTAGTATCAATCGTTTCGTCTTAAAGAGTTGGTACAGAAATTATTAATGGTTTTTGCTTATAAGTCAAGGCGATGATAACCGCCCTTGTTTTTCGCGTTAAAAAATATATATATGAACGCGATAATGTAAAAAGGTACCTAAGTCCGTTTCAACTAGTTCTAAGAAAAACACAAAAAACTGGTTTTTGAAATACAAATGTAATATATTAAAATATATTATCCTACACAATAAATATTACCTACATAATATATTTAATACACTACATGTATTTCAAAAACCAGTTTTTTGTGTTATTCTCAGAACTAGTTGAAACGGACTTAGGTAACTTTTTACATTAACGCGTTGATATCAAGGTAAGCCTTTTTAAAAAATTCCCCAAGCCATGAGACCCGCGTCTCATGAAGGGATTTTTTGTGTACCTTTGCTTGTGAGAAACTTTGTGCAGGTTCTGTTGGAAATAAAAATCACTATCAAATAATAATATATCACACCCTAAGTACTAAAAACATTGGACCTGCTCGTTGACCCAACCATACTAAATAATTTTGGAATAAAAATCCTACTGCCTTTAAAAATCAACACGTTTGACTTTTGCACAAAAATTTCGGTACCAAATTCTTCACCAATAAATTCAATATTAATAAATTTCTTTCCGTACTATTTCATTTCTAATCACTAATAAAAAATTAATTACTGATATGGACGAATGGATTAAATCAAATAACAATATTTTCGATATTCTATTTTCATACAATTGTGTGGATGAAACTCTTTTTTTGTTTATTTATTGTTTTACAAGGTGTATCATCCAGGGATGCTTCATTTATAATTGTTATTTCCACAACTCACACCTGCGCACTGGTGGTTAACCTTTGCGTGTATGATTCCCGGTAATTTTGTAACCACACAAGAAGAAGAAGGGAAAACTATAGAGAAAGAGTGAAAAGGGAAAGAGATTTTTCTTATATACATATATTTGCTTTTTTCCTCTTTTTTGTTGCTTTCCTTTTTATACAGTGTTATGTATAGTATAATAATTTGTTAAAATTTAATGGGGAATAAATTGAATTGAACTGAAATTATAACTGATACAAAGCCGTTGTATTAATGATTTTCCGTATTTTTAAGCCAAACAATGGCCGGCCGCATTGGTGTAGTTGGTAACGTGCTCGCCTCTCATCATGCGGTCCTGGGTTCGGATCCCATTCAGGCATGGCATATTTTCATACGTTACAAAAAATAATTTTATCCTTCACCGTCTGCATTAGCAGTAATTGCAGAAGAGTCAAACGTTAAACCAAAAAAAATGTTGATTTTAATTTAGCATCATCACTCATGATCGAAATTAGATTATGTTTTTCATTTTACATTGTTTACTAATGATTAATCATAGGTTATTTATTCATTATTTATATTGGCAAGAGAAATTCACGTGAATGTTACACACCAGATTTTTGCATTTGTTTGCATGCCTAATGATTAGTTTGTTATGATGTACTTATTTCTGTTACAGATTTGATAACCTTTGAAGATGATATCGAGTGCAGTTAGATGACATTGACTGTTACGTCACGGAATGATGAAATTGACTGTTACGTCACGGAATGATGAAAATAAGTGAAGCAACAATGTTATGATAAGTGTTATGAAAAGTGTTGAAGACGAAGAAGACGGCGAAGTGAAGATGGATCCGATTTTGTTAATGACGATTGGGAACAATGGGGTTAATAACATTAGTGATAGGCTAGATTTAACGACTGAATTTTTTTTAGTGCCGAGTAGTGTGAGCTCCGGTCATAATTCGGTTGGTGTTGGTACACAGTCCAACCGAATACCTGTGCTTTTAAACCCGACGGTTAGTTCGTCTACAAATATATTAAGAAGAGATATCTGGGTGGCGCCATTACTTGTCTTTTCAACGCTTACCATGATTCTAATCGCTTTGTTTGAGGTAAGTACTCGGATCAATTAATAAAATTAATATTAATACAACACCTAAAACTAGGTTTTTTGGGATCTGGGTTTATATAATAAACAATTTATTGACAAAATGATTA
Source organism: Catonia carolina (assembly GCA_035578175.1). Classification (NCBI taxonomy): domain Eukaryota; kingdom Metazoa; phylum Arthropoda; class Insecta; order Hemiptera; family Achilidae; genus Catonia; species Catonia carolina. The sequence goes on from JAQMRL010000004.1 coordinate 12,713,484, forward strand.
ATTACAATTTATGATTTAACTTAGGCCCCTACAGCGGCGGCTCTTCAGGTGAAGGTGAGAGCCTCTTCACCTATTTTCAGGATATTATCGAGATTTATTTAATATACAGCCAGACACTATGGTGAATGAAGTGGAGGTGTCATTTACAGGGTGGAAAGTGGATGCTTTTCAGAGAGCCCGGCATGCTGATAAACATACTTTTCTACTCAGTCAGGAAGGCACTGGTAAACCAACCACTGCACTCCTCGTTTTACTTTGTAAAGCCTCTAGAGGTTGAAACCAACCTTTCGGTGGACAGTTAAATTATATTTGCACTCGATCTGCTAGTTCCAGGGTTACAAAAAATAGTTCTCTTTCTTAAAACATGGTCAGTCATTTATATGACTGAAGCATTTAAGAACAGAAGAGATAGAGGTGTAAAAGATACTAGACAGTGTTATCTCCTCTGAAAGTAATGAATTTCATTTTACAGCCAGACCCTGTGGTAAATGAAATGATGGTGTCATTTGCAGGGTGGAAAGTAGATGCCTTTCAGAGGGCCTGGTATGCTGATAAGTAGCTATACTTTTCTACTCAGTGAGTTTTGGCAATGGTAAACCATCTCACTCCTCTTTTTACTTAGTAAAACCTCTACAGGTTCAAACCAGTTTTTTACCTGATGATCTAAACAACAACACGAGCGGTGTATTTAAGAATTTGTTTACATTATTGGATAGATCTTGTTTATTTACTTCTCCATATTTTCTTGTTGGCCTTTCTCCAATGTTTATTTTGTTTAATCCGATACTCTAGTGTTTCTAGCATTCGATGGGAAGTTCATTCAGTTATTCTAGACGATATTGACCGCGACCTCTATTAGCAGTAAACACTCTTGTTTATGTATGACTAGATAAATCGTACTGACTAGATAAATATGGCAGTGATTTGGTTAACACTCCTTATTATTTATTTCCTTTGAACATATCGCGTTAACTGAAACAGCGTAATATGGTACATCGTTTGTCACTTTTTCACCAGTTGTTGTTAGGTCATTAGCTGAAAGGCTAGTTTGAACCTCTAGAGGCTTTACTAAGCCAAACGAGGAGTAAGGTGGTTTACCATTGCCTTCCTCACTAAGATGAAAAGTACGCTTATCAGAATACCCAGACCCTCTGAAAATCATCTGCATTTGTTATGTAAATACACCCTCCAAATTACACCTTCATTTCATTCAACACAGGGTCTGGCTGTAAAATGAAATTCATTACTCTCAAAGGTAATAACTGTGACTAGTGCCTTTTACACTTCTACCTCTTCTGATCTTAAATGCATCAGTTACATAATTGACTGACCAAGTGATAAGAAACAGAACTATTTTTTTAGCCCTTGAACTAACTCGAGTGAAATAATTTATCACTCCACCTGTACGTTATGGGTAAAACAGTAAATTATTAAAAACTATTTTTTTGTTTTTTTGGCTTCAGAACATAATTAAAAACTAATATTTTGGCTTCAGGGATCGTAAAATATTAAATTTGGTTAATGTAATTCTAATGTAAAAATTCCTTCACGATTACTATACCTTCATACTCTAAACTTTATGTAAATTCCACCCGTCCTTAGTTTGCTCCTACTGTCAACAAATAATGACGTCACTGAGCATGCGTGTTACTTCAAAATGTGTACAGGCTGATTAAAAAGTAACTACAAAATAATTTTTAAAGTATTTAAAAACAAAATCCTTTTAAAAGTATTTTAGTGTTTTTATAAATAAAACTGTTATAATACTGCCCGTTTTCAAGCTTTGTGCAGCTGAGAGGTATGCATTACGTCACTACTACTGCGAGAGAACGTTGGATTACGTTAGTAGTAGTAGTAGTAACGTTTTACTTGTATTATGTTTGTATTAGTCAAGGGTACTATCCAAACTACACATACATTACACTGTAATGTAATGTATGTTATACACATATATTCTGTGTCGCCGTCCACAGCGAATAGTGAAAACAACCCCCACGTATGTCACCACACTAGGCAGCCTACTGCCTAGCGAATACCAATGAGATGATTAGTACAGTGTTATGACGTAGCAGTAGTCTGGTACTTCGTCTGTCCCCTTCATCCCGCAGCTGCACAAAGCTTAGATTCATACAGTATCATATCGTGACTAATGTTAAAGTCTGAACAATAAATTTATAGAAACAGTATACTTTATTTCCATTCTTTTTCTTAAATTAAATTAAATTAAGTTATGTATTACATCTGATCTGTATGACAAAACAAGAGAACTTTAAAAATAAACATTTTAATTTTAATGATCTGTGATCTAATATTAGTCTAGTCACTCGTTATTTCTCAATTGGATTTGATGATGACCAATTCAAACCCATAAATCTCTATCCACATTTTTGACAAAGAACATGTTGTCATCATTTTTAATAAAAAATGTTACCAGTTCACGTTTGATATCGTTGTCTCGCATCGTTCTTACATGCATTATAATTTATTTTCAATTAGGAATTTACTGTTATTAGTAAGTTTTTTCCATTTCTATTTATAGTTTTCTAACTTTGCACGTTACGAATTTTATATTTTTTTTTTAAATTATTGATGAAACATCCATCAAGTCGTTCACCCTGTAGTAGGTGACTTTCGTTTGTTGCCAGAAAGAGCAAAGTAAGGACGGCTGAACTATAGAAGAAATATAAAAAAACGTTATTTGGAGACCGCGTTAAGTGAATCCGTGTTATTTGCGTTACTACTGCGACCTTTAAATCTTGTTGCATGTACTTATATCAGTATCTGATCATAAGGTACCGTTTCTTGGTCGTTTATTTTCATTTGTTTGTTTTACTTTTAAAAATAGTGATATCAATTTACGGCGTATATCGTGAAGTTTTCTTCGTTTAATTTTACATTATAACATATCCATTTTGTCAATCGGTGTAAAAGATTCTTACAATAAATTGTAAAAAATTAATGTTAGCCTACCTGATGTTTAAATAATATAATAGAAGTCTTTTAATTTATATTTAAATTTATTCAAATTTATGTTCAAAAATCTGGTGACCATCCATAGGAAAAAGGGACCTTATCTTCATTATACAAAATTTTCAGGGGAGCAAAAAAGCGAAATTAGGTTAGAAAATTACATTTTCTGTTTTGGTTTGTTTGTTTAAAATATTACCCTACTTATTCTTATGAAAAAAATGTATTTATTTATTTTAAAACTTATTCGTATGAAAAAATCTGGTGTGAAACACTCCCACAACTTTCTCTTGCCAATGCAAATAATTAACAATATAACCTAACATTAGTAATAAAACATTAGGAATAAACAAAAAAACTAACCTCAAAAAACATAACCTTATTTTAATCATGATTGAAGACGCAAAATGTAAATCAACCTCAGTTTGGCTTAAAAATAAGGAAAATCACTACTTCACGCTGTTTAATATATATACAGTCGACCCTCGCAATAACGGACTAAATGGGGATCAACGATGTCCGTTATTGTGAATGTCCGTTATATTGAAAGTTACGAAATAACCAAACTTGAGGGGAAATATGTACTGTAACTAATATAGAAGTACATTTTGCAGAATCATAATACTGTACGATGTGAACTTAATGAGTAAATAATCTAAAATGAAATATATTTCGAAAAACGTAATTTAATTTTACACTAAACTTACCTAGTATATTACATATTACGTCACATTGGATAAACACATTAGGCTTCATTATTTGTACACAGTATTTACACGTAAATTACAGTAGGTGTAGCTTACAGTATAACACAAAAACAGTTGTCGTAAAACTTGATTACAATAAGTATATTGTACATAAAAAAACGAAATATCACAAGAGTTATAACGGAAAAACGAAAAATGTTAATTATTGACTCGAAGATTGAATTGGAGAAAAATACTTGCTTATTTTTGATTGTGTGCCTGATTGATTCTGTTCTTTATTATAAGTTCTTTCAACTGTCTAATATTTTCATAAAACTGCTGTACATTCTGCTCGTCGGATGAATCGATGAATGAAATAACGGTATCAATTGCCTCCCGAACTACAGAAAGTTTTAGCTTTTGTACCTCCTCCTCTTCGTCACTGGAATCATTGTCATTTCTTTTGAGAACTTCTTCTACTATCTCATCTTCATTCATCACTTGATATCCGGGATCGCAGTCATCATCTTCTAACCATTGTCGGACGTCATCTTCCATGATTTTGTTCTCTCCTCTTTGTATGAAAATGTTTACTAGTTCACCAGATTCTTGTAGATAATCTTTTAAGTTTTCTTCTACATCGTCGTTTTCTTTCAATAGTTTATTCCACGAATTTACAAGAGTATCCTTTTTTACGCAATTCCATGAGGCATTTATATTAAAAATAGCTGATTTAATTGAATACTTTTTGATGTTGTATAGAGTTTTTTCTCCTCGGCGATCTTCTGTTGCATCATCGTCGTCCTCCAATACTTCAAGGACTTCATCCATGTATTTTCGCCGATACAATCTTTTACATGCCGAGATGACAGTCTGATCCATTGGCTGGAGTAAAGGTGTCACATTTGGGGGTAAATACAGGCACTTAATTTTTCCGTCGTTACTGACGAGCTTTTCAGGAAACGGGTGTGCTGGTGCATTATCCATAATTAAAAGAGCTTTTACATCTTTTGCTGGAATATTTAAGGTTGTTTCTTGAAATTCACGCACAGAAGGGACAAATTTTTTGAAAAACCAATCTTCACATATTTGTAAATTGAACCACGCCTTTTTAGAGCTGTAATAATGCACAGGAAGAGTGTTCATAATATTTTTTAAAGGACGAGGACGTGCAGCCTTTCCAACAATGGCTAATTTCAGACGATGTGATCCGTCAGCATTGGCACAAAATAGCGCTGACAATCTGTCTTTGCTATTTTTACGTCCCGGTAGCTTTTTTTCGTGTTCATACGCTTGGGTATTTTTCGGAAGTGATCGCCAGAATAATCCCGTCTCGCCAGCATTGAAAACTTGAAAAAGTTTCAAAGACTCATCTTTCATTAACTTTTTTAATTTGTCCTTGAAAGGTTGAATTTCTTCAGTCGGTGCACTGGCTGCTTCGCCATGAGTTATATGATTTGTTAAACCATGTCTGCTTCGAAATCGCCACAGCCATCCATCACTAGCTTCAAAATGTTCTATTCCTAGTCGATTTGCGAATCGTTTAGCAGCATTCTGAATTTCTACACCACGCACGTTTATTCCAGAAGATCGTAGTTGCATAAACCACTTAAAAACGGAATTTTCGAGATCTTGATTTCCCGCAACTCTCATATGTTTTCTTTCGTTCTCTAAATTCGTTGCATTATTATAGTTTAATGAAAATTTCAGAAGTTTCTCTTTAGATTTCCGTATGTCTGAAACAGTTTGCTTTTTAACACCGTACTCGTCACACAAACTTGCAACACTAGCACCAGATTCCAGTTTTTTTATTAACTGCAATTTGTCGCCAACGGACAAATTAACTCGTTTTCTTTTAGACGAGGACGCCATCTTAAATTTCAAGAAAGCTAACAACAATTTCACGACTTTCCCCAAACACAAAACGTAATATGTACACCAACAATAATAAAACATAATGAAATAATAAACTGTATAAGTAATGAAATAAACTACAATTCAGTAGTAAACACTTTACTGAAAAAGCTAAGAAAGGGCACAGAATTACGTACGCTAGCTAAGAAAGACCTCGAACAGATAAAACTAACATATACTAGAATTAACCCTACCGGACAAAGACAACTAGAAATAGACCAACCCGTTTCCTAACAAGTAACCGTGAGTTAACCTTTACCCCTCCTACGCACAGTACGGCATAACTTTAACCAGATAGCAGCACATGTCGGAATAAGTTAGACGCGTTATCACGATGGTTTTACACGATCTGTCGTTTTAGCCGATTTCTGACAGCTAGTCCGTTGTATTGAAAGTCCGTAATAACGGTGTCCGTTATTGCGAGGGTCGACTGTATATATATATATACGTATTATATATATATACGTATTATATATATATATATATATAAGTTATAGGTTTTAAATTGTCTACAACTTTTATTTTATATATATGTATATATATATATATACATATATATAAATGATTTTTTTATATATAAATGATTTTTATATATAAATGATTTTTAGATTAGTTTCTTTAGTAATTTAAATTACCTACTAATGCAATTTATTAAAATAGAATAAACATTTTTTGTAATGATTTATCTTTCTTGTATGTTAAAATTACAATAAATTTTTCAATTTTTTGTCCGTCATGAACTTTTACATTATATGTATATATATATCACATGTGTATATATATATATATATATATATATATATATATATATATACATATATATAAAATAAAAGTTGTAGACAATTTAAAACCTATAACTTTTATTTCAAACACGTTTTTGTTTAACGCTGAGTTTAGCGCTGATTAGCGATTTTCTGTTTTTTTCCATGAATATGTGTAAAAAATCGATTTTTAAGATTTCAGACTTAGTATACATTTTACGACATAAGTGTTTAATCAAATTTATAGAAAATTAAAAGATCTACCGCTTTTATTTAGAGCATTTTTCTTTACAGAGCCTAGTTTAGCCTGAAAGAGTGATTTCCCGTATTTTTTAAGCTAAACTGAGGTTGATTACATTTTGCATTATTCATTCATGATTAAAATAAGGTTATGTTTTTTGAGGTTAGTTTGTGTGTTTATTTCTAATGTTTCTGTTCTTATAATGTTTCTGAATATCTTCGTGAATCACCCTGTATTGTTCATTATTTGCATTGGCAAGAGAAAGTCGTGTGAGTGTTTCACGCCAGATTTTTAGATAAGTTTCTTTAGTAATTTAAATTACCTACTAATGCAATTTATTAAAATAGAATAAACATTTTTTGTAATGATTTATCTTTCTTGTATGTTAAAATTACAATTAAATTTTTCAATTTTTTGTCCGTCATGAACTTTTACATTTGACATGATCTCAGAAAATCAGCCACAGGATTTCTTCATATTCTTTATAATACGGCATAAATATGGTTCACATAATTATTACGCAATTTATAAATTCTGTATTGTATTATACATATAATATTAAATACAATAGGGGAATGCCAAAGAAGAAAGCTTGACGGCTAGTTATTTTAAAATTAAAAAGAAAAATAGAATGATACTAACGTAAGGTCTGTGTAGTTACTATTATTGCTATTACATACACTTGCACTCTTTTTATAGGCTTCAAATTATTACACTGGTTATGTAAAATTGCTACCGACTATAAGAAGATTGAAAAGTTCTGTTGACTATTGTTTTAAGTATTAGTTCTCTACCGCGGACTACCACGATGCATTTCCACATTTATCGCTTATGGAAGACATTTAGAACGGAGTTTGACCAAATTAAAACCTTTTACTTTCTTTTGCCATGTACGAATGTATGGGAAGGAAGTATTGTTTTAAAGTCAATTTTTCGAATTAGAATTTGTGCCAAAAATACACGTTTTCAGGTCCCCTGAATCCAAAAACATGTTTTTACCGATTGGTCTGAGCGTGAATAAAATATCTCAAGGTCGAAAACTTGGAACGTAAGTTAGGCACCACCACTAGGGAACCCGATACGAACATATTTATCAAAATCGGTCAACCGGAAGTAGTAATTTATTCGTACGATTTTTAATGTTTTTTACAATTTTCTTATAACGGCTACAACGTTGTTTTTTTAAATGGTCACATTTACTACATTTTATATGCTCTGCAAAATAGGGTAAGCGCCATGTCTGTTAAAATTTTCGGGGGATTGTAATCTCGTAGTAAACAATTTTTATTTGAAATCGTGGCCTTAATATGAACTTTAAAAATATAATTGTAATAAAATTTAAAAAAACTTACAACTTTTATTTCTAGCATTCTTTTTTACAATGCTTACTTTAGCGTCAATTAGATGTCTATGTATTTTATCATTAAAATCTGGTGTGAAACACTCACACAACTTTCTCTTGCCTGTGCAAATAATAAACAATAAACCTAACAGTTTGACTTAAAAATACGGAAAATCACTCTTTCTCACTAAACTAGGCTCCGTGGAGAAAAATGCTCTCAATAAAAGTTGTAGATCTTTTAATTTTCTATAAATTTAATTATATATACTTTTGTCGTAAAATGCATACTAAGGCCGAAATCTTAAAAAAATCAATTTTTCACACATTTTCGTGATAAAAAAACAGAAAATCGCAAATTACCGCTAAACTAAGCGTTATACAAAAAAAATGTTTGAAATAAAAGTTGCAGGATTTTAAATTCTCTACAATTTTTATTATATAAATTGTTGCGCTTAAATGTATATTAAAGCCGTAATCTTAAAAAACACTGTTTTTACGTGAAAACACCCTCACCAAGAATTTCAGCAAACATGGCGCCTACCCTATCTTGTAGAGAATAAAACATTGAGTAAATGAGGCGATTTTAAAAAAAATCGTAGGACCAGTTTTTGAGAAAATCGCAAAAAAAGTGAAAAATTATACGAATAAACTACTACTTCCGGTTTACCGATTTTGATGAAAATGTTCGTGTCGGGTCCGGTAGTGGTATGTAAGTTAAGTTTCAAGTTCGTACAATGTTCCGTTTTTTGGATTCAGGGGGTCTGAAAACGTATAGATTCGGTGAAAAATCGATTTCTAAAAATCGACATGAAAACAATACTTTCCTTCCTATATATTCATATAGGCAAGAGAAAGTAAAAATCTGTAAAATATGCGATTTTATAATAGTTCGGCCTAGTATTCCTAGTATGCATTTAACAATTAAAGTAGCCTATATTTCAGGGGAGTCTTTTTTTTAAACGTCCGACTGTTGTGCAATTACTGCTAATGCAGACGGTGAAGGATGAAATGATTTTTTTGTCACGTATGTAAATATGCCGTACCTGAATGGGATTCGAACTCAAGACCGCATGTTGAGAGGGCGAGCACGTTACCAACTACGGCAATGCGGCCGGCTTTAAGCGGAGTCGGAACTGCTATCTTAGCCCATGTTAATGTTTAACCCGTTTTCTCCGTTATCTATGGCCAGAAAATCTTCAAATTTTAACCAGTTATTCATTGATATATTCCTGTCATTTTAAAATTTATTAATTTGTCGCCACCGGCTTGTAGTAGCGCAGTCGTTTGAGCTCACAGGACCGGCCGGGCCTCCGGCGGCGTAGTTCAAAATAATGAAAACATCGAAGGGGGGAGGAAGGGAGGTCGTCTTCGCCGCTGCCTAAAAGATTAGGAGCAGCCGCCGACGCAGCGACCACCTTTCACCGCTGCCTCCGAAGAGGAGCAGTCACCGGTGAAGTGAATCGGGGTCGTCTGTACCGCTGCCTAATCTAATAGGAGCGAGTCGCCGACGCAGCGAGCACCTTTTACCGCTGCCCCCGAAGGGGAGCAGTCGCCGGTGAAGCGAGGGGTAGGGGATGGAGGTGCAGATGACGGAAAGAATACTCAATGTTGAGATGTTAAATTCCCGTATCGATTCTCGCACACAGAGAACATCGGTACTGTCACCTTCTCCTTCTCAACTCTTGCATCGCCAGTGCGTAGACACTATATGTTGCCACTTGGTACATGCGCTGTGAGAGGTATGACCGCTGGCGCATTCTATCGGCAGCAGCAACCCCATCACAGCGCCAACAGTGGGCAAAATATAAACTACGGACCGGCGTACAAGTAAAAATAGTATCAGATTATTAACTTTATAATAGGGCTACATTTTAGAATGCCTACTCCAAAAACTGAAACTTTATTAAAAAAATTAATATATTTTTTTATAAATTATTTAACATCAATGCCCCGTCTGTTGATGTAAATACATGTCATTAAAATTTAGAGAAAAAAGCTTTATTGGTTCTTGAGAAAACAGGTCTTTTGTATGAAAAAAACACAGCTTTTGGGAAATAGTGATTGAAATGTATAAACGCATTTTTATATAAAAACGTACTTACTTAGTTCATTTCTGCTCCATATGATCAGGAATGCACTAAGTAATTTATGCAATATAAATTGCATTACCTAAACCTTACAAACAAATTGCTTCTAGATTGAAAGAGAAATACTAATTTTTTCACTATTTAACGTCGCATCAACTACTGTGGTCATTAGCGACGACGTTGGGTCGTAACTGTAAGGATAAAATGATTTTTGTAACATGAAAATATGCCGTGCCTGAGTGGGATTCGAACCCAAGACCGCATGATGAGAGGCGAGCACGTTACCAACTACGCCAATGCGGCCGGCAAAACTTGTTTACGAAACAGGAAAATTTTCACATGACATGTGTTTTTATAAAAACAAAAAAAATATTTCTAGTTGTCGTAGAAACGTGATTTTGGTACATTGGAAAGCGCTAATTTCAAACTGTGTAACACAGTTAAAACCTGAAAATCGATATTTTTTCATTTTTTTTGGGTCCGACTCCCCTTTTAACTAAATTTTTAGAAAATTAAGAAACCTACGACTTTTATTTCAAGCTTTCGTTCAATATTAATTCTCTTGACAGTTTTTTCATGTCGGATGAGGCTTATTTCAGCTTAGTGGGTATGTAAATAAACAGAATGACAGGTACTGGGCACCTGAAATAACTGAAATAACAGGGCTCGTCAACTGCACAAACGACCATTATACAGCCAAATGATTATAATTCTGTAACTGAAAAGTAAAAGGTGTTAACTCCATTTTGGTTATTTTCCAAAAAAAACAATAAGTAGCAGTATTATCTTTTTATTATTGTGACAAAATTTAGTAGGTGTTAGAAACTTGAAATTTTCAGCCAGTTTCTATTGAAAATGCGTCTTATCTACAAACTTATTATTTTATAGCTTTGTCAACTTCTGTACTCCTTCCCATACAAACAGGACTTAAAACTTCAACAGCTTTCTATGTTTTATCACTTTTACGTTCTATATTAGTGTTACTGCCCATAACAGACAGGTGGAGTGTCAAATTATTTACTCTCAATCTGTTCGTTGCTGGGCTAAAATAAATAGTTCTGTTTCTTATCACATGGTCAGCCAATTAAATGACTGAATCATTTAAGAACGGAAGAGGTAGAGGTGCAAAAGACACTAATCAGAGTTATCTCCTCTGAAAGTAATGGATTTCATTATACAGCCAGACCCTGTGGTGAATGAAGTGAAGGTGTCATTTGCAGACTGGAAAATACGTTCTTTTCAGAGGGCCCGGCATGCTGATAAGCGTACTTTTCTATTCAGTGAGGAAGGCAAATGTAAACCACCTCACTCCTCGTTTTACTTAGTAAAACCTCTACAGGTTCAAACCAGCTTTTCGGCTGATGACCTAAACAACAACAATTAGTGTTAACTCCAATATACAATAAACTGAAAAAATTTTAAGCGAAATACCTAGTGCTAACACTACTTTTATAAAGAAGCAGCATTTTATTCATAACATTTCATATTTAAAAATTTTAATTAATTTCAAACTTTACTCAGTACTGTTTAGTAACAGATGAATAAAACACCAAAAATAACAAAAATTCAAGTAAAATTTACTTAAATATCAGCAATACACATTCAATTACGATTTTACAATCTTGTTCATAAACTACAAAATTGAAGCATTAGAGCATTTGTTTCTGATTTTAAAGGCAATTTTAACTCAATTTTGCCAAAATTGGAGTTAGCATTCTATATCTCTTAGGTACAGAATTAGGTGTGTCGTTTTCATGAGTCGTGATGGTGAAATTCGGTTGCTTATTTTTCCGGCCGGTTTTTTATGTTCCCCAGTAAAAAAAATAAAATATCATCCAGCCTAATTTTATTTGTAAATTTTTTACTGAGGAAGATGCAACCGGCCAGAAAATTAAGCAACCGAATTTTCGCTAGATATCTCGATTGTTTACCGTACGATTTTCAAAAATTAAATATCATTTTGACCCACCGCGTTGGTCTAGAGGTAAAGTCGTTGTCAGTTGTTTAACAGCTGATTTTGGAGACGAAGGTTCCTGGTTCAAATCCTAGTAAAGGTAGTTACTTTTTATACGGATTTGAATACGGATGTGTAATGTTTTGTTACTAACTTATTTTGGACTGCCAGTGATTATGCGTAAAGTTTTGTTCTGGAATGTCTGAATACATTATGTTAGATATTTTAGCTGATCCTTTATCTGACTGTATTTAAAGTGTATGCCTAATACGACCAACTGGAAAACTAATAACATAATTCATTGGAGCATACAGTAAAGGATACTGAAAGTGTAAAACATTTATAACTATTTTTTATTATAAAAAACTCTCTTCAAAAGTAACGATCCTTCGTTATTTAGGTCTAGTGATCTTGAAACTGCATTTAAGTAATAAAATTCATTATTAAGAAAGGCTTCAATGCATTTACTCATATTAACAATCCAATTAAAACCACCTTTCTAACTACTTAAAGTCAGTAATATTAGTTTACCGTCGATTGCGGTTAAAAGTAAAAAATTATGTTGTACTTTCTCGGGTTACACTTTACAGTAAGCCTATTGAGGGCGAAAGTATTAATAAATAAACTTTATTGATAAATTTTATTTGTTTTTGTTGTTAAGGTCATCAGCCGAAAGGCTGGTTTGAACCTTTAAAGGCTTTACTAAGTAGAGTGAACACCAAATAAGTTTGCCAGTGCAACTGTGCGATGAGTTCGGATTCAGTCGGTAGATTTCGTGTCTTAGTACCGAACTGCCTACGTATTAAATCACATGTTCTAAACGATGAAAATTATAATCTATAGGTGATTCAAAAAGAGCGCCGGTTTTGATATATCAAATTAGGAGATTTATTTTATTGAAAAACTGAAAATAAATACATCAAGTTCATCTTACCTTCCGATTTCATGTATGAAAAATGATGTCATGCATGTGTCCTCCTCTACTGCGCTGGCACGCATCAACTGTGTCCATGAAATTGGATATTACTGCACGACAAGTTTCGACTTCCATTTGCCCGATAACCCGTCGAATTTCCTCCTTCAAGTCATTGATGTTTCGGGGTTTATTGGCATACACCAATGACTTCAGATGACCCCAAAGATGAAAGTCACAAGGCGTCAATTTTGTTTGCGAAGGTGTCATCATCCTGCCGTTTTCTCAATACCCAGTTAACAAACTGTCGTCTCTTCTGGTGGTCTGCCACTTTCAAATGTTGCGTCAACTGAATTTTATACGGGTGATATTGGAGATCGTACCGAAGAATTCTCCGTACAGAAGAACATCGTAAACCCAATTGTTGAGAACGGCGAAGTATTGATTTTGCTGGGCTAACAGCCACACTGTCACGAACCAACGCAACGTTCTGCTCAGTTCGGCCAGAACGACGACGTCCAGAACTTTTAAGGTCGACTGTTGAACCCGTCTCAAAAAACTTTTTCATGAGCCTGCGAACTGTTGATTCATTCGGTGCTTCATTACGTCCTAGAGTACCACGAAGTCGCCTGACAGTAGCCGCATAACTCTCTCCACTCTGGTAAAATGTTTTGACGATTAACACTCGTTGTGCAATAGTAAACTTCTCCATGGTTAGACACAGACTGCGAGAGTACTACACTGCGAACAAGAGAAACTACAACTGAATCGTCAATCGGAATGTTCTCCGAAATAGAAATGAGGTCTAACAATGTTGCCAACCGATAAACAAAAATTTACCAGCCGTTTAAAAACCGGCGCTCTTTTATATACAACGGCGCATATACAATGCTGTATATGCTGCATCCTGCCCAAAACGGGCAGGTGGAGTGTTATTTTAATTGCACTCTATCTGTTTGGTTCAGGGCTAAAATAAATAGTTCTGTTTCTTATCACATAGTCAGTCACTTATATGACTGAACTATTTAAGAACAGAAGAGGTAGAGGTGTAAAAGACACTAGTCAGAGTTATCTCCTCTGAGAGTAATCAATTTCACTATGCAGCCAGACCCTGTGGTGAATGAAGTGAAGGTGTCATTTGTAGGGTGGAAAGTGGGTGCTTTTCGGAGGGCCTGGCATGCTAATAAGCATACTCTTTCAACTCAGTGAGGAAGGCAATGGTAAACCACCTTACTCCTCGTTTTTACTTAGTAAAACCTCTAGAGCAGTCATGTCAAAGATACGGACCGCGGGCCGCATCCGGCCCCCGGGCTGTATCAATACGGCCCGCGATCGCAATGTGTCACAGAAAGAAGAATCATGTTTTTTTAGAGCTTTAAGACTTCACTCGATTCCTCTACGGAAGTTTTAAAATGCGCACACTACATTTATAAGTAATTTTAAGGGCAGCGCGTGCCTAGGACAAGCGAGAGAGATAGACAGTAACGCCATCTCTACCTGACATCAATGAGCTTGTCAAAAACAAGAGAAGTCAGGTATCTGGATCCTCGAGCTCAAAATAATTACCATCTTTTATAACTTTGATATGATTTTTAAGAACCGTATATTATATACTATACAATTAAATAAATAACATATTATAATAATTCAGTACATTTTTTGTTATTTGAATCTGGCCCGCCTACACATTCTAAATTTAATATTTGGCCCTCTGAAAAATTGAGTTTGACACCACTGCTCTAGAGGTTCAAACCAGCCTTTCGGCTGTTGACCTAAACAACATATACAATACATTACAGATTAATGTTTTCAGGTTGGCTGATATATAATGTTGCGAGAGCGATGTTACTCTGAACACAGCTAGTACAGCACTGACCCCCACCACTCGCTGAGGCAACCGAACGTACCATTACCAAAATAAACCTTCTGCGCACTTCAGAAAACCGGCCAGCTCATTTTCCGTCCGCTCTAAAACGAGGAGTGTAGTGGTTAACCATTCCCTTCCTCACTTAGTGGAAAAGTATGCTTATCAGCATGTCCGGCCCACTGAAAAGCAATTACTTTCCACCCTGCAAATGACACATTTATTTCATTCACCACAGGGTTTGACTGTATAATGAAATTCATTACTTTCAGAGGAAATAACTCTGACTAGTGTCTTTTACACCTCTACCTCTTCTGTTTTTAAATGCTACAGTCATATAATTGGATGACCATGTGATAAGAAACACAAATATTTTTTGTAGCCCTGGAACTGATAGATTGAGTGCAAATGATTTAACACTCCATCTACCTGTTATGGGCATAAATTTTATTTATAAAATTAATGGCTAATCATCCATATTTTTCAACGTAACATTGGGTAAGGTAATAAAGGCATTTTAGCACGGCCATTACAAGTGCCTTCCTCACTGAGTGGAAAGAATACTTATCTGCATTTGTCTTGCGATTTCTATACCAATCAACTTTGTTGTAGAATATCATCTGGGGTATTTGAATTAAAACAAATTGCCTGATTAAATGATAAAAAATCTGGTGTGAAACACTGACCCAACTTTCTCTTGTCAATGCAAATAATGAACCATATAACCTAACATTAGTAATACAACATTAGAAATAAACAAAAAACTAACCTCAAAAAACATAAACTAATTTAATCATTGAATGATGCAAAATAAAATTAGAACCAATTTTAGTTTGGCTTATTAATACGGATAATTACTCTTTGACGCTAAACTAAGCTCTGTAGAGAAAAATGCTTAAAATAAAAGTTGTAGATATTTTAATTTTCTATAAATTTGATTAATTACATATTTTTGTCGTAAATTGCATACTACGGCCGAAATCTTAAATAATTCATTTCTGTATAGATTTTCATGAAAAAAAAAACAAAAAATTACTAATTACTGCTAAACTAAGCGTTATGCAAAGAAATGTTTGAAATAAAAGTTGTAGGTTTTTATATTTTCTACAAGTTTAATTATACACACTTTGCTCTAAAATGCATATTAAGGCTGCGATCTTAAAAAAACAATTTGTTCTACGAGAGCACAGCCTTCTCAAGAATTTCAGCAGATATGGGGCCTATTCTATCATATACAGCAAAAAATTTAGTAAATGAGACGTTTAAAACAAACCCTAATAGATTTTTTGAGGATATCGCAAAACAGCAAAAAAATTCACGAATAAACTACTACTTCCGGTTGACCGAGTTTGATGATAATGTTCGTGCGGGTCCTCTAATCACACACACCCACACCATTCGCTAAAAACATGGTTTTTTGGTTTAGGGGGTATGAAAACGTTCATATTCCGTGAAAACTCGATTTCGAAAAAATCGCCGTGAAAATAATACATATACTTTCCTTCCTATTTAGTCTATTCTTGAAAGTTGTGTGAGTGTTTCACACCAGATTTTTACGTTCTTGCCTATATGAATATATAGGAAGGAAAGTATTGTTTTCATGTCGATTTTTCGAAATCGAGTTTTCACCGGATCTATACGTTTTCAGACCCCCTGAACCCAAAAAACATTTTTTTAGCGATTGGTCTGTGTGTGTATCTGTGTGTGTGTCTGTGTGTGAACAGAATATCTCAAGAACGGAACATCGTACGAACGTGAAACTTGAAACTTAAGTTACATATCACTACCGGACCCGACACGAACATTTTCATCAAAATCGGTCAACCGGAAGTAGTAGTTTATTCGTATAATTTTTCACTTTTTTGCGATTTTCTCAAAAACTAGTCCTACGATTTTTTTTAAAATCAACTGGTTTACTACATGTTTTATGCTCTACAATATAGGGTAGGCGTCATGTTTGCTGAAATTCTGCTTGAGGCTGTTTTTACGTAAAAACATTTTCTTTTTAAGATTGCGGCTTTAATATGCATTTAAGCGCAAAACGTTATATAATAAAAGTTGTAGAGAATGTAAAATTCTACAACTTTTATTTCAAACATTTTTTTGTATAACGCTTAGTTTAGCGGTAATTTGCGATTTTCTGTTTTTTTTCTCACGAAAACGTGAGAAAAATCGATTTTTTTAACATTTCGGTCTTAGTATGCATTTTACGACAAAAGTGTATAAAATTAAATTTATAGAAAATTAAAAGATCTACAACTTTTGTTTAGAGCATTTTTCTCTACAGAGCCTAGTTTAGCGTGAAAGCGTGATTTTCCGTATTTTTAAGCCAAACTGAGGTAGATTGTCATTTTACGTCATTCACTCATGATTAAAATAAGGTTATGTTTTTGAGGTTAGTTTTTGTTTATTTCTAATATTTTATTAATAAAGTTAGGTTTATTATTAATTATTTGCATTGGCAAGAGAAAGTTGTGTGAGTGTTTCACACCAGATTTTTTTTTATATGTTTTATAATAGTATAATAATAATAATATGATTGATTGTTCACAATATGGTTATGTTTTGCATTCTACGTAACAATAGGCCTACAGTTTTGATGCACTTTATACAGTATCTGTTGTTTAGGTCAACACCCGAAAGGCTGGGTTGAATCTTTAAAGGTTTTACTAATTAAAAACGAGGAGTGAGGTGGTTTACTATTCCCTTGTTCACCGAGTTGAAATTATACGCTGATCAGCATGCCAGGCCCTACGAAAAGCACTCACATTCCACCCTGCAAATAACACCTTCACTTCATTCACCACAAGGACTGGCTGTATAGTGAAATTCAATACTGTCAGAGGAGATAACTCTGACTAGTGTATTTATACCTCTACCTCTTCTGTTCTTAAATAGTTCAGTCATAATTGGCTGACTATATGATAAGAAACAGAACTATTTTTGTAGCCCTGCAACCCACAGATCGAGTGCAATTAATTTAACTCTCCACCTGCCTGTTATGGGCAATTTCATATCTCTACAGTCGTTTTAGCTTTAGAACGTATAAAGATTCCTGTACTTTTTTCACGGCTGATGAGCGATGAATGTACACATTGCCCCCTACCCCCTACCCACTTCATAGCTAGCCAATCACTTGCCAATACTTGCTCTCGTAGCTCTGTCATATATTTTGTCAGCCATTTTTTTTTTTGGTCTTTCAAGAACAATTAAAACCATTTTTACAATTTGACAACGCTGGTAAACGTTCTGATAGGTCTAAACACGTCCAACACAGAGCTCATCAATCGTGAAAAGCATTATACAGGGTGATTCACGAAAATATGCAGAAACTTTGAGAGCCCATTTTACATGTAAAAATAAAGAAAAAAGTTTATATAAACATGGGTCCGGAAACGCTTCGTTACCGAGTTACGGCTAGCGAAAGATTTCGCCCTGATTTCAGCTCACCAGGTGAAATGAGGTCTTCCTGGAATTCTGGTAAGGTAGATTAAGGGGCAAATTCAATCGTTTCTTATGGTTCTTGACCTGATAAATTGAATAAAACAGGTCCCAGAACTGTAAGTTAAATAGTTTTTGAGAAAACCAGTCTCAAATGCAAAAAATGTAGTGAAAAAAACACATTTTTTCATCTTTGTTTTTCCGGTTAATTTTACTTTGTACTGTTATGAATAAAAATTCATTTAATCAAACATCTATTCGCTTTCTGTGTACTTTATTTACACCGGTTTGTTCATAATAAAATTTTCAACATGTTTTATTCAAAAATTTTAACTGTTTCTTGGTGAAATAACAAAGTTATTCTTGCCCAAAGATGAAAAAATGTGTTTCACTCCATTTTTTGCATTTGACACTGGTTTTCTTAAAAAATATTTAACTTACAGTTCTGGGACCTGTTTTATTCAATTTATCAGATCAAAAACCATAAGAAATGATTAAATTCGCCCCTTAATCTACCTTACCAGAATTTCAGGAAGACCTCATTTTACCTGGTGAGCTGAAATCCGGGTAAAACTTTCGCTACTTGTAACTCCGAAACGAAGCATTTCCGGACCCGTGTTTATATAATCTTTTTCATTATTTTTACATGTTAAATGAGCTCCTAAAGTTTCTGCATATCTTCGTGAATCACCCTGTAGATATCTTAATAAAGATCACTTTTTGGCTTGAAGGGGTGATGAATAGTGCAGATCAATAAATTAAAGTATAGTAAATTTCGCACGATCGCAATACTTTTTCTATCTAAAATACGGACAGCGCTCGAGAAAATAACGGAAGTAAATGCTTTAATTTGATTAGGTATTCTAGCATATGATTTAAAACATTTTCTTGGTTATGACCAGAAGCAGAAACCCTTACTCAAATGTTCAATGGCATTCACTAATAAACAGTTTAACTTTTATAGTCCATTCGTCACGGTCTAATTTTTATTAGTACACAATCTAACCTCTTTGTCTTTCAAAAATAAACCTCTTTGTTTTAATATACCTGTTAAAGTTTGTACTTTAATACAGTAGTGCATTTTAGAAAGAAAAATTAACCAGAATTTAACACAGGAGGTAACCTTGCATGGCCGTGACGCTATTCTACTTTTTCTTCCTGTACAAAAAAATATTATAATGGTGGTCGGCAAACATCATTGTTTTCCTCACAGATCATATTTTTACACAATATTTCCTGCCCATAACAGGCAGGTGGAGTGTTAAATTATTTTTTCCCAAAAATTTATTTCTAGCAGATTAACAAAAAAACTTGACAAAAAAATAGAGGCTTGGGGAAAGAATAAATTTTATTTTAAGCTTGTATTTCAGTAAGTAAAAAATGATAAAAATTATCCTATCAATTTTCAATAAATTTCAAACAGATTTTTACCATGATTTCTTTTGTATGTATGCATTTATTTATTGTAAACTTTAACCTATGATCCCTTAAAAATAATTCATTAACGGTCTTGTATAATATTTTGTAACCTGCATAGTACATAGTGTTCTAATGAGCTGAGGGGATTTTTGCAGAGAATAGTATAATTTTTCTTTAATAAAGTAGGAACATTTATTGGTTTTTAGTAAATTTTATTTGGTTGAAAGGTAATTTTATAATATTGTAAACGTCTTAAATTATTTAGAATTATTAATTTAATAATTAGACTAGTTTCAGTAAGCTGTATAATGAAGGAATTATTAAGGAAGGAAAAAGAAAAAGTATTTTTTAGTAATTATCAATAATTTGCACATAATGTAGAACTCATTCCCGCGCACAGGCTCGTCCTATGCGGGAATTAGTATATATGTTAATGTATTGTATTGTATTGTATATTATAAATAAATAAATAAATAAATAAATTTGGACTCGATCTGTTAGTTCCATGGCTACAAAAATAGTTCTGTTTCTTATTCTATGTTTAGCTAATTAAATGACTGAAGCATTTAAGAACAGAAGAGGTAAAGGTGTAAAAGACACTAGTCACAGTTATCTCCTTTGAGAGTAATGAATTTCAATACATAACCAGATCATGTGATGAATGAAGTGTAGGTGTCATTTGCAGGGTGGAAAAGTACTATGCTAAAAAGCATCTTTTCCACTCAGTAAGGAGGAAAATGGTAAACCACCTCATTCCTCGTTTTACTTGGTGAAGCCTCTAGAGGTTCAAACCAGCCTTTCGGCTGATCACCTAAACAACAACATACTATATTTTCAATTGTTTGTTTGTTTAAGGAATGTTCGGTTTAAAAGTGTAATAATTTTTCGAGTTTTAGCCGGGAATCAAACCTGGTATCTCCGCTTTACAGCGTAGCATTTGGTCACGGAATCGGCCTTCTCTAATTTTGACTTTTTCTAGCCCTAGAGAGGCCTATGAATATATAGGGAAAGAAAGTATTGATTTCTTGTCGATATTTTGAAATCGAGTTTTCACCGGAATTACACGTTTTAAGGCCCCCAGAATTCGAAAAAACATGTTTTTAGCGGTTGGTCTGTGTGTATGTGTGAACAAAATATCTCAAGAACGGAATATCGTATAAAGTTGAAATTTTAAACTTAAGTTAAGTAGGCTATCTATAGGGAATTCAAAACGAACATTTTCAGCAATCGGCCAACCGGTGGTAGTAATTTATTTGTTCTATTTTTCACTTTCTGCGATTTTCTAAAAAAAAGGCTCTACGATTTATTACTTTCTATTGCCTATATGAATATATAGGAAGGAAAGTATTGTTTTCATGTCGATTTTTCGAAATCGAGTTTTCACCGGATCTATACGTTTTCAGACCCCCTGAACCCAAAAAACATGTTTTTAGCGATTGGTCTGTGTGTGTGTGTGGGTGTGTGCGTGCGCGTGCGCGCGCGCGCGTGTGTGTGTGAATAGAATATCTCATAAACGGAACATTGTACGAATTTGAAACTTGAAACTTAAGTTACATACCACTACCGGACCCGACACGAACATTTTCATTAAAATCGGTCAACCGGAATATTCATATAATTTATTCGTATAATTTTTCACTTTTTTGTGATTTTCTCAAAAACTGGTCCTTCGATTTTTTTCAAAATCGCCTGATTTACTCAATTTTTTATTCTCTAAAAGATAAGGTAGGCGCCATGTTTGCTGAAATTCTTGGTCAGGCTGTTTTCATGTAAAAAAATTGTTTTTTTAAGATTACAGCTTTAATATGCATTTAAGAGCAAAAATGTATATAATAAAAGTTGTAGAGAATTAAAAATCCTACAACTTTTATTTCAAACATGTTTTTGTATAACGCTTAGTTTAGCGGTAATTAGCGATTTTCTGTTTTTTCTCACGAAAACGTGTGAAAAATCGATTTTTTTAAGATTTCGGCCTTATTTATGCACTTTACGACAAAAGTGTATATAATAAAATTTATAGGAAATTAAAATATCTACAACTTTTATAAAAAGAATTTTTCTCTACAGTGCTTAGTTTAGCGTGAAAATGTGATTTTCCGTTTTTTTAAGCCAAACTGAGTACGATTTTCATTTTGCGTCATTCACTCATGATTAAAATAAGGTTATGATTTAGAGATTAGTGTTTTGTTTATTTCTAATATTTTATTAATAATGTTAGGTTTATTAATAATTATTTGCATTGGCAAGAGAAAGTCGTGTGAGTGTTTCACACCAGATTTTTTTATTTATTTTTTTTTTTTTTAATCACCTTATTTAGCTACTAAATGTTTTGTGCTCTTAAAGATAGGTTAAGTGTCTTCTGAAATTTGTGGGGCTGCATTCTCGTGGTAAATATACTCAATTTTTGTTAAATAAATTGAATCAACAAGAGTATTAGTACGGTTTACCGACCGTTTTAAGTTAGTTCTTTTTTAACCAATCTTTTATCTTTTTGTTTGTTTTTTCTTTTAAATTATAGACACATTTTTACTTTCTCTTGCCTATATGAATATATAGGAAGGAAAGTATTGTTTTCATGTCGATTTTTCGAAATCGAGTTTTCACCGGATCTATACGTTTTCGGACCCCCTGAACCCAAAAAACATGTTTTTAGCGATTGGTCTGCGCGCGCGCGCGCGCGCGTGTGTGTGTGTGTGTGTGTGTGTGTGTGTGTGTGTGAACAGAATATCTCAAGAACGGAAAATCGTACGAACTTGAAACTTGAAACTTAAGTTACATACATACCACTACCGGACCCGACACGAACATTTTTATCAAAATAGGTCAACCGGAAGTAGTAGTTTATTCGTATAATTTTTCAATTTTTTGTGATTTTCTCAAAAACTGGTCCTACGATTTTTTTTAAAATCGCCTCGTTTACTCAATTTTTATTCTCTACAAGATACGGTAGGCGTCATGTTTGCTGAAATTCTGGGTGAGGCTATTTTCACGTAAAAACATAGTTTTTTTAAGATTACGGCTTTAATATGCAATTTAGAGCAAAAATTTATATAATAAAAGTTGTAGAGAATTTAAAATTCTACAACTTTTATTTCAAACATATTTTGTATAACGCATAGTTTAGCGGTAATTTGCGATTTTCTGTTTTTTTCTCACGAAAACGTGAGAAAAATTGATTTTTTTTAACATTTCGGCTTTAGTATGCATTTTATGACAAAAGTGTATATAATGGAATTGATAGAAAATTAAAAGATCTACAACTTTTATTTAAAGCATTTCTTTGTACAGATCTTAGTTTAGCGTGAAAGAGTGATTTTCCGTATTTTTAAGGGAAACTGAGATCGATTTTCATTTTTCGTCTTTCATATTTGATTAAAATTAGGTTATGTTTATTAAGGTTAATTTTTTGTTTATTTCTAATGTTAGGTTTATTGTTAATTGTTTGCACTGGCAAGAGAAAG
This sequence comes from Catonia carolina, assembly GCA_035578175.1. NCBI lineage: Eukaryota > Metazoa > Arthropoda > Insecta > Hemiptera > Achilidae > Catonia > Catonia carolina. The sequence continues at coordinate 12,736,534 of JAQMRL010000004.1, forward strand.
TAGTGTGAGTGTTTCACACCAGATTTTTTAATATTTTATAACTTTGGTCAGTGTTGCGGTTTCTTAAAAAGAACAAAGATCTATAAGCTAATATGCGGGGTCAGAATAAAGATCCCGCATTCGCATTTTTACCATTTATTATAATATTAATGTGGTAATATACAACATAACGGATGTTCTAAAACTCTGAATGCGGCCTAATAATTGTCAGGACTAAAATTAATTACACACGCATCCACACTCAGACACAGAGACGGAAATCCGTAAAAATAGCTATAAGTAAACTTTATCGTATTATTATTATTATTATTATATAATACTAAGGGTTTGCAGGGCTAAAGTAAATAGTTCTGTTTCTTATCACATGGTCAGCCAATTAAATGACTGAATCATTTAAGAACAGAAGAGGTAGAGGTGTAAAAAACACTGATCAGAATTATCTCCTCTAAAAGTAATGAATTTCATTACACAGCCAGACCCTGTGGTGAATGAAGTGAAGGTGTCATTTGCAGAGTGGAAAATATGTGCTTTTCGGTGGGCCCGGCATGCTGTTAAGCATACTTTTCCATTCAGTGAGGAAGACACTGTAAACCACCTTACTCCTCGTTTTACTTAGTAAAACCTCTACAGGTTCAAACCCGCCTTTCGCCTGATGACCTAAACAACGCACAACACGATAAGGGTAAAAACACCTTAAGTACCCTAGGATAAAAAATTCTTAACTTGGTAGAACTCGCGCGACTTGTTGCCTAACTTGAGGACACGCGTGCGGAGGAAAAGACCGCACTACTTATCAAGGCTTTAAATGATTGTCTTACTGTTATTTTTTTTATTTGTCTTTTTACTTTCTCTTGCCTATATGAATATATAGGAAGGAAAGTATTGTTTTCATGTCGATTTTTGGAAATCGAGTTTTCACCGGATCTATACGTTTTCAGACCCCCTGAACCCAAAAAACATGTTTTTAGCGATTGGTCTGTGTGTGTGTGTGTGTGTGTGTGTGTGTGTGTGTGTGTGTGTCTGTATGTGTGTATACAAAATATCTCAAGAACGGAACATCGTACGAACTTGAAACTTGAAACTTGTTACATACTACTACCGGACCCGACACGAACATTTTCATCAAAATCGGTCAACCGGAAGTAGTAGTTTATTCGTATAATTTTTCACTTTTTTGCAATTTTCTCAAAAACTGGTCCTACGATTTTTTTTTAAATTGTCTCATTTACTCAATTTTTTATTCTCTAAAAGATAGGGTAGGCGCCATGTTTTCTGAAATTCTTGGTGAGGGTGTTGTTACATAAAAAAAGTGTTTTTTTAAGATTACGGCTTTAATATTAATTTTAGAGCAAATATGTATATAATGAAAGTTGTAGGGAATTAAAAAACCTACAACTTTTATTTCAAACATATTTTTGTATAACGCTTAGTTTAGCGGTAATTAGCGATTTTCTATTTTTTCTCACGAAAACGTGTGAAAAATCGATTTTTTTAAGATTTCGGCCTTAGTATGCACTTTACGACAAAAATTTATATAATAAAATTTATAGGAAATTAAGAGATCTACAACTTTTATTTAGAGAATTTTTCTCTACAGAGCCTAGTTTAGCGTGAAAGTGTGATTTTCCGTTTTTTTTAAGCCAAATTGAGTTAGATTTTCATTTTGCGTCATTCACTCATGATTAAAATAAGGTGAGGTTTTTTAGGTTAGTTTTTGTTTATTTCTAATATTTTATGAATAATGTTAGGTTTATTATTAATTATTAGCATTGGCAAGAGAAAGTTGTGTCAGTGTTTCACACCAGATTTTTTTCTTTTAATTTAATTCATTTTTTCTTTCTTTTTCCCTATATGGATATACTATAAAGAAGGAAAGTACCTATTGTTTTCATGTTGATTTTTCGAAATGAGTTTTTACCGGATAACATACGTACGTTTTCAGGCCCCCTTAACCCAAAATTTAAAAAAACGTTTTTAGCTATTGGTATCTGTGTATGTGAACAAAATATCTCAAGAACGGAAGATAATACGAATCTTTTTTTAATACGAAAAATTTTCATCAAAATCGGTCAACCAGAAGTAGTAGTTTATTTGTGCGGTTTTTCACTTTTTGCGATTTTCAGCTCCTACGACTTTTTTTTTTAAATTAACTCATTTACTACTTTTTTATGCTCTACAAGATACGATAAGCACCAAGTCTGTTAAAATTCTTAGGGGGCCTGTGCTCTCGTGGTAAAATTTTTTTTTGAAAGATGACGGCCTTAAAATTTATTCTAGAGCGATAAAGTATAATCAGAGTTGTAGAACAATAAAAAAACCTTCAACTTTTATTTCGAACATTTTTTTGTACAAATTAGTGAATTTTGTATATTTTTTCATCAATAATAAAGTAAAGAATAAGAATAAAGAATAAGGTAAAGAATGTGATTTTTTTAATATTGTGATTTTTTTTTAAATCTACAGCTATTATTTCAAGTTGCCTATTTTCTTCTACAGAGGTTAGTTTAGCGTTTAGTGGTTTTCTGAACTTTTAAGTCATTTTGCGTCATGATTAAAATTAGGTTGTTTTTAATTTTACATAAATTAAACATTTTACATAATTTTACATGATTAAAATTAGGTTGTTTTTAATTTTACATTAATTAAACATTTTACATAATTTTAAATGGGGCTTGGAGGTTAATACAGATAAGACACTATACATGCAGTTAGGAGGCACAGGACAGGGTATTGAAACGGAAAATGGCTTGATCATAAACGTTAAAAAATACAAATACCTCGGCGTTGAATTAGTGAGGATGGAAAGGATATCATGGAAAAGATAAGGAAGGGGAAAAATATGATTAGATCACTACACCCAATCCTATGGAATAAAAACATAACTAAAAAAACAAAAAAAAATATATACCAGGCAATGATTGAGCCTGTCGTGACGTATGGGTCGGAAGTGTGGAGTGTGGATAAAATTACATCTCAAAAACTTCTCTCAACTGAAATGATGTACTGGAGGAGAAGCTTAGGTTTAACGTTCCTGGACCGAATCCGAAATGAAACCATAAGGGAGAGGATGGGCGCAAAAAACACGATAATGGATGTCATCGATGAGAAACAATTAAAATGGTATGGACATCTGCGCAGAATGAATGAGGAGAGAATACCGTTGAAGGTCTGGAACTGGATTCCTGCAAACAGAACTTAAGCGTGGAAGACCGCGAAAGGAATGGATCTCCAACGTCCGCATTCAAATGGAAAGTAAAGGACTTTTTGAAGGAGACTGGATCGATAAGGAAAGATGGCGATTGGGATGCGAGAAGCGACACAACTGACGTTGCAAAAAACTCGCTATATAAATATATATACATAATTTTACATGATTAAATTTAGGTTGTTTTTAATTTTACATAGTTTACCGATATTAAACATAGGTTATATTGTTCATTATTTACGTTGGTAAAAAAAATCGTTTGAGTATCTGACACGAGATTTTTTATCAATAATTTTATTCCAAAAATTTACAATTTTGTAACTCAAATAACTTGGATATAGAAAGTCAAAAAGAAAGTTAAAATTGTGTGGGTACTTTTTTTGTTACGTTCGACTGCAATAACTGCTAATGCAGACGGTGAGAAGGACAATCGATGAAAAATGACAGACCTTACCGGGAATCGAACCCGGGACCTTGTGTGGGTACCTTATGATAACCTATGTAATGTAGTTTTCGATTCTATCCGTACAAACACAGGTTTGGAACGAAAGAAGAACATCTTGTGTTTTATTCTATGGAACAAAGGAACTGACAGCGTATGCATTCGTTCAAAAACCTTGAATAACTCATTCTCCGTAATAAAATGTGTCTTTATATTATTACTGCGTAAATAATTTCAAAAAGAGAATAAAATTCTTGGGGGAGAGATAAAGAAGAGAGAGAGACAGACAGATGGATTATAAAAATAAAAATTATGTTAAACACCTGTTGCAGATTTTGCGCAAACGTCCGTCTGTGTGCATTCATCTTTTGTATTATTATTATTATTATTATTATTATTGTATTTTTCTTACAAATGATTATAAAAAGTTTCTCTTTGTCGTTTCTTATAAATTTTTTCTTACTGTAAAATTACTTTCAATTTTACTTTCTTGTAATACTGTATTTTATAGGCCTAGTATAAAGTAAAATAGAAAAAATCTGGTGTGAAACACTCACACAACTTTCTCTTGCCAATGCAAATAATGAACAATATAGCCTAACATTAGTAATAAACAAAAAAAATAACCTCAATGAAGATAACCTAATTTTAATCATGAGTGAAAGACGCAAAATGAAAATCAACCTGTTTGGCTTAAAAATACGGAAAATCACTCTTTCACGCTAAACTAGGCTCTGTAGAAAAAAATGCTCTTAACAAAAGTTGTAGATTTTTTAATATCCTATAAATTTAATTATTACACTTTTGTCGTAAAATGCATACTAAGGCTGAAATCTTAAAAATTCAATTTTTTACACGTTTTCGTGAGAAAAAATATAAAATCGCTAATTACCGCTTAACTAAGTGTTATACAAAAAAAATGTTCAAATAAATGTTGTAGGATTTTAAATTCTCTACACCTTTTGTTATATACCCTTTTTGCGCTGAAATGCATATTAAAGCCGCAATCTTAAAACGAACAAATTTTGTTATGTGAAAACAACCTTTCCAAGAATTTCAGCAGACATGGTGCCTACCCTATCTTGTAGAGCATAAAAAATTTAGTAGACGAGGCGATTTTTAAGAAAATCGTAGAAGCCGTTTTTGAGAAAATCGTAAAAAAGTGAAAAATGGCACGAATAAACTACTACTACCGGTTGACTGATTTTGATGAAAATGTTCGTGTCGGGTTCGGTAGTTGTATGTAACTTAACTTTCAAGTTTCAAGTTCGTACGATGTTCCGTTCTTGAGATATTCTGTATACACACTCACACAAACACACACACACACACACACACGTACGCGCACGCGCGCGCGCGCGCGCACACACACACACACACACACACACACACACACACACACACACACACACACACACAGACCAATCGCTAAAAACATGTTTTTTGGGTTCAGGGGGTCTGAAAACGTGTAGATCCGGTGAAAACTCGATTTTGAAAAATTAACATGAAAACAATACTTTCCTTCAAAAATAAATCTTTATAATGCATCCTGCAGTTTGAAATTATTTCTATTTCATATATTGAATTAATATAATAATTTCACTAACCTTCTTTTTAAACTGCGTCACCTTTATTGTAATTTCTACTTACACGTGTTTCGGTGGATCCACCATCATCAGAGTAAATGAAAAATTGAAACTAAAAAATTTTTTCACATTTATTTAAAATTTACAGAAGATGGTACATCTTCAGTCACTTGTATAAAACTATTATACAAGTCACTTGTCACTTCAGTCACTTGTATAAAACTATTATACAAGTGACTGAAGATGTACCATCTTCTGTAAATTTTAAATAAATGTGAAAAAAATTTTTAGTTTCAATTTTTCATTTACTCTGATGATGGTGGATCCACCGAAACACGTGTAAGTAGAAATTACAATAAAGGTGACGCAGTTTAAAAAGAAGGTTAGTGAAATTATTATATTAATTCATTATATGAAATAGAAATAATTTCCTTCCTATTTATATTCATATAGGCAAGAGAAAGTAAAAAACTTTGGGACTGCGGAAAAGCTGTGTTTAAATATCTGAAACTTGAAATATTTCCTTTGTAAAAATCTGGTAAGAAACACTCACACGATTTTCTCTTGCTGAGTTAAATAATCGAACATAGCCATATATTTAAAAATTAAAATCGCGTTATATGTATTTTAATGGGAATTCTATTAACTTTTAAATACAGAGTTCTACCGAATAGGTTTTATAATTTTTTTATGGTTTTAAAGAATATTCTTTCCTGATTAGCCCAAAAGTTCTAAACTTAAAATTCATTTTAATATAACGTTCATTTTACAAAATGATAAAGAGTGAATTTCGTTTATAACGTAGCGGTAATACAGCGTAATGTAATGCGGTTCTCTGACTTTACCCCCTCCATAGCCATATCCATAAATATACAGGATATGAGTCATCTCACAACACACTCAGGCGGTATTAGATATTGTCTTATTTTAACATTCTCCTATAACCCCACATTTTAAAAGCTTCTATCCTCTTCCTTTCTACAGCCCCTATTACCCACGTTTCACTCCCGTATAATGCTACTTTCCAAACATTGTTTTAGGAAACATATGTTTCTTAATGTTTGTGATGTACTGTTTGTTATTGTTTGTGTTACAATATTTGACACCATGTGAATTAGGTGTCGCACTTGAACTTAAATTTAGTTAATTTAGGTATTTATTCTTTTGTGTATGTCCTGACACGCCTTAGTCCACGATAGGTGTGCTGCAAATTAAGGATTTCGATGTCTTCTGCGGCTTTCTTCCACTAAGTAGGTCCGTCCCGCTTCCCTTTTTACTTTCTCTTACCTATATGAATTTTGTTTATTGTTTTCATGTCGATTTTTCAACATCGAGTTTTCACCGGAACTACACGTTTTCAGACCCCCTGAACCCAAAAAACATGTTTTTAGCCATTGGTCTGTGTGTGTGTGTGTGTGTGCGCGCGCGCGCGCACGTGTGTGTGAACAGAATATCTCAAAAACGAAACATGGTACGAACTTGAAACTTAAGTTCCATACCACTACCGGACCCGACCCAAACATTTTCATCAAAATCGGTCAACCGGAAGTAGTAGTTTATTCGTGTAATTTTTCACTTTTTTGTGATTTTCTCAAAAGCTGGTTCTATAGTTTTTTTAAAAATCGCCTGGTTTACTAAATTTTTCATGCTCTACAAGATAGGGTAGGCGCCATGTTTGCTAAAATTCTTGGTGAGGCTGTTTTCACGTAAAAAATTGTTTTTTTAAGATTACGGCTTTAATATTAATTTAAACGCAAAAAATTATATAATAAAAAATGTAGAGAATTTAAAATCCTACAACTTTTTTTTCAACCATTTTTTTCATAACGCTTAGTTTAGCGGTTATTAGTGATTTTCTGTTTTTTTCTCACGAAAAGTGTGAAAAATCGATTTTTTTAAGATTTCAGCCTTAGTATACATTTTACGACAAAAGTGTATATATTTAAGTTTATAGAAAATTAAAAGATCAACAACTTTTATTTAAAGCATTTTTCTCTACAGAGCCTAGTTTAGCGTGAAAGAGTGATTTTCCGTATTTTTAAGCCAAACTGAGGTTGATTTTTTTTGCGTCTTTCACTCGTGATTAAAATTATGTTATGTTTATTGAGGTTAGTTTTTGTTTATTACTAATGTTAGGTTTATTGTTAATTATTTGCATTGGCTAGAGAAAGTTGAGTGAGTATTTCACACCTGTTTTTTTTTTTGTATTTTGTTATTGCTCCTCGGAGGCTACGGATGGTTATAAGAGGTGGTGTGGAGGCCATAAAAAAATAACCGCCGTACATTACTTTTACATTGGTAGAGAAATCTCGTGTGAGGTCTCACACGAGATTTTTAATGTTTTTTTGTTATATTTTTTTAATTACTTTCTTAGTATCTATAGATGAGAAACGTTAAAATCGGTCGAGTTGAAATTAGATAAATATTTTTTCGTTCCGAATGCTTTCGCAATGTATACCGCAGAGTTGCGTGAACGTGATAAAACATGAATTCGTACGTAAGAAATCGTAAACGGATAAGTATGTCTGTGCACGGCACGACATAACTTACCCGTACTAAAAATTGCGAAATTGATTTTTACGTTGGTAGATACGGTCATAAAGATAGCAATCAAAGATTTAAAAATGAATTTTTATTGTTAACCATTGTCCTGTTGTAGACAGACGACGTATGACCGCAGCCCTTTGTGCATCGCTTATTCTTGTTTCTATTTCAATTTCAACCGCCTTCTCTTATCCTTTTATATGAATCTTTATTCACTTGTCCACCTGTCTTTTATTCTTCTTTTGTCTGCCATTTTAAACAAATTTTCGTGTTGCTAAATCCTCCTTCTCCACTGTTCCTCATTTCCTTTTTACTTTCTCTTGGCCTACAAGAAATACAGGGAAGGAAATTGATTTTTCATGTAGATTTTTCGAAATAGAGTTTTCACCGGATGTATAGGTCATTTGTTCTAGCTAGAAGCTAGACTTCCAACGCTCTGTGCCGCTGAGCTGTTCTGTTTAGTGGTGGGGGAAGCACCTCGTAGTTGTAGCAGTAGTATACAGTTAGAAAGAGAGGGAATGATTAAGTGAGAAGGAGACAACACTTGCTTCGTTTAAACTATCCCTACTCTACCTACTCGCCCTCCCCTTACAAGCTTCTTCCTAAAACAAATGTACTATACACGTTTTCAGACCCTCTGAACCCAAAAAATACGTTTTGACGTTTGGTGTGTGTGTGTGTGTGTGTGTGTGAAACAAAATATCTCAAGAACGGATATCATACAAAGATGAAACGTGTTAACTTAAGTTAGATACCACTATCGGACCCGACACGAAAATTTTCATCAAAATCGGTCAACCGGAAATAGTAGTTTATTCGTGCAATTTTTCATTTTTTGCTATTTTTTCAATAATGGCTTCTATGATTTTTTTTTAAATTTATCTCATTACGACATGTTTTATGCTCTACATAATAGGGTAAGTGCTATATCTGTTGAAATTCTTGGGGAGGTTGTGCTCTCGTAGAGAAAATATCTTTGTAAGATTTCGGCCTTGTTATGCATTTTAGAGAAAAAGTGTATAATTAAAGTTGTAGAACATTTAAAAACTTACAACTTTTATTTTCAACATTATTTTGTACAATGTCGTAGTTTACCTGTAATTAGTGATATTATGTTTATTTTTTTCATGAAAATCTGTAAAAAAGGGATTTTTTTAAGATTGCGACCTTAGTATGCATTTTATGAGAAAGTATATATAAACGTTATTGGAAATTGAAAAACCTACAACTTTTATTATTAATATTTTTCTCGACAGAGCCTAGTTTAGACGCAATAAATGATTTTCCTTATTTTTAAATTCTACTTAGGTTGATTTTCATTTAGCGTCGTTCATTAATGATTAAAATTAGGTTGTTTTTCATTTTACATCGTTTAATCATGATTAAATATAGGTTATATTTGTCATTATCTACATTGGCAAGAGAAAGTCGTGTGTGTCGCACCAGATTTTTTTTTTTTTTTTTTTAATTTATTTATTACAGTAGAGCGTCTGTTATCCGAACTAATTGGGACCAGAGCGGTCTTAATAATCAAATAGTTCGGATAATCAAACACGCTAAATTCTGTAATTTTATACACTGTACCATAACAATGTAATAATTAACCTAAACGGTAACAATAATATAACTAAATGTTTATTAGGTTAATAAGGGACTAACACGAACATAATTTTTAGTGAAAAAACTCTTATTTATTGCATTTATTGGAAATATAGAGTAGTTAGGACTAACGACTATAAAAACAAACGGATAATAATACAGAATTTCAAAACTGAATAAATTAATGAAATAAATATCACCGAATGGTGACATTAAGTGGGGAGACCTTTAGGTTATGATGGCCCTGAAAAGAGCCGTTTAAGCGGTGGTCGTCTTGGAGAAGTATCGGTCGTAGTCGTCGTGGTGATCGGAGGCTGGACGAAACGGCGTGTCGTCGTCCAGCGGAGACGTCATCTTCTTCCCTCGCAGTAGTGCGTCGACGGCTGCTTCGTCGGATCCGGTGGGCGTAAGGCTCGGTCGAGGAATCGTCGTGGGCATCGCTCGCGGGCAGTAATTTTTTTTAATCTTGAATTTTCTTTTGAACTACTAAGACTAAACGTTATGATGGGAGTCAACCACCTTACCTCATGCAGATCACTATTTAAAGAGCTGCAATTGCTCACAGTTCCTTCTTTGTACATTTTTGAAGTGATAATGTACGTAAAGAAAAATACCTTTTTACAGAATTTAGATGTTCACAACCACTACACAAGAAACAGAATCGATTATTATGTTGCTAATCACAACACTAAATTGTTTGAACAAAAACCAACTTACGCAGGTAGAAAATACATCAATAAATTGCCACAAGGTTTAAAAAGTTGTGACAATTTAAGTCATTTTAAAAAAAAGCTAAAACAGTATTTGATTGATGAAACATTTTATAGTGTGCACGAATTCCTTTCTAAATAGTTTTTGGTTGAAAAGTATTTAACTTGTAATTAAACAAATATTGTGTACTATTTGATACAACGGGGTTCATGACAAGCCTATTGAGTTAAGTAGTAGCAGGAAAAAATTATTGGTAAGTGATGAATTTATCATTGTGTTTGATTTTTTTAAATTTTAATTTTGTGTGATATTTGATTGAATGGGGTTCATGACAAGCCTACTGAAGTAAGCAATAGCAAAAACAATTTTCTGGTGGTAAGTGATGAATTTATCATTAGTGATAAACTTTCAGTTTATCAATTTTATTTGACATGTCCTATACTCCCTTTGGAGTCTCCTGGATGCAATAAAAAAAAAACATTTTGTAGCAGCAAAATATCTCATTATTTTTACTAACAATGCTTCAGCAGTACTAAATTTAAGCTGTTGTTCACAGCATAGCATTACAGTTTCTGGAGCAGAAAAGGCCTCTGTATGAGTAAATATGTATTTTTTCCATTGATGGTGGTTCGGATAATTGACTATTTGGATTACTGACGTTCGGAAAATCGACGCACCTGTGTATTAAATTTTGGAAAAAATCCATATGATTTGCCGATTACTGATATAAATATCCGTGCTATTATGATAGTGCTTGGTATTTATTATTGTATTACTGTCACGTCAGATGCGGTTACTTGTATTAAAAACCATAAATAATAAATTTATGACTTATGATTTGTCATTAAATTTTATTTACGATCCTATTTATGGTAATGCCCTGACCGGAAAATTGTTATGTGACCTTCCATAATGTTATTACAGTTAAGCAATTGTCAAGAGATTTTATTGCCATTCAGAAATGCTAAGTCGTTCAGATGGAGGACTAACCCGTCTGGTACTGTAAAGTTATAAAATCTTCTTAAGAGAGCGCGGCTGAATTGCTTTATCTCATATAAGGGATAAGGGGGATGTTCGATTATAAATGAAACGAAACGTAACAAAACAAAACGGTTCAGTTAATGACCAAGAAACTTTTTAGGTTCAAGTTGGCAACCTTGGGAACACTGTTAATTAGCTGTTAATTTGAAAATCTTGTGTGAAAGACTCATACGACTTTCGGTTGCCAATGTAAATAATGAAGAATGTACAGTGGGTTAAATTTATTAACACTTTATAGGACAGTACTACGGGGAAAAATATATATTGGGTGTTTTGAATGAAAATAAGGACGACATTTTTTTTACTGAATTTATCAAACAATCCTTACTTTGGAGTGAATAAAACTAAGACTTGTCTTATGAAACATAAGGAAAGTCTTACAAATTATCAAGGCAGGTTTTAGTTTGCTTGACTCATTTTTTTACTTTCTCTTGCCTATATGAATATATAGGAAGGAAAGTATTGTTTTCATGTCGATTTTTCGAAATCGAGTTTTCAGACCCCCTGAACCCAAAAAACATGTTTTAGCGATTGGTCTGTGTGTGTGTGTGTGTGTGTGTGTGTGTGAGTGTGTGTGTGTGTGTGTGTGTGTGCGCGCGCGCGCGCGTGCGCGTACGTGTGTGTGTGTGTGTGTGTGTGTTTGTGTGAGTGTGTAAACAAAATTACTCAAGAACGGAATATCGTACGAAAATGAAACTTGGAACTTAAGTTAGATATCTACCATAAGGGGACCGGATACGAACATTTTCAAGAAAATGGTCAACCGGAAGTAGTAGTTTATTCGTGGAATTTTTAAATTTCTTCGATTTTCTCAAAAACGACTCATATGATTTCTTTCAAAAAAATCGCCTCATTTAGGGCTACTGAAATTTGTATGCTCTACAAAATAGTGTAAGCGCCATGTCTGCTGAAATTCTGGGGGGAGTTGTGCTCTCTTGGTATTTATTCGTAAATTGTGGCCTTAATATGTATGTTAGGGTATAAATGTAAGTAATTAAAGATGTAGTAGTTTAAAAACGTACAACTTTTATTTTTAGCGTTTTTTGTACAACTTTTAGTTTGACGTCAGTTTAGTTTTTTTTTTTTTGGTTTAACGTCCGACTGTTCTGCAGTTACTGCTTGCAGACGGTGAAGGGTGAAATTATTTTTTATAACGTATGAAAATATGCCATCAGTTAGTGATATTCCGTATTTTTCCTCATTAAAATCGGTAAATCGGTGCATTCTACGACAAATCTACATCAGACTGAAGTTATAGAAAATTTAAAATATCTACATATTTATTTGAAGGATTCTTATTCTACAGAGCTTAGTTTAGTGTCAATTAGTGATTTTCCGTATTTTTAATTCGTACAGAGATTGGTTTTCATTTAGTGTCATAATTAAAATAAGTTGGTTTTTATTTTATATTGTTTACTTATTATTAAATATAGGTTATAATTTTCATTTTTTTAAATATTGGAAAAAGAAAGTCGTGTGAGTATTTCACACCAGATTTTTCTTTTTCATTTTATTGTTTCTGAAAATGAATTAATTATATTTTTTATTGCTTTCAGGTGTTTGTTTTACTGAAGACATGGAGAACCACACCGAGTAGACGCCATTTATTTCTGGGGCAAATGTTGCTGCTTGGTTTATTCTTGTGTGCAGCAGTCGCCGCGCTTCTGTCAGCTGAGCCGACGGTGCTTACATGTGCTGGTGTTCGCCTCGGTGCCGGATTGGCGTACTCATTAGTGTTTTCCACACTCCTAGTCAAATGTGTTTTTCTCATCTCATTAAATGGAGGTGTTTACCTTCCGGCCCCTTACCAGGCGCTTTTGCTTTTCTTCGCTGTTCTTATACAGTTGGCCATTGGGGCTCAATGGCTTATTAATAACCCACCAAAAGTTATTCAGGTTAGTAAAACTACTGTAAAGAATTTTTCAAGAAGTTTAATAGTGTTTTAAATGGCCTCCCTATATTTAGGTAGGGTGGTATGGAGGATCTGTTTGCAACAAGTCGGTAAATACTTGATTGAAAGAAAATTAAACTATTTGTTGGGTACCAACTCTATTGTCAGAGTTACAGATGAACTAATGTGAATACAAGGTAATAAAGAAAACTGAAAAGGCATAGACTGATTTAATAAATATTTAATCTCATGAATTTCAATTGTTTACAATATTTGCACTGTAATCTCACTAAATTCAAATTCAAAAGCAAACTTAGAACTCTTATGAAAAAGAAATAAGTCTACTAAATATCTTGAACTTTTTACAGCATGGCTTCTACTTCTTCTTCTTTTTGTCATCCTTTTCCTCCTCCTCCCTCTCCTTCTTCTAGCCGTCATCCTCCTCCTTCTCATCTTTATTCTCTTCCCCCTCCTCCTCCTTCTTCCTCCTCCTCCTCCTCCTCTTTTTCCTTCTCCTTTTTTCTCCTTCTTGTCATCGTCATTGTTGTCCTCCTTCTCCTCTTGGGAGTCAACCACTTAACCTCATGCAGATCATTATTTAAGAAACTTCAATTGCTTACAGTTCCTTTTTTGGACTTCTTCAAAATGGTAATGTACGTTGAGCAAAATACCTTTTTATAGAATTTAAATGTCTGCAATCTTTAATGTAATTTATTTAGTGTAGCCCAAGCACGGCGAACTGCACCAATTTATGTAGGGATAAAATCAAACGACCAGGTACCTTCACAAATTTATGTAAGTGAAAAAAATGAAATAGTCAGGCATTGCGACCTGTACGTGTTTTTGAAGTGTAGACACTGGACATTCCTGAGAATCTAAGCCTAAATATAAATACAGAATAAAAATCTTGTGGAATAAAACTAACTGGAAATAATGAATAATGTAATTAGATTCAATGAAGGAAAAATAATTCTTAAAAATAAAAATTTCTGGCGCAAAAACTTAAATCGGAATTGTAAATGAATTTGGGAGATTTTGGATATAAAATCTGTGAAATTCATTACAAATCACAACACAAGAAACAGAATTAATTATTCTGTTGATAATCTCTCTTAATTTTTTTGAACATAAAACTATTTATGTAGATAGATAATACATTAATAAATTACCAAAAATTTTAAAAAGTTGTAATTTAAGTTCATTTTAAAAAAAGCTAAAAATATACTTCTTGATTGACGGAACATTTTAAAGTGTACACGAATTCCTTTCTAAATAGTTTTGGTTGAAAAATAAATAAACTTCTAACTAAATGCTGAGGAAATTGGGTATCATTTCATACAAAATGCTGGATGAAATGCTGATTGAAGTAATCAAGAAAGTAGTAGTAGTAAAATGAATTGGTAAGTAATAATTTAAACATAATATTAAAATTTACACTTATCAATTTTGCCTTGACATATCCTTCACTCCCTTCCAGAGTATCTTAGAAGCAGTTATAAGAAAAGAAGGGAATATGCAATTGCTATTTGTAGAAATAAACCCTTAAATGAATGAAGTGATATTGTGATATAATGGAAGATAATTTTTATTTACAAAATTTTACAATTTATTTAAATTAAAAAATGTTTTTGTTGTTTTTTTTAGGTTGGACTTCATCAAGCCTGCCATACGCCATATCACCACTTGTTACTGTCATTGGTCTATGCAGTTTTCTTGATTGTAATAGTCGCAGTGCTTGCGATAAAATCACGTGGTATTCGTGATAATTACCGAGAAGCCATGTTCATAGGACTTGCAGTCGCATGTGTCATTCCTGTTTGGTTAGGATGGGCATTATGTGGTTTGGTAAGTAAATAAAGTTTATGCGTGTAAAGATTATAATAATTTTTATAGTGACTCAGCAAGATCAGCCATTGATGTAACATATACATATATATATGTTGTTGTTTAGGTCATCAGCCAAAAGGCTGGTTTGAACCTGTAGAGGTTTTACTAAGTAAATCGAGGAGTGAGGTGATTTATCAATGCCTTCCTCACTGAGTGGAAAAGTACACTTATCAGCATGCCAGGCCCTCTGAAAAGCATATATTTTCCACTCTGCAAATGACACTTTCACTTCATTCACCACAGGGTCTGGCTGTATATTGAAATCCATTACTTTCAGACGAGATAACTCTGATTAGTGTCTTTTACAACTCTACCTCTTCTGTTCTTAAATGATTCAGTCATTCAATTGGCTGACCATGTGATAAAAAACAGAACTATTTATTTTAGCCCTGCAACTAACATATTTATAAATATATCTCCATTTATTCAGCTCCTTGTCTTGCAAATTCTCTCACCACGGTATGCTAACTTAACGTACGTACCACACAAATCTCTGCAAATTGTAAAAGACGTAAAGAAGTGGTAAATGCTCTAATATATTTAAATACCTCATTACTTCCTCCTTCTTATGTAGGGTTGCCATAATTTTTGTTTGACCAATCATGCCACTTTGTTGTGTGAAATTTTTCTTTTACATCCATCTGTTATGCACATTAAAACTATTTAAAAAATACTTTAATTTTTTGTACTCACATGTTAAAGCTGTTGTACCTTTCGGTTTTAACTTTTCTTGAATGGTCCTTAAGAGAAAGTACATCAGATAAAAATTTTAATTACTTCTTTGTGTTTTGCTTACGTTTCCTTTTCTCCTGCAGTCAATCTTTTCATTCTTTCAGATCTTTCCTCCTTATGTTGTACATGTTCAATGTTGTGGAGTTTATGTCTCTTCTTTTCATTCTCTACTTTGAATATCGCTCTTGTCCAATATTTATCGGAGACAATTTTAAAATGTATATTACAGAATCCTCCTACTCACTGTTGCGTAGTCGACATTTCAGTATTTCACCAAGTTTAAACATCTTCAAATATGCCACTAAACAACCTGAAACAGTCATGAATTCATGACTGAACAGATAAATTTATTCAATAAGAAAACTCAGGTTGCAGGTCGCAGACCTCTCCTCTTCAGTTCAGCAGAACAGATGCACAGCCATCCAAGGCCAGATGTGGAATATACCTAATAAAACTCTGGATCTCACCAACTTTATCTAGAAGAAGCTCTTGGTGGTTTTGATCACTCTAAACTTTTCATTAAAACTGATTAATAATATCTTTAGTGCAATATTCAATCTTTAGGTCCGTGAAGGGCTTAATCATCAACCGGAAGGAGACCCCTTGACCTCTTAATTCCTTTTACAAAATGCTTAACCCTTTATAGGGCAGTACTATGGGGAAAAATGTACTACATGTTGTAAAATGTTAAATTTTGCTTTGTAGGAACTTGAATAATGTATTATTGATGAGAAATAGTAAGATATTTCTTTGTTTTGATGTTAAGTATACTTACCAAGGAAGTTTATTGAAATGGGAATCACATAATATTTAGTGGAAAGAATGCTATTAAAACAACTTGTAGAAATATTTTATAACCAAAAAATTTGTAGAATAGCTTATCTTAACTTTATATTAGCATGAATGTGTGCTTTTCTGTCAAAAAATTCAAATTTTCTTAGCACTGTACAAAAGTAACAATAAAACAACACAGTGGCACACGCTGTAATGAATCCTTACCACATTTGTGCAACTCACGAAGTAAATGGTTGCTGGGCGCTAATTTCAAAATATGGATAGCCTACTTTTACCGGAGAACATTTATAAAACTATAAAATGCCAATACGGTTTAACTGCATAGCTTATTCTTAAATAAAATCGACCTCATTGCCAGTGGTAAGTATACTTACCACAGACCTATAAAGGGTTAAGAGAAACAGCTGAGATAGAAGGCTAGTTTCCTGTCCATACATTCTTGTTATTTGGCTTGTTAGAAGCCGTGTGACCCCACATCAGCATGATGACCGTCTCAAGGTGAACGGAACTGAAAGTGCTGCCCATTTCACCCAACCAGATGGTGGCATGGGTCATTCAGTCTGCGAAGCAAAAAGCTGAAAGCAACAGTAAACTACAGCTTTTTCTGTATGACTTAAATTATCGTGGCTAAATTCCCTCATCTATGATTCTGGTTTTACTATTTCTCAAGGTTGATGAGCTCTGAACGTATGCATTGCCCCCTACCTACTTTACAGCTAGCCAATGACTTGCCAGCAGTGTAGCCAATACTTGCTCAAGTAGCTCTGTTAAATATTTTGTCAACCATTTTTATGGTCTTTCAATAACAATTATAACCTATAAATATACAACCAGCTGATTATATTATAAAGTATTGCATGTTAACGCACTCAATAATCAAGAGTGAACTATTGTGGCTCTTATATGCATGCGCTCATATTGTTTGTCAGGTACAATCAGACAACACTGGCAAACATTCTGATTAGTCTAAACGCGAGCAACAGCAGAGCTCATCAACCGTGAAAAACATGTTACGGTTACTTGGTATATGCGGATCTTCAAGAGCTTTGAGAACTTTAAATATGAAAAATATTGAGGGAGTAAATTGTAGGAGGAAGCAAATATATAGAATAGCATAATTGTAGAATAGCAAATAGATTAGAACATTTAAAGCAAATTACAAAATATGCAGGGTGTTGCAGAGATTAGACATGAAATGACTAGCACAAGATATAACAGCTAGGAGAACACCACCAAACCAATCGAGAGACTGATGACAAGAAAAAAAAGAAAAAACATATTATTAACCTCAAATGTAAATCTTTGCCTGGTAAGGCAGTGCTCAATTTTCTGGTAATTTATCACAGAATGAATTAGCAGACAGATTCCAGAAGTTTTTTTCAGAGGAAAGATTTATGGAATAGGTATGAAATTATTGAAAAATACCGGGTGATTTTTTAGTCCTGTTACCCAATTGTTAATGTCTGGTAATTTTTTTCTAAGAAAGGGATATTTTGTTTTGTGACACAAAGTTGGTAGCCCTACTCAACCGGTATAGATACGACAGTTTGAGTTGATTCTCCTTGAGTTGCGTAAAATTTTGTGCTGTTTCCAGTTGTGTTACGAACAGAATGTCTTTTACCCTAGAACAACGGGTTTTCATTCTTGAACAATATTTTGCTACAAAATCGTATGCGAGTGTAAAAGAATCATTTCAAATTAAATTTTTTGGTGTTCCTCCACTCTATTCTAGTCAATTTCTAGGCTAACTAACTGATTTTTAGAGGCAGGTATTGTTTGCAGCAGAAAACATAGTGGTCGACCAACTCTCTTGACAGATGACGTTAAGAGAATGTGAAAACAAGATTGCTCAATCCTCCATGGAAAAGTTTACAAAAACTTTCCTCGCATGTTGATTTGTCATGTTCGAGTGCTCAGAAAGCTGCTAAAGAATTGAAATTGTATCCGTATCACATATGATTAGTTCTAGAGCTTCAGCCTCCAGATTTAAACAAGAGATTGTTTTAGGATAAAAGACATTCTGTTCGTAGCACGACCGGAAATGGCACAAAATTTTACACAGCTCAAGGAGAATCAACTCACACTGCCATATCCTTACTGGTTGAGTAGGGCTACCAACTTAGTGTCACAAAACAAAATTTATTTTTTTTAGAAAAATATTACCAGACATTAACAATTGGGTAGCAGGACTAAAAAAATCACTCCGTACAATAGGCTCTTAAGAGTCGCAGGATTAAGGAATTGTAAAGATCTAATTAATGACAGCAGAAGAATGAGCATTATTTTTACTTATTTAAATACAAAAAAACATTACAGAAAATTAATACATATGTATAAAAATAACAGAACATATAAGTTTATGTCAATAGCTATCATTTAACAGTGAACATAAAACAGATTAAGTAAATTTTGTTCGATAATTTTTTTTTTTTTTTTTTTTTTGGTTTAACGCCCGACTGTTTTGCAAATTGCTGCTAATGCAGACGGTGAAGGATGAAATGAATTTTTTGTAACGTATGAAAAAATGCCATGCCCGAGTGGGATTCGAACCCAAGACCGCGTGATGTTCAAGATAAGGATGATAAGTTAACGAATGATGTCATACAAAATTATCTCCTTATACTCATTACCTATCTTATTAAAATATTATTTACTTTTCATTCATGTGTAGTTATTCTTACAAATACAATTAGCCGTGTTTCCGCAATATCATTTTTTGAGAACACGGTAAGTTATTTCTTTTAAATTACGAAACCATGAAAATAAATTAATGTTGCCCATAGAGCACCTTTTGCTTCTGAAGTACCAATACAGATACGTATTAAATAGATAATCAGTAAACTCAAAATAAAAATTAGATATTAGAATTAAATATTAGACTAAATGTTTTGTTTTTTTGTTTTTCTAGATGGTGCTTGAAAGGAACAGAGACGCATGCTTAGCGTTTGGTCTAAGTGGTAGTGCATTAATAGTATTTTTAATAATGTTCATGCCAAAAGGACGTCAGCTGGCTGCTATGGGTCGAGAAGGAATGTACATTGAAGATAGAGACGAGAAATTTAGCTCACTAAGTCGTGGTGCGTCACCATCATTTTTCCATTTTAAACCCATGAAGCATCATCAGCAGCCAGCTGTTAACTCTTACGGAGGTCCGTACACCTGTTAGTATTCGTACACACTTCACTTTCTTTTGTATTGTATTGTATTCATACACGGGATCATTGGATACGTATTTAAATGGTGTTTCATTGTCTTTTTCAATATTAATGCTTGTTCAATGGTATATACAGGAGTTCCTTTAATTTTATTTTTTTTATCAAATATTACCCATCCTACATTAATTTTAATCTGTTTCTACTGTAAATTAATGACTTCTTCAACATTACAGCGTAATATGCAGTAAAATAATATCAAAAAATCAAATGTGAAACACTTATATAACTTTCTCTTGCCATTGTAAATATGTAAAAATATGACCTATGTTTAATCATTAGTAAATGATGTTTAATGAAAAACATAACGTAATTTTCATGCGTGAATGACCCTAAATGAAATCAACCTGTAGTACCTACTTAAAAATATGAAAAATCAATAATTAACGCTAAATTAGGCTCTGTAGAAATAATGCTTGAAATAAAAGTTGTAGTTTTTTATTTCCTACAATTTTAATTACATACAACCCACCGGGTTGGTCTAGATCGCCAAAATCAGCTGTTTAACAGCTGATTTTCGGAGATGAAGGTTCCTAGTTCAAATCCTAGTAAAGGTAGTTTTATACGGATTGAATGCTATACAGTGGTTACCGGTGTACTTTGATGGTTGGGGTTCAATTAACCATACTCTCTCAGGAATGGTCGAGCTGAGTCTGTACAAGACTACACCTCATTTACACATCATCCTCATTTTATTGGGTCATGGGGTTGCTTATTGTTCTCATTTGAACAGATTGCAACGTACACACATTAGGCATTAAAAAAAAAAAAAAATTACATACACTTTTGTCATAAAATGCTTACCTATTATACAATTTTAAAGAATCCCATTTTTCCGATTTTGATGAGCAAAATACAGAAAAATCATTAATTGATGCTAAACTAAGTGTGGTAGAAAAAATGCTTGAAATTTTTACGATTTCCTCAAAAACAGCTGTTATAATTTTTTTAAATTGTCTCATTCACTATAATTTTTATGCTCTACAAGACAGGGTAAGGGGCATATCTGCTAAAATTTGTGGGGGCTGTGCTCTTGTGGTAAAAAAATTTTTTTTAAAGATAGGGGCCTTAATATTATGCATTTTAGGGCAAAGAGTATAAAATTTAAGTTGTAGGAAATTAAAATCCTACAACTATTATTTCAAACATTTTTTTCTACAACGCTTAACTTATTTTTGCATCAGTGATTTTCTGTTATATTTTGGTCATCAGAATCGGTAAAAAACTGGTAGTTTTTAATATTGCAGTCTTGGTATGCATTTTACGACAAAATGTATTTATAATCAAAGTTACAGGAAATTAAAAAACCTACAACTTTTATTTCTAACATTTTTTCTAAGCAGCTTAATTAGCAGCAATCGGTGATTTTAAAAAATTGCCATTTTTTTAATCTAAAGTTGCATCAACAGTTTGGTTATTAGCAACTACAATGGGTTTTCTACATTTAACAGTGAGTTTTGACTTGTAATCATTTTTAGACCCTAGCCAGGAATCGAACCCAGGATGTCTGTGTTGTAGGCTAGCATGCTACCACTATGGTACAGACGCAGCCAAGATTACATTTATTTTATAATTTTGAAGGAATTGTTAAAATCTTAAATTTTATCTCCTGCCTATACCTTTGGATTGTTGTAAATAATTCAAGCATGTTCTACTACTGCATGATTATCTTTAAATGTAATTATTATTCTTTAGTGTACAGGTTCATAATTTTGTAAATAATCAAAAATATTTCTACAAACTTTTATGTAAATAGTGTTTTTAAACGTGTTTTTTTACTGTAAGTATAACCAGTAATTTAAAATTTGTTGAATATGTTCAATTTTACTAAAATCAGTACACCCTTATTTGTCCCTTTTTGAAAAAAGGGTTGGTGAAAAAGATTTTTTCGTTTTTATGTCCAACTGTTTTGCAATTACTTCTAATGCAGACGATGAGAAGGGTTGTAAATGAAAATGAGTGATAAAAAATGCCAGGCCTGACCAGGAATCAACCCCAGGACCCTGGTGTAGAAGCCAGTTGCACTAACCATTACGCCAACATGTGTATGAATAAGAGGAAGAATTATAAATCATAGAGGTCTTAATCAAGTTTTGTACTTGTAACAATACTGTTAACATTAAATAATACATTAAAGAAAGTAGAGAAGTGGATGTATTTATTCATAATAATAGTCTAGAGCAGCGGTTCTCAAACTTTTTTGGTAGCGTACCACTTAATATTTGTCTTGATATGTTCACATACCACCAGTGGTTCTATCTCAAAATAATTATGTATAAACGTGGTCAAGGGCACAGAAGAAGAGGAGGTGCGCGCATATCATACACTTTTAACACTACTATTAATAAATAATACACACTGATTAGTCGGTGACTTGTTTTTACTTTTTATACAAATTAGTGTCCAATCAAATTAATTTTTTGAACTGGCTTAAAACACTTAAAACAAAACCTAATTCATTATGGGAAAATCAAACAAAAATAGACATACTTTATGAAAAACACGTTCAAAAATTATATTTAAAACTCATAACTTCTTGAAAATATAACATTATAACAGGATGTTACCGCTCAGAAATGCATGGCTCGTAACCACAGAGCATTCGCTGATTTAACGGTTTTATTTTCTTTTGGTTTTTGTTTTCTTTTGCTCTAGAAAGAATTAATGCAGAAATGATTCCATACAGGCTGTGTGACATGCAAATCTAACATACAAGCATGAATTTTGCATTCTCCTTTTCTCGAAAATAAATGATCAGAAAGATACAAAACGAAATCAATCAAACGCAAATACTCGCGTACCACCGGCCACAATCCTGCGTACCCGTACTACACTTTGAAAACCGCTGGTCTAGAGCATGTAGAAACAGTAAAATTCCTAGGAGTTTCTCTAAAGTTTGTTTTGGGGTTCCTATACTGATCAACTTCTTCTTCTTCTTCTTCTTCTCACAATCAAGGATTAGGATTTTACCTGTTCTGACTCACAACAGCAACAAACTACTTAATTATTGCCATCTTTTGCATGGCCTCTTAACATCACGCCTCCCCTACGGTCAGTATTGCAAAAAACTGAGGGAATCCTTCCCTCAGGTATTCTCTCTACGTGCTCCCTCCATCAATTACAATATTTTGCAATATTCCCATTCAGGTTGTAAACATCCAGTTCCGTTCTTATGTTCTCATTTCTTAGTTGGTTCCTACAACAGCAACCCTTTGTTCTTTGCAGGAAACTGATCAAGTTTGTTGTAAAATATCATCTGGGGTATGTACATTAAAAAAAATTACCAGATTAAATGAGAAAAAGTTACTAATGTCAGTTTGTCATGGTCTAATTCTGTCTCATTTTTTAAAATTTTTTTTTTATTGAGTGATGATGCCTACATAAGCCTTGGGCTTGTGCGTAGGTCATTACCTACGCACATATGTGGTGATTTACAGATGAAAAAAATGCCAGACCTGACCGGGAATTGAACCCAGGACCCCGGCATAGTAGCCAGTTGCGCTGACCACTACACCACGGGCTTTATTGGTTATGGTATTTTAGTCTCAGATAATTGGTAACAGTTTTAATTGTCATCTATAATTTTCCTGTGTTTGTCCGTCACATCCAGATATCAGAAACTACAAGAGATAGCAACAAATGGTTTTCAGATTCATAATCTACACAAAATTTAGTTCGCCTGGTTTGGGTTTGAAGTTCCGGTTTCAACCAGAAGTGACCCAAAATGGAAGTCAAGAAATCAAAGTTGGAATTTGGAAACAAAAGTATTGTCATTTGATTCCCCTTAAAGAGTAGATACAGAAATAATTAGGTTTGGAGTTCCAGTTTTGACCGGAAGTGGCATAAAACCAAAAGTGAGAATTTGGAAACAAAAATAGTGTCATTAGATTTCTCTTAAAGAGTAGCTTTCTTACCTAGCTTTTTTTTAGCTTTCTTACGAAAGCTAAGTGGGTTGATTCCATTACGAGGAAGGATAATTCCGAGTTAAATGAACATGCAATGTGACTTCTCAGACTGACTCCTTTACTTTAAAAAAATTGTGACTGACTCCTTTACTTTAAAAAAATTGTGACTGACTCCTTTACTTTAAAAAAATTGCGACTGACTCCTTTACTTTAAAAAAATTGCAACCAGCCATGAGACGTGTCATCTAATGAAAGGGATTTTTTTAGTAAAAGTAACATGGGTAAGGTTTTTAAAATTCAAACGAAATTTATTAGGCGTATGGTGGGAGCTAACCACCTAAACTCATCTATACCATTATTTAATGAGTTTAAATTGCTTACAGTTCCTTCACTCTACATTTTTCAGGTGAAAAATCGTGGGGTTACTGCAAAACGTTTGTAACTACAAATTGAAAATTGAGTTATTTATTTTAAAAAATATTAGATATTTTAAGTATTTTGAAAGTTTGTGTCAATTTTAACATTTGTAGAAAAATAACCACATAAATTAAAATTGGATTTTTTTAAAAAATAAGAACCATAATTTACTGTTGAAAATTATCAAAACTTTAAACTCATTTATCTCCAAAGTGTAAAACATTAGTTACCAACTTTTTGCAGTAACCCCAAGAAATGTATATTAGGCAAAAACCTTTTGTACAAAATTTCTGCGTCCATAATCATAACGCAAAAAAACGGTAACGATTATTATGTGGCTAACCCAACACTAAATTTTTCGAACAAAAACCTAATTACGGGAGAGAAAATACATCAGTATGACATATAAGCTGCATGAAGACAACAGTGGGTCGATTTGAGTGTTGACAATAGGGAGTGGTTGGAGACAGGAAGTATGTTATCCCCCTCCTCTTCATATAATCATGGATGAAATACACAAGAGATTAAAGAAGATAAAAATGAGAGCATATTGCTTGCAGATAATCAGCAAACAACAATACTGTAATTATATTGTAAAAATAATATATAATATATATAAAACACAGAAACAGCAAGAGAACAAATCAACGTGTTAAAAGAACAAACAGAAAAAGGAGAACTACAGATTTCCTTTGAGAAAACTAAATACATAACAAACATCAAAACAGCTCTGCATCGCTTAAAGAAACAATAAGGAAAAATTGGAAAAGTTGATAGCTTCAAGTACATCGAGAAGATAATAAAATCAAAGTCCAGTGAAAAGGAAGTGAAAAACAACAGGAAAGATAATTGGTGCACTCTGAGGAACTCATCACTTGTATTAGAAGAAAGTTCTCTCTAGACAAGGCAACATTAGGTATTATAATACTGAGTGATAAAACCTTTGTCTCTGCTTACAAGCGAGTGCCTTAGAATGACTGGGAAAGATAGTCTAAGAAAAGTAGAGAAATTTGAGAGCAAGATCCTCCACTAGATAATTGGCTCGAAGATAATAGATGGGCAATATAGGTTACAAGGCCGAGAAAAACTGTACAAGGAAAATGAACTATTAGAAAAAGAAGACTACAATTTTACAGACAGCTGTATAGAATGGATGACAACCAGTTGACAAAACAAATTTTTAAGACACTAAATAATATACCTAAGGTGTCGGATAAATGGTTTAAAAATGTCAAAAAGGATTTTGAGAAAACCAGAATAAATCGAGAAAACTTAATGAACCAAACCAAATTCAGACAATTTCGAACAGACTTTCATGAACAGTAAAAACAGAACACTGGGTGAAAAGAAGAAAGAAGATAAGCCTACTGTGAGCAAATTCTGAGAATGTGGGCTGTAAAATGAGCTTCCGGAAACATCTAAAGTCACCTTACGTGGTCTAAAATTTTCCCTATGCAAGGAAAAAAAATGTTTATAATATTATGAGGCACACTGAAATAGTAAGTACCGTTTTGAAAAAAGAAATACTAAAATATTTTCAAGAATTTTATTTTTATAGATCGTATGATCTTTGACACCATTTTCTTTATTGAGATTTAGAACTGGAATGTTATAAAAATAAACAATACCTTTGTACATGTTGTATTTTAATTGTAAATATTGTAAATAATTGTAGGAGATATAACAAAGTGTTTTTTTTACCATGGTCTTGTTTCAGATCGAGTAGCATTAGTAGCACCACCGCCCAGTTATGGGCACCATTATTATCCATACTGTTATTACCCAAGAGCTATGCCAGGTATGTTTATCTAAATAAATCATTCTTTCTCACAAATTTTCACATTACTTATAAACTATAATGCTTTTCACTATTGATGAATTCTGCTGTTCCACGTGTTTAAATCAATCAAAATGTTTGCCAGCATTGTTAAATTGTACAAATACATCAGCTTGACAAACATTATGCGCGCATGCGTATAAGAGCGAACGAACAAGTTTTCAGTAGAACGGGGGAGGAAAGGAGCTTCCTAAAATGGATCAGACAGAGAAGAGCCCAGCTGATAGGCCACATACTCCGACATGACAGTATGTTGAAAAGAATAATCGAAGGAGTTGTGGAGGGGAGAAATTTGCGGGGAAGACCCAGACTGGAGTACATGAAGCAGTTACTAGAGGACATGGGATGTGCTTCATATTGTGAGTTGAAGCGGAAAGCAGATGACCGAGGAGCATGGAGAGCAGCTGCCAACCAGCCTTATGGCTGTTAACTAGAGAGAGAGAGAGAGAGAGCGTATAAGAGCCACAGTAGTTCACTCTGTCTTTCATCTTGTACTGAACACATCAGTTTATAGAGCTCGTTAACAGGCGATACTTTATAATATAATCAGCTGATTGTGTGTTCAAAGGTTATATTTTTATTTTTTTTTTATTTAATGTCCAACTGATCTGCAATTACTGCTAATGCAGACGGTGAAGGATGAAATGAATTTTTGTAACGTATGAAAATATGCCATGCCTGAATGGGATTCGAACCCAAGACTGCATGATGAGAGACGAGCACATTACCAACTACACCAATGTGGCTGGCTATTTATTATTGAAAGACCAAAAAAAAATGGCTGATGAAATATACAACAGAGCTACGAGAGCAAGTATTGGCAATGTTGTTGGCAATTCATTGACTAGCTATTAAGTGGGTAGGGGGCATTGCGTACATTTAGAGCTCATCAACGCTGAAAAATAGTGTAAAAGAAATTGGTACTTGTAATTATTCTATACAGATGGTCAAAAAAAGCATACAAGAATTTAGGAAGTGACTACTTACATCAAAAGAAAACTATACTAGTACAGGTGATTTAAAATTCAACAGCAATCTCTCGAGGGGACCTGACTCTATAAGTAAAAATAAGAAAATTAAAATAAGTGACAATTGCAGTTGATGCAACGTTAAATAAAAAAGAATAAAAAGAAAATAAGAAAAAAATGTTCATAGAAACATATGCTCGGAAACAACTTATCAGCGGGTTGTGTTGTTAATGGCTGGTTTGAACCTCTAGAAATTTACTAAACAAAACGAGGAGTGAAGTGGTTTACAATTGCATTTTTCACTGAGTTGAAAAGTATGCTTATCTACATGCCAGGCCCTCCGAAAAGGATCCTTTTCCACCCTGAAATGACACCTTCACTTCATTCACCATAGGGTCTGGCCGTATAATTACATTCATTACTTTCAGAGAAGATAACTCTGATTAGTGTCTTTGACACCTCTACCTCTTCTGTTCTTAAATGCTTCAGTCATATAATATAATAATTGGCTGGCCATGTGATAAAAAGCAGAACTATTTTTTGTACATTTTACTATTTTTTTACTACATTTTACTATTTTTTTGTACTGGAGCTAACAGATCGGTGCAAATAATTTAACACTCCACCTGACTGATGTGGGCAAAATTTAGTGAATTATGACTGGTGAAAAATTTCACATGAAATCCAGTTAATGTACCCCTGTAAAATGTGGCAATACTTACGATTTTTAAACCTGAAAAATAAATTGAATAAAATATAAACTCTACTACAGTTTTACCAATATCTGACATAAAACACAGAAATTATTGGTCAAAAATAACATTTTTATTTACATTTAATGTAAAATAACTTTCTTAAATCCTTAAATAAGCGGTTAGTTTTTAAAATCATCACACAGAAAATGAAATTTCAAAAAAAATTATAAATTATGTAAGTAAAAATAAATACAAAACATTGAAATTTGACTTTTGTTCAGTTTATTTTTTTAAGTTGCAACAATATCTTGGTTATTAGTGACTACTTTGGGGGTATGAACAATGAGTTTTGGTACATAATAATTTCCAGCCTGCCTGGGAATCAAACCCGGAACTTTCAGCATGGTTGGCTAGTGCGCTGCACTACGTTTCGGAGGTGGCCTTTTTTGACTTGTAACAATAAAAATACCAAACTAAATTGTTACAATGAAATTACTGGATTTCAATTGAATGAAATAATGTTCTTGAATTGGAAATAGCAGCTTATAAGCTATACAATTCATTTCTGAATCTCTTCATATTTGTTCTTTTTATATAGGGTCAATTTTAGACCATATGAGGTGGTTTATGTAATGATCCATCGCGACAGCCAGCCCCGGCCCTAGGGGTAGGCGACTGGTGCCACCGCCTAGGGCGGCAGATTTTGGGAGCGGCAAATTTTAACGTTTTATTTTAAAATTTTATAAATATACGACTTTACAATGTTGTTGTTTAGGTAATCAGCCGAAAAGCTGGTTTGAACCTGTTGTAGAGGTTTTACTAAGTAAAACGAGGAGTGAGGTGGTTTACCATTGCCTTCCTCACTGAGTAGAAAAGTACGCTTATCAGCATGCCGGGCCCTCTGAAAATCACATATTTTCCACTCTGTAAATGACACCTTCACTTCATTCACCATAGGGTCTGGCTGTACAATGAAATTCATTACTTTCAGAGGAGATAACTCTGATTAGTGTCTTTTACACCTCTACCTCTTCTGTTCTTAAATGATTCAGTAATTTAATTGGCTGACCATACGACTTTACAATCATGACCTGAAAAACTATAAACCCAACAATAACTAGAGAAGAGACAAAAGAACTATCACTGTGAACGAGTCACGGTTACTTATAATTCATGGTGACCACAGTTATTCAGATAGGCGTGTAACCATTCCCCAGTCACTGTTACAAAGATCGCTTACTCATTCTCTGTTCACAGTTAATAGACAAAACGACAGAATATGCTTACTCTTTTCTTCAAGACCCCTACGTAAGATATGTTGGTCTGTTCACTGGGCTTAGTGCTCTCTTTTGATAACCGGCACGTCCATTCTTTTTTACTTCAATTTTTACGCACTCTTC
This sequence comes from Catonia carolina, assembly GCA_035578175.1. NCBI lineage: Eukaryota > Metazoa > Arthropoda > Insecta > Hemiptera > Achilidae > Catonia > Catonia carolina. Next base: position 12,765,401 of record JAQMRL010000004.1, read on the forward strand.
TCTCTCTCTCTCTCTCTCTCACTCACTCACTCTCTCTCTGTCTTTCTCTCTCCCTCTCACAGTCTCTTCCCCTTGTTATATTTTTCATCTACTAGACTAAACATAACGAGGGTAGTTCCTTTACATTTCTGATCGCGGTAACACAATTACATTACAGTATTATTTTTATTGCTTGCTGGGTTCTACCTAGCTATTTTATTTATAATGTGTGTTGTTATTTTTCAGTTGTAAATATTGTTTCTTGTACTTTCTCTTTTTTATAGAAAATGTTATTTTTATTAATAATTTAGGAAACCTTGTGTTAATCAGTTTTAGGCTTAATTTTTTTTAGTTATGTATGTAGCCCATTTTTTTAATTTATCAAAACTTCAGTTATCATGAAATAACAACTGAAAAAATTATTATTATTTCATGATAACAGCTGAAAAATGTACTTAGAAAATACACAGTATTGTTAAATCACTATTAACTATTAAAAGTAATGGTGAACGCAAAATCACTGTCACCGTGATCACAGTGACTGGTTGAAACAGTGAACGCTCTTCACTAACAACAACTACAAAATGGAAAACTTGACAATAGGTTATCTATTTTAAAGCATAGAAGCATACGTTTGAAGAGGGGTTCTATCTATTTTTGTGCGGATTAATTTAATGGTTGATGAGTGGTGGAGGGGCGGCACTCGTGAATTTCGCTTGGGGCGGCAAAAGTACTAGGGCGGGAGATGGTGACAGCTAAATTTGAATATTGCGCACATTGATTGAGACTACTTCCTTCTTCTTTGCATCAACTGTTGTCGTGTAATTCAACTTTGAAATTTGAACTTTCATCTAGACACCCGTCATTTAGGTGGATACCCTGAAGCTGTAAGACAAATACAGAGTGAAGACAAAGAAGAAAAAGAATATCAACACTGACTTATCCAGTGAAAATTAAGCATTATACGTGTGTTTACCCGTAACAGGCAGGTGGAGTGTTAAATTATTTGCACTCAATCTGCTAGTTCCAAGGCTACAAAATTAGTTCTCTTTCTTATTACATGGTCAGCCAATGATATAACTGAAGCATTTAAGAACAGAAGAGTTACAGGTTTAAAAGATGCTAGTCAGAGTTATCTCCTCTGAGAGTAATGAATTTCATTATGCAGCCAGTCTCTGTGGTAAATGAAGTGAAGTGTCATTTCCAGAATGGTAGGTAGGTGCTTTTCAGAGGTCCTGGGATGCCGATAAGCATACTTTTCCACTCAGTGTGTAAGCCACTAGTAAACCATCTCACTCCTCGTTTTACTTAGTAAAGCCTCTAGAGCAGTGTTTCCCAAACTTTTTTTTCTTGCAGCACACTACAAAAAAACGGCCAATAGCCGCGGCACACCTATTACTTTATGCCATTGATTAAACTTAAAAACTTAAGTACTTGATATAAACGTACTTATATCATACTTATACATACTTACTTATAGTCATCGGCTAGGCATTATTTTGTTGGACCTTTTAAATTTAATTTAATTTATTTTCCTTGAGTTCCGCGGCTCATTTGGCCGGCCTCGTGGCACACTGGTGTGCCGCGGCACACAGTTTGGGAACCTCTGCTCTAGAGGTTCAAACCACCCTTTTTATAATGTTTAATTAAACATTTTTTCTTTATTGCAGGATCAGGTGGATTAAGTGGAACTACAAATTTAGAAGCAAATATGTACACGACACTGGAACCTACATTATCAAGTAACCCTAATGTGTTTTTTCATAGAGGCGGTGTCCATCCTGGGATGATGTACTGACAAAAATAAATTTAAATAATTATGTTAATTTCTATTCTTAGAAGACAACGAACTGATTTTTGGTTTCATCTTTGTTTTATAGATATAAAGGACTATAAATTGTAAAATTATTCTTCAATTAGTATTTAATTATTAAATTTTAATTTATAATTTTATTGTACAAAATGATTATAAAAGAAAATAATATAGTACTTATGAACAAATTTTTAACTATAATATAAAAAAGTTGTGTAAACAAAGATCCAGTGATCTCTCATTGTTAAGTTAATAGCAAACTATATATTTTTCCGTGATTTCAGATTTAATGGTAAAGTGAGGTTACATTATATTTCTCCTGGTTCAGATCATAGTAGTATGTAGAGAGATGGTATATGCCAGACCAGTGATCCAGCAGTCAACTGAGTTTGTGACATTACCTCCACCAATTTGTCTGGCGGGAAATCACCATGACAGTAGTAAACAAAATTAACAGGTTGGCTGCCATGAGATGCGCCGGCGCTACTCAGGCTTTCGTTACCCACAGGCCGTGAGTAATACGGTTGCTACTCAATTCCTATTCTACAATTTTTTTAATATCTTTTCACGGCCTGCTTGGAGAGTGTTGTAATTTTAATACCGCCTCAATGGCATACTTTTGCGTACATGTACAGTAGCAACATCTTTGAGAAGCCATAAGAACTCTAATAACACGCGAGAGAACTGACACCATTCGCTTCCGTTGTTTCATTGAATAAACATCGTTTTATTGTGAATTTAATCCATTTTTTAGTTTAGTTTGTTGTTTTATCGTATTAGATTTTTATCTAATTAATTTAAACCGGTGAACTCACTTTTTTTAAAATTATTTTTAATTGTATTAATGGTTTTTTTTATATTAATAGAATAATAAACACATAATTAAAAATTGTGTTTTTATTGCGCAGCCTGTTGGGAAGGGGTTTTCTTTAACATGGGCGGCAGCCAACCTGTTAAGTACACAAAATTTAATTTTTTGAGATATTATTTATAATTTTCTTTTTGTCTAACATACTGTAATTTGACTTTGAAAAATTTTTCAAAAGTATCTCACGTGTAGCGTTAATCAATTTCAAATTATATGTATCAAGTTATATGCATCATCAAAAGAAAAAAATAACTTGAAAAACGAAATTATTTATAAGAAATTGAATTATGTATTTAACATTTGGTCTTGTATAATGGTAATCAGTATTTGGAGTTTGTTATGAAATATCCAATCAAAACAAGTTAAAATACAAACAGTTAGCATTTTCTTCTGGGTTGGGTGTATCTCGACATAATTTTTTTTTTTTTTTTTGTTTAACGTCCAACTGTTCTGCAATTACTGCTAATGCAGACGGTGAATGATGAAATGATTTTTTGTAATGTATGTAAATGCCGTGCCTGAATGGTATTTGAACCCAAGACCGCATGATGAGAGGCGAGCACGTTACCAACTTCGCCAATGTGGCCGGCATCTCAACATAAGTGAGTAGTGCGTATGACATAGGCAACTTTTCTTTTGTTCAACTGTTTTGCAAATTACTGCTAATGCAGACGGTGAAGGATGAAATGAATTTTTTGTAACGTATGAAAAAATGCGACGCCCGAGAGGGATTCGAACCCAAGACCGCGTGATGAGAGGCGAGCACGTTACCAACATCGCCAACGCGGCCGGCGACATAGGCAACTGCAGACAACAACATGCACATGGCATATACCATCTCTCTACATAATGTAGTACAGATTATGTGAAAAATTTGGCTGGCTTATATATTATTTTAAACTGAAAAATTATGTTATAAAAAAGAAAGTATTTATTCTAAATTGTCTCAAAATTCAAAATTTTTAGTGTTTACTGATTCTAAAAGTGTTTTAGAAAGCATGTCTAGTTTAACTATAAAGAACCAATCATTCAAGAAATAATTTTTAGTGTCATATACAAAAATTCTGCCCATAACAGACAGGTGGAGTGTCAAATTATTTACACTCAATCTGTTCGTTGCAGGGCTAAAATAAATAGTTCTGTTTCTTATCACATGGTCAGCCAATTAAATGACTGGACCATTTAAGAACAGAAGAGGTAGAGGTGTAAAAGACACTAATCAGAGTTATCTCCTCTGAAAGTAATGAATTTCATTATACAGCCAGACCCTGTGGTGAATGAAGTGAAGGTGTCATTTGCAGAGTGGAAAATATGTCCTTTTCAGAGGGCCTGGCGTGCTGATAAGCATACTTTTCCACTCAGTGAGGAAGGCAATGGTAAACCACCTCACTCCTCGTTTTACTTAGTAAAACCTCTACAGGTTCAAACCAGCTTTTTGGCTGATGACCTAAACAACAACATACAAAAATTAATAACTATGCTTTTAATTTGTATGGGCCCCAGCATATGTTGGTAAAGTGAGTTCACGGTAAGAACCAACTGTTGAATCAACAAACTGCATCTGTGGTAGTACGTGTAAATACACCACACAAATACATGCAACATCCTAGCATTAGTCACTGGGTGGACACCAACTTTTTTATAACTGTTAAACAATAACAACGAACTGCCGCGTTCCCTAACGTCAATAAAATCTTTCCCTTATCAATTAATTTTGTTTAGAATTCAGTTGCATACTACTCCGTATTGCTTATAGGCTTATTCAATGTTTTTATTAAAAATTTTTCATGTATGTGTCATTTTTAATTTTATGATCCTAAATGAGTTTTCAATTTAGTTGGCTTTGTTATTTTAAACTGTTCGGTTCGGTTTAATTGTGCATCTAGTTCGAATGGTGCTTTTAGTTTCATGTACGGTTTAATTTTATTGTAGTTATTACTTTATTCGACTGTATGAACATAAGTAAGTTTATTTTTATTTTTGCTGAAAAAGTTTATATTAATTTATAGTGATGGCTAATGCACCCGAGTCCTCTATTTACAAACACCAATAAGGTAAACCTTTGAGAATAAAGTAAGAATTAAGTGAGTTTTAAAATTAGTAAACAATAATAATTTTATTTATAAAGTAAGCATTTAAAATTATAAAAAAAATTAAAGTATTTAATTTTATTAAGCTAAAGAATTAACTACTCATAAGAGTATTACGCACGAGTCGTTTCACATACTCCTACTATGAAAATCACATAATACTTTTGGTGCGTACGGTTCTGGAGCTGTGACATCATTCACTGTTTGTTTACTTCGCAGTTGGTTCTTAAAATGAATTTGGTATAGATCAGGAAATGTGAAGGCAGGTAGTGATGCTGAACATGCCATAAATGGAGTATCTCATGACCATACTGTATCGCATGTTGATTTGTCAAAATTTGTACACAAGAAATGTGGAACCATAAATGGAAAGGATGTCAAAGTAAAATACATGAATACAGATTAAACACATGATATATTGTTATCACGTAGCACAGACTATATCAAGTACTAATAACATGTCTACGAATGTGGTATTCTAGGCTCACACGCAAATACGAGGTACGTTCGTAAAGTAAGTTACGTTTTGAAATAAAAAAAGAACAAGTACCTACAGATACAACAATGAAATTTATTTCATAAAAATCTCAACTCTTAAACTATTTTTCGACATAACTCCTGTGATTTTCCAGGCATTTGTCATAGAAAATATAAGCTTTTGTAGACCCTCATCGTAGAATGCTGCCGCCTGTTTAGTCAACCAAGAGGTAACTTGTTCTTTCAGCTCTTCATTGCTGTTCAACCACTGACCGCCAAGGAAAGACTTCTGATGCAGAAACAAATGAAAGTTGCTAGGAGCGAGGTCAGGGCTGAATGGAGGATGGTCAAATAAGTCCCAGCCAAAGTCCTAAAGGAGTCTTTTTGTCTCATTCTCAGTGTGTGGTCGAGCATTGTCATGAATGAAAACCATGCCTTTCATGAGCATTCCTCGGCACTTGTTCTGTATTGCGTGGTGCAGTTTCTTGAGAGTCTCACAGTAAACTTCTTTATTGATTTTTTGACCTCGCGACAAAAAATCAATCAGTAAAATTCCTTTTCTGTCCCAAAACACTGAACACATGACTTCTCGACGTGTCAAGATTTGTTTTGGTTTAACTCATACAGGTGACTACGCAGGTGGCAGCATTCTATGAAGAGGGTATACAAAAGCTTGTACCTCGCTATGACAAATTCCTGGAAAATCACGGGAGTTATGTCGAAAAAAGTTCAAGAGTTGTAGATTTTTATGAAATAAATTTCATTGTTGTATCTGTACTTGTTCTTTTTTTATTTCAAAACGGAACTTACTTTACGAATGTACCTCGTATTTACTTCAAAAGATTGATGCACCGACCTGTTGTTTTTGCAACTGCAGTGGAGTGTCAATTATCCGAACTGATGAAAGTTCCGTGGTTTAAATCTTAGTGGTAAAGGTAAGTTACTTTTATATGAATCTGAATACTAGACATTGGTTACCAGTATACTTCAATGGTTGGAGTTCAATTAACCACACCATCTGAACGTGTACAAGACTACACTACATTTTACACATCATCGATATCATTCTCACCTCATTTGGTCATGGGGTTGCTTATTTTTCTTAAATTTAACATGTTCATTGCGGCCCGGGTGAAGCGAGGTTATTTGCTGTGGCTGAACCATATCTCAATGTTAAACTTGCCTGCCACATTTATATGTTCCCCGCACACAGAAAGCGCACAGGTCCGCGGCACATCATATCCTGATATTCTTTCTATAATTACAATTTCTCGTGTGTATTTTCATTCAAGACTTTTATTTTACATTTTTTATTTATACGTGTATGTTTATTTATTTTAATATAGATAAATGTATTTGTTTGTAATTTTAAAAATACACACATAAAAGTATAAATACAAAACAAAAGTAAAAGTCTGAATGTAGGCTACTTTGCTTTTATCATGTAGAACTATGAGAAAAATTAAAAACTTATAAGAATAATAGGATAATAATAGTTCTTATGGCACTCTTAGCTGAATAACTTCGGTGTGGCCAAAGGTTTTTGAAAAGTTGAAAGAAGTGTTATTACGGTACAGACAGATATCGGTACCTGTGACGGCTTTACGATTTTCACTTGTTTTCAACAATATTTTATTACCCTTTCAGTTCCCACGGCAGTAAGTCATTCTGTGGACAGGTAAAAATGCAATTCCAAAAATGGAGTCACCTAAGAAAAGAGTTGAATAAGCCTACTAATATACTACTATAAGTAAATGACCCTGCCGCTTTGTGTGACTGCACGCCTCATAGGCTCCTTAAATTAGTACTAATGAAAAATTTCTATAACCAATTTTTAAATGAGGCAAACATTTAAAAAAATAATTAATACCTACTTGTTTCTTTAAAAAAAGTTAACTTTAGATCTGTATGTACGAAAAAGTAGGCCTACTTCAATATTAGTATTTTAGTATTACATTCATATACACATATTTATTTATTTAGTTACATTTTTGCCACACTTAATATTTACTAGGTATAGTAAATGTTGCATAATTGTAACAAAAGTAATGTAATGAAATAACATTTTATAGCATTATTACTATGACTAGAAAAAGAAAATTCATGCAAAAAATTAAGTTTTCTTGCCTGATTATAAGAGTATAGATGAAATAATCACTAAAACTGAATAATAAAAATAATATAATAAAAAATATAGAACAATAATAAATAAAACTACTTTTTTTAAAACTAATATGTCACTAATAACAAATAAAACAGCCCGTAAAACTCGAAAATTAGAAGAAAATATATCAGTTTTTAAAATTTTGCTATAAAAAACCGGTGATGTTTCTTCAAAAGCTGAAGGTGTACTGGCATAGAATAAACCTTTTTCTATGGCTGAACAATAAAAGAAATACAATTTACCCTAGCTGAATGCAGAAGGAAGAGATTATAAAACTGTATAGACAGACCACATTTTTGTGGTGGCCCGCACCCTGGGACTGTTCAATACACCACATAAATGTGGCAGCCGCACTGAACGTGTTAACAGATTACAACATGGTACACATTAGGAATAAAATAATTTAAAAATTCTGTAAATGGTCAAGGTTGGTCATATTGATTTTTTTTGGTAAGAAATAATAAATTACTTTTAAACTTTGTGTATTGAGGTAGATTTTAATTTAATGTCAATTCCCTCATGATTAAACATAGTTTATATTCTCATTTTTACATTGGCAAAAGAAAGTCGTGTATTTCACCCCAATTTTTTTAATAGAGTTGAAAAAATACTGTTTAAAAAAGTGGAGATGAAGAACGTATAAAAAAAACACTAAATAAATTCTCTAACAAAATACATAACTACAATGCAGAAGAACAATAGCTTTCCTTTAGCCTACCACAATCCATCTTTTATCCCCTCCACTTTACTATAATTGGCAAATCACCCACAGTGGAGTACTGCACATCTTTATGTTTGTGCATTTTAAACTCAGACAAGTTGTACTTTTATTATGTTGTTGAAAGTGCATACAAATATTGATTATTTGGAATGTTTAAAAATTTAGAAAAAATTGAATACATTTTGGAAGAAGATAAGATTTACACACTATATGGTTAATTTTTAACTTATTAATTTTTGTTAAAACAGAATTCAGTATAATAGTCTTTATGTATATAAATTATTTATTAATATTATTTCTCATAATATGTAACTTCAACAAATGTATTTAAATTATTCTTCTCCTGATTTTATATGAAGAAATAAAAATTAGTGAATTACTCATCTATTTTTTTACCTTTTTACTTCTCTTCCCCTATGTGGATATATAGGGAAGGTAAGTAGCCCTATTGTTTTAATGCCGACGTTTATAGAAATCGAGTTTTCACCAAAAATACAAGTTTTCAGACCCCCTGAATTCAAAAACATGTTTTTACCGATTTGTGTGAGTGCGCGCGCGCGCGCGTGTGTGTGTGTAAACAAAATAACTCGAGAACAGAATATCGTACGAAGTTGAAACTTGGGAATTTAATGAGAACCAGACAAAAAAGCAAAGTTTTCATCGAGTATTTTTGTAATAGTTCAATCTTTTCTGAATAAAACTGTATATATAATTTACGCATGTTGTAATGTTTCTTATATATATTTTAGTTTTTTTGAAAAATTTTTCTCCATGAATATTTCTAACGTTTTTGCATCGAAATAATTTAACATAATATGTTAAATTATGTTTAGAAAGATTTTTATTGGTTTTCTTTCATTATTTGGTTGGTAATTTTTCCTCTTTCATGTTGGTAGAACATTTAGAAAGGTACACAAGCTATTGTGATCTCAGTACGGTCGGAATTGGCGGTTATGTACAATTTTTGTTATTATTGTTGTGCTCTGCAAGTGAGTTTTTCATTTTGTTTGTGTGAGTATTAAAATTCGTGCTTGTTAGTGCATTTAGAATTGTTGTTATTTTATTTTACTATGCCGCGTCATAGTAATAGAGTTTTTAAAACAAAGGAACTTTTATGGACTGGCAGGATAGGTTGTAGTAAACAAATTTTGAAAAAGTCTCAGAACATTAAAACTAACCGTAAGACTAAGAATGAAATTAGTAGTGCTGAGAAAAAACTTTCTCAATCGAACTTTGAATGTTATAAATCTGACAACAATGAAGTAAATATTAATATAGCTTTATCTGTGATTATCTAACCTAAATTCTGACAATCTACTGTGCAAAAATTGTAAGAGAAATACCTACTGTTCAGTATTCAGGAAGCTCAAAAGGTATTATTTCAGATTTAAAATTAGTTTTTATTTATTGTGTAAGCAGTGTTTAGTTCTATACTTCTAATAAAATAAATGTACAGATAAATAGATTAAATATATTAAATCACTATTTGATTTAAATCTACATTTTGCATTTGGCCTACGGCCAATTGGGGAAGGCCTTGTGACTGTGAAAATGTTGGTATATGTGGCATTATGAATTTACCTCAACCAAGCTGTAAAATCACAAAATATACAGTAATATTTTACGAGGTCCTGTGAAATGTTCTGCTGAGTTAACAGTGGAAGCTGTTGAAGAAACAGTTCTTGAAAACTGTGCTAATGGTGTTGAGAACCAATATATTTCAATGAACAGTTGTTTGTTGATTCCTGAAAGTTAACTTTTTTAGATTTAAGGAACATTTTCTTGGAAATCATTCAACATATCAGACTGAAATTTTCAGGGTTTTTAATATAACTGCATCCAGGAAACTAAGTTCATATTATTTTTTTTTGTCATCAGTCTCTAGACTGGTTTGATGCAGTTCTCCAAGCTGTTCTATCTTGCGCAAGTCGTTTCATATCTACATACCTGTAACACCCTACATCTTTTGTAATTTGCTTTATATATTCTAATCTTTGCCTCCCTCTACAATTTACTCCCTCAATTATTACCCTCCATTATTGATAGACCAATACCAGTACCTGGATGTCTGGATTATTAATAGACCAATACCTGGATGTCTTAGGATATGCCCCACTAGCCTATCCCTTCTTTTGGTAAGATGCTTCCATATACTTCTTTTTTCATCTACTCTCCTAAGAACCTCTAAATTACGTATTTTGTCCACCCACCTAATCTTTAACATTTTTCTATAACACCACATTTCAAAAGCTTCTATCCTCTTCTTTTCTGCAGCCCCTATCACCCAAGTTTCACTTCCGTATAATGCTACAATCCAAACATAATGTTTTAAGAAATTTTTCCTAATCTGTAAATCAATGTTTGTAGTCAGTAAGCTGTTTTTCATTTCAAAGGCTTTTCTGGCTTGAGCAATTCTACTCTTGATATCACTTGTGCTTCTACCATCCTTTGTTATTTTACTCCGTAGATAGCAGAACTCCCCAACTTCCTGTATGCTTTCGTTGCCTGTTCCTTATTGTTTCGTTACCTTGTTCATATTATATGGGTGTTAAAATTTACAATAAATTATCAAATAGATATAAAATAACAGGAAGGTTTGTTAATAAACAACTCTGAGATCTTGTAGTAGAAAGAGCTTGTTATTCTGTACAGGAATACTTAGATGACAAAAAATTTCAGGACCCTGTATTGTATAGCGGATCCTCTACATAAAAGATAATGTAAATCAATGCCTTTCACTCGTGTGAGTTAAAAACATTTATTTATTTCTTTTGTTTTGTTTATATGTTTTTGATATAATCATAAAATATGTTTTATATGCAAGATGTATATTGACAAATCAACGGTGTAAGCAGCATTGCTGCATGTTGTGTGCGTTCTGTGATAATGAACATTCTATTCTATTCCAAAAGGACATGTCAAGGGTATACTTGGTAATGCTTAGCAAAAGATTTCAGTGAAAGATTTTCAAAAAGAGTGACTTTTAAGTTTTACAGAACTCTGATTGCATGAAAATTTAGTATACCTTGGACAATTCGAATTGGCACAAGCAGCTTCGGTGTTTATCTACTCCACTCTTTGCCCCTCACTATGCAACGATGGTACAGTCACAAAAGTATACAATCGTTACTGTAATGTGTAACTTACACTCCGTCACTATGTTTGTTTTCACTGTTATTATTAATAATTTGTCATACATAATGATGTGACTAATTTGTTTTAATATATGATTTTCTGTTCATTATAACGTGCGTTCGGAAAGTCGCTGTGCACTGGAATTGTGACTATGGATTTATGAAAATATGTATAAAGAAATGACTAAGCATTTTGGAAAAAAATTTATTCAATACCTTAATTACATTGTTAAACCGTGATTACATTGTTTATAGAAGGTGTTCGAAATGACCTCCATTGGCATCAATACAGCATTGCACTCGTTTCATTTTGTTTGCAAACACCTTTCGCAACTGAAGAACAGTGATTCCTTGAATGTATGCCGTTATTGCGGCTTTAAGTTCGTCAATCGTGTGTGGTCTGTTCCGATACACAGTTTGTTTCGCCGCACCCCATAAAAAGAAATCGGGGGGAGTCAGATCAGGAGATCTTGCAGGCCACAAATTCTTTGAAATTATTCGTTCACCAAACACGTTGCATAACGTTTTATACAGTTGCGAAAGGTGTTTGCAAACAAAATGAAACGAGTGCAATGCTGTATTGATGCCAATGGAGGTCATTTCGAACACCTTCTATAAACAATGTAATCACGGTTTAACAATGTAATTAAGGTATTGAATAAATTTTTTTCCAAAATGCTTAGTCATTTCTTTATACATATTTTCATAAATCCATAGTCACAATTCCAGTGCACAGCGACTTTCCGAACGCACGGTATTATATTCAGATCAATTTGTTTAGTTCGTTTTGTGCGTCTAGTATAGTTTAGTGAGTTTTTACAGTTTAGTTCTTGTAATTTATAATTTAAATTTTTACTGTGACAAATTAAATACATATTTTAAAATGAAATAATTGTTTTTATGTTTGTACATTGAAATAAGGTTGTAGGCAATTGTTTACATTAAAATTTGTAGACCTTGTTGAAAGAATAGGTTATGGATATATTTTATGCGGAACTGTGCGTACACGTAGAGCAAGAGTTGTGCCAGTTCAAATTGTCTACAGTTTACTTTTTTGATTTTTGAAAAAAAAACATTTTCTACCCTGTATGTCAACTTTTGGCCAAATTGCAAACTGAACTCATATTTAAAAATGTTTAGTGAATCTCCTTAAAAAAATTGGTCATGATAGGTTGTCTGTGTCACGAAAAAATGTTCCTTATGTTACCATTCTAAGTACAGGATGTCCCCTTAAGTTAAGTACTATAAGGGGACCAATATAAACATTTTTATCAAAATCGGTCAACCAGATGTAGTACCTAGTTTATTTGAGTGATTTTGCACATAATATGTGCAAAATCACTCAAATTTCAGCCTCCAAAATATTCATGCACATATTATGTGCACATATTATGTGCATGAATATTTTGGAGGCTGTGCTCTCATGGTAAATTTTTTTTTGAGATTGCAGTCTTACTATGATGCATTTTAGGGTAAAACCATACATAATTAAAGTTTAGGAAATAAAAACTATTACAACTTTTATTTCAAGCCCCACATTTTTTCTACAGAGCCTAATTTTTAGTCAATTAGTGATTTTCTGTATTTTTAAGTTCTACAGAGATTGATTTTCATTAACGCATAGTTAAATTTAAGTTATGTTTTTCATTTTACATCGTTTACTAATGATTAAACATAAGTTATATTTTTCATTATTTACATTAGCAAGAGAAACTCAAGTGGTATAAACACCAGGTAATTTTTTTCATAAAATTCTGATAAAAGTTATTAGGTGTTTGTTGGGGGAGTCTTCTGCTTAACCTCATGTAGATCATTATTTAAGGAGCCTCAATTTTACAGTTCTTTTTTTGTACATCTTTCAAGTGATAATTGGACCGCCCTTTCTCCACCGACACAAATTATTTAACTAACTACCGGCGCAGTACTTCCATTTCGGGAAAATTCCTGACGATGGGGTTTACACAATAACACTAGGACACACTTTAGGAGAAAAACAAATAATAAAAAAAATTTCTGCTGTTAACCAAAAGGTACTAGAATTTAATGAATCAAAATTATAAAAATAAATAGCATAACAATTTTTATAAGAAAATCGAACATTGGTGGCCACACAAGAATCAATTATTACACCTTAAAATATAATCATTATAAAGTTCAGACGTTAGTAAAACAAAGTTTATACTGCACCAAAGATTTTTGTTTTTATGAATGGATATTGGGTGAATCTGGAGATCTAGCGGTAGACGCCTCTTAAGAAGAAATATATTTCCACTGAAGGATAACTCCGATGTACTACTCCATAAGTTTTCTGACCGTCACTCCAATGACTTTACTCCATGAGATTTTCTCTTTGATCTCCAACGATTTTTTTGCCACATCAAACCATACTGTGTAGGAGATAGAACTTCTAGAATAAGAAAGTTCCCCCTCCCTTTTTTAACACGCGACTTTATAACCTAACCAGCCATTAATTTACAGAAGTTACATAATATTATAACATAAAAATGATTCTAATTTTTTAAATATCTTTCATTCTAAGTTGCTGATCGCAGTTTAAATAAAATCTCAAAAACAAATTAAAACCAAATAAGCACACCAAGAAAATAACGTTTCAGCCCAAAAACAATTAAATTCAAATTAAACAGAATTCAAACGTTAGTGCTTATATCAACCTGCGACCAGCGAAATATGCCAGAGTGAATAAAAAAAAAAAAAAAAAAAATCTGGTGTGAAACACTCACACGACTTTCTCTTGCCAGTGCAAATAATTAACAATAACCCTAACATTAGTAATAAAACATTAGAAATAAACAACAAACTAACCTCAATAAACATAACCTGATTTTAATCATGAGTGAAAGACGCAAAATGAAAATCAACCTCAGTTTGGCTTTAAAATACGGAAAAACACTCTTTCACACTAAACTACTCTCTGTAGAGAAAAATGCTTCAAATAAAAGTTGTAGATCTTTTAATTTTCTATAAATTTCATTATATACCTTTTTGTCATAAAATGAATACTAAGGCCGAAATCTTAAAAAAATCGATTTTTCACACGTTTTCGTGAGAAAAAACAGAAAATTGCTATTTACTGCTAAACTAAGCGTTATACAAAAAAATGAAATAAAAGTTGTAGAATTTTAAATTCTCTACATTTTTTATTATGTACATTTTTGCGCTTTAATACATATCAAAGCAGTAATCTTAAAAAAACACTTTTTTTACGTAAAAACACCCTTACCAAGAATTTCAGCAAACATGGCGCCTACCCTATCTTGTAGAGAATAAAAAATTAAGTAAAGGAGACGATTTTTAAAAAAATCGTAGGACTAGTTTTTGAGAAAATCGCAAAAAAGTGAAAAATTACACGAATAAACTACTACTTCCGGTTGACCGATTTTGATGAAATGTTCGTGTCGGGTCCGGTAAGGGTATGTAACTTAAGTTTCAAGTTCGTACGATGTTCCGTTCTTGAAATATTTTGTATACACACAGACCAATCGCTGAAAACATGTTTTTTGGGTTCAGGGGGTCTGAAAAACGTACAGATCCGGTGAAAACGCGATTTCTTGAAATCGACATGAAAACAATACTTTCTTTCCTATATTTTTATATTCATGTAGGCAAGAGAAAGTAAAAAAAACCCAAAACAACATTATTACCATAACATACAAATTCAAATTCAACAGATATAAATGGCACAAGGAGATACTTACCCAAAATATTACATCAGTACATCGGTGGAAGCATCAATGGGCAATTACAACAACTTATAGTACATTTGTTTTAGGAAGAAGCTTGTAAGGGGTGGGCGAGTTGGTAGAGTAGGGATGGTTTCAAGGGGCAAGTGTTGCCTCCTTCTCACTTAATGATCATTCCCTCTCTTTCTAACTGTATACTACTGTTACAACTACGAGGTGCTTCCCCCACCACTAAACAGAACAGCTCAGCGGCACAGAGCGTTGGAAGTCTAGCTTCTAGCTAGAACAAATGACCTATACATAGTGCACAATTTAAACTATAATTGGTTTAACGTTTGTAATACTTTTCTTTGGATGTGATATTTTCGTCGAATAATGTATCTGTGTATTATTTTCTCTTGCCTATATGAATATATAGGAAGGAAAGTATTGTTTTCATGTCGATTTTAAGAAATCGAGTTTTCACCGGATCTATACGTTTTCAGACCCCCTGAACCCAAAAAACATGTTTTTAGCGATTGGTCTGTGTGTATACAAAATATCTCAAGAACGGAACATCGTACGAACTTGAAACTTATAACTTAAGTTACATACCACTACCGGACCCGACACGAACATTTTCATCAAAATTGGTCAACCGGAAGTAGTAGTTTATTCGTGTAATTTTTCACTTTTTTGCGATTTTCTCAAAAAACTGGTCCTACGATTTTTTTTAAAATCGCCTGGTTTATTCAATTTTTTATTCTCTACAAGATAGGGTAGGCGCCATGTTTGCTGAAATTCTTGGTGAGGCTGTTTTCACGTAAAGAAATAGTTTTTTTAAGATTACGGCTCCATTATAAATTTTAGCCCAAAAACTTATATAATAAAAGTTGTAGAGAATTTTAAAACCTACAACTTTTATTTCAAACATTTTTTTTGTATAACGATTAGTTTAGCAGTAATTAGCGATTTTCTGTTTTCTCACGAAAACGTGTGAAAAATCTATTTTCTTAAGATTTCGGCCTTAGTATGCATTTTACGACAAAAGTGTGTATAATTAATTTTATGGGAAATAAAAAGATCTACAATTTTTATTTAAAGCATTTTTTTCTACAGAGCCTAGTTTAGTGTGAAAGAGTGATTTTCCGTATTTTTAAGCCATACTGAGGACGATTTTCATTTTGCGTCTTTCATTCATGAGTAAAATTAGGTTATATTTATCGAGGATAGTTTTTTGTTTTTATTACTAATGTTAGGATTATTGTTAATTATTTGCATTGGCAAGAGAAAGTTGTGTGAGTGTTTCACACCAGATTTTTTGTATTTATATTTGCGAAATAATACGTATATTTGTCACTATAATGTGTTTAATTACTGCAATATTATGTTATACTTCAAGTACAATAATTAAAAAAGTTCGTTGCAGGGCTAAAATAAATAGTTCTGTTTCTTATCACATGGTCAGCCAATTAAATGACCGAATAATTTAAGAACAGAAGAGGTAGAGGT
The DNA here is from genome assembly GCA_035578175.1 of Catonia carolina. Classification (NCBI taxonomy): domain Eukaryota; kingdom Metazoa; phylum Arthropoda; class Insecta; order Hemiptera; family Achilidae; genus Catonia; species Catonia carolina. Next base: position 12,781,839 of record JAQMRL010000004.1, read on the forward strand.
GTAAAAGACACTAATCAGAGTTATCTTCTCTGAAAAAAAAGAATTTCATTATACAGCCAGACCCTGTGGTGAATGAAGTGAAGGTGTCATTTGCAGAGTGGAAAATATATACTTGTCAGAGGGCCCGGCACGCTGATAAGCGTATTTTTCCGCTCAGAAAGGAAGGTAATGGTAAACTACCACACTCCTCGTTTTACTTAGTGAAACCTCTACAGGTTCAAACCAGCCTTTCAGCTGATGACCTAAACAACAACAATGAAAAAATTTAACTACTATAGAATAATAATTATAAAAATCTAGTGTGAAACACTCACACAATTTTCTCTTGCCAATGTAAATATATTACAATAAACCTGACATTAGTAATATAACATAAGAAATAAACAAAATACTAACTTCAATAAACATAACCTAATTTTAATCATGAGTGAAAGACGCAAAATAAAAATCAACCTCAGTGTGGCTTAAAAATACGAAAAAATCACTCTTTCATGCTAAACTAGGCTCTGCAGAGAAAACTGCTTTAAATAAAAGTTGTCGATCTTTTAATTTTCTATAAATTTGATTGTATACACTTTTGTCATTAAATGCATACTAAAGCCGAAATGTTAAAAAAATCGATTTTTCTCACGTTTTCATGAGAAAAAAACAGAAAATCGCTAATTACCGCTCAGCTAACCGTTATACAAAAAATGTTTAAAATAAAAGTTGTAGGATTTTAAATTTTCTACTTTTGTTATTATATAAATTTTTACGTGAAAACAGCCTCACCAAGAATTTTAGCAAACATGGCGCCTACCCTATCTTGTAGAGGATAAAAAATTTAGTAAACCAGGCGATTTTTAAATAAATCGTAGGACCAGTTTTTGAGAAAATCGCAAAAAAGTGAAAAATTACACGAATAAACTACTACTTCCGGTTGACCGATTTTGATGAAAATTTTCGTGTCAGGTCCGGCAATGGTATGTAACTTAAGTTTCAAGTTCGTACGATGTTCCGTTCTTGAGATATTCTGTTCACACACACACACACACACACACATACACAGATCAATCGCCAAAAGCATGTTTTTTGGGTTCAGGGGGTCTGAAAACGTGTTGATCCGGTGAAAACTCGATTTCGAAAAATCGACATGAAAACAATACTTTCCTTCCTATATATTCATATAGGCAAGAGAAAGTAAAAATAGTGTTGTTTATATTTTATGTAATGCTGTATTTCAAATCGGAGAAAAAAATTTGAAATCGCCGCTGCAAAACTTTGAACGATAAACTGGGTGAAACGATACTATCGATATCGAGCAAGCACGGTTGCTTCGATATTTGATCGATAGCGTTACGATAATTTTCTTATATTCTAGTAACAAAAACATTACGGGAAATAATATCGGCGTTTGTGAACGTTTATTTAAATATATATTTGTATTATTTAGTGTTTAAGAATTATAAAACATTCACCATGGGGAAACGACAACATCAAAAAGATAAAATGTAATTATATTTTTATGTGAATACTAGCCAAATTATAGTTTTAAGTCATGTTGAGACATTTGAGGTTATACTATTAGTATTTTGTTTATTGTATTAACAATTATTAATGTTTGTAGATTTAATATTTAATGTTATTTGTTAATATATTATTTTCGTGTATTGTGATGAATATATAATTGTTTTGTTTGGCGCCCTAATTTATTTTTGCTGCCGTTTGATTTAAGAATACGATGGACAAAACAAAACACGTAGGAAATGTTGCAACTTTTAATAAAAAGAAATGCTTGAAAAATAGATCTATAAGAAAAAGAATTCATGAAAATAGTAGCAGTGAGGATGAAACAGTAGTAATTGTTAAAAAGAAAACTACTCCGGATATTGTTGAAAATGATACTGACAATATTAGGTCACATGCTGTATCTTATATGTCAAATCGAACAAGTCAACCCGTAGGCGCTTCTGATCAAAATGCAGCTGCTTTGTTAGCTCCTGAAAATAACAAAAGTACCGTTTCAAAAATTATTCAGACAGGACCAATTCGTGCACCGGCGAATATTCGAACAACTTGTCAATGGGATTACCAACCTGATATTTGTAAAGATTTTAAAGAAACCGGTTTCTGTGGTTTTGGTGATAGTTGTAAATTTTTACACGATCGTTCTGATTATAAATACGGTTGGGAAATTGAACGCGCAGCAAAAGCTGAATCAACAAATGAGAAAGATAATAACTATGAGATCAATTCAGACGAAGATGAATTTTATAGAAATATTTTACCCTTTAAGTGTTATATTTGTAAAAAATCATTTGTGAACCCTATCGTAACGAAATGTTTACATTATTTCTGTGAAAAATGTGCTTTGAATAATTATAAAAATAATACAAGATGTTTCATTTGTAATAAACCTACAAATGGTTTGTTTAAACCTGCGTTATTGAAAAATTTTAAATAAAATAGAAATAATATTATTATTGTTTGTATTAATATTACATTTTCTGTTATTGGTTTCTTAATAAATCTAATTTATATGGAATGAAATTTTGAATATATAATTGATTTAGGACATGATTAGTACTCAGTAGATTTTAGGGTATTAAGTTCTCTGTCCTGAAAATAGTACTAATGGAATGAATGACATTGCAGGAATAATATTGTAGGTGGTCTCCCTCTGTAACAATTTTCACCTCTCACACCCTGAATAGTTTTACTAATTTTTACTTTCTTTTGCCTATATGAATATATAGGAAGGAAAGTATTGTTTTCATATCGAGTTTTCACCGGATCTACACGTTTTCAGACCCCCTGAACCCAAAAAACTGTTTTTAGCGATTGGTCTGTGTGTGTGTGTGTGTGTGTATACAAAATATCTCAAGAACGGAACATCGTACGAACTTGAAACTTAAGTTACATACCACTACCGGACCCGACACGAACATTTTCATCAAAATCGGTCAACCGGAAGTAGTAGTTTATTTGTGTAATTTTTCACTTTTTTGCAAATTTCTCAAAAACTGGTCCTACGATTTTTTTAAAAATCGCCTTATGTACTTAATGTTTTATGCTCTACAAGATAGGGTAGGCGCCATGTTTGCTGAAATTCTCGGTGAGGCTGTTTTCACGTAAAGAAATTGTTTTTTTAAGATTACGGCTTTGATATGTATTAAAGCGCAAAAATGTATATAATAAAAAATGTAGAGAATTTAAAATTCTACAACTTTTATTTCAACATTTTTTTGTATAACGCTTAGTTTAGCAGTAAATAGCAATTTTCTGTTTTTTTTTCACGAAAACGTGTGAAAAATCGATTTTTTTAGGATTTCGGCCTTAGTATTCATTTTATGACAAAATTGTATATAATCAAATTTATAGAAAATTTAACGATTTACAACTTTTATTTAAAGCATTTTTCGCTACAGAGCCTATTTTAGCGTGGAAGAGTGATTTTCCGTATTTTTAAGCCAAACTGAGATTGATTTTCATTTTGCGTCTTTCATATATGATTAAAATTAGGTTATGTTTTTTGAGGTTAGTTGTTTTGTTTATTTCTAATGCTTTATTACTAATGTTAGGTTTATTGTTAATTATTTGCATTGGCAAGAGAAAGTTGTGTGAGTGTGACTTTTATTATATAAATTTTTGCGCTAAATTGCATATTAAAGCCGTAATCTTAAAAAAACTATGTTTTTACATGAAAACAGCCTCACCCAGAATTTCAGCAAACATGGCGCCTACCTTATCTTGTAGAGAATAAAAAGTTTAGTAAATGAGGCGATTTTTTAAAAAATCGTAGGGCCAGTTTTTGAGAAAATTGCAGAAAAGTGAAAAATTACACGAATAAACTACTACTTCCAGTTGACCGATTTTGATGAAAATGTTCGTGTCGGATCCGGTAGTGGTATGTAAGTTAAGTTTCAAGTTTCAAGTTCGTACGTTGTTCCGTTCTTGAGATATTCTGTTTACACACACAGACCAATCGCTAAAAACATGTTTTTTGGGTTCAGGGGGTCTGAAAACGTGTAGATCCGGTGAAAACTCGATTTCGAAAAATCGACATGAAAACACTACTTTCCTTCCTATATATTCATATAGGCAAGAGAAAGTAAAAAGTGTCGGTTCAGTTTGTCGTGTTCAGGGATTTTCATATATATGGCAAACAGACTGTTCATGTACAACTTGTATTCAGTTTACCGCCCAGTCAAAATCAGGTGCGTATTTGATTCAGACAGTTTATTAAGTGAAAATGAGTTCTGTTAAGCGTTTGCGTTTATTTACTGCTGGTGAAAATTAAAAGTTCGTCTTGAAGCTGAAGAAATTGGTATAAGTAGGCCCACATAACAATTGGGATTTGCAACGTCATATCTTTAGTGTACTACCATGAACAAAAACATTTATCGCAACTCGATGTACCCTTCAGTGCACCGCTCTTCATCTCCTCCACACTCTCTCACGCTATCTATTTCCAAGAATTGAAAAGAAGCAATACGCACACCACAGATCACACACACGTACATGCGTGAATATGTTAAACTCATGCTTTTCTTTTGTTATTGTTATATATTTTTATTCTGCCAGAGGCACTATATGGTAGCGAAACCTTAATACGAATTAAAAACGAAGGGAAAAGTGATCAGACAATTAAAATAGAACGTAGAATTGTTAGAACTTGCATTAATAAGAACTACAAAAAGGATGGTGTGTGGAGAATCCCCACTAATGAAACCGTGTATGAAGTCGTGGAACCGATTATCAGTCTAATGAAAAAGCGCAGAATTTCTTATTTCTTTCACATATTAAGAATGCCAGAGAATAGGTTACTAAAACAACTTATAACCAGAGGAATCAGTGTGAAATCTGGTGGAAGATACATCTCAGCAATTAAAGAGGATCTTGACAAAGTTGGACTGAGGATTGAAGATGCGACAAATAAACCAAAGATAAGGGCGTTTCTAAATGCAAAATGTTTTAATGTGGACAAGGTGGCTAGAGTTGTGCAGGTGACTGACGAGCAACGAAAAGCAAGATCTGAAAACATGAGGAGGTATTGGCAAGAACAGCGAGCCAATGAAGTACATGGGAAGCGAACCAGAAAGTTGACTAGAGTGATCCATTGAGGTCAAACAAGAAAAAAAAATATATATTTTTGTTTTGTTTGATACAATCATATTTTGCTGTTTTTATTTTCTAACTCATATACATTCTTTGCCTAATACATAAATATAAATACAATTATATTTTTACTGTTACTATTAATTTTATTTTCTAAAGAAATGGGAAGAACGAGAGTCATAGGATTATTAATCTAATTAATAACTAATATACAGGGTGGCGCAAAAGTCACTGCACAGTTGGTTAAAAGAAAAAAAGAAAATTACAAGAAGATGTAGTACAATAATTTTAGCCCGTGATGTTGGTATTACAAAATGCTGATAATTACGCCGTATCAAGTTGGCAATACGTCAAGGACAAACACAACAATAGATCCAGTGAGTTCTTGAAAGCGTACTTTCAACACGATGGTGCTCCACCACATTATGCCACTGAAGTCCGCGATTATTTAAACGAAACTTTCCGAAGACAAATTATTGGACGAAGGGCAGATATTGACATGCCTCGACGTTCACCAGATATCATGCCCATGGATTTTATCATATGGGGTGTCGTCAAGGACTCTGTTTATTCTAGAAAGCCTCAGACCATCGACAAAATGAAAGACTACATACACGAGGCATTTGAAGATTTGGTCAGTAATACCAGGCTATGCCATAGAGTGTGTAACAGTGTTCGAGAGAGACTTGAAAGATGTATTACTGAAGACGGAAAACAATTTGAACATAAAAAATAATTGTAAGTTGTAAATTGTAAGTTTTTTGTAATAAAAAATAAATTCAGTCTTTGTTTACTGTAGTGTGCAGTGACTTTTGCACCACCCTGTATTACTAATACTAATTACCGTAATACTAATAACTAATAATACTAATTAAAACTAATTAATAAGAAAGTTATCGAAATAAATAAATAAATTAACAAAATTTGTAAGGAAACGTAAGCTACAGTTTAACTGAAATTATAAAAAAATAACTACTATTAGTACAAGAATCTAAACAGCAGAAGAGAAAAAGAGAGATGCAACTTCAACAATCAACAGCTATATTAGGATAGCACTGACAAGACGGTGACAACAACAATGGAAGGTGGAATGTGTTAATAGCACGGCAGAGACATTGTTTTCAGGAACGCGCAAAACTGCAGTCTTAAAATTCCTCTACTCCTTTCTTTTCCCTTGTTTGTAACGGTCGTTTAGCCCAGTTGTTACACAGGCGCAGCTATAACCATGCAGTGGTCTGTAAGCATGATATTCCGGAATCCTGTGTAAGAGATTGGAGAAGAAGAAAAAAAGAGAAGTTTCAAGATTCCAATAAACACAGAATAGCATTTCGCGTAGGAAAACGAAAATTTCCATTAATAGAAGAACAGCTATTGTCCTAGATTGAAGACTGTCGTCGAGAAGGGTTGGCAATATCAATGAAGTCGGCAACTTTAAAGGTGAAAGAAATTATTTTTCATAATTCACTAATTAAATTTGGTTGAGTAATTGAGTGGTGCTTCTAATATGAGTTTTAATTACCAAGATTTTATTATTTCTTAAAAAGTTACGCTTGTTTTTGAGGTGCACATCGTACATGAGTAAATACGGTAATATATTTTTGGTCGATCTGAACCTGAGGAGGCATGCTGGATTAAAGAGAGGTTTCTGTTGTATCAAATGATTAATCAATAAGTAAAGATTTATATAAAATTTTATTTACTTAACATAATGGAAATAACAAACACAAGAAATATTGTGTTTGTTGTTTAGGTCGTCAGCCGAAAGGCTGGTTTGAACCTGTAGAGGTTTTACTAAGTAAAACGAGGAGTGAGGTGGTTTACCATTGCCTTCCTCACTGAGTAGAAAAGTACACACTTATCAGCATGCCGGGCCCTCTGAAAAACACATATTTTCCACTCTGCAAATGACACCTTCACTTTATTCACCACAGGGTCTGGCTGTATAATGAAATTCATTACTTTCAGAGAAGATAACTCTGATTAGTGTCTTTTACACCTCTACCTCTTCTGTTCTTAAATGATAGTCATTCAATTGGCTGACCATGTGATAAGAAACAGAACTATTTATTTTAGCCCTGCAACGAACAGATTGAGTGTAAATAATTTAACACTTCACCTGTCTGTTATGGGCAGACAAGAAATATTAGAGTACAAAATTACCTAAAGCTTAATTTTATTTTACTTATACCCATTTTCAAATGTAATTAAAAAATTTTAAAAGTGTACTGTGATGATGATTGATCCACCGAAACATTTGAAAGTTGATGATAAGGATCAAGGTAGCTGAAAAGGTCAGTGAAATTTTCAAATATTAATACAATTTAATTTATTTCAAGCTGCAGGATGAATGATAAAGATTTATTTCTGATCTAGCTAGAACACTGTATGTAAATTGGTGACTATAATATGCAGCCTTCCGTGTTATATTTAGTGAAGTTTATATTTGTTGATGTGGTAGATTTTTCGCTTACTTTTACAAGAAAAGGATAGGGGAAGGAAGCCGTGTATGGAATAGGGTCTTATTATGGAATACTAGTGTTTTTCCAGACAGGACGTTGGAAATCCTAATCTTCTCGCACCATTGGTTATACAGACACAAACAACTACCGGATTCAAACAGACCAAATACAGCGTGTTTTGTCAAGGTGATTACAATGAAGACAAAAAAGTTGGAAAGTGGATTCAATGCTCGAGGTGTAATAATTGATATCATGAACAATGCACTGGTGTTGAAAGGTTGTATTTTGTCTGCGATTACTGTGAATAAACTGATTGGACTAATACTTTGGTGCTTTGAAAACTATGTACGCAAATTATGTATCTATTCCAAGTATTCCAAATTAAGATCCTATTTTGTGAATTATTGTAAAAATCATGTCGCTACAGAAAATTTAGAAAAAAATTATATTTGTAAATTTAAGATTTTGTATTTTCTAGTTGTGAAATAAATTATTTCTACTATTGATATAAAATTCCAGTAATTTCAAAATAGTTATAAAAACCTAGAAAAATGAAAAAATGAAAATGGTATTCCATATTTGGCTCCTATCCCCTAATAATAAGACAGTTTATAATAAAAAATAATATGAATAGGATATTAAAATATATTATCTATACTAATATAATAAAGAAGAACTTTATTAAACAAACTGTTTGGTTGTTTGTATGAGGTAATCTCAGAAACTACTGAACTGATTTAAAAAAATCTTTCGTTGTTGCATAGCTTAGAGCTTCCTGATCAATATAGGCTATGTTGCAACTTTAAGTGAGTTAAGCGACTTAAACGGTGACGATGTCGCATGATTTAGTTTATCGGGTGCTTAGCATTTTTATTTTTTCTAATTCCTCTGGATGGTGTATTTTTTGGGCTAGAAGCACGATTCAACTTTTATATTTCATAGAAAAACGTGAAGATAACATTCGATTCCAAAAACATTAAAAGTTCGGAAATATTCAAAATTTTTATTTTTGTACTGTATTTCATATATTTGTTTTCATTCGACAAGTAGTGAATGAGTCATATATTTCCAATTACTCTATGTACCACACTTACTTATTACTGTTTCTTATCTCAGGCATATATCAACTCTTTCGTTTCCATCGGTTTTCTTCTATGCCATTCTATTCAATTCTGTTAAATTGCAGGAACAAACATTTAAAACGGTGGCGATCGATTTGAGACAAGAGTGCTTCCTTCACTCATGGAAAACTTTGTAACGGACTTTCTAGAGCTGGAAGTGCAGAAAAACAATTTATATTTTGCTGCCACAGGGCAAAAAAACCACAAATATTGTATACAGAGAGGTTTTAAAATAATTTAATGAGGCCTTCACTACATTAGCTGCTGTGAAGTGAAGCGATCGGGGGTTGTTAGTAGGTAGATATAATCAAAGTATTAAGACGTGATGCTTGTCCCTCCTCGTAGAATTCTTTAAGGTAGTCGGTTTGTAAAGGTGGGGATCCCTGCTGTGGCATTTCCGCCACTGACAGTGTCCAAGTAACAGCTGCGGTAAATGAAAACTGAAAACATTATGCACTTTCATAAAATTGTTTTAAACAGAATAAGTTTTTTACTTTCTCTTGCCTATATGAATATATAGGAAGGAAAGTATTGTTTTCATGTCAATTTTTCGAAATCGAGTTTTCACTGGATCTGTACGTTTTCAGACCCCCTGAACCCAAAAAACATGTTTTTAGCGATTGGTCTGTGTGTGTGTGTGTGCGTGCGTGCGTGTGTGTGTGTGTGTGAACAGAATATCTCAAGAACAGAACAACGTACAAACTTCAAACTTGAAACTTAAGTTACATACCACTACCAGACCCGACACGAACATTTTCATTAAAATCGGTCAACCGGAAGTAGTAGTTTATTCGTGTAATTTTTCACTTTTTTGCGATTTTCTCAAAAACTGGTCCTACGATTTTTTTTAAAATCGCATGGTTTACACAATTTTTATTCTCTACAAGATAGGGTAGGCGCCATGTTTGCTGAAATTTTCGGTGAGGGTGTTTTCACGTAAAAACATAGTTTTTTTAAGATTACAGCTTTAATATGCAATTTAGCGAAAAAAATTATATAATAAAAGTTGTAGAGAATTTAAAAACCTACAACTTTTATTTCAAACAGTTTTTTGTATAACGCTTAGTTTAGCAGTAATTAGCGATTTTCTGTTTTTTCTCACGAAAACGTGAGAAAAATCGATTTTTTTAAGATTTCGGCCTTAGTATGCATTTTATAATAAAAGTGTATATAATCAAATTTATAGAAAATTAAAAGATCTGCAACTTTTATTTAGAACATTTTTCTCTACAGAGCCTAGTTTAGCGTGAAAGAGTGATTTTCCGTATTTTTAAACCAAACTGAGTTTGATTTTCATTTTGCGTCATTCACTCATGATTAAAATAAGGTTATGCTTTTGAGGTTAGCTTTTTGTTTATTTCTAATATTTCATTAATAATGTTAGGTTTATTATTAATTATTTGTATTGGCAAGAGAAAGTTGTGTGAGTGTTTCACACCAGATTTTTTTTTATTAACTTTATTAATGAAATTCACAACTGTTACAAAATAAACAACCAGTGAATATGACAGTGGGTGAAAGAATGAATGAAATGACATGTGAGTGACCTGCATGGAGAACACCATCCAATGACTTATCTTCAACATGTTATTTAGTTACTTCTTACTAATTCATCAATTAATTAATTAATTTATTAATAGCATGTAACCATTTCTAAAACAGGAGATCCCTGCTCCACTTCCTTCGTCTTTGAATGTTGGTTGGTAGATGTCAGAATAAGTAAACCAAGATACAAGTACGGTTCTGTATTTCGTTGTTAGTGGTGTACGGCTTGTTGACATTAAAAGAATAAACTAACCGAGCCAACAGTTTATCGCGCATTCAATTGAATACAATCATACTCTTAAGTCACGTAGCTACAATTTTGTTTATCTATCCTTAAATCTTTAGCTAGCTAGTTAGTAGTAAACAGAGTTGGCATAGTTTGTATATCTGTATTTTGTGCAGTTTGTTAAAATTGTGAGTGGGTTCAGTTAAGTGTTATTTGAATTCAATTCAATCAAAGAGTTGAGACTTGTGGTAAGTAAAAATGTTTTCAGATTTGCTAGTAGCGTGTTGTATTTGTTGCCAGTTGGAAAGAGGTAGTCAACTTCCCCTCTTTTACCAAGTTCCCACTACTGTGAAGCATTCTCCTTCGCAAGTATCATGTCCCAGCAAATCTACTGCACATTATAGTTTACATTTATGAACTTCATTAAGAAAAGCAATAAACAAATCAGGTTCTTCTTTTCTCATAATCTCCCATGATATGTGGTCGAGGTGTGACTGAAATAACTCATTCAGAATGCCACTTTTTTTTTCAGAATGTTTACTATTGCGTCTAACTACGATCTCTCAGTTCCTTGCGTAATTACATTTCTATAAAAATCTTTTAACAACATTTTACATCTAGTTAACACATAACCTAACGGTAGTGAAGACATAACCTTAATGTAATGTAAAATATGTGAATCTTTACGTGCGAAAAGTGCTAGTGAACAGTGCTATCACATCAACAAATACAAACTTCACTGAACATAATGCGGTAGACCGCATACTATAGTAGCACCTAATATGCTTTACACGGTTGATGAGTTCTGCTGTTCCACAAGTTTAGACCAATCAGAATGTTTTCCAGCGTTGTCAGATTGTACCTGACGAACATTACGTGCGTATGCATATGAGAGTTGCAATAGTTCACTCTCGTCTTGCATCTCGCACTGAACATATCGATTATAGTACGCGTTAACATGCAATACTTTAAAATATAATCAGTTGAGATTGTACGTTGGTAGGTTATAATTGTTATTGAAAGACCAAAAAAATGGCTGACAAAATATTTAACATAGCCACAAGAGCAAGTATTGGCAACGTTGCTGGCAAGTCATTGGCTAGCTATAAAGTTGGTAGGGGGCAATGCGTACGTTCAGAGCTCATCAGCCTTGAAAAATAGTATACAAATTTCTATAACACATATAAATCCATTTATACTGGCAATAAGCACACTGTACATTCCAGGTTAACTTTTGAGTTGGCTTAACTCGTTTCTGTTCCTATTAATGCGTAGAACCAAGCCCAATTATAGACCCTCTCATTTTGAAATTTTCTACAGGACATTTCTTGTATCAGTTTGTTGATTTCTTTAATGTATAGTTAGGTACGTACTGCTATCTTTTTGAAAGATTCTGACCTGAAATCCTTTAATCAGAATTTTTAAATGAAAGAAAAAAAATTGTATTTAGACAACGAATCAAATGACTCAAAACTCATCACTTAGCTGTTTATGTAACTTTCCAATGTATGAGTCACATGTGTTTCATTGTTTATGTAATGTTTTAACTAATATTACTAATATAATTTATTTAGAATATTTAAAAGTAAATAATTCCTTATAAACTGCATTTTAACTTAGCATACAATAAAGTTTGCCTATAACAGACAGGTGGAGTGTTAAATTACTTGCACTTGATTTGCTAGTTCCAGGGCTATAAAAAAATAATTCTGTTTCTTATCATATGATCAGCCAATTATATGACTGAAGCATTTAAGAATAGAAGAAGTAGAGGTGTAAAATACACTAGTCAAGAGTTATCTCCTCTCAGAGTAATGAATTTCATTATACAGCCAGATCCTGTGGTGAATAAATTGAAGGTGTTATTTGCATGGTGGAAAGTAGATGCTTTTCAGAGAGTCTGGCATGCTGATAACAATACTTTTCCATTGGGTGAGGAAGGTACGCCTCGTTTTATTTAGTAAAGCCTCTAGATGTTCAAACCAGCCTTTTGACTGATCTAAACAACAAATTACAAGTTGAAATTCCAATTTCCATATTGTTTAAACAAACTCTAATGTTAATTTAAGTATAATGATAAAAATTAAGGTAGAGATGTTATTCCGGTATTTTTATTTTCAGGTACCTTACGTATACAGAATGGACAACATTATATGGTGGAAAAAAGGAAGGACCTGAAAAAACAGATTTTCGTAGATTGCCATACAATCATTGTTGTGTTAGTTTGCAGCCATTTGAAAATCCATATTGTGATGGAGATGGGAACATATTTGAATTAGAACCGTTACTTGAATTTTTACAGAAATTCAAAACGAATCCAGTTACTGGAAAGGTGTGTTTAATTAATTTCATGTTAAGTCAGATTTTTTATTTTAAATTTGTACATTTTACTTTTTCTTCTTCTTTCCAACAAGGATTAGGCTTAAAGCCTGTTCCGGTTTCACAAAAATCTTAATTCCATCTTTTCCTCGGCCGACCCACATCCTTCTACCTTCTGGCACATAAGACATTATCGTCTTGGGAATCCTCCTCTGATCCATCCTGCCAAGATGATTCCTCCATTCCTCCTTGTATTCCTCAGCTCTTTCTAGGATGTTGAAGACATTTAGTTCGTTTCGGATGTCTTCACTTCTGATACAATCTCTTCGAGTGCATCCCTTTATTCTGCGAAGGAATCTCATCTCAGCCGCCTGTATCTTAGACCTATCACGTTCCGCAGTTATCCACGACTCGCTTCCATATAACAATACTGGAACGGCCATAGTTTTATAGAACTTAATCGTCGTTTCCTTCCGGGTCTTGTCTTTTAGAGTCCTACTGATCGTTCCACATATATGTTGAAACTTGTTAATTTTATTTTCGATATCCGCGTCGCGATCATAACTCACATCGCATCCCAGGTAATTAAAGTGGGCCACTTGTTCCAAAATATTGTTATCTATTACAATTTTCGTTCGTACCGGGTATTTTCCATGGAATGCCATTACTTTGGTCTTCTTCCAAGACAGTCTAAAATTATACCGTTGGCAAATCAAGAATAATGTGTATAAGGATCTGTGCAGGTCATCTTCCGTTTCATTCACTATCAACATATCGTCAGCAAACAGCAATGAATTAATGTAAGAGTATTCATTCAGTTTTATCCCAGGATTAACATTATTTTTCCATTCTTTTAGAATATGGTCCATGTATATATTAAAAAGAGTAGGTGATAATCCACACCCTTGTCTAACTCCTTGGTTGATCCTTATTTCTTCTGATCTTCTCTTACCTGAATTTATCGCAATTTTTGTATTTCTATATAATGATTGAATGACCCTTGTCAAGTGCTGCGGGTACCCGCTTTCTTCCATTATTTTCCAGAGCATTTCCCGATCCACTCTGTCAAAGGCTTTCTCCAGATCCACAAAAGCTATATGTGTTTCACAATTAAATTCCCGTCTTTTTTCTATTAATCGTTTAATTGTGAAGATGTTATCACTACACGAGCGTCCCTTCCTAAAACCACTTTGTTCTTCATTCAATAGAACTTCAGCCATTGGTTGTAAACGGTTAGTAATTATTTTGGAAAAGATTTTGTAGCCGGAGTTGAGCAAACTAATCCCCCTATAATTTTTACAGTCACTTCTGTCGCCATTTTTAAACAGAGATATTACTTCTGCTAAATTCCACTCATTAGGAATTATTCCTTTACTCCAACACTCATTCATCAAGTGAAGCAGCCTCATTTCCAAAAAAAGTCCACCATATTTTAGAAGTTCCATATTAACTCCGTCAGCTCCTGTCGCCTTTCTATTCTTAACCTCTCTTATCACCTGCTGTAATTCGTGCTATGTAATTCGATCAACTACCATTTGACTATCATCTCTTTCGGTATCCAAATGGGATCCTACATCTGGCTTGTACCATAGGTCTTTATAATGCTTTATCCATCGTTCTTCCTCAATTACATTAAGTTTGGCGCGTCTTTTTCTTCTTTATTTAGATGCTTGAGAACTTTATAAGCGAAATTATGTCTGCCATGTAAATCATGTTCTATACTACTGATGAATTTATCCCAAGACTCCTGATGTGCCTGCCGTACAACTTTTTTTGCAGCATTTCGCTTGAGTTTATATAGCTCTCTGTCTTCCGCTAACTTTGTTTGAAGGAACTTTTTATATGCATCTTGCTTAATCTTAATTACCTCCTTTATCTCTTCACTCCACATCCTCAACCGTTTTCCAGTCCCTTTCTTCCTTGTACCCAGCGCTTCCAATGAAGCCTGTCTAACATTTTACTTTAAAAAACAAAATATTTTTTTGCAAAATTTTAATGTCCACAATCATAACACATAAAACAGAAACAATCTAATGTTGCTAACCACAACACTACATTGTTGTTAAACAATTTTTTCAAATACGCTAATTTTTGTTCATTAAAAAAATTCTGAAGTAAAAATAGACCTTTTTACTTCCTCTTACCCTATATATACAAAAAGGGAAGAGTTATTTTCAAGTTGATTTTTTAAAATCAACTTTTCACTGGATGTACACGTTTTCAGGCCCCCTGAACCCAAAAAAACATGGTTTTTAGGGATTGGTCTGTGAGTTTATGTGAACAAATACCTCAAGAACGGGTTATCGTACAAAGTTGAAACTTGGAACTTAAGTTAGGTACCATTAGAGGGCCCGACAATTACATTTTAATCAAAATTAGTTGACCAGAAGTTTTAGTGTATTTGTGTCATTTTTCCTTCTTCGCAATTTTCTCTTAAAAACGCCTCATACAATTTATTTAAAATTGCCTCATTTATTGCATTTTGTGCAACATATTGCATTTGGAGCACAAAATGCAATAAATGTTGAACAAGTGCAACATCTGCTGAAACTCTTGAGGAGGCTGTACTTTCGTAGAGAAAATGGTTTTTTTAAGATTGTGGCGTTAATATACATTCTAGAGAAAAAGTTTATGATTAAAGTTGTAAAACATTTAAATACCTACAAATTTCCAACATATTTTTGTACAATGCTTAATTTAGTGGCAACTGGTGGTGTTTTGGGATTTTTCATCAAAATTGGTAAAAAATGGGATTTTTTAAAATTTCAGCCTTGCATTTTACGACAAAAGATAATTATGATCAAAGTTTAGAGAAATTAGAAAACTTACAACTTTTAATTCTTGCATTTTTCTGTACAGAGCCTAGTTTAGCGTCAGTTAGTAATACAGGGCGATTCACGAAGATAAGCAGAAACTTTGGAAGCCCATTGTACATGTAAAAATAATGAAAAAAGTTTATATAAACATGGGTCCGGAAATGCTTCGTTACAGAGTTACGGCTAGCGAAAGATTTCGCCCGGATTTCAGCTCACCAGGTGAAATGGGGTCTTTCTGAAATTCTGGTAAGGTAGATTAAGGGGCGAATTCAGTCGATTCTTATGGTTTTTAACCTGATAAATTGAATAAAACAGGTCCCAGAACTGTAAGTTAAATTGTTTTTGAGAAAACCAGTATCAAATGCAAAAAAATGGAGTGAAAAAACACAATTTTTCACCTTAGTTTTTCCGGTTAATTTTACTTTGTACTGTTATGAATAAAAATTCATTTAATCAAACATCTATTTGCTTTCTGTGTACTTTATTTACACCGGTTTGTTCAGAATAAAAATTTCAACATGTTTTATTCAAAAATTTTAACTGTTTCTTAGTGAAATAACAAAGTTATTCTTGCTCAAAGATGAAAAAATGTGTTTTCACTCCATTTTTTGCATTTGACACTGGTTTTCTTGAAAAATATTTAACTTACAGTTCTGGGACCTGTTTTATTCAATTTATCAGATCAAAAACCATAATAAACGATTGAATTCGCCCCTTAATCTACCTTACCAGAATTTCAGGAAGACCTCATTTCACCTGGTGAGCTGAAATCCGGGCGAAACTTTCGCTAGCCGTAACTCGGAAACGAAGTATTTCCGGACCCATGTTAAATAAACTTTTTTCATTATTTTTACATGTACAATGGGCTCCCAAAGTTTCTGCATATCTTCGTGAATTGGCCTGTCGGGATTGACGGGATCACCCTGTATCCCGTATGTTTAAGTCGAAAAGACAGTGATTTTAATTTTGCGTCATTCACTCATGAATAAAATTAGATTGTTTTTATTTTATGTTATATTGTTTACTAATGATGAAACATAGATTGTATTGTTCAGTATTTACGTTAGCATGAAAAAGTAGCGTAGCGTAAGTGTTTCGCACCAGTTTTTTGTCTGTTTAAAAAAAGACTTCAGAAGATTAATTAATTCTAGAGGGTTTATTACTGTTATATGTACAAATTTTGTATCGTGTGTTTCGTTTATTTCAGCCACTGGACGCAAAGAGTTTGGTTAAATTAAAATTTCATGAGAATTCTCAAGGCCAGCATCATTGTCCGGTTTTGTTTAAACCATTCACCAAAAATTCACATATAGTTGCCATTGCAACGACTGGCAATGTCTTCTCTCATGAGGTAACTATTAATTATTTTGATTTCTTAAAATTCATTTCATTTAATAAATGGTTGGATAACTACTAAATTTTCTCTTTGAACCGTTTCAAGGTTATATTCTGTCGACATTTCGACCAATTCTTGTACCGCATTTACTACAAAATCTAAATTCAAAGTACGAGGGTTATTTTTTTTAACTTCTGTTTGGTTATAAAAATAAAACTATAATGAGAATAATAAAATAAATTTATTATCATAAGTTGCATACTGCTTGAGTCCCAGCTCCGTGTAGTTGCGGGGTGAAGGGTACGGGTGAGGTATAATGAATGAATGACGCATGCTGGGAGAACGATTGTTGTATCACTCTGATACAAAACATTCGTTTTCAAACTTTCCGTATTTAACATATTTGTATTTATTACAATTATTTATTTACATGTTTTGATATAAAATGGTAAGTTAAATATTATGAACCCACCGGGTTGGTCTAGAGGTAAAGTCGTCGCCAGAATCAGCTGATTTTTGGAGACGAAGGTTCCTGGTTCAAATCCTAGTGAAGGTGGTTACTTTTATACGGATTTGAATACTAGACAGTGGTTACCGGTGTACTTTGATGGTTGGGGTTCAATTAACCATACTCTCTCAGGAATGGTTGGCCTGGGTCTGTACAAGACTGCACTTCATGTACACGTCATACACATCATCCTCATCTCATTTGGTTATGGGGTTGCTTATTGTTCTGAATTGAATAGATTGCAACGTACACACCTTAGGAATTATGAATCCGACCAAGTTAATAACCCGGTAGGTATTTGTTAAATTAATGCGCTGGATGATAAGAATATGTTTTTAGTCTAGTTAGAACACGCTACCACTACAAATGCATCAGCTGTGAAACACTACTAACACTCATTCATTCTCCCACTACTATAACAACGCACTGCATTCCTTCCCACTACACAGAGCTGTGACTCAAGCAGTACAACCTTGGTTAATTTTCAACATAATCACCATTTTAATTGAGGCATTTATTACACTGGTGTACAGGCTTTCTAATACCCTCATCATAAATCGTTACCAGCAGTGAAATGAGTCTTCACGATGTCTTGGAGCTCGTCGTCTGTTTGGAAGGTCTGCCCTACCAACCACTTCATTAGTTCAGAGAACAGGTGGAAGTTGATCGGGGCTAAGTCGGAGTCTGATTCAGATTGTGTTCCTGAAGGAGAGGTTTTACTCTTATGGAGGCCGCCTCCATAGCATAGCGGTAGTGCGCTAGCGTACAATATGGAGACCCATTCGCTTCCCGACTAGAGTCCAGAGATTTTTTTTTTAGTTAAATCCCACTGTTTCATGACCCATTGTAGTTGCTAATAACCGAGCTGTAATGCGACTGCAAACAAATTAAAAAAAAAAAAATTGTAGTGTTCTTGAGGTTTAAGTTAATATGATATTTCTACATACCTCAAACTTTTTTACTTATTAGTTTATGATTTTATTAAGACATATTTTTAAAAAAAATTTTACAGAGCTAACGTCAAACGTTAAATAAAATTATTTTGGATTGTGTATTAAAAATTCAGCTTTATTATTCAAATAAATTCAGATTGATTATGAAACATTGCTTAAACTAATTATTAAAAATTCTTAATATGTGTGACGTGTGGAACCAGAAACTGTCGCTCCGCTACTGTGCCACGTGTTTTACGTCATGAGAGTCACGCTGTGCAGTGTCGCGTTGTCAGTATGCGCAAACGCATTGATTTATTCATTCTACAAAAACAAGCACTATGCCACGTCGCAGAAGATGTGTCAAACGCGGCCTGATGAGCGCCTAGCCTTAGGACAAAAGTGTAAATAATTAAAGTTAAAGTTGTAGACATTTAAAAAAACTTTTATTACAAACATTTTTTCTACAATGCTCAGTTTAGCATTAATTAGTGATTTTCTGTATTTTGCTCAACTAAATCAGTAAAATAATTGGATTTTTAAAGATTGCAGTCTTAGCATTTTACTACAAAAAGTTGTGAACAATTAAAAAGTATACAAATTTTATTTCAAGCATTTTTTCTGTAGAGCTTGGTTTAGCGTAATTTGTGATTTTCTGTTTATTTAAGTTCGAGAGAGGTTGATTTTCATTTTGCGTCATTCACTCATGATTGAAATTAGGTTATGTTTTAATTTTACATTGTTTGCTAATAAAATAAACATAGATCATATTTTTCATTATTTACATTGGCAAAAGAAGAGTCGTGTTAGTGTTTTACAACTGATTTTTTTGTTGTTTTTTTTCATATTTAACTAACTCTTTCAATATTTCAGGCTGTTGAACAATTAAATATTAAAACAAAATCATTCAAGGATCTACTCACTGATGAACCGTTTGTCCGAAAAGACATCATTACCATACAAGATCCACAAAATCTATCGAAATTTAATCTCGCCAATTTTCATCATTTGAAAAACAATTTACGAGTAGAAGATGAAGGTATGTTTTAAAATCATACGAGGTCTGTTCAAAAAATAACCGAACTTTATGAATTACGCGCTAATGCAGATATTTAGCGACGTGTGGTTGGTGGCACACTGTTCTACGTCATTCCTTTTGTGAACACATTTTCTTTGATTGTTGATATCTCATTTAATTTTCATGGTGTTCTGTTTTTAGTACGACGTGTTTAAGTGCTAGTGACGATTTTTGTAATGTGCGAAATTCGGGAGCAAAGGTGCAACGTGAAATTTCGCGTGAAGCAGGGGAAAACTTTCACAGAAACATTTAAACTTTTGAAACAAGCTTAAGGAGATGATTCTCTGAGTTGTACGCATTGTTGTAAATAGTTTTCTCAATTTGAAAGTGGTTGCCAGTCAATTAAAGATGACCCTCGACCTGGAACGCCTTTGACTTCAACTGATGGCACCCTCGTTAGGAAAATCCATAGTCTGGTGGGTGTAAATCGCCGATTGACTGTCAGAGAACTTTCAGAAGAGATTGGCATCTCAATTGGATCGTACCATGAAATTTTAACTGAAAAATTGAACTTGCTTTGTGAGTTGCAGCAAAGTTTGTTCCCCGTTTGATGACCGAACAGTAAAAAGAACATCGTGTGGTAGTTTGTCGGCAACTTCTTGAGCAAGTCAATGATGATGCAACATTCAGGTAAAGGATCATAACAGGAGACGAAAACTGGGTTTACGGCTACGGCATTGAGACAAAAGTGCAGTGTTCACAACGGGTTGACAAAAATTTCACATTACAAAACTCGTCACTAGCACTTAAACATGTCGTACTAAAAACACAACACAACGAAAAGTAAATGAGATATCAACAATCCAAAAACATAATATGTTTAATAAAGAAAGACGTCGAGTAGTGTGGTGCTAACCACACGTCGCTAAGTATCCCTGTTTGCGCGTGATTCAAAAAGTTCGGCTATTTTTTGAACAGACCTCGTTAGTGGTTTTTTTATTGGGTAATGGTTCCTGAATATACCTTGTGCATGGGTTATGATATCAGGTATAGTTACTTCAGTCAAAAGTTTGCCTTTGTTTGCAACGAGGAGTAAAAGAAGAAAAGCATCAGTGCACATGCGCGACTGCTTTAATTTCAGTACAACTAACTCAACAATGTATACTACACCCACAGCATATTATATACAGTATATCGCGGAACCTTTTGTAGGTTTAATGTACAAATTAACTGTTTGTTAATGTAAACAGAAATGTTAGTTTCTCGAAATTGTAGGCAGACTATTCACAGTGCTAAACAAAATCTAATATACATTGTAATGTGGTGAAGTTGAAGCTAAACAAAAGTCCCTTTCCCGGCCCCTTAACAAAAGCCATTAGCTAATGGCTAACTACTGTGATGTTTCTTTTTCCACAATTCGAAAAATAAAGAAGGAAATTAAAGATGTGAAGAAGCTATTCTTCAACAGTTTTGTTGACAACTGGTAAAAAAAGGAAACAGTTAGATAGATACAAGTGAGACTGATAGTGAAGACACCAGTGACAGCAATGGTAAAAAAGGTGATTCATTTGTAGAAAATTTGGTTCAAATTGAATAAGGTAGCTGGTAATTACAGTGAATAAAACGTATCTAGTCGTGTAATTAAGCTATAGGCAATATGAAGGGTCACATTTATTTCTTATAAGGTTTATGAAAAAAACATTTTCTCGGAATAAACCACAGCTTACAAAATTTACATAGAAACTGCATGGTACGTAGTGAAATTTACGAGTAGTGTCTCACCGTTGAGGTTGGCAGCACTTTCAAATTTTCACTTCCCATCCTCACAGCCCATCCATACTCAAAAGGAAATCTTGTGAATTCAGTATATACAGGGTGATTCACGAAGATATGCAGAAACTTTGGTAGCTTATTGTACATGTAAATACAATGAAAAAGTTTTTATAAATATGGGTCTGGAAATGCTTCATTACTGAGTTACGGCTAGCGAAAGGTTTTGGCCGGATTTCAGCTCACCAGGTGAAATGAGGTCTTCCTGAAATTCTGGTAAGGTTGTTAAAGGGTGAATTCAATCGTTTCTTATGGTTTTTGACCTGATAAATTGAATAAAACAGATCCCAGAACTGTAAGTTTAGTAGTTTTTAAGAAAACCAGTGTCAAATGCAAAAAATGGAGTGAAAAAACACATTTTTTCATCTTTGGGCAACAATATTTTTGTTATTTCACCAAGAAACAGATAAAAATTTTGAATAAAACTTGTAGAAAATTTTATTCGGAACAAAACTGTGTAAATAAAGTACACAGAAAGCGAATAGATGTTTGATTAAATGAATTTTATTTATAACAGTACAAAGTAAAATTAACCGAAAAAAACAATAATCTAAACCTATTCAACCAAATAACAGTAAATTTTTAAAAGTGTTTCCGCCGACTTCAATGCATTTTTCTGCTTGTTGAAGGATGGCTCTTGTTGCTTTGCGTAGTTCAACAGGGCTTTCCTTTAACTGCGTAAAAGCTTTATTAATACATCTAAGTAGTGCCTCACGGGAATTAACTTTGACCTCGTAAACTTTCTCCTTCATCCATCCCCATATGCAAAAATCTAATGGCGTATGATCTGTTGACGTGGGTGGCCAGCGTATAGGACCTCCACGACCGATCAATTTATTTGGAAAGTGTTCATTCATGTAGATGGAAACAATATTTGAAAAATGTCGCAATGCGCCATCATGTTCTGGAAAAAAATCTGGAAGGCCTCTTAGAAATAGACTTAAGGGGGTAGTCAACACAAGAAGATGATTTTTTAAAATTTCGATTGTTTTTTGCATTTATTTTAAGTTTAAAATTTCCTGAAGCACATTTTTTTACTTTGTTTGTACATTGACAAAGAGTTATAAAAATATCTGTTTAAAATAAAGGTCACTAGCAAGGCTTGTAAAATTATTCCTTCAACTTTAACTTTTCCGGAAATGTAATTTTTGCATGATTGTATATTCTTGGGAATTAAATATTTTGGTTTGTATTGAACATATTTGGATGATTTTTTTTTTCAAATGTTCATAATTTCTTGCTCTATTATCTGTGGAATGATTATTACAAAAACCGTAATAGGAATTTAGTTAAAAAATAATTTGTGAATACATAAAATAAATTTTTTTGAAAATATGGTTTTTCTTCAATAAATTTCTTGTAAGAAAAACTACATACAAGCGTGTAATACAACACTCACCCCTTAATAACTTCAACATGGTGGTGTCTTTCTCCCTGTCTCCTCCTGGCACAAGTGTGTGATGATTCTAAAAATGTTATAAAAATGTTCCTTGAACTTTAACCTGAGCTTAACGGATTTCTCAATCCTACAAGCGCATACAACAGGTAATAGACAACGATTTTCCGTATTTTGTAGCATAAGAATCATGTTGATATCTTTCTTGGTTTCTGAGATATTTGATTCCCCGTAAAAGCCCGCTTTTCCAACCTCACCCTTATATTAGGGGCTGTAGTTAATTCTTTGGCTTGGTTCAAATGGTAGATCATTACTAGTAAATTACTTTTTCATTTAAAATAAATAATGATAAATTATAGCCAGAAGTTTTCATTTTCATTTTCTGGGTTGACTACCTCCTTAAGTTAAGCATAATTTAGTATTTACATAATTTCATTTCTGGACTCAAATTGGGACCCTTTAAACAGCATATTCAAGTGAGGGTAAACCAAATGTCGTAAGGTGTCATTTCTGGTGAGTAGGGAGCCTAACGTAACAACTGAGTGTTGTATTTGGTGAAGAAGAGCAATTTTAAGTCACTTTTCCTTTTGTACTGCTGTGAAATTCTTTGACATAAATTTGGCAGCAAGTATTTGTGTTGCCAAATAGTTTGTTGAAATTTAATGAACTGAACCAATTGTGATTCTCATCCCTGTAACTAGTTCTCGGACCATAATATATCGATGGTTAATCCATAAAATTGTACAGAGTTCGGAAAGTTACTGTGCAGTAGGTGGTTTGCATCGGTGGATTCTTTCGCCGTAAGATTGGTTGCCCTGTGCTGTCACTAGGAGTTGAGTATATGTTGTGGGACCAATTGGCCAGCCCGTGGTGTAGTGGTCAGCGCAACTGGCTACTATGCCGGGGTCCCGGGTTCGATTCCCAGTCAGGTCTGGCATTTTTTACTTTCTCTTGCCTATATGAATATATAGGAAGGAAAGTATTGTTTTCATGTTGATTTTTCAAAATCGAGTTTTCACCGGATCTATACGTTTTCAGACCCCCTGAACCCAAAAAACATGTTTTTAGCGATTGGTCTGTGTGTGTGTGTACAAAATATCTCAAGAACGGAACATCGTACGAACTTGAAACATGAAACTTAAGTTACACCACTACTGGACCCGACACGAACATTTTTATCAAAATCGGTCAACCGGAAGTAGTAGTTTATTCGTGTAATTTTTTACTTTTCTGCCATTTTCTCAAAAACTGGTCCGATTTCTTTTTAAAATCGCCTGGTTTACTCAATTTTTTATTTTCTACAAGACAGGGTAGGCGCCATGTTTGCTGAAATTCTTAGTCAGGCTGTTTTTACGTAAAAAAATGTGTTTTTTAAAGATTATGGCTTTAGTATGTATTATAGCGTAAAAGTTTATATATTAAAAAATGTAGAGAATTTAAAATTCTACAACTTTTATTTCAAACATTTTTTTGTATAACGCTTAATTTAGCGGTAATTAGCGATTTTTGGTTTTTTTCTCACGAAAACGTGTGAAAAATCGATTTTTTTAAGATTTCTGCCTTAGTAGGCATTTTATGACTAAAGTGTATATAATTGAATTTATAGAAAATTAAAAGATCTACAACTGTTATTTAGAGCATTTTTCTGTACAGAGCCTAGTTTAGCTTGAAAGAGTGATTTTCCATATTTTTAAGCCAAACAGGTAGATTTTCATTTTCCGTCTTTCACTCACGATTAAAATAAGGTTATGTTTATTGAGGTTAGTGTTTTGTTTATTTCTAATGTTTTATTGCTAAAATTAGGTTATATTGTTAATCATTTGCATTGGCAAGAGAAAGTCGTGTGAGTGTTTCACACCAGATTTTTTCATCTGTAAATCACCACATACCATTACCTACGCACAAGCCCAAGGCTTATTTGTAGGCATCATCACTCAATGAAAAAAAAAAATTTTTTTTGAAAACAGCTGGTAGTGATTGTTAGTGTTCTGAGATTTTAGCGAAATTCATTATTCAATTAACTGAAGTGGAAATCAATAGTGGTTGGTTTCGCAGGATGGCGCCATATTACGCAGGTCTAACATTTCAATGGCTTTCTTGTATATTGCTTTTGGTGAAGGAATCGTTTCTTGCTTTCCACTGTTAGACCATCAACCGCACAACTCTAATCGCTTTGTCTTTTTTAAACCATTTTATGTTTAAAAATTTATTTATCTTTGATTTTTGTCGTGGCGTCCTCAGATGACACGTCTAATTTATTTTAGATAATTATTTATTATTAACTGATTTTGTAGTTTTTCTTTTTAATGATTGCAGAAGAAATAAAGGCTCGTAATGATCCTGAAGCTCGACTAAAAACTGTTGCCAAAGAAACACGAGAAATTCTTGACGAACTTAACAAAGAATACAAAGCACCTGAAGTGAAAAATGCTGAAAAACAAACTGCTGATAAATTCAACGCTGTAAGTGTGTTATATTTGTTTGTAATTACGATTTTTTTTTTTTTTTTTTTTTTTTTGTTTAACGTCCGACTGTTTTGCAAATTGCTGCTAATGCAGACGGTGAAGGATGAAATGAATTTTTGTAACGAATGAAAAAATGCCATGCCCGAGTGGGATTCGAACCCAAATCCCAAATGTAATTACGAGGATCATTCGGAAAGTAAAGAATGTTTTTCTTTATTTAAAAATTTTTTTTATTTTAGCCAAACAAAACTTTTTTTACTGCTATTTTTCAACATAATTGCCGTAAAATTTAAACACTCGTACTGTTTCCCCAATTTTGCTATGCCCTCTCCATACTCAGTTATCGCGTAGTTGTTAACCACTCACTAACACCTTCTTTCAGTTTGTTGTCACTTGCATAGCGGTTCCTGCCCAAAAAGTCCTTCAGTTTGGGAAACAGATAGAAATCACCTGGGGTTAGTCCGAGCTATAGGGCGGATAATCAAAGCGCTCCCATCGAAACTGTTGCAGCAAGTTCTTCATCAATGCAACAGAATGTAGTCGTGCGTTATTGTGCAGCTGCACAACGCTGCTAGACAGCAATTTGTCTAAATTTTGATTGGTCACACTCCTTTAGCATTCATAAAGTGTATTACACTACGAACCTCACACTTGGCGGGATCGTTAATTTTGTCACAAATTTTAAAGACTTACAAATAATCAATACACAACAACTGTATCGGCTCGCTGTTAGCATCAGACTGGCCCAAGGTGAGTGGAAGATCAACGACTCAGTAGCGGAGGTGACGGGGGAACTGCACGGCTCATCAGATCAAAACGTTCTTTACTTTCCAAATGACCCTCCTTATTAGTTTTAAACAGAGAATATATATATATATATATATGTATCATTTACAATATTTTAGTTTAGGTTAAGCTCTTTTTTGCTACTGCTTGAGTCCCAGTTCCGTGTAGTTGGAAGGAATGCAGTGCGTTGTTATAGTAGTGGGAGAATGAATGAAATAGTAGTGTTTCACAGCTGCTGCATTTGTAGTGGTAGCGTGTACTAACTAGACTAAAAACATATTCTTATCATTCGGCACATAAATTTAAGAAATACCTACCGGGTTATTAACTTGGTCGGATTCATAATATTTAACTTACCATTTTATATCAAAACATGTAAATAAATAATTGTTGTAATAAATACAAACAAATATGTTAAATACGGAAAGTTTGAAAACGAATGTTTTGTGTCAGAGTAATAAAACAATCGTTCTCCCAGCATGTATCACTCATTCAATATACCTCACCTGTACTCTTCACCCTGCAACTACACGGAGCTGGGACTCAAGCAGTTCCTCCAACCTCACCATTCTTACAATGTAAACTTTTCTTCTTTGTTTGAATAAATT
This sequence comes from Catonia carolina, assembly GCA_035578175.1. NCBI lineage: Eukaryota > Metazoa > Arthropoda > Insecta > Hemiptera > Achilidae > Catonia > Catonia carolina. The sequence continues at coordinate 12,808,301 of JAQMRL010000004.1, forward strand.
TTGTTTAGGTTAGGTTGTTATTTATGTGATGTCAAAAACTTGGTAACTTGAGTGATACTGTAACAGATTAGTTGATAGTTTACTTGAACGATGTTGTTTGATTGCTGGTTTTTGTTTTTTAACTTTTTTAGGCACATTATTCGACCGGAGCGGTTGCTGCTGGTTTTACTTCAACTGTTATGGCACCGGAAACTAAACATGAAGCTGCCATCATTGAGGAAGATTTAGTAAGATACGAAAGAATAAAAAAGAAAGGTACTTTTAGTATTATTATTATATATATTATACGGCAAGTACATTCTTATCAAACACGAAACAAAAATTATATATTACAATATCCAATTCATAAGACCGTCTTTTATGAAAAAGGGCCTTATTATACTGGTCTGAAGTTATACAACCATCTTCCAATTAGTATCAGAATTATAGAAAATTTTCAAATGTACAAGAAACGCCTATTTGAGTACATGGTATCTAAGTGTTTCTATTCTGTGAATGAATTCCTCACAGTAGCAATATCATAATATCACATGCAATACCATACAAGTAATTTTGAAGATTTTGTCTGACCCCCTACTGTAACATGTCATGCTTTATTGATTTAATTGTTTTTTTCATGTTGATGGTTTATGATGTTTGTTTGATTGTAATAAGTTTTAATTATATTGTATCTTATTTCTGTAATTGACATTTCGCCAACCTTTTCAGAGTTTCTGAAAAAAAAGGTGTTATGCGAAGAATAATAATAAATAAATAAATAAATAAATAAATATAATATTGGTGGGAATTTTTAAAATTGTCATCTATCGTTGTCTGTCCGTCACACCCGGGTGTCAGAAACAACAAGAGATAGCAACATTGTTGACAATATGGTTTGTTGTCTGCATATAAAATTAATAGGCCTGGATTTGGTTTGAAGTTCCGGTTTCAACTGGAAGTGGTTCAGAACTGGAAGTAAAGAAATCAAAATCAGAAACTACAAGAGATAACAACAAATGGTTTTCGGATTCGTAATCTACACAAAAATTAGTGGCCCCGTATTAAATTTGATATTTGGATTTAGCAGGGGCGGTTCCAGGGCTGATTTTCGGGGGGGGGGGCTATCTTGTTTTTATGTAGCTCTTACTACCTAATTTGTAATACATAGTTTGTAATTGAGTCATTGAAAAGTCCTCTTTTATGCTGTATTGCTGTAACCACAATTTTAATTCATAGAGAAATTTTCAAGGTGCTGACTGGATGCGAGTGGCTTTTGACTACTGACACTGATTGTTATCTTAATACTATTTAAAAATAGATACTTTCTTTTTGACTTATTTTTACTTTCTCTTGCCTATATGAATATATAGGAAGGAAAGTATTGATTTCATGTCGATTTTTCGAAATCGAGTTTTCACCGGATCTATACGTTTTCAGACCCCTGAACCCAAAAAACATGTTTTTAGCGATTGGTCTGTGTGTGTGTGTGCGTGCGTGTGTGTGTGTGTGTGTGCGTGTGTGTGTGAACAGAATATCTCAAGAACGGAAGATCGTACGAACTTGAAACTAGAAACTTAAGATACGAGGGTAGGCTGATAAGTAATGCACACATGCTTGTAGAAGACAACTAAATAAACTTCAGTAGCGCGCCTGGTGGCATGTGGAAGTACTATTTCTCCTCTACAAGCCTGCGCAGTTTGAAGGCGTTGCTTTCATTCAGTTTGTTTTGAGTAGTGGAAGTATGGCGTCGTGTTCTGGTGCTATGTCAACGAGAATTAAACAACGCGCTGTTATCGAATTTTTAACTGCTGAGAAAGTGAATCCTAGTGAGATTTATCGTCGTTTAAAGGCTGTTTATTGTGACGATACTGTTGATAGGTCTACTGTGAATCGTTGGGTAATAAAATTTCGTGATTGCCAACCTGGAAAAGCCTTAATTGTTGACAAAACACGCAGTGGACGACCAATCACTGCCTCAGACGATAATCGTCGCAAACTCATCGATGATTTGATTCAAAATGACCGGCGAATCACTCAACAGCGTATCGCAAACCAAATTGGAATATCTAAGGAACGTGTTGGCTTCATTATTGAACAATTGGGATACCGTAAAATCTGTGCACGATGGGTACCACGCCGTCTGACAGACGAGAATAAACAGCGTCGATTGGAATGCTGTGAACAACTTTTGAAGCGCTACCGTGACGAAGGAGACGACTTTCTTTTGAATATTGTGACGGGGGACGAGTCATGGGTTCATCATTACGATCCCGAAGAAAAAAGGCAGAGCGCTGAATATCGTCATCCACATTCTCCTGTTGTGAAAAAGTTCAAAACACAACCGTCCGCAAAAAAAATTCTTTTGACTGTGTTTTGGGATGCTCGCCGAGTTTATGTGACTGATTATCTGGAACGAGGGGCAACGGTAAATTCTGCTCAGTATATACAGACTCTGAAACACCTCCGACGTCGAGTTTGTCGTGTTAGAGGCAACCTGGCGCCAATAATTTTGCAACACGACAATGCTCGTCCACACACTTCGCGTGCAACTGGAGAGGCTCTGAGAAACCTGAAGTTTCAACCAATTTTACACCCTCCGTATTCTCCCGACCTTGCGCCTTGCGATTTTTATTTTTTTCCTCTACTGAAGAGAGACCTTAAGGGTAATCATTACAGCTCGGACAATGAGGTGAAGGCAGCTATTGCGTCCTGGGTTCGAGGAAAGTCGGAAGAATTTTTCAGTGACGGAATGAAAAAACTTGTTAAACGTTGGGAGAAATGTGTAATGCTTAACGGTGACTATATTGAAAAATAAATAGATAATTTGGTAGGTTAAGATTTGTACTTTAATTTGTTATTTACCCCATCTTGCTATTTCTTTTTGTTCGTCTTCTACAAGCATGTGTGCATTACTTATCAGCCTACCCTCGTACATACCACTACCGGACCTGACACGAACATTTTCATCAAAATCGGTTAACCGGAAGTAGTAGTTTATTCGTGTAATTTTTCACTTTTTTGCAATTTTCTCAAAAACTGGTCCAACGATTTTTTTAAAATCGCCTGGTTTACTCAATTTTATATTCTCTACAAGATAGGGTAGGCGCCATGTTTGCTGAAATTCTTGGTGAGGCCGTTTTCACGTAAAAAGTGTTTTTTTTAAGATTACGGCTTTAATATGTATTATAGCGCAAAAATTTATATAACAAAAAATGTAGAGAATTTAAAATTCTACAACTTTTATTTAAAACATTTTTTTGTATAATGCCTAGTTTAGCGGTAATTAGCGATTTTCTGTTTTTTCTCACGAAAACGTGTGAAAAGTTGATTTTTTAAAGATTTTGGCCTTAGTATGCATTTTATGACAAAAGTGTATATATTCACATTTATAGAAAATTAAAAGATCTACAACTTTTATTTAAAGCATTTTTCTGTACAGAGAGTAGTTTAATGTGAAAGAGTGTTTTTCCGTATTTTAAAGCCAAACTGAGGTTGATTTTCATTTTGCGTCTTTTACTCATGATTAAAATCAGGTTATGTTTATTGAGGTTAGTTTTTGGTTTATTTCTAATGTTTTATTACTAATGTTAGGTTTATTGTTAATTATTTGGATTGGCAAGAGAAAGTTGTGTGAGTGTTTCACACCAGATTTTTTAAGTTAGGATAACCCTTACTTTTATCAATAACTATATTATACATACAGTAATGTGCGGGTAATTTTATTTGTATTAAACATAATTTTTAATTTTATTTCTTTTACTCCACGTTAATGTATGTCTAATCGTGCAACGTTTCAATTAATTTTTCGTTCAAATTTACTTTACTGTGTTCTAAAGACTATAATAAATAACTAGCATAGTAGACCCATGCAAATAAATTCGCACAATATTCTTGGGTTTCAAACCTCCGTCATTAAATAAATGATTTAGGTTAACAACAAAACTTAACCGTTCTTAGAAGACCGGTGAATAACGACTAAAACACAGTATTGCGATAGTTTTGTCTTGAAAAGAACTGATTTAACCCTTTTAGTGCCAAGCATCGCTGTGAGCGACGGTCGGTACTTATGCTAAAAGTGCCATCGTCGCTCACAGCGACAGTCCGTATTTCGTTGCTTGCAACTCTACGGTAGTACTAAAATACATAATAATTGTAACTAATCGAATAAGAAAGAGTCAGTTTATCGCATAATACATCGATATATTACACACTGTCGATATATAGTCTTTAGTATACGGTAACATATTACCATCATGTTTATTCTGACTACGGTCCGTTTGTTGTGAAGTATTTTTGTAATAAATGGTGATTTATGTAGTTTATTTGTTCGGTTTGTCTTACAGAAGCGATTTTTATGTTTTTAGTTTTTAATTTGTTTAAGTTAAAACAGTTTTTATTATGTAAAATGTGTTAAAACTTATTGATAAATTTCTGCACGTTTCATGAACGAGTAGTTTTGTAGGTTACTTTTGCTTTGTTCGTTTTTCTTATTTTATGTTATTTTGACTTTTATATATTTTTTGTACTGAAATATTTAAAAAATGAGTAATTACATCACGGGTATAAAAAAACTAATCATAATTTAGAAAAAATAATTAGCTTGTATTTAATACTAGAAACTTCAGAATCATAAAAAATTGATATAGGACTTGTTTTTGTATATTTAACATAATTTTCTTCAAAATGTACCTATAAAAACAATAAAATATACCTTTTGTTTAGAATTTCCAGACCTTTAATATGGTTTAATTGAAAATTAAATTAAACTATAACCAAATGTAACTTTTTTGATGTGAAACTCAAATTTTGTTATTGGTTTTTTCAAATTCCCAAATTTTGACAAGACCTGTGTCTGCACGCCTAAGTAAATGGAAATATCATTACTGTTGGTGCATTTCCCAGTTTATTCTTAAAAAAAAAAAATTTATTGAAATTGCTCAAACGGTTTGAGTTTTATGATTATTTTTCTGAAACACTACGATTCTTGCAATTTCTGATTGGCACTTTTCGCGTAGGAAATCCGAATAGGCCTTGGCACTAAAAGGGTTAAACAGAAACTATAAAATATAAATAAACGTTAACACAATGTCTAATACTGACCGACTGAGTGTGTTGTGAGATGAGAAGAGAGATGATTCATATCCTGTATGCTTTTGGAATATGGGGATCGTTGGCGTAGTGGTTAGCGTAACTGGCTTCTAAGCTGGGGTCGGTCCGGGTTTCGATTCTTGGTCAGGTCTGGCATTTTTTTCATCGCTCATTTTCATCTATCATCCTTCTCACCGTCTGCATTAGCAGAAATTGCAAAACAGTCCGACATAAAACCAAAAAAAGAAAAGAAAAATATGGAATTTGACTATAGAGGGGGTAAAATGTCAGAGAACTGCATTACATTACGCTGTATTACCGCTACATTATAAACGAAATTCACTGTTTTTCATTTCGTAAAATGAAGCTCATATTAACATGAATTTCAAGTTCAGAACTTTTGGGTAAATCAGGAAAGGATACTGTTTAAAACCATGTAAAGATTCTAAAAATCCGTTCCGTAGAACTCTGTATTTAGGCGTTAATAGAATTGTCATTTATAAGACATTGGAAGTGATTTTGCATTTTAAATTTATAGATATGTTGTACTTTTTTTTACGCAGGTTACGTCAGACTTGTTACGAATTTTGGACCGCTAAATTTGGAACTCCATTGTGACATCATTCCAAAAACATGTGAAAATTTTCTACGGCATTGCCAAGAAGGCTATTATGATAATACGATATTCCACAGATCTGTCAGAAATTTTGTGGTGAGTGACAATACTTTTTGCTATACAGTAGAATCTCGATAGCAAGCGTCTTAAGGGGATTTGGGAAACAGTCTAGTTATCGAGGGATTCTTCTAGTTGAGGTTCATGCTATCAAGGTTGTGTAGACCTAAAAGTCATGGTTTCACGATTTTTCTTTGAAATTGTGTAGCCAACAATTACTAGCATGAAACTTTTAAGGTCCCAAATTTTTGCGAGCTTTTTCTTATAGAATAGGACCACTGATAGGCATGTTTTTATCGCAATACTGATAATGGAATGTTTAACTCGTTGGCAATTTCAGTTTTAATTTTACTTTATGGAATATTAAGTATTTACAAAATCAGTTTGAGACAATTGGTAATTACAAAATTTTGAATTTATCTAGATGCAAATAATGTAGTCAGTTCAACTTCACCATCGACAAAATAACTACAGAGTGATGTGCTACAATGTCCTTCCCCAATTGTTTCCGTATTGTATAATTTTTCACTCTAACTCTTCCTATCTTTCTTAACATAATTATCTTGAACTTCATTTCTGGGTCTTCCTTTCTACTATATAAGCAAGTGTTGGCACAGATATGCATTATTAGTAATTTACCTACAAAACAAACTATTTAGGATTTTCACACTTTGGAAGTAACTGCTTTCTTTCTGCACCCTTTTACTTAACTCCTTTTCTAATTACTTTTATTTATACTTTCTCTTGCTCTATATAAATATATAGGGAAGAAAAGTATTGTTTTCATGTTAATTTTTCTAAATCAAGTTATCACCAGAAATACTCATTTTCAGGCTCTGGGAATCCAAAAAAACATGTTTTTATCATTGATCTGTGTGTGTGTGTGTGTGTGTGTGCATGCACGCATGTGAATAAAATATCTGAGGAATAGAATATTATACAAAGGTTAAACTTGACATTTAAATTAGGTACCATTAACCCTTTCAGTCCCAATTTTTTTAACTATACATAAAAAATATCTGTTCATTGTTTCATACAACAATATGAATATGTAAAATTATGTTCAGGCTTCGTAAACAAAATATATTCTCTTACTTAGATTTGTAGCAAAAAAACTAAATATGATTTTAGTTTTAAAGTCATCATTTAAGAAAAAATATTTTACAATTAAAAATATTGATAAAATGGATATAATCACTTTTACAAACAATCTAAAAAATATACTTTGTACTTACGTACGACATATTCGAAGAAATGCTACTTTATTGTAGTAAATGAACACGAATATTTAAAACTAAAATTAATTTTTAAAAGAAACTAATTAATGGTCACCTCCGTAGCGCAATGGTCAGATGCTACACTGCATCTGCATCTGCTAAACATGCTACATTGCAAAGCGGAAGTCTCAAGTTCGATTCCTGGCTAGGGTGCAGAAAATTATTACCCTTCACAACCAGCTTCCTAATCCAAAGTAGTCGCTAATAACTAAAATTTTGATGTCTGTTATTTCACTCCAGTGTGACTTCTTCGTCACACTGGGTTAGAAAGGGTTAATTCATTCTATACAGGTGTTTGTTACATTTAGTATTTTTTCTAATAGTTCCATTAATCAATTCATTAACAGTTCTTCTCGACATCGTAATCGATGTTGTTCGTTTTCTGTCTAGGACGTATGATCTTGAAGAAGATCTTTCTCGCAAATTTCTCTTCTTCTCTTAGGCTAGACTTGCAGGACATTCTAAGCCATTCACTCTCGTAAAGACACAAAGGTTTAATCACTGTGTAATAATGTCTGATTGGATCCGCGTACACCTCATCAAGTAAAAAAAAAAAATATATAAAAATTTCTGATACAACTCGTTTTAAAGCTTGGTTTATATTTTTTATTCGCATAATTTGACGAAACGCGAGGGAGTGTATTAGCCATTTTCTAGCGATTTGGAAACGTAATATGTACCCGTTTTTTAGCTTAGTCCATGTTTCAGAACATGTAGCTCGATCAATTTTAAGAAGAAAACTATGGCGTTGTTGCTCCATGTTTTCTAAATAATTGAAAACATTATTTAAAAAATAATCATACACCCATTGTACATGTATAAATGATGTATAATATTGTACTGATTTAGAACCAGGTCCCTGTATCCCTATAATTATTAAGGGAATAAAATTACACTACATATAATAATTTAAATTTAAAGGATTTTCTAAAGGAAAGGTAGATATTTAAAAGGATTTTATTAATTCAAAGCGGGCAGTATGCTACGTAGCGGATAAGCGGGCCGTGAAGTGGTGTTGTGTTGTACGTACGCTCAGTTTCGTGTCGAACATGAGCCAGATACTATGTGACTACATAAAAATGAAAGGTTTTTGTGTGATTACTTGGTTTAAAACTAGACTGTACAGCGTTCCTCTGCTGCATAATACAAACATTAACAACTCACTGCCGAACGCACATTTTTAATGCCTTTTTTATCACATTTCTTAGGTAATTGAAAAACCTTCACATTTACATTAATTATTTGTAGTGAATTGCATCCTTTATTGAGTAAAGGGATACGCTTTGGTTCTAACTCGTACGTCCATTCGGAACGAAAATAATAATTTTTTTAAAACGCTTTAATCCATTTACCCTTTGTACCAAAAGGCTGACATTTAACTGTAATTAATTAGAAAACTTGTAGGAATTCTTACTGTAAAATACCATATTTTCAGTAATTTTTACAGTTCTTGATAAGGTAATCTGTTCGAAACAGAGGCTTCATCTTTTATTTTATATAGGCCTACTATAATGGAATTACTACAAGTTACTACAATTTAAGCTAAGTTTGACTACAATATATTATAATTTTATTGACACTTATCTGTAAGGTCCGTTTCGGGATCTGGGTAAATTAAATAAATTAGCACACTAACGTTTAAAATTACAGTTTTTTTTCTTTTGAGAACGCAGTGGTTCACTTGTCAGTTTCTGGGCACTCTCTTCTGGTTCTTTTCTTTGACTTTCCTCCAGTATTCTTTAATTCTGGCAGATCTTCTTTGCTTTTCTGCTTCCGAAAAGATCAATTTCTTTCTTCCTCTTTTATGAACCTTTCCTTAGAATCGAATCTGCTTATCTTATAATAGTTTCAGCTGTTCAGTTTTATTTTCTAGATCTTCGAAGCTGATGCCTAATTCTTCCATATCTTTTTTCTTGATTTCTCTTAACTACATTAGTTCTGTCTTTTTCTGGTAGAGTTTTCTGACATTTTGTTTGTGATTCTATCTTTAGGTGTTCTGATATTATGTGCAAAGAAGGATATTCTCTTTTCCTCATCGTATATAGTCGTTCGGTAATAATGTCCATTCTCCATATACTTGATGTCTCTTTCCGATGCAAGTCCTAAGGATCCTCCTTTCAAGTTTTTGATTTTACTTATTCTATTTTCCTGGTTTAATTTGAATAGTTTCGCACACATACGTTATCTTTGGTTGTACGACCGTTTTGTAGTGTTTTATTTTGGTTTTGATTGATAGGCATTTTTTATTGCAGGTGTTTTTTTGGTGGTTAGTTTCTTAGTTCTTTACTCCATTACAATATTACAATTCAATAAAATTACAATTAAAATAAAATAAAACTTAATAAAATACAGTAGTTATTACAACTAAGAATTACAATTAAATAAGTGACTACAATCTTCAAGAGTATAAAAAATCAATTTCTTAATAAAATAAAAAACTGATTAAAAGTAACTCTTACAATAAATGACTTAAACAATTGACTAAATACTACTTACAAAAACGGTACAGAATACATAAAAGTTAAACTATAGACAGTTACTCGCAGTAACGTTGACCTATTCCAAACGTAACCGTTAAGCACTACCCGATTCGGTCACTCAACACAGACAAATCGAGACTAAAACTAGACCGTAAACAAACAGGCGTTTGTATAGGTGGGCTAATGGAGAGCTCGAGAAAAGACAGAGATTTTTCATATAATAATACAAATACAAACTCTTTCTGACGGCTTCTTGATAAATCTTAACTGTAAACAAATTAGGATTGAACAGAACGTGTTACAAAAAAGTGCCCGACTCGACTCTTTCACAATAACTGAACAACAATAGCTACTTTTACTATAAAATACCAGTTATTAGGTACATAATATTTCTGACTATTTTTCGGACAACACTATTTTATTAATCATATTATTTACGTTACCATTTTTAATCTCTCAGTCTTCCTCGAAAAGCTCGAACCCACATTCCCTTTCGATATTGTCACAATATTATATACTTTATTAAATTATAATTAAATTTGTAATAATTCGGTTGGTAAAACTTACTTAAAAAACTCTGTCTTCGTCACTGCATAGATCACACTCGTCGGAACCAAATTCATACAGTTTAACTGTTGCACACTAGACTGAACGAGTCTTCATTCCTGCAGTTTACATCCATGTTAATGCTGTTAACTCTTAGTAGGTCTTTAAGTATACGTACTACTGGCAATAAGGTCGAGTTTATTTAAGAATAAGCTATGCAGTTGAACCTTATTGGCATTTTATGGTGTTATAGATGTTCTCTATCGACATTTTTAAATTAGCGCACAGCGACTCTTTTCTTCGAGAGTTACAAGAATGTGGTAAGGATTCATACTAGCGTACGCTACCGTGTTGTTTTGTTGTTACTTTTATACAGTGCTTAGAAAATTCGAGATTTTTACGGGAAAGCAAGCATTCATGCTAATATGTAGATAAGGTAAGCTCAATTTACACATGTAGGTCTGTGCGCAGACCGTGTCACATCTGTTTGAAAATTGTTCTAATTTATTTAAATTCTTAGGACATGTCGTTCTTAATTTACACATGCACGACTGTGCTGGAATCATCCGCAGACAGTGCTATCTTCAACCGCTCGCGAAAAGTTTCATCAAGGTCTAGACCGATGTCAGTCCGACACGGTCGGCGCACAGCACCTTACTGATTAGATCGGTCTAGACCGTCATAAATCAACCAGAACCAGTTTAAACTGCTTATTTACCACAATGTGGGATAAATATCAGGAATCTCTTGAGTCCATCTCTCTGCTAAGTCTATTAAGGTAACCAATAGGAAAATTTCATCAAAATCGGCAAACTAGAAGTAGTTGTTTATTCGTGTGATTTTTCATTTTTTCCGATCTTCTCAAAAATTGCTGTTACGATTTTTTTTAAATTGTCTAATTTACTACTCTTTTTATTCTCTATTGGATAACGTAAGTGTTGTGTATGCTGAAATTCTTGGGGTGGCTGTGATTTCGCTGTAAAAAATTGGTTTTTTAAGATTGCACCCTTAATAAGCGATTTAGGGCAAAACCTTGAAAATCAAAATTGTTGAAAATTAAATACCTACAACTTTTATTTCTAGCACTTTTTCTACAACGTTTAGTTTAGTATCAATTAGTAATTTTCCATATTTTTGCTCATCATTTTAAAAATTAGATCTTTTTAATGTTGTGGCCTTACAATAAGAGTGAGTTTTATGATAAGTGTATGTAATCACAGTTATAGGAAATAAAAAAAATGTACAACTTTTATTTCAAGCATTTTTTCCCCAGTGCCTAGTTTACCGTCAATTAGTGATTTTCCATATTTTTAAGAAACAGGTTATATTTTTAATTATTTCCATTTGCTAGAGAAAGTCATGTGAGTGTTTCACACCAGCTTATTCTATTTGACGAGCATAACCTCCATATTTCCATGCAGGTTTGTTTTTTTGCTATTTGTGGTATGTTCATGGAATGCAACACACATGAATAGCAAGGGATTTGTGGATTTACTTCCGAAAACCTCTTGAATCTCATGTACTTAACACCTCTTTTTGTTGATTCATCAATATCGTAAGATGCGTTACGAAGTCTATCAACGTATCATTATGTTGCTTTAGTAATGTGGATACTGCTTTGAGGATGATGTATTGAATGCACTTTTTCAATAGCTTTGACATGTTTTTTTTTGTATTTTGTTTAGTTGCAAGGTGGTGACCCAACTGGTACAGGAACCGGTGGGGAATCAATATGGAAAAAACCATTTGAAGATGAATTCAAACCGCATTTAACACATACTGGTCGTGGTATACTTTCAATGGCTAATTCTGGACCTAATACTAATACCAGTCAGTTGTAAGTGTATTTTTAGAATTTAGATACATTTTATTTAATTATGTTGATTATTAACCCACCGGGTTGGTCTAGAGGTAAAGTCGTTGCCAAAATCAGCTGTTTAACAGCTGATTTTCAGAGACGAGGGTTCCTGGTTCAAATCCTAGTAAAGGTAGTTACTTTTATACGGATTTGAATACTAGACAGTGGTTACCGGTGTACTTTGATGGTTGGGGTTTAATTAACCATACTCTCTCAGGAATGGTCGGCCTGGGTGTGTACAAGACTACACCTCATTTACACGTCATACACATCATCCTCATCTCATTGGGTCATGGGGTTGCTTATTGTTCTGAATTGAACAGATTGCAACGTACACATATTAGGAATTAAAAAAAAAATTTTTGATGATTTATGTACCAGTGGAATTCTCACGTTGGATCATGTTCAGTTTCCAAAATGTTCAATTTATTACCCTTTATCGTTTTCATTAGCCTTAATGTGCATAACAGTCAGACGTAAAACCAAAAGAATTCCCCTGTTCTCTGAACTGTCCTGAAAGAGGTGTGGCGATCACAGATTTTTGAAGTGAAAACTTTTTTAGACACACCTTACACTCTTTCTGAACGGTGAGTGAAACGGAACTGTTACACTTCACATCACATCACTGAGTGATATTGAGTAACATCTTGAGGCACACCTTGCGCTCTTTCTTTTTAAAACTGTTAAGTTATGAATGTTTATATAAATAATATTAAAATGTACATACAAATCTAGTATGTACACTGAATACTGTTACTGAGGTAACTAGTATTTTAACTACTACATTTATAGTACCATTACCAAATAAGTTTGATAGCTACTGCGTTAACAAAAAATAGCAAATAGTTTTTTGTAACAAATTAGACTACTTATAAAAAAAAGTATATCATTGAAGTACATCTATATAAATAAAGTATCTTCTTCTTCAGGTGCCTTCTCCATTACGATGGTTGGCTATCATCATGGTCAGTCGTACCTTGTCCACTGCTGCTCCAAAAAGGTCATGCGACGAGCAGTTAAACGCTTCTCTCAGGTTTCTTAACCAGGATATTCGTCTGCGTCCCACCGAGCGTTTACCAACAAGTTTCCCTTGAATTATGAGATGCAGAATCTCATATTTAGGCCCCCTCATGATGTGTCTAAGGTATGTCAGTTCTCTTATCTTTACGCTCTGCAGGATTTCCAGCTCTTTCCCCATTCTTCTGAGGACCTCCATATTTGTGACCCTGTCTGTCCACGTTATTCAAAGCATCCTCCGGTAGGTCCACATTTCAAACACTTGTAGACGGGTCTCACATTCTTTGGTGAGTGTCCACACCTCTACCCCATACAAGAGGATGGGAAAGACGTAGCACTTCAAGAGGCGGGTCCTGGTTTTGAGGCTCAGGTCGTGGGCCGATAGAAGAGGTTTCATTTTTAGGAATGCTGCCCTGGCCTTTTCAATTCTGATCTTTATTTCTGGCAGGTGGCTTGCACTGCAATTGACTCGGGTTCCCAGATAATTATAGGCTTCCACTTGTTCGATTCTGTCGTGCCCAGCAAAAAGTTGTTCCTGTGGATTTTCTCGCTTAGTAATGACCATGTATTTTGTCTTCTTAGTGTTTAATGTGAGCCCATACTCTTATTAAATAAAGTATAGTGTGGTGTAAATAAAGTACGTAAAGTAAAGTAATGTATTTAAATAAGTATTATCGATGAGACTGAACAAACTCGGGAATAATAAAAAATTTAAATAATTCATTTACGTGTTAGTATTAGTACTGCTTGAGTCCCAGCTCCATGTAGTTGAAAGCAGTGCGTTGTTATAATAGTGGGAGAATGAATGAGTTAGTAGTTTTTCACAGCTGATGCATTTATAGTGGTAGCGTGTACTAACTAGACTAAAAAAATATTCTTATCATCAGGCGCATTAATTTAACAAATACTTACTGGGTTATTCATATCAAATTTTATTAAATTTTTATCAAAATATGTAAATAAATAAATGTAACTTAATAAATATAAACAAAATATGTTAAATACTGAAAGCGTGAAAATGAATGTTTTGTATCAGAGTAATACAACAAACGTTCTTCCACCATCTGTCACTCATTCGTTATACCCCACCCGTACCTTTCACCCCACAACTACACGGAGCTTGGAACCCCACAATAAGTATACACATTTTAATACACTTTAATTTTACTACAAAAATGTGAGTTTTAATTGAAACAAATAATAAAAACGTAATTAATTTAATAGTAATAAATGAATAATGTAATTTTAAATGTAATGTAACAAAAATTTAAAAAATATATATTTACTGTGGCTGGGCGCTTGCTTTGTTATTGTTATGTGCGTGATGTTACGTGGACTTTTAGGACACGTCTGCTTGTTTATACACTCCTCGAATAACAAAAACAAAAAAATCTTGTGTAATATTGTTTATATTTACATACAACCTTTTCTTCCTGTAATTAATTTGTCTAATACACTTTAAAATCTGCCCATAACAGGCAGGTGGAGTGTTTAAATTGCTTTAACAAAAATAATTTAAACCTTTGGAAACGGACTGTTACGCATTAAACATAAGAATTGCAAAATTCAAAATGCCCTCTCAAAACAACTATTTTATCTAACGTCACTACTGATGAAAAATTCTGAAAATATTACAGTTGATTCATATAATACATACGCGCCTTTTGAATACAATTACAACAAAATCGCTTGATAATTCTTTGCGTTTAGGCGAGCGAAATTTTCAACCGCGAAAAGTTTTGTGTTTATATTTTTTGCTATAACGGGCTTAAATTTCAGTTTAGCAAAAAAAATTCTAAAACATTTTTTGTAGACAAGAGTTTACTGGAATAAATGTTATTTTTTATTTAAATTTCCGTAAATATTTGACGAAGTTACAAAATGTTCAACATGAGTCCATTTTCACATCACAGGGAAGCATGAAGGAATGATATTTTACATTCTTTACAGTGATGTCACAGAGCCACTATTATATTTAGGTTACAGCTGTAAACAAAGTAACGTAGAAAATTCTTTTCCCTACAACCACGTGTTTTGAAAAATTCTGTAGGTGCAGTTAGAAGGAAGCTGTTACACGTGCTATGCAATCTGGCAAAGTGTCAAATTTTTTGCCTCTGTGATAGTAAACCCCCTCCTGAAAGTAAAATGGACTCGTCTTTCCTTTTCAAGGACAAACATCGTAACAGAATCACCATAGCTTCAATACAAACTAAAGAACATGCATGTACATTGACTTACACACTAGCTACACGGATTTCCATTCAAAGCAAACAATTCCCAAACCATCAATGATACCTACACCCTATAGAGGGAATAAAAATTTTTCCTGTTATGATATTCTATTTCTGACAACACTATCAGATGCATTAAAGAATTTCGTACAAGAAAAGTGCAATATTTACATTTAATATTTATATATGACCTTGCAGAAGCACGTTTTATCGCCCCAACCACAATCCATTCAGCATCATCTAAAATTAGATTACCTGTGTGAACAGGGTTAAAGACAAAAACAAATTTGTAAAAAAAAGTACCAGGTTTAGGGAATAAAATAGCTAAAATTTTTGTGTGTACATTCAACGGATGCATTAACACATTCCCTCAAACTGTATTTGACAAGTACCTGTCATCTTCATGTTGAGGTTGGAAACTTTTCAGACAACCCGCAATTTATTACTTTGGTAGAGTTTATAGCCCTCTCACCGAACCTGAGTGATCATGAAACGAAGGGGATATCATACGACAAAGTTCCATCATTTTTATTCTTTCCTCTGTACCAAACTTTATCGACATACTATTCCTGATGTTTTGTTTTCTATTTCGTTACAGTTTCATTTCGTACAGATCCTGTAGACATCTTGATAATAAGCATACTGTGTTTGGAAAAGTCGTTGGTGGGTTAGAGACATTAAGTGCGATAGAAAAAGTTGAAGTCGATAATAAAGATAGACCGATTGAAGATATTGTTATACAAAAAGCTCAGATATTTGTCGATCCGTACGAAGAAGCTGATGAACAGGTATTATTTATTTCTGGTTTCTGACAAAGTGTACAGTTTGTATATCGGGTGATTCAAAACTATACGGCAATCTCTTGGGATCTCATTCTATAGCTAAAAATAAGAAAAAAGTTCACATAAACATGTGCCTAAAAACGCTTAGCGAGTTATGGCTAGCAAAAAATTTCATCTAGAACTCTGTACCCTCGTTGAAGTAAGGCCGTATAAAAATGTTAAACGTAGTTACGAAGATACAAATACAATTGTTTCGTAGGTTTTTTAATCTGAAAAATTGAATAAAATTGGTTCCAGAGCTGTAAATGTAATACTTTCAGAGATATCTTACATAAAACACAAGAATTGGTGCAAAGAAATAACACATTTTTGTGTTTAACGTAAGATTACTTCCATAAATGGTAAATAAAGGTGTATTTTTTCTTAAATAAATTTAATTCTGAAAAGATTCATGTGAATTACTCAGGAAAAAAATGAATAATAGATATTGAAATTTCGTTTTATTTAAAATTGTCTGTTTTGATTTTAAATAAAGCGAAATTTCAATATCTATTATTCATTTTTTCCTGAGTAATTCACATGAATCTTTTCAGAATTAAATTTATTTAAGAAAAAATACACCTTTATTTACCATTTATGGAAGTAATCTTATGTTAAACACAAAAATGTGTTATTTCTTTGCATCAATTTTTGTGGTTTTTGTAATATACGAGGCGTATTTTTAAAGTAAGTACCGTTTGAAAATAAAATAAAAATAAAAGGAAATTTGCAAAAACTAATTTTATTTTCGGAATCTACATACTTTTATCTATTTTTCTACATAGTTTCCAAGTTTTTGTAAACACTTATCATATCGCACAACTAAATTTTGGAAACCTTCTTCATAAAAACTTGCCGCCTGCTGTGATAACCAAGAATTCACGGCCGTTTTCAAATCGTCGTCATCGTCATAACGGTTGCCGCCCAAGTGATGTTTCAGATGACGAATTTCCCGACGTTTCGAGGTCTGTGATTTACAAAATTGTTAATGAAAAATTAAACTTTAAGAAACTGTGCTCGCGTTGGGTCCCTAAACTCCTGACGGAGGAGCATAAACACAAAAGACTCGAGAGTTCCTTGAATTTTCTGACACGTTATGACGAAAATGGTGACGACATCCTGAGTCGGATCGTAACTGGAGACGAAACGTGGATTTCGCATTTCACTCCCGAATCGAAACAACAAAGCATGGAATGGAGACACACGCACTCTCCGGTAAAGGTCAAACCCTAACATACTTTGTCACAGCGCAAGATCATGGCGTCCGTGTTTTGGGATAGGCATGGTGTTTTGCTGGTCGACTTTATGGAACGAGGAACGACAATAAATGCAGAAGCCTACTGCCAAATCCTGAGGAAGCTGCGCAGAGCAATTCAAAACAAGAGACGTGGCATGCTCACAAAAGGAATTTTGTTTCTGCACGATAATGCAAGCCCTCACACTGCCGCTCAGACCCGAGCTGCATTGGACTCTTTTGGCTGGGAAGTTTTGGACCACCCACCCTACAACCCTGACCTTGCGCCGAGCAACTTTCATCTCTTCCGTCATCTGAAACATCACTTGGGCGGCAGCCGTTATGACGATGACGACGAATTGAAAACGGCCGTGAATTCTTGGTTATCACAGCAGGCGGCAAGTTTTTATGAAGAAGGTTTCCAAAATTTAGTTGTGCGATATGATAAGTGTTTACAAAAACTTGGAAACTATGTAGAAAAATAGATAAAAGTATGTAGATTCCGAAAATAAAATTAGTTTTTGCAAATTTCCTTTTATATTTTTTTAATTTTCAAACGGTACTTACTTTAAAAATACGCCTCGTATCTCTGAAAGTATTACATTTACAGCTCTGGAACCAATTTTATTCAATTTTTCAGATAAATAAAAACATAAGAAACAATCTTTATAACTACCTTTAACATTTTTATACGGTCTTACTTCACCAAGGGTACAGAGTTCTAGGTGAAATTTATCGCTAGCCGTAATTCGCTAACTAAGCGTTTTCAGGCATATTTTTGTATAAACTTTTTTTCTTATTTTTAGCTATAGAATGAGATCCCAAGAGATTGCCGTATAGTTTTGAATCACCCGGTATATAAGTTAAGTGTATTTTACAGCCGTAACAACCATTTTCCATACCCCATCCTTCAAACTGCATTATCCCCCCACATCTTGTCCTCCACCTCTCTGATTCACACCACCTTCTCTATCTCCCTACTCCACGTTCTCTGAGGTCATCCTCTACATCTTCTATTAGAGTATTTCTGTATACTTCAAAACTATCCTTGGCCATATGCCGCTTATGCCCACACCACAATAACTGTCTCACCTTGTAAAATTAAATAAATGAAAATTGAATGAGAAACTTTTTAATGAAAATAAATTTTTTAATTGAATTAACAAGAAAATTGAACGTTACATAAAAATTTAAATTGAATTCTGAAAATTGTTTTAATAATTATTTGATGACACTTTTATTATGATTCTAATTATGCTAATAAATTTACTGTTATGTTACTGTTTGTTTATGTTTCATTATTTACTTTGTCAAGAGAAAGTTGTGTGAGTGTTTTGCCCCAGATGTTGTTTTTTTTTGTTATTTTAATTTTCGTAATGTATTTCAGTTAGCAGCCGAACGAGCAGAGGAAGCTAAAAGGAAACAAGTGGAAGGTGAAACGCCTCAAATAAAGAGACCTGTGCAGCCTTTAAAAGCATTCCATTCTGGTGTCGGAAAATACATAAACCCGAAAACATTACCGTCTGTCAGGTACTTTAATTAAAATTTATTTTTAATGATCATTCATTTTAAAAACAAGCTATTTGAGCATTTTTTGATGACTTATTCAATCGATAAGTCAAAGGTTTGCCCATAAGAGCAGGTGTAGTGTTAAATTATTTGCACTCGATCTGCTAGTTCCAGGGCTACAAAAAATAATTGTGTTTCTTATCACATGGTCAGTCAATTGTATGACTGAAGCCAGGAGCAGTCGCCGACATGGTGTACACCTTTCGTTGCTGCTTCGGTAGGAGGAGCAGCTGCTGGTGAGGTGAATATGTTTACACTGCTACCTAATGGATAGGGGCAGTCATCAATGTGGGGAACACCATTCATTGCTGCCTCAAGGAGGAGCAGTCACTGGAGAAGCGAAGAGGAGGGAAGAGGTCAATGTGAAGACCAAAAAGAGTACAGTAAGACCTCGACTTACGCAAGGGATGGATTCCGCAAAATCTATGCGTAACTTGGATTGTTCGGTTTAACCTTAAAACATTCGCTAATTGTCCATAGTGTTGATTCACTAAACCAGTCATTTCTTTTATGTTATTACCGTCTGCAGGTATTGCAAAACAGCCAGACGTAAAGAAAAATAAAAAAAGATATTTACGTTCTTCGTTTTTCACCCCTTTTGTAAGTTTTAACGACATCTAACTTTTCCTTCAAAGTAATTGCTCTTCGTTTTTATAACCTTTATTCGAGCTCATACTGTATGTACGCAAAGGAGCAACAACAACAAGAATATAAAAGACCTGCAAATTGTAGCACAATTAAAATTAAATTACGAAGCACGATTAAATCTACGCAACCTTACACGATCGATATTTTTAACACACTAAACAGTACTAACATTTTGAACAAAAGTAAATCAAGATAAAATTCCAGTGTAAAAATGGGGAGGGCAACTACAATACCGGTTTCAAGAGAAATTTGCAAAACATAAATGTAAATATCCATAAAATAAGAAAACTACTGTATTCAATATAGGGCTGATATAAATTATCTTCAACTGAATCGCGTTAACGTGAATTCGCGTAAGTCGAGTTCTTACTGTATACTCAATGTTGAGTGTTACAATCTATCTCTATGTCGACCTTCTCGAGGAGAAGATTGATACTAACTGACTCAACTAGCTAAGTACGCCGTTATGTGTTAGCCACTCGTAGTCGTACAAGTGCTGTGAGAAGTTTTTTGTCCGCACTATCTCATGGCAGCAGAAACAACCATCCACAGCACCAGGACGGTACAGCGGCTAAAACACTTAACCTTGGACCAGCGTAGTAATAACGGGTGTTGTATTAAGGACACAACCCTGATTGTAAAAAGATAAAAGTAATACATTGATAAATTTTCTGTCCCCCAATCGGTATGTTGGCAACAGTGTACTCAAGGCCAACTACCTAAGACAGTTAAAATGTTCCTGTCAAGCATTAGTGTGGTGACAGCAGTCGTTTCGTTATATTGTGTCAGCAATGGTTTTTTCAAAGGAAGAACTAAACATAACATACAATACGATATGATGGTATGTAGCTTTCAGTTCATGAGTTACGCCAACGAGATAAGGATGCAAATGTAACTTTTTCATAGCTCTGAAAACAGTAGTTAATGTTAGCCCAGCTTGCGATGATAATCTTCTAAGTGATTTTTTAGGTGATTGAGTCAAACGATTTTTCAAATCTTCGAGAACTTCCGCGGTTAACTTTGTTGGTTGGCAAGGTGGTTTCTCATCGAGTACACTCCCAGTTCTACAGAATTTATTTATCAAACGCAATATTGACAATTTATTCGGAATGGCAGAACGAGGAAATTTCAACTGAAACTTATCTTGTACACATTTGTAAGATTTACTCGCTATGCGAGTCTCTACAATAAACACGCGTTCTTCCTTGGAAAAAACCATTGCTGACACGATATAACAAAACGACTGCTGTCACCACACTAATGCTTGACTGGAAGATTTTAACTGTCTTAGGTAGTTGGCCTTGAGTACACTGTTGCCAACATACCGATTGGGGAACAGAAAATTTACCAATGTATTACTTCCATCTTCTTATAATCAGGGTTGCATCCTTAATAAAACACCTATTAGTATTGTATGAAATAGTCAAACAAGCTTCATTCGTACAAATCAGTTTATTAAACAGCTTTGAATCAGTTTTTTTTTTATCCGAGGCGGTGAGAAAACCTTATGTTCACTCCCTCACAATAGGGAAGTAGTGTTGGACTCAATTGAAGTGTCCTTGTCCAGCCCCAAGGAGGCCGCAACCGCCTACCAAACAAAAACCCACCGCCTGGCCACTTGATCCGACATCAGCAAACAACCCTCCACCTCCCTCGGAACTGTTTATATAATACTACAATGGAAATATCAAGTTAAAATGTTACACTCTGTCAGTGGGGCGTGGAAGGGAACCGTAGCCTAATTCCCCTCTCGCTGTCACTGACCAACACTCACTCTCTCATTTTCATTCTTCTCTTTCATCACCAGTTCAGGAAATAAGTGTGCGTACTTTATGAGATCGGGACAGGATTGATTTGCTGTGGGAGAGGGCGATCCCGCTGATCTCCAGATGTCTCTTCCCTCCGCAGTCTCCTGTTCTCCCTCTCCGCAAACTGAGCAACTAACTTCCAGCTCTCCTCATCCCGCAGTATCGCTGCCCCTACTCTCTTTGGGCTCCACTGTCCAATGCCTACATTCTAAGATGTCTCCATTCTTTCGAGGCCAAAATAGGAACATCTTAAAAAAATGTGCGCAATTTAATCACTGTTATAAAGTAGTAACAACTAACAGGGTGTTTTTATTAACCTGTTATCGTGATAACTGGCTCGATCCAATAACCGTGTTATTCATCCTGTTGTGTTAAATATTGCCCATCATCATAAGGTGATCATTAAAAATGTGGCTTCTAAAGTTTTACCATTTTGCAAGTATAGCTATACATTGAACTTTTTTTGGTAGAAACTTTTTACTACTTTTTGTATGTTCCTGAACTAATAATTAACATGTATTATTATGAATCTACTTATAAAAGTGAATTTCAGGTCCTTTTTTTTGAATGGTGCTTTTCAGAGGACACGCTTAATCAACTTCCTAGCCCATGCCTCTTCATCTTCATGGAGTGGTGCTCTTTGTCCTCTTGAGTCCACTTTCTCTCTCTTTCGCAAGTGGGTTTCTTCCCCTTCTGAAACTCCAAATTCTGTATTATTTCTCTAAATGTTGCACTATGTTTTATGGGTTCTGAATCTGTTGCGTTGTAAACCAGGTCTTTGTCTTTGTCTATTTCTTTAAACCATGTTCTCTTGTTCATGTGATTGTTTAGCAGGATGAAAATCTGCTTTGTTAGTCCATTCTGTTTATGTATCTGTAAAACTGTAATCTTCTCTTCTAGATTATGTCTGTTATTTTTTCTATTTTAGAATAAAGCTCTTTATTTGATCTTTGTTTATACTCTGATTCTGTGTTGATTTTAGGACCCAATTTCTTCCTCACAATTCTTCTCTCCACTTTTTATATTTTTTCCATTTTTTTTATTTGAGGTTCTTTAATAATAATATATTTTTTTCCAGTAAACAAGAGAAGCAAACAGGAGAGCCTTCTACAAAAAAGAAAAAAGTTGTGTCTGGCTATGAATTTGGAAACTTCAGTGCATGGTAACACATCAAAACAAGTAATGACATATTTGTGAAATATTTAATTTTGTACATGTGTATTTATTTTTGTGTTTGTAAATAATATAGTAATTTTTTTTGTAAATTGTCGGTTTTTTTTGTTAATGACCTTAGAATTAAATGCCTGTTTTAGGTAATTGAAAATCACTTTCTACAACAAAAAGTGAAGTTGTGCTTTAATAACGCATAGATCCATATACCGAGATTGAAAAACAATAATGTGTTGTGAATTTTTTTGCGAAAATTATATTTTACAATTTTTCACACATTTTGATTGTAATTAAGGCACAGATTACACAGGTCCAGCAATAATAAAAAGTGATTTTGAGGTCATTTGTGGTGAAAAGCAACTTTTAAATTTTTGTACTATTTTTCAAAATTTTTATCAGTTGTCAAAAAAAACTGTTCATGAAGAATTATATTCTTCACTGTCTTATATTTCAAATTGTGGAAAGAGAAAGATCACAGTAGTTAGCCGCTCGCTCACAGCTTTTGTTAAGAGGCACGGAAATGTATTTTTTCTTAGCTTCAAATTAAGAGCATTTTATTACATTGCATATTAGATTTCGTTCAGCACTGTGAACAGTTCGATCGTGTTTTCAAGAAACCAACATTTCTGTTCACGGTAACAAACAGTTATATTGGTACAGTTAACCTACAAAAGGTTCCGCAATATGCTGTATGTTCTCTAAGTATAATTTACGTTGTTGTGGTGGCGAACTGATACCAAAGTAGTCGTGCATGCGCACTGATGTTTTTACCCTTTGTTTAAACCAAAGGCAAACTCTTGACTCGAGTAACTATTATTAAAAATAATGCTTGTACTACTGTAGTCGATGACAACATTCCAGACTATGTAGTGTAACTATTAATGACAATGCTACAAAAATATTTAACCTAAGCTGTCACACGTTGAATAGTTAATGAATCTGAATGACTACTGTCGGTTTCAAAATCAGACACCCGAGTTTGAACCCTTGCATCTCCAAAACTATAGGTCGGATTTTAACATACTTTACATCAAAATTTAGCTACTTTTATTCTGCACTAACATTAGTTCATCTGAATACTGTATTTTCGCAAAGATTCCCTTTTTTAGCATCAGAGGGACACAAAATGTTAGGGATTTTATGGAGTCTAGGTATAATTTTATTAACAACAAAATATTTGAATGATAAAAATTTTATTTCTGTGCAGTAAATATAATTTGTAACAATATCTTGTAAATTCTAATTAAAATATAACTTAAAATATGAAAGTGTTTATATGTAAAACATGAAGGTTTATTATAACCTTCCTCACTGGATTTAAATGTACAATAAGACCTCGACTTACGCAAATTCATGTTAGCGCAATTTTGTTGAACATAATATAGCCTATATTGTGTACATTAGTTATTCTTATCTTACGGATGTTTACATTTATGAAAATTGTTTTGATAATTCCTCTAGAAACCAGTATTGTAGTTGCCCTCCCAATTTTACCCTAGAATTTTGTCTTGGTTTGCTTTTGTTCGAAACATTATTAGGGTACTGTTTAATGCGTTAAAAATATTGGTCATGTAAAGTTGCGTAGATTTAATTGTGCTATACAATTTTCAGGTCTTTTATTTTATTGTTTTTGGTGTTATTTTATGTACAATACAAGTTCTAATAAAGGTTAAAAAATCAAAAAGTGATTACTTTAGAGGAAAACTGAGATGTCGTTAAAATATACGAAAAGGGTGAAAAAACGAAAAGCATAAAAGAAATGACTGTGTTTAGTGAATCAATACTACGAACAATTAGCGAATGTTTTAAGGTTAACCGAACAATCCAAGTTACGCGAATTTCACATTACACGATGATTTTGAGGAATGCATCCCTCGCGCAAGTCAAGGTCTTACTGTATTGCTGTTGTTATTATTATTATTACAATTTTTTAGTGAAGAAAGAATGACTACATTAAGTTGTAATGGTGCGGTATACTGAGGCGATATTCTATTGCTGTTCTACTGTACCACCTCGCATCCTTGCGACCAGCCATAGTAGTGGATGGAGATGGCAGGGTGTAGGGGAGTTTGGGAGCCCCCCAAAATATAAAAAAAAAAAAAAAAAAAATTTCGTCTGAATTATAAATTATCTTCACCTCAGGCTGTATAAAAAAATTAATTTTGTTTCGTGGAAATAACTTTTGATTGACTGATTTTTTTCACTTTATTTATTTAGGGTCTATTTTCTCATTACATGGAAAGTTGGAATAGGAGCTAAGTAAAAGGGTGCAGAAAAAAAGCAGTTTCTTCCAGAATGTGAAAGGTATAGTCTGAGATCAAGAAGTCCATGCATTTCAAGAAGATTATAATTATATGAGGGTAGGCCATAAATAAAAGATAAGTACAGGGTTTGTTTAAAAAGTAACCGGACTGAGCTTCTGACGCCCAGGTAAAACGTTTGTAAACCGGTTGTTGGTGCTCTAGTGGTGGTGGGGGATCGAGGGAAGGGGAGCGGGCCCGAGTCAGTTGCTTCTAGACGCTTGGAGGGTTAGCATCGTGCGAGAGCACAGTGCGTGTTCAGTGATCTCGTCGGAGTGAAAATGGAGCGTACCATCGAGCAACATGTTAACATCAAATTTTGTGTCAAACTCAAAAAAACGCCTACAGAAACTCTTAAAATGATGAATGAGGTTTGCGGTGAGGAAACTATATCCAGAACTCAAGTCTTCCAGTGGCACAAGAATTTCCGAGAGGGCCGCGATGACGTCCACGACAAACAGCGCGCCGGACATCCATCAACCAGTCATACGGACCCAAATGTGCAAAAAGTGCGTGATGTGTTGAACACTGACCATCGTCTGAGCATCCGAGCAATCGCAGAAGAGGTCGGGATCGATAAGACTGACCGCCCGGGTTTGCCGAGTCCGTCCGGAGATTGCCGATTCCTGGATCCTCCACCACGACAATGCGCCGTCGCACACCTGTCTGCTTGTTACCGAGGAATTGGCCAAAAACTCGAGGGCGACGTTGCCACAGCCTCCCTACAGTCCGGATACGGCACCACCGGACTTCTTCCTATTCCCCAAGATCAAGAGAGTACTAAAGGGGACGCGGTTCGGGACTCTAGAAGCTGTTCAACTCGCTTCGACGAGGGCTCTAGAAGCTTTATGGGTTGCTGACTTCCAGGGGGCGTTCAGGGACTGGAAAATCCGATACCAAAGGGTTATCGACTTCAATGGGGACTACTTCGAAGATTTCTAGAAAAAAAGTGTAGAAATTTTGCCAATAAATATGTTTTCTAAGTTCAGTCCGGTTACTTTTTATACAAACCCTGTAAGTATAGAAAAAATGTTTTACTACTAAAAGTTACGTATATTATGGCAATCACGTTGACGATTGAGGCATTTGTCGTACTGTAGATAAGCTTTCTAATGCGCTCTTCATAAAATGTTGTCATGAATGAAATTCAATGAGTATTGACATTATCTTGAAGCTCCTCGTTGGTTTGCAATTTGGACGTGGTGCTATCTTAGCCACTTTTTAACATCTTCACTGCTGAGCTTATCAATTGACATCGTCACAAAACTTTCTGTTTTGTGGATCCCTTCATTTGATGTTTTTGAATTCCGCGCGTTGTATTAAGTGATTGAACGTCTACAGATGGCATTTCTTGTGTTACAAACATTATTTTAAATTTTTAGTTACAAAATACACCACTAAAGCGTTTATTGAAAGTTCTGTTTTCTGTCTGTGGTTATTTTAACAAATGTTTACTAAGCGTGTTTATAACCTACAAATTATTTGTGTTGTAAAGCGCGTACGTTTTTCGTTGTTTTGTAACATGTCTTTGAATGATGATGACAGTATTATTATTATAATATATATTATCATTAGTATATAAATGATGATATTATTCGAATTGTAAATAGGTTTTTTTTTTTTATTTAAAGTCGCATCAACAGCTTGGTCATTAGCGATTACAGTGGGTTATGGAACGTTCGGTTGTGACTTGTCAAAATTTCCAGACCCTAGCCGGGAATCGAACCCGGGACCTCCGCATGGTAGGCCAGCGCGCTACCACTACGCTACAAAGGCGGCCAAAATAGGTTTTATAATCATATATTTTTAGAGTAATACAATATAATTAGGCTGCCTCCGTAGCGTAGTGGTAGCACGCTGTAGATGTCACGGGTTTGATTCGTGGCTATGGTCTGGGAGTTTCCCAAGTTAAATCCCACTGTAATCGCTAATGGGGGCATGCCCCAGACCACATAGAGTGTGCCCATAAAACTACAGTTTAGCTACCCTATCCTTGCCTGCTTTTGAGGTAACGGGCGCTGGCCATAGCACCTCCGTGTGCTATTCGTAGTACACGGTTGTGCGCAGTACATCCATGTGTGGTAGAGCCACGTGCAAAGCATTACCGGCGTAACAAGCTCAATGGCTACTTGTCCAACGTTTACACGAGTACTGAGGGGAGTGGGGCGCCCTGCGGACGTGACCCCACCCTCTCATTTGGGTTGGCCTCTCAGGGGTTGTGGGTTCGCCTACTAGGTAGCATTCTGAAGCCACTGAGCTGGTTAAATTCCTCTGGAATGGGCATGGTCGGCAGAGGAGTAAAATAGATAAATACGCATGTAGTCGCTAATAACCGAGCTGTTGATGTGACTTTTAAAAAGTAAACTAAAAAAAACCAATATAGATCTAATTAAAGCAAGTTTTAATATTTCTAGTACGGTTCAATTCTTCTTTTTTCTCTAAAAGTGGTTAGATTTGTTAGCATATTTATAAGCACAAAAATTATTTTGGTTAATAACAAGTAATGCATGTTAAATAGAAAGATTAGAGCTTTAATTTGAGGTATATAACAATGAAATTGGTTCAAAAATGTAATTAAAATAAAATCTTGAAAACAGTTCCGGTTATAAATAGGTAGCACGTTACACAAGTATTGAATTTTAACTCCCTGCGGTGAAAGTGTTAAGTTTAGGGAAAAAATGGAAGTCATTCAATTCTAGGTTGGGACTGTGTATGATGGGTGATTAAAAATGCCCCATTGAAATTCCTCAAGAAGCCATTTGGTTGCACCAGCTCTGTGAGGACGCGCATTGTCATGGATCAGAACAATTGCTGAAGTCAGCTTGCCTTTTCTTTTGTAGTGAATGGCTCTCTGCAAATTTTTTTCACAAAAAACAGCTGCATTAATCGCATTCCATGGGTGCAGAAACACTACGAGAAACTTCAAGACAATGTTAAGATTTATTTAAACTCATTGGTGGCAACATTTTATGAAGAGATTATTGAAAGCATGTCTGACCAACACTGGCAAACTCACCAGGCCCGGACATTGGAAAGATTGACAGATTGAGAGCTCTTTTTTGATTTGGTGGGTGTTGGTGCATGGCCGTTCTTAGTTGAGGGAGCGATTTGTCTGGTTAATTCCGATAACGAATGAGACTCTAGCCCACTAACTAGGTGTACCCAGTATCCACAATCGTACGACTGGCAAGCAAATTTCTTTTTAGAGGGACAGGTGGCTTCTAGCCGCCCGAGACCGAGCAATAACAGGTCTGTGAAGCCCTTAGATGTCCTGGGCCGCATGCGCGCTACACGGAAGGAATCAGCTTGTTCTCCCTGTCTGGAAGGACCGGGTAACCCACTGAACCTCCTTTGTGCTGGGGATTGGGGCTTGTAATTGTTCCCCATAAACGAGGAATTCCCAGTAAGCGCAAATCATAAGCTCCCGTTGATGACGTCCCTTTGTACACACTGCCCGTTGCTTCTACCGATTGAATGCTGGCAAGATTACCAAACTTGATCATTTAGAGGAATTTAATATTAACGTCGTAATAAGTATAATAAAAATAAGTAAGACTAATTCCCCAATCGTCAAGGTAATTATATTGAAACGTAGCCATAGGTGTACGTAACTGTTAGTAATAAAACATTTTTTCTATATTCATTTGTCTTTTATTTATGGCCTATCGAAGGTTGAAAAAATGAATCGTATAATGCATATTTTGTGCCAATACTAATTTTTGCAATAGAAACATGGACGGTTGGAAGTTGGTGGAAATGAAGTTTAAGAGGAGTACGTTAGGAAAGTCAAGAGATAGAATGAGAACTTATGTAACACTGGTCTGCATCAAAAATTCCCCTTGAACTTTAATAGGTGATCTTAATGTATTTTGACCCCCTGAATCCGAATCTGACCTCCATTTTGGTCCATCACTTACCATTTTTAGGGGGTGGGCCACTCCCCCTTATTTGGGAAATTTCAACTTTTTATCAGTCTGGTGTAACTATGATACAAAATTGTGCAGTTGTATCACGGTTTTATGGTTCTTCAAGGCCTACCTTACACTAAAAGAGTACAATAAGAGAGTATTGATGTATTGATACATTTTGTGCATTTTTACTTATAAAATTTTTCTGGTTCAAGATACTTGTCATCGAATACATATACTTAAAGAAAGTGGTTTTACTTGGAGATAGCTTTTCTCTT
This sequence comes from Catonia carolina, assembly GCA_035578175.1. Classification (NCBI taxonomy): domain Eukaryota; kingdom Metazoa; phylum Arthropoda; class Insecta; order Hemiptera; family Achilidae; genus Catonia; species Catonia carolina. The sequence continues at coordinate 12,837,186 of JAQMRL010000004.1, forward strand.
GTACTCATCTCTGGGAGTTTCACGCAAGAGTGACCAGCAATAGTCTGCTAACATACTTGAGTTCCACTTCCCAGAAAACAGTTTTACGAAGAGTGCAATGTGTCGATGAAACCTTCTCCATGTGCATCGTAAACTGCTCCCAAGTTTTCTGGGAAAAAGTCCAAATGTGCGTGTAAAAGGTGCAATTTTAATAACACGTTGCAACACATCGACTCATATGCAGATAGCAATTCTTCGACGACTTCAACATAATTTTCACTAAGCTAAGCTTATCACTTGGTCAGGCTTCCCACCCTGCTACACCTCTGAACTAAAGGTGATGTCACCCCTCCCCCTTTGGTCTTCATGCATAAATGTGCGTGCATTGAGATAAAATTTTCTATGGAGGGGAGGATGGGGTACTTACAACCTCCCCCTGCCCCTCGCTTTATTAGGAATAACTGCTTTTAGGTGTTTTTTTCGAAAATTTCGGTGGGGAGGCCCTCAAAAACGGTGGGTGATAGAGAGAAACGAAGGTCAGATTTGGATTCAGGGGGTCAAGATACATAACAATCACCCATCTAAGTCCAAGGGGAAAAAACATCATTTTTTTTGCAGACCTGTGTAATTAGAGAACATTTTATTATATTTTTTTGTTTTGCGTCCGACTGTATCGCAATTACTGCTAATGCAGATGAAGATGGTTGATAAAAACATGACAGACCTGATCAGGAATCTAATCGAGACCCAGCGTAGAAGCCAGGGAACAATTGTGGATGGATAGCCGAAAAGAATTGGACAGAAAAGCTATGATGTTAGTTCTATGGAGGAGGGTAGACTGTCTGAAAAGATGCTCTACTTGAACGTAGAGGGGAAAATATGCAATACCAAGAGAATAATGTAGGAGAGAGGTGTTCAGTGATAGTGTGAGATGAAGAGGAATTGTTTTAAGCCTAACACAAGAAAACTTGGAAGAAGTATAACTAAAGGATGATAACTGATAATTTGAAAAGAAACAGAACTATTTTTATACCTCTAGAACTTGCACATTAAATGCATTTAATTTTACATTCAAACTGTTTGATACAGTAAAAAAAAATATTTTTTTTAATGATTACTGCGTTTCACTATACAGCCACATTTTTATTCAGATAAGTAAAGAACTTAGTTTTTTTTTTTTTTTTTTTTAATAGTTAGGTAACATCTTTATTATAATTTTGTTATAATCTTAACTGTGGTCTACCTACAAAATATTTTCATATTTGAAATAATTCAGTTCAAAAATCTTAGGATAACCTTTTCATAATTTATTTAATAAATAATTTTCATTTTTACAAATTGTATTAAAATTTTGTCTTAGTTTTCATTTATTTTTTTTTAAATTTAATACGTATGTAGGCTACAATATAATTACAATTTTTAAAAAAAATTATGTTATGATGTCCAGTACAGATTTTAAGTATATATCATAATAATTTCTGTAACTTATTTAAAAAATTTAGGTGGGGTTTTTTGATTTTTTTTTTTAACGTTCGACTGTTTTGCAAATTGCTGCTAATGCAGACGGTGAAGGATGAAATGAATTTTTTTAACGTATGAAAAAGTGCCATGCCCGAGTGGGATTCGAACCCAAGACCGCGTGATGAGAGGCGAGCACGTTACCAACATGGCCGGCATTTTTTTTTTTTTTTTTTTTTTGGTAAACAACGAATTGAAATAATTATCAAAGTTTTATCCAGTAGTTTTTTTTTTGAAGAATACTGTGAATAGGGATATCTCCTAGCTATTTCGCAATGCAACGAACAAAGTGAGTATTGCTATGATGTCGCCGACATTCGAAACTTATAGGCACGTGAAGAAGAAGAAGAAGAAGAAGAAGAGGGGATATGTCGAACCGATGTCACTGGTAAGTAAGAAAATAAACGGTAAGTTATCGAGAATCGACGCTAAAAAGCCGATTCGCTAGTTTTCAGACTGTCAAAAATGCCATAATGCTTCTAGATAAAAGATTTTAAATATTAATACAGTTGGGTAATTTTGGCTTGAAGAGTAAAAAAAAAATGGTTGTATTATTAAATAACTGTTTCGACATATCTTAATCATTTACCGAAGTCAGACGGCTCACTTTTTTTACGAATACGGCTATCCTAAAAAGTAACGAAGCCAAATGAATTACTTAAAAGATTAACAATATTATAAATAATAATAATATATTAATAAGACACCAATACGCATAGATAGTTTTGTTTGATTTGAAAAAAATTCGGAATATGCGCAACAAAATATCAACCAACCAAAGTTGTTGTTTGATCAAAGATTATAAAAAAGTAAAATTTGAAGACTGCAATACTTTTAATATCGATATGTATGCATTTCACTAAATGAAAAATAATGATGTATTTGGCGCAGACCACACCATCTATCTGTTGATTGCAGAAAAAGTAAAATTCGAAACTGAATTAGTGAATATAAAATAATTTATCGATATGAACAGAAGGGAATATATTGGAAATAAAGGTAATTTTATTATTAAGGTTGGTACAACAGCTATTTAAGAAAGTTATCAATCGCGGGTTTGTGTGGGTGGGGCATTTCGTCGTCTACCTTCGACTAGTCAACATCTACTTCTCTCTTCCCGACAATCTTATTGTTTGGAATTTTAATATCGTGCATTAAGTAGTATTCTAAAGTTTTCAAAGAATGGTTTGTTTTACCGCCTGTCCGCTAGATGGCGTGAGAATGCACTTTTACAAACTGTAGTTTAATCGATATTAAATAGATAGCGTAATTCGCTAAATAGAATTGTTATAATTTTAATAGTCCGTGCGTAAATACAGTATTCTAAAAGTTATCGAAGAATGTTTGTTTTTCCGCTTGTACGCTAGATGGCGTGAGAATGCACTTTTACAAACTGTAGTTCATCGATATTCAATAAATACCGTGATTTGTGAATGTATTTTTTCAAATCGCAAGTTATGTAATTTTCGTTTTGTTACTTAAATAGCTTTATAGATTGATTCAGAAATTACTATTTTTTTATACAAACCACTTTTATAAATGCCTGTACGAATCACAACTTTTCTGACAGTGCAAAACCAAGCAACTTAAGAAAAATTCAAACCTTCCAATAAAAATGGCTACACTTATTCACAAATTCACCCATCCTACATGCATGTTATGCAATTAACAAAAAATATTGTTTTTACTCATGTAATTTCTAATAAGAGTATTTTTTTAAGTATATATACACATTTGCTTACCATTTTTGTGATCAGTAAAAGTGTGTCAATGGACTCTAGTTTAAATTTACATCATTTAAATCATGTTATTTTGTATTTCTGATTGTTGTTCAACATTTTGGTCATGTTCTTCAAGGTATTTGTGTAATCTTAAAAACAAATTATTTTTTTACTTTTCAAAACTACAACTTTTTAAGAAAATATCCAGCTGTATTTCTCATATAATTACTGATTTCCATAATAATTCACAAGTTTCAATGATAAAATTATGTAGTGTACAGAAAACTGACTTTTTATTAGTTCACCAAGTTGTAGGTTTTAGTTATTTATTTACCACCGCAATGTTACTGTTTACAGCTATTGAATTATTCCTTCTCTTATAATAATTTTTTTTTTTTTTAATTCCTAATATGTGTACGTTGCAATCTGTTCAATTGAGAACAATAAGCAACCCCATGACCCAATGGGATGAGGATGATATGTATGACGTGTAAATGAGGTGTAGTCTTGTACAGACCCAGGCTGACCATTCCTGAGAGAGTATGGTTAATTAAACCCCAACCATCAAAGTACACCGGTAACCACTGTCTAGTATTCAAATCCGTCTAAAAGTAACTACCTTTACTAGGATTTGAACCAGGAATTTTCGTCTTCGAAAATCAGCTGTTAAACAGCTGATTTTGGCGATGACTTTACCTCTAGACCAACCCGGTGAGTTAAATATAATAAATTTATACAATAAAATTCACTAACTTTTTTAAGCAGTCTTGATTTCTTTTACCTGTTAACTTACACGTGTTTCGCCGGATCCATCATCATCAGAGTACACTATATCATCTGAAACTAAAATTTTTAATTTAAAATCTGTAGAAGATCTTATCTCCAAAGAAGTAATGTCTTCTACAGATTTTAAATTAAAAATTTTAATTTCAAATGGTATTGTGTAATCTGATGATGGTGGATCCGCCGAAACACGTATAAGTTAACAGGTAAAAGAAATCAAGATTACTTAAAAAAGTTAGTGAAATTTATTGTAAAAGTTTATTATATGAAATAAAAGGAATAATTCAATAGCTGTAAACTGTAATATTGCAATGGTAAATAAATAACTAAAACCTACAACTTGGTGAACTAAAAAGTCAGTTTTCTGTACACAACATAATTTTATCATTGAAACTTGTTAATTGTTACAAAAATCAGTAATTATTTATGTGAAATATAGCAGGGTTTTTTCTTAAAAAGTTGTGATTTTGAAAAGTAAAAAATTTATTTATTTTTAGGATTACACAAATACCTTGAACAATGACCAAAATATTGAACAAAAAGGTTAGTGAAATTTATTATATGAAATAGAATTGATTTCAAGCTGCATAATGCATTGTAAGGATTTATTTTATAATATTCCAACTGGAAATTACTTTCCAGAATTCAACATACAGCCTACGCTTAGTAAACTGGTAAGAACCATTGCAGTAAACTTACAACTTTTAAATTTATCTAAAATGCATTTCACAAAAAATTCTACATATCTGATGCTAAATAAATAAATAAACTTTATTTAGTCACTTAAATAAAATACATTATAAATGACAAGTTCAAAAGTGTTTTGAAGTAGGAAATTGTTATTACATTTATTTAAGCGATTAGTTTTTTTTTTTGTTTGGTTTAACGTCCAACTGTTTTGCAATTACTGCTAATGCAGATGGTGAAGGATGAAATTATTTTTTGTAACTTATGAAAATATGCTGTGCCTGAATGGGATTCGAACCCAAGGCCGATTAGTTAGTGAAACTATGTTAATATGAGTTTTTAAAAGAAACTTAATACTTACCTTTTTTTACTGCTTTCTTTTCCTTTCTTCTTTAGCTTCTTATGAGCATTTTTGCGGTACGCACTTTATTTAGTAACAACTATAACTATATAATTTTACAACTAGCATTTTTTATGATGCACCTACGTGTTTAATGTCTTGTTTTTGTCTTGACTGACGAAATCATTCAGCGAAAAAACCCTTGTCGCTATTTTATGTAAGATCCCTATTCCAAATTTTTTTAAATATTCTTTGTGAATTTTGTGGTAGGTGTGGGTATGACAGTATACCTTGGACAATTCGAATTGGCACAAGCCGCTTCGGTATTTATCTACTCCACTGTTCACCTCTTGCCATGCAACGACGGTACAGTCACAAAAGTATACAATCGCTATTGTAATGTGCGACTCACACACAATCACTACGCTTTGTTTTCACTGTTGTTCTTAATAATAATCTGTCAGACATAATGGCATAATGCCATGCAACGACGGTACAGTCACAAAAGTATACAATCGCTACTGTAATGTGCGACTCACACACAATCACTACGCTTTGTTTTCACTGTTGTTATTAATAATAATCTGTCAGACATAATGATGTAACTAATATTTTGTTTTCATATATGATTTACTGTTCATTATAATATATTCAGACAAATTTGTTTAATTTAGTTGTAGAGTATAATTTAGTGAGTTTTTACAGTTTAGTTCTTGTAATTTATAATTTAAATTTTACTGGGACAAATTAAATACATATTTTAAAACTAAATAATTATTTGTAAGTTTGTCTATTGCAATAAGGTTGTAAGCATTTGCGTACATTAAAATTTGTAAACCTTGTTGAAAGAATAGGTTATGGATATAGTTTATGCAGAACTGTGTGTACACGTAGAGCAAGAGTTGTGCCAGTTCGAATTGTCCATAGTATTTGAGGTCTGTCCCAAAAGTAGGTGCACTGATTCTCCTACAGATAAGCTGTAGGAGAACAACAAGCAAGCAAGTGATCTCGACTGCGCATACAAACTTCTTTCAATTGGATTAGTCGAATCAGTTGTGCACTACTACTGTTTGTGTGTGGTCATGTTTCATAAATGTTTGCGTTGCAGGAAAATATTGAATAACCATACGTGATCAAATTCTGTGTGAAACTCAACGAGTCTGCCACAGAGACATTTGCTTCTTTAACTGAAGATTATGGAGAAGCCACTCTATCGATAACTATGGTTTTTGTGGAACTAAAACTTTTAATGAGGGCCGAGAAAATTTTGAAGACAAAGAAAGCGTGCCAGAGCAGATCCAAAGTGAAAACAATGATACTTGTTATTTACGTCAGTTGTGGCATTGGGCACAAGGAATTTGTACCTCCAAGACAGACAGTTAATCATGCCTTTTACAAAGATGTCTTGCAACAACTTAAAATATGGGTCCAGCGAGTCAAAACAGTCATTGCAGAAGATTAAATGCTGCACCACGATAATGTACTGTATGAATCTAAGGTTTGTGCAGCTGCGGGATGAAGGGGACAGACAAAGTACCAGACTGCTGTTACGTCATAACACTGTATTAATCATCATAATGCTCTTTACTAGGCAGTAGGCTATGTAGTGCGGTGACATATGTGGGTGTTGTTTTCATAATTCGCTGTAGATGGCGACATCGAATATATCTAGTTTGGATAGTACCCTTGACTACTACAAACATAATAAAAGTAAAACGTTACTACTACTAACGCAATCTCTCACAATAGTAGTGACGTAATGCATACCTCTCAGCTGCACAAAGCTTGGCAACGGGTAGTACCAGCTCACAATGGGCTTTTAATTCAAGAATTTCAGGCAAAGAAAATCATTCCCGTACTTCCACAACTCAGATCTAACTCCGTGTGATTTCTACCTCTTCCCGAAGTTGATTTTTTTTTTTGTTTAACGTCCGACTGTTCTGTAATTACTGCTAATGCAGACGGTGAATGATGAAATGATTTTTGTAACGTATGAAAAATGCCGTGCCTGAATGGGATTCGAACCCAAGACTGCATGATGAGAGGCGAGCACGTTACCAACTTCGCCAATGCAGCCGGCTCCCGAAGTTGAAATTGAAGTTGAAGAGTCATCATTTCGGGACAACGGAAAACATACAAAAAACCGTAAATAAAGTGCCACACACACTTAAGGAAAATGACTTCTAGTACTGCTACGAACAGTGACATTAATTTTAAGATGTGATATTTAGAACCTCTTAATCACATATCTGAGATATTTTAAGTTTTTTTCTTAGTGGTACTACATGTGATTAAATGTAAAAATTTAATACACACTAAACTTACTCGCTATTGTATCTGCAACTAACATATTTGATCAAAAATTTTTAAAAAAATTGACCTATTGGCTGGAATCAATAATTAAATTCTCAAAAAACACAAACTAAGTGACAAGAAAAGAACTATTTTTATAGCCTTGACTTCGGGTTATCATTCACAAATTTAAGTTGTTATCGTACAACAAAATATTGTAATTTCGCTAAAATTTCAAGTTTAATAATATAGTTTTACATTATTTTGACAAAAATTGAAGAAATTTATATATTTTTCTCCCAACAGTTAAAATAATTGTAACAACAATCTTGAAAATTTTTGGACATCCAATATAAATACATAATATTAAAATAATTTAAATGCTAAATTCGTACAAAATACTTACAACTAAATTCTGTAGTATCGTTAAAAAAATTAATTAAAACTAATTATCGTAAAATTACCTGATAAAGAGATCGTAACAGTCATTAAAATTAATTACTTAATTACACAAATTATTATTTATACAAATAATAAAACTTTGGCAGAATATAAATTGACTATATTTATAGATTTAAACAGCAACTATTTTACTAGGATCGACTTTGACTCTGATAAAAATTGTATCATCTCGAATAAAATTCCGTTTTTTCAGTGTATCATGTGACACAAATCTAGGAAATCCAAATCCTAAAGAATCCGGTTCTTTGCTTGGTCGTTGAAAATTTTCCCAAGTTGGATCTGGGACGAAACTTTCCACAATATTACAAGCCTGTAACACAGATCACCAAGGAAAAATTAATTAAGATAAAACAAGTAAGTACTAAAAAAACAAACATTTTCAAACAATAAAAATAATATTGAAATTCATAATGCCAGCCGCATTGGCGTAGTTGATAACGTGCTCTCCTCTCATCATGCAATCTTGGGTTCGAATCTCACTCAGGCACGGCATATTTTTATACGTTACAAAAATCATTTCGTCCTTCACAGTTACAACCCAACGTCATCATTAATGACCACTGTAGTTGATGCGGCATTAAATTAATAAACAAAGAAAAAAAAGAAATTCATAAAATAAATGCTTAATTTGAAAGGGTACTGAAATTTAAGTACAAATTACTTCACTAATTCAGATTTTGTAGTGTTCAAATTATCCAGAAAAATTGTTTTTTTCTTTTTTGGTTTAACGTCCGACTGTTTTGCAAATTGCTGCTAATGCAGACGGTGAAGGATGAAATGAATTTTTTGTAACGTATGAAAAAATGCCATGCCCGAGTGGGATTCGAACCCAAGGCCGCATGATGAGAGGCGAGCACGTTACCAACATCACCAACGTGGCCAGCTCAGAAAAAAAAGAAATTATCCAGAAAAAAGTCAGCATAATGACAAACAATTTGGTGTAAAACACTCACATGACTTTATCTTGCAAAATGTAAATAATGTTTCATAACCAATGTTTAATCATTAATAAACAATGTAAATTGAAAAACATAACCAAATTTTAATCATGAGTGAATGACGCAAAATGGAAATCGACCTCTCAAGGACTTAAAAACTTGAAAAACCACTAATTGACGGTTAACTGCTTAACTCTAGTTAAGCGTCGGAGTCTACTCTGTAGAAAAAAATACTTGAAATAAAAGTGTAGATTTTATTATTTCCAATAACTTTAATTAAAATTTTAACACTTTTGTTATAAAATGCTTACTAAGGCCACACTCACATTTTTAACGATTTTGATGAGCAAAATACAGAAAATCACTAATTGATGCTAAACTAAGCGTTGTAGAAACAAATTTTTGAAGTTGTAGGGTTTTTAATTTCTTACAACTTTAATTATACACTTTTGGTCTAAAATGCATATTAAGATCTCAATTTTTTTACCACAAAGGAATAGCCTCCCCAAGAATTTCAGTATACATGGCGCTTACCATATCTTGTAGAGAATACAAAATGCAGTAAATGAGATAATTTAAAAAAAAATTATAGTAGTCATTTTTTTGAGAAAATCACTAATGATCCAAGCTAATTTAGGATATTTTGAAAAAGAAACCAAAAATAAGTTAGGGGGTTGTTGTTTACTAATTCCAGTTGATAGATTTTGACGAAAATGTTCTTTTCGGGTCCTCTTATGGTTCCTAACATCTCATGGTTTCCCATTTCAACTTAGTACAATATTTTGTTCATTCGCACACACAACACACACACACACACACAGACCAATCGCTATAAAAAGTTTTTTGGGTCCAGAGGACCTGCAAACATGTATTTCAGGTGACAATCAATTTTGAACATTGTTTGGACATGTCAGAAGAATGGAAGAGAGAAGGTTGCTTAAGAGGATGCATTACCAAGAATACACAAAAAAAAAATATTGAAATGAAACCAAATGATAGAAAGGAATTTTTAAGACATCAAAGACCAAAAAGGCTTGTACATCCTTTCACCACCTAACCTAACTTTCAACAACCATAAATTTGTTTTATTTAATAAAAAGAAGTAGTTTACCTTTTCGCTTTGGTCGAACAACGTAAACGCTACGGAATGTGCGAATGGCCATCTTAACAGCGCATCATATTCTCCAGGCAATATTTTGATGTATAATGACAAATGTGTTCCTTCACCTGCTCCATTACCATTTAGAAATAACGACGCTTGTAATTTATAACCAAATTGACTTGTGTACCACGGTGGACTTACTAATTCCATTCCTTCTTTACTTCTAGCTTCAGATAATTTCGACGAATAATCTGTTATTTTCCATACAAGAGTACCTACAACAAAAATAATACATACTAAGTACCGTATTGTTCCGAATACAAGCCGCAGTTTTTCCCTAAAAATCGGTTCCATAATTTGACCTGTGGCTTGCATTCGCGCTTTAATAATAATAACAATCGTTTCTTATTAAGCATAAGTAGGTATGAATAGTGAGAGAGAGGGGTGTGAGGGGGAGGGGAGAGACGCACTCCTTACGTAGTGCGTGTACAGTCATTTTGATCAGTTTGGTGTTACAGTATAAAGTTTGGTAGCAGTTTTCTTATATTTCATTTTGTTTTTTATCCGATCATATGTTTTTTGTTGTATTTTGTACTTCGCCATGAGTGATGTTATAGGTTAAGGGTATTTTGTCTATACAAGTACCCAAAAAGTAGCGCAGGACTTGCGATACCAATTTCGAATTATTGGTATCGCAAGTCCTGCGGCTACTTTTTGGGTAAAAACGCGGAAAAGACATCCACCAAAGAAGCTGGAAGAAAACACAAATAATGTAGATGAATCCTTGTGTTCAATATTGAACAAAAAATAAACAAAAACTTCTTAATGCTAATTAAGTAGTAAGTGTATTTGTTAGTACGGTATTTTCTTCTTAAAAAATAAAATACTTTCAAAAACATACAAGTACTGTACTTGAAATTTATTTCCTAGTTTTGATCATAATTTTTCTGATGCGGCTTAAATTCGGGTGCGGCTTGTTTTCGGAACAATACCGAATTAGATATTTTGAAGAAGAAAACAAATTAGTCAGGCGGTTGTTGTTTAACTCATCAGCTGAAAGGCTGGTTTGAATCTTCAGAGGCTTTACTAAGTAAAACAAGGAGTCAGGTGATTTACAATTTTTTTCCTCATTGTGTGTAAAAGTATGCTTATCAGCATGCCAAGCCCTCTGAAAAGCATCTACTTTCCACCCTGCAAATGACACCTTCACTTCATTCACCATAGGGTCTGGCTGTATAAAGAAATTCATTACTTTCCCATGAGATAACTCTGACTATACTACTTTTCAAAATTAATGAGCTCTGAACATATGCATTGCCCATTTCACTTCATAGCTAGCCAATGACTTGCCAGCAACATTGCCAATACTTGCTCTCATAGCTCTGTTATATATTTCGTCAGCCATTTTTTTTGTCTTTCAATTACAATTTATAAACTAAAACAAACATACACAACCAGCTGATTATGTTATAAAGTATTGCATGTTAACGTACTCTACAATCGATGAATTCAGCCGCAGTAGTTCACTCCTGTCTTGTATCGTGATACAATCGATGAATTCAGCCGGAGTAGTTCACTCCTGTCTTGTATCGTGATAGAATCGATGAATTCAGCCGGAGTAGTTCACTCCTGTCTTGTATCGTGATACAATCGATGAATTCAGCCGCAGTAGTTCACTCCTGTCTTGTATCGTGATACAATCGATGAATTCAGCCGGAGTAGTTCACTCCTGTCTTGTATCGTGATACAATCGATGAATTCAGCCGGAGTAGTTCACTCCTGTCTTGTATCGTGATACAATCGATGAATTCAGCCGGAGTAGTTCACTCCTGTCTTGTATCGTGATACAATCGATGAATTCAGCCGGAGTAGTTCACTCCTGTCTTGTATCGTGATAGAATCGATGAATTCAGCCGGAGTAGTTCACTCCTGTCTTGTATCGTGATACAATCGATGAATTCAGCCGCAGTAGTTCACTCCTGTCTTGTATCGTGATACAATCGATGAATTCAGCCGGAGTAGTTCACTCCTGTCTTGTATCGTGATACAATCGATGAATTCAGCCGCAGTAGTTCACTCCTGTCTTGTATCGTGATACAATCGATGAATTCAGCCGGAGTAGTTCACTCCTGTCTTGTATCGTGATAGAATCGATGAATTCAGCCGGAGTAGTTCACTCCTGTCTTGTATCGTGATACAATCGATGAATTCAGCCGGAGTAGTTCACTCTGTCTTGTATCGTGATACAATCGATGAATTCAGTCACAGTAGCGCAACTGCGGCTCTTATATGCATGTGTACATAATGTTTGTCAAGCTGATACATTCGTACCATCTGACAATGCTATCAAACATTCTGATTGGTCTAAACGTGTGGAACAGAAGAGCTCATCATCAACCGTGAAAAGCAATATAGTGTCTTTTACACCTCCGCCTCATCTATTCTTTAATGCTTCATTAATTTAATTGGCTGATCATGTGCTAAGAAACAGAACTATTTTTGTAGCCCTGAAACTAGGAGATGAAGTGCATATACGAGGGTGGTCTGAAAAGTTTCCGACCTAACAAAGATACAAGACATTTTTTGTGAAAATGTTTTTTTATTTTTCAACATAGTCTTCTTATAACTCTACACACTTCTCCCAGCAATGCTCCCATCTCTGTAACCCATCCAAATAGTACTCGGCATTTTTCTCTGCAAAATACTTGTTCACGAAGGTGATTGCCTCTTCATTTGACGAAAATCTCTGTCCTCCAAGCGCAATTTTTAGATGAGAGAACAAAAAGAAGTCGCTTGGGACTAGATCTGGTGAGTAAGGTAGATCAAGCAATTCAAACCGTAATTTGTGGATTTTTGCCATGGCAACCGCTGTGGTGTGAGACGGTGCGTTTCCGTGGTAAAACAGGATTTTATTTTTCTACAAATGTGGCCGTTTTTCTGCAAGGTTCTGCCTTTAGCTTGTCAAATAATGATGCGTAGTATGCTCCTGTAATGGTTTTTCCTTTTTGAAGATAATCGATTAAAATAACTCCATGACTATCCCAAAAAAACAGTTTCCATCACATTCCCAGCTGAAAAAACAGTTTTTCCTTTTTTTGGAGCCGGTTCCCCACTCGCAGTCCACTTTTTGGACTGTATTTTTGTTTTAGGCGTATAATAGTGTATCCAAGTTTCATCTATAGTAATTAATCGGCGCCAAAACTCGGATTTATTGCGCCAACAGAGTGTTGGAAATGTTCGTTCGAATAAGTTTTTGGTCTAACGTGAACAAACGCGGCACCCAACTTGCGGACAGCTTTCTCATGCCTAAATGTTGATTTAATATGTAACAAACATGTTCATATGACATGTTCATAACCTCTGCTATCTCTTTCACTACAACAAACATCAAAGTTCACCATTTGGTGAACTTTGGCATTGTTTTCGTCGGTAGTTGCAGTGTTTGGATGTCCCGAACGTTCATCGTCTCCCAAGCTCTTATGGCCACGTTTAAATTCAGCAGCCTAAAATTTCACTGTGGTAAATGATGGTGCAGAGTCCCCACACACAGAATCCAACTCATCTTTGATTTGCGTAGGCGTATTGCCTTTCAAAAAGAAATATTTAATGACAGCTCGATACTCGATTTTGTCCATTTTCACAAAAACCCTCACATCAACTCACTCAAACAACTGTTACATAACAACTGCGCGTCCAAAATGGCTGAAACTTTGGTGAGCAACTGTCAGCAGATGAACAACGAAATTCACTAGCTTTTATTTACGAGTGTTGCCATCTTCACGTTGAGGTCGGAAACTTTTCAGACCACCCTCGTAATTTAACATTGCAACTGAAGATGGATACATGATATCAGAAAGGGCCTTTTTTATCAGGCGACAGTCATCCATTGTGTATTTGGTGGAATTTTAAATTATAAAATTCTAAACAATAGACAGGAAAATAATAAATAAAATTTTAAATGTCTTCTGTATTTACTGTACCTGAATGGTTGAGAGAAACTCTTGCTAATGCACTTTTAAGACTCGCTATTTGGTGTTGCTGCCTTGTTACAAGTGAACACATCAGGACAAGGTGTTGTTGACTGCTCTCTTCTAGATGTCTTTCCATTGTAGATCCACGAAGACCCTATTATATAAAACAAAAACATAAAATTACTATAAACTTATTTTTATTCAACATTTTCAGAAAAAGATCAGTAAAAATAAATGAATGGCTATTCTGATCTACTAATACGTAATTATACCACAAAAAATTAGCCGATTCTAAATATGGTCCAGCAACCACTGCTGGTGAATTAATTGACTGACCCAGTTTCACTTCTGCAATTTTCAGACAGTACATGTATTAGTGTTGACGCATTAAATTTTTTCCTTCTTTTTGTGTAGATCTGTGGTCACCAGTTAACAGACCGCAATCTGTATCCAGACTGCCAACTCATTTTTTGGTGACTGCGAATACTAGAGCAGCGGTTATCAACCTTTCAGACACCACGACCCCCTTTTTAAGTTGAGTATTTTGCCAACCCCCATCAAATTATATAGAAATATTGGAAATAAATAACAGACAAAATGAAATTGAAATTTTGGAAAAATATTATATTTATAAATACAATAGCAGGGAAAAATTAATGAACACACAGATTGACTACGACAATCAACTGATTAAGTTGGGAAGACTGTTTTAAATATAAGAATCGACTATTCCTTATCTACCATGGTAGGAGCAGGAAGTTTTAAATTTTGACTTGAAATAAATTTTAATTTACTGAAGATGTGTACAAGATACACGAAAGCGCTATAAACATTGGTAAGTGTTTTATGTTACCGTATTCTGGTGGTTAGAAAAATATATATTTCAATTTTAAATAATACGGCTGTTTAAAAATCCTACATAGGATGTTTAATAAAATAATATGTATATGTATGTACAGTTTATTGCTCAAACCTTTTCAAAATCAACAATTAATATTAAGATTTAGTATAACAGCCATATCTAAATTTTTACAGTCATCAAGGTAGGCCTAAGTAAAACATTGACCACACTATGGCAGTCTCGTCAATAATTTATTGTTTTGTACTTTCATCGCCTACAATCTTAAAAATTACTTTGAGAAAATAGATTTTTGACTTTATGCACCATAGTAATAACATCCATGATTTTGGGGCTACATGGCTAACTCCAAAAAGCCCTTGGGATTTTAATTATTAAGTTTCACCCTAAACAGTGCAGTAGTTTTGGCTTCAAAACAAATAAAAAACGGAAATTCTTCTGCAAACCATTTTCATTTCCGGAAAATTTTGTCGAAAATAAAGTATAAAATGAAAGGAAATATTACATACCTTAAATCTACAGCCGGCTTCTTTGAACGCACATTGTGTTATTAATGAGTTACAATGATCTTTAATATGGCTATCCAGTTCTTCCCTAGGTACAATTGCCACTTCACACCTGTGTGGACAAGGAACGGGCGCTCTTGCACATTTCGTATGGTGAGCTTGTAACGTATCTGCCAAAAAACTTTGTGTGCAATATCTGAAAAACATAAAAACAAAATCAAAACATCTAATTTTACATTTCACAATATTATTAATTTTGAAAAAATGGTGGTATGTCGATTCTGATAATTTTGTCTTCATTGACACTGAACTTCGTAAAAGCATGTTTTTACTACTAGGAATTTTATCATCATAGAAGTCCACGTCCAATAAAGAGCAGCTGAAAAGACATTCTTCAAAAGATTGACTGAAGAGCAGCCGTTAATTAATTCAATCTTTTAACATGTACATAATACATAGTAAGAAAAAAATCTGTTCAGTGATTGTTCTAACATTATTGTTCAGTAAACCATCTTTACGACCTTGAATATTACTCTCAAGATCCCTGATAAACCATGGAGTTGAGTAGAATCCAGTTAATATTTAATACATTTCAATCATATCTTCCTGACGACAATGGTATCCCACGGTTGGAAGATTTCAGAAGGAAAGTATACATCATAAAAAGCGAGTGGAAGTCCATCCAATATCTTGGTTGCGCATCATTGCGTTTTCTACTGCTGGTCCAGATCAACCAAAAAGTTTGGGCTCAGTTTGCCACAATATATTCCAATTTATGACATGTATATGAGCTGTGATCAAAAGATACGGTTAACCCTTTCTAACCCAGTGTGGCATAGAAGTCACATTGGAGTGAAATAACAGACATACAAATTTTAATTGTTAGCGACTACTTTTGATTAAAGAGCGCTGGTTATGAAGTGTAATAATTTTCTGTACCCTAGCCAGGAGTCGAACCTGAGACCTCCGCTTTGCAGTGTAAGTTGCTGACCACTACGCCACAGAGGCGACCATTAGTTTCTTTTTAAAGTTAATTTCAGTTTTAAATATTCGTTTTTATTTACTAAACTAAAGTAGCATTTCTTCCAGTATGTTGAATGTACATACAAGTATATTTTTTAGACTGTAAATAGTGATTTTATCCATTTTACCAGAATTTTTGAATTGTAAAATTTTTTAAGTCTTAAATAATGCTTTGATATTAAAATCATATTTAGTTTTTTGCTACAAACTTAAGTTAAGAGAATATTGTTTAGGAAGCCTGAACATGATTTACTTATTCATATTCTTGGGAACTTTGATATCAAGTCCCAATGTGACGTATGTGTCACACTTTTTTGTCAGGCATCAAAAAGGCTGAGGGTCTAAAAGTGATTTAATTTCACTTAAATGTCAGTAAAATGTATGAAACAATCAATGTACACGTATTTAAAAAATAGTTAAAAAATTTGGGATTCAAGGGTTAATAATGTTATTGTAAACAAAGTAACAAGCTTACATCACATTTGAATTAATCTCTTTCAAAGTACTCTCCTTGGCTAGCGATGCACTTTTCCCAACTTCCATATGATTTGAAGCAGTTCTGTAACACTTCTTTCAGAAGGGCCTTCAGCTATTAGCATGGTTGTTATTAAGGGAAGAGCCAGAAGTCACATGGTACTAAATCTGAAGTGTAAGGTGAAAATAAAAATAGAGGTATGTAGTGAATTTTTTCCACCAGAATCAAATCCCTGGATTATCGACAGCCCGGATTTTTGATATTCGAATTATTGATGCTCTACTGTACATGAAAGTAAAAAAAATTAAGTACAGTAGAACCTGTTTCATCCGGACTAATATGGCGACCAGCCGATCCGTATATGGAAAAATTCGGATAACCCAAGGTAATTATAAATAGTTAGAGGCCAAGAAATAAATAACAAGAAATAGTTGAATGTTATTCTCAACATTTCTGTTGGTTTAACATTTGTGTTTGTACACTGTATTCTTTAAAATAAAACATTGGTTAAAAGTTTTTACTTACAGTACGTCTACATCAGTACATAAGTTACTATACGCCTACTAGAAAAAGTTTGTAATTTTCGTCTGCTTCACACACTGCACACATTTTTTTTTGGAAACCATGTCACTCAATCTTTGTAATGGCATCACTTCAGTTTCGCTTATTTCGTCTTGATATTGAACATAACTGATCAGAGATTCGATGGTCTTGAATGCCTCAGAGTGACTCATTACAGGCTTGTTGCTATCCTGTTTGGGTTCAGAGATTTTCTCATCGCTATTGCACACCATTTCTATGATGTTACTTTATGTAATTTTGTTGAATTAATGTCCACTTAAAACTTAAACTTTAAACCTCTGAGTAACCGCCGCTTGACTTCATCGTCATTGATTTCTTAACACCCAGGGAGGGTTTTTACAAGCTCTGCAAACTGTCAAACGACATTCCAGCTGCAACTTTCACTTTTCCATTCCTTACCATTTAACCGAAATTAAAAAGTTAGTTTGGAGATACGTCCGGATATGGGAGGGTCCTGATATCACAGGTTCGGATGTGACAGGTTTTACTGTAATTCCTACTCATAACAATACATACCTGCAAGGAACAAGTCGTTTGGTACATTCAACTGCCTTATGTTTGGATAACTGTCTCCTCTGCAATTTCATTCCACATTTATTTTCACAGTACAATGGTTCTAATGGACAACTACCGACATGTGCTTCTAATGCAGCTCCTGACAAATCTTGACCGCAGAATTCACATCTTGCAATACGTTCTGGACACGTATATTTCATGTGATCTTCCATCAACACCCGTGGTATTTGTGCACCACACTTATTCGCACACGGTATCGCATCATATTTACATGTGTTTAAATGTGCCTGAAACATAAAAAAAATCTAGTGTGAAACACACACAAGACAACGAACAAAATAACTTATATTTAATCAAGAGTAAACATTGTAAAATTAAAAACATAACCTACTTTTAATCAAGAGTGAATGACGCTAAATGAAAATCAACCTCTGTTCAATTTTTTTTAAACTAAGGTATAAAAACCTTGGACAATTCGAATTGGCACAAGCAGCTTCGGTGTTTATCTACTCCACTCTTCGCCCCTCGCCATGCAACGACGGTACAGTCACTAAAGTATACAATCGCTACTGTATTTGTGACTCACGCATGGTCACTACATTTTGTTTTTACTGTTATTATTAATAATCTGTCAAACATAATAATGTGACTAATTTGTTTTCATATATGATTTTCTGTTCATTATATATTCAGGCCAATTTGTTTGAATAGTTGCGAGCGTCTGTAGCGTATAGTTCAGTGAGTTTTTGCAGTTTAGTTCTTGTAATTTATAATTAAAATTTTGACTGTATAATTGAAATTTTCAGAAATCTAGGCATACCACTACTACCTTAACCCAAGATAGATTACATTAGGGGACTCATATATGCACAGAGATACAACAAGGTGCTGGGGAGGGATGGGTGTACAATTTTCATACACTGCAAACTGCCTATTCTGCAAAGAAAACGACCACTTATAAATAAATGTAAATTAACCTAACTACTGTGAACCCACTTCCTCTTACATTGTACAAATGTAACTCTTTTTAATACATTCTCTCACTATCAAATTAGTTTCTAAATTTCAATTAAATGAAGTGCAAGATTAATTTAAAACTGTAAATAAAGGTTTTGTCTACTTGTTCGTATACCACCGTCTGGGAACTACCAATTTAGAAGCTTCCAAGATTATGGTGTTTAGAAGAATGCTATGGATTTCATAGATCAATCAAATTACCAACGCCAATTTTTTGAGACGTATAGATGTTGACTTGAGTTAATGGACATAATCAAAAAAAGAAGACTGCATACCTTGGTCATTTATAAAAGGGTGATAAGTATGAGTTTCTAAGGACTGATTCTCGAGTGTAAAATTGAGTAGCAGGTGCAGATTGGGGCGAAGGAAATGGTCACAGTTGAAGAACATTAGAGACTGGACAAATGTGAGTACACGCACTCTTTTGAAGGTGGGTCATGATAGAGCAATCTGTAAACATTGTTGTCAATCTTCAGTAATTGATTCGCCACTATAAGAAGAGAATCAAACCCAACAACTTTTACTTTCTAGTCTAACAAATACTACAACTTTTTCATAAAGATAACCTTATTGATAATTATTATCTTAATATTTTTATATTTTATATCTAGTTAGTACAAAAAATATTAATATTTATTAATTACTTAACAATTAATTTTTTTCAGTTAACCTACATTTTTTAAGCCTTTAAGTAATAAATTAATGATTAATAACATTTGTAATATGTTATAAAAACAATTAATAACATCCTTGGTTTTATCTTATCATGTTATCATGTACTTAATAACAGTTATGATAATAATGTACCATGTATTTCATGTTGTAATAATAAAATACGCCGACTGTTTTGTTTTCAACTTCTGATACGCTATAAATAAAAGACAAGTAAATTAAAAAAAAAATTAACTTACACTTAAAGTTTTTGATACAGAGTGATTCACGAAGATATGCAGAAACTTTGGGAGTGTATTGTACTTGTAAAAATAACGAAAAAAGTTTATATAAACATCGATCCGGAAATGCTTCGTTTCCGAGTTACGGCTAGCGAAAGATTTCGCCCGGATTTCAGCTCACCAGGTGAAATGAGGGCTTTCTGAAATTCTGGTAAGGTAGATTAAGGGGCGAATTCAATCGTTTCTTATGGTTTTTGACCTGATAAATTGAATAAAACAGGTCCCAGAACTGTAAATTAAATAGTTTTTGAGAAAACCAGTGTCAAATGCAAAAAAAATGGTGTGAAAAAAACACAATTTTTCATCTTTGTTTTTCCGGTTAATTTTACTTTGTACTGTTATGAATAAAAATTAATTTAATCAAACATCTATTCGCTTTCTGTGTACTTTATTTACACCGGTTTGTTCAGAATAAAATTTTCAACAGGTTTTATTCAAAAAATTTAACTGTTTCTTGGTGAAATAACAAAGTTATTCTTGCCCAAAGATGAAAAAAATGTGTTTTTCACTCCATTTTTTGCATTTGACACTGGTTTTCTTAAAAAATATTCAACTTACAGTTCTAGGACCTGTTTTATTCAATTTATCAGATAAAAAACCATAAGAAATAATTGAATTCACCCCTTAATCTACCTTACAAAAATTCCAGAAAGCCCTCATTTCACCTAGTGAGCTGAAACCTGGGCGAAACTTTCGCTAGCCGTAACTCGGAAACGAAGCATTTCCGGACCCATGTTTATATAAACTTTTTTCATTATTTTTACATGTACAATGAGCTCCTAAAGTTTCTGCATTCTTCGTGAATCACTCTGTATAGTCAACTTGACGATTGAGGCTTTTATTGTAGCCTACCTGTGGTCAAGCTTTACAATACCCTCTCTATAAAATGTTGCTGCCAATGAATTTAAAAATGAGTCTTGACGTTATCTTGAAGCTCCTTATTAGTTTAGCTGCCCTCCTAACCACTTCTTCAGTTCACAGAAATGATTGATGGCATTAGGAGCTAGGTCCGGACTGTATGGTGGGTGATTGAAAATGTCCCATTGTAATTACTAAAGGAGTTGTTAGGTTGCACCAGCTCTATGAGGTAAGGCATTGTCATGTATAAGAATGATTCCAAAAGTTAGCACGTCTCTTCTTTTATTTTGAATGGCTCTCTTCTAACTTAGTAAGGTTTCACAATAAACAGTTGCATTAATTGTGGTTCCTGGGTCCA
This sequence comes from Catonia carolina, assembly GCA_035578175.1. Classification (NCBI taxonomy): domain Eukaryota; kingdom Metazoa; phylum Arthropoda; class Insecta; order Hemiptera; family Achilidae; genus Catonia; species Catonia carolina. The sequence goes on from JAQMRL010000004.1 coordinate 12,858,126, forward strand.
AAAGAAACACAACGAGGAGTTTTAAGACTCATTTAAATTTAATTTAAATAATAATAATATAATATAACGCAATAGACTCAAAAACCATAAAAGATAGTGCAACATTTAGAGAAATAATACAGAAATTTGAGTTGCAGGAGAGGAAGAAACCCACTTGCAGAGGAGGGAGAAAGTGGACTCAAGAGACAAAGAGTACCACTTGAGAAAGATAAAAGAGGCATTGGCTAGGAAATTGATTAAGCGTGCCCTCTGAAATGGGCTAATCAAAAAAAATTTTAATGAATAATTTAATATAAAAATGTGATAACATTTTATTGTCTACAAATTCTATGAGAAATGCCTCCATCATCAAGGTGATTATTTCGAAAAGTAGCTATGTGTTTGTAACTTTTAGTAATACAATATTTTTTCTGAATTCACTAGTGTTTTATTTATGGCTTATCATTGGTTGAAAAATGCCCCTAGAATATTTTGATTCCCTACTTTCCCATATTTTTACTTTCTCTAGCCTATATGAATATATAGGAAGGAAAGTATTGTTTTCATGTCGATTTTTCGAAATCGAGTTTTCACCGGATCTATATGTTTTCAGACCCCCTGAACCGAAAAAACATGTTTTTAGCGATTGGTCTGTGGGTGTGTGTGTGTGTGTGTGTGTGTGTGTGTGTGTGTGTGTATGTGTGTGTGTGTGTGTGCGTGTGTGAACAGAATTTCTCAAGAACGGAACATCCTACGAACGTGAAACTTGAAACTTAAGTTACATACCACTACCGGACCCGACACGAACATTTTCATCAAAATCGGTCAACCGGAAGTAGTAGTTTATTCGTGTAATTTTTCACTTTTTTGCGATTTTCTCAAAAACTGGTCCTACGATTTTTTAAAAAATCGTCTGGTTTACTCAATTTTTTATTCTCTACAAGATAGGGTAGGCGTCATGTTTGCTGAAATTCTGGGTGAGGCTGTTTTCACGTAAAAACATAGTTTTTTTAAGATTACGGCTTTAATATCCAATTTAGCGCAAAAATTTATATAATAAAAGTTGTAGAGAATTTAAAATTCTACAACTTTAATTTCAAACATTTTTTTGTATAACGCTTAGTTTAGCGGTAATTAGTGATTTTCTATTTTTTTCTCACGAAAACGTGTGAAAAATCTATTTTATTAAGATTTCAGCCTTAGTATGCATTTTAGGACAAAAGTGTATATAATCAAATTTATAGGAAATTAAAAGATCTACAACTTTTATTTAAAGCATTTTCTCTACAGAACCTAGTTTAGCGTAAAAGAGTGATTTCCCGTATTGTTTAAGCCAAACTGAGGTCGATTTTCAGTTAGCGTCTTTCACTCATGATTAATATAAGGTTAGGTTTTCTGTTTATTTCTAATGTTTTATTACTAATGTTAGGTTTATTGTTAATTGTTTGCATTGGCAAGAGAAAGTCGTGTGAGTGTTTCACACCAGATTTTTTTTTGTATTCTGAAACCATTCTATGAAAACAGAAGTAACGATTGTTTGTAAGCCTAATGAAAATTGTAATATTATTATCAAGTGAGTATTTTATTTCAAACAATCCCTCAATCTGATAGTTGTGTTATGTTATATTTTTGTCGTGAATATTGATTTCAACAGGAATAATCAATGGTGCTTGTTTATGTATGAATATAAACTGGTCACCATTCAAAAATGTTCATCCAGTCAGTGTTACTTAACATAAAACGATTTTCTATGAGGCTGGCCCGGTAACCAAAATCTATTCTAAACATTTAAAAGAGTAAGCGTTCTTTTTTTTGTCGAGTTAGTCTCAACTCCCACTGGACTGATTCTGATTTCCGAATGATTGATTACCAATTTCTAGTGCCTTGTTTAATCAATTTGAAGTCTCCAAGAATAATTGGTGTATTGTTAATTTCCGATGAAATTATACAATTCAAAAAAATCTGGATTCGTCGTGTTTTCAGTCCACATTATCTGCATTCGCCAAGTAAACTTTTTAAATACTACATACTTCAGTCATTTAATTCACTAATCAAGCTAAAAAAAAATTAAATTTTATAACCCTGTCAAAAGCAATGAATTTAACACCTCACATCCTTATAATGATCAGCATTTTAGTTTCAAAACAAAATTTTTATTTACAAAAAAATTCATAATAATAATTACACATACGAAACAAATTTCCCTTTTGTTATTACAAAAATGACTGACACATTAATTCATATTCTACAAAAATAAATAATATAGAAAGTATTTATTATATTTTAAAAAAAAATCAACACAAAAAACTGGTTTAAAAAAATAAATATAATTACGGTAATTTATTTATATTAAAATATATTTTAAAATAAATTTCAAGGTTGTTATTAAGTCAAATTAAAAATAATTTTAAAATTATTGTCAATTGTACAGACAAATTTCGCAATAAATTGTATCAATTTTTTATTGTTAAATGATAAACCAAATAGATATTTTTAAAAAACAAGTAGGTAGATACTTGTTATATTATTATTATTAAAAATGTATTTCAATATTCTCTGCATTTTTAAAATAAAAATACCAGTAAACTAGTTCATATAATAATTATTATTATTTCATAATGAATGACGTCAGTAATTAATGTATTTAGTACAGGTTAGGTTGCATTATGTTAGGTTAGTGTATAAAAATATTGGTTTTATAATAATAATAGTTAAATAAATAATAATTATTCATAGTTATAAGTTTGTATAAGGTATGTAGTCAAACATGGTGTTAAAAATTGTTCATATACCTTCAATTTTTATTAAGTCAACAATATATGTAAAACCTCATTAATCCAGACTAATGATTGGGACCAAAGGCAATTCGGAAAATCGAAAATCCGGATAATAATCAAAACAAATCCTTAAATGAGCCAGACTAACCGTTTGTTGTGGTTTAGGTCATCAGCCGAAAAGCTGGTTTAAACCTCTAGAGGCTTTACTAAGTAAAACGAGGAGTGAGGTGGTTTACCGTTGCCTCCTTCACTGAGTGGAAAGTACGCTTATCAGCATGCTGGGCCCTCTGAAAAGCACAAATTTTCCACTCTGCAAATGACACCTTCACTTCATTCATCACAGGGTCTGGCTGTATAATAAAATTCATTACTTTCAGAGGAGATAACTCTGATAAGTGTCTTTTACACCTCTACCTCTTCTGTTCTTAAATGATTCAGTCATTTAATTGGCTGACCATGCGATAAGAAACAGAACTATTTATTTTAGCCCTGCAACTAACAGATTGGGTGTAAATAATTTGACACTCCACCTGTCTGTTATGGGCAGACTAACCGTTTATTGTGATAAAAAAACTACGTTTTGTAACAAAATTACATAGAATTGTTTAAAAAACATTAAAAAATTTATAAAAATAACTTTTCACATCATTTCTATGAGACATTTGAATGAAGCATGATCACGCAAAAGCTTTATCATTAATATTTCAGCTAGTGACATTTCTGTCAAGCTTTCTTAAACTCAACAAAAGGCATTTTATTACAATAATTTATTGTACAATCTATGCAGGAAATTCATTGCAAATTGAATGAAATGCAAATCTATGCATTTAATCAAATCTCTATCCTATTTTATTCTCCTATTTTGAGAGAAATAATTTCGATACTAATTATATCCAAAAAAACCTGTTGCTACGAGTCAGCTGTTTAACAGCTGATTTTGGAGACGAAGGTTCCGTGGTTGAAATCCTTTTTTTTAAATTCCTAATTTATGTACGTTGCAATCTGTTCAACTGAGAACAATAAGCAACCCCATGACCCAATGAGATGAGGATGATGTGTATGACGTGTAAATGAGGTGTAGTCTTGTACAGACCCAGGCCGACCATTCCTGAGAGTATGGTTAATTAAACCCCAACCATCAAAGTACACCGGTAACCACTGTCTTCTATTCAAATCCGCATAAAAGTAACTACCTTTACTAGGATTTGAACCAGGAACCTTCGTCTCCGAAAATCAGCTGTTAAACAGCTGATTTTGGCGACGACTTTACCTCTAGACCAACCCGGTGGGTTGTTTGAAATCCTAGTAAAGGTAGTTGTTACTTTTATAAGGATTCGGGCCTTCGGGCCAGCCCAGTCAGTCAGCTGGTAGAAAGTCGCTATTATTTGTAAAGTAACTCCGGTTGGGCAAGCGACTTTGTATGGTAACCAGTTGACAGCCATCCATGAATAAACTCTACTGAGGGTCCCTGTTCAAATTCATGTCTAATCCCCGTCAAAAAAAAAAAAAATACAGCAAAAAGCAGCGATCAAATTGATTAGTTGACAACAATGTATAGTACAGTTCCCGATAACAAATCAAAAATTTATATATAAGGATTTGAACACCAGACAATTGGTAGCAGTGTACTTTGATGGTTGGGGTTCAAGTAACTATAATATCTGAGTCTGTAGAAGACTACACCTCATTTACACGTCATATAGGCTACAAGATCCTAATCTCTCCTTGGGTCATGGGGGTTGCTTATTGTTTTTAAATTGAACACATTGCAACGTACACACATTAGGGATTAAAAAAACTATCCAGAAAATAGGTAGCATGTATATTCACTTATAAATTCTTAACTGCTTGTTTACACGACCTTCCTTGGAACTTTCCAGAGCGCATATAACAAAAAACAAAGTTATACGCTAGAAACTCCCGTTGGCGTATTGGTTAGCGCAACTGGCTTGTACGCCGAGGGCGCGGGTTCGATTCCCGGTCCGTTCTGGCATTTTTTCATCACTCATTTTCATATATCATCATTCTCCAGTGTCTGCATTAGTAAAAATTGCAAAAAAATCAGACGTAAAACAAAAAAAATAAAATATAAATAGAAACTCCCTCCACCGCTGACTTTGCTTGATGTAAAACTGAACGTAAAACGTTTTTATTATTATTATTAACAATGACTATTCATCTATACTAATATAATAAAGAAGAAACGTCTGTCTATTTGTTTGTTTGTATGAGGTAATCTCAGAAACTATTGAACTGATTTAAAAAATTCTTTCATTGTTGCGTAGCTTAGAGCTTCCGGATCAATATAAGCTATTTTTCAACTTTAAGTAACTTTAATTTAGTGAATTAAGCAACTTAAACTGTGATGATGTCGCATGTTTTAGTATATCGGGTGCATAGTACTTTTATTTTCACTAAGTCCTGTGGATGGTGTATTTTTTGGGCTAGAAGCACGATTCAACTTTTATAATTCATAGAAAAACGTGAAGTATAACTTTTCGATTCCAAAAACATTAAAAATTCGGAAATATTCAAAATGTTTATTTTTGTACTGTATTTCATACATTTGTTTTCATTCGAAAGGAAGTGATTTAGTCATATATTTCCAATTACTCTGCGTGCCGCACCCGCGTATTACTGTCTCTTATCTCAGCCATATAAATCAAATGTCTCTTTCTTTTCCATCGATATTCTTCTATGCATTCTATTGAATTCTGTTAAATCGCAGGGACCAACATTAAAAAGGTGGGCATCGATTTGGGACAAGAGTGCTTCCTTCCGACTTTATGTCAGACTTTCTAGAGCTGGAAGTGCAGAAAAACAATTTATTTTGCTGCCACAGGGCAACGAAACCACAAATATTGTATATAGAGAGGTTTTAAAATAATTTAATGAGGCCTACATTAGCTGGTGTGAAGCGAAGCGAGCGGGGGTTGCTAGTGTAATATATGTTACAACAATGATAAACTACGTTATATAATAATGATAACGATATGATTACAATATATTATTGACATTACCTTTAATTTCCTTAGTTGATCGCTCCATTTGCAACCTTCTTTATGATGTATACAGTACACAACTGAACCCATTATGTCCTTTTCTGAATCAGAAATCTGTAAGAAAATTAAAAAAAAATATTGAGTCAATTTACATTTATGTAGTCCAAGTGAAAGTAAAGTATGTAAGCAACTAACTGATTTAGGTGTCATTTCGCCTACATAGTAATACCTAAAGAAAATCTGGTTTGAAACACTCACACGACTTTCTCTTGCCAGTTTAAATAGATAATATAATTCATTAGGTTTAATCATGAGTAAACTAAGTATGATGCAGAGAAGGCATTATAGTGAATGGAGAGGGCATCAACAACCTGAGGTATGCCGACGATACAGCGCTGATTGCAGATAGCGAGGAAGATCTCCAAGTGTTGCTGGAACGCGTCAACACAATTAGCAATGCATACGGACTACGGATGAATATACGTAAAACCAAGTTCATGGTGATCGGTGAAGAGGAGGTCAACGCAGGAATCACACTCGCTGGCTCCGCCATTGAACAGGTGCACACGTACAAATACCTTGGGTGCTGCCTAAATGACAAATACTAATACTACTAAAATGACAAATACTACGGTCAGGAAGTTAAAGCGCGTATCGAGCAAGCTAGAGCAGTGTTCACGAAACTAAAACACCTATTGTGCCAGCGTGATCTTAGTCTCAACACGAGGCTCCGAATTCTGAGGTGCTACGTACTTCCTGTACTTCTTTACGGGCAGGAAGGATGGACACTAACGAAACTTCTAGAAAGGAGGCTGGAGGCGTTTGAGATGTGGCTATACCGCCGCATGCTCCGTATATCGTGGACCGACAGAGTACGAAACACGGACGTACTGACTCGGATGGGCAAGGAGATGGAACTGCTATACGACATCAAGCGACGAAAACTGCAGTACTTCGGCCATATTCTTCGAAACGGGAAATACAGACTTCTTCAGCTGATAATGGAAGGAAAGATAGCAGGAAAGCGCCGGCCGGGCAGAAGGAAAGCGTCCTGGCTGAAGAATTTGAGAGATTGGTTTGGTCTCAACTCCACGTCACTGTTCCGAGCAGCTGTTTCGAAAGTTAGAATAGCAATGATGATCGCCAACCTCCAACGCGGAGACGGCACTTGAAGAAGAAGAGAAACTAAGTATGATGAAAAACAAAACCTAGTTTTATTTTTGAGTGAATGACGCAAAATAAAAATTAACCTCTGTAGAGCTTAAAATTACAGAAAATCACGAATTGAAGTTAAACTAGGCTCTGTCGAGAAAAATGCTTGAAATAAAAGTTGTAGGTTTCTAATTTCTTATATACCATGATGCGGTCTTGGGTTCGAAACCCATTCAGGCACGGCATTTTCATACGTTACAAAAATAATTTCATCTTTCACCGTCTGCATTAGCAGGTAATTGCAGAACAGTCGGATGTTAAACCAAAAAAAAAAAAAAATTCCTTATAACTTTGATTGTATAAAAATTTGTCGTAAAATGCATAATAAGGCTGCAATCTTTAAAAATATTCATTTTTTCCGATTTTGATGAAAAAAAAACAGGAAAATTACTAGTTAACGCTAAACTAAGCGTTGTCGAAAAAATGTCGGAAATAAAAATTGTAGGTTTTTTTAATTTCCTACAACTTTAATTGCTTACAATTTTGTCCTAAAATGCATATTAAGGCTGCAATCTTAAAAAAATTCATTACTCTAAGAGGAGGTCACTCAGACTAGTGTCTTTTACACCTCTACCTCTTCTGTTTTTAAATGTTTTAGTCATACAATTGGCTGACCATGTGATAAGAAATAACAATTTTTTTTGTGGCCCTGGAACACTATATCGAGTGCAAATAATTTAACATACCACCTACCTGTTATAAGCAAAATTTAAGGTTAATAAAGTTTAAAGTATATAAAATTTCAATAAAACATTTTTTCTTTACATTGATCTTTCGTACTACAATTAGCAATGAGAAAATATAACTGTTATCGTTGTTACTTTTTTTTTTTTTATTTATTTATTTAACGTCGCATCAACTGCAATGGTCATTAGCGACGACGTTGGGGTGGAACTTTATGCTATGTATATGAAAATATGCCGTGCCTGAGTGGGATTCGAACCCAGGACCGCATGATGAGAGGCGAGCACGTTACCAACTGCGCCAATGCGGCCGGCGTGGTTACTTATTAGTCCGTTTTACTCACAATTAAAAATAAAACATAGGGTAAAGAAGAGATTCTCTTCTATACGCTATGAGTAAACTCTGATTTATAAAAACGATATTGTTGTTTAGGTCATCAGCCGAAAGGCTGGTTTGAACCTCTAGAGGTTTTACTAAGTAAAAACGAGGAGTGAGGTGGTTTACCATTGCCAACACTCACTGAGCGGAAAAGTACGCTTATCAGCATGCCGGGCCCTCCGAAAAGCACAAATTTTCCACTCTGCAAACGACACCACTTCATTCACCACAGGGTCTGGCTGTATAATGAAATTCATTACTTTCAGAGGAGATAACTCTGATTAGTGTCTTTTACACTTCTACCTCTTCTGTTCTCAAATAATTCAGTCATTTAATAGGCTGACCATGTGATAAGAAACAGAACTATTTATTTTAGCCCTGCAATAAACAGATTGAGAGTAAATAATTTGATACTCCACCTGTCTGTAATAAAAACGATATGAAAACAATACTTTCCTAACCTGTTTTTCATATAGGCAAAGAGAAAATAAAAATATTTTTCAGTATTTTCCAAACATTTTAATCACCTGACAATGCACTTTATGTACACAACTATAATCATATTTGATAAAATACGCCCACAATGTATTAAGAAAACCCCATTACACAATGAACATGTACTGTCAGTTTATAACAAGGTTATTCACTCTAGAAACTACGTTATCAAGTTTTATAACACTAGTTGCAGAAACCAGAAATAAATAAATCCTGGGTAACTTGACTTGTCCTGTCATTTGAACTTCATTTTAAGTTGTGTAACTTAAATAATATTTAATGATATAAGTAAGTTGTAATAGCCTAAGTTTTTTTATACATGAAGGTATAACGTAATAAGACTTATTAGAAACAATACGTCGATGAGTCAGGTATTCGTTAACTTGTTACTTTCCCGTAACTCTGTAGGATTGAGTGAAAAGGTTTTGCAATCGCCTGAATAATTAACAATTTTTTATTTTTTTACTTTAACTTTTTTTTTTAACGTCCGACTGTTCTGCAATTACTGCTAATGCAGACGGTGAAGGATGAAATGATTTTTTGTATCGTATGAAAATATGCCGTGCCTGAATGGGATTCGAACCCAAGACCGCATGACGAGAGGCGAGCACGTTACCAACTACACAATGCGGCCGGCAAATTCTAATTTTAAAGTCGCATAGGCAGCTTGGTTATTAGCGACTACTGTGGGTTTTGATACTTTAACGGTAAATTTTAACGTGTTAAAATTTCCTAACCGGGAATCGAATCCTGGACCTTTCGCTTTATAGACGCACTAGTCACTACGCCACGGAGGCGGTCTATTCATAAAATTTAGTTTCAATTTTTTTCGTTTTTTCTTTTCGACTTTTTTTACGCTACTGGTAATACAGTAAGTAAAGATTGGTAGATAAAAATGAGTCATAAGAAAATTTCAGATGATTGGGAATGGACCCGCGATCTTTAACACTGAAAGCAGTTTTACTGCTAAACAAGCCCGTCAGTCATCAGTGTCAATTTTTCACGATTACACACAACCCTTTCTGTTTATTAAAGAATTACGATAAAACAAAAAAATCTCATGTATTTCACACACACGACATTCTTTTGCCAATGTAAATAAAAATGATAACCTAACTTTATTCATAAGTGAATGACGCTAAATGAAAATAAACCTTTGTTATTTTTTCGCTCAACTAAGTTCTGTAGAAAAAAAATGTTTAAAATACATGTCGTACGGTTTTTAATTTTCTATTGCATTAGGTGAACATATTTTTATCGTAAAATGCATTAGGTCGCTATCTTAAAAATACACCCATTATTACCAACTTCAATGAGCAAAATACGGAAAATCACTAAATTATGCGTAGTATAAAAGAGTTGTTTGAAATACAGGTTGTACATTTTTTAATTTTCTACAACTTTAATTTTATATGTTGTTGTTTAGGTCATCAGCCGAAAGGCTGGTTTGAACCTGTAGAGGTTTTACTAAGTAAAACAAGGAGTGAGGTGGTTTACAATTAACTTCCTCACCGAGTGGAAAAGTACGCTTATCAGCATGCCGGGCCCTCTGAAAAGCACATATTTTCCACTCTGCAAATGACACCTTCACTTCATTCACCACAGGGTCTGGCTGTATAATGAAATTCATTACTTTCAGGAGATAACTCTGATAAGTGTCTTTTACACCTCTACCTCTTCTGTTCTTAAATGATTCAATCATTTAATTGGCTAACCGTGTGTTAAGAAATAGAACTATTTATTTTAGCCCTGCAACGAACAGATTGAGTGTAAAAAATTTGACACTCCACCTGTCCGTTACGGAAAATCACTAAATTATGCGTAGTATAAAAGAGATGTTTGAAATACAGGTTGTACACTTTTTAATTTTCTACAACTTTAATTTTATATAGTAGAACAAAACATTATATACCGTGAGGGCACACAGGCCCTTACGAATTTCAGCAGACATAACGCTTACCGCATTTTTCTAGATCATACAATTTTTTGTAAATGAGCTTATTTCAATTAAAATCGTGAAACCATTTTTTTTTTAAATTATTGCAAAACGTGATAAATTACTAACTACTTTCAGTTGACCGATTTTGATGAAAATGCTCGAGTAGATTCTCCTTATGGTATCCAAGTTTCAAGTTTTACTTCATACGATACTCCATTCATATTTTGTTCATACACACACGCGCGCGCACACACACACACAAACTAATCGGTAAAAACATGTTTCCTGGGTTAAGATCACTTGAAAAGGTGTATTTCCGATGAAAACTCGATTTCCAATAGCCTATAATAAAAATAATACTTTCCTTCCCTGTATTTCACATAGAAGAAGAAAAAGTAAAACCAAATACGTAGAGAATACTCTGACAAGTTAATAAATAATTTAATAGTCTAACAACAACCTTTATTATCATCTTTTTTAAAAAAAACACGCTTCAGCATTTTTACACATTAACTTAAATAGTATTTGTATAAAATATAATTAATTCAGCATTATTTCTTTCATTCATAAATGTCATTGAATAATTCTGAGTAAAACTGACTAATAAGTAACAATAACGGTTATATTTTCTCATTGACTAACTGTAGTAAGAAATATCATTGTTAAAAACCTTTTTATAGTTCTTTTATTGAAATTGTCTATATAATTAACTTTTTAACCTTAAATTGTGCCCCTAACAGGCAGGTGGAGTGTTAAATTATTTGCATTAGATCTACTAGTTCCAACGCCACAAAAAAATAGTGTGTTTTTTATCACATGGTCAGCCATTTATACGACTGAAACATTTAAGAACAGAAGACGTACAGGTGTAGACGACACTACTACATTGCTACTAAAAATTGGCAAATTAATGAGCGATTACGGAGTTAACAGGCGTCCAACATTTTACTAATTACTCACAATTTTACGCTACAAGTTTGAAATTTCGTACAATAACAACATACAAGTTCATAATCCGGCGAAATCTCATCAAATAAATCGAGCAGCATTTGAGTTATAAACCTCTAAATTCATTCAATTGTTGCAGCAACAAAAAACCGGTTCATTTTTTTTCTTCTCATCCTGATATCGCAATATTTAAAAACGAAAAGTATGTTAAACTGACATTTAACAACGCAGATTTAAATCAGCTAAATTTTGGTGTATAGTACGTTAAAATTGAACAAGTGGTTTTGTAAAAACAAAGCTTCAAACTCAGGTATCCATAATAAAGAAATCAACAGTAGTCAGATTTACCTCCTCTGAGAGTAATGAATTCCACTATACAGCCAAACCCTGTGGTGAATGAAGTGAAGGTGCAATTTGCAGGATAGAAAGTAGATGATTTTCCGAGGTCCTGGCATGCTTATAAGCATAAATTTCCATTTAGTGCAGAAAGGCATTTGTAAACCTCGTTTTATTAAGTAAAGCCTATAGAGCGGTGATTCTCAACCTGAAGGTCGTGGTGATATTATAGGGGGGGGGGGGTCGCGAAACAATAATGAAATAATTTGATAATTTTATGAGAAAAATCATTTAATAGAAACTTACAAGTACAGGTCATTTGTTCTAGCTAGAAGCTCTCCCTCCAACGCTCTGTGCCGCTGAGCTGTTCTGTTTAGTGGTGGGAGAAGCACCTCGTAGTTGTAACAGTAGTATACAGTTAGAAAGAGAGGGAATGATCATTAAGTGAGAAGGAGACAACATTTGCCCCGTTGAAACTATCCCTACTCTACCTACTCGCCCAACCCTTACAAGCTTCTTCCAAAAACAAATGTACTATACTTTACTAGACGCACGCTTCGGATTCGAGACTCAACTGAAATGGTGCGATCGCCAGCGTCTTTTAAATACTAGTAACAGCACCACTTGTTCAAACACGTCCATGTGCATGTTCAATTATTCTCTCACAGTAAGTATTATAGAAGGAGATTAAATTACAAAGAGCACGTACACATCAAGTTGAAACTTGTAAAATGCTCATGTATATGTGCACGTCGTACATGCATGTTCATACATGCCGCTACTATAAAAGTATAAACGCAGCAATATAAAATAACTAGCGGGTCCCGCGTGGCTTCGCCCACGCAAACGTAAACAAAGAATCAGCTGTTTAAGTATACTCTCTGTATTTCTTATGGGAGGGTACTTTTTGCGAATTCTACCATTTAAAATAAAAATTTTGCAAAATCCTTTCTTAGCAATAGCTTAGAAAACTTAAAATGATCTATAAATCAGGACATCTCTTTATATATAATAGATAGCGCCCCGTCGTGGCTTCGCCCATGCAATTTTAAGGCTATGATTCTGTATTTTAATTCGCTAATGACTTAAATCACCAATATATTTTTTTTGGAATTAAGTATAAAGAACAACAATTACAACAATTCTGGAATTAATACTGGTTAAAATGTAAATCCAGTGTTAGGTCAAAAGATTAAACACTACGTACAGTACAACATACGGAGTGACAAAAGTAAAACATAGATTAAAATCGTTGTTAAAGTCAATTTAAATTCTGGGAAAATAGCTATAGGTTTTGTAATTGATCTGCTATTTACGTACGATAAGAATGTACGTATATACTGGATGCTACGGAAAATGCTATGGAGGGGGTAAATGTGTATCGGAGAACAACCAGAACATAAGCGTAGCGCTTCGCCCTGATCCCGCATCCTCGCATCAGTGGGGGGAATTTTTGCGATTTCTTCCTTTTAAAATCAAAATTTTGCAAAATCCTTTCTTAGTGCGTGCTTACACAACATAACAAAACTAACTTCCAAATTTCAAGTCTCTAGCGTCAGTAGTTTCGGCTGTGCGTTGATCTATAAATGAATCACCCAGGACATGTTGTCCTTTTATATAATAGATAGCAATAGTTGTATTCAATTTTTTTTACTGTCTGTATTTTCTTTAAAGACATAAAATTAGAGCAGTTTAATTAGATAATATTAAAAAAACCATTTTACATGTATAATTACAGTCAAAATTGAATTATTAATAGTAAGTCTTACTATTATTATCAAGGAGGGAGGGAGTTCGCGGAGCAACAAAAGGTTGAGAATCACTGCTACAGCACACATGATATAATTATAATGATTTTAAAACAAACATTAAACAATTTATAATAAGGTGACTTATTATAAATAAGACTTATTATAATAAGGTGACTTATTGTCACCTTCAATATAACTCCTCCTCTATCCCTACAACGTTCTATGCGAATTTTCCATTGTTGGAAACAGTGCTGGAAGTCATCTTCTGTCAGCTCCTTCAGGACACGTGCCGCTTTCTCTTTTACAGCTTCCACAGACTCAAATCTTGTCCCTTTTAATGCAGATTTCACCTTAGGGGAACAGGTAGAAGTCACCTGGTGCAAGATCTGGTGAATAAGGTGGATGTTCTAAAACTGAGATGCTGTCTGTACTTGGCTAGGAACCTCTTGACAGATAACGCGGAATGAGTTGGCGCATTGTCTTGGTGGAGAACCCATGATTTGTCCTTCCACATTTTGGAGTGTTTTTTCCTTACTCTTTGACGTAGTTTAGAAAGTACCTCAAGGTAGTGATATTGATTAATTGTTTGACCTTCAGGAACCCAGTGAAGGTACACAATCCCATGGATATAAAAAAAAAACAATCATCATTGCTTTAAATTTTGACTTGCTCATTCAAGCTTTTTTGACTCTCGGTGAAGTTCGGCTCTTCCAGTGCATGGATTGGCGCTTCGTTTCCGAATCATAAGTAAAAAACGTTTTATCACATGTTATTATCTTCTACCTGTTCCCTAAGGTGAAATCTGCATTAAAATGGACAAGATTTGAGTCTGTGGAAGCTGTAAAAGAAAAAAACGGCACGTGTCCTGAAGGAGCTGATAGAAGATGACTTCCAGCACTATTTCCAGCAATGGTAAATTCCCATGAAGAGTTGTAGGGATAGAGAAAGAGTGTATATTGAAGGTGACAATAAGTGATTATGTATAAAATTAAAATTAAATTTTTACAACGTCAGTCTCGTTATTTAATAGCCACACCTCGTATATTAAAAAAAACACTATAATATAAAATATTTCTTAAAACAGAAAGACATGAACCCGGCACGCGCGATATTACTCAACCAATAATATTAAGTAATGTATCAGATAGCTACAATCTATTTTCTAAAATGATTAGTCTAATCTAATGTAATTTAATTCACACAGGAGTATAAGTCGCATGCAATAGTTAATATAACTACAAGCGTAGTTAACTGTTGCTGAGTTGAACTCAATTAAATTAGGTAGATGTTCTCTAGACTGTTGAAGACCCTCTACATACCGTACTGTGAATAAGACACGCAACATAACGTGTTATCTAAGTTAACTACAGTGTAATACTATAATAAAATTACAACGGGCACTTTGTTAATTGAAATTTTACCTTTAAAAAGGTAGGTTTGGCAAACCATACTAACTTTGTGGATAATATTGTAACAAGATCAAAGGAAAGGATCGTTCGCGAAGGTTCCAGAATTTCATAAAAATAGTAAAGGAATAATACAGTGATTTTTTAGTCCTGTTACCCAATTGTTAATGTCTGGTAATATTTTTCTAAAAAAAATAAATTTTGTTTTGTGACACTAAGTTGGTAGCCCTACTCAACCTGTATGGATATGGCAGTGTGAGTTGATTCTCCTCGAGCTGTGTAAAATTTTGTGCCATTTCCGGTCGTGCTACGAACAGAATGTCTTTTATCCTAAAACAATCTCTTGTTTAAATCTGGAGGCTGAAGCTCTAGAACTAATCGTATGTGATACGGATACAATTTCAATTTTTTAGCAGCTTTCTGAGCACTCGAACATGACAAATCAACATGCGAGGAAAGTTTTTGTAAATTTTCCTCGCAATCTTGTTTTCACATTCTCTTAACGTCATCTGTCAAGAGAGTTGGTTGACCACTACGTTTTCTGATGCAAACAATACCTGCCTCTAAATATCAGTTAGTTAGCCTAGAAATTGACTAGAATAGAGTGGAGGAACACCAAAAAATTTAATTTGAAATGATTCTTTTACACTCGCATACGATTTTGTAGCAAAATATTGTTCAAGAATGAAAACCCGTTGTTCTAGGGTAAAAGACATTCTGTTCGTAACACAACTGGAAACAGCACAAAATTTTACGCAACTCAAGGAGAATCAACTCAAACTTTCGTATCTATACCGGTTGAGTAGGGCTACCAACTTTGTGTCACAAAACAAAATATCCCTTTCTTAGAAAAAAATTACCAGACATTAACAATTGGGTAACAGGACTAAAAAATCACCCGGTAGAATAAAAGTAGATAATAGAGTGAATAGAGTGAGGACAATAAGGACAATAAAGGCATATATATTCATAAAAATTGTAATAACTATTGTATTGGATAAAAGGTCGGGTATCGTAAAACTGTTATGAAAGGGACCCGTAACAACTTTTATTCTATTAAGACCAATTGTTGACTTGTTTACAACGGATTTTTCTAGCACTCATTAATAAAGGGTTGATTTTTTGTACTTTGTTGTTTGCATGATTTCTCTACTTTTTTTCTGGAATGATCTTTTAGAAACAGGTATATAAAGAGACCCCGAGCACGGTCCAGTAGTATTCGTGTGATCTTTGTCGAGCGATTATCGGGACGTTATTTCAGGTTAACGATTCCGAGGTATTGTTATACCGCCTTTGTGAGTGTATGGTATTGTGTAAAGTTAATGTGCAGTTTTTGTGAATTCAGTTTCTGTGTTTTGTATGTTTGTATAATCTATAAAAGTGATTGTAAGTTATTTATTGTTTATTATCTATTTTAAGCGAATTATTAAATCATTTATTGTATTACTTAATTATAATTAGTTTAATTATTTATTTTGTAATCTTTTAGTGTAATAAATATTTGTAATTGTAAACTTTAGTGTATTAATTATTTAATAACCTAGATCCCGAAACGGACCTTAGCAATAAGTGTCACAATATTTTGGCAGTAAAACATTGTATTTACTGATGGTTAGTCACGAAATTAACTTTGTTTGAGACGAAGTGTAAGAGGGGAACAATCTACTGCGCATGCCCAGTTTCTCTATTCCAATCCTAACACCATACTGCCACTCGATATTCATTGGAATACACAATCCTTTTTTACTTTCTCTTGCCTGTATGAAGGAAAGTAAGGAAAGTATTGTTTTCATGTCGATTTTTCGAAATCAAGTTTTCACCGGATCTACACTTTTTAAGACCCCCTGAAACCAAAAAACATGTTTTTAGCGATTGGTCTGTGTGTGTGTGTGTATACAAAATATCTCAAGAACGGAACATCGTACGAACTTGAAACTTGAAACTTAAGTTACGTACCACTACCGGACCCGACACGAACATTTTTATCAAATTCGGTCAACCGGAAGTAGTAGTTTATTCGTGTAATTTTTCACTTTTTTGTGATTTTCTCAAAAACTGGTCCTACGATTTTTTTTAAAAATCGCCTCATTTACTCAGTTTTTTATTCTCTACAAGATAGGGCAGGCGCCATGTTTGTTAAAATTCTTGGTGAGGCTGTTTTCACGTAAAAACATTTTATTTTTAAGATTGCGGCTTTAATACGCATTTTAGCGCAAAACGTTATATAATAAAAGTTGTAGAGAATGTAAAATTCTACAACTTTTATTTCGAACATTTTTTTGTATAACGCTTAGTTTAGCGGTAATTAGCGATTTTCTGTTTTTTTCCCACGAAAACGTGTGAAAAATCTATTTTTTTAAGATTTCGGCCTTAGAATGCATTTTACGACAAAAGTGTATTAAATAAAATTTGTAGGAAATTAAAAGATCTACAACTTTTATTAAAAGCTTTTTTTTGTACAGTGCCTAGTTTAGCGTGTAGGAGCGATTTTCCGTATTTTTAAGCCAAACAGGTCGATTTTAATTTTGCGTATTTCACTAATGTTTTTTGAGGTTAGTGTTTTGTTCATTTCTAATGGTTTAACTAACTAACGTTAGGTTTATTGTTAATTATTTGCATTGGCAAGAGAAAGTTGTGTGAGTGTTTCACACCAGATTTTTTATTACGCGACGAGTGGTACAGGAAATATCGTTTTGATTTGGCTATTCTGTTTACACTTATACAAATAAAAGTATTTTAATTCGTTAAAACTCATTCTTTTTCTTTTCATTTTATTCGTTATTATGTAGTGTTGTTTTAAATTAGTAATCTGTCCGTGGATTACAAGTTTACATGTCGATCGATGGACAGCAGGGTAAACAATTCCAAGTGCGGAACGGAATGTTATTTTAAATGTTATTAAGTATTGTAAAGAAGAAGCAAAAATAAACTATATATACTACACAGTTGGATGTTTTTAGAAATGTACGTACTACGCTAGCAGAAGCGCATCGCGCACACTGAGTCCCGGATTCATCTCGTCATAACATATCAGTAACTTATCTTCTATTTTCTTACTATGACCATAACAGTTGTTGTTTAGGTCATCAGCCGAAAGGCTGGTTTGAACCTCTAGAGGCTTTACTAAATTAAACGAGCAGTGAGGTGGTTTACCGTTGCCTCCCTCACTGAATTGAAAAGTATGCTTATTAGCATGCCAGGCTCTCTGAAAATCATCTACTTTCCATCCTGCAAATTACACCTTCACGTCATTCACCACAGGGTCTGGCTGTATAATGAAAGTCATTACTTTCAGTAGAGGTAACTCCGATTACTGTCGATTTCTTTATTATAGATACCCAAGTTTGGAGCCTTGTTTCTGCAAAACCACTTGTTCAATTTTAACGTACTATATACCAAAATTTAGCTGATTCAATCTGCGTTGTTACATGTAAGTTTCATATATGTATCGTTTTTTAATATTACGATATCAGATTGAGAAGAAAAAAGAGCCGGTTTTTTGTTACTGCAACAGATTGAATGGATTTAGAGAGGTTTATATCTCAAATACTGCTCGACCGATTTATTTGAGATTTTCCCGGATTATAAACTTGTATGTTTTTATTGTATGTAGGTCTACGAAATTTCAGATTTGTAGTATACTTACATTTTGAGTAATTAGTAAAATGCTGAACGCCTATTACCTACGTAATCGCTCATTAATTTAGCAATTTAGTAATGTCTTTTACGCCTGTGCCTGTACCTGTACTGTTGTTAAATGCATCATTCATATAATTGGCTGACCATGTTATAAGAAAAACAACTATTTTTTGTAGCCCTGGAACTAGCAGATCGAGTGCAAATAATTTATCACCTCACTTGTCTGTTATAGGCAGATTTTTACAATATGAATTCATATACATTCTTTCTAAAAACTAATATATTTATAAATTTTGAATATAAGTTACGAGATGAAAGAAATTAACCTCTCAACTATGGCTAATAGCCATGATCTAAGGCAGGTATTCTTTTATTTTATTTAGTAAACAGTACAACAGGGGTTTAAATCCCAGGTTAGGGCTTAAAACTACGACATTTAAAAAATTAAATGATTTCTAATTTTTTTAAAATATTCTAAAAGTCTAATAAATCTCATTAACTAAAAAATAAGGGACTTTAAAACCATGCAACTATTATATTGTTCTACAAAATTATTTACAAAAAACTTCAGTCCAAAATTATAATAAAGCTAAAAAACATACACGTAAAATTCTGGCGTGAAACACTCAATATAACTTTATCTTGCCAATGTAAACAATAAAACACATAGGCCTAAATTTACGTTGAATCATTAGTAAACAATGTAAAATGTGACCGCATCCGTGGCCCACTAGTCAGCGTGCTGCGGTGCAAAGCGGAGGTCCCGGGTTCGATTCCCGGCCAGGGTCTGGAAAATTATTACAAGTTCAAACCCACCGTTCCTCACCCCACGTAGTCGCTAATAACCAAGATATTGGTGCAGCTTAAAATCAACTAAAAAAATTTAAAATTAAAACATAACCTAATTTTAATTAAGAGTGAACGACACAAAATGAAAATCAACCTCCGTTCGACTTAAAAATACGGGAAATTACTAATTGACGCTAAACTAGGCTCTGTAAAAATAATACAAAAACGTACTAAATAAAATGTTAGAAAAAATAAAATAGGTTTAAAATGTATTACCTGAGGAACACGTTTTCTAATCCAAAAATGTAATAATTTTGAAGCCATATATTAATTAATTAATTATTAAACTGTTACAACTTTATAACTGTTTTTTTATTAACATTATAACATTGTTATAAACAACTATAACTATTTTTCACTCCACTTAGAAAGGAACACTCCACAAAATGTTCACAGCAAGGAAAATATATATATAAATAAAAAAAACAATTCAACAATCAGCAGTTGTTAAATTAACTTGCAATATTTACTGGTACCGACAATGTTCACGTAATATTTAACTATTGTTTAACATCCTGCCGTGTGTCAGGCGCGCGTATTACGGCTAACAATTGCTTAGCAAATTCATTCTACGTATACTCTTATTTTTTCTAACTTGTACAAGTCCCGCCTTTTTATCCCCACCACCCCAACTTGTAAGAATTATATTATTTCTTAACCTTATTGGTTGAATTCATATACACACTTTGTTATATTTTATTCTACAGGTTGCTTAAAAAAGAAAAGTCAGCAGTCGCGGGACTGACCGACACAAGTGATTACGTTTTGAAATGAAACAAAAGTTGCGGTGATTGAAATATTTGACAGCATATTCATGTTTTTTATATTCACAGTTGTTGTTTAGGTCATCAGCCGAAAGGCTGGTTTGAATCTCTAGAGCAGTGATTCTCAACCTTTTTGCTCCGAAACCCCCAAAAAGTAAAAATAAATAAAATTAATATTTCGCAACCCCCCCCCCCCCTTAATAATACCTTGATAATCAAACTGCACTAATTTTGTCTTTAAATAAAATACAGACAGTAAAAAAATGGAATAAAACTAATTTATATTATTTTATATTGCTGCGTTTATACTTTTATAGTAGCAACGTGTATGAACATGCATGTACGACGTGTACATGAGCAATTTACAAGTTCCAATTTGATGTGCACGTGCCCTTTGTAATTTCATCTCCTTCTATAATACTCACTGTGACAGAATTGTTGAACATGCATATGGACGTTGTTGTTTTTACAAGTCTTATGAAGGAAATTGTAAATTAAAAACAAATGCAACAATCACATTAATAATTAATAAACCCACCGGGTTGGTCTAGAGGTAAAGTCGTCGCCAAAATCAGCTGTTTAACAGCTGATTTTCGGAGACGAAGGTTCCTGGTTCAAATCCTAGTACAGGTGGTTACCGGTGTACTTAGATGGTTGGGGTTTAATTAACCATACTCTCTCAGGAATGGTCGGCCTGGGTCTGTACAAGACTACACCTCATTTACACGTCATACACATCATCCTCATCTCATTGGGTCATGGGGTTGCTTAATGTTTTGAATTGAACAGATTGCAACGTACACATACTAGGAATTAAAAAAAAAAAAAATTAATAAATGATTTTTTTTTCTTTACAAGCAAGTGTATTGCATGTAAAATTTTTAAAAGTAAGTTTTTAATAAATGATTTTTTTCTCATAAAATGATTAAATGATTACGTAATTGTTTCGCGACTCCCCTATAACATCACCACGACCTCCTATAACTGCTCTTGAGGGGTTTTTTAAGTAAAAACGAGGGGTGAGGTGATTTACTATTGTCTTTCTCACTGAGTTGAAAGAGTATGCTTATCAGCATGACAGGTCCTCCGAAAAGCACTTACTTTCCACCCTACAAATGACACCTTCATTTCATTCACCACAGGGTCTGGCTGTATAGTGAAAATTATTACTCTCGGAAGAGATAACTCTGATTAGTGTCTTTTACACCTATACTTCTTCTGTTCTTAAATAGTTCAGTCATATAATTGGCTGACCATGTGATAATAAACAGAACTATTTTTTGTAGCTCAAGAACAAACAGATCGAGTGCAATTAATTTAGCACTCCATCTGCTTGTTACGGACGAGAGACGTACGCGGGAATTATACCAAAACGTCTAGTGTGTATTCAAGTTGACAGTAGGCTAAACCAACCTTCCTCCGCCAGATGCCCGAGCGTGACGTCAACTCAAACAAAAAAAAATTTCCCGCGCAAAAAACAGTCCAGGGGCGCCAAAAGAAGTAAACATATCAAAAAATATTTTTTTTATTTCAGTCAACATGGGATTACAACAATCACGTACTGTTTGTCTGTAACTTGATGCCCTCCGGCAAAGGAGAGCAATATGCGGATGTAAAACCATTTCAGAAAACATATATCTAATTATTTTTAAGTAACTGAAATTTCTCGGAAATGACGTAGTTTTGTAAACAAAGTAATTCGCATGTTTTTTTTTTTGTTTTATAAAATTATTTCGAAAAATACACGCCTAATGAGATAATGTAGAATTTAGTAAAAGTTTTGTTTTTGAAGAAAAAACCAGTATTTTTTTCAAATACATCGTCATTGTTCAACAACTATTTCACGGATTAACATAATATTTGGCACGTTTGTTCTGAAATCATTATGAAAACCGATGATGCAATAAAATTTAACAGAAATCATTACTTTTTAAGTTACTAGGTATTTTCATAAATAAATTTAGTAAAATCGCAAAACACGACATAAAAAAGTCAGCATGCGAGAAACTTTTCGGTCTTTAAAGAACTGTACACTTGTAGGAAACGAAATAAACAGAAAATTTTCAATTAATTTTTAGTGAGAGAATTAATTAAGTGACGAACCGAAAATATTAGAAATGTTTTCTGAAGTGGTTTTACAATCCGTTTAATTACCCCCCTCTGTTGGGGGGGGGGGGAGCATCAAGTTATAGACGGACAATATTTGTTATTCCTTTATCATTTTTTTGCTCGAGTGTTTTTTTAATAACTTTAATTGTATTTCTTTCAACATTATTTTTATTAATTCTGAATATGTTCTCTTTTTTCACCTTTTCCACTTCAGTATGTTGTTTCTCTTAAATTTTCTCTATGGAAAACCTTCTTATTCTTCAGTTGTTTCAAGCGTTATGGTTATATTATGGAATTTCTTTCCTTGTAGACACATAAAATTAAAATGCATTTTAAAACAATCTTTAGGCAATTTTGACCTTCTCTTGCCCTGTATGAATATATCGGGAAGGAAAGTAACTGTTAGGAAAAACTTTTTTCATGTCGATTTTTCGAAATCGAGTTTTCAGGTGCCATGAATCGAAAAAGAAACGAGTTTTAAGCGATTGGGCTGTGTGACTTTATGATTGCGAACGAAATATTTTACGTAAATGACACTTGGAACTTAAATCAGGTACACTAGAGGACCCAACTGGAACAATTTCATGAAAATCGGTTAACCAGGAGTAAATTCGTGCAATTTTTCACATTTATATTATTTCACAAAAGTGGTTCAAACCATTTTTTGAAAAATCGTCTCATGCATTACATATTTTGTACTGTACATGATAGATAAGCGCAATATCTGCTGAAATTCTTGTGGGGCATATGCTCTGGTGGTAATTTTTTTTTTTTTAAGATTGTGGTCTTAATATTCATTTAGGGTAAAAGTGTATTCTGTATAATAAATGTTTTGGGAAATGAAAATACCTACAACTTTTATTTCAAGCATTTTCTCCTAGAGAGCCTAATTTAGCGTTTAATTAGTGGTGACCCGTATTTTAAAGTCGAACACAGGTTGAATTTTATTTTACGTCATTCACTCATGATTGAAATTATGTTATGTTTTCCATTTTACATTGTTTATTAATGATTTAACATAATCTATGTCGCATAATTTTTTATTTGCATTGTCAAGAGAAAGTCGTATGAGTGTTTCATAACAGATTTTTTTAAAAATAAAACTAGTTGAAACAGATTTTATATAAATAACTTTATAGACACCTTGTACATTACTTTTTTAGAACGATATAAATGTTAAAATATAAAGTGAACTTCCTCTTTTACTCGTGTATACGAGCGGCCGCACTTAACCGCAAAATTTATACGTATTCTTGAACTCAAAAATTAATGACTGGTTAAGAAATGTCGGTCGGGTTCGAGTTGAGTGTAGGTATTATTTTAATTTTTTTACGCTAAGATGCTTTCCTAATTATTATTACCAAAGCTTTACTGTTTTAAAAGCATCAACTGTAATCATTTTACTATTGTGAACTACAAACAGAGCCATTGTCTTATCATTATATCATTGTGTTACTTAATGAATTTTTTACATTTCATAATAAAATCTTAGAAACATTTACCGTTTGTTATACTTTTCATAAATTAACTGCATTATATTTTGACCCGGTGATCTTTACAATATAAATAGTATAATACAGTAGTAAGTTATGTATCACAAAACAACCTATCAAAATTTTTAAAAAAATTTGAGAAAAAGAATACCAGTAGTTGCACTCATTTAAACCCATAGGTAGGAGAGATGCGGGAAGACCGAGGAAGAAATGGGTACCGGAAAAAGTTCAGGAAACCTAATCCTCTAAGTGAAGAACAACCACACGTTAGCGCTACTACACCGACCTTTCAGTAATTTAAAAGTTTTATTAACACTGTCGTTGATTCGAGTTCCCTAACGTCGCGTCGCTGCCAGAAATAGTAGCACATAGAAACTTAATTTCAATTATTTTGTTATTTACTTCGAAAAATCTCGTAATTTTTTTTGCAGAATTCCGAAAATGTCCTCCATTTTTTTACAACCACGTAAAAAATTGTTAAAACTTACTGTACCAAAAGATATCACATGGATAAAACTCAGGTTACGAACATCAATACAAAATGGAAGACAAAATATTATCAAAACTTCAGAACTTTTAGTGGTTTAGAAGTCAAAAATTACCTGGAACTTTAAGGTAGCCCAGTTAGTTCGTACTAATTGAGACCAAAGCCAATCCGTTAAATAGAAAATCCGGATAATAAGCAAAAAAAATTATTAAATAAGCAGACTTACAGTTTATTACGATAAAATAGTATGTTTTGTAAGAAAATTACATAGAATTGTTAAAAAAACATAAAAATAACTTTTCACATCATCTTTTAACAAAGAACTGGTCCACTGTCATCTACGAGGTAGGGTCAAAAAGTTCCCGGAATTGGTTATTAAAAATTTATTAAAAATATTTATAACATTCTTACATTATTTCCCTTCAAAATACTCTCCTCCTGCATCTACACATTTATTCCACCGTTCATATAATTGTTGGAAACACTCTTGAAAGCCGTTTTTTGAAAGTTCCTTCAGCCGCTCCGTCGCATTTTCAATCACCTCTGACGAATCAGCAAAACGATGTCCCTTCAATGCCATTTTTAACCTTGGAAACAGGTAGAAATCTGGTGGTGCGAGATCGGGAGAATATGGAGGATGTTCCAGAGTGGTAACATTATTCTTGGCAAGGTATTGTTTCACCATTAGGGATCGATGTGCTGGGGCATTGTCGTGCAACAAATACCAGTCATTCTCTGCCCATTTTTCAGGTCGTTTTCGTCGAATTGCATCTCGTAGCCGTTTTAAGATCTCTGTGTACAATTCTTTATTTACTGTTCTCCCTTCAGGAATAAATTCATAATGAATCACTCCACGGTAATCAAAAAACACCTCCAACATCACCTTACCCCGGCTTCTGTCCAAGCGAAATTTTTGTTTTCTTGGTGAAGTTTTTGACTTCCATTCAGCGGACTGCCGTTTTGTCTCAGGGTCGTAAAGAAAGCACCATGTCTCATCACCTGTAACAATTTTGCGCAGGAAGCTGTCATCTGCATCAGCCATTTCAATCAAGTCCCTGGACATGGTCACTCTCATTTCCTTTTGCTCAGGGGATAACATTTTTGGAACAATGTGCAAGCAAACACGGTGCATGTTCAAGTCATTATGAAGAATGCTGTGAACACTCCCATGTGAAATACCAACTTCAGAGGCAATAGTATTGATGGTTGTTCGCCTGTCCGCACGCACAATTTGTCGAACGCGCTCAACATTGTCGTCTGTAGTGGAAGTGGAAGGCCGCCCAGTCCGAACGTCATCTTCAATTGTTGTGCGACCGTCGCGAAAACGCTTATGCCACTCGTAAATTGCTGTTTTCTTCATCGCAGAATTTCCGTATGCTTTTTTTAGCATCTCAAGAGTCTCCGAGGGTGATTTCTCCAGCAACACACAGAATTTAATATTGCCACGCTGCTCTAATGACGACATTGCACAATCCGACGAAAGACAGAAACTACGATCTACAATATTAAACACCGAACGCACGGAACCAACTACAACTGCCTGCTAACCTCAAAAGCACATTCACTACTAGTTATGCCAACCTCACAAACAAAAATTTCCCTTTCAGCTTACAAATACGTGACTGTAAGCGACCATTCCGGGAAATTTTTGACCCTACCTCGTATTTTAAGCACGGTCATGCAAACGCATCATCATTAATAGTTCAGCTGGAATGACACTCTAGTTAAGCTGTCTTAAACTCGACAAAAATAATTTTATTACCATCATTTATTGTACAATCTATGCAGGATTGTACATTTAATCGAAATAAAAAGCGAATGATTGGCGCGTGCTTACGTTTTGTTATCATAGTTAAAAATTACTTTTTTATGTGAACATTAAATTTTTTTAAAAATGTCTACGTATCTAATCCGAATTATCCGAAGAGCCGGAGAAACGATTTTACATTACATACAAAGTCGGTTTCAATTGTTAAGTAACATTAGTTGGCGATCAACTTCATGTGGTAATCAGCTGACAGTGATTTATGAACTACCACCAAAGATGTCATCATTACGATTCGTGCTGAACAATAAAATACATTTTTTGACCGACTCCGTGGTGTAGTGGTTACCGTACGAAACACTACAAAACGACATTTTTTTCGTTTTTGTTTTACGTCAGATTGTTTTGCAATTTTTGCTAATGCAGACGGTGGAGAATGATGATTATATGAAAATGAGTGATGAAAAAATGCCAGACCTGACCGGGAATCGAACCCAAAATAAAATCTAACGGATTCAATTCCGGATAAAAATTAGGATTTTTTTTACAGTTTTGGAACCCACAGTTGTCGCTAATGACCAAGCTGTTAAAAACGACTTAAAAGAAATTTTTTTTTATATGAGTCGAGTATACGTGAAGAATTTGGGGTGGAAACCTCTACCCATATAGACCCGTTCCGAAATACAAATACCCTAATGATAAAAATGAGACCGCACGTAGAGCGGGAATAATTACTAAATTTATAAAAGTAAATTACTTTTTCTCCAGAAAATTAATTTCTGGAAAATCAAGCGACCGGTACCCATGAAGCATAACAATAAAACATCTGCCTTGATGTGTTAGGTTTAATGCGGCTTACTGGAGTATGCTTCCTCTGCAGATGTGTTTCTGTACGTTTCACTGATAACTTAAATAAAATGAAACACTCGCTTCTTAATTACACTCACACATAAACATTAGAAACACATGCAGTTTACAATGGTGATAAAAATCAACAACCATATCGAAAAATATCTTATAATATAAAAAAAAAAACGGAAAACAGATTAGTTTGTTTAGGAAAACGGATTCAATTAACGCGGTTTTAAAACAACACAGTAATTCCTGGCCATTAAGCGGTCTCGATATACGCTGTTTTGATTGTTTGAGGTAAAACTTTTTCTAACCGTCAAAATATTTTAAAAATGCAAAATATAATTTTATTTCCCAATATACTCACTAGTGTGTGTTGAGTAAACGTCACGCTTTATTAAAATATGCATTATATTAAATAAACTTAAAAAACATACACTGTCATTTTTAATTTGTCTGGTTCTATATTTACGGAAGAAAATATTGTTTTCATGTCAATTTTTCCAGATCGAGTTTTCAGCGGAAATACACGTTTTCAGGCCCGCTGAACCAAAAAAAAACATGTTTTTACCTATTCGTATGTATCTCAGTGTGTATCTGTGAACAAATATTTCAAGAACGAAGTTGAAACTTGGAATTTAAGTAAGATAGAATTAAGAGATCCACCACGAACATTTTTCTCAAAATCTGTGAACCGAATGTATGTAGTAATTTATTCGTGTAATTTTTCAATTTTTTGCTATTTCTCAAAAATGGTACCTAAGATTTTATTAAAAATTTCCATATTTACTACATTTTTTATGCTCAACAATAAATGGTTGCGGCATGACTGCTGAAATTCTCGGGATGCTTTCGTGTAAACACTTTTTACGATCGTAGCCTTAATATGCTGTAGGTACATTTCAGGGCAAAAGTGTAAATGATAAAAATTTAAAAAAAACCTGAAAAGGTTATTTCAAGGTTTTTTTCAACATCGTTTAGTTTAGCGTCAATTAATGATTATCTGTAATTCGCTCATTAAAATCTTTAAAAATTGGGATTTCTTAACATTTCAGCCTTAGTAGGCCGTAGAATCCGTAGAAATTTTGTCGTGAAATCCGGATTTCACGAAAAAAAGTGTATATAATCAAAGTTGGGCAAACTGCACGTAACAGACAGGTGGAGTGTTAGATTATTTACACTCAATCTGTTCGTTGCAGGGCTAAAATAAATAGTTCTGTTTCTTATTACATGGCCAGCCAATTAAATGACTGAATTACTTAAGAACAGAAGAGATAGAGGTGTAAAAGACACTAATCAGAGTTATCTTCTCTGAAAGTAATGAATTTCATTATACAGCCAGACCCTGTGATGAATGAAGTGAAGGTGTCATTTGCAGAGTGGAAAACATGTGCTTTTCAGAGGGCCCGGCATGCTGATAAGCGTACTTTTCCATTCAGTGAGGAAGGCAATTGTAAACCACCTCAATCCTCGTTGTACTTAGTAAAACCTCTAGAGGTTCAAACCAGCCTTTCTGCTGATGACCTAAACAAAAATTAAAGTTATAGAAAATTAAAAATCCTACAACTTTTATTTCAAGAATTTTTTTTCTACAAAGCCTAATTTAGCGTCAATTAGTGATCTTCCGGATTTTGCTCACCAAAATCCTTTATCGTTATTCACTTACGATTAAATACAGGTTATATTTTTCATAATTTACACTGGCAAGAGTGAGTGTGAGATTGATCGTGTGTGTTTCAGGCAATTTTTTATTAAAGAGTTCGTTAGGAAAATTTAAAAAATATTAATATCAACTAAATAATACTTATCACTTTCCATATAGAGCATGAGAAGTGAACAGAAAAACAAAAACAAATTTTTTTTAATTTACAACATAGTTTCATTTGTGTTTCACTTAAAATTCGCGTTACAAGAAACAATTGTGAGAACTATAGATTTATGAATAGGGTTGACATAATTGTATTCATAGAAAAAGTAAAGTTTAATAAACCGTAGGCTATAGAACAGCTACGCATAATTCTAAAAAGAACAGACCACATTTTATTAATATTTGTACAGCTGTCGATAGCTAAAAGCATATGTTGTTCTCTTATCACACGTATTACATATCCTGCGTCCTACAATATTCATTATTATTATTATTATTATTATTATTATTATTATTATTATTATTATTATTATTATTATTATTACTACGATTTATTAAAGTAGTAATAATTTCCGTACGCCATGCATAAAATTACAAAAACGAATAACATCAAAAATCTGTCACTTTTTTTAAATATTAACTTTCCATCGGATTTAATACGTATTGAAGTAATACTTGCCCATAATAGACAGGTGGAGTTTTAAATTATTTACACTAGATCTGTTAGTTCTAGGGCTACAAAAAATAGTTCTGTTTCTTATCACATGGTCACCCAATTATATGACATTTAAGAACAGACGAGGTAGAGGTGTAAAAGACACTAGCCAAAGCTAGCTCCTCTGAAAGTAATATATTTCATTATACAACCAGACCCTGTGGTGAATAAAGTGAAGGTGTCATTTGCAAAGTGAGAAATATGTGCTTTTCAGAGGGCCTGGCATGTTGATAAGCATACTTTTCCGCTCAGTGAAAAAGACGATGTAAACTACCTCACTCCTCGTTTTACCTAGTAAAATCTCCAGAGGTTCAAACCAGCCTTTCGGTTGATTATCTAAACAACATAAAATATCTTCCACTTAAAATATTAACTTTCCACCGGATTTAAATTTATTAAAGCAATACCTAGGTAATGCTTTCAGGCTCCCTGAACCCCAAAAAATATGTTTTTACCGATTGGTCTGTGTGTGAATAAAATATCTCAAGAATTGAAAATCGTACGAAGTTGAAACTTTGAACTTAAGTTAGGTACCACAAGGGGATCCAACACGAACATTTTCATCGACATTAGTCAACTGGAAGCAGTAGTTTATTCGTGTGATTTTTCACTTTTCTCAAAAACGGCGATTGTTTTTCACCTCATTTACTACATTTTTTATGCTTCACAAAATAGAGTAAGCGCCATGTTTGCTGAAATTCTTGGAGGGCATGTGATCTTGAGGTAAAAAATGATTTTTTTTGAAATTGCAGTCTTAAAATGCATTGGAAAGTCCGATAGAGAATCTTTTGGCAACGTTGTTAAAAAAACTCAACAAGAAGTCAATCTCTACAAAGATTGATCTCATAGCTGCACTTATCAAAATATGGCATTGGGATGAAGAAATTAATAGAAATTGTGAATCGCTCATAACAAGCATGCAACACCGTATAAAAATGATAAGACTATATATATAACAAAAAGTAATCGTACTAAATATTAAAAGTTGTAAAGATGTCAATAAAGAAGTTTTGTAGAAAATACGTGCGACTGTTTTGATTTCCTTTCACGAGTCTAATAATTTGCAAACCTCTGTAAACAAGAACAACGTTAAAAAAATTAGTTCATAACAAACAAAATGTTTCATGAAGTCTTTACCATAAAGTTTTCAACATCGACAAAAAATTAACGTGGAACCAACATGTTAACGAAACGCGAAAAACTTAGGTCGCTAGACGTAAACAACTGTATTCGTTGATTTCCAAATCTTCTAAACTCCCACTTTATCTAAAACTACTAGTTTATAAGTGTTACCTCAGACCCGTTTAGATGTATAGCAGCCAAATTTACTGTTGTACCAAACCGTCGGTCATTTTGAAAACACAACGCTTTCAGCCCAAACTATTAAGACATAACTAGTGCTCTCTTTTACGTAACGAACGATACACTACACACGGACTTAAACGTCCCATACATCAACGATGTGTTCCTACGCACATACACACGATTTAAAAAGAAATTACCCAATAATCCAAACCAGCTCATTGTTGACCTAGACACACCAAATTTACCAACTGCCCCTATACGAAGACTGAAGCGGCTCTAGAGTAGGGATATCACGGGACGTCAAAATTAAAGAAAAACAAAATAAAATTAAGTAAATAATGAACTAACTTAATGATTACGGTTGGAGTACTGTCAATGGGCAGCGATCTCCTCAATGTCTTAAAATTTGTCAATATTTTTATCCTTTTTTTATCAAATTTGCTAGTTGTTAATTTTATACAGTTTCAAATAAAAATATCTTGTATAGCCACAAAAAAAGTTTTCAACAAATATTTTTCAGTAAATTATAATGTAAAGAATTGCTATATTTTTTAAAAGAATTACTAAACAAAAAGTTAGTACAATTGAAAGTAACTAAACTGAATAATAAGTAAAGTGGTTTCGTAAAAACGGATGCGGGCGGTAACGTGGCAGACCGGAAATTACACTCTCACGAAGAACACATGGTCCGAGAAATCATGAAGTCCACCATGTTCTTTTTTTACAAAGTATTATTATTTGTTTAAACAATTTTGATGCGTGACCACAAAATTACTTTTATAAATTTAAATAGTTATGAAAATCTATCAAATGAGTTAATCAATTTTTTAACCCACCCTGTATACGTTGCAATCTGTTCAGTTTAGAACAATAACCCCATGACCCAATGAGATGAAGAAGATGTGTATGACATGTTAATGAAGTGAAGTTAATTGAACCCCAACCATCAAACAAAGTACACCCCTTAACCACTGTCTACTACAAACCCCGCGTTGGCGATGTTGGTAACGTGCTCGCCTCTCATCACGCGGTCTTGGGTTCGAATCCCACTCGGGCGTGGCATTTTTTCATACGTTACAAAAAATTCATTTCATCCTTCACCGTCTGCATTAGCAGCAATTTGCAAAACAGTCGGACGTTAAACAAAAAAAAAAAAAAAAAAAAAAATACTACAAACCCGTATAAAAGTTACCTTTACTAGGACGAATATGTGTACGTTCCACAGAACAATTTAGCAACCCCATGACCCAATGAGATGAGAATGATGAGTATTACGTGTAAATGAGTTGTAGTCTCGTACAGACCCAGGCCAACTATTCCTGAGAGAGTATCGTTAATGGAACCCCAACCATCTAAGTACACCGATAACCATCGTCTAGTACTCAAATCCTACTAAAAGTAACTACCTCCTCTAGGATTTCAAGCACGGAACCTTCTTCTATAGAGTTCAGCTGTTAAAACTGCTGACTCCCGGCGGTGGCTTTACCAATAACCCAACCTGGTGGGTTAGATAAATATTAACGGATATTTTTGAATTTGGGAAAACTGGAACTGAACATACGAGGTGTGGCTATTAAATAACGAGACTGACTTAAAAAGTTTAATTTTAATTTTATACATAATCACTTCAATATACACTCCTTCTCTATCCTTACAACGCTCCATGCGAGTTTTCCATTGTTGGAAACAGTGCTGGAAGTCATCTTCTGTCAGCTCCTTCAGGACACGTGCCGCTTTTTCTTTTACAGCTTCCACAGACTCAAATCTTGTCCTTTTTAATGCAGATTTCACCTTAGGGAACAGGTAGAAGTCACGTGGTGCAAGGTCTGGTGAATAAGGTGGATGTTCTAACACTGAGATGCTGTACTTGGCTAGGAACCTCTTGACAGATAACGCGGAATGAGTTGGCGCATTGTCATGGTGGAGAACCCATGATTTGTCCCTCCACATTTCGAGGCGTGTTTTCCTTACTCTTTGTCGTAGTTTAGAAAGTACCTCAAGGTAGTGATATTGATTAATTGTTTGACCTTCAGGAACCCAGTGAAGGTACACAATCCCATGGATATAAAAAAAAAACAATCATCATTGCTTTAAATTTTGACTTGCTCATTCGAGCTTTTCTTGGCTCTCGGTAAAGTTCGGCTCTTCCAATGCATGGATTGGCGCTTCGTTTCCGTATCATAAGTAAAAACCACGTATCATTACATTTTATTATGGTTTCCAAACAATCTGGGTCATTTTCAATCGCGTACAAAGTGTCAGTACAAACATTTTTGCGAGCTTCATTTCAAACATTTTTGAGCGGCACGTGTCCTGAAGGAGCTGACAGAAGATGACTTCCAGCACTGTTTCCAACCATGGAAAATTCGCATGGAGCTTTGTAGGGATAGAGAAGGAGTGTATATTGAAAGTGACAATACGTGATTATGTATAAAATAATAATAAAATTGTTTATAACGTCAGTTTCGTTATTTAATAGCCATACCTCGATTTTTGAAAACCAATTAGGTTTTCAGTATTGAAGGTAAGTAAGTAAAATTAAATGAATGGACTTTTGACCCAATCAGTCAGCTGGTAGAAAGTCGCTATTATTTGTTAAGTACCACCGGTTGGGCAAACGACTTTGTATGGTGACTAACTGACAGCCATTCGTGAACAAACTCTACTGGGGTCCTTGTTGAAACTCATACCTGATCCACGTCAAAAAAAGCGAAAAACAGTGAGCCGGGAGTTTTTCGCTCCCTACAGCGAAAAACAGCAATAAAATTAGGTGGTGGTCAATACTGTACAGTTCCGATGACAAATAAAAGCAAAAAAATCTTAATGTAGCTACTATAGATAAAATATAAGAAAGTAAAAATGGCGGATCATTATTAGTCGATTGTAAAATTGAAACAAATTATACAAGTTTAATTCGATTTCTTAAAAACCTAGCACCTATAATACTTTTTGATCCACCAAGCGTGACTTTATTTAGAATTATCTAGACATTAAGTTAATAAACTTATGAAAAATTCATAACTATTTAATTCATAAAATAATTAAGAAAGCAGTAAAACTATAGTGATTTACACTTGGGTGATTTTATTAGAGTTCATAAAACTACCATTACGTCCAAGATATGATATTTTGTAAAATATCGTACTTGTTATTAGGAGTAACCTATTAGAGGTTTTGTTTTTATTGTAATTATGAATAATACATCATACAATATACTTTCATGATTATAATTATTCTATTTCCTAGAAAAGTACATTTTCATATTATAGTACATAAAACAATTACGTGTTTTATATACGTGCTTCCTTTGCACGTAAAAATTTTAAAGTAATAATAACAACTCTTTATTCAATGACAGTTAAGACAGAATAGAACGCGTAAATACAATTTACAAACAATAGACTACGATTTAGATTAAAATATACATATTTTTGTTGTTTAGGTCAACAGCGGAAACGCTGGTTTGAACCTCTATAGAGGTTTTACTAAGTAAAAACGAGTAGTGAAGGTGGTTTACAATTGCCTTCCTCACTAAGTTGAAAGAGTATGCTTATCAGCATGCCAGGCTCTCTGAAAACCACATATTTTCCACTCTGAAAATAACACCTTCACTTCATTCACCACAGGGTCGGGCTGTATAATGAAACTCATTACTCACAGAGGAGATAACTCAGACTAGTGTCTTAGTTATCATCTCTGAGAGTAATGAATTTCATTTTACAGCCAGACCCTGTGGTGAATGAAGTGAAGGTGTCATTTTCAGGGTGGAAAGTAAATGCTTTTAAGAGGGCCGGGCATGCTGATAAGCATACTCTTTCAACTTAGTGAGGAAGGCAATTGTAAACCACCTCACTCCTCGTTTTACTTAGTAAAGCCTCTAGAGCAGTGTTTCCCAAACTTTTTTTTCTCGCAGCACACTACAAAAAAACGGCCAATAGCCGCGGCACACCTATTACTTTATGCCATTGATTAAGCTTAAGTACTTGATATAAACGTACTTATATCATACTTATACATACTTACTTATAGTCATCGGCTAGGCATTATTTTGTTGGACCGTTTAAATTTAATTTAAGTTATTTTCCTTGAGTTCCGCGGCTCACTTGGCCGGCCTCGCGGCACACAGTTTGGGAACCTCTGCTCTAGAGGTTAAAACCAGCGGTTCGGTTGATGATCGAACTACAAACTTTAGAGCATTTCTCTCACATTTTAAAGGTAGTTCTAACTCAATTTCATTAATATTGGAGTTAACGCCCTTTAACCTCTGTGGTACAGATTTAAGAACCTCTTTGGTACAGATTTAAGCCGGCCACATTGGTGTAGTTGGTAACGTGCTCGCCTCTCATCATGCATTCTTGGGTTCCAATCCCATTCAGGCACGGCATATTTTCATACGTTACAAAAAATCATTTCATTCTTCACCGTCTGCATTAGCAGTAATTGCAGAACAGTTGGACGTTAAACCAAAAAAATAAATAAATAAGAACCAGATTCTTAATAAGAGGGTCGCCTTTCAAGGTTTTACATATTATTGAGATGTGACATCACTATTTTGTAAAATGTGACATTTTTCATTGTTAAAACAGTTGCAGCTGAGAAATCGGCCGAGTTGTTTGCTTATACCGTGCGTTCGGAAAGTCGCTGTGCACTGGAATTGTGACTATGGATTTATGAAAATATGTATAAAGAAATGACTAAGCATTTTGGAAAAAAATTTATTCAATACCTTAATTACATTGTTAAACCGTGATTACATTGTTTATAGATGGTGTTCGAAATGACCTCCATTGGCATCAATACAGCATTGCACTCGTTTCATTTTGTTTGCAAACACCTTTCGCAACTGTATAAAACGTTATGCAACGTGTTTGGTGAACGAATAATTTCAAAGAATTTGTGGCCTGCAAGATCTCCTGATCTGACTCCCCCCGATTTCTTTTTATGGGGTGCGGCGAAACAAACTGTGTATCGGAACAGACCACACACGATTGACGAACTTAAAGCCGCAATAACGGCATACATTCAAGGAATCACTGTTCTTCAGTTGCGAAAGGTGTTTGCAAACAAAATGAAACGAGTGCAATGCTGTATTGATGCCAATGGAGGTCATTTCGAACACCTTCTACAAACAATGTAATCACGGTTTAACAATGTAATTAAGGTATTGAATAAATTTTTTTCCAAAATGCTTAGTCATTTCTTTATACATATTTTCATAAATCCATAGTCACAATTCCAGTGCACAGCGACTTTCCGAACGCACGTTAGAAAGCGTTTAAAAAATAATTTTTCAAAAATATCAAAATTTCTAAGAACGTTATTACTCATATTTTTATTATCTTTTCTTGAAATTCATAATAAAATTACATTTAAAAAAACTGATGATAAAAGAATTACACTTTGTTAAAAAAGAAGTCTACACGCGAAAGAAATTGTAACTGATCAGATAAATGAAAAAAAAAAACATGTAAAATACAATGGAAATTACTGTAACTAGTATTTCCGTTAAAAAATAAAACCATGATAGATTTCAGTTACAATTTAACAAAAAGAAAAATATAATATTAACTTTTTTAACAAACCATACGTAAAATTTTTACTGTTATTATTTTTTCCAAAAAAATAAAATTAAAATAAATAAATTGGCCTTATTATTTATTTATTTTGAATGGTTTCTATTGTTAAAAGATTCAGTGATTTATTTTCAACTGTTTATTGAATATTATTACAGTATACACTATATCCAATCATAGTTTTTAAAATAACGTGTTTCCGTTAACATTGGTCTCACTGTACGCTATTTTGATGTAGCAGATTTCATAATAATATTAACCTATAAACTTTTTAACCGAAATTTTATTTTATTTAAAAGTCTTCCTTAAATTTATTTTATTTTATTTCTAAACATCTATTATTATCGGATGATAATGTGTAGACCTAATGTGTTTTCTCTGCGTCAAATCTATGACTTAGGTCTTCTTGTTTTTTACTTTCTCTTGCCTGTATGAATAAACAGAAAGGAAAGTATTGTTTTTGTGGCGATTCTTCAAAATCGAGCTTTCACCGGATATACACGTTTTCAGACCCCTAAACCCAAAAAAACCATGTTTTTAACGATTGGTCTGTGTGTGTGTGAACAAAATATCTCAAGAACGGAACATGGTACGACGTTGAAAATTGAACTTAAGTTATATACTACTAAAAGAACCGACCCGAACATTTTCATCAAAATTGGTCATCCGTAAGTAGTAGTTTATTCGTGTCATTTTTCAATTTTTTGCGATTTTTTCAAAAACGGCTTTAACAATTTTTTTAACAGCCGTTAAAAATCAAACCTAAGTATTAACAACAAAAAAAATCTGAGATTTCTTAAACTGTACTAGAAATTTATATTGTTCAAACGATGCAGGGTAAAATACGGTTAACTTTAAACTAAAATTACTTAACTAGTCACGAGTTTGCCTTTGGTTTTAACGACGGGTAAAGGGGGAAAACATCAGTACGCATGCGCGACTGCTTTGGTGTCAATTCGCCACCACAACAATGTAAACTATACTTAGAGAGCATAGAGTATATCGCTGCCCATAACAGACAGGTAGAGTGTCAAATTATTTACACTCAATCTATTAGTTGCAGGGCTAAAATAAATAGTTCTGTTTCTTATCACATGGTCAGCCAATTAAATGACTGAATCATTTAAGAACAGAAGAGGTAGAGGTGTGCTGTGACAATAATCAGAGTTATCTCCTCTGAAAGTAATGAATTTTATTATACAGCCAGACCCTGTGGTGAATGAAGTGAAGGTGTCATTTGCGGAGTGGAAAATAAGTGCTTTTCAGAGGGGCCCGGCATGCTGATAAGCGTACTTTTCCACTCAGTGAGGAAGGCAATGGTAAACCACCTCACTCCTCGTTTTGCTTAGTAAAACCTCTACAGGTTCAAACCAGCCTTTTGGCTGAT
The DNA here is from genome assembly GCA_035578175.1 of Catonia carolina. Classification (NCBI taxonomy): domain Eukaryota; kingdom Metazoa; phylum Arthropoda; class Insecta; order Hemiptera; family Achilidae; genus Catonia; species Catonia carolina. The sequence continues at coordinate 12,895,619 of JAQMRL010000004.1, forward strand.
GACCTAAACAACAACAGAGTATATCGCGGAACCTTTTGCAGGTTAACTGTACGAATTTAACTGTTTGTTGTCGTAAACTGAAACGTCGGTTTCTCGAAAACGCGGTCGAACTGTTTACAGTGCTGAACGAAATCTAATATGCAATTTAATAAAATGCTGTGAATTTAAAGCTAAACAAGAACACTTTTCCATGCCTCTTAACAAAAGCCGTGAGCGAGTGGCGAGATGTTTCTCTTTCGACAATTCGAAATATAAAGAAATAAGTTGAAGAAAATAATTCTTCATCAGCAGTTTTTTTTGTCAACTGGTAAAAAAAAGGAAACTGCTATATCAATAAGAAAGTGATGCCGACATGTGAAATGTTAATACCAGTTTTAAAAGAAAGGCTAAATTTTAGTCGGGAAATATGTACGTTAGTTTATGGGGTTTAAATGTAAAAAGTGTCAGTCACAACGAATTATATTAATTGAAAGGCGACAAGTGGTTAACAAACGGTACAATTGCACGGTAGTAGAATATAGTGTCTCACTGTTGAGGTTGGCAGCACTGTCACATTATCTCTTCCCTTCCTTACAGCCCATCCATATGGAAAAGGCATTCTCGTGACTCACTATCTATAATTGGTTAATATGTTATTGAAAAATTGGCCCTGAGAGACACTATAATAAAAAAAATCTGGTGTGAAACACTCACACAACTTTCTCTTGCCAATGCAATTAATTAACAATATTAATTAACAACATAAGTAATAAAAACAAAAAAAACTATCCTCCATAAACATAACCTACTTTTACTCATGAGTGAAAGACGCAAAATGAAAATCGACCTCAGTTTGGCTTCCAAAATATGGAAAATCACTCTTTCACACTAAACTAGGCTCTGTAGAAAAAATGCTTTAATTAAAAGTTGTACATTGTTTTATTTCCTATAAATTTGATTATATACACTTTTGCCGTAAAATGCATACTAAGGCCGAAATCTTAAAAAAATCGATTTTTCACACGTTTTCGTGAGAAAAAAAACAGAAAATCGCTAATTACTGCTGAACTAAGCGTTATACAAAAAAAATGTCTGAAATAAAAGTTATAGAATTTTAAATTCTCTACAACTTTTGTTATATAAATGTTTGCTCTAAATTGCATATTAAAGCCGTAATCTTAAAAAAAACTATGTTTTTACGTGAAAACAGCCTCACCGAAGCCCTATCGATAGTATAGATAGTCTGCCCTATCTTGTAGAGCATAAAAAAATGAGTAAACCAGGCGATTTTTAAAAAAAATCGTAGGACCAGTTTTTGAGAAAATCGCAAAAAAGTGAAAAATTAAACGAATAAACTACTACTTCCGGTTGACCGATTTTGATGAAAATGTTCGAGTCGGGTCCGGTAGTGGTATGCAACTTAAATTTTAAGTTTCAAGTTCGTACGATCTTCCGTTCTTGAGATATTCTGTTCACACACACACTCACTCACACACACACTCACTCACTCACACACACACTCACTCACACACACACGCACGCACGCACGTACGCGCGCGCGCGCACACACACACACACACACAGACCAATCGCTAAAAACATGTTTTTTGGGTTCAGGGGGTCTGAAAACGTATAGATCCGGTGGAAACTCGATTTCGAAAAATCAACATAAAAACAATACTTTCCTTCCTATATATTCATATAGGCAAGAGAAAGTAAAAATAACACTTTTTGGCTTCAGGGGATTACGAATGATTAAGATCAGCAGTTGAAATTTTCTAACAACACAATACTTAAAAAATTAGGAAATTGACAAAACAAAAGAAGTTCCATATTGCGTTGCTTCTATTAACGCTCAGAACTTCCGATGAGCTTTGATGGAGGCGTTCTACAGGGTGATTTTTTAGTCCTATTACCCAATTGTTAATGTCTGGTAATTTTTTCCTAAGAAAGGGATATTTTGTTTTGTAACACAAAGTTGGTAGCCCTACTCAACCGGTATAGATACGACAGTTTGAGTTGATTCTCCTTGAGTTGCGTAAAATTTTGTGCTGTTTCCAGTTGTGTTACGAACAGAATGTCTTTTACCCTAGAACAACGGGTTTTCATTCTTGAACAATATTTTGCTACAAAATCGTATGCGAGTGTAAAAGAATCATTTCAAATTAAATTTTTTGGTGTTCCTCCACTCTATTCTAGTCAATTTCTAGGCTAACTAACTGATTTTTAGAGGCAGGTATTGTTTGCAGCAGAAAACGTAGTGGTCGACCAACTCTCTTGACAGATAACGTTAAGAGAATGTGAAAACAAGATTGCTCAATTCTCCATGGAAAAGTTTACAAAAACTTTCCTCGCATGGTGATTTGTCATGTTCGAGTGCTCAGAAAGCTGCTAAAAAATTGAAATTGTATCCGTATCACATACGATTAGTTCTAGAGCTTCAGCCTCCAGATTTAAACAAGAGATTGTTTTAGGATAAAAGACATTCTGTTCGTAGCACGACCGGAAATGGCACAAAATTTTACACAGCTCAAGGAGAATCAACTCACACTGCCATATCCGTACTGGTTGAGTAGGGCTACCAACTTAGTGTCACAAAACAAAATTTACTTTTTTTAGAAAAATATTACAAGACATTAACAATTGGGTAACAGGACTAAAAAATCACCCTGTAGTAATAATAATAATAATATTTATCGATTCGTTATGGTCAGTTTTGATTCAGTATACAACAATATTATTAAAAGAGGCCTACGTCGGTTTATTGTTACATAACAACACACCGGGAGAAGAAATTTACCATTATTTAAGTGTATAATACTATACTACATTGATAATGATATTATTATTGGGTTTGGGTGGGTATTATACAATATACTCTATCAATAGTAATAATATAATATAAGTAGTATGATTAGAAAAGGATAGATATACGATAATAGATTTTCTATCTCTATCTAACTAATGTAATAATTGGTGTTGGTTGGTTGCATTATTATGCATGAGATGATATTTGTAGTTGCTTATATCCGGTCAGGTCTGTTATGCCTCACAGGAGGAACACCGGTCTGCTCTTCTCATCTTCACACGCCTAATCTATCCTTTCTCTTTCTCGCGGTGCGCGCGTATACACCCACACAAACACATACATTCAAAAAAATTTACACACAGAGAGGATATCCTTCCGAAAATCTCTTTGTTTCTTTCTATAGATAGATATTTCCCATAACAGACAGGTGGAGTGTTAATTTATTTACACTCAATCTGTTCGTTGCAGGGCTAAAATAAATAGTTCTGTTTCTTATCACATGGTCAGCCAATTAAATGACTGAATCATTTAAGAACAGAAGAGGTAGAGGTGGAAAAGACACTAATCAGAGTTGTCTCCTCTGAAAGTAATGAATTTTGTTATACAGCCGGACCCTGTGGTGAATGAAGTGAAGGTGTCATTTGCAGAGTGGAAAATATGTGCTTTTCAGAGGGCCTGGCATGCTGATAAGCCTAATTTTTCACTCAGTGAGGAAGGCCTGGTAAACCACCTCACTCCTCGTTTTACTTAGTAAAACCTCTAGAGGTTCAAACCAGCCTTTCGGCTGATGACCTAAACAACAACAGATAGATATCTATAGATTGAGTTAAAAGATATTTCAACTTATCACAGTTTACTTAATACAACCTCTTGAAGTCAAAAAAGTTTAGCTATATATGTATTAAATACATAACGGGTGTTTTATTAAGGACGCAACCCTGATTTTAAGAAGATAGAAGTAATACATAGGTAAATTGTTTGTCCCCCAATCGGTATGTTGCCAACAGTGTACTCAAGGCCAACTCTCTAAGACAGTTAAAATGTTCCAGTCAAGCATTAGTGTGGTGACAGCAATCGTTTCGTTATATTGTGTCAGCAATGTCTTTTTCCAAGGAAGAGCGTTCATAGCCATCTGATGGTCTGTCGCTTTCAGTTCATGAGTTACGCCAACGCGATAAGGATGCAAATGTAACTTATTCGTAGCTCGGAAAACAGTAGTTAATGTTAGCCGAGCTTGCGTTGATAATCTTCTAAGCGATTTTTTAGGTGATTGAGTAAAAAAACCGGTCAATAGTCTGCGAAGCGTTAATATAATTTTTTTCACGATGTCAACACTTCCTCAATATTGTTTATTTTTTGCTTTTGTCATCGGAAACTGTACATTATTGACAACCACCCAATTTTCATTGCTACTTTTTTGTTGTATTTTTGACGTGGGCCTTCGGGCCAGCCCAGTCAGTCAGCTGGTAGATAGTCGCTATTATTTGTTAAGTAACACCGGTTGGACAAGCGACTTTGTATGGTGACCAGCTGACAGCCATCCGTAAACAAATTCTACTAGGAGTCTCTGTTCAAACTCATGCCTAATTCACGTCAAATAATACAGCAAAGTAACGATAGAATTGGACAGTTATCAATAATGTACAGTCCCGACAACAAATAGAAAAAAAATATTTTTGACGTGGATTAGAAATGTGAACGAATGTGTGTCAGCTGGTCACCATACAAAGTTTCTTGACCAACCGGTGTTACTTAACAAAAATAATCGCGATTTCGTACCAGCTGACTGACAGGGCCCGAAGAATCCCCAATATTGTACGTAACAATAAAAATACAGAACACGGCGTAAGTTATGCAATTTAGCATAATAGTACTGTACGACAAGTAGTATATCACAAAATTGAAGGCGTTTTGTTATAATAAAGGTTGCACCATACGGTATCTTGTTCTGATGCAACAACAGAGAGACATTGTAAAAGTCAGTTGGCATCCACAGACATGTCATAACAGGTAGATCCATGACCTTGACCAGCATCGTATGCCACCTGGTTCATTGTCCTGTCTGCACTACGGGTAGCAGCACAATACTATATACATTTATTGACTAATAAAATGTATAGACGACATACCGCATCTAATTTCTCTAAAATCTTTTAATTCCTTAACTAATCCAGATATCGTATCCGCAACAGAAATCTGCTTACTACAAACACAAATCGGACAAAGTCTCTAATTCTCAACTTCTGTACCATTACAAAAGTTGTTTTAATTATATAAAATTAGAGAAAAATAATTTTTTTGAGAATATTTAGTAATAACTAGAAATGTAAATTTTTTAAATAAATTTTTTTTTATAATCTAACGAGTGTACGTTGCAATCTGTTCAATTCAGAACAATAAGCAACCCTATGACCCAATGAGATGAGGATGATGTGTATGACGTGTAGTCTTCTACAGACCCAGGCCGACCATTCCTGAGAGAGTATGGTTAATTAAACATCAACCATCAAAGTACACCGGTAACCAATGTCTAGTATTCAAATCCGTATAAAAGTAACTACCTTTACTAGGATTTGAACCAGGAACCTTCGTCTCCGAAAATCAGCTGTTAAACAGCTGACTCGCGGCGACGACTTTCCTTCTAGACCAACCCGGTGGGTCAAATAAAATATAGCAGTATTTATGATGTCCCGTTTTTGTCTTGAATGAGAAATCTAATTTTTTTTTTTTTACTTTCTCTTGCCTATATGAATACGTAGGAAGGAAAGTATTGTTTTCAAGTCGATTTTTCGATATTGAGTCTTCACCGGATCTACACGTTCTCAGCCGCCTGAACCCAAAAAACTTGTTTTTTTACGATTGGTCTGTGCGTGTGTAAACAGAATATCTCAAGAACGGAACATCTCTTACCAACTTGACACATAAAACTTAAGTTAGATACCGCTAGAGGACCCAACACGAACATTATTATAAAAATTGGTCAACCGGAAGTAATAGTTTATTCGTGTTATTTTTTCACTTTTTGCGATTTTTTCAAAAATGGCTCCTACGAATTTTTTTAAAAATCGCCTCGTTTACTACATTTTTTATGCTCTACAAGATAGGGTAGGGCGCCATGTCTGCTGAAATTCTTGGTAAGGCTGTTTTATCGTTAAAAAGCTTTTTTTTTAATTGCCGCTTTAATAAGCACGTTAGCGCAAAAATGTATATAATAAAAGTTGTAGAGAATTTAAAATTTTACAACTTTTATTTCAAACATTTTTTTGTATCATGCTTAGTTTAGCGGTAATTAGCGAGTTTTTTTTCTAACGAAAACCCGTAAAAAATCGATTTTTTTTAGATTTCAGCCTTAGTATGCATTTTACGATAAAACTAGAATCAAATTTATAAGAAAATTAAAAATCTACAACTTAATTTAGAGCATTTTTCTCTACAGACTCTAGTTTAGCGTAAAAGAGTAGGTAATTTTCCGTATTTTTAAGCCAAAATGAGGTTGATTTTCATTTTGCTTCTTTCACTCAAAATTAAAATTAGGTTTTGTTTATTGAGGTTACCTTTTTATTTATTTCTAATGTTTTATTACTAATGTCAGATTAAATTGTTAATTATTTGCATTGGCAAGAGAAAGTTGTGGGAGTGTTTCACACCAGACTATTTTTTTTTGTTTTACTTTTGACTCTTTTGCAATTTCTGCTAATGTAGACGGTGAAGAATGTGATAAAAATGAGTGATGAAAAAATGCCCGACCTGACCGGGAATCGAACCCAGAACCCCGGCGTATAAGCCATTTACGCCAACGGACCGGCCAATGAAGAAACACTTAAAGGCAAACCCTAGTCGCTGTTGTTTTATTTATAAGTTTTTATTCCAGCATCTTTTTAATCTCCTTTGTGGATTTTGTGGTAGGTGTGGGTTTGAAAATGTTCGTATCTCAGTATTTGTGTGATTTATTCATTTTCAATGGAAACGAGTGTATAATTTGTCAATGGTTAAGTCTATATTTCGTCTACGTTAAGGTTTCAATGTATGTCAAGACTTTCGAAAGTAATAGGGACTACATATGACTAAACTTGAAAATCTGGTGTAAAACACTCACACGACTTTCTCTTTCTAATGCAAATAATGAACAATATAACCTAACATTAGTAATAAAACATTAGAAATAAACAAAAAACTGACCTCAATAAACATAACCTAATTTTAATCGTGAATGAAAGATGCAAAATGAAAATCAACTTCAGTTTGGCTTAAAAATACGGAAAATAACTCTTTCACGCTAAACTACACTGTAGAGAAAAATTCTTAAAATAAAATTTGTAGATCTTTTAATTTCCTATAAATTTGATTATATACACTTTTGACGTAAAATGCATAGTCATGTTTAAAATATCGACTTTTTACACATTTTCGTGGAAAAAAAAACAGAAAATTGCTAATTACCGTTTTACTAAGCGTTATACAAAAAAATGTTTGAAATACAAGTTGTAGGATTTTAAATTCTCTACAACTTTTATTACAGGCTACATTGTTGCGCTAAATCTTAATAAAACAATTTTTTTACGAGAAAACAGCCTTCCCAAGAATTTCAGCAGACATTGGCGCCTACTATCTTGTAGAACAAAAAAAATTTAGTAAATGAGACCATTTTTAAAAAAATCTTAGGAGCCGTTTTTGAGAAAACCGCAAAACAGTGAAAAATGACACGAATAAACTACTACTTTCGGTTGACCGATTTTGATGAAAATTTTCGTGTCGGGCACGGTAGTAGTAAGCTATCCAACTTAAGTTTTAAGTTTCAAGTTCGTACGATGTTCTGTTCTTGAAATTTTCTGTTCACACACATAGACCAATCGCTAAAAACATGTTTTATTTGGGTTCAGGGGGTCTGGAAACGTGTAGACTGGTGAAAACTCGACATAAAAACAATACTTTCCTTCCACATTCATATAGGCAAGAGAAAGTAAAAAAGAACAAGTCACATCTACCAAAAAAGGAAAACCAATAAAAAATTATTTTATATTATACAAGGCCTTCGGGCCAGACTAGGCAGTCAGCTGGTAGAAAGTTGCTATTATTTGTTAAGTAACACTAGTTGGGCAAGCGACTTTGTATGGTGACCAGCTGACAGCCATTCCTGAACAAACTCCACTATCGGTCCCTGTTAAAAAATTCAGCGATCAAATTGGGTGGTTGTTAATAAAGTACAGTTCCCGATAACAAATATAAGCAGAAAAATATATAGGCTAAAAATCCTAATAATTATATTTTGCATAAAAATGTTATTAAAAAAACAATAACATAATGCAATGAGTTAATGCAAGAAATCGTGGCATGAAACTGAAACAAATCCCACACAAATGCACTTCAATAATAATCCTAGACTATTATAATATTATTGTTTAATACTGCAAAGAGAACTGTACAAGTAAACCTCCTTGGAACTAAAGGATCCTTTCTCCATTCAAGTACACCATGTTCAAAAAGTATAACGGTAGTCTAACATTTAATAATTCATTTTTAATAAAAAAAATCTGCATTCAAATTTCTTCACTAGTGAATACAACGAAGTCTAGTCATGGCACCTTCAGCATGAACCAGAGAGTTTGTCCTCCAGTGCGACTGGATGAAATATTGCCTCAAGAAAGTGATGTGAAATATTTAGGTTTATACCTAGAAAAAAGATTAACATGGAAGAAACACATTACGATGAAACGCAAAGAATTAGATGAAAAATTTAATAAATTTTATGGGTTGCTAGGCAGAAAGTCATCTCTGACATTAGAAAACAAAATAGCAGTGTACAAAGCTATGCTCAGCCCTTTCTGGAAGTACGGCCTTCAACTATGGGGGACTGCTAGTAAAGGTAATATAAATATAATTCAAAGGTTTCAGAATAAAGTATTAAGAAATTTGATAAATGCTCCTTGGTATGCAAGAAACACTGAAGTGCATGAGTACTTAAACATTCCATTTGTTAAAGAAGAAATAAGAAGGCTCAGCGAAAAATATCACGTAAAATTGTCACAATTATCACATATAAATCATTTGGCTTTGAATTTACTAGATAATAGTGAAACCACCAGACGTTTGAAACGGCATCATGTTTTGGATCTCCGTGACAGATTATAAATAGACAATAACTAAATAAAAAAAATAACACACTAAAATAATTAAACAAAAAATAAAAAACTAATTAACATAAATAACTAACGGGTTACATGTTTTATTAATACAAATGACTCTTAAAAACAATTAAGAATGAAGAAAAAATAGTTAAATTGTATAAAAATTGTATTTTTAGTTGCTTTGTTTTATGAAAGGGCTTCATTAAAGCCCTCTCCTTCATGTTATTTTGTATTATGTCATTCACTTATAGTAACTTCTTACTGATTGCGTATAATAATTATTTATTAAAAAAAAAGAAATTTCTTCACTAAAAGTAGAAAATAAAACGTGCACGCGCGCACACACCAATAGCATAAAACATATATTTTGGATTCCAAAATTTAACATAACATACCGTACTTAGTTCTCGTAGATTTATTTTCCCACCAAAACTATAAAGTAAATTTCAAATTTGTATCAAAATAATTTTCCTATAGTAATGGGAAATTAGTTTAAACGAGAATAAGATAGAAAGGGTTGAGTCATTTAAATATCTTGGAGAAATTATCAGATATAACAATCAAGAAAAAGAATCCTGGGATCAAAGAAGAAACAAACTAAACAGAGCACAAATTACAACTAGATATACATACAATAAGAAGTCACTATCAATCCAGACCAAATTAAGACATTATAAAACAGTAGTTCAGCCGGAAGTTGCGTATTGCAGTGAAACCCTCTTCAATCTGAAAGGCTTGAAAGGCAAAATAGAAGGTGTCCTGAAAATAGAAAGAAGGATTCTAAGAGCGTGTATTGGTAAGAAACACCAGAAAGACGGGATGTGGGTGCTGTTGCCAAACAAGCAAGTATACAAACATACGGATTCAATACTGGACAAGATGAGAAAGAAGAGAGTTCCTTCTTCGGGCACATTCTCAGAACACCAGAGACTAGAGTTTTAAAACAACTGGTAGAAAGATTGATTATATCCAAACAACATCCACGATGGATAAAAGAGGTCAAAGAAGACATGGCGGAACTACGGATTACAGAACAAGACTTAAGGCAAAAAACGAATAAATTGAAAATATTACACCAAAGTGAGACAAGATTTAAAGAAATAGAAATAAAGAGGAGAAAGGTGATTAATTCGGACGCAGAACGGGAGAGAAGAGCCCAAGTGATGAGAGATTACTGGTCTAGGAGAAAAGCCTCCAAAAATTGATTGAGTGGTCTAATATGGCCGTAAAAGCAAATTAATAATAAATAATGGGAAATAAATAGATTAATAACAAATATTTTTTAATGCAACATAAGGCCTTCGGGCCAACCCCAATAATTCAGCTGTAGAAAGTCACTATTATTTGTTAAGTAACACCGGTTGGGCAAGCGCTTTGTACGGTGACTATCTGTGACAGCCATTCCTGAACAAACACTACTGGAAAGCCTTGTTGAAACTTATGTCTGATGCTCGTCGTATATACATCAAAGAGTAGTTTTCAAATTGGGGACTTGTCAATAATGTACTTACTGGCAAATAAAAGTAAAAATGTAACTTACACTTTTGTTACACCTTATACTTAGTAAACTGACACGGTGAATTGAGTAGGCAACAGGTTATGTTAACTTTTGCAATAGATTGCAAGGGAAATCTTAAAAGGTGGCTGGCTTTAAATATCTTTGTAAACATACAAACAAGTTGTATTGAAGTACTTTACTACAACATACATGAAGCATATAAAAAACATCAGACGAAGAAGAAGGCGGAGTAGGAAATACTTAGCTAACTTAGATTGACTTAGCGGACTTCATTTCTTAGAAAAGTTAAGCTATTCGTTTTATTGCTGCTGTATAACGGTAACATAACACAGTGTAAGACGGACTTAAAATGCTTAACTTATTACTCATGCATTTGAGATAAGGTAAGGTAAGGTTGAATGACATTTCATCATCAGTCACAGGTCACAAAGTGCAGCCATCGTGAAAAATAGACACACATATTTGATGCGAATATCAAACAATCTCGGAAAAAATTAACAGACAATGTAGACCAGTGTTTTTACGTTTAGCTTTCCTAACCACCTTAAAAATTTAATTTTTCAGTTCTATGAAGTAACAAAGAAATTCAAAAGTTTTGTACCAGTTACCAAACTAAACTTTAAAAAAACTATCAGAATCCAGAAATCATCAATCTCCTAAACATTGAACGCACAGAAGACTGCAGAGAATACACCCTCCTAAATATTTATTTTAATACATTCACGTCAAGAACAAAACTACACATTTCTAATTCATAGAGTGATATCAGAAAGTGTTACTTATTCATGACTCACTCTTGGCAACACTTTACTTGAGGACTAAATTTTATTTTAAATTCAATGGTTCTGGCGGTTTTTAATTCAATTTAGAAAAACTTGTTATTTAAATGATAATCCACGATTTATTTTACCTTGTGTTTCTTGTAACCGGTATACCTCTGTCGTTGAATGTTATGTGAATTAATTTTCTTTTCCCTTTTAGGATATATGTTAGGTCTAGGAGCAGTAATCTATTCACTGTTTTATAAGGGCTGATCGTAGACTCACAAAAAAAGGACAAAATGAAATAAAAAAACTTTCCCTATTTGCTATCCAAAAAATTATTAAGACATTAAAGGTTAATGATTAAATTCAAATTTATTTAATCAAGTCCAACGTATAAGATAATTTATATACACGATAAAGAAACGTAAACTTTTATGCAAACCTGTTTGTACTTGCTAAAAAAACTTTAGCAAAAGTTCATACCTCGATTTACTATGCTAAAATCTGATCGACGTTAAATCCGAACTTTCAAAAAAGGGGTGAGATAATTTGTGTATTTGTATATGTACAGTGATTCAATGTACATCATTAAGACAATAATCATAATACAGACATGTTACTGAATAAAACCGGAAATATTATCAAAAACCCGTTATCCATTGTTATAAAATTGAACTTAAATTTTTGGAATTATTTTTCCTTATTCTAAAAGAATAGGGCCGTTAATATGCTTTCCTACAGCTCTCTCGACTTAAAAACTGACCATGGCTTTATCCAAATTTTCATAAATCGATTTTTTCATCGATTTACGATTATTCAAAGTCTGAGTTGGTCTGAAGAACTTGAGAAAGGCAAAACATTCTCTGTTCTTCTATCTATCAAGACTGTACTTATCCCAAAGCTATATTGATTTGCAATTGACAGCGCAGTAGCTCCTTCATCGAATTGTTCAATTATATGATGTTTCCCTCGATGGTAGTACATTTTTTGTCTTTTATGACCACAATGGATCACTTTAGTCAAATTTAGAAAGCTTCTTCCTTATCATATTGTTTAGCTTCATGTTCTGCCAGTATGTCTTCATTCGGGCTGATCTTGCTAGCCGAACTTCCTCTGAAACGACCTCCTTCTTCCATCTTCCTGCTTGGGTTAGTTCTTCCATCTGATTTTGTTTCATATCTTATCAGTAATACTTTATACTTATTTATACTTTTATACTTATACTTACAGAACTTTATACTTATTTATTACTTAATTATCTATCATAGAGCCTCAGGAGAATAATTACCACTTGTCCAAAAGAAATGACCGAAGTGAATAATTACGTAAGAGCAAGTGTTGATGTATTCATGCATTAATGTAGAGTATAGATTATCCAATCAAAACTCACAAGAAAGTGACGTAACGGGTGGGGGGGAGAAATTTTTCTTAATTCAAATGAGTGATGTTACATCAAAGACCGGTAAATTAAGAACCTACTGTTATTAAAAATAGTTCAGAAATTTTGAAAAAATTAAGCTATAAATACCAGAAAAATATTTTAAATCAAAATACCTTTTCCGTCCGGTAAAGGGTAAACGAAAACATCTGTTACATCTTTTAATAAAGTTTTTAAACAGGATGTATAGTACAGTAAACTATATTGCGAAAGGACATAAAAAAATTAAAAATATGGTAAATGTATGCAGGAAGAGGATACTACTAAAAATGTATCTTCCGGTACAAGGAAACCTTTACAGGACACGATTTAACCAAACCTTCCTTCCTTGATCTGATGTACAAAAAAAACATCCTAAAAATGTGATTAACCTGTTTTTCTTCTTTAATCAATTTAACAAGTATGTTTATCGCATTATTCTAACAGTAGGACCTTGGTAATCTGAACCCAGGAAATTCGAACGCATCCGCTGTTATTTTAGGGACTACACTATCGTTTTTAGTTCCTGACGTACCTGTAGTACAAAAGCGACTGATTGACTGACCTTCACCTTTCATGGCATACACAAACCCAAAAACCGACTGTGTTTTCAAAATTCCTTTCTGAAGTTTAGTCATAAAATGTACAACAAGTTGCCACCAAATTTTTTGTTGTTGTTAAGGTCATCAGCCGAAAGTCTGGTTTGAACCTGTAGAGGTTTTACTAAGTAAAATGAGGAGTGGTGGTTTACCATTGCCTTCCTCACTGAATGTAAAAGTATGCTTATCAGCATGCCGAGCCCTCTGAAAAGCACATATTTTCCACTCTGTAAAATGACACCTTCACTTCATTCATCACAGGGTCTGGCTATATAATGAAATTCATTACTTTCAGAGGAGATAACTCTGATTAGTGTCTTTTACACCTCTACCTCTTCTGTTCTTAAATGATTCAGTCATTTAATTGGCTGACCATGTGATAAGAAACAGAACTATTTATTTTAGCCCTGCAACGAACAGAGTGAGTGTAAATAATTTGACTCTCCATCTGTTTATGGGCAGACCAAATTTTTACTGGCTTCAATGAATATATAGATTTTTAATTTCTCTTTCCCTATATGAATGTATAGGACAGGAAAGTATTGTTTTATATCGATTTTTCGAAATTGAGTTTTCAACGGATGAACACGTTTTAAACCCCCTCTGAACCCAAAAAACCATGTTTTTGCAATGGTCTGTGTGTTTGTGAGTTAAAAACAATCTCAAGAACGAAATAGCGGTACGAATATGAAACTTTGAACTTAAGTTAGGTACCGCTAGGGGGCCCGACAAAAACATTTTCATAAAAATCGGTAAATCGGAAGTAGTAGACATTATTTGTGTGATTTTCTCAAAAATGGCTATTACGTTTTTTTAAAAATCACTTCATTTAGCGCATTTTGTATACTCTACAAGGTAGGATAAGCGCCATGTTTGCTGAAAATCTTGGAGAGACTGTGCTCTCGCAGAAATATATTTTTTTTAAGACTGCAGCCATAAAATGTAATTAGGTAACGGCCGGTTTAATAAGATTGGTTGTATTAATAAACGTTATAGAACATTTAAAAAACCTACATACAACTTTTATTTCAAACATTTTTTTGTACAACGCTTAGTTTAGCGGCGATTAATGATTTTTTTAAGATTTTGGCATTAATGCGACTTTACGAAAAAAATGTTTAACGAAATTAAAAACCCTACAACTTTTATTCCAAGCATTTTACTCTACAGATCCTAGTTTAATTTAGAGTGATTTCTGATTTCCCCTATTTTTAAGTTCCACAAAAGTTGATTTTCATTTAGCGTCATTCACTCATGATTAAAATTAGGTTTATGTTTTAAATTTTACATTATTTACTAATGGATTAAACAAAGGTTTAATTTTTCATTATTTACATTGGCAAGAGAAAGTCGTGTGAGTGGTTCACACCAGATGGTTTTTTTACTGATTAATTTACAACTGTATAAAAATGTTACAAGTAAATAGATGTTTATGATGATTGTGTTAAAAGAACTGTGGATAAAAAAATTCTGAATAATTTTTAATAAGTTTAATTATTAACAGGTCTCTACTCCAGCGTCTTGGGAGATTTCCAAGTAGATGTAGATGACGTACATGTGGGTTATCGTGTTCTCGTGATTGGTGTGATATTTGCAAACTCTTTACCTTAGATGCCTGGTTATATTTCAACAATAATGAACACATGTATAGTAAGTTGTAAGTAACCTGTCTTTAGTTCAGCATTCTTTAGTCCGGGACACCTTGGGTTCAGATCCAACAAAAATATCACTACGTATTTTGTAGTACATAATATAAAACTTGGCCTAATTTAACAAAATTTATGTGTTGTTGTTTAGGTCATCAGCCGAATAGCTGGTTTAAACCTGTAGAGGTTTAACTAGTAAAACGAGGAGTGAGATGGTTTACAATAGCCTTCCTCACTGAGTGGAAAAGTACGCTTATCAGCATGCCAGGCCCTCTGAAAAGCATCTACTTTCTACCCTGCAAATGACATCTCCACTTCATTCACCGCAGAGTCTGGCTGTATAATGAAATTCATTATTTTCAGAGTTCATTACCTCTGAAATTCATTACTGAAATTACAAATTACTTGAAAAAATTACAAACTCATTACCTGAAATTCTTTATTTCTTCTGTTCTCAAATGATTCAGTCATTTAATTGGCTGACCATGTGATAAGAAACAGAACTATTTATTTTAGCCCTGCAACAAACAGATTAAGTGTAAATAATTTGACACTCCACCAGTCTGTTATGGGCAAAATTTATGTATAAATGCAAAGAGACATGGCAGACTTTTTTAAGTAAGGTTGGATAGACTTTACCTTTATCAATAACTATAATACAGATACAGTAATGTAAGGGTAATTTAATTTTTTTAAATGTAGTTTTTAATTTTAATTCTTTTACTGTTTTCTAACTTCCATGTTATTGTATGTCTTTTTTTGGTTTTACGTCTGACTGTTTTGCAATTTCTGCTAATGCAGACAGTGGAGAATGATGATGTATGAAAATTAGCGATAAAAAAATGCCAGACCTGACCGGGAATCGAACCCGGGACCCCAGCATAAAAGTCAGTCGTGTTAACCACTACGCTAATAGGCCGGCCTAATCTTGAATTTCTAATTAGACTAATTTTGCAATGTTTTAACCCTTTCATTACCAACGTCCGGAAAACGTCGATATATTTTACGCAGTGACATCCGGTTTACCGAACATTTACATAATAAGCTTTTAAACAAAAATTAATGGAATAATGCATTTGAAACCGCCTCCGTGGCGTAGTGACTAGCGTGCTAGCCTGCAAAGCGAAAGGTCCCGGGTTCGATTCCTGGCTAGGGTCTGGTAATTTTAACACGTTAGAACCACGGTTAAAGTACCAAAACCCACATTAGTTGCTAATGACCAAGCTGTCGATGCACTTAAAAGAAACTGAAATAAAAAAATTTGAATATTTTTAGTGTTGATTTCTTTATCTTTAGTGTTGTTTTTTTCTGATTTTAGTTGATTTCTCTTTTAATGAACATAATAAAAATTAATTTTTAACAAGAAAATTTTATATTTCTGTAACGTTGAAATTGGGTTGGCAATGGCAGGCTTACGCCTGCAAGTTCTCGAATTAAGGGCTGGCACTTTTTCTATACCCTTATTTAAATTAAAAAATGGCTTTAGATCAAACTTTTAAATATTGTTTCGGAATTGAAGGGGTTAATTAATTTTTCGTTCACTTCTGCTTTACTATGTTCGAATGACAATAATAGATAATGCATTGTACAATAAATTCAGGGTTTTTCTTACTGGTTGTGAATGCTAAAAACATTTCATGGTCCGACCGGGTATTTACAACCTCCGTTTACAATAAGAACGCACGATAAATTGTAAATACAGTATACTGTACTCGGTTGACCGCTTTTTTTTGTCATCAGTCTCTCTACTGGTTTGATGCAGTTCTCCAACCAAACCTATAAACATATAATCCCTTCACTGTCGGCTTGCTATCTTGCGCAAGTCGTTTCATATCTACATACCTGTAACACCCTAAATCTTTTGTAATTTGCTTTATATATTCTAATCTTTGCCTCCCTCTACAATTTACTCCCTCTATATTACCCTCCATTATTGATAGCCAAATACCTGGATGTCTTAGGATATGCCCCACTAGCCTATCCCTTCTTTTGGTAAGATGCTTCCATATACTTCTTTTTTCATCCACTCGCCTAAAAACCTCTAAATTACTTTTATTTTGTCCATCCACCTAATCTTTAACATTTTTCTGTAACACCACATTTCAAAAGCTTCTATCCTCTTCTTTTCTACAGTCCCTATTACCCACGTTTCACTCCCGGTTGACCGCTCGCGTTCTTAAATGGCCTGATTTATCCCGAAATCTTCAGTAAAATTACCGACATTCGGTAATCTAAAAAAAATCTGTAATCCGGCACCACACAAGTGCCGAAATTGCCGGACCAAAGAGATGTTACAGTAATTTTATTTTGGAATTATTATTATTATTATTATTCACGAGAACGTTACTGCATTTTACTGTTCTCATTTATTAGATATGTCATCAATTGCCATTGGTAATCTGTAATCTGTAATTTATCATTACCGACCAAAATACAATTACCTTCATAAAAGAAACGTACATGTTACATTTTCATTGAAATGTGATGCAATTTGGTTCCTAATGTTTTAACTAAAGTATAATAGCAACCAACATCCAGCGGACACGTAATGGCATAATTTGACATTGCATTTTAATAACCAAGTTCGTGAAGGTATTACAGTATCTTTTGTCTTTCCCGTAATTTTTATTAGTGAATCAGTTCTGCCAACTTATTTTAAATTATACTAGATTTGTAATTTTATATTATTATTATTGTCTAGTTGAGTTTTTAACGCTCTAAATGTAATTTATCTTTCTTTAAATTGGTCCGTTCCTTAATGCCGTTACGTGTAGATATGTGTTTCTCATTCTGTGTGTGTGCGCGCGCGCGCGCGCGTGTGTGTGTGTGTAAAATTGTTTAATACGTTCTGGATCCAAAACTAACGACAGTGAAGGGATTATAGATTAAAATTAAATTTGAAAAATTCTAAAACAGACTGGAAATCGTACCCGGGACCAACAAACAATCTCCGGCCATGTAAATATACTACTGTATTTTATTTTAAATATGAAAACAAAACATGGAGACAAAGCAAAAAATCTAAGGAATGCTGTTACTTTATTAAAAAAAAAAACTTATAAAGTACGTTAGTTTCTTTTTAAATCTTCAATTAAAATTCTTAGGCAAGATACATCCACCACTTTTTCCAGTCCCATTAAAAATGACAATTCTATGTACCTAATTTAAAGGAAAACAAGTTTTCTACAGGTTTATGAAATACATTTTTCTGTATTATAAGATAAATGGTAAGGCAATCCACACTAACTTTGTGAGTGATGTTGGAAGTCAAACATTTAATTCAATTTTAGGCGCAAAATGCATAGGCTTTAATTTGTAACGCTTTAATGACACAAATACTTAACAAACAACGTACGTACACTGAACTTATGCCCTTTAAGTGGAATTAGAAAATGTAATTAGATTTATCAAGTACTCTTCGATTTTGATTTAGAGGCTGCATAGCTAATTCCTAAAACATTTCATGGATCGGTTACGAAAAAATAAGTTTTCTATTGCAGTAATTTGCCTTTATTACAAGGACGCGATCACACACATGCTCAAAAAAGGAAGATCCCGAGTTCTTTTCTCGGTTAGGATCTGGAAATTAAAATACGATAAAACCCACAGATTCCAAATGGCAACCCATTTTTTTTTGTTTATTGTTTTACGTCTGACTGCTTTGCAATTGCTGTTAATGCAGAGAAATTGATAGATGAATATGAAAAAATGCCAGACCTGACCGGGAATCGAACCCGGAACCCCGGCGTAGAAGCCAGTTGCGCTAACCACTACGCCAACGAGCCGGCCAAGTAACAAGAGATAGCAACAAACGGTTTCCGCATTTATAATCTACACAAAAATTTAGTGGGTCTAAATTGGGTTTGAAGTTCCGGTTTTGACTAAAAGTGACCCAAAACCGGAAGTTAAGAAAACAAATTCGGAATTAAGAAACAAAAATAATGTCATTAGATTCCTCTTAAACATTAGATGCAGACATCGCTAATGGTTTTTATCATAAGTCAAAGGTAAGCCTTTTTAAAAATTGTTACCGTCCATGGGACACATCATCTCAACAAAGGGATTTTTATTATTCGTACTATTATTTCCAGACAGGCAGTAGCAACAGAGGTTTAGAAGACATGATAAATTTAAAAGTAGGCAACGAAAACATACAAGAAGTTGGGGAATTCCGCTATCTAAAAAGTAAAATAACAACAGATAGTAGAAGCACAAGTTATATCAAAAGTAGGGGTGCTCAAACTAAAAGGGCCTTCGAAATAAAATACACCTTACTGACTACACACATTGATTTACAGATTAAGAACAATTTTTTAAAGCACTATGTTTGGAGTGTAGCATTATACGGGAGTGAAACGTGGGTGTTAGGGGCTGTAGATAGGAAGAGGATAGAAGCTTTTAAAATGTGGTGTTAAAGGAAAATGTTAATGATTAGGTGGGTGGACAAAATAAGTAATTTAGAGGTTCTTAGAGGAGTGGATGAACAAAGAAGTATATGAAAGCATCTTACCAGAAGAAGGGATAGGTTAGTGGGGCATATCTTAAGACATCCAGGTATTATTAATGTAGGGTGTAGGCTATTAATAATGTAGGGTAATATTAAAGGAGTACATTGTAGGGGGAAGCAAAGGTTAGAATATTTAAAACAAATTAAGAACGATGAAGGGTGTTACTGGTAAGTAAATATGAAACGACTTGCGCAAAATAGAACAGCTTGGAGAACTGCATCAAACTAGTCGATAGACTGATGAGAAAAAACATTTCCAGATAATAGCATGTTTTTCATAAATTTTAACAGAAGTGTGTTTTTTCATATCCGGTTAATATGATTCACTATTCTGAGGGTACAAAATGAAAATATGTGTTTGTAGGAACATTGATTTGGTTTGCCGTCCTCCTTTTCTTAACAAAGTATACTAATAAGTAAGAGGCTTTGTTTTTATTGTTGAAATGTGGACGGGATAAAGTTGCAATTAAGAGAAATAAAAAGAAGATTCCCACTGAAGACTTGAACAACTTTTGTGAGGAATAATTTCTGGTTTGATATAACAACCGGAAGTGACGTTTCACAGTTCTCAGATGACTGGCGTAGAGAATATTAAACAGAGATAGTGAATTAAGTTGAATAAAAGATAGAAAGACAAAGAGGAATGATGAGGGAGGAACTTGTTCCATCTTTATAGTTGAGTTCATGTTTATGTTAACATTTTTATTGCGTTATTATTTTAACATAGAAATTGCATCTTAACTTCACGCGAATATTTTTGCTCAAATCGTGTTTTTTCTCAAAACTTTACCCATAACAGGCAGGTGGAATGTTAAATTGTTTGCACTAGATCTGTTAGTTCCAGGGTTTAAAAATAAAATAGTTTTGTTTCTTATCACATGGCCATCCAATTTTACGACTAAAGCATTTATTAAAAACAAAAGAGGTAGAGGTGTAAAAAAGACACTTGTCCGAGTAAAATCGCAAAAAATTGAAAAATTTTCCGGTTAACCGATTTTCATGAAAATGTTCATGTCGAATCCGACATGACCTAATTGCACATGACATGGTTAACTTAATTCCAAGTTTCAACTTCGTACTATATTTTATTCTTGGTATATTTGTTCACACACAGACATGACAAAAACACGTTTATTTTGGCTCGGTGGGGCTCCAAAAGTGTACAAGCGATGAAAACTAAATTTCTAAAAAATCGACTTGAAAACAATACTTTCGTTCCCTATACATTAAAATAGGGCAAGATAAAAAAAATAATTTTCGAACGCGAGCATAGCTCCCTAAATATTTTTCCCCAAAGAATACTATATATATATATATATATATATATATATATATATATATTTATATATATATATATATATATAGTTTATTAATGATCCAGATAATAGTATATTAAATAAGGAAAGTTTGATTAAAATCGTTATAAATGATTTTTCAGAATTTTTTTTTTTTTTTACTCCTAACTTGTGTACGTTGCAATCTGTTCAATTCAGAACAATAAGCAACCCCATGACCCAATGAGATGAGGATGATGTGTATGACGTGTAAATGAGATGTAGTCTTTTACAGACCCAGGCTGACCATTCCTGGGACAGTATGGTTAAGTGAACCCCAACCATCAAAGTACACCGGTAACCACTGTCTAGTATTGAAATCCGTATAAAAGTAACTCTACCTTTACTAGGATTTGAACCAGGAACCTTCGTCTCCGAAAATCAGCTGACTCGCAGCGACGACTTTACCTCTAGACCAACCCGGTAGGTTTTCAGAAAATTGAATTATTTTTTGTTGTTTTGTAGTAAAGAACTATAAATCTTAGGGTTAAAATTATTACATAATTACTAAAACTGTTCTGGAGGTTAGATAGAAATTTATGCGAAGCGCAGGTACAATGAATTGTTTTACAATAAAAACTGAGTAAACAGGATATGAATACTGTGATGTCACAAAGAACAATAATTTAAAGCATTATTGTTTTAAAACACCTGTTGTGCGTCATTTATTTATACAGATTTATTCGTTAACGGTTCCAATGTTGTTTAGATCGTCTACATATCGATGATCCATCCGTCATTAATTGCAATTACAAAATGATTAAATGACAGACGTAAACGTTTTTCATCCTATAGAAAATCTATAATCTATAATAATACTTTAACGACAAATCGTGTTTTTTATGCAGGCTAATTTCCAACACTACCTTTTTTTTAATTTCTAATATGTGTACGTCGCAATCTATTCAATTCAGAACAATAAGCAACCCCATGACCCATTGAGATGAGGATGATGCGTATGACATGTAAAAATGAGGTGTATGTAGTCTTGTACAGACCCAGGTCGACCACTCCTGAGAGAGAATGGTTAATTTAACCCCAACCATCAAAGTACACCGGTAACCACTGTCTAGTATTCAAATCCGTATAAAAGTAACTACCTTTACTAGGATTTGAACCA
The DNA here is from genome assembly GCA_035578175.1 of Catonia carolina. NCBI lineage: Eukaryota > Metazoa > Arthropoda > Insecta > Hemiptera > Achilidae > Catonia > Catonia carolina. Next base: position 12,917,438 of record JAQMRL010000004.1, read on the forward strand.
GGAACCTTCGTCTACGAAAATCAGCTGTTAAGCAGCTGATTCTGGCGACGACTTTACCTCCAGACCAACCCGGTGGGTTCCAAAACTACTGAACAGATTTTCATGAAATTTCGACAGAAAATTTGCATTTATATTCACAGCAACATTTTATTTAAAAATTTCCAAAAATGATAACCCTAAGGGCCCTAATGAAGATTATCATAAATATATATCTATATGTGTGTGTGTGTGTGTGTGTGTGTGTGCGCGCGCGCGCGCGTGTGTACATGTGAGTACGTATTGAAGTTGAAGTAAATGAAGGGGTTTAATAAGGGTGAGATTAATAAATTAGCGGAGGAAATTATCAAAACGTTGTTTTGTGTGTGCGCGCGCGTGTGTATTGTTGAAGACAGTGTAAGGCAGTATACAGACGTATAAAGATTAGCGAGGGACGTACGCGAGGGATTTATCAAAAGTTGTGTGTGTGTGTGTGCGCGCGCGCGCGCGTGCGTGTGTGCGCACAAAAAAAATTGAGAATCACTGCTCTAGAGGTTCAAATCAGCCCTTAAGAACTCCGCCCTTCTTTAGTGAAAATCTTTCATTTTTACAATTAAATTCTTATGAGTGAACTCATGACTACAAGTATTACGTCATATAATCGTCATTAGGCTTTAATCCGATATAAAATATGTAAGTAAGTATGTAGACAAGGACACAGGATGTACGAACAATTTATATGCCTACTTAAACAGTCATTTATAACTTAATAATATAAATCAAGTTAGTTAAGCATTCATATTTTATCATATTTTTATTTTCTTTCGATTTCTTTAATTTTTCACTAATGTAGGCCCTACTACATATTTCTACCAAGGAATAAAAGATTTGAAGTTAATTATGTATACATAGAATAATATAATATTGTATAGAAAAATATCTGGTGTGAAACAGTCACATGATTTTCTCTTGCCAATGTAAATGATGAAACAAATCACCTATATGTTTAATCATGAGTAAATAATGTAAAATCAACAACAACAAAATTTTAATCACGAGTGAATAACGGAAATAAAAAAAATCAACCTGCGTTCGATTTAAAAATCACTAATTCGCGCTAAACTAAGTAAAAAAAATCTGGTGTGAAACACTCACACAACTTTCTCTTGCCAATGCAAATGATTAACAATATAACCTAATTTTAGCAATAAAACATTAGAAATAAACAAAACACTAACCTCAATAAACATAACCTTATTTTAATCGTGAGTGAAAGACGGAAAATGAAAATCGACCTGTTTGGCTTAAAAATATGGAAAATCACTCTTTCAAGCTAAACTAGGCTCAGTAGAGAAAAATGCTTAAAGTAAAAGTTGTAGATCTTTTAATTTTCTATAAATTCGATTGTATACACTTTTGTCCTAAAATGCATACTAAGGCAGAAATCTTAAAAAATCAATTTTTCACAAGTTTTCTTGAGAAAAAACCGAAAATCGCTAATTACCGCTAAACTAAGAGTTATACAAAAAAAAGTTTGAAATAAAAGTTGAAGGATTTTAAATTCTCTACATTTTTTATTATTATAAATGTTTGCGCTATAATACATATTTAAGCCGTAATCTTCAAAAAACACTTTTTTTACGTAAAAACAGCCTGATCAAGTATTACAGCAAACGCCTACCCTATCTTGTAGAGAATAAAAAAATTGAGTAAACCAGGCGATTTTAAAAAAAATCGTAGGACCAGTTTTTGAGAAAATCACAAAAAAGTGAAAAATTACACGAATAAACTACTACTTCCGGTTGACCGATTTTGATGAAAATGTTCGTGTCGGGTCCGGTAAGGGTATGTAACTTAAGTTACAAGTTTCAAGTTCGTACGACGTTCCGTTCTTGAGATATTTTGTGTACACACACGCGCACGCGCACACACACACACACACACACACGCACGCACGCACGCACACAGACAAATCGCTAAAAACATGTTTTATGGGTTCAGGGGGTCTGAAAACGTAAAGATCCGGTGAAAACTCGATTTCTGGAAATCGACATGAAAACAATACTTTCCTTCCTATACATTCATATAGGCAAGAGAAAGTAAAAAATGATGCTCTGTATAAAAAATGCTTAAAATACACTTTTGTCGCAGTATTCATTCTAAAGCCGCACTCTTAAAATCAAATTGTTTACCGATTTTAATGAGTGATAATACGGAAAATCGCAGACTGAACGCTAAACTAAGCGTTGTAGAAAACAACGTGTAAAATTAAAGTTGTAAGTTTTTAATGTCCTACAACTTTTATCAGTTTGGCTTAAAAATACAGAAAATTCCTCTTTCATGCTAAACTAGGCACTGTAGAGAAAAATACTTTAAGTAAAAGTTGTAGATCTTTTAATTTCCTATAAATTTGATTACATACACTTTTGTCGTAAAATGCATACTAAGGCTGAAATCTTAAAAGCCATTCTTTTACAGATTTTTATAAACAGAAAATTACTAATATTACCGCTAAACTAAGCGTTAAACAAAAAAATGTTAGAAATTGTAGGTTTTTCAATTTCCACAACTTTTGTTATATACATTTTTGCGCTAAAATGCGTATTATATATCCACAAGAATTTCAGCATAGCGCCTGCATATCTTGTAGTGTATAAAAACATAGTAGATGAGGCGAATTAGAAAAAATCGTAAGAGGCAGTTTTTAAGAAAATCGCAAAAAGTGAAAAATTGCACCAATAAATTACTACTTCCGGTTGACCGATTTTGATGAAAATGTTCCGTGTCGGGTCCTCTAGTAATACCTAAATTAAATTTCAAGTTTCAACTTCGTACGATGTTCCGTTCTCTAGACATTTTCCTTACACTCACACAGACTAATTTCTAAAAACATTTTTATTGGGTTGTGGGGGTCTGAAAACGTATAGATCCGATGAAAACTCGATTTCGAAAAATCGACATGAAATTAATAATTTTCTTTCAATATATTCATATAGGCAAGAGAAAGTAAAAAAGTCGGTGATGTTTTTTTGCCTTCATGATGGCAATTTTTTCTTAAAAAAATCATTATAACTTGTACATAAATTAAAAATTTTATAGAATTGTAAGCTTTGATTTGATAAAGTTTTAAATATTACAAAAAATTATGTAGCAATATTTTTTGTTAGAACTCAACCTGAGGCTTGCCAAACTAAAAATCTGGTGTGAAACACTCACACAACTTTGTCTTGCCAATGCAAATAATTAATAATAAACCTAACATTATTAATAAAATATAAGAAATAAACAAAAACTAACTTAAAAAACATAACCTTATTTTAATCATGAGTGAATGACGCAAAATGAAAATCGAACTCAATTTGGCTTAAAAAAACGGAAAATCACACTTTCACGCTAAACTAGGCTCTGTAGAGAAAAATTCTCTAAATTAAAGTTGTAGATCTCTTAATTTTCTATAAATTTTATTATATACACTTTTCTCGTAAAGTGCATACTAAAGCCAAAATCTTTAAAAAATCGATTTTTCACACGTTTTCGTGAGAAAAAACAGAAAATCGCTATTTACCGCTAAACTAAGCGTTATAGAAAAAAATGTTTGAAATAAAAGTTGTAGGTTTTCAAATTCTCTACAACTTTTATTATATACATTTTTGCTCTAAAATTAATATTAAAGCCGTAATCTTAAAAAAACACTTTTTTTACGTAAAAACACCCTCACCAAGAATTTCAGCAAACATGGCGCCTACCTTATATTTTAGAGAATAAAAAATTGAGTAAACGAGGCGATTTTAAAAAAAATCGTAGGACCAATTTTTGAGAAAATCGCAAAAAAGTGAAAAATTATACGAATAAACTACTACTTCCGTTTGACCGATTTTGATGAAAATGTTCGTGTCGGGTCCGGTAGTGGTATGTAACTTAAGTTTCAAGTTTCAAGTTCGTACGTTGTTCCGTTCTTGAGATATTCTGTTCACACACACACACACACACACACACACACACACACACACACACACACACACACGCACACACAGACCAATCGCTGAAAACATGTTTTTTGGGTTCAGGGGGTCTGAAAACGTATAGATCCGGTGAAAACTCGATTTCTTAAAATCGACATGAAAACAATACTTTCCTTCCTATATATTCATATAGGCAAGAGAAAGTAAGAAGAGGTTATTGTATATTAGATTTTAAAAAATAAATTATATTTACTTACATCTGGAGTAACGGAGACAGGCATTTGATCTTTATCAGTGTTAGCACTTGTAATAATAACAGGGGTACTTGTCGGTGAAGTAGTAGCAGAACTATTATTATTATTATTATTATTATTACTTTTTTGAGGAGATAACCTGGAAGGAAAACTTAATGTTTTTGTCCACTGAGCAAAACTACGCACCATTATAACGATAAAATAATAACAAAATTATTTTAATTAAATTTACAAATGAAAACAAAAAGTAAACCACTAGAAATAGTTTAACAGGTCAAAAAATATTACACAGTAAGAGATTAACTTTACATCCGAACTGGTTAAACGTTAGTATAAAACTGATGTATCGAAGTAAACAGCTGTCTTGATTCAACGAACTTGCTTTGGTTTACCCTCCCTAGATTTCCCCTCTCTTCTTTCTATAAACTCCCCCCACCATTTGAATCTATCATTTAACATCTGCTACGGCCTTTGTCCGGCCTTGCATTAAACATTTTATAAACCCCCTCTTTAGGAATATCATAGGATTTTCTTCTATCATTTTATTATGATTATAAACTAAGAACAGATGCATTTCACTTTGTGTATTTGTTTGTATGTGTGTGAATGTATACAAAATACAAACAAGCACGATCATGTCTCTCACGTGAACCCTTCACGATTTTATTAAAACTCTTCTTGTTTTATTTTTTACTGTTTTTATTTTTAAATACCAACGATGAAATATTTATTTACTTGTTGCTTTTTATACAGGTTAACATCTGTAAAAAAAATATCAAGAGTCATGTCAAAACATGTTCATCAATAATTTTTTTTTTGAGTTCTATCAATCTTAAAATAATTATCCGTGATTGCAATGATTTTTTTTTGGAAGTATGTGAAAGGTTGTTTTTAAATTTCCCAGAGAACTTAATAAAAAATCTGATGTGAAACACTCGCACGACGTTTTCTTGCCAATGTAGATAATGAACAATATAACCCATGATACTAACCGAATTTAACCAAATCATGATTGAACGATGCAAAATGAAAATCAACCTCTCTGTACGTAGAAATTAACAATACAGAAAATCAATAATTCCCGCTAAACTGGGCTCTTTAGAAAAAATATCAATAAGTCATGTCAAAACATGTTCAACAATCTTTTTTTTAGTTCTATCAATTTTTAAAATAATTATCCATGATTGCAATGATTTTTTTTGAAGGATCGATGTGAAAGGTTTTTTTTAAATTTCCCAGAGAACTTAATAAAAAATCTGATTTGAAACACTCGTACGACGTTTTCTTGCCAATGCAGATAATGAACAATATAACCTATGGTACTAACCGAATTTTAATTACTATTGAATGACGCAAAATGAAAATCAGCCTCTGTACGTAAAACTAAAAAAATACAGAAAATCAATAATTCCCGCTAAACTAGGCTCTTTAGAGAAAATATCAAGAAAGTCATATCAAAAAATGTCATCAATCATTTTTTTTTAGTTCTATCAATCTTTAAAATAATTTATCCGTGATTGCAATGGATTTTTTTTTAAATGTGAGAAAATGTTTTTAAATTTCCCAGACAGCTTAATAAAACTTTTGCTGTGAAATACTCACACGACTTTATCTTACCAATGTAAATACTGAACAATATAACCTATGTTTAATCATGAGTAGCCTACGCTTAACTATGTAAAATGAAAAATTTAACCTAATTTTAATCATGAGTGAATGATGCAAAATCAACCTCTGTAGAACTTAAAAATACAAAAAATCATTAATTGCCGCTAAACTAAGCTCCGTAGACAAAAATGCTGGAAATAAAAGTTTAGGTTTTTTACTTTTCTATAACTTTCATTATATGTATTAGGCCTATATACTTTTGTCGTTAGGTATACATACTATATAAGTCCGTAATCTTAAAAAAATCTCATTTTTTGCTGATTCTGATGAAAAAACAAACAGAAAATCACTAATTACCGACAGCTAAACTAAGCGTTGTACAGAAAAAAATGTTTGAGATAAAAGTTGCAGGTTTTTAAATGTTCTACAACTTATTCTACAGGATGTATTTAAAAGACAAACTCTAGGAAGTGATTATATACGAGGTCGCTTTTTTAACCCCGATTGGCCATAAATAAAAGTCAAATGAATTAGAAAAAAATGTATTACTAAAGTTACTTATGGCCGCTTCCGTACAGCAGTTGTTAGCGCATTGGCCTCCCACACGGAGGTCCCGAATTCGATTCCCGACCAGGGTCTGAAAATTTTCACAAGTCAAACCCAACCGTTAATATTACTGTCTGTTTATAACTTGATGGCCTCCGGCAAAGGAAAGCAATATGGGAATTGTAAAACCATTTCAAAAAACATTTCTAATTTTTTAAGTAACTAAAACTTGTCGGATATGACGTATTTTTATAACACAAGAAAGTATTTCGCATGTTTTTTGTTCTATAAAATTATTTCGTAAAACAAACGCTTAATGAGAAAATTAAAAATTTAGTAAAAGTTTTGTATTTAAAGAAAAACCGTATTTTTCAAATACATCATCATTGTTCAACAACTTTTTACGGATTAACGTAATATTTGGCAGGTTTTTTCTCTAATAATTATGGAAAACGATAATGAAATAAAATTGAACAGAAAATAATAATAATAATAATTGAACAGAAAATAATATAACTACAAAGACCAAATTTCGGTTTTTTGGGGTTTGCCGTTTTCAGGTATTCCTATCTTTACACCTTCAAAACGGTTTTTAGGGAAATTTTTATTAATAAAACACACAGGTTACAGGTACGTAACGTTCATTCATTCATTCACCTTGTAGCAAATGGTTCTGATCCACATATGAATTCTGATCCACCTACCCCTCTGAGGCCGAGACACGGAAACAGCGCGAAGCGCTACGGGAGTGGCGAGTAATTTTATAAAATCGCGAAACACGACATAATTTGAATATTTTTTTTACTGAAAATATATTTAAGCGCTGTTAATAATAATTTCATTCGCTTTATGTGTGTACTTTTTCAAATTACCGAAAAGTTTTTCCGATGTTAACTTTCAGGCCGCGCCCTTTCTTTCAGACCTTTCTTTAAGGCCGCGCTCGAAAATGTTACAGTTTTCTTTTTATAATTTACGTCAGTACAATCAAAGTGCAGAGGTTTTTTTTAAATCCTTGTAACTCCTATACGGTTCGTCCAATTGAAATAATTCTTTCACTAAAAATTAATTGAAATTTGTTTCTTTATTTCGTTTCCTACATGTGTACAGTTACCTTTAAAGATCAAATAAGGTTCTCGCAAGCTGACTTTTATCGTTTTTCGCGATTTTACAAAATTTATTTATGAAAATACCTCGTAACTTAAACAATAATAATTTCCTGTTAAATTTTATCAATTTCATCATTGTTTGCCATAATTATTACAGAACAAACGTGCCAAACATTATGTTAATCCGTGAAATAGTTGTTGAACAATGACCATGTATTTGAAATAATACGGATTTTTCTTCAAAAACAAAACTTTTACTAAATTATACATTATCTCATTAAGCGTGTGTTTTTCGAAATATTTTTATAGAACAAAAAACATGCGAAATACTTTGATGTTTTATAAATACGTCATTTCCGAAACGTTTCTGTTACTTAAAAAAAATAAGACGTACTGCTTGAGTCCCAGCTCCGTGTAGTTGCGGGGTGAAGGGGGTACGGGTGAGGTATAATGAATGAGTGACGCATGCTGGGAGAACAATTGTTGTATTACTCTGATACAAAACATTCGTTTTCAAACTTTCCGTATTTAACATATTTGTTTGTATTTATTACAATTATTTATTTACATGATTTGATATAAAATGGTAAGTTAAATATCATGAATCCGACCAAGTTAATAATCCGGTAGGTATTTGTTAAATTAATGCGCCGGATGATAAGAATATGATTTTTAATACTTTTGTTCCTTTTTCTCAAAAACTGTTTACACAGTTTACAAGTTCAATGTGTACAGATTGCTGTGTTAATTTTTATTCTAGTTAACTTAAGAAAACTATATGAATGAAATCTGAAAGAACAATACGATTAATAATAAAAAAATATAAATATAAATGACCACACAAGCCGTTTATTTTGTAGTAAACATTGTAACATTATTGTTATTAATAAAGCGGGCAGGAACATTTAAAAAATTCCTGGCATTCCAGCTAAGAGAATACAGGTACATAATACAACAATGGATGAACTATCATAAACCACGCTTTGTAGAGAAACTATTAAAATAAAAACAAACTAATAATAAAAAGAAACGGAAATAGTTGTTCTAATAGCGTTCCTTCGTATATTACTCCTTATGAGCATATCAGAGTGCGTAATCGGAGTAAGTTTCTCGCGAATCTTCATGAAGTAAACCCGTAGTTATTATTTCTCTATTATAATTAATTAAAAATCTGGTGTTAAAGAAATCACATGACTTTCCCTTACCAATGCAAATGATGTAATATATAAACCTGTCTCTGATTATTCCATGTAAACAACGTATAATGAAAAATTTGGTGTGAAACACTCACACAGCTTTCTCTTGTCAATGTAAAAAATAAAACATATAGGTAACCTGTATGTCAATGTAAATAATATAAACATATTATTGGTAACCTGTGTGTCAGTGTAAATAATAAACATATACAGTTCAGCCGTTCTTAGTCTGCTCCTACTTTCAACAAACAAAAGCCACCTACTACAGGATGCACGATAGAGTCTGCGACTTTACGGATGTCGTATTCCTATTAAGTTAACTATTTTTTAAATTATAAGTTCTTAAAGTACTAAATACATCAGTCATGATATGATGTAGGCTTAACAATTTCATTTATAAAAATACTTTTAAAAGTATTTATTTAAATACTTTTGAAAGTATTTTGTTATTACTTTTTAATCAGCGTGTACACATTTTGATATAATGCGCATGCTCAGTGACGTCATTGTTTGTTTACATTAGAAGCAAACTAAGAGAGGCTGGACTGTAGGTAACCTGTGTGTCAATGTAAATAATAAAACATATAAGTAACCTGTATGTCAATGTAAATAATAAAACATATTATAGGTAACCTGTGCGTCAATGTAAATAATAAAACATATAGGTAACCTGTGTGCCAATGTAAATAATAAAACATATTATAGGTAACCTGTGTGTCAATGTAAATAATAAAACTTCTTGAATTTCAGCAAACATGGCGCCTACTCTATCTCTTAGAGCATAAAAAATGTAGTAAGTAAATGAGGCGATTTTTAAAAAATCGTAGGAGCCGTTTTTGAGAAACTCGCAAAAAAGTGAAAAATTACACGAATAAACTACTACTTCCAGTTGACCGATTTTGATGTAAATGTTCGTGTTGGGTCCTCTAGTGGTCTCTAACTTAAGTTTCAAGTTCGTACAATGTTCCGTTCTTGAGATATTCTGTTCGCACACACACACACACACACATACACACACACACGCGCGCGCACACACACACACATATACACGCACGCACGCGCGCGCGCGCACACACACACACACACACACACAGACCAATCGCTAAAAACATGTTTTTTTGGGTTCAGGGGGTCTGAAAACGTGTAGACTAGATCCGGTGAAAACTCGATTTCTTAAAATTGACTTGAAAACAATACTTTTCTTCCTATATGTTCATATAGGCAAGAGAGAGTAAAAATTGAACTTACGGGAATCGAGCTTAGAAGTTTAGGTTGACTGCTAAAAACAATGTCACCAGCATTCAACCAAACAATACGCACTACATCAGTTCTGTTGTAAACACTAAACAATTGATGAGAATACTAATATATAAATGATACCAAAGAAAGAAATTAAAATATAAAACCATAAAAAGTGTTACAAGTATAAAACAAAATCAGACAGAAAATAAAAATCCGCTTATCAGCCCAGCACATGATTAATTTAAAAATATTTCGCGCTAAGTTTCCCCTTCAAAATTACCTCTAAGTTCGTAATAAGCCCAACGATAGGGGTTGAGGTAAAAAAAGGGGTTTTGTAGGAAAATCATACCTCTATAATCTTTACACTTACTTAAATTTGTCAAATCAATGATAAAATTAACTTGTATTATTGTCAGAACCAAATATTTCTAAATATTCTCTTAAAAAGTATTTTTTAAACTTTTTTTAATATGTTTCATTAAAAACATATTAAAATATGTTTTAATGCATTTTATTTTAATGCATAATACGTACATAAACGGAATGTTAAATTATTTCCACTCGATCTGCTAGATCCAGGGCTACAAAAAATGGTTCTGTTTTGCTTATCACATGGCCAGCCAATTAAATGACTGAAACGTGAAAAAACAAAAGAGGTAAATGTGTAAAAGATACTAGTCACAATTATCTCTTCTGAGAGTAATGAATTTCATTATACAGCCAGACTCTGTGGTGAATGAAGTGAAAGTGCCATTTGGAGGGTGAAAAGTAGAGGCTTTTCAGACGGCCTGGCATGCTGATAATCATACTTTTCCATTCGGTGAGAAAGACAATGGTAAACCACATCACTCCACGTTTTACTTAGTAAAGCCTCTAGAGGTTCAAACCAGCCTTCGGCTGATTACCTAAACAACAACAATCAAGAATGTAATCTTTTGTTTTAATATAAATATATATATATATATATATATATATATATATATATATATATATATATATATAATATAAATGTATGTCATACTAAGAAACTAATAAAAGCATTATCTAAGTAGGTTTTAAAAACTGTAATAAAGTACAGTAAGCCTATATGCATTTTATTCTTTTGGAGTTACCTGTTAAAAGATTTACACCTGAATAAGTTAACAAAAGAATTTAAAAGTCCCATTGTCTTTTTATGTTCATATTTTATAAGATATATGTAAGCCTATACAATGTAAATGGTCATAAACTTCTGATAATACGGACTCACTTGAAAACGCTAAAATAACGAAGGTCCTTTCTTAAAATATACCATTTAACAGGGTATTCTAAAAGTTTTGCTTGCAACAATAAGAGAGACCTATAGAATCAAAACGACCAATCTCCACTTTTGGGCGAAATTGAGGTAGCAGTGCCATATGGAAGAAAATTTAGTGTTCTTTTTGGTGGTAAAATCAAATGAGATCAAAATAGCCTTTAAAACTGTGATTTTACATATGTAAAAGTACAGTTTGAATCAAAACAACCAATCTCCATCATAAAGTTGGAATCATAATTGCCAATCTCCAAAGTGACCAATCAGAGAGCAGCAGTCATGTCTACTAGTTTCTTAGTTTTTGAGGTTAAACATGTGTCGAACGACATATGTCCAGTCGTGAGTATGAGAACAACCAATCTCCAAAATTATTTGTTAATTTTTTATGTAACTAGAAAAGTAAACAAGCTTAAACTTTGTAATTACATTTCTAATTGGTACAACAAAAATATAATACATTGTTGAAACAAAACAAATCAGTTTTCTTATAGGTACAGTTTTTTGCAGTTTGCCAAAAATTACCCTGAATGGAGATTGGTCGTTTTGATCCTATAGGCCTCTGAGGAGGAGCTGGAAAAGGAAGAGAAGGGAAGGAAGGAGAAGGGTATGAATGGATGAGAAGGGAGGAAATGAAGAAGAAAGAGAAAAAGCAAACAAGAGGAAGAGAAGGAAGAGGTGGAGAGAGAGAAGGGGGATGGAGGAGAAGGAGAAAAATCAAACAAGATGAAAAGAAGGAAAGTAATGTGGAGGGGAAGGTGGAAAAGCAAACTAGAGGAAGAGAAGAAAAATGATGGGGGAGGAGGGAAGGAGACGGAAAAATATTGCAGAGCCAACACTATTCAATGTGTTGGTTCTGCAATATTATTGAAATAGACTGGGTAAAAGTGTGGATATAATGTGCTTCTTTCCAACAACACTGTATTTTTCGTCGGTTACTAGTCGATCGACACAAGTTCTGTTACTATGCAGATTACATTCTCCTCCACCTCTTTCTCGTCGTCTTCCTTTTCCTCCTCTTCCTCCGTCATCTCCTGCTCCTCCCCTTCTGCCCTTCCTTATCGTCCTCTTCTTCTCCTCAATCCTTACATTTTCTTCATCCTGTTGGCTTTTTCTCCTCCTTCTCCGTTACCGTCCCTCTTCCACTCCTCCATTTCTCTTTTCTTTTCCGGTCCTCCTCACCATAACCTCCTCCTTCCTTTCCTTCTCTTCATCCTGTTTGTTTTTCTCGTCCTTCTCTTTATTGTTCTCCGTCTCCTTCCCTCCTCGCCATCATTTTTTCTTCTCTTTCTCTAAAATTGCTTTTCCACCTTCCCCTCCTCATTACTTTCCTTCTTTTCATCTTGTTTGATTTTTCTCCCTCTATTTTCTCCTTCTCCTCCATCCCCTTCTCCTCCATCCCCTTCTCTCCTCTCTCTCCACCTCTTCCTTCTCTTCCTCTTGTTTGCTTTTTCTCTTTCTTCTCCATTTATACCCTCCTCCTTCCTTTTCCAGCTCCTCCTCATCTTATTGTCTTCGTTTTACTGGTTCTCCTCCTCCTTCTTCAAGAAAAATAAGAGAATGGACCGGCACAGATTTTGAAACACCTTGTAATAATCAGATCCACAATAAAGTGGTAAGTTTCATATAATATTCACAACTTTAACTGGCACAATAGAAGTTAACGGGGAGGAAATGACTGGATTTTCTTTAACTCCTCGTTGGAGTTAAGAAAATATTGCTGTAATAAATATTTAATGTTGCTGTATATTGCTATAATAAATAATGTGGAAGCTATATTTACAAAAGAATCTAAGGAATTATATTAAATTCTTTGTCAAGTATTCCTTTACATTTTTTAACACCCTGTTATAGGTAGTACATACAGTACACAACAATCAATGTAAAGACAATTCCTTTGTATTTTAACGGTTTTTCACATTCTTGTTAACTTGAAGATAAAATGTACTTATGTGTGTGTGTGTGTGTGTGTGTGTGTGTGTGTGTGTGTGTGTGTGTGTGTGTGTGTGTGTGTGTTGTGTGTGTGTGTGTGTGTGTGTGTGTGTGTGCGCGCGCGCGCGTGCGTGTGTGTGTGTGTGTGCGTGTGTGTGTGTGTGTGTGTGTGTGTGTGTATGGGTGTGTGTGTGTGTGTATGTGTGGTGTGTGCGTTGTGGGGTGAAGATTTTATTAGTACCTTACGCGTATGTATTGTATTCGACTAAGGATCTTTACTTATGTCTTCATGATATTCGTTATTTAACACTGTACACAAAACAGGATAAGACATGTGCTTATTTACTGACAGAGAGATTACTGCGCTAAGTAGCAGGTTTTTAGCAGGTTGTACATTTATGTACTTTTGTATTATTTGCTCCTGAGCAAAAACTGGTGTTGTTGTTTAGGGTCATCAGTCAAAAGGCTGGTTTAAACCTGTAGAGGTTTTACTAAGTAAAACGAGGAGTAAGGTGGTTTACAATTGCCTTCCTCACTGAGTGGAAAAGCACGCTTATCAGCATGCCGGGCCCTCTGAAAAGCACATATTTTTCACTCTGCAAATGACGTCTTCACTTTATTCACCAAAGGGTCTGGCTGTATATTAAAATTCATTACTTTCAGAGGAGATAACTCTGATTAGTGTCTTTCACACCTCTCCCTCTTCTGTTCTTTAATGATTTAGTCATATAATTGGTGACCATGTGATAAGAAACAGAACAATTTTTTGTAGCCCTAAAACAAATCGAGTGCAAATAAATTCAACGGTCTGTTAGCCTGTTACGAACAATTAAACTGAAAAAAAATATATGCAGCGTGATTCATACCATATGGCAATGTCTCGGTAGCTACTTCTATAGCTAAAAATAACAAAAAAGTTCATATAAACATAGGCTCGAAAACGCTTCGTTAGCGAGTAACACAGGGTCAAAGATTTTGCCGAGAACTCAGTACCATCGGTGAAATGAGGACCATATAGACATTTTCAAGGCTGTAATAAAGAGACAAATCTGATGGTCGCTTATGTATTTTTACCTGATAAATTGAATAAAATTGGTTCCAGTAATGTAGCCTACCTTCATCATTTTTTATAGATATCTTACTTAAAACACTAGATTTGGAGCTACAAAAATAACATATTTTTGTCTTTAACATGAAGTTACTTTGGTAAATGTTAAATAATTAACGTAAAATTTTTATTAATTGCATTTGTAGAAAATTTAATTCCGAAAAGATTCATGTCAATTAAGTTACTTAAGAAAAAATTGAATACTGGATATTGAAATTTAACCCTTTCAGTACCAACGTCCCGGAAAACAGAACGTCAATATATTTTACGTAGTTATAACATTCGGTTTACCGGACATCCGTAAAAAAATAACATTATGCATAAAGTGCCAACATCCGGATAACTGTACATTTTCAAAAAATATTTTTTAACATAAATTAATAAAATAATGTATTTTGAAACCGCCTCCGTGGGCGTAGTGACTAAAACGCTAGCGTACAAAGCGAAAGGTCCCGAGTTCGATTCCCGGCTAGGGTTCTGAACATTTTAACACTTTAAAAACCACCGTTTAATGTACCAAAACCCACAGAAGTTGCTAATGACCAATCGGTCGATGCGACTTTAAATAAACTGAAATAAACTATTTTGAATATTTTTAGTGTTAGAACGATTTTTTTTTTATGAACACAACATAAATTGATTTTTCACAGGACATTTTACTTTTCTGTAACGTTGAAATTTTTATCGGCAATGGCAGTTTTCGGAATAAGGGCTGGCATTTTTTTGTAGACCCCTTATTCAAATTAAATGGAAGTTTAGATCAAACTTTTAAATATTGTTTCGGCACTGAAACTGTTAACTTTATTTAAAAACAAAACAAACGTAAGTGTGAAAAAAGATTTATTTTGTAGCTATAAATATATTTTAATTCTGTAGAAAGTTCTCATTAAGAAAACGTAATCTTACCACGTCTCATCTTGTACCTTGTACAATTTAACACTTACAAGTGTTAATAACACTTAACCTAATTCTCATATACATATTTCACGTACATTCTCTAATAAATACATACAAGTACCAAAATACCATAAGTTTTAATGACAGTGTTCACAACATTAACTGGTTAAATCTTAACTGAACTAAATCATAACCTTAAGTACTGTAAACCTTTATCATTAAAAATTTAAAATGATACGAAATAAAACACCATTGTCTTTACAACTTTTATTTCAGACTAGATTCATTTACGTTTTAAAACGTATTATTCAGTTGCTTATTACAATGAACTATGACCTTTATCTTCATTGTTCTTGACAAATATCATCAAAAAAGTCATTAAAAAACCTTTTCCTAAGTATTTTTTATTACTTAACATAAACTCTCTTACGGTCTTTAACATAATGTCTTAATCGTATAGGAATTATATTATAACCAACAAAATTATATTGATAATTTGCTTTTGAATTACCCTAATTTGAATTTTTTAAATATATAAATGCTTAACCAATTTTTTAAATACAATTATAACTTATACAATTTTATGATAATAGTTTTAGAGAAAAAACTATAAGCCCCCCACACTAAGAATTGAATAGTCAAAATTTGATGCAGTGCATAATAATTTGAAAGTTCGTTTCTCTCTTAAATATAATAGGCTTAATCGAACATGAAGCATCTAGGAGAAATCTCCGAAGATTTTGAACTTAAAACAGGCGGTAGGCAGGGAGATGTACGGTCACCGGTTCTTTTTACTTTCTCTTGCCTATATGTATATATAGGAAGGAAAGTATTGTTTTTCATATCGATTTTTTAAAATCGAGTTTTCACCGGATCTACACGTTTTCAGACCCCCTTAACCCACAAAACATGTTTTTTAGCGGTTGGTCTGTGTGTGTGTGTGTGTGTGTGTGGTGTGTGTGTGTGTGTGTGAACTATATATCTCAAGAACAGAACATCGTACGAACTTGAAACTTGAAACTTAAGTTAGATACCACTAGAGGACCCGAAAAGAAACATTTTCATCAAAATCGGTCAACCGGAAGTAGTAGTTTATTCGTGTCATTTTTTCACTTTTTTGCGATTTTCTTTTAAAACGGGTCCTACGATTTCTTTTAAAAAATCGCCTTAATTACTACAATTTTTTATGCTCTACAAGATAGAGTAGGCGCCATGTCTGCTGAAATTCTTGGGGGAGGCTGTTCTCTCGTAGAAAAAAAAAATCTTTTTTTTTAAAGATTGCGGCCGTAATATGCATTTTAGCGCAAACAAGCATATAATCAAAAGTTTGATTATACAACTTTTAATTCAAACATATTTTCTATAACGCTTAGTTTAGCGGTAATTAGTAATTTTGTTTTTTTTTTTTAATGAAAATCTGTAAAAAATGTTTTTTTTTAAAGATTTCAGCTTTAGTATGCATTTTACGACAAAAGTGTTATATAATAAAATTTATAGGAAATTAAAAGATCCACAACTTTTGTTTAAAACATGTTTCTCTATAGAGTCTAGTAACTAGACGCAAAATGAAAATCAACCTCAGTTTGGCTTAAAAATATCTTTCACTCATGATTAAAATTAGCTTATGTTTATTGAGGTTAGTTTTTTGTTTATTTCTAACGTTTTATTACTAACGTAACGTTATATTGTTCAATATTTGTATTGGCTAGAGAAAGTCGTGTGAGTGTTTCACACCTGATTTTTTAAAAATATTTTTTCCCGTTTTTATCGTTAAAAATTCTTTAAGATTACTTACATACGAAATATTTACAAAATGACAAATTTACATGCGAGGGGATAACAGAAAACACCCGGGACTCTCGCGGATACTTATTGATATAGAAACTTTTTTCAGTAGCGTAACTAGGTCTGACGCGCCCCAATGCAAGTATTCCCCGTGCGCCCCCTATTCCTAGACTCACTCTCCCCCCCCCCCCGTAACTTCCAACGAAACTAACGACATTTCTCCGTACTTCCACACTTCCTGGATACTACTTCACTACACACGACATTGTACAAGCTCTATCCAATTAGAGAAAGATTATTCAAAGAAATATAATTTATTATGTACAGTAATTTAAAAGTTAATTATTTAAAAAAATTATTATTCAAAAATTTAATTGAAAGTAAAATTAAGTTACTAAACATTTCCAAACACCATTAACATAACTGAAGTACAGGGAGTTTTGCTTCAACATATTTTTTTTGCTAAAAATTTTCCAGAATATCAGTTTTTTGCGCCCCCCCTAAGGCCTGCGCCCCAATGCACCGCATTAGTTGCATTGGCGTTAGTTACGCCACTGACTTTTTTAAATATTTTGCAATATTCACCTATTTTTGAAACAATAGCCGCCAATGGTGGTATGGTTTATGTATCAGAGACGGAGAAATCAATATTTCAACAACAATGTTGACAACTGAAACTGGTTTTACATAAAATATTCTTCTCTAAAGAAACTGGTGGTGGTATATTAATTAATGAACACGAATTTAAATATTTCCGTATTACTTAAATTGAACAATTCCATTAGGATGAGACATAAGAAAAATAACGGTAATATTACTAAATATTAAGTCAATTTTAGTAATAGTATTTATTAAATTAACCGAAACGATTTACGGTACCGATTAATCGATTGACACATATCAGAGTGCGTCGCATAATGTCATCATCCTTCAATCACCATGACCTAAATTGTTCTACATAAATGTTCCATGTTGTATTCATTAGTCTAGAGGCGTATATTATCACGTATAATTATTATGCAATTTACTGCTAATGCAGGTACAGAGATAGCCTATATTATATGTTATTGAAAATTGTTATCGAGATATTTTGTACACACCCACACACACACACGCGCGCGCACACACACACACACACACACGCACACAGACCAATCGCTAAAAACATGTTTTTTGGGTTCAGGGGGTCTGAAAACGTATAGATCCGGTGAAAACTCGATTTCGAAAAATCGACATGAAAACAATACTTTCCTTCCTATATATTCACATAGGCAAGAGAAAGTAAAAATGTAACTTACACTTTTGTTACACCTTATACTTAGTAAAAACGAACATAAATTACAATCGTGGAAAATTCTGCAAGTTAAACTAAATTTTCAACGGTTTTTTATTATTTTTACTTTCTCTTGCCTATATGAATAATATATAGGAAGGAAAGTATTGTTTTCATGTCGATTTTAAGAAATCGAAATTTCACCGGATCTACACGTTTTCAGACCCCCTGAACCCAAAAAAACATGTTTTTAGCGATTGGTCTGTGTGTGCGCGCGCGCGCGCGCGCGCGTGTGTGTGTGTGTGTGTCTGTGTGTCTGTGTGTGTGAATAGAATATCTCAATAACGGAACAAAGTAAGAACTTGAAACTTAAGTTACATACTACTACCGGACCCGACACGAACATTTTCAAGAAAAACCGGTCAACCGGAAGTAGTAGTTTATTCGTATAATTTTTCACTGGTCCTACGATTTTTTTAAAAATCGCCTGGTTTACCTTATTTTTTATTCTCTACAAGATAGGGTAGGCGCCATGTTCGCTGAAATTCTCGGTAAGGCTGTTTTCACGTAAAGAAATTGATTTTTTAAGATTACGGTTTTAATATGCATTTTAGCGCAAAACTTTATATAATAAAAGTTGTAGAGAATGTAAAATCCTACAACTTTTACTTCAAACATTTTTTTGTATAACGCTTAGTTTAGCGGTAATTAGCGATTTTATACTTTTTTTCTCACGAAAACGTGTGAAAAATCAATTTTTTAAAGATTTTGGGCTTAGTATGCATTTTACGACAAATGTATATACGTATAATTAATGTTATAGGAAATAAAAAGATCTACAACTTTTATTTAGATCATTTTCTCTACAGAGTCTAGTTTACCGTGAAAGAGTGATTTTCCGTATTTTTAAGCCAAACTAAGTTCGACTTTCATTTTGCGTCTTTCGCTCATGATTAAAATAAGTTTATGTTTATTGGGGTTAGTTTTTTGTTTACTTCTAATGTTTTATTACTAATGTTAGGTTTATTGTTAATTATTTGCACTGGCCAGAGAAAGTCGTGTGAGTGTTTCACACCAGATTTTAAATTCTCTACAACTTTTATTATATATAAACTTTTGCGCTGAAATGCATATTAAAGCCGAAATCTTAAAAAAATAAATTTTTTTAATGTGAGAACAGCCTTACCAAGAATTTCAGCAAACATGGCTGAATTATTATTTTTTATTATTTATTTTTTAATTATTTTTTCCCCTTGAATAGGACCAATTTTAGACCATGTGAGGTGATTTTAGACGTTTCTGGAAGCTCTTTTTGCAGCCTAAATTCTCAGCATTCGCTTACTGTAGGCTTTTCTCCTTTCGTCTTCGGTTTTCGCTCTACTTGGCAGCCCTTAAAGTCCATATACAGTTGTCTGAATTTGATTCGATTAAGTCTATTGTTTAGTGTCTTAAACATTTGTTTAGTCAACCTGTTGTCATCCATTCTATCTATACAGGTGTTCGTAAAATTTTACCCTTCTTTTTTTCAAATCGTTTCCATAAATCGTTCATTTGCCTTGTACAGTTCTTCTCGACCTCGTAACCTGTATTTTATTATTATTATAATATTTTACTTCTACTATTAATTAAATTCATTACTTTCAGAGGAGATAACTCTGACTAGAATCTTTTACATCTTTACCACTTCTGTTCTTAAATGCTTCAGTCGCATAACTGTGTGACCGTGTGATAAGAAATAGAACTATTTTTTTGTAGCCCTTGAACTAATAGAATCAGTGCAAATAATTTAACATTCCACTTGCCTGTCCCGGCAAAATTTGTTAGAAACAAAAGTTTTACAAATAATGGTGTCAATATTAAATATTGTTATAATTTTAAGGAAGTCATCATCATCATCATCTGTCAAGGATTAGGCTCAATGGCCTGTTCCGGTATCATCTCTTTTTAGGTCTTCCCAAGTCTCGCTTCCCTCTAGTTTTATATTTCAATGCTCGTAGAGGAAGTCTGTGTGCTGGCATGCGAAGTAAATGGACGAACCTAAGCTAAGGTGTTACAGTTAATGCAAAACATTCGTTCGAAATAACAAAAAATATAAAGAAGACATTGTATAACCGTTTTGACTTGACCATATGGTTTTTTGCACGATATTATGATAAGATTTATGTAAGTAAGGTACACTTGTGGTACTTTAAAATTGAAGAATGCAGATTTCAATGAAAGTTACGCAAACTAATAGTATAGTCAGTTTTTATGCACAGTTGTTACTGAATATTTGTTTATAAATACATATATAGAGTGACCCAAAAACTTGTTGACACATTATTGAATAACAACGTTTTAGCTTTTTACTTTCTTGTAATCTTTTTTTGCATCCAGGAGACTCCAAACGGAGCATAGGAGATGTCTAGATAAAACTGATAAACAAAAAGTTTATCACAATGATAAATTCGTCACTTACCACCAAAAATTTGTTTCTGCTACTACTTACTTCAGTAGGCTTGTCATGAACCCCACTGTATCAAATATCACACAAAAATTAAAATTAAAAAAAGTTAAACACAAAGAT
Source organism: Catonia carolina (assembly GCA_035578175.1). Classification (NCBI taxonomy): domain Eukaryota; kingdom Metazoa; phylum Arthropoda; class Insecta; order Hemiptera; family Achilidae; genus Catonia; species Catonia carolina. The sequence goes on from JAQMRL010000004.1 coordinate 12,938,180, forward strand.
AAATTCATCACTTACCAATAATTTTTTCCCGCAACTGCTTAACTCAGTAGGCTTGTCATGAACCCCTTTGTATTAAATAGTACACAATATTTGTTTAATTAGAATTTAAATATATTTCAACCAAAAACTAATTAGAAAGGAATTCGTGCACCCTGTAAAATGTTTCACATTCATCTAATTTATAACGCAAACTTGAAAACTAAATTTTGCTCAATATACCATCAAATGGGTTTTTAATTTAGCCCCCAAAATTACCCCCCAAAATTGTCCCCAATTTTCCCCATTTGTCCCCACTCCCCCAAAATTACAACCAATTGTCCCCAAAATTACTTTAATTGGATCCGTTTCAAGTTTTTTTAGCGCCTAAGCCTAATCCGTTCGGAATCTGGGTTGTTGTTTACGTCATCGGTCGAAAGGGTGGTTTGAACTTCTAGAAAGTAAAAGATATTGGTCACAGTTACCTTCTCTGAAAGTAATAAATTTCATTATACAGCAAAACCTTGTGATGAATGAAGTGAAGGTGTCATTTGCAGAATGGAAAGTGGATGCTTTTCAGAGAGCCTGGCAAGCTGATAAAATCATGCTTTTACTATTTAATAAGGGAGGCAACGGTAAACCACCACACTCCTCGTTTTACATAGTAAAGCCTCTAGAGGTCCAAGTTACCTAAATGACAAGTTTATTTAAAGTCGCGTCAACTGCTTCATTATTACCGACTACGGTGGGTTATGTGTTTAGAACAGTGGGTTTTAATTTTTGAAAATTTTCAGACAATAGCCGGGAGTTGAACCGGGACCTCCGCCTCGTAGGCTAGCGCGCTAACTACCACGCTAAGGAAGCAGCCAACTAAAATATTGTTTCCTCATTCTTCCTGATTTTAAACACATTTCTGCCACATTAATTCACATGCCACTCACATTTCGCACGTTTACTGTCAAAATTCGTTCTTAGTCGTTATCATTAAACACAATTTAAGCTAGAATTCCTCAAGGCAGCGTGTTAGCACACATACGAGGGTGTCCGAAAAGTAAGTACTGTTTAATAAAAAAAACCAAACACTAAAATATTTTTCCCAGACAATTTTATTTTTACATTAGAGATCATACTTCATACTATTTTTCTACGTAGTTTCCACCATTTTCAGGATGGAAAGTAGAAGCTTTTCAGAGGACCTGGCATGCTGATAAGCATACTTATCCATTCAGCGAAGAAGGCAATAAATCGATATTATAAACTTAAAACGAAGTTGATCTATAATTGATTATAACCAAATTCCGAAAAAAACTTAGAATAATTGTTACAATATGATAAAAAGGATGGTTGATTATACTAGAACAAACAGAACTATTGCTAAAAAATTTAAAAAGCCAGTGAAAAAATTTATTTAATACTTTCAGACTTCGTAATCAACTTATACTATAGACTACACACATACAAATACACACAAATAAATTTTACGTACGTATGTTAATGTTACTTAGTAAAAAAGTTGCGAAATAATTTTTATAACAACTTGAATTTCACTTGGAAACAACAACTTTGAAACACATAGCATCGATGGAACATTTACATCTTCTTGTGTTTCTATCTCATTCGATATTCTTTTCTTATTTAAAAATGTTGTTTGAGAACATCTCTTTAAAATAATATAATGGTAGAGTCGTGCACGTTTACAACTACATTAAAACATTTACAGATGTATACACAGGTAATCGCCCACTGTATCTAGTTGTTATCTATAATAAAATATCATCAAGATTCAAAACCATGTAAGTAAGTGTTAGGTACTGGTGACCTACAGAATAAGCCTTCGCTTTTATTTCATAAATAAATTTACTTCATGTTTTATAAGTGTGTATAATTTTATACACAACTACTTTGTGTTAAATTACCGAGTACTTATTAAAATGAATGTAAACATTATGTAATTTTCTTTCATACGTGGACGGCAAACCGATATGACTCTCTCATTGATCTTCATTCGATTAACAGATATTATTGAACAAACACCTAAAATGAGAATTAGATTTGCTATTTTTCTAGATGTTGCACACGCGTTCGATACAGTCTGGTATGCTGTCTGTCTGTAACTTGATGGCCTCCCGCAGAGGAGACCAACATGCGGATTGTAAAACCATTTCAGAACACATACATCGAATGTTTTTTAAGTAACTGAAACTTTTCAAAAATGACATATTTTTACTTTCTCTTACCTATTTGAATATATAGGAAGGAAAGTATTGTTTTCATGTCAATTTTTAGAAATCGAGTTTTCACCGGATTTACAAGTTTACAGACCCCCTGAACCCAAAAAACATGGTTTTAGCGATTGGTCTGTGTGAACAGAATATCTCAAGAACGGAACATCGTACAAACTTGAAACTTAAGTTAGATAGGCCTACCACTAGAGGACCCGACACGAACGTTTTCGTCAAAATTTGTTAACCGAAAGTAGTAGATTATTCGTGCCATTTTTCACTTTTTTGCGATTTTCTCAAAAACGGCTGCTACAATTTTTTTTTAAATCGCCACATTTACTAAATTTGTTATGCTGTACAAGATAGGGTAGGCGCCATTTCTGCTGAAATTCTTGGGGAGGTTGTTTTCTCGTTTAAAAATTGTTTTTTAAGATTGCGACTTTAATATGCATTTTAGCAAAAAAATATATATGTAATAAAAGTTGTAGAGAATTAAAAATCCTACAACTTTTATTTATAACATTTTTTTTTGTTTAACGCTTAGTTTAGCGGTAATTTGCGATTTTCTGTTTTTTTTCTCACGAAAACGTATAAAAAATAATTTTTTTTAAAGATTTTAGCCTTAGTATGCATTTTACGACAAAAGTGTATAATCAAATTTATAGGAAATTGAAAGATCTACCACTTTTATTTAGAGCATTTTTCTCTACAGAACCTAGTTTAGCGTGAAAGAGTGCTTTTCCGTATTTTTAACCCAAACTGGGGTTGATTTTCATTTTTCGTCTTTCACTCATGATTAAAATAAGATTGTCTTTTTTGAGGTTAGTTTTTTGTTTATTTCTAATGATTTATTACTAATGTTAGGTTATATTGTTTAGTATTTGCATTGGCAAGAAAAGGTCGTGTGAGTGGTTTATACCAGATTTTTACAAAACCAAGTTTTCCGCATGTTTTTACTATAAAATAATTTGATAAACATAATGATATAATGTATAATTTAGTAAAAGTTTTGTTTTTGAAGAAAAAAAACGTCCAATTTAAAGAATTTTTTCACTAAAAATTAATTGAAAAATTTATCTTGTTTTATTTCCTGTATGTGCACAATTATCTTTAAAGACCGAAAAATTTCTCGTATGCTGACTTTTTTATGCCGTTTTTCGTGATTTTACTAAATTTATTTATGAAAATACCTCGTAACTTAAAAAATAATGATTTTCTGTTAAATTGTATGACATCCTCGTTTTCCATAATTATTACTGAACAAACCTGCCAAATATTATGTTAATCCATGGAGTAGTTGTTGACAAATGACGACGTATTAGAAAAATACGGGGTTTTTCTACAAAAGCAAAACTTTTACTAAATTACACAATACATGTCTTACACAATACAAAAACATTAAACGTGTCTTGTTCGAAATAATTTTATGGGAAAAACACTTTGTTTTATAAAAATATGTTATATCCGACAAGTTTTAGTTACATAAAAAAATCTGGTGTGAAACACCCACACAACTTTCTCTTGCCAATGCAAATATTTAACAATATAACCTAACATTAGTAATAAAACATTAAACAAAAAACTAACCTCAAAAAATATAACCTAATTATGATTATATTTAATCATAAATGAATGACGCAAAATGAAAATCGATCTTAGTTTGCCTTAAAAATACGGAAATCACTCTTTCACGCTAAACTAGGTTCTGTAGAGAAAAATGCTGTAAATAAAAGTTATAGATCTTTTAATTTTCTATAAATTTAAATATATACTTTTTTGTCGTAAAATGCATTCTAAGGCCGAAATCTTTAAAAAATCGATTTTTCACACGTTTTCGTGAGAAAAGCACAGAAAATTGGTAATTACCGCTAAACTAAGCGTTATACAAAAAAATGTTTGAAATAAAAGTTGTAGGGTTTTAAATTCTCTACAACTTTTATTATACACATTTTTGCGGTAAAATGCATAATAAAGCCGCGATCTTGAAAAAACAATGTTTTTACGTGAAAACAGCCTTACCGAGAATTTCAGCAAACATGGCGCCTACCCTATCTTGTAGAGAATAAAAAATTGAGTAAACTAGGCGATTTAAAAAAAAATCGTAGGACCAGTTTTTGAGAAAATCGCAAAAAATTGAAAAAGTATACGAATAAACTACTACTTCCGGTTGACCGATTTTGATGAAAATGTTCGTGTCGGGTCCGGTAGTAACATGTAACTTAAGTTTCAAGTTTCAAGTTCGTACGATGTTCCGTTCTTGAGATATTCTGTTCACACACAGACACAGACACACACACACACACACACACACACGCGCGCGCACACACACACACACAGACCAATCGCTAAAACCATGTTTTTTGGGTTCAGGGGGTCTGAAAACGTGTAGATCCGGTGAAAACTCGATTTCGACAAATCGAAATGAAAACAATACTTTCCTTCCTATATATTCATATAGGCAAGAGAAAGTAAAAATTAGAAATGTTTTCTGAAATGGTTTTACAATCCGCATATTGCTCCTCTCTGCCGGAGGCCATTAAGTTATAGACAAACAGTAGTTATTCTAGTCACGAGGTTGCCTTGGGTTTTAACTAGTGGTAAAGGGGGAAAGCATCAGTGCGCATGTGCGACTGCTTTGGTATCAGTTCGTCACCACAACAAAGTAAACTATACTATAAAAGAACACACAGTAAATATATCGCGAAACCTTTTGTAGGTTAACTGTACGAATTTAACTGTTTGTTACCGTAAAAACAAATGTCGGTTTCTCGAAAACGTGGTCGAACTGTTCACAATGCTGAAAGAATCTAATACACAATGTAATAAAATGCTGTGAAGTTGAAGCTAAACAAAAATACTTTTCCGTGTCTCTTAACAAAATCCGTGAGCGAGTGGCTAGCTACTGTGATGTTTCTCTTTCCACATTTCAAAATATAAAGAAGGAAGTTATAGTTCAGCCGCTCTAAGTTTGCTCCTACTGTCAACAAACCAAAACCAGCTACTACAGGGTGCACGCCAGAGTCCGTGACTTTATGGATGTCGTATTCCTATTAAGTTAACTATTTTTTAAATTATAAGTACTTAAAGTACTAAAAACATCAGTCGTGATATGATGTAGGCCTAACAATTTCATTTATAAAAATACTTTTAAAAGTATTTTGTATTTAAATACTTTTGAAAGTATTTTGTTGTTACTTTTTAATCAGCGTGTACACATTTTTACATAATGCGCATGCTCAGTGACGTCATTATTTGTTTACATTAGGAGCAAACTTAGAGAGGCTGGACTGTAAATACAATGAAGAAGATAATTCTTCATCTACAGTTTTTTTGACACCTGGTACACAAAGGAAACGTTATAACTGGATTTGAAAGAAAGGCTAAATGTTAGTTGGAAACTTTGTACGTTAAGAAAAATTTTAAAGTAAATGGGGTTAAAGTGGAAAAAATGTCAGTCACAACGAAGTTTATTAATTGAAAGGCAACATGTAGTTACCTAACGGTGCAATTAAAAAAGATTCTCTTTACTGTTTTTTTTTTATTTTATTTTACGTCTGACTGTTTCGCAATAATTTCTGCTAACGCAAGACGGTGGAGAATGATGATATATGAAAATGAGCGATGAAAAAATACCACAACTGACCGGGAATCGAACCCGGGATCTAGGCGTAGAAGCCATTTGCGATAACCTTTACGCCAACAGGCAGGCCAGACTGTGCCCCTTTTGCTGATTGTTTTAATGGTCTGTCACCAGATGGCGACATTAAGTGGCAAACCTTTTTAGTTTGGTGGCCCTGAAAAGGACCGTTTAAGCGGTGGTCATCTTGGAGAGGCGTCGGTCGTAGTTGTCGTGGCAGTCGTAGGCTGGGTGACACGGCGTGTCGTCGTCCAGCGGACATCATCTTCTTCCCTCGCAGTAGTGCGTCGATGGCTGCTTCGTCGGGTCCGGTGGGCGTAAGGCTCGGTCGAGGGACCGCTGTGGGCATCGCTCGCGTCAACGGGCGATGACGGTCCGGTCGGCGAGCGGAAGCATCATCTTCTCTCTTGCGGGGTCGTCGATTAGTCCTCGCTGGAGTCCGGCAGCCGTGTGCCGTGGTGGACGTCTTGTCGTTGTCTGGATCGAAGTGAATCCCTCGGTGTCTTGATCGGAATTGAATCTCTCGGCTCAGTGCAGTGCTCTTTTTATAGTCGCCCAGAACGCTGTGGTAGGAGGCGGCTACTGGCTTGGCCTTGATGACAAAGGCCTCTGTCGGTGGGGAGCCGAAAGGTTTGTCGGTATGCCGTCAAAGGGATTACCGCGCCGACAAAGGCCGGAAGAAGTATTAAAGCCGGCAACACAGTAAATTATTAATTAGAAGGGGTGGCGGTGACAGGTCCTTAATTTGATTTTTTCTTTGTTCTTATGTTGGCTGCTTACTAGAGGCCTCCAAATTTTGGATTTATAACCGCATGTTAAGTAAGGCTTTTGCTGTTGTACCGTGATCTACCCATGCCGTGATCGAGCTGCCATTCCAACCCTCCACTTTAGGTATTCCCTTGGTGTGGATAGGGTTGACCAAAACAAAAAAACAAAAAATCTGGTGTGAAACACTCACACAACTTTCTCTTGCCAATATAAATAATTAACAATAAACCTAATATTAGTAATAAAACATTAGAAATAAACAAAAAACTAACCTCAAAATATATAACCTTATTTTACTCATGACTGAAAGACGCAAAATGAAAATCGAACTCAGTTTGGCTTAAAAATACGGAAAATCACTCTTTCACGCTAAACTAGGCTCTGTAGAGAAACATGTTCTAAATAAAAGTTGCAGAACTTTTAATTTTCTATAAATTTGATTATATACACTTCTGTCATAAAATGCATACTAAGGCCGAAATCTTAAAAAAATCGATTTTTCTCACGTTTTCGTGAGAAAAGAACAGAAAATCGCTAATTACTGCTAAACTAAGCGTTATACAAAAAAAATGTTTGAAATAAAAGTTGTAGGTTTTTAAATTCTCTACAACTTTTATTAGATAATTTTTTCGCTACATTGCATATTAAAGCCGTAATCTTAAAAAAACTATGTTTTTACGTGAAAACACCCTCACCGAGAATTTCAGCAAACATGGCGCCTACCACACACACACACGCGCACGCGTACGCACGCACGCGCGCGCGCGCGCACACACACACACACACAGACTAATCGCTAAAAACATGTTTTTTGGGTTCAGGGGGTCTGAAAACGTATAGATCCGGTGAAAACTCGATTTCGAAAAATCGACATGAAAACAATACTTTCCTTTCTATATATTCATATAGGCAAGAGAAAGTAATAGTGTAGGCCTCCGGGCCAACCCAGTCAGACAGCTGGTAGAGAGTCGCTATTATTTAAGTAACACCGGTTGGGCAAGCAACTTTGTATGGTGATCAGCTGACAGCCATCCATGAACAAACTCTACTGGGAGCCCCTGTTCAAACTCATGCCTAATCCACTTCAAAAATACAGCAAAAGCAGCGATCAAATTGGGCAGTTGTCAATAATGTACAGTTCCCGATAACAAATAAAAGCTAAAAAAAAACAATAATAGTGAATAATAATTTCACCGACTAAGTGACCAAAGCGATAATTTAATTTATAATTTTTCCCTTCATTTATAATGTTACAATGTAGTGAATTTACATATAAATAATACTATATGTTAGTGAAAGTTTTGAAATTGTAGGAGTTTAATAATAATTAGTGATGTCAAGTAATTAAAGTAACATAAACCATGAATAAGAAAGTTGGTGAAATTAATTGCCTTCATTTTTAACGTACTATATTCAGATAAATTTTAAACAATATACATTGTAAACACGTAATACATGTAAATATATATATTTTTTTTAGTTAAAGTCACATCAACAGCTGGGTCTTTAGCGGCTACGGTGGGTTAGGAAATTGGAACGGTGAGTTTTTTTGGGACATTACCAGACCCTAGCTGAGAAACGAACCCGGGACATCCGCGTTGCAGACCACCTAGCTACCGCTACACTACAAAGGCCATGTAAAAATTTTTTTTTTAGTTACGTCGCATCAACAGCTGGGTCATTAGCGACTAAGGTGGTTTAGGAAATTGGAATGGTGGGTTTTTTTTTTGGGACATAAGTTAATAATTTCCAGAACCTAGCCGGGATTCGAACGCAGGACATCCGCGTTGCAGGCTACCACTACACTACGGAGGTCATGTAAACATTTTTCTTTTTTAGTTAACTCGCATCAACGGCTGGGTCATTAGCGACTACGGTGGTTTAGGAAATTGGAACGGTGGGATTTTTGGACATAAGTTGATAATTTCCAGATCCTAGCCGGGATTCGAACCCCGGGACATCCGCGATGCAAGCTAGCACGCTGCCACTACACTACGGAGGCCATGTAAACATTTTATTAAATGCGTATTGAATTTAATGCGTATGCTAGTAAATTTTATGGATAATTTATTTTTAAAAATATGTAATTTTGTTTTTAATTTTATTTGTGAAAGTTACAAAATAAACAACCAATGAATATGAAGGGTAGGTGAAAGAATGAATGAAACGACACGAGTGACGTGAATGAAAACACCATCCACTCCACAGGTCTCCCACATTTTATTTATTTACTTCTTACTAATTCATCGATCAAATTATTTATTTATTAATAACATAATTTCACCCATAATAGCAGGTGGAGTGTTAAATTATTTGCACTCGATATGCTAGTTACAGGGCTAGAAAACTGTTTTCTTAACTGAATTGGTGTATTTTGTAAGATATCTCAAAAACTACTCTCGTTACAGATCTGGGACCTTTTTAATTCAATTTTTCAGCTCATTTTACATAAAATTTGTTTAGTTTCACAACGTAATTAACGCCCTGAACATTTCTGTAGGGCTTCATTTCTGTGGGGGAACTGAAACCTGGGCGAAAATTTTCACCAGCTGTAACTCACTAACGAAGCTATTCCGGATCTGGGACCTGTTTTATTCAATTTTGCAGCTCATTTTACATAAAATCTGTCTAGTAATTAACGCCCTGAACATTTCTGTAGGGCTTCATTTCTGTGGGGGAACTGAAACCCGGGCGAAAATTTTCACCAGCTGTAACTCACTAACGAAGCTATTCCGGATCTGGGACCTGTTTTATTCAATTTTGCAGCTCATTTTACATAAAATCTGTCTAGTAATTAACGCCCTGAACATTTCTGTAGGGCTTCATTTCTGTGGGGGAACTGAAACCCGGGCGAAAATTTTCACCAGCTGTAACTCACTAACGAAGCGATTCCGGACCTATGTTTATGAGAACTTTTTCATTATATTGATGATACATAACATTAGTTATGTAACATACATTAGTTACACATAAAAAATATAATGTATTAACTATACCATCGTAAGCCGTAATTTTTCAATTAATTATAAGTATAATTTTTTTTCTAGTTACCATTAAAATGAAAATAATCTTGGTTTTTAGTTATTAAGTTATTATGTAATTATTAATTCATTATTTTGTGAGTTTTTGTTTTCTAATATCTTTTAATGTTTGTTTATTTTTTTGTCATCAGTCTCTCGACTGGTTTGATGCAGTTCTCCAAACTGTTCTATCTTGCGCAAGTCGTTTCATATCTACATACCTGTAACAACCTACATCTTTTGTAACTTGCTTTATAAATTCTAATTTTTGGCTCCCCCTACAATTTACTCCCTCAATATTACCCTCCATTATTGATAGCCCAATACCTGGATGTCTTAGGATATGCCCCACTAGCCTATCCCTTCTTTTGGTAAGATGCTTCCATATACTTCTTTTTTCATCTACTCGCCTAAGAACCTATAAATTATTATTTTGTCCACCCACCTTACCTTTAACATTTTCCTATAACACCACATTTCAAAAGCTTCTATCCTCTTCTTTTCTACAGCCCCTATGACCCACGTTTCACTTACGTATAATGATACACTCCAAATATAATGTTTTAAGAAATTTTTCCTAATCTGTAAATCAATGTTTGTAGTCAGTAAGCTGTTTTTCATTTCAAAGGCTTTTCTGTCTTGAGCAATTCTGCTTTTGATATCACTTGTGCTTCTACCATCCTTTGTTATTTTACTCCCTAGATAGCAGAATTCCCCAACTTTCTGTATGTTTTCGTTGCCTTTTTTTACATTTCCCATCTCTTTTAAACCACTCTTGCTGCTGCACAACACTTTCGTTTTGTTCTTATTAATTTCCATGAAGTAATCCTTTCTCATGACCTCATCCATTCCATTTAAGATATCCTCTAGTTCTTTCTTTGTCTCGGCTAATACTACTATATCATCAGCGAATCTCAGCATTTTTATTGTTTCTTCTTGAATTTTTATTCCTGCTTCAAATTTCTCCTTCACTTCATTTATAGCCTCTTCTATATACAAGTTAAAAAGTAGTGGTAACAATGAACAACCTTGTCGTACACCTTTTCTTACAGCAGCCTCTTTTTCGTACCCCTCAATTCTCAAAACAGCCGTTTGTTTGTATTTCTCTGTAAATAATTTTATGTTTTCTTTTATTTTCATAACTACTGTTATCAATACTGTTTATGAGTTTAATGTGTAGAGAAGGGTCGCTGGACACTTCCCTACTCAAGTCAGTTATTATTTTTTATCATAACTATTTACTAAAAGTTTCACATAACTGACACTCGTTAACATGGGTAAGGTCGAATTATACATACACCGGGCAGAATCCGGTCCGTCAGGGAGACTTCCGGGAGTTCAAATTATACTATTCAGGGCGGTAACCGTGAAACTTCAGGGAAAAACATCGTCAGTTAGTTTTTGGACGCAGTTTGTTTAACAATGAATTTATCTACAAACGATTTAGTGGTAATAACAATTGCTTTGGATGATGAAGAAAATGAAAATCGAAGACAAAAGAGAAGGTGGAGTGTACATCCAGCTTGGAAAAAACGCAAAACTGAAGGAGAATATATTATTTATAAAGATCTGATAGATGATGAAAGAAAATTTTTTGAGTATTTTCGTATGTCCAAATATACGTTTGACGTGTTATTGAATGCGATTGAAAGCAGTTGCAAAAAAAGGACACTAGGTAAGAGTCGATTTCACCACGAGAACGACTAGCAGTTAGCTTCTACCAGTTTGCTGGTTTCGTTCAGGGTGAAACGGGTCCGGAAGTTTGGAAAAATAACGGTGGCTCCGATTGAATTCCGGGCCTCAGCCGGGAGTTGGGGGAGAGCTGTCGTCTCCCGGAGAATGTGTAAACTGTTCCACATGGAAGCAAGCTTAAATCTTCGTTCCGGACCTGACACCTCCCGTACCTGACACTGCCCGGTGTAAGTATAATTCAACCTTTACTTGTTGAACACTCAGTAAAAATTCATCAATTTTAATACTTAATATTATAAAATAATGTATAAAATTCCATCGTGTTTTAAAGACAACATTGTTCTTTCATATGACTCATATTACATTCATTGAAATCGTTACGGATCAATAAGGCTGATGACTCATTATTGAATGAACGAATCTGTCTTTTATCAAAAGGACCCATATCAAATATGGAACCCCACCCACTCTTTTATTTTCTTAAACCCCCTTCCATTCTGTTGATCTGGAAATTACATTAATGATTCTCCCCTTTTTGTTCCAGATAACATACGTCTCTTATGTCTACAGCGCTTTTGTGTTTCTCCCTATCTGATTACTTAATGACAGTGTCACTCGTGCAAGCTGTTAAACTTTCGATTTTTTTAAAACTCTTTTCCTTCCCGGGTAAGGTAGGGCTGGGATGATTGTTTATGTATAGTTACGTATTAACGTAGAGTGATTCTAATTTTAACCCGTCACAAGAGATTATGTTTTTTTAAATAATTGTAATTTTGAAAAACTAAACCCGGGAGGTAAACCCGGAATTATGTCCGGGTTTACCTCCGGATTTTTTTTTCAGCCTAATTTTGATACAACTAATCATGAAATTTTAACCATTGGTTTAACTTTTGCACCATTGCAAGTTTCCAAGTTTTTTACAACTTGCAAGTTTGCACCATTTGCAAGTTCTGCACCATGGTACATATCTCATGTTTACTTTCTCTTGCCTGTACGAATATATATGAAGGAAAGAATTGTTATCATGATGATTTTTCAAAATCGAATTTTCACCGAATCTACACGTTTTCAGACCCCCTGAACCCAAAAAATATGTTTTTAGCTATTGTTCTGTGTGTGTGCGCGCGCGCATCCGTGCGTGAGATTTTCTCAAAAACGGCCTTACGACTTTTTTTTAAATCGCCTCATTTACTATATTTTTTATGCTCTATAAGTTAGGGTAGGTGCCATGTATTCTGAAATTTTTGCGAAGGCTATGCTCTCGTAGAAAAATACGTTTTTTTTTTAGATTTCGGCCTTAATATGCATTTATGCGCAAAAATGTTTAAATAAACGTTGTAGAGAATTTAGAACGTATATACAACATATATTTCTACAACGTTATTTCTAATATTTTTTGTATAACGCTTAGTTTAGCGGTACCTAATTAACGATTTTCTGTTTTTTTCACGATAATGTGTAAAATCGATTTTTTTAAGATTTGAGCCTTAGTATGCACTTAACGACAAAAGTATAAAATCAAATTTATTAGGAAAAAAAAGATCTACCACTTTAATTTAGACCATTTTTTTTACAGAGCCTAGTTTAACGTGAAAGTGATTTTTCGTAATTTTAAGCCAAATTGAGGTTGATTTTCATTTTGCGTCTTTCACTCATAATTAAAATCAGTTTGTTATTTGTTTTGAGGTTAGGTTTTTTGTTTATTTCTAATGTTTTATTACTAATTTTAGGTTATATTATTCATTGCTTGCATTGGTAAGAGAAAGTCGTGTGAATGTTTCACTCCAGATTTTTATGTAATGTACAGATAAAGCCAAATGAAAGTGAGAAAATATTTTCTTTTAATTCCTTATGGGTGTAGTACGTTGCAATATGTTCAATTTAAGAACAATAAACAACTTCATGACCCAATGAGATGAGGGTGGTGTGTATGACGTGTAAATGAGGTGTAGTCTTGTACAGACTCAAAAAGTATGATTAATTGAACTTCAACCATCAGAGTCTAGTATTCAAATCCGTATAAAAGTTATTTAAAAGTTTATTTAGAGCATTTTTTTCTCTACAGAGCTTAGTTTAACGTGAAAGAGTGATTTTCCGTATTTTTAAGCCAAACTGAGGTTGATTTTTATTTTGCGTCTGTCACTCATGATTAAAATTAGGTTATTTTTATTAAGGTTAGTTTTTTTGTTTATTTTTAGTGTTTTGTTACCAATGTTAGGTTTACTGTTAATTATTTGCATTGGCAAAAGAAAGTTGTGTGAGTGTTTCACACCAGATTTTTCTTATATCTATTTGTAATTTTAGTGACACTTGAATAATGAATTAATCCTAATTGTCGCACACAACTTGGGCTTGGAGTGGGCATCTGGCAGATTGTGACATCACACCGGGCTTAAGAGCCCCGCACCCAACATTTGCCCTGATTACGTTTATTCAGATATATAGTCCAGCCTCTCTTAGTTTGTTCCTAATGTAAACAAATAATGACGTCACTGAGCATGCGCATTATATCAAAATGTGTACACGCTGATTAAAAAGTAACAAACCCTTCACATAAATACTTTCATAAATACTTTTCATAAATACTTTCATAAGTATTTAAATACAAAATACTTCTAAAAGTATTTTTATAAATGAAATGTTTAAGCCTACATCATATCAAGACTGATGTTTTTAGTAATTTAAGTGCTTATAATTTAAAAATAGTTAACTTAATAGGAATACGACATCCGTAAAGTCGCAGACTCTAGCGTACACTCTGTAGTAGGTGGCTTTTGTTTGTTGACAGTAGGAGCAAACTAACAACGGCTCAACTGTATATTTATCGATTTATGTTTTTAAAATATTTCAAAAATCGATCAATCGAAAATTATAACAATCGAACGAATACATATTTTTGGTTGAATATATGTTATATTAGTGACAAGAGTAGAAGGGTATATTATGAAATCGTGAATGTCTTTGTCAAGTTTTATTGACAGATAACAACGAAATGTGCACCAGACACAAATATGTGATGTGGAATTCAGGTCACAACAGATGTTCTTTTGTGTTTCTAACATTTCTACATTTAAGAAAATAACCTTCTAGACTTAAACTAAACTATATAAAAATGATTGATTTAACATTCGAAGAGTTCTCTCTTCCAAGAATATAAATTTATACTTTCGAGAGAGAGTACTGCGTATTCATCAGTAGAAAGAGTATTTAAACCGCTACGCGTTGTAGTTTTTAAGGAAACAAATCCACATCTACCATTAAATTTTTATTTTAATAGATTTCACAATTTGAGTACAAATAAAAAGACGAAAATAATAATATAATTTGCAAATTGTTCGGATTTCGAGTTTCAAAAAAAAGTTTTATCGGAAAATTAATGACAGCTTCTCAAAAAATTGTGTTTTGAATTTGGGATTTTATTTTATATTCTCCTGAAATTTGGCAAAAATCGGACCACCCGTTCTGATTTTGCACGACTTCAAAATACGGCTAAGGGAAATTAGGCAAAAAAAAAAAACGGGCAATGTTTTTGTTCAAACCGCAATAACATAACTTAGAACCGTTTCAAAAACATTGGCTTTTCGTTTAATCAACGCAGATTTAAACACGCTCTATTTTGATGTAAAGTGCATTAATATCCGATTAGCCGTTTTTCGACAACTTGCTTTCAAACTCGAGTCTTTATATATTTGAATTTGAAATGGATAATGGTGTATTTTACACCTCTCATATAATTGGGTGACTATGTGATAAAAAACAGGACTAATTTTTGTAGCCCTAGAAATAGAAGATCGGTGAAAAATAGTTCACTTCATCTGCCTGATATAGGCGTACTAAGAATATGGGTTGCAAAAAGTACATCCAGAAATAACTAGTTTCTTTACATGTTATTGGCGGATAAAAACGTTCACTTATATACAATACAGTAACGAGAAAGTAAAAATTTTAAGAATGATAGGAAAATTATGTTATGAGAAATCCTAAGTAAACAGATTTTGTAAACCTAATAATAATTTCCTTTCTCATTCTACAATATTTACTTTAACTAATGATAATATTTTAATGGACGTTGATTGTGCTTTTATTTACTTTTCCAAAATTGCAATTAACCTTTGATCAACAAATGTCTAAATTTGTTATTCATTTATTATAAACTAAATAACCGCTTAAGCTACAAATTACAGTGTCGTATAGTATTTTGTAGTATGATTCATTGTTTGTTTAGTTTAAAGTAATAGGAACAGTGATTCATCATCGCATGAAATGAAAACCATTCTTTAGCGAGTTACAGCTAGCGAAAGATTTTTCCTGGAATTCAGTTACCTCTGTAAAATGAATTTATACTTAAATTTTTATGACATTAATTAAGGTTGGTAATTGAACAGGTTTTATGCAAAATGAGCCGAAAAATCGAATAAAACCTGTCCCACGTCAGTAAGTACAGTCATTTTTGAGATATCTAACAAAATACGAAAAATTACATCTCGAAAAACACGTCTTTCTTAGGTTTGAAGTAGATTAACTTAATTAAATTGGTAACAAACATGTAAAAAATTTAACAAAATTTGTAGACAATTTAATTCTGAAGAGAATGTTGTAAAATAGTCCAGTAAAAAATAAACACCTATGAAATATAATAAAAATATAATTTATAAATCAGATAAATCAGATAAATAAATTTATCTATAAAATATAATTTTTATTAAATTAAAATACACGAAAAATGAGACCAAAGTCGAAATCAACATGGTGGAGCTGCACCTCACTACACAAACCAAGTGATGTAAGATGTAGTCTTGTACAGATCCAGGCCGACTTTTCCTGAGAGAGTACGGTTAATTGAACCCCAACTATCAAAGTACACCGGTAATTACTGTCTAGTATTCAAATCCGTATAAAAGTAACTATTTTCACAAGGATTTGAACCAGGTACCTCGTCTCCGAAAATCAGCTGTTTAACATCTGACTCACGCCGACGACTTCACCTCCAGACCAACTCGGTGAGTCATTATAATATTGAATATTATGTTACTTGACATTTTATAAAACTGTTTAAAACGAGTAAAGAAAAAACTATGAGCACCATTATTAGTATCATGCGGTCATGGGTTTGAATCCCATTCAGGCACGGCATATTTTCATACGTTACAAAAAAAATCATTTCATCCTTCACCGTCTGCATTAGCAGTAATTGCAGAACAGTAGGAAGTTAAACTTAAAAAAAACCATTATTAGTAGCAGAATAGTAGGAAGTTAAACTTAAAAAAAAACCATTATTAGTAGCAGAACAATTCAGCAGTTCTTTTTATACTTTAACCTATTCAGTCACGAATTTTTATCTTAGAATTTTAAAAAAATCATTATATTCTTACCCATCGAGTTGGTCTAGAGGTAAAGTCGTCGCCAAAATCAGCTGTTTAACAGCTGATTTACGGAGACAAAAGTTCCTGGTTCAAATCCTAGTAAAGGTAGTTACTTTTGTATGGATTTGAATGCTGGACAGTGGTTACCGGTGTACTTTGATGGTTGGGGTTCAATTAACCATACTCTCTCGGGAATTGTCGGCCTGAGTCTGTACAAGACTACACGTCATACATATCATCCTCATCTCATTGGGTCATGGGGTTGCTTATTGTTCTGAATTTAACAGATTGCAACGTACACGTACTAGGAATTTAAAAAAAATATATATACTAAAGAGGATCTAAAAAAACTTCGAGTTGAAGAAGAGGACATTTACGATAGAGACAAATTTAGGCAGAAGACAAATGACAAAAGGATAAGTCTGACTGTGCAATCTGCAAGAAGAGAGGGTACTGGTGGGAGGTGGACGGATGAGAGAGAAAGGAGCATTCCGAACGAATGAAGGCTTTTTGGGCAGATAAGAGGAATGACATCCTGAGAAGAAGAAACCAAAATGTATAGTGCTTAACGTGATCCTTAGTTGGTCGATCAACGAATTACTTAATTAATTATATATATATATACATATATCTATATATATTCTTAAAGTACACTTTTTTATTATTAAACTTTTCAGAAGTCCCAATAGATTGAAGCCCTTGCTGAACTCTTAAAGAATTTGTTCTTGTATGTGGCCAATTTTATGTACATGTATATGGCCAAGGTGAATGAATGGGTTAATTTTTGTCAGGACCACTTTTAAGTAACCCACGTCGTTACTTAAAATGTTTCTCCTCTTGAAGAATAAATATAGAATAATTTAGTAGGGCCTACCGTACAGAGTGCACGTAGATGCTATTATAGAAACACGTGTACGTCAAGTAAACACAACTACTGGAGTATAAAAACGGAAGAGGTGTGGCTGTAACAATGCAACAATTATTGTTATACGACGGCCAGTAATAGGCTTCCAGACTCCATTAAACGATTATAATTGAACTAGAAACAAGAACCGAACCATTGTTTCCTTAATATTCTACGTATTATAATCTATAGTACATACAGTAAGTGTTTTTTCCGTTCAATCGGACTTAATGGGACCGGTCCAGGTAACCGAAAATCCGGATCCGAAATACGGAAGGCGAAGTGTTAACCCTTACAGTGCCAGGAGAATATTGTGAATTCCTACCGAAAAATTCCGGCCTAATTTTGTGCGATTTGGAGCATTTTATATAAATCTATCCATAACAGACAGGCCCATAACAGATTGCCCATAACAGACAGGTAGAGTGTCAAATTATTTACACTCAATCTGTTCGTTGCAGGGCTAAAATAAATAGTTCTGTTTCTTATCACATGGGTCAGCCAATCAAATGGCTGAATCATTTAAGAACAGAAGAGGTAGAGGTGTAAAAGACACTTATCAGAGTTATCTCCTCTGAAAGTAATGAATTTTATTATACAGCCAGACCCTGTGGTGAATGAAGTGAAGGTGTCATTTGCAGAGTGGAAAATATAAGCTTTTCAGAGGGCCTGGCATGCTGATAAGCGTACTTTTCCACTCAGTGAGGAAGGCCACCTCACTCCTTGTTTTACTTAGTAAAACCTCTACAGGTTCAAACCAGCCTTTTGGCTGATGACCTAAACAAACAAACTATCCACAACATGGCTAATTTTCAAAGTATCTTGATGACTTTTTTGTTTTGTTCGTAATGAATTGATCTTGTATGACATTCAACTTGGAACACATTTCTTACAAAATAAAATGATAGGCCTACGTAGTCATTTTTTGCGGAAATTTCATTTTTAATTTTAAATAAATTACCCAAAAAAATTATGTTACTCAATTTTACTTATATCACTTCAAAGACAATTTAATTATGCAGAAAATTACAGAAAATCATTTATGTAATGTAAAAAATAAATATACTGCGATAAAAGTTTTAAAAATTCAATTTTTAATTTTTTTAATCAATATTATTCAATTAAATTCATAAAAAAACTTACATTTTTTTTCAATCTACAGTTCTTACATATTATTTTCATACGTTTTTTTTAAATTGAGTAAAAAATAAACATTTTATGATTTTTTTTTTAGTCAACGTACTAATAAAGGACGACGCCGGCATTTCTAGTCAAAATCTTGACGTCCTAATATTAGGACGCTGGCACTGTAAGAGTTAAATTATTTGCACTCGATCTACTATGATTTTAGTTCCAATTATGTATAATAATCCCATTAAGCAAAATGTTACTCAACCCTAGTAACAAATAAATGTTTACAATAATAAAATTATAATTATAATACGAATGTAAATTCTGATTGGCAAAAATACCCTGTCCCATTTCCGAGGCTATTTGTGACACATATCAGAGTGCGTAATGTCGTCGGCTGGGCTACGAACTCTGCGCGAAGTAAATACCAGTGGTGGAGCTGCCACCTTTGAGCACCTGGCCGTTCCCTGAGTTTTATTCGGAGACCCAACTCCTAGGTTCTTTCGCTCTGTTCACCGTTGGGAAAATTTCCTCATCCACCGTCGAGACCGTGGACCGTTTTTCACCTGTACCCTAGGCAGGGGCCCTATAACTGGGTGCTACTATCCGGAGCCAGATCGACTCAGGTTACTCATCATGCTCCTCCTTCCTCATCACTTGCAAGATGAGGCCCCGGGCTTGCAACCGGCGGCATTAAATACTGTTGGTGGAGTACAACTTGAACGAAAAGATAAAGGATTATCGCCCAAGTTGAAGACAGCACATGGCAAGGATGTCATTTTTTTTGTTTTGTTTAACGTCCGACTGTTCTGCAATTACTGCTAATGCAGACGGTGAAGGATGAAATGATTTTTTGTAACGGTATGAAAATATGCCGTGCCTGAATGGGATTCGAACCCAAGATGAGAGGCGAGCACGTTACCAACTACGCCAATGCGGCCGGCGCAAGGATGTCAGATCAGAGGATACCTAAGCAGGTACACTGGTCTACTCCAGAAAATAAAAGGGATGTCGGTAGACCTAGGAAAAGATGCAGATAGATGATACAGTTCGTGAGTTCGGAACAGGCTGCGGCCTAATCCTTGGTTGGAAGAAGAAGAAGAAGAAGAAGAAGAAGAATGTAAATTAAATATTACAAAATTAACAACTCTAAATTTTCTGTATAACGAACGTATTGCTTGAGTCCCAGCTCCGTGTAATTGGAAGGAATGCAGTGCGTTGTTATAGTAGTGGGAGAATGAATGAGTTAGTAGTGTTTCACAGCTGATCCATTGTAGTGGTAGCGTGTACTAACTAGATTAAAAAAATTTTCTTTTCATCCGGCGCATTAATTTAAAAAATACCTACCGGGTTAGTAACTTGGTTGGATTCATAATATTTAACTTATCAATTTATATCAAAATATGTAAATAAATAAATACAAACAAATATGATAAATACGGAAAGTTTGAAAACGAATGTTTTGTATCAGAGTAATACAACAATCGTTCTCCCTGCATGCGTTACTCATTCAATATACCTCACTCGTACCCTTCACCCCGCAACTACACGGCGCTTGGAACCGCACAATTAACTTTTTGGATGGATCGCGCTATGTAATATTTTTCTTTCAAACTGTTTTGACCAGGTCTCAGTTTAGCTGAGATTAAGTATAGATGTTTAAACCAACCATTCGGCTGAAGACCTAAAACAATACTGGGAATCGAACCCAAGACTTCTGGAAGCACTATAGGCTACATTAACGGGTTAATTGTTGCAGGAATACATGAACTTATATTCTTTTAAACTGTTAACTACATACTAAACTACTAACCATACATAAATGATATTTTACTAATAATTCTTCTAAACTGATAAATTATTTTTGGAAAATTTTCAGAATAATAAATTTAAATCTCTATTGGTTTAACCTTGGGGTAACCTTGATTCGGATACAGGATGTTGTTTACAGTTAACCAACAAATAGATTTGTCAGTAGTGCGGTAGAAAGTAGAAGTAGTGTACAAAAAGGGATTTTCTAAAAGGATCTGGAACGGACGGACAGCTGTTCTATGGACCTTTTTCAACATGTGTTCCACCTATATCCATTCCATACAACCTACCCACTCCAGACTCTCGACCGTATCACATTGCTTCTTCTCTCGACATTGTACATCTGCTCTTTGATAAATTGCTAAAACGTATTTTTAAATTACAATGGGTTTTTTATTTACTTAATGCCGTATCAACTACTTGGTTATTAGTAATCATGATGGGTTTTCAAAAAAAAATTATCAATTTTTATCTTTTCTGCTTTTCTAATTTCTTTTGCCCTATATGAACATATTGTTTAGGTCATCAGCCGAAAGGCTGGTTTGAACGGGTCACCCGTTTGAACCTGTTGAGACTTTACCAAGTAAAACGAGGAGTGTGGTTGGTTACTAAGCCTACCTCACTTAGTGGAAAAGTATGCTTATCAGCATGCCCGGCCCTCTGAAAAACATCTACGTTCCACCCTGCAAATGACAACTTCACTTCATTCACCACAGTGTCTGGCTGTATAATGAAATCCATTACTCTTGGAGAAGATAACACTGACTAGTGTCTTTTACACCTCTACCTCTGTTGTTCTTAAATGCTTTAGTCATATAATTGGCTGACCATATAATTAAAAAAACAGAACTATTTTTTGTAGCCCTGGAACTAGCAGATCGAGTGTAAATAATTTTACAATCCATCTGCCTGTTACAGGAAAATATGAGAAAGGAAAGTAGTGTTTTCATGTAGATTTTTTCAAAATCGAGTTTTCACAGGGAATACACGTTTTCAGGCCCACTGACCCCAAAGAACATAATTATGCTTACCTACCTAATTTATTTTATTTATTTTTTTACGCCTGACTATTTTTTAATTGCTGCTGCTAATACAGACGGTGAGAAGGATGACAGATGAAGATAAGTGATGAAAAAATGCCAGACCTGACCGGGAATCGAACCCGGGACCCCGACGTAGTGAAGCCAGTTGTGCTAACCACTACGCCAACGGACCGGCCTATTGGTGTGTGTGTGTCTGTGTGAGGGAGAACAAAATATCTGAAGAACAGAACAGCGTACGAAAATCTAACTTACAACTTGATTTAAGTACCACTAGGGAACCCGACACGAAAATTTTCTTTAAAATCGGTCAAACGAAAATAATAGTTTATTCGTGCTTATTTGCGTTTTTCTAAAAACAAATTTTAAAAAATCGCATCATTTAATTCATTCTTTATGCTCTACAAGTTAAGCGCCATATCTGCAGAAATTCTTACTCGCTGTACTCGCGTGGTAGAAAATGTTTTTTTTTTAGATATCCGACCAATATGAATTTTAGGGCAAAAGCGTTTATCTATCTACAAAATTCCTAAAATAATTTGTAGGATACTTAAAAACCATCAAATTTTATTTTAAACATTTTTTACTACAATGCTTAATATAGCGTTGATTAGTGATTTTCTGCATTTTGCTCATCAAAATCCGTAGAAAATTGTGTTCTTTTAATACTAAGGGCTCAGTATGAATTTTACGACGTTCATTAATTAATTTCATTTATTTCATTACATTTTGGCTCCAAACGTGGGGCACAAAGAGTGTTAGGCGCTAATTAAATTCGTAATTATTCATTCAAATTAACATTTATTTCATTACATACAGTGGGTTAAGGAACTGTAACGATGGGTTTTGACACGTAGTCTAATAATTTCCAGACCCTAGTCGGGGAATCGAATCCGGGACCTCCGCTTAGTAGGCTAGCGCACTACCACTACACCACGGGGGCGGCGATTACATTATTATTATTATTCGCCGCCTCCGCAATGTTAAATGATTTACATTGTTTACTGATTATGAAACATAGGTTACATTGTTGGTACCACAATGTTCATAATTTACATTGGCAAGGGAAAGTCGTGAGTGTTTCAGACCAGTTTTTATATGCATTAATAACTGCATTTTATAACAACCGATAACCCTACTACCATTTTATTAACTATAATAATCAAGGCCAATTTTTAGTATTATATGGCGACGTATGATGACGTCATTGTACAAATTGTACGTTTTAGGTTATTGGTTACGTTTAGTCAGTTTGAAATTTTGTAAATCATAAATAAATATACTATTTATTATTAAATAATAAAATAATTTGTAAATATAGCGACATTTTTAAATTCGTTGTGAGCATTTACACGATAAATGAAGGGAAATAAAACGGCAAAATTAAAATTTATACAAGAAAGTGAGGTTATATCGGTGCATGATATAACTAACGGCTTATAACTAATTTTACAGCAGTTTCCGCACAAAAATACGTTCATATTCGGATTCAGCACACAGAAAAGTATAGATTTCAAACAAAAAATTTTTACAATCGGTGACGGGCCCTCATTCCATTTAATTACCAAAATCTTATTAAAATTTTCCACTTCCCTGCATAACTTAGCCTAATTTTTAGCACATGTAAAAAATTGCATGACCAAAATTAATTAGTAACAATAAGTCATTTCGAAAAGCGTAATTTATTTTATGTGGTAATGTAGACGATTAAAAAATAAAGATAATTTGCATCGATAAAATCGTTTTGTTCTAAAAAAATAAATCATACAACTTTTATAACCAAGAAAATCTGTTAATAACTGAAAAAATGTAAGTTCAATGGAAACTTCATCAGTTTATAATGATTAAATATAAGTTTCGGAAGTTTCATATAAATTAATAATTGTTCAGAACAGTATAGATACTTAAAATTATAAATTGAAAGTTGTTTTTACCTGAAGGCTGGTCCAGTACGTCCGGCTGGTATAATTTTTCCTTTATACGTTTTATGTTCCAAACCGTTTACGTTACTTAGTTTCCATACGTCACTAAAATAATTATCTGTATCAATTACACCCTTTATGAGTTTTTTTGTTTCTGTTTCATCCATTTTTGTAACTTTTAATAACGCAGTAACAGCAATACGACACCATCCGTAAATACAAGAACAAAAACATAGCAAAATAACCTAACCTAGTCAGCTAATCCAAGTTTAGTTCTGAAACAACCCACGGTTACTAACTTATGTACAAGACATAAGCATTTTCATTGAGTAAGTAATATTTTTTTAAATTCTTTATTTACTCCGTGGGTATGTGTTGTTTATTAAAAAAATGAAATGTTGTTCATTTAGTTTTGTACATTGAATAAATGGAACTTGAGTTATTTCCTAAGCAAATTATCATATATTTAGCTATAGGTAAAACTATAAAAATACATAAAATCTTAAAATTAGCCAAAAATGGACTAATCTGTTTGTTAAACTGATTCAATTACTTATATCTATAAATCTTTTAAACAATGCAGAAGAAGTTAGACGCCTGAAACGTTAGCATATTTTGTAATTGTCTTATAGAGTTTAAATGTAGGCCTACATAAAAATTATTGTGAAAAGTATTCCATATTGTAAAATAAAAATATCTTTGTACATAGTAATTTTCTCTTTTAACAAATGAATGGGGATAATTGATATAATCAGACCTCAACTTGTGATTTTTAAATTTAAAAGATTTGTTTATAGTTTATTTTTAAAAACTGATTACAAATAATGCTATTAATAAAAGAAAAAACAGTACAATAATTCTATTGGGTTCTGCAAAACCATCACAGCAAAACGTATTCAGCCAATACAAAACAAAATATTACGTACAATAATAATAATACCTAATACTGTATTTCCAAAAAAAAAAAAATACTATTTTAATCTTAACATTTTATTATTTTTGTATGAACTGAAGTTACGAGATAGCGTTTAATTGATGGGCTGTGAGGAAGGGAAGTAAAAATTTGTCAGTGCTACCAACCTCAACAGTCAGACACTACACGTACATGTTACTACCGTGCAGTTTCTACATACATTTTGTAAGCTGTGGTTTATTCCGAGAAAATGTTATTTTCATAAACCTTACAAGAAATAAATGTGACCTGTAATATTGAAAAAACAATCACAGCCGTTTACGTTTCACTAATTACGTTTGTAATGACGTGTAGTCATTACATGACTAGAAATATTTGATTTACGGTAATTACCAGCTACCGTATTCCATTGGAACAAAATTTTCTACGAATGAATCGCCTTCTTTACTATCGCTATCACTGGCGTCTTCACTATCAGTCTCACTAATATCAACCAAACCGTTTCTTTGACTTTATTTTAGTATCTACAGTTCGGGGAGCAAAATTAAGGACATTATTGACTGTTCTCGGAAGAAATATATAATAAATCTATTCAAAATTAGAAGAGAAAAGTGAAAATGAAACAGAATACTCGGAAAGAAAGAAGAGAATACTAAACTGGAGATGTTCATAGAATTGATGAAGGGTGTACACATGTTTAATGGAGCAGGACACGTGTCTTACACGTGTGTGTTTTTTGTGTTAGGGCACGTCTAAGTCTATTATATTTATTACTACTGGATCTTCACTGTAAAATTTCAACGTTTATTGTTGATGTCAGGAACTTTCTGTTAAAGAGATCACGATTTTAGTTTCTACATTATTAAATGTTGGGTGGTTGGATCAAAAAAAAGTTCCCGATAACACAAAAATAAAACATACAGCCTTAGTAAAAAAAAAGATTATTAATACAGTCTGATCAAAAATTTTATTATGAATATTGGTTTGTCTTAATTGTAAACAAATTTAGTCTTAATTTTAGACCATTACATTTTAATTTAGACAGTTTTAAATTAGTTTAAAATTTAATTCAGTTTTAATTCATTTTTAGTTTTTAATTTTTTTTTTTAATTCTTAATATGTGTACGTTGCAATCTGTTCAATTCAGAACAATAAGCAACCCCATGACCCAATGAGATGAGGATGATATGTATGACGTGTAAAATGAGGTGTAGTCTTGTACAGACTCAGGCCGACCATTCCTGAGAGAGTATGGTTAATTGAACCCCAACCATCAAAGTACACCGGTAACCACTGTCTAGGATTCAAATCCTTATAAAAGTAACTACCTTTACTAGGATTTGAACCAGGAACCTTCGTCTCCGAAAATCAGCTGTTAAACAGCTGATTCTGGCGACAACCTTACCTCTAGACCAACCCGGTGGGTCAGTTTTTAATTTAAATATAATAATTATTATTTTATTTTTTATTGAATTATTAATAATAAACATTAAATTTATTATTAATTAGTCTAAATTAAATTGTTTTTGAATACATATTTATAAAATTTTATATAAATTAAATATATTTGAAATTATTTATTAATTCTTATATTAATGTGTCCATAGCAGGCAGGTGGGGTGTTAAATTGCTGACACTTGATTTGTTAGTTCCAGGGCTACAGAAAGTGTTGTGTTTCTAATAATATGTTCAGCTAATTATATGACTGAAACATTTAATTTAAGAAAAGTGGTAGAGGTGTAAAGAACACTAGTCACAGTTATCTCCTCTGAGAGCAATGAATTCCATTACACAAACAGACCCCGTGGTTAATGGAGTGAAGGTTTCATTTTCAGAGGGCCTGGCATGCTGATAAGCATACTTTCTTGCTCAGTGGAATAAAAAAATCTACATGAAAACAATATTTTCCTTCATACATATTCATTTTTTTGTCGTACAAGACCAATTTTAGACCACGTGAAGTGACTAGACGTTTCTGGAAGCTCTTTTTCCGGGCTACATTTTCAGCATTCGCTCACTGTAGACTTTTCTCCTTCTTCTGTCCACCCAGTGTTCTGTTTTCGCTCTTCATGAAAGCCCTTAAAATCCATAATTATTTGTTTGAATATGATTCAGTTCAGTTCATTACGGTTTCTCGGTTTATTTCGGTTTTCTCTATAACCTTTTTGATATTCATATATGGCAAGAGAAAGTAAAAATACGAGTAGATCTACTTTCCTCTTGAAGCAAACCGACCGATATGTGGACATTAACACCACAACAAATACAACACCACAGCTTGATATTTTTTAAATACTGTGACAATATCGAAGACGAATATGGTTCAAGAAATTTCTAGTTCTTCATTCATAAAATGGTAAAGAGTAGATAATAGAATGAAAAAGTAACAATAGGGTTAGCTATAGTATACCTATTCATTAAGGTAATTTAAAAGGACCGCGCTATTGTGTATGATAAGGTAGGGTTGTTGTTGTTGTTTAGGTCATCAGCTGAAAAGCTGGTTTGAACCTGTAGAGGTTTTACTAAGTAAAACGAGGAGTGAGGTGGTTTACCATTGCCTTCCTCACTGAATGGAAAAGTACTCTTATCAGCATGCCGGGCCCTCTGAAAAGTACATATTTTCTACTCTGCAAATGACACCTTCACTTCATTCACCACAGTGTCTGGCTGTATAATGAAATTCATTACTTTCAGAGGAGATAATTCTGATTAGTGTCTTTTACACCTCTACCCCTTCTGTTCTTTAATGATTCAGTCATTTAATTGGCTGACCATGTGATAAGAAACAGAACTATTTACTTTAGCCCTGCAATGAACAGATTGAGAGTAAATAATTTGACTCACCGCCTGTCTGTTGTGGGCAAAAGGTAGGGTTATTGTTGTACAACTATTTATGAAAGGGTCGGTCGATTACTTTTATTCTATTTACAATAGATCTATTTACTTGTTTATAATAGTTAAGACTTATCCAATAAAAAGGGTGTTTTGTACTTTATTATTTGTATCAAATTTCTCTGTTTTTCTAGAATTATCTTTTTTTGATCCACTATATAAAGAGACCCCCAAAGCGGTCAGTGAGTTAGTATCCGTTTGATCCTTGACGAGTGTTTATTGAGTGGCTATAGGTGCGTAGTACAGGTTACGTATCCGAGCATTGTAGTGGTTAACTATTGTTATATTATCTTGTGTATGTGCATTGTATTCAGGTCCATTGTGTATGTGTATTCTATATAATTGGTTGTAAGTAGTACTAAGTAAATTATTAAGTTATTTATTGTATTCTTCTTCTTCTATATGCCTGCTCCGCGTCGGAGATTGGCGATCATCATCATGATTCTAACCTTGGAACCAGCCGCTCTGAAGAGTTGAACTGAGGTGGTCCCAAACCACTCCCGCAGGTTCCCCATCCAAGAAATTCTCCTTCTCCCCGGTCTTCGTTTACCTTCAATTTTGCCTTCCATGATGCACTGTAGTAGGTAGTATTTCTTATTCCGTACTATATGGCCAAAATATTGGAGTTTCCATCTTTTGATATTGAAAAGAAGTTCTGTATTTTTGTTCAAACGGCTTAGAACTTCCCCATTTTTAATTTTATCCTTCCATGAGATGCGGAGCATCCGCCTATAAGTCCACATCTCAAACGCCTCCAATTTCCTTTCCAAGGACTTAGTCAATATCCATCCCTCATGACCATAAATGAGTACAGGAATTACATAACATCTGAGTATGCGAAGTCTTGTATTGAGGTTGAGTTCTCTATTGCAAAGCAAATTTTTCATTTTTATGAATACAGCTCTTGCCTGTTCAATGCGGGCCCTGATCTCCTGACTAAAGTCCCATCTTTCATTCAAGAGACACCCAAGATATTTATAGAACTTGACTCGCTCAACCACACTACCATCAGCCGAAAGGACAGCATTTACTTCATGTCTACTGACAACCAGGAACTTTGTCTTGTGGATATACATTCTCAAACCATAAGCGTTGCTGACTAAATTCACATGTGCCAACAATGTCTGCAGATCCTCAGCACTTCCAGCCATCAGGACTGTGTCATCTGCATATCGCAGGTTGTTGATTTCCAAACCATTTACCATGATGCCGCGTCCACATCCCTCCAGGGCCTCTGACAAGATGGCCTCCGAATAAAGGTTGAAGAGCATTGGAGACAATACACACCCCTGACGAACTCCCCGCCGAATTAGGATCTCCTCCGACCCGTCATTTATTGTATTACTTCATTATAATTAGTTTATTAGTTATTTTGTAAATCTTTTAGTGTAATAAATATTTGTAATATTGTAAACTTTAGTGTATTAATTATTTAATTACCTAGATCCCGAAACGGACCTTAGCGATAAGTGTCACAATACTTTTATCGCCCAATTGGCACATATGTTGCTAAACACCCTTGTTGGTTGCTCTGCTCTCTTTTCGCATCATCAGCTGTTATTCATATGTTATTGCGTGGTTTTCAGAGCGAGATTATGATTAATTTTCAAAATTAACTTGTCCTTCAAGCACAAAAATGGCACAAAAATTACGCATATATTGTTCTCTTTTGAAACCTATATGGAACTACGGGTCCCAAATTTACGGTTCAACCAAACCCTCTAACTTGTAACGAATTCAAGCATTCCTGTCAAACACATTATGCCTTATAGCAAATGCACCTCTTTACGTTAGCAACAAAACTTTACATACAGATTTGAAAACACCACTTGCACAAATTTCCATTGAATACCGATACAAACGCTTTCACGACAAGTCACACGAACACGAGAACCCCCTGGTGCGTTCACTTTCCACCGTCCATTTACGTGATAATCCCCCTAGACGCCTTAAAAGACGCTGGAGTAGAGACCTGCTAATTTGATATACAAATTTCATTCATGGGGAGGCACCAATGGGGGCCCTACCACTCTCATGCCTATCATGTCATTTATATTAATATCATAATCATCACATTTGCTTGTTGTAACATTTTACAGTTGTAAATAAAGAATTAAAGAGAAAAAAACTTGTCCCTCAAGAGGTTAACTACTATACAAGAAAAATTAGTTTGTATGTTTTTCGTTAATAATCAGGGATACCCTGCGTTCAAGAATCTGATGATTTATGCTTGCGAAACAAATGTGACAATCTGTATGATTTGACAATGAAACTATTTACAGTATAATACCGATTATCCGTGTTAATTGGGGGGATAACTATACCGGATAACCGGAAAACACGGATAATACAACCCAATCGGTCGAGACAACCTACGTCATAAACAAAACCACCAGTTACGCGTATGTTTTATTCTACTGATTAATACATGTTAATACTATCGGATATCGGAAATAAATAAACAAATTGTATTGAAATAAAAATATTTACTACATAAATTTATATAAATCTTACCTTAAACTACGTAACAAAAAAAAAATCACAAAAATCTGTTATTTTACTTTGTTCGATACGAAACAAGGATACTACGTTACGAAATTAGTTTATGTCTACATTAATGTACCTACTCATTGTTGTCGTAATCGAACAATATTATCGTAGTAAATCACAATAATTGTGATAATTACGATGACGAAAATGTCGGGAGTTGAAAAGTTTTAATTTGTAAAAGTTATACAGTACATACATAATTAATTTTTCTAGCCGGCCGCGTTGGCGATGTTGGTAACGTGCTCGCCTATCATCACGCGGTCTTGGGTTCGAATCCCACTCGGGCATGGCATTTTTTCATACGTTACAAAAATTTATTTCATCCTTCTGCATTATAGCACCAATTATTATTAGCAGCAATTTGCAAAACAGTCGGACGTTAAACAAAAAAAAAAAACAAAAATAATTTCTAGTGATCGCACGGTTAATCCAAACGCCGGTTAAACGATCCACGGAAAATGGGTACTCTACTGTATTTGCTTTCCTTAGAGGAACATAGTAGGTGAGCATAACAAAAGGTTTACACACATGCGCACAATCTACGTAAAATATTATTTATAAATCCTTGAAAATTTACAAAAGCCTATTTCCTATTTTGTGTCACTTTATGGTAACTTAATAGGAATTTTAATAAAATTCATATATATACGTGAATGTTATTGACATGTAAAATAAACGCGGTGTAGAAAATAAATAGGATTGGTTTTTATCTGACATTACAAGAAATTTTATATTGGTACGTTGATAACACACAGATTTTACTGAACGAACAAAATGCGAAACAACTAAAATATCTTTTGATTTATTTCCTTAAATAAATACATGACAAGATTACACAAGGAAAACTACGCATTAATAAAATAAAAATCTGGTTTGAAACACTTACACGATTTTCTCTTTCCAGTGTACGAGTAGATAATGTATAATACCTACATTATTTATCTATATATAAAAATAAAATTGTGATTTTGTCTGTACAATTTTTAAAAATGTCCTAAATTTTGTTTCTACACCAGATCTATCAAGTAAACACCCAAAATAAGTTCAGCTGAATTTTTGTCTGTTTGTTTGTTTGTTTGTATGTTACGGCATCACGCAAGAACCGCTGAACCAAATTCAGTGAATTTCGGTATTTAGGTTCTGGACATAATCGAAATGAAAATAGGCTATACATTTTTTTAATATTACAAAGGAATGGGTGAGTTCAGAGGGAGGGGTAAACAAAAAACTACGAACATTTCCGTTAAAAGTCAATGTATCAAAAAATGTTATATAATTGAAATTACGAAACGTTTAAAGACAAATAAGTTTGATTATGTAAAGTTTTCATTTTCATGCATAATAACGGAGATATTACCAATTTTTAAAAAATAAACCAAAATGTTTAGAAGAATATTAACATACAAAATAAACAGAACAATAAACATAGGCCTACGCGCCGGTAAAACCCGTATTCATTCAGTCAGTTACCTACCTACCCATTCCACCAGTAAGTTACCCTATACACCTTTTCTCGGTCACATTGTCAAAAATGAATCAGTATCATTAATAGTGGTCACCATCGTAGTATTTCTATTGTGATTTACCTTTCATTTATTATGAAAATAATAAACCGCTGAATATCTTAATTTAAAAACATCATGGTCTCGCTTTTGTTTTACGTTTAACAATTTTTTTTCATAAATAATAATTCTGACGTTGAAAGAAGATAGATAACAATGAACAGTTAAAGAATATCAGACCTGACAGGGATCGAACTCGGTACCCCAACCGACCGTCCACGGCACCAAGGAAACCGTTCGAAGAACGGGTACAGTATTCAGATGAACTGAAGTCCCCTAGGAGTGAGAGAATGCATAATGCTCTCACTCGCACGAGGCATACGCGCCGTTTCAATAACATTGTCTTTAATTTTACTCATGGTTGTGAGCAAGCGTTTATGCATGCAGTAAACTAACAAGTAAGATAACGACTGTTGTATGTTTTCAGATTTGGATTATTACAGTAAAGACCTTACCGTTACCCTTAACCACCGTATACCTTAACCATAACCACATACGTATATAACCATAAGGCATACGTATACCGTATGCCTTAACTACGGCATGCGTAAATATGCCACATATCTCCCTCTCACTCGCTCGGCTATGGGACATTAGTTCGTCTGATAACTATACTTTAGCTAGTAATCTATAATGGTCCACAGCTCGGTGGCCCTAGACCATAACCCGACCCTTACCCCATAGCCTGACTTATCAACGTTCTACATTCCTCAGTGGTGAGTCACCTACTAGGCACTTGACTGCAATATTCGACCATTTTAGTTGTAATTATTTTTATCAAAATTGTATAATAATTTTTAAAATCTACGTATTATTCCTTAAAAAATGAATCCAAACACGGTGTCATTGTGACAATCCTAAGCATTTCCGATGTTGGAGGCCCGGGTGAGCTGATAACCATACTTTTCTACTCAGCGAGGAAGGTTAACTACCTTCCTCCTCATTTTACTTAGTAAAGGCGCCTCTAGAGGTTCAAACCAGACTTTCGGCTGATGACGTAAACTAAACAAGAATCTTCTTTGATGTAGTTCTGCTCTGAAATTCTTGAAATAAAGTAAATTACACAACCACGCGCACGCACGCACAACATTTTTTCATGATCACGATGATTCTTTTACATTACTACAAAAATATAGTCGCGATTAAGTGAAATGAATAAATATTTTACAGTCGAAGAACTTTTTCTTACAATAAATTTTCTTTAAGAAAGTAAAGAAATAAATAAAAATAACATATATGTACAATATATCGAAGTAACAAGAATTCACAGTCAAATTTTTTACAATTTTTTTCATGTTTAATGAAATGTTTAATGTATTGAGTAGGAAACCAAGTATTGTTTTCATGTCGATTTTTTTAAATCGAATTTTCACCGGATATGCACATTTGAGGCCACCTGAATCCAAAGAAAAACACGTTATTAGCGATAAGATCGGGTTTTCTCTGGAAATAAACTTTTCAGGTACATTGCTACATTGCTACAAAAATATAGTCGCGATTAAGTGAAATGAATAAATATTTTACAGTCGAAGAACTTTTTCTTACAATAAATTTTCTTTAAGAAAGTAAAGAAATAAATAAAAATAACGTCTGTAAGTCTAGACAGTTCATTAAAATTTTATTCAATAAATTCTGTGTAAATCGTATAATTCTAAATACAAATAAAAAATATTGCAATAAAAACTTATATAAGATTTAGTGAAATATGATGTATTTTTGTATTGTAATGTATTGTGTTTGTTATGTATTTAAAATACATAAGTTATGTAGTCAGTAAATGTATTGAAAGATTTTATTTAAATGGAATGTAGTGAGCGAACGTCAATAACCTGTGGACGCGGAGAATTCTTTAAAAAAATAAATAATAAAAGAAGTAACGTCCGCTTTGGTTTAGTTATTGTAACGAATTGGGTATGTGTGACGTCGTGGGGGCGTCATTTAATAGTTATTTTTCCTCACTAATGTTATAAATAAGTGATGGCAAACCGCAAGAACTGTCTCGTTGATCTTCAAGTAAAATTATACAATACAGTCGATACTCGATATACGCAAACGATGTCGAGGATCACAGAAAAAATCGTTAACTAGTGGTAGGCTGTACAATATATCGAAGTAACAAGAATTCAAAGTCAAATTTTTTTCATCTTTAATGAATTAGATAAGTTCTTTTATTTTCACTTTCTCTTGCCCTATATGAATATACCTACTCTATAGGGAACCATGCCGGCCGCGTTGGCGATGTTAGTAACGTGCTCGCCTCTCATCACGCGGTATTGGGTTCGAATCCCACTCGGGCATGGCATTTTTTCATACGTTACAAAAAATTAATTTCATCCTTCACCGTCTGCATTAGCAGCAATTTGCAAAACACTCGGACGTTAAACAAAAAAAAAAAAAAAAACAAAAAAGTATAGGGAACCAAGTATTGTTTTCATGTCGATTTTTTTAATTCGAAATTTCACCGCATATGCACGTTTGAGGCCACCTTAATCCAAAGAAAAACACGTTATTAGCGATAAGATCGGGTTTTCTCTGGAAATAAACTTTTCAGGTACCCTGAACCCAAAAATCATTTCTTTTAGTGATTGGTGGTGGTGTGTATAAGTGTGTGTGTGTGTGTGTGTGTGTGTGTGTGTGCGCGCGCGCGCGCGCGGGCGTGTGAAACCATAAAGTTACCTCAAGAACGGAGTATCTCACAAAATTGAAACTTGGAAAATCGCAAAAAACTGAAAAATCGCACAAATAAACTACACTTCTGATTGACCGATTTTAATGAAAATTTTCGCTTTGGTTTAGTTATTCTAACGAATTGGGTAATTTTCCTTTTTATTATTAATTATTTTTAATTTCCATCCATTGTATAAGACGCGCCCTGTTTTTTGACGAGTTACTGAAGGAAAAAAGTGCGTCTTGGCAGATAACGCGGAATGAGCTGGCGCATTGTCTTGGTGGAGAACCCATGATTTGTCCTTCCACATTTCGGGGCGATTTTTCCTTACTCTTTGACGTAATTTAGAAAGTACCTCAAGGTAGTAATATTGATTAATTGTTTGACCTTCAGGAACCCAGTGAAGGCACACAATCTCATGGATATAAAAAAAACAACTATCATTTCTTTAATTTTTGACTTGCTCATTCGAGTTTTTTCGGCTCTCTGTGAAGTTCGGCTCTTCCAGTGCATGGATTGGTGCTTCGTTTCCAGATCATAAGTAAAAAACCACGTTCATCACATGTTATTATCGTTTCCAAAAAATTTGGGTCATTTTCAATCGCGTACAAAGTGTCAGTACAAACATTTTTGCGAGCTTCATTTCAAATATTTTTGAGTGGCACGTGTCCTGAAGGAGCTGAAAGAAGATGACTTTCAGCACTGTTTCCAACAATGGAAAATTCGCATGGAGCGTTGTAGGGATAGAGAAGGAGTGTATATTGAAGGTGACAATAAGTGATTATTTATAAAATAAAAATTAAATTTTTTACAACGTCACTCTCGTTATTTAATAACCACACCTCGTACACCGGAAAATACGGTAAGTTATTTTAGATCGAGCTTAAATTCAGTTTTGGTTAATGATTTACGAAAAGATTAGCCTGTTTTACCGAACTTATCACAGGGGATACTAAATTGATTTACACTAACCAAAAACTTGTTTTCGTTTTAACTTGATTAGTTGCGTATAGGCCTTATTTTGTCTTACGCAATGTTTGTTAGTAATTTAAATTTTGGCAATCCATATAAGGCATTGGTATCGATTAAACAATGCTCCCATGATCGTAGTTGGCTTTTAAAAATATATTTCTGTTTTTAAAGTGGAATTTTAAAAATATATATTTAAAAATGTGGGAGCGGTCACTCATTTAGAAATTTACGTGTGGGTGATCTTGTGTGAATGTGAGTAGGCGAAGACAACAGGTGAGAGCATGTGTGGGTGTTACTGTACCTCTTTGTAAAATGATTTCGTATTTTTTAGTTACTTTGAATTCGGTGGGAAATAGTTTGTATATAAAGGAAATAATATAATAAGTATAAAAAATATAGTTGTTTATTATTTTTCACCATTTTTGTCAAAAATTGTTATATTATTAAATTTAATAACAAAAAATTTCCATAGGAATGTATTTAAATTTATTCATCATTTTCTCCAGTTCAATAAATTTAAATTTTTCGTAATTTTATCTATCAACTAGCAACTCCCTCTTCGCTGTGTTACACGGTGAAGTAAATTTAAAGCAATTAAGTTCTCATTCAACATTTTACATTGAAAGCCAAAAAATCATTACTACAAATTTTTGTATTTTTATTCCTTAATGTGTGACCGGGTTGGTCTAGAGGTAAAGTTGTCGCCAAAATCAGCTGTTTAACAGCTGATTTTCGGAGACGAAGGTTCCTGGTTCAAATCCTAGTGAAGGTAGTTTTATACAGATTTGAATACTAGACAATTGTTGCCGGTGTACTTTGATAGTTGGGGTTCAATTAACCATGCTCTCTCAGGAATGGTCGGCCTGGGTCTGTACAAGACTACACTTCTTTTAGACGTCATACACATCATCCTCATCTCATTGGGTCATGGGGTTTCTTGAATTGAACAGATTGCAACGTACACACATTAGGGATTGAAAAAAAAGAAAAAATGTGTGTACGTTGCAATCTGTTTAGTTCAAGAACGACAAGTGACTTCAAGACCTAATGAGATGAGATGCGTTAATTGAATTGAAAAAAGTTATGAAAGAAACGTAAAATTGTTGTCTCTTTTTAAATAATTATAGTAGGGTATTTTCTGTTATCCTCTCCCCCCAGCATAATTTTTCACTTCTGAGGATATTTCGTATGTAGGTATTCTTACAGTATTTTTAACGATAAAAACGGGAAAAATATTTTTAAAAAAATCGTGTATCAATATTTCTTAAGTTAATGTTAAAGTATTTTCCTTTTTCAAGTTAACCTTATAATATTTAGCTATTAAAAATTATTTAATAGCTATGTAATTTAATTATTTACATAGCTATGTAATACCGGCCGCATTGGCGCAGTTGGTAACGTGCTCGCCTCTCATCATGCTGTCCTGGGTTCGAATCCCACTGAGGCATGGCATATTTTCATACGTTACAAAAAATCATTTCATCCTTATTACACACAGTTACACCCCAACGTCGTCGCTAATGACCTTGTAGTTGATGCGACGTTAAATAAAAAATAAAAAAAAAAATTATTTAATAATACTTAATTTATTTATTTTAAATTAATTTAATGATAATTTATTTAATGATGTCATGTACTCAATGAGTTCATATTTCATTATTACGTACAGTAACAATATTGAGAAAAAGGAATGTATTCGCCCTACCTATATTTAACCTTAACTTGAAGAATATTGGTGTAGGATTTTTTAAAGTATTTTTCCCGGGTTTATCGTTAAAAATACTGTAAGACTGCATACGCAGTCTGCATACCCCTAATTTCGCAACCTCACCAGACACCAGGGGCAGTTCCAGGGCTGATTTTCGGGGGGGGGGCGATCTTGTTTTTACCTGTATGTAGCTCTAACTACATCATTTGTAATATATAGTTTGTAATTGAGTCATTGAAAAGTCCTCTTTTATGCTGTATTGCTGTAACCACAATTTTAATTCATAGAGAAATTTTCAAGGTACTGACTGGATGCGAGTGGCTTTTGACTACTGACGCTGATTGTTATCTTAATACTATTTAAAAATAGATACTTTCTGTTTGACTCATTTTTATACTAAAATATTTATTGTTAATTGATAGGTACGAGTATTGGGATTCAGTTTTGTTAGAAATAATAGCTTATCGAAAATATTAAACTAAGTTTTCCTAGTATTTCGGGGGGGGCCATGGCCCCCGTGGCCCCTTCCCTGAAACCGCCCCTGCCAGACACGTCCTACATCCCCCAGGGGGTCGCAATCCACCGGTTGAAAATCACTGGACTAGACCCTAGAGAAGAACCAGAAATATTTTTTACAGTCGTTTAATGGAGTCAACAGGTCAAGTACACATTAGCTTCGAATACTTCATCTTCGGGTAATCGAAATTCAATGCAGGTAACCAATTTGGAAACGATATAAATTCAGTTACCGAACCTTAGCATCGCTGATGCGTACGTAATATCGGAAGGTTAGTTTTTCGTCGTTGTTGTTTTTGTTGTAAAGACACGTATGAGTCTGAGCGTGTTGTGTGCGTTGCATTCACGTCTCAACTTGTCTGTTGACTTCCTTAAAAGGTAATCGCTTTCTTCTTCAATAGACCATGCATGCTTTGTTATTTCCATATCAACTAAATATAATACAACCTGGCTTAAAGAATAAATCTGTCCGAAAAATTCTTATGTGAAACACTTACACAACTTTATCTTACCAATGTAAATAATAATTTATTTATTTATTTACAACAATATAAAGGCTAACAGAACTTATCCATAAGCCTTATTGACATAAAAAAATGTACATGTTTACAAAACATGTACATTTACAAAACATGACGAAGGTTCCTGGTTCAAATCCTCGTGAAGGTAGTTACTTTTATACGGATTTGAATGCTAGACAGTGGTTATCGGTGTACTTTGATGGTTGGGGTTCAATTAACCATACTCTCTTAAGAATGGTCGACCTGAGTCTGTGCAAGACTATACCTCATTTACACGTCATACACATCATCCTCATCTCATTGGGTCATTGGGTTGCTTATTGTTCCTGAATTGAACAGATTGCAACGTACACATATTAGGGATTACAAAAAAAAAGTTTACAAAACAATCTATGCTTATAACTATTTTATTTACATAATATACATGCTAATACACTTTTTGTCTCTTTTGCTCATAAAAATAAAATAATTTTTCAATAAAATTACTTAATATAATAACAATTAATAAAAAAAATAGTTTAGCAAAATTTGATCAAAAATAATATTATTTATTATTAAATTAAAAATAGGAACAGGAAAAGATACAGTAGAAGAAAGAAAGAAAAAAGATGAGATTCTGCTTTGTGAATTTATGACATTTATTGGTAGGTGAGCACCTGATATTATTTTGTTGAGAATTGTTCGTAATTATCAGAAAATGGATGGAGTTCCAGATTAAATTTATTGAAAAAGATAATTATGTACCTCATATAACCTAATTTGAATCATGAATGGATGACACTGAGTGAAAATTAATCTCTATTGTACAGTGACTTTACCACTAGAATGGTTACTCCTTTTTCTTAAACGTAAACGGTAATACGTAGTCTCTCGGACTACTCCAGAAGGAAAAGTATAAAATGAATATAAAAATTATATAAAACTTCTTTCTTTTCTTTTTTTTAAGACCCAATTGGAGCACTATAGTACTTTCAGTCTTTAGTGGATCGTTAGATTTGTTTTCTTGTATCCCACATCTTCTTCATATTCTGAAATCTGGCCCTCCTCTGTTCGTCAGTTACGTTATAATGTCGAGTTTTTCTGGTTATCAGTGGCAATTGAATCTTTTGGTCCTTGAGTATTGATCCATCTTCTAGTCTAAGAATCATGTTGTACGTTATCCCCCCGAGTGTTAAGATCATTGTTTATCTCCTGTAGCCAGCCATTCTGTGATTTGTATTGCATGAGCTGATTTAGAAGTTTCTTGACAAGCCTTTTCTCTGGCATCTTGATCAAGTGGCTGAAGAATGACAATCGTCTTTTTCCCATTGTGTCTATTATCTTGTTCGTTGTGGAAAAAAAGTTTAATTATCATATTAAAATTATAGAATACAATGATTTAAATAAGTTTAAAATATTTTCGTACATTTCAATCCTTTTTAGAATTTTACTCAAAAAGTTCCTCAAT
The DNA here is from genome assembly GCA_035578175.1 of Catonia carolina. Lineage (NCBI taxonomy): Eukaryota > Metazoa > Arthropoda > Insecta > Hemiptera > Achilidae > Catonia > Catonia carolina. The sequence continues at coordinate 12,977,416 of JAQMRL010000004.1, forward strand.
GTTCCATGCATATGTGCTTTAAAAATATTATGCACTGTTAACGGGCCATTCTTTTTTCTGCTTGGCATATTACAAAAATTCTTCTTGTTCCTGTTTCTTCATGAATATTTTCGGCATGTGAAGTGTCTTGGCCAAAAACGTAATCCTACCTTTGGGCTATCAAAACAAATTTTGAGCAATTAGGTCTCTGTTTTTGGAGTAATTCAGCAGCAATCTTCAGGTTTACCTTTCCTTATTTCAGTACAATTGTTAGTTTAGGCCCTTCATGTTACATTTACATTTCTGAGTAGTCAATGTGACTAAAAAAAGGAGGAACTTTTTCAAAAAGAGTCGTTGTTGTTTTGGTCATCAGCCGAAAGGTTGGTTTGAACCTCTAGAAACTTTACCAAGTAAAACGAGGAGTTAGGTGCTTTACCTTTACCTTCCACACTGAGTGGAAAAGTATACTTATCAGCATACCAGGCCCTCTGAAGAGCATCTACTTTCCACCCTGAAAATGACACCTTCACTTCATTCACCACAGGGTCTGGTTTTCTATTGAAATTCATTACTCTCAGAGGAGATAACTCTGATTAGTGTCTTTTACACCTCTACTTCTTCTGTTTTTAAATAATTCAGCTATTTAATTGGCTGACCATTTGATACGAAACAGAACTACTTTTTGTAGCCCTGGAACTAACAGATTGAGTGCAAATAATTTAACACTCCACCTGTCTGTTATGGACAGCAAAAGACCCGGTCAATGGAAAGAGTGAGACGGCCACAGTATCTACTCTCTTTTAAGACTATGTACAATATCTCTTACAACACAGTAATCTTAAGATTAGATAGCAACGTAAGATTAAACAAAAGTAAACTACTCTTAAAGAAGAGAAGCTGGAAAAGAAGAAGGAGGAGACGAAGAAGAAGAAGAAAAAGGAGGAGGAGAGAAGAAGAAGAAGAAGGAGAAGAAGAAGAAGTGTGTGTGTGTGTGTGTGTGTATTAAGTGTGTGTACACTTAATAGACTTGATGTTTCAATTAATTATTACGGTGGGTGTTAAAATTTAAGTCGACTTAAATTCTATTAAGATCTGACTACTAGTTATGCATGTAATTGCGCGGCTAGAATATTGGCAGATGTAGGTCAGAGAACAATCTAGTTCGCTCCTGATCCAGAATCCAGGTTGAGAGGGCTAAGAAGCCCTATGTTGGCGACGTCGTGTAAGTGTTACACATGGTCGCTCGTAGAACACATCATTAGTTCGCTCCTCACCCATAACGATTATGCGCTAGGAATCTAATCTGTTGTTTAGGCTTGAAGTGTCTGTACCTGCCACATGAATGGTGTCTACTCCACCAAGGGCGCCCACCATATGTCCATAATTTATATTTTATCTTATGGTTATCTTACAATAGTGTTACACGTATTAGGTACTAGCAAAAGTACCCGTTCTTCAAACGGTTTTCTTGGTGCTGCGGACGGTCTGTTGGTGTACCGAGTTCGATCCCTATCAGGTCTTATATTCTTATTTAATTTATTGTTTCTGCCCAAAACAGACAGGTGGAGTGTCAAATTATGCACACTCAATCTGTTCGTTGCAGGGCTAAAATAAATAGTTCTGTTTCTTATCACATGGCCAGCCAATTAAATGACTGAATCATTTAAGAACAGAAGAGGTGGAGGTGTAAAAGACACTAATCAGAGTTATCTCCTCTGAAAGTAATGAATTTCATTATACAGCCAGACCCTGTGGTGAATGAAGTGAAGGTGTCATTTGCAGCTTGGAGAATATGTGCTTTTCAGAGGGCCCGGCATGCTGATATAAGCATACTTTTCCATTCAGTGAGGAAGACAATGGTAAACCACCTCACTCCTCGTTTTACTTAGTAAAACCTCTACAGGTTCAAACCAGCCTTTCGGCTGATGACCTAAACAACAACAATTTATTGTTATCTACTAGTACCTCCTTTCAACGTCAGCATTATGTATTAAAGTTAACTTATTGTGGTCATCTTTTACTGAAAAAGATAAAATAAATATATTTTTTAGGAAAAATCTTAAAAAAGCTATGCTACTATGAGTTTATTTAATATTTTATTATATGAAATAATAAATACACATTGAAGCGAATGCTGAAGAAAACTTGTACTATTGGATAAATATTGGAAGATGACACTTTTTCAGAAAATATTTTGTTTTTATTTAAAAAAAAAGAAGTTTTTTCATAATATTACTTATGTTTACAATTTTCAAGGTACGTATATTCCTTTCTTACGGGAAGTTTTATTGTATTAGGCACGGAGAACAGGATCTTACTGGAGGCCACGAAGCGTCCGAGAGCTAGGAATTAGCGAACGAAGCGAGCAGGGAGCGAAGTCCCTTGATCAAATTAAAATAGTTTTAGAATAACCTTGGTAACAATATTATTTTTTACATCGTTTTTCATTCGAACAGATTTTATTAATTGTTGCTGACTATTGTAAATGATTACAGGTTTAATGATCATAATGTTTTGTTGAAATAAATGTCAGTATTTTGTTATAGCCTTATAGCCTTGTGATATTTACTCTTGGTGTAAGTTGTGGTGTATTTTTATAATATCTGATGAAGCTTTTATAATGTGAACCGATGCAATTATTCTTTAGGAATGTCGACCACCGGAAACAGAGACCTTGAGTATTTAATACTTTATCTTTATTAGACCTTTACAAAGCGTTATGAAGAACATTTTTATGATAAGTTAGGTGTTTGGTTATTGATGCGTAAAAGAAATTATTGAGCTATATTTAGAAGCGCTTCAGTCCATACGTGAAGATGTATTACCTACTTAATTATACCCAAAAATATCCCACAATAAAACTATGTAGCTAAAATATATTAAAATTTGTACTAAGCACATAATCACAGTACAAGAGTATAAATTTTTTTATTTACTATTTTTTATTTTTGTTGTAAAAACTTTATTAAGAAAGACTGAATAATTTCTTGGAATTTTTATATATTCAAAGAAAACGATAAGAATCTTTTATACCAAACATAGAAAAAATTCTTGAGTGAAAAATTCACACGACTTTCTGTTGCCAATGTAGATAATGAAATATTTAAGTATATTATAACCTATGTAATATAATTATGAGTGAATGATGCTAAATGAAAATAAATCTTTGTTGGTATTTTTGGATATTTTGATGAGAAAATACGGAAAATCATTAATCGACGCTAATCTAAGTTCTGTAGAAAAATGTTTGAAATATAAGTTGTAGGTTCTTTAATTTTGTAATAACTTTTATCATATGGTTCGCCTTAAAGTGCGTGCCAAAGCAGCTTAAAAACCATTTTTACTGATTTTAAGCAAAATACAGAAAATCGCTAATACCTATTGTCGCTGTACCTAGTAAGTTCTGTAGCAAAAAAATTCTTGGAAAAAAAGTTGTAGTTTTTTAAATTTACTACAATTTTAGTTATATACTTTTGTGCTAAAATAAATATTAAGGCCGCAATTTTTTACCACGAGAGCACAACCCCCAAATATTTCAGCAGATATGCCGCTTACTCTATTTCGTAGAGAAAAAAACTATAGTAAATGAGAAGCAGAAGAAGAAAAAGAAGAAGAAGAAGAAAGAGAAGGAGGAGGAGGACGAGAAGAAGGAGGAAGAGAAGAGAAGAAGGAGAAGGAGGAGAGAAGAAGAAGGAGAAGGAGGAGAACAAAAGAAGAACCAGGGAAAGAAGAAATCAAAGGTGAACAAGAAGAAGAAGGAGGAGGAGGAGTAGGAGGAAGAGGAGGAGAAGGATGAGGAGGAGGAGGAGGAGAAGAAGAAGGCACATTATAATCGCAATAAGACGGATATCCTTTCAGAAACCATTTTTGGCTTCAGGGATACATAAAATATGAAGATCAATGTCAAAATTCTCTATTCAACAGATAGTGATAAAAAAATATTACAAACATTCAAAATCATTGCCGTGAATCGAATTCGGGACCTCATCTTAATACGTAGTCTATTACGTTACCGATTGTACCACCAAGCTGACTGAAATGTATTTAAAAAGTTTTATTCTCTCCTAACTCAATTCTATTATTTTTTTAATAGAATAAAAAATTGTATTTTCATGACTAGAATACATTATCTGGGTGTAGAATTGTGTGGGGATAGTTCAGAAATAAATTAATGATGTATTTAAATATTTATCCAACACCTCTACAACAATTTGAACACAATTACCGTTTTGTTCCACGAAATTATTTCACTTTTCAACAGTTTTGTTGAAAAGTATTGTTACAGTCATAATTTGAACAGATTGGTACACATTATGAGACGTGTAGTCCAGGAAACATGGGTGATAGATTTGTGTTGTTTAGGTCATCAGCCGAAAGGCTCTAGAGGTTTTACTAAGTAAAACGAGGAGTGAGGTTGTTTACAATTAGGTACCTTCATCACTGTATTGAAAAGTATGCTTTATCAGCATGCCAGGCTTTCGAAAAAGCACATATTTTCCACCCTGAAATTGGTACCTTCACTTCATTCACCACAGGGTTTGGCTGTACAACGAAATTCATTACTCTCAGAGGAGATAACTCTGATTACTGTATTTTACACCTCTACCTCTTCTGTTCTTAAATGCTTCAGTCATATAATTGGCTGTCCGTGTTTTAAGAAACAGAACTAATTTTTTGTAGCCCTGGAACTGACAGATAGAGTGCAAATAATTTAACACTCCACCTCTCTGTTATGGGCAGAATAGATTTATCAATCATATTTGTATGAGGACGGTTAACCACTTTATATTTTTCATGGATTTTCTATCAAAATACAGTGTAACAAAATAACAATAGCTTTTGTGTGGAGTTTTGATTTATTGTCAGACGGGCAGCTAATTTTCATTTTTTTCTACATTAGGTAATATTCTATTGAATTCTATTAGGCAATTATTATTACTATCTCTTGCCCTATCTGAATATACAGTAAATAAAAGTATAATTTTCATGTCAATATTTCGAAATCACGAATTTCAGCAACCATACCGAGCATCAAATCTTGTAGATCACAAAAAAGGAAGTAAATCAGGTGATTTTAAACAAAATCGTAGTAGCTGTTTTTTTTTAAACTTGCACGATAAATGACTGCTTGAGTGAAAGGTTACCAAGAAACACCAAGAAAGGAGGATCCAAGCAGCTGAAATGAAGTTTTTAAGAAGGGTGAAGAGCTGCTTGAGGCTGGATCTAATACATACTTCTAAGCCATCGTTATTTTTATTCGCAACTGTATAAAATTAACAACAAGCAAATTTGATAAAAAAGGATACAATTATTGACAAATTTTAAGACATTGAGGAGATTGTTGCCCATTGGCAGTATTCCAACCGTAATCATTAAGTTAGTTCATTATTTTGTTTATTATTCACTTATTTTATTTTGTACTTTTTTAATTTTGACGTCTCATAATATCCCTACTCCACAGTCGTTTCAGTCTTCGTATAGGAGCATTTGGTAAATCTGGTGTGTCTAGGTCAACAATGAGCTGGTTCGGATTATTGTGTAATTTCTTTTTAAATCGTGTGTTTATGCGTAGGAACACATCGTTGATGTATCTATATATTAATAGCGAGCAGCTTTTTTTTCAACACGATTTTAACCACTTGAACCTTCACCGATTTTCCCCGAAGTGGGCTCAAATGAATCGTCTGTTCGAGTAGATTTGCAAAAAACTATCCAAAATCAAATATTTCAATTTATGACCGTAAAATAGAAGGTCTAAAATAGATTGGAGAGGAGGCAAGTTCAACGAACTGAAGTATAGGCCTCTCTCTTCCTCTATCTATCCCTCCCACATCTTGCACAGCTATTTCAGTTCGGAGAGGGGGCAGTATAGGCCTACCAACGGATTGGCAGTGTCACGGTCAGATCGCTTTGGAATTTCCAACCTAGTTGTTGTAAATTTGTATACAATTCGATCTGCTATATTTTGGTTTTGTTTTTATGTGGAATTAACAAATGAGATTTTAGAAAAAATTGAAGCAGTTATGACTGCTGTCAATCCGTATGCTTAAAGCTATAAGAAACTGGGTGACATGGTAAAATATGAAGCGGCAATTGCACGAACTGAAAATCGCCTGCCACTATACAATTTTTTTATGAAGTCCATCATGAGCCGAATGAGAACAGAAGAAGATTCAATGAACCAGTAGTACAATAAAACAAAAAAATTTGTTTACAGAGAAGTTCTATAAAAAACAATTTACACTTTTGTGCGGTTTTCCCGCACAGGTTCACCTAGTGGGACGTTTAAGTCTGTCTAATAGGCCTACATAACGAGGAAACTAGATCTGAGTTGGGTGTGTTTAGTCTGAATGAAAAAGTGGACGAGTAAGTGGCAATCAATGGAAGCAGCATTTGGAACGGAAACCAGAGGAGAGAATATCCTTCAAAGTTACTGAATATATTCCAGTTGGAAGAAGGGAGGTGGGAAGCCCTCAAAGAAGATGGCAGAGGTCGAGATGTACCAGTTGGAATATCTCGTGTTTGTTTATAAGTGTAGGATTGTTTGTGAGTTCAAAACCGGCTTATGTCTAATCCTTGATAGTAAGAAAAAGAAAAAGAAGAAGAAGACGATGACTGCTTCCGGTGGATCGATTTTGATAAAACATTTTGAGTGGGTTTCTTTTGTGGTACCTAAATGTCCCTAGTTTCAACTTCGAATAATAATTTTACTTTTTTTATAAGTACTAAAACTTGATTTTTTTGTCGATATCCACGAAGATTTGTAATTTTCCTCACGGATTTTTGTTGAAATTTAATCTATTTTCCCTGGACTTTAAAGGGATGGATGAAGGCCGGTATAAAGACAGATGGTTATCAAACGGCGAAGGAGATAATTTCTTTAAATCATGAACAGGTGTTTTTACCTTAGGCCTTTACTCTATAATACAGATTGTTGTTAATGTGAAGTACCCTATGTGCCTATGTGCCTATGTGCCTATGTGATGTGGACTATAATAAGCCTATACAAACGAAGATGACCAGCAGGTGTTAAACAGAATAAGAAAAAGCAGGTGTTCTTTAACACGTCAACTCTTCCACTTTTATTTATTTATTTTTTTTTTAAAAAGAGTAATTCATGAATATGATATAAATATAATTTTTGTATTATATATTTTAAGATTAGTTTATTACCGTGACCTAGGTCAAAATTTATTAAATAATCAAAAATATTGTTTTTAATTGGTCGGTGGGCTTTGCGGTAACCCATTGAGCTGATACTTCTGAAATAACACCGGTCGAGAAGAAATTTTGTGTGATGATCAGCTGTCAACCACACACGAACAACTCCACTTAGGATCCCTACTCTATCAAAAATACAGGAAAAAAGCAGTCTTAAATTTGGTTGACGTCAGTAATGTAGTGTAATTCCTGTTAACATATTATTAAACAATATCAGGAAAAAATAAAACATTATAACTGTGCTTTGAAAAATCAAACAGATCTTTTTTTGTTTAACGTCTGACTGTTTTGCAATTACTGCTAATGCAGACGGTGAGAAGGGTGATAGATGAAAATGAGTTATGAAAAAATGCCAGACCTGACCGGGTATCGAACCCGGGACCTCAGCGTAGAAGCCAGTTGCGCTAACCACTACGCCAACGGGCCGGCCATCAAACAGATCGCACCATTTAAAAAAAAAAATAGATTTTACCAAGTTTTTTTTATGATACATATTTAATTATTCTCTGATCAATGGTGATTCATATTGATGTTAACAAAATCCCTGTTTCCAAATTGTAATTGGTAGTGTAATTTGTACAATATTTTCATCTGGCTTTCAACGTATAAGTAAGTGTTTATGTAATAGGTTAAACGCTTCAAGTTTAGTTTGTCCTATGATACGCAGCGAGCGAGGGGTAGTAATTCTTAAATAAACTAAATAAGTAACAAATCATATACAGAATCATTATAAAAGAATGGTGGAGTTGAAGTAATTCAGACCAGACAGTAGGGACATTTTGAGATATTTAATTGATAGACTTCATCCTAAAATTTTATGTAACAGCTGTTCTAACTTCAACTTAAGGCTTTGTGTTGTTACTTTGGTTTGTTTAGACTATCACTGATAAAGAATAAAAAATAGGCAAAGTGTAATTTGTTGTTCAGTTCAACTTGCATTTCGACGTGATTAAGGAAAAAATCCACCACGTGAAAATAATGTAAGACATTGGTTCAAACAATTTGAAGAAACTGGATCAGTTATCAAACAGAAATCAACATCCACGCCTTAATGCAATTGTCACCCAGGCTTTGAATGAAGAATTTCCACATCAATGGATAGGCCGGCAACGATCCAAGCCCTTGGAGGCCCTTTGGAGGGCTCCTTAGGCTCCTTGGAGGCCGGCCGGCCTCCAATGAGTCCGATCTTACACCTTGCGTTATTTCTTGTGGGGGTACATCAAAAACGTTGTTTATTCAAAAATTATTTGTGACCTACAGTAAATCAATTGTTGTTTTGTTGTTTAGGTCATCAGCTGAAAAGCTGGTTTGAACCTACAGAGGTTTTACTAAGTAAAACAAGGAGTGAGGTGGTTTATAATTGCCTTCCTCACTGAATGGAAAATATGCTTATCAGCATGCCGGGCCATCTGAAAAGCACATATTTTCCACTCTGCAAATGACACCTTCACTTCATTCACTACAGGGTCTGGCTGTATAATGAAATTCATTACTTTCAGAGGAGATAACTCTGATTAGCGTCTTTTACACCTCTACCTCTTCTGTTCTTAAACGATTCAGTCAATTATTTGGCTGACCACATGATAAGAAACAGAACTATTATTTTAGCCCTGCAATGAACAGATTGAAGAGTAAATAATTTGACACTCCACCTGTCTGTTATGGGCAGGTAAATCTATTAAAATAAATAATTAATTGACAACCGTGGTGGTGCACAGGAGGCCCTGGATAATCCAAATATATAAAATTCGAGGCTGTTCGGAAAAATTTGCATTATCAAGGGTTCAATTTAAAGGAACAGGATAAAGTATCAACGGGAGTTTTGGAAACCGAATTAAGTTCCGTAACTCTTCTATTTTTATGGAAACAACGCATTTATTACGGTATTGATAAAATTTTACTATGGTTTCTTCAAAATAAAAAATCAATTATTTTTGTTTGTTTCTTTGAAGTTAGTGATTTTTCTGTGTTTTTTCGTATTTGAGCCAGAGAAAAATTGTTTCGTCGCACTTGCCAGCTTGTAAAGGAGGCCCACATGCCAGACGCGGTCAAATGCAGCCCTAAAATCGAGCAGCACAGCCGTCGTGTCGCAGTGGGAATTTCTGGCATCCACAAGTGCCGTGACGATGCGGAGGAGTTTGGTAGTTGTAGAGTGTCCTTGACGAAAACCAAATTACTCAGGAGGAAGAACAGAATCAACAACAGGACGCAGGCGCGGGAGAAGAAGCCTTTCGAATAATTTGGACAGGATCGGTAAAAGGGAAATTGGCCTATAACTTTCGGGATCAGTCGGAGGTTTATGGGGCTTCAGAATAGTAATGATTTTGGAAACCTTCCACGAAGATGGGAAATGCTGCAGCGCCAACACTGCATTGAAAATTGCCAAAAGATGAAGCTTTAGATCTGGCGGGGAATTCAGGATGGCGTATCCAGAGACATTATCAGGACCAGGGGCCTTACGCGGGTTGATCGAGGAAATTACAGAGGTGATATCATCCTCTGTGAAGGGCTGCATGTGACAGGGTGTAGGGTCAGAAAGTGTTAAGTTGACTTCGTCATTAATGAGTTCATCCTGGTCATGATGAACGGGCGGAGGGGCAACAAAATGTCGTTCAAAATGCGAAGCGAAAGTGTCAGCAATCGCCTGCGCAGAATAAGTCAAACCATTAGGTGTCATCAGAGGATGCGACTTCCTCTGGGTCGACAACAAACGACGTGTAGCCTCCCATGGTCTTCCGTCGTCAGCTACTCGATGAAAGTAGTCCTCCCACTGACTACACCGGAGACCATCGAGTAGCAGTTTGCACCTGGCGGCGGTACCGTTGAACAGTACGCTTACTTCATTCCTACCTTATTGGGAGACAATTCCAAGGTTGCGACAATTTCATGAGGTTGCAATTATTCGGTAAAATTGTTCCCCGAGCGACCAGGTGTTCCTTAACACGATGTCGCCATCATAGGGCTTCTCAGCCCTCTCAACCAGGATTCAGGATTCAGGATTCGTCGCACTTCAAAACCAAGCTTAGAACATTTGTATTATTTATACACAATGAGTACGCATGAGTACTTCTTTCTGCTACAGTTATGCGTTGGTGCATTTATTGCACTATTTATTGATTTTATTAAGTCAATTGGTCTTATAATTTATTTTTAAGTTAAAATTAATTGATGCAGTATTTCTATACTGTATAGTACTTAAAATATCAATTTACTGCGAGCAAAGTGATAGAAACACGGCACCTTACAGCAACCTTTATTTCTGGGAGTTTGGATTATCCGGGGTTTGGATTATTTAGGTTATTTTGTACTGAATTTTATTAATTATGTAAAAAACTGTTTGAGACGAAACATTGGACAAACAAACATCAACTGTAAGTATTTCTGTTTTAACTAAATCTATGTTCAAAATCCATCTATGTTCTTTTCCTATTAATCTGTATTAAATGATGTTATGCCCTACTAAAAATATGTTTTATTAGAACAGATATAACATTTTAACTCATAATCAAGTAATAAGAAATATTCATAAAAATAAAATAAAAAATATATACTGGACTTAATAAAATTAAAATACATGTATTAACGAACAAATATTACACCTTTTAAAATAATTATAAATTAATTATAAGTGTGTAACTAAGGTTACAAAGTAATTAGTGCGTTAAAACTAAGTGCATTACATTTTAAAGATTCCTGCATAATCATTATTAACTTATCATGGGGTCATATAACTGAATTTTTAATTAAGGCACGCACATTCATGAAGTTAACTTTTAATTCTGTAATAAAAATGGTCCGTTTATTTTTTAATTATGTAATTTTATTACTGTAAAATACTTAAATAAGTTTAGGTCAATATGTTTTTCGTATTATAATGTAAAAAATTATACGGAATTATTATATTTAATAATCAGGTCGGAAATTATTATTTGGTATATTTTAGGATTTTTTTAAATTTTTTATCGGGAACTGCACTTAATTGAAAACCACCCAATTTGATCGCTGTATTTTTGACGTGATTCGGCATGAATTTTTGAACAGGGAACTCCAATGGAGTTTGTTCAGGAATGGCTGTAAGCTGGTCACCATACAAAGTCTCTTGCCCAATCAATGTTGCTTAACAATTAATAGTGACTTTCTACCAGCTGTTTGACTGGCTCCAAGGCCATTTTTTTCGAATAGCTCATTTTAGAGGGCGTATTTAATCAACTTCTTAGCCCATGCTTCTTTCATCTTTCTTGAGTGGTGCTCTTTATCGTATAGAGTCCATTTTCTTCCTCTGCAAGTGGGTTTTATCATCTCCTGAAACTCTAATTCCTGTATTGTTTTCCTAAAAGTTTCTCAATCTTTAATAAGACCAATTGGAATTTAATACGAAGGTCATTTCATATATGGTACATTTATTTTTTTTTTAATTTTATTAATCTTGTTTACAAATTACGAAGTATTTACTAGTTGTTTGTACATGCACCTACATAAAAAAACAAACGACTACTACTTCGCAACCGACTCAAATAATTGTACTGCCATGTGCGTTCTTGATCTCGTCTTCCATTATCAACCTCTGTTCTCCTTAAAATACGGAAAATCATTAATTGACGCTAAACTATGAGCTCTTTGTAAAAAAAAAAATGCTTGAAATAAAAGACGTTGAGGTTTTTAATTTTTATAACTTTAGCTAACCTAGTTTTATAGTAAAATGCATAGGTTATTAAGGCCGCGATCTTAAAAAAACAAATTTAACACGAGATCAAAACCAAAAAATTTCAGTAGACGTCCTACCGTTTATTCTATCTTGTAGAGCATAAAAAATATAGTAAATGAGGCAGTTTTACAGAAAATCGTAGAAGGCGCTTCTAGGAAAATTGCAAAAAAGTGAAAAATTTTACGAGTACAAATCAATGGACCGATTTAGATGAAAATGTTCGAGTCGAGTCTCCATGTGGTATCTAACGATACCACAAATTAAGTTCTATATAAGTTTCAACATCGTACGCTATTCCGTTCTTAAGATATTTTTTCACACTTACTATAATTATACTATTATAGTATAATTATATTTCTATAATTATACTATTCAACGTATTGATATAGGCCCTACATATGTCTAGTGTTCTGCCCTAGCAAAATATATTATTGTGAAAATTAATCAAAAAGTTTTGGTCGAGCAGTTTCCATATAAGGGATTTTTCGGGTGTACATTTTAAATATATTATTAAATATATAATTAAATATCTCAGGTAGTTAACAAATTAAGTTTCCTATTTTGCATTTCGAAGTTACAGTATTAGATTTTTAAGCCGTGTAAATTTTTTTAATGCGTCAAGAAAGGCAAGTTTTCAACATTATTATTTTTTTTGTCATCAGTCTCTCGATTGGTTTGATGCAGTTCTCCAAGCTGTTCTATCTTGCGCAAGTCGTTTCACATCTACATACCTGTAACACCCTACATCTTTTGTAATTTGCTTTATACATTCTAATCTTTGCCGCCTCCCTCTACAATTTACTCCCTCAATATTACCCTCCATTATTGATAGACCAATACCTGGATGTCTTAAGATATGCCCCACTAGCTTATCCCTTCTTCTGGTAAGATGCTTCCATATACTTCTTTTTTCATCCACTCGCCTAAGAATCTCTAAATTACTTATTTTGTCCACCCACCTAATCTTTAACATTTTCCTATAACACCACATTTCAAAAGCTTCTATCCTCTTCTTTTCGACAGCCCCTATCACCCACGTTTCATCCCGTATAATGCTTTACTCCAAACATAATGTTTTAAGAAATTTTTCCTAATCTGTAAATCAATGTTTGTAGTCAGTAAGCTGTTTTTCATTTCAAAGGCTTTTCTAGCTTGAGCAATTCTACTTTTGATATCACTTGTGCGTCTTTCAACATTAGACTATATAAAATTAAAATCTGTGAATAATTTCAAGTGTTTTATTGAATATATTAATAAAATATGTCTATAGAATAAAACTACAAAAGAAAAAGGAATTTAAGTTATTTTTCTTCTTAACTATCTTTTTTAAGCTCCTGTGTCTAACAGTCACGACGATAGTAGTTGTGTGACAAAGATAGGACGACGGTACTTAAAGGTTAACCGTGTAATGACGAAATCGTTTATTTTTAACTTTCTTATTTACCCTAAAGGGATTATTCGCTCCAAATTTCAGTTTTCTAGCTTTTACGCAAGTAGGAAAATTAGTTATGAGTGAGTGAGTCAGTGAGAGGTTCCCATTTATACATACCCTTGTTGGATGTCTTAATAGTTTAACTAGTATTTAAGTAACTAACATGCAGTTGTAAGTACAGTAGACTCTCAGAAATCCGGACTAATGTGGCAGACGGCCGGTCCGGATTTCTAAAAATCCGGATTTCCCGGAGGTTGGCAATTTCGTCTTTATGGCGAATAATTATGACAATAAGCATTAACGTTTATCTGCTAATATAAGAGTGAGCTTCTGAAAAAACTTTAAAACACTGTAGGCCTAATAAATTACAGTAGGTTACTGGTACTGTAATTATTCAATATACGAAGCACAAACATTGACTAAACTTAACGCTACTGTACCGTAATAAGATTCGATTGCACTCTTTGTAAGATTTGTAAGTTACGGATTTCAAACATGTAACAATGAACGTCATATATGTCTCAATTATAGAGTAATTACACGATCAACTAAATAAAATCTAAATGTACTGTAGTACGGTTCTGGGATTAAATAAAATGCCTCGTAAAATCATAAACATAGATTTTACTGAAACACAGAGCTCCCGACGGCGCAAACTACTGTGGGCCCTAAATGACAAAAAATGTCATTTGCATACATTTTATATACGCAATTATTATTAAAAAGTACATACACACAAATTATAGTGCTAATCGCATGATCGTTCATCGGGCCAATCCCATGAAAACTTTTTACTGGTTGTTAATTTAAAAGTTGTAAATTTTCAGAAAATAAAGTAAAAAAAATTATCGTCCGGACTAGCGCGATCCGGATTTTTGAGAGTCTACTGTACTAACACAGGGTCTTTTCCGTTTTCTGTATGCCACTATGAAATCCGAATTCCCTGAAGGGTTACACATTTCTTCCACTCCTGAGTCAAGCCCGCCAATCTGACTAGCAATATTCCTGCGTAATGTCAACTCCACCACTCCCATTTCACAGTTAGTTCTACTACAGAGTCTGCTATGAATTTTGTAGAGTTACTTAATAATATTCGGACGGAGGAAGATGCTGCAGAGTTCCTTCAGGAAAAGGGGTTATCACATAATCCCAAAAGATGTGACTACTAAAAAAAAAGGCATGTGTAAAACACTCACACGACTTCTCTCCCAATGTAAATAATTAAAAATAACGTAATAGTAATGTAGTAATAGCAAAATAAAACAATCAAAATAAGAAATAAAACAACAAAACGTGTAACATAGTACTTTATACTGAGATTGGGAAGGACGTGTGTACGCGTGCGTGAGTGTGTTTGTCTCATTATGGTAGGGAGTGGGAGAAATGAACAAGTGTGCAACCTTCAGGGAATTCGGATCTGATAGTGGCATACAGCTTACTGACTACAAACATTGATTTACAGATTAGGAAAAATTTCTTAAAACATTATGTTTGGAGTGTAGCATTATACGGAAGTGAAACGTGGGTGATAGGGGCTGTAGAAAGGAAGAGGATAGAAGCTTTTGAAATGTGGTGTTATAGGAAAATGTTAAAGATTAGGTGGGTGGACAAAATAAGTAATTTAGAGGTTCTTAGGCGAGTGGATGAAAAAAGAAGTATATGGAAGCATCTTACCAAAAGAAGGGATAGGCTAGTGGGGCATATCCTAAGACATCCAGGTATTGGGCTATTAATAATGGAGGGTAATATTGAGGGAGTAAATTGTAGAGGGAGGCAAAGATTAGAATATATAAAGCAAATTACAAAAGATGTAGGGTGTTACGGGTATGTAGATATGAAACGACTTGCGCAAGATAGAACAGGTTGGAGAACTGCATCAAACTAGTCGAGAGACTGATGACAAAAAAAAAGTGGCATACATAAAAGTATAAAACGGAAAAGACCCCTAACACATTAAAAGATTACTTTAGTAGTTAGAGTAGTATAATGAACAAAGAAGCACTGAATTTATCTACCCTTGACCATGGGAAACCATAGTTGGGTGGATTAATTTAACCACCACGAATTAAAATAAATAGTTTTTAATTTATCAAAATATAATTAAGGAAATTAACATTTATTTTGTATTGATATTTTCTTGTAAGCAATGGGAAATAAATAAATAAATAAATAAAATATAAATAAACAGATAAGTAACAAGTGCAGAACAGTAATTCTAATTGCTAAAAACTGGTTTATGATTGAAGTTGTATTTTCTTTTTGGGGTAATTTGTTATTAAAGTCACTTACTTTAAAAGTAAAATATGGAATACTGTAATGCACCTAGAAGAACCAGTTTTATAAAGAAGGAAAAATGGATAAAAAGAACCGAAAGAAATACAGATATAAGAAGAAAGGATACAAGATGAACTATTGCAGGTAAGATCCGCTGTCGAATGCCTGTCCAGACATGCACGGAACTTTTGTGACGTCATATATAGTGGTTGTTGTTAACGACCTTGTCTCGATTCTATTGTCTACATATCTTTACATCGATTTTTAACCTCTCTGTATCGGATGAGTTATTACATCACTTTTTTAATTTATAACCTCACAATTTAAAAAAGTATAAGCTACATCACTACTGGTTGCCTCCTTGGCGTAGTGCTTAATGTGTTAGACCCAACCTGTGGTACCCGTAACCCTGGGGGTGAACGGAAATAAATTGGATTGACGTATGGACGGTAATAGTAGAAAAATCTGGTGTGAAACACTCACATGACTTTCTCCTGGTAATTTAAATAATAAAACATATAATATATGTGTAATCATTAGTAAACAATGTAAAATAAAGAAATATAACATAATTTTAATCATGAGTGAATGATGCAAAATGAAATCAATTTGTGTTCGAAATGAAAATACAAAAAATCACTATTGATGCTAAACTATGCTCAGTAGAAATAAAACTTCTAACTGATTTATTTCCTATAACTATGAATTTATACACTTTTGTCGCAAAATGCATAACAGTACTAAGGCCGAAATGTTAAGAAATCCTTTGTTTTTACAGATTTTGATGAGAAATATTCAGAAATTCTTAAATTGACGCTAAATTAAGCGTTGTAGAAAAAAATGTTTGAAATAAAAGTTGTAAAATTTTTAATTTTCTACATCTTTAATAATGTTAATAATGTACAGCCTATATATTTGCCCTGAAATTCGTATTAAGGGCGTGAAATACAATTTTTTACCACGAGAGCACCAGCCCTCCAAGAATTTCAGCAGACATGACGCTAACCCTGTTGCGTAGAGGATAGAAAATGTAAGTAAATGGGGTGATGTTGAAGAAAATAGTATGAGCCGTTTTGGAGAAAATCGCAAAAATTGAAAAATTGAACGAATGAACTACCTACTACTTTCGGTTAACCGATTTTGATTAAATTGTTCGAGATTAATCTCCTTCTGGTACTTACCTAATTTAATTTCTAAGTTTCAACTTTGTAGAATATTCCATTCTTGAGATATTTTGTTCACACAAACACACACATACACGCGCGCACGCACACACACGCACACACACACACACACACACACACACGCACACACACACACACACACACACACACACACACACGCACGCACACACACACGTACACACAGACCAGTCGCTAAGAACATGTTGTTTTTGTTTTCAGGGGTCTGAGAACTGTGATTCCGATGAAAACTTGATTTCGAAAAAACATGAAAACAATACCTTCCTTCCATACACGGCAAAAGAAAGTAAAAATACAAATAAATCTGAATATATAAATGAAAAGCTGTCACTGACTGACTGATTCATTCACTCACTCATCACTAATTCTCCTACTTGCACAACAACTAGAAAGCTGAAATTTAGAGTGAATACTCTTTTTAGGGTAAATGCCCTAAAGTTTAGGGTAAAACTTAAACATAAACGATTTTGACATTTCACAGTTAAGCAGCTGAAAAGAGTGTTCAACCCTTAAACCGATATTTTCCATTTACTAAGTACCAAACAAGCTAGACACGAATATTTTCATCAAAATCAGTTAACCGAATGTAGTACCTAGTTTATTTGTGCGATTTTTCACATTTTAGCAATTTTCTCCAAAACGTTTTAAAATCGCATTTTTTTAAAAATCGCTTAGTTTATTACATTTTGTATATTCTACGAGACAGAGTGAGCGCCATGCCTGCTAAAATAAATTAGATCTTTGTCTTGGGACTTCTATACCAATCAAGTTTGTAGTAAAATATCATCTGGGGTATTCGCACTAAAACAAATTGCCAGATTAAATGATAAATTTAACAGCTGATTTCCGGAGACGAAGGTTCCTGGTTCAAATCTTAGTAAAGGTTGTTACTTTTATATGGATTGAATGCTAGACAGTGGTTACCGGTGTTCTTTGATGGTTGGGGTTCAATTAACCGTACTCACTCAGGAATGGTCGACCTGAGTCTGTACAAGACTACACCTCATTTACACGTCATACACATCATCCTCATCTCATTGGGTCATGGGGTTGCTTATTGTTCTGAATTGAACAGATTGTAACGTACACATATTAGGATAAAAAAAAAATACGATAAAAATTTGGTGTGAAACACTCACACAACTTTCTCTTGCCAATGCAAATAATTAACAATAAACCTAACATTAGTAACAAAACATAGGAAATAAACAAAAAAACTAACCTCAATAAACATAACCTAATTTTAATCATGAGTGAAAGACGCAAAATGAAAATCAACCTCAGTTTGGCTTAAAATAGAAATTTTTGCGCTACAATGCATATTAAAGCCGTAATCGTAAACAAACAATTTTTTACGTGAAAACAGGTTCACCAAGAATTTCAGCAAACAAGGCGCCTACCCTAGCTTGTAGAAAATAAAAAATTGAGTAAACCAGGCGATTTAAAAAAAATCGTAGGACCAGTTTTTGAGAAAATCGCAAAAAAGTGAAAATTTATACGAATAAACAACTACTTCCGGTTGACCGATTTTGATAAAAATGTTCGTATCGGGTCCGGTAGTAGTATGAACACACACAAACCAATAGCTAAAAACATGTTTTTTTGGGTTCAGGGGGTCTGAAAACGTGTAGATCCGGTGAAAACTCGATTTCGAAAAATCGACATGAAAACAATACTTTCCTTCCTATATATTCATATAGGCAAGAGAAAGTAAAAAATTACTAATAGCAGCTTATCATGGCCTCATTCTGTCTCATATCCGTTATGGTATCTTAGCATGGGGTAATTCTAGCATAGGTAATATGAATAGGGTTTTTAAAATTCAAAAGAAAGCTATTAGGTGTATGGTGGGAGCTAACCAGCTAACCTCATGCAGGCCACTATTTAAGGAGCTTAAATTGCTTGCAGTTCCCTCTCTCTACATTTTTGGGGTGATTATGTAGGCCTATGTTAGGCAAAATAATTTTATGCGGAATTTCAATGTTCACAATCATAACACGAGAAACAGGAATGATTATTATGTGGTTAATTACTCCACAAAATTGTTTGAACAAAAACCTACTTATGCAGGGAGAAAATTCATGAATAAATTACCCCAATTTTTGAAAATGTTGTGAGGATTTGAATTCCTTTAAAAAGAATCTGAAAAATTACTTGATCGGTGAAACTTGTTATAGCGTACAAGAATTTCTTTCTTGATAGTAGTGATACATTGTGTGATTCTTATATGTATTTCAGGTGTTATAGCTGACATGTCCTATACTCTTCCTGGAGTCTCCAGGGCGCAAAAAAAAATTTAGTGACGGCTGTTTATCGTGGTAATTTTTTTTAGAAGATTTCGGCTTAATAAGATGTTAGGGCACAATGTACAAATTAAAGTTGTAGAAAATGAGAAAAAACCAGTAACTTTTAATTGTAGAGTTTCGTTCTACGAGGCTTAAGTCCTGCAGATGTTAATTTTCATTTAGCGTCATTCACTTATGTTGAAAATTAGGTTATGTTTTTCATTTTACATTGTTAACTCATGATTAGAGATAAGTTATATTTTTAATTATTTACATTGACAAGAGAAAGTCGTGTGAGTGTATCACACCAGATTTTTTTGTAGATTTAATATAGCGCCCAGTAATCGAACCCGGATCTTTGGTTCAGTAATAGAGCGTGTAACCGACTGAACAATCCAAGTAACATTATTAGGCCTATCTACTAAAAGTATTTCACGTAATGCAGTTCAGTATACAGAGACAGAGATCTTTTGTTTATTTACTTTTTTTATTTTATGAATGGATTTAATGATATGTAAGGTATGTAGGCAACTCCTTAGTTGTGGCTGTCTCTTAACCACTGTGGCATATCTTTGTGGCCACATAATCTGTTCGGTATCTGTCTCTATTTCACAACGTAGATAATACAGGTTGATCGAAAAATATACACAAATTAATCTATATTAACCTTTTGAGGACTATGTTTTTCAACCTAGAACTTGGCCCACAGTTTGAGTTCTTTTTTGATTTTTCATTTATTTATTCTTCCAGTATTTATTATTCGCCAATTTTTACTTTCTCTTGCCTATATGAATATATAGGAAGGAAAGTATTGTTTTCATGTCGATTTTTCGAAATCGAGTTTTCACCGGATCTACACGTTTTTAGACCCCCTGAACCCAAAAAACATGTTTTTAGCGATTGGTCTGTGTGTGTGTCTGTGTGTGTGTGAACAGAATATCTCAAGAACGGAACATTGTACGAACTTGAAACTTGAAACTTAAGTTACATACCACTACCGGACCCGACACGAACATTTTTATCAAAATCAGTCAACCGAAAGTAGTAGTTTATTCGTATAATTTTTCACTTTTTTGTGATTTTCTCAAAAACTGGTCCTACGATTTTTTTAAAAATCGCCTCATTTACTCAACTTTCTATTCTCTACAAGATAGGGTAGGCGCCATGTTTGCTGAAATTCTGGGTAAGGCTGTTTCACGTAAAAACGTAGTTTTTTTAAGATTACAGCTTTAATATGCAATTTAGCGCAAAAATGTACATAATAAAAGTTGTAGAGAATTAAAAATCCTACAACTTTTATTTCAAACATTTTTTTGTGCAACGCTTAGTTTAGCATTAATTAGCGATTTTTTGATTTTTTCTCACGAAAACGTGTGAAAAATCGATTTTTTTAGGATTTCGGCCTTAGAATGCATTTTAGGACAAAAGTGTATAGGCCTATAATAGATTTTATAGGAAATAAAAAGATTTACAACTTTTTTTAACGCATTTTTCTCTACAGAGCCTAGTTTAGCGTGAAAGAGTGATTTTCCGTATTTTTAGGCTAAACTGAGGTTGATTTTCGTTTTGCGTCTCTCACTCATGATTAAAATTAAGTTATGTTATTAAAAATAGTTTTTTGTTTATTTCTAATGTTTTATTACTAATGTTAGGTTTATTGTTAATTATTTGCATTGGCAAGAGAAAGTTGTGTGAGTGTTTCACACCAGATTTTTTTCTCAACTCTTCATCCATGGAACTAAATATGTTTCGTAGAGCTACTGTAATATTTCTTCATCTCGGAGATGCTTACCACTAAAGCCAACTATTTCCACTCGTATTTTCACAAAATAAACAATTAAACTACAATAAATTAGTTTAAAATTAGTTTAATAAGAACTAGTTTAAAATAAAACAAATATATACATAAAACAAGATTTATATTATTGTAAAACATTTATTTTCCCAGGGAAAGAAATATTCTATATTAGTAAACAAATTGTAGCAAGAAGCTAACACAATAATACAGATTTTCTGAACATATTAGGAAAGTTAATGCACATGCTTTTTCCATCGAGTAAAACAACTCGTATATAATAATACATTTATTTAGAACTTGTATTTACATGTATTAGTATAAAAAATAAAGTAAATTTACCAGTACGTTTGTAGTTTTTTGGACCGAAACCATGATACTACAAAAATGTACTAGTACGTTTGTGGTTTTTTTTTAACCAAAACCGTGAAACATACGTGCATAGTCCTCAAAAGGTTAATCGACGACTCATTTCAGGGATAGATTTCGTTAAAAAATATAAAATTTTATGAAATACAAACAAAAGTAATTCAAAGAAAATATTCAAAATAAAACATTTAAAAAAAATATTTTTCTTACTTATATTTAAATTCATCAGGTTGGTATAGTGATAAAATTGTCGCCACGAGTCCCTTAATAGTCGCCACGATTTTACTTAGTAAAACCTCTACAGTTTCAAACTAGCCTTTCGGCTGATGACCTGAACACAGGGGCAGTTTCAGGGAAGGGGCCATGGGGGCCATGCCCCCCCCCCCAAAGTACTAAGAAAACTTAGTTTAATATTTTCTATAAGCTATTATTTCTAACAAAACTGAATCCCAATACTCGTACCTATCAATTAACAATAATTATTTTAGTATAAAAATCTGTTGTGAAACACTCACACGACTTTTTCTTGCCAATGCAAATAATTAACAATAAACCTTACAATAGTAATAAAACATTAGAAATAAATAAAAAACGAACCTCAAAATCATAACCTTATTTCAATCATGAGAGAAACACGCAAAATGAAAATCAACCTCAGTTTGGCCTAAAAATACGGAAAATCAATCTTTCACGCTAAACTAGGCTCTGTAGAGAAAAATGCTTTGAATAAAAGTTGTAGATCTTTTTATTTCCTATAAAATTTATTATATACACTTTTGTCGTTAAATGCATTCTAAGGCCGAAATCTTAAAAAAATCGATTTTTCACACGTTTTCGTGAGAAAAACATCAGAAAATCGCTAATTACTGCTGAACTAAGCGTTATACAAAACAATGTTTGAAACAAAAGTTGTAGAATTTTAAATTCTCTACAACTTTTATTATATAAATATTTGCGCTAAATTGCATATTAAAGCCGTAATCTTAAAGAAACTATGTTTTTACGTGAAAACAGTCTTACCCAGAATTTCAGTAAATACAATACTTTCCTTCTTATATAATCATATAGGCAAGACAAAGTAAAAATGAGTCAGACAGAAAGTATCTGTTTTTAAATAGTATTAAGATAACAATCAGTGTCAGTAATCAAAAGCCACTCGCATCCAGTCAGCACCTTGAAAATTTCTCTATGAATTAAAATTGTGGTTACAGCAATACAGCATAAGAGAGGACTTTTCAATGACTCAATTACAAACTATGTATTACAAATTATGTAGCAAGAGCTACATAAAAACAAGATAGCCCCCCCCCCCCCGAAAATCAGCCCTGGAACCGCCCCTGCCTGAACATATTATCATCCTTTTCTCTTTGGGTCATAGAGTTGCTTGTTGTTCTTGAATTGATCTACTGCAGTCTATCATAAAAGAAAAATTGACAGAAAAAAGTAACTCCTAGTGGAGATTCCTTTATTAATAAAAAAACAGCCAATGTTTACATAATATGATGAAGCTAAATTTTGAAAAACGATTCGAATATTTTTATCAAAATTGGTAAACTGGAAGTATACTAATGGTTTATTCGTGCAATTTTCTCCAAAACGACTCTTACGATTTTGATTAAAATTCATTTCCCTACTATATATGTTGTCCTCTACAAATTTGGGTAAATGGTATGGATGGGTAAATTCGTGGGGGGAAGTGGCTGCGCTCTCGAAGTAAAAAAAGGTTTTTTAAAAAGGCTTTTTTAAGGCTACGTGTTACGTATTTTGAAGTCGAACCGAGGTTGATTTTCATTTCGCATTATTCATTCATGATTAAAATTATGGGTTTTGTTTTTCATTTTACCATGTTTACTTATGATTAAACATAGGTCCATAGGTCCGTTGTTTACATTAGAAAGAGAAAATCGTGTGAGTGCTTCACACCAGTTTTATTTTTAGTCCATTCCATATCGACTCATTCCATTTTATGTCGACTACATAAAATTAATACGAATACACCATGAAAATCTATTATTTTAATCCTTTATAGGTCTTTGGTAAGTATACTTACCACTAGCAATAAGGTCGATTTTATTTAAGAATAAGCTATGCAGTTTAACCTTATTGGCATTTTATGGTGAAGTAGGCTATCCACATTTTGAAATTAGTGCGCAGCGGCCATTTTCTTCGTGAGTTGCACGATGTGGTAAGGATTTATAACAGCGTTCGAACCGCTTTGTTTTGATGTTACTTTTGTACAGTGCGTAGAAAATTCAAGTTTTTTACAGGAAAGCAAGAATTCATTCTAATACAAAGTTAAGATAAGTTCTTCTACACTACAAGTTGTTTTAATAAGCATTCTTACCACTAAACGTTATGTGATATCCATTTCAATAAAAATGTTCCTTGGTAAGTAAACTTACCAGGGCTTATCATTAAAACAAAGAAATATTTTACTGTTCTGGCACTAGAAATATATTATTTAAGTCCTTGCACAGCAAAATTTTCAATATTTCACGTATATATTTTCCCCCATATTACTGCCCTGTTGTTGTTGTTGTTGCTGTTGTTGTTGTTGTTGTTTAGGTCAACAGCCAAAAGGCTGGTTTGAACCTCTAGAGGTTTTACTAAGTAAAAACGAGGAGTAAGGTGGTTTACCTTTGCCTTCCTCACTGAGTTGAAAGAATATGCTTATCAGCATGCAAGACCCTCCGAAAAGCACTCACTTTCCACCCTGCAAATGACACCTTCACTTCATTTACCACAGGGTCTGGCTGCATAGTGAAATTCATTACTCTCAGAGGAGATAACTCTGACTAGTGTCTTTTACACCTCTACCTCTTCTGTTCTTAAATGATTCAGTCATTTAATTGGCTGACCATGTGATAAGAAACAGAACTATTTATTTTAGCCCTGCAACTAACAGATTGAGTGTAAATAATTTGACACTCCACCTGCCCGTTTTGGGCAAGTACTGCCCTATAAAGGGTAAAACAATTGAAAAACTATAATGTTTGAGGATCAGTAAGAAAATAAGTGTAGTTTATCAACCATGTATTTTTTAACAATTTCTTTTGGGCACCCTATATAATGATGTATTAAATATAAATAACATAGAGTAAGGCAAGAACGATCCAATCGAGCTTTGAAATCGTACTTTCCCAGGCGCCAGTTGTTGTGTGACATGCCAAAGGAAGTCGGTATTAATTCGGTCGTGAAGTTCGGTAGAGAGGGTGTGAAAAGGGGTGCAGGAGAGGAAGGAAAGGGTGACCTTCAGTGTATGCTTTGCAGGTTCGGATCAGGGAATGATGGTAGCGACAACGCGGCATGTTTAAACGGGCAAAGAACGTTGCAAGGTATAGTAGGTAGATGACTCGATATGACCTTGTCCTCATGTCGCCAAGGACGCGCTCGGTGTATCTACCTTCAATTACCTTCAATTGTTGCAATACTGTATTAATTGTCCGGAAAATTTATATACCTACAGTAAAACACCGATTTTCCGAATCACTTGTGGAAAAAACTAAATTTATCTAACGTTTCCATTTACCGTTAAATTCAATTCAATTTATTACCAAAAGATAAAATAATAATGCAAAAAAACTGGTGGTGAAACACTAACAAGACTTTTTCTTGCCAATGCAAATACACCACAAATAGCCTACCTATGGTTTAACCATTTGTAAACATATTTATACTTTCTACAGTTGAGCCGTTCTTAGTTTGCTCCTACTGTCAACAAATAAAAGCCACCTACTACAGGGTGCACGCTAGAGGCCCCGACTTTACGGATGTCGTATTCCTATTACGTTAACTATTTTTTAAATTATAAGTACTTAAAGTACTAAAAACATCAGTCATGATATGATGTAGGCCTAACAATTTCATTTAGAAAAATACTTTTAAAAGTATTTTCTATTTAAATACTTTTGAAAGTGTTTTGTTGTTACTTTTTAATCAGCGTGTACACATTTAGATATAATGCGCATGCTCAGCGACGTCATTATTTTTTTACGTTAGGAGCAAACTAAGAGAGGCTGGACTTAACATTTACTGCATTTTTATGCTCTACATGATAGGGTAAGCGGTATTTCTGCAGAAATTCGTAGGGGTTGTGCTCTTGTGGTAAAAAATGGTTTTTAAGATTGCGGCCTTATTAGATACCTAAGCTTTTTAGAGAAAAAGTAAATATAACCAAATTAAAGTTGTAGAAAATTCAAAAACGTATAACTTTTATTACAAGCATTTTTTCCACAATGCTTAGTTTAGCATCAATTAGTGTTTTTCTGTTTTCTCATCAAAATCGGTAAAAATGGGATTTTTTAAGATTGCAGCCTTAGTTTGCATTTCACGACAAAACAGTTGACTATATAATTAAACTTATAGAAAATTAAAAACTCTGCAACTTTTATTTCAAGCATTTTTTTCTACAGAGCCTAATTTAGCGTCAATTAGTAATTTCCTGTATTTTAAAATTTTACAGAAATTTATTTACATTTAACGTCATTAACTTATGATTAAAATTAGGTTATATTGTTCATTTATGCCCATAACAGGCAGGTGGAGAGTTAAATATTTGCACTCGATCTGCTAGTTTCAGGGGTAAAAAAAATAGTTCTGTTTCTAATCAGCCAAATATACGACAAGCATTTAAGAACAGAAGAGATACATGTGTAAAAGACACTAGTCAGAGTTATCTCCTCTGAGAGTGATGAATTTCATTATACAGCCAGAAAGTATGGTGAATGAAGTGATGATGTCATTTGCAGGGTGAAAAGTAGATGTTTTTTGGAGGGCCTGGCATGCTGATAAGCATAGGCTACTTTTATACTCAGTGAAAAAGGCAATTGTAAACCACCTCACTCCTCGTTTTACTTAGTAAAGCCTCTAGAGATTCAAACCAGTCTTTCGGCTGATGATGTAAACAACGACATTATTTTTTTACGTTATTATTGACAGACTCTTGGAATAAATTTATGAGTGAACATGTTTATTAATATATTACTATAGGTACCTTTCCCACTAGAATAGCTCGATTGGTACTCAAAATACACTGGTGTAAAAGACTCTAGACACAGTTATCTCCTCTGAGAGTAATGAATTTCATTATATAGCCAGAACTTGTGGTGAATGAAGTAAAGGGTAATTCGCAGGGTGGAAAATAGATGCTTTTCGGAGAGCCTGACATGTTGATAAGAATACTTTTCAACTCAGTGAGGAAGGTACTCGTAAACCACCTCACCCCTCGTTTTACTTAGTAAAGCCTCTACATGTTCAAAACATCCTTTCGGGTGGTGACCTAAACATTTAAACAACATAAGGTTACCTACAGTTCAGACGTTCTTAGTTTGCTCCTACTGTCAACAAACAAAAGCCACCTACTACAGGGTGCACGCTAGAGTCTTCGACTTTAAGGATGTCGTATTCCTATTAAGTTAACTATTTTTTAAATTATAAGTACTTAAAGTACTAAAAATATCAGTCATGATATGATGTACGCCTAACTATTTCATTTATAAACATACTTTTAAAAGTATTTTGTATTTAAATACCTTTAAAGTATTTAGTTGTTACTTTTTAATCAGCGTGTACATATTTTGATATAATGCGCATGCTCAGTGACGTCATTATTTGTTTACATTAGGAGCAAACTAAGAGAGGCTGGACTGTACAGTGATTACAGCCTACATAGGGTTGTCACTACTTA
Source organism: Catonia carolina (assembly GCA_035578175.1). NCBI lineage: Eukaryota > Metazoa > Arthropoda > Insecta > Hemiptera > Achilidae > Catonia > Catonia carolina. The sequence continues at coordinate 13,004,364 of JAQMRL010000004.1, forward strand.
AAAAGTGTTTTACTGTTAATTCTGGATTTTCGGTTATCCGTACCAAATTTAGTCCGGTTAAACGAGAAATTACTGTACATAATACATCAACTAAGACGCAGATGAAAATGGTGTTACTAGAATAATAATGTATCAAAATGAACACACAAGGTGATTTTTATATGCAAATAAAATTATAATAATAATTTAATTTTCAACTGGAGTAATTGTTTTAGTAAAATGTAAAAAGGGCTGACTAGCAATAGCAAAGTATTTTATTACATTATACAAAACGGTTGTGGGAAGGAATGTAAAGAATTCGATTGTTCGCAGGAAGTAAAGAAGACCCATTTCCTGTTACTTCCCAACCTCTCTCTAGTTAATGCTTCCGCTACATAACCTCTTCAGTCTGAAGTTTTTTTTAAAAAAAAAGAACACCGCCTATCCTTTCCATCTAACCCGACCTGACAACAACATAAAAACATTCGTATACAACGGTCAGTCAGTCAACACTCTTTTGCATAATGCTTAACATTAACATTTTGTTTAACATAAAGAAATGGTATGGCAGACCACACTGAATTAGTGGGTAATGTTGCTTTGTAGAATTGTGGTATTTACACTCAGAACCTCTCCTATAAGTACTCAATAACCTCGCTAATCCGAACCAGTGGCGTAAGGGGGTGATATCCGACATAAAAATATAAACTAAGGGGGGGCCTGAGGATGCCGCCCCCCCAAGTCCGATGGACCTCCCTCGGAATTTTTGATATTTGTTAACTTCAAAAGGTAGTTTACCATAATTTCTGGACTCCAATACCGGATTTTTTTTTTTGAAAGGGGCTGTTTTTTACTTTCTCTTACCCCTATATGAATATACATGGCTGCAATCTGAAAAGATTGCTCACGAAGAAAAAATGTGAAGGCAGAACTTCTCAATTGCGTCAAAATTAATACTCAGAAGTTTAAAAAATATATAATTGACGAAATGAGTGCCACACAATACTCAGGTTTCAGCTTTTCACCCCACCCTGAAACCCATTGAATTGGTGTGGAGTCAGGTTAAAGGATTCACAACAAGAAATTATATTACGTTGAAAATGGACCATGTAAAACAACTGCTTCAATCAGGGCTGAAAAAAGTTTCCGCGGATAAGTGGCGGCGATGTGTGGAACATGCATGTGATTAAAGAAGAAAAGGCGTTATGAAAAACAGATAATTCACGTGATGTCCAGGTTGAATAGTTATTAATAAACATCAGCGTTTCCTCATCATCATCATCATCATCGTTTTCATCCGAGAGTGAAAATGAAGATAGTGATATGATGGACGGAGTACACTATAATTGATCATTATATCGTTGCACAGTAAGGTAAATGCCATTCAATAATAGTGTATATAACAATATTGATTGTATAAAATAGAATTAAAACATCTAATGTACATAATTCTGTAGGGTAAATGGTTAAAAGCGCTTATAAGTTATCATTGTGATGTTTTCATTAAAAGTGTCTTTTTTTTTTGTTTAACGTCCGACTGTTTTGCAAATTGCTGCTAATGCAGACGGTGAAGGATGAAATGAATTTTTTGTAACGTATGAAAAAATGCCATGCCCGAGTGGGATTCGAACCCAAGACCGCGTGATGAGAGGCGAGCACGTTATACGGTGATTCGATAACCGTTGTTTGTTTACTCAACATAAAATCTTTCTTACGATGAATAGAGTGTACATATTTTTTTACGTCTGACTGTTTTGTAATTTCTGCTAATACAGACTGTGGCAAATGATGATAATGAAAAATGAGTGATGAAAAAATGCCAGACCTCACCGGGAATCGAACCCGAGACCCCGTCGTAGAAGCCAGTTCCTATACACAGTGATTCTCAACCTGGAGGTCGTGGTGATATTATAGGGGGGTCGCGAAACAATAACGAAACCATTTAATCATTTTATGAGAAAAAATCTGGTGTGAAACACTCACACAACTTTCTCTTGCCAATGCAAATAATTAATAATAAACCTAACATTATTAATAAAATATTAGAAATAAACAAAAACTAACCTCAAAAACATAACCTTATTTTAATCATGAGTGAATGACGCAAAATGACAATCGAACTCAGTTTGGCTTAAAAATACGGAAAATCACGCTTTCACGCTAAACTAGGCTCTGTAGAGAAAAATGCTCTAAACAAAAGTTGTAGATCTTTTAATTTTCTATAAATTTAATTATATACACTTTTGTCGTAAAATGCATACTAAGACCGAAATGTTAAAAAAATCGATTTTTCTCACGTTTCCGTGAGAAAAAAAACAGAAAATCGCAAATTACCGCTATACAAAAAAATGTTATATAAAAAATACGTTATACAAAAAAATGTTCGAAATAAAAGTTGTAGGATTTTAAATTCTCTACAAGTTTTATTATATAAAGTTTTGCTCTAAATTGCATATTAAAGCCGTAATCTTAAAAAAACTTTGTTTTTACGTGAAAACAGCCTCACCCAGAATTTCAGCAAACATGACGCCTACCCTATCTTGTAGAGAATAAAAAATTGAGTAAATGAGGCGATTTAAAAAAAAATCGTAGGACCAGTTTTTGAGAAAATCGCAAAAAAGTGAAAATTATACGAATAAACTACTACTTCCGGTTGACCGATTTTGATGAAAATGTTCGTGTCGCGTCCGGTAGTGGTATGTAACTTAAGTTTCAAGTTTCAAGTTCGTACGATGTTCCGTTCTTGAGATATTCTGTTCACACACACACACACTCACACACACACACACACAGACACAACACACAGACACACACACAGACCAATCGCTAAAAACATGTTTTTTGGGTTCAGGGGGTCTGAAAACGTATAGATCCGGTGAAAACTCGATTTCGAAAAATCGACATGAAAACAATACTTTCCTTCCTATATATTCATATAGGCAAGAGAAAGTAAAAAATCATTTATTATGTACAGTACTTATAAACATTTTACATGCAATGAGTAGTCTTCACTTACTTGCAAAGAAAAGAAATTAATTATTTAATTTGAAATTAATAATTAATTTATTAGTCTAATACGATGGTTGCATTTATTTTTCATTTAAAATTTTCTTCATACGTGGATCTTCGTTAGAAACATGTAAAAGTAAATTGTTCTCGAGTGATAGTATACGATTCCTATATTTAGTTTTTAGAGCAACCATAGAGGAAAACCCCTTTTCACAGAGATATGACATGGAAAAAGGTATTAATATTTTCAATGCTTCTGTGACTAAATTTCTATATTCATGTCGTCGAGCAAGCCAAAACGTATTAAAATCTTCAGATGCAAATTGCAGTTGTAGCGTTTTGTCGGCAGACATTTCGATGAGCCGGTCGTGAATCTCAACTGGTAACTTAGCTGCGGCAACAACGTTTTCACTAAACGGATTCAGTAGTAGCCTACCCATCTCTTTGAGAAGTCATTTTTACCCTCCGAGAAATACTCTGTCAACTGACTTTTTAGCTCACGCAAATGCATCGTCATGTAACCCAAACTGTGTTGAATGATAGTGTCTTGTTCATTCAAATTTTTCTCAATTTAATCCGAAGTGAGTGGGAACGTATCAAAAGTTTTTGCTATGAAGACGAACAATCCAAATATCGAGCTTCTTAATGAACGCATGAACTATGTCATTAATAAAATGTTTTTATCACATCCTTGTAAATTGCTCATGAGCAATTTACTCAAAATTAAACAACAAAACATACATGCGTGCACATACATGTATGTGCACGTCATACATGCATTCATACGCGTCGCTACTATAAAAGAATAAACGCAGCAATATAAAATAATAGAAATAGTTGTATTCCATTTATTTTATTGTCTGTATTTTTTTTAAAAACATAAAATTAGTGCAGTTAAATTATACAATATTAAAAAAACCATTTTACATTTACAATTACAGTCAAAATTCAATTATTAATAGTAAGGCTTACTATTATTATCGGAGGGGGGGTCGCGAAATATGTTTTTTTTTTTTTACTTTATTAGGAAAATTCACAACTGTATATAATAACAACGAGTGAATGAGGTGATTAAGAAATGGAATAAAATGCGCTTTAAGACTTAGAGGAGATCACCACTTAACAGTGGGCTCCAGCTGGAAATATCCTGTGAACGGATTAGATAATCGTGTATACTATCGGAAATTACTAATTACAAAATGATGTCCCTACTCCATCGTCGGTGTAGACGTTGCGGGGATTCCCGGGAAGGTATGGTAGGTATAGGTTGCGTACTAGTTCGTTGCTATGATGTGATAATTTCATACGGAATCTTGTGTAAATTTTATGAAATAAGTCGTTCACGTACGGAATATTGAGGTCATTGTGCAAACAGTCATTGGTAACGTAAAAGGGAGCATTTGTAATTTGTCGTAAGAGTTTTGACTGAAATCGCTGGATTTTTGAAATTACGGATGCCTTAGCAGTTCCATAGATTTGGCAGGCATACATCCAAACAGGCCGGAGATAAGCTTTATAAATAAGAAGTTTAAGATGCAATGGTAATTTAGAGCGTTTAGAAAGTAAAAAGTAAAACCGTTTTCGTCTGTTGTCTAAAGTTCTCCGTTTAATATCTACATGAGTGTTCCACTTGAGCCGTCTATTCATGTATAAACTGAGATAGCGTACTTTTTGAGACTGAGGAAGAGGATGGCCGTTTAAGACAATCGGAGGGCAGTCCTGCCGTCGTAAGGTAAAAGTAGTCTGTACAGTTTTTGCAGCATTTATCTGAATACGCCATTGCGAAATATTAATTTTATTTAATTTTACTATTTGTGGGTCGTGGAACAAAAAAGGTTGAGAATTACTGCATAGAGTAGGGCTATAGGTTCCTCTGTAAAACTCCCACTGATGCCGGAAATAAATCCACGCAAAGTGCTAGAGTAATTGTTAGCTAATATTTTAAGTGATTTTATTTAACTGAAACAAGTTAGTTGAACTACTAAAGTGTATTAACATGTTACTCGTTAAGTGATACAACTTTTATTACACTGACAACTGGATTTTCAAATACCTTTTTAAAAGGATTATACTTTATTTTTTACTCTCGTATTATAACTTCAAAATTGTTCTGGTTTTTTTTTAAATGCGGTGTTTTGTTTAAAATTTATTTTCTATTCTTTGTGAATTATTTTGTTTTTGCAGTTACTTCGAAAGCTTCGCCATTCTGGCCGCATATTACGGTTCATCATTCCTTTGTGTTTTTACAACGAAACCTCCCTTTCTTTCTGTTAATAAACTTTGTAGAGTTTTTAGGCGTTACGTAAAGCGCCAAATATAAATTTATATAATGACAAGACGAGAATGGTAATATTGTAAAATGCCGGCCGCATTGGCGTAGTTGGTAACGTGCTTGCCTCTCATCATGAGGTCGTGGGTTGGAATCCCACTCAGGCACGGCATTTTTCATACGTTACAAAAAAAATAATTTATCCTTCATTATACACAGTAAGTTACAACCCAACGTCGTCGCTAATGACCATTGCCTGCCATGTGGAGGTCCCGGGTTCGATTCCCGGCCAGATTTCGTACCGATTTTTAAAAAACTCGTAGACCAGATTTTGAGAAAATCGCAAAAAAGTGAAAAATGACACGAATAAACTACTACATCCGGTTGACCGATTTTGATGAAAATATTCGTGTCGGGTTCTCTAGTGGTATCTAACTTAAGTTTCAAGTTTGTACGATGTTCCGTTCTTGATATTATTCTGTTCACACACATACACACACCAATCGCTAAAAACATGGTTTTTTGGATTCAGGGGGTCTGAAAACGTGTAGATCCAGTGAAAACTCGATTCCAAAAAATCGACATGAAAACAATACTTTCCTTTCTTACATATTCATACAGGCAAGAAAAGTAAAAAAGGGTGAAACAAGTAGGAAGGGTTTTTGATAAGTTTGTATGTATGATTAATTTACATTCATAATAATATATTTACTATTTAGTTAGCAATTCTTGAGAAAAATTCACCAACTAGAAGCAAGTTATTATCAAATTACAGTTACTCCCAGTTAGTTACTATGGCAGTTAACCACATTAAATTTTTTCGCTCTCAAAACAAATTCTCACATACTGATATTTATAACCAGTTATTTATTACTTGTACTACTGAATTTATTTCTTTTTTTTTAAAAAGTAAATAAATAAGATCTTGTTTTGATTCCAGTATTCCTTCGGTTGATGAATTCTAGCTGTCTAAACCCATCCTGTCTATATGCTCTAAATAATGTATGGTGGTCCAAAAATTTATTGACAAAAAATAGTTAGTGTTAATTAATTAATTAATTAATTTTTCCATTGCTTACAAGAAAATATAATTACAATCTTCTTCTTTTTCTTACTATCAAGGATTAGGCATAAGCCTGTTCCGAACTCACAAACCATCCTGTACGTCTACACAAACACGAGACACTCCAGCCCGTACATCTCAACTACTGCCATCTTCTTCGAAGTCTTCCCACCTCTCTTCTTCCAACTGGAACATATTCCGTCACTTTTAGAGGTATTCTCTCCTCTGGCATCCGTTCAGAATGTTGCCTCCATTGATTCCGGTACTCCTCCACTTTTTCATTCAAGCTAAATACACCCAACTCGGATCTAATTTCCTCGTTATGTATTAGATCCATCCTCGAGCAGCTCTTCACCCTTCTTAAAAACCTCATTTCAGCTGCTTGGATCCGACTTTCTTGGCGTTTTGTGGTAACCATGACTCACTTCCAGAAAGAAGGATTGGGGCTGCCATTACCCATAATTACAATATAAATGTTAATTTCCTTAATTATACTTTGAAAATCTAAAAACTATTTATTTTAATTCATAGTGGAAAAATTAATCCACCTAACTATGGTTTCCCATGTTCAAGGGTAGATCAATTCAGTGCTTCGTTGTTTATTAACTACTGCAACTACTACGGTAATCTATTAGTGTGTTAGTACTTACAACTGCACTAATTTTCAGGGCTGTTGAGCTCTGAACGTACGCATTGCCTCCTACCCACTTTATAGCTAGCCAATCATTTGCCAGCAACGTTGCCAATACTCGCTCTTGTAGCTCTTATTTATTTTATCAGCCAATTGGCTGGCCCGTTAGTGTAGTGGTTAGCGCAACTTGCTTCTATGCTGGGGTCCTGGGTTCGATTCCCGGTCAGGTCTGGCATTTTTTCATCACTCATTTTCATCTACCATCCATCTCACCGTCTGCATTAGCAGTAATTGCAAACAGTCGAACTTTCCACCCTGAAAATGACACCTTCACTTCATTCACCACAGGGTCTGGCTGTATAGTAAAATTCATTATTCTCAGAGGAGATAACTCTGACTAGAGTCTTTTACACCTCTACCTCTTCTGTTCTTAAATAGTTCAGTCATATAATTCGCTGACTATATGATAAGACACAGAACTAGTTTTTGTAGCCCTGGAACCAACAGATCGAGTGCAATTAATTTAACATTCCACCTGCCTGTTATGGGCAAAATTAAAGTTACAGAATATTAAAAAATCGGCAACTTTTATTTTAAACATTTTTTTCTTCAGAGCCTAGTTTAGCGTCAAATAGTGAATTTCCTTATTTTTAAGTTCTACAGAGATTTTCATTTAGTGTCATTCACAAGCGCGTTAATACGTGATTTTCTATTTCATCAAAATTGGTAAAAATATGGTATTTCTTTAGATTGCGGTCTTAGTATGCATTTTACGATAAAAGTGTTCTATATAATCAAAGTTATAGCAAATTAAAAAACCTACAAGTTTATTAAACCAACGAACAAGTTTATCGAGAAAACGAACCAATAATAGACTCCATGAGGAAAAAGAGAATATTGTTCTTTGGCCACTTACTTAGAACACCGGAAGATAGAATAATTAACAGAATAATAAGGAATCTTTATTTAAAAAAAACAGCACCAATTTGGATTAAAGAAATTAAGGAAGATATGGAGGAATTGGGAATGACAGTGAGGGATTTAGAGAGTGAGACAGAGAAATTGAAAGCATTGAAGGATAAAAACATCAGATTCAAACAAAAGACAGACAACAGAGGAGTAAGAAGAGCGATTGTTTCAGATGCAGAAAGACAGGCAAGATCTGTCAGAATGAAGAAATACTGGGAAAAGATCAAAGAAAAGAACCAGAACAAAACTTCCAATAAGCTGACTTAAGTGATCCATTGCGGTCTCCAAAGTTAAAAAAAAACCTACAACTTTTATTTCAAGAATTTTTTTCTACAGATTCTAGTTTAGAGGCAATTACTGATTTTCCGTATTTCTAAGTTCTACAAAGGTTCATTTTCATTTTGCGTCGTTCATAATTAAAATTAGGTTATGTTGTTTCAATTTAAATTGTTTCCTTATGATTAAACATATAGGTAATATTTTCAATTATGTTGATTGGCAAGAGAAAGTGAGTGATTGTCACCAGATTTTCATCTTCTATGAATTCATTATTATCATAATTTCGGTGATTGGAACCTTCAGATAGACGTTCTTCTGTATTTAAAAACCAGTTAGTGTTAATTTACTTTTGACATACCCAGTAAATATCTTGTTTAATTTTCTATATTTCCCACAGTAATTGACGAGATGAAATAACTGACAAATTTTTTAAAATTTCCCATCATCTAAAAGTTTTGTTAAAATACTTAAACTCTATACTAAAAAAAGAACCACTAGTTAGTTAATTTGCTACTATAATTTTTATACCTATCTAATGATCAAGTTTAGGTTAACTAATTTAGGCCTACTTGAAATTTAAATACCTAAATTCATGTTATTTTAATTAATTACTATTATAAAGTAAAATAGATATTTAAATTCTTCAATTTTATTGATTAGAATACACAGCCAGGTATTTTGCACTTCCTTATGTGAGTTATCTTCCAAATTTACTATCTACTGTGATTGATTTCAAACATGATCGATTTTTTTATATCTGTACTAATATAATAAAGAAGAAACGTCTGTTTGTTTGTTTGTTTGTATGAGGTAATCTCAGAAACTACTGAACTGATTTTAAAAAATCTTTCATTGTTGCATAGCTTAGAGCTTCCTGATCAATATAGGCTATTTTGAAACTTTAAGTATTTTTAATTGAGTTAAGCAACTTAAACTGTGACGATGTCACATGTTTTAGTTTATCGGGTGCATAGCATTTTTATTTTTTCTAATTCCTCTGGATGGTGTATTTTTTGGGCTAGAAGCACGATTCAACGTATATATTTCATAGAAAAGCGTGAAGAAAAACATTCGATAGCCTACCAAAAACATTAAAAATTCGGAAATATTCAAAACTTTTATTTTTGTACTATATTTTCATATATTTTTATTTTCATTCGACAGGTAGTGAATGAGTCATGTATTTCCAATTACTCTGCGTACCGCACCTACGTATTTTTAATTCGAATTTTAAATTTTCTTAAATATACACTTATAAAAATGATATATAATACTTTGGGTTTGAAAATCAACCTGTAAGGGGTTTAAGTCGCATCAACAGCTCGTTCATTTGCGACTACGGTGGGTTATGTACCTAACAGTGGGTTTTAACTTGTGAAATTTTCCAGACCATAGCCGGGAATCGAACCCGGAGCCTCCGCGTTTTAGACTAGTGCGCTAACACTACCCGAAAGAGGCTGCTATTTTTTGTTTTAACTTTTATTCTTTATTCAGGAATTATACAATGTAGGTAATACTATAACTATTCAAAATTTAACTAGATTTTGAATAAACCAATGACGTGAAAAATTAACAGAAATGTTTTTTAAAGTATATAAATCCCAGTGGATAATTCAAGAGTTGTACACTAAAAGACGAAATTACTAAAAAAAAGAAAGCAAACATAGGAAAAATTGAATAATAAATTTACATAACAAGAAACATTCCAGAGAATATATGGGACAATAAGCAGAACTTTGGGTAATAGAGCGAGAAAGGTCACGAAACTTAAATTCTATAACATTATGGCAGCTCCATTTATTCTGTACGGAAGTGAAACATGGACAACAACAAAAACCCAAGAGCGGAGAATCCAGATGGCAGAGATGAGATTTCTGCAAAGGACTAACGGGTGTGCACGCTTGGAAAGAATATGGAATGAGGAAATAAGGCCAGGATTGGGTATTTACAACTTGAACGAAAAGATAAAGGATTATCGCCTAAGTTGGAGACAGCACATGGAAAGGATGTCAAATAACATGATACGAAAGCAAGTGTACTGGTATGCTCCAGAAGGTAAAAGGGATATCGGTAGACATGGGAAAAGATGGAGATAGATGACGTAGTATATAAGTTTGGAACTGGCTGCGGCCTAATCCTTGGTTGGAAGAAGAAAAGATATAACAAGATTAACATAAAATATGTAGAACAAAAAGGGTTTGTGTATTATTCGGTAAAATTTATTGATGATACCTTTTTGAAACAAATAAATAATGAATTCAACATATTGTTAACCACGGTTTGTAGAGAGAAACTATATTCTCTCTACATACCTTGGTGTTAACATTAATTAGACATTAATTTTTATCTTGCAACGTTTATGGAATCTCCTGGATGAAGTTAACAATGAAGAACCGTCGAATAATTATAAAATACTAAAACTTGTAGTAAAACACAGTAAATACTGGCCAGAAAGTTAGTTCCGTTTGCCGAATTTAAGTTATGATCGGTTTAGTGAATACAGTCGACCTCGATTTAACAAAATTGAGAATACAGAAAAAATTCGTTATATCGAAGTAACAGGAATCCTTAGTCTTAATTTTTTATGAATGTTTTTTCACGTTGTATGATCGACTAAGAACAGTATTTTTCTTAAGAGCGTTAAATACAAATCTAAACTAGCCATTAAATGTATTTTTTATAGAACATACTTTTTAATATCGTATAAAAAGTATTTCAAGTACAAACTTATTTCGTACATACAATAAATTTTGGTTATAAGTTAAAAGCATGTCAAACTCTGTTGTAACTCAATACAGTAGAATCTCGGTAGTCCGGCCGTGCAGTAGTCCGGCACCTCCAGTAATCCGGCCCTTAAAATATTAGGTCTAAAAGTATGAAACCTCACCCAGGACAGATTTTGATTAAATATTTAAATTGAATTAGGGAAATCAACTCGACCTAATTACGATGGATTTAATATAACATGTATGTTTAGGATTTGATTAAAGAAATGAATAAGCAGACCTTAATTATTGCTAAATGGAATAATTTTTGGCCTTTTATCCAAAACCCAGAACTGGGTCATACTCTATACTTCATGCTGAATTGACAACGAAACGTAATTCTCAGAACACGAGCACCCCCACACCGCACTAGGCGATGTCAATTGCCGATAATTATGTTTGGTACAATGACTACAGAAGCAAACCTTTTTTAATTAGTTTATTTAATTTAAAATCACATAGAAATCAATGCACATTCATTTTTTGTTTAAATTTATAATTTATAGTTCCAAAATTTCAAGAAATCCTGTAATCCGGCATTTTCAGTAATACGGCACCCTCTCGGTCCCGAACAGGCCGGACTACTGAGATTCTACTGTACTTAAATTTTTATAGCCCACAATTTCTTCATAACAGTAACATTAAAAAAAATAAATACTGTAAAAATATTTTTGAATCGATTATAAGAACACTAATCGTAAAAATGCATCATTCTACATCACGGTAAATAGAGTAGATTCTACATCACGGTAATCTCTTCTAATTACCGTGTTCTATAATAGTTTTGATATTGTTAGTTAGTTAATGATTGGAGTAGTATATTTGATTTCTTTTTTGATTTTTTTTAAAATTTTATGTTGGATTAACTGACTTTAATGTCGGGCTTGATCATTAGTGACTACGGTGGGTTAAGAAACTGGAACAGATGGTTTTGGCACGTAATAATTTTCAGACCCTAGCAGGGAATTGAACCCGGAACCTCCGTTTAGTAGGCTAGCGTGCTAACCTAACCGTGGCACTACCTTCGCCACAGAGGCGGTATTAGATTTTAAATGTTAATTTATTCCATGAAAAGTGAGTAATTTTGAAAACCATAAACATCTATCTTAGAGCCCACGGAGAAGTCAAAATTAAAGTATTAAATTTAATGTTAACCCACCAGGATGGTCTAGGGGTAAAATCATCGCTGTGAATCAGCTGTTTAACAGTTAATTATCGGAGATGAAATTTCCGTGGTGCAAATCCTAGTAAAGGTAAAGAAGGTTCTACTAAGGTATAAATGTAGTAAAGATTTATACGATTTTTAACCTCACAGTGGTTACCGGTGCACTTTGATGGTTAGGGTTTAATTAACGTTACTCTCTCAGGATTGGCCGGCCTGATCTGTAAAAGACTACACCTCATTTATACGTCATACACTTCATCCTCATCTCATTGGGTCATAGGGTTGCTTAGTGTTCTTAAATTGAACTGATTGCAACGTACACACATTACGGATTAAAAAATTTAATGTTACTATTTGAACAAAACCCACCGGGTTGGTCTAGGTTAAGTCGTCGCCGCGAGTCAGCTGTTTAACAGCTGATTTTCGGAGACGAAGGTTCCTGGTTCAAGTCCTAGTAAAGGTAGTTACATTTATACGGATTTGAATCCTAGACAGTGGTTACCGGTGTACTTTGATGGTTGGGTTTCAATTAACCATACTCTCTCAGGAATGGTCGGCCTGGGTCTGTACAAGACTACACCTCATTTACACGTCATACACATCATCCTCATCTCATTGGGTCATGGGGTTACTTATTGTTCTTAAATTGAACAGATTAAAACGTACACACATTACGGATTAAAACATTTAATGTTAGTATTTGAACAAAACATAAAATAATAGTATATTTAAAAACATACTTTAAAAATTACCATTTCTTACTATACACAGTATATCGCTACTTCTTTAAATCGAGGTACGGATTTGTTAAATAGAGGTAAATTTTCGGGTATTTAGGTAGTTTTATTAAAATATCAGAGTGCAGTAAAAATATTCATATAACCGAGGTTTTCGTAATATCGAAGTTCGTTCGATACATCGAGGTTCAACTGTACTTATATTTTTTAACTGTGAAATAATACATGGAACGTAATTTTACAGAATACAGTATGGCATTAAACCGGTGAGTTTTAATACAGAAAATTAACAGTACTAAAGTTAAATACTTTTACTTAATAGTTTTGAAAAATGAAAAGGTAATTAAAGTTTCTCTCTTACCTGTCTTCTAGTGTAATAATCCTCAACAGCATTCCTTGCTGTACTCGTTGTGGATGTACCAACTAAAGTGTTTACAATCGTTGAAGGACCTCTTCGTTGTTGCTGTTGATGATGGAAATCCGTGCTAAGTGTTTCCGTTGCCATTATGTAAACTTGACTTGTTTTCTTCAATGTCTATGTACTAGTGTTCGTTGTGTGCTTTGGTTTCTTTCGCAGTGCTTTCTTTTAGTTAACTCAACAATTCACCTGTGCATCCGCTTTTGCTTTGTATAACTTATTCAAGCTTATTTTATTAATACTTTGTTTTAATATTACTCTACGCTCATGGAAAGAAGCACCATTCTTCTTCCCCCTCCATTCCTAATTCATTTTCCTTCATTTCATAAGAATTTTCGGAGGATTTTCAATCTTGTTATAGCTAAAAATTAAATTTTAAATTTTTTTATGAATAAGATAATAACAACTCCACAGAATAATATAATTACAAAAGTGAAATTTTAAAGTTTGATCAAAATCTGTAATATAGTACCTACAATAAAAAATTAAATATGGAAATATCTTAAACTTTAGAATTTTTTTTTGTAATTAGATATGTAAATCTCTATTCTATTTTCTTTGTAGGTGGCAACTTGTTAAATTTTGCTGTGCTAGAAAATCGGTATTTTTTTCTTCTTCTCCTCACGTGTTAGGCATTTCTACCTGTTCCAACACCCATCTTTTCTTCGGCTTGCCAATATATCTTCTTCCCACTAGTTTATTTATCTTCTAACTACACTAGGCAAGCTGCTTTCTGGCACTCTATTTAAATGATTGACCCACTGGGTACGATACAATTTTTTTCGTTGAGTGGAAAAATTCCAAATTTTTGCCATATATCTTCATTTTTCATCCTGTCTTGTCTTGAACAACCCTTGACAAACCTTATGAATTTCATTTCGGCTGTTTGGATGTTTCTTTCCTCTCTTTTTTCTCATCACTCAAGCTTCACTGCCGTATGTCAAGGTTGGAACTGCCACCGTCTTATCAAACTTTAACCAAAAAAAGTTTAAGTGCGAGAGAATCAGTGTAGTTTGTTAATTTTCTGTTTAATTTTAAGCATATATAAATATAATATATTTTTTAATCTGCCTATAACAGACAGGTGGAGTATTAAATTATTTACACTCAATCTGTTAATTTCAGGGCTGCAAAAAATAGTTCTGTTTCTTATCACATGGTCAATAATTTTAATGACTGATCCATTTAAGAATAGAAGAGGTAGAGACGTAAAAGACACAAGTCAGGGTTATCTCCTCTGAAAGTAATGAATTTTATTGTACAGCCAGACCCTGTTGGTGAATGAAGTGAAGGTGTCATTTACAGAGTGGAAAATATATGCTTTTCAGAGCGCCTGGCATTCTGATAAGCATACTTTTCAACTCAGGAAGAAAGGCAATGGTAAACCACCTTACTTCTCGTTTTACTTAGTAAAACCTCTGGAGATTCAACCCAACCTTTCGGCAGATGACCTAAACAAACAAACATATTTTTGAATATTCTTCTTATTTAAATACCTAAACAATTGTTTTTGTGAATTGCATCCAGAGGACAAACGAAGACCCTTTAGGCCAGAATATTAACCCTATAACTCATCAGTTTGTTACACATTACCTAAATTACACATTACGTAGGTAGGTATTTTCTTACAATTTTAAACGAGTAATTTTTAGAACAACCGATTTTGTAGCGACTTTTCAGGAGGGAATATTAAACGTAACTAATTTTTTTTTAAATAGTTAACTACTTTATTTTACATATAGTCAGTACTATTTTTCGAAGTTGATGGCTCTAAACGTACGTATTGCCCCCTGCCCACTTCATAGCTAGCCAATGACTTGCCAGTAACGTTGCCAATATGTGCTCTTGAAGCTCTGTTATATATTTCGTCGTTCATTTTTTTGGTCTTTCAATTACAATTATAACCTATAAACATACAACCAGCTGATTATAATTATAAAGTAATGCATGTTAATGCGCTCTATAATCGATGTGTTCAGTACGAGATGCAAGACACGAGTGAACTACTGCGGATCTTATACGCATGCGCGCGTAATGTTTGTCAAGCTAATACATTCGTACAATCTGTTAAAGCTGGCAAACTTTCTGATTGGTCTAATTGCGTGGAACAGCAGAGCTAATCAACCGTGAAAAGCATTATAATAGTTTAACGTTATTTAATATGTACGTAATTTTTTAAAAGATATGAATTTCATTCTTATTTCGTATGCAGCCGCTTCTTTTGTTGATCTTAGTATAGTCCAAGAGTTGAAGTTATCGCAAGAGCGAATGCCGTGGGAATTTAACCTTCCTTCTTTACTGTACTTGTTTACACACGTCTAATTAACGAAAAATTCTTTGCTATATAAAGTTTTACCATCAAATTTTAGTAACAAAATTAGATTATTATTATTATTATATTATGAAAGAAAAATTAATTTTTCAATTATCGAATCTCTTGATTTATTGAACGATTTTATAAATGAAAGTTATTCGTTTACTTATAGATCTAATTTATCTATTATTTTGTTTCTTTGAAATGTTAGATCTTATTTTCGGCTCTGCTATTACCAATGTACAATATCTAAGCGTTTTACTGTCCATTGATTCATTCACTCATCCCTAATACTCTAAATTCCCGATCACCTCTCCTCATTCTCCTCCTCCCCTTTCCTTTCCTCCCCCTCCTCTGTACCAGCACCACATCTCCTTTTCCTCCTCCTCCTCCTCCTCCTCCTCCTCCTCCTCTTCCCCTCTTTATCCTTCTTTTTCTTTTTCTCTTACATCTTCTCCTCCACTTTCTCCTTCTCCGTTTCCAACTTTTCTTTCTTTTTCTACTCCTTCTCCTTATCTTCCTTCTCTTCCTTCTCCTTCCTCGACCCTTCGTTGGCCGGCCCGTTGGAGTAATGGTCAGTGCAACTGAGTTCTACGCCGGGGTCCCGGGTTCGATTCCCGGTCAGGTCTGGCATTTTTTCATCACTCATTTTGATTATCATCATTATCCACCGTCTGCATTAGCAGAAATAGCAGAACAGTCAGACGTAAAACAAAAACAAAATTCTCCTTCCTCTTCACTTCCTTCTCCTCCTCTTTTTCTTCTCCACTTCCTCCTTCTCCTGCTCTTCTTTCTCCCCTTCTCCTCATTCTACTCCTCCCTCTCCTTCTATTTCTCTCCTGCTTTTCTCTTCCTCCACTTTCTTCCCCTTTTCTTCTCCTTTTCCACTTCCTACTTCTCCTGCTCTACTTTTTCTTTTCCTTCTTCTCCTCCAGTTCGTCATTTCCCCGTTCCCTTCATTTTTCTTCTGTTCCACTTCTTTCCCTCCTTCTCCTTCTCCTTCTTCTCCTCCTTCTCCTCCTCCATATCCTCCTTCTCTTTATATTTCTTCCCCTTTCCCTTCTTCTGAAAATAAGTATTTATTAGATAGTAAGTAATAGCAAGAATTATTTTCAAGTTTAAGCAGAAGACTGTAGTACCAGAGTCAGTCGAATGTTTGAGCAACATCGAGAAAATTCTATTCACGTAGCTTTCTTTCAAAACTTGAAGCTTTGTATTTAACTCTTTTTTTTGTATCAATGTTTGTTTAGTCACAATTTATTAAGTTAGGCCTATATGAAAAACCATATCAAAATCGGTTTGTTAAAAATTAACATCCGTAAATTGTACGGCAAAAATGGGGTATATCTAAAAATATTAAAATTTGTTGAAAATGCCTCACATTTTACCAGTAACTTATAGATGTACAAATAATATTTGTTTAACACTCTTGTGTCTCAGAAATTTGTAGTTTTCTGTACTACAGACCGCATAAAAATTGGTCAATTCCTGTTCACCAATTGAACTAATAACTGTCATGAATGCACCAAAAAAGTATTCCGGCTTGCCATACCGAATACGATATTTATTATCCTCTATGTACAAATGTAGAAGAAGACCACCTATCTTCCTGCCAGGTGTACATTCCAATAAAGCAGGTGATTCCTTTGTGCACAGCTACAGGAAGTAATTGGTAAAAATATCAACAAAACAACCACTACCAGTTTAAACGGTTTTATTATTGTATTTTTAAGCGAATTATATAATCATACTGATTTAATTATTGGTTCTTATGATCTTAATTGATCCTTCATAATATTTTATTGATTTTTACTTTCTCTTGCCTATATAAATATATAGGAAGGAAAGTATTGTTTTCATGTCGATTTTTCAAAATCGAGTTTTCACCGGATCTATACGTTTTCAGACCCCCTGAACCCAAAAAACATGTTTTTAGCGATTGGTCTGTGTGTGCGTGCGTGCGTGTGTGTGTGTGTGTGTGTGTGTTTGTGTGTGTGTGTGTGTGAACATAATACCTCAAGAACGGAACAACGTAGGAACTTCAAACTTGAAACTTAAGTTACATACCCCTACCGGATCGGACATGAACATTTTCATCAAAATCGGTCAACCGGAAGTAGTAGTTTATTCGTGTAATTTTTAACTTTTTTGCGATTTTCTCAAAAACTGTTTCTACGATTTTTTTAAAAATCGCCTGGTTTACTCAATTTTTTATTCTCTACAAGATAGGGTAGGCGTCATGTTTGCTGAAATTCTTGGTGAGGCTGTTTTTACGTAAAAACAAAGTTTTTTTAAGATTACGGCTTTAATATGCAATTTAGCGCAAAAATGTATATAATAAAAGTTGTAGAGAACTTAAAATCTTACAACTTTTATTTCAAACATTTTTTTGTATAACGCTTAGTTTAGCAGTAATTAGCAATTTTGTTTTTTCTCACGAAAACGTGAGAAAAATCAATTTTTTTAAGATTTCGGTCTTAGTATGCATTTTATAATAAAAGTGTATATAATTGAATATATAGAAAATTAAAAGATCTGCAACTTTTATTTAGAACATTTTTCTCTACAGAGCCTAGTTTAGCGTGAAAGAGTGATTTTCCGTATTTTTAAGCCAAACTGAGGTTGATTTTCATTTTGCGTCTTTTACTCATGATTAAAATTAGGTTATGTTTATTGAGGTTAGTTTTTTGTTCATTTCTAATGTTTTATTACTAATGTTAGGTTATATCGTTTAAATTATTTGCTTTGGCAAGAGAAAGTTGTGTGAGTGTTTCACACCAGATTTTTTACTTTCAAACGTCTTTATAAACGCTGGAAGATAATGTTAAGATGTTTTGATATCTTTATTTTTGATAGATCTTGTTCTCGGAGAATTGAATAGGGGAGAAACTTTTGTCTCTGATGAATGGGGTTGATTTTTGTCTTCACTTTCTCTTGCCCTACATGAAATATAGGGAAGGAAAGTATTGTTTTCATATCGATTTTCCGAAATTGGGTTTCCGCCGGAGATACATGTTTTCAACCCTTCTGAACCCAAAAAAACATGTTTTGTCGATTGGTCTGTGTGTATGTGAACAAAATATCTCAACAACGGAATATTGTACAACGTTGAAGCTTAGAACTTAAGCTAGATACCACCACTAGGGGCGCAGGCGGGATTTGGCGGGAGTCATTGGGGGGGCAAATACCGGGGGGTATGGGGGGTATGGAATACCCCCCAGCACAAGGGGGGGGTCCGGGGGACCTCCCCCGGAAAATTTTGAGATTTTTATTGCCTTCAACTCAATTTTAGGGCTGTTTTTAGGCTAAATTAAAAAGTAAATTTTGTTGGGATTTTAACGTTAAAACGTCATTTTAACTCCCAATTGATGTAAACCTAAAATTGATCTAAAATGGTCCAATAACAATGTTTTTAAATGTTAAAAAATAGTATTAACTTATTTAACCATTAACACATTTTTATTGGACCATTTGATTAATTAATTTTAAGTTTAAATACATCTCCACTAAGAACAGCTTATAAGAACAGCTTATCAAAATGTCAACTTCAAAATATTTTCCATGATAGCTAGACTAAAATTATTTTTTCGATACACTAACTTGGTTAAAAATGTATACCAGTAGAATATTGGGGGGGCAAGTGCCCCCCCTTGCCCCCCCCCCCAGATCCCGCCAATGACTAGGGGAACCGACACGAACATTTTCATCTAAATTGTCAACCGGAGGTAAGTTAATAGTTTATTCGTGCAAGTTTCCACTTTTATACGATTTTCTCAGAAATGGCTCCCATGACTTTCTTTTTAAAATCGTCTCACCTACTACATTTTTTACGTTCTACGGGTAGGGTAAGCACCATGGGGTCGTGCTCTGATGTTAAAATATGTTGTTCTTAAGATTAGCTGCTGGCCGCATGGCGTAGTTGGTAACGTGCTCGCCTCTCATCATGCGGTCTTGGGTTCAAATCCCATTCAGGCACGGCATATTTTCATAAGTTAAAAAAAAATCATTTAATCTTTCACCGTTTGCATTGCATTAGTAGTAGGCTAATTGCAGAACAGTCGGACGTTAAACAAAAAATAAAAATTAAGATTAGCTACGGCATTTATATGCATTTTGCGGCAATATCTATGTAATAGAAGTTATAAAGAATTAATTAAAGAAAACCTACAACTTTGATATCTAGTATGGTTTTTATAAAACCTAGTTGGTCGTCAATCAGTGATTTCCCATATTTTTAAGTAAAAAGAAGTTAACTTTTTCATGAGAAAATTTTCATTTTTCGTCATTCACCCAGGATTGTAATTAGGTCGTGTTTTTCATTTAAAATTGTTTGCTAATGACTAAACATAGTTTATATGTTTTATTATTTTATTATTAGGGTGGCGGGTGGTATCGGCCACCTTAGCTTTTTTTCATGCAACTTTTTATTTTTGAACATACAATCATTTTATTTTTCGTCATTCTAACCTTTATACATTTACCTTAACCCTACTAAATAGGTTTTTTTATAAAATGTGAAAGATGGGTTTGTTTCTGAGAAATTTAAAAACCTTTACATTTTTTGTTTGTATAACTGTGGAGGGTGGTATCGGACGGTCATCTCGTGTTTAATAAATACAATTTCGTTCGCTCATAACTGTTTATTTATTTATATATAGTTCATGTTTCACAAAAGTAATGTAAGAAAATACGTCCTAACCATAATTTTTAGTATAATAATGATTTTTGATAATGATAAATAATGAAAATAATAATGAAAAATTAACATTAGCCTATCTGCATAGAAATATTTCTTCTGTTTTCAAGATTTCGTACAATTTATTCTATTTCTTACATTTCTGATTACAAACATCGCATTGGTAGTAAGAACAATGTCCTTCTAAATTAGCGCAGTTTTCGTGAGCCAATCTTTACATGTGTGACACTGTATCCAGTCTTCTTCGAAACTCTCGCTGCAAATGATGCAGTGAGTAACATCGTTAGCTCTAGTCTTGATCGGGCTATTTTCTTCAGAAAAATTTAAAGCTTTTTTGATATTGCACTTTTCTAATATTTTCCTGGCTTTTTTCATAACTTTTCTTTTCATTTCCTCCCTGTCTTTTCAATGATTTAGAACTTTTATCCACGATGTTTTTTTATTTTGGCATCTTCATTTTTCATTTTATTTTCTTCTCTTAACTTTCGTTTCTCAGCAATTTTAGCGGCTATTTCTTCTTTGTGTGCTTTGGTTTCTCTCTAAAAAAAATAATACCAGCTGATTAGATAATTCTAAGCATTCGTTTTTGTCCGATACCACCCGAAACCAAATTGTCCGATACCACCCGAACGACAACCAAAATGTAATCAACTACACAGCTGTTATTAGTTAGGTTAGAAACTTATATAACCTATTAACTTTTAGATATTTAAAGCATATTCACTATGGTAAACAAAAAACATATTAATACCCACATGTAGTGAAGATATAGGCATCCAAAATTATCTTCATACAGTAAAAAACACGATATAAACAAAACAACGAGCTACTACAACTAAACAACCCACAGTATCAAACCAATATGGCGAGGGTTTTTTCAACTGCCCTCGACGCACATAATAGAGGTGCGACAGTGCTACCCTTTAGTGGCAAACGAGCTAAATACTATTTGTCCGATACCATCCGCTGTCCGATACCAGACGACTTTCCCCTACTTTGGCAAGAGAAAGTCATGTGATGTTTCAAACCAGATTTATTTTTGTTCTTTGCTTCATCTCGCTTTTTATGAAATACTAGCTGCCCGTCCTTCAACCGGGTATAATTTTGATTTACTTCAATAATTTTTAAATTAGGGTTTAGTCTACCAAATAAAATAAGATTTTCTGATAAGGAAAGTTTTTAATATAATTTATTAGTTTGAAATTAAAAAATCATTTATGGGTTTATGGGTTAAATATCTTTTGAACTCCTTAGGGGTACATTTTTGAAATTGTTATGAGGTAATTTTTGAAGTTGAGCTATAAGTAACATCTCCAACGAGTTTCAGCCATTAAGCTTGCTCGGAACTTAGTAGGTAACGGAAAATATCGGTTTAAGAATTGAATACCCTTTTCAACCCCTTATCGGTGGAATGTCGAAATCGTTTTCATTTTAGTTTTCTAATTATTCTGAAGGGAACATTCCCTCAAAATTTCAGCTTTTTACCTATTTTGGAAGTAGGAGAATTACTGATAAGTGAAGAAGTCATTACGTCAGACAGTGAGGGTTTTCCCATTTTTATAAAATATAAAGATAGGAAAGGAAAGTACTATGTTTTCATGTTAACTTTTCAAAATTAATTTTTCACCGTAAATACATTTTTTCAAATCATTTGAACCCAAAAAAACATGTTTTTACCGATCGGTGTGTGTGAACACTACATCTCAAGAACTGAATAACATATGAAGTTGAAACTTGGAACTTAAGTTAGGTCCCATAAGAGGACCCGACATGAATATTTTCATAAAAATCGGTCGACCGGATTAGTATAAGAACATGATTTAGTAAGTTCAATGATGTAACCAATCCCTCTGAAACTAGCAATAAGCCCTACACGTAGCGCGGGCGCATTTGTTAGTTTGTTTATAAATTCCTTGAGAAATTTCAAAGCACGTTTACATTTTAAATAAATGCTAATTCATTACATAATAACTTAATTTTGAATTTATATATTCATAAATAAACAAATGAATAAAAATAGATAAGTTTAGAAAAAGACAAGTATATTTCAATAGTTGAATAATTCAATACTTCAAAATCCACTCGAAAAAAACATATTCAACAACAAAATGTAATAATAGACCGGAAGTTTGTTAACAAAATGAATGTAATTTTAACGTCGGTGGGGGGAGTTTAAGGGTCTATACAAGAGAGAATGAAGATTATGGGGGCGGCGGTTAAATCAGAATACTGCGGGCGAACATGGGAGGGTATTGAAAAAAAATGAAAATCACCTTCACGGCCCGAAACCGGGGGCAACCAGAAGGCACTGCATACAAAATAAGAAGGCCTATAATATAGAAACAGAAAAGAACAACAGTTTCGAAAGATCCAAGGCCCAGGACCCGCATCTGGCGCACGCATTCCGTCTACGCAGGTGAAGAGAACATCTGCCAGTCGCGTGGCAGCTGCCTTACAGAGGCGCCTCATTGGTCTGCATCTCTACCGTCCTTTATCATTGAAGAATGGACAAAATCTATCCGTAGATTATTTTTAATTTTGTATGTTTTTAGATTTTCTAGACATCGCCCTTAAGGCACCATAATAATTATTTATAAATATTTTTTCATGCATATTGTATTAGTCAAAAATCGAAAGTAACAAAACTGATTGAATCGATTTATTTATGGTTTTTTTTTATAAACAAACATATTGAATATACATCGTTCGATAAACCAAACGATTTTTCTCCCGAACTTTTTTCCCCGTACCTATTTAAATTTTTTCAAATTTTCCCCCAATATTTTATCTATAGTTCCATCATGCCATCATGCAGATATCAGGCGGGTGAAGTATTAAATTATTTGTACTCGATCTGCTAGTTTCAAGGCTACAAAAAAATTGTTCTGTTTCTAATCACATGGTCAATTATATGACTGAAACATTTAAGAACAGAAGAGGTAGAGGTGTAAAAATACACTAGTCACAGTTATCTTCTCTGAAAGTAATGAATTTCATTATACAGCCAGACCCTGTGGTGAATGAAGTGAAGGTGTCATTTGCAGGGTGGAAAGTAGATGTTTTTCAGAGGGTCTGGCATGCTGATTAGCATACTTTTCCACTTTACTTGAGTTGGTGGTTATTTATTCCTAGTAGATAAGATGTAATTTTGCATTTGTATAAAGTGGAATAAATAAATATTATTATTACTTAGTGAGGAAGGCACTGGTTAACCAGTTGATTCGTCGGTTTACTTAGTGAAGCCTCTAGAGGTTCAAACCAGCCTTTCGACTAATGACCTAAACAAGACCACAAATGAAGTGTAGGTGTCATTTTCAGAGTGGAAAGTAGATGATTTTCAGAGGGCCTGGCATGCTGATAAGCATATTTTTTCATTCATTGAGGAAGAGAATTTTAAACCACCTCACTCCTCGTTTTACTTAGTAAAGCCTCTAGCAGTGGTTCTCAATCTTTTAGACACTGCGACCCACTTTCTAGGTTCAGTATTTTTGTCGACCCCCTCTGAAAATATACTTAAAAAAAAATTAAAGCTACAATAGTTGTAATTTTTACTTAAGGATACGAATGGATATGAGTAACTTAAGTTATGGATTGAGTGGATATTTGTGGGCTGTCAACCCATTTAATGAGCAAGGTGTATAAAATCCTGAGCTCAGTGTTCGTCTTCATGATGTACTGATTTACCTATCAAGTGATCAGGAAACGAAATTAACTTTCAAAAATGCTTCTGCCGACAAATTTTGTATAAGTATTAAAAAGAAATACACAGAACTGTCCAGAGCAGCGTTGAAAATTTTGATACTATTTACCACATTCTACAACTGTGAAGAAGGATTTTCCATAATGGTGAATTAGAAAACCAAATCATGAAATAATTTGACACTGGAAAATGACATCGTTTTGTGAGTTACAAAAATAAATTCAGATATTAAAAAATTGGTTAATTCCGAACTAGTTCAAGTTTCGCGTTAAATGAATTGGAAAAAGTTGTAAAAGAAATGCACAATTTTTGTGTCCTTTTTTAAAATAAATAACATAACAATAAGTGTTTAAATTCCCCCCCCGTATTTCGCGACCAGCCCAGCCACGTCCTGCGACCCCCCAGTGGGTCGCAAACCACCTGTTGAGAAACACTGCTCTAGAGGTTCAAACCAACCATTCGGCTGATGACTTAAACAACACCAAATTGGATCAATCTGTAATATTAATTTGTTCAGAAAAGAAAAACTAGTTGCTCCATTATTTTTACTTTCTCTTGCCCTTCATGAATATTTATAGGAAAGTATTGTTTCCAGTCGATTTTTCAAAATCGAGTTTTCACCGGAAATACATGTTTTCAGGCCCTTTAAACCCAGAAAACATGTTTTTAGCGATTGGTCTGTGTTTCTGTGTCTCTATGTAAAAGATATATCTCAAGAACACAATACTACACGAAGTTCAAACTTGGACTTTTAGTTAAGTACTAAAAGAGGATCTCACACGTAAAAATTCCATCGAAATCGGTTTAATAGGAAGTAGTAGTTTATTCATTAAATTTTTTTAATTTTTTTAAAAATCCCATCATTCACTACATTTTTTATGCTCTACAAGATTAAGTAAGCATCACATCTGCTGAAATTATAGGGGGCTGTGCTCTCGTGGTAAAAAATACTATTTTTAAGACTGCAACCTTAATATGATTTTTAGGTCAAAAGAGTAGTAGTCTTTATAAATTAAAGTTGTAGATTATTAAAAACCTTACAACTTTTATTTCTAGCGGTTTTCTACAATACTTAGTTAGCATCAATTTGTGTGTATTTTGCTATTTTAAATCGGTAAAAATTAGGTTTTTTTAAAGATTGCGGTCTTAGTAGAATTTTACAAAAAGTGTATAGAATAAAAAATAAAGGCAATTTAAAAACTTACAATTTTTAATTCAAGCATTTTTGTTCTGTAGAAGTATCTTTTTTAGAAAAGTCGATTTCTAAAAATTGACATAAAAACAATACTTTCCTTCCTTATATATTCGTATATTATGGCAAGAGAAAGAAAAAAATAATTACTTGAAAATTAGAAGCGGACTTGTAATTCATACAGACTAAGTTTATAATTTGTGGTGTTGTTTTGATCATTAGCCGAAAGGCTGGTTTGAACCTCTAGAGGCTTTACTAAGTAAAACGAGGAGTCATTTGGTTAACAAGTGCCTTCCTCACTAAGTGGAAAAGTATGCTAATCAGCATACCAGACCCTCTGAAAAACATCTACTTTCCACCCTGCAAATGACACCTTCACTTCATTCACCACAGGGTCCAACTGTATAATGAAATTCATTACTTTCAGAGGAGATAATTGTGACGAGTGTTTTTTACACCTCTACCTTTTCTGTTCTTAAAATGATTCATTCATACAATTGGCTGACCATGTGTAATTTAATCATAATTTATTTCCATATATTTATTGATTTGTGAGAAAATCAGTTAGGTTTGTCGTTTCTATATCCTTTCTTTAGATCTGCATAGTTTAGTATATATATTCTGTAGGTCTTAATAAGAAGTAATTGCAAGTACAGTTACAGCTTGCACCTCTACGTGCTTTACAGTAAGTTGTAAAATTAAGTCCCGATAAAAGTAACAGAATGTTAGATGGTGAGTAGGAAGTTCACACAGTTAGACTAACTGTAGGCCTACACGACCGATTTATCATGAAGGCATTGGATTACTTAATATCTACCTCGGAGTATTTTTAGACAAATAATATTTAGTCCGTTTAAGATCAGTCATTGACATAAATTAATTAAGATCAGCATAAATTAATTTAGTTATGAAGTAATATTATACTAGTGGACCCGTGCGAATAAATTCGCGCAATATATACTGGAATGGAATCATTATTCTATATACTCGTATTTAAATTGACGTATTTATATTGTAAACAATATATTTTGTTCTTTTTCATTTCGTAAAATGAAGCTCGAATTTAGCATGAATTTAAAGTTTAGAACTTTTTACCGAATCAGGAAAGAATCTATATATTTAAAACGCAAAATCGCTATCAATGTATTTTAAATGGGAATTCTTTAAACTCTTAAATACAGAGTTCTACAGAACGGATTTTTATAATTTTTACATGGTTTAAAGAGTATTCTTTCCTGATTCGGTAAAAAGTTCTAAACTTGAAATTCATGCTAAATTCGAGCTTCATTTTACGAAATGAAAAAGAACAAAATATCTATATATTTAAAACGCAAAATCGCTTCCAATGTATTTTAAATGGGAATTCTTTAAACTCTTAAATACAGAGTTCTACCGAACGGATTTTTATAATTTTTACATGGTTTTAAAGAGTTTAAGAGTTTAAAGAATTCCCATTTAAAATACATTGGAAGCGATTTTGCGTTTTAAATGTATAGATTAAGCTCCATAATTTTATTTATTTACTTTAGTTAAGATCATAAATTTAAAATGCAATAGACTTTTTCGCCTTGATTGCAGATGTGTCAATAAATACCCAATGATAACTTGGCTTAAAAATATTTATTTTTTATTAAATTGTGAAAAACCAGTGTGGGAACGACGTTTAACTCGTTCTCACTCCACTACACCCCTGATAAATCATATCCAAAAAAAAACTGAATAATGCTGCCTCCGTAGCCCATTGGTAGCACACTAGCCTACAACGCGGGGATTCCGGGTTCGATTACCGGCTAGGGTCAAAAAATTATTAAAAGTTAAAAACCAAAATTCACCTTTTCATAAAGAACCACCTTAGTCACTAATAACCAAGCTGTTGATGCGACTTTAAGGGGGTACTGACGTTTATATTCCCGAATGTTAATTTAGTAATTTTCTGGTACCATTTTCTCAGTTAACTACTATAGATAGAGATTTCAAACAATAACCTTTTCCTTTAATTAATTGTGCTATACAGGGTGATTCACGAAAATATGAAGAAACTTTGGGAGCCCATTGTACATGTAAAATAATGAAAAAAATTTATATAAACATGGGTCCGGAAATGCTTCGTTACCGAGTTACGGCTAGCGAAAGATTTCGCCCGGATTTCAGCTCACCAGGTGAAATGAGGTCTTCCTGAAATTCTGGTAAGGTTGATTAAGGGGCGAATTCAATCGTTTCTTATGGTTTTTGACCTGATAAATTGAATAAAACAGGTCCCAGAACTGTAAGTTAAATAGTTTTTGAGAAAACCAGTGTCAAATGCAAAAAATGGAGTGAAAAAACACATTTTTCATCTTAGTTTTTCCGGTTAATTTTACTTTGTACTCTTATGAATAAAAATTCATTTAATCAAACATCTATTCGCTTTCTGTGTACTTAATTTACACCGGTTTGTTCAGAATAAAATTTTCTACTTGTTTTATTCAAAAATTTTAACTATTTCTTGGTGAAATAACAAAGTTATTCTTGCCCAAAGATGAAAAAATGTGTTTTTCACTCCATTTTTTGCATTTGACACTGGTTTTTTTAACAACTATTTAACTTACAGTTCTGGACCTAGTTTATTCAATTTATCAGATCAAAAACCATAAAAAATGATTGAATTCGCCCCTTAATCTACCTTACCAGAATTCCAGGAAGACCTCATTTCACCTGGTGAGCTGAAATCCGGGCGAAACTTTCGCTAGCCGTAACTCGGAAACGAAGTATTTCCGGACCCATGTTTACACATACTTTTCTCATTATTTTTACATGTAGGCCTACAATGAGCTCCTAAAGTTTCTGCATATCTTCGTGAATCACTCTGTATAGTGTATACCAATAAAACTTTCCTTTTTCTAATTCTGAATTTTTTAAACAATATTTTTTCGACTTTATCGTAAATTGGCCAAATTTTGAAATATTTACTCATCTAGCTCATAAAATTAAGAATATAATAGCAAATTATTTTGTATACCAAGTAAATAAAGTTATGTAGATACTCTGGCAAAAAACTGACGGAGATATCTTAGTAGTCTCTGAGTGAATGGTACCAAAGTGAAAAAAACACAATATCCCAAAAACCAACGTTTTTCAAAAGAATACTAAGCAAGACTTTTAATTACCAAGCAATACTAAAACCTAAACAGTAAACGCAAAGAGTAAAGCACAAATTTCTAGGTTACTTTCCCATAAACAAAACATTCACAACATGACAGCTAATTCTTGCACACGATTTAATCTGTAAGAGAAAGAACTAATACTAACAGAATTCAAATGAAACAAAAAGTAAGCAACAAAAAAGTCAAAAGTCCAAAAAGTTGGTGGGTACGATCATTTCCTTTATTAATTTCCAAGGTTTTTTTAATTACACTACAGCTACAATTTATATAACAAAATAATCAGAAAACTATAGACAATAATAAAATAATTTTTTTAAGCTTTTATTTGTTATCGGGAACTGTACATTGTTGACAACTACCCAATTTGATCGCTGCTTTTTGTTGGTTTTTTTTGACGTATTTAGACATGAGTTTGAACAGGGACCCCCTGTAGAGTTTGTTCATGAATGGCTGACAAATGGTCACCATACAAAGTCACTTGCCTAACCGGTGTTACTTAACAAATAATAGCAACTTTCTACCAGCGACTGACTGGGCTGGCCCGAAGGCCTAAAACAAAATAAAAAGATTCTTTTCCTAATTTGTGTAAGTTGCAATCTGTTCAATTCAGAATAATAAGCAACCCCATGACCCAATGAGATAAGGATGGATGTGTATGACGTGTAAATGAGGTGTAGTCTTGTACAGACCCAGGCCGACCATTCCTGAGAGAGTATGGTTAATTGAATCCCAACCATCAAAGTACACCGGTAACCACTGTCTAGAATTCAAATCCGTATAAAAGTAACTACCTTTACTAGAATTTGAACCAGGAACCTTCGTCTCCGAAAATCAACTGTTAAACAGCTGATTTTGGTGACGACTTTACCTCTAGACCAACCCGGTGGGAAAATAAAAAGAAAACCAATTTTTTCAATTTTAAGCGTCGGTACCCCCTTAAATAAACTAAAAAACAGAATAGGATGTGCCAATCATATTAATAATGAAACGTTTAAAAACAAACAATATTAAATGATCAAGCCACGAACACTCTTAAATTCATTACCAACAATAAAACAAAAGGAACGAGTTATAAAGCGGAAGGTTTGTGACCAGTAATCGAGGTGTCCGACCAGCGTGAGACAGGAACTTAAGTAACTTAAGTCTTATGAATAAAAATATGTTAAGTGTTCACTATGTATTGAAACGTTCTCGGACATCCTGTTTACATTAACCAACAGAACGTATCATTAATAATGACAAAAACAATTGATGTACATGATCAGTCACTGAATACACTAGTCCAATACGTAGTCACTATTCACTTCTCTTTGCTGGTACAACATGTATTTGTTTATTTACCGATTGCCGTTTCCGGATTAAAAATTACTTACGCAGATTTACTTGCAGAATAATAATACTGTAACATTATGTTCTGGGTTCTTTCTACATCAACTGATTAATAATTTTGTTTTTTTATAATCCCTACTGTGAATTTACGTGGCAATCTGTTCAATTTACGAACAATAAGTTACCCAATGAGATGAAGATGATGTGTAAATGCGGTGTAGTTTTGTACAGACTCAGACCGATCATTCCTGAGAAGTATGGTTAATTAAACCCTAATCATCAAAGTACAGTATGGTCGCGGTAATCCAAACCCCCGATACACTGAAACCTCCTGTAAGCCAAACGATCACTTATTATCATGTTTGTTATTTTTTTTTATCATTTAGAAAAATTCTTTAAAAAGTCTAATAAATGGAGTGCGGGTCACTGAAAAGTAAAACATTGAATTGCAGAAGGTAAACCTGATAACGAGCGGGCTTTATACTCATGGTTTTTGCAAGAAAGAACAAAGCAATCTATAGTCAGTGGAGATATTCTCATCCAAAAGTGAAGTTTTTCTACAAGGAAATTACCGGGAAAGACGACTTTCAAGCCAGTATAGTCTGGCTGGACAAATTCAAACAACGATATGGTATTAGACTGTTAACACTGTTACCGGTGAAAAAATTCTAGTGCTATCGACGATTTCATGGACTTTAAAATAAAATTCTAGGATGAAGTAGAAAAACGGAGTATATCAGCAGATCAAGTTTACCATGGAGATGAGTCAGCATTGAACTGAAAAATGATGCCGGGAAAATCCTTGGTTTATAAGGGGGAAAAGACTACCGCTGAATTTAAAGTTGAAAAAGATCCTATAACATTTTTCCCGAGGAGTAACAGCACTGACAATCAGAAGTTACCATTGTTTGTTTTAAAAATATATGAAAATAATACTGTACGGTAACAGATTTCAAATAAAGGTGTCATTTACAATTTTGTGATCTCTTATTTTGTTAAATCTGTGGTTTTTGTCCTACAGTATATCGTATTAAATACGATATACTGTAGGATAAATTACAAATTTTGTAATTTTATTGCCGAAATCTAAGATTGTAGACATCGATAATCCGCACAAATAGATAATACACAAAAGTCGGACGTAATACATTTCGGATTACCACGACTATACAGTACTACGGTAACCCAGGGCCGTTGAATAGAGATCTCTTATTCAACGGCCCTGATGGTAACCACTGTCTAGTATTCAAATCCATGTAAAGGTGATGCACTGGGTTGGTCTACAGGTAAAGTCGTCGCCACGAACTGCTTATTTTCGGAGATGAAGGTTCCGTGGTTAAAAGGCTAGTAAAGGTAATTACTTTTATACAGATTTGAATTGTTTTCAAAAATAATTACTAATCGACTCAAGACAATAGGTGAAGCATTGCTGAGTGAAGAGCAGTGTGGTTTTAGAGTGGGCCGGACGTGTATGGACAGTGTTTTTTCGGTAAAGAGAATAATTGAGAAGCAACGGGAATTTAACCGTGAAACACACATGGCATTCATAGATTTTGAAAAAGCGTTTGATAGGGTGGATCGCAGCAAGCTTTAGATGATTCTGGGGGAAATAGGGTGCCCACCGCATCTGATCAGGGTGATCAAGTCTCTATACAAAAACACGAGGATAACCGTTAACACAGGGGTGAAACGTTTAGAGGAATTTGTTATTAATAGGGGTGTCAGACAAGGGTGTAGCTTATCACCTACATTATTTAATATGTATTTTGACTACATTTTTAAAATTTGGAAACGCAACGTTGACCCGGGTGTACCTACGGTTAGGCAGAGACTGCTACATAAATGCAATGCTTTTTGCTGATGATCTGTGGTTGGTTCAGGAGTCGGAGGATGCACTCCAAAAATCTGTATATTTCCTGGGTAAATTGTGTGAAGATTTTAATCTCAGAATTTCCGCCACGAAAACCAAGGTAATGGCATTCAAGGGGAAATATCCGGTCCGATCTAAAATTGTCATAAACGATGCGATTGTGGAGCAGGTGTCCAATTTTAGTTACTTGGGATGTGATGTAGGAGTAGACTTGGATTTAGACATCGAGCGGAAGATCAGTAAGTTCCAAAGGATTTGTGGCACAATCAATAGAACATTGCATAACAGGGCCAGACCTGACACAATTATGAAGTTTTACTAGGTAATGGCAACTCCCATAATAATGTATGGGAGTGAAGCGTGGGTGCCCACGAAGAGAAATGTTCAAAGGATCCAAGCAGCGGAGATGAGATTCCTGCGACGAGTTAAGGGATGCTCACGGTTGGATAAAGTGCGGAATACCGATATAAGAAAGGAGCTCCAAGTCTACTGCCTAAATGAGAGGATTGAGGGGTATCGCGGGCGATGGAGGGGACACCTGGACAGAATGCCGAATAACAGAATACCTCTCCAAGTACACCGTTATGCACCGGTTGGACGGAGAGATGTGGGACGACCTCGCAAGGCATGGATGTGAGCTGGGAGTTTCAAGTTTGTGAGTTCGGAACAGGCGACTGCCTAAACCTTGAAGGAAGAAGAAGAAGAAGACAGATTTGAATACTAGATAGTGATTACAGGTGTACTTTGATGGTTGGGTTCAATTAACCATACTCTCCCAAGAATAGTCGGCCTGGGTCTGTACAAGACTACTCCTCATTTACACGTCATACAACTCATCTCATCCTCATCTCATTGGGTCATGGGGTTGCTTATACGTCTTAATTGAACAGATTACAACATACACACGTATTAGGGATAAAAAATATTTAAATGTAACCTTTACTAGGATTTGAACAAAGGAACGTTCGTCTTCAAAATCAGCTGTTAAACAGCTGATTCGTGGCAACGACTTAACCACTAGAACAACCCAATGGTTATGATTAAAAATAAATGATAAAACTTCTTTTTAATCTTTATGTAGTAATAGAGATTTACTTCTGCCCATAACAGTAAGATGGAGTGTCAAATTATTTACACTCAATCTGTTCGTTGCAGGGCTAAAATAAATAGTTCTGTTTCTCATCACATGGTCAGCCAATTAAATGACTGAATCATTTAAGAACAGAAGAGGTAGAGGTGTAAACCTCATGACTAATCAAAGTTATCTCCTCTGAAAGAGGAGGAAAATATGTGCTTTTCAGAGGGCCAGGCATGCTGATAAGCGTACATTTCCACTCAGTGAGGAAGGCATGGTAAACCACCAAACTCCTCGTTTCACTTAAAAACCCCTACAGGTTCAAACCAGCCTTTTGGCTGATGACCTAAACAATGAAATGAACAATAATAATAATAATAATAATACTTTATTTCCAAAAAAATGCAATTTAAATCTGAACATTTTATTTAAATTTTGAACTCACATCCATTCCTAATACCACATTCATTCCAATAATGGAGGTAGTGGCAATTGACATATCCAACTATGGTTGAAAAACATATCTCATATGCCAGGATATGTAAAAAATATTAATTAACTAATTTTAAATTAGGCCTATTTAAATTTAAATTATTACAACAAAAATATGGTAAGTGAGCTCACAGTTAACTTTGTGTTTTACCCAGCATCACTTCCATGTTATCCCTTCTGACAATACTCAGTAAGATTATTTTAATTCATTTGGGGCAATTTTTAAATTTGTAATTGTCATCTTATCATTTTCCATTGTCCGTCCAACCCATTTGTATGTCAGAAACTAAAAGAGATAGCAACAAATGGTTTCTGGATTCATAGCCTACACAAAATGTTTGTGGGTCTGGATTGGGTTTGAAGTTATGATTTCGACTGAAAGTGGCTCAACACAAAAAAATTGGAATTCAGAAACAAAAATAGTGTCATTTGATTCCTCTTAAAGAATAGATACAGAAATCACTAATAGTGTTTGCCATAGGTCAAAGGTAAGCCATTTTAAAAATTGCCACCAGTTATGAGACGCATTGTCTCATGAAAGGAATTTTTTAACAACTGAATTATTCGATGTTGCTTGTTCATTAGCTGGAGAAGAAATGACCATGAGTATCCTTTTTTTTTGCCCCCTGGAGACTCCAGGAGGAGTATAGGACATGTCGTCAGATGTAACACCTG
Source organism: Catonia carolina (assembly GCA_035578175.1). NCBI lineage: Eukaryota > Metazoa > Arthropoda > Insecta > Hemiptera > Achilidae > Catonia > Catonia carolina. The sequence goes on from JAQMRL010000004.1 coordinate 13,038,134, forward strand.
AAGTGCATAAGAATCACACAATGTATCACTACTATCAAAAAAGAAATTCTTGTACGCTATAAAAAGTTTCACCGATCAAGTAATTTTTCAGATTTTTTTTAAAGGAATTCAAATCCTCACAACATTTTAAAAATTGGGGTAATTTATTCATGAATTTTCTCCCTGCATAAGTAGGTTTTTGTTCAAACAATTTTGTGGAGTAATTAGTCACATAATAATCATTCCTATTTCTCGTGTTATGATTGTGAACATTGAAATTCTGCATAAAATTATTTTGCCTAACATACAGAATCACCCCAAAAATGTAGAGCGAGGGAACTGTAAGCAATTTAAGCATCTTAAATAGTGGTGTGGATGAGGTTGGCTGGTTAGCTCCCACCATACACCTAATAACTTTCTTTTGAATTTTAAAAACCCTATTCATATTACCCATGCTAGAATTACCCCATACCAAAATACCATAACGGATATGAGACAGAATGAGGCCATGATAAGCTGCCATTAGTAATTTTTTATCATTTAATCTGGCAATTTGTTTTAGTGCAAATACCCCAGATGATATTTTACTACAAACTTGATTGGTATAGAAGTCCCAAGACAAAGATCTATCTAGAGATACGCCCAGGAACTTCACTGTTTCTACATGCTCTAAACTATTATTATGAATAAATACATCCACTTCTCTACTTTCTTTAACGTTATGTTTATTTTGAAACTGCAAGTACTGACACTTTTTCCCATTAACTGTTAATAACATTTGATCCAAGAACTGTAATACGGATTCTATGTTAACATGTGTATTTACTTCAAGAGCATCCACCAGTAAACTGTTACTGATTACTGAAGTATCATCAGCAAACAACCTCTCGATATAACCTGCTACTGCGCATCACTCTCCCAAGTGCAAATTCATTTCAGTTGGCCTGTACCACATACACAGTTTCTACATTGTTTAATACATCAAAATGATACAGGTTCTGCAGAATAGTGGAATTGATGACAAAGACTTGCACATAATCAAAAATTTAAACTGGAATCAAACAGCTTCAGTTAAAGTCAATCAGGAGAAAATAGAGAAGGTAAAAATTCTCCATGAAGTCCAGCAAGGATGTATTTTATCACTTCTTATATTCAATTTGTTCTGTTTCTTAACACATGGTCAGCCAATTAAATGACTGAATCTTTTAAGAACAGAAGAGGTAGAGGTGTAAAAGACACTAATCAGAGTTATCTCCTCTGAAAGTAATGAATTTCATTATACAGCCAGACCCTGTGGTGAATGAAGTGAAGGTGCCATTTGCAGAGTGGAAAATATGTGCTTTTCAGAGGTTTTACTTAGTAAAACCTCTACAGGTTCAAACCAGCCTTTCGGCTGATGACCTAAACAACAACATTCAATTTGTATTCAGTGGTAATCTTCCAAAAAGCTCTAGAACACACTAGAATTCTACTAAATGATGAACAATTAGATAATTTTAGGTATGCCAATGACACCGTAATTTTTGCTGACAGGGACTAAAACTCTTATTGGATAAAGTAGTTGATAGTAGAAAATATGGCCTGGAAGTTAACACTAGTAAGACAAAAGTTATGGTTATCAGCAAAGAGATAATTGACGGGGTGAAACTTAAACATAGATGAGAAAGTGGTGAAACAAGTACCAATATACACATACCTTGGCACAGTGTTAATTAAACAATGGGACCATTCTCGAAAAATAAAACCAGAATAGAAAAAGCAATGCCAGCGTTCAGGCAAATGTTTAATCTGTTCAAAACGCATAATTTGAATTTTAAATTGAAAATCAGATTCCTCTGATGCTACATATTCTCCATCTTTTCTACGCAATGGAATCTTGGACCTTAACGGATCCAACAACAAAAAGACTGGAAGTGTTCGAGTTATGGACTTGCAGAAGAATAATTCAAATATTGTGGATGGATAGAATATTAAACATAAGTGTACTTCAAAAACCTGACAAAGAAAAGGAAATAATGTGCACAGTAGAAAGAAGAAAATTGGAATATCTTGGACATGTCATTAGAAATTACCATTATTACAGGTTGCTGAAATACATTTTGGAAGGAAAGGTACAGGGTAAGAGATAGTAATGGGAAATTAGCTATTTTTTTATAACGTGTTACTGAAAATAGCAGCCTGCTCGATATCAGGATTCTATAACCTGTTATTAAAATGACCCTGTTATTGTACAGCCTATATAGTAGGCTGTAGATAATAGTAGATAATAATAATAGATAGTAGTAGATAATAGTAGATAATAGGCTGTAGCTCATGTAGTGATAGATAATAGCATGACAATGCGGAAAGGAAGTGAACTGAATTGTTCACTAACATGTAGATTTTTTTTACAAGGGTTGATTGGTACAGTAAATGGTAGTCAAAGCAAACCGACCGGCAAAAACATCATACTCACTGGCCGGTTTATTTTGAGTATTGACTTGCTTTAATCCTGCCAACGCCTTTAAGGATGCACGGCTGTTAACTTCTCGGCTCAGTGTACAGTGTGTAGTAACTATAGTGCCTAGATGTGTGTCTGTGAAAGATTCAGCTCGACTGATCACCCTTGTGTTCGTGAAAAATTGCATTTGATTTGGCTTGATTATATTTGGTTCCAGGAAATAGTGCTGTTTGTCTTCACTTTGTGTCCGTGAGAGATTCAGTGAGATTTGCCACCCTTGTGTTTGTATTAATAACAGTATTATAATGTAATTAAACTTAAAAGTGGTTTTATTAGATGAAAAGTTTATTGATAATCTCATTTAGATTTAACAGTCAGACTAGCATCATTGGTACATCAGATTATCAAACAGTTGTATCAGAGTTATCAAGTAACAGCTATAGATACTGAAGTCACAAGATTGCCTTTTGCGTATGGACGGCTGTGAGGAACGAAAGTGAAAATTTGAAAGTGCTGCCAACCTCAACAGTGAGACACTACTCGTACATTTCACTACCATGCAGTTTCTACATTCATTTTGTAAGCTGTGGTTTATTCCGAGAAAATGTTTTCTTCATAAACCTTATAAGAAATAAATATGACCTGTAATATTGTCTATAGCTTAATTACATGACTAAAAATATTTGATTTCCAGTAATTACCAGCTACCTTATTCCATTGAAACAAAATTTTCTACTAATGAATCGCCTTCTTTACTATTGCTGTCACCGGCATCTGCACTATCAGTCTCACTAGTATCAACCTAACCGTTTCCTATTTTTTACCAGGTATCAACAAAATTATTGAAGAATAGCTTCTTCACCTCTTAATTTCCTTCTTTATTTTTCAAATTGTGGAAAGAGAAACATCACAGTAGTTAGCCATTCGATTTTGTTAAGAGGCATGGAAAGGCATTTTTGTTTAGCTTCAACTTCACAGCATTATTACACTGCATATTAGATTTCGTTCAGCGCTGTGAATAGTCTGCACACGTTTTCGAGAAACTAACATTTCTGTTTACGGCAAAAAACAGTTATATTCGCACAGTTAACCTACAAAAGGTTCCGCGATATACTGTATATGATCTGGGTATACTATATAAGTTGGGTGTTTCTTGTACTGAAAATAAAACAGTTGCACATGTGCACTGATGCTTTTCCCCCTTTACCCCTTGTTGCAAACAAAGGCAAACTCGTGGCTCAAGTGCCTAACTATAACAAGGTGTCTTTAGTAACCTGTCATCACGATAACTGCCTCAACCCAGTAACCATGATATTAATCCTGTTATGTTAAACAAGACCCATCATTAGTAAGAGAGCCATCGGAAGGCAATGAATATCCTGGCTAAAGAACTTGAGGACCTGGTTTGCAACTTCTACTACAGGACCCTTCAAAGGAAATAGAATTCTAATTACCAGAATGATTACCAACATTTGTTAACAGATCGGCACCAGAAGAACTACTTACACACCATTATAATAACCACTTTTTTGGCTCCAGGGTTTCGTGAGTTGTGAAGATCTAGTGAAATTTTTATAAAAGGAATTTAGAAATTTTACAGTAAATAGATGCAAGAAAGAAATGACGACAAACTGTTATAAAAGATGTACTTTTATTTATTTAAAATTACGTAATTTAAATTATATTATAAATTTAAACATGATAAAAATAAACTTATTACTAGTTACGTACAAAATTCTAAAAGTAATACAGAATAATAGGCTAATTATCAACACAATACAGTGTGTCCATTAAGTATCCATATGGATTTATTTTCAGACAAAGGAAAGTAGTGGAGGGTGATCACTATGGATGGGATAATTTTTGGGGATGTCAGATAAGCGAAGTGACTCAACTCAATTACTTTCAACCCTCCAAAGTTTGTAGATAATGCAAAATGTAAACCCTTATTGTTATCACTCATCAACAGTCAAAATGCAGCGAAACCTCAATCTCCATTAAACATAAGATTCATTCCGCTAAAAATCTAATTTGTGTACAAAAATTATAAAACAAATTCAGAATTTTTAAGTAATTCATAGTTATTCATTACTAACCTAACATATAGATCCATTAAAATTAAAACTGTATTTTGATTATAACTACTAAATATATTATTAATTATAATTGTATTAATTAAAAATATATTATAATATTATAAATATAAGTCTTTATAAGTTAAATTAAATCCTAGGATCAGATGGTTCAAGTTTAACAAGGCGTTCACAAATTTCCCAGTATTTCTTTGCTACTGCCATATCTTGTACACCTCGAGAAAGACCATGTTCCTGAAACACAGATAAAAGATGATTTATTTTTATTTTATCAAACATGCTATTTAGGACTATAACAGCCATATTATTTAAAATTTAAATATATATTTCTAACCACCAGAGTTTGATAACAGAAAACACTTACCAATGTGTATAGTGTTTTCGTGTATCTTGTACACATCTTCAGTAAATTAATTTTTTTTTTAATTTTTCACATCAAAATTTAAAACTTCCTACTAAGCTAAGGACTAAGGAATAAGGAATCAAATTCCTTATCTACCTTGGTGGGAGTAGGAAGTTTTAAATTTTTATGTGAAAATTTTAAAACATTTTAATTTACTGAAGATGTGTACAAGATACTTAAAAGCGCTATAAACATTGGTAAGTATTTTCTGTTACCGTATTCTGGTGGTTCAAAATATAGGGGCCTATATTTCAATTTCAAAAGATGGTTTATGTCATATAAATTTAACTATAGGTACTATGTGTCATATTGTGATATGATCAGTGGGGTTAGCTACATTATATTGCTGGATCACATTTTCCCTGCACAACTTATCTGATTATCTTTTACACAAGAACACGGGTGCATCCAAGCGAATATATGTACAGTAAGAAGTCGATTATCTGAACGTCTATCAACTGGAAGACCAGTTATCCAGATGCCCTTCAGGAAAAATTTGTAAAATACTGTGCGTATGTACTATGTACATTTATGTATGTACTAATTTATTTCTGAATTTCGTAGACATACAAATTTAAAATACCGTAACCGTAGTAAAACGTCATATATGATAATGTATAAATGCTTTGTTTAATACGCAGAAAATGGAATGAAATGGCTGGAACAGCAACCAGTATGTGACGCTGCTACAGTTTTAATTTTAAAACAACTTTGAGATTTGGCTGCTAGTAAGAGAGTTGCTTCCCTTAAACAAAGGAATATTTCAGATTTTTTTAAAAACTAATTTTGTGTAACACATTTATACTGTACATAATTATGACTTTTAGTGTTATTAACTTATAGCAGTACCACATGTTCATTTATTTTGTAAAGTACGATATAGTAAATTGTATGAGTACATAACATTCATGTGTTTTTAAATTTGTGTGTTTAATAAAAATAAAATTACAAGTACAATAGTGTCATGTACATATTATAGCACATTTTTCAGTACTAGCTTCTATAACGTAAAATAAGTTCGGAAAATCTGTTATCCGGACAAATCAATTTACCGGACGATCAAATCCCCAATTGGTCCGGATAATCGACTTCACACTGTATCTATAAATACAATACCTAGATTAAAGATTAAATAAAATTTTAATTTATTTCACAAAATTATAATAATGCCTAATCAGGCAAAAAATTAATATAAATATTATGATCTAAGCAAAAAATTGACCAAAATTATATTAAAATTACTACACTCAATATAATATTGATATCGTCATGACAAAATGACAAAAGAGTGAATGGATTAATGTATTTTTATCGCAACTGAAGATAGATACATGATATCTAAAAGGACCTATATTGTTTTTCATTAGGCGAGAGTCATCTATTGTGTACTTGGTGTTCTTTTTTGTACTATACAGGGTGATTCACAAAGATATGCAGAAACTTTAGGAGCTCATTGTACATGTAAAAATAATGAAAAAAGTTTATATAAACATGGGTCCGGAAATGCTTCGTTTCCGAGTTACGGCTAGCGAAAGTTTCGCCCGGATTTCAGCTCACCAGGTGAAATGAGGTCTTCCTGGAATTCTGGTAAGGTAGATTAAGGGGCGAATTCAATCAATTCTTATGGTTTTTGATCTGATAAATTGAATAAAACAGGTCCAGAACTGGAAGTTAAATAGTTTTTAAGAGAACCAGTGTCAAATTCAAAAAATGGAGTGAAAAAATTTTTTTTTATCTTTGGGCAAGAATAACTTTGTTATTTCACCAAGAAACAGTTAAAATTTTTGAATAAAACATATAGAAAATTTTATTCTGAACAAACCGGTGTAAATTAAGTAGGTACATAGAAAGTGAATAGATGTTTGATTAAATGAATTTTTATTCATAAGAGTACAAAGTAAAATTAACGGGAAAACTAAGATGAAAAAAATGTGTTTTTTTCACTCCATTTTTTGCATTTGACACTGGTTTTCTCAAAAACTATTTAACTTACAGTTCTGGGACCTTTTTATTCAATTGATCAGGTCAAAAACCATAAAAAACGATTGAATTCTCCCCTTAATCTACCTTACCAGAATTCCAGGAAGACCTCATTTCACCTGGTGAGCTGAAATCTGGGCGAAATCTTTTGCTAGTCGTAACTCGGTGACGAAGCATTTCCGGACCCATGTTTATATAAACTTTTTTCATTATTTTTACATGTACAATGGGCTCCCAAAGTTTCTGCACATCTTCGTGTATCACCCTGTATAATTCATTACAGATGAATTATAATTTTTTTTTTATTTTCAGTTTACTGTATAGTTTATTTTTTTGATATACCTTTCATTACATAAGTATAAACAGCAACCCTGGAAAAAAAGGAACAAGATGAAGCTACTAGTAATACTAAATGTTGAACCTCACAATGATGACACACACTTTAGTGATTGCTAGTCTCAGAGGGATCTCAATAAATTTGGGGTTCACCTATCCATTAAAACACTATTGTCCATTTTAGGCTACCTCCTCCTATTACCAGTGTTCATGCTTTTCATAGTTCATGTGCCACATTAAATCCTACATCAAGTGTTAAAAATTTATTTATTTTTTTAATACTATTCTAATCTAGTGTGAAATTAATGAGCAATATTTTTCTAACCTAATTACTAAAACGATATTGTTAAAAGTTAACAGTTTATAGTGTCAACAATTTTCTATTTTCTAAATCTACACTACCTCAAAGGGTTTCTTTCTCTTGATCTGGCGCACTGCATCCGAGTTGTCAAGAAGTTGTGTAGCTTTGATGTTTACATATTGATGGAACCTTGCTTCATGTTTCTGTTCAGATCTCGATATTTCATTTGAGACATATTCTACCTTCAAGTCTTTATGAATGTCTGCATTTCTGACCATCCACAGAGTGAGGACAATCTTCCTTAATACTTTGTTTTGTAACCTCTGGATTACTTTGATGTTACCCTGACTGGCACAACCCCATAGCTTTATGCCATACATTCATACTGACTTCAGAATTTGTTTGTAGATTAGGAGTTTATTATGGGTTGAGAGAAAGGAGTTTCTTCTAATCAACCAATAAATTTTACCGTATTTTAGGCCAAGCTCTTCTCTCTTTTTCTTTACGTGAGGCTTCCATCGCAGCTTTGTATCTAAGGCCATCCCTAAGTATTTGGCTTCATTTGCATACTACTCACCTATACATGGGCTAATCATATAAAATTAATTTTTCTTTCCCTGATACTAATTCGTTTTTCATCTTTTACACTTTTCTTAATCTTCTACATAAATGCTAAATTGAGATGGCAAACGGTAGCAATTTCTTCTAACTCCCGTTTCCAAAATTTGTTAATTAATAATACAAAATATTAATTAATAAATTTTTGATTACTCATACCTTGCAGTCAAGAAAATATTTTCCAGAAACACCTTCCAATTCTTCAGCCACAGCACAATGTATGGTAGTCTGTGCTCCTTGGGCTGGACTCTGTAAACAAAACAGAATTTATACATTTCAGATAATTTCAATGGAATTGAATTATTATTTCAATATTTTAAATAAGATAACCGTGTTGTTGTTCTGGTTATCAGCAAAAGGCTGGTTTGAACCTCATTTTACTAAGTAAAATAAGGAGTGAGGTGGTTTACAATTGCCTTCCTCATGAGTGGAAAAAGTATGAGTTATCAGCATGCCAGGTCCTCTGAAAAGCATCTAATTTCCACCATGCAAATGATACCTTCACTTCATTCACCACAGGTTCTGGTTGTATAATGAAATTCATTACTCTCAGAGGAGATAACTCTGACTAGTACCTTTTACACCACTACTTCTTCTGTTCTTAAATGCTTCAGTTATATAGTTGGCATGTGATAAGAAACAGAACTATTTTTTATAGCCCTTGAACTAGCAGATCGAGTGCAAATAATTTAACACTGCACCTGCCTGTTAGGGGCGTATTGTTCAAGTATAAGAACTAAAATAAATCTTTATAATGCATCCTGCAGTTTGAAATATTTCTATTTCATATAATGAATTAATATAATAATTTCACTAACCTTCTTTTTAAACTGCGTCACCTTTATTTTATTCCTACTTACACGTGTTTCGGTGGATCCACCATCATCAGAGTAAATGAAAAATTGAAACTAAAAATTTTTTTCATTTATTTAAAATTTACAGAAGATGATACATCTTCAGTCACTTGTATAAAATCATTTTTTCATTTTTTCAGTTTTTCATTTACTCTGATGATGGTGGATCCACCGAAACACGTGTAAGTAGGAATAAAATAAAGGTGACGCAGTTTAAAAAGAAGGTTAGAGAAATTATTATATTAATTCATTATATGAAATAGATATAAGAACTAATAAATATTTTTGCAGGTCTGAACATAAAATATTTGTCTTTAAAATATATATATATATATATATATATATATATATATATATATATATATATAAAATTGTCTTAAAATCGTTGTTTATGGTTAAATAACAAGAGAGAGACAATATTAAATCTTCCGTGTTGTAAACTTATATGCTGTATCATCATTTCGACTTCTTTGGAGAAATAGTTGATTTTTCTTTTAAGGAGAATCTTTTTTGTGGTTAAAAGTCTCAAGATGGAAAATCAGACAGATGAACAGAAATAAAAATTCACAATTTTTTCATATTTCTAGAAAATTATATAAATAAAACTTACTTTAAAGAATCCTTTAATGATCACTTTCAGAGGTAAATTTAATGGGAAAGGTACATTACGCCAAATACCAGAATCAATCATTCCTGGATGTAAACAGTTAGCTGTAACACCTGAAAAACAATTGATCAATTTTATCTTACATTCAATTATTATTATTATTATTATTATTTAATCATGAGGGGTAGGAGTTAGGTTGTTAAATTAGGGGAAATGGGAAGGGGAGAATTTGGCATAATCACCGGCCTTTTAATTCCTAATCAGTTACTATCATTTACAAGTTTAAATGGTGGCTCTTTTCACCGTAGTGGAGTGATTATGCATAGGAACATGGGGTCAAAACTACCAACTGGGGGGAGAGAGACATACAAGTGGATAAGGGGGTATGGAACATAGGAAGAAAGTGGGGCGGAATAAAAATGTGGCAACTCTAGGTTTGTCAGGTAGTTTATACTGGAATTTAGTTTATACTGGACAAAGTCGTGGAATGGTAATGGCCTGAAGTCTTTGGGTGGATGTGGGTGCCTGAACAAGTCCTGAATAATCTGGGGTTCGTCAGTTTTCCCAGCGTCATGTAGCCGTTTAGAGGTATTGTGTATAAAGTCCTCCATAAAGGGGAAGAGAAGGTGTTCATGTACGATCCAGTTGGAGATGAGATAGTGAATTTGGATGATGCACCGGAGGACTTTATTTTGGTAAGCAGAAGTTCGTTTTTTGTTGGACTTTGAGAGGAAGGGCCACCACACCGGCGACTTGTACAGAAGGAAAGGACGTAGTATGGAGGAGTACATCAGAAGCTTCAATTTTGAGGAGTATGCTGTAGAAGTAAATAAAGGGATGAGTGTAGCGAACAGGACCCGACCCTTGCTAAGCTTGTCATCGATGTGCTGCCGAAGTGTCAGTCATTTATCGAGTTGAACCTCTAGATATCTGACACTACCTTGCCATGGGAGGAGTTCTCCTTCTAAACGTAGAGGCAGAAGTAGCTTCTTTTTCAATGAGAAATGGATTGCTTCACATTTTGTGGGGTTAAGTGACAGTCTCCAGATACGATACCAGCTCGTGATGTCTAGTTTTTATTGCTTGTTGAAAACTTAACATAATACTAGTAGACATTTTTATACCCCACTGCGCCTTATTACAGCAAAAAACACTCTTGATCAAGTCACCTTCAAACAAAAAAACTAAATCTAAATCGGTTCATCCATTTGGGAGGTACAATGCCACAGATAGACACACATGTTAAACTTATAAAACCCCTGAGTTTTCATCAAGGGTTAAAAATTAAATCGATACATACCAGTTCCTTGTAATCGTTTTGCAAGTTCAAGAGTAAATAAAATATTTGCATATTTTGACACATAATACAAATAAGCAGGTATTGTATTCACTGGATTCGGATTCTCAAGATTTATGTTCGCAAATCTGTACAATTCTGACGCAACTACAACAATACGACTTGGTGCAGACTTTTTAAGTAAATCTGAAAATAAAATACATATTAGTAAAAGCATTAAAATTTTTGCATCATTTTGATAATTTATAGTCACATGAACTGGAATTTTATACAAACAGCATCATCATCCAAAATAATTAATTAACACGTTCACTGTTATTCTAGAGCAGTGGTTCCCAACCCGCAGTGGTCTGCGGACCACTCAGCCTGAAAGTGAACTACCACGGACCACTCATTACATTACCGTATTGCATATATCTTATCAGTTGTAACCAAATTAAAAGGTGATTAAATAAAACAAATTTTCAGAAACAAACTATTATTATTAATTAAGAAACTATTATTACAAACAAATAATTGTTATTTTCAGAAAGTATGGTACATTGTACATCACAAAAAGTAAAAATATTTAAATTGTAAATTGTTTTTTAATAAAATAAGGAATACAGAAGTTACTTAGTCGAAAATAACAATGAAAATTAAAAAATGAATTAAAAATGAAATGAAAATTTCAATGCGACTTTTGTGCACGAATCTTTTTGACTAGCTGAGGAATTCTAGGTTTTAGGCTCTTGCTAAGAGCTACTCTCAAATCACTGCTTACACTGCTTACTTAGCCAATTTCGTTGTTTGTTTTTAATTAACAATAAATTAGAGAACCCCTGCTCACACATATAAGTGGTTGAAAAAAATCATAAGATATCACAAAGCTACTTGCCGAATCTTGGGGAAGCCCAGGGCTTTCTTACACCACAACTCTTCTACCTTTACTTAATCTGAATCTTGAATGTATTTACTTAATCTTGTTCAATGAAAATCGTAACTTTGATTTAATTACGGGAAAATATTACTTTTTTATAAGTAGTCATCGGACTCTCACGGACCACCTTTGGTCCGCGGACCACCGGTTGGGAAACACTGTTCTAGCGATATAGTAATCTGCCAAAAATGCTACATTTTTTTTTCATTTTCTCTCAGAATGATAAATAAAAATCAGTAACTAGTAAGAAAAAATTAATTTCATTTTATTATTGTTTATTTTTTTTACTTTTACGACCTCATTGGACCACTTTACTAATTTTTTGGTGGAATTTTTTGAAGTTGTCTTCTTCTTTTTCACCAATACTTCTTCATTTGGGTTGATCTTCTTTCCCTTTTCTCTTCTGAAAAATCTCTTTTTGAAGATATTGTTTTATCCTGTCTTGTTTGGAATCTTGTATTTTTGTCTTTGAGCAATTTTAATTTCACAGTTTTGTCCACAAGGTCTTCTACGGTTATTCCTAATTCTTCCATAACTTCTTTAATCTCTTTTATCCATGCGGTAAGTTTCTGGTGTTCAATAATAATTTGAACACAATCTTCTGTGTAATCCTATCTTCTGGTGTCTTTATCAGGTGTCCAAAGAATGATATCCCCTTCGTTTTCATAGTATCTATTATGGATTCATGTTACCGGTAAACCGGTTCATTGGTAGAAGTTGGTAGCGCCGTTTGCGTGCGTGGTGCGGTGCGTTTGTCCCAAACGAAATCAAACGAAGGATCCCGCGGGACCCTCCTCCAGAGCAGTGGACTGTATGCATTGCGCATTCATAAAGCGTGGCGGCACACTACCATAAAAGCTGCGGACCAACTCTACACGGCGCGTACTGGCGAGCAAATATGTGGTCAGCTGTTACGTCACAAACGACAGCGGCACCCTCAACCCTACAACTATAAATCAAATTATGGCGTAACCAGAAGTCTCCAACTACACTCCTCCTGTAGTTTCTTGTTGATACATGTTCTTATTATCCGTCTTTTCAATTTTGTAATTTCTCCAGCGTGTTCTTCTAGTTCAAATAACAAAGAAAATTGTTTTCTTTATTACAAAGGGAAAAAGTTGAGATACAAAAATATGTCTTGCAGCAACTAGAAGTGTTTCAAACTTACTGAGAGAAAAATCTGTGTTTTAAAATAACCAGCAAATAATTTTTGTTTTTTAGTCTTGCATAATTTTAAACAACATAATTTCACTTAGTTGATTTCAGTTGATTTCACTTTGCATCATTCTCTCATGATTAAAATTAGATTATGTTTTTCTTATTTTACATTGTATACTATTTAATGATTAAAACATAATGTTATATTTTTCATTATTTACATCGGCAACAGAAAGTTGTGTGTTTTACACCAGATTTCTTATCTTTTGGTACCAATAATTTACAAACGTGGTATAGCCCTTATGATAATTTATTATGTAATTAGTGAACAGCTGGGGATGGATAGCAAATGTTCCACGACAAAGAAGTAGCTCTAATGACAATTATTTGGCCAGTTGTAGTGGTCAGGACAACTGATTGTATGCCAAGAGTCCCAGGTTCAATTTTCTAGTGACGACACTTTTTTGTCCTTTGGCAGGCATTCCGCCAGAGTAGCGTGGCAAATGTTTTTGCAAATGTTACTAGCTAATATGTGCGACTAGTAACAAACATTAACACCACCAACTGGAGTGGCAAATGTTACAAATAGCGTATCACAAAACGGTGTTGTATCATTCTGACAGGAATCTACTTAATTAGTTTTTATTTATATTATTTGAGGCGTTGCGGACCAGAAGGGCGAACTCAACAAAGGGTAGTTTTGAGAAAAACGCAAATTAAACTTTTTGATCCAAGGGCGAACTCAACAAAAATTGCAGAGTGTATGATGCATAGCGATAGGAAAGGGAAAGGGTAGAAGTGGGGTGGGATCAGTAGCATAGAGGTGAGAAGACTCACGTCTTCCTGTTGAGTTCGCCCTTCTGGTCCGCGCAACTATCGTTTAAAGTAAACTCCCTGATTTTTTTTACTTCTCTTTTCATATAATTTAAAAGGTGAACTCAACAAAATATACCTATAACATTGAATTTTGTAACCCAAAGATGCCAAATAAAACAAAAAAAAATGACTATGTTGAGTTCGCTCTTCTGGTCCGGAACGCCTCATTTATACTTCTGTGCACAGGTACTTAGTGAACAAACTAATTATAATATTATAGTAATTTGGGGTATTAGAAATGGAGAATTATGCAGAGGATATTGTTTTGTTGCATTGGTTAAATTTAATTAATTCCAGTAAAATTAAAAATTACAATTCATATCACTCATGTTGAATATAGTAGTAAATAAATATTTTAAAAAACACTACTAAAATGCCCAAACTACAGACAGGTACACCAATCGCAGAAACAACATGAGTGGCAAAAATCGAACGCGCTATTCTTGAACGAGTGACTTTTATGACTAGTAGCAAGAAAGTGGCATGCGTCTTGTTGTATCACTCTGGTGGAATGTAGTCGTATGTGTTTCAGTGTAGTTACAAGGAAACACATGCTATCAGTTGCAAACTCTGTGAATTACCATGCCACACCGCTCCCACGCTACTCTGGTAGAATGCCAGCCATATTATATTACAGATACTGAAGTCACGAGATTGCCTTTCGCATATGGATGGGCTGTGAGGAAGGTGAGTGAAAATATGACAGTGCTGCCAACCTCAACAGTCAGACACTACACGTATATTTCACTACTGTGCACATACATTTTGTAAGCTGTGGTTTATTCCGAGAAAATGTTTTCTTTATAAACCTATAAGAAATAAATGTGACCTGTAAAATGTGACCTGGAAATATTGCCTATAGTTTAATTACATGACTAGAAATTTTTGATTTACTGTAATTACCAGCTACCTTATTCCATTGGAACAAAATTTTCTACGAATGAATCACCTTCTTTACTATCTCTGTGGCTGGTGTCTTCACTATCAGTTTCTCTAGTATCACCCACCCAATATCTTTTTTTACCAGGTGTCAAAAAAACTGTTGAAGAATAGCTTCTTCAGGTCTTTAATTTCCTTCTTTATTTTTCGAATTGTGGAAAGAGAAACATCTCAGTAGTTAGCCACTCGCTCAAGGCTTTTGTTAAGAGGCAGGGGAAAGGTATTTTTGTTTAGCTTTCACTTCACAGCATTTTATTACACTGCATATTAGATTTCGTTCAGCACTGTGAAAAGTCTGCCCACATTTTCCAGAAACTAACATTTTTGTTTACAGTAACAAACAGTTATACTTGGATAGTTAACCTACAAAAAGTTCTGTGATTTACTGAATATGCTCTGGGTGTAGTATAAGTTATGTTTGTTGTACTGAAATTAAAGCAGATGCGCATGCGCACTGATGCTTTTCCCCCTTTACCCCTCGTTGCAAACAAGGTCAAACTCATGACTCAAGTGACTATAACTGATATCATTACCTAAGCATAATGCACCTATAAAAGGGTCATCAAAAATATTAAAAAATTCAAATTTACTTACCAATTAAAAGGTGAGTTAAAAGAAAAGGTCCAAATTGATTTGTAGCCATTGTAATTTCTAATCCATCGGATGTTGTTTTCTTTGAGAATGTATTAGCCATTCCTGCGTTATGTATTAATACATCAAGATGAGGTTCTGATTTGTTAACTTCCTCAGCAAACATTCGGACTGATTTTAATGAACTTAAATCAAGTCGCATTAGTATCACATTCTTGTTTTTTGTTTCTTCTATTATTTGTGCTGAAATCAATTAGTAAAATCCATTAGTTTAGTTTGTTAACTTGATCCAACAGGTTGGTCTAGAGGTAAAGTCATCATCGTGAGTCAGCTGTTTAACAGCTGATTTTCAGATGAAGGTTCATGGTTCAAATCCTAGTAAAGGTACCTTTATATGGATTTGAATACTAGACAGTGGTTACCGGTGTACTTAATTGGTTGGAGTTCAACTGACCATGCTCTATCAGGAATGGTCAGCTTGGGTCTGTACAAGACTACACCTAATTTGCACATCGTACATATCACTCATCAATTGGGTCATGGTATTGTATATTGTTCTGAATTGAACAGATGCAATGTACACACATTAAAAATAAAAAATAGTTAGTTTACTTTATTTCATATTATGGAGTAAGACCCACACCGGGTTCATATGTGAAAATTCAGAATTTCATTGGGGTGGCAGGGTTACAAGAGGGGGGGGGGGGTTGAGGAGTATTCCATATCACCGCCAGGTCAGCAATAGGTCCAGGGGTCCTACCCCAGAAATTGTTTACAATTTAGCTTTAAAATGGTAGTAGATTTAGAGCATTTTGAGGAGAGTTACATACAAAGTCATTGCTAACAACCAATTTTTTTAGCTGCATGTCATTTGTCCAATTTAGATACAGATGAGTTAGGTAATTATAATAATTTCAAAAATTTAAAACTTTAAAAGTTTGTGTTTATTGGCTTCTAAAGGCTAGTATGCACTGGGATTCTTTGTTCAGACTCTTTACCGCAGACTCTTGGATACATGTTGCAGATTCTTTGCCCCACAACATTGTCACTGTGGAAATCATGTCTGCATCTAGTATGATTCTGAGCAATGTCAAACAAGGTCGGGCTCTCGGGAATTGCAATAGCAATTTACTTAGCTCTACGAAGTAAAATATGGGCTAACAAAAAGCCAACACGTTGGGAGACTCGTGTAGTCACATCTCCATTGTTGTTACTACATATTTTTGGTCTAATTCAGGCACAGCTTCTGCTTTCTTTCCCCTGTCTTTATGTTTGTTCGAGGAAACGTCCCATAAACATCGCCACATTTATAAATCTTCGATCAATTATAAAGTGAAATTTGTCATCCATATTTTATCAAACAAAAAACTAAAAACAACGAAAGACTGCAGGAGAATGGCTAAAAGAGGTTGGAGATTCACGTACGCAGTGACTCAATGTGCGATATTGTATAAAGAATCTCATTTTGGATGGTATTTGAAAAATACAAAAATGTAATTCACCAGATACAATATTCATTGTCACAGAGCGCCCCGGATGCAAGAAAATGAATCCCAGATGCACCTCCATGACAAAGAGTCCAAAGAAAGAATCACAGTGCGTATGAGCCTTAATTTTCTACAGAAATGCACATAAAATGACAAAACTTATCATAATAATTTTTCAATCTATAATGTTAGTTTTTTAACCCTTTCTTACCCAGTGAGGCAAAGAAGTCACATTGGAGTGAAATAACAGACATTAAAACTTTAATTGTTAGCGACTACTTTTGATTAAAGAGCGCTGGATGTGAAGTGTAATAATTTTCTGTACCCTAGCCAGGAATCGAACCTGAGACCTCCACTTTGCAGTGTAAGATGCTGACCACTACGCCATGGACGCGACCATTAGTTTCTTTTTAAAGTTAGTTTTAGTCTTAAATATTCGTGTTCATGTACTAAAATAAAGTAGCATTTCTTTGAGTATGTTGAATGTACATACAAGTATATTTTTTAGGCTGTAAATACTGATTTTGTCCATTTTACCGATATTTTTGAATTGTAACCTTTTTTAAGTCTTAAATAATGCTTTGCTACAAATCTAAGCAAGAGAATTTTGTTCAGGAAGCCTGCACATGATTTTTACTTATTCATATTGTTGGGAACTTTGATACCATCAAGCCCAATGTGACATATGTGTCACACTTTTTTGTCACGCCATCAAAAAAAGGCTGAAGGTCTAAAAGTGATTTTATTTCACTTAAATGTCAGTAAAGTGTGTGAAACAATGTACACATATTTGTTAGTGTAAGGTTAAAAAATTTGGGATTGAAAGGGTTAAGAGTATGCTATTAGTGTTAAAAGTTAGTGTTAGCAAGCTAGTAGGATATTTACTTAAAACCCATTTGTCTTTTAATTGAAATTATTGATTTTTCCATTCTTTTATAGGTAACACTAAATAAATACTGTAACTTTATAAATACCCCCATTTTCCTCCATTTTTCATATCATATTGGGTGGCAACTGCCATTCCATGCCAACCCCAATTTAAACCTGTGACTAGGTTGCTCCAGTGGTAAAGTCGTCACTACGAGTAACAGATGATTTTTGAAGACTGTCCAGGTTCAAATTATTTAAACTGTTTTGTAACTAAAGAAGAACAAGAGCTTTGTTTCAGTTAGTATATTTTTTTTTCACGGATATTACAATAATTAGTTTTCATTAATTATGGCTACGATTTGAATGCAATAATTATATATATATATATATATATATATATATACATACCTCTAACTTTACTGGCTGTTTCAAGATTTCTACAAGCCATTATGACACGAGCTCCTCTTCTGGCCATATCTAACGCTGTTTCTCGACCAATACCTGCAATCAAAATACACAATTATTATTTTTTTGTCTTTTATGACCACAATGGATTACTTTAGTCAAACTTAGAAAGCTTCTTCCTTTTCATATTCTTTAGCTTGATGTTTTGCCAGTATGACCTCATTCTGGCTGATCTTGCTTGCCAAACTTCCTCTGAAACGACCAGTTTCTTCCTGCTTGGGTTTGTTCTTTCATCTGATTTTGTTTCATTATATCTACTCTCCTTATTTCTTAAAATTTTTAATTTTTCTGTTTTGTTTTCTAAATCATCGAAAGTTAATCCGAGTTCGATCATGTCTTCATTGGCATTTCGGATCCATGCTCCTGATGTTACCATTGGAAAGAGTTTTCTAATCATCTTGTTTAAAATTCTGTCTTTAGGTGTTCTGATAAGACGTTTAAGAAAAGAAATCCTTTTCTTCCTTATTGTATCTGTTATGTGTTCGTTTTCTTTATAGACTTATTCGTTTATTAGAATTCTCCATTGCCCATCTACTTTGTTTTTCGTTCCTATGCAGGTTCTTAGGATTCATCTTTCTAGTTTTAGGACATTGTCTATTGCTTTTGTCTCAGTCACTTTTGGTAATGTTTCGCTGCCATGTGTAACTTGTGGTTGTATGACTGCTTTGTAGTGTTTAATTTTTGTTTGTATAGATAAGCATTTTTTGTTGTATACATTTTTGGTTATTATTATTATTATTATTAAAGACAGTTTTGTTCTAACTTAATTGATCTAAGTACTTAATTAAGAATTTACCAACTAGTAGTTCAAAGTTTATGTTTGATATATTCTAATACACTCTTTATATTTACTAATCATTGATACAACACGTAAAAATATATACTAGTAAGTATTTACTTGTTGTTTAGGTCAACAGCCAAAAGGCTGGTTTGAACCTCTAGAGGTTTTACTAAGTAAAAACGAGGAGTGAGGGGTTTACCATTGCCTTCCTCACTGAATGGAAAAGTACGCTTATCAGCATGCCGGGCCCTCTGAAAAGCACATATTTTCCACTCTGTAAATGACACCTTCACTTCATTCACCACAGGGTCTGGCTGTACAATTAAATTCATTACTTTCAGAGGAGATAACTCTGATTAGTGTCTTTTACACCTCTACCTCTTCTATTCTTAAATAGTTCAGTCATATAATTGTCTGACTATGTGATAAGAAACAGAACTATTTTTTGTAGCCCTGGAACCACAGATCAAGTGCAATTAATTTAACACTCCACCTGCCTGTTATGGGCATAAGTATTTACTTACAACTTAATAACTTTGTATTGTTCATTACAACAGTTCAAACGGTTTCACACAAGAGAGTCTTCTATTCAGATCCGTGTTGTCGAGTAGTTGTATTGCTTCGACATTCACATGGTGAAGATGTCTGTCTTCATGACTCCTGGCAAATTTCTGAAATACCTCATTTATGGAATCCACTCCCAAGTTCCAGAGGCCTCCGGGCCAGCCCAGTCAGTCAGCTGGTAGTAAGTCCCTATTATTTGTTAAGTAACACCGGTTGGGCAAGCGACTTTGTATGGTGACCAGCTGACAGCCATCCGTGAACAAACTCTACTGGGGGTCCCTGTTCAAACTCATGCCTAATTCAAGTCAAATAATACAGCAAAGCAGCCATCAAATTTGGGTAGTTGTCAACACAATGTACAGTTCCCGATAACAAATAAGAGCTAAAAAAAAAAAAAAAGTTCCAGTGGAGGTCTCATTGCTAACATACCAAAGAGTGAGAACTTTGTTATCATCAGATTCAACTTAGTTGAATCTTTGTATAAATAATTTGGTTTGATGCTTTTGTACATCCCCAGATCTTAATTCCATAGGTCCATACGGGTTTTAATATTTGCTATACATAAAATGAGGACTGATTATAAAAGTAATTAGTATTTTCAATAAATAAACATTTCTTGTTGTCACATTCTCTTGGCCTATTAACACAGGAGGTTTATAACCTGTATATTACGGAAGGAATTTATTGTATTTTTTTTTATTCGAGCTTTTACTGGGAACACATGTTTTTAGGCCCCTGAACCCAAAAAACATGTCTTTGTGTGTATCTGTGTGTGTGTGTGTGTGTGTGTGCGCGCGCGCGCGTGTGTGTATTGCTTATAATTATTTTTTTGGGTTCAAGGGAAACCTGGGTATTGAATATTTTTACTAAAACATTAATTTGTTTTTTAGATATAATCTGAAAAAAGTTAAAGGGTTCAACATATTAACATCTTATGTTTTCTGTTGGTAATCTTTCTGCTTAGTTGACTATGAAGGGAATAACCCTGAAGTTAGTTAGATTACCTTATGTTACAAAAAGGTTATATCCAATTACATTAATTATACCTAATGAATTAAAGGTAACTATTTTTGTATTTTTATCTAGGAATATTTATTATCTCACTTAGAGAAAGATAAAAAAAAGTTGTTAATTAATAAAATAATTAACTATTTATAAATAATTCAACTACTATTAACTACAGCTGCGTGGTACGTGCAGAAAAAATGATAATTGAGTTCCCTTTATCACATGTGTTTCCTTTACAATAGATGTTTACAAAATGGCACAACCGTAACATCAAGGAGGTAGAATTAATAACATGTAGGTAAATTTCATATCACCTTACACATGTCAGTTGGCAACACTGTATTTAAGGTTAACAGTTGTAACAATTGAAATGTCGTTCCTGTGCATTTCAGTCCCCTTACATGTCATTTGACAACACTGTATTTTAAGTTAACAGCATGTAACAGTTAAAATGTCGTTCGTGTGCATTTCATCTCTTCTTAAATGTCAGTAGGCAACAATGTATTTAAAGTTAACAGCTTGTAACAATTGAAATGTCCTTCCTGTGCATTCCAGAATCCATTTATCTCCATTGTGTCAACGATATCGTTTTCCACAAACGAACGTATTCTTGAGACTGATTTCACTTCTACATCTTACGAATGAGTTAAAAACAGGTTTCAGTTAACATTTTCATATTCTACTTCTTCAAAACGTTGACAATCTTGCGGTTTGTAAAATAAAATTTCGTGAGATTGGGAGCGTAAAAGATCGCAAAAGTTAATAGCAAAAACGTGAATAACTTCACGAGTAACCGCTCCCTACTTTGGGTTGATAGATTTTTTTAAAAAATGTTCATATTGGGTTCTCTAATATAGAGGTACCCTTAGGCCTAAGTTTCAAGTTTCAGCTTCGTACGAGTTTTACTTCTCTTGTTGTACATGAATATAAATTATAGGGAAGGAAAGTATTGTTTTCATGTCGATTTTTCAAAATCGAGTTTTCACCGGAAATACACGTTTTCAGGTGTGTGTGTGTGAACGAAAAACTCAAGAACGGAATCATACGAAGTTGAAACTTGGAACAAAGTTACTACGTATCACTAAGAAACCCGAAAGGAACATTTTCATCAAAATTAGTCAACCGGAAGTCTTAGTTTATTCGTGCATTTTCACATTTTTGGGATTTTCTAAAAAACGGCTCGTATGATTTTTTTTTAAATTGCCTCATTTACTACATTTTTTATGCTGTGAAAGATGGAATAAGGAACATCTCTGCTAAAATTCTTGGCTAGACTGTGTTTTCGTGGTAAAAAATGGGTTTTTAATATTACGGCCCTAATATGCATTGTCGGGGAAAAAATGTTTAGGTAATCAAAGTTGTAGGAAATTAGGAAACCTTAAACTTTTATTTCAAGCGTTTTCCTACAATGTTTAGTTTAGCGTTAATCAGTGATTTTCTGTGTTTGCTCATCAAAGTCGGTAAAAATAGTATTTTTAAGATTGCAGCCTTAGCATGCATTTTACGACAAAATGTGTATTAATCAAAGTTATAGAAAATATAAAAATCTAGTGTGAAACACTCACACAACTTTCTCTTGCCAATGCAAATAATTAACAATAAACCTAACATTAGTAATAAAAACATTAGAAATAAACAAAAAACTAACCTCAAAAAACATTAGTGAAATACACAAAATTAAAATCGACCTCAGTTTGGCTTAAAAATACGGAAAATCGCTCATTACGCTAAACTAGGCACTATACAAAAAAATGCTTTAAATAAAAGTTGTAGATCTCTTAATTTCCTATAAATTTGATTATATACACTTTTGTCGTAAAATGCATTCTAAGGCCGAAATCTTAAAAAAATCGATTTTTTACACGTTTTCGTGAGAAAAAAACAGAAATTGCTAATTACTGCTAAACTAAGCATTATACAACAAAATGTTCGAAATAAAAATTGTAGAATTTTACATTCTCTACAACTTTTATTATATAACGTTTGCGCTAAAATTCATATTAAAGCCGCAATCATAAAAAGAAAATGTTTTTACGTAAAAACAGCCTCACGTAGAATTTCAGCAAACATGGCGCCTACCCTATCTTGTAGAGCATAAAAAATTGAGTAAACCAGACGATTTTTAAAAAAATCGTAAGACCAGTTTTTGAGAAACTCGCAAAAAAATGAATAAACAACACGAATAAACTACTACTTCCGGTTGACCGATTTTGATGAAAATGTTCGTGTTGGGTCCGGTAGTGGTGTGTAACTTAAGTTTTAAGTTTCAAGTTCGTACAATGTTCCGTTCTTGAGATATTCTGTTCACACACACACACATACACACACACGCGCGCGCGCACACATACACACACATACACGCACGCACGCACACACCCACGCACGCACACACACACGCACACACGCGCGCACACACACCCACACACACATTCACACAGACCAATCGCTAAAAACATGTTACATGTACAATTTTTTTCAGAAATTTCTCCACACACCGTCAATAAATGATTTTCCGTTTTTTAAGTTCTACAGAGGTTGATTTTTATTTTGGGTCATTCACTCATGATTAAAAATTAGTTATGTTATTCATTTTACATTGTTTACTAATGTTTAACCAAAGGTGGTATTATTTTCTTTTTTTACATTGGAAAGAGAAAGTCGAGTGAGTATTCGCACCAGATTTTCTGTTTTTGAGTTATTTTGTTCTCATTCTCATTAGACACCCACAAGCACAGAACAATAAGAGCCGGTAAGAACCCTTTTTTGTATTCACGGGCCGACGTGAAATATTATATATCTGATGAGAACTCAATGAAGAAAATAGATACGAAAACATTACCTTTCTTTACAAACCGAAAGAATTAAAGTTAAATCTTAAACTTAAATAAAAAAAAGTTTTTGTGTGTTATTATTATTCTTTAATAATATCCTAACATGCCCAAAACGGGCAGGTGGAGTGTTATTTTAATTGCACTCTATCTGTTTGGTCCAGGGCTAAAACAAATAGTTCTGTTTCTTATCACATAGTCAGCCACTTATATGACTGAACTATTTAAGAACAGAAGAGGTAGAGGTGTAAAAGACACTAGTCAGAGTTATCTCCTCTGAGAGTAATGAATTTCACTATGCAGCCAGACCCTGTGGTGAATGAAGTGAAGGTGTCATTTGCAGGGTGGAAAGTGAGTGCTTTTCGGAGGGCCTGGCATGCTGATAAGCATACTCTTTCCACTCAGTGAGGAAGGCAATGGTAAACCATCTTACTGCTCGTTTTTACTTAGTAAAACCTCTAGAGGTTCAAACCAGCCTTTCGGCTGTTGACCTAAACAACAACAATATCCTAACTAGAGAAAGTAAAAAAAAAATTAAGACTAGTTCGGATAATCCGGAAATTCGGAAAAACATGATCCAATTAAACGAGAAATTTTAATACTTCTCACTATTTGAGACACAGATAAAAGGCGGGAAATAAAATAACTATTAAACTTTTGTAGAAAAATTAAAAAAAAAAGAATTACATACCAGAATTAGCTCCTGTAACGATGACAGTTTTTCCGTTCATTTTCCTGGACGATTTACAAACACCTAAAGTTAAATAATTGAAAATCCGAACGATCGTACAAATAGCAATTAACACAGTAATTAATGCGATTGCTGCTTGCCCATACACTTTCGCATTTAATTCTGGACTCCACCACGACATGCCTGTTATGTATACTGCTTTAAAATCCACTGGCACAACCTGTAAAACAAGATACCACGATCATAAAAAAAACTAATAATAATAACAAAAAAAATATCTTAAAACGTTTACAACAAAATTTAAAGAGTTACTTATGTTTGTTATGGTGTGATTGGCCTTCAGACGTCTCTGTGTCTTCCTCCTCTTTCACTCTTGTCCATTCTATTCCCCCTATATTTCCCCCGCATTCCCCCACCTCTATAAAATACTCATCTGTTTTCATAGATATGCTTTCCACCAGTTGTAACTATAGATGTAATGTAACTTCTTTTTAAAGGATCATAACAAGGAATATTGCTATTGTTTATGCTAGCGGACCTGTACTCGCTTCGCTTCATCAACTGAAAATGTTTCACCTACAGAGTGATTTTTTTAGTCCTGTTACCCAATTGTTAATGTCTGGTAATATTTTTCTAAAAAAATAAATTTTGTTTTGTGACACTAAGTTGGTAGCCCTACTCAACCAGTATGGATATGGCAGTGTGAGTTGATTCTCCTTGAGCTGTGTAAAATTTTGTGCCATTTCCGGTCGTGCTACGAACAGAATGTCTTTTATCCTAAAACAATCTCGTGTTTAAATCTGGAGGCTGAAGCTCTAGAACTAATCGTATGTGATACGGATACAATTTCAATTTTTTAGCAGCTTTCTGAGCATTCAAACATGACAAATCAACATGCGAGGAAAGTTTTTGTAAACTTTTCCATGGAGAATTGAGCAATCTTGTTTTCACATTCTCTTAACGTCATCTGTCAAGAGAGTTGGTCGACCACTACGTTTTCTGCTGCAAACAATACCTGCCTCTAAAAATCAGTTAGTTAGCCTAGAAATTGACTAGAATAGAGTGGAGGAACACCAAAAAATTTAATTTGAAATGATTCTTTTACACTCGCATACGATTTTGTAGCAAAATATTGTTCAAGAATGAAAACCCGTTGTTCTAGGGTAAAAGACATTCTGTTCGTAACACAACTGGAAACAGCACAAAATTTTACGCAACTCAAGGAGAATCAACTCAAACTATCGTATCTATACCGGTTGAGTAGGGCTACCAACTTTGTCACAAAACAAAATATCCCTTTCTTAGAAAAAAATTACCAGACATTAACAATTGGGTAACAGGACTAAAAAATCACCCGGTACAATAAAAGCGGGACTACTATCGGTTTCATAATCATAGACACCCGATGAACCCTTGCATCTCCCTATGAGTCGGATTTCAATATATTTTACATCAAAATTTAGCTCATTTTATTCTGTGCTGATCCTTAATAGACCTATATTTTAATGTTGTTTAAAAATTGCCATATCAAAGTTGAAAGACAAAAATACCCGGTTTTCTTGATACCGCAACAAATTTCATGCGTTTAGAGGCGTGTAACTCGATTAGTATTTGACCGAAAAGTTTGAAATTTTAACACAACACCTAGAAAATTATATTCTTACAGCGTGTACGAAATTTCAAAATCGTAAGTTATTTAAATTTTGATTTCTTAACAATATTATGAACCCTTGCTATCTCGGTAACCGCTCGATCGTTCGGCACGGGCAAACTATCGTTTTATTCAGCGTAAAACACTTAGTACAAATATGTTAATAATATGAAATATTGATTGGCCAATGTTGTGGCAGAATTTTTAGAATTTTGAAAAATAGATGGGTTGCGGGGGTGGGTGTTACTATCCATGTTGCTAGTTTATGTACATGATGATATCCTGTCGGACTGTCTACCTGAATTGACAGACTCCATTGTCAATTCAGGTAGACAGTCAGATTCAAGCAAAATGGATAGTAGCGCCCACCCCCGCATTACCCTTCTATTTTTCAAAATCTAAAAATTCTACCACAACATTGGCCAATCGATATTTCATATTATTAATATATCTGTACTAAGTTTTTTCGCTGAATAAAACGATAGTTTGCCCGTTCCGAACGATCGAGCGGTTACCGAGATAGCAAGGGTTTAGAATATTGTTAATAAATCAAACTTTAAATAACTTACGATTTTGAAATTTCGTACACGCTGTAAGAATATAATTTTCTATGTTGTGTTAAAATTTCAAACTTCTCGGTCAAATACTTATAGAGTTACACGCCTCTAAACGCATGAAATTTGCTGCGGTATCAAAAAAAACCGGGTGAAATCTGAATTAAAAGGGACAAGATTTGAGTCTGTGGAAGCTGTAAAAGAGAAAGCGGCACGTGTCCTGAAGGAGCCGACAGAAGATGAATTCCAGCACTGTTTCCAACAATGAAAAATTCGCATGGAGCGTTGTAGGGATAGAGAAGGAGTGTATATTGACAGTATAGGTTACAAGTTATAAGTGATTATGTATAAAATTAAAATTAAATTTTTTACAACGTCAGTCTCGTTATTTAATAGCCACACCTCGTATGACCCTAATGTATGTACGTTGCAATCTGTTCAATTCAGAACAATAAGCAACCCTATGACCCAATGAAATGAGGATAATGCGTATGACGTGTAAATGAGGTGTAGTCTTGTACAGACCCAGGCCAACTATTCCTGGGATATTATGGTTAATTGAACCCCAACCATCAATACTTCTCCCAGCCCTTGTCGGCGCGGTAGGCCCTTTGGCGGCGTACCGACAAACCTTTCGGCTGCGTGCCGACAGAGGCCTTTGTAATCAAGGCCGAGCCAGTAGCCTCCCTTTACCACAGCGCTCTCGGCAACTATATAAAGAGCGCTACACTCAACAGGAGGATTGAATTCCGACCAAGACAGCAGACAAGACGTCCACCATCGAGACACGGCTACAGGACTCCAGCGAAGACTTATCGACGACCCCGCAAGAGAGAAGATGATGCTTCCGCTCGCCGACCCGTCACCGTAAGCCGTCGAACGGACCGTCATCGCCCACTGACGCGAGCGATGCCCACAGCGGACCCTCGACCGAGCCTTACGCCCACCGGACCCGACGAAGCAGCCACCGACGCACTACAGCTAGGGAAGAAGATGATGTCTCCTCTGGACGAAGACACGCCATGTCGCCCAGCTCCTCGACCGCTACGACGACTACGACCGACGCTTCCTATCAAGACGATTACCGCTTAAACGGTCCTTTTCAGGGCCACCAAAAAATTTAAAGGTTTCAATTCGCCACTTAATGTCGCCATCCGGTGACATATGATACATCACATTTTAATAATTATTTAACTTACAACATTACTAACATTACATACTAACAGGATAAAGATGCTTATAGTAAGATGCACCGATTTCAGCAAATATGCGGAACTATCCACCGCACCTTACAAAATAGCACCAGCAAAAACACGAGGATGAGATTTTATAAAAGAATAGCAGTGCCGACCCTACTCTATGGCAGTGAAATTTGGGTGCTATCAAAGCGAGAGGAGAGTAGATTGCAAGCATCTGAAATTAAATTTCTTCGACATACGTATGGGTGTAGTATAGAAGATCGTTACAGGAATACCAAGGTAAGGAAAGAACTCAACATCTTCTCTATAAACGACAATGTATCTCAGAACAGAATACAGTGGTTAGAGCATATAAACAGAATGAGGGAGGATACGATACCTAAGCAGACACTGAGCTATAAACCGGAGGGCAGGAGAGAACGAGTATGCCCGAGAAAGAGATGGGCAGATTTGAGAGGTTCGGAACAGGCAGAGATGCCTAATCCTTGAAAGGAAGAAGAAGATTAAACTTACACTATTTTCAATAAAATAAAGATAATAAATACAACCTAAAAACATTTACATTTAAAAAATAAATATGCTATTTTATTTGATGAATTGTCATATTATAATAATAATCATAATTCTTTTCAGGAAGGATCACAATAGAGAGCGATTTACCAGAGTTGTAACCGCAATATAATGTAGTAAAATTACTCCTGATCGGTTAAGTTATAGCACATCACTACACGATAATCTTTCTTCTATCCGTGTTAACCATTGTCCAGTAGAACCTTGAAGATTCAACCTTAATGCGTGTGCATGGTGGTATGTTATTACACAAAGTTTCTAAAAAGCCTAATGAACAAGTGATCTATGACTAAAATATTTATTTACTTATCAGTATGCACGTGACAGGCAGTTGTTGTTGTGTTGTTTAGGTCAACAGCTGAAAGGCTGGTTTGAACCTCTAGAGGTTTTACTAAGTAAAACAAGGAGTGAGGTGGTTTACAATTGTCTTCCTCACTGAGTGGAAAAGTATGCTTATCAGCATACCGAGCCCTCTGAAAAGCACATATTTTCCACTCTGTAAATGACACCTTCACTTCATTCACCACAAGGTCAGGCTGTACAATGAATACATTACTTTCAGAGGAGATAACTCTAATTAGTGTCTTTTACACCTCTACCTCTTCTGTTCTTAAATGATTCAGTCATTTAATTGGCTGACCATGTGATAAGAAACAGAACTATTTATTTTAGCCCTGCAACGAACAAATTGAGTGTAAATAATTTGACACTCAACCTGTCTGTTATGGGCAGATGACAGGCAGGTGGAGTGTTAAATTATTTACACTCATTCTGTTAGTTCTAGGGCTATAAAGAATAGTTCTGTTTCTTCTCACATGGTCAGCCAATTATATGACTGAAGTATTTTTAAAAACAGAAGTGCAGGTATAAAAGACACTAGTCACTGTGATCTCCTCTGAAAGTAATGAATTTCATTATACAGCCAGAATCTGTGGTAAATGAAGTGAAGATGTCATTTGCATGGTGAAAAATATTTGCTTTTTAGAAGCCTTGGCGTGCTCTGACTAGTGTCTTTTACACTTCTACCTCTTCTGTTCTTAAATAGTTCAGTCATTTAATTGACTGAACATGTTGATCAGAGACAGAACTATTTTTTGTAGCCCTGAAACCAGCAGATCGAGTGCAATTAATTTAACACTCCATTTGCCTGTGATGAACAATGTTTCTCTATAAAAGGACGGATTGTAGTTTTGATCATTCGATAATTAAATAAAAAATATGGTGTGAAACACTCACACAACTTTATCTTGCCAATGCATATAATTAACAATAAACCTAACATTAGTAATAAAACATTAGAAATAAATAAAAAACTAACCTCAATAAAAATAACCTTATTTTAATGAGTGAAAGACGCAAAATGAAAATCAACCTCAGTTTGGCTTAAAAATACGTGAAATCACTCTTTCACGCTAAACCAGCCTCTGTACAAAAAATGCTTTAAATAAAAGTTGTAGATCATTTAATTTCCTATAAATTTAATTACATACACTTTTGTCGTAAAATGCATCCTAAGGCCAAAATCTTAAAAAAATAAATTTTTCACACGTCTTCGTGAGAAAAAAACCAAAAATCGCTAATTACCGCTAAACTAAGCGTTATACAAACCAATGTTTGGTGTAAAAGTTATAGGATTTAAAATTCTCTACAACTTTTATTATGAACATTTTTGCGCTAAAATGCATATTTAAGCCGCAATCTTAAAAAAACAATTTTTTTCGTGAAAACGGCCTTACCAAGAATTTCAGCAGATATGCCGCCTACACTATCTTGTAGAGCATATAACATTTAGTAAACCAGGCGATTTTTAAAAAAAATCATAGGACCAGTTTAAAAAATTTTTTTTCAGAGAAAATCGCAAAAAAGTGAAAAATTACACGAATAAACTACT
This sequence comes from Catonia carolina, assembly GCA_035578175.1. NCBI lineage: Eukaryota > Metazoa > Arthropoda > Insecta > Hemiptera > Achilidae > Catonia > Catonia carolina. The sequence continues at coordinate 13,068,084 of JAQMRL010000004.1, forward strand.
ACTTCCGGTTGACCGATTTTGATAAAAATGTTCGTGTCGGGTCCGGTAGTTGTATGTAACTTAAGTTTCAAGTTTCAAGTTCGTACGATGTTCCGTTCTTGAGATATTCTGTTCACACACACACACACACACACACACACACACACACACACACACACACACACACACACACACACACACACACACACACACACACACACACACACGACCAATCGCTAAAAACATGTTTTTTAGGTTCAGGGGGTCTGAAATGTGTAGATCCGGTGAAAACTCGATTTCGACATGAAAAAAAATACTTTCTATAAATCCATATAGGCAAGAGAAAGTAAAAATCAAATTTTATTGAAATAAATTTGAATTGAAAATTATATTATTCTAATTTTTTCTTCACCGTTGCAATAAATTTTTAGAAAGTGTAGCTGAAGTTTCAATAAATTATGTTTATAAGTTTATTAGCTAAAGAATGTACGAAGCTCGAGGTTTTGTTTAAAAATAGTGAAACTAATGTTTAAGTTATTTTTGTAAATTTAAGTAAATACAAATAGCCTGCATAGAGAAGTTATGCAATAACAAAACTAGCCTAACTGATGCTACGTCATTCTAACCAACGAAAAGTAAGATATTAGCACGTATTTTACTAACATTTTAAAACAATAATTTGTACTTATAAATTACTTTTGTACAATTAATCGCGCCCTTTTATAGCAGACGTATCAACTGTGAAAGTAACGTGCAAAATTTTTAACTTTCTCTTGCCCTATATGAATATTATAGGGAAGTATTATTTCATATTGAATTTTCGAAATTGAGTTTTCACCGGAAATATACGTTTTCAACCCCCTGAACACAAAAAATTATATTTTAGCGATTGATCTGTGTGTGTGAATAGAACATAATTATCTCGAGATCAGAATATGGTACGAAGTTGAAACTTGGAACTTAAGTTAGGTACCACTAGAGGACCCGACGCGAACATTTTCATCAGAATCGGCCAATCAAAAGTTGGAGTTCATTCGTACAATTTTTCACTTTTTGGCGATTTTCTCAAAAATGGCTGCTACGATTTTTTCTTAAATATCACCTTATTTACTACGCTCTTTATTCTCTACAAGATAGGATAAGCGTCTTCTAAAATTCTTGGATGGCTCTGCACCCGCTTAAGTAAGTTTTCAAACCATTTCTTTGAAATGATAATGTACGTAAAACAAAATACCTTTTTACAGAATTTAGATGTTCACAATCACTACCTAAGAAACAGAATCGATTATTATGTTGCTAATCACACCACTAAATTGTCTGAACAAAAACCAACTTATGCAGGTAGAAAATACATCAATAAATTGCCACACGGTTTAAAAAGTTGTGACAACTTACTAAGTCATTTAAAAAAAAAAGCTAAAACAGTATTTGATTGATGAAACATTTTACAGTGTGCACGAATTCCTTTCTAAATAGCTTTTGGTTGAAAAGTATTTAACTTCTAATTAAACAAATATTGTGTACTATTTGATACAAAGGGGTTCGTGACAAGCCTACTGAGTTAAGCAGTAGCGGGAAAAAATTATTGGTAAGTGATGAGTTTATCATTGTGTTTGAGTTTTTAACTTTTAATTTTGTGTGATATTTGATACAATGGGGTTCATGACAAGCCTGCTGAAGTAAGCAATACCAGAAACAAATTTTTGGTGGTAAGTGATGAATTTGTCATTGTAATAAACTTTTTGTTTATCAGTTTTATCTTGACATGTCCTATACCTGGGTATGAAGTACCTGGGTATGCATCTTGACAGGCGGTTGACTTGGAAAACCCTGTGAGAATATTGAGGAATGAATTAAATCTAAAATATAAAAGGATGTACTGGCTGACTGGAGGGAACTCTTCACTCTCTCTTGAGAATAAGTTGCTCCTTTACAAAATGTTACTTAAACCAGTTTGGTTGTACGGTATTCAACTTTGGGGAACTACTAGCAGAAGTAACGTAGAGGTAATTCAAAGGTTCCAGAATAAAGTTCTTCAGGCTATAACGAGGGCACCATGGTTTGCAAGGAATGCAGAAATACAACATCACTGCAACCTTCCTGATGTAATGGACGAGGTCAGGCGTTTTAACAGAAAATATCAGGCAAGACTTGAAAGTCACGAAAATGAATTAGCCATAAATCTTCTAAACAATGCGAAAGAAGTTAGGCGCCTGAAACGTTACTATGTTTTGGACTTGTCTGAAAGAGTTTAAATGTACTTATATATTATAGCGTAATAAAGAACTCAATTACTTTTATAAAACGGTAAAAATTGGAAAAGGTACACTCCCTCGCTTAACTGTGAAGAAAAACCTTGATTCGTAAGTTGGTAGCAGTGATTAATGAAATTAAATTCTTCAAATGAACCCCTCTAATAAATAGGAAATCTGTTTTTATGTAATAACAACAGTAGCTACTTTTACTCTTAACTTTATTCTCAATAAACAATCTTAATAATTGCTTTTTAAAGGTCATCAATTGTTAATAAATAATAAATTAGTTGTCAATAATGACATTGATTATTTTACATTCAATAGATCTGTCAAATTGTTATAGAAATGTCCTCGGACGAGAAAGGCAAGTTGACCTGAATGTACGTAAGTACTTAAATTCGAAAGTCTTCACTGAATCGCTCATTACTAATTAATTAACTTCCCGATCATCTAAACAGCTGAATTTTATTAGATTTGTTGCTTAACATTTCAATTTTTCTATCTGCATTGACAAAAAATATGTTTTGAAACACTCTCGTTCTAATGTAATTCATGTAAATTATAACCTATTTTTAATCATGAATAAATAATGGGCATCATGTTGCTATGGCGGGAAGGTGGAGGGTTAAATTAATTGCACTCGATCTGTTGGTTCCAGGGCTACAAAAAATAGTTTTGTTTCTTATTAAATAGCCAGCCAATTATATGACTGAAGTATTTAAGAACAGAAGAGGTAAATGTGTAAAAGACACTAGTAAGAGTTATCTCCTACGAGTGTAATTAATTTCACTATACAGCCAGACCCTGAGGTAAATGAAGTGAAGTTGTCATTTGCAGGGTGGAAAGTGGTTGCTTTTTGGAGGGTCTCGCATACTGATAAGCATACTCTTTCAACTCAGTGAGGAAGGCAATTGCAAACCACCTCACTCCTCGTTTTTACTAAGTAAAACCTCTAGAGGTTCAAACCAGCTTTACGGCTGTTGAACTAAACAACAATGTCAATAAAAAAAAAAAAACGAATATTAATCATGAGTGGAAGAACTAAAACTAAAACCACCTCTATTTTTTATTTGACTCAGATGAGCAAAATATGGAATATCACAAATTGACGCTAAAATAACCACTATAAAAAAAATGTTAAGAAGTTAAATTTTTAGAACTTAATGTTCTGCGACTTTCATTATAGGCTAATATGTTACGCTTTTTCTATATAAAATACACAATATGGTAAAAATATAAAAAATCTAGAGTGAAACACTCACACGACTTTCTCTTGCCAAATATGTAATAAGTTAATGTAAATAATGAAAAATATAACATAATTTTAATCATTAGTGAATGACGCAAAATGGATATCAACCTCTGTTCGACTTAAAAATACGGAAAATCATTCATTGATGCTAAACTAAGCTCTCTGTACATATAAAGTGCTTCAAATAAAAGTTTTCGATTTTAACATTTTCTATAACATTTGTCATATAGGTACTTTTTTCGTAAAGTGCATAATAAGGTCGCAATTTAATAAACCAATTTTTTACCGATTTCAATGATAAAAAATGGAAATTCGCTAATTGACGCTTAATTAAGCGGTGTAGAAAAAACGCTTAACATAAAAGTTAACATAAAAGGGCGCGATCTTAAAAAAAAACAATTTTTTATTACAAGAGCACAGGCCATACGAATTTTGGCAGACGTGACGCTTACCCTGTCTTGTAGAGCATAGAAAACGTAGTAAATGAGGCGATTTTTAAAAAAAATCGTAAGGACTGTTTTTGAGAAAATCGCAAAGAAGATAAAAATCGCACGAACAAACTACTTCTTCCGGTTGACCGATTTTGATTTAAATGTTTGTGTCGAATCCCCCAGTGGTACCTTACTCAAGTTTCAAGTTTAAACTTCGTAAGGCTATTCCGTTCTTGAAATGTTTTGTTCACACACAGACAATCGCTAAAACATGTTTCTTGGGTTCAGGGGGCCCGAAATATATCTGGTGAAAACTCCATTTGGAAAAATCGACATGAAAACAATTTTTTCTCTTGCCCTATGATATTTGCATGGGTCTCATTCCAAATGTGCCGGCCGCAATGGCGCAGTTGGTAACGTGCTCGCTTCTCATCATGCGGTCTTGGGTTCAAATACCATTCAGGCACGGCATATTTTCATGTGTTACAAAAACTCATTTCATCCTTCACCGGCTGCATTAGCAGTAATTGCAGAACAGTCGGACGTTAAACCCCCCCCCCAAAATCATTCCAAATGTATCATGCCAAAACCATACAACTTATGTAAAAACTCCAACAAGACTACTGTTAAAGTTTGAAAGATATTTTCGTTGAGTAGCTTTTTTCGAGAAAATGTTTCTTATTTTTAAAGGTATACGATGCGGACTCTGTGTTACATTTATTAAACTCAAAAAAATAAAAAGTTGTTTGTAGATTTGCAAGAAAATTTTTGGGGTTTGCAATGTATGCTTACCTGGTAAGGGTAAGGATTTAATTAAACAAGAAATGCGTGTACACTGATCAAAAGAAAAGTTAATTTTAACCTTGAACCTGTTACCTTGGGAGAGAATATAATTATATCATCTCGTGCAACTTGATGGCAAAATTACATAAGAATAAAGCCTCTACTTGGAAATGAAGGAATCTTTTCCTTAAATAATATACAGAAGTACATAGCGTGTTAATTCAACAGATATTCTCATACACAAATTTAGCGATTGTCCCCACGCTGAGCACAATACTTTGTTTGGCATAAAATACTTTTATGCAAAATTTCAATGTACACTATCATAACACAAGAAACAGAAATGATTATTATGTGGCTAACTACAACACTAATTTTTTTGCATCCAGGAGACTCCAAAGGGAGTATAGGACATTTTTTTAAATAACATTATTTGTAATCAGTTCTTTAAAAATAAATTATAAACAAATCTTTTGAATTTACAAATCACAAGTTGAGGCCTCATTACCCTGAGTACCTCTCATTATATCAATTATTCATGTGTTAAAAGAGAAAATTACTATGTACAAAGATATTTACATTTTACAATATGGAATACTTTTCACTAAAATTTTATATAAGCCCCTAATGTGTATGATAACAGGCAGGTGGAGTGTTAATTTGCACTTGATCTGCTAGTTCCAGGGCTACACAATATGGTTCTGTTTCTTATCACATAGTCAGCTAATTATATGACTGAAGCATTTAAGAACAGAAGAGGTAGAGGTGTAAAAGACACTATACTATATCCCATGTAATTGTGCAGCACGTTAAAACATAAATGTATATTTTAAATCGTAATTAAACTTAGCGCGATCTATTCGAGTTACAAAAAATGTTCTTTGCTTATCACATGAAACTTGGTATAATTTTTTATTTAAACGTATAATACTTATATTCAGTTTTGTATGTTATATTCACATACAAAACTGTGCTCTGTAACGCTAAAAACCAAAATGAGTAATACTGTAGTACCAGTAGAAAGAATTTATTCAGTAGGGCTGTTATAAAACATCCAGTCAGTTGCCGGTTGTTTTGACTAAAGGTGCTGGTAGAGTGAAACGTGATTACGCATCCATTTAATGACTTTCAACCCGTAATCTGTTTATATCTGCTGCACGGTTCTGTGAAGTATACTATAGTCAGAGTCATCTCCTTTGAAAGTTATGAATTTCATTATACAGCCCGCCCTGTGGTGAATGAAATAAAGGTATCATTTGCAGGGTGGAAAATATGTGCTTTTCAGAGGGCCTGGCATGCTGATAAGCACACTTTTCAACTTACTGAGGAAGGCAATGGTAAACCACCTCACTCAGTAAACACACGCTTTACTTAGTAAAGCCTCTAAATACCTAAGACCTAAACAAAAATATGTGTACAAAAAAGTATTTTTTTAATAAAATATTTTCAATAATTATAAGAACGTGGAAAAACAATATGGTGTTTGAAAAATCCCGTTCTAAACTCCAGGAAGTGTTTGTGTATCTAAAATTAAGAAAAACTGTTCTTACAAACATGGGTCCCGGAAATGCTTCGTGACGAGTTACGACTGACGAAATATTACCTGGAATTTAGTTACCCCAGGTGAAATGCGAGCATACTAAAATTTTTAATCCTTTCTAACCCAGTGTGGCATAGAAGTCACATTGGAGTGAAATAACAGAAATAAAAATTTTAGTGGTTAGTGACTACTTTGGATTCAAGTGTGCTGGATGTGAAGTGTAATAATTTTCTGTACCCTAGCCAGGAGTCGAACCTGAGACCACCGCTTTTCAGAGTAAGATGCTCTGACCATTACGCCACAGAGGCGACCATTAGTTTCTTTTTAAAGTTAATTTTAGTTTTAAATATTTGTGTTCATTTACTAAAATAAAGTAGCATTTCTCCGAGTATGTTGAATGTACATACAAGTATATTTTTTAGACTGTAAATAGTGATTTTATCCATTTTACCAGAATATTTGAATTATAAAATTTTTTAAGTCTTAAATAATGCTTTGATATTAAAATCATATTTAGTTTTTTTTGCTACAAATCTAAGTTAAGAGAATATTGGTTAGGGAGCCTGAACATGATTTTAGTTATTCATATTGTTGGGAACTTTGATATCAAGTCCCAATGTGACGTACGTGTCACACTTTTTTGTCAGGCCATCAAAAAGGCTGAGGGTCTAAAAGTGATTTAATTTCACTTAAATGTCAGTAAAATGTATGAAACAATGTACACGTATTTAAAAAAATAGTTAAAAAATTTGGGATTGAAAGGGTTAAGGGTTTCATGAGATGCAAACTGGTGGTTTCTTATGGTTTTTAACCCGAAAAATTCAATAAATTATTTAAGTAAGAACAGGTGGTCATAACAGGGCAAGAGAAAGTAATAATATTACTGTTTTATCTACAAAATGAGATAATTTTTTTGTAGGTTGACAATTCTGGTTTAAATTAATTAATTAACTTTAATCATTTGTTTTTTGAATATTATTATTATTATTATTATTATTATTATTATTATTATTATTATTATTATTATTATTATTATTACAAAAATCTTAATATTTGATACTTAAAAACTGATTGCAAAAGAATTACACAGTTAAAGAAATAATGTATGGTTCGTGTCGTTTATTATTTCTATAATTGCTTGGATTATCAATACTGAACTTAAATTTTTTTTAAATTTACGATCGTTACATTAATTTATACATTTTCACGTTACAATCAAAATTATATGTTGCACTGTCATATTAAAGAGAAATCTTTGTTGTGTAAAAAGCTTTTTTAACAATACTGATTAAAAACAACAGAATAATTTGTTTTTTTATTTTAAAAATTATAGAAAGTTTTATGATTAAGGTTATTTTAAAAATTCCTGAAAATAACGAGGAATAATTTATTTATTTTTACAATTTTCAAGGTGGAATACCGCCTAAAAAACTTTGAAGTTGTCAATTCTAGGTTAGATCATTAGTTTTTACAAAAAATTGATCTAAATAAAATGTGATGTTCTTGCGCGCTATCTTAAATGAAATGTGAAAATTTTTAAGGTGGTACCTTTATAGCTACATAGATGTAAACTGGTCTTCATATTATTATTAATAACCAATTGAAGCCAAAAACGTAGTTTTCGGGAGTATGTATCCCCTAAAATATATTTGTACTTGTGTTATTACTTCTGAAGGCATTGATATATAAAATATAGGGTAAAGAAAGTTCTTTTTGATTTTTCGAAATGAAGTTTTCACTGGAAATACACGTTTTCAGGTCCCTTAAGCCCGACAAACCACGTTGTTACCGAACGGTCAGTCTGTGTGTGTGTGTGCGCGCGCGCGCGTGTGTGTGTGTGTGTTAGATATCACAAGGGGCCCAATACGAACATTTTCATCGAAATCGGTCAACCGGATGCAGTTTATGCTTACAATTTTCTTAAAAACGGCTCTTACGGTTTTTATTAAAATCGTCTCATTTACTATTACGTTATTGTGGTCTGCGAGATGAAGTAAGTAACACGACTGCTGAAATTCGAAAAAGTGTATGTAATAAAAACTGTAATGTGTCTTCCAGTGACATGGGGCTGTTTTGATGTTCATCAAGTATTTCGTTCTCGAAGAAAATCCGTAGTTCTGCTTATTCTGCTAGTTCTTTTAACACATTGATTTGGTCTATTAAGAGATAAAATTAATGTTATTTAGATCATCAACCGAAATGCTGGTTCGAACCTCTAAAGGCTTTACTAAGTAAAACGAGGAGTGAGGTGATTTTACCATAACCCTCTGAAAAGCATCTATTTTCCACCTTGGAAATGACAACTTCACTTCATTTACCAAAGGGTCTCGCTGTGTAATGATGAAATTCATTACTCTCAGAGGAGATAATTCTGACTACTATCGGTTTCATAGTCATAGACACCCGAGTTTGAACCCAAAGTATCTCCAAAACGATGAGTCAGATTTTAACATACTTTACATCAAAATTTAGCTCATTTTATTCTGCGTTGATCTATACCAAACGTATATTTTTAATGTTTTTTAACAATCGTCACATCAAAGTTTGAAAACAAAAAGACCCGGTTTTTATGCTACTGCAACAAATTTCATGTGTTAACTTAGTACATATATATTAATAACATGAAATATTGATTGGCCAATGCTGTGGTAGAATTTTTTAAAAATTTGGGAAAATAGACTGGGTAATGCAGGGGTGGGCGCTACTATCCATGTTGCCTGAATCTGACTGTCTACCTGAATTGACAATGCAGTCTGTCAATTCAGGTAGACAGTCCGACAGGATATCACGTACACAACCTGGCAGCATGGATAGTAGCGCCCACCTCCCGCATTACCCAGTCTATCTTTTAAATTTTAAAAATTCTACCACAACATTGGCCAATCAATATTTCAAGTTATTACCATATCTATACTAAGTTTATTACGCTGAATAAAACGATAGTTTGCCCGTGCCGAACGATCGAGCGGTTACCGAGGTAGCAAGGGTTCAGAATATTGTTAATAAATCAAAATTTAAATAATGTACGGATTTGAAATTTTGTTCACGCTGTAAGAATATCTATGTTGAGTTAAAATTTCAAATTTTTCAGTCAAATTATCGAGTTACTCGTCTCTAAACGCATGAAATTTGTTGCGGTAGCATAAAAACCGGGTCTTTTTGTCTTCCAACCTCGATATGGCAATTATTAAACAACATTAAAAATATAGGACTGTTATAGATCAACGCAAAATAAAATGAGCAAAATTTTGATGTAAAATATGTTGAAATCTGACTCATCGTTTTGGAGATGCAAGGGTTCAAACTCGGGTGTCTGATAATGAAACCGATAGTAGTGTCTATTACACCTCTACCTCTTTTGTTCTTAATGTCTCAGTCATATAACAGGCTGACCATGTGATAAGAAACAGAACTTTTTTTTTGTAGCCCTTGAACTAGCAGATCCAGTGTAAATAATTTACCACTCCACCTGCCTGTTATGGGCAAATACAATTAATATAAATAAAAATGTTTTAATTATTAAATTTCAGTCCACAATATAATTGCTGTGAATATAAGGTGTTATATTAAATTAAGTACCGAGGTTCCTGTTAATCCCCTCTGTTGTAATATTGTCAATAGCAGTTTAAGTTAGAATAAAATTACTCATTATTCTTAAGACTAGATCGTAATATAGGCTACATATATAAAAAATATATATACTAAATTGACAAGAGATAGTCGTGTGAGTATTTCACACCAGATTTTTCTGTTAAAAATGATATTTTCCCATCATATCGAATAGTACTGATTTTATTTTGTATGTACGAGGTGTGATCAAAAAGTAAGGTGACTTTTTGAATTTCGCGCGCTCTGTGCACTCTAATTTCAATTTATTTTTGTTGTGTTGGTACACTCGTCACGATCATATGTTCAAAGTTTTGACTATATAGCACGTGTTGTTTTTATGTGAGAGGCATAAAGGTTAGACTCGTGTTTGCGTGCTCGGCGATTTTTTGCCGTTGAAAATAATGGAGCAGAGTGTAAAAAATGGTATTAAGTGTTCAAAAACTCTTGAAATGTTGACAGTGGCGTACGGTGAGTCAACTTTGAGCAAAAAAATGTTTATAAATAGTATAAGTTATTCCAAGAGGGCCGAGAAAATGTTAACGATGAACCTCGCTCTGGACGCCCCAGCACGTCAAAAACCGACGAAAATGTTCAGGAAGTGAAAGAAATTGTGTTGAAAAATCGTCGAATCACGATTAGAGAAATAGCTGATGATCTTAACATATCGTTTGGCTCATGCCAATCAATTTTAACGGATGTTTTGGGTATGACACGTGTGTCAGCGAAATTCGTTCCAAAACTGCTTAATTTTGATCAGAAGCAGCGTCGCATGAACATCGCCCAAGACATGTTGAACGACGTCAATGATGATCCTGATCTGCTCAAAAGGGTTATAATTGGTGACGAAACATGGGTTTATGGTTATGACGTCGAAACTAAAGCCCAATCATCCCAGTGGAAGAGCGCAGGCTCTTCTTTGGAGATTAAGGCTGCACCGCTGGAGGAGCTCAAGGCAATACTCAAAAGTGCATTTCAGAAATGTTTTGACGACTGGAAAAAGTGTTGGCACAAGTGCATTGTATCAGAGGGGGATTATTTTGAAGGGGATAACATAATTTTGGATGAATAAATGAATTTTTTTATAAAAATGAAAAGTCACCTTACTTTTTGATCACACCTCGTATAATGTAAAGATTCATTAAAACGAGATAGAGCAAGAAAAGAAACGAGTACAATACTTTCTCTTACTGATTATAATTCGAGAAAGTAAAAACAAAAAAAGTGGGACAAATTTGTGATGGAGAAAACGCTCTCATTAGTACTGAAGTGGAAAAAGTAAAGCAATTATTTTTCCATTTAATAATAGTTATATCAGTCATTTCTATATAATAGTTACAACTATTAAGATAAAAAATTATCGTTGAGGGAAAGTAAACAAAGAGCCTAGAAGAAAGATTTTTTATTCCTGTTATACAACATTTTAATATACCGCGTCGTTAACTAACAGAAACGATTAGAAAAAGAAGGCTCAAATTTTATGGACACCTCTATAAAATGGATGACAACCGGTTGACAAAACAAATTTTTAAGACACTCGTAAACTGAATTTAAGACACTTCTAGATTACCGGATTGGTCTAGAGTAATGGTTGTCAAATTTTATAGACCCACGGCTCCCTTGATCTACAGATCATTTCCGGTGGTGTCCTTATTATCAACCAACCATTGTACAGTGCAAATTGTAAAATTGTCACCACGTACGTTACGCGGGTGATTCCATTCTCAGAGAAGGATATAAGGAGGTAAAACGTGAAAGGAAATGATTGCGTATGCCGAGGCACGGGGCCGCCGGGCGCACACTTTTAGAACCCCTACCAATCGGGTTGGTCTAAACTCTAGAGGTAAAGTCGTCGTCGGGAGTCAGCTGTTTAACAGCTAATTTTCGAAGATTCCTAGTTCGAATCCTAATAACGGTGTTGTTGTTTAGGTCATCAGCCCAAAGGCTGGTTTGAACCTGTAGAGGTTTTACTAAGTAAAACGAGGAGTGTAGTGGTTTACCAATGTCTTCCTCACTGAGTGGAAAAGTACGCTTATCAGCATGCCGGGCCCTCTGAAAAGCAAATATTTTCTACTCTCCAAATGACACCTTCACTTTATTCACCACAGGGTCTGGCTGTATAATGAAATTCATTACTTTCAGAGAAGATAACTCTTGATTACTGTATTTTACACCTCCACCTCTTCTGTTCTTAAATAAATTCAGTCATTTAATTGGCTGGCTATGTGATAATAAAGAGGACTATTTATTTTAGCCCTGCTACAAACAGATTGACTGTAATTTATTTGACACTCCACCTGTCTCTAGTAAAGGTATTTACTTTTATATTGATTTGAATACTAGACAGTGGTTACCGGTGAACTTTGATGGTTGGGGTTCAATTAACCATACTCACCCAGGAATGGTCGGGCTGGGTCTGTACAAGATTACACCTCATTTAAGCCTACACCTCATACATATCATCCTCATCTCATTGGGTTATGGGGTTGCTTATTTTTCTGAATTGAACAGATTGCAACGTACACATATTAGGGATAAAAAAAACTTTTAGAACCCCTGGTCTAGAGGTAAAGTCGTCACCGCGAGTCAGCTGTTTAGCTGATTTTCGGAGACGAAAGTCCTGGTTCGAATCCTAGGAAATGTAGTTACTTTTATACGGATTTGGTAGTGGTATGCTTCAGTCATATAATTGGGTGACCATGTGATAAAGAACAGAACTATTTTTTGTAGCTCTGGAACCAACGAGACAGAGTCCGAGTTCTGAGATAAATGAGCTTGCGCTCGGGATGACGACGTCGTAGCTAACTTGTCGTTCGGGGATTTGGATGAAAGGAACTTTATTTGGGATTATTATTAAATAATTGGGGGAAATATGGGCTCGGAATCGGGATAACAGGGCGAACATTGTCGTAGAAAGAGGACGCTTTCTCAAGTCAGGAGGGGTATTATTTTTTAATTTTTATTGGGAAAATTGTAAATATTTGAGATTTTGATATGGATAAGAAGGAAGAATGAATTTACAGGAAAAATTATTTGCAGGTGATGGAGTGTAGTATTAAATTTTGAGAATTGTTTTTCAGTAGTATTATTATTTTTTATAGAAATATTTGGAAGAATTTTATAGGAAATTGTGGAATGGCTGTTTAATCTTTACTTGTGGCGGGCGAGGTGTCGTGTAGATTTCTCTTACAGCTGGCTGGAACAAGCAGATCGAGTGCAAATAATTTTACACTTGACCTTTCTGTTATGGGCAACCACTGTCTGTAGTAGAACTCGAACATTAGCAAAAATGTTATTACGATTTGGCAACAATGTATTCCGAAATCTGTCAGATTTTTAGCATAATTAACAAAAACAACGAGAACAGATATTTCAGTGAAGTGAAACTTCAACGTAAGCTAATAGAATAATAAACAAAATGACGTAATTAATTACAAAGTAATTTGTAGTTTAATAATCTTCAACAAACCAAGAAGTTTGTTTTATTGCAATGATTATAATTTATGAAACCTTGGCATAGAAATAAAAGTAATTTACGTTTACATCAAACTGACGACCCTTGATAAACATGAGATTCATTTAGGCCTAAATGTAAAGAAGGAAACCCATTGTGTAATTTAAATTAACCTATTATATTTCATGATATTTATAATTTAATTTATTTGCTTGAGAATAAAATCGCTTATTCATTTTTTTGTCGTCAGTCTCTCGACTGGTTTGATGCAGTTTTCCAAGCTGTTCTAGCTTGCGTAAGTTGTTTCATATCTATACATACCTGTAACACCTACATCTTTTGTAATTTGCTTTAAATATTCTACCCTTTGCCTTCCCCTACAATTCATTCCCTCCATTATTGATAGACCAATACCTGGATGTCTTAACATATGCCCCACTAACCTATCCCTTCTTCTGGTAAGATAATAAATATTTGTAAAATAACCTACAACCTTTGTTCCATTTGTTGCTTAATTTAGCGTCATTTAGTAATTTTTTCTATTTAGCTCATCAAAATCGGTAAAAAGTGGGATATTTTTTAAAGATTCCGGCCTTACTATGCATTTTACGACTTAAAGTGTATACAATTATATTATAGGAAATAAAAATTCTACAACTTTAATTTCAATAATATTTTCTACAGTACATTAGTGTTTTCCGTATTTTTAAGTTCTAGCTACAGTTTGATTTTCATTTTGCGTCATTCACTCATGATTAAAGTTAGGTTGTGTTTCTACTTTACATTGTTTACTAATTTCATAAACTCACCGGGCTGGTCTAGAGGTAAAGTTGTCGCCTCGAGTCGGCTTTTTAACAGTTGATTTTCCGAGACGAAGGTTCCTGATTTAAATTCTAGTAAAGATAATTACTTTTATACGGATTTGAATACTAGACAATGATTACCGGTGTATTTTAATGGTTGGGGTTCAATTAACCTTAGTTTCTCAGGAATGGTCGCCTTGGGTATGTACAAGACTACACCTCATTTACACGTCATACACATCATTGAGTCATGGGGTTGTTTATTGTTATTAAACTGAACAGATTGCAATGTACACCAATTAGGCGAGTGCCTAATTGAAAAAATGTCAAAAGTGCGCCGCGGCGCCCAGGGACGCCGTGGCGTACCCAATAATTTCCTTTAAAACGTTTTACCTTCTTATCTCCTTCTCTGGGAGTGGAAGCACCCGCGTTACGTACGTGATGACGCAGCTCAACAGTTTTCGCAATTCAATAGTTTTCTTGGATTTTAGAGATAGGCAAGACCGTCCGTCCTTGTTTCGTACAACCTATCAACACCAAGATACCATCAACTAATCTAAGATAAAAAGGCATGGCACTCTCAAAGGACAGAAAATTTTCTTCTTCTTCTTAAGGTGCCAATCCGTTGCGAATGTTGGACACCATCATGGCGATTCTCACTTTGTCAACTGCAGCTCTAAACAGTTGCGGAGTAGTTTTATTGAACCAGGTTCTAAGGTTCTTTAACCAGGATATTCTTTACTCATGTTTAATTTTTAGATATTTAAACTGATTTTTCAAATGAAAATTTATTTCTTTTGTAACCTATTCGTATATCTTCTGAGAATATCTAATAGTAAGTCAATGTAAACAGCAATTTTATTGTTAAATTTTAATATAAACTAATATACATTTTTATAATAATCAAACTGTAATTTTTACCTCTACCAATACTTTTAGTTATTAAGCGAAAAGTAATCTTCATAGGTATATAATTAAAATTTTTATACTGTACCATTGTACAGAGTGTTTGTATCAGTGGCGTAACTAGGACTTGGTTTTGGGGAGGATGGATCTGATTGAAGGGCGCACCAAACCGGACTCCCAAAAAGTGGGGTATCCGAGGGTCCTCTCCGAAAAAATTTGGAAATATTTATTTTATAAAATGAGATTTTAGTGTTTTTAGAACAAAATTTCAGTCAAAAAAGTTTTACAAGAAAACTCTATTAATTGAAAACACCTTAACTTTTTTTAGCCCCCGATCATTCATCTACAAATTACAAATAAATAAATCCCAAAAATGTTCCTTTTATCCTATTCCCCGAACGACAAGGTAGCCTAGCTACGACGTCGTCTTCCCCAGCGCAAGCTCATTCCTTTCAGGACTCGGATTCGACTTTTTACTTTCTCTTGCCTATATGAATATATAGGAAGGAAAGTATTGTTTTCATGTCGATTTTTCGAAATCGAGTTTTCACCGGATCTATACGTTTTCAGACCCCATAAACCCAAAAAAACATGTTTTTAGCGATTGGTCTGTGTGTGTGTGTGTGTGTGTACAAAATATCTCAAGAACGGAACATCGTATGTACTTGAAACTTGAAACTTAAGGTTACATACCACTACCGGACCCGACTCGAACATTTTCATCAAAATCGGTCAACCGGAAGTAGTAGTTTATTCGTATAATTTTTCACTTTTTTGCGATTTTCTCAAAAAATAACGTTTTTTTTGAAAATGATCTGTAGATCAAGGAAGCCGCGGATCTACAAAGTTTGAGAACCAACTGCATTAGGGTAAAAACCCTTTTTACGCCTACGTTGGCAAAGAAAGTCGTGTGAGTTTTACACCAGATTTTTAGTTTAATATATATTATCTGTTATGTCCATCACAGAAAGGTGGGTGTCAAATTATTTACACCCAATCTGTTTGTGTCAGGGCTAAAATAAATAGTTCTGTTTCTTATCACATGGTCAGCCAATTAAATGACTGAATCATTTAAGAACAGAAGAGGTAGAGGTGTAGAAGACACTAATCAGAGTTTTATCCTCTGAAAGTAATGAATTTCATTAAACAGCCAGACCCTGTGGTGAATGAAGTGAAGGTGTCATTTGTAGAGTGGAAAATATGTGCTTTTCAGAGGGCCCGGCATGCTGATAAGCATACTTTTTCACTCAGTGAGAAAGGCAAATGTAAACCTCCTCACTCCTCGCTTTATTAGTAAAACCTCTACAGTTTCAAACCAGCCTTTCGGCTGATCACCTAAACAACACATATTGTTATAATATTTACTAGTTTTATTGCAGAATTTTCAAAATTAAATAAATAAAAACCCCACCGGGTTGGTCTAGGGGTAACGTCGTCGCCGCTATCAGCTGTTTAACAGCTGATTTTCGGCGACGAAGGTTCTTGGTTCAAATCCTAGTGAAGGTAGTTACTTTTATACGTATTTGAATACTAGACAGTGGTTACCGGTGTACTTTGATGGTTGGGGTTCAATTAACTATACTCTCTCAGGAATGGTCAGCCTGAATCTGTACAACACTACACCTTATTTACTCGTCATACATATCATCCTCATCTTACTGGGTCATGGGGTTGTGCTTATTGTTCTCAATTGAACAGATTGCAACGTACACACTTTAGGAATAAAGAAAATAAAAAGAATAAATAAAAAGAAGTAATTAGTGAACATTTCACTGAAGTTCCACATTTTTATTTCTGATGTGGTGACTTAAATATATTGAAGAGTACCCCAATATTTTTTGTTCTAAGATTATGTAGAATACAAAAACATGAAATGCAGAGAAAGTTTTACGAAGAAAAGCAATGAAAAGGAGAGTCGACATCATTCAAGGACAAGTTATTCAAGCGTTGTTAAGTGTTATGAAATAAAATATCAAAAGTAATTAAGTGAACAACCGGTTTTTATTTAATACAGTTTTATAATAGTTTGTAAATTAAATAGTTTAAGTAATAAATTTGTAAGTAATCTTCATTTAACTTGGTGTCAAATGTAATGGGAGTACATCTCTTTTAGCTTAACCATGTTGTTTAAGTTAACAGAATTTAACAGGTTCAGAATTTCAATGTTCACAATCATAACACAAGAAACAGAAATGATTATTATGTGGCTAATCACTCCACAAAATTGTTTGAACAAAAACCTACTTATGCAGGGAGAAAATTCATGAATAAATTACCCCAATTTTTAAAATGTTGTGAGGATTTGCATTCCTTTAAAAAGAATCTGAAAAATTATTTGATCGGTGAAACTCTTTTTAGCGTACATTCTTTCTTGATAATAGTGATACATTGTGTGCCCAGAGCAGACAGGTGGAGTGTCAAATTATTTACACCCAATCCGTTCATTGCAGGGCTAAAATAAATAGTTCTGTTTCTTATCACATGGTCAGCCAATTAAATGACTGAATCATTTAAGGACAGAAGAGGTAGAGGTGTAAAAGACACTAATCAGAGTTATCTCCTCTGAAAGTAATGAATTTCATTATACAGCCAGACCCTGTGATGAAGGTGTCATTTGCAGATTGGAAAATATGTTCTTTTCAGAGGGCCCGGCATGCTGATAAGCGTACTTTTCCACTCAGTGAGGAAGGCAATGGTAAACCACCTCACTCCTCGTTACAGGTTCAAACCAGCCTTTCGGCTGTTGACCTAAACAACAACACATTGTGAGATCCAAATGTAATCAATAAAGCGATTTTTAAAAAACCGTTCCTTCCCTGAGTACCTGTAGAGATAATGTAGGTGGTTTATCAGGTTTTAAAACCGGCAATCTCTTTCCTTGTCTATTTTAATACTAATTATTTTTACTTTAATCGAAATCAGTTAAACGTACACTCAATTCAACTTTCATCAATATAGGCTTTAAATACGGAAATGCAGTTATGAATTGGAACAAGAACAAGTGATTCAGTTTTTTATTTTAAACGAGAGAAAATATTAATTTAAAATGTTTGAATTCTCATCAAGCATTTGTTTATTACCTGGTTATAAAATAATAAAAATCTGGGTGAAATACTAACACGACTTTCTCTTGACAATGTAAATAAAAAACATATTTATAACCTATGTTTAATCATTAATAAGAACGGAACTCAAGAACATCGTACAAACTTGAAACTTGAAACTTAAGTAACATACCACTACCGGACCCGACACGAACATTTTCATCAAAATCGGTCAACCGGAAGTAGTAAGTAGTTTATTCGTGTAAATTTTCACTTTTTTGTGATTTTCTCAAAAACTGGTCCTACGATTTTTTTAAAAATCGTCTGGTTTCTTTTTTTTAATTCCTAATATGCGTACGTTGCAATCTGTTCAATTCAGAACAATAAGCAACCCCATGACCCAATGAGATGAAGATGATGTGTATTATGTGTAAATGAGGTGTAGTCTTGTGCAGATCCAGGTCGGCCATTCCTGAGAGAGTATGGTTAATTGAACCCCAACCATCAAAGTACACCGGTAACCACTGTCTAGTATTCAAATCCGTATAAAAGTAACTACCTTTACTAGGATTTGAACCAGGAACCTTTGTCTCCGAAAATCAGCTGTTAAACAGCTGATTTCGGAGACGACTTTACCTCTAGACCAACCCGGTGGGTTAGAATCGCCTGGTTTACTAATTTTTTTATGCTCTACAAGATAGGGCAGGCGCTATGTTTGCTGAAATTCTTGGTGAGGCTGTTTTCACGTAAAAAAAATTGTTTTTTAAGATTGCGGCTTTAATATGAATTTTACCGCAAAAATGCGCTAAAATGCCCCGGTGTCGGGATCAACAAAATTATATATTTTGTGAGTCCTGTTTGGTGGTTGATATTTGATAGTTTGGTTGATAGTTTGGATAGGTCGTGTTTATTGGGCTACTTGTAAGATTTCCATTCGCCTGATATTATAGTTGTTCCAGAGAGTTGTCTACGTGTTCTTTAATAATCGGTTTTTCTGGGCGGCTGTTCATTTTACTACGGTTACCAAAAAACTTTCTTTAATCTCCCTACATATCCCTCCAAAAACCCATTGTTCACGAATAACACGGCCAACATTATTTTTCCTCCGACAAAACAGATTATCGTCGATTTCCACTGTTTTTCCCCGCCCCGCCAATTACTGTAGGATTATTTAATAAATAATTTGCTGTAACCGCTAGCGTATAATTATTATAGTCGACTACAGGTATGTGATTAATTTCTAGTTCTTTGAAAATTTTTAAACATTATTGACACAACCGAAAAAATTCCTACATTATTTTGCTATACAAGTTAGGGTATGTCTTGCGAATAAAGGTCAGAAAACGCATATTTTCCCAGTCTGTTCGTCATTTTGTATATTTTTTACTTTTTCTTGCTTTACACGAATATATAGGGAAATTAAGTATTGTTTTCATTTTGATTTTTTACCGTTAATGTACGTTTTCAGGCCCCTTGATCCCTAAAAAAATAAGTTAGGTGCCATAAAGGGGACCCGACCCGAATTTTTCATCAAAATTGGTCAACCGAAATTAGTAGTTTGTACGTGCACTCTTTTGCGATTTTCTCAAAAATTACTCCTGCGGTTTTTTTAAAATCGCTACATTTAGCCAACTATATTTTTGTGCCCTATAAGTTAAAATGAGCAACATGTCTACTGAAATTCGCAGACTCGTAGTAAGAAAGGTTTTCTTAAAATTGTGACTAATATGCCATTTAGAGCTAAATTACTATATATGTAATCAAAGTTGTAGAAAATCAAAAACCTATATTTCTTATTCAAACATTTTTTATACAGAGTTTAGTTTTCGTTTTGCGGCATTCACTCCTGATTAAAATTAGGTAATGTTTTTCATTTTACATTGTTTACTAATGATTAAACATAGATTATATTTTTCATTAATTACATTAGCAAGATAAAATCGTGCGAGTACTTCACAACACTTTATTCATAGTGTGTTGTAAATACAATTTGAAAACTGCATAAAATCTAGAGTAAGGAAAATAAAATTATGATTTGTCAACTAAACATATTTTTGTCCGACTACGCTTTTGTTAAGCAAAAATTTGTAATTTTTTAAATTGCATGAAATTGTTTTATTCGTTAAATCATTATTGCAAATATTTCATATTCAGGAAATTTTTCGGGCATTTTTTTATTTGCTTACTAATCATTGTAAACGTCCACAGTAATAAATATTATAATAGCTACTTATAAGTAATTTTAGTAATAATTATTAATTTAACTTATTAATATAATAATTAATTAACAATTAATTAATTTTAATTAAAATAATTAATAAAACTAAATACTATAATTAAAAGTAATTTCAGTAATTATTAATTTAACTTATTAATTTAATAATTAATTGCACTCGATCTGTTGGTTTCCAGAGCTACAAAAAATAGTTCTGTTTCTTATCACATAGTCAGCCAATTATATGTCTGAACTATTTAAGAAAAGAAGAGGTAGAGGCGTAAAAGACAGTAGTCAGAGTTATCTTCTCTGAGAGTAATGAATTTCACTATACAGCCAGACCCTGTGGTGAATGAAGTGAAAGCGTCATTTTCAGGGTGGAAAGTGGGTGCTTTCCGGAGGGCCTGTAATGCTGATAAGCATACTCTTTCAACTCGGTGAGGAAGGTAATAGTAAACCACCTCACTCCTCGTTTTTACTTAGTAAAACCTCTAGAGGTTCAAACCAGCCTTTCGGCTGTTGACCTAAAAAACAACAATATTATTAAGTAATTTTATTATTATTTATAGTACTTTATGCTTTTGTAAAATACTGCAATACAAATGATTGTTTACAACACATTAATAATTTATATTGAAATATTTTATTTTATTTATTTTATTGGTGTTTAGGAAACGATTTACTCTTTCAATGAACAATAAATTACTATTATATAAAACAATTTTAAAACTTAATTACCAAGTTTCAATTCGTACGATATTCCATTCTTGAGATATTTTGTTCACACGCACGAATAGACCAATCGCTAAAAACAAGGTTTTTTTGTGTCTAAAGCAGAGGTGGATTTACCATGTCGCAATTCCAAGGGTTCCCCGGCCCCTGGGCCCCCAAAAATACTCTTAATAGTACAGCTGTTCTATTCGGGAGCTCAAATGAAGGGGCTTATGCCAGAGTGAACCATGTACAAAGTCATGTTTTTTTTAGTATTGGACTTTTTAATTTAATTTGGAATTATAAATTCCCATTTTAGAAGAACAAAACTATCGTAAAACATTCCCTTGCAAGCTACTTTTCTCTTGGTTCATAATGACATGAAAATCACTAAAACTGGCTTCATCAATAATAAAACCGTCCGCGACTACGTCCTCAACCCCAGCCTGGAGGAGTACAATCTACTTCAAGAGTCCTTCACGACGCAGGTCAACGCTATGTACAGCCAGCTGTCTGAGAAATCTACACGACACCTTGCCCGCCACAAGTAAAAAAATCTGATGTGAAACACTCACACAACTTTTTCTTGCCAATGCAAATGATTAATAATATAACCTAATTTTAGCAATAAGACATTAGAAATAAATAAAAAACTAACCTCAAAAACAATGAAAATCGAACTGTTTGGCTTAAAAATACGGAAAATTACTCTTTCACGCTAAACTAGGCTCTGTAGCGAAAAATACTTTAAATAAAAGTTGTAGATCTTTTTATTTTCTATAAAATTTATTATATACACTTTTGTCGTAAAATGCATTCTAAGGCCGAAATCTTAAAAAAATCGATTTTTCACACGTTTTCGTGAGAAAAACTCAAAACATCGCTAATTACTGCTAAATTAAGCGTTATACAAAACAATGTTTGAAATAAAAGTTGTAGGATTTTAAATTTTCTACAACTTTTATTATATACATTTTTGCGCTAAATTGCATATTAAAGCCGTAATCTTAAAAAAACTATGTTTTTACGTAAAAACACCCTCACCAAGAATTTCAGCAAACATGGCGCCTACCCTATCTTGTAGAAAATAAAAAATTGAGTAAACCAGGCGATTTTAAAAACAATCGTAGAACCAGTTTTTGAGAAAATCGCAAAAAAGTGAAAAATTATACGAATAAACTACTACTTCCGGTTGACCGACTTTGATGAAAATGTTCGTGTCGGGTTCGGTAGTGGTATGCAAATTAAGTTTTGAGTTTCAAGCTCGTACGACGTTCCGTTCTTGAGATATTTTGTATACACACACACACACACACACACACACACACACACACACACACACACACACACACACACACACACACACACACAGACCAATCGCTAAAAACATGTTTTTTGGGTTTAGGGGGTCTGAAAACGTAAATACCCAAATTAAATAATAATAATAATAATAATAATAATAATAATAATAATAATAATATTAATAATTTTTTTCAAAATTGGGTAGATCCGGTGAAAACTCGATTTCGAAAAATCGACATGAAAACAATACTTTCCTTCCTATATATTCATATAGGCAAGAGAAAGTAATTAATAACAATAATGTACATCAGGGGTCTCCAAACTACGGCCCGCTGGCCACGACCGGCCCGCGAACAGATTTTTTCCAGCCCGCGGAAAGCTAGCATACTGAGAAAAAGTTTTTATTTGATAATATATTTCCTTTTAAGCATTTTTACCATTAAATATGAGTACAGTAGTCGTCTCTCACTTGCCACTTCTTTTCTCAATAAGTGTAAAACTAGCTGTAAAAAAGTAGTGATCAACCATTGTTTGACCCTAAATGGGCTGAAATTTTAAGTGGCAAACAAATGCAATATTCTCACTAAAAAATAATTGTTCCTTTTAAGCTTTACACTTGTTGTAAACTCATGTATTGTCAAGTTTTCTTTAAAATTCAATGAAGTACATTTTGTAGTAAATTGAAAAGATTTGGTTTTGTATCATCCTGTGTTTTCATTAAGCCTACTTGAAAACTCCTTTTACAGAACAAATATTATTTTATCGCAAATATAATTATTTGTTTGGTCACAGCTTTTTTTTAAAATCACGTAAAGAATTTTAGTTAGCCAACAACAAAGATATTATAAGGAAATATAGCAACTTAAAAAACTAAGCAAGAAAATCTCAAAAACCACCACTGAGCTCTCAATTAGAAAAAACTTCGAGGGTGTATGGGGGGGGGCTAGACTTTCTGCCCTGAAATATTGCTGGCCCGCCTTTCCTCCAAAAATTTACAATGTGGCCCTTGAGTAAAAAAGGTTGGAGACCCCTGATGTACAGTAATAATATATTGCTTAAGTCAAACTATCCAAATATAAAAAAACTTTCAATTAGCTTTACATAGTGAAATATAATTTTATATTTGGAGGGGCTTATGCCAGAGTGAACCGACTACAAAATTTTCACTTTTGAGCTAATACCATGGCGACAGTAGCGTAACTAGTCTGACTGCGCCCAAAGCAAGTATTCCCCGTGCGCCCCTATTCGTAGACTCACTCCCCCCCCCCCCTGTAACTTCCAACGAAATTAACGACATTTCTCCGTACTTGCACACTTCCTGGATATTATTTCACTACACACGCAATTGTACAAGCTCTATCCAATTAGAGAAAGATTATTCAAAGAAATATAATTTATTTCTACAGGGAGTTTTGCTTCAACATATTTTTTTGCTAAAAATTTTCCAGAATATCAGTTTTTTGCGCCCCCCTAAGGCCTGCGCCCCAATGCACCGCATTGGTTGCATTGGCGTTAGTTACGCCACTGCATGGCGAAAATGTAGTTGATTTTCATCGAGTCTGAGTCCTGGAAGAAGTGAGCTTGCGCTCGGGATGACGATATCGCAGTTATTGCAGTTATCGCAGATATTGCAGTTAGGCTACCTTGTCATTCGGAGAAATGGATAAAAGTGAAGTGATGAGAAGGAAGAGTGAATTTTACAGGTGATGGGGTATAGTACTCAATTTTGAGGTGTTTTTATTCAGTAGGAAATATTTATAGGGATGTTTCTAGGGAGTCTATAGAAAATCGTGGAATGACTGTTTAATTGAAATTTATCTCTAAGGATTCTTATAATAGTTCAACGGTAGACAAGAAAGAGGACCCCCTAACAAACATATTGCGAAAGGCCCCCAAATATGTAAATCCACCACTGGTCTAAAGGACTTGAAAATGTGTATTTCCGGTGAAAACACGATTTCGAAAAATCAACATTAAAAACAATACTTTCCTCCCTATACGTATATTTACATAGAGCAGGAGAAAGTAAGTTGGTTGGAGTCAATCCAGGAAAACTAAAACTAAACTAGGAAAAGAAAATCATTATCCTTTTAAATAAAATACACTACAGATTTTTTTAAAATAATTCAAAAATTATTACAAATAATATACTTACAAAATATATTGATAGAAGATTTGAAGAACAACAGGATTTGATGTAAAATTACAAACCATATAACTTTTTAATAAACTTTAAACATTCTTAAAAATTAACCGGGACAATTTAATTCAATATAATAAATTTTTAAATTCTATAAATAAAATTATTAACAAACACTTTTTTATTTTGAATTACGTAACGTAAAATATTTATAGAATTTACTTTAAAAAAATTAAAGAAACTTGCGAAGAGAAGAAGACAACTGTATCGAGTCACTGAATAAAATGAAATGTTTTGTGAATGTCTTAGTTTGTTGGAGTGAAAGTTGTCGATCGGACGGTTTTAAGAGAATAAGTGAAAGTTGCGTGTGCGCTGAGTCAGGTGTAAAAAAATCTGGTGTGAAACACTTATACGACTATTTATAGCCGATGTAAATAATAAAAAAATATACCCATATTTAACTGACTATGAGTAAGAAACGTAAAATTAAAAACATACCTTATTTTAATCACTCATGATGACGTTTAATAAATATAAATTTCTGTAGAACTTAAAAACACGGAAAATCACTAATTTACGTTAAACTAAGCTCTGTACAAAACAAATGTTAGAAATAAATGTAGATTTTTTTAAATTTTCTGTAAATTTGGGTATATATTTTTTTTGTTAAATGAATATTAAACAACACAGACAGGGTAAAATTGGGGTGTTGTTGTTGTTTAGGTCATCAGCCAAATGGCTGGTTTGAGCCTGTAGAGGTTTTACTAAGTAAAACGAGGAGTGAGGTGGTTTACCATTGCCTTCCTCACTGAATGGAAAAGTACGCTTATCAGCATGCCGGGCCCTCTGAAAAGCACATATTTTCCACTCTGCAAATGACACCTTCACTTCATTCATCACAGGGTCTGGCTGTAAAATGAAATTCATTACTTTCAGAGAATATAACTCTGATTAGTGTCTTTTACACCTCTATCTCTTCTGTTCTTAAGTGATTCAGTCATTTAATTGGCTGACCATGTAATAAGAAAGAAACAGAACTATTTATTTTAGCCCTGCCGTGAAATCCGTAGATTTCACGACAAAATTTCTACGGATTTGTTGTTGTTCAAAATCAAAATTTAAAGTTTGTTGTTGTTTAGGTCATCAGCTTAAAGGCTTCTTTGCACCTCTAAAGGCTTTACTAAATAAAACGAGGGGTCAGATGGTTTACAATTACCTTCCTCACTGAGTGGAAAAGTATCTACTTTCCACTCTGCAAATGACACCTTCACTTCATTCACCACAGGGTCTGGCTGTATAATGAAATTCATTACTCCCAGAGAAGATAACGCTGACTAGTGTCTTTTACATCTCTACCTCTTCTGTTCTTAAATGATTCAGTCATTTAATTGGCTGACCATGTGATAAGAAACAGAACTATTTATTTTAGCCCTGCAACAAACAGATTGAGTGTAAATAATTTGACACTCCACCTGTCTGTTATGAGCAGAAAATTGGGGTATGGAAACAAAATGAACAAAACAGTCTGCACATCACATTTTCTGCCCATAAAAAACAGGTGGAGTTTTAAATTAGTTCTGTATCTCATCACAGGCTCACCCAATTATATAACTGAGTATTTAAGAACAGAAGGGGTTGAGGTATAAAACACACTAGTCGCAGTTATCTATTCTGAGAGTAATGAATTTTCATTATAGAGCTACAGCCAGACCCTATGGTGAATGAAGTGAATGTGTCACTTGCCGGGTGGAAAGTAGATGAATTTCACAGGGGATGCATTTCACATGCTGATAAGCATACGAGGTTTGGCTATTAAATAACGAGACTGACGTAAAAAATTTAATTTTAATTTTATACATAATCACTTATTGCCACCTTCAATATACACTCCTTCTCTATTCCTACAACGCTCCATGTGAATTTTCCATAGTTGGAAACAGTGCTGGAAGTCATCTTCTGTCAGCTCCTTCAGGACGTGCTGCTTTCTCTTTTACAGCTTCCACAGACTCAACTCAAATCTTATCCCTTTTAATGCAGATTTCACCTTAGGGAACAGGTAGAAGATAATAACATGTGATAAAACGTAGTTTTTTACTTTATGATCCGGAAACGAAGCGCCAATCCATGTACTGGAAGAGCCGAACTTCACCGAGAGCCAAAAAAGCTCGAATGAGCAAGTCAAAATTTAAAGCAATGATGATTGTTTTTTTACATCCATGGGATTGTGTATATTCACTGGGTTCCTGAACATCAAAAAATTAATCAATATTACTACCTTGAGGTACTTTCTAAACTACGTCAAAGAGTAAGGAAAACGCCCCGAAATGTGGAAGGACAAATCATGGGTTCTCCACCAAGACAATGCGCCAGCTCATTCCGTCAAGAGGTCCTAGCCAAGTACAGCATTTCAGTGTTAGAACATCCACCTTATTCACCAGATCTTGCACCATGTGACTTCTACCTGTTTCGTAAGGTGAAATCTGCATTAAAAGGGACAAGATTTGAGTCTGTGGAAGCTGTAAAAGAGAAAGCGCCACGTGTCCTGAAGGAGATGACAGAAGATGACTTCCAGCTCTGTTTCCAACAATGGAAAATTCGCATGGAGCGTTGTAGGGATAGAGAAGAAGTGTATATTGAAGGTGGCAATAAGTGATTATGTATAAAATAAAAATAAGATTTTTTTACAACGTCAGTCTCGTTATTTAATAGCCACACCCGTACATTTCCACTCAGTGAGGTGGGAATCGTAAACTATCTCATTTTACTTAGTAAAGCCTCTAGAGTTTCAAACCAACCTTTCAAGCTGATGACCTAAACAACAACAACGGTGGGTTATGTAATTTTCGGTTTTAACATGTGAAAATTTCCAGATCCTATTCGGGAATCGAATCCGGGACCTCCGCGATATACGCTAGCGCACTACCACTTCGTTAAGGAGGCGGCCATTCGGCAATTTTTAAAAACTCGAGTACCCGTTTTAGGAAAATTAGATGGGCGGTTCCTTTCTTGCTGGCGTAATGTAGAAGGGTGTTTAGGTTTTCGAACTTTTTACTTTCTCTTGCCTATATGAATATATAGGAAGGAAAGTATTGTTTTCATGTCGATTTTTTGAAATCGAGTTTTCACCGGATCTGTACGTTTTCAGACCCCCTGAACCCAAAAAACATGTTTTTAGCGATTGGTCTGTGTGTCTGTGTGTGTGTGTGTGTGTGTGTGTGTGTGTGTGTGTGTGTGTGTGTGTATAAAATATCTCAAGAACGGAACGTCGTACGAGCTTGAAACTTAAAACTTAAGTTACATTCCACTACCGGACCCGACACGAACATTTTCATCAAAATCGGTCAACCGGAAGTAGTAGTTTATTCGTGTAATTTTTCACTTTTTTGTGATTGTCTCAAAAACTGGTCCTACGATTTTTTTAAAAATCGCCTGGTTTACTAAATTTTTTATTCTCTACAAGATAGAGTAGGCGTCATGTTTGCTGAAATTCTAGGTGAGGCTGTTTTCACGTAAAAACAAAGTTTTTTTAAGATTACGGCTTTAATATGCATTTTAGCGCCAAAATGTATATAATAAAAGTTGTAGAGAATTTAAAAACCTACAACTTTTATTTCTAACATTTTTTTGTATAACGCTTAGTTTAGCGGTAATTTGCGATTTTCTGTTTTTTTCTCACGAAAACGTGAGAAAAATCGATGTTTTTAACATTTCGGCCCTAGTATGCATTTTACGACAAAAGTGTATATAATTAAATTTATAGAAAATTAAAAGATCTACAACTTTTATTTATAGCATTTTTCTCTACAGAGCCTAGTTTAGAGAGAAAGAGTGATTTTCCGTATTTCTAAGCCAAACTGAGGTTGATTTTCATTTTGCGTCTTTCACTCATGATTAAGATTAGGCTATGTTTATTGAGGTTAGTTTTTTGTTTATTCTTATGTTTTATTACTAATGTTAGGTTTATTGTTAATTATTTGCACTGCCAAGAGAAAGTTGCGTGAGTGTTTCACACCAGATTTTTTAGCTCATCAGGCACTAGAGGCTGTATAATGTACTGTCTGTCTGTAACTTGATGGCCCCTCGCAGAGGGGAGTAATATGCGGATTGTAAAACCATTTCAGAAAACATATCTAATTATTTTTAGGTCACTGAAACTTTTCGGAAATGACGTATTTTTATAAAACAAAGTATTTCGCATTGTTTTGTTCTATAAAATTATTTCGAAAAACACAAGCTTAATGAGATAATGTACAATTTAGTAAAAGTTTTGTTTTTGAAGAAAACCTCGTATTTTCAAATACATCGTCATTGTTCAACAACTATTACACGGATTAACGTAAAATTTGGCAGGTTTGTTCTGTAATAATAATGAAAAACGATAATGCAATAAAATTTAACAGAAAATCAATACTTTTTAAGTTACAAGGTAGGCTCTATTTTCATAAATAAATTTTGTAAAATCGCGAAACACGACATAAAAAAGTCAACATGCGAGAAACTTTTCTGTCTTTAAAGATAACTGTACACTGTAAGCGAATGAAGTAAAGAGAAAATTTTGAATTAATTTTTAGTGAAAGAGTTATTTAAATTGGATGAACCATATTGCTCCCCTCTGCGAGGGGCCATCAAGTTACAGACAGACAGTACCTAATTCATTACTCTCAGAGGAGATAACTCTCACTCTGTTGTCTTTTACACCTCTACTTCTTCTGTTCTTATGTGCTTGTCATTTTTAATCACGGTTACGTTGCTAGTATAGTAACCGTGCATATAATTGGCTAACCACGTGATTAGAAACAGAACTATTTTTGCAGTCCTAGAATTAGCAGATCAAGTACAAATTAAACATTCCATTGGGCTGTAAGGGCAGTACGTAGAAATTATACATCAAAGCTGGTAGAAATGAAACTAAGAACGTAGAACTATCGATTTTAAATGTGATCGATATAATGTGATATTTTACAGATTACCATAATCGCTACAATATCGCATTATACTCAGTAAATACTTTTACCGTTGAGGACTGAGTAAATCCTTTTAATTGTTTAAGTTATTAATTTTTTACACTATCGTTTCAATATAAACCACGTTATTTATTGTCAGCTGTATTGAAATAATGTTTCTTACACGTGGTGTAAATTTTGTTTATTCTAGCAATTGGAATTGTATTTTTAGAAGAGTTTTAACAAACAATTTAAAACCACAAAATGTACGTAAATACAGCACAATTTATGCTCTATCGTCAGGTAATTTGTTATTATGTGTGCTATTAAAGTGACAAAATAATTTAGTAGAAATTTGTGTTTACAAATTTTCAGATTACCTAACCTCAAAATCCAAATCTAACTAGCCGGTTTCAAATGACTATTCCGTGCTTTATATTAATTTATTAACTAAACAGATGTTTACATTGAAGCACGAAATTGGTTTATTGTTGGAATTCAAAATATTTCTTTTTTTTTCAATTATAGTTTACTAAACTTTTACCTAATGATTTTAGGAATAAATTATAATTTTGTGTGGTAACTGTAATTACATAATTTTTCTCTGAATTTATAATATTTTTACAGAAGCTAATTAATTTTTACACTAGTATTACTTTTTAAATAATCATTTCGATGTTCAAGGATTGAAAGCACATGTAACTGAAAAGAGCTATTTGTACTGTGGGTATTAACATGTTAACTTATGAAGATTTTTTACTTCTTTAATAACCCAGGTACAGAGGCTGCCTTAAATTTGCTACCTCTCACATTACTGTCATTGAATCCTAATAATTTTAAGGTCTTCATTCTATTATTATGAATTATTTATTGCCTAAATCTAATGGTTACAAATTACTTAAAATATTATAGGCTATTTCTTTTAAACCGAGATCTACTGTAAACAACATTTTTCGTAGTAAGGTTGGATCTGTTGTGTCTATGCTACATTTAACCAGATGGCTGGTGCCAGTCTCCCAATTTCATTTCTAGATACGTATCATTTGTAATGTGAAATCTATTAAGTTAGTGTGGGCTCAGGTGAAGGATTAAATGGTTACAAATAAGACATTTAAGCTCCAAGAGATAAGGAAACTTTTGAAAATTGGGGTTTCGTGAAAGTTTCTGTGGATAAGTAGAAAAACTGTATAGCTCACGTGGAAAATAAGGAGAAATGCATTTGGGATTTAGATTTTTTTGACCGAAGTTCAGGTAGAAAAACTTTTGTAAATTTGGAACATGATTCAAGTAGTGACGAGGATTAAGTGTGGTCTGATGAAGTTTTATCGGGTGCAGAATAATTACAATTAGGTAACCTATTACAGTACTTTATAACGTAAACTGTTTTGGATAGATCGCATTACATAATATTCTTTCAATCTGTTTTGACCAGGTCTCAATTTAGCTGACTAAGAATAGATACTGGTTAATAAAATATCTCATGAATTTTGGATCAAATGGTGAATGGAAAATTATCTATTATCATGAAATTTACACAAAAATGGATTAAGGAGTCATATAACTTTCAAACATGTAATCTCATGATTGTCTATCAGCCTGGGGTACTTGCTCTGTTTTGACCCCTGGCCATAATTTCCCAACTACAAGGACCACTGTTTTTCAACCTCTGATTGGTTATAAAAATAAAACTTAAGAGAATAAGGACCTGTTCCGTTATTTCACATCACACCATCTGTAACCTTAAAGTCGCCTCGTGTAAACGCATCTTTATTGTTATGACTGATGACTCCCACTCACTATAATTAATATTGTAGATATTGTTTGAATGTTTATTATACACATCAGTTGGTTGTACGCTTTGCACGTGTTTTGTTCAATACATAATGCATCTTTTGGAATTGGAATTTTTCTGTATTTTTTTAAATAAGTTCGTGTTATTTTCTGTATTTTTAAATTTATTGTTTTGTAAACGTTTGATCTTAATCATATTTGTAATTTTTTAATAAATTGTGTTATTTTCTTAATTTATACATTTTAATGTTTTGTAATTATTTGATCTTAATTGTTTTGTAATTTGGAGAATAAAGCTTGTAAATAATTTGTGAAACTTGTAAAAGAATGAAGGAAAAAACAACCAAAAATATAATGAAAATTTAAACAACCGAAAATGAAAGAATCAAGCGATTGCTAATGGAAGAGTAGAGAGCATGTGCAGGCAGTTGTTGGGTCGAACAGTAAAGGTGCATTCACACGATATTTTCATGATGTGAAATAACGGAAAAGGTCCGAGAATAATAAAATAATAAAAAGTTACATACATCCTTGGTTACATATCAACATAATCTCCATTTGAATTGAGGCATTTATCATACCAGCGTAGAAGCTTTCCAATACCATCGTCATAAAACATTGCTGCTAGTGACTTGAAATGAGTCTTTACAGTGTCTTGGAGCTTGTTGTCTTTTGTAAGCTTTGTCCTCCCAGCCACTTCTTCAGTTCAGCGATCAGGTAGAAGTCGCTTGGTGCTAAATCAGGGTAGTATGCCGGATGATGAAAAATGTCCCATTGAAACTTGTCAAGAAGCCGTTTTGTTACTGGAGCTCTGTGAGGATGGGCTTTATCATGGATGAGCACAACTCCAGAAGTGAGCATTCGTCTTCTTTTGTTTTGATTGGCTCTACGCAATCATGATAAATGCAGAATCCCATTCCAAATTATTGAGGTGTTTTAAGTTGGTCGGCCGCGGGTCTCTTTTCGCTCTGAGCGTAAATTTAAATCAACAATGATATTACCATCTTACACAGGTCATACCTCAAGATGGCAACTCTTACATAAAAAAAATAGTATAGGGTAAAACATTCTATGGTCTTCTTCTGTTGGTCCTACTACTACGTCTATATTGTTATTTATTTCGCTAGATTATTCTATTGTATTTGAGATCCTTTTTCATTCACGAAAACTCTATTGTTATTTTACGAAAATGGCTATCTTTTTTAGTCAGTCAGTGTTGTACAAACTGTTGTGAAGTTTGTGTTTTGAAAGTGAAGTGATTTAGTTAAAACTAGTTAGTATGTATAAATTGTATTATTTTCAATGTAGGCTAAGTTTTGTAAATAAAACACAATTATTATTGTTATTAATTAGTTATTTGTTTGTAAAACGACAACGTTTCTGATTAGTTAAGTGAGTCTTAGTTAAGTTTTAAAACATTTTGTTGTAAATTTTGTATATCTTATTATGTTACAAAGTTTATAATGTAAATAGTCAATTTGAAATAAAAAAATAAATTGTATTAAAAAAGAAAACTACTTACCAGTGAATTATTTTACAGAAAAATACTTTGGAGATTTAAAAATCCCCAAGGTATATCTGGTTAATGGAATTTTCAATTACAGAATTTTATTTGTTTTATTTATTTATGTTGCTTTATTGTGTTTTTTGAACAATATTACATTGTTCATTTTTATTAAGTAATATTGAGTGTTTGGTTCTTAACTATGAAAGTAGTAATCAGAATATTGACAATAAAATGTTAAGTTATGTAAAATTGAAGACATTGATATTAAACAATGTTTTTGTATTTTTGTAATTGTATAAAGTTAACTTATCGATGATTAATCAAGCTAAAAACATTAATGATTGATTAAATTTGAATTAATTGATTAATTGATATTATTTGTGCTGTGTCCAACATTAGAACTTTTTGTTATTATTATGTATTTAGTTCATAATATAAAATTGTGTATTTGTATTTTGTATAAGACAGAAATAAAAAATTTTATTATTATAAAAAAAAAAAAAGAAGGTTACCATGAAACTTTGTGACGGTTTTGGAGCTTCCGAACAAACAAGCTCCAAGACACCAAGACAGCTCCAAGACTGGTGGCAATGTTTTGTAAAGAGGGTATTGGAAAGCTTGTTCACTGGTATGTTAAATGCCTCAATTTAAATGTTGATTATGTTAAAAAGTAACCAAGGATGTAAGTAACTTTTGATAATAAATTTATTTTATTAATCTTAGTTTTATTTTTATAACCAATCTGAGGTTGAAAAAAATAACCCTGTATTTCCACGCCAGGATGGTTGTAAAGCTACGTATTGCTTGAGTCCCAGCTCTGTGTAGTGGGAAGGAATGCAGTGCGTTGTTATA
This sequence comes from Catonia carolina, assembly GCA_035578175.1. Lineage (NCBI taxonomy): Eukaryota > Metazoa > Arthropoda > Insecta > Hemiptera > Achilidae > Catonia > Catonia carolina. The sequence continues at coordinate 13,101,598 of JAQMRL010000004.1, forward strand.
GTAGTGGGAGAATGAATGAGTCAGTAGTGTTTCACACCTGATGCATTTGTAGTGGTAGCGTGTACTGTATATAGACTAAAAAAAAATATTCTTATCATCCAGCGCATTAATTTAACAAATACCTACAGAGTTATTAACTTGGTCGGATTATAATATTTAACTTGCCAATTAAAAATATCAAAATATGTAAATAAATAAATGTAATAAATACAAACAAATATGTTAAATACGGAAAGTTTGAAAACAAATGTTTTGTATCAGAGTAATACAATAATCGTTTTCCTAGCATGTGTCACTCATTCAATATATTGTGTGGTTCCAAGCTTTTTTTTTTTTTTGCGCCCTGGAGACTCCAGGAGGAGTATAGGACATGTCGTCAGATATAACACCTGAAATACATATAAGAATCACACAATGTATCACTACTATCAAGAAATTCTTGTACGCTATAAAAATTTTCACTGATCAAGTAATTTTTCAGAGTTTTTTTAAAGGACTTCAAATCCTCACAACACTTTAAAGATTGGGGTAATTTATTCATGAATTTTCTCCCTGCATAAGTAGGTTTTTGTTCAAACAATTTTGTGTAGTGATTAGCCACATAATAATTATTCCTGTTTCTCGTGTTATGATTGTGAACATTGAAATTCTGCATAAAATTATTTTGCCTAACATACATAATCACTTCAAAAATGTAGAGGGAGGGAACTGTAAGCAATTTAAGCTCCTTAAATAGTGGCCTGCATGAGGTTAGCTGGTTAGCTCCCACCATACACCTAATAGCTTTCTTTTGAATTTTAAAAACCCTATTTATATTACCCATGCTAGAATTACCCCATACTAAAATACCATAACGGATATGAGACAGAATGAGGCCATGATAAGCTGCCATTAGTAATTTTTTATCATTTAATCTGGCGATTTGTTTTAGTGCAAATACCCCAGATGATATTTTACTACAAACTTGATTGATATAGAAGTCCCAAGACAAAGATCTATCTAGAGATACGCCCAGGAACTTCACTGTTTCTACATGCTCTAAACTATTATTATGAATAAATACATCCACTTCTCTACTTTCTTTAACGTTATGTTTATTTTTAAACTGCAAGTACTGACACTTTTTCCCATTAACTGTTAATAACATTTGATTCAAGAACTGTACTACGGACTCTATGTTAACATGTGCATTTACTTCAAGAGCATCTACCAGTAAACTGTTACTGATTACTGAAGTATCATCAGCAAACAACAAAGCTCTGCCATCAGGTATGACTTCTGGTAACCTATTTATATACAATAGAAACAGAATTGGACCTAAAACTGACCCTTGTGGAACGCCTGCTTTGACTTCAAGCTTTCCAGATACAACCTTTGTAAGTTTCCCTCTAATAACCCTAGTTAACTCCACACACTGTAATCTATTAATAAGGTAAGATTGAAACCATTTCAATTCTACATCCCTAACGCCTAATGACTGTAGTGTTTTCAATAAAATTTTATGATCAACACAATCGAAAGCTTTACTCAGATCCAGAAACACTGCCAATGCTTTCTCCCCGGCATCCAATATATCAACTACTTGTTCCACAAGTGAAACAATTGCAGTTTTAGTTGATCTACCTTTTTGGAAACCATGCTGATCCTCTGAGATGATTAGGTTTTCAGTCAAGAAACTGATTAACCTAATAAATACTACCTTTTCAAAAATTTTACTGATTGTGTTTAAAATACTTATGGGCCTATAATTTTCAACTAACTGGCTATCTCCATTCTTAAATATAGGCAATATTTTAGCCTCCTTCAGTTTGTTTGGAAATACACCTGTTTCGAGTGAGAAGTTAATCAAATGAAGGAGAGGAGTAATTAAAAGATGTTTACATTCTTTAACAATTATACTAGAAATCCCATCTAACCCGCATGTTTTCTTACTTTTCAAACTATCAATAACTGATTCTAATTCCTCACTTGAAACTAGGCTAAATAAGAATTGATTTACTACCTTGTTACCTTTTGGATCATAACATCCCACTGTTTCCCCAATCTGTTGTTTAAGTTTTAAAGCTACTTCCTGGTAATATTTGTTAAAATAATTACAAATTTCTACACCATTCTGTATAGGTTCATTGTTTTTGTTAACAATAATAGGTATGTCAGTAAAACCTTTATTGCTAACTACACCTCGATTCTTATTTATTATTTCCCATATAGCTGAGTTTAGATTTGGTGATTTATGAAGGACTTCAGCAGTTTTTTTGCATTTAGCTCTCTGGACTTCTCTGGCATAATGTTTTTTAATAGTTTTGTACCTTTGTTCGTTAAAGGTAGTCCTATGTGAAAGAAAATCTGAGTATACATCTCTAACTTCAGACCTCATTTTCATAATTTCCCCTGTGACCCACTTATCTGTTTCCCTGGCAATAGCTCCATGTAGTTGCGGGGTGAAGGGTATGGGTGAGGTATAATGAATGAGTGACGCATGCTGGGAGAACAATTGTTGTATTACTCTAATACAAAACATTCGTTTTCAAACTTTCCGTATTTAAAATATTTGTTTGGATTTATTACATTTATTTACTTACATATTTTGATATAAATTGCTAAGTTAAATTTTGTGAATCCGACCAAGTTAATAACCCGGTAGGTATTTGTTAAATTAATGCGCCGGATGATAAGAACATTTTTTTAGTCTAGTTAGTACACGCTACCTACCACTACAAATGGATCAGCTGTGAAACACTACTAACTCATTCGTTCTCCCATTACTATAACAACGCACTGCATTCCTTCCAACTGCACGGAGCTGGGACTCAAGCAATACCTCACCCGTACCCTTCACCCCGCAACTAGATGGAGCTTGAAACCGCACAATAGTAAACATAAAAACAGCTACAGAAAATTTCCATCCGTTTTATAAGATGCTGTTTGTTGACAAATTAGTGAAAGAAGAAACATGCAACTTTTTACTCCTTCCACAATCTTATCCTTCGTGTCATCTCGGGCTTCCACTACAAAATCCCAAGTTCCATTGTACACGAACATGTTTTTACCGCTTCACTTCATGATTGCATTCGCAACACGTCCGGACAACTTCACGAGCGCGGAAGGACCTCTGACATCGACATCATCAGGAACATTTATGGAGAACATCCACCGGAGACTTTTGCGGAACCTGCCTTTCCATGACTATTTGTAGAAATGCGATTTTCAGCGTAGTTGAACATATATCAACGCTAGTTCTACCTGCCCAGCCTGAATTTTTGTGGTATTGATTTTTATTGATATCACAAAAAACAAGGTAACCTTCCTATAATGTATATGTTGATATGTGTACTGATATGAGGTGTGGCTATTAAATATTGAGACTGACTTAAAATTTAATTTTAATTTTATACATAATCACTTATTGTCACCTTCAATATACACTTCTTCTCTATCCCTACAACGCTCCATGCGAATTTTCCATTGTTGGAAACAGAGCTGGAAGTCATCTTCTGTCATCTCCTTCAGGACACGTGCCGCTTTCTCTTTTACAGCTTCCACAGACTCAAATCTTGTCCCTTTTAACGGAGATTTCACCTTAGGAAACAGGTAGAAGTCACATGGTGCAAGATCTGGTGAATAAGGTGGATGTTCTAACACTGAGATGCTGTACTTGGCTATTAACCTCTTTACAGGTAACGTGGAATGAACTGGCGCATTGTCTTGGTGGAGAACCCATGATTTGTCCTTCCACATTTCGGGGCGTTTTCCTTACTCTTTGACGTAGTTTAGAAAGTACCTCAAGGTAGTAATATTGATTAATTTTTTGATGTTCAGGAACCCAGTGAAGGTACACAATCCCATGGATATCAAAAAAAAAAAACAATCATTGCTTTAAATTTTGACTTGCTCATTCGAGCTTTTTTGGCTCTCGATGAAGTTTGGCTCTTCCAGTGCATAGATTGGCGCTTCGTTTCCGGATCATAAGTAAAAAACCACGTTTCATCACAAGTCATTATTGTTTCCAAAAAATTTGGGTCATTTTCAATCGAGTACAAAGTGTCAGTACAAACATTTTTGCGAGCTTCATTTCAAATATTTTTAAGCAGCACGTGTCCTGAAACTGAATATTTTTTTGATTTACCCCTCAGATAAATTCTCTTTGAAGAAACCCCCCACCCCATTCAACTTGGTGGTAATCCCCCACAATGTCGACACTAACATCTTCTATCAGTTTCATCTTATACACCGACAAATACGGTATTTCTGAGGATAATTTGACTAAAAATAAAACAGTTAAACAATAAAGTTATTCATGAAAAATTTATTACCAAATATTATTACAAAGTTTAAATATTTAAATTTTGTATGTTTTTTATAACTAAAACAATGTTTGTTACTTTAAAAAATTAACAATTAGTATTCTTCAGCCCCAGCTTTGTCTTCATTTTAAATTTATATTTGTTAGATATCTTCGTAAAGTTTAAATTAACTAATTAAACGTTGATAGTGAATCCAACAAAAACATGTAGTACATGTCTTGTAGAAGTGATGATAAAAGTTTGTTTTCTAAATGAGTTGCGAAAAGTTGTTGCAGCGTTATGGTAGCCTATTAAATTTTCAGTTTTCGTGCCACTCTAATTTTTTTTTTATTAAGTCCAAATAATAAATTATATCCGGTAATATTAATAATAAATTTAAAATTAATACCAAGTAATAACTACTTGTTTGATCTTTCATATTGTAACTTTAAAAAGATTCTTCTAAACGATTTCTTGTCATATCGTTCTCCCTAATTTTCTACCTCCTCCTCTTATATTATTAGATTATCAGAAATGTAGTTGTAAGAAATTACTTACAAAATTGAATTTTCGATGTAAAATTTTACTTCGATATTAATACCTCTTCCTCTGCAATATCTTGATTAAATTATTCTACTTAAATATGTAGAAACATTTTCAGAATTAAAAATTCCGTTTCAGTTTTATTTAAAATGTAATTCCAATGCATAACGCTAGCTGGTGCGAAAGTACGTACGCTTTGTAAAACAAACACGATGGTGACTTATTTCGTGTTGATATAATAGCTTAATGTCACTGTTAATTTTTAAAAAATCCTTAAATTTCCAGAGCCAAAAATGTTAACTTAAAAATAATTTCTTCATTTAAGTTTCTTCCAGTTGTATCAGAAATCTGGATTATTTTGATGTAATATTAATTCACTTGTCTAGTCATTGTTCCCGTAGTCCAGGTTCTTCAAACTTTTTAATTTGAATTATATGTAGGTAAGTCGAGAATAGTTGAACAATTAATTTGTAAAAACTTCTTGATGAAGCTTTACATTTTAAACTTTGGTGGATACATAAATTCAAATATTGTTATTAATACAGTAAATTTTAAATAAAAAATAAATTACTGAAATTTTGTTAGGAGAAATTATCTCGACTTCAGCCGGGGCGACGAAGTCGAATTCTCCTGGGAACAAGATAGACAGGCTCTGGAAATAGGAGAGTAGGAAGAGGTGGAGGAGGAGGATAGTTAGGCGAAATTAGAGCAGCAACTGAAAATTTGACTACCACTGGGATGAGATCCCAGAGGAGCCCTCGTAAGAACGAAGGCATTTTACACCTTTTAAAACAACTGCAACAAAAAGTATTAATTAAGTCTTACCAGACGATTAGTTCCTCTCGTTCAAAGCTTGCTAAAAACTCCTTGTATGTAATTGAACCTGGATAGCTTTCTTCTTCTTGATCAAAGGTTGATTAACTCTTTTATAACAGTGACAGAAGCAGTTAACAGATCACTTGCGTTAATGAAATATATTTTGTAACTTTAATTTTATCTACTGTTGCTTAGTAACAATATTTTAGCAATTAAAAAATTATTTAATCTCTTTTTTTAAATACTTTTTTTAATAAATTTATTTATCTAAATTTTTGAGTGTGAGTCCTGAAAGAAGTGAGCTTGCCTTGGGATGACAACGTCGTAGCTAGGCTACCTTGTCGTTCGGAGAATAGGATAAAAGGAACTTTTTTGGAATTTTTCTTTATTTGGAATTACAGATGATTAATTGGTGGAAAGATGGGCTCAGAATCGGGTTAACAGCGAGAACATTGCCTTGGGAAGGGAAGCTTTTTCTAGATGGGAGTGTTCTTTACTAGTAGGAAACATTTACAAGGATGTTTGTAGGGAGTCTATAGGAAATCATGGAATCACTGTTTAATCTTTACTTGTGGCGGGTGAGGTATCGTGTAGATTTCTCTGACAGCTGGCTGTACAGTGTTGGTGGGCGCCATGAAGGACTCTTGAAGTTTGGTGTATGAACTCCTCCAGGGTGGGGGTGAGGACGTAGTCGTGGACGGTTTTATTATCGAGAGGTAGTGGAGGTTGGAAATTTGTCTAACTATGCAGTTGTGAAGAGAGGAGTGTTTTCTTTTGTTGTCTGAGGAGAGGACGGGCCACCAAACTGGAGCACCTTAAAGAAGGAAGGATCTGATGACAGCTGTGTAAATGAGGAGTTTAAAAGGAATTTTGATAGAGCGGGAGCATAGAAGGGGGGGGATAGTTTATAGAGTAAGACTCTGCCTTTTATGATTTTTTTCTGTGACATGGGTACATTGACGGACTGGTTCCTAGCAACTGTAGCAAGTAGTAGGACAATATACTTGTGTGGAATGACACAAAAAATGTCCAAACCCTAGACTAGTATGCTTTTTTCATTCTACCACTTGCCACAAAGGCGACCAACAACATTTTTAATATTTTGTTACACAATTTAAAATGGACAACTGTAAAAAAACTACTTGTTTTTGCTCCTCACGTAAATTTTTAATGGTTTAAAAATTCTTTTAAGGATGTGGTTTTTGTGTAAATTTGCCAATCCAAAACCTTTTGAACAATACTGAGTTCTTGGAACTTGTTGAAGTTTTTGTTGAGGAAGTTACTAAACACTGTTTCAATTTGTGGTTGTTATGTTGTTTAGGTGATCAGCTGAAAGGCTGTTTTGAATTTCTACAGGTTCTACTAAGTAAAACGAGGTTATACTATTTTTCAAGGCTGATTAGCTTTGAATGTTTGGATTGCCCCCTACCCACTTTATAGCTAGCCAATGACTTGCTAGCAACGTTGCCAATACTTGCTCGTATAGCTCTGTTAAATATTTCATCGGCCATTTTTTTGGTCTTTCAATAATAATTATAACCTACAAACATACAATCAGCTGATTATGTTATAAAGTATTGCATGTTAACGCGCTGTTAACAAAAACAAAAAAATCGATGTGTTTAGATGCAAGATGAGAGATGAGAGATGTGATGAGATGCAAGATGATGCATGCGCGCGTAATGTTTGTCAGGTACAATCTGACAACGCTGGCAAACGTTCTCATTGGTCTAAATGTGTGGAACAGCAGAGCTCATCAACCGTGAAAAGCATATTAGGTGGTTTACCATGCTATCCTCACTGAATGGAAAGGTTAGCTTATCAACATGCCAGGCTCTCTGAAAAGCATCTACTTCCCATCCTGCAAATGACACCTTTACTTCATTCACCACAGGGTCTGGTTGTAATTTTAAATTATGATTAGTGCCTTTTACGCCTCAACTCCTGTTCTTAACAATACTCAGTTCATGGAAACTTGCTGAAGTTTTCATTGAGGAAGTTACTAAACACAGTTCCAATTTGTTGTTGTTTAGGTCAACAGCCGAAAGGCTGGTTTGAACCTCAACAGGCTTTACTAAGTAAAACCAGGTTTATTTTTGCCTTCCTCACTGAGTGATAAAGTATGCTTATCAGCATGGCAGGCCCTCCAAAAAGCATCTACTTTCCACTCTGCAAATGACAACTTCACTTCATTCACCACAGAGTCTGTCTGGCTCTATAAGAAAATGCTGATTAGTGCCTTTCACACCTCTCCCTCTTCTGTTCTTAAATGCTTCAGTCATATATAATTGGCTGACCATGTGATAAGAAACAGAACTATTTTTTGTTGCCCTGGAATTAGCAGATTGAGTGTAATTAAATCCACCTGCCTGTTATGGGCAAAGTTCCAATTTATTCAAAATAAACAAAAACTCAATGATGAAACACTTATTGTAGTAAGTATGCTTGTAGTAGCAGATCAATGTGGGATTGAAATAATATGTATTTATTCAGGTGTTATATATTAACTTAGAAGTTCTTTACATGTTCTATATTTCCTCAGGAGTCTCCTGGACACTATTAACAAAAAAAATAATAATAATAATAATGAAGAAACAGGCTGTCTCTTGAGTGGTTGATGAAAAACAGGAAAAGTAAAGTCTCCTGGCAATTCATTGTCAGCAGGTTTGTTGGTAGCGCCCGTAAGTGTATTTTACCGTTTCTATATGATTAATAACTTGAAATATATATTTTTCTAACCACCAGAATACGGTAACATAAAACACTTACCAATGTTTACAGCGCTTTCGTGTACTTGTACACATCTTCAGTAAATTAAAATTTATTTTAAGTCAAAATTTAAAACTTCCTGCTCGTACCATGGTAGATAAGGAAGAGTCGATCAATTCCTTAGGATCGACTATTGCTTATCTACCATGGTAGGAGCAGGAAGTTTTAAATTTTGACTTAAAATAAATTTTAATTTACTGAAGATGTGTACAAGTACACGAAAGCGCTGTAAACATTGGTAAGTGTTTTATGTTACCGTATTCTGGTGGTTAGAAAAATATATATTTCAATATTAAATAATACAGCTGTTTAAAAATCCTACATAGGATGTTTGATAAAATAACAATGATTAATAACATATAATACTCTGTCGTAGGTTTTGGAAAATGTGGTGTTGCTGTCATCAGAGTATCAGGAACAAAGACATCTGACATTGCTAAACGAATAGCAGGATTAAAGGATGTACCAGAACCAAGGAAAGTTCTTTTACGGCGATTCAGAGATCCTGAAACTAATGCAATTTTAGATCATGGACTTTTCATATACTTTGCTGGTATGGTATTAAAACGTTTTATTTTACAATTTTATTAAGGTAAATATGAAGTTGTACGAATCTTATCTAATTTCAAATTTCTCTTGTTCTATATGAGTATGTAGGGAAGGAAAGTATTGTTTAATATTCAGTTTTCACCAGAAATACATGTTTTCAGGCTCCATGAATCCTAAAAAATATTTTTAGCAATTGTTCAGAACTCTACACAAATATTTTCATCAAAATCGATCAACCTTAAATTGTAATTTATTGGTACAATTTTCTCAAAAACAGCTTCTATGATTTTGTTTTAAAATCGCTTCATTTAGTAAATTTTTTATGCTCTGTAATAAAGGGTAACCACCATGTCTGTTGAAATTCTTAGGTAAGTTGTGCTTTAAAAAATTTTTTTTTTAAAGATTGCAGCCTTAATATGCACAGAATGCATATTAAGGCCGTATTAAGATATTAGAAGGCATATTAAGGTAAACAAAAGAAGGGCTTAGAAGGGCTTTCGCCCTTCTAAGGCGAAAGCGTTTGTAATCAAAGATTACAGATTTGTAAGACATTAAAAAACCTACTACGTTTATTTCAGGCATTTGTTTCTAAAACACTTATTTTAGTGTCAATTAGTGATTTTCTGTATTTGTCTCATCAAAATTGTTAAAAAACATTTTTCTTTCAACAGGTGTAGTTATACTCTCCCTGTTGAAATGTTATATACTTCCTTGAGAGTTATAAATACTGAAGTCACGAGATTGCCTTTTGCATATGGAAGGGAAGTGAAATATTTGCTGTGCTGCCAACCTCAACAGTGAGACACTACTTGTACATTTCACTACCGTACAGTTTCTACATACATTTTGTAAGCTGTACTTTATTCCAAGAAAATGTTTTCTTCATAAATCTTATACGAAATAATTGTGACCGATAATATTGCCTATAGCTTAATTACATGACTAGAAATATTTGATTTACGGTAATTACCAGCTACCGTATTCCATTGAAACAAAATTTTCTACGAATGAATCGCCTTCTTTACTATCGCTGTCACCGGCGTCTTCACTATCAGTCTCATTAGTATCTACCCAACCATTTCCTTTTTTACCTGGTGTCAACAAAACTGTTGAAGAATAGCTTCTTCACGTCTTTAGTTCCTTCTTTATTTTTCAAATTGTGGAAAGAGAAACATCACAGTAGTTAGCCACTCGCCCATGGCTTTTGTTAAGAGGCAGGGAAGGGCATTTTTGTTTAGCTTCAACTTCACAGCATTTTATTACACTGCATGTTATATTTTGTTCAGCACTGTGAATAGTCTGCCTACGTTTACCAGAAACTAACATTTTTGTTTATGGTAACAAACAGTTATATTCGTACAGTTAACCTATAAAAGGTTCCGTGTTATACTGAATATACTCTGGGTATAGTATAAGTTTTTATGTTTGTTGTACTGAAATTAAAGCAGTCGCGCATGCGCAAACCAAGGGCAAACTCATGACTCAAGTAACTATACATAGAGGCAATTAAAAAAAAAAATTACAGTGACCAGTCAGTTGGTGTGGGCATAGGCTTTTACTTGTGTAGCTAATAATATTCTTTTTGTTTTAATTAAAATATAGGGCCATCCAGTTTTACTGGGGAAGATAGTTGTGAATTACAAGTGCACGGTGGTTCAGCAGTTATATCAGCCGTATTATCAGCAATCGGTAAATTACCAGGATGTCGACCAGCTGAACCTGGTAAGTGAATCAGTTTTTAAGATTGGAGGGTAGAAGCAAGGAGAGAACATATATTAAGATAAATGCTGCATCAACTTAAACAGTGGTCTTGATGTCGTTAATTATTATTTCTTTATCTTGCCCTATATAATATATAGGGACGGAAAGTATTATTTTCATTTTGATTATTCCAAATCGAATTTTTACCAGAAATAAACATGTTCAGGTCCACCCTGAAACCAAAATAGATGTGTTTAGCAATTGGTCTGTGTGTGTGTTTTGAACAAAATATTTTAAGAATGGAATGTCATATAAAGTTGAAACTTGTAACTTAAGTTATGTGTAATAAGTTATGTGATAAGATGACCCAACACAAACTTTTTCATCAAAATCAGTCAACCAGAAATAGTAGTTTATTGGTGTGATTTTCTCAAAAATGGCTCCTACAATTTGTTTTTGAAAATCACCTTATTTGCTGAATTTTTATGTTCTAAAAGACAGGGTATGCAGCATGTTTGATAAAATTCTTGGGAGGGTTGTGCTCTTGTAAAAAATGTAGGTATTTTTAAGATTACAGCTTTAATATGCATTTTAGAGTAAAACCATACGTACACAAAGTTGTAGAAAAATGAAAACCTACAACTTTTATTTACTGTTTTCTACAATGCTTAGTTTAGCATGAACTAGTGATTTTCTGTTCTTTGCTCATTAAAATTGGTAGAAAAATTGAATTTTTTGAGAGTGCATAGTGAAACTGTACACTTTGATAAGGGTTGTACAGTGTATAATATACTGTTTTTACATCGCAGTATTTAAATACTGTATATGGGTTATCAAAATTTTTTTCTGATCGAGATTGTGTCAGATATCCGGATAAATGCGAATGTCCGTAATTTATAACCAATATATTTTTACTTTCTCTTGCCTATATGAATATATAGGAAGGAAAGTATTGTTTTCATGTCGATTTTAAGAAATCGAGTTTTCACCGGATCTATACGTTTTAAGACCCCCTGAATCCAAAAAACATATTTTTAGCGATTGGTCTGTGTGTGTGTGTGTGTGTGCGAACAGAATATCTCAAGAACGGAACATTGTACGAACTTCAAACTTGAAACTTAAGTTATTTACCACTACCGGACCCGACACGAACATTTTCATTAAAATCGGTCAACCGGAAGTAGTAGTTTATTCGTGTAATTTTTCACTTTTTTGCGATTTTCTCAAAAACTGGTCTTATGATTTTTTTTAAAATCGCCTAATTTACTAATTTTTTTATGCTCTACAAGATAGGGTAGGCGCCATGTTTGCTGAAATTCTCAGCGAGGCTGTTTTCACGTAAAGAAATTGTTTTTTTAAGATTACGGCTTTAATATGCATTTTAGGGCAAAATTTTACATAATAAAAGTTGTAGAGAATTTAAAATCCTACAACTTTTATTTCAAACATTTTTTTGTATAACGCTTAGTTTAGTGGTAATTAGCAATTTTATGTTTTTCTCCCAAAAACGTGTGAAAAATCGATTTTTTTAAGATTTCGGGCTTAGTATGCATTTAACGACAAAAGTGTATATAGTCAAATTTATAGGAAATTGAAAGATCTACAACTTTTATTTTTAAAAAAATTTTCTCTACAGAGCCTAATTTTGCGTGAAAGAGTGATTTTCCGTATTTTTAAGCCAAACTGAGGTTGATTTTCATTTTGCGTCTTTCACTCATGATTAAAATAAGGTTATGTTTTTAGAGGTTAGTTTTTTGTTTATTTCTAATGTTAGGTTATATTGTTTAACTTATTTGCATTGGCAAGAGAAAGTTGTGTGAGTGTTTCACACCAGATTTTTTTTTCTTTTGTCTTAGGTGAATTTACAAAACGAGCATTTTATTCAGGTAAATTTGATCTTACCGAAGTGGAAGGTCTTGCTGATTTAATAAATGCAGAAACTGAAGCGCAAAGATCTCAGGCGTTATTACAAATGGAAGGTGCTCTTAATAAGCAATATACAGCGTGGAGGAAAATGCTGCTTCATGTAATTACATGTAATTTTTTTTACATTTATAATCGTAAATTAATTAACTGGTAAAACTTTTGATAAATTATAGAAAAAAATGAATGTAATGATTACAAATTTCTTGAGAGAACTTAAATGATATGTGCTTCTTGATTTGAAATTCATGTGACTTTTAGTGAATTTCAAGACCTTGATTGTGTACAGTGACAGCAGTGAAATAATATTGAATTCTGTTAAGATATTGTTACATGTTCTTGGTTTTGGAATGTTGTTTAGGGCATCAGCCGAAAGGCTAGTTTAAACATCTTGTGGCTTTTCTAAGTAAAACGAGGAGTGAGTTGGTTTACAATTGCCTTACACAATGAGTGAAAAAGTATGCTTATCACCATGCCCGGCTCTCTGAAAAGCATCTGCTATTTGCAACCAGACCCTGTGGTGAATGAAGTGAAGGTGTAATTTACAGGGAGGAAAGTACAAACAACTGAAGTATATTATACATAATTTTCTTACAATTCATAGGAACTTCTTGATCCCAAACTAAGTCTCACTCTTTTGGAAGAAACCAATTGCTTTCTTCACCCTTTTACGTAATTTTTTTTTTTTTTTAATTTTCCATCTGATGAGGAAACAGTTCCTAAGTATCCAAATTTGTTACTTTCCTCTAGCACCGTACCATTTAGCCATGTTTCATGTCCTTGCCTTACCTCCTCACATCTCTTCTGCACTAGCACTTCATTTTTTTCTTCTCTGAATTCCAAACCATACTTAACAATCTCTTCGTTCCACAATTCAGTGCCCATTCCACCTCCTCCTCTGTCTTTCCCCATGTGACCAGATCAAACAATCAATGTGATCTGCAAACAATAAGCTCCCTGTATTTTCTTTGACCTTCTTTTTACTCTCGTATGTCAGCCAGGCAGCAGCTGACCCTGGAGCTTCAAGACTAAGGGGAAAATTGGCCCCTCATGGTACGTGAGAGCTTGTACTGCGAGGTGCATAGCTCTCCAGTGTGGGAGTTCCTTGACAAGGTAGCTTCGTTCTATCGTCGTCATGTAGTTTAATTAAGGGAGTTATCCTGCATAGATCTGAATCTCTCGTACCATTTCACTAAATTTTTCCTTGCCGGGACGAAATTAATGGTGTCGAGCACTTGCTGGTGCATATATTAAGGCAACAGGTCCTAACTATATTTTAACCCCTTAACGGTTTATGACGAGATATCTCGCAACGTAAATGTCGTAGAAAAGTGCCCCTGACGAGATAACTCGCAACTGAATTTGCCTCGATTCATTCCGTTTTCTGTCGAAATATCTAGCCGTAACATTAAAAGTAGTTTACCTTATATCCGTAACTTTAATATTAGCGCTAGTAAAGGTTCGTTTCTATAGGTTAGATAACTATGTTATTTGTTTACGTCGTACTCTCCAATGTTGCGTAAAAGGTTATGTTTTGGTTAGTTCGGTGCGTTTCGTTGTAAAGTTATAAGTTTGTTATAAGTGTTTACGAAAAGAAATTGTAAGCTATTCGATATTGTTTATAGTTGTTTAGTAGTAGGTTTCATTTCATACACAGTATTTAGTACGGTATTTCAATTCCGTTTATTGTAGTAGGATTGTTTATTATTTATTCGTAAGTGATGGCCGGTACCTCTTTTTTTTTTTTAAAAAAAATGATGTTTTTGAGCATGGAAATTGATCTATATGTCTTTATTCAGTCATATTATACAAAATTATGAAAAAAAAAATTGAGCAGGATATGAACATTTTTGGCTAAAAAAAGAAACCGTTAAGGGGTTAGTATATAATTTATATTTTAATTCTGACCTTTTTCTTAGACTGTTAGGATCCGACTTTCTAGTTTTATATTCATGATGACGGGCGCCTTGTGCGTCAAGAGGCTCCCTCGACAAGAGAGCGAGGAATACACATCCGCCTGGTTGCCGACCAGGCTCACCCTGGCTCTCGATATTTTAGTTATTATAGTAAATATTTAGGTATGTGACAGTCGCCAGTCACGATACGTAAGAGTTCTACGGAACGGCCTCCGGGCCTATGCTTTCTGGCGACCAATCAGGGGGAGGTGGTGGGAGAAACGCCAGCAAACAAATTACTCTTGTATGTATTCCATTGTTATTATGAACAGAGGGGAATAAATACACTTCCCTGTCTCGGACCACTCTGATCAACCCGCTCTTGTTTCCGCACAGCTCTTACTTTCCCAACACATACCCTTTACCATTTCCTTTCTTGCACCATTTTCTTTCCATCTGTACTCTTGAATTAGAATAATTGACCTACAGACTACTGGGAAATCCATGTGGTCTCAAGACTACTTGTATTATTTCTGTTTAATACTTAAAATGTGCAATTCTTAGTACTGTATAATTCTTAGACGGCACAATTCTTAGTTCTTTGTAATTGTATAGAACTATGAACATAGTTTAAATAATTTGCTCTTCTTAGAATGTGTTTCTGTAAATTTTTTATCATAGTTTATCATCCCATAGCATCTTGTGTTTATCTACTGTAATTTGTTGTATTTTCTTTGAAATAATCATAGTAGCAAATTACGTATGTATTTTCAATTTCAGAGTCTTGCGAGAGTTGAAGCGTTCATAGATTTTAGTGAAGAAGAAAATATAGAGGAGAATCTGCTTGAAGAAGTTAATGCTACTCTTACTGATTTAAAATCTTCCATACAGGTAATTGATCAAAACAGAATAACATTTTTGATAATTTGGTTTTTTTTTTATTTATTTAAAGTCGCATCAACAGCTTGGTTATTAGTGACTATGGTGCGTAATGCATCGAGAACAGTGGATTTTGACTTGTGAAAATTTCCAGACCCTGGTCGGTAATCGAACCCGGGACTTCCGCTTGGTAGGCTAGCGTGCTAACTACTGTGTTACGGGGGGGGGGGGGCAATTTGGTTTTTTTAGATTTGCTTTAAGGGAATTTAAATTCTTAAAAGTTTTTCAATGTTTGCTCTGTTTATTTATAAAAATTTTAAACATTCTTGTGCCTATAAATATTGTTTCTATCATAAATTTTTATTGTTTCCCTTAAGTGTTAAAACAGGGTGATTTAAAATTCAACAGTAATCTTTTAGGAGCTGATTCTATAGCTAAAGATAAGGGAAAATGTTCTTGTAAACATTTCATTTAAGGGTTTACAGCTGGTGAAAGATTTTACTTGGAGTTCAGTTACCCCAGTGAAATGAGGGCATTTTGAAGTTTTTAAGATTTCAATGCGGCAAACTTGGTTGCATTACATGGTTTTTAACCTGAAAAATTGAATAAAACAGGTCCCAGAACTGTACCTCCCATATTTAAAAAAATATCTGAAAAAACTTTTTTTTTTCTATTAGAGCACAAGAATTTCAGCAGACATGGCGCTTACTGTGTCTTGTAGAGCATGAAAATTGTATTAAATAAGGTGATTTTTAAAAAAAATCATAGGAGCCGTTTTTGAGAAAATCACACGAATAAACTACTAGTTTTGGTTGGTTGATTTTGATGAAAATGTTTGTGTTGGGTCCTTTTATAGTATACTGTTTGCCAACTACGGCGGCATGTAGGGAGGGTAGCGGGACAGAGAGACAATGTGTTGCGTCCGCCGTTCCCCTCAACTCATTTCAATCAGTGCACGGTGTTCAAGCACAATAGTGACAATACGCGGTACGGTAGGGCACTCTGCCGGCCAGTTTCGTTCACTACACTCTAACAAGCTCATTTTTCATCAAAAAATTCTGAAAATATTACTTTCGCTTCCTAATGGATCTTATTTCATTACAATAAAAATGTTATTATTATACTCTGTGTTAAAGCAGATACGATTTTTGAAAAACACAACAAAGCATAATCGAGAAGAATAATTTCTAACGCAAATAATAGACGATTAAACGATTTAAACAGGAGGACCAGGCTGGTTATTTGGTAGTTGCCAGCCACAACTAAACGACTGAGTGATTGAACGAAATGATTAAATAGACGGTTAAGCAAAACTGACAAAATAGGTAGGAAACGAAAGTGAAAGGACATGACATTACATGGGAACACACATTATTGGTCAACAATACATAATAAACAAATACGCACTTACCTTTAATCCAGTAATGATAATTCACAATTGTAGACAGCGCATGCTGTATAGCACTAACAGACATCACAAAGAACAAAGACAAAGTTCACAATATATTGACATGAGCAACCGAATATAATAATTCACACAAATTAAACAGAAACAAACGACTTGAGTTCATAGCGAGCGAAATGAATGTAAGAACGAAACGAGATTGTAAAGCTGGTAGCGCGGTAGCGTACCCACGCCATGCGTTACACGCAACAGAAAAGCGCGCACCCATTCATTATGAATGCTGAACCAACAATGAGCAATTAGGAAAGCGGATATTAAGGGAAGTAGAGGGAGAAATGACGTGATCGGTTAGGTCATACGGAAGCAACAAGCAAATTTGAAATATTAACAAGGCGGGATTTACGGATGCATTTTGTCAGTACGAAGTGGCGTTAACATACCGCCCGCCTAAATCGAAGTAAGCGATTTACAGAGAACTGAGCGAAGAACGAAGCCGCCCGCCCTGAACAACCAGGGAGCGGAAAACGCAGGAAGAAGACGAAGAACGAAGCCGCCCGCCCTGAAGCAACAGGGAGCGGAAAACGTAGCAAGAGAACGACGAGCGAAGCATCGAAGACGATTGAAGACGAAGAAGCGAATGAGACGAGGAACGGACACATCTTGATGTGGCGTGACAAACGCGCGAGTTTGCCCGGCCAATCGACGTACGGAGCATCTTCCACGGCTTGCGCGGAAGCCAACGAGCAACGGAACGATCTTGATGTGATTGCCAACGAGGGTTGACAACCAGAAGCGACGAAGAAGCAAACGAAGAACGAAGAAAACAAACGAAGAAACGAAAAACGAAGGTAGATGAAGTAAGCGGGTAACGAAGTGAAACGGCGGAGAAAAGTTAGTTGCCCAAAGGCGGATCTAACTGGTAAGCGGGTTGCGAAACAAACTGACGAGTAGGCGAACAAAAGCGACGAGAATCTTGAATGGCGGTACGGCGAACTTCACTAATTTGTTGATAGTGAATCCGTGATTGCGGTTGAGGCGACGTGCGAGATTTACGAAGGTTACACCAAACGTTGAACGAAAGACGAGAATTGAGATTACAATTATTCACCGATTGTGAATATTGTTTACGACGATTGGAGCGCCGCCCGCCATGAGGGGCATAAGGCGCGCGAAGAGCGTTAGCAGAGCATGAAGCGACTAAGGAGGGCCGATTGCCCTTTGGCGAAGCGATTTGCAGCGGTTTATCAACAGAGCGTGCGGGAGACGACGAGAATTTATGATTCGAAAGCGGTTGGGTAGCCGTAGAATCGGCTAAGGCGAAAGTAGCAGGTTTTATCGGTGAAGTATCTGCGATGCAAGAAGACTCGAAGCGGTTTGGCGAAGAATTGAGTGGAGACAACTCGGTGGAAGCCTTCAGCGTAGACTTTAAGCGACGATTTGACGAAGTAACAGCAGCAAGATCGGTCGAGATACTGGCGGAGTCGGTAGACGAAGCGAGACGAGAATCAACAGCGATGATCTCGGACGGAGCGGCGAATCGATTTGAAGCAGAAGAAACGTGATTAGTTGAAACAGTAGCGCGATCCGAATTGTTGTCGGATGCGGGCGAAAGAAAGAAGCAATTAGGCGTTTGAACAGTAGAAACGATAGATTTATTGATCTCGGGGTTTACAGTAACATCGAGTTCAATTTTTGAATCAGCAGGAACGATAGTTTGATGATTGACGGCGAGAATTTGAGGCAAAATCGAATTTGTATTGGACGGTCGGTTTCTAACAATAGATGATGCGGAGTTAGCAGCAGTAGTAATCGACGAGGATTTAGCGTTATTTGAGAAAACAGATGTTAAAAGCGGATCGTTAATTGTTTTTAAAAAATTAGGTGGTCGGATGTCGGGTAATTTGCCGAACACCACGTAACCAAATACAGTTAATAAAGCGGATGGAGCGCCTCTTATTAAAGGCGTTCTACTGAAATCTAGTATTTCTGAGAAGCAGTCAGCGCCAAGCAGTAGATCTACTGGATTGGGGCTGCGAAAACGAAAGTCGGCTAGCAGATGGTTAGGAAACTGTTCACCAACGGATTTATGAATTCGAGAAGCAGGAAGTCGGTCTGATATTTTTTGAATAACAGTAGCCTGAAGCGGTAAGCGAAAATTAGAATTTTGCGGCGACAGAATTGTAAGGTTAGTAGTACCTTTAACGGAGGTAACTTGAGATGAAATACCTTGTAAGCGCTTAGTAGTAGGAGCTATGTCGAGTTGAAGAGAACGAGCGGCGCTATAGGTTAGAATGCTGGACTGAGAACCATTATCAATCACAGCGCGAAGTGGAACAATTTTACCGGAAGAATTGACAGCATGAACTATAGCGGTACCTAACAGCGCGGTTTGGCCATCAAGGCGACAAGAAAGAGTACAATCAGTAGGTTTTTCAGTAATAATCGACGAAGACGAATTTCCAGTAGCTGCCGGCTTATTAGCAGAGCAGGTAGCACAGGAATCAATTGGCGGAGTTACGAGAGCAATAGACTGAATCGACGGCGAAGAATTAGCAAGCAGACACCCGGGAGATTGTGAATTGTTGACTGGGTGCTCGATGAGTTGAGGCGAATTAGCGGTTTGCGACTTATGCGAGTTAACAACGGAAGAGGTAGATGAATTCGATTGTTGAGCGTTACGGTCAAAATGTAACAGCGTATTATGAAATTTGGACTGACAAATACGACAATGTTTAGTCGATTTACAGTTACGGCGATCGTGATTGCCGAAGCAGGCGAAACACAGTTTAAGCCGAGAAATAATTTTGTAGCGATTATCAACAGTTTGTGAAAGAAATTCACTGCAGTTTTGAATCGAGTGAAAGTTAGATTCGCACGAAAGACATTTAAGCGAGTTCGATTTAACAAAAAATGAAGGTACATTGTCAGAGTTAGCAGACGGCGAGGTTGAATTCCGATTATTTTGTACAAAATTGAGATTAGATTTACTTGTATACGAAGAACTAGCGTTATCGATAGATTGAGAAGAATTAAGTAGCTCGCAAGAATGCATTTTAGATGTAACGAAAGAGATTAAAGCTTCGTACGAAGGAACGCTTGAAGTAGAATTTTGATCTTCAAAGGCTTGTTTTGTAACGGGATCCAAGTTAGAATAAGCAATCTCGAACAACAGATATTCAAGAAGGTTGATGTCTAGTATCCGCAAAGCACCAATAGCAGATTCGTGTACGTTTAAGAAATGTTTTAATGACTGATAGTTGGGCGTTTCCGATTTGATGAAATTGAAAACTTGAGTTAAATGCACATTTGCTATCCGCCGAGCATTCGAGTATCGATCAAGAATTAAATTATAAGCTAATAAATAATTATCAGCTGACAGAGGTAAATGTTCAATTAATCGTAGTGGTTCGCTGGTTAAAGAAAACCGTAAATAATGCAGTTTCTGTACATGAGATAATTCATTATTATTATGAATCAAATCGTTAAACAGACTTATGAAATTTTGAAATTTAGTGATATCCCCATCGTAGGAAGGGAGACGAATGTGAGGTAGCTGAACCAATGGTGGACTATTGGTTTTGACTTGGTTTGTAATAATCACAGTTTTATCTAATGATTGAATTAATTGTTGAGCCGAATCGATCAATTGAAAGTATTTATTCTCAAAGGTAGCACGTTCGATTTCAAAATTGTTTTCAGGTTGTAATAATTCAATTTTAGTTTGAATTTGTTCAAATTCAGACCAAATATCAGAGAATTTATCTAAACGTAACTTAACTTGAGTGATTTCAGCGTTAGATTTGAGAAAATTGTCAAAACGAACTAAATGATTATTTATAACATCACGTTTTTTAAGTAATGCCTTATAGTCGTCCATGATGAAAGAAATAAATGAATAAATTAACAAACAAACACAGGTTGAAAAACGTAAACAAAATAACAGATGATTGAAATTAGGTTAGTGTGCCGATGCAGCATTGAATGTTACTGACGACGAAATGCACAGTGAAAGGTCCAGTTTGCAATTGAAACCGGATTGACAAATCAAGAGAGCGGGGGCGGAGCGATTCTGCGCAGTACAACGCTGTGTCTTGAATGAAGACGAAGAAAAAATGGCGACGATTGACAATTTTTGTACAGATGCTAGCGTCGATGCGAAGAACAGCTTGTGACGTCACAATGTAAGCGGTGTATTCCCTATACACGGTATAGCCAACTAAATACGCAACAGGCAAGCCTAAACCCGCATGTAACACCATGAACAAAGACAATTACACAATGTGTAATAACGAATTTAATAAAATAATATATATATATAATTGACTGTAACCACAATTACTGATACACATCCAGAGCCCGCGAGGACCAAAAATGTTAAAGCAGATACGATTTTTGAAAAACACAACAAAGCATAATCGAGAAGAATAATTTCTAACGCAAATAATAGACGATTAAACGATTTAAACAGGAGGACCAGGCTGGTTATTTGGTAGTTGCCAGCCACAACTAAACGACTGAGTGATTGAACGAAATGATTAAATAGACGGTTAAGCAAAACTGACAAAATAGGTAGGAAACGAAAGTGAAAGGACATGACATTACATGGGAACACACATTATTGGTCAACAATACATAATAAACAAATACGCACTTACCTTTAATCCAGTAATGATAATTCACAATTGTAGACAGCGCATGCTGTATAGCACTAACAGACATCACAAAGAACAAAGACAAAGTTCACAATATATTGACATGAGCAACCGAATATAATAATTCACACAAATTAAACAGAAACAAACGACTTGAGTTCATAGCGAGCGAAATGAATGTAAGAACGAAACGAGATTGTAAAGCTGGTAGCGCGGTAGCGTACCCACGCCATGCGTTACACGCAACAGAAAAGCGCGCACCCATTCATTATGAATGCTGAACCAACAATGAGCAATTAGGAAGGCGGATATTAAGGGAAGTAGAGGGAGAAATGACGTGATCGGTTAGGTCATACGGAAGCAACAAGCAAATTTGAAATATTAACAAGGCGGGATTTACGGATGCATTTTGTCAGTACGAAGTGGCGTTAACACTCTGATATTTATATAAGATACGCTCGTACAAAGTTAGACGTTTAAATCTCATCGCATTTTTTGCGTATCACGTAGGCTAATATAAGCCCTAACTTCTTTTCCAGAATTACATAATATGTGTTTTATTATTTTGTTATAAAATATAAAATTTTATCTGTAATTTGATGTATGTAGGGCAGAAAGAGAAATAATAAACGAGCTTGAAAAAATCACTTTTTGAAGGGAAGTCAAAGATAGATCATCGTGTCTGGTGTCTACTTCCTGTTAATATTCCAAGAAGCTGAATCAATTTAAATAGTTGTGAATTTTATACGAAACATACCTGTACGTCAAATTTTAGAAATGAACTACACACGCACAATATCAGTTGTTTGACATTTTAACAAAAAGAACCGTATAGTAAATTAACAGAATGAGGTTATGACGTAGCTTTCTTTTGGGCCTGTCAAAACTTATGATAGGTACATCATTTAGAAAAAACTTATTGCCTATTACCCTAAAGTGAATCGCAGACATTTTCCCCGTATTTTGTGCGCACGCAACTAATTTTGACGGTTGTGGCTTTCGACAGCGACACCAATGTCAAAACGATTACCGCATGAACACAACACAATGAGTAGTGAGTACTACTTTAGAGGCAGCCGGTATCAGGCTACGACGCTGTGGTGGGGGAGCTACTTACTGCGCATGTGCGACCTGCATGCCATTGTAATTGGTTATATTTATACCTAATTTAAGTTCCAAGTTTCACTTTGTACAATGTTCCGTTCTTGAGATATTTTGTTCATACACACACACGCTCACGCACGCACGCGCGCGCACACACACACACACACAGGTTAGTCGCTAAAATCATTTGTTTTGGGTTAGCGGGGGTGTTAAAAACATGTATATCTGGTGAAAATTTGATTTCAAAAAATCGACTTGTAAACAATACTTTCTTTCCCTATTGTATTCATGTAGGGCGAGAGAAAGTAAAAACAATCATCCAGCTACTACAATTTATAAAACTTAAGTTTGTTTTGTACATTTTGGTAATTTATGGTGGCATTTAAACTGTTTCAGAAACATTTGAGCGATGGGAGGAAAGGAGAAAAAACTAGGAATGGAGTCAAAACAGTGATAGTTGGCGCCCCAAATGTTGGGAAAAGCACGTTATTGAATGCATTAAGTATGAATGTATATTTTATCTTATTGTTTAGGTCATCAGCCAAAAGGCTAGTTTGAACCTGTAGAGGTTTTACTAAGTAAAACAAGGAGTTAGGTGGTTTACCATTGCCTTCCTCACTGCGTGGAAAAGTACGCTTATCAGCATGCCGGACCCTCTGAAAAACACATATTTCCCACTCTGTAAATGACACCTTCAGTTCATTCACCTCAGGGTCTGGCTGTATAATGAAATTCATTACTTTCAGACGAGACAACTCTGATTAGTGTCTTTTAAAACTCTAGCTCTTCTGTTCTTAAATGATTCAGTCATTTAATTGGCTAACCATGTGATTAGAAACAGAACTATTTATTTTAGCCCTGCAACGAACAGATTGAGTGTAAATAATTTGATACTCCACCTGTCTGTTATGGGTAGAAAATTTTATGTTATAACAATATTAGTGAATTACTTATTTGTATTTTTAATACCAATATTACTTCTGGTTAACATTCATGGCTTGCCCATAGTACGAGGGCTGTTTTTGTTTTTTAACCTCCTCCGCTAGGCTGTAAATAAAAGACAAATGAATATAGAAAAAAATATTTATTACTAAAAGTTATGTACACTTTTCAACATCCCCTTGATAATGGAGGCATTTATTGTACCTGTGGACAAGGTTTCCAATACCCTTTTCATAAAATGTTTGTGTTGTTGTTGTTTAGGTCAACAGCCGAAAGGCTGGTTTGAGCCTCTGGAGGTTTTACTTAGTAAAAACAAGGAGTGAGGTGGTTTACTATTGCCTTTATCACTGAGTTGAAAGAGTATGTTTATCAGCATGCCAGGCCCTCCGAAAAGCACCCACTTTCCACCCTGAAAATGTCACCTTCACTTCATTTACTAAAGGGTCTGGCTGTATAGTGAAATTCATTACTCTAAGAGGGGATTACTTTGACTACTGTCTTTTACACTTCTATATTGATACCAATGTATTTAATGAGTCTTGACACTCCTCGTTGTGAATTTTCTTGAGTTTATGCAGCTGTTCATTGTAACACAATGAACAGCTTAACGAAGTTTGTAGAGAGCCATTTGAAACAAAAATCAAGTCATGCTGACTTCCGGAATTGTTCTGATCCATGATAACGCCTGTCCTTATAATCCTGGTGTGACCCAAAGACTCTTTGAGCAATTACAATGGAATATTTTCGATCACCCACCATACAGTCCTGACCTAGCACCGAATGACTTCCATCTTTTCTCTGAACTGAGTAGTGACTGGGAGGGCAGTGCTTCCAAAATAATGAGAAGCTTTAAGACAACGTCAAGACTTATTTAAATTCATTAACAGCAAAGTTTTATGAAGAAGGTATTGAACATTTTAAGAAGAAAGGTATTGGAAGTTGATTATGTGGAAAAGTTGCCGTAAGTGTATATAACAATAAAAAATATTTTTTCTATAATTGCTTGTCTTTTATTTAACCTTCAATAGGCTTAGTGAAGGTTGTAAAAGGAAACACTGTTGTACCGGGTGCGGCATAAGTCGCTACCCTGAACATTTATATATGCATTGTAAGGTTATGAGAATCACAACTAATTAACTTCTAGTATTTCCTTTAATAACAATAGTAATAATAAAATAACTTACATGTTTGTGATTTAATTGAACTGCTCAAAGTGTCCACCGTTATTCTCGATACATTTTAAAGCACGTTTGGCTACTGATTTACAGATAGTTTCACATAGCTGTGAATTGTTACCAAAAACGTTTGGAAACTTTCTCGATTAAATATCTTTCAAATGTTCCATATTTCTTGGTTTAGTCGTAAATACCTTGTCTTTTAAAATACCCCACACGGCAAAATCACACGATGTAAGATCTGGTGACCTTGCCGGCCATTCAACAATACCACGTCTGCCTACCCACTGATTGAAATGTTCGTTCAGGAATTCTCAAACGATTAAACCATAATGAGGAGCCGTACCATCTTGTTGCCAGATAAGATTATGCCTAATACCCTCAAAAATAGGACTATTGTCTAGTTCAATCATAACTTCCTTCAGCATATCTGTGTACTTTTCTGATGTTACAGTACCTTCGAAGAAATAAGGACCTATCACACCAATGCTGCAAATGCCTCCCCAAACTATGATGCCTGGAACATTTAATTCTTCTTCAATGACTTGACAGGGATTCCGGTCAGACCAGTACACACAATTATGTCTGTTTATCTTACCATTTAATTTAAAAGTCGCTTCATCAGACCACAAAACTGTCTTAAAAAAATTAGGATCCGCTTCATCACGAATCATATACCACTCACAAATTCTAAGCGTCGGTCAGGATAGTCTTCATGAAGAGCTTGCAGTAAGACCGGCCTGTGTGGTTTCATTTTTAACATTGATAACATTCTTCTAACACTTCTATACGAAATGCCTAACTCTGTGGAAGCATGTCTTGCTGATTTATTTGGAGAATCGACAAATGATTGTGCAACCTGGTGTAAATTTTCTTCAGTAGTAACCGATACAGGGCGACCAGATAAATCATTGACTAAACTTGTGTTTTCAAAGCGTTTATTTAAATTATACATACTTTTCCTACATGGCAGCAAAACATGAGGAAATTTTATGCAGAACTGATCACGTACTTTATCATAATTACAATCAAATTTGCTCCACTGCTGTACAATAAATACTCTCTTTTGAAGTGACAGTTTTCTATTCAATATAAAAGAAGTCTTTAACCGTAACAAATGAATATGTGGGGGGTAGCAAGTAACACGAATACACGAGTAGAACTGAAACAGCAAATGTGTATACGTACTGGCGTTCAAGGTTACCCCCCACCACTTCAGTGAGTGAACATGTGATTTTCTAGCGACGGGTAGCGACTTATGCCGCACACGGTATAATAGATTGCAAAATGAAAGTTTCTTGATTTAATACCCATTAGATTGCATTTTAGTAGCCACGGATCTGTGGTCAATCGATCGCATCATTGTTTAGTGGAAGTTTCAGTACTACAAGCGCTTGCTGGTGCTATTTCAATTTTCTAAACTTTGAATTGGCGTAGTAAGTTTCTTAATTTTAATATGCGCCTGCTGGAGCTTGTAATTAGGAGCAAGCTTGCCAGTCAGTTGAGTTTGATTTAGTGGTGCGCACAGTTGCGCTCTTAATAGAATTTTGTGCAAAACATTATGTGAAACTGCCTCTTGAGTTATTCATAGCACACACTAATAATATTACCAAATCGCTAGACCAGTGATCCCCAAATTTCTTAAGCTACTGAGCAACCCAGCCATTTTTGAAACTTACACTGCACTACTTATGTTTGGAAGAAAATCAGAGTTAAGAGGATAATCGTTTTCGATTCCCAAGTGAACTGTTTTGAAGTGGCGTTTCATGTTCCTTTCTTCCCTACCAAAACACGTATGTTGAATAATAAACGAACACACCTTGTCCTTTACATTAATAAAGAAGAAATCATTTTCCCATTTTGAATGAAAGTTATAAGGTTTTGGCGTTTTACTCAAACTTGCCATTATTAACACATTCAATGCCCGGTAAATGCAAGTTCATTTGCCGTAACAGAGTAATTCTTCAATGGTAAACTGGCTCGATGCCATTATATTCGTATACAAAAATTTAATTATTTATTTTATTATTTTTGCCATATTTTTTCTGTCATCAGTCTCTCAACTGGTTTGATGCAGTTCTCCAAGCTGTTCTATCTTGTGCAAGTCGTTTCATATCTATGTACCTACATCTTTTGTAATTTGCTTTGTATATTCTAATCTTTGCCTCCCCCTACAATTTGCTCCCTCAATATTACCCTCCATTATTGATAGCCCAATACCTGGATGTCTTAAGATATGCCCCACTAGCCTATCCCTTCTTCTGGTAAGATGCTTCCATATACTTCTTTTTTCATCCACTGGCCTAAGAAGAACCTCTAAATTACTTATTTTGTCCACCCACCTAATCTTTAACATTTTCCTATAACACCACATTTCAAAAGCTTCTATGTTCTTCTATTCTACAGCCCCTTTCACCCACGTTTCACTCCCGTATAACGCTACTCTCCAAACATAATGTTTTAAGAAATTTTTCCTAATCTGTAAATCAATGTTTGTAGTCAGTAAGCTGTTTTTTATTTCAAAGGCTTTTCTAGCTTGAGCAATTCTGCTTTTGATATCACTTGTGCATCTACCATCCTTTGTTATTTTACTCCCTAGATAGCAGGGTTCCCCAACTTCCTGTATGTTTTCGTTGCCTACTTTTACATTTCCCATCTCTTCTAAACCACTCTTGCTGCTGCTCAACACTTTCATTTTGTTCTTATTAATTTTCATGAAGTAATCCTTTCTCATGATTTCATCCATTCCATTTAAGATATCCTCTAGTTCTTTCTTTGTCTTGGCTAATATTACTATATCATCGGTGAATCTCAGCATTTTTATTGTTTCTCCTTGAATTTTTATTCCTGCGTCAAATTTCTCCTTCACTTCATTTATAGCCTCTTCTATATACAAGTTAAAAAGTAGTGGTGACAATGAACAACCTTATCATACACCTTTTCTTACAGCAGCCTCTTTTTCGTACCCCTCAATTCTCAAAACAGCCATTTGATTCTTATAAATACCGTAGATAACTTTCCTTTCTTTGTATTTAATTCCGAGCCTTTCAAAGTTTTAAACATTTTACACCAGTCCAGATTGTCAAATGCTTTCTCTAAATCTACAAATGCCATATAAGTAGTTTTATTTTTCTTAATCCTTTTCTCAATAATCAATCTCAGAGCCAATATTGCATCTCGAGTACCCATTCTCCTTCTAAATCCAAATTGGTCATCGTCCAATACTTCTTCTACTCGGTGTTCTATTCTCCTGTAAATAATTCTTGTCAGTATCTTGGATGCATGGCATGTGAGGGCTGATGGTTCTGTAATGTTCACACTTCTCCACTCCTGACTTTTTACTTTCTCTTGCCTATATGAATATATAGGAAGGAAAGTATTGTTTTCATGTCGATTTTTCGAAATCGAGTTTTCACCGGATCTATACGTTTTCAGACCCCCTGAACCCAAAAAACATGTTTTTAGCGATTGGTCTGTGTGTGTGTGTGTGTCTGTGTGTCTGTGTGTGAACAGAATATCTCAAGAACGGAACGTCGTACGAACTTGAAACTTGAAACTTAAGTTACATACCACTACCGGACGCGACACGAACATTTTCATCAAAATCGGTCAACCGGAAGTAGTAGTTTATTCTTATAATTTTTCAGTTTTTTGCGATTTTCTCAAAAACTGGTCCTACGATTTTTTTTAAAATCGCCTATTTTACTCAATTTTTTATTCTCTACAAGATAGGGTAGGCGCCATGTTTGCTGAAATTCTCGGTGAGGCTGTTATCACGTAAAAACGTTGTTTTTTTAAGATTACGGCTTTAATATAAATTTCAGCGCAAAAACTTATATAATAAAAGTTGTAGAGAATTTAAAAACCTACAACTTTTATTTCAAACATTTTTTTGTATAACGCTTAGTTTAGCGGTAATTTGCGATTTTCTGTTTTTTTTCTCACGAAAACGTGAGAAAAATCGATTTTTTTAACATTTCGGCCTTAGTATGCATTTTACGACAAAAGTGTATATAATTAAATTTATAGAAAATTAAAAGATCTACAACTTTTATTTAAAGCATTTTTCTCTACAGAGCCTAGTTTAGAGAGAAAGAGTGATTTTCCGTATTTCTAAGCCAAACTGAGGTTGATTTTCATTTTGCGTCTTTCACTCATGATTAAAATTAGGTTATGTTTGTTGAGGTTAGTTTTTTGTTTATTTCAAATGTTTTATTACTAATGTTAGGTTTATTGTTAATTATTTGCACTGGCAAGAGAAAGTTGTGTGAGTGTTTCACACCAGATTTTTTGGTATAGGAATCATAATATTTTTTTTTAAAGTCCGATGGTACTTCTCCACTCTCATACATTCTGCACACAAGGTCGTACAATTTGTTTTGAGCAACAAATTTTTGCCATACGATAATTGAAATACTATTCACCTTGACTGAACATAGAAAGACATGATAATTAAACATATCGCACTGTGGTAAGAAGACTGTTACAACTCAAAATTTTGAACTTTTACACATTACGTAGTAGCTGATATTCATATCTTCAGGCTAGAATAAAGTACTACTTCAAAACCTTATTATTAAAAATAATACTAAGTTAATAATAATAAGGTTAAAATTTGAATATTTCCTTTTATTGTACCATGTTAATTAAAACATGATCCATCAGATTAAACAATCCAATTTAATTTAAATGAATCAGTACATATGGTATATTGTTGTGTAGGTCATCAGTCGAAAGGCTGGTTTGAACCTCTAGAGACTTTACTAAGTAAAACGAGGAGTGAGGTGGTTTTCCATTGCCTTCCTCGCTGAGTGGAAAAGTACACTTATCAGCATGCCGGACCCTCTGAAAAGCACATATTTTCCACTATGCAAATGAAATCTTCACTTCATTCACCACAGGGTCTGGCTGTATAATGAAATTCATTAATTTCAGAGGAGATAACTCTGATTAGTGTCTTTTACACCTCTGCCTCTTTTTTTCTTAAATGATTTAGTCATTTAATTGGCTGACCATGTGATAAGAAACAGAGGTATTTATTTTAGCCATGCAACTAACAGATTGAGTGTAAATAATTTGACATTCCACCTGCCTGTTATGGGCAAGCATATGGTATATACTCACGAACTTGGACTAAAACTTTAAACGCTTATTTCTCCAAAAGTATATTTTTGAGTTGCAACACTCTTCTTCCTACAGTGCGATATATAGACTTGTCGCATTTTTGCGTTCACCAGTCATCTGGTAGTGTTGGGTAAACCGCATAAATGCGTTTGCCACACTGATTGTGTTAATACAGGACTAAGTATAAGACTAGTATAAGTAAAACAAACTATTCTCACATTTACCAATAAAATAAAAACCGCTCCACTAACATAACCTCAGACTCCAGCTGTGTTAATGACTGCAGCAGTGATCGAAGGGCCCTGTACAGCTCACGCAAAAACTAATCTAGTACTTCAATCGGTCTTAATAAATATAAATTCTTTTGTGTTGATCAGTTAGTATTGATGGATGTAGTATTAGTAATTCTATGCCTAAAACAAGAACAATTTATGAATCCATAACCATGCCGCGATCTACCGAAAATGTCCCTACGAGCTACTGGCAGCTAGTGATCAATGGTGTGACGACCTCTGCTCTAGACACTGTAACCCTTTCTTACCCAGTGAGGCATAGAAGTCACATTGGAGTGAAATAACAGATATAAAAACTTAATTGTTAGCGGCTACTTTTGATTAAAGAGCGCTGGATGTGAAGTGTAATAATTTTGTGTACCCTAGCCACGAATCGAGCCTGTGACCTCCGCTTTGCAGTGTAAGATGCTGACTACTACGCCACGGACGCAACCATTAGTTTCTTTTTAAAGTTACTTTTAGTCTTAAATATTCGTGTTCATTTACTAAAATAAAGTAGCATTTCTTCGAGTATGTTGAATGTACATACAAGTATATTTTTTAGGCTGTAAATACTGATTTTGTCCATTTTACCAATATTTTTGAGTTGTAACCTTTTTTAAGTCTTAAATAATGCTTTGGTACAAATCTAAGCAAGATAATTTTGTTTAGGAAGCCTGCACATGATTTTTACTTATTCATATTGTTTGGAACTTTGATACCATCAAGCCCAATGTGACATATGTGTCACACTTTTTTGTCACGCCATCAAAAAAAAGCCTGAAGGTCTAAAAGTGATTTTATTTCACTTAAATGTCAGTAAAGTGTATGAAATAATGTACACATATTTGTTTGTGTAAAGTTAAAAAATTTGGGATTGAAAGGGTTAATTATCATGTCTGTATGCCAATAAAAATGTATTGATTGTAAGATTAATTTTTGGATATTTATTTTTGCAGGTCAACAAGAAGCAGCGATTGTAAGTCCCATACCAGGAACAACTCGTGATATTGTAAAAATGTCATTAGATATAGGTGGTTATCCGGTAACATTATATGACACAGCAGGATTGAGAAATAAGACGGACGA
The DNA here is from genome assembly GCA_035578175.1 of Catonia carolina. NCBI lineage: Eukaryota > Metazoa > Arthropoda > Insecta > Hemiptera > Achilidae > Catonia > Catonia carolina. The sequence goes on from JAQMRL010000004.1 coordinate 13,132,719, forward strand.
TATTATCGAAAAAGAAGGAATATCACGTGCTCGAACATCTGCGACTGATGCCGATCTGATATTAATCGTATTAGATGCTAACCAATATTTAAATTACAAATTAAATAAAAATTCGAAATCGTTTAACGATTTTGAATCATTTCTAAACAATTATATGATTGATTTAAATTTGACAAATATTTTACAATCTTGTCAAAATATCAAAAGTGATCTGCCATTCCTGATAAATAGTAATTGCGTTTCAAATTCAATGAATGAAGATTATCGCCAGTGTTTAATTATTTTAAATAAGATTGATGTGATCCAAGATGTAAATGAAATTAATAAAATTTGTGAAAAATATAAAAACGTCGTAAGTGTCTCATGTAAAACGGAATTAGGGTTCGATCATCTTTTGAAAATGATAACTGGCTCATTAAAAACCTTGTAAGTATGCTATGTAATGGGTGTTTTAAATATTATGCAATTTTAACGTTAAGAAGGTAGAAGTAACACATAGGTAATATCATATCTCCTTTTATGTCAATTGGCAACACTGTATTTCAAGCTTAACAGTTTAAAATAATATATGTTCAATTCCGTCTTTACACTGTAAATTAACTGTTATTTAGGTGTACAGTCCAGCCTCTCTAAGTATGCTCCTAATGTAAACAAATAATGACGTCACTGAGCATGCGCATTATATCAAAATGTGTACACGCTGATAAAAAGTAACAAAAAACTACTTTCAAACGTATTTAAATACAAAATACTTTTAAAAGTATTTTTATAAATAAAATTGTTAGGCCTACATCATATCATGACTGATGTTTTTAGTACTTAAAGTACTTATAATTTAAAAAATAGTTAACTTAATAGGAATACGACATCCGTAAAGTCGCGGATTCTAGCGTGCACCCTGTAGTAGGTGGCTTTTGTTTGTTGACACTAGGAGCAAACTAAGAACGGCTGAACTATACAAGTTCATGTTATTTTGATAATAGTTGGTCCGCTTAATTGGCTTCCAGGGGGATGACTCAAATGCCTATCATGAGATGATGCGTCTCATTTTTAAAAGAGGTTAACCTTTGACCTATGGCAAAAACCATAAGTGTTTTTTGTATATACCCTTTAAAAAGAATTGAATGATATTATTTTTCTATTTTATGTAATAAATTTCACAAACATTTTTTTAAGCTGCCTTAACTTTTATTTTCACTTACACGTGTTTCAGTGGATCCACCATCATCTGAGTAAATAATATCATCGAAACTAAAAGATGTTTATTTAAAATCTATAGAAGATGTTAGATCTTCAGTCATTTTTATAAAATTAATTTTAAATCAGTTTTATACAAATGAATGAAGTAACATCTTCTACAGATTTTAAATAAACATTTTTTTAGTTTCCATGATATTATTTACTCTGATGATGGTGGTTCCACCGAAATACGTGTAAGTGAAAATAAAAGTTAAGGCAGCTTAAAAAAAGGTTAGTGAAATTGATTATATAAAATAGAATTGATTTCAAGCTGCAGGATGCATTATACGGATTTATTTTTGAATAAAGATACTATTTTTGTTTACAAATTCTAACGTAGATTTCTTGATTTAAAAAAAACATTTTTATGGTTTAACACGTTGACTGCGGCTGACGCGGAATCGTGTCGGCCTAAACACTGCCAGGTGACTGGCTATTTCGCGTCCGAGCTAGACAGTTTATTATTGCTTCTTTCTACGTTTAGGTAGGGTGAATAGTCTATTTTACTGCCCAGTAATAGGAAAAGGTTCATTCTATGGTAGTGAGCGATCAGTTCTTGGATAGACGTCACCAGTTTTTTTACACGGAGTTTTAAAAACTGATATATTTCTTCTATGTTTCGAGTTTTACGAGCTGTTTTATTTGTTATTAATAAAATATTATTTCATTATATTACTTTTCTTACAATTACGCAACATTTACTATACTTATTAAGTGTGGCAAAAATGCAACTAAATAAATAAATATGAGTATACGAATGTAATACCTAAATGCTTTAAATTTAAGTAGGCCTTTTTTTCGTACATACACCTAAAGTTAACTTTTTTTAAAGAAACTAGTAGGTATTAATTTTTTTTTAAATGTTTGCAGAATTTAAAAATTGGTTATAGAAATATTTTATTAGTACTTATAATTTTAGGAGCCTACGAGGCATGCACATTCACACAAAGCGGCAGGGTCATTTACTTATATTAGTATACTAGTATGCTTATTCAATTCTTTTCTTAGGTGACCCCATTTTTGGAATTACATTTTTACCTGTTCACAGAAAGACTTACTGCCGTGGGAACAGAAAGGCGGAGTGCACACCTATACGATACAATACATAAGATACGATATTTATCTTATACGATATTTATCTTATGCGATAGATGTCTGCTTGCTCAATACAAAACACATTGCTAGTGAAAACTTGCCGCACACCAGTAATACAGCGACATTTATCGTAAGATATTTGTAGCATACGATATGTTCGGCTTGTCTTATGCGATAAATATCTTAAGACATTAGTCGCCTTGACACCCCTGTTAAAACATCATACTATCGCGTGTTCTTATTTTCATTGTTTAAAATTTGTTTTAATTATATTTTTACAATATGAAGGACGATCCTGTTTTTATGATATTCTTTGTAAATGAGGTACAAAAATATCTGTGTTTATGAAATTACCAATTAAAGGATTACAGTAGATTATTGTTATTAAGAGTTGTTCGGCTGCAGTGATGGCCATCCTGTAGCGAGTATCCTTTTTCTCTTAATTGGAGGAAAAAGATTTAAAATAGAATAAAAATTCTCGGGTCTCATTCTGTATGTCTCCGTGAATTTATCTTCATGCAGCGATAGTTCTTTATATACAATAGCTGAGCTGTGGTGTGCATTGTGTAAATTATATGGATGAACCCAAAACCTTCTCTTTATCCTTCTATTTCGCCTTCTACGGAAATAGCAGCAGGAGATTACAGCATCCTCTTCGCTTGAAGAACTCATTATATACAGAGGAAATTGTAAGAATGTATCGTACAAATGAAATCGTATCGCACACTGTAAGATATACGATAAATATCGTATCGCATTGGTGTGCATTCATGTAAGATATACGATAAATATCGTATCTTACGTATCGTATCGTATAGGTGTGCACTCCGCCAAAGGGTAATAAAATATTGTTGACAAGAAAAAATCGTAAAACCGTCACAGGCACCGATATCTGTCCGCCATCTGTACCGTAACATTACTTACTTTCAACTTTTCAAAAACCTTTGGCCACACCGCAGTTATAAGCTATATAACCTATATATCTATATGGCACTAAGAGTGCCATATAGAACTATTATTATCCTATTCCTATAAGTTTTTAATTTTTTCTCATAGGTTTACGTGATAAAAGCAAAGTACATTCAGACTTTTACATTTGCTTTGTATTTATACTTTTGTGTGTATTTTTAAAATGAAAGCAAATAAATGTATTTGCTTTCTATATTTATTTCTATATTTATATTATATTTTCTATATTTATTTGCTATCTATAGTAAAATACTTAAACATACACGTATAAATATAAAATAAAAGTATTGAATGAAAATACACACGAGAAATTGTAATTGTAGAGAGAATATGAGGATATGAAGCGTCGCGGACTTGTGCACTTTCTGTGTGCGGGGAACATATAAATGCGGCAGGCGAGAGTTCAGCCACAGCGAATAACATCGCATCACACGGGCCGAAGTGAACGTGTTAATGTCCGACTATTCTGCAATTACTGCTAATGCAGACTTTGAAGGGTGAAATGATTTTTTGTAACGTATAAAAATATGAAGTGCTTGAATGGGATTCGAACCCAAGACCGCATGATGAGAGTCGAGCACTGATGAGTTCCGGTTTTGGGCCACTGCCAGTCAAAACCGCATGTATGCATTCTATTCAATGCTGTTAAATCGCAGGGTCAAAAATTTAAAACGGTGGGCATCAATTTGAGACAAGAGTGCTTCCTTCACTCATGGACAACTATATATCGGACTTTTTAGAGCTGGAAGTCCAAAAAAACAATTTATTTTGCTGCCACAGGGCAACAAAACAACAAATATTGTATATAGAGAGGTTTTAAAATAATTTAATTAGGCCTACATTAGCTGCTGTGAAGTGAAGTGAGCGGAGGTTGCTAGTAATAAATATTTTTGTTCAACATTAGTGTTAACTAATAAAGAGTGTGGCGTTTTTGAAACACCTTATATCCTGTTTTATTTTTAATTTTGAAAGTATAATACAGTATATTTAAGGAAGAATTGCGAATAGATACGAAAGTTATTTGGAAAGTAAGGTCCAATTTCATATTAAACATAAACCATCACAGATTTTATCAAAAAAAATTTGTATTTAATTCCTTACATGCTTCTCTATTTTTCTACGTAGTTTTCTCATTTGTTTAAACATCTGTCATAATGTTCTACAGGCTTTTGTATGCCTAAATCATAGACGTCTGCCACCTGTGATGATAACCAGTCTTTAACTGTTTCTTTCACCTCTTCATCTGTGGCAAAGCGCTTTTATCGGAGACAATTTTGTGCAAATTTATTCTACCCACATTTGGAAATTCCAATGCTATTGAAATTGTCGGTCGTCACGAATCTTTTCGTCCAAGGCATTGATCAAATCTTCTGTCCTCACTGATGTTCAGCCTGATTGCAGTTCATAAGGGATATTTTCCCATCCATACTTGAAAAGCTACCAACCATTTGCACACTTTTCTGGCACTCATCGCATTGGGGCCATACACTTCTCTCTTATCCTTGCTGTCAAAAACCGAATTGCTGACTGTATTTCATAGTAGTCGGCTAATCAATATTGTTTGTTTTAAACATTTGTCTGACACTGTAAGGAAAATTTCCCCCCATATTTTATCTATAGATCAATCATGCCACTAACAGGCAGGAGGAATGTTAAATTATTTGCACTCGATCTGCTAGTTCCAGAGCTGCAAAAAAAATTCTGTTTCTTATCACATGGTTAGCCAATTATATAACTGAAGCTTTTAAGAACAGGAGAAGTAGAGGTGTAAAAGACACTAGTTAGAGTTATCTACTCTGAGAATAAGGAATTTCATTATACAGCCAGACCCTGTGGTGAATAAAGTGAAGGTGTCATTTGCAGGGTGGAAAGTGTATACTTTTTAGAAAGCCTGTCGTACTTCTGCACTTTGTACGGAAGACAATGGTAAACCACCTCACTCCTTGTTTTACTTAATTAAACCTCTAGAGCAGAGGTTCCCAAACTGTGTGTCGCGAGGCCAGCCAAGTGAGCCGCGGAACTCAAGGAAAATAAATTAAATTAAATTTAAACGGTCCAACAAAATAATGCCTAGCCGATGACTATAAGTAAGTATGTATAAGTATGATATAAGTACGTTTATATCAAGTACTTAAGTTTAATCAATGGCATAAAGTAATAGGTGTGCCGCGGCTATTGGCCGTTTTTTTTTTGTAGTGTGCTGTGAGAAAAAAAAGTTTGGGAAACACTGCTCTAGAGGTTCGAACCAGCCTTTCAGCTGATGATCTAAACAACATGAAAAAACTGGATACTTATTATTTAATTTTTTTAAATTTCAGATGTGGTAATTCAACAAGAGAAAACCCAAATTTAAGTCAAGCAAGACATAGGTATCATATAATAGCATGTTTATCAGCATTGGATCGATTTTTAAACACACCACAAAGTGAAAAATTATCACAAATTGATATCTCTGCTGAACATATCAGAAAGGCTGCAACTGAATTAGGGAAAATTACTGGAAATATATCAGCAGAGGATGTTCTAGATGTAGTTTTTAAACAATTTTGTATTGGAAAATAAAAGTATTAATTTTTTGTAATTGTTTTTCCTTGTTTCACTGTGTATGTCTGTCTCAGTATAAGAATTATAATTAGTTATTATAAAATTATTCACAATAAAATAAAACAACAGAACGTGTAACATAGTACTACATACTAGAACTGGGAAGGACATGTGTACACGTGTGTCTGTCTCGGTATGAGTATTCAGTAAGGCAGTGAGTGGGAGAAATGAACAAGTGTGCAACACTTCAGAGAATTCGGATTTGATAGTGGCATACAGAAAACGGAAAAGACCCAAAAATGGTAGTCAAAACAAAACGTCCAGCAGCGACATCTTGAATCCCTGGACAGTTCATTTTGAGTATTAACTTGCCTTAAAATCCTGCCAACGCCTTTAAAGCTTAGTTTAGACGACGCCAGTTGGGAGGCAAGTCACTTGCTCCAAGTTACTTGCTCAGTGCGAACATTTACTTGTATGATTTTCGTTGGCCCGTCAAGTTGCCGTGCAACTTGTCAGGCAAGGCAAGTGAATTGGCCTGTGTTCTTTTTTCGGGGCAGCTTGCCTTCCCCCACCACAACAAGCAAGTGACTTGCCTTTGTACGTGCTCCGTCTAAACACCCACTTGGTCAGTGTATTGCGTAATCTAGTGCAAGTAGCTGGTGTTGTCAGTATTTCCTCGTGATATTTACTGTGTTTCTGTTGTATTTGGTTTTTGAGATGCCGCCTAAGTGGTGTGAAGAGATGACATGTAAATTTGTGGAAGAGTATGTTGAGCATGAATGTCTGTGGAATATGCGTTGTGATTTGTACAAAAACAAAAATGCACGACAAACAGCATTAGAAAAAAATCATCAGTAACATGGGTGTTGATGGATTTACTGTGACGGATGCGAAAAACAAGATAAAAAGTCTCAGAGCCATGGGTACTTTTACTACAGGGTGATTTTTTAGTCCTGTTACCCAATTGTTAATGTCTGGTAATTTTTTTCTAAGAAAGGGATATTTTGTTTTGTGACACAAAGTTGGTAGCCCTACTCAACCGGTATAGATACGACAGTTTGAGTTTATTCTCCTTGAGTTGCGTAAAATTTTGTGCTGTTTCCAGTTGTGTTACGAACAGAATGTCTTTTACCCTAGAACAACGGGTTTTCATTCTTGAACAATATTTTGCTACAAAATCGTATGAGAGTGTAAAAGAATAATTTCAAATTAAATTTTTTGGTGTTCCTCCACTCTATTCTAGTCAATTTCTAGGCTAACTAACTGATTTTTAGAGGCAGGTATTGTTTGCAGCAGAAAACGTAGTGGTCGACCAACTCTCTTGACAGATGACGTTAGGAGAATGTGAAAACAAGATTGCTCAATTCTTCATGGAAAAGTTTACAAAAACTTTCCTCGCATGTTGATTTGTCATGTTCGAGTGCTCAGAAAGCTTCTAAAAAAATTGAAATTGTATCCGTGTCACATACAATTAGTTATAGAGCTTCAGCCTCCAGATTTAAACAAGAGATTGTTTTAGGATAAAAGACATTCTGTTCGTAGCACGACCGGAAATGGCACAAAATTTTACACAGCTCAAGGAGAATAAACTCACACTGCCATATCCATACTGGTTGAGTAGGGCTACCAACTTAGTGTCACAAAGCAAAATTTATTTTGTTTAGAAAAATATTTCCAGACATTAACAATTGGGTAACAGGACTAAAAAATCACCCTGTAGATCCCCCATGGGTACTTCTTCTACCTATCCATTTTCGTACCCATGGCTTTTTCTTAGTAATCCTTTCTAGATAATCTTCAATTTCCTCCGAAAGATGAATAAATAACATCCTTCGAAACATGTTTTATAACTTTCTTACGTGTTTTTTCTCCATCGCACACACTACTTGGCGCTTCACTTGCAACTAAAACGACAACGTAGTATGAACACTACTTGGTTTGGTATTTGCCAGTCTCTACTTGGTGAATGTAACTTGCTCACTTGACTCTCCCAACTGGCATCGTCTAAACTAAGCTTAAGGGTGCATGGCTACAGACTCCCGACTCTGTGTACTATGTATAGAAACTACAGTGCCTTGCTATGTGTCCGTGAAAGATTCAGTGCGACTGGCCACCTTTGTGTTTGCAAAAATTGTATTTGATTTGCTGTAGTTGTATGTGCTGTGTTCATGAGAGATTTGCCACCTTGTGGTTGTATTAATAACAGTATAATAACATAGTTAAACTTAAAAATGGTGTTATTAGACAAAAAGATTATTGATAACTTCATTTAGTTTTAACAGTCTTATGCTATTTATATAAATCAGACAAGCATCATTCGTACTGCCCGTTCCCAAGCTTTGTACAGCTGAGAGGTATGCATTCCATCACTACTACTGTGAGAGATTGCGTTAGTAGTAGTAACGTTTTACTTGTATTATGTTTGTTGTAGTCAAGGGTACTATCCAAACTACATATATTCTTTGTCACCGTCTACAGCGAATAGTCAAAACAACACCTACGTATGTCACCACCCTAGGCAGCCTACTGCCTAGCGAATAGCAATGAGATGATTAGTAGTGTTATGACGTAGCAGTAGTCTGGTACTTCGTCTGTCCCCGTCATCCCGCAGCTGCACAAAGCTTAGATTCATACAGTACAAGTTTATTAAACGGCTTTGAATAATTGTTATAAAGTAACAGCTAACAGGGTGTTTTTAGTAATCTATTATCACAATAACTAGCTCAAACCAGTAACCATGTTATGTTTAATAAACCCTATCACCAGTTCACAGACAACGCTGTGTGAGCAGAAGTGTCATACAAGTTTGGCTGCAAATCCTCTGAATTGAACTCCTGACATTTTAGTCATGTCAGACAGTTCATAAATTGTTGGCGACAATCTTCACAGACAACTGTTGATTTTTTCTAAGTTTTCATTGATCATTGAGTTAGAGGGGTACCCAGAACAAGGTTGGTCTTCAACCAACATTTCCACCCTTTTGAAACTTGAAAACCAGTCATAGACCTGAGCTTTACTCAATGCATCTTTCTTGTAACCTATTTGGCGTATTGCAAGAGTTTCCGCAGCTGTTTTTCCCAAAAAAAAAATTTACTGCCACATTGCTCTCTGGCATCTGCCATTTCACGTTTTCAGCAAAAGCAAAGTCTTCTAGCACTTAAATTCACTAGAGACGAACATGTGGACTCATAGTGACGAGGCTTTGCAGACTCACTCAGAAGTTTCCCTGCAAGACCCCACTACCAAGAGCTCGTTCTCCCACCATCTCTCCCCTCACCAGCTTGAGTCTCGTTACTTTCGGTTCCCCTTTCTTGTAAAATGAACACTACTTGGGGCAAGGTCCAGTCCGTTGTATCCAACAGCAACATTTTTACTTTATCTTGTCCTATATGAATATATAGAGAACAAAAGTATTGTTTTCATATCAATTTTTCACTGAAAACACACATTTTCAGGCCCACTTAACACAAAAAACATGTTTTTAGAAATATGGATCTGGAACCTATTTAGTCACCTTTTTTTAGGTCAAAAACCATGAGAAACCACCACTTTTGACATAATTAACACCCTAAAAATCTCCTGATGAATTATTTCATGGAATGAGTCAAAATTTTTTGCTAGTCGTAACATGCTAACAAAGCATTTCTGGGACCCGACCTATATTTTTAAGAACTTTTTTCTCATTTTTCTATCTAGATTCACCTCCCAAAATATTTCTGTTTCTTTGGTAATCACCAAGAAGAAATAGAACTATTCTTTATAGTCCTGGAACTAGCTGATCAAATGCAAATAATCTAATTATTAATATACCAGCCTCCCATAAACAGGCATACATTCTATGAATCAGTCCATGCAAAAATGTTGTAAGTCATTTTTATGTTAAATTTAGAGTTAAGTTTGAAAATGGATTCTATAATAATAAATACATTGTTCAAGGTAGAAAAGTTCTTTATTTTGAGACCTCTGCATGGATTAAAAATCCATGCAAATATGTTCTGTGTCACAGACTTAAAACAAATTGCATGGAGTGGAGAGTCAGTTACCATTCATGACTTCAAAACTATTTGCAGGGACCAATTTGAATTAAGGAGAGAAAAGTAAAGTAAATGAGAAATAACTACTGGGAAATACCAGACAATTAAAATCTATAAGCAATACACACAAACTTTAATCACAAAATTAAACAATATAAATGAAAACAAGATACATCAAAAACTTACAAATTGAAAAAATAAAACACAAAAAATACAAGAATAAGAATGTTAAAATGATAATGTCAAATCTAGAACGATCTTAATTTCTCACAAAATGTAATATATCTACACACAAAATAAAAATATTTGTTATTAGTATTATTATAAAAACTAAAATATAAAATGAAAAACAGTCTTCAAAATGAACTTCCACATTGTCTAGCCCAGTTTCAAGTTTTCAATCCTAAGCAGTGTGACACCCTCACACAATAAATCAACCAAATTTTGTAAATCTGTAATTTGAGGATAAACCTAATGTATATAATGCTTGAATTAACAAAACATTTATTTAATAAAGGTTAAATAATGGAGCAGAATTTGTTAGTATAAATTTCATTCCTTTATGATCAAAGATGAGATACAATATTAAAAAAATTATCAAAAATGTGTAAATTTCCTTAGCACATGATGTTGAAACAATATTTATTTGATAACGTATTGTTCAAGTAAACTCTACGTTAACAACTAGTAAAATTGTAATTTTTTGCGAATTTAAATTTTAGGCTAGAACAGTGGGTCGATAAAATACAATAATAAACGAATAAAATTTTATTCATCGCAAGTGGGTCTGTTGAAATCGTCATCGGTGCTTGCTAATGAGTCACTTATACTAAAGTCTGATTCTTCAGGTGAGTCTAAAACGTCCTGAAACATAACAAAAAAATACTTTAACACAGAAAATATCAATTTTAACTTCTACAAAAAAAAAGCAAAAACCCTTCAGTGACGGGCACTAAAAAAAAAAACATCTGGTGTGAAACACTCACACAACTTTCTCTTGCCAATGCAAATAATTAACAATACAACCTAACATTAGTAATAAAACATTAGAAATAAACAAAAAACTAACCTCTAAAAATATAACCTTATTTTAATCATGACTGAAAGACGCAAAATGAAAATCGAACTCGGCTTAAAAATACTGAAAATCACTCACAATAAACTAGACTCTTAGAGAAAAATGCTTTAAATAAAAGTTTTAGATCTTTTTATTTCCTATAAAATTAATTATATATACTTTTGTCGTAAAATGCATACTAAGGCCGAAATCTTAAAAAAATAGATTTTTCACACGTTTTCAAGAGAAAAAAAACAGAAAATCGCTAATTACTGCTAAACTAAGCGTTATACAAAAAAATGTTTGAAATAAGAGTTGTAGGTTTTTAAATTCTCTACAACTTTTATTATACAAGTTTTTGCGCTAAAATTTATAATGAAGCCGTAATCTTAAAAAAACTAATATAAAACTTTTATAAAAAATATAATAAAAATAACTAAGTTGTTCTTGCCCAAAGATTGAAAAATGTGTTTTTCACTCCATTTTTTGCATTTGACACTGGTTTTCTTAAAAACTATTTAACTTACAGTTCTGAGACCTGGTTTGTTCAATTTATCAGATCAAAAACCATAAGAAATGATTGAATTCACCCCTTAATCTACCTTACCAGAATTCCAGGAAGACCTCATTTCACCTGGTGAGCTGAAATCCGGGCGAAACTTTGCTAGCCGTTAACTCGGAAACAAAGCATTTCCGGACCCATGTTTATATAAACTTTTTTCATTATTTTTACATGTACAATGAGCTTCTAAAGTTTCTGCATATCTTCGTGAATCACCCTGTATTTAAAAATCTGGTGTGAAACACTCACACAACTTTCTCTTGCCAATGCAAATAATTAACAATATAATGAAACATTAGTAATAAAACATTAGAAATAAACGAAAAAACTATCCTCTATACACATAACCTAATTTTTAATCATGAGTGAAAGATGCCAAATGAAAATCGACCTCAGTTTGGCTTAAAAATACGGAAAATCACTCTCACGCTAAACTAGGCTCTGTAAAGAAGAATGTCCTAAATTAAAGTTGTAGATCTTTTAATTTTCTATACATTTGCTTAATACACTTTTGTCGTAAAATGCATGCTGAGGCTGATATCTTAAAAAAATCGATTTTTCACAAGTTTTCGTGAGAAAAAACAGAAAATCGCTACTTACCGCTAAACTAAGCGTTATACAAAAAAATGTTTGAAATAAAAGTTTTAGGATTTTAAATTCTCTATAACTTTTATAAGAAATATTTTTGCGCAAAAATGCATATTAAAGCTGCAATGTTAAAAAAACAATTTTTTTACGTGAAAACAGCCTCACCAACAATTTCAGCAAACACGGCATCTACCCTATCTTGTAGAGCATAAAAAATTTAGTAATCGTGGCGATTTTAAAAAAATCGTAGGACCAGTTTTTGAGAAAATCGCAGAAAAGTGAAAAATTACACGAATAAACTACTACTTCCAGTTGACCGATTTTGATGAAAATGAGTCCGGCAGTGGTGTTTAACTTAAGTTTCAGGTTTCATGTTCGTACAAGGTTCCGTTTTTGAGATATTCTGTTCACACACACAGACCAATCGCTAAAAACATGTTTTTTGGGTTCAGGGGTCTGAAAACGTGTAGATCTGGTGAAAACTCGATTTTGAATAATTGACATGAAAACTATACTTTCCTTCCAATATATATTCATGTAGGCAAAAGAAAGTAAAAATGAACAGTACGAACGAGTTGAGGAATCCACAAAGGGGATCCAACCTAATTGCCTATATTTAAAAAAAACAAAACAAAAAAATGACATCTGTTGCGAAAATGCAAAACCAGTCCCCGAAGGTTAAAATGAAATTTACGAATCATCTCTTTTATCGCTCTTCAAAGTTTCCTCACAACTCCTTTCCACCTCTATCAATCACTGAACCATCTCTCTCCTTCATTGCCCTTCGTTTGTTTTTTTGGCATTGTATCTTTTCCCCAATTCATCCGTAACTGAACCTATCCACTTCACTCTTGGTCTTTTTCCCTACATCTCCTTATATATCATTTTTAGTCACATTATTGGCTGACTACGTGATAAGAAACAGAACTATTTTTTGTAGCCCTGGAACTACGAGAACAAGTGCAAATAATTATGTTTAATTATTTGCAGTGTTAAGGAAGAAGAAAACAGACATATGCCACAAATTTAGAACCTCCTCCTTTCTGAAAATAGTTTTAAAAAATTCTGAAATGCTGTCCACAAATTGTACCTTCTTAACAATACTAAAATTGAATACTGGCAGGTGGAGTGTTCTCTACCTGCCAGTTACGGTCAATAACATTACTAAGAATTTAAATAAATAAAACTTCAAAGAAGAAAAAAGAAAAGCAATTTCTGAGACAACGTTGATGTATTAGGAAGAAAATAAAAAGAACGTCCAAATATTGTAAGTTATTTTTAAGTAATCTACTTTAGATTGAAACCTAGAAGAAAAACGGTCAGCGAAAAATATTTTTACATTTAGCTTAAATTAATTAACTTACTGTTAAAGAATCGATGAGGGCTTTGCTTTCTTCCAACAATTTTCTACACTGCTCATTTTCTGCTTCAAGAGCAGCAACACGTTCATGAAGGCTTCTGTTTTCTTGTAGTGCTTTGTCTAAAGCTTCACGACGTCTCTCAGCCAATAGTTCCCAATAATGTTCACTGGGACCAGCTGAAAACACAAAACATTAACATCACTTTTCTAATTTACGTTGTGAGATACAACACAATAAATATGAGATGTGGTTTTAAACAAGTACACAGTTTTAAAATTAAAAATCTGGTGTGAAACACACTCGCATGACTTTCTCGTGCCAATGTAAATAATGAAACATAACCTATCTTTAATCGTGAATAAACACGAGGGCGTATTGAAAAATAATGATGGGCCAGACAGTCTTGAAAGTGGTTAGTCATGTACTGGAACTCTTTGTAATAGTGATGAGATGCTCATGAGCGAGTCGCACAAAAGAGCTAGCTCTTTTAACTGAGTGGTGAGCTACCACCTCTTTTATTTTGAACGACCAGCACACCGAGCGTTTCTCCCCACGTAGCATGCTCTCCGCACAGAGCTGACTTGTACATCTCCACCACAACTAAACCACTTTTCTCTAGTCGCATCATAGCAAGGGCTACCTAAACGCTGGATGAAAAGTACATATCGTATCAAACTCTGCCTCTGTTTGTGATGGTGCGGAGAGGGGGTCACTATTCTTTCATACTATACTACATACAACAACCCTGAGACAAGTGGTTGTAAAATACCATTGTACTGTACTGTAACTATTTTACCACGTGCGTACAAAACAATGATAGACACATGAAAAAAATTTGTTTGTGGAAAAGGATGCGTGAACGTTCAGGTTGATGCACGCGCAAACACAGTGCGAAGAAGAGAGTGAAAGTCATCCTCGGTTTGACTCACTGTCTGTTTATTCACATAGCTCAGCTCAGTGCTGTACGTATTAGAATCTACTAGCTCACTGCCACAGTTCACCCCGTGTCATCGTTTAATTGTGCGGCACGCTCTGTGCTGTTCACTCAAGTGTGCGGAGCAGGGTGTGCTAGCTCACCTATTTTACTGTGAGCCATCCCATTACTACTTTGTAAACAAGTCACTCTAGTGGCGATTCACAGCTGCAACCGAAAAATTCAAAACACTGTCATCTGCCGGGAAAGTCAAGATTACTGTTTTCTGGTATTGTTATGGTAACGTTCATATGGAGTTTTTGGAACGTCGATTTACCTACTGTCAACTTCGGACTATATGTTGCAACCCTTTCAAATCTGAAGCGGCGGCTGCGTAGAGTTCGTCCAAACAAAGAGCCAGTTATGCATCATGAAAACACTCGTTCTCACACAAGTCTGAAAATACGTCCAGTCTTTTTCTTTTCTTTTTTTCTTTGGTTTAATGTCCGACTGTTCTGCAATTACTGCTAATGCAGACGGTGAAGGATGAAATGATTTTTTTGTAACGTATGAAAATATGCCGTGCCTGAATGGGATTTGAACCAAGACCGTACAGAACTAAAGAAGCTTCGGTTTTAAGACGTTTTACCTCATAGC
Organism: Catonia carolina; assembly: GCA_035578175.1. Lineage (NCBI taxonomy): Eukaryota > Metazoa > Arthropoda > Insecta > Hemiptera > Achilidae > Catonia > Catonia carolina. Next base: position 13,147,738 of record JAQMRL010000004.1, read on the forward strand.
CCAGATCTTATGCCCAGTGACTTTTCTTCTTTCCGAAGCTTAAGGAACATCTCAAGGGCATGCATTCCTCTTTTGATGCAGAGGTGAGGAAATGGTGCCATATGAAAACTTCAGACTTCTCCTGTGACAGACTTTTCCAAAGCGTAGTATGTTGGCGTAAATGTGTTGCTGTTAACAGCGATTACATTGGTGAGTAGGGGACAGTTTAAACTATCATTTCACACTAATACATAAACAATATATTCATATCTAATAAAGTTGTCAATGGAGGCATTACTTTTCACTACGCCCTTGTAAAATGAAAAACATAATCTAATTTTATCCATGAGAGATTGATACAAAATAAAATCAACTTCTGTAGAACTTAGAAATCCAGAAGCTACAAGTTTTGAAAAACAAATACGCTTTCAAAAAATGTACAAACAAACAAGTAAATTTTACCTTGTGATGTTAGATCCTCAGCAGTGATTTTCTTCTCAGTTTTTACCATATGTTTTTTCTTTTCAATCTTACCGACAGATGGTGAAGATGCAACTTTCCTAAAAAAAGGAATACATTACTATTAAAATATAAAAAATAAATAAATCATAGAATTCTAATGTATAAATATTTTTAATTTTTTTAAAAGTTTCGTTAGTTTGATTAATTGTAATAAAAGATTAATTTGGGAAACTGAAAAATTAGAAGAAAACTGGACATAAGCAATTATTCATCCATTACATAAAAAAGGCGACAGAAGCAATCCTGACAATTACAGAGGAATTTTGCTCCTAGATTGCACGTACAAAATTCTTTCACGAATAATTTACAACAAAATTAAAGATTAACTAGATCTGGAATTAGGAGAATACCAAGGAGGTTTTAGACCCTGGCGAAGCTGCTCCGACCAAATATTAACTTTAAAATTAATCATGCAATATTACAAGAAACGATGCAAACAACTTGTTCTTTCTTTCATTGATTTCAAAAAAGCTTATGACAGTATCCATATCATACTGCCAAAGAAAAAGAGCTAACCAAAGAAACTAAAGTGATCCTTTGTGGTCATAAAAAAAATAAATAAAAATAAAAAAGATTGTTTTATTCTTGATATTAAACGTGTTGTTTATCGCACCAGTACACCAGATTGTGATCTTATTTATCTTTTTACCGTATCCTAAACACTTGTCTCCAAAATATCTTTAGTTACCTTCATTATGCATCAAGTAATGTTCACAAATAATCTCTAATGTATCCAATTAGTAGTAATTGATTTAATCTTTTTTGATGTTGACATTTCTAACACAATCACACCTGCTTTTACTCAAAACTTTTCTCAATAATCTAATTTCGGCAGCGGTCATCTTACGAGGCTTATTTTTAAATTAGGGTCTGTTTGTGAATGACTCGTGATCGTCGCAGTGTCTGCTCCCAGCATGCTTTGAGCTCGTTTATAGATGCCATTAGCAGTCATATCATACGTGTGCTGAGCTGTAGAAGTTTGTAATGTTTAAGAAAATTGATTCACATGGGGCCGACTGTGATACACGATTTGCAATTCAATTTTTGAGTGCAAGAAACTTGGCATCAGTGGAAATTTATTCTCAGATTTGTGACCTTCACGATGATAATGCTACGAGTTGAAAATGGGGATGACAATTTCTTCCAGTGTTGTGCTGTTACTCCATGACAACGCATGTACAAAACTCAAGGTTTATCAGGTTTTTTGTCAGTGATTTTCACTTATTTTGGTACTTAAAGGAGTTACTTGGTGATCAATTGTTGAATGACAACAAAGTGAAGCGAAGAATGCAGTCATGGATTGGGCTTCTTTACAGGTGGCAGATTTCCTTGACTTCAAAATTCAAAAACTTGTTGAGTGGTATGACAAATGTGTGAACAAAAATGGAAATTACGTAGAATACGGAAAAAATATATTTTAATGATAATTACATCATTTTTCTTCTTATTAAGAAACGGAACCTGTTGGGTTAGCCTAGGGGTAAAGTCGTCATCGCTAGTCAGCTGTTTAACAGCTGATTTTTGGAGATGAAGGTTCCTGATTTGAATCCCAGTAAAGGTATTGTGTGGTTCCAAGCTCCATGTAGTTGCGGGGTGAAGGGTATGGGTGAGGTATAATGAATGAGTGACGCATGCTGGGAGAACGATTGTTGTATTACTCTGATACAAAACATTCGTTTTCAAACTTTCCGTATTTAACATATTTGTTTGTATTTATTAATTTATTTATTTACATATTTTGATATAAATAAATTAAATATTATGAATCCGAGTAAGTTAATAACCCGGTAGGTATTTGTTAAATTAATGCGCCAGATATGAATATTTTTTAGTCTAGTTAGTATACGCTACCGCTACAAATCCATCAGCTGTGAAACACTACTAAATGATTCATTCTCCCACGACTATAACAACACACTGCATTCCTTCCAACAATGCGGAGCTGGGACTCAAGCAATAGTTACTTTTATACGGATTTCAATACTAGACATCGGTTACCAGTGTACTTTAATGGTTGGGGTTCAATTAATCAAACTCTCTCAGAAATGGTCGGCCTGAGTATGTGCAAGACTACATCTCATTTACACATCATCCTCATCTCATTGGGTCATAAGGTTGCTTATTGTTCTAAATTGAACAGATTGTGACATATGCCCATAGGAAACTGACCTTATTTTTAAAATCCCCTCATTATACAAAATTTCTTGTAATCAGAATGCAGATACTATTTCAAATACCACTATTTATAATAATAATAATGATGGTTTATTTTTCACTTTTACAAAAGTTACATTTTCCTTTTACACGCATCTTACGGCTTGACCGCAGTCATCAGCCGGAAAATCAGAGTACACTTACTTACAATTAATTACAATATTAAAAAATACAGTATATTACAATCAGCAATACATTAGAAAGAAGAAACTATACACCAACTTTATAAAAATGACATACATACATTTTGAAGCATAATGACATAATGAAAAATTAAATTAAAACACAATAGGGAATAAATTTAAAAACCAAAACCCATCACCCTATTCATCCCTATTCCTAGACACAACAGAAGCACAAAACAACCAATCAAATTTTTATGCCTCAGTAATTAAATTCTATAATCAATGCCCATCTATATCTCCAAGCATCTCTACAAAAGAATGCTAGCCCCTGCCAGTCTTTCCCATTTAAAAGTTCCAGAAAAGCTTCCTGTCCCAATTCATTCTGCCCCAACCATTTTCGGCGCCATTCCCTAAGTACTGGACATCTTCCCACAAAGTGAAATATGTCCTCTTTTTCTCCCAAATTACACATAGAACAACTAAAATTTTTATCCACAGCCCATGGTTTGTAATTTAGGTCTCTCAATTCACCACGCGCTTTAATGATCCACCTGATTTTTGACAGATCCTCCATCACATTAAAATAACTGGCTTCAACTAGAACTACGTTTAGCTGTTTATACCAACTGTGATACCTTGTGGCATTAATTTCTGCCAGAGAACGTTCCTTCTGCTTACCCTGGAGTGATAATATAATCTGCCTAAACCATTCCTTCCAATTCACCATATTGCCTATTTCAAACCTCATCCCTAGACCTAACTGTGATACAATTACCCCCCATTCCCTGAACCAAACTACATTATTTTTAATTATTTCCAAAGTCATGATTTTCGGTAGCCTTTCATCTTTCATTTTTAGTACTTTAATTACCGTTTTTACTTGTGTATAGCGCGCACTCGTGTATAACGCGTACCCGTAATTAATTATAATATTTTAGGTAAAAATATTTTATACCTGAAAAAATAAATAAGTTGACGATTTTCACTTGAAATTATTTATTGAACTATCAAAAAACGAACAATTTGAAACAACTTACATTACAGTTTAAGTATTTAATTTTAATGCAATTTTTTACTCATCATTGCTTTCCGAAGATGATGAAATTTCTTCGTTCCCAGGTACATCTTCACTGTCACTGTTATCCCAGAGTGCGCAGTCCTCCGTACCGTCTAAGCAGTTAGATATTCCACACCTCTTGAAGCTCTTCACGACTATTTCATATTTCACTGCATTCCAGGCTTTTACATTCCACTCCAGTGTAAGTGACAGTGGTGCTCTTTTCAGTTTTCCAGATGGAGTATACAAGTGGCATCGCACATCCACTGGGTGTAAAGTTTCCTAAAACTGGCTTTGAAAGGTTTATTAACTGACGCGTCTCAAGGTTGAAGTACGGATGTTAATCCTCCTGGAATTACTGCCAAAACAGTTTTCATACCTTTTAGCTTTTCCTAAACGGTTTCAGTTAAATGCGCTTTGAAACTATCCAGGACTAATAAATTTTTTGCTTTAACAAAGCACCTGGCCTTTGATTCCAACTGTTTCGATCCAGTCTAAAACTAACTTTTCCTTCATCCATCCTTTCTCTTAGGCACGAAAAATAACACCATGTGGAAGCTTTTCTTTAGGCAGAGTTTTCCGTTTCAGAACTACATACGGAGGTAACTTGTGTCTATCAGCGGTAATTGCAAGCATTACCGTGCAACGTTGTTTCTTGTATCCTGTTGTTCTGATCGGTACAGATTTGCCTCCGTTGTGTTCAACTGTAGTAGCCATCGGCATATCTTAAAATACAGGGCACTGGTCAGCGTTCCCAATTTGAGACAAATCGAAATCATCCTTATCCCTCACTTGTAAGAAAAATCGATGAAACTCGATGATTTTATTTTCATATTCTTCAGCTAAACGTTGAGCTAAAGTGGTTTGTCTTCGAATCTATAGACCGTGTCTGCGAAGAAACCTAACACACCAACCACGGCTTGCACCAAATTTTGTATTTTCGATGTTAACACGTTCAGCAATTCGCCTTGCTTGAATTTGTATCATTTCTGTAGTCACAGAAAAAGCTCCGCTTCTTTTTTCTTGTATATACTCGACTAGCTGGGTTTCTACGTCTGGATGTATAGCTTTCTTACCACGAAAAGACCGCCGATCACGAGTTGTAACACTTAATTTTGCTTTTTGTTTTTTCCACTCCCGGACAGTTGTTTCTGGTACATCAAATTTACGCGATGCGGCCCGATTGCCATTTTCTTCTGCGTGTTTTATTACTATCAGTTTAAATTTTGCCGTATAGGAAGAACGGGATGTCTTTTCACTCATCGTAAATAAAAACTAAATACTGAAATCAGTAAAAAGCTATGTTGGTACTGAGATACTGATCAAACCGACTAGCAATTACGAACTAAACCCAAGTAAGGTAGTGTAACGCAGCAAAACCCGAATGGATGGGGATTTTCAGGAACGACTATCTACGAGGGGGTACCCAAAAGAAACCGGAATTATTTTTTAAAACTATTTATTTTTAATTTTTTTACAAAAGAACCTTATCCCCTTCAAAATACTCTCCATTACAACTAATACATTTGTCCCACCAGTGCTTCCACTGTTCAAAACATTTTTTGTACTCCTCTTCAGTGATGGCTGCCAGCTCATCCGTCGTTTTTTTCTTGACATCATCAACGTTGTTAAATCGGAGACCTTTCATGCCCCTTTTCATGCGTGGGAACAAGAAAAAATCACACGGAGCCAGATCGGGTGAGTACGGTGCGTGTGGTAGCAAAACCATGCCGTTTTTCGCCAAAAACTGGGTAACCGAGATTGCCGTGTGTGCAGGCGCGTTGTCGTGGTGGAAAAACCAGTCCCCTGTCTGCCACAAATTAGGTCTTTTACGACGAATGCTGTTTCGTAGTCTTCTTAACACTTAAAGATAAAAAGTCAATGGTCTGTCGTCGGTCTGTTCGTACAATTTCTTTCACTTTCACAATATTTTCGTCTGTTCGGGAAGTCGACGGTCGTCCAGAACGAGGTTTGTTCTCAATCAACATGTCGCCATTTTTAAAGCGCAAAAACCACTCGTACACTTGGGTTTTTCCAATAGCGTCGTCTTTGTAAGCTGTGTTCAACATTACAACTGTTTCCGCGGCGTTTTTACCGAGCAAGAAGCAAAATTTCACAGCCGCACGTTGTTCATTAAAACTTGCCATCATGAAAAACGACACGAGCACAAAACAGCACTAGCGAGAACAATCACTGCACGAGAACAGAACAAGCTAGATCAACGAACAAAATGGCATTGAACTGGCAATGAGTAGCGCTACAAGCAGCCTAGTGGCGGGAATTTGTACTGCACAAGCTCCGCCCACAGCAGAGCTATTCCGGATACTTTTGGGTACCCCCTTGTATAATGGGTATCTGCTCATACATGAAAATATTTATGAATTTTTTCTGGCGGAAATGAATCGCCAGTGAATGGCAGGAAACGAACAGGCAGATAATGATGCCAAACGTGCCATAAAAAAACCATACCATATTACAGTTTTTGCCATTATCTTAAAATAAATTTTTTATTTTAGACGATAAAGCAAAAACGACTATCTATAGGCCTTTATTTATTTTTTAAATAAAAATAATATCTGTATTTTTTAATTTAAGTGGTTTTTGTTTTAATTAGTAATTGGGGGTGCTTGTGTATAACGCGCACCCCCATTTTTGGGAAGAAATTTTTGGAAAAAAAGTGCGCGTTATACACGCGAATATACAGTATATAATCAAAGTGCAATTTCAAAGTATACAGATATAATGGTTCCATACCTGTTTCGATATAAAGCATATAGTTTGGGGTACTTCACATACCACTATTTTGGCTTCAAGAAATACTTTGTCACTCCTTACCGTAGATAATTATTAAAAAAAAATAAAATAAACTCACTTAATTGAGTTAAGAGCATCTTTTCCAGTTGTAGATGGAGGCATCCTACCAGCGCCAACTAGATTTTCCTTATCACCAGCGGCTTCTTGCAATGGGTGTAATGTTTTACGAGTTTTCATTGCTTCCTATAAAATAAAGAATATTAGATATTCTAAAATTAAATCAATATCCATTTATACAAAATGTAAATGTCTAACACTGATTCTATTATCACTGGATTTTCTGATCATTTAAAGATCTGGTATGTATCTACCCTAAGTTTGAAAAAATAAGACATTTACACTTCAATCACTTGTGCCTAACAAATAAAAAGATGACTACTACTTTACGAATTAATATCTCTTTTAACTTCCTAAACTTACCCATAACAGGCTTTTTTTTGTTTAACGTCTGACTGTTGTACAATTGCTGCTAATGCAGATGGTGAAAGATGAAATGATTTTTTGTACCGTATGAAAATATGCCGTGCCTGAATGGGATTCGAACCAAAGACCGCATGATGAGAGGCAAGCACGTTACTAACTACACAGGAAGGTGGAGTGTTTAATTAATTGGACTCGATCTGCTAGATCCAGAACTACAAAAAATAGTTCTATTTCTTCTTACATGATCAACCAATTATATAACTGAAGCGTTTAAGAACAGACGAGGTACAGGTGTAAAAGATACTAGTCAAGTTATCTCCTCTGAGAGTAATGAATTTCATTATACAGCCAGACCCTGTGGTGAATGAAGTGAAGATGTCATTTACAAGGTGGAAAGTAAATGCTTTTCAGAGGGCTGGGCATGCTGATAAGCATACTTTTCCACTATATGAGGAAGGCATTGGTAAACCACTCATTCCTAGTTTTACTTAGTAAAACCTCTAGAGGTTCAAATGAGACAATTGAACCATGTTTTTTTAATGACAGATAAATAGGTGTTTTAAGTTTAACCAAGTACACAAATAATTTGTTTGCTTTGGGAACTAAAATACCTGTACATTTAAGTTACATTATTTTATTAAACATTATTTTCCTTTGTTTGCACCACTACATATATGATAATGAACAGCCAAAACAAAACAAATGAAATATAAAACTCACCTCAGAGTATTATATTCATTCAAGATCTTTCGTCTCCCTCCGAGACATCATCAGGAATTCAAAACACACTAATCACATAAAACGTTCAAACAATTATGGTCACAGACCACGTCAATTATTTCCTACATCAATAACCATACCGCGCGCGGTTATTTGGCCGAATAACCATATAATACAATAATAACAAATACAATACAAATTTATTTTATACAATAACCATAATACAATAATAACAATATAATACTCTGAGGTGAGTTTTATATTTCATTTGTTTTGTTTTGGCTGTTCATTATCATATATGTATATGTCACATTATATACCATAAAAAATAGTTATGAGTTTGTTTTAAATTAACACTTGTACTGCTCTTTTTCATGAGTTTTCCCAATAAAGTATAAATATATGCTCCAAAACTGAAAGACATACATGCACAATTGGACCAAAAGGACTGGGGAGTGTTTGGAACTTACTCATAAAAATTAGTTTACTTTAAAAAACAACTGGAATAGACAATTGGAACAGTAAATTTTTTTTCTCTTCACTTTCCTCCCTCAGTATCTAGTATTTCAATTAGATTTTTGTTAATGAAAATTTTATTTGTTATAGAAACTGTACAATAATTATAACCACCAAATTTTATCACTGCTTTTTATATATTTTTATTTAAGAATAGATGTATTTCTAAGGAGGACCTTGGAGTTATTCATGTGTGGCAATCACCTGGTCATGATAAAAAGTAGCTCACTCTATCGGTTTTACTTAACAATTAAATGCAACCATCAATAAGCTGACTGGCTGGCTTGGCCCAAACACCACTGAATTTCTTTAATAAATAGAAACCTCTTAATAAATTCCAATATTATTTTTATCAATCTATACTAAAATTGTAAAAGTAACAAACTGTGCTTCATGTTTGCATGTAACAGATTCAAAAATATGGTTTCACTAATCAAATAATGTGAAGCAAAAACTTAAAAGATACTACCGGGTGAGCATAAAGTCTTGCCCTGATTATAAAAATTTATTACAGAATAACTGTTTGACATAATTTAAATTTGATGCTGTTACATAGGTTATTGTTAGTAGATTTTGTGACCAATAGATGGCGCTAGTGCTCCTCAACAATGACATGGTCTGTTAATTCACGTTAGTTGCTGGCGAAATGGCGTTGAAGCAGGAGAAAGCACAATGTGTGCTTTGGTTTCACGAAACGAAATCGCCCATCAGTGTTCAGCGTAATTTTCGGGCTTTTTATGGACGCAGCCCTCCTGATGTTAAATCAATAAAGCGATGGTATGAAAGGTTTAAAGAAACAGGCAGCGTTGAAGATCTTCCTAGAAGTAGCAGGCCTAGTGTGAGTGAAGCAACTGTTGATCTTGTTCGGGAATCGTTTCAACGGAGTCCGCCTAAATCAACTCGTCAAGCATTACGTGAACTTCAAATACCGCAAGCAAGTGTGGTGAAAATTCTTCATAAAAGGCTTAGGTTGCATGCTTATAAAGTGAAAATCGTGCAGGCCTTGCAACCAAATGATTTGCTGAGACGTGCAGAATTCGCCACTGAGATTCTCAACACAGGATTGACGGCGCTAACGATTACTTAAATCGCATATGCTTTACCGATGAATCCACCTTTCATGTCAGTGGAATGGTAAATAGGCATAATGTCCGTATATGGGGATCAGAGAATCCACATGCTACTGTACAGTTACAGCGAGACAGCAAAAATGTGAATGTTTGGTGCGGCCTCATGCATAATAAGGTTTTCGGGCCGTTTTTCTTCACGGAAAACACCATTAACGCTAACATTTACTTAGATTTTTGCAACAGTTCATTGCACCACAGTTAGAAGAATATCAACCATGGATAATTTTCCAGCAAGATGGGGCACCGCCCCACTGGGCTTTGATAGTGCGTAATTTCCTGGATGAAACATTTCCGGATCGGTGGATTGGAAGGGATGGTCCAACACACTGGCCACCCCGCTCTCCAGACATTACTCCCCTTGACTTTTTTTTCTGAGGCTATATCAAGGATAGAGTCTTCGCCACACCAATTGCTGACGTTGACGAACTGAAGGCTAGGATACAAGCTGCTGTGGGTACTGTGACAGAACACATGTTACAAAACACCTGGCGGGAACTGGAATACCGCTTCGACATTCTCCGAGCTACCAAGGGGGCACACGTTGAAGTTTACTAATGTAAGTAATCTTAAAAAAAACTATTAACACTAACCTATGTAACAGCATCAAATTTAAATTATTATGTCAAACAGTTATTCTGCAATAAATTTTTATAATAAGGGCAAGGCTTTATGCTCACCCGGTAGATCTGAATTTCAGAAATTATAATTTAGTAATAGAATGAACTAGTATACATTTTGAAACAGTTCGGTACCTACAAAGTATATTTAGTAGCAAGCTATAAAACAAAAATAACTAATATAAACACTAAGTAAAAAATTTGAATTTACTATCACCAAAAGTAACAGAGAACATGCAAGTTCTTTTGAAATTAAATGAACGGTTTCATTTAAGTAAAGCTTTGAATTCGAGTGCCCAAAATATGCGGTTAAAACTTGTGTTAACAGAAGAAATCCTAATAAACGAACTTAAAATGTTAAGTGACAAAAATAGATACCCAACTAATGCTTAAATTTAATATCAGTAGCAGAACTCTCACCAAACATTTTATTGACAGTACTCAAAAAAGAAAGCGACTGTCATAACTCTTACCACGTTTTCAGAAGTTTTAGTCTTATGTTCGTTATCCGTTACTTTTCTGGCAACATCAGTCTTCATATCAGATTATATATAGCAAAAATAATCCAAAATTGGTTAATTGCAATGAATGGTAAAAACATTAAAGTCTATTATAGCAAACGCATAACCAAACAATTAACAGCAGTAACCGATAAAAACAAGAAGAAATGGCGGGTACGTTACAACACGTGATTGGGAATTTTAAACAAAACTGTATTGCCAACATTAGAAACCATTTACAAACTATATATGTACATAAAAAATACGTTGTGGGTTTTATAATTATTAGAAAAATTTAACAAGAAAATAAAAATGTATTGTATTAATGTTTATTCAATCTATCGTACCAAAGAGTTGAATTACGATAGTGAATATTTTATCAGTGCATTCGGATTCCTTCATACGAAATCGACAAGGTTGTGAATCAAATATGTCCTCGGGATTGGAAATTTGTAATGTTCGGTGATGGTGGGGATTTGGTATTTTCATTCATGTCAGTGAAAAGGAATATTGTGTTTGCCTGAGATGTTTAAGAATTAAAAATCTGTAAGTTAAACCTTATATATAATATCATTTTTAATATATTCATATGTAATATTTTTATAATGTCCTTATATTTAATATTTTCTATAAGTGTAGGCGTTAACCCCCTTTTTGACAGATATTTGTATAAGTAAAAATTGTGGTAAAATTGTTATCGATGACTTTCATTTTTAAAATTATCAGTGATGTAATTTCCTAAATACATTTTACTGTACATCAGACAGTGCATGTTGGCTCGATATTTTCAGTGCATAACCTCTAGTTTGACAGTTAACGATTCGATTTGACATGGATTTTAACTTTTTGGCATTGGTTCAAATCTTTTAACATTTTACGTTAAATCAGATAAGCGGTTGTTACCAGTTTTTGAATCCGGTAATGGCATAATTACATGTTTACGTATTTTTTGTGTAAACTGCGGAAATCGCCTATGATATTAGTTAGTGAGTTTTACTGTTTATAATTTTCCTTAGTTTTACAACCATTGGCGTACCTACCTATTTCAGAAGTTTTGTAAACTAACGTTTGATAAATAAACTATTTGATAATTCATTATTTTATTGAGATTAAATACTCTGTACAAATTCTATTGGCAGAAGTAATTGATAAGCTTAGAAGGAAATGGTCACTTCCTGTTGTCAGATTTATCCAAGTTGTGTGTGAATTTACTGAGAGTTAATACAATCTGTAGTTTTCACCAGTCTAGAAAAAGTTTAACAAAAACAAATTATTAATAATGAAAATCTTCATTTATGGATCAAGTATTTTCTTTTAATTTTTCCACTTATTCTACTTTCCCTCGTTTACATGTTTTGGTGAATTCACAATCATCCAAGTAGACTATATAAAACATAAATATTGGAACTAATTTGTTTAAACCCTTTTAGGAAATGCTATATTTTTAGTCATTTGAAAGCTAAACTAATTTTTATTGTAGGTATAATTTGCATTTTATTTTAACATTATACAGGGTGATTCATGAAGTTCTCCCCCCACTTCTACAGCACATTGTACTAGTAAAAATAATGAAAAAATGTTATATAAACATAGGTTCGAAAACGCTTCGTTAGCGAGTTACAGCTAGCGAAAGTTTCGCCTGGATTTCAGTTCACCAGGTGAAATGAGGTCTTCCTGGAATTGTGGTAAGGTAGATTAAGGGGCGAATTCAATCATTTCTTATGGTTTTTGATCTGATAAATTGAATAAAACAGGTCCCAGAACTGTAAGTTAAATAGTTTTTGAGAAAACCAGTGTCAAATGCAAAAAATGGAGTGAAAATCACATTTTTTCATCTTTGGGCAAGAATAACTTTGTTATTTCACCAAGAAACAGTTAAAATTTTTCAATAAAAAATGTAGAAAATTTTATTCTGAACAAACCGGTGTAAATAAAGTACACAGAAAGCGAATAGTTTTTGAGAAAACCAGTGTCAAATGCAAAAAAATGGAGTGAAAAAAACACATTTTTTCATTTTAGTTTTTCCGGTTAATTTTACTTTGTACTCTTATGAATAAAAACTCATTTAATCAAACATCTATTCGCTTTCTGTGTACTTAATTTACACCGGTTTGTTCAGAATAAAATTTTCTACATGTTTTATTGAAAAATTTTAACTGTTTCTTGGTGAAATAACACAGTTATCCTTGCCCAAAGATGAAAAAATAAGTTTTTCACTCCATTTTTTGCATTTGACACTGGTTTTCTTAAAAACTATTTAACTTACAGATCTGGGACCTGTTTTATTCAATTTATCAGATCAAAAACCATAAGAAATGATTGAATTTGCCCCTTAATCTACCTTACCACAATTCCAGGAAGACCTCATTTCACCTGGTGAACTGAAATCCAGGCGAAACTTTCGCTAGCTGTAACTCGCTAACGAAGCGTTTTCGGACCTATGTTTATATAACATTTTTTCATTATTTTTACTAGTACAATGTGCTGTAGAAGTGGGGGGAGAACTTCATGAATCACCCTGTATAAACCGTTATAGTGCCAGAAGAATATTGTGAGTTCCTACCTAAAAATACCAGCCTACTTTTGCGTGATTTAATTATTTGTGTGATTTTTTTGTTTGCATCTTTTATGCATCTATCATGGCATTTTTGAAGGTATATCAATGACTTTTTTTGTTCATAATGAATTGAACTTTTATGACATTCAACTTGAAACATATTTCTTACAATTTAATTAAAATCAAATGATACTTAGTCACTTTTTATGGAAATTTCATTTAATTTTAAAAAATCACTCTAAAAAAATATGTTTCTCAATGTAACCTTATATCACTTTTAAGACAATTTAATTATGCAAAAATTACAAAAAATCATTTGTGTATTGTAAAAAATAAAAATACTGATATAGAAGTTTTAAAAATCCAATTTTTAGTTTTTTAATCAATATTAATCAATTACCCTCTTCTTCTTCTTCTTACAAACAAGGATTAGGCTTGCGCCTGTTCCGACTCATAACAGCAAAATTTAACTCAATTTCCTCTTTCTATGTATTTACACAACATTTAAGTTATATATTTTATATATATTTTCCTGTTTTGTTACATTATGTCTTTATATGATTCTTACAACAATATTAATCAATTGCATTCATATAAAAACTTTACATATATTTTTTCGATCTACATTTCTTACTGATTATTTTCATACATTGTTTTTAAAACTTGAGTGAAAAATAAAAATTCTCTGAATTTTTTAGTCAACGTACTAATGAAAGGACTTCACCAGCATTTTTTTTTTTTTGGTAAAAAAAAATAATAGTAATAGGATGCTGGCATTTTTTAGTCTAAATCTTCAAGTCTTAATATTAGGACACTGTAAGGCACTAAGTAAGGGTTAACTAAAACAACATTTTTGTGTAAGTAAATAACTGAAGATGAAGTATTTTCTAAAAAGTTAATCAGATGATAGTGGATCCACTGAAAAATGCAAATGTAGAAAAATAGATAAAAAAATTGGTTAATTTCTGTTATCTGCCCATCAAACGTAAACATTTTTGTTCAAAAATTGTATTTCAAAATCATTATTATTATTTTTATGAATGGAAAAATCAATGTATGACACAAATAAAAATTTACTTACTGTAAACACAAGTTTGTAAAGGGATCTTCACCTTGCAGATACTTCCGCTACATAAATTCATTTAACTACACTTCAGCCATTGTTAGTTTGCTCGTACTGTCAACAAACAAAAGCCACCTACTACAGGGTGCACGCTAGAGTCTACGACTTTACGGATGTCATATTCCTATTAAGTTAACTATTTTTACTTTCTCTTGCCTGTATGAAATTATATGCTGCCTATATGCCTATATATATATGTTGCCTATATGCTGAAATTCTGGGTGAGGCTGTTTTCACGTAAAAACATAGTTTTTTTAAGATTACGGCTTTTAATATGCAATTTAGCGCAAAAATGCATTCAATAAAAGTTATAGAGAATTAAAAATTCTACAACTTTTATTTCAAACATTTTTTTGTATAACGCTTAGTTTAGCAGTAATTAGCGATGTTCTGTTTTTTTCTCATGAAAACAAGTGAAAAATTGATTTTTTTAAGATTTCGGCCTTAGAATGCATTTTACGACAAAAGTGTATATAATAAATTTTAGAGAAAATAAAAAGATCTACAACTTTTATTTAAAGCATTTTTCACTACCGAGCCTAGTTTAGCGTGAAAGAGTGATTTTCTGTATTTTGAAGCCAAACTGAGTTCGATTTTCATTTTGCGTGTTTCACTCATGATTAAAATAAGGTTATGTTTTTAGGTTAGTTTTTTGTTTATTTCTAATGTTTTATTACTAATGTTAGGTTTATCATTAATTATTTCCACTGGCAAGAGAAAGTTGTGTGAGTTTTTCACACCAGATTTTTTAAATTATAACTACTTAAAGTACTAAAAACATCAGTCATAATATGATGTAGGCCTAACAATTTCATTTAGAAAAATACTTTTAAAAGTATTTAGTATTTAAATACTTTTGAAAGTATTTTGTTGTTACTTTTTAATCAGCGTGTACACATTTTGATGTAATGCGCATGCTCAGTGACGTCATTATTTGTTTACATTAGGAGCAAACTAAGAGAGGCTGGACTATAAGTACTTGTTCAACGTTTGTGAATGATTACAATTATGGGTTCTAAAATTGGATTTGGGTATACGCCTCTGTGACAGTTGATGAAATTTAAGCTATGATAACTGATGATGCTCATAGTTTTGATTTGAACTTCATTTATCAGACAGGATAAGAGTTTCTGGAATAATGTTTAACCCTAGAAGCGGTAATAGGTTTAACTTAAAGTGTCAAGCATTTTTAACAAAAAAACATGCTTACGAAAACAATTTTGTATTGTTTTTGTATTTCAGATATCAGGTACGTATTATATACCAAATTAAACAGAAAAGATAGCTCTACCTGACTGTTTTTGATAATATTTTTGTTTTCTGATAATATTATTTCCTAAATAACCAGGACTAATGAAATATTTATAATAACAAATTTGAGAAATATGTTTTGTGTTATTAGCTACTTAACAGATTTACCTAAACAAATGTGTAAAAATGGAAATATACATTTTTTAGTGCAATCTTTCTAGACTAATTACTTTTTTGAATTATCAGTTTATCTGTTTTCGTTATTATAATATGTGAAAAAATGGTAAGGTCTATAGAGAAAAGATCTAGGTTATGTTTACGCAATGTCAACATATACATAGTACACATTTATTTTCGTAGGTTTTATTTATAACCTGAACACACACTAAAATAATATCACAGATAATTCACGATATTTAATTCTTACAGTAGAAACGAATTAAAACACACTAATAACATGAAACAACAACACATCTATCATAACAAATAGATTGCCATTACAGTGAAACACGACATTACGAAACAACAACTTTCAAAGACTCGCACAAATGAACGAGAGAACGAAACTACTGGCAAACTGTGAAACTAAATAGATCAAATGAAATACTTTCATATGATTAGTTATATAACCTAGGTTGGACAACCTGCTGGTTAAAAATAAGAGTGGGTGCATCTGTCGACTAAATCGACATCGACATGTATTCAACAGCGCAACTGTCGCTCAGATTGACAGTTACCGCTTCTAGGGTTAAGTAATAATGGGCAACAACGTAGCTGTGGATTTGTGCCAGTTTAAATTTCTGTCATTGCCTTGGGATAACCAGAATTAAAGATAAGATTCCGTGAATATATAGGGAAGAAAAGTATTATTTTCGTGTAGATTTTTTAAAACTGAGTTTTCACCAGATATATACATACTCAGGTTCCCTGAACCCAAAAAACATGTTTTTAGGGATTGGTCTGTGTGGGTGTATGGGCATGTGTTAGCAAAATATCTCAATTATAGAATATCGTATGAAGTTGAAACATGGAACTTAAGTTTAGGTACCATAAGAGAATCTGACAAGGAAAAAAATTAATTTAATTGTTGGTTGTTCAAATCTTAGTAAAGGTAGTTACTTTTATACGGATTTGAATACTAGACAGTGGTTACCGGTGTACTTTGATAGTTGGGGTTCAATTAACCATACTCTCTCAGGAATGGTCAACCTGAGTCTGTACAAGACTACACGTCATACACATCAACCTCATCTCATTGGGTCATGGGGTTGCTTATTGTTCTGAATTGAACAGATTGCAACGTACACACAATTAGGGATACAAAAAAAAGAAAAATTGTTGGTTAATGTCATTGAAGAAGATTTAATAGGTCCCATTGAGTTAGTCTAGAGGTGAAGTCATCTGTGCGAATCAGCTGTTTAACTGTTTCATCAGCTGTTTAATTTGGTGACAGGTTTCTGGTTCAAATCCTAGTAAAGGTAGTTACTTTTAGACAGATTTGAATACTAGACAGTGGTGAGGGATGTATTGTGCAGTTCCAAGCTCCGTGTAGTCGCAGGGTGAAGGGTACGGGTGGAGATAATGAATGAGTGATGCATGCTGGGAGAACGATTGTTGTAATACTCTGATACAATACATTCGTATTCAAACTTTCCGTATTTAACATTTGTTTGAATTTATTACATTTATTTACATATTTTGATATAAATTGGTAAGTTAAATATTATGAATCCAACAAAGTTAATAACCCGGTCGGTATTTGTTAAATTAATGCGCCGGATAAGAATATTTTTTAGTCCAGTTAGTATGCGCTACCGCTACAAATGCATCAGCTTTGAAACGCTACTCATTCATTCTCCCACTACTATAACAACGCACTGCTTTCCTTCCAACTACATGGAGCTGGGACTCAAGCAATACTTTGATGCTTGGGGTTCAATTAACCATACTCTCTCAGTAATGGTTGGTGTGGGTCTGTACAAGACTGCACATCATCCTCATCTCATGGGATTGCTTATTGTTCTGAATTGAACAGTTTGCAATATACACAGATTATGGATAAAAAAAAAGAAAAAAAACGTTCTGCTTTCCAACATTTGTGATCACTTGTTTTTTTAATTGAAAATGTACTTCTAAGTAACTTACACAAAATATAAATGAAAAAAATTATACATGCAAAATAAATGAGTGGTACGTTTGAAAAAATTGGGGTTGATCCCGTAATTCTTCAAAATTACCACTTTTTGTGAAAATAAATGTAAGTTTGGTTTGCATTACCAGAATTTGACCGGAGAATTGAAGTAGCAAAAAATGTTTATAATCGAGTGAAAATTCCAAAAATATTCTAGTTACATTCATCTCGTTTTCTCAATTTGTTTTGTAAAAAATAAATCGGAAACAGGTTTTCTTGTATTATCTCGGTCATAGATGCATTGATCATGAAATTAATTCAGCCGGCCGCATTGGCATAGTTGGTAACATGCTCGCCTCTCATCATGCGGTCTTGGGTTCGAATCCCATTCAGGCACAGCATATTTTCATACGTTACAAAAAATTATTGCATCCTTCACTGTCTGCATTAGCAGTAATTGCAGAACAGTCGGACGTTAAACCAAAAAAATCATAAAATTAATCTGTTTCTTTTTATATGCTAAGTATGTACAGTACAATTTCGTTTATCTGGACTGTTGTTTAGGTCAACAGCCGAAAGGCTGGTTTGAACCTGCAGAGGTTTTACCAAGTAAAACGAGGAGTGAGGTGGTTTACCTTGCCTTCCTCACTGAGTGGAAAAGTACGCTTATCAGCATGCCGGGCCCTCTGAAAAGCACATATTTTCCACTCTGCAAATGACACCTTCACTTCATTCACCACAGGGTCTGGCTGTATAATGAAATTCATTACTTTCAGAGGAGATAACTCTGATTAGTGACTTTTACACCTCTACTTCTTCTGTCCTTAAATGATTCAGTCATTTAATTGGCTGACCATGTGATAAGAAACAGAACTATTTATTTTAGCCCTGCAACGAACAGATTGGGTGTAACTAATTTGACACTCCACCTGTGTGCTTTGGGCTTATCTGGACTAACTGGGACCAAATGCAATCTGGAAAATCGAAAATCCGGGTAATAAGCAAAACAAATCCTGAAATTAACAGGTCCGTTCCGGGTTCGATTCCCGGTCAAGTCTGTCATTTTTTTATCACTCATCTTCATCTATCATCCTTTTCTCCACCTCCATTAGCTGTATTGCAAAACAATCGTATGTTAAACCATAAAAAATACTGCGATAAAAAAACTTATGTTTTGTAACAAAATTACATTGAATTTTTTAACCCTTTCTTACCCAGTGTGGCTTAGAAGTCACATTGGAGTGACTACTTTTAATTAAAGAGCACTGGATGTGAAGTGTAATAATTTTCTGTACCCTAACCAGGAATTGAACCTGAGACCTCCGCTTTGCAGCGTAAGATGCTGACCACTACACGACGGACGCGACCATTAGTATCTTTTTAAAGTTAATTTTAGTTTTAAATATTCGTGTTCATTTACTAAAATAAAGTAGCATTTCTTCAAGTACGTTGAATGTACATACAAGTATATTTTTTAGACTGTAAATAGTGATTTTGTCCATTTTACCAATATTTTTGAATTGTAACATTTTTTTAAGTTTTAAATAATGCTTTGCTACAAATCTAAACAAGGGAAAATTGTTTAGGAAGCCTGCGCATGATTTTTACTTATTCATATTGTTGGGAACTTTGACGTCATCTAGCCCAATGTGACATATGTGTCACACTTTTTTGTCATGCCATCAAAAAGGCTGAAGGTCTAAAAGTGATTTTATTTCACTTAAATGTCAGTAAAGTGTATGAAACAATGTACACATATTTGTTTATGTATAGTTAAAAAATATGGGATTGAAAGGGTTAAAAGACATAAAAAAAAACTTTTCACATCATTTCTTAATCAACGAATTGATCCACTGTGTTGTGTTTCAAACACTTATATCGTTTGATTGAAGCACATCACGCAAACCCAGCTGGAGTGCTCGACAAAAGGCATTTTGTTACCATAATTTATTGTACAATCTACGTGGGAACTGTACATTTAATCAAAATAAAAAGCAAATGTTTGCCATACTTATTATAGTTGCTTTCTTGCTATCATAGTTAAAAATTATTGTCTATATTGAAATGTACTTTTTAAAACATTTACAAATTTGATCTGGATCAGTGAGGGCCAGATAAACAAAGTTTTAGATCAAATTCTGTTTCTATTGTACATTAATAGGCTACCAGAAGTCATACTTAATGGCAGAGCTTTGTTGTTTGCTGATGATACTTCAGTAATCAGTAACAGTTTACTGGTAGATGCTCTTGAAGTTAATACACATGTTAACATAGAGTCTGTAGTACAGTTCTTGAATAAAATGTTATTAACAGTTAATGGGAAAAAGTGTCAGTACTTGCAGTTTAAAAATAAACATAACGTTAAAGAAAGTAGAGAAGTGGATGTATTTATTCATAATAATAGTTTAGAGCATGTAGAAACAGTGAAGTTCCTGGGTGTATCTCTAGATAGATCTTTGTCTTGGGACTTCTATACCAATCAAGTTTGTAGTAAAATATTGTCTGGGGTATTTGCACTAAAACATCTGCCAGATTAAATGATAAAAAATTTCTAATGGCAGCTTATCATGGCCTCATTCTATCTCATATCCGTTATGGTATCTTAGTATCGGGTAATTCTAGCATGGGTAATATGAATAGGGTTTTTAAAATTCAAAAGAAAGCTATTAGGTGTATGGTGGGAGCTAACAAGCTAACCTCATCCAGGCCACTATTTAAGGAGCTTAAATTGCTTACAGTTCCCTCTCTCTACATTTTTGAGGTGATTATGTATGTTAGGCAAAATAATTTTATGCAGAATTTCAATGTTCACAATCATAACACGAGAAACAGAAATTATTATTATGTGGCTAATCACTCCACAAAATTGTTTGAACAAAAACCTACTTATGCAAGGAGAAAATTCATGAATAAATTACCCCAATTTTTAAAATGTTGTGAGAATTTGAATTCCTTTAAAAAGAATCTGAAAAATTACTTGATCGGTGAAACCTTTTGTAGCGTACAAGAATTTCTTTCTTGATAGTAGTGATACATTGTGTGATTCTTATATGTATTTCAGGTGTTATATCTGATGACATGTCCTATACTTCTCTGGAGTCTCCAGGGCGCAGAAAAAAATAGTTTTACTGTATCGTGATAACTAAAACTAAATATTGTGATTCAAATGGCGGTGATAAAACGCTATGATTTTTATGTTACTTTAATTCATTTTAAAATGCCCTATTTAAAGTATTAACTCTCACTGGTCCTTCATAGGTGAACAAGTTTTTGTAATATAATTGCACTTGTTTTAGTGATTGCCTGGCTGACTGACTGGTTTTCCTCACCAGTTTTTTCCGTATATTTAAGATATTATTATTATTTAGGCCTATGTTAAATGGAAGTTGTGAGGCAACTTTATAGGCATTAATTTTACATGTAGGCCTACCTACAGGAAGTTTAAAAATTATTGTACAATTTGTTTCTATAATATACAGGGTGGGTCATAAGTTAGTTTACAAACAAATCCGTAAGAATAAAAATCTGGTGTGAAACACTCATACAACTTTCTCTTGCCAATGCAAATAATTTAAACAATATAACCCAACATTAGTAATAAAACGTTAGAAATAAACAAAAAACTAACCTCAAAAAACATAACCTAATTATGATTATATTTAATCATAAATGAAAGACGCAAAATGAAAATCAACCTCAGTTTGGCTTAAAAATACGGAAAATCGCTCTTTCACGCTAAACTAGGCACTGTACAAAAAATGCTATTAATAAGAGTTGTAAATGTTTAAGTTCCTATAAATTTGATTATATACACTTTTGTCGTTAACTGCATACTAAGGCCGAAATCTTAAAAAAAATTGATTTTTCAAATGTTTTCGTGGGAAAAAAACAAAATTTTTAATTACCGCTAAACTAAGCGTTATACAAAAAAAAATGTTTGAAATAAAAGTTGTAGAATTTTAAATTCTCTACAACTTTTATTATATACATTTTTGCGGTAAAATTTTTGAATTTTTCAGAATTTCAATGTTCTCAATCATAACACGAGAAACAGGAATGATTATTATGTGGCTAATCACTCCACAAAATTGTTTGAACAAAAACCTAATTATGCAGGGAGAAAATTCATGAATAAATTACCCCAATTTTTGAAAATGTTGTGAGGATTTGAATTCCTTTAAAAAAAATCTGAAAAATTACTTGATCGGTGAAACCTTTTATAGCGTACAAGAATTTCTTTCTTGATAGTTGTGATACATTGTGTGATTCTTATATGTATTTCAGGTGTTATATCTGACGACATGTCCTATACTCCTCCTGGAGTCTCCAGGGCGCAAAAAGAAAACACAGATTGATCGGTAAAAAAAACATGTTTTTGGGTTTCAGGGGGCATGAAACAAGTAATTTTGGTGAAAATCGACGTGAAAACAATACTTCCCTTCCCTATTCATTTATATAGGACAAGAGAAAGTAGAAATTAGTCAATGTACACCACTTGCAACATGTCACTCACAAAACACATCATAACAGCCAACTACCATTGATCCATTTTGTCACAGTTTGTTTACAATAACGTTTTGGATAATTTGCCGTGGAGCGATGCGAGTAGGTGGTTGCTAGGGCATTTAGAAATCATTGTATTCTTATTTTTGGAACAGGCTGTAACGCTTATATTTTTTATCTGTAGTCATATATCGGTTACATTTATGTATTTTACGTAGTCTACTAGTTTTATATTTATTTATTTTTATTTACTTATTGTTTTTACTATAGTTAATATTGAAATTTAAGCTCAAGTTAAAGAATACATTCAAGTGTACATTAGTCGGCAGCATTGGCGTAGTTGGTAACTTGCTCGCCTCTTATCATGCATGCGGTCCTGGGTTCGAATCCCACTCAGGCACGGCATATTTTCATACGTTACAAAAAATCGTTTCATCCTCCATTGTACACAATTAACCCCAACGTCGTCGCTAATGACCGTTGCAGTTGATGCGACGTTAAATAAAATGATAAGAAAAAATGTAAATTTTTTCAAATTTTAGATCGGGGTCCTACGGAGGTTGCTACCCTTATCTAAAAAAAAAAAATGAAAATATTAAATTTTTAAAATACAAAAAAATCTGTTAACGGCATGTTTAACATTAAAAATTACACAAAAATTTGATAACCCGAAAATTTCCAATAGAACCCTGTAGCCTGCGGTAGGGGTTGTATTTTTTTATCTCCTTAATGGTGCATCGTAGATAAAAATTGTATAGAATATTTTTTGTACCCCTTGCAAAGTACTTTAAAACCATATAGTTATCGTTGGCCTTAACTTGCCGGTTCGGTGAGAAAACTCAAAAAACAAAATTTCGGCTTTTTGGGGTTTGCTGTTTGCATGTTGTTCTTTCTTTGCACCTTCAAAATGGGTTATTTCGTCAAATTTTTATTTTTAAACAGTTACACGTACCCAAAGGGTCACGGGTAATTTTCCAAATTTTAAATCGGGTCCTACGTGGGTCGCTACCCTTATCCAAAAGATATGAAATGTTTCAATTTTTAGAATACAAAATCTTTTGACGGCATGTTTTTTGGCGTTAGTTACGTAAAATTTTGTAACCCGAAAATTTTCAGGTCGCACCTTCTTTCCTGGGGTTGGGGTTGTATTTCTTTATTTCCTAAACGGTGAATAACAGGGACAAAATGCATGAACCTGTTTTGTGCCCCACAACAATTAATTCAAGATTATATAACCAAAGTTACCCCTAACACACCGGTTCGCTGAGTAAACTCCAAAAACTAAATTTCGGTTTTTTGGGGCTTGCCGTTTTCAGATTTTCCTATCTTTACACCTTCAAAACGGATTTTTGGCAAATTTTTATTAGCAAAACGTTAAAGGTACTTATCACGGGTATTTTTTAAAATTTTAGATCAGAGTCTAATGAGGGTTGCTACCCCTATCCAAATTTATGAAATTTCTTAATTTTTAGAATACAAAATATTTTTAACGGCATATTTTTGACGTTAAAAATTAAATAAATTTTGGTAACGCGAAAACTTTCAGGTTCCACCCCCTTACCTTTGGTAGCTGGTAGTATTTTTTACCTCCTGAACGGTGCTTCGTAGCGAAAAAGTGTATAGAATCGTTTTTGTGCCTCTCCCAAAGTACTTCAAGGCTATATAGCTAACGTTTCCCTTAACCTGCCTGTTCGCTGATAAAACTCAAAACTAGCATTTCGGCTTTTAGGGTTTGCAGTTTTCATGTTTATCTTTCTTTACACCTTCACAACGATTTTTTTCGTAAATCGTTATTGACAAAACATTACACATAACCATATAGTAACGGAGAATTTATTAAATTTTAGATTGGGGTCCTATGGTGATTGCTACCCCCAACAAAAATTTTAAAATTTTCCAAATACAAATAATCTTTTAACGGCATGTTATTTAGCGAAGAAAATTACATAAAAATTTGGTAATCCGAAAATTTTCAAGTCGCAACCCCAGGTCACGTAAGAAAACGAAAAACTTAAAGTATCATACATTCAAACCTCAACATTCAAACCGAAATTTTGAAACTTTAAACATTAACCTAAAACTTCAAAACCTTCAAATTTGAAATTTTGAAACTTCACACTTCATCTTTAAACTTTCATATCTTCAAATTTAAAAATATTGTGATCTACCCAACCCCTTTGGCGGCGGAACTTCACCTAGTGGCAAATGGTTCTGATCCACCTACCCCTCTGAAGTCGAGACACGTAAGCGGCGCGACGCGCCACTGGAGTGGCGAGTTAATTATTTAATTACTTAGATACCGAAACGGACCTTAGCGATAAGTGTCACAATATAAAAAGTCAATCTAGCAGCTAGACAATTTCTGTTACATATTTATTTTAAAAAAATTGATTAGGTCCTACACTTGTTTCGCTTGCGAAGCCGCGCGGGCCGTGCTACCGGTAGACCGCTCCGTAACAGCGATTTCAGCAACTCCTTCCTTTTCTTCCTCCGACAGATTTTCGTTACTTTGTACAACGGAGTTTACAATATCATCGTCGGTCATGAAATGGGCAACGGGTGTTTGATTGTCTTCTTGAACCCACTCATTGAGGTCACTTGGACACAATTCTTTCCCGGTTGAATTTGACGGTTCCATCGCGTGTTCGTAGCCGAAAATATGAACATTTTCTGTTTCAGTGTCTTCTGTGTTACTCTGTGACAATATCGACCAACAATTTTTACTTTCTCTTGCCTATATGAATATATAGGAAGGAAAGTATTGTTTTCATTTCGATTTTCGAAATCGAGTTTTCACCGGATCTACACCTTTTTTAGACCCCCTGAATCCAAAAAAACATGTTTTTAGTGATTGGTTTGTGTGTGTGAACAGAATATCTCAAGAACGGACGAACTTGAAACTTGAAACTTAAGTTAGACACCACTACCGGACCCGACACGAACATTTTTATCAAAATCGGTCAACCGGAAGTAGTAGTTTATTCGTGTGATTTTTCACTTTTTTGCGATTTTCTCAAAAACGGGTCTTGCGACTTTTTTTTTTAAATGGCCTGGTTTACTAAATTTTATCGTATTATTTTTTCTTATCAAATTTCGTCACTGTATACGCTGATGACACAATTATTGTAGTATCAGCCAAAAATACACGAGCAGTTGAAACGGCAATTGATAACGTGTTAAACAGAATGTATTTATGGTTCTCTTGTAATAAATTAATATTAATATAAACAAAACTAACTATAGGCTATTATACATTCAATTTTCTTGTTCTCCACATTTAGTAACTCTGGTATCAAATATCTATTTAAACAGAAATAGGTAGTCCATTAAAAAAAATAACTGAAGCTAAGTGCCTGGGCATCTTCTGTCTGTTTATAACTTGATGGCCTCCCGCTGAGGGGAGTAATATACGGATTGTAAAACCATTTCACAAAACATACATCTTATTTTATTTTTAGTTACTGAAACTTTTCGGAAATGATTATTTTTATAAAACAACAAAGTATTTCGTATGTTTTTGTTCTATAAAATTATTCCGAAAAACACACGCTTAATGAGATAATGTATAATATAGTAAAAGTTTTGTTATTGAAGAAAAACCTGTATTTTTTTTTTAACTACATCGTCATTGTTCAACAACTATTTCACGGATTAATATAATATTTGGCAGGTTTGTTCTGTATTAGTTATGGAAAACGGTGGGGCAATAAAATTTAACAGAAAATCATTACTTTTTAAGTTACGAGGAATTTTCGTAAATAAATTTTGTAAAATCGCGATATTCGGAAAAAGTCAGCATGCGAGAAACTTTTCGGTCTTTAAAAGTATCTGTACACATGTAGGAAACGAAATAAAGAAAAATTTTCAATTAATTTTTAGTGAAAAAAATATTAAAATTGGACGAACCGTATAGGAGTTACAAGGATTTAAAAAACTATGTACTTTGATTGTACTGATGTAAAGTATAGAAAGAAAAGTGTAACATTTTCGAGCCCGGCCTTGAAAAGTTAACATAGGAAAAACTTTTCGGTCGTTTGAAAAAGTACACACATAACTCGAATGAAATTATTAACAGCACTTAAATATATTTTCTGTAAAAAAATTGTTCAAATTATGTTGTGTTTCGCGATTTTATAAAATTTATTTATGAAAATACCTCGAAAATCGCAAAAAAGTGAAAAATTACTCGAATAAACTACTACTACTTCGGGTTGACCGATTTTGATGAAAATGTTCGTGTCGGATCCGATAGTAGTACCTAACTTAAGTTTCAAGTTTCAACTTCGTATACGTTGGACAATTCGAATTGGCACAAGCAGCTTCCGTGTTTATCTACTCCACTCTTCGCCCCTCGCCACGCAACGACGGTACAGTCACAGAAGTATACAATCGCTACTGTAATGTGCGACTCACGCACGGTCACTACGCTTTGTTTTCACTGTTGTTATTATAATCTGTCACACCATAATGATGTGACTCATCTGTTTTCATAAATGATTTTCTGTTCATTATAATATATTCAGACCAATTTGTTTAATTAGTTGCGTGCGTCTGTAGAATAGGCCTATAGTTTAGTGAGTTTTTGCAGTTTAGTTCTTGTAATTTATAATTTAAATTTTTACTGGGACTAATTAAATACATATTTTAAAATGAAATAATTATTTGTATGTTAGTGCTTTGAAATAAAGTTTTAGGGATTTGCGTTCATAAAAATTTGTAGACCTTGTTGAAAGAATAGGTTATGGGTATACTTTATGTGGAACTGTGTGTACACGTAGAGCAAGAGTTGTGCTAGTTCGAATTGTCCACAGTACACGATGTTCCGTTCACACACACAGACCAACCGCTAAAAACATGTTTTTTGGGTTAAGGGGAATGAAAACGTGTATATCCGGGGAAAACTCGATTTCGAAAAATCGACATGAAAACAATACTTTTCTTCCTATATATTCATATAGGCAAGAGAAAGTAAAAATAGTAAATACAAAATATTTTCAAGTTTTTTGAGGCTTTCGGGTATTTTTTTTTAGTTATTTTTACTTTCTCTTGCCTATATGAATATATAGGAAGGAAAGTATTGTTTTCATGTCCATTTTTCGAAATCGAGTTTTCACTGGATCTACGCGTTTTCAGACCCCCTGAACCCAAAAAACATGAGTTAAGCGATTGGTCTGTGTGTGTGTGTGTGTTAACAGAATATCTCAAGAACGGAACATCGTACGAACTTGAAACTTGAAACTTAAGTTACACACCACTACCGGACCCGACACGAACATTTTCATAAAAATCGGTCAACCGGAAGTAGTAGTTTATTCGTGTAATTTTTCACTTTTGTGCGATTTTCTCAAAAACTGGTTGTACGATTTTTTTCAAAATTGCCTGGTTTACTACATTTTTTTTATACTCTACAAGATTGGGTTGGCCGGCCGCATTGGCGCAGTTGGTAACGTGCTCGCCTCTCATCATGCGGTCCTGGGTTCGAATCCCACTCAGGCACGGCATATTTTCATACGTTACAAAAAAATCATTTCATCCTCCATTGCGTATATATAGTTACACCCCAACGTCGTCGCTAATGACCGTTGTAGTTGATGCGACGTTAAATAAATGAATAAAAAAAAAAAAGATTGGGTTGGCTCCATGTTTGCTGAAATTCTTGGTGAGGCTGTTTCCACGTAAACAAATTGTTTTTTTAAGATTGCGACTTTAACATGTATTTTAGCGCAAAAATTTTGTATAATAAAAAATGTAGAGAATTTTAAATCCCACAACTTTTATTTGTAACATTTTTTTGTATAACGCTTAGTTTAGCCGTAATTAACTATTTTTTATTTTTTTCTCACGAAAATATGTGAAAAATCTTTAGATTTCGGCCTTAGTATGCATTTTACGATGAGAAAGTATAAAATCAGTTTTATAGAAAATTAATAGATCTACAACTTTAATTAAAGAATTTTTCTCTACAGAGCCTAGTTTAGCGTGAAAGAGTGATTTTCTGTATTTTTAAGCCAAACTGAGGTCGATTTCCATATTGCGTCTTTCACTCATGATTAAAATAAGGTTATGTTTTTTGAGATTAGTTTTTTGTTTAATTACCCACCGGGTTGGTCTAGAGGTAAAGTCGTCGCCAAAATCAGCTGTTTAACAGCTGATTTTGGCGACGACTTTGCGACTCTGAAAATCAGCTGTTTAACAGCTGATTTTCAGAGACGAAGGTTCCTGGTTCAAATCCTAGTAAAGGTAGTTACTTTTATACGGATTTGAATACTAGACAGTGGTTACCGGTGTACTTTGATGGTTGGGGTTCAATTAACCATACTCTCTCAGGAATGGTCGGCCTGAGTCTGCACAAGACTACACCTCATTTACACGTCATACATATCAACCTCATCTCAATGGGTCATGGGGTTGCTTATTGTTCTCAATTGAACAGATTGCAACGTACACATATTAGGAATTTAAAAAAAAAAGAAGTTTTTTGTTTACTTCTTGTAGGATTGTGAAATCAATCGAGCTCAGTTAAAGTTCAATCTGTCTTATGCATTCTTAACATTCTAATAAAATCTTAACTACCCCAGGAGAGTATTTAAATAATCATAATAGTATTAGGGGTCTAAGGTTGTGTATTACATTCTAATGTTTTATTACTAATGTTAGGTTATATTGGTCATTATTTGCATTGGCAAGAGAAAGTTGTGTGAGTGTTTCACACCAGATTTGTTTGAGTTTTTTGAGAATTTTTTTGAGTTCAGGTAATTTTGTGGTGTGTCGCTGAGGTAGCCGTACAGTTTGTAGTTTACAGATATGAACTACATGTGGTGAAAACATGCACTTTAATAATTTATTTAAAAGTCTATTTAATTGTCTTTATTTAAGCAAGAAGTAGGTTAAGAGATATTTACTAAACGACCATTAAATTTATGTTTGTTTTATGTGATTTTGTTTTCTTTACGTAGGTAACTTGTGTTGTACATCATAAATGTAAGTATTGACTTTTGACGTGTAATTTTCTTCCGTCGTCTTTTTCCTTGTAATCTGTCCTTTTCTTTTGTTACATGAAAATGATAAACGTATGTCCATGAATTATTATGTGGCTATTTGTGTTTTTTTTATTTTTAAATTAATTACATAGAATTAACGTTTGCAGTATTCTTATGAATTGTTCCTGAAGGTTATATTTTGTCTACTGTGGGAATAATATTGTTTTTTTTTCCAATTTATTATTTAATTTTTGTTTGTATAATTTTGTATATTTATATTGATTTAAATAAGTTTACTTATTCTGGTATTTTTACTTTTTCTTGCCCTGTCTGAATATATAGAGAAAGAAAGTATTGTTTTCATGTTCAGTTTTCATCAGAAATCCATCTGGTTTCAGGTTCCCTGAACCCAGAACACTTTTGTTACTTTCTCTTGCCTATATGAATTTGTAGGAAGGAAAGTATTATTTTCATGTCGATTTTAAGAAATTGAGTTTTCACCGGATGTACGTGTAATTTTTCACTTTTTTGCGATTTTTTTTAAAACGGGTCCTACGATTTTTTTAAAAATGGGACAAATATCTGAAGAACGGAATGTCATACGAGGGTAGGCTGATAAGTAATGCACACATGCTTGTAGAAGACAACTAAATAAACTTCAGTAGCGCGCCTGGTGGCATGTGGAAGTACTATTTCTCCTCTACAAGCCTGCGCAGTTTGAAGGCGTTGCTTTCATTCAGTTTGTTTTGAGTAGTGGAAGTATGGCGTCGTGTTCTGGTGCTATGTCAACGAGAATTAAACAACGCGCTGTTATCGAATTTTTAACTGCTGAGAAAGTGAATCCTAGTGAGATTTATCGTCGTTTAAAGGCTGTTTATTGTGACGATACTGTTGATAGGTCTACTGTGAATCGTTGGGTAATAAAATTTCGTGATTGCCAACCTGGAAAAGCCTTAATTGTTGACAAAACACGCAGTGGACGACCAATCACTGCCTCAGACGATAACCGTCGCAAACTCATCGATGATTTGATTCAAAATGACCGGCGAATCACTCAACAGCGTATCGCAAACCAAATTGGAATATCTAAGGAACGTGTTGGCTTCATTATTGAACAATTGGGATACCGTAAAATCTGTGCACGATGGGTACCACGCCATCTGACAGACGAGAATAAACAGCGTCGATTGGAATGCTGTGAACAACTTTTGAAGCGCTACCGTGACGAAGGAGACGACTTTCTTTTGAATATTGTGACGGGGGACGAGTCATGGGTTCATCATTACGATCCCGAAGAAAAAAGGCAGAGCGCTGAATATCGTCATCCACATTCTCCTGTTGTGAAAAAGTTCAAAACACAACCGTCCGCAAAAAAAATTCTTTTGACTGTGTTTTGGGATGCTCGCCGAGTTTATGTGACTGATTATCTGGAACGAGGGGCAACGGTAAATTCTGCTCAGTATATACAGACTCTGAAACACCTCCGACGTCGAGTTTGTCGTGTTAGAGGCAACCTGGCGCCAATAATTTTGCAACACGACAATGCTCGTCCACACACTTCGCGTGCAACTGGAGAGGCTCTGAGAAACCTGAAGTTTCAACCAATTTTACACCCTCCGTATTCTCCCGACCTTGCGCCTTGCGATTTTTATTTTTTTCCTCTACTGAAGAGAGACCTTAAGGGTAATCATTACAGCTCGGACAATGAGGTGAAGGCAGCTATTGCGTCCTGGGTTCGAGGAAAGTCGGAAGAATTTTTCAGTGACGGAATGAAAAAACTTGTTAAACGTTGGGAGAAATGTGTAATGCTTAACGGTGACTATATTGAAAAATAAATAGATAATTTGGTAGGTTAAGATTTGTACTTTAATTTGTTATTTACCCCATCTTGCTATTTCTTTTTGTTCGTCTTCTACAAGCATGTGTGCATTACTTATCAGCCTACCCTCGTACAAAGTTTAAAAGTTTCTTGGAAATTATGTTAAGTACCTCAAGGAGACCCGACATGAAATTTCCATCAAAATGAAATGCTAGCATGCCCGGCGCGGCTTCGCACGCGAAACATGTTGAATAATTTTTTTAAAAATATACCGGGTGATTCAAAACTGTACGGCATTCTCTTGGGATCTCATTCTATAGCTGAAAATAAGAAAAAAAGTTCATATAAACATATGCCTGAAACGCTTAGTTAGCGAGTTACGGCTAGCGAAAAAATTCACCTAGAACTCTGTACCCTCGGTGAAGTATGGCCGTAAAAAATTGTTAAACGTATTTACAAAGATACAAATAAAATTGTTTCTTACGTTTTTTAATCTGAAAAATTGAATAAAGTTGGTTCGAGAGCTGTAAATGCAATACTTTCAGAGATATCTTACATAAAAGAAATAACACATTCTTGTGTTTAACGTAAGATTACTTCCATAAATGGTAAATAAAGGTGTATTTTTTCTTAAATAAATCTGTAGAAAATTTAATTCTGAAAAGATTCATGTGAATTACTCAGGAAAAAATGAATAATAGATATTGAAATTTCGCTTTTTTAAAAATCAAAACAGACGCATTTATTTTTCAATATGTAGGTTGGGAGTAACCCCAACCTACATGTATTAGTTAATATTTTATGCAGTTAAAAATGTGCGTCTGTTTTGATTGAAAAAAAAGCGAAATTTCAATATTTATTATTCATATTTTTCAGAATTAAATTTTCTACAGATTTATTTAAGAAAAAATACACCTTTATTTACCATTTATGGAAGTAATCTTACGTTAAACACAAGAATGTGTTATTTCTTTGCACCAATTCTTGTATTTTATGTAATATATCTCTAAAAAGATTGCATTTACAGCTCTGGAACCAACTTTATTCAATTTTTCAGATTAAAAAACATAAGAAACAATAGTATTTGTATCTTTGTAACAACGTTTAACATTTTTATACGGCCTTACTTCACCGAGGGTACAAAGTGAATTACTCAGAAAAAATTCTAGGTGAATTTTTTCGCTAGCCGTAAACTCGCTTACTAAGTGTTTTCAGGCATATGTTTATATGAACTTTTTTTCTTATTTTTAGCTATAGAATGAGATCCCAAGAGATAGTTGTGTAGTTTTGAATCACTCTGTATATGTAACAGAAGTTGTGTAGCTGTTATAGATCGACTGTATACTCCCATACACACACACACAAATTTTTGATAAATTCCTTCGCTAGTCTTTATATGTACGTATACTGTCTGACACTTTCTTTATACCGTCTTTAACTATAGCACACACACACACACAACGACGTTTTGATAATTTTCCCTGTGTACATCTCTCACCCTCATCAAACCCCTTCATTTACTTTAACAGCAATACTTACTCACACATACACGCGCACACACACATTCATATTTATGAAAATCTTCATTAGGGCCCTTAAGGTTATTATTTTTGAAAATTTTAGAATAAAATGTTGCTGTGAATATAGATACCGAATACGCTGTCGAAAATTCATAAAATTCCGTTCAATAGTTTTGGAAATTTGCCAGTGGCGTAACTAACGCCAATGCAACCAATGCGGTGCATTGGGGCGCAGGCCTTAGGGGGGCGCAAAAAACTGATATTCTGGAAAATTTTTAGCAAAAAAATATGTTGAAGCAAAACTCCCTGTACTTCAGTTATGTTAATGGTGTTTGGAAATATTTAGTAACTTAATTTTACTTTCAATTAATTTTTTGAATAATAATTTTTTTTAATAATTAACTTTTAAATTACTGTACACAATAAATTATATTTCTTTGAATAATCTTTCTCTAATTGGATAGAGCTTGTACAATTGCGTGTGTAGTGAAGTAGTATCCAGGAAGTGTGGAAGTACGGAGAAATGTCGTTAGTTTCGTTGGAAGTTTCGGGGGGGGGGAGAGTGAGTCTAGGAATAGGGGCGCACGGGGAATACTTGCATTGGGGCGCAGACAGACTAGTTACGCTACTGAAATTTGCTTGCACAAAAAAAACATGCTTTATCTTTATTATATTTGTATAGATAGCACAACAATCTAAATCTGCCCACATAACAGAAGAAATGAAACAACGTAGCGAGAAACATTTAAAAAGTTTGAAAAGCGTGAAAATCCTTTTGCAATTAACTTCCTTAATAATTACGAAGATATTCACAGACTGAAACATTTTAAAACATTGGACTTACTTTTACAACGTTGTTAATCGTTTAACTCATTTAATCTTTTTTACTTTCTCTTGCCTATATGAATATATAGGAAGGAAAGTATTGTTTTCATGTCGATTTTTCGAAATCGAGTTTTCACCGGATATACACGTTTTCGGACCCCCTGAACCCAAAAAACATGTTTTTAGCGATTGGTCTGTGTGTGTGTGTGTGTGTGTGTGTGTGTGTGTGTGTGTGTGTGTGTGTGTGTGTGTGTGTGTGTGCGCGTGTGTGTGTGTGTGTGCGCGCGTGCGTGTGTGTGTGCGTGCGTGCGTGTGTGTGTGTGCGTGCGTGTGTGTGAACAGAATATCTCAAGAACAGAACATCGTACGAACTTGAAACTTGAAACTTAAGTTACATACCACTACCGGACCCGGCACGAACATTTTCATCAAAATCGGTCAACCGGAAGTAGTAGTTTATTCGTGTTTTTTCACTTTTTTGCGATTTTCTCATAAACTGGTCCTACGATTTTTTTCAAAATCGCCTGATTTATTAAATTTTTTATGCTCTACAAGATAGGGTAGGCGTCATGTTTGCTGAAATTCTTGGTGAGGCTGTTTTCGCGTAAAGAAATTGTTTTTTAAGATTGCGGCTTTATTATGCATTTCAGCGCAAAAATGTATAATAAAAAATGTAGAGAATTTAAAGTCCTACAACTTTTATTTCAAACATTTTTTTGTATAACGCTTAGTTCAGCGGTAATTAGCAATTTTCTGTTTTTTTCTCACGAAAACGTGTGAAAAATCAATTTTTTTAACATTTCGACCTTAGTTCTCATTTTACCACAAAAGTGTATAAAACCAAATTTATAGAAAATTAAAAGATCTACAACTTTTATTTAGAGAATTTTTCTCTACAGAGCCTAGTTTAGCGTGAAAGAGTGATTTTCCGTGTTTCTAAGCCAAACTGAGGTCGAATTTTATTTTGCGTTTTCACTCATGATTAATATAAGGTTATGTTTTTTGAGGTTAGTTTTTTGTTTATTTGTAATGTTTTATTACTAATTAAAAAATAAATATCTGTAATGTTTTATTGTTAATTATTTGTATTGGCAAGAGAAAGTTGTGTGAGAGTTTCACACCAATTTTTTTTCTACTTGTACTTCTAATCATCATCATCATTATCATCTCCATCATGGTCATTATCATCTTCAGCTTCAACTATTTCATGTTTCAACATCGTAATGGACAATTCAGTCAAGTTTAGTTTATTTTTTGTTCACACTTTAGCCATTTACTTTTCAAACACACTGCTGAGTGTGTTTTATATGTTCATTCTAAGAACTTTATTATTCAGATTTTTTTCATCTTTGCTTACAGTTTATAATTATATTTAATAAAAACCGGATTGCAAAACAATTATTACACTTCAGTGAAGAAAAACACAACTTTTTTAAGCTTGTGTAATTTATTGATGTATTTTCTACCTGCATAAGTACTAGTTGTTGTTGTTTAGGTCATCAGCCGAAAGGCTGGTTTGAACCTGTAGAGGTTTTACTAAGTAAATCGAGGAGTGAGGTGGTTTACCGTTGCCTTCCTCACTGAGTGGAAAAGTACGTTTATCAGCATGCCGGGCCCTCTGAAGAGCACATATTTTCCATTCTGCAATTGACACCTTCACATCATTCACCACAGGGTCTGGCTGTATAATGAAATTCATTACTTTCAGAGGAGATAACTCTGATTAGTGTCTTTTGCACCTCTACCTCTTCTATTCTTAAATGATTCAGTCATTTAATTGGCTGACCATGTGATAAGAAACAGAACTATTTATTTTAGCCCTGCAACGAACAGATTGAGTGTAAATAATTTGACACTCCACCTGTCCGTCATGGGCAATTTTCATTCTAAGAACGTTATTATTCAGATTTTTATCATCTTTGCTTACAGTTTATAATTACATTTAATAAAAACCTGATTGCGAAACAATTATTACACTTCGGTGAAGAAAAACACAACTTTTTTAAGCTTGTGTAATTTATTGATGTATTTTCTACCTGCATAAGTACTAGTACTAGTACAAATACAAGTAGGTTTTTATTCAAACAATTTGTTTGTTGTGATGAACTACTGAATGTCTATAACTTGATGGCTTCCCGCAGAGAGGAACAGAATCGGCCCGCTACTAGCCTTCTCAAAAACATTTCATTATGTACTACTACTAACTAATACACTGGACTTGGTACGTAATGAATGTTATTGAGAAGGCTAGTAGCGGGCCGATTCTGCTCCTCTCTGTGAGAGAGGCCATCAAGTTATAGACAGACAGTAGCAATCTAGTAATCAATTTAAACAACTTAGTTACTGCACAAATTTGTGTCGTACATTTATGCAGCGAGCAGTATTCAAATTCAATGAAATTTTACTGGCGACTCATGTAATGCGTAGCAATAATAATGAATGTGCTATTACGAATTCTAACTCCTCTGTTTATGGGGACAGTAACTGCCTATATAACTACATTTTTAAGTTTGTGCTACTTTTCACATAAACTATAAAAATTAGATTCTTAATTTTTTTAAAAATTAAACTTCAGACTTTTGTTTAGTTACACACTGGAGTTTATTTTTGAATAAAGTATTAAAAATTGTTTATTAATTTTTATAAAAAGTTCAAATAATTCAGAGAAAAAAATAATGAAAAAAATCGTAAAATATTTTCTATGGCTAATTCTTTAATAATCTTGCTTGTGAAACTAGCCCGTAATGAGTAGAATGTGTCCTGAAAGTTTCATACTGATATATTTTAACCGTTCCTGAAAAAACTTGGTTAAACTTTCAAAAATCTAGATTTTCCGCAAACTGTCTGTAAATTGTAACTTATACTTTTTTTAATAACGTCCAGCGCTGTAATATGGTTGGTCTGGATCCTCTTCTTAAAGATATAAATCTTCAAGTTTTTTCTTTTTAAACTCCTCTTCCCCGTATTTGTTTTTCAAATTCAGGCATTTTTCTTTTAGCGCCTTCTATTTGTCCTGAATCCAGTCGTTCCATTGCACAAAGCATGTTCTTTCCAGGTTTCATCCCCACTTCTTCGTACAATGATATACTGTTTATATTCGTAAAAATTTCACTACCACCATAAATAATAGATCAAAACGCTCAGAATACTATCCAGTTTCATAAAATGTAAAAAAATACAGAAAATGTGGAAAAATTGTTTTTTTCCTTCTTACGTTCCCCTTAAATTTAATTTAAAAAATGTCCTTTTCACGAGACAATGCATCATGACTGGTGGGAATTTTTTATAAAAAAAATATGGAGTCGGCCCAAGAAATCACATTGCCTTTTCGCTTAACTCTGGATTACCCTTCCTCATAATGGGTTCAAGCCCATTTAACATTCATAAGAAAGCTTTTTTTGTTTCCAAATTGACTTTTAATTCTTGACTTATTGTTGAAACCAGAACTTCAAACTTAATAAGTTCTGTATCTACTCTTTTAGAGGAATCGAATGACACTATTTTTGTTTCCAAATTCCGACTTTATTTCTTAACTTCTAACCCAGTCCAGGCCCACTACCTTTTTGTGTAATTATGAATTTGAAAACCATTTGTTGCTATTTGAGGTTTTTGACATCTGGATGTGATGGATGGATATACAAAAATGATAAATGACAATTATAAAAATTGTCATTATCATAATTGTCACCTGTTGCCACAATTAAATAAATATTAATAATTAATTAAAATAATTGCCACAATTGTCACCTGCCGATAACAGACAGGTGGAGTGTCAAATTATTTACACTCAATCTGTTAGTTGCAGGGCTAAAATAAATAGCTCTGTTTCTTGTCACATGGTCAGCCAATTAAATGACTGAATCATTTAAGAACAGAAGAGGTAGAGGTGTAAAAGACACTAATCAGAGTTATTTCCTCTGAAAGTAATGAATTTCATTATACAGCCAGACCCTGTGGTGAATGAAGTGAAAGGTGTCATTTGCAGAGTGGAAGATATGTGTTTTTCATAGGGCCCGGCATGCTGATAAGCATACTTTTCCACTCAGTGAGGAAGGCAATGGTAAACCACCTCACTCCTCGTTTTACTTAGTAAAACCTCTACAGGTTCAAACCAGCTTTTTGGCTGATGACCTAAACAACAACACAAAAATTGTCACCAATATCTACTAAATTGTGCTATTACTAATAATAAGTTCTGTTTAAAGTCAATTTAAAATTATAGGGTATAAAATGGTCTCCATGGGTAATTAAATATGGCTTATTCATTTGTTTTTCTTTTTGTTTCAGATATATCCAATGTGGTGAAAAGGATCAGCAATAAGTTGTCGTAACTTAGTCTTAGACGTGTAAATTTAGACAGACGATTAGAAGTAGCGTGCAGATAGTGGCTATGTTGTTAAATTTGAAGGTCAGAAGACGGATATGACTGAGAACATTATAACGGAGTGGCTAAATGATTACGAAGCGTTGACTCCAGCCGAGTTACACACTTACGCTAGTACTGTTCACAGTAATAAAGATGTTATATCCGCCGTTTATACCGTGTTAGAGGAGAGAAATAAATTTACGCATGTAAGTATTCATTTTTGTGTTCCGATCGTTAGAGATTAGGTTTATGTACAGTTCAGCCATCCTTAGGGTAAGCGCACAGTGAACGCTTTTCGCTTACAAGCGGGAGCCTGCTAGTAGGAATAGGCCATTATATATTAATCGGACGTCTCACAGTAAACGCTGGTGGAGAAAGCTGCACAATGGTGATCTGCGCATATCACCTCACTGGTTTGTTTTTCATAAACCTGCCTGCTGCTTGCTAGCAGGTTGCTAAATGTACTTGGCGTCGTATAATACGTATTCATAAATAATAACAACTTGTTAATTAATTTCTAACTTAGGTTTATAAAAATAACTTTAAAAGATTGTTGTTGTTGTTTAGGTCAACAGCCGAAAGGCTGGTTTGAACCTCTAGAGGTTTTACTAAGTAAAACGAGGAGTGAGGTGGTTTACCAATGCCTTCCTCACTGAGTGGAAAAGTACGCTTATCAGCATGCCAGGCCCTCTGAAAAGCACATATTTTCCACTCTGTAAACGACACCTTCACTTCATTCACCACAGGGTCTGGCTGTACAATGAAATTCATTACTTTCAGAGGAGATAAATCTGATTAGTGTCTTTTACACCTCTACCTCTTCTGTTCTTAAATGATTCAGTCATTAAATTGGCTGACCATGTGATAAGAAACAGAACTATTTATTTTAGCCCTGTAACGTTCAGATTGAGTGTAAATAATTTGACACTCCACCTGTCTGTTATGGGCAGTTTAAAAGATTATTACTGCCCAAACAATCATTTAATACATTGAATATTGGTAGTCAAAATGTTCAAAAACCGTATTTCAAAGTAATCACAAGTCTTTCTTCCGGTAATATTGGTTGCTTGTGCAAGTTGCACCATTGTTTTTGAAAACTAGTTCTGCTTTAGACGATATAAAATTAAACGTTTCCAGTCATTCTCATGCATTTAAAAAAAACTTGTCTATCTTTTTTTAATTGCGGAAAAAGATGATTATGCGGAACAATTTTCTGTTCTTATTAATGTCACTAACGGTATCGTCGTTAAATGATAAAAATTTCATGGAAACGTTTTCCATTAGAAATAATTCATCACTGCTGCTACTGGAACTGATATTGAATACCGACAACTGAAAGAAGATTAAGCATGTAGTTACATGCTCCCACTACGCGCATTCGCCACCGTGAATCAGTACCAGCGACCTGCAACCAGCATTCACTGTCCGCTTACCCCTAGTTTGCTCCTACTGTCAACAAACCAAAGTTAGCTACTACAGGGTGTACGCTGGGGTCCACCATTTTATGGATGTCGTATTCATATTAAGTTAACTAAGTTTTGAATTATAAGTACTTAAATTACTTAAAACATCAGTCATGCATGATGTAGACCTAACAATTTCATTTATAAAAATACTTTTAAAACTATTTTGTTGTTACTTTTTAATCAGCGTGTACACATTTTTATGTAATGCGCATGCTCAGTGACGTCATTGTTTGTTTACAGTAGGGATAAACTTAGAAAGGCTGGACTTTAGTTTAGAAATTTTTTTCCCAAAACTTCTTCATCTTTCACACTGTTCTTTCTTTCTTCGCCAAGGTCGTGGGTTCGATTCCCGGTCCAGGTGTAAAATTTTTTCATCACTGATTTTTATATATCATTCTCCACTGTCTGCATTAGCAGAAATTGCAAAACAGTCAGATGTAAAACCCCCACCCCCCAAAAAAATCTTTCTTTCTTCTGACCATTTTTGTGATTCTTGTGTCTTTTCTTTTTCTCTCGAAAAAGTTATTCTAGAGGTTTTACTAAGTAAAACAAGGAGTGAGGTTGTTGAGTATTGCCTTCCTCACTGAGTGGAAAAGTAGTCTATGCTTATCAGTATGGCAGGCCCTCCGTAAGCATCTGATTTCCACCCAACTTCATTCACCACAAAACTTTAATAATAAAATTCACTGCCCATAACAGACAGGTGGAGTGTCAAATTATTTACACTCAATCTGTTCGTTGCAGGACTAAAATAAATAGTTCTGTTTCTTATCACATGGTCAGCCAATTTATTGACTGAATTTATTTAAGAATAGAACAGGTAGAGGTGTAAAAGACACTAATCGGAGTTATTTCCTCTGAAAGTAATGAATTTCATTATAGAGCCAGACCCTGTGGTGAATAAAGTGGTGTCATTTGCAGAGTGGAAGATATGTGCTTTTCAGAGGCCCCGGCATGGTGATAAGCGTACTTTTCCACTCAGTGAGGAAGGCAATGGTAAACCATTTCATTCCCCGTTTTACTTAGTGAAACCTCTACAGGTTCAAACCAGCCTTACGACCTAAACAATAACAATAAAATTCAGTACTTAGGAAATAACTGTGATTAGTGTCTTTTACACCTTTACCTCGTCTGTTGTTAAATGCTTTAGTCATACAATTGGCTGACCATAAGATAAGAAACAGAACTATTTTTTATCGCCCAGGAACTAGCAGATTGAGTGGAAATGAATGTAACACTCCACCTGCCTGTTATGGGCAATAGGAGGTTATATGAATGTATATTAACCCTTTTAGCACCAAAACAATATTTTAAAAGTTTGATCTAAAGGGCCATTTAATTTGAATAAGGGTGTACAAAAGTGCCAGCCCTTATTTCGAAAACTCATAGGCCTATATTTCGTAAGCCTGCCAATGCTGACCAAAATTTCAATGTTGTAGAAAAATAAAATTTCCTGTTAAAAATTAATTTTTATTGTGTCCATAAAAAAGAGAAATCGTTCTAACTTTAAAAATATTCAAAATAGTTTTTTTTTAGTTTATTTAAAGTCACATCGACAGCTTGGTCGTTAGCAACTACTGTGGGTTTTGGTACCTACCTAACGGTGGTTTTAATGTATAAAAATTCCCAGACCCTAGCCAGGAATTGAACCCGGGACCTTTCGTTTTGTAGGCTAGCACGCTAGTCACTACACCATGGAGGCGGTTTCAAAATATATTATTTCATTAATTTTTGTTTAAAAGTGTTTTTTTGGAAATGTTCGGTTATCCAGACGTTGGTACTTTATGCATAACTTACAGATGTCCGGTAAACCGGATTTTATCGCTACGTAAAATTAATTGACGTGTTTTCCGGACGTTGGTACCGAAATGGTTAAAACATGATATTTTGAACCTTACTTTCATCTGATTAATACTCGTATGCCGTTGGGAATTAAATTCTGATTTTATTTCTTCCATATTTTTTTTTTTATTTATCGTGGAAGTTAAAAGTATCATGATTAATTTTCTTTTGTTGCAGTTAATCGAAGATGTATGCAAAACATTGTACTTATTCTACCGATCAGAGGAAGTCGACTTGCAGAGGTTCGCTTTGCTGTTCTTGCCAACACTTATCTATGTTTATCTCAATGCCGTTGCGCATGGAGAGAAAAAGGTGAGTGATTTCAGCTGTCTGTTGTGTTGTGTTTTGATGTTTAATTTTTGTAGTCAGTATCCAACGAATAGGAGTTAGTGATGGGGTCAGTTAACATAAGAAGATTAATAACGTAATAATAATAATAATAATATTGGACTAATAATGATAATTTAATAAGGACTGAATTGGAAGACAAGGAAAATCATAGAACAGACATTAACAAATACAAGTGAAATTCAGGGCAAAACTTTCAAAATCATTTGAGATAAGAACCGGGGTTAGACAAGGTGATGGGTTGTCGCCTTTGCTATTTAACATAGTTCTAGATAGGGTCATGGAAGAATGGGAGAAGAAACTTAAAGAGGAAAATAATTGGAAACCAATCTCACTGGGGACCAAGAAAGATAATTTACAAATCCCCTATTTAGTCTTTGCAGACGATCTCGGAATAATGGCAGATTCTAGTGAAATGGCAATAAAACAGATAGAAACTTTAAGGGAATGCGCTGAAAGAGTTGGCTTACAGATATCATTCGAAAAAACAGTGTTTACTACTGAAAATTTAGAAATTTCAAAATTACAAACCAAACGTGGAGAAATTAACAGGGTACCATACTTTAAATATCTAGGAGAAGTTATTTTTAAAAAATATTTACAACAAGAGAGAATACAAAAAGCTCGTAGAGGCCTAGGATTGGTGCAATACCTTTATAATAAAAAGTGTTTATCTTTAAATGCCAAAATTAAACATTACAATACAGTAATCAAACCAACAATTTTATATGCCAGTGAGACCTTGACACTTAACAGGAAAACAGACATGGAAAGCTTAAAGAAGGAAGAAAGAAAAATAATTAGGAACATTCTTGGACCTAGATGGACCAAAAATGGGTACAGATTACAGAAAATGTCGAAAATTGAAGAATATTCCAACATAGAGACAGACATGAGGAAAAGACGCCTTCAATTTTATGGCCGAATTATGAGGCTTCCTGACAATAGACTCACAAAGAGAATGGTAAAATATGTATCATCACTTGTTAATGGGGGGAATGGATCCAAAGTGTTAAAAAAGATTTAGAATTGGCCAAAATTACCAAAGAAGAAATTCTCATTAGAGACAATTTTAGAACAAAAGTTAAAAAATGGGAGGTTAAACCAGAGACCAAAGCTCCAAGAACCGGAACAAAGTGGAGTGAACAGAGAAAAGCTGAATTCTCACAAAGAATAAAAAACTGGTGGGCGGATAAAAAGGACAAGAAATCCCAAAAACAAACCAGATTTACTTAGCTTCTTCCACTTCGGGAGCTTTACGACTAATAATAATAATAATATGTTTTGTCATATAACATTTGATTTTACGGATATTCGCTCAAACAAATGACTTGTCACAATCATAAACAATAAATTACATGATAAAATTATAGTAACACTAATTACACAGTCAATATATAATTTATATATATACATTCTAAATTTTTTTTTTTTTTTTGCGAACTTCTACAGCAATTACAGCCGTCTTTCGCATTTCAATCGCCAAGCTTCCCGATCCAGCCAATCACCCTCCTGCAGATCTCTCTTGCTCATTGCTTCCATCACCTCCTCCATCCACCGTCTCGTTGGACGGCCTCTTTTCCTTCTCTCTGTTGGGGTCCAATTCCATATCCTACTGGGCCATCTGCTCTCACTCATCCTTCTCAAGTGCCCATATCAAAACAATACTTTTTTCCCAATTTCATCCAATACCCTACTTGGTTTTCCTACTCTCTGCCAGATTGTTTCATTTCGTATATGGTCCATCCTCGAAACACGACAACTGCGTCTCCAGAAGTCCATCTGTGCAGCCGCAATCCTTCGTCTACTTCTCTCAGTTAGCTCCCACGTTTCCGCACCATATGTAAGAACGCTTTGTTGTATCGCTCTTCCAATTCTACACTTTGTTTCTGTCCGGATATCCTTTGACCACAAAACTGAATTCAGCATTCCTGTAACTACTTTTCCCTGAGTCACTCTATTTACTATCTCCCGTTGGCTGTTTCCTTCTTTACTCAACACCACACCTAGATACTTATATTCTTCACATACCTCTATCTTAAGGCCTCCTATATGCAGATCTCGTCCAACAATTCCAATCGGTAAATACTTCGTCTTTGAATAGTTAACTTTTAAGCCCCATTTCTCAAGAACCTCTGTCAGTTTCCTCATCATATATTCAATATCGAACTCGTCATTCGCTATTACTACTTGATCATCTGCAAATAGAAGGGTATACAAATATTCTCCATCGATGTCGATACCCATATTAGCACATTTTGCCTTCCACTCTTTCAAAACTTCATTCATATAAATCTTAAACAAAGTAGGAGAGAGACAGCATCCCTGACGAAGTCCTTTTGTAACCTTAAATGGGGTAGAGAGACGACCCTGCAGTTTTACAGTCGACTTTTGACCATCATATAGCTGTCTTATAGCTTCAACATACGTCTCCTGTACCCTATCTCCTAGTACTTCAAAAAGCTTTTGCACTGGTACTGTGTCGTATGCTTTTTCTAAGTCTACAAAGACTAAGTGAGTCTCCAAATTCTAGTTAATCTTTTCTCAATCAAATGCTTTAACACAAATATGTTGTCTACACACGATCTACCAGCTGTGAAGCCACTTTGCTCTTCCATCACTTCTATTTCCTGCTCAATCCTTTCCTTCAAAATATGTCCGTACAACCTTCCCATTGAAGCCGTTACACTAATAGCTCTATAATTTTGACAATCTGTTTTATTCCCTTTCTTATGTATAGGAGTGATGTACGCTAATTTCCATTCTTCTGGAATTACCTCTCCATGTATTAAACATTTATTAAATATGTCTGTTATTGTCTGAATGACAGAGTATGGAGCTTGTTTCAGCAATTCAACAGGAATGTCTCCAGGACCAGCCGCTTTAAAGCGGCATTCTAAAATACATACCATATAAATATGACACATCATAACATTACTGGATTAAGGCAGTTATTGTGGTACTAGACATAAGATTGTTAA
Source organism: Catonia carolina (assembly GCA_035578175.1). Taxonomy (NCBI): domain Eukaryota; kingdom Metazoa; phylum Arthropoda; class Insecta; order Hemiptera; family Achilidae; genus Catonia; species Catonia carolina. The sequence goes on from JAQMRL010000004.1 coordinate 13,192,067, forward strand.
AACTAAATAAAGTTATCAATAACCTTTTTGTCTAATAACACCACAATATTGTTATTAATACAAACACAAGAATGGCATATCTCACTGAATCTCTCACGGACACAAAGTTAAGACAACAGCACTATGTCCTGTTACTTAATAACACTGTGATTCAAAGCTGTTTAATAAACTGATGTACAATCTGTCAATGTTTTGTAAGCGTAGTTCGCGCAGAAATAAAAAGTGAGTGGGGAGAATATTGCCGGCTGTAGAAAGGGATGACATATGTTCGATGCATGCGTATGTGCGTGCGTGAATTGTCTCATTCTACTGAAGCTGTAGCAGAGAACAGATCGTAGCTCGAACGGTTGACTATTTTGTCTTATTGTCTATGGTCAGTGGACATTTGTGTAAATCCCCCAAGGAAACGTCAACCCTTCCACCATGTTGGAGGTCGCTCTTTTAGGAAAAAGAGGCTCCTGTAGGCCTAGACCATATAAACCTACGGTACGTTATGCATTCCAGCAAGTCGGCTCTGAATTCCCTCCCCCCTCTACTGTTGTACTACTCACACCATTATTTCTCCATTCATCGTACTTCAACCAAATCCGTCTACTGCGCATACGCTTACGTAACTTTGAAGGCCTGTACAAATGACGCTTGTCTGACTATTATAATAGCATAAGGCTGTTAACAACTAAATGAAGTTTTCAATAACCTTTTTGTCTAATAACACCACTTTTAAGTTTAACTACATCATAATAATGTTGTTAATACAAACACAAGAATGACAAATCTCACTGAATCTCTCACGGACACAAAGTTAAGACAACCAGCACTATGTCCTGTAACCAAATACAACTACAGCAAACCAAACACGAGGGTGGCCAGTGGCGCAGAATCTTTTACGGACACACAGCAAGGCACTATTGTTACTATATATATATATCGCACTGTGGTAAGAAGACTGTTACAACTCAAAATTTTGAACTTTTACACATTACGTAGTAGCTGATATTCATATCTTTAGGCTAGAATAAAGTACTACTTCAAAACCTTATTATTAAATAATACTAAGTTAATAATAATAAGGTTAAAATTTGAATATTTCCTTTTATTGTACCATGTTAATTAAAACATAATCCATCAGATTAAACAATCCAATTTAATTTAAATGAATCAGTACATATGGTATTGTTGTTTAGGTCATCAGCCGAAAGGCTGGTTTGAACCTCTAGAGACTTTACTAAGTAAAACGAGGAGTGAGGTGGTTTTCCATTGCCTTCCTCGCTGAGTGGAAAAGTACGCTTATCAGCATGCCGGACCCTCTGAAAAGCACATATTTTCCACTATGCAAATGAAATCTTCACTTCATTCACCACAGGGTCTGGCTGTATAATGAAATTCATTACTTATGAACCACATAAACATGGGGGTAGGCATCATTTGACTTTCTCTTGCACTATGAAATATAAGATTAAGTTTTCATTGATTTTTCCACATTGAGTTTTCACCAGAAATATACGTTTTCAGGTCCCCAGAGCCCTAAAAAAACAATGTTCTTACCAATCAGTATTGTGTGTGTGTGCGCGCGCGCGTGTGTGTGTGTGTGAAAAATAACTCAGAAACAGAGAGTATTGCAAAGTTTATACTTAGAACTTAAGTTAGGCACCATTAGGGGAACGAACACAAAAAATTTCCTTCAAAATCGATCGAACAGAAGTAGCAGTTTATTCGTGTAATTTTTTTCACGTTTTTGCAATTTTTTCAAAAACTACTTGTACAGTTTTGTTTACAATCGCCTTATTTACTACATTTTTGTGCTCTGCAAGATAGGGAAAGCAGCGTGTATGCTAAAATTCATGGCGGGCGGGTTCTCACAAAAAAAGTGTTTTTCTTAAGTTTGCAACCTTAATATGTGTTTTAGGTCAAAAGTGTATATCATCAAAGTTATAGAAAATTATCTATCCTATAACTTTTATTTCAAGTATTTTTTTCTACAGTGTAGTTTAGTGTCAAGTAGTGATTTTCTATATTGTTCTCATCTAAATCTAAGTTGAACAAGGGTTGATTTTCATTTAGCATCATTCACTCATAATTGAACATAAGTTATACATATTTTTTGTTATTTACGATGGGGTTTTATTCAGGGGGTTGTGAAACTTGACAAAAATCAATCGAAATCTGGATATTAAATATTTTAACATGGCTTATGAATAATAATACAAGCCATACTATCTACCATGTTTATGACAGTAGTGAGAAAAGTAAAAATAAATAAAAAACTGAGATTTTTTTTTCGCTTTTATGTTATTGGGAACTGTAAATTATTAATAAGCACCCAATTTAATTGCTACTTTTTCGTGTATTTTCTTGATGTGGTTTTGGTATGAATTTGAACAGGGATCCCCAGTTGAGTTTGTTCAGGAATGGGTGTCAGTTGGTCACCATTGAAAGTCACTTGCCGAACTGTTGTTACTTAACAATCAATAGCGACTCGCTACCAGCTTGACTGACTGGGCTGGTTCGAAGGCCTCAAAAACTTACGTAACGTATTTGTGTGTGTGTACGCATGTGGTTGTTTTGTTTTTGAATAACTGTTGTTATACTCGTATAATGTATAGGTCTAGCTGATTAATTATTGAATTTGAATTTGTTTTCAGAACTGCAGGGCAGTTGAAGCGTTATTGCTGGGAATGTATAACGCTGAGGTAGTAGACGAAAATGGTCAAGCAAAGGTCATGTCTTTCCGTTTGCCTTCTCTCGCACAGGCTTCTATCTATCACGAGGTCAGTTAATAAATTTTTTTTTTTTTTATGTATGTATATTTTCATATTAGTCTTCAGTAATTTTACGTATCATGTAAACATGTTATAAAGTACTTTCAAAAACGAATGCTGTAAAATTTTTCAGTTGTTCGTTTTGTTGTCGCATGAGTCATTTCAGTGACCATTCTTTTCATGTGCACATAAGAGGTGTTATCAAAAAATACAGTGAGTAATTTTGTGCAAAGTAATAAGCTTACATCAAATTTGAATTAATTTCCTTCAAAATATTCTACTTGGCTAGCGATGCATTTATGAAAAAACGAAAAAAAAATTACATATAACACAGGCGTTGGTTATATAAATACCACACTGATCAGATCAGATATCTTTGTTCTTTTCCGTGTAATGCTTCCACTACACTGTCGCGAAGTTCTCGGCAAAGTTAGCCAAGGCGAGTAACATTCGTCCACACTGTCGTCAACTACGGGAAGGCATCAGTTGTGATTTTAATGCACTATGAATAATGGCGAGATAGCAGCTGCACTGGCTCTGATCACTAATTATTATTCGAGGGTCATTCGTAAAGTAAGGTCCGTTTTTGTATAAAAAATTAACCACAACAGATTTGATCAAAAACCTTGTTTTATTTAATTCCTGACGTCTTAATCTATTTTTCTACATAGTTTCCATTTTTTTTTTAAACATTTATCATAATGTTCTACAAGCTTTTGAATACCAGTGTTGTAGAACTCTGCCGCCTGCGAATATAACCAGTCATGAACAGCTTCTTTTACCTCGTCATCAGAGTTGAAGCGCTTACCGCCGAGAAACTCTTTCAGGTAGCGAAACAAGTGAAAGTCGCTTGGCGCCAAGTTATGAATCGCCGATTTTCACGAATCTTTTCTTCAATGGCTTTGACGAAATCTTCCGTGATCACTGATGGTCGGGCAGATCGCGGTTCATCATGGACATTGTCCCTTCCCTCCTTGAAAGCTCTCACCCACTTGCGCACTTTACTGTCACTCATTGCATTAGGGCCATACACTTCACTTATTTGTCGATGAATATCTACTGCACAAATGTTCCTTGCTGTCAAAAAACGAATCACTGACCGTATTTCGCAGTCGGCGGGATGATCAATTGTCTTAAACATCTTAAAGATGCACAGTGAACAGTACACAACAAAGATACTACTGCAAATGGCGTCGTTCCGTACGCAAGGCATGCTGGGAGTCGTTGCACATGCGCATTGCACTGTTCGCTCGCCGTGTGGCTAGTTACCGCGATCGCGGACCTTACTGTACAAATGACTCTCGTAATTATTTACATATTTATAACAAATATAAATCATTAAAAAGAATCGCTTTTTATTAGCGATAAAGCTGAAAAATTGCTCCATTATATTCATATGTAAACCATATTGGCTTGTATACATCTTCCGCTGAGGCACCAGATTTTATAGATGCTGCTTTTTTCCGAAAATACCCATGAAATGTTATCAAGAGAGAGTATTTTTTGATTTCAACTCCAACTGGTATGCCAATTTCATCTTGAATATATATCCACGCTACTACTTTTTTATCCTTGTGGCTCGCCTGTTTTGGGTCCCTAATTATTTGTTTGCCTTGAAGTAGTTCAAGAAATTGTAATCGTAAATCTTGAGTCCAATAACACGTTTAAAATAAAAAAGAAACAGAAACGTAGGCTATAAAATTGTAAAACACGTACACACAACAGACAATACATGAGAATGTGGTTAGAAACTTTGATTCGTGCTGTGCGTCCTTGACTCTGTATCAAAAACCAGACTCTGGATGGAAGTTAACTGAGATTAGTTGAGTATGGACATTGCACTCTCATTCCTCGGCTGACTTCAGGCAACTTTGGGAGAGTGTGGAACCAGCATAAGAAGTATTAATGTGCAGTTTACATAAACGATGACAGTTTTTTACTTTCTCTTGCCTATATGAATATATAGGAAGGAAAGTATTGTTTTCATGTCGATTTTTCGAAATCGAGTTTTCACCGGATCTATACATTTTCAGACCCCCTGAACCCAAAAAACATGTTTTTAGCGATTGGTGTGTGTGTGCGTGTGTGTGTGTGAACAGAATATCTCAAGAACGGAACATCGTACGGACTTGAAACTTGAAACTTAAGTTACATACCACTACCGGACCCGACACGAACATTTTCATCAAAATCGGTCAACCGGAAGTAGTAGTTTATTCGTATAATTTTTCACTTTTTGCGATTTTCTCAAAAACTGGCCCTACAATTTTTTTAAAAATTGCCTGGTTTACTACATTTTTTATGCTCTACAAGGTAAGGTAGGCGCCATGTTTGCTGAAATTCTGCGTGAGGCTGTTTTTACGTAAAAACATTTTCATTTTAAGATTGCGGCTTTAATATGCATTTTAGCGCAAAACGTTATATAATAAAAGTTGTAGAGAATTAAAAAACCTACAACTTTTATTTCAAACATTTTTTTGTATAACACTTAGTTTAGCGGTAATTAGCAATTTTCTGGTTTTTTCTCACGAAAACGTGTGAAAAATCGATTTTTTTAAGATTTCGGCCTTAGAATGCGTGCTCGCCTCTCATCACGCGGTCTTGGGTTCGAATCCCACTCGGGCATGGCATTTTTTCATACGTTACAAAAAATTCATTTCATCCTTCACCGTCTGCATTAGCAGCAATTTGCAAAACAGTCAGACGTTAAACCAAAAAAAAAAAAAAAAAAAAAAAAAAAAATAAAGTATATAAAATAAAATTTATAGGAAATTAAGAGATCTACAACTTTTATTTTAAGCATTTTTTTGTACAGTGCGTAGTTTAGCGTGAAAGAGTGATTTTCCGTATTTTTAAGGCAAACCGAGTTCGATTTTCATTTTGCGTCTTTCACTCATGACTAAAATAAGATTATGTTTTTGAGGTTAGTTTTTTGTTTATTTCTAATGTTTTATTACTAATGTTAGGTTTATTGTTAATTATTTATATTGGCAAGAGAAAGTTGTGTGAGTGTTTCACACCAGATTATTTTTATTTGTATATATTAATTACAGTATTTAAATGAATTGTTTGTAATATTTTGTTTGAAATGTTAAACAGCCGATGAGTTTGGCCCCAGCGTCGCTGACTGAAAGTGCGTTGAGAAGGTTAGAAGAGTGCAATACGAAACTGGTACGCTGGGGTCCGTTACCGCAGGTCGAAAGAATCGTCGCCCAGAACCGTTTGACAGTTACCACCGCTTTATTATTCATTTATAATCGACAATTAAGTCTTCTACCGAAAATCGCTTTGGAACAATTATGTAAAGTAGCTTCTAAGTAAGTATAAACAAACTGTTGTGTTTTTTTTAAAAAAATAGTTTCGTGTATAAAGTTGAAGTTTAAATGTTTTTGATATTTATAAGTAAATGTTTATAATGCATCCTGCAGCCTATATATTCAATCATATTGTACGAGGTCTGTTCAAAAAATAACCGAACTTTATGAATTACACGCTAATGCAGATATTTAGCGACGTGCGGTTGGTGGCACACTGTTCTACGTCATTGCTTTTGTGAACACATTTTCTTGGATTGTTGATATCTCATTTAATTTTCGTGGTGTTTTGTTTTTAGTACGACGTGTTTAAGTGCTAGTGACGATTTTTGTAATGTGCGAAATTCGGGAGCAAAGGTGCAACGTGAAATTTCGCGTGAAGCAAGGGAAAACTTTCACAGAAACATTTCAACTTTTAAAAGAAGCTTGAGGAGATGATTTTCTGAGTTGTACACATTGTTGTAAATAGTTTTCTCAATTTGAAAGTGGTCGCCAGTCAATTGAAGATGACCCTCGACCTGGAACGCCTTTGACTTCAACTGATGGCACCCTCGTTAGGAAAATCCATAATCTGGTGCATGTAAATCACTGATTGACTGTCAGAGACCTTTTAGAAGGGGTTGGCATCTCAATTGGATCGTACCATAAAATTTTGACTGAAAAATTGAACTTGCATCAAGTTGCAGCAAAGTTTGTTCCCCGTTTGATGATCGAACAGCAAAAAGAACATCGTGTAGTAGTTTGTCGGCAACTTCTTGAACAAGTTAATGATGATGCAACATTCAGGTAAAGGATCATAACAGGAGACGAAAACTGGGTTTACGACTACGGCATTGAGACAAAAGTGCAGTGTTCACAACGAGTTGACAAAAATTTCACATTACAAAAATTGTCACTAGCACTTAAACAAGTCGTTCAAAAAACACAACACCACGAAAAGTAAATGAGATATCAACAATCCAATAACATGTGTTTAACAAAGAAAGACGTAGAGCAGTGTGCTCCCAACCGTACGTCGCTAAATATTATTGTTAGCGCGTAATTGAAAAAGTTTGGTTATTTTTTGAACAGACCTCGTATAGTGTTTCTAACGTATGCTAACACTTTGGTTTGGAGAGAGTAAGCGATCATTTTCTTGAATGTATTTAAATATGTTTGAGTGTTAAAATACTGTGTTTTGTAAACTAATGATGCAATCTATAAATTTGTTACAGACTTGTCACGCAAGGATTTAATAAGCCCGGTAAAAGGGTATCATACAGCAACGAAGTACCGAGAGTGTTACCACGTATTCCAGTCACTCCACAACTTCTTTTAGAATTACTGCACAGCGTTTATTTTGCCATGTAACTATTTAAAATTTTAATTTAGTTTTATTGCCATCTTAACACATCTAAGCCTACTGTTTTTCATAAAGTAATGATACCAGATCTTGGTATCATTGTATTTTAAAAATATCATTGTAAATATTAATTACAAGATTTACCTCTTAACATTGACATCTATCTAACACCCTGAATTTCCTCTTTCATTAAATTTAAATGTTAACAATAAAAAGCAGTCAGAGAATAAAAATTTGTTATATAAACGGCTGGCCCGTTGGCGTAGTGGTTAGCGCAACTGGCTTCTATGCCAGGGTCCCGGCTTCGATTCTCGGTCAGGTCTGGCATTTTTTCATCGCTTATCTTCATCTATCATCCTTCTCACCTTCTGCATTAGCAGTAATTGCAAAACAATCGAACGTAAAAAAATACCATATTTTGAGTGAAAAAAATTTTGTTAAATAAAATCAATCAACAGGAAATTGTAGTTAGTTGTTGATTTTTTCCCAAGAACTGCTCCTGCAATTTTTTAAGAATCACCTTATTTACTACGTTTTTTTATTCACTATTAAGTAGGGTAACCGCCATGTCTGTTAAAATTCTTGGAGCACCTGTACTCTTGTGATAAAAAATGTTTTCTTTTAAGATTACGGCCTTAATATGAATTTTAGGGCAAAAGTGTATAGAATTAAAGTTGTGGAAAATTACAAAGCATACCAATTTTTTTTCTTTCTTATAGGGCCAATTTTAGACAACCTGAGGTGACTAGACGCTTCCGGAAGCTCTTGTTGCAGTCCACATTCTCAGCATTCGCTCACCATGGGGTTTTCTTCTTTTCCACCTAGTGTTCTGTTTTTGCTCTTCATGGAAGCTCTTAAAATCTGTTATTCATTGTCTGAATTTGGTTCAGTTTATTCCGGTTTTCACAATATCCTTTCTGATTTCTTTAAACCATTTATCCAATTCCTTAGGTGTATTGTTTAGTGTCTTAAAAATTTGTTTTGTCAACCAGTTGTCATCTGTTCCGTGTAGGTGTCTGTACAATTTTATTCCTCTTTGTCTAATTGTTTCCATTATCGTTAATTTTCCTTATACGATTCTTCTTGATCTCTTAACCTATATTGTCCATCGAATATCTTAGGACCCATTATGTTGCGAAGAATATTTCTCAGCTTCTCTTAGACCAGCTCTTCTGGGCATTGTAAGGCTCAATTTTGTGTTATTTGGATAACTTGCATACAGACACTCAGGCTTTATCACAGTATGATAATGTCTAATCTCTTGGCCTGCAACTTTTATTTCGAGCATTGTTTCTGCAGCTACAGAGCCTAGTTTAGAATCAATTTTAGTGATTTTCCATGTTTTTAAGTTGAAAAGCGGTTGATTTTTCTTTTGCATCGTTCACTTATGATTAAGAGTAGGTAATATTGTTCATTATTTACATTGGCAAGAGAAAGCCGTGTAAGTGTTTACGCCAGTTTTTTATTGCGTAACACTTCCACTGCTGGGAGTTAAACCAATACTTATGTACCGTGCTGGCCATTTATGACTGTTTTCAAGATTTTATTCTAATTTTATTTTTAAACCAATTTCATTGTTACTTACCTCAAATTAAAGCTCCAATCTTTCCCTTTAAAATGCATTATTTGTTTTTAAACAAAATAATTTTTGTGCTTAAAAATATTCTAACAAATAGAATCATTTTTAGAGAAAAAACAGAATTGAACTGTACTAGAAATATTAAAACTTGATTTAATTAGGCCTATAGGTTATTTGTTTTTTTTTTTAGTTTATTTTCTTAAAGCTGCATCAACAGCTCGGTTATTAGCGATGCAGTGGGATTTAACTTGGGAAATTCCCAGACCCTAGCCGGGAATCGAACCTGGGACCTCTGTAGCGCGCAACCACTATGCTACAAAGGCGGCCTAATTATATTGTGTATTACATTAAAAATATATGATTATAAAACCTATTTACAACTTGATTAATATTATAATTTATATAATAATGATAATGTATTGTAATAATAGTACTTTCATCATCATTCAAAGGCGTGTTACAAAACAACGAACAATGTACGTGCTGTACAACACAAATAATTGTAGGTTATAAACACGCTTAGTAAACTAATATTAAAATAACCACAGACAAGAAATAAAACTTAAAACAATAAGCTTTAGTGGTGTATTTTATTACTAAAAATTTAAAATAATGTTTGTTACACAAGATATGCCATTCAATGGAGGTTCAAATCAGTTAATACAACGCGGGGAATTCAAAGATGTCAAATGACAGGATTTGCAAAACATAAAAGTTTCATGATGATGTCAATTGACAGGCTCAGCAAAGAAAGTGTTTATGGTTTATTCATCTCATTGTAAAACAGATTTGTGGTAACAGTTTTTTTTATTGTTCCAATTGTATGATGGGTATTTTAAAAAATCTGTTAAGCGTTTTGTTCAACCTGTTTATAATCGTTCTGTTATACTTTAATGAGATGTATAGTTTCTGCTTTTTACTTTCTCTTGTTTATATGAATTTATAGGAAAGAAAGTATTGTTTTCATGTCAATTTTTCAAAATCGAGTTTTCTCCGGTTCTACACGTTTTCATACCCCCTGAACCCAAAAAACATGTTTTTAGCGATTGGTGTGTTTGTGTGTGTGTGAACAGAATATCTCAAGAACGGAAGATTGTATGAACTTGAAACTTAAGTTATATACCACTACCTGTCGTGACACGAACATTTTCATCAAAATCGGTTAACCGGAAGTAGTAGTTTATTCATGTAATTTTTCACTTTTTTTCGATTTTCTCAAAAACTGGTACTGTGATTTTTTTTAAAAACACCTGGTTTACATAATTTTTTATGCTCTACAAGATAGGGTAGGCGCCATGTTTGCTGAAATTCTTGGTGAGGCTGTTTTTACGTAAAAATGTTATTTTTTTAAGATTATGGCTTTAATATGCATTTCAGCGCAAAAATTTGTATAATAAAAGTTGTAGAGAATTAAAAATCCTACAACTTTTATTTCGAACATTTATTTTGTATAACGCTTAGTTTAGCGGTAATAAGCAATTTTCTGTTTTTTTTTTCTCAAGAAAACGTGTGAAAAATCAATTTTTTTTTAAGATTTCGGCCATTTTACGACAAAAGTGTATGTAATAAAGTTTATTGGAAATTAAAAGATCTACAACTTTTATTTCGAGCATTTTTCTCGTTTAGCCTGAAAGAGTGATTTTCCGTATTTTTAAGCCAAACAAGTTGAATTTCATTTTGCATCTTTCACTCATGATTAAAATAAGGTTAGGTTTTTTGAGGTTAGTTTTTTGTTTATTACTAATGTTAGGTTATATTATCAATTATTTACATTGGCAAGAGAAAGTTGTGTGAGTGTTTCACACCAGATTTTTAAGATTGTTTGTTTTATTATTTTTCTTTTAGGTTTAATGATTACGGTTATGTTGCTATACAAGCTGTTGAAGATCTTCATCAGCGTGCATGCTACCAATGCTACACTGACGTATTGTTGGTGACGAATGCTATCAAAAATTGTGCCCAGATGACTTACACAGGTACAAATCAATTTCTTAATTTAAATTGTACCATTAAATTATTCCCATAATGGGCAGGTGGAATGTTAAATTCTTTGCACCCAGTCTGCTAATTCCAGGGCTATAAAAAATAGTTCAGTTTCTTATCAACCCACCGGGTTGGTCTAGAGGTAAAGTCGTCGCCAAAATCAGCTGTTTAACAGCTGATTTTCGGAGACGAAGGTCCCTGGTTCAAATCCTATTAAAGGCATTTAAGAACTTTTATATGGATTTGAATACTAGACAGTGGTTACTGGTGTACTTTGATGGTTGGGGTTTAATTAACCATACTCTCTCAGGAATGGTCACCCTGGGTCTGTACAAGACTACACCTCATTTACACATCATACACATCATCCTCATATCATTGGGTCATGGAGTTGCTTATTGTTCTAAATTGAACAGATTGCAACCTACACAAATTAGGAATTAAAAATTAAAATTAAAGTTTCTTATCACATGGTCAGCCAATTAAATGGCTGACGCATTTAAGAACATTAGAGGTAGTGGTTGTAAATGCACTATTCAGAGTTTTCTCCTCTGATAGTAATGAATTTCATTATACACCCAGACCCTGTTGTGAATGAAGTGAATATGTCATTTGAAGGGAGGAAATGTGTGCTTTTTGTAAAGCCTGGTATGCTAATAAGCTTAATTTTTCAACTTAGTGAGGAAGGCAATGGTAAACCACCTCACTCCTTGTTTTACTTAGTAAAGCCTCAAGAGGTTTAAACCAGCCTTTCAGCTGATGACCTAAACAGCAAAAACATTAAATATACTGTTTTATTTATTTATTAGTTAAATTTGGATTGCTGCTGATTTAAAGTTATGGGATATGAAACAATGAATTAACACAGAATTACAGGTGGTGTAAAACATTTTTTTTTTCAAAAAATTTATTTTCTTTGATTAATGTGTTGGGGATTTTGCCCCTTATATATTTAAGGAAATGCTCAGGGTTTAAGAATTGCAAATTCTCAAACAACTGCCCATAACAGACAGGTGGAGTGTCAAATTATTTACACTCAATCTGTTTGTTGCAAGGCTAAAATAAATAGTTCTGTTTCTTATCACATGGTAAGCCAATTGAATGACTGAATCATTTAAGAGCAGAAGAGGTAGAGGTATAAAAGACACTAACCAGAGTTATCTTCTCTGAAAGTAATGAATTTCATTATGCAGCCAGACCCTGTGGTGAATGAAGTGAAGGTGTCATTTGCAGAGTGGAAAATATGTGCTTTTCAGAGGGCCCGGCATGCTGATAAGCGTACTTTTCCACTCGGTGAGGAAGGCAATTGTAAACCATCTCACTCCTTGTTTTACTTAGTAAAACCTCTACAGGTTCAAACCAGCTTTTTGGCTGATAACCTAAACAACAACAACAACAAATAAAACGGAAAGAAATATTAACCCTTTCAATGCCATGGACGCGTTTACGCGCAACGAGTTTCCTCTGTGATGTGCCATGGTCGAGTTTACACGCAAGAGTTTCCTCCGTGATGTTCCATGGACGAGTTTACGCGCAACAAGTTTCCTCTGTAATGTACCATGAGCGCGTTGGCGCGCGGCAGGGTTCCTCTGCGCTGTGGCATGAACGAGTTTTCGCAGAACGCGTTTCGTATGTGGTGCGCCGTGGGCGCGTTTACGCGCAACAAGCTTCCTCTACGGTGTGCCATGGCCGCGTTTACGCGCAACGAGTTTCCTCTGCAATGTGCCATGGGCGCGTTTATACTCAACGAGTCTCCTCTGTTATGTGCCATGGACGCGTTTACGCGCAACGAGTTTCCTCTGTAATGTACCATGGGCGAGTTTACGCGCGTCATGTAGTTTAAATTTTACCGCCGCGTAGCGTATAGCATTCGATCTACCAATCCCCTTAGTATTGCATAACAAACTGTTCAGAATGAAAAGCAAATTTTTACACCTTGAGTTTCAAGTTGCCGTCAACGGCAAATCTACTGTAACATTCTAAACAGGGAATTTTCTATCACCCTGTTTGCAACAAATGTCGTGTACCACACTGCTCATTGTCATATGTTGTTATTTTATTTGCCACGTAAATATAACGAAATTATTATTAACTTTTAGTTCAGTGTTTATAACCTTTTATATCCTATACGTTTAGTAGTGTTTTTTTTTTAAATGAGTGGAAATAAATAGATCATTCATTTATTGGCTGGCACAGAGTGAAAGTCACTTTTTCTTTCGCTGGCATTGAAAGGGTTAAACGTGACACAATCTAAACCCTGGAGAACCAATTATCATATCGACACCTAAAGACACCAAAACAATCCCTTTTACCTTCCAGTTCAAAAGGGAACTTTGATACTGTACTACTTTTACGTCGGTCCGTAGTTAATATTTTGCCCACTGTTGGCGCTGTGATGGGGTTGCTGCAGCCGATAGATAGCGCAGCGTTCACACCTCTCACAGTGCATGTACCAAGTGGCAACATATAGTATCTACGCACTGGTGATGCAAAAGTCGGAGAAGGTGACAGTATCGAGTTCTGTGTGATTGAGGATCGATACGGGGATTTGACAGCTCAACATTGAGTTAGTTCTTTCCGTCATCTGCACCTCCATTCCCTACCCCTCGCTTCACCGGCGACTGCTTCCCTTCGGAGGCAGCAGTAAAAGCTGCTCGCTGCGTCGGCGACTCGCTCCTATTTGATTAGGCAACGGTACAGACGACCCTGCTTCACTTCACCGGTGACTGCTCCTCTTCGGAGGCAGCGATGAAAGGTGTTCGCTGCGTCGGCGGCTGCTCCTAATCATTTAGGCAGCGGTAAAGACGATCTCCCCCCTTCGATGTTTCATTTTTGAACTGCGCCGCCGGATGCCCGGCCGGTCCTATGAGTTCTACGACTGCGCCACTAAATGCCGGTGGCGACAACTTATTCTATAAAGTAAAGAGATCTTTCTTTTAGTTAATTGTAAGTGGTCGTTTTCTGTGTGTAGTTTTTGTTTAATTTATAAATATTTAGCATATTGTTTTGTTTTTTTGTTGAAGGTCAATCGAACGATGCTCCTATGGGGATCAGTATGGCGATATCGCCTGCCACAAATACTACAACTGTATCAAAGTCCATGATCACGAATGCTTCGTTTAGAACTAAAAAATTACCAGGTATGTTTTTTTTTAAATTGTACAGTAAAACCTCGGTTATCCGAAACCCGCTTAATCGTAACAGATCTGAAATACTTGTTTTTATTTTCTCTTGCCTTGTATGAATATGCAACAATTAAAGTATTGTTTTCTTGTCAATTTTTCAAAATAGAGTTTTCACCAGATATTCATGTTTTCAGACCACATGAATCCAAAAAAACATGTTTTTAGCGATTGGTTTGTGTGTATGTAAACAAAATATCTCAGGAACAGAATATTGTCCGAAGTTGAAACTTGGAACTTATGTCACGTACCACTAGAGGGCCCAACAATGAACATTTTCATCAAAATTTGTCAACCGGAAGTAGTAGTTAATTCGTGTAATTTTTCACTTTATTGCGATTTTCTCAAAAACAGCTTCTACAATGTCTTTTTTTATTTAAATTGCCTCATTTACTACATTTTTTAAGCTCTACAAATAAGGGTAAGCAACATGTCTGCTGGAATTCTTGGGGAGGGTGTGCTCTTGTAGATAAAAATGGTTTTTTTTGAGATTGCAGCCTTAAAATGCATTTTAGGGCAAAAGTATGTATAAGCAAAGTTGTAGAAAATGTAAAAACCTACAACTTTTATTTGTATTGTTTTTTTTTATAATGCTTAGTTTCCTTCCACACCCAAGGGTGAACTTTGCCCCTATTATTGAACAGTGGCCTTGAAACTTTACAATCTTGAAGTAAAAATAAAATAAAATAAACGTTTATGAATGAAATCTATTGTAAGTATTTCAAAATAATGACGCTGACTTAAGTTACAATTGTTTTATTGTGACATGCTTGCCTCTCATCATGCGGTCTTGGGTTCGAATCCCATTCAGGCACAGCATACATTTTATACGTTACAAAAAATCATTTCATCCTTCACTGTCTGCATTAGCAGTAATTGCAGAACAGTCGGACATTAAACTAAAAAAATATTCTGACTGCTAAAAATGTCAATAATAATATATTTATTGTCATATAACATTTTAGCGGATATCCGCTCAAACAGATGACTTGTCACAATCATAAACATTAAATTACATCTTGTAATTAACACTAATTACAGTCAATATACAGGTGATTCAAAACTATACGGCAATCTCTTGGGATCTCATTCTATAGCTAAATAAAGTTTATATAAACATATGCCTAAAAATGGTTAGTTAGCGAGTTACGGCTAGCGAAAAATTTCACCTAGAACTCTGTACCCTCGGTGAAGTAAGGCCGTAAAGGTAGTTACAAAGATACAAATACGATTGTTTCATATGTTTGTTAATCTGAAAAATTGAATAAAATTGGTTCCAGAGCTGTAAATGCAATACTTTCAGAGCTATCTTGCATAAAACACAAGAATTGGTGCAAAGTAATACCACATTTTTGTGTTTAACCTAAGATTACTTGCATAAATGGTAAATAAAGGTGTATTTTTTCTTAAATAAATTTGTAGAAAATTTAATTCTGAAAAGATTCATGTGAATTACTCAGGAAAAAAATGAATAATAGATATTGAAATTTCGCTTTATTTAAAATCAAAACAGACGCACATAAAACGTACATTCTTAACTTCATAAAATATTAACTAATATTTAGGTTGGGAGTAACAGCTGATCATTTATCAGCTGTTACTCCCAACCTATATTCGGACCTAAGTCGGACATTAAACCAAAAAAAAAATTACCGGAATAAAGAATATTAGTGTAAATACTTAATTTAAGTAAAAAAAATCATGAATGAAAATAGTTTACAACAACTCCACGGCTGATTGGTTAGTGATGTTTAGTTGTCAGCTGTTCTAGGTGTAAGAAGGTCACGGGTTTGATTCTTGATAGGTCTGTGTTGAGGTAATCACGATAATACTACAATTTACCAATAACTCCCCAATGTAGCAATGTAGAGAAAAACGCAAAGTAATCGCTAATGACTACAGATGTTCATGCGACCTAAAAAAAAATGTTAAAATATGCACAGTACTTATCAAAAATCCACGATAAAGTGATTCCTGAAATTAAACACAAATTTTCACTTGTGATTACGGGGCTACTTAATTTAAATATAGACTGCATACATAACTTAATGTACATACACGTAATATTAGACTAATGAAAAAATTAAAAAAAAGGAAGAAAATAAAATTGTATGGAATTTAAAAAAAATTATTTATTTATATTTAAAACCCACCGGGTTGGTCTAGAGGTAAAGTCGTCAAAATCAGCTGTTTAACAGCTGATTTTTGGAGACAAAGGTTCCTGGTTCAAATCCTAGTAAAGGTAGTTACTTTTATACGGATTTGAATACTAGACAGTGGTTACCGGTGTACTTTGATGGTTGGGGTTTAATTAACCATACTCTCACAGGAATGGTCGGCCTGGGTCTGTACAAGACTACACCTCATTTACACGTCATACACATCATCCTCATCTCATTGGTTCATGGGGTTGCTTATTGTTCTAAATTGAACAGATTGCAACTTACACAAATTAGGAATAAAAAAAATTTATATTTAAAAAACTATTTATTTCTCATTTCCCAGAGAATATATTTCTCGTTTTTTTATTGGTGTTATTATTTCAAGGAAGATGATTCATTATAACTGAATTTTACTTTAATATGAATTTCACCAATCTTTTCAGCTGCTGTAATCTATATTATCCACTTAGATGTGTTTCAGTGAATCCACCATCATCAGAGTAGATGAAATATCATAAGAAACTTATAAATATTTTTTAAAACCTACAGTTGATGGTGGATCTACTGAAACATGTGTAAGTAGATAATACGGACCAATGCAGCTGAAAGTGTTGGTGAATTTTTGTTTTATAAAATAGTTCTTATTAATTTTGTCAGAGCTTTTCTTAGTGAAGATATTTTTTAATAATAGCAAGGAAAATAATTTTATTCAACTTTGTACTATTTACCGATTTTTACGCTTTCAGAATCACCTGATACAGTTCCAATTTTACGTTTCTAAAGTTTTATAAAAAAAAATTTCACAATGAATTTTTCGATAATTCGATGATTTGTACCTACCATGAATTCTTTGTAAATATTATATACACTATTTGTTGGTTAGCAAATTGCTTTCTGAAACGGTTCCATATGGAAAATTATAGTTTGATTTTTTAAATTGTTTATATTTTTTATAAATAAATTAAATTGATTATTGCATCACGGTTTACTCGTTTTGTTTATTGTTTAGTTAATATTTCTATTCTCAAAAAGTCATCTGCTCTGAAAGTAATCTACTTTACTACACACTAGACGTTCTCATGGCTTTGCTGCAAGTGCGGAATTAAAATAAACAAAAAAGAAAAAACCAGGAATAATAGACTTAACAAAATTAAGATTAATTTGTTAACGAATGTTTAAAAAAAATAATAAACGCAAAGATTAAAGACGTTTAAAAGTAATTATTTTTCAAGATTGTACAAAACGAATAATTATAATAAAACAAAGAATAATTTTGATTATTATTTTGTATGTAGTCTTATCTTTTCGCAAGATTAATTTCTTAGAGAATTGATCATTATTTTGAGTAGTACACTAATGTAAAAAATTTAAAATTGCAACAACGAATAATGAAAACTTTCATACCGTTCAGTAATCGGTAATGATCATGTGGCCAGTACGCTATGTGAGATTGTTGGAAATTGGCTAACCAATAGAAATAAATAATACATTTCTGAATACAATTCCACCATTGTCCAAAATTGTTCTTTTAAGAAAAGTCTGTGACAAAGTTCACATAATCAGTATTATGTTAGTAAAAATCACTAGTTTTTTAGGTTGAGAAATCGATAAAAAAAGGTCCAAGCTTAATACCTTCAGCCACTGAGAAGTGAACAACACATTTTCAGATTTTTGAGCCCTAGGGGGGGGAGGTCATACTTAGGATTTTGGGTTCTTCGTGGGAGGGTGAAAAACAAAAAAAAGTCTCTTGTCTTTTTTAGCTCTAAGGCCTCATTATGGGTTAGAATTTTTGGACGTAATATTCAGCTTTATAAGATAACTTGATCTTTTTAAACATGATATTTTTGTGTCAACTTATTATTAGTAAATGAATTAATAAATTTTCATTGTCATGTAAAATAATGTACGTTGCAAATGAGATAAGTCAAATTTTTGGTTTGGGGAATGCTGCACAGAATGTTAAAAAAGACTGTCCAGGCGTTTTACTTGGAACGTGATCAAGGGAAACTGTGTAAAAACATTGACCTTGGTATATTTGCATTAAAAATTTCATTCTACTGTTTATATATTTATATTTGCATCATTTATTATTCTTAATTAATGAAATATCGCTTGTAAGGTGTGGTAATTAAATAAACTACAAAACACAAAACTACAAAACATTTTATTGATCACCAGTTACATTACAAAGTTTATCGCCTTAAATGTACTCTTTCTTGCCAATCCCTACAACGCTCCATACAAATTTTCCATTGTTGGAAGCATTATTAGAAGTTTGCTTCTGTCAACTTGTTGAGAACCTCCGTCGGTCTTGTGTTTACTGTTTTTAAGAAAAAGTCACAATGGGCAAGTACAGTGGGTGGTCCTACATGGTGATCCCATATTTTACAAAGAACACCCTCGCAGACCGTGCGGATTGGGCTGGTGCATTGTCTTGGTTGGTGAAGTATCCAGGAATAGTTCTTCCACAAATCAGACCTTCATCTTGCCATGAAAGATAGTCAGAACCTCGATGTAATAATGTTGATTACTCACGACGCTCAGATGACAATTTTCACTTTTCATTTTACCAATTTTTGGACGTTGTCATCGGTTTTTTATGTTTAGGGTCATCTAGGGCGCAGATCATCTTCGATCATTTCACGTTCGTCCTTAAACCTTTTAAACCACTCTAAAACTTATCTGAGTGATAAACATTCACTTCCATACACTCCTTTAACATGGCATGAGTTTCTGTAGCGGTTTTTCCCAGTTTCACTAGAAACTTGAGGTTAACTTGCTGCTCCATCTGAACACTGAATTTTTTCGATGAGATGCTAGTATAAGGACTTGAACGGACGATTGCTGTAGTGAGGCTGAGCGACATACATCTGTGCCCATCGAGCTCAGGGTTGGGGAAGGATCAACAGACACAGACGTGTTCAAACCTTCCACGGCGTGCTCACTATTTGCCAGTAGCACCAGTTTGTTTATTTAATTTAATTGGCACACATCATATTTACATATTAAAACTTAAAACTTCGATATTTTTCTAAATAAAAATAAATTGTACGCCTCCATAGCATAGTGGTAATGCTAGCTTACTATACGGAGGTATCGGGTTAGATTCCCAGCGGGGCTGGAAATTTTCACAATCCCACTGTTACATAATGCACCGTAGTCACTAATAACCGAGCTGTTGATGCAACGTTAAATAAACCATCAAAAAATTTACATCCACATAAAAACAAATATTCAAATAGGTTAGATCAGCTGCTTGAGTTCTTTCATGATTTGAGTTGACACATTTTGATACAAAAGAAGAAAGAGACATATGTTACCACCATTTTAAATTAATTTTAAATTGTTTATATATCATCCTACAGAAAGCAACATGTAATAAAAGTTAAAAATGTAACGACAAACAAAATGGTGCAAAGAAAAGTGGCAAAATATTTCAGTTATGGAATCAACGTTGGTTTAATTGATTAAGAGAAACGGAGAAAAGATAAACTGTATGGAAGCCACTTTCCAATTAGCAAAAGTATGGTTGTGTATCAATGACTATTAAAATTGAAAAAAACTGTATTTGGATTAAAGACAAAAAAAGGATGCCTTTCTGTTCTATTTTATTTAAGAAAAACCGTGGTTTGTTTAGTTCTGTAAGATGGCAAAAGTAGTGTTATAAGAGATCTGAACTTTCTGTAAATTAATCATAGTGTGTTAAGCACACCTTGTACAATCTAGATAATAAAACTAGTTAGACAAAATTTATGTTTATAAGCAAAGAAAGAATTAGCTCAGGAGTCCGAATACAATAAATCAAACAAGAATAGAATAAGTGACACAATATCAATATTTAGGCACATGCATCAATAAAGCATTCAATACCTCACAAGTGATTAAATGACGCATCGTAAAGGCCAGATATGTATTTTGTTCAATAAGTTCTGTGTTTGAAAGCCACAGTCTAACATTGTACACCAACATGAGACTCCTGAAAACATGGTGTCAGTTTGCCGTACTATTCCTCGATGACTTTATAATTAACGGTGCTAATTGCTTTGGAAATAGAGAAAGTACCTCGTTAATGAAAAGATAATTTGAGCGATTTCCCTGGTGCAGATTGGGGAAAGTAAATTAAGACCTTCTGACTTACATTAAAAGTAACATTCTGATGTAACTTTTGTAGTATTGCTTCTGATAAGTATGAGCCTGGGACGAAATTTCAAGTAATTTATTACAAACATCTTGAAGAGTTTTTAGCTGAGCAAGAAGATTGATGTTGTTTTTGTTTCAAGTAGAGGGAGATCAAATGGTGACAAAGGTTGATATCCATGTTGAAGATAAAATAGAGAAATACCTAGTGATTTTTGAACCGACATATTGCATGAAAACACTACGGGTTGAACGTATTTATGCCAATTAGGTTGATTTTCATTTTATGTCTTCATTAGTTTGTTTTTTTATGTCTTCTCGGTTCTTCTCTTTGGAGTGGAAACTTGAAACCAAACGGGGGCATTCGTTAAAAATCTTGAAGCCCTTGACCTCTGGCACCATAGGAGAATACTTCGAATACCATGGACCCAGAAAATCTCCAACGAAGGCTTGTGGTGAATGAAAGGGATTCTGAAGTAGCTAACACCATAAAATCCCTTTAACTACAGTATCTGGGATAAAAGCGGAACAAAGGTGCAAGTTACTACAGGGGATTCCGTAGGGAAAGATAAAAGGACAAAAAAAACTGGCCAGACAAAGAATTTTGTGACAAAGAGTTCTATAGTAGTGTTTCAGATTGCAACTGATATGGTATGCATCGCCAACGTTTGAACTGAATAGGCATCTTGAGAAGAAGTTGTAAGCTTTTCTTCTTTTCATTATCAAAAATTAGGCTCCCACCTGTTCCAACTCAAAACAGCGACAAAACTATTGAATTATTGCCATCTCTTGAGTGGCCTCCCAATATCTCTCCTCCTATCCGGTCTTTATTGCAAAACATTGAGGGGGTCCCTCCCTCGGCGTTTTTTGTATGTACTCCCTCTATCGATTTTGATATTCTTTAATCTTCCTATTCAGGTTGTAAACATCCAGTTCCATTCACATGTCCCCTCATTTGTTATCTTTTTTCAAAATATTGAGGGGATCCCTCCCTCAGGTATTCTTTCTATGTACTCCCTCCATTGATTTTGATATTCTGCAGTCTTCCTATTCAGGTTGTAAACATCCAGTTCCATTCATATGTCCTCATGTGTTAGTTAGTTCCTACGATTGCAGCCCTTTGTTCTCGGCGGAATCACATTTCTGCCGCCTGTACTCTACTCTTTTGTGGTGTGGTACTAATCCACGACTCGCTTCCGTAGAGTAGACTAGGGCAACCATCACCTTGTAAAATTTTATCCGAGTTTATTTTCTTGTTTTCCTGCTTAGGGTTCTGCTAATATTATCACACACAGCTAGAAATTTACCGACTTTCTTCTCTATAACCAAATCTTGATCAAATCTGATGCCACAGCCTAAATAATTGCATTGTAATACTTTTTCAAGCACAATTAATTGAGAGATTTTGTAATAAGCTTATTAATAATATTTTTAATGTATGCTTTTTGACTTATGTAACCTATGTACAGTAAGAGATTGCTTTATCAGATAATTTTAATTGTTTAATATAAAAATTAAAACTCACTCCAATAGATTTTTACAAAGATTGGATAAATCCTGATACAACTCATTGTTTTTGAATGTAACCAATGTTATTTATTTTTCATTTTTGTTGTTTTTCAGATGACATTCCAATACAGGTGCCTAAAGAAGGTGAAGGGTTGGGTTCGATTTCGGAAGAAAAAGAAGACGGCCATACCAGCGGCGCGGGTGGACCGAATAGCGGTATGACACCCGAAGTATCGACGAGGCGAAGTCTTCCAAAAATGGCCGTGAATTTTGGAAAGAAAACGAAAGAGAAATTAACGATAAAGACAAGCGCGAGTAACAGTAGTGCCAGTAACAATAGTAAAAGTATTAGTAACACCGGCGGCAATAAAACCGCTGGCACCACAAACACCACTAGCGGTTTAGTAAATGGTTCCGGTACAGGCGATATCTCAGAACCAGAAGAAAACGGCGATATTGCAACGGAATTGACCACGTTAAATATTAACGAAAATGGTACGTCGTCAGATCTGTCGACACCGGTTAACATCCGGAAAAACCATCAGCAACTGAATAACACTAGTAATAATAATAGTAATAATACAGCACTTGAACTCGATGTTAGCAGATCGCTTCAGGTAAGCACTGTTTAGAAGTATATTTATAACAGCGGCAAGGAAATATACATTTGAAAATTTATTACGGAAATTTTGATGTTTTATTTGTTTTATAAATTATTTTAAAAGTCATCTCGATTTTTGTCAATATTTTTACATTTTGTTTTTATTGTTGAGAATCTCATACACAGGGTGATTTCTAAGTGTGGAAACGGCTTTATATTGCGTTACTGAGATGTACTTGGCGGAAGAAGCTTATGCGGATGTATGTAGTTTTAAAAATCCAACTTTTTGGTGGTTTTGAAATTTTTGTCCCCCATCTTGGATTCAACTTCATATTTTTAAATGGTATGGTGTTCATATGACGCATCATTTCAAAGTGAAATTTCAAGAGAAAAACAATGGTGCACTCCGTACTTTGATAGATGCCTTTGTTTTTGAGTTATAAACATTCAAAGTTGCAATTTTCCCAAAATTGCAACTTTAAACGCTTGTAACTCAAAAACGAAGGCATCTACCAAAATATAGTGTGCGCCATTGTTTTTCTCTTGAAATTTCACTTTGAAATGATGTGTCACATGATCATCATACCATTTAATAAAATTATACAGTTGAATCCAAGATGGCCGGCAAAAATTCATATCTACCAAAAAGTTAGATTTTTGAAACTGCACGAATTCGCATAAGCTTCTTCTGCGAAATACGTCTCAATTACGTAATAAAAAGCCGTTCCATACTTCATAATCATCCTGTAGATGGGCTGCCGAATTTATATTTCAGTATACGAAACATTTGATTTGTATATCTGGTAAATCAGGATAAAATTAATATATTAGGGATAAAATTAATAATATTAATATATAATTTTTTTTTAAATTTATTTTATACCTACATATACAGGGTGGCGCAAAAATCACTGCACAGTTGGTTAAAAGAAAAAATTAAAATTTCAAGATGTAGTACAATAGTTTTAGCCCGTGATATTGGTATTACAAAATGCTGATAATTACGCCGCGTCAAGTTGGCAATACACCTCGTCAAGGACAAACACAACAATAGATCCAGTGAGTTCTTGAAAGCGTACTTTCAACACGATGGTGCTCCACCATGCCACTGAATTCCACTCCATATGCCACTGAAGTCCGCGATTATTTAAATGAAACTTTCCGAAGATAAATTATTGGACGAAGGGCAGATATTGACATGCCTCCACATTCAACAGATGTCACGCCCATGGATTTTTTCGTATGGGGTGTCGTTAAGGACTCTGTTTATTCTAGAAAGCTTCAGACCATCGACAAAATGAAAGACTACATACACGAGGCATTTGAAGATTTGAACAGTAATACCAGACTATGCCATAGAGTGTGTAACAGTGTTTGAGAGAGACTTGAAAGATGTATTACTGAAGACGGAAAACAATTTGAACATAAAAAATAATAGTAAATTGTAAATTTTTTGTAATAAAAAATAAATTCAGTCTTTGTTTACTGTAGTGTGCAGTGACTTTTGCGCAACCCTGTGTATGTATATATTTTCAAATTTAGTCAAGATAATATTGTATGAACTCATTAGCAGCCCATTTGTTCATCAAAAACAATTTTTTTTCATATTCTGTTTAGAAAAATGATTTGAAATGATAAAAATTAAGTTTAAATGAATTGGAAAATAACATTGGCTTACTGTTGTTATAAAATATTTGTATTTTGAAATCTGACAAAGCACTACGGATTGAAAATATAGCATGACAGGCTAGCCTCATGGTGATAACGCATTCTGTCATGTAATTTAATTATCCTGTTCATCTAAACAATAAACGTTATCTTATCTCAAATTAATACGGTTTATTCTACATTTTCCTTCATTTTCACCAATTTTTTTTAAAGTTTTGTTTACATCTTAATGAAAATTATTACATTCAGTGAGGTGTTAACATACTTTTTTTTAATTCTCATAGAATTCACATTCAAATTTAGTCCGTACTTCTGATTAATTCCTTAATTTTAAAATTAAAAAAATTTTATTTAGCCGTGACTTGAACGTAAAATAAATATGACAATTCTAACGATATTTAATTATTGTTTTTGTTACATTGTATATTAACATTAATGTATCTGTTTATTAGAAATATTAGAAGTTATCAAATTCAATACTAACTGCCATAAATGGTCTTAAAAAAATTTAGGCTCATTTTTTTTTAAATTTATTTAAAACTACATTTTTACGTTTTTATTTATTTTAAGTGTTTGTTAATCAAATTTTTTCGATTTAATTGATCTGATAGTTTTATTTTTTGATGGTAAAAATTTTGCGTGTAAAACAACGGAAATTTTATAATTTGTCTTCTGATTTTATATTTCCAAATAATTTTTAAAAAAATTTATGTAATTTTTCGTATCTATATGGATGTTTAAACTCCTGTAAAGTAACCTTAACTATTTTTTTAAGCTCTTTTTTGTTGCCCACAATCTTACCATTCGCTCTCTACAAGTTTTTTCTCCTGAATCCTGAATCCTGGTTGAGAGGGCTAAGAAGCCCTATGATGGCGACATCGTGTTAAGGAACACCTGGTCGCTCGGGGAACAATATAACAGAATAATTCCAACCTCAAGAAATTTAGGGGGAATTTTATAGTTTAAATAGGAAATAGGATTCTGGTTCGTGGGACATTGGAACTGGGACTTGAAAGGAGGTAATTTATTTTTAGAAGTTATTTGTGGAAAATTTAAATTAAGGGACAAGTGGGTTTAAGAGCGGCTCTTTTATTTTATTTTATTTTTCAGTGGCCTTTTTCAGTTTTGTGGGAGGCCTATTATTTTGGTGAGGGGAAGGCATGCATTTTACTGAACGTGGACTAAAGGTATAATTTAAGGTAGGGGTTAGTTTATGATTTCAGGGGAGACGGAAAGGGTAGAGTTTGGCATAATCTCTGATTTCTTTAAACCTTTGGTATATTGTTTAGTATCTTAAAAATTTGTTTGTCAACTGTTTGCCATCCATTCTTTCATTCATTCTACCGGGTGTTTATAAATGATACATCAAACAAAAAAGCGACTCAAACAGTTTTACATAAATGCCTACAAGTGTTCAATGTGCGCACCATTTGTCACACGTCAAGACGATATGCGAGTTCTTCCCAAACGTTGTTTAGTGTCTTTCGAGTAATTGTTGCAACAGCTGCTTCAATCCTGATTCTTAAATCGGGAAGGTCAGCTGGTAGTGGAGGCACATACACACGATCCTTTATGAACCCTATAAGATAGAAAACACACGGCGTCAGATCGGGTGACCGTGGAGGCCATGGAAAACTAGCCCTGTCATTGCACCCCTTGTGGCCAATCCAGCGGTCGGGTAAAGTGGCGTTCAGCCAATTGCATACTTCGTTATGCCTGTGAGGTGGCGCACAATCTTGCTGGAAAATAAAGTTCTCTGGACATGGCACAAAAAAACATTCAATTTAGGGGAGTCTCATTGCACTTTTACAATCACGTGAGGATTTTCTGTGCCTCAGATTAGCACATTATGAGTGTTCACTTGTCCACTAAGGTGAAAGGTCGACTCATCAGAAGACGACATGATGTAGAAAATCTTCATGCAACAACATTTTGTTAGCGAAGTTGGCACGTAAACCATAGTCTGCAGGATTTAGAGCCTATACCAGCTGCAAACGATAAGGACGTAGTTGTAAGCGTCTCCGTAAAACTTTCCAAACAGTCGTTACAGGAATTGCTAATTCATGACTAGCCTTCCGAACAGATTTCTGTGGGCTATGCGTGAACGACTCTCGCACTCACTCAACGTTCTCCACACTAACACTTGGTCGTCCCGTACTCTTCCCTTAGCATAGGCAGCCGATATTTTCAAACTGATGATACCATCTACGGATGTTACTATCACCTGGAGGTCCACAACCGAACTTAATACGGAACACATGTTGCACAGTAACTACCAATTCCATCTTTGCGAACTGTAAAACGCAAAATGCTTTTTGTTCTTTAGTCGCCATATTTGCTACTAGCGCTTTCTAACGGCTGGCGGTGGAAACATTGCGCACTGCTGCCAACAAACAAAACTGCTTGAGTTGCATTTTCGTTTTATGTATCATTTATAACTTTAAGTATAATGTATTAAATATTATAGAGCGTTAAAACCCCACTATTCATTTATAAACACCTGGTATTACAGGTGTCTGTTGAATTTCAGTGTTCATTTTCTGATCGTTTCAATGAATCGTTGGTTTTTTTTGCACAATCAAGTAAATTGCTCTCTAAAATCTCATTTCTCATATCCATCTTATTTTTCACCCATTTTGAAAGTGTGCACACGTCACTTCCATATAGTGTGACAGGTATTACCATCGTATGATACAACTTTAAACGTGTGCGTTTCCTAGTCCTGTGTTTCATCGTTTTTTTATCTGAAGATGAATTGTTTCAAGAAAAAATATTTATAGGGATCCAAAAAAAATATTCGTTCTTACATGTTTCGTGATATATTAATAAAAGAAATTAGTCTTTTTAATTTTTAAATAATGTAACTAAATTTAAACATGTTTTTGATAAAATTTTAAATAAATTTAAATTTAACGTAAAGATGTGGTTTTAAATAAGCCTAAATTTGTATTTACATTGCAATATACTATTGTACAATATATATAAACCTTGTTCGTTCTATTCTTAAAAGTTGTTTGCATTTTTCAATGTTATATAAAAAAGTTTATAAATGTATCATATATTCCGTATATAATTAAACTGTATGTATGTATTTATATGTATTTAAATAGATAAATAGCACTTCTATATTTTTGAATATGTAATAATAATAATAATAATTATAATAATAATGTGTGTGTTATTAAATTATTTTAATATTTAAGATGTTTGTTTTTGAACTTTTCAAATTCTTTGAATGGATATTTTCGGTATATTGTAATAATGTAAATTTAGTAATTTACATAAGATTACATACACTACACTATTGTATGTACTACAATAGTGTAGTGTATGTAATCAACAATGGAACAGCATGCCTAAAAAATGTAATGGGTGTTGTCAATTTTTAACAACACTGACTGTACATCTAACTGTTGGTCAGAGGGGTATGCAGTGTCCAAGTCAAGTGTGCTCATGCGTAGCCCAGTGCTCATAGCAATTGGCATGGCCTTTAGTCATGTAAGTTTATTTGCCATTCAACAGCTGTTTTTATAAACAAATAACAAAAAAAAAACATATAAATTACTGTTTTTATTAATGTAATTACTATTTAATTAATGTGTTGTTATTTATGTAACGGGTGTTTCAAAAAGGACGCACTTCGAAGTTTGAGAACGCTAATTTATTACATTAAGTAATTACAAATTATACGGTATGAAATTATTACCTTTATAACATTCAGATTCTGCCCATAACAGACAGGTGGAGTGTCAAATTATTTACACTCAATC
Source organism: Catonia carolina (assembly GCA_035578175.1). NCBI lineage: Eukaryota > Metazoa > Arthropoda > Insecta > Hemiptera > Achilidae > Catonia > Catonia carolina. Next base: position 13,220,073 of record JAQMRL010000004.1, read on the forward strand.
TGTTCGTTGCAGGGCTAAAATAAATAGTTCTGTTTCTTATCATATGGTCAGTCAATTAAATGACTGGATCATTTAAGAACAGAAGAGGTAGAGGTGTAAAAGACACTAATCAGAGTTATCTTCTCTGAAAGTAATGAATTTCATTGTACAGCCAGACCCTGTGGTGAATGAAGTGAAGGTGTCATTTACAGAGTGGAAAATATGTGCTTTTCAGAGGGCCCGGCATGCTGATAAGCGTACTTTTCCATTCAGTGAGGAAGGCAATGGTAAACCACCTGACTCCTCGATTTACTTAGTAAAACCTCTAGAGGTTCAAACCAGCCTTTCGGCTGTTGACCTAAACAACAACAACATTCAGATTAGTACCTTTAAAACTTCACAATAAATGTTCAAAATGACTTCCTCCGCTTGTAATGCAAGTTCAAACACGTTTCATAACATTTGCAGCCACTTTTCGTAGTGTTTGCTCATTAATGTTTGTAATCTCACTTTCAATATTAGCCTTCAATTCTTCAATTGTATGAGGATTGTTTTTAAAAACCTTATTCTTTAAATTCCCCCAAAGAAAAAAATCCGCAGGAGTAAGATCTGGGGATCTTGGTGGCCACAATCCTTTTGATATCACACGATGGCCAAAAAATTATCGTAACATATTCAGCATTTCAGTAGAAGTATGGCACGTTGCGTTGTCCTGCTGAAACCAACAATCTCGATCGTGTAATTCTAACAACGCTATAAATTGTTCAATTAAGTTGCGGTACACCACACCATCTACAGATGTGTCAAAAATGAAGGCCCAACAATACGACGCCGGGAGATCACACACCAAACACCAATTTTACGTGCGTGTAGTGGACGTTCGTGAAATGTGTGAGGATTATGAGTGCTCCATATTCGGCAGTTTTGGCTGTTGATGTAACCATCCAAGTGGAACCAAGCTTCATCACTGAAATAAACACGATTCAATATTTCAACACCGTTCTCATTAACAAGAGAACGTATCCAACGACAATACTGTATACGTTTCCCATGGTCAACTTCTTTGAGTTCATGAACGACTCCGATGCGGTAAGGATGCAGATTTAATTTTTTTGTAGCCCTTAAAGCGGAAGATAGTGATAATCCAGCCCGTGAAGATAACTTTCTAAGTGATTTGCCGGGTGAGGTAGTCAAACGTTGTTTCACATCGTCCAAAACTTGTTCTGTTAACACTGATGGTCAACCTGTGCTTTTCCGATCTTGTACACTGCCAGTCTCACGAAATTTATTAATCAGACGCGATATTGTGGTGTTATTAAGTACTTCAGAATTGGGAAATTTTAACTGGAACTCGTCTTTCACTCGTTCGTAAGATTTATATGCGCAATAACTTTCAATAATAAAAACACGTTCATCCTTTGAAAAAACCATGTTTGAACTTATATAAACACTACAGACACAAATGAATACTGGGATAGCACTAGTACATGTCAGTAATACACAATGGGTCAACAATGAGTATGGTAGTGCCAACTGTTATTTGGGGGAAAAAAATATTCCCTATGCAGAAAATATTAACCCATAAACTTCAAAGTGCGTCCTTTTTGAAACACCCATTATAATAAAAAAAAACTTTTTATTTTTATCTTATACTGCTTTTTATAATTTGTTTCTTATGAGTACTTTCTTCTTCAGGCAATGACATAAACTTCAAGAAACTGTTTATGAAGGTTGCATCTTCATTTGTTAAAGGTTCGAAATCAAACTGATTATAAAATGGAAAAATTTATTGCTATTGCTATCTGTGTCAGATATTAGAAGTAAATTTTTATTATATATAATTTATGATAAATTTTAACCAGTTATCATCAGTCAAATTGTATTTTCATTTTATGATTAGTGTGATTCAAATCTTTGACAAACGAAGATGCAATCTTCGTAAGCAGTTTCTAGAAGCTATGTAAGTACCTGAAGAAGTGGTGCGCACCGCAAAAGTACTTGTAAGAAACAACAAAGTATAAGAAACAGTATAAGGTAAATACAAAAAAAATTTTTATCTATAGTAATATTATAAAGATAAAGCCTGTTTTTTTTGTGCAGGCTAATTTTTAAAACTACTGAACAAATTTTCAAAAATGATAAATAAGGGCCCTAATGAAAATTTATATAAATATGTATGTATGTATGTGTGTGTGTGTACATGTGAGTACGTATTGCTGTTTAAGTAGATGAAGGGATTTGTTGATGTCGAGAGACGTATGTGGGGGAAATTATCAAAATGTCGTGTGTGTGTGTGTACATTGGAGTATACATACAATCTAGCGGCTACACAGTTTCTGTTAAATTTAAAAAAAAAAATTATTACACATGTTTTGCGCGCCAAGCCACAATGGGGCGTGTTAGTATATACATAAAAGAACAATACATTAATATGGATAATGCTGCTGTGATGTTAAGTTGTAACTTAAATAATTATAATTACTATTTACACAATTTGATTATTACGGTATGGTGGAAATCAACCTACCCAATTATGGCGCAGCCATGTTCTTTGGTAGACTTGATGAATGCATCCTGTTATGGCACAAGTCTGTTTTTATGGTTCAAAAATAAAGTAAGTGAACCAGTTAAGGATTAGAAGAAGTCAATTTCCGGTGGATTTTGACAGTTGGCTATATATTTACAACCTGTTATTTAATTACTGTGTTAATGTAACTAATTCTAACTGTGGATTTTTCCTTATACCCTTTGGTTGGGTTTTTACCTTAATACAGTAGACTCTCAAAAATCCGGATCGCGCTATTCCGGACTCCGGATAGTCCGGACGATGTTTTTTTTACATTATTTTCTGAAAATTTACAACTTTTAAATTAACAACCAGTAAAAAGTTTTCATGGGATTGGCCCGATGAAATCAGTGGGGAGGCTTTATCGGCGAACAAAGATGCTGTTCCTGAATTTAAGACCTTACTTTTTAAAATCCTTGACGAAGAAGGAATTTCCGGTGACCAGCTGTATAATTGCGACGAGACTGGTCTGAACTATAAAATGTTGCCCACGAAAACTCTCGCATCCAAAAAAGAAGCTTCAGCCTCGGGCTATAAAAAAAAGCAAGGAATGGGTTACGGTGTTGGCTTGTAGCAATGTGACCGGCAGTCATAAACTTAGGTTAACATTAATAGGAAAATCAAGAAAACCCAGAGCTTTTAAAAATTTAAAGAAAGACTATGTGTTACCACTTTGGTATACAAACCAACAAAAAGCATGTTTGAATTCTACAATTTTTAAGACTTAGTTTTTTAATGAATTTGTACCTACTATAATTACTCTATATAATTATAATTACTCTATAATTGAGACATATATGACACATTTTGTTACATGTTTGAAATCCGTAACTTGCAAATCTTACAAAGAGTGCAATTGAATCTTATTACGGTACAATAGCGTTAAGTTTAGTCAATGTTTGTGCTTCGTATATTGAATAATTACAGTACCAGTAGCCTACTGTAATTTATTAGGCCTACAGTGTTTTAAAGTTTTTCAGAAGCTCACTCTTATAATAGCAGATAAACGTTAATGCTTATTGTCATAATTATTCGCCATAAAGACGAAATTGCCAACCTCCGAAAAATCCGGATTTTTCGAAATCCGGACTGGCCGTCCGCCACATTAGTCCAGATTTCTGAGAGTCTACTGTACTGGAAATTACATTAATTAGGAATTATCGTAATTCCATTACCATTGTTCAGCTATTTGTACCTTAAAATGGTACATAATAAAACTTGTGTAACTTTTTACGTAGTAAAACTACAAATTCAAACCAACTTTTTTTATGGCTGTTCACCTAAATTACAACTATTGCGTTTTAAAATGTCCATTCAAAAAATCAATTTATGAAAATTTTACAAACATCTTATATATAAATATCAATAATGAATTGCAAATTATTAAAGTACAGTAATAAAAATGTTAATAATAAATGATTTGAAGATAAGAAATTTAATATTTTTTTAAACTGTAGAGATTTATTTAATTTAATGTGTTAACTAATTAATACATAATGTTAAAAGACAAATGCATTAGATTTCATATAAGGTAACCAATGTGCTCCGTAAATTCAGAGTTATCAAATATTTTTTTAATGTTTTCTATATCGTTTATACTTAATACTTTCCTAACCTCTGTTCATGAAAGTCAATAATTTTTTTCTGTTTTTTTCATGATAATTGTTAGTTAAACAGCTGAAATTAGGTATAATCTATTCAATACTTGTATTTAAATACTACGGAAGACCAGGAGATGTTATCAGGTCGATGTACTTGGCCGAAAGGGTTACCATATTTACCGGTATATAAGATTCAATTTTTTACTTTCTCTTGCCTATATGAATATATAGGAAGGAAAGTATTGTTTTCATGTCGATTTTTCAAAATCGAGTTTTCACCGGATCTATACGTTTTCAGACCCCCTGAACCCAAAAAACATGTTTCTAGCGATTGGTCTGTGTGTGTGTGAACAGAATATCTCAAGAACGGAACATCGTACGAACTTGAAACTTGAAACTTAAGTTACATACCACTACCGGATGCGACACGAACATTTTCATCAAAATCGGTCAACCGGAAGTAGTAGTTTATTCGTATAATTTTTCAGTTTTTTGCGATTTTCTCAAAAACTGGTCCTACGATTTTTTTTAAAATCGCCTATTTTACTCAATTTTTTATTCTCTACAAGATAGGGTAGGCGCCATGTTTGCTGAAATTCTCGGTGAGGCTGTTTTCACGTAAAAACGTTGTTTTTTAAGATTACGGCTTTAATATAAATTTCAGCGCAAAAACTTATATAATAAAAGTTGTAGAGAATTTAAAAACCTACAACTTCTGTTTCAAACATTTTTTTGTATAACGCTTAGTTTAGCGGTAATTTGCGATTTTCTGTTTTTTTCTCACGAAAACGTGAGAAAAATCGATTTTTTTAACATTTCGGTCTTAGTATGCATTTTACGACAAAAGTATATATAATAAAAGTTATAGAAAATTAAAAGATCTACAACTTTTGTTTAGAGCATTTTTCTCTACAGAGCCTAGTTTAGCGTGAAAGCGTGATTTTCCGTATTTTTAAGCCAAACTGAGTTCGATTGTCATTTTGCGTCATTCACTCGTGATTAAAATAAGGTTATGTTTTTGAGGTTAGTTTTTGTTTATTTCTAATATTTTATTAATAATGTTAGGTATATTATTAATCATTTGCATTGGCAAGAGAAAGTTGTGTGAGTGTTTCACACCAGATTTTTTCTTTAAGTAACTCGTCAAAAAACCAGGGTGCATCTTATACAATGAATGGGAATTTTCTGTATTTTTTTTTTAATATTTACTATACTTGCATTACAAAAATTAAAGTACTGTATTGTACATTGTTGGCATCGTAGTGGTATTCATCAACTGAAAAACCTTATTCGGGAAAAGTGTGTCCGTAGTAAAAATTCCTAGAATATCATAATCCAGTATCAGAGGACATGGTTTTATCTGTTGATTATGAGTGAACAATCAAGTATGGTACACGAAATTAGCTACTGATTGTCTCATCGCTGTCCATCTTAGTCATTTCTTCTGAAATGCCATTTAATGGAAATTGCATTTAGGTACTGTATAGCCCTCTTCTGTCCATAACAGACAGGTGGAGTGTCAAATTATTTACACTCAATCTGTTCGTTGCAGGGCTAAAATAAATAGTTCTGTTTCTTATCATATGTTGTTGTTGTTTAGGTCAACAGCCCAAAGGCTAGTTTGAACCTCTAGAGGTTTTACTAAGTAAAACGAGGAGTAAGGTGGTTTACTATTGCCTTCCTCACTGAGTTAAAAGAGTATGCTTATCAGCATGCCAGGCCCTCCGAAAAGCACTCACTTTTCACCCTGCAAATGACACCTTCACTTCATTCACACAGGGTCTGGCTGCATAGTGAAATTCATTACTCTCAGAGGAGATAACTCTGACTAGTGTCTTTTACACCTCTACCTCTTCTGTTCTTAAATAGTTCAGTCATATAAGTGGCTGACTAGGTGATAAGAAACAGAACTATTTTTTTTTAGCCCTGGACCAAACAGATAGAGTGCAATTAAAATAACACTCCACCTGCCCGTTTTGGGCATTCTTATCATATGGTCAGCCAATTAAATGACTGAATCATTTAAGAACAGAAGAGGTAGAGGTGTAAAAGACACTAATCAGAGTTATCTTTTCTGAGAGTAATGAATTTCACTATGCAGCCAGACCCTGTGTGAATGAAGTGAAGGTGTCATTTGCAGGGTGAAAAGTGAGTGCTTTTCGGAGGGCCTGGCATGCTGATAAGCATACTCTTTCAACTCAGTGAGGAAGGCAATCATTTAAGAACAGAAGAGGTAGAGGTGTAAAAGACACTAATCAGCGTTATTTCCTCTGAAAGTAATGAATTTCATTATACAGCCAGACCCTGCGGTGAATGAAGTGAAGGTGTTATTTACAGAGTGGAAAATATGTGCTTTTTAGAGGGCCTGGCATGCTGATAAGCGTATTTTTCCATTCAGTGAGGAAGGCATTGGTAATCCACCTTACTTCTCATTTTACTTAGTAAAACCACTACAGGTTCAAACCAGCCTTTCAACTGATGACCTAAACAACAACATATCCCTCTTCATAATATGGAATAAATGAATTATGTCACCGGGACAAGAAATGACTCCAGGGGGAAAACTTAAACGTCCTTCCGTAACTCAGGTCTGTGAGTGGGTCAAAACTTCTTGGAACTATTTGATTCCAAAATTGTTGTAAATTTTTTCAAGAACTGTGGTATCAGCAATTCTTTGAATGGAGATGAATATTATTTTTGTTTGAAAACAGCTCAAACTCTTTCAAGTTACAGTGACTCTGACCAGGACTGATGTGTTTCATAATACTGTGACACTTATTGCTAAGGTCCGTTTCGGGATCTAGGTAATTAAATAATTATTACACTAAGGTTTACAATTACAAATATTTATTACACTAAAAGATTACAAAATAAATAATTAAACTAATTATAATTAAGTAATACAATAAATGATTTAATAATTCACTTAAAATAGATAATAAACAATAAATAACTTACAATCACTTTTATAGATTACACAAACATACAAAACACAGAAATTGAATTCACAAAAACTGCACATTAACTTTACACAATACCATATACTCACAAAGAGACGGTATAACAATCGTTGCTTGGATACGTAACCTGTATATGCACCGTAACCGCTCGTCAAAGATCAAACGAAATACTGACTGGACCGCGCTCAGGGGTCTCTTTATATACTTATTCACAAAGATAGTTCGAGAAGAGAATAGCAAAAATAAAGTACAAAAAATAACTCTTTATTAATGAGTGCTAGAAATATCCGTAGTAAACAGGTCAATAATAGGTCTTTTGTAAATAGAAAACGTAAACAACCTGCCCCCCTCATAATAGCTGTACACAATACCTGAACTTTTATAATAGCGATAGTTATTACAATTTTTATGAATAGACCTACCTTTATGGTTATTAATGTCCTATTGTCAATACTTGTTACTATTATGTTGTTACTGTTATTCTATTATTCCTTTACTATTTTTATGAATGAAATTCTGGAACCTTCGCGAACCATCTGGTCGATTCTGTCACAATACTATACAAGCAAGAATGTTTCGATTTTAGTTAAACAACCATGATTCTTACCTATGCTTAATCAAGTTTATAATCGAAGTAGCAATATTCTGTATTGGTTCTGATAATATGCCAAAATTATTCACGTTTCCTGTTTTCTTATCACGAGTAATGAACGCCTCCTAGATTTTATTCATTCTAAGGACATGTCAGTGATACTATACCTCCTCCATTGGTCTCCTGATATGAATGCTAATGTATTTCAATTCTTAGGAAACGTCTATTATACTGTAATATAAAAATAGATACTGGCTTAGAAATCTAATAGTGTAGTTTACTTGATGTAAAAATAATATATTTTCTATACATATTGTAGAATTGTTAATTTTATGTTTATGTATTAATTGTATTGTTTTATTTATGTTCAAAAAGAGACATAGTTATGTAAAGTATTATGTAAACATATTGTATATTTGGGTTACTTGTTTTTTCTTTGTGTAGATTTTTATTTAATTTTTTTTTATATACAGGGTGTAAATTTAGTCTCCCTCTTGTAGGCAAATCAAAGAAATTTATTTTTAATTTCTTGCAACGGTAATGGGGTGAGATGAAAGAGACTTTGTATCAGGTATAAGTTAAAGCCTGATTTTCATAAGGAGAGCACTGGGCAAAATGTGAGTCTGCATTAGTATAGTATTGTATGTCCTGCAATAGTGTAGCGTATGTAATCAACAATGGAACAGCATGCCTACAAAATACAATTGGTTGTCAATTTTCAACAACATTGACTGTACATCTAACTGTAAGTCGGAGGGGTATGCGGGGTTGAAGTCAAGTATGCGCATGCATAGACCAGCGCTCACAGCAATGGGCTTGGCCTTTACCATTTACTTGAGAGTTATGTACAAACGAATAATTAATTTAATCCTCACAAGGTCAGAAAAATATTGAGTTCCTACTGAAAAATGCCAGGTATTTTCTTTCCTCTGGTAGTACTTACTGCCCGTTCCCAAGCTTTGTGCAGCTGAGGTATGCATTACGTCACTACTATGACACTACTGAGAGATTGCATTAGTAGTATTAACGTTTTATTTGTATTATGTTTGTAGTAGTCAAGGGTACTATAAGCGCGTCAGCTCGTGATCTGTGTGAGGAATTTCTGTTACGGCATGCAGTGAAAGATTATACTATTCATAAAAAAAAACATTTATCATAATGTTCTTGTCTTTATAAAGTAACCTTTTGTTTTATTATTTCAATTTTTTTATAATATAGTAACTCTTTTACTTTTCTTTCATTGTATTTATTAATATTTAGTAATTATTTACAGTTTGAGTCAGGCAGTCCTTAGGAATTAAAATATGTGCGTAGCATAGAAAATAATGAAATTCAAAAATATATATTTCATAACATTAATTTATAGGCTTAAATAATTAGTAGCAAGTTATGATTATGATTTTTTTTACCTCAGTCAAGTGGTTAAGCCAATTCCGAGTCCTTTACGCGATCCTTCATCATAGTTTTTTAAAACTGATGCAATAATTTGTCGCCCTTCCGAATGAACTACTGCTTTATTTTTCCGGGAAGACTTATTAAAATAAAACAAAAGATATGAAAAATACACGTTGAAATTTACCTAACACAAACAAATAACTTTTGGCACGTTAACACACTTTAAATTTCAAAATAAAAATCACTTTAGTGATAAAAAATCATGAATAATGATTAACACATCCGAGACGCACAAGCACAAATGTACAAATGTAGGTATATTGTGACAAGTGTATTCGTTGTGAAAAGCAATAATACGTAGGCCTATAATAAATAAATACATAGACATAATAATAATATTTACATGATGACTAAATGTTTTTGTACTGCCCGATAAGACAAATATATTACTCACATTCTATTACGCCACCCGCCCCACTTCCCCAGGCGACAGAGATCATGAGCTGGCGCGCGTATAGTACAAACTACATATATTCTTTGTCGCCATCTACAGCGAATAGTCAAAACAACACCCACTACAATGTATGTATGTCACCGCACTAGGCAGCCTAATGCCTAGCGAATACCAATGAGATGATTAGTACAGTGTTATGACGTAGTAGCAGTCTGGCTCTTCGTCTGTCCCCTTCATCCCGCAGCTGTGCAAAGCTTAGATTCATACAGTAAAAATGCCATCCTTTTGTGCGATTTCTAGTATTTTATATATCTATCCATGACTTGGATATTTTTCAAGATATCTTAATGATTTTGTTTTTTTTGTTTTGTTCATAATGAATTGATCATACATGGTGTGTATCTTATAATTATATTTAACTCATATTTCTTAAAATTTTAAAATATACAAAAAATAAAAATTTCTGCTTACAAATTTTTTGACCTCAAAAATCACTTAAAGTCAACTAGTTAACATTGTGCAACCAAAAATGTTATTTAAATTTCTCAAACCAACGATGGCTCTTTTAAAACTTTTACAGTTTAGTTCATACAAGTTTCATCTTGTATCTTTTAATAACGAGGTCAAAAGAGTTGCATTTTTTTGGCTTTAATCTTCTGACCAAATGTTTAAAACTTTCTTCAATTCATTTAGGTTGTCCTGTAGAGGTTTCTATTCATGGACTTTACAGTGTGCAGTGAATATATAATTTTGCTCTTGTGAGTCATAACAAGAACAAAATCGGTCTTAGGGTAAATATTTTTGCGATCAAGAAGGTTGTAGTGTACGTATTACTTATTCAGTTGGTAGCTCTTTAAAATGAGCATCTACTATAAATATTCTTAACAGGTTTACAACATCTAAATACAAAGATGTAGAAGAAATTTAAAAGGGGACTAAATTTACTAACGGTATGTGTTTTTTTTACATTTGAGAGATGTGTAAAGTATTTTTTATTTTATTTACTGTAAATAAATATATTAAATAACCACCAGAATGGTCAAAAAATAAGTAAGAAAACTTAACCAAATGAATAAAATTTTTGTGCTATTACCAAATCGTCAACTTCTTATAATGTTTTTTAAACATTACACATTTATTTTTTCAGAGACGTTTACCTCCTCTGTATGTCATGACAATTACAGGATTAAATTGAAGGGGTCGGCAGAAGAAAATGCTAACCCACAAAATTTCCAGTATGATTTTTCTTAAATATTCTGTAATTCTATAAAAATAAAATGTTCAGCACATTTTAAATAGGATTCTGTATTAACAAACCTAGATTATCAGAAAAAACAAATGATTAACAAAAATTTGTTAAAGAAAAATGTTTAGCAGAAACATTGCGTAAAATTATGTTAATGTGGGTTAGCTTTGTCTTCTCCCGACCCCTTCAATTTATCTATCGATTTTATAGTATGTATGAAGTCAGTTCTGCCAACGTAATTAAGTTGCTGTTTTCGTATTCTGTTTGCTCATTGTAGCGTATTTTTGTTTAATAAATATATTTTTTTTCCTTAATCATTATACGATTTTTAATTAAAGGATATGCAGCTTATATATTTTGTTACCACGGGCTGTTGTAATCCAATCGGTAGTCAACATAGGACTGGCCGGAGCGGCAGGGCATGCAGCAGAGTAGTTCAAAACGGGAAAATGGTTGGGGAGGAAAGACCTTTGTCACTGCCTCAAGAGGAGTGGCCGCTGGCAAGCGAATAGATCATCTATACCGTTGCCTAAGGAATAGAAGCGGTTGCCGACACAGCGAGCACCGTTTACCGCTGCCTCAAGAGGAGCAGTCCTGGTGAAGCGAAAAGGATGGGTCGTCTACAACGCTGCCTAAAAGAATAAGAGTGGTCGCCGACTCAGTGAGCACCGTTAAATGTACTGTACCAAACAAATAGGTACAGTCAGTGGTAAAGCAAAGCGTAGGTAAGGGAAAGGAAGGGAAATGATCAGTACAGAGCAAGAATACTCATTATTGAGTGCTAAATCCTTCTCCGTATCAACCTTCTCGAATGATCAGATTGATACTGACTGTTCACCTTCGCATATTGCTTTCACCGGTCGTTCGGGTATGTCTTACCACTGACACATGCACTGCGAGAGGTTTGCTCGCTGCGCTATCTACCAGCAGCAGAACCACATCACAGCGCCAACAGTGGGCAAAACACGAACGACAGACCGGCGTAAAAATAGTACAGTTTCAATTTATAAAATTTTGTTTATTTTATACAGTAGAACCTTGATAGCAAGAGTCTTAATGGGGATTTGGGAAAGTCTTGTTATCAAGTTTCATACTATCAAGGTTGTATAGACTAAAAGATTTTGATGTCATATTGTTTTCTCTAAAACCTCTTTAGAGAAATTGCATTTTGGATTAATAGTACCTATTATAACAAGCTGACGATGTGATTACATCAAGGAAGCACTACTTATTTGGTAAGTGTTAACTAACTTATTACTTATTCTTTGACCCTGGTGGTTTTTCTTTCTCTTAACCTCATGGATTAGGCAGCTCGACCTGTTCCGGAAACCATCTCCTAATTGGTTGTCCAATACTTTTCTTATCATTGGGTACTCATAAGCTAAATGGGGCAAGTGGTTCTCCCTCATCCATTCCAAATAGCTGCACCAGTACCTCTTGTGAATTTTCATTCTCATCTAGGCTAGTAATCCCCATCTCCTCAAGTTTATCCACATTCCTTAGCTTAATCTCCTAGGTACTTCCTTTCACTGCTCATAGAAACCTCATTACTACCCCCTGCAACTTATTTTGTTCCTGTATTTGAAAGTGCACATCTCACTTCCATAAAGTTACCCACAGGTATTACCATCCTTTTATATAACTTTAAAACATGTTTCTTTCCTAATCCTGTGCTTCAACGTTTTATGTTCTAAAACCCATTCAAGATGCCTTGGGAAAAAGAACAAGGATTTATGGTAGTGGTTTTAATATATTTATTTACAGTAAATAAAATTTAAAAATTTTTTAATTCTTTAAACGGTGAATATATGCTGTAATGTTTAATAAATGAATGTAAAGTATTATATAAACTTTATAAACAAAATGTATATTTGGGTTACATTGTTTTATTTATGTAGATTTTTATATATTCTGTCTTTTTTTATATAAATATTTGTAGATAGGTATTCAAAACTTGTTAGTATTGTTTTACGGTTTTGTTATAAATTGTGTTGTTTAAGAAATTTATATGTAATATTTTGGTTAATGTTAAAATATTGTTTTTTTTTATTTGTAAAAATCAGTTTTTAATATTAAATTGTTCAAATTTTTCTTGTTAAGTTTTGTTTGTTTTTTCTTTTCTATGAAATTTAATAAGTCGTAGATTTTCATAACAACTCTGATTTTCTTTGAGGCCAGCCAACCTAAGAACCAAGTGTGTATGGGGAATGCATGGCATTCATAGTGTAGTCAAAATTTTACCGAATATGACATGAACATGTGTTCTTATTTCATTTTGTTTTTCTTTATTTCAGCCATTAATAACCAGCTTTATTTTATAGTTCCTTAAGTAAAATATTGTAACACTTAAGCTAAGGTCCTTTCGGAGTATAACTTAGTAACAAACAGACTTCCTTTAAACTTATAACAATTATTTATTAACAAGATTAATAATTAAATTATTTAAAAACTCGACCATAGTAATATATTTTGTTGTCTAACAGTAAAACCAATGATTTACCTGCCCACAACCGCATGCCACCACCTGTACATGCGTACACTATTAACAAAATACCAGCTGTTTAACAGGTGATTTTCAGAGAGAAGGTTCCTGGTTCAAATCCTAATAAGGCCTTCGGGCCAGCCCAGCCAATCAGCTGGTAAAATGTCGCTATTATTTGTTAAGTAACACCGGTTGGGCAAGCGACTTTGTATGGTGACCAGTTGACAGCCATCCATGAACAAACTCTACTGAGGGTCCCTGTTCAAACTCATGTCTAATCCACGTCAAGAAAAAAAAATACAGGAAAAAGCAGCGATCAAATTGGGTAGTTGTCAACAGTACAGTTCCCGATATCAAATAAAAGCTAAAAAATAAATCCTAATAAAGGTACTTTTATACAGATTTGAATACTGGACAGTGGTTACTGGTGTACTTTGACGGTTGGGGTTTAGTTAATCACGTCTTTTAAGAATGGTCGGCCTAAGTCTGTACAAGACTACACGTCATACGCATCATCCTCGTCTCTTTGGGTTGCTTATTGTTCTGAATTGTACAGATTGCAACGTGCACACATAAGAATAAAAAATAAAAAGTTACTGTAATGTGCTGACCTCTACGGGATATTTTTAAAATTACTTCTTCCAATTTTAGGTAATAATATTGATGATTACCGATTATTATCGATACATACGGAACTGATTCGATCTATGTCGCCGTATCAAACAAACTTAAGTTAGTTATCAAAGTGCGAGGTATAATAGTTTGCGTTATTTCGTGTCATTATTTACTAAGTTGTTCAGTTATTACGTAGTTTTTGGTGACTTATCACATAAAAAATATGTCAGTTTATTTTTGCGTGTTTTTATTAGGTTTTTAATATAATTTTCAAGTTCCGTAGTGTTTATTTTATCGTCTTTACAACAGTTGTAAATACGTTTTTCAGGTTATATTTTAGTTTTCAAACTTAATTGTTTTTCTGTATTTTTATTCGTTGTAATGTTATTTACACAGTGAACGTTATGTGCGTTTATTGAAGTATTTAGGTAAGAAAATCATTTTTTTAAATATTATTAGTTTAAAAGTAATAACTAACATAAAATGTATTGTAGGATCTTAAAACTAACAACAGAATATCGTAAGTATAATACAGTAGTTTATGTAAATAGGGTATAAAAAAAGAAAATTCGGTGTACACAATAATTATATGGTAGGAGTGATGACGTCATAGGTTACGGTTAGTTTGAAATGCTGTAAATCATTAATAAATATATTTTGTAATGATTAATAAATTAAATTTGTAAATATAGCGACATTATTAATTGGCTGTGAGCATTTATAGTCTACGATAATGAAGGGAAATATCACGGCAAAATTGAAAATTACAAAAAAGTAAAGTTATATCGGCAGATTATGAAAAAAGGCTTTTCATGGTAATTTGCGGGGAAACATAATTTCATATTCGAATTCAGCGCCCAAAATCGTATCGATTTTAAAAAAAACGTTACAATCGGTGACGGTGATTCTATATAATTACAAATGGAGGGGAATCACAATCCAAACAGATTACGAATGAAAAATTCAATTTCCGAGAATTCTTATTTAAAACATTACATTCATAGTAATCCATTATCCTTGTTAATACGTACCCACTTCATCCAATATGCAATTTCTTTATTAAACTAGCTATCCTCCCTTCTACCGTTTCTGGACATTTTGTAAAATATAGTGACATAATTAATTGGTAGTGAGCAAAAGAAAACTGTAAATTTAGGGAAATATAAAGAAAAATCTGGTGTGAAACACTCACACAACTTTCTCTTGCCAATGTAAATAATTAACAATAAACCTTACATTAGTAATAAAACATTAGAAATAAACAAAAAACTAACCTCAATAAACATAACCTAATTTTAATCATGAGTGAAAGACAAAGTAACAATCGACCTCAGTTTGGCTTAAAAATACGGAAAATCATTCTTTCGCGCTAAACTAGGCATTGTAGAGAGAAATGCTTTAAATAAAAGTTGTAGATCTTTTTATTTCCTATAAATTTGATTATATACTTTTGTCGTAAAATACATACCAAGGCCGAACTCTTAAAAAAATCGATTTTTCAAACGTTTTCGTGAGAAAAAAATCAGAAAATCGCTAATTACTGCTAAACTAAGCGTTACCTATACAAAAAAAATGTTAAAAATAAAAGTTGTAGGATTTTTAATTCTCTACAACTTTTATTAAATACATTTTTGCGCTAAATTGCATAATAAAGCCGTAATCTTAAAAAACTATGTTTTTACGTAAAAACACCCTCACCAAGAATTTCAGCAAACATGGCGCCTACCCTATCTTGTAGAGAATAAAAAATTGAGTAAACCAGGCGATTTTTAAAAAAATCGTAGGACCAGTTTTTGAGAAAATTGCAAAAAAGTGAAAAATTACACGAATAAACTACTACTTCCGGTTGACCGATTTTGATGAAAATGTTCGTGTCGGGTCCGGTAGTGGTATGTAACTTAAGTTTCAAGTTCGTACGATGTTTCGTTCTTGAGATAATTCTGTTCACACACACACACACACACACACAGACCAATCGCTAAAGACATGTTTTTTGGGTTCAGGGGGTCTGAAAACGTGTTGATCCGGTGAAAACTCGATTTCGAAAAATCGACATGAAAACAATACTTTCCTTCCTATATATTCATATAGGCAAGAGAAAGTAAAAAATTGAAATTTATATGAGAGTAAAGTTATAGCGGTAGGTATAAAAAAGGCCTTAAAACTAAATACACAGCAGTTTGCATTCAAAAATAAGTTCATGTTTGTATTCAGCTCACAAAAAGTATAAATTTCAAAAAATATTGTTACAATCGGTTAGGAGCCCTATAACTCCAAAATTACCAAAAAAGAATTGTTTAAAAAAAAAAAATTTATTCACATAATTTCAAAGTGACAAATTTTACAATGGTTTTTGATAAACTTATAATAGGTTAATTAACTTATCCATGTACAATACATTTTGTAATTAAACTGATTTTTATAAGACAATAATTAACCAAAAGTACAACTACACCATAATGAGATTTACTGGGAAAAAGTGTGGTTAGGTACCTCATTGAAAATCATGTTGTGGCACTATCAGGCTCAATACAATTGAAAGAAAAACTTTGAGCCATGCTAAAAAAGAAATATAAATTTTTAATTTTAGTTGTGAATGAATGAATATTATTAAAAACAAATAAGAACCCTTTTTAAAAATATATTTGAATAAAAATACACTATAAAACTGAAATACAATATTTAAATATATATTTGCCAGCCACATTGGCGTAGTTGGTAACGTGCTCGCCTCTCATCATATGGTCTTGGGTTCGAATTCCATTCATGCATGGCATATTTTCATACGTTACAAAAAATCATTTCATCTTTCACCGTCCCTGCATTAGCAGTAATTGTAGAAGTCGGACGTTGAACCAAAAAAAAATAATAAATTATATATAAAATAATGATATTAGCCAAACAAAAATTTGATGTAATCTTGTAAAAGTAACCAGGGTTTTAATTCTTTTAAAAAGTGAACTATCTTTACACGTGAGGTTACATTTAAAGGTAAATTATTGAAAAAATTTAATGAATGTAAGAAGAAAAATCTACTGTGTTTCAATTTTTGGTTGTATTAAAACAACCCGATTTTTCAACCTTAATCGACTTAATACATTTTAGAATTACTCAGCAAGTTCTCACCTCTAAAAAGCCTTATTCTAAGCTGACTGGACGCCAAATAAGTTTGCCGGCCTTCTGCACAGTGCACAGAAGGTTTATTTTTAAATTGCGCGCTTGGTTGCCTGAGCGAGTGGTGGAGGTCAATGCTGTGCTGTGATCAGAGCCACATTGCACTCGCAACGTTATATATCAGCTAACCTGAAAACATTAGTCTGTTAATGTTTTGTATGTAGTACATGTTAATTGTTGTATACAATGTTTACAATTAAATGTTTTTAACTCTTTTCACACTGGTAATCTAATTTTAGATGATGCCAAATGGATTGTGGTTGGGGCAATAAAACGTGCTTCTGCAAGGTCAGTATAAATCAGAGATCAGTAAATATTGCACTTTTCTTGTAGGGAATTCTTTAACGCATCTGATAGTGTTTTCAGAAACAGAATTACATAACAATTAAAATTTTTATTCTCTCGATAGTGTGTAGGTAGCATTGATGGTTTGGGAAATGTTTGTTTTGAATGGAAATCCATGTAGCTCGTGCGTAAATCAACATACACGCATGCTCTTTAGTTTGTGTTGAAGCCATGACGATTCTGTTACGATGTTTGCCCTTGAAAAGGAAAGATGAGTCCATTTTAGTTTTCAGGATGGGGTTTACCATCACACAGGCAAAAATTTGACACTTTGCCGGGTTGCAAAGGACGTGTAACGGCTTCCTTCTAACCGCACCTACGGAATTTTTCAAAACATGTGGTTGTAGGGAAAAGAATTTTCTATATTGCTTTGCTTACAGCTGTAACCTAAATATAATAGTGGCTCTGTGACATCACTATAAAGAATGTAAAATACCATTCCTTCATGCTTCCCTGTGATATGAAAATTGACTCATGTTGAACATTTTGTAACTTCATCAAATATTTACGAAAATTTAAATAAAAAAAATAACATTTATTCCAGTAAACTCTTGTATACAAAACATGTTTTATGAATTTTTTTGCTAAACTGAAATTTAAGCCCGTTATTAGTAAAAAATATAAGGTAAACATAAAAATGTTTGCGGTTAAAAATTTCGCTCGCCTAAATGCAAAGAATTATCAAGCGATTTTGTTGTAATTATATTCATAAGGTGCGTACATATTATATGAATCAACCTGTAATATTTTCAGAATTTTTCATCAGTAGTGACATTCGATAAAACAGTTGATTTGAGAGCGCATTTTGAATTTTGCAATTCTTCTGTTTAACGCGTAACAGTCTGTTTCCAAAGGGTTAATGTCGCTAATAGATGATAATTTACACCGTTTAGAACTTGTGATTTAATAGGCTGTTCGATACTAAGACACAGAATAGGCCTACTGACTGAATCCGAACAGTTCTCATATACAGTTCAGCCGTTCTTAGTTTGCTCCTACTGTCAACAAAAAAAGCCACCTACTACAGGGTGCACGCTAGAGTCTGCGACTTTACGGATGTCGTATTCCTATTAAGTTAACTATGTTTTAAATTATAAGTACTTAAAGTACTAAAAACACCAGTCATGATATGATGTAGGCCTAACAATTTCATTTATAAAATTACTTTTTAATGAGCGTGTACACATTTTGATACAATGCGCCTGCTCAGTGACGTCATTATTTTTGTTTACATTTGGAGCAAACTAAGAGAGGCTGGACTATAGATATCTTAAATAGAGCATATCTAATTGTTTAAAAATTCCAATGGTGTGCTTGGTTTTCGGCACACAAACCATTATTCTTATAACTTTCTTTTGTGTTATGTTTAGAGATTTCGGATAAATTGTAAGTACAGATAATTAAACTTAATATAAACAAGGTTTTAGTAAATTTTAATGCGATTTTCTATACAATTTATAATTTATTTGAAGAAAAAAAAACAACTTAAGTTATGGAAAACACAACAGTGTTTACAAATAGTGTTGGCCAGACTACTGTAATTCCATTCACAGTCAAAATACTCACTACAAAGGTGCTAACTGTTTTTATAACTGCTGTCTGATAGTTTCTCAAACAATTAAGACCCTTCTAACACTTTCTTTGATTGACTGCAATGTGGTAGAAGGAACCAAAATACTGTAAAAACAGTGTTGGTTAGGTATGTTTACCTAACAAGACAGCGTTGCTTTCTTGTACAATAGTTTAGTAATGTATAAAGTAAATTTTTAAGTATAATACAATAGTTGCATATTCTCCCTGTGTTTTTCTGTTGAAACCATGCTATCCTAGAGCCGAATTCGGTTATTTCTTGGTTTATATGTGTTTTTGTATATATTTTCTTCAGTTTTGAACATACAACTTTTTTTGTTTTATTTTGAAAGAAACATCATAAGTAACGATTCGTATTTAAAGAATTTTGAAAGTAAAGCATAAGAAAGTTTTAAACAGCAGTGTCATTAAAAATTTTAGAAAAAATTTGTCTAAAAATTATTTTCAAATAGCTTCAGCATCCCTAATTGTCAAAAAATTTCAATAATGTATTTTATCTATTTACCTAAATTTAGTTATTATTTTGATACGTTACGTGATAAGGTTTGTGATTTATAGCAAATTTTTAATGATTTCTTTACGGTTCAGTGACCCATATGCTAGAAATTCTCTGCTGGTCTAGAAAAATGTTATTGCCACCCGCATTGGCGTAGTTGGTAACGTGCTCGCCTCTCATCATGTGGTCTTGGGTTCGAATCCCATTCAGGCACGGCATATTTTCATACGTTAAAAAATCATTTCAACCTTCACCGTCTGCATTAGCAGTAATTGCAGAACAGTCGGACGTTAAACCAAAAAAAAAAAAAAAAAAATATTGCCGGCTATAGGGTTAAGAAAAAAAACAAAGAGTGAGGTGGTTTACCATGCCTTCCTCACAGAGAGGAAAAGTATGCTTATCAGAATGCTCGGTGCTTTGAAAAACATCTACTTTAAAATTTTTGCTAATGACATCTTCACTTAATTCAGCACAGGGTCTGACTCTGTAATGAAATTCATTACTCTCGGAGGAGATAATTCTGACCAAGTGTATTTTACACCTCAACCTCTTCTGTTCTTAAATGTTTCAGTCTTATAATTGGTTGACCATGTGATAAAAAACAGAACTATGTTTTGTAACCCTGTAACTAGCAGATAAAGTGCAAATAATTAAACATTCCGTTTGCCTATTGTGGGCAAAATATCACTGTGTAATATTACAATATTTTAAGGAAGTTTATTGTAAAATATAGATACTATTTACTTTTATAATATTTAACTGGTTATCTTTGATAGACAATAATGTGGAAAAGTTGGAGCATGAGAAGTAGATCAGATAACAGGTGAAATGGGCGGTCCTATGCTCTCCAACTCGTCATGTGACAACTATAGACTCTCTTTCAACATACATGTTTACTTATTGCAAAGTTGTTATGAAAAGTAACTACTTATATTTAGTTTATAATTAGAAGGTATTTAATAATCAAAAATGTAGTCGGATTTCAACTAATTACTCATGATTCTTGAAGCCAAAAAATGGTTATTGGAAGAACTTCTGTGGATTTTATTTGTCATAATGTAGAATTTATAATACCGACTGGGTCTTTCAGTATCTGCCAATGTACTTGGTGGATTACTTGCCTGGGTCTTTTCTCTTTGGCGTTAGGTAAATTTGGTAGCAACAAGATTAAAAAACAATGCGAAACAATGTCACAACATGTGATCATGTAAAAAAATAAAACAAGTAGGCAGTAGGCTGATTCCTAAAACTTCAGTGTTATTTACAAATATCAAAAAAAGTTCAGCGTATTATAAATCTGATTATCTCCAGAAAATGCACTGCAGTAAACCGTCCCATTATTTTGGAAGTTAGACAAAAGCAATCAAGTTAATTTTAGTCTTCAATTCAGACAGGATTGTCTTTAGAAACAATTTTTAAAATTGTCATCATTTTCCGATGTCTGTCCATTACATCCAGTTGTCCAATACTACAAGAGATAGCAACAAAAGGTTTTCAGTTTTGTAAGTTAGTGTATCTGGATTGGGTTTGAAGTTCCGGTTTTGACCGAATGTTGCCCAAAACCAGAAGTCAAGAAATCAAAGTTGGAATTCGGAAACAAAAAAGTGTCATTCGATTTCTTTTAAAGAGCAGATACAGAAATCAAAAATGGTTTTTGCCATAGGTCAAAGGTGCACCTTTTTCTTTCAATGCCGGCCGCATTGGCGTAGTTCGTAATGTACTCGCCTCACATCATGCGGTCTTGGGTTCGAATCCCATTCAGGCACAGCATATTTTCATAAGTTACAAAAATTATTTTATCCTTCACAGTCTGCATTAAGCAGTAATTGCAGAACAGTCTGACGTTAAACAAAAAATCCATTTCATGAGATGTGTCATCTCATGAAATGGATTTTTACACTTAAATTACTCGTAAGGGTTGAGGCAGTAGGTTCTCTGCTTCAACAGGAATAACGTTTAAAGAATTATGTAAGCATTTTAGGCAAACTGTATATTTAGTTTTATTAATAAGTACATAGTTTTGTCTTCAGGATGTGCTTTCTATTTTAAATAGGTTTTCACATGTAAGTGTTGTGTCTCCTTCAGTAGAATTTCAATGGATTCAGTAGTAGAATTCATGAAGGGCAGTGAATGTATAACTTTGTCTTTTAAAGTAAGACCAAGTCTTTTAAAGTCTAGACCAACCCACCGGGTTGGTCTAGAGGTAAAGTCATCGCCAAAATCAGATGTTTAACAGCTGATTTTCGGAGACGAAGGTTCCTGGTTCAAATCCCAGTAAAGGTAGTTACTTTTATACGGATTTGAATACTAGACAGTGGTTACCGGTGTACTTTGATGGTTGGGGTTTAATTAACCATACTCTCTCAGGAATGGTCGGCCTGGGTCTCTACAAGACTACACCTCATTTACACGCCATACACATCATCCTCATTTCATTGGGCCATGGGGTTGCTTATTGTTCTAAATTGAACAGATTGCAACGTACACAAATTAGGAATAAAAAAAAAATGTAAATACAGTAGTTATCAGATACAGTAACCTCCACGAGGCTAGTTCCAGCCAGTGTAAGCGATAGTCACTGTAACCAATGGCCTTTTCTTGTAGCAAAGGTCTAGTTACGAAACTGTTGCGAAGTAAACCACTTAAAAAGAGCTTCTTCGATGTCTTTTTTTGATTAATTCGAAATCTCTTCGATTTCTCTTTACCCTCGTCAAAACTATTCTAAATTTTTCCAAATTGTGGAGCGTCCAACGTTGAACTCACTTGCAATATCCCTGTTTGTTTCACCGTTTTCCAAACACCAAATAATGTACACTTTTTCCATCACTGTAAAATGTCTACATTATGACACTATATTAACGTTTGCATAAGACACAAAAATAAAGGATGGGTTTACACAAAAGACGGAACTGAACTTGAGTAAACAGGACAATAAAACTGTAGATCAGTGCTGTATTTAAGACAAAAAAATTGGTGTGAAACACACACACGACTTTCTCTCGCCAATGCAAATAATGAACAATATAACCTAATATTAGTAATAAAACATTAGAAATAAACAAAAAACTAATTTTGAAAAACCTAACCTTATTTTAATCATGAGTGAAAGACGCAAAATGAAAATCAACCTTAGTTTGGCTTAAAAATACGGAAAATCACTCTCATGCTCAACTAGGCTCTGTAGAGAAAAATACTCTTATTGAAAGTTGTAGATCTTTTAATTTCCTATAAATTTGATTATATACATTTGTGTCGTAAAATGCATGCTAAGGCTGAAATCTTTAAAAAATCGAATTTTTTACACGTCGTGAGAAAAAAATAGAAAATTGCTAATTACCGCTAAACTAAGCATTATATAAAAAAATGTTTGAAATAAAAGTTGTAGAATTTTAAATTCTCTAGAACTTTTATTATATACATTTTTGCGATAAAATGCATATTTAAGTTACAATCTTAAAAACCAATTTTTTTATGAGAGAACAACCTTCCCAAGAATTTCAGCAGATATGGCGCCTACCCTATCTTAAAGAGCATAAAAAATTCTGTAAACCAGGTGATTTTTAAAAAAAATCGTAGGACCCGTTTTTGAGAAAATTGCAAAAACGTGAAAAATGACATAAGTAAACTTCTACTTCCGGTTGACTGATTTTGATGAAAATATTCGTGTCGGGTCCTCTAGTGGTATCTGACTTAAGTTTCAAGTTTGTACGATGTTCCGTTTAAAATATTTTGTTCGTACACACACACACACACACACACACACACACACACACACAGACCAATCACTAAAATCATGTTTTTTTGGATTCAGGGGGGTCTGAGAACGTGTAGTTGCAGTGAAAATTCGATTTCGAAAAATCGACATGAAAACAATACTTTCCTTCCTATATATTCATATAGGCAAGAGAAAGTAAAAAGAAAGGATAGGCCTATTAGTAATCAAACTTCCAAAAGGAACTACTGTAAATGCATGTTCAGACTTAACGCTGTTAAGAAAAATATACATTAAAACTAGACAATGCAGTTGTCACTAAAACCGATATGTGATTTTAACCAATGTCACTGTAAATTATATTATTTTATATTTCATGTCATAGCGGACACACCTCCATCAAAATTTCTATTGAATATTGGTCACACTAACTGATAGGTCATTGAATGCGATAACTACTGTATTTAGATTAACTAGTCCTCTCACATTAGAAAATTTCAATGTCGCCAAAAATATTCTTAAGCAGCGTTGTGAGAAAAGAAACGAAAGCGGATTAAAAACTCGAATTCATGATTTAACTATGTATCTTGAAGAAATTCCCATGGTTAATAAGTTGTTGTTTAGGTCATCAGCCGAAAGGCTGGTTTGAACCTGTAGAGGTTTTACTAAGTAAAACGAGGAGTCAGGTGGTTTACAATTGCCTTCCTCACTGAGTGGAAAAGTATGCTTATCAGCATGCCGGGCCCTCTGAAAAGCACATATTTTTCACTCTGCAAATAACACTTTTACTTCATTCACCACAGGGTCTGGCTGTATAACGAAATTCATTACTTTCAGAGGAGATAACTCTGATTAGTGTCCGAGTCTGGTTTTTATTTCGAATGGTTCTGATAGTTCGCCCATGAAGCGCGCTCTGGATATAGTGTCTGTTAGAGTCAATTTTATTAAGTTTCTTGTCTTGTTGTCTACGCCCATTTCTTGCAAGATTTTATCGAGTACTTCTCTGTCTATTGAATCATTTATTGTCATACTTCATTTATTAGACATTTTTAAAGAATTTTTCTAAATGTTAAAAAAATAATTAAAAACATAATAAGTGATCGTTCGGATTACTGGAGGTTTCGGTGTACCGGGGGTTCGGATTACTGCTACCATACTGTAATTATAAAAACTGTATATTCGTGTCTTCTATGCCAGGAGTGCCAGGTTCGTTTCCCTATCAGGTCTGACATTTTCTGATCACTTATTTTGAACTGACGGTACTAGCCTTAATGGCAAAACAGTCTGCTGGCTGCATTGGGGTAGTTGGTAACGTGCTCGCCTCTCATCATGCAGTCTTGGATTCAAATCCCATTCAGGCACGGCATATTTTCATACGTTACAAAAAAAATCATTTCATCCTTCACCGTCTGCATTAGCAGTACTTGCAGAACAGATGAACGTTAAACCAAAAAAAAATCAGGTGGAAAACCAAATACTTATAATTGTACAGTCTACTGTAATTTCATACATTAAATTGAATTGGAGTAATATTATGGTTTGAATAGAACAAAATAAAAAATTATTTACCCATTATATACGTACAGATGGACATTATTTCAAAAGCTACATTCTTGGCTTCAGGGGTCTTGACATAAAATCAACTGAAATCCAGATATTGATTTTTTCAGTTACTATTTTACTTTATTTTATAAGTATTAAGTAAGTGGAAAACCCAACTAATAAATTATAACAAGTTATAATTTTCCTTAAAAAACCTGTTATAATCTTAGTTAACATTTATATTATTAATAGGTTATTTTTATAAAATATCTGTATTGCATTTGAAAGCATAATAAAAGCAAACAATATTTCTTATTTATTATTATAATATAATATATTTATTATACAAATTATTATAAAAGTACTTTATACGTAATAATTAATTAATTAAACTGAATGTTTACGTGTTTTGTCCATATATTGTATAATACTATTAATTAATTATAATAATATTTCACTTTAAAAAATTGTAAAATTAAATTTTTATTTATTATAATAATGTTAAGTCTACAAGAATTCATGAATGGCTCAAAAATTATTATTTTCTTTAATAAAAATCAAATTTTTAGGTTATGGTACTCTTTCTGAATGTCCAATTTGGAGGAGCCAGGAAAAAATGTATAAGTTTAGAAGTAAAAACAATGAAAAATATTGAACTACAAAAACAAAATTATAATAGTTATCAATTATTTTAATATTTGTTTTAAATTTTCGTTGAAAAAGCACATTAACGGAAAACTGGCTAAAAACTGGGTACTTTTTGCATGTAAACTTCCATATCTCGTACTAATTTTTAAATAAAAAAGGTTCAGTCATAGAATAGGCTTATGTGAGACTTCACTCTTGAAGCCCCGACTGTGTAGTTAGATGGCCTAACACTTTATGTAGCAACGCGATCATTTTTGGAGTGGGGATTGCCAGTCAGTCAGTTCACAGCTGTCAAATCATACGAAACAAGAGAATGTAATTTCTGAAAACATTGTTAAAAAACGAGTACTGCTTGAGTACCAGCTCCATGTAGTTGCGGGGTGAGGTATATTGAATGAGTGACGCATGCTGGGAGAACGATTGTTGTAAACTGATACAAAACATTCATTTTCAAACTTTCTGTTTTTAACATATTTGTTTGTATTTACAGTAGAACCTCTTTAATCCGGCACGTTTGGGACTCGAAGCTTGCGGGATTAAAGGAAATTCCGGACTATGGAGGTTATTTATAAAAATACAGGAGTCATATAAAAAATAACACAATTTGCACAAGAAACTTTTACTGTATGTATTTATTATTTAAACATGGGTTATTTAAACAATATAAATCAATATATAAGTACAGGAGAAATATTAAAATGCATTTTTTAAGTACAGTACATGATGAAATAAATTTCAATACAGTATGAAACACAGTACAGTACTGTACTATTCATGGTTTTTAGCAACAACACTGGTAGATGGCTGGAAAAAAGATCTAATATCTATCTAATATCTAATATCATTTCTCCCAACTACTCGGAGCTGGGACTCAAGCAGTACGCTTAACCTATAAAGAACTGCATTTTTGTGTGTGTTTTAGTGTCATTGTATATTTTACATAGTTTTTATAACTTTTTTTATTACGGTTTATTAATTTCTAAATAATTGATATTTTATCTAAGTAACTGGTTAAGCACATAAATATGTGCTTACCCTTGTGACAGGTTTGGAATTTTTAGTCTGATCAAAACCAACTAAACATATTTTTCTTAATGACAATAGCAAAAGCAAACGACTAAACTAGGGAAAATTGCCTTTCCGCAAAAACAGTTGATATCCCCGCTCAGATAAACATTAGTTCTCACTCATGCTTAAAGTGAAATCTCACATAAACGAACAAGCTTTTATTCGGTGTATCGTTTAAATTTCTCCGTTGGGTAGTTTATGAAATAGATTTCTTCAAACATAACAGACTTCTTTCTTGACGCACCTGTAATAGAATATAGTCGATGCTCGATTTAACAGACTAACCATCTAAATAAATAAAATGATTTGAAAATTACAAAAATCTAAGGAAAGTTAACTTTTGTGAACAAACATTACCAATAGCAATAAGTGTTTTTTTTTAATTTTGTTGTTTTAATCAATGTGCTGCAATTTAATAACTGTAATTTTAAAAAAACGTATGCCATTAGCGCATACTATTCAATAGGATTGTATTGGTAAAAGCATGCAAAATAAAATCAGTGTTTTAGCGTGCGGTTTATATTGTTTTATTGTATCATGCTTTGCAGCTCTTATCTTGAGGTAAGTTCTACAGTTTTTTTTAAAATTGTGATAAGAAAAGGTATTGATACTGAAGTCACGAGATTGCCTTTTGCATATGGATAGGGTGCGAGGAAGAGAAGTGAAAATATGGCAGTGCTGCTAACATCAACAGTGAGACACTACTCGTTCATTTCACTACCGTGCAGTTTCTGCATACATTTTGTAAGCTGTGGTTATTCCGAGAAAATGTTTTCTTCATAAACCTTATAAGAAATAAATGTGACCTGTAATATTGCTTGTAGCTTAATTACATGATTAGAAATATTTGAT
The DNA here is from genome assembly GCA_035578175.1 of Catonia carolina. Taxonomy (NCBI): domain Eukaryota; kingdom Metazoa; phylum Arthropoda; class Insecta; order Hemiptera; family Achilidae; genus Catonia; species Catonia carolina. The sequence goes on from JAQMRL010000004.1 coordinate 13,247,390, forward strand.
TTACTGTAATTACGAATGAATCGCCTTCTTTACTATTGCTTTCACCAGCATTTCCATTATCAGTTTCTCTAGTAGATACTAAAAATGACAATACGACAGAAATCAAGCCTAACCGTTTTCTTGTTTTTACCAGGTGTCAACATAACTGTTAAAGAATAGCTTCTTTAGGTCCTTAATTTCCTTGTTTATTTTTCAAATTGTGGAAAGAGGAACATCACATTAGTTAGCCCCTCGCTCACGGCTTTTGTTAAGAGGCATTGAAAGGCATTTTTGTTTAGCTTCAACGTCACAACATTTTATTACATTGCATATTAGATTTCGTTCAGCACTGTAAATAGTTCGACCACGTTTTCGAGAAACCGACATATCTGTTTACGGTAACAAACAGTTATATTCGTACAGTTAACCTACAAAAGGTTCCGCGTTATATTGTATATGCTCTGGATATAGTATAAGTTGTTATGTTTGTCGTACTGAAATTATAGCAGTCACGCATGCGCACTGATGCTTTCCTCCTTTTACCCCTCGTTGCAAACAAGGGCAAACTTGTGACTCAAGTGACTATAGCATTTGGATGCAAGTAACGAGTCGCATCGGTTGCGCGACGCTGTTGCTCTTGAAGCAGTGGAGTCGAGAAGACCGTTCTGTTTGTGTTTGTTCACCATCTCTTTTAATACAGAGGAGGATGAAAATTTTAGTGGAATTTGTGTCAGAAAACCCATGTATGATGTTGCACTGCAGTCTTATTGGAAGGAGCGAGACAATCAATCGAAGACAAGGAGTAAAAAAATTAAAAGAACAAGAAGCAGTTATGGATGTCGATGGAATCAATTCATTCTGCTCTCATATTGTATCAATTTTAGTAAAACTAACTCCAGCTATAACAGTAGAGGCTAAAAATAAAGTTTTCAATTTAATAACTGATATGAATTAAGAAATATTCATCAAAGTTCAAGCACTGCTTCCTTCAGTGGTTATTCAGATAAGAGCTATGCGTCAAATAGCTACCATCAGTGTTGTTCCATCACCATCAGCGACTAGTCGTACTTAAGTTCGCCTACAATATCATCAGCCAATTTGTATGATGATAATAATTATCAAGAAGAGAACATTGAATTTCATAATAATTACTTCTTAACTCCAGTAGCGTAACTAGTCTGACTGCGCCCCAATGCAAGTATTCCCCGTGCGCCCCTATTCCTAGACTCACTCTCCCACCCTCCCCCCCGTAACTTCCAACGAAATTAACGACATTTGTCCGTACTTCCACACTCCTGGATACTATTTCACTACACACGACATTGTACAAGCTCTATCCAATTAGAGAAAGATTATTCAAACATATATAATTTATTATGTACAGTAATTTTGAAGTTAATTATTAAAAAAAATTATTATTCAAAAATTTAATTGAAAGTAAAATTAAGTTACTAAACATTTCCAAACACCATTAACATAACTGAAGTACAGGGAGTTTTGCTTCAACATATTTTTTTGCTAAAAATTTTCCAGAATATCAGTTTTTTGCGCCCCCCTAAGGCCTGCGCCCCAATGCACCGCATTGGTTGCATTGGCGTTAGTTACGCCACTGCTTAACTCAATGTCAGAAAAGTTTTTGATCAGCTGTAATAATTTATGTACTATTGTGTTTTGGTTTGATTTTTTTGTTTTTTTTGTTTTAAACCGATTACAAAATTGAACTGATTCATGATTTATTATTCTATAATATTTTTTTTAATTTTTCTTCCTTATCATGCAAATGTATGAGCGTTTGAAAACAGCCCTCTTCTTCTCGTGATGTAAAAATTGAGTCGGTCACCATTCTTTTTTTTTTTTGAAAACATTGTTAACGTTAAAACATTTATCGTCTTCTGCTTCATCCATTAAAAACTGTTGTTTAAGTCTTTTTCTAGTTGAAATTTAATTATCTTACATTTTTTTTTATTATTTCTAATTTGTATACGTTGCAATCTGTTCAATTCAGGACAATAAGCAACCCCATGACCCAATGAGATGAGGATGATGTGTATGACGTGTAAATGAGATGTAGTCTTGTACAGACCCAAGCCGACCATTCCTGAGAGAATATGGTTAATTAAACCCCAACCATCAAAGTACACCGGTAACCACTGTCTAGTATTCAGATCCGTATAAAAGTAACTAATTTACTAGGATTTGAACCAGGAACCTTCGTCTCCGAAAATCAGCTGTTTAACAGCTGATTTTGGCGACGACTTTACTTTGGCTTTATGACTTTACCCGGTGGGTTTAATTATCTTACATAATTCACAAAAATACACAACCGTTTGAATAGATAATTTCTAAAAGACTGAGTAGTATCTTGGGTTGTGGTCGTGTGGCTATGTATGCATACAGCGGCCTGGCACCATGTGTCCTGGTTGCTTGGAATCGAATGCTACCTTTAGGCTATAAGCAAACCCAATGTTTACTTTAACACATTGTAGAAACATACGTGACCAATTGAGGCATTGCGGACCAGAAGGGCGAACTCAACAAAGGGTAGTTTTGAGAAAAACGCAAATTAAACTTTCTGATCCAAGGGCGAACTCAACAAAAATTGCAGTGTATGATGCATAGCGATAGGAAGGGGAAAGGGTAGAAGTGGGGTGGGATCAGTAGCGTAGAGGTGACAAGACTCACGTCTTCCTGTTGAGTTCGCCCTTCTGGTCCGCGCAACTATCGTTCAAAGTAAACTCCCTGATTTTTTCTACTTCTCTTTTCATATAATTTAAAAGGCGAACTCAACAAAATATACCTATAACATTGAAGTTTGTGACCCAAAGATGCCAAATAAAACAAAAAAAAAAAGACTTTATGTTGAGTTCGCCCTTCTGGTCCGGAACGCCTCAATTTTGTTATAACCGAATGACTTTCACAACAACGGACACCGTATCCCCAAAATTAGTCTGTTAAATCGAATATTGACTGCAGAAGTGGGTGATCATATGGTTCCCATCTTATCATGTGATTACTACAGATGCCCTTTCAAACTAAGTCATTTACTTTGTGCAGAGTTGTTAATAGAATCATACTACCTCTAGCTGTATTATTCCTGAGGAATATTGGAGGCAAGTTTACAAATCATATGAAATAGCACTATCTATAATTTATATTTAACTCATTCTCGGATAACAGGTCCTTTCTGTTAACCCCTCTCCCAGAATAATTTGTCACATTTTGTGTGTAATCTTACAGTATTTTAAACGATCGAAACTATAAAACTATTTTAAAAATCCTACACCAATATTCTTCAAGTTGAGGTTAAATATAGGTAGGGCAATACATTGTTTTTTCTTAATATTTTTACTGTATCTAATAATGAAATATTAACTCATTGAGTAATGACATCTTTAAATTAAATTTCTATTTCATATAGTGAATTAATATAACAATTTCACTAACCTTCTTTTTAAACTGCGTCACCTTTATTTTAGTCCTACTTACACGTGTTTCGGTGGATCCACCATCATCAGAGTAAATAAAAAATTGAAACTAAAAATTTTATTCATTTATTTAAAATTTACAGAAGATGATACATCTTCAGTCACTTGTATAAAACTGATTTAAAATTAATTTATTTTAATTTATCCCTTCTCATATTTACTGTAGATAGCAGCAGCAGTCAATATCACTTCATCATTCCTAAATTTTATCTGTTCATTCAAAATGTCCTGCTTTTAGTAGTAAATTTTAAATAAATGAATAAAATTTTTAGTTTCAATTTTTTATTTACTCTGATGATGGTGGATCCACCGAAACACGTGTAAGTAGGACTAAAATAAAGGTGACGCAGTTTAAAAAGAAGGTTTGTGAAAATTGTTATATTAATTCATTATATGAAATAGAAATATTTCAAACTGCAGGATGCATTATAAAGATTTATTTTTAAATTAAATGTTATTAAATAGATTAATAACTTTCAATAAATAGTTTAACCTTTACTTGAAAAATATTGATTTATGATTTTTAAAAAAATATTTTTCCCGTTTTTATCGTTAAAAATACTTTAAGATTACTTACAGTACGAAATATCCACAAAATGTGACAAATTATACGGAAGGGGGAATAACAGAAAAGAACCCGGATAACTTTTTGAATCTGTCTTTGAATTTTTATGTAAAAAGACACTTAATATATGCAGTTATAATGTATGGTATAATTAAATGTAATAACAATAATACTGTTATCTAAATAATATTTTAATTAAAATCTGTGATCTTGGTGTGCCGTGGTATTTAAAAGTAATTACTACACTGTAATACGTAGTTAGTTGTAGTTTGTGTTATAATTCTCCTTAGAACAAAAAGCCTGTACACTAACCTGATTATGTCATAGCATGTAGTTGATATGTACTGATATTCATGAATACAGTATGGGAAATAATTGTTTAATTTTTCACGAATATCTATATGTAAAAGAATATATTATTTTTACTTAAATAAATTAAGTTGTGACATCATATATTAAATACATGAGCGTTATATATTTAAATAATAATGTTTGTATTAAAATATATTTGTTAACTAGATTTTGTTACGTACTTAATCAGATTTAAATATATTCATTTAATGTTACATCATGTGTTGTTTAGGTGATCAGCCAAAAAGCTGGTTTGAACCTCTAGAGGCTTTACTAAGTTTTTTTGCATCCAGGAGACTCCAAAGGGGCTATAGGACATGTCAAGATAAAACTGATAAACAAAATTTTATCACAATGATAAATTCATCACTTACCACCAAAAATTTGTTTCTGCTACTGCTTACTTCAGTAGGCTTGTCATGAACCCCATTGTATCAAATATCACACAAAATTAAAAAAGTCAAACACAATGATAAATTCATCACTTACCAATAATTTTTTCCCGTTACTGCTTAACTCAGTAGGCTTGTCATGAACCCCTTTGTATCAAATAGTACCCAATATTTGTTTAATGAGAGAGGTTAAATACTTTTCAACCAAAAACTATTTACAAATGAATTCGTGCACACTGTAAAATGTTTCATCAATCAAATATTGTTTTAGCTTTTTTTTAAAATGACTTAAATCGCCACAACTTTTTAAACCTTGTGGCAATTTATTGATGTATTTTCTACCTGCATAAGTTGATTTTTGTTCAAACAATTTAGAGTTGTGATTAGGAACTTAATAATCGATTCTGTTTCTTGTGAAGTGGTTGTGAACATCGAAATTCCGTAAAAAGGTATTTTGCTTTACTTACATTATCACTTCAAAAATGTACAAAGAAGTAACTGTGAGAAATTGCAGCTCTTTAAATAGTGATGTGCATGAGGTAAGGTGGTTGACTCCCATCATACACCTAACAGCTTTTTTCTGTATTTGCTTTAAGTAAATCAAGGAGTGAGGTGGTTTACCATTACCTTCCAAACTGAGTGTAAAAGTATCCTTATCAGCATGCCAGGCCCTCTGAAAAGTATCTATTTCCATTTGCCCTGCAAATGACACCTTCACTTCATTCACCACCCGGGTCTGGCTGTGTAATGAAATTCATTACATCAGAGGAGATAACTGTGACTAGTGTCATTTACACCTTTTTCTCTTCTGTTCTTAAATGGTATATCGTATAATTGGCTGATCATGTGATAAGAAACAGAACTATTTTTTGTAGCCCTGGAACTAGCAGATCAAATGCAAAAAATTTCACACTCTAGCTGCCTGTTAAGGGCGAAAAATACTAACAGGTGATTCAAAAAGAGCGCCGGTTTTTAAACGGCTGGTAAATTTTTGTTTTATCGGTTGGCAACATTGTTAGACCTCATTTCTATTTCGGAGAACATTCCGATTGAGGATTCAGTTGTAGTTTCTCTTGTTCGCAGTGTAGTACTCTCGCAGTCTGTGTCTAACCATGGAGAAGTTTACTATTGCACAACTAGTGTTAATCGTCAAAACATTTTACCAGAGTGAAGAGAGTTATGCGGCTACTGTCAGGCGACTTCGCGGTACTCTAGGACGTAATGAAGCACCGAATGAATCAACAGTTCGCAGGCTCATGAAAAAGTTTTTTGAGACGGGTTCAACAGTCGACCTTAAAAGTTCTGGACGTCGTCGTTCTGGCCGAACTGAGCAGAACGTTGCGTTGGTTCGTGACAGTGTGGCTGTTAGCCCAGCAAAATCAATACGTCGCCGTTCTCAACAATTGGGTTTACGATGTTCTTCTGTACGGAGAATTCTTCGGTACGATCTCCAATATCACCCGTATAAAATTCAGTTGACGCAACATTTGAAAGTGGCAGACCACCAGAAGAGACGACAGTTTGTTGACTGGGTATTGAGAAAACGGCAGGATGATGACACCTTCGCAAACAAAATTGACGCCTTGTGACTTTCATCTTTGGGGTCATCTGAAGTCATTGGTGTATGCCAATATAAAACGTTATATAATAAAAGTTGTAGAGAATGTAAAATTCTACAACTTTTATTTCAAACATTTTTTTGTATAACGCTTAGTTTAGCGGTAATTAGCAATTTTGTTTTTTTCTCACGAAAAACTGTGAAAAATCGATTTTTTTTTAAGATTTCGGCCTTAGAATGCATTTTACGACAAAAGTGTATAAAATAAAATTTTTTAGGAAATTAAGAGATCTATAACTTTTATTTAAAGCATTTTTTGTACAGTGCCTAGTTTAGCGTGAATGAGCGATTTTCCGTATTTTTAAGCCAAACTGAGGTCGATTTTAATTTTGTGTATTTCACTAATGTTTTTTGAGGTTAGTTTTTTGTTTACTTCTAATGTTTTATTACTAATGTTAGGTTTATTGTTAATTATTTGCATTGGCAAGAGAAAGTTGTGTGAGTGTTTCACACCAGATTTTTCTGTTGAGCAAAACTACCGTACCGCTGCGTACTGCTGTACGCTTGCCCATAACGGGCAGGTGGAGTGAATTATTTGCACTCTATCTGCTAGTTCCCCGGCTGCAAAAAATAATTCTGTTTCTTATCACGTGATCAGCCAATTATATGACAGAACTATTTAAGAACAGAAGAGGTAGAGGTGTAAAAGACACTAGTCAGAGTTATCTCCTCTGAAAGTAATGAATTTCTTTATACACCCAGATCCTGTGGTGGATAAAGTGAAGGTTTCATGTACAGGGTGCAAAGTAGATGCTTTTCGGAGGGCCCGGCATGCTGATAAGCATAGGCTTCTTTTGTACTCAGTGAGGAAGGCAATAGTAAACCACCTTACTCCTCGTTTTACTTAGTGAAACCTCTAGAGGTTCAAACCAGCCTTTCGGCTGTTGACCTAAACAACAAAGAGCAAAACTAGAATTTTAGTTCTACCTTAAAAAATAGGCTACGTGTTCTATAGAGGTTTAAAAAATGTATTTATATACACATCCAGATGCCTTTAATTGGTGTTTTAGTTGCACTAATAACCCACCGGGTTGGTCTAGAGGTAAAGTCGTCGCCAAAATCAGCTGTTTAACAGCTGATTGTCGGAGACGAAGGTTCCCGGTTCAAATCCTAGTTAAGGTAGTTACTTTTATACGGATTTGAATACTAGACAGTGGTTACCGGTGTACTTTGATGGTTGGGGTTTAATTAACCATACTCTCTCAGGAATGGTCAGCCTGGGTCTGTACAAGACTACATCTCATTTACACGTCATACACATCATCCTCATCTCATTGGGTCATGAGGTTGCTTATTTTTCTAAATTGAACAGATTGCAACGTACACAAATTAGGAATTTAAAAAAAAAAGTTGCACTAATAGCAGTGACGATTCCCATAAGAGCCATTGTGTCAACTGAACGTGCAAACGACTATAGACCAACCCGGTGGGTAACAAATTAAAAAAAATTGGTGTGAAACACTCACACAACTTTCTCTTGCCAATGCAAATAATTAACAATAAACCTTACATTAGTAATAGAACATTAGAAATAAACAAAAAACTAACCTCAAAAAACATTTGTGAAATACGCAAAATTAAAATCGACCTCAGTTTGGCTTAAAAATACGGAAAATCGCCCATTCACGCTAAACTAGGCACTGTACAAAAAAATGCTTTAAATAAAAGTTGTAGATCTCTTAATTTCCTATAAATTTGATTATATACACTTGTGTCGTAAAATGCATTCTAAGGCCGAAATCTTAAAAAAATAGGTACATAAAGAAGAAGTGAGACATAAAGAAGATAGAAGCGTTCGAAATGTGGTGTTACAGGAGAATATTGAAAATTCAGTGGGTCCAAAAGGTTACCAATGTTGAGGTGCTCCGATGTTTAAATAAGGAGTTAGAAGTTATGAAAAGTATAAAAACAGGAAAACTAGAATATTTGGGTCACATAACCAGAGGAGAAAAATATGAGTTGCTGAGAATTATTATGCAGGGAAGGATCCGAGGAAGAAGAGGCATGGGAAGAAGACGCATCTCCTGGCTGCGGAATCTTAGAGAATGGTTCAACTGTAGTTCATTGCAACTATTCAGAGCGGCAGCCAGCAAAGTGACCATAGCCATTATGATATCCAACCTCCGATAGGAGATGGAACTTTAAGAAGAAGAGAAGAAGACAACTTTTATTAAATACATTTTTGCGCTAAATTGCATAATAAAGCCGTAATCTTAAAAAACTATGTTTTTACGTAAAAACACCCTCACCAAGAATTTCAGCAAACATGGCGCCTACCCTAAAAAAATTGAGTAAACCAGGCGATTTTTAAAAAAATCGTAGGACCAGTTTTTGAGAAAATTGCAAAAAAGTGAAAAATTATACGAATAAACTACTACTTCCGGATGACCGATTTTGATGAAAATGTTCGTGCCGGGTCCGGTAGTGGTATGTAACTTAAGTTTCAAGTTTCAAGTTCGTACGTTGTTCCGTTCTTGAGATATTCTGTTCACACAGACACACACACACACAGACCAATCGCTAAAAACATGTTTTTTGGGTTCAGGGGTCTGAAAACGTGTAGATCCGGTGAAAACTCGATTTCGAAAAATCGACATGAAAACAATACTTTCCTTCCTATATATTCATATAGGCAAGAGAAAGTAATAAATGAAAACTGTTCTAATTGCGATAAGAACCACTAAAATACTGGTGTACAGTAGCCTATACAAACACTTCTCCGGCACCGGCAAGTCTAGAGATGAGTATGCAACTCTCCCGTGTTTTGGCAAAAGGATGTATGTGAAAAAATCCGTTTATTTTTATTTACGATTCTCAGGTAATTTTTTGCGCTCTTTTCAAAAATCCTATTGCCAAGTCTGTACGAGTTATAGTTTTCAAGATACAATGATGGCAAAAAGCTGTATGTACGTCTATTTTGAGAAATTTTACAAATTTTATTTTTGCCAATACAGACTGCGTTTTGATGCAGTTAATGAAATGGCTGTAAACAGTGGGTACACCTTTCTGCCATAGTTTCACTTATTTTTTGTTTATTTTTTCCCATAAAGGCAAAATGGTTTAACTGAGTTTTAAGGGTTATAACAAGTTTTTTACAAATTTTTGACTACGTAGTCGTAAACAGAACATTAAAAACTGTAACAATACAAAAGAACTCAATTAGAAAGTCATTTACAACAAAACGGCCTCAATTTAAACTTTGAATCCAATTTCTGAAAAGTTGTGTTTTTGGGATACACCTTTTTGCCTTTTTAGGGGAGAACTGCACACAAGTAAACATTGAAACCGACATTTCGGCTATCCCACCGGCATCCGGCTTGACGAGTTCAAGACCGGCTGCATTTACCGGTGCCGGGCTGAGTGTGAAAACTCTAATAATGATAACATTGGCACCGGCACCGGATGAAAACTGCCTAACCATGGCGTTCTCTAGTTACATATTTTAGTAGGGGAGACCGGGGAAATCGCGCCATCCTGGGTTATTCTGCCACCCCATGTATAACTCAAGCATTGAGTCGGATATTCCCGGAATAGGTGCTGGAACTTAGCAGACAACGCCATAAGCACTATCTGTTGCGTTCACAGTTGAGTGAGAACTAAGTTAGTGTGCACAACAATTTTAGGTTTTATTGAAAATTTCATCTAATTTTTTGCTTTCAAACTATTGAGGTATGTAAAAATTGTGTTGATAATAGACTTGTAAGAGCATTATATATGTATAGTGTATTTATTTAGCCACATGTTAACGTCATTAGATCTGTTTGTTTCCTATTCGGTGTGGGTTACCTATGTTTGCCATGTTGTCAAGTCGGGGTAATGACGCCACCCTAAGACAGGATTATGCCGCCATCCTGGAAAGGTGGCGGCTTAAAGAAATAAATCATGTGCAAGAAAATTAACAACTTTAAAATGAATTAAACAAATTTAAAATAGGTAAAGTAAGAGAAGAAACATTTTATTCTATAAACTGTAATTACGTATTTAGATCTATATAAATAAATTTATAGTAATCTTATATTTATAATCCGTATTCAAAACAAACACACACAAGAACAGAGATAGTAAGTGAGGATTCATAATATACAGTATTATGTACATATATATGTTTGCCTATAGGCTATATATAGCCTATTACAATGTAATGTAATGAATTAGAAACTGGACCTCTGACGTCACCAGTCAGACTTCTCCTCACCACTGCTATCCCGCCTGTAACTAGAGAACGTCATGGTCTAACGCATGATAGTACTGGCCCCAGACGATGTTTGGTGTTGACGGTTGAGGAAGTACCTAGGACCTTCACCCGCTGACTCGCACTGTAATTTCTATAATAATAATAATAATAAAACATACTGTCTGTCTGTAACATGATGGCCTCCGGAAGGAGGGGGAGCAATATGAGGATTATAAAAACCATTTCGGAAAACATACATCTATTTTTTTTTTTAAATAACTGAAACTTGTAAGAAATTACATATTTTTATAAAAGAAAATATTTCGCATGTTGTATGTTCTATGAAATTATTTCGAAAACACACGCTTTTTTTAGCTTTTATTAATTTGTTATCCTGCCCATAATAGACAGGTGGAGTGTCAAACTATTTACACTCAGTCTGTTTGTTGCAGGGCAAAAATAAATATTTCTGTTTCTTATCACATGGTCAGCCAATTAAATGACTGAATCGTTTAATAACAGAAGAGGTAGAGGTGTAAAAGACACTAGCCAGAGTAATTTTCTCTGAAAGTAATGAATTTTACTATACAGCCAGACCCTGTGGTGAATGAAGTGAAGGTGTCATTTGTAGAGTGGAAAATATGTGCTTTTCAGAGGGCCCGGCATGCTGATAAGCGTACTTTTCCCCTCAGTGAGGAAGGCAATTGTAAACCACCTCACTCCTCGTTTTACTTAGTAAAACCTCTAGAGGTTCAAACCAGCCTTTCGGCTGTTGACCTAAACAACAACAATTTGTTATCGGGAATTGTACATTGTTGACAACTACCCAATTTGATCGCTGCTTCTTGCTGTATTTTTATTTTTGACGTGGATTAGACGTGAGTTTGAACAGGGACCCCCAGTAGAGTTTGTTCATGGATGGCTGTCAACTGGTCACCATACAAAGTCGCTTGCCCAATCGGTGTTACTTAACAAATAATAGGGAATTTCTACCAGCTGACTGACTGGGCTGGCCCGAAGACCAACACACGCTTAATGAGACTAATAAATTAGTAAAAGTTTTGTTTTTGAAGAAAAAACCGTGTTTTTGCAAATCCATCGTCATTGTTCAACAAATATTTCACGGATTAACATAATGTGTGGCAGGTTTGTTCTGCAATAATTATAGAGAGTGATGAAGCAATCAAATTTAACAGAAAACAGTTACGAGGACAGTTTTTTCTTGAAAAACAAAACTTTTACTGCATTGTAGGCTTACATTATCTTATTAAGCGTGTTTTTTCGAAATAATTTTATTGAATAAAAACATGCGAAATACTTTGTTTTATAAAAATACGTTATTTTCGACAAGTTTTAGTTACTTAATAAAATTAACCCACCGGGTTGGTCTAGAGGTAAAGTCGTCGCCAGAATCAGCTGTTTAACAGCTGATTTTCGGAGACGAAGGTTCCTTGGTCAAATCCGAGTAAATGTAGTTACTTTTATACGGATTTGAATACTAGACAGTGGTTACCGGTGTACTTTGATGGTTGGGCTTTAATTACCCATACTCTCTCAGGAATGGTCGGCCTGGGTCTGTACAAGACTACATCTCATTTACACGTCATACACATCATCCTCATCTCATTGGGCCATGGGGTTGCTTATTGTTCTGAATTGAACAGATTGCAGCGTACACAAATTAGGATTTAAAAATAAATAAAATAAAATTACAAATGTTTTCCGAAATGGTTTTATATTCCGCATATTGCTCCTCTCTGCCGGATGCCATCAAGTTTATAGACAGACAGTACGTACAATTTTCAACATTTTGTAATAAAATAAAACAGAAAATAATTATACATGTTATACTTTACATAGAATGGAAATTAGGTGTACGACCTTCAAAGGTTAATCCTGTATCGGAGGATGATAAATTCAGATGTAGGCTATTATGAGTTAGTGATACTATGAATCTGAATCTGGCAATAACTCGGTCTAATTAGTTTAATTATATACTTAGTATTTGTTAGCTTGTTGTTATATTTACTATTAATATTTTAAATGTAAATCTGTTATACAACAATAAACCATATTTTCACAAACATATTTAATGGTTATTTATTTACTTTTACTAATTTCAACAAATTGCTCACTCAGTTTTACACAACTTTCTCTTGTCAATGCAAATAGTAATGAACAATATAACCTAACATTAGTAATAATACATTATAAGTCAAGCCTCTCTTAGTTTGCTCCTAATGTAAACAAATAATGACGTCATTGAGCATGCGCATTGTATCCAAATGTGTACACGCTGATTAAAAAGTAACAACAAAATACTTTCAAAAGTATTTAAATACAAAATACTTTTAAAAGTATTTTTATAAATGAAATTGTTAGGCCTACATCATATCATGACTGATGTTTTTAGTACTTTAAGTACTTATAATTTAAAAAATAGTTAACTTAATAGGAATACGACATCCGTAAAGTCGCAGACTCTAGCGTGCACCCTGTAGTAGGTGGCTTTTGTTTGTTGACAGTAGGAGCAAACTAAGAACGGCTGATCTATAGAAATAAATGGAAAACTAACCTCAAAAAACATAACTTAATTTTAATCATGAGTGAATAATGGAAAATGAACTCTCACACGCTATGTGCACAGCTACCGGCTGGGCAGTATACCACTTCTGATAATTTAGTTAATATTATCATTGATTTAGAAGTCTGTCACATCCCATAATGAGTTCAGTTCAATGTAAAAATTGCCGGGTTACAAATCTGAGTTTATCTAACTGAAGAGGTTGATTATAGAAAAGGAATAGACTGTAAAATTGCAATTAAATGTTTTGATTGTAAATTTTTTATGTATAGCTTTCATGACATCTAATAAAACTGATTATAAAAAGACTGTCTAGTGTATGGCGTAAAATCATTATGTAGGCCTGGGAGTAAGATGTGTGCGGTATTGAATTTACCAAAGCCTCAAAATAGTTCCAAAAGGTTGTATTTTTTTTCATTTTATGACCACAAAGGATCACTTTAGTCTCTTTGGTTAATTCTTTTTCTTCGACAGTTTATTTCCTTTTCATTTCTTTCTTGCCAATACTTTTTCATTCTGTCGGATCTTGCTTTTCTCAATTCGTCTGAACAAACCTGTTCTTTTCGTTTAATTGTTCTTACTGATAAAATTTTGTTTTGTCTTTAATTGTTTCTGTGTAAACCGGTGTACGATCTTTGACATCAGCAATTGTTACATTTAGTTCTGTTCTGTCTTTTTTGATTTCTTCAAGCCAAGGAATTGTAGCTCCTTCCGTTTTTGCACACATGCATTTTTCTACAATTTTTCTTAATAATCGGTTTTCTGGAGTTCTTAGGATATGCGAAAAGAAAGAAATTCTCTTTTTGCGCATTGCATCAGTGATTTGTTCTATTTCTTTATAAATTTATTCTCTTGGTAAAAGTCTGTGCTGGTTGTCAACTATGTGTTTTTTGTTTATACAGGTTCGAAGAATCCTTCTTTATATTTTTCTGATTGTTTCTTTTATTCCGTTTCCATCAATACTGTAGGCTGTATTCTGATGAAACTTACATGAGCCTATTTATTCTCTTTCAGGTTTTTAGCAACAGGGGAGTCCTTTCGAATACTGGAATTGACGTACAGAATTTCACCATCTTAATAAGTGTCATAGTAAAAAAGACATTGCCAATGTTAAGCAAGAAACTTGTTCCTGTATTAATGCCTCATCCAACAGAGGTGTATTTTAAACGAATATCACATGAATTTTGGACTCAGTGGGATTTCCCCAATTGTGTAGGCGCAATTGATGGAAAACACGTTCGGATCAGGTGCCCTGATAATAGTGAGTCTTTGTATTTTAACTACAAGCTAGTACTTTTCTGTTGTACTATTGGCTCTTGTAAGTGCAAATTATAGATTTATCGCTGTTGTTATTGGCTCATATGGAAAAGAAGGAATGGAATGGAATTCAATATATTTTCCCTGAGTACAGCATCTTTATAACCCGCCGTACTAGCATCATAAATATTTGGATGTTTGCTGACAACTTCAACCAGCTTTTCATCATCACACACCAAAAAATTTGTCATGATTGTCCGTATCGTTCATCAGTTCTACTACACGCTGCTGCTGCTGGACAGCTTGAGCAGCGCCGCATGTGCTGCTGCGGCGGATATCGGAAATATCCCTATAACAAATATTGGACCAGTAGTTAGCAGCCGATGCATTGGCAGCGGCAGTGTGCAGCCACGGCAGCGAAGGTCGAAATCGTACCTTAACACGGCCAGCAGTTTGTATTAGGCAAAGATTTACAAACACACCATAGAGTAATAAAGAATAGAGGGGGAACTGCCATGTTAAAAAGTGGTTTAACGTTTTTCGTCTGCTACAGTAGTTCCCGTTCCAAATTTTAATGTTTATAGAATGCGCTAGTAGCGCATACGAGGGAGATTTGAATTTTACGCCTGTAGAATGCGCTAGTAGCGCATATGAGGGAGATTTGAATTTTGGCCTATTATCCTATACAATATTTATATTTTATTTCATTTTACTTTTTGTTCTTTAATTAAAATTTTTGGGAACTAATTTTTTTTAAAAGTCGCATCAACAGTTTGGTTATCGGCGATTACCGTGGGTCATGAAACAGTGGGTTGAGATTAGTTATAATTAATGAAATGAAATTTTGTTACTTAAAGAAGTGGTTTTTTTTCGCAGAGGGTTAGGGGACGTGATTTCTTCTGTTTTCCGAAAGCAAAAAACCTGTAAGTATTAACATGATAAGTAAATACGTGTAGGCCAAAATAAATCTTGTTTGTGTTTAGGTTAACCGTTAAAAGATTGAGGAAACATTAAATGTATAAATTGCCTTCTACTTTTAAATTATTATTTATTACATAAATGCGGTGCTTAAGTTTGCCTGATGTAACAATAGTTATAGTAGTTTCACATCACATCAATTAAAAAGAAAGCTAACCAGTAAAATGGCACATGACCTAACCTATATCTCTAACCTAATTATTAATAACCTAATACTAATTAAGTATTAGTTATTAATAATTTAATTAATAACCTAATTATTATACCAGGCAAACTTAATCACTAGATAATGTGTACAATAATTAAAATAGGCAATTCATATATTTCATTATTTACTAATTCGCTAGTAGTAAATGTGCTTAACCTATAAACAAACAAGATGTATTTTGGCCTACACGTATTTACTTATCATATTAATACTTACAGGTTTTCGTCTCTTGGAAAACAGAAGAAATGACGTTAAGTATACCTCTGCGATGAAAACACTTTTTTAACCTAATAAAATTTCATTGTAACTAAAAATAATCTCCAAACAACAATGGTCTCATCCGCCATTACTAACGTACAATTTGATCTAACAACGCTTGCTCTGTATGACGCCTAGGTTTCAAATTTTAAAGCGACGCCAAAACGCACTCTATGTTTGTCAGCATATAACACTAGCAGACGACAAACTCCGTTTCATTCCGCCTATCTCAGTTCCCCCTCTATTCTTTATTACTCTATGAAACACACTGAATCGCTAACAGTAGTTGCTCAGCGCGCTTGAAAACGGTCTAGCCACTACGCGTCTCACCCTACCACAACAGGTTGGCAACAACAGCTGCTACGAGAGAATTTGAGCGCTTCTCCATGCCGCCGTGATTATCGCGACGCGTTTTGTTTATTACAACCTAGCTTGTTAATATTTTACTGTTGTTCCGATAATCCACCCATTCACTATGGTAGTATCATGCGTTGCGTACAACTGTACGAACAAACACAAGAAAGGAAGCGGAATTTCATTTTACCGGTAAGTATGTTGAACCAGTAAGCATCAAAAAATTATGATGATAAAATGCTGTCTGATGCTTCAAATTACTTATCAAAATTAAAAAACTGTTGGTATTTCTATTTTACATCATCCAAGGAAAACATTTGCCATTGGTTTTTTAAGTGATACATGCTCTATTCAAAAGTTAAGAGACGGATTGTTAGCTATTAACGAATTTAAGTACTTGGTTATAAGTTGTCACAAGACCATGTAGAACTATTTTTTTCTTGTGTTAGACGTGCAAGTGGTCATAATAATAATCCCAACGTTACGCAGTTTCAATGGGCTGTTAGAAAACTAATGTTTAGAAATAGTGTAAGGCCATCAACTAATAATAATTGTTTACAATTTGACCCAAACATCAGAGTTCAGTTTTAAGTTTCTCAGAATGTGCAGTGGTAGATAAAATAGTAGAAGAAAATAATACTGACTACGACTTACTAAAATAGCAAACATGTTGAATAACTATGAGGAATCTTATTACAATGATAACATTTTGTATTATATCTAAAATTTTGTAGTTAAGGTTATTCAGAAAAAACTAAAATGTGAGGAATGTTGTGAATTACTATTGACAAGAAATGAAAACTCTAGTAGATACACACACTTAACTGATTTTGTATCAAGGGGAAAATTGTCAAGGGCATCTGAAGATGTAATAAAAATTGTGAAATCTTTGTAGGTACAGCTTTGTATTTCACCAGTCAGGCCAGTTTTGTAAGCTTAACACCAAGTTCATAGTTGCAAAAACATGAATGCATTTTAAGGATTCAGTATTTAAATCCCATGTAGGTAATAATGACTTTGGTGAAATCAATCATCAACTTATTCTAATTAAACTCATTGGTAATGTATTCCTTAAAATTGTGTGCTATCATTTAGCTTGAGAGAAAACAAATACTGCTAATTCAACCAAGTTAGGGTTTTGACAGAAATGTACAAAGTTGATTTTGTTCAGTAATGTATAATGTTTTTTCTTTTGTGTATAAATAAATGATGTTACATCTAAGTGTAATCTGTCCTTTTTCACCTTCATACTACTTAAATAATGCCGTACATATACAATATTCGAGTGAGCCTCTAAAACAACCACAACGTGGCGGTTGCGCCATTTAAAATAATGCAGTTGCCCGTGCGTCTTGCCAACCAGTGGTGGGGGAAGCGCCCTACCCGACTGGACCGAATTCCGACCGTGCACAGATCAATCCAGTGTGTTGTTTGTACTATGGTATTAGGCCTATTTCGGTATTTGAGAATGTTGTCAGTCCGTCTAATTAGCGACTTGATGTTATTGTTTGAATTCTTTGTGCATTTACTCGTAGTTTAATCGAATATATTATTGAATATAACAAGAACTAGTAAATATTTAGGCCTACTAATACTTTTTGTGTATTTAATTTTTTTACTTTCTCTTGCCTTTATGAATATATAGGAAGGAAAGTATTGTTTTCATGTCGATTTTTCGAAATCGAGTTTTCACCGGATCTATACGTTTTCAGACCCCCTGAACCCAAAAAACATGTTTTTAGCGATTAGTCTGTGTGTGTGTGTGTGTGTGTGAACAGAATATCTCAAGAACGGAACATCGTACGAACTTGAAACTTGAAACTTAAGTTACATACCACTACCGGACCCGACACGAACATTTTCATCAAAATCGGTCAACCGGAAGTAGTATATTCGTATAATTTTTCACTTTTTTGCGATTTTCTCAAAAACTGGTCCTACGATTTTTTTTTAAAATCGCCTGGTTTACTCAATTGTTTATTCTCTACAAGATAGGGTAGGCGCCATGTTTGCTGAAATTCTGCGTGAGGCTGTTTTTACGTAAAAACATTTTCTTTTTAAGATTGCGGCTTTAATATGCATTTTAGCGCAGAACGTTATATAATAAAAGTTGTAGAGAATGTAAAATTCTACAACTTTTATTTTAAACATTTTTTGTATAACGCTTAGTTTAGCGGTAATTAGCAATTTTTTGTTTTTTTCTCACGAAAACGTGTGAAAAATCTATTTTTTTAAGATTTCGGCCTTAGAATGCATTTTACCACAAAAGTGTATTATATAAAATTTATAGGAAATTAAGAGATCTACAACTTTTATTTTAAGCATTTTTTTGTAAAGTGCCTAGTTTAGCGTGAATGAGCGATTTCCCGTATTTTTAAGCTTAACTGAGGTCGATTTTAATTTTGCATATTTTACTAATGTTTTTTGAGGTTAGTTTTTTGTTCATTTCTAATGTTTTAATACTAATGTTAGGTTTATTGTTAATTATTATTTGCATTGGCAAGAGAAAGTTGTGTAAGTGTTTCACACCAGATTTTTTACTTTCTCTTGCCTATATGAATATATAGGAAGGAAAGTATTGTTTTCATGTCGATTTTTCGAAATCGAGTTTTCACCGGATCTATACGTTTTCAGACCCCCTGAACCCAAAAAACATGTTTTTAGCGATTGGTCTGTGTGTGAACAGAATATCTCAAGAACAGAACATCGTACGAACTTGAAACTTAAGTTACATACCATTACCGGACCCGACACGAACATTTTCATCAAAATCGGTCAACCGGAAGTAGTAGTTTATTCGTGTAATTTTTCACTTTTTTGTGATTTTCTCAAAAACTGGTCCTACGATTTTTTTTAAATCGCCTGGTTTACTCAATTGTTTATTCTCTACAAGATAGGGTAGGCGCCATGTTTGCTGAAATTCTTGGTGAGGGTGTTTTCTCGTAAAAACGTTGTCTTTTAAAGATTACGGCTTAAATATGCATTTTAACGCAACAATTTGTATAATAAAAATCCTACAACTTTTATTTCAAACAATTTTTTGTATAACGCTTAGTTTAGCGGTAATTTGCGATTTTCTGTTTTTTTCTCACGAAAATGTGTGAAAAATTGATTTTTTTAAGATTTCGGCCTTAGTATGCATTTTACGATAAATGTGTATATAATTAAATTTGTAGAAAATTAAAAGATCTACAACTTTTATTTAGAGCATTTTTCTCCACGGAGCCTAGTTTAGTGAGAAAGAGTGATTTTCCGTATTTTTAAGTCAAACTGAGGTCGATTTTCATTTTGGGTCTTTCGCTCATGATTAAAATTAGGTTATGTTTATTGACGTTAGTTTTTTGTTTATTTCTAATGTTAGGATTATTGTTTATTATTTGCATAGGCAAGAGAAAGTTGTGTGATTGTTTCACACCAGATTTTTTTATTTCTAATATTTAGTACGCGTTTATATCTAGTGAGTTCTAATATTATTACATTGAAAATTGTTGCGGGTAGTGGTAACAAAAATATACATAAAAGATTTTCATTTCACAGTTTTCCAAAAGACGAAACCTTAAAAAAAGCACGGCAAAATACTTTTTACCATTTTTCCAGAATATAAACTATAAATATTTGTAATAACAATAGGCCTGGCTGTTAGAATTTCACAACCATGATTTTTCATTTAATTTTTCTAGAAGTAGGCTACCAAATTTCATGTTTACCGTATTGTTCCGAATACAAGCCGCAGTTTTTCCCTAAATTTCGGTTTCATAATTTGACCTGCGGCTTGCATTCGCGCTTTAATAATAATAATAATCGTTTCTTATTAAGCATAAGTAGGTATGAATAGAGAGAGGGGGAGAGAGAGAGAGACGCACTCCTTACGTAGTGCGTGTACAGTCATTTTGATCAGTTTGGTGTTACAGTATAAAGTTTGGTAGCAGTTTTCTTATATTTCATTTTGTTTTTTATCCGATCATTTGTTTTTTGTTCTATTTTGTACATCGCCATGAGTGATGTTATAGGTTAAGGGTACTTTGTCTATATAAGTACCCAAAAAGTAGCGCAGGACTTGCGATACCAATTTCGAATTATTGGTATCGCAAGTCCTGCGGCTACTTTTTGGGTAAAAACGTGGAAAAGACATCCACCAAAGAAGCCGGAAGAAAACACAAATAATGTAGATGAATCCTTGTGTTCGGTATTGAACAAAAAATAAACAAAAACTTCTAAATGCTAATTAAGTAGTAAGTGTATTTGTTTGTACGGTATTTTCTTCTTAAAAAATAAAATACTTTCAAAAACATACAAGTACTGTACTTGAAATTTATTTCCTAGTTTTGATCATAATTTTTCTGTTGCGGCTTAAATTTGGGTGCGGCTTGTTTTCTGAACAATACGGTATATTTATAATACAATAATTACAGAATTGTGTATAAAAAAAATTTAATACATAATGTGAACATCTAAAGACAATTTGTTTACTTAATAATTTCATATTTTGCTTACATTCCATTACAATTCTTTATTATCATTATTATTCTTGCTGTTATTTTTATGGTAAAAAAAACATAATTATTGTAATCAAATATTAGTCTTAAACGTAGAAGCAAGAATTTTAAAAACTGGTGTTTTTAGAACCGGTGACGTCATTTGCTAGTAACGGTTGTACTCGTAACGGCTGGTCATGCGCGTGACCTCTACCATCTCTTTTATTCACCGTGATTACATCTGCCACAATTTGGCGAAGGGGTGATTGGTTGAAGTACCTATGCAAAAATCTAATTACTTTCTCTTTATTGATGAGTATTTGTTTATTTTCGATCAGTATTAATTACGAGGTACGTTCGTAAAGTAAGTTCAGTTTTGAAATAAAAAAAGAACAAGTACAGATACAACAATGAAATTTATTTAATAAAAATCTACAACTCTTAAACTATTATTCGACATAACTCCCGTGATTTTCCAGGCATTTGTCATAGTGTAGTACAAGCTTCTGTATACTCTCATCATAGAATGCTGCTGCCTGTGTAGTCGCCTGTATGAGTTAAACCAAAAAAATCTTGACACCTCAAGAAGTCATGTGTTCAGTGTTTTGGGACAGAAAAGGAATTTTACTGATTGATTTTTTGCCGCGAGGTCAAACAATCAATAAAGAAGTTTACTGCGAGACTCTCAAGAAACTGCGCCGCGCAATACAGAAAAAGCGCCGAGGAATGCTCACGAAAGGCGCGGTTTTCATTCATTACAATGCCCGACCACACACTGCGAATGAGACAAAAAGACTCCTTCAGGACTTTGGCTGGGACTATCCTCCGTACAGCCCTCACCTCGCTCCTTGGCTGGGACTATCCTCCGTACAGCCCTCACCTCGCTCCTAGCGACTTCATTTGTTTCTGCATGTTAAGTCTTTCCTTGGCGGTTAGCGGTTGAACAGCAATGAAGAGCTGAAAGAACATGTAACCTCTTGGTCGACTACACAGACGGCAGCATTCTATGAAGAGGGTATACAAAAGCTTGTACCACGCTATGACAAATGCCTGGAAAATCACAGGAGTTATGTCGAAAAATAGTTTTAGAGTTGTAGATTTTTATGAAATAAATTTCATTGTTGTATCTGTACTTGTTCTTTTTTTATTTCAAAACTGAACTTACTTTACGAACGTACCTCGCAGTTTGCATCGTAAAATTTTTAAGTATAGTCTACTAAATATAACACTATATACTAATGATATATTTTGTTGGCTTAAATTAAAAAGTTGCGGGAAACTGAGGTTATGTAGGTCGACGATAAAAGAACTGCTCATTTAAAAGTAATTTGCGGGTAAAATTAACTTCAGCCTCGAATTTATTACACATAAATGTATTAATAAACATTAAAATTGTTAACATCGGTGAGGAGCCCTATAAATGATTAAATAATTACCAAAAAAAATTATAAAAGTCTGGTATAGTCACTTGAATCACAAGTTTGCCCGTGTTTGCAATGAGGGGTAAAGGGGGAACAGCATAATATAACAGATAACTGCTCGAATATAACTGTTTGTTACCGTAAACAGAAATGTCGGTTTCTCGAAAACAAGTTTGAACTATTCACAGTGCTGAACGCAATGTAATAAAATGTTGTGAAGTTGAAGCTAAACAAAAATGCCTATCTGTGCCTCTTAACAAAAGCCGTGAGCGAGTGGCTAACTACTGTCATGTTTCTCTTTCCACAATTTGAAAAATAAAGAGGAAATTAAGGACGTGAAGAAGCTATTCTTTAACAGTTTTGTTGACTCCTGGTAAAAAAAGAAAACGGTTAGGTAGATACTAGAGAGACTTATAATGAAAACTTCGATGACAGCAACATAAAGAAGGTGATTCATTCGTAATTACAGTAAATCAAACAATTCTAGTCATGTAATTAAGCTGTAATAGGCAATATTACAGGCCATATTTATTTCTTGTAAGGTTTATGAAGAAAACATTTTCTCGGAATAAACCACAGTTTACAAAAAAATATCTAGAAACTACATAGTAGTGAAATTGTACGAGTAGTGTCTCTTTGTTGAGGTTGGCAGCACTGCAAATATTCACTTCCCTTCCTCAGAGCCCATTGATACGCAAAAGGCAATCTCTAGACTTCACTATCTATATAGTCAAGGTTTTTATGTAGAATAGTCTAATAAGGTTTTACAGAGGTATTGTCACTTGAGTTACGAGTTTGCCCGTGTTTGCAATGAGGAGTGAAGGGGGAACAGCATCAGTGTGCATGCACGACTGCTTTAATTTCAGGACGATAAACATAACAACTTATACTATACCCAGGGTAAAGCCTATACAGTATATCGAGAATGTTTCGTAAGTTAATGGTACGAGTATAACTGTTTGTTACTGTAAACAGAAATTTTGGTACCCAAAATTTTAGTTTCTCGAAAATGTGGGCACACTATTCAGAGTGCTGAACGAAATCTAATACGCAGTGTAATAAAATGCTGTGAAGTTGAAACTAAACAAAAATGCTTTTCACTGCCTCTTAACAAAAGCCATGTGCGAGTAGCTAACTACTGTGATGTTTCTCTTCCCATAATTCAAAAAATAAAGAAGTTAATTAAAAGTTATGAAGAAGCTATTCTTCATCAGTTCTATTCTTCAAACCCAAGACTTTTCTGAGCTGGTGGTAGCTTTCTAAAACGTAAGTCAAACCCTTACAGCCGTAGAAACCATCGTCCAGTCTTTGTTTTAGTTTTTTTAATAAACTCCATTATTTCATACACAAATGGAGAGGTGCAATCATGTTGCTCCAATTGTAAAATTTATTTGTGGCATACTTTAAACTCCCACTAATCCAGACTTGATGGTACCGCACCAAGTCCGGATTACCCGAAAGATATTATTCGCTTCTTTTATGGTTACAATATTCTTATAATTGATCAAATCGTTCTCAGTTTAGTATGTTTTCATTACAGTAAATTTAGTAGGGAGTTAGTGAATGTAACTACAGTAAAATCTCTCTATAGCGGAATTGAAGGGACCATGAGATACTGCCGCTATAAAGAGAGTTCCGTTATAGAGAGAGCGAGTAATTAACGGTGGGAGGGAAGTTAAAGTACTAATTTTTCTGTACAAAATAACTTATATACGTATGTAAATGGTGCATGGAATAAGTTTTTGAAAAACTACTGAATAGATAACTTTATGACGAATGTTTAATACAGTAGATTACTTCAATACAGTGAGATATTTAAATTAATTACCTACATAAAGTGTAGGTTATTAACTTAACAAGAAATTTGGATACAAACTGGTTTTATTAGATGTTGTATTACTAATGTTTAACAATAGAATTTCACTTTTCGTATTGAACTTTTTTCAATAATCATTCATACAGTACATACCATAATAGATAGCCTAAAATTAATTAGCACTGAAACTCGGTTTTTACTGAACAGTAATAAACATAAGATACATACAATTAAAATCTCCTAAAACATAGGCTACACAAACACAAAAAAATACACAGTACAGTATATATTTTTTTGTTATTAAGGAAACAATGACTGTGAAGTACATTTCATTTCGTAAAATAAGTTGTAAATTTTGTTTCGTTTTCAATTCAAAACATGTCTTCAATCTCATTTTCAATGTTTAAAACTTGTAAATTTTCATTTACATATTGGCAATGACAGTACGTTGAAACAACAAGAATAGCGTCTAGTGCTTGTTTACTTGAAGGGACAACATTTCTGTTTCCATTTCATCGTCATTCACTTTCTTGCTCGTTGTTTTGGGCTAAGACATTTTCGATTATTGCATCATTGCCAACATCTGCTGAAGTGGCTAAGTCATTGTCTGCCTCTAAATAGGCGTCTAAATCCATATCCTGAAGATATTGTTTTGCCGCTATAGAGAGATTTTTGTGCCGCTATAACGAGAGTTAAATACATTATCGTAGTATACGAAAGGGTCGGGGTCGGCAAATAATGCTGTAAAGAGAGATTTCCGCTATAGAGGGTTCCGCAATAGAGAGATTTTACTGTATATATACGAAGTGGTACCTAAAAGTTTGGGAATTTTACCATAAAAATAAAAAAGCTTATCATAACTTCTAATTTCCACCATCTTCTCAAAATAGCCCCCATGGGCATTGATACAGCGATCCCAGTGTTTTTTCCATGATTCCATGCATCCCTGGAAGTCTGCAAGTGTACGTGTTTGAAGCACTTTCTGCATTTCTTCCCGGATCTCCTCAATTGCCTGTGACTCCTCCCTCTGCGACGACTGCTGCTTAGTTTCAGGGTCATAACTGTATACCCATGTCACTGGTTACAATATTGGAGATGAAGTTAGGGTCATCTCCCAGTATACGCCAGTATACGTCTCCCAGTACGCCCCCAGTACTGGGAGATGTACTGGGAGTACATCTCCCAGTATACGCCAGTATACGTCTCGTCACTGGTTACAATATTGGAGATGAAGTTAGGGTCATCTCCCAGTATACGCCCGTTTTACATGGACCTCCTCAATTGGTGGTGTTTATGTACAGTTGAAAATTCCCTGTACCTTGTGGCTGTCAAATTTATGGTTGCCCAAAAACGAAAATGCCGTTATATCTGGCGGTCGTTGGTCGGAATGAGGGATGATCACTTAATGGCGTATATAACTAATAAGGGGTCTTATTACTAATAGGGGTCTTATGAGTAATAAAATCAGTTCCGCAAATATTCAGCCGGAGAGAGAGGTGGTCATTAAGAGAAGTTTAACTGTATTATAAAAATTTAAAGCCGTTTGATGTTATGATTTTGTTTTATGTTTTTCAGATATTGTACACAAAATTTTTTGGCAGTTACGTGACAAGCTCACTGTATGAAATGTGCAAGAGCTCCAGTTCCTTGTCCACACAGGTGTGAATTGACAATTGTACCTAGGGAAGAACTGGATAGCCATATTAAAGATAATTGTAACTCATTTATAACACAATGTGCTTTCAAAGAAGCTGGCTAAAGATTTAAGGTATGTATGTAATATTTTATCAAACATCCTATGCAGGATTATCAACAGCCGTATTATTTAAAATTGAAATATATATTTCTAACCACCAGAATATGGTAACAGAAAACACTTACCAATTTTTAGAGCATTTTCGTGTATCTTGTACATATCTTCAGTAAATGAAAATTTATAAACATTTTTGACATATGAATTAAAAACTTGCTACTCCTACCATGGCAGATAAGGAATAGTTGATTCTTATATCTAAAACAGTCTTGCCAACTTAATCAGTTGGTTGTCATATTCAACTTGTTTGTTCATTAATTTTTAATGTTTCTAGATTATTTTTTATAGGCGTACTTGACATAGTATGTTTATTTTTGTTCATGTGTTCAGTTACATTGGAGAATTTTCGGTTGCTATTTTATAGTTTGAATAGTGTTTTGTAAACCGTTTCTTGAACGCTCTGGTGGTTTTACCTTTATAAATATATTTCATTAGATTTGATTTTATAAATTCCACATGAATCAGATTTTTTATTTTCTTTTTCTTTATCATTCACATTAATATTGTCATGTTTTTGTAAAATAAATTTGATAGGAAACTGGGATTTATATGCTATTTTATACTTATTTTTGTCGTATTTATTTGTGATTTTGGATTTAAATATATATTTCTAACCACCAGAATACGGTAACAGAAAACACTTACCAATGTTTATAGTGCTTTCGTGTATCTTGTACACATCTTCAGTAAATTAAAAATTTTTTTAGGTATTTTTCACATCAAAATTTAAAATTTCCTGCTCCTACCATGGCATGATTCCTTATATATGTGTACAAGATGCACAAAAGCGCTATAAACATTGGTAAGTGTTTTCTGTTATCGTATTCTGGTTGTTAGAAATATACTGTAAAACCTCCTCAAAACGACCACGTATGGTGAAGTCAATAAGTGGTTAGTTTGAGAGGTGTTCGTTCTGGAGAAGTGGAGGTCAGGGCCAATACCCTAATTAAAATAACTTCATTATTATGAAAAGTGTATGATTATTTAACCCAAAAATATTGTTAACATAAAATTTTAATTTTTTTGTACTGTAACACTACACCCGACATACTTACAAACCGACCGAAATGAATAAACTACACTACTGAACTGTATGAATGTTTATAGGGTTCTGTAGATAACGTCAACTATGGTCAATGACGTGCGAGCAACATTACATTTCTGGTAGAGGAAGAGCCGAAGATGTTTATGTAGTTTTTATGGTTTTCTAAGACAATAGAAGTTGAAGCTTGTTAAATTGTACGTGTTATCGCTAGGCTCCTGTTTCTCCTAGCAGGTCCTGTTTTGTTAACATTTTAAGCAATTCTTTTTATACAGAGTGATTCTAAAGTTGTGTGAACCCAAATGACTACAAATTGTTAGAAAGATATTTTTTAATTTTTGTATGTAGGTAAACTGTTAATTGCATAACTATCTCTTGGTACCGTTTAGCTGTAATGGGCTCCGAAAAAAGATAAGCCCAACAATTCTCTAGCGAGATACACCACACGAAACCCTAAGTTTTGTGAATGTAATGGCTGTTCATGAACATTTGTGGGTTTTCTGTAGACCATATTCTGTAATTTTGATTATTTAACATATCCTTTCAGATGAAACCTAGCTTCATCGCTGAAAAAACCTTATCTATAACAGATATGTCATTTTGAATGAAAATTCTAAACCTCCGACAATACTGAATTCCTTTCACCTTGTCTGTTTCTTGTAGCTGACGACTTGCGTTAATCTGGTACGGTTGTAATATTTTTAGAACTTTAGTTGCCTTATAAAAACTTTCTAACCAGATTGGGTTATCTTACCACAATCTGGTTTGAAAGTTTTCAAAGAGTCTTTCTTGGAAAACGAATAAGTGCATTATTTATCGTCTGCAGACAGTTATGAACTAAAACACTTGGACGCCCAGTACGTTACAGTCATGGACACTTACTGTATCCTGAAAACGATCAAATAAACAATACATAGTGGATTTGTTGGCACATTAGCATTTGAAAAAGCTGCTAAACAATCTTGACACTTCTTGGCATATGATTTAGATTCACAGTAGTAACTGTAGCATTATACGGAAGTGAAACGTGGGTGATAGGGGCTGTAGAAAGGAAGAGGATAGAAGCTTTTGAAATGTGGTGTTATAGGAAAATGTTAAAGATTAGGTGGGTGGACAAAATAAGTAATTTAGAGGTTCTTAGACGAGTGGATGAAAAAAGAAGTATATGGAAGTATCTTACCAAAAGAAGGGATAGGCTAGTGGGGCATATCCTAAGACATCCAGGTATTGGGCTATCAATAATGGAGGGTAATATTGAGGGAGTAAATTGTAGAGGGAGGCAAAGATTAGAATATATAAAGCAAATTACAAAAGATGTAGGGTGTTACAGGTATGTAGATATGAAACGACTTGCGCAAGATAGAACAGGTTGGAGAACTGCATCAAACCAGTCGAGAGACTGATGACAAAAAAAAAAAGTAGTAACTCACAACAATAAAGATGATCAGCTAATGTGCTGATCGGTAGGTTAGTGTTGTTCTTGTGTAAAAGACAGTACTAGTCCTCAGGCAAAACAAGCTGCTTGGTGCCACGTCCACTGTTGGTCGATGGCGTGATCTAGCAGTGCTGCCACACACTGTACACTGCCAGACAAAAAAATTCCATATTCAAAATATATTTTAAAAATTTACCTGTCATTCCTACATGGCATTAAACTCTGAGTTGTGCGACTTTATGATCACCCTGTACATCAATATATTCTTTTTAATATCAGTATTTAATTAGGGATATGTTGATTCTTTATACTGATTCTCTAGTTTTCGATCTGTGGCAAAAATTCCGTAATTTTCTAAGACAAGATATGAATTATTTACAGTTGGGTAATTTTGGCTTGGGGGAGTAAATAATGTACTTTTCCATTTGAAAATGTTTAAAATTGTTGTTGTATTAAGTAACTAATTTGACAAATCTTAATTGTGTACTGGAATCCGACTGCTCATTTTAATACAAATACAGCTCTCCAAAAAAGGAACGAGTATAAGTGATTAGTTATGTCTACACTCGTGCGCTTTCTTTTTCAACTTGTGATGTCACATGCTACATCGCATGCGCTTTGCGGCATACCACCTCGCCGCACTCGTTTGAAGAGCTATATCTAAAAAAAAAACAATGAATATTTTTGAACAATACACTAAATTAAAGCCTGTTCTTTCCTGCATTGATTGGTTTAATTTAAATTGTTTTATTTAGAAATTAATCGGAGATAACTCCAGCAATTTACAGAAAAAAGTACTCAGTTATTAGCCGGTTTTTTGTGAATGTGGTTTTTAAATGTCCATTACTCCGTACAGGCATTTCATAAAAATTGGCGTTTAAGTACTTTGAAGAGCAGAGTTTTTTCTATAATATGAATATTTTAAAAGTTATATCTCATGTTCTGTTTTAATATGCCGGCCATTTTTTAAAAAAGTGCTTTTTTAGTTCCATGTAAAGGCAGGGAAATGATTTTTGGACTGAACCATGCATTTTCACAACAGCCATGTTAAGCAAAGCGTTTATTTTTTTTAATAGAAACATCGTTAAATAATTCAAAATGAAATACGGAATGAGTTGCTTCTAAATGACTATACTCGGAATGGATACCGCTATAGAGCTCAGTTTTCTCTCAAGAAGTTTAGAGGCTAATAGCATTTTCTATTAACACCACATATCTATTTCGAATTACAAATGCAAAATATGATACATGGCACAATACTGCTTTAAAAATGCATGGTTCAGTCCAAAAATCATTTCCCTATCCTTACGTGAAGCCAAAATACACTTTTTAAAAAAAAAAATGGCCGGCATTTTAAAACGGAATATCAGACTTCTATTTTAAAATGTTCATATAGAGAAAACCCTGATCTTCAATGTACTTGAACGCCGTTCTTTTATGAAAAGTCTGGATGGAGTAACGGACGTTTAAAAACCAAATAAACGGAAAACCAGCTTAAATCTGAGTACTCTTTATGTGTAAATTGCTGCATCTCCGACTAGTTTCAAAATAGAAAAAACTAAGTCAAACCAATCAACCCAGAAAGAACAGGCTTTAATTTAGTGTAGTGTTCAAAAATATTCTGTTTTTTTTAGATAAAGCTCTTCAAACGAGTGCGGACAGGTGAAATGGCATGCGATATCGCATGAGTGTGAACATAGCTATTCACGTATTGAATGATGGAAGAAGTCGATCATGATTTGATACAACCAGTTCACGGGATTGGGCTTTCATGGTGAGTAAATTTTGGGAAGTTTTGCATTTATGCTGCTCGTAGGGGTTTTCTTCTATTTTCTGAGTTTTGTTAATAACATAAATTCTAAATCAAATAGTGAATGTGTCAAAGTGCACTCGAATATTAAGAGCGGTTTTGATTGATCGATCTGCATTGTTGTATTGTAGTAAAAGTATAACTTCCAGGTGTGGTTACGAGCGTAAGGTTATAAGAAAAAGTTATCTTGTGTTTAATTGTACGTTCATTTTGTTTCATTGCATGTATTGTGAATGTTAAAATGTTTTTAGTTTAACCTGTTCAGCTTGGAGGCTGGAATCACGGCTGCTTCGCTATGCTGACCTGCCATTACAGTGAAAAAATACCATGATGCGCAAGGCGTCATCAACTGTGTGAATGATCTTACATATTTGTTCATCTATTCACCAGCTAAATATAATATGGTATTACGCGTTTTTTTTCGTTTGTTGCGTGATTATAAAAGTATGTTGTTGTTTAGGTCAACAGCCGAAAGGCTGGTTTGAACCTCTAGAGGTTTTACTAAGTAAAACGAGGAGTGAGGTGGTTTACCATTGACTTCCTCACTGAGTGGAAAAGTCCGCTTATCAGCATGCCGGGCCCTCTGAAAAGCACATATTTTCCACTCTGTAAATGACAACTTCACTTCATTCACCACAGGGTCTGGCTGTATAGTGAAATTCATTACTTTCAGAGAAGATAACTCTGACTAGTGTCTTTTACACTTCTACCTCTTCTGTTCTTAAACGATTCAGTCATTTAATTGGCTGACCATGTGATAAGAAACAGAACTATTTATTTTAGCCCTGCAACGAACAGATTGAGTGTAAATACAGGGCGTTTCAAAATGTTCTTCAGGGTTACGAAAATTCACTACAAAAAAACTATTCCACTTACCTAAATGAAAGTTGTACGTGCAGATGCAGGGATTCAAACAGTTTTTTTTAACATCTATAAATGTTCAATGTGTGCTCCTTTGGTGACACGGCATACGTCAACACGAAAGTCTGGCTCTTGCCAAACACGCCCTAACATGTCTCTTTCGATAGAGTTGACCGCATTGATTATGCGATCCTTCAGCTCAGCGATATCGTTCGGCATTGGTGGCTTGAAGACCTTGTCTTTCACATAGCCCCAGAGAAAGAAGTCACATGGCGTGAGGTCTGGTGATCTTGGTGGCCACAGCAAAAGTTGTTGGTCTTCCTCAGACGCGCGTCCTATCCAGCGTCGAGGCAGTGTTGTGTTAAGGTACCGTCGAACCTCGTTATGAAAATGGGCAGGACAACCGTCTTGCTGGAAAATGAAGTCATTTAATAGCTGAGGCATAAGCCATAATTGCAACATGTCCAGGTACGTCATGCCGTTTACTGTCGTTTCTGCAAAAAAGAACGGCCCATACACTGCCTCACGAGAGATCGCGCAAAAAACGTTTACTTTCGGAGAATCCCTAACGTGTTCCACATAAGCGTGTGGGTTTTCACTTCCCCAAACTCGCACGTTATGACGATTTACTTTGCCGCTGATATGAAACGTAGCTTCATCGCTGAAAATTATCTTCTCTAGAAAACCTTCATCCAATGACACCTTTTGCTGTAACTCTAAACAAAAATGGAGCCTACGTGTTTTATCTCCATCAGATAGATGCTGCAGTAATTGAAGATGGTACGGTTTGAATAATAAACGTTTACGGAGAACTCGCCACACTGTTGTTTTCGGAATTCCTAACTCTCTGCCTGCAGACGCAGTCGATTTAGACGGGCTGCGAATAAAACTTGCACGCACACTGTCAACACTGGCATCTGAGGTTGATGGACGACCAGTTGATTTCCGCTTGCACAAGCAACCAGTTTCGCTGAATTGTTTGTACCATGCACGAATTGAATTGTCACTTGGTGGATCCTTATGAAATTTCAACCGAAACGCACGTTGCACAGTAATTACCGACTTTGACGAGTGAAATTCTAAGACACAAAACGACTTCTCGCTTCCCGTGGCAGCCATTTTCTCTACTGTCTACACCTAGCGGGCAGACGGTCAACTAACTGCCCAGTACCCGTGGAAAAAAACTGTTTGAATTGCTCTTTCGTACAGTACTTGTTTCATTCTTGTAAGTGGAATAGTTTTTTTGTAATGAATTTTCGTAACCCCGAAGAACATTTTGAAACGCCCTGTAATTTGACACTCCACCTGTGTGTTATGGGCAGTATAAAAGTATATACATTTACTTATTGATTTACTTATTGATTGATTACTTATTACATTTACTTATTTATTGATTGCATGAGGTACGTTCGTAAAGTAAGTTCCATTTTGAAATAAAAAAAGAACTAGTACAGATACAACAATGAAATTTATTTCATAAAAATCTACAACTCTTAAACTATTTTTCGACATAACTCCCGTGATTTTCCAGGCATTTGTCATAGCGTGGTACAAGCTTTTGTATACCCTCTTCATAGAATGCTGCCACCTGTGTAGTCAACCAAGAGGTAACATGTTCTTTCAGCTCTTCATCGCTGTTCAACCGCTGATCGCCAAGGAAAGACTTCACATGCAGAAACAAATGAATGTTGCTAGGAGTGAGGTCAGGGCTGTAAGGAGGATGGTCGAACAAGTCCCAGCCAAAGTCCTGAAGGAGTCTTTTTGTCTTATTCGCTGTGTGTTGTCGGGCATTGTCATGAATGAAAACCACGCCTTTCGTGAGAATTCCTTGGCGCTTGTTCTGTATTGCACGGCACAGTTTCTTGAGAGTCTCGCAGTAAACTTCTTTATTGATTGTCTGACCTCGCGGCAAAAATTCATTCAGTAAAATTTCTTTTCTGTCCCAAAACACATGACTTTTCGAGGTGCCAAGATTTGTATTGGTTTAACTTTTGCTGGGGATGAAGTGTGTCTCCATTCCATGGATTGCCGTTTGGTTTCAGGGGTATCATAAGCAACCCAAGTTTTATCCCCTGTGACTATCTGCGATAAAAATGTATCACCACCCTCATCATAACGAGTCAAGAAATCAAGTGCACTGCTCATTCATTGTTCTTTGTGCCTTTCAGTCAGAAGTTTAGGCACCCAACGTGCGCAAAATTTACGAAACCCCAGTTTTTCAGTTACGATCTTGTAAATTACTGTCCGTAAAACGTGTGGAAATTCAAGTGAAAGAGCATTGTAAACCTACGGTTTCCTTTGATTTTCTCATCAACTGCACGAATCAGTTTATCACTACCACAGATGGACATCCACTTCGATCTTCATCGTGCACTGTATCACGCCCTTCTTTGAACTGTCTAATCCATCTTCTCACCATTGAATCGTTCATCGCATTTGGCCCGTAAACCTCGCACATTTGTCGACGAATGTCAATTGGTTTAACGTTTCTTGCATTCAGAAAACGAATCACCGATCAAATTTCACTAGCGGCAAGATTTTTGATAAACTCGGCCATTACAAACGAGAGCTACAAAGTGCACACAATAGTTAGTAACCTCAAAATGACGTAATTTCATTCTGCTTGACACAGAGTGATGGCCGTGCATGCGCGGAACTGCGATCACAGCTCTACCACAGAGAATGACAGAAACTTTTTTTTTTTTTTTTGTTTAACGTCCGACTGTTCTGCAATTACTGCTAATGCAGACGGGAATGGCGGAAAGTCATGTGTACAGTGGTTTGGGGCAGAAAAGGAATTTTACTGATTGATTTTTTGCCGCGAGGTCAAACAACCAATAAAGAAGTTTACTACGAGACTCTTCAAGAAACTGCATCGCGCAATACTGAACAAGCCCTGAGGAATGCTCACGAAAGGCGTGGTTTTCATTCATGACAATGCCCGACCACACACTGCGAATGAGACAAAAGACTCCTTTAGGCCTTTGGCTGGGACTTGTTCGACCTTCCTCCGTACAGCCCTGACCTCGCTCCTAGCGACTTCATTTGTTTCTGCATCTGAAGTCTTTCCTTGGCGGTCAGCGGTTGAACAGCGATGAAGAGCTGAAAGAACATGTTACCTCTTGGTTGACTACACAGGTGGCAGCATTCTATGAAGAGGGTATACAAAAGCTTGTACCACGCTATGACAAATGCCTGGAAAATCACGGGAGTTATGTCGAAAAATAGTTTAAGAGTTGTAGATTTTTATGAAATAAATTTCATTGTTGTATCTGTACTAGTTCTTTTTTTATTTCAAAACGGAACTTACTTTACGAACGTACCTCATATATTTTGTATTATTATTTTCTGCCCATAAAAGACTGGTGGAGTGTCAAATTATCTACACTCAATCGGTTTGTTGCAGGGCTAAAATAAATAGCTCAGGTTTCTTATCACATGGTCAGCCAATTAAATGACTGAATCATTTAAGAACAGAAGAGGTAGAGGTGTAAAAGACTCTAATCAAGAGTTATCTCCTCTGAAAGTAATGAATTTCATTATACAGCCAGACCCTGTGGTGAATGAAGTGAAGGTGTCATTTGTAGAGTGGAAAATACCTATGTGTTTTTCAGAGGGCCCGGCATGCTGATAAGTGTACTTTTCCACTCAGTGAGGAAGGCATGGTAAACCACCTCACTCCTCATTTTACTTAGTAAAACCTCTACAGGTTCAAACCAACCTTTTGGCTGTTGACCTAAACAACAATTATATATTTTATTATATATTATATATTTCATGGGTTTTTTCTAATTTTATTTTGTTAGGTAAATCTACAAATAAATAGTGAATGTGTGGAAGGGGATTTGATTATAAAGATTGGTTTAGATTGATTGGTCGTTGTGTTGTACCGTAGTAAAAGTAGAACTTAAGGATACAGTTACGAGCGTGAGTTTATTAAACGAGGTTAACTTGTGTTTCATTGTGCGTCCATGTTGTTTCATTGCATGTATCGTGAAAGTAAATTTAATTATACAATATTGTTTTACTAGTGGGATTAAAAACATAACTTCTAAAGTGATGACTAATATTTTGTTTTCCTACACATGAGTGAAATCTCAATAATCAGTTTCTTTAAATTTTCAATTTCTGTTGCTTAATAAGTGGATATTTAAATTGTCATGTATCATTTTCCTATGTCGGTCCATCTGTTACACGCAGATGTCAGAAACTACAAGAGGTACAAACAAACGGTTTTCAGATTTGTAATCTACACAAAAGGTTAGTGGGCCTAAATTGGGTTTAAAGTTCCGGTTTCGACTGGAAGTCGAGAAATTAAAATTGGAATGTGGAAACAAAATTAGTGTCATTCGATTTCTCTTAAAGAGTAGGTACAGAATTCATTGGGTTTAAGTTCCGGTTTTAACCGGAAATGGCCCATAACCAGAAGTTAAAAAAAAACAATCAAAGTCTGAAAAATAGTGTCATTCGAGTTCTCTTCAAGAGTAAATATATAGAAATCAGTAATGGTTTTTGCCAT
The DNA here is from genome assembly GCA_035578175.1 of Catonia carolina. NCBI lineage: Eukaryota > Metazoa > Arthropoda > Insecta > Hemiptera > Achilidae > Catonia > Catonia carolina. Next base: position 13,282,785 of record JAQMRL010000004.1, read on the forward strand.
AGGTCAGAGGTAGGCCTTTTTCTTTTCTATGAAAGTTAAGTGGGCTTGATCTCTTACAATTTTTTTTGAAAAAATTATCACCAGCCATGAGTCTCATGAAAAGGATTTTTAAAATTAGGTTTATTTTGTTTTCATTTTTACACGTTTTTGATTTTTGGTGTCGGGAAACAAGAATCAATTCTTGTTTCTTGGTGCCAGAATCGGTATCATGGGCTTGAGCTTGTAGTTTGTATAGAAAAAATTGCCACTTTTCATGAGACTCATTTTAAAAATTAGGTTAAATTTTTCATTTTACATTGTTTACTCAAGATTAAACGTAGGTTATGTTTCATGATTTGCATTTGGAAGAGAAAGTTGTGTGAGCATTTCACACCAGATTTTTTGTTTTTATTTTTACACTTTCTTGATTTTTGTGTCTGGAATCAAGAATTAATTCTTGTTTCTTGGTGTCAGAATCGGTATCATGGGGCTTGAACTTGTAATTTGTTTAGAAAAAATTGCAACCAGTCTTGAGACTCATGAGTTTTGTGAAAAGCAGTTTTAAAATTAGGTTATGTTTTCATTTTACATTGGTTACTGAAGATTAAACATAGGTTGTATGTTTCATGATTTGCTTTGGGAACAGAAAGTCCTGTGAGTGTTTAACACCAGATTTTTTGTTATTATTTGTACACTTCTTTGTTTTTTGGTGTCGGTAATTGAGAATTGTTTCATGTTTCGTAATTCAGAATCGTTATTAAAAATTGAAAAATATTGGTATCGACACATTACTAATATTTAACATTCTGTTTCAGGTAATAACAAGCCTTCAAGTTCTTCATCTACAAGTAACGAAGAATCTCGATTGCATAAATTAAAAAAGATACTAGAAGCTTTCGATAGTTTTTCTGAGGACGTACATACTATGATGAAAATAATAAATAATTAATTTTTTTATGTATATAAATATGTTGAAAGTCTTTTTTAAACAATTATTATTGTATAAATGTAAATAAAACAATAAATGTTTTATAGAATTGAAGTGTTGTATCTTTATTAAATTTCTAACACTTTTTCCTTTCCTAATTTTTTTTACAAAAAAAACTATTAATTGCTGAAATATAGTGATAAAGTATAAACTTATGAAATTATGAGAATACTGTAATTAAAATATATGGTTAAGGAATGCACTACGAATGTCACGTAAATAGTCTGACAATTCAGATATGTAATCCCGATCGACTGCATTTTGAGAACTACCAGGAGAGTAGGAAATAAAAGTGGTGGTCAATACTATTTCAAAAACAATTTAGATAAATGTAGACTACGAACGTTACGTCACAATATTTTATAATGCCGATGAGAAACAAGACTGTAGGGACTAAGTAGTGGCATTTTCTAAACTACCAGGAGAGTAGGAAATAAAAGTGGTGGTCAATACTGTTTCAAAAACAATTTGGATAAATGTAGACTACGAACGTTACGTCACATAATTTTATAATGCCGATGAGAAACAAGACTGTAGGGACTAAGTAGTGGCATTTTCTGAACTACCAGGAGAGTAGAAAATAAAAGTGGTTGCCACAGTACTCAATCACAAACTGAACGTACCTTTACAATGCTAGCCAATATACATTTCCCTATATCGTTTATCTTTTTCATTCTGTTTTTTGTTCGTGATTATGAATAATTACAGTATTTCTTTTAAGCATGAATTACGACTTTTTAGCAATGTAAAACCAAGAAGAATTTAAACCTTCCAATCTAAATGCCTTTGTTTGATCACAAATGCACCCACTTTACTACATCTGAAATTTGACTTGACCCACTTATATTTAATTCATAATAGACACTGCTGCTGAACATAAAATTTTTTAATTACGTTCTCAAAATCCATTAGGTCAAGATAAATGTGCATAAAGATTCATACACCAAAATTAAAATCTGTTATTTTTTTTAAAGTAATATTTGTATCATGTCCTGTAGTCTTGACATGTCTTGCACTTCTTCAGGAAATTTTTTCCAGATTATCAAAACTTTCCTCGAAATATCTTACCATTGAAGACTGCCACAACTTTCCAGCATTTATAGTAAACAGCCGGCACATCAGCTGTTTTTGTAGTGTGTATGGGAAATGTGTCAGCTCAGTCCGGAGATTTACATCCTATTTAGCAGTAAATTCTTGGGAATGTCATCGTGATAACAAAATATTATAAGATCAAGGAATTGCAGGAATAAGAGATAAGGTTATAAATTTAATACAACATAAAACACAATAGAAAATTCAAATAACTGTTTATTCTGTTTACTATTTTACATCTATATAATTAATTAGTTAATAATAACTAAAACCTGGTACCTGGTCAACATCTTATTACGTAATAGAAAGAAAAACAACACTCTTAATTTTTCTTCTACTTGTACTATATGAATGTTAATAAAGTAAAAAATTCATTTTAAATTATCGAACAAAAAATTGTCACAATAGGCAAAATTTATTAATATAATAATAATAATGGTAAACATTCCATATTTAACAACAGCTTTGTAAATTTTTTAAGTCTCTTTTTTAATAATTATAATATTAAAGCCTAGGAACAAGTGACAAAATGTGACCACATAATAAAAAAAAAACTTTACAAAATAATTATAATATTTTTTTTTTGTATGGTACATTATTTATCATTGGTCAAACTCATGAACTATATATATATTTATTTACTTTATGTATTTATATATTAATTATTATTATTAATTTATATAATAGTTTTTTATATCCACAAACGAATGCAGATTCCTCAGTTACAATTTACATATTATATAACAAATCATTTATAATAATAATAACATATATTTATATACTAAAATGATTTTAATTATAACAATAATAATAATTAATAATAGAAAATGAATTCGTTACAAAAAGAATGTTTGTTTACAATCATACAAAAGTGCGATACTACAATTTGTTTACAAAAAATATATATACATATAATTTAAAAAAAAATTAATGACAAATTTTCTTTAGTAAGGGTATCCCCTGGTTATTGCCGTAATACAATTTTGAAATAATAGGTACTGTTTAAGAATATTATGGTTATTTTTTTGTTTTGTTTACTTGTAGTTTAACTCACAATTATTGGCAGAAAATGAGTTTTAAGATTACAAACATCTGTACTGAATTGAAAAAGTAATTAAAATGTATAAACAGTAGTTATCAGATACAATGACCTCCAAGTGACCGGGTATTTCCGGCCACTGTAATTGATTGCCTTTTCTTGTAGGAAAGGTCCAGTTACGGTCATTTTGTTTTTCCGTTGCGAAGTAAACCACTTTAAAAGAGCTTCTTCTACATCTTTATTTTTTGACGAAGTCGAAGTGTCTACAATTTCTCTTTACCTTCATCAAAACGGTTCTTAATTTTTCTCAGGTTTTTTAAATTGCGGATATTGTGGTGTGTCCAACATTGAACTTCGTTGAAATATCCCAATTTCCCATAATTAAATGTGTGCTTTCTCCTCACTGTAAAATTTCTACGCAATGACACCATATTTACCTTCGTATAAAACACGAAAATAACAGATGCTAATATGAATAACGAACGGGTTTACACAAAAGATATAAACTAAAAAGGACAATAAAACTCTAGTGCTGAGTACTTCTGTAGTCATTGTACTAAACATAATTATCGGCAATTGACAACACCTAGTGCGATGTCAGGGTGCTCGTGTTCTGAGAATAATTACGTTTCGTTGTCAATTCAGCATGAAGTATAGAGTATGACCCAGTTCTGGGTTTTAGATAAAAGGCCAAAAATTATTCTGTTTCACAATATTTAAGGTCTGCTTATTTAATTCTTTAATCAAATCCTAAACATACATGTTACATTAAATCTGCCGTAATTAGGTCGAGTTGATTTCCCTAATTCAATTCAAATCTTTTACCAAAATCTGTCCTGAATGAGGTTCCATACTTTTAGGGCTAATATTTTAAGGGCTGGATTACTGGAGGTGCCAAACTACCGAGATTCTCTGTATACTTTTTGTAACAGTGTAAAGAGCGTAAGGTAAGTACTATGAGTACATAGGAGGTTGTAGAAGGGATACAAGAGCGAGAACTTGACCCGTTTAAATCTTTCTTTCTTCATCTGTAAGCAGCAAAATTAGTTAGTACTACACAAAAACTAAATCTACTGATACTTTGATTATGTTTATTCGTATAATTGTAATGTTGTTTTCATCTGCATTACCGATTGTATGTGTAAATGATTTATAATACAGTTTATTTATTCATATTCGTGTCTATTTTTCAACTACTATTATTACGTGAGGATCACATGAGATACATGCAGCCTGTTCCGAGAATGTCTTTTCTGGTAGGCCATGAAGATCACAGATTTCCTCGCCATTTTTATTTATCTGACATTGTTTTAACTTTTTATTATAATATACTCAATATATGTGTTATTGATCATGTTTTGTATGGCCTCTGGTGAAGGTTTACTAATTATGATGTGGCCAATGTGGAAGGTTTACCCTTACACATTGTGGCAGCCAATCTATCAAGAAATTTAGTGTAAACAAAAAATGTCTGATCTTAAGTTTGCCACATATATATCACAATAAAAAATATGATCCAAATTAATTTGTAAAAAAGTAGTGTTCAGTAAAAAATTTGATGTTGATCGAGTTAATAAACAAAATGAAACCATAATATTCCTTCATTTAACAGCTGATTTTCGAAGACGAAGGTTCCTGGTTCAAATCCTACTAAAGGTAGTTACTTTTATACAGATTTGAATACTAGACCAGTGGCTGCCGGTGTACTTTGATGGTTGGGGTTCAATTAACCATACTCTCTCAGGAGTGGTCGACCTGGGTCAGTACAAGACTACACCTCATTTACACGCCATACACATCAGCCTTATCTCATTGGGTCATGGGGTTGCTTATTGTTATCAATTGAACAGATTGCAACGTACACATATCAGGCATCAAAAAAAAAAAAAAATTTAACAGTTGAAAATAAACAAGAATGAATCCAGAAGGCCAATTACAAAAAAAAAACATACAAAATTTACAATTTATAAATTAACCAGCACATATATAACAATTTATTAGAAATTTTTTTCAGAGTTTGTACCTTTACAATAATATATACTTACAGCATAATTTTTATAATTTTTCAATTTTACAAAAAAGTAAAATAAAATAAAATTTCAATAAACAACTAAGAAAAAATAATAAATTACAAATAATAATAATAATATAAAAAGAAAAACAAAAAGATCTGTACAATTTTTCCCCCAAATTTTTTCCACAACCAACAAAAAAAATTTAAAAAAATCAATATTGTACAGTACACTAAAAATCTTTTTCAATTATTTTTTTTTATAAACATAACCTACACCTAAAATAACTTTACAAAAAGCATTTCAGTCCGTAAGATAAAGTGTAACACTATAAAAAAAAAAAAGGTTTTCTTCATTAAAAACAATCAAAAACTAAACTTTTAATACAACTAAAAATTATACAAATTTTATTTATTATATAATATATACATATAAATTACACAATAAAATAAAAAAATATAATATATATATAAAAAATCATAACATTATTATTGCTATATGTTTATATATATATATATCAAATACGTACGTAATAAAATAAAAAAACCGTAATCAATCTTACGAACTGTAATGACATGTAATCAATAACAATTATAATTATATACTATATATTACCTTATATAATATAATAATAAGTTTATAGTTTATCCTATAATTATTAATTACAAAATGTATAATACATAAAAAAACAAATGAACGTTTATTAAATAATTACAAAAAATATATATGTTACGATCATAGCCCAAGTTCGGTCAGTTTGGTTATTGATCAATCACTTTAGACATTGGATTCATCGAAGTTCAAAGATGAATTAAATTGTTATATGACTTCACAATTTTATTGGTTTTATTGGCAAGTTCATAGTGCATTAGTTTTTCGAGAGGTAGTATAGAGAAAGGTATATTTAATCTCTTGAGATTTGCGTTAGGTCTGGTGAACAGCCTTAGAAAAAAATTGTTTACGAAATAATATGCGTGTAGTTCACATTATACGTTATCCCATTCAGGCACGGCATACTTACATGTTACAAAAAAATAATTTCATCCTTCACCGTCTGCATTAGCAATAATTGCGGAACAATCGGACATTAAACCAAAAAAAAAGTCCACATTATACATGGGGCAGTCATATTGCTGTTACATAATATCTCTGCCTTTAATAGCTAGTTTTATACCTTCTTCCGTTACACTGCCAGACTGCCTGTACCTACTAATCCAAAGAATGCCAAGCTATAAAATCCCATTATTTTACCAGGTAATTTTGAAAAATTGTTAAAAATTTGAAAATAAGACAGGAGAAAGCTTTTAATATCAATTTTTACCTTAAATTCTGCTCTTTCTGCTCATATATAAGTACCAATGGAAAATAAGTTTAAATAGTTTCAATAAATTTGAAGTTAAAGAATTTTTTCAATTTTTTGAAGTGTTGGCAGAGGTCTTAATTTTTTAAAATTATATTTATATAATATAATTTATATTTTTCTTTCAAAATTGCAAAATAATAATAAATTATCCATACCGTAAAAACTCACCGCAACAAAATTATACGAAAGTCGAGAACAACTGTAACTAAAACAAACATCGCTGTTGGTGTACTTGAAACTGTCAATGTTTATAAGAATCGAAACAATCAATATTGTTACGCTAATACACAGTACATTGTTAAGACGTATAACAGTACTACTATCCTTTAAAATATGTACGCTACCTATTGAGAAATACTTAAAATATAGCTTGATATGTGAAGAGCCGATAATGGATTCACTTTAAAATTCATTGAACAGAAAATTTAGGAAATAATAAAAAAAACCCTAAATGCAAAAATTAAATTAGTAGTTTCTCATCAATATAAAATACTTAAATAAAATCATGGTAGAACAATATAACTACAATTTTTTCCTAAAAAAGTGAAAACTATTAATTAACCAGATTAAACCAGGTATAAAATTGTAGTTTTGCGTTAATAAAGTTTTTTTATTAAGAATTTGAAATACTTATTAACGTAAGTTATTTGGAATAACTTACCTTTAGAGGGTTGTTTAATATTAAACAGTTCAGTTGACTCGTAAACAAACATTTAATTGGATGATTTAAACATCGGGCTTAGTCAAAAAGTAACTAAACCAGACGGGGATTAATATCTTCAGTTTTTCTATCATCCAGCAAACAATGTCACGCTAAAGATTTGAAAAATCTCATCTTTACTATCTCTGTTTTTGACAATCAACCGACCACTGTTTTCCTCAGAATATATACTATTTTTCGAAACTAAAATAAATTTCTGCATCTCGTAACTGTACACAAAAGATTACAATACATAATTAAAAACAATTAAACTTAAATCCATTCCATCAATAAAATTGTCCAAAGAGACTGACTAATATACAAACTGAACAATACCGAGATTGATTATAACATATAACATAATTATACAATAATAATAACTTAATAACATGAGCATATATTTAATAACAATAATAATAATAAATTATTATTATTAGTTACCGTAATTATACAAATTACAATACTAGTATTAAGTCATCACGAGTTAATTAAAATATATATTCATTTATATATTATATAATGTATATTTATATATATATATAACTTATATACACAAACAATTTTACTTTTTTTCATTTACTTATTAATTATTACTTTTTCATATAATATAATAATAATTTCTTTACAAGAAAATAACTAACAACTATTTACTAGCTAATAACTATAATAATATTGTTTATTATATTTATTTATTATTTGAACATAAAATAAACTTAAAAAATACAACTAATTACAAACAAAACAAAGAAAATTAAGATAAGATATACATATATATTAAATCTTTACAGATTAATTAACTCTTAAATAAATAAATCATGATCATATTATCAAGATATTTTCGTTAATAGTTTTTCGATTAAATTTTCTGTGTGGAGCATTTGATATAATAATGTTATCTGAAAACAACACTGAATTTGTTAACTAATTCTAAATGTACTATCAATTTCATTAACTCTTGAATATGGGCAATTATACATTTGAACGTTGATTATCCACAATTGATGGGAAAAATACACATTTACTTGACACAGACGCCTTTTCTGCCCTAAAAACTGCAATGCTCTGTGGCGAAAAACAGCCTGAATTTAGTGCATTGTTACTAAAAATGATGAGATGTTGCTGCTACAAAAATAAATCCAGTCATAGTTCACAAGAAAATTCAAGATTTTTTAAAAAATTATTTTATAGTGTAGTTACTCGAGTCATGAGTTTTCCCTTGTTTGCAACGAGGGGTAAAGGGGGAAAAGCATCAGTGCACATGCCCAACTGCTTTAATTTCAATACAACAAACACAATAACTTATACTATACCCAGAGCGTATACAGGTATCACGTATACAGGTATACGTATCACGGAACATTTTGTATGTTAACTGTACGAATAAAACTGTTCGTTACTGTAAAGAGAAATGTTAGTTTCTCGAAAACGTGGGTAGACTATTCACAGTGCTGAACGAAATCTAATATACAGTGTAATAATGCTGTGAAGTTGAAGATAAACAAAAATTCCATTCCCTGACTCTTAAAAAAAACCATAAGTGAGTGGCTTAATACTGTGATGTTTCTCTTTCCACAATCCAAAAAATAAAGAAGGAAATTAAAGACATGAAGAAGCTATTCTTCAACAGTTTTGTTGACACCTGGTAAAAAAAAAGAAACGGTTTGGTAGATACTAGCGAGACTGATAGTGAAGACGCCTGTGACAGTGATAGTAAAGAAGGGGATACATTCATAAAAAATTTCATTCCAATGGAACAAGGTAGCTGGTAAATTACAGTAAATGTACATTTTTAGTCATGTAATTAAGCTATAGGAAATATTACAGGTCACATTTATTTCTTATAAGGCTTATGAAGAAAACAATTTCTTGGAATAAACCACAGCTTACAAAATGTATGTAGAATCTGCACAGTAGTGTATGAATAGTGTCTCATTATTGAGGTTGCCAGCAGTGTCAAATTTTCTCTTCCCTTCCTCACAGCCCATCCATATGCAAAAGGAAATCTCGTGATTTCAATATCTATACGTAGAAGTGCATTAAAAAATATTTCCAAGGATTTTACCATACTCTATTTCAATAATTTACTCAGTTTTGAAATTTTATATTTTATATTATGGGGTGAAATCATTCGTTTTATCGTATACTAATTAAGCACGGTACTAGAATTTCATTCAAATCAATTAAATATATTAAAGTGATAAATTTTATAAAACTTTTATCCCAGTCCATATTTAGAGTTAACAAACGAGATCAAGAAAATTTGGCAACAAAGAACATAAATTTCTTATATGCCTAACATAATCACATCTACACACAAACACAGCAATCTTCCACGAAAATTTCCTAACTATTAAATCCAAACAAAACCAACACATAATCTTAAAACAAGATTATAATAATTTCACTTGGATCCAACAGTTAATGCTACACTTTTAATTAATTTAGAAATAGAGAAAAATCACAAAACTAATAAAGAAAATAATAACAAAATACGTACTTAAACAATAATAAAAAAATTATATATAAAAATATGACGAAGCATGCATAAAATTAAATAATATAAACAAATAATAAAAAAAACTAATAATAATAATAATAAAAAATGAATTATTTATACATAACTATATATATATATAATAATAATAATAGTAATAATAATAATAATGTTTATATATATATTTATATGCGAGGGAAGGTCCGGAAAAAATCACACACTGTGATTGATTGTACGATATTTACAAAAAGGCCCATGGGTCCGATAAATACAACGATAATAATTATTATTATAATTAAAGTTAGGGCTGCCGTTAGTAATAATATCCTATTTAACAGTCGAGTAGCTCTGAGCTGCAGTTTGATTATTCGAAGCTACCCATGTAGAAAACACGTCTCTGGAAAAAAAACAAAAGAAAATTATTAGTAACATTTTACAATAAATGAATTTTTATTCATAAGAGTACAAAGTAAAATTAACCGGAAAAACAAAGATGAAAAAATGTGTTTTTTTCACTCAATTTTTTGCATTTGATGACGCTGGTTTTCTCAAAAACTATTCGCTCTCTGTGTACTTTATTTACACCGGTTTGTTCAGAATAAAATTTTCTACATGTTTTATTCTAAAATTTTAACTGTTTCTTGGTGAAATAACAAAGTTATTCTTGCCCAAATATGAAAAAATGTGTTTTTCACTCCATTTTTTGCATTTTACTCTGGTTTTCTTAAAAAATATTTAACTTACAGTTCTGGGACCTGTTTTATTCAATTTATTAGATCAAAAACCATAAAACCATAAGAAATGATTGAATTCGCCCCTTAATTTACCTTACCAGAATTCCAGGAAGACCTCATTTCACCTGGTGAGCTGAAATCCAGGCGAAACTTTCGCTAGCCATAACTCGGAAAATAAGCATTTCCGGACCCATGTTTATATAAAATTTTTTCAATATTTTTACATGTACAATGAGCTCCTAAAGTTTCTGCATATCTTCGTGAATCACCCTGTATACATCATCTTAAAACCACAGCTTCTTACAATTTATCAACATAAGTCACCATTAAAATTTAAGCATTTGTCATAGCGTTTCACTAATATAAAATTCAGCCACCTGAGCACTTAGCTAATCTTTCACGACATTTTAAAGTTTTTAATCATTGTCGAAGTGGTGTGACACAAGCCACTTCTTCATGTGATTGTAGAGATGAAAATCAATTAGCGCCAAATCAGGGTTGTAAGAGGATGATGAAAAACAACCCATTTGAATTGCTTCAAAAGCTCTTCAATTTTTTGAGAAGTGTGAGGATGATCGTTGTCCTCAAAAACACAACACCAGGTGTCAACACAGTGCGATTTACGCGAATTACGTAAGCCACCAAAGTTTCGTCACTTCACAATTCTCTTCTCCTTCCACAAAAATTCAGTGTAAAGGAATTTTCATGATAAATGCTTAATTCTAATGGTGACTAAGCTAAAAAAAAATAGTAAAAAGCTAAAAGTTTAAGATTTAATTAATAAAAAATCTTTTCAAAGAAAGTTTTTACATCCAAATGGAGGTTAAGGTTATTTTTCGAACCGCCCTCATAATACAAAAAGATAAAATGATAATGTACCAAGAACAATCAGAAAAATTCTCTACTATAATTCAACCACTGAGTAAATTTATCTGCAGCAGAATACTCGCACAATAAAGTGCGTTCGATGCTACCCCCACCACAGCACCTTCTCCTCTATTCATTTCGCAGCCGCATTATTAGCTGTCACTTACTCTTCACGGTATTCGTCAGTGCTGGAACTGCTAATATGCACTGAATTGTGGAACCGCTCTGAATACATGATTCGGAGTCTCAACCCATAGTTATTGTAAAATGTGGCGTTGTTTATTACCCGGAAAAAGTACTTAAAACTATGGGCACATAGTTTTAGATGTAATGAAAATTTGACCTGACCATCAGGCGAACTTTTATAACTAAAAATTTATAGTACAGCCCTGATTATCCAAGATAATGCAGACCGAAGGTATCTCAGATAATCAAAAAATTCGGATAACACGGACTCTGTCAAAAATCGCAAGTGCAACGTATGGTAAACTGGTGAAATGAATGAAAACGCGGTAAAAGATGTGAAAAAGGCGTTATGTACATAATCCAGAGCTAAATTCAAAAAATTTAAAAAAAAACAAACAGCACATGTTCTAGTTAAAAAAGCTATTTCTTGAAGCAATCTAAAGGTGTATTTTGTTTAACGGTGGCAAAGAAACCATTGTAGTACAGTACCGGCTGTACTTTTCAGTAGCATGCACACTGCCATAACATAGTGAGCGAGTTTTATTGAATATGACATTTAGTGCACAAACTGTATTTCATCTTATTCTAAATGTCATATAAAAACATTAACAAAATTGTACTCATATAATTAGCAAAGCATTGAAATTACTAAGCTGTACCGTATTTAACAATGATTAAAAACTATGCGTTTTATTTACCCAAACCGTTTTTGACGAAACTATAAGTGATAAATATAAGTACAGTACAGTATTGATAGGAAATAAAACTATTTTTTGATAATGTATTACTGAAAATAACAGCCAGCTTGATAACAGGATTCTATAAACTGTTATCGTCCAGCCTAAAATACAATGTACTCGTAGTAATAGGTAATAGGAAACGACACATGCGGAGAAGTTTTATTTTATTGGTGTAACGCCCGACTGTTCTGCAATTACTGCTAATGCAGATGGTGAAGGATGAAATGATTTTTGTAACATATAAAACTAGGCCGTGGCTGAATGGGATTCGAACCCAAGACCGCATGATGGGACAAGCACGTTACCAACTACGCCAATGCGACCAGAAAAGAAATGAACTAAATTATTCACCAATGGGTAGATTTTCTGTAGATAGGTTTCTTGATACAGAAAACTGTAGTTGAAACAAACCATCCGACAGCGACATCATGACTTCACTGGACGGTTTGTTTTGAGTATTGACTTGCTTTAATCCTGCAGACATCTTTATGGATGCACGGCTGCTGACTTCTTGGCACGGTGTACAATGTGTATTAGTAACTACAGAGCCTGGCTGCGAGTCTGTGAAAAATTCAGCGCGACTGGCCACCCTTGTGTTTGTGAAAAATTGCGTTTGGTTTGCCATAGTTAAATTTGGTTACAGGAAATAGCGCTGTTTGTCTTAATGTTGTGTCCATAAGAGATTCAGTAAGATTTGCCACCTTGTGCTTGTATTGACAACATTATTATAGCGTAGTTTAACTTAAAAGTGGCGTTTATTAATTAGATGAAACGGTTATTGATAACTTCATTTAGTTTTAAGTCTTGGCTGTTATAACAGCCAGACAAGCGTCATTCATACATGAGTTCGTTAAACAAGTTTGAATCACGGTGTGATATAAAGTAACAACTAACAGGGTGTTTTTAATAAACTGTTGTTTATTAAACAGTAACAGTTGTTTTATATACATGAGTTCGTTAAACAAGTTTGAATCACGGTGTGATATAAAGTAACAACTAACGGGGTGTTTTTAATAACCTGCTGTTACGATAACTGGCTCAATACAGTAACCATGTTTATCATCCTATTATGTTAAATAAGGCCCTAACACTACAACACAGTCCAGTATTGGGGTCTTTTCCGTTTTCTGAATGCCACTATCAAATCCAAATTCCTGGATGGGTTGCACACTTGTTCATTTCTCCCACTCCCTGCCTTACTGAATACTCATACTGAGACAGACACACTAACGCACGTGTTCACACATCCTTCTCAGTCACAGTGTACATTACTATGTTACACATTCTGTTGTTTTGTTTCTTATTTTGATTGTTCTATTTTGCTATTACTACATTCTATTTTGCCCATAACAGACAGGTGGAGTGTCAAATTATTTACACTCACTCTGTTCGTTGCAGGGCTAAAATAAATAGTTCTGTTTCTTATCACATGGTCAGCCAATTAATGACAGAATCATTTAAGAACAGAAGAGGTAGAGGTGTAAATGACACTAATCAGAGTTATCTCCTCTCAAAGTAATGGATTTCATTATACAGCCAGACCCTGTGGTGAATGAAGTGAAGGTGTCATTTGCAGAGTGGAAAATATGTGCTTTTCAGAGGGCCCGGCATGCTGATAAGCGTACTTTTCCATTTAGTGAGGAAGGCAATGGTAAACCACCTCACTCCTCGTTTTACTTAGTAAAACCTCTACATGTTCAAACCAGCCTTTCGGCTGATGACCTAAACAACAACACATTCTATTACGTTATATTTTTTAATTATTTACATAGGGAAAAGAAAGTCATGTGAGTGTTTTCTCATACTTTTTTAGTTATCACCATCTTCTGGGATTATGCAATAACTCCTTTTCCTGACAGAACTCAGCAGCATCTTCCTCTGTCCAAATATTATTAAGTAACTCCACAAAAGACTGTGTAGAATCTAAATGTGAAATGGGACTGGAGTTGACATTATGCACGAATATCGCTAGTCAGATTGGCGCGCTAGACCCAAAAGTGGGAGAATTGTGCAACCCTTAGGGGAATTCGGATTTGATATTGGCATACAGAAAATGGAAAAGACCCCAGTATTGTGATCGATTTGCCACTATATGCAGATTTCACTTTCCGTGGTACTTTTTGGGGCTACCTCGGTTAACAAGCGCTCGGATAACCGAGGCTCTAATGTATACCTTGGAAAATTCAAATTAGCACAAGCAGCTTTGGTGTTTATCTACTCCACTCTTCGCCCTTGACCATGCAACGACGGTACAATCACGAACGTATATAATCGTAACTGTAATGTGCGACTTACGCACGGTCACTACGCTTTGTTTTCTCTTGTTATTAATAATATGTCAGGCATATGATGTGACTAATTTGTTTTCATATATGATTTTCTGTTCATTATATTATCACACCAATTTGTTTAGTTAGTTGTGTGCGTCTGTAGAGTATAGTTTAGTGACTATTTGCAATTCAGTTCTTGTAATTTATAATTTAATTTTTCACTGGGACAAATTAAATCCATATTTTAAAATGAAATAATTATTTGTATGTTTGTATATTGAAATAAAGTTGTAGGCATTTGTGTACATTAAAATTAGTAGACATTGTTGAAAGAATAGGTTATGGATATACTTTATGCGAAACTGTGTGTACACGTAGAGCAAGAGTTGTGCCAGTTCAATTTGTCTATGAGTATTCCTTAAAACTTATGAAATATCTGTTAATGTGTATTGTATTTACCTGCAATGGCTCACGACACATTCATTACTGCAGTATTCGTCTTCCCACTCCGAGTTGGCGACGGCAAGATTAGGGCAGCCGTGTCGTATGCAGTGCATGGTACTAGGAGCCTGCTGTGTTGGGGGGGCTGCACCAGGGGCTGAAGGGGGCTGGGGGCCGCCACCTGGGCTCAGTGGCTGCTGGGGCCCAACCTGTAGCACCACGACCACTAACCAGATCAATTATTGGTACCATTACATTTCAACTTTCATTCAAAACAAATTAACAATAACTAAACAAATCTGACGTTAAGTCGTATTAACTATCAATACTCTTTTACCATTATATTTAGAATGTTACAACAGATTTTGCTTGATAGCAAATTCAAATAAATAACTGCAACAATTTACAATTTAAGTCATACACTACTAAAGATGTTGCAAAACATAATAGAGCTTCGTCAGTTTTTTTTTTGTTTTTTGCATATGAATATGATGTGCATTGGTCACCTATATGGCGTGTTCATAACTATCAAATATTATCTCTCAAAGTGAATCTCACAAGAGAATACAGAAAACTACTTTTAACCTCACAACTGGTTCCCAGTAGCATTAAATTTTTCATAAAGTCAGAACTCCGCACGTGTTAGTATACATAATACTACAAAATGAATTCTATAACAATCACCAGTATATGGAAAAACATGGTCACAGATTCAATGTTTTACAGAGCATTTTAAAAATTCTACTGATTATTTCTTAATCCAGCGAATTATTCTTTTATTTCACTAACTTTTAACCACAGATGATTTGTTGCCCGTAACAGGCAGGAGGAGTGTTAAATTATCCGCACTCGATCTGCTAGTTCAAAGGCTACAAAAAAAGCTCTGTTTCTTATCACATGTTCAGCCAAGTATATGAGTGAAGCATTTAAGAACAGAAGAGGTATAGGTGTAAATTATACTTGTCACAGTTATCTCTTCTGCGAGTAATGCATTTCATTATATAGCCAGAACTTTTGGTGAACCTAGTTTTACTTAGAAAACGCTCAAGAGGTTCAACCAGCTTTTCGGCTGGTGACCTGAACAAAAGATCATTTGTACAACTCGATACAAATATTTGAACAGTGACTGATACTAAGTACTTGATACTTTTAATATCTAGTAATAGGATATATAGTGATAATATTACACCAAAAATAGTAATAAAACATCTCTATTTTTCTTTTCAATTAGCACTACCATGAATTGTTTTTTTTTTTTTTTTACCCTACATTTAACATATAAATAATGCACTGAGGTGTGGCTATAGAACGAGACTAATGATAAATACAGTAGAATCAAACATGCGCCAAAGTCGTACGACCGACCGCTGTGTAGTGTGAAGCATTCTCTTACAATTGCTGTTCTTCTTATCTGTAGACATATTAGCCTGACCGTGGCCTTCATTTATAAAAAAAAAATAAATGTTTTTTTTGATTCATTAAAAGTTACGAGCGTTTTAATAATAAATTGTCGTGAAATTTCATATGAAACTTATCTTTAATTAAAAGAAGTCTACAGCTGTCACCGCCACCCCTTCTAATTAATCATTTACTGTGTTGCCGGCCTTCAATACTTCTTCCGGCCCTTGTCGGAGCGGTAGGCCCTTTGGCGGCATACCGACAAACCTTTCAGCTGCGTACAGACAGAGGTCTTTGTTGCACAGGCCGAGTGAGTAACTGCCCCCTACCACAGCGCTCTCAGTAGCTATATAAGTGCATTGCACTGAGCCGCTTGTCATTACGCTCTACATCTCCAACGAAGATCGACCAACTCATCTACAAGTTACTCTGGGACTTACAGCAGCCGTCGCCGCAGCTCTTGCAGCCACGCGCTGCCAATGCCGGTCTCCTTCGAGACCAACACAACGGTCCTTCTCAGGCCCAATTTATTAAGGTTTTAACCTGCCCTTTTCAGGGCCATCAACCTGAGCCACGGCTCTCGTCACAGCCACGTGCTGCCTACACTGGTCTCCTTCGAGACCAGCACAACGGTCCTTCTCAGGGCCATCAACCATCTCTGTCCGCCCTGGCGGACACAGACATAAACGGCCCTTTTTAGGGGCACCAAACAGATAGTTTGCCATATAATGTCGCCATCCGGTGACACAGTAATGAATGTTTAACACACGCACAGGTTTTTGAATAATTATAAAAAGCGTTTCCAAGATTGCTGAGAAGACAATGCATGCCCAGGTCGCCCTTCGACATTAAAAAAAATAGATAAAACTATTGAAAAAATTTACAATCTAATCCAATAAAAATATCAACTTTACAATCTTTAGGTTCTTGCTAAACTCTATGAATAAGAAAAGTCACGGGTTCTTTATCAGAACTACGCATCGCCTAAAATTTCTTTGCCTGTCAAGACACATCTAGCCAAGTATAACATCATAGTGTTAGGCCATGCATCTTATTCGCCAGACCTCAAGACTTTTATCTGTTTCCCAAAATAAAATCTACATTAAAAAGACCAAGATTCATATTGTTGATGCTGTAAAAGAAGTGGCATGTGTCAAGAAAGAGCTCACAAAAAAAGACTTCCAGCACAGTTTTGAACGTAATGGGAAATTCACAAGGAGCAGTGTAGGGATTGAGAAGGCACACGCCTCCTCAATCCAATATACACATATTGACGAGGATAATTAAATATGTAAAAATTAAATATAAAAAAAATTACAGCGTAAGTCTTGTTACTTTATAGCCACACCTCGTACATACTGGAAAAAGATTGACTGACATACCTGCTGTTGTTGTTGCATATAAGTACCATTTGGATTTGGTTGTGACGGTTGTTGCGTTTGTTGTAAATGTTGCGGGGGCGGTTGCTGCTGCTGCTGTTGTTGTTGCGGCTGTTGCGTCGAAGGGTGTTGTTGGCCGCCCATCAGACCTCCCATCATGTTCTACAACAAAATTAAATTTATGTTTCAATTCCCCGTAACACACAGGAGGAGAGTTAAAATTATCTGCACTTTAATCTGAAAGTTTCATGGACCCTACAAAAAAAAATAGTTCTCTTTCATATCACTTGGTCAGGCAATTATATGACTGAAGCATTTGATAACAAAAAGAGATAGAGGTGTACACTAGTCGTTTGCACGTTCAGTTGACACGATGGATCTTAATTAATAGTCATATAGACTACTCTACATTATAAAGGAGGGGAATGTTATTGGTTATGATGGCATTGATTGATCTAAAAAGCTGATGTTTGTGTACGTGCTAGTAGCAGTAAAAGCCCCATAAGAAATACACAATCACAGTGCAAACGTAATACAAGTGGAAAGGGTTAAAATTTCTAGCAATAACAAAAATACACTTTTTCCTTTTTCAATCTGAATTTAATAATTCTTTTAAATTTAAGATGGGCAGTGCACTCTTAAGAACTCAACACTTTTATAGAAGAAAAAAAGCATTCTCAAGACAAGCCAAGATTAGACATTACAATACTGTGATAAAAACCTGCGTGTCTGTACACAAGAATATAAAAACTGTGTGTCTGTGCCTTAGAATGACTGGGAAGGCTGGTTTCAGAGACAGAGAAATTTAAAAGAAAGATCCTCCGTAAGATAATGGATTTAAAGATAGTAAATGAAAATTATTAAAAATGAAGACTAAAATTTTACAGACACCTGTATAGAATCGATGACAACCAGTTGACAAGACATTTTTTTAAGACACTGAACAATACCTCAGATGTTGGATAAATGGTTTAAAGAATTCAGAAAAGATATCAAAAAACCTAGACTAAAGCTAACCAAATTCAGACAACTAATTACAAACATAAATGGCTTCCATGAAGGGCAAAAAAAAAGAATGCCTGGTGGACAGCAGCAAGGAGAAAACCTTACAATAAATGAATGCTCTTTGGAATAAGGTATTCCATTCCAAAGAGCTGCCAGAAAGTCCAGACATCCCACATCAACTAAAATTGGCCCTATGGGAGGGAAAATAAATTTCTTTAAAATTACACATAAAACTCAACATCATTTAATTTGAAGAACTAGTACTGGACCAAAAACCAGTAAATTTATTTTATTAGCAACAGAAAAACAACTTAAACAACAAAAATGGATATATTGAAATCTGATTGGACCAGTTTGTTCCCTCTAAAACAGAAACAATAATTTACTAACCTAACACCACTTCAATTCCGTTAAGTTAATTTAGTAAAATGTACTACAAATAAAATAAAGAGTAAAGTACAACTAAATAGATTATTACGTACAATACACTGAATTAAATTATAAAAACTCGTTGAGAATGGCTACTTTTGTAAACATTGTAGTTATAATATGCCGGTATTTAGTCTATCAGCTAGATTAATAAAATTTACGGATAAATATATTAAATAAATACTAAGATAAACACATATATCTATTCATTAAATTATTATTCAACAGCAATGAAATCTAATTTTAATTTTATAATTCTACAATTTTTTTAACGGTTAACCAAGATCCACGAGGTGTGACTCACAAATTCAAAAACACAATAAATTACTTACCATATCATTATTAGAAATCATATTGTATTTTACTACTACACCGATTTTTATAATGAAAAATTAATGTTTATAAAAAACTAAATTAGAGTTAATATTTAACTTCAACACGAAATGAAACAAAAGAACGCGACACTAACACAAAACAGCCCATGAGACGCCGATTTACAGTGATGAAACTAAAAAAATTCCCTGTTCTAACACGGAATTTCCCTTTGCATTAAAAAATTCCCTACTGCGATGATTAAAAATATATTACGCGCCAATAAAAACTTATTAATTTTTAAAGTATCAGTATTTTATTATGTAAATGAAAATAATTTTAATAATATTAAAATTTAAATGCAACAAATACTTTGGACCTATTCCGTAATTTCACATCATTAAAATATTGTGTGAATACACCTAAGTGTTCAACTCTGTAATCGCCAGCGCGTGCTCTGTACTGTTCGACTAGCAATCTCCTGTTTCTTTTATCACGGTTGTTTTAATTTTTATTTAATTGTAACAGTACGTTATTATTTAACAGATTATGTGATGTGAAATAACGGAATAGGTCCAATACTTTATCATTTGTACAGTCCAGTTACATAGTTTTTCTGAATTTTATGAGTGATGAAGTTTTTTCATAATAAAACATAATATAAATATTAAATTTGAGAATAATTACCGGTGGGGGTTGATTTGTTGCTCTATTATCAGGCATCATCATCGGTGGAGGTGGTTTCTTGCTCATGCCGTTCATTTGTTGTGGTGAAGGGGCAGGTACCGGCGGAGAAGGTAAACCAGCTGGTGGAGAATAACCGCTATAACCTCCCCCATATCCACCATAACCTCCGTACATGTTATCTGATTCACTCGCACCCTGAAATATCAATATACATTTAGAAAGAGAAAACACAGCATTCTCAAACAAAAACAGATTATTTAACTAGAGTCTGTCTACGCTAAGAGTACTCCGACGTAGGCAACCGGCAATACAAGAAAGCATGCGCATTAATTAAAAATACGCACACCATGATCAAAAACGAAATTTCATACAACTCAAATTTGCTCTAAGCTTAATATAATAAAAACACGTTCAATTCATTTGTTAGAAAATGTTTTATAAATCAAACATTAGCTTATCATTAATAACTGAAATTTTACTATTGTTTTCTTATATTATTATTTTTCGTTACCTACATTATTTACTATTATTACATTATTATTTATGATTAGTAGGTTTTTATTATAGACTCAGTTTCATTTAATTTTTGGTCACAAGTAGGCCTAACATAAGACTAATGCTCTTGAATTGTAACAGGAGAGTAAACAATTACAAAGATTCGTTGTTTATCATTTCAGATTGTTTATTTCATATCATTAAAAAAATTAATGACTGTGACTAGTTTAATACAACTGTTTACACTTGCCAGTGTTTAACTCATTTTTAGTTTCATCAGTAATCTTTTGGAATTGTATCGGTTCGTTTCGATTTTTTGCATAGACTGAAGTTAAAAAGTTTTATAAGCTGTGTTTTGTTAACATGCGTGATAGTGAATGTATTGAGTTTTTGAAACATAAAAGCGGTAAACATTAAAAAGTAGAACAAAATTGTTTTGTAAATGTGTCGGTTAAAATAATTAATTAAGGAGTCTTTATGAAACTATAGTAATTACAAGTAATCAGAACGGTGTAATTGAAAACGTTTAAAGGATAATGTTTATTTTAACTGGATGGAGATATTTTTATGATTGGACGTAGTGCAAGATAACTGTCTGGCAGAGAGGTAGATACGCGCCAACTAGTATAAAACTTTTGTTTACAACCTGTAGGCGCTTGCCTCACGCGGAGTACTCTTACAGTAGATGGACTACAGGGTCTTTTCCGTTTTCTGTATGCCACTATCAAATTCGAATTCCCTGAAGGGTTACGCAATTCGCCCACTCCTGCGTCTATCGCGTCAATTTGACTAGCAATATTCCTGCGTAATGTCAACCCCACTCCCATTTCACAGTTAGTTACTACACAGTCTGCTATGAATTTTGTAGAGTTAGTTAAAATATTCTTTTTTTTTTTGTTTAACGTCCCACTCTTCTGCAGTTACTACTAATGCAGACGGTGAAGGATGAAATTATTCTTTGTAACGTATGAAAATATGCCATGCCTGAATGGGATTCGAACCCAAGACCGCATGATGAAAGGCGAGCACGTTACCAACTACGCCAATGCGGCCGAATATTCGGACGGAGGAAGATGCTATAGAGTTCTGTCAAGAAAAGGGGTTATTACATAATCCCAGAAGATGTGACAACTAAAACAAGTATGTGTGAAACACTCATACGACCTTCTCTTCCCAATATAACTAATTAAAAATATAACTTAATTATAGTGATGAGTAATAGCAAAATAGGAAATAAAACAACACAATGTGTAACATAGTATACTACATACTGGGACTGGGAAGGACGTGTGTACGCGTGCGTGAGTGTATGTTTCAGTTGAGCATTCAGTAAGGCTCTTAATATTTAAAATGTTGACCAATTGTGTGATTTTTACAGAAGTTTCAAAATTTTACACAGTCATATTTCTGAAATGGGTGGGTAAAATTGAATTTAATTTGGTACTTTTCTTAGTCTACATGGGCAAAACTTATGTACCTACCAAATTTCATTGAAATCTGAAATGATGAGGTAAATTTATGATTAAAATCGTTATGATTTGACATGGAATGAACCTATAACCAATTCAGTTTAATACCATACAGCAGTTTAGTTATCTGTTCCACGCATTATCTCTCGATTTTTAAAAACGAGTTGTTCCATAAAATACTATACAATAAAATACGTATCTTGTACGTATGATGTACATCACCATGAATGTTTTAATTTACATAAAAAATAAGAAATTAAAAAATTATTATTCATGTTCATTACCTTCGTGTTCCAAAATTAAAATTTACAAACTGTATCAACTTTGTTATTACAAAACTATTTAAAATTTTTGTAGCTGATCAAAATGTAAGAAAAATAATTTTAATAATATTAAAATTTAAATGTAATTATATAATTTTTGAAAAAAATGTTTTTTAAAAGATTTGGGTCTTAATATGCATTCTAGGGCAAAAAAAGTGTACATAATTAAAGTTGTCTAACTTTTATTTCAAACTTTTTTTGTACAACACTTAGTTTCTATTTTTCATATAATGAATTAATACAATAATTTCACTAACCTTCTTTTTAAACTGCGTCACCTTTATTTTAATTTTACTTACATGTGTTTCGGTGGATCCACCATCATCAGAGTAAATAACATATAATTGAAACTAAAAACATTATTTATTAAAAATCTATAGAAGATGATACATCTTCAGTCACTTGTATAAAACTGATTTAAAATTAATTTATTTTAATTTATCCCTTCTCATATTTACTGTAGATAGCAGCAGCAGTCAATATCACTTCATCATTCCTAAATTTCACCTGTTCATTCAAAATGTCCTGCTTTTGCTCTTTTAAATATTTATAAATGTGGAACATCTCATATTTTTCAATTTTATTTTTATTTTCTATATTACATTGTTCTATTATATTGAAATGTTCATCTATTTTACCAAATTTATGTTTTTCTTCTTTTATATGATTGGTATAGTTAGATATAATGTAGTCACATTTCAGTGCTTTTTTATGTTCATTATACCTCACTTGAAAATTACGACTAGTCATACCAATGTAAAATTTTTTACAATCCTCATTACCACAATCTATTTTATACACACCCTTTTTATTGCTTAGTGTTTCATTTATATTATTTTTAATTATATTTGTGGACAGTAGTTTTTTATTATTACATGTGTATGCGATTTTATAAAATTTATTTAATGTTCTGTATAATTTATTGTTAATAGTTTTATTGTATTTTAATGCAATAAATGGTTTATGTTTTATTTTATTATCTAATATAAGGGTGGTTCTCAAGTTATTTTTAAAATGTAGTTTGTTTTTAATTTTATTTATTACTTTATTTATTTCTTTTTCATGATACCCATTCTTTTGTGCTATGAATTTTATTGTTCTTAATTCATTTTCTAGTAGTTTTTTATCTTTTATATAATTATATGCTCTGTGAATCATACTATGGTAAGCTGCCATTTTATGTGAGTATGGGTGGTTAGATGACTTATTTATATTTGTTACTGGTAATATACTCTTACGAAATACACTTGTTGTTATTTTACTATTACCCTTGATTAATTGTATGTCCATGAAATTTAATTTATTATTATTTTCAAGTTCCATAGTGTGGTGTAATTTATCATCAAATGTATTTAATTTTTTTAAAATAACATCCTCTTCATTTTTATATGTCTTTTCCAATATTACCAGTATGTCATCTACATATCTGTGCCACATTACTACATTATGTGTGTGTTCTATTTGATACACAGTTATTTCTTCAAAATATTGTAAATAAATTTCAGACAAAATAGAGCTTAATGGTGCTCCCATAGTAAGTCCATCTTTTTGTTTGTATATTTTTTCATTAAATTTAAAATAATTTTGTGAAGTACATTGTCTCAATAATCCTATAACTTGCTTTACTTCATCTTCCTGCAATTTACGTTCTGTTAATTTATTTTTTATAATGTTTATGGTTTTGTCAATGGGTATATTTGTGTACATATCTTTGATATCAAAAGACATCATAATATGTTTGTCATTAATTTCAATTTTTTGTATTTTGTCTATTATTTCTTAGAAGAAATTCTAATTCTAATTCTTAGAAGAATTATTAGTGAATCAAATAAGATAATCGATAAAAAAATAAAAAATAAATACATAAATAATAATCCTCAAGCACCAAATCTTAATGGCCTTCCTAAAATACACAAAGTGGATGTACCTATAAGACCTCTGGTTAATTATAAAAATGCGCCTACATATAAAATATCTAAATTTTTATACGATTACCTAAAAACACATATAATATTAAATAACCGATATAGTATAAAAAACGCTCAAGAAATAATAGACAAAATACAAAAAATTGAAATTAATGACAAACATATTATGATGTCTTTTGATATCAAAGATATGTACACAAATATACCCATTGACAAAACCATAAACATTATAAAAAATAAATTAACAGAACGTAAATTGCAGGAAGATGAAGTAAAGCAAGTTATAGGATTATTGAGACAATGTACTTCACAAAATTATTTTAAATTTAATGAAAAAATATACAAACAAAAAGATGGACTTACTATGGGAGCACCATTAAGCTCTATTTTGTCTGAAATTTATTTACAATATTTTGAAGAAATAACTGTGTATCAAATAGAACACACACATAATGTAGTAATGTGGCACAGATATGTAGATGACATACTGGTAATATTGGAAAAGACATATAAAAATGAAGAGGATGTTATTTTAAAAAAATTAAATACATTTGATGATAAATTACACCACACTATGGAACTTGAAAATAATAATAAATTAAATTTCATGGACATACAATTAATCAAGGGTAATAGTAAAATAACAACAAGTGTATTTCGTAAGAGTATATTACCAGTAACAAATATAAATAAGTCATCTAACCACCCATACTCACATAAAATGGCAGCTTACCATAGTATGATTCACAGAGCATATAATTATATAAAAGATAAAAAACTACTAGAAAATGAATTAAGAACAATAAAATTCATAGCACAAAAGAATGGGTATCATGAAAAAGAAATAAATAAAGTAATAAATAAAATTAAAAACAAACTACATTTTAAAAATAACTTGAGAACCACCCTTATATTAGATAATAAAATAAAACATAAACCATTTATTGCATTAAAATACAATAAAACTATTAACAATAAATTATACAGAACATTAAATAAATTTTATAAAATCGCATACACATGTAATAATAAAAAACTACTGTCCACAAATATAATTAAAAATAATATAAATGAAACACTAAGCAATAAAAAGGGTGTGTATAAAATAGATTGTGGTAATGAGGATTGTAAAAAATTTTACATTGGTATGACTAGTCGTAATTTTCAAGTGAGGTATAATGAACATAAAAAAGCACTGAAATGTGACTACATTATATCTAACTATACCAATCATATAAAAGAAGAAAAACATAAATTTGGTAAAATAGATGAACATTTCAATATAATAGAACAATGTAATATAGAAAATAAAAATAAAATTGAAAAATATGAGATGTTCCACATTTATAAATATTTAAAAGAGCAAAAGCAGGACATTTTGAATGAACAGGTGAAATTTAGGAATGATGAAGTGATATTGACTGCTGCTGCTATCTACAGTAAATATGAGAAGGGATAAATTAAAATAAATTAATTTTAAATCAGTTTTATACAAGTGACTGAAGATGTATCATCTTCTATAGATTTTTAATAAATAATGTTTTTAGTTTCAATTATATGTTATTTACTCTGATGATGGTGGATCCACCGAAACACGTGTAAGTAAAATTAAAATAAAGGTGACGCAGTTTAAAAAGAAGGTTAGTGAAATTATTGTATTAATTCATTATATGAAATAGAAATATTTAAAACTGCAGGATGCATTATAAAGATTTATTTTTGAACACTTAGTTTAGTGGCAAACGGTGATTTTTTTGTATATTTTCCATCAAAATTGGTAAAAATAGGGGTTTTTAAGACTGAGGCCTTAGTATACATTTTACGACAAAAGTATAACACCAAAGCTTATAGGAAATTAAGAAACCTACAACTTTTAATTATACTTCTCTAGTCCCTAGTTTAGAGCCAATACTGATTTTCTATATTTTAAGTTATACAGAGGTTGATTTTTATTTTGCTACATTCACTCATGATTAAAATTAGGTTACGTTCTTACTTTTACATTGTTTACTAATGATTAAATGTACATTGTTTATTATCTACATTGGCACAAGAAAGTAATGTGAGTGTTTTCAAAGCAAATTTCTTTATTTAATATTGTACTTACTTTTGAAACAAGACTTGCTCGATAAGCAGCTAATGCTTTAAGGTAGTCCTTTTTTGCAGCTTCAGTCTTTTTCTTATATACCTAGATGATAAAACAAAACAAAAAAAAAATCATTAATTTATAGTTGCTTGAGTCACAAGTTTGCCTTTCAAAGTTTACCTTGTTTTGTTTTACCGAGGCGTAAAGGAGGGAAAGCATCAGTGCGCATGCGCGACTGCTTTGATATCAGTTCACCAACACAACAATGTAAACTATACTTAAAGGACAAACAGTATATCGCAGAACCTTTTGTAGATTAACTGTATGAACTGTTTGTTACCGTATACAGAAATGTCGGTTTCTTGAAAACCGGTCAAACTGTTCAGTTTTTTTTTTTTTTTTTTTTTTTTTTTTTTTTTTTTTTTTTTTTTTTTTTTTTTAACGTCTGACTGTTCTGTAATTACTGCTAATGCAGATGATGAAGGATGAAATGATTTTTGCAACATATGAAAATATGCCGTGCCTGAATGGGATTCGAACCCAAGACCGCATGATAAGAGGCGAGCACGTTACCAACTACGCCAATGCGGCCGGCATAGTTGTAACTGTTCAGTGCTCGATGAAATAAAATGCAATGTAATAAAATGCTGTGAAGTTGAAGTTAAACAAAAATACCTTTCTGTCCCTCTTAACAAAAGCCATGAGCAAGCGGCTAACTAATGTGATGTTTCACTTTCCACAATATTCAAAATATAAAGAAGGAAGTTAAAGACAGTGAAGAAGATAATTCTTTACCTTCTAGTAGTGACTCCTGGTAAAAAAAGGAAACGGTTATATCAATAAGAAAGTGATGCTGACATGTAAAACGCTATTACTGGTTTAAAAAAAGGCTAAATTTTAATTGGAAACTTTGTACATTATGAAAAATTTTAAAGGAATTGAGGTTTAAGTGGAAAAAGTATCAGTCACAACATAATAGAAAACATGTTGTTAACTAACGGTGTAATTGCATGGTAGTAAAATATAGTGTCTTGCTGTTGAGGTTGGCAGCACCGTCAGATTACTCTTCCCTTCCTCACAGCCTATCCATATGCAAAAGGCATGTCCATATAACATGTAGATGCAGTACGCTGGTCGACCGGCTGCAATCTCTTCACTATTTGGAGACAGGTGGGGAGAACTAGGCAAATATATTTGGCACTGACATCTCTGTTGTCATGGCAACTGGAAGAGAAGCGGCCCCCACCTCTCTAACTCTTCACTTGGGCATTTATTATGTACTTTAAGGCCATTACAAGGGCTATTTAAAACATTAAAAGCACTCTAAGCAGATACAATAATTTTATGTATTTTTTATATACTTCTTCATTTATTGTAAAACACAAAATAATTATAATATAAATTACACTTATTTTATTACAGAAATGAATTTTGATACTATCCAGTGCATAGGTGAAGAGGCTCTTCACCTACTTCCCCTGAATAGCTGCTGTTGTTTCAAGACAAATTGTTGTAGACAGGCAGTTTAGAACTGTAACTTGGGTGTTGTATGAAACTACATTAGCAAATAATTATTCTGAACGAATTCAGCAACCCCATGATCCAATGAGATGAGAGTGGTTAATTGAACTGCAATTATCAAATTACACCAGTAACCACTGTTTAGTATACAAATTCATATTAAAGTAACTATAGCCTGATTTTCGTAAGGAAAGCGCTGGGCAGATTAGTATAGTCTTGTATTTACTGCAATAGTGCAGTGTATGTAATCAACAATGGAACAGCATGCCTACAAAATACAATGGGTGTTGTCAATTTTCAACAACACTCTGACTGTACATCTAATTGTTGGTCGGAGGGGTATGCAGGGTGGAAGTCAAGTATTTGCATGCTCAGCCCAGCGCTCACAGCAATTGGCTTGGCCTTTACCTTTATTAGGATTTGAACTAATGAACCTTCATCTTCAAAAATCAGCTGTTGAACAGCTGACTTTACCACTAGACCTACCAAGTAGGTTAATTAATGTGAAAATTTATGACAATTTTTTAAAATTGTTTTGTACTGTTGTTTAATCATCAGCAGAAGGGCAGGTTTGAACCTGTAGAGGCTTTACTAAGTATAATGAGGAGTGAGGTGGTTTACCATACCTTCCTCACTGAGTGAAAAAGTATGCTTATCAGCATGCCAGGCCCTCTAAAAAGCATCTACTTTCCACCATGCATATGACACGTTCACTTCATTCACCACCAAGGTCTGGCTATATAATGAAATTTATTACTTTGAAAGGAGATAACTGTGACTAGTGTCTCTTATATGTTTACCTCTTCTGTTCCTAAATACTTCAGTCATATTATTGGCTGACCATGTGATAAGAAACAGATTATTTTTGTAGCTCTGGAACTAGCAGATCGAGTGCTAATAATTTAACACTCAACCTGCCTGTTATGGGCCAAAAAAATTGTTTATGAGTGCAATTTATATGCATTACCCTAATATAAGCAAGAAAGTATGGTAGTAAAAATATTTAAATAAATTGAAACGAAACCAGACTTCTATTGTAACTACAGTTCAGAAGTTGAAGTACGTAAAAGTCAAGTGCTTCACAAAGGAATAATATTGCTTTTTATATATGCCTAAGATTAATAAAGAAAATAACCCTCTATATCATGTATACACCACCGAAGAAGAAGGTTAGACAAAGACATAAGAAATAAAAAAAGATAGAAGGAATGTCTTCATATATTCTTCACAATTCTCTACATTATTTACATCTTTTCAGCTATTCTTTTGTACTTTGAATACATTCCCCATCCGCCAAAGTATTTTCGTCTTTCGTTTCTCCCTCATCATAGTTCTTCTTTTTCTTTTGCTTGCACCACCACCTCAACCACCCCTTACACGCGTGCAACATTCTCAAGTGAAAAGCTTTAGAAAATGCTTCAGTTCCTTTATTACCATCTGAATAAGCAATGACTTCAAAT
The DNA here is from genome assembly GCA_035578175.1 of Catonia carolina. Taxonomy (NCBI): domain Eukaryota; kingdom Metazoa; phylum Arthropoda; class Insecta; order Hemiptera; family Achilidae; genus Catonia; species Catonia carolina. Next base: position 13,312,182 of record JAQMRL010000004.1, read on the forward strand.
AGATTACTATTCCTTTTGAAAATGTATATTCGTCGAGTTGAGAGGGAAAAAAGGGAAATAAAAAATTCCCTCCAAGTATTTTCTATCTACACAAGTATCTGTTGCTTATTTTATCCTATATGTCATGAAGACCTAGTACACCTTTTCTTCGTTTCATGAACACTTGATAAATACACGTAGAAACTATTACGTTGAATCTTTGATAATATCTCACATTGAAATTTCTAACTTTCCCCCTCGACAAAAAGAAAAAACACTCCCTTACAAGGTGCATTCACCCCTCCCATTACATCCCACAACAATCCACACCCTTAACATTCCCTGTTTTACATTTTCTCAATTTTCTTTTATTTATTTCTCTTTTTTCATCATATCTTCTTCTTATACATACATTTTTACAATTCACCCTCACTTAAACCTACTTCTGCAGTAATAGCATACTACAGCCACTCTCCGTCAGTTACCTATTCAACATTTCAATGGGAGTAGCTATCTTCTAAAATTATTTTCATAAATTATTTAAGAAACAAAACTGGTATGGAACAATATTTCTCCATTTCAATGTTACTGAACATTACATTTTATGATTTCATAATTTTATGAAATCTTGTTGGCGTGCTTATCTGGAACAATTCCACAGAGCTCTTACCAAACCAGTTGCTCGATTGACAAGCATGGAAAGTCTTCTTCTGTCAGGATTCCTTTTTGGTGGCAATTTTTAAAACTGTTCTCTTATCATTTTGTTTTGTCCATCCGTCACAACCAGATCTCAGAAACTACAAGAAATAGCAACAAATGGTTTGTGAACTCATAATCTACACAAGAAATTAGTGGGACTAAACTGGGTTTGGTCAAAACCGGAAGTCAAAAAATGAAAGTTATGAACTACAAGAGATAGCAACAAATGGTTTTTGTATTCGTAATCTACAAAAAAAAAGTTAGAGGCTCTGGATTGAGTTCCAGTTTTGATTAGAAGTGGCCCAAAACCGGAAGTCAAGAAGTCAAAGTTGAAATTTGGAAACAAAAATATTGTTACTCAATTCCTTTTAAAGAGTAGATACAGAAATCACTAATGGTTTTTGCCATGTCAAAGGTAACCCTTTTTAAAAATTGCCACCAGCCATGAGATTTTTCTTCTTGGCATGCTTATCCGGAACAATTCCACAGAGCTCTTACCGAACTAGGAAAGTGTTTTTCTGCCAAGATTCCTTTTTCCTACTACCTTTCATCTGTTGTCGTTTTTCAAGATATGCCCAAGGTTTACAGCGTACAATATTTGACAATTTTGATTAATTCTAGAACTTTATTCATTCTCTACAAGACTTCAACATTGGTAACCTTCTGTGTCAATGGTGTCTTCAATATTCTCCTGTACAGCCATAATTCAAAGGCTTTGAGCTTGCGTGTAGTTGCCTTGTTTAAGATCCAAAGACTCTACAGCAGTGGTTTGCAACCGTGGTGTTGCGGTACTCCAGTAATGTCGCAAGCAAGAACTAGGGGTGCTGCGGAAGTCACTGACTACACAAAATTTTTTATCAAAGCAGCTAATTAAACAGAAGTCCGTAAGCAGATAAAAAAAGTAAGGTACCAATTTAAGGGTAAGAAAATGTCAGAAAGTGGATACAAAGTTGAACTTAACTCTTAAATCAGACCCAGAATTTTCAAAAACACATCAAGGATAAGTTTCTCATTAAATTGCAAATAATTTTATTCAAAATACTTGTAACTAAAAATTATTTTAACATTTATTAAAACTTTAATAAACTCTTTTTCAAACCTGTATAGATAATAGCTAATTAACAATATAATATTACAAGAATTAGGGTACCGTTATGGGTTAGTTCCAATTGGAAAGAATACAGCAGAAAAAACTGTTGCACACCACTGCTCTACATCATATAGCAACTCAGGAACCACAGTTCAGTGTCCAGGGTTAGGTTACGTCTCTTGAACACTGAGCTTATTGTATTAAAAACACTTCTCGCCCTTTCAATGCGACATTTGATTTCCTGCAGGTTATTCCATGCCTTGTTGATAATGGTTCCCAAATATGTATATTGTGAGATTCACTCTATTCTTACCTGTTTTATAAACAGATTTTTCCATGACTTTTTTGTACTTTAGTTTGTTGTTGTTTAGGTCAACAGCCGAAAGGTTGGTTTGAACCTCTAGAGGTTTTACTAAGTAAAAACGAGGAGTAAGGTGGTTTACAATTGCCTTCCTCACTGAGTTGAAAGAGTATGCTTATCAGCATGTCAGGCCCTCTGAAAAGCACTCACTTTCCACCCTGCAAATGACACCTTCACTTCATTCACCACAGGGTCTGGCTGCATAGTGAAATTCATTACTCTCAGAGGAGATAACTCTGACTAGTGTCTTTTACACCTCTACCTCTTCTGTTCTTAAATAGTTCAGTCATATAAGTGGCTGACTATGTGATAAGAAACAGAACTATTTTTTTTTTTAGCCCTGGACCAAACAGATAGAGTGCAACTAAAATAACACTCCACCTGCCCGTTTTGGGCAAACTTTAGTTTAAAAAAATTAAATATTGCAAACTAATGTAATTATAAAGCCAAAGAATATTTGATCACTTACATTTTTATGTTCAGCATCAAGTGCGTCCCACATCGATGCAACAATTTTCGAAACTTCACCAAAACTAGCATTTGGATTTTGTCCTTTTATAGCTGCTTGTGTATCCCTAAAGAAAAGAGCATACGCAGAAACTGGCCTAAAACAAAACGGAAAATTGGTTTTTAATAACAAATACGTAATATTTTCTGAGTAACAAAAAAATTTGTAGAAAATTCCAAACATTACTTTTATATTTTTACTTCTTCCCCTTATTTATTCATCTACCCCTCCTGCCTTGGATCATCAGGACACTGTATCTCCATAACGGGGAATATAGTGTGCAATTGCCAATTGTGTTGTTGTTTAGGTCATCAGCCAAAAGGCTGGTTTGAACCTTAGAGGTTTTACTAAGTAAAACGAGGAGTGAGGTGGTTTACCATTGCCTTCCTCACTGAGTGGAAAAGTACGCTTATCAGCATGCCGGGCCCTCTGAAAAGCACATATTTTTCACTCTGCAAATGACACCTTCACTTCATTCACCACAGGGTCTGGCTGTATAATGAAATTCATTACTTTCAGAGGAGAAAACTCTGATTAGTGTCTTTTACACCTCTACCTCTTCTGTTCTTAAATGATTCAGTCATTTAATTGGCTGACCATGTGATAAGAAACAGAACTATTTATTTTAGCCCTGCAACGAACAAATTGCCAATTATCAGGTAGTAACTACGGATTCATTTTTTATTTGATTGTAAAAGATCATATTTCTCTTTAATTAAGTTTAATTTTAACACATTTTGTGAATAATAATCTTCATAAGCACTTTTTGGAGGCTGTGTGTGTATTTCCTGGGGAAGCGGGGTGTGCAACACAACAGTACTTGTGAAAAATGAAGTGTATAAAACAATAAAAAGTAAATAAAATTTTTTTTAAATACTCGTATACATAAAAAATAAACATTAATATGGATTCTACTGATATGATTCTAACTAGTAACTTAAATAATTATAATAATTTACATAATATGTGATTAATCTGTTAATAAATTTAAAGGGAAACTTTGTTATTTATAAATAAACTGATCCCCGAAAGAATCTAGAATAAACAACACAGTATTGAGCATTGGTTACTAAAATTAACCTATAACATACATGTCTGAGCAATATTTGGTTGGAACACCATTTGGTTGTCAAACGCAGATAAGCTTACACGAGAGACACAGTCACATAGATTGCACCAAATTTAACGTAGTCTTTCTGCCATGATCCTTATTATGGAGATGAAGTGGAAAAGGGGAAAGAGGAAAGGTAGTGGGAGGGGAGAGATTCAATAATAATAATAATAATAATAATAATAATAATAATAATAATAATAATAATAAAAGTATTCAATTTAATTTTTTAAATTAAATCCATTTATTGTTGAAGTGAATAAGAAATTAAATAAAAAAACTTTTGGAAAAATGGAAAGAAATTCAATGAAATATTTCTTTTGTAGGATGTATTATATTAGAAATGGATAAAAGATAAATAAGAAGTATAGGGGTGAGTTATATTCTATATGTGTGTGGAGTAGTTGAGAGAGTGAGAGAGAAAGAGATCTAGATGAAAGAAGAAAGAAGTTCAAGATGAGGAAAGAGGTGAAGAACTTAATACAATATATGAGGAAGACATCTTATATATATATATAAGTAAAAGTTGGAAAAGAAAAGCATAAGAGCGAGAGGATAAATGGACGAGGAAAGGAGGGACAAAGTAATATTTCCTCACGCCCCTCCCAACATTTCTAACAAGTTAACAACAACAACAATAACATGGGTACAAATCAATAAAACATGCAGATGTCTTGCCTCCATTCCATTTCGAATGTAACTTTATACATTTTACCCCTTCCTCGATGACAACGGCGAAGTCTTTCCTCATAACCAAAACCCTTTTTACCGAAGGGAAGACGGAGGCAAGGGTTATTCCTCTATTCATTTCCCCATACCTCAATTCTTACTCATTTTTTTTTTCTTTCGAATATATACTCTTTTCTTCTTACGCACTTCTTTTCCTATTCAAAATACTCTGCACATTATGTAAAGCACTTAGCTGAAGAAAAAATAAACAAACGAATACTTTTCTAAATACGATATGACAATGAAAATAAGGAAATACATGTCAAAATAATTGTTAACATAAAAGATATGTATCAATTTTACCACAATGTTTTTTTTTGTCATCAGTCTCTCGACTGGTTTGATGCAGTTCTCCAACCTGTCTATCTTGCGCAAGTCGTTTCATATCTACATACCTGTAACACCCTACATCTTTTGTAATTTGCTTTATATATTCTAATCTTTGCCTCCCTCTACAATTTACTCCCTCAATATTACCCTCCATTATTGATAGCCCAATACCTGGATGTCTTAGGATATGCCCCACTAGCCTATCCCTTCTTTTGGTAAGATGCTTCCATATACTTCTTTTTTCATCCACTCGCCTAAGAACCTCTAAATTACTTATTTTGTCCACCCACCTAATCTTTAACATTTTCCTATAACACCACATTTCAAAAGCTTCTATCCTCTTCCTTTCTACAGCCCCTATCACCCACGTTTCACTTCCGTATAATGCTACACTCCAAATGTAATGTTTTAAGAAATTTTTCCTAATCTGTAAATCAATGTTTGTAGTCAGTAAGCTGTTTTTCATTTCAAAGGCTTTTCAAGCTTGAGCAATTCTACTCTTGATATCACTTGTGCTTCTACCATCCTTTGTTATTTTACTCCCTAGATAGAATTCCCTAACTTCCTGTACATTCTCGTTGCCTACTTTTAAATTTCCCATCTCTTCTAAACCAATCTTGCTGCTGTACAACACTTTCGTTTTGTTCTTATTAATTTTCATGAAGTAATCCTTTCTCATTACCAACATGTTATACTCATAACCACAATGTTATACAAAACAATAATACAAAGGTTCAATTTCCGGGTAGGTTCTGAAAATTTTCAATAATCAAAACCCACTGTTCCAGTTGTATAACTCACAGTAGTTGGTAATAAGAAAGCTGCTGATGCGACTTCAAATTAAAAAATAAATAAACATATGCACATATTAGGAAATTTTCTTAAAAAAACCACTATTTACTTTCTCTTGCCCTGTATGAATATACAGTGAAGGAACGTATTGTTTTTATGTATTTTTAGAAATCAAGTTTTCACCAGATATACATGTTTTGAGCTGCCCTTAACAGACAGGTGTAGTGTCAATTTATTTACACTCAATCTGTCCGTTGCAGGGCTAAAATAAATAGTTCTGTTTCTTATCACATGATCAGCCAATTAAATGACTGAATCATTTAAGAACAGAAGAGGTAGAGGTGCAAAAGACACTAATCAGAGTTGTCTCCTCTGAAAGTAATGAATTTCATTATACAGCCAGACCCTGTGGTGAATGAAGTGAAGATGTCATTTGCAGAGTGGAAAATCTGTGCTTTTCAGAGGGCCCGGCACGCTGATAAGCATACTTTTCCACTCAGTGAGGAAGGCAATGGTAAACCACCTCACTCCTCGTTTTACTTAGTAAAACCTCTAGAGGTTCAAACCAGCCTTTCGGCTGATGACCTAAACAACAACAACACATGTTTTAAGGCCTCCTGAACCCAAAAACCATGGTTTTAGTATTTGATGTGCGTGAACTTAATATTTCAAGAATGGAATATTGTACAAGGTTGAAACTTGGAACTTAAGTTAGGTATCCCTCAACATGAAAATGTTTGTTGTTTGTCAACAGCAAACTGGCTGGTTTGTACCTCTAAAGGTTTTACTAAGTAAAAATGACGAGTGAGGTGGTTTACTATAGCCTTCCTCAATGAGTGGAAAATTATGCTTATCAGCATGCCAGGCCCTCTGAAAAGCACCCACTTTTCACCCTGCAAATGACACCTTCATATCATTCAACACAGGGTCTGGCTGCATAGTGAAATTCATTACTATCACAGGAGATACTGTAACTCTGATTAGTGTCTTTTACACCTCTACCTCTTCTGTTCTTAAATAGTTCAGTCATATAATTGGCTGACTATGTGATAAGAAACAGAACTATTTTTTATAGCCCTGTAACTAACAGATTGAGTGCAAAATTAATTTAACACTCCACCTGCCCGTTATGGGCAAATGTTTATCAAAATGAAAATGTTTATCAAAATCGATCAACTGGAAGCAGTAGTTTATTTATGAGATTTTTCACTGTCTTGCAATTTTCTCAAAAACGCTTTTACGACTTTTTTTTAAATTGCCTCATTTCTAAATTTTTATGTTGTACAAGATAAGGTAAATGCCATGTCTGCTCAAATTCTTGGGGGCCCATCTAGTACAGCATAAAAAATGTAGTAAAATAAAGATGATTTGAAAGAAAATAGTAGTAGCTGTTATTGATAAAATTGCAAAAATGTGAAAAATTGTACTACTTCCGGTTGACTGATTTTGATGAAAATGTTCATGTCAGGTCCAACAGTGGTGTTGTTGTTGTTGTTTAGGTCATCAGCCGAAAGGCTGGTTTGAACCTGTAGAGGTTTTACTAAGTAAAACGAGGAGTGAGGGGGTTTACCATTGCCTTCCTCACTAAATGGAAAAGTACGCTTGTCAGCATGCCGGGCCCTCTGAAAAGCACATATTTTCTACTCTGCAAATGACACCTTCACTTCATTCACCACAGGGTCTGGCTGTACAATGAAATTCATTACTTTCAGAGGAGATAATTCTGATTAGTGTTTTTTACACCTCTACCTCTTCTGTTCTTAAATGATTCAGTCATTTAATTGGCTGACCATGTGACAAGATACAGAACTATTTATTTTAGCCCTGCAACTAACAGATTGAGTGTAAATAATTTGACACTCCACCTGTCTGTTATGGGCAGCCCATAGTGGTATTTAACTTAAATTCCAAATTCCAGCTTTGTACTATATTCTGTTATAGAGATATTTTGTTCACACACAGAACCAATCACTAAAAACATATTTTTTTGGGTTCAGGGGCCTGAAAATTTGATTTTGAGAAATTGAGATGATAACAATACTTTCATATTTTTAGTATTAGTAATTTTGGTAGATTGATAGATAAAAATTATTAATAAAAAATGCCAGATCTGATTGGGAATTGAACCCAGGAACTCTGAAAAAGAATCCAGTTGCATTAGAACGAGAAATGTTAAGAACCGTTAAAAAATTTTAATAATGGACAAAATACAAGTAAAAATATATCTACACAATATTTAAGGTAAAATAATAAACTACAGAAATACATAAATATTTTATCAAGTTTCAAGATTTCAAAGAACATATTAACAACGTACTTCATATTCTAAAAAAGTAGTACAGAATTTAAAAAAAAGAATAATGAAAACGACAAAAAATAAATGAAAGAACGGAAAAAAGAAGTAAGAAAAAATGAACGAAAAACTTTTCTTTTCTTTTGTTCAGTAGAAATAAACTTTTTAACATTTTTCTTTAGTAGTAAAAGTAGCAAGCAGTAATACTAATATTACTATAGAAAAATATAGCACAACCAATATTGTACGGTGTACCGTATTTCTTTAGAATATAAATAAAATTCAGTGGCAGCGTTGAATAGTAAACACAAGTCGAAAAAAGAAATGAGAAAGATGAACTAAGTTCAAGGCGAAATAAGTAAGTAAGTAAAGCATTTTATTACATTTAAATAGAAATATGAAAGGAATATAAAAATATTTATAAGAATATATAAATAAATTTGTTCGTAAAATTTGAAATTTTCTTTTATTAGGTTATTGTACAGTAAGTAGTATTTTAAATTGCTGGTACTGAATTTCAAAAGAATTTTATTATGCAGAAATGTATTAAAATTCTAGTAATGTTTCAGTGAAATTTAAAACACAATAACATTTTAAATTGAAAACTTTTATTGAAATTTATTCAAAATATTTTCAGATTATAAATTATTTGTAATCAAAAAATAGCCCTCACAAGACATTCTCTTGGCAATGTAAATAATGAAAAATATAATCTATGTTTAATCATGAGTAAACAATGTAAAATGAAAATTAACTTCTGTAGAACTTGAAAATACTGAATATAAATTGATGTTAAACTAAAGTCTATAAAAAAGTGCTTGAAATAAAAGTTGTAGATTTTTTAATCAAAGTTGTAAGAAACTTTGATTATATACACTTTTGTTGTTAAATGCATACTAATGCAGCAATCTTAAAAATCGCGATTTTTACTGACTTAGGTGAGAAAAATACAGAAAATCACTAAATGTCGCTAAACCAAGCGTTGTAGAAAAAAAATTGGACTAAAAGTTGTAGGTTTTTAAGTTGTTTACAACATTAATAATACATTTTAGCCCTAAAATGCATATTAAGGCTGAAATATTAAAAAAAAAAATAACATAAGAATACAACCCCAAGAATATAAGCAGACATGGTGCTAATCATGTCTTGCAGAAAATAAAAAATTTACTAAATGACGCGATTGAAAACACATCTTAGGATCCGGCTTTGAGAAAATTGCAAAAATGTGAAAAATTGCACAAATAAACTACTTCTGAGAAATCAATTTTTATGAAAATATTTGTGTCAGGTCCTCTAGTGGAATCTAACTTACGTTCCAAGTTTCAACTTTGTACACTATTCCGTACTTGATACGATATGTTTAGTTCAGAAACACACAAACCAATGGGTAAAATCAATTTTTTTTGGGTTCGGGGAACTGAAAACAAGTATTCCTGGAGAAAACTCGATTTGGAAAAGTTGACATGAAAACAACTTTCCTTCGATGGTCATACATATAATAACCTATTCAAGATTGCCAATTTAGAAATTGATTTAATAGGATTTTTAATTTTACTTACTTTTGTGGTTCATTAGGATCACGTTTCTTCTTCTTTTTCTGTGGTTTTGGTTTCTTTTGAACTTTGCCAAGATTAGTATCTGCTGGTTCAGGAGACGGTCGTTTCATACCAACCATCTGAAATAAGACAAACAAAAAACAAATCATTAAAAATCAAATCAAATATTTAACTAATATCACAGATATCCTGATGATTTTGTTCATAAAAAAAATACAAAAATAATTAAAAATTAATTTCAATAAACAAAAAAGATTCAGGTTTTATAACATTGTTACCGACTCAGAAAATCTATATACGAGCAAAATCATAGGCAATCAGAAAACAGGAAGCAGTATTTGGAGAAACTAAAGAAAAATGATAGGAAAATCCTAAGGAAGATTCTACAGCCTAAAGAAAGAGAGGAATAAATGCAGACCATGATAAAACAAGAAACTAAACATGAGAAAATATAAATAAAAGACAAGACTTAATGAGGAACGAAATAGTGATTTTGATGAGATAAAGAATTGGACATACAAAGTTGTATATGACAGCTGGAGTAATAATAATCAATGGGAAAATGATAAATAACTTTAGGTATGCAAACGATGTAATAATAGCAACACGTAGAAAATACTTGCAAATGATGCTAGAGTGACTCAATGCATATAGTGAGGAAAGCGGCCTGAGAATAAACAACAAAAAGACCAAATACATGGTGGTTCATAAAAGATCAAAATTTATACAAGGGCAATTGCTGCTCAACAACACGGCAATAGAGAGAGTTAGCAAGAAGTCAATATTTAGGTACAATAGTGCATTAAGATAATGATCACACAGCCGAAATAAACAGAAGGATAGAACTGGTTTATTCTGCATTTGTTAAAATGAAAAACCTTTTTAATAGATAAATCTTTGAGCCTTGACCTGAGATTGAGGATGGTTTGATGTTACATCAAACGACAGTTATATGGCGTGGAAGCTTGAATGTTAAAGAAGATAAATATCAGGAGAATTGATGGATTTGAGCTTTGGTTGTATAGGCACATGCTAAAAATATCCTGGACGGATAAAGTACCCAATGAGACAGTCTTGCAAAGAATATGAACAGAAAAGGAGCTTGTTTAAACCATCCAAAAAAAGGAAAGTGGAATATCTGGGAAATATTATGTGTGGACCAAGATATGAAATGCTTCGCATGATAATACAAGGCAAGATTCAGGGGAAGAGATATATGGGAAGAAGAAGAATCTTCGCGACTGGTGTCATTGCACCTCAGTGGAGCTGTTCAAAGCTCTGGTGTCCCAAGTCCAAATAGCCATCATGATTACCAAGGTTCTGCCCATAACAGACAGGTGGAGAGTTAAATTATGTACTCTCAATCTGTTCGTTGCTGGGCTAAAATAAATAGTTCTGTTTCTTATCACATGGTCAGCCAATTACATGACTGAATCATTTAAGAACAGAAGAGGTAGAGGTGTAAAAGACACTAATTAGAGTTATCTCCTCTGAAAGTAATGAATTTCAGTATACAGCCAGACCCTGTGGTGAATGAAGTGAAGGTGTCATTTGCAGAGTGGAAAATATGTGCTTTTCAGAGGGCCCGGCATGCTGATAAGCATACTTTTCCACTCAGTGAGGAAGGCAATGGTAAACCACCTCATTCCTCGTTTTACTTAGTAAAACCTCTACAGGTTCAAACCAGCCTTTCGGCTGATGACCTAAACAACAAACAACAACATTACTAAGGTTGGAGAAGGCATGTTAAGAAGATGATACAAAATTGACGACCTCTAGATTCAAGATACCTGGAACTGATAGACCAATTTGTACAAACTGTGATACACCCCTCACTGTTAAGCATATATTGAAGGAATACACAAACTACACACATCTCAAGTATATCTTGTTATTCAAGGGGTATCTTAAATGGCCAACACAAAACTGCTTAGCAGATGCAATCCACCAACATATTATATTTGATCGTCAAAGAGCAACTGCACCTATTACAAATTGAATTATCACCAGAAGTCATGAGATACCAATGGGTTAATCTGGTGTGCTCAATTATAAGTCATATGATTACAACTTTTTCCTTTCTGTTCTTCCTCATCGATGTAGGCCAGGCCAAGGCTTAATGACATCTTGTACCGCAAGCAAATTGTTGCCATGGGTAACCTAAAACTCATTTCAAGAATACTTATTTATTTGTAATTTTGTAATCTGCCGCACGCAAATTGTTGCCATGGGTAACCTAAAACTCATTTCAAGAATACTGAAACCTTATTTATTTGTAATTTTGTAATCTGCCGCACGCAAATTGTTGCCATGGGTAACCTAAAACTCATTTCAAGAATACTGAAACCTTATTTATTTGTAATTTTGTAATCTGCCGCACGCAAATTGTTGCCATGGGTAACCTAAAACTCATTTCAAGAATACTGAAACCTTATTTATTTGTAATTTTGTAATCTGCCGCACGCAAATTGTTGCCATGGGTAACCTAAAACTCATTTCAAGAATACTGAAACCTTATTTATTTGTAATTTTGTAATCTGCCGCACGCAAATTGTTGCCATGGGTAACCTAAAACTCATTTCAAGAATACTGAAACCTTATTTATTTGTAATTTTGTAATCTGCCGCACGCAAATTGTTGCCATGGGTAACCTAAAACTCATTTCAAGAATACTGAAACCTTATTTATTTGTAATTTTGTAATCTGCCGCACGCAAATTGTTGCCATGGGTAACCTAAAACTCATTTCAAGAATACTGAAACCTTATTTATTTGTAATTTTGTAATCTGCCGCACGCAAATTGTTGCCATGGGTAACCTAAAACTCATTTCAAGAATACTGAAACCTTATTTATTTGTAATTTTGTAATCTGCCGCACGCAAATTGTTGCCATGGGTAGTTAGTTATTAAGTTTAACATTCTAACTGATGAAGCATAAGCAGATATAATTTGAATACAGTTGAAAGATTTGGTTTTCTGGTCGCAGTAAGTTTCTTAGAATTTGGATAAGGGCTAATGCATAACAGTTAAAGCCTGATAAATGTAATAAAAAAAATAAAACTTTTTTTTATTCAACAATGCATTTACCCATAACAGGCAGGTAGGTGGAGTGTTAAATTAATTGCACTCAATCTCCTAGTTCCAAGGCTATAAAAAATAGTTTTGTTTCTTATCACACAGTCAGCCAATTATATGACTGAAGCATTTAAGAAAAGAAGAGGTAGGAGGTTTCAAAGACACCAAATAGTCAGAGTTATGTCCTCTGAGAGTAATGCATTTTAATTTATAGCCAAACCCTGTGTTGAATGAAGTGAAGATGTCAATTGCAGGGTGGAAAATACAGTAAAACTCCGCTTATCCGAACCCCACTCAACTGTAACCCGGCTTAAACAAAAAAACTAATCCAATTTTTTTTAAAATTTGTTTATTACTGTAATGTATTTCAATACTGGAAATAACGCACAGTACTAAATTTAAATTTAAATATGTAGCATCGTTAAGGTACAGAACAGTGTCCAATGAAATAAATTACAAATAAATATGGTTTCAGTATTCTTGAAATGAGTTTTAGGTTGCCTTACGTTTTGTTGAACATTATGAGGAATCTTCACCATCAGATGTATTTCTAATAAAACGATGGCGTGATATTTCCATGAAAAAAAGTATTCATAACAAATCTCAAGACTTAAAAAAAACAACTAATAAATACTGTATTGTAATTAAAATAAAGTTGTTTTGTCCTCTTAAAATTGCTCTATTTTCTTTTACACACTAATAAAGAATTGTAAAAAACATTGTGTTATTCATTTCTACAGTTATAAACTCAAATAATATATCTTTGAATGTTATTCAAAATTTTGCATCATCCGAAATTGGTTACCCCCCCCCCTCTATATCGGTAAAGTGAGGTTTTGATGTAATGTTTTTCAGAGGCATGGTGATGAGGATACTTTTCTACTCATTAAGGAATGCTCTGGTAAACCACTTCACTTCCCATTTCACTTATAATAAGCACGATAAATTTAGGCGGGTGGGAGTTTGCTGTCTACTTCTCCACTTCCTCACCTTGCCACTCCCACCAGTCGAAAAATTTCTCCTCTCTTACTACTCCTGTCGACTTGAAACTTATACCTTATTTTAAAGTTTATTTCATCCTTTACGATAAAAAAATGTACTCCGCCTGTAATATCTAATACACATCAAGTAATAATTTACTATATTTGCGACGTATGCGTTAAAAAAAAAAAAAAATTGAAAAACTGTTCTATTTTCGTGTTTAAAAATTAACTTTTTGTATTTGATTGTACAGTACTACTGCACGTATATGTTTTATTACCCGTAAAGTTTATATTTTATACGAAAATTTAAACAACATGTAAATTATATTTCGTAAGCTATATTTTTATATTAATATTATATTATCCAACTGCAGTAAGTAAATAGAAATAATAAATAAATTAAATGAAAAATTACAGTGAATAAACTACTTTTATTTAATCTAAATTGTAAAAACAGTGTAAAAATCGTAAGGGGAGTCTATGAGTACTTAGGAGGTTGTAGAAGGGATACTTGAGTGAGAACTCGACCCGCCTAAATCTTTAGTTCTTAGTATAGTAAAGCCTCTAGAGGTTTAAACCAGCCTTTCAGCTGATGATGTAAACAAAAACACACTTACCACTGCAGCGTGAGGCGTGCTGTCATCACTGTCATCACTAGTCGTAGTATTTTCATGTCCAGTAACAGGATGTGTGCCAGGAGGAGAGCTACCCTGAGGAGATCGTCCGTAAGGAGGTCCCATATTATAATGATGTTGATGTTGTGGTTGCGTTTGTTGCTGTTGATTTTGTTGTTGTGTTTGTTGTTGCTGTTGCTGTTGTTGTTGTTGCTGCTGTTGTTGTTGTTGTTGTTGTTGCTGCTGCTGCTGCTGCTGCTGTTGTTGTTGTTGCTGTTGCTGCATTAGATGTATTTGTGAATAATTACTTTGAGGATGTGGTGGACTACTGTAACTAGCACTGTAAACAGACAAAAACAAAACCAAAAGTATTAATACAGTACATATCTCACTTATATTAATATTCAAAAGTTCTTATCAAAATGTAAATCGAGAAAATTTAATGAACTCAACCAAATTTAGACGACTAATTACAAACTTTAAAGGCTGCCATTAAGAGCACAAACAGAACACCAGGTGAATAGAAGAAAGGATAAGAGCATAAATTGAACGAATGCTGAGAACATGGGCTGCAAAACGAGCTTTTAGAAACATCTAAAGCAGTGTTTCCCAACCGGTGGTCCGCGGATCAAAGGTGGTCCGTGAGAGTCCGGTGACTACTTATAAAAAAGTAATATTTTCCCGTAATCAAATCAAAGTTACGATTTTCATTGAACAAGATTAAGTAAATACATTTAAGATTCAGATTAAGTAAAGGTAGAAGAGTTGTGGTGCAAGAAAGCCCTGGGCTTCCCCAAGATTCGGCAAGTAGCTTTGCGGTATCTTATGATTTTTCAACCACTTATATGTGTGAGCAGGGGTTCTCTAATTTATTGTTAATTAAAAACAAACAACGAAATCGGCTAAGTGTAAGCAGTGATTTGAGAGTAGCTCTTAGCAAGAGCCTAAAACCTAGAATTCCTCAGCTAATCAGAAAGATTCGTGCACAAAAGTCGCATTGAAATTTTCATTGTTATTTTCGACTAAGTAAATTCTGTATTCCTTATTTTATTAAAAGACAATTTACAATTAAAATATTTTAACTTTTTGTGATGTACAATGTACCCTACTTTCTGAAAATAACAATTATATGTTTGTAATAATAGTTTCTTAATTAATAATAATAGTTTGTTTCTTAAAATTTGTTTTATTTAATCACCTTTTAATTTGGTTACAACTGATAAGATATATGCAATAATGTAATGAGCGGTCCGTGGTAGATCACTTTCAGGCTGAGTGGTCCGCAGACCACTGCGGGTTGGGAACCACTGATCTAAAGTCACCTCATGTGGTCTACAATTGGCCTTATATGAGGAAAAAAGAACCCTTAAAAAGTATAACTAAATTTTTTTTATGGTTATTAGAAATTATCTGTATTACGATCATTCGTCACTCTGCTTCCATGTCTCATCAGTGAGGTTAGATGGATCAGTACCATAAAAGTGGGTGTGCACACACGGTACCGTAAGGTGAAGTTCAGCCGCCAAAGAGGTTGAGTAGATGAGAATATTTTATTTTTTTCTTATCAAACTGGTCAGTTAAACGCAACTTTAGGTAAATATTCTTAATGTAATTTGACTGGAGAACATAATAGGTTCTATACGGTTTTTTGCTACAACACACCATTCAGGAGACATAAAATGCCTTTCCCCACACAGTTGGGGAGGAGGCGCAAACCAAAATTTAGGGTTATCACGTTATTACGTAATTTTAAACGCCAAACAACATTCTATTAAAACATTTTTTGTAATCTGAAAATTTTTAAATTACAAAAATTTTGGATAGGAGTAGCATCCCAACCTAAAATTTGAAAAATTAACAGCTATGCTGGGGGTAAATGTAACTTGTTCCAAATAAAAATTTGCAAAAGAAAACCATTCTGATAAGATTATATGATAAAATACCATTCGGGTAATTATAATGACACAAATCATAATATAATTATGATTATATTACAATACATACATTTTATGAAAGAATTTAAACACTATGTAGAGAATCGTAATTAAATTCATGTACCTGAATACTTTAAAAATGTAAATTAATGTAAAATAATCGCCCCAAATACATTACGTTACTAATGTAATACTTATTAAACAAAATAAGCTTACCTATTTTCTAAATCTAAATTGCCAAAATCTAGATCTTCCATTATGATTTATTATTAAGTAAAATTACAAAAAAATGTTAATATAATAATGTACAGTACCAGGTAACTTGAAAACCATTATACTAATGCAATAATGGATTTTATTGTAAACAAAACTCAGAAATAGAAATGGTGAACACACAAAACAAGGTAAACAACAACAGCTGATGCTGTTTTAAGAACCTGTCTTACATTCTATAGCTATTCAAATTGAATCAGTGAGTGGAAAAAGGGTAATATTCCAAAATCCTTATTTTTGAGAAATTAAAAAAAACTGTTTTGCGACTTTATTTTTGTTTTAAAGGTAAAATGTTCAATTGGTCATTCGTAGTACTATATTAAAGCTTTTTAATGGTGACTTTAGAATTTGTTTTACAATAATCATGGGATTGATTTTTGATTATTAATATGTTGACTATTCACCTTTTTCTAGATTTAGTACAAGTGAATAGGAAAAATTAAGTTGAAAGAACAATATAATGTGCCAATATGCTACAAAACTTTATTTTAATTTTAAAATAATTTACAGTTACATTTTGAAAATAATAAGACAGAAACCAGTGGTCCAACAGCTGTTCGCTATTGAATGGAAGAAGGGTAATATTCCTGGAATAGTATCCTTTTTCCACTCTACTAAATTTTTAATGTAGATTAGCTGCTTTTAGATACAGGGAATATTTCCCTTTTATCAACCAATACATGCGCCGAAGTAAACTTAACAAAACTGCTATCTTCGTTCAATTTCGCAATATTTGGTTTTATGAAACTAAGGTACCTAGTTCAAATCCCAGTAAAGGTAATAACTTTTATAAGGATTTGAATACTAGACAGTTTTGTTATTAATGTACTTTTGACGGTTGGGGTTTAATTAACCATTCTCTCTCACGAATGGTTGGCCTGAGTCTATAAAACACCTCATTTAAATGTCATACACATCATCCTCATCTCATTGGGTCTTGGGGTTGCTTATGGTTTTGAATTGAACAGATTGCAACATACAGACATTACATAAAAAAAATCTTTGGAACTGTTGAAAACAATAAATACTGGTTTAAGGGTTAAACAACATTTTCATCCCCTAATGAATACATTTTATAAATGGTTTAGGGGTAATTTTTGTAGGAAGTTTCAGGCATCTAGCTTGTCCACAATTTAGTAAACAGAAAATATCGGTTTAGGTTGAACACCCTTTTCAACCCCTTAACGGTGGAATACCGAAATAATTTATGTTTAACTTTTCTATTTAACCTAAAGAGAATATACCCTCAAAATGTCAGCTTTTTAACTATTTTGCAATTAGGGGAATTAGGGATGAGTGAGTCAGTCAGTAAGGGCTTTCCCATTTATATATACAGATTAGCTGTACCCTGCACATGCTCCTACGCCTACAAAAATTGAATTTAAAGAGAACTGCTTCGAAAATCGCTGAAAAATAAAAAAATCAATATTCATAATACTGTACTTATAATTATAATGATAATACATTATATCATTCACAAAAAAAACATTTGTTTTTATTTGTCCGTTGTTTTAAACATTTGACTTTTGTGAAAGCACAAAAACAACATTTAAGTTTAACTTTCTTTCATTTTCGAAGACAAAGGTTCCTGGTTTAAATCCTAGTAAAGGTTCACCCTTTTTTTTAAACAGATTTGATAACTAGACAGTGGGTACCAGTGTACTTTGATAATTGTGGTTCAATTAACCATACTCTCTGAGTCTGTACAAAACTACACTTCAATTCCGTTATACACATCATATTTATCTCATTGGGTCATGGGGTTGCTTATTGTTCTGAATTGAACAGATCCCAACGTACACACATTTGGGACAAAAAAACTTTATTTCTACTGATCAGATCAAGGTTTTCAAAAGCTTAAAACCTGCTCCAGAAACTGAGTAACCTATACATCAAATTTGATTTAAATCAGCTGAATAGTTTAGGAATCCAATCTGTTCGTTGCAGGGCTAAAATAAATAGTTCTGTTTCTTATCACATGGTCAGCCAATAAAATGACTGAATCATTTAAGAACAGAAGAGGTAGAGGTGTTAAAGACACTAGTCAGAGTTACCTCCTCTGAAAGTAATGAATTTCATTATACAGCCAGACCCTGTGGTGAATGAAGTGAAGGTGTCATTTGCAGAGTGGAAAATATGTGCTTTTCAGAGGGCCTGGCATGCTGATAAGCATACTTTTCCATTCAGTGAGGAAGGCAATGATAAACCACCTCACTCCTCGTTTTACTTAGTAAAACCTCTACGGGTTCAAACCAGCCTTTTGGCTGATGACCTAAACAACACAGTTTAGGAATGCATAAGGGACAAACATACTACATTCATTTTTATATAGCGTATATAGACTACAAAGATTACAATAATTCATTACCTAAGGAGTAAAGGTAGTTAACTCCATTTTTATAATTTTTCAGAAGAACTAAAAACATGAAATTTTTCTTTTGTAAACAATTTCTGACGGTGTGAAAATTAAAAAAAAATGTATACCAAATAAAATAGCTTCTGATACAGAGATTTAAATGACCAAACAAATTTCTTAACTTCTACTACCCCCTGACCACCCACAGGACTTCACACTCTTTACGTCTTTTTGTTTTAATTACATTTGTGTTAACCCCCAATGTAACTTCAGTTAATAAAACTAAACAAAACTTAGACAAAATATCTGTAGTGATAGGTATTAAGGTCTTAAGTCAAAAATTGTTGATTTTGAGTTAAGTGTACTACCCAGTTTAGAAAATTTTCTCTTTCAATTTGTGCAAAGGGCTAAAGTGTAGCTAACTCCTGAAGTGAATTATGTTGACTGACTTTATAAAAGTTTTCTCTTCGCGTAACAGTATAAAAGTCTTAATTGTCAATGATACCTTTAGATTTAGTTTCTCAGTCTTTTTCAGTTGTACAAAAGGTCTTAAGTTGAGTTAACCTTTATACCAATAGTAGTTTACTATTTCACCAATATCAGTGCTGAGATCAACTGGAAAAAAAATCAAATTGAAATGGTCAAAATGACAAGAAACCAAAGGAAAACTCCTGCCTTAAGTAACTGTAGTAAGAATTTACCAGGTCAAAAGGTATTAAGTTACACTGTAAACGGTAAAGGTCTTAAGTCGTGAATTGCCCCCCCGAAAAAAGGGCCGCAACGTAGACGTAAACGGAATTTTTATTTCGTTGTTAAGTAGAAAACAAAAGAAATGTATAACAAATTTTATAAAAACAATTTTTGGAAGAGATAACTGCAAAAACTATCCTTAAATAATAAAAAAAATAAATAAATTATACTGTCGCAAATTTTCATTTGCTTTTCCTGAAAAATGACTATTTTCAAGTTAAGACCTTTATACCTATCACTACAGATATATTGTGCTAACTATATTCTGATAAAGAAACAGCATTTTTTCACAATGTTTGAAAAAATTACAGAATTCAAGTAAATTCTGAGGCCTATCAGTAAGACAATAAAACAAAATAATTCAAAATAAAATAACTTATTGTCAAGAACGAGTATACATTCAATTGAAGTTAAAAATAGTAGTCATTTAAAAAATCTTTTACATCATTATACAAAAGTGGAGTTAATGTGGTTACTGCAACTTTTATAGATCTTTCTCGCTGATTTTCAAACTTAATTTTTCCAAAATTGGAGCTAACGTTCCAATTTTGGAAAAATTGGAGTTAACACCCTTTACCTCCAGAGCACAGAATTGTTACTCAGATTATTTGTATTTTAAATTTTCATTTTATAATCAAGATTTGGCATTCTCTCTCATTGTAAAAAATAAAAACTTATAAAAAAGAATTGTGTCTTATTGTACAGTTTTAACAAATTATTAATACAGGGTGATTTTTTAGTCCTGTTACCCAATTGTTAATGTCGGGTAATTTTTTTCTAAGAAAGGGATATTTTGTTTTGTGACACAAAGTTGGTAGCCCTACTCAACCGGTATAGATACGACAGTTTGAGTTGATTCTCCTTGAGTTGCGTAAAATTTTGTGCTGTTTCCAGTTGTGTTACGAACAGAATGTCTTTTACCTTAGAACAACGGGTTTTCATTCTTGAACAATATTTTGCTACAAAATCGTATGCGAGTGTAAAAGAATCATTTCAAATTAAATTTTTTGGTGTTCCTCCACTATTCTAGTCAATTTCTAGGCTAACTAACTGATTTTTAGAGGCAGGTATTGTTTGCAGCAGAAAATGTAGTGGTCGACCAACTCTCTTGACAGATGACGTTAAGAGAATGTGAAAACAAGATTGCTCAATTCTCCATGGAAAAGTTTACAAAAACTTTCCTCGCATGTTGATTTGTCATGTTCGAGTGCTCAGAAAGCTGCTAAAAAATTGAAATTGTATCCGAATCACATACGATTAGTTCTAGAGCTTCAGCCTCCAGATTTAAACAAGAGATTGTTTTAGGATAAAAGACATTCTGTTCGTAGCACGACCGGAAATGGCACAAAATTTTACACAGCTCAAGGAGAATCAACTCACACTGCCATATCCATACTGGTTGAGTAGGGCTACCAACTTAATGTCACAAAACAAAATATCCCTTTCTTAGAAAAAAATTACCAGACATTAACAATTGGGTAACAGGACTAAAAAATCACCCTGTATAATCCTTAGTGTACTGCAACAAACAATTCAGATAAAATAAATAAATAAATTTTACACATATGTAATGAACAGGGATTATGGCACATGATCTAAGTTTCTTAAAAAAATTATCGGGTGGGGGGGGGAGGTTTATTTTAAGGAAGATAACTCATAATCTGTATCCACTCTCCACCTCTGATACAAATACAGATACAAATACAAATACAGAAGCCCTCATTGACTCACTCACTTTTCACTAATTCTCTAACTTTCAAATCAGCAAGATAGCTGAAATTTTAAAGTATCTAAGCGATAAAAATAGGATTACTACTCTAATGCAAAAAACAATATTTCTGTACCTTTCTGAAGAGCTGTAATTGCGATAATCGGCAAACATATTCTCTAAGTGATACCTGGGAAAAATGAAGTAATCTAATAATTATGATCGCTTGCGAATAACGTGTAAATACATTTCTTAAAATCAGCTTATACAGGATGGAACATATGTCAGTTTCCCTTACAAAAACGAAAATTTTGAATGTAAACAAAAAAAAATTTACAAACGGAAAATAATTTTATCGCAACTGTATACTTTTTACCGAGTAGGGCTAATTTTAGACCACATGAGATGACTTTCGACGTTTCTGGAAGCTCTTATACTTATCCCATTTTCTCAACATTCGTTCAGTGCAGGCTTTCTTCCTTTCTTCTATCCACCTGATATTCTGTTTTTGCTCTTCATGGAAGCCCGTAATTAGTTATCTGAATTTTGTTCGATCATTAAGTTACATTATAAATGAAATTATCACCTTACCTTTGGCTACTTTCTAAGTTTACAAAACTTACGCGCGTTTCGGTGGTACCACCTTCTTCAGAACATATTATTAAATTGACAATTAAAATTCAAAACGGTGTTTCCATTCAATCAACTAAATCAAAAACTAGCTTGAGTTTTTAATCTAAATGACTGAATGGAAACACCGTTCTGAATTTTAATTGTCAATTTTAATAATATGCTCTGAAGAAGGTAGTACCACCGAAACGTGCGTAAGTTTTTTAAACTTAAAAAGCAACTAAAGATAAGGTGATAAATTTCATTTATACTGTAATTTATATTAATGGTTGGCAGGATGCTTTTCAAAAATTTATTTATAAATGATTCATTAAGTTTTCTTGATTTATTCCGGTTTTCTCAATATCCTTTCTGACTTCTTTAAATCATTTAACTGTCACTTTAGGTCTATTGTTTAGTGTCTTAAAAATGAGTTTTGTCAACCGGTTGTCATCCAGTGTATTGTCCTTTATGGAAGTAAGTCTTGCGTCACTAAAAAGTCGCAAGAGAGCAAGCAAGATTCAGGTGGCAGTGATGAGGTTCGTTCAAAGGACATAATAGTGAACAAAATAAGACCATACAAGGAATGAAGAAATAAGAGCAGAATTAGGAATATATAGCTTGAAAGAAGAAGTAAAAGTTAATCGTGGTAATTTGAGATACCATCTGGAGTAAATGCTGGAAGAGAGAATACCCTTGATATTGAAGTAACCACATGGATGAAGAGACACTGGAAGGCCACACAGAAGATGAGAGTAGTTAAATTATGGAATACATCTCTAAGGATTGAATTAATCAAAATATATAGCTAATCGCTGAACATAGTATAATATATAAAAGTAATTTTGGAACAATCAGGAGAAATCCTTGATAGCAAGAAGAAGAAGTTTAATAAATATTACCATGTTGGTAAAATGGTACACATGGAAACTTAGCACTAAATTCATAATGAATTTAAGTGGTATATCGGTAATGCTTCTACCACAACTGCACCATGTAAACTAATTATGTTTTAGTGAATATCTTGAGATATTACAAAATATTACTGTGCAGAGATTAATACAAGATAAATCCTAATAAATTAGTTTTCTTCTTAACGTCCTTGTGTATTGGAATTCATCATCATTATGCGAACCTTATTGGCAACTGCAGCCAAACTGCTCTCAGGTTCTTTAGCCAGGATCCTCTACGTTTGCCAACGTTCTGCTTGCCCTTTATCTTTACTTGCATGATTAATAGTAAGATGTAATATTTAAAACCTCTAATCACATGTCCAAGATATTGAAGTTTTTCTTTTTTACTATTTCAACCACCTTACATTCTTTGGCAATTTAATCAACCACATCTTTATTTGTTATTCTATCTGTCTACGGGATTCAACACATCCTCCGGTAGCACTAAATCTCACAGGCCTGTATCTTCTCCGAAAAGAATCTTTTTGAGTGTCTACACCTCCATCCTGTACAACAGAACAGAAAAGATATAACATCGCAGAGCATACTCATTCTGAGCTCAATATCAAAATCCTGACTACACAGTAATTTCTTTAACGACACAAATGATGATCTCATAATTTCTATAATTGATTTTATTTCATTTGTTTGCTCTCGGGTCTGTTAAATAAATCTGTTAATGAATTAGTACTGATATAGTAAATAATATAATGTTATAAATGTGGCTACCAATTTATCAAAAAAATAATCCCGTTGGAGTGGGGAAGTGACATATATACCACCAGGTAGTTTATGATATCTTAATATTTACTTATGTTTGGTGATTATAAAAACAACTTGTTCATAGATTTACCTGACATTGATTCCCATGCTATGATTATGATCGTGAGATGGTGAAAGGTACAATGGTTGTTGGTAACCTGAAGGATTATTATTCATTGACATACTACTATCTGATGATTGACTCATCGGACCCATTGACATCTGAAAAATATAAAAAATCAATTTAAACATAAATTTATCTACATCTAAATTAAATAATTAAATTTACTATTACTTTATCTTGCTCTATATGAATGAATGTGTAGGAAAGGAAGGTATTGTTTTCAGACCCAGTAGCATAATTAGTTTGCAGAAACAGAGAAAACAGCACAGCGATAACATTGAGAAATGGGGTGATAAAGGAAGTGAATGAGTTTAATTACCTGAGCAGTAAGATCACAAATGATGGAAGGAGTTACAGGGATGTCGCAAGCAGGATTACCCAGGCTAAGAATGCTTTTAATAAGAAGAAGAGCTTATTCACTTCCAGGAATGTTAGTCTTGATGTAAGGAAACACATGCTGAAGACATATGTGTGGAGTATTGCAACTTACGGGAGTGAAGCTTGGACACTTGGTGTGAGGGAAGAGAGAAGATTAGCTGCATTTAAAGCCTGGTGCTATAGAAGGATGTTGAGGGTCAGCTGGAGAGAAATGATGACAAACGAACAAGTTTTCAGTAGAACGGGGGAGAAAAGGAGCTTCCTAAAATGGTACAGACAGAGAAGAGCCCAGCTGATAGGCCACATACTCCGACATGACAGTATGTTGAAAAGAATAATTGAAGGAGTTGTGGAGGGGAGAAATTTGCGGGGAAGACCCAGATTGGAGTACATGAAGCAGTTACTAGAGGACATGGGATGTGCTTCATACTGCGAGTTGAAGCGGAAAGCAAACGACCGAGGAGCATGGAGAGCAGCTGCCAACCAGCCTTGTGGCTGTTAACTAGAGAGAGGGAGAGAGGGGGAGAGAGAGAGAGAGAGAGGGAGAGGGAGAGTGAGAGAGAGAGAGAGAGAGAACATAATTAGGACTTGGCTTAGGGGGGCGGTGGATCTGAATGAACAGCACACCACACCGGACTCCTCCAAAAAGCGAGGGGTCCGGGGGCCCTCCCCCACAAAATTTCAAAAATTTTTGTTCTCTAAAATAAGATTTCAGTATTTTTAGAACAAAATTTTAGTCAAATTACAACAAACTTTTTTTAGAAACTTTTACTAGAAAACTATATTAATCGAAAGTATCTTGGCTTTTTCTAGAATAAAAAACAATGTAGTAAATCCTGCCTTCTAATAAAAATGTAGCATTTTTACCAAATGTTTGTAATGTTTCCAATTTTATACATTTAGGAATCTACTCCTATTAGTTACAAATGCAGGATACCAGTACCTTAACAAGAACTGAGATAAATAAATGACTCAGCTAAACTAAGGAACAATAATAATAATATACAAAATTTTGCTTTATAACATGAATGTATTTCAGAAACACATAGCTGCATTTAATATTTGTTACAAAAAGTTACATCAAGTAACAAGTAAAAGAAACAAGTTGGATTGCTGTTATACAAATATTTTTTTTATTTTTAGGGTTCTGGGGGGATTCTACCCCCCTCATCCCCCCATACTTATCCTTTGAACCAAAAAAAATCATGTTTTTAGCTAACATGTTTTTCAGCACTTAGATGTGTGCATGTGCACATCTGAGTGTGTGTGTGTGTGGGTCTCAAGAACAAAATATTGAACAAAGTAGAAACTTTCAATTTAAGTTAATACCATAAGAAGACCCAACACGATTATTTTCATCAAAATTGGTGAACCGGAACGAGTAGTTTATTCATGTGATTTTTCAATTTTTTCTGATTTTCTCAAAAACGGTTTCTACAATATTTATAAAATTACCTCATTTACTACATTTTTTATCCTCTACAAGATAAAGCGAAATGTCTGTTGAATTTCTTGGGGAGAGGGCTGTGGTCTCATGGTAAAAAATGGTTTTTTGAGATTGCGAACTTTAATCTGCATTTTAGGGCAAATGTGTATATAATTAAAATTTGTGAAACATTAAAAAACCTACAACTTTTATTAAAATTTTTTTTGTACAAAACTTAATTTAGTGGCAATTAGTGATTTTCTGTATTTTTTTCATCAAAATCAGTAAAAATGGGATTTTTAAGATTGCGCCTTTAGTATACTATTTACAACAAAATTGTATAATATCAAAGTTAAATTTATTCTTTTTTTGTTTTATGGCTGACTCTTGGCAATTTTTACTAATGCAGGTGGTAATCAAAGTTAAAGGAAATTTAAAAAACCTACAATTTTTATTCAAGAATTTTCCTCTACAGAGCCTAAGTTAGAGGTAATTACTGATTTTCCTTATTTTTAAATTCTACAGAGGTTTATTTTCATTTTGCGTCATTCACTCATGATTAAAATTATGAAGTTTTTAATTGTACAATGTTTACTTATGATTAAACATAAGTTATATTGTTCATTATCTACATTGCCAAAAAAAGTTGTGTAAGTGTTTCACACTAAATCATATTGTATCATATAAAATGCAATTAATGAATATTAAATAAAATTCTTAAATACTTTTTTATTTATTACCTAAACATTAACCGTATTTGTAGTTTTGGTTTTCTGTATTTTAAGTTCCTTTAACTCGAATCAGTTATCATATTCCCTTAGTGGTTTGATTGATGGAGCTTTAACTGAATTTAAAAAAATTAGGTGTGAAACACTTAATTCAAAAAATTTAATATTTGTATAATACACTATTCTACAAAGTTTTTTTATTTAGCCTCCAGGCAAGTTCTGAAATAATTTTTTCATTTAACATGGGCTAGATAATTTTTCTGTTCCCTTTCTCAATTTTTGAATGATCACGTATAAAATGTAAATACGTTGTTAAGGCCAATCGCACCCCCGTTAAGTGATTCATATTTCCCCGCTTTTATTATCGTCGTTAAATACACTGATTTTGTATTAATAACCTTGTTCCCGCCTCTGCCTGTATACTTGTCTTGATTTCCGATGGTGATCTCAGTTCATGACGTAATCATTCTCCCTCTACTCACATTCCTTTCTTCCCGGTCAACACACTCACTGGTTGGATTCTGCGGCATGTAGACTGTTCGTGGCTTCTCTGCGCCGGCCATCCTATGGCGTCGCTTCTGCAATTGTCGTTATACTTCGTTCGTTTCTGATGTACCATACATCATTTTCAAGTGTGATTTTGCTTATGTGTGTAATTTATAATCATTTACAATTGTTCTTGTTTTCGTATCAAACATTAAAGTTACAGTGTGAATCGAACCCCGGACACGTGTCGCGTAGACGCCGTTTCTACACTTCAGGCCATTCAACAGGTAAGCGAATTAGTCTATTTTGTTGTACGCTTTCTAATTTTGTGTTTGAGTTGACCAGTGATGTCCTGCTGTTCCAGCAGCTACTTATCGTTTTACCTTTGTCTCCCTCAGTGTATTTTCCATCGTTGTATCTTGCTTATTCAGTCGTTCCGCCGTTGGTTTCTGGCGCCATTAAATGAAACTAGGTCCTCCGGAATAAGTCGTTTATGCTTCAGTTTACATTAATCTGCCCTGTGTCGTGCATAGTGGGTTGATGTCCTACAGTTACAAGTCGGCTTACCGCTTAACTCGTTTTATCCAATTTATTTTGGGTTATTTCAAAACTCCTGCCATCAAGGCTCTAACATACGTAATGAATAAAGAAAAAGCCGAAATCTACTTACAGGCGATTGATGATATGATCCCATATTTGCTTGTGGATGGCTGTGACTACTTTGTGGATTAATAGGGGGAATGTCAAAATCTTCATCGCCAAAACTTGGTGTGTGGAATGTCTGTAAAAAGAAAAATTAACATTAAAAATTATATCACCTACTTTAAAATTTTAATTTTGTTTTTTAATCCCTAATATGTATAAACATACCAGTGTGTTTTTGCCCAGAACAGTCAGGTGGAGTTTTAAATTATTTGCACTCAATCTGCTAGTTTAAAAGCTACAAAAAATAGCTCTCTTTCTTATGACATAGTCAGCAAATTACATGACTGAAGCATTTAAGAACAGAAGAGGTAGAGGTTTAAAAGACATTAGTCAGAGTTATCTCCTCTGAGTCAATGAAATGGAGAAATGAATTTCATTATACAGCCAGACCCTGTAGTGAATGAAGTGAATGTGTCATTTGTAGGGTGGAAAGTATGCTTTTTTGGTGGGCTGGGCATGCTGAAAAGCATTCTTTTCTACTCAGTGAGTTAGGCAATGGTAAACCACTTTTCATTTTACTTAGTAAAACCTCTAGAGAATCAAACCAGCCTTTCGGCTGATGACCTACACAACAGCAATGTGTTTAATCTAAGAACAATAAGCAACCCCATGACCCAATGAGATAATTTTTTTTTGTTTGAATGGTATTATGTTCAAATGAGGTGTAGTCTTGTACAGACTCAGAAATTACCGTTAATTGAATCCCAACTTTATCAGAGTAAACCGGTAACTATTGTCTAGTATTCAGATTTGTACAAAAGTAACTACTTTTACTAGAATTTGAACCACGGAACCTTCGTCTTTGAAAATCAGCTGACTCATGGTGACAACTTTACCACTAGACCACCGAACTGTTAAGTTAAATTTTGATTTATTATTAAGAATTTTAGTACAACGGAATAAAAGATCATAATTGGCATGCACAAATTTAACAAAGAAGGATGACGCAAAATGAAAATCAACATCTGTTCGATTTAAAAATATGAGAAATCACTAATAGACACTATATTGATATAGAAATAATCTTTGAAATAAAAGTTGTCGATTTTTTATTTCTTATAACTTTAATTATATACCTTCTTGTCGTAAAATGTATACTAAGACCTAAGATTAAAATATCTTAATTTTTTTCCGATTTTGATAAAAAAAATTCAAAAAATTACTGATTGTCGCTAAACTAAACTCTGTAGAAAAAATGCTTGAAATAAAAGTTGTATGTTTTTTATTGTGCTACAACTTTGATTATAGACTTGTTTGTAATAGAATGCATATAAAATGGCAAAAAACCATTCTTATCTTTGAGAGCACAACCTCCCAAACAATTTCAGTAAACATGATGCTTAACCTGTTGTGTAGAGAATAAAAAATGTAGTAAATCTGGCAATTTTAAAAAAAAAATCCTAGGAGCCGTTTATGAGAAAATTTCATGAATAAACTACTACTTCCAGTTGACCAATTTTTTTTTTTTAGCTTTTTATTTGTTATTTGTACATTATTGACAACTACCCAATTTGATCGCTGCTTTTTGCTGTATTATTTGACGTGAATTAGGCATGAGTTTCAACGGGGACCCCCACTAGAGTTTATTCACGGATGGCTGTCAGCTGGTCACCATACAAAGTCGCTTGCCCAATCGGTGTTACTTAACAAATAATAGCGACTTTCTACCAGCTGACTGACTGGGCTGGCCCGAAGGCCAATTTAACCAATTTAAAGACCGATTTGAACGAAAATATTTGTGTCAAGTTTCCTCGAAGGCACTCACACATGTAAACTGATAACTAAAAACATGTTTTCTGAGGTCAGAAGGTCTGAAAATGTGTATATCTCATGAAAACTCAATTTCAAAAAATTGATATGCAAACAATACTTTTCTTACCTACATATTCATCATATAGAGCAACCGAATGTAAAATTTCATCCTGTTGTATTACTTGTAATTAACCTCAAAGCACATAATTTTACATAACTTTTGTTCATGTATAAAAAAATTTAATTTTAATATTGTAACAGAAAGACGAACACTGGGTGGCCTCGTCATTTATCATGTTATATTCGATGAATTTACTCATAGTTACTCATGCAACTGATTGCAAAGAAATTAATGTATAACAAAAATTACTTACATGAAACAACAAGAAACCCATAAAATTTAATTACTTTACGTTATGTTCATTCAATTTAAATTAATTATATAATCCATGAAAATTATATAAAAATAAATTCACTATATAACTAAACCTCTATAACTTTTTTAAACTTTTACGTACAATAACAATTAAAAATTATTTCTGTAAAGTTTAACATAAAATCCCTAATTAACTTTAACTATATTGTAAAATAAAAAGGTTAAAATAATATAAAATTTAGTTAAGTATAAAACCGGATACAGGGTATTCGAAAATTTTGGTTTTAATAATTTTTCTTTAGATATTAAAAATATTTATTATATATTATTTACTACCAATCTATTGGTTTGTTATATTTCACATGTTATTTCCATTAAAACAATTTGCCAGATTAATTGATTAAAAATTACTAACAGCAGCTTGTTTTACTTGTTGTTTAGGTCATCAGCCGAAAAGTTGGTTTGAACCTCTAGAGGTTTTACTAAGTAAAATGAGAAAAGAGGTGGTTTACCATTATTTTCCTGAATGAGTGGAAAAATATGCTTATCAGCATTCCATGCCTTCTGAAAAGCATTTACATTCCACCCAGCAATGACATCATCACTTCATTCACCACAGAGTCTGGCTGTATCAAAAAATTCATTACTCTCTGAGAAGATAACGCTAATTAGTGTCGTTTACAACTCTACCTCTTCTGTTCTTAAATAATTCAGTCATATAACTGGCTAACTATGTGATAAGAAACAGAACTATTTTTTGTAGTCCTGGAACAAGCAGACCGGGTTCAAATAAATTTACTTGCCACCTGCCCATTATGGGGAATAGCAGGTTTATGTGGCAGAACATAATATGGGAATACGGATGAAAAGTAGATGCTTTTCAGAAGGTCTGGCATACTTTTCCTTACTCAGTGAGGAAGACAATGGTAAACCACCTCACTCCTTCGTTTTACTTAGTAAAACCTCTAGAGATTCAAATCAGTCTTTCGGCTGATGACGTAAACAACAAAAGTAATTTATGTTAACTATTAAATAGGAAATAAATGTATTTTATGTATTTATAAATATGTAGCAATACATTAAAAAGATTGGGCATAGCCTATAAAACCTTTTTTTCACATCACAACACATTTTCAATGATAACAAGGAAAGTTTTATCATATTTTTTTATCACCCAGTAGACATCTACTGTACATAATAAAATAATCTTATGTAATTCTATACAGACTGTAATGGTGTGTTGGTGTACACAAGTGTGTGTGTGTTTTTAGTATCTTATTCATTTTAATAATACTTACAAAAAGAATTTTTATTACACTATTACTTAAGAAATAATACATTAAATTAACTATTTAATAAAATAAAAAGCTGTTAATTTACAATAAAAAATAATGTTGCAATTTATTTTAATGGATAGAGAGAAAATTTTATACAATCGTTAATAAAAAATATCTAATGTAAAAAGTTTATGTCGTTAATTAACATTTAATTTTAAGGAATAACGTTGAAATTAAAATTTTACTAATTAATTATCTTTCTTCTTTTCCCATAGTTTTTTTTTTTTTTTTAGTTTGTTGTTTTATGAAACGTAGGGTTTTAATAGAACCTAGTTAGAAATGCATTCCATTTTATAGTCTAGCACTTTAACCATGGTGTACGTTTAACCTCATATATTTTTGTTTTTTTAGTTTTATTTAAGTTTTCATAAAGACCTTATGAAAATGTTCATGTATTTGTTTAAATTTTAATGCAAATGTTCGTGTCGGGTCCCTCTGTGGTATCTATTCAGTTACAACTTCGTCCAATAATTTTCTGTAAATGAGATATTTTCTTCAGAAACACAGAAACAGATAGACAGACCTATACACTTACACACAACAAATCGCTAAAAACATGTTTTTTGGGTTCAAAGTGCCTGAAAATGTGATTTCCGGTGAAAATTCGATTTCCAAAAATCGACATGAAACTAATATTTTCCGTCCTTATATAACCATAATCGGCAAGGAAAAGTAATAAATCAGAAATGATATTGAGAAAACTTGTATAAACCGAGAAAACATAACAGATCAAACTAAATTCAGACAACTGATTACAGATTTTAAGGTCTTCCGGGAAGAATAAAAGAACAACAGATTCACGGAAGAAATGTGGAACGCCTACAGTGAAGTAACCGTGAGAATGTGACACAAAAAAAAAGTTTCTAAAAATGTCTGAAATTTGCCTTATTCAGAAAAAAAATAATTATATAAGCAAGAAAAAATGACTGGGAAAGCTGGTCTAAGAAAAGCAGAGAAATTTGAGAGAAAGATACTCCGCAAGATAATTGGTCTGAAGGTTATAGACGATAATATACAATACGTTACAAGGTCGAAAGAAATGTACAAGGAAAATGAACGATCAGAAAAAGAAAACTAAAAATTTTATGGACACCTGTATAGGTGTCGATGAAAACCGGTTGACAAAACAAAATTTTAAATTACTAAACGATAGACCTAAGGTGTCGGATAAATGGTTCAAAGATGTTTGAAAGGATATTGATAAAACTTAATGAACCGTACCAAATTCAAACAACTAATTACGGATTTTAAAGTCTACCATAAAGACCAAAAACAAAACACCAGATAGACAGAAGAAAGAAGAAAAACCTACAATGAACGAATGCTGAGAATATCGGCTGCAAAAAGAGCTTCCAGTAACGTCCTAAGTCACCTCACGTGATCTAAAATTGGCCCTATACGGTGGGAAAAACAATTAAAAAATGATAACATACAAAATGTTTTTTTTTTTATAAATCCCTAAAATGTGTACGTTGCAATCTGTTCAATTGAGAACAATAAGCAACCCCATGACCCACTGAGATGAGGATGATGTGTTTGACGTGTAAATGAGGTGTAGTCTTGTACAGAACCAGACCGACCACTCCTGAGAGAGTATGGTTAATTGAACCCCAACCATCAAAGTACACCGGTAATCACTGTCTAGCATTCAAATCTGTATAAAAGTAACCTTTACTAGGATTTTTTTTTTTTTTTACTCCTAATTTGTGTACGTTGCAATCTGTTCAATTTAGAACAATAAGCAACCCCATGACCCAATGAGATGAGGATGATGTGTATGACGTGTAAATGAGGTGTAGTCTTGTACAGACTTAGGCCGACCATTCCTGAGAGAGTATGGTTAATTAAACCCCAACCATCAAAGTACACCGGTAACCACTGTCTAGTATTCAAATCCTTATAAAAGTAACTACCTTTACTAGGATTTGAACCAGGAACCTTCGTCTCCGAAAATCAGCTGTTAAACAGCTGATTTTGGCGACGACTTTACCTCTAGACCAACCCGGTGGGTCACTAGGATTTGAACCAGGAACCTTCATCTCCGAAAATCAGCTGTTAAACAGCTGATTTTGGCGACGACTTTACCTCTAGACCAACCCGGTGGGTTAAACATATAAAATTAGGTTAAATTTATTAACATTATTATTTAATTTATTTTGTATTTCTTTTTAATAATTGACTTAATGGACGGATCATTAAGAGAGAGAGAGTTATAACCAGGATACGCACGCAGTACTATGTATTTTACAACAGAAAAAATAACTGACTGCTTGTACCATATTATTGATGATATTTAAATGATTATAACCAAATAGAAAGTTCAGTTATAAAAACACACGTGCGCACGCGTGTGTATACCTTTGTATGTTTTAATATTATTAAATTTAAAATTATAATAACATAATAAAGTTTTGAAAATTCTGTATATAAGTTACTCTTTCTTTAATTTACTTTTAAATACTTTAGAAAGTTTTAAAATTACTTTGAAGTACGGTAAGATACGTAGATGTTTCCTTGTTAGATTAATTTTCTTACCACATTAATTATTATTTTTGTTGAAGCCTACATTTTTCTTTGTGTATTACAATGAGTTATAAAAAAATATAATAAGATTTATCTTATTTTAATGGCACAGTGGTAAGATTTTATTTCAAAGCTGGAAGTCCCGTGTTCGATTCCCAATTAGATATGAAAATAACCAACTAGTATCTACAATTAATATTATAAAGAAGTAACATTTGGCTGTTTTTATGAGTTATTCTGAGAAATTACCTATGTACTTACGTAAATAGACTCAAAACTGATGAATACAAGTTTTTTTTTTATTTGGTATTTAATGTCGCATCAACATCAAGGTCATTAGCGAAGACGTTGGGGTGTAACTGTGTGTAATGAGGATGAAATGATTTTTTTGTAACGTATGAAAATATGCCGTGCCTAAGTGGGATTTGAACCCAGGACCGCATGAGAGGCGAGCACGTTACCAACTGCGCCAATGCGGCCGACAAGCTTTTTTATGAATACAGGTGTACACGAAAAAACTAATCGAGTGCCACGGTTTATTAAAGTAGAAAAATATAATTACTTTCGCTTTCTCGATATGAGTTTATAGGTAAAGAAAGTATTGTTTTCACGTTGATTTTTTTAGAAATCGAGTTTTCACCGTAAGTACACGTTTCAGATCCCCGGAACACACAAAAAAAGACATATTTTTAGCGATTGGTCTTATGTATGTGCGTGTGAACAAAATATCGTACGAAGTTGAAACTTAGTACTTAAGTTTAGATACCATTAGAGTTTCCGACACCAACATTTTCATCAAAATCGGTTAACCGGAAGTAAATAGTTTATTTGTGCAATTTTTCACTTTTCTGTGATGTTCTAAAAAAATGGCTATGGTTTTGTTTAAAATGCCTCATTTACTACATTACTTATGCTCTACAAGATAAGGGGATGGGATGAAATTCAGTACGTCGCTGAACTTCATTGAGAGCCTGTGCTGTCGTGGTAAAAAATTGATTTTTTTTAAGATTGCGGCCTTAATATTTATTTCAGGGCAAAAGCTTACCTATGCAGGCCTAATCAAAGTTGTAGAAAATTAAAAAACTTTTAATTTAAGCATTTTTGTTTTATATAACGCTTAGTTTACACATATAACAAATATAAGAAAAAATGCCTCTCAATTCAATCTAAATTAAAACACTATAAAACAGTTGTCCAACCCAAAATTACCTATTGCAGTGAGACCCTGTTTAAAATAAAATCCAAGATTAACACTGACAGAGTTGTCAAAAAGGAAAGAGAAATAGTGAGAACCTGCATAGGCAAGAGAAACAAAGTGGAAGGACACTGGAGACTTTTGCCCAATAGTGAAGTTTACAGAACTATTGATCCAGTAACTGAGACGATGAGGAAAAAGAGAATATCATACCTCGGTCACATATTGAGATATCCAGAAAATAGATATGTCAAACAGATATTGAATTTCTGTTGTGGACTCGCTCTCAAACTGGTATGGATGAGAGAAATAAATGAAGATCTGGAGGAGATGGGATTAAAAAT
This sequence comes from Catonia carolina, assembly GCA_035578175.1. Lineage (NCBI taxonomy): Eukaryota > Metazoa > Arthropoda > Insecta > Hemiptera > Achilidae > Catonia > Catonia carolina. The sequence continues at coordinate 13,347,021 of JAQMRL010000004.1, forward strand.
TGAAGACCTCCAAAATAAATCCGAAAAATTAAACACCATTAAAAGCTTTAAATTTGCACCTCCTCCAACTAAACAATATAAAACGAGTGTCGTATCAGATGACGTGAGACTGGCCCGATCGCTTGGAATGAGGGCCTACTGGGAGAAGAGAAAACAACGTAAGACTAAATAAATGTTAAACTAAAACTAACTTAAAGTGATCGTGTGGTCTTAAAAGTAAAAAAAAAAAAAAAAAAAAAACGCTTAGTTTAGCGTCAAGTAGTGAGTTTCCGTATTTTTTTTATCATAATATCAAATTCCAGCAAAGATTGAGGTTTATTTTTAAATTGGCAAGAGAAGTCGTGAGAGTGTTTACACCAAATTTTTTTTCTGTTATTCTGAAAACTGACGACATGGAGATGTGAGGTATTGAAACTTATCTTCTCAGTAAGTTCTAACTGCAGAACTCATAGCGTAGAAAAATATTCCGCCTAAAAGTGTAGAAGTTCTTTTTCATCTTGACTCTACAGAATTGACAACCATCCAATTTGATTGCAGCTTTCCGCTGTATTTTTGACGCGGATTAGGCATGAGTTTGTTTACGGATGGCTGTTCGCTGATCACCATACAAAGTCGCTTGCCTAATCGGTGTTACTTAACAAATAATAACTTTTTACCAGCTTGACTATTGTGCGGTTACAAGCTGGGTGTAGCTGCGGGGTGAAGGGTACGAGTGAGGTATATTGAATAAGTGACGCATGCTGGGAGAACGATTTTTGCATATTTGTTTGTATTTATTATATTTTATTTATTTACATATTTTAATATAAATTGGTAAATTAAATATTATTAATCCGACCAAGTTAATAACCCGGTAAGTATTTGTTAAATTAATGCGCCGGATGATAAGAACATTTTTTACTTTCTCTTGCCTATATGAATATATAGGAAGGAAAGTATTGTTTTCATGTCGATTGTTCGAAATCGAGTTTTCACCGGATCTATACGTTTTCAAACCCCCTGAACCCAAAAAACATGTTTTTAGCGATTTGTCTGTGTGTGAGTGTGCACGGAATATCTCAAGAACGGAACATCGGACGAACTTGAAACTTAAGTTACATAGCCTACCACTACCGGACCCGACACGAACATTTTCATCAAAATCGGTCAACCGGAAGTAGTAGTTTATTCATATAATTTTTCACTTTTTTGCGATTTTCTCAAAAACTGGTCTTACGATTCTTTTTAAAATCACCTCATATACTCAATTTTTTATTATCTACAAGATAGGGTAGGCGCCATGTTTGCTGAAATTCTCGGTGAGGCCGTTTTTACGTAAAAAAGTGTTTTTTTAAGATTAAGGCTTTAATATGTATTATAGCGCAAAAATTGATATAATAAAAAATGTAGATAATTTAAAATTCTACAACTTTTATTTCACACATTTTTTTGTATAACGCTTAGTTTAGCGTTAATTAGCGATTTTCTGATTTTTTTAAGATTTCGCCCTTAGAATGCATTTTACGACAAAAGTGTATATGATAAATTTTATAGGAAATAAAAAGATTTACAAGTTTTATTTCAAGCATTTTTCTCTACAGAGCCTAGTTTAGCGTAAAAGAGTGATTTTCCGTATTTTTAAGCCAAACTGAGTTCGATTTTCATTTTCCGTCTTTCACTCATGATTAAAATACGGTTATGTTTTTTGATGTTAGTTTTTTATCTATTTCTAATGTTTTATTACTAATGTTAGTTTTATTGTTAATTATTTGCACTGGCAAGAGAAAGTTGTGTGAGTGTTTCACACCAGATTTTTTGGTTTAGTTTGTACACGCTACCACTACAAATGGAGCAGCAGTGAAACACTTCGACACTTATTCATTCTCCCATAACTATAACAACGCACTGCATTCCTTCCAACTACACGGAGCTGGGACTCGAGCAATACCTGGGCTGGCCGAAAGTCAATCAAGTCAAAGTTATAAAATCTCTAAGAGACTTTTTACAGCGGATAGCTAATACCACGAACTAAGTTAAATAAATTATTCCGGGACAGCGCGAACGCAGTCCCGACTTCCAAAAATAACGCGTCCGAGATATCCACATTAGAGATATTCGCAAGGTTCAGCCAAACCGTAGTGCAATAGTGTGGCCTCACCCTGGAGGAACCGCCTATTTGATCACGGTAACCTCCACGCCACTATAGTGATCTGTAATTGCAAACACTATCCAACACTTTACTACCAAAATAGTACGCAACACAACTTTAGAGAAGTTTCACACACAATCTCCGATAATATAATCATAAACAAAAAAAATACAGAAAAAAATTCGTAAATCAATTAAAAACTTAATTTACTTGTTATAATACACAAAAATTTAATAGTTTTTCACATGAAATAAATATTTAAATAAATAAATCAATGCACAACACGTTAGTTCAGCGTTTCGCCGTACTACCACTACAGCGCTTGCAGTAGCTACTAAAGTATCTCCTAGTTCACGTACTAAAAACCGTACATTGTATTCTTAATTTTTTATGAATTTTTAAAATTTATTATTTTTTTCCAAGTTGTATTAATTAATCTGTTATTAGCTACTATTTACAGGTTACAGTAATACGTATTTGAGATGTAACGTGCAATAATTTCCAGACGATTGTCGGGAATTGAACCCGGAACCTTCCGGATTATAGGTAAAAGTCCATGAAATATAACGTTCTTTCTCAGAATAATTTTTACTTTCTCTTGTCTATATGAATATATAGGAAGGAAAGTATTGTTTTCATGTCGATTTTTCGAAATCGAGTTTTCACCGGATCTATACGTTTTCAGACCCCCTGAACCCAAAAAAACATGTTTTTAGCGATTGGTCTGTGTGTGTGTGTGTGTGTGTGTGTGTGTGTGTGTGTGTGCGCGCGCGCGCGTGCGCGTGTGTGTGTGTGTGTGCGTGTGTGAACAGAATATCTCAAGAACGGAACAACGTACGAACTTGAAACTTGAAACTTAAGTTACATACCACTACCGGACCCGACACGAACATTTTCATCAAAATCGGTCAACCGGAAGTAGTAGTTTATTCGTGTAATTTTTCACTTTTTTGCGATTTTCTCAAAAACCGGTCCTACGATGTTTTTTAAAATCGCCTGGTACTCAATTTTTTATTCTCTACAAGATAGGATAGGTGTCATGTTTGCTAAAATTCTGGGTGAGGCTGTTTTTACGTAAAAACAAAGTTTTTTTAAGATTACGGCTTTAATATGCAATTTAGCGATAAAAATTATTTAATAAAAGTTGTAGAGAATTTAAAAACCTACAACTTTTATTTTTACTTTCTTGTGTCTTATATGAATATTTGTTTGTCATCAGTATCTTGACTGGTTTGATGCAGTTCTCCAAACTGTTCTATCTTCCGCAAGTCATTTCATATATCAAACCTGCAACACCCTACATCTTTTGTAACTTAGTTTGAATATTTCTAATCTTTGACTCCCACTACAATTCTCTCCCTAAATATTACTCTCCATTATTGACAGACCAATACCTGGATATCATAAGATATGCCCCAGTCACTTGTCCTATACGAATATATAGAGAAGAAAAAGTATGCTTTTCATGTCGATTTTTAAAAATCGAGTTCACCGAAAATACACAAATATCCATTAAAAAAAATCTGGTGTGAAACACTCACACAACTTTCTCTTGCCAATGCAAATAATGAACAATAAACCTAAAATTAGTAATAAATCATTAGAAATAAACAAAAAACTAACCTTAATAAACATAACCTAATTTTAATCATATATGAAAGACGAAAAATGAAAATCGATCTCGGTTTGCCTTAAAAATACGGAAAATCACTCTTTCACGCTAAACTAGGCTCTGTAGAGAAAAATGCTCTAAATAAAAGTTGTAGATCTTTTAATTTCCTATAAAATTTATTATATACACTTTTGTCATAAAATGCATACTAAGGCCGAAATGTTAAAAAAATCGATTTTTCTCACGTTTTCGTGAGAAAAAAACAGAAAATCGCTAATTACTGCTAAACTAAGCGTTATACAAAACAATGTTTGAAATAAAAGTTGTAGAATTTTTAATTCTCTACAATTTTTATTATATAAATTTTTGCGTTAAATTGCATAATAAAGCCGTAATCTTAAAAAAACTATGTTTTTACGTAAAAACAGCCTCACCAAGAATTTCAGCAAAAATGGCGCCTACCTTATCTTGTAGAGAATAAAAAACTGAGTAAACCATGCGATTTTTAAAAAAATCGTAGGACCAGTTTTTGAGAAAATCGCAAAAAAGTGAAAAATTATACGAATAAACTAAGTTACTACTACTTCCGGTTGACCGATTTTGATGAAAATGTTCGTGTCGGGTCCGGTAGTGGTATGTAACTTAAGTTTTAAGTTTCAAGTTCGTACGATGTTCCGTTCTTGAGATATTCTGTCCACACACACGCGCGCGCGCGCACGCACGCGCACGCGTTCACTCCCACACTCGCACGCACGCGCGCGCACACGTACGCGCGCGCGCGCACACACACACACACACAGACCAATCGCTAAAAACATGTTTTTTTGGGTTCAGGGGGTCTGAAAACGTATAGATCAGGTGAAAACTCGATTTTGAAAAATCGACATGAAAACAATACTTTCCTTCCTATATATTCATATAGGCAAGAGAAAGTAAAATTTGCCTTCAGGAAGCCTTAGCAAAATAGATAAACTTTGTCAATGAATATTATAAATAGAAAACAATAAAATAAAAAGTGATGTGCAGACAAATTTTGAGAAAATAATAAGAAAATAGAAAGAAAATGAAGCGGGAAAACCAATCTAAATTTCTGTCCACGTATCTAATATTATGGGAACGCAGAAAGACTGATGTTCACCGCAACACAAACGAAAAATATGACGCATTTTGGAAATTTGATATTATAGAAAAATATGTAAGAAAAAGAAAAGTTAGGAGAATACATAGAAAGAGAAGGAAAAAGGCGATGAAGAAAATAGAGGGAAAATTTTAGATTGAAATACAAAATACTATATTTCCTAGAGCAGAAAAGTCATTTATCAAAACACTGTCGTTCGGAAAAACAGGAGGAAGCGGACAGACACTTATTGAATGTACCGACACATACCTTTATCTTTTTTTCGGGTATATTTCAACCATAGAATGTTCACCGATTGAACACTCTGTGTCGCACGCATAAGATAGCCGCATTCTTATTTTCTCCTGAAATATATTCTTAACGTTCAACGCTTTAAATCGGTTAAGGAATATATTATATGGGGCGTAAAAGACTGCCAAAAATTGCTTACCTATTCAAAATAAATAAAAATTGAAGTTACAAAAAAATGAAACATTTTCTTACAAAAAACGTTTTTCCATGTTATGTAACACACGCGCGCGCGCACACACACACACACACGAATTACTCTCGACAATGTATACAGGGTGATTCACGAAGATATGCAGAAACTTTGGGAGCTCATTGTACATGTAAAAATAATGAAAAAAGTTTATATAAACATGGGTCCAGAAATGCTTCGTTACCGAGTTACGGCTAGCGAAAGATTTCGCCCGGATTTCAGCTCATCAGGTGAAATGAGGTCTTCCTAAAATTCTGGTAAGGTAGATTAAGGGGCGAATTCAATCGTTTCTAATGGTTTTTGACCTAATAAATTGAATAAAACAGGTCCCAGAACTGTAAGTTAAATAGTTTTTGAGAAAAACAGTGTCAAATGCAAAAAAATGGAGTGAAAAAAACACATTTTTCATCTTTGTTTTTCTGGTTAATTTTACTTTGTACTGTTATGAATAAAAATTCATTTAATCAAACATCTATTCGCTTTCTGTGTACTTTATTTACACCGGTTTGTTCAGAATAAAATTTTCTACATGTTTTATTCAAAAATTGTAACTGTTTCTTGGTGAAATAACAAAGTTATTCTTCCCCAAAGATGAAAAAATGTGTTTTTCACTCCATTTTTTGCATTTGACACTGCTTTTCTTAAAAACTATTTAACTTACAGTTCAGGGACCTGTTTTATTCGATTTATCAGATCAAAAACCATAAGAAATGATTGAATCCGCCCCTTAATCTGCCTTACCAGAATTTCAGGAAGACCTCATTTCACCTGGTGAGCTGAAATCCGGGCGAAACTTTTGCTATCCGTAACACGGAAACAAAGCATTTCCGGACACGTGTTTATATAAACTTTTTTCATTATTTTTACATGTACAATGAGCTCCTAAAGTTTCTGCATATCTTCGTGAATCACCCTGTATAATGAAATATATAACCATTTTTTAATCATGCGTAAATAATGTGTGTTGTTTAGGTCCACAATCGAACGCTGGTTTTAACCTCTAGAGCAGTGATTCCCAAATTTATTTTTACCACGCCCCCTTCTGACTTGAAGAGAACATCTCCCTTACACAATTTTAAGTTGTATTGCAAAAATCAAGTTTATAGTTTAGGTCATCAGCCGAAAGGCTGGTTTGAACCTCAAGAGTTATTTATTCAAGAGTTATTTATTTAAGAGTAATATTCTACTTGAACCATCATGATTAAAATGCTCGTGTCGGGTCCCCAAAGGTAGATACCTTAAGTTTCAAGTTTCAACTTCGTATGATATTCACACTGACAGACCCACACCCACAAATCGGTAAAAACATTTTTTTTTTTAAATTAAAGGGCCCTGAAAACATGTATTTCCGGTGAAAACTCGATTTGGAAAAATCAACATGAAAATAAAATTAAAAGACCTACAACTTTTAATTCATCATTTTTTTACAAAGTCTAATTTAGCGCCAATTAGTGATTTTTCGTATTTTTAAGTCCTACAGAGGTTTATTTTTATTTTATGTAATTCACTCGTGACTAAAATTAGGTTATATTTTTCATTGTTACATTTTACCTATTAAACATAGAGGTTAATTATTTACATAGACAAAAGAAAATCGTGTGAGTGTTTCACACCAAATATTTATGTTTATAAAACAAAAATATCCCTGCCAAGTCGGTATTTGGCTCCAAGAACTTATTTTACTCGAATAAAAAGTGTAAAAAAAATTTTCAAATCACTGTATTTATTCTTTCAGCCTATTCGTAGTGCCCCCTATAGGATTCATATTTGTTAACCCCTAAATATTTGCAACCCTATACTTAACACAACCTCTTTAAGACTAGTAAATAAATAATTAAATACATAAAATACATAAATAACACATACAGACAAACACTAAATAACAACAATACCAACGACCTTTCAATAATTTTACAAACACGACTTTGTTTATAGTAACAAAACAGATTTTAAAAACCAATTATAAAAAATTAAATAAAAAAAAACCGAGATTATTTATTTATTAAAAAAAGGAAATCAAAATACAAAATTATTATGAATAAATGAAGGGAATAATACACTTATATAGTAATTATATAATTAAACACGAACAAAAAATAATAATAAATAAATAAAAAAATAAAAAATAATTGTGGACTCAGATATAATATATATATATATATAGATATACTATATAATGCTATTATCATTATTGGTTAGAAAGGGGAGGGGTTCGGAGGGAATCGATGGTTATAATAGTGAGTTACAGGACCTCAATTATCTATGTATCTAACTATAAATATATAATATACTATATCTATATATCTCTAAACTGACCTTGAATTAAAGGATATATGACCTTGAAATTTCCGGTTAAGGACCTCTCTCTGTATAAAAGTATAGATAGACTGCGTTCAATGGTCCGTACGTTCGTATAAAAATATACGGTGTTCAAAAATTTTAAAAACATGTGAACATTTTAATATATTATGTTTAGGTCTCTGTTATTCCCCCCCCCACAGCATAATTTTTCAAATTTTGTGAAAATTTCGTATGCAATCTTACAGTATTTTTTGTTGTTGTTTGTTTAGGTCACCAGCCAAAAGGCTGGTTTGAACCTGTAGAGGTTTTACTAAGTAAAATGAGGAGTGAGGTGGTTTACCTGCCTTCCTCACTGAATGGAAAAGTATGCTTATCAGCATGCCGGGCCCTCTAAAAAGCACTCACTTTCCACCCTGCAAATGACACCTTCACTTCATTCACCACAGGGTCTGGCTGTATAATGAAATTCATTACTTTCAGAGGAGATAACTCTGATTAGTGTCTTTTACACCTCTACCTCTTCTGTTCTTAAACGATTCAGTCATTAAATTGGCTGACCATGTGATAAGAAACAGAACTATTTATTTTAGCCCTGCAACGAACAGATTGAGTGTAAATAATTTGACACTCCACCTGTCTACTATGAGCGGAAAAAATATTTAAAAAACTCGTATAATTTTCACTCATTGTGAGCAAGCGTTTATGCACGCAGTAAACTAACAAGCAAGATAACGACTGTAGTATGTTTTAAGATTTGGATTATAACGGTAAAGACCTTTGAGCGCATGCGTAGTTATGCCACATATCTCCCTCTCACTCGCTCGGCTATGGGACATTAGTTCGTCTGATACCTATAGTAGATGTACAATATAATTTACGAGGTCGAGAAAAACTGTACAAGGAAAATGAACGATTAAAAAAAATTCACGGATACCAGTATGATATGGATGACAACCCGTTGATAAAACATATCTTTAAGACACTTAACAATAGACCTAAGGTGTCGGATAAATGGTTTAAAAAAGTCATAAAGGATATTAAGAAAACCGGAATAAACCGAGAAAATTTAACGAACCAAACCAAATTCAAATAAATAATAATGTACTGTTAAGGGTTTCAATGAAAAGCAAAAACAAAACACCTAGTGGAGAGAAGAAATGAAAAACATACAGCAAACTAGTTCTGAGAATGTGGACAAGAAAAAGAGTTTCCAGAAACATCTAACGTCACCACCTCAAGTAGTTGCCCATGACAGACAGGTGGAGTGTCAAATTATTTACACTTAATCTGTTCGTTGCAGGGCTAAAATAAATAGTTCTGTTTTCTTATCACATGGTCAGTCAATTAAATGACTGAATCATTTAAGAACAGAAGAGGTAGAGGTGTAAAAGACACTAATCAGAGTTATCTCCTCTGAAAGTAATGGATTTCATTACACAGCCAGACCTTGTAGTGAATAAAGTGAAAGTGTCATATGCAGAGTGAAAAATATGTGCTTTTCAGAGGGTCCTGTGTACTGATAAGGGCACTTTTCCACTCAATGAGGAATACAATGGTAAACCACCTCACTCCTAGTTTTACTTGGTAAAACCTCTACAGGTTCAAATCAGCCTTTTGGCTGATGACTTAAACAACAATACCTCACGTAGACTAAAATTGACCCAATACGAAAAAAATCATGTTTATTAGTTTTATAATTAGACGTAATGCCCAAAACGGGCAGGTGGAGTGTTATTTTAATTGCACTCAATCTGTTTGGTCCAGGGCTAAAAAAAAATAGTTCTGTTTCTTATCACATAGTCAGCCACTTATATGACTGAATATTTAAGAACAGAAGAGGTAGAGGTGTAAAAGACACTAGTCAGAGTTATCTCCTCTGAGAGTAATGAATTTCACTATGCAGCCAGACCCTGTGGTGAATGAAGTGAAGGTGTCATTTTCAGGGTGGAAAGCGAGTGCTTTTCGGAGGGCCTGGCATGCTGATAAGCATACTCTTTCAACTCAGTGAGGAAGGCAATGGTAAACCACCTTACTCCTCGTTTTTTACTTAGTAAAACCTCTAGAGGTTCAAACCAGCCTTTCGGCTGTTGACCTAAACAACAACAATAATTAGACGTAGCAGATTTGAAAATAATGTTATAGGTGTGGGAAGAATATAAATTTAGTAAGAGTTAAAAATTTATATATTTTGTTGACTTTCATTTTTGTTGTTTTTTTTTAAATTTATTTTATATATATATATATATATATATATATATATAGAGAGAGAGATTATATATTATTTTCAGTTTTGTAAAATATTTATTGTCATTATTATATTGTGGGGCAGTAGTAGCAGCAGTGCGCTGACTGTAGCTTGTATATATAATGTGCCATAGTTGAGTTATCGCTGCGCGACCTAGCGGCAATATTTTATCTACTGCTCCCATGAAATTTATTACTGTTTTCAGTTCAGATCAACATCAGAAAAATAGAGAAAAACGATCGGAACGGGCTTTTTGTAACGGATGCCTGCCTATATATTTTCAAAAAATACACAAGTCAGATAGATAGATATATTATTGAATTTAAATTTTCCATAACACGTGTTATTTTTCTCTCTTTCAAAGTAAATTATAAATTGTATGAAAAATCGTACTAACTCTTTACTAAAACCTCGGTTATACAAAGTTCAATTATCTGTAAATGCAGTTTATCCGATTGTTTTAAAACCCTAATGTGTATGTTGCAATTTATAGTAAGAAACATCATACGCCCATGTTGTTTAAGTCAACAACTAAAAGGCTGGTTTGAACCTCTAGAGGTTTTACTAGGTAAAAACGAGGAGTGAGGTGGTTTACCTTGCCTTCCTCACTGAGTTGAAAGAGTATGCTTATCAGCATGCCGAAAAGCACCCAATTTCCACCCTGCAAGTGACACATTCCCTTCATTTACAACAGGGTCTGGCTGTATAGTGAAATTCATTACTCTCAGAAGAGATAACTATGACTAGTGTTTTTTTTACACTTCTACCTCTTCTATTCTTAAATAGTTCAGTCATATAATTGGCTGACTATGTGATAAGAAACAGAACTTTTTTTGTAGGCCTGGACTAAGAGATCGAGTGCAATTAATTTAGCACTCCATCTGCCCGTTATGAGCATCACACGCTCATAATAGAGTATTAAATTATTTGCACTCGATCTGCTAGGTCCAGGGCTAAAAACAATAGTTCTGTGTCTTAACACATGGTCAAAAAATTATAAGACTGAAGTATTTAAGAACAGAAGAGGTAGAGGTGTAAAATACACTAATCATTGTTATCTACTCTAAAAGTAATGAATTTTATTATGTACCCACACATTGTGGTGAATGAAGTGAAGGTGTCATTTGCAGGGTGGAAAGTACGTAGATGCTTTTCAGAGGGCTTGGCATGCTGATAATCATAGGCTACTTTTCCACTCAGTGAGGAAGGTAATGGTAAACCACCTTACTTCTTGTTTTACTTAGTAAAGCTTCTGAGGTTCAAACCAGCCTTCCGGCTGATGACCTAAACACAGCAATGATTACCCATACACCATTCGTTCTTAGGCTTGTTCCACAAGCACCAACGCAAATCTCACAGTTGTTATGAAAAATGAGCGCACTATATAAAATATCCTAGTACAGTAAAACCTCGTTTATCCGTATCTCTGGATAATCCGAATCAGATTTGTAGACTTTTTATACTTAATGTTGACATTAATAATAACTTTTAACTATGACAGCAAGAACGCAGCCTAACTAAAAGTACGTCAAACATTCGCTTTAAATTTGACTAAATGTATAGTTCCTGCATGGATTGTACAATAAATTATGGTAATAAAATGTTTTTTGTCGAGTTTAAGAAAGCTTAACTCAAGTGTCACACCAGCTGAACTGTTAGTGATAAAGCGTTTGCGTGCTTCATTCAAACGCCACGTGTGTTTCAAACAGAAAACACAGTGGACCAATTTTAAGTTAAGAAAGGATGTGAAAAGTTATTCTTGTATTTTTTAATGTTTTTTAAACAATTCTATGTAATTTTGCTACAAAACATAGTTTTTTATCGTAATAAACGGTAATTCTACTTATTTAAGGATTTATTTTGCTTATTACTCATATTATCCGGATTTTCGATTTTACAGATTACCTTTGGTCCCAGTGAGTCTGGATAAACGAATTTAAGAATCTGTTTTGGTTATTACCCATACTACCCGGATTTTAGATGTTCCAGATTACCTTTGATCCCAGTTAGTCCGGATAAACGAATTTCTGAATTTGTTTGTATTATTACACATATTACCCGGATTTTAGATTTTTCGGATTACCTTTGGTTCCAGTTAGTCCGGATACAAAAAATTAAGGATTTGTTTTAATTATTACCCATATTACCCGGATTTTAGATTTTTCAGATTACCTTTGATCCCAGTTATTCCGAATAAACAAATTTATGAATTTGTTTTAATTATGACCCATATTATCCGGATTTTAGATTTTCCGGATTACCTTTCATCCCAGTTAGTCCGAATAAATGAATTTATGAATTTGTTTTAATTATGACCCATATTACCCGGATTTTAGATTTTTCGGATTACCTTTGATCCCAGTTAGTTCGAATAAACGAATTTATGAATTTGTTTTAATTATTACCCATATTAACCGGATTTTAGATTTTTCGGATTACCTTTCATCCCAGTTAGTCTGGATAAACGAATTTATGAATTTGTTTTGGTTATTACCCATATGACCCGGATTTTAGATTTTTCGAATTACCTTTGATCCCAGTTAGTCCGAATAAACGAGGTTGTACTGTACTTACTCAATACTAAAAAGAAGGGGAGGGGATGGAGAGGGGAGAGAGGATTATAAAGTAAAATTTTTTTTAATAGTACAAACAAAAATCCATATAACCAACCAAACATCCTTTCTTTTACAGTATTACAAAAATAAATAAATAAATAAATAAAAAAAACCATACTCGAGCCAAACGTGAACGAAATGCTGACAAATATATGTATATATATATATATATATATACATGTACATAAAACGGAGCTACACTATTAAAATTATCATTCTTTTTGTATCTATAATATGAATTTTTGATGAAAAAATAAACCTAAAAACTGAAAATAAAATAAAATAAAAATAAACAACCGAGGAAAATTTAAACCAATGAAAAAGCCTATTCACTCACCCTTATTTTTCCGGAATTCAAGGGAAAAGCAATTTTCAATTACATTTCTTCCTATCTACGTTATATACCATCATCTCACCCCTCATCCCCCACTTATTGCCACTATCCTTTTCTGTTTTCGGTCTCTTTTCACCACGTTAACTTCTTATACAGTCATCCCCCAATTTTGTTTTACCTTTCGTTCGGTTTATCTCTTTTATTACTACAACTATCCTCCTTTCTCTTTCATTTACTTTCTTCCTCATGTACATAAATACAGGGTGCCCGAAAATTCACTTCACAACGTATTGATTGTGTAAACTGACTTTTATTCGATTATCGTGTTCAACCTGTAATATACCTATTACGCACGGCGATTAATTACAATCAATCTCCCGGTAACTGATTTAATAGCTAAATATCTGGTGTGAAACACTCACACGACTTTATCTAGTCAATGTAAATAATGAACAGTATTATCTAATTTAAATCATGAGTGAATGACGCTAAATGAAAATCAATCTATACACGACTTCTACTGCCCTTAACAGACAGGTGGAGTGTCAATTTATTTACACTCAATCTGTCCGTTGCAGGGCTAAAATAAAAAGTTCTGTTTGTTATCACATGGTCAGCCAATTAAATGACTGAATCATTTAAGAACAGAAGAGGTAGAGGTGCAAAAGACACTAATCAGAGTTATCTCGTCTGAAAGTAATGAACTTCATTATACAGCCAGACCCTGTGGTGAATGAAGTGAAGGTGTCATTTGCAGAGTGGAAAATCTGTGCTTTTCAGAGGGCCGGGCATGCTGAAAAGCATAATTTTTCACTCAGTGAGGAAGGCAATGGTAAACCACCTCACTTCTTGTTTTACTTAGTAAAGCCTCTACAGGTTCAAACCAGCCTTTTGGCTGATGACCTAAATAACAAACACGACTTCAAAGTACGGAAAATCACTAATTGACGCTAAACTAGGTTGTTGTAGTTTGTTGTTTATGAGATCAGCTGAAAGGCTGGTTTGAACCTCTAAAGGCTTTACTAAGTAAAACGAAGAGTGAGTGTTTTACCATTGCCTTCCTCACTGAGTAGGAAATATGTATGCTTATCCGGATATAATGCCCTCTGAAAAGCATCTACTTACCACCACCTGTAAATGATACCTTCTTTTAAAGTCACCACAGGGCCTGGCTGTATAATGGAATTCATTACTCTCAGAGGAGATATTACTGACAAGTGTCCTTTACCTTTATCTGTTCCGTTCTTAAATACTTCAGTCATATGATTGGATGACCATGTGATAAGAAACAGAACTATTTTTTTTTAGCCCAAGAACTAGCAGATCGAGTGCAAATAATTTACACACTCCAACTGCCTCTTACATATTTTTTTTTTGTTGGTTTAATGTCCGATTGTTCTGCTATTACTGCTAATGCAGACGGTGAAGGATGAAATAATTTTTTGTAACGTATGAAAATATCCCGTGCCTGAATGGGATTCGAACCCAAGACCGCATGATGAGAAGCGAGCACGTTACCAACTACGCCAATGCGGCTGGCAAACCTGTCTCTTGTGGGCATGAAATTAGAAGAAAATCCTTAAAATAAAATATTGTTAATTTTATATTTCCTACAACTTTTATTACATACATATTTGCGTAAAATGCACACGTGTTACTCAGATATTTTTTTAAAATAAATACATAATAGTAGAACTTTTTAAAAATTGTGGCAATGTATTAGTTCCAATATTTTCTACCTGAACAATTAGTTTTGTTTTTATTAAAACAATTTAATGTTGTGGTGACTAACACAGTTATTATTTTTGGTTCTTGTGTAATGATGGTGGAAATTAATTTTTTTCATAAAAGTATTTTACCTAAAGTACCTATAATATCACTTAAAAAACGTAAAAAGAAAGAACTGTAATAAGTTTATGCTCCATAAATAGTTGCCTGTAACAGGTGAGGTTAGCGACCGCTATGCACCTAAGTTTTCTTTTAAATTTAAAAACCCTATTTATGGTACCGATACTAGAATTAAACTACACTAATAGGATTAATTACCAATAACAGGCAGGAAAAGTATTAAATTATTTACACTCGATCTGCTAATTCTACAGCTACAAAAAATAATTCTGTTCCTTATCACACGGTCAGCCAATTAAATGACTGAATATTTAAGAACAAAAGAGGTACATACATGTCGGCCGCATTGGCGCAGTTGGTAACGTGCTCGCCTCTCATCATGCGGTCCTGGGTTCGAATCCCACTCAGGCATGGCCTATTTTCATACGTTACAAAAAAATCATTTCATCCTACATTGCATAAAGTTCCACCCCAACGTCTCTAATGACCGTTGCAGTTGATGCGACGATAAATAAATAAATTTAAAAAAAGGTGCAGGTGTAAAATACACTTATCACAGTTATCTCTTCTGAGAGTAATGAATTTCATTATACAGTCAGAGATCCTGTGGTGAATGAAGTAAAGATATCATTTGCAGGATGGAAAGAAGATTCTTTTCAGAGGGTTTGTCACGCTGATAAGCATACTTTTCCATTAAGTGAGGAACGCAATGGTAAACAACCTTACTCCTTGTTTTACTTAGTAAAGCATCTGGAGGTTCAAACCAGCCTTTTAGTTGATGATATAAACAACAACAACAACAATACGGTTGAGAGAGTGTAAATATTTCCGCTTGTAAATTTTTGGTATATCCTTTACTCCTTTTAAAGTCATCTCAACTGTCACTCGGAGTAGTACTGTCTGTCTATAACTTGATGGTCTCCCGCAGAGAGAAGCAGAATCGGCCGGCTACTAGCCTTCTCAATAACACTTCATTATGTACAAATCTGCCCATAATAAACAGGTGGAGTGTCAGATTATTTGCACTCAATCTGTTTATTGCAGGGCTAAAATAAAAAGTTCTGTTTCTTATCACATGGTCAGCCGATTAAATGATTGAATCATTTAAGAACAGAAGAGGTAGAGGTGTAAATGACACTAGTCAGAGTTACCTCCTCTGAAAGTAATGAATTTCACTATACAGCCAGACCCTGTGGTGAATGAAGTGAAGGTGTCATTTACAGAGTGGAATATATGTGCTTTTCAGAGGGCCCGGCATGCTGATAAACATACTTTTCCACTCAGTAAGGAAGGCAATGGTAAACCACCTCACTCCTCGTTTTACTTAGTAAAACCTCTACGGGTTCAAACCAGGCTTTTGGCTGATGACCTAAACAACAACATGTACCAATTCCAGTGTACTAGTTAGTAGTAAAACATAATGAAATGTTTTTGAGAAGACTAGTAGTGGGCCGATTCTGCTCCTCTCTGCGGGAGGCCATCAAGTTACAGACAGACAGTACTTATATCTATGGGCGTACTAAGAATTAAAACTATGGGGAGAGGGAGGGGAAAACCATGGTTGTTCAGTTTGTAAACCAGTCGCTAGGTGGCTTTGTTTCCCAACCGGTGGTCCGTGAAAGCCTTCGAAGTGGTCCGTGAGAGTCCTGTGACTATTTATAAAAAAGTGATATTTTCCCGTGATTAAATCAAAGTTACGATTTTCATTGAACAAGATTAAGTAAATACATTCAATATTCAGATTAAGTAAAGGTAGAAGACTTGTGGTGTAAGAAAGCCCTGGGCTTCCCCAACATTCGGCAAGTAGCTTTGCAGTATCTTATGATTTTTTAAACCACTTATTTTTGTGAGCAGGGGTTCTCTAGTTTATTGTTAATTAAAAACAAACAACGAAATCGGCTAAGTGTAAGCAGTGATTTGAGAGTAGCTCTTAGCAAGAGCCTAAAATCTAGAATTCCTCAGCTAGTCAGAAAGATTCGTGCACAAAAGTCGCATTGAAATTTTCATTTCATTTTTAATTCATGTTTTAATTTTCATTCTTATTTTCGACTAAGTAAATTCTGTATTCCTTATTTTATTTAAAGACAATTTACAATTAAAATATTTTCCTTTTTGTGATGTACAATGTACCCTACTTTCTGAAAATAACAATTATATGTTTGTAATAATAGTTTGTTTCTGAAAATTTGTTTTTATTTAATCACCTTTTAATTTGGTTACAACTGATAAGATATATCCAATAATGTAATGGGTGGTCCGTGGTAGTTCACTTTCAGGCTGAGTGGTCCGCAGACCACTGCGGGTTGGGAACCACTGCTTTAGATACTTCTCGATTTGTACACCATTTCAGTGTGGTGAACAGTTGACTATTCGCCGTCCCTTAACCAAATTTTGTTTCGTATCACCACTTTATAACCATTTAATATTATTTTTTTGCTTCTAGGGACAGCTTTCCCAGCTCCGCCTCTCACTGGGTACACCTATGCTAATATCCAAAGAAACATTGATACAAGCGGACAGACTGGGCTGACATGTAGATATTATTTTCTTTACGAAATACACATTAAAAAAAGTAACATAACTTTTGAATTATCTTGTACACACATTCCTTATCATTAACCCTATATTTATCTCACTCACACAATCTCCCTCCCGCTCCCACTTTTCCTAACTTTATTCTTTTCATTTTCATCCCCCAAAACAGAAAGAAAAGACGAAAGGGATGGAAAGAATCTTCAAGTAGAAAAAGGGAACGTTAAAAAGTTACTCTTGTTAATAAAACACCATGTTTAAAATATTAAATGTGACAAAATAATCTTGGAAGGGGAGAAAAGTTAAAAAAAAAACAGAAATTACAAACATAAAAAACTTTTTAATAAAGTATAAATTATTAAAATGTGTTACAAGATTCATTTAAATTAAAAATTATTGCCATCACTGTTATTCGAAATTTTAATTAAAAATTTACTTAAATTCATTGTAGATTTAACAGTAAAAATAAATGTTATTATTCCAAGTAAAAGGTTACGAATACCCGCAGTAACTTAATCGCTACCTTTAAGCAGTATAAGACATTTTACAGCAAACGCTGATTATCAGTCATAAACGAGCGGGTCAAAAATCTGACGATCATGAAGGACGGATTGAGCAGAAACATACAAAGAACACTTGTATTTCCGTACAAATTTTATTTTAACTTACAAGTAAAGAACACGATAATAACTGGAAAAATCCGGTGTAAAATACTCACAAGACTTTCTCTAATTTTAAAATAATTTTAAAATTAGAGAAAGTCTTGTATTTTTTTTGTTATAATTATTATAACATGAAAACAGAAGCTTTCATACATAAAAATAAAATGTAAGGCAAGAGAAACCAATAAAAAACTACATAACCTAATATTATTTATAAAAATAAGACCTAAAATTAAAAACCACCCTTGATGAACCGATTTTGATGAGAAAAATTTGGAAAATTACTAATTGACGCTAAAGAACAAGCAGAAAAGCAGGACTACAGATTCCTTCGAGAAAACTAAATATATAACGGAACACCAAAATAGCCTCGCGTCACTTAAAGACACAATATGGAAAGATTGGAAAAGTTGATAGCTTCAAGTACCTCGGGAAAATAATAAAAGCAAAGACCAGAGAAAATGAAGCGAACAATAGTTGAGGAAAATGGTCGGTGCACTTCAAGGAACTCATCACTTTTATAAGAAGAAAGCACTCTCAAGACAAACCAACATTAGGTATTATAATAGTGTGATAAAACCTGTGTGTCTGTACGCAAGTGAGTGCGTTAGAATGTCCCAGAAAGCTTCTAGAGGAGCAACATAGTACGATATTCCGTTCGAGAATTTTCTTTTACACACATACTACGATCAATTCGTAAAAGTATATATTTTTGAGTTCAGGAGGCCTAAGAAACGTGTATTTTCAGCGAAAACTCGATTCCAAAAATTGCCACGAAAACTGATGACTTACCTATAATTTAAATAAGGCAATAGAAAGGCAATAGAATGCCCAAAACGGGCAGGTGGAGTGTTATTTTAATTGCACTCTATCTGTTTGGTCCAGAGCTAAAAAAAATAGTTCTGTTTCTTATCACATAGTCAGCCACTTATATGACTGAACTATTTAAGAACAGAAGAGGTAGAAGTGTAAAAGACACTAGTCAGAGTTATCTCCTCTGAGAGTAATGAATTTCACTATGCAGCCAGACCCTGTGGTGAATGAAGTGAAGTTGTCATTTGCAGGGTGGAAAGTGAGTGCTTTTCGGAGGGCCTGGCATGCTGATAAGCATACTCTTTCAACTCAGTGAGGAAGGCAATGGTAAACCACCTTACTCCTCGTTTTTACTTAGTAAAACCTCTAGAGGTTCAAACCAGCCCTTCGGCTGTTGACCTAAACAACAACAGAAAGTACAGATGAAGTTAAACATTGAAAATGAACCAGTTCTTTACATAAAATTTTAAATTTACTTGTAGGCCTATTTACTTTAATATTATCATAGACTAATATCCAAGCGAACGCTAGAAGTTATATAGGCTACCATAGATCAAATTTTTTAGCCTATAGGTTTTGGACGGAACATAGATTTACTTGGTATGGTGTGGTCACGTGAAAAGAATGGTAACAGAAAAATGGCCCAAGGAAATGTTCCTTTCCCGTTTTCGTTTAGGAAATAGGAGGTCGCCTTCGAAAAATATAGATGCAGAGAATCCAAGAAATTATGCCCCACCTAGGAATTTCAGAGAGGTCGATATGTTGTATGATACAGAGAAATCCGTAGGATCTCCACAAAAATTAAAATGTAAGGAAGTAAAAAATTTTTAACCCAAAATTTTGTAATAAATGAGTATATAGATAATAAATATACAAAGTTAAGTTACCTGATCGCCCATTTGGTATCCATTATGGAGTCCGTGCGGTACAGATAACGAGAGATCCAAATTTTCGCTCCTCTGTAAAACAAAACAAACAAAAAAAATATTAATTAAAATTTCATCGATTGCTAACCTCTAACTGATTGTATTAAGAATTAAATTAAAATTTTTACCAACGAAATGTTTAAGGATTTACAATGGACTTGCACAAAACTAGTACTATTACGTCAAATAAATCATGAATTTTGTAAATCTCGTCGAACTCCATCTATTTATCTCTGTATATGAATATGTATATATATATATATATATATATATATATATATATATTTATATATATAAATGGAAAAACCCTCACTGACTGACTAACTGACTGACTTACTCACTCATTCATCACTAATTCTCCTACTTGCACAATAGTTAAAAAGCTGAAATTTTGAAAGAATATTCCCTTTCTGGTAAACAGAAACTTAAATAAAAACGATTTCGAAATTTCACCGTTACGAGGTTGAAAAATATGTTCTTCAACCCTAAAAACCGAAATTTTCCGTTTACTAAGTTCCGTAAAAGCTAGATGGCTGAAATTTTGTAGAGATTTTATTTTATAGTTCACCTAAAAAAAACATACCTTAACCATTTTGAAAATGTATCCCTAAGACAATGAAATTGTGTTCAACCTGAAAACCAGTATTCATTTTTTATTAAGTTCCAGACGAGTTAGAATGCTGAATTTCGGTGATGTTAATTCTAGTGCAACTAATTATATTACCCCTTAAAAATGTCAGAAGTTTACCGCTACAAGGTTGAAAACACTTAAACATATATTTTTTATTTACTAAGTTCCGAACGAGTGGGTTAACTGAAAATCAGTGGAGATACAGTATATTGACGCTAAAATATTACACCTCAATGATTTAAAAAGTTACCCGTTAGAGATTAAAAAAAGTAGTATTCTCCATCCTTAACCCAAAATTTTTTTATTAAGTACCGGACGAGGAAGAAGGCTGAAACTCGATGGAGATATTAAATTACGCACTTAAAATATTATTTCTTAACAATTTTTCAATTGTACCCTTAAGGGGTATAAAAGGATATTCAACCTCAAACCCTTAAATGCTTATAAATTTTAAACTAATAGATCTATTACAAAATCTTATTTTTGATTTATTTATAATCCTAATTAAAAAATTATTGAAATTAAACAAAATTGTACCAGTAAGTGTTTGAAAAGGGTGTTTAACCCTTAAACCAATATTTTTTGCTTATTGAATACCAGACGAGATAGATAACTAAAACTCAAAGTGTTACCGACTGCGTACCCAAAAAATTATTCCATAACAATTTCCAAAATGTATCCCTAAGGGGTAGGAAAGGATATTCAACCCTTAAACCTTTAATGAAGGTTTATATATTTCAAACTTGGTAATAGATCTATTTATTACCAGAATATTTTATGTTTTTTTTAGTTTATTTTAAAGTCGCATCTCTGCCCATAACAGATAGGTGGAGTGTCAAATACGAGTATTATTTACACTCAATCTTTTCATTTAAGGGCTAAAATAAATAGTTATGTTTCTTACCACATGATCAGCCAATTAATTGACTGAATCATTAAAGAACAGAAGAGGTAGAGGTGCAAAATACACTTATCAGCCATCTCCTCTGAAAGTAATGAGTTTCATTATACAGCCAGACCCTGTGGTGAATGAGGTGAAGGTGTCATTTTCAGAGTGGAAAATATGTGCTTTTCGGAGGGCCCGTCATGCTGATAAGCGTACTTTTATACTCAGTGAGGAAGGCAAAAGTAAACCACCTCACTCTTCGTTTTACTTAGTGAAACCTCTACAGGTTCAAACCAATCTTTCGGCTGATGACCTAATCAAAGTTTTATCAACAGCTCGAAAAGCGACTACAAAGGGTTTTAACTTGTAAAAATTTCCAGAACAGGAATCGAACTCGGGACCTCCGCTTTGTAGGCTAATGCGGTACCACTACGCTACGAAACCGGCGTATAAAATATATCTTATTTTTGATTTACTTATAATTTAAATTTAAAAATTATTGAAATAAAACAAAATTATACCGGGATGAAGCTAGCAGTACACATACTATCGGTAAATACATGAAAAGGATATTTATGTGAGTACTTATGTGTGTGTGTGTGTGTTTTGTGTATAATACATACATAACGAAATGGATTCATTTTAAACGATCCGAAAAGGAACTGAATAAAATATAATTTATGTAGTCAAAGGATTGGGCAATGCATTAAACAGAACAGACCATTTAACTGTTTAGACATTACTAAATTAGTTTTTGCTCAGTTTAATATTCCACATGAGTTAATCTCTGATTAAGCTTTACGTACTGATGAGGTTCCCATAGAAAATAAGGGATACGATATACTAGCCCAGTAGAAAAAGAGCGATTCACTTCTACAAACCACTACTTTTAAATGAATTCATAAACCCAGTAATAAATGGTTATTCATAACACATATTATGGAATCGGTTGGTTTTAATCCAACCAGAAAATATTACTACTTTTCAAAAATTCAATTATAATAGTCTACTAATAAAACATAATTTTAAAAAATTAAATAAATTTAAAAAATTGCCATTTACTAAAGTTTTGTGCTCTACAAGCTCGGATAAGGGTTATGTCTCCTGAAATACTTGGGGGCCTGTCTTCTCGTAAATTTTTTACTTTCTCTTGTTCTATATAGGAAGGAAAGTATTGTTTTCATGTTGATTTTTCGAAATTGAGTTTTTACTTGGTATACACGTTTTCACACCCCCTGAACCCAACAAAATTTACGTTTTTAGTTATTGTTCTGTGAGTGTTGAGTGTGAGTGTGTGTGTGTGTGTGTGTGCGCGCGCGCGCGTGTGTGTGTGTGTGTGTGAATAAAATATCTCAAGAACGGAATATTGTACGAAGTTGAAACTTGGAACTTAAAGTAGGTAGGCCTACTACTGCAGGATCCGGTACGAACATTAAAATCGGTCAACCGGAAGTAGTAGTTTATTCGTGTATTTTTTTCACTTTTTTGTGAGTTTCTCAAAAACGGCTCCTACGATTTTTTTTAAACGTCTAATTTACTAAATTTTTTATGCTCTACAAGATAGGGTAGGCACCGTGTCTGCTGAAATTCTTGGTGAGGCTGTTTTCTCGTAATTTTTTTTTTAAGATTGCGACTTTATTATGCATTTTAGCGCAAAACTGTATATTGTAAAGTTGTAGAGAATTTAAAATTCTACAACTTTTATTTCTAACATTTTTATGTATAATGCTAAGTAATTAGCGATTTTCTGTTTTTTTTCTCATGAAATCGTGTAAAAAAATTGATTTTTTAAAGATTTCAGCCTTATTATGCAGTTCACGACAAAAGTGTATATAATCAAATTTATAGGAAATTAAAAGATCTACAACTTTTATTTAAAGCATTCTTCTCTACAGAGCCTAGTTTAGCGTGAAAGAGTGATTTTCCGTATTTTTAATTTAAACTGAGGTTGATTTTCACTTTACTTCTTTTACTCATGATTAAAACAAGATGTTTTTTGAGATTAGTTTTTTTGTTTGTTTCTAATGGTTTATTACTAATGTTGGGTTATATTGTTAATTATTTACATTGGCAAGAGAAAGTTGTGTGAGTGTATCACACCAGATTTTTTTTATTGAACAAAACAAAATAAATAAGTTATATAAAAGTAGATTTAAAAGCCAAGCAAAGTTAATGTACAAAGGAATTTAAAATTAATATCGACAGATGTTCTAGACACAACCCACCCTTCTTATTATCCTTAGTTCTTGTTGAAAAAGAATATAAGTTTTCTTTTTTGCTTTTACTGCATTTTAGTTATGAGAAATTTTTCACGGATGACTGCGTATGCAAGATATTGGATTCCATGATGGCATAATAGGAAGATAGAATCCCCCGTATGTTCCTTTTGCATGATAGATTATTCGTGAGTAGGTATATATTAATATGTTTTGCGAAATTCATTTTAAATTTATTACTACACTGAATATTACTTTTAGTATTGACAGTACTCTGATCTTATATCATCTACAAAGTGACTTTAAATTAAAAAGTATATAGCTCGAATCTAGGAAACGATATACAGCAAAAAATATGGTGTGAATCACTCACACGATTTTATCTTGCCTTTGTAAACAATTAAACATATTAAAATCCATTCGAAATAGTAGATAGTGTTACTTAAATTGAATAAAAAACAGAGGGAGTTTTGTAATGTGCTCATGCGTCAGTGCTACCACTTAAGGGGAGATTGCACGATGGTTTTAACTCAAAATTTCGGTTTATGGTTTTTAATGGTTTTCAATAGTTTAGGTCTAGATCAGTGGTTGCCAACCCGCAGTGGTCTGCGGACCACTCAGCCTGAAAGTGAACTACCATGGACAACCCCCATTACATTATTTCATATATCTTATCAGTTGTAACCAAATTAAAAGGTGATTAAATAAAACAAATTTTCAGAAACAAACTATTATTATTAATTAAAAAACTATTATTACAAACATATAATTATTATTTTCAGAAAGTAGGGTACATTGTACATCACAAAAAGTAAAAATATTTTAGTTGTAAATTGTCTTTTAATAAAATAAGGAATACAGAATTTACTTAGTTGAAAGTAACAATGAAAATTAAAAAATGAATCAAAAATGAAATGAAAATTTCATGCGACCTTTGTGCACGAATCTATCTGACTAGCGGAGGAATTCTAGGTTTTAGGCTCTTGCTAAGAGCTACTCTCAAATCACTGCTTACACTTAGCCGATTTCGTTGTTTGTTTTTAATTAACAATAAACTAGAGAACCCCTACTCACACAAATAAGTGGTTGACAAAATCATAAGATACTGCAAAGCTACTTGCCGAATGTTGGGGAAGCCCAGGGCTTTCTTACACCACAAGTCTTCTACCTTTACTTAATCTAAATCTTGAATGTATTTACTTAATCTTGTTCAATGAAAATCGTAACTTTGATTTAATCACGGGAAAATATTACTTTTTTATAAGTAGTCACCGGACTCTCACGGACCACCTTTGGTCCGTGGACCACCTTTGGTCCGTGGACCACCGGTTGGGAAACACTGGTCTAGATCTAGGCCTACCAGAAAAACAGTAATTACGTCAAAAAAATATTTTTTTTATGAAAAATTTAAATTTTTATGAGGTTTACACAGAAAAAATATCATTTTACGAAGAACGAATACTTTTTCATAATTTTATAGTGCTCGTTTTAGTGCAAAGAGAATTTTTGTTTTTAAAATATCTGCATCACGGTTTTTAATATTCTCAGCAGTTGGTTCAGCTTTCTAAACAACTGTTGATGGGAATTTTACTTGTTTGTGTACACATTGTTTTCGATTGTGCCTTCTTGTTTCTTACCTTTTCCCGTGAATTTAGATTTTTAACACTAAAGTACATTTTTCTCAGAAACCAATAAACCTACCGGGCTGATTATCTTGTATCGCCACATATACCGACATTTTTATGGCTGCCTCAGGTGCTCCAAAAAGTAGTAATACGCAAAACACGTGGAAAACAATTTCTAAAAATTTCATGTTATTCGTAATTTAAAAAAAACAACAGTATGTAAAATTCAGAAAGTCGTTAATTGACGTTAACTAATCTCTTTAGAAGACAATGCATGAAATAAAAGTCGTAGATTGTTTATTTCCTATAACTATAAAGGCTAATTATATACACTTTTGTCGTAAAATGCATACTATGGCCTCAAATAATAATAATAATAATAATATTTATTTATTCCACTTTATACAAATACAAAATTATATCTAATCTACTAGGAATAAATAACCACAAACTCAAGTGGATGATTCAAAACTACAGAGTAATCCCTTGCGATCTCATTCTATAGCTAAAAATAAGAAAAAAAGTTCATAAAAACAAATGCCTGAAAACGCTTAGTTAGCGAGTTACGGCTAGCGAAAAATTTCACCTACAACTTTGTACCCTCGGTGAAGTAAGGCCGTATAAAAATATTAAAGGTAGTTACAAAGATACAAATACGATTGTTGTTTCTTATGTTTTTTAATCTGGAAAACTGAATAAAATTGGTTCCAAAGCTGTAAATGCAATACTTTCAGAGATATCTTACATAAAACACAAGAATTGCTGCAAAGAAATAACACATTTTTGTGTTTAACGTAAGATTACTTCCATAAATGGTAAATAAAGGTATATTTTTTCTTAAATAAATTTGTAGAAAATTTAATTCTGAAAAGATTCATGTGAATTACTCAGGAAAAATGAATAATAGATATTGAAATTTCGCTTTATTTAAAATCAAAACAGACGCACATAAAACGCATATTCTTAACTGCATAAAATATTAACTAATATTTAGGTTGTATGATTAGTTTGGAATGTGCGTTTTATGTGCGTCTGTTTTGATTTTAAATAAAGCGAAATTTCAATATCTATTATTCATTTTTTCCTGAGTAATTCACATGAATCTTTTCAGAATTAAAT
Organism: Catonia carolina; assembly: GCA_035578175.1. Lineage (NCBI taxonomy): Eukaryota > Metazoa > Arthropoda > Insecta > Hemiptera > Achilidae > Catonia > Catonia carolina. The sequence goes on from JAQMRL010000004.1 coordinate 13,373,133, forward strand.
TTTCTACAAATTTATTTAAGAAAAAATATACCTTTATTTACCATTTATGGAAGTAATCTTACGTTAAACACAAAATTTTTTTTTTGCACCAATTCTTGTGTTTTATGTAAGATATCTCTGAAAGTATTGCATTTACAGCTCTGTAACCAATTTTATTCAATTTTCCAGATTAAAAAACACAAGAAACAATCGTATTAGTATCTTTGTAACTACCTTTAACATTTTGATACGGCCTTACTTCACCGAGGGTACAGACTAGGTACAATTTTTCGCTAGCCGTAACTCGCTAACTAAGCGTTTTCAGGTATATGTTTATATGAACTTTTTTTCTTATTTTTAGCTTTAGAATGAGATCGCAAGGGATTGCCGTATAGTTTTGAATCACCCAATATAAAAATAAAACAAAATACATAAGAACAAGTTTACAAATGAATTACAAATCAACGTCGTCATCCACTACAAATGACAATTCAAATTGTAGCGACAGCTACAATAATATATTAACCAAGTCGTCAGTCTTCAGAGCAGATATTCACCTGTACATGACTAACACTAAATCTTAAAAAATCTCATTTTTAAAGATTTTGAAAAAAAAAAAAACAGAAGAACTAAATGCCACTTAACTAAGCGTTGTACAAAAAAGTGTATGAAATAAAATTTGTACGTTTTTAAAATTTCTACAACTTTAACTATATACAATTATTTTACAGACTTAGGCCAACCATTCCTGAGAGTATGGTTAATAAAACCCCAACTATCAAAGTAAACCGGTAACCAATGTCTAGTTATCAAATCCCTATTAAAAGTAACTACCATTACTAAGATTCGAATATAAACGGAAAAACTAAATAAACTACGGAAAATGTAAAATTTTTTTTTAGCAATAACATAAATTAGATCCCCGTAGAAAATAATTACATCAATTAAAACATACGGAGATTTAAATTTAAAAAAAACTTTAAAATTTATAATTTAATAACGTATATAACTAAAAGGAAGCTTATTAAAAAAGCGAGTGAATCACTTCCCAGTAATTTAAATGGTTAGATATTACCTTGAGCAAATTGACTCACATGGTTATTAAAGTCTAAGGTCAAAGGTTAAGGTCATTAAAAAATTATAGATAACAATTAGTAGATAACTTTTAGATAATGATGCAGTGGATAAATTATTTTTTGGATAGCCTTTAAGCATTCCGGTTGATGTTAATTAAAAATTAATCTACGTGGGATCAACTTAAGGGAACTAATTAATCTGAGAATTTATGCACGGGAGGATATGTATTGTACGCACGTACATGTGTATGAGAGAAGAGTTTCGACAGAAATAAATGAAGTGGCAAAACAATATTTTTGTTTAAACTTTTATTAGTAACAAATGAAACTGTATACGAGGTGTGGCTATTAAATAACGAAACTGACGTAAAAAATTTTATTTTTATATTATACATAATCACTTATTGTCAACTTCAATATTCACTCCTTCTCTATCACTTACAACGCTCCATGCGAATTTTCCTTTATTGGAAACAGTGCTGGAAGTCATCTTCTGTCAGCTCTTTCAGGTGCTGACAGGAGAGCTGTTTCTTAAGAAGCAGGCCAATGTTGTGGTAGAATTTAAAAAATTCTGAAAAATAGATTGAGAAATGCGGGGGGTGGGTGCTATTTTTCATGTTGCAGGTTGTGTACGTGACATCCTGTCGGACTGTCTACCTGAACAGACAGACTGCATTGTCAATTCAGGTAGACAGTCAGATTCAAGCAACATGAATAGTAGCGCCCCCCCCGCATTACCCAGTCTATTTTTCAAAACTTCAAAAATTCTACCACAACATGGGCTGACAAATATTTCATGTTATTTACATATTTGTACTAAGTTTTTTACGCTGAATAAAACGATAGTTTGCCGGTGCCGAACGATCGAGCGGTTACCGAGATAGCAAGGGTTCAGAATATTATTAATAAATCAAAATTTAAATAAATAACGTACGAATTTGAAATTTCGTACACGCTGTAAGAATATAATTGTCTATGTTGTGTTGAAATTTCAAACTTTTCGGTCAAATAATTATCGAGTTACACGCCTCTAAACGCATGAAATATGTTGCGGTAGCAAAAAAACCGGGTCTTTTTGTCTTCCAACCTCGATGTGGCAATTTTTAAACAACATTAAAAATATAGGACAATTATGGGTCAACGCAGAATAAAATGAGCTAAATTTTGATGTAAAGTATGTTAAAATCCGACACATTGTTTTGGAGATGCTTTGGGTTCAAACTCGGGTGTCTATGATTATGAAACCAATAGTAGTCACAGTTATCTCCTTTGAGAGTAATGAATTTCATTATAGGGCTACAGCCCTATAATGAAATGGTGTCTTTTGCTGGGTGGAAAATGTGTGCTCTTCAGAGAGCCTCGCATGGTGATAAGCATACTTTAACACTAAGTGAGAAAGGCAATTGTAAACCAATTCACTCCTCGTTTCACTTAGTAAAGCCTCTAGAGCAGTAGTGTCAAACTCAATTTTGCAGAGGGCCATATATTAAATTTAGAATGTGTAGGCGGGCCAGATTCAAATAAAAAAAAAATGTACTGAATTATTATAACATTTTATTTATTTAATTATAAATAGTATATAATATCCGGTTGTTAAAAATCATATCAAAGTTATAAAAGATGGTAATTATTTTGAGCTCGAGGATCCAGATACCTGAATTCTCTTGTTTTTGACAAGCTCATTGATGTCAGGTAGAGATGGCGTTACTGTCTATCTCTCTCGCTTGTCTAGGCACGCGCTGCCCTTGAAATTACTTATAAATGTAGTGTGCGCATTTTAAAACTTCCGTAGAGGAATCGAGTGAAGTCTAAAAGCTCTAAAAAACATGATATTTTTTCTGTGACACATTGCGATCGCGGGCCGTACTGATACAGCCCGGGGGCCGGATGCGGCCCGCGGACCGTATCTTTGGCATGACTGCTCTAGAGGTTCAAACCAGCCTTTCGGCTGATGACCTAAAGAACAGACAGGAGTATTGCAGAGAAAGCCAAAGCCCATGAAGGACCGTAGTGCAACAAAAAAAGAAGAAAGTGCTCTTGATTTACATCAACACGAACCTAATTTCAAAACAAAATACTTTTCGTCTTCACGTTTCATCCGAAAGGTAAACTAAATTGTATCTCCATAATAAAAAATCCGACAAGACATTAATTCAAGGTAAGATTATAAGTGGAGGAAATAATGTTTTAAATTTATCCGTACCTAATTATAACTGATAAATAAATAAGATAAACCCCAATGTATTGTTTAACAACAAATTAATGTTACTAATACAACTTAAAATTTATAAAAAAATAGTTTTTTTTCTTTTTTGTATTTTTTCAAGTGGTTTATGTAGCCTATCTGAGCCTATTTATTCAGTTGTAAACAAGGTCAAATCTTAAAATAATTATAAATATTGAATCAGAAAAAAACACTACAACAATCATTATTTACTTCCTCGACTTATTTACCTTCTATTATTATTTTTATAATTGAAAATAATTACAAGTTTCATTTTTGTTTTGATTTAAAAATAGTACTACTTCATTGTACAAAGAAAAAATAATACACGAAAAATATTGGCAAATAATTTTTAGTAAATATGTTAAGCCTAATATTTCTAAAAATATAAGATTTATATAAAATTTCGTTCAATTTTACAAAAAAATTATACTCGGTGATTCAAAAAAGAATTATACCCGGAAATGATCTTTAAGTTTTGTGACCTCAGAAGCCAAAAAAATTCATTTTTAAAAGGATTAACAAGTGAAAGAAAGAGAAACACAACTTCTATAAGTATTTTAATATTTTTCTCAAGTAAAATAAAAAAATGGTGGATGGAACATCTGGAAAGGATGAATGATGAAAAAATTCCCAAAAAAAGTTTGGCAATATAAGCCAGTTGGTCGAAGAGATGTTGGAAGACCAAGGAAGCGATGGTCATGTAACAACATTTAACAAATAAACCCTTTGAGATCGGAACAGGCGTTTCGCCTATGCCCTGAAGGAAGAAGAAGAAGAATAAGAAGAAGAAGAAAATAAAAAAATAATTTTTCTGACCCCCTCCGCGGCATAGTGATTAGCGCGCGAGCCCAAGAATCATTCGGTTCGATTCCCGGCAAGGGTCTGGAAATTATAACATGTTAAACCCTACCGTTACAGTACCAAAACCCACAGTAGTCGCTAATGACCAAGCTGTTGATGTGACTTTAAAAAAAATTGTTTAGTTAAAAATTATGTGAGATTTTGACAGGTGCGCTTTGTTGCCTGCAGGGCGACCGACTAGGTCTTTAATCATTAGTTGACTTTCTAGTTCCGGATAGAAAGTGTTATTGTATTACTTCAGGGTCTATTATTTTCTTAAGTCTTTGTAATTGCTTTTTGGATTATACTATCCATCCTGTCCTAAAACCAGTTATATAATACAATTTACTCAAGCTTGGCTCATGTCCTTGAGGACTGAAAAGACAAGTGGCTTAGAAGAGACAAGACGCACGGGGTCAAAATTATTGCTTGTACTACTGTAGCTGCTGACATCATTATAGATTACATCTTCTTCTTCAGGTGCCTTCTCCATTACGAAGGTTGGCTATCTTCATGGTCAGTCGTACCGTGTCCACTGCTGCTCTGAAAAGGTCATGCGACGACCAGTTAAACGCTTCTCTCAGATTTCTTAACCAGGATATTCGTCTGCATAGATTAGATAGTGTACTTTATTAATGATAATGGCAGGAATGTATTGGACCGATGTTATTTTAATGACTAATACGCTAGACAAAACAGTTCGTCAGGGGTAACCCTTCTGCAAAAATTATAAAAGAGCCGACATTCCATTGAGTAATAGTGTGCAAGACATTCTAAATGAATGTCAGTTGAACCGTTTATAGTATTAAGTCGCTTCTGAGGCAGTTTTAAATGAAGAAAGTTATCGAAAACCAGTTTTGTAAATCATAAGACGTGCGTATTGGAAACAGCTTCTGCATATTCGAAAGAAAGTGTACAATTGATGGTTGTGAACGTAAGAGGTAGTTAATTATTATTAATATTGTAAATGACCATACATTATTTTTAGTTAAGTTTTTTTTTAATCCCTAATGTGTGTACGTTGCAATCTGTTCCATTCAGAACAATCAGCAACCCCATGACCCAATGAGATGAGGATGATATGTATGACGTGTAAATGAGGTGTAGTCTTGTACAGACTCAGGCCGACCATTCCTGAGAGAGTCTGGTTAATTGAATCCAAACCATCAAAGTACATCGGTAACCACTGTCTACATTCAAATCCGTATAAAAGTAACTACTGTATTCATATGAACTAAAATCCTTAAGCCGTGGGAGTGAGAGAATGCATAACGCTCTACTCGCACAAGCTATACGCATTCATTCAAATAAAATTGTATAATTTTACTCATTGTTGTGAGAAAGCGTTTATGCACTCAGTAAACTAACAAGCAAGATAACGACTGTAGTATGTTTTCAGATTAGGATTATAACGGTAAGACCTTTGGGCGCATGCGTAGTTATGCCACATATCTCCCTCTCACTCGCTCGGCTATGGGACATTAATTCATCTGATATCTGTACCTTTACACGGATTTGAACCAGGAACCTTCGGCTCCGAAAATCAGCTGTTAAACAGCCGATTTTGGCGACGACTTTACCTCTAGACCAACCCGGTGGGTCTAGTTAAGTTTACTTAAGTAAATCATTTACTATAACCTATAACCAGATCTCGAACGAACCTAGATTAAGTAATACAGGAAGTTGAATCATTTATTAATAATTAGATCGTTAAAAGCAAAATTAATAGACTTTACAATACACTATACAGAGACCAGGCATTCGCTTGGAATTGTGAACAAAGACTGTGCGAAAACCTCGGCCGGGCCAGCCAAACATTACTTAAAATTATTATTTCATTAGAATAACTATAAATATTTGTAATACCCATATTCAAAAGTCATTACAAATTACTCTATCACTATTTAGTAAAACTTCCCGGTACGCTACAATTTTTAAAATACGGATCCATATTTTTACTTTCTCTTGCCTATATGAATACATAGGAAGGAAAGTATTGTTTTCATGTCGATTTTTCGAAATCGAGTTTTCACCGAATCTATACGTTTTCAGACCCCCTGAACCCAAAAAACATGTTTTTAGGGATTGGCCTGTGTGTGTGTGTGTGTGTGTGTGTGTGTGTGTGTGTATACAAAATATCTCACGAACGGAATGTCTTACGAACTTGAAACTTGAAACTTAAGTTACATACCCTTACCGGACCCGACATGAACATTTTCATCAAAATCGGTCAACCGGAAGTAGTAGTTTATTCGTGTAATTTTTCACTTTTTTGTGATTTTCTCAAAAACTGGCCCTACGATTTTTTTAAAAATTGCCTAGTTTACAAAATTTTTTATTCTCTACAAGATAGGGTAGGCGTCATGTGTGCTGAAATTCTTGGTGAGGGTGTTTTCTCGTAAAAACATAGTTTTTTTAAGATTACGGCTTTAATATGCATTTTAGCGCAAAACTTTATATAATAAAAATTGTAGAGAATTAAAAATCCTACAAATTTTATTTAAAACAATTTTTTGTATAACGCGTAGTTTAGCGGTAATTAGCGATTTTCTGTTTTTTCTCACGAAAACGTGTGAAAAATTGATTTTTTTAAGATTTCGGCCTTAGTATGCACTTTACGATAAAAGTGTATATAATAAAATTTATAGAAAATTAAGAGATCTACAACTTTTATTTAGAGAATGTTTCTCTACAGAGCCTAGTTTAGCGTGAAAGTGTGATTTTCCGTTTTTTTAAGCCAAATTGAGTTCGATTTTCATTTTGCGTCATTCACTCATGATTAAAATAAGGTTATGTTTTTGAGGTTAGTTTTTGTTTATTTCTAATATTTTATTAATAATATTAGGTTTATTATTAATTATTTGCATTGGCAAGAGAAAGTTGTGTGAGTGTTTCACACCAGATTTTTTAAGTGATAATAACTGGGTAAGCACCTAAAATAACTATTATTTTATTATTTCTATTCATTCCAAAATAATACATTTAAAAAATACAAATACATTTATACAAATACAGTACTCTTAGTCTCCAAGTTATTTTAAACTTATTAAATTAAACCCTTCAAAAGCTAGTATTTAAATAAATTTTATGTTCAAGACTTTTTATTCAAATAAAATAAATAAATAAATAAATTTCTATTTTCTATTACTGTATCTATAAATAATTTATTTTTATTTAAACTTTAAGTTTATATGTAGTTTTAACATTTTTTTATACACAATATTTTTATGGTTATAGTTTTTTAAAGTCATTTCAGTAATGTTCAATTTTATTTTATTAACATTACATAAATAAGGTCATAACTATTTTTATAACAGAATAACAAATAAAATAATGAAAAATTATTTATTACTAATTTTTTCCTCTGTGCATGTATAATTTATTTTTCGTAATAAATTAAAGTTAAATAAAATTTATTAAAAAAAAACTGAAAGATATTTATACATTCTCAGGTTATAAATGTTTTTTGTTCATTTTGTTTTGTTGAGTTTATTCTTATATATTTTATTAACTATTTTTTATGGTTGATTCATGTAGAAATTTTTATGGGTCCAATAAAATTTAAAAGTTTGTATTATAAATGGTTTTTTTACGAGTATTTACAAGGTGATTTTTATAAGTTTTGATGATTTTACTTTCTCTCGTCATTGTGATTGCAAAACAAAGTATTGTTAACCCGATCAATAAAATTTATTTAATTACAATTTTTAATAATTACTCTTGAAAAATGAATAAAAAATTTATTTGAAAAAATTCCTTTCAGAGGCGACGCGTCTTAAATGGCTGGTGAAAATTTTAAAAAAGGTTTACCTTTGACTTCTGACAAAAACCATAAGTGATTTCTGTATCTACTCTTTAAGAGGAATCGAATGACACTATTTTTGTTCCCGAATTACGACTTTGATTTCTTAACTTCCGGTTTTGGCCTACTTTCGGTCGGAACCGGAACTTCGAACCCAATTCCCAAAAACCGTTTGTTGCTACCTTTTGTAGTTTCTGACATCTGGGTGGGACGGACTGTAGGATGAACTAAAAAAATGATGGATGACAAATTAAAAAATTGGAGTCAATAAATGAAAATTACGAAGGAGATAATTTCTGTATTTTTTAACATTTTAGAAAATTTATAAAACCGGCAAAGAAAATATAAAAGGGTCCTACGCAAAATAATGAACCCGTAATACACGTGACGAGGTAGAGAAAAATTTTCTTGATATCAGTCAAAAAAGGAATAATTCCTGAATTCATCGGGTTGTGTGTACAGAAAAAAATGACCAAAACATTTTTAGAGCACTAAATAATATGCCTAAAGCCTCGGGAAAGTGATTTAAAGAAATCAAAATGGGTGTATAAAATTGGAATACACCAAGACAAGAATATACGGGATCCAACCAAAAGAAATCTGCTGTCAAACACTGACACGGTTTTCTTTTACCAGTCAATGGTAAACAACCTCACTCTTCGTTTTATTTGGTAAAGCCTCTACAGTTTCAAACCAGCTTTTCGGCTTATCACCTATATAACAACAACAGCAACAACAAACTAACTTTGATTACATACATTTTTGTCATTAAATGCATACGGCCGCAAAATTAATAAGTCCCATTTTTGGTGATTTTAATGAGAAAAATACAGAAAATCACTAATTAACACTTGTAGAAGAAAGTTAAAATACAAGTTGTAGGTTTTGTAATTTCCCACAATTTAATTACATACGTTTTTGCTTTAAAATTCATATCTTGTCCGTAATCTAAAACAAAAAACATTTTTACCATGAGAGCACAGTCCCCCACAAAATTTCAGCAGATATTGACTTACCCTATCTTGTACAGCAGAAAAATTTAGTACAAGAGGTGATTTTTTTAAAAAGTCGTACTAATACTTTCGGTTGACCGATTTTAGTGAAAATGTGTCGGGTCCTTTAAAGTTACCTAACTTAGATTTTGAATTTCAACTTCATATGGTATTTTGTCCTTGAGATAATTTGTTTACACACAGGTAAACAAACCAATAACTAAAATAATTTGTTTTGCGTTCTAAGAGCTGAAAACGTATATTTCCGGTGAAAATTCCATTTCGAAAAATCCACACAAAAACAATACTTTCCTTCTCTATATATTCATATAGGGGAAGAGAAATTAAAATGAAATTTACTTTGTAATGATTAAAACGATACACTAACTTTTCTAACAAAGAAATAATAAAATAAGAAAACAAAATATTCCATTATTCTTATTAATTAATTAATTATGTACACTAAAAACTTTTTAATTTACAAAAAATTCATCCTTGAATAATTTAATCCGACAGATTTATTATTGTCAACCACCTCACAAAAGAAATAACTGAATAAAAAATAAATAATAATAAAAAAAACAAGAAAAAATAAAAGCAAACTCATGTAATAACATTAAAATCACCCCACAATTAAATTGATTAAAAAAACGAAGTGGAAATAAAAGAAAAATATCAACTGAAATAACGAGGAGGATATGAAAAGAAAATAGGATGAAAAGGGGAAAATAAATAGCAATAATTAAAGAGGGGAAAATAAAGAAAAATATAGAATTAAAAAACGAGGTACTGTAAACCTAACTTGAGACAATAATTATATTTTTTATTTTTATTAATAGCGGTTGAATGGAACGAAAGCCTGCCTTTTCTTTTATTTTTTTTACAACCCATTAATTTTGTCAAAATACGAAAAGAAAAAAAGGTTCGTAGCGTTACATAAGACAATTTGGATTTTAAATATTAAATAAGTGTTTTACAAAATAGCGTGTCTATATTATTTTTGTAAGTATAGGTTTTGTTTTTCAATGAATTTTCAAGTGGAAAACCTGGAGGGAAAGGGATATTGAAAGGATAAATTATTCAATAAATTTGGTACGACAAACCGTAGTAAATTGCTCGCGGATCTTTAGCTAATTTTTTTTAATAAATTCTATTTATTGTATAGAACTTATTTATTGGTTTTACCAGATAACTTTGTACAAGGATTATTCAGAAGTTTCTTAACTAAGTACAGTTGCATCTTGACAATCTGACAGATATAGGACCGGAAGGCTGTAGGATTACTCATCAACCAATTATATGACTGAAGCATTTAAGAACAGAAGAGGTAGAGGTATACTGCCCGGCCGGTAGCTGTGCACATAGCGTGTGGGAGAGATAGAAGGATGGGACGGCAATAGTTATTCCCTTTTTGAAAAACATCACTTCGCAGTGTACACAGTTGGTATTTATATACCACCTTGTATCTACAAATTCCTCAGTTTATTGTAATTTTCAAGCTTTTGCGTAAAATATAATTTAAAAATTCGGTGATATTTAATTTGCAATAATCATGGACACTGCCCATAACAAGCAGGTGGTGTGTCAAATTATTTACACCCAATCTGTTCGTTGCAGGGCTAAAATAAATAGTTCTGTTTCTTATCACATGGTCAGTCAATTAAATGACTGAATCATTTAAGAACAGAAGAGGTAGAGGTGTAAAAGACACTAATCAGAGTTATCTTCTCTGAAAGTAATGAATTTCATTGTACAGCCAGACCCTGTGGTGAATGAAGTGAAGTTGTCATTTACAGAGTGGAAAATATGTGCTTTTCAGAGGGCTCGGCATGCTGATAAGCGTACTTTTCCACTCAGTGAGGAAGGCATGGTAAACCACCTCACTCCTCGTTTTACTTAGTAAAACCTCTAGAGATTCAAAACAGCCTTTCGGCTGTTGACCTAAACAACACAATCATGGACAATGTTAACAATGTGGTGACAGGATTTCGTGTATTAAGTCAGGATATTTTCTCGGTTTATTGTCAAATTGTTTATTGGAAGTTTCACGCGTTACGTGCGTAAAATTTAATTTAAAAATGGATGATTTTGACAAATATGTCGTTCGTAGGTTGGTGTACAACTTTCATATGACAGGATATCGGCTTCTGACAGCCACGTTACTGCGCGCAGCGCAAAAAGAAATAATTAACTTTAAAGGTAGAAATTTAATGGCTTTCTAATATATTTAAGGTAAGCAAAAATGCGGCAACCATTTATAAATTAATTAACAACACAAGAAAATAAAATAAATTATATTAAGAAAACATAAATTTTTCCTTAAAATCGAAGCACAACTTCGTATTAATAAAATTTCTATATATTTAAATAAATCTATAAAATGTTGCATAAAGCGAAATTATTTACCATAAAAACATGGATAGAATACAGCAGTAGATTTTCTGGTTGGTTAATAGCGCGGGAACACAGCGTTGTCTCCATGTGCACAGCCGTACGCCGTCCAGTTTATCAAAAACACTATAGTATATTTCTGTTAAGAAATATACTACATATTATTCATAGATTTACTGTAAACAACATTTTACGAAGTAAGGTTGGATCTGTTGTGTCTACGGTACGTGTAACCGGATGGCTGCCCCCTTTGCCCGCTTTCATTTCTACATAAACAGTAATCCCTTGGTATCCGCGGACTTTGTCCGTGGGCCTAAAACCTTTAAATACGTACTTTTTCTCACCTTGTGTACACCGTACTTGGTGGGGAAGTCATACAATTCTGAAAATATGTTTGAATAAATTTTTTGGCGTCCGTATCCGTAACATGTTGAGTCACACACTAGTATGGCGACGGCCGCCATGAGCTAAGCTAGATTTCCGCGTACTGTACGTAGTGTGCGCTTCACCGGGTACCGGGCCCCACCAGTACAACCCCAACCCCCACCGACATACGCACGCCCAGGAACCATACTGTAATTTCTCCGTACGTTTTCCTCCATGTGTCAGCCGAACTTCTTCGTACTTACGTACAGTTCTTTGTTTGTTTGACGATCCTGAAACGAAGCTAAGCATTTCTTCACAAACCATCAACGAGATCCTCAGCATGGCAACGCAGTTCACTGACCACGTGTTGGAGACGAATCCCGTCATGGGAAGAGGGCCCTTCAATTCAAAAGAGGACTCAGGAGCTGATGATACCATACGAAGAAGTCCACAAGGAGTTTGAAAAGAAGAAGAAGCGAAGAGCCATAACTAACTATTTAAAGCAACTTAAATTTTTATGCGTACAGGTACTGTATTTATTAAATATTCATAGATTATAATAATGGTAAAATGTTCCTAAAACTATTAAAAACTTAAAACGACTACAGGACATTTCCTTCATAACCTAACCCCATCTTTTCGGTTATACAAGGTATTATTATCCGCGGTTTTACGAACCGCGGTAATCCTCCGGAACGTAACCCCCGCGGAAAACGAGTGATTACTGTATTCCCTTTTGTAAACTGTATATCATTTGTAATGAGAATCCTATTGAGGTCGTGTGGGCTCAGGTGAAGGATTACGTGGCTACAAAATAATAAAACATTTAAGTTCTAAGAAGAAAGCAAAGTTTTGGAAATTGAGGTTTCTAATGTACAGGTTAATAAGTGGAAAAACTGAGTAGCTCACGTGGAAAAGGAGAAGAAACGCATGTGGGATTTTGATTATTTGAACGAAGTTCAGGTAGAAAGGCTTGGAACATGATTTAAGTAGTGACAAAGATGATGATGTGTCATCTGATGAAATTTTATCGGGTGTAGAAGAATTACAATTAGGTAACCTATTACAATACTTTGTTTACAATTAACAACCTTAAGCCTAATAACAAATAAATGTTTGTAATAATAACAGACAGGTGGAGTATCAAATTATTTACACTCAATCTGTTCGTTACAGGGCTAAAATAAATAGTTCTGTTTCTTATCACATGGTCAGCCAATTAAATGACTGAATCATTTAAGAAAAAAAGAAGTAGAGATGTATAAGACACTAGTCATAGTTATCACCACTGAAAGTAATGAATTTCATTATACACCCAGACCGTGTGGTGAATGAAGTGAAGGTGTCATTTTCAGAATGGAAAATATGTGTTTTTCAGAGGGCCCGGCATGTTGATAAGCGTACTTTTCCACTCAGTGAGGAAGGCAATTGTAAACCACCTCTTTCCTCGTTTTACTTTGTAAAACCTCTACAGGTTCAAACCAGCCTTTCGGATGATGACCTAAACAACACAATAATAAGATAATTATATTAGAATGTAAATTTATTATTATAAAAAATTAAAAACTGTAAACTTCCTGTACAGCAAACAGAAACTTTTTGGAATGGATCACGCTACGTAATATTTTTCTTTCAAACTGACATAGAGTATTAGTCAATGTGACCTCCACTGACAGTAGCAAATTTTATTATACAGCCAGACGCTGCGGTAAATGAAGTGAATATGTCATTTGCAAGATGAAAAATGAAGTTTTTCAGAGACATTTTCAGCTAGAAATGCTGATAAACATACTTTTCCACTCAGTGAAGAATGTAATGATAAAACCTCTAGACTTTTAAACCAGCCTTTCGACTGATGACGTAAACAACAACAGAGAAATACATATTCAATAGTTATGACATTGCAATAAATATTTCATTGAAATCGGTCATAATTTATTATTACATTCAGAGAAAGTATAATAAATATATATTACAAGATATTTTTATATTTAATAAAATTACAAACTGATAAACTGAATGAGATTTACAATAATTAGAAAATTTATAAATAATTGTAATTTTTAGAAATTACAAAATTACCTGTTTCTAATAAAGAAATAGGCTAAATTACAATACAATGTACTCAATTCAAGATGTAATTATTTTAAAATAACAGTACTTTATAATAATATTAATTTATTTTAAAACAATTTTATAATTTTAAAATTCTCAATTAAATTTCAATTTTGTAATAATTGTATTATTACGGTAATTATTTTTACAGAATTTTTATTTAAAAGATGAAGAGAAAGAAGATTAAATTTAGATGGCATTTATAATTTAGTCAGTAGATAATAAAGAAAAACTGGAATTAGATAATAAATTAAAGTAGACTGACCTTTTCTTCATGTACAATATATCATTAGAATGTGATGACATCACTTTAAAATATTTACCGCCTAATATGATATTAACGCGGGAAATTAAGGCGGCAATATTTCCCGCCATATTTTCTTCATGACCTTTTCTTTCCCTATTATTAAAACATTGTTGCAAACATCTCTTAAGATAATTTTATTTTAATAAAAATTTGTAGTTTATAACATAATTAATAAACAAAATTAGAATAGTAAACGACCATACTGAAAACAATCGTTCAAATAAAATCTGGTGTGAAACACTCCCACGACTTTCTCTTGTCAACGTAAATAATAAAACATATTTTAAACTATATTTAATCATGAGTGACTGATGTTAAATAAAAATAAACCTCTGTAGAACTTACAAATACGGAAAATCACTAATTAACACTCACATAAGTTCTGCAGAAAAAAATGCTTAAAATTAAAGTTAGAGATTTTTAATTTTCTATAACTTTAATTTTATACACTTTTGTCGTAAAATGCATACTAAGGTCACAATATTTAAAACTGCCATTTTTTACCGATTTAAATGAGAAAATAATCACTAATTAATGCTAAAGAAAGCGTTGCATAAGGTTTTTTAATCTATTACTTTTATTACGTACGATTTTGAACTAAAATGGGTGAAATTTAAAAAAAATAAGTTTTATCCTAAGAGCACAGTCTCCCCAAAAATTTCACCAGATATGGGCGCTTACTCTAAATTTTACAGCATAAACAATTTAGAGAATGGTGCAATTTAAAAACAATTCGTACGGCCGTTTTTGAAAAATCGAAAAATGTGAAAAATTGCACAAATAAACTACTACTTCCAGTTGACCGATTTTAATGAAAATTTGAAAGTGTCGGGTCCCATAGCGGTATCTAACTTAAGTTCCAAGTTTCAACTTTGTACAATATTCCGTTCTTGCGATATTTTATACACACAGACGAATCGCTATAAACATGTCTTTTGGGTTCAAGGGGACTGAAAGAAAAGGTGAATTTCCGGTGACAAAACATTAAACCAATACTTTCCTTTCCGATATAGACATCTAAGGCAAAAGAAAGTAAACGTGTATATACAGGTAAACTTTTTTTAACTGATATAGTTGTTATAAATTTTGGGAGAAGCGCAATACGGTGCGTTTTCGAATCCAAATGTTTTACGTTTACCAGAAAATTCAGTAGTCATGATAAAATAAACATAAACCTTGGAATTAAACTCTTTTGGATACGACTGCAAGATTTTATCATTCTGTATAACAGACACACGAACGAAAAAGAAAAACCGGTGCCAATTCGATTAATTATTAAAAATTAAATTTAATCACAGAAATTAAATGATAAATTAAAACTGATAAAAATTAGTTTTAATATTCGATAGAAGATCTGTTAGAAACATTAAAGAAAGATGACGTCACAGGAGAAAAAGGAAGGAAAAATAAGGGAAGAGGATGAAAAGTTTAGAGTTACACTAGTATACGGGACGTTAAAAACTTTTGATTACTTCAGTTAGAAATTGGCTGCGTAGAAGGGCGTGGAATGTACGTAAACCAAATTGAAAACACCCTTCTTAAAAAATGTAGTATTTTAAAAACAAATTGTATGTTCATTTAAAAAAATAATATCTTTTTCAGCAAAAAAATTTGGTAAGATGGTACCGCCTATTCGACTTTATCACCTATAGATATGGCGTAACTACAAAATGGCCTCCCAGTCGTCTGTCTGTGAACTAACAAATGACTTTTTTCTATTAGTTTTCGAAAATTGTATTTGAAGTGAATATAATAAATAGAACATTGCTTAGATTACTGTAAATATTTAATAAAATTTAGATATTAATACCTGGGTTTAGAGAAATTAATAAAATTACAGGCATTCAGTGTACGTGGGGCATGTCGGTAGGTCGGGGCAACAAGATGGCCTCGCGATGCCTGTTCGGTATCTTAGAGCTAACTTTGCTTGTATAAACTTCAAATATATTTATGTTATAATTAAAAAAAAAACCTTTAAAACCACACCATGTGGTCAGTATAATGCAATCTGTTTATGGTGGTCGTTCACTATTATCCCAAAATCATTTTTCAAAAATAAATCACTAATTTGTCACGAAATCTCTAGAATCCCAAGTTTTTGCGATAAAAACCAAAACGTATGTTTATTTAGAATTGTAGGTAAGGAATTATTTCAAAAAGTTTACTTTTAAACGAAGAAATAGAGAGAAATGTGAAAATAGTTTTAAGTTTCAAGACGGAAATTAAAGAAAATTAAAAATGGCTCAAATTTTCCATTTAATATGTTTATTTATTAAAAGTCGCATCAGGTGCTTGGTTATTAGCGACTACGGTGGATTATGTAACTAAAATTGTGGAATTTGACTGGTGAAAATTTTCAGACCCTGGCCGGGAATCGGTCCCGGAACCTCCCCGTGGTAGGCTAATGCGCTAACTACTACGCTACAGAGACCATTTTCTTTTTGTAAATAATGCCTGAACAAAGTAACAGACGTTTAAAAAGCACATTTTCGGAAAACCGGCTAAAAACAGAATATTTTTTATGCTTAAATTGCTATATCCCTTGACAAATTTTGAAATAAAAAATTAAAGTTAAACGAAACAACGCAGGAAATGACAGGCTTTAAATTGGTGTGATGTTAAAAATTTTCCATTTGGTCGTTTTTGAATTAGTGCTTTTCGAACACAACGGACTTCTTTCGTGCCGAGCATTATAGTTCAATTACTACCAGAATTTTTAAATCCTTATGTAGGGTTTTATTGTTTACATAACAAGAAGCCCGAAAGAACCTAGAATAATGTTTTTTTTTGTCTTTAATTTTATAAATCTAGAACACTATACTATACATTAAAGCACAACCACTAGATTTGATGAAAGTTTTTATTAGGCGTGGAAGGAGGGGTCACACCCAGCAGTGTATCCTCCAGGATGACGTAATCATGCTAAGATGGAGATGATCTTGATGGAAATGAAAATGAAAGCCCAACGGTGAAAAGATTAAGAAGATGTGATGTTGATGATGAAGATAATGATAGGATGTTATCGAAGAAGATCCCTACACCAAAGACGGCGAAGGCGTCGAAAATTTCGAATGGCCATTTGTCGAGCGAGGTCGTTTGGATGATTTTGTAATTTATCAAAGAAACGTTGATAAAGTTGTCGTGCAACGTCTTTTACGTAGGGAATACGAAGGTCAGAATGAAGGGTGTCGTTTCTCACGTACCAAGGTGCTCCAGTGGCAAGCCTTAAATATTTAGATTGAAAAACTTGTATTTTGTTTAAATTGGTCCGAGCAGCAGCACCAAAAATCTGGATTCCGTACGGCCAGAGAGGTTTCAGCAAAGTCTTGTGAATAATGTGTTTAGGTCAACAGCCGAAAGGCTGGTTTGAACCTCCAGAGGTTTTACTAAGTAAAAACGAGGAGTAAGGTGGTTTACCATTGCCTTCCTCACTGAGTTGAAAGAGTATGCTAATCAGCATGCCAGGCCCTCCGAAAAGCACTCACTTTCCACTCTGGAAATGACACCTTCACTTCATTCACCACAGGGTCTGGCTGCATAGTGAAATTCATTACTCTCAGAGGAGATAACTCTGACTAGTGTCTTTTACACCTCTACCTCTTCTGTTCTTAAATAGTTCAGTCATATAAGTGGATGACTATGTGATAAGAAACAGAACTATTTTTTTTTTTTAGCCCTGGACCAAACAGATAGAGTGCAATTAAAATAACACTCCACCTGCCCGTTTTGGGCATTTGTAAATAATATAATGTAACAATATATTTATAACCGCGAAGCAAAGCGGGCGAAGGTCGATAGCATCATATGTTTCAATGCAGGCCTATATCTAACTTACTAAAAGAGAAACAGATTGTAGATTTGTAGTACGGTAGAATT
The DNA here is from genome assembly GCA_035578175.1 of Catonia carolina. Lineage (NCBI taxonomy): Eukaryota > Metazoa > Arthropoda > Insecta > Hemiptera > Achilidae > Catonia > Catonia carolina. The sequence goes on from JAQMRL010000004.1 coordinate 13,391,104, forward strand.
ATATTAGTTTAAAAATACGCAGAGAAAGCACATGCGTAAGCCGAGTCTTTTCATATAAATCAATAATACACCCTCTATTCTACGCAACCCCCAACCCTCCTCTTTTTTTACCATAAATAAATTACATACGTATTTATTGATAAAATTATTTATCGTCCTTCCATAGTTGCACGTTAGGGGTTGGAGAATGGGACGGCGCTATAAACTTTCATCATATTCTCTGAGTTCCGTTACATATACCGAATTGCATCATCCCTTCTCCATCTTTACGCGGGTAAATAAGGAAGAAAAATTACATTTTCTTTTTTATTACACAATACATATTACGTATCCAACTATTTTTTTTACTATAAATTTATTATATTTTCATTAAAATAAGAAAAAATTCTCGGGTTTTTTTCTAAATTTATTTTATTTTTTATCGACATTTAAAATCGATAGTAACATCACAATGATATGATGTTATTACGTATTTTTCGCTTTACCTATTAATAGGCTAAATTTAACGAAAAACTTTATGTAACATCTATTTTCAACTACTTGTATTACGAAACCGTATCAAATTTTCTTATTACGGAAAAAAGAGAATTCTGTAATTTTCCGGTAGTAATAAATCAGATAAATTTTTGTACGGAGAATAAAAAATGTTTTTCTCACGAAATTTTTACAAAAATTTTAAATAATTTTTCATCTATTATAATGGATTTTTTTTATAAATTAAAAAGTTTGTAAACCGCATTAACTTATTGGGTGATGTTTTTGGGAGTGTAATGTTTCATTCACCACATATCACTCATAACATCCGTCATCCTCTGTAACAACCATTCAACATGAAAAACAAATTTTTTATTTTTTATATTTTTTATTGCAGCTAAATCTACAATCTATTCTTAAGCAGAATAATGAGTAAATAAGTTATCTTTGGTATGTCATGACCGAAGAAAACCCCCCAACGGAGAAACTTCGTGGATTTACTTTACGTGGTGTCTTGACGTTTCAGAATAAGTCCGTAGGATGACTATGTTTTAGTCGGCGAATGACGTTTAAATTGTCTAACAAGGAGATGGCAAGGTGATTCGTGTGTAATTCGAGTCTTCTTTGATATCTTGCACTGTATGCTGTGATCTCTTCTTGAACTGTGGGAATGTGGAAATCTCTGTGTAGTATGTTATTCGTTGTGTACCAAGGCGAACCTGTGATTGTCCTGAGTAATTTCGATTGGAACCTTTGCAGGATTTCCATGTTGGAATGGCTTGCTGAGCCCCATAGTTGGATTCCATACGTCCAAATCGGTTTAAGAATTGACTTGTAAATTAAAATTTTGTTGTTAAACAAATTTTAATGCGGTTGTTAAATTTTTACCGACTAAACTGTTATGTACATTCTATTAAAAACCATTAATTTCGAAAAAAAATTGATTTTCTTCTTCTACTTCTTCTGCCTTTCAAGGCTTTTGAAATGTAGTGTTATAGGAAAATGTTTAAGATTAGGTGAGTGGACAAAATAAGTAATTTAGAGATTCTTAGGCGAATAAATGAAAAAGAAGTATATGGAAGCATCTTACCAGAAGATAGGATAGATTACTGGGGCATATCTTAAGACATCCGGGTATTGGTCTATCAATATTGGAGGGTAATATTGAAGGAGTGAATTGTAGGGAGAGGCAAAGGTTCGAACATATAAAGCAAATCACAAAAGATGTAGGGTGTTACAGGTATGTATATATGAAACAACTTGCTCATGATACATTAGTTTGGAAAACTGCATCAAACCAGTCGAGAGACTGATGGCAACAAAAACCTATTCCCAATAAAATGCCAACGGACAAATAAATAATTTTTTTTTTTTTAGCTTTTATTAGTTATCGGGAACTGTACTTTGTTGATAACTACCCAATTTGATCGCTGCTTTTTGCTGTATTTTTTTTTGACGTCGATTAGACATGAGTTTGCACAGGGACCCCAGTAGAGTTTGTTCATGGATGGCTATCAACTGGTCACCATACAAAGTCGCTTGCCCAACCGGTGTTACTTAACAAATAATAGCGACTTTCTACCAGCTGACTGACTGGGCTGGCCCGAAGGCCAAATAAATAAATCATATCAACAGGGCGGGGTGATCATAATTTGGGTGAGGCAAACATTATTCTTCAGAAAAATGACAAATACATTTAAGTTCTTCAAAAAAGCTCAAAAATTATGGAATAGTGTGCCGAACAGATATTCATCTATTAACATACTGTATGTACACAGGCCTATTGAATTTACAAACACTAACGATAAATCAATCAAGTTATTTATTTACACAATTTAAAATAAATTATTTATATATTTATCAATTATATAATTTATGATAATGTATTTTAAAGTATAGCCTAATAAACTTTCTTTAATTTCAAATAACAATAATAATAATAGTACATAAATAAGTTAGTCAAAGTAACGGATACATTTCCATTCTTAATTTTATTACCGATTGTGTTATCTATTTTCGAATCAAATAACTTTATAATTTCTCTTGCTTTCTCCCAAGTTCTTTTATTTTTTTTATTCTAAGAAGAATATTTATATTATTTTATGTCCGGAAGACAAGATTTGATTAAAGAAATAAAAAAATAACTATCTTATTAAGTCTAACTCACATGCCACAGTCCATTATTATGGATGGTTTATTAATTAAGCCCTCATTGTATAGAGATCAAAAAATTTAAATTAGAATACGTGTGTATGTGTGCTACAGAGAGAGAGAGAGAGAGAGAAAGAGTGAGATGATTTGTGAAGGTCCACTTTGATAAATTGATTCAATCATATTTTTTCTTTTAACATTACTACATTATACTCCATGTGAAAATAGTTGGCGGTAGAGCGTATAGTTAACTCACTGTGATTGCATTGTTTGGTGCAGTGTTCTCTAACTAACTGGCGGACCGCCAAATCATTTTTTGCAGACAGCGAGCTCTAGAGAATTATTGTTTTTTTGGATTCAAATCTTATTTTCGTGTGTGATGTGATTTTTTAAGTTTAGGCTATGTGCATGCTGAGAGCAACATTGTTGATGTCAATACGACATGTATCCAAGTTTCTCTGAAGAGAATTTTGATGTTCACTGGACACGTTTACGGGCGCGATCATGCTGAAAGTCAATCGCGATAGCGCCGCGCTATAAAATACTAAAAACCAAAATTTTTGTACACATACATATTAGTTTGAAATTTTGTTAAATTTCATGGTTCAAACATTTTCAAAATCAACAATTTTATATAATTAAGATTTGGCATGATTGCCATGTATAAATTTTTACAGTCGGCAGGGTACACTAAGTAAAACGTTGGGCGGATCGTGGCAGTTTTATCGAGATTTTAAACGGATCTTCATAAAATTCAGTTAAAGATAATTGGTTTGATTGGCGTTTCAATCATTCTTGAGATTTCCTGGAGTACTCTTGTATCACTTGTCATAAATTTATTGTTTGTAATTTATTTTAATTGCCGCTAACTATATAATCTTTTACAAATTCGGGCCGACCACACGCACAAAAAACCCGATATTTGTTTCTTTAGCATAAGCCATAACAAATTTGTCGTAAAACAGAAGCAAATGTACAACTAGCTGAAAATGTGATTTTTTCGTGAATTTTCATATCAGTGAGAGCTTTCAAGCGAAAATGAGTATATTATTTAGCATTTTGGAACGAAAAGAACAGAGATCATTAAGTAAATATGATCAAGGTCCGTTTAAAATTTTGGTGAGACTGCCACGAACCCGCCAGCTTTTTACTTATGTACATTGGCGACTGTTAAAATTTATATATAAAAATCATGCTAAATTTTAATAATAATTGTTGATTTCGAAAAGGTTTGAACAATAAAATGTAACAAGTTTCAAACTACTGTTTCAATGTACTGTTTGTTGTGTAGATTTTTGTATTTTGTATACGGCGTTATCACGAGTTGCTTTTAGCCTGACAACGGCCGTAAACTTGTCCAGCGAGCATCAATTAACTTCAGAAACACGTGGAATTTATGTCGTATTGACATCACGAGTAACTCTCAGCATGCATACTACCTAAACGTAAAATATTTCATATCACAAACAAAAATAAGATCTGCATACAAAAAAATTCTCTAGAGTAGGCCTACGTGGTCCGTCAGTTGGTGACCACTGGAAAAGATGATGAAAAAGAATATTCTGGATTCATTTTGGAATATTTAAAAATCTTCTTGAGTAAGAAGATTATGGAATATCTGTAAACCAACCATTCTTAAATATGGGTGTGAGATTTTTAACTTCCAGTAAACACTAATAACATAATTAATTATTGATCTCAATTTAAGAACAGACATAATGTTGAAATTTCGTAATTTTAAAGAATTTAAAATTTTTTAACATACAAAATTCTGAAGATTTTACAAATAGCATATTTAATTTATACAACAATAATTTTTCACTAGAATTATTAATTAGGTTTAGAACATCTTTTGAAATTTATTGTTAATTTTTAATGACCCACCGGGTTGGTCTAGAGGTAAAGTCGTAGCCGCGAGTCAGCTGTTTAACAGCTGATTTTCGGAGACGAAGGTTCCTGATTCAAATCCTAGTAAAGGTAGTTACTTTTACTAGGATTTGAATACTAGACAGTGGTAACCGGTGTACTTTGATGGTTGGGGTTCAATTAACAATACTCTCTTAGGAATGGTCGGCCTGGTTCTGTAAAAGGCTACACCTCATTTACACGTCATACACATCATCCTCATCTCTTTGGGTCATGGGGTTGCTTATTGTTCTGAATTGAACACATTGCAACGTACAAACGCATTAGGGATTAAAATAGTTTTTTTTGTTGTTTTTCCAGAAAGACAAAATCGATCCTATAATTTCATGTACTACACTCAATCATGTAACTACATTCAACCAATGTAGGTAAATGGAATACTGTCGTAATTTTTAACGACTACAACACACTTCTTCTCTCAACAGTATAAGGAAGTGACAAAAAGAAAGAGAAAAACTTATAATACATGATGAAATACACAATAAATATTAAAATAACTATATCGAAAACTGCAGCAATTCATGTAAGTTAGGCAAACAATATTCACAGCAATAGTAGGTAAATGTATTAAAATTGATTAAATAAATATTAAATTAAACAACGTAAAATCATTTATTACTTAATACAACAAACCTTATATAATACCTTTAGGAAAAAGGCACTAAACTAAAGGCATTGAACTGATAGAAACTTCTTGAACAGAACGGTTTAATTTTTAAACAGGTACTATAAATGTGATAACAGATTACACAATAAATTTCTTTTTAATTTTACAAACAATATGAAAGAACAGATGATGTAATTTTGCTGAATTCAAATTCTATTTTTCATCAATTTATAACCAATTTGATCGATTTTCTTTTATATTTTATAAGTGTACTTTCCCGGAAAAAAGTGTACTTTTTTCCCACTCGGGCATGGCATTTTTTCATACGTTACAAAACTTCATTTCATCCTTCACCGTCTGCATTAGCAGCAATTTGCAAAACAGTCGAACGTTAAACAAAAACAAAAACAAAAAAAAAAAAACATCTTTATTACGTACAGGGCCAATTTTAGACCACGTGAGGTAACTTTAGACGTTTCTGGAAGCACTTTTTGCAGCCCAAATTCTAAGCATTCGAACACTATACGCTTTTCTTTTTTCTTTTGTCCACCCTGTTATGATTTAAAAAAATATTTAATCATGAGTGAATGACGCAAAATGAAAATCAACCTCTGATTGGTTTAAAAATATGAAAAATTATTAATTGACGCTAAACTAAGCGTGTAGAAAAAATCTTTGAAATAAAAGTTATAGAATTTTTAATTTTCTATAAATGCCACAATCTTTAAAAAAATCCCGTTTTTTTTAAAGATTTCGATGAGAAATATACAGAAAACCACTGATTGACACTAAAGTAAGCGTTATAGAAAAAAATGTTTGAAATTAAAGTTATAGGTTTTCTTAATTTTCTGCAACATTAATTATATACATTTTTGCCCTAAAACGCATATTAAGCCGTAATCTATAAAAAAAAACCACGTGAGAGCACAGCCTCCCAAGAATTTCAGCAGACTTTGCGCTTATCTAATCATGAAGAGCATAAAAAATTAAGAGCCGTTAATGAGAAATTTGTAAAACAATGAAAAATCCCACGAATAAAAACTATTACATCCGTTTGACCGATTTTGATGAAAATTTTCGTGCCGGGTCCTCTGATAAGCCTACCAGTAAGTACCCAAGGTTCCAAGTTTCAACTTTGTACAATATTCCGTTCTTCATATATTTTGTTCACCCACCATCACTCACACCGACGCGCTTGCACACGCACACACACACACACACACACACACACACACACACACACACACACAGAGGCTATTCGCTAAAAACATTGTTTTTTGAGTTCAGGAGACCTGAAAACGTATATTTTCGGTGAAAGTTTGATTTCGAAAAATCTACATAAAAACAATACTTCCTTCCCTATAACTATTCATGTATGGCAAGAGAAAGTAAAAATGTGTATTACATCATTCTCTACACTCCGTACGTTCCTTGCAGCGTTGGTGTATTCAGCCAAATTCTAGTCTTTTCTGTTCAAAGTCATTCTTTTTATCTTCCAAAACGTATAATTCGGCCGCCTCCGTAGCATAATGGTAGCGTTGCGGCCTACCACGCGGAGGTCCCGGGTTCGATTTCCGGCTAAGGTCTGGAAATTATAAAAAGTCACAACCCAACGTTCCAAAACCCACTGTAGTCGCTAATGACCAAGCTGTTGATGCGACTTGAAATAAATAAATTAAATAAAAGCTTATATTTTTTCACTTATTTATATAAAAATATTTTTACAATTTGTATCTGAGCCTCCCGATATTCCTTATTCTCTTAAGTTCTTGCCTCCAGAAATTTCTTCGGCAATCTTTAATCACGTATCCGATTTACAAGCGATGCCATTACCAGTATACCCAATATGGTTTTATATTTTTCTCATACTAACTTTTGTAACATGATCACGTCTACTTTTACCGAATATTTTTATGAATTAGTAAAGTATAGTTAAATACTTCATAAAGATTTGCAAGAAATCAAGTGTGGTTTATTGATACTATATACTATAGTAATGTTTCCAAACCAATTTTATTTTCCACTGGAAGATTTTTTCTAATTTAATTTTTGTGCCTTCTTTTGTTATTTTTCTAGTAACAATAGTTCACTGTATTACATTATACAATTAACTGACTGTTGGAGCATAACAAAAATTTGTTCCTACATTTTTTGTTCCCATATAACACTTTCTCTAGAAACACGCATTCAACCGTGTTAAAAACACAGGCCTACTAAATGCACTGGGTGTTCAAAAAAAATTTGTCAACATTTTTTTAACTTTAAGGCTTTTTGTTCAAAATAATACAAATGAAGTTGTTGTACCCACAAAGCGAAAACGTGTTTTAAGAATAATCAGAAAAAGCAGGACTACAGATTTTTTCGATTAAACTAATATATAACGGACATTAAAACAGCCCTGCGTCACTTAAAGACACAATAAGGAAAAATTGGAAAAGTTGATAGCTTCAAGTACCTCGGGGGAGATGATACAACAAAAAACTAGCGAAAAAGAAGCAAACATCAGACGAGGAAAGATGGTCGGAGCACTCCGAGGAACTCACCACTTGTATCAGAAGAAGGCACTCTCAAGACAAGCCAAGATAAGACTTTATAATACAGTCATAAAACCTGTGTGTCTTTACACAAATGAGTGCTTTAGAATGACCGGGAAAGCTGGTCTAAGAGATGCAGAGAAATTTGAGAGAAAGATCCTCCGCAAGATAAATTGGTCTGAAGATAATAGACGGACAGCATAGGTTACGAGGTCGAGAAGAACTGTATATACAAGGAAAATGAACAATTAGTGGAAACGATGAAGAAAAAGAAGACTAACATTTAATGGAGACCTGTATAAAATGGATGACAACCGGTTGACAAAACAAATTTTGAAAACACTAAACAATAAACCTAAGGTGTCGTATAAATGGTTTAAAGAAGTCAGACAGGATATCGAGATAACTGGAATAAACGGAGAAACTTAAAGAACCGAACCAAATTCAGACAACTAATTAATTTAAGGGCTTCCATCACGAGTAAAAACAAAACACTAGGTGGATAGATGAACAGATAAAAGCGTACAGTGAGTAAATGCTGAGTTTGTGAGCTGCAAAAAGAGCTTTCAGAATTTTTAAAAATGGCCCTAAACGACGAAAAACCTAAAAAGCGAAAAATCCTGGCTTCGATTCCGTGACTGGAAAACCCCACCGACTCTCCCAAATCTTCACGTAGCTTGTCTACTTTCTCGTGGTCTCTGTACAACAGACGTGCATTAACACTGCACTTCGTTCCTCAACCAGATTTTGTTATACAGTCAGTTTACTCTCAAACTGAATGCGATATAGAGATGACAGTTAAATCGCTTAAAAATCCGCTAGTAAAACATCTCGTTAATTTACAACTAGATTATTATGTTATATTTATTGTACATAGTATTTTTATTTCTTAGTGTTTAACACTCAATCTTAACAAATTTAAATTTTACAAAGCACTTCTTAAACCAAATTGGAAGTATGAAATCCAGATATGGGACTCGGGAAGCTATTCCATTATTAAAATTCAGCAAAGGTTCGAATCAAAACTACTCAAAACAATCACAGAATCAATTTGGTACATAACGAATAACACATTACAAAGAGATTTACACATTTCTATAGTTCAACAAGAAATTAACTCATAATAAGAATAAAAGAATAAAAAATATCTACGAAGATTCGAATCACTTGCCATCTCACTCTTACATAATTCAAATAACAATAGCCGACTGAAACGAAGACATCTTATGGACTTATTTTAAGATGACAAGATAACTTACATCCATGATTTACTTAATGACTTATATCTGCGAAGTTCCCCTATTAGGGGGGGGGGATTCTTCAATCATGACAAAAAACAAACAAAACTTATCTACTCATTATTCTACTTAAGAACAGATTGTAGATTTTACTGTCTTTAAAAATAGTATTTCAACTATTGTAAGAGGCACATAATACATTTTAGTTTCAGTATTTCATAATTTTTTTCTTGAACACCCGTTACCAATACAGCGTACCGAATTCTTCTTAGTTCTTATATTGTAAAGTATTTCTAAAAAAAATATTTAACTAATCCAAATACAACACACGTACAACCTATTTAATTGACTCATTGTTATTTTAATTTTTAGTGCTCCAAATAAATTTAAAAAGCAAGTCATTTTTCAATTTTTTAATTAAATCTAGTGACAGTCACTTGTGATTTTTATTTCTGATAAGTCATTCTTATTTTATAGTTTCACCAACGCACCGGTAAATTAACTATCATACCTTTAAACTTTAATTTACTTTTTTAATGAAAATTAATTAAACATTAAAAATGGCTGAATCTTAATTAATTAATTAAATAAACTGATGATAATTAATTATGTCAAACTTTCTCAATTTATGTTTATAGGTTTTCTTACAAAGAAAAATTTATGAAATTCTAGAAAACTCCTATTTTATTTGCCGAGAATTAGCTGTTTTAACAGCTGATTTTTCGAGACGAAGGTTCCTGGTTCAAATTCCAGTAAAGTTAGTTAGGTACTTTAATGCAGATTTGAATATTAGACAGTGGTTATCGGTATACTTTGATGGTTGGGGTTCAATTAATTCATTACAAGACTATAGCCTACCTCATTTAAACATCATACACATAATCCTCATCTCATTGGGTCATAGGGTTGCTTATTTTTCTTAAATTGAACAGATTGAAACAAACACACACAAGGAATTATAAAAAATTAAAAAATGTTTAACTACAACTTTTTCCAGCTAATCAATGCTTTTAGGTTAGTTCTAATTTATTTATTCAAATATTTAAAACTTTAGCAGATAATTTAAATTTAGGTTAGTTTATTCGATGAAAATTCATCATCAACCCCTGTGAAAGTGTTCTTAACTATAAACAGGACGTTTTCTATTCAAATAGAATGGAATGGGCAGGCTGCGCACTGCCATAACACATATTTAAGCACCTTTATGAAATAAAAGCTTATGTTTAAGACAATTTTATAAACAATTTTTAAGGTTCAGAAATAATCACTCCTTTCCAAGAATTTTTTCATGTTTATTACAGTTATCTTGGGCGTGAATTCACAATTTACCAATATAAAGTATTTAAAGAATTTATTAATTAATCTCAAAGAATTTATGTAAAATTAAAAATCGAATAAATTAAAGCGGATTGATTTACTCGTCTAATATTAAAAAATAATTGAAAACAAGTTTTTTTCTAAATTAATACATTAGAAGAAAATATTCAAAAAATATAAAAAAATATCTACCAATAAATTCCGATCAAATCATTAATTTTATTAACATAAAACAAGTTTTTGGTTATTTTTTTATGTTAAAGTAAAATATCTTTATTTTATTCAAATTTATAAAATATAACTTTTTTTTTAATACAAGAATAACACTTATTTAAGTTTTTTCTGTTAATATGTGTAATTTTCTTTTCTATTTTTCTTTTTTAATAATAGGTCGGTAAATCAACGTAAATTTTTTAAGAATATTTTTTTTTCTTTTTAATTCCTAATACGTGTACGTTGCAATCTGTTCAATTCAGAACAATAAGCAACCCCATGACCCAATGAGATGAGGATGATGTGTATGACGTGTAAATGAGGTGTAGCCTTGTACAGACCCAGGTCGACCACTCCTCAGAGAGTATGGTTAATTGAACCCCAACCATCAAAATACACCGGCAACCACTGTCTAGTATTCAAATCCGTATAAAAGTAACTACCTTTACTAGGATTTGAACCAGGAACCTTCGTCTCCGAAAATCAGCTGATAAACAGCTGATTTTGGCAACGACTTTACCTCTAGACCAACCCGGTGGGCTTATTTTTTAAGAATATTTTTTAACAAATTATTTATTTGTGTATGTTCAATGAATATTAAAATTGTTGTTGTTTAGGTTAAAAGCCGAAAGGTTGGATTGAACCTCAAGAGGTGTTAAGAGGTTGTCAATAGGTGGTTTATTATTGCCTTCCTCACTGAGTTAAAAAGTATGCTTATTAGCATACCAGGCTTCCGAAAAGCACCTACTTTCTACCCTGCAGATGACACATTTATTCACCACTTCATTGATCAAGGACTCTGGCTGTATAATGAAATTCATTACTTTCATGAAGGAGATGCGGTGACTATAGTCCGATTCAAGAAAGAAAACACCTGTCTTTCAACAGCAATATCTTTTGAACCTTTGTCTTCTTCTTCTTCTTTGGCCTCGCCTCTTCCCGTTACGCGGGGTCGGCTTTCCCAATCAGAGAGCTCCATTTGTTACGCTCCTGTGCGTCTTCCTCGGATAAGCCCAACATTTTCATGTCTCTTTGGACATTCGTCATCCACGTGGTAAGGGGTCTACCCCTTCCTCTCCTCCCTGTAGCCATTGAAAGGCACCTCTTCACGACATGATCATCCGTTCTCCTAAGCACATGACCATACCATCTCATCCTGGACTCTCGCACCTTTTCTGCTATATTAGCAACTTTGAAGGTTCCCCTTATATGCTCATTCCGCACCTTATCCTTCAATGTGACTCCTCCCGCCCATCGCAGCATGCGCATCTCTGTAGTGTGGAGTTTCTGTTCATGCACTCTCTTAAGTGCCCAAGCTTCGCTGCCATAGACAAGTGCTGGTCTAACTGCCGCTCTGTAGACTCTTCCCTTTATTTTTATGGGCACTTTTGGGTCACACAGAACCCCAGTCAGCATACGCCACCTGTTCCAGCCCGATGTTATTTTATGCACTATTTCAGCCTCCATGGATCCATCCTCTGAGATCACTGCCCCCTTTTGAACCTTTGTATGTAAAAACAATCACAATACATCAAATTAAAGCTTGTTTTATTGTTGGTTACAGGATTACATTAACATATAATACTTTGTAGCCCTATACGTTTTAAAGTACGCGTGAACAAAGTAAAAGTACCTTGAAGTTTGGTACACTGGAAAAGTATTTAAAAACAGAACACTTTTTATGTGTAATTCGTTATATTTAATACACTATTAATATCTGAAAATGTTAATGTATATCCTGTAACCAACAATACAACAAGCTTTAATTTCATGTATCGTAATTAATTGTTTTTACATAATATAATGGTTCAAAAGATATTGCTGTTTAAAGACAGCTGTGTTTTCTTTTGTGAATCGGACTATAGTGTCTTTTACACCTCTATCTCTTCTGAAGGTATACGAGGTGTGGCTATTAAATAACGAGACTGACGTTGTAAAAAATTGTATTTTTATTTTATACATAATCACTTATTGTTACCATCAATTTATACTCCTTCTCTATCCCTACAACCCTCCATGCGAATTTTCCATTGTTGGAAACAGTGCTGGAAGTCATCTTCTGTAAGCTCCTTCAGGACACGTGCCGCTTTCTCTTTTACAGCTTCCACAGACTCGAATCTTGTCCCTTTTAATGTAGATTTCACCTTAAGGAACAGGTACAAGTCACATGGTGCAAGATCTGGTGAATAAGGTGGATGTTCTAATACTGAGATGCTGTACTTGGCTAGGAACCACTTGACAGATAACGCGGAATGAGCTGGCGCATTGCCTTGGTGGAGAACTCATGATTTGCCCTCCACATTTCGGGGCGTTTTTTCCTCACTCTTTGACGTATTTTAGAAAGTACCTCAAGGTAGTAATATTGATTAATTGTTTGACCTTCAGGAATCCAGTGAAGGTACACAATCCCATGGATATAAAAAAAACCAATCATCATTGCTTCAAATTTTGACTTGCTCGTTCCAGATTTTTTGGCTCTCGGTGAAGTTCGGCTCTTCCAGTGCACGGATTGGCGCTTCGTTTCCGGATCATAAGTAAAAAACCACGTTTCATCACATGTTATTATCGTTTCCAAAAAATTTGGGTCATTTTCAATCGCGTACAAAGTATCAGTACAAACATTTTTGCGAGCTTCATTTCAAACATTTTTGAGCGGTACGTATCCTGAAGCAGCTGACAGAAGATGACTTTCAGCACTGTTTCCAATGATGGAAAATTCGCATGAAGTGTTGTAGGGATAGAGAAGGAATGTATATTGAAGGCGACAATAAGTGTTTATGTATAAAATAAAAGTAAAATTTTTTACAACGTCAGTCTCGTTATTCAATAGCCACACGTCGTATACTTATTTCAGTTATTGATAAAGTATGACAACTGAAAGATAAAATAAGTATATTACTTGAAAATTACCGAAAAAATTAGTGGGATTTGCCTTTAAATTTATTTCATTTTCAAACGATTCGATTTTCCCGGGTACGTTTTCATCTTTTATTTTTTTCAGACCAATAATAAATAAATTTGTACTAGTTGTTATGAAAAATGGTAGCTCAGTTATTTTTAAACTTAATAAAAAGTTTTCGCTAAAAGGCTATTTCTAGATGGTGCGGCGACGGCGGATGTTCCTTTGAGACTTAAGGAAAAAGTTGTTCGTTCTTCTTCTGGTGCAATATTCTGGCGACTTTATCCCATTTATTCTGTTACTTGCTCCGTCCATTCTTTTCTTCCCTCCCTTGCCCTCACTCGCTCTCTCTCTCTCTCATGCTCTTGTAGATTCAGCAAAAACAAGAATCAACTCGGTTAAACTTCAAAACTTACACTTTTTAAAAAATAAACTTAACTTATAAAAGCTTTTACGAAAACTCTTAATTCAGAGTTTAATTTTCTTTTCGTGAAATTTTCATGGAAATTATATTTTAAAATTTTATGTTGTTCATAATATAAATTCAATTAACTTTACCTCATTTTTTATGCACATTTTTTAAAACTAAAAGTAAGTGTTTTTCTTTTCTTTTTAATATTTTTCCGTAGATTAATATTATCATGATTAGACTGTTATAATATGCATGGGAACATTTCTCTTGTTATATATGAATACATAGGAAAGGAAAGTATTTTTTTCATATCGATTTTTCGAAATCGAGTTTTCACCGGAAATGCACGTTTACAGGCCCACTGAACCCAAAAGACATGCTTTCAACAATTGTTGTGTATGAGTGTGTGTGTGTGTGTGTGTGTGTGTGTGTGTGTGTGTGTGTGTGTGTGTTTATGAACAAAAATCTAAAGAACCAAAATAGCGTACAAAATTGAAATTTGAAATTTAAGCTAGGTACCACTATGAGATTCGGCCCGAATATTTTTATCAAATACGATCAACCTAAAGTAGTAGATCATTCGTTTGGTTTTTCACTTTTTTCGATTTTCTCAAAAACGAGTCGTACGATTTTTTAAAAATTGCTTCATAAACTACAATTTTTATTATATAAGAGATAGGATAAATATCATGTTTGCTGAAATTCTTGGGAGGCTTTTTGGTAAAACACTTTTTAGAAGTATCCCTACCTTTTTAACAATGAGTGTGTGTGTGTGTGCGCGCGCACGCGTGCAATTGGCCCTGAAGCAAAAACTAATCAACGGATTATGTACAAATTTTAAAAAACTAACAATATTTTAATCAGAATTTGAAATGAATCGAGGATTCATATAAGGTCTAACTTTGTTGTTTAGGTCATCAGCCGAAAGGCTGGTTTGAATCTCTTGAGGTTTTACTAAGTAAAACGGGGAGTGAGGTGGTTTACAATTGCCTTTCTCACTGAATGGAAAAGTACGCTTATTAGCATGTCGGGCCCTCTGAAAAGCTCATATTTTCCACTCTGCAAATGACAACTTCACTTCATTCACCACAGGGTCTGTCTGTATAATGAAGTTCATTACTTTCAGAGGAGATAAATCCGATTAGTGTCTTTTACACCTCTTCCTTTTCTGTTCTTAAATGTTTCAGTCATTTAATTGGTTGACCATGTAATAAAAAACAGAACTATTTATTTTAACCCTGCAACGAACAGACTGAGTGTAAATAATTTGACACTACATCAGCCTGTTATGGGCAGTAAGATCTAACTAGATAAGATTAAATTTAAAGGGCTTCCACGAGGAAAAAAGCAGAACGGTACATGGATCGATAAATAAAGGAAGGCTAAATTAAAAAAAGTAGGGGTTTCAAAAGAAACTTCCAGAAGGTCTCTTGGTTATTTTAACTACTACAGTAAATTTTAACTTGTTATAATTTCCGAACCCTACCCGGAAATCAAACCCGGGACTTACACACTACCAATAGTGCCAGTGAGGCAATACCATAGGTATAACTATTAACAAAGTAAAACAATTTTGCATATTCTCTTTTGTATGAGCTAACATAACATAACACTCTTACTACACTACTCTTTAACACTCTTATACGCAAATTAATGAAACCAATTGCATTACTGGGTTGAATTATTGTATAATTCGAATGGGAATATAATTATTTAATTGGTTAATTAATTCAACTTTGATTCTAAAATGAAAATAATTACTACCTTAATTCGTTACCACAATATCATTTATAACTTTATTTCCTTCAATTTTATTATTAAAAGTCTCGTCTATCATTATTACTATTTTAATGAAGAAAATTGTTAACATCAGAAATCTTTACAATTTACATACAAATTAATATAAAAATAATATTTTATAAGATTTCACTTCTTAATGAATTATTATTTTTTTGTTTCTAATTTTTTCCTGGATTTTATTTTGTTTGTAAACAATACAAAGAACGGAAGTAAGAAATTCGTTGAAATATTTTTATTAACTTATTCGTTGGCCTCCAGGCCAGCCCAGTCAGTCAGCTGGTAGAAAATCGCTATTTGTTAAGTAACACCGGTTGGGCAAGCGACTTTGTATGGTGACCAGCTGACAGCCATCCATGAACAAATTCTACTGGGGTCCCCGTTCAAACTCATGCCTAATCCACTTCAAAAATACAGCGAAAAGGAGCGATAAAATTGGCTAGTTGTCAATAATGTACAGTTCCCGATAACAAATAAAAGCTTAAAAAAACTTATTTGTTGCCGCGAGTCAGCTGTTAAGCAACTGATTTTCGGAGACGAAGGTTCCTGGTTTAAATCCTAGTAAAGATACTTTTATACGGATTTGAAGACTAGACAGTGGTTACAAGTGTAGTTTAATGGTTGGGGTTCGATTAACCATATTCTCTCAATCTGTACAAGACTATACCTCACTTACACGTCATACATATCATCCTCATTTCATTGGGTCATGGGGTTGCTTATTGTTTTGAAGATTTTTTTTGTTTTTTTTACGTCTGTTTTGCAATTTCTGCTAATGCAGACGGTGGAGAATGATGATAATGAAAATGAGTGATGAAAAAATACCAAACCTGACCGGGAATCGAAAATGTTCTGATTGAACAGATTGCAATGTACACAGATTACGGATTTAAAAGAAATTAACTTATTGTTTGGGTTTTTACTTTAACATCTGTCTGTTTTGCACATAAATTAAGATAATAATGATGATAGATGAAAAAAAATCCAGATTTAACCCGGGAATCAAAATCAGAAACCCTCTGACACAGATGCCAGATGTGCTGACTATTTCACCATTGGCTGTAGTTTTATTGACGTTAAACTATTACAGCCTTCTGGGGTAAATACCCAGTACGTACGAAAATATCTGTTCACAATAAAAATATTGAACAAGTGTCCCATTTCCGATATCTTGGTTGCGATATCACTTATAACATAGATACAGACATTGACTACAAACTTAGTAAGTTCCAGTCGGTGTGTGGAACCATTCGACGAGCGCTCTCCAAGAAAACTAGGAAGGAGACGCGATTAAAATTTTATAAGGTGATGGCAATACCAACATTACTGTATGGTTCAGAAACATGGGTGAAGAGTCGGAAACAATTAAGGAAAATTCAGGCATCGGAAATGAATTTTTTAAGGTCAGTAAAGGGCTGTACAAGAGTGGATAGATTATATAATGAAGATGTGCGTAAGGAATTGAACATCTTCAAGTTGGAAGACCGAATAATAGAAAACAGGCAGAGATGGCTGGCACATTTGGAAAGAATGCCTGATGGGCGTATACCTAAGGAAGTGTGGAGGTATAGGCCGGTTGGCCGAAGGGATATTGGAAGACTCAGGAAAAGATGGTAGCTGTCCTTAAGAAAATTTCAAAAGAAAACTTTGAGACCGGAACAGGCGATTCGCCAAAACCCTGTAGTGAAGAAAAAGAAGAAGACTAATACAGGAGTAAATAATTCATAGGGCTACTCATTTTTAAGTAACATTAGCCAAAAAGGGTAAGGTGTTTTGTATGGTGATAATTTGACAGGGCCACATGAAAAAATTTCATTGAGCGATGGGGAGGTCTTTGTTTAAATCTGTGTTTAGGACATCAGCTGAAAGGCTGGTTTGAACCTCCAGTGGTACTCAGGAAAACGAGGAGTGAAGCGGTTAACCATTTGCTTCCTCATTGAGCAGAAAAGTATGCTTATCAGCATGCCGGGCACTCTACTTCTCACCCTGCAAATGACACCTTCACTACACTCATGGTAGGGTCTAACTGTATAATGAAATTCATTACTCTCAGAAGAGATAACTGTGACTAGTGCCCTTTACATCTCTATCTCTTCTGTTCTTTAATGCTTTAGTCATATATTGGCTGGCCGGCCGCATTGGCGCAGTTGGTAACGTGCTCGTCTCTCATCATGCGGTCTTGGGTTCGAGTCCCATTCAGGCACGGCATATTTTCATACGTTACAAAAATCATTTCATCCTTCACCGTCTGCATTAGCAGAAATTGCAGAACAGTCGGACGTTAAACAAAAAAAAAAAAAAAAAACATATATTGGCTGACCATGCGATAAGAAGCAGAACTATTTTCTTTTAGCCCTAAAACTATCAGATCGAGTGGAAATAATTTAACACTCCAACTGCCTGATATAGGCAGTTAATAAATGAATTGATGGCGCCTCCGTAGCGTAGTGGTACAGCACTAGCCTACAACGGAGAGATATCGAGTTCGATTCCCGGCTAATGTCTGGAATTTTTTCAAGTTAAAACTTATTTTCCATAACTCACCGTGTTTGCTAATAATCGAGCTGTTGATGCAACTTTAAATAAACTAAAATAAATAAATAAAATAAATAAATAATTTAAATAAAGGGTTGGTGAGAAATGAATTTAATAGTGTTAATCAGTTTTATTTTGACATGTCCATAATCCTTTTTGGAGTCTCTTAAATGCGGTAAAACAATCAACTTTGGCGTAGTGATAAGAGTGTTTGACTACAAAGAAATAGATCTCGAGTTCGATTTCCGAATAGTCTGTAAGTTATTAAAACATTTAAACCTACCGTTCCATATTCTACTACAGAAGTTGCCAATGAAAAGATGTTCATGCGACTTAATAAATAAACTAAATAAAAAAAATTAAGTTATTTGATTTTTCTTTTTGTTATTTTACATATTATAAAATACAAAAATATTAAATATATAAAGTTCAAGGTTCAACTTTATCGGTAATAAATTGTAATGTCGGGTATTTTTAAAAAGTATATTAATTTTATTTAAAAGTCGTGACTTAAAAAATATAATAAATTATTTTTAATGGCTTATTATTACCACTGCCATTATTCTTTTACAAGCTGTCATAAATATTTATAAAGAAACAAACGGCCTGATTCACGTTTTAATTTTTACTAAAATATTAAAGTAGAAATTTGTTTTATTTTTCTTTGTTATACAAAATAGCTTATATCATTTTCACATTTTTACATACTTCACTACTATCCAATATTGTATCGCTTTTTTTTTACATTATCGTGCACTATCATGTACTATCCGGAGAAAAAGTACTGCAGTAGTGAAAACTTTTCTAAACCCGAATTTTAATTGAAGTTTAATTATGGCTAACTCAAGTCAAAAAAAAAGTCTGGTGTGAAATACTCACACGACTTTCTCTTGCCATTCAAATAATAAAATTGATTACTTATGTTTAATTATAATGAACAATGCAAATTAAAAACATAACCAAATTTTAATCACGAGTGAATGACGGAAAATAATATCAACCTTCGTACATAAAAAAAATGCTTGAAATAAAAGTTGTAGTTTTTTTAGCTTTCTATTACAAATACACTTTTGGCGTTATATGAATAATAAGGTCGGTGACATATTCAGCGGTTTTGTCGCCGCGACAGAAACAATGAATATTGTTGCAACAGCGGTCCGAATGCAACCGCAAGTGGAGCTGTCAGATTCGACGACAAAAACGCAGTAGTAAAAATATCTTCACCGAGTAAAGATCTCTTCTTGCTATTGCTGTGAGGTCTTATTTAAAACGTAAAAAAATAGGAGGTTCGGAGTACATCCATTGAATCTTGTGCCTTTATGGGAAGGCCAATACCACACATGAGTCGTTTAAAAAACGAAGAAATTTTTTTCGTATTTCGGTATGAGTATAACATCTGTCACCGTCGCCCCCTTTGATTATACCGGCTGTCAAAGCTTCCGACGTAGCGACAGAGGGAGCTGCCAATAGTTCCGAGAGGGGCGGTAGGCTTAAGGCGGCGTACCGACAGAGACCTTCGTCATCAAAGCCGAGCCAGTAACGCCCTCTACCACAGTGCTCTCGGCAACTATATAAAAAGCGCTACACTCAACAGAGAGATTCAATTCCGATCCAGACAGCAGACAAGACTTCCACCACGGCACATGGCTACAGAACTCCAGCGAAGACTAATCGATGACCCCGCAAGAGAGAAGATGATGCTTCCGCTCGCCGACCGTCACCGCAAGCCGTCGACCGGACCGTCATCGCCCGCTGACACGAGCGATACCCACAGCGGTCCCTCGACCGAGCCTAACGCCCACCGGACCCGACGAAGCAGCATCGACGCACTACTGCGAAGGAAGAAGTTGACGTCTCCGCTGGACGACGACACGCCGTGTCGCCCAGCTCCTCGACCGCCACGACGACTACGACCGACGCTTTCCGTCAAGACCACCACCGCTTAAACGGCCCTTTACAGGGTCACCAAAAAAATTAAAGGTTTCAATTCGCCACATAATGTTGTCATCCGGTGACACATCATTTTCGGAACTATTGTCTATTTTGAAAGATATTACTGTAAAGCAGTACGTAGCGGACAGCCACCCTGAGAAGAGAAGACTACGGGATGGGGGTGTACAAGTAGCGACAAGAACGCTGCATTTGACAGCTCCTATTTAATTCAAAGCGTTACATAAAATTTTCCAGTCGCTGCCTTTCTGTCGTGGCGACAAAACCGCTGAATATGTCACCAGCCTACGGCCGCAATTTAATATCCTTCTTTCACCGATTTGGATGAGAGAAAAATATACAAAATCACTAATTGAAGCTAAAATAAGAGTTCTACAAAACAAATGTTTAAAAGAAAAGTTATAGATTTTTAATGCTCTATAACTATGACCATGTTCACTTTTGCCATAAAATTCATATTAAGTTAGAAATCTTAAAAAAATAAAACATTTTTCACCACAACACAGCCCCAAGAATTTCAGCAGACATGGTGCTTATTTTGTAAAGTATAAAAAAATATAGTAAATGAGGCGATTATTTAAAAAATCGTAGGTGCCATTTTTGAGAAAATCGCATGAAATTAACTAACTTCCGATTAACCGATTTTGATGAAAATTTTCGTATCGTGTCCTCAAGTGGTACTTAACTTGACTTCCAAGTTTAAACTTCGTGCGGTATTCCGTTCTTGAGATATTTTTTTTACACACAGACTAACCGTTAAAAACATATTTTTTGGGTTCGGGGACCTGAAAATATGTATATCCGGTGAAAACTCGATTTGGAAAAATCGACATGAAAACAATACCTACTTTCCTTCTTTATATATTCATATAGGGCAAAAAAATCAGGAAAATGTTGTCATAGATTTGATTTCAAAAGCAAATTCCAATAGTAAATCTATTAAAGATAACTAAAATGTATAGTTAAGTCCTAATTCCATAGCTACTCATAATATTTCATTCAGTTAGGAGAAAGTAAGTATAGACTATATATTAAAAACACGGTCTCTAGTATAGTTTCACTTCTACAATAAAAATAATAATTAACACGATCATAATATCAGAGAAGTAGGCCCTAATAAATAAAATAAAATTACATAATAAATTACAGCTATAAAATATTAACCTATTTAATGAAAATGACATAAAACTTAATGTTTATTACTAAGTCATGTTGTTATATAACACTTATGACTTGGTTGTACATTTATATTAATTACTATAAATTAGGTCTGCATACAGGATCTGTTTGCCCATAACAGGCAGTTGGAGTGTTAAATTATTTGCATTAGATCTTCTAGTTCCAGATCTACAAAAAATAGTTATGTTTCTAATCACATAGTCAACCAATTAACTTATATGAATGAAGCATTTAAGAATAGAAGAGGTAGAGGTTTTACAACGCTTAGTTTAGCGTCACTTAGTAATTTTCAAACCAAATGTATCAATTAAGACTCAAAACAGTACAAAGTAGTGTAAAATACACTAGTTAGAGTTATCTCTAAGAGTATTGAACTTCATTATACAGCCAGACCGTATGGTGAATGAAGTGAAGGTGTCATTTTACAGGTGGAAAATTGATGCTTTTCAGAGGACCTGGAATGGTGATAAGCATACTTTTCCACTCAGTGAGGATAACAATGGCACCTCACGTTTGTTTTACTTAATAAAGGCTCTAGAGGTTCAAACCAGGCTATCGGATGAAGACCTTAACAACGACCGGATCAACCTAGTTACATAGGAGATAAGTGTCATTTGATAACTTCTTGAAAAGTATAAAAACGATATATAGCCTATTTTTTTCTCCAAGTCTTTAAAATACCCAGATTCTGAAAATGAGGTCGCCGAACCGAATACGGTTCACGGAAAATCGCTAATTGTAAAAAATCTAAGCTCTATAGATAAAAATTCTTTACATAAAAGTTGTAGATTTTTAAATTTTATATAACTTTAGTTTTAAATTTTTTTGTCGTAAAATGTATACTACGGCCACAATATTCAAAAAAACTGCATTTTTACCGATTTCAATGAAAAAATACGGAAAATCACTAATCGACACTTGCTGTAGAAAGAACTCCTTGAATGAAAAATTGTAAATTTTCTTATTTTCTATAACTTTAATTCAACGCAATTTTACCCTAAAATACATAATAAGGTCGCAATCTTCAAAAAAAAGAAAAAATTAACACGGGAGTACAGCTATACAAGTTCCAGTACATAACGGCACATGTAGTAGGCTTACTTCCTTCCAAGTTGGAATACAATTGAAAAGGAAGAATAAAATTGATAACTGTTATCAGTTGTATTCTACAGTATGTCCACTTGTTTTTTAGTTCTGTCTTTTCTTACATGCCAGGAAAACCTGTAATTGATATCGAAGACGAATATTTTGACACGAAACTTTATATAAAAGAAGTAAGACTGAATACTTTTTCTCATGTTCGTGTCTTCACGCAGTAGGCTATCCTTTAACTGAAATAATATGTAGTTAAAAGTACTTTTATTCATTCTAAAATATTCCAAAAATTTGTCACCGTATTTTTTTAAAGAAGAAAACAGTAACTGAAATTGGCTCTCATTTTTATTTTCTATTACGGGATAAACTCAAAACAATCTATATTTACGACGACGTTTTCTACGACGCAATAAAAGCAACGATAGCTTATTTCTACGACACAACAAAAGCAACAATAGCTCATTTCTACGTCGCAATCAAAGCAAGCCGGCCGCATTGGCGTAGTTGGTAACGTGCTCGCCTCTCATCATGCGGTCATGGGTTTGAATCCCATTCAGACACGGCATATTTTCATACGTTACAAAAAGTCATTTCATCCTTCACCGTCTGCATTAACAGTAATTGCAGAACAGTCCGACGTTAAACCAAAAAAACCATCAAAGCAACGATAGCTTATTTCAACGACGCAACAAAAGCTTCTATTTCAAAATCGAATTTAGTACTAAATAAATTTAATAATTTTAGTATAGTAATTGAAGGTGCCGCTCATGGCGCTTAAACGGACTTCAAGCAGCGTCTCTCCGATGACAAAAATGTAGTCGGAAATCAGTCCGTTTCGACGACAATTTTATAGTTGAATTGTCGTTCGTGTGAATTGAGCTTTAGGCTCCATTTGCACTGCGTAAAATACAACATTTTTGTAAAGGCTAGTACGAACTGTCGTGCCGTTCAAATTCATTAACATATACAAACAAATATTGTAATATAATAGGAGGAAGAAGAGGAGGGTATTTGTAATACATTTTAATGGTTTTTGTAATGGCGGTACAGAATATTACCAGTAAACCATTCTGTTAAATAGGGTTTTATGGAATGAACAAATTACTTTACAGGGATTACCTAAAAGTAATAATAGTATATATATATATATATATATATATATATATATATATATATATATATATATATATATATATATATATATAATATTCAAAGAGAATGAATGGTGGCGGGAGAGAATGAGATAGAAAAGAGGGTGTGTGAGAGAGAGAAGAGTAAATAAATACTCTTTTATGAACGTAACTTTTCCATTAAAATTTTAATTATAATTTCAATATTTTGTTGTATCTTAAACATGGAAGCGGATTAGTTAAAAGAGAGAAGAAGAGACGAAGAATGAGAGGGGGTGAGTATTGTTAACGAGAAAAGATGAAAACACAAAATTCAATACATAGTTTACTATTAATACACTTTGAGTAAAGTAACTTGAATCCGATTAATTTTCCATAATTAAAGTCCCTTATTTTTCATAAAAAACTTTTTCTAATTTAAAATTTTTATTATTTACATCACACTTGACATGAGTCCATTATAAGCCATTTTTACAATATACTTTATTCATTGATTGAAAAACTAAGTGATTCACGTGAACAATTGTGTCAGCCAATGACTGTGAAACGTCCACATGATCGACTCAGAAGTTCAGATCCAGATTATAAAAGTAATGTAATGCAATCCGTAAAGTTATGCTGTACTAATATTTTGTTGTTCAAATAATCAGCCGAAAGCTGGGCTGGTTTGAACCTCTAGAGGCTTTTCAACGTAAAATGAGGAATGAAGTGGTTAACAAATGCCTTCTTCACAGAGCGGAAATATATGCTTATCAGCATGCCAGGCCCTCTGAAATTCATCTACTTTTCACCCTGTAAATGACACTTTCACTTGATTCACCAAACGGTCTGGCTTTAAAATTGAATTCATTACTCTCAGAGGAGATAACTCTTGACTAGTGTCGTTTACATCTGCACCTCTTCTGATGTTAAATTCTTCAGTCATACAATTGGTTAATCATGTGGTAAGAAACACAACTATGTTTTATAGCTCTGGAACTAACAGATCGAGTTGCTATAATTAGATTGTTGTTTACAGCCGCCTGTGAACTTGCTTTCTAACGCCTCATGCACTACAATCACCTCTGTTTGCATAAACTATAGTTTGATAGTTACTAATGGTTTATAAATACTAGTTATGCATCATTAGAGAGTGAAACACTTGTTTTGAAAATCACTACCTGACGCTGAAATAGCCGTTGTAGAAGAAACAGTTAAAACAAAAACGATAGGTTTTCAATTTTCTACAATTTTCACTTCGTACACTTTTTCTCTCAAATGCATATTCAGACCAAAATCTTTAAAAAAATATTTTTTACAACGAGAACATATCCCCCAAGAATTTCAGGACACATGATTACCAATCTTCTAGAACAAAAAAGATTTAGTAAATGAGGCGATTTAAAAAAAAATCGTTGAGCCTGTTTTTGAAAAATTATCAAAAATGTGAAAAATTGCACGAATATACGAAGAATATACTTCCGGTTGACCGATTTTGATGTAAATGTCCAGTCCCCTTGTAGTACCTTACTTAAGTTTCAAATCCGTACGCTACTCCGTTCTTCAGATATTTTTCACAAAAAAACATACACACACACACACCAATCCGTAAAACCATGTTTTTCGGATTCAGGAGGTCTGAAAATGTGTATTTCCGGTGAAAACTCGATTTCAAAAAATCTAGATGTAAACAATATTCGTACTTTCCTTTCTTACATTTTCCTATTTTTAATTTAAAGTCTCATCAACAGATTGGGGTTGGTTATTAGTGACTACGGTATTATTTTTAACGGTGGGTTTTAGTTGCGAAAATTTCCAGACCCTAGCCGGGAATCGAATCCGGGACCTCCGCGTTGTAGGCTAGCGAGCTACCACTACGCTACGAAGGCTGCCAACCTTACATTATTTATATAGGGAAAAGTAAAGTTAAAAATAACTACAGAAGTAGAACAGAAAAATAACTCCAACAATATTTTGGCTTTTTTTAATCCCTAATGTGTACACATTTCATTAGTTTAATTTAAGAACAATAGCAACCCCATGAGCTAACAAAACGAGGATAATGACGTTTAAATGAAGTGAAGTCTTGTATAGACTCAGGCCGATCATTCTTGAAGGAGTATAGTTAATTGAACCCCCACCAATAAAGTACACCGATAACCACCGTCTAGTAATCAAATCCGTATAAAAAGAACTAATTTTCCTTGGATGTGTATAAGTCATCAGCCGAAAAGCTGGTTTGAACATGTAGAAGTTTTACTAAGTAAAACAAGGAGTAAGGTGGTTTATAATTGCCTTCCTCACTGAGTGGAAAAGTACGCTTATCAGCATGCCTGGACCTCTGAAAAGCACATATTTTCCACTCTGTAAATGACACCTACAATTCATTCACCATAGGGTCTGGATGTATAATGAAATTCTTTACTTTAAGAGGAGATAACTCTGATTAGTGTCTTTTACACCTCTACCTCTAAATGAGTTAGTCATTTAATTGGCTGATCATGTGATAAGAAACAGAACTAATTATTTTAGCCCTGCAACGAACAGATTAAGTGTAAATAATTTACACTCCACCTGCCTGTTATGGACAATTTACTAGGATATGAACCCGAATATTTTGTTAAGAAAAATACATTCATATAAATATTAAAATATGTATGTAATATAAAATTTGATTGAATAAATATAAACATATTAACAAGAAAAACAGTAGGTTATTTTTCCCCAGTACATAAAAATATAAATATAACCGATTTTTTACAGCAATTAAATACTTTGATTTACACAGAAATGTGTTGGACAGTTCTGGGAACTTGAAATAATAAATACAAAAAATATTTAAGGTAAAGAAGATGAGTTTTTGAATTTTCAAAAATCATAAATTGAAATACAAAGATGTTGATAAATAATGGTCAAAAATGTATTTATTTATTATCATCCAAACATTCTTTTCTATCTTACCAACGTATTATATCTATATATACGTTGAGACATAAAAGAAAATATTATGAAACATAACTACAACCATATTTATAGAATTACAACAAAAAAAGATGTTAAAAGATTTACAACTGCAATACATTACATTTGTTATGTTTATGTTTTATGTCATGTTATGTTATGTTCTGTTGTGAGGCTGTTCCACCATTCATATTCATAACGTCTACAAAAATAAAAATTAAGCGGTCGTGTTTAGTCTTCTTCTTAATACAACAATAAAGAAAGGAAGAAAGAAAAAAGTAAACGATTTTTATGACATAATACAATTTTATAGCATTTTCATACCATAAAAAAAGCAATAAAAGTATATATTATTTATTGCAAAAACCATTAATAGATTTTTTTTATTAGATTAATAAAAAAACGACTAGTAATAAAAACGCAATGAAATGATTGATTTTACTAAAGTAACAAATGAGTAATAAAAATAATTAATTACTTGGAATATAATTAAAAATATAATTAATACAATAATTATAGAAATGACAGAATTAATGTATATATTTATATAGTTAACTCACTACATTTAACAAAATTAATTACTCATAATTTTGCAATATAATGTATCTTTTTATTTCGTCTGTATAATAAAATAAAATCTGGTGTGAAACACTCACACAACTTTCTCTTGCCAGTGCAAATATTTAACATTAAACCTAACATTAGTAATAAAACATTAAAAATAAACAAAAAACTAACCTCAAAAACATAACTTTATTTTAATCATGAGTGAAAGACGCAAAATGAAAATCGAACTCAGTTTGGCTTAAAAATACGGAAAATCACGCTTTCACGCTAAACTAGGCTCTGTAGAGAAAAATGCTTTAAATAAAAGTTGTAAATCTTTTTATTTCCTATAAAATTTATTATATACACTTTTGTCGTAAAATGCATTTTAAGGGTAAAATCTTAAAAAAATCGATTTTTCACACGTTTTCTTGAGAAAAAAACAGAAAATCGCTAATTACTGCTAAACTAAGCGTTATACAAAAAAATGTTTGAAATAAAAGTTGTAAAATTTTAAATTCTCTACAACTTTTATTATATAAACTTTTGCGCTAAAATGAATATTAAAGCCGTAATTTTAAAAAGAAAATGTTTTTACGTAAAAACAGCCTCACCAAGAATTTCAGCGAACATGGCGCCTACCCTATCTTGTAGAGAATAAAAAATTGAGTAAACCAGGCGATTTTTAAAAAAATCGTAGGACCAGTTTTTGAGAAAATCGCAAAAAAGTGAAAAATTACACGAATAAACTACTACTTCCGGTTGACCGATTTTGATGAAAATATTCGTGTCGGGTCCGGTAGTGGTATGTAACTTAAGTTTCATGTTTCAAGTTCGTACGATGTTCTGTTCTTGAGATATTTTGTATACACACACAGACACACAGACACACACAGACACAGACCAATCGCTAAAAACATGTTTTTTGGGTTCAGGGGGTCTGAAAACGTATAGATCCGGTGAAAACTTGATTTCGAAAAATCGACATGAAAACAATACTTTCCTTCCTATATATTCATATAGGCAAGAGAAAGTAATACATGGGAAAGCCCTCACTGACTCACTCACTCATCACTGATTCTCCTACTTATACACAATAACAAAACGGTGAAATATTGAGGGAATATTCCCTTTGGAACGATTTCAACATTCCACTGTTAACATTTCAACATTCTATTAAGGGGTTAAAATGAAAGTTCAACGCTTAAACCGATAGTTTCCGTTTACTAAGTTCCGGATAAGCTAGACAGGTAAAACTCAATGGAGATGTTACGTATAGTTCAACTACAAAAATTACCCCTTAACTAACTGTGACCATGAGTTTTTCTCACCGCGTCAATAAAAAATAAAATAATAATAATAATTGCGGTGTTTGTACGAATTTTAAGGTGTGATTTGTTACCTGCCGGGAGTAGGCTACTAGCTTTTACCCAATTGTTGTTCTACTATAAAAGGGAAGGTTTCTTTATGTTAAGGTCTAACAGATATTCCTTTTTGTTCTTTCTGTTCTTATTTTACTCTCTAGATTTTCCTTACATTCTTTTTGTGTATTTATTTATCTGTAAAAATCTAATTGCTTGTATTACATGCAACTCATTCATTAGTTCGGGGTAAGCAATAAATCGGCTTTGAAGCTAGAGTGTATTATAAATAATTTTCTACGTAACACATTGCTATTGTAGAAGTTCTTCATAGTAAGAAGTCAGTGTACAACTGTTTAGTTTTGTAAGTAAAGATTAATTCATTAATTGTTTGATTGTACATAACCATATTTCTTTCTAGTTAAATTTAGTTAAGACTTAAGTTTTTAAAACATTTAAAAATCAATTCAGTCCAATATTAGGTTAAGAAAGTAATTAATTTGTTAATAAATACTTGTTATAAGTTTGGGAAAAAGTTTTCTTACTTATAAACGATCAAATACCGAAAGAACCCGGAATAAAAGTTAAATAATTTATCCTCGAAATAATTCAGGGCTCAATTCGAACTACTAATAATTTTTTTTCTTTTTTTTGGCTTTTATTTGTTATCGGGAACTGTACATTGTTGACAACTACCCAATTTGATCGCTGCTTTATGCTGTATTTTTTTTGACGTGGATTATACATGAGTTTGAACAGGGGCCCCCAGTAGAGTTTGTTCATGGATGGCTGTCAACTGGTCACCATCCAAAGTCGCTTGCCCAACCGGTGTTACTCAACAAATAATAGCGACTTTCTACCAGCTGACTGACTGGGCTGGCCCGAAGGCCTAATAAAAAAGTAAAACAAAAATGCAAATATATTTATACACGTCATATGATAGTACGACGAATAAATATGAATATCAAAGTCATTTTGAATTAAGTAAAATTTTGGCGGGAATAGCTGTTTAACATTAGGTTTGTAAACAACAATTAAGGATGTTAAATCCCATACTTTCAATTGAAACAAATTATAATCATTACCAATAGAAGAAATACAAGGATAAATTATACATACATTTATAGGTATACACAAAATTATTTCAAGTGGATATTATTGCAACAAAATTCAAACATAATTTTACCTTGAAGTTCCTCAAGGTTCGATATTAGGTCCTATACTATTTTAAATAAATTATATTTTAACTTTTATTAAAATTTAACAAATATTACAAAGACATTTTAAATTTCAAAAAATCATAATTGTTATTATTTTGTTTGATTGTTAATTTTTTTGGGGGTAGTGATTGAATGAAATTTTCACTGAATGGATTCCTCAAGGTTTAACTATAGGTCATTTACTTCGTTCCAGTCAACTGACTTTGACATTGCTTTAGATGATAAACATAATTTTTTGGTTAAGTCAACGTCGGGTAGAAGAATGTTAAAGAAATATTTGTACCACTTTTAGTTCCTTTTGATTAGCGCAACTGACTTCTACACCGGGGTCCCGGGTTCGGCTCCCGGTCAGGTCTGGCATTTTTTCATCACTCATCTACATCTATTATCCTTCTCACCGTCTGCATAAGCAAATCAGTCGGACGTAAAACAAAAAAGTAATTTATTACAGTTCAGCCGTTGTTAGTTTGCTCCTACTACTGTCAACAAACAAAAGCCACCTACTACAGGGTGCACGCTAGAGACTGCGACTTTACGGATGTCGTATTCCTATTAAGTTAACTATTTTTTAAATTATAGGTACTTAAAGTACTAAAAACATCAGTCATGATATGATGTAGACCTAACAATTTCATTTATAAAAATACTTTTAAAAGTATTTTGTATTTAAATACTTTTGAATTTGTTTTGTTACTTTTTAATCAGCGTGTACACATTTTGATATAATACGCATGCTCAGTGACGTCATTATTTGTTTACATTAGGAGCAAACTAAGAGAGGCTGGACTATATTATAGGTTCTACGCATAGCCAATTTTTTACGCTCGCGGTAATTTTTTTGTGCTTTTTGACTTATAATACACATTGAAGATGTAATTTTGAAGAACAGATTCGTCAAGATTTTCTAGTTTTTTTTTCTTTTTGGTACTACCCAGATGTACCTTACATAACAACTTTCAAGTTTTTATTAATCTTAGTACAGAAGAGTTTTTGATATCGAAAATAAAAATCTGCCACAAAAAATTATAATATTAATTTCTTTACTATTTTCTAACAGTTCTATTTTGTCTTTAAACCCTAGTGAATGTACGTTACAATCTGTTCAATTTAAGAAAAATATACAACCCCCCATGACCCAATGAGATGAAAATGATTTATGTGTGACGTGAAGTCTTGCACACGCTTAGGCCGACCATTCCTGAAAGGTACGGTTAATTGAACCCTAACTATCAAAGTACACCAATAACCATCGACTATTATTCAAATCCGAGTAAAAGTAACTACCTTCATAAGATTTAAAACAGGAACTATCGTCTCCTAAAATTAGCTGTTTACCAGCTTAATCACAGCGACGACTTTACCGTTGACAGCTTAAGCGAAAAATTTATTTAATTTTTAAAAAAACCACTGGGTTGGTATAGTGTTAGAGATGTCGCCGCGAGTCAGTTCTTTAACAGCTGAATTCCGTAGACGAAGGTTTCTGGTTCAAATCCTCGTAAAGGTAACATTTGTACGGGTATGAATAATAGATAGGGGATACCGGTGTACTTTGATGGTTGGGGTTCAATTAACCATACTCTTGTAGGAATGGTCGGCCTGAGTCTGTACAAGACCACACCTAATTTACACACCATACATGATCATCTTATCTCTTTTGGTCATGGAACAGTTTACTGTTCTTAAATTCAACAATTACAACGTACTCACATTTGGGTAAAAATAAAAATAATTAAAAACACATTACGAAAAATATAATATAATTTGATACATAACCTTATTGTTCTAACCTATAATAATTTATGGATAGAAAAAAATGTTCACGGAACAATGAATATTAAAAATTATCAAATACTGAATAGATATAAAACACGAATAAATTTTTATTACCTTTTCTTTTTAAATACCAACATAATAAAAGTTCATACTTTCTAACTGTAGCTAAACAATTTAACGGCAACAAAATAATAAATAATAGCTTATATAAACAAATTATTAATGTATAATTATATTTAAAAAATTATTGCATGAAGAATATGTATTTGCTTTGTCATTCTCCTTAATGTAATCACTGATTATAAAAAAATAAATATAAAAATAAATAAAAAAATTAACGAGAAATAAAAATCCTATTATATATTTATAATATTTTTTAAAAAAAAATAAAGAATACCTTTCACCAAACATAAAAACCTGAATACTTTTAATTTTATAGATTTGATTAAGTGTAATCCAATCATAGGTTCATATAATTTCCGGATATTGACATGAAAAACCTGTTTACACAATAACATATTTTCATATTTACTTTCACATGGATTAATCAACATTAATATATCACGAGAAAGTATTTTAATAGTGAAATGATTTTAAAAAAATCTGGTATGAAACACTCACACGACTTTCTCTTGGCAATGCAAATAATGGAAATTATAATATGTTTAATCATTAGTAAACAATATAAAATAAAACACATAACCTAATTTTAATCATGAAAGAATGACTCAAAATGAAAATCAATCTCTGTAGAACTTAAAAATATCAAAACATACTTTCAGCGATTGGTGTGTGTGTGTGTGTGTGTGTGTGAACAAACATCTTAAGAACTAAACAGCGTACGGAGTTGAAACTTGGAACTTAAGTTAGAGCTTAATATTAGAGGATCCGAAATTTTCACCGAAATAAATAATAGAAAGTAATAGTTTATTCGTACAATTTTCACTTTTATTTGATTTTTTCAAAAACGGTTCCTACTACTATTTTTATTAAAAAAATCCCCTCAATTACTAAATGATTTATGCTCTACAAGATAGGGTAAGCGCCATGATTGCTGTTTTTCTTGGTGAACTGTTCTCTTGAAGTAAAATAAAAATTTTTTAAGATTGCGGGGTAATGTACATTTTAAAGGAAAAGCGTATAGGCCTAATAAAAGTTGTAGAAAATTAAAAACCTACAAAATTTTTTTAAACATGTTTTCTGCAACGCTTATTTTAGCGACAATTAGTGATTTTCTGTAATTCGCTAATTGAAATCACCACGAAAAAGGAATATTTTATAAATAATGGCTGTAGTATGCATTTTACGACTAATAATTTTGAACTAGTCATAGAAAATTAAAAAAACTTTATAACAGAATATCGTAGTCGATATGGGGGTGAAGCTGATTGGTCCACGTCCTGCCCCTGGATAGCTGCAATTGCAGTGAACTGAACATCAGCACGACCGAGTGATTGCCGGTATAAGCAATCCCCCACTTATTGGCCAACGGCTTCGGGCGGATGAGCTTATAAGTGCAAGGGCACTCTTTTGTCCTGAGATTGGGAAACTGGTCTCAAAGGCGGATGAACCAAATGGTCAACGGCATAAGGATGCAGAAAGCAACAGGAAACTACTGCATTAAAGATCTATGGATATCCTTAGTATAAATCATCATGGCGAAGTTCAAAACTAAATTATCCGGAGCACTAAGTTCCCCAATCGGATCTCCGGGGGGAACAGTAATGAACAAGACTGTGAGAGTAGATAAATTAAAAATTGGCACATGGAATGTAAAATCCATGCATGAATCGGGAAAGATGCATAATGTTATACATGAAATGCAAAGACTGAAAATCAATATCTTAGGAATCAGTGAAACAAGGTGGCCTGGACATGGTCAGATTACAAGTGATTGTCCAGGGGAAAATCCAAGGAAAGAGATCCTTGGGAAGAAGACGAAAATCCTGGCTGAAAAACCTAAGAGATTGGTATAGTTGCAGCAACAACGAATTGTTTAGGGCTATGACATCAAAGATGAAAATCGCTCTGATGATTGCCAACCTTCGAAGCGGAGATGGCACCTGAAGAAGAAGAAGATCGTAGTCGAACAAGGTTGATTTTTATTTACAGCGTCATTCACTCATGATAAAAATTTAGTTAAATGTTTTATTATTTACATTCGAAAGAAAATAGTCATGTGACTGTTTCACAGCAGACTTTTGGAAGTAAATCATCTAATTGATACATTTGATGATTGTTTTTTTAATCAATACAATACCGAAATTAGTTTCAACGAATGAATACAAAAATAAACTAATGAATAACTCGACAACAAATCCAAAAATCTTTTGTTTCTATTCTCGGTACCATTTAAAGGCAACCAAAGAACATTATTACACAACTACGTAAAAAATATAGTATTAATTAATGAAGTGAACTTAATTAAAACATTAAATTGAACAAAACTAATGTTAATTCTCCTTTAATATTAATAATGTTACAATTAAAAACAAATAAAATAATAAACAACGAGACTAAGTTAAAATAATTAAAAGTGAATTTAAATCGCAAGGCCAATAGAACAATTAAATTAATTACTATTGTAATTAGAAAATAATGATTTAATTGTTTTCTTTTCAACGCGAAGAACAAATAGCTACTCATTTAAAAAATATAGGCTGACGAATTGTTTTTATTGCTTGGCTATTTTACTGAATAATTATATCCTTCAATAAAACAAAATTAATTATCAATAACGATTCCGCCCAAGAATCTTTACCGAGCCGTATCTGTGAGGAATCTAGTAAGAAAAATCCATTATGAAACACTCCCACGATTTTCTACTGCCAATGTAAATAATGAAAAATAACCTACTATGTTTAATCTAATGTATTTAATCATTTGTAAACAATTTAAACTAAAATATATACCTAATTTTAATCATGAGTGAATGACGTTAACTGAAAATCTGCCTCTATAGGACTTAAAAATACGGAAAATCAAACAAAAATCTACAATTTTTATTTCAAGCACTTTTTCTATGGAGCTTATTTTAGCGTTAGTCAGTGATTTCTTTGGTTTTCAACAGAGGTTGTGAGTTTCATTTAGCGTCATTCACTCATGATTAAAATTAGGTTCTTCATTTTACATATTTAGGCCTACAATGATTAAACATATATTATGTAACATTGGTTCATTATTTACATTGGCAAGAGAAAATCGTGTGAGTGTTTCATACCAGACTTTTTGTAATAGTAGAAACTTTTAAAATATCTCTGAATATAATGGTTTTAGGATAGTATTAAATTTTTACAATAATACAATACATCATTTCTGTTAAAACACAATTAAATTTTATTGTTTTAGTCGTTTATATTTCCAATAAATATAAACAGGAAACAATTTTTAAAATTAATATTAAAAAACTTAATTAAAATTTCTTAAGGACAATACCTATAAAATTAGTTAAAATATTGTCCCGGAAGAAATAAAAGAGAAACAAAAGACATTAAAATGACATGACCCCCTTTCATAGAAAGAAAGAGTAATTTGTTAAAAAGTATAGACTAACAAATTTCATAAGTTAATGACATTTAATGTAAAAAGAAATAAATAAAATACAAAAAGTAGACCATTTAGTAACGGTAACAGAACGAAAACAACAATAAAAATGGCTCATAATTTCTATCCAAATGTAAAAAAGAAAACATATTAAACTGTTGGAAAGGGTGGGTTTAGAATGTATGTCAATTTTTAAAAACGAGAACTTATTAAGTCAGTCAATAAATCAGTTTAAAGACTTTTGTTTCCTCAGCGAATGCCAACTGCAACTTAATTGGATTCTCAATAGCCACTTATTATAATAAATAACATGGAGCTATTGTTAAAAAAAAGCCCATGAGTGGGAGGAATCGGAGAAAAAAGAACCGTGGAAGAAATTCTGTTAAATTTTCATTAACATTTTGATAAATTTAATTTTTATGTTCTGTCAAAACAAAAAAAAACCTGTAAAATTAATGAATTAACTCCGGTGTAAAACACTCACACGACTTTATCTTGCCAATGTAGATAATGAACAATGTACCCTATATTTTTAATCATGAGTAAACAATGTAAAATGAAAAACATATCCTAATTTTCATCATGAGTGAATGACGAAATATGTACTTCCGTTTGACCGATTTTGGTGAAAATATTCGTGTCGGGTCCTCTACGGGTACTTAACATAAGTCCCAAATTTCAAATTTTGTTCACACACAGCTAGACCAATTGCTAAAAACATGTTTTTTTTTGGGTTCAAGGGCCTGAAAACGTGTAGGGCCTACATATCCAGTGAAAACTTGATTTCGAAAAATCGACATGAAAACAATACTTTCCTTTCCAATATAGAGCAATAGAAAGTAATGTTACCTATGTTTATTTATAAGTAAACAATGTAAAATGAAAAACATAACCTAATTTTAATCATAAGTGAATGATACTAAATGAAAATCAACCTCTGTTCAACTTAAAACGGGTTTTAATATTTTACAACTTCAGTTACATAAATTTTTGCTCTAAAATGCCTATACCGGCTACAATCTTAAAAACGATTTTTTTACCACATAAGCACAACCGGACGAATTTAGCAAATATGGGGCGCCTTACACTATCTTGCACAGCATAAAATATGTAGTAAATCGAACCATATTGTTTTAAAAATCGTGCAAGCCGTCTTTGAGAAAATCATACAAATAATTTCTACTACCGGTAGACCGATTTTGATGACAATATTAGTTTAAGGTCCTCTACTGGTATCTAACTTAAGTTCCAAGTTTCAACTTCGTACAGTATTCCGTTCTTAAGATATTTGTTCACACAAACACATACCAATTGCTAAAAAAAAAATTTGGGTTCAGATGGTCTGAAAAACGTGCATTTCAGGTGAAAACTCGATTTTTAAAACTCGACATGAAAACAATACTTTCCGTTCATATATACTTATACACAGGGAGTTCCAGACGAGTCGATGGCTGAATTTTGGTGATATAATTTATAAAGCAACTAAAAAATGTACCCTGTTACAATTTGCAAAATGTACCCATAAGAAGTAGAAAAGGGTGTCTAACCCTTAAACGAATTTTTTTTTACTAAGTTCCGAAATAGTTAGGTGAAATTCGGTGTAGATATAACGTATAGTGACGTTGAAAAAATATACTTAAACGATTCCAAAAAATTACCCGTAAGGGCTTGAAAAGGGTGTTCAACCTTTAAATCAATATTTCAGTTTACTGAGTTACACATGAGCTAGATGGCTGAACCTTGGTGGAAAACAATTCTCTCCTTCCTTAATATTCATATAGGACAAGAGAAAGTTAAAAACTGAACTTTGCAACGTCACCACCAGATTAATATCACTATCAAAATTTTAATTGATTTCGTAAATTACTTCGAAAAGTTCTATTTAGGGCTTTTACAAATTATCATTTTTAGATTTTTGCAAAATTCCGAAAGATTCCTTTTAAAAAGCAAGACCCGCCACTAGTGTACGAAATAATATAGTAGAATCTCAGTAGTCCGGCCTGTTCGGGACCGAGAGGGTGCCGGATTACTGAATGTGTTGGAATTTTGGAACTACAAATTATAAATTTAAACAAAAAATGAATATGCTTTAATTTCTATGTTATTTTAAATTAAATAAACTAATTAAAAAAGCTTTGCTGAGTACTTCTGTAGTCATTGTACTAAACATAATTATCGGCTATTGACATCGCCTAGTGCGGTGTGGGGGTGCTCGTGTTCTGAGAATTACGTTTCGTTGTCAATTCAGCATGAAGTATATATAGAGTATAGCCCAGTTCTGAGTTTTGAATAAAAGACCAAAACTTATTTCATTTAACAATAATTAATGTCTGCTTATTCATTTCTTTAATCAAATCCTAAACATACCTGTTATATTAAATCCGCCGTAATTAGGTCGAGTTTATTTCCCCAATTCAATTTAAATCTTTTATTAAAATGTGTCCTGGGTGAGGTTTCATACTTTTAGGGCTAATATTTTATGGGCCGGATTACTGGAGGTGCCGGACTATTGCAAGGCCGGACTACCGAGGTTCTATTTTATTATAAAAACTAAGGATATCACCGGATGGCAGCATTAAGTGACAAGTTGAAACCTTTGCATTTCGGTGGCCCTAAAAAGGACCGTTTAAGCGGTGGTGGTCTTGACGGAAAGCGTCGGTCGTAGTCGTCGTGGCGGTCGAGGAGTTGGGCGACACGGCGTGTCGTCGTCCAGCGGAGACATCATCTTCTTCCCTCGCAGTAGTGCGTCGATGGCTGCTTCGTCAGGTCCGGTGGGCGTAAGGTTCGGTTGAGGGACCACTGTGGGCATCGCTCGCGTCAGCGGGCGATGACGGTCCGGTCGACGGCTTACGGTGACGGGTCGGCGAGCGGAAGCATCATCTTATCTCTTGCGGGGTCGTCGATTAGTCGTCGCTGAGGTCCGGCAGCCGTGTGCCAGGTGGATGTCTTGTCGATGCTATAGGAAGTGAATCTCTCTGTATCTGGATCGGAGGGGCACGCCCCAGACCACACAGAGCGTGCCCATAAAACCGCAGCTTAGGCTACCCTATCCTAACCTGCATAGCACTAGCTTCCTAGGCAATGGGGGCCGGCTGTGAACGCCATCGTGTGCTATTCGTAGTGCTCGGTGGTGTGTAGTACATCCATGTGTGGGAGAGCCACGTGCAAAGCACTTTAGCGGCGTAACGAGCTCGACGGCGACCCGTCCAACGTTTACACGGGTACTGAGGGGAGTGGGGTGCCCTGCGGACGGTTCCGTGCCCACTCAGCAGGAGTAGGACTCTCAGGGGTTGTGGTGGAAGCTGGGTAGCACTTCAAAGCCACTAAGCTGCTTACATTCCTCCGGAATGGGCGTGGTCGGCCGAGAGGTGTTCCGGAAACGGATAGGTGCGTACGATTGTGTCTGGATCAGAATTGAATCCCTCGGCTCAGTGCAGCACTTTTTATATAGCCGCCGAGAGCGCTGTGGTAGAGAGCGGCTACTGGCTTGGTATTAATGACAAAGGCCTCTGTCGGTGCGCAGCCAAAAGTTTTGTCGGTATGCCGTCAAAGGGTCTACCGCGCCGACAAAGGCCGGAAGAAGTATTGAAGCCGGCAACACAGTAAATGATTAATTAGAACGGGTGGCGGTGACAAGGAAATAAATAAAGTTTATAATTATTTGAACACACAGATTATGAAATCTGTTACACCATAAAATTCAGTAATTTAAAAATATTTATCGTATATTCATTATCCGGAAGGAATAGAATGGTAGAACAAAATACTCTCGTATGAAAAACTATGAGAACTGAGAAACTAAGTACGACAACGTAAAGTTAGAATAAACTCTGATAATGAATGCACATAATTTGAATGAAACGCATAATACGGTTGATTACATTTTACGCATTACGATGAGTAGTAAGGGGTAACGTAATCAACCATCCATTGACACTTCAGGGAATGGGAGAGCAATGGTGTGTGTGTTTATATAGGAATTTGCTCATCGCTATGTTAAGTTTATACAGTTAACGCTTAACTTAACATATTGTTTTGATCTTTTTCAAGATGACTAAAAATTGAAAGTAAAATCTTTATGTATACATTAATAAAGGCAACAATAATTACGGTATTAATCGGTTTATATAAAAGCGAAATGAAATTCATTCATCAAAAAATACACAGAACCGCAAGGTTTTAGTACCCTGGAAATTGAAGTAATTCATATCCTTCAATAAAACAATATTAATTACCAATAATTAATCCGCCCAAGACTCTTTACCGACCTGTAAAGAATCTAGTAAGAAAAATCTATTGTGAAACACTCACACGACTTTCTCCGCCATTGTAAACAAAAAAAATATATAACTTATGTTTAATCACTTCTAAACAATGTAAAATGAAAAGTACACCTAATTTTAATAATGAGCGAATGAAGTTAAACGAAACTCAACCTCTGTTCGAATTAAAAATACAGAAAATTACTAACCGAAGCTCAACTAGGCTCTGTAGAAAAACTGCATTAATTAAAGTTGTAGGTTTTTTAATTTTTTTTTCTATACTTTTAGTTCCTTGCCCATAACAGACAGGTGGAGTGTAAAATTATTTACACTCGATCTGCTAGTTCCAGGGCTACAAAAAATAGTTCTGTTTCTTATCACTTGGTCATCCAGTTATATGACTGAAGCATTTAAAACCATAAAATGATTTTTCTACAAACTAAATCACCAAGTGATAATGGTATAACAATAACTAATTATTTAATCAAGATAACAAACGATTACCTGAACTCCAAGAATATAAATTTCTAAAATACAGAATACGTAAACAATTCCTTACCTGAAACAAAACAAATAATAAAAAAATTAGTATATGACTGATAAAATTTTTGAAACAAAATAACACTAAATTAGTGGTGAACGTTGTTGGAAGTGTGATGTTTGACTCACCACATCTTCTGTAAACATCCTCTAAACATAATTCTTATCAATTTGTCTATTCAACTACAGTTCAGCCGTTCTAAGTTTGCTCCTAATGTAAACAAATAATGACATCACTGAGCATGCGCATTATATCTAAATGTGTACACGCTGATTAAAAAGTAAGAACTAAATACTTTCTAAAGTATTTAAATACAAAATACTTCTAAAAGTATTTTTATAAATGAAATTGTTAGGCCTACATCATATCACGACTGATGTTTTTAGTACTTTAAGTACTTATAATTTAAAAAATAGTTGACTTAATAGGAATACGACATCCATAAAGTTACGGACTCTAGCGTTCACCCTGTAGTAGCTGGTTTTGGTTTGTTGACAGTAGGAGCAAACTTAGAGCGGCTCAACTATAAGTGAAATGAACCGAAAATTTCTAAATCGCACTAAAAAATAACGACTTCAAAAAATTGTTTATTTTTACTCAAGAGCAGACCCTGAATAACTTTTGTCAGGGATACACCTCATTCCCGTGAGGAGTTAGAGCTGGTCTCCCATCGGGCGCCTCCCCAGGTGGTGGATAGGGGAAAGATAGGCCACCAGATATGGTGGTTACCGTAGAAGACGGGGCGAACCAAACACCAGCAAAACCGAGTGATTGCCGGTATACGTAATCCAACTCTAGCGGCCAACGGTTTCGGGCGGATGAGCCAATAGAGAAGGGCACTCTTTTGTCCTGGAGTCGGGAAACTGGCTCCAAAGGCAGATGAACTGCAGAATACGGTCAACGGC
Organism: Catonia carolina; assembly: GCA_035578175.1. Lineage (NCBI taxonomy): Eukaryota > Metazoa > Arthropoda > Insecta > Hemiptera > Achilidae > Catonia > Catonia carolina. The sequence continues at coordinate 13,431,652 of JAQMRL010000004.1, forward strand.
AGAAGGATGAGGAAGGAAATTAGGACAAGACACCTCATTAAAGGTCCCAATGGATACGTCCTAGTAACAAGCTATCATGGCAAAGCTCACAGCTAAAATTAATTCCGGAGTAAGTTCTCCATTCGGATCTCCGGGGAGAACAGTTATGAGCAATGTTGATATTAGCAACGTTAATATTACTAAGAGTGGAAAGAAAATTAGGAAGACTAGAATAGCTACCTGGAATATCAAAACTATGGCACAAAGTGGGAAAATATACAATGCCATTCAAGAAATGAACAGGATGAACATAGACATTTTAGGAATGAGCGAGATGAGATGGCCCAATTCGGGAGAAATGAAAGTCAATGAATGTAGAGTTTACTTTTCTGGTAACCCAGACGGTGCCCACGAGTATGGGGTTGGTGTAATAGTGTCAAGGGAAATGGTTCCATGTATCAGAAGTTTTATTCCAATATCACAGAGAGTTATGATGATTCAAATTGAGGCGAGCCCAGCAAATATCTGGGTCATACAAGTTTATGCTCCAACGGCTGATAAAAATGAAGAAGAAGTTTTAGAGTTCTATGAAAGTATAAATGGAATCATCGAAAGTATACCGCGGCATGAAGTATGTATTGTTATGGGGGACTTTAATGCGAAGATTGGGGCTGGAGGCCAATCTCAGTATGTTAGACAACATGGGCTAGGGGAGAGGAATTAGAGGGGAGACCTTCTTGAAATGTTTGCAGAAAGTAAGGATCTAGTCATCTTGAATACATTTTTCAAACTTCCCAAAAGGAAACTGTACACGTGGAAGTCACCTCAGGATAGATCAGATAAAGTGGTGCGGAACCAAATTGATTTTATGATGGTAAATAAGAGATACAGAAATGCTTTTACATCTGTGAAAACGTTTCCTGGAGCTGATATTGGATCAGACCATGTGCCACTTGTTGGGGAATTCCGAGTTCAATGGAAAAAAATTAAGAGAAAAAAGATCAAGAGGTTTGACTTGCGATTGTTGAAAGATCCAAATATTGAGAGTGAAGTTCGAAGCGAATTAAATAAAACGATAAATGAAATAGACACAAATCTCAACGAAAACCTAACAACCGGTCAAATAGAAACAGCCATACAAGACCTTAAGGAAGAACATCTAAAACCTGGTAAAATGATCAAAAGGAAGATATGGATGACCGATGAGATTTTGCAACTTATGGAAAGGAGGAGGCTTTGTAAGAGTGTACTGGAGGAGTATAGAGGAATACAGAAGTTAATCAGAAACAAGATCAGAGAGGCAAAGGAGAAGGAGGCAAGGGAAACGTGTGAGGAGATGGAGGCACTAATTCGAAAGCATGATAGTTATAATCTCCACCGTAGAGTTAAAACAGCAACTGGCAGTTTTAAGACCCGGCAGCCTGGAATAATAGTAAACGAAAATGGCAGGATTATAGTTGATAAGATGGACAAGATGAGGCATTGGAAGGAATATCTTGAAAATCTTTTTGGTGATCAGAGAGAAGAAATGCATAATCTTGGTAATGCTGATACAGGCCCTACAATTTTAAAACAAGAAGTGCAGTTGGCAATAGCCAAGCTTAAGGAAGGAAAAGCTGCTGGTCCGGATAATATCCAGACGGAATTTCTGAAACTCCTTGATGACGAAAGTGTTACTGTGATCACACATATTTTTAACAAAATTTATGACTCTGGTACGCTTCCAACCGAATGGCTGAGGTCAGAATTTATTGCACTTCCTAAGAAGTCAAGCGCCAAGAGGTGCGAAGAATACCGCACTATCAGTCTTATGAGCCATCTTCTCAAGCTGTTCTTGAAAATAGTTCACAAAAGAATTTATAAAATATGTAAAAGTATGATAGCCCCCACCCAGTTTGGTTTTATAAGGGCAGTAGGAACAAGGGAGGCTTTGTTTGGGGTCCAGGTTCTGTTTCAGAGGTGCCGCGATGTGAACTGTGATGTGTATGCATGTCTGGTGGATTATGAGAAGGCTTTCGACCGAGTGAATCATGAAAAAATGCTGGCGATACTGAAGGAAGCTGGAATAGATGATAAAGATCTCCGAATAGTAGCAAATCTTTACTGGAACCAGTCAGCAAGAATGAGAGTGGACGGGGAGAACACAGAAAGTGTTAAGATATTGCGAGGGGTGCGGCAAGGCTGTATTCTGTCGCCTCTTATATTTCATCTTTATTCTGAGAAAACTTTTTCTGAAGCATTGCAAGAGGAGGAAAGAGGTATATTGCTGAACGGACTCCGAATTAACAATATCAGATATGCGGATGATACAATAGTATTTGCAAGCAGTATGGAAGATCTCCAAGAATTAATGAATAAAATTACAGCCTGCAGTAACCAATATGGTCTTAATATTAACACCAAGAAGACAAAGATGATGATAATCAGTAAGAATAACATAAGAAATTGTCATCTGTATGTTAATCAAAAGGAAATAGAGAGAGTTAGCCACTACAATTATCTTGGTACTACCATTAATGAAGCTTGGGATAATACTCAAGAAATAAAATCCCGAATAGGCAAAGCCAGGTCTGTTTTCAACAGGATGGGGGCAGTGTTTAAGAGCCATAATCTGACCCTCGACACAAAAATGAGACTCCTCAGGTGTTATGTCTTCTCTGTGTTGTTCTATGGTGTGGAGTCCTGGACGCTCAATGATGCCATCTCCAAAAAGTTGAATGCATTCGAAATGTGGCTCTACCGTAGAATGCTGAGAATCCCTTGGACGGCACATATGACCAATGTTGAGGTGCTGAGAAGGATGAGGAAGGATATGGAGGTGATGAATACCATAAAGCGAAGAAAGCTCCAATATCTTGGACACATTATGAGGAATGGAGAAAGGTATGAACTTCTGCAATCCATACTGCAAGGAAAAATATTGGGACAAAGGGGCCCAGGTCGAAGAAGAATATCCTGGTTAAAGAACCTTAGAACCTAGTTCAATAAAACTACTCCGCAACTGTTTAGAGCTGCAGTTGACAAAGTGAGGATCACCATGATGGTGTCCAACATTCGAAACGGATTGGCACCTTAAGAAGAAGACACCTCATTCCACTTAAATATGAAGTTTAATCAAATTATGTTTGGAGTGTAGCATTATGCGGAAGTGAAACGTGGGTGATAGGGGCTGTAGAAAAGAAGAGGATAGAAGCTTTTGAAATGTGGTGTTACAGGAAAATGTTAAAGATTAGGTGGGTGGAGAAAATAAGTAATTTAGAGGTTCTTAGGCGAGTGGATGAAAAAAGAAGTATATGGAAGCATCTTACCAAAAGAAGGGATAGGCTAGTGGGGCATATCCTAAGACATCCAGGTATTGGGCTATTAATAATGGAGGGTAATATTGAGGGAGTAAATTGTAGAGGGAGGCAAAGATTAGAAAATATAACGCAAATTACAAAAGATGTAGGGTGTTATAGGTACGTAGATATGAAACGACTTGCGCAAGATAGAACAGCTTGGAGAACTGCAACAAACCAGTCGAGAGAATGATGACAAAAAAAAATCAAAATTGTTCAATTTTTTAAGAAAATTAGATTTTTGTATTTTTGTACCGGATTAATGGTTGAATGATACATTTTCATGGATCATTCCATGAAAATCCATGGAGTAGAGGCAAGTTTTCTTGTCTTTTAACATTACAACTTCAAATAGAACCTTTTTCATACCACATTATTTACATTGGCAAAAGAAAGTCGTTGAGTGTTTCACAGCGGAATTTTGTTTTATTCGTTGTACCTGTGATGTTACTTCATGTTTTATGTAAATTGTTTTCTTGTTGCCCATGATACTAATTTGTAAGATTTTAGTGTTATAAAAACTGCGCTCAGAAATTGAGCTCTCTATAATCTTTTGTGTAGTAACAGGCGATGATTGTTTCATTCTGAGTAAAGAAACCCTGTATAGAGAAAAGGGCCTATCGAATATAATAAATATAGATATAGGTTGGTACGTAGAATGCATTTGAGTTTAGACAGGCGGATTTAACAGTTAAAAAAAGGGAATTTAGATACGATGATATTACTGGAAGGGAAATGAAAGCGAGTAGTACATTTGCATAGAGAAATTCAGAAGGGTAGGGTTGTGCATAATCGGACATATATATATAAATTTTTAAGGGGAGGGGGTTTTCGAGGAAAGAGAGAGCTAGAGAGAGAAAGAAGTACAATGTATATATTTTACAACACCCATTTTGAATATTATCAAATACTATAATCAATGGCATTATTCTTTTTCTTCTTCCCATTTCGCATTTACATGTATTTCCCCCTTTTCTTTTTTAACTGTCTCCTTTTCCTCTAATATCATTTCCCCCACCAACCGAAAATACAACAACGGGAATTTCAATCCAACTTTTATTACCATTGTTTTTTTAACTTTAAATATATTAGGTAGGCTTAATGTGATACTGTTTCTTAAAGTCTCTTTTCTGTTATTTTATTTAAATTCGCATCAACAGCCTGTAAATTTGGCACTACTGCGGCTAATTCCAACTGAATTATAATTCTAGATCCTAACGGGAATCAATCTCCGGACTTTTCCCTTTGTAATTCGGTACGCTAAACACTGTACCACGGTTTTTGTGTCAATATAATTATTCCTGTTCGAAGTACCAAATTATAAATTTTGGTTCTAAATAATATATTTAGAAATACGTTGTGAAACACTCACACAACTTTCTCTAGTCAATGTAAATAATGAAAAATATAACCTAATTTATTTAAGAGTGAATGATATTAAATAGAAATCAACCTCTGTTCAACTTAAAAATACGGGAAATGATCAATTGATGTTACTAGAATCTGTTGAAATAAAAGTTGTTTTTTTTTATTTCTTATAACCTTGTTACACAATTTTGTCGTGAATGCATATTAAGGCCGTAATATTAAAAAAAAACCTTTCTTAGCGATTTTGATAAGCAAAAATACAAAAAATACACTATTTTTGACGCTAAACTAAGCATCGTAAAAAACGCTAAAATAAGGGTCGTAGGTTTTCTAATTTCCTACATACTTATCGATAATAAAATTTTGCCCTAAATTGCATATTGAAGGTGCAACCTTAAAAAAAATAACATTTTTTTACCACGAGAGCACAGGGCCCTCCAAGAATTTTAGTAGACATGGCGCTTAACCTATCTTGTAAAGAATAAAACCTTCAGTAAATGAGGCGATTTTAAACAAAATCATAGGAGTTTTTAAGAAAATCGCACGAATTAACAACTACGTCTTTGACGAAAATATTCGTGTCCGGTTTCCTAGTGACACCTAACTACGTTTCAAATTTCAACCTCGTATGATATTCTGTTCTTGAGAAATTTTGTTCACATACACACGCGCGCGCCGAGTGTTCATCGGATACGTGTATCCGATGAAAATTCGATTTCGAAAAATCAACATGAAAACAATACTTTCCTTTCCAATATATTCAAACAGAGAAAGAGAAAGTAAAAATTTAAAATTTATGATTGTACCAACAAGCCGTTGAAGAGAGGTTGATTAAAATTACGTTTCATTATTTATTATTTAGATTGGCAAGAGAAAATCATGTGAGTGTTTCACACAAGACTTTTATTTAATCTTTTTTCATCATTCCAATCACGTGACTATAAAATGTTAACTTGTTTTTTATTTATTTATTTAACGTCGCATCAACAACAAAGGTCGTTAGGAACGACGTTGGGGTGTAACTATATATACAATGGAGGATGAAATGAGTTTTTGTAACTTATGAAAATATGCCGTGCCTGAGTGGGACTCGAACCCACGACCTTGTTTTTGTTTTTGTTTATTGAAGTTTCTATTGTTTCAAACTTACTGTTATATTGTCTTATAACACCCGATATATTAAAAGAATAATTACAAAATAAAATAAATAAAAATAGATAAAAATATATAATCAGATAAATGGAAGAAATCAGAAAGGATATTGAGAAAACCGGAATAAACCGAGACAACTTAAAGAACTGAACCAAATTCAGACAACTAATTACGGACTTCCATGAAGTGCAAAAACAAAACACTGGGTGACAGAAGAAAGGAGAAAACCGTACAGTGAACGAATGCTGAGAACGTGAGGGCTGCAAAAAAAGGTTCCAGAAACGCCTTGTCACCTCACTTGGTTTAAAACTGCCCATATACGAGAAAAAAATCACCTAATATAATAACTTAAATTGTGTAACCAACCCTTTAATACAACCGTAAATATTATACAAACCACAAACCATCTGAGCCACGAAATTGCTACTATTGTTTAATAACACCGCATTAAAATTGGTCTATATCATTTTGTGGATACATTGAAACTGTGCATTGCTTAAAGATAAGCCAGAAATTTAGTACGGATAAGCATCATACAATTTTATATTCTTAAACGAACTTAACTTTTTATGTAAAGATAATAAATTGAAAAACATAAATTAAAATGACGGATCAAAACGAAATTAAAATGGAAGAAATTAATTTGAAAAGAAATGGGGAAAAAGAAAAAGCAAAACAAAACAAAATGGAAGAGAATATCAAATATGAGAGAAATATATTTTTGGAATAAAGCCAAGAGAGCTTTGTTTGTTCCCAATATTGGGGTTAATTCATGTTTTATTTATAACCGTAGGAAAAAAAACCAATTTACTCATAAATTATGGCGTAATATTTTTCAAAAACTTGTTATTATTAAAAACTTGCAGAGACATTATTTATCATGTGTTCAAATACCACATTCATCTAGCAGGAAAAAAAAACATTTTCACATTTCTTTCTCCCACAAATGATATTTTGTATTTTCTTTTACTAACTTCATAAAATTTTCTTATGTAATTACATTTAAATTATTACAGCCTACTAAAATACGTAAATAAGATCTTAGAAGTATTTTATTCTTTAATAAATTACTAGACATTGTCGTGAATGTTTAAGTAAATATCTGGTGTGAAACACTCACACGACTTTCTCGTTCCAATGCAAATAATGAACAATATAACCTAAAATTAGGAATAAAAACTAGAAAAAACAAAAAACAAACACTAATTTAATCTTGAGTCAATGATGCAAAATGAAAACGAACCTTAGTTAAGCTTAATAATACGGAAAATCACTCTTTGACCCTAAACTAGGCTCTGTAGAAAAAAAAGCTTAAAATAAAAGTGTAGATCTTTTAATTTTCTATAAATGTGATTAGGCCTATATACACTTTTGTACTTAATGCATACTACGGTCGAAATCTTAAAAAATTCATTTTTTACAGATTTTCTTGAAAAACAACATCAGAAAATCACTAATTACTGCTGAACTAATCGTTATACAAAGAAATATTTGAAATAAAAGTTGTAAAATTTTGAATATATACAGACTGTAGTGTCTTTTACACCTCTACCTCTTCTGTTCTTAAATGCTTCAGTCATATAATTGACTGACCACGTAATAAGAAACACAACTGTTTTTTGTAGCCCTGGACCTAGAATATCGAGTGCAAATAATTTAAGTCTCCACCTGTCTGTATAAAAATAATTTTAAAGTAGTTGTATATTTATAATACAATATTATAAAGGTCAAAACATTAAATTAATTAGAAAGAAACTAACATTATTCCAATCTTTATACAGAACTACTACAGATGACAAGTAGATCCTGAACCAGTTAACTACAAAATTAAAATACACACACACACACACACACACAACTCTTATAACAGCAAACCTACCGTATTAGGACTTCATTTAAATACCTTTTAAAGTTATAAGAACTTACAAGAATTTTTTTAAATATAAATAAATAATAAAACATATCTATGAATATTTATAAGAGAAATTAATTAAACTATTAAATTATTAATTAATGACATATTAAAAAAAAGAAAACCTGTAATTAATAGTTAAGGTTTTGTAGAATTCTAAAGCATTTAAAATAACAGTTAATTTAATGTAGCTGTGTATAAATGTTATTTTAATATATACGGACATAACGAAAATTAATTATACTGTTCCTGACAAGCGTAAAAAATAAATTTATCATTTTTATCTTTATATTTATTTTTTTAGTTTTTTAAACATAATGATTCAGGTAATAATATTCAAAGGAATGTATAATTATAGATTTTTATTATTATACATTGTGTAAATACCGGGTGTGTATAAAATTTGTATTTTACTTTAGTTTTTCGTCTGGCGGTTTTGCCATTAATGTAGACAAAGAGAAAGGTTTTTAATGAAAATGAAAGAAGAAAAATATGACAGACTTAACCGAGAATTGAACCTGGGATTCCTGGTGTCGAAGTCAATTGAAGACCTCGGTGCAAGAAGGGGACAGCACCAATTTTATACTATTTTGAGGTTTTCGTACATAAATATGTAGAAAAAATTATCTTTCTTTTAGTTCAAGAACGGAACAGCTCCAAGCAATATCTATAAGATATTTAAGTAAAGAAGATGTACCAATATTTACTTTGAGGCAAAAACGAGAGAACTCGAAAAATATTCTTTTTAAATCCTGAAAATTTTGTAAAATAGGAACTGTCCCCTTCTTGCACCGAGGTCTTCAGTTGCACTGATCAGTTTTTTATCCCTAATATGTTAAGTTGCAATTTGTTCAATTTAAGAACAATAAAGCTACTCGATGACGTAATGAGATGAGGATGATATGTATGACGTATAAATGATGTGTAGTCTTGTACAAACTCAGGCCAACCATTCCTGAGAGAGTATAGTTAACTGAACCTCAACCATCAAAGTACACCGGTAATCTCTGTCTTTTTTTTTTTTACTTGTGAGGCCACAATGGACCACTTCAGCCACAACATGAAAGACTCTACTTCGATCTCTGAGCCTTGATCTTTACCCAGTATTCCCTCATTCTTTGTGATCTCTGAGCCCGGAGTTCTTCCGTCACCCTCTGCACTCTTCTAGTCTTGGTTTCCGGTTCCAAAGCCAGATCCTTCAACCTTCTATAACTTTCAGACTTGAACCTCACATCCTCCAGCGTCAACCCAAACCTTTCCAAGTCCTCCTTGACCTCCTTCGTCCAGTTCAAACCGATTTTAAAATCCCAGACACTTTCAATAAGTCGTCTAAGTACTCTGTTCTCCGGTGTTCTAAGGATATGGCCCAAAAAGGAGATTCGTTTTTTCCTAATTGTGTCTAGTATTGGCTCCGAAATTTTATAGACTTCATTATTTGGTAGCAGTCTCCAACTATTATCTTTGTATATTCTCTTACCAATACAGGTTCTAAGGATTCTTCGTTCTAACGTCAGGATTCTGTGGGTTTTAGTTTTTTGTGACAGTTTTGTTAGGGTCTCTCCACAGTAAGTCACTGCAGGTTGTATTAAAGTAACTACCTTTACTAGGATTTGAACCAGGAACCTTCAGGAACCTTCGTTGACCACATTACCTCTAGACCAACCCGGTGGGTTAAACTGATCAGTAAACCACGAAAATTTATTAACATAATACATATATACACACGAATTTACAGTACAACGAATGAAACTTAAATACGTCACTTTCCACTACGAAAATTTGTGAAAGTAAACCACATGGAATGTAGGCTAAATAATGAAAAATATAGTCTAGTTTTAATCATGAGTTAATGACGCTAAATGAAAATCAACCTCAGTAGAACTTAAAAAACACGGAAAATCATAAATTCACGCTAAACTAAGCTCAGTAGAAAAAAATTGTTAAAATAAAAATTGTACGTTTTTGATTTTCTATAACTTAAATTAACACTTTTGTCATAAAATGTAGCCTAAGGCCAAAATATTAAAAAATTCAATTTTGTTTCCGATTTTGATGAGCAAAATACAGATTATCATTAATTGACGCTAAACTAAGGGTTGTAGAAAAAAATCCTTAAAACAAAAATTGTAGATATTTCCTACAATTTCCAACAGCTTTGATTTATAAAGATTATGCCTAAAAATGCATAAATTGAGGCCGCAATCTTTAAAAAAAAAGTTATCACGTAAGTACAGCCTTCCCAGAATTTCAGCAAACATCCCGCTTACTCTAAATTATAATTCATTAGAAATGTAGTAAATCTGGGCGATTTTTAAACTAATCGAGCCATTTTTAAGAGAATTGTGAAACATAAAATTTCACGAATAATCCATTAATTCCGGTTGACCAATTTTGATGAAAATGCAACTGACCACCGCACAACAGAAGACTTCCCCCACTAACTTTAACTACCTGATAGTGGAAGCAACGTCAGTGATGATTAACAGCTGAACCGGCAGTAGGGTTTAGTATCGATGCACTGTGGTGGGAGAGGCGAAAACAGTACAAGCAGAGCAAAAGTTTTTTGTCAAAATTAATCGAAACATTTTAAACATGAAACATTCAATTCATATAAAAAATAAAAAGTCAAATAACATTTGAAACAACTTGTGCACAAAAACACCGATCGTTAACGATTCAAAAGAAATACATTACACAGTGAAAACAAACAGGAAGAATGCAACAAGATTTTAACAATATATCAAAAATTTGACAACTTTACAAATACTATTTGTTATCATATTAATAATATAAAATAATAATTTCACTAATAACACAATATAATAAAAAACACAAAAATATTAAATTTTAATAGGCTAAATAAAAATTCCTTTAATATTAAGTGAAATTATATTTTTTATTAAATATATTATTTGTTTAAAATTATAATTATCGTGTAATTTTTTTATTTTTTTATATATTTATCTCATCATAATTATGTACAAAAACATAAATAAATTAGTAGAGAATTTATGTATTATAAAATTATATAAGGAATTTTATTGATTATTTATTTATTTATTGACGTAACCAAATTTACGGCTATCAATTTTCCTGTTTTAAAAGGAATGTCTCTTATAAATACTTGAATTTATTTTCTGTTTTTAGTCAAAATAAATTCAGCATTAAAAATATGTAAATATGTTGTGTTACCTAATAACTATTTGTAATCATACGATGAAGTTAAAATTATATTTAAAAATATTGAAAAATAAATTTTTAAAAAAGGTCATGAATTTGTTTTATTAATCTACCGTTACTCTTACGTAAATTATAATAAAATTACAATTAACCGTATTAAAGTTCTTTTAAAACTTGATAAATCCACCGGGCTGGTCTAATGGTAAAGTCGTCAACGCGAGTCAGCTGTTTAACAGCTGATTTTCAAAGACAAAAGGTTCCGTGGTTCAAATCCTAGTAATGATGTGTAATGACGAGACGAACCCGGGACTCAGTGCGGGCAATGCGCTGCTGCTAGCGTAGTACAAACATTTCTAAAAACATGCAACTGTGTAAAATATATAGTTTATTTTTTGCTTGTTCTTTACAACACTTAAATTTTTTTTTTTATTGCTAATTTGTGTACGTTGCAATCTGTTCAATTTAGAACAATAAGCAACCCCATGACCCAATGAGATGAGGATGATGTGTATGACGTGTAAAAGAGGTGTAGTCTTGTACAGACCCAGGCCGACCATTCCTGAGAGAGTATGGTTAATTAAACCCTAACCATCAAAGTACACCGGTAACCACTGTCTAGTATTCAAATCCGTATAAAAGTAACTACCTTTACTAGGATTTGAACCAGGAACCTTCGTCTCCGAAAATCAGCTGATAAACAGCTGATTTTGGCGACGACTTTACCTCTAGACCAACCCGGTGGGTCCAACACTTAATAACATTTAAAATAATATTTCGTTCCACACTTCGAATTGTTTTACCCTTCTTTCGAACGGTCGACATCACACACTTATAATACGCGGATAGATAACTAATTTATAACAACACCACAGAATAATGAATAAAATGTGAAGAATTAAAATGAAAAGAAACGGAATGAGTTTTAACGAATTAAATTACTTTTATTTGCATAAATGTAGCCTAAAACGTAAAAACAAAATAGCCAAATAAAAACAATATTTCCTGTACAATTCGTCGCGTAATAAAATAAGGATTGTGTATTCCAATGAATATCGAGTGGCAGTATGTTGTTAGGATTGTAATAGAGAAACTGGGCAGGCGCAGTAGATTGTTCCCCTCTTACACTTCGTCTCAAACAAAGTTCATTTCGTGACTAACCATCAGTAAAGGCAGTTACAGTTGTACTTTTATAGGGATTAGAATACTACTATTCACAGACACTAGTTACCGGTGTACCCTAACCATGGATGTTAACCTTAGTTGGGAATATTACTTTCCTCCACCACGTACTTTAATGGTTGAAGTTTAATTAACCTAATTCACTGAGTCTGAACATGAACACGTCTCATTTGCACGTAATACATATCATCCTCATCTTATTAGGTCATGAAGTTACTTAGTGTACTTAAATTAAACAGGTTGCATCGAACACACGTTGTTCTTGTTGTCTGTTTTTAGGTCATCAGCCGAAAGGTTGGTTTGAACCTCTAGTGGCTTTATTAAGTAAAACGAGGAATGAGGTGCTTTACCACATTGCCTTCCTCAAGGAGTGGAAAAATCATACTTATCAGCATGCCGGGTCTTCTAAAAAGCATCTACTATCCACCCTGCAACTGACATCTTCACTTCATTCACCACAGGATCTGGCTGTATAGTGAAATTCATTACTCTCAGAGTAGATAACTGTGACTAGTGTCTTTTACACATATACCTCTTCAGTTCTTAAATGTTTCAGTAATATAATTGGCTGACCATGAGATAAGAACAGAACTATTTTTTACCCCTGGAACTAGCAGATCGAGAGCAAATAATTTAACACTCCGTACTTCCAGTTATGGGCACAACAATATCATTAAGGATAAAAATTTTAATAAAAAGTTTGACTTCACCCTTAACAAGATAATCGATGTAGTTTACCGGACTATTTAGATAAAACAGGTGATATTATAAATAAAAGTAAACAGAATATACTTGAACAGTGTAAAACAATATGGGAAAAAGTTGTAAGACGAGAAACAGCTGAATGAATGTATGTATGGTAGTTTATACGTAGAAAATCGTGCCATGCCGGGGCAATGGATTTTGATGCCACCCACATCTTAAAGAAGTAACAGAGGATGACCATTTTAAATTGGTGGAAGGGGATAAATGGGATATCCAGAAGGTGCACCGACACCATCTGTTGTAGCACCTGTCAGGAACAGGTATACGAGCCGAGAGACCCTCCGTCTGAATCTTGTGGCACGGCGCCCATGGATAGGGGATACACACACTCTATTATTTAATGCTCTTATGTTGTTAACATTATTTCTTTCAACAATGGTTGGATACATAACGTACAATATCTATCAAACTTACTTACTACACTAGTGCACGGATTTATCTAGTTTCATTTCAACAAAATAAATCCTGTATTAGTAAACGTATTACATTTTTCTAACTGAGTGAATTTAGTTAAAGATCAGTAATTTAATCTTTTTATAATATATCTTATCCTATATGATGCCCATAACAGGCAGGTGGAGTGTTAAATTTTTTGCACTCGATCTGGTAATTCCAGGGCTACAAAAATTAGCTCTGTTTGTTATCAAATGGTCAGCCAATTATATAACTGAAGCATTTAAGATCAGAAGAATTATTAGAAGTGTAAATGATACTATTCACAGTTATCTCCTGTCAAAATAATGAATTTTATTATACAGTCAGATCCTTTATTGAATGAAGTGAAGATGCCATTTGCAGGGTGGGTAAGTAATGTTTTCCACTCAGTAAGGAAGGCAATGGTAAACAATCCAACTCCTCGTTTATCTTAAGAGATTTGACCATCTAAAGGTTCAAACCAGCCTTTCGGCTGACGACCTAAACAACCTATATGAATAAACTTATAGAAACTAAAAGTATTGGTTTCATTTCAATTTTTCCAATCGAGTTTTCACCACAATATACGTTTTTAGTTCCCCTTAATCTAAGAACATACTTTTACCGATTGGTATGTATGTGTGAACAAAATATCTCAACAATGGAATACTCTACAAAGTTAAAACTTGGAATTTAAGTTAGGCACCACAAAGAGATGGCACGAACGTTTTCATCAAAATTAGTCAATCGTTAGTAGTTCATTCGTGAAAATTTTCACTTTTTTCCAATTTTCTTATATAAGGATCTTACAATTTTTTTTAAATATTACTTCCTTCACTACATTTTTGTGCTCGACAAGATAAAGTAAACGGCATGTCTGCCGAAATTCGTTGACAAGGGTATGTTTATCCATAACAAAAAAATCACTGATTGACGGTAAAATAAACTCCATAGAAATAGTGCTTGAAATAAAAGTTGTAGATTTTTGTTTCCTATAACCTTTATTATAATGTCAGACTTTAGTCGTAAATTGTATAGCCTAATAAGGCCGTATGCTTAAAAAATTCCATTTTATGTCGATTTTTTGATCAACATAAATATAATGCAGAAAATCGTTAATTGAGACTAAATTAAAAGTGTTGTTGTTGTTTCAAAGGTCATCAGCTGAAAGCTGGTTTTAACCTCTAGAGGCTTTAGTAAGTAAAATGAGGAGTAAGGTGGTTTACCATTGGCTTCCTCACTGAGATGAAAAGTATGGTTAACATCATGCCACGCTCTCTGAAGGCACATATCTTCCACCTTGCAAATGACACCTTCACTTCATTCACCACAGGGTCTGGCTGTTTAATTAATTCATTACTTTCAGAGGAAATAACACTGATTAATGTCTTTTACACCTCTACCTCTTCTGTTCTTAAATAATTGGCTGACCATGTGATAAGAAAGAACTATTTTTTGTAGCCCTGGAACTAACAGATTGAATGCAAATAATTTAACACTCCACCAGTCTGTTACGGGCAGAAAATTAAGTACAAATCATATTACATAGAAATACATCAATTCAATTATAGAATTAGATGATAAAATAAATAAAAAAATAAAAAAGGAATAAAAGATAATGTAAAGAGAAATTAAATAAGGGTTGTGTACAAAAATAATAAAATAAAACTAGATAATGAAAGAAAGGACAGAAATACGTAGTACAGTATATAGGGTGAGGGGTAGATATCTTCTTTCCTTTGGATGAACACAATCAATGGCGCGTTTTAAAATTGGGGTAGATGTTAGTGAAAAAGGGGATCGAAAAAGGAATAAAAGAAGGGAGAAGGGATGAAAAAGAAAGAAGAAGGAACAGCGTGCATAAATATTAATGCTTTCTATATTAGTATCCAGTAAATCATCAAATTTATGTTGTGGAAAGAGGCAGCAATATTGTCAAAGCAGTTGTCGTATAAATCACCCGGCTAAAGTCGTTACCCAAGAATGCTTATTACCCATGGGCAATTCTTTAATATCATATTATCAAACAAAACTAAACAAAAATAAGAAAGGGTTGTTTTAACTTTAACTCCCCAATAAAAAATAAACTTACATTACATGTTTATGTAAATAAATTACTGTAATGTTTTAAAGTATAAATTAATTTTCATGAGTTTGACAAAACGGACTCATTTTCTAGGTAATATAATTCATTTCGGTTTGTAAAACGTGAAAATTGTCTATAACAGACAAGTGGAGTGTTAAATTATTTGCACTCAATCTGTAAGTTCCAGGGCTACAAAAAATAGTTCTGTTTCTTATAACATGGTCAATCAATTAAATTAAATTTTTTATAATTTTAGATTTACTGCAACTAGTTACTTAAAACTAACAAACTGTTTTTCTTTAGCGATATTAAATCTCCCCCCCCCCTATATATATATAACTATGCAGTCACCCCATTGTTGCAAGCACTTATTTTCTAATGACACTTACACAGTGTCCTAAAAAATATTATTTTCTTACATTTTTAACTTAATCCTACTGTTAATTTAAACATTAATTTAGTAACTTTCATATCTATCAGACTTAAAAGTAGCTTAATAGTATTTATAGCTAACAATTAGTTTTAGTAACTTATATTACTATATACATGACTTAAATGTGATTTACTCTCACTTATAAATATAATCAATTAAATGACTAAATCATTTAAGAACAGAAGAGGTAGAAGTGTAAAAGACACTAGTCTCAGTTATCTCCTCTGAAAGTAATGAGTTTCATTATACAGCCAGACACTGTGGTAAATGAAGTAAATATATCGTTTACAGGGTGAAAAGTAGATGCTTTTCAGAAGGCCTGGCATGCTGATAAACATACTTTTCAACTCAGTGAGGTAAGCAGGGTAAACCACCTCACTCCTAGTTTTACTTAGTGAAGTCTCTAGTGATGAGAAATTTAAAAGTAGGCAACGAAAACATACTGAAAGTTGGGGAATTCTGCTATCTAGGGAGTAAAATAACAAAGGATGGTAGAAGCACAGTGATATCAAGAGTAGATTGCTCAAGCTAGCCTTTGAAAAAGCCTTTGAAATGAAAAACAGCTTACTGACTGCAAACATTGATTTACAGATTAGGACAAATTTCTTAGGGAGTGAAATGTGGGTGATAAGGGCTGTAGAAAGGAAGAAAATAGAAGCTATTGAAATGTGGTGTAATAGGAAAATGTTAAGTATTAGGTGGGTGGATAAAATAATTAATTTAGAGGTTCTTAGGCGAGTGAATGAAAAAAGAAGTATATGGAAGCATCTTACCAGAAGAAGGGATAGGCTAGTGGGGCATATCTTAAGACATCCAGGTATTGGTCTAAATGGAGGGTAATATTGAAGGAGTGAATTGTACGTAGTAATTGTAATTGTATGTAGGGTATGTAATTGTAGGGTAATGTATGTAATTGAAGGTGGGGGAAGCAAAGGTTAGAATATCTAAAGCAATTACAAAAGATGTAGGGTGATAGATCAAACGACTTGCGCAAGATAGAAGAGCTTGGAGAACTGCATCAAACCAGTCGAGACTGATGACAAAAAAGTCTTTAGTAGAGGTTCAAACCAGCCCTTCGGGTGATGACCAACAAAAAGATTTCACGATAAACAGGAAAAACTGTAGGAACTCGCATAATAAGAAAACAATTAGAGTGATATTGTGAAAATCCGAGAATTTAATTTAATTTTTCATGAATGCAGTACATTTCCACTCAATAAGATAACTATAGTTAATAGTCAGGAGGAATATTAAGAAAGGTACAGTCTGGTAAATAATTTTATACATCACCCAAGCAGTAACAATAGAAAAAATAAAAAAAACATAATATATTACCTAAGATAATAACGTAGAAGATAGATTTTTGAATTTACTGTACTTAGAAAACGTTGAAATGTCAGCTGCTAATAAAGGTGGAATAGTCTACAGTGTTTTATGTAAAGCTGTAAAGGTCAAAAAAGCCCCCTCCCACTCCTCACCCCTCTATTATTTATTTATGACCTAAAGAGAATATATTGTTACATATTTATGGCTATTATTATTATTTCTCTTATTATTAATGGCATAATAATGTAATTATGATTATACACCAATCTCAGCGTTTCATTTTTTATGGCACCGGTTTTTTTGACACTTAAAATATTACATACACACACCAAGTTACTATAATGCATACAAACACTACACTGTACAAATAATTGAAGGCGTTTTCAAAAAATGATTTGAATAAAGAGCAAAGTTTTTTTATTGTTAAAAAGAGATAGTAAATTTTTGATTTAAAACACACGTGGTCAAAACGATTCAGAATTTCTTTTCTCATGTCATTTTATCACAAAGAAATTTAGAATTTCAACTCGTTCACTTTCTCTTGCTTAAATATTGAGATTTACGTTTTGTGAACCCCTAAGGAC
Source organism: Catonia carolina (assembly GCA_035578175.1). NCBI lineage: Eukaryota > Metazoa > Arthropoda > Insecta > Hemiptera > Achilidae > Catonia > Catonia carolina. The sequence goes on from JAQMRL010000004.1 coordinate 13,449,368, forward strand.
AAAAAGTAATTGTTTTAAGTGTATATTATTCGTTCTAAATAGACAACTACAAGACCAAATTGAATCGGTGAGTGGAAAAAGGGTAATATTCCAAAATCCTTATTTTCGAGAAATTAAAAAAAATTGTTTTGTGACTTTGTTTTTGGTTTAATGGTAAAATGTTCAATTGGTGATTTGTAGTACTATATTAAAGTTTTTTAATGGTGACTTTAGAATTTATTTTACAATAACCATGGGATTGATTTTTTATTATTAATATGTTGACTATTCACCTTTTTCTAGATTTGGTTCAAGTAAATAGGGAAATATAAGTTGAAAGAACAATATAATGTGCCAATATGCTACAAAACTTTATTTTTATTTCAAAATAATTTACAGTTACATTTTGATAATAATAACACAGAAACCAGTGGTCCAACTGCTGTTCGCTATTGAATGGAAGAAGGGTAATATTCCTGGAATATTATCCTTTTTCCACCCTACTAAATTTTTAATGTAGCTTAGCTGCTTGTAGATACAAGGAATATTTCCCTTTATCAACTAATAGATGCGCCGAAGTAAACTTAACAAAACTGCAATCTTCGTTCAATTTCGCATTTTTTGGAATATTACCCTTTTTTCACTCACCGATTCAATTGATGTGCTGAAATTTGAAGGTTGCAGAAACGTTTGTATTGCAAGTTGAATTGGGTACTTTTATGAATCATGTTCTCCGATGCTATTTAATAAATAGAGCTTTACATATAAAATAGAAGTACAAGTGTTGAGTATTGCGTCCATTTGAATATTTTGTAATTTGGTGCCTTTCTAACTTGGTGCGCTGTTTTACCAATTTACAAGCTGTTCCTCCTACGTCACCGCTTATTTTCGCCTTCTTCCACATAGCTGTTCTGGCCCTCATCATGACTACGCCGATCGAACCAAGCTGATTGTTTCACTCGTTTTAATCCAAACCGATTACCGAATATGACTGATTAACATAAATTATATTTTCATTGTTGTACTATGTTGTTGTTGTTTAGATCAACAGCCGAAAGGCTGGTTTGACCCTCTAGAGGTTTCACTAAGTAAAAACAAGAAGTGAGGTGGTTTACCATTGCATTCCTCACTGAGTTGAAAGAGTATGCTTATCACCATGCCAGGCCCTCCGAAAAGCACTCACTTTCCACCCTGCAAATGACACCATCACTTCATTCACCACAGGGTCTGGCTGCATAGTGAAATTCATTACTCTCAGAGAAGATAACTCTGACTAGCGTCTTTTACACCTCTACCTCTTCTGTTCTTAACTAGTTCAGTCATATAAGTGGCTGACTATGTGATAAGAAACAGAACTATTTTTTTTAGCCCTGGACCAAACAGATAGAGTGCAATTAAAATAACACTCCACCTGCCCGTTTTGGGCATTTGTACTATGTATGTTGTAACAATTGTGTGAGCCGATATTTCCAAGTGTTTTCTCCAGTGATACAAGCCGTTTCCACAAAACCTGTGAAGCCACGTTGCAAGCCGATGTCTACAAGTGTAATGTTTAGTTGCTGTTGTTAAAGAACTACTTAAAATAAAGTAAGTACTTTTCAATGATATATAATTGTTAGTTATGTCATTCGATAGCCGTTTATCTTTGATTTTTATGTTCCTATCCATTTCCTTGCCACTAAACGTTGACAATATTACGTCGAAAATATTCACAGGCTTAAATGCCTAATCTAGTAATTATTTAATGTGCTGAAAATCGTAATTACAATCCGTTGTATCCTACAAAAAGTGATATCAAAAGTACGATTGCTCAAGCTAGAAAAGCCTTTGAAATGAAAAACACCTTACTGACTGCAAACATTGATTTACAGATTAGGACAAATTTCTTAAAAAATTATGTTTGGAGTGTAGAAGTGTAGCATTATACGGGAGTAAACGTGGGTGATAGGGGCTGTAGAAAGGAAGAAGATAGAATCTATTGAAATGTGGTGTTATAGGAAAATGTTAAATATTAGGTGGGTGGACAAAAAAAGTAATTTAGAGGTTTCACAGACGGGTGGATGACAAAAGAAGTATACGGAAACATCTTACCAGAAGAAGGGATAGACTAGCAGGCCATAATTTAGGACATTCAGTTATTGGTCTATCGATAATGGAGGGTAATACTGAAGGAGTTAATTGTATGCGGAGGCAAAGGTTTGAATATTTAAACGACTTTCGCAAGATAGACAGCTTGGAGAACTGCATCAAACCAGTCCAGAGACTGCCGACAAAATAACAAAAATCTGGTGTGAAACATTCGCACGAATTTATCTTGACAATGTACATAAAGAAACATATAAACAAATTAATGAGTGAATGACACAAAATGAAAATCAATCTTTGTTCCACACTTAAAAATATGGGAAATCACTGATTACCGCTAAAATAGGCTTTGTAGAAAAAATGGTTAAAACAAAAAAGTTTTATTTCCTATAACTTTAATTCATACACTTAAATCGTAAAATGGATACTAAAGCAGCAAAAATCCCATTTTTTACAAATTTTCATGAAAAAAACGAGAAAATCAATGTAGGCCTACTTGACACGAAATTAAGCGTTCTAAAAAAAAATGTTTGAAATAAAAATTTTAGGTTTTTTAATTCTACAACTTTGATTATACTATTTTGCTATAGAATGCATAATTGGTATGGTCTTGTCAAGTATTTAAAATGTAGTAGGTGTATAATTTTTAAAATAAAATCATAGAAGCCGGTTTTGAGAAAATTGGAAGAATAAACTACTAATTTCGGTTGACCAATTTTGATGAAAATGTTATTGTTGAGTCCTGCAGTGGTATTTAACTTCAGTTTCAAGTTTTAATACTTCGTACGTTATTTCGTTCTTGAGATATGTATTTTGTTCAGACATGCATACACACACCAATCGCTAAAAAACATATTTTTAGATTCAGGGAGCCTGAAAATATGAGCTCCAGAAAACTGGCTCTATACACGGAAAAAGGATAATTATCTATAAAAAAGAATCTCTTTGATTCAAACAAACCTGCGAAATTGTGAACGCAACTACCGGTAATAAAGCCTATATTAAATTCCTCCGAAGAGAACCATATCAAACTCAAACAAAATTATAATAATTATAAAATTTAAAAGTACTAAAACATCCTAAATAAATTCTTTTCAAAAAATAATCCAAAGAAATTTAAAACAATAATACATAAAAATATTTCAGAGTAATAAATAAAATATTAAGTGAAATACTAGCGGGGTATTAATAACGAAAACAATAAGCAAAGAAGTAAAATTATTTAAAAAAATATTTCATTGTTTACACCTAATAAAAGACAAAAAAGAAAATTAAAAAAATAATGACGTATTGTTTTAATTAAACAAATAATAAAAGAAAAAAATGTTGGAGAGAATACTTTGTCAGTTGTTTCCTTAATCTACAAAGAAATATAAAAAATACAATATTTAAAACTGTTAAAAAACAAAGAGATTGTTTGTAGTAAACAGAGCGTGTAGAAGAATTTTCAACAGACTTTAATCCCGTCGGAACAGTATTTATTAATGCTAAAACCGAGCCTAAAATTATTTACGCTTAGGCAAACATTTTCCTATTATTCAAAATAATACAAACGGATAAATTATTATATTTCATTTATAATCATTTTTTTCTTTAATATTTTCCGCCATTAATTCAGATGAAAAACCCAATTTAATTCAATGGAATATTACACAAAATAAGAGTAAAAAACTGTGGTGTAAAACACTCACACGACTTTCTCTTACCAATATAAACAATAGAAAAATATAAATAATGTTTAATCATTAGTAAGCAATGCAAAATGAAAATGACCACTCTAGAATTTAAAAATAAGGAAAATCACAATTAACGCTTGCCTAACCTCAGTAGGACTTCATAGATAAAATTCATATACAAGTTGTAGACTTTTTAATTGTCTCTTAACTTTAAGTTTTCTTTTTACTTTTGAGTAAACTTTTACGTCCAATAAACCGAACATTCACAAAAAAAACTTTCAAACAAAAATTAATGACATAATATATTTTGAAACCGCCTCCGTGGCGTAGTGACCAGCTTGCTAGCGTACAAAGCGATAGGTTCCGGGTTCGATTCCAGGCTAGGGTCTGGAAATTTTAACACGTAAAAACCACCGTTAAGGTACCAAAACCCACAGTAGTTGCTAACGACCAAACTGTCGATGCGACTTTACATAAAATAAAAAAAACTATTTTGAATATTTTTATTGTTAGAATTTATTTTTTTATTTATTGTTTTTATTATTTTATTTATTGTTTTATTGTTGTTTATTGTGAGCCTCGAAACCAGGACCCGCCTCTTGAAGTGCTACGTCTTTCCCATCCTCTTGTATGGGGTAGAGGCGTGGACACTCACCAAAGAGTGTGAGACCCGTCTACAAGCGTTTGAAATGTGGACCTACCGGAGGATGCTTCGAATACCGTGGACAGACAGGGTCACAAATATGGAGGTCCTCAGAAGAATGGGGAAAGAGATGGAAATCCTGCAGAGCGTAAAGATAAGAAAACTGACATACCTTGGACATATTATGAGGGGGCCTAAATATGAGATTCTGCATCTCATAATTCAAGGGAAACTCGTTGGTAAACGCTCGGTGGGACGCAGACGAATATCCTGGTTAAGAAACCTGAGAGAAGCATTTAACTGCTCATCGCATGACCTTTTCAGAGCAGCAGTGGACAAGGTGCGACTGACCATGATGATAGCCAACCTTCGTAATGGAGAAGGCATCTGAAGAAGATTGTAAGAATGATTTTTTTATGAAATTAATACAAAATAATTTTTAACAGAAAATTTTATTTTACTGTAACGTTTTGTTTGGCAATGGCAGGCTTACACCTGCAAGTTTTCGAAATAAGGACTGGCACTTTTTGTACACCCTTATTCAAAATAAATGGCTTTAGATCAAACTTTTAAATATTATTTCACCACTGAAAGGGTTAATAAATTAATTATTAATTGTTAAAATCTTTTGTAGATTAATTTTTATTCTGTTTCCAAACGAGTGGAGTATTAAAAGTAAGATTACACCCTTAGTATAAGATTAATATTGAGAATACAATGTCCAATGTTAATTTCCCTATACGTTAAATTAGTTGGGAAACACGACATATTTAAGTTTTATTATGCAAAACATTTTAAAATTTAACATGTACATCTATCATCATATTATAACAATCTACAACATTAAACATGAAGATATCAATGTTGTTGTTTAGGTCATCAGCCAAAAAGCTGGTTTGAACCTGTAGAGGTTTTACTAAGTAAAACGAAGAGTGAGGTGGTTTACCATTGCCTTCCTCACCGAGTGGAAAAGTACGCTTATCAGTATGCCGGGCCCACTGAAAAGCACATATTTTTCACTCTGCAAATGACACTTTCACTTCATTCACCACAGGGTCTGGCTGTATAATGAAATCCATTACTTTCAGAGGAGATAACTCTGATTAGTGTCTTTTACACCTCTACCTCTTCTGTTCTTAAATGATTCAGTCATTTAATTGGCTGACCATGTGATAAGAAACAGAACCATTTATTTTAGCCCTGCAACTAACAGATTGAGTGTAAATAATTTGACACTCCACCTGTCTGTTATGGGCAATGAAACATGAAGATATCAATAAAAATTCGAATAGAGTAAATTACAAACTAAGAGAATTTTGAAAAAAAAGAAGTACTATTAACAGAACAAAAAATAAAACAAAAACCTATAATAAGAAAAGAAAAGAAAACAAGATTAATAAATAATTGATTCCTTCCTTCCTTTCCATTCTCGATATTATAATTGGGTTTGGTTTCTATACATTATTAACGATTAGGATGAGTTAAAGACTTAAATACTAACACAACAATATTACATAGTATTCATATACTGAACGTCATATTTAATTGACCTATTAAACCAGTAAACTTGTCTTCAATCTTTTCTCCTTCCATCGACATTAAAAAATCTGGTGTGAAACACTCACACAACTTTCTCTTGCCAATGCAAATAATTAATAATAAACCTAACATTAGTAATAAAACATTAGAAATAAACAAAACACAAACCTTAAAAACATAACCTTATTTTAATCATTAGTGAATGACGCAAATGGAAATCGTACTCGGTTTGGCTTAAAAATACGGAAAATCACACTTTCACGCTAAACTAGGCTCTGTAGAGAAAAATTCTTTAAATAAAAGTTGTAGATCTTTTAATTTCCTATAAATTTTATTATATACACTTTTATCGTAAAATGCGTACTAAAGCCGAAATCTTAAAAAAAATCGATTTTTCACACGTTTTCGTGAGAAAAAATCAGAAAATCGCTAATTACTGCTAAACTAAGCGTTATACAAAAAAGTGTTTGAAATAAAAGTTGTAGAATTTTAAATTCTCTACAACTTTTGTTATATAAACTTTTGCGCTAAAATGCATATTAAAGCCGTAATCTTAAAAAAAACAACGTTTTTACGTGAAAACTGCCTCACCAAGAATTTTAGCAAAAATTACGACTACCCTATCTTGTAGAAAATAAAAAACTGAATGAACCAGGCGATTTTAAAAAAATTCGTAGGACCAGTTTTTGAGAAAATCACAAAAAATTGAAAAATTACACGAATAAACTACTACTTCCGGTTGACCGATTTTGATGAAAATGTTCGTGTCGGGTCCGGTAGTGGTATGCAACTTAAGTTTTAAGTTTCAAGTTCGTACGATGTTCCGTTCTTGAGATATTTTGTATACACACACACACACACACACACACAGACCAATCGCTAAAAACATGTTTTTTGGGTTCAGGGGGTATGAAAACGTATAGATCCGGTGAAAACTCGATTTCGAAAAATCGACATGAAAACAATACTTTCCTTTTTATATATTCATATAGGCAAGAGAAAGTAAAAATACGTCCATAAGAATAAAGAAATAAATTAGAAGAACTTCTTAAGAAATAAATATTTATGAACCGTTTAATTTCATTTGAAATAGTCGATAAGGGAGCTCGAATTACTTTTGTTTATCTTTAAGGGGAGACTGTACTTTGTATCCCGCCAATGTTAAATTTGCTATTTTTAGATACATTTTTCATAGGATTGGTAAAAGATAGAAAAATGAAACTTTACACACATATAGTTGTCGGGTTTCTCTAGCTACTGATATTTTTTCAATTTAATTCGTAGAATCATAAAGTTTTTAAAAAATTTATGAATAACATAAAATTTTTAAAAATATTTTTCTATTTTTTTGGATATCAAAAACTTTTTGGAACACCTGAGGAAGTTATAGAAATGTCGGTATATGCGCATGTAGATACAAGACAAAAACTGATAAAAATTTCAGTCTGGAAGGTTTGATGGTTTATGAAAAAAATGTACCTAAGTGTTAAAAATCTAAATTTACGGGGGAAAACACACTAATAAAAACAAAATGCACACAAATAAGTAAAATTCCCACCAAAATTTGGTTAGAAAGGTGAACCAACAGCTGAAACTATTAAAACAAGTACCTATTGCAGATATTTTATAAAACCTTATTTCTTTTTGCACTAAAAAGAGGAGTATAAAATTATGAACAGATTCATTCTTGTTGACATGATAACTTCTGGGGAACCTGATAAAAACTCAATTTTTTTCATTGAAATAATTTTTTTGGCGGATTTTAATGTGTTTCTGGTAGATCTAGGCCAAAACTATTGAAAAACATGAAACAGGAATTTTTAGTCAAAAAAAATCATACAATATCCCCTTAAGCAGTAATAAATTGGACTGTTTTATTAACCGATTTTGACACTGTTTTCACAAAGTAATTATATAACTACATAAGTTAATCTTAAATTATAACTAAACAAAAATCTATAACAGTTAAACCGACTTAATTTATCCTATCCTACCGCTTATCATATCTTGTAGAGCGTTAAAAATGTAGTAAATGAGGCGATTTACACAAAAATCGTAGAAGCCGTTTTTGAGAAAATCTCACGAATAAAAGTACTTCCGGTAGACCAATTTTTATGAAAATGTTTGTATCGGGTCCGGTAGTGGTGTGCCTAACTTAGGTTTCAAGTTTTAACTTCGTACGATACTCCGTTTTAAAGATATCTTGTTCATACCCACGCAGAACAATCGCTAGAAACATATTTTTCATGTTTCATAGGAACATAGGTTCAGGGGACCTGAAAATCCGGTGAAAACTCGATTTAAAAAAAAATGATATCAAAACAATAGGCCTACTTTCATTCAAATAGGGAAAAGAAAGTAAAATATCATAAAACTTGAAACTCATTTTAAATCCAAGTATAGAAAAGTTTATACAACCACAATGCTTTCTAACTCTAAAATAATAAAACGCTTTATAAATTAAATAAAACGCAATAAAATAAAAAATAATTTACTTATTAAATTTATTTTTAAAAAAAGCTTTAAAAACATAAGTAATTTATAAGAAAATTTATGAACTTCTATTAAGTTAAGTTTGTTAGTTAAGAAAATTTATAACAGATATCAGTTAAGTTCATATTATTAAAGTTAGGCAATTTCAAGAACTTTAAAGTTATTTAGTAATATAGTACAATAACATTATTGTTATTATTATTATTATTATTAGATGCATAAATCTTTAAAGTTATGCAATAGAGTGTGTGTCTTTTATAACCGATCGAAAATGCAATTTACATAATATTAAACTGAGGGGAACGTAAAGTACTTTATATACACAGCAATTTTTCAAATCTCTCTGTCATATTCTGTTTCACTCTAACATTTTACCGGCTCCATATCACTATCTTTATCTTTTAAGCATGTAATTTATACTTAAGTATTATTTTCCGACTTAATCTATACTACTTGTCGAGGACAATGCTCTTAACAATTATATACGCTTTAATAAATTTTATTATTTACAGATTATAATTTCTTCTTCCGTACATGTATTATCTTATTATGGTAATCTAAATTAATGAATAAATAAATTTTATATATACATATAATATATTTTCGACAACTGATTTCGGACTGTACGGGCTTCTATGAAGAACAAAAACACAACACCGGATGGACAGAAGAAAGGAGAAAAACCTACAGTGAACAAATGGGCTGAAAAAAGTCTTCTAAAATTTTATATATACCTACATATATATTTTAGACAACTGATTTCGGACTTTACGGGCTTCTATGAAGAACAAGAACACAACACCGGATGGACAGAAGAAAGGAGAAAAACCTACAGTGAACAAATGGGCTGAAAAAGTCTTCTAGAAATATCTGGAAACACCTCACGTAGAATAAAATTGGCAGACATAACGCGCGCATGCGTAAAAGAGCCACAGTACTGATTTCACAGTACTGAAAGGGCTTCTATGAAGAGCAATAACAGAGCACCGGATGGACAGAAGAAAGGAGAAAAGTGTACAGTGGACGAATATGGGCTGCAAAATCTCTTCTGGAGAAACATCTGAAAACATCTCACGTTGAATAAAATTGGCCCTGTACGAGGGTCAATCGTGTCTTGTACTGAACACATCGATTATAGAGCGCGTTAAAGTGCAATACTTTATAATATAATCAGCTGGTAGTATGTTCATACGTTATAATATTATTATTGAAATATAAAAAAATGGCTGAAGAAATATACAACAGAGCTAGAAGAGTAAGTATTGGGAACGTTGCTGGTGAGTCATTGGCTAGCTATGTATGAAGTGGGTAGGAGGCAATGCGTACGTTCAGAGCTCATCAGCTTTGAAAAATGTGTTGTTTAGGTCATCACCCGAAAGACTGGTTTGAACCTGTAGAGGTTTTACTAAGTAAAACGAGGAGTGAGGTGGTTTACCATGCCTTCCTCACTGAGTAGAAAAGTACGCTTATCAGCATGCCGGGCCCTCTGAAAAGCACATATTTTCTACTCTGTAAATGACAACTTCACTTCATTCACCACAGGGTCTGGCTGTACAATGAAATTCATTAATTTCAGAGAAGATATTTCTGATTAGTGTCTTTTACACCTCTACCTCTTCTGTTCTTAAATGATTCAGTCATTTAATTGACTGACCTTGTAATAAGAAACAGAACTATTTATTTTAGCCCTGCAATGAACAGATTGAGTGTAAATAATTTGACACTCCACCTGTCTGTTATGAGCAGATTTTTTATAGTACAAAACTAAAAATATTACGCCTTAACAATGTCTAAAATGTACCTACAGAAGGTAAAAGGAGTTTTCAACCCTTATACCAATATTTTGTAATGTTTACTTAAGTTCCGGATAAGTTAAATAGCTGAAACTCGGTGGTGGATAGTGACGCTGAAAAAATTATAGGCTACCTCAACGATTTCAAAAAATTATTCGTAAGGAGTTGAAAACTATGTTCAACCTCTAAACCAAAATTTTTGGTTTATTAAGTTCCGGACGAGGTAATAGTTGAAACTCAGTAGACCGTGTTGGCATAGAAACATCAAAAACACAAATATAGAAATGTGTAATTAACACAAATCAATAAATAACAAAAGTAATTAAGAAAAATTAGTAAATATAGGACACATTTAGCTAATAATTTTTACACATATTCATATAATTAATTATCAATTAATATACTAATTAACTAAAGGGAGGATCAGCCTAATTGAATTTCATTTTGTAAATTAAACACCGTTAATGCGTACACGTTAGTTAAGTCCATTATTATTATTATTTGTTATTGTGATTATTACAAAAGACCTAAATTGCAATTTTACGGTTATGGCTAAAAATAACGGATGCCTGAAAAATTTCAACGTTTCAGTAAATAAATTTCAGAAATTAGTAAGTCTCAAAATTGTTGTTTAAGTCATCAGCCGAAAGACTTTGAACATCTAGAGGCTTTACTAAGTAAAACGAGGAGTGAGGTGGTTTACAATTGCCTTTCTCACTGAGTGAAAAAGTATGCTTATCAGTATTCCAGGCCCTCCATAAAGTATCTACGTACAGCCCTGATAATGGGATCTTCACTTCATTCACCAAAGGGTCTGGCTGTATAATGAAATTCATTACTCTCAGGAGGCAATAACTCCGATAAGTGTCTTTTATACCTCTACCTTTTGTGTTGTTAAATGCTTGTCATATAATTGGCTGACCATGAGATAAGAAACAGAACTATTTTTTGTGGAACTACCTCCCTGAAATGGGCATAATAGATTCAAAATTACTCAATTGAGAACTAAAAATTACAAGTGGGCTCATTGAAAATTTGATAAGGGTGCCCGCTACTGTTTTCTGCCTACCAAAAGGGCCGGTGTTTCACGTAAGTCGTTCTTCTTCTGTTCATTAATACTTAACGTGTGTTACACGTTCGTCTAATTTAACTATAATATTTATTTTTTATTCGTTTCTTCCTTTTATTCTCTAATTAAACGTACAAATAATTTTTGTTAGTCAGTTTTAATTATTGCTTGAGTCCCAGCTCCGTGTAGTTGGAAAGAATGCAGTGCGTTATTATAGTAGTGGGAGAATGAATGAAAGAGTATTAGTAGTGTTTCACAGCTGATGCATTTGTAGTGGTAGCGTGTACTAACTAGACTAAAAAAATATTCTTATCATCCGGCGCATTAATTTAACAAATACCTACCGGGTTATTAACTTGGTCGGATTCATATAATTTTTTTTTTATTCCTAATTTGTGTACGTTGCAATCTGTTCAATTTAGAACAATAAGCAACCCCATGACCCAATGAGATGAGGATGATGTGTATGACGTGTAAATGAGATGTAGTCTTGTACAGACCCAGGCCGACCATTCCTGAGAGAGTATGATTAATTAAACCCCAACCATCAAAGTACACCGGTAACCACTGTCTAGTATTCAAATCCGTATAAAAGTACGTATCAACTAAATCCGTATAAACTACCTTTACTAGGATTTGAACCAGGAACCTTCGTCTCCGAAAATCAGCTGTTAAACAGCTGATTTTGGCGACGACTTTACCTGTAGACCAACCCGGTAGGTCAAACAAATATGTTAAAAACAGAAAGTTTGAAAACGAATGTTTTGTATCAGAGTAATACAACAATCGTTCTCCCAGCATGCGTCACTCATTCAATATACCTTACCCGTACCCTTTACCTCGCAACTACACGGAGCTGGGAACCGCACAATACCTATATATCCATATCAATTATTATTAAGTATAAATGAAAAGAAAAATATTTCGATGAAATTTGCGTGGATTCTGAGCCTTTAAAAACAGTTTTCTATCCAGGAAAACACAATTTATTAAATGGATTTTCACCCTGATTTGATGCGCGCGTGTGTACATTGGGGATACAGCCGACTAGGAGCTATACAATTTCTGTTACATGTGTATTTAAAAAAATGTTGATTAAACATGTTTCGCGTGCGTAGCCGTGCGGGGTATGATAGTAAATAATAAAAATATTAAGACCGTTACAAGAGCTATTTAAAACGTTAGAAAGCGCTCTAAGCAGATACAATAATTTTATGTACTTTTTTACACACTACAATTCTTCATATTTTGTAAAACAAAGTGTTCGCCTCTCATCATGCGGTCTTGGGTTCAAATCCCATTCAAGCACCGTATACTGTATTTTCATACGTTAAAAAAAATCATTTCATCTTTCACCGTTTGCATTAGTAGTAATTGCAGAATAATCGGACGTTAAACCAAAAAAAAAAAAAATAGAAAAAATATGATACATAACAGAAATTATAGTTATTTTACGATTGAAATAAATGTGAATACTATCCATGGCATAGGTGAAGAGGCTCCTATGGAAGGCTCCTATGAAGAGGACCTATGCCACCTGATTTGCCGCCGTTGACCCTTAATTAAATTCGTCTGTGACATGAAACTAATTCAGTCCACTAAGGGTTAACTTATGATTCCTTGAGCCGATAACAATATTTAAATTGAAAAATATGAAATAATTTTTCAAACCACCCGGTACTATCTCTAATAGTAATAGTATTAAACATTGAATAATATTAATAATGATAGTGCGGATAATAAGGCTGATACCGTAGTAATGCGTTTCCAATATTGTCATTATTAGTCCAATGATTTTATTAGCGCTGACACCCAATACAATTCCGGGAATGGGAGTTCATATTGTAACAATGAGAATGGACTGTCGATGAATGAATGCATCATTTAAATGGGATTCTCGGAAAAGCTGGTCGAACTACGTTCAGTTGTTATCCGTTGATATACGGTAGTAAGATTTTATTATATTGTGTCTATTATTAATTATTTATCTTGTTCTACATCATTCCTTAATATTTTATTCTTATACTTCCCTCTAGATCAGAGGTTTTCATCCTTTTAAACATTGAGACCCTTTTTTAAGTTTTAGCCGACCTCCTCTGAATTAAAATTAAAAAAAAAAAAAATAACTACAATATATGTAATTTTTAGTAAGGATATTAGTGGATATTTGTGGGTAGTAAATCTGTTAACTGAGCAAGCTGTACAAAATGCTGAACTAAGTGTTCGTCTTCATCATCAACTGATAGGCTATCAAGTTATCAGGCAATGAAATTATCTTCCAACAATGCTTGTACCGATAAATTTTCGATGAGTATTAAAAAGGAATACGCAGAACTGTCCAGGCGCAGCGCTGAAAATTTTCATACCATTTGCCACATTCTACAACTGTTATTATTTTTATTATAATAATTTTCCATTTATTGCTCCTCCAAAAAAGCAAGCCCGTGTTTTGCTCTGTGAACAAAGATTTTCCACAATGGCCACCTGAAGAAAAAAAAAGTTATTAGTGATTGGTTTGTATGTGTGTGAACAAAATATCTCATAACGAATTATACCGTACGAAGTTGAAACTTAAAAAGTTAAATACCATTAGGGTACTTGGCATGAAAATTTTTATCAAAATCTGTCAACCGAACGTAGTCGTTTATTTGGGCTGTTTTCACTTTTTAGCAATTTTCTGAAAAACGATTCCTACGATTTAAAAAAAAATACCCTCATTCACTATATTCTTTACAAAGCCGGCCGCATTGGCGTAGTTGGTAAAGTGCTCGCCTTTCATCATGCGTCTTGGGTTCGAATTCCATTCAGAGCACGGCATATTTTCATACGTTACAAAAATCATTTCATCCTTCACCGTCTGCATTAGCAGTAATTGCAGAACAGTCGGACGTTAAACCACAAAAAAAAAACTATATTCTTTATGTTGGCTGAAATTCTTGAGCGACTATGCTCTCGTGATAAAATTTTGTTTTTTACGATTCTGGCCTTAATATGCATTGCAGGGCAAAAGTTTATATACGTAAATTTGTAGCAAATTATAAACACAACAGCTTTTATTTCAAACATAAACGGAAATTGCCCAGCTTATTGTACAGTACCGTAATAAAAATTGAAGACAAAACAAAGTTTTCTGAAAATGGTCTAATGAACTATGCAGCATCAAAATCGGTCAAAGATAAGTACAACTATACTGTTTTGTAACAATATTGTACAATAGTACTGATTCACGAGAAATTAAATGCAGATTGCCGTAAATCTTACTGAAATAACGAAAAAACTAGACTAAAAACATCATTACAAACTTTAATAAAAGTACCCGACAAATGTTTTTTTTAAGGAATACCACAAATAGTTTGTTATTTTAACCATTAAACAAAAAATATATATAAATATTAAAAAAAACAATGAAAAGAATTTAAAAACTATTTTATTTATTTATTTATTATACTATACAAGATATTTTATACTTACGTACTTTTTTATACAACTAATACTACTAGAAATAATAAACTAGAAATATTTTTTAAATTCCGAACAAAAAATGTAAACAAAAATAAAACTAATGTATAAAAACTAGAAATGTCCATCCAGAAATTCTTTCAAGAAGACTATAATGTAATAATATAATTATTAATTTACTTGAAATATTTTCCGGGGAAGGAAATTTTAATCTAAGGGAGAAAATATTAATGACTAATATAAGAGTATAACAATCTATAACTAAAAAGTATATAGGTAGCCTACATAAATTCAAGGTCATCTAGATTTTTTTTAATAGTCTTGTTAAACTTTAGTATAATAACTCAACTAATAATTTTTTCTTTTTTAAATTTTTTAATAATTATTCTCTGATTTTATCAATCTTCTTATATCAATTTACTTATTTATTTTATGTTCTTTTTAATTTTATAAGTCAGAACAAAACGATTAGAATTATTGTAAAATATTTGTATTATTCATTTTTTTTATCAAGATACAGGCTAGTGAGTGACTATTGTATTTAAAATATCGTAATTAAAAATAACTTTGTTAATTATATTATTATTAAAGAATTTGATATGTTATTAAAATATCGATATGTATATAAACATAAATAAAAATATCTGGTATTAAAAACTCACATGACTTTTTCTAGCATGTGTAAATAATGAAACATATAAACAAATTTCAATCATGAGTAAATGACGCAAAATAAAAATCGACATTTGTTCGACTTAATAATACGGAAAATCACTAATTGACGCTAAACTAAGCTCTGTAGAAAAAACGTTTCAAAAAAAGTTGTAAATTTTCTGAATTTTCTATAATATTAATTATATAGACTTTTGTCATAAAATACATCCTAAAGCCGCATTTAAAAAAAAAAAAAACTTTATGTTTCTACCGATTTTGATGACTAAAATATATAAAATCAAAAATTGACGCTAAAATAAACGTTGTGGAAAAGAATGCTTAAAATAAAAGTTAAAATAAAAGGTACATAAATTCTCTACAACATTGATTATTATTACTCTTTTGCCGCAAAATTCATTTATACTGCAATCATAAAAACCCCCATTTTAACCACGAGAGCACAGTTCCCTCACGAATTTCAGTAGAAATGACGCTTAATCTGTCTTTTAGAGCAGAAAAATGTAGTAAATGAGGCGTTTAAAAAAACCGTAGGAGTCGCTTTAGAGAAATTGTACGAATAAATTAATACCACTTCCGATTGACCTATTTTGATGAAAATGTTCATGTCGGGTCCCCTTGTAGTGCCCAATTTAAGCTGCAAGTTTAGGTAAACTTTCTACGATATTCCGTTCTTGAATTATTTTGTTCAAACCCACACACAAATCAATTACTAATTTTTTTTTTTGTTCAGAGTGCCTGAAAACTTATTTCCCGATGAAAACTCGATTTAAAAATATCAACATGAAAACAATACTACATTTCTTTCCAATATATTCATATAGGACAGGAGAAAGGAAATAAACAATAGGAATGAAATTTTTATGTATTTAAAAAAATTATTATAGGTATTTATATTTTTAATTGATTTTCAAAACGTATCTCTTCGATAAAAAATTAGAAAAGAAAGGGATTCACAGAAGATGAAATGAAAAAATGGGTTATTAATGTCGGAAGGCATGTGCCTTCCGACATTAATAACCCATTTGGAAGGGGCATCATAGAAGTGATAGAAAAGAAAAATGTTTTTTTTTATCCCTAATGTGTGTACTTTGCAATCTGTTCAACTCAAGACAATATGCAACCCAATGAAATAAGGATGTATGACGTGGATATACGGTATAGTCTTGTACAGACTCAGTTCGACTATCCCTGAGAGAATATAGATAATTGAACACCAACCATCAAAATACACTGGTAACCACTGTTTGGTATTCAAATCCATATAAAAGTTAAAACACCTGTACTAAGATTTGAACCAGGAACCTTCGTCTCCGAAAATCAGCTGTTAAACAGCTGACTCGTGGTGACGACTTTACACCTATTCCAACCCCGGTGGGTTAATGTAAAGTATGTGAATCTTTACACACGAAAAAAGCTAGCGGACAGTGCTACCACATTAACAAATACAAACTTCACTTAACATAACGCGGTAGGCCGCATATTACTGTAGCACCAGTGGAGTTTATAGAAAAGAAATGTATTTTTGTAAAAATAATTTTAAAATGTTAATTAAAGATTTTATTTACGGAGTACAATAATGGCGTTCTGCTAAACCATTAAAAATAAAACGAATATGCAGGTAAAATACTGTAGACGAAAATACTACACGCAGTAACACAATACATCTATTGCATAACTAACCGCACCTTACAAAACGATTTATTTATTTATTTAAATTTAATTGTCTCCAATTAATTATTCAACCAATTATGGGGATACAATAAATACACATAAAACGAATAGATTATAAAAACATATAAATAATTAATTAATAATTATTACAATAATAAAATTATTATTGTTAACAATAACAAAAGTAATAAAAATCGTGATACTAATGAATAAATATGAAATTAAATCAAATGAAGACTACATAAAATATAAAAATTTTTCTTAAATCTACAATTAATATAATACATGAAAATTACAGTGATTACACTGAATCATGACGCACAGAGGGATATGAATGAAACTAGCAATGAAAAAACAATGATGATGGCACCAGGAAGGTATTTGAATAAATAAAAAACGTTAAAACTTTGGAGGTTGAGGTTTGATTTAGTATAGATATTAAGTTTCAAAGTTTAAATACCTTAAAACCTCATACTTTGAATTTTTACAATTCAAACATCGATCCCAAACTTATAAACCTCAACATTTTAAACTTTCAATTTTCACCCTCAAAACTTCAAAATTTCAAATTACAAAACTCCAAAGTTCAAACTTAAAACCTTTAAACGTCACATCTCAAACTGAAACCTTTATACCTTAAAATCTCTAACAATACATTTTTAAATTAAAAATTTTGAAATTTTAGATATTCAAACATTAACATCAACTTTCAAAACTTCAAACTTAAAAACTAATAACTTTCATCCACCCAAGTTCTTTGGTAGAGGTGTAAAAGACACTAGTGAGAGTTGTCTTCCTGAGAGTAATGAATTTCACTAACAGCCAGACCCTGTGATGAATGAAGTGAAGGTGTCATTTGCAAGGTGGAAATTGGATGCTTTTCGGAGGCCCTGGCATGCTGATAAGCATACTCTTTCAACTCAGAGAGGAAGGCAATAGTAAACCACCTCACTCCTCGTTTTTACTAAGTAAAACCTCTAGAGGTTCAAACCAGCCTTTCGGCTGTTGACCTAAACAAAAACATCACGATACTGGACTTTATTTAAAAACTAGCTACCCGTCTCTGCTTCAACCGGGTACAATTTGTTTTTTTTCGAAAATGTTTAAATTAGGTTTATAAATAAATCAAAAATAACATTTTCTAATTTGGGAAAAAATGATATATTTATTTGGGCAGGTCCGCCGACTTTTAGCCATCTACTTCGTCCAGTACTTAATAAACAAAATTTATTGGTTTAATAATGGTTGAACACCATTTTCATCCCCTCACGGGTACATTTTTGTAATCATTAATGGGTTAATTTTTTTTTTTTGGTTCATTTAAGGTGACATTTCCACTAAGGTTCAGCCATCTAGCTCGTATGTATTTCAGTAAACTGAAATATTGATTTAAAGGTTGTATACCCTTTTCAACCCCTTACGGGTAATTTTTTGGAATCGTTGAGGTGTGTTTTTTTAACATCACTATACGTTATATCTACACCGAATTTCATCTATTTCGGAACATGGTAAAAAAAGTTTGTTAAGGGTTGGGACACCCTTTTCTAGGACTTTTTTAGGGTACATTTTCCAAAGTGTAACAGGGTAAATTTTCTAGTTGCATTATAAAATAATATCACCGAAATTCAGCCATGCTCGTATGGAACTTCCTGTATATGAACGTATACAGAAGTAAAGTATTGATTTCGGGTCGATTTTTCGAAAACCAGTAGTCAGGGCTCCTGAACTCAAAAAAAATTTTATTGATTGGTCTGGGTGTGAACAAAATATCTCAAGAACGGAATAGCCTCCGGTGTTGAAACTTGAAACTTAAGTTAAGTACCACCACACCAACGGAGCCGAAACGAACATTTTCATCATATTTGATTGGTCAATTGAAACTAGTAACTTTGTGCAATTTTTCAATTTTATGTAATTTTCACTAAAACGGCTCTTACGATTTTTTTAAATCACTTCATTAATTAAATTTTTTATGCAGTACAAGATAAGGTAAGCGCCATATCTGCTGAAATTCTCGGGGGGCTGTGATTGCGTGGTAAAAAAATTGTTTTTAAGATTGCGGCTTTAATATGCATTTTACGGCAAAAATATATAAAACTTAAGTTGTAGAGCATAAAAACCTACAATTTATATTTTAACCAATTACTTCTGCAACACTTTTAACGTCAATTAGTAATTTTCTGAACATCGCTCATAAAATAGGTAAAAAATTGGGTTTTTTACGATTTCGGCCTTCGTATGCATTTACGACAAAAATGTGTAATCAAATAAAAAAAATTACAACTTATATTACAAAAATTTGTTATACAAAGCCTAATTTAGCGTAAATTAGTGATTTTCTGGATTTTAAGTTCTACAGAAAATGATTTTCATTTAGTGTCATTCACTTATTATTAAAATTTATTTATATTTTCTATTAGATATTTAAATTGTCAAGAGAAAGTCGCGTGAGTGTTTCACGCCAGATTTTTATAATCTATAAATCTTAGGAACGAAGTAAAAGTAAAAAGTATTGTGTTAGGGTAATAACCCCCTTTTGACCGCACGCACAAGCGGTCGATACACTAATGCATTATTTTATGTTCAGTCCCTAAGGAACAAAGTGCCGAATTCCAGCCCTTAACTTAATTAAGAAGTTGGAGAATAAGTTATGAGCGAGCGAGTGAGGGCATTTACATTTACATATACAAATTTATAATGTATAGTTTTTAAAAATTATATAACATTCCTTGAGAATATTAACTTAACCTATAATTATAACCTTAAAAGACTAAAATGTCAACGGCTTTTATTTTTTATTATATAAGTTAAATTGCCATTAAAGGAAAAAGAATGTGGCGCCTGTTTGTACTGTTATTTAGTTTACTTAAAACATAAATATAATATATAATATTATTTGAAATATGTGTATGAAAAATCCAAGACATAATCAACATTATCCGTTAAAAAAACAAGTCATTAATATTATGTGATTTAATAAATATGTCGGAGCAACAATTGTGAAGGAATAAATCAATTTTTTTTTATAAATTGCTTAGCCATTTAAATTTATGTTATGTACAATGCATATTTTAATTCGAAGTTAAATTTATTTCCACATAAAACTACTTAAACTCGATTTACAAAATTAGTTTTACTTTATATCGCTTTATATTTTGTTGTTGTTGTGAAGTACTATATTTTAATTCCCCACAAGGGATTGACAAATTTGAAGTAATATTTATTTAATAAAAGATTTGTTATAGGTGTAGGACCGTTACCCCGACTATTTTCATTGTATAGAAAGATGTTGACTAATAAAACGAAACACATTTATACATGAAATACAAGTTTAATTTTATCTAAAATAATAATGATTTTTACACACACAGGAGTTACAAATAATACATTTAGAATTATGTTTTTACAAAATGAAAAGTAAATAGCGCTTTAAATTGAATTCAGTCTTTTAGTTAAATTCTGTACAGAATATTATTTAAGTTGAAAATACCTGGCTATAGCATTGAAATTGCGTAGATCCATGAAAGTTGGTAATATGTAGTTAAATCATTTGTTTGTTGTTAATATTTTATTATTCGTTGTATTTGTAAGTATCTTTTAACACAAGACGTTCTAGTTTCACTGATTAATTAACTGAGAGTCATTTTAATTACTGTATTATACTATTAAGCACATTGTTAAATTTATCTGTCCTGAGCACACACACATCCTCCTTACAGGATTGCTGAAGTGAGACTGTCCTCCCGCTTTTATTCTTAAAGAAGCGTCGTTTTAAACTTCGCCTTGAAACTATTTTTAAATTTACAATAACCAATCATCTTTCAGAATTCAAATTTCTTGACCAATCATATTCTTCTGTTATTTCAACCGTTTCCTCGGCACAAGTACTTTGATACAGTCACTATTTCTGCACGTGTTCAATTATTTTAAAAGTTTACTTTCAATAATCAATAAATTTACTTGAGAATTGACGGTTACGATGTCGGTTTATTCCCGACAAACGCCCAACTTGACAAATATTAATTACATCCGTTACATTAGTTTTTATTTTTTGACATTATAAATTAATTTATTACTTTAAATACAGCCATATATTTTTATCTCGCTACAAATTACCCCCTATAAAAATATAAAAAACTTTTTTTTAAAATTTAAAACTAATTTTGAAAAAATTTTGAATATTTTTATACAGAAAAATTAAAATCGTTAACAATTTACTGTACACCCTGTGGTTTTTAGCTTTATGAGCACCCTATACTTTACTTACATATATATATATATCCAATTACAAACAAAATTACATATTTTATTACGCACTACAAGATACAGAATGATTATATTTTTATTGTTAATTATTGTTAATGATATCCAAATTAATAATATATACTTCTAAGTTACTGATACTTAATTAATTCTTTTTTCTAAATAAGATTTTAAGTACAAATAAAAACAATTTCTAAGAAAATTTAAAATATTTTTAAAACCATCATAAATCTCTACAATCCAATGTCTAAAGTATAATGTAAGAACTTGACATGTCAGACCCATAAATTTATTTTTAAATGTGTTATTTCGTCGTCTCACGGTCAAAACAAAATTAATATTTCTATCCTTTTACCATAACCTTTTTTCTAAGAAATCCTTGACTTTATTTTAAGCTTTTACACAATTCAATTTTACCATATGATTTTATTTCCTTTCAAATGTTATTGACCTAATCGTTCGCCTGTTACATTTTGACAATTCACTCTTAATTTTTTAAACAATACTATTTTGATATATCAATTTCTTAGCAGTTATATTCTCGATATAATTATAACTATTTCCTACTAAACTATTTGTTTTATTTATTATTTTACTTTTACTAAATTAATCTAATTTCTAAATACAGTTTATACTACATGATTTTACTTATAATATTTTTTACAAATTAAACGATTCACATATAACAAATTATTTTTATTGTTTTTTAACAATAGAATATTTTTATTTTCCACTACTTTTACAACATCAAATGGACCTCTGAACCTGTGGGTACACTTTCTGCTATATTTTTTACTTTTATTAGATAATTCGAAATTTTTAAGCAAAACCTGATCACCTACATTAAATTTTATTTTTCCTACTTTATTTTCGCTACATTTTTGTCTTTTAATCGCCACTTCTTCTAATTTCTGTAAAACATTTTTATTTATTAGGTCCAAATCTAAATTTACATTTTTATTTATTATACCAGGAAAATGTATTTTCTGACATGCGACATCAATTACTTTTTTACCAAACATTACCTCAACTGGTCTCTGATTAATGGTAATGTTTACATTATAATTAATTAGATTTTCAATAAATTTAACATACTTGTACCACTCAACGTGGCGTTTACCAGTTAAAAAGATTCTAAGCAAAGTTCCAAGCTGTTGAAGATATCTCTCCGAAATGTTACCTGATGGGTGAAAAATTGATACCATTCCACACTTAACCCCTAAATCTGATAATCCTTTTTGCCAAACTGCACCTGCAAACTGTTTACCCTGATCACTGATAATACACTCTGGTTTCCCAACTTCCTTGATAAAACATTTAGCTTTATTTAACACAGTACGTGCATTCCCCTTCCTGATAGGGTATAATTTAACAAATTTAGTAAATCCACACACCATTATAAAAACATATTCCAATCCCAAGTAACTCCTCGGCATTGGACCGAACAAATCACAGTATACTTTTTGTAGTTTTTTATTCGGTATATCGGTTACGCATAACCCTCTCATATTACAATTATTTATCTTTACACGCTGACATAGATCACATTTTTTAATTATTTGTTTGACTAATTTTCTTAAACTTTTAACACTACAATTTTCTGAAATATTATAAATAGTTTTCAATACTCCAGTATGTCCCATTTCTTCATGGTACAATTTAATTACTTCTACACGCTTACTAATTGGTATTACAATTTTAAATTTTTGATCGCATGCTTTGCGATGAAATAAGATTTTATTATAAACTACATAATTTTTTACAAATTCGACTCTACCTGACTCTAAGCTGATTATTATTTTATTACAATATTCACAATTGTCTTGTTCTTTTTTCAAATTATTAAAAACTTTACTAAGCGGTTTACTTTCTACTTTAAATAAAAATATTTTATATCCTACATTCTCATTTTCAATAAACTCCTTCTCATTAATTCGTGACAAAAAATCTGGTACAATGTTTTCCTTTCCTTTAACAAACTCCCATTTTAAATTATACTCTTGCAGATATAATATCCACCTTAAAATCCTTCCATTATTTATCTTACACGATG
Source organism: Catonia carolina (assembly GCA_035578175.1). NCBI lineage: Eukaryota > Metazoa > Arthropoda > Insecta > Hemiptera > Achilidae > Catonia > Catonia carolina. Next base: position 13,472,766 of record JAQMRL010000004.1, read on the forward strand.
ACATAAAAATTAAAGCTTCATGGTCAGTTCTAACAACAACTGAATTTCCCAACAAATACGTTCTCAATTTACTACAAGCAAATAAAATTCCCAGGAGCTCTTTTTCAGTAGTAGAATATCTTAATTCATGGGAATTAAGTTTACGGCTAACAAAACATATGACTCGCTGATCTCCAAACTCATCAACCTGGTACAACACAGCTCCCAAACTGAATTTATTAGCATCACAACCTAAATAGAATTTTTTACTGAAATCAGGATGTTTAAGCATTACACAGTTTAAAAATCTACATTTAATCTCATTAAAAGCCTTCTCATGTTTTTCACTCCAAATAAACTTATTCTTCTTACTTAAAATATCTGCAAACACACTTGTTAATTCAGAATAATTGTGGTGGAACTTACGGAAAAAATTTACACATCCCAAAAATGCTTGCAATTCCTTTAAACTTCTCGGTGCCTTGTATTCCTGAATGGTTTTGATACGTTCTGGATCTATACTAATCCCTTCTGTGGTAACTACATACCCTAAATACTTGATTTTTTCAGCCAAAAATTCGCTCTTTTTTAATTTTAATGATACATTAAATTTACGCAACCTTTCAAAAAATAAACTTAACCTTTTAACATGTGTTTTTAAATCATTTGAACAAATTATAACATCATCAATGTAAATCAGAACAAAATCTAATACTTCAGGTCCTAAAACAAAATTGAGTGCTTTAATAAATTCACCCACAGAACACTTTAATCCAAATGGTAGTCGTTTGTAACAGTAATTTCGACCATTAAACAAAAAAGAAACATGCTTTCTACTCTCTGGATGCAACAAAACCTGCAGAAAACCACTCGTCAGATCAAACGAACTTATGTACCTAACACCATATAAACGCATTAATATGTTTTCCATTGGTTCAGGCTGAGTACAGTCTGATATTATAGATTTATTTAAATTCCTTGCATCCAAACAAATTCTTAATTCACCAGATGGTTTTTTAACAATAACAAGTGGGTTAGTGAACTCAGAATCACTATATTCTAAGATAATTTCAATTTGAGCTGCATTCCGATATGCAAACGGAACTGGATATGATTTTTTATTTACTATAATCTTCTGATCAATATTCAACTTACAATAATAATTTTTTATAAGGCCAGGTTTATCAGAAAAAATATCCTGGTTTATAGTAAACACTCTTATCATTTCATTTTCACCCTCACCGCTATCCATGCCTTTTCTTAAAATGTTTTTGACACATTGTATTTGTTTACTCCATAAATCATCCCTTATCCGACCTTCATCTATTGTCTGTAAACTACAACTTTTTAAAATAGTGTTCTTATTTTCAGAAAATTTTACGCTTATATTTTTTATTGAAAATAGGTTATTTTTAAAATCTAATTTGACCTGGTTTTTACACAAAAAATCGCAACCTAACAAAATAAAAGTATTAAGATTTTTAATAATGAAAAATGTGTGATAAAATTCAGTATCCCCAATCTTAAATGTAATAATAACTTGCTTATTTATACCTGACTTCCTTCTACCCGCGGCTGTGATTATCGTAATATCTTTAACTGGCAATTTAGAAAATTTTTCATTAACTTTATTTTCTAACTCTACTAAAAATTCTTGGTTTATTGCACTGATTTGACTTCCTGTGTCACATAATACATTAGCAATTTCACCCTTTATTTCTACCTTAATTTCAACTAATTGAATACTTTTTCTACCTTCTTCTTCCCTTTCACTAACCAGTTTTTCTTCCTCCAATAATTCTTCAGCCAAATTGTTATTAAATATAAAATTAACAAGTTTATCATCTTCTCCCTCACTTTCTATCACCATTATTTCATTTTCACTTAAATTTACACTTTCAAATTCAATATTACGTTTTTTGTTTATACTCTTATTCTCAAATTTAATAATATTATTTTTATTTCCATTAAACCCTTCACTTTTTTTAGATGTACAGGATAAATTCTCAACTACAGCCTCCATTTTTCGCACACCCTTACTTAGTTTAAATTCCCTTGTTCATTATGTACCTCTGCTTCAACTAATATAGAATTTACTTTATTCTCTGGTTTTTTATCAAATTTTCTGTCATTATCAAATCTACCTCTGAAATTATCGCTTTCATTCCTATTATTCTCCCTATTATAATTAAATCTATTATTTTCCTGTCCCCTGCCGAAATTATCCCGATTACTGTTATAATTAGTAAAATTATCTCTACCCTGGTTTTGAAATCTACTTCTGTAATTATTGTTCACATTTCTAAAATTATTATTATTATTATTTCTATTGTTATAATTACCCATACCAAATTCTTGTTTTCTACTGAAATTTCCCTGTTCACTATCTCTAAAACGATTATTTCCACCTACTTCATTCTCCTGTTCTCTCCCAATCCCAGAACCTTCCATTTCGTCCAATAATTTAACAAAATTTTCTACATCTGAAATACATCCAATGGTTTTTGCCCTAACGACACTATTATTAAAATGTCTACACACTAGTTTGATTAATTCACCTTCCGACAATTTAGGTTCTAAATATTTGGCTTTATTAATTTTATTCATTAAGTAAATTGACATTTTAATGTTTTTATTAGGATTAAATTTCCCAAATTGCAAATTCTGCCTTACTTCTGCCTGCACACTGTCACTCCAAAATTTCTCCTTAAATTTACCAATAAATTCCTCCAAGTTATCAATTGTATCTCTAACATACATCCACCAGGTCGAACCCCATAAATCACACATCAAACTCTCATTTATTACACTTTTAATTGTTTTCCATTTCTTTATTTCGTTATTTTTAATCTCGTACTTTAGTGAACTAATGAATTCCATTGGGTTTCTGTTAGAAAATTTTATTTTTATATTACAGTTATTATTATTATTATTATTATTTTGACCATCATAAACTCCGTGCTCTACATACTCGCTAAAATCTGATTTTAACTTTTCAACATTGTCATTCACCTCTCCAATAAGCTTATTCTGTTCTAACAACCTATTTTTTACATCGGACAATCCTTTCTTGTTTGTATTTACATCACAAATTACTTTATCTACTTTCAAATTAACTTTATTAACTTTAACTTCATTTGTTTTAAAACCTTCGTCTATTCTAATATTCTGACTTTCAACAACACCTCTTAATAAATCAACCTCATTTTCGTTACCTTTAATTTTACAATCAACATCTTTTATCATTTCTGATTTAAATTTCTCAATTAATTTTAAAGTATCATGTTTCACCTCTTCCCTAATAGCCCTAATCTCTTTTCTTAAACTTTTTGCTTGCTCGTCCATTTTATTTTCTAAACTGCTAACTAATTCTTTCTTTAAATTTTTATTCTGTTCTTTTATTTCCTTCGACTGTTCTAACATTTTGCTATTTAATTTATCAAATTTTTTACCAAATTCATTTCTGAAATCTTTACTTTCTTTCTGTGTTTCTTGGATTACATTAGTTAAATTTAAAATAAGTTGTTGCATTACTTCTACCCCTACTACATTTGGATTATTTATATTGTTATTAATACTAACATTACTACCACCTAACCCCCTATTTTCTCTATATATATCATTAACCTCATCTACTTCACTATCTGAATCAAATATTCCCCTTATATTTTCTATATTATCATTATTATTATCAATGTTTTCTGTAGGTATCAATTCTTCATCCACACTACTATTATTCAAAAATTCATTTTCCTGGTTTACATTTACTTCACTACTATTACTTGCATCTACGATTAAAGTGTTATCACTACCTCCAACTAACCCAGTTTGTAATTCTCCAACATGACCCATTTTATTTCTATTTGATCTTAACATTCGCGGCATTTCTAATTATTTTAGTTATTTTTACAATTTAAATTTATATTTACTCAACCCTTTCTATACAATTACTATTCCCCACAAGCGGATGCCAAATTTGAAGTACTATATTTTAATTCCCCACAAGGGATTGACAAATTTGAAGTAATATTTATTTAATAAAAGATTTGTTATAGGTGGAGGACCGTTACCCCGACTATTTTCATTGTATAGAAAGATGTTGACTAATAAAACGAAACACATTTATACATGAAATACAAGTTTAATTTTATCTAAAATAATAATGATTTTTACACACACAGGAGTTACAAATAATACATTTAGAATTATGTTTTTACAAAATGAAAAGTAAATAGCGCTTTAAATTGAATTCAGTCTTTTAGTTAAATTCTGTACAGAATATTATTTAAGTTGAAAATACCTGGCTATAGCATTGAAATTGCGTAGATCCATGAAAGTTGGTAATATGTAGTTAAATCATTTGTTTGTTGTTAATATTTTATTATTCGTTGTATTTGTAAGTATCTTTTAACACAAGACGTTCTAGTTTCACTGATTAATTAACTGAGAGTCATTTTAATTACTGTATTATACTATTAAGCACATTGTTAAATTTATCTGTCCTGAGCACACACACATCCTCCTTACAGGATTGCTGAAGTGAGACTGTCCTCCCGCTTTTATTCTTAAAGAAGCGTCGTTTTAAACTTCGCCTTGAAACTATTTTTAAATTTACAATAACCAATCATCTTTCAGAATTCAAATTTCTTGACCAATCATATTCTTCTGTTATTTCAACCGTTTCCTCGGCACAAGTACTTTGATACAGTCACTATTTCTGCACGTGTTCAATTATTTTAAAAGTTTACTTTCAATAATCAATAAATTTACTTGAGAATTGACGGTTACGATGTCGGTTTATTCCCGACAAACGCCCAACTTGACAAATATTAATTACATCCGTTACATTAGTTTTTATTTTTTGACATTATAAATTAATTTATTACTTTAAATACAGCCATATATTTTTATCTCGCTACAGTTGTTGTTTAGGTCAACAGCCGAGAGGCTGGTTTGAACCTGTAGAGGCTTTATTAAAAAAAACAACGAGTGAGGTGGTTTACCATTATCTTCCTCACTGAGTGCGAACGTATGCTTTTCAGCACCACCATCTAAAAAGCATCTACTTTCCACTCTGCAAATGATAACTTCACTTCATTCACCACTGAGTCTGGCTGTATTATTGAAATTCATTACTCTCAGAGGACATAACTCTGACTAGTGTCTTTTACACCTGTACCTCTTCTGTTCTTAAATAGTTCAGTCATATAATCGGCTGACTATGTGATAAAAAACAGAACTATTTTTTGTAGCTCTGGAACCAACAGATCGAGTGCAAATTAATTTAACACTACACTTTCCCGTTATGGGTATAGTAAGTAACAATACGTAAATTATTATGAAATAAATATGTCAAGAGAGGAGGCCACCCAGTGATGGTGTTCTCAAACAATATTACCATTGAAGTCTTGATTACATTATAAAAATTATAAAATTCATAAAAGTACGAGGTGTGGCTATTAAATAACGAGACTGACGTTGTTAAAAATTTATTTTAATTTTATACATAATCACTTATTGTCACCTTCAATATACACTCTTTCTCTATCCCTACAACGCTCAGTGCGAATATTCCATTGTTGGAAACAGTGCTGGAAATCATCTTCTGTCAGCTTCTTCAGGAGAAGTGCCGCTCAAAAATGTTTGTACGTACTTTTTGTACGCGATTGAAAATGACACACATTTTTTGTAACGATAATAACATGTGATGAAACGTGGTTTTTTACTTATGATCCGGAAACGAAGCGTCAATCAATGCACTGGAAGAGCTGAACTTAATCAAGAGCCAAAAACCTCGAATGAGCAAGTCAAAATTTAAAGCAATGATGATTGTTTTTTTTTATATCCCTGGGATTGTGTACCTTCACTGGATTCCTGAAGGTCAAACAATTAAACAATACGTCAAAGAGTGAGGAAAAAACGCCCCGAAATGTGGAAGGACAAATTATGAGTTCTCCACCAAGACACTGCGCCAGCTCATTCCGCGTTATCTGTCAAGAGGTTCCTAGCCAAGTACAGCATCTCAGTATTAGAACATCCACCTTCTTCACCAGATCTTGCACCATGTGACTTCTACCTGTTCCCTAAGGTGAAATCTGCATTAAAAGGGACAAGATTTGAGTCTGTGGAAGCTGTAAAAGAGAAAGCGGCACGTGTCCTAAAGGACCTGACAGAAAATGACTTCCAGCACTGTTTCCAACAATGTAAAATTCGCATGAAGTGTTGTAGGGATAGAGAAGGAGTGTATATTGAAGGTGACAATAAGTGATTATGTATAAAATTAAAATTAGATTTTTTACAACGTCAGTCTCGTTATTTAGTAGCCACACTTCGTATATACACTTGAATTAACTTGAAAACAAAACTGAACAAATTTATAACATTAAAAGTTAGAAAATAAAATTTAAATAAAAGTAGATAGGTCGAAGCTTACATAGATTAACAGAATAGAAGAGGCACTTTTATATACAAATATATTATACACAATTTAGAAGAAAAATTATATACGTACAAATCTAAAACATCGATTATTTTGAGACGTCTGGTTGATATAACTTAAATAAGCGAAAAAAATATCAAAAGGTTTATACATCATATTTGTCACGTTACAGAATCACCAGACAAATAAATTCCAAAAAGAATCTTTTTTCTAAAAGAACATAAAACGAAATTGGTTAAATTTGAATAACGAATTTAATACAATTTGAACGATGATAATAAAAAACGTATAAAATACAAAAGAAAAAAAAGATGAAGAGGGTGGAAAGTTAGGGGATGAAAAAATATAAGGAGTGTTGGTTGTTCTTTATTATCTTTTCCATTCTTTCATTTTAGATTTGGATTGTAGTGGTTGATATCTGAAAGCCTACCCCAGGTTTTTTGATTTGGTTTGAAGTCTTTGATCATGTTAATAGGTTGGGGGAGAGGAGGATTGTAATCCAAGGCAGTTGTTAAAGGGGGTTGTAATAAAGGACGAGAAAGAGGAGGAGAAAAAGAAAGAAATTCTTTCTTTATGTATTTATTACTTAGATTTGAGTTAGTAAAGTGTGTAATGATTGGAAGATAAGAAGAAGGAAATGGAAAACCCGATAGAGAAGAAAACTGCTCAGTGAGATTGATTTGAAGGGGAATATATTTTCTTTTGATCTTGATCCTTCAGTAGAAAATACTTTCCATGTATTAGTAATATTAGGTCGTATGGTATTTCAACATTTAAATAAATTTATCTTTCTTTTCGTAATTTTTAATGTGAAGTATTTCAACTTTATTCCTTTCTATGCCCAATGTTGTTTAGGTCAACAGCCGAAAGGCTGGTTTGAACCTCTAGAGGTTTTACCAAGTAAAAACAAGGAGTACGGTGGTTTACCATTGCCTTCCTCACAGAGTTGAAAGAGTATGCTTATCAGCATGCCAGGCCCTCCGAAAAGCACTCACTTTCCACCCTGCAAATGACACCTTCACTTCATTCACCACAGGGTATGGCTGCATAGTGAAATTCATTACTCTCAGAGGAGATAACTCTGACTAGTGTCTTTTACACCTCTACCTCTTCTGTTCTTAAATAGTTCAGTCATATAAGTGGCTGACTATGTGATAAGAAACAGAACTATTTTTTTTAGCCCTGGACCAAACAGATAGAGTGCAATTAAAATAACACTCCACCTGCCCGTTTAGGGCATAAATGCCCAATAGTAAAAATTATTGGTAAGGCAGACCAGATTAACGTTTTAAAAAATCTTCGGCAGAACAGTTTATCCATCTTTGTTCTGTTATCAATAGTGAATATAATAAGAAATAAAACAATAATTGATTTTTGGCCGGTATAATGGAATTTCTGTAGTAATTTTGTTTATACATACGGTACTAATAAACAGTCGTAAAAAATACTGTATAATCATTTTAACTATTTTGAAATCCTAAAAGTATGACTCAGCATTTTATCAAGAATTTCGCGTATCGGAAATCGGATTCACTGTTTTATTTAGATTATATGGGGTTTTACAGTACCTATTTATGTGTTTGAAAATCTACAATTTATATTAAATTTTGCCCATAAGAGGCAGGTGGAGTATTAAATTATTTGCACTCGATCTGCAAGTTCCAGAGCTACAAAAAAATAGTTCTTTTTCTTAACACATGGTCAGTTAGCCATATGACTGAAGCATTTAAGAACAGAAGAGGTAGAGGTGTAGTAAAAGACACTAGTCACAGTTATCCCCGCTGAAAGTAATGAATTTCATTATACAGCCAGACCCTGTGGTAAATGAAGTAAAGGTGTCATTTGCAGTTTGGAAAATATGTGCTTTACAGAGGGCCTGGAATGCTGACAAACGTACTTTTTTAACTCGGTGAGAAAGACAATTGTAAACCACCTCACTCTTCGTTTTACTCAGAATAACCTCTAGAGGTTCATACCAGCCTTCAGACTGATGACCTCAACAACATTAAATTCATAAAAAATCAAATCTGAAAATTAAATTTAGTTTGTATTTACTGGATATTTTTTAAATATCTTTAACTGTGAATGCCATTCAACTCAAATGAATCGCCCCAAACAATACATTAAGACGTCATAAATAAATATCTTCTAACTAATATGCACAAGTATTAAAATAATTTGAATGACATTTACTAAATGATAACAATATTAAGTTACAGTACTACAATAATAAATCTATCATATTTACAGATAGAACAATAAATACAGAGAATAGTATGAAATCTAAAATATGATTCTAAAATGTAATTAGTAATAAATGTAATTACAAATTACACATAAACACAAATTTGAATAAAATAAAGCCACATAATCTCTTTGTAAAATCATGACAAAGAGCGTTTACACACATGTATATATAATTTCATCTGTAGACTTAAATTGCGTATGTGTATGTGTATGTGTGTGTGTGTGTGTGTGTGTTTGTGCGCGCGCGTTATATCGTTTATAAATAAGAGTAAATAATATAGGTAGAATAATCCAAAACGCTCTTGTTATTTATTATACTGATTAAACTTTGTTAATTACGTTTAAACTACATTTCCAAACACACACACACACACGTACGAATATTTAGCTTTCATTTTGAAAATACCACACACCTACATAGAAAATAATACACACAAACACAAACATAAGAGACGTCGTTGAGGAAAACGATAAACTCTGTTAAACAAAATGAGTGTTGTTTTGTACAATGTTCGTTCGTTTGTTTGAACAATTTAATTTCGTTTAAGTTTAGATTATTTAGGACTTAGGACTTAAATTAAGTACGGAATACAATTTAAGTACTGCGTAATATATATATATATATATATATATATATATATATATATATATATATATATATATATATATATATATATATATATATATATATATATTAAACAATACAGTAATATTAATAACGTAATGTAACAAAGTTTATTTCGTTATACCAAACAAACAAAGTTTAAATAGAATTTGAAAATCTTTTTCAACAAATTATTATTATTATTGTTATCAATTCAGTCAAATTAAGGACTGTTTTCTAAATGATAAAATGAAATTTTGTAAATTATTTCAGTATTTCTTTGGTGGCTAAATTGATAAAGTACATGATTATTAAAAACAAAAAGTATAGGGTGTGATTCCAGTTCAGATTTTAAAATATTATAACTTTAATATGTATGTGTAGACTATATATATTTATAAATTAAATAAAACTAAATACATCCTTGCAAAGCTGGACAGAAGATTTTCCCAGACAATATTGGGAACAGTCTATGACCCGGACACTAACGTACATAAAAAACGATCAAACGAAGTAATAATGAATTTTCTGGGGGAATCCTTGGCAACAAAGTGTCGGAAAAGACGACTGCAATATTATGGACATCTAATGAGGTTTAGGGATATAGAAAATGAAACCTACAAGTTGATCAGAAGCCAGGAAGGACTTAAAACCAGAGACAGATGGTTGAAGGAGGTGGAGGAAGACCTCATAACGTTGGACATCTCGGGCAACGACATTATGAACAGAGACATTTTTAGGCACAAGATTAAGACTTTCGGGAATTTCCATTCTGCTGAGTCCAGGACTAGAATCTGGACAGAGGAGGAGAGACAGGTGGTGAGTAGGAGGATGAGGGAGTACCACGCAAGGAGGCGACAGCTCCCAAAACAGCTTAAGGGAAAATGAATTTAATTACATAACTAGTGCGCTCTTAAAAGGGCTATACAAAAGAAAACTAAATACATAAGGAACATTAAAACAGCTTTGTGTCACCTGAAGACACATTCCAAATTAGTTAGGCCGCACACACGACTGTACTTAGTATCCCGCCAATGTTAAATTTGCTATTTTTAGGTACATTTTTCACAAGAGTGGTAAACGGTACGGAAATGAAATTTTACTTACTTGTAGTTGTCGGGTTGCTCGAGCTACTGACATTTTCCCAACTTAATCCGTTAAACCATGAAGTTGAAAACAGAATAAGGAATAACATAAAACTTTTACAAATTTTTTTAACGGTATTTTACACATCAATAATTTTGTAGTTTTTGAGGAATTCATAAAATTGCCGGAATATGGGAATGTACAATATAAATAACTGGTAAAAATTTCAGCCTGATATGTTTAATGGTTTCCGAGATAAATGTACCTAAATGTTAAAAATCTAAATTTACGGGAACGGGCAAAAACACAAAAACGCACAAATCAAGTAAATTTCCTATCAACATTTGGTTAGAAATCTGAACCAACAGCTAAGAGTATTAAAAACAGTAATGCAGATATTTCTAAAAAACCTAAAATTCCCTTTGCTCTAGAACGATCGGTATAAAATTATGAAAAAATATCGTTCATGGTGACACGCTGGGTAAATCTAAAAACTTAATTTTTTCATTTTTTTCCTAATTTGTGTACGTTGCAATCTGTTCAATTCAGAACAATAAGCAACCCCATGACCCAATGAGATGAGGATGATGTGTATGACATGTAAATGAGTTGTAGTCTTGTACAGACTCAGGTCGACTATTCCTGAGAGAGTATGGTTAATTGAACCCCAACCATCAAAGTACACCGGTAACCACTGCCTACCATTCAAATCTGTATAAAAGTAGTTACTTTTACACAGATTTGCTACCTTTACTAGGATTTGAACCAGGAACCTTCGTCCCCGAAAATCGGCTGTTAAACAGCTGATTTTGGCGACGACTTTACCTCTAGACCAACCCTGTGGATTATTTTTTCATTAAAATAATTTTTTTTACGTAATTTAATATTTTTGTAGTTGATACCTGTCTGAACTATTGAAAAACATAAAGAACCGAAATTCGAAATTTTCAGTAAAACCACCATACAGTCTCGCCTTAAAGAGTGAATCGCCATTTGGCTTCTCAGGGGTGGTATGTCGTTCCTCACTCCCTGTCTTCGCAAGACCTAGCCCCATGCGACGTTTCTCTATTCCCGAGAATGAAGAAAAATCTAAAAAGGAAGGGTTTTGATGATGTGGAGGCGATAAAAACAGTTTTGCTAACGGCTCTGAACGGTATCAAAGTTGAAGAGTTCTAGAGGTGGTTCAAACTGTGGGAAAAAAACTTAAGAGCATCACATCTAATGGAGAGTACTTTGAAGGTGATAGAAGAAATTTTGTAAAAAATATAATACTTAAACTTTTTGTAACAAAAATTTGTTTTTTTGGGGGTCTCCTCGTATACTATTGGGCGACCCTCTTTTCGAGCCCAAAAAACCTTCTTACACTGGTTTTCATTTTTGAAACTTGTTTACAAGAAGTATCTAAACTACGAATCTCAAAAATGGACAAAACAAAGTAAGAAATTTAAATTATGTAACGTGAATCTTAGTGGTCAGAACCGAAAAATGTATTACATTTAATTTTGTAAATTTATTTTTATGTTCGTTTGAGACGCTTCCAAGAAATATGAAGAAATATATTTTTTTTAACGCTGAAAGAAGGTAAAAATATGTCAAATAAAGATAACTAGTTTTTGAACTTCATCGAAAAATTTATCAAACATTTAAACATGAAACATGATCAAGACGTGCAAAATAATTTTACATAGTAGAAACGTTCCAAACACAATATTAATAAATAATTCATCATTCATTTGAATTTACAAGCAATGACGTCAATCGTTATTTGAATAATAATCTATTTTATTTAATTCAATTAGACATTTTGCCGTTATTAAGACCAACTTGCAAATATTCAGTAGATCAGACAAAACTATTGTAATAATTATTGTTACCCATTTTTTTTTAATAAAAAAAGAAAAATCTGGTGTGAAACAATCACACGACTTCCATTTTTCAATGTAAACAAAAGAATTAAAACATAACCTATGTTTTATCATAAATAAACATATTAAAATTGTTCAAACCAAGAGATTTTTATAAAAAAAAAACTCATATTTTAAACCATTTGTAAAGTCCAGCCTTTCTTAGTTTGCTCCTACTGTAAACAAATAATGACGTCACTAAGCATGCGCATTACATAAAAATGTGTACACGCTGATTAAAAAGTAACAACAAAATACTTTCAAAAGTATTTAAATACAAAATACTTTTTAAATTATTTTTATAATGAAATTGTTAGGCCTACAACAAATCATGACTGATGTTTCAAGTGCTTTAAGTACTTATAATTTAAAAAAAAGGAAATTAGAGTACTTTGCCCACGTGATGAGAAATCCGAAATATGGAATGCTGCATGTGATCATCCAGGGGAAGATAGAGGGGACGCGCGGCCCCGGACGTAGGAGAACGTCCTGGCTTAGGAACCTTCGCCAGTGGTACGGGGTGAGCACCACGACACTATTTCGGTTGGCTGTGGACAGAGTGAAGGTCATGCGACTGATCGCCAATGTTCTAGGAGGACACGGCACTTAAAGAAGAAGAATTTAAAACATAATTAACTTAATAGGAATACGACATCTATAAAGTCGCGGACTCTAGCGTGCACCCTGAAGTAGCTGGTTTTAGTTTGTTGACAGTAGAAGCAAACTAAGAACGGCTGAACTGTAAGTACTTTAAATCTAAATTTATAATATTACATGGACTTAACATGAATATTTAATGTTTTTGTTGTTTAGAGCATCAGCTGAAAGGTTGGATTGAACCTCTAGAGCAAAGGTTCCCAAAGATGTTTCCATACCCTTCTTTCATCCACTCGTCTAAGAATCTCTAAATTACTTATTTTATCCACCCACCTAATCTTTAACATTTTCCAGTAACAAAATACAGTAGTTAGAGTTATTTCCTGCGAGAGTAATGCATTTCTATACACAGCCAGACCCTGTGTTAAGTGATGAATTCATTTGCAGAGTGGAAAGTAAATGCTTTTTAGTGGGCCTGGCTCGCTGATAAGCATACTTTTCCACTCAGCGAGTAAGGCAATTGTAAAGCACCTCACTCCTCGTTTTGCTTAGTTATGCCTCTAGAGGTTCAAACCAGCCTTTTGGCTGATTACCCAAACAACAAAACGATCTCGGCAAAAATATGACAAAATGTAGCTAATAATATGAAATTAAAATAAAATTTTAAAATAGTAAATAGAGAGAGAGAATTGACTCACATTGACATAGTTGAAGGGGCGTAACTCATTGTAGCTGCTGTGAGGAAATATATCCATGGTTCTTACCTATGAAACAAAAACATCAATCGTTAAAAATCATACATAAAAAAAATGTATAAATTATATATATTAGAAAAACAATTTGATGGTTGGGGTTCAATTTACCATACTCTCTCAGAAATGGTCAGCCTGTATTTGTACAAGACTACACCTCATTTATACGTCATACACTTCATCCTCATTTCATTAGGTCATGGGGGTGGCTTATTGTTCTTAAATTGAACATATTGCAACGTACACACATCAAGGATAAAAAATAAAGAAAAGTATTTAAAAAAACAAAAAAAATTAACTAAACTCTTACAGTACATTTTTGAATCTATCCTGACTAAAAATCAAAACAAAATTATCTGCAATTTGTTGTAATATTTGTTTTTACTTTCCCAATTTATATTCAGACGACTATGGCCATATTTTTAGTCTTCTTGTAGTACCTAATTTAAGTTCCAAGTTACAATTACAAATGTACTGAAGGTGAAAATTATATGAGGTCTGTTCAAAAAATAACCGAACTTTTAGTTTTCAATTTTTATTATTAATTTTACATGTTATTCTTCCTCGTCGCCTTCAAAGTACTCCCTTCCCGGGTCTTTCCTCTTTCTTCCCCTCCACAGTAGAAGTGCTGAATTTTAGTATCTTATCTTACCTGAATTGTTCTACTCAATTGTATTATGTTTTCTTAATGTATTGTACTTTGTAATATAAAATATTGAATTACATAAATTAAACCAGAATAGGAAATAATTAGTATTCAATTATTGTTGTTCCTCACTGTACGATAAGAAGCTGCCACTGCTACTAGTCTGTCTATAACTTGATGACCTCCCGTAGAGAGGAGCAGAATCGGCCCGCTACTAGCCTTCTCAATAACACTTCATTATGCATCAATTGCAGTGTACTAGTTAGTAGTAGAACATAATGAAATGTTATTGAGAAGGCTAGTAGTGGGCCGATTCTGCTTCTCTCTGCGGGAGGCCATCAAGTTATAGACAGACAGTACTATAGCGATGAATTTGTTTGATTTAGTTCTCATACGGTTAACTCTAAAGCAGTGGTTCCCAACCTGGGGGCGATCGCCCCCTGGTGGGCGATTTGGGTTCGCAGGGGGGCGATAAATTTGTGGGGGGCGATGAGTATTCAAAGACAGAAAAATAAAACTGTACTACAGGGTAGAATCTTTACTGTCGCGGATACATGTTTTTTTTTACAAACAAATAGTTTAGTTTTTACAAACAAATAAACTAAACTCTTTGTTGACATTTTTTATGGTCGAGCTCCTACACATGAGATGAAGAATTCTGGACACAACTGCTTAAGTTGATTATTTGTTGTGAACAATAATAAATCTTTTTTACAGAATAACATACTTTATTATTTATCAACACATTACTTCAAATTAAATTAGGTATACGATGCTAAGAGAAGGGGGCGATAGGTGTAAGTCATCCTTCACAAAGGGGCGATGCCCCATAAAAGGTTGGGAACCACTGCTCTAAAGCAAAGGCTGTGGAATATTTGCAATAACGCATTAATTCTGTACAAGGAGCGCGTCTGTAGAAATGGTCATTATATGAATTTGTCGCTAACAGATAAAAACGATTGATGGCGTTGTTACAGCCGCGAGTGTCGTATTGAAGTGGGATTAAGAGTAGGTACATAGCTCTCTAAGGTAGTAGATTATCCATGGAAAAAAATCATTTACAATTGGTTTAAAGAATATACCACAATGAAATTGGATATTGAGGCGTTTGACCCATTGGAAGAAATATTAAATGGCGGTGAGTTACCTATTAATTAAGATATAATTGCAGTAGGTAGATTTAATGACTTAATTCATTTTTGTAAAATAATAATGAAGGATTTTTAAAATATTTTTTCTGTTTTTATCGTTAAAAATGCTATATGATTGCATATGTAATATCTACAAAATGTAAAAAACCATGCTAGCGGGGGAATAAGAGAAAAGACCCCTCTTCCCTATTCACACACTTTTCCCAGCGATCTTTCCACTTCGCAAAGCAGTCCTGGAAAGCTTCGTTTGAGATGTGTTTCAAGGTCTATGAAGAGTTTTCTTTAATGTCGTACACAGTCTCGAATCGGCGTCCTTTCATCACAGATTTTAATTTCGTAAATAAAAAAAAAACATCACAAGGAGCCAGATTTGGGGAGTACGGAGGATAGGGAAGACAGTCATCTGATTTTTGGCACAAAACTGACGAATTGACAAAGCTGAATGTACGGGCGCAATGTCGTGATGGAGGAATCATGAGTCTCGCCACAACTCTGGTCGCTTTTTGTGAATTTTTTCACGTAACCGTTTTAAAACGCCTTTATAGTACACACGGTTCACTGTTTCACCTTGACCCCAGAATTCAGATAGGTGATACTGTAAATTACGTGATGTATCCAGAATTTACCCATTTTTGGAAAGTATCGCCGTGTCGTCCGCATAAGTGGCAGACATTGTCAGTGTGTGTGTGGCATCCTGTGCATATTTTTTTAGTTTATTTAAAGTCGCATCAACAGCTCGGTTATTAGCGACCACGGTGGGTTTAAACTTTTGAAATCCAGACTCTAGCCAGAAATCGAACCCGGAACCTCCGCGTTGTAGGCTAGCGCGCTATTTCTACGCTACAGAGGCGGCCCCTCTGCATTTAATTCCATTCAGTTGTTATATTTTTGGGAAGAGGTTAAAAAATAGAGAAATACCGCTCATACAGGGCGTATTTTGATTTGTCTGGATTATTATTAAATTAAATAAATTTCCGAACTTCAGAATAATTATGTAACCAGCGAAAAAGAATGTATGAAACCTCTAGCTCTTACATTTACTCTATAAAAAACTACACCCATACTAAAGTACTTCATACATTTACACCACGTGACAATAAAAAAAAACAACCAACACAAAAAAAGATCATTGCACTTTAACACAATATAATGTAATTAAAAACCGGCGCCTAAATTTCTGGTTTAAATTGAACACTACTATAAATTAATTCCATGAATGAATATATTAATTGATTAATTAATTTCGTACAATTAATGAATGAAATAAAACCGGATGTCAACAATAACAATAATAAAAACAAAAAACAAGACTGGTTGTATCTTGAACCTTCAATTCATTCATTCACACAAATTACTCTAAATAATAGTAAAAATAATTTCATTCATAAATTTTTACGGAGGTTAATCAGTAGAGGTGACAATGATGTCATATACCCTCTCCCCTTTCCGACACCCTCCAATATTAAGTCGTAAACATAAATGATGCATGACTTTTGAGTCATCGGTTTAATTCAGTTACTCAATTGGTTATGATTAAATAACTGAAATATTACTGTTTGTTTGGATGTTTTTAAGAACTGTCTCTGTCAGATTGTTCTCCAAAACTAACTCGGTAGCTTAATCCGTCCGTAATGTAGGTATTTAATTAAAAAGTAAGTATTCCAGTTCGATTCTCATCATGGGATTATTCAGATGAAGTAGGTGAAGACCCCCTTCACCTATGCACTGGAGTACCGAAATTTATTTCTCTCACAAAACAAGTAGGTATAATTTCTGTAACAATTTTTTTTGATTTTCGATAAATGAAGAAATGTCGCGTAAAAAGTATATAAAATTATTGTATCTTCTTAGACCGCTTTCTAATGTTTTAAATAGCCCTTGTAATGGCATTAATATACAGTAAAACTCCGATTATCCGAATTGATTAGAAATCGAGCCGATTGGGATACTCTGAAATTCGGATAATTGGATAAACTTCGGGAATCAAGCAAAAATAATACAGTACATTAAAAAACCCGAATTTTATTGACAAAGTTACTGTAAATGTAATGAACATTAAGTAAGGAAACTGTACATAAATAATGTTTAAAGAAAATATGTATTAAATGAGTTTTTGAACATCTCGAGTAAAGTTCGTTGCCTTCACGTAGTAGCATGTTTCCGAGCAGCAAGGTCAACTTGAAACTTGCTTTCGGTGTTATTTTCTTGATTCATATTTCGCCTTGCTACAAAAACAATGCAGAGTACTTTTACTCTCATGAAACAAAGATGTCCCGCCGTTTTCTTGCGCGGTCAACCGCTTCCACAAACCGATTCAATTCGATATCTCGGCCTGTACATTGACAGACGCTTGACCTGAAATAGACATGTTCAAATAAAACGGCAGACTCTGGATAACAGACGAAAACAACTATTTTCCTTGATATCGCGACGATCAAAACTTCCACTTCATTTAAAACTACAATTATACAAATCTTTTCTGAAACCGATTTGGACTTATGGTGGCCAAATTTACGGTGCAGCAAAACATTCAACTCTTCAACGATTTCAATCCAAATTGCTTAGACAAATAACTGACGCACCCTTTTACGTTACTAATCACACATTGCACAACGACTTACATGTTCCATACATTAACGACACATTTTATCACATCTATTCTCGGTTCAAACGCAAACTTGATTATCATAAAAATCATCTCATTAGAACACTGGCATCCCCAAACTTACCCGGAAATCCGCAACGCAGACTTAAACGACGATGGAGTAGAGATATCATAGCGCAGATGTAAATTCTATCAATTTATTATCCAAGTTTAATCCACCGTTGGAGTGGCACTATTGAGTGGCGGTCTCCTTAATGTCTTAACGCCATTTTGTTTTTGTTAATAACATCACATTCACTGGTTGTATTTTGTACAGTTGAGAATAAATAAACTAACTAAGTTAAAAAAAAATACTTCACCTTTCACCTGATTCGGATAATTAAATTTCTACTGTAATTAATAAAGTGAAGAGTTAGACGGGTGGCCACCGTTTCTCTTCCAGCGCGAGCGAATTGTACTTAAAAGTTTATGTATCGTCCCACAAATATTTTTTAACTTATTTAGTTAACTCATCACGTCCTAATCGTTTGCGAAAGGCACGTCATATCCCAAATATTAAAAACTGAATACCAGCTCCAAAAGGGGATCTTCTCTGTTATATGCCTACCACTGTTAACTCCAGTTCCCCCTGTGCCATAGTTCTCCCACTGCTGAATGAAGGTTCGCACTACACAGCGCGTGTTCTCACACGCAGTCAATATGTGAGCGTATGTACGCACACAACCACTGAGCATAGATAAAAAAATTTCTTTTGTTGTATTTGTTTTCATTTAATTACACTTTATGTTTTTCATTTTTACAAATTTTTAAGGATCTTCTCTGTTATAATGTCGTGCCGAACACGTGCTGTGTAGTGCGAACCTTCATTCAGCAGTGGGAGAAGTATGGCACAAGG
Organism: Catonia carolina; assembly: GCA_035578175.1. Classification (NCBI taxonomy): domain Eukaryota; kingdom Metazoa; phylum Arthropoda; class Insecta; order Hemiptera; family Achilidae; genus Catonia; species Catonia carolina. The sequence continues at coordinate 13,491,671 of JAQMRL010000004.1, forward strand.
GGAACTGGAGTTAATAGTGGTAGGCATATATATCGGAGAAGATCCCCAAGTTTATATTTTTGATCTAACAGAAAATTTCATCAAACACACTATTACTTTAGTTTTTCAACAGATACCATCAAATTATTGAAAAGTATAATAAAATAATGTTAAGACAACCCCACACATAAAAAAAGAAAAAGAATAAATAAAATTCCAGTGTGAACAAACTACGAAATAAAATTTAATTATAATAGTATGTGAACATAACTTAAAAAAACTGACAATAATGTAATGAATTAAAAATTAATTATAATTTCAAAAAAAATTACAGTACAATGGTGAGAGAAAAAAACAAGTTATAGCCTACGACAGAACTGGACGTGTTACAATGAAATGGGGTAATAATAATTATATGTTAGGTTCTATTTATAATAGACAATTTATATGTAAATTAGATTTATATTTGAATTAATGTTACTCAATTTATCAAAGATTAAATTTAATTTAACTTAATTTAATATAATGATAAAAATTTCTTACAGTTTGGTAAACTGCATTGAAATCTTTAACAAAAGTTACATTTATCTATTTGTTTTGTTTAGGTCAACAGCCGAAAGGCTGGTTTGAACCTCTAGAGGTTTTACTAAGTAAAAACGAGGAGTGAGGTGGTTTACCATTGCCTTCCTCACTCAGTTGAAAAGTATGCTTACCAGCATGCCAGTCCCTCCGAAAATCACTCACTTTCCACCCTGCAAATGACACCTTCACTTCATTTACCACAGGGGCTGGCTGCATAGTGAAATTCATTACTCTCAGAGGAGATAACTCTGACTAGTGTCATAATACACCTCTATCTCTTCTGTTCTTAAATAGTTCAGTCATATAAGTGGCTGACTATGTGATAAAAAACAGAACTATTTTTTTAGCCCAGGACCAAACAGATAGAGTGCAATTAAAATAACACTCCACCTGCCCGTTTTGGGCATATTTATCTATTTATAAAGAATAATCGTTTTTTGCCCAGTTTTGTCTTAGATCCCCCTGAACTAATTCTGTCAACCATTAAACCTATATAAATTTAACTGAAAATTTGTCATGATCCGTCGTCATTACATCAGGAATGTTAGTAGAATCGATTATAAACTTTAGTGTAGTGGTAACAAATGAGGGTAACTACAGAGCGGAAAAAAGGGCAGTGACACAAATGCTAAATTTGGTTTTGTTGCCTAACGTAATTTAGATCAGAAGAAAGAAATAGCTAATCAATCTAGCCCAATCCCATCCGAGGCATTTTGAAGTGAGTTAGTAAGATGAAATTTCCCTGGCCGCGTCACGAATTCTGTGCAGAGTAAGTCCAATGGTAGGGTTATTACCATTGAGCTTCTGGACTTTACTCAGGTTTTAAGAGACCCACCTCTTAGGTCCTGTGTTCTTCTTCCTCCTTCGAGGCCGTTAACCAATACCTGTCGATATTTAACGTCCTTCAGCTGGCTATAAAAACCCTCACTTCCTGGTTAATTTTATCTATGCCACTACTTCTTGATAAATCCTTGATGAAATAGGACCATCAGGTTGTGAGATGTAGGTAAACCGCGAAAAAATGGGCAAAGAAGTTGGAACAGGAAGGGGAAATTTATGATAGGAAGAAAAAGAAGAAGCAGAAAAACAGAACTGAAGGAGAAATATATCACCGTCACCCTCTTTGATTAGGTACTGCGCTACCGACCGATAAAGCTTACAATATGCCGACAAATGAAAGCCGATAATACTTCCAACAAGATCGGCAGACCACGAAAAAATGTGAAAACCCTTACGAATTAATTCCTACTTCCGGCTGACCGATTTTGATAAAAATATTTGTGTCGGGTCCCCGGTAGTGGTACTTGATTTAAAGTCCAAGTTTTAACTTCGTACAATATTCCTTTCTTAAGATATTTTGTTCACACGCGCGCGCACACGCACACAAACATGACTAATCGCTAAAAACATGTTTTATTTGGATTCATGGGGCTGAAAACGTGTATATCCAGTGTATACTCGATTCGAAAAATCGACATGACAACAATACTTTCTTTTTCTACATATTCATATAGGGACAGAAATTACATTTTGCCTATAACAGGCAGGTAGTGTTAAATTATTTGCACTCGATCTGCTATTTCCAGGGCTACAAAAAATAGTTCTTGTAAATAAATTTCTTATCACATGGTCAGCCATATTATATGACTGAACATTTAAGAACAGAAGAGGTAGAAGTGTAAAAGACACTAGTCACAGTTATCTCCTCTGAGAGTAATGAATTTCATTATACAGCCAGACCCTGTGGTGAATAACGTGAAGGTGTCATGGTAGAAAGTAGCTGCTTTTCAGAGGGCCCGGCATGCTGATAAGCGTACTTTACCATTCAGTGAAGAAGGCAAAGGTAAACCAACAAACTCCTCATTTTACTTAGTAAAGCCTCTAAAGGTTGAAACCAGCATTTCGGCTGATGACCTTAACAACAGGGCAAGAAAAAAAATTTCAAAATATGAAAAAGAAATACAGAAATGATTTTTTAACCGAGTAAATTCAGTATCTTTTGAGAATTTCCCTATTATGTCAACACGACTTGAAGATAGATTTAGCATATTCATCAGATTTGTCGAGAATGAAGAAGAAGGAGAAGCAGTAGTATGAGTGTCGGTTATAAGCTTACAGTTTCCAATGAATTTTAATAAAGATCTGATTATTGGAGACGAATGGAGGTAGGGTTAGTTTGGATGATATAATAGGGAGGAGATATGAAAACGGGGCAGAGTTTCCTCATCTCCTCACGCTCATGTTTCTTAGGGGTGGTGGTGGTGGTGGTGGTAGTACGGATGATGAGGATGGACGAAAGATCTGCATAATTCATCCGACTGATGAAAACCTAGAGCGAGACAGTGAATATGAGACAGAATATTCCTTACAAAACCTTACTCTCTCACGCTCCCTCTCTCTCACTTACCCCTTCCAAACTTTCAACAAAATTTCCTTCTCTACCAGTGTCCAACACATAATACTACTTTTAAATCTACCCCTATAAAGATATTTCATTGGGATTAGAATTAATTCTAATTTACAAACCCATAATTCTTACTAAAATAATCCCTAAAATACCTCATCACATTTTAATTTTTATTTATGTATTTTTACTATCTCTTGCCTATATGAATATATAGGACGGAAAGTATTGTTTTCATGACGATTTTTCGAAATCGAGTTTTCACCGGATCTACACGTTTTCAGACCCCCTGAACCCACTATCGGACCCCACACGAACATTTTCATCAAAATCGGTCGTAGTTTATTCAAGTAGCAACTTTCTACCAGCTGACTGACTGAGCTGGCCCGAAGACCTTGTCACATTAAAAAAAATTTTTTAAATTATTTAAAAAGTTTTAAGTATATTATTCATTAGAAAAAGAAATGGTGGAAATACAAGAGGGAGGATAGCATTCAAAATAGATTAAGGGAGAGGGAGTAGAAAAGAGAATGTAAGACAGAGGGGTATTTCAACTTTATGAGGGGTCTTTTACATTAAAGCGATAACATCTTAGTTAGGTTATAGTTACTACTACAAAGCTTTGTTAGAATACATGTTTATTTTACGCACAAAACAGCCTAGCTGAAGGAAGTGTTAAAAGACATAGCACGAGAAAATGAAGAAGAAGAAATAAGGACAAATTATAAATCAATCCATTGTTTTTAAGTTCCCACCAAACGTTAAAATAACAAAAACATCTCAGGTAACAAACGTCGCGAAGTGGTTAATACGACTTTCATAGCAAACGAAGAGTTTCAGGTTTAACCCGGTTACGATCTGGAATTTTTAACAAATTAAAACCAACCATAACCATTTGATTACTCATAAATTTGCCCATAACAGACAGATGGAGTGTTAAACTATTATTTGCACTCGATCTACTAGTTCCAGAGCTACAAAAAATACTTCTGTTTTTTATCACATGATCAGCCAATCATGTGATTGAAGCATTTAAGAACAAAAGAAGTAGAAGTGTAAGACGCTAGTCACAGTTATCTCCTCTGAGATTAATACATTTTATTATACAGCCAGACCCATTTAATTATGTACAGATCCAGGCCGACCATTCCTGAGAGAGTATGATTATTTGAATCCCAACCATCAAATACTATCTATCATTCAAATTTGCTGACTCGTGGCGACGACTTTACCTCCAGACCAAAACCCGGTGGGTTGACAGAAAATACACGTATAAAAAGAAATTTAATAGAAGGTAATCTTACATAACATTAATTACACAATAACTTTAATTATTTATTATGTATTTGTTAAAATAAAATAATTAATATACAGTTAAAATTATGAAAAAATATTCCTATTTATTAAAAATAAAGAGAAAAAATAAACGCAGATTGATTATGACAGGTTAATTATAGATAGCATGTATTAATCATAAACAGAGAAATATTTAATACTGAAAAAGGGAGTGGAATGGAGAGAAAGTTTTTTTAACAAAAAAATTAATTATATGGAACAGAAAAAACAACAAGAGAAAGAAAGATAGACGGAGAGGAGGAGAAATAATAATTTAATAATCGAAGAATTTAAGTTATGTAGACATACATCAACGATCTTATACAGAGTGTCTCCATCAAAGTAAATTTTTTCTTAAATGGATGATATATGACTAATACGATACACAACATATACGAGATATCCGAAATACATAATTAAATAACATCAAAAATTCATTTAATACCAGATTTTTTAATACGGATTTGAATACTAGACAATGGTTACCGGTTTATTTTGTTTGTTGGGGTTTAATTAACGATAATCTCTCAGGAATGATCGGCCTGAGTCTGTACAAGACTCAACCTCATGTACAAGTCACACAACACATGATCTTCATTTCATTGGGTCGTGGGGTTGCTTGCTGTCCTGAATTGAACAGATTGCAACTTACACACATTAGGAATTTAAAAAAAAAAATTTGGTGTGAAACACTCACACAACTTTCTCTTGCCAATGCAAATAATTAACAATAAACCTAACATTAGTAATAAAATATTAGAAACAAACAAAACACTAACCTTAAAAGCATAACCTTATTTTAATCATGAGTGAATGACGCAAAATGAAAATCGTACTCGGTTTGGCTTAAAAAACGGAAAATCACACTTTGACGCCAAACTAGACTCTGCAGAGAAAAATTCTCAAAATAAAAGTTGTAGATCTTTTAATTTCCTATAAATTTTATTATAGACACTTTTGTCGTAAAATGCGTACTAAAGCCGAAATCTTTAAAAAAATCGATTTTTCACACCTTTTCGTGAGAAAAAAACAGGAAATCGCTAATTACCGCTAAACTAAGCGTTATACAAAAAAATGTTTGAAATAAAAGTTGTAGAATTTTACATTCTCTACAACGTTTATTATATAACGTTTTGCGCTGAAATGCATATTAAAGCCGCAATCTTAAAAAGAAAATGTTTTTACGTGAAAACAGCCTCACCAAGAATTTCAAAAAACATGACGCCTACCTTATCTTGTAGAGAATAAAAAATTGAGTAAACCAGGCGATTTTAAAAAAATCGTAGGACCATTTTTTGAGAAAATCGCAAAAAAGTGAAAAATTATACGAATAAACTACTACTTCCGGTTGACCGATTTTGATGAAAATGTTCGTGTCGGGTCCGGTAGTGGTATGTAACTTAAGTTTCAAGTTCGTACGATGTTCCGTTCTTGAGATATTTTGTATACACACACACACACACAGACACACACACTCACAGACCAATCGCTAAAAACATGTTTTTTGGGTTCAGGGGGTCTGAAAACGTATAGATCCGGTGAAAACTCGATTTCGAAAAATCGACATGAAAACAATACTTTCCTTCCTATATATTCATATAGGCAAGAGAAAGTAAAAAAAAAACAGATTCATTGTTTTTCCCAGTTTTTGTACGTAGCCTATCTATTTTTTTAAGAGAGCTCGCATACACCGTGTTAACATTTGTACCAATTTCAAATTTTTTTTATATATTTTATGCGCAGAAATTTAAAATTCTTGAAAAAGAATTTTTTTTTGTGATGAATATAACCTGTTTTTTATATTTTTATTACGTCCGACTGTTTTGAACATTACAGGTAATGAAAACGATAAAGGGAGTAGGAGATGAAAGTGATGAAAAGACATCGTACCTGACCAGGAATCGAACCCGGAAACCCTAGCGTAAAAACCAGTTAGTTGACCACTATACGACAATCCGGCCAGAATATTGCATCAATCTACTTTTTATAAAAATTATTTTTCAGAACCTCACAAAATAAGAGGTTCAACAAATTTTAGACAATAAATTTTTCGATTTTTCTTTTGTTGAAAATTGTCTACATAAAAAGTAAAACTTTGAATGGATGACAACCGGTTGACAAAACACATTTTTAAGACACTAAACAATAGAACTAAGGTGTCAGATAAATAGTTCAAAGAAGTCAGAAACGTTAAAGAGAAAACTGGAAAAAATTGAGAAACCTTAATGAACCGAACCAACTTTAGACAAATAATTAGGACTTTAAGGGCCAGAACACTGGACGGAAGAAAGGATAAAAGCCTACAGCAAACGAATGGTAAGACAGTGGGCTCCAAAAAGAGCTTCCAGAAACGTCTAAAGTCACCTCACGTGGTATAAAATTGGCACTGTACGAGAAAAAACATAAAACTTTTGTTGTTGTTTAGGTCATCAGCCAAAAGGCTGGTTTGAACCTCTAGAGGTTTTACTAAGTAAAACGAAGAGTGAGGTGGTTTACTATGCCTCCTCACTGAGTGGAAAAGTACGCTTATCAGCATGCCGAGCCCTCTGAAAAGCACATATTTTCCACTCTGCAAATGACACCTTCACTTCATTCACCACAGGGTCTGGCTGTATAATGAAATTCATTACTTTCAGAGGAGATAACTCTGATTAGTGTCTTTTACACCTCTACCTCTTCTGTTCTTAAATGATTCAGTCATTTAATTGGCTGACCATGTGATAAGAAACAGAACTATTTATTTTAGCCCTGCAACTAACAGATCGAGTGTAAATAATTTGACCCTCCACCTGTCTGTTATGGGCAGATAAAACTTTATTAGGTCGAAAACTAGAATCGATCTTCCCGATTGGCTTTCAAGATTATCGATAAATTTATAAAGCCTTTCATTTTCTTTTTCGAGATTTACACAATTATTATTATTTGTACATGAATGCAATAAAATAAAATAAAAACATTTTATATAATTCAGTTTATTATGAACAAAAATACCAACTTACGTTCAAAGAAAATTTTGACCGTAGCCATTGAAGGAACATTACAACTTAACTTCTAACATTATAAAAGTTAGCTTCATATTCTTTACAAAATAATACATTATTGAAAATAATAAAAATGAAAGAGAAAATAATATTCACACAAACACGCTTTCACACATTCAAACGCAATACCAATATTTACCTTGGTGGAACCAAATCATAAAATTGTAGTTTTGGACAACGCTAACAAAAATTATAATGCCATCTGTTGTTTAGGTTATCAGCCGAAAGGCTAGTTTGAAACTGTAGAGGTTTTATTAAGTAAAACGAGGAGTGAGTTGGTTTACCATTGCCTTCCTCACTGAGAGGAAAAGTATGCTTATCAGCATGCCGGGCCCTCTGTAAAGCACATATTTTCCATTCTGCAAATAACACCTTCTTTCATTCACCATACGGTCTAGCTGTGTAATGAAATTCATTACTTTCAGAGGAGATAACTCTAATTAGTGTCTTTTACAACTCTGCTTCTTCTGTTCTTAAATGATTCAATCATTTAATCGGCTGACCACGTGATAAGAAACAGAACTATTTATTTTAGTCTTGCAATTAACAGATTGAGTGCAAATAATTTACCATCTACTGACATTAAAATACATCTTTTTGACTGCACAGAAAAAATTCATTACTTAAATTCCTTCTAGATATATCAAATCAGTCATTTCAGTCATTTAATTGGCTGACCACGTGATAACAAAACAGAACTATTTATTTTAGTCCTGCAATTAACAGATTGAGTGCAAATAATTTGCCATCTACTGACATTAAAATACATCTTTTTGACTGCACAGAAAAAATTCATCACTTAAATTCCTTCTAGATATATCAAATCAGTCATTTCAGTCATTTAATTGGCTGACCACGTGATAACAAAACAGAACTATTTATTTTAGTCTTGCAATTAACAGATTGAGTGCAAATAATTTACCATCTACTGACATTAAAATACATCTTTTTGACTGCACAGAAAAAATTCATCACTTAAATTCCTTCTAGATATATCAAATCAGTCATTTCAGTCATTTAATTGGCTGACCACGTGATAACAAAACAGAACTATTTATTTTAGTCCTGCAATTAACAGATTGAGTGCAAATAATTTGCCATCTACTGACATTAAAATACATCTTTTTGACTGCACAGAAAAAATTCATCACTTAAATTCCTTCTAGATATATCAAATGGTTTAGAGTTACGCACTTCATCAAACATTTTTGTATCAATCAACAAGTTATTTCAGCCGAAACACCCAGTACGTAGATTTTATGTAACAAAAACAATAAAAATGTTAAAACAATTAATTTATAAGGCTGAATGACACAATGGATAAATAATTTTATTCCTTATTTTTTTAAATGGTTAATAAATCATAATTATGGTTATAAGTTATGTAAAAAATAATTATTGTTATTTTTATTTTTTAATGATATACTGGAATAGAATATACGGCGATTGTACTGGAAGCTTTCACTTTTGGTTTCTCTCGATAATATGTTGACAATAAAACTAAAATTATACAGTACACTATTAATAATAAAAACAAAAAAAAAAACAAAATCTGGCGTGGAACTCTCACACGAGTTTCTTTTGCCAAAGTAAATAATTAAAAATATAACTTAATTTTAATCTTGAGTGAATGACGCAAAACGAAAATTAACCTATGTAAAACTTAAAATTGCCCATAACAGGCAAACAGAGAGTTAAATTATTTGCACTCGATCTGCTAGTTCCAAGGCTACAAAAAACAGTTCTGTTTCATTATCACATGGTCACCCAATTATATGATTGAAACATTTAAGAACAGAAGAGGCAGAGGTGTAAAAGATACTAGTCACAGTTATTTCCTCCAAGAGTAATGAATTTCATTACACAGCCGGACCCTGTGGTGAATGAAGTAAAGATGTCATTTTTCAGGGGGGAAAGTAGATGCTTTTCATAGGACCGGGCATACTGATACGCATACTTTTCACTCAGTGAGAAGGCAAAGTAAACCACCTCACTCCTCGTTTTACTTAGTAAAGCCTCTAGAGGTTCAAACCAGCCTTTCAGCTGATGACTTAAACAGCAACAGAACTTATAAACGGAAAATCACTAATTGACGCTAAATTAAGCTTGGTACATCTTGAGGTTCAAACCAGCCTTTCGGCTGATAACTTAAACAGCAACAGAACTTAAAAACGGAAAACCACTAATTGACGCTAAATTAAGCTCAATAAATCTTGAGGTTCAAACCAGCCTTTCGGCTGATGACTTAAACAGCAACAGAACTTATAAACAGAAAATCACTAATTGACACTAAATTAAGCTCGGTAAATCTTGAGGTTCAAACCAGCCTTTTGGCTGATGACTTAAACAGCAACAGAACTTAAAAACGGAAAATCACTAATTGACGCTATATTAAGCTCGGTACAAAAAAAAATAAAAAAAATTAATAGTATATTTTTTTATTTCCTATATACATACCAAGGCAGCGGCAATCTTAAAAATATGCACGTCCACATGTAGCAGGTGCGACACGTGATTTACTGAGAACATTTTGATGATAAATATACAATCACCCAACAAATAGTCCGGATTTAGCTCCTCCTGATTACCATTTGTTTGGGAACTTTAAAGAATTTTTTGGTTGTAAGCAATTTTTTGTTGTTTAGGTCATCAGCCAAAAGGCTGGTTCGAACCTGCACAGGTTTTACTAAGTAAATCGAGGAGTGAGGTGGTTTACCTTGCCTTCCTCACTGAGTGAAAAAGTACACTTATCAGCATGCCAGGCCCTCTGAAAAGCATATATTTTCCACTCTGCAAATGACACTTTCACTTCATTCACCACAGGGTCTGGCTGTATAATGAAATCCATTACTTTCAGACGAGATAACTCTGATTAGTGTCTTTTACACCTCTACCTCTTCTGTTCTTAAATGATTCAGTCATTTAATTGGCTGACCATGTAATAAGAAACAGAACTATTTATTTTAGCCCTGCAACTAACAAATTGAGTGTAAATAATTTGACACTCCACCTGTCTGTTATGGGCATGTAAGCAATTTGTGAGTGACGATAAACTTAAAAATGCTTTTAACCAATGGCTAAATGAATTAGCGGCAGAAGAATATGACGAGGTTATACTGAACTGGTCTTAATTCACGTGCCGATTATATAGAGAAGTAGTAGCTATAAGGTATCTAGTTTAAGAGAAATAAAACTAATTTAGAAAATCTTCACAATACATTTTTTAACAATAGAACGGTCGTTACGATAGATATTCCTCGTAATAAATAAATAAATATAAAGAGAAATAAATGTAAGACCTTTCAGAAATAAATACATAAATAAAAGGATAAATTAAGAATAATATTCATAAAATAATGATACAAGAAAAGGAGAAACAAATACAGAAAACAAAAAGAGAGTATTAAAAAATGTACAGGACGTAAATAAAGAGAACCAAGGAATGTGTACTATATAGTAAAAAACGTGTTGTAGATATTCTAAACAAGTTAAGAGTAAGTTCATTTTACGACTTTATTTCAAGGGCAGACGTAATAGTACCTATACTAGGCTACAATATAGTACGGGATAGTACAATATCTAGTATAATATAATATAGTAAATGGTTGGCTTATATTTATAGATACATAAACCAAATAGGTAAGATTGCAAGTGGCAGTTATAAAATAGTGGACGGGGCCGACAAATCCCAAGCACGTTGCATTTCTCTCATCGCTATGTTCTAGACTAGAAGAGGACTACAACAGACGTCTAAATCTTCCAACGTGTACCTATTTTAAACATTTTTAACAAGGTATTAACAAAAAATTATTTTTCTTTATTTAGTAACAACTGGATCGTTGTAGCGGCTCGTGCAATCAAAAATAGGTCATGAGTTATAAAAACATATACACATACAAAATAACTAAAGTACACGTTGTTGCGGTGGCTGTAGTCCAATCGTTAGAGTTAAGACAGATCGGAGCAGAAGGGCGTCCGGCGGAGTAGCTGAGTTTGAAAGGGATGGAGGGGACACTTTCGCTGCTGCCTCGGAGAGGAGCAGCCGCTGGTAAAGAGAGGGGAAGGGGAAGGGGTCAGTATGGAGAGCAAATAATATACTCAAAGTTGAGCGTTCAATCTCTCTCAGTCTCGACCTTCTCGTACATAAGACCGATAGTGACTGACTTACTTCCTTCTACTTAATGTCTCAACTAAATTCACTTCCTCAACTAGCTGAGTCCCGCCGTATGTGTTAGCCACTCTAGTCGTACAAGCGTTGTGAGAAGTTTGCTGTCTGCGCAATCTGTCGGCAGCAAAAACAACCTCACAGCGTTCGCAGCGCCTACAGCGGCCAGAAAACTAACGACGGACCGACGCAGAAATAAGACAATATCAACGTACATAGACTAATGAAGGTGCATTACGCTGGTCGACCAGCCGAAATCTCTTTACTATTCGGGGACGCGTAGGAAGAGCTAGGCGTGCATATTTATAACTGGCTTCTCCATTGTCATGACAACTCGCTCGCGCTGGAAGAGAAGCAACGGCCACCCGTCTAACTCTTCACTTGGGCATTTATTATGTATATTAAGACAAATAAAAGGGCTATTTCAAAGATTAGAAAGCGCTCTAAACAGATATAATAATATAATGTACATTACATTTTTACACGACACCAATTAATTTATTGTAAAACAAAAATAATTATAACAGAAATTATACGTATTTTATCAGAGAAATAAATCTCGATACCATCCGGAAAATAGGTAAAGAGGTTCCTTACCTACTTCACTAGTATAGCCGCCTCAGCTACACCGAACAAATCAACGTGTTAAAATAAAAAGCAGAATAAAGAGAACTACGGATTTCTTTCAAGAAAACTAAACACACAACGTACATCAAAACAGCCCCGCGTCACTTAAAGACACAATAAGAAAAATTGGGAAAGTTGATAACTTCAAGATCCTCTGGAAAGCAATTTTTTCTACACAGCTTAGTTTAGCGTCAATTAGCAATTTCCCGTATTTTAAAGCCAAACAGAGGTTGATTTTCATTTTGCGTCATTCAGTCATGTAAAAATTAGGTTCATTTTACATTGGCAAAAGAAAGTCGTATGAGCGTTTAACATCAGAGTTTTTTTTTAAATTCACAAGACCTCAAAACATAACTTTCCTTATTCATATTTCTTGCCCATAACAAGCAGATGGAGTGTTAAATTATTTGCACTCGATCTGCAAGTTCTAGAGCTACAAAAAATAGTTCTGTTTCTTATCACATGGTCAACTAATTAAATGAGTGAAATATTTAAGAAGACGTAAAGGTGTAAAAGAGAACTACGTGCTCATTATTTTTTATTTAATCAGAGTTATTACCTCTGACTAATGTATTTCATTATACAGCCAGACCCTGTGGTGAATGAAGTGAGGGTGTCATTTGCAGGATGAAAAGTAGATGCTATTGAGAAGGTCTGGCATATTTAAAAAAATACTTTTCTACTCAGTGAGGAAGGCAATAGTAAACCATCTCACTCCTAGTTTTAATTAGTGAAGTACTAAAGATTCAAACCTGGCTTTCGGCTGATGACCTAAACACCTTTATACCTTTATTTTAACACCTTTATATTTTCATATATGACAAAAAATAACCAATTAATGAATAAAAAAATGTCGATAACATTTTTAAACACCGTGTAGGCATTAACTAATGTACATACTATAAAGATAAAGTATATTTAATAAAAAGAAGAAGAAAAATAAGAAAGGGAATAAAAAATAAATTAGTAAAATAAAAAGACTATAAAAAACGAAGAAGAAGAAGAAGAAGAAGAAGATGGGACGATAACAAAGAATTTTTACTAACTAATAAACAAGGTTCAACGATTTCAATGCATAATTTAACACTTGGAGCGTGGGAATAAGATTTTATTTATTAATTCACGCTAAATTAAAATGTATTACATACATAACACAACACATAACGTATAAAAAAATAAATAAAGTAAAATAAAACGAATAAAATGCATAACATGTAAGTAAGTAATCATTAATTTTAAAAAAGACATTTAATAATAAATTAGTTTACATGTTTTTAAACATGTTACATGTTACAGAGCATATGTATTTAAATTTATGTTGAATATTTGAAATATTGTAAAATGTATTTATATTAATTTACTATGTATACAAATACCAGTAATTTTGTCTGTGTTGGGTGCGTGCTCATTATGGTTTACCATTTTCCCGTTTTTTCTCCATACCTTATTTTTTCAAGGTATTAAAATAAGAATAATATTGCTAATTTTCAAAATTTTAGTTTTTTAGACGGTAAAGAAAGAATTTGCCCTGAAAAGGCAGGTGGAGTGTTAAATTATTTGCACCCGATCTGCTAATTAAAGAATATAAAAAATAGTTCTGTTTCTTATAACGCGGTCAGCCAATTAAATGACTGAAGCATTTAAGAACAGAAGGTGTAAAAAACACAAGTCAGAGTTATCTCCTCTGAGAGTAATGAATTTCATTATACAGCCAGACCCTGTGGTGAATTAAGTGAAGGTGTCATTTGCAGAGAGTAAAGTACATGCTTTTCAGAGTGCCTGGGACGCTAATAAACATACTTTTTCACTCAGAGAGGAAGGCATGGGAAACTGCCTCACTCCTCGTTTTACTTAGTAAAAGCTCTAGAGGTACAAACCAGCCTTTCGGCCGATGACTTAAACAAGAGTAAATGTATTTGTTTCTTTTAAGTGGTTAAGGTACATAAAAAACGAAAAAGAAAAAAACACACGGCTGAAAGCTACGGTGTAGTGCAGAGATCATAAACCTTTTATTCTAATAAAAGGCCCGTTTAAAATTCTAATGAAACTGCCACACAAACTGCCTGTTGTTGCTGTTTAGATCATCAACCGAAAGGCTGGTTGGACATCTAAAGGCTTTACTAAGCAAAACAAGGAGTGACGTTGTTTACCATTATCTTCCTCACCGAGTTTAAAGGTATCAGCATACTAGGTCCTCTGAAAAGCACATGTTTCCCACCCTGCAAATGACACCTTCACTTCATTCACCACAGGGTCTGGCCTCACCGAGTTTAAAAGTATGCTTATCTGCATACTAGGCCCTCTGAAAAGCACGTGTTTTCCACCCTGCAAATGACACCTTCACTTCATTCACCACAGGGTCTGGCCTCACCGAGTTTAAAAGTATGCTTATCTGCATACTAGGCCCTCTGAAAAGCACGTGTTTTCCACCCTGCAAATGACACCTTCACTTCATTCACCACAGGGTCTGGCTGTATAATGAAATTCATTACTCTCAGAGGAGATAACTCTGACTATAAAGCGTTGGTTCTAATTCGTTACGTCCATCGGGAACGAAAATAACAAATTTTTTTAAAACGCTGTAATTCCTTTACCTTTTGTACTAAAATGCTGAATTTTAGCTGAAATTAATCAGAAAACATGCGAGAATAGGTCTTTAAACGCCACATTTTCCTCTTAAAATTGAGCGTGCTACATGTTCTGAAACATGGACTAAGTGAAAATGCGCTATAAAACGGGTACATATTTTGTTTCCAAATCGCTAGAAAATGCCCAAAAAAACTCTCGGGTTCGTAATTTATACGAATAAAATAACAAAAACGAAGCTTTATAACGAACCGTACCTGAATTTTTCAAGTGTTTTACTTGGTGAGATACGCTGTTCTAAACACAAGCTTCATCTTTCATTTTACGTATTGTATTGTCTTTTACACCTCTTATCTCTTCTATTCATAAATGATTCAGTCATCATTTAATTTCATTTTCACAATTTAATTTTCACAAGGTCATTTGGCTGACCGTGTGATAAGAAACAGAACTATTTTTTGTAGCCCTAGAACTAACAGATTGAGTGCAAATAAATAGATTTTCTGTTATAAAGTTTTCTTTTCGTTCAGAATTTTATACCTTGTTATATATTTTTTAATAATGAATCAAATTTATGTTGACGTTAGATCCTAATTGTTTTTTTTAACGTCAGACTGTTTTGCAATTACTGCCAATGCAGACGGTGAAAGATGAAATCATTTTGTTGTAACGTATAAAAATATGCCGTGCCTGAGTGGGATTCAAACCCAAGACCGCATGATGAAAGGCGAGCACGTTACCAACTACGCCAATGCGGCCGGCTTAGATCCTAATTGCCCATTTTTTAGGAGTAGATTGTAATACAAAATAATCAAAAAATTATATACATATAAATAAAATAATTGAGTTGTATTTAAAATTGCACCAACGGCTTTTTCATAAGATCATCAGAATTGAAAATTTAGGTTACAGTATTTATAGACTTCTAAAATGTCAGAAACAGGCATTTTCCAATTCCAATTGAAAATTGCTGACCTTACATACAATTAAATACGTGTATAAATACAAAAATAACATTCAAATATTTCTAAAAATAAAATAACAACCAAAGAGAAAAAAATAAAATTATAAATACTATCGGACAAAATTACATACTGTATATTTATATAAATCGTATATAATTTACTCGATACATTAACAAAATTTAAAACACACAGAGAGAAGGGGAGAGTTTAATAGCTTTAAATAATTATACGGTAAAGATTAGAATGTTAAATAATGCTTAACCATAAAAGAAAGAAAATAAGTAAAAACTGAAGTATTATAATTAAGTTCGACTATAAAATGAAATAGTCGAAGGCCAAGTAGATCTAATTTCTATTTATGTTGATTTTCTGATAATAAGGAAACGTTAAAATTATGTACAATCGAAGGTTATGTTATACTTTTTAATTAACTTTATATTTTATTTTAATCATTATAAAAAGTAATATTAATTAAAATAATTTCCTCGACAAACCGTACCAATTTTCTTGGTAAACTTTATAATTGTGTTTAGGTCATCAGCCGAAAGGCTGGTTTGAACCTGTAGAGGTTTTACTAAGTAAAACGAGGAGTGAGGTGGTTTACCATCCCTTCCTCACTGAATGGAAAAGTACACTTATCAGCATGCCGGGCCCTCTGAAAAGCACATATTTTCCACTCTGCAAATGACACCTTCACTTCATTCACCACAGGGTCAGGCTGTATAATGAAATTCATTACTTTCAGAGGAGATAACTCTAATTAGTGTCTTTTACACCTCTACCTCTTCTGTTCTTAAATGATTCAGTCATTTAATTGGCTGACCATGTGATAAGAAACAGAACTATTTATTTTAGCCCTGCAACTAACAGATTGAGTGTAAATAATTTGACACTCCACCTGTCTGTTATACTTTATAATTATTGGCCATAATAGACAGATAGAGTATTAAATTATTTACACTCAATCTGTTAAATTCAGGGCTAAAAAAACGACTTTACCACCACAACAACCAGGTGGGTTAAATTACAATAAAAGGGTGAAATTTTGAAAAAATCTAAACCCTTGAACTTCTTCAGAAACAATTTTTTTGTATAAATGATAACCTATCTATGCAGGTAGGAAATACGTCAATAAATTGCCACAAAATTTAAAAAGTTGTAGTAATTTAAAGTTTGTTTAAAAATAGATTATTATTATATATTTTTTTGGTTTTTACGTCTGAATTTTGCGATTTCTGTAAATGCAGACGGTAAAAAACTTATCTTTTTACCGAAAGATAAAAAAAATAATACTTGATTGATGAAACATTTTCACGCTGTGTACGAATCCTTTCGTAAATAGCTTTTGGTTGAAAAATTTGTTAAATTGTAATTAAGTTGGGGCCAATTAATTGTGTATTATTTGATATACACGCTTATTGAAGTAAGCAAGGTAATAGTGGTAATAAATTTTTGGTAAGTAATGAATAACAAATTTTAAAAATTTAGACTTATCAGTTTTAACTTGACATGTCCTACACTTCCTTTTGAAATCTTCTGGATGCAGTTAATGAAAAAAAAGAAAACCAGCAAATATAGTAAATGAGGGATATTGAAACAAAATCGTTAAAGCTCTTTTCAGAGAATGAAATTTCTTATTTTTGTACCAAAGTTAAGTACCCTTAATTTAGAGAAATTATGGGTAATTATTATAAAAAAACTCTGGAAGGTTTATTAAGAAAACCCTAATTTCCCATTGTTTATTTATTTTATACACGAACTTAAAACAACAAATATTTAACTTATTAAGAAACAAGAATTTAAGACGATTTGAAATTCAAAAGTAACAGTTTTTACTACAGCAATATGTTTTTGAAGAGAAATTAAATCCGGTACAGGTAAGTGCGAAGAATATATTATTACGTTAACCGAAATAAGTCACACCAAAATAAACACAAGTTGTATTTACGCATTCAATTTACTACAGACACTTAAATTAACAGCGTTTTAACACTTGTATGACACTTACGTTCACACTTAAGTGTTTACAAAACTAGTAACACTGCTACTAATATAAATACAACATTATATAACAAGAACACATAAATATAAATGTATTCGACCAACCGGAAAAACAAGTCGTAATTAATAGAAAATACTACATGATAACCTGCAATTAATATAACCTTCCTAATAACACAATGTCACCAATAATAAACACATTAAAAAAATAAAAATAAATAAATATGGACCGCCTCCGTAGCATAGTGGTTAGCGTGTTGGCCTGCCACGTGGAGGTCCCGGGTTCGATTCCCGGCCAGGGTCTGGAAATTTTCACGTGTCAAATCCCACAGTTAATGTTTCATAACCCACCGTAGTCGCTAATAACCAAGCAGTTGATGCGACTTTAAATAAAAAAAAAAAAATATATATATATATATATAATTTGCGTTTAATTTTCGACTGACACTCATTAAAATTTAAGACCATTATTTTATATTTAGAGAACATTCAGCAGAAACAAAATTAGCGTCACTTAAATTTTTTTAACTATTTACACCCTCCTCAAATTAATCTGGATCTAAGGTAAATTTTTTTTAATTTAAATTGCATGCAGGAGACTTTTAAAGAAGTATAGGACATCTCAACAAATTAATACATAACATGTGAAATACAAAATTATTTCAATCACACATTGATCGACACTACAAGCTTACTTACTAAAAGTGTGACATCTAATATTTTCACAATAGTACACAATTTTCTTAGCATTTGCTTCGATTCCTTGGGAGTTTATTTGAGTTGATTCTCTTTTGTATTTTTATATACATTTAGAAACAAATAATGTTAAATTAAATTATTGTATAAAATATTAGGTATATTAAATTTTACCGTGTTTTCCAACAAATCTGATCCTTAGGGAAATTAATATTGGACAATGTACTGTCAACATTAATCTTATTACAAGGGTGTAATCTTACTTTTATTACTCCAATCGTTAGGAAACAGAATAAAAATGAGTCTACAAAAGATTCTAATAGCTAATAATGTAATGTTAATTAATACATAAGGGTAAAAATGTTATTCAATTTCAATATCACATGGTACATACATTAGAAAAATATTTGCTTTCATTGTCGCGTTAACATTACCCGAGCGAGTAACGAGGTCAGTTAATTTTTATTTTTGATATTACCATACGAGAGGCTGCGAGTTCGAGTCCTACATATTAAATTTTTTTTCTTTTTTTGTTAATTTCATTATTGGATTATTATTAATTTTATTAAATAACGAAAAATTTGAAATGATATTGTGATTTTTAATTCAGCAGAATATAAATAATTAACTAGTAAAGTTTTTTTTATTTAATTAAGTTAACAAATTATTCAGTTAAATTGTTTAATAATAATTTTAATAAAATTATTTAGCTGAACAAAAATTTAAAATTCAATTTGGTAGACAAAGTAGCGGTTCAAAACACAATAAATTTTTTTAAATTTCACAAAACTTCAGATTAGATATAATTGTAAAATCACATATATATGTTATTTTTCATTGTGCCATTCTATATTTTTTTTATGTTGTCTAAATTTTAATTGAACATAACTAATTTTTCATTATGTTTATGACCTTATTGTGTCTGTTTATGTTTTCTATGGGAACTTTATGCTGCATGTATTTATATGTAACGTGGTCGCTAATGACCTTGTAGTCGATGCGACCTTAAATAAATAAATTTAAAAAAAATTTAAATTTGTAAATACGGGATTTGAACTCATGGCCTCTCGAACTGCAATATCAAAAATTAAAATAAACTGACCAAGTTACAGCTGCGCTTTGGTAAGGTACCTGAGAAACAACTATAACCACAAAGATATATTTATTTAAGTCAACATAAAAGTAAAGAAGAAATCTCAAATTTGAGTGTACTGTACGATAAATGGTTACAATTGCATAAAAATTACTTATCAACAGCCTAATTTGACAATGATGGATGCCAGCCAACGTGAATACCTTAAATTTTCAGAATTTTTTCATTATTTTCGTTATAAAAGTCAAAAAAAATTTTGCACAATGCTTCGTTTAGCGACAATAATTATTGGTTTCTGTACTTTATTAACCAAAATCGGTAAAAAAATGAATGTTTTTAATATTGCGGCCTTAGTATTATGACAAAAATGTAGCCTAATTAAAGTTTAGAAAATTAAAAAAATCTACAACTTTTATTCTAAGCATTTTCTTCCACAGAGCTTTCAACCTAGCGTCAATTAGTGATATTTCGTATTTTTAAGTTCTACAGAGGTTCATTTTCATTTTACATTGTTTACTAATGATTAAACATTTGTTTTATTTTTTATATTGGCAACAGAAAGTCGTGTGAGTGTTTCGCGCCAGATCTTCTTAAGTTGAGTTTGAAGTTTGTAAATCATGTACACTTTGTCTATTATTAAGTTAAGTAATTTTAATGTAATTAGTTAATAAACACTTCTTATAAGTTTAAAAGAAATCATTTATTCCCAACCAGACCCCAAAAGAATCTGAAATAAATGTTAAAAATATATTTAATAAGCATTCAATGATTACAAGAAAAACACAATACTAAAATTTAAAATAAAATAATTTAGAAGTTTTTTAAAACATTTATCGTATTAATCACGATACAATGTGGAAATATATAATAAAAAACATACAAGGATTACAAATTCCTTATTTTTTTAACTAATTAACAGAAAATATATATTAATTATATAATAAATTATGTATCTGTTAAATAACAAACCATGAAGAATTTTAAGTATTTTAAATAAATGTAATATTTAAGGAAAAACAGACAATCTAATTACTAATTTTGTAAAAGGTCAATGTCAGAAATTTAACATGTAACAGTGAAATAAATGATTACGTGTATATTAAATACACTGAAACTTGAGAGATTATATAAAACCAGGAAACTAAAATGTTAATAGCTGATTTAAAATAAAAAAATAAAAAATACTTAAATGATTAAATCATTATTTTTAAGTAGTAATGTAACAAAATAAAAACTGTATAACAGATGTTTTAATTCAAGGAGAACAACTGATTATATTTAATTACAATTTTAAATTAAAAAAATAATTATAAAATTGTATAATAAAATTAAAATGTATAACTATCAGTACTGCTCGTGTTTCCATGAAATTTAACCAAGCGAGGAAGTCAAAGAATAATTATTTGCACTAAAATTTCTATGCATTAAGGATCAATTAATGTTTCAATTGATGACCAAAAAACAAATTATTCTTAAAGTTACTTATGCCCATAACAGACAGGTGGGTTTGTTAAATTATTTGCAGTCAATCTTAAAGTTTAAGGGATACAAAAAATAGTTTTGTTTCTTATCACATGGTCAGCCAATTAAATGGTTCATGTAGCCTATTTAAGAACAAAGAGGTAGAAGGGTAAAAAGAAAACACTACTATAGATACTGAAGTCACGTGATTACCTTTTACGTATGTATGGGCTGTGAGGAAGAAAAGTGAAATATTTGCAGTGCTGCCAACCTCAACAGTGAGACACTACTCGTACATTTCACTACCGTGCAGTTTCTAGATACATTTTGTAAGCTGTGGTTTATTCCGAGAAAATGTTTTCTTCATAAACCTTATAAGAAATAAATATGACCTGTAATATTGCCTATAGCTTAATTACATGACTAGAAATGTTTGATGTACTGTAAGTAAGAATGAATGACCTTCTTTACTACTGTTGACATCGGGGTTTTCATTATCAGTCTCTCTAGTATCTACCTAACCGTTTTCTTTTTTTACCAGGTGTTAACAAAACTGTTAAAGAATAGCTTCTTCGCGTCCTTAATTTCCTTCTTTATTTTTCGAATTGTGGAAAGAGAAACATCACAGTAGTTAGCCGCTCGCTCACGGCTTTTGTTAAGAGGCACGGATAGGCATTTTTGTTTAGCTTCAACTTCACAACATTTTATTACATTGCGTTCAGCACTGTGAATAGTTTAACCACGTTTTCGAGAACGTGACATTTGTGTTTACGGTAACAAACAGTGATATCCGTACAGTTAATCTACAACAGATACCGCGATATACTGTATATGCTCTGGGTATAGTATAAGTTGTTATGCTTGTTGTACTGAAATTAAAGCAGCCGCGCATGCGCACTGATGCTTTCCCTCCTTTAGCCCTCATTGCAAACAAGGGAAAACTCGTGACTCAATTGACTATAACAGTTATCTCCTCTGATAGTAATGAATTTCACTATACAGCCAGACCCTGTGGTGAATGAAGTGAAGATATCATTTGTAGGGTGGAAAGTAGATGCTTTTCATACGACTTGGCATGGTGATAAGCATACTTTTTCAATCAGTGAGGAAGGCAATTGTAAACCCATCCATCTCGTTTTACTTAGTAAAAGCTCTACAGCCTTTTAGGTCGTTACCCTTTCGGCTAACGACCTAAACAGAAATTTATAGGAGTAATGGGCGGATCACTTGAAATTTAGTAATCAAATTGTTATTTTACAATTTCTCTGTACAACAGTGACGCGAGAAAATATAAACTAAAACAAAACACATAACTTAAATACGTAGGGTGAAAACAAGACAAAAATAATGACAAATGATTTATTAGAGAAAATGAAAACAAAACAAAAATAAATGAATAATAAAATAAGAGATAAATAAATAAACGAGAGAGACTATGAAAGAACGAATCATTAGGAATTCCCATACATTAAAATACACATTATATTCTTTATTGAATAAAAAAAATCTAAAAAACTTTTACAGTACTAACAATAGAGTTCATTATCCTACCTAACACTTAAACCGTAATATGTATATATTGTAACTTACAATAAAACAAAAACCCTTACGGATTAACTGACTGTTATGTGTAATTTTATCTCCATAACCGTTTAAACTAAAAATTCAAAATAATTTTCTTTAACGTATTTCTCTTAAACTAACAAAAAAGATCAGAAATGTACTGAAAACAGGAAATACCTTGATCAACAACAGTAATTCCTTATCCATCAAAGTACGCCGATAAAAACTGTCTAGTATTCAAATCCGTACAAAAGTAACAACCATTACTAGGATTTGAACTACCTTCGTCTCAGAAAATCAGCTGACTTGATGTTCAAATCAGATGATGTTAAAACAGCTGACTCGCTGCGATAGATTGTGAATAGGCAAAATTAAGTTGACAAAGAGTAAAAACCTCTATGACGCGTAAATGAGGCATAGTCTTGTACAGACTCAAGTCAATCATTCCTGAAAAGTAGTGTTATTGAACCCCAACAATTAAAGTACACCAGTAACTACTGTCTAATATTCAAAACCGTATAACTATCTAATATTCAAAGTCTATTATGCCCTTGATGCCAGTTTTTCTCCTCTTCCTGATTACCTTCTCTAAGACATAGTTCAAAATCAGCTGTGAATAACCTATTATAAAAGCACCATTGTACAGGGTGATTATAAATGAAATAGACCCTTTCGACAGCTTCTTAAACATCAAACTGGTGTATTTGAATATAGTAAATGATATAGGTTTGTAGGGAATTTTTTAAAGTTTATGTTGGTACAACTGTTGTTGCATTTTGTTGTTGGCTGCTGTTACAACGACCAGTCTAGCAAAATGGCCGCTATTTAAGTGTAGAAAGCTTATTGTGTTCTTGAATTAGCCAAAACAAACTCGGTTACGGTTGAGCAACGTCATTTCATAACAAGATACGGTAAACCTCCACCATGGCAATTAATCTATGTTATAAACATTTTGAAAACAGTGGATGTATGTGTAAAAGGAAGTAGGAAGAAGGAAGGAGTACTGGAAGACCTTCCGTTACAGAAGAACAAATTGTTAGTGTTCGTGATGTTCATGTACCAAGTCCAGGAAAATTAACTAGATCAGCAAGTTTAGAATTCCAAATTCCTCAACCGACTGTGTGGAAAATTCTGCGGAAACGTTTGAAAATGACACTAGAAATTGCAGTTAGTACAAAGTTTAAATACCAGTGATAAAGTTGTACGTAAAAATTTTTGTCTGGAGATGCAACAAAGAGTTGAAAATGACGACGCATTCTTTAATCGCCTAATTTATAGTGATAAATGTAATTATCACATAAGTGGAAAAGTTAATAGATATAATGTTAGAATATGGGGCACAGAAAACCCTAAAATAACTTTTCAGCATACACGTGATTCCCCTAAAGTAAACGTCTTTTGCGCATTATCTCGTGAAAAGGTTTACGGGCCGTTCTTCTTTCACGAAATGTCAGTAACCGGAGTAATTTATCTGGACATGTTAAACGAATAGTTAATGCCTCAACTCCAGGAAGATAGTGATAACTTCATTTTTTACATTGAACATCTGTAAATATTTTCAATAAAAACTTAATGAATTCTATATAATCATGTAAGTAATTACCTTAACTTTTCAAAAATAAATTTTCTATAAGCTATCGAAACTGTCTATTTCATTTACAATCACCCTGTATAATATAATACAAGTCGTAACATTTTTTTCAAACAATGGTGTTTTCAAACTTAATTTCAACATAAACTCTTTGAAGTAAATTTTAATGTAACCGACAATAATCAAAATAAGATTCATGAGATTTCTCAACTGATATTACTAACACGTCATTCACAATGTAATCTGGAGTAACATAGCAAAAATTAAGAAGTAATTTTTAAAATGAATTTTTTACCATTCATTTTAGTTAATATGGTTTCAATTAATTTAAAGCATATTTAGTATCGTCTGAATAAATAAAGGATTATATGGTATGACGTAAATTAAGTTTTACAAACAAGACGTCAGTAGAACACGTGGTTTACATTAAATGAAATAACAAAAGTTATTTTTTAGCTCAGTAATTTAATGCATGAAAACTGTAACATGGAATAACGAAGCAACTCTCTTATAACAAAGTAAAGAATATATTTAATAGAATTCAGTCCGCAACAATTTGTGTAACTTGTTCGCTATCTGCGAATAGATCTAGTATATCGTCCTCCGCAGAAAATTTGAACTATAGGGAAATTAACAATGGACAAGGTACTGTCAACTATAATTTTATTAAAATACTTTTAGTACTCCAGTCACTTCGAAACAGAATAAAAAATCTGGTGTGAAGCACTCACACAACTTTCTCTTGCCAATGCAAATAATTAACAATAAACCTAACATTAGTAATAAAATATTAGAAATAAACAAAAAACTAACCTCAAAAAACATTAGTGAAATACGCAAAATTAAAATCGACCTCAGTTTGGCTTAAAAATACGGAAAATCGCTCCTACACGCTAAACTACGCACTGTACAAAAAAAGCTTTAAATAAAAGTTGCAGATCTTTTAATTTCCTACAAATTTTACAATACACTTTTTTGTCGTAAATTGCATTCTAAGGCCGAAATCTTAAAAAAATCGATTTTTCACACGTTTTCGTGAGCAAAAATAGAAAATCGCTAATTACCGCTAAACTAAGCGTTATACAAAAAAATTTTCAAAATAAAAGTTGTAGAATATTACATTTTCTAGAACTTTTATTATATAACGTTTTGCGCTAAAATGCATATTAAAGCCGCAATCTTACAAAGAAAATGTTTTTACGTGAAAACAGCCTCACCCAGAATTTCAGCAAACATGGCGCCTACCCTATCTTGTAGAGAATAAAAAATTGAGTAAATGAGACGATTTTTAAAAAAATCGTAGGACCATTTTTTGAGAAAATCGCAAAAAAGTGAAAAATTACACGAATAAACTACTACTTCCGGTTGACCGATTTTGATGAAAATGTTCGTATCGGGTCCGGTAGTGGTATGTAACTTAAGTTTCAAGTTTCAAGTTCGTACGATGTTCCGTTCTTGAGATATTTTGTACACACACACACACACACACACACACACACACACACAGACCAATCGCTAAAAACATGTTTTTTGGGTTCAGGGGGTCTGAAAACGTATAGATCCGGTGAAAACTCGATTTCGAAAAATCGACATGAAAACAATACTTTCCTTCCTATATATTCATATAGGCAAGAGAAAGTAAAATGAGTCTACAAAAGATTAATAGCTAATAATTTAATTATTAATATAACGTCTTTATTGTATAAAGACAATGTTGGCACCAAGAAATAAGTAAAGAACTGGGAATTTACAAAATTGTACCAAAAATCGTCTGCAAGAGAGAAATGTTCACGAGTTTAATAAAACCACCTAGAGTTTTAGGAGGAAAAGCCAACAAACGCCAAGAAATGGTCTGAAGAAAGAATGAAAGAGCATTCAGGAAAGATGAAAGAAGCATTGGCCAGAAAGGGTGATTAATCGTACCGTTTAAATTGAGTGATTCGAAAAAAGACAATGTTATTCAATTTCTGTACTACGTGGTACTTACATAAAAAAAAAACTTTCGCACCTATTGTTGTCAGAATGATGGCCGCTCATGTTTATTTGTAATTTTATTTTTGATATTACCGGTTGTGAGTTCGAATCCCGCAAACTAATTTAAACATTTTTTTGTTAAAAAATATTATTAAATAATTAATTTACTTAATTAAAAGAAAACATTTAATGAATTAAAAATTACAATTTATAATTTCAAAGGTTTTTCATTATTTCGGTGGTAATAAGGCAATGATCATTTAACAAAAAAATTACTATAAACAACATAAAAAGAGAGAGTTTCCATCTGTGTGGGATTCAAACTCACATACCTACGGTAAAATCAAAAATAAGTATCAACTGACCACTAAACGGATACGGCTATTGTTCGAACAACAATTAATGCGAAATTTTTTCTTATTTAAGTACCGCGCAATATCAAAATTTAATAACATTATTTATCTTTATTTATTAATAATTAAATTTTATTAGCTATTAAAATCTTTTGTAACAACATGACAGGCCATCTAAAAACATTTTTACTTTCCATTCTGCAAATTACACCCTCACTTCATATACCACACAGGGTCTGGCTGTATAATGAAATCCATTACTCTTTTGATGAGATAACTCTAGTGTCTTTTATACCTCTACCTCTTCTGTTCTTAAATGGTTGTCATATAATTAGCTGACCGTGTAATAAGAAACTTAACTAATTTTTGTACCTCTGGAACAAGTAGATTGATTGTAAATAATTTAACACTCCACCTGCCTGTTATGGGCAAAAAACAAAAGGATTGATTGAAATCCTAATAAAAAAGTTGACCTGTCGCAATACTTTTTCCCTCGGATACTAAAGAAAGAGCGCGTGAGAGTAAAAACTAACTAAAGAAGTGAAGTATTAATAGAGGTGTCAGCCAGAATCTGAGAAACATTTGTCTGACACACACAGAGTGGGGGAGGGTTTCTTAAACCTTTCTTCCCCGTACTAATGCTTAACTTTTATTGTGTTAAAGGAAATCGTATCCTTGTATTTTCTGATCTATTTAATACAAGTTTAAGTCCATTCGTCTGTCAGATTGGTCGTCTTCAACTTAAAAACTTCAATTTATTTCTCCTTCGTCTTCTCTATTTTGTCTTATTACTTCATCAAACAACTTGAAATTCTTTCCGTTATTGAAACCCATTTTTAGTTTCAATTAGTTTTATGTCCTTCGTTGATAAATAATAAACTTTAATTAAAATTTATTTTAACTTAACAAATTTTTATAGGTTTTTCTTTTTTATCAAAGTTGTTGTTTAGGTCATCAGCCGAAAGGCTAGTTTGAACCTGTAGAGGTTTTACTAAGTAAACCGAGGAGTGAGGTGGTTTACCATGCCTTCCTCACTGAGTGGAAAAGTATGCTGATCAGCATGTCGGGCCCTCTGAAAAGCTCATATTTTCCACTCTGCAAATAACAACTTCACTTCATTCACCACAGGGTCTGTCTGTATAATGAAGTTCATTACTTTCAGAGGAGATAAATCCGATTAGTGTCTTTTACACCTCTTCCTTTTCTGTTCTTAAATGTTTCAGTCATTTAATTGGTTGACCATGTAATAAAAAACAGAACTATTTATTTTAGCCCTGCAACAAACAGATTGAGTGTAAATAATTTGACACTCCACCTGTCTATTATGGGCAGTTTATCAAAGTACCATGTCTGTTACATTTTCCCAAAACAGGCAGGTGGAGTGTTAAACTAATTGCACTAATTCTGCTAGTTCCAGGGCTACAAAAAACAGTTCTGTTTATTAATACATGGTCAGCCAATTGTATAACTGAAGCATTTAAAAACAGAAGAGGTATAGAGGTGTAAACGACACTGGCTACAGTTATCTCCTCTGAGGGTAATGAATTTCATTATACAGCAAGACCTTGTAGTGAATGAAGTGAATGTGTCATTTTCAGGGTGGAACGAAGATTCTTTTCGGAGGGCCTGGCATACTTGTTAGTACACTTTTTCATTCATTGAGGAAGGCATTCGTAAATTAGTTCACTCCTCGTTTTACTTAGTAAAGGCTTTAGAGGTTCAAATTAGCCTTTCGGCTGATGACCTAAACAACACAAACTTAAAAAAGAAATTTTATTATTTCGAAATTACCAGATCCTGAAAGAAGAACCCGGAAAAACGCACAGCATCAAAAACTATTGAGATGATGTGTACGAAAAGCATAGTAATCGAAAAAAATAGTTTGTATTACCTTTTTTCAACTCTTAGTAAAGGTGTTATTTTAAACGGAATTGAATACTAAGTTACCAGTGTACTTTGACGATAGGAATTCAATTAACCATACTCTCTCAGGAATAGTCGGCCTTAGGCCTTAGTCTGTAGAAGACTACAACACATTTACGTGTCATGCACATCATCCTCATCTGATTGGGACATGGGAGTTACTTTTGTTTTTAAATTGAACAGATTGCAACGTACACAAATTAGAAACAAAAAATTATTTTTAGTTCGTTTCCCCAAGAACAAATAAAAAGTAATACAAACAAAGATAACAGTATAATATTAAAAAAAAAAATCTAGCGTATCACACTCACACGACTTTCTCTCACCAATGTAAATAATGAACTACACTCAGCCTATGTTTAATCATGAGTAAACAATATAACATGAAAGACATAACCTAATTTTAATCACGAGTGAATGACGCTAAATGGAAATCAACCTATGTAGGACGTACTAATACGGATTATTACTGATTAACGCTAAACTTGACTCTGTAAAATTCTCGGATTAAAAGATGTAGGTTTTTTAATTTCCTATAATTTTGTTTAATAGACATTTGTCGTAGAATTCATACTAAGGCTGCAATCTTTAAAAATATCTAAATTTACCGATTTTGATGAACAAAAAACAGAATCACTAATTGAAACTAAACTAGGCTCTGTAGAAAAAATTCTTGAAATAAAAATTGTAGGTTATTTTTTATTTTTCTACAACTTCAATTATACACGCGTTTGCCGTAAATGCATATTAAGTCCACAATCTTGAAAAAATCAATTTTTTACCTCGAGATCACAGCCCCCAAAAATTTCAGCACACATAGCAATTACCCAATCTTGAAGAGCATAAAAAATGGTGTAGTAAAGGCGATTTAAAAAAATCTTAGGAACGTTTTTGAGAAAATCACATAAAAGAAAAAATTGGACGAATAAACTATTACGTCTGGTTGACAGATTTTTATGAGAATGTTCGTGTCGGCCCCCTTATGGTACATAATTTAAGTACCATATTTCAGCATCATAAAATTTTTTTTCTTAATATATTTGTTTACACACACCCGCAAAAGTAGAAACATTTTTTTTGGGGTTCGGGGGCCTGAAAACTTGTATTTTCAGCGAAACTTCGAATTCAAAAAATCGATATGAAAACAATACTTTCCTCCCCGATATACTCACATCGGGCAAGAGAAAGTAAAAATTTTATAATTATATATTTTTCACAACTACAATACATTCGTACTCCATTTAGGAATGACAAATTAAAAAAAATGTATATTTACAAAAACCTAGAAATGTAGTGAATTTGAATGTGATAATTTGTATTGTGATCACGAACGAATTCTCTCTTCTCATCTACACGACCCATTCCATTTTGTCTCGCACTCATTCTATCTCTTTCTCGTGCACGCGCGCGTACACACACGCGCGTGCGAACGTGTACCACATCAACATTGACTCCATAAATTTAATTAAAGCGTATTATTTATGTAGGTTCCGGTGCCATACTACTACTACAATTTCGTATTTCAATAAAAGAATATAAATCGTCGAAATTTAAATTCATTTTGACATTTTAATTTAATAATTTCAAATTTATATTCTGAAAAATATGTCAATTATAATTTTAATTTAAATTCCCTTTATTTATTTATTCTTTTTATTTTTTATTAATTAATCCACCAGTGAACAATATACCAAAAAAATATTTACTTCTGGTATCTTTTAACTTCACTAAAGGGTAACTACCGATTTCATTGTTACGGTGTTGCCGCACTCTACTTGTATTACAGATTGGAGAAGAATAATTTGAATTGATCTTAACATTCGTCACTCCTTAAAACCAAAATAGTAATTTTTAGAAGGATCTCCGTTTTTGTTTTAACACATTCTTAAGGGGAATCGGACTCGAAAAAATCTGGTGTGAAACACTCACACAACTTTCTCTTGCCAATGCAAATAATTAACAATAAACCTAACATTATTAATAAAACATTAGAAATAAACAAAAAACTAACCTCAAAAAAACATTAGTAAAATACACAAAATTAAAATCGACCTCAGTTTGGCTTAAAAATACGGAAAATCGCTTATTCACGCTAAACTAGGCACTGTACAAAAAAATGCTTAAAATAAAAGTTGTAGATCTCTTAATTTCCTATATATTTTATTATATAAACTTTTGTCGTAAAATGTATTCTAAGGCCGAAATCTTAAAAAAATCGATTTTTCACACGTTTTCGTGAGAAAAAAAAACAGAAAATTGCTAATTACCGCTAAACTAAGCATTATACAAAAAAAATGTTCGAAATAAAAGTTGTAGAATTTTACATTCTCTACAACTTTTATTATATAACGTTTTGCGCTAAAATGCGTATTAAAGCCGCAATCTTAAAAAGAAAATGTTTTTACGTAAAAACAGCCTCACGCAGAATTTCAGCAAACATGGCGCCTACCCTATCTTGTAGAGAATAAAAAGTTTAGTAAATGAGGCGATTTTTAAAAAAAATCGTAGGACCAGTTTTCGAAAAAATCGCAAAAAAGTGAAAAATTACACGAATAAACTACTACTTCCCGTAGACCGATTTTGATGAAAATGTTCGTGTCTGGTCCGGTAGTGGTATGTAACTTAAGTTTCAAATTTCAAGTACGTACGATGTTCCGTTCTTGAGATATTTTGTATACACATACACACACACAGACACACACACACAGACCAATCGCTAAAAACATGTTTTTTGGGTTCAGGGGGTCTGAAAACGTATAGATCCGGTGAAAACTCGATTTCGAAAAATCGACATGAAAATAATACTTTCCTTCCTATATATTCATAGGCCCTATAGGCAAGAGAAAGTAAAAATGAAAAAAAATATCGATTTTCAGGTTTAACTTTGTTATGACCTTTGTTATAACCTCTTTACGTTAGCAAGAAAACCTTACATACAGATTTGAAAACACCACTTGTACAAAATTCCATTGAATACCTATACAAACGCTTTCACGACAAGTCACACGAACACGAGAACCCCTTGGTGCGTTCACTTTCCTCCGTCCATTTACCTGATAATCCTCCTAGACGCCTTAAAAGACGCTGAAGTAGAGACCTGCTAATTTGATATACAAATTTCATTCTTGGGGAGGCACCAATGGGGGCCCTACCCCTCTCATGCCTATCATGTCATTTACATTATTATCATAATCATCACATTTGCTTGTTATAACATTTTACAGTTGTAAATAAAGAATTAAAGAGAGAAAAAAAACTTTTTTATACAGTTTGAAATTAGCGCTTTCCAATGGTACCAAAATCACGTTTCTACGACAACTAGAATTTTTTTGGTTTTTATAAAAACACACGTCATGTGAAAATTTTCCTGTTTTCGTATTACTTTCTTATCTCCTTCTCTGGGAATGGAAACACCCGCGTAACGTACGTAATGACAAAGTAAAATTTGTACTGTTGAATGGTTAGTTGATAATAAGAACGCCACTTGATAAATGATCTGTAGATTAAGGGAGCCGCGGGTCTACAAAGTTTAAGACAGAAACATCACCGTGTGTCAATATAATGCACATGGCTTGCAGAAAAAAAAATTATTCAACATATTGATACATAATTATTTTAAATGACAATAAAAGTTTATTAATTTATTACATAATAATACGTATAAAATAGATACAAATAAACTTATTCACATCCAAAATAAATATACCTATTAATTAACGAAGGTAAAAAAAACATATCTTACAGAAATATTTTAATAAGAAATAAAATTAAAGATACTAAAATATGATAAAAAATATAATTAAACCAGTATTTTTAAGAAAAATAAAACAAAAAACAAATCAAGTTAACAGTGGTACAGATCTATAGAGAATATAATTATGTAAGAACTCCTTTATACATAAAAAAAGATAGAACAAAAGTACGTGCAGACCAAATGTATAGATAAATAAAAAAAGTATTACTAATAATAAAATCGAAAATCTAATATAATTCGTGATTAATAAAGCTACAATAAAAAAGGACGTTATCAATGTAACTGTTGATATATATAATTGATAAACTTGTTAATTAACACAAGTTCAGTAGTTTCATTATAAAATTTTATAGCGCTTTGTTAAATACCGGTTCAGATTTTGTAAGATATTGTTCAACATTTTTCAAATAATTATTATTATAAAACAATTTTCGGTTACCAGAATAAATTCCTCGTTGATTTTTAAGCTGTACAGAATTTCACTAATTTTTTTTAATCGACTTGAAATATGCCCATAACAGGCAGGTGGAGTGTTAAATTGTTTGCACTCGATCTACTAGTTCCAAAGCTATAAAAAATAGTTCTTTTTCTTTTCAAATGGTTAGCCAATTATACGACTGAAACATTTAAGAATAGAAGAAGTAGAGATATAAAAGACCTATCAGAGTTATCTCCTCTGAAATTAATGAATTTCATTACACTACTATAGACCTTGTGGTGAATATAGTGAAAGTTGCATTTGCAGGGTGGAATGTCGATGCTTTTCGGAGGACCTGGTATGCTGATAAGCATACTTTTTCACTCAGTAAGGAAGGCCATCGTAACTCCTAACTCCTCGTTTTACGTAGTAAAGCCTCTACAAGTTCAAAATCAGATCTAAAATTCCCCAAAAAAACCACCAAAGTTGATTTTTTGTACTTCGATCTTCAGTGTTCAATGTCTATAGGAATATTACGAAATCCGCAACTTTTCACACGTAAATATTTTTCTATACCTTCTTAAAAAGTTGTGATTCTAAAAATGGGAAAAGTATTTCCCCCCCCCCCAAAAAGAAACTGGGAACATCAATAAACCAAATTATCATCATCTTCAGTTCAAGGATTAGGCTGGATTAAACCTGTTCCGATACTCATCTTTTCCTCGGTCTCCCTATATCCCGTTTTCCTATTGGCTTGTAATTCATAATTTCAAGCGGTAGTCTTTTTTTTCCATTCTATTTAAATGACTGCACCAGCGTCTTCGATTGTGGATAATGTTTTCACGCAGGGGTGTGACACCCAAAGCTCTTCTGATTTCTTCATTCTATTCTATCTGCTATCTAATTCTATCTGCTCTGGATCATCCATACACACTACGTAGAAACCTCATCTCCGCTGCTTGAACATTACTATCAATTTTCCTTGTATGGATCCAGTTCTCACTTCCATTAAGTAATGTTGGGATAGCTATTGTATTATAAAATTTTATTCTAGCTTCTTGCCTTGTTCTGTTTTTGAGGTTTCTGTGTATGCTGCCACATATCCTCTGGAATTCCACCATTTTGTCATATACATCTTTATCTTTATCGTAAGTTACATCATTTCCCAGGTAGCTGAAATGTTTTACCTGTTCTATTATCTTTCCATTCAGCTCTATTTTTGTTCTTGCTGGGTTTTTTCCTTTAAAAGCCATTGATTTTGTTTTCATTGTTGAAATTTGTAAATTATATTTTTGAGCCACTCTGTCCAACATAAATACTGCTTTTTGTAAGGCGTCTTCACTTTCCTGCAGTATCACGAGATCATCTGCATACATAATCGAGTTCACCGATATTTGATTTGAAAGCTGTATACCTGAGTCCACAAGCATCTTCCATGTGCGTAGCATGTCGTCAACATAAATATTAAATAATGTCGGAGATACACAACATCCTTGTCGAACTCCCTTGTTTGTATGAATGGCAGAAGTCAATTGTTCATGAACTTGCAGGCAAATGGTCGTATTACCAAATAATTTGCTTAACAACTTTATCAATGGATAAGAAAATAAACTTCAAAATAAATAAAACAAAAAAATATCTAAAGTAACAAATTAATAAAACAAGTAAAAGGAATTTACATGAGGGTATAAAGAACAGCGGAACGATAATCAAATCTAATTACTATGCAAATGGATGTAAAATAATTCATTAAAAACTTTTTTGGAAGATCACATAAATTAGAATATTTTAAAAGAAATTAAAAAGGTTAATCAAGAAGAAGAAAAAGAAAAAGAATATAGAGAAAAATTAGTACAAACACTTTTAGATAATAACGTAAGATTTATACACTACACGTAAACATTCTTTAAAGAAAAAAATAAAGATTTATGATAAAAGAAAAAAGTTAAAAAAATCTTTTTTTATTATTTTAAAGTTATAATGCTTTTAAACCAAAAATCTTTTTTTAAGGTAATTAATTTTTGTCTTCAAATTACAGCAATGAAAAGATTGTGATACGTAAAATAAAAGATTTATGAAGCGTATAATTAATTAAAAACATATTCTTTTATTTTATAAAAGGAAAAACAAAAAGATTATGTTTGAATTTAAATTTTATAGAAATATTTTAATATCAATTTTCTTTTGTTTTTCTCTTAATAATTAACTAACTGGTTTTTCTATAATGAAATTACAAATGTGATGATCAATGACAGTGAATAAATTACATTAATGATAAAATTACAAAATAATTAAGTATCTTTAGCTTAAACACTTAATCAGTTATTTGAATGATGTAAATTTAACATCTTGTGTAATCTTTAAAGATACAAAAATAATATTTCCGTTTCTTATCACATCGTCAGTCAATCATATGACTAAATCTTTTAAGAACATAAGAGTTGTTGTTTAGGTCAACAGCCGAAAGCTGGTTTGAACCTCTAGAGGTTTTACTAAGTAAAACGAGGAGTGAGGTGGTTTACCATTGCCTTCCTCACTGAGTGGAAAAGTACGCTTATCAGCATGCCGGGCCCTCTGGAAAGCACATATTTTCCACTCTTTAAATGACACCTTCACTTCATTCACCACAGGGTCTGGCTGTACAATGAAATTCATTACTTTCAGAGAAGATAACTCTGATTAGTGTCTTTTACACCTCTACCTCTTCTGTTCTTAAATGATTCAGTCATTTAATTGACTGACCATGTGATAAGAAACAGAACTATTTATTTTAGCCCTGCAACGAACAGATTGAGTGTAAATAATTTGACACTCCACCTGTCTGTTATGGGCAATGAACATAAGAGACAGAGGTATAAAAAGACACTATAGTTCAGCCGTTCTTAGTTTGCTCCTTTTGTCAACAAACAAAAGCCAGCTACTACAAGATGAACACTAGAGTCCGCGACTTTATGGATGTCATATTAAGTTAACTATTTTTTAAATTATAGGTACTTAAAGTACTCAAAACGTCAGTCATTATATGATGTACGCATAACAACTTCATTTAGAAAAAATATTTAAAAGTATTTTGTATTTAAATACTTTTGAAAGTATTTTGTTGTTGCTTTTTAATCAGTGTGTACACATTTAGATGTAATGCGCATGCTCAGTGACGTCATTATTTGTTTACATTAGGAGCAAACTAAGAGAGGCTGGACTATAGTCAGAGTTATCTAGTCTTGAGAGTAATGAATTTCATTATACAGCCAGACCCTGTGGTAAGTGAAATGCAGTTATCATTTTCAGGGTTGAAAGTAGATGCTTTTCAGAGGGTCTAGCATGCTGATAAGCATACTTTTTCACCCATTAAGGAAGGCATGGTAATCCACCTCACTCCACGTTCTACTTAGTAAAACCTCTAGAACTTCAACCAGCCTTTCGCCTTATGATCTAAACAACAAAATAATCTTTGACCTAAATAGATGCGGAGGTTTCTTTAGGTGATTGGAATATATGTAGCGGTTAGTTTGTCAAGGGTTTATTATTTTTTAACCATTATGCAGTGTGTAAAACACAGTGATAAAAATCAATTGGTTTGAATTATTTCAAATTTTTAATAGAAAATGTAATTTTTACTTTCCGTGCCTTAGGTGAATATATAGGCAAGGAAAATATAGGTATTTTTGTTGATTTCATGTAGATTTTTCGAAATCGAGTTTCCACCGGAAATACAAGTTTCAAGTCCCCTGAATACAACAATTATATATATATTTTAGCGATTGGTCTGTATTTGAACAAAATATCTCAAGAACAAAATAGCGTACGAAGTTGAAACTTGGAATTTAAATTAGTTACCACAAGGGAACCCGACATGAAATTTCATCGAAGTCGCCCTATAAGAAGTAGTAGATTTTTTAAAAATAACGGCTCCCAACGTTTTGTAGTTGTTGGGTTAAGCAGCATGAAGATGAAATTCTTGAGGAGGCTGTGCTCCGAGATAAAATTTCTTTTATTGTTTACAAAATTTGTTATAAAAATTGTTTTATTTTATAATTAAAATTGTAGGAAATCAAAACACCTACAACTTTTATTTCAAGCGGTTTTTTACTTTCTCTTGCCTGTATGAATATCTAGGAAGGAAAGTATTGTTTGGATGTCGATTTTTCGAAATCGAGTTTTCACCGGATCTACACGTTTTCAGACCCCCTGAACCCAAAAATATGTTTTATAGCCATTGGTATGTGTGTGTGTGTGTGTGTGTGTGTGTGTGTGTGTGTGTGTGTGTGTGTGTGTGTGTGTGTGTGTGTGTGCGCGTGCGTGTGTGTGTGTGTGTGTGTGTGTGTGTGTGTGTGTGTGTGTGAGAGAGAGAGAGATAGAGAGAGAGAGAGAGAGAGAGAGAGAGAGAGAGAGAACAAAATATCTCAAGAACGGAACATCACACGAACTTGAAACTTAACTTAGATACTACTACCGGATCCGACACGAACATTTTCATCGAAATCGGTCAACCGGAAGTAGTACATTGTTCGTGTCATTTTTCACGTTTTTGCGATTTTCTCAAAAACGGCTCCTACGATTTTTTTAAAAATCGCCCCATTTTCTCATAAAAGTTTTTTTTTTAAATTGCGGCTTTTATATGCATTTTAGAGCAAAAATAATGTAATAAAAGTTGTAGAACATGTAAAATCAACTTTTATTTCAAACAGTTTTTTGTATAACGCATAGTTTAGCGGTAATTAGCGATTTTCCGTTTTTTTCTAACGAAAACGTATAAAAAATTGATTTTTTTAAGATTTAAGCCTTAATATGCATTTTACGACAAAAGTGTATATAATCAAATTTATAGGATATGAAAAGAGTTACAACTTTTATTTAAAGTATTTTTGTCTACAGAGTCTAGTTTAGCGTGAAAGAGTGATTTTCCGTATTTTAAAGCCAAACTGAGGTTGATTTTCATTTTGCATTATTCACTTATGATTAAAATAAGGTTATGTTTTTAGAGGTTAGTTTTTTGTTTTTTTTAATGTTTTATTACTAACTTTATGTTATATTGTTCATTTTTTTCATTGGCAAGAAAAAGTCGTGTGAGTGTTTCACACCATATTTTTTGTCTACAACGTTTAGTTTAAGGTCCATAAGTGGTTTTCTGTTTTTCCTCATTGACATCGGTAAAAAAGGAATTTTTTTACGATAACGGCCTTAGTTTTACGATATAACTGTATATAATTAAAGTTATAGTAAAATAAACAAACCCAGAACATTTATTTTAGGAATTTTTTTCTACAAAAGAAATTTGAGCGTCAATTAGAGATTTACCGTTGGTATTTTGAAGTATAACATTTTCATTTAGCATCATTCACTGATGATTAAAATAGGTTATAATTTGTTATTTACATTGGCAAAAGTTATGTGAATATTTTACACGAGATTTTTCTAATTTAAAACAAAAACAATTGAAGATTAACTTAGAAAAAACTAAGTGTTTTTAATTAATGTACAGTTGTTACATATAAAAAATAAAATCTAATAAAAAGTTTATTTATTTTATTGCACCTACACAACAAATTACTTAGAACATTATTCAATACATAAATAATTGAATACATAATATATTTATGTTACATTTATAATTACATTAACATTTTTACGACACGTTCAATTTAAATTTATGTAAGACTAATTTTCTTTTTTGTAATAAATGCTCTTTGTGGTTATTAGTAAAGCATTTCTTAACGCAGATTGTATCTGCATTAATTTTACTTGCTAATATCAGTTTTTAAATGTCAACAAGATTATTTTTAAATTTATTCTTGTAGTACATATCTCTCTATTTATATACAGTAAATTTAAGTTCATTGCGACTGCTAAATTTATACCTAGTGAAACTTTATTTTAAATAAAGATGGAATGATTAGGGGTTGAATGTGATTGACAAAGATACAATTCAAAGATGTTTAAATTATTTATTATTTTTCTTTTTACAAATTTTAAAATATTATTTTTATTTTCTCTTGCCCTACATGAATATATAGGTCCATAACATTCAGGTGGAGTGTAAAATTGTTTGAACTCGATCTGCTAGTTCCAGGGTAACAAAAAATAGTTATTTTTCTTCTAACATGGTCAGTTAGTTATATGGCTAAACCATTTAGGAACAGAAGAGATAGAGGTGTAAAAGATACTGGTCAGAGTTATCTCCTGTGAAAGTAATGAATTTCATTATACAGCCAAAGACTGTGGTGAATGAAGTGAAATGAAAGTGTCATTTGCAGGATGGAAAGTAGATGTTTTTCGGAGGGCCTTAATATACTGATAAGCATACTTTTTCAACTCAGTGAGGAAGGGATGGTTAACCACCTCACTCCTCGTTTTACTCAGTAAAACCTCTGGAGGTTCAAACCAGCCTTCGGCTGTTGACCTAAACTACATATGAATATATATGGGAAAGGAAAGTATAATTTTCATGTCGATTTTTTTATATCGGGTTTATACAAAAAAATACACGTAACACAACCCCTGAACCAAAAAAAAACATGTTTTTAGAGATTAGTCTGTGGTGAAAAAATATTTCAAGAACGGAATACCGTACCAAGTTGACTTGAAACTTACGTTCGGTACCACTACGGCACCCGACACGAATTTCATTTTTATCAAATCCGTCAACCAAAAATTGAAATATTTAAAATAAATTGAAATATTTAAAAATTGAAATATGAATTGAAATATTTGGTTAGTAGTATACCTAGTAGTTTATTCGTGCAATTTTTCACATTTTTGTGATTTTCTCATAAATGGCTCTTAATATGTTTTACAAAATCCCCTTATTTGCTACATTTTTAATGCTCTATAAGACAGAATAAGCGCCATATTGCTGAAATTCTGAGTGGGAGGCCTGTGGACCGGTAGTAGAAAATGGTTAACTAAAGTTGTAGGAAATTAAGAAATCTACAACTTTTATTTCAATCAAAATTCTTAATACTTGCTTCTGGTGTTTAGTATTTAAAAACATTTTTGAACCGTATGTCCAAACAAGTGTGAACAAAATATTTGTAACAACTGAGTTGCTGTCGAAGCGGAAGATAGGAAAATCCTTGTACACGATTATATATAGTTGTTTAACTATTTAAAATTTTAATTAAAATATAAATTGCTAATAAAACAAACATAATAAAAAATATTTAATTAGAAAACATAATTACATAAACATAAAAATATAAGAATAATTACATCGGGAAAACATAAATATTTTAAAGGAATGAACATAAATTTTATTTATGCTTAATTAATTAAAACATAAAATAAAAATTTATGGTAAAATTAAATAAAAATACTTTTACATGACTTTTATTTGTAGTAATGCATAAAAGTGAAAGTTTGTGTGTGTGTGTGTGTGTGTGTTGTCAGAACATAGTTATTTATTTGTTGTAAGTTAAATTCTTTTCCTGATATTTCAAAGCATGTTTTATAGCCATTTTATACTAAATTAGGAAGTGAAATTTGTTTTTTTTAAATTATATAAATATATTTTTATAAATATCTACATAAATAAATACATTCATAAGATACAGAGGTTAAATAAATTTATCTTGGTTATTAATTAAACGAATAACAATTCAAGCAAGAAAACTTTTGACAAATTTTATTTATTTTCACGTCATGGATTGGGCAGCTCGGCCTGTTTCGGAAACCATCTTTTCCTCGGGCGTCCAACACTCCACTTACCGGTGGATTTGTACTCATGGGGTAAACGGTCTTCTCTCATTCCGTTCTAAATTACTTCACCAGTTCTTCTTATGAATTTTTACTTTCTCTTGCCTATATGAATAGACTATATAAGAAGGAAAGTATTGTTTTCAAGTCGATTTTTCTAAATCGAGTTTTCACCGGATGGAAGTTTAAATGGGACGTTTTCGATCATCCCCCATACAACCCGGACTTGGCTCCTAGTGACTTTCACCTGTTCCCGAACATGAAGCGGTGGCTTGCATCTCAGCGGTTCGCCAATGACGAAGAGCTTCAAAACGCCGTGAATGGTTGGCTACATTCACAGGCGGCAGATTTTTATGCAGAGGATATTTCAAAGACTGTTCCGAGGTACGACAAGTGTTTGAATCTGTTTGGCGACTATGTCGAAAAATAGAGAAAAACTGTAGTTTTAATATGTATATAATAAAGTTTTTGTATCTTCATTTACTTTTTATTTCAAAACGGAGGTTATTTTCTGGATAACCCTCGTAAATATTTGTTTGTGATTTTAAACGATAGTTTGTTAATCATTTAATTTACCCAGATCTTGAAATGGACCTTAGAGATAGGTGTCACAATATCTTAATACAGAAAACCGTACGATCATCCGTAAATTAAATAAAATTAAAACATAATTATATCCAAAACGGAATAATTAAAGGGTTAATACGTAGGCCTTCTATTGTATATCATAAACAATAAAAATATTTTAATAAATAAATAAAAATAAACAAACTTTAACTAAGAAAATAAATAACTAACATAAAAAAATGATTACACGTTAGAAATATTTTATAAATTAAAAAATGTTATTTGGATACTAATTTTTTCCGGTTGAATAAAATTGAATATAAATTAAAAAAAATAAAAATAAAATAAATATCATAAAATATTTAGTTAAGCAAGTCACGTACTAGAAGGAGGAATAATGAGTATAAATTACTTTCAAATTACTGTACTATGTAATAGTAGAAAATAATAGTACTAGTAGATTTGTTTTACAAGTAAGTTATATACAATCTAGAAACTCCAAGAGAATAAAGTTAGGTTAAGCAAAGAAAAGGTAGGGAAGATGAAGTGAGTATGGAATAAATCTCGTCAGGTCGTTGTGACTACATCGATGTGTGTTTGTGTTTGAAAGATATTTAAACATTAATTCAGCATACATACGATCTTGCATGGAAATGATTTTAATATTTTATCATGGAGAATATTTGAATAGTAAAATAAATACAGAAGTAATAATAATAATAATAACAATAATAGTAATAAGGTAGTACGTAATACTACATGAAAATGTTGGAATAATTTCTAACTTGAAAATATTCTGAGATTTCATATCAAATATTAAAAATTAACCAACTGAAAAACAAATTACGAATTTAAGATGTAACCCTAACGCTTAAAACATCGAAATTTTATGTAAAATACTCACCCGACTTTCTCGGTCCCAATGTATATAATGAAAAATATAACCTGATTTTTTTTGTGCCCACAACAAGGCAGGCGTAGTTATAAATTATTTGCACTCGATCTACTAGTTTCAGGGCTAAAAAAAATTCTGTTTTTTATCCCATGATCAACGAATTAAATAGAGAAGGATTTAAGAGCAGAAGAGGTAAAGGTGTAAAAGACACTAGTCTGAATTATCTCTTTTTTTTTTGTTTAACGTCCGACTGTTCTGCAATTACTGCTAATGCAGACGGTAAGGATGAAATGATTTTTTGTAACGTATGAAAATATACCGTGCCTGAATGGGATTCGAACCCAAGACCGCATGATGAGAGACGAGCACGTTACCAACTACGCCAATGCGGCCGGCCAATTATTTCCTCTGAGAATAATAAATTTCTTTATATATCCTGATTTTGTGATGAATGAAGTGAACGTGTCATTTCCAGGGTGAAAGTAGATAATTTTCAGAGGCCCTGACATGCTGATAAGCACAATCTAATTTTTCACACAGCGAGGAAGACAAGGTTAACTACCTTACTCCTAGTTTTACTGAGTAAAGACTCTAAAGGTTCAAACCAGCCTTTCCGCTGATCATCTAAACAACAAATCATTTTAATCATTAGTGGATGACGCAAAATTAAAATTAACTTAGTTGAATATCGACTTGAAAATACGTAAAATTATTAATTGACGCTAAACTCTGTGTAAGAGAATTCTTGATTGAAAAGTTGTAGATTCTTCTATTTTCTAAAACTTTAATTATAGTAAAAACGTTTGTCGTTAAATGCATACTTATATCGCAATCTGAAAAACTACCGTTTTTACTCATTTTTATGAAAAAAATACAGAAAATCACTAATAGACGCCAAACTAAGCGTCATAGAAAAAATGTTTGAACTGAAAGTTTTAGGTTTTTCTTTTTCTTTAAC
The DNA here is from genome assembly GCA_035578175.1 of Catonia carolina. Classification (NCBI taxonomy): domain Eukaryota; kingdom Metazoa; phylum Arthropoda; class Insecta; order Hemiptera; family Achilidae; genus Catonia; species Catonia carolina. Next base: position 13,534,294 of record JAQMRL010000004.1, read on the forward strand.
TTTAATTATTTACACTTTGCCCAAAAATAGTATATATTAAGGCCGTTAACTTAAAAAAAAAAACATTTTTTAACACGACAACACAACCCTTCCAAGAATTCCAGCAGATATGCCGCTTACCGTATCTTGTAAAGGAAAAGAAAATGTACTAAATGAGGCATTTATTAAATAATTATAAGAAATTTTTGAGAAAACTGCAAAAAAATTAAAAATTGGACGAATAAACTACATACTAATTCCGATTGACCGGTTTGTAGTACGCAACGTAAGTTTCAAATTTCAACTTCCTAAGATATTCCGTTCTTGAGATTTTTGTTCTCACAAACCAAACGGTAAAAAATTTTTTGCATTCAAGGGGCCTGAAACTTGTATTTCCGGTGAAAACTCAATTTAAAAAATCGACATGAAAACAATACTTTCCTTTCCTATAGGGAAGAGAAAGTTAAAAAGGTTGAAGGGACAACGCCGCATTTGTTGACATATTTTCATTTTATAGATAGATCAGTGTACACATCCCACATTATCTCACAGATACATGATGCATTTAATCTGTTTTTCTTTCACTTTTATTTTACTTTCTTAGTCAAATGATACGCATGACAACTCCCACATAGGGTTCCCCGGGATTACTTAGTTTGTTTCCCAAAACACAAATTTCATGTCAGAAAATGGTTACTCACACTACTTGGTTACGCTACCTCACACTACTCAAACACGCTACTTAGGTTTACACTTGGACAGAAAACTTACATGGAACGCACATGTTACACACACACGCCACAAACTCAAAACACGCTTCTATCAACTAAAACGCTTACTCGATAGACGTTCTAAATTAAACATGTCACACAAATTAACAATCTACAAGACAGTCTTAAGACCAATCTGGACATATGGAGTTCAACTTTGGGGATCTGCTAAACCTTCACACACGAAACGTATACAAGCGATTCAGAACAAGATTCTACGAACGATAACGCAATGCCCCTTTTACATCACAAACTCAATGTTGCACAAAGACTTACAAATGCCATACGTAATTGATGTCGCGAAACAACTATACAAGACGATGCATGACAAATTTGAACTACATGACAACCCTCTCATACAAAACATGTACACTAGGGCGATACCGTGTACTCAGCGCAGACGTTTGAAGCGCCTCTGGCCAAGAGATCTTCTTGGCCAACTGTAGGACTGTGGTGATGACTGCACGCTCCTTCAAGTAAATCAAGTTTTGGAACATTAGCTTCACATTTAGAAATGGTTATATTATTTTAATAACAGATACTAAATTTCAATTAAAAGTGTCAAAAAAAGAAGAAAATGGTAACGAAGTACAGTCTCCAAAAAAGATGAATTTGTTTCTAACATAACAGGGTAGGCCTGTTGAACAAGTTCTGATAGTTTTTATTAACTGAAATCGCTTTAAAATTATTTCGATGTTGAAATTTTCAAAAATACTCCAAATTAGTATCCCGTATGTCCGAATTGATTTAATATTAATTTATCTTTCTTTTTGGTTTTGATGGAAGAGAATTACTGCTGAAAAGCTAATAATAAAAATTCTAACAAAATTTAGATATAGATTTTTCTTGTGTTCAGATACATGATTAAACTATATTACATAATTTTGTTAACTTTAAAAATGTAAACTATTTATTTAAATAGAAAAATAATTTTATAATACAATGCAATTTAAATCTGTAATGGCACAATTTATTTAGTCACAGCTTTTATTTCAATACAAAAATAGACACTAAAGTAAAGAAGAAAAGAAAATGCAAAGAATTTTTCTATTAACTTAAAATAAATAGATTTTTCTCTTAAGATATATTACTTTGCAAGAGAATAAATTTTCTTTCAATTTTTCCCCCATTGATTTTTCCATTATGAAATGACCTACTTTTAAAAATAGAAAAATAATAAGTCTTGCATTACATGTAACAATAAGATAAATTATATTAAATTTAAAATTTGTAAGTATGGTTCTGTTTTATTAATGTAATTGAACATTTTAAAGAAATATTATTAACAGATCAAATCATGAAAAGTATACATTAGGTAGTGCACCAGCAATTAAAAATTTCGGGTTAAGACTCTCAAGGGGTATTATACTATTGTTGGAAGAGCCGTAATGCCTAAAATTTAACGGACACCTGTATAGAAAATATTTAAATACTGAATGAATACTCTTACATTAATTCATTGCTGTTTGCTGACGATATGTTGATAGTGAATGAAACGGAAGATGACCTGCAAAGATCCTTATACGCATTGTTCTTGATTTGCCAACGGTATAATTTTAGACTGTCTTGGAAGAAGACCAAAGTAATGGCATTCCATGGAAAATACCCGGTACGAACGAAAATTGTAATAGATAACAATATTTTGGAACAAGTGGCCCACTTTAATTACCTGGGATGCGATGTGAGTTATGATCGCGACGCGGATATTTAAAATAAAATTAACAAGTTTCAACATATATGTGGAACGATCAGTAGGACTCTAAAAGACAAGACCCGGAAAGAAACGACGATTAAGTTCTATAAAACTATGGCCGTTCCAGTATTGTTATATGGAAGCGAGTCGTGGATAACTGCGGAACGTGATAGGTCTAAAATACAGGCGGCTGAGATGAGATTCCTTCGCAGAATAAAGGGATGCACTCGAAGAGATTGTATCAGAAGTGAAGACATCCGAAACGAACTAAATGTCTTCAACATCCTAGAAAGGGCTGAGGAATACAAGGAGGAATGGAGGAATCATCTTGGCAGGATGGATCAGAGGAGGATTCCCAAGACGATAATGTCTTACGTGCCAGAAGGTAGAAGGGATGTGGGTCGGCCGAGGAAAAGATGGAATTAAGATTTTTGTGAAACCGGAACAGGCTTTAAGCCTAATCCTTGTTGGAAAGAAGAAGAAGAAGACCTGTATAGAATGGATGACAACCGATTGATAAAACAAATTTTTAAAAGACACTAAACATTAGACCTAAGGTGTCGGATAAATGGTTTAAAGAAGTTAGAAAGGATATTAAGAAAACCAAAATAAACCGAGAAAACTTGATGAACTGAACCAAATTCAAATAACTATTCACGGACTTTAAAGGCTTTAATGAAACGTAAAAACAGAACACCGGGTGGACAGAAGAAAGGAGAAAAGCCTACAGTGAACGAATGTTGAAAACGTGGGCTGCAAAAAGTGTTTTCAGAAACTTTATAAGTCACCTCATGTGATCTAAAATTGACTCTCTCTTAATTGAGAGGAAATAAATTGTAGTACGGTAAATCTTAAAAAATTCAAGTCAATAACTCTGTAGTTTCTGAAATGATGGGTATTTTAAAAATTGAAAAAAGTATACTCTTAAAATCCCAGTTTTTGAGAATACAAGAGTAAAGAAGAATCATTACAAATTTCACTTGATTAGCCCGCAAAAAATGAGTTCTCTTTACTTATTTACGAAGTAACATCCAATTCAAGTAGTAAAAAAAATCTGGTGTCAGACACACGACTTTCTCTTGCCAAAACAAATAATGAACAATATAACCTAATATTAGTAAGAAAACATTAGAAATAAACAAAAAAACTAACCTCAAATAACATAACCCAATTTTAATCATGACTGAAAGACATAAAATGAAAATTAACCTCAGTTTGGCTTAATAATACGTAAAATCACTCTTTCACGCTAAACTAGGCTCTATGGAGAAAAATGCTATAATTAAAAGTTGTAGATCTTTTAATTTTCCATAAATTTAATCATATACAATTTTGTCGTAAAATACATACTACGGCCGAAATCTTAAAAAATCCCTTCTTTACAGACTAACATGAAAAAACACACAAAATCACTACTTGTCGCTAAACTAAGCTTTATTCAAAGAAATCTTTGATATGAAAGTTGTAGATTTTTAAGTTGTCTAAAACTTTTATTACATACAATTTTGCGCTAAAATCTAAATTAAGGCCGCAATTTAAAAAAAAAAAACATTTTTTTGTACGACAGAAAACCTCCCCAAGAATTCCAGCAAACATGACGCCTACTCTATCTGGTAGATCATAAAAAAAATGTAGTAAATGAGGCGATTTTATAAAACATCGAGGAGCCGTTTTTGAGAAAATCGCAAAAAATTCAAGAATGATACGAATAAACCTTCCGGTAGACCGATTTTGATGAAAATGTTTGTGTCGGGTCCTTTAGAGGTGAAAAATCGACATGAATACAATACTTTTCTTCCTACATACTCATATAGACAAGAGAAAAGAAAAAAGTATAATATTTATGCTTGTAGCAAACATTATTGCCACAAAAGTACTAGAAAAAAATTTACCATCGTTTACAAAAAAAAAACCTAATATTAAAATGAAATAAAAATGGTAAAACCCACGAAGAAAAACCCAGTAAATGTAGAGCCCATTTTTCTAGTGCTCTGAATTAAATAAATATATCACATTTAAAAGCTTAAGATCATGGTAGCTTGAAAACATTCAAATTTTAATCAAAAATTCATTGTGATCTTCCATAAGTTGAAACCCAACATTAAAATTCCATACGCTGCTGTACTCATAAATAACGAACAAGTTGAAGAAAAAACTTTCAAACTTAAAATAAAATAAAAAATGAAACAAGTTAAAAAGAACAATGCGATAATTTTGATTTTAAAGGTAAGTTTAAATAGCAGTTAACCTTGAAAGTTATAAACCACATGAAAAAAAAATTGAAATGACCAGACAATTACTGCATTCTTAGCACAAAATTTAGCCGTATTAAAAAAAACTTCTATTCATTATTTTATTACATTAAATAAAAAAAAAACATATAATATATTCTGAGAATAAATAGATTTATCCGTTTTAAATGTAAATTAATTTTAAAATGAAGTTCAACGACTTTACAAGAATCGAGTGTCAAGGAAAAATGTTAAGAAATATAAATGGTACACCAATTCATTCTGTTCTTGTGAACTTCCATTAAAATTACATTTTTATTTCTTGTTTAAAATATTTTTTAAGGCTAAAATTTATTGATCATGATTTAAAGAAGTTAAAAAACATTTTAAAAATTTTGAAAGGCAAAAAAAATTATTATATTGAACCGAACAATGAATAGATTTAATTAATTTATGGGCTTTAACGAAGAGCAAACGTAGTGTATCAATTTTAATTGAAGAAAATTGCATTCATCCAAAATTTATTGATAATGGTTTAAAGAAGTTAAAAAAGATTTACCTGTAATTTTATTAATGAAGGAATAACAGAACTAAAAAATAAGTGGACATACCATAGAATACAATTGACAACTTTTCGGACTTAAAACGAAGTAGGCTACTACTTGCGCCGTAATGTACTGGGAATTGAACAAGTGAAATAAGCGCTGGGGATCTGTCGTTGGATTGTCGTAGCGAGTCGGTTATGAATGTAAGCAACGACAGTTTTGTCGCTAGCTTGCAGACAATAGCGACTGCTGCCGGCGACCGTCGCTCTGTGACCCATGTATCCACTCTAATACGTTTCGTATTAATCTGATTGAATTTTGTTACTATCCACAATCGGCGATAATTTTGTAGTTGGATTGTCCTTTCGTATGAGTTGAGCTTTGCCAATAATACAGTAATTAAATTACTAAACAATTGATACTCAACCCTTTCAGTACCAACGTCCGGAAAACCGGACGTCAATATATTTTACGTAGCGAAAACATCCGGTTTACCAGATGTCCTTAAGTTACGCATAAAGTGCCAATGTCCGGATAACCGAACATTTACAAAAGAACTTTCAAACAAAAATTAATGAAATAATAATAATAATTTTGAAACCGCCACCGTGGCGTAGTGACTAGCGCGCTACCCGGCAAAGCAAAAGGTCCTGGGTTCGATTCCCGACTAGGGTCTGAAAATTTTAACACGTTAAAACCACCGTTAAGGTACCAAAACCCACAGTAGTTGCTAATGACCAAGCTGTCGATGCGACTTTAAATAAACTAAAAAAAACTATTTTGAATATTTTTAGTGTTAAAACGATATATTTTTTTATGAACAGAATAAAAATTAATTTTCAACAGGAAATTTTATTTTTCTGTAACGTTGAAATTTTGGTTTGCCAAGGGAGGTTCACGCCAGCAAGCTGGCACTTTTTGTACACCCTTATTCAAATAAAATGGCTTTAGATCAAACTTTTAAATAATTCTTTCGGCACTGAAAGGGTTAATAAATTGTTTAATTATAAAAAAATATCTTTCTACATTACTTAAATATTATTTACAAGGGAAGGATAACTTATATAGTTTTTAATGTTAACCTAACCTTCTAAAATAATATATAAAATATAGTAAAGTTATAATCATACATACAATGTATAGAGAAAGAATTTAAATAACAGACCTGGTTTGAATTTTACTGCTATCATTATTTCTTTTTAAATTAACGTAATTGATGTTATACTTTTTTTTTGAAAATAAAGGTAGACGGAGTGAGTTAATACTTTATTAAGATGAAGAAAGATGGAGAACGAAAAGGTAGATTAGAATAGAAATTAAAATAGGGTTATCAAAAGATAAAAAAAGAAAGAAAGAGATAGTTATATGAGTAGATGTGAAATAGGGAGAGAGATAAATGTTGTACTCATTTCAAGAATCGTGACCTGTTATTGTGCTGTACACTTTTATGTTCTAACTTGTACAACATTGATTGCAACATAGTTATAGGCTACTACTATAGTATACTAATACTTCAGTATAGAAAGTTGTTATTATTTTTTTTTTTATAAATATAAAAGATAAATTAATATTTTATTACAGAATAAACTTTCGTTTTATTTTATTAATGAACTAAAATTAACACTGTTCGATTATTTATAATCGTTATACACCACCTATATATGCTAGGTACATAAATACATTATTATAATACATTCATGTATTTTGTAATATTGTATAGAAAATTTATCTATTTATTTATTTATTTAAATTGTTCCTGTGTAGTTGTTGTTTGTTGTTGATTCCATTAACTCTACAAATTTAATAATGTGCATGTACAAATTTAAATTTTATCTTAGAAAGTTTTAAACATGTTAAAAACATTTATTAAAAATTTTTTAAACAAGTTATTTCACAGGTAACGTAGATCAATAATTTTTAATGCTGTAAATTATCACTAAAACAAATTTCACGGAGACTTTACTTTAAAATAATTATACATTTCAAAAAAAAAAATTTTATATTAATTTTTTGTCTACACATCCATTCCAATAACCGAGGCGGTGGGAATTGACATAACCAACTAACTATGGTTAAAAAACCATGTGGTAAGATATGAACACAAATTTCATTAACCTTTAAACTATTTACCACAAAAATATGGTAAGTGAGCTCACAGTTAACTTTGTGTTTTACCTAGAATCACTTACGTGTTGTTTCTTCCAGCATAAATTTATTATCCAACTCTACAATACATTCATTAACTTAATTTCATTCTGTTCAGTTAAACGTTTAGGTAGCAGGTTATAAAATTTAGGAGCCAAGTGAGAGAAATCTCGCTCATACAGGGGATTACTCGCTTTATCTCAAAGAAGTCAAGTGTTCGTTGCTTCTGTTGTGTACTTATGGGTTTTTGTGGACGTTCGATTAACTCTTTAATAGCTTCAGATCTACAGTACAAAGAGTTTCCTGACATTTATCACCTAAAATTCTGCAAAACATTGGCCTGACGGAAAGCATGGCGGTTTTCTATTCATAACTTTTAAAATTAATTTCTGTTCATTTAACAGGGGACTTGGCAAGGGGAATGTCAATACGAAGCATCACTTATAAAATAACTAATTAATGCATAAAGCTAATAAATTTATGTGTTAAGATCATCAGCCGAAAGGCTGGTTTGAACCTGTAGAGGTTTTATTAATTAAGTAAAACGATGAATGAGGTGGTTTACAATTACCTTCCTCACTGAGTGGAAAAGTACGCTTATCAGCATGCCGGGCCCTCTGAAAAGCACATATTTTCTACTCTGCAAATGACAGGTTCTCTTCATTCACCATAGGGTCTGGCTGTATAATGAAATTCATTACTTTCAGAGGAGATAACTTTGATAAGTGTCTTTTACACCTAAATGGTACAGTCATTTAATTGGCTGGCCATGTGATAAGAAACAGAACTATTTATTTTAGCCCTACAATGAAACGATTGAGTGTAAACAATTTGACACTCCACGTGTCTGTTATGGGCAGAATAAATGTATAACTATAATTAACTAATTAAAATATTTATAGCCTATACACGAAATTTTCAATAACAGGTAGGCGGAGTATTAAATTATTTGCTCTCGATCTGCTTGTTCCAGGGCTACAAAAAATAGTTCTTTCTCTCTTTCATTACAAGGTCAGCAAATCATAAGAATGAAGCATTTAAGAGCAGAGGTATAGGTGTAAAAGACAGTAATCACAGTTATCTATTCTGAGAGTATTGAATTTCGTTATACAACCAGACACTGTGGTGAATGAAATAAATGTGTATTTTTCAGGGTGGAAAGTAGATGGTTTTCAGAAGGCATGCTGATAAGCATACTTTTCCACTCAGTGCGGAAGGCATTCGTCAACTAACTGACTTCTAGTTTTAGTTAGTAAAGCCTCTAGAGGTTCAAACCAGCCTTTCGGCTGATAACCTAAACAACATACCAGAGCAATTAAGCCACTGTAACTCCTTCGAACTAATATCTCATACGAAGATAACGTGAAAAATAAACTCATCTTATTCATCAGATATGTGGGACGATTCATAAGATACTGAGGCAAAAGATAGAAACCGAAACACGGTTAGTTTTATAAAACGTTGGCAGTTTGTACCATTGTAAATGTACAATTGTACAAATAATGGAAGTTATGGCAATTCCCAATTACTGTAACTTCCATTTCTCAGATAAGCCATTAAATAATGCCTGAGAAAAACCCCCATTATTAGAGTAAGTTAAATTAGAATAGTATATAGACAGTAAGTTGTAAATACAGCCAACGGTTAACTATCATTAGGTTAGTGTGTACTTTCTCCCTCTGTATTTTTGGGCCTTTCTTCCATCTACCAAATTTCAGCCAATCATTAGGGTAGTTCTCCTTCCCGTTGGCTTTCCAGGTTGGTGGAACGGTTGGTGGGAGAGGGAGGCTTGTCAACCAGAGGTTTCCTGGTTCGAACCCAGGAAATATCCATAAATATGCATAATCACAATCAGTTCCCTTGAGACTAAAGTGTGGAACAGAGGAGTTTTTGAAAAAGGAGTAGTTGAAGATTTGAGTAGGAGAACAAGGAGTGACGGAGAACAATGGTGACCAGGAGAACGAAGGAGAAAAGGAAGAAAGGGGAGACATTTAATTCAAGGTAATTCATTCGTATATTTTATTACGGGTTTTTAATTTTTTGTTTTCAAATAAACTTCGCGGCAAAAAGGTTGGCTATATTTTAAAATAGGTAAGAGTAATTTAAGGATTGTTTTGTTAAGTAGTAAGTTAATTTATTTAGTCTTTTATTATTCATTAAAGATTTACTTTGAGTAAGGAGATATGTTTTTTTTATTTTCTCATGCTCTGCTGACAGAGCTGGCGCCCAACAATTTTATTTATTTATTTTTTTTAGTTCGCATTTAAGTTTTTGCCCGCTGATCGAAGTTGATGGTGGTGCAAGTTCCAGCCTTGACATATGGCAGCGAAATGATATGAAGAAGTGAGGAAAGAAACATCCAAACTACGGAAATGAAATTCATTAAGTCTGTTAAGGTTTGTACATGAGTAGACAGAATCAGTATGAAGGTTTAAGCAAAGACTTGGAAATGTTTACTCTTGACGAAAAAATAAATTATACCGTGCCCAATGAGTGGATCATTTAAACGGAATGCAAACCAATAGGAAGCAGAGATATTGGAAGGCCGAATAAAAGATGGTGCCCGAACAGGTAGAAATGCTAACCCCTTGAGGAGATGGAAAAGAAGAATGTGCATAATCATTATGGATAATGCAAACGAGAAATCGTGATAAATGAAATGTAAAGATGAAAAATTTCTAGACCTAATCAAGAATCGAACCCGGGACACTTGGGAATAAAAAGAAGTTTCGATGATCATTTCACCACGTAAAACAAAACCGAACATCAAAAAATACACAGAGTATAGACTATATTGTTACAGAGGAGACTAGCTATCAAAAAATTAAGATATACTGATGGAAACCAAACCTTGAAGATAAACCTGGAGAAAGGAACTATCTTTATGGCAGATAACATCATGATAATGAAATATATCAATTTCAAATACACATTAACCTTCATTAAAATATAAATCTAATTGAATTTATTATCTATTAAAAAACAACAGCAAAAAACCTTAAAACTTGAGACATCCGTGACAAAAATAATAAACAGGTAAAACAAATAAACTTTTAAAATTGATATTTATTTTTTTAATTAGTATACGTTTTAATACATTATAATTTTAAATTCGTAATTCTTATTCTTGAATAAGCAAACAAAAATGAATAAAATTTTTAAAAATACTTAAAAACTATTGAAGGATGATAATGAAAAGTAAACAGGATTGTAAAACAAAACTATTTAACTTGAGAATAAATTCATAAAAATAATTTTATATAATTTTTTACGTAAACACAAAAGAATATATAAATATGTTTACATAAAGAAGTAAACAAAATAATAAATTACAGTTATATGCGCCAATAATATAAACGGATGACAAAGCAAATGTTGCTGACTGATTGTACAAACAACGAAGATAAAAATATCTTTTACAGTTACATGGAGTATTCCATGTACACAATTTAAAATATTTATTTAGCATGTTTCTAGTGCTTATACAAACTATTACCTTTAATGATATATAAAGAAACCCACAATTTCAAATTCAAGCTGTTTAATACATTTTCATAAAAATATGTAGAACAGGAGAGATTATCCTCATTTTATCAAGGATCTGATACTCTATTTTCTTGCCCATAACAATCAGGTGGAGCATTAAATTATTTGCACTCGATCTGCTAGTTCCAGGGCTAAAAAAAAAAAATACTTCTGTTTCTTATTATTATGGTGAGCCAATAATATGAATGAAGCATTTAAGAAAAAAAGAGGCAGAGGGGTTATCGTTGTCATCAGTCTCTCGACTGGTTCAATGCAGTTCTCCAAGCTGTTTTATCTTGCGAAAGTCGTTTCATATCTACATAGGTACATATAACACTCCACACCTTTTGTAATTTGCTTTAAATATTCTAAACTTTCCCTACCCCTGCAATTCACTCCCTCAATATTACCCTCCATTATTGATAGAATAATACCTGAATATAGGTAGAGATGTAAAATACACTAGTCAGAGTTATCTCCTGAGAGAGTAATCAATTACATTATACAGCTGGACCCGGTAGTGAATGAAGTGAAGGAGTCATTTACAGGGTGGAAAGAAGATTCTTTTCAGAGGACCTGGCATGCTGATAACCATACTTTTCCACTCGGTGTAAAATAGGTACTATAGGTAAACCACCACACTCCTCGTTTTACAAAGTAAAGCCTCTAGAGGTTCAAACAAGCCGTTCGGCTGATTACCTAAACAACAACAGTGTGCACGTTGCCATCTGTTCAATTTAGAACAATAAGCAACCCCATTACCCAGTGAGATAATAATGATGTGAACATGAGAAGCAGTCTTGTACAGACCCAGGCCGACCATTCCTGAGAGAGTATCGATAATTCAACTCCAACCATCTAAGCACACCGTTAACCACTGTCCGGTAATCAAATCCGTATAAAAGTAAATACCTTTACTGGGATTTGAACCAGGAACCTTCTCCGAAAATCAGCTATTCTAGCGGCAACGACTTCACCTCTATACCAAACCGGTGGGTCAATAAATGGAAAAATCTGGTGTGAAACACTCACACAACTTTCTCTTGCCAATGCAAATAATTAACAATAAACCTAACATTAGTAATAAAACATTAGAAATAAACACACAAACTAACCTCAAAAAACATTAGTGAAATACACAAAATTAAAATCGACCTCAGTTTGGCTTAAAAATACGGAAAATCACTCTTTCACGCTAAACTAGGCTCTGTAGAGAAAAATGTTCTAAATAAAAGTTGCAGATCTTTTAATTTTCTATAAATTCGATTATATACACTTTTATTATAAAATGCATACCAAGGCCGAAATCTTAAAAAAATCAGAAAATCGCTAATTACTGCTAAACAAAAATTACTGCGTTATACAGAAAAAATGTTTTAAATAAAAGTTGTAGAATTTAAAATTCTCTACAACTTTTATTATATAACGTTTTGCGCTAAATTGCATATTAAAGCCGTAATCTTAAAAAAACTTTGTTTTTACGTGAAAACAGCCTCACCAAGAATTTCAGCAAACATGACGCCTACCCTATTTTGTAGAGAATAAAAAATTGAGTAAACCAGGCGATTTTTAAAAAAATCGTAGGACCAGTTTTTGAGAAAATCGCAAAAAACTGAAAAATTACACGAATAAATTACTACTTCCGGTTGACCAATTTTGATGAAAATGTTCGTGTCGGGTTCGGTAGTGGTGTGTAATTTAAGTTTCAAGTTTCAAGTTCGTACGATGTTCCGTTCTTGAGATATTTTGTATAAGTTACACACACACACAGACCAATCGCTAAAAACATGTTTTTTGGATTCAGGGGGTCTGAAAACGTATAGATCCGGTGAAAACTCGATTTCTTAAAATCGACATGAAAACAATACTTTCCTTCCTATATATTCATATAGGCAAGAGAAAGTAATAAATGGATGCCATTTTGTTATAAAGTAAATCAATACGAAATAAGCTACACCCAAGACCTTTTCAAAACAATAGGAAACATACCTAAAAATCATCCAAATAAATTACACAACACACAAAAAACAAAATACAAAGTTAACACAAATTTTCATGCAGAATACAAAAAAATTACTTACAAAATTTTTTTATAAGTATATAATGAAGACGTTATGATTGGATTACTTCATTATGTTGAAACATACCTGAAAAAAAAAAATTTTAGATAAATTTGAAAGTGTAAAAAAAGTTTGACAGTGTACCCGGATTCAATTCTCAGCTGAAGATAAATCAAATTCCAATAAAAAATAATTTATAGAATAATAAAAACATTCTTCAGTACACCTTATCAGCCTTAGCACATGATAAATAAAAAAAAATATTTAAAAACTGTGAAGTATGACGTGTAAATAAGATTAGTCTTGTACAGACCCAGACCGACCATTCCTGAAAGAGTACCGTTAATTGAACCCCAACCATCAAAGTACACCGGTAATCAATGTCTAGTATTCAAATCCATATAAAAAGTAACTTTACAGGATTGGAACCAGGAACCTATGTCTCCGAAAATCAACTGTTAAACAGCTGACTCGCGGCTACGACTTTACCTCTAGACCAGTTTTTCCCAACCGGTGGTCCGTGAGAGCCTTCGGGGTGGTCCTTGAGAGTCCGAACTACTTATAAAAAAGTAATATTTTCCCGTCATTAAATCAAAGTTACAATTTTCATTGAACAAGATTAAGTAAATACATTCAAGATTCAGATTATAATATAAAGGTAGAAGAGTTGTGGTGTAAGAAAGCCCTGGGATTCCCCAAGATTCGGCAAGTAGCTTTGCGGCATCTTATGATTTTTTTCAACCACTTATTTGTGTGATCAGGGGTTCTCTAGTTTATTGTTAATTAAAACAAACAGCGAAATCGGCTAAGTGTAAGCAGTGATTTGAGAGTAGCTCTTACCAAGAGCCTAAAACCTAGAATTCCCTCAGCTAGTCAGAAAGATTCGTGCACAAAAGTCGCATTGAAATTTTCATTTCTTTTTTAATTAATTTTTTAATTTTCATTGTTATTTTGACTAAGTAAATTCTGTATTACTTATTTTATTAAAAGACAATTTACAATATTAAAATATTTTTACTTTTTGTAATGTAAAATGTACCCTTCTTTCTGAAAATAACAATTATATGTTTGTAATAATAGTTTCTTAAGTAATAATAACAGTTTGTTTCTAAAAATTTGTTTTGTTCAATCACCTTTTAATTTGGTTACAACTGATAAGATATAAGCAATAATGTAATGGGTGGTGAGTGGTAGTTCACTCTCAGGCTGAGTGGTCCGCAGACCACTGCGGGTTGGCAACCACTGCTCTACACCAACCGGTGGATCTAATAGAATTTTAAAACAATATTAAACAATTCAATTTGAAGATAATTTAACCCAATTGATCGTTGTTGGAGGACGTGTCCGGTATTTCTAACCTCCTTTTAGTAAATATTCATAACATTTTTCCCGGTGTGATGATCGCCCGGGAAAACAATACTTCAGAAAAATGACCGCGGTGACACAATTATTGTATTTAATTAATTAAATACAATTTTTTTATATTATTTTATTGTATTTATTTTTATTTATTGTAATTATTCTATTTTAGCTTTCATTTAATATCGTTTATTTTTATTTATTATCGTTTTATTTCCATTTATTTATCATCATTCATTATGGTACCATACAAAAAAGCAGCTTTTACTCACAGCTTTTTGTTAGTAATCCTGATTATGTTTTTGTTTTCTCATATTTAAACACCGTTCATTTGTAGCTATCAGCTGATCACCATACAAAGTCTTTCACTCTATCGGTGTTACTTAATAAGTTATTTTCTCTTTTCTACCACGTATTTGAACGGGCTGGCCCAAAAGTAATGTGTTAAAAATAAATTTTACACGTTACAAAATTAACAAACACTAATCCCTGAGAACTATGGTTATATAAGATAAACTTTTTTATCTTAGTTATTACTTTCTTTTAAAAAAAATAATAATAATAAAGAAATAACTTTACAATTTTAATTATCTCAGTTACCAATTAATTCCATTTACGGTTAGTTCAGTACTCTGAACGTTTACGTTAGTAATAAACAGAGATAATATCACGATAAAGAATGTCTAAACTATTTTTAAAATGTCCGTCTCCTAATTAATAATAATAAGTTACTTAAAACGTGAGCAACTTTTTTAATAATAATTTAATTGGAAAATAATTTAAAAAAATTAATAGCATTAATTACGTAAGATTTCTTTATTTAATAATAATTTTGTATGGTCTCCTTATGTCTCCTTATCTCCCCGCACAACCATCCAGTTTCACCTCCAAGAAACTCCTGCTACACGTACGGAAACGAACTTAAGCTTGATTTTGAAGCTAACACAGTAGGATAGCGAAAAAAAATCTTAAAAGTACTACAACAGAAATTAAATATATTTAAAAAAAATGGTGTGTGAAACATTCACACGACTTTCCGTGGCCAATGTAGATAATGAACAATATAACCTGTGTTTCATCATGGGTGAATGATAAAAAATGAAAATTGTTTCAATTAAAATTACGGAAAATCAGTAGTAAGTTGACTCTAATCTAGGCACTGTAGAGACAAACAATTTTAATGCTTAAATTAAAAGTAGTAGGTTTTTTTTAATTTCATATAACTTTGATTATATAGCTACAATTTTGTCGTAAAATGCATACTATAACTGGAATCTTTATAAATCCCATTTTTTTTACCGATTCAGATTGAAAAAAAACAACAAATCATTAATTGCTGCTAAAATAAGCGTAGTACAAAAAAAATGTTTGAAATAAAAGTTGTACATTTTTAAATATTCTACAACTTTAATTATACACACTTTTGCTCTAAACGAATATTAAAGTCGCAATCTTAAATGAAATTTACTACGAGAGCACAGTCTCCCTAAAATTATAAGAAAACATGGCGCTTACCCTTAAAATGTAAAATGAGGCGATTTTGTTTTTGTTAATCGTAGGAGCCGTTTTTGAGAAAATCGCAAGAAGTGAAAAATTGCACGAATAAACTACTACACCCGGTTGACCCATTTTTATGAAAATTTTCGTGTCAAGTCTACTAATGGTATCTAACTTAAATTCCAAGTTTCAACTTTGTAGGATATTCCGTTCTTGAGATATTTCGTTCACACACACACACACACTTTCAATTAGTGTTTTGTTTAGTTTTAAGTCTTACAGAGATCGATTTTCATTTTCGTTACGCACTCATGATTAAAATTAAATTGTTTTTCATTTTATATTGTTTACTAATTAATAAAAACACGTTATATTTTTCATTAATTACATTGGCAAGAGAAAGTCGTACGAGTGTATGACACAACATATTTTAGTTTATTTTCTAATATTTAGAAGCCTTTTAAAAATACTTTTCATTTTAAAATTACTTAATTTTTTTTTAACACGTTTCGTACTTTAAACTCATATTAATGAAAATTAAATGTAAGTTCGGATTGTTCAAAATTTCTAATTAGTGGAATTTTATTCGTAAAATTTTGTCTGATAGCAATACTTTCTAGTTTAAAGCCATTAGATAAAGCGCAAGAAATCAATTACATATATTTTATTAAAAGTATAATTTAAAATTAATAATTAAAAAAACAAAATGACCTGAATTCGAAATAGATTAGTTAATAAAATCCCTTTTGTATAATATACAACATCAATTTAAATTAGAAATTTAATTACAAATCGACATTATCAAGTTGAAATTGAATTAAAACTCTTTCTAGAAATTAAGTTAAAATAAAGGGGTATAAAGTTTAAGTTTAAATCACATCAGTTGTTGGGAGTAAAGTTTACAATTGATAAGTTTCTACTCAAAAGCGAACCAAATGAATAAACTTTCACGCTCTATACAGGCCGTACTAAATTACAAGCCACCATTTAAATAGGTTATAAATTTTCATAATAACCAACGAATTTACTATAATTTCCCTAAATTCAAATCGTATAACATCCTTTGTTTTATTTGTGTATTCATTTTTGTTTTAAAATTTATCTCTAAATTATTTATAAATCACTCGCTCATCACCAATTTTCTTATTTTAATCACTTACACAGCTGAATTTCGGTAAATTTGTAAATTTAAATTTGATAAATTTCTATAAGAAAGGTTCCAATATGCCATTTATAAGTTGCACAACTGCCCATAACAGACAGGTGGAGTGTCAAATTATTTACACTCAATCTGTTCGTTGCAGGGCTAAAATAAATTATAGTTCTGTTTCTTATCACATGTTCAGTCAATTAAATGACTGAATCGTTTAAGAACAGAAGAGGTAGAGGTGTACTGTGACACTAATCAGAGTTATCTCCTCTGAAAGTAATGAATTTCATTGTACAGCCAGACCCTGTGGTGAATGAAGTTATCATTTACAGAGTGGAAAATATGTGCTTTTCAGAGGGCCCGGCATGCTGATAAGCATACTTTTCCATTCAGTGAGGAAGGCAATTGTAAACCACCTCACTCCTCGTTTTACTTAGTAAAACCTGTAGAGGTTCAAACCAGCCTTTCGGCTGTTGACCTAAACAATAACAAGTTGCACAACATTAGCGCAGAGTTTGGCATGACAATATCGGCGCAAAAATAAAAAAGTATGGCATTCAAGGGAAGATGGCCGGTCCGCTCGAAAATTATACTTGGCAACCAAACTATAGAAAAAGTTTGAGATTTTAAATATTTAGGATGTAAGATTTCCTATGATGAAGATGATGTCGTAAGTGTAAAACTGGCAAAATTTAGCGCTGTATGCGGTTCTATTCGTAGGACAATGGGAAAGAAAACAAGACAGGACACCCAAATGAAATTTTATAGAGCAATGGCTGTCCCACAACACATGGGAGTGAAACATGAGTGTCATTACAGAGGGATGAATCTCGTATCCAGGCTGCTGAAATGAGATTTATTCGGGAAGTCAAAGGTTGAAACCGGTTAGATAGAGTACGTAACGATGTTATCCGCACCGAATTAAATGTTCAGTCATTGTTGGAAACGTTGAGAGTATATAAAAGAAACTGGTACAACCATTTACTTCACATACCAGCACACAGACTACCTCTGCGAGTACAGAAATTTAACCTCTTGGGACCTGAGATATATTTTTGGGTTACATATACTGAGACCCAACGCTATAGTATACTAATCTTGAAGGTTTCTTTAGTTGAGTGCTGACATATCAGTTGTGATGTGTATTGGTAGAGGACCCATAGGTATATTATACTATACCTGTATGGTGCAAGGGTTGAGTCCTGTGAAATTTTTTCCATTTCTAGAAGGAGTTGAAGCGTTTTCCACCATTTTGATAGGGATAAACAGAATAGAAGGAAAACATCATTTGTAGTACAACAAATATCTATTTGTTGGTATGCACTGGTAAAAAGTCAAAAGTATTACGTAATACTTATGTGAAATGCCTGTGAAATCAGGATATAGTATACTATACGATTGGTCTCAAACAAAACACCGTAATTTTTCTCATCAGGACTCCAACAGTGCAATATATCTGGTACAGTTCAGCCGTTCTTAGTTTGCTCCTCCTATCAACAAACAGCCACCTACTACAGGGTGCACGCTAGAGTCTGCGACTTTACAGATGTCGTATTCCTATTAACTATTTTTTAAATTATAAGTACTTAAAGTACTAAAAACATCAGTCATGATATGATGTAGGCCTAACAATTTCATTTAGAAAAACACTTTTAAAAGTATTTTGTATTTAAATACTTTTGAAAGCATCTTGTTGTAACTTTTTAATCAGCGTGTACACATTTTAATATAATGCGCATGCTCAGTGACGTCATTATTTGTTTACATTAGGAGCAAACTTAGAGTGGCTGGACTATATAGTATTATGTTTAGTTAGACTATTTCTCAAAGCCAGGCACCATCTATAAAACTGCTGCTGGGTCTCAATCAATGCAAACACATGGTATAGTATACTATACCGCCTGGTCTCAGGAGGATAAACCCAGAGGGAAGCGAGGCTTGGGAAGACCTAAAAAGAGATGGGTACCGGAACAGACCAATGAGCCTAATCCTTGACAGATGATGTTGATGATGAAGATAAATTTCTTCTATACTTTTCCCAAGAAATATAGTCTATTCAATTTACGTTTGGAATTGATAAACGATCTGCTCTACTGTCGGCTGAATGCGTAATAATAGTTACAGAAAATAGCGTAAGCCATCACAGCTGTGAGTGCCGATTTGATTCTAATTAAAATAATTTTTACCTATAGATCATTCAACCAGAAATGACAGTAATACACGCGGCGTTAGAATGGGACTACCAGTTCACAAGCGGCTGCGTTTAATTAACAATCTATTTGCAGAGCAAACAATAAGATTCAAATTATATCAAAGTACTGTGTGAATGAATTGTACATGCGAACTGTTTACATTCACGTGGTCAGTAAAACAATCATTGTTTACGTGAACTGCTTACTTCAAACAATTTTTTACCGATTTTGATGAGAAAAATATCAAAGGTTACTAATTGACACTAAAGTAAACATAGTAGAAAAAAATTGTTGAAATAAAAGTTATGGATTTGTTAATTTTCTACAACTTAATTTATATACACTTTTGCTCTAAAATTTAGACGTTTATTGATGATTCCGACACCAAACTGGTTATTATATAATCCCCACCAATCCGCTTTTCACGAGTACCATTGCGGATCTAAAAAGTAGAGGTCATGTCTCACCAAATAAGGCATACAAGTATGATCTGTTAAAACAGCTTCAAATTTAAATGGTCGTTGCCGCGAGTCAGCTATTTAACAACTGATTTGCGGAGATGAAGGTTCCTGGTTCAAATTCTAAAGGTAGTTACTTTTATACGGATTTGAATACTAGACAGTGATTACCGGTGTACTTTGATGGTTGGGGTTCAATTAACCATACTCTCTAAGGAATGGTCGGCATGGATCTGTACATGCCTGCACGTCATACACAACATCCTCATCTCATTGGATCATGAAGTTACTTATTGTTCTAAATTAAACAGATTGCGACGTACACACATTAGGGATTAAAAAACAAAATCTGGAAAAGTATACATATGCTTTTTAAACACCCGTTTTATAATATAAATTTTGGACCACCCATTACTGTAACAAAATATAAAATATTATTGTATCTGTTTAAAAACCCTGAGGCAGGGACAAGGTTGTACCCAAGGATACGCCATTTATGGAAGGACAAAGAAATAGTCTAACTAAACATAATAAATTACGTTATTATTTTTTCATCTTTTATTCCTTTTACAATGCTACGATTAGCATATTTATTTCTTCTTTCTTTTTTTTATTATTCAAAAAATTCTTTCTTTTTGATCAACCCTGTCTTTTTAATTTTCTTCCTTTTCAACCAACCCCTCCAAACACAGCGAAAAAGAAGAAAAATCATAATTTATTTTACTATCTTTTTTCTTTTTTTATAAATACAAAGAAATGTCAAGATTTCTTAATAAAAAACTAACTAAATTAAAAACTTGATTGTATATTAATATTTATATTAAAACAAAACTTTTTGATTATTTTTTTTACTTTTCAATAAAAATTTACTATACATTTTGAAATTTATTATTCTTTTCTTTTTAATATATATAATGTAGACATAAAATTAATTGCCCGTAACAGGCAGGTGGAGAGTAAAATTATTTCCACTCATTCTGCTAGTTCCAGAGTTAAAAAAATAGTTCTGTTTCTTATCACATGGTCAGCCAAGTATATGACAAGCATTTAGAACAGAAGAGGTAGAGGTGTATAAGACACTAGTCACAGTTATCTCCACTGAGAGGCATGAATTTCATAATAATACAGCCAGACCCTGTGATGAATGAAGTGAAGGTGTAATTGGCAGGGTGGAAAGTACTGTCTATCTAAAACTTGATGGCCTCCCGCAGAGAGGAGCAGAATCGGCCCGCTACTAGCCGTCTCAATAACATTTCATTATGTACTACTACTATAGTCCATGTAATTTCAATAGAAGCTTCTGTAATAAGTATTTTCACTCCCACACATGTAAAGTGGTTGCAGCAGTTTGCAGATAGTGTGCTGCAAAACGTACTACTACTTCCATACTCTTGATTATAAACTAATTAGTAATAGGCACAAATCACCATCTATTTTTAATTTTTACTTTTATTGGTATATTACTTTAATGTCAAAATAAATACTTTATAAATCAGAATGTCAAATTCTTTTAGTTAATTAATTACAGATTGTATTATACTCTGCAGTGTTAGCTTTTATAACTGTCAACACAAAATGTAAGGCTGTTTCTATTTTAAAGGCATATATAAAAATATACATAGTCTTTTATAAATGTATATGATTATATTATAGTACAAATAAATTCACTAGTTCAGTTTGAGTTTCCGTTCAGTGCACAAGAGATTAAAGTGTACGCAGTACCGGTAAACGATGAGTGAAAAATGAAGAACCACCCGTGTCGTTTACGTTTCCTCATAAGAAGATACCTCACAAAAAATGAAAAGACCTTTTTATTAAAAGTAAAAAAAGTAAAATTAAATCAAATTTGTAGGTTTTTATAATGTTCTAAAACTGTTTATACACACTTTTTCCCTAGAATACATATTAAATTTGCTGAGCACATCTTGTTCTTCTTCCTCCTTTACGGATCAGGGAAACTCCCTGTTCCAGCTTCTATCCATCTTCTTCGTGGTCAACCCAACGACCTTATTCCTTGCGGGCGGTATTCATGAGGAAAGAGGAGCAGGAGGAGTAACCTGGGTCTATTAGGCACTGGATAGTAGCACCCAGTTATAAGACCCCTGCCTAGGGTACAGGTGAAAAACGTTCAACTGTCTCGACGGCGGTTGAGGAAATTTTCCCAACAGCGGAGAGGGCGGAATAATCTAGGATATGGGATTCTGAATGAAACCCAGGGCAAGTCCAGGTGCTCTACGGAGGCAATCTCACCAATGTCTTACTTCGCGCAGGGCTACCAACTCGGCCGAAGCAAAACTATATTTACTGGCATTAACACATTTTCGGGGTGTTTGACACATTTAGTACAAAATTCAAGTAGAATTCATTAGAACATTTTTTACTTTCTCTTGCCTATATGAAAATATAGGAAGGAAAGTATTGTTTTCATGTAGATTTTTCGAAATTGAGTTTTCACTGGATCAACACGTTTTCAGACCCCCTGAACCCAAAAAACATGTTTCTAGCGATTGGTGTGTGTGTGTGTGTTGTGTGCGCGTGCGTGAACAAAATATCTTATGAAAGGAACATCGTACGAACTTGAAACTTAAGGTAGATACCACTAGAGGACCCGACACGAACATTTCATCAAAATCGGTCAAACGGAAGTAGTAGTTTATTCGTGTCATTTTTCACTTTTTTAAGATTTTCTCAAAAACAATTCCTACGATTTTTTTAAAAATCGCCTCATTTAAACATTTTTATGCTCTACGTGATAAGGTAGGCACCATATCTACTGAAGATCTTGGAAAGGCTGTTTTCTCGTAAGAAAGTTTTTTTAAGATTGCAGCTTTAATATGCATTTTAGCGTAAACATGTATAATAAAAGTTGTAGAGAATTTAAAATCCTACAACTTTTATTCCAAACATTTTTTTGTAGGCTATAGGCTATCTAATGCTTAGTTTAGCGGTATTTAACGATTTTCTGTTGATTTTTTTTCACGAACATGTGTAACACTAATCGATTTATGATTTCAGTCTTAGTATGTATTTTATGACAAAAGTGTATACAATCAAATTTATAGGAAATTAAAAAAAATCTACAACTTTTATTTAGAGCACTTTTCTCTACAGAGCCTAATTTAGCGTGAAATAGTGATTTTCCGTATTTTTAAGCCAATCTGAGGTAGATTTTCATTTTGGATCATTCACTCATGATTAAAATAAGGTTATGTTTTTTGAGGTTAATTTTAAAAATGTTTTAGGTATTATAATGTTAGGTTGTATTGTTAATTATTTGCATTGGCAAGAGAAAGTTGTGTGTTTCACACCAGATATTTTTCTACGCAAATAATGAGTGATGCATGATATTTTGAAATGAATTATTCTTATTTAGGTACACAGCACTTCTTTGGGCATACGCTTCAAGATTAGTACACTGAGCTCTTCGAAAGTTAATTTACTTAGGAAAAGTCCGGGTCGACCCAATACAGGTCTTAAAATGCGTTGAGTTGCATCAAAGAGAAAATTAAATTTTATCATAAATTTTTTGTTAGGTTAAATAAAGTAAAAATTCAGTTTCATAAATCTTTCATAATCGCAACTTTTCTCCCTTCAACAAATTAATTAATAATACTTTACAAAATTACAACACAATTGAAGCACACACTAATAATTTTTTTAAATAATACAAACTCCCTTCATTTAATAAAAAAATCCTCCATTACGATAAACCTTTCATATGAGACTGAATTATGCATATATTTTATATTTCTCTTTTTTATATTTTGAAAAGCAGTAGGTGGGTGCATTGTCCCGGAAGATCAAAGGATTTAATCTCCCATTTCCTTTCTTTTTTTAACCCCCTCTGTGCCTAAACCCTTTATTCTACCATCGAAAACATCATTTTCAAAGTTAATTGAAATCTTTTTTAATTTAAATGAGATTTTTTGAAATTTTTATTTCATAATAATTTACGTTAAAAGATTATTTAAATTTAATTTTGTATTTCTTTCATTTCCCTTGTCTCTTCTTGTGTTTGTATTTCACATTTTTAAATTACTTTTTTCATTAAATAAATTTGTTCGTTCAAATTTTAATTTTGATAACTTTCTAAAGAGTAACTTTTATAAAAATGTGAATTATTTTTTAATTTTATTTCTAAAATAAATATATATTCAAAAGGAATTTTCTCGTTTATTTGAGTAAATTTAAAAATAAAAATAATCATATACGTTTAACAAAAATAGTATTTTATTTACTGGCAATGACAAAAGATAAGGCACGTAAGAAATCATTGATAACAAAATGTGGAAAAGTTAAAGTTTAAATATTTGGGATAGAAATTTTTTAACCAAACGAAAAATGTTTAAAATTTTCACGAATGCAGTTCTCATCTAATCTGTCCTTCATTCTAAGCTATCTTTCTTGTTATTGTTTTTATAGATCCATTCTCCCAAATGTTTAATCGCTTTACTCTTTTAGTTTTATTTTTACTTTTCTTTGCCCTACATGAATTTGTAGGGAAGGAAAGTACTGTTTTCATGTCGATTTTTTGACATCGAGTTTTCACGGGAAGTAGGCCTACACATTTTCAAGCCCCTGAAACCGTAAATCATGTTTTTTAATGATCGGTCTGTTGTGTGTGTGTGTGTGTGTGTGTGTGTGAGCGCGCGCGCGCGCAGTAGTTAATTACTATAAGTAGTAGTGAATTGGTACGACTTTTTTTAAATCGCTTCATTTACTACTTTTTTTATGCTCTACAAGAAAGGATAAGCGCTATGTCTGCTGAAATTCTTGGAGAGGCTGTCCCTTCGTAGAAAAGAATGTGTTTATTTAAGATTACGGCCTTAATATGCATTTTAGAGCAAAAAAGAATATAATAAAAGTTGTAGAACATTTTAAAATTTCGTACAGCTTTTATTTCAAACATTTTTTTTACAACGCTTAGTTTAGCAGCAATTAGTGATCTTCTGTTTTTTTTTCATCAAAATCGGTAAAAAGTTGATTTTTTTAATATTGCGTCCTTAGGTATGCATTTTACGAAAAAAATGTATATTATATAATCAAAATTATAGGAAATTAAAAACCTAAAACTTTTCTCTAAAGCCCTTTATTCTAAAGAGCCTAGTTTAGAGGCAATTTCTGATTTTCGTATTTTTAAGTCCTAAAGAGGTTAATTTTCATTTAGCGTCATTCATTTATGATTAAGATTAGGTTAATTTTTCATTTTATATTGTTTACTCATGATTAAACATAGGTTATATTGTTTAATATCTATATTGGCACGAGAAAATCGTGCAATTGTTTCACACCAGATTTTTATGAATGTAGTGTGTGACTCGGGCAATACTTCTTAACATTTGTAACGAACTCTGTCTTGGGAAATGATATTTGTAGACTAGAAGAATTGGGAGTTTATTTTATAGTAAATTTTATCACGTAACATAAATTACTAATAATGTATAATTATTCTTTTAAAATAATAATAAAAACTTTAATAAAAGAAAATATAGTATAGTAGGCTAACAAATAAGAAAAAAAGAAATAAAAATAGGAGAGAGAGAGAAAAAAAGAAGGAAAATTAGAAGAATAGAGCAGTGTATAATAAACATTAATTTATGTTGCAATAAAAACGAAATGCTGGTTAAGTAATATATTAGATAAGTTAAAATTGTTAGCAATAAATCCTTTTAAGTGCTTTTATATAACAATAATTTATCGTGTAAAGTAATTCACTTCAAACTTAATATTATTTCCCACCCTTATTTTCAACCCTTTATTTTCATTTTTCTTATTCTTATTACCATTATTATTATTTTCCCTAGAGATTTATAATATTCTACTAATGTAGCAATCGTGCCTGCGCGTAGCGTGGGCAGCAATGAGGCTAACGTGAGTGTTGTCTTGTACAGTTTCAGGTCGACCATTCTAGAGAGATATGGTTACTTGAACCCCTACCATCAAAATACACCGGTATAATATTATACTGTATTCAAATCCATATAAAGTAACTATAGTAGATTCGAAATAGCATGATAGTAAGTCTCTGAATATAAAAATCTGGTGTGAAACACTCACACAACTTTCTCTTGCCAATGTAAATAATGATCAATAAAACCTAATATTAGTAATAAAGCTTTAGAAATTAACAAAAAAATTAACCTCAAAAACACAACCTTATTTTAATCCATGAGTGAAAGACGACGCAAAATAAAAATCAATCTTAATTTGGCTTAATAACACGGAAAATCACTTTTCACAAAAAATTAGGCTCTGTAGAGAAAAATGCTTGAAATAAAAGTTGTAGATCTTTTAATTTCCTATAAATTTGATTATATATACACTTTTGTCGTAAAATGCATAGTAAGACTGAAATCTTAAAAAAGCATTTGTTTTACAGATTTTCATGAAAACAGAAAATCACAAATTACCGCTGAACTAAGCGTTATACAAAAAATTGGTTAAAATAAAAGTTATAGATTTTTAAATTGTCTACAACTTTTATTATAGACTTTTCCCCTAAAATGCATATTAAAGCCGCAGTCTTAAAAAAAATTCATTTTTTTCTACGAGAGAACAGCCTCGTCAAGAATTTCAGCAGAAATGGCTCCTACCCAATCTTACAGAGAAGAAAAAATGTAGTAAATAAGGTGATTTTTTAAAAAAAATCGTAGGAGCCGTTTTTGAGAAAATTGCAAAAATGACACGAATAAACTATTTCATCCGGGTGACCGATTTTGATGAAAATGTTTGTGTCGGGTGCTCTAGAAAGTACCTAACTAAAGTTTTAACTTTGTACGATGTTTTATCTTTGTTTCAACTTTGTACGATGTTCCATTCTTGAGATATTTTGTTACACAAAACGCGAAAAACATGTTTTTTTGAATTCAGGGGGTCTGAAAACTTGTAGATCCGGTGAAAACTATATTTTAAAAAATCGATATGAAATCAATACTTTCCTTCCTATATATTCATACAGGCAAGAGAAAGTAAAAAGTCCCTTTTCGAAAGTAAAATTTTCCTTTTAATTTTTCTTAGTGGTATTCTTATTATATTAATTGGTAGCAGAAACGCATGAGGAAATAACAAAATTCCCCGTCTTCTTTGTTCTATTTAAGTAATATAATCATGGTATTTGGAATGGACTAGACTTTTACCAGGATTTGAACCCCGTAACCTTCGTCTCAGTACAACAGCTGTAAAACAACTGACTCACAGCGACGATTTTACCACTAGACCAATCCGGTGGGTTTATCCTCTAAAATATGTACATAAATTCTTTGTTTTTTGTATTAAACTCTTTCGCTAACCAAACCTATTCGTTCCTATACCGATGAAAAATAAAAAAAAAATATAACTAAGTTTTCTAAACGTACGTAGTTTTCATAATTTATTTCAGTTTATAAGTAATAACGCTATTTAAAATGAAAAATTTTCCAACTGTTATAAATAATAATTTCTAGAGAACGATGAGATATTTAAATTTATTTTTATTATTAAACTTTTAATACGGTTTAACAAATTTTAAAGTTTAAATTAATTTTTCTCTCGGAAGTAATAAATTATTTTACTTGCATAAATTTAAATTTTATCATTTCTGTACTTCTTTATACACACGTCTAAGTTTTTAATAACATCGTATAAGTTCATAAATTTTAAAAAGAAATCCAAAAGAATTTAAAAAAGAAAACTAAATGAAAATTCACATTATCATGCCTTATTTTTTATATAAATATAATCCAGGGTGTTCTAATATTAACTATAGTATGAACCAACTCAATAGAGACTTTTATATTGCCTACTTATTGTCCAGTTTCCACGCCTTGCGAATTCTGCCACATCTGTTGTAATTATTCACCCCGACACTTTGTTTCTTTGTACAGGTGGAAGAGCTGGTGAGTGGTGTGATAAAATTATGTATGTCCTAATGGAGGGAACAATTCAAGCACAGCTAGTTGGGAATGAGGATGTACATTAGTACACCAAAAGTCTCTATAGAACTGGCTCGTATGATAGTATCCAATAATAGTTACAAATGTGAGAGCTCTCGCTGACTCGCTCATTTCTAATTTTATAATTTCCCAATTATTTAAGACAGTGGTTCCTAACCTGTAGAAATCTGCGGACCACTAAGCCAGAAATTGAACTATGTGTGCACCAACACAATTCCGAAATTAGTGAGGCGAACCTTCCGATGGATATGGGGGACGGAATAACCCCCCCCCCACTGAAAAAAGTTTTGCCAGGGGAATAACTGTGCTGTTCATTGAGCTGCACAATTTCCGTATATGATATTTAACGGGTGGTGGGAAATTTTATTTTAAGAAGAGGTACCCAGTAGTACATTCTCCGTTTATAACTACGGGTGTAGTTATCTGTCCACTCGATCTGTTAGTTGCAGGGCTAAAATAAATAGTTCTGTTTCTTATCACATGGTCAGCCAATTAAATGACTGAATCATTTAAGAACAGAAGAAGTAGAGGTGTAAAAGACACTAATCAACGTTATTTTATCTGAAAGTAATGAATTTCATTTTACAGCCAGACCATGTGGTGAATGAAGTGAAGGTGTCATTTGCAGAGTGGAAAATATGTGCACTTTTTCACTCAGTGAGGAAGGCAATGGTAAACCACCTTACTCCTCGCTTTACTTAGTAAAACCTCTAGAGGTTCAAACCAGCCTTTTGGCTGATGACCTAAACAACAACAACTACGGGTGTAATCAGTTATTCAGACCAAGAGACAGGAAGCAGTAATTAATTCGTGTCATTTTTCAATTTTTTACGATATTTTTCAAAAACGGCTTCTACGATGTTTTTAAAATCAGCTCATTTATACATTTTTTATGATCTACATGATAGGGTAGGCGCCATGCCTTCTGAAATTTTTGGGGAGGCTGTGCTCTCGTAGAAAAAAATGTTTTTTTTTAAGATTGCGGCCTTAATATACATTTTAGCGCATAAAAGTAGTGTATAATAAAAGTTTTAGAACATATAAAACCCTACAACTTATATTACAAACGTTTTTTGTATAACGCTTAGTTTAGCGACAATTAGTAATTTTTTTTTCATGAAAATCTGAAAAAATGTTTTTTAATATTTTAGCCTTAGTCATTTCACGACAAAAAAGTATATAATAAAATTTATAGGAAATAAAAACACCTACAACTTTTATTTTAAGCATTTTTCTGTATAAAGAGTGATTTTCCGTGATATTAAGCCAAACAAACTAAGGTTGATTTTCATTTTGCGTCTTTCACTCATGATTAAAATTAGGTTACGTTTTTTGTTTAATTCAAATTATAAATGTTTTATTACTAATGTTAGGTATATTGTTCATAATTTGCATTGGTAAGAGAAAGTCGTGTGAATGTTACACACCAGTTTTTTTAAGTGTAAAAAATACTGCGGCAATAGGTATCTGAAAGTAATGTGTTGGTTCCAGGCATTCTCTAGTAGAACTGAGATTTTAAAATGTTAGTCTAAATAATAATAGTTGATACATCGGGTCAGTTTCTAAGAAAAGGTAAGAAATCTAGTGTATGAAAGGTTAGTACAGGGCTACTGGTGTATCTATTTAGATAATTGGCCCTTTTGTAACCAATCCTTTTTGTTCAGTCCTAATTTGTTTACTTTTTGTTAAGATTTATCTGAAAACCGACAAAAAGATTTTGTATTTTTATCATTATATCGGAAATGTTTGTTCTTCTTGAAATTCATAGCTTAGTTATACAGAGTGATTCACGAAGATATGCAGAAACTTTGGGAGCCCATTGTAAATGTAAAAATAATGAAAAAAGTTTATATAAACATGGGTCCGGAAATGCTTCGTTCCTGAGTTACAGCTAGCGAAAGATTTCCCCTGGATTTCAGCTCACCAGGTGAAATGAGGTCTTCCTAAAATTCTCGAATTCAATTGCTTCTTATGGTTTTTGACCTGATAAAAATTGAATAAAACAGATCCCAGAACTTTAAGTTAAATAGTTTTTGAGAAAAACAGTGTCAAAAGCAAAAAAAATGGAGTGAAAAAACACATTTTTTCATCTTTGTTTTTCCGCTTAATTTTACTTTGTACTGTTATGAATAAAAATTCATTTTATCAAACATCTATTCGCTTTCTGTATACTTCATTTACACCGGTTTGTTCAGAATAAAATTTTCTACATGTTTTATTCAAAAATTTTAACTGTTTCTTGGTGAAATAACAAAGTTATTCTTGCCCAAAGATGAAAAAATGTGTTTTCACTCCATTTTTTGCATTTGTCACTGGTTTTCTTAAAAACTATTTAACTTACAGTTCTGGGACCTGTTTTATTCAATTTATAAGATCAAAAACCATGAGAAATGATTAAATTCGCCCCTTAATCATCTTACCAGAATTTCAGGAAGACCTCATTTCACCTGGTGAGCTGAAATTCGGGCGAAACTTTCGCTAGCGGTAACTCGGAAACGAAGCATTTCCGGACCCATGTTTATATAAACTTTTTTCATTATTTTTACATGTACAATGAGCTCCAAAAGTTTCTGCATATCTTCGTGAATCACCCTGTATAAACGCCGCCCGGTTTGGTTTTGAATTACAGTAGTCTGATCGGTGAAATGTAATTTTTTCATTTTGTTTTAGGTATGCCGACATATTTTTTATATTTATTTATATTTTATTTATAAGACTTGTAAGATTTTCCTTAGATTTATTTTCATGTTAAATTAGATTAGTTACTTTTTCTTATGTTAAGGGGGTAGTCAACTCAAGAAGATGTTCGATTTTTTTGCGTTTATTTGAAGTTAAAAATGCTCTGAATCACAGCATAAAATGTGTTTACTTTGTACGTTGACAAAAAGTTATAAAACCATGTTTTAAATATACATGTTTTGTCGTCATAGCAACGGTTTATTAGGTTTTTATAGTGAAATATTTCTAAATCAGAAATTTATTAGTTACTAGTTTACTGTAGGTTTATTTTGAAAACAAATAAACTATTTATTTATATAACGATCAGATAAATAAATAATTTTGTAAAAAAATATAGGTCACTAGCAAAGGGAGTGAAATAATTCTTTAAACTTTAAATTAAAGTTTCCGAAAATGTGTTTTTGCATGATTGTACATTATATTTCGGTTTGTATTGGAGATATTTGGATGAAATTTTTTTTTAATGTTCATAATTTCTTCCTCTATTATTTGTTAAATGATTATTACAAAATACTAGATAGGGATTTAGTAAAAAAATAATTTGTGAATGTATAAAATATTTTTTTTTTGAAAATATTGTTTTTCTTCAATTTATTTCTTGTAAGAAAAACTACATACAAGAGCATCCTAAAGGTAATAAACAGAAATTTTCTGAAATTTTTCACAAGAATCACGATGATATCTTTCTTGGTTCTTGAGATATTCGATTCTCCGTAAAAGCCTGCTTCCACCCCCTCCCTTATGTTAGGGACTGTAATTCATTTTTTGGCCTGGTTCAAGTGGTAGATCATTACTACTAAATTACTCTTTCATTTAAAGTATATAATGATAAATTATAGCTAGTAGTTTTGATTTTCATTTTCTGGGTTGACTACCCCTTAAATTTAAAAAAAAATTGTTATTTTACAATTTCTGTCAACAGACTTCGGTCTGTTGGCGAAGTTGGTAACGTGCTCGCCTCTCATCATGCGGTCTTGGGTTGGAATCCCATTCAGGCAAGGCATTTTTTCATACGTTACAAAAAATCATTTCATCATTCACCGTCTGCATTAGCAGTAATTGCAGAACAGTCGGACTTTAAACAAAAAAAAAAAAAAAAAAAAACTTCGGTCTGACTAAATAATCTGTACTTTCTTATTAAATTAATAAATAATAAAATCCTGAAACGGATTTTAGCGATAGTTGTCACAATATTTTTAAATACTTTCGAGAAATAATTTTTTTTTAAATTTTTGTGCCATGACGGATAAAACAGAACGACGGATAATCGGGATTTTACTTTGATAACAAAAATAATTACAGTATTACATCACTTTTTGTTATTCTACAAAAACTGTCCAGATGAATTGAGAACATGAAATAATATTTCATATTGAAAATATAATATTTGAACGAACATTATGTATCAGTATAAATATAGTACTTACTAAACATAGAATGGGCCTGTAATAACAGACCAAATAGTTTTGTGCCAGATAACTTTTAAAATCAATCGTGAGACCTTATTTTGTTTTTATTTGCTCTTCTATTCTTTCAGTTGGCTGCATTCTTTCACGTACCTACCTTTGGTTACATATAAATACTCGTAGTACATAAAGAAGGAAAGGAATAAAACAAAATAAAAATACTAGGTAGATGGTTTTTTCTCTCTTTTTCATGATAATATTTTTGTAATTCGTTTCTGAAAGATAGTTTTTTTTATTTGAAAGCGTTAAAAATTGATAAGTTCCGTTCTCAACTATTCGTGTCAACTATAAAATTGTAAACTATTTTTTTTCTTTTTCTAGTATCATTACGTATACTTTTAGAATAATAGTATAACATAACTTGTGTTAAAGTACTTCATAAAATTGTACTAGTTTATAGTTTGGTATAATTTTAAATTTAGATGATGACAAAATCTCCTTAATGTTTGAAGCTTTTGAACGAATAATTTTTTCTTAAAAATTTAAAAGGAAATATGTAAACTTTACTTCAAAAGAGGTTTTTAAACGAATGATTGAAAATTTATGTATAAAAATATGGTGAAACGCTCACGCGACTTATTGCCAATGTAAATAATGGCCAATATAAATTTAACCTATGTTCAATTATTAGCAAACAATGTAAAATGAAGTCGGCCACATTGGCGAAGTTGGTAACGTGCTCGCCTCTCATCATGCGGTCTTGGGTTCGAATACCATTCAGGCACGGCATATTTTCATATGTTAAAAGAATCATTTCATCATTCACCGTCTGCATTAGCAGTAATTGAACAGTCAGACGTTAAACAAAAAAGATGTAAAATGAAAACTGTACCTAGTTTTAATCATGAGTGAATGATGCAAATGAAAATTAACCTTAGTTTGGCTTATTAATACGAAAAATCACTGACGCTAAGCCAGGGTCTGTAGAAGATGTATGAAATGTTGTATTTCCCATGACAAATAAAAACAAATAACAATAATAATAATAATAATATATTATTATTATTATAACAACACATCTTAAGAGGTAAACAAAACAATATTATACATTAAGAAAATAAATCTAAAATTAGAGAAACAAAGTTTATAATATTATTTATTTGTTGTTGTTTAGGTCATCAGCCAAAAGGCTGGTTTGAACCTGTAGAGGTTTTACTAAGTAAATCGAGGAGTGAGGTGGTTTACCAATGCCTTCCTCACTGAGTGGAAAAGTACACTTATCAGCATGCCAGGCCCTCTGAAAAGCATACATTTTCCACTCTGCAAATGACACTTTCACTTCATTCACCACAGGGTCTGGCTGTATAATGAAATCCATTAATTCCAGACGAGATAACTCTGATTAGTGTCTTTTACACCTCTACCTCTTCTGTTCTTAAATGATTCAGTCATTTAATTGGCTGACCATGTGATAAGAAACAGAACTATTTATTTTAGCTCTGCAACGACCACATTGAGTGTAAATAATTTGACACTCCACCTGTCTGTTATGGGCAGAGTTTGGCTTAATAAATACGAAAAATTACTCTGACGCTAAACTAGGCTCTGTAGAAGAAAATGTATGAAATGTTGTAGTTCCCATGACAAATAAAAACAAATAATAAAAATAATAATAATATTATTATTATTATTATTATAACAAAACATATTAAGAGGCCAACAAAACAATATTATACATTAAAAAACATAAATCTAAAATTAGAGAAACAAAGTTTATAATAATATTTATTTATAAACAAATAAAAATAATCTGATACAACGGAGTAAACAATAACAGAACCTATTATAAAAAAATAAACAACTTTTGAATGGAATAAAAACAGCGTTCAACCGATTATTATAGTAATTTATAAACAATAATGGAGATATTGGCTGTTAAAAAAATATAAATTATAATAATATTTACGTGAACATATAAATATTATTGTTCTCAAAACGTTAGCGAATCGGAAATTATGAGTATATTGCTTAATATTAATTTTCAAACTAAACCACACGAATCAGATGGAATGACTGGTTGGTAACAGATGATTTAGGATGGGTGAGACAATTGCATGTTTGTAAAATATTATAATCGAAATAATTATGCAAGATAAATTTTCGTTCGTTTCATAAAATATCAGGTGAAGTTACTAGAAGAATATACTGCGTGGACCGTGAAGTTTCTTTTAAAACAATTAAGTAACTACGTCAGGGTTGTTGTTGTTTAGGTCATCAGCCGAAAGGCTGGTTTGAACCTCTAGAGGTTTTACTAAGTAAAACGAGAAGTGAGGTGGTTTACCATTGCCTTCCTCACTGAGTGGAAAAGTACGCTTATCAGCATGCCGGGCCCTCTGAAAAGCACATATTTTCCACTCTGCAAACGACACCTTCACTTCATTCACCACAGGGTCTGGCTGTATAATGAAATCCATTACTTTCAGACGAGATAACTCTGATTAGTGTCTTTTACACCTCTACCTCTTCTGTTCTTAAATAATTCAGTCATTTAATTGGCTGACCATGTGATAAGAAACAGAACTATATATTTTAGCCCTGCAACAAACAGATTGAGCGTAAATAATTTGACACTCCACCTGTCTATTATGGGCAGTACGTCAGGGTATTAAACTACCAAAAACTTTTGGTGTGAAACACTCACACGACTTTCTCTTGACAATGTAAAAACCCTGATATTTTTTTTTTTTGTAATCCCTAATGAGATGAGAACGATATTTATGACGTGTAAATGAGGTGTAGTCTTTTACAGACTCAGGTGGACCATTCCTGAGAGAGTATGGTTAATTGAACGCCAACCATCAAAGTACACCGGTAACCACTGTCTAGCATTCAAATCCGTATAAAATTAACTACCTTTACTAGGATTTGAACCAGGAACCTTCGTCTCCGAAAATCAGCTGATTTTGACGACGACTTTACCTCTAGACCAACCCGGTGGGTTCCGAAAATATAATAACTTATGTTTAATCATTTAAAGAATGTAAAAGAAAAAAATCATAATCTTTTAATCATGAGTGACGCTAAACTAAGGTCTGAACAAAAAAATCTTGAAAAAGTTGTAGATTTTTTATTTTCTATAACTTTAATGATATTTATACTATTTTTTTCATAAAATGCATAGGCATACTAAGTCCGCAATCGTAAAAAATCTAAAATTTTACCGATTTTGATGAGAAAAATACAGAAAAACCATAATTGACGTTAAATTGACGCTAAAGTGTTGTAGAAAAATATTTGTCAAATAAAAGTTGTAGGTTTTTTTAATTTCTTACAACTTTTTTCATTAATCATATGTTGTTTAGGTCAACACCTGAAAGGCTGGTTTGAAGCTCTAGAGGTTTCACTAAGTAAACACGAGGAGTGAGGTAGTTTACCTTGCTTTCCTCATTGAGTAAAAGAGTATGCTTATCAGCATGGCAGGCCCTTCGAAATGCACCCACTTTCTAACCTGAAAATGACACCTTCACTTCATTCACCACAGGGTCTGGGTGTGTAGTGAAATTGATTACTCTGAGAGGAGATAACTCTGAGTAGTGTCATTTACACCTTTACCGCTTCTGTTCCTAAATAGTTCAATCATATAATTGGTTGACCATGTAATAAGAAACAAAACTATTTTTTGTAGCCCTGGAACCAAGAGATCGAGGGCAATTAATTTAACACTCCACCTGCCCATCATGGGCATTAATCATATACCACTATATTATATTTCTCCTAAAATGCATATTTAGGCCGCAATCTTAAAAAGACAATTTTTACTAAGAGAGTGCAGTCCCAAAAAAATTCAGCAGACATGCCGCTTATCCTGTTTTGTAGAGCACAAAAAATGTAGTAAACTAGGCGAATTTTGACAATATCACAAAAAAAAGAAAAATTGCACGTATAAACTACTACTACTTCCGGTTCACCGATTTTGATGAAACTGTCGTGTCGAGTCCACTAGTGAAACCTAACTTAAGTTATAAATGTAAAATTCTTACGATATTCCGTTTTTGAGATATTTACTTCACAGGCAACACACAGACCGATTGCTAAAAACATGTTTTTTGGGTTCAGGGGGCCTGAATTGTGTATTTCTGGTGAAAAAACTCAAAATGAAAACAATAGTTAATTAATCCGTTTCCAGAAGTCTAGTTTTAAAATGAATAGACTATCCTTTGTGACAGCGAAACTATGAGATGAAAGATACATTTTTTTACTGAATATATTTCCTTACGTTAGGAACTCCTTGCGGAGCACCCTGTACACAGCCATGAAGTAACGAAGGAATAAAGACTAAAAGTAAATAACTGAAATACTATTCAATTACTATGCGCATAAAGTAAACACAGCGTTCCGTAAAATTATAATACTGTATACATTTTAATGTATAATCTAACGTTCACTTATTCTTCATAATTATAATGGCACTGTATTTATAATTATCTCTGCATACAATCATCAATATCATCAACAACATCATCGTCATCCGTATCCTGTCATTACTCTTCCAACTTAACTTTACAAATAATAATATTATTCTTATTTCTGTTCACAATGAATATTAACGTTGTATTTATTTATTTCTATTGAATTTAATGTTACGTTAAAGTTATGTTGGCATTTAATATTTTATTTGTATTATTCTTTTATACTTTTTTTTGTCATCAGTCTCACGACTGGTTTGATGTAGTTCTCCAAGTTGTTCTATCTTGCGCAAGACGTTTCATATCTATATACCTGTAACTTATATACCTGCCCATAACTGTCAGGTGGAGTGTCAAATTATTTACACTCAATCTGTTAGTTGCAGGGCTAAAATAAATAGTTCTGTTTCTTATCAAATGGTCAGCCAACTAAATGACTGAATTATTTAAGAGCAGAAGAGGCAGAGGTGTAAAAGACACTAATCAGAGTTATCTACTCTGAAAGTAATGAATTTCATTAAACAGCCAGACCCTGTGGTGAATGAAGTGAAGGTGTCATTTGCAGAGTGGAAAATATGTGCTTTTCAGAGGGCCTGGCATGCTGATAAGTGTACTTTTCCACTCAGTGAGGAAGGCAATGGTAAACTACTTCACTCATAGTTTTACTTAGTAAAACCTCTACAGGTTCAAACCAGCCTTTCGGCTGATGACCTAAACAACAACAATACCTGTAACACTACATCTTTTGTAATTTACTTTATATATTCTAACCTTTTCCTCCTCCTACAATTCACTCCCTCAATATTATTCTCCATAACTGATAGACCAATACCTGGATGTCTTAAGATATGCCCTGTTAGCTTATCTTCTGGTAAGAATTTTCCATAAACTTCTTTCATCCACTTGTCTAAAAACCTCTATATTACTTATTTTGTCCACCCACCTAATCGTTAACATTTTCCTATAACACCACATTTCAAAAGCTTCTATCCTTTTCTTTTCTACAACCCTTATCACCCACGTTTCACTCCCGTACACTCCAAACATAGTGTTTTAAGAAACATTTCTTATCTGTAAATCAATCTTTGTAGTCGGTAAGCTTTTTTCATATCAAAGGCAATACTACTTTTGATAACGTTTTTTACTGTATTTTATAATCTTATCGATACAACTATGTCGTGTTTCTTTCAGCATTCATTCTTTTCTTCTCTATGTAATGTACCAGCATTCTTAGGTTAAAAATTTAGTGTGAAATACTAGCACGACTTTCTCTTAACAATGTAAATAATGAAACATAATAACCTCAGTTTACTCTTTAGTAAACAATGTTAAATAAAAAATAAAATTAATTTTAATCGTGAGATAATGACACAAAATGAAAATCACTAATTGACGCTAACCCACCGGGTTGGTCTAGAGGTAAAGTCGTCGCCAAAATCAGCTGATTTTCGGAGACGAAGGTTCTTGGTTCAAATCCTAGTAAAGGTAGTTACTTGTATACGGATTTGAATGCTAGACAGTGGTTACCGGTGTACTTTCATGGTTGGGGTTCAATTAACCATACTCTCTCAGGAATGGTCAGCCTGAGTCTGTACAAGACTACACCTCATTCACACGTCATACATATCATTCTCATCTCATTGGGCCATGGGGTTGCTTATTGTTCTCAAATGAACAGATTGCAACGTACACATATTAGGAATTAAAAAAATAAAAAACTAATTGATGCTAAACTAAGTTCTGAAGAAGAAGAAGGTCAAATTAAAATTTCCAGGTTTTGTTATTTCCTGTAACTTTATTTACATACATTTTTGTCGTAAAATACACACAAAGGTCGAGAACTTGATGAGCAAAGTACCGAAAATCACTAATTGAAGCTAAACTAACCAATCCTTGCAGAAAGAAAATGCTTGAAACAAAAATTGTACATTTATTT
Organism: Catonia carolina; assembly: GCA_035578175.1. Lineage (NCBI taxonomy): Eukaryota > Metazoa > Arthropoda > Insecta > Hemiptera > Achilidae > Catonia > Catonia carolina. Next base: position 13,572,376 of record JAQMRL010000004.1, read on the forward strand.
TATTTTGTTACAACTTTTATATACGTTGCTTTTTGCTTTAAAATTCATATTAACGCTGAAATCTAAAAAAAAAACGTATTATTTACTAGGAGAGTACAACCACCCACAGATTTCAGTAGGCCTACACACGCCGCTTACCCTACATTTTGCGGAGCACAAAAAAAAATTTAGTCAATGAGGCTATTTGAAACAAAATCGTAGGAGCTCCCTACGTCTACTTTCCTACCCATAGGGAAGACTCCCCGCTTTGAAAGAAATAAAAAAATTTCATGAATAATTTGTAAAATTTGTGTTATAAACAGAAAAAAAAATTGTGTTATAAGTATTTACATTTTGCTTTAAATCGTACAGAATAATTATACGAATACATTAAATGGCCGCCTCCATAGGGTAACGGTAGCACCTAGTCTACAACACGGAAGACCCAGGTTCGATTCCCGGCTAAGGTCTCGAAATTCTCACAGTTAAAACCAACTGTTACCCACCGTACTCGCTAATGACCGAGCTGTTGATACGACTTTAAATAAACTAAAAAAAAAGTTCTCAATAACACCACACACATTTTTTTCACCAAATGTTCATGAAGCGGTTTTTCTATTAAGGGGAGATTGCACGATGTTTTTAACTCAAAAGTTCGATTTTTGGTTTTTTATGTTTTTCAATAGTTTAGGCCTAGATCTACAAAAAAAAATTAAATTACATCAAAAAAATATTTTTTTATGAAAAAATAAGTTTTATCAGGTTTACACAGAAAAATTATCATGTTACGAAGAACGAATATTTTTTCATGATTTTATACTCCTCGTTTTAGTGCAAAGAGAATTTTCGTTTTTAAACTATCTGCATCACGGTTTTTAATACTCTCAGCTGTTGGTTCAGCTTTCTAAACAACTGTTGATAGGAAATTTACTTGTTTGTGTAGCTACATATTGTTTTTGGTTTGTGACTTCTTGTTTCGTACCTTTCCCCGTAAATTTAGATTTTTAACACTAAGAAACATTTTTCTCAGAAACCAATAAATTTACCAGGCTGAAATTTTAACCAGTTAATTATCTTGTATAGCCACATATATTCACATTTTTATTACTTCCTCAGGTGCTCCAAAAATTATTAATACGCAAAACACGTGGAAAACAATTTGTAAAAATTTTATGTTACTCGTAATTTTTTTTAAAAATTGGTATGGTCCAAAGATTAAACTGAAAAAATGTCAGTAGCTCGAGGAGAAACCCAACACCTATAATGTGTAAAGTTTCATTTCCCTATCTATTACAAATCCTATGAAAAATGTACCTAAAAATAGCAAATTTAACATTGTCGGGATACTAAGTACAGTCTTCCCTTAACCTAGTTTCTATTAACAGAAACAGAAACCAACGCCTATATGCCCAGAAATATATACAAAACGAGCTAACAAAATAAATTATGTAATAAAACAGGAGAACAATAAATAAATAAAATTCCAAACAGACATTCATTCATATTACCAAACAAAAAGAAACTAAAAAACAATCTAGATATTTTTAATTAACACAATTACAAACAACAATAAATAAATAAAAATCAAATAATAAAATATTAGCAAAAACAAAACTAGATAAATATATACGATAAGAATAATATAGAAAGTGAAATAATTTAAGAACTGGTTTCGAAAATATTGAAGTAACATATACACATACACACAAATGAACTTAAAACTTAGAATCGCGCGCGTGCGCGTCTGCGTGGGGGGGTATTAAGTTGGCAAAAACAAGAAAACCTGTTGCAAAGAATTACGTCACTTTCACTTTATGTATGCATATCTGTAAACATACCTTTATATTTTATATATTAATAAAAATAGGCTTTATTATACACTGTATGAAATAATAAAAATAAAAAATAACAATATAAAAAAACTATGACCTGTAAATAGATATATTATGTTAAACTAGTAAAATAATGATTCGCACAAAGATAACTGTATAAAAGTAGATCAAAAAACCCTTATTATAATAATAATAATAACGATTTAAAATAATAATAAAATAATTATTGGTATACTGTACTTAAGTACCTACAATTATTACTACAAAAGTAGTACAATTACTTACAAATAATAATATAAGTAGTTGGATTTTCTTTAAAATAATAATTTTTGCAAAAGGTCATGTTACGTTGCATAAAACTTAATGCAATATAATAATAATAATGCATGAAATTCGTGCAGGAATTTCTTTCTTATAATATTATATCAAATCATGTACTAATACGATTATTATTTCTTATTAATTTACAAGGTATTTTTTTTTAATGCCACATAGGACTACATAAGTTCATTAAACTAAAAAGAGCTCATTTCAATTTTTGCGGTTCAATCTTTCAGTTTTTGGAGTCCCTTCCTGATGTTTCCCTCCTTGAACTTTCTCCAGTATTCCCTCAATCCATCCGATCTTCTCTGCCGTTCCTTGTCAGAATACACAACTTTCTGTCGTTTCGTTGGTTTCTGCTGTTCAAGTCTCGTGGTTTTCAGCCTGTGGTAATTTCCGGCTTTCGTTTTGAGGTCCGCAAGTGAGATTTGGAGCCCGTCCATGTCCTCCTTAATTTCCCTGATCCAGTGGGGCTGAGGTTTTCTGTTAAGGAAAAAGTTGATGATTTGTTTTGACATTCTGGAAGAGTTGGTCCTCAAGAGATGTCCAAAGAAGGAAATTTTCTTTTTCCTCATCTGGTCTGCTAGAGGTTCTGTATTTCTGTATACTTCTTCTTTCGAGACGGATTTCCATATCCCATCAGAGAAACATCTTTTTTTAGGCATCTCCTGATGATCCGACGCTCCAATTTTGAGATTCTGTGCTCCGTGTTTATCTTCCTGAGACTGAAGATTGTTTCGCTGCTGTATGTGATCTCCGGTAGAATTACGGTGTTGTAATGCAAGGTATTTTATTTTATTTTTAATTATTAATTGTACGATATGAAGGTAAGTTATTTTAACAGAAATTTTCTTGAATTTGTTTATCTATTTACTAGGAAAGTCAAAGATTTTGTATGTAGCTTTTTACGCATTGTAGCAACTCAATTGAACACTTTTAAGATTAAAAAGCCATTCCACGATTTTTTATAGACTCCCTACAAACATCCATATAAATATTTCCTAATAAAATAAAACCTCAAAATTTAGTACTATACGCCATCACCTAGAAATTAACAACAGTGAAACCACTCCAGACTAGAAAAAGCGTCCTTCCCAACACAATGTTTTTGTTGTTATTCCGATTCCTAGAAATACCCAGAACTTTCCAGAGGAGCGTTGATAATTTTGAAACAATTTGCCACATCCTACAACAGTAAACAAGGATTTTCCATACGGTGAATTTGAAAACCAAATCATTAAATCGTTTGACACTGGAAAATAACATAGTTTTGAGTGTTACAAAAATAAAAATTCAGATATTCATAAACTGTTTAACCATTTATAGGGTACTACTACGGGGAAAATATACATATCGAAAAATGTAAAATTTTGCTTTATAGGGACTTGAATAATGTATTTCTAGTGCCAGAACAGTAAGATATTTCTTTTTATTGATGTTATGCCCTGTTAAGTATGCTTACCAAGGAATGTTTATTGAAATGGGAATCACATAATGTTCAGTGGTAAGAATGCTTAATAAAACAACTTGTGTACAATTTAACCAAACAATTTGTAGAATAACTTTTCTTAACTTTATATTAACATGAATGCTAGCTTCCTTGTAAAAACCTCGAATATTCTAAGCACCGTACAAAAGTAACAACGAAACAACACGGTAGCGTACGCTGTAATTAATCCTTACTACATTCATGTGACTCATGAAGCAAATGGTCACTGCGCGGTAATTTCAAAATGTGGATAGCCTACTTAGGCCTACCAGAGAACATCTATAAAACTATAAAATGCCGATACGGTTCAACTGCATAGCTTATTCTTAAATAAAATCGAACATATTGCCAGTGGTAAGTATACTTACCAAAGACCTATAAACGATTAATACCAAACAAGCCCAAGTTTCGCGTTAATTGAATTGGAAAAAGTTGTAAAAGTAATGTACAATTTTTGTGTCGCTTTTTTAAATAAAAAATCTGGTGTGAAACACTCACACAACTTTCTCTTGCCAATGCAAATAATTAAAAATAAACCTAACATTAGTAATAAAACATTAGAAATAAACACACAAACTAACCTCAAAAAACATTAGTGAAATACACAAAATTAAAATCGACCTCAGTTTGGCTTAAAAATACGGAAAATCACTCTTTCACGCTAAACTAGGCTCTGTAAAGAAAAATGTTTTAAATAAAAGTTGTAGATCTTTTAATTTTTTATAATTTCGATTAAATACACTTTTATTATAAAATGCATACTAAGGCCGAAATCTTAAAAAAATCGATTTTTCTCACGTTTTCGTGAGAAAAAAACAGAAAATTGCTAATTACTGCTAAACTAAGCGTTACACAAAAGAATGTTTGAAATAAAAGTAGTAGATTTTTAAATTTTCTACAACTTTTATTACATACATTTTTGCTCTAAATTGCATATTAAAGCCGTAATCTTAAAAAAAACTATGTTTTTACGTAAAAACAGCCTCACCCAGAATTTCAGCAAACATGACGCCTACCCTATCTTGTAGAGAATAAAAAATTGAGTAAACCAAGCGATTTTAAAAAAAATCGTAGGACCAGTTTTTGAGAAAATCGCAAAAAGGTGAAAAGTTACACGAATAAACTACTACTTCCGGTTGACCGATTTTGATGAAAATGTTCGTGTCGGGTCCGGTAAGGGTATGCAACTTAAGTTTCAAGTTTTAAGTTCGTACGATGTTCCGTTTTTGAGATATTTTGTATACACACACACACACACACACACACACACAGACCAATCGCTAAAAACATGTTTTTTGGGTTCAGGGGGTTTGAAAACGAATAGATCCGGTGAAAACTCGGTTTCGAAAAATCGACATGAAAACAATACTTTCCTTCCTATATATTCATATAGGCAAGAGAAAGTAAAAAACTATAACAGTAACTATTTTTAATTTTCCCCCGTATTTCACGACCAACCGGTTGAGAAACAAGATTAAAATCTTCAAGAAACTTAAAGATTTGCTTCAAACTAAAAAACAAAATAAAAACCAAAGTACCACAATATTTTCTTATTTTTAGTCAATATATGGGTTACCGTACTTTATATTCATTTATTTTTCTATAACAGTTTATAATTTCTATTTTTGTTGCGTAATAAAAAAAATCTGTGTGTGTGTGTGTGTGTGTGTATTAGTTTGAATTATTAATAAAAATAGGTAATATGATCGATCAGAAGTAGACCACATATTATATTATATAGGTAGTTTTGTACAAATAATAGATTACTCTGCAATACCAATTTAGTATTATGTAATAGAAAAAGAAAACAAAATTAGAAATGTTGTCGGAAGAGAAAATATTACATCATCTTTTCAATATCGACTCAGCTGATGGGATTTGTGTTCAACTTAGTCAAAGCCACACCGATCGCTCTTACATAAAATAAAAAAAAAACAATATAAAAATAGAGTAAACATATTGATTTTGTTAAAATACATTGTTGTAATACATACGATTTTACTTATTTATTAACTTATTACAAAACAGTCTTGTCATGTATAAATTATTAAGTTTGTGCAATGAAAAAAATACTTTCTTTTTAATGCTTTAAAATGAAAAACCTGGTGTGAAACATTTACACGACTTTCTCTTGTCGTTGTTTAGGTCATCAGCCGAAAGACTGATTTGAACCTCTCCTTTACTACGTCAAACAAGGAGTGAGGTGGTTTACAATTGCCTTCCTCACTGGGTGGAATAGTATGCTTATCTGTATGCCTGTTCTTCTGAAATACATCTACTTTCCACCCTATAAATGACACGTTTACTTCATTCACTATAGGGCTGGCTGTATAATGAAATTCATTACTCTCAGAGGAGATAACTCTGACAAGTGTCTTTTACACCTCTACTTCTTCTGTTCTTAAATACTTCAGTCATATAATTGGTTGATAATGTGATAAAAGAGAGAATTATTTATTGTACCCCTAGAACAAGGAGATCGTGAGCAAATAATTTAACACTCTACCTGCCTGTTATGGGCAACGACTTTCTCGTGCCAAAGTAAATATAACTTACATTTTTTAATCATGATTTAATGATGCTAAGTGAAAAGCAACCTCTGTTTCACTTAAAAATACGGAAAATCACAAATTGAAGGTTTATAATTTTCTATAACTTTAGTTATATATTACCTACTTTTGTTTTAAAATGGGCTGTAATCTAAAAAAACAATTTTTACCGATTTCAATGAGATAAAAACGGAATACCACCAATTAATGCTAAACTAAGCTCTGCAGAAAAAACGCTTGAAATAAATGTTGAACATTTTTTAAATTTTCTACAACTTTGATTATAAATACACTTTTGGTCTAAAATAAAGCAGAAATCTAAAAACATTTTTTTACCTTACGAGCAGAGCCTCCTTAATAAATTTCAGCAGATATGCCGCTTAACCCAACTAGAAGAGGCCAAAAAATTTAGTAGATGAGACAATTTTAAAGAAAATCATAGAAGCCGTTTCTGAGAAAATTTCAAAAAGTAAAGAATTATACTTTTTTCGGTTCTTCGATTTTGAAAAAAAATGTTCGTATAGAGTCCTCTTATGGTACCTAAATTAAGTAACAAGTTTTAACTTCGTACAATTTTTGAGTTATTTTCTTTTTACACGCATTGATGAATCGCCAAATAATTTTTTTGGGAGTTCAGAGGACCTAGAAAGTCTATTTTTCGGAGAAAACTTCTAAAAATCGACAAGAACACAATACTCTTCTTCCCTATATTTTACATTGAACAATAGAATGTAAAACTACCTTCATTTTCTTTTTAAGAAATACGAAATGTATCTAGCACATACAAAGCGAAATAATTTCAATGTTACAAAGGTTGGGAACTGGATTGAACAAGCACGAACGAAAAATTTCCTACATTGGAAGAACAAAAAGTTTTTCTAAGTTCAATATTTTCAAAAAAATAGAAACGAATCAAGAACGGTTAGTTTGTTAAATTAACAAAATAAAAGGTTCAAAATAAATTTTATAGAAGTTTTTGAAAAAAAAATAATTTATTAAAAAATTAATTAATTCCTTAAAATAAAACAAATGAGTACCTAATCACTAAAAAATAAAAAGGAAAACGTGAATAATATATAATAAAATTTACATATTATATTAAGAAAAAAAATCAACAAAAATAATGATATAGTAGTATATTATAAAAAATAATAATAAAGAGAAGAAAAATTATTTACTCAAGAAGTAAATTATTTTGAAAACATTCAAAAAGCTTTACTAATAAGAAAAAGAAGAATAGGTTAAAAGAAGAAAAAAGAAAAAGGCTCAAGTAATAAATAATAATTACAGTAATCAAAGAAGGATTATTTTTTGAAAATAATAAATCAAAAATGATAATTTCTTCAAAAAATAACCACTATTAAACAACGTTAAATTATAACGTTGAATAAAATTATGTAAATCAGTTTCTTTTTTAAAAAAATATTTCCTGTTAGTATAATATTGAAATCATTTTCTTTGTCATACGTTTTAAGAAAGATTCAGAATAAGATAAGAAAACTTGTATTACAAATAAACTCTCTGTTATTCGAAATTGAGTTAACCGAAATGTTCGGAAAATACATTTTTAGCAAATACATATACAGAGTGATACACGAAGAAACGATACATCGAGAGATGGTATCTACTATAAAGAAAAACAAAAATCTGTGAAACACTCACACAACATTCTCTTGCCAATGTAAATAATGACCAATATAACATAATATTAGTAATAAAACGTTAGAAAGAAAGACAAAATTAGTAAGAAGACTGATAAGTTTTTTCTGGAATAAAAAAATGGATCAATGAGATCAAGAAGAACATTACAGTACTCAATATCACAATAAAATACTTAAAAACTAAATCAGGAAACTATCATAAAATCGAAAAACCAATAACCAGATTCCAACAGAAAGCAAAGGTGGCAATAAAAGCAGTGTTCTCCGAAGCAGAAAAGCTCAGAAGATCAGAAGCCTTGAAGAAATATTGGCGGAACAAGAGAGAAGCGAATGAACTGTAAAAGTGCACCAAAAAGATTAAAAGCAGAAAATGAGCTTACCAGGCTATGAAATAAAGTAGTCGAATGAGGGCTTAAAAGTAAAACAAAAAAAACATAAGTCCAGAAATGCTTTGTTAGCGTGTTAAGGCTACTGAAAAATTCCGCTCAGAATTCAGCTCATCCTATGAAATAAGTTCATAATGAAATTTTATTCAAATTTTGAATCTTAAATGGTAGTTTATTATGATTTTTGACCCGAGAAAGTAGATAAAACATGTCCTTAGAACCATAGGTAGTTACTTTTATACGGATTTGTTACAGGTGTACGTAAATGGTTGAAGTTCAATTAACCATTCTCTATCAAGAATGGTTGGCCGAGTTTGTACAAGACTACATCTTATTTACACGTAATTAATACCATCCTCTTCTCATTGGGTCGTACGGTCGCTTATTGTTCTGAATTGAACAGATTGTAACGTAAACACGTTAGGGATTAACAAAAATTCCCTATATTTCATAGAGATACGGCTCCTCAGATGACATGTGTTCTCTGTTCTTCTGTACGGTGAGGAGACTTGGATCTTGAACAGGGCTACTGCACACCGGCTTGAGTCTTTTAACTATGTTTGTATAGAAGTATATTAAGAATTTCGTGGATGCAGAAATCACTAATGTTGAAGTTTCGTAGAGAATGAACAAGGGTCTTGAATTGGTCAAAATTGTTAAGTGCCGTAAGCTGCAATACCTCGGTTATATTATGAAAAATGAAAACAATTGTAGAAGCCGTTTTTGATGAAATCGTAAAAAAGTGAAAAATTACACGAATAAACTACTACTTCCGGTTGACCGATTTTGGTGAAAATGTTAGTCAGGTCCTCTCCTGGTATCTAATTTAAGTTTCAAGTTTTAAGTTCGTACGATGTTCCGTTCTTGAGATATTCTGTTCACACACACACACACACACATCGCTAAAAACATGCTTTTTTGGGTTCAGGGGGTCTGAAAACGTGTAGATCAGGTGAAAACTCGATTTCGAAAAATCGACTTGAAAACAATACTTTCCTTCCTACATATTCATATAGGCAAGAGAAAGTAAAAAGATATGATCTCCTGCAGGCAAAAATAGATGTAAAGAGGAATCTTGGTAGAAGATGAATTTCCTGGCTCGCCAATCTGAGAGTCTGGTTCGGTAAGAGCTCCACGGAATTGTTCCGGATTCCGACTAATAAGGTTAAAATAGCCATGATGATCTCCAACTTCCCAACCGGATAGTCACGACAAAATGGAGAAATTTCATACACGACAAGAGAAAATAAAAATTGACAGAAAATAGGACGAAAATAGAGTGAACGAACGAAGGAAATTGGTAAAAAAAATAAATCTAAGTAAACGCAATCCTTAATGGTCGGAACATATACCCGTAGTAAATTATATTCGATTAAATTTTGTTTAATTAAAATTAAAATAAACTAAAATTAAAAAGAAAAAACCAAGTAATAAATAATTTATAGATGTGATTATCTAAGTAAGTGATTTTACGGCATACATTTTTTAATTTTTTATTTTTCGTAAATCGTGGGTGGAATATAGAGAGAAAAGGCAATCGTGTTTCCTTTGAATTTTATTAACTCAGGTATATTTTTATTTTTTAATAATTCATTTAAAAATCAGTGGTGGAACCACCGATAGACAGTTTAGTAATTGGATAACGAAATTTAATTCTGGAACGCATATTAATGACTCGGGCTCACCATAGATTCCTGGCCAGATTGGACAAACTTATAATTGTATTGGAGAGGCGGAGACTCTATTTGAATTATAATTTATTTTCAAATTAAATAAATACATAAATAAATAAATAAATAAATAAATAAATAATGTATGCGAGAACAGTAATTAATTGAAGAATACTAATATATATTTTATAATATCAACTATTCGATGGTACCGTTTGGTAGTAAATTCATTTATCAAACCAAAGTTCCTGAGTTCGATTAAAACATATTACTGCATAATTAGAATCTGAGAACACAAAATATTTTAACAATATTTATTTTAAATCGGAAAAAAATGTTTTGTTTTTGGTCAGGATTGCAGCCTTAGTACTTACTATGTTACGACAAAAGTATACTACTAAAATAATAAAATATTTAAAAAAATTGGAACTTTTATTTAAAAAATTATTTTTCTAACGTGTTTATTTAAGTAAATGAGGTGATTATAAACAAAAGTTCCGGTTGACCGATTTTGATGAAAATGTTCATGTCGGGTCCCCTTCTGTCGCTATTCACGCAGAGGTTGATTTTTATTTTGAGTCATTCACTTTTGATTAAAATTATATATTTGTTTTTCATATTACATTGTATACTTATGATTAAACATAGGTTTTATTATTAATTATTTACATTGGAAAAATAAAGACACGTGGAGTGTTTTACATCAATTTTTATGAATAATGTAAAAAAATGACCACAAATGATTGAAGACCTCACTGCAAGAACGAATTCAAGTTGTAGGAAATAAAAACACCTCAAACTAGAAATAAAAAAATTGCCTAATTTAGTATTTTCTTATCGTTTACAAGATAGGGTAAGCGGGATATCGGCTGGAATTATTGGAAGGTTTGTGCTGTCGTGGTAAAAACTGTTTTCTTTTTTAAGTTTACGGCATTAATATATATTTTAGGGCAAAGTGTATATAATTGAAGTACAGAAAATAAGAAAAACCTAAAATTTGAGTTCAAACATTCTTTTCTATGACGCTTAGTTTAGCGTCTATCAGCGATTTTCTGTATTTTTTTAAATAAAAATTACTAAAAACGGTATTTTTTCAGATTGCAACTTTAGTATGCATTTAACGACAAAAGTTTGTACTATAATCAAAGTTTTAGAAAATAAAAGAATCTAAAACTTTTTAATCAAGAATTTTCTTACACAGAGTTTAGCGTCAATTAGTAATTTTACGTATTTTCAAGTCGATATTCAACGAAGTTAATTTTAATTTTGCGTCATCCACTCATGATTTAAATTATTTATTGTTTAGGTGATCAGCCAAAAGGCTGGTTTGAACCTCTAGAGGCTTTATTAAAAAAACCGAAGAGTGATGATGTTTACAGGTGCCTTCATTTCTGAGTTAAAAAGTATGTGTATGCAAGTCGTCTGAAAAACACATATTGTACACCCTCCATATGGACACGTTCACTTCATACACCACAGGGTCTGGCTGTATAAAGAAATTCATTGCTTTCAAAGGAGATAACTCAGACAAGTGTCTTTTACACCGCTACGTTTTAATGCATAAATATTTTTTGTTTTATTACTAAGCGTGACGATGTCTGTCCCCTTTTTGGTCGCTGACAAATAAAGATTTATTTATTTATTTTCCAGTGGTGAGACTTACTCAATATTTAGAAACTCAAAAAATGTAATTTTTGACAGTTATGAACCCAAACAAAACTTCATTTATTAACACACAAAAGAAATTTTATTTGAAATTTTTAATTAAATAATCAAATTTAAATTACGTAACACAAAAACAAACTTCGATTGAAATTTCTTGACTAAATTATATATTAAAAAAAATAAAAACGAAAACTTTCAGCAAATAAGATTAGGTTAAAAAATTCCATTTCCTAAACCACGTAAATATTAAAACGAGAATAATAATTTATATTCTAACCGAAATTAAATTATGTATTACGAAATTTAAATTTCAAATTTATTTAAATTTTAATGCAATGCATTATTCATACTAAATATATTCTTCTTCTTCTTCTTCTTCAAATAAAACGACTACGTTGGAGAAACGTTAATGTTAATTTCAGTTGATACTGGACTTTTACAATAAAACGAATCTAAATTATTTAGTAAGTTCATTAAGTTATAAATATCCCAAATATAGAATTATACATTTAATTAAGAACCAACTACATGATGCAACCGGTATTCTAAACGGATCTGAAATAAAAATTTCCAAGTTCGATTCTTAGATCAGTGCTTTATAAAAATAATAATTTTTTGAGTTTAAAAATTCGGAACGTTGCCCTAAAATGATTGGGTCGATTTAATAAAAAACCTCTCACCATTAAAATTTAGAAGGTAAGCACCCTAAAAGTCAATATTCAATAAAAAAATCTGGTTTAACACTAACACGACTTTCTCTTGCCAATGCAAATAATAAACAATACAACATAATATACTTAACAACTAGCGGTACCCGGCGTGCGTTGCTACGCCCAAGAACAGAAAACATGTTTTTATGGAGAACTAGTGGACCCGTGCGAATAAATTCGCACAATATATACTGGAATGGAATCATTATTCTATATACTCGTATTTAAATTATATTGCTGCTTTGACGATCTTTAATGGTGGTCTGCATTTATTTGATTTAGTTTATTATAAAACTTCATTATAAACAATATTAATTGTCTGATTTCTGATTAATGTTAATCTATTAATGTTCTTTTTCATTTCGAAAAATGAAGATCGGATTTAGCATGAATTTCAAGTTTAGAACTTTTTACCGAATTCGGAAAGAATACTCTTTAAAACCATGTAAAAATTATAAAAATCCGTTCGGTAGAACTCTGTATTTAAGAGTTTAAAGAATTCCCATTTAAAATACATTGGAAGTGATTTTGCGTTTTAAATATATAGATATGAAATTTATTTTATTTTACCTAAGGCCCGTTAGCGTAGTGGTTAGCGCAAGTGGTTTCTACGCCGGGGTACCGTGTTCGATTCCCGGTCAGGTCTGGCAATTTTTCATCACTCATTTTCATTACTATCATTATCCATCGGCTGTATTGCAGAACAGTCAGACGTAAAACACAAAAAAAAAACTAATGCCAGGGGCATAAATGATAATTGTAAACGTCAATACTACGATCGATACACAACTAATATTGCTATAAAAAATAGGGGTTGGTGGTAGAAGAGTGAAAATTTAGGAGTGAATGTATTTTTTAATGGCACATTATAAAAAAAATAAAAAATTTGTCCAAAAAATAAAAATAAACATTTTTTGGGGTGGACCACCCTTATCACTTAGGGATATAAAAAATAGATAAAAACCTATTCTCAGACCTACCAAGTGTACGTATAAAATTTCATCTAAATCGGTTCAGCCGTTTCGGAGGAGTATGGCAACTAACACTGTGACACAAGAATTTTATCTAGGCCTATAACATGAATATATTTTAACAACGTTAAATGAAACGTTTAATCGTTAGTATACGACCCACCAAGCTGGTCTATCTATAGGTAAAGTCGTCTCCGCGAATCAGCTGTTTAACAGATGAGTTTCGGAAACGAAGGTTCCGGGTTCAAATCCTATCAAAGGATTTTATTTAAATCACTAAACAGAAGGCGAAAGGTCGTGTCGGATAAATAACTTTAAGACATCAGAAAAAAAAATCTGGTGTGAAACACTCACACGACTTTCTCTTGGCAATGCAAATAATTAATAATAAACCTAACATTATTAATAAAATATTAGAAATAAACAAAAACTAACCTCAAAAACATAACCTTATTTTAATCATGACTAAATGACGCAAAATGAAAATCGAACTCAATTTAGCTTAAAAAAAACGGAAAATCACGCTTTCACGCTAACTAGGCTCTGTAGAGAAAAATTCTCTAAATAAAAGTTGTAGATCTCTTAATTTTCTATAAATTTTATTATATACACTTTTGTCGTAAAATGCATACTAAAGCCGAAATGTTAAAAAAAACAGAAAATCGCAAATTACCGCTAAACTAAGCGTTATACAAAAAAATGTTTGAAATAAAAGTTGTAGGATTTTTAATTCTCTACAACTTTTATTATATAAATTTTTGCTCTAAATTGCATATTAAAGCCGTAATCTTAAAAAAACTTTGTTTTTACGTGAAAACAGCCTCCCCCAGAATTTCAGCAAACATGACGCCTACCCTATCTTGTAGAGAATAAAAAATTGAGTAAATGAGGCGATTTAAAAAAAATCGTAGGACCAGTTTTTGAGAAAATCGCAAAAAAGTGAAAAATTACACGAATAAACTACTACTTCCGTTTGACCGATTTTGATGAAAATGTTCGTGTCGGGTCCGGTAGTGGTATGTAACTCAAGTTTCAAGTTCGTACGACGTTCCGTTCTTGAGATATTTTGTATACACACACACACACACACACACACACACACACACACACACACACACAGGCCAATCGCTAAAAACATGTTTTTTGGGTTCAGGGGGTCTGAAAACGTATAGATCCGGTGAAAACTCGATTTCGAAAAATCGATATGAAAACAATACATTCCTTCCTATATATTCATATAGGCAAGAGAAAGTAAAAATAAATGAAACAATTTAAAGAACTAAATAATAAAATTTTTAAAAATCGCATAAGATTAAGTCAAGAAATATTAAAATTTACAACTTTCACCAATATCGTGTCGGTAATTTTCATTCTAAAACAAATAAATACAAACAGAAACATTTTAAGAACACAATTTTTTGGTTCGTGGGGGTAATGAAATGAAAACACTGTAAAATCCAAGCATTGTATCATAACCGAAAGAGATTGACATTGTTAGAAAAAATTGACGGAGAAATAAAAATGTTTTTATAATACAACAAACAAAAAACAACCTGCATAAAAAATAAATTCAAATCTATAAAATTTAATCTTAATATTTTTTTTTTACAGATTGGTAGACAACAGGACTACAGAACAGACTCATCAACGTAGCTTTGCTTGTTAAATCCAACAATACAATATTATTATGATGTTTTACACAGTTCTGACACGTAACGCTATCTATTGAGCAAAACTGTAACTACATAATATTACTCTTCCAAGAAACGAGCATGAATTTTCTTTTCTACTAATCTCCCACGAATATATTTTTGTTTTCTTAAATATTTTACATTATTTTGATAAATTATTATTAACAAAAAAAATTATAAATAAATAAATACAGTAGAAATATAATTATTAAAGTATTTAAATGTCTTCTGTTGAACATTATTTTTAATAAGAACGAATTGATTTTTATGCAAGTTTTTTAATCTAAACTCGTAAATTGATACAAAATAACTCAGCAGAAAATAAACTAAAATGTTTAATATGAAATTTATACATAATAAATAATAAATAGTTTGAGTATTTGAAAAAGAATTTCTACAATTTTGACGGCGTTTTAAATTTTTGGACCTGTACGAAAATTTGGAAAATAAACTCAGAAAAACCTTGGAAAATTTTAAAATATCAAATCTAATTAATTTTATTTATTATTTTTACTTTTAGAACTTTAATAAACACATGAAAAAATCATGACCTAAACAATGTTTTACAACTATGTAGGTAATACAACACGTGAACAAAAGTGTTTTATAAAAATATAAAATCTAATTAGCCTTAACTAAAAAACCTTTAGGCTTCGTTCAGAAATTTTACTAAATTTTTTTACACTAACCAGTTATTTTTTAAGTTTATCAAACGTTTGGTCATTAGGGAACACTATTACAGGTTATGGTGTTTTTCAACCGGTAATT
The DNA here is from genome assembly GCA_035578175.1 of Catonia carolina. Classification (NCBI taxonomy): domain Eukaryota; kingdom Metazoa; phylum Arthropoda; class Insecta; order Hemiptera; family Achilidae; genus Catonia; species Catonia carolina. The sequence continues at coordinate 13,588,068 of JAQMRL010000004.1, forward strand.
TCCCAACCTTACCAAACCGAGAATCGATCTAAGATATTCCACTATGTAATCTAGCAAGCTAATCACTACGCCACAAAGGTGGTTTAATCTTATTACTTGTATAGTTATTTTTCTATAAGAACATAAACTTATAAAAAATATTATTTTTTAATGTTCAGTAACATTGATAGTTTTTCTTGGTAGTGTTTATCATTGTGTTGTATAATAAATTTTACAATTTTTTAAATAAATTATAAAATTTTTAAGTAGTTTTAACTTTAAATATATTCATAATGACATTGATAAACATTGTCGAATGTTATTGGATCAAAAATTTCCCGAGATTTTCTTAAAGAAACTCATATTAAAGTTAGAAACCAATACAAAATTACAAAAAGGAAAATTATGTGAAAAACTTATTTAAAAAATAACGAAATTTATAATACCGTTTCCATCTATTTAATATGGCCTTCCATTGCACCTTTTACACCACAAAAATTATCCTAATAAAATATATACTACGTAACGAATACATACAGTTTAAAAATTAGAAGCTATTTATTTGTAATTTACTGAAAAATAATAATAACACGGTATTAATTTAATTTTAGCGTATGTTTTAAAATTTGGAAGCCACGTTTACTGTTTACTTTTATGGAATTAAGTTATCAGTATTTATAAATTCGATCAAAAATAATTCAGGGCTTTATTAACAGAAAAAAACGATGGAAATTATTTTCATAAGGTCCTTCTGATATTTTTTTTTAATGATTTATGAATTATTATAAACATTTTTTCTTCAAATTAAAGATTTTAGTCGTAAAAAATTTACTGAATGATACATTTTTATAAAAATTCATTATTTTCAGTATTACTTTAAAATAAACTATATAAACATTCGGTAAAACCTCTTTACAGAAAACTTTTCACACACCCAAACACCGAATACCAATAAGAAACGTTCAAGCGTAATCGAAAATAGATTTCATGAAAAAACATAAATTTTAAACAGTATCACTCCTCTTTGGCATGATTTGTTATTTGTAATAAAACGTAGGTAGATATGTAAAAATATTTATTAAAAAGTGAAATTAATTTTATGTGAAAAGCACATACTTCCCAGTCATATATTTTTAAATTTTTATAGAAATGTAACAAATTTTGATATATAAAAGCAATTTAAGTTAACTTACGTGGCCCGGTGGTTAGCATGCTACACTCCAAAACCGCAAGAACCCTGGTTCGATTACCGGCTAACGTTTAGTAATTATTACACATTCAAAACCCAACGTTTCTAAACTAAAAGAAGTCCCTCACAACCAAGATGTTAATAAGACTTTAAAAAAACAAAAAATCAAAAAATTACTAATTTTATGAGTATATTAATTTATAACACTAGCACGTTTTCGTATGTAAAGACGGAACAGAACAAAAATAACCTAAAAATTAAAAAAAAACCGGGAATCGAATCAAGTTAATTTAACAATGATATTAAACCATAAACCAGCAAGATTTAAAATAAAATAAACAAAAAAACTTTTTTTACATGTTCCATAAAACACAACCCAAAATTTCAATTAATTTTCATTTTGGCGCACTTTTGAAAAACTAACCGTAAAATTAAGTAACCATTTAACATATGATTAAAAAACACTAAATTAATAAACAAATAAGAGATAATTATAAATATTTATAAATTTGTCAACTTAAATCAGTAAAAAATGTCTACTTACCATTATAAAAATTAATATAATCCAGGACACACTAAAATTTATTTTAAAAAATTAGTAATTACTAAAAACAATAAACACGAATTAAAAATAAAATCACTAAAAATTAATAAACTAAAACAGAACAAATAAAAATGAAAAGAAATTAAACAAAAACTTTTAGAACTATGTACTGTGTGTAGATCACGGGAGAATGCACAATAGAACGACGTTCACCGTTTGAAAGCGTCCTATAGACTGACTCGTATTGGTAGCGATGCCGAACTAGAGAGGGTCGGCAGGCAGGCAGTGGCTTCACATCTGTTGTAACTTTTCAAGAAATGTAGTGGGGGAAGTTTTTATAGAAGACTTGACTTTAGTAGAGGTAAACATAATGATCTCTCATTTCATTCTTTATTTCCTTCATAACCCAACCATTTTTTTCTTTTTATTTCTTTTGTTTTGTTTCATAGGTTTTATTTTTACTTTTTTTTAGTTTGTTCATAATTTCTCCTGCAGGTAAATCTGTTTAAAAATTCTTACCAATATAAATCATTTTCTTTTTTATAAACCTTTTCAGAGACCTTTTTGAAGTTTTATTAATTTATTTCATTCTCTAAATCATTTCTTTTTTAATTTTTATTATTATTAATAGGACAACAAAATTCCTAGCGTTTAAAATAATTATATTCTTATTAATATAAATAACAAACTTAAAAAAAATACATAATTTTCAGTAAAATCAATATATTTTTAAGAAAGGATGAAATAATTTTAAAAATTCGTAGTTTTTAATTGATAAAGTTTTCATACGAAACCATTAAAAAGATTTACGATAAAAAATTTATTTATATGACCCTTAAAAATTAAGAACTACAAAATTATAACAACCCCCGATAATCTGAAATTTCGGATAATCCCAACTGGTTTCTATTTTTAACATGCTTACCTACAAAATGTGTTTTAAAATAAAAACTCAGTAATTTTATAATGAAAAAATAAATCTGATTTGATAACCTATACGACTTTCTCTTGCCAATGTAAATATAACCATATAACATGTGTTTAATCATTAGTAAACAATGTAAAATGAAAAACATAACCCAATTTATTCATGAGTGGATGACGCAATATGAAAATCAACCCCTATTCGATTTAAAAATACGGAAAATCACTAATTTACGCTAAACTAGGCTCTGTATAAGAAGAACATGCTTGAAATGGAAGATGTAGGATTTTTAATTTTCAATAACTTTGATTACATACACTTTTGTCGTTTAAATATCACAGTGTAAAAATATCCCATTTTTTACCGATTTTGACGAGCAAAATAAAGAAAATCACTAATTATTTTTTTTTAGCTTTTATTTGTTATCGGGAACTGTACATTGTTGACAACAACCCAATTTGATCGCTGCTTTTTGCTGTATTTTTTTGACGTGTATTAGACATGAGTTTGAACAGGGACCCCCATGTAGAGTTTGCTCATGGATGGCTGTCAACTGGTCACCATACAAAGTCGCTTGCCCAACCGGTGTTACTGAACAAATAATAGCGCCTTCTACCAGCTGACTGACTGGGCTGGCCCGAAGGCCTAATCACTAATTGACGTTAAACTAAGCGTTGTAGAAAAAACGCTTGAAGTAAAAGGTGTAATTCATACACATTTGCCCAAGAATACATATTAAGCCCAAAATTAAAAAAAAAAAAAAAATTTTACCACATCACAGACATCCAAGAATTTCACCAGATATGGCGCTTACACTATCTTGTAAAGCATAAAAAATGTAGTCATAAAATTTAAAAAAAAAATCGTACTAACTGTAAAAAGTGAAAATTGCACAAATAAACTACTATATCCGGTTGACCGATTTTGATTAAAATGTGTGTGTCGGATCCTCTTATCGTACTTAACTTAAGTTCTAAGTTTTAACTTCATACGCTATTCCGTTCTTGAGATATTTTGTTCACACACAGATTAATCGCTAAAAACATTTTGTTTTAGGTTCATGGGGACTAAAAACGTATATTTCTGTTGTAAACTTGATTTTGAAAAAACAATACTGTTCTTCTCTATATTCCCTACTTTCACATAGAGCACGAGAAAATAAATTTAATAACTTTTAACAAAAATCGAACCAGGGGCTCCGTTTATGTAGGCTAACACGTTAGAGAGAGTTGTTGTTTAGTCATCAGCCAAAGGGTAGTTTAAACTTCTAGAAGCTTTACTAAATAAAATGAGGAGTGAGGTGGTTTACCATTGCTTTTTTCACAGAGTGGAAAAATATGCTTATCCGCATGTCCAACCCTCTGAAAGCATCTTCTTTTCACTCTGCAAATGACACTTTCACTACATTCACCACAGGGTCTGGCTGTATAATGAAATTCATTGCTTTCAGAGGAGCTTTTTTCACAGAGTGGAAAAATATGCTTATCAGCATGCCCAACCCTCTGAAAACATCTTCTTTTCACTCTGCAAATGACACTTTCACTACATTCACCACAGGGTCTGGCTGTATAATGAAATTCATTGCTTTCAGAGGAGCTTTTTTCACAGAGTGGAAAAATATGCTTATCAGCATGCCCAACCCTCTGAAAACATCTTCTTTTCACTCTGCAAATGACACTTTCACTACATTCACCACAGGGTCTGGCTGTATAATGAAATTCATTGCTTTCAGAGGAGCTTTTTTCACAGAGTGGAAAAATATGCTTATCAGCATGCCCAACCCTCTGAAAACATCTTCTTTTCACTCTGCAAATGACACTTTCACTACATTCACCACAGGGTCTGGCTGTATAATGAAATTCATTGCTTTCAGAGGAGATAACTCTACCTATAACGCTTTTAACGGTTAATGTACTGAGCTCTCCTGTTCCATGCGTTTAGACCAATCAGAACGTTTGCCAGTGTTGTCAAATTGTGCGAATGTTTCAGACTAACAAATATTACACGCGCATGCGTATAAGAGCCGCAGTAGTTTACTCGTGTTTTGCATCTCGTATTGAACACATCGATTATAGAGCGCGTTAACATCCAATACTTTATAATATAATCAGCTCGTTATTATGTTCACAGGTTATGATTGTAATTGAAAGACCAAAAAAAAAAAAAAATGGTTGAAGAAATATACAACAGAGCTACGAGAGCAAGTGTTGGCAACGTTGCTGACAAGTCCATTAGCTAGCTATGAAGTGGGTGGGGGGAGGGGGCAATGCATACATTCAGAGCTCATCGCCCCTGATAAATAGTATAGTGTCTTTTACACCTCTACCTCATCTGTTGTTAAATGCTTTAGACATATATCGAAGGCTTAATGTCAAACAACACTATCTACAAAAACCTATTTTTTAAATATTTTTCAGGAGAGCGAAAAAACTACTTCTAATCTGATAGTCTTCCTATTATCTCAGTTATTTATACATGTAGTCAACTATAAATTTAGTGTAATTTAATTTATTTCTTAATGGTAAATGTGCCCATAACGGGCAGATGGAGTGTTAAATTAATTGCAATCGATCTGTTGGTTCCAGTGCTACAAAAAGTCGATCAGTTTCGCCAATTATGACTGAACTATTTAAGAACAAAAGAGGAAGAGGTGTAAAACACACTACTCAGAGTTATCTCACCTGAGAGTAATGAATTTCACTATACAGCCAGACCCTGTGATGAATGAAGTGAAGAACGTGTCATTTGCAGGGTGGAAAGTGGGTGCTTTTCGGAGGGCCTGGCATGCTGATAAGCATACTCTTTCAACTTGGTGAGGAAGGCAATAGTAAACTACCTCACTCCTCGTTTTTACTTAGTAAAACCTCTAGAGGTTCAAATCAGCCTTCCGGCTGTTGACCTAAACAACAACAACAATGGTAAATGGTAAATAAATGGTGATGGCTCTCCTGAAAAATTAGGTTTTTGTAGATAGTGTTGTTTGACATTAACCCCTCGAATATGATAAGAATGAAAGATATGATAAGAAACAGAACTATTATTTATAGTCCTGGAACTAGCAGATCGAGCGCAAATAATTTAACACTCAATCAACCTGTTATGGGCATATTAGAAAGATCCAAAACTAATTGGGGATTCGAACCCGGATCCTTTGATTTACTAGTTAAGTATTCTGGTTTATACTCACTAAAGAGGCAATTTTCCTATTTATATTTTATAAGGTAAATTTAATTTACTTGATTACTATTATAAGTAATAATAATAATAATAATAATAATAATAATAATAATAATAATAATAATAATAATAATAATGCTCTTATGAAGTAGGTAGGGGTACGTTGTAGGCTAACTGAAGTTGAAGTTTTCAATTTCAACATCATAATGAGCTTTTCTTCTTCCTTTGTCATCGAAAAGCAGTTTAAATCTGCTTAACATATATAAGAGATGTATTATTATTACTTAAGTTCTCTCTCTCTCCCCCCCTCAACCTTCTTACTCTATCCAACAGAATCTCTCCTTGTCTTTTTCATTAATTTCTTAATTCATTTTATAAAATCATGTTTTCTATTAAGTTATAAAACTTCTTCGTACTGTATTTTATATATCTACAGATGTTTTAATTTTAAAAGTTTTCCTCAGTTATTTAAATTTTAATTCTTACTTTCTCTCGGGGTTTCTTTTAAGTATAAATTGAGAAAGTATTACGATGGGAAAATTTTTTTCTTTATTCAGATTTCAATGATCTTCTTTGCTCATTACATTTTGACGCCAAAAAGTTGTTTTTCGGAGGATGCCTTTCGTATATGTTGTTGTTGTTGATTAGGTCATCAGCCGAAAGGCTGATTTGAACCTCTAGAAGCTTTACTAAGAAAAACGAAGAGTGATGTGCTTTACAATTGACTTCCTTACTGAGTTGTAAGGTACGCTTATCAGCATGCCAGGCTCTCTAAAAACATCTACTTTCCCCCCTGCAAATTACATTCACCACAGGGTCTGGCTGTATAATGAAATTCATTACTCTCGGAGGAAATAATTGTGACTTTCACATTTCTACCTCTTCTATTCTTAAATGCTTCAGTTATATAACTGGCTGACCATGTAATAAGAAACAACTATTTCTTTTAGCCCCGGAACTAGCAGATCGAGTGTAAATAATAATAAATAGTTTAACAGTCCACCTGCCTGTTAAGGGCCCTTTCGTATGCGGGTCCATTCATTCTGGAGAAAATATTACTGAACCGTTTAAACTGATTTTTCTTTCTTTTGCCATATTATATGAATATATAGAAAAGGAAAGTACTGTTTTCATGTCGATTTTTCGAAGTCGAATTTTCATCGGAACAGAAGTTTTCATTAAAAAACTATTTCATCAAAATGGGCTAACAGGAAGTACAAGTTTATACGGACGATGTTTTTACTTTTTAGCGATTTTGTTTTCAAAAATGGTTCCAATTACTTTTTTTTAATCGCTTCATTACTACAATAAAATTATTAATGTTCTCTACAAGGTAGTGTAAGAGGCAAGTCTGCTGAAATTTGTGGGGCTGTGCTCTCATGGTATTTTTTTTTTTTTTGAAGATTGCAGCCTTAATATGCACTTTAGAATAAAAGTGTATATAATCAAAATTATAGGAAGTAAAAAAGTCTACACCTTTTATTTACATCGATTTTTTCTACAGAGCTTAGTTTAGCGTCGGTTAGTGATTTTCCGTACTTTAATTGTATATTTAAGTAGGTTAAGTTTAATCATTAATTGTGTCAATATATAATTAATTGATATAATTAGTTTAAAATACGTTTGTTTATTATTTTTTACACCCTGATCCCGAACGAACCTCGGTTTATGTGTTACAATATTCTGTTGTTGTTGTTTAGGTCATCAGCCAAAAAGCTGGTTTGAACCTGTAGAGGTTTTACTAAGTAAAACAAGGAGTGAGGTGGTTTACAATTACCTTCCTCACTGAATAGAAAATACGCTTATCAGCATGCCGGGCCCTCTGAAAAGCACATATTTTCCACTCTGCAAATGACACCTTCACTTCATTCACCACAGGGTCTGGCTGTATAATGAAATCCATTACTTTCAGAGGAGATAACTCTGATTAGTGTCTTTTACACCTCTACCTCTTCTGTTCTTAAATGATTCAGTCATTTAATTGGCTGACCATGTGATAAGAAACAGAACTATTTATTTTAGCCCAGCAATGAACAGATTGAGAGTAAATAATTTGACTCTCCACCTGTCTGTTATGGGCAGACAATATTCTAATATTCTTATTGATGTGACAACGTTCTGTAAAGTCCTAACTGATGTGTGGGGTTCTTATGTAAGTCCTAAAGTAAATTCATGTTCTTCAGTTTTCAATCGTACTCAGTGTTCGAAAGTTGGTTGTACGTTGCGGATTAATATTTTAAAAAAATGAAAAACGAACTAGCATGATCTATAATATTGTACTTACAAACTATCCCAGCTTATTGAGTTATGAATCCAATCAGACGAAGAAAATTACCTGAAACAGAAAATAAATTAAAATTAAAATTTAACTGCATGATCTGAAAAACTTGAATAATACTTGAAAAAATAACTAAATTAACTTTTTTTTGCTAACCTTTAAACACCTTACCAAATTTTACAAATTTGAAGTTCAGTTTCAATGGTGAACCGGCAACAGTTGTACTATGTGGTCAACACTGTGAAATGATTAAACATGGAATAATTAAACCTTAGTCCAGATCTTTCCGAATCGGAAATAGTTCAGAATCAATGGGTTTTAACATGTAGTAATAATTTCAGACCCTAGCCGGGATTCGAAGTCGGAACCTGCTTTTCTTTACAGTTGTTGTTATTTAGGTCATCAGCCGAACGAATGGAATGAACCTCTAGAAACTTAACTAAGTAAAACGAGAAGTGAGGTGGTTTACCAAAGCCTTCCTAACTGTGTGGAAAAGTATCCTTACCAGCATGCCCTCTGAAAAGTACTTTCCACCCTCCAAATGACACCATCACTTCATTCACCACAGGGTCTGGCTGTATAATGAAATTCATTACTCCCAGAGGAGATAACTATGACTAGTGCCTTTTACACCTCTACGTCTTCTGTTCTTAAACGTTTCAATCATTTAATTGGCTGACCGTGTGATAAGAAACAGAACTATTTTTTTTAGCCCTGAAACTAGCAGATTTAGTGCAAATAAAGTATCATCTAGAGGTTTTACAAAGTAAAACGAGGAGTGAGGCGGTTTACTATTGCCTTCCTCAATGAGTGGAAAAGTATGCTTATCAGCATGCCAGGCTCTCTGAAAAGCATCCACTTTTCACCCTGCAAATGACACCTCCACTTCATTTACCACAGGTTCTAGCTGTATAATGAAATTCTTTACTCGCTAAGGAAATAACTGTGACTAGTTTCGTTTACATTTCTACCTCTTCTGTTCTTAAATGTTTCGGTCATATAATTGACTGATTTTTACAGTGAGCAGCATAATCTAGCGCATAAACCACTCGGCTAAAGAGGCGGATAGGTTCGCTTTTAAATTACATTGCAATAACTATTAATTACACATTAATTTAAGTAATTAAATTAAAATTTATCCTCTATAAAATTATCAAATGACAGTTAATTAAAGATAATGTGGTACATTTGGTTTTTAATTGATAAACATAAAACAATAAATTATTATTAATTAAATTTGTTTAATTTTCCTGTTATCACCCACTCTAATATAGTTAACATTGCAGCTGTGCTTTACTGTACCTCTGTAAGGTTGTACTACAATTCTTGGTGTCACATAGCAGAAAACCTAAACTGTAAAGTCTGTTGAACCTGTTATCTAGCTCAGTATTTCTCAACCGGTGGATCGCGAAATGACGGGGGAAATTGAAAATAGTTATTGCTATAGTTATTTATTTAACCCCTCCCTCGTTGGATAAGGGTTATAGGGTTTATAGGGCAGTTAAATTCTGTTCTTTGCTGTTCACTGCCTATATGAATATAGGAAGGAAGAATTGTTTTCATGTTGATTTTTTGAAATCGAGTTTTTTCCGGATATATACGTTTTCAGACCTCCTGAATCCAAAAATGATGTTTCTAGCGATTGGTCCTGTTCGCGCGCGCGCGCGCGTGCGTGAGAACAAAATATCTCAAGAACGGAACATCGTACGAAGTTGAATCTTGAAACGTAAGTTAGGTAACATTAGAGGACCCGACACGAACATTTTCATCAAAATCGGTCAACCGGAAGTACAAGTTTTGCGTGAATGATTTTCCGCTTTAGCTAAACTAAGGTTGGTTTTCATTTTGTGACTCATGATTAAAATAAGTTTATATTTCTTGAAGTTAAAAGTTATTTTATTCCTAATGTTATATTACAAAATTGTTAATGTTATATGGTTCAATATTTGTATTGATAAGAGAAAGTCGACTGAGAGTTTTACACCAGATTTTCTTTGTTCAATTCATGTTTTTTCTGATATTCATCCTGCAACCTGGAATATTTCGTAATCCGGGATGTGTTAAGTCCCGAACGTGCTGGATTAGAAAAAGTTTACTTTAGTAACAAATGAATATCTCGTTATAACTATTGCTTTATGAGATGTATGTTAAGAAAACCCTCGGAGGCTAGCAATAAGCCCGCGCAGTGTAAAAGTACAATTGCTAATAATAATTTGTATAATAGTTCTCTATTAAACAATCGTTCGTTCTCCGTTGAACCGCACAGAATTTTAAATCAGATAAACTTGATCTAGGTGGTGTAACGGTTCATGGGTGGGAAAGAGGGGTGTAATTTTAGTTTTGAATAACTTAAAACTTTAACGGATTCGTTAATTTATACCGCAAAACTATTAATAATTAATACGAAAATTTAACCGCACTCAATTAGGATTATTTAATTTTAATTAAATAATTAATTTATTCGGTTAAATTAATGGCATAGTAATAATAGTATCGGTTACACATCGATTATTCACATCTAGTTTCGATTTGTTTTAAAATTTTTGTATCGATTGTATTGCATGCTATGTTAATACATAGATAATTAGCAGTTTTCATCGTAACCTACCTCATTTCATCGGTTTTGTGGTGGAAAATTTTGATTTCAGTTTTAGTTAATTTTCATAGGTTATTTATTTATTTATTTTATAAATTATATATTTATTACTGTTTGACCGCATCGGTAGATTAGTTGGTTATAATATTAATCTTTTATCCATAACAGGCAAATGGAGTGTTAAATTATTTGCACTTGATCTGCTAGTTCCAGGGCTACAAAAATAGTTCTGTTTCTTATCACATGGTCCACCAATTGTATGACTGTAGCATTTAAGAACAGAAGTGGTACAGGTGTAAAAGACACTAGTTACACTTATTTCCTCTGAGAGTAATGAATTTAATTTTAAAGCTAGACTCTGTGCTGAATAAAGTGAAGGTTTCATTTGCAAGGTGGGAAGTGATGCTTTTCAGAGGACCTGACAAGCTGATAAGCATATTTTCCACTCAGTGAGGAAGGTAATAGTAAACCACCTTACTCCTAATTTTATGAAGTAAAGCCTCTAGAGGTTCAACTAGCCTCTCGGGTCATGCAATTTCAGCAGACATGGCTATTACTCAATCTTGTAGAGCACAAAATATGTAGTAAATGAGGCAATTTTTAAAAAATCGTAAGAGCCGTTTTTGAGAAAATCGCAAAAAGTGACAAATTCACGAATAAACTAACTTACTACTTCCGGTCAACCGATTCTGATGAAAATTCATCGTTTCGGATGAAAAAGTTCGTGTCGGATCCTATAGTACCTAACTTAAGTTTCATGTTTCAACTTTGTGCGGTATTTCGTTCTTAAGATATTTTGTTCACATACACACGTACGATTGCACGCGCACACGCTCTATCCCTCTCTTTCTCTCCCCCTCTCACCCCCACGCGCGCTCACACACACATATACATACATCAATCGATAAAAACTTGTTTTTTGGGTTCAGGGGACCTGAAAACGTGTATTTCCGGTGAAAACTCGATTTTTAAAAATAGAAATGAAAATAAAAGGCTACCTCCTTCCCTTACACTGTACACGGTAAAGGTACCCGGTCTTGAACTGATCATCACACGTTTTGTGACCCCCCTGAAGCCAATATTTGGGTGTTTTGTTTACGAGAATATGTAAATGTATGTTGTTTAGGTCATCAGCCAAAAGGCTGATTTGAACCTGTAGAGGTTTTACTAAGTAAAACAAGGAGTGAGGTGGTTTACATTTGCCTTCCTCACTGAGTGGAAAAGTACACTTATCAGCATGCCAGGCCCTACGAAAAGCATATATTTTCCACTCTGCAAATGACACCTTCACTTCATTCACCACAGGGTCTGGCTGTATAATAAAATCCATTACTTTCAGAGGAGATAACTCTGATTAGTGTCACAGTACACCTCTACCTCTTCTGTTCTTAAATGATTCAGTCATTTAATTGGCTGACCATGTGATAAGAAAAAGAACTATTTATTTTAGCCCTGCAACGGACAGATTGAGCGTAAATAATTTGACACTCTAACTGTCTGTTATGGGCAAATGTAAATGTATACTAAGACGAATTTGTTTGATTTAGAACAGATATTGCAACATTATCATATTAATATTATTAAACTATATAATATTTATAGATTAATAACTATAGTATAACATTTATAAATTTATAACCGAGACCAGTAGACCATATTTAAATTAAATGAACATTTAAATAATAGAGACTCGATCAATATTGTTTTATTTTGTAACCACGTACCATGCATTCTTATAAACTGACTCTACGTAACTATTAACCTAATTCTACCTATTCTGGTTTCATTTCTAAATTTATGGCACTATTAAATTACTATACTAATTAAATGGTTATATATTTACGACGTATAAGTTTATGTGCTGTATTTTTGTTTCTTTCTTTGTAATAACTTTTAATTGTAGAAATTTCTTTATGTTCAATTCCATACCAATGAACACCAACATCTTTCATTCATCAGATATAAGACACCTAAAATAACTATAACATTAACTACTAGACAATATAAATACGCTGCTTATAAACTGATAAATATATCACAAAGTCCCTGTTTAAACCTCCCACAAATTAATCTCGCTTTTCAAATTATTAAAAAATGAGTACCAGAAAATGTAAAGGGTGGCGCAAAAGTCACTGCACAGTTATTATTACAAAATGCTGATAATTACGGATAATTACGGATATGCTTCAGAATTACGTGGTACCAGGACTCATGACGTGTGCTGAAAAGAATTATTGTAAGTACAAAATGATGGTTATGACGCGTAATGGGTGAAAGAACTCGGCAGCCAAAGCCCAGCCTCGCTTCTGCTGGTTGCCTATGATGCAGGAATGGTTAAAGGATTTGTGAAACTTCCTCGTTATTTTATAGCACAATACGTAATTATATTAAATATAATATATTGTATTATCTAAATTTATAAAATTAATAGTAATAATAATAATAATAATCGGATGAAAAATTTAAAAAAAGTAATAAATTATCAATACAATTTTTCTTTTATAATAAAATTATTTTTTATTTTCTTTATATTAATATTTTTTCTATACGATTCGATGTTCATGATAAAATATGAGATTAGTGAATCAATGACCTATAGGCTACCGTTGGTTGATTAGATAACGATCACTACGCGTGAAATTCTCCAATCATTCTCACATGAAAGATAAAAGAGCTCTTTGTCATAACCTCTTTGTAATATATGTATGTAATGTACTCGATGATCATAAATGCATCACACATGACACAATGTTGGATCTCTTTGTCTTTACTCGGAACCCTTCTCTAATCTGATCACTTTTCCCTTTTCTAATCATTACATCATTATAATGTAAACAACGGGTTGTTAATCGGTGCATCGGTGTTACCTACATTTATTTATCCAGAAGGCATTGGAATTATGGTAGATTGTAACGCTTACGTAGGCATCAGTAATTTTCTTTGCTAACGTATTGTAAAAAAATCTGGTGTGAAACTCTCACACAACTTTCTTTTGCCAATATAAATAATACATTATAATCTATGTTTAATCATTAGTAAACAATGTAAAATGAAAACCAACCACTGTAGAACATTAAAATACGGGAAGTCACCAATTTCCGCTGAACTAGACTCTGTAGAGAAAACGCTTCAATTAAAAGTTGTAGGTTTTTTGTTTTCCTATAATTTAATTATATACACATTATTGTCATAGAATGCCGTATTCTAAGGCCGTATTCTTTAAAAAATACAGTTTTTACCGCTTTTAATGAAAAGCAGAAAATCACTAATCGTCGCTAAACTAAGCGTTGTACAAAAAAATATTTTTAATAAAAGATGTAGTTTTTTAAATGTTTTAAAACTTCGACTGCATACATTTTTGCCCGAAAATGCATATTAAGGTAGCAATCTTAAAAAAAATCATTTTCTTACGACAGTACAGGCCCTCAAAAATCAAGAATTTAAGCAGACATGTCGCTTATCCTATCTTGTAGAACATAAAAAGTGTAGAAACTTAAATGAGGCGATTTTTAAAAAAATCATAGGAACCGTTTTTGAGGAAATCTCAAAAAAGCGAAAAAAACCACACAAATAAACTACTACTTCCGCTTAACCAATTTAAGAAGTCAGAAAAGATATTGAGAAAACGGGAATAAACCGAAAAACTTAAAGAACCGAACCAAATTCAGACAATTAATTAAGGACTTTAAGGGCTTTAAGGTGAGACTGTATGATGGTTTTCACTGAAAATTTCAATTTTCGGTTTTTTGTTTTTCAATAGTTCAGACTATATCTACAAGCAGGCATATCCAGAAAAATGATCATTTCACCAAGAACCAATATTTTATCGTAATTTTATACCAATCGTTTTAGAGCAAAGGGAATTTTAGTTTTTTTTTAAATATATGCATTACTGTTTTTGATATTCTCAGCTGTTGGTACAGCTTTCTAACCAACTGTTGATAGGAAATTTACTTGGTTGTGTAAATTTTCTTTTTGATTTGTTCCTTTGTTTTTAGGCTGTTCCCGTAAATTTAATTTTAAAATTTAGGTACATTTTTCTCGGAACCCATTAAACCTAGCTGGCTGAATTTTTTACCAGATATTCATCTTGTACATACACAAATACCGACATTTTAATGACTTTCTCAGATGCTCCATCAATTACTAATATCCAAAAAACGTATAAAGAAATTTGTAAATATTTTATGTTATTCGTTAATTTGTTTTTAATTTTATGGGCTCACAGTTAAATTGAAAAACAGTGAATAGCTAGAGAAATCCGACAACTAAAAGTGTGTAAAGTTTCATTTATCTATATTTTACCAATCCTATGAAAAATGTACCTAAAAATAGCAAATTTAACATTGGCGTGATACAAAGTACAGTCTCCCCCTTATGAAGTTCAAAAACAGAACATCCGATGGACAGAATAAAGGAGTTAATAAACATACAAAAAAGACTGCTGAGAATGTGGGGTGTAAAAAAAGCTTCCTCAAATGTCTTAAGTCACCTCACATTGTCTGAAATTCGTATACCTCACATGGTACGGAAAAACGAGATAGTATTGTACATTTAGACGTAAGTCAACTTTGGCAGTTCTCAGACGAGGTCAAGAAAAGCACATCTACATCCAAGTGGGCTGAAGAGAAAAGAGATTAAAATTAAAGAAGATGAAGTCCTATTGGAAGAATAAGAACAATTTCAAAAAATGTGAACCAGTATTTGATTGTCTAAATTGGATTGATCAACGAAAAAATATAATAATAAGACTAAAATTTTCTAATTAATTTTATTTTTGAAAAAGTTTCAACAAAGATATTTTTAGTAGTAGATTTATTTTGATGTAGTACTTAATTCCATTTTTATTACACCGGTAACTTATTTTTATTGATGTAATAAAGGATAAAAAAATTAGGAGGAATTCAACGGCTATTGAAATTCTTATTTTTAGTTCTTTTTTAAATTTTATTTTATAAAATGCTATAACAGATTTTTATCGAACTTATTAACCTGTGTTTAGTTATTTTTTTTCTACAGGGTAAAAGAATTAAGAATTGTTTTTCCTTTTTAATATTCAGTTCGTGAGACTTACAAAGGTATGTGTTTATCTGTGTAATATAAACTGGTATAGGGTGCTACAAAGTTAATTCAACATCTTTTTTAATTTTTATCACATATGTGTTATATTTCTTTTGAAAAACTGAATGAATACATAAATAAATTTTGTAGTCACTTAAAATAATTGTTGTTGTTTAGGTCATCAGCCAAAAGGCTGGTTTGAACCTCTAGAGGTTTTACTAAGTAAAATGAGGAATGAGGTGGTTTATCATTGCCTTCCTCACTGAATGGAAAAGTAAGCTTATCAGCATGCCGGGCCCTCTGAAAAGCACATATTTTCCACTCTGCAAATGACACCTTCACTTCATTCACCACAGGGTCTGGCTGTATAATGAAATTCATTACTTTCAGATGAAATAACTCTGATTAGTGTCACAGTACACCTCTAACTCTTCTCTTCTTAAATGATTCAGTCATTTAATTGGCTGACCATGTGATAAGAAACAGAACTATTTATTTTAGCACTGCAATGAACAGATTGAGTGTAAATAATTTGACACTCCACCTGTCCGTTAAGGGCAGCTTAAAATAATATAAATCGTATAAGAGAAATCAAAAATTTTTCAGGTAGGATATGGGAACATATTTTTGTCCACAACAGGCAGGTGGAGTTTTAAATTATTTGCACTCGATTTGCTAGTTCCAGGGCTACAAAAAAAGTTCTGTTTCCTGTCACATGGTCACCCAATTATATGACTGAAGCATTTAAGAACAGAAGAGGTAGAGGTGTCAAAGACACTAGTCACAGTTATCTCCTCTGAGAGTAATGAATTTCTTTATACAGCCAGACCCTGTGGTAAATGAAATTAAGGTGCTATTTGTAAAGTGGAAAGTAGATGCTTGTTGGACGGCCAAGCATGCTAATAAGCATACTTTTCCATTCAGTGAGCAAGGCAATTGTAAACCATCTCACTCTTCGATTTACTCAGTAAAGCCTCTAGAGGTTCAAACCAGCCTTCTGGTTGATGACCTTAACAACAATGAGAAAATATTGAACAGAACTAAAAAATGAGAGTGACCAAGAATTCGTTCAGAAAGGCAAAAAACCTATTCAAAACCCTCAACCAAAACAGCTAGACGTTATACTAAAACTACATGATTAGAGATTAATTTTTAAAATTTATAATTTCCAACTCACCAGTTAGTTTAATGACTACTCACGATATTGTACGATTTTCGTAAATCTTAAGTTATTTTGTTCACACACAACCATTCAAACGCGCGAGCACAAACACACAGACCAATCAGAACAATTTTAAGGGAAATATTTGGTCCCAAAAGTGTAGAAAGTGTATTTATTAGAAGTTGAGAAAATGTCTAGAAAAGATGGTAGGGCACTACGTGAAAATGAATTTAGAGCTTGATCTAAAGCTTTTCAAGAATTTTTTACTTCCTTCTGCCCTAAATAAAATATAGGGATGAAAGGTACCTGTTATTTTTATGTCGATTTTTCGAAATGAGTTTTCAACGGATACTTACTCATTACTTTTCTCATTGTAGATACTTACACGTTTTTAGGTTCTATGAACCAAAAAAAAACCATGTTTTTACCGATTGGTCTGTACGTTGTGTAAGCGCGCGCGCATGTCTGGATTTGTATCTGGGTGGTTGTAAACAAAATATCTCAAGAAAGAATATCGAACGAAGTTAAAACTTAAAACTCAAGGGAACCAGACACGAACATTTTTCATTACAATAGGTCAACCGGAAATTGTGTATTTGTGAATTTTTTCACTTTTTTGGAATTTTACTCCTACAAGTTTTTGAATAAAATCACGTTTTGTATGAAAAACTGTTTTAAAAGATTTTTTTACTCTACAAGATAGCGCCAAAGTCATATCTGCTGAATTTCTTAAAGAGCTGAGATCTCGTAAAAACGGTTTTTTAAGATTGAGACACTAATATTAATTTTGGGACAAAAGCGAATATGATAAAAAGTTGTAGAAAAATAAGAAACCTACAAGTTCTATTTAATCTACAAGTTTTATTTCAACATTCTTTTCTACAACGGTTAGTTTGGCATCAATTAATGATTTTCTGTATTTTGCTCATTAAAATTGGATTTCTTTTTTAAATTACGAGTAGTTTAAAAAAGTTTTAGTATGCTTTTAAACAAAATTATGTGTAGCCTAATTGAAGTTAAAGAAAATTAAAGAACCTACAACTTTTATTTCAGGTATTTATCTACAGAGCTTTCTTTAACGTCGATTAGTGATTTTCCGAATATTTAAGTGAAACAGAGGTCTATTTTCATTAAGTGTCATGATTAAAATTTGGTTATAGGCCACCTCCGTGCCTTAGTGGTTAGCGTGCTACGCTGCAAAGCGGATATCCCGGATTCAATTCCCGATCAGGGTCTGGAAAATTATTACCAAATCAAACTTACCGTTCCTTAACCAAATATAGTCATTAATGACCAAGATGTTAATGCGACTTAAAATAAAACTAAAAATAAGTGGTTTTGATTTTTATGTTACATTGTTTACTCATGATTACATAAATTTATATTTTATTATTTAAATTGGTAAGAAAATATCTTGTGAATGTTTCAAACCAAATTTCTTATTATTTCCATGAAAGATTCAAAATTTAATAAACATTTTAAAATTTAAAAAATGGACAAAATTTTTATAATACCCTATACGCTAAAGATAGTATACCAAGACAAGCATAAATACAATAAATGTGTTCTCCGGGATATAACATTACCTGAATGTTAATTATGAAGCATACACGAAACCATGTGTAACTAATTACTAGATAAATTATTATTGATCATTAAATAAAAAATAAAAAAAAAACAGAAATAAAATTTAAAAAACAAAAATTTAATGGATGGTTAAATATATTAGAATTAAAAACAAAACAACACATTATTGAAATTAAAATTAATTTTTTTTCAAAATTTTTCATTGATGCAAATTAGTCTAAATATCACCTAGATGTTGTACTTTAGGCTTTCTTTCTAAACAAATATTAATAATGAATTCAATTTAAAATGGGTAAATAATTGTCGCTACATTTGAGATATCATTAGTTTTTTTAACAATATTATTTATTTGTGTGTGTAAAATAAATTACATTGCTCATAACAGGCACGTGAGTGTAAAATTATTTACACCCAATCTGTTAATTCCAGGCCACAAAAATAGTTCTGTTTTTTATCACATGGTCAGCCAATTATATGACTGAAGCATTAACGAACATAAGACGTAGAGGTGTAAAATACACTATAGTATATTTCTTTTAAGATGAGACCTTTTGTAAACAAAATTTACGAAGTAAGGTTGGATCTGTTGTGTCTACGCTACGTGTAACCGGATGGCCGGAGAACTTCGCCCGCTTACATTTCTACTGTCGCCAACAACCTTACCAATATTAGCGCCTGCAGACGGTCCCAGTACCTGCCGCGAGTAGCGCTACAGAAGCGCAGAGCCTACAGCGCCTCCCCTCCACCTTGAAGTGGACTCGCCGGAGGGGGATTTAAGCGACAGCCCTGGCCCGCGAAAAAAGGCCACTGAAAAAATTAAAAGATTCAACAAAGAAAAGAACTGTTCACTCACTCTTCCCACCCATCCCACATATTTCTACTAATTCCAACCCTCCAAAAAAAATTCCGAATTCGAATCATATTATTATTTCCAGTTACTCCTTCATTCAAAAGAATAAAGAGACCCCAAATTCTGCAATCTTGTTCCCTGAGCGATCAGATGATCCTTTCACGACATTGCCCATTATGGGTTTCCCAACCCATTCTTTAATGATTTGATTCGCGAGAGTCACTCTTCAATCAACTCTCAACCGAAGAAGACCAAGAAAGAAGAGCTCCAGACAGAAGAAGAAGAGCCCAGCTGAGATCGGACGCACCATCCTTGATCTACGCTACCGGTGGCGGACGCTACGTTCCCGCACCGGTCAGCCTTCGCCGACCCGGAGAGAACCGCCTCGGCCGCGCTATCGGCAGACGGCCTACGCCGACCCGACACTGCGGGGCTCTGGGGGCCAACACTGCCACGCTGCAGTGGGGACCCAACTGCCGCTGAGGGAAGGCTACCCTTGAACACGGTAGCCGAGCCGTCACTCTTCGGGCTCCGCTTCTACCACGCCGGCTCGCCTCTTCCGATCGCCAACAACGGCCCTTTTAAGGGCCACCAATTTTCTAAACAAGATTTTATTACGTGTCATCGGCCCCGGTCGGCGATACTACATATAGCTTAAACCATTCGTGACGTAAATCCTATTAAGTTAGTGTGGGTTCAGGTGAAGATTACGTGGCTAAAAAATAATAACATATTTAAATTCTAAGGAGGAAGGAAACTTTTGAAAATTGGGGTTTCTAAAGTATCGGTTAATAAGTGGAAAAACTGCTTAGCTTACGTGGAAAAGGAGGAGAAACGCATGTGGGATTTTGATTACCTAAGCGAAGTTCAAGTGGAAAAACTTGTAAATTTGAAACATGATTCAAGTAGTCGTCTGATGAAGTTTTATCGGGTGTAGAAGAATTACAATAACGTAACCTATTACAGTACTTTGTTTACAATTAAAAACCTCAACTTTAGTTACAAATAAATGTTTACAATAATGAGATTATAATTATAATAAAAATGTAAATTTATATTACCAAATTAGCAATATTTTAAATTTCTGTATAGGCCTAACAGCGTAAACTTTTTATATGGATCACGTTACGTAATATTTTTCTTTCAAACTGTTTTGACTGGTCTCAACTTAGCTGACATGGAGAATAGTCACTGTTATCTCCTGTGAGTGTAATGAATTTCATTATACAGGTAGACCCTGTGGTGAATGAAATGAAGGTGTCATTTGTAGAGTGGAAAGGAGATGCTTTTCTGAGGGCCTGGCATGTTGGTTGATAAGTATACTTTTCCACTCAGTGAGGAAGGCATTAGTGTAGGTATCAGACGGACTAATGTCCTATAGCCGAGCGAGTGAGAGGGAGATATATGCCATAACTACGCATGCGCTCAAAGGTCTTTACCTTAATAATCCAAATCTGAAAACATACTACAGTCGTTATCTTGCTTGTTAATTTACTGGATGCAGAAACGCTTGCTCACAACAATGAGTAAAATTATACGACAATGTTATTGGAACGGCGCGTATGGCTTGTGCGAGTGAGAGCGTTATGCATTCTCTCACTCCCATGGCTAGGGGACATTAGTTCATCTGAATACTGTAAATGACCTCTGTCCTCGTTTTACTTAGTAAAGCCTCTAGAGGTTCAAACCAGTCTTTCGGCTGTTGAACTAAACTACGAAGGCGGCAACAACGGAAACAGTAACAGAAACAACAATGAATTACAATATTATCCTATCTACTAACTTGGTGAAGGTGACGATTATTCATTCGATGACATGAGGAAGCAAACCATATATCGATTACTTTCTCTTGCCCTATGTGAGTAAATAGAAGAGAAAGTATTGGTTTCATGTGGATTTTCAAAAATCAAGTTTTCACCTGAAATACACATTTCCAGGCTCCCTGAATCCTAAAAATATGTTTTTACAATTGGTCCGTAGATCACTCAAACGGACTAAAGAGAACTGTACAAGATTACACCTAATTGTTACATCATCCTTATCTCATTAAGGTTGTTTATTGTTCTGAATTGAACAGATTGCAACTAAACAGATTAGGATTTTTAAAAAAATACTGATAAATGCTTTGACTTAATACGGTAATAATTATTTGAAAACAGTCAGGTAATATTACATTACAATGGCATCAAATTTGAGTGTAAGAATCACCTAAAGTAGAGAGAATATTTAAAGAGGACTAAACAATGAAATTGGGGGAAATATAGCCGAGGATGACAAATGGAATGAGGGAACCGAAAGTGTGTAGGAGGAAAAAGGAAAGAGAGGGAGCGAAGAAGGAGAGAATTACACTAAGTTTAGTTTGCAGTGAAATTTAAACAGAATTGTTGACACTCCAAATAAACTAACATAATAATTATTATAATAATACAGGATACAAACAGTGTATCAAAATGAAACCAGGCGGGACGGGGGACAACAACTCGCCCTGTTGAATAATCAGTTGTAATTGGAGGGGTGCCAAACAGTCTGTAGGGTTGTATATACCGAGGGTTGTACACTTATATTTTCACTTTTAATTAATTAGTCAATGTTTGTTTTAATATAAAACAAACTTAATTGGATAAAATTACTATTCATATATTTTACTTCATAATATTATTGAAATTTATTTCAAAAATTTTCGGTACAGTTACTTTAAAAAATTACTTGAATTTTGTTTGAGTTTTAATTTTTTGTATTCTGACTACCTATACAAAATTCCCCACTGATTTCTACTTTAAGTCGCTCTCCTATTGGAGGTCGGAAATCACCACCAACATTCTTCTTGTGGTTCCTATCCGTTCCGGATGTTGGCAACCATTTTGGCTATGATGACTCTGTTGACTGCTGCCCTGAACAACTGAGCTGTATTCACGGAGAACCAAGTCCTTAGGTTCTGGATCCGCGATATTCTCCGTCTTCCAGGACCTCTTCTGCCACATATCTTTCCTTGAATTATGAGCTGCAATATTTTATATCTGTTGTTATTTCTCATAATGTGTCCCAGGTATTGGAGTTTCCTTACTTTTATGGCATTGAGAATTTCTTTTTCTTTTCCTATTCTTCCCAGAATCTCATAATTCGTGATATTGTCCACCCAAGATACTCTCAATACTTGAGAGTATCACCAACATTATGCGGATTTTATTCGCCACTGCATGGAACAGTTCCGTGTTACTGGAACCAAACCAGTATCTCAGGTTCTTCAACCAGGATGCCTGACGTCTGCCAACGTTTCTGTTGCCCTTTATCTTCCCCTGCATGATTAATTGTAAGATGTGATATTCAGGACCTCTAACCTCCTGAGACCAGGCGGTATAGTATACTATACCACGTGTTTGCATTGATTGAGACCCAGCAGCAGTTTTTATACATGGTGCCTGGCTTTGAGACCAATGGTATAGTATACTATACCAGATAATTGCACTGTTGGAGTCCTGATGAGAAAAATTACGGTGTTTTGGTTGAGACCAATCGTATAGTATACTATACCCTGATTTCACAGGCATTTCACATAAGTATTACGTAATACTTGTGACTTTTTACCAGTGCATACCAGAACATCATACTACAAATGATGTTTTCCTTTTATTCTGTTTATTCCTATCAAAATGGCGGAAAACGCTTCAACTTCATCTAGAAATGGAAAAAATTTCACAGGACTCAACCCTTGCACCATACAAGTATAGTATAATATACCTATGGGTCCTCTACCAATGCACATCACAACTGATATGTCAGGACTCAACTAAAGAAATCTTCAAGTATAGTACGAGGGGGTACCCAAAAGAAACCGGAATTATTTTTTAAAACTATTTATTTTTAATTTTTTTACAAAAGAACCTTATCCCCTTCAAAATACTCTCCATTACAACTAATACATTTGTCCCACCGGTGCTTCCACTGTTCAAAACATTTTTTGTACTCCTCTTCAGTGATGGCTGCCAGCTCATCCGTCGTTTTTTTCTTGACATCATCAACGTTGTTAAATCGGAGACCTTTCATGCCCCTTTTCATGCGTGGGAACAAGAAAAAAATCACACGGAGCCAGATCGGGTGAGTACGGTGCGTGTGGTAGCAAAACCATGCCGTTTTTCGCCAAAAACTGGGTAACCGAGATTGCCGTGTGTGCAGGCGCGTTGTCGTGGTGGAAAAACCAGTCCCCTGTCTGCCACAAATTAGGTCTTTTACGACGAATGCTGTTTCGTAGTCTTCTTAACACTTCAAGATAAAAAGCTTGATTTACCGTCTGGCCTGGTGGAACGAACTCTGAATGGACAATTCCCCTCACATCAAAAAAACAAATCAGCATTGTTTTGATGTTCGATCTGACTTGACGACTTTTTTTTGGTCGGGGTGATAATGAAGTCTTCCATTGACTGGATTGTTGTTTGGTTTCTGGGTCGTACCCATAGCACCAAGACTCGTCACCCATAATGATCTTTGACATGAAATCTGGATCAGTTTCAAGCTGTTGTTTCAAATCACTACACGTTTCAATTCGACGTTCCTTTTGAGGGTCTGTCAGAACCCGAGGCACAAACTTGGCAGCGACTCTTTTCATTGTCAAGTCTTCTGTTAAAATGCGTTGGACTGAGCTCCAAGATAACCCACTTACCTGTGATATTTGGTCAATGGTCTGTCGTCGGTCTGTTCGTACAATTTCTTTCACTTTCACAACATTTTCGTCTGTTCGGGAAGTTGACGGTCGTCCAGAACGAGGTTTGTTCTCAATCGACATGTCGCCATTTTTAAAGCGCAAAAACCACTCGTACACTTGGGTTTTTCCAATAGCGTCGTCTTTGTAAGCTGTGTTCAACATTACAACTGTTTCCGCGGCGTTTTTACCGAGCAAGAAGCAAAATTTCACAGCCGCACGTTGTTCATTAAAATTTGCCATCATGAAAAACGACACGAGCACAAAACAGCACTAGCGAGAACAATCACTGCACGAGAACAGAAC
This sequence comes from Catonia carolina, assembly GCA_035578175.1. NCBI lineage: Eukaryota > Metazoa > Arthropoda > Insecta > Hemiptera > Achilidae > Catonia > Catonia carolina. The sequence continues at coordinate 13,612,418 of JAQMRL010000004.1, forward strand.
AAGCTAGATCAACGAACAAAATTGCATTGAACTGGCAATGAGTAGCGCTACAAGCAGCCTAGTGGCGGGAATTTGTACTGCACAAGCTCCGCCCACAGCAGAGCTATTCCGGATACTTTTGGGTACCCCCTCGTATACTATAGCGTTGGGTCTCAGTATATGTAACCCAAAAATATATCTCAGGTCCCAAGAAGTTAATCACATTCCCAAGATACTGAAGTATTCCCCGCTTCACTGTCTCAATCAACTCACATTCAATGCCCATTTTATCAAGCACGTCTTTATTTGATATTCTGCCCGTCTACGGAATACACCACATCCTGCGGTAGCACCACATCTGAAAAGCCTGTACTTTCTCTAAATGGATCTTTTGGAGTGTCCATGCCTCCATCCCGTATAACAGAGCAGAAAAGACATAACCTCGCAGCATTCTCATCCTAAGCTCAATGCCAATATCCCCCTCACTGATTTACTCTCTCTTAACTAATTCATAACCTTCCCGATCATTTAGAGCAGAAATTCACAAAATTTGTTCCTCCGGAGTTAAACATGAACTATAGTGGGAGTTTATTTATCTTTGGTGAATGAGTGATTTTTTTTGGATGGAGAGTTTGAATAATCAGCGGTCTGACGTCCTGAAAAACTTTAGGTCCATGAGAGTGGAGGGGTGTTAGCAAAATTAACGATCCACTTAAACAATACACCCGAAACCAGTTTCTGAAGGGCCAGACAGAAAATATATGGAAGCACAGCAGAACAACAAGAAGTTTTGGTATATTGTGCGAAAATACTTGAAAAAATTAAACAACCTAATCAATCTGGTGTAAAATACTCACACAACTTAATCTTGCCAATGAAAATAATTAAAAATATAACCTAACATTAGTAATAAAACATTGGGGAAATAAACAAAAATAATTTTAATCATGAGTGAATGATGGAAAATGAAAATAAACCTTAGTTTGGCTTAATAATACGGAAAATCACTCTTTCACGCTAAACTAGGCTCGTAGATGCTTAAAATAAAAGTTGAAGATCTTTTAATTTTCTATAAATTATTTTATACACACTTTTGTCGTAAAATTCCGAAATCTTAAATAGATTAATTACTCTTTTCACAGATTTTCATGAAAAAAAAAACAGAAAATCACTAATTACCGCTAAACTAAGCGTTAAACAAAGAAATGTTTGAAATAAAAGTTGTAGATTTTTAAATTGTCTACAACTTTGTAGCGCGATAAATAAACTTATTCATTTACTACGAACAAATAAAAAACTCAACTTAACTGACCGGTAACCAGCTACCGACAAACATATTTTTTACTCTTCCGCTTAAAAAAACTTTTAATTGTTATAAATATGTTTTAAATTTATTTATCATAAATGTTAGATTTAAATTTGGAATAACAATGTGTATTAAAATTTAAAATTATAAATATTACTATAACATTTTTATTTTTGAAAATTTGTTAAATTATTTTTATACTAAACTAAATGACATGTTTTAAAACAATGTAACCTCGAACTGGCAGCTACAACTTTTATTGTAAAGACTTTTGTCCTAAAATGTATATTAAGGCCGCATTCTTAAGAAAACCGATTTCTAAATTATTTTTACACGAAATTATATCAATTCCAAATAAAGGGTTTATGAAACATTTAAATCACGACTTTCATGACTTTTCACAGTACAATACTTCCTCACATCATATTAAAAGTAAAAAAAATCTATCCGAGATGCAATTTTCATTGAAATATATTTACGAAAATGAAATACGATGGAAATGAGATTGGATAAAATGAGATAGAAAATTATAGAGAAATGTATGAGTTAAAAAAGGAGAGAGAATGAATAATATTTAACAGCAAACGATCCGGGCAGACATAAAGTTGTGGGTGGGGGGGGATAAAAGGGAGGGGTTTCTGTATAATAAATTTGATCCGGTATTAAATTAAAAACACATTATATAAGGACGTACATTGGTGGGTCGGTACGAGCGGGGGAAGGGGTACTTTCTGTACGTTCATAATAAATATGGGTAATATTTTCCCCATATAAAAACAGAATAAATCTTTTTTTTACATTAGACTTTTTCCATTTTCATTTATTTTTTATTTTTAACTCATTTTCCTACAATATAGCCTACTTCAGTAGCCTTTAAACATGTGCCATAAATTTGCTTATAAAATATGAACACTACGTTATACCGGTAAAGGTTACCCCCTCGCTCTATCACTCACCCCTACTCCATACGTATGCCATTTTATATTAAAGGTTCGCGTTTGATTCATTGTTGAATTTAATTAGACTTAAAAAATGGAATTCATCTAAAAATCGCGGTGGTAGATTTCAGTCGCAAATGAAACTGTTTTTCCAAGTAGAAAGGGTTGAAATAAATGGTCAACAAAACGAACGAACTTTATTTATTTGTTTATATGTATAAATCCCCTAAAATAATTAAGTCCGTACTTCAAGGAAGAATAGCTTACATCTAATCAGCGGCGAATTGAATAAGGGGGCTGGGTATCCTCTGAAATGAGAAAATAAATAAAAAAATAAATCTGGTGTGAAACACTCACACGACTTTCTCTTGCTAATGCAAATAATTAACAATAAACCTAAAAATAGTAATAAAACATTTAAAAAAAAAAAAAAACTAACCTCAATAAACATAACCTAATTTTAATCATGAGTGAAAGACGCAAAATGAAAATCAACCTCAGTTTGGCTTAAAAATACGGAAAATCACTCTTTCACGCTAAACTACTCTCTGCAGAGAAAAATTCTCTAAATAAAAGTTGTAGATCTTTTAATTTTCTATAAATTTGATTACAAACACTTTTGCCATAAAATGAATACTAAGGCCGAAATCTTAAAAAAATCGATTTTTCACACGTTTTCGTGAGAAAAACAGAAAATCGCTAAGTACCGCTAAACTAAGCGTTATACAAAACAATGTTTAAAATAAAAGTTGTAGAACTTTACATTCTCTACAACTTTTATTATATAACGTTTTGCGCTAAAATGCATATTAAAGCCGCAATTCTAAAAAGAAAATGTTTTTACGTAAAAACAGCCTCACGCAGAATTTCAGCAAACATGGCGCCTACCCTATCTTGTAGAGAATAAAAAATGTAGTAAACCACGCGATTTTTAAAAAAAATCAAAGAACCAGTTTTTGAGAAAATCGCAAAAAAGTGAAAAATTATACGAATAAACTACTACTTCCGGTTGACCGATTTTGATGAAAATGTTCGTGTCGGGTCCGGTAGTGGTATGTAACTTAAGTTTCAGATTCAAGTTCGTACGAAGTTCCGTTCTTGAGATATTCTGTTCACACACACACACGCACACACACACACACACACACACACACACACACACACACACACACACACACACACACACACACACACACACACACACACACACACACACACACACACACACACACACACACACACACACACACACACACACACACACACACACACACACACACACACACACACACACACACACACACACACACACACACACACACACACACACACACACACACACACACACACACACACACAGACCAATCGCTAAAAACATGTTTTTTGGGTTCAGGGGGTCTGAAAACGTATAGATCCGGTGAAAACTCGATTTCTTAAAATCGACATGAAAACAATACTTTCTTTCCTATATATTCATATAGGCAAGAGAAAGTAATTAGCAACCCCGTGACCCAACCAGAGGAGGATGTATTATGTAAATGAGGTGAAGTCTTGTAGCCTACAGACTCACACATTATGGTTAATTAAACCCCATTTTTACTTTCTCTTGCCTATATGAATATATAGGAAGGAAAGTATTGTTTTCATGTCGATTTTAAGAAATCGAGTTTTCACCGGATCTACACGTTTTCAGACCCCCTGAACCCAAAAACATGTTTTTAGCGATTGGTCTGTGTGTGTGTGTGTGTGAACAGAATATCTCAAGAACGGAACATTGTACGAACTTGAAACTTGAAACCTAAGTTACATACCACTACCGGACCCGACACGAACATTTTCATCAAAATCGGTCAACCGGAAGTAGTAGTTTATTCATATAACTTTTCACTTTTTTGCGATTTTCTCAAAAACTGGTCCTACGATTTTTTTTAAAATCGCCTGGTTTACTAAATTGTTTATGCTTTACAAGATAGGGTAGGCGCTATGTTTGCTGAAATTCTGCGTGAGGCTGTTTTTACGTAAAAACATTTTCTTTTTAAGATTGCGGCTTTAATATGCATTTTAGCGCAAAACGTTATATAATAAAAGTTGTAGAGAATGTAAAATTCTACAACTTTTATTTCAAACATTTTTTTTTGTATAACGCTTAGTTTAGCGGTAATTAGCAATTTTCTGTTTTTGTCTCACGAAAACGTGTGAAAAATCGATTTTTTAAGATTTCGGCCTTAGAATGCATTTTACGACAAAAGTGTATAAAATAAAATTTATAGGAAATTAAGAGACCTACAACTTTTAACTAAAGCATTTTTTTGTACAGTGCCTAGTTCAGCGTGAATGAGCGATTTTCCGTATTTTTAAGCCAAACTGAGGTCGATTTTAATTTTGTGTATTTCACTAATGTTTTTTGAGGTTAGTTTTTTGTTTATTTCTAATTTTTTATTACTAATGTTAGGTTATATTGTTAAATATTTGCATTGGCAAGAGAAAGTTGTGTGAGTGTTTCACACCAGATTTTTCAAAGTATAACACCGTTAACTACTGCCTTCTATCAAAATCCGAAAAATTAACTGGCATTACCAGGATTTGAACCAAATACACGCGCGCGCACACTCACAAACACACATATATATTCACATTTAAACATTATTTTAACGAACAATTTAAACAATTTTTTTCTTTATAATTTAATATCCTGTTTAGGTCATGACCCAAAAAGCTGGTTTGAACCTGTAGAGGTTTTACTAAGCAAATTGAGGGGTGAGGTGGTTTACCGTCGCCTTCATCACTGAGTGGAAAAGTATGCTTATCATCATGCCGGGCCCTCTGAAGAGCACATATTTTCCACTCTGCAAATGACACCTTCACTTCATTCACCACAGGGTCTGGCTGTATAATGAAATTCATTACTTTCAGAGGAGACAATTCTGATTAGTGTCTTTTACAGCTCTACCTCTCCTGTTCTTAAATGATTCAGTCATTGAATTGGCTGATCATATGATAAGAAACAGAACTATTTATTTTAGCCCTGCAACGAACTGATTGAGTGTAAATAATTTGACACTCCACCTGTCCGTTACGGGAATTTAATATATTCACGAAAAAATAACTTATGGTACATAAAATTACTATTTAAGTTTTAATAAAAATGCTTCTTTGCAATTCTAGGTTTCCCATTTACTCGACATAATATTATACAGTCCAAAGTCTAAATTTTACACAGGCTACATTTTTAAAGAGTATTCTTTGTAAGATAATTTAAGAACTCCTAGTCACAATAAAATGCACGTTTTGTTAAAAAAACCTATTACTTCCCGATCAAAGCATTTTACAAATTAAGGAGCCTTATTTTAGATGGGAATTAGTTGAAAAACCGAACGGAATTTTAGGAAATATTTTTGTAGTGAAAATTTAAGCCCAATCGGTGAAGTAATTTTTGAATGTGAACGAATAAAACATACCGGGTGTTAGTGGTGGAAACGTTAAAACTTCGGTAGCTCATTTTAAGCGGAAAATAAAAAAGTCTTAATAAACACATATGATCGAAAACGGTTTGTAAGTAAGTTTCTGCTACAGAAAAATATCAGCCGGGTTTCATTTTCTACGAGTAAATTAAGACTTTGACTATTAAATTCAGGGAAGGTAAATTAAAAAGTAACGCCAGTTGTTTCTTATGGATTTTGATGTGAAAGATCGAATAAAACAGGTACCCGATCTGTATATCTTGTATTTTTAAGATATTAAAAGTAAAACAGAAAAATCTGTCCTAAAAATACGGTTTTTTAGTTAGAAGTACAATAACTTAGTTAAATGACTAAAAAATGGTTTAAAGTTAAAGACAAAACCTGTAGAGAATTTAATTTTGAGAAAATTAATGTAAATATGTAAATAGTCAAGAAAGAACAATTACATGTTTCAAATTTCGTCTTTATTTAAAACGAATCAAAAGGTTAATTGCGTAGAACTGAAACCCGGTCAATATCTTTTCCTATTTAAAGCAGTAACTCGCTTACAAAACGTTATCGAATATATGTGTTTATTAGGACTTTTTTCTTATATACAGCTCTAAAATGAATTATCGAAGTTTGACCTTCCTCCACAAACACTTTATTAAAGACGGAGATTCTTTTAAAAGAAATTTTTTGGCTTGAAGAAATGAATTAATGAAAATCTATTAAAAAATCGGGATGAAAAATTTTGGTCAATCGTAATACAGAACTTTCTCTTACTATAATACAATTGAGACAGAGAGCAAAAGAGTAAAAATATCAAAGAATTAATTTCGAGTATTTTATTTATATTTAGAAACGAGTCGTATAATTTTTAGATTTAAGATTTTAGATAGAGTATTTAATTGATAGGTTGTTTGAATAAATGAATGAATCAATAATAATTTAGATTTAGAGACAACCTTTTATAAATAATACTTGGACAACCATAGACAGTCGGACGGACACTTTGATGAATTGCCGTATTAACGTTTCACTATTCAATACACTGGGTGATCCTCAAACGAAATACACTTTTCCTTTTATCTTTATTTTGATTTAACGTCCTTATGTTACGCACAATACGATTAATTCAGAAAGTGATTTATGATAAATTGAAATTCCTGATGAAAAAATTCCAGAACTGGGGTCTTTTCCGTTTTCTGTATGCCACTATCAAATCCAAATTCCCTGAACGGTTGCACACTTGTTCATTTCTCCTAATTCTTTGCCTTACTGAATACTCATACTGAGACAGCCACACTCACGCATGCGTACACACGTCTATGTTCTGTTGTTTTTTTTATATTTTGTTTTATTTTGCTATTACTAGGCTGTTGTTGTTGTTTAGGTCAACAGCCGAAAGGTTGGTTTGAACCTCTATTTACTAAGTAAAAACGAGGAGTAAGGTGGTTTACCATTGCCTTCCTCACTGAGTTGAAAGAGTATGCTTATCAGCATGCCAGGCCCTCCGAAAAGCACTCACTTTCCACCCTGCAAATGACACCTTCACTTCATTCACCACAGGGTCTGGCTGCGTAGTGAAATTCATTACTCTCAGAGGAGATAACTCTGACTAGTGTCTTTTACACCTCTACCTCTTCTGTTCTTAAATAGTTCAGTCATATAAGTGGCTGACTATGTGATAAGAAACAGAACTATTTTACTAGGCTACATTATACTATTACGTTCTATTTTTTAATTGTTTACGTTGGGAAAAGAAAGCCGTGTGAGTGTTTCACACATATTTTTTTTAGTTGTCACATCTTCTGGGATTATGTAATAACCCCTTTTCCTGAAGGAACTCTGCAGCATCTTCCTCCGTCCGAATATTGTTAAGTAACTCTACAAAATTCATAGTAGACTGTGTAGTAACTAGCTGTGAAATGGGAGTGGAGTTGACACTACGCAGGAATATTGCTTGTCAGATTGGCTCGCTAAACGCAGGAGTGGGAGAATTGTGTAACCTTTCAGGGAATTCGGATTTGATAGTGGCCTACAGAAAACGGAAAAGACCCCAGAAATGACTGGGAATAGAAATTGTCAACTGTATCTCGGTCGACTGAATCATACACTCATTACTCGTTTTAGATTACAGATCTGCTCCAACAGATCTGTAATTACTAACACATTTTTATTAATTGCCCATAACAGGGAGATGGAGTGTAAAATTATTTACACTCGATATGATAATTCCAAAACAAGAAATACCTTGTTTTTTATCAAAAGGTCAGCCAATGAAATGACTGAAGTATTTAAGAACAGAAGAGGTAGAGGTGTAAAAGAAACTACTCAAGAGTTATCTCCTGTAATAGTAATGAATTTCATTATACAGCCACATCCTGTGGTGAATAAAGTGATTGTGTCATTTGCGGGTTGGAAAGTGGGTGTTTTTCAGAGGGCCCGGCATACTTTTCCATTCAGTTAGGAAGGCAAGGTAAACCACTTCACTCCTGTTTTACTTGTAAAGCCTCTAGAGGTTCAAACCAGCATTTTGGCTGATGAATTAAACAAAGAAACACTAAATTGATCTACTATTGAACATGGGAAACGATAGTTGGGTAGATTAATTTTTCCACCACGAATTAATATAAATAGTTTTAGATTTTTAAGCTTTAAATAAGGCAATTAATTTTTACTAACATAGTGGACCCGTGCGAATAAATTCGCACAATTTTTCTTGGGCTTCAAATCCCTATCAATAAATAATAAACTTAACAAACAAATTTTAATAAATTTAAGTTAACAACAAACTTACCCGTTCTTAGAAGAACGGTGAGTAACGACTACAGCACAGTAGTACGGTAATTTTATCCTGAAAAGAACGGTTTTAAGCTAAAACTTTGAATAAAACAACGTTTACACAATATCTAATACCGACTGGTTGTGTTGTGAGACGAGAAGACAGATGACCCATATCCAGTATGATTATAGAATATGGCTATGGATGGGGTAAATGTGGGACAACCGCATTATATTACGCTGTTACCGCTACTTTGTAAACGAAATTTACTCTTTTTTATTTAGTAAAATAAAGCTAATATTAACATGAATTTCAAGTTTAGAACTTTTGGGGAAATCAGGAAAGAATACTTTTTAAAACCATGTAAAAATTATAGAAATCCATTCGGTAACCTCTGTATTTAGTAGTTAATAGAATTCCCATTTTAAATACATTAGAAGCGATTTTGCGTTTTAAATATAAATGACGGTAATGATTTTTGTAAAGTAATTGGAAAATAAATAAATAAATATAAAATTGAATGTAAAATTTTAGTTTTTCCTCGTGTATTCCCCCCCAAAAAACATTTAATTAAATAAATATAATTTATTTAAAGAATTCTACAAAAAATTCTACCCCAGGGGTGTCAATCCTCCACTACATAAAGTGGTGCAAGGGCTTCGTTCGGATTCTGGGGGAAGCCCGCCTTCATGCTATCGTCGTATCGGAGCGGCGAGAAAAACTCCCACTTCAGACAAGAAGACACTTAAGTTAAAGACGAAGACAAAAACATTCCTCGCCACCTTCAACATTAACTCCCTTATCCAGCAAGAAGAGAGGGTACTGGTGGGAGGTGGACGGATGAGAGAAGAAAGGAGCATTCCGAACGAATGATAGCTTTTTGGGCAGATAAGAGGAATGACAGCCTGAGAAGAAGAAACCAAAATGCATAGTGCTTAACGTGATCCTTAGTTGGTCGATCAACGAATTAATAATAATAATATAATTTATCCGTAACTCATTATTTACGGGACATCCTATACAATGTATTTATATATTTAATCTATAGTGAATACATTTAAATATGCCCACTACTATCAACTACTTCTATTGCTAAACATACCAATCGATGTTAAAAGATAGTATCTCTTGTTGATATATGTTTTTTACGGCGACGAAAGAACAACCAAACAACATGTCCTTGTGTATTTTATGCGATACGAAACACAATACAAATACATTTTATAATAATACAAATAAATAAATAAATAAAATATAAAAAATTGATAAATAAATCTTCCGTTTCTGTATTGGAAAATTATAATTAAATCTTTTATTTAAAACAATACTTAGACTATATTAAAGTTGTGTTAACTTAAGGTTTATATCTGAAGTTACTTCTTGATTGTAGTAGTTTTTACCTTTTAAATGCTTTTAGAAAATATAATCTTACCTCAATATTTTTCCCTTGACATTATACCTTTTAACAATTTATTATCCACACTTTTACTGGTATTTTATTTATAATATTATCATAAATTATGTTAACATATTTTATGATTTATATCTTTTGTAATAATGTAATTTTTTCATTTGTGCCCGTTAAAGATCATTTAGATCAATTTTTCTGATCTTGATATTTCTTTTATATTAATTCTTTCCTAAAATTTTTCAATGGAATCAGAAAAGTTTTTATTTCTCATGGAATTTTTCTATTATTAAATTTCAATTGACAAAATTGGTTGACCAAACAAATTTTTAAGATACTGTAAAATACACCTTAGTTTCGGATACGTGGTTAAAAGAAATAAGAAGGGATGTTGAGAAACGTAAAAAAATCTGGTGTGAAACACTCACACAACTTTCTCTTGCCAGTGCAAATAATTAACAATAAACCTAACATTAGTAATAAAACATAAGAAATAAACAAAAAACTAACCTCAACAAACATAACCTAATTTTAATCATGAGTGAAAGACGCAAAATGAAAATCAACCTCAGTTTGGCTTAGAAATACGGAAAATCACTCTTTCTCTCTAAACTAGGCTCTGTAGAGAAAAATGCTTTAAATAAAAGTTGTAGATCTTTTAATTTTCTATAAATTTAATTATATACACTTTTGTCGTAAAATGCATACTAAGGCCGAAATGTTAAAAAAATCGATTTTTCTCACGTTTTCGTGAGAAAAAAAAACAGAAAATCGCAAATTACCGCTAAACTAAGCGTTATACAAAAAATGTTTGAAATAAAAGTTGTAGGTTTTTAAATTCTCTACAACTTTTATTATATAAGTTTTTGCGCTAAAATTTATATTAAAGCCGTAATCTTAAAAAAACAACATTTTTACGTGACAACACCCTCACCGAGAATTTCAGCAAACATGGCGCCTACCCTATCTTGTAGAGAATAAAAAATTGAGTAAAATAAGCGATTTTAAAAAAAATCGTAGGACCAGTTTTTGAGAAAATCGCAAAAAAACTGAAAAATTATACGAATAAACTACTACTTCCGGTTGACCGATTTTGATGAAAATGTTCGTGTCGCGTCCGGTAGTGGTATGTAACTTAAGTTTCAAGTTTCAAGTTCGTACGACGTTCCGTTCTTGAGATATTCTGTTCACACACAGACACACACACACGCACACAGACACACACACACACACACACAGACCAATCGCTAAAAACATGTTTTTTGGGTTCAGGGGGTCTGAAAACGTATAGATCCGGTGAAAACTCGATTTCGAAAAATCGACATGAAAACAATACTTTCCTTCCTATATATTCATATAGGCAAGAGAAAGTAATAAACCGCATAATGGATCGATTTATAGACAACTGATTACTAACTTTAAGGGAATTCACGAAACGGAAAAACAGAACACCAAATGGACGGAAGAAAGAAGAAAAGCCTTCAGTTAACGAATTCTGATGTACGAATGTAGCCTGCAAAAAAACTTCCAGAAATGGCTAAAGTTACTACTTCACATGGTCTAAAATTGGCCCTATACGTGGGGAAAAAATAAAATTTTCAAAAGTTACGAATTGATGCTTATTTACCTGTTTTATATTCTCTTGCCTATATGAATATATAGGAAGGAAAGTATTGTTTTGAGGTCGATTTTTCAAAATTGAGTTTTCACCGGATCTACACGTTTTCAGACCCCCTGAACCCAAAAACATGTTTTTAGCGATTGGTCTGTGTGTGTGTGAACAGAATATCTCAAGAATGGAACATCGTACGAACTTGAAACTTAAGTTAGGTACTACTAAATAGCGATTTTCTGTTTTTCCTCACGAAAACGTGTGAAAAATCCACTTTTTTAAGATTTTGGTCTTAGTATGCATTTTACGACAAAAGAGTATATAATCAAATTCATAGGAAATTAAAATATCTACAACTTTTATTTATAACATCTTTCTCTACAGAGCCTAGGTTAGCGTGAAAGAGTGATTTTCCGTATTTTTAAGCCAAACTGAGGTTGATTTTCATTTTGCGTCTTTCACTCATGATTAAAATTAGGTTATGTTTATTGAGGTTAGTTTTTTGTTTATTTCTAATGTTTTATTACTAATGTTAGGTTTATTGTTAATTAATAGCATTGGCAAGAGAAAGTTGTGTGAGTGTTTCACACCAGATTTTTTAAAAAGGGGCCCAATAAAGGTTAGATTAGCCATTATGATCGCCAACCTACCGAGTTCGTTTATTGGTTAAGTCATCAGCTGATTATCGGATACGAAAATTCCGTGGTTCAAATTCTAGTTAAGGTAAATTACTTTTATATTTTAATATTATAGTGTATCCCACAGAACCATGCAGCAGATATAAACAGACTATGGGTTGAAAGTTAGTAAAAAGGATGCATAATCATGTTTAACTGTACCAACGCCTTCAGTTAAAACAACCGGCGACAGACTGTATGTTATATAATCGGTCTACTAAATGAATTCTTTCTACTGGTACAGTCGTATTTTGTATTTATTATTTTGTTTCAATTAGTATACAACAAGTTTTATCTGATAAGGAAAGAACAATTTTTTAACTCGCGCTAAGTTCAATCACAAAATTTTAATACATTTATGTTTTAAACCCACCGGGTTGGTCTAGAGGTAAAGTCGTCCCCAAAATCAACTGTTTACCAGCTGATTTTCGGAGACGAAGGTTCCTGGTTCAAATCCTAGTAAAGGTAGTTACTTTTATACGGATTTGAATACTAGACAGTGGTTACCGGTGTACTTTGATGGTTGGGGTTCAATTAACCATACTCTCTCAGGAATGGTCGGTCTGGGTCTGTACAAGACTACACCTCATTTACACGTCATACACATCATCCTCATCTTATTGGGTCATGGGGTTGCTTATTGTTCTAAATTTAACAGATTGCAACGTACACAAATTAGGAATAAAAAATTTTTTTATGTTTTAACGTGCTGCATGGTTTCATGGGTAGAGTATAAATAGTGGTTACCGGTGTACTTTGATGGTTGGTGTTTAATTAACCATACTCTGTGAGTCCGTACAAGACTACACCTCATTTACACATCATACAAATATCATTTTAACTATCCCATTTTAACTATCTAGGTTGCGAGGTAACTTATCAACAGGGTAAGGAGGTGTATAATAGGATCCACCGATTTCAACACATATGTGGTACTATCCACAGGAACTTGAAAAACATCACAAGTAAAGACACTAGAATGAGATTTTATAAAACGATAGCTGCTCCAACAGTACTTTACGGAAGTGAAACGTGGGTTCTGTCAAGACGGGAAGAGAGCCGATTACAAGCAGCAGAAATGAGATTTCCCGGCAAACTTATGGCTGTAGTAGAGAGGACCGTTACAGAAACACAGAGATACGACAACATCTTAATATCTTCTCCATAAATGATAAAGTAATGGAGGGCAGGAAGAAGCGGATAGATCACTTAGGTAGAATGAAGGATGAAAGAGTACCCAAGCAGGCACTATGGTACAAGCCAAGGGGTAAAAGGGATCGAGGACGACCAAGGAAGAGATGGGCAGATGGTGGAGGTTCGGAACAGGCAGCAACGCCTAACTCGTGAAAGGCAGAAGAAGAAGAAGAAGAAGACAAATATCATTCACATCTCATTGGTCATGGCGTTGCTTATTCTTGAAGTGATAATATTCCAACCAACATACACACATTAGGAATTAAGGCAAAAAAAAAAAAATGGTCACTAGCATCCGAAGAGGATAGGCACGTTAAGAAGAAGAAGAGAGTTGACTAATATGAATTTCCTGGCAACTGGATAATTGGTAACAAACCTTGAAGAGTTAAATCAGGTCATTAGTCTCCTCTCCAGAACGAATAATATAAACACATATTATAACCTTTTTAAACATACATTTTTTAGCTTTAAGGGTTTTTTTTTTTTTTTTTTTAATTGTATAGCCCTTTTAAGAGCGCACTAGTTATGTAATTAAATTCATTTTCCCTTAAGCTGTTTTGGGAGCTGTCGCCTCCTTGCGTGATACTCCCTCATCCTCCTACTCACCACCTGTCTCTCCTCCTCTGTCCAGATTCTAGTCTTGGACTCAGCAGAATGGAAATTCCCGAAAGTCTTAATCTTGTGCCTAAAAATGTCTCTGTTCATAATGTCGTTGCCCGAGATGTCCAACGTTATGAGGTCTTCCTCCACTTCCTTCAACCATCTGTCTCTGGTTTTAAGTCCTTCCTGGCTTCTGATCAACTTGTAGGTCTCATTTTCCATATCCCTAAACCTCATTAGATGTCCGTAATATTGCAGTCGTCTTTTCCGACACTTTGTTACCAAGGATTCCTTTAAGGGTTTATGAAACATGAAAATAATTTGAAATTCGGTAATGAAAAGTTCACTTTCTGTGGATAAAGGGCGAAAAAATGAAAGAAATTTTAATACAAATAATTGTAAATCAATAGGCCTAATATAAAAATATAACTTGCCACTACAGAGGCACTTCAAGCCTCTTTCGTGTCTCGCATCAACGGGTTTAGGTGGATCTGAACCATAGAAGTGCGTGCGCTGCGTGCCCTATTTAGGTTTATATTGTTTGTGTTTTAAATTTCCGAAAAACTTTTGTACGAAAAAAATTTTGTCTGAAAATATTTTTGTAAATAAGTTTTTCGGAAAAACGGACAATATCGTTTTGAAAAAATTCGTGCTGAAAATTTGTACGAAAAATTGTTATGGCAAAAGAAATTAATAACATGAAACTAGGGGGTGCAAATCATGAAAATTTGATTGATTTTTCAGCTTACCAGTGGGATTAATAGATAATACTATAATATTTGGACGTATACGAGACGATAAAAACAATAAAATCGGATATAACAATTAATAACGTTAGTACACAATAAAAATAATAATCTTAATAAAACGCGGGAAACAATAAATTAAATTAGTAATTTCATTGATGTCGTCAAAGATTATAACGTATTTGTGTTTGTGTGTGTGTGTGTGATAAAGAAAGATAACCGTGGAAGGAGATGCACATAGTATTCCACAATGTATGCTCATCCATTGAATTAAGTAATTAAACTTGGGCTGATTTGAATTCCGCACCGAATAATAATTATCCTTCGCCTTCATCATGAAACGACAAACGTCCTCCACCCCCCACCATTAAATTCCAGTACGCTTAAGTATTTTATATAAGACAATAATTATGTGAGAATAATCGAAAGCCCAACCAAAAGCTTGACTCGTGATTATACCAATTTCTAACAACCAATTTAATTTTATCTATAATCGATATCATTAATTAAATTAATTTTTAATTCAATAAATTTTTATGGAATGAACATAATCATAAATAATTTAGAAAATCTGAAGTGAAATGATCACACGACTTTCTCTTGCAAATGTAAATAATAAAGAACATAACCTAATTTTAATCATGAGTGAATGTCACTAAATAAAAATCAACCTCTGCAAGATTAAAAACATGAAAAATTACTAGTTGACGCTAATATACGCTCTATAAAATAAACACTTCAAATAAAGATTTTAGGTTTTTAACTTTCTCTTTCGGTATATAAATATACGAGGTGCGGCTATTAAATAACGAGACTGACGTTGTAAAAAATTTTTTTTTAAATTTTATACATAATTACGTATTTATTGTCACCTTCAATATACACTCCTTCTCTATCCCTACAACGCTCCATGCGAATTTTCTATTGTTGGAAACTGTGCTGGAAGTCATCTTCTGTCAGCTCCTTCAGGACACGTGCCGCTTTCTCTTTTACAGCTTCCACTTAAATTGCAGATTTCACCTTAGGGAACAGGTAGAAGTCACATGGTGCAAGATCTGGTGAATAAGGTGGATATTTTGACACTGAGATGCTGTACTTGGCTAGGAACCTCTTGACAGATAACGCGGAATGAGCTGGCGCATTGTCTTGGTGGAGAACCCGTTATTTGTCCTTCCACATTTCGGGGCATTTTTTCCTTACTCTTTGACGTAGTTCAGAAAGTACCTCAAGGTAGTAATATTGATTAATTGTTTGACCTTCAGGGACCCAGTGAAGTTACACAATCCCATGGATTAAAAAGACAATCATTATTGCTTTAAATTTTGCCTTGCTCATTCGAGCTTTTTTGGCTCTCGGTGAAGTTCGGATCTTCCAGTGCATAGATTGGCGTTTCGTTTCCAGATCATAAGTAAAAAACCACGTTTCATCACATGTTATTATCTTCTATCTGTTCCCTAAGGTGAAATCTGCATTATAAGGGACAATATTTGAGTCTGTGGAAGCTGTAAAAGAGAAAGCGGCACGTGTCCTGAAAGAGTTGACAGAAGATGACTTCCAGCACTGTTTCCAACAATGGAAAATTCGCATGGAGCGTTGTAGGGATAGAGAAGGAGTTTATATTGAAGGTGACAATAAGTGATTATGTATTAAATAAAAATAAAATTTTTAGTCAGTCTCGTTATTTAATAGCCACATCTCATTTAGGGAAGGAAAGTACATAAGGGAAATACACGTTTTCAGGCTTCCTGAACCAAAAAAAAACATCTTTTTAGCGATTGATCAATATGAGTTTGAACAAAATATCATAAGAATGGAATACCGTACGAAGTTGAAACTAGAAACTTAAATTAGTTTGTTATGACTAGAGGACCGACATGAATATTTTCATTAAAATCTTTCATCCAGAAGTAGAAGTTTATTCCTGCGATTTTTTTCAAAAACAGCTCCTAGTACTTTCTTTTAATCGCCTCATTTACTACATTTTTTATGTTCTACAAGATTAGGTAAATCTAATGTCTACTGAAATTCTTGGGGAGGCTGGACTCTCGTGTTAAAAACTTTTTAAGATTGGGCCTTAAAATGTATTTTAGAGCAAAAGTTATAGAAAATTAAAAAATATATAAATATATATCTATACAAAATCAAACTTGATAAACCGTGAATCAACATCCCGAAACACAAAGAGTTAAAGTTGGAGATGACAATGACGATGGTAGAGATGAAAACGACGCCAATTATGAGATGCTGATGATTAGGAGTTGAAGTAGAAAAGATAAAAAATAATATAAAAAAATTAAAATTAAATGACTAACAAAATCGTAGAGGTAAGTCCAATGGTTTAAAGCGTTTCAGTCTGTGAGTATCTTTGCTGTTGTCAAGGAGGCTAATCGCTAACGGATTCTGGTGGTCTTCTAGTTTTTGTAAATGTTTTCCGCTATGTTGTTTAATTTCTTCTTTTATGAAGGGCAGGTTTAGGTCATTGTGTAGTACTTCATTTGTTACGTACCATGGGGCTGCAATTAGTCTCAGGCATTTTGATTGAAAGCGCTGCAGTATTTCTATGTTTGATGAACTAGCTGTACCCCATAGCTCTAACCCATACGTCCAAATTGGTTTGAGTATTACGTTGTATACGAGTACTTTATTTTCAAGGGAGAGTTGAGACCTACTGCCCAAGAGCCAGAATAATTGACGTAACTTCAGCCCAAGTTGCTTTCGTTTCGCCCATATATGACTTCTCCACGTGAGTCTCCGATCTAAAAAGTTAAATTCTAAAAATTAGTGGATAGAGAAGAAACTTACTGTATCTGCTTAAAGAAGTATGTTAATGACTCTTACCTGTAAGCAAAAACAAAAATATAAATCAAACAACGAAAACAAATCTTTTTTTACTATTTTATAAACAGAAAAATTTTACTTTAAGAAGAGGTACCCAGTACATTCTCTGTTTATAACTACGGGTGTTGTCCGTAATTCAGACCAAGAGGTCTCTTCTCCATTTTTGCTTTAGACTTTGCACAATTGGGAAGTTCCTTGTTGCTAGGTCACGGGCTAGTTGGTTTGGATGGTCATCTAGTTGTTCGTGAAATTTACTACAGAAGTACGCGGTTCGTATTGTATTCTTCTTTTGGATATAAAGTATTATTATTATTTCTTTTGTTTTAATGGTCCCCTTTTTGCCCCTTTTCTTGTTTGTTTTAATTGTCCTTAATTTGGATTTCTTTCTTTGTTCTTATATTGGTTGCTTACTAGAAGCCACCAATTTTGGATTAATATCGGCACATTAAGGCTTTTGCTGTTCTGCCCCATTGTAATCTCCCCAATCAACCTGCCATTCGAATCCCCCACTTTAGGTATTTCCTTGGTGTGGATAATTTATGGTTGGGGCCATGAGGGTAGTTGGGAGGGCAGCTTAAAAAAAATATTTCTTTATTAAAAAAATCTGGTGTGAAACACTCACACGACTTTCTCTTGCCAATGCAAATAATTAACAATAAACCTTACAATAGTAATAAATAAAAAACTAACCTCAAAATCATAACCTTATTTCAATCATGAGAGAAACACGCAAAATGAAAATCAACCTGTTTGGCCTAAAAATACGGCAAATCACTCTTTCACGCTCAACTAGACTCTGTAGAGAAAAATGCTCGAAATAAAAGTTGTAGATCTTTTTATTTCCTATAAAATTTATTATATACACTTTTGTCGTTAAATGCATTCTAAGGCCGAAATCTTAAAAAAATCGATTTTTCACACGTTTTCGTGAGAAAAAATCAGAAAATCGCTAATCACTGCTAAACTAAGCATTATACAAAAAAATGTTTGAAATAAAAGTTGTAGAATTTTAAATTATCTACAACTTTTATTATATAATTTTTTGCGCTAAATTGCATATTAAAGCCGTAATCTTAAAAAAACTATGTTTTTACGTAAAAACAGCCTTACCCAGAATTTCAGTAAACATGACGACTACCCTATCTTGTAGGGAATAAAAAATTGAGTAAACCAAGCGTTTTAAAAAAAATCGTAGGACCAGTTTTTGAGAAAATCGCAAAAAAGTGAAAAATTATACGAATAAACTACTACTTCCGGTTGACCGATTTTGATGAAAATGTTCGTGTCGGGTCCGGTAGTGGTATGTAACTTAAGTTTCAAGTTTCAAGTTCGTACGATGTTCCGTTCTTGAGATATTTTGTTCACACACACACACACACACACACACACACACACACACACACACACACACACACACACACACAAACACACACACACACACAGACCAATCGCTAAAAACATGTTTTTTGGGTTCAGGGGGTCTGAAAACGTATAGATCCGGTGAAAACTCGATTTCGAAAAATCGACATGAAAACAATACTTTCCTTCCTATATATTCATATGTTGTTGTTTAGGTCAACAGCCGAAAGGCTGGTTTGAACCTCTAGAGGTTTTACTAAGTAAAACGAGGAGTGAGGTGGTTTACAATTGCCTTCCTCACTGAGTGGAAAAGTACGCTTATCAGCATGCCGGGCCCTCTGAAAAGCACATATTTTCCACTCTGTAAATGACACCTTCACTTCATTCACCACAGGGTCTGGCTGTACGATGAAATTCATTACTTTCAGAGGAGATAACTCTGACTAGTGTCTTTTACACCTCTACCTCTTCTGTTCTTAAATGATTCAGTCATTTAATTGGCTGACCATGTGATAAGAAACAGAACTATTTATTTTAGCCCTGCAACGAACAGATTGAGTATAAATTTGACACTCCACCTGTCTGTTAAGGGCAGAATATATTCATATAGGCAAGAGAAAGTAAAAAAATCTGGTGTGAAACACTCACACAACTTTCTCTTGCCAATGCAAATAATTAATAATAAACCTAACATTATTAATAAAATATTAGAAATAAACAAAAACTAACCTCAAAAACATATCTTTATTTTAATTATGAGTGAATGACGCAAAATGAAAATCGAATTCAATTTGGCTTAAAAAAACGGAAAATCACTCTTTCACGCTAAACTAGGCTCTGTAGAGAAAAATTCTCTAAATAAAAGTTGTAGATCTCTTAATTTTCTATAAATTTTATTATATACACTTATGTCGTAAAGTGCATACTAAGGCCGAAATCTTTAAAAAATCAATTTTTCACACGTTTTCGTGAGAAAAAAATCAGAAAATCGCTAATTACTGCTAAACTAAGCGTTATACAAAAAAATGTTATAAATAAAAGTTGTAGGTTTTCAAATTCTCTACAACTTTTCTTATATAAATTTTTTCGCTAAAAGGCATATTAAAGCCGTAATCTTTAAAAAACAACGTTTTTACGTGAAACAGCCTCACCAAGAATTTCAGCAAAAATGGCGCCTACTCTATCTTGTAGAGAATAAAAAATTGAATAAACCAGGCGATTTTAAAAAAAATCGTAGGACCAGTTTTTGAGAAAATCACAAAAAGTGAAAAATTACACGAATAAACTACTACTTCCGGTTGACCGATTTTGATGAAAATGTTCGTGTCGGGTCCGGTAGTGGTATGTAACTTAAGTTTCAAGTTTCAAGTTCGTACGATGTTCCGTTCTTGAGATATTTTGTTAACACACACGCACGCGCGCGCGCGCGCGCGCACACACACACACACACACACACACACAGACCAATCGCTAAAAACATGTTTTTTGGGTCCAGGGGGTCCGAAAACGTATAGATCCGGTGAAAACTCGATTTCGAAAAATCGACATGAAAACAATACTTTCCTTCCTATATATTCATATAGGCAAGAGAAAGTAAAAAGACGAAAATTCCGTTGTTCAAATCCAAGGAAAGGTACTTAACTTTTACACGGATCTGAATAATAGACAATGGTTACCGGTAAACTTTGATGGTCGGGGTTAAATTAATCATGCTGTCTGAATGTGTAGAAGACTACACCTCATTTAAACGTCATACATATCCTCATTTCATTGAGTCATGGAATTTTACTGTTCTTAAATCGTAAACAAATTAGTGATAAAAGTAAAAAGCTGTACATCACTTGATCACTTGAAATTTTGTAAATTTGATAACGTTTGAACAATAAAAAATTACTTATTATTATTCTTTATAGAAGAGTCATTAGTAAATAAAAAAATTCCATTTGCAATTATAATTTTAAATTAAATCACCACAATTACGATGGTAATTGAACGCACTAATAGACGATTAAATAACATATCACTACATTACACGAATGAGTAAGTATAACGTGTAATGAATTTAAACATAACCCGTTCACTAGCAAATTGGCTGCGGTTTATTCAACATAACAAGGTGGTTGGATAATAGAAAAAACCGCCAATTTTTTCTTACTTGAGTTAAAATAGCAAAATCATTTTGCGGTTAAAGTAATTCAGAAACAAACTTATTTAATTACTAACAATCATGATTCTTAGTAGTCTAAATATTCGGAGATTCACATAAAATTTCTCGATTTCCTTTACCTATACATTAGACTCCTGTTTTAAGATAATCATTGTTTATAAAGTTATTTCGGCTAAAAAAAAAAAAAAAAAAAAAAAAAAAAAAATTGGATGTGTAACATTCACACGACTTTCTCTTGCCGATATAAATAACCATGAAGTCTATGTTAAATCATGATAATAAAAATAATGTAAAATGTAAAACATTACCTACTTTTAATCATGAATGAAAACCAATCTCTGTTGGACTTAAAACAACAATTTTTTACCAATTTTAATAGAAAATACGGAAAATCTCTAATTAACGCGCTCTAGAAAAATATGCTATATATAAAAATTGTAGGTTATTTTTATTTTTGAACAATTTTGATTACACACTTTTACCCTGAACAGCATATTAAAATCGCAAAAAATTGTAAATATTGTGTATTGTCTAGACATATTTTGTTTGTTAAATATTGTTTATTAAAGAGCCAAACAGACCATGTTTAAAACATATCTTCTTCCAATAATGACATATGGCCTAGAAAGCTGTTTCTTATTGAAAGGGGACATTAGCAAATTACAGGCATGTGAGATGAAATTTTTAAGATCAGCCTTGCAGAAGACCAGAAGAGACAAGGTCGGAAATGAATATATAAGAAGAGATATGCAGGTGACCTTAAAGATGGAAGAAAGATTACGTACCGCAAGACTCAAATGGTTTGGACATGTACAAAGGATGCCAGAGGCACGTATCCCCAGACAGTACTTGGACATGGAGGTATCTGGAAAGAGACCCGTTGGACGTCCCAGAAGAAGATGGACT
Organism: Catonia carolina; assembly: GCA_035578175.1. Lineage (NCBI taxonomy): Eukaryota > Metazoa > Arthropoda > Insecta > Hemiptera > Achilidae > Catonia > Catonia carolina. The sequence goes on from JAQMRL010000004.1 coordinate 13,634,376, forward strand.
GACCAAATAAGGGATGATCTCCTAACAAAAGGAATGACACTACAGGATATCAGAATACAAGAGGTATATCAAGATAGAGATAGATGGAGGCATATCGTTTACTCAAATCCTACCCGGTCTGCTGGAAGGATACCCAGATGATGATGATGATGATTGAATATTCACACTATCATTTGTTAAAATAGTATGACAATTTATAAATTGATATGAGAGATTTTTGTTTTTTTTTGTTTAACGTCCGACAAAAAAAACAAAAAACAAAAATCTGTCTTATATCAATTTATAAGACAGAGAAACAGACGGAAATGGTATGGTACAAATTTTTGTTTGGTTTTACTAAAATGTAATTTAGTCAGCATTGGGAGTACCTATGAGTATTTTGTGTAATCAAGCAAACGACTTTAGATCAGCGGAGGCTATTCAGAATGAGGATAGGTGAAGAGCCTCTTCACCTATGCACTGGATAATATCCACATTTATTTCAATCGCAAAATAAGTAGAGTATCTGTTATAATATTTGTTCTACAATAAACGAACAAGTGACGTGTAAAAAAAGTACATACAATTATTGTATCTGCTAAGAGCGCTTTATAATGTTTTAAATAGCTCTTGTAATGGCCTCAATATACGTAATAAATGCCCAAGTGAAGAGATAGATGGGTGGCTGCCGCTTCTCTTCCAGCACGAGCGGGTTGACATGACAACGGAGAAGTCAACAGTAAATTTGCACGCTTAGCTCTCCTCAGAGCATAAGTATAAAATAAGATCAAGGATAGAAATTGCCAGATCTTCATTTGTGTCACAAAAGAAATTATTGTGTAGTCGGGATCTTAACACTGAGCTCAGAATGAGAATGCTGCAATGTTGTCTTTTCTTTTCTGTTGTGTGGGATGAAGGTGAAGACACTCATGAAGATTCATTCAGAGAAGATACTGGCCTCTGATATGTGGTGCTACTGCAGGATGTGGCGTGTTCCGTGAACAGCCAGAATAACAATTTGAGATGTGCATGATAAAATCCGCAAAGAATGTTATTTGGTTGAAACAGTGAAGGAGAAAAAACTTCAATATCTAGGATATGTGGTTAAAGGTCCTGAATATCACATCTTATAATTAATCATGCAGGGGAAGATAAAGGGCAAGAAAAACGTTGAAAAACGTAAGACATACTGACGTATGTAAACGTAGGACGTACTGGCTAAAGAACCTAAGAGACTGGTTTGGTTGGAGTAATACGGAACTGTTCCGTGCAGCAGCAAATAATGATGATGATTTTCGACCTCCAATAGGAGAGGGACTTTAAGAAGACGCTCTCCCCACGCGTCCCCAAATAGTGAAGAGATTGGTTTGGGTCGACCAGCCTACTTCACTTGCATGTTCTATGTACGTGTACGTTAGTTGTTTTGTGTTAGCGGTGTCACACATTAGTTTTGTATACGTGTGTTTTACATTTTTTTACTCTCGGGAGTCTCGCGGATTTTTATCAGTATACTAGTTTTTCACGGTTTTTTGTAACTTTTTTCTGAAGGCAGGAGCCATCACTGTTTTAAGTATTATACGTAGGCTATTTAATTTGTCTAGACGAAACGGATGTTATCAGAAACGTCATGCAACAGTATCGATTATTATTATTATTATTAGTCGTAAAGCTCCCGAAGTGGAAGACGCTAAGTAAATCTGGTTTGTTTTTGGGATTTCTTGTCCTTTTTATCGGCCCACCAGTTTTTCATTCTTTGTGGGAATTCAGCTTTTCTCCGTTCACTCCACTTTGTTCCGGTTCTTGGAGCTTTTGTCTCTGGTTTAACCTCCCATTTTTTAACTTTTGTTCTAAAATTGTCTCATGAAAATTTTTTCTTTGGTGATTTTGGCCAATTCTAAATCTTTTTTAACACTTTGGATCCATTACCCCCATTAACAAGTGATGATACATATTTTACTATTCTCTTTGTGAGTCTATTGTCCGGAAGCCTCATAATGTGGCCATAAAATTGAAGGCGTCTTTTCCTCATGTCTGTCTCTATGTTGGAATATTCTTCAATTTTCGACGTTCTCTGTAATCTGTACCCGTTTTCGGTCCATCTAGGTCCAAGAATTTTCCTAATTATTTTCCTTTCTTTTTTCTTTAAACTTTCCATGTCTGTTTTCCAGTGTCAAGGTCTCACTGGCATATAAAATTGTTGGTTTGATTACAGTATTGTAATGTTTAATTTTGGCATTTAAAGATAAACATTTTTTATTATAAAGGTTTTGCACCAATCCTAGGCCTCTACGAGCTTTTTGTATTCTCTCCTGTTGTGAATATTTTTCAAAAATATCGATTATTATTATTATTATTACCTTTCTTCCCTGTTTGAGTGAGCGTGCAGTACGAACTTGAATGTTTTCATTGTTTCCTGATGTTCTTTAGGCCGTTATTTGTTCATCCTAAATCCATTTCGTGTGTTCACTGAGATTCCAGTTTCATTCTTTTCTCCGATTTTTTCCTGTCCTTACGGTGATTTCTTGTTCAACTTTGTGTTTAATGACTATGTAATATTTTACAGTGGTGATGACTCAATAAAATGAATACTGTAATTTTAAGTTCATCTACTTTATAACGCAATAAAGTAAACTTAATAGAAAAACGATACATGTGAAATTGTATTCAACATTATGATGCTAAACACAAACACACGTGCGCGTGAAATACAAAAGGGTGAATTAGTAGTGATAATCCATTGATATAATGTCGCTTAAAATTTGTTTGTTGATTAATGAGAGTAGGAACGTGTGGGGGTGGACGAAGGGCCGGACGTCAAAACACTAATTACATTATTTATTCAGGGTTTGATAAAACCTATAAAGTCTAAATTAACCCATTTCAGTAATTATGTTCAAAACGATGAAACCGTGTATCCGATGCAATACCGGGTGTCCGAGATGTATCGTGCACCTAAACTATAATCTTTGTATTCTAAAGGTTGATCACACATACTGTGGACCGAATGTGTCGTTTAGAGAGGAATCTGTAAACGGTCCTTTACATTTAAAATGTCCAGAAACGGTTCATTATGATTCACACTAGATGGACTGTGCGCCGAACATGTCGTCACCGGTCGTCTGGAAAGCAATACATCAAAGTCACGGTTCGAAACAGTTTGAGGACAGCACACCAAGAGTGAATTAGTCGTGACGACCACTGGCGCTCTTGTACTTCGGGAGATACTCCCCAGTTTCTGACTTTCATCCGAAGCACTTCAATTTGATCATTCTTCTATTGTAAATTATCGTATTACAGTGTAACCTCAGAAATCCAAACTAATTGGGGCTGACCCCCGTCGGTTTCTGGAAAATTCGGATTATGCGGGGCACTTGGTAATTTACCTTTACTATTCCAAATAAAGAAGGCTATGAATTGTGGGTGGTCTGTTAAGGCGTCTGTATGTGTTAGTGACGCAGTAGCAGTGATTTGCACTGTAGCTACAACTTTTTATTGGGTTGCTGAAGCATGGGAGAAATGTAATAAAACTTTGATCCAAAAATCTTGGAAAAAAACTGTGGCCAAGCCTTGCATTTGAAGAAACAAATTTTGTTGTGCAGCATCAAATGGAAAACATACTTCCACTCGTTCAGCAGATTCCTGGATGCGAAGAAGCCGAAGAAAACTGTCTTCAAGAACGGTTTGCAGATGACGACGCCGGTAATCAATATTTAAGCGATGGCGCTATTGTTTCAATGGTCCACGAACAAGACCAAAATAATGCCGCAGTCGAAGAAAGTGAAGAAGAGGACGTCTCGACTGATGTTATTTCACTTACAGATGCTACTAGTGCACTTGAAGTTGCTCTGCGCTACGAAGAACAGCATGCTGCCGCTACCCGGACGGACGTGATGTTTATGCGACGCTGGCGCAACATCGCCGCTTCAAGCAGGATTACTTCCTTGCGTCAGAAGAAGATAACCGATTTTGTTCCAACCAATTAAAGTGACGTATTCATTATAAAATATCAACTAAAATGTTCAAATCAATATTAAATTCATTTCTGATTTGTAATTAGTATAACTTTCCATCACTTTTCAAGAGTAGAATTTTTTTAGCTTATTGCAAAATTGGTGTTCGGATTATCCGAAATTTCGGATTTTAGGGGTTCGGATTTCTGAGGTTACACTGTCTAATTCTTTTTATTGTAAATTATCCTTTTTATGGTCCTTATTTTATCCTTTATTTCTTAAAATTATCCTTTTATTATAACAACATGCGAAAAGTGGAAGTGGACAGTGCTACCACATCAACAAATACAATCTTCACTAAACATAATGTGGGGTAGGCCGCATACTATTGCAGCTCAGTATATTATACACACATATATTTATTTATTTATTTATTGTATTAAACATTATTTTCCTTTGTTTGCACCACTACATATATGATATATAATGAACAGCCAAAAACAAAACAAATTAAATATAACACTCACTTCAGAGTATTACATTTATTCAAGATCTATCGTCTCTCTCGGAGACATCCTCAGGAATTATATACTAAACACATATAAAATTAAAACAATTATGGTTGGAGACCACGTCAAATATTTCCTATTTCACTAACTATGTCACCATGGTTCACTAACCTTTCACACAGCTGTGTGAATAACCAAGCTGTATGTTTTTGTTTATTTCTAATGTTAGGTTATATTTTTCATTATTTGCATTGGCAAGAGAAAGTTGTGTGAATGTTTCACACCAGATTTTTATATTATCTGGACAGAGTCCGAATATATTTAATAATAAGTTATTTATATAAAGTAGAAACTCCACGCCGGAGTTGAACGTCTCCAACGTGGCGCGTCCCCAGGTGGCGGATAGGGGAATGCTCTGTAGATATACAGGGTAGGTGGGAAATAAAATACCACCCGCGGACCAAAATGATTTAATAGAAATCCACTAGCGTCTGTCTTGTATCAAGCGGTTTAGTGGTCAGCGTCTGTTCACAGATTGTGCGGCTGAGACTATCCTCTGCAAATCACATTTGCAGTTGTAAGCTCGGGGATTTATCTCCACGCAGGAAAGTTACACTACCAATGCCAGCGAAACTTTATTCGGCCCGTATCGCGTGGGAGACACCGACAGAATTGAGAAGATAGAAAGAAGAATACTGAGGAAGTCCATAAACAAAAAGCATATGGTGGAAGGACAGTGGCGGTTAATCCCAAACAAAGACATCTACAAGCTAATCACCTCACTAACAGACAATTTCAGAAGGAAAAGAATATCATTTCTAGGACACCTACACAGAACAGAAAACTCCAGACTTGTGAACCGGTTGATCAGCCATTTTTGGGATAAGGTGTCGAGACCTAAGTGGCTGAAAAATGTACAGCAAGATATGGAGGAACTTAAGATCACTAAACAGGACCTACTAACGAAATCAACAGAGTACGACCAACTGGTCAAGGCTAACATGATAATATTTGCGCCAAGACCCAGGAGAGTATACAACAGGGTGTTTACCGATGAAGACCGGAGACAAAGATCGGAGCGTCTTAAGAAAGTGTGGGCCAAACGAAGGGAAGGCGGTCTCAAGAGAGGGTGCTTCTTAAAGAAACCTAACCCTGGAACAAACCTAAATTTGAGCTGAAGTAATCCTATGGGGTCTCAAAAGTAAAAAAAAAAAAAAAAAAAAAAAGTAGAAACTACTTAAACACCTATATAATACTGAATGCTGGAGAACAATTATTTATCATAATAAAACGTCAAGACTTTAAATAAAGTTAAGTTACGCAATTATTTATTTTGTGTATTCCTGAATAGGAAGTCATTATTTTATCTGATTCTTAACAGGAATAGCCTACTACACTCTACACTGCAGAGAGCGTGCGTGACGCGAGAGAATAACCAACAGATGTAATAACGCTCTACTATTTTTTAAACACCCTGTACTAACACAATATTATATGCTATACCTTTCCGTTATATACATGTTATTCATTTTATTATATACGAGATAATTTTATCATTTCACTTAGTCCATACGTTAATTGTAAACTGTTTATTTCTGCATACCTGAAAAAACCGGATAATAAAAATTTAAAAAATTAACAAAAAAACAAAAAAACGATAATTTATCAAAAGGGCAACCAATTTAATAATTAGAAAAACTACCTTTGTGTAAACAAAAACCTAATTATAAAAAATTAATAATAACAGTTGAAAAGTGGAAAAATAACGGGCATTAATTTTCACGAGGATTAAATGTAATGAATGTCATGTCATCAAATTAATAAAATTTTAAAATTCAAAAATTTATTAATAAATTCTTTTATAAAAACGTGTGAAATTTCCCCGAATTATTATTAGGGTTAGAAGTTTGGACTTTTGAAGATTAAAAACATCAGAATATTTCATTCCAAAATGTAGACATATAGGTACGTTGAGAGTACACTGAACCGATTAAGTTACTAACGAGTCAAATTTTTAAGTCATAAAGGAAACTCCTCGTAACAGGCCCGTGGAGCGTTAAATTATTTGCAATCTATCTGCTAGTTCCAGGACTACAAACATAGATCTGTTTCTTATCACATGGTCAGCCAATTATATGGCAGAAGCATATTAAAAAAACAGAATAGATAGAGGTGTAAAATACACCAGTCACTGTTATTTTCTCTGAGAGTAATTAATTTCATCATTATACAGTCAAACTTTGTGGTGGTAAAGTGATAGTGTACTTTGCCGGGTGGAAAGTAAATTCTTTTCAGAAGGCCGGACACTCTGATAAGCATACTTTTCCACTTAGTAAGGAAGGAAATGGTAAACCACTTCACCCCTCGTTTTACTCATTAAAGCCTTTGAGGTTCAAACCAGCCTTTCGGCTGATTACCTGAACAACAAAATATTCATACATTGCAAGAGAAAGTAAACAACGACAACTTTTGAACACAGACCTACAGTAATTTGAAGTTGCTGTTGCATATTAATTTTCAATCCTTCCCAAAAATAAGTAGTAAGACTTCTATCTAAATTTTTGTAGTCAGCAACGTAAACGGTTGGCCAGAACGTGACAATCTCATCAACATTTTAAACGAACTGTCACCTAATGGCGACATTAAGCGGCGAGTTGAAACCTTTAATTTTTGGTGGTCCTGAAAAGGGCCGTTTAAGCGGTAGTCGTCTTGATGGGAAGCGTCGGTCGTAGTCGTCATGGCGGTCGAGGAGCTGGGCGACAAGGCGTGTCGTCGTCCAGCGGAGACATCATCTTCTTCCATCGCAGTAGTGCGTCGATGGCTGCTTCGTCGGGTCCGGTGGGCGTAAGGCTCGGTCGAGGGACCGCTGTGGGCATCGCTCGCGTTAGCGGGCGATGACGGTCCGGTCGACGGTTTACGGTGACGGGTCGACGAGCGCAAGCTTCATCTTCTTTCTTGCGGAGTCGTTGATTAGTTTTCGCTGGAGTCCGGTAGCCGTGTTGCCGTTGGTGGACATCTTGTCTGCTGTCTGGATCGGAATTGAATCCCTCTGTAGAGTATAGCGCTCTTTATATAGTTGCCGAGAGCGCTGTGGTAAAGACGGTTATTGGTATGGCCTTGATGACAAAGGCCTCTGTCGGTACGCCGCCACAAGCGTACCACCCCTCTCGGAACTATTGGCGGCTCCCTCTGTCGCTACGTCGGAAGCTTTGATAGCCGGGAGCACAGTATCTAATCAAAGGGGGCGACGGTGACAGACCCTTGAAAAATTTAGTTGATAACCACTTTGGTAGATGGTTTACCATGTTTTTTAGCTCATCACCCGAAAGGCTGGTGAACCTCTGAATGTTTTACTAAGTAAAAGAAAGAGTGAGGAGATTTACAATTGCCTTCTTCACTGAGTGGAAAAGTATGCTTATTAGAATGCCAGCCCCTTTGAAAAGCATCTACTTTCCACCTTGCAAACAACACTTTCACTTCATTCACTACAAGGTCTGGCTGTGTAATGAAATTCATTACTCTCAGAGAAGATAACTGTGACTAGTGTCTTTCACACCTGTACCTCTTCTGTTCTTAAACATTCCTTTCTTTTCCTTTTAAACTTGTAACAATTAACGTGTGTTTCAGAAAGAACTATATACATAATTGTTGTTTAGGTTAATAGCCAAACGGCTGGTTGAAACCTCTAGAGGTTTTACATAGTAAAACCGAGGAGTGAGGTGGTTTACTATTGCCTTCATCATTGAGTTGAACGAATTGCTTATTAGCATGACAGGCTCTCTAAAAAGCACCTACTTCCCACCCTACAAATGACATTTACTTCATTTACCACAGGGTTTGGCTGTATAATGAAATTCATTACTCTCAGAGGAGATAAATGTGACTAGTGCTTTTCACACCTGTACCTCTTCTGTTCTTAAACGCTTTAAGTCATATAATTGGGTGACCATGTTATAAGAAACAGGACTATTATTTGTAGCCCTGGAACTAGCAGATCGAGTGCAAATAATTTAACACTCCGCCTGCCTGTTATGAGCAAAATGGTTACCCTTACAAAAATAAACTCATGTAATTTAATAATTCAGAGTGACTTTCTATCAGCCGACTGATTAAGGTATGCTGACTTACACGTAAACATAAATTTAAAATAACAAATTTTAACTCCTAAACCATAAATTCAATTTTTTATCCATTTTATTTTATGTAATAAATTCTAAAACTATAAATAAGCATATAAAATTTCTAATACAGACTCAAATATTTAAAAAAAATTTAAAATCATTATAAAATAAATCATGAATATTTTATCTATCTTAAGCACATGAAGACTTCAGAGGTGAAAATAAACGACAACAAAATGCCGAGTCCATGTTATGTATTATACTATCAATAGCAGTGTTTCCCCAAAGAGAAGTACAGGGCTTATTGTAATTTACACCTTTCGTGTTACATCAATTACTATTTAAGATTTTGAAAAAGTGTTCTTACGGAATTTACCTAATTTATATTTTTTTAAATGTTATGTATGAATTAACTCGAGTTTGGTATCCGTTTTTTTTGATAAAATTAAAATAATAAATACACTAATAATATAATTTTTATTTTTATTATTTATGAAACATCCTATGTAGGATTATATCAACAGCCGTATTATTAAAAATTGAAATATATATTTCTAACCACCAGAATACGGTAACAGTAAAAACTAATGTTTAACACTTTATAGGGCAGTGCTACGGGGAAAATATAGGGCTACATGTTGTAAAATGTTAAATTTTGCTTAATACGGACTTAAATAATTCATTTCTAATGCCAGAACAGTAAGATACTATTTTTTTATTGATTTGAAACCCTGGTAAGTATACTTACCAAGGAACGTATGTTGAAATGGGAATCACATTAAAACAACAAATCTTATCAAACAAAAATCTTAAATCTTATTAAAACAACTTGTGTACTATATACCAAAATATTTGTACAATAGCTTATCTTAACTTGAACGCTTGCTCTTCCGTAAAAAACTCGAATTTTCTAAACACTATACAAAAGCAACAACAAAACAACACGGTTACGTACACTGTTATGAATCCTTACCACATTCGTGTAACTCATGAAGCAAATAGTCGCTGCGCACTAATTTCAAAATGTGGATATCTTACCAGAGAACGTCTATAAAACAATAAAATGCCAATAGGGTTCAACTACATAGCTTATTCTTTAAAAAATTCGACCTTATTGCCAATGGTAAGTATACGTACCAAGGACCTATAAAGGATTAAAGCACTTTCGTGTATCTTGTACACATCTTCAGTAATTTTAAAAATGTTACATTAAAATTTAAACTTCCTACTCCTACCATGGCAGATAAGGAATAGTCTATTTTTACTCTTACTGTTACCATATTCTGGTGGATTAGGAATATATCTATAGTGATAAGTATAAAGGTCTTAACTTGAAAATAGTCATTTTTCAGGAAAAGTAAATGAAAATTTGAGACAGTATAATTTATATATTTTTTTATTATTTAAGGAGAGTTTTTGCAATTGTCTCTTCCAAATTTTTTTTTATAATTCGTTATACATTTCTTTTGTTTTCTACTTAACGAAAATTAAAATTCCGTTTACGTCTACGCTGTGGTCCTTTTTTCGGAGGGCAATTCACGACTTAAGACCTTTATACCGTTTACAGTGTAACTTAATACCTTTTGACCTGGTAAATTCTTACTACAGTTACTTACGTCACGAGTTTGCCTTTGGTTTCTTGTCATTTCGACCATTTCAATTAGATTTTTTTCCAGTTGATCACAGCAATTTGATATTGGTGAAATAATAAACAACTATTGGTATAAAGGTTAACTCAACTTAAGACCTTTTGTACTACTAAAAAAGACTGAAAACTAAATCTAAACTAAATAAAGTACTATTGGTATAAAGGTCTTAACTCAACTTAAGACCTTTTGTACAACTAAAAAAGACTGAGAAACTAAATCTTAAGGTATTATTTACAATTAAGACGTTTATATCGTTACGCGAAGAGAAAATTTTTATAAATTCAGTCAACATAATTCACTTCAGAAGTTAGCTACACTTAAGCCCTTTGCACCAATTGAAAGAGAAAACTTTTCTAAACTGAATAACTTAACTCAAAATCGTCAATTTTTGACTTAAGACCTTTATACCTATCACTGCAGAATATTTCAATAATTATTAAGTTGTCTTTTTTATTTGAAATACAATTATTTAACACATATATGGCCTTAAGCCGTAAATATTGAAGAAAACAAAATTAATCCTAAAGGCCGCATTGGCGTAGTTGGTAACGTACTCGCCTCTCATCACGCGATCGTGGGTTCGAATCTCACTCAGGCACGGCATATTTTCATACGTTACAAAAACAAATATTCATCCTCCATTGTACACAGTTACACGCGAACGTCGTCGCTAATGACCGTTGCAGTTGATGTGACATTAAATAAAATAATAATTTTTTTTTAATTCCTAATTTGTGTACGTTGCAATCTGTTCAATTCAGAACAATAAGCAACCCAATGACCCAATGAAATGAGGATGATGTGTATGACGTGTAGTCTTGTACAGACTCAGGTCGACCATTCCCGAGAGAGTATGGTTAATTGAACCCCAACCATCAAAGTACACCGGGAACCACTGTCTAGAATTCAAATCCGTATAAAAGTAACTACCTTTACTAGGATTTGAACCAGGAACCTTCGTCTACGATAATCAGCTGTTAAACAGCTGATTTTGGCGACGACTTTACCTCTAGACCAACCCGGTGGGTTAAAATAATAAATAAATGAAATCTTGTTGTGCTTAGCATCCTTTGATCCCCATCATCGTGGGAGACGCATTTGAGAAAATTACACGAATAAACTACAACTTTCGGTTGACCGATTTTGATGTAAACGTTCATGTGCAATCCCCTTGTGGTACTTAATTTAAGTTTCAAGTTTCATTTATTTCGTTCTTGAGATATTTTGTTTACACAGACTAATCGCTATAAACATGTTTTATTTGGGTTCAAGGGGTCTGGAAACGTGGAGGCCTATATCCGGTAAAAACTCGATTTCGAAATATCGACATAAAACAATACTTTCCTAGCGTGCATATTCATATAGTGTAAGAGAAAGTAAAATCTGGTGTGAAACACTCACACAACTTTCTCTTGCTAATGTAAATAAATTAACAATATAATCTAACATTAGTAATAAAACATTAAAAATAAACAAAAAACTAACTTCAATAAACAAAACCTTTCACTCTTTCACGCTAAACTAGGCTCTGTAGAGAATAATGCTCTGAATAAAAGTTGTAGATCTTTTAATTTCCTATAAATTTGATTATGAATTTTTGTCCTAAAATGGATACTACGGCCAAAATCTTAAAAATTCGATTGTTTTACACATTTCCGTGAAAAAACAGAAAATCGCTAATTACCGCTAAACTAAGCGTGATACAAAAAAATGTTTGAAATATAAGTTTTAGGGTTTTAAATTTTCTACAATTTTATTATATACATTTTTGGCTGAAATGCATATTAAAGCCGCAATCTTAAAAAACATTATTCTTACGAGAAAACTGTTTCCCCAAACATTTAAGCAGACATGGCGGCTATTCTATCTTGTAGAGCATAACAAATGTAGTAAATTAAGCGATTTTTAAAAAAATCGTAGAAGCCGTTTTTGAAAAAATTGCAAAACAGTGAAAAATGACACGAATAAACTTCTACTTCTGGTTGACCGATTTTGATGAAACTGTTTGTGTCGGGTCCTCTAGTAGTATTTAACTTAAGTTTCAAGTTTCAAGTTCGTCCGATGTTCCGTTCATGAGATATGTTGTTCACACACACACACACACTAATCGCTAAAAACATGTTTTTTGGGTTCAGGGGTCTGAAAACGAGTAGATCCGGTGACAACTCGATTTCTAAAAATCGACATGAAAACAATACTTTCCTTTCTATATATATTCATGTATTTGCCCATAACGGGCAGGGGAGTGTTAAATTAATTGCACTCGATCTGTTGGTTTCAGGGCTACAAAAAAATAGTTCTCTTATCACATGTTCAACCAATTATATGACTGAACTATTTAAGAACAGAAGAGGTAGAGGTGTAAATGACACTAGTCACAGTTACCTCCTCTGAGAGTAATGAATTTTTCTATACAGCCAGACCCTCTGGGGAATGAAGTGAAAGTGTCATTTGCAAGGTGGAAAGTAGGTGCTTTTCGGAGGGCCTGGCATGCTGATAAGCGTACTTTTCCACTGAGTGAGGAAAGCAATAGTAAACCACCTCATTCGTCGTTTTTACTTTGAAACCTCTAGACGTTCAAGCCAGCTTTTCGGCTGTTGACCTAAATAACAGCATATTCATATAGGTAAGAGAAAGTAAAAATTTAATTTAAAATTTATTTATTTATTTTTTATTTTATTTATTTATTTAATTTAAAAAGTAAAAACAAGTCGGGTGAACCTTACATTTGATCGTCTAGTAAAAATATTTCTTACAGTTGAAAATAAAAATAAAAAATTTACCGATAAATAGTGCAACAAGAAACGATTGGATTATGGAAAGTGTTATAAATTAAGAAATAGCGTTTAATCTTTACTTTTTACTTGTATTAAAAACAAGTCACGACAAAGAGTATTACTTGATAGGAAATACTTAAACTAGTAGTCTATGTTCTTTTACAACGCAAGAGAGTTCAGTTAATTAATGGTGGTCAGTGTAATTACCTACTATATTAAATGTTTAAATTTATTCCGTATTAAAGTAATTTAAGCAAAATATACGGAGGTATAAGTTAAATTTATTATACTCATACACAGGGTGTCCCGGGTAAATTGTAAACTTATTATATTTACTTTCTTAAAAGATCAGTCAATAGTATTGTAACACTTATTTTATGTACTTTCGGGATCTGGTTATCAACATACAAAATAATGAACTAATTTCTAATATTCATGTCATCTCAAAACAAGTTAAGTCCTTTTTGAAACACTCGTCAATGGTTACAAGTTTAAAAGTAATTTTGTTTATTTTAATTTTAATTATATTTTCTTGATGTATTTTGGTCACAAACAGACCAATCGATGAAAACATGTTTTTTTGGATCAGAGGGTCTAAATGTATACGAAAAAGTATTGTTTTTAAGTTGATTTTTCGAAATCGAGTTGTCACCGGATATATTTACTTTCAGACCCCTGAATCACAAAACGAAAAATATGTTTCTAGCGATTGATCTGTGTGTGACCAAAATATATCAAGAAAATAAAATTAAAATAAACAAAATTTTTTCAAACTTGTAAAAATTGACGTGTATTTCAGAAAGGACTTAACTCGTTTTCAACTGACATGAGTATACAGTTGTTTAGGTTAATAGCCAAACGGCTGGTTTAAACCTTTAGAGGTTTTACTAAGTAAAACCGAGGAGTGAGGTGGTTTACTATTGCCTTCATCATTGAGTTGAAAGAGTTGCTTATTAGCATGCCAGTCTCTCTAAAAAGTACCTACTTTCTAACCTACAAATGACATTCACTTCATTCACCATAGTGTCTGGCTGTATAATGAAATTCATTACTCTCAAAGGAGATAAATCTGAGTAGTGTCTTTCACACCTGTACCTCTTCTGTTCGTTAATGCATCAGTCATATAATTTGTAGACCATGTGATACGAAACAGAACTATTTTTTGTAGTCCTGGAATTACCAGATCGAGTGCAAATAATTTAACACTCTACCTGACTGTTATGGGCATATGAATACATATAGAACAAAAATGTTAAATTATTGATATATTTGTTATAATTTATTGCAACAATATTCAAAATTATAAAGAAACTTTTTTTCTCGTATATGCTCTATTAGAGATCACTTGAAGTGACTTCAGATCTTTCTGGATGCTCTACTTACAGCCCACATTCTAAGCATTTGCTTACTGTAGGCTTTTCAACTTTCTTCCGTCCACCCGGTGTTCTGCTTTTTTCATTTCATGGAAGCCTTTAAATTCCGTTAATAGTTGTACGAATTTGGTTTTAGTTTTCTCGGTTTATTCCAGTTTTCTCAATATCCTTTCTGACTTCTTTGAACCATTTATCCGACGTCTAAGTATTATTTACTGTCTTAAATATTCGTTTTTTCAAAGGGTTGTCATCTATTCAACACAGGTGTAAATAAAATTTTAGTTTTCTTTTTCTAATCGTTTCCATTAATGGTTTATTTTCCTTGAACAGTTCTTCTCGACCTTGTTACCTAAATTGTTCATCTACTATCTTCAGACCCATTATCTTGCGGAGGATCTTCTTTCAAATTTCTTTGATTCTCTTAGACCAGCCTTCTCGATCATTCTAAGGCACTCACTCGCGTACAGGCACTGAGATTTTATCACAGTATTATAATGTCTAATCTTGGCTTCTCTTGAGGGTGCTCTCTTCTTACACAAGTGGTCTTTAATTATTTGTCTGAATTTAGTTCGGTTCATTAAGTTTTTATCTAGTTTATTCCGGTTCCTCAGTATCCTTCCTAGGTCTATTGTTTAAGGTCTATTGTTTAGTGTCTTAAAATGTTGTTTTAAATTAAAAATAATAATTATTGCACGTCCCTCGTATATCTTTAGCAACCGGTTTTCCAATTATTAGCCTACCCAAATTAATTATTCTAAAGTGTTTTGGCTACAAAAAAATAGTTCTGTTTCTTATCACATGCCCAACCAATTATATGATTAAGAACGGAAGAGGTAGAGGTGTAAAAGACACTAGTCATAGTCATCTACTCCAAGAGTAATGAATTTTATTATTAGGCCGGACCCTGTGGTGAATGAAGTGAAGTGTCATTTGCAGAGTGGAAAGTAGATGCTTTTCGGTGGGTCGACATGCTGATAAGCATACTTTTCCACTCAGTGAGGAAGGCAATGGTTAACCACCTCACTCGTTTTATTTAGTAAACTTCTAGAGGTTCAAACCAGCCTTTCGGCTGATGACCTAAACAACACAAAGTTTTCTGGAAGTTGAACTATAAAAGTCTCAAATACTAAATGTATGTTTATTTGTTTTTAGTTATTTATTTTATATAATACTGATCTTTAGTAATTATCATGACTCAAAGCCAAAGAAGTGGATTTTCAAAGTAAGTTTTTGAGTATGACCGAGAAAAATGAGGTTTCAATTTTAAACATAATTAAGTAGGTAGTTCCTAAAATTGTAAGCCTAGATATTAATTATGAAATTCTATGAGTAACACTCAGTCATTTTAAAATTTCAAAATTTAGTTTTTAAACCTCATATTACTTACGATAGATTTAGTTTTAAATCAAGAAAATGAAAAGGTACATTGATTTAGCATGTCAATAAATCAAACTAATGAAGTACAGTAAGTAAGTAACTAACTAAGTAAAGTGACTAAACTTAACTTAAACTAGTTCCTTTGACGTTAGATTTAGTTAGTTATATGATTAGAATGGGATAGAGTTATATCTTAGGATTGAATGTGTGAGAGAGAAAGCAAAATTGATCAACCTAGATAATATATACATATATTTATATAAACTAAACTGTCCGTACGATCACTCACGGTTATTTAAACATTGCGCGCGCACAACTATATTATACAGGGTGTCTTATAAACTGAACAGATGTTTCAAAGCGGACGTCTCGTTTTCAAATGACATGAACATTATACAAAAATTAAATTAATGAAATATTTTAATTTTAATTTTATGGATTAATACTCAAATTACAATGAAACGTACTATTAATAACATTATAACAGATGTTGAGTATGATTGGCTGAGACCCGAATGCAGGTTTGTACGTTTCGTTAACATTAGTAACAACTTTTTGCAATGTTTCCTTATCAATTTAAGAAATTACACGTTCATCAATATTAGTGATTTGCCATATTTTTAAGTCGAAAAGATGTTGATTTTCATTCAGCGTCATTCACTAATTTTTAAAATTACGTTATGTTTTTTTTAATGGTTAAACATAATATTTAAAATTATTCATTATTTACATTGGCAAAAGGAAATCGTGGGATTGTTTTACACTAAATTTTTCATTCTTTGTTTTATTGATATTTTCTTTGTAATTTGTATGCATTTATTTAACGTGGTCGCTAATAACATGTAGTCGAAATGACTTTAAATACATAAAATACAATTTTTTATCGCTATAAAATTTGTTTAAACCTATTTTGTTTTATTATTACAATTGAAATATCAATCTTTTATATGATCATATTAAAAATAAATACTTTTTGGAACGCGCTGTATACAATACAAAGAGTAAATACAACAAGCAAAAATGTAGCAGCAAATCGTTGAAGAAAATCTAGATGTAATTTTATTTAAACTTTAAAAATAACATTTGATAATAATTTATCATGTAACGTCACACTTGAAGTTAAAAATATAAAATGATCAATATGGATTTAGAATAAATCATCTAGATTACAAACCGATATAAAGAGAAATCTAGATTTTGATTTATTTAATCATTTATCAGCTTCTTCTATGGCACGCTAGTCATGTTTATTTAGTTTACCACAATAAATAAATTATTCATTGATAAATAAATAAATTATTCGGATGTAAATTTTAATAGTTGTCAATACATTTTAGTTCTTATATTCTGGCAGTTTAAACAGAGGGAGCATTACGATGCGTCGTAATACTTCCCGGATTTTTAATAATTTTTACTTATCACTGCTCTTTGAAGCCAAAAAACGTCTCAATTTGTTTCTGTTGCAAAAGCTACTGAAACTGTTAGGATGAAATTTGAAAATTACGGTGGTACCAGAAGACCCTAGAGATGAAAGTAAAATTGTGAGCCATGGTAAAAAATTGGTGGCAACTTTTAAAGTCATCTATCATTTTCCTTAATCCGTCACTCCGTTCCCCCCCCCCAGATGTCAGAAACTACAAAAGATAGCAACAAACGGTTTTCGGATTCGTAATCTACACAAAAAATTAGTGGGCCTGGATTGGTTTTCAAGGTTCGCTTTCGACCAGAAGTGGCCAAAAACCGGAAGTCAAGAAATAAAAGCCGATTTGTTCAAATCAGGTGTTTACCCAATTTACAACGGGTAAAGTGGCCCGGTTGTTGAAATGAATTTGTACATCTATGACACAAAATATCAGAAAAGTCAACTTTTTCTAATTTGATAAGTATTGGCCGATAACAGACAGGTGGAGTGTAAAATTATTTGCACTCAATCTGTTCGTTGCAGGGCTAAAATAAATAGTTCTGTTTCTTATCATATGACCAGCCAATTCAATTACCGAATCATTTAAGAACAGAAGAGGTAGAGGTGTAAAAGACACTAATTAGAGGTATCTCCTCTGAAAGTAATAAATTTCATTATACAGCCAGACCCTGTGGTGAATGAAGTAAAGGTGTCATTTGCAGAGTGGAAAATATGTGCTTTTCAGAAGGCCCGGCATGCTGATAAGCGTACTTTTCCATTCAGTGGGGAAGGCACTTGTAAACCACCTCACTCCTCGTTTTACTTATTAAAACCTCTACAGGTTCAAACCAACCTTTCGGCTGATATCTAAACAACACAATAACAAGTATTGGAACCAATTACAATTATTAGAAACTAATTTTTTAAAATTTTCCTGTTAAAAAAGTTATAAAAAATATATTTTACGAAATATTACAAAATACTATTACGAAATATATTGCAAAACAAAAATGGGGGCCACATTACCCGCACTTCCTCTATCAAAATTAAAACAAATACCTATTAATCTATTATTGGGTTAAATTTATGACCCCTTAATGAAACAATACCTATTGAATTATATGAAAATGCTGAAACTGCATTTTGAAAAACAAACTTCAAATAAAAATAACAAAAAATTAAGCAAATAAAAATGGATAAGCATCACCAACGTTATATTTGCTCGTATATTAGATACGTACAACTTGATTACAAATTTAACAGTGTGTGTTAAATAAAATTACATTAGTATTGGTAAATGTTTAGGTAACGCATAAAAATGATTTACTCAAGCTTTTAACACACCCATTTAAATTGTTGAGAGATGCTTTTAGACAAAAAAACAATTCAATTATTTCTTTTTTTTATGTTTGAGTACGTTATGTCCGTTTGGATACACAATTAACAGATAACACGCTTACAGATTTTATTTATTTTTTTATTATTTTTATCCTCTTTCAAAAAAAGATAAAAGTGAAATTTTATTTATTTTTTTGTAAAAATAATAAGTAAAAGGGTTGAAAAATGATCGGACCGGATTTCCTCCACGTTTTTAAGTATTTTTTTAATTTAATATGCACTTTACAATTCTAAAAACGAATAATAAATAAATAAAAAATAAATTCCGATATTTTTGGAAAAATTAAATAAACGTATAAAACGAGACATATTAAATAAAATTTTCAAAATTTTTAATCTTTTAATTTTCAGAAAAAGTTAATATCCATAGTGTAATCAAATTTTTTAATAAAAAAATATGTAAACAAAATTTCATTTAGAATGTTATGTATATAACCTTTTGATGAATAACCTTCAAACAAAATCGATACATTTTAAATAATAAATTAAAAGTATCCATTTAAAAGAGGTTCAAAAACCCTTTTTACATTTGTAAACCCTCGACAAATATAAACCCACTCACTCTTCGTGCGTGGGCATTTATGTTTGGTAAAAAATATTACAGAGCGAATCTAAAACGTAGTTAGTAATTATTAAACGAGTTTATTCCAGAATAACTAATTAAATAAAAATAAAAAAATCTGGTGTGAAACACTCACACAACTTTCTCTTGCCAATGCAAAAAATTAAAAATATAACCTAACACTAGTAATAAAACATTAGAAATAAACAAAAAACTAACCTCAACATAAGCTAACTTTTAATCATGAGTAAAAGATGCAAAATGAAAATCAACCTGTTAGGCTTAAAATACGGAAAACCACTCTTTACGCTACACTAGGCTCTGTAGAGCAAAATAAAATGCTCTAAATAAAAGTTGTAGATCTTTTAATTCCCGATAAATTTGATTATGAATTTTTGTCCTAAAATTGATACTACGGCCAAAATCTTAAGAAATTGATTTTTTACACATTTTCGTTAAAACAAATATAAAAAAATCGCTAATTACCGCTAAACTAAGCGTGATACAAACAAATGTTTGAAATAAAAGTTGTAGGATTTTAAATTTCCTACAATTTTATTTATAAAGTTTTGCGCTAAAATGCATATATTAAAGTGGTAATCTTAAAAAACAATTTATTTACGAGAAAACGGGTTCCCCAAACATTTAAGCAGACATGGCGACTACTCTATGTCGTAGAGCTTAACAAATGTATAGTAAATGAGGCGATTTTTAAAAAAATAGTAGAAGCCATTTCTGACCCACCGGGTTGGTCTAGAGGTAAACTCGTCGCCAAAATCAGCTGTTTAACAGCTCATTTTGGCTCACACAGCTGTTTAACAGCTGATTTTCGGAGACGAAGGTTCCTGGTTCAAATCCTAGTAAAAGTAGTTACTTTTATACAAATTTGAATACCAGGCAGAGGTTGCTGGTGTACTTTGATGGTTGGGGTTCAATTAACCATACTCTTTCAGGAGTGGTCGACCTGGGTCTGTACAAGATTACACCTCATTTACACGTCATATACATCATCCTTATCTCATTAGGTTATGGGGTTGCTTATTGTTCTGAATTGAACGGATGGTAACGTACACATATTAGGAATTAAAAAAAGCTATTTTTGAGAAAATAGCAAAACAGTGAAAAATGAAATCAATAAACTTCTACTTCTGGTTGACCAATTTTAATGAAAATGTTCGTGTCGGGTCCTCTAGTAGTATCTAACTTAAGTTTTAAGTTTCAAGTTCGTACGATATTCCGTTGTTGAGATATTTTGTCGTAACATTTTTTGCGTTCAGGGGTCTAAAAACGTGTAGATCCTGTGAAAACTCAATTTCGAAAAATCGACATGAAAACAATACTTTCTTTCCTATATATTCATAGAGGCAAGAAAAAGTAATAAAAAAATGCGGACCGGAAATCAGGCAGAAATATTCTACGAGCCATAACTCTCCAACGATGCATTTTAAGGAAAAATATTTATTTGAAACAATTTACTTTTTCTTACCTGTAGAATATGGTTAAAAACTACCGGTAGGCTTCAAGAATCAACCTTTAAATGATACTACTGTATTAACCCAACGGTTGGTCTGATGGTAAAGTCGTCATCGCGAATCAGGGCCTCGGGTTCGATTCCCGTTCAGGTTAGGCATTTTTTCACCACTCATTTTCATAGATCAACGTTCTCTACCGTCGACAGTAGCAGATGATCCAAAACAGTCAGACGTAAAACAAAATAAATAATCAATTAACCATACTCTCTCGGGAATGGTCGGCCTGAATAAGTACAAGACTACATCTCATTTATATTTCATACACATAATCCTCTATTCATTGGGGCATAGCGTTGCTTTTTGTTCTTAATAAACAGATTGCAACGTACACATATCAGAAGTAAAAACAAATATATTTATAACAGAAAAACATAGTAAAAAAAATTTCAATGCGCTTGTGCCCACTGTAGACTGGAGAAGAGTTTCCCTTTTAGCTGCCTTCTTGTGACAGTTGGAGCAGCGTCAGCGATGATTAACAGCTATATCGATAGTAGGGAATAGTATCGATGCACAGGAATAGGAGAGGCGAAAACAGTACAAGTAGAGCAAGTCTTCCAATTTTTTTTATAAATTTTTAAATAATAATATAATTTCATTGAAGTCATTTATATAATGGGTTTAAGGCAAGGGAAATCAGATTCATTTCTAGTAATACAATATTCTTATTAAGAAAAGTTAAATATTTTTATGAATATCAGTAATAATTCTTTTCATATAGTATTTGAGCGGGAGAACTTTTTAAAAATTTGTTTTTAGATTACTGAGGCACTATAATGTAAAGAATATACATTCATGTGCATTGTACAATGAAAGAAAAATCTACGTAAAATGCTTAAAACTTGCATTTCATTTTAACTTTCCTAAAGTAAGGGTTTTTCATTTTAGGTTATTTTATTTTATTATATATTTTTTGAACAAGGAAAAGTTGTATTTATGTAAATATTCTTGAGCCGAGTTGCATTTTTCAGAGCAGTGAGGCTTGAACGCGGAGGGAAGAAACTTTTTAATTGAGTTCCTAACAACCTCTTTTCATTTCTGTTCCAATTGGCATTCCCCCACTACAGCCCGGATCTTTTTGCCCTTTTTTATTTTATATAGGAAGGGTTGTTTGCTCGGGGGTGGTGGAGGGAGAATTCCCCAGAGGGTAGCGGAAGGCATAACAACGTTTTATTCTGTTGAAAATCAATACATGTAATGAGAAATATACTCTCATCTTTTCAATTTCATTATCTGTTCCAATACAATGACGCCTAATCAAATTACTAAATTCTTCTCTTTATTTATTTATTTATTTATTATTTCTATTGACATTTCTTTTTACAAAAATATTTTCAAATAATTAAATTCATAAAATAATTTATCAATAGTAGACATTTTTTTAAATTAAAATAGTAATTGTATCCGCGCGTAACGCGGGCTCATTGCTAGCCTCATAGGGACTGTCATATTTCGAGTCTTCCTATAATAGATAGCATAATACATTATGTCTACACGTAACAGGCAGGTGGAGTGTTAAATGATTTGCACTCGATCTGCTAATTCCAGGGATACAAAATTTGTGTGTCTTATCACATGATCAGCCAATCATATGACCGAACTATTTAAGAATAGAAAAGGTAGAGGTGTAAAAGACACTAATCAGTGTTATATCCACTGAGACTGCCCATAACAGACAGGTGCAGAGTCAAATTATTTACTCTCAATCTTTCGTTGCTGGGCTAAAATAAATAGTTCTGTTTCTTATCACATGGTCAGCCAATTAAATGACTGAATCATTTAAGAACAGAAGAGTTAGAGGTGTAAAAGACACTAATTAGAGGTATCTCCTCTGAAAGTAATAAATTTCATTATACAGCCAGACCCTGTGGTGAATGAAATGAAAGTGTCATTTGCAGAGTGGAAAATATGTGCTTTTCAGAGGGCCCGGCATGCTGATAAGCGTACTTTTCCATTCAGTGAGGAAGGCAATGGTAAACCATCTCACTCCTCGTTTTACTTAGTAAAACCTCTACAGGTTCAAACCAGCTTTTCGGCTGATGACCTGAACAACAACAACATCCACTGAGAGTAATGAATTTCATTAAACACCCAGACCCTGCTGTGAATAAAGTGAAGGTGTCATTTACAGGGTGGAAAATAGATAATTTCTAGAGGGCCTGGCAAGCTGATAAGCACGCTTTTATACTCAGTGAGGAAGCCATAAGTAAACCAACTAATATGCTTTTCACGGCTGATGAGTTCTGCTGTTCCACACATTTAGACCAATCAGAACGTTTGCCAGCGTTGTCAGATTGTACCTGACAAACATTACGCGCGCATGCGTATAAGAGCCGCAAAAGTTCACTCTCGTCTTGCATCTCGTACTGAATATATCGATTATAGAGTGCGTTAACAAGCAATACTTTATAACATAATCAGCTGAGTGTATATTTGTAGGTTATAATTATTATTGAAACACCAAAAAATGGTTGACGAAATATTTAACAGAGCTACTACAAGAGCAAGTATTGGCAACGTTGCTAGCAAGTCATTGGCTAGGTATAAAGTGTGTAGGGGGCAATGCAAACGTTCAGAGCTCATCAGCCTTGGAAAATAGTATAACTCACTCTTCGTTTTACTTAGTGAAGCATCTAGAGATTCAAACAAGCCTTTCAGCTAATGACCTAAACAACAACATACATATTTTAATTTTTTTTTATTTAACGTCGCATCAACTACAATGGTCATTAGCGACGACGTTGGGTTGTAACTATGAACAATTAAGGATGAAATAAAATTTTTGTAACGTATGAAAATATGCCGTGCATGAGTGGGATTCGAACCCAAGATCGCATGATGAAAGATGAGCACGTTACCAAATACACCAATGCAGCCGGCGAACATAAATTGTTTCTGCACCATCCCAAGCAATTGTAGTTGTGAAAATTTCAATAATATTGTGACAATGTCTAAAAAGAAAGAGCGTTCGAGAATTCTCGAGAAGGACGAAAATTTAAAAGGTGTTAATGTAACTAATAATTTGTTAATAGTAAATAATAAATAGGGTTTCTAAGAAATAGAAATTTTACGCACAAATGATTATGAATGTATAGTATAGGTCAGTCTATTGTTGTACGGCTACCTAAAGGAGTCGGGTATCTATTATTTAGATAATTGGCTCTTTTTGTAACCATTCTATTCAGTTATAGGCCTAATGAGTTGTTTATGTTTTGTAAAAACTTGTATTTTTGATATTTTGTATTTTTAGTCTTTCTCGTGACTTCTATATAAGGGAGCACGCCGTTTTGGAGTTCAGTCTTTGATCTGACATCGACGAGTTTTGATATGTCGGTGAGTAAGTGAGTTATACCGAGTATGAGTGCTCCTGCGAAGAGATCCAATGTGTATTGTAGACAAGTAAAATAGTTGTTAATTTTGTAAGTAGGACTTAATTTAAATAGGTGAAAAATAATCTTGTAATAGCTTAAATGTATTTAATGTCACCAATTTATTATAATTAGTTAGTTATTTATTAGTTGTAATTTACCTGTAGATTTAATTACATCATTAATTGTAATTTGTTAGTACTTAATAAATATTTTTTGTGATTTTAAACTATAGCGTGTTAATTATTTAATTTACCCAGATCCCAAAACGGACCTTAGAATTAATGTCACAATATTAATATAGAGAAAACCGGGAAAACCAAAAAACAAGTAAATTTAAACGTGGTTCTAGCCACGGAGATTGAGATAAATCTCTCAGCGCTGGTTTAACAAAATCAATAAATTTTGATTGATTATTTTAAGTGAATATAAATTAACATTTTAATTAAAAAGGAGTATACTATAACACACACACACACACACACACACACACACACACACACACACACACACACACACACACACATACACACACACACACACACACACACGCACGCACGCACGCAAGTACGCACGCACGAACGCACACACGCACGCACGCACACACACACACACACACACACACACACACACACACACACACACACACACACACACACACACACACACACACACATGAATGTTTACATCAACATTATGAACTTTTACTTTTGTTCTTAAGCATTAAATTACACGTACTTATAATTCTGATATTAAGTTTCACTTTTAGTTACAACTTAAAACGTTTTGATTTATTTAAATCTAAGTTAAGATACTTTGTTAAAACATATTTTATGTTCCACATTTTAATTTTAATAAAATATACACACACATACACACAAACACAAGTACAATAATCAACTTAAGGGAGAGCGAGCGATTCTTATTACGTAATGGTTGTACAAAATATAAATCATTCAAACGATACACGTCAATTAACCCTATGTATTATATTCATAATAATCTATTTTATTTATTTATTTATGTATTTAAATACATAACATAGGTCACTAATATAATTTATCGTTGAACTAAATTTCACTATTCGTTAACTTTGTTGTACTGTATTTCAATATATCGTTCAAGGTTTAGACATTCGTTACGATGTGTTCTCCAAGTAAATAACATGAAACAATTCAAAGCGCAATGAACTTCAATGCATTGTTAACTTTCAAAAACTATTATCTTTATTTTTTGAATGTTCTTATTAATGTATTTTTAACATCGACGTATGTAACAAGTATCATCAAAATTCAGTTCTAGATTAAAAAAAAAAAAAAAAAAGTTGCGAAACACTCACACGACTTTCTCTTGCCAATGTAACTAATAAAAACATTGCTTATATTTAATCATGAGTAAACAATGGAAAATGAAAAACACAACATAATTTTATTCATGAGTGAATGATACAAAATTAAAATCAATTTTGGTTTAAAAATCCGGAAAATCACTATTGATAAACCATTCTCTGTAAAGGAAATTGCTTGAAATAAGTTATAGATTTTTATTTCCTATAACTTTAAGTACACGCATTTTTTGTAAAGTGGTAACTAACGCCGCGATCTTGAAAAATTAAATTTTTTACTGATTTGATGAAAAGAAAACCGAAAATCACTAACTGATTTCAAACTAAGCGTTGTACAAACAAACACTTGAAATAAAAATTAAACGTTTTTAAAAGTTCTACAAATTTGATTAAATACACTTTTGCTGTAGAATGCATATTAAGGCTACAATCTTAAATAATAATTATTTACTACGATAGCATAGGCCCACCAATAATTATTTCAGCAGACATGGCGCTTACCCTATCTTGTATTCACAAAAAAACGTAGTAAATGAGGAAATTTAAAAAAAAATCGTAGGAGCCATTTTTGAGAAAATCATAAAAAAGTAGAAAATTGCACGAATAAACTACAGCTTCCGGTTGACTGATTTTGATAAAGATGTTCGTATCAGGTCAAATAGTGATATGTAACTTAAGTTTTAAGTTTCAGCTTCGAATTAACTTTCGTTGTAAGATATTTGTTCACACACACACATACACACCAATCGTTAGAACAAGTTTTTTGGGTTCAGAGGCCCTAAAAAGTTAATATATTTCCGGTGGAAACGAGATTTCAAAAATCAACATAAAGACAATTCTTCCTTCCCTATACTATAGGGATACTTTTCATGTTGTTTAGGTCATCAGCCGAAAGGCTGGGTTGAACCTCTAGAGGCTTTACTAAGTAAAACGAGGAGTGAGGTGGTTAACAATTGCCTTCTTCACTGAGTGGAAAAATATGCTTATCAGTATGCAGAAAAGCATCTACTTTCCTCACTGTTACCTTTAATTTATTCACCACAGGGTCTGGCTGTATAATAAAATTCATTATTCTCAGAGGAGATAACTCTGACTAGTGTCTTTTACACCTCTACCTTTTCTATTCTTAAATGCTTCAGTAACGACAATTGGCTGACCATGTGATAAGAAAAATAACTATTTTTTGTAGCTTTGCAATTAATAGATCGAGAGGAAATAATTTAACACTCTACTTGCCTGTTATGGGGTAATTATTCAGATAGGGCAAGAGAAAGTAAAAATTATCTGGTCTTCAAGCTTTGGCGGTTAGAACGCTTCCCCTGCTCCTTTTAATCAAAAAAATTTAATATGGATATAAACCCTAATTGTCAGACTCGGAAAATTTAAAACAATTTTAAAATGTTATAAAATTGAATCAATTGAAATACCCAATAATTTATCTACTTTTTAATATTGTTGTGTCTTACGGGGAGATTGCACGATGGTTTTAACTCAAAATTTCAATTTTTGGTTTTATATGTTTTTCAATAATTTAGGCCTAGATCTACCAGTAAAACATTAAAATACGTCAAAAAAATATTTTTTAATGAAAAAATTAAGTGTTTATCAGGTTTACACAGAAAAATTATCATGTTACAAAGAACGAATATTTTTTCATAATTTTATACTGCTCGTTTTAGTGCAAAGAGAATTATAGTTTTTAAACTATCTGCATCACGGTTTTTAATACTCAAAGCTGTTAGTTCAGCTTTCTAAACAACTGTTGATGGGAAATTTACTTGTTTGTGTACATATTGTTTTTGATTTGTGCCTTCTTGTTTCTTACCTTTTCCCGTCAATTTAGATTTTTAACACTAAGGTACATTTTTTTCAGAAACCACTAAACCTATCAAGCTGAAATTTTTACTGGTTAATTATCTTGTGTAGCCACATATTATGCCCATAACGGGCAGGTGGAGTGTTAAATTATTGCACTTGACCTGTTGGTTACAGGGCTACAAAAAAAAGTTCTGTTTCTTATCATATATTCAGCCAATTATATGACTGAACTATTTAAGAACAGAAGAGGTAGAGGTGTAAAAGACACTAGTCAGAGTTACCTCCTCTGAAAGTAATGAATTTCATTATACAGCCAGACCCTGTGGTGAATGAAGTGAAGGTGTCATTTGCAGGGTGTAAGTGGGTGCTTTTCAGAGGGCCTGGCATGCTGATAAGCATACTCTTTCAACTCAGTGAGGAAGGCAATTGTAAACCACCTCACTCCTCGTTTTTACTTAGTAAAACCTCTAGAGGTTCAAACCAGCCTTTTGGCTGTTGACCTAAACACCAACAGCCACATATACCGACATTTTTATGACTTCCTCAGGTGCTTCAAAAATTAGTAATACGCAAAACACATTGAATACAATTTGTAAAAATTTTATGTTATTCGTAATTTTTTAAAAAAAAGGTATGGTCCAAAGATTAAATTGAAAAAATGTCAGTAGCTCGAGAAGAAATCCGACACCTCTGGTGTATAAAGTTTCATTTCCCTATCTTTTACCAATCCTATGAAAAATGTACCTAAAAATAGCAAATTTAACATTGGCGGGATACAAAGTACAATCTTAAATAACTTACAAAATAATGGATATTAACCATTTATATACATACAGTAATAATACATAATAATAATGTACAATAAAACGTTTAATATTTTTATGGGTGATATTAAAATATTATTGCTTTGAAAATAACAAAGTATTAAAGTAACCTCTCATTACTTTCGTATAAATTTTAAGATTTATAAATCATAATGGCATAATATGTAATATTAAAATATTAGATAATGTACAATTAATTTTTAACCGTCATGAAAATTATTATACCGTTTAATATAAATACATTTCTATTAAAATAGGTACAATATAACAGTAAATAGAAATAATTTCATCAAACCAAGGTCTCTATGATTATTTTACATATATTTCTTTCACTTTAAATTATTTAAAAATGTTATTTACAGTTATTTTTTAAAATGGGTTAAATAAATTTAGATATAACGTTGAAAATTAAATAATTATTTTATAGTATTAAAAATGTCCTCCAGTATTGCATTTATCAATTAAAGTTGTTGTTGTTTAGGTCAACAGCCGAAAGGCTGGTTTGAACCTGTAGAGGTATTACTAAGTAAAACGAGGAGTGAGGTGGTTTACAATTGCCTTCCTCACTGAGTGGAAAAGTACGCTTGTCAGCATGCCGGGCCCTCTGAAAAGCACATATTTTCCACTCTGCAAATGACACCTTCACTTCATTTACCACAGGGTCTGGCTGTACAATGAAATTCATTACTTTCAGAGAAGATAACTCTGATTAGTGTCTTTTACACATCTACCTCTTCTGTTCTTAAATGATTCAGTCATTTAATTGGCTGACCATGTGATAAGAAACAGAACTATTTATTTTAGCCCTGCAATAAACAGATTGAGTGTAAATAATTTGACACTCCACCTGTCTGTTATGGGCAGGTGTTAAAATTAAAGTATAATTGTTTAATTACTATCTTCATTTGCCCATAACAGAAAAGCGGAATGTTAAATTATTTGCACTCGATCTGCTAGTTCCAGGGCTACAAAAAATAGTTCTATTTTTATCACATGGTCAGCCAATTATATGACTGAACTATTTAAGGATAGAGGAGGTAGAGGTGTAAAATACACTAATCAAAGTTATCTCCTCTGAGAGCAATGAATAATGAATTTTGTTATACAGCCAGACACTTTGGTGATTGAAGTGAAAGTGTCATTTGCAGGGTGAAAAGTAGATGTTTGTCAGAGGGCCTGGCATTCTGATAAGGATACTTTTCCACTCAATGAGGAAGGGAATAGTAAACCACCTCACTTCTTATTTTACTTAGTAAAGCCTCTAGGGATTTAAACCAGCTTTCCGGCTGATGACCTTAACAACAACACTATCTTCATGCAGTTCTTTAATATTCAAATGTATAACAGAATAACATAATAAAAATTTTCTCATGCCTATTCGCCAATTGAAAACTGGGGAAGATTTCACCCTCTAAAAGCCTCCTTCTCATAGTTGGAGCAATGTCATCGATGTTTAACAACAGCTGGGGAATAGTTTCGATGCACAAGAGTCGGAGAGACGAAAACAGCACAAGTAGAGCAAGAAAAGCCTTCCAAATTTTTTTAAATTGTAAAATAATAATACTGCACCATGAGAGAACATCGTGATTAGTCTAAAAATGGTTCACAGAATAGATTATTTGTTGTAAGAAATTGTGCATGGTATGGGGTAGAGTGTATTGAACAAGGATAGTGAATTGCGATGATTGAGATGTTTTGAATATGAATTCTAGGAAATTGAAAGTAGTAGAAACGTTTTTCATTTTGATTTCTTCTACTCTGTTTTAAAATAGAAGAGTTTCAGATAGAAAGATCTCGTTTGTTTAGGAATCTATCAGACCTCAGGTATAAAAACAGTTAACACCTTTTTAGTTAATCAGCCAATGATTGAATTGTGAAGGAAAAGTGTTGACGGGCCGTTCGAAACAGTGTCGTTACAGGACCTTTCTGCATTACGTTAAATAGTGCGTGTGCGTACGGGTAGTTGGAAGTAGTTGTGCACAGGTAAATCGATTGTTTTGGTTCTTAACGATAATATTATACTGTTAGTCAAGTTAGGTTTAAGCTTAAATTTATATAATTTATTTATTGTATTTGTTAGTAGCTTGGCTTCCAAATTTCTCAAAAACGGCCCCTTAATTAAAAGAAAAAAATCGCCTCATTTACTACATTTTTTATGTTCTACAAGAAAGGGTAGGCGCCAAGTGTGCTGAAATTCTTGGGGAAGCTGTTTTCTCGTAAAAAAATTGTTTTTTTAAGATTGCGACTTTTATATGAATTTTAGCGCAAAATTGTATACAACAAAAGTTGTAAAGAATTTAAAATTCTACAACTTTTATCCTAAAAATTTTTTGTATCACGCTTAGTTTAGCGGTAATTAGCGGTTTCTGTTTTTTCCTCACGAAAACGTGTAAAAAATCGATTTTTTTTTAGATCTCAGCCTTAGCACCCACATTTTTTATTATTTTTTTTATGCGTTTTACGACAAAAGTGTAATAATCAAATTTATAGGAAATTAAAAGACTTACAATCGTTCATTTTCCTTGACCTCGTAACCTATTGTTTTTCTACTATCTTCGGACACATTATCAAGCGGAAAATCTTTCACTCAAATTTCTTTGTTTTTCTTCCTTTCAGCCTTTCCGGTTATTCTAACGGACTCACTCGCGTACGGACGCACATTTTATCGCAGTATGAAAAATCTGTTGTAGTAAACGATCTTCGTTATTAGTGTTTTCAGATTATTTGAACGCTCAAAGAATCTTTAAGTAAGTAAATTACAGACAATAAATCTAAATATTAATGAGAAAGAGGGAGAAAGAGCGAGACAGATAGATAGGGTGAGGGAGGAAGAGAGAGATAGAGAGAGATAGATAGAGAGAGAGAGAGAGAGAGTAAAAGAAAGAAAGGGGAGAGAAAGAGAATAATAAATTATGTATTTATTTAATCTTTCGCGGCAATTTGAAGAAAACAATTAATACCGACAAAAATATTAAGCCTAACGATTACTTATACAATTTTACTGTTAACAGCAAATTATTGTGAGTAGAGAAAGTCAAATTGACAAAATTTTATTTTGAAACCTTAATAATAGACTGCCAAATTCTTTACTCCATATAACTATAGTACTTAAAACATAATTGCACAAGTTAATATTCATAGCGTGCAAATGTTAGTTTGAAATTTTTTATTCATTTAAACCATATATTTTATATAACAACTAAATTACTTTCATTTTTTATGTATAGATATAGCATAAATATATATATTTATGATAATTGCAGATTATGTATTCTATATTTACAAGATAATAACCGTTCTGTAGTTATGAATTATTTTTTCAAGTTGTAATATCATTACAGTATTTAATTTTATTTCACATGAATTTATTTCCTGTTACAATCGCTTCCTTTTAAATTTATTTCTATTGTAATAATCGTTTACTATTGGATTATCAAAATTATGGGTTATATATTGTTTTATTTCATAAATATGATTGCACCAACATATGATTATTGGTAACATCTTTGAATAACCTTTCCTTGTTCAGGTATACAGCCAAAAGTCTTACTTTAACCTGTATTAAGTATTGTTATCTGAATTTTCCTGCGGTATCAGATGAGGTTTGCAGGAGGTTGACTGAGCAGATAAGATGGATGTATTGCTTTCTTAAGAATGCTAACCGCTGCATGTAGTAGTTTGCGCAGGCAATAAAGATTACGTAGTTAAAACAATAGAAGCTATTCATTAGTGAATTATAATATCTTGGATATTTTTCCATGGTTGTAAAAATAGTGAAAATTACTTTCAGTTTGAAGACGATTTGCTAAATATTAAGTTAGCTAACTATCTTTCTTTAAATTTCCTTTAATAATGTGTGTTTTACTCTATTTAATCTATTTAAATTATTTTTTTTGTAGTCCCTAATATGTGTACGTTGCAATCTGTTCAATTCAGAACAATAAGCAACCCCATGACCCAATGAGAGGAGGATGATGTGTATGACGTGTATATGAGGTGCAGTCTTGTACAGACTCAGGTCGACCATTCGTGAGAGAGTATGGTTAATTGAACCCCAACCATCAAAGTACACCGGTAATCACTGTCTAGCATTCAAATCTGTACAAAAGTAACTACCTTTACTAGAATTTGAACCAGGAACCTTTGTCTCCAAATATCAGCTGTTAAACAGCTGATTTTGGTGACGACTTTACCTCTAGACCAACCCGGTGGGTTAAATTATTTTTAAATAAGGAATTTTTTGAATATTTTATTTTTTCTGTGTTATAATTTGTTGTTCTCTGTAACTATAAATCTTGCAACTCCATTTGTATGAGTATTTCTAAAAATACATAAATTTATTATTTATTTTATTTATTTAAACCGGTAGCCTACTGCTTGGTAAATGTCAACATAATCAATGAATATAAGATAAAACTTATCAACTTCACTAAACCCGTATTCAATAATTAGCTAAAATGAAAATCAACCTCTGTTGGACTTAAATTTTGACAAAGAAACAAAGAAAATAGTCACTTTATTTTGGACATTTGCTGAAAAATCTGCAATGGACCTCTGTTTGAGGCTAGATTCTACATAACATTGAATTGTGGGACAAACTAATACGTAACGTAAAGTAGTGAGGGAAACTTGGAATTCTTTTCGTGAATTTCAGGGCTCAGGAACTACAGACGTCAGATGTCTAATTAAAAAAGCTATTGTAAAGAAAGACACTTGAAATAAAAGTTGTAAGTTTTTCCTATAAATTTAATTATATCTGTGTAAGTTTACCTTTGTCCATAAAAGGCAGGTGGAGTGTTAAATGTTTTGCCCTCGATCTTTCTAGTTCCAGGGCTATAAAAAGAGGTAGAGGTATAAAAGACACTAGTCAGAGTTATCTCTTTTGAAAGGAATGAATTTCATTTTACAGCCCGACCCTGTGGTGAATGAAGTGAAGCTGTCATTTTCAGGTTGGAAAGTAGATACTTTTCAGAGTGCCCGGAAAGCTGATAAACATACTATTCCACTCAGCGAAGCAGGCAATGGTGAACCACCTCACTTCTCGTTTTACTTATGTTTATGTTTGTATAATTTTTACGGAAATATATTTTACTTCGTTATTTCACTTAGTAAAGCCTCTAGAGGTTCATACCAGCGTTTAGCTGACGACCCAAACAACAAAAAGTTTAGGTACCTCAAAATGCATAGGTTTTAAGGCCGATTTAAAAAAACATTTTTGACCACAAGACCACAGCCCGCCACGAATTTTTGCAGACTTGCCGCTTACCACATTTTTTACAGAACAAACAATTTAGTAATGAGGCGATTTCAAAGAAAATTAAAAATCGCACGAATTAACTACTGCTTACTTCCTGTCGACCGGTTTTGATAAAAATGTTCATGTCAAGTGCTATTGCACCACTTAACTTAAAATCCAAGTTTTAATATTGTATAATTTTCGTTTTAAGTTATTTGTTCACACACATTCATTGAACCATCAGTAATAACATGATTTTGGGTTATTTGGACCTAAAAAAACGTGTATTTCTGATGATAATTGAATTTTGAAAAGTAGCTTTTTCAATAAAATTAAATTTCCGTTAATAAAATGTAAAGAAAGCACATAATCATTTATGAAATTTTTTACAAAACATTTAATATTTCTTTACCCATGTTGAATTTAATTAATGAAATTTTACATTTGAAAAATAAATCAAATCATATTAAATCAATCAAAAAGAGCATTTAATCAAATTAGAAGGTTTTTAGATAAATGACACAAATGCTGTAATATGTTCCGTGTAATATTATAGTCTATTTCATATAAATAGGCGGGTGGTAGATGCCAAAATGCTATATTAATGAATATAATAACAACCAGGAAGCGACATTTCATTTGTGCCAAGAATAAATTTTACGAATGATAATACTACATAAAATTATTGAAAATTCTGGTGTGAAACATTCACGCGACCTCCTCTTCGCAATGTAAATAAAGTAACAAATCAACTGTATTTAATCATTTGTAAACAATTTAAAATTAAAAACAACAGTTTTTTAGTTTATTTAAGGGGACTGTGATCGAAAATCATGAAATTTTTCGATTTTCTTTTTTTAACCTTAAAATATTGTTTAAAATTCCCGCTTTAAAATGACGTATTTATCAGATTTGTAGGTAGTGTAGAAATCGTTTTATTATTTATTTTGTTATCATATATGTTAAGTAAGAAAGTTAATTATATTGAACAACTGTAAATGCGTTTTTCTCATAACTTTATTTTTTCATATTCAGGTGCACGTTTCTCAGCTCCCATAAAAGATACAACAATGAATTTTTTTGGGGTTGTAGAGGTTGTTATGCTCTTTCAACTCAATGTATAGTTTTCAAAAATATTTAGTTTAGAGAAAAAAAAATTTTTTTTTAATTTTGACCTTAAAAATCTTTTTATTGAAAAATTATCTAAACTATATTTTCTAACAGCACAAAAAGTTATACATTTAAAATCTGTAAAAGGGCCTTCGAATTCAAGGGATTCAAGAGACATGTAAACATGTATTATTGGTTGTTGTTTAGGTCATCAGCCGAAAGGCTGGTTTGAACCTATAGAGGTTTTACTAAGTAAAACGAAGAGTGAGGTGGTTTACCATTGCCTTCCTCACTGAGTGGAAAAGTACGCTTATCAGCATGCCGGGCCCTCTGAAAAGCACATATTTTCCACTCTGCAAATGACACCTTCACTTTATTCACCACAGGGTCTGGCTGTATAATGAAATTCATTACTTTCAGAGGAGATAACTCTGATTAGTGTCTTTTACACCTCTACCTCTTCTGTTCTTAAATGATTCAGTCATTTAATTGGCTGACCATGTGATAAGAAACAGAACTATTTATTTTAGCCCTACAACGAACAGAGTGAGTGTAAATAATTTGACACTCCACCTGTCCGTTATGGGCAGGTATTATCGGTAATAATTTTATTTCGAAAGATCGATATGAAAATACAATTTTCCTTACCAACATTTCATACAAGAGAAGAAAATAAAAAACCTAAAAAGATGGCGAATTACGCTTATAAAAGTAAGTTACCCATACGCTCACCCGCCAATTAAATTTAAAAGTACTATAATAAAGGATGATCGGACACGACGTTACAATTCTGTCATTAGAATATTGCAAAGTGATTTATTGAACGTGAGAAAGACCCGAAGTCGGGACAGGCGGGAACAACAATAACAAAACAAGTTTATGAAGGAGACATGGAGAGGGGTTTTTGGGGGAAAAAGGAAGGTGGTAATCGAGGGGGAAAGGGAAGAAGAGATATATTGGTTTAATAGATATTTGCATTTGACATTTACAAAATAGCTTGACATACCCTTTTCTATTTCGTATATATCTTCAAATCACAATACATAACTTTAACTTTTATTATTATAGTATAGTCATAACTTTTTACTGCCGCAATACTTTTGTTTCATTATAACTTTAAAATTTAAATTTGAAATTAAATTTAATACCTATATATATATTTTATAATACATAACTATGTAGGCCTACCATTAAATAAATTGAATTTTTTAATGACACGATACTTCATTATTCACTTATTTATTAATAACAATAAACAAAATTTAAACTCAAATTTTATGTTACATTTATTCAATAGGTGATTTATTGTTATTTTATTTATTAATTCCTTTATTGAAAACGAACGTGATTACATTTCCATATAAATTATATAAATATATGATTCACAAAACAAAAACAAAAATACGGTGTAAAACACTCAGACGACTTTCCCAAGACAATGTATATAATGAAACATTTATGATCCATGGTTAATCATGTGTAAACAATTTAAAATGAAAACAAAAACTAATTTTAATCATGAGTAAATGACGATCGATGAAAATTATTAATTAAACACTATTAATACTGAGCAAGAAACCGGAGGTAATGAACATCACAAAGTGTCGCAAGTTGGAATACCTTGGTCATATTATGAGGAACCACGGTAGATATGAACTGTTGCAGCGCATCCTGCAGGGTAGATTGGATGGTGGAAGACGGCCAGGCCGAAGAAGAATATCCTGGCTTGCTAACCTGAGAGACTGGTATGGACAAAGCTCAGCCCAACTTTTCCGCATTGCAGAGGACAGGACCAAGATAGCTATGATGGTAGCCAACGTTCGAACCGGACAGGCACGTTAAGAAGAAGAATACTGGAAAACCATTAATTGATACTAAACTACGTTCTGTAAAGAAAAATGATAGAAATAAAAGTCGTAGGTTTTAATTTTTTAAAATTACACTTCACTTTTCTATAATACACTTTGTCGTAAAATACCAAGGCCGAAATCTTAAAAAATCAATTTTTTTACACATTTTCATGATAAAAACAGAGAACCACTAATTAATGTTAAACTAAGCGTTATAGAAATAAATGTTTAAGTAAAAGTTGGAGGGTTTTAAATAATCTTCAACTTTTCTTATTACACCTTTGCTGTAAAATGCATATTAAGGTCGTAATCGTAAAAAAAACAATTTTTTCTACGATAGCACAGGCTTTCCAAGAATTTCAGCAGACATTGGGCCTACCCTATCTTGTAGGGCACAATAAAATTTAGTAATTTTAAGGCGATTTAAAAAAAATAAAATTTAGGTAATTTAGGCGATTTAAAAAAAAATGTAGGTGCCGTTTTTTGAGAAAATCGTAAAAAAGTGAAAAATTAGACGAATAAACTACTACTTCCTGTTGAACGTTATTTATGAAAATTTTCGTGTCAAGTCATTTAGTAGCTCCTAACTTAAGTTTTAAGTTTCAACTTCGTACGATGTTCCGTTCGTGAGATATTTTGTTCACATACACACACAAGGAGATACACACAAAGAATGACACACAATCACACACGTACGCAAACCAATCGCTAAAAACATGTTTTTTCGGGTTCAGGGAGTCTGAAAACGTGTACACCCGGTGAAAACTCATTTTCGAAAAATTGTCATGAAAATAATAGCCTAATTTGCTTTTTATTGTATTCATATAGGCAAAATAAAATAATAATAGACATGAAAACAATACTTTTCTCCCTATATATTTACTCATATAGGGCAAGAGAAGTACTAATATGTGTTGTTATAAAAATTTCTTTATTAGGTACCGAGTGTATAAATAGAGATGTGATTGATGGAATAATTTTCTCAATGCAATCATACATTTGTAATAAGTGTTGGAAAACAGTGATTCAGTAATTTTCGCTGACAGAAGTCACTGAAATTGAATTGGCTATAAACGACAGTTAAACTGCTTTCATTTTATTATTGTTACCCATGATGCATCAGTATGCAATGTTGACAGTGGTGCTCTCTATTAAGCTTTTATATAAACATTCAATTCCTGTTACTCAACGGTATTGTAGTTGTATTAAATTCTGAGGGAGTTTCTATTGAAAATTTAACTTGCAATTTCCATGCACTAAAAACTTTAATTTTGTATATTCACATAACATTTTATTTCGTACGGATTGAATCTATTTTATTGCACTTTTATTTTAATTTTATGAATGTGTTACAAAATAATAATATAGTTTCATATGGATAATGCCTGCAGATATGGCAGACATAAGTAGGTTGCCTAGAGAAGTTAAATTTTCTATTGCACGATTATTTTAATGCTATTTTTTTTCTTTGTTATCGGATGATATAAATAATCTTGTAGATTGTAAAGCATAGATTCTTAGACATTTTCGCCCACCTCCCATAATGAGAATAAAAAAATCTGATGTGAAACACTCACACGTTTTTCTCTTGCTAATGTAAATAACAAACAATATAACCTATGTTTAAACAAAGTCAACGTAAAATGAAAACTGGCCGCCTCGTGGCTTAGTATATAGCGCGTTAGCGTACTAAAGAGTGGTCCCATGTTCGATTCCCGGGTAGGATTTGGAAATTATTACGAACCATAACTCATCGTTATAGTTTTTTAACCTGCCGTAGTCGTTAATAATCAAGCTGTTGATGCCACTTTAAAGACACAAATAAAAAGAAAAACATAACCGAATTTTAATAATGAGTGAATGAGGGAAAATGAAAAACGATCTCAGTTTGGTTTAATAATACAGAAAATCACTCTTTCACACTGAACTAGGCTGTGTAGAGAAAAATGGATACTAAAGCCACAATCTTAAAAAATCCAATTTTTACAGAAAAAACAGAAAATCACTAATTACCACTAGACTACGCGTTGTACAAAACAATGTTTGAATTTGAAGTT
This sequence comes from Catonia carolina, assembly GCA_035578175.1. Taxonomy (NCBI): domain Eukaryota; kingdom Metazoa; phylum Arthropoda; class Insecta; order Hemiptera; family Achilidae; genus Catonia; species Catonia carolina. The sequence continues at coordinate 13,672,610 of JAQMRL010000004.1, forward strand.
GTAGGTTTTTACATTTCCTACAACTTTTATCGTTCACTTTTGCCGTAAATTTTATATTAAGGCCGCAATCTTGAAGAAACTATTTTTTCCTACGAGAGTACACTCCCCCCTCCCAAGAATTTCAGAAGACATGGCACTTACCCTATCATTAGGGTAGTAGAGAAAACAAAATGTAGTTAATGAAGCGAGTTTTTAAAAATTCGTGGAAGCCATTTTTGAGAAAATTGCAAAAACTGAAAAATTTTACGAATAAACCACTATTTCCGGTCGACCAATTTTGATGAAAATGTTCGTGTCGGATTGTAGAATAGCAGTCTATGTTTCAGTAAATCGTTGATCGAAGATTTAATTCAATTAATCAATTGTTGTAAATTCAAGAAGTAATTTAAAAATAATCATAAATAATAATCAAAATTGGACAATTTCTAATTTCAAATTTAATTAAATATTCTAAACAGTAATTAAAAATATCAAGATGAATTATAAAAAGAAAATAAAACACTTAAAAAATTAATTCCATACACCAAATATCTCAAATTAAAGCAAGAAAACAAAAGATAGTATAATTTTTATATAAATAATTTGAAATAATAAGAAAATAAGTAAAGGAAAATATTAAAGTACTTATCAAGAAACTAATTAATTATGGAACCAAACAAACTAAATTTGATTTTAAAATATAAAGAAAAGATTTAAATAAAATTTATTCAAGACTATAAAACCAATTGCAACAATGACTTGACGCCCCATTTGATTCCCGGTCAATGGATGGACAAGAAGCAAGAGCAAAACACCGAGGATAATTCAAGTAGTAACTATAAAAAATAATTAATTTGAGCTCATGGCTAATATAAATATTAATATTCAAATAGATGTTGCAATAAATAATTATATTCATTAATAATTCATTAAAAATAGTTAGTTTTATAACGTAGTGTCATCACTAAATAAGATCAAACATTTAATAATTTAGTAATACAATTTTTCTTTGTTAATTTTTCGTTTTCGTTAAATTTATTTTACATTTCAAATTTGTTTTTTTCAATTCATTTAATTTATTTTCATTACATTTTTGCGCCCAACGTGGGGTCAAAACAAGTTGTATTGGTGCACTGGCTAAAGTACCCGTTCTTCGAAAGTTTTCCTTGGTGCCGTGGACGATCGGTTGGGGCACCGAGTTCGATCCCTGTCAGGTCTGATATTCTTTAACTACTCATTGTTATCTACCTTTTTTCAACGACATCATTATTATATATGAAAAAAAAAATAGTTGAACGTAAAATAAAAGCAAGATCTTGGTGTTTTTAAATTAAAATATCCAGCGCTTTATTATTTTCATGATAAATTAAAGGTAAATCACAATAGGAACACAAAGATGGTGACCGCTATTAAGAAAACTGATTCATTTTTGACAATGTGACCGAAAAAAGGTGTATTATAAGGTACTGGTGGAATGGGTAGGTAGGTAACTGACTAGGAATACGGGGTTTACCGGCGCGTAGGTCTGTGTTTATTGTACCTACTGTTAATTTTGTATGTTAATATTCTTCTAAAAATATTGGTTTATTTTTTTTTAAATTGGTAATATCTCCGTTATGCATGAAAATGAAAATTTTTACATAATCAAACTTATTCGTCTTTAAACATTTCGATTATATAAAATTTTTTGTTATATTGACTTTTAACGGAGATATTCGTAGTTTTTTGTTCACCACTCCCTCTGAAATTCCGTATCCCTTTGTGATATTAAAATAATTTATAGCCTATTTTCATTTTGATTATGTTCAGAACCTAGATACCGAAACTCATTGAATTTGGTTCAGCGATTCTCGCGTGATGCCGTAACATACACAAACAGACAAAACTGACATAGACAAACAGGCAAAACTTTAGCTGAACTTATGTTCGGTGTTTACGTGGTACATCTGGCGTAGAAACAAAATTTGGGGCATTTTGAAAAATTGTACAGACAAAATCACAATTTTATTTATATGAATTAATTCTACATTCATTACAGGATCCCGTAGTGGTAGCTAACTTATTTTCCAATTTTCAACACCGGACACTTTTCCGTTCTTGAGATATTTTGTCCACACAAAGACCAATCGCTAAAAACATATTTTTAGGTTCAAGGGGTCTAAAAACTGTAGATACATCCGGTGAAAACTCGATTTCGAGAAATCGACATGATACCAAAAGGCTACTTCCTTCCCTATGTTTATAATAACCCTATATAAATAGGGCGAGAGAAAGTATTATAGTCACAGTAAATTTGAAATTTAAAAATATTTCAAATAGTTTTTTTTTAAATAACGTATCAAGAAAATTTTTATGACAATTAAAAACGTGATTACTAATAATTTTTTTATCTGATATTTTTATGGTTACATAAACAAAATGAAAACAAACACAAAAAATATATGTTTGTGACAGATTGTTCATTGTTTCATGATTTGTTAAATTTTTAGACTGAAATAAAACTAGAAACAGAACAAAAAGCGGTGCAGGAAATATTGGTATGTCTTTTTTTAGTAAACATTATTTAATTTATTACGGATACTATTTTTTCTGCTCAATTCAAGGTTTTTTTTATTTTGTTTGCCGTGAGTGATCGTTTGAAGATATGTCAAAATGTCTGCCTTCAATATATTCCGCAATAATTTAGAGCTTCTGTTATAAAATTATACTACTACAACGTTTTTCTGTTTTTTTACGCAATACGTATTGTCCGTTCATGCGTACATTGAATACGTATATACGTGACGACTTCACGACAATGTCCATTTTTTTTCAATTCTAACTGTTGTTATTTACGTACTTGTTTTGTTTAATGGTCGTTTTATTCTATTTTTGTCAGTTTATTAGCTGTATTTTTCTACTTTTTTACAGCTATTACTGCCGTTTTTAGTATCCCAAACCCCAAGCATAATTATCCACCCATTCACCACCCTGCTCATTACTGGTCATCGGTACAGTGTTGTCAGATTTTCAAAAGCTAATTTTTACTTTCTCTTGCCCTACATGAATATACGGAAGGAAAGTATTGTTGTCATGTCGATTTTATAAATCGAGTTTTCACTGGATATACACGTTTTTAATCCTCTTGAACCCTAAAAACATGTTTTTAGCGTTTTATCTGTTTGTGAACAAAATATCTCCTCATTAATCACCTCATTAGCAACTTTTTTAAGCTCTACAAGATAGGGTAAGAGCCATATCTGCTGAAGTTCTTATTAAAGCTGTGTAAAATAACTTATTTTTTTAAGATACGGCCTTAATAAGAATTTTAGAGCAAACCTATATATATTATCAAAGTTGCAGAACATTTAAAAACCTACAACTTTTATTTCAAAAACTTCTATGTATAACGCTTAGTTTAGCGGCAATTTGTGATTTTCTGTTTTTTTTTCATGAAAATCTGTAAAAACTTGGATTTTTTAAGGTTACAACCTTAGTATGCATTTTAAGACAAAAGTGTATAATATTAAAATTATAGGAAATTAAAAAACCTACAACGTTTATTTAAATTTTAAAGCCTTTTTCTCTACTGAGCCTAGTTTAGCTCAAAGAGTAATTTTACTAATTATAAGCTAAACTAAGGTTGATTTTAATTTAGCATCATTTACTCATGATTAAAATTAGGTTATGTTTTTAATTTTTTGACTCTGATTATTGTCTTTTACATCTCTACCACCTCTGTTCTTAAATGACTCACTCATTTAATTGTCTGGCTATGTGATAAGAAAAAGAACTATTTTTGTAGCCTTGTAAGTATATTGTACAAAGATATAATATTAATAAATATATTATTTTATTAAATGTTACTTTTCTTTTGTTTGCATACACTACATAGTATATAATATACAGGTTGATTCACGAAGATATGCAGAAACTTTGGGAGCTCATTGTACATGTAAAAATAATAAAAAAAGTTTATATAAAACATGGGTCCGGAAATGCTTCGTTAGCGAGTTACGGCTAGCGAAAGATTTCGCCCGGATTTCAACTCATCAGGTGAAATGAGGTCTTCCTGAAATTCTGGTAAGGTAGATTAAGGGGTGAATTCAATCGTTACTTATGGTTTTTAACCTGATAAATTGAATAAAACAGGTCCCAAAACTAAGTTAAATAGTTTTTGAGAAAACCAGTGTCAAATGCAAAAAATGTGTGAAAAAAAACACATTTTTTCATCTTTGTTTTTCTGGTTAATTTTACTTTGTACTGTTATGAATAAAAATTCATTTAAGCAAACATCTATTCGCTTTCTGTGTACTTTATTTACACCGGTTTGTTCAGAATAAAATTTTCAACATGTTTTATTCAAAAATTTTAACTGTTCCTTGGTGAAATAACAAAGTTATTCTTGCCCAAAGATGAAAATATGTGTTTTTAATTTTTTGCATTTGACACTGCTTTACTTAAAAACTATTTAACTTACAGTTCTGGGACCTATTTTATTCAATTTAGCAGATCAAAAACCATAAGAAATGATTGAATTCGCCCCTTAATCTACCGTACCAGAATTTCAGGAAGACCTCATTTCACCTGGTGAGCTGAAATCCGGGCGAAACTTTTGCTAGCCGTAACTCGGAACCGAAGCATTTCCGGACCCATGTTTAAATAAACTTTTTTCATTATTTTTACATGTACAATGAGCTCCCAAAGTTTCTGCATATCTTCGTGAATCACCCTGTATTATAATGATAATTTTTGTTGTATACAACCATTATACCATCGCGATTATACGGCCGAATCATCGCGCGTGGAATGGTTGTATACAACAAATTAAGTAATTGACGTGGTCTTCGACCGTATTTGTTTTATATAGTAGCCTATGTGATATGTGTTTTTGTGTTTAGTAGTATAGTACATTCTTGAAGATGTCTCCGAGAGAGACGAAAGATCTTGACTAGTATGTAATACTCTGAGGGGAGTGTTATATACAATTTGTTTTGTTTTGGCTGTTCATTATATAATTATTATATGTATATAAATATACATTTATATTTTTAATATATATAATCAGAATTATTTAAATTGTGTGTTTATTTCAACAAAATTACTTAATAATTTTGCATATTTTTAGCAAAATAACTGTATTATTCAAATTGTATAATATTTAGCCAAAAAATGCTTAATTTTTACAGCCAAACGATTTTCGCTTTTCCATTAAAATTATGAAAATGAGGGTTATAACCCTTTTACCTTAACAACGTCGTTATAGACTATAAATAAATGAAATAATATTATACTATGAAATGGGCAATATGAAAACTGAGCTACGAATGAGGTTATTTGTCATCTATCAGGTTGCAGTTAATAACGACTGAAAACGCTGAGTTATTTTGATATTTGAGTAACCAAATACGCTCTAAAACTGGATGCTACAATTGTAGACTGGTTTGAATAGTTTCAATTCAGTACAAAAGTATTAAAATTTATACAGGGTGATTCACGAAGATATGCAGAAACTTTGGGAGCTCATTGTACATGTAAAAATAATGAATAAAATTTATAAAAACATGTGTCTGGAAATGCTTCGTTTCCGAGTTACGGCTAGCAAAAGTTTCGCCCGGATTTCAGCTCACCAGGTGAAATGAGGTTTTCCTGAAATTCTGGTAATGTAGATTAAGGGGCGAATTCAATCATTTCTTATGGTTTTTGATCTGATAAATTGAATAAAACAGGTCCCAGAACTGTAAGTTAAATATTTTTTAAGAAAACCAGTGTCAAATGCAAAAAAAATGGAGTGAAAAACACATTTTTCATCTTTGGGCAAAAATAACTTTGTTATTTCACCAAGAAACAGTTAAAATTTTTGAATAAAACATGTTGAAAATTTTATTCTGAACAAACCGGTGTAAATAAAGTACACAGAAAGCGAATAGATGTTTGATTAAATGAATTTTTATTCATAACAGTACAAAGTAAAATTAACCGGAAAAACAAAGATGATAAAATGTGTTTTTTCACTCCATTTTTGCATTTGACACTGGTTTTCTCAAAAACTATTTAACTTACAGTTCTTGGGACCTGTTTTATTCAATTTATCAGGTTAAAAACCATAAGAAACCATTGAATTCACCCTTTAATCTACCTTACCAGAATTTCAGGATAACCTCATTTCACCTGATGAGTTGAAATCCGAGCGAAATCTTTCGCTAGCTGTAACTCGGTAACGAAGCATTTCCGGACCCATATTTATATAAACGTTTTTCATTATTTTTACATGTACAATGAGCTCCCAAAGTTTCTGCATATCTTCGTGAATCACCCTGTATATTGCAAGAAAACGTATGCAAGAAAGTTTGTAGATACTAATTACCGTATTAATTATTTAAATATTACATTATTTAATATTACATTATATTATATTAAGTTAAACACACGGAACTTAAATAATTTAAATTACAAATTTATTTATTCTAATTTAAAGGAATAATAATTTTACTTCAACAAAATCTCTCCCCTCCTAACCTTCCAACAATAATACTCTTTCAATCTTTCAGCTAATTTGAATTTTTAATACACAATGCTAATTAAACACACAATAGCCACAGTAATGTGAAAGTTTAGCGAACAACAAAAAATATTTTTAAAAGGATGTAAAGAAAAACAAATATTTTGCTTTATTATTATTCTTTTCGTTTTTCCTTTTTCAATTTTTTGTTTTTAATTATCCTACCGTATAATTTTATAAATTATCTATCAAGAAAAATGTATAAATTGTGTTTGTTTTACAAAATACATATAATATGTTCTTTGTTATTCTGTTATTTTTTGTTTTGTTTATTTTTCATTATCTAGTTATTGGTAAATTTTATAAGAGATTATAACTGAAAAACGTTTGTTCCATTTTCAGACAGATATAAAACATTAGACGGAAACCGTACGAATTCTCGCGAATTTTCATAGAGTATAAGTTTTACATCTATGTCTTGTTTTTATGGTGCCTCAACCTTAACATGGTTGTTGTTGTTTCGATGATCAGGATAATGTATATCCTGGTAACCAAAAATAAAACAAGCTTTAATTTGATTTATCATAATTTTGACTTTCTCTTGCCTATATGAATATATATGAAGGAAAGTATTGTTTTCATGTCGATTTTTCGAAATCGAGTTTTCACCGAATCTATACGTTTTCAGACCCCCTGAACCCAAAAAACATGTTTTAGCGATTGGTCTGTGTGTGTGTGTGTGTATATACAAAATATCTCAAGAACGGAACATCGTACGAACTTGAAACTTGAAACTTAAGTTACATACCCTTACCGGACCCGACACGAACATTTTCATCAGAATCGGTAAACCGGAAGTAGTATTTTATTCGTATAATTTTTCACTTTTTTGCGATTTTCTCAAAAACTGGTCCTACGATTTTTTTTAAAATCGCCTCATTTACTCAATTTTTTATTGTCTACAAGATAGGGTAGGCGCCATGTTTGCTGAAATTCTGGGTGAGGCTGTTTTCACGTAAAAACATAATTTTTTTAAGATTACGGCTTGAATATGCAATTTAGCGCAAAAGTTATATAATAAAAGTTGTAGAGAATTTAAAATCCTACAACTTTTAATTCCAACATTTTTTTGTATAACGCTTAGTTTAGCGGTAATTAGCAATTTTCTGATTTTTTCTCACGAAAACGTGTGAAAAATCGATTTTTTTAAAGATTTCGCCCTTAGAATGCATTTTACGACAAGACAAAAGTGTATATGATAAATTTTATAGAAAATAAAAAGATTTATAACTTTTATTTCAAGCATTTTGCTCTACAGAGCCTAGTTTAGCGTAAAAGAGTGATTTTCCGTATTTTTAAGCCAAACTGAGTTCGATTTTTATTTTGCGTCTTTCACTCATGATTGAAATTAATTTATGTTTTTGAGGTTAGTTTTTTGTTTATTGCGAATATTAGGTTATATTGTTCATGATTTGCATTGGCAAGAGAAAGTTGTGTGAGTGTTTCACACCAGATTTTTTTACATAAAACGGTTCCAAAGATATTGCTCTGTAAAGAGAGGTGTTTTCTTTCATGAATTGGCCTATAGTTTCAAAGAAGTTGTAAACAATTTTTTATACCCAGATCCAAAAAGAACTATAAATTAAGTGTTTTAATATACTACTGGTAAGTATAATGTAATACATTTTTCAAAAACATTTTATTAACATACTAGCAAAAGTTTTTGATTTAGATATTAGTTAACTAATATTATGGTATACTAAACATATGGCAAATGTTATTAAATTTCAAATTAATTAATTTACATTAAGTGGAGAGTAAGTTTACCAAGAGAGACGGAGACGAAATCAAACATGATTTGGGTAACATTTTATGCTTCAATTGAATTTACAGCAATGACCTTAATGAGAGACGTTTAAACATTCGAATTTGTGTACTTTACGAAAACATAAGAGGGGGAGAGAGATATATATATATACGTATACAGAAAGAGAGAGGGTGGGAGAGGAAGAGAAAAGTGTTCCGGAGAAGAGCGAATTAATTTTCAGGGGGGGTGAAAAGGAAAGGGTTAAATTGTGAGAGTGAGAGAGAGTCATTGGGTCGCCTAAAGGTTTTTAACTTCTAAAACATATACGTTAACTATATATTTGTAGTGTCGGTCTACAGAGAAGTTAAGTTAATTAAAATTTGCGTAACCAATTTTGGAAATTTAGTAGAAATCGTATGGATACATGGATACGCAACCTGAATAATTAATTAGCTCTGATTTAATGGCAGGAGAGAATTTGATTTTATGTTTGTTTCCACGGAATTTCTAAGAAAAATACTTTGTAAAGGGACGGCGGCGTTCAATCAAAAAGTTCATTTGGGGAATTAAATTTCACTTTAAAGTTAAACATCAAAAACAAAATTCTTTCGCATATTATATGGTAAAGGTTTTTAGTTCTGTTACATCAAGTAATTTAAAAATTTACTTTGCTCTGAGTTATTTGTAATATACTCGTTATACAGGGTGATTCACGAAGATATGCAGAAACTTTGGGAGCCCATTGTCCATGTAAAAATAATGAAAAAAGTTTATACAAACATGGGTCCAAAAATGCTTCGTTACCGAGTTACGGCTAGCGAAAGATTTCGCCCGGATTTCAGCTCACCAGGTGAAATGAGCTCTTTCTAAAATTCTGGTAAGATAGATTAAGGGGTGAATTCAATAGTTTCTTATGGTTTTTGACCTGATAAATTGAATAAAACAGGTCCCAGAACTCTAAGTTAAATAGTTTTTGAGAAAACCAGTGTCAAATGCAAAAAATGGAGTGAAAAAACACATTTTTTCATCTTTGTTTTTCCAGTTAATTTTACTTTGTACTGTTATGAATAAAAATTAATTTAATCAAACATCTATTCGCTTTCTGTATACTTTATTTACACCGGGTTGTTCTGAATAAAATTTTCTATGTGTTTTTTTCAAATATTCTAACTGTTTCTTGGTGAAATAACAAAGTTATTCTTGCCCAAAGATGAAAAAATGTGTTTTCACTCCATTTTTTGCATTTGACACTGGTTTTCTTAAAACCTACTTAACTTACAGTTCTGGGACTTGTTTTATTCAATTTATCAGATCAAAAACCATTAGAAATTATTGAATTCGCCTCTTAATCTACCTTATCAGAATTTCAGGAAGCCCTCATTTCACCTGGTGAGCTGAAATCCGGGCGAAACTTTCGCTAGCCGTAACTCGATAACGAAGCTTTTCCAGACCCATGTTTATATAATTTTTTTTCATTATTTTTACATGTACAATGAGCTCCTAAAGTTTCTGCATATCTTCTTGAATCACCCTGTATATGCTATAGTTATTTGTAAATTGAGGGATCATGAATAAGGCAAATTAACTCTGTATTATGGGATAAACATAAAACATAAATGAGAATATTTAACACATGAGCCCTAGTAAGTAGCATAATTACTTATGGGGCTGAAAAAAATAGGAGAAAAATCAATACGTCCGAGATGGAGTTATGAAGGTGAAGATGTGAACTGACCAGAATGGACCGATTTTTATGAAGCTACTGCAAAGTTGTTCTGATTCAGTAGTTTGTAGAATAGCAGTCTATTCTACATAACATCGTAGTTAATATTTAATTGTTGGATTTTAAAAAGAAATAATTTCAAATAATAATCAAATATAAACAATTTCTAATTAAAATGTAAATTATTCAAAACAAAAGAAACTAAATATATCAAGATAAATTATAAGAAGAAAATATCGAATTTTAAATAATAATCCAGAAGCCAAATATCTAAATTTGAAACAAGAAAACAAAAGATAGTAGGCCTATATAATTTTAAATTAAAAATTTGAACCAGTTAGAAAATAAATTACAAGAATATCAAGATTTAATTTAATTATGGAACCAACTGAAACAATTTTGATTATTTTAGAATATGCAGATAAAATTTAGATAAATTTGTCAAAAACTATAAAACCAAGTGCAACAATGCATCGACGCCCCATTTGATTCCCGATCGATGGATGGACAAGAAGAAACCAGAGGACTGCAAGCAATCCAGAACAATTCGTAATTATATTTATTCATTAATAACTGAGCTCATTAAATATCATTAGACAAACTTAAAGATTTTTCAGAATAACATATTGCAATATATTTATCACAGTAAATTCATTAGCATAATTAGAAGTGTAACAAGAGTGTCACCAATAAATTTAATAAAACAATTACAATTTTAATTTTATATGTAAATTTCAATTTATTTGTCAATATCAAAATATATCTTATTAAAATTTATCTTTTCTTTTCATTTCGTTTCATTCATTCAATTATTCATTTCGTATCAATCATTTAAAATCCCATTTACATTTTGGCGCCCAACGTGGGGCACAAAGAGTGTCAGGCGCTAATTAAATTCGTAATTATTCACTCCTTTACAAGTTGTTTGCCAGCCGGTGAATGCACATCACAATGTCCACGACAATAGTCTCCCGTCAGTAGTGAAGTACGCGGTTGTGATTCGATTTTTTCGTGCAAAAGGATCTTCAGCTGTTGAAATCCATCGGGAGTTGTGCTGAGTGTTGAGACCTACAGTAATGACTAATGAGTGACGAAAAGATTCGATAATGGTGTCGAGACTATCAAAATGGCTGCACAAATGTGAATAATGAAGACCGGAGTGGCAATCCTAGTATTCAGACCGACGACTTCATTGATCAAGTGAACTGAAAACTGCGATGAGATCAGCGACTGACGATCAGTGCTTTGGCTAATGAATTTCCGCATGTTACACGAATATCTATCTACAGGATTGTCACAGGAGACGCGGTAAACTGTATAGTCCGTCTACTGTAAGAGTACTCCGCGCGAGGCAACCGCCTACAGGTTGTAAACGAAAGTTTCACACTAGTTGGCGCGTATCTACCTCTCGCCGGACAATCTTGTACTACATTCCAACTTAGATTATAACAGCCTAAATTCACTTTTTAAAGTGGTACTATGGCGTGGTATTCTCATCCAAGTTATTATTTTCATTTGTTATTATTTCCCTATCAATCACATCCAAAAAAAACATTGAATTTTTCTATAGTTATGAATGAAACAAGAGAAAAGCAAAAAAGTGAGGTAGACGAATAATTTTTGAATTTTATAGGGAATCCTGATGTCAAACGTTATCGAAGGCTTGAGAAATGGCAAACAGACAAGAAACCAGAAAAGCAAATCCTACGTTTCTCAATCGTTTTGTTAATTCCAGATATTGGCGAGAAAGTCATGCATTTTTCCCACCTATTTTTTTTGAATATTATAAATACAATTTTATTTAAATAATACATTAAAACAGAAAAATGTTATAAGATAATAATAATAATAATAATAATAATAGTTATGACAAATGATACGAAAGAAATAAACTAAATGTTTTACTTTAAAAAACGAGAGAGAAATAATAACAAAAAACTAACAAGGGAATTTACTGTAAACAAACATTACAAAATTGGAAAACAAATAACCGGAAACTAGCATGGAATTCACAGGAAATACAGTTATGCGATAAATAAATTGTATAACTAACACCTCACTTACTTTCACCGGCCATTCAATGACTATTTAATAGCTACAGTGATTTAAAACAAAAAAAAACAGAATATAAAATACAATAATCATGCAAAATATGAACAAAAATAAAGGAATAAACCATGTATAGGAAATACAAAGAAGAAATGCTGGTGTGACACACTCACTCGACTTTTTCATGCCAATGTAATAAATAATGAACAATATATTCTTATGTTTCATTATTTAAATAACGTAAATGAAAAAAAACATAACATAATTTTAATCATAAGTGATACTAAATGAAAATCAACCTCTTTAAGAATACGGAAAATCAACAATAAACGCTAAACTAGGCTATGTCGAAATAAAAGTTGTAAGTTTTTGAATTTCCTATAACTTTTACGTACACTTTTTTTTGTAAAATGGATACTAAGGTCGTAAACTTGGAAAGTCTCATTGTTTTACCTATTAACGATAATTGTTGTTGTTTAGGTCATCAGCCGAAAGGGTGGTTTGAGTTTGAATCCGTAGAGGGTTTACTAAGTAAAACAAGGAGTGAGATGGTTAACTATTGCCTTCCTGAGTGGAAAAGTATACTTATCAGCGTGACAGGCCCTCTGAAAAGTATTTACTTTCCACCTTGCAAATAATGCCTTCGTTTCATTCACCACAGCATCTGGCTGTATAGTGAAATTCATTACTCTCAGAGGAGATAACTCTGACTAGTGTCACAATACACCTCTACCTCTTCTGTTCTTAAATGCTATAGTCATATAATTGGCTGACCATGTGGTAAGAAACAGAACGATATTTTGTAACCCTGAACTAACAGATCAAGTGCAAATAGTTTAACACTCCAACTGCTTGTTATTGGTAAACCGATAATTATTATTATAATAATTATTTTTTGATTTATTATTATTGTTTTGTTTTACCGATTTTTATGAGAAAAATACTGCAAAACTCTAATAATTGACGCTAAACTAAGCGTAAATGTACAACTTTAATTATATTTTTCTCTAGAATGCATAGGCCGTAATCTTAAAAATAACCATTTTTTCCATGAGTATCCAGGCCTCCCAAGAATTTTAGTAGACATGGATCTTACTATATCTTGTAGAGCATGAAAAATGTAGGAAATAAGGGAACTTAAACAAAAAAATAGGAGCCGTTTTTGAGAAAATTGAAAAAATGTGAGAAGTCGCTCTAACAAACTAATACTTTCGTTTGACCAATTTTAATGAAAATTTTCTTGTCGGGTCCCGCAGTAATCCTTTATTTAAGTTCCAAGATTGAGCTTCGTACGCTATTTCGTTCTTGAGATATTTTATTCACACACAAACTTATCACTGAAAACATGTTTTTGGGTTCAGGGGGCTGAAAACGTGTACATTCGCTGAAAAATCGATTTGGTCAAACTGACATGAAAAAATAGGTAATTTCCATCCTTATACATATATTCATATAGGGCAAGAAAAAGTAAAAATAAATGTTTGTCAGTGACTTAACAGGCCGGCTCAGTTCAAATGGAAACAATATAGGTACTTTTTATACAGAAAATATTATTTCATTACCATATTACATGCAAAGTCGCGTACAGATTAGAACATCCCAAAAGACTTGTGGCAATATTTCAATTTGATCATCAATTGGTATTTACCTGCAACAGAATAAAATAAAAACTAAATTAATTTTGTTTATTAACAGTATAAAAAAATCTGGTGTGAAACACTCACACAACTTTCTCTTGCCAGTGCAAATAATTAACAATAAACCTAACATTAGTAATAAAACATTAGAAATAAACAAAAAACTAACCTCAAAAAACATAACCTTATTTTAATCATGAGTGAAAGATGGAAAATGAAAATCGACCTGTTTGGCTTCAAAATACGGAAAATCATTCTTTCACGCTAAACTAGGCTCTGTAGAGAAAAATGTTCCAAATAAAAGTTGCAGATCTTTTAATTTTTTATACATTTTGATTATATACACTTTTATTATAAAATGCATACTAAGGCCGAAATCTTAAAAAATCGATTTTTCTCACGTTTTCGTGAGAAAAAAACAGAAAATTGCTAATTACAGCTAAACTAAGCGTTATACAAACAAATGTTTGAAATAAAAGTTGTAGGTTTTTAAATTCTCTACAACTTTTATTATATAATTTTTTTCGCTAAATTGCATATTAAAGCCGTAATCTTAAGAAAACTTTGTTTTTACGTGAAAACAGCCTCACCAAGAATTTCAGCAAACATGACACCTACCCTATCATGTAGAGAATAAAAAATTGAGTTAACCAGGCGATTTTTAAAAAAATCGTAGGACCAGTTTTTAGAAAATCGCAAAAAAGTGAAAAATTAGCCTATACGAATAAACGACTACTTCCGGTTGACCGATTTTGATGAAAATGTTCGTGTCGGGTCCGGTAGTGGTATGTAACTTAAGTTTCAAGTTCGTACGATGTGTCGTTATTGAGATATTTTGCACACACACACACACACACACACACACACACACACACACACACACACGCACGCACACAGACACACACACACAGACCAATCGCTAAAAACATGTTTTTTGGGTTCAGGAGGTCTGAAAACGTATAGATCCGGTGAAAACTCGATTTCGAAAAATCGACATGAAAACAATACTTTCCTTCCTATATATTCATATAGGCAAGAGAAAGTAAAAATTTATATACGAGTAAAAATTAGCTGACTTGGCATTAATTCGCACAATATTACTAATTTATGCTTCAAGACCAATTTCACAATTAGTACTACATGAAAACTTAAGTCTTTTTCTAAAAAGTTTTGTATATTCGCATTAACAGCTTGGTTATTAGCCACTTCACTCGTTTATATTTTGTTTTTTGTTTTGAACTAATTCCATTCACATACAAGTAAAAAACTAACTCACTACAAAGGCGCTAACTATTTTTATACCTGCCGTCTGATAATTTCTCCACAAAATAGAGACCTTCGTAACACTTTTTTCGATTTACTGGAACACGGCAGAAGGAATCAAAATAAAAACAAACGTTTCTACTAGTACCGAATTCCAAGAATTCCTATTCAAACATATTTTCATTCATCGCAATCCAGCCCATACAATACAACATTTCTCACAATTAACAATCTATTTCCTCAACAATTTTTAAAATATCACTGTATAATGTCATGACATTTCTATTGATTGAACGTCCTATCTTGGTATATTAACATCCAAAGTGAAAGCTTCGGATAACCATCAATATGATATCTACGAGCGAAGGTTCTCCTCAAAAGAGATAATATACGATCAAATATGCCCATGACAGGCATGCGGAGTATTAAATTATTTGCACTCGATCTGCTAATTCAAGGGTAACAAAAAATAGTTCTTTTTCTTATCACATGGTCATACAATTTTGAAGCATTTAAGAACAAAAGTGGTACAAGTATAAAATACACTAGTAAGAGTTATCTCCTCTGAGACTAATGAATTTAATAAATATCACAGACCCTGTGATGAATGAAGTGGAGGTGTCATTTGCAAGGTGGAAAATCATACTTTTCCAATCAGTGAGGAAGATATGGTAAACCACCTTACTTTTTGTTTTACTTAGTAAAGCCTCTAAAAGGTTCAAACTAGCATTTCGACTGATAAAATTAAACAAAAAAATTTTTAAACAATCAGAAAATATGAAATATGGTGTCCTTATACGTTACACCGACTCGTGGTGTACAGGTCAGTACAACAGGCCTCTACGCCAAGCGTCCCGGATTCGATTCCCGAAAAAACTTATTTTGTCACTTATTTTCATCTATCACCCTTCTTATCGTCTGCATTACTAATAATATTCAAAACAGTTGAATAAAAAACACTTTTCTAACGCACGCGCACACGAAAACTTAACGCTGATAAAAATAATAAATAAAATAAATGAGAAAGATAAATCCAACAATCTTAATTTCAAAATCTTATACAATAATAACGTAGTAAATAAATTTATTTTACGGGTATCTTAGGATTAAGGATTAATCCTAGGATTAAAGAAAGATAATATAAATACTTTATACAGTAATAATAACGAACATTCTACCTTAGGATGATGAGCGTAAAAGAGAGAGATCGGTGGAGAGAGGTTTGCTGATAGAATCCGCTGATTAAATGATTAATTTCACTGGCTCAACCAATCAGAGAACAGAAAAGAAAATTGGAGTGATGTCCGTAGTAACTTATTATAAGAAATGGAAAATGAAAAGCGATTTTCGATTTTTCCATTCATTTTCCAATATATTTATTTTACAGTATTTTCTTTTTTACTATTAATTCAATATTGGATTTTTTTATCAATCCTTTTTTAATTTCTTTCTTTATAAAAACAAACAATGAACATAAAATAGATAATAAAGTCACGGAAAATTTAACAATTAGTTCCACATTTAAAATTGAAAATGTGTGGAAAACTGCACTAATTCACTGGCTACAATATACTACTATTACGTTATCTTTGCAGTATTATCTACATTTTAATTTCTGACTGATAGGCTATAAACTATGGAAAATTAAATCGAATGAACAAAAATCACATCATATTACGTTTACACTTTGTCGGAAAATTTGTTCACCAGTATTCTATAAAAATCACCCAATACCTCAGTCAAGTATTTAGGTCTTAAACTAAACCGGAAACTGACATCGATCCACCATACATGACAAAAACGTACTTCACTGACTGAATACCTAATTGAAGTAAATAACCATGAATAAAAATCTTTTACACCACCTCCGCGGCCGAAAGGTTAGCGACGTTTAGTCTTCAGCTGTTTAGGGCATAAAAAAGGTCGCGGGTTCGATTCCCGGTAAATCTAGGATGAGGAAATCAGGATGGTTTACAATTTACTCCTAAAACCCCAACGTTAGTCCTTCTTACCGTAGAAATACCTGAGCAGTCATATTTTTCACAGTATTGATATGGTACATATTGCAAAACCGTTTCTTTCTAATTTCCCAGGGAATATATTTTTCTATTATTATTATTAATGTTATTTCAAGGAAGGTGATTCGTTCGTTACAACCGAATTCCATGTTCGTAATATCAGACTTTACATTATGTTAATCTATATTAATATTATAAAAACAAAGCGAGCATTTTTTGTGCAGGCTAATTTCCAAAACTACTGAACGGATTTTCATGAAGTTTTGACAGCATATTCATATTTATATTCACAGCAAAAAATTTTGGTTAAATTTCAAAAATGATAACCTTAAGCGCCCTCATAAAAAGTTTTATAAGTGTGTGTGTGTGTACATGTGAGTAGCTATTGTTGAAGTAAATGAAGGAATTTGATCATGTCAAGAAACGTACGCGTGGAAAATTATCAAAACGTTGCGCGCGCGCGCGTGTGTGTGTGCGTGTGCGCGCGCGTTGGAGTACACAATCGATCTATCAGCTACACAATTTCTGTTACATATAAAAAAAAATTGATTACATTATTTTTCGCGTGCGAATCGCGATGGGGCATGCTACTACCATATAACACCAACAAAATTTTCAATTTTCATACGTTATAACCGGATTTAGTTACAACCGACTTCGTTATAACCGAATTTTACAGCATATAGTTTTATCGAAGAAATCTGTAGTCCAATAATATGCGAGATAATAAAATATAATTAATTATTTTCATTTTGAAAAGAAAAAAGAAAAATTAAAATAATATAAAAGGCATTTTATTAATTCCATTTTAATTATACACGAGAATAAAAGGTTGGAAAATATTTGTACGATTCTTATTTTGAAAGTTGAATTTTTATTTAAACAAAATGAGAAAGAGTGATTTATACCTTTCAGTATTACTTAATTAAACGAGAATAAGGGGAGTGGGTGGGGTATGAAGAGAGGAGAGGCAGAGAGAGGGAGTATACCAAGAATGGAGATTTGGTGTCCACTAGAATATTAGAGACTGGTTTTAAATTCTATACGGCGATGCTAAAAGGCAGACCATTAAGACATAATCTACAGCCTTTTATATTGAATACTTAAACGCTCTTTTTAAAAATATTTGCCATTCCATTTACAAATTTACTGGGCTATATAATACTTGTTTATTTATGTTAAATTTATATATTCTTTATCAAAAAATTTAAAACAAAAAATACAAATAGAAACTATTTAATTATGACGCCGACAAAATGATACCGTTATTTTTTTCTTTAAAAAAATCAAATCGATATTTAAAAAAAACAAAAATAAAATCTCCAACATTGTATTCGATTACAAAAAAAAAAAAAAATCAGTAATAAAACTTAAAACTTCAAATCGATTGATCGTTCGAAAAATGTATTAACAATGGGACATTAACAAACCTGTTTAAAACTAAAAAAAAATTAGCGCGAAAAATCGTGTAACTAAACAAAATTGTATCTATAAATTTTTTATACTGTATTATACCAGGAAAAAAATATTTCAACTTTTTTTAACGTAAAATATTTCAAGAAACCATTGAGAATATTTCTTAGAATCAAATAAAAATAACATAAAATAAGTTGATATATTAAGAAGAAAAATAAAATTTAATTTTTTTTATTGTACAAGATAGGTCTATTTTTATTTTTAACTGTATGAAGTTAACAACAAGCAAATTAGTTAAAAATTAATACAAAAATTAATTATGTAAGAAACGTAATAAGGCCTACTCCCTCGACGATTGTTTACTAGCTGCTAGTACTAGAAGGACCTACAAGCGCATCGGTGACGGTTCTCATGACACTAGTTTACTAGCTCCAAGTTGGCTACTACAAGGATATTAGTAACTATAGTACGTAAAATGAAAAATGAAGCCGGTGTTTGGAACCGCGTATCTCTTCAAATAAGAAACATAAAAAATTCTGGTATAGATCCACTGATATATCCATAACAGACAGGTGGAGTGTAAAATTATTTACACTCAATCTGTTTGTTGCAGGACTAAAATAAATAGTTCTGTTTCTTATCAAATGGTCAGCAAATTAAATGACTGAATCATCTAAAAACAGAAGAGGTAGAGGTGTAAAATACACTAATCAGAGTTATCTCGTCTGAAAGTAATGAATTTCATTATACAGCCAGACCCTGTGGTGAATGAAGTGAAGGTGTCAAATGCAGAGTGAAAAATATGTGCTTTTCAGAGGGCCCGGCATGCTGATAAGCGTAATTTTTCACTCATTGAAGAAGGCAATGGAAAACCACCTCACTCCTCGTTTTACTTAGTAAAAACTCTGCAGGTTCAAACCAGTCTTTTGGCTGATGACCTAAACATAGATACTGAAGTCACGAGATTGCCTTTTGCGTAAGTATGAGCTGTGAGGAAGGGAAGTGAAATATTTGCAGTGCTGCCAACCTCAACAGTGAGACACTACTCATACATTTCACTACCGTGCAGTTTCTAGATACATTTTGTAAGCTGTGGTTCACCAGTGAAGGTACACAATCCCATGGATATAAAAAAAAAACAATCATCACTGCTTTGAATTTTGACTTGCTCATTCGAGCTTTTTTGGCTCTCGGTGAAGTTCGGCTTTTCCAGTGCATGGATTGGCGCTTCGTTTCCGGATTATAAGTAAAAAACCACGTTTCATTACATGTTAATATCTTCTACCTGTTCACATAAAGTGAAATCTGCATTAATAGGGACAAGATTTGAGTCTGTGGAAGCTGTAAAATAGAAAGCGGCACGTGTCCTGAAGGAGCTGACAGAAGATGACTTCCAACACTGTTTCCAATAATGGAAAATTCGCATGGAGCGTAGTAGGGATAGAGAAGGAGTTTATATTAAAGGTGACTATAAGTGATTATGTATAAAATAAAAATAAAATTTTTTTACAACGTCAGTCTCGTTATTTAATAGCCACACCACGTATGCCTACACTTCCGTGTTTTGTAATTTATACGAATAAAATAACAAAAAACCAACCTTTCAAACGAGCCGTACCTGAAATTTTTCTGTTTCCTACTTGTTGAGATACGCGGTTCCAAACACAGGCTTCTTCTTTCATTGTACGTACTATAGCAACGTTTCCAAATGTTAAATCCGAGCTAGTTTACTAGTGTTATTCAATCACGAGACTTTTTCTTCCTTACTAGCCCTGGTAAAATCAAACATGTTCAAAGTCACTAGCAAGCTAGTGAATACTAACGCTTTAACTAAATTAGCTGTTAGTTCTTCGTTCCCACGACGCTAGTAGATCTTCAGTAGATCGCTGCCCATTGATTGTAACTCCAACCTTAATTATTCAGTTAGATTTTAATGAATATATAGGAAGGAAAGTATTGTTTTCATGTCGATTTTAACAAATCCACTTTTTACCGGATCTACAGGTTTGTGTGTGTGTGTGTGTGTGTGTGTGTGAACAGAATATCTCAAGAACGGAATATCGTACGAACTTGAAACTTAAGTTACATACCACTACCGGACGCGACACGAACATTTTAATCAAAATCGGTCAACCGAAAGTAGTAGTTTATTCGTGTAATTTTTCACTTTTTTGCGATTTTCTCAAAAACAGGTAATACGATTTTTTTTAAATCGCCTGGTTTGCTAAATTTTTTATGCTCTATAAGATAAGGTAGGCGTCATGTTTGCTGAAATTCTTGATGAGGGTGTTTTCACGTAAAAAAATATTTTCTTTTTAAGATTACGGCTTTAATATGCATTTTAGCGAAAAAATTTATATAATAAAAAATTTAGAAAATCTGAAATTCTACAACTTTTATTTCAAACATTTTTTTATAACGCTTAGTTTAACGGTAATTAGCAATTTTCTAATTTTTTCTCACGAAATCGTGTGAAAAATAAATTTTTTTAAGATATCGGCCTTAGTATGCATTTTACGACAAAAAAGTATATAATAAAATTTATAGGAAATTAAAAGTTCTATAACTTTTATTTGTAAAATTTTTCTCTACAGAGCCTAGTTTAGTGTGAAAGAGTGATTTTCCGTATTTTTAAGCCTAACTGAGGTCGATTTTCATTATGCGTCTTTCACTCATGATTAAAATAAGGTTAAGTTTTTTGTTTATTTCTAATGTTTTATTATTAATGTTAGGTTATATTGGTCATTATTTGCATTGGCAAGAGAAAGTTGTGTGAGTGTTTCACACCAGATTTTTGGAGATGCATTTGTTTACTTTTTCTTTAATTTAGACCCTCTTGATAGCTCTACTACATAGTTGTTTCAGTCTTCGCATAAGGGAGTTTGGTAAATCTAGTGTCTGTCTCTTGGTGAACTAGCTGGTTCGGAATATTGCGTGATTTCTTTTTACCTTCTCTTGCCAATATGAATATATAGGAAAGATAGTAGCCTATTGTTTTCATGTCGATTATTCGAAATTGAGATTTCACCGGATATACACGTTTTCAGACCCCCTCAACCCAAAAAACATGTTTTTAGGGATGTGTGTACTTGTGTGTGTATGTGAAAAAAATATCTCAAGAACGGAACATCGTACGAAGTTGAAACTTGAAACTTAAGTAAGGTACCACTAGCGGATCCGACACGAACATTTTCATCAACATCTTCGTTTTAATTTCGTTCTTTTTATTTGAAAGTATATTACCTTGGACAGTTCGAATTGGCACAAGCAGCCTCGGTGTTTATCTACTCCACTCTTCGCCCCTCGCCATGCCACGACGGTACAGTCACAAAAGTATACAATCGCTACTGTAATGTTCGACTCGCGCACGGTCACTACGCTTTGTTTTCACTGTTGACATTATTCATCTGTCAGACATAATGATGTGACTTATTTGTTTTCATAAAATTTTCTGTTCATTATAAAATATTCAGACAAATTTGTTTAGTTCGTTTTGTGCGTCTGTAGAGTATAGTTCAGTAAGTTTTTGCAGTTTAGTTCTTGTAATTTATAATTTAAATTTTTACTGGGACAAATTATATACATATTTTAAAATGAAATAATTATTTGTATGTTTGTACATTGAAATAAGTTTGTAGGCATTTGCGTACATTAAAATTTGCATAAATACCTTCTTGAAAGAATGCTTTATGGATTTACCTGTCATCGGATGGCGACATTAAGTGGCAAAACTTATTAATTTGGTGGCCCTGAAAAGGGCCTTTTAAGCGGTGGTCGTCTGTCGTAGTCGTCGTGGCGGTCGAGGAGCTGGGCGACACGGCGTGTCGTCGTCCAGCAGAGACGTCATCTTCTTCCCTCGCAGTAGTGCGTCGATGGCTGCTTCGTCGGGTCCGGTGGGCGTAAGGCTCGATCGAGGGACCGCTGTGAGCATCGCTCGCGTCAGCGGGCGATGACGGTCCGGTCGACGGGCTACGGTGACGGGACGGCGAGCAGAGGCATCATCATCTCTCTTGCGGGGTCGTCGATTAGTCCTCGCTGGAGTCTGACAGCCGTGCGCCGTGGTGGACGTCTTGTCGTTGTCTGGATCCGAAGCGGCGAGCCGGCGTGGTGGAAGCGGAGCCCGAAAAGTGACGGCTCGGCTACCGGGTTCAGACCTAGCCTTCCCTGAGCGGCAGTTGGGTCCCCACTGCAGCGTGACAGTGGTGGCCCCCAGAGCCCCGCAGTGTCGGGTCGGCGTAGGCCGTCCGCCGATAGCGCGGCCGAGGCGGCTCTCTCCGGGCCGGCGAAGGCTGACCGGTGCGGGAATGTAGCGTCCGCCACCGGTAGCGTAGACCAGGGATGGTGCGTCCGGTCTCGGCTGGGCTCGTCCTCTTCTGTCTTGATGTGAAGTGAATCGCTCTGTCTGGATCGGTAATCAATCCCTCGGCTCAGTGCAGCGCTCTTTATATAGCTGCCGAGAGCGGCTACTGGCTTGGCCTTGATGACAAAGGCCTTTGCGGTGCGCAGCCGAAAGGTTTGTCGCTATGCCGTCAAAGGCCGGGAGAACTATTGAAGCCGGTAACACGGTAAATTATAAATTAGAAGGGGTGGCGGTGACATACCTTATGCGGAACTGTGTGTACACGTAGAGCAAAAGTTGTGCCAGTTCGAATTGTCCACTTACAACTTTTTATAGCTGAGCAGTTGTTTTAGTTTATTGGATACGTACAATGAAAATGTACTTACTAATTGGTAAGTTTTCATTTTCATTTTATTTTTGACAGTTTTAATTTTTCTGAAAATACCTTTGAAATTCGAGTGCGCGGTATATTCGAGGAAGTCCGGCAGTACACAATTTATACCCTCAACTATTTATAGAGTATCACTGCACTATTTTACAATCAATGGCGAAAAATGGGTAATAACTTTCCAATTAATAAATTATCTACTTAATTATGGAACTTAGATTAAATTCTATAAAATAGAGATACTGTTGGGTATTTATGGTAAATTTATGGAACGGATTAAAATATAATACTGTAAATAGTAAGTGGAATAGTATTTGTAGAATATTAATACTGTTTCACTAACACAAACATATCTACAGAATTACAATTACATTTGTAATTTAATAAAGTTTTATGTGAGTGTTAGTGCAGCAAGTATAATTTAAGGAATTAATTTAATTCGATTCAAAACTGTTCGTGTGTGTTTGTGTGTACAATGAATACCAAATGATATTGTAGTTAAAAGGAACCATTAGTTAAAATTTATGATCGAGTTAAATTGGTTCTGTTGAGAGAGTTGGAAGGGGGTTAGGAGGGTATTCGTAGTGGGGGGGGGGGTAAGAAGGGAGAGTTTTGTTATTGAAATGCTTAAAAACATTTCTACCAGTATAAAATATAAATAAATTTATGGTAAACCGGACTTACTTTCTCGTTAATATAATTTTCAAGCGGTAGTTTTTATACCGGGTGATTTTTTAGTCCTGTTACCCAATTGTTAATGTCTGGTAATATTTTTCTAAAAAAAATAAATTTTGTTTTGTGACACTAAGTTGGTAGCCCTACTCAACCAGTATGAATATGGCAGTGTGAGTTGATTCTCCTTGAGCTGTGTAAAATTTTGTGCCATTTCCGGTCGTGCTACGAACAGAATGTCTTTTATCCTAAAACGATCTCTTGCTTAAATCTGGAGGCTGAAGCTCTAGAACTAATCGCATGTGATACGGATACAATTTCAATTTTTTAGCAGCTTTCTGAGCACTCGAACATGACAAATCAACATGCGAGGAAAGTTTTTGTAAACTTTTCCATGGAGAATTGAGCAATCTTGCTTTCACATTCTCTTAACGTCATCTTTCAAGAGAGTTGGTCGACCACTACGTTTTCTGCTGCAAACAATACCTGCCTCTAAAAATCAGTTAGTTAGCCTAGAAATTGACTAGAATAGAGTGGAGGAACACCAAAAAATTTAATTTGAAATGATTCTTTTACACTCGCATACGATTTTGTAGCAAAATATTGTTCAAGAATGAAAACCCGTTGTTCTAGGGTAAAAGACATTCTGTTCGTAACACAACTGGAAACAGCACAAAATTTTACGCAACTCGAGGAGAATCAACTCAAACTGTCGTACCAACTTTGTGTCACAAAACAAAATATCCCTTTCTTAGAAAAAAATTACCAGACATTAACAATTGGGTAACAGGACTAAAAATTCACCCTGTAGGCCCTACTATAGCCTTCTCATTTTTATTATACCATGCTCTATAGGGAAGGAAGTATTGTTTTCATGTAAATTTTTCGAAATCAAATTTTCACCCGATATAGTCACTTTTAGGGTCCCTGAACCCAAAAAATGTTTTCACAGATGGCCTGTGGGTATGTGTGTGTTTGTGAACAAAATATCTCAAGATCGGATAAGCCTACGAACGTTAAACTTGATACTTAAGTAAGTTACTACAACGGGAACCGACACAAACATTTTGATCAAAATCGGTAATCCAAAAATGTAGTTTATTCGTGTGATTTTCTAAAAGACGGCTCCTACGATTTTTTAAAAAGTTACCACATTTATTATATTTTTTATGCTCTACTAGATAGGGTAAGCGCAATGTCTGCTGAAATTGCTGGGGAGGTTGTGCTCTCGCAGAAATAATGGGGGTTTTTAAGCGCCTTTAATGTGCATTTTAGAGCAAAAATGTACTATATAATCGAAGTTGTAGAACATTTAAAAACCTACAACTTTTATTTCAAACATTTTTTTGTACAATGCTTAAGTTTAGCAATTGTTTAGTGATTTTCTATATTTTTAAATCAAAACCGGTAAATAATATTATTTTTTTAAGATTGCGGCCTTAGTAGCATTTTACGACAAAATTGTATACATAAATCAAAGTTTTAGGAAATTAAACAATCTACAAGTTTTATTTTAAGAATTTTTATCTATAGAGCATAATTTAAAGGAAATTGCTGATAATTAAGTTCTAAAGAGGTTGATTTTCATTTAGTATTTTTCACTTATGGTTAAACATAGTATATAAATTTCACTATCTAAATTGGGAAGAGAAAGTCCTGTAAGTGTTTCACACCAGATTTTAATATTCATAGTTTGTTCGTTTATTTATTAACAATTCAAAATATATTCTGAAATATATGTAACATTTCTTTCTGTAACGTTTAAACAAATTTAAATAAAGTATTAGAGAAAGAGAGAAAGAGAGAGAGAGAGAGGGAGATACAGTTTCATGGCTTTTTTAATACCTATTATAGTTCATGCTGGGGAAAAATATAGAAAGTAAGTCTTCTGGAAGCTCATTGTTAATTAATACTTCGAAATAATAAAAGTGTAAAGTTAAATTGGGATAACCGGGAATACCAATAAAAAATTATTTATTAAATGTAATAAATTATAACTTTTAAAATTAATTACCCACATAGACCTTATAATTAAGTCGCATAAAAATTGAAACATTAAAAAAATTAACAATAAAATATTTAAAACTAAGAATTAATAATTATTAAATAAATAAAATATTGTAATAAATTAAAAAGAAATGTTGAAAAACATGACACGTATGTTTATTAAAAGAAACAATTGTAATAATAATAAAAATTTTAGTTGCAACAAATCAAAATTCAAGACACCTTTAAAAACGAATATAACATAAATTTATATAATGGAAAAGAAGTTGTCCTTGTGAAAATAATTAGAATTTAAAATTTATAATAAAAATAATAATAATAACAATAAAAAAGTTAAAATTTTTTAACAAGGTATGGACATATTTTACGACAATATTTATCATGTAAAGTAAAAAAAAATACCATTTAATTTAATTTATTCGTGAAATAAATAACGATAACACACAAATATATTGCTACATTAAAAATGTAATAAAATAAAATTATTTTTTTAAATTAACATATAACAGTCTTTTTATCAACGTCAGGATCGCCATTTTAAAGGGCAAAATTTAATTATTACGATAAAAACAATTTTGTATTATGTGTTAGGCCTATTTGAAAATATGATTCAATTATTAGTCTCCCCCTTCCTTCCAGAATACGTGCAGTGCGTGAATTTAAGACACGGTTGTATTTTCCTAAATTTTTTTCATTTTTTACTTTCTCTTCCTTCTCTAACCTGAAACTTCTCTTACTTGAAACTTAAATTAGGTACCACTAGAGGACCCGATACGAACATTTTCATCAAAATCGGTCAACCGAAAGTTGATTCGTGTAAATTTTCACTTTTTGCAATTTTCTCAAAAACGGCTCTTACAATTTTTTTAAAAATCGCCTTATTTACTACATTTTGCACGTTCTACAAGATAGAGTAGGCACCATGTCTGCAGAAATTTTTTGGAAGGCTGTCTTCTCGTGGAAAATAATGGTTTTTTTTAAGATTGCGACCTTAATATGCATTTTAGGGAAAAAGTGTTTTAAATCAACGTTGTAGAAAATTAAAAATCCTACAACTTTTATTGTGAACATTCTTTGTATAACGCTCACTTTAACGGTAATTAGTGATTTTGTTTTTTTTTTTCATGAAAATCTGTAAAAAAATCGATTTTTTAAGATTTCGGCCTTAGATGTTTTAGATGCTTAGATGTTGTAACGGCAAAAGTGTATTCCTATAATCAAATTTATAGAAAATTAAAAACCTAAAACTTTTATTTTAAGCATTTTTTTCTATAGAGCCTAGCTTAGCGTGAAACAGTGATTTTCCGAATTTATAAGCCAAACTGAGGTTGATTTTCATTTTGCATCTATGATTAAAATTAGGTAATGTTTATTGAGGTTAGTTTTTTGTTTATTTTGAATGTTTTATTCCTAATGTCAGGTTATACTGTTAATTATTTGCATTGACAAGAAAAAATTGTATGAGTGTTTCACAACAGATTTTTTTAAATATTACGGCCTTAATATGAATTTTAGGGAAAAGTGTACATAATTACAGTTGCAGGAAATTAAAAAACCTACAAATTTTACTTGTAACATTTTCTTCTACAACGCTTAGTTTAGCGTCAATTAGTGATTTTCCATGTTTTTAAGTTCTAAGCGATATAAATGGTCAGATTTGTGTCATCCCGCAAAATAAAAAAAAGCTAATTGACTCAAATAAGCGTTATAGAAAAAATGTTTGAAATAAAAAATGTAAGGTTCTATATACAACTTAATAATATACATTTTTACCCTAAAATTCAGGATTAAGGCCACAATCTTAAAAAAAATAACACAAGAGCAAAGCCTCTTCAAGAATTTCAGCAGACATGGAACTTACCCTATCTTGTAGAAAATAAAAAAAGTATAGCAAATAAGACCATTTAAAAAAAAATCGTAGTACCCGTTTGAAAATTGCAAGAAAGCAAAAAATCGGGCGAAGAAACTCCTATTTTCGGTTTACCGATTTTGATGAAATTGTTCGTGTCAGGTGTCCAGTGGTACGTAACTTAAGTTCCGAGCTTTAATTTCGTACGATATTCCATTCATGAGATATTTTGTTCACACATAACCTAATCGCTTAAAATATGTTCTTTATGTTTAGGGGGCGTGCATTCCGGTGAAAAATCGACATGAAAACAATGCCTACTTTCCTTCCCTATATATTCATATAGGGCAAGAGAAAGTAATATAACAAGTATCTGTAAACGTACAGAATCAATAGTAAATAAACAGGCACAAAATTCGTTCACACCCTAAATAAGACCTATTGATAGATTTCTCTAAAAAGATTTTTCGTCTTACTTTCACACAAACATACACACCTTAATTTTGTGTAACAATAAATTAGACATAAGACCTAATGAAAGAGAATAAAATACATTTTATAAGTTATGTTAGTTTCATTTATCATAATTAACTACAAGAAATAAATAAAGAAAGATAATAAACTGATGTGAGATGGCAAGCAAAGGAGGGAGTGAGAGAGAGGGGGAGAGGGAGAGGGAGAGAGAGAAAGAGAGAGGCATTCTTACCCCTGTTCAAACTTCAAAATTATCGGCCCATTATTATTAATATTACTAGATTATTTTTCTACGATGATGAAATATGAAATTACCAGCCATTGACCTTAATAAAATAAATTTAAAATTATCTCTTCAGTCTCTTTTCAACTCTTTCTTTTGATCCTTCAATTATCCTTAAATTTACTTTAATTTATTAATAATTATTTTCAGCATCACAACGCACATGTTTATATAAATCTTTAATATTACTACAATTATTCAAATATGTTACTTAATAATATATTTTTTATTTCTATTGGCGTAAATATAAATGTATAGGGAAAGAAAGTATTGTTTTCATGTCGATTAATCTAAATCGAGTTTTCACCGGAAATTCATGTTTTTAGCGATTTATCTGTGTGTGTGTGTGTGCGTGTGCGCGCGCGCGCGTGTATGCCAGTCTTCTTCTGTTCTTTAATAGTATATTTACATGAGTTACGTTCGACCATTTTAATCATAATATTTCTTTAAATAATCTTTGTGCAATGGGAGCCCCAGTCCTTCTTTATGGAAGTGAGTCATGGGTTACCACAAAACGCTAAGAAAGTAGGATCCAAGCAGCTGAAATGATGTTTTTAAGAAGAGTGAAGGGCTGCTCGAGGCTGGATCTAATACACAACGAGGAAATTAGATCCGAATTGGGTGTATTTAGCTTGAATGAAAAAGTGGAGGAGTACCGGAACCAATGAAGGCAACATTTGGAACGGATGCCAGTGGAGAGAATACCTTTAAAGGTGACGGAATATGTTCCAGTTGGATGAAAAGAGGTGGGAAGACCTCGAAAAAGATGGCAGTAGTCGAGATGTACGGACTGGAGTGTCTCGTGATTGTGTAGAAGTACAGGATGGTTTATGAGTTCGGAACAGGCTTATGCCTAATCCTTGATAGTAAGAAGAAAAAGATAACCTTTGTACCTACTTTAAGAATTGTTTTCTCCTTTTATTCTGCAATTCAACGTACAAATATTGTTTTTAGTCCGTTCTATTTACGGATTTATCCGCATACAAGATACAAAACAACTATGTAACACCGCAAATACAAAACACCCAACTTACACGTACATAGAACATGCAGGTGCAGTAGGCTGGTCGATCTGCCGCAATCTCTTCACTATTCGGGGACTTTTGGGGAGAGCTAAGCGCGCTACTGACTGTCTATTGTCATGACAACCCGCTCGTGTTGGAAGAGAAGCGGCAGCCACCCGTCAACCTCTTCACTTCGTCATTCATTATATTAAGAATTAAGGCCATTACAAGAAGGTTTTTTTTTCTTTTACGGCCACAGGGGACCACTGTAAGTTCACTTATTGTTCCTTTTCACCCTTAACCTCGCGTGGTAGTTCTTCATTCGGTCAGATCTACTCTTCCTCTCCGCTTCGGATATCACCATTTTTTTCCTGTTGGTTTCCGTTCTCTTGAATTTTATCTTTCCGTCACTCAGTAGGTTGTAACTTCCAGACTTCTCCTCCAAATCCTTTATCTCTATATTCAGCTTCCTCATGTCGTCCACAACCATTCTGAGCCACTTGGGTTGGGTTTTCCTCTTCCAGTAAAATTCTGTTAGCTTTTTTAATAGTCTTGTCTCGGGCATTCTTAGGATGTGCCCCAGGAAAGATATCCTCCTCCATCTCATGACGTCCGTCAGTGGGTCTATCCTCTGGTACACTTCTGCATTGGAGATGTTCTGGTATTTTCCCTCTTGGATGTTCCATTTCCCTATACAGTTCCTAACAATCTTCCTCTCAGTTGTCTCCATTCGTCCTCCTCCATACTTGACTGTCGGATCCCATAATGTTTCACACCCATATAATATCTCTGGTAACACTACTGTCCTGTAATGCCTGATTTTTGTGTTTATAGACATGGTTTTCTTGTTATATATATTTTTTGTGGTAATTAGGGATCTGATTAATTTATTAAAATATAAGAATTAAAATATAAAAAAGTTATTTAAAATATAAGAAAGTACATTTTTACAAAACACTTCTTCATTTATCGTAAAACAAAAAAAAATTAAACAGAAATTATATTATGTGAGAAAAATAAATCTGGATACTATCCAGAAAATAGGTGAAGAGGCTTTTCAATTACAGTCTATTCGAAATAACATGAGAGTATTACTTAAATGGAATTAAGAACAGAGGGAATTTTGAAATGTGCTCATGCATCAGTGCTACAACTTAAAAGATTTTTTTTGTGTTAACTTTCCCTGTTAGTGAAGGAAAGTGGTTTAAACTTGGTTAGTAACTTAAACAATAAATGAAATAATTTTTATCTAATCACACTCAAGAAGCTCATCGCTCGCACTAGAACGTGTAATAATTAATCACGTCTTGTATATTGAATGCAACAATAACAAATGCCCGTAAAATAAGTATGACGACAATTCCACGTGATTTTCAAATTTTTTTTTTTTACAAGTCTGCAACATTACAATCTGTTCACATTAAATAGAACAATCAGCAATTTTGATAAATGTTAGTTAACACGATTACAATTTCATTATAATGTTAAAGAAATTGAAAATAAAAATAAATTGATTAGAAAAAATTATAATAAATGTAACAATGTTCTTTAAAACCTATAACCTAAATCGAAAACATTATGTCTTTTCAGTCTTGAAAATCCGGTATCAATGTTATTTAGAAGATTCAGAGCCAAGACGTTTGGATGATGATTGAGTCTTTCTTAATATTTACGGCTGAATTTTAATTTTGTTTGTTTTTCAAAATTGAAAAACAAAAATTTATATTATATTTTGTAAGAATAAATAAAAGGGAAAATTTACTAACGAAAGGGACTTTTTATCCAGAAAAGTTATACCAAATTGTTGTAACTTTTCTGGATAAAAAGAGACTTACTATCATGCTTTTTCGAATGGATTGTATTTCACGTGAATAACCGCCGCTGTTTGAAGTTAAAATTTATGGATGATCGGCTTTTTGGGTCTTTTCTGTTATTCCCCACCCCAGCATAATTTTTTACATTTTTTGAATATTTCGTATGCAACATAACAGTATTTTTAATGATAATTACATGAAAAATATTTTTAAAAAATCCTACACCAATATTCTTCAAGTTAAGGTTAAACAGAAGTAGGGAAAATAAATTGATTCCTCAATATTGTTACTGTATGTAATAATGAAATATAAACGAAATATAAATATAAGAGGTAGAGGTGTAAAAGACACTAGTCAGAGTTATCTCCTCTGAGAGTAATGAATTTCACTATGCAGCCAGATCCTGTGGTGAATGAAGTGAAGGTGTCATTTGCAGGGTGGAAAGTGAGTGCTTTTCGGAGGGTCTGGCATGCTGATAGGCATACTCTTTCAACTCAGTGAGGAAGGCAAAGGTAAACCACCTTACTCCTCGTTTTTACTTAGTAAAACCTCTAGAGGTTCAAACCAGCCTTTCGGCTGTTGACCTAAACGACGAAACTCATTGAGTACATGACATCATTAAATTAATTTAACATAATTGAATAATTGCTTTAATAACAGAAAAGACGCGGATTTTTTCAAATTCAAGACCTGTCTTCGTGTTTTTCGTTGAATAGGCCTCTTGGAAATTACTCGGTAAATGGAAATATCGGTTAAAACAGACCAACGTATTAGCCTACAGAAAGTGTACCCACAAAAAAGTTGTCTTTTAACTACAGACAGACTTAAAGAAAGTAAAACTACTGTAAAACATAAACATGTAGTCCTATTTACAGTACAACTTAACCATATCATGCATCAACTTATTACTTCACTAATAAAACTTACCAATATTAATAATTACAGTAATAAAATAATAATGTATTATTGATTTATAGGAAAAGTAATTTCCAGTCATTACCACCACTAATAAATTACATCACATTATTATTATTATTATATGATATTTCAATGTAATTATTAAAATATATAAAAAACGTAAAGAAAAAAACAACACAAAGAATAAATAACGTGCAATTTAATTTAGAAATAAATTATCGATAAATATCTGTCTAGTTTAGAATTTTAATGTCATAAAGAGAACATCATTACCCGATTTGATTTTACTTTATTTTATTACAACATGACGGTTTATTATTTAAACCGGTTTTATTATTATTATTACTATTATTAAAAAATTAAATGAATGTGGTAGTTTATTTTAAAGACTTTACTAAAACATAATTATTTTCTACCACGATATCAATCTAAAAAGAATAAATATAGATGGAATCTTTTTTAACTCTGTGTGAGTGTGTGTGTGTTTTAATAATTTATATATCTATATTTTGTATCAAGATACCAAGGTCATCTATATAATTTTCTTGAAAGAAATAAAATTAAAATTAAAGAATAGGTTACGTGTGACTTTCTTTAAAAAGCCAATACCCTTCTTTAATGTCACGACAATGTTATTTATAATATTATATTATAACACGGTATGGAAAAATAGATTTTGTTCGTCCATATTTTAATTTTTATAACTACATTTTCATTTTGTGAACATAAATCTGAAATATTTGCGAAAAAATTGTTAAAAATGATTGAGAGTGTGTTTTTTGTCAATTAGTATTTATAAAATCTGCCCATAACAGCAGGTGGAGTGTTACATTATTTGCACTCGATCTGATTGTTCCAGGGTTACAAAAACACAGTTATGTTTCTTATCACTTGGTCAGCTAATCATATGATTAAAACATTAAGGAAATGAAGAGGTAGAGGTGTAAAAGACACTAGTCAGAGTTACAGCGGAGGCCAAATAAACTTGCCGGTTTTCTGAAGTGCGCAGAAGGTTTATTTTGGTAATGGCGCGCTCGGTTGCCTCAGCGAGTGGTGGGGATCAGTGCTGTGCTGTGATAAGAGTCACGTCGCTCTCGCAACATTATGTATCAACTAACCTGAAAACATTAGTCTGTAATGTGTTGTATATGGTAGGCGTTAATATTATTGTATACAATGTTAACAATGAAAAAAAGAAGTATATGGAAGCATCTTACAAACATTGATTTACAGATTAGGAAAAATTCCTTAAAACACTATATTTGAAGTGTAGCGTTATACGGAAGTGAAACGTGGGTGATAGGGACTGTAGAAAAGAAGAGGATAGAAGCTTTTGAAATGTGGTGTTGTAGGAAAATGTTAAAGATTAGATCGGTGGACAAGATAAGTAACTTAGAGGTTCTTAGACGAGTGGATGAAAACAGAAGTACTAGCTTTACATGTAGTAGCTTAACATGGATATGGAAGCATTTTACCAAAATAATGGATAGGCTAGTGGGGCATATCTTAAGACATCCAGGTATTGGTCTATCAATAATGGAGGGTAATATTGAGGAAATGAATTGAAGAGGGAGGCAAAGGTTAGAACAAATTACAAAAGATGTATGGTGTTACAGGTATGTAGATATGAAACGACTTGCGCAAGTCAGAACATCTTGGAAAACTGCATCAAAACAGTCGAGAGACTAACGACAAAAAACAGTGTTCACAATTGAATTTTTTTAACGTCGGTAATATATAATAATTTACATCGTTTAGAACATGAGATTTAATTGGCAGTGCGGTACTAAGACACGAAATCTACCGACTGAATTTAAACTGTTCGCACAACAACACCGGCAAGCTAATTTGATGTCCACTCTGTCTCCTCTCACAGTAATGAATTTCATTATTATACAGCCAGACCTTGTGGTGAACGAAGTGAAGGTATCATTTGCAGGGTGGAAAGTAGATGCTTTTCATAGGGCCTGGTATGTTGATAAAGATACTTTCTACTCAGTGAGGAAGGCAAATGTAAACCTCCACACTCCTAGTTTTACTTAGTAAAGCTTCTAGAAGTACAAACCAACCTTTCGGCTGATGATCTAAACAACTACAACAACAACATGGCAAAATAAATTTGTTCTTTCATATTGTAATTTTAAAGTACATTGCCTGTGAAGGTAAAAATGAAACAATTAAGATAAAAATTGCTAAAAATGATAGAGCATGTGATTTTGGTCAATTATTAGCAAAATGAGCTTCTGCACTTCAGAGAGACTAAATAAGATTGATACGTATCACCCTATCCCAGTATTTTGTAACTGATTACTGATTGCACAATGGAAAAAATATTGTCTACAGTTTTTAACGTTCTTTGAATTAACCATAAGCAGATGAACGTTCTAAAATTAAAAAACAAATCCATGTGCTTATGATTACACGATAGAAGTGAAAACTTATAAGATTTTATAATTTTAACACGCATCCTCAGCCCTCGTGGAAGGTTATCCATTGTATAATATCGTATCTAGATAAAACTTTTTACCTGTCTTGATTCTAATTGATTTTATTCAACTCCTTAATGGGGAATTTCTTACTTTATAATCCATAACAACAGAAAAGATTGAAATAGAAATTCAACAGGTATAGTCAAACTTCCGAATTATCCAATTTTCATATTACATAAGAATATTGTGACACTTATCCCTAAGGTCCGTTTCGGGATCTAGGTAATTAAATAATACACTGAAGTTTACAATTACAAGTATTTATTACAACTAAAAGATTTACAAAATAAATAATAAACTAATTATAATGAAGTAATACAATAAATAACTTAATACTACTTACAACAATTATATAGAATGCACATACAAAATGAAACTAAATACACAATGCACATACACAAAAACTAAATTTAATGCACATACACAATAACTGATTATAATGCACATACACAAGATAATATAACAAAAGTTAACCACTACAATGCTCGGATACGTAACCTGTAAAGCTATAGGCGTCTCATCTGGCTTGCAGAGAGTTCAGCCTATAATACTTTAAGGTGTATCAAAAATGCCCACTTCAAAACAAAATGCATTACACAGTTTTCTATAAAGCGCACATTTATACAATACTATTAATTTAAACCCAATTATAATTTTTAAAGCTATTTCTAAGAATATTTATACGTACTTTAACAAAATTTCGGTAACAGTTTTGAAACAGCGCTACTTAAATTTTTTAAGTATTAATTGATTATTAATAATTTATTTATTGTTAGTAAGCATTTTCCACCTTCGTCTGTGTAAAAATAATTTATTTTTTGACGGATAACATTCCTGTCAAAATCATCCAAATCTGAAACAGGTTTGGCCCGTACCGAATGTTTTTGGGTGTCGTAAAAGACAGTGACGATCTTTCTAATATTACTTTCGATTCTTGTTTTATTCGCGTAATTGAACGTTTTGACACACCAGTTGCTGCTCTAACGCGTTCGATAATTTTCTTCACATCTATAGTAAAAACACCGTGCTTTGCTTCCTCGGTCATAAATGTAACCACATTAGCAATTTTCTCCCGAGATTGGCTATGCAGAACTTTACTCCCTCCAATTTTAGACATTTTAAGCTTAATGTTAACTAGTAAACGGGAAAATAATAAACACTACACTAGGTAAATTTATACTTTAACCATAAAAATTAACAAATAAAAATAGGTAGAACTATAATCTAACACACACACACACGCGCGCGCGCGCGCGCACACACACACACACACACAAACACACTATTCGATCTGCACACATAAAAAACCCCTTGACACTGTATAACCGTAATTTTACGGTTACGAACGACAATTGATTAAACACTGAATGACAATATTCACTGTGGGTTTCATTTTTGTTAGTTAGGCGTATGTAGTTGATGAGTCACCTGCAGTCAAAACCAGTTTAATTTGTAAATAATTTATGCCTACTTATCTGATAATTAACTGATAATTAATTGTAAATACATTACATCACTCCCCATTCGCTTTGTACTGTATTTACAATAAAAGAATGTCACTATAAAATGTAAAAAAATGTATACATTAGTTTTATGAACAGTCTATAACAATTGGTGAGGGACGGGTGGATGTAGTATATGCAAGCTGATTCATTCGAAGCCTCCACGCGCCAGATGAAATGCCTATATGTATACTAAGCACCGTTAACCACTCAATACAAACTCGTCAAAGATTAAACGGTTACTAACTCCCTGACCGCACTCGGGCGCTCTTTATATAGCTCGATCAAAAAGAATCCTCTCGAAAGACACCGAAATTCGATACAAATAATAAAGTACAAAAAACCCTTTATAAATGAGTGCAAGAAAAATCTATTGTAAACAATTCAACAATAGATCTATTGTAAATAGAAAGTGTTACAGTTAATCAACCGGCCCTTTCATAAATAGTTGTACAACAATAACCCGGCCTTCTCATACACCTTTTAACTCTATTATTTACTCTTTAACATTTTATGAATGAGGTACTAGAAATTTCTTGAACCATATTCGTCTTCGATATTGTCACATTATTTTAAGTGGAGATTTTAATGTGGATTTTTCGAAAAAAATTAAATACTTGAGTAGATTTTTTGAAATAAAAATTCAATTTAATTATAATAATGACTGAAATGAGAGCACAACAAATTACAGTACAACGCTTGACGGAGGTTTTTCTAGATATTTAAAAAAAATTTGAATATAAGTATTTATAACATATTTCAGTTTTCGTAAATCTATTGTTTCATTCTTAGAATACGAACATTAAAGAGTGCAATCAAAGCAAAATTGTATTTAATAAAAATTTATTAGTTTAGAAATAATCCTGATTGGTATTATAAAATATGTAGGGATCACTTGAACGGAACAACTGTCGTCTCCCTCTTACATAATCAATTTTGTTAAATAAAAACTTAAACGTTTTGTAAAATAAATATAATTAACCTCAACAGAAAAAAATATGATGTTAATAATATTAAAAGTTGTATGTTAAAAAAAGTATGATTCGAATGGGAATCGAACCCGGGCTGCCCGCGTGGCAGGCGAGCAATTGACCACTGACCTATCTACGCCTACAAATATTTGGTAGCTTTCGGTGATGATGACGTGGTGACGCGGTAAAGCGAACTCATTACATTTTACCCATCCTCAATCCCCCCAATGTGTCTATAAAAGTTTTCACTTTAAAAATATGTGTTGTTGTTTAGGTCATCAGCCGAAAAGCTGGTTTGAACTGTGGAGGTTTTACTAAGTAAAACGAGGAGTGAGGTGGTTTACCGTGCCTTCCTCACTGAATGGAAAAGTACGCTTATCAGCATGCCGGGCCCTCTGAAAAGCACATATTTCCCACTCTGCAAATGACACCTTCACTTCATTCACCACAGGGTCTGGCTGTAAAATGAAATTCATTACTTTCAGAGGAGATAACTCTGATTAGTGTCTTTTACACCTCTGCCTCTTCTGTTCTTAAATAATTCAGTCATTTAATTGGCTGACCATGAGACAAGAAACAGAACTATTTATTTTAGCCCTGCAACTAACAGATTGAGTGTAAATAATTTGACACTCCACCTGTCTGTTATGGGCAGGTGGATATAAAAAATTTTGGATTCAAGGGTCATAAAACGATACTTAGAGTAATACTATTTTACTCTATACTATGAAAAGAGCGAGAGAAAGTAAACTACTTTTAGAAACACGATCAACTGAACCAAAAAAAATCATAACTAAAATTCAAAGAAAAGAAATAAAAAAAAAAATAGTTAAAAATAATTTCGACAACATTAAAAATTAATATAAAAAAACAACAAACAAACAACCGTAAAATAAACTTTAATGTTATAAAATTTACCTTGTTATGTTATATAATAACAATGACCTGAACATTTGTCGGGAAATGGAGCGTATCAAAAATGTAAACAAAGAACAGAATTATTTCGTTATGGATGGTAAACAAAATAAGTTATATCACAACTAACTATCTAGAATAATAGAATTATAGAATCAGGATAAGTAAATATATTTTAGATTATAGAATAATAGTAAAAAAAATATATAATAATAGCGAAAAAAATATGTAAAACTATAACCTCAAAAATAAACTACAGCGGAAAATCAATTTCTTTGACTGATAAAATTCTTTATTATAATGTAATCATACATAATGCACGGTGAAAGCATACAAATGCATTTTAAATGAACAATATGAAACCAAACGAATGAGATCTCAAATAATGTTATTAATATAATGTAATACACAATGATACGGAAATCATATTAGGTTGATACGTACGGAGAAAATTTCTCCACAAAGGGATTATTACAAAAAAATCTGGTATGAAACACTCACACAACTTTCTCTTGCCAATGTTAATAATGAACAATATAACCTAATATTTATATTAAAACATTAGAAATAAACAAAAAAACTAACCTCAAAAAACATAACCTAATTATAATCATGAGTAAAAGACGCAAAATGAAAATGAACCTGTTTGGCTTTAAAAAATGGAAAATCACTATTTTATGCTAAACTTAGCTCTGTAGAGAAAAAAACTCTAAATAAAAGTTGTAGATCTTTTAATTTCCTATAAATTTGATTATATGAACTTTAGTCGTAAAATGTAAAAGGGCTGAAATCTTTAAAAAAATCTATTTTTTTACACTATTTCATGAGAAAAAAAAACAGAAAATCGCTAATTACCGCTAAACTAAGCGTTATACCAAAAAATGTTTAGAATAAAAGTTGTAGGATGTTCAATTTTCTACAACTTGTATTTTATAAAATTTAAAATGCACATTAAAGCCGCAATCTTAAAAAAAAACATTTCTTTTACGAGAAAACAGCCTTCCATGAATTTCAGCAGACATGGCTCCTACCCTCTCTTGTAGAGCATTAAAAATTTAGTAAACCCGGGGATTTTTAAAAAAATCGCAGGACCCGTTTTTGAGAAAATCGCAAATAAGTGAAAAATTACAGGAATAAACTACTACTTCCGGTTGACTGATTTTGATGAAAATCTTCGTGTCGGGTCCTCTAGTGAAATCTAACTTAAGTTTCAAGTTTCAAGTCCGTACGATGTTTCGTTCGTGAGATATTCTGCACACACACACACACGCACACACACACACCCACATACACAGACCAATCGCTAAAACATGTTTTGTTGGGTTCAGGAGGTCTGAAAACGTGTAGATCCGGTGAAAACTCGATTTCGAAAAATCTACATGAAAACAATACTTTTCTTCCTATATATTCATGTAGGCAAGAGAAAGTAAAAAGTACTTTTTTTACTCTAATGTGAATACGTTGTGCAATCTGTTCAATTTAAGAACAATAAGCAACCACGTGACCAAACCGGATAAGGATGTATGACATGTAAATGAGGTGTATTCTTGTACAGACTAAGGCCAACCATTTCTGAAAGAGTAGGGTTAATTGAACACCAAACATAAAAGTACACCAGTAACCACTGTCTTTACTATTAGTTAGTTAGTTATTTTGTAGTTAGTTGGTATTATTAGTTAGTTTACGGGCAGGTGGAGTGTTAAGTTGATTGCACTCGATCTGTTGGTTCCACGGCTACAAAAAATAGTTCTGTTTCTTATCACATGGTCAGCCAATTATATTACTGAATCATTTAAGAACAGAAGAGGTAGAGGAGTAAAAGACACTAGTCAGAGTTACCTCCGCTGAGAGTAATGAATTTCACTTTACAGCCAGACCCTGCGGTGAATGAAGTGAAGGTGTCGTTTGCAGGGTGGAAAGTGGATGCTTTTCGGAGGGTCTGGTATG
Organism: Catonia carolina; assembly: GCA_035578175.1. Taxonomy (NCBI): domain Eukaryota; kingdom Metazoa; phylum Arthropoda; class Insecta; order Hemiptera; family Achilidae; genus Catonia; species Catonia carolina. The sequence goes on from JAQMRL010000004.1 coordinate 13,712,555, forward strand.
CTGATAAGCATGCTCTTTCAACTCAGTGAGGAAGACAATAGTAAACCACTTCATCCCTCGTTTTTACTTAGAAAAACATTAAACAGTAAAACCTAGTAAAAAATTGACCTAAACAACAACATACTATTTTTTAGGGCTGATGAGCTCTGAACATACGCATTGCTCCTACCCACTTCATAGGTAATCAGCAACGTTGCCAAAACTTGCACTCGTCAAAACTCGTAGAGTAGTTTTCTAAGAATATTTGATTAAATAGGTAAAAAAGTGTTTTCAGAAGCCTGTCACTATAAAAATACGGGAGCTTATGAAGAAAATTAACCAAAGGGTCTCGTTGTTGATTCATCGGCTTCCATGAAAGCTCTTTAACAGTAAAGTTCTCAAATAACACTGTGGATTCTCCGAATTTTTTGGGCGCCGTAGTTTACAGTGAGTTAAACATCAGGTCGAGTGAACTTTTTCATCGAACACCTTGGCGTCTCGACCCGAAATAAGCTTACAAACTGCTGAAATTCTTGGGAGCTGTACTATCGTGGTACTAATTGTATTTTTTAAAGATGTTACCTCAATGTGTAGCCTGTTTGATAAAAAAAAAACACGCTTAACTTAATTAAAGTTGTAGAAAATTAAAAAAAAAAACTTATTTTTACCTCATTTCAAGCAATTTTTTCTTCAGCGCTTGTTTTATTAGCTTCAATTGGAGAGTTTTCAAATTTTGTCGTTGGGATCGGTAAAATTGTTTTTAAATTTTAGGATTGGGACCTTAGTACGCATTTCACGACAAAACAATAAACTAAAGTTTATAATTTAAAATTAAAAAAGCTAAAATATTAAAATTATACCTAAATACCGAACATATTTGTCTTACTTTACAATAACCTAGTTCGAAAGATAAAATAAAGAAAGTTAATTTAGTAAATTTAAATTTAATAAATTTTAATAATTAATTTATACAATTTGGTATACCAGGTTATACAAAATTATACATAGTACATCGTTAATTTATTACAGAGGCTCTTATATAAACATGAATTCATGAAGGGAACAAAATCAAACACCGAATAATTTAAGTCTTTTCATAAATTAATTAATTAATGAAATTAATTAAATTAATTATTAAAATATTCGTCCATCCCTTTCTCTCTCTAAATGCGCGCGCGTTTCCGCAATTCGCATTTTCATTTTCATTCCCTGTTTCTTCTGTATTAAGTTTTAATGAATTGAATTAAGAAGCACTCATCTTTATTCAAGATTTTCATCCTACCTTCATTATTGCCATATATTTTATAAATTTACTTCTTAAGTTGGGGGGGGGATTATGGAGGGGATATTGTCTATTTCTGCCCATAACAGACAGGTGGAGTGTGAAATTATTTACACTCAATTTGTTCGTTGCAGGGCTAAAATAAATAGTTCTGTTTCTTATCACATGGTCAGCCAATTAAATGACTGGACCATTTAAGAACAGAAGAGGTAGAGGTGTAAAAGACACTAATCAGAGTTATCTCCTCTGAAAGTAATGAATTTCATTATACAGCCAGACCCTGTGGTGAATGAAGTGAAGGTGTCATTTGCAGGGTGGAAAGTGGGTGCTTTTCGGAGGGCCTGGCATGCTGATAAGCATACACTTTCAACTCAGTGAGGAAGGCAATGGTAAACCACCTCACTCCTCGTTTTACTTAGTAAAACCTCTACAGGTTCAAACCGGCTTTTTGGCTGATGACCTAAACAACAACATTGTCTATTTGGGGGTTCTTACAAACTGCTACAAGAAAACACAATATACCGTGCGTTCGGAAAGTCGCTGTGCACTGGAATTGTGACTATGGATTTATGAAAATATGTATAAAGAAATGACTAAGCATTTTGGAAAAAAATTTATTCAATACCTTAATTACATTGTTAAACCGTGATTACATTGTTTATAGAAGGTGTTCGAAATGACCTCCATTGGCATCAATACAGCATTGCACTCGTTTCATTTTGTTTGCAAACACCTTTCGCAACTGAAGAACAGTGATTCCTTGAATGTATGCCGTTATTGCGGCTTTAAGTTCGTCAATCGTGTGTGGTCTGTTCCGATACACAGTTTGTTTCGCCGCACCCCATAAAAAGAAATCGGGGGGAGTCAGATCAGGAGATCTTGCAGGCCACAAATTCTTTGAAATTATTCGTTCACCAAACACGTTGCATAACGTTTTATACAGTTGCGAAAGGTGTTTGCAAACAAAATGAAACGAGTGCAATGCTGTATTGATGCCAATGGAGGTCATTTCGAACACCTTCTATAAACAATGTAATCACGGTTTAACAATGTAATTAAGGTATTGAATAAATTTTTTTCCAAAATGCTTAGTCATTTCTTTATACATATTTTCATAAATCCATAGTCACAATTCCAGTGCACAGCGACTTTCCGAACGCACGGAGTACATGCGAAACGTGGTGAGCTTACAGGGGAAGCGTGGTTTGTCTAAGTGGAGAATCCAGTCGGCTGGCAGAAGAAAGCGGATATGTTAACATTGTTAATCAAAAACATAATTTCTAATTTGCTTTGCCGATTCTCTATTTTACTATAATTTTCAAGCTGTAGAAAAATCTTGACCTAAGTTACAATCATCTTTATTACACCTTTAGTGGTATTTTTACTTTCTCTTGCCCTATATGAATAGTATAGGGAAGAAAAGTATTGTATTCATATTGATTTTCCCAAACAGAGTTTCCACTGGATATGTTTTTAAGCCCCTTGAACCCAAAAAAACATAATTTAACTATTGGTCTGTGTATCGTGTGTTTATTTGTGAACAAAATATCTTAAGAACGAAAACATTACGAAGCTGAAACTTGCAACGTAAGTTAGATTCCATTACCGGACCTGACATAAATATATTCATCAAAATCGTTTAACCGGAAGTAGTAATTTATTTGTACGATTTTTTACTTTTCTGTGATTTTCTCAAAAACGGTAACTTCTAAAAATTTTTAATTCGTCTTATTAACTACATTTTTTATGCTCTACCAATAGGGTAAGCGCCTTGTCTGCTGAAATTTTTGAAGCTGTGCTCTTGTGAAGATTTGTTTTTTTTAGGTTGTTTTTCAATTTACATTGTTTACTAATAATTAAACATAGGCTATATTTTTCATTTTTTACATCGGCAAGATAAAGTTGTGTGAGTGTTTTACTCCAGATTTTTAAACGCCAAAAGAGAATTACTAGAATAATAGAATTTATTATGTTATATAGGATTTCTTGAAATGTTTCGAATGAAGAACATTGTAATGTTCTTCAGGAGATATTGATGTAATATATATATATATGTATAAATAAAACACATATTCACACATACATAGGTAATGTGTTAGTGTGTTTATGGTTTAACAGAGAGAGGCCCGAGACGGAAGGAAGATTTACATAATTGGAATAAACAGGGTAGATCGGCCTGCGTGGTGTGGGAAAATCGAATATAATTAGGAAAAGCTTTCTCCTATCTGATGTAGTTAATCATTTTCCCCCTTTTTCCATAACTTTTCCTTCTCTTTACCCCCTTTTTATCATATAATATTTATTCATTCCCTTTTTTCCATTTTATCTGTCTGTGTTTTTCTTTTTTAATTTAAAAAAAAAACTTCACCATGTATTTTATGTTTCTTTTGTGTAAGGATTTTTTAATTTATTATTTGTTTGTAATATTTTTCAGTGTTTTTGTTTTATTATTCCAGACTGTAGTATAAATGGGCTTTTTCAATATCCCAAATAACCCTATAGGCTATATGAATCTTAAAATTTAGTAATTCTTCTACGCGAAATGAAATAAAAATCAGTCACATTTTACATACTACAGTTACAGTATTCCTGATTTTATTTATTACTTTTTCTTACTTTATATAAAAATAAGGAAAGAAAGTATTGTTTTCATATCGATTTTTCAAAATCAAGTTTTCACCGGAAACACTCATTTTCAGGTACCCTGAACCCAAAAGAAAACACGTTTCTAGCGTGTGGTCTGTGTCTGTGCGTGAACAAAAGATCTCAAGAACGGAATCTTATTGCAAAAATGTTTACAAAATTACTATCTTTAATACAGATATTTAATATTTATTATATGGCTACACATTGTATAAAAATATTTTGGAATTAACATTTTCTAAATTACAATTATTAAAAGTAAATTAGAAAAATTTTGCCACTCCGCTAAATCAGAAAATTAATAAATACCAAATTGTGTGAAGAATACAATACTTAGAAAAGCGGTCAAATCTGATATGTTTGACTCCGCCATTTTGGTTTGGGAAATCGGAGAGGGTTTTACGTTAGCCTACACCATTTTTCTCATTTTAAAAAGAGCTTTAAAATGATGTGTTACTCAATAGGGGTTGCTGTTTAAAATTTTTGACTTTCACTTAAAAAGGGGAAATGTTATTGAACCTACCAAAAGGTAGATTAATTGGTTAGAAAAGTTCCAGAAAGTTTGGATGTAATACCCGTAAGAGGTTTAAAATAATAAATGGGTAACGGAATTTTGCATCACTCTGTATATTTCGATGAATACAAAGTTAAATAATAAATTATAAAATCGTCTAAATATTATTTTCAATACAGTATTTCGAGAATCCGACTAAATATTTATTTCTCAAGCTTTTCTTCTTAAAACCATACATGACATACGACTATGTTGTTGTTGTTTAGGTCAACAGCCGAAAGGCTGGTTTGAACCTCTAGAGGTTTTACTAAGTAAAAACGAGGAGTAAGGTGGTTTACCATTGCCTTCCTCACTGAGTTAAAAGGGTATGCTTACCAGCATGCCATGCCCACCGAAAAGCACTCGCTTTCCAGCCGGCAAATGACACCTTCACTTCATTCACCACAGGGTCTGGCTGCATAGTGAAATTCATTACTCTCAGAAGAGATAACTCTGACTAGTGTCTTTTACACCTCTACCTCTTCTGTTCTTAAATGATTTAGTCATTTCATTGGCTGACCATGTGATAAGAAACAGAACTATTTATTTTAGCCCTGCAACTAACAGATTGAGTGTAAATAAATTGACACGCCACCTGTCTGTTATGGGTAAATACGACTATGAGAATCTCAACATTAATGTGCATAACTGTCGGACGGACATAAAACAAAACAAAAATAAAATAAAACGAAACACGAATAAAAATAATAACTTCTTTTAAGAGAGCATGAGTAACTTTACAAAAATATTTAAAATTATATATTTATAATAATAAAAAAATCTAAGAACGGTGACGTAATTTCTTACAATAATCTATTTTTTATTATTACATTGTTATTACTTTCAATTACATGTAATTTTGTGGTTTCAATACAGTACAGTATAATAATAGTTGAATACGAGTGGTTGTGGTTTGTATGTGTTACAGTTAAACGAACCACAGAATTGTGGTTTCTATTGGCGGGTAAAGGTATGCCTATCTGCCGACAGTCAATAATAAAGTTCTCATAATTCTGTATCCGCAGATGACACATTTTAAAGCAAGTTTCTTTTATATTTGTAATCTTCATAACAATTACAATTTTATTTTATAACAGTAAGAGTATTTTACTAATTTAAAGTTAATTAAAGGTTACCGTAATAGAAATTTAAAAGCAATTTACATTTTAATTAAACAACTAAATTGTTTTTACAAATTTTATTTATAAATTAACCATAGATATTGTATTAAAAGTCCAGTAAGTAGGTTAAATTACGGATCCACATGAATTCATTTGCAAAAACGTTTGTTTCAATCTTTGAAAGAATGCCCTTACCTTTGTCGCCACCGGCTTGTAGTAGCGCAGTCGTGGAACTCATAGGACCGGCCGGGCATCCGGCGGCGTAGTTCAAAAATGAAACATCGAAGGGGGGAGGTCGTCTTTACCGCTGCCTAAATGATTAGGAGCAGCCGCCGACGCAGCGAACACCTTTCACCGCTGTCTCCGAGGAGGAGCAGTCACCGGTGAAGTGAAGCGGGGTCGTCTGTACCGCTGCCTAATCAAATAGGAGCGAGTCGCCGACGCAGCGAGCACCTTTTACCGCTGCCTCCGAAGGGGAGCAGTCGCCGGTGAAGCGAGGGGTAGGGAATGGAGGTGCAGATGACGGAAAGAACTGACTCAATGTTGAGCTGTCAAATCCCCGTATCGATCCTCGATCACACAGAACTCGATACTGTCACCTTCTCGACTATCCTAGCGCCAGTGCGTAGATACTATATGTTGCCACTTGGTACATGCACTGTGAGAGGTGTGACCGCTGCGCTATCTATCGGCAGCGGCAACCCCATCACAGCGCCAACAGTGGGCAAAATATGAACCATGGACCGGCGTAAAAGTAGTACAGTATCACCTTTTCGATTTAGAATATTATGATCGGTAAAATTTTCAAAAAAATAAAAATCATTATCATCAAAATTATTATCATTTTATCATAAATGATAAAATCATTTCATCCTTTTCACCGTCTGAATGAGCAGTAATTGCAGAACAGTCAGACGTTAAACCAAAAAAAAGGATAAAATTGTTTGTATCCGGTTTTCAAAGAATTTTCACGTTAATGACCCTTTGAAGCCAAAATCATGGTTTCTTGCTGTTTAGGTCATCAGTCGAGAGGCTGGTTTGATCCTCTAGAGGAGTGATTCTCAACCTGGGGGTCAAGGTGATATTATAGGGGGGTCGCGAAACAATAATGAAATAATTTAATCATTTTATGAGAAAAAATTATTTATTTTAAACTTTTTCATAAAAATTTTACATGTTAATAAGTAGTACTACACTTACTTGTAAAGAAAAGTAATTAATCATTAATGTGATGGGTGAATTTGTTTTTTATTTAAAATTTTCTTCATATAGTACATTTGTTTTAGGAAGAAGCTTGTAAGGGTAGGGCGAGTAGGTAGAGTAGGTATAGTTTCAAGGAGCAAGTGTTGTCTCCTTCTCACTTAATGATAATTCCCTCTCTTTCTAACTGTATACTACTGTTACAACTACGAGGTGCTTCCCCCACCACTAAACAGAACAGCTCAGCGGCACAGAGCGTTGGACGGTGAGCTTCTAACTAGAATAAATGACCTATACGTGGATCTTCGTTAGAAACATATAAAAGTAAATTGTTCTCAAGTGATAACATACGATTCCTATATTTAGTTTTTAGAGCAACCATAGAGGAAAAGCCCTTTTTACAGAGACAAGAGGTGAAAAAAGGTAGTAATATTTTCAATGCTTGTGACTAAATTTCCATACTCATGTCATCGAGCAAGCCAAAACTTATTTAAATCTTCAGATGCAAATTGCAGTTTTAGCGTTTTGTCGGCAGACATTTCGATGAACCGGTTGTGAATCTCAACTGGTAATTTAGCTGTGGCAACAACGTTTTTACTAAACGGATTCAGTACCCATCTCTTTAAGAAATCATTTTTATCTTCCGGGAAATACTCTGTCAACTAAGTTTTTAGCTCACGCAAATGCATCGTCATGCAACCCAAACTGTGTTGAATAATGATAATAATAATAGGGGGGTCGCGAAATATTAATTTTATTTATTTGTACTATTTGGGGTTCGCGGAGCAAAAAGGGTTGAGAATCACTGCTCTACAGTAGTGATTCCCACCCTTGTAGTATTACATAAACAGTTCCGAGGGAGGTGGAGGGTAGTTTGTTTGCTGATGTCGGATCAAGTGGCCAAGCGGCAGGTTTTTGGTTGGTAAGGCGGTTGCGGCCTCCTTGAGGCTGGACGAGGACGTCTCAATTGAGTGCAACACTACTTCCCCCATCGTGAGAGAGTGAACATTAGTTTTTCTCGCCACCTCAGATAAAAAAAAGAAAAATAGTGATTCCCAAATTTTGTTTTACCATGCCCCCTTCTGTCTTGAAGAAAACTTTCTACGCCCTCTTACACAATTTTAAATCGTAATGAAAAAACAAGTTACATTGAATAACTATACCATTACAAGTTGTAATTTAAATTAAACAAGTAAGAAACTAAATAAATCAGTAAGATGCAAGTACCTTGCATTTTTTTTTACAAGATTTGTATATTTTTACAAGGATTTTTTTTCATTGTTGGTTGATTATTAGAAAGTGTACAAAGTAAATCGTTAGCAACGTCAAGTTTGTCCCGATATTTTGTCTTTATTTCAAAAAAGGCTGGGAATGCTTTTTCGTACATATAGGTGTTTGAAAAAGTTAAATATAATCGCAGCGCTTGCTGTGAAATATTGGAGTATAGAGTGGCCGGGAAGTCCCTTTACAATAACTTAACAGGGTAAAAATAATAACACAATTCTGTTTGTGAATAATTTATTAATTGATCAACATTGTTATTTATTTTATTTATCTAAAACATCGGTATGCGTACCTCCATTGTTGTAACACAACTTGACACGACGCCATGTTCGTATGTTCATCCTTTTCAGCATTTCCGGAGTCACTGACGTAAAAGCTTGGCGAACTCCGTTTCGAAAGTCCTCATTCGAAACATATCTGCGTTTTCTAACATCCTCTTTAATGAATCCCCACAGTGCATTGTCTGGCGTTGTCAAATCTGAACTTCTTGGAGGCCAAGGCATTGGTGCAGGACAGTTTGAAGAACCTCGTCCAATCCATCGGTCCGGGAAGATTTCATTCAGGCGGTTGCGGACAGCGAGAGCAAAATGAGGTGGAGCGCCATCTTGTTGAAAATAAACAGTGTCAGCAGTTCCCTTAGCTCTCAATTGCGGTAGTAACCACTCGTTGATCATCTGCAGATAAGTGTGTTGAGTTACGGAGCCTTCAAAAAAATCGAGTGTAAAGGGACTTCCCGGCCACTCTGTACTTTGTAATAGATGATTTAACTCGACTGGTGAATCGCAACAGCTCCGGACGGCAAAGCTATCTCGAGGTCCCTCCTTAACTTGTCTTCATGCCTCCCACTTTGGGAACTATTGCTATAGAGGCTTTACTAAGTAAAACGAGGAGTGAGGGGTTTACAATTGTCTTCCTCCCTGAGTTCAGAAGTATGCTTATCAGGATGCCTGGTCCTCTAAAAAGCATCTACTTTCCACCCTGTAAATGACACCTTCAATTCATTCACCACAGGGTCTAGCTGCATAATGAAATTCATTACTCTAGAGGAGATAACCGTGATTAGTGTCTTTTACAACTCTACCTCTTCTGTTTCTAAATGATTCTGTCATATAATTGGCTGACCATGTAATGAAAAACATAAATTATATTTTTGTAACCCTGAAACTACCAGATTGAGAGCAAAAAATTTAACACTCCACCTGTCTGTTAATTGGCAGAATAATATTAAATTTTTCTATTGTAAATTATTCAATTTTGTAAATTAAATTTTTTACCAATTTTGTTTTAATACAAATAGATTTTACGTACATCAAATTTAATTACAATATAAATTACCGCGCATGTTAATTAATAATTAATTATGCAAATAAGAAGAAAACATAAATTAACTTTTTATGATAAATTGATTGATTGATCGCTTTGTTAATTACATCTTATTTATGTTCATTTATATTAATTAATTTAAATTCAATTAATAACGAACGATTTCAATTGAATGTAACTCGTTACGTGCACTCCCCTTCTTTGTCATAAAAGAATTAATGCGCCCCTAAATTTATAAAACAAAAATTAATTAAATTTGGATAATTATCTTGATTAAAACAATTCTATCATTACGTTAATTATTTTTGACAATTAAAATTAATTCGTTTTTTAATTATCATTATTTAATTAATTAATTAATTTTTATGAATACGTTTGTAAATTATTCGGTACAGTGTTTGTTTAATCCGTATTATTAGATTATTAAGCTTAAAAGTTTTGGATTCAATTCCAATTTATTTTAAATTTAATCGAAATGCTACTGTTTTAAAGTAAAACAAAATTTACAACAAGATTAATATCAATTTGCAATTTTTTCCAAGTACAATAGAGTCGCGGTTATCCAAGTCCCGGGTTAACCGAGTTAGTCCCAAAAAGTACCCCCGCAAAGCGAAATCCGTATTTACCAACACATAGCTCATAAACTGTATGCACTGTATGTCTTTTTCATTTTGTATTTTTACTGTATTTACATTTGTATAAATGTAAAAGAATGGGCAAGAATTTATAATCAAAGTAGTGGATAATTAAAATAAAAAACCTACTATTTTAAAATGAAGCATTTTGTCTATAGCGCTTAGTTTAGCGTCTATCTGTAGGTGTTGTTGTTTAGGTCAACAGCCGAAAGGCTGGTTTGAACCTGTAGAGGTTTTACTGAGTAAAAACGAGCAGTAAGGTGGTTTACCATGCCTTCCTCACTGAGTTGAAAGAGTATGCTTATCAGCATGCCAGGCCCTCCGAAAAAGCACTCACTTTTCACCCTGCAAATGACACCTTTACTTCATTCACCACAGGGTCTGGCTGCATAGTGAAATTCATTACTCTCAGAGGAGATAACTCTGACTAGTGTCTTTTACACCTCTACCTCTTCTGTTCTTAAATAGTTCAGTCATATAAGTGGCTGACTATGTGATAAGAAACAGAACTATTTTTTTTAGCCCTGGACCAAACAGATAGAGTGCAATTAAAATAACACTCCACCTGCCCGTTTTGGGCATATCTGTAGGTAATTTCCCATATTTCCTCATTGAAATCAGTACACTGGAGGTTTATTAAAGATTGCGGCCTTTAATTTAGTATAGATTTTACAAAAAATATATATATACAGTAGAGCTGCGATTATCCGAGCCCCTCACTGACTAACCGATTTTGGGTTAACCGAGGTAGTCCCAAAAAGTACTGAGCAAAGCGAAATCCGCATAAAGCGGTAAATCGATATGAACTGTATGTAGGCCTACTGAATAACTTTTTTTAATTTTGTATTTTTACGTCATTTTTTTATTTGATAATACAGTAGTTGCGTTTTCTCACATCTTTGATCACGTTTTCATTAATTTTACCAGTTGACCATACGTACCTTTCTCGATTTTTGACTGAGTTCCTTGTTATCCGAGGTACCCTCGGTCCACATTACCTCCGATAATCAAGTCTCTACTGTATATGATAATATATGAAGGTACAAGATTGAAAATAAACAGAGATAACATCAAAATTATGACCAGCATAACGAAAACCACAGATATATAATTGCAGACATTGTTAGCCTATCAATGTACGACAAATACATTTATCTCGGGCAAGTCATTAAATTTATTAATTTATTCATTCGGCCGTTTAACCAATTTTTGGGAATAGGGAGTATATAGAATTATAATTAGGCCTATTACAAATATTATTCTAATTTTACGAAAACCTTAAACATAAATTACGTACTAAATATAACTATAAAAACTATCATATACAGGGTGATTCACGAAGATATGCAGAAACTTTGGGAGCCCATTGTACATGTAAAAATAATGAAAAAAGTTTATATAAACATGGGTCCGGAAATGCTTCGTTACCGAGTTACGGCTAGCGAAAGATTTCCCCCGGATTTCAGCTCACCAGGTGAAATGAGGTCTTCCTGAAATTCTCGAATTCAATCGTTTCAGACCTGATAAATTGAATAAAACAGATCCCAGAACTGTAAGTTAAATAGTTTTTGAGAAAAACAATGTCAAATGCACAAAAATGGAGTGAAAAAACACATTTTTTCATCTCTATTTTTCCGGTTAATTTTACTTTGTTGTTATGAATAAAAATTCATTTTATCAAACATCTATTCGCTTTTGTGTATTTCATTTACACCGGTTTGTTCAGAATAAAATTTTCTACATGTTTTATTCAAAAATTTTAACTGTTTCTTGGTGAAATAACAAAGTTATTCTTGCCCAAAGATGAAAAAATGTGTTTTCACTCTATTTTTTGCATTTGTCACTGGTTTTCTTAAAAACTATTTAACTTACAGTTGTGGGACCTGTTTTATTCAATTTATCAGATCAAAAACCATGTGAAATGATTAAATTGCCTCTTAATCATCTTACCAGAATTTTAGGAAGACCTCATTTCACCATGTGAGCTGAATTCCGGGCGAAACTTTCGCTAGCCGTAACTCGGACACGAAGCATTTCTAGACCCATGTTTATATAAACTTTTTTATTATTTTTACATGTACAATGAGCTCCAAAAGTTTCTGCATATCTTCGTGAATCACCCTGTATCAAGTCAGCTTTCTCAACCAGTGGGTCGCGGGTGTCACTACGTCACTAAAGTTACCCACGCGAGTAGGTCTGGTGTCTGCTGGGAAAGGGGGTCACGAAATACGGGGGAGAAATTAAAAACAGTTATTGTAATAGTTATTTATTTAAAAAAGATACACAAAATTGTACATTACTGTTACAACTTTCTCCAATTCAATTAATTTGTTTGACATTTTTTGTTTCTCTTTATTTAGGAAATTCACAATCTGTTGGAAACAATCAGTGAAAGTGATAACACAACATTTGGAAAAAATTGACATGATAAATAAACGTGAGTGAAGACACAGTCCAGTGACAGAACTCCGACGTGAATAGAAAAGTGTAGCATTTAGAACACTGTAATGGATAGTCAATTACAGAATAACGTTAATAGATGAGGTCCCGGCTCCATCGACGTTTTAGTCATCTTATTGGATTGTTTGGGAGAGTCTGCGTAGCCAGAATTGAGATCAATGGGTTATGGTGGTTCACGAGTTTCTTTCTAAATTTTGTATAGAGTTTTAAGAAAACGTCATTTATGTAGGGTACGTTTAGGTCTGAGTGTAGCGTTTTATTGGTTACATAATAGGGGGCGTTAACTATCCTCCACAAAAGCTTTGCTTGAAAACGCTGAATTTTTGCTAATAAAATTCACTGGATTTTTTTCTTTGATATTAACAAATTTTTGAATGTCTGAATTTATTTCTGTAACACACAATACGATGTAATTTTCCAGTGCCAAACGATTTCTTGATTTGGGTTTTAAATTTACCATTATGGAAAATCCTTGTTCACTGTTGTAGGATGTGGTAAATGGTATCAAAATTTTTAATGTTTCTTTTAACTTTCTGGGTGTTTCTTTTTAATACTTATCTAAAATTTGTCGGCACAAGCATTGTTGAACGCTAATTTCATTACCTGATCGCTTGATAACTCTATCAGTTTATCAAGAAGATGAACAATTTACTTACCATTTTGTACAATTTTCTCATTAAACGGATTCACTACCGACAAATATCCACTCATATTTTTAAATAAAAATTACTACTATTGCAGATATTTTAATTTTTTTACCATTATAATTCAGAGGGGGTTTGAAAAATACTTGATCTAAAAAGGGGGTCACAGAATTTAAAAGGTGAGAACCAATCGTCTAAATGATTTATCATACATCATAAATTATTTTAGCTACTTTGTTTTGGCTTAAATTTAATTTTTATTTACAACTGTACAATGTTTTAAGCATAACTAGTTAATGAGATGGAATGAATGAGGAATGACGGGATTGTGAATCGATCCAGTAACCGATTTCGGCGTGAAATGTTTCAAGGAATTTGATGCCAATTTTTAATGATGATTTATAAACTATGATGGATGATTTTTTTTGAGATGATTTTCTTTTTTATGAACGAAACAGGTATGTCAAGTTAAATTGTAATTTTTTTTTTGTTATTTTGATGGTGGTCGGAGAAGATCCCTTTTCCACCTTCGTTTCAGTCGTCTGTTAACAGGGTTAGTTAAAAGAGATTGGACATTTTGATTTATGTGGTCAATTGTCTTTGACTGTAATGAGTTGTATGTTGCGTTGCCAATATCTCGAACCGTTGGTATTTTCAGGTCTTTGTGAAGAGTATGAATGGTTACGTAAAAAGGTGCGTTTTTAATTGTTTTAACCCTTTCAATCCCAAATTTTTTAACTATGCACAAACAAATATGTGTACATTGTTTCATACACTTTACTGATATTTAAGTGAAATAACATCATTTTAGACCTTCAGCCTTTTTGATGGCGTTACAAAAGAGTGTGACACATACGTCACATTGGGCTTGATGGTATCAAAGTTCCCAACAATATGAATAAGTAAAATCATGTGCAGGCTTCCTAAACAATATTCTCTCGCTTAGATTTGTAGCAAAAAAACTAAATATGATTTTAATATCAAACCATCATTTAAGAATAAAAAAATGTTTCAATTCAAAAATATTGGTAAAATGGACGAAGTCACTATTTACAACCTAAAAAAATATACTTATATGTACATTCAACATACTCGAAGAAATGCTACTTATTTTAGTAAATGAACAAGAATATTTAAAACTAAAATTAACTGTAAAAAGAAATTAACGGTCGCGTCAGTGGCGTAGTGGTCAGCATCTTACACTGCAAAGTGGAGGTTTCAGGTTCGATTCCTGGCTAGGGTGCAGAAAATTATTGCACTTCACATCCAGCGCTCTTTAATCAAAAGTAGTCGCTAACAATTAAAGTTTTTATGTCTGTTATTTCACTCCAATGTGACTTCTGTGTCTCACTGGGTAAGAAAGGGTTAAGTGCTTTTGAAGAATATTCAGTGTTGTTTCTTGTCAGGCTCTAAAAATTGGTCCTCCATATAGCCAAAAACATTATATACTTGATGTCAAAAATTAATAAAAACTATACGTTAATAATTACATAAGATGTATGACATAATGGTAATAATTGTATTATTAATATAAGTACAATTTTTACTAAGAAAAAAAAATTGTTTAGTTTATACTTTTACAATTTAAATTATTGATATTATCAAATTGTTTCCACTACATTTAAATCCTTAATAATTATTCTGATAATTCGATGTAATTTTTATATAAATTTAGTCTCTGTATTTTGTAGAATTTGGTGCGAATACATCTATGTACTCTCTTGCATATCCAGGCACCGATAAATTTTAACAATGTCCTTTTTTCTAACTAATAGAAAAAAAATCAATCAATCTGACTATACAATTTTTTAAATTATCTTAATTAATTTATAAAATTTAAAATCATTTAGTTATAATAAATTCTTTTAATTATAAAAAAATCAAATTAAATATTAAAAATTTAATATGCCAAACATTTTTTAATTATAAATAAAAATACTTTTGATATTTAAAAATATTAATATTTTTAAAATTAATTATTCAAGAGTCAATTTATTTAAATTTTGTCCGTCTCCGAAGAATTGTGGTTTCGTGCTAGCGTACAAGGCGGAGTTCGATTCCCGGCTAGGATCTAAAAACTTTTACAAATTAAAACCCACCGTAGTCGAGCTAATGCGACTTTAAAATAATAAACTAAATAAATTAATTAAATTTAAAATTATCTGAATTAAATATAATTGATTATGTTGTTGTTTAGGTCAACAGCCGAAAGGCTGGTTTGAACCTCTAGAGGTTTTACTAAATAAAACGAGGAGTGAAGTGGTTTACGTTGCCTTCCTCACTGAGTTAAAAGAGTATGCTTATCAGCATGCCAGGCCCTCCGAAAAGCACTCACTTTCCACCCTGCAAATGACACGTTCACTTCATCCACCACAGGGTCCGGCTGCATAGTGAAATTCATTACTCTCAGAGGAGATAACTCTGACTAGTGTCTTTTACACCTCTACCTCTTCTGTTCTTAAATAGTTCAGTCATATAAGTGGCTGACTATGCGATAAGAAACAGAACTATTTTTTGTAGCCCTGGACCAAACAGATAGAGTGCAATTAAAATAACACTCCATCTGCCCGTTTTGAGCATGAATTGATTATAAAGTAAATATTCTATTTATAAACTCAATATTTTTTCAGTTGTTTCATAATTAGATACAACTATACGTAAGAATTCTACATGTTGACCACATAAACTTATTAATATTATGGATAGGTTGAAAATAGGACACTTAAACATTAGCGGGAAAGTTAATCCAGTTTGCCACCCACTCATATTGTGCATGATAGAAATAATAGGCTATATTAATAACTTAATAAACTTAAAATCACCCACACAGTGACTCACTCACAATCAACATATAACTTCCTACTTAAATTAAACCGGGCTTAATTAACAACTTAAAGTGACATGTTAAATAAATTATTACAATTCTTTATAATTGTTTCAACATGACACCTTCTCCATGTATCAAATATACGTACACCTCCTCGCTTCACCTACTATGCTATAGTCTTTGTTAATTCAATAGGCGGTAGTGTGTATGGTTAACTGAATCTGAATGCCCATATTCAACATATTATTCCATCAATTTTAAGCTCATTTTGTATAATTTATTCAAGAATCATTTAATGTAAGAAATATAAGTGACTGCGTATAAACAGTAAGATATAATTGTTTGTTAAATGCTCTACTAATATTTAAAAAGGTTTTTGTACAAAATTTATTTTCTTCGAGAGGTAATGTTGTTACGCCCTAACTATACGTGATAAAGCCGAAAGGATGGTACCATCCTACTAGATATTTTGGCTAAAAACGATATAATTTTTAAAATTTACATAGAATTTGTTATTTAAATACATATTTTAAACTTTTTTTAATTTACAACATAAATCTATTTAAAGTTTAATCAAGCGAAGTTAGCTCTGAGATACTGAACAGGTAACGTGAGGCCATCTTGTTCCCGAACCTACTGACAAGCCCTACGTACACTGAAGTGCCTGTAATTTTATTAATTTTCCTAAACCCAGGTATTAAAATCTAAATTTTATTAGTCTAAATATTTAGGGTAATCTAAGCAAGGTTATATTTGTTGTATTCACTTCAAATAATTTTCAAAAACTAATTGAAAAAATTAATTTGTTAGTTCACAGACAGACGACCGAGAGGCCATCTTGTTGTTTCGCATTAACTATGCATGATAAAGCCGAATGGGCGGTACCATCCTACCAAATATTTTTGCTTAAAAACGATATAATTTTTAAAATGTTCAGAAAATTTGTTATTTAAATACATATTTTAGAGTTTCTTTTAATTATACCATAAATATATTTGAAGTTTAATCAAGCAAAGAACAGGCATCGCTGGACCATCTTGTTCCCCGACCTACCGACATTACATTGCCCTACTTACACCGAAATGCCAGTCATTCTATTAATTTTTCTAAACCCAGTATTAAAAATCTAAATTTAATTAAATATTTAGGGTAATCTAAGCAAGGTTCTATTACCGATTACTCTATGATCCTGTTCAATTGTCCCGTATCCCTTATATACATTATTATTCAATAAAAATGTAGTAAACTGAATTCATGAATACAAGAAACCTATATGCCAAAAAACCCTTACCATGGGAAACAAAATCAGGAACTTTCTGACGGTGATAAGACCGTAAAGTTTTTATGAAGCAGAAACACTTAAAATTCAGCGGCGGCTTTTCAGGTGAAGTGCCTCTTCACCTATGCACTGAAAAGCATCACGATTTATTTCTCTCACAAAAGTATAATTTTTGTTAAACACAGGAGCGTCGATTATACGAACGTCAGTCATCCGAAACGTGAATTATACGAACCACCGTCGATTGAAAAAAAAAATATATTTACTCACGCAGAGGCCATTTCTGCCCTAAAAGCTGCAATGTTAGGTACGAACAACAGCCTGAGTAAGTGCTGCTGAAACATTTCTACTTAAAAGAATGAGAGATGTTGGTACTACGAAAAGAAGTTCAGTCTTAGTTTAAAAGAAAATTCAAAATTTTTAAAAATTATTGTATCGTAGTAGTATGTACAAGTGCGTTAAAAAATTTCCAAACGGGTTTTACCATAGTTTATTTTGTTAATTTATTCAGTTTTTACATTCTGTATTTTCCGTTTTGTTTTATAATTTTTAGTACTCTACATTTGCAATAAATTAATTAGTTTTTTAAACTAAATTTTATGTTAGCCTTTATTAACCTATTAAACATTTAAGTTTTATTACATTGTAACGGTACTGTACATCAAATTAAAGTTTTTAGCGTGTTTGATTATCCGAACTATTTGATTATCAGAAACGCTCTGGTCCCAATTAGTTCGTAAAACTGACGCTCCACTGCAATTAATTTATGTGTTATAATAAATGAAGAAGCATCGTGTAAGAAAGTACATAAAATTATTGTTCTGCTTAAAACGTTTTCTGTTTTAAAAAGCCTTTAATATACTACATAATACATGTACAAGTAAACAGTAGACGGGTGGCTGTCGCTTCTCTTTTTAAGCAACGGAGAGCTGAAAGTTGGTCGCTCATTTTGCGGAGAGGCTGGTCGGGAGGAGATACATGGAGATCAGCGGGGTCGCCCTCTCCCACAGTGAATCAATCCTGTCCCGATCTCAGTAGGTAAGGTAGGCACACTAATTTTCTGAGCTGGTGATGAAAGAGATGAATGAAAGTGAGAGAGTGAGTGTTGATCAGTGACAGGAGAGGGGAATAATTAGGCTACGGTTCCCTTCCACGCCCGCTGACGGTACGTAAATTTTTTTTTAACCCGACATTTCCCTTGTAGTATTATATAAACAGTTCCGAGGGAGGTGGAGGGTTGTTTGCTGATATCGGATCAAGTGGCCACGCGGCGGGTTTTTGGTTGGTAGGCGGTTGCGGCCTCCTTGGAGCTGGACGAGGACGCCTCAATTGAGTCCAACACTAATTTCCCCATCGTGAGGGAGTAAACATGATTTTTCCTCACCGCCTTGGATGTAAAATAAAGCTCTCCCCACCTGTCCCCGAATTGTGAAGAGATTGCGGCGTGTCGACCAGCCTACTGAATCTGGATATTCTATGTAGGCCTACGTGTATATTAAATGTTTTGTATTTTCGGTGTCACACAGTTGTTTTGTATGTGTGTATTATGTATATTTACATTTTCTTTTACTATCAGGAGTCTCGCGAATACTTATTAGTATATATACTACTACAGTTTTCTCCTACTAGTTTTTCTCGTTTTTTTTGCAATTCTTCACCAGTGGCGGTCCTAGCGGGTGGGCCCGGGCCCACCCATTTTTAATATGACTTGACTGAAAAAATAAAACATCGAGGATTTTTATTCACAACAAGATGGGAAACAATAATGGTTACGATATTTACGTATCGCAAATGAGACGAATTAAACCTTATCTACGGGCATCTATGGCAGGGCAAAGACTTAGTAACCTGGCGATTGTATCCATAGAAAGAGAATTAAGTTTTCCTTTAATGTCGGATCCAGATCCAGTCGTGGACGAGTTTGCAGCTCAAAAAGGAAGACGGCTACAGTTCAGTTTGTTTTAAAGTAAACAATAATCGAGAGTTGACTAGTTTATGTGTTATTATTTCTTCATAATTTTGACCAACATAATGGATTTGGACTTGATTTTTATATTTTCAAACTGTTTTTGTAACTCATGTACTGTGTTTAAAGTGTTCAATTTAGTAAATTTCTTATAAAAATTACAAGGTTGTGTTTGTTTATTCAATACTAATCCTGAAATAAAGATAGAATGTACTTAATCAGTTATCTACATGTATTCAATTTATAAAATAATAGACAAATATATATATACATATATATATGTTTTACATAGGTAAAAATAATGTAGGCTACATTACATATAAACAGCTACTTTTTAACTTAAAAAATTAACATATAAATATATAAGTGGGCCCACCCAGAAAACAATTTCTGGGGCCGCCACTATTCTTCACCTTCCTATTTCTGAAGGTACAAGCCTCCACTGTTAAAATTATATTAAAATGCGGTATCAATAAAATAATGAGCATAAAAATAAGAATAAATGGGAACATCCTGGGGACCTAAGAAAGAAGAAAACAAATTAGTACAATAGAACAAATAGATATAGGCTACTACGAAAACTGTGAAAACATAATCCATGTAATGAGTAAAAAGAGACTTGTATTTTTGGACATGTGGCAACAATGAACGATATCAGATTAACAAAACAAATTTTCAACAGAATAACAAATCTCAAAATCGAACCAGCATGGTTTACAGTAACATTGAATGAACTTAAAGATACAAAAATTAAGATAAAAGATGGGTGCGCCAAAGGTGGCCCATTTAAATTTTCTGATATTAGTTGTCCTACAACTGGCTAGATGCAAGTACTAACTTGAACCGAGTAGCAGTTTAACATCATCACTAGAAACTAACGTCTCTAGGAGGAACGCCGGCCACATTATTATTGTTGTTTGTGTACTCGAAGTTGTCGGTTGGCGTCGTACTACAATATTCTGGTAAGTAGAATTTCTTTCAGAATCCAGAATCCGGGTTGAGTGGGCCCTGGAGCCCTCTGTCGGCGACGTCGTGCTGGGCACCTGGTCGCTCGTTGAGTAAACTAACAGAATCTAATACAACCTCAATGGAAAATTTAGGAGAAAGGTGTGTTTTTTATGGGATTCTGGTTCTGGAGAAAGGTTTGCCGTAAGCGTGGCGGGAGAATAATTAATAAAGAGATTTAGCTTTAATTTGGAAAAGGTAGTGAGATAAATTTTTTAAGGGTAAGATTTAATAAGTTTTAAGGAGTATTTAGGAAGAGTAGGAAAAAACGGCTCTTTTCTTTTCAGTCAGTATAGAATTAGAATTACTGTGGCTTTTTTTTAACTAGAGGAAATTTTGGGATTTAGCTATGGAAGTGTACTTTTGTGTCAGGGTTATATTTTACGTAAGGGTTGGAAAATTAATTTAATTGGAAATATGTGTGTGTGGGGTAGTAATATTATAGGAATTCGTGGAACGGTAGCTTGATGCGTTCTTCAGGTGGGTGCGGGTTAGTGTAGATCGCCCTGACGATGTTGAGTTTCGAGGTCTTGCCGGCGTCGTGCAGTCTTCTGGACGTTGCATAGATATAGTCTTCTAGGGAGGGAAAGAGTAAATGCTCGTGGATAGTTTTGTTGTTGATTAAGTAATGGAATTGGGTAATTTTGCGAAGAATTTTGTTTTGGAAAGCGGAGGTTCTTTTTTTAGAAGTTTTGGAGAGGAGAGGCCACCAGACCGGTGACCTGTACAGAAAGTAGGGCCTAAGGATGGATGAATACATTAGAATTTTTTTGATAATTTACGTATATATTTATAATAATCCTTGAATATTATATACCATTTTAAACTGTTGTTGTTATTTGACTTTTATTACTTGTTAACACATTAAAGTTTAACCTTATGGTTAAAACCATTGGAACCATTGGCCACCTTTGTAACAGGGTGTACAGGGTACAGGTTACAGAACCTGTTGTGCCTGTACAGGGTGCAGGTTCAACAGGGTGTAACAGCCTCCTTTGTAACAGGGTGTAACAGCCACCTTTGTAACAGGGTGAAAGGTGGTCCGCTAGTAAACGAAGAATATTTAATTGAAAAATAATAAAATAACTACTGCAAAATGTTTAAGTACAGGCAAGAAGTAAGTTCATGGTACCAACAATCGTTGAGAAAGTTTACAAAATTTAAAACACTTTATAACTATTTTTTTTACATTTTTAATCCTTAACTATGGCCACCTTTGGTACTCCTACCTTACAGAAATTGTTAGAAAAAAACAAGATAGTAATTTTCGGGTAAGAAAATGAAAGGAAAGGAATGAACCCCACAACGTTGAACAACTCAAAAAGAAAATATCCAAAAGAATGAAAAGATTGTGGGGAAAAAGGAAAAAAGGAAGTGAGTAAAACGTGAAGAAATAATTAAAAAATATTGATTTGGCATGCTATCTCTAAAGGATTATTCGGAAAAAATGAAGCAAACAGCCATATATATTTGTTATTGTTGTGTAGGTCATCAGTCGAAAGGCTGGTTTGAACCTCTAGAGGCTTTACTAAGTAAAACGAGGAGTGAGGTGGTTTACTTTTGCATTCCTCACGGAGTGAAAAAGTACGTTTACTAGCATGCCAGGGCTTCTGAAAAGCACATAATTTCTTCCCTATAAATGACACATTCACTTTATTCACCACAGGATCTAGCTGTGTTATGAAATTCATTATTTTCAGAGGAGATCACTCTGACTAGTGTTTTTTATATGAATATCTACCTTGTCTATCCCTAAATAATTCAGACATTTAATTGGTTGATTATGTAATAAGAAGCAGAACTATTTTTTGTACCCCTGGATGAGATAACATAAATTTACCAAAGTAAATATGATGAAAATATAATAAAATTTAAAAGTAAAATAAACCGGAACTTGAATAAAAAATTTGATTTTAAATAAATGAAACAAAACTACAACAGTTTACTATATTATTACATGATGCAAATAAGAAATATTACGCTTTTCGTTTCCTACATTACGTCTGGTTTTAACTTTAACGTTTCCTTCACCCCTCCAACCCCCTGTACTTACATTCCACCCTTTAAGTCACTCGAAGTCGGATTACAATGGGATCGATATGAAGAATAAAAGACGCCCACTTAACGCAACTTGCAATAGATCCAATCAAATATTTATATGCCGGTTATTATTAATCGTTCATTATTTATAAAGTCGAAGTACAATATCGATATATACATACAGGGTTCGGTTATCGTTGCGTAATACAATATTACGTTACAGCTATATAATCATTTCGTCATCTCGTTTAGATTTCAGTCCAGTTTGGTCTTGTGTGTTACAATTATTGTTATACAATAAAGCCTGTTACAACACCTTCTGAATTTTTCATTCCGTTTTCTTTTTCCATTCGAATTAACGGAAAAATTATTTTCGTTACATGCATGTTGTTTGTGTAAGGTGCAATCTTTTATATTCTGTACATAAATGAAAAATCCCCTCATCGATTTTCATTACGAAATTTGGTATGTAAGTTCCATTTCATAATTACTTGATAAATAAGGTCATTAGATATCAAAGTAGAGGGTGAACGATGAAGATTTTGAGGAGGGGAACTTTAATTTAAAATGAAGCTTTGTGTAGACCAAATAAATGAAATGAAATATTATTTATTTTTCTAACATTGGAATAGGTGTTTAATAATTAGGAACAAGTCGTTATAAAACTGCATTAATAAATTAAATTTTTGTTTTGAGTGCTATTTTTTACATTACTTTGGAAAAAAATCTTGTCTGAAACACGACTTTCTCTTGCCAATGTATTCAATGTCTGAAACACAACTTTCTCTTGTTAATGTAAATAATAAAACAGTTTTCTTGTAACTTATGTTAAATGTGTTTGTTACCTATTTAACAAAGTTAATGAATTTTAAAACTGAAGGAAACATGTTTTTCTAGACCGATTTTTGGTTAAATCCTGAGATAATTCATAATATACTGTAGTTACAGGTTTGGGACCTGTTTCATTTATTTTATTATAACACCAATTCAATAAAAAATCTCAATGAACGTCCTACAAATTTCACTTTGACTTCATTGGAACGGGGTAACTGAAATCCAGGCGATTTTTTTGTCAGTTGTAACTCGCTTACGAAGCATTTTCACACCTGTGTTTATATGGAAATTTTTTCATAAGTTTCACCAGAGGAACAAGCCCTTAAAGTTTCTCCTTATTGGGAAATTGATTGTTAAACCAAGTACACATTGGAGAATCAAAGAACGCTATATAAACTGTCTTCTTTTTGCAGATGACCTAGCAATAGTTTCTAGGAACACAGACACAGCAATAAAACAAATGAACGTGTTAAAGGAACAAGCAGAGAAAACAGGACTTCAAATTTCCTTCGAGACTAATTTCAAAATGAACATCAAAACAACCCCGCGTCACTTGAAGATACAATACGGAAAAAGAGGCTAGTGGTGTGAAGGATTTTTTTATAACATTTCAGCAATTTATAACAGCTGAACTGAAACAAAAATACATAATTTATTTACCGATTCAATGAAAGAAAATAATTATAATTATTATGTTTCTGTTCAAATGAAGCTGTATACCATAATTCTTAATAATTTTATGTTCTATTATTTGTATTTGGCTGAATGAGAGGAATTTTTATATTTATTGTATTTTTGTTCAGAAATTTTGAAGTAGTCACAAAATTATTTACAGTGTATTTTATTTTGCTTTGTTTTTTTGCACTTACTGTCTTTTCTCGCTTCGTTTTTAAGTTTATTTGTAATAATAGTAACTTCCGTGACAGGATTAACCTTTGGAGGTACTTAATTTCCATTCTATGTAAAGTATAACGTGTATTTTATTTTATGTACTCGTTACAAATTGCTGAACTGTATGGTTTTGTTTTTGACTTGTTTAATTTTTACTTTCTCTTGCCTATTGAATATATAGGAAGGAAAATATTGTTTTCATGTCGATTTTTCGAAATCGAGTTTTCACCGGATCTATACGTTTTCAGACCCCCTGAACCCAAAAAACATGTTTTTAGCGATTGGTCTGTGTGTGTGTGTGCGTGTGTGTGTGTGTGTGTGTGTGTGTGTCTGTGTGAACAGAATATCTCAAGAACGGAACAACGTACAAACTTGAAACGAGAAACTTAAGTTACATACCACTACCGGACCCGACACGAACATTTTCATCAAAATCGGTCAACCGGAAGTAGTAGTTTATTCGTGTAATTTTTCACTATTTTGCGATTTTCTCAAAAACTGGTCCTACGATTTTTTTAAAAATCGCCTGGTTTACTCAATTTTTTAATCTCTACAAGATAGGGTAGGCGTCATGTTCGCTGAAATTCTTGGTGAGGCTGTTTTCACGTAAAAACAAAGTTTTTTTAAGATTACGGCTTTAATATGCAATTTACCGGAAAAATTTATATAATAAAAGTTGTAGAGAATTTAAAAACCTACAACTTTTATTTCAAACAGTTTTTTTGTATAACGCTTAGTTTAGCGGTAATTAGCAATTTTCTGTTTTTTCTCACGAAAACGTGTGAAAATCGATTTTTTTAAGATTTCGGCCTTAGTATGCATTTTATAATAAAAGTGTATATAATTAAATTTGTAGAAAATTAAAAGATCTACAACTTTTATTTAGAACATATTTCTCTACAGAGCCTAGTTTAGCGTGAAAGAGTGATTTTCCGTATTTTTAAGCCAAACTGAGTTCGATTTTCATTTTGCGTCTTTCACTCATGATTAAACTAAGGTTATGTTTATTGAGGTTAGTTTTTTGTTTATATCTAATGTTTTATTATTAATATTAGGTTTATTGTTAATTATTTATATTGGCAAGAGAAAGTTGTGTGATCGTTTCACACCAGATTTTGTTAAAAAATGTTGCAATGTACTTATGTTTGAATGGAAATAAATTATTATTTTTATTATTATAACATTTTGTTTAATAACAACAACTGTGATGATTGTAATCCTTCTGAGGCTAGCAGTTATCCCGCGCTGTGCGCGGTTGCAATTTCTAATCATTTTACAATCTACATATAGAATTATGAAACAAAATTTGGTGTGAAACACTCACAGAACTTTCTCTTGCCAGTGCAAGAGAAATCCCATTCAGGCACGGCATCTTTTCATACGTTACAAAAAAATCATTTCATCCTTCACCGTCTGCATTAGCAGTAATTGCAGAACAGTCGGACGTTAAACCAAAAAGAAAATAAAATAAAAAAAATAACAATAAACCTAACTCTAGTAATAAAACATTAAAAATAAACATAAAACTAACCTCAAAAACATAACCTTATTTTAATCACGAGTGAAAGACGCAAAATGAAAATCGAACTCAGTTTGGCTTAAAAATACGGAAAATCACTCTTTCACGCTAAACTAGGCTCTGTAGTGAAAAATGCTTTAAATAAAAGTTGTAGATATTTTTATTTCCTATAAAAAATATTATATAGGCCTACATTTTTGTCGTAAAATGCATTCTAAGGCCGAAATCTTAAAAAAAATCGATTTTTTCACACGTTTTCGTGAGAAAAAAACAGAAAATCGCTAATAACTGCTAAACTAAGCGTTATACAAAAAATGTTTGAAATAAAAGTTATAGAATTTTAAATTTTCTATAACTTTTATTATATAGTAAATTTTTGCGCTAAATTGCATATTAAACCCGTAATCTTAAA
Source organism: Catonia carolina (assembly GCA_035578175.1). Lineage (NCBI taxonomy): Eukaryota > Metazoa > Arthropoda > Insecta > Hemiptera > Achilidae > Catonia > Catonia carolina. Next base: position 13,738,452 of record JAQMRL010000004.1, read on the forward strand.
AAAACTATGTTTTTACCTGAAAACAGCCTCACCCAGAATTTCAGCAAATATGACGCCTACCCTATCTTGTAGAGAATAAAAAATTGAGTAAACCAGGCGATTTTTAAAAAAATCGTAGGACCAGTTTTTGAGAAAATCGCAAAAAAGTGAAAAATTACACGAATACTACTACTTCCGGTTGACCGATTTTGATGAAAATGTTCGTGTCGGGTCCGGTAGTGGTATGTAACTTCGTTTCTCGTTTCAAGTTCGTACGATGTTCCGTTCATGAGATATTCTGTTCACACACACACACACACACACAGACCAATCGCTAAAAACATGTTCTTTGGGTTCAGGGGGTCTGAAAACGTATAGATCCGGTGAAAACTCGATTTACAAAAATCGACATGAAAACAATACTTTCCTTCCTATATATTCATATAGGCAAGAGAATGTAAAAAAACATAATTTTAGTTCCATAAAAAAATATAACTTGTCTGTAACAGATTAAGTAAACATTCAATAAATTACTCACGTTTGTTTTTAACGAATTAATTACCTACAGGTAATTACAGGCAGCAAATCTTACCTGGAACACACAAACAGATAAAAAAATAAATAAAAAACAAATTATAATTTTTTCATTAAAAGCGAATAAAAAATTTTTAAACCAAATTAAAATTAGAACAACGAAAAAAGGACGAATACAATTAACTTTAAATATTAGACAGAATAAAAGTTCTAATGAGAAACGCTAAAATACTTTCGAAACTTTACTTTAACGAGTAATTAAAAAGTCAATTAAAATTCAGTTGCAAAGTACAGTCTGAGAAAATTAAAACTGATTTTAAAATTTAGTACAGTAAGGTAAGAAAAGAAAAACAACTTATTTTATTTTCATCAAAAGAATGGACGTACAACCTCCTCCAACACGAACACCAAGAAAAAGAATTATAATGAAAAACCAAACTTAATTAAAAATTAAATATCGTAAAATATTTATTAGTTAATTTTAAAACTTTTTTCAACTTTTCGTCATTTTTTATAACAAAGAAAAACATAATTAAAAAATAACTTTCGAAAAGATTTATTTTTTAAATAATGTATATAAATTAAAAATTTTTAACCTAAGCTAATTATAAAACACTAGAGATTGTGACCGCGCAAGGTGCACGATTATTAAACAATAAGGATAATAAAACCGTTAAATAGAAAACACTTGGCCTATGGACTTCTTCAAGAAACACCTAACCTTTTTAACTGGAACATGTAGGCTACTGTATATCGTTTTTACATTCTCTTGCCTACATGAATGTATAGGAAGGAAAGTATTGATTCATGTCAATTTTTTTAAATTTAGTTTTCACCGGATATACACGTTTTCAGACCCCTTGAACTCAAAAAACATGTTTTTAGCGATTGGTCTGTGTCTGAAAAGAATATCTCAAGAACGGAACACCGTACGAAGTTGAAACTTTAAACTTAAGTTAGGTACGACTAGAGGGCCCGACACGAACATTTTTATCAAAATCGGTCAACCGGAAGTAGTAGTTTATTCGTGTAATTTTCACTTTTTTGCAATTTTCTCAAAAAGTCTTCTAATATTTCTTTCAAAATCGCGTCATTTACTTCAGTTTTTATGCTCTTTATGATAGGGTAGGGGCCATGTCTGCTGAAATTGTTGGGGAGGCTGTTCTCTGAAGAAAAAGATAGTTTTAATAAGCATTTTAGGCCAAAAGTGTACATAATTTATACACTATTTCCTGTTTTGTTGATTTTCTATTTTGTTCATCAAAATCTACATAAAATGGATTTTTTTTAAAGATTATACCTTGGTTTGGATTTACAACAAAACTGTATCATCAAAGTTGTAGAACTTGTAAAACCCTACAACTTTTAATTTAAGCATTTTTCTCTAAAGAGAAACTTAAGTTTAGCGGCAATTACTGATTTTCCGTATTCTTAAGTTCTGCAGAGGTCGATTTTCATTTTGTGTCATTCACTCATGATTAAAATTAGGTTATGTTTTTCATTTTACTTTCATTACTAAGATTAAACAAAGGTTATATTGTTCATTATCTACATTGGCAAGAGAAAGTCATGTGAATATTTAAAATCAAGATTTTTACTCGTTTAATCATACATGAAGGTAAGGTTTTTTTAGTTTTCAAAAAATTTATATCAGGGGAATAAAAATTTATATCAGGGGAATGGCCCCTTGCATAATTATTTGTTTTGATTCTACACGACTCACATATACATGTGCATAAGTTTGAGCATAACTGCCCATAACAGACAGGTGGAGTGTCAAATTATTTACACTCAATCTGTCCATTGCAGGGCTAAAATAAATAGTTGTTTCTTATCGCATGGTCAGCCAATTAAATGACTGAATCATTTAAGAACAGAAGAGGTAGAGGTGCAAAAGACACTTATCAGAGTTGTCTCCTCTGAAAGTAATGAATTTCATTATACAGCCAGACCCTGTGGTGAATGAAGTGAAGGTGTAATTTGCAGAGTGGAAAATATGTGCTTTTCAGAAGGTCCGGCATGCTGATAAGCGTACTTTTCCACCTGCACCTGTAAACCACCTCACTCCTCGTTTTACTTTGTAAAACCTCTACAGGTTCAAACCAGCTTTTCAGCTGATGACCTAAACAACAACAACAAGTTTGAGCAAATATTTTTGGCTACAGGGAGCAATAATTTCTTACTTCATACAACAGATAGAGTGAGTAAAAGTAAAAATAAACGAACAAATAAAAAAGTAAAGTAAGAGAAATAAATAAATAAATAAAAATAAAACCCATATTTCTGTTATTTTTCTTAGGCAGAAGTAGTACTAATACTAATAAAAATAATAGAAGTGAACTTTTTCCTAGTGATTTACAAACATAACTTTTCTTTTCTGTTATTTCACGTTTGCCATATTTTATTCGTCAGTAGAGTTATTCAAGCGTTCACCGTTGGTAGGAAAATAGGAGAAATAAAGAAAAGTGTGGCCTCCAAAAACAATTCATATCTTGTTTCAAAACAACTAAATATATATACGGGGCTGTAGTACCAGGGAGGGTGGATGTGTGTGGAGGAAAACCCTTCGTAAACTTAACTTTTTAGAAAAGCTCACTCACTGTTTTATCTGAAAATATGAATCAGTTTATTTATTATCTTGAAATTTTTTATTTTACTTTTTTCTCTTGTGTATTTATTTATTTTTATTGTCTTGAAAATAATATTATCTATGATACATAATTTATCTTTCTCTTTTTCCCGCTTCCATAATTCTGTAGAGTGAGAAAATTCTCGTATTAAGATGGAACAAAATTTTAAATACTTTTAGATCTCAACTTGATATTTTATACCACCTGAACCCAAAAAAAATGTTTTCAAAAGTATAACCGCCTTCAAGTTTTCAAATTAACTGCACAAACAACTTTATTCTTTTTTTATTTTATTTTTTTATTTTTTCTTCTTTTATTTTTCTTTCTCTTGCCTTAATATAGCTAGTTATAACGAGAAGAAAAATAATATTTTCATGTCAATTTTAACCTTATTAAGAAGCACTCTATTCAGCTTAATTTCTTCGAAATATTGTTGTTTAAGTCATCAGCCGAAAGGATAGTTGAACCTCTACAGGTTTTACTAAATAGAACAAGGAGTGAAGTGATTTACAGTTGCTTTCCTTACTGAGTGGAAATGTATGCTTATCAGCAGGCCAGGCTCCCTGCAAAGCATGTATTTTCCACCCTGCAAATGAAACATTCTCTTTATTCATCATAGGGTCTGGCTGTATAATGCAATTCATTTCTTTAAGAGGAGATAACTCTGTTTAGTGTCTTTTATATCTCTACCTCTTCTGTTCTTAAATGCTTCATAATACTCGTATAATTGAGTAAACATAATATGATGAGAAACAGAACTACTTTTTGTAGCTTTCGAACTAGCAGATCGAGTGCAAATAATTTAACACCCCAACTGCCTGTTTAGGACATTCGAAAGCATTATTAAAATAATAAGAATTTAAATTCTACTAATTTCTTTCCAATAGGCCTTTATCTGGAATTAGAGATATAAGTACTGTAGAAAATACGCATTAAAATGGGTCACCTCCAAGTTTAAGACGTTCTAAATTTTTGAGCGTGTAAAATTTTCACTGAGTAGATAAAACTCGTCACTGCAGCGGCCGTGTGTCGGCCACAAGGTGAAGTTCGGCCCCAAAGGGGTAGGGTGCATCACAATATTTTGAAGTTTGAAGATTTGAAGGTTTAAAGATCATGTCTGAAGTTTAAATTTTGAAGTTTCAAAGTTTAAAGGTTTTGAAGCTTTAAGTTAATGTTTTGAAGTTTCAAAATTTCAACTTTGAATGTTTGAGGTTTGAAGGTATGAAAATTTGAGTTTTTGTTTTTAGTTTTTTCAGCAACCTGGTGTGTTAAGGGCGACTTAAGCTACATGGTCTTAAATTACTTTGGAAGGGGCAAAAAAAATGTTCAAAACGCTTTTTCGCTACGATGCAGTGTTTAGGAGATAAAAAAAGTTTACCCCCACCTTTGAAGAGGGGGTGCAACCCGAAATTTTTCGAGTTACCTATTTTTTATGTAATTTTGAACGCTGGATAACATGCCGTTAAAGGATTTTTTTATATTCTGAAATTTAAAAATTTCATAGTTTTTCTCAAATTTTGACATTTGGAGGTTTTTAGGAATAACTGTTTCAGGTTGACGTTTGACTACTATACGTTTCCACTTATATTTCTCCATGTAATACAGAAATAAAAAAATTTCACTACTTTCCTTTCCTACTTTAAAACTCTACTAAGTTCTTTCCAATACTTCCTATATCTAGAATTAGTGATTTCCTGTAGAAAATACCGCATTAAAATAGGTCACCTTCAAGTTAAGTCGTTCCATAACATTTTTGAGCGTGTAAAATTTTCACTGTTGTAGATGAAACATGTGGAGTTATCATTCACTAAATGAAAACAGGTAAAAGATATCTTAAATAACATTAAATCGTTTTATCGTACCGTGTATTTATTTATTTAGATTACCAGAAACGAAACGAAATTAAGTTAAATAAATTATAATAAACTTAGGTAGTTATTTTATGTATTCGTATGCACATAAATAAATACAATTTAATCTGTACGGTAGTAATAGTGTATGTGTAATAGTAGAAGTGAATCGAACTTTATCTTTCCCCCTGGCTAAACTTAGCTTGAAACTAGAGCCCAACAACAATAAACTCTTTAAATACAACTTTCGTCACGCAACAAAATTTTATCATAGTAAATAATAGTATAATAAGTTAAAGTTGTTAGATGGTTTATATGGAATGGGAAAATTACTATAGTACTTGTAACGTCAATTGGCGGATGAGCGTATGGTTTAAAATTTGAATTTCTACGGGGTGATTTTTTAGTCCTGTTACCCAATTATTAATGTCTGGTAATATTTTTCTAAAAAAAATAAATTTTGTTTTGTGACACTAAGTTGGTAGCCCTACTCAACCAGTATGGATATGGCAGTGTGAGTTGATTCTCCTTGAGCTGTGTAAAATTTTGAGCCATTTCTGGTCGTGTTACGAACAGAATGTCTTTTATCCTAAAACGATCTCTTGCTTAAATCTGGAGGCTGAAGCTCTAGAACTAATCGTATGTGATACGGATACAATTTCAATTTTTTAGCAGCTTTCTGAGCACTCGAACATGACAAATCAACATGCGAGGAAAGTTTTTGTAAACTTTTCCATGGAGAATTGAGCAATCTTGTTTTCACATTCTCTTAACGTCATCTGTCAAGAGAGTTGGTCGACCACTACGTTTTCTGCTGCAAACAATACTTGTCTCTAAAAATCAGTTAGTTAGCCTAGAAATTGACTAGAATAGAGTGGAGGAACACCAAAAAATTTAATTTGAAATGATTTTTTTACACTCGCATACGATTTTGTAGCAAAATATTGTTCAAGAATGAAAACCCGTTGTTCTAGGGTAAAAGACATTCTGTTCGCAACACAACTGGAAACAGCACAAAATTTTACGCAACTCAAGGAGAATCAACTCAAACTGTCGTATCTATACCGGTTGAGTAGGGCTACCAACTTTGTGTCACAAAACAAAATATCCCTTTCTTAGAAAAAAATTACTAGACATTAACAATTGGGTAACAGGACTAAAAAATCACCCGGTAGTAACGTCAATTGGCGGATGAGCGTATGGTTTAAAATTTGAATTTCTATAATGCATTACTACCTACATCATTTATAATTTCTATTGCCCTGTTTGCCCATGACAGACAGGTGGAGTTTTAAATTAATTGCACACGATCTGTTGGTTTCAGGGCTAGAAAAAATAGTTCTGCTTCTTTAAATGCATAGCTTCTTTAATATCACATAGTCAGGGAATTAAATGATTGAAGCATTTAAGAACAAAAGAGGTAGAGATGTAAAAAATATTAGTCACAGTTATCTCCTCTGAAAGTAATGAATTTCATCATCATACAGAGCCAACTCTGTGGTGAATGAAGTGAAGATGTTATTTGCAGGGTGGAAAGTAGATGCTTTTTAGAGGGCCTGGCATGCTGATAAGTATACTTTTCCACTCAATGAGAACGGTAATGGAAAACCATCTCACTCCTCGTTTTTCAAACCAGCCTTTCCGCTGATGACTGAAACACTTGCTCTTTATGAAATAAAGAAAAGTAAAAAAATAGCTATGTTTTCATGTTGATTTTTCAAAATGGAGTTTTCACCGGATATATACTTTTTCAAGTCCCACGAATACAGAAGAGAAGAACGAAGAGTCGTTATATTAAGAGGGCGGTAGATGATGTCAAAAATTATTTGATTTTGATGGCTGTCCTAAGGCTGAAAGTCGCTGTAAATTCTGGAGGAATATGAAGAAGTCAAAGATCACCGCAGACTATAGTTTAATCCTTTTACTATCTCTTGCCCTGAATGAAATGTGTAGTGGGTGTGTGCGTGTGCGTGTGTGTGTGTTTGTAGATACACAGATCAATCGGTAAAAACATGGTTTTCGGTTGAAGGGCCAGAAACGTGTACTTCCGGCAAAAACTTGATTTAGAAAAATCTACATGACAACAATACTTTCTTTCCCTGTTGTTTAGGTCAACAGCCGAAAGGCTGGTTTGAACCTCTAGAGGTTTTACTAAGTAAAAACGAGGAGTGAAGTGGTTTACGTTGCCTTTCTCACTGAGTTAAAAGAGTATGCTTATCAGCATGCCAGGCCCTCCGAAAAGCACTCACTTTCCACCCTGAAAATGACACCTTCACTTCATTCACCACAGGGTCTGGCTGCATAGTGAAATTCATTACTCTCAGAGGAGATAACTCTGACTAGTGTCACAATACACCTCTACCTCTTCTGTTCTTAAATAGTTCAGTCATATAAGTGGCTGACTATGTGATAAGAAACAGAACTATTTTTTTTAGCCCTGGACCAAACAGATAGAGTGCAATTAAAATAACACTCCACCTGCCCGTTTTGGGCATTTTCTTTCCCTATATAATCATAAAGGGCAAGAGAAAGTAAAAGTGTTAACAATTACTAAGAACTGTATCTGTAATTTAAGGTAGGAACAAACATAGGCAAAAATTAAAGGAATCAATCGACAAAATACCTCTACACACAAATTAAAAAAAAAATCATTAATTTTTACTTTCTCTTGCCTATATGAATATATAGGAAGGAAAGTATTGTTTTCATGTCGATTTTTCGAAATCGAGTTTTCACCGAATCTATACGTTTTCAGACCCCCTGAACCTAAAAAACATGTTTTTAGCGATTGGTCTGTGTGTGTGTGTGTGAACAGAATATCTCAAGAACGGAACATCGTACGAACTTGAAACTTGAAACTTAAGTTGCATACCACTACCGAATCCGACACGAACATTTTCATCAAAATCGGTCAACCGGAAGTAGTAGTTTATTCGTGTAATTTTTCACTTTTTTGCAATTTTGTCAAAAACTGGTCCTACGATTTTTTTAAAAATCGCCTGGTTTACTCAATTTTTTATTCTCTACAAGATAGGGTAGGCGTCATGTTTGCTGAAATTCTTGGTGAGGCTGTTTTTACGTAAAAACATTTTCTTTTTAAGATTGCAGCTTTATTATGCATTTTAGCGCAAAACGTTATATAATAAAAGTTGTAGAGAATGTAAAATTCTACAACTTTTATTTCAAACATTTTTTGTAGAACGCTTAGTTTAGCGGTAATTAGCAATTTTCTGTTTTTTTCTCACGAGAACGTGTGAAAAATCTATTTTTTAAAGATTTCGGCCTTAGAATGCATTTCACGACAAAAGTGTATAAAATAAAATTTAGAGGAAATTAAGAGATCTAAAACTTTTATTTTTAAGCATTTTTTTGTACAGTGCCTAGTTTAGCGTGAATGAGCGATTTTCCGTATTTTTAAGCTAAACTGAGGTCGATTTTAATTTTGCGTATTTCACTAATTTTTTTTGAGGTTAGTTTTTTGTTCATTTCTAATGTTTTAATACTAATGTTAGGTTTATTGTTAATTATTTGCATTGGCAAGAGAAAGTTGTGTGAGTGTTTCACACCAGAATTTTAAATTCAAATCTATAGAGAATAAAAAGCAACGAGTTTATTTACAGTCATTCAAGTCAATAAAAGAAAAAAACCGCGTTAAAAATGACTAATGATATAGCGTCATTAGTAATAGATTTTTTATTATGAGAAGTGTTTTATTGAATGAATAACCTGAAGCCAATGTTAGTTTTTTATAGTGTCGTGTTTTGATTACTTAGTTGGTTTACAATCACAAGATGAATGTTTCTTAACCGAATAATGACGGTGATTATGACTATAATTCTTCAGTATAATGTCCTCTATTAATTATATAATTTTTGTGTGTGCGCGTGCGTGTACTATGAAAGGTAGGGGTCAAAGACTTGATAGTTTATTTTACTTTTTATTTTTAAAACTTGATTATTATTATTTTTATTATGATTTTCTTTGTTCAAATTTTAAAATATTAAATTTCTTGTTTCCATGTTATTTTATATTCGAATTTCAAATTAATTTACCTGATTTTTGTAATATATATTTATTGTTTGTTTTTTTAAAATTAATTTACTGTTTTGTGTTCCATCTTAGAAATTGTCTTTTCGTTGTGATTTCTTTTTATTGAGATAGCAGATGTTTTCAATTTAAGTTTCTTGATGTTCAATCTGAGCTGTGTTTTATAAAGGATGGAGCTGAGGAAACCTATGTTTTTTACTTTTGAATAACCTCGGTTGTTTTAATGACAGAATAAAGATTACATTAAATGATAATATTTTTACTAAATTTTATTGAGACATACATAACATAATTAAATATGATAATTATAATTATAATTAACTATATAAATATAATTATAATTATAGTTCTGAAACTGCCCATAACAGACAGGTGGAGTGTCAAATTATTTACACTTAATCTGTTCGTTGCAGGGCTAAAATAAATAGTTCTGTTTCTTATCACACGGTCAGCCAATAAAATGACTGAATCATTTAAGAACAGAACAGGTAGAGGTGTTAAAGACACTAGTCAGAGTTACCTCCTCTGAAAGTAATGAATTTCACTATACAGCCAGACCCTGTGGTGAATGAAGTGAAGGTGTCATTTGCAGAGTGGAAAATATGTGCTTTTCAGAGGGCCCGGCATGCTGATAAGCATACTTTTCCATTCAGTGAGGAAGGCAATGGTAAACCCCCTCGCTCCTCGTTTTACTTAGTAAAACCTCTAGAGGTTCAAACCAGCCTTTTGGCTGATGACCTAAACAACAACAGTTCTGAAAATGTCATTAAGTTGAAATTCTTCTTGTTGGACGCTTTGTTTCCTGAAAGCTCCCGAAGTTTTCTCCAACATTTCATTTGACACAGCTTTAATTTCTTTACGAATGAAAATCTTTAGGTCTTCAATGGCGTGGTTTGTTCACGTAAATTCGTGATTTCAAGTTGCCACACAAAACGAAGTCACATACTGATTAACCAGGAGAGCATGTAGGTCAAGAAAAATTGCCGAATCGTAAGATGACATGTCCAAGAAACATTTGTCGAACCACATCCATCGATATTCTCACTTTGTGAGCTGTTCCACGATTCTGTTGTACTCACATTTCTCTCATGTTCACCTGATGCCTTTCCAATTCTGGTCGCGGGAAGGTGTTCTAAAATATCGATGAAATTTCATGAGATAATAGAGAAAGTCACAACTTAAAATTAAACGAAGTGCTATAGAAAGAAATGCTTGGCTTAAAAGTTGTATGATTTTAATTTGCTGCACTTTAATTAAGTATGCTGTTGTTGTTGTTTAGGTCAACAGCCGAAAGGCTGGTTTGAACCTCTAGAGATTTTACTAAGTAAAACGAGGAGTGAGGTGGTTTACCATTGCCTTCCTCACTGAGTGGAAAAGTACGCTTATCAGCATGGCGGGCCCTCTGAAAAGCACATATTTTCCACTCTGTAAATGACACCTTCACTTCATTCACCACAGGGTCTGGCTGTATAATGAAATTCATTACGTTCAGAGGAGATAACTCTGATTAGTATCTTTTACACCTCTACCTCTTCTGTTCTTAAATTAATCAGTCATTTAATTGGCAGACCAGGTGATAAGAAACAGAAGTATTTATTTTAGCCCTGCAAAGAACAGGTTGAGTGTAAATATTAAGTATGCTATTGTTGTGAAATGCACATAGTAAAGCCGCGATCTTAAAAGAAGATCAGTTTTTACCACGATATCCCAGCAGACAAGCTTCTTACCGAATCTTGTAGAGTACAAAAAATGTAGCAAATAAGGCGTTAAAAATCGTAGCCGTTTATTAAAAAATCGAATGAATAACAGAACAACAAAACAACATGGTAACTAAAAACAGAACAACATAGTAAAAAATTTACAATGCGCATAAGCCAACTGAAGACTAGGGAAAAATTATTTTCTCTCTTACGGTCTCTTTGTGGTAGTTGGAACAGCGTCAGAAATTATTAACAGCTGGACCGACAGTAGGGGAATACTATCGATGCTCAGGAGGAGGCGATAAAAGTAAAAGCAGAGGGAGCCGAGCCTTCCAAGGTTTTTTTTTAAAGTCGCATCAACAGCTTGGGTCATTAGCGACTACAGTGGGTTATGGAACGTTGGGTTGTGACTTGTTATAATTTCCAGACCCTAGCCGGGAATCGAACCCGCGTGGTAGGCCAGCGCGCTACCACTACGCTACGGAGGTTGCCAAGGTTTTTTTAAATTGTTCAATAATAGGCTACAACTTCCGTTTGATAAGCTACCACAATGTTTTTTAAAGACACCCACACATACACCCAATGCAATCGCTAAAACGATTTTGGGGTTCAGGGTGCCTGTAAACCGGTAAAAACTCAAACGGGGTGAGTTTTTACCCCCTCCGGTAAACAGGGTTGTATCCGGTGAAAACTCGATTTGGAAAAATCAAAATGAAAACAATATTTTCCTTCCCTGAATAGGACAAATAGAGTTAAAAAAAGTTATAAATAAATAAAGACACTAGAAGAAAACAGTAGGTACAAATTGTAGACAAAAAGTGCAACAGCTTTTTTATAAACTGAGATAATCTATAGCTTAACGAACTAGAGAGTGCAGATGAAGGTGGAGCATAGAGACCTATACTCCAGCCTCTCTAAGTTTGCTCCTAATGTAAACAAATAATGACGTCACTGAGCATGCGCATTATATCAAAATGTGTACACGCTGACTAAAAAGTAACAACAAAATACTTTAAAAGTATTTAAATTCAAAATACTTTTAAAAGTATTTTTATAAATGAAATTGTTAGTCCTACATCATATCATGACTGATGTTTTTAGTACTTTAAGTGCTTATAATTTAAAAATAGTTAACTTAATAGGAATACGACATCCGTAAAGTTGCGGACTCTAGCGTGCACCCTGTAGTAGGTGGCTTTTGTTTGTTGACAGTAGGAGCAAACTTAGAACGGCTGAACTATAGATCACAGGATAGAGCCAATTGACTTTCGTTAATCGTATCTTGCGTTGTCAAGTTGTGGTCCAGCTGTGAATGACAGCCTAACAAAAATTCAGCTGGAGTTCGGTGAAACAGAGTGTGAGTTACCGAAGGGTCAACCTCACACCCAACCTTGGCTGTTATTGGCTAGATCTCATTTGCAGTCTTTAGTTCGTTGGGGTATAATTATGATGACACTACGGACTAACACAAGAGCCAAAACTTTTATGATAACCTATCTAAAGACAATACATAAATACAAATTAAAATGGACATACAATTTGTATTGAATATATTGTATTCACAATTCTTAAGAATCCATTTCTAAAGTAATACATCATCTTTAATGTACATCATTAATTACTATTAACACGAATAAATGACGTCACGATTTAAACTTGACTAGATTAATTTTATTATTACTACTACTATATTTCAATCAATCTTAAATTACTTACAACAATATTTTATTATGTATTTTAATCCTTTAATTTAAGTTTTATTCATTAAATACTCTTAAATACTTTTAATAAAAGTCAATGGCATTTAACCTTTTTTCTTGTTCAACTTTTATGGTTTATTGCCCACCCATCATTTTGAGTAGCAATCTTAAACTAATTTATTTGTTTTGATTTTTACTGATGTTTCTAAAACTATAAGAAATACAATTGACGCCGCCTATTATAATTACGTAGGTTGTTGTTGTTTAGGTCATCAGCCGAAAGGGTGGTTTGAACCTATAGAGATTTTACTAAGTAAAATGAGGAGTGAGGTGGTTTACAATTGCCTTCCTCACTGAGTGGAAAAGTATGCTTATCAGCATACCGGGCTTTCTGAAAAGCATATATTTCCCTCTCTGCAAATTACACTTTCATTTCATTCACCACAGGGTCTGGCTCTATAATAAAATTCATTACATTTAGAGGAGATAACTCTGATTAGTGTATTTTACACCTCTACCTCTTCTGTTCTTAAATGATTCAGTCATTTCATTGGCTGACCATGTGATAAGAAACAGGACTATTTATTTTAGCCCTGCAACGAACGGATTAAGTGTAAATAATTTGACATTCCACCTGTCTGTTATGGGCAGAACCACGTGGTACTAAGAATATTTGATCATACTTAACGGTGGATCATACTAAAAATACGTAAGCCTAACTAAAATTATAGAAATTTAAAAAATCTACAACTTATATTTCAAACATTTTTTCTACAGAGCTTATATTAGCTTCAATTAGTGATTTTCCAACAAATGTTGAAATCGGCAGAAATGAGTTTTTTGCGAGCAGTAAAAGGATGCTCAAGGGTGGATCACATAAGACGTGAGGACATAAGAGAGGAACTACAGGTTGTTAACGTACTTGAGAGAATCTTAAAGTACATGGAAAGATGGAAGGAACATCTTAACAGAATGGCGGATGGAAGAATACCGAAGCAGATATGGGAATATAAACCACAAGGCAGAAGAGCTCTGGGTAGACCGAGGAAAAGATGAAGCTGAAGAGAGTGAAGTCGGAACAGGCCAAGGCCTAAACCGTGAAGAGAAGAAGAATAAGGAAGTGATTTTCTGTATTTTTAAGTCGAATAGAGATTGATTTTCATTTACCGTCGTTCACTCATGATTAAAAGTAAGTTATATTTTACATTGTTTAGTCATCACTAAACATAGGTTATATTTTTAATTATTTACGCTGGAAAGGGAAAGTCTGGTGAGCGTTTCACAACAGATTTTTTTAATGATTATATTTCATTCTATTTTATTGTATCATTATAAACGCCTGACCGCAGTAACCAATCAACGCAGTAAACGTTCTGTTTATTGTAATGCATTTTGTTTTTCTCGCCACTGTAGCTCTTCGGAATATTCAGAAATAATTTTTCATCTCTTTTTACGCCTTAAAACGCAAGCAATTGAAATTAAAATACTTTCGTTTTTGCTGTTTATTCCTGAGGAATACATTTAGTGAAGTTTATTTCTCTAAGTGATCGGTAATTAAGAGAATTACTGTCGGTTTCATAAACATAGACACCCGAGTTTGAACCCTTGCATCTCCAAAACTATGAGTTGGATTTTAACGTATTTTACATCAAAATTTAGCTCATTTTATTGTGCGTTGACCTATAAAAATCCTATATTTTTCATATTGTTTGAAAATTGCCGTGTCGAGGTTGGAAGACTAAAAGTTAACCCGGTTTTTTTGTTACCGCAAAGAATTTCATGGTTTTAGAGGCGTATAACTCAAAATTTAAATAACGTACGACTTGAAATTTCGAACACGCTGTAAGAATATAATTGTCTATGTTATGTTAAAATTTCAAACTTTTCTATCAAATAATTATCGAGTTACACGCCTCTAAACGCATTAAATTTGTTGTGGTAGCAAGAAAACCGGGGTTTTTTGTCTTCCAACCTTGATATGGCAATTTTTAAACAACATTAAAAGTATAGGTTTACTATAGGTAAACGCAAAATAAAATGAGCTAAATTTTGATGTAAAATATGTTGAAATCCGACTCATAGTTTTGGAGATGCTTTGGGTTCAAACACGGGTGTCTATGATTATGAAACCGATGGTAGTGATGATTTTTTGAGCCAGTAAAATTCTGAAATTTTATACACATTAGTTCCTCGATTATTGTACTATAGTCTCGTCAGACACTGACGTTAAATTCGAAATTTCAAAAAAGTGTTGGGGAATTTGTGTATTCGAATGTATATACAGGCTTCCTACGTACTTAATTAGGATTTAAAATAGGACACTAATCGTAATATAGACATTTTACTAAATAAATTCGGAAATATTATCAAAAACACATTGTCTATTTTAAATGAATTTAACTCATATTTTATGAAATTTTTGCCCTATCTATACAATAGGGCCGTTATAGTTATTGAAGTCACGAGATTGCCTTTTGCGTATGGATGGGCTGTGAGGAAGGGAGGTGTAAATTTGACAGTGCAGACAACCTCAACAGTGAGACACTGCTCGTACATTTAACTACCGTGCAGTTTCTACATACAATTTATAAACTGTGGTTTATTCCGAGAAAATGTTTTCTTCATAAACCTTATAAAAAATAAATGCGACCTGTAATAATACCTATAGCTTAATTACGTGACTAGAAAGGTTTGATTTACTGTAATTACCAGCTACCTTTTTCCATTGGAACAAGATTTTCTACGAATGAGTCGCCTTCTTTCCTATCACTATCAGTCTCACTAGTATCTACCTAACTGTTTCCATTTCATACCAGGTGTCAACAAAACTGTTGAAGAATAGCTTCTTCACGTCTTTAATTTCCTTCTTTACTTTTCGAATTGTGGAAAGAGAAACACCACAGTAGTTAGCCATTCGCTCGTGGTTTTTGTTAAGAGTCAGGGAAAGGAATTTTGGTTTGGCTTCAACTTCACAGTATTTTATTAAATTGCATATTAGATTTCGTTCAGCACTGAATAGTTTGCCCACGTTTTCGAGAAACTGACATTTCTGTTTACGGTAACAATCTGTTATATTCGTACAGCTGACCTTCAAAAGGTTCCGCAATATATTGCGGAACCTTTTGTACACTATAGCATGTACTATGAGCATGTACACTATAGTGTACATGCTCTGGGTATAATAAACAGGTGGAGTGTCAGATTATTTGCACTCAATCTGTTCGTTGCAGGGCTAAAATAAATAGTTCCGTTTCTTATCACATGGTCAGCCAATTAAATGACTGAATCATTTAAGAAAAGAAGAGGTAGAGGTGTAAAAGACACTAATCAGAGTTATCTCCTCAGAAAGTAATGAATTTCACTATACAGCCAGACCCTGTGGTGAATGAAGTGAAGGTGTCATTTGCAGAGTGGAAAATATGTGCTTTTCAGAGGGCCCGGCATGGTGATAAACGTACGTTTCCACTCAGTGAGGAAGGTAATGGTAAACCACCTCACTCCTCGTTTTACTTAGTAAAACCTCTACAAATTCAAACCAGCCTTTTGGCTGATGACCTAAACAACAACAGCTCTGGGTATATTATAAGTTGTTGTGTTTGTTGTACTGATATTAAAGCAGTCGTGCATGCGCACTGATGCTTTTCCTCCTTTACCCCTCGATGCAAACAAAGGTAAACTCGTGACTGAAGTAACTATAACAGACGTTCCTGAAACATGGCGTTTTCCAAATTTTCATAAGTCGGTTTTTCATCGACTTAAGATTTTTCAGATTCTGAGTTGAATCTGAAGAACTTACGAATAATAAAATATTCTCTCTGTTCTTCAAGATATCATGAACTTTAGTTATCTCGATGCCATATTTTTTGCAATATGGCGTTTGTCCTCAATGATAGTCCGTTTACGTTTTTAACTACTTTTTTATCTTCATAGTCTCAATAATTACCACTTGAATAAAACAAATTACGGAAGTAAATAATTATGTAAGAGAAATTGTTTCCATATTTATGCATACAAGTAGGAGTATATATTATCCAATTAAAACTCACGAGAAAGAAAATTATGTAATTGAAAAATTTTCCTATCTCAAATAAGTAATGTTTAATCCAAGGCACGGTAAATATGAGACCGGTAAATCGAAAAACTAAAGTAGGCTATAACTACGACAAAAAAAATTAAATTTTAAAATCAAAGGTAATACTATAATATAAAACGTTGTAGTAAGAGCACCCATATTTTTATTTCATAACTGATTAAGAATATCCATCAAAATATTAAAAACTAAAAATAAATTTTCACCACTTTAAAAAACGTAACTTTTAAAACAATGTAGTGCAGAGAAATTTTTATATAATAATTAATCATGAAATACGAGAATAATAGGTTACTGCATTCCGTAAAGTTAAAGTTGTACGATAATTAAAAATCTATTAATTAAGATTAGAGAAATTAACGCTCTGTTTCATTTTAAAATAAGTACATTCAATCAAATTGACAATTAACAATTAACTAATTGATTATTTGCAGTAATTAATTATAGTTTAACAATTTTTTTTAAATCTACAAGAAATGTTATGTAACTAAAATTAAATTTAATTTAAATTTAATTGTTTAGGTATTAAGTATTAAGGGTTTCGACACGGTGTCGCATGGGTTGTTGCTAGATAGTGTGACTTTTAAAAGTCACATGCAAAAAAGCTGTTGTGACGTTTTAAAAGTCACAGTTTTTAAAACGTCACAAAAGGCTACACCCTTATGATAAGAGGGAAAGCTCGAGCAGTTTTTTTAGATATTTGTCGACATTAGTAAACATTGTAAAATGAAAAACGTAACCTAATTTTAATCATGAACGACACATAATGAAAACCCTCAGTTTGGCTTAATAATACGGAAAATAACTAATTGACGCTAAACTAGGTTCCATACAAAAATATCATGAAAGAAAAGTTGTAGATTTTTAAATTTCCTGAAATTTTAATTACATAAGCTTTTGTAAGAGAGCACAGCCCCCAAAAATTTAAGCATTGGCTACATGCCGCTTAAGCTATTTTATAGAGAGCAAAAATAAAGTAAATCAGGTAGCCTACCTATTAATAATAAAAAAAAAATTGTAGAAGCCATTTTTGAGAAATTCGTAAAAAGTGAAAAATCGTACGAATAAACTAGGTACTAATACCTGTTTCCGATTTAAATGAAAAGTTTCGAAAGCCTTTTGAAGATCTTCAAAAGGCTTTCGATACAGTGGATAGAACAAAATTATGGGAAATATTGCAAGACACTGGATATCCTTCCCATCTTATAATAGCAGTCCAAAGCCTGTACAAATGTACCAGAGGGATAATAGCAATGGAGAACTCCAATTTTGAAGAAGTAATTATTAATAGAGGAGTAAGACAAGGGTGTGGTCTATCACCCACTTTGTTTAATATTTATTTGGATGACGTGATCAGAAGGTGGAAGTCTCAAATACACAATGGTATCCTAATAGGAGAAGAAAAGGTTGTAAACTGCCTATTATTAGCCGATGACCTGATAGTGCTACAGGAGAATAAGGATGACCTGCAGAGAGCACTCTTCATGCTGGACAAACTCTGCAAAGAATATAAGTTGACAGTTTCGTCAAAGAAGACAAAGGTAATGGCAATCAGGGGGAAGGAGCCAGTCGGAAGTAAAATTGTTATAGATAATAATGTATTGCAACAGATATCACACTTTCAGTATCTTAGTTGCAACATAACATACCAACAGGATAAAGATGCTTACAATAAGATGCACCGATTTCAGCAAATATGCGGAACTATCCACCGCACTTTAAAAAATAGCACCAGCAAAAACACGAGGTTAAGATTTTATTAAACATTAGCAGTGCCGACCTACTCTATGGCAGTTAAACTTGGGTGCTATCAAAGCGAGAGGAGAGTAGATTGCAAGCATCAAAAATGAAATTTCGTCGACATACATATGGGTGTAGTAGAGAAGATCGTAACAGGAATGCCGAGATACGGAAAGAACTCAACATCTCTATAAACAACAAGGTATCCCAGAACAGAATGCAGTGGTTAGAGCATGTAAACAGAATGCGGGAGGATATGATACCTAAGCAGACACTAGGCTATAAGCCGGAGGGCAGGAGAGAACGAGAACGCCCGAGAAAGAGATGGGAAGAAGATGTTCGTTTCGGGTCCCCTTGCACACAAACACAAAACCACCTACCCACCCACACCGACACACACAGATCAACACATGTTTATTTGAGTTTAAAAGGTCTGAAAACGTGTATTTTCGGTAAAACGATTTAATCTGCACGGAAACATTACTTTTTTCTATCAAGTATATCCGTATAGGACAAGAAAAAGTACAAATCGAATACAAATATGCTCAAAATCTATTCTTTTAATTACATACAGATTCAGCAAATGTCCTCATCACACAACTTCTTTTACTTATTACTACAGAATTTCAATTACTTTGAAACGAAATTCCAAATCCTTTAACATTAAACTAACCCTGAACATTAATTTACAGAAAGAAAAATTAATAAAACAGTAAACAATTTGGAATAATGAGTTAATAATATAATTATTAGTTATAAACGAAGGAAAGATAAAAACATTTCAGTAGTCGTGGTGTACTTATTGTAACAAACATAAAATTTTATGTAGCTCATTAAATAATATTTTATTGGACATAAATATCAATGTAATAATAATAATAATAATAATAATAATAATAAAAAGAACGGAATAAAATAACTTTAGTTCAGAATGTAATAATTTAATGACATTTTACAACCTTCAAATAATTCAATGGTTATTAGCAAGTAACTAACTTGCTTTCTATAATCACTTTGAAATTAATTGGCCGTTCAAGGTAATCTAATATACCAAAATCGTTTATAATAATTTACTGTTATAATAATCTATAGTTGAAAAACACTTTATTTTCAATGTATTATTTTATAAAGATAATATAAGATATCTGTATGTGTACCGAATACTGAATATATATGTATATATATAAAATACCTTTTATTAAACATTATTTCCTTCATTTGCATGTACTAAATAGGGCCTAATAGAATGAAGAGCTAAATTATTAAATTAAATTATATATAATCTCACCTCAGAGTATTACATCATCGAGACATCTTTCGTCTCACACGGAGACATCATCAGGATGAATATCACACGTATCACACAAAACACATGCGGGCCGCATTGGCGTAGTTGGTAACGTGCTCGCCTCTGATCATGCGAATTGGGTTCGAATCCCATTCAGGCATGACATATTTTCATACGTTATAAAAAATCATTTCATCCTTCACCGTCTGCAATAGCATTAATTGCAGAAGGGTCGGACGTAAAGGATGGAATAATTTTTTCAATGAAACAATTCAAAAAATCTGATGTGAAACACTCACACAACTTTCTCTTGCCAGTGCAAATAATTAACAATAAACCTAACATTAGTAATAAAACATTAGAAATAAACAAAAAACTAACCTCATAAACATAACCTTATTTAAATCATGAGTGAAAGATGGAAAATGAAAATCGACCTGTTTGGCTTAAAAATACGGAAAATCACTCTTTCACGGTAAACTAGGCTCTGTAGAGAAAAATACTTTAAATAAAAGTTGTAAATTTTTTTATTTCATATAAAAATTGTTATATACACTTTTGTCGTAAAATGCATTCTACGGCCGAAATCATAAAAAAATCAATTTTTCACACGTTTTCGTGAGAAAAAAATCAGAAAATTGGTAATTACTGCTAAACTAAGCGTTATACAAAACAATGTTTGAAATAAAAGTTGTAGAATTTTAAATTCTCTACAACTTTTATTATATAAAGTTTTGCGCTTAATTGCATATTAAAGCCGTAATCTTAAAAAAACTATGTTTTTACGTGAAAACAGCCTCACCCAGAATTTCAGCAAACATGACGCCTACCCTATCTTGTAGAGAATAAAAAATTGAATAAACCAGGCGATTTTAAAAAAAATCGTAGGACCAGTTTTTGAGAAAATCGCAAAAAAGTGAAAAATTACACGAATAAACTACTACTTCCGGTTGACCGATTTTGATGAAAATGTTCGTGTCGGGTCCGGTAGTGGTATGTAACTTAAGTTTCAAGTTCGTACGATGCTCCGTTATTGATATATTCTGTACACACACACACACACACACACGCACGCACACACACACACACACACAGACCAATCGCTAAAAACATGTTTTTTGGGTTCAGGGGGTCTGAAAACGTATAGATCCGGTGAAAACTCGATTTCTTAAAATCGACATGAAAACAATACTTTCCTTCCTATATATTCATATAGGCAAGAGAAAGTAAAAATTAGCTCATTACACCTGATATCCCCAGCTCACTCGTTCCCTCATATCTAGGAACTTTAAATAAGCTAAAATATATTAAAAACTTTAAAAATACTTATGTACAATATTTTTATATACAGTGTTATTACACAGTGCAAGGAACATAAAAAGTGAAATGAAGGGATACGGAAACCCACCCCCGCCAAATTTCATTAAAATAACTATAACGATAATTACAGCATACTGTAAAAACTGTAGACTATTTATTGATTTCATAGTTAATTTATTCATTAACGGTAATAAACTACAATTACAAAACTGTAATTTAAAATTATAAATACAATTTTAAAATCTATTACAATGAACTAATGTAATACTTAAGTGACTTAAAACCTAATAATAATAATAATTATTATTATTATAAAAAACGAGACTAGGTTATTTTTTTAAATTATAAACTATCGGTACAAATTCTTACTTAACTTACGTCATTTTAATAAATTAATATCTAGCCAATTTATTTATAACTTTTTAAATATATACTTTCAACTTTTTAACTTTATAATCCCAACTTTAAGTAATAATTATTTTGCAATTATCATAAGCGCAATAAAATTAGGCTATCTAAAGTTTCCATAGGTCATGGTTAAACAGTTTTAACTTATAATCAAAAATTTAAGAGGAGTGTAATGCATTTTTGTTAATGATTAATTTTTTATAACTGTAAAATCTAGTGTGAAATTCTTGAACGACTTTTTCTTGACGATGTCAATAATGACCAACATAACTTATGTTTAATTATGAGTAAAGATTTTAGAACTAATATCATAACCTAAATTTAATTATTTGAGTGAATGACACCAAATAAAAATCAAACACTGTTGGACTTTAAAATACAGAAAATAAATTGGCACTAAAACAAGTACGATAAAAAAAGCTTTTGTTATTAAAATAATGTAGTTTTTTAAAATTTTCAAAAACTTTAGATGTGTTGTTTAGATCATCACCCGAAAGGCTGGTTTGAACCTCTACAGAATTTACTAAGTAAAATGAGGAGTCAGGTGGTTTACATTTCCCTTCTTCACTGAAAGGAAATGTATGCTTATCAGCATACCAGGGCCTCTGAAAGAATCTACTCTCCACCCTGTAAATTATACCTTCCCTTCATTCATCACAGGGTCTGGCTGTATAATGAAATTCATTACTCAGAGAAGATGACTCTGATTATTGTCTTTTACACTTCTACCTTTTCTGTTATTAAATGTTTCAGTCATATAATTGGCTGGCTATGTGATAAGAAACCGAACTATTTTTGTAGCCCTGGAACTAGCAGATCGAGTGCAAATAATTTAACAGTCACTTGCCTGTTACGGGCAAAACTTTAGTTATGTATATTTTGTCGTTAAATGCATACTGTCTGTCTATAACTTGATGGCATCCCGCAGAGAGGAGCAGAATCGGCCCGCTACTAGCCTTCTCAATAACATTTCATTATGTACTACTACTAACTAATACAATGGACTTGGTACATGATGAAGTGTTGTTGAGAAGGCTGGTAGCGGGCTGATTCTGCTCCTCTCTGCGGGAGGCCATCAAGTTATAGACAGACAGTACTCCGGCCACAATCTCAAATAACCTATTTGTTACCGATTTAAATGAGAACATACGGAAAATTACTAATTGACATTAAACAAAACTCTGTAGGAAAAAAACTTGAGATAAAAATTTAAGATTCTTTTATTTTCTACCACTTTAATTATATACAATTTTGTCCTTAAATGCGCATTAAGGATGCAATCTTAAATAAAAAAATTAAAAAAAATACAAAAACAGCAGAGCCTTCCATGAATGCCTGCAGACAGGTCGTTTATTCTGTCTTTTAGAGCAAAAGAAATTCGTACGATTTTTCACGTTTTGAAATTTCTTAAAAACGGCTTATACTATTTTGTTTAAAACCGCGTCATTTACTGCAATTTTTGTACTCTACAAGATTACAACAATAACAATAATAAACACACCATTCTTCAGTTAGTTTCGACAAACCTTCAATAGAATATTGATATTACTGAAACTTACAATTAAAAAATAATTTCGTTTAAAGCTTCTCACCAATTGGCCTAGCAATAAGGTCGTCGCCGCAAGTTAACTGTTTAACAGACTCATGGAGACGCCGTGGTTCAACTTCTAGTAAATGTAAGTAATTACTTTTGTACGGATTTGAATACTAGTTAGTTGTTACCGGTTCACTTTGATGGTTTTGGTTCAATTAACCATACTCTCTTAGGAATAATCGGCCTAAATTTGTACACGCTTACACCTTATTTGCGTCAAATTAATCATCACAATTTTTTGTTGTTTTAAGTAACAAGAAAAAATAAATATATAATGTGACCGCATCCGTGGCATAGTGGTTATCAAACTACCGTATCAAATGGAAGGTCTTAGGTTCGATTCCTGGCTAGGGTCTGGAATTAAATACGTATCAAAACCCACAGTTTCATACCCCCAAAATAGTTTATAATAACCAAAATTTTGATGCGACTACAAAGAAATTATGTTAAAAAAACAATGTTGTTTAGGTCATCAGGTGAAAGGCTGGTTTGAAACTGCAGAGGTTTTACTATGTAAAACGAGGGGTGAGGTGGTTTACAATTGCCTTCCTCATTGAATGGAAAAATACGCTTATCAGTATGCCGGGCCCTTTGAAAAACATATATTTTCCACTCTGCAAATGACACCTTCACTTCATTCACCACAGGGTCTGGCTGTATAATAAAATTCATTACTTTCAAAGGAGATAACTTTGATTAGTGTCTTTTACACCTCTACCTTTTCTGTTATTAAATGCTTCAGTCATATAATTGATTGACTATGTGATAAGAAACAGAACTATTCATTTTAGCCCTGCTACGAACAGATTGAGTGTACATAATTTGACACTCCACCTGTCTGTTTGGGCAGAAAAAAACAATACGATTAATAAAAAGAACAAACCCACTGGGTTGGTCTAGTGGTAATGTAATCACCGCGAGTTAACTTAACAGCTGATTTTCGGAGATGGACGTTCCGTGGTTCAAATCCTAGTAAAGATAGTTACTTTTACATGGATTTCACTAACAGAGAGTGATTAACCAGGTTACCAGTTTATGTTGAGGGTTGGGGTTCAATTAACCTCTCTCTTTTACTTCCCAGGATTAATCGGTCTGAGTTTGTACAAGACTACACCTTATTTGACCGTCATATATATCCCATCTCATTGGGTCATCGGGTTATTTATTCAATGTACAAACATTGGGGATTAAAAAAAAAGGTTTCTCAAGAGCAACACCGCGCCGTTTGCAATGATATTTTATAAACAACACGATTAAAGAAACTAATAAAAACCATTTTCAAATAAGATACGATTTATGAAAGAAACAGGAATAACTTTCAATACTTAAAAAATCTTTAAAATATTTCTTTCAGTTAACGAATTAAAAAAAAATGTACACATTTCGTTCCAGTTGATTAAATCATTAATAAGCGTGAATATTTAAATATAAAAAAATTTATAAATAAAATAAAAAAGTATCAATAAATAAAAATTTAAAAACCTTTTATTTTTTCATATAGTAATAAGTTATTGGTTTCTGGTTGGGGCGTTGTTCAAGTGTGGGAAAATATCTTTATTTCAAGGTCGTTAGCTTTCAAAGGCTACTTTATAAAAAAAAGAGTTTAGAATGAAGATGATGAAGAAGAAGAAAAAGTAAAAGAAAAAAATATGAAAGAAAATATAAATAATGACATTAATTCCACCGTAAATATGGGCGTGACGTATTCAATGTTTTTTTTATGTAGCTATAATAAAATTGGTGTTAACGAAATGTAGTCTTCTTTTTTAATAGCTAACAGAAAAAAAAATGAAAATCGTTTAGTTTGATACTTTAATTATGAATAAACAATTTAAGAAAGTAACTAATCGATTACTATGAATTACGGCAGCGCATGCGCGGATCATTATTCAAATAGGGTCACTAACTAACTCACTCTTTGATTGAATTTTTGGTGGCAATTTTAAAAAAAATTATCATCTATGATTTTCCCTGGGGTACAGAAATCACAATAAAATTACAATAATACAACGGTTTTAGTCCAAAATACTTCGTAATATCATAGACTCCCCTTCGTACTTATCCAAGACTACGGATACTGTGAAAACATCTAAAGAGGAAAGTGTAATCGTGAATTTTCGAAAAGAAACGAGATTTAAAAGGTGTTAATGTAACGAATAATAGTTAGCAGTAAATAATAAATAGGGTTTCTAACAAATATAAATATAACGCTCAAATGGTTATGTATACGAGGTGTGGCTATTAAATAACGAGACTGACGTTGTAAAAAATTTTATTTTAATTTTATACATAATCACTTATTGTCACCTTCAATATACACTCCTTCTCTAACCCTACTACGCTCCATGCGAATTTTCCATAGTTAGAAACAGTGCTGGAAGTCATCTTCTGTCAGCTTGTTCAGGACACGTGCCGCTTTCTCTTTTACAGCTTCCACAGATTCAAATCTTGTCCCTTTTAATGCAGGTTTCACCTTAGGGAACAGGTAGAAGTCACATGGTGCAAGATCTGGTGAATAAGGTGGATGTTCTTACACTGAGATGCTGTACTTGGCTAGAAACCTCTTGACAGAAAACGCGGAATGAGCTGGCGCATTGTCTTGGTGGAGAACCCATGATTTGTCCTTCCACATTTCGGGGCGTTTTTTCCTTACGCTTTGATGTAGTTTAGAAAGTACCTCAAGGTAGTAATATTGATTAATTGTTTGACCTTCAAGAACTCTGTGAAGGTACACAATCCCATGGATATAAAAAAAAAACAATCATCATTGGTTTAATTTTTGACTTGCTCATTCGAGCTTTTTTGGCTCTCGGTGAAGTTCGGCTCTTCCAGTGCATGGATTGGCGCTTTTTTCCGGATCATAAGTAAAAAATCACGTTTCATCACATGTTATTATCTTCTAACTGTTCCCTAAGGTGAAATCTGCATTAAAAGGGACAATATTTGAGTCTGTGGAAGCTGTAAAAGAGAAAGCGGTACGTGTCCTGCAGGAGCTGACAGAAGATGACTTCCAGCACTGTTTCCAACAATGGAAAATTGGCATAGAACTTTGTAGGGATAGAGAAGGAGTGTATATTGAAGGTGACAATAAGTGATTATGTACAAAATTAAAATAAAATTTTTTACAACGTCAGTCTCGTTATTTAATAGCCACACCTCATATTATAAATCAGCCTATTGTTGAACAGCTACCTGAAGGAAATGGGTATCTATTAAGATAAATTGGCTCGTTTTGTAACCATTCTATTCAGTTATAATGAATTGTTTACGATTTGTAAAAACTAATATTTTTAATATTATATAAAAAATCTTTGCCCTTCTCGTTACTTTCATAGCATCATCTATATAACGAGCACTCCGTTTTGAAGTGAGTTAGTCTTTAATCTGCCACCGACGAGTTTTGATCTGTGATTTAGTAAGTAGTTATACTGTGAACGAGAACGTCTGTGAAGAGCCATCATGGATTGTAGACACGTAAAATAGTTGCTAACTTTGTAAGTAAAACTTAGTTTAAGTAAGAGAAAAATAATATTGTAATTGATTTAGTTTAACTTACGTTATCAATTTATTGTAATAAGTTGGTTATTTATTATAAGTAATTTGACTGAAATAATTGTAATTTACTTGTACACTTTATTAATTGGTGTTTTAGTTTGTAATAAATACTTTTATCTGCCCATAACAGACAGGTAGAGTGTCAAATTATTTACACTCAATCTGTTCGTTGCAGGGCTAAAATAAATAGTTCTGTTTCTTATCACATGGTCAGTCAATTAAATGACTGAATCATTTAAGAACAGAAGAGGTAGAGGTGTACTGTGACACTAATCAGAGTTATCAAGAAATAAAATTCGGAATTTAGAAACAAAAATAGTTCATTTGATTCGTCTTAAAGAGCAGATACAGAACTCATTAATGGTTTATCCCATAGATCAACGGTAAGCCTTTTACTTTCTACAAAAGCTAAGTGGGTTTGATTCGTTATGAGGAAGGATAACCCCGATTTAAGTGAACACAAAATGTCACTTCTCGGGCCGTCTCCTTTTTTTTACAAAAAATTGCCTTCGTCTCTTGAAAGGGATTTTTCAAATTCTGACCCATTAGAAGGTTTCAAAGAAAAACATTATAACTTTTTTTGTTATGTTACTACCAAAACTAACATGAAAAATTATGAATCTTGAATATCACCCCCTTTGAGGGGGTGCTACAGAACCTCAAAAATTCAAAAACGTTTTATTATTGTACTTAAAAAAAAAAATGTATCGTTATATCATTCAGCGTTCCAAGTTATATAAATTCCGGTAACTCTAGATCTGTTAGTAATTCTGTGTTTAGACTCACATCAATATTTTCATAAAAATTGTAAATAGTTTAACTTTTCTTTTGGTAAGTCTGTGGTTCAAATCCTAGCAAAGGTAGTTAAGCCTACTTTTATACGGATTTGAATTCTAGACAATGGTTATCAGTATACTTTGATGGTTGGGTTCAATTAACCTTACTTTTTCAGAAATGGTTCTGATTCTTTTACACGTCATATAAAACTTTTGTAAAATTTAAAATATATTTTGTCAACCAGTTGTCATCCATTTTATAAAAGTGTCCATAAAATTTTCGTCTTCTTTTTCTAATAATTAGTTTCCATTATCATTCATTTTCCTTGTAAAAATCTTCTCATCTTCGTAACCTGCATTATTGATCTATCTTCGGACTCATTATCTTGCGGAGGATCTTTCTCTAAAATTTCTTTGATTCTCTTAAACCAGCCTTTTTGGTCATTCTAAGGCAATTACTCGCGTACAGACTTATAGGTTTTATCACACTATTCAAATGTCTAATCTCTAGGCTTGTCTTGAGAGTGCTTTCTTTGTATATCAGTGGTGTAAGTTCCTCTGAATGCACCGTCGTTTGTCCGACCCAGATTGTATTATCTCCCCTAAGTACTTGAAGCTATACTATATTTTGAAGCTAAATATATTTTATATTTCATTATTTTCATTGGCAAGAGAAAGTCGTGTAAGCGTTCGGTTTATTCTTGTTTTCTCAATATCCTTTCTCACTTTTTTAAACCATTTATCTGACACCTTGGGTCTATTGTTTAGTGATTTAAAAATGTGTTTCGTCAACCGGTTGTCATCCATTCTATACTGGTGTCCGTAGAATTTTAGTTTTCTTTTTCTAATCGTTTCCATTATTCGTTAATTTTTCTTGTATTTATTTGCTTCTCCACCTCATAACCTATATTGTCCGCCTGCTATCCTTGGACTCATTATTTTGCGGAGAATCTTTCTCTCAAATTTTTCTGCATCTCTTAGACCAGCCTTCCCGGTCATTCTAAGGCACTCACTCGCGTACAGACACACACGTTTTATCATACTATTATAATGTCTAATCTTGGCTTGTCTTGAAAGTGCTTTCTTCCAATAGAAGTCGGGTAAGTTCCCCGGAGTGCACCGTCGTTTGTCCGACTCGGATTGTATTATCTCCCTTAAGTACTTGAAGCTATCAACTTTCCGAATTTTTTCGTATTATGTCAAGTGACCCGGGGCTATTTCAATGTTAGTTATGTATTTAGTTTAATTTAATGTAATCTAATTACATTAATTAATTATGTAGTGTAATGTAATCTATTTAGTTACAACTTTATCAATTGATTAGTAAATATTAGAGATACTTAGTGTATAAGAATATAGCAGACAGCAACTAACAACTATTATAAATAATTGGTAAATTCTTAGATTAAGTTGTTAGATCAATTAATTTAGAACAAAATTATTAGTTAGTCTTAGACTAGTCAAAATTAAAAAAAAACAATATACTGATATTGTTGTTTTAAACTAACTTTAAATAAGTTCAGATGTTAAAAAATTTGCCCGTTACCTTCGCCAGACTTATGGACAACTGGTAAATCGTAACGTGCAGTAGGCCCATTATTCAAATAATTTCCGGTAAAACAATTACACTTTAATTTGAAAATTACTTAAAATTAAATATTATATAAACAATATAATATTGTGAAACAGCTATAAAATATGTAATAGTATGTCTATTAAAAATTTCCAGAGAAAAACTTTCATTAAACATATTTTTCTAAATAAAAAACAAACAAATAAAAAATGTAGTTCATTGTTAAATAATTTGTTAAACAAATTACAAAAGAGAAAGCACGGTGTATTAATAAAAAATATAAGATAATAAAATTATAATAAAAATAAAACATTTTGTTTGATTAACACATTGAAAGAACTTTTATATTCGTTTCATTTGAAGAAGGAATAAAAAACTTTCTCCAAGGAATGTAAATTTAAATATACAAGTAGCTGATGAAATAGGAATACAGAATATAAAATTAAAACAATAACCGGAAATGATAAAGATAATTAAGAAAACATAATAAAAATAATTTTTAATATAGATAATTTGTTAGATAAACAAAAATATTTTTTTTTAGTTTATTTAGAGTTAATTCACCGGGTTGGTATAGTGGTAATATCGTCGTCGTGAGTAAGCTGTTTAACAGCTGATTTTGGAGGACAAGGTTTTTGGTTCGAATTCTAGTAAAAGTAGTTAGGTTCTTTTATACATATTAGAATACTAGACAGTGGTTACTGACGTTTTTTTTTCTACTTGCATCCAGGAGACTCCAAAGGGAGTATAGGACATGTCAAGATAAACCTGATAAACAGAAAGTTTATCACCAACGATAAATTCATCACTTACCACCAGAAAATTGTTTTTGCTACTGCTTACTTCAGTAGGCTTGTCATGAACCCCATTGAATCAAATATCACACAAAATAAAAAATGAAAAAATCAAACACAATGATAAATTCATCACTTACCAATAATTTTTTCCTGCTACTGCTTAACTCAGTAGGCTTGTCATGAACCCCTTTGTATCAAATAGTACACAATATTTGTTTAATTAGAAGTTAAAAATTTTTCAATCAAAATTATTTAAAAAGGAATTCCTGCACACTGTAAAATGTTTCATCAATCAAATACTGTTTTTTTAAATGACTTAAATCGTCACAACTTTTTAAACCTTGTGGCAATTTACTGATGTATTTTCTACCTGCATAAGTTGGTTTTTGTTCAAACAATTTAGTGTTGTGATTAGCAACATAATAATCGATTCTGTTTCTTGTACTTTCATTGGTACGTACTTTGATTGGTTAGGGCAGTTGTTCTCAAACTGTGTAGTACGACCCCCAAGGGGGCGCAAAGGATAAATAGGGGGAGCGCGAGAAAGTTAGTAAAATAAAAAAACTGTATTAACAACACAGAAAAAATAATAAAAAACTTATTCATTTGCTCTCTTGGTTTTAATTTTTAACACTTCAAATGAGGGGTCGCGAGCCTAAAAGAGTAAAGAATAAATGAATAAACTTATTCATTTGCTTTGTTGGTTTTAATTTCTAAATCATAACATGAGGGGGGCGCGAGCCTAGAATAGATCAAGGTGGGGAGTCTTGGCCTAAAAAGTTTGAGAACCCCTGGGTTAGGGTTTAATTGGATTACCATACACTTTCTGAAATGGTCGGGCTGAGTATTTACAAGACTACACCTTATTCACACGTTATACGTCTTATAATCCTCTTCTCATAAGCTCGTAGGGTTGTTTATAATTGTAAAATTGAACAGATTGCAATGTACACATGTTGTCGTTGTTTAGGTCAACAGCCGAAAGGCTGATTTGAACCTCTAGAGGTTTTACTAAGTAAAAACGAGGAGTAAGGTGGTTTACCATTGCCTTCCTCACTGAGTTGAAAGAGTATGCTTATCAGCATGCCAGGCCCTCCGAAAAGCACTCACTTTCCGCCCTGCAAATGACACCTTCACTTCATTCACCACAGGGTCTGGCTGCATAGTGAAATTCATTACTCTCAGAGGAGATAACTCTGACTAGTGTCACAATACACCTCTACCTCTTCTGTTCTTAAATAGTTCAGTCATATAAGTGGCTGACTATGTGATAAGAAACAGAACTATTTTTTTTAGCCCTGGACCAAACAGATAGAGTGCAATTAAAATAACACTCCACCTGCCCACTTCGGGCATAATGTACACATATCAGGAATTTAAAAAAATTAAAAATACTTCCGAGACGGCATCAAAATTTTTGTCATTAGCGATTATTTTGTATTAAGGATCAGTAGGTTTGAACTTGTAATAATTTTCCAGACCCTAGCCGAAAATTGAACCCGGGTCCTCCTCATTGCAGCGTTGAATGTTAACCATTGGGCCACGTAAACGGAAAAATGATACTACTAACACACATTTCGGCAAAACATACTTATTAAAATTTTTGTAACTCTTCCACACATGCTTAATTTTATTTATGTTTTTTGTAATACCAATAATTATATTATTATGGAGACAAAATATTTAAATAAAAACATATTACGGCATTATTTTAATTTTGCATTACAAAAATAAATATAATGGAAAAAATATGGGCAAAGAACATTTTACCCATAAAAGGCAGGTGGAGTGTTAAATTATATGCACTCGATCTCCTAGTTCCAGGGCTACAAAAAATAGTTCTGTTTCTTGTCACATGCTCAGCCAAATATATAACTGAAGCATTTAAGAACAGATTTTGTTTTGTTTTTTAGTTTAACGTCCGACTGTTCTGCAATTACTGCTAATACAGACGGTGAAAGATGAAATGATTTTTTATAACGTATGAAAATATGCCGTGCCTGAATGGGATTCGAACCCAAGACCGCATGATGAGAGGCGAGCACGTTACCAACTGCGCCAATGTGGCCGGCATGTTTTGTAAATGTAAAAGACAATAGTCAGAGTTATCTCCTATGAGAGTAATGAAATTCATTATGCAGCCACAACCGGTGGTGAATGAAGCGGTGTCATTTACAGGGTGAAAAGTAGAGGCTTTTTATTTGGAGGGCCTGGCATGCTGATAAGCATACTTTTCCACTCAGTAACGAAGGCAATGGTAAACCACCTCATTCCTCGTAAAGCCTCTAAAGGTTGAAACCTGCCTTTCGGCTGATGACCTCAACAACAACAAGAATATTACAAAAAGGTATGATTAATAGGGTCTCGATTTCCTGTACCAAAAAGAGTTTTGAGCGATCAAAAGTGACAAAATATTCTTCCGTAGATGGTCGGTAAGGTCTAGATTTTGAGGTGCGCCCTCTACGTGGTGGTCGTGGATACGAGACTGAACTCTGTTGTACTGAACGAAGAGGAGATCCTAAGAAGAACTATCCCAAATGGTAACCACCTTCGCTTCAAAAGATCAATGCATGCGGGGCAGGTCGTTTGATTCTGGAGAATCAGTATCAACATCCACGAAGAAGTCGGAGCTTTCTGGAATCCTTACGAACGACATGATGAGAATGAAGAAAAACAACTGATTACTGGATTTAAACGGTTTCCAAGAAGAGCAAAAGCAAAATATCGAGTGGACAATAGAAACAAAAAATTTAAAGGGAAAGAATTCTGACCACACAGGGTACAAAAAGATCTTCCAGAAATCCTTAAAGTTACTAAACCGGAACCCACCAGATTAGTCTAGTGGTAAAGTCGTCGCCGCGAATCAGCTGATTTTCGGAGTCAAAGGTTTCTAGTTCAAATTCTAGTAAAGGTAATTCTGTTATACGGATTTGAGTACTAGACAATAGTTACCAGTGTACTTTGATGGTCGAGGCTCAATTAACCATACTCTCTGAGTCTGTACAAAATTACACCTCATTTACACGTCATACACATCATCCACATCACATTGGGTCATGAAGTTACTTATGGTTAATTAATTAGGAAACATATTGCAACGTACACTTACTATATTAAGGATTGAAAATATATACCGGAACAAAGTAAGATTAATCCAGTAACTTCATTATTCAAAAATCGCAATTAAAAAAAAGGATAATTTAAAAATCTGAAACAATAAACTATAATTTTATAAAAAAATAACAGTAAAAATCTTATATTAAAAATATAAACATATTTTAATAAAATATTATTCAATTCCATGAAAAAATGAAGCAAAATCAAAAGAAAAAAGAAAAGAAAGCCCATTTAAAATGAATGAATTTAAACAGAATTAAATGAAAGGAAGAAAAAACAATAATGGAAGTAGAAGAGTGAGACGGGAGAAAACATAAAACTTCAATTTAAAATAAAATGAGTTTGAAGAAGGGTAAAGGAGGAGCGCGGGGAAGACGATGGGAGAACAAAGAATAACAAAATTTATTCTTTGTATATACATAAACATATATATATAGTCTAACTCAAAGAAAATATAAATTCTTTCTACCTCGGATTTTCCTTTTTTTTCCCCAACACAATCTATGCAGTGAAATATTATAGTATCGATTGTACAAAAATTCAATACAATATTTTAATCGATATGTTACAAAAAATATTAAAGTAAGTGAGCTCACAGAAAACTTTACGGTTTTAATTTACCGAAACTTTTATTATGTCCCTTCCGACATTGAAATCAATCAATGAAAAAATCTGGTGTGAAACACTCACTACACTTTCTCTTGCCAATGTGAATAAAAATTACACCGGTTGTCCCACGAAGAGGTTACTATTTTTGAATTAATATGCCGGACGTATCGCACATTCTACGGACTGAAAACTTTACACTTAATAAATAGATATGTAAAAAAAGATCCCTCGAGTTTGAATTGCTTACGATTAATCAAAACAAAATGGCGAAAAGTAATTTTATTTGGATAACCATTTCGAATTGGTGATTTGTTATAATGTTACTTAAGTAATAAAATGAAAGAAATATGAAAGTGATAAATTATTAATGAACACAATTTGTTTCATTAACCTTTATTCGAACTGATTTCCATCAATAGCTATGCTGTCGATTTGGAATGGCAAAAACAGCTGATTCTTTTCTATCTGAATCCTATTGTAAAATATAAGTGGTTTTATACACAAGAATCTGCTCATAACAGACAGGTAGAGTGTCAAATTATTTACACTCAATCTGTTCGTTGCAGGGCTAAAATAAATAGTTCTGTTTCTTATCACATGGTCAGCCAATTAAATGACTGAATCATTTAAGAACAGAAGAGGTAGAGGTGTAAAAGACACTAATCAGAGATATCTCCTCTGAAAGTAATGAATTTTATTATACAGCCAGACCCTGTGGTGAATGAAGTGAAGGTGTCATTTGCAGAGTGGAAAATAAGTGCTTTTCAGAGGGCCCGGCATGCTGATAAGCGTACTTTTCCACTCAGTGAGGAAGGCACTGGTAAACCACCTCACTCCTCGTTTTACTTAGTAAAACCTCTACAGGTTCAAACCAGCTTTTTGGCTGATGACCTAAACAACAACACACAAGATTATTGTTCATTTTTGATATTATTTTCTTATTCCGCCATGTTGTTTTGATAAATCATATAAAAATGAAAGTCTAGGCTACTTTTTTTACATATCTACTTATTATAACTGTTAAGTTTCCAGTTTGTAGATTGTGGAATATGTGTGGCATATTCATTCAAAAATAACAACCTCTTCGTGGGACACCCGGTATTTATGACAATGTTTAATCATTAGTAAACACTGTAAAATAAAAAAAAACATAACCTACTTTTAATCATGAGTGAATACTGCAAAATGAAAATCAAACCTCGGTTGAACTTAAAAAAAAAACGGGAAATCAGTAATTTGCTCTAAACTAGGCTCTGTAAAGAAAAATGCTTAAATGAAATTAGTAGGTTTTTTACTTTTCTAT
Source organism: Catonia carolina (assembly GCA_035578175.1). Lineage (NCBI taxonomy): Eukaryota > Metazoa > Arthropoda > Insecta > Hemiptera > Achilidae > Catonia > Catonia carolina. The sequence continues at coordinate 13,773,062 of JAQMRL010000004.1, forward strand.
AACTTCCAATATACACTTTTGTCGTAAAATACATACTAAGGTCAAAATCTTAAAAAAATCCATTACTCTACCAGGGGACAGCCTTCCCAAAAATTTCAGCAGATATGGCGCTTAATCCTATCATGCTGTTGTTAAGGTCAACATCCGAAAGGCTGGTTTGAATCTCTAGACTAGAGATTGTACTAAGTAAAACGAGAACTGAGGTGGTTCACAATTGCCTTCCTCACTGAGTACAAAAGTAGCCTATGCTTATCAGCATGCCAGGCCCTCCGACTAGACCATCTACTCTGCACCCTGTAAATGACACCTTCACTTCATTCACCACAGGGTCTGGCTGTATAATGAAATTCATTACTTTTAAAGGAGATAACTCTGACTAGTGTCTTTTACACCTCTATCTCTTCTCTTCTTAAATGCTTCAGTCATGTAATTGGTTGACCGTGTGATAAGAACCAGAAATATTTTTTGTAGCCATGGAACTAGCAGATCGAGTGCAAATATTTAAAACTCCACCTGCATGTTATGGGCGAAATACTATCATGTAGAGCATAAAAATGTTAAAAAAATCGTGGGAGTCATTTTTGAGGAAATCGCTCATAAAATGTGTTTCTAGCTTCATGCGGAATGTATATGCTCCTTCCTTGTATCAAGTCTGTAAATAAATATAATTACCGGCCTAAAACTTTATTTTTTAAAAACAATTAAAAATACATTAAATTATATGAAAAAATAATGATATCAAGTTGTGTTGTTTTGGTCATCAGCCGAAAGGCTGGTTTGAACCTCTAGAGGCTTTACTGAGGTGGTTTACTAATCCCTTCCTCACCGAATTCAAAGAGTATGCTTATCAGCATGTCTAACCCTCAGAAAAGCATCTACAGTATTCAGATGAACTAAAGTCTCCTAGCTGTGGGAGTGAGAGAACGCATAACGTAGTATTTCGCCCATTTTCACTCGCACAAGCCATCCGCGCCGTTCCAATAACATTGCATAATTTCACTCATTGTTGTGAGCAAGCGTTTATGCACGCAGTAAACTAACAAGCAAAATAACGACTGTAGTATGTTTTCAGATTTGGATTACAATGGTAAAGACCTTTGAGCGCATGCGTAGTTATACCACATATCTCCCTCTCACTCGCTCGGCTATGGGACATTAGTTCGTCTGATACCTTTACTTTCCATCCTGCAAATGACACCTTCACTTCTTTTACCACAGAGTCTGACTGTATAGTGAATTTCATTACTCTCAGAGGAGATAACGCAGACTAGTGTCTTTTACACCTCTACCTTCTTCTTCTTCTTCAGGTGCCTTCTCCATTACGAAGGTTGGCTATCATCATGGTCAGTCGCACCTTGTCCACTGCTGCTCTGGTACAGGTCATGCGACGAGCAGTTAAACGCTTCTCTCAGGTTTCTTAACCAGGATATTCGTCTGCGTCCCACCGAGCGTTTACCAACGAGTTTCCCTTGAATTATGAGATGCAGAATCTCATATTTAGGTCCCCTCATGATGTGTCTAAGGTATGTCAGTTTTCTTATCTTTACGCTCTGCAGGATTTCCAGCTCTTTGCCCATTCTTCTGAGGACCTCCATATTTGTGACCCTGTCTGTCCACGGTATTCGAAGCATCCTCCGGTAGGTCCACATTTCAAACGCTTGTAGACGGGTCTCACACTCTTTGGTGAGTATCCACCTCTACCTTATCTGTTATTAAATACTTTAGTCATATATTTGGCTGTTCATGTGATAAGAAACAGAACTATTTTATATAGCCCTGGCACTAGCAGATCGAGTCCAAAAATTGAAAAATCCAACTGCTCGATATGGGCAAATCATGTAGTGTAATTACTAGGCCTAAATACATTTATTTATTTCCAGAAAATTACGGCTGTTTTTGTAACACTCATGCCACCGAATGCAATAGTCGCATTGTAACAAAACAGATACGTCAAAAATATACTTAGTGTGCGACTGGCCTTTCCGGTTTAACAATATAAGGGAGTTTAGTGGTAAAGTGGGGGAGGGAGGAAGAAGAATAAAAGAAGAAGAAGAAGACGATAGAGGAATGAGTGAAGGGGAGGGGAGCAATTTATGTTTTATGAAAGCGTAATAAGTTTTCAAAGTCCAAGTGCAAGTCGAGACGGTGAAAATTTATGCGCCAGAAACTATTAAAAGTCAATTCCTATTACCGAAGCGAAACGATTTTAGTTTTGTTTTATATTCTTTGGTTTGCTTTTGTTATGAATTGTTTATTTATGCGTTCTGAATTCTTTAAATATAATAACCAATAGCCGGCAGACCTAACTAAATTTATCATGAATCTACGTCTGATACTCGAAAAAAAGTAATTTTCTGTAACAATTGAGTCTGGTCTTGTTATTAATAATAAGTTGAATTTCAATATATTTTACTATTTATTTACTTAACTTACATCAATTTTCTTGGAATTTTATTTATAGTGTTGAATTATGCCGCCCATAACGGACAGGTGGAGTGTTAAATTATTTACACTCACTCTGTTCGTTGCAGGGCTAAAATAAATAGTTCTGTTTCTTATCACATGGTCAGCCAATTAAATGACTGAATCATTTAAGAACAGAAGAGGTAGAGGTGTAAAAGACACTAATCAGAGTTATCTCCTCTAAATGTAATGAATTTCATTATACAGCCAGACCCTGTGGTGAATGAAGTGAAGTTATCATTTGCAGAGAGGAAAATATGTGCTTTTCAGAGGGCCCGGCATGCTGATAAGCGTACTTTTCCACTCAGTGAGGAAGGCAATGGTAAACCACCTCACTCAACGTTTTACTTAGTAAAACCTCTACAGGTTCAAACCAGCCTTTTGGCTGATGACCTAAACAACAACAGTGTTGAATTAAAAAACATCTGGTATGAAATACTTACCATTTTTTCTGGAACGTCATACGCCATTGAATCTAATGTGCAGCCCGTTTTTGATGTGTAACATTTTAAAACTTAAACCTTTAATTAGGTAGGTAGTTCATAACTAAAAAAAACAAATTGAATGTACCCAAAGAAAAATCGATTTTATTTAAATTCTACCGGACATTCATTTTTGTCATAAAGTGTCTATATTAAGTGTGCTACGTACTACTACTAAACATAGGTGCTGTCTTAAAATCAGAGGTTACAAAGTCCTAGTCCACATTTTAAAGAATTTTTTCAATTGGCTTAACTACATATTTTCAAGGTAACTGATCTTGTAAATTAGAAGAATCTGATGAAGCATTATCGGAATCGCTAGTATCTTTATTATTTTCCTCATCTTGATTCCAAAGAACCTCATCCTCTGTCCCATCTTGTGGATTTGAAATGGAGAATGTTTTAATGAGATGGTCTGAAATATTTTTCTAAGCAACAGAAATCCAATACGAGACAGTAATGGACGAGACACGCTTGATTTTCCCGGTTGGAGTCATTTCATGATTTGGATGGCATAGACACCGAACTTTATCTTTAAACGATTTGTTGACACTGAAACAGCAGTTTTAAAATGGATGTCATCCCTCCTAGAATGACAACGAGTGTTGTGTTCATATCAGTGGTTATTTTTTTTTAACTTAGTCAGTCAGATGCCCTCGGAAGGAGTCTAAGCAGAGCATCGGTGGCGTATTGAAAAGAGCACCCGATCGATGACCCCACACATTCGTAAGCCATCCAAAAATTAGGTCCTAAGTCATCCATCCTTTCTCCTGGAATCGATTCCTGAAATCGCACATTACATCTCTGGGGTAGAGATGTCCATCTGTTTTATTTTTTTGGGACTTTTCTCGTTAAAAAATTAAAAATTGACGAAGCTTATAATCATCGTATTGCAGAAAACATGCGATTCTAGTGCGCCATCGATTCTAACGCGCACCCTGAATTTTAAAACTAAAAATGGACAGAAAAGGTGCGCATTAGATTCGAGAAAATACGGTAGGCAATAGACGGATTTTTCTTGCCAATATAAATACTGAAAAATGTAACCTACGGTAAAATTTTAATTGACGGTTAAGTAACTGCTGTAAAAAAATGTAAGTTGTCGCAGTAAAACATATTTAGAAGCAATCTTAAAAAAACAATATTTTTTCATGACAGCACAACCCTTACGAATTTCAGCAGATATGCCCCTTACCCGATCTTCTAAATCACAAAAATATTGTATAAATAAGGTGAATTTAAACAAAACCGTAGGAGCCGTTTTAAAAAAAAAATTGCACGAATAAACTACTCCTTCCGATTGACCGGTTTTGATAAAAGTTTTCGGTTCGGGTCCCGTAATAGTACGTAATTTAAGTTCTAAGTTTCAACTTCGTAGTGTAGTATTTCGTTCATGAAATATTTCATTCACATAGCCTACGTTCAGGAACACAGATAAATTGGAAAAACTATGTGTTTTGGGGGTTCAAAAGACCTGAAAACATCTAAAAAAATCTTCATGAAATTGTATCGTTCATTATTTTTTTTTCGTAAATTGAAAGAAAAAGTATGAGTAAATTATTGTACTGATTTGCCCATTACAGGGAGAAGGAGTGTTTAAATTATTTGCATTTGATCTGCTAGTTCCAGGGTTACAAAAATAGTTCTATTTCTTAACACATGGTCAGCCAATTATATGACTGAAGCATTTAAGAACGGAAGATGTAGAGAAGTAAAAGACACTAGTCACAGTTATCTCCGAGAGTATTGAATTTCATTTTACAGCCAGACCTTGTGGTAAATGAAGTGAAAGTATCATTTGCAGGGTGGTAATTAGAAGCTTTTAATCATACTTTTCCACTCAGTAAGAAATACAATGGTAAACCACCTGACTCTTCGTTTTACTTAGTAAAAGGTTCAAACCAACCTTTCAGCTGATGACCTAAACAACATTCCACTGATTGAAGAGCAACGAGATAAACGGTGCGGTTTATCGTACCTATTTGATCACATGATATAAAATTAAAAACTTTGAAATTTTAGACACAATACCCTCTATTTATTAGATATACATTAAAAATAAACAACAAACAAAAAAATTAAAAATTGATTCATTATTTTTCGTTAATTAAAACGATTTTAATTAGTTTTATTGTTATTTTAGATTTTTTTGTATTGAAATAATTTCCCCACAGTGAAAAATTCCTCGTACCAATTATGCCGATGAATATTTAAATTAAAATTTGACGACGGCTTTAAAAAAATATTTTGTTTAATATAAATAAAAACGAACTGTATTTATTTTCTCATTTTATGTATTATTTATTTGTCATGAATTTTAATTAAAACGCCTTTCATTAAATCATTTTTTTATAATAAAAAATATTAATAAATACAAAACTAAATAAATGAAATATGAAAATAAACAAAAACAAAATACGATAGGTTTTCCGTTTTTTTAATTTAAAAAATATTATTTACTTAAAATTGTGAAGTAAAATAAAAATAAATTAAACTTCAATAAAACTGAAAATCACAACGTATTATATAAAATGTTTCTTTTACTTTTTTACAATTTATTTACAATCTGTCAAAAATTGACAATAAGTAAATATGAAACATTAGCCTACTACAATTTACGTCCAGTAGATGCTATGTCCTATCCGTACTGTACTATGGGATGGAGGCTTGGACAATGAAGAAGATTGATGAAAAGAGACTGGATGCATTTGAAATGTGGCTGTACCGGCGAATTCTGAGGATTTCATGGGTGGAAAGGATGGCGAATGTGGAGGTGTTGAGACGTATGCATAAAGAAAGAGAAGTACTATTAACAGTGAAGAAAAGGAAATTATTGTATATGGGACATGTCATGACGGGAAAAAAATATAAAATATTACAAGTGATTGTCCAGGGGAAAATCCAAGGAAAGAGATCCTTGGGAAGAAGACGAAAATCCTGGCTGAAAAACCTAAGAGATTGGTATGGTTGCAGCAACAACGAATTGTCTAGGGCTGTGACATCAAAGATAAAAATCGCTCTGATGATTGCCAACCTTCGAAGCGGAGATGGCACCTGAAGGAGAAGGGAACTATGAAGTGGTTGAAAAGGAATTTGTTTTTTTATTTATTTATTTAACGTCGCATCAACTGCTGTGGTCATTAGCGACGACGTTGGGGTGTAACTGTGCGTAATGAGAATGAAATAATTTTTTTGTAACGTGTGAAAATATGCCGTGCCTGAGTGGGATTCAAACCCAGGATCGCACGATGAGAGGCGAGCACGTTACCAACTACGCCAATGCGGCCGGCTGGAAAATTTTTGTATTCGTTACCACTAGTGATTTTTTTTTCATAATTTTGTTAATTACCATATCAGCTGTTAAAAGTAGTAATCGATTTATTTATACTGTCTATTAATTTGTAGTTAACATTGTAAAATATAGTTTAAATCGTTCTGAAAACTTTATTCTTAAATAAATATTAATATTGTAAAATACCTTATGCTAGATAAATAAACTTTTTAGTAATATATTTTAAGTAACATTATACTATGAATTACAACGAGAAAAATAAATTAAAACTTTAAATAAAAACAATTAAAAAAAATCTGGTGTGAAACACTCACACAACTTTGTTAAAAAATTCTACCTCGTTTTCTCTTTGCCCCCTCTATGTCAGGTAGATCTAACTGAAGTATACCTGTAGTGTGCGCATATTAATTTAAAAAATTACAATTTCATGAAATAAAAAATAATTACTTACACATAAATTATCGAAAATCAGTTAGGACAACAAAATTTTGAAAAATACCTGCAACAGATAAGAGAACAAAACATTAATTATCTATATATCTGTACCATTTAGTCCTGCCCATAACAGACAGGTGGAGTGTCAAATTATTTACACTCAATCTGTTCGTTGTGGGGTTAAAATAAATAGTTCTGTTTCTTATCACATGGCCAGCCAATTAAATGACTGAAGCATTTAAGAATAGTAGAGGTAGATGTGTAAAAGACACTAATCAGAGTTATCTCCTCTTAAAGTAATGAATTTCATTATACAGCCAGAACCGTTTTTAAAGTAATTTTGTCATTTACTTACCATCGAACGTCATAAAACTTGCCGTTGTATTTCATTATACAAAATTGAGCATATTAATAAAGAGAAAAATCTGGTGTGAAACACTCACACAACTTTCTCTTGCCAATGCAAATAATTTAAACAATATAACCTAACATTAGTACTAACACATTAGAAATAAACAAACAACTAACCTTAATAAACATAACCTAATTTTAATCATGAGTGAAAGACGTAAAATGAAAATCAACTTAGTTTGGCTTAAAAATACGGAAAATCATTCTTTTACGGTAAACTAGGCTCGTAGAGAAAAATACTATAAATAAAAGTTGTAGATCTTTTTATTTTCTATAAAATTAATTATATACGCCTTTGTCGTAAAATGCATACTAAGGCCGAAATCTTAAAAAAATCGATTTTTCACACGTTTTCATGAGAAAATAACAGAAAATCGCTAATTACTGCTAAACTAAGCGTTAGACAAAAAAATGTTTGAAATAAAAGTTTTAGGATTTTAAATTTTCTACAATTTTTATTATATAGGTACATGTTTGCGCTAAAATTTATTTTTAAGCCGTAATTTTAAAAAAACAACGTTTTTACGCAAAAACACCCTCACCAAGAATTTCAGCATACATGGCGCCTACCTAATCTTGTAGAACATAAAAAATTTAGTAAACCAGGCAATTTTTAAAAACATCGTAGGACCAGTTTTTGAGAAAATCGCAAAAAAGTGAAAAATTACACGAATAAACTACTACTTCCGGTTGACCGATTTTGATGAAAATGTTCGTGTCGGGTCCAGTAGTAGTATGTAACTTAAGTTTCAAGTTTCAAATTCGTACGATGTTCCGTTCTTGAGATATTCTGTTCACACACACACACACACACATACACACACACACAGACCAATCGCTAAAAACATGTTTTTTGGGTTCAGGGGGTCTGAAAACATATAGATCCGGTGAAAACTCGATTTCGAAAAATCGACATGAAAACAATACTTTCCTTCCTATATATTCATATAGGCAAGAGAAAGTAAAAACATGCGAATATAAAAAATGAGAGAGAATTAAAATTAAATAATTTTAAAACGAATATTATTGAAAATATTTTAATAACATATTGATCATCATATTTAATTAAAAACATTTTCAAAATACGGGTGCGTGCGTGCGTGCGTTTGCAAAATAATTTCATTAATTTCTATTGAATATAGATAGATCAATTAGATTTTGATGTAATCAAAAATTGTATAATACTGACTGACGTATTAATTGAAATTAATGTATAAGGGTAGATTTATGAAGGGGTAACCTCTAAAAACCCACCCTCCTGGGCCGGGTTTGTAAACCTTTGTTAGTAATTATAAATTTTCTTTTGATCTTTTCATTAATGTTAAATTGGACCTCTTTCTATTTATGGAAGCCACCCGGCGAGCCTATCTATCGTTATAAATATAAAATTTCATTCATATCTGTTTTCAACTTTTTTGCTTTCTTTTCTAAAAAGGTTTTATAATTTAATTACAATAAAATGAAAGGTTTTTATTACCGTCATTATTATTATTATTATTACTTTCTCTTGCCTATATGAATATATAGGAAGGAAAGTATTGTTTTCATGTCGATTTTTCGAAATCGAGTTTTCACCGGATCTATACGTTTTCAGACCACCTGAACGCAAATAACATGTTTTTAGCGATTGGTCTGTGTGTGTGTGTGAACAGAATATCTCAAGAACGGAACATCGTACAAACTTAAAACTTAGAACTTAAGCTACATACCACTACTGGACCAAACACGAACATTTTCATCAAAATCGGTCAACCGGAAATAGTAGTTTATTCGTGTAATTTTTTACTTTTTGCGATTTTCTCAAAAACTGGTCCTACGATTTTTTTTAAAATCGCCTGGTTTATTCACTTTTTTATTCTCTACAAGATAGGGTAGACGCCATGTTTGCTGAAATTCTTGGTGAGGCTGTTTTCGCGTAAAACAATTGATTTTTTATGATTGCGGCTTTATTATGCATTTCAGCGCAAAAATGTATATAATAAAATTTGTAGAGAATTAAAATTCCTACAACTTTTATTTTAAACATTTTTTTGTATAACGCTTAGTTTAGCGGTAATTAGCGATTTTCTGTTTTGTTTCTCACGAAAACGTGTGAAAAATCGATTTTTTAAACATTTCAACCTTTCTACTCATTTTAAGACATAAGGGTATATATCAAAATTTATAGAAAATTAAAAGATCTACAACTTTTATTTTAAGCGTTTTTCTGTACAGAGCCTAGTTTAGCGTGAAAGAGTGATTTTCCGTATGTTTAAGGCAAACTGAGGTCGATTTTCGTTTTGCGTCTTTCATAATATGATTAAAATTAGGTTATGTTTATTGAGTTTAATTTTTTGTTTATTTCTAATGTTTTATTACTAATGTTAGGTTTATTGTTAATTATTTGCTTTGGCAAGAGAAAGTTGAGTGAGTGTTTCACACCAGATTTTTTATTATCTTAAGATTAATCAATAAATGGTTAGGGAAACAGGATTTAAATTCTCACGAATGTAACAACGTTATAACACTACAACTTTGCATTTAAAACTAACTTAAACTAAACAAAAAGCGTTTAACTTTTTACACAGCCTTACTCGTTGAAAGGTAAATCAGAACTTTACCAATAAAACCAATTAGTACTGAAAACCGGGATTTTGTTTACATCAGTGAGAATCACCATTGAAAGGGAAGAACAATCTGAGATTACTTAAATATTTATATATTTTTTATTTAACTTATTTATTTACAATCAGCCTTTACAATGTGGCACTTAAATATATGTTTCATAAAAAGTAGGTTCTACAAAAATATAGTTCCAGGGCTATTGTTTTTTTATTTTTTTTTTATAACGTTCGACTGTTCTGCAATTACTGCTAATGCAGACAGTGAAGGATGAAATGATTTTTTGTAACGTATGAAAAAATGCCGTGCCTAAATAAGATTCGAACCCAAGACCGCATGATGAGAGGCGAGCACGTTACCAACTGCGCCAATGGGCACGGCTACAGGGTGATTCACGAAGATATGCAGAAACTTTTGGAGCTCATTGTACATGTAAAAATAATGAAAAAAGTTTATATAAACATGAGTCCGGAAATGCTTTGTTTCCGAGTTACGGCTAGCGAAAGTTTCGCCTGGATTTCAGCTCACCAGGTGAAATGAGGTCTTCCTGAAACCCTGATAAGATGATTAAGGGGCGAATTTAATAATTTCTCATGGTTTTGATCTAATAAATTGAATAAAACATGTCCCAGAACTGCAAGTTAAATAGTTTTTAAGAAAACCAGTGACAAATGCAAAAAATGGAGTGAAAACACATTTTTTTCATCTTTGGGCAAGAATAACTTTGTTATTTTACCAAGAAACAGTTAAAATTTTTGAAAAAAACATGTAGAAAATTTTATTCTGAACAAACCGGTGTAAATAAAGTACACAGAAAGTGAATAGATGTTTGATAAAATGAATTTTTATTCATAACAGTACAAAGTAAAATTAACCGGAAAAACAGAGATGAAAAAATGTGTTTTTTTCACTCCATTTTTTGCATTTGACACTGTTTTTCTCAAAAACGATTTAACTTACAGTTCTGGAACCTGTTTTATTCAATTTATCAGGTCAAAAACCATAAGAAATGATTGATTTCGCCCTTTAATCTACCTTACCAGAATTTCAGGAAGACCTCATTTCACCTGGTGAGCTGAAATCCGGGGGAAATCTTTCGCTAGCCGTAACTCGGTAACGAAGCATTTCCAGACCCATGTTTATATAAACTTTTTTCATTATTTTTACACGTATAATGGGCTCCCAAAGTTTCTGTATATCTTCGTGAATCACCCTGTATAAAAACAATTCTGTTTCTTATCACATGTTCAGTCAATTAGGCCCTACATGCTGAAGCGCTTAAAAACAGAAGAGTTAGAATGTAAAAGAGAATAGTAGTCACAGTTATCTCCTCTGAGAGTCATGAATTTCATTATACAGCCAGACCCTGTGGTGAATGAAGTGAAGGTGTCATTTGCAGTTGGAAAGTAGATACTTTTTAGAGGGCCTGGTATGCTGATAAGCATAATTTTTCACTCAATGAGGAAGACAATAGTAAACCACCTCACTCCTCGTTTTACTTAGTAAAGTTTTAAGACGTTCAAACCAGCCTTTCGGCTTATGACCTAAACAACACAAAAAATAAGTAAAATATTTAAAACCCTAAACCTAGGTTCGTTCGGGATCTACGTTTGATAAATAATAAACAGACTTATAAAAATTCATTACAATTATTTATTGACAGAATTAATAATTAACCTAACCTACTATAAAAACAATCAAGATCCTTCGCCACTAATCTGCAACGTTCCTCGTAGAAGGAATCAAAATAAAAACAAACTTTTCTACTACATTCGATTTCTTAGAATTCATTTTCAAAACATCTCATTCACCACTACTCTTGTTCAGTACAATCCATCCGATATAATACACAATTTTTAAAAAATGCAGACAAACTACAAAAATAAACAACCTATTGTATTAACCATTTTTAGACTAATCTCGAAATATGTTACAATATATTTCGTAAAGAAATAGTACGATCTCTTAGATTTTTGGAAGGTTTACATAATTTTTTGTGCATAAAACGTTTGTGACATTAATTTTTTTTAAAATCTGTCCAGAATTAAATAATTTTCAAAGGTTTTTAATAAGAGCAAGCACTAAATAGCAACATTGAGAAAATTCGAGAAACCTAGAAAACAAAATGGAACTTATTAAATTAAGATTATGATGCCTTCTAGGGCTTCCATGAGAAGAAAAATCAAAACACCGAATGAACGGAAGATAGGAGAAAACTTACAATAAAATAATGTGAAGAGGATAGGGCTGCAAAAAAGCGTTATGAAATGTCTAAAAGTTACTTTCTTCAACTTTTTCAGATACCTATCCGTTCCGAATGTCGGCGAACATCGTAGCAATTCTTAGTTTGGTCGTTGTACAGCAACAAAAAAGCTCTACTGAATTCCTTCTAAACTAAGTTCTCACATTTTGAAGCCACGACACTTATCTTCTGAAAGGTCCACGTTTTCCATATATTTTCTCTGCAGAATGGGTAATAGTAAGGAATATCGTCGAGTCATTCCGCATGATATGTCCAAAATATTGGAGCTTCCTACATTTGAGGGTGGGAAAGACCTCGACGTATTTCTTCATTCTCCTGAGAACCTCTATATTTGGCATTCGAGATGTCCATGAAACAACAAGGCCCAGGACTCCACACCGTATAGGAGCACAGAAAAAAGTTACATTACATAGTTTAAAAATATTATAAACAAGAAAAATGATAAAAAAACTAAATTTTTCTTAAATGACCGACCATCAAAAAAAGATTGACAGAATGATAAAAAAAATTATAACACATTTTTTATAGATATTAGAAATTTCATGGATTTCACTAGACAAAATTTAATACAACAAAAATGACATAAAAAAGAAAATTACATAATTTAACCTAAAAATAAAACTAAAAAAAAAACAGCTTTTTTATTTTATTTTTATTACTTTTTATTTTTAAGAATAGGCTACATAAACGAATTTGTAATACAGAGATTTATATAGGCTAGAAAGATAGCAAAAATATTAAGTAGTTAAATATCCCGCTATAATATAACGGTTGTGTTTATTCAAACCGGAAGTTAGCTGTCATAGCATAGTCATGCTACAAAATAGTAATAATAATAATAATAATAATAATAATAATGCTATAATAATTTATTTCAACTCAGTTAAAGAGTGTAATAAATAATTATTCTATTTTCGTTAGCTTTGTTATTGCTCAAAAAAAACAATTTGTTACACTATTTTCTATAGCGGAACAAAAAACAAAACAAAATTTTTTTTATGTTAAATAAATAAATAAAATATATGCGATGACACAAAAAGTGATTGACTTTCTTTATTTGGAATCAATTGCAACAATGGGATTGAATTTAATTTGGTTTAATTTGGCTTGATTTCACCTTAGGGAAGGGTAGTAGTCACATGGTGCAAGATTTGGTGAATAAGGTGGATGTTCTAACACTGAGATGATGTACTTGGCTAGGAACCTCTTGACAGATAACGCGGAATGAGCTGGCGCATTGTCTTGGTGAACCCATGATTTGTCCTTCCACATTTCGGGGTGTTTTTTTCCTTACTCTTTGACGTAGTTTAGAAAGTACCTCAAGGTAGTAATATTGATTAATTGTTTGACTTTCAGGAACCCATTGAAGGTACACAATCCCATGGATATAAAAAAAAACAATCATCATTGCTTTAAATTTTGACTTGCTCATTCGAGCTTTTTTGGCTCTCGGTGAAGTTCGGCTCTTCCAGTGCATGGATTGGCGCTTCGTTTCCGGATCGTAAGTAAAAAAACCATGTTTCATCACATGTTATTATCTTCTACCTGTTCTCTAAGGGGAAATGTGCATTAAATGGGACAAGATTTGAGTCTGTGGAAGCTAATAAATGAAGCTAATAAAGAGAAAGCGGCAAGTGTCCTGAAGGAGCTGACAGAAGATGACTTCCAGCACTGTTTCCAACAATGGAAAATTCGCATGGAGCGTTGTATGGATAGAAAAGGAGTGTATATTGAAGGTGACAATAAGTGATTATGTATAAAATAAAAAAAAAATTTACAGCGTTAGTCTCGTTATTTAATAGCCATACCTCGTACACGCACATAGAGCAGGCAGGTGCCGTAGGCTGGTCGACCCGCCGCAAACCGGCGGAAATTTACTCAATGTAAAACAGTTTGTTAAACAGAATGAAAGACAGTATGGTGAAAAGTGTTTACACCGCAGTAACGTGTATAAGTGGGTGGAACAGTTGAAGTTTCCACTACCTTGTTGCAAAATCGCATACATCACTAATTCGAAAGAAAGGATACGAGAAAAATTCCTCAAAATTTTAATTTGTGTATTATAACTGTTAGGGACCATCCAGAATCGTTCACAAAAAAATTAAAAGTATGTTTAAGCCGGTAAAGTGATTTTAAAGTCTTCTGTAACTCAAAAGACCAACATTTTTGTGATTAAATACAATAACTTTTCCCATAACAGGCAGGAGGAGTGTTGAATTATTTGCACTCGATCTGCTATGTCCAGGATTACAAAAAGTAGTTCTATTTTTTAATCACATGGTCAGCCAATTATACGATAAAGCATTTAAGAACAGAAGAGATGGAGGTGTAAAAGATATTACAATGCTTTTCATCGTTGATGAGCTCTGCTGTTCCATGCGTTTAGACAAATCAGAACGTTTTCAGATTGTACGAATGTATCAGCCTGACAAACACGCGCGCATGCGTATAAGAGCCACAGTAGTTCACTCGTGTCTTGCATCTCGTACTGAACTCATCGATTATAGAGCGCGTTAACAAGCAATACTTTATAATATAATCAGCTGATTGTATGTTCATAAGTTATATTGTTATTGAAAGACCAAAACAATTTATATTTATATTCCCCCCTAATTTGTGTACGTTGCAATCTGTTCAATTGAGAACAATAAGCAACCCCATGACCCAATGAGATGAGGATGATATGTATGACGTGTAAATGAGGTGTAGTCTTGTACAGACTCAGGCCGACCAATCCTGAGAGAGTATGATTAATTGAAACCCAACCATCAAAGTACACCGGTAACAACTGTCTAGCATTCAAATCCGTATAAAAGTAACTACCTTTACTAGGATTTGAACCAGGAACCTTCGTCTAGGAAAATCAGCTGTTAAACAGCTGATTTTGGCGACGACTTTACCTCTAGACCAACCCGGTGGGTCACCAAAACAATGACTGACGAAATTATATAACCGAACTACGAGAGCAAGTTTTGGCACCGTTGCTGGCAATCCATTGGTTAGCTATGAAGTGGGTAGGGGGCAATGCGGACGTTCAGAGCTCATTAACGCTGAAAAATAGTATAGTCAAATAGTATAATCAAAAAATAGTATAGAGTTATCTCCTCCGAGAGTAATGAATTTCATTATACAGCCAGACCCTGCCTGTTATGGGCAAGATGGCAATATTAACAATCAAACATGCTGAATATGGGCATTGAAATCCTCACGTGTTTCACAAACGACTATTAAACGTACGTAAAATTGGTGTTTGACAAGCGGTCTCTCGGGGTCGTGTAAAAGAGTTTTCATTTTTTGACACATCTGTGGATGATGTGGTTTATCGCGACCTAATCCCTCAGGTTTTTGCAATTTTAGATTCGCACGAACGAGAATGTTCGCTCCAGCAGGATAACACAACTTGATATAAAAAACGAGCTGCGTCCTTTTTGAAACACCCGTTATTATCATATACAAATAATATATACGTACTCCGATGCGTAAAGAACACATTATCAATCCAATTTTAGAAAATAATGTAAAGAAATAAAAGTATGCTAAAAAATAAAACAAATATCTACGCTTTACCGTGAGCCTACTTAGGCCTGCAAAATTTTATGTAATTCATGTAATAACATAATTATGTTTTATTGAACGTAGTCTACCGTAAGTTTACATAGATAATTTCAAATAATGAATTATGTAAGTAAAATGATTACGTTTGTTATTTATAATTTCATTTTATTTTATTATAAATTGCATGAACTGTTTTTGTTATTAACTAATATTTTTAGGTTGTGGTACAAAATCGGTGGGTTTTAGTGTGTACTAATTCCTGACCCTAACTCCTATTATTTTGGTGAATTGAAAACTACAAATGAATTGCTTGTTACAGAAACAACACGAGTCCAACGCAAGTGATTTTTCACGAAATACAGAAACTTTTTTTTTTAAATTTTATTGATACAATTGCTGATAATTATTTGACATGAATTTGAAGTACTTCTTTAAAAGTAACGTATTTAATTTTATAAATACATAAATACTTAAAACTGTATACAAAATTTAGGAAGAAACTCGTGAACTACCATAACCCATTGATCTCAAATCTGGCTACGCAGACTCTCCCAAATAATCCAATAAGACGTCTAAACCGTTGATGAGCCGGGACCTCATCTATTACTGTAGTACTGTAATTGACTATCCATTACAGTGTTCTAAATTCTGCACTTAATGCTACACTTATCTATTCACGTCGGAGTTCTGTCACTGGACTGTGTCTCCACTCACGTTTATTTACCATGTTCATTTTTTCCAAATTTGGTGTTATCATATTCACTGATTGTTTCCAACAGATTGTGAATTTCCTAAATAGAAAAAAAAATTATAAATTTTATCTAATTTTTAATGGATATTATTAGACGGATGATCTTTCTAGCATGGACTTGTGGTTTTTCTCAAACGATACATATTGATCAAATAAATAAACCTAATGCAACTTGTTTTACTTAGGAAACTCCAGTCTATTTATTTTATAATATTAATTTACAGAATATTTGTTTAAGATTATATTGTGTTATTAAAAACGTATTTAAATTTTTTATTCATTTTAATTTCAAGAAAAACAAATTAATATTACATTTCTTCGGGCTTATATTTTTCTGCTGATGGCCATAAAAATATTTCTAATGTTGTTTCTAACACAAAAAAGAATTTTCTGCAGGTTAAATGTACTACTGCAGTAGGTGGACTAGTGGTTTTCTGTATAACATAATAAAAATCAAATGAAATATTATATTTTAACACCAACTCAATTTTAATAAAAATGGGCAAGTGTGGTTTTTAAAAAAGTGATTCACACATGGTATGAAGTATTTATAACTTTCTCTTTCTCTATACGAATAGTTATGGGAAAGAAAATTATTGTTTTCATGACGATTTTATTAAATCCACTTATCACCGAAAATAAGGGTTTCAGGTTCTCTGAACCCAAAAAAACATGTTTTTGTCGATTGGTGTGTATTTCTGTTTGTGTGTGAAAAAAATATCTCAAGAACGGAATAACTAACTACGAAGTTGAAACTTGGAACTTAAGTTAGGTACTACTCTTTGCGATTTTCTCTAAAACAGCTCCTACAATATTTTTTTAAAAATCGCCTGATTTACTAATTTTTTTATATTCTACAAGACAGAATAACCGCCATGTCTCCTGAAATACTTAAAAGGTGTGCTTTACTAGTAAATATTGTATTTTTAAGATTATGCATTTTAGGGTAAAAGTGTACTATATAATCAAAGTTTTAGAACATTCAAAAACCTTAACTTTTACTTCAAATATTTTTTCTAAAATACTTAATTTAGTGTCAATTATTGATTTTCTGTAATTCGTGAAAATGGTATAAAAATTGGGTTTTTTAATTTTGCGGCCCAAGTATGTATTTTACGACAAAAGTGTATTATATAGGCAAGGTTACAGAAAATAAAAATTCTACAACTTTTATTTCAAGAATTTTCTTCTACGGACCCTAAATTACCATCAATTAATGATTTCCCGCATTTTAAAGTCAAAGAAAGATTGATTTTCATTTTGCGTCATTCATGATTATTATTAGGTTATGTTTTTAATTTTACATTGTTTACTAATGATTAAAGATAGGTTATTTTTATTTAATTATTTTCTTTGGTAAGAGAAAGTCGTGTAAGTGTTCGGTTTATTCACGTTTTCTCAATATCCATTCTCACTTTTTTAAATCGTTTATCTGACACCTCAGGTCTATTGTTCAGTGATTTAAAAATTTGTTTCGTCAACCGTTCGTCATCCATTCTATACTGGTGTCCATAAAATTTTCTTTTTCTAATCGTTTCCATTATTTGTTTATTTTTCTTGCACAGTTCTACTCCACCACGTAACGTATATTATCCGTCTACCATCTTTGGACTCATTATCTTGCTTTCAAATTTCTCTGCATCTCTTAGACCAGCCCTCTTGGTCATTCTAAGGCACTCACTCGCGTATAGACATACACGTTTTATAACAGTATTATAATGTCTAATCTTGGTTTGTTTTGAGAGTGCTTTCTTCTTATACAAGTGGTGAGTTCCTCGGAATGTACCGCCCATATTTTTTCGTCTGTTTTGTTCGCTTCATTTTCGCTGGTGTTCGTTTGTGTTATTTCTCCGAGGTACTTCAAGCTATAAACTTTCCCAATTATTCCGTATTGTATCTTCAAGTTTTATTACTCAATATGTAAATCTTCAACTGATATACGAGTTAATTGATTTAAATAAACAGTTAACAGAAATGGTTTTTTAAAATGATTTTAAATAAATGTTTCCTCAATGTAAAGCCAGTATCATGTATTATAATTATAATAAATAATAATAATAATAATAATAATAATATTAATAATTACTAATTAGAAACATTTTGTAACCTCAAATCATTTCCAGTGGTTAAACTGTATATAAAAAAATAATGCTCAGATTACGCGATAAAAAAAATGTACCGGATGTCGAATATCCGAAACAACTGATAAAAACAAAGAAAGTATCGACCCATGTACATATACCTACCTATATATACAGTTGAATTTCGGTTTACTGGAATTGTGTTAACCGACAACTCTGGTACTTGTATTGTGACGAGAGCAACTAAGTTGTATTGTGTAAGCAACTAAGTTTACATGACTAACCAAAAAAAAAAAAATTCAACTAAAATAAGTTTAATCTGTACACATACTTATTTTTGAATAAAATAAAAAAAATAATAAATTAGAAAACTACATGTCTAAAACATGATATCTTTTAAGGTGTCTAATCTCTTGACGTTTTGTCTAATAGGAAAATTGCAAGTAAGTTACGTGTTGATGACAAGTCAGACGTTGGCACATTTAATTTAACTTCAGGATTTCACGTCTAACTTGAGGTTTTGTTGTTTAGGTCATCAGCTGAAAGGGTGGTTTAAAACTTTAAAGAGGCTTTACTAAGTAAAACGAGGAGTGAGGTGGTTTAACAATGCTTTCACTGAGTGGAAAAGTATGCTTATCAGAATGCCGTGCCCTCTGAAAAATATCTGCTTTCAACCTTGCAAATAACACTTGCACTTCATTCAACACATGGTCTGGCTGTATAATGAAATTCATTACTCTCAGAGGAGATAACTGTGACTAGTGTGTTTTACACCTCTACCTCTTCTGTTCTTAAATGCTTCAGTCATATAATTGGTTGACCATGTGATAAGATACAGAACTATTTTTCGCAGCCTTGACACTGGGAGATCGAGTGCAAATAATTTAACACTCTGCCTGCCTGTAATGGGCAAATCAGTACAATAATTAACTCATATTTAATTTTCCATCCGGACCTCTCACCTTGTTTTAATGTAATCGTTACTTGGTTCGATTTTGCTTGATTAACCTCTACGAGGTGTGACTATTAAATAACGAGACTGACGTTGTAAAAAATTTTATTTTTATTTTATACATAATCGCTTATTGTCACCTTCAATATACACTCCTTCTCTATCCGTACAACGCTCCATGCGAATTTTCCGTTGTTGGAAACAGTGTTGGAATTCATCCTTTCTCAGCTCCTTCAGAACACGTGCCGCTTTCTCTTTTACAGCTTCCACAGATTCAAATCTTGTCCCTTTTAATGCAGATTTCACCTTAAAGAACAGGTAGAAGATAATAACATGTGATGAAACATGGTTTTTTTACTTACGATCCGGAAACGAAGCGCCAATCCATGCACTGGAACAGCCGAACTTAACCGAGAGCCAAAAAAGCTCGAATGAGCAAGTCAAAATTTAAAGCAATGATGATTATTTATTTTTTATATCCATGAGATCATGTACCTTCACTGGGTTCCTGAAGGTCAAACAATTAATCAACATTACTTCCTTGAGGTACTTTCTAAACTACGTCAAAGAGTAAGGAAAAAACACCCCGAAATGTGGAAGGACAAATCATGGGTTCTCCACCAAGACAATGCGCCAACTCATTCCGCGTTATCTGTCAAGAGGTTACTAGTCAAGTAAAGCATTTCAGTGTTAGAACATCCACCTTATTCACCAGATCTTGCACCATGTGACTTCTACCTGTTCCCTAAGGTGAAATCTGCGTTACAAGGGACAAGATCTGAGTCTGTGGAACCTGTAAAAGAGAAAGCGGCACGTGTTCTGAAGGAGCTGATGGAAGATGACTTCCAGCACTGTTTCCAACAATTGAAAATTCGCATGGAGCATTGTAGGGATAGAGAAGGAGTGTATATTAAAGGTGACAATAAGTGATTTTGTATACAATAAAAAGAAAAAAAATTACGTCAGTCTCGTTATTTAATAGCAACACATCGTATTTTCCGAATTGTAAGCTAATCCTGTAATTTGTCTTTGCTGTGGTGTAAGACCGCTGATTACATCTCTGGAGTATCACTGCAGCTCAGCATGGGTGAATCTAAATATACTATAACGATGCAGAAATTGTTAAGCAACATCGGATAAAACAAAATTGTGTATAAAAAGAGGTCTACGTAAATCTAATACTAATAAAGATAATACAACAAAATTATATTGACACATGTGTACCTATGAATAGTGTCATTAAAATAACTATAGAGAATAAATTAATAAAACCGACAATTAAATAATGAATAATAAATCACATTTTTATTTAAATAACATAAAACGCTGAATCAAATGATAATTAATATAAACAAAATTAAAATTCATTATAATTAAATTAATAAATAAAAAAGAATAAAATTTTTTAATAGAGTCAAGTCATTTATTTCGAAGTATGTAATTAACAAAGCTAATATAATGAATATTGAATACATAAAAAATAAATAAAATGCTGTTGTAATTAACACAGTTTTTATTATTTTTTATGGTACCTTATCTATTAATGAGTTTTTTTTATTATTGTAATATATTTTTTATTACAAAAATCTTATGTGAAATACGTACACGACTTTATTTTGCCAATGTCCCCCCCCCCGTAGTATAGGGGAAATTTTATACAACGTAAGGTAACTTTAGCCGTTTCTGGAAGCGTTTGTAGCAGCTCACATTCTCAGCTTTTCTCCTTTATTCTGTCCACCCGGTGTTCTGTTTTTGCTCTTCATAGAAGCCCTTATAAGTTCATAATTAGTTATTTGAATTTATTTCTGTTCAATAAGTTTTCTCGGTTTTTTCCGGTTTTCTCAGTATCTTTTCTGACCTCTTTAAACCAATTATCCGACACCTTAGCTCTACTATTAATGTCTTAAAAATTTGACACTATCTATTTTCTTAACTATATTATATTTTTCTTCTTTAATGACGATACATTATTTAAATTCTAAATTCTTTTAAAGCACTAAAATTACATGTTAATGGTTCAATAGTCAGGCACCGACCAGCTCAAAAAGCGTAGTTTGCTACGGCTTCGTTCACAATTTAATAAATTAGCGGTTTGAAAATACAAATTCTATTCCCTAACAATTTAAAATTTATTAATTATAAATAGAAGTAATCTTAAATTAATTTTAATTACATTGGTAATTAAATAAAAAAGTATTTATTGTAGAGTACCAAATTAAGAAATTAATTTCAAACAAGGTTCTCTTTATAATATAGGTAACTAATTGACATAATTTTTTTCTATACTTACGAAATTCACAATCGTTTGAAAACAATCAGTGAATGTGATGACACAAAATTTGGAAAAAAATAACATGATAAATAAACGTGAGTGGAGACAGTCCAGTGACAGAAATCCGACGTGAATAGATAAGTGTAGCATTTAGAACACTGTAATAGATAGTCAATTACAGTACTACGTTAATTGATGAGGTCCCGGCTCCATCGACGTTTTAGTCATCTTATTTCATTGTTTGGGCCAGAATTGAGATCAATGGGTTATGGTGGTTCACGAGTTTCTTCCTAAATTTTGTATAGTTTTAAGAAAATGTAATTTATGTAGGATACGTTTAGGTCTTAGTGTATTGTTTTATTGGTTACATAATAGAGGGCGTTAATCATCCACCGTAAAAGCTTTGATTGAAAACGCTGAATTTTTGCTAATCCGTATGGTTTTGAACAACAGTGAAGCTGACTGGCATAGCTCCATATTGGTCGAAGGTAGGAGCTGTAAATGGTTAATTTGGAAGTAGTTGGTAACTTGGACTTGCGGGAAAGAAGATAATAATTTTTTAAATATCAAAATTGTACTTTTATACATTTTTGGTTAAACATAATTATTTACAACAGTTAGTCAATCTGATATATTCAAATGAAAATTTATAAATTAATAAAAATATAACATATACCCTAATACTTTTTTAAAAACAAATTTTTTAATGTGAAACCTTAAGAAAATTGTCAATCAGCTGTTTATTTTTAATTTTATCAAAATAAATGACAATAAAAATGTGTATAAAAACAAATGAAACAAAAAGCACACATATGATTTACAGTAATAAAATAAACATGCCCAAAAATTTACATAAATAACACGCAGATACCGAAAGAAAACTCGTCCTCATACCGTGGTATACATCTTCACAAACAACTGAATAATTTTAAAACACATACAGAACAAAAGGATACAACTGAACACAAAATTTAAACAGTTTTATTGGATACTAGGTAGTTGTTCGACACTCAATCTAAACAACAGAATTACAATTTGCAAAGCAATCTTTAACCAATTTGGACGTATGGAATCGAAAATTATGGGGCTCGGCAAGCCATTCCAACATTGAAATCCTGTAGAGGTTCAAATCTGTAGAGGTATCAAAGAGAAGTAATACATCGGTAAATTTTCTGTTCCCCAATCGGTATGTTGGCAACAGTGTACTCAAGTCCAACTACCTAAGACAGTTTAAATATTCCAGTCAAGCATTAGTGTGGTGACAGCAGTCGTTTCGTTATATTGTGTCAGCAATGGTTTTTTCCAAGGATGAACGCGTGTTTATTGTAGAGACTTACATAGCGAGTAAATCTTACAAATGTAGAGGTTCAAATCAAAAATACTCAGTACAATTAGAGCATCACCTTGGTACATAACGAACAACATCTTGAGTTGAACCAAACATCAAGACATAGATTACAGGCCGACCTACAAAATACAAGAGATGAGTAAAATCACACTAAAGTCACCTCTCCATCTTATTCGACAATTCAAACGACACTCGATCTTTTTTGTTTGTTTAACGTCCGACTGTTCTGCAATAACTGCTAATGCAGACAGTGAAGAATGAAATGATTTTTATAACGTATGAAAATATTCCGTGCCTGAATGGGATTCGAACCCAAGACAGCATGGACACTTGACGATTTAAACGAAGACATCCTACGGACTTATTTTAAAGCGACAAGACAACAACACATGACTTACATCCACGAAGTTCCTCCATTTGGGGGTTTTCTTCAATCATTACATAAAAAATTAAAACTTATCTATTCAATATTCTAGCGGGTGTTTTATTAAGGACGCAACCCTGATTATAAAAAGATAGAAGTAATACATCGGTAAATTTTCTGTTCCCCAATCGGTATGTTGGCAACAGTGTACTCAAGTCCAACTACCTAAGACAGTTTAAATATTCCAGTCAAGTATTAGTGTGGTGACAGCAGTCGTTTCGTTATATTGTGTCAGCAATGGTTTTTTCCAAGGAAGAACGCGTGTTTATTGTAGAGACTTACATAGCGAGTAAATTTTACAAATGTGTGCAAGTTAAGTTTTAGTTGAAATTTTCCCGTTCTGCCGTTCCGAATAAATCGTCAATATTGCGTCTGATAAATAAATTTCATAGAACTGGGAATGTACTCGATGAGAAACCACCTCGCCAGCCAACAAAGTTAACCGCGGAAGTTCTCGAAGATTTACAAAATCGTTTGACTCAATCACCTAAAAAATCGCTTATAAGATTATCATAGCAAGCTGGGCTAACATTAACTACTGTTTTCAGAGCTACGAAAAAGTTACATTTGCATCCTTATCGCGTTGGCATTGCATTAGTAAGATTTACTCGCTATGTAAGTCTCTACAATAAACACGCGTTCTTTCTTGGAAAAAACCATTGCTGACACAAAATAACGAAACGACTGCTGTCACCACACTAATGCTTGACTGGAACATTTTAACTGTCTTAGTAGTTGGCCTTGAGTACACTGTTTCCAACATACTGAGGGACAGAAAATTTACCGATGTATTACTTCTATCTTCTTATAATCAGGGTTGCGTCCTTAACAAAACACCCGTACTAAAGAAAACATTGTAGATTTATCGGTGTTTAAAAAAAAGGTTATAGGATATTATTTGATAAATCTTAAATAGATTCCCTTAGAAAGATCCCTTAACAGTAAATTATTTAGTTAACCAATAATTTTAGTAAAAAAGCCCGCGCTAAGTGCGGTGACAATTACAATGTAGCACAATACTAATAATAAAAAAGTAAAGAAATTTAACAAAAACCAAAAAGAAATAAAACAACAGTTATTCCTAACATTTTTATTATACGTTTTTATATTATTTATTTATCTTTTTGTTTAATTTCTTCTCTTTTATTTTTTTAATTTGTTCTATTGTCAGTGAATAACAATAGGTCTTAATTTCAATTGTAAATAAAAAAAGTATAATTCATTTTTTTTATCTTTTTGACATACCATTCATTCAAGTCATTCGTTTATATTAACAAAAAGAAAAAGAAGAACAACAGTGAATAATTCATCCGATTCATTAATTCATTCAGTGGTTGATGAATCGTAAATTTTTTTCTTTAATATTTAAATTGAAAAGGTCTTTT
Organism: Catonia carolina; assembly: GCA_035578175.1. NCBI lineage: Eukaryota > Metazoa > Arthropoda > Insecta > Hemiptera > Achilidae > Catonia > Catonia carolina. Next base: position 13,797,777 of record JAQMRL010000004.1, read on the forward strand.
GTGCATTATAATAGATAGATTGAAACTAGTTTTAAAATGAATCACAAGGAATTTGGTTTATTTTGTTCCGTTTTGTACCATCTCTGTACCGTTTGTTTTAAAAATATCTGTTATTGTTCCATTTTTAAATCAATGGGCGGCAAAACGAACTTCTAATCTTCTTCCGAAACTTCTACCCGTCAAAATTTGTCATCAATGCATTACTATAACAAGAGAACTGTAAAAAAATTGTTGGGAAACACTCACACGACATTCTCTTGCCAATGTAAATAATAACAGTAAAAACTGTAAAATGAAAAACGTAATTTAATTTTAAGCATGAGTGAATGAGACAAAATGAAAATCAACCTCTGTTCGACTTAAAAATACGGTAAATCAGTAATTTTTACCACGAGAACAGTTCCTAAAAAAATTTCAGCAGACATTACGCTTACACTATCTCGTACAGCAGAAAAATGTATTAAATTACACTAATTTTTAAAAAAATCGTAAGAGCCGTTTTTGAGAAAATCGCAATAAAGTGAAAAATTTCACAAATAAACTACTACTTCCAGTTGACTGATTTTGATGATCTGATAGTTTTTCAAAGAAACTCTCTTATAACACTTTCTCCGCTTTAACAGAACATGGTAGAAGGAATTAAAATATAAAAAAAATATCTACTAGTTTCAATTTCTGAGAATTCCTATTCAATACATTTCATTCATCGGAATCCATTATCAATACACAATTTATTCTTTTATTGTTAATAAAATATCACCGACATGATGTTACAATACTGAGAAATACCTTTTGGTATACATTTTGAGGCCTCATATAAAATTAAAAGATTCATGTTAACTTGCATTATGGATACTTAGGAAAATAATAAGAAGGGAAACAAATAAAATATGTTTTCGTTGCTTTGGTCATCAGTCCAAAGGCAGGTTTGAACCTCTAGACTAGAGGTTTTACTAAGTAAAACGAAGAACGAGGTACATTGTACATTGTACTTACTCACCGAGTGGAAAAGTATGTTTATCAGCATACCAGGCCCTCTGAAAACCTTCTACTACTTCATCGGAAAAGAAGAAAGGATGAATACAATATATTATATATTTTCTTCTGCCCATAACAGCCAGGTGGAGTGTAAAATTATTTGTTCTTAATCTGTTAGTTCCAAAGCTACAAAAATAGTACTGTTTCTTATCACATGTTCGCCCAAATAAATGATTGAAGTAGGCCTATTGAAGAACAGAAGAGATGTAAAAGACCCTAGTCAGATTTATCTCTTCTACAAGTAATGAATTTCAATATACACCCCTGTGGTGAATAAAGTGAAGATGCCATTTGCATGGTGGGAAATATGTGGTTTTCAGAGGGGCGGGCGTACTGATAAGCATACTTTTCAACTCAGTGAAGAAGGCAATGGGAAACCACCTCACTCCTCATTTTACTCAGTAAAACCTCTAGAGCAGTGATTTTCAACCTTTTTTGCTCCGCGACCCCCAAATAGTAAAAATAAATAAAATTAATATTTCGCAACACCCACTCCGAAAATAATAGTAAACTTTTAAACAAAACCATTTCATTTTGAAAATAGATGATCGTAATGCTAAGATAGAAACAAACCAAACCATTACACACGGATCAAATTGAATAACATTAAATAACACCAAACATACTGAATCCGTTTTGTGAAAACGTTGTTGCCGCAGCTAAGTTACCAGTTGAGATTCACGACCGGCTCATCAAAATTTCTGCCGACAAACCGCTACAACTGCAATTTGCATCTGAAGATTTAAATACGTTTTGGCTTACTCGAAGACATAAATATAGAAATTTAGTCACAGAAGCATTGAAAATATTAATACCTTTTTCCACGTCTTATCTCTGTGGATAGGGGTTTTCCACTACGGTTGCTCTAAAAACTAAATATAGGAATCGTATGTTATCACTCGAGAACAATTTACTTTTACAAGTTTCTAACAAAGATCCATGTATGAAGAAAATTTTAAATGAAAACAAATGCAACAATCACATTAATAATTAATTTCTTTTCTTTACAAGTAAGTAAGTGTTCGTATTACATGTAAAATGTTTATGGGTAAGTTAAGTTTTTACTTTATTTTGCCTATATGAATATATAAGGAAGGAAAGTATTGTTCTCATGTCGATTTTTCAAAATCGAGTTTTTACCGGATCTACACGTTTTCAGACCCCCTGAACCCGTAAAACATGTTTTTAGCGATTGGTCTGTGTGTGTGTGTGTGTGTGTGTGTGTGCGCGCGCGCGCGCGTGAACAGAGTATCTCGAGAACGGAACATCGTACGAGCTTGAAACTTTAGTTAGACACCACCACCGGACCCAACACGAACATTTTCATCAAAATCGGTCAACCGGAACCAGTAGTTTATTCGTGTAATTTTTAACTTTTTTGCGATTTTCTCAAAAACGGGTCCTACATTTTTTTTTAAAAATCGCCTGACTTACTAAATGTTTTATGCTCTACAAGATAGGGTAGGCGCCATGTCTGCTGAAATTCTTGAAGAGGCTGTTTTCACGTAAAAAAATTGTTTTTTTAATATTGCAGCTTTAACATGCATTTTAGCGCAAAATTGTATATAATACAATTTGTAGAGAGAGTTTAAAATCCTACAACTTTTGTATCAAATATTTTTTTGTATAACGCTTAGTTTAGCGGTAATTAGCGTTTTTCTTTTTTTTCTCACGAAAACGTGTAAAAAATCGATTTTTACGATTTCAGCTTTAGTACACGTTTTACGACAAAAGTGTATAATCAAATTTATAGGAAATTAAAAGATCTACAACTTTTATTTAAGCATTTTTCTCTACAGAGCCTAGTTTAGCGTAAAAGTGATTTTCCGTATTTTTAAGCCAAACTGAGGTGGATTTTCATTTTGCGTAGTTCACACATGATTAAAATAAGGTTATGTTTATTGAGGTTAGTTTTTTTTGTTTATTTCTAATGTTTTATTATTAATTTAAGGTTATATTGTTTATTATTAACATTGGCAAGAGAAAATCGTGTGAGTGTTTCACACCAGATTTTGTTTTTCTCATAAAATGATTAAATGATTTCATTATTGTTTCGCGACCCCCCTATAATATCACCACAACCCCCCCCCCCAGGTTGAAAATCACTGCTCTAGATGTTCAACCCAACCTTTAGGCGGATAATCTAAACATAAAATATTTTCTATACAAAAATATAAATAAACTTTCGATTTCGTTACATAAACAATTTTGTTCATATAATACAAATAATAACAACAACAATAATAATATTTGAAAACAAAGAGAAAATTAACAAAACGAATTATTGAATAATCTCACACTATCCTTTTATGGACCCATCCACCTCCCTCTACCAGTTATAATAGTTAATGTGCTATAATACGAACATTGAAACGACAGAATTAAACTGTTCCAGTTGTTGTTATTATTATTATTATTATATTATACATTTAGACTGAATACTACAAATTCATCGCTTTTATCTTAACAAAATTTATGCAGCCCGTACCCGACCGAAAAAATATAATCGTAATAATAATATGCTCATTCAAATAATACTAGAGCAATTAAATCAGAATCATACCAAATTAATGAGCCAAAAACAAAATAGATTTTATCGCGTTCACTTCTGTTAGAAAGAGATAAATGTTTCCATAGATGCATTTATATATCGATATGTATATAATTATGTTAAATCGTTTCTATTCTGGAATTTAGAATTAAATTTTGTATGGTTCGGTGAAAGTGATTCGATAAAATGTAATAAACATGACCGTTTTTTTAATATTTATGTAGCAATAGATTTTACAAATTAAATTACAAAATTTTACCCATTTAATATCTGTGTGTGGTAATGTGAAGTACCTACTGTAGATAAATAAGTGTTTGTACCCTCGATATACGCGGGCGCAAATGGTTAGTTACAGAAATCATAAGGGTTGATTCTGCCCATAACAGACAGGTGAAGTGTCAAATTTTTTTACACTCAATCTGTTCGTTGCAGGGCTAAAATAAATTGTTCTGTTTCTTAAAACATGGTCAGCCAATTAAATGACTGAATCATTTAAGAACAGAAGAGGTAGAGGTGTAACAGACACTAATCAGAGTTGTCTCCTCTGAAAGTAATGAATTTCATTATACAGCCAGACCCTGGGGTGAATGAAGTAAAGGTGTCATTTGCAGAGTGGAAAATATGTGCTTTTCAGAGGGCCCGGCATGCTGATAAGCGTACTTTTCCACTCGGTGAGGAAGGCAATGGTAAGCCACCTCACTCCTCGTTTTACTTAGTAAAACCTCTACAGGTACAAATCAGCCTTTCGGCTGATGACCTAAACAAAAGAATCCTCCTGATTATCCTTCTTTCTTCTTTCTTTAGATTTTCCATATCTAATTTTGGTATTTAGCGATAAACATTTTTAATTATAAAGGTTTTGCACCAATCCCAGGCCTCTACTTATTATTACTTTACTCGCGTTACTTTAAATCTTCAAAACGTAAAGTTTGTTAAACTCCTAGTTTTAGGAATCGAAATAGAAACGATCCGATTAGTAGAGCGCGCTTACTGTAGGAGATCATGTTCCACATGTGAGCGGCCACAATATTTTGTACAAGTTGTAATATATAAGAATAATTTTAGCAATAAAAATTTAAAAATTATAACTTAGCATATTATAATAAAGTTTGAGTTACATTTTTTTAAATTTATTTAATTGTTTTTTATTAATGTAGTGCACAAATACGTTCTCTACAGTATTATAAAGTAGCTATATGTTACAGAGCCGAGGTGCACACACACACACACACACACACACATACAAACAAACATGCCCCTAAGGATTGAATTATAAAACCCATAATGACTTACTTAAAAATGAAATGAACTCACCTTATTAGCATAAAACAAGAACCCTAAAAAACACAAACAAGCCAACAAAGGCAGAAAAAGTAATAAATAAATTAGTTTCGTCATGCTTTTTAAAAATTATTATTATGTATTATTGTACATAATAATAATAATAGCCTAATAATTATAATAAATAATTTTAATGCGTAACTTATTTAAATTAAGTTCTTTTTGATTTAAATTTTTACATTCCCACTTTAATATTATTATAGTAGAATTTTTAAGTTATGAGTTTAAAAATTATTGCGACATCATTAAAACTATTACCTAATCTGATTTCAAATTTTTCTTTATGTTCCATGACTCATATAAGCTATAAATGAGTAAAAATTAATAATATAAATAAATGGGAAAATAAACTAGCTGGAAAGGACCGATAAATTAAAAAATCATTAATAACTACCCAAAACATAACTTATATAAATAATAAAAAATACCTATCGATAAAAATTAAAATCAGATACTACCAAACAATAATTTTCCCAAAAGTACAATACGCCAGCGAGACTCTCTTCGGGCCATATAAAGTTGGAGAAGTGGAAAGGATTGAAAAACATAGAAAGGAGGGAAGTCAGAAAAGCATAAACAAGAAAAAGATAGTAGAAGAACAATGGAGGATAGTCTCAAATTAAGAGCCGGTATAAAAGATAATAACCCCAGTATAGTCACTTGCGTCACGAGCTTGCCCTTGTTTGCAACGAGGGGTAAAGGAGGAAAAGCATCAGTGCGCATGCGCGACTGCTTTAATTTCAGTACGACAAACATAACAACTTATACTATACCCAGAGCATTACACAGTATATTGCGGAACCTTTTGTAGGTTAACTGCTCGAATATAGCCTAACTGTTTGTTACCGTAAACAGAAATGTCGGTTTCTCGAAAACGTGGTCGAACTATTCACAGTGCTGAACGAAATCTAATATGCAGTGTAATAAAATGTTGTGAAGTTGAAGCTAAACAAAAATGCCTATCCGTGCCTCTTAACAAAAGCTGTGAGCGAGCGGCTAACATTTGTGATGTTTCTCATTCCACAATTCGAAAAATAAAGAGAATTAACGACGTGAAGAACCTATTTTTTTTAACAGTTTTGTTGACACCTGGTAAAAAAGAAAACGGTTAGGTAGATACTAAAAAAACTGATAATGAAAACGCCGATGACAGCAATAGTAAAGAAGGCGGTTCATTCGTAATTACAGTAAATCAAACATTTCTAGTCATGTAATTAAGTTATAGGCAATATTACAGGTCATATTTATTTCTTATAAGGTTTATGAAGAAACATTTAAGGTTTATGAACATTTTCTCGGAATAAACTATATCTTACAAAATGTATTTAGAAACTGCACGGTAGTGAAATGTACGAGAAGTGTCTCACTATTGAGGTTGGCAGCATTGCAAATATTTCACTTCCTTTCCTCACAGCCCATACATACGCAAAAGGCAATCTCGTGACTTCAGTACCTATAACAAATTTCTTCAGGAAAAAGAGAATTTCATTATTGGGGCACCTACTTAGAGCAGAACACACCAGACTTGCTAACCAAATAATCAAATTTTACTGGGGAAGAACATCGAAACCGAAATGGATAATGGAAGTCCAACAGGACATGGAAGAGTTGAGAATTTCAAGATCGGATCTGACTACAAAATCTGGAAAATGCGACGTGTTAATTAAAACTAATATGATAATATTTGAGTATAAAAAAGAAAGGAATCCAACAGGGTGTATTCGGACGAGGAGAGGCGTCAAAGATCGTAACACCTCAAAAAGATGAGGGCGAAAAGAAAGGACGCAAGAATAAAACAACTTAAACGCTTCGAAATTAATAATAACCGATTACAGAATTAAATGGCCCAGTAATTGAACTAAAGTGATCATAAGAGGTCGTAAAAGCAAAAAAAAAAAAATATATATATATATAAAATATAATAAAATAAATACGGATACCCATTAGAAGTTTTACTAGAATGAAGCATTTAACAACAGAAGAGGTACAGGTATAAAAGACACAAGGCGGAGTTATCTCCTCTGAAAGTAATGAATTTTATTAAGCAGCAAGACCCTGTGGTGAATGAAGTGAAGGTGTCATTTGCAGGGTGGAAAGTAGATGATTTTCAGAGGGCCTGGCATGCTGCTAACCATACTTTTGCACTCAGTGAGGAAGTCACTTATAAACCTCCTCACTCCTCATTTGACTTAGTATAGCCTCTAGAGGTTCAAACCAGCCTGTCGGCTGATGACCTAAAAAACAATAAGGATTATCTCCCCTTTATCACACATTAGACTCAAGAGTGTTGTTCAGGTCATCAACCAAGAGGATAGTTTGAACCTCTAGAGGCTATACTAAGTCAAATGAGGAGTGAGGTGATTTACAATTGCCTTCCTCACTGAGTGAAAAAATATGTTTATCAGCCTTCCGGGCCCACCGAAAAGCATCTACTTTCCAACCTGCAAATGACACCTTCACTTCATTCACCACAGGGTCTGGCTGTATAATGAAATTCATTACTCTCAAAGGAGATAACTGTGGCTAATGTCTTTTACATCTCTACCTCTTCTGTTCTTAAAATGCTTGACTCGTAAAATTGGCTGGCCATGAAATAAGAAACAGAACTACTTTTGCAGCCCTGGAACTACCAGATCGAGTGTAAATAATTTAACACTCCATCTGTTACGGGTAACGACTTAAAGGATCAAAATGAAATTGCTTTAGTATTTGTGTTATATATGCTAAACTTTAAATTTCTAGGATTACGTGATCATTCGGCTGGATAATTAGTAAAATATGAACGAACAAGTGAGGGCTATAGAATTTATAAAATATACAGCTACCGGGTGATTTTTTAGTCCTGTTACCCAATTGTTAATGTCTGGTAATATTTTTCTAAAAAAAATAAATTTTGTTTTGTGACACTAAGTTGGTAGCCCTACTCAACCAGTATGGATATGGCAGTGTGAGTTGATTCTCCTTAAGCTGTGTAAAATTTTGTGCCATTTCCGGTCGTGCTACGAACAGAATGTCTTTTATCCGAAAACAATCTCTTGTTTAAATCTGGAGGCTGAAGCTCTAGAACTAATCGTATGTGATACGGATACAATTTCAATTTTTTAGCAGCTTTCTGAGCACTCGAACATGACAAATCAACATGCGAGGAAAGTTTTTGTAAACTTTTCCATGGAGAATTGAGCAATCTTGTTTTCACATTCTCTTAACGTCATCTGTCAAGAGAGTTGGTCGACCACTACGTTTTCTGCTGCAAACAATACCTGCCCCTAAAAATCAGTTAGTTAGCCTAGAAATTGACTAGAATAGAGTGGAGGAACACCAAAAAATTTAATTTGAAATGATTCTTTTACACTCGCATACGATTTTGTAGCAAAATATTGTTCAAGAATGAAAACCCATTGTTCTAGGGTAAAAGACATTCTGTTCGTAACACAACTGGAAACAGCACAAAATTTTACGCAACTCAAGGAGAATCAACTCAAACTGTCGTATCTATACCGGTTGAGTAGGGCTACCAACTTTGTGTCACAAAACAAAATATCCCTTTCTCAGAAAAAAATTACCAGACATTAACAATTGGGTAAGGACTAAAACATTACCCTGTAGTACAGTGTGCCGTACCGTTTGATGTTTAGGTTAAGAGAGAGATAGATTGAGAGAGGGGGTGGAAAAGAGAATGATACAGACATAAGTTTAAGTACCAAGCATTTACAGTACATCAAAAAATGAAGGATGGTGTCTGAAGTCTGAAGACCACCATGAAAAGGTCTGACCTTGATAACTAAGGAAAAAGAAAGAGTTGTTAAAAAGTCCAAGGATAAGAGAGAGAACAGCCTTGGATTTATATATATATATATATATATATATATATATATATATACACTCTCTACATAACATTAAATTTTATTACTCAACTTACTGCTATTAAAAATGTAATAATAATAAAAATAATAAAATAATGAACGAATATCGTAAATATTAAATTTTATATATATTTTACGCCGTCATAAAAATAATCTTTAGCTAAACATGTTAATTAATTGTCTGATGAAATTTATGTATTATTAATCACTGAAATATCTCAATTTATTTTCCACGATTTCAATTTTTCTTTTTTCATCAAACTATATAAGTAATAAAATTAAACAAAATAAATTTATCTGTGGTACAGTGGTAAAATGATAAATATGGTAGATTCAATTCCAGGCTCCAGTTAAAGGAAACAATGAACAATAATTAATTCGTTTTTATAAGTTTATCAAAAGTTCATATCTTATCGATCTACGAACAAGAACTTGAGAAATTTTTCTAAGCTTTAAAATACTAAATGTTCTCTGATTTATTTTTTAAAATATTTTATGTAGGTAGCCTAATTGTTTTTCTGTTTGTAAGCTCATTTATATTATAAAGTAGTTTTAGTTAAAAAAGAAAGATTTTCATTTCTTTCTTTGTTTATTTTAAGTCGCGTCAATAGCTTGGTCATTAGCGACTACGTTATCTTGGCATGTAATACATTCCAGGCCCTCGCCAGGAATCGAAGCCGGACCTCCACGTTGTAAGCTACGGCGCTAACCACTACGCTAATGTTCATAATCTTAATGTAATTTTTTAAAATTTGTAATATAATTACTGTTATTATAATTATTATTATTATTACTGATATTTGTGTAAATGTAATTGTATTTATTGGCCATCCCGTTGGCGTAGTGGTTAGCGCAACTGATTTCTACGCTGGGGCCCCGGGTTCGATTCCCGGTCAGGTCTGGCATTTTTTTAAATAACTCATTTTCATATATCATCATTCTTCACATTCTGCATTAGGAGAAATTGATAAACAGTCAGATGTAAAACAAAAAAAAATTAAGTATTTATTATTAATATTTATTACTTTTAAAAACTGTAGGTGGTCAGCGAAACAGGCTTCTATGCTAGAGGGTCTCAGATTCGATTCTCGGTTTAATTATCAATAATTTTCGTTCCCTTTTATTGTGATCAGACGCAAAAAAGTGACTACTATTGTATCTTCTACTTATAAACACTGACTGTCCGACTGACTTCTTAACGCACATTGTTGTTAGGTCATCAGCCGAAAGACTGGTTTGAACCTGTAGAGGTTTTACTAAGTAAAACGAGGAGTGAGGTGGTTTACAATTGCCTTCCTCACTGAGTGGAAAAGTAAGCTTATCAGCATGCCAGGCCCTCTGAAAAACACATATTTTCCACTCTGCAAATGACACCTTCACTTCATTCACCACAGGGTCTGGCTGTATAATAAAATTCATTACTTTCAGAGGAGAATACTCTGATTAGTGTCTTTTACACCTCTACCTCTTCTGTTCTTAAATGATTCAGTCATTTAATTGGCTGACCATGTGATAAGAAACAGAACTATTTATTTTAGCCCTGCATCGCACATTATCAAGTAAAAATAATTATTTAACATGGTTAACTTACATAAAATTGAGCCAAATTGTAAATGCATCGCGTACGTACCTGAAACAATAAAATTAATATAAATACGTAACAATAACAATTTCTACGTTCTGTTCCTATATCTAAAAGAGGGAGAAGAAGAAAAAGAAGTAAAACGAGGAAGAGGATTGTTTGATTGTGAAGGGTGAGAAAGTATTGCGATATTACCATCACTCGGCACCAGAGAGCAGCGGCAGCTATTGAGGTGGAGTAGGTGAAAATCTTCTTCACCTATTTTCTTAAAAGTCTTAAGATTTATTTCTCTCACAAAATAAGTATAGTTTTTGTTATAATTATTACTTTCTCTTGCCTATATGAATATATAGGAAGGAAAGTATTGTTTTCATGTCGATTTTAAGAAATCAAGTTTTCACCGGATCTATACGTTTTCAGACCCCCTGAACACAAAAAACATGTTTTTAGCGATTGGTCTGTCTGCGAGTGTGTATGTGTTTATACAAAATATCTGAAGAACGGAACATTGTACGAACTTGAAACTTAAGTTACATACCACTACCGGACCCGACACAAAGATTTTCATCAAAATCGGTCAACCGGAAGTAGTAGTTTATTCGTGTAATTTTTCACTTTTTTGCGATTTTCTCAAAAACTGGTCTTACGATTTTTTTTAAAAATCGCCTGGTTTACTCAATTTTTTATTTTCTACAAGATAGGGCAGGTGTCATGTTTGCTGAAATTCTGGGTGAGGCTGTTTTTACGTAAAAACATAGTTTTTTTAAGATTACGGCTTTAATATGCAAGTTAGCGAAAAACTTTATATAATAAAAGTTGTAGAGAATTTAAAAACCTACAACTTTTATTGAAACATTTTTTTGTATACCGCTTAGTTTAGCAGTAATTAGCAATTTTCTGTTTTTCTCACGAAAACGTGAGAAAAATTGATTTTTTTAAGATTTCGGCCTTAGTATGCGTTTTACGACAAAAGTGTATATAATTAAATTTATAGAAAATTAAAAGATCTACAACTTTTATTAAGAGCATTTTTCTCCACGGAGCCTAGTTTAGTGAGAAAGAGTGATTTTCCGTATTTTTAAGTCAAACTGAGGTCGATTTTCATTTTGGGTCTTTCACTCATGATTAAAATTAGGTTATGTTTATTGAGGTTAGTAATTTGTTTATTTCTAATGTTTTATTACTAATGTTAGGATTATCGTTTATTATTTGCATAGGCAAGAGAAAGTTGTGTGAGTGTTTCACACCAGATTTTTTGTTTTGTTTTACGATAAATGAAGTAAGTGTTGTGTAAAGAAGTAATTAAAATTATTTCATCTGCTTGGAGCGCTTTTTAATGTTTTCAGTAACCCTTGTAAAGGTCTAAATATATATAATAAATGCCCAAGTGAAGAGCTAGTCGGGGTGGCCGCCGTTTATCTTCCAGCGCGAGTGAGTTGCCATGACAACGGAGACGTCAGCGACAAAAATGCACGCCTAGCTCTCCCTACCCGTCCCCGACTGCTGGTAACGGCGGTTGACCAGCCTACGTTTTTGCTTTCTCTTGCCTATATGAATATATAGGAAGGAAAGCATTGTTTTCATGTCAATTTTTCGAAATCGAGTTTTCACCGGATCTATACGTTTTCAGACCCCCTGAACCCAAAAACATGTTTTTAGCGATTGGTGTGTGTGTGTGTGTGTGTGAACAGAATATCTCAAGAATGGAACATCGTACGAACTTGAAACTTGAAACTTAAGTTACATACCACTACCGGACCCGACACGAACATTTTCATCAAAATCGGTCAACCGGAAGTAGTAGTTTATTCGTATCATTTTTCACTTTTTTGCGATTTTCTCAAAAACTGGTCCTACGATTTTTCTAAAAATCGCTTTATTTACTCAATTTTTTATTCTCTACAATATAGGGTAGGCGCCATGTTTGCTGAAATTTTTGGTGAGGCTGTTTTTACGTAAAAAAGTGTTTTTTTAAGATTACGGCTTTAATATGTATTATAGCGCAAACATTTATATATAAAAGGTTGTAGAGAATTTAAAATTCTACAACTTTTATTTCAAACATTTTTTTGTATAACGCTTAGTTTAGCAGTAATTAGCGATTTTCTGGTTTTTCTCACGAAAACCTGTGAAAAATCGATTTTTTTAAGATTTCGCCCTTAGAATGCATTATACGACAAAAGTGTATATAATAAATTTTATAGGAAATAAAAAGGTTTACAACTTTTATTTAGGGCATTTTTCTCTACAGAGCCTAGTTTAGCGTGAAAGAATGATTTTTCATGTTTTTAAGCCAAATTGAGGTAGATTTTCATTTTGCTTCTTTCACTCATGATTGAAATAAGGTTATGTTTTTTGAGGTTAGTTTTTTGTTTATTTCTAATGTTTTATTAGTAATGTTAGGTTTATTGTTAATTATTTGCATTGGCAAGAGAAAGTTGTGTGAGTGTTTCACACCAGATTTTTTTTTGTTTAACTTCCAATTGTTTTGCAAATGCTCTTAATGCAAACGGGACCAGCCTAATACACCTGGATGTTATATGTAGCCTAAGTGCACGTTAGTTGTTTTATATTTTCGGTGTCACACAGTTGTTTTGTATGTGTGTATTTTAGATTATTTTACTCACGGGAGTCTCGCGTATACTTATTAGTGTAATAGTTTTTTTGCAACTCTTCACCTATTTTTGATACTTACTATTTTAGAAATTACATACTATATTACATAATGTTCTATTTACATACTATTTTGGCACGACCCCGCCTCTGCCAGTGAGTTGAACAAGGTTCACCTGCCCAAATGATGCTACTTAACGTTTTAACTGATTTAAGACTTTTCCTGAAAATAATTTGTCACAGATTTTGATAATTTACGTCTAATTTATATGTTGTTGTTGTTTAGGTCAACAGCCGAAAGGCTGGTTTGAACCTCTAGAGGTTTTACCAAGTAAAACGAGGAGTGAGGTGGTTTACCAGTGCCTTCCTCGCTGAGTGGAAAAGTACGCTTATCAGCTTGCCGGGCCCTCTAAAAAGCACATATTTTCCACTCTGTAAATGACACCTTCACTTCATTCACCACAGGGTCTGGCTGTATAATGAAATTTATTACTTTCAGAGAAGACAACTCTGATTACTGTCTTTTACACCTCTACCTCTTCTGTTCTTAAATGATTCAGTCATTTAATTGGCTGACCATGTGATAAGAAACAGAATTTATTTTTATTTATATTTATTTTAGCCCTGCAACGAACAGATTGAGTGTAAATAATTTTACACTCCACCTGTCTGTTATGGGCTGAACTTATATGTACGCTATGTAATTTTGTTATGGTATTTATTTTTGTATTTTTAAGTGAATAAAAATAAATATTTGTATTTTTGTATTTTCAAGTGGATAAAATAAATTTTATCGATTACTATAAAGGTTAATTTAAAAAAATGTAGATCCAAACTTTACCTTCCCATATAGACATATTTGGGAGTTATTTATAAAACAGATGTTCTGAGTATCTAATCAGGGCAACAGTGTTTATAAAGTATGAATTTCTGTCATGATCGCCAAAGTCCTAAAGAAGAAGGCATGCAAAGAAAATTGAATTTAGGACTCGGGCTCTGAAGAACATATACATAGAAACATATACATTAGGTTTATTTTTCTTAGTACAAGTTGATGCCCATAACAAACAGGTGTAGTGTTAAATCATTTGCACTCGATTTACTAGTTCCAGGGCTACAACAAAATAGTTCTGTTTTTCATCACGTGGTCAGACAATTATATGACTGAAACATTTAAGAACTGAAGAGGTAGAAGTGTAAAATAAACTAGTTAGAGTTATATCCTCTATGAGTGATGAATTTCATTGCCAGGCCCTGTGGGTGATTAAAGTGAAGGTGTCATTTTCAGGGTGGAACGTGGTGGTTTTCAAAGGTTGCCATGCTGACAAGCATACTTTTCCACTTGGCGAGGAAGGCAATGGTAAACCACCTCACTCCTCGTTTTACTTAGTGTAGCTTCCAGGGGGGTTCAAACCAGCCTTTCGGCTAATAACCAAAACAACAACATTCGAGAATATGAACAAATCGATAATTCGAACATGGTTCATCCCTAATCAGTTCGGATTATTGCTATTGTAATATAGTTTTAATAACCGAGGTTCTATGGTTATAATGAAAAGGAATGTTAAGGGTCAAACGAAAACACCAAAAAGTAGAAGAAGAAAAGGGGAAATAGAATTGTTTGTAAAACAAGGAAGAAACAGAGAAAGAGAAAGCTAGAGTGAGAAAGATGAGAGGGGGAAGGAACAATGACTTTTAAAAGAGAATTTACTGGCCATTATGAATAAATATATAAAACATTAACGTAAGAGAAAATAGACCATTAGATAAGGAAAGAAGAGAGAGAGAAACAATCTCTAGAGAAGAAATCTATGGGTTTGAGTGAGACAGATGATATATATTTATGCAAGTTAGAAAGAGATGAAGGGTGGCCGAACTTTAAAGACATGGCACAAGTAATAAGTCATACTCGGAACGCTATTGTTTTAAAGTCGGTTTTAGTAGACTATAAAGCGAAAGACAAGAATTATTGTTATTATTATTACTATAACTATTATTCTGATTATAAAATAAGTAAATAATGTTGTATTACTCCTACAGAAATATTTCATACTAAAAGATTGCGCCCGCGTATAGCGCGGGGCCAATTTCTACGTTCAGAGGGACCACTCTCAAACGTAACAAAATGTAAACAAAAAGTAACTGCCTTTACTAGGATTTTTTTTCTCTCTTTAATTCTTTATTTACAACTGTAAAATTTTACAAGCAAATGCGATGATTATGATAATAATGTAAATGACATGATAGGCATGAGAGGGGTAGGGCCCCCATTGGTGCCTCTCCAAGAATGAAATTTGTGTATCAAATTTTTACCTACGGATCCCAAATTTACGGTTTGATACAACACAGTCAAGCCTAACCAGTATACGCACTAACACACACACAACACACATGCAATTTACAGAAACAAGCTGTCCAGACTCGGACCAATCAGGAGCCGGCTCGCCATGCTGCTCTCTGATTGGTTACAGGTTGGACAACCTAACAGTATATAAGCAAGTAGTTTTCACACACAGAGCAGTCTTACACCAGCAGTCAAGAGGGACACAACTAGACAACACAGCTCCAGCCGAAGAAACTCTATAAGGAAAACCAAGTCTTCTCGCTTCATTTCTGATGTCTCCTGCTTGCCCACGACGGGCCGTCCGCTGTTCCAGCGGCAATTAGTCGCTTCGCCGGGTTCGCCCCAGGCGGTGCTTCGCTGTTTTCTCTCGGGAATAGCGGAGGTTCGCACCCATGCGAACAGTCCTCCACGTCCTAAGCTTTCTACATAAACGACCCTTTTAAGGGCCGTCATCCTTAAGGTTAATTTATTTTATAATTTTTTCCCGATTCCAACCTGCTTATGTCAAGACGCCGGGGAGGTAAAAAGGAGCAACACCATGACCGAACGCCGAAAAGCCTGCCGTGCCTTGACGTACAGCGACCGCCGTTAGAAGCACAATCTAACCATCATAAAACGGCCCTTTTCAGGGCCACCAATTTATTGCTCACCAAGGTTGCAAACCGCTACCCAGCACTGACTCAGGCCGGCGAACGACTCTTTGAGAGCCTCCTCGCTCCCTCCGCCGCCCGCCTGGTGTCAAGTTTGGCGCCCAACGTGGGGCCTCGACTTCGTAGCGACCTACGAGGGATCCACGACCAGCTAGCCGCCTTCAACACTTTCTGGAAAGTATAAACCAGTGGCGCCCATCATCCATCATCATGGTTATGCTCACTAGGGGACAGCTATGCAATTGCGCAACCTGTTTAGAACCAGAAGACGACATCAGTTCCATTGATTGCCGTCTCTGCGCCAAACCGCACCACAACGTCTGCCTAAAAAGGGAAGCTGGCGACACCACTGCTTTCCTGTGCCAGCCCTGTATCCTCGCACTTCCGATCTCAGGGGGAAGCACGTCATCCATCACCGCCCCGGTTTCACCTTCACCGCCTCAAATCATTCAGTACCTAATGCCTCCACCAGCTCAAATCCTAGTACTCCCTGAATTCCGTGGCCAGTTACACGAAGACCCGGAAGCTTTTACAAAGAAATGCTCAACCGCCTTTGCCGGCCACAATACGCCTGAACACGCCTGGGTTCTACTAGCGTCAAAACAGCTATTTGACGACGCCGCGAGATGGTGGACGGACTACGGCGAATTCATATCAACCTGGGGCCAATTCAAGGCGAGAATCGCCGCAAAATTTGCGAGTTCCGCCCGAATCACAGCGGCCAACAAAGAACTATACGGCACGGAACAGCGGACCGGGGAACAAATAGAGAAATTCATACGACGAAAGGTCCAGCTTTTCTATAAGTTAAACCCGAACGGAGAAGAAGATTCCCTGGTCCCACTACTAATCGACCAGCTCCTACCGAAAATAAAATCTCTAGTCCGTGCTGCGAGGCCCGATAATGTAGAAGAACTCATAATGTATGCCACAGAATTTGAAAGTGACCAGACGAAACATAGCGGCAACAATATGACCCCAGCACAAACAAATACCACCCGTACGACGCAACCTGCTGCTACTCGCCCGACGCCGCAAAACACAACACGCCCGACGCCGCAGAGCCAAAACATACCGAAGTGTCACTATTGCCCGGAGCGGCACTGGCACCGTGATTGCCCGGTCTACCAGGCGAAAAGAGAGCAGGGAAACGAAGGAGCTGTGAGAAATTCTGCCCCGATTCACAGCCAGCCTCAGGGGCGACCGAAGTAAAAACGGAAACGACTCCAAAGACTGCTACAACACCCACTACGATCGGTATTGCACACATCACGGCCGAATCTAACACTCCCTTGCCAAGGATTACGATCCACATCGGGAAGAAACCAGTCCACGCACTTTTAGATTCCGCCGCAACACATAATTTCATGAACACACGACACCTGCCGCCAGAAGCTGTTCCAACCCCACTGGATGCGGCCATCCACCTCGCTACTACTGATGCAGTGTGCGAAATTCGGGGAGACGCAGCAATAGAAATAAAAATAAACCGAGAACCTACAATTGTTAACTTCTACATCGTGGACAACCTAAGAGAAGATGTGATCTTGGGGCAGCCCTGGCTTCGGAACCAACATGCCTGTTTGGATTTCGAGGCTAGTCGGTTGCTCTACGGAGAGAAGAAAAGGCAAGCAGTATTTTGGCAACCAAAATCTCGGGCCCAGGAAACAACACTGGACACGGAGAATATTCAACACTCCGCGCCCCAGTCACACGTGGGTCCGCTGATCGAGCTTCTCGAAACCTACAGCTCTGTATTTCACGAAGTCTCGCCTCCCCAACCGACAAATGCTGCGACCCACAAAATAACTCTCACAAACACACGGCCCATTTATACCAGACCCTACAGATACTCAACAGAGAAATTACAAAGTATCAAAGAAGAGGTTAAAATTATGAAGGAGAAGGGCTACGTAGAACCGGCCGATACACCATTCAATTCCCCGATCGTGGTGGTAAAGAAGAAATCAGGCGCCAATAGACTGTGCATCGACTACCGACGTTTAAACGAGGTGACCGAGAACGAGACGCCGCCGCAAGTAAATATTCACGATGCCCTGAAGGCCATCGGAAAAGCTAAGGTGTTCACAACTCTCGATCTCAAAACCGGATACTGGCAAGTACCGCTCGAGCCTGAATCACGACCGTATACGGCTTTCACGACACCGCAGGGAGAGAAGCTCCAATTCACCGTTATGCCTTTCGGTCTAAAGAATGCTCCCAGTACTTTTCAGAAAATGATGAACTCAGTCCTCAGCGGTCTAGAGGATTTCTGTTCGGCCTACCTCGACGATGTCATCGTTTTTAGCAACGACTGGGAAGAACACATACTGCATCTCTCTAGAATACTTGAACGACTCGATGCATATCATCTAACTTGCGCACTGGAAAAATGCCATTTCGGTAAAGACAGTACAAACTACCTTGGGCACTCTGTCACCCCGGAAGGCAATCAACCGCTCCCCGAGAATGTCATGGCTGTGGAAGAGGCCCAACCTCCTACCAATAAGAAACAATTGAGACAATTCCTCGGAGTAGTAAACTGGCTGCGTGAATTCATTCCAAGAATGGCAGAACTAAGCGCACCACTAACCAACCTACTGGCCAAAAACTCTAGATGGCGATGGGACGAATCAGCCGCGCTCACTTTCCAGAAGATAAAAGACGCAGTTAAGGAAATTACAACCTTACACCGCCCCGACCCAACAAGGCAATTAATTCTTCAAACAGACGCCAGCAAGTTGGGCCTCGGGGCCGTACTCTACCAAGAAGACGAAGAAAAGCAGAGACAAGTTATTTCCTATGCGAGCGCTAAGCTAAGTCCCACCGAGCAGAGATTTCATGCGAATGAGCAGGAGTGTCTAGCAATAATCTGGGCGGTGAAAAGATACAGGCCCTATCTCGAGGACCGGGAATTTCTTCTCCGAACGGACAGTCAAGCCCTAACATGGCTGTCGACGTTAAAAGATTCCCGGGCCAAGCTAACAAGGTGGGCCTTGTTACTTCAAGAATTTAAATTCCGAATAGAACACTGCCCAGGGAAAAAGAACGAGCTGCCCGATGCTCTCTCACGCCAGCCTACAGGAAAGACGATAGACCCCGACGAATTTGACCTCGCTGACCGAGCCACACCACCGGAGCAGCCTCAAACGTCGCCAGAACCCCCGTCAATCCAACAAATAGACGTAGAACCAAACACTCTCGTGGAAGAGATCAAGCAAATCCAAGCACAAGACCCGGCGATCGAAGAGAAGAAACAGCAGATCGATCGGCTTTCCCAGTTACCTGCGGCGAGCCGATCTAGGATCGAGAAGAGAGTCCTGGAACGCCACAGAGTGTCAGAAGACTTATTACAATTCCGACATAGCGACCAGTCTGAAGACTGGAAAATTGTAGTACCGGCAAGCTACCGTGATAGAATTTTGTATCACTACCACGACGAAGATCTTGCCGGTCACCCAGGCTCTGATGAGACGGGGGATAAAATTATGAAACATTTTACATGGCCCAACCTGAGGAACGAGGTCAATAAATACGTCGGAAATTGCTACATATGTACAACGTTCAAGGCAAATACACATCCAAGGACCGCCGGACAACGCCCAAGACAACCAACTCGCCCATGGGAAACAGTTGCCGTGGACTTAATGGGACCATACCCACTAACACCGAACAGAAAACGCGTCTTACTGGTGGCTACCGATTTATTCTCTCGATGGACCGAGGCATTCGCACTACCGAACTCTCACGCACCCACAGTAATCAAGAAAATGGAAGACGAAGTTTTCTCTCGATGGGGCTACCCGGCCAAAATATTAACTGACCTCGGCACCCAATTCACCAGCCATTCCTGGAAGAATGCCTGTAGCCGATGGAAAGCTAAACACTGGACGACGCCAGCATATCACCCCAGAGCAAACCCCACGGAACGCCGAAACCAGGAAATAAAGAAAGGCCTCCGAGTAAGATTAGACGGCCAACATAGAAACTGGGAAAAACATTTACCGTCAGTCCTCTTCTCCTTACGAAACCGGCGAAATATCGCTACAGGCTACGCCCCGAGTGAATTGTTATTCGGTCAAACCTTGCACCGACCAGGAGACTGGGGCCTCAAGGCACACGAAAGCAACGAAGACGCTGCGGTAACACGGCAAGCTGGCGCCCTTCAACGGCAACAAGCAGCTAGGGACCAACACAAACGGTACCAAGCTAAACGGAGTGACCCTCCCACCGACAATCCAGCCTTCGAGGTAGGGCAAAAGGTGTACATTCGACATCACCCCCTTTCCAAGAAAATAGCTGGGTTCCACGCCGGTTTTGCTCCCCGCTGGAAGGGACCATACCAAATTGTGCATCGCGCTGGACCCGTATACTGGGTGAACATCAACAACGAAAAGACTAAAGTGCATCAAGACGACGTTCGCCCTTACATCGAACCTCTCGACCTTTAGTGCAGTGCATAATATACACATACCTGTAAATAGGAATCTCATGTGTATAGTTTTAAGTAGTCGTAAAATCATAAAATGTAAAGCCCGGGGCCTGCGAGCTCTACACCTTTTGTTTGCTCTGTTCATTTTCCAGGGCCTGCGCGCCCTGCTGTCTCTATTAGTCCGTAAATTAGTTGTAAGGATTCTCATAAAATCTAAAGCCCGGGGCCTGCGAGCTCTATACCTTTTGTTTGCTCTGTTCATTTTCCAGGGCCTGCGCGCCCTGCTGTCTCTATTAGTCCGTAAATTAGTTGTAAGGATTCTCATAAAATCTAAAGCCCGGGGCCTGCGAGCTCTACACCTTTTGTTTGCTCTGTTCATTTTCCAGGGCCTACGCGCCCTGCTTTCTCTGTTAGACCGTAAGTTAGCTGTTAAGAATTCTCATCCAACTATGTATCTTATAGATCAATAAGTCCTTGTAAATCTAGACCTAAGAGCCAAACATTGTAACACACTTTTAAAGATTCAATAAACTTTCTTCGGCTGTCGCTGCTCTCACTCAGGGGGGAGTTGATACAACACAGTCAAGCCTAACCAGTATACGCACTAACACACACACAACACACATGCAATTTACAGAAACAAGCTGTCCAGACTCGGACCAATCAGGAGCCGGCTCGCCATGCTGCTCTCTGATTGGTTACAGGTTGGACAACCTAACAGTATATAAGCAAGTAGTTTTCACACACAGAGCAGTCTTACACCAGCAGTCAAGAGGGACACAACTAGACAACACAGCTCCAGCCGAAGAAACTCTATAAGGAAAACCAAGTCTTCTCGCTTCATTTCTGATGTCTCCTGCTTGCCCACGACGGGCCGTCCGCTGTTCCAGCGGCAATTAGTCGCTTCGCCGGGTTCGCCCCAGGCGGTGCTTCGCTGTTTTCTCTCGGGAATAGCGGAGGTTCGCACCCATGCGAACAGTCCTCCACGTCCTAAGCTTTCTACATAAACGACCCTTTTAAGGGCCGTCATCCTTAAGGTTAATTTATTTTATAATTTTTTCCCGATTCCAACCTGCTTATGTCAAGACGCCGGGGAGGTAAAAAGGAGCAACACCATGACCGAACGCCGAAAAGCCTGCCGTGCCTTGACGTACAGCGACCGCCGTTAGAAGCACAATCTAACCATCATAAAACGGCCCTTTTCAGGGCCACCAATTTATTGCTCACCAAGGTTGCAAACCGCTACCCAGCACTGACTCAGGCCGGCGAACGACTCTTTGAGAGCCTCCTCGCTCCCTCCGCCGCCCGCCTGGTGTCAGGTTCAACCAAACCCTCTCACTTGCAACGAATTCAAGCATTCCAGTCAAAAACATTACGCCTTATAGCAAACGCACCTCTTTACGTTAGCACGAAAACCTTACATACAGATTTGAAAACACCACTTGTCCAAACTTTCACACCGTGCTTACTCTTCTTTTTAACTAGATAGCGATCACAAAATAGCTGCACAAGGTTCTCTTTTGTCTGTGTCATTATCATATCATTTTAGTTTACTGAGCTGTGATCGGCAGAACAAGAGTATTGATGTGCGATCCATAGTGTAGTGTCATACTCAATATACGGTGTGGCTATTAAATAACGAGACTGACGTTGTATTATTTTAATTTTATACAAATTCACTTATTGTCACCTTCAATATACACTCCTTCTCTATCCCTACAACGCTCCATGCGAATTTTCCGTTGTTGGAAACAGTACTGGAAGTCATCTTCTCTCAGCTCCTTCAGGATACGTACCGCTTTCTCTTTTACAGCTTCCACAGATTCAAATCTTGTCCCTTTTAATGCAGATTTCACCTTAGGGAACAGGTAGAAGATAATAACATGTGATGAAACGTGGTTTTTTACTTATGATCCAAAAACGACGCGCCAATCCATGCACTGGAAGAGCCGAGCTTCGCCGGGAGCCAAAAAAGCTCGAATGAGCAAGTCAAAATTTAAAACAATGACGATTGTTTTTTTGAAATCCATGGGATTGTGTACCTTCAATGGGTTCCTGAAGGTCAAACAATTAATCAATATTACTACCTTAAGGTACTTTCTAAACTACGTCAAAGAGTAAGGAAAAAACGCCCAGAAATGTGGAAGGACAAATCATGGGTTCTCCACCAAGACAATGCGCCAGCTCATTCCGCGTTATCTGTCAAGAGGTTCCTAGCCAAGTACAGCATCTCAGTGTTAGAACATCCACCTTATTTACCAGATCTTGCACCATGTGACTTCTACCTATTCGCTAAGGTGAAATCTGCATTAAAAGGGACAAGATTTGAGTCTGTGGAAGCTGTAAAAGAGAAAGCGGCACGTGTCCTGAAGGAGTTGACAGAAGATGACTTCCAGCACTGTTTCCAATAATGGAAAATTCGCATGGAGCATTGTAGGGATAGAGAAGGAGTGTATATTGAAGGTAACAATAAGTGATTATGAATAAAAAATAATAAAAAAAAAATTCAACGTCAGTCTCGTTATTTAATAGCCACACCTCGCATCTAACCATTAATCGAGATCGCAAAAAAAAAATCGTGATCCATAATTTATTGAACATGTAAGGTCTGCCAATGATCTATCTATTGACATCTTGTAGAAACTTCACTGGAGATTTCTGTTAAGGATATATCATTAACAAAGTCATTCACTTCTCTACCTTTTTTACAAATTTTGAGGTAACTTTAGATGAAATAAACAAATTAGTTATGTGTGAACAATTTTTATGAGAAAGTGTGAATGTAACAAGTGAGCTTTTTGTACCGTTTGTTTTCTAACGCCATTTAATTTGCCAATCTTATAAAATACTTTTCTTTAATGTCAAACGCGTAGTATAGCTACATTTATTATTTTTTTAAAAATCTTTTCATCTTTCTTTCGATATAGATAAGCTATTCCGTCGTCTGCTCTAATACTATTTTTAAATCTCACAAACCTAAAAGAGGTATCAAATAATCAGTGTTCCTTTGATATTTAATTTAAATATATTTATATTATAAAATATAATTTGAACTTTTTTAAAATATTCTATTAAAAAAGTTTTCTTTCTTATTTATTTTCTTTATTATTAGTTTTATTTGTTATATTCTTTCGTTGTTTCTCCCTTATTTTTATTTAGACTCAAACAACCCCTTTTTCACAAACGCGCACGCCTCTGTATGTTAACGCCCTTACAAGAAAACACACGCGCGCACATTCCAGTTCCCCCTTATTCGTCGGACGTTTGCTTTCTATTACATTAAAGTGGAAAGTTTATAATCGGAAATTATGTTCGCTAAAACTCTGCGAAATTACATTTTCTTCATTATTTTCTTTCTGTTAGTTTTTTAAGTAAATATAATCATTAAATGTTCTTTCTAAATTTATTAAAACTTTTATAACTCTCATTTAAATTTATGAAATTGATGTTTAATTTTTATTTACTCAGTCTTTTACTTTCTTCGTTCAAATTTAAATAAATTGTTTTCTATTTTTGAAATAATTTTAATTTATTATATTTTGTCGGTTAGAATCACTGAAGTTCACGTTAAATTAATTTAAATATGTGTTAAAGTTTCTTACATATATGGTATGGAAATACAACAAATACATCAGGGAGATAAAACAATCAACCACCAGCAAAAATGAAACGAACAACAACGAACGAGGAAAGATGGCAGGTGCACTTCGAGAAACTCACCACTTTAATAAGAAGAAAGCACTCTCAAGGAGCACATATTAAATAATATTCCTTTGTTTAATATAATGAATATGGATTTTACCAATTGATATTTTACAAATCAACGTGTTAAAAAACAAACAGAAAAATCAGGGCTACAGATTTCCTTCGAGAAAACTAAATATATAACAAACATCACTACAATACAGTTCGCATCACTTAAAGACACAATACGGAAAAACTGTTAGCTTTAAGTACCTCCGAGAGATAAAACAACCAAAGACCAGCGAAAAACGAATAAAAACAGCCGAGGAAAAATAGCCGACACTCCGAGGAACTTACCACTTGTACAAGAAGAAAGCACTCTCAAGACAAGCCAAGATTTGACATTATAATACTGTGATAAAACCTGAGTGCCTTACAATAACCGGGAAAGCTGGTCTAAGAGATGCAGAAAAATTTGAAAGAAAGATCCTTTGCAAGATAATGGTCCGAAGAGAGTAGACGGACAATACAGGTTACAATTTCGAGAAGAACTGAACAAGGAAAATGAACGATTCGGAAACGAATGGACAAATAAAAGACTAACATTTTAAGGATGAAAAAGGGTTGAAAAAACAAATTTTTAAGACATTGAACAATAATAGACCTAAAACCTAAGGTGTCGGATAAATGGTTTAAAGAAGTCAGAAAGATATTGAGAAAAAATAGACTAATTAAACCTGCGAATATTTTATAATTTTTGATTTAATAACTAACTAACATGGAGTAACTAACTCTAAAATGTATTGTAACCCCTCTAATTTTGGAAAGAAGTCAGCGCGTAGTGCGGGTGCAATCACTAATTACTAAATTATGTATTTATTTAAAACAGACGAGAATTATAAAATTTTATCTATAAAAAATAAATAAAATATAACGTTTACAACATGATATTTTATTACTTAACTACTAATATTAGAAACACATTTTAAGGTAAATACTACCTAATAAAAAAACATCGACTATATTCTATTGAGATACGGTGTATCAATTCCAATATATTAACCATTATGAGGTAATAGATTACGAGATATGTAGTTATATGTAATAACATTAGCACATAAGAATGAGTGTTTTACTGAATACATGTATGTAACGTTAGTGAACATAATTTTGAAACAGAGATATGACAGTTTAAGATAATGGTGTATACCATACATATAAGCGGAATGTAATAGTCTAGTTAATGGTTGGAAAATATTTACAACCGTCTTCTTGCAATGTTATGCCATTTTACCATAATATAAGTACTGTAAAATAAATTGGAAGGTCAAGGTCATCGTATTACAACACATCATCATAATAATGTTATAATCTCACCGATCCTTTTTGGTCGTTTAAAATAATTTTCAAGTATTTAAAAATATGATTAAATAAGGGACGTTTAAATGAACGATCAAACGTAACGATTTTAAAAATAAGACTGAAATTCTACGGATACCTGTATAGAATGGATGACAACCGATTGGTTGACAAAAACAAATTTTTGAAATACTAATTTTTACTTTCTCTTGCCTATATGAATAATATAGGAAGGAAAGTATTGTTTTCATGTCGATTTTTCGAAATCGAGTTTTCACCGGATCTATACGTTTTCAGACCCCCTGAACCCAAAAAACATGTTTTTAACGATTGGTCTGTGTGTGTGTGTGTGTGTGTGTGTGTGTGTGTGTGTGTGTGTGTGTGTGTGTGTGTGTGTGTGTGTACAAAATATCTCAAGAATGGAACATCGTACGAACTTGAAACTTGAAACTTAAGTTAAATACCAATACCGCACCCGACACGAACATTTTCATCAAAATCGGTCAAACGGAAGTAGTAGTTTATTCGTGTCATTTTTCACTTTTTTGCTTTTTTCACAAAAACTAGTCCTACGATTTTTTTTTAAATCGCCTGGTTTACTCAATTTTTAATTTTCTACAAGATAGGGTAGGCGTCATGTTTGCTGAAATTCTGGGTGAGGCTGTTTTCACGTAAAAACATAGTTTTTTTAAGATTACGGATTTAATATGCAATTTAGCGCAAAAATTTATATAGTAAAAGTTGTAGAAAATTTAAAATTCTACAACTTTTATTTCAAACATTTTTTTGTATAACGCTTAGTTTAGCGGTAATTTGCGATTTTCTGTTTTTTTCTCACGAAAATGTGTGAAAAATTCATTTTCTTAAGATTTCGGCCTTAGTATGCATTTTACGACAAAAGTGTATAATTATAATTAAATTTATAGAAAATTAAAAGATCTACAACTTTTATTGAGAGCATTTTTCTCCACGGAGCCTAGTTTAGTGAGAAAGAGTGATTTTCCGTATTTTTAAGTCAAACTGAGGTTGATTTTCATTTTGCGTCTTTCACTCATGATTAAAATTAGGTTATGTTTATTGAGGTTAGTTTTTTGTTTATTTATGTTTTTTTACTATAGGTTAACTGTTAATTATTTGCACTGGCAAGAGAAAGTTGTGTGAGTGTTTCACACCAGATTTTTTTTGTTTGTTTTACGTCCAACTGTTTTGCAATACTGCTGATCCAGACGATGAGAAGGATGGTAGATGAAGAAGAGGGATTAAAGAATGCCAGACCGGAAGGGAAAATTAGGCGTAAAAATTAAAGAAATACATAAAACCATAATTAAAAATAATGAACTAACTTAATGATAACAATAATTGGAGTACTGTCAATGGGCAACGATCTCCTCAATGTCTTCAAATCGTCAATATTTGTATAGGCCTACATTTTTTTATCAAATTTTCTTGTTGTTAATTTTATACAGTTGCAAACACAAAATATCTTGTATAGTCAAAAAAAAATACTGGACAGGAAATCAAACCCAAGACCCTGTTTAGTGTATCTTATTTAAGACACTAAACAATGTAACTAAGGCGTAAAAAAAAGGTTTAAAGAAGTCTAAAAGAATATCGAGAAAATTGGAATAAACCGAGAAGACTTAATGAACCTAACAACATTCAGACAAATAATTACGAACTTTAAGGGCTTCCATGAAGAGCAAAAACACAAGACCGGGTGGATAGAAGAAAAGAGGAAAGCCTATAGAGAGCGAATTATGAGAATGTGGGCTACGAAAAAAGCTTCTATTTTTTTTTTGTTTTACGTCTAACTGTTCAGCAATTACTGCTAATGCAGACGGTGGAGGATGAAATTATATTGTAACGTATGAAACATGCCGTGCCTGAATGGGATTCGAACCCAAGACCGCATGATGAGAGTGGAACACGTTAAAAGAGCTTCTAGAAACGGCTAAAGTCACTTCAGGTAGTCTAAAATTTGCCCTATACGAGGACAAAAAGGGACGTTTAAAAATTACCCAGACAAATTAATGTAGAGAAAACGAATTATTCAATTGGCAATGGAAGTTATTCTACTTTTAACGTAGTCTCCAACAAAATTTAGATTAAGGATTGCCAAACCATCGATCGCGAGCTACCGGTAGCTCCTGGGGACATTTTTC
The DNA here is from genome assembly GCA_035578175.1 of Catonia carolina. Taxonomy (NCBI): domain Eukaryota; kingdom Metazoa; phylum Arthropoda; class Insecta; order Hemiptera; family Achilidae; genus Catonia; species Catonia carolina. Next base: position 13,825,396 of record JAQMRL010000004.1, read on the forward strand.
GGTAAATCGTAACCTGGTTGTTCGCTGATAAATTGTTCTTTATTTCAGGCGTAGAATAATCACTAGATTCACCGATAAGTTACTTATGAAAGCCTAATCGATTTATCGACAAAAGAAGAATTCATATTTATTATTAGGACTGATAGAAGCACTGGTTTATTTCTTTCGTGATCCGTAGTACTTGCTTCAATCACTGTTTTAATCTAACATAGACGGAGTTTGAGGTTATGTTATTGGTGCGCATTTCTTTTATTTATAATATATGAATAATTTGTTTTACTTATACTGCTAGTCCTATTTTAATTATGGAAAGTTCAAAGCAAAAGACAAAACGTATCTTTTTCATTCAGAATGGGAAAATTATTCTTCTTCATTAACTTATAAGATAAGTGTGCTTGTTTATTGTACAATGCATTTGTTTCAGTAGACAGGAAATGGAAAATCAAATGTCACTTGAAAACTGTTCACTCGGGGATTGAAACAAATTTTCCACTTAACTCTAATTTTAGAGAAGAAAAGTAAGGCAGCTAAAAGCCCAGTTAATTGGCCAACAATCTATTTTCTTCCAAACATTAGTAGTTCAGGTTTAAAAAATGACAGGGTTGTTCAGTTGCTTAATAAATTTGGCGGTCACTGATTTAGACACTTTTCTTACCGTTCTGTGACCTTTCTGATTCCTGTAGAGTAAAATTCATATTTAGTGGTGACAGTAATTTGTATCCCGCCAATGTTTGAAATGTAACTTTTAGTTACATTTTTCATAGGATTGGTAAAATATAAGGAAATCTAACTTCACACACTTATAGTTGTCGGGTTTCTCTAGCTACTGGCATTTTCTCAATTTAATCTGTTGTTGGAACGTACAATTTAAAAAAAAATAACGAATGACATAAAATGTTTTTCTAAGTTCTTGCATATTACTAACTTCTGGATCACCTGAGGAAGTCATAAAAATTTCTGTATATTTGCATGAACAGGATAAATTACTGGTGAAAATTTCAGCCTGGTAGGTTTAATGGTTTCTGAGAAAAATGTACCTAAATGTTAAAAATCTAAATTTACGGGGAAAAGCAAAAAATAATAAGACAAATAAAAAAAAGGTGTACACAAACAAGTAAATTTCCCAATAATACTTGGTTAGAAATCTGAACAGCTAAGAATATTAAAACCAGTAGTGCAGATATTTTAGAAAACTAAAATTCTCTTAGCACTTAAACGAGCAGTATACAACAATATGAAAAAAAATTCATTCTTGGTGACATGATGATAATTTTTCTGGATAAACCTGATAAAAATTTAATTTTTTATCATTAAAATAATTTTTTGGCGTAATTTAATGGTTTTTTGGTTGATCTAAGTATAAATATTGAAAAATATAAAAAACCGAAATTTTCAGTCAAAACTATTGTAGCCCTTAAGACCACAATCTAAAAATCTAAAAAAAAGAATTATATGAAAAATCTACTTGAAAACGATAGCTCAACATCTTCTCCATAAATTATAGGGAACTGCAAAATAAATTACAACAGATAGAGCATGTGGACAGGATGAGCGAGGGTAGAATACCTAATATGGGTTGATTAAAAACCGGAGGGAAGGAGAGACCGAGGACGACCCAGGAAGAGATGGACAGATTTCAGAAGTTTGGAACAAGCAAGGATATCTAATCCTTGAAGTGCAGGAAAATAACAGCAACAATAGTTTCCTTCCCGATATTTCATATAGTGCATTTCATTATTCAGCCAGACCCCGTGATGAATGAAGTGAAGTTGTCATTTGCTGGATGGAAAGTAGATGCTTTTCAGAGGGCCTGGAATGCTGATAAGCATATTTTTTCACTCAGTGAGATAGGCAATTGTAAAACACATCACTCCTAGTTTTACTTAGTAAAGCCTCTAGAGGTTAAAACCTATCGGCTGATAACCTAAAAAAACAACATATCATAGAACCCAAGGAAAAGTAAAAACGGGAGGGACAATAGATGACCTTGAACCAACAATTATTTTCATAATCACTATATGAGGTAACCAATAGCAAATTCACTCACACAACTATAGTACGTATCTATTTACATGTTATTAATATTATTATAACTTTTATTACCAGAGTACTATTTTTGTTTGGATAATTTAATTTTATTACATTTTAGAATGTTAAATTACACTATTTATTAGAGGTAAGTTAGTATTGGCATTTAAACGGAAATATTTTTACATAAATTTCCCTTCAATAACAAACGTTCATTTTCTTTTAACATTAATATAAATTCTTATTATATTTTTTGCATTTAATGTCTTTCGTAGTACAATATATTATATTTTTATAAATATTAATTTAAAAACGATTCTTACGTTCGAAATTTAGTCACAGAGTAATAAATCTGGCGTGAAACACTCACATGAATTTCTCTTGCCAATGTAAATTTTGATACATATGAGCTATGTTTCATATTTAGAACACAATATAAAATGAAAATATAACCTTATTTTAATCATGAGTGACAGACGCAAAATTAATATCAACCTCTGTAGAATCTAAATATACGGAAAATCACTAATTGACGCTAAACTAGAATCTGTAGAAAAAGGTGACAGGAATGAAATTTGTAGATTTTTATTTTTTTATAACTTTGATTATGTACACTGTTTGCCCAAAAATGCATAATAAGGCTGAATCTTAAAAATCTTTTTTTTTACCACGAGGGCACGGCCTCCTAAGAATTTTAGGAGACATGGCGCTTACTGTGTCGTGTAGAGTATTAAAAATTTATTGGGCTTAAATCAGAAGATTTTTAAGGGGGTCACGTATCGAAAAATTTGAAAAACTATGATTTTTTGTACTTTGTTGGATAAAGTAGTTTGAAATTTCATTAATAAAATGTTGTAAATATTGTATTTCTATGAAAATTAGTATAAATATTTTTTTGTCCTTAACCTCTACAGCCGCTGCAACTATTTCTACTATAGGAAAGTAGCTACTGTATTATATATTTTAAATAGTTGTTTGTGAAAATTAGGGATGTTTTACCACACTTGTATCTTTTTCTCAGGACTTACCAAAGATATTTGAGTGAATTTTTATTTTCTTGAAAAATTTCAACTTGTTTTGAGCGGTTAAAAATTAAAATATGTTTAAAATAATTTGTTATTAAATATTAACATTTTCACCAAAAAGGTCTTATTGAAAAAAAAACAGTAAAAAAGTTTAACTTCATCAATTTAAACATTTTTTTAAGCTCAAAATGTGAACAACAAAATGACTTAAAATACAAAAAAAATTAAGTGTCACCTTACGTAGTTTCTGAGAGAAAGGTAAAAACGTTTACATTGTGAACCATATAAGGATCCATGTTTCCCCTTAAAAAAATCGTAAGAGTCGTTTATTATTTTTCTTAATGTTTATTATTTATTATACCTAAATCGAAAACGAACTTAAGCTTAGGTGTTATAGTATAGAAACTTATTAATTCAGAAATTTAATTAAAATATTTCATGGACGAATTATTTTTCGTAAAGGATAAATAAATATATACATAAAATCAGAACGATACAAGGAAAATTCTAATATAGGAAAAGTCTAGTAAAAAATAAATTGATAACTAAAATAATAATTATGAAAAGGAAATTGTATGAAGGTTGCACTTGCTGACCTACTTCCGGTTATTCTATTAACAAAATAAAAAAAACAATAGCCTACTGTATAAAAAAAATAATTACGAACTATTGGACCAAATCCAGATAACTGTATATTGATTTTTACTTTAAACTTATTGAATGAATCACATAGTATTTAATAAAAAAAAAATATATATATATATCCAACAAAAAATTTTAAATTATTTAGGAAATATACTCGCAATAACTATATTTTTGCTTCAAAACTTGGTTAAGGAATGATAATAATAAACACTTTTCTTAACTTTCTCTTGCCCTATATAAAATACGTAGTGCAGGAAAGTATTATTTTAATATTGATTTTTCCAAAACAAGGTTTCACCGGAAATACACGTTTTCTGGCCTCATGAACGAAAAATATGTTCTAGCTATTGGTCTGTATGTGTAAACAAATTATCTCAATAACGAAAATCGTACAAATTTGAAACTTGGAAAAGTTAGATAACATAAAGAGACCCGACTTGAACATTTTCATCAAATTCGTCAACCCGATGTTGTATTTTATTCGTATAATTTTTAACAAATTTTTCTCAAAAAAAGGTTCCTACGATGTTTTTAAAAATAGACTAACCTAATTTTTGAGATTTTTATTCTCTACATGATACGATAAGCGCCGTGTTAGCTGAAATTCTTGGGAAGGATGTGCTTTCGTGATTAAAAATTGTTTTTTGAAGTTTTAATAAGTATTTTAGGAAAAACGTAGCCAATATATAATAAAAATTATTAAATCACAACTTTTATTTCATGAATTGTTTTTATAGACCTCAGTTCAGGGACTTTTAGTGATTTTAGGTTTTTTTAAGTTTTACAGAGGTTGATTTTAATTTAGCGTCTTTCATGATTAAAATTAGTTTATCTTTTTCGCTTTACATTGTTTACTTTAACAGAGAGGTGGAGTGTTATTTGCACTCAATCTGCTAGTTCCAGGGCTACAAAGAATAGTTCTGTTTCTTATAACGTAGTCAGCGTAGTTTTATATGACTGAACTATTTAAGAACAGAAGAGGTATAGATCTAAAAAAAAACACTATAGTTGATTTCACGTTCAGAATGCAGTACGGGAAGTTCATAAGCAATGTATTTTCTATGGGAGTTTGAGCGCTACTACACTAAGTAAAAATATCGACTTCGCGCCAAACACGTTCTCATTTACAAACTCCTATTGAATAACTTAATACGAAAACATCAGTGATTTTTTTTAAAACTCTTTTATTATTTCTGTTTCCTTCCATCAAATGACTTATCATATAGTCTATCAAAGTACAGATGAAATTCTATATTATTTTACAATATAACAAAATACTTATGTCGTCATTCAAAGAAAAAAGTTATATGATGTGAAATGCAAAAAAAGTGACGAGATTTAACCCTTTATAGGTATTTGGTAAGTATACTTACCACTGGCAATAAGGTCGAATTTTTAAAGAATAAGCTATGCAGTTGAACCCTATTGGAATTTTATGGTTTTATAGATGTTCTCTGGTAAGATATCCACTTTTTGAAATTAGTGCGCAGCGACTATTTGCTTCATGAGTTACACGAATGTGGTAAGGATTCATACCAGTGTACGCAACCGTGTTGTTTTGTTGTTACTTTTGTACAGTGCTTAGAAAATTCGAGTTTTTTACGGGAAAGCAAGCTAATATAAAATTGAGATAAGTTATTCTACACATTTTTCTGTTATATAGTACGAAAAATTGTTTTAATAAGCATTCTTACCGCTAAACATTATGCGATTCCCATTTTAATAACCGGTCCTTGGTGAGTATACTTACCAGGGCTTAACATCAAAAAAACAATATATCTTACTGTTCTGGCACTAGAAATACATTATTCAAGTCCCTATAAAACAAAATTTAACATTTTACAAGATGTAGTATATTTTTCTCCGTAGGACTGCCCTAAAAGGGTTAAACGTCAAACTTTGTACGAGCGTACATTATCTAAATATCAATATAGTATAATAATAATAATAATATTTATAGCGTAATAAAATACAATTCATTAGGAAGCGAAAATAATTTTTTCAGAATTTTTTGATTGAAAATGAGCTTCTTAAATCGTGGTAAGCGAAACTCTATATATTTTTACCCGTGACCTTCGGATTGTGTCGGCGGAGGAGAGCAAATGTTTTCCGTACGCCAAATAACACAACGAGTTCTCATAAGAGCTGTACTGCATTCTGAACGTGAAATAAGAGTATACGAGATGTGGCTATTAAATAACGAGACTGACGTTGTAAAAAAATTTTATTTTTATTTTATACATAATCACTTATTGTCACCTTCAATATGCACTTCTTCTCTATCCCTACAACGTTCCATTCAAAATTTCCATTAAAGGAAACAGTGCTGGAAGTCATCTTCTCTCAGCTCCTTCAGGACACGTACCGCTTTCTCTTTTATAGCTTCCACAGACTCAAGTCTTGTCCCTTTAATGCAGATTTCACCTTAGGAAACAGGTAGAAGTCACATGGTGCAAGATCTGGTGAATAAGGTGGATGTTCTAACACTGAGATGCTGTACTTGGCTAGGAACCTCTTGACAGATAACGCGGAATGAGCTGGCGCATTGTCTTAGTGGAGAACCCATGATTTGTCCTTCAACATTTCGGGGCGTTTTTCCTTAATCTTTGACATAGTAGAAAGTACCTCAAGGTAGTAATATTGATTAATTGTTTGACCTTCAGGAACCCAGTGAAGGTACACAATCTCATGGATATAAAAAAAACAATCATCTTTGCTTTAAATTTTTACTTGCTCATTCGAGCTTTTTTGGCTCTCGGTGAAGTTCAGCTCTTCCAGTGCATGGATTGGCGGTTCGTTTCTGGATCATAAACAAAAAAACCATGTTTCATCACATGTTATTATCGTTTCCAAAAAATTTGGGTCATTTTCAATCGCGTACAAAGTGTCAGTACAAACATTTTTGCGAGCTTCATTTCAAACATTTTTGAGCGGCACGTGTCCTGAAGGAGCTGACAGAAGATGACTTTCAGCACTGTTTCCAATGATGGAAAATTCGCATGAAGTGTTGTAGGGATAGAGAAGGAATGTATATTGAAGGTGACAATAAGTGATTATGTATAAAATAAAAATAATCTTTTTTACAACGTCAGTCTCATTATTTCATAACCACACCTCGTAGTTATGATGAAAGGAATATAAGATAAATCTTCATACTAGTAAAAAGGAGTAATAAATGGATTAAAATATAAGATTTCCATGACCAATATAGTTAGTTAGTTGTATAAAACAACTGAGTATTAATTAAAATAGTTAGTAAAGCATCTGTTCTTGAGTTAATTTACAAACGTTAAATTCAGTGTTCTATACTACATTATACTTTTGTTTAGTATAATATAGTTTAAAACATTAGTGAACATTGAGCGAACGAAACAATAATATAAGTTGAGTAATATATTATTTAGTAGAATTTAATACTTAAACAAATTTATCTAAACTGAAACTAAAACAAGTACATGCTAGTAATTTGATTAATAACTAAGTTTAACTAAAATAATGCAGAAGAAGAAAACATAAAAGAGGAAGAGAAGTTCGTTGGAGGAATTATTAGACTGGAAGAAAATGAATGAAGAAATAAGTATTTTGTATCTATTAGGAACTAGAAGAAAACATTAAATGAATACAAAAACTACGGAGAGTATGTTTAACAGCTCGTATATTAATTACTTAATTACATTACTTTAATTACACGAGTATTTATTATAAATTAGTATAGTACATAAACAGAATCTAATTATGGTTTAACAATTACAATTTGTTGACGGTAAACCACACTATATTTTTCGCTAATCCTCAAACAGTATTCAACTAATTCTGTGATAAATTTTTTACTGGATTCTCAACATCTATAATATTATAACACCCAAGTCTAGATTCGTTTGGGATCTGGGTATAATAAATAATAAAATTACTTTCTTAAACTTATAACAATTTATATATTGACACAATCAATAATAAATTATTAAACTTAAATTACTAACAAGTTACAATCCCGTTTCTTAAATTAAATCAATTAAACTATGATTAATCAGTTATAATGGTTTGACTGAAAATTTCGGGTTTTTATGTTTATCAGTAGTTTAAACATAGATCTATGTAATGAGACAAATTGAATGCACACCTGGTGTTGTTTACATTTGAGTCTATTTAAATAAATCTGAATAATTCCAGCTGATTAAGATAAATATTTAAAAAAATTATTTAATTTACATTAACAGAATATGGTTACTAGGCAACTAAGAAGAAGAAAAGACTTTTGTAAATTATTTTAATGGGGCGTGAAACCTGAAGAGAAGAACATGTTTTTGTAATTGAGCGTCCCATTTAGTTATTTATTATGTCGTTTATACACTCATCCTTTAAAAATAATGATAAAATATACATTAGAAGGTAAAACAGTTTATCCACCAACGTTCATGTTTATTAAAGAGACAAATTATTCCATTTTATAATCATAATGCTTATCTGGTGAATTTTCAATGGCGGATTTATGAAAACATTGATGGAGACATTCATCTAATAGAATAGTTAAAAGAAATACTTGAATTGCTCAAAGTTTGTGAAACAGATAAATTAAAATACGTATCAAATTAAAATATTGAAATATTAGTCATTAAAAAATTATGAATGTATGTATGTTCTAACGGACAATGTTGTCGTTAGATTTTTATCATTTAAACCAAATAAAACCAGCAAATTGATTTTACATTATTAAGAACTGGAGCATTATTTTAAAACTGTACTTAAATAATGAAACTTGTGATTATAACCATAAAAATATATTCACTGAATAAAAATCATAATGTATTAATGTGAATGATGTTTTATTGAAAGGAATAAGGGACAAGTGGAGAAATAATAAAATCGAACTTGAGAACTGATACAACACCAGTAAAGAATACAATAATTAATAAATTATATTACAAATTTGGCTGATTCCTCGTGGGGATACCTAGAGGAGTAATTTAGTTTACTACAAATTTGTCATACCCTTGTGGGGAATAAATAGTTTTATTACATCTACCAGAAAAACATTAAATTACATCAAAAAATTTATTTTAATGAAAAAAAAAGTTTTTATTAGGTTTACCTAGAAAATTTTGTTCGTAACAGGCAGGTGGAGTGTTAAATTATTTGCATTAGATTTGATAGTTCCAGGGCTACAAAAATAGTTCTGTTTCTTATCATACGGTCAGCCAATTATACGACTAAAGTATTTAAAAACAGAAAAGGCAAAGGTGAAAAAACGCTTGAAATAAAAGTTGTAGGTTTTTAAATGTTCTACAACTTTTATTAGCCTGTATACTTTAACTCTACAAAGCATATTAAGGCCGCAATCTTAAGGAAACAATTTTTTTTCTACAAGAGCTTCACTTTCCCAAGAATTTCTGCAGACATGGTGCTTGCCCTATAATGTAGAATATACAAAATTTAGTAAATGAAGCAATTGAAAAAAAATCGTGGGAGCCGTTTATTAGAACTTCGCAAAAAAGTGAAATATTGCACGAATAAACTACTACTTCCGGTTAACCGATTTTGGTGCAAATGTTTGTCGGGTTCCCTTGTGGTACCTAACTTTAATTCCAAATTTTAACTTCGTATAATTTTATATAATTTCTTTCTTGAGATATTTTGTTCACACACACACAGACTCACACACCCACAAAGACCAATCGCTAAAAACATTTTTTTGGGTTCAGGAGGCCAAAATGTATATCCAGTTAAAAATCAATATGAAAACTGTATAAATACTTTTCCTACATAAAACTTACTAACTACTTTCCTTCACAGTATAATCATATAGGGCAAGAGAAAGTAAAAATTTATATTTTCGTGAAAAACCGCGAGAAAATTCGTGTTACAGGTTTAATTTTATGCATGGTAATAATATATTAGGTATAAACAAAATTGACAACAAAAAATTAAACACAGTTCTTTAAATAAACATGAGCGATAACATTACACTATTATTAGGTTTGTGGGTCTGTCGAGACAAAATAATCCTCTGAAACCGGATTCTTCCGATCGGATAGAAAGAATGAGCACTACTAATACATTATCTAACATATCTTCTTCCTTTGGATTGTTGTACAGGCAGTTCCAAAAAGAAATTACAATCTGAAACTACGCAACCGACTACATAATTGAATGTGGGTAACACAAATAGCTTTGCTTTAAATAGGAAAATTAAGAATTTTTATTTACTTTTTAGGCCAAAGGGGTTCCAACCCTAAAGTTATATTATAAAGTTTATTTCACGTAACTTTGGAATAGTGTAAACAAGTCATATTAGCGAACGGCTTTTGGACCAGCCCAGTCAATTAGCTGGTAGAAAGTCGCTATTATTTGTTAAGTAACATTGGTTGGGAAAGCAAATTTGTATGGTGACCAGCTGACAGTCTTTTGTGCACAAAGTCTACTGGGGTCCCTGTTCAAATTCATGCCTAATTCACGCCAAACGTGAATTAATACAGAAAAAATACGTGAAAAAATATAGCAAAAAAACAGCAATCAAATTGGGTGGTTGTCAGTATTGTACAGTGCCCTAATAAAAGCAAAAAAAAAAAAATAAATAAAATAAAAAAAATAAAATAGTATACGATTGAAATAATGTGACTGGCGCTTGTATCTTATGGCCAGGAACCAATTGCAATTAGTGTTTATAACTATCAACATTATGGTTTTTCTTCTTCTAATACGGTAATATTTCAAGCCAAGATTAGACATTATAATACTGTGATAAAACCTGAGTGTCTGTACGTGAGTGAGTGCCTTAGAATGATCGGAAAGGCTGGTCAAAGTAAAGTACAGAAATTTGAGAGAAAGATCCTCCGCAAGATAGTTTTTTTGGGTTTAACCTCCGACTGTTCTGCAATTACTGTTAATGCAGACGGTGAAGGATGAAATGATTTTTGTAATGTATGAAAATATGCCGTGCCTGAATGGGATTCGAACCCAATACCGCATGATGAGAGGCGAGCACGTTACCAACTACGCCAATGCAGCTGGCCGAAGATAGTAGACGGACAATATAGGTTACGAGGTTGAGAACTGTACAAGGAAAATGAACGATTTGTGGAAACCATTAGAAAAAGAATACTACCATTTATGGACACCTGTATAGAATGGATGATAAAACAAATTTTTAAGACGCTAAACAATAGACTTAAAGTCTCAGAAAAACGGTTTAAAGAAGTCAGAAAGGATATTGAGAAACCGGAATAAACCGAACTAAATTCAGACAACTAATTAGGTACGGACTTTAAAGGTTTCCATAAAGAGCAAAAACAAAACACTGAATGGACAGAAGAAATAATAGAAAAGCCTACAGTGAAAGAGCTTCCAGAAACGTCTAAAGTCACCTCACGTGGTCAAAAGTTGGCCCTATACGAGAAAAAATATACGGTAATATTTCAATGCTTCTTGTGAAGAGTTCAGTTCTTTATTATTCTACAGAAAATATTCTGTTTGGCGATTATTAAAATTTTAATTTATTTCGAATCGGTTTTCGGGGTTGGGATAGCTCGCGCTAAGCATTTTCTGTAACTTTAATTACGCCTACAGCCAATAGCAGAATTGAACGTCTGTTTATATCAGTTCTAAAGATAAATGGACTAAACTATATATTATCTTTCCGAAAAGTTACCGTTCTGATGATCGGCATGAAAACTAACAAAAATTTAGGAAAAATAAAACGTTTATTCCGATCCTTTGATTTTAAGACTAAGGCCAAACTGCTGAATGACTAGAGGGAAAACTCATAATTAAAATTATTAAAAAAATATATAAATTAATACGTATAATCGAATTTATTGCCAAATTTCTAATGAAAAAGCACTCTTACAGGATAGAATTGTGTATGCGTACACGAATCTCGTATGATTAACCAGATTGAGAACGTGTCCACGCGTCCAGCCACATTTGTATTGCAATTAATTATAGTCCACAGCCAAATATCATGTTTTACTGCGCAGTGCTTAATATATTTTAAGTTTTGTTTATGTTAATTGCGTCCAGGATATTCCCGAAGAAGTTTAAGACATATAAAGAACTTATAAGTTCAACCATAACACCTGAATAAATACGTATTATTTTAATCACACATTGATCTACTACTAACTCACTCACTTGATTGCTAACTTACTCAGGGTCGGCTTAAAAGCAAAATGTCACCCGCACAACGTAGTCCCTTGGTGCCTCCCCCACCCCCCACCACTATATTATTATTATTATTATCTGACGTCAATCGACCAAACTTTTCTTATACAACGACTCCGTTTTCGGACAAATATATAAATTTAAACCATCAGTCGTCTTCAAGTCATACCTATCTATTTACAATCACATGTAGTGTTCTATCGTAAACTAAAATCCCAACCAATATTTCAACCTCAATCCAAGGATATTAGCTTCAAAAGTTCACCAAAGCTCCGATTTTCATTACGAAAACTCACAACCTAATTAATAATAGTACGAAATCTGAGAAGATATTTTGTACTATTATTAATTAATGCGAACACAAATTAATTTTTTTTATAGTAAACCATTTTGGTGCCCCCCAACGTAACGTCAGCGCCCGTGCAAGCGCACGGGCCTTAAGTCGCTCCTGTGGGTTTACTACAATAAGTGTGCCATCTTCTAATATATATTTTTTTTAAAGTCACATAGGACTACATAAGTTCATTAGAGAAGAAACATCTTATTTCAATTTTTGTTGTGTTGGAGTATTTTCCCCGATGTTGCTTTCTTTGATTCTTTTCCAGTATTCCTTCAATCTTTCTCATCTCTTCTGACGTTCTTCGTCGGAATACACGATTTTCTGTCGTTTGCTCGGTCTCTTCAGTTCAAGTCTGGTGTTGTTCAGATTATTATAATTTTTGGATTTTCTTTTTAGGTCCTCAAGTGAGATTCGTATTTCGTTCATGTCCTGTTCAATTTCTTTGTGGAGCTGAAATTTTCTGTTTAGGAAATAGTTGATGATTTGTGTGGAGATTCTGACGGAGTCACTCCTCAAGTGTAATTATATGAAAACGTTTTCTTAGCATTTGCTTCGATATTTGAGGGCTCAAAACACTTTTTCAATGACAAAAGTCTCATCAATCAAGTATTTTTAAGATTTTTTTAAAATGAATGAAAATTAGTTCAAAATTTTAAAAAGTGATACTGCATGTTAAGTGAACCATCCAAATGTGGTTCATTTCTGGAAAATATTACAGTATCATCCTCACAATAGAATTGCATATTATCTACTAATACATTTTTAATTTTTTTATATAATTTTATTTGAAACACCCTATGCAATCAGTTCCCTCCTTTTTTTAAACCTGTCTCTACGTATAGGTTATGTTTGGTCGTGTCGTCAGCCATTGTGTGTTGGACTCAGAATCGTGATGTTCACAAGAGATTAGCATGGTATTTATTTAAATAACAGATGTAAATAACATCTTTTTTTAAAAAAACGAACAATAATAAAAAAATACAACCCGACCAGACCAGCAAAGAATAAATAAAATAGTATTGTTAGAATATGGTATTGGTATCATCTATAGAGATGATGTCCCATATTTTAACCCATCACAATAGAATTAATGTATCACTGATATTGTATTATACAATACAAACAAATATCATCTTTAGTTTAATTTATATATTGTATAATATATGTACTTACGTAGTTTTTACTAAATGGTTGCATTCATTATTTAAATTTACAGGGACATCAATTTAATAAAAAATATTATAATTTCTTTATTTTTATTTTATAACAGACAGGTGGAGTGTTAAATTATTTGCATTCGATCTTTTAGCCCCAGTGCTACAAAAATACTTCTGTTTCTTATAACAAGGTCAGCCAATTATATGACTGAAGTATTTAAGAACAGAAGAAGTAGAGGTGTAAAATACACTAGTCACAGTTATCTTCCCTGAGAGTAATTAATTTCATTATGCAAACATAACCTGTAGTGAATGAAGTGAAAGTGTGATTTGCTGGGTGGAAAGTAGATGCTTTTCAGAGGGCTGATAAGCATACTTTTTCACTCAATGAGGAAAGCAATGGTAAACCACCTGACTCCTCGATTTCCTTAGTAAAGCCTCTAGAGGTTCAAAACAGCCTTTCGGCTGATCACCTAAACAATATCAACATCTTTGTGATTAGCGACTACTTTGGGTTTAGGAATGGTGGGTTTTAACTTGTTATAATTTTTCGGGAATCGAACCCGAGAACTTATCAGCGTATCACACCAACCACTGGAGTACGGAGACGCTCCAAGTTTTATTTTGTATATTTATTTTAAACCCACCGGGTTGGTCTAGTGGTAAAGTCGTCGGCATGAGCTAATTTTCGAAGACGAAGATTCCATGTTTTTAATCCTATTAAAGGTACTATTGTTTTACAATTTTAAAAAAACTTGGATATCAAGAAACTTCCATATCAAACGTGCTTCCTCTGTTCTTTACTAACTGGCTTTTACGCCGGGGTCCCGGGTTCGATTTCCGATCAGGTCTGGCATTATTCATTACCATCATTATCCACCGTTTGCATTAGCAGAAATTGCAGAACAATCAGACGTAAAACAAAAAAAGTGTTATACTTATGTGTGTTAAAAGTAAATTAAAATTTTCTTTAACAATCTTTGTCCTAGGGCCTAATATATTTGTTTTCTCCTTTTATTTTGAAATTCAACGAACAAATAATTTTTTTCTAGTCAGTTCTATTTACGGATATATCCGCATACGTACGGTCACTCAGAACGAAAGACGGATATATCCGCCTCCATTATTATTGACTAAATGTGAGGAGAAAAATATGTGCTAAAATTTGCGTTGATTCTGAGCCTTAAAAACAGTTTTCTACCCAGAAAGCACATTTTTGTAAAAAAATACACATTTTACCCAACCCACAATTAAATGCGTCTGTGACAAGAAACTCACTCCGTCCATGAAGAGTCAAAAAGTTTGTAAGATATTTCTTAAAAATGGCGCATAGAAGGAAAAACCAGCATTTTTGGACTTATGTTCACGGGAAATGGTTTTTTTAAAATGTTGCTTAGCAAAAATATGTTTCCCTACGTTTTGAAAATAACTTGTAAAAAATGAATTCTAAAATATTTTTGTAGTAGATAGAGAAATCAATAGGTTTTAAGTTTCAACCAGGTTGAAAAAATGTTGTTTTCGTCATCAGCCGAAAGGCTGGTTTGAACTTCTAGAGGCTTTACTAAGTAAAACGAAGAGTGAGGTGGTTTACCATGACTTTCTCACCGTGTGGAAAAGTATGCTTCTCAGCATGCAAGGCCCTCTGAAAAGCATCCATTTTCCAACCTACAAATGACACCTTCACTTCATTCAACACAGGGTCTAGCTGTATAATGAAATTCATTACTATGTGTTTTATACACCTCAAGCTCTTCCGTTCTTAAATGCTTCATTCATATAATTGGCTGACTATATTATAAGAAACAGAGCTATTTTTGTTACTCTGGAACTAGCAGATCAAGTGCAAATAATTTAACAGTCCACCTGCAAATTAAAGGCATTTGAAAAGATAGTTTGAGATTATTGAAAGGATAAGTTTCCTAAATCTATTATTTTTGACTTCAAGGTGTATCATATAGGCTAGATCAAGGAATGTGATATTCACGAGAAAGATAAAAAAAGTAACTATTATCAGGATAAAATATTTTTGTGTGACGGAAATCTTGCAAACATACATTTTGACAAATCATTTTAAAAATTCCCAAGACATAAATAACACGACAATATTATTCAAAAAGATTTACGGTCAAAGTTCTTTTTTAAGAAAATATTAGAAGAAAAACCAACTTAGATTAGTGAAGAAAATAATGAAAAACGGAACCGAGAGAACTTCATTATGGCAGTTTCTAAGAAAACAGTGTTCAATGTTTATAAGAGGGTACAAGAGAATTTGGGGGAGGGATGGAGAGAAAGAGAGAGAGAGAGAGAGAGAGAAAGTAGGAGAAGCAAGGAGTAAATAACTAACGAATATTAATGGCCCTCCTTGGGTCACAGATATAGTTTCCGCAGGAATAAATCTTGGGGTAATTCATCAAAACTTTCTAAAAACCAGAGAGAACCGTTTGTCATTGAATATTATTGCTGTTTCAAACTAGATCTTTTTCAGATCATTTTGCTTACTTCAATAAATTCATATCTTTAAAAACTTTTTTATTGCTCCTTCTTTCGTTCCTTAGTTTGCTTTAATATTTTATTTTATTTTTTAAAACGTATATTATTTATCAAGAAAAGAAAGAAAGAAAATAAATAATTTTCCAGTTTTTCTTCACGTTTTTATTCATGGTAAAGTGCTGTAAAAAAATTTAAATTTAAATGTCAACTGCAGAACCGATTGGTTTGAAATTTGTAAAAATATTTCCTTTACTAGACCCAGATATAACGGGTGGTCCAAAGTGTTATGAAAAGTGTTCAGAACTAAATATAGGTTAGGAACGCCTGAATTACTACATAAAAATTTGGTACTCACAAGATTTTGTCTTGCCAATCTGAAAGATGAAAAACATAACCAAAAATTAATCACGATTGGAAGTCGCTTAATAACAATCTACCACTCTTGAACTTAAATTTTGACAAGGAAAATATGGGAAATCACTAATTTACTAAGCACTAGAGGAAAGTAAAAGAAAAGACTGAAATAATAAGTCTAGATTTTTAAATTTTCTATAACTTTGATTACGTTCATTTTTGTTCTGAAGTGCTTAATAGACCTAAGCCGGAAATCTTAAATAATCCATTTTTGGACCACGAGAGCCAAGAACCCCTCCCCATGAATTTCAGATTACATACCGCTTACGCCATTTTGCAGTGCTTAAATGTAAAAATTGAGGCGATTTTAAACAAAAGAGAGAAGCCGTTTTTTGAGAAAATCGCATAACTTAAAAAAATCGTAACTACTATTTTTGACCGATTTTGAATAAAATTTTCATATCGGTTTTCTTTGTAGTAGGCTAATTGATTCAAGTTTGAAGTTTCAATTTCGTACGATTTTCCGTTTGGGAGTTATTTTATTTCTACACATACAGAGACACTTAGACCATATAGTAAAAACATGTTTTTTGGGCTCAGGAGCCCTAAAATCATGTACTTCTGTTGAAAATTCAATATCGAAAATGCCATACAAAAAACATTCCATAGTATATTTTCATATAGCGTAAGAGAAAATGAAAAGCGATTTTGTTTACCAACCATACACGATTTTGCTCCAGCCAAATTGTACACTTCAACAAAATGACTAGACTATTTCTGGCTAAACCCATTTTTACTTTCTCTTGCCTATATGAATATATAGGAAGGAATGTTTTGTTTTCGTGTCGATTTTTCGAAACCGAGTTTTCACCGGATCTATACGTTTTCAGACCCCCTGAACCCAAAAAACATGTTTTTAGCGATTGGTCTGTGTGTGTGTGTGTGTGTGTGTGTGTGTGTGTGTGTACAAAATATCTCAAGAACGGAACATCGTACGAACTTGAAACTTAAGTTACATACCCTTATCGAACCCGACACGAACATTTTCATCAAAATCGGTCAACCGGAAGTAGTAGTTTATTCGTGTAATTTTTCACTTTTTTGCTTTTTTCTCAAAAACTAGTCCTACGATTTTTTTTAAATCGCCTGGTTTACTCAATTTTTAATTTTCTACAAGATAGGGTAGGCGTCATGTTTGCTGAAATTCTGGGTGAGGCTGTTTTCACGTAAAAACATAGTTTTTTTAAGATTACGGATTTAATATGCAATTTAGCGCAAATATTTATATAGTAAAAGTTGTAGAAAATTTAAAATTCTACAACTTTTATTTCAAACATTTTTTTGTATAACGCTTAGTTTAGCAGTAATTAGCGATTTTCTGATTTTTTCTCACGAAAACGTGTGAAAAATTGATTTTTTTAAGATTTCGGCCTTAGTATGCATTGTATGACAAAAGCGTATATAATTAAATTTATAGAAAACTAAAAGATCTACAACTTTAATTCTAGCATTTTTCTCTACAGAGCCTAGTTTAGTGTGAAAGAGTAATTTTCCGTATTTTTAAGCTACATTGAGTTTGATTTTCAATTTGCGTCTTTCAGTCATGATTAAAATAAGGTTATATTTTTAGAGGTTAGTTTTTTGTTTATTTCTAATGTTTATTACTAATGTTAGGTTATATTGTTAATTGTTTGCACTGGCAAGAGAAAGTTGTGTGAGTGTTTCACACCAGATTTTTAAAATAAGTTAGATTAATATGAGTGCATTTAACTTACATTAAATTCGCTTAGTCAAATAGGAAATGCATGGTGTACATACCTGAAACAATAAAATAATTAATCAGTTAATGTAAACAAAAACAAATAAGTAATTATAATAAATTGTCTACTTCGGTGTTTATTGTAAATGAAACGTATCAGGTAGGCTACAACCAATAACTACGACACGTGAAACATTTATTTATTGTTTTGACAAATAAGACAAACAGAAACTGCCTCCATCGTGTAATGACTAGCGCACTAAACTACAAATCAAAAGGCCCCGGGTTCGATTCCCGGCTGGGATCTGGAAATTTTAACACGTTCTAACTCACCGTTACAGTAACAAAACTGACAGTATTCGCTAATGACCAAGCTGTCGATGAGATTTTAAATCAACTGAAAAACAAATAAATAAATCAAATAGAGAAATTCGGCCTTACATTTTTCTAATATGTCCAAAACGGGCAGGTGGAGTGTTATTTTAATTGCACTCTATCTGTTTTTTCCAGGGCTAAAAAAATAGTTCTGTTTCTTATGACATAGTCAGCCACTAATATGACTGAACTATTTAAGAACAGAAGAGGTAGAGGTGTAAAAGACACTAGTCAGAGTTATCTCCTCTGAGAGTAATGAATTTCACTTTGCAGCCAGACCCTGTGGTGAATGAAGTGAAGGTGTCATTTGCAGGGTGGAAAGTGAGTGCTTTTCGGAGGGCCTGGCATGCTGATAAGCATAGCTACTCTTTCAACTCAGTGAGGAAGGCATAAGTAAACCACCTTACTCCTCGTTTTTACTTTCTCTTGCCTATATGAATATATAGGAAGGAAAGAATTGTTTTCATGTCGATTTTTCGAAATCGAGTTTTCACCGGATCTATACGTTTTCAGACCCCCTGAACCCAAAAAACATGTTTTTAGCGATTGGTCTGTGTGTGTGTGAACAGAATATCTCAAGAACGGAACAACGTACGAACTTCAAACTTGAAACTTAAGTTACATACCACTACCGAACCCGACAAGAACATTTTCATCAAAATCGGTAAACCGGAAGTAGTAGTTTATTCGTGTAATTTTTCACTTTTTTGCGATTTTCTCAAAAACTGGTCCTACGATTTTTTTAAAAATCGCCTGGTTTACTCAATGTTTTATTCTCTACAAGAAAAGGTAGGCGTCATGTTCGCTGAAATTCTTGGTGAGGCTGTTTTCACGTAAAAACAAAGTTTTTTTAAGATTACGGCTTTAATATGCAATTTACCGGAAAAATTTATTGAATAAAAGTTGTAGAGAATGTAAAATTCTACAACTTTTATTTCGAACATTTTTTTGTATAACGCTTAGTTTAGCTGTAATTAGCAATTTTCTGATTTTTTCTCACGAAAACGTGTGAAAATTGATTTTTTTAAAGATTTCGGCCTTAGTACGCATTTTATAATAAAAGTGTATATAATCAAATTTATAGAAAATTAAAAGATCTACAACTTTTATTTAGAACATTTTTCTCTACAGAGCCTAGTTTAGCGTGAAAGAGTGATTTTCCGTATTTTTAAGCCAAACTGAGTTCGATTTTCATTTTGGGTCTTTCACTCATGATTAAAATAAGGTTATGTTTATTGAGGTTAGTTTTTGTTTATTTCTAATGTTTTATTACTAATATTAGGTTTATTGTTAATTATTTATATTGGCAAGAGAAAGTTGTGTGAGTGTTTCACACCAGATTTTTTACTTAGTAAAACCTCTAGAGGTTCAAACCAGCCTTTCGGCTGTTGACCTAAACAACAACATTTTTCTAATATACCATACAAAGGATCGAATTGATATTTAAAGATTAAATGTAGAAATCTGGTGTAAAATACTCACATGCCTTTCTTTTGTAAAAGTAAATAATGAAGTACATAATCTTTATTGCATCATTAGTAAACAGCGTAAAATGAAAATCATCGTCAGTTCGACTTAAAAATACCGAATACCACGAATTGTTTTTAACTAGGGTCTTCAGAAATAAAAGTTGTAGCATTTTTATTTCTATAACTTTAGTTTAATAAGGTAAGTGTTCGTAAAATTTAAAAATCTAAAAAAAAGAAAAATGGCGCTGACGCCATTACAACAATAATGGCGACAGTGCAGAACCAATAAACTAAGAAAAGTAGAGGTCGTGCGCGAAGTGCCGAAAGTAGCGGTGCGGTGGCGTTAGAACGAAAGAGCCAGACACACCTTGTACTAGAGGTGTGTCACAAGTAACACAAGTAAGTCCTGCAACTAAAGGTTTGGAATAAGATAAGTGTGGTTTCCTGTTTGTTTATTTAGGCTATTTAAATAAATTAATTAAAAATTTTCACTAATACAATAATTTCTCTTGTATATAACAGTTTTGGCAAAAACTAAGAAAAAAAAAATCAAAATAAATATAAACTCATACGAGTTTATCTTGCCAATGTAGATAATGAACAATATAACACTTATGTTTAATCATGACTGAACAATGTAAAATAAAAATTTAACCTAATTTTTCTGCCCATAACAGACAGGTGGAGAGTCAAATTATTTACTCTTAATCTGTTCGCTGCAGGGCTAAAATAAATAGTTCTGTTTCTTATCACATAGTCAGCCAATTAAATGACTGAATCATTTAAGAACAGAAGAGGTAGAGGTGTAAAAGACAAGGTCAGAGTTACCTCCTCTGAAAGTAATGAATTTCATTATACAGCCAGACCCTGTGGTGAATGAAGTGAAGGTGGCATTTGCAGAGTGGAAAATATGTGCTTTTAAGAGGGCCCGGCATGCTGATAAGCGTACTTTTCTATTCATTAAGGAAGGCATGGTAAACCACCTCACTCCTCGTTACTTAGTAAAATCTCTACAGGTTCAAACCAGCTTTTCGGCTGATGACCAACAACAACCTAATTTTAATCATGAGTGAATGACGCAAAATAAAAATTAACCTTTTTAGAATGGAAAATCAGGATTTTTTTCTAAATTAGCCTCTGTGGAGAAACAAGTTTAAAATATAAGTTGTAGGGTTTTTAATTTCCTCTAACATTGAGTATAATACATTGAGTATAATCTTGGAAAAACCCCATTTTTTCGAGATTCTGATGTAAAGTAGCTAGACAGTCACCAATGATACTAAACTAAACGTTGTAAAATACGCATGAAGTAAAATTTGTGCGTTTTTAAATGGTCTACAACTTTGATTTTATACACTTTTGGCATAAAATTCATATTAAAGCCGCAATATTAAAAAAACAATTTCTACGAAAGCACAGCCTCACCAAGAATTCCAACAGTCATGGCGCTTATCCCAAAAGAGCAAACTAAATGGTAGTAATGAGGCGATTTTGAAAAATGTCGTAGGAGACGTTTTTGAGAAAATCGCACGAATAAACCACTATTTCGGGTTGACCGATTTTGATGATTATGTTCGTGAAAGATCCTCTAGTAGTACCGAACTTACCTAATTTTAAGTTTCAACTTTGTACGCTATTCCGTTTTTGACATAACCTATTTGTTAACACAAACACAGAGAGACCAATCGCTAAAAACATGTCTTTTTGGGTTCAGGTTGCCTGAAAACGGGTATATTCGGTGAAAACTCGATTTTGAAAAATCGAAATGCAACAATATTGTCCTTCCCTATATATAATTTATTGATATAGGGCAGGAGAAAGTAAAAAAAATCTGGTGTGAAACACTCACACAACTTTCTCTTGCCAGTGCAAATAATTAACAATAAACCTAACATTAGAAATAAACAAAAACTAACCTTAATAAACATAACCTAATTTTAATCATATATGAAAGACGAAAAATGAAAATCGATCTCAGTTTGCCTTAAAAATACGGAAAATCACTCTTTCACGCTAAACTAAGATCTGTACAAAGAAATGCTTTAAATAAAAGTTGTAGATCTTTTAATTTTCTATCAATTCATATATACACTTTTGCAATAAAATGCATACTAAGGCCGAAATGTTAAAAAAGTAGATTTTTCTCACGTTTTCGTGAGAAAAAAACAGAAAATCGCTAATTACTGCTAAACTAAGCGTTATACAAAAAAATGTTTTAAATAAAAGTTGTAGAATTTTAAATTCTCTACTTCTTTTATTATATAAATTTTTGCTCTAAATTGCATATTAAAGCCGTAATCTTAAAAAAAACTATGTTTTTACGTAAAAACAGCCTCACCAAGAATTTCAGCAAACATGAAGCCTACCCTATCTAGTAGAAAATAAAAAATTGAGTAAACCAGGCGATTTAAAAAAAAAATCGTAGGACCAGTTTTTGAGAAAATCGCAAAAAAGTGAAAAATTATACGAATAAACTACTACTTCCGGTTGAACGATTTTGATGAAAATGTTCGTGTCGGGTCCGGTAGTAGTATGTAACTCAACTTTCAAGTTTCAAGTTCGTACGATGTTCCGTTCTTGGGATATGTTGTACACACACACACACACACACACGCGCGCGCGCGCGCGCACACATACACACACACACATAGACCAATCGCTAAAAACATGTTTTTTGGGTTCAGGGGGTCTGAAAACGTATAGATCCGGTGAAAACTCGATTTTGAAAAATCGACATGAAAACAATACTTTCCTTCCTATATATTCTTATAGGCAAGAGAAAGTAAAAATAAAAGGTACAGCTTAACCAAATGTCAATGTGATCGAAAGATGAGCATTCGTTATGTGTAGCCTACGTAGTCCTAACAATGTTGTTCTAATTTATCGTGTAATTTGTATACACCGCATCGCTATTGTTTCATTATTGCTTAATTAAACATTGTTTAATTGATGCGCCGTTCATTAATTTACCTAAATTGGCTTCCGCGCTTCGCCGAATCTCATCAATTTAATTAAAATAAATTTATTTACATTGAAAATGTTCGGTTTATCTATTTTGCAAATTTTCTTCGTTAGCTAATTATATGAATAATAAAAAATTATTACCCATTGGGTGTACATTAAAACGACCTCATTTACTTTTTTCCCAGCTTCATCCCACAATTTAGCATTTTCAGGTATTTTTTAAGATTATTAAGACTAACGGTGAATGTTGGAAAGTTAGGACAAATTTTGGACTACACGAAGTATCTTTAAAACGTGTATTAAAATTCTGAGAAGTGATTGTACAGCTAAAAATAAGACAAATTGTTCATATAAACACGGGCCCAGAAATTCTAAGTAACCGAGTTACGGCTGGCGAAAGATTTCTCCTGGATTTCAGTTGTGTGTTGTTGTTTAGGTCATCAGCCGAAAGCTGGTTTGAACCTCTAGCTAGAGGCTTTACTAAGTAAAACGAGGAGTGAGGTGGTTTACAATGTCTTCCTTACTGAGAGGAAAAGTAAGCTTATCAACATGTCAGGTCCTTTGAAAATCATCTACTTTCCACCGTACAAATGATACCGTCACTTTATTTACCACAGGGTGTGACTGCATAATGAATTCATTACTCTTAGAGGAGACAACTGTGACTAGGGTCTTTTACATCTGTACCTCTTCTGTTCTTAAATGCTTATCATACAATTTGGGTGACCATGTGATAAGAAAAAGAACTATTTTTTGAAGCCCTAGAACTATCTGACTGAGTGAAAATAATTCAGCACTCCACCTGTCTGCTATGGGCAATGCTGCCTGTAACTGCCTGTTAAGGCAATGGTAAACCACCTCATTCCTTGTTTTACTTAGTCTGTAGAGGCCCAAACCAGCCTTTAGGTTGATGACCTTAACAGCAAAAGAAAATATTCTGACAGAAATTATAGAAGGCTGAGCACCACAAATTTAGAAAAGGAAGGATGTTTAATCACAATTATTAACTTGACAATTTTTAAAAACGAGAAAGCAAAAAACACACAAGAGCAATAATAATCGTTGTTATTATAACATTTTAGGCTTCAGATGGTTCCTGAAACGTGAATATTTGTTGGAATCCGGTTATAGAAAAGTTTTACCAAACAAAATACTTTCTCACTTGATAATGTACATGAAACTAAAAGTAAACATAAAGAAAAACTTTTTTGGAAATTGAATAAATAATAATAATGTTATTAGAGTAAGTAACAAAGTAAATAAGTAAGTAAGTAAGTAATGTATGTACTACAAAGTAATACATAAATAAATTAAAGTAGAACAAGTTTTATTATGAAAATATAGATGATGAAAGTTTCGAACGCAGTTTATTTTCAGTGAAAGAACAACAAAACAATATAACATCGTTAGCAAAGTTTAACTGAAGACACTGCCTCCTGCACTGCAAAACTTAAATTGCATGCTAAGTGTTACAGACTTGGCTAATGTATTCAACTTTACTGTTAATGAACTCTCTTCACTTGATCTTGGTTTATTCCCCCATCACACACACACACACACACGCGCGCGCGCGCACACAAACAAACACACACTCACGCACGCACACGCACACACACACTCACACACACACTCACACACACACTCACACACACACACACACACGCACGCACAAACACACACACACACATAAATACACTCGTGAACACACAACCACGCAAAATGTTGAATTTTTATTAAAAACAATAAAATCACTAGTAATTAAATGAGAATTTGTAAAACATAATGGAGGTCATCAAGAAGACATTCAAAAAGGCTTAGATACGGTTATCCAGGTTTTCCATTCATTCCATAATTGCCATATCCATATTCCATAATTGGGTACTTGTCCATAAGAGGCAGGTGGAGTGTTAAATAATTTGCACTCAATCTGCTAGCTCTAATCTGCTACAAAAAGTATTTGTGTTTCTTATCACATTTTCACCCAATTATATTATAAAGCATTTAAGAATAGAAGAGGTAGAAGAGGTGTAAAAGACCACTATAGTCACAGTTATCTCTTCTTAGAGTAGCCTATTGAATTTCATTATACAGTCAGACCCTGTGGTGAAGAAAGGTCTGTGGTCTGTGGTGGACCCAGTGGTGAATGAAGGTCTGTAGTGACCCTGTGGTGTCATTTGTAGGGTAGAAAGTAGATGCTTTTCGTGAGGACCCGGCATGCTGATAAGTACACATTTCCACTCGGTGAGAAAGGCAATTGTAAACCATCTCACGTCTCATTTTACTTGGTAACCCAAGTAAAACGTCTCTAGTGTTTCAAACCATTTTTCCAGACTGCCTCAAGAAGCCTATAAAGGTTCAAACCATTCTTTCACCAAAAACAATTGGATACATAAATCTTGCTATGAAAATAAAAATATTTGACTCAATCACAAGGAAAACACTTGAGCAAAAGATCAATCTCCAACGTAAAACTCGGCTATAACACGTTTGAACTTCCAGAAGGATTATAATTACGCAGGAGAAACTACACTGATTCATACACACACTTTGATTTATAGGCCTACATTTTTGTTAAAAATGTACTCCAAGGCCGCAATCTTAAAATTATAATTTTCGTACCGTTTTTGATGAGCATACTACAAAAAAATCACTAACTGTCGTTAAACTAAACGATTTTGAAAAAATTGTTTGAAATAAAAGTTGTAGATCTTTTGGTTTTCTACAATTTAATTGTGTACACTTTTCATCCTAAATGCATAGTAAGGCCGCAATCTTAAAAAAAAATTTTTACCACGAGAGCAGAACCTCCCGAAGAAGATTAACAGATATGACGCTTACCCTATTTTGTAGAATATAAAAATATACTAGTAAATACAGTGATTAAAAAAAATCGAAAAAGCAGTTTTTGAAAAAATTGCAAACATTTAAAATTGCACTATAAACTACGGTTACCAATTTTGATAAAAAAGTTCATGTCGGCTAGGAGTAGCCTACCTAAAGTAAGCTTCAAGTCTTGTACGATATTCTTCCGTTCTTCAAAATATTTTGTCCACTAACACACACACACACACACACACGTGCGCGTGTGTGTGGGTGGGTGGGTGGAGAATGAGAAAGAGAGCGCACAGACGCTAAAAACATGGTGTTTGGGTTCCTTAACCTTTAAGTTTCAACTTAATGCGCAATTTTGTTTTTGAGATGTTTTGTTCACATACATATACCTCATACACCCACAGACCAATCACTAAAAACATGTTTTTTGAGTTCAGGGGCCTTAAAACGTGTATTTCCGGTGAAAACTCGATTTGGAAAGCTCGACATGAAAATAAAATACTTTTCTTCCCTATATATTCCTATAAACAATAGTCTAAGTTCAAGAGAAAGTTAGCCGGCCGCATTGGCGTAGTTGTTAACGTGCTCGCCTTTCATCATGCGGTCTTGGGTTCGAATCCCATTCAGGCACGGCATATTTTCATACGTTACAAAAAATAATTTCATCCTTCACCGTTTGCATTAGCAGTAATTGCATAACAGTCGGACGTTAAACCAAAAAGAAACGAAAAAATCAAGAGAAAGTCAAAATTGGTTATATTTAACATTATTTACATTGGTAAGATAAAAATCGTGTGAGTGTTTTACGCCACATTTTGTTTCTACATTAATATTTGTCTCGTTAATATCATTGAACATCCGTCGTACATAGTAGTCAATTCTTGTAATAATTTACAACGTGACTAGTAATTTAAAGTAAAAGCTAACGAGGAGTTGATATATTTAAGATAGTTAATAAAGAAAGATAATACATAATTAAATGGAAAGATAAAGAGATGTAAAATGAAATAAATGAAAGGTTTGCAAAACTGAACGTTGAGTTGTATGAACATAAATGAACGAAGCAAGATGAATGTGAACGAGCAAAGTGAGTGCACAGGATAGGCTGTACGCCAATGGAATGGATGGAATAAGAGGCCGTATTTACATTTTACTTCCTCTATTTGCACATCAAGTCATGCGTGAATTCATCTACGTTATACAAATAAAATTTCTACTTAGTACAACTAAGTTCTTTATATGAAAACACACACAATCACATGTCAGTATATAACGGGTGATCGTAAAGTCGCGCACCAAATGTTTGAAGCCGTGTAGGAATTGAAGGAAAATTTGTAAAGTATGATTAGAATATGGGAATTTTTCGTTTAGTAGTACAGTATGTGGCAGCACTGCTAGATCACGCCACCGGGCGACAGTTAGCCAGAAACCAGTTGGTTTGTTCAGTTCGAGTCGCAATGTCTTATACGCAAGAACAACGCGTCTCTATCGTTTTGAGTTACTGTGAATCGAAATCTTACGCGACGTGTCAAGAACATTTCTCCAATGCCTTTCCAGATGCTAAAGTGCCAAACAAATCGACCATATTTCGTTTGTTTCATCGTTTTCGGGATACAGGTAGCGTGAATGACCGTAATCGTACCGCCCGACCAAGTGTTTTATCTGACGACAGTCTGCAGACGATAAGTGAAACGTTTATTCGTTCTCCAAAAAAGTCTCTTCGAAAACTTTCTACTCAGACTGGACTGTCTTATGGAAGTGTTCATAAAGCCACTAAGTTATTAAAATTACATCCGTACCGGATTAACGTAACTAATCAGCTCGAAGAGCCAGATAAGGAGAAGCGATTGCGGTATTGTCATTGGTTTAAAAATTTCATTCGAAATGACATATCTGTTCTGGACAAAGCTTTTTTCAGCGATGAAGCTTGGTTTCATCTAAGTGGATATGTTAATAGTCAAAATTGTAGAGTATGGTCTGCAGAGAATCCACATGAATTCCATGAACAGCCAATACATTCTCAAAAAATTGGGGTGTGGTGTGGTGTATCTCGTCGGAGAATTGTCGGGCCTATCTTTTTTCCGGATACAATCACAGCAGAACGTTATCAAGAAATAATCATGCAGTTCGTAGCACTGCTACATGTTGACGAACGTAATTGCTGGCTACAACAAGACGGAGCAACTTCACATACGGCAAACCGTACTATCCAATTTCTCCACGATTTCTTTGATGACCGAATAATTTCTCGTGATTTGTGGCCTCTTCGGTCACCAGATCTGACTCCTCCTGATTTTTATTTATGGGGCTATTTGAAAGATAATGTGTACAAAAACAACCCGCATACAGTAGATGAACTTAGAAGAAACATTGAAGACTGTATATCAAATATTGCTACTGCTACACTCAAAAAGGTTGCGAGCAATGTAAGAAAACGCGTTGATGCATGCATTGCAAACCACGGTGGACATTTCCAGCACTTGTTGTGAACTTGTAAGTAAGTAAGTTGTAATTATAACTTGTATCGTAAACTTTGAAAGAAAATAAAAAATACATTACAGCTTTCTAAGACTGTTATCATTTTGGGTTGCGCGACTTTACTATCAGCCTGTATATACATTCACAAAGTATAGTGAAAAAAATCTACTTCTTCAACGGTTCATGTTAACTTTTGTATATCCACTTAACGAATTGTAAAACATTTATTTATTTATTTTATTCTGACATTTATTTACTTAATCCAATTGAGGTCGGGCTTTATGTACAAAACTTACATCAGTAGGGTTCATATTTGATACATCTAGATGATGTGTCCTCTACTATAGTGTGTGTGTGTGATATAAACTGATGGAAGACCATTGTTATCTTCATTTTCTTATCTGTTATTGAAGTCATATTTCATGTTTTTTGAATAGTTTAAAAAATTCAATTTTATATTATGTGGGACTTTCCCCAAAACAGGCAGGTGGAGTGTTTAATTATTTTCACTCAATCTGTTAGTCCAGGGTTACAATAAATGGTCTGGCTGTACAATGAAATTCATTACTCTCAGAGGAGATAACTCTGACTGAAGTCTTTTACTCATATACCTCTTTTGTTCTTAAATGCTTCGTTATATAATTGGCTGACCATATGATAAGAAAAAAAATTATTTTTTGTATCCCTGGAACAGGGATTAATAATAAAAGAAATAATAAAAATATTAAAACTGGAGTATTAACACCAAGTTAACTTAGGATACTACAGGTTGGGTTGATCATTCTAAGTTCAAAGAATAAAAATTTTATACAGTACAGTAAAAATTGTAAAAAATCGTCGTGCTGAAAAAATAACATTTTTTTTATTTTGTCTGACTGTTCTGCAATTTCTGCTAATGCAGAGGGTGGATAATGATGATAATAAAAATGAGTGATGAAAAAATGCCAGACCTAACCGGGAATCGAACACGGGACCCCAACGTAGAAGCCAGTTTCGCTAACCACTACGCCAACGGGCCGGTCTAAAATAAGAACAGAAATATATAATAAAAAATGAAAAATGTTTGTACGGGTTTTAAATTTTCTGTTACGGAAAATTTACAGTTAGGGATGCTATCGTAAATTAAATATTGATTTTCAATTTATTTACAATTCATTATAAAATAATTAAAAATCCCTTTCCAATGAAATTAAATTAATTGAAAAAGGGTCGTACCAGTGAGTTGAGAGTTGATACAAAGGAAGAAAAAAATAACGACAAGCAAAAAGATAAACAAACTGTTAGATTCTATAGGTACACAACATGGTGTATTTATTTACTTTAGTGTATTTTTAAGCGCAGTCAGCGTTGCTAACATTTAACATTTTTCGTTAAAAATTCATGATTTTATTTTGATTTTGTTCGAGGCCTTCGGGCTAGCCCAGTCAATCAACTGGTAGAAAGTCACTATTAATTGTTAAGTAACACTAGTTGGGCAAGCGACTTTGTATGGTGACCAGCTGACAGCCATTCCTGAACAAAATCCACTGGGGGTCCTTGTTAAAAAATCCATGCCGAATCACGTCAAGAAATACAGCAAAATCAGCAATCAAATTGGGTGGTTACCAATGAAGTACAGTTCCTGATAACAAATAAAAGCTAAAAAAGTTGTTCGAGTCATATCGGTAGTTTAATCATTGGCGATTACTGCAGATTTAGGAACGTTTCTTCTACTTTCTCTTCTTTCTCCAGAATCTATACGTTTTGAATAACGGTAAGAATCCTGTCTATGATGACTTTGTTGACAGCTACTTTGAAAAGCTCAGTGGTATTCTTAGAAAGTCACATTCTAAGATTCTTTAACTATGAATTTCTTCTTCTTCCGGGTCCTCGTTTCTCTTTTAGAGTAAGAAAGTAGGCCTAGTATTACTTTCCAGTCGATTTTTTTAAATCGAATTTTTACCGGATATAGACTAAACGTTTTCAGATCCCTTAAACAAAAAAAAAATGTTTTTAGCGATTTGTGTGTATGTGAATAAAATATCTAAAGAACGGAACATCGTACGAAATGGAAACTTACGTTAGGTACCACTAGAGGACACGAATATTTTTATCAAAATCGATCAACCGGAAACAGTAGTTTATTCGTGCAAATTTTCACGTTTTTGCAATTTTTAAAATTTTAAAATTGCGGCATGTACTAAATTTTTTATGCTCTACAAGATAGGGTTAGCGCCATGTCTGCTAAAATCTTGGAGGCTGTGCTTTCGGGGTAAAAATAGGGTTTTCTTAAGATTGCGGCCCTAATATGCATTTTTTTGGTTTTTTGACATTTTTGCTTTTTTTTAGAAGTACGATGGAAAATAAGCTGAAAGGATTATCTTATTTTATGCAAAGTCTATGTAATTAAAAAGTTGTGGGAAATTAAAAACCTACAACTTTTAATTCAAAAAAGTTTTCTATAATCCTTAGTTTCATCAATTTAATGATTTTCTCTATCATGCTTATTAAAATCGGTAAACATGGAGTTTTAATGGTTGCGGACTTAGTCTATGCATTTTACGACAAAAGTGTATATCAAGAACTTACACAGAATTACATAACCTGACACTTTAATTTTGATCAGTTTTTTACTTTCTCTTGCCTATATGAATATATAGAAAGGAAAGTATTGTTTTCATGTCGATTTTAAGAAATCGAGTTTTCACCGGATCTACACGTTTTCGGACCCCCTGAACCCAAAAAACATGTTTTCAGCGATTGGTCTGTGTGTGTGTGTGTGTGTGTGTGTGTGAACAGAATATCTCAAGAACCGAACGTTGTACGAACTTGAAACTTGAAACTTAAGTTACATACCACTACCGGACCCGACACGAACATTTTCATTAAAATCGGTCAACCGGAAGTAGTAGTTTATTCGTATAATTTTTCACTTTTTTGCGATTTTCTCAAAAACTGGTCCTACGATTTGTTTTAAAATCGCCTGGTTTACTCAATTTTTTATTCTCTACAAGATAGGGTAGGCGCCATGTTTGCTGAAATTCTTGGTGAGGGTGTTTTCTCGTAAAAACGTTGTTTTTTTAAGATTACGGCATAATATGCATTTTAGCGCAACAATTTATATAATAAAAATTGTAGAGAATTAAAAAACCTACAACTTTTATTTCAAACATTTTTTTTTGTATAACTCTTAGTTTAGCAGTAATTAGCAATTTTCTGTTTTTTTTTCCACGAAAACGTGTGAAAAATCGATTTTTTAAAGATTTCGGCCTTAGTATGCATTTTACGTCAAAAGTGTATACAATAAAATTTATAGAAAATTAAAAGATCTACAACTTTTATTTAAAGCATTTTTCTCTACAGAGCCTAATTTAGTGTGAAAGAGTGATTTTCCGTATTTTTAAGCCGAACTGAGTTCGATTTTCATTTTGCGTCTTCCAGTCATTATTAAAATAAGGTTATATTTTTAGAGGTTAGTTTTTGTTTATTTCTAATGTTTTTTTACTATTGTTAGGATTATTGTTAATTATTTGCATTGGCAAGAGAAAGTTGTGTAAATGTTTCACACCAGATTTTTCTTCAGATTTTGATTTTCCGTGTTTTTAAGTCAATAAGAGTTTGATTTTGATTTAACATCATGATTAAAATTAGGTTATGTTTTTAACTTTACATTATTACTAATGATTAACATAGATTAATAATAGGCAACACAAATGAAATATTTATTTAAATGAAATGGAGAACAAAACAAAACTCAAAAAAATATCATTTATATTTTTAATGAAAACATAATTCAAATTTTATGAAAGGTAGGTGATAATGAAAAAAAAAGAAAAAAAACGAATTACAATCATTATTATTTTTTATCTATGACAATCGAATTAAAAAATGCCGGCAACATATTAAAATATATATATTGTACAGTATGGCCATCGTTGCAAACAAACATTCTGTCATACAAACATAGCCTCTTTTACTAACAGTAGTAGATGGAATTAACTTTTTGAAATATTTGCCTAAAAATATAATAAAAGGCGTTAAATATATGGTTGGGCTTATCTGGAAGTGAAGTTTACTCTCCCTGAACTTACTCATTCTCTCTCTTTTCCACACGTATATTCTCACGAGTTCCCTCTTTCTCTTTTACTGAACAATAGTCGGAGATGATGAATTGTGGCAGTAAAATATTCTTATCATTTAAGATTATTCTGATTTACATAGAACCAACGAAAGCCTACAAAACAACCTTACAAAACAAATATTAAAAAATATAACTTAAAAATATATACCAGGAGTTCAAAAATAAAAATAAACTTTCTGTAGGCCTATACAATTTTATATTATATTCTCCTGCCCTATATCAATATATACGAAAGGAAGTGATTGTTTTCAAGTCAATTTTTCAAAATCGAGTTTTCACCCAAAAGAGGTGAAAACACGTTTTTAGGCCCTCTGAATTGGTGTGTGTGTGTGTGTGTGTGTGTGTGTCTGTGTAAACAAAATATTTCAAGAACGATATATTACACAAAGTTGAAACTTAAAACTTAAGTTACGTACCGCTGAAATAAAAATTGATACGAAAATGTTTATCAGAATCGGTCAACCGGAAGTAGTAGCTAGTTAATTCGTGTGATATTTCACATTTTTGAAATTTTCTCAAAAACCGGTGCTACGATTTTTTTTAAAATTGCATGGTTTACTAAATTTGTTATGCTCTATAAGATAGAGCAAACGCCACGTTTGCTGAAATTCTTGGGGAGATTGTGGTCTCGATGAAAAAATTTATTTTTAAAAGATTTGTAGCCTTAATATACATTTTAGGGCTAAATTGTAGGCTATATAATCAAAGTTATAGTAAATACGAACATCTAATCGTAAAACTTTTATTTCAAGTAGCATGTCTTTTGGGCTCAGTGGACGTAAAAACGTGTAAGTATTACCCGTGAAAACTAAATTTCGTACACAAGCCAATCAGTAAAAAATATTTTCGGCTCACGGGACAAGAAAACCTGTATTTGCAATAAAAAGTCGATTTAGCATACATACCAATTAGTAAAAGAATTTTTTTGAGCTCAAGGGATCTGAAATGTGTATTTCCGGTGAAAACGCGATTTTGGACACAAATGAACAGGTGAAAAAAGTTTTTTCTTTAGCTCAGGAGGCCTTAAAACATGTATTTTCGATGAAAACTCGATTTCATACACAGACCAATCAGTAAGAACAATTTACTTTT
This sequence comes from Catonia carolina, assembly GCA_035578175.1. Taxonomy (NCBI): domain Eukaryota; kingdom Metazoa; phylum Arthropoda; class Insecta; order Hemiptera; family Achilidae; genus Catonia; species Catonia carolina. The sequence continues at coordinate 13,858,681 of JAQMRL010000004.1, forward strand.
AGGCTCAGGGAACCTGAAAACGTGGATTTCGAGTGAAACTTGTTTCGAAAACTAGCACGAAAATATAATTTCCTTTAACTACATTTAATATAAGGAAAAAGGATGTAATAAATTGTTTAAGCATAGAATTACATAACCGGGCTGTTTAACTTAGTACGCGATTTAAAGTCGATTAAAAGAAATGACAGTGCAACATACTTTTTGTCCACCCTGTATTTATGAATTTCACACCAAAATTAACTTTTGGTGGACTTGGTTGTCAAGGCTACGATTATAAATAATAAATAATGAGCCTTAAAATACATTTATTTTATTACAATTTTTATTAATATCACCTTCATTATTATCACAGCCGCTAATGAATATTTATTACTGGCTTAGCACTTAACTTCACAATTAAAATTAAAATTCTTTTTCTAATTTATGGCCATTTTGATTACATTTAAAAAACTTAAAAACATTTAAAAGAAATGGTGCGATAAACCGCTCTGAATATCTCATGAAAAATATCTCTTCTACAGATGATGTTATTATCCGTTACATTTTTACTTTCATATACTTGCCTAAATTAATATAATAGGAAAGAATGTATTGTTTTCATGTCGATTTTTTGAAATCGAATTTTCACTTGTTATTTCAGACCCCCTGAAAGCCAGAAAACATGTTTTTAGCGATTGGTGTATGTGTGTGTGTGTGTGTGTGTGTGTGTGTGTGTGTGTGTGTGTGTGTGTGTGTGTGTGAGTGTGTGTGTGTGTGTGTGTGTGTGTGTGTGTGTAAACAAAATATCTCAAGAACGGAACGTCGTACGAACTTAAAACTTGAAACTTAAGTAAGATAGTACTAAAGGACCCGGTAAGAACATTTTCCCCAAAATCAATCAACCGGAAGTAGTAGTTGATTGGGAAGGCTGTGCTCTCGTAGAAAAGTGTTTTTAAGATTGGGGCTTTAATATGCATTTTAGGGCAGAAGTGTATGTAATAAAAGTTGTAGAATATTAAAAACATAAAACTTTTATTTCAAACATTTCTTTGTATAACTCTTAGTTTAGCGGTTATAAGTGATTTTCCTGTTTTTTTTTAATAAAAATCTCTAAACAAATGATTTTTTTTAAGATCTCGGCCTTAGTATGCATTTTACAAAAGAGTACACATTTAGGCCTAAATTTATAGGAAGATCTAAAACTTTTATTTTAAGCATTTCTCTCCATAGAGTTTAGTTTAACATGAAAGAGTAATTTTCGGTATTATTAAGCCAAAATACGGTTGGTTTTCAGTTATGGTAATGTTTTTTTGTTCATTTATAATGTTATGTTATATTGGTAATTATTTTCATTGGGGAGAGAAAGTCGTGTGAGTGTTTCACATCTGATTTTTATAACTGTACTTGATCAACAATATGGAACGACTCAACAAGAAATGGACCGATCTTAATATAACGAGCAGAAAAAATACCAATGAATAAAAATTGGGATATTGTTTTTTAAAAAAATACTTTACTAAAAATCCATAATAAATAGAATAAAATAAATAGAGTAATTGTTATTTTAAAGTAGTAAGTTACACAGTAATGTATTTCTTTGTTAAATTTCATTTCCTTTATGTAAGCTAAAGAATGAATATAATTGAAATGGTCGTAACAGAAACAGAAACAACGAAACCTAGTAGAACTATAGTAATAATTTAGGCACTTTGAAAATGTTTTGCTTTTGTTTTCATCAAACTAACAAAAGACAGGAAGATATTTCTTCCGTCCGGAATAGGAGGAGCAATAGAAATAGGCTTTCTCTGTCTTTCTCATTTTCGTACTCACCCCTTTTATATACTCTATCTCTCTCAAATACATACATTCAAATGTACAGGTTGACGCAAAATTCATATCACAGATCTTGAAAAACAGTACTACATTTATTATGTTGTTGTTGTTTAGGTCAACAGCCGAAAGGCTGGTTTGAACCTCTAGAGGTTTTACTAAGTAAAAAACGAGGAGTAAGGTGGTTTACCATAGCCTTCCTCACTGAGTTGAAAGAGTATGCTTATCAGCATGCCAGGCCCTCCGAAAAGCATTCACCTTCCACCCTGCAAATGACACCTTCACTTCATTCACCACAGGGTCTGGCTGCATAGTGAAATTCATTACTCTCAGAGGAGATAACTCTGACTAGTGTCTTTTACACCTCTACCTCTTCTGTTCTTACATAGTTCAGTCATATAAGTGGCTGACTATGTGATAAGAAACAGAACTATTTTTTTTAGCCCTGGACCAAACAGATAGAGTGCAATTAAAATAACACTCCACCTGCCCGTTTTGGGCATATTTATTATGAGTAAAGTGAAAACTTATATCACAGAACTAGAGGTTCAAGCCAACAACTGTTTGTAAGACCGAAAGTTAATAAATCCTTTTTTGCTAAAACTTTTGTGTTTTTAGGTCCGAAGTGTTTTAATCTGTTGCCTATTGAAATTAAAAATAGCTTAAACGTGTTAATATTTTCAAGAAAGGTTAAAGATTGGCTCAATGATATAACTGATGTTGATTCACTTGTACGACTTGTTGGTTAGTGTTGGTGTTTTACCGTTGCTGACTTGCAATGCTTGCTAGTCAGTCTTTGTAGGAATTTACTGATCTTGGTAAACAATATAACAATAATACCTGATTTTAGTGTTAGTCATGTACAGGTGAATATCTCCTCTGAAGACTGACGGCTTGGTTAATATTGTTGTTAAAAAAAATATAGTTAACATGCGCTGTAGCTGCCTCTACAACTTGAATTGTCATTTGTAGTGGATGACGACATTTGATTTGTAATTCATTTGTAAACTTGTTTTTATGTATTTCGGTTTTTTTAATATATATAACCACCGTTTACTTGAGTTGGTGGTTATTTATTCCTAGTAGATAAGATATAATTTTGCATTTGTATAAAGTGGAATAAATAAATATTATTATTATTATTATTCTAAAATTTTCAAGAATTAAGTGTAGTATATTTCTTCGCCAAAAAAATTACTTTAAGGTTAAACGTTTTAAAAAGTCCTTTATACAGAAATTGGGTTTACACAAAGCAAATTTCCTTCATGAACATTTTTCAGTTTAGTTTATTTAATCAATAGTTCGATAATTATCATAAGCTATTATGGAGGGATATGGAACAGTAATGGAGGTTTTTAACTTATAAATTTATTTGGAAAAGGAAAATCTGTTTCTTATTAGACGAGTAGTGACAGTGTTTAATGTAGGCTAATATTTATTGTAACATTGTGCAGTGGTATTCCAGAAATGGATGTTGTGTTGTGTAGGTCATCAGCCGAAAAGCTGGTTTGAACCTGTAGAGGCTTTACTAGGTAAAACGAGGAACGAGGTGGTTCACCATTGCCTTCTTTACCGAGTGGAAAACTATTATTATCAGCAAGCAAGACCCTCTGAAGAGCATCAACTTTCCAACCTGCAAATGACACCTTCACTTCATTCATAACAGGGTCTAGTTGTTGTATAATGAAATTCATTACTTTCAGAGTAGAAAACTTTGATCAATACGTAGACAAATTTCTTATTTTCTGACTCGATAGCCCATTCAAATAAAACGGGGCAGTAGAGACAATTTTTCTCTTTTTAATAACCAATTATACGAGGTATGGCTATTAAATAACGAGGCTAACGTTGTAAAAAATTTATTTTATTCATAATCACTTATTGTTACCTTCAATATACACTCCTTCTCTATCCCTACAACGCTCAATGCGAATTTTACATTATTGGAAACAGTGCTAGAAGTCACCTTCTCTCAGGACCTTCAGGACACGTGCCGCTTTCATTTTTGCAGCTTCCACAGACTCAAATCTTGTCCCTTTTATTGCAGATTTCACCTTAGCGAATAGGTAGAAGTCACATGGTGCAAGATCTGGTGAATAAGGTGGATGTTCTAACATTGAGATGCTGTACTTGGCTAGGAACCTCTTGACAGATAACGCGGAATGAGCTGGCGCATTGTCTTAGTGGAAAACCCATGACTTGTCCTTCCACATTTCGGGGCGTTTTTTCCTTACTCTTTGACGTAGTTTAGAAAGTACCTCAAGGTAGTAATATTTATTAATTGTTTGACCTTTAGGAACCCAGTGAAGGTACACAATCCCATGGATATAAAAAAAACAATCATCATTGCTTTAAAGTTTGACTTGCTCATTCGAGCTTTTTGGCTCTCAGTGAAGTTCGGCTCTTCCAGTTCATGGATTGGCGGTTCGTTTTCGGATCTTAAGTAAAAAACCACGTTTTATCACATGTTATCATCTTCTACCTGTTCTCTAAGGTGAAATCTGCATTAAAAGGGACAAGATTTTAGTCTGTGGAAGCTGTAAAAGAGAAAGCGGCACGTGTCCTGAAGGAGCTGACAGAAGATGACTTCCAGCACTGTTTCCAACAATGGAAAATTTGCATGGAGCGTTGTAGGGATAGAGAAGGAGTGTATATTAAAGGTGACAATAAGTGATTATGTATAAAATTAAAATAAAATTTTTTACAATGTCAGTCTCGTTATTTAATAGCCACATCTCGTATTAATTTTCAGTTTTATCTTTGTATAGACCTGTATGTATAGTTTGTTCTTTAAGTTGGCTATTTTTCAATTGTTTCTGTTTTTTTAAAATCGTTAATTTTAATCGATATGAAACATTTCAGATAGATAACTTGTGAAAATGAAAATTTCGGGACGAAAATCTGATATTTCTGTAATTAGTTATCATTAAAATGGTTGTTCTTTCATGTTTTTTGTACAGTTTCCTTCACTACATGAAGTGAATACCAAATCATCCCGTTCATTAGCATAACTTTTCAAATCCCTATTCCAAAATTCACGTCATATAATAATGTACATTATTTTAGTGATAATAAAAATTTATCTATTTATTACTCTTGCATAATGGGGGCAGGTTTACACGTAGTATAAAATGGCACCGTCTGTACAAGAGTTCCTTTCTATAATTTTTGTCTTTTTCTTTAATTTCTATCAATACAAAATTAAGTTTTCAGAGTTAGCTAGAGAATTTAAACGTTTTCTTTTTTTTCCAAAAAAATTTCATTATTCCGAACTGGCAGCCCTTGGCTTGTCAGTTATGGGGTATTGTTGTCGTTCCAATGTTTTTAGTAAGTCTCGGGTTCTTATTTCTTAGAATCTCTTTCCTCTCCACTCTACGTAACTCTTCCAAATCTTTCACGATCTCTTTGAACTCATTGTTCTTGGTTTTATTTTTCCAAAACGAGTTGAGAATTCGTTTCCCGAGACTAGTTTACAGCAATAATATGTTGTTGTTTAGGTCAACAGCCGAAAGGCTGGTTTGAACCTCTAGAGGTTTTACTAAGTAAAACGAGGAGTGAGGTGGTTTACCTATACCTTCCTCACTGAGTGGAAAAGTACGCTTATCAGCATGCCGGGCCCTCTGAAAAGCACATATTTTCCACTCTGTAAATGACACCTTCACTTCATTCACCACAGGGTCTGGCTGTACAATGAAATTCATTACTTTCAGAGAAGATAACTCTAATTAGTGTCTTTTACACCTCTACCTCTTCTGTTCTTAAATGATTCAGTCATTTAATTGACTGACCATGTGATAAGAAACAGAACTATTTATTTTAGCCCTGCAACGAACAGATTTAGTGTAAATAATTTGACACTCCACCTGTCTGCTATGGGCAGAGCAATAATATATGAACAAAAAAAGGTAACTATTATTTTCCATATTGTATCTATTATTGACTCGTATTCCCAATAAACCACCTGATTAGTTAATATTCGCCATTGCCCATCTACTTCCTGGTTTTTGTTGATAATTATTCTTATGATAAACGACAGTGTATCTGTCGTTGATTCGGCGTTTAACATGAATGGTGTTTCGCTAGGGAATTTTCGTTTTAATAAGTAATTAATTTCTAAATAAAAATAAAATACTTTTTAAAAAATCTATAACTAATTCCAAAAATACGATTGGTAGAAAAAACTTAAATTTCATATTTGAGTCCTATCAATTCAGTGGCTGTTTTTCAGAACGAATAAACTTTTATTGAATTAAGGGGATCATGCAACGTGAAGATCAGTTGCAATTCATATATAAAAAATATTTATTTAACTATACCAAAAAATTAGCAAATTCAAAATTAACCCTTTCAGTGCCTAAACAATATTTAAAAGTTTGATCTAAAACCATTTCATTTGAATAAGGGTATACAAAAATTGTCAACCCTAATTTGGAAAACTTGCAGGCGTAAACCTGCCATTGCCGACCGGAATTTCAGCGTTACAGAAAAATAAAATGTCTTGTTAAAAATTAATTTTTTTGTGTTCATAAAAAAAGAAATCGTTCTAACTCTTAAAATGTTCAAAATATTATTTTTTAGTTTATTTAAAGTGGCATCGACAGCTTGGTCATTAGCAACGACATTGGTTTGGTAACCAATAGTACCAATATGGTCTAACCAATATGGTCTGGTTAACGGTGGTTTTAACGTGTTAAAATTCCAGACCCTAGCAAAGAATCGAACCCGGGGCCTTTCGCTTTGCAGGCTAGCGCACTAGTCACTACGCCACTGAGGCGGTTTCAAAATACATTATTCCATTAATTTTTGTTTAAAAAATTACTATTTAATTTAATTATTAAATTATTTAATTACTTTTTTTTTTTTGGAAATGTTGGGTTATCCAGATGTTGGCACTTTGACACGTCCAGTAAACAGGATTTTATCACTACGTAAAAGATATGGACATCTTGTTTTCCGGACGTTGGTACTGAAAGGGTTAAAATTTAAAATATAATTTTCGAGGTACCCTATAGTAATGAAATTTCACTACACTTCAAGAGTAACAGAGTAAGAAGGCTAATATTGTATACAGTAAGAATAACAATAATAGTGATAAACTCTCTGAAATTGTATACGACTTTTAGACAATAGAGTACAAAGAAGAAGAAGAAGAAGAAGAAGAAGAAGAAGGGGTTTTCGTGTTTACATGAATATTAAACAAAATATTATAGTAATATATTACATGAACAATTTTCAACTTTTTATTATTATTTAATTACTTTTTAATCATTTTTAAAAATATTTTACAGTTAACCTTAGTGGAGTTCATTAAATTAACTGGTTTACTGGTTTCTCAATCTGTACGTTACTTTATTTAAATAAAACCTTACGAATAATTTTTTTAATTGCTAATGTATGTACGTTGCAATTTGTTCAATTTAGAACAATAAGCAACCCCATGACCCAATGAGATGAGGATGATGACGTGAAAATAAAGTATAGTCTTGTTCAGAGTCAGGCCGACCATTCCTGAGAAACTATAGTTAGTTGAACCCCAAACATTAAAGTGAATTGGTACCCATAATTTAGTATTCAAATCCATATAAAAGCAACCACCTTTACTAGAATTTTAACCAGGAACCTTCGTCTCCGAAAACCAGCTGTAAAATAGGTGACTCAGAGAAATTTTACCGTTAGATAAATAATTATATAATTATTTGTACAGTTTGTTTAATTAGAATGGATGACAAACGGTTGGCAAAACAAATTTTTAAAACACTAAACAGTAGACCTAACTTGTCGGATGAATGGTACAAAGAAATCAGAAAGGATACTGAAAAAACGGAATAAATCTGGAAAACTTAATGAACCGAACCAAATTCAAACAACTAATTACGGACTTTAAGGACTTCCATGAAAAGCAAAAACAGAACACCGGGTGGACAGAAAAAAGAAGAAAAGCCTACAATGAACGAATGCTGAGAATGTGGGCTGCAATAACAGCTTCCAGAAACTTTAAAGTCACCTCACTTGGTCTAGAATTAGCCCTGTACGAGGAAGAAAATTGCTTAAATATAAAAAAAATAAACAACACACGCAATAAACTTTTATTTCGTAAAGATAAACATTTGGTCCAGTCAATATTACTATATTACTATTGAAATATTGATCTGAAATTAAGTAGACAAATTAAGTAAATGAATATATTAAAATTTATTCAATATTCAAGAAAAAACCGTTAAAAAACAGAGTACTTAATACAATAAACAAGCAACAATAAACTTAATTTAAAAAACTAATTAGAAAAACAAATTCATTTACTTAGAAAGGAGGAAAAAGCAAATTTAAGCATTAATTTCAGTATACCTAAAATAAACAATACATAATAGTCTAAATGGTTATTTAAGTAAATAATACAAAAAATAAGAAATTTGTGTTATTAGCAAATTTAAAAATTTCTTTAAAATTATAAAATATTAATGTAGGTACGTTACTTTCTAATTTCTTTTTTAAATTAAGTTACAATATAGCTATTCTTTAAGTCTTATAACTTTCGTGCAAATCGTTAAAAAATTTAGTCCTAAGTTTTGACTGACTTCATACAATCAATTACAATAACATTGAACAACCATACATATCATATCCAGTAATGGGGGAGTGCACAGTAACTTTATCATCGAAATTATTCAGCGTTTCCAGTTATATATTCTCTAAGCACTAACAGTCGCGGTTTGGTACACGACAAACCATCACACTCGCAACGATCTGTTTTACCAATTAAAAAAAAATTCCAAAATTTAGTTTAACGTAAAAAAACCGCCTTAAATCGCACGAAAACTATCGGGTGTTTCAAAAGGAACGCAGCCGTAACCTAAAAGAAAGTGAAAATAGCGCATAGGTAAATTTCATATATGCCTTCATGTCAGTTGGCAACACTGTATTCAAGGTTAACAGCTTGTAACGATTGACATGTCGTTATTATGCACCAGTTCTATTCCAGTACCTATTAGTTTCTATTGTGTCAACGATTTCATCTCCAAAAGACGAACGTGTTTTTATTTTTGAGACTTTTTTCGCTTATAAATCTTACGAACTAGCAAAAGGCGAATTTAAGTTAACATTGTCGCGTTCTACTGTTCCGAATGCGTTTGTTAAATAAATTTTGTGAGACTCGGAATGTAAAAATTTGCGAAAGCACAGGTAGACCATCCGTGATAACCTTGAAAATTCTGGTGGATGTAAGAATGTTTGACTTGCTCTTCTAGAAAATCGGTCAGGAAGTTATCTTCACGGACTGGAATTTCACTATTTATTGCTTTCAAGGCTAATAAAAATTAATTTACATTCTTACCGCATCGATCTCGTTACCTTGAAAAAGTTTATGGAAGCACAAGGAATCCTAAAATTACCTCGACAGTATTGGCACAGCACAGGGAATCCCAACCCCAAATAAGTTTAGGGAACCACAAGGAATCCTACAATTACCTCGACAGTAGTGGCACACCATAGGGAATCCCAACCCCCAATAAGTTTAGGGAACCACAAGGAATTCTACAATTACCTCGACAGTAGTGACACAGCACATAGAATCCCAACCCCCAATAAGTTTAGGGAACCACAAGGAATCCTACAATTAGCTCGACAGTAGTGGCACACCATAGGGAATCCCAACCCCCAATAAGTTTAGGGAACCACAAGGAATCCTACAATTACCTCGACAGTAGTGGGACAGCATAGGGAATCCCAACCCCCAATAAGTTTAGGGAACCACAAGGAATCCTACAATTACCTCGACAGTAGTGGCACATTATAGGGAATCCCAACCCCCAATAAGTTTAGGGAACCACAAGGAATCCTACAATTACCTCGACAGTAGTGGGACAGCATAGGGAATCCCAACCTCCAATAAGTTTAGGGAACTACAAGGAATTCTACAATTACCTCGACAGTAGTGACACAGCACATAGAATCCCAACCCACAATAAGTTTAGGGAACCACAAGGAATCCTACAATTACCTCGACAGCAGTGGGTCAGCATAGGGAAACCCAACCCCCAATAAGTTTAGGGAACCACAAGGAATCCTACAATTACCTCGACAGTAGTGGCACAGCACAGGGAATCCCAACCCCCAATAAGTTTAGGGAACCACAAGGAATCCTACAATTACCTCGAAAGAAGTGGGTAAGCCCAGGGAATACTAACAATTACCCCGAATAAGGCGTCTAATTACTTTGAGGACGACTGAGGAAGAACGGGAATCCCTATAATTACCACAAATATGGAGAAAGATTAGTAAAAAACCACTCCACTTTGAAGTAATGCCTGGCGGTTGTCCCGAGAGAGTAAAATTGCGGGGTGGAGGTTTTATTAGCAGGGCTAGGCGACTCCGACACATTGCGCTGTTTAAAAAAGATTCTTTCGTCTCCATAAAAAAAGTTTAGGTGAGTTTACTCATGAACCCCCTAAACTTTCCAACAGTGAAAGAATTTTTAAAATCGGTTGAAAAATTCCTGAGATTTCCTTGTCGAACAAACGAAATTTACTTGTTAATAATATAAGTAAAGATCAAAATATTTCGTTGATTATTGATAACTTTAATACTTCACTAATTCAATTAAAAAATTATTTAGTACTACAGTAAAATCTCTCTATTGCGGAACTCTCTATAGCGGAAATCTCTCTTTAGCGGCATTATTTGCCGACCCCGACCATTTCGTATACTACGGTAATGTATTTAGCTCTCGTAATAGCGGCACAAAAATCTCTCTATAGCGGCTATACAATATCTTCAGGATATGGATTTAGACGCCTATGTAGGGGCAGACAATGAATTAGTCACTTCATCACTTAGCTACTTCACTTTGCAGTAATCGAAAATGTCTTAGGCCAAAACAACGAGGAAGAAAGTGAAGATGAGATAAAATGGAAACAGAAATGGTGCCCCTTCAAGTAAAAAGGCACTACACGCTATTATTGTTGTTTCCACGTACTGTCATTGCCAATATGTAAATGAAAATTTACAAGTTTTAAACATTGAAAATGAGATTGAAGAGATGTTTTATGAATTGAAAACGAAACAAAATTTACAACTTATTTTACGAAATTAAATGTACTTCACAATCATTGTTTCCTTAATAACGAAAAAATATATACTGTAGCTACTGTGTATCTTTTTGTGTTTGTGTAGCCTATGTTTTAGGATATTTTAATTGTATGTATCCTATGTTTATTACTGTTCAGTGAAAAACGAGTTTCAGTGCTAATTAATTTTAGGCTATCTATTACGGTATGTACTGTATAAATGATTATTGAAAAAAGTTTAATACGAAAAGTGAAATTGTATTGTTAAATATTAGTAACACAAAATCTAATAAAACCAGTTTGTATCCAAATTTCTTGTTAAGTTAATAACCTACACTTTATGTAATTAATTTAAATATCTCATTGTATTGAAGTAATCTACTGTATTAAACATTCGTCATAAAGTTATCTATTCAGTAGTTTTTCAAAAACTTATTCCATGCACCATTTACATACGCATATAAGTTATTTTGTACAGTAAAATTAGTACTCCAACTTCCCCCCCCACCGTTAATTACTCGCTCTCTCTATAACGGAACTCTCTTTATAGCGGCGGTACCTCATGGTCCCTTCAATTCCGCTATAGAGAGATTTTACTGTATTTAATATTTTACTCACACATTACACTCTAAATGAATATTTAAAAAGTACATTATTCAGATTAACAAGTAACATTAAAAATGAATAAACAACAAATTAAGATTCACTTGAACAAAAAAAAAAATAGAAAAAAGTGAAGAGTATTTTTAATTTTAGATAAAAAAATAAAACATAAAATAAAATAAAAACGTAAACAGAAATTTCTTTATTCAATTTTTCATGGGAATGTCTCAAGAAGTGTATATCAAGCATAACTGAAAGAGAAATAAATAAATAAAGATTAAAAAAAACAAGAATAATAATAATAATAATAAAGAAAAAATAAATGATAAAGAGAGGTATAGGGAGGGGTGTGTGAGAGAGAGATACCACGAAGGAGAGGGGAAAGAGATGACAGAACAGGTGTTGTTGAAATTACTGAACAGACTGTACATTATGATTGTTGTTCAAAGTTACAACTGGCCATTCACCTTATTTTTTTTAAACAGATAAAAAAGAAATAAAAAAGATATAATGAGTTTTTCAGCCTTACGATATTAAGGAGATAGTACATAATAATTTCTGTTGAATTCTTGTAGTTCAAGATCAAAATTACAGGTTGTCTTTTAGTAATCTATTTTTTTTCACCAAAACTTCCTTTTTTCTATTACTGTAAAATGAATTACAAAATCTGATGCAACTTAAGTGTTTAATTTTAGGCTGACTAGGAAAATAATATTAATAAACGAAAAAAATTTCAATGGAGTTTCTCGTAATTGTACTTTGTCGCTACTAGTGTCCAATATCTATTTATTATTTCAAAGAATGAACAAGTTTTATTATCGTGAAAAAGTTCTATCCAATCATCTTCTAAATGATATTACTTATTATGAGATTATACGCAAGGTGTACTGAAAAAAAATCGGGTGTGAAACATTTACACTACTTTCTCTTACCAATGTAAATAATAACCATATAAGTTAACATAACTTGTTGAATTTATTAGTAAACAGTATAAAATACAAAAGATAATCTAATTTTAATAGTGAGTGAGTGATGAAAAATGAAAATCAACCTCTGTTAGACTTAAAAATTCGGGTAATCACTTCTTCTTCTTAAGGTGCCCCATCCCTAAGGATATTGGCGATCATCATGGCCCACTTTACTCTATCTACTGCTGTCCAGAAAAGCTCTATTGATGTTTTTCCACACCCACTAATCACTAATTGACGCTAATCTACGGTTTGCAGAAAAAAAGCTCCAATTATAACTTACACTTTTTTATATCCTATAACTTTGATTACGTTCACTTGTCGTAAAATGCATAGGTACTAGGGCCGCATTATTAAAAAATTCATTTTTTACAGATTTTGAAGAGTAAAATACAGAAAATAACTAATTGACGCTAAACTAAGCGTTGTATGAAATAAAATTGTAGGTTTTTTTATCCAATACTCTACAACTTTGATTAGACTATATACACTCTTGCCCTAAATTTCATACTACTAACGCAATACTTATAAAAAAAAAATTTGCCACAAGAGCTCACGCCCCTCAAGAATTTCAGCAGACACGGCACTGACCCTATCTTAAAAAGTTAGCATAAAAATGTAGTAATGAGACAATTTGTTTTTTAAAAAGTCGTAGAAGCCGTTTTTGAGAAAATTGTAAAAATTAAAAAATCGCGCGAATAAAAAACCTCTTCCGGTTGACCGTTTTTGATGAAAATGTTCGTGTTGGGTTCCCGTATGGTACCTTTTTTTGGTACTTAAGTGCCAAGTTTCAGCTTCGTAGTACACTACTCCGTTCTTGGGATTTTTTTTTACACACACAAGATACTCATACACATAGACCAATTACCAAAAACTTTTTTTTGTTTTTCTAATTGTGGTATGACTGTCTTCCTTATTTTTAGCTGCAAAATAAACATAAAAGAAATATTTTAAATAAGTTCTTGTCTGTCATAAAGCAATTTTCAAAGTTACAACCATAATTGCTTAAAATTTCCCGGTAAAATTTTAACAGGTAAAGCATATGATTAGTTATGGAGAAACCTTTGATTTCATTATATTTTATGTTTGGATTTTCCTTCAAGGAAAATACTTATTAATATTTACTGATTATCAAGACAGATTCTTAAAATTTATGCTTCTTGAAAATCGCATAAACAATCGGCAGGTACAACCTACTAAGCTATATTAATACAGGTGCAATGAACTTTCTGAGAAATAACGCTTTAAATTTTTCCAAGTAAGGAAGAAATATGTGTAAGATAATTCGCAACACCCCACAAAAAATGAAAGGAAAATTTATTCCAACTAGGAAATTTCATTAACAGACATAAAACCTGATTATATTATGGTACAGCTTACTAGCAACCCCGCTCGTCGCGCTTCACGGAATTTTTCTTGGATTCTAGGGGCCCTGGAAACTTATTTCCGGTGAAAATCATATTTTTAAAAATCCACATAAAAACAATACTTTCATTTCCTATATTTCATACTGGCTGCCGTCCCGGCTTCACCCGGGTATTGCTGTTTAGGTCATCAGCCGAAAGGCTGGTTTGAACCTCTAGAGGTTTAACTAAGTAAAACGAGGAGTCAGGTGGTTTACCTTAAAAACTGCCTTCTTCACTGACTTGAAAGAGTATACTATTATCAGCATGCCAGGCCCTCCGAAAAGCACCCACTTTCCACCCTGCAAGTGACACCTTCACTTCATTCATCACAGGGTCTGACTATTTAGTGAAATTCATTACTCTCAGAGAAGATAACTCTGACTAGTGTCTTTTACTCCTCTACCTCTTCTGTTCTTAAATAATTCAGTCAAATAATAGGCTGACTATGTGATAAGAAACAGGACTATTTTTTGTAGCCCTGGAACCAACAGACCGAGTGAAATTAATTTAACACTAACTGCCCGTTGTGGGCACACCCGGGTATAATTTTGTTTAATTTAAATAATTCTTAAATTAGGGTTATAAATAAATGAAAAATAAATTTTTTTGATAATAAACGTATTAGTCACCGGATATAAATGTTTTCAGGTCCCTGAACCCAAAAAACATGCTTTTAGCGATTGGTCTGTGTACCCCTGAACAAAATGTTTTAAGAACGGAATATCGTACAAAGTTGAAGCTTGGAATTTAAGTTAGATGCCATAAGAGGACCCGACAAGAACATTTGCATCGAAATCGGTCAACTGGAAGTAGTACTTTATTCGTATGATTTTTCACTTTTTTGAGATGTTCTCAAAAACGGCTCCTACGATTTTTTTAAAAATTCCCACATTTGCTATATTTTTTTTATGCTCTACAAGATGGAATAGACGCCATAAAAATAATTGTTTTATTAATATTGAGGTCTTAATATTATGGGAAAAAGTAAAGCGGTATAATGAAAGTTGTAAAACATTCAAAACCCTACAACTTTTACTTTAACATTTTTTGTACAGTGTGGTTATTTTTTTTATTCATAAAAATCGGTTAAAAATGGAATTTTTTAAGTTTGCGTTAAGTATGCATTTTACGACAAAAACGTATTATAATCAAAGTTATAAGAAAATTAAAAATCCTACAACTTTTATTTTAGCATTTTTCTTTACACAGCCTAGTTTAGAGGCAATTACTGATTTTCCATATTTTTAAGTCGAACAGAAGTTTATTTTCATTTTGTGTAATTTACTCATGATTAAAATTCGGTTATGTTTTCATTTTGCAATGTTTACTCATGATTAAACATAGGTTATATTGTTCATTATCTACAGTGGCAAGAGAAATCGTGCGAGTGTTTCACACAGATTTTTTTATTTTACACTAATGACAAAATCGCAAATAAGTAAAATGAAAGAAAGTTACAAATTGAAAATTCTATTTATTCGTTTATTTTTTCTTTTAGTTGAAAAGAAAACTGCATTGTAATTTAAGCGAATAAAACTTCATAACCTGAAAGATGTAAATTTAAGCAGAAAACTTTATATTACACATTACTAGAATAAGAAGATTGTTGGTGGGGGGGGGGGGATTGGAGAAAGAAGGAGAAGAAGAAATAAAAAGAAACCTAACAAAACATACCATAGCACTGTACTAGTTCAAATGTAAATATTCAATTAAAACTTTTACAATACAATGTTTGGAAAGTTCCAAGCTTATTCTACAGAAAGTTTTCTTTTTGTTCTCCAACCAATACACTTCAATTTGTTATATGCATATATATATTCGTCCCCCCCAAACAATCTCCCCCCCCACAACCATCACTTTTATATTCGAATTGTTTTATTCGGGGCAATGATTTAGTCTGGAACAAAAAAAAGAAAATATTTTTTTATTTTCCTGAACAAATAACAGGCACTACTTTGGCTTTATGTATTTATATATTCTGTTCGGTTGAGGAGAGAAAGAAGAAAATACAGAGAAGAAAAAGAAAACGAAAGCAATTGCACAATTCTTATAGTACTCCGAATATTCTAAGAGGAAAAGTTTTTCAGCTAGGCAAAATATTTTATTAAACGAATTCTTTATCGGTTTTGTTTTTTTACTTAATATATTTTTATTCTTCCAATGAATTTGATTTCATTTCATAATAATATGAAGAAAAGAAATTTATAAACTTTAGTTTTTGTCTGTTTTAAAATTATTATAAGGGAAAAAGTATTACGAGACAATTTATAAAATAAATTAACTTTCTTTTGTAAAAAACAATGAGAAATAAATTTAAATGTATCGTTTCCTAACAATGGTAATATAATATTTTTTAATAAAACAACGTAATAAAGTTTGTCCAGTAAATTAAAAAATACAGTAGAGCGTCAGTTATTCGAACTAATTATGATCATAGCGGTTCTGATAAACAAATAGTTTGGATAACCAAATATGCTAAATACTATATCTTTAAAGAAAACAAACATAAAAATCTGGTGTAAAACACTCGCACAACTTTCTCTTGCCAATGCAAATAATTAACAATAAACCTAACATTATTAATAAAACATTAGAAATGAACAAAAAACTAATCTCAAAAAACATTAGTGAAATACGCAAAATTAAAATCGACCTCAGTTTAGCTTAAAAATACGGAAAATCACTCTTTCACACTAAATTAGGCTCTGTAGAGAAAAATGCTTACAATAAAAGTTGTAGATCTCTTAATTTCCTATAAATTTTATTTTATACACTTTTGTCGTAAAATGCATTCTAAGGCCGAAATCTTTAAAAAATAGATTTTTCACACATTTTCGTGAGAAAAAAAACAGAAAATTGCTAATTACCGCTAAACTAAGCGTTATACAAAAAAATGTTTGAAATAAAAGTTGTAGAATTTTACATTCTCTACAACTTTTATTATATAACGTTTTGCGCTAAAATGCATATTAAAGCCGCATCATGAAAAGAAAATGTTTTTACGTAAAAACAGTCTCACGCAGAATTTCAGCAAACATGGCGCCGACCCTATCTTGTAGAGAATAAAAAATTGAGTAAACCAGGCGATTTTTAAAAAAATCGTAGGACCAGTTTTTGAGAAAAACGCAAAAGAGTGAAAAATTATACGAATAAACTACTACTTCCGGTTGACCGATTTTGATGAAAATGTTCGTGTCGAGTCCAAAAGTGGTATCTTAAGTGTCTTATGTATCTTAAGTTTCAAGTTTCAATTTCGTACGATGTTCCGTTCTTGAGATATTGTGTATACACACACACACACACACACACACGTACGCACGCACGCACGTACGCACGCACGCACGCACGCACGCGTACACACACACACACACACACACACACACACACACACACACACACACACACACACACACACACACACACACACACACACACACAGACCAATCGCTAAAAACATGTTTTTTGGGTTCAGGGGGTCTGAAAACGTATAAATCCGGTGAAAACTCGATTTCGAAAAATCGACATGAAAACAATACTTTCCTTCCTATATATTCATATAGGCAAGAGAAAGTAAAAAACCACTTTAACAAAAAACACTTTAAAAAATTTTTTAAAGTGGTTAAGAGTCTGTATAAAAGTAGTATGCGAAAAGTGATAAATACAGGTATGAAATATTTAGATAAAATACTTGTAGATCAATCAAGGGTTGAAATAAGGGTGCAGTCTGTCACCTACTTTATTTAATATATACATTGATTATGTTTTTAAAAAGTGGACAGGTTTGGTTAGTCCGGGGGTTAGAATAAGTACCGACGATTACCTCAATGTTTTGCTATTTGCGGATGACATGTGGATTATCCGCCCATAACAGACAGGTGGAGTGTCAAATTATTTACACTCAATCTATTCGTTGCAGGGCTAAAATAAATAGTTCTGTTTCTTATCACATGGTCAGCCAATTGAATGACTGAATCATTTAAGAACAGAAGAGGTAGAGGTGTAAAATACACTAATCAGAGTTATCTCCTCTGAAAGTAATGAATTTCATTATACAGCCAGACCCTGTGGTGAATGAAGTGAAGGTGTCATTTACAGAGTGGAAAATATGTGCTTTTCAGAGGGCCCGGCATGCTGATAAGCGTACTTTTCCACTCAGTGAGGAAGGCAACAGTAAACCACCTCACTCCTCGATTTACTTAGTAAAACCTCTAGAGGTTCAAACCAGCCTTTCGGCTATTGACCTAAACAACAATGTGGATTATACAGGAGATGAACATGAGCTTCAAAAAGCAGTTTATGTTTTAAATGATTTATGTAAAATGTATAATTTACGAGTTTCGGTAGGTAAATCAAAGGTTATGGCATTCAGGAGGAAGTATCCCACTTGTTGGAAGATTGTTTTAGACAACGCAGTATTAGACCAAGTTTCTCACTATAACTATCTGGGATGCTTGTGAGCTTTGATAGGGACCTGGATGTTGAAAAAAAATCAAGCTATTTGTGGTACTATTAACAGGACACTGGGTAACAGAGCTAGAACAGAGACAGTAGTGAAGTTCTACAAGGTAATGGCAGCCCCAGTCCATCTTTATGGAAGCGAGTCATGGGTTACCACGAAACGCCAAGAAAGTAGGATCCAAGCAGCTAAAGTGAGGTTTTTAAGAAGGGTGAAGGGCTGCTCGAGGCTGGATCTAATACATAACGAGGAAATTAGATCTGAGTTGGGTGTATTTAGCCTGAATGAAAGAGTGGAGGAGTACCGAAATCAATGAAGGCAAAATTTGGGACGGATGCCAGCGGAGAGAATATCATTAAAAAAGCCGGAATATGTTTCAGTTGGAAGAAGGGAGGTGCGAAGACCTCGAAGAAGATGGCAGTAGTCGAGATGTACGGGTTGGAATATCTCGTTTTTTTGTAGAAGTACAGGACTTTCAGCAGATATGCCATTTACCTTAACTTGTACAGCATCAAAATGTAGTAAATAAGGCGATTTTTAATAAAATTGTAAAAGCAGTTTTGAAAAAATCGCAAAAAGTGAAAAATTACACGAATAAACTACTACTTTCGGTTGACTGATTTTGATGAAAATGTTCGGTCGGGTTCCCTTGTATTACCTAACTGAAGTTCCAAGTTTCAACTTGTACGCTATTTATGCACATAACAGGCAGGTGGAGTGTTAAATTATTTGCACTGGATCTACTCGTTTCAGGGCTACAAAAAATAGTTTTGTTTCTTAACACACGGTCAGCTATTTATGTGACCAAAGCATTTAACAACAGAAGAGGTAGAGGTGTAAAAACACTAATCAGAGTTATCTCCTCTGAGAGTAATAAATTTCATTATGCAGCCAGTCCCTGTGGTGAATGAACTGAAGTAGATCATTTGCAGGGTGGAAGTAGATGCTTTTCAGAAGGCCTGGCATGCTGATAAGTATACTTTTCCACTCGGTGAGGAAAGAAATTGTAAACCACCTCAATCCTCGTTTTACTTAGTAAAGCCTCTAGAGGTTCAAACCAGCCTTTCGTCTGATGACCTAAACAACAACAGACGCTATTCCGTTCTTGAAATGCTTAAATTATACGCGTGCGCGCGCGCGCACGCACGCACACACACACACAAAGTAACCCGCAAAATCCCTGTTTTTCGGGTTCAGGGAACCTCAAAACGTGTATATCCGGAAAAAACGCGATATCAAAATATTAACATTAAATCAATACTTTACTTTCTACATATTCGTATAGCGCACGAGAAATTAAAAATATAATATTTTGTTAAACTACCTACGCATTAAAAAAACAATCTGGTTAACTTATTAACATCAGCCATACATAGGCTAAATTTTAAGTACACAACATGTAATTTACAAATAATGTAAATAACAAATTACGAGCAAAATAAAACGCAGTAAAGTTACAATAAATTCAGAGCAATCCCGGAGGCTTATCAGAAAATGCAAACCAACAAAAACATGAATTTTTCCGAGGGACATTGAATTTAAAAATATAATTTCGTTACTTGTTTCAAACCAAAAAATTCAAATTACAAGACAAATTCTTGTTTAAAAATGTAATGAAATATTATGACAATTAACAAGTTTTATGTAGCGTATGTAATGCGTACAGTATGACTGAAAAATAATGTCGAAGCAATTTTTAAATAACTTATTAGCAATTACAGTATGATCGCGGTAATCTAAACCCCCAGTTCACCGAAACCTCCAGTAATCCGAACGATCACTTATTATCATGTTTTTAATTATTTTTTACCATTTAGAAAAATTCTTTAAAAACGTTTAATAAATTGAGTGCGGGCCACTGAAAAGTAAAACATTAAAAGCAGCAGGTAAACCTGATGCCGAGCGGGCTTAATACTTATGGTTTCTGCAAGAAAGAGTAAGGCAATCTATAGTCAGTGGAAATATTTTCACCCAAAAGCGAAGTTTTTCTACGAGGAAATGACCGGGAAAGACAACTTTCAAGCCAGTATAAGCTGGCTGGACAAATTCAAACAACGATACGGTATTAGACAGTTAACTGTTACCGGTGAAAAATTATAGTGATTTTATTTTCGACGATTTTATTGACTTTAAAACAAAATTCTAGGATGAAGTAGAAAATTAAGGGTTTAACAGCAGATCAAGTTTACAACGGAGATGAGCCGGCGTTGAACTGGAAAATGTTGCCAGGAAACACCTCAGTTCATAAGGGAGAAAAGACTGCCGCTGGATTCAAAGTTGAAAAAGATCCTATAACATTTTTCCTGTGGAACAGCACAAGTTACCATTGTTTGTTTTAAAATTATGAAAATAATACTGTAACAGATTTCAAATAAAGGTGTCATTTATAATTTTATGTCCTCTTATTTTGTTAAATCTGTAGTTTTTATCTGCAGTAGGCGTATAATGTATTTGTAATTTGATTGCCGGAATTTAAGAATGTAGACATCGGTAATCCGCAAAAGTTGGACATATTACTTGTTCGGAATACCGCGACTATACTGTACTTGTATTAAAAATTCACCTTAAATGAACTGTTTCAGTGAAAAAGTATGTTGGTTATATTTTTATCAATATTAGTTTCAATTCCCAAAACAGGCAGATGAAGTGTTAAATTATTTGCACTCGATCTGCTAGTTCCAGGGCTACAAAAAATAGTTCTCTCTCTTATTAAATGGTCACCCAATTAATCCTCTGAAAGTAATGAATTTCAGAGCCAGACCTAGTGAATGAAGTGAAGGTGTCATTTGCATGGTGGAAAGAAGTTGCTTTTCAGAGGGGCTGGCATGCTGATAAGCATAATTGACTCAGTATGGAAGGCTGAAGGTAAACCAACTCACTCCTCGTTTTACTTATAGTAAAGCCTATACAGGTTCAAACCAGCCTTTCGGCTGATGACCTAAACAACACAAGATATTTATTTATTTAATAAAGTTTTACATGTGAGAGCAACAGGTAAGACCCAATATTGCTCTCTTAAAACATACATAACAATACAATTGTAATTTAATTAGCTTATAATATATACAATAATGATGCTTATAACCTACAATATTGTAGCAATCGGGGAAGGGGTGCAATAGGAAAAATCTGGAGGCTAGATGAGGGTAGACTTACAATAATTTCTCACCACAGCGATTCCACGATAAAATTTTATTGAAAACCAAATTTGATTCAAACTACAACTAATACCTTAAGCCACGTACGGGCACGGTTGCCGACCACAACAGATCAGTAATAACCAAATAATCATAGCAAAATTTTGAGCTGGTACCATACTACTGGTCCGTGGGCTAGAACCCCCGTTTTTACACTACTAATGACCGAGCATAGCCCGACCAGTTTTCTAACACAATATTACCAAATAAACTCCAGCAAAAGTTAAATTACAAAACAAATACAGTGAATTACAAAACAAATTCTCAAGATAAAGTTAAATCAGGCTACCACTCATCTAAGTCCCTGTTGTGGCGGACTACTACGATAAACTCATCGTTGCACCATGAAGAGATCACTAAAATATAAAGGTAACTGATGATCAATCTTAACCAACACGTACTAAATTTAATAAGTCATAAAACGAATCTGACAACGGTTCAAATTCAATATTAGGTCCAATCTGCGACCTCCAATTCCATAATCATTTTTGGATTTAAAGCAACAAATTTCCATTAGATCTCTTCATAATACAATGATGCTATTCTAGCCTTAAACATACGCCAGGGTACACTACAAATAAAAATAAAAAGTACCCATCATTAAATAATTGCCCTGGAGCGGCACTGCCCGGATTCCTAGTGGGCACAGGATAAACATATATCCGAATTCAAACATGTTTTGAACCTAACAAAACATTGTTTAATGGTAACGACACAAATCTCGTGCCAATAAAAACTCCCAAACAATGAACCAAGCGTTACCAGCCATAGGCGGTGACAATCTTTACTACACTAAAATAATAATTAAAAACAAATAATAATTAAAAACAAACTGTTGGCAATAGTTGCTAAGGTAGCCCAGTTAAGTACCGCCACTCCAGGTTTCAGGTAAATAAGAACTCTTAAAATAACGGCCGGCTTAGCCAGACGGAGAGTGCAATCAGCTATATTACCACTTACCGGTAAATACCCGGGTTAGGCCCAGCCACAACAATAGGCGGGTTGGATATCCGTGCATTTTCACTAGACCTCAATAAACTAAGTACAAGTCACTATTCACTAAAAACGTACTTCAATACATTATATAAAACATTTTACTGTTAGTAAGAAAAAAACTATGTACTCCGATACATCACATGAAATAGACTCACGCACAGGCTAACGACTTTTCATTACTCACACATTAGATGGACTGACTGACTACAGAACATAAAAATCAAGAATGTTTTACATAGGCGTACATTATAGGCCTGCTGATTGCACTCTGTACTTGACAACGAAACCCGACACTTCCTGCAGTTCTCAGAACTGCATCTCTAAGCCTACAGTATCTACATGTTAATCGTAACATACAAAACTACATTATTTATAATTACTTGCTACGATTACACTTTTAATAATTTTCATTAAAAACATTTTGTTTTACTACTACAAGTTTATTTTAACTTATATCTAAATCACCCATTAACTCTCGGTTCAATCCTCACTCTTACATTACCCTCCCTCATAAAAAAGTGGGATTACGCGGGAATCATCGACTTTATGGGACAGCGGTTGTAATCACTCCAAACACTTATCACTTTAGGCTGACCTCACTTTTATTTCAGACGTTCGTTTCACTCCCACCTTCCGCACTTGATCATCGTCGCCTACTGATCGTTCTCCGGGCTGCAGTATCCACGCTCCACCAGGTGCAGTCGGTCCCTCAAGGGCAATCGGTGGATTGGACGTCTGGGATCTCGGGTCGATGTTGTCGCTCCCTCGGATGGTCGGTCTTCCCGTCGTTGGCTCTCTACTGGCTGGCTCGTCTCCATCTGCCGCAACTCAATCTCTGGATGCTCCACACTGGCAGTCTCCTCCAAACGGGCGTCTCGAACTCGCCGCCATCGGTACCAGGATATTCCAAGAACTGCTGTCAGTCCAACGAGGACAATGCTTATGCCCATTGTCCAGATGATGGTGCGGTTGTAGGCACGTCTTCGGTCCATAGTTCGAAGCATCTCCGTGTATTCTATTTCCGGACCATGTGGGCCAGGATGGGATCTGCCCTCAGCGGTCAATTCCCCGATGATCTTCCAGCTTTCTTCCCTATTGGCTTCGGGTACTCCGTCCGGAACGTTTAGGGGGTGGGTTGTGAAGTTGATAAGAAGAGTGGGTAGCCGGGTAGTAGTGCTACCTCTCGTTCTTCGTAGTAAGACATACTGGTCGGTACGGTAGGCACACCCCTTCACTGGTTTCAGCTGCCCAACTCCATTTAAGAGTTGCTCTTGGACAGTCGTTGACGAGCCATCACGACAGTCGGCCACTAATTTCTCCTCCGTGGAAAGGCTGTAGTACCAGACGCGTTCGACTTCGTTCCATACCCAGTATGGAGAGGGAGGCGACGCCAACACTGCTCGTTCACACTGGTCCTCGTAGTCGCTTCTACTATCCACATACAAGGAGTGGAGGCAGGTCCGAGTTCGACGATATCGCAGGGCGATCTCTGCTGGGCAAACCATAGGCTCGCGCCCTCGGCATTCTTGGAGTTCATCTGGGCCCAGTTCTGCATGGAGCTCCCGGTCCTCGCTGATGATGAAGATGGGTGACGTCACACGGTACAGCACTGCTACACCCGTAGCCGGATCAGTCACTGGGATGGACCTCACTTTGAACATCTGGAACATATGACCTTGGGAGGCCAGAGGCAAGTCAATGGCTATTCTAATGTAATGTCCGACAGAATGAGCGCACACCCTAGTCACCGTGTAATATTTGTACATGTCCACTACCTCGGTACTGGTTAACAGCTCAACGCCTCTGGGTAAGGCCGATTGCACTTTCCTTACAATTCTACTTAATTCTACTGGGGAGATCAGTGACGCGCTGATTCCCTCTCCTACATTAACTTTCTGTAAGCTATAAACTAAATCCTTAATCGCTACAAGTCCCTGGAGTGAGGCTAGACGCAGGTCATCTAACAGGGTGGACGCATTCATGAAGAGATGAAGCGTAGTCTCCGTATCACGTAGTCGTTCTTCTACATGGCCCATTCTCCTCAGTATCGGACTTACCAGCTCCGCCACCTCCGCAGCCAATTGCCGTATCTTCTCGCTATTATCTTCCGTCTGTTGAGATAGCGCCCTCGTGATGGTGGTTAACTCCTTTTGCAGGAAAACAGTCTCCGCAGACGCTCGTTCAAGGCCTTGGATCTTCTCGTGCAAATCGTTGAGATCGTCGGCATCCGGATTCCCAAAAATGACTTTTATCAATTTGCCACCGACGTTCCACAGCCCTCGTTTGGTCCGACCGTTCGGCAGCATGTCACGTAGCGTCTGACCGGCGTCCTCCATTTCTTCCAGCAAATCTTCCGTTTCTATCAAAGATCCCTGTAGCACCTGAAGCTTTGGAATCCTAGTGATCGCCTCACTCAGGGCCACCCTAGCGTCACCCATCGCAGTTCGTAGTTCGCTAGCTTGATTGGTAATTTGTGTCACGTTCAACTCCACAATGACCCTCCAGAAATCGCCAGTCACCACCATCTCGCCCTGGCCCAGGAATAGGACTCCGTTTCTCATTGCCGTATCTGGTTTGGACAACACACCTGCACATAAAACGCGACCTTGTGAGCCCCTCCACCTCACCTCCAGGGTATACTTATCAACTACGAATATGGCTTACCTATCTTAGCCTACTAATAAATTACCTTAAGTGAATACCATCATGCCACAAAACAAATAAATCCACCTTTTAAGATACATCATATAGGGGTAAAGTATTATATATCTACTTATACATCTTGCTGTCGTAACCTCATCTCTTACATTACTACTACATTACTACTACTACTCATATTTACAAGCTACAATACTGCCTGCTTTCACCTTAATAGTGTTCGGTACGGAACACTTACTATGGTACTTAAATCCTAATATAACATCAATTATTAGCCTACTGATTATCTATCCCTCATCTCACCTCTCCCTCCCTCGTCGTTGATTATCCTTCTTCCAGTGGTCGAGTTCTGCTCCGCAATCCATACGGTGACCGTTGGCTGGGTACTCGGTCCCGCGGTGATGGCTTGTAGGACGGGTCTTCTCTGATCCGGTCAGGCGGATCTGGCGAACTTGCGGGATCGCCGAAAACGCTGTCAGTTATTGTGGGACTCCACGGACTCCAGGGTTCTTCATCTACCCTGGTTTCTTCGCCTGATGCTTCGTTGGCGTCCGCTACCACGGTCTCCCTGTCATTCCGGGGAATAGTCCGTTCAGGTCTCTCCGGCCTCACAGGCGTGGCTGACCCCACAGGTCCACTGGGTTCCATTAGCTCACCTGGTCCCATTGCCGTAATTGTTGGTTGTTGTTCCTGCGCGCCATCCCACTCGTCGTCCCCGTCTCTAGCTGGGTAGTATACTAACTCTTCATCTTCCTCTTCCTCGTCCCGTTCGTCTTTTGAAGAGGCCGCAGGGGCGCCAGTCCCTCTCCGTATTTGTGTAGGTCTGAGTTCCCCTTCCATGGCCGCATTCTCGTGTCCTGGTTTTAATCGATTAACATGCACCACCACTGTCCGCCCCGCAGCTACCTGCAGCCGATAGTTGACATCGGACAGTTTTTCGATGACAGAGTAAGGCCCCGACCACGGACGGTGAAATTTCCTGGCCTCTCCCGTTCGCACCGCCGGTTCGTACAAGTACACCTTCTCGCCAACCTCGAATTCTCGTAGCGTCTTCCCCCGATTATAGGTGCGAGCTCGAGCAGCCGCAGCGTCTCCAGATTTCCGAACAGCTTCAGCGTAAGCCTCCTCCAGTCGCTGTCGAAGAAGAGCGAGGTGGTCCTCCGTGTCAGCGCTGCAGGTTGGAGATGGAACGACGCAGTCACCAGGTAGCACCATTTCTCGACCGTACAACATGTAGTGTGGCGAGTATCCAATAGACGTATGGGGAACACTCCGATACGCCATCAACGCATATGGGACCCACTGGTCCCAATCACGACCGTCCCGCCTAACAAAGTGTGCAATCGAGTCGTTTAACGTTCTGTGTAGTCTTTCCAGTCGGCCATTCCCCTCCGGGTGGTAAGGGCTTGTTTGGAGCTTGCGAATTCCCAGCTGCCGGCATACTTCAGCCATCAACTCTGACGTGAAATTTCGCCCTTGATCGGTGAGTAGTTTCTCGGGCACCCCATGTCTGGTCACCACTTTGGTGACGAACGCTCCTGCGATGACCCCTGTCGTCTGATCTGGTATGGGCACTGCTTCCGCGTACCTGGTCAGGTGGTCGATGAACGTGAGTAAGTACTTATTCCCATCTCTACTCTTCGGTAGTGGGCCCACGATGTCCAGTGATACTAGTTCAAAAGGTCGTGTCGGTTCATACGCCGTCATCAATGGAGCCTTCAGTTTAATGGGCGTTTTCCGTTGCAGGCATAGCCCGCATCCTTGAACATGTTTTCGTACCTCCTCGTGCATTCCAGGCCAATAATATTGTTTCTTGATTCGGATAGTGGTTCGTTCCACACCAGGATGCCCCGCCCAAGGCGTCGCGTGGCACAGCTCAATAACCCTGGTCCTCAGCTCCTTTGGCACCGCGATTCTCCATTGCTCTTCCAAATTTACCCCACCGGTCCAGTAGACCACTTCATCCCTCACGGACCCGCCCCCTACCTCAACCAGACTCTGGCACCATTCATCATTCTCTTGGCACTCGACCAATTCTCGTCGATCAATTCCTTCTACAACACGCGCTATTTCAGTTGCACGACTTAGTGCGTCAGCGTTAGTGTGCTTCCTTCCAGGCTTATGGCACACCGTGTAGTCGAACTCTGATAGGCGTAACGCCCAACGCGTTAGCCGTGAGGACGGATCCCTCAAACTTAGCATCCACCGAAGCGCCGCGTGATCAGTGACCAGCGTAAAATTTCTTCCCAGCAAGTAGCAGCGGAACTGTCTCGTGGCCCACACAACGCCAAGCAGCTCACGTTCCGTGGTCGAATAATTTCTTTCGGCTGAGTTCAGTTGGCGGCTCGCATACGCTATCGGCCGCTCGCCCTCCTCGGTGTTTTGGGATAGTACAGCCCCTAACGCTGTGTTGGAAGCATCAGTTGCCAGAATAAATCGTTCGTTAAAATCTGGAAACATAAGTAATCGCTCTGAGCACAGAGCCTCCTTTAACGCTTGGAAAGCCGCTTGCTGCTCTTCCTTCCATATGAACCTCACATCCTTTTTGGTAAGTTCAGTCAATGGTTTCGCCACCTCGGCGAAATCCTTCACGAACCGTCGGTAATAGCCGGCTAGGCCTAAAAATCCACGCACCTCTCTTGCGTTCTTGGGCACTGAGAAATTCTTCACTGCGTCAATTTTCCCCGGGTCGGGCCGCACACCATTAGATGTTACCACATGTCCCAAATATTTCACCTCGTCACTTGCAAATTGGCACTTCTCTAGATTGACCTTCAGATTCGCTCTTTTGAAAACCTCCAACACATGACTCAGTCGTTCCGCATGTTGTTCGATGCTGGTACTGAAGATAATTACGTCATCCAGATACACCAAGCACTCCGTTCCTTTAATCTGACTAAGGAGATTATCCATAAGCCTTTGGAAAGTGGCCGGGGCTCCCATCAATCCAAATGCCATCCGTTTATACTCAAAATGGCCCCCGACTGTGGTGAAAGCCGTCTTCTCCTGATCCGCTGGGGCTATGGGAATCTGCCAGTATCCGCTATGTAAATCGAGGGTCGTGAAGTATCGACACTTCCCCAGATGCTCAAGGGTCTCTTGAATTAGGGGCAGCGGGTATGCGTCTGCCCTGGTCACTTCGTTCAGTGCGCGAAAATCTGTACAAAAGCGGTACTTCACGGTTCCATCAGCGGACTTCTTCCTTACTAACACAACTGGGGCCGACCATGGGCTGGTAGATGGAGTTATTACGCCTTTGTCGAGCATTTCTGCCAGATGTTCTTCCACTACCGGGCGAAGGTGGTAGGGGACCCGGTATGGTCTTTTGGCAATCGGTTTGTCATCAGTAGTCCTAATTTCATGCTGCACTCCTCCTCGACATCCTTCCCGATTAGGTTCCTCGAAGACTTCTGCGTAGCTCTTTAACACTCTTCCTAATACCTCAGCCTCTCGGCCCGAAAGATGACCCAGTTTCTCAATTATCGTCCCCTCATTAGTCGTCGCCACCTGGCCGGTACTAACACGTGCCACTCGTCGGCAATCCCGTTTGTCCTGTAACAATTCGGCGACTCCTATCATCTGTTTCTTGGGGACCTCGACCGGAGCCGCTGTCAGATTCACCACACGCATCACCACTCGTCCGGCTCGAATAGCGTCGACACTTCTGCCCACCCTCAATCCAGCCTGGGGCTGAATTACTGGCTCAATTAACACAACTTTCCCATCTTCCACGTTCTCAACCTTGCCTTCGATTAATTTTTCGGTATACGCAGGTACGACCTCCCGTCGTACACACCATACGCTCAGTTCAGCTTCTTGCATCAGAGCCCCATCTTTGACCGTCGCAACCGCTCTGCCTATAGCGTCTCTGTTGCCACTGATACTTTGGTCCTCCGCTAGTTTCCCCCTCCTCTCTATTTCAATCCTAGGAGTGGACTCCTGCCTCGATCCCATCTCGTTTTCGGTGCTCCGGGAACTCGGACACACTCTTTCTTCTACAGCGCGGGTGACCATACACGCCGCCTGGACCTCTTCAGCCGGACCTCCCGTCGCCGCTGGCACTGTCCTTACTCTCCTACGACGCCTCCCTTGTGTTCTATGGCCGCCTGCTCCACACGGATTTGCCTCGCCGTCTTCTCGGGTTCCCTCCTCTGAAGTCCCGCCCGCTTCTGAGGGATCCTCGCCGTTGACGTTGTCTTCAACCCCGCATGTCAGCGCCCTAGCTCCGACACCCCTAAAGGTTACTCCACCGTTCCTAGTATCAATAACTGCTCCTAGCTTCCTCAACAAATCCCATCCCAACAAACCGTCTCTCCACGTGTCAATCGCCGCTATTACGAACGAGTGTTGCACGCTTACGTGAGACACCCGACACTCTAGCTCTTGGACGCCCAAAACTCCTAGTTTTGCTCCGGTAACTCCCTTGGCTTCGACGTTAATTTTCTGAACTGGAACACCGGGTACCGCCTCCCTTAGGATTGAAACTTCGGCGCCGGTGTCCACCAGTAACGTCCGCTGATGCTTCTCCACCTCCATGGTTACCGAGATTCCCGCTCCGCTGCTGGTAACATTAGGAATCCAATTGACGCGAGCATCCCCGTCGTGGCTTCGTTGGGGATTTTCCGTCTGCCCCTGTCTCACTGGCTCTGGTTCGGGGCAGGTCCGGAGCCGCTCGCATTTGGGGATTGTGCCCTTCTCTCTGCCTCGTCTCGCCCGGTATCTGCTCTTCGACCCGCCCGTCGGGGACACTTAGCCGCCCAGTGACCCTGTTCGTCACACACGAAACATCGAGTACCCCTGGGCACCGCCCGGTTGGTATTGATGCCTCTTCCAGCACTTCGAGCTCCAGTCTGGTTCGGTTCTCCAACTCCTCTCACGCTTCGTCCCCCTCGCCTGGAGGCACATTCTCGAGAGAAATGTCCTCGTCCGCCGCAGGTATAACAAGTATCCGGGCTCCTCCGTCGAGACCGCTCAACTGCTGCTTCAGACACCACGGGAGTCGGTTCCGCGGCCCATGGTGCCGTAGCGGCGAATATGTCCCGGGGTCGTTTTACTGCCTCATGTGCTTGCTCCACTCGTTCCGCCGTCTTGATGGCCGATTCCAAGTCCTCGGGTGGATAGACCTGCAGCGTCATTGCCGCGGCCCCGTGAAGCCCCCTTACATAGGCGGCCAGTAACAACCTGTCCATATGAGCCCGGGCCCAGGCTGCCTCTTGGGGATCGGTTGGCGGCGGGATCGCTTTCATAGCTAGCGCGCGGCATCTATCGGCAAAGGCTCGCGCCTTTTCACCAGGCTCCTGCTTCACGGTGTTCAGCGCCAGTAGGAACCTTTCCGGATCAGCCTCCAGTCCAAACCGCTGTCGGAGAACTCGTCGGTAGTCCTCAAAAGTCGACGCTTGGCGCTGTAGCTCTGGATGAGCTTCAATACATGCTGCCGCCGGGCCGGTTACCTTAAGTTGACAGATGATCTTCTTGTCGTTATCTTCCCAATTCCCAGTCGTAGCTACCAGATCAATGGATTTTAGGAAGTCGTCTACCCGAACACCCCCAACATCACCCGACCATGATTTGATCAATGCCTGAAGTCCCAGATCTTTCTTAACCACCGGATTTGGTTGCCTCGGAGGGTCTCTTACGCGTAATTCTTCCATTTGCCGTAACAGGTCCATTTTCTCTCTTTCATGTTGTGCCTGTAAGGCCGCGAACTCTCCGTTGGCCCGCCGCAGTTCCTCCAGCTGTTCCCTCAGCTCATCCCCCTCCATGACGGTAGAGGTATTCCTGCCCCTCTACCCCACACCTGACACCACTGTAGCAATCGGGGAAGGGGTGCAATAGGAAAAATCTGGAGGCTAGATGAGGGTAGACTTACAATAATTTCTCACCACAGCGATTCCACGATAAAATTTTATTGAAAACCAAATTTGATTCAAACTACAACTAATACCTTAAGCCACGTACGGGCACGGTTGCCGACCACAACAGATCAGTAATAACCAAATAATCATAGCAAAATTTTGAGCTGGTACCATACTACTGGTCCGTGGGCTAGAACCCCCGTTTTTACACTACTAATGACCGAGCATAGCCCGACCAGTTTTCTAACACAATATTACCAAATAAACTCCAGCAAAAGTTAAATTACAAAACAAATACAGTGAATTACAAAACAAATTCTCAAGATAAAGTTAAATCAGGCTACCACTCATCTAAGTCCCTGTTGTGGCGGACTACTACGATAAACTCATCGTTGCACCATGAAGAGATCACTAAAATATAAAGGTAACTGATGATCAATCTTAACCAACACGTACTAAATTTAATAAGTCATAAAACGAATCTGACAACGGTTCAAATTCAATATTAGGTCCAATCTGCGACCTCCAATTCCATAATCATTTTTGGATTTAAAGCAACAAATTTCCATTAGATCTCTTCATAATACAATGATGCTATTCTAGCCTTAAACATACGCCAGGGTACACTACAAATAAAAATAAAAAGTACCCATCATTAAATAATTGCCCTGGAGCGGCACTGCCCGGATTCCTAGTGGGCACAGGATAAACATATATCCGAATTCAAACATGTTTTGAACCTAACAAAACATTGTTTAATGGTAACGACACAAATCTCGTGCCAATAAAAACTCCCAAACAATGAACCAAGCGTTACCAGCCATAGGCGGTGACAATCTTTACTACACTAAAATAATAATTAAAAACAAATAATAATTAAAAACAAACTGTTGGCAATAGTTGCTAAGGTAGCCCAGTTAAGTACCGCCACTCCAGGTTTCAGGTAAATAAGAACTCTTAAAATAACGGCCGGCTTAGCCAGACGGAGAGTGCAATCAGCTATATTACCACTTACCGGTAAATACCCGGGTTAGGCCCAGCCACAACAATAGGCGGGTTGGATATCCGTGCATTTTCACTAGACCTCAATAAACTAAGTACAAGTCACTATTCACT
Source organism: Catonia carolina (assembly GCA_035578175.1). NCBI lineage: Eukaryota > Metazoa > Arthropoda > Insecta > Hemiptera > Achilidae > Catonia > Catonia carolina. Next base: position 13,890,807 of record JAQMRL010000004.1, read on the forward strand.
AAAAACGTACTTCAATACATTATATAAAACATTTTACTGTTAGTAAGAAAAAAACTATGTACTCCGATACATCACATGAAATAGACTCACGCACAGGCTAACGACTTTTCATTACTCACACATTAGATGGACTGACTGACTACAGAACATAAAAATCAAGAATGTTTTACATAGGCGTACATTATAGGCCTGCTGATTGCACTCTGTACTTGACAACGAAACCCGACACTTCCTGCAGTTCTCAGAACTGCATCTCTAAGCCTACAGTATCTACATGTTAATCGTAACATACAAAACTACATTATTTATAATTACTTGCTACGATTACACTTTTAATAATTTTCATTAAAAACATTTTGTTTTACTACTACAAGTTTATTTTAACTTATATCTAAATCACCCATTAACTCTCGGTTCAATCCTCACTCTTACAATATTATAACCTTATATTCATAACATTAGCATATTACCCACCGGTATCGCGCTTCTTTTCGATTACGCACGTCCACACTCTGCAGTATTAATGGAAGACTTGCTTCAGCAAATTAATGAGAACTTTTTAAACATCTACTATACAGCACCGACTTGGCACCTAGTGGTAACCACCTTTTCCCAAAACTGAAAGAACTTACATATATTTTTTGTTTTTGTTTTACGTTCGATTGTTAGGCAATTACTGGTAATCCAGATGATGAGAAGGATGATAGATTAAGATGAGTTAAGAAAAATGCTAAACCTGATCGGAAATCGAACCCGGGATCCCGGCTTAGATGCCAGTTGCGCTGACCACTATATCACGGGCCGGCCGAAAAGAACTATAGGCGGAACATGGTTTGAAAATGATGACCAACTAAAAGTGATTGTTAATAACTGGTTCAAAAACTTATCGCGAACCGAGTGTGAAGCAGGTATACGTAACCTTGCGTACAATGATAAGGGTTTGAATTTGAATGACGATTACATAGAAAATTATTTTAACACTCATTTAAATTGTGCAAAAAATTTATTTTAATATCTCTACTAATAAAGTGTAAAAGTTGCGAACAATAGCTGACAAAAAAGATGCCCTGTGCACTTCGAGGAACTGACCACATGTATAAGAAGAAAACACTTTCAAGACAATTCAAGATTAGACATAACATTAATACTGTAATAAAACCTGCGTTTGTACGCGAGAGAATGTTTTAAAATTACCGGGAAGAATAATTTGTTAAAAAGACCTTCCTCAATGGGTCCAAAGATAGTAGACGTAGACTACAATATAGGTTACGAGTTTGAGAAGAACTGTACAGGAAAATAAACGAATAATAGAAACGATTAGAAAAAGAAGACTAAAATTGTACGGAGACCTGTATAGAATGGATGACAACCGGTTGACAAAACAAATTTTTAAGGCACTAAACAATAGACCTAAGGTGTCGGATTTTTTTTTTTTTTTTTTGGTTTAACGTCCGACTGTTTTGCAAATTGCTGCTAATGCAGACGGTGAAGGATGAAATGAATTTTTTGTAACGTATGAAAAAATGCCATGCCCGAGTTGGATTTGAACCCAAGACCGCGTGATGAGAGGCGAGCACGTTACCAACATCGCCAACGCGGCCGGCAAGGTGTCGGATGGATGGTTTAAAGACGTTATAAAGGATATTGAGAAAACCGGAATAAATCGAGAAAACTCAATGAACCATACAAAATTTAGACAATTATTTACAAACTTAAAGGGTTTCCATGAAAAGCAAAAACAAAACATCGGGGGACAAAATAAAGGAGAAAAGCCTACCGAGAACGGATGTAGAGAATGTGGGTTACAAAAAGAGCTTCCAGAAATGACTTAAGTCACCTCACGTAGTCTAAAATAGGCACAGTACGGAAAAAACTAATGAAGTGTACAGTAAAGAACGTTCTTCCCTTCCGATGATCCTAGAATTATTCTAGACGGGTAAAATTGAATGTCTCCATTAGTTACACATTGTTGATTCAATAATTAGAGGACTAAGCGGACCAATTTACTTCTGTAGAACATTTGGAGGAACTTACTCCTGGGGGAACTTTTTATTATTTCTTTTGTGAACGTCAAATCACCAGGGAACTGGAGTTGCGAGGTATAAAACAAACTTTAGAAAACAGAAACTGAAGCCAGATAAAAGTTTCTGGCTTAATTCAATGAATCTTATTGAAAATCAAATGATCACAACGGTTGTTCAATTCTGCAAGGTATTGTATGTCCCGTACTAGGAAATAAAACCACTTTATTCTCACATAAAATAATGTACTACATTATTTTAATAAAATTAATCAAAATTTTGGGTGACTGAAAACAAATTAATTTTTAATATTTTAGTGTTCATATTCCGAAATCAATTTATCTGTTCATTAAACAATATTCATAATATGTTCAGTACTAAAAATAATTAAGGACATAGCAATAAAAGTTATTTAAAAACAATAAAGAACCCATTAGTTTTTTTGGCATGAACTTAAATTTGTATACCTTGGTCACTTATTTTTGAACCTTTAATGAAAGACGCGCAGTGAATCCGTGACCTCTATTCGAGGCTAAAAGTGCGAGGCTAGATTCAACATAAAAATAAATATTGTGGAAGAAACTAATACGTACATTAACAGTACAACGCATTATTTAGCGACAATTAGTGATTTTTTAAAAATTTTTCATCAAAATCGGTAGGCTATAAAAATGGGATGTTTTAATACTGCGGCCTAACCATTGTACGACAAAAGTGTACGACTACAAATTTTTCTCAAACTCTTTCTTCCACAGAGCCTAGTTTAGCGTCATTTAGTGATTTTCAGTTTTTTTAAGTCGAACAAAGGTTGATACTCATTTAGCGTCATTCATTCACCATTAAAATTAGTTATGTTTTTCATTTTACATTGATTACTAATGATTGAATATAGATTATTTTTTATTTATTTATTATTTAAATTGTGTAGTTTAGGTCATCAGCCGAAAAGCTAGTTTCAACCTCAAGAGGCTTTACAAAATAAACCTAGGACCTAGGGGTGGTTTACCCTTGCCTTCCACTCTGAGTGGAAAAGTATGCTTATCAGCATCATTCATTCAGCATCTATTCGCCACAGGGTCTGGCTGTATAATGAAATTCATTACTCTCATAGGAGATAGCTGTGACTAGTGTCTTTTACACCTCTACCTCTTCTGTTCTTAAAATACTTGTCATAAAATTGGCTGACCATGTGATAAGATACAGAACTATTGTATGTAACCATAGAACTAGCAGATCGAATGGAAATAATTTACTCCACTTGTCTGTAAAGTGCAATATTTCAATTTTGGTAAGAGAAAATACCGTGACTGTTTCACACCACATTTTTCAACGGTATAGTCATTTGTTGAGAACTCCAAATGAACGTACGCCCAAATAGATGTTTAAATGTTTACTTATACATCAATCGGAAAGTGTGATATTGGATGACCTCGGAGGAGATTTTAAGTTCCTATTTTCTATTTTTTTTAAGTTTAGCAGATTATTAAGCTAAAAATTTGGAACAGTCCAGGAGGCCTAATTAGTAGAATTTATGACAGTGATGATGATTTAACCACAACGACATTTCTTCATTTGAGCACATCAACAAAAGGTTTAACAACATTGTACAGTAAATCTAAGAATTTTCACTATTATTTCTAACACCCTGTGTTTAAATATCTCTAAAAAGTGGACATTTAATTTTTGTGTATGATTATTGTATACAAAATTACACGTAAATAAAATTTTATATTTATAACTTAGCAAACAACTTAGGAAAAAACACAGTAAAACCTCATTGTTATACTTTTCATTTCATAAACATTGAATACAACAAAAAACAAGACAACAAAAATGTTTAAAAGTAATTTATATTTGCACAAATTTAAATTGTATTACGTAATTTAAATAGTAACCAAGTAGGTGGATAAATAAAGAGTTTTTTCCAATGTAATAAGTTTTTATAAAAAAAATTATGAAAAAAGTTTTTAATAGATTTAAGCTTTATCAAACAGAATCCAGTCAATTCTAATAAGAGAAAAAAGCGCTTTTTTAATTTCAGTTAAATCGATTTTTGTTTTTACCTTTGTTTGAATTCATTTATTTATTTACTTAGTGAAATTGAAATTTACATTCGCTTTTTACAATATTGATAGAGATATTAAAAAATGTATTTTAAATAAATTCGTGTGAACCTATCAAAAGATATTCTTTTTTTTTAAAAATTCATTCCTCATATAAAAATAAAATTTATTTAAACAATAGAATAAATAAATTGTAGTTATAGATTAAATTTGGGTCAGCGTGCATGCGAATGTATTTTGACTTCCTCTTGCCCTATATGAAATAAATAGGAAGGAAAGTATTGTTTTCATGTCGATTTTTAGAAATCAAATTTTCACCGGATATACAAGTTTTCAAACCCCTGAACCTAAAAAACATGTTTTTACCGACTAGTGTGTGTGTGTGTGTGTGTGTGTGTGTGTGTGTGTGTATGTACGCGCGCTCGCACACACACACACACACACACACACACACACACACACACATACACACGATGCACAGTAGTGTGTTGTATTACAATCTCTACTAAAGTTTTTGAGTAAAGAAATGAATCATAAAAATAAAAATCTGGTGTGAAACACTCACACAACTTTCTCTTGCCAATGCAAATAATTAACAATATAATTTAACATTAGAAATAAACAAAAACTAACCTCAATAAACATAACCTAATTTTAATCATGAGTGAAAGACGCAGAATGAAAATCAACCTCAGTTTGGGTTAAAAATACGGAAAATCACTCTTTCACACTAAACTAGGCTCTGTAGAGAAAAATTCTTTATATAAAAGTTATAGATCTTTTTATTTCCTATAAAATTAATTCTATACACTTTTGTTGTAAAATGTATACTAAGGCCGAAATCTTAAAAAAATAGATTTTTCACACGTTTTCGTGAGAAAAAAACAGAAAATTGCTAATTACTGCTAAACTAAGCGCTATACAAAAAAATGTTTGAAATAAAAGTTGTAGAATTTTAAATTCTCTACAACTTTTATTATATAAATTTTTGCGCTTAATTGCATATTAAAGCTGTAATCTTAAAAAAACTATGTTTTTACGTGAAAACACCCTTACCAAGAATTTCAACCAAGATGGCGCCTACCCTATCTTGTAGAGAATAAAATATTAAGTAAATAAGGCGATTTTTAAAAAAATCGTAGGACCAGTTTTTGAGAAAATCGCAAAAAAGTGAAAAATTACACGAATAAACTACTACTTTCGGTTGACCGATTTTGATGAAAATGTTCGTGTCGGGTCCATTAGTGGTATGTAACTTAGGTTTCAAGTTTCAAGTTCGTACGATGTTCCGTTGACGAGATATTCTGTTCACACACACACACACACACACGCACACACACACACACACACACACACAGACCAATCGCTAAAAACATGTTTTTTGGGTTCAGGGGGTCTGAAAACGTATAGATCCGGTGAAAACTCGATTTCGAAAAATCGACATGAAAACAATACTTTCCTTCCTATATATTCATATAGGCAAGAGAAAGTAAAAAAGTAAAAATATATAATTTTAAAAAGATGTTTAAAGTTTCCACATAAATTACACACATAACATTTTATGGAGTATAATGTAAAGAGACATTTTAAAGTAAAAGCAGTCAGTTTTCAACAAGATATTTGAGCAAATTAGGAGCAATTAGACAATTTGTATTTGCAATTAACGCTGTACAAATAAAACGATATAATTTCACCGTTCAACTATTTAGAAACAACTACACAAGAATTAGTTGCGCAGTATAAGACTACGTGTGTATGTGGAATAATTAAATACACGGACGAGTGTGTGTGTGCGTGTGTGTGTGTGTGGGCGTGCGCTTGGAGAAAAGAGGTAGGATTTAAATTATGTAAATAACGTACGTAATATCCATAAATAAAGTGATTTAATCAAATTTAAATTTAATTTTAAAAGTAAATAATTTTAGTAACTACTTAGAAGTAAATTTCTATGTAATTTCCACGGTACGGAATGTACTTCTTGCATAAATTTATTTAATTATTCATAGGATGCAAAAGAGAACTCAATGAAAGCTTGAACAAAATTAAAAGTAAAATGTATTATATGACACAATGATGTCATTGTGAAAATTTTACATGAAAGATGCTGGGAAAGAGAGTAACGGGATGTCCAACGAACCGGAATTTAAAAAAAATCTTATTCTTGTAGACAGTACATCAATGAAATTTGCAAAAAACTCACGTAAATCGCTTTCGATCGTGAAATTAAATTCAAAAGTGCTCACAACAATTTTTTAAAAATTACGTCCGGAGACTCCCACAGAAGTATAGGACATGTTGAGAAGTTTTTGTTTAGGTCAACAGCCGAAAGGCGGGTTTGAACTTCTAGAGGTTTTACTAAGTAAAAACGAGGAGTAAAGTGCCTTCCACACTGAGTTGAAAGAGTATACTTATCAGCATGCCAGGCCCTCTGAAAAGCACCCACTTTCCACCCTGCAAATGACACCTTCACTTTATTTACCACAGGGTCTGGCTGTATAGTGAAATTCATTGCTCTCAGAGGAGATAACTCTTGACTAGTGTCTTTTACACCTCTACCTCTTTTGTTCTTAAATATTTCAGTCATATAATTGGCTGATTATGTGATAAGAAACAGAACTATTTTTGTAGCCCTGAAACCAACAGATCGAGGGAAATTAAGTTAACACGCCACCTGCCCGTTATAGGCAATTCAAGAAGTTATAACACCTGAAATACATAATTCATTCACACATTGATCTACTACCTACTGTTTAAAAAGAATTTCTTATAGGTTCCACTATAAAAAGTTTCACCAATCAAGTAGTTTTTCAGAATTTTTCAAAGGAATGCAAATTATCATAATATTTTAAAAATTGGGGTTATTTATAGATATATTTTATAAGAGAAAATGCTTATACAGTCTCTAATATTCTTCACCCTGGTGAAATTTTGTAATCGAGGTCTGCGCTTATCTTCAACTTAGAACTCAAGAATAAGTCCGAGTACTTATAATCATCAACACTATTTTTGTTTACAAAAAATAAATTCTTATAGTCTATTATGATACTATACCTATGTGACGGTAATTTAGAATTCTTTTCGAACATCTCAGGGCTCAGCAATGCCCGTTAGACGTCTACTATGATTATAAGTAAACTTATACGTTCTTGACAAGCTCTATACTCCCCTTGAAAGCCTCCAGGAAGCAATATTAACAAAAAAGAAAAACAATCCTAACTACCAAACTATAGCTATATCTCGTATGTGTGTGTGTGTATGTTCCCCTTTATCTTCTAAATTACTAAACCAATTTTCATGCAGTTTTTTTATATTGTAACTATGATGCCGGTGCAGGTTTTAGGCTATTGACACCTTTAAAAAGTTAGCCCTAAAGGGTTGAAAATAATGTTTATGTCCTACTTTAAGGCTTTTATGAGGTTAGATAATCTGTGGCTTTTAAACCAGCTGATGTGATTCAAATAAAGATTTGTCATAAATAACGTCATATGATTTAGCAAATAGCGATGTGGAGCTAAGGATCAGCTGGTGACAACATCACATGATAATTTTGTTGTATTTTATTATGCAGATACGATTTTTTATTGTTGAGTATGTTATAAAAGTAAAGTTCTGTGTTTCTTTTATTTGTTTTAATTTGTGAGTGATCAATTGCTCTGATATTTTATTTTGACTTTTATTTTATTCAACGTAGATTTAAGTTTTTGGTTTTAACAATTAATTTTTTTTGTGGTTTCTTTTTGTGTTTTTTCCATTTTCAATAATCCCATCAAAAAACATCACTAGGAAGAAAATCTTCAAAAGCAAAAAAACTTCAAAAAGCAAGAACTGCTGAAACGGAGGAACAATGAGAATGCTACAGATTTTTAAAAAAGTGATTACACCATTTTTTGCGTACAAAGCCGCGACGGGGCATGCTAGTACAATTTAAAGAAGCTAGTTCACTATATTATAGTATTTCACAGCTGATGTGTTACTAACAGACAGATTTGCCCGTAACAGGCAGGTGTTGTTATTATGTTTATATTTTTTTTTGTAAATTATTTGCATTCGATCTATCAGTTCCAGGGCTACAAAAGCTAGTTCTGTTTCTTATCACATGTTCAACCTATTATATGATTGAAGCATTTCTGTTCTTAAGAACAGAAGAGGTAGAAGTGAAAAATGCACTAATTAAGAGTTATCTCCTCTAAGAGTAATGAATTTCATTATAGAGCCAGATCCTTTGGTAAATGAAATGAAGGTGTCAATTGCAGGGAGAAAAGTAATCTACTTTCCTGCTTTTCAGAGAGCAGGGATGCTGATAAGCATAATTTTCCACACAGTGAGGAAAACATAGTAAACCACCTTACTCCTTGTTTTACGTAGTAAAGCATCTAGAGGTTCAAACCAGCCTTTCGGCTGATCATCTAAACAACAATACATGACTGAACAGTTAAAATTACCAAGTTCCTGTTCAAAGTTGCGTAAGGCAAGTGCACACATCACAATAAAAAAAATGGTTATTACATTTAAGAACTTTCGAATAATGTTCTTGTTCGGGTACAACATTAAAAAGAATGTTTCTTTGTTTTACTTTAAACTTTAATACACACGAAATAAAAGTTGACTTGAAAACTTATGACATTTAAAAGAAAAAGAGGGAAAAGCTTATTTCTTTTTTCCGTCTTACTTTTCTTTCGTTCTTTACGATTTTCCTTACTTCACTTCGTACAACTTTAAACGGAAAAGCTTATCTTTTAAAGTTTTATACGTTACGTATAGCATCCTATAATTTTACATTACTTATGGTTTTCATTTCGGTGCAGCAAAAAACTTTCAAATCTTTCCTTGTCTTTACGTGCTATTAATTTTATTCAAGAGTTTTCAAATTAATATGCTCTTGCAGATCATTTTACTATTAGATATTAACAAATAGTTTTGTAATAAGAAGAAAATCTATCCGTGAAAGTCATTAGAAAATTAATACCAGCCCAGTCAATCAGCTGGTAGAAATTAATTGTTAAGCAACACTGGTTGGGCAAGAGACTTTGTATGGTGACCATCTGACAGCTATTCCTGAACAAACTCTACTAGGGGTCCCTGTTCAAAAATTCAAGCCGAATTACATAAAAAATACAGCGAAAAGCAGCAATTGGGTGTTTGTTAATAAAATATAGTTCCCGATAATAAATAAAAGCTAAAAAAATTTGCTTCATCTGCTACGGCTAGGAATAAAACAAATCCAGTTAACCTCGCTTATCCGAACCTTGCTCAACCGCAACCCGGTTAAACCGAAACGAATCCGAAATTTTTTTAATTTGGTGATTACTTAATATTAATACTTTATCCAATACTGTTTTGGCTTTAGGGGGCCATGATAAATTACAACATTGCAATAAATTTCCACTTCACACTTTATCTATAGCACGTTAAATTTTCACATACATTTACTACAATATTTAATATGCTATAAATAACCTAAGGTCTAAAAAATCATTAAATAATAAATAACAAAAATTATTTAATTTAAAATCGACTACTGAAAACAATAGAGTTACATTATAAAGCCTAAATTATGAAAACCAGCATCAAAATTATGAAATATATCAAAATTTAAAAAAAAACGAACATGTAATAGATTTTTAAAAAGAACACGAATTTATACGCAATAAAATTATAAACAAAAAATGTTAACACAATATTTTACTACAATACAAAAAAAATATTTGCAATAAAAAATAAAGAAACAATAACTTTACAAATCAGATCAGGCGTAGTATGACTAACGGATTGAACTCGTACCTACATAAAATAATTTCTAATCTCAATAGAAATCTGATTCAGTATGTTTCCAATTTCGTGACTGACTATGCACACCGTTACTTTCAAAATAATATTCAATTTCGCTTATTGATGTAACTACTAAATGCGCAGGCGCAGCGCGCAATTGGAAACCTCGAAGGGGTTACAAGCATCAGCGGGTTACATAAATATAAAACGAACATTAAATTAAGCGTTGTTAGTTCAATATGAACGTATTTTCCTATCTGCCAATAGTGGCAGTAAAGAAAGTAGAGAAGTAGATGTATTCATTCATAATTATAGCCAAGAGAATGTAGGAATTTATCTTGGGATTTTTAAACCGATCAAGTTTGTAGAAAGATATCATCTGGAGTATTTGCACAAAAACAAATTGCCAGATAAAATGATAAAAAATTACTGAAGGTAGTTTGTTGTTGTTTAGGTCAACAGCGAAAAAGCTGGTTTGAACCTCTAGAGGTTTTACTAAGTAAAAACAAGGAGTGAGGTGGTTTACTATTGCCTTCCTCATGTTGAAAGAGTATGCTTATCAGCATGCCAGGACCTCCGAAAAGCACTCACTTACCACCCTGCAAATGACACCTTCACTTCATTGATCACTGGATCTGAATGTACAGTTAAAATCATTACTCTCAGAGGAGATAACTCGGACTAATGTGTTTATTATAACCTCTACCTCTTCTGTTCTTAAATGATTAGAATGACTGTTCAGTCATATAATTATCTGACAATGTGATAAGAAACAGAACTATTTTTTGTAGCCCTGGAACCAACAGATCGAGAGCAATTAATTTAATACTCCAACCTGCTTTGTTATGGGCATAATGGTAGTTTATCATGGTCTAATTCTTCTCTGCCGGCCGCATTGGCATAGTTGGTAACGTGCTTGCCTCTCATCATGCGGTCTTGGGTTCGAATCCCATTCAGACACGGCATATTTTCATACGTTACAAAAAATCATTTCATCCTTCACCGTCTGCATTAGCAGTAATTACAGAACAGTCGGACGTTAAACCAAAAAAAAAAGTTCAGTCTCATATCCGTTATGGTATTTTAGTGTGAGGTAATTCCTAGTATTGGTAACATGGGTAGGGTTTTTAAAATTCAAAAGAAAGCTATTAGGTGTATGGTGGGAGACAACCACCATACCTCATGCATACTACTATGTAAGGAGCTTAAATTGCTTGCAGTTCCCTTACTGTACATTTTCAGCTGATAATGTATATTAGGCTAAATATTTTTATGTAAAATTTTTGTACATTAAAATTCTCTAAGATTTATATTAACCTACACCAGGAATAATAAAAAACAACATCATCAGTATTCTCTGGGTAAAGTAAATAATTATTTCAACAATTTAGATCTACTGGAAGTTTGAATAGAATACGTATATATATTTTTCAAAGTAATAATTGTGAAAAACGTTTTATAATTGACGTACCTGATTAAAGTTCATTTATGTAACTGCATAAAGATTTCTTACCTAGAAAAACGAAACAAATAATTACATTTTAATACTTAATTATGGGTACTAAAGAAATAGTACAATAAACCGCCTCTGTAGAGCATAACCCTGGTTCGATTCCCAGCTAGAGTCTGGAAATTTTCACAAGTTAAAACCCACCGTTCCATTTGCTTAACTCACCGCAGTCGCTAATAACCAAACTGTTCATGAAGTGTTCATAAAATAAGCGAAAAAATAATAGTCAGTACTAAGTTACGTTTTAATAGGGTGGGGAGTTACTAACTTGTTTTTATGTTTGTTTTTTATAACCATTGTTTACTTTATTTGCTGTATAACTATTCCTGGAAGATAAAATATATCTTCGCATTTGTATAAAGTGGAATAAATAAATATTATTATTATTACTTCACGTAATTATACCCTCTATTCGAAGTCCAATAACTGATTTTAAGAGTAATCATAAAAAAAGTAACCAATTTATTGTCCATCGGAGCAGTTTGAAGAAACGCTTGTCCAATCTTGGGCATCTAAGATGAATTGCAACATATAAGGGAAGCAAAAGGCTTCTCAGTTCCTCCACACCCCCGGCCGACTAGTTACTTTCTGTGACAATATAGCAATAATTCTATTTTGTACAGTAGTGGTATTTCTGGTATTTTCCTGACTACTACCCCTGTCACCAACTAAAATAAAGTTTATCATTTGTGGCTCAAATAAAATTACAATTTTACTTTATTTAGTCAATGTATAATCTGATAATAAAATAACAATTAGCAAATTTGAATAAACTTATAAAATTCTTTGTTTGTATTGGTTTGCTGGTGCTGATACATCATCCACACCTTTAGAGAAATTCTCTTGGCCATCGGCCTTCTTCGCGGATAACCTGGTATGTGACACAAATGCACATGCCCCCTTAGCTATTGCTAGATATCGCAATTTTACAATATGAAGTGCTTATAACAGACAGGTGGAGTAACTGTTCATGAACTTTTCATAAAATAAGCGAAAAAAATAGTAGTCCTTACTAATTTACGTTATAATAGGGTGGGGAGGTCCTAACTTGTTTTTATGTTTGTCTTTTGTAACCACCGCTAACTTAATTTGCTGGTTATCTACTCCTGGTAGATAAAATATAATTTTATATTTGTATAAAGTGGAATAAATAAATATTATTATTGTTACTTCTCGTAATTATACCCTCTATTCGAAATCCAATAACTGATTTTAAGAGTAATTAACAAAAAATAAATAAACCTAAAGGGTTGGTCTAGAGGTAAAGTCGTCGCCAAAATCAGCTGTTTAACAGCTGATTTTCGGAGACGAAGGTTCCTGGTTCAAATCCTAGTAAAGGTAGTTACTTTTATTTGGATTTGAATACTAGACAGTGGTTACCGGTGTACTTTGATGGTTAGGATTCAATTAACCATACTCTCTTAGGAATGGTCGGCCTGGGTTTGTACAAGACTACACCTCATTTACACGTCATACACATCATCCTCATCTCATTGGGTAATGGGGTTGTTTATTGTTCTGAATTGAACAGACTGCAACGTACACAAATTAAGGATTACAAAAAAAAATTAAAAAAGTAACCAAATCTGTTAGTTTCAGGAATACAAAAAATAGTTCTGTTTCTTATTATTTGGTCAGCCAATTTAATGACTGAAGTATTTAAAAACAGAAGAGGTACAGGTGTAAAATACACTATTCAGAGTTATCACATCTGAGAGTAAGGAATTTCTTTACACAGCCAGACCCTCTGGTGAATGAAGTGGAGGTGTCATTTGCAGGATGGAAAGTAGATACTTTTTAGAGGGCATTGCATGGTGATAATCATACTTTTCCAGTCAGCGAGGAAGGCAATTGTAAACCACACACTCCTTGTTTTACTTAGTAAAATCTCTAGCGGTTCAAACTAGCCTTTCGGCTGATAGCCAAAACAACATACAATATGAAGGATGAAGCTTAAGTCCTAGAGTTGGGAGACTTTTGATGTGTTATTAAGATAGCCATCCGGAGTGTGTATGGGTACCAAATTCCAAAACTATGAATTAATTTTTTAAAAGGCCTAAAATGAGGTTAAGTTACTGGAATAATAGATAGCGCTCGAGAAAGTACAAAGTAAAGAAAACAAAATAACGTTAATAAATAGAAATTAAATTCTATATAATAATACGAACGTATAATCAATAATTTAATGTGGATAATAACGTATTAATGAATAAATCTTTTAAGGATAGATGGAGGAAAGACCAAGATGGCGACGAAGAGGGAAAGAGGAGTGAGAGAGAAAGTTTACTAGGAAGGAAATAAATGATGATAAATGTATAATAGATAGAAAATTAAAGAATAATAAATTATTTATTTTCAAACATTAAACATTCCATTCATTTCTCTCATTATCTTCTTGTTTTTATTATTTTTAAATCACAGTTTATAATAAAGGAATTTATCTATTTACTTTTAAATAATAATCATTGTTATTATTTTGTCAAATCACGTGACCTGAATAAATATTTTAAATATTAAGAAAACTTATATTTTCATTATTTAAAAAGGGAGTTGTTTAAAAACCAAAATATAGGACTGAATGTACGACGTAAGACAAAAATCTGGTGTAAAACACTCACACTACGTTCTCATTCCAATGTAAATAATGAATAAATAAACCTAGTATATGTTTAATCATCAGTAAACAATATCAAATTAAAACTATAATCTTATTTTAATCATGAGTGAATGACGCAAAATGAAAATCAAACTCTAGGACTTAAAAGTACGAAAAGTCACAAACTGAAGCTAAAATACGGTATGTAGAAAAAAATGCTTGAATTAAAAGTTGTAAGTTTTGTAATTTTCTACAACTTTATTATACGTACATATTTACCCTAAAAATCATTAGACCACAATCTAAAAAAAATCATTATTTTTACCACGAGACCCACCGGGATGGTCTAGTGGTAACGTTGTTACCGCTAGTCAGCTGTTTAGCAGCTGATTTCCGGAGACGAAGGTTCCTGGTTCAAATCCTAGTAAAGTAATTACTTTTATAATAGATTTAAGTACTAGACGGTGGTTACCGGTGTACTTTGATGGTTAGGTTTCAATTAACCATACTCTCTCAGGAATGGTCGGCCTGAGTCTGTACAAGACTACACCTCATTTACACGTCATACATAAATCATCCTCATCTCATTGGGTTTACTTTTATACAGATTTGATACTAGACAGTGGTTACCGGTGTACTTTGATGGTTGGGTTTCAATTAACCATACTCTCTCAGGAATGGTCGGCCTGAGTCTGTACAAGACTACTCCTCATTTATACGTGATACATATCATCCTCATCTCATTGGGTTTACTTTTCTACAGATTTGATACTAGACAGTGGTTACCGGTGTACTGTGATGGTTGGGTTTCAATTAACCATACTCTCTCAGGAATGGTCGGCCTGAGTCTGTACAAGACTTCACCTTATTTACACGTCATACATATCATCCTCCTCTCATTGGATTTACTTTTATACATATTTGATATTAGACGGTGGTTACCGGTGTACTTTGATGGTTGGGTTTCAATTAACCATACTCTCTCAGGAATGGTCGGCCTGAGTCTGTACAAAACTACACCTCATTTACACGTCATACATATCATCTTCATCCCATTGGTTCATGGGGTTGGTTATTGTTATCAATTGAACAGATTGCAACGTACACTCATTAGGAATAAAAAATATTTACCACAAAAGCCCAACCTAACCATGAACTTCAGCTGAACATGACGCTTACCCAGCCATGTACATGACATTACCCAGTCATTTACATGTTAGTTATAAACTGATTTTTAAGAAAAATCGTATGAGCCATTTTTGAGAAAATAGCAAAAAAGTGAAAAATTCTGCGAATAAACTAAACTTCGGTTTACCGAGTTTGATGAAAAAGTTCGTGTCCGGTTCCCTTATGGTTGCACGTTTCAACTTTCAACTTTGTCAGTCGGATGTTAAACCAAAAAAAAAAGTCAACTTTGTACGCTATTCCGTTTTTTAGATATTTCGTTCACACACACACACACGCGCGCGCGCGCACACACACATACACACACACACGCACACACGCGCACGCACAGACTATTGCTAAAATGTTTGTGGGTTCTGGGTGCATGTTAACTTGTACGTATTTTGGTGAAAACTCGACATGAAAACAATACTCTCTTTACCTTTGTATTTATTTAGTGGAACAAAAGATAAAAAAGTGTAAAACATGAATCAAACTGAAAAAGTAGGATGCTCAATAAAATTTCAAAACTTCTATTTTGTATCTCTGATAAATTTTAAAAAAATCCCTATCCAAGTCACTCCCTTTCAAAGTATAAATTTTTAAACACCCTGTATATTATATATAATACATTTACAATATATTAAAATTAACTATACTGCGAGTAAATTTATATATTTAATAAAAAATAGTGGACACTTAATTTTTAAAACTACTGTAGCATTATATACTAACATATTTTATTACATTACAAAGAGAAAGTTTAAGAACTAATTATGTGCAAAGAGAAATCTTTCTATCTCTGATTATTATATGCACCAAACAAATATATTATAATATTACAAAATTATTTACTAATAAATACATTTTTAATAAAAATATAAATGTAGGCCTACACATATTGAAAGTAATATAAAATAATAATTATAATAATTTAAAAAAATAAAATATAATTAATTTTATTATTCATATCATTATTTTTAAATGTTAAATTTATTTTATATATAAATAAATTGACTGTAATAATAAAAATTTAAAAAGAAAGTTCTCTAATTAATGAATAGTTCAGTATATTCATGTACAATTTGTTTTATAAATAAAAAAAACTTCCTGATTTTTTTATAATTTATTCTTGATGGTCCTATTTTCTAACTAACACAATGTTAACTTTTGTCACATATCCCAAGAGTTACAAGATTTTATTTTATTGAAATATAGCTGAGAACACTCCTACACAATAAAACTTAGAGCCAAAAATAAGATTTTATACTTTTATAATTTTGTGGCGAAGGCTTTTCAAATTTTTAATTTACGTTTTATTTCATGATTTTTAAGTATGAGGCCTAAGCGGTCTTTTATTATTTATTTTTTATTGAATCATAATTAAGAACTTTCTCGATCAAGTAACCTTTCAAACAAACAAAACATACATCAAAATCGGTTCATCAGTTTAAGAGCTACGATGTCACAGATAAATACACACGTTACTGCTTTAACACCCCTCTTTTTCCGTCGGGGGTTACCTAGCTGGGAAGGAGAGATAGAGATCGTCCATAAAAATGGTGGGGCGGATAATGGAACGATTCAAATGGGCAGGAAAAGGGCAGAATAAGGAACTGTGTACGCAAACATGGGAAGCCTACATCCAACTAGGTAATTAAAGGCCGGTGAAGAAAATAATACCCTTTTTTATACACAATAGGTAAAAGATTACCCATTACGCAGTGGAGGCTCGTGTCTTCAAAAATAGGTGAAGAGTTGCAAAAACCGAGAAAAATTAGTATACTAATATGTATCCGCTCGAACACCAAGAGTAAAAAAATGTAAAGTACACGTAAGTTAACAAAACAACTGTATGACACCGCAAAAAATAATAATAATAGTTTATTTCCATTCAAACGTAAGTATAATACAACATGTAATACAGTACGTCATAAGAAAGGAAGAAAGGAATGGTTGAAAAAAATATTTCTGCGTTTGGAATTTCTGATAATTTTTCAATAAACAACCTTTTCCTACCCTGGTATATTCTATTAACTAATATATCCTCAGAAATAAGATTATATATTTTCGGAACCCACCGGGTTGGTCTAGTGGTAAAGTCGTCGCCAAAATCAGCTGTTTAACAGCTGATTTTCGGAGACGAAGGTTCCTGGTTCAAATCCTAGTAAAGGTAGTTACTTTTATTCGGATTTGAATACTAGACAGTGGTTACCGGTGTACTTTGATGGTTGGGGTTCAATTAATCATACTCTCTCAGGAATGGTCGGCCTGGGTCTGTACAAGACTACACCTCATTTACACGTCATACACATCATCCTCATCTCATTGGGTCATGGGGTTGCTTATTGTTCTGAAATGAACAGATTGCAACGTACACAAAATTAGGAATTAAAAAAAAAAAAATATATATATATATATATATTTTTGGAGCCATATAGTCAAACGTACAAAACAACTAATGTACACGTACGTAGAAAATGCAGGTGCAGTAGCCTGGTCGACCCAAAGCAATCTCTTCACTATTCGGGAATGGTGGGGAGAGCATATTTACCACTAACACCTCCGTTGTTACGGCAACACGCTCGCACTGGAAGAAAAGCGGCGGCCATCCATCTAACTCTTCACTTGATATTTATTACATATATTAAGGCCAATACAAGGACTACTTAAAACATTAGAACGCCCTCTAAGCGAATACAATAATTTGATATACTTTTTTACACGATACTTCATCATTCATTGTAAAACAAAAAATAATTATAACAGTGTCATCGGATGGCGACATTATGTGGCTAACCTTATCATTTTGGTGGCCCTGAGAAGGGCCGTTTATGTGTGTTTGTCCGCCGAGGCGGACAGAGGTGTTTGATGGCCCTGAAAAGGGCCGATGTAAACCTTAATGAATTGGTCCTGAGAAGGACCGTTGTGCCGGTCTCGAAGGAGACCGGTGTAGGCAGCGCGTGGCTGCGATGCGAGCCGTGGCTCAGGTGGATGGCCCTGAGAAGGGCCGATTAAAACCTTATTTAATTGGTCCTGAGAAGGACCGTTGTGCTGGTCTCGACGGAGACCGGCGTAGGCAGCGCGTGGCTGCTACGAGAAGCTGGGCGACACGGCGTGTCGTCGTCCAGCGGAGAGGTCATCTTCTTCCCTCGCAGTAGTGCGTCGATGGCTGCTTCGTCGAGTCCGGTGGGCGTAAGGCTCGGTCGAGAGACCGCTGTGGGCATCGCTCGCGTCAGCGGGCGATGACGGTCCGGTCGACGGCTTACGGTGACGGGTCGGCGAGCGGAAGCATCATCTTCTCTCTTGCGGGGTCGTCGTTTAATCTTCGCTGGAGTCCGGCAGCCGTGTGCCGTGATGGAAGTCTCGTCTGCTGTCTGGTGGAAGTGAATCCCTCGGTGTCTTGATTGGAATTGAATTTGCCGGCTCAGTGCAGCGCTCTTTATATAGCTGCCGAGAGCGCTGTTGTAGAGAGCGGCGACTGGCTTGGCCTTGATGACAAAGGCCTTTGCGGTGGGGAGCCGATAGCTTTGTCGCTATGCCGTCAAAGGCCGGAAGAACTATTGAAGCCGGCAACACAGTAAATGATTAATTAGAAGGGGTGGCGGTGACAACAGAAATTATACTTATTTTATGAGAGAAATAAATCTTGATACTTTCCAGTGCATAGGTGAAGAGGCTCTTCACTTACTTCACCTGAATAGCCATAGCTGCCATTACGTGGATCCATCCTCCACCACTAACCACATTGAACTTGTTGAAAATTTAATAATTTTATAGCACTTACAACTTAAGTTAGATAAGATAAGTTGATTAAGTAATCATATCAACCCGGACAAATAAATCAACAAAGTTAAAAGTGAATAAATAATTAATAAAAAAAGTATATATAAAGTAATATAATTAAATACTTATCAAGAATTAAATTACGACTTAAAAGAAAAGAATCTAAATTATAACAAAGTGCTTGATAAGTAATAAACTTCGACTTAAATCGTGGCAATGAATTTTCAAACAACTTGATCATTTACTTAACGTGAGAGAATTATCTCTGCCGGGCTTTTAAATGTTTGTTCCCTCCACACTCTCTATCACTCTCTCGCTCTTGTAGAACATGTTTTATATGGATACCTAATTTTACATGACTTGGCTTCGTTTCAAAAATTTCTTTTATTATTCTTCTTTACAAAAGAAACATAGTTACAAGGTGGTCAAAAGGTTATTTTTTAAAATTTCCTTACATCTTCTTCTTAGTACTTTACGGATCAGGCACATTGTCTGTTCCAGCTTCTATTCATTTTTTTCGTGGTCTACCCAACGACTTTCCTCCTTGCGGACGGTATTGTAAGGCCAGTTTCGGATATCGATCCTTTGGTATGCAGCTTACATGTTGTAATCATCTCTTCCTATATTGTTCAATCCTATGCCTCACTGTTGCCGTTCTACCCAAATCAAGTGAGATTATCTTACTCTTGATGCAATCCCTAAGTGTTGTTCCTCTCACAGATCTCAAAAAACGCATCTCATCAGCTTCCAACTTCCTACCCGCAGATTTCCTCAGGACCCATGTTTCACTACTCAATCACTACGTAATCAATAAATCATCCTTCCATCTATTCCATGGTCTTTGCAAACTCTTCGTTCTATTTGGATAGTAAAATACGACCACTGTGAAAAACACAATCGTTTAAACAATTAAAAACAATTTTTAACCAATTTTTAACCAATATTAACAGGAAATAAATTCTACAACTTTTATTTCAAGAATTTTCTTATACAGAGCTTAGTTTAGCGTCAATTAGTGATTTTTCGTTTTTTTTTTAAGTCGAAAAGAAGTTGATTTTCATTTTGCGTCATTCACTCATGATTAAAATTAGGTTATGTTTTTTATTTTTTTTTATGAGAGGAAACTGAATTAACTGGTACCCAGGTCTTGACACTTTACCAGGGGTATGCGGAGCTCTGCCAAAGGCAACTATCCGCTAAAACCTCTCAGTTCCTTTTTATTCCATCCTGACTTGGCACGGGATCACTGTTAGGCATAACTTCACAACAAACCGGAGGTTTTTTATTAGCTGGATCATTTTCTTCTTATCACCCATTTCCCCTTTTTTGAGTGATTTTTTTGGGATTAACGCAGCTGGGCTTCACTGATCTTCATCGCCTTCCAGATGAACTCCTCAATGGCCTTTCATCTTTCTTATTCTGCAATTATGATTTTAATTTTACTGTATATACTAATGATTAAACGTAGGTTATAGTCATTACTTAAGTTGGCAAGGGAAAATCGTGTGAGTATTTCACACCAAATTTTTTATTCTATAGTACTATACAAAGTGCACTCAATTTTCTCAAAGTGCTCTATTTGCTCAATTTGCCAGGGCTACAAAACAAATTTCTGATTCTTATCACTTGTTCAACCGACTGAATCATTTAGGAAAAGAAGAGGTAGAGGTGTAAAATACACTATATTAAAATCAGAATTATCTACTCTGAAAGTAATGAATTTCATTTACAACCAGACCCTGTGGTGAATGAAGTGAAGGTGTTATTTGCAGGGTTAAAGTAGATGTTTTTCAGAGGGCCTAGCATGCTGACAAGCATACTTTTCAACTCAGTGAGAAGATCAATGATAAACCACCTCACTTCTCGTTATACTTAGTAAAGCCTTTAGAGTTTAGAGGTTCAAACCAGACTTTCGGCTGATTATCCTGACACTAACACAGTACAAAAAGCAAAGACATAAAACGTATACTAAAATTTTTTGAACTCCCGGTTTTAAGTCTATAATATACGTATTGTTGTTGCAGTTTTATTCATCCATATAATTTAAAGATTAACACTCTGTTATGACTTGTAACAATTTTTTTACTGCTCAACAAAATTTTATACAAGATAATATTCTGCAGTAGATAAATTTCTGCAACAATTTTATTTAATGATCACCTTTAGCATGTGTTTGTAGATATATACGTATACGTCTACAAGAAAAAAGTTTAATAAGTTTGTTGATTTAATCATTACGATTTTATTTTCATTACCCTGTAACTGCTTTTAAAATTGCAATATTTAACAAAAATATATACCTAAGACGTGACTCAAAGAAAGTATAATAATTATAACTAATTTACTGAGAGGTAAATAATTATAGATTACATTTTTAAAGAAAAATATCAGATGTTAATAAAAATTTTGTTTAGTGTTTAATTTGTTTTCGGTTCAGAATTAGTCATTATGACACGGTAATTCTTGTAAGTGAAAAGACTGCGGATAAAGCTTTCAGGTTGGCGCAGCGACATCTTTTGCTAATACAGGACTGGCTTACCCGTTGGGGTATTAAGGTGAACCCAAATAAATCAATACAGGGTTGTTGTTTAGGTCATCAGCCGGAAGGTTGGTTTGAATCTCTAGAGGTTTTACAATTTTACCTTGCTCACTTATTGGAAAAGTACCATTATCAGCATGCCGGGCCCTCTAAAAAGCACTTATTTCCACTCTGCAAATGACACCTTCACTTCACTCACCACAGGGTTTGGATGTATAATGAAATTCATTACTTTCAGAGAAGATAACTCTAAATAGTGTCTTTTGCACCTCTACCTCTTTTGTTCTTAAATGATTCAGTCATTTAATTGGCTGACCATGTGATAAGAAACAGAACTATTTATTTTAGTCCTGCAACGAACAGATTGAGTGTAAATAATTTGACACTCAACCTCTGTTATAGGCAGCAACACAAGTTACGTTCACCTTACAACGTGTCAAACTTGTCCACCTGTGGTGCTGAATATCGTTTATGTCTCCCAGGCGAGAGTTGTGCGATATCTTGGCTTGTGGCTTGACAGGCATCATCTGCGTACAAAAGGTTTACAACTTAACAACCGTCAGAAACTACTCTTCTGCTTAATTCATCCTCGATCAAAATTAAATCTCCGTTTCAAAATCTTAATATACAAAACCCTTTTGAGACCAATCTAAACTTATGGTGTCCAGCTCTTTAGTGTAGCGGCAGAGAGTGACATACAGTCGAAATTCTTAAGACTTGCTTCTTTTTATGAAAGCAATAAAACCCTCTACGACAATTTCAAAATTCTGTTAGTAAAGAAACTAACTGCACCCTTCTACAGTAAATTTCCCGAATGAATAGATGACCATCCTACCAACTAGTCCGTGACCTAGCTGCAAGGAACTTCCCAACTGTGTGACGACCAATGTGAAAATAATGCAGAAACCTCTTGGTCCCGTAATTTTAAACGGAGAATGTACCACAGGTACATTCCTGATTTATTTTGTAGAAATTCTTAATAAAAATATTTATGGTTTTTTAAATTTTGTTTTGCAATTTAATATATTTTTAATGATTAAAAAATGGTTAAATGCTTATAAAAATAATTTTATTCTCTATAACGCTTCATTCCCAACATTTTGATATTAATATAACATAATAATAGCAAGAGTTTTAGCAAAGATATGAAAATTTAAGCAAAACTCCATAATCTGCCGTTTGAGCAACGGTATTTTTTGAAATTAATTTCGTATGATGTAATTACATATAACACATTTTTAGTATACTAAGTTTTTGGTCCGGGATTAAAAGGCTAAAAGAAAGTTGAAACAAAAGCCATTTATCTATAGAGTTGATATAAAGAAACACGATATTTAACGGTGGCATTTTTCAGACAGCCCTACGTGATCATTTAGCCGACAATATTTCAGCTTTTTTGACTCCATAAATACTATTAGGCCTTCACACCCAGTACACATAACATGCAATGATTTTATAGGTTAGTTTGATTTCTGAATTTGTGATATATACGCCAATATCTTCTCTATAAACGACAAGGTATCTCAGAACAGAATGCAGTGGTTAAAGCATGTAAACAGAATGAGGGAGGATAGGATACCTAAGCAGACACTGGGCTATAATAAGCCGGAGGGCAGGAGAGAACGAGTATGCCCGAGAAAGAGATGGGCAGATTTGAGAGGTTTGGAACAGGCAGAGATGCCTAATCCTTGAAAGGCAAAAGAAGAAGAAGAAGAAATTGTAATGTGGATTTTGTGGTTTTTAGTTTTTGTTTTTGCTGTCAATAGTCAAATTTAGGGTGTCTGTATTTGCGATCTATACTAATATGGCTGAACCTGTAGTGAAACAGTAAAGGAAAACCTACAAAAAGTGGCGATAAACATAATAATAATAATAATAATCTTCATTCCACAAATTATAATAGTCTTAAATAAAATCAAAATACACAAATAAAATTAGTATAACAATGAAAAGAAATTAAATTAAACAAAAAAAAAGAATATATTATAGGCCTATATACAAAATAAGATAAAATAAGAGTTGATACAAATTATGACAATCTTTGACCGCAAAGCAGATGCGGATAACTAATCAAAAGTAACTACAGAAAAAATACCACGTACATGTCTTGCACATATTAACAAAAAAAAAATTAATAGTAAATAGTAAATAATGATCCACCGGGTTGGTCTAGAGGTAAAGTCGTCGCCGTGAGTCAGCTGTTTTAACAGCTGATTTTCGGAGACGAAGGTTCCTAGTTCAAATCCTAGTAAAGGTAGTTACTTCTCTACGGATTTGGAAACTAGACAGTGGTTACCGGTGTACTTTGATGGTTGGGGTTCAATTAACAATACTCTCTCAGTAATGGTCGGCCTGGGTCTGTACAAGACCCCACCTCATTTTCGCATCATAAACATCATTCTCATCTTATTGGGTCACAAGGTTGCTTATTGTTCTGAATTGAACAAATTGCAACGTACACATAATTATTAGGAATAAAACAAAAATTGTAAATAAAGAAAGAGAAATAAACTAACATCAGAAAAATGTTTAAGAACAGAAAAGGTAGAGGTGTACTGTGACAATAATCAGAGTTATATTCTCTGAAAGTAATGAATTTCATTTTACAGCCAGACCCGGTGATGAATGAAGTGAAGGTGTCATTTGCAGAGTGGAAAATATGTGCTTTTCAGAGGGCCCGGCATGCTGATAAGCGTACTTTTCCATTCAGTGAGGAAAGCAATTGTAAACCACCTCACTCCTCGTTTTACTTAGTAAAACCTCTACAGGCTCAAACCAGCCATTTGGCTGATGACCTAAACAACAACAACAGAAAAATGTCTTTATATCCTTAACCTTAAATACCCACTCGATCATCAATATGGAAAAGCGTTTAAAATTTTTTGAATTTTCATATTCTTTGGTATGTACTTGAAGGTTTTAGGTCCTAAATACAAATAAAACCGTTTAAATAACTTAATTTAAAACAGGTACTAAGAAATATTTTTGTATCGAAAAGGAATGAAAATTCGAACGATAGCGAGTTGTTATGTATTTTCAGAAAAAAAGTGCGATTTGACACACCCGTTTATTTTAAAAACAATTTATTTGAATTTATTATCAGTTCGTGTTATATGCTTTTAATATTACTTTACGTACACATATCATTTTTCTTTTTTTTCTCTCTCTCTCTCTCTCACTCACTCTCTCGCATTTTCTTTCTCGCTCTTTTTTTAGCAGCGTTACGAGATGATTATACTATTTTATTAAAACCGTATATCATTCTTTCTGATAAATATAGCTTCATTAAACGAAATCTATGCCAGAAAATATCATAATAAAAAAAAAGAAAAACTTAAAAAAATGAGAAAAAGAATAAAGAAGAAAATATAGAAATAAAAATCCCATAAAAGCAAAGAATTTATGGGCTCATATAAAAAAATACAAAATATATATTACCATCATCCGTTATTATTATTATTATTATTATTATTATTATTTTCCTCGATATGTAATGGTTTAAATTTCTTCGTAATATTTATTGTTAGTAGAATAATTTGAATATTACCACTACATTCATACTAATAAATTTTTTGCCAATTTCTTTAATGTTCTTTCTGTTATTAAATATTTATTTATTTATATTTTTTTATACCTAATGAGTGTACGTTGCAATCTGTTCAATTCAGAACAATAAGCTACTCCACGATCCAATAAGATGAGGATGATGTGTATGAAGTTTAAATGAGGTGTAGTTTTGTACAGACCCAGGCCGACTATTCCTAAAAAGAGTATAGTTAATTGGCCCAACCATCAAAGTACACCGGTAACCACTGTTTAGTATTCAAAACCGCGTTAAAGTAACAATATTTACCAGGATTTGAACTAGGAACCTTTGACTCCAAAAATCAGCTGTTAAACAGCTGACTCCAAAAATCAGCTGTTAAACAGCTGACTCGCAGCGACGACTTACCTCTAGACTAACCCAGTGGGTTTAGTAAATATTTATGAATAAATTATTTAAAATTTATCTGCCCCGTTGTAATCGACGAAACAGGCGACACACAACCTCGCTAATCCGAATTGTTTTTTTAACATGATTTGTTTTGTATAAAACGTGTTATAGCCTAATAATGCAGAAACTAACAAATTTTGTAATGAACATTATTAAAATTGGCAAGTGTATTTTGTAAGTTATACGTAAATTATATCCAGAAAATGCCCGTAACGGGCAGGTGGAGTGTTAAATTATTTGAATTCGATCTGTTTGTTCCAAGGCTAAAAAACTAGTTTTGTTTCCAATACGACTGAAGCATTTAAGAACAGAAGAGGTAGAGGTGTAAAAGTGTATTTTACCTTTTAATTGTTACACTGTTACATGGATCCGGTTTTTTTGTTTTGTTTTACGCCTGACTGTTTTGCAATTTCTGCTAATCTAGACGGTAAAATGGATTCGAAAATGGTGGACGAACAATACGGGTAAGAGGGAAATAAGAAGTGTACAAGAGAAAACGTTCAGAAAACGAGGGTGAAATGCTTGAGGAAGATTTCAACGAAAAAGAGAAAACACCAAACGTGAGAAAAACAATCAATTTTTGCGTTTCTTAGAAGGTAAAAGCGATAAAACAAGAAGAAACTGGCTTGTTACTCATGACCCAAACATTCCAAAAATTTTGGTTAACTTAACGCAAATCTTTTTTCCCTCATTATTCCGGTTAACCGGAAATTAATAGTATCACAAAATAGGGAGAAAGTAAACAACTTAACAGACTTCACGAATGAAAAATAAATTGAATCAAGGGGCTATAAACGACTTAAAAGTTTCTTAATAGGTACGATCTTAAATTAATTATTTAGTAAAATAGAATCCAAGACGAACTCTAAAATAAATCAGAAGCGATAATAAAATAGGCTTGGATATTAATATCAATAGTTAAAACGTTTAAAATATTACGAAATTTATAGATAAAATTAAATCCAACCAAATTGGAACACGAGCAACTTGTGGGAAAGAGAGTCGAGTAAACAAACGATTGAAAACAAAACTAATTTTATGAGTCAACCTTCTCATAAATAGAGCCATAAATAAAACTGGATTTGGAAGTTGGATTTCTAATTAAATTCCATAATTAAATCACAGATGTTAATTTTAGGTTGATGGAAAAAAAGGTTGGGAAAGTTATAGAGTTATCAGTTAAATCCAAACTGTGCGGGTTTTTGTTGCTAAAACCAATGGGGTTTTCCAAGGGAAACTCAATTGTCTTTGAACTTTTTGTACAAGTTCCCATGAATTTCTACTATCATCTTGCGCTCAATCTATTGTTTAATTTGTCGTAGTTTAGGTTTTCACCCGAAAGGCTGGTTTGAATCTCTGGAGATTTACTAAGTAAAAAAAAAGTGAGGTGGTTTACACTTTGCCTTTCTCACTAAATGTAAAAGTACGCCTATCAGCATGCCAGGCCCTTTGAAAAGCATCTACTTTCCACCCTGCAAATGACACCTTCACAACATTCACTACAGCGGCAATAGTCTGGCAATTGGTCAGGTTAATACAAGTTCATATACATTTATTTAATTTAAAATAGTTAATAATATGTACGTTAATCAAATAATACAAGTTTATAAACATTTAATTAATCTATACACATGTGAAAGAAAAATAAAATTCATCACACAATGGAACATTTCTTTTCCCCAACAGTATTAATTTTCATTTTATTAATCTATTATATATATCTTCTGTCCGTGTGTTAGTCATTAAACACCTCTTAAACGCCTGGACCGATTCTTTTGAAATATTTTGTGTGAGATTAAGTTGATTCGACAATGCTATAGATTCACAATTCGACCCGATAGAATAAGTTTTTAAAATTAATTAACTAATTTATAAATTTTAGTTGATTTTAGGTTAGCTTAAAGTTCACACTGTATCTTGTAAGTGGCGCTCCGATCGTGTTTTGGTTAGCTTAAAGTTCACAATTTTATCCGGTAGGTGGCGCTCCGATCGTGTTTTTAACAATTTCTAGCATTTTAGTCACACCCAGGAGTAGTATTGAATAATATTATATTATATTATTCGATATAAAACAACTTTTTATAGTGTCATTAAAATTACTCATTGTGCCAGCCATAACGTGTAGTATTGATGTATTTTACATGATTTATTAACAATTTTAATGATGTATACACGTGCATTAAAAATGAAATTAACCTATGAATCTAAGAAGATAAATTAAGATTTCAAATATATGTAAAGATTTATTTATTATAAATTGAAAAAAATTTACCGGTTATAAAAATAATTAGAAGTTTTTTCTTGGTACTATTTGAGTTACTTTTAAGTTTTCATCCAACACAAGTTAGTTTATAGTATACGATTCCTCTCACACACTACAAAATTTTTAAGTCAAGTTGTGATAACTGTACGCGTAGTGGCGGCAGGTTTCATAGAAATAGATCCCGAAACATTTATGATTGATTAAAAAAATTTATGACTTTTGGAGTTACGTTTCCACAGGACAACGTCTTTCGGGTCCGCTAGAAATTTTATAAAAATTTACAATTAAAATCGGACACTATTATAGTACGTAATAAGTATTGAAGATTTGAAGGAAAACCAATGTGATTTGCCGTAAAATTCATTTAGAAGGGCAGGAATATAAAAGGGGAGGAGGCAGAATGTAAAAAGTTGTTTGATTGGTGAACAATGGAGTTGTAAATAGTGAGTGTCTGCCAGAAAAGGTCTGGCCTGGCATTTTAATATTTTACATTTGTTTATATAACTGAAACAGAATAATGTTACTGGTTATGTTTAAAAGAATGAGATATTATGTATTTCATTGTATTTATAGTATTAAAATACATAAAAAGTTGTATTAGAGTATATGCAAAAGATGTAAAAAGAAAGAAAGAAAAAATACACAAAGTTCTTTCCATTAGCATGGCTATTGTCTGTCAAAAAATATCCAAAGCTTTACATAGACTTCAATTCATGAATCATTAATGGAAATACAAGTACAGTCACTTCTAAAAATTATTACCCTGATATAAAAATAACAAACGTTAAGAATTTTCTTATCCGACTATACTTCCCCATTCCTAAGTTTAATTTAAGCTATTTTAAAATTCTGAAAATTTTTCTTCATTACAAAATTTGTAGAGATAACTTTTAATTTTACTTTTTACCACTCTTCTGTACAAAAGCGATGAAATATAGCAATAGTAAAAATATTTATATAGCCTACTTTGATTTCAATTAATAATTAAATTTCGGAAAACCCTGAAGCCAAAAATGTTTCAAGAAGGATTAAACAGGAGTTATTAAAACATAAGAGATAAAGTATTGTCGCCGACCTGGGCCGCCGACACGTGGCGAAATCTTGTTTGTACAATTTATGGCCCTGAAAAAGGCCGTTTAATTGTGTTGGTGGCCCTGAAAAGGGCCGTTGTTGACGGTCGGAAGCGACGAGCCGGCGTGGTAGAAGCGGAGTCTGAAGAGTGACGGTTCGGCTACCGGGTTTAGGCCTAGCCTTCCCTCAGCGGCAGTTGGGTCCCCACTGCAGCGTGGCCCTCAGAGCCCCACAGTGTCGGGTCGGCGTAGGCCGTCTGCCGGTAGCGCGACCGAGGCGGCTCTCTCCGGGCTGGCGAAGTCTGACCGGTGCGGGAATGTAGCGTCCGCCACCGGTAGCGTAGACCAGGGATGGTGCGTCTGGTCTCGGCTGGGCTCGTCCTCTTCAGTCGGGAGCTCTTCTTTCTACTTCTTGTCCGGTTGAGAGTTCAGTGAAGAGTGACTCTCACGGGTGAGAGCGCTCTCTTAAATACTTCTCAAGGTGGTGGGGAGAGGCTGTAGGCTCTCCGCGTAACATTGGTAGTGGGATCGTCAGCAGGCGCTATGTTGGTAGGGGGAGTCGGCGACAGTATGTATCACAAGTAAATTTCATGAGAGCTCCACTCTCGTTTCTTTTTCTTGATAGATGACTCATTTATTTACTGAAATTATTGACGCTGAACCAATTTGTAAAAACGATCTTTAGAGAATGAAATTATTATGAATAAATATAAGTCATAAGCTAGTCTAAAAATACTTACTTACTTACTTACTGCCAGGGCCACACATATCTAAGTAGATATTTAGCCGCACCAACACAGCCCCTCCACCTCTCTCGATGCCCCGCGTCTTCCTCGGTCGCTCCAATTCTCTCCATATCGGCCCTCACTTGACTCCACCATTTACGTCGTGGTCTTCCTCTCGGTCGTCGTCCTTCAGGATTTCTTCTTAACACTTGGTTAAGATTACAGTTCTCTTTCCTTCTTAAAACATGCCCAGCCCATCTAATTCTTCTACACTTGAACTCACACACCACACCTGGCTCCCTATAAAGGTCTCTAAGTTCTCTGTTGAGTCTTTTCCTCCACTCTCCTCCCTCGTTTACAGGTCCGTAAATTTTTCTAAGGATCTTGTTTTCAAATACAATCAATTTCCTTTCCTCTCTTTTATCTAATTTCCATGTCTCCGCTCCGTACAGCAATATTGGACTGATAATTGTTCTATAAATTTTAATTTTTGTTGTACGTGATAAAAATTTTGAAGACATAAGTTTGTTGCATGCGTGGAAACATCTGTTTGCAAGATTTAGCCTATTAGTCTAAAAATACAGTGTACAATTGTTTTATTTTCTCGGACAGGCCCAACTCGACTCATCTCTATTGATGAAACATAACAGTTATGGACGGGGAAATTGGTAAAAATAATGCAATGCTACGAAAGCAACGGAGAGATGAGTTGGACCTGTCCGAGAAAACTTGGAAGAGAAATAAAACTGATGATGATGATGACTGGGCTAAAAATTACATGATCTAAAATAACCCAAAAAAAAAATAAAAAACCAAGATGGATACCAAGAAAACAAACGAAAACTAAATTAATAAATAAACTTAAAAGATAAATTGAAACAGAATACCACAATTATAACTAACTAAATTTATAGAGTAAAACAAAACGGTAAACTAAAACTATCAAAACCTAATGTAACAGAAATAGTTAGTTTTAACAGAAAGTGTATTGTGGTATTTAGAGCGCATGAGCGTTTTAAAGTGTGTATAATATACAATAGTGTGTGTGTGTGTGTAGAGGAGGAGAGGATAATGAGATAGAACATTAAAGGAAGATAGAGAATATCATCCATTCCATAATACAGTACTTGGAAATTAAGTTCTAAACTTAATTAGTCCAAAGTACTTACTGAAATCAATCAACTGTAAAATGGAATCTATTGTTGCTATTATTATTGTATGATCGAATTTAATTACAATTCTGCTTAAAACTTTACGTTGCGCGCGTTACAGTTAACTATATTATATTATATATATATATATATATATATATATATATATAGTCTATACAGAAATAAATGTGCATTATGAAGTACAATAATTTATCACAATAATTAACTTTAATTGATATCTATCAATCAATTAATAAAATAAATTACGAAATAATACTATTGTAGCTAAAATCGATTTGATTCAAACAAAGCTTCCCAGTACATTAAAACTAAAATGAAAATGATAGGTTTTAGTTAATATAAATTATCCCAATTATGTATTGTGCATTTAATATTGTACAAGAATTTTCTAGAAATATTAAACCATATTCATACGTTGTTAATGTTCAGGTCATAATACGAAAGGATGGTTTGAATTTCTAAAGGCTTTACTAAGTAAAACGAGAAGTGAGGTGGTTTACATTTCCCTTCCTCACTGAGTTTAAAAGTGTGCTTATCAGCATGCCAGGCCCTGTGAAAAGCATCTACTTTTCACCCTGCAAATGACAACGTCACTTCATTCACCTTAAGTTGTTGTTGTTGTTTAGGTCATCAGCCAAAAGGCTGGTTTGAACCTTAGAGGTTTTACTAAGTAAAAAGAGGAGTGAGGTGGTTTACCATTGCCTTCCTCACTGAGTGGAAAAGTACGCTTATCAGCATGCCGGGCCCTCTGAAAAGCACATATTTTCCACTCTGCAAATGACACCTTCACTTCATTCACCACAGGGTCTGGCTGTATAATGAAATTCATTACTTTCAGAGGAGATAACTCTGATTAGTGTCTTTTACACCTCTACCTCTTCTGTTCTTAAATGATTCAATCATTTAATTGGCTGACCATGTGATAAGAAACAGAACTATTTATTTTAGCCCTGCAACGAACAAATTGAGTGTAAATAATTTGACACTCTACCTGTCTGTTATGGGCAGCACCTTAAGTTCTGGCTGTAAAATGAAATTCACGACTCTCAGGGGATATAACTTTAACTAGTGTCTTTTACACTTGTGCCTCATCTGTTCTTAAATGATTCAGTCATATAATTTGCTGACCATGTGATAAGAAACAGAACTATTGTTTGTAGTCCTGGAACTAACAGATTGTGTGCAAATAATTTAACACTCCACCTGCCTATTATACGCAAATATTAATGTAACGCACGAAAAGTAAAAACGGAAAATGTAGCCTCATACATTTTGTTTTTGTTTTTTAGGTCAACAGCCGAAAGGCTGGTTTGAACATCTAGAGCAGCGGTTCCCAAACTTCTATCCTTTACGCCCCCTTTTGCCAAAAAGAAAACTTCTCACGCCTCCTTACACAATTTTATTGGGAAATGAAAAATCACGTATTACATTGAATAACCATATATTTATTTTTTATTTTTTTGTAGCATTAGAAGTTGATGCTTTGTTTCTATTGCAACAAGTGCTGAAAACACTTTTTTTAAAGATAATTACAATTACTGCCGCTTGCTGTTATATACTGGGGTAAACTTGGTAATACTTAACCCAAAATGATGTTTTGTCAATTTTATCGAAATCGTTTTTCGCAGCAGAAACATTTTTTATTTCTAAAACTTGTTTTTTAAGTAATTCGGGCAGGAAGTGTATGTTGACACTGAAAGGATCCGTTATGGAGGAAAGCTATCTCGAAGTCCCGCGCCCCCCTTGACGTGTCTTCACGCCTCCCTTGGGGGGCGCGCCCCCCACTTTGGGAAACGTTGATCTAGAGGCTTTACTAAGTAAAATGAGAAATGAGGTGGTTTACCAATGCCTTCCTCAGTAAACGAAAAAATATAATTATCAGTACGCCAGGCCCTCTAAAAAGCACGTATTTTCCACCCTGCAAATGACACCTTCACTTCATTCACCACAGGGTCTTGCTGTATATAGAAATTCATTACTCTCAGAGCAGATAACAGTGACTAGTGTATTTTACACCACTACCTCTGCTGTTGTTAAACGTTTCAGTCATATAATTGGCTGACCATGTGATAAGAAACAGAACTATTGTTTCTAGCCCTGGAACTAACAGATTGAGTGCAAATAATTTAACACTTCACCTGCCTATTATGGGTAAATATTCATACAAGCTAAGAGAAGTATAATTGAAAAACGTTGCGTGCCACATACCACATCTTATCTACAGTACGTTATTCACTAAGGTTTAATTCCTTTTAGTTTTCTTTCATTTTGATCCGTTATTTTTTTTTAAACCTAAGAGATTTTTATTCATAATTTAGTGGTTATTTTTTGTGTTCTATTCTATTTTGTGTGTTATTTATAAATACTTTTGTTAGAGAACACGTGCGATGGTGTTTCTAACTAAAAATTATATAAAAGCATTGAACGCATGCCATGTACATGGTTGTTGTAGAAGCAACACAAAAGCAGGTGATTTTTGTAACCACAAATCTGAACAATAGATTTAAAAACATCTTCCTTCAATTAACTTTCTTTCTTTTTATACAACTTTTTTATTTCATTATAATTTTTCTTATAACCTGAACCATCTGTTAACAAGTATATCAAAATTGTTATAATGTTAAGTTAATTTTCTGATAATCTTTTTACACATACACGTGCGCGCGCGCGCACACACACACACACACACACTCTCTTTCTTTCTTCCTATTCTTTCAACTCTCTGAATTTTAACGGATCTTAACGTTCATAAAACTTTGAAGCCAAAAAGGGGTTTATCTTTTTTGTTTTGAAGAAACAACTACAAATCTAATTCAACAAAAAACTCAAAATCAAACGTTTCTGGAATTTAGCTACGCAGCCACAAAATTAATGGAACTTTACCCCGATCCAAAAGTTAAAAATCTAATTTTCTGATTAAAGATACCATACATTAATAACGTTACCACAAAATTTACAAACGTTTCAAAGATAAACGGCGAAATAATCCCAACGCTGATGAACATTCATCTAGTGTCATTTGTACATGTTTTCTAGAAATTAAAGTTTGAAACGAACTATTTTTTTTCTGCCAAACCCACCAAGTCGGACAAGTGGTCACTGCCGCAATTCAGCTGTTTAACCGTTGATTTTGGAGACAAAGGTTCAGTGGTTCAGACTAGTAGTAGTAGTAGTTTTTTACAGATTTGAATCCTAGACAGACAATGGTTACCGATGAACTTTGATGATTGAGTTTAATTAACCATACTCTCTCAGGAGTGGTTCGCCTGAGTCTGTACAAGACTAGATTAGATTTACAAGTCATATACATACGATCATCCTCTTCCTGTTGGGTCATGAATGGTGTTACTCATCGTTCCTAAATTGAAAAAAATTGCTACAAACACACATTTTTTAATTTTTTTATCCCTAATGTGTGTACAGTACTCAGATGAACTAAAGTCTCCTAGCCGTGGGAGTAAGAGAATGAATAACACTCTCACTCGCACAAGCCATACACGCTATTCCAATAACATTGCATAATTTTACTCATTGTTGTGAGCAAGCTTTTATGCACGTAGTAAACTAACAAGCAAGATAGCGACTGTAGTATGTTTTCAGATCTGGATTATATCGGTAAAGACCTTTGGACGCATGCGTAGTTTGCCACATATTTCCCTCTCACTCGCTCGGCTATGGGACATTAATTCATCTGATATCTATACGTTGCAGTCTGTTCAATTCAGGACAATACGCAACCCCATGACCCAATCAGATGAGGATGATGTGTATGACATGTAAATGAAGTGTAGTCTTCCAAAGACCCAGGCCGACTATTCCTGAAAGAGTATGGTTATTTGAACCCCAACCATCAAAGTACACCATAACCAATATTGTTGTTTAGGTCAACAGCCGAAAGGCTGGTTTGAACTTCTAGAGGTTTTACTAAGTAAAACGAGGAGTGAGGTGGTTTATCATTGCCTTCCTCACTGAGTGGAAAAGTACGCTTACCAGCATGCCGGGCCCTCTGAAAAGCACATATTTTCCACTGTGTAAATGACAACTTCACTTCATTCACCACAGGGTCTGGCTGTATAGTGAAATTCATTACTTTCAGCGAAGATAACTCTGATTAGTGTCTTTTACACCTCTACCTCTTCTGTTCTTAAATGATTCAGTCATTTAATTGGCTGACCATGTGATAAGAAACAGAACTATTTATTTTAGCCCTGCAACGAACAGATTGAGTGTAAATAATTTGACACTCCACTTGTCTATTATGGGCAGATAACCAATATATAATGTTTAAATCTGTATGAAAGTAATTATTGCGCGGTTACAAGCTGGGTGTAGTTGCGGGGTGAAGGGTACGGGTGAGGTATAATGAATGAGTAACGCATGCTGGGAGAACGACTGTTGTATTACTCTGATATAAAACATTCGTTTTCAAACTTTCCGGATTTTACATATTAGTTTGAATTTATTACATTTATTTGTTTACATATTTTGATAAAAATTAGCAAGTTAAGTATTACGAATCCGACCAAGTTAATAACCCGGTAGGTTAAATTAATGCGCCGGATGATAAGAATATTTTTTTAGTCTAGTTAGTGCACGCGACCTTTACAAATGCATCAGCTGTGAAACACTACTAACTCATTCATTCTCCCACTACTATAACAACGCACTGCATTCCTTCCAAATACACGGAGCTGGGATTCAAGCAATAACTCTTAATGACAATTTCCAAAATGTACCCCTCAAAGGTTGAATACCCTTTGCACCGCCTTCAACTATACCGGTGGGCAAATACTTTATTACGGATTTAAAACAACGAATGACAATGAAAAATATTGGGCGCCAGTTCCATCAGTAGAGCATGAGAAAAACAAATTAATAAAAGTATATTTCCATTCTGTAAACTAAATATTTAATGAATACTAAACTTGTACACTAACTTGCACTAAATGAATAACCCGGTAGGTTAAATTAATGCGCCGGATGATAAGAATATTTTTTTAGTTTAGTTAGTGCACGCGACCTTTACAAATGCATCAGCTGTGAAATACTACTAACTCATTCATTCTCCCACTACTATAACAACGCACTCCATTCCTTCCAACTACACGGAGCTGGGATTCAAGGAATACCTTTCCTAGGATTTGAACCAGGAAACTTCATCTCCGAAAATCAGCTGTTAAACAGCTAACTCACGTTGATGACTTTAACTCTAGACCAACCTAGTGGATCAACAAACACACATTAAGGTTAAAAAATTATAAAACTTAGTAGTAATTAAAATTGAATTTTATCCGAAATCTGACGGTCGTACACTGAACTGTCGACATGCAATTTCATCGGATGCTGGGAGTAATTATTTGCCATTTAATACGCATTCTTTCAGTGAAAAATTACAGACAAAAGTTAGTGTATTAGTGTCACAATCATGATTAACATTAAAGTACTTTTTAAATTATTCATTATTAATTCATGATTAAATATAGGTTATACTTATGGTTCATTATTTACATCGGCAAGATAACGTCGTGCGAGTGTATTAAACCAATTTATTTTTCTCTACACAATAAACAGAACAAAGCACAACTGAGTATACAAAATGAAAAGATTTAAAATGTTGAGAAAATTGAACAAATTTAGTAACGTTGTAATTAGATTCCAGTCACGTAGAATTTACAAGCGAAATTTATTATTCCAATTGAAATTTAAGCTGTAATTAATTCCTATTACTTCTTTCTCCTTATTTCTTGTTCTTTTTATTTTTAATGTAAATAAGGACAAAATGAAAAAAACCCTTAACATTAATTTTCAAATGTTAAATAAATTACATTTTTTTTATTTATTTTATCCAATTACTTTTTCGCATTCTACAAAACAGTGTGATAAAGAATTTTGATTAAAGAAAAATCTTTATGGCCTCCTGAATCCAAAAAAGTATTTTTAGTACGGTCGTCGCCAACTGATCGAAGAATGATTCTTATTCTTTCTGAACTCAATTTTTTTGAACTAGTAACAAGGTGAATTGTGGGAGAATGATTTTAAAATTTTGAAATATGAGTTTTAAATTTTCTCTAACTTTTAGTTGGTCTATACACGATTTTGTCCTAAAACTAAGAAAAAAATTAACACGACAAGCACAAACCCCCTCAAAAATTTCAGGAGACTTGTCGCCCTATCTTATAGCTTGTAAATTTACCAAAGAGGTAATTTAAACAAAATCGTAAAAGCCATTTTTCAGAAAATTGCAACAAAGTGAAAAATTGCATTCGGTACATCGATTTTAATGAAAATGTTTGTGTCGGATCCGCTTAAATTATTTAACTTAATTTCCAAGCTTCAACTTCGTACAATGTGTATTTTTGAGATATTTTCAGCCCTACACACCCACAGACAAACACACGCAAAGAAAAATTGGTAAAACTTGAATTTTGAGTTCAGGGGGCCTAAAAACGAGTATGTCTGGTGAAAACTCGATTTCGGAAAATCGATATAAAAACAATACCTCTATTTTTTTTTCAATGGATGCAACCTTTCTCGATGACTCGGTACTTTTCTTCCCTGTATGTTCATGTCGGACAAGAGAAAGTAATAAGGTAAATGTTTTCAGAATTTTCTTTTGCGTTTTACTTACAATCACTTCCATGAAGTTCCTTCCGATATTGATAGTCACTTTTTGTATTTCATCCTTAAATTTCATTTCATTTCGTTTTGTTCGTTACATATTTAGATAGCAAGTTATACAATCTGAGACCTAAAAGAGAGAAGTGTTGTTCATTAAGCGTGTTTCTCGCTAAGTCTTGAAGAAGTAGGTAATTTTTCTTGTGTCATACTTGTTTAAGTTAGCAGCTGAGAGGCTGGTTTGAACCTCTAGAGGTTTTATTAAGTAAAACGAGGAGTGAGGGGGTTTACAAGTGCCTTCCTCACTGAATGAAAAAGTAAGTTTAT
The DNA here is from genome assembly GCA_035578175.1 of Catonia carolina. Lineage (NCBI taxonomy): Eukaryota > Metazoa > Arthropoda > Insecta > Hemiptera > Achilidae > Catonia > Catonia carolina. Next base: position 13,928,421 of record JAQMRL010000004.1, read on the forward strand.
CAGCATGGCAGGCTCACTGAAAAGCACCTAATTTCCACCCTGCAAATGACATCTTCATTTTATTCACTACATGGTCTGGTTATGTAATGAAATCATTACTTTTAAAGGATGACTCTGACTAGTGTCTTTTACAACTCTAACTCTTTTCTTGTTAAATGCTTCAGTCATATAATCGGCTGACCATGTGATAAGAAACAAAACTATATTTTTTTACTTTCTCTTGCCTATGTGAATATATAGGAAGGAAAGTACCTATTGTTTTCATGACGATTTTTCGAAATCGATTTTACCGGATCTACACGTTTTCAGATCCCCTGAACCCAAAAAACATGTTTTTAGCGATTGGTCTGTGTGTGAACAGAATATCTCAAGAAAGGAACTTTGTACGAACTTCAAACTTAAGTTAGACACCACTACCGGACCCGACACGAACATTTTCATCAAAATCGGTCAATCGGAAGTAGTAGTTTATTCGTGTAATTTTTCACTTTTTTGCGATTTTCTTAAAAACGGGTCCTACGATTTTTTTAAATCGCTTCATTTACTACGTTTTTTATGCTTTACAAGATAGGGTAGGCGCTATGTCTGCTGAAATTCTAGGTGAGGCTGTTTTTCACTTAAAAAATTGTTTTTTTAAGATTGCAGCTTTATTATGCATTTTAGCGCAAAAATGTAGGTATATAATACAAGTTGTAGAGAATTTAAAATCCTACAACTTTTATTTCAAACATTTTTTTGTATAACGCTTAGTTTAGCGGTAAGTAGCGATTATCTGTTTTTGTTTCACGAAAACGTGTGAAAAATCGATTTTTTTACGATTTCGGCCTTAGTATGCATTTTACGACAAAAGTGTATAACCAAATTTATAGAAAATTAAAGGATCTACAACTTTTATTTTAAGCATTTTTCTCTACAGAGCCTAGTTTAGCGTGGAAGAGTGATGTTCCATATTTTTAAGCCAAACTGAGGTTGATTTTCATTTTGCGTCATTCACTCATGATTAAAATTAGGTTATGTTTATTGAGGTTAGTTTTTTGTTTATTTCTAATGTTTCATTACTAATACTAGGTTATATTGGTAATTATTTGCATTGGTAAGAGAAAGTCGTTTGAGTGTTTCACACCAGATTTTTAGCCTTGGAACTAGAAGATCAAATGCAAATAATGTAACACTCTACATGCCTGTTATGAGAAATGTGTCAAACTTATGTGATCTATTTCGCACGTTCGATTTATTTAAGATCTCTATTTAAGTTTCTTGACATTTATCACTGAAATTTAAGGAAAAAGTTAGACAGACTCTAACTTTCTGCCTAGTAAACGCTTGTACCTGGCCTAGATCATCACCACCAGTCTCTTAATACACGCCTTATCAGTAGTCTAAGTGATAGCAAATAAAGTGATATAAGCTACCGGGTGATTTTTTAGTCCTGTTACCCAATTGTTAATGTCTGGTAATTTTTTTCTAAGAAAGGGATATTTTGTTTTGTGACACAAAGTTGGTAGCCCTACTCAATCGGTATAGATACGACAGTTTGAGTTGATTCTCCTTGAGTTGCGTAAAATTTTGTGCTGTTTCCGGTTGTGTTACGAACAGAGTGTCTTTTACCCTAGAACAACGAGTTTTCATTCTTGAACAATATTTTGCTACAAAATCGTATGCGAGTGTAAAAGAATCATTTCAAATTAAATTTTTTGGTGTCCTCCACTCTATTCTAGTCAATTTCTAGGCTAACTAACTGATTTTTAGAGGCAGGTATTGTTTGCAGCAGAAAACGTAGTGGTCGACCAACTCTCTTGACAGATGACGTTAAGAGAATGTGAAAACAAGATTGCTCAATTCTCCATGGAAAAGTATACAAAAACTTTCCTCGCATGTTGATTTGTCATGTTCGAGTGCTCAGAAAGCTGCTAAAAATTGAAATTGTATCCGTATCACATACGATTAGTTCTAGAGCTTCAGCCTCCAGATTTAAACAAGAGATTATTTTAGGATAAAAGACATTCTGTTCGTAGCACGACCGGAAATGGCACAAAATTTTACACAGCTCAAGGAGAATCAACTCACACTGCCATATTCATACTGGTTGAGTAGGGCTACCAACTTAGTGTCACAAAACAAAATTTATTTTTTTTAGAAAAATATTACCAGACATTAACAATTGGGTAACAGGACTAAAAAATCACCCTGTAGTTAAAGATTCACAAGAAAATCACTGCAATTTACCGTAAAATTAATAAATAAAATGAATTATAAATGAGATATAAAATTAAAGAAGTACAAAAACATTTCTTTTTTTAGAATCCATTAGTTTCTTGTACGTCTGTGTGTGTTTTATTTAATAAATAATTTAAGAATCTGGAATACAAAATAACTTTGACGGCGCTAAATTTAAGAAGAAAAGCAATTTAAGAAAATGGTTTTTCCCGTTTCTTGCACTCTTTTTCTTTCTGCAATTTGCAATTTTATTTATTTCGTTTCCTCTCTCATTTCCAAATAATAATTCTTTGTTCGCCTCTCTCTCAATCCCCTCCTTCTCACTACCATCCATTTAAATTTCCCTTCGTATTTTACATCTGTGTATTTAATAATTTATTTTCCTTACAAATTTATTTCATCAATTTGTTGCTATTAACATTTTCTTCTTTCTAGAATTCTATTTGTGCAGTAAAGAATTAGAACGTATTAAAAATTGCAATTTTTCAGTAACCGAATTTCAACAGGAAAAAATCAAAATAAAATATAATATTATTATTTATACTAACTAATACACAATGCTAAAAACTGGGTGTCCCAAAAGTCCGAGTACGGCAAAATAGACTTACATTACATTTTCGCTATTCAAATTATAATAAAATTTTGCACTGAAATCATGTGTCACAGACCACCTTCCTTTTAAAAATATAAATTTACCTTCAAGATGGCGGCTAAAATTTTTCATCATAAAATGGTATTTTGTATTCGAGTGAGGTTCACATTTGCATATATCATGAAATTTGACTTGCATTCAAAATATTTTCCGTACTCGAACTGTTGGGACACTCAGATTATAACAACATAAAATAATATAAATTAAATGAGTTGGACTTAATAATGCGTAATTAAAGATTTTTTTTTTAACAGTATAGTTTTTCTTTTGCAATCAGTTAATAAATTCAATAACTTTAAGCAAATATGAGAAAATCTGAGTAATGTCCTTAGAATTAAAACACAAACGTCACTCAGTAGTGTGTTTGAAAAAGACCAAACTGTGAAGAAACAAAAAATATATCTATACAAAATCAAACTTGATGAACCGTGAATCAATATCCCGAAACAAAAAGTGTTGAAGTTGGAGATGACAATGACGATGCTAGAGATGAAAACGACGCCAATTATGAGACGCCGATGATTAGGAGTTTAAGTAGAAAAGATAAAAAAAAATTTTTAATGACTAACAAAATCGTAGTGGTAAGTCCAATAGTTTAAAGCGTTTCAGTCTGTAAGTATCTTCGCTGTTGTCCAGGAGGCTAATCGCTAATGGATTCTGATGGTCTTCTAGTTTTTGTAAATGTTTTTCGCTATGTTGTTTAATTTCTTCTTTTATGAAGGGCAGGTTTAGGTCATTGTGTAGTATTTCATTTGTTACGTACCATGGGGCTACTATGATCAGTCTCAGGCATTTTGATTGAAAGCGCTGCAGTATTTATCTATTTGATGAACTTCTGAATGTTTTCTCTTGAAATGTTCATAGTTTCTAGGTCTGCTCGATTTCTTTGATCCACTTATCTCTTGTTTTTGGTTCCTCTTGGAATTTAATTAGTTTGTTGTTGTTCAGGTCAACAGCTGAAAGGCTGGTTTGAACCTCTAGAGGTTTTATTATGAAAAACGACGAGGCATTCCTCACTGAGTACAAAAAAGCCTATACTTATCAGCATGCCAGGCCTTCCGAAAAGCATCTAATCTGCACTCTGCAAATGACACCTTTACTTCATTCACCACAGGGTCTGGTTGTATAATGAAATTCATTACTTTCAGAGGAGATAACTTTGATTAATGTTTTTTACACCTCTACCTCTTCTGTTCTTAAATAGTTCAGTTATATAATTGACTGACCATGTGATAAGAAACATAACTATTTTTTGTCCCTGGAACTAGCAGATCGAGTGCAAATAATTAAACACTCCACCTGCCTGTTATGGCCGTTTAATTAGTTTATAGTTCTCATTCCAAAATCCGTTTCAAAAGACACTTCTTTTGAAACGGATTTTGTCGAATTATAATAAATACTAAATACAGGTTGAAGATTTTCGACAAAGTTATTGCGATTTGCCGTCGTATCATCTACTAGGCTGCTGTCAAACCAAGGGGGGATAAATCGAAAACAATGATACATGTACATTAATGAAACACGAAATTCACCAACACAAAGACATTTTAATAATGTTTGTATTGTAAATTATTGAATAGATCAGTGTATGTATTAGTAGGTTGGCAAGGGAAGAAGGGTGGAGGGTGGTACTTCATTGTGAAGTCATTTAAGTTGTGCGGGGTAAGTATTAATGCAATTTAATCCGTAGATAAGCGAAATATATTGGACTTAATATAAACTTAATATATATAGGTATTTGTATTAGTAGTAGTAATAATAAGAGTAGTTTGTGCATTAGTATCTGTGTACGTAATAACATTGAATTTAATATTGCTATTAAGTCTCCTCCGTTATGACGAGCCGCAACCTCATTATTCTATCTCTTTCTAACACATTAAGATAAATCGTACAATAGTATTGTTATCTCTCTCTCTCCCCGTCTCTTTGTCTCTCCCCCTCTTAGTCCCTCCCTGGCTCTCTATCCCTCCATATCTCTCTCCTCCTCTCTCAATAACTCCCTCTCCCTTCTTTTCTCTCTATATTCTCCTCCCTCCCCTCACATCCTCACCCTATCACTATCCATCTCCCCCTCTCCCTGCTCCCTCCCTGGCTCTCTATACCTCCCTCCCTCTTTTCTCCTCTCTCAATCACTTCCTATCCCTTCCTTTCTCTCTATCTTCCCCTCCTCTCCCCTCACAACTACACTCTCACTCTGTCCATCTCCCCTCGCCCGTCCCCTACTCTCGTTCCTCTCTCTCCCCTCCACTCTCAATACCTCCCCCTACCTTCCTTTCTCTCTATCTCCTCTTCCCACCCTTACTTCCTCACCCTATATCTATCCCTCTCTCTATCTCTGATTATACTTATTCTTTTTCAATATTCAAAAATAAAAATAAAACCATAAAAGGTTCACGGTAGATCTCACTAACTTTATCGCTAATCTAGAGATTAAGGTATAAGGTTTACACACTTAAACCTATTTTAACCTTCTCTTGCCCTGAATGAATATAGCCTAAAGGAATGGAGAGTACTTATTGTTTTATGTCGATTTTTCTAAATAGAGTTTTCACCGGAAATACCCGTTTAAGACCCTCTAAACACAAAAAAATGTTTTTAGCGATTGGTCTCTTTGTGTGTGAACAAAATATCATAAGGACTCAAAAAATCATACAAAGTTGAAACTTAAAACTTAAGTTAGGAACCACTAGGGGACCTGACACGAACATTTAAATCACAATCAATCAACCGGAAGTAGTGGTTTATCCGTGCAAATTTTCACTTTTATGCAATTTTCTCAAAAACTTTAAAGTTGTAGGATTTTTAATCTTGTTTGACTTTAATTTTTATCGTAAAATGCACACTAAGGCCCCCCCTAATCTTAAAAAATCCCATTTTTTCTATTTTGATGAGGAAAATACAGAAAATTATTAATTGACGCTAAACTAAGCATGGTATGTAAGATGTTTAAAATAAAACCGTTAGGATTTTTTACGAAACTGTCTATAAATGTTTTTTTTCTTAAAATGTAAATTAAGGCCGCAATCTTTAAGAAAAACAATTTTGTACGACGAGAGCACAGCCCAAAAAATTTAGCAGACATGGCTGTTACCTTATTTTCTAGAGCATAAAATTGTAGTTGTAGCAATCGGGGAAGGGGTGCAATAGGAAAAATCTGGAGGCTAGATGAGGGTAGACTTACAATAATTTCTCACCACAGCGATTCCACGATAAAATTTTATTGAAAACCAAATTTGATTCAAACTACAACTAATACCTTAAACCACATACGGACACAGTTGCCGACCACAACAGATCAATAATAACCAAATAATCGTAGCAAAATTTTGAGCTGGTACCATACTACTGGTCCGTGGGCTAGAACCCCCGTTTTTACACTACTAATGACCGAGCATAGCCCGACCAGTTTTCTACCACAATATTACCAAATAAACTCCAGCAAAAGTTAAATTACAAATCAAATACAGTAAATTACAAAACAAATTCTCAAGATAAGGTTAAATCAGGCTACCACTCATCTAAGTCCCTGTTGTGGCGGACTACTACGATAAACTCATCGTTGCACCATGAAGAGATCACTAAAATATAAAGGTAACTGATGATCAATCTTAACCAACACGTACTAAATTTAATAAGTCATAAAATGAATCTGGCAACGGGTCAAATTCAATATTAGGTCCAATCTACGACCTCCAATTCCATAATCATTTTTTGGATTTAAAGCAACAAATTTCCATTAGATCTCTTCATAATACAATGATGCTATTCTATCCTTAAACATACGCCAGAGTACACTACAAATAAAAATAAAAATTACCCATCATTAAATAATTGCCTGGAGCGGCACTGCCAGGATTCCTAGTGGGCACAGGATAAACATATATCCGAATTCAAACATGTTTTGAACGTAACAAAACATCGTTTAATGGTAACGACATAAATCTCGTGCCAATAAAAACTCCCAAACAATGAACCAAGCGTTACCAGTCATAGACGGTGCCAATCTTTACTACACTAAAATAATAATTAAAAAACAAACTATTGGCAATAGTGCTAAAGGTAGCACAGTTAAGTACCGCCGCTCCAGGTTTCAGGTAAATAAGAACTCTTAAAATAACGGCCGGCTTAGCCAGGCGGAGAGTGCAATCAGCTTAATTACCACTTACCGGTAAATACCCGGGTTAGGCCCAGCCACAACAATAGGTGGGTTGGATATCCGTGCATTTTCACTAGACCTCAATAAACTAAGTACAAGTCACTATTCACTAAAAACGTACTTCAGTACATTATATAAAACATTTTACTGTTAGTAAGAAAAAACTATGTACTCCGATACATCACATAAAATAGACTCACGCACAGGCTAACGACTTTTTATTACTCACACATTAGATGGACTGACTGACTACAGAACATAAAAATCAAGAATCTTACATAGGCGTACATTATAGGCCTGCTGATTGCACTCTGTACTCGACAACGAAACCCGACACTTCCTGCAGTTCTCAGAACTGCATCTCTAAGCCTACAGTATCTACATGTTAATCGTAACATATAAAACTACATTATTTATAATTACTTGCTACGATTACACGTTTAATAATTTTCATTAAAAACATTTTATTTTACTACTACAAGTTTATTTTAACTTATATCTAAATCACCCATTAACTCTCGGTTCAATCCTCACTCTTACATTACCCTCCCCCATAGAAAAGTGGGATTACGCGGGAATCATCGACTTTATGGGACAGCGGTTGTAATCACTCCAAACACTTATCACCTTAGGCTGACCTCACTTTTATTTCAGACGTTCGTTTCACTCCCACCTTCCGCACTTGATCATCGTCGCCTACTGATCGTTCTCCGGGCTGCAGTATCCACGTTCCATCAGGTGCAGTCGGTCCCTCAAGGGCAATCGATGGATTGGACGTCTGGGATCTCGGGTCGATGTTGTCGCTCCCACGGATGGTCGGTCTTCCCGTCGTCGGCTCTCTACTGGCTGGCTCGTCTCCATCTGCCGCAACTCAATCTCTGGATGCTCCACACTGGCAGTCTCCTCCAAACGGGCGTCTCGAACTCGCCGCCATCGGTACCAGGATATTCCAAGAACTGCTGTCAGTCCAACGAGGACAATGCTTATGCCCATTGTCCAGATGATGGTGCGGTTGTAGGCACGTCTTCGGTCCATAGTTCGAAGCATCTCCGTGTATTCTATTTCCGGACCATGTGGGCCAGGATGGGATCTGCCCTCAGCGGTCAATTCCCCGATGATCTTCCAGCTTTCTTCCCTATTGGCTTCGGGTACTCCGTCCGGAACGTTTAGGGGGTGGGTTGTGAAGTTGATAAGAAGAGTGGGTAGCCGGGTAGTAGTGCTACCTCTCGTTCTTCGTAGTAAGACATACTGGTCGGTACGGTAGGCACACCCCTTCACTGGTTTCAGCTGCCCAACTCCATTTAAGAGTTGCTCTTGGACAGTCGTTGACGAGCCATCACGACAGTCGGCCACTAATTTCTCCTCCGTGGAAAGGCTGTAGTACCAGACGCGTTCGACTTCGTTCCATACCCAGTATGGAGAGGGAGGCGACGCCAACACTGCTCGTTCACACTGGTCCTCGTAGTCGCTTCTACTATCCACATACAAGGAGTGGAGGCAGGTCCGAGTTCGACGATATCGCAGGGCGATCTCTGCTGGGCAAACCATAGGCTCGCGCCCTCGGCATTCTTGGAGTTCATCTGGGCCCAGTTCTGCATGGAGCTCCCGGTCCTCGCTGATGATGAAGATGGGTGACGTCACACGGTACAGCACTGCTACACCCGTAGCCGGATCAGTCACTGGGATGGACCTCACTTTGAACATCTGGAACATATGACCTTGGGAGGCCAGAGGCAAGTCAATGGCTATTCTAATGTAATGTCCGACAGAATGAGCGCACACCCTAGTCACCGTGTAATATTTGTACATGTCCACTACCTCGGTACTGGTTAACAGCTCAACGCCTCTGGGTAAGGCCGATTGCACTTTCCTTACAATTCTACTTAATTCTACTGGGGAGATCAGTGACGCGCTGATTCCCTCTCCTACATTAACTTTCTGTAGGCTATAAACTAAATCCTTAATCGCTACAAGTCCCTGGAGTGAGGCTAGACGCAGGTCATCTAACAGGGTGGACGCATTCATGAAGAGATGAAGCGTAGTCTCCGTATCACGTAGTCGTTCTTCTACATGGCCCATTCTCCTCAGTATCGGACTTACCAGCTCCGCCACCTCCGCAGCCAATTGCCGTATCTTCTCGCTATTATCTTCCGTCTGTTGAGATAGCGCCCTCGTGATGGTGGTTAACTCCTTTTGCAGGAAAACAGTCTCCGCAGACGCTCGTTCAAGGCCTTGGATCTTCTCGTGCAAATCGTTGAGATCGTCGGCATCCGGATTCCCAAAAATGACTTTTATCAATTTGCCACCGACGTTCAACAGCCCTCGTTTGGTCCGACCGTTCGGCAGCATGTCACGTAGCGTCTGACCGGCGTCCTCCATTTCTTCCAGCAAATCTTCCGTTTCTATCAAAGATCCCTGTAGCACCTGAAGCTTTGGAATCCTAGTGATCGCCTCACTCAGGGCCACCCTAGCGTCACCCATCGCAGTTCGTAGTTCGCTAGCTTGATTGGTAATTTGTGTCACGTTCAACTCCACAATGACCCTCCAGAAATCGCCAGTCACCACCATCTCGCCCTGGCCCAGGAATAGGACTCCGTTTCTCATTGCCGTATCTGGTTTGGACAACACACCTGCACATAAAACGCGACCTTGTGAGCCCCTCCACCTCACCTCCAGGGTATACTTATCAACTACGAATATGGCTTACCTATCTTAGCCTACTAATAAATTACCTTAAGTGAATACCATCATGCCACAAAACAAATAAATCCACCTTTTAAGATACATCATATAGGGGTAAAGTATTATATATCTACTTATACATCTTGCTGTCGTAACCTCATCTCTTACATTACTACTACATTACTACTACTACTCATATTTACAAGCTACAATACTGCCTGCTTTCACCTTAATAGTGTTCGGTACGGAACACTTACTATGGTACTTAAATCCTAATATAACATCAATTATTAGCCTACTGATTATCTATCCCTCATCTCACCTCTCCCTCCCTTGTCGTTGATTATCCTTCTTCCAGTGGTCGAGTTCTGCTCCGCAATCCATACGGTGACCGTTGGCTGGGTACTCGGTCCCGCGGTGATGGCTTGTAGGACGGGTCTTCTTTGATCCGGTCAGGCGGATCTGGCGAACTTGCGGGATCGCCGAAAACGCTGTCAGTTATTGTGGGACTCCACGGACTCCAGGGTTCTTCATCTACCCTGGTTTCTTCGCCTGATGCTTCGTTGGCGTCCGCTACCGCGGTCTCCCTGTCATTCCGGGGAATAGTCCGTTCAGGTCTCTCCGGCCTCACAGGCGTGGCTGGCCCCACAGGTCCACTGGGTTCCATTAGCTCACCTGGTCCCATTGCCGTAATTGTTGGTTGTTGTTCCTGCGCGCCATCCCACTCGTCGTCCCCGTCTCTAGCTGGGTAGTATACTAACTCTTCATCTTCCTCTTCCTCGTCCCGTTCGTCTTTTGAAGAGACCGCAGGGGCTCCAGTCCCTCTCCGTATTTGTGTAGGTCTGAGTTCCCCTTCCATGGCCGCATTCTCGTGTCCCGGTTTTAATCGATTAACATGCACCACCACTGTCCGCCCCGCAGCTACCTGCAGCCGATAGTTGACATCGGACAGTTTTTCGATGACAGAGTAAGGCCCCGACCACGGACGGTGAAATTTCCTGGCCTCTCCCGTTCGCACCGCCGGTTCGTACAAGTACACCTTCTCGCCAACCTCAAATTCTCGTAGCGTCTTCCCCCGATTATAGGTGCGAGCTCGAGCAGCCGCAGCGTCTCCAGATTTCCGAACAGCTTCAGCGTAAGCCTCCTCCAGTCGCTGTCGAAGAAGAGCGAGGTGGTCCTCCGTGTCAGCGCTGCAGGTTGGAGATGGAACGACGCAGTCACCAGGTAGCACCATTTCTCGACCGTACAACATGTAGTGTGGCGAGTATCCAATAGACGTATGGGGAACACTCCGATACGCCATCAACGCATATGGGACCCACTGGTCCCAATCACGACCGTCCCGCCTAACAAAGTGTGCAATCGAGTCGTTTAACGTTCTGTGTAGTCTTTCCAGTCGGCCATTCCCCTCCGGGTGGTAAGGGCTCGTTTGTAGCTTGCGAATTCCCAGCTGCCGGCATACTTCAGCCATCAACTCTGACGTGAAATTTCGCCCTTGATCGGTGAGTAGTTTCTCGGGCACTCCATGTCTGGTCACCACTTTGGTGACGAACGCTCCTGCGATGACTCCTGTCGTCTGATCTGGTATGGGCACTGCTTCCGCGTACCTGGTCAGGTGGTCGATGAACGTGAGTAAGTACTTATTCCCATCTCTACTCTTCGGTAGTGGGCCCACGATGTCCAGTGATACTAGTTCAAAAGGTCGTGTCGGTTCATACGCCGTCATCAATGGAGCCTTCAGTTTAATGGGCGTTTTCCGTTGCAGGCATAGCCCGCATCCTTGAACATGTTTCCGTACCTCCTCGTGCATTCCAGGCCAATAATATTGTTTCTTGATTCGGATAGTGGTTCGTTCCACACCAGGATGCCCCGCCCAAGGCGTCGCGTGGCACAGCTCAATAACCCTGGTCCTCAGCTCCTTTGGCACCGCGATTCTCCATTGCTCTTCCAAATTTACCCCACCGGTCCAGTAGACCACTTCATCCCTCACGGACCCGCCTCCTACCTCAACCAGACTCTGGCACCATTCATCATTCTCTTGGCACTCGACCAATTCTCGTCGATCAATTCCTTCTACAACACGCGCTATTTCAGTTGCACGACTTAGTGCGTCAGCGTTAGTGTGCTTCCTTCCAGGCTTATGGCACACCGTGTAGTCGAACTCTGATAGGCGTAACGCCCAACGCGTTAGCCGTGAGGACGGATCCCTCAAACTTAGCATCCACCGAAGCGCCGCGTGGTCGGTGACCAGCGTAAAATTTCTTCCCAGCAAGTAGCAGCGGAACTGTCTCGTGGCCCACACAACGCCAAGCAGCTCACGTTCCGTGGTCGAATAATTTCTTTCGGCTGAGTTCAGTTGGCGGCTCGCATACGCTATCGGCCGCTCGCCCTCCTCGGTGTTTTGGGATAGTACAGCCCCTAACGCTGTTTTGGAAGCATCAGTTGCCAGAATAAATCGTTCGTTAAAATCTGGAAACATAAGTAATCGCTCTGAGCACAGAGCCTCCTTTAACGCTTGGAAAGCCGCTTGCTGCTCTTCCTTCCACATGAACCTCACATCCTTTTTGGTAAGTTCAGTCAATGGTTTCGCCACCTCGGCGAAACCCTTCACGAACCGTCGGTAATAGCCGGCTAGGCCTAAAAATCCACGCACCTCTCTTGAGTTCTTGGGCACTGAGAAATTCTTCACTGCGTCAATTTTCCCCGGGTCGGGCCGCACACCATTAGATGTTACCACATGTCCCAAATATTGCACCTCGTCACTTGCAAATTGGCACTTCTCTAGATTGACCTTTAGATTCGCTCTTTTGAAAACCTCCAACACATGACTCAGTCGTTCCGCATGTTGTTCGATGCTGGTACTGAAGATAATTACGTCATCCAGATATACCAGGCACTCCGTCCCCTTAATCTGACTAAGGAGATTATCCATAAGCCTTTGGAAAGTGGCCGGGGCTCCCATCAATCCAAATGCCATCCGTTTATACTCAAAATGGCCCCCGACTGTGGTGAAAGCCGTCTTCTCCTGATCCGCTGGGGCTATGGGAATCTGCCAGTATCCGCTATGTAAATCGAGGGTCGTGAAGTATCGACACTTCCCCAGATGCTCGAGGGTCTCTTGAATTAGGGGCAGCGGGTATGCGTCTGCCCTGGTCACTTCGTTCAGTGCGCGAAAATCTGTACAAAAGCGGTACTTCACGGTTCCATCAGGGGACTTCTTCCTTACTAACACAACTGGGGCCGACCATGGGCTGGTAGATGGAGTTATTACGCCTTTGTCGAGCATTTCTGCCAGATGTTCTTCCACTACCGGGCGAAGGTGGTAGGGGACCCGGTATGGTCTTTTGGCAATCGGTTTGTCATCAGTAGTCCTAATTTCATGCTGCACTCCTCCTCGACATCCTTCCCGATCAGGTTCCTCGAAGACTTCTGCGTAGCTCTTTAACACTCTTCCTAATACCTCAGCCTCTCGGCCCGAAAGATGACCCAGTTTCTCAATTATCTTCCCCTCATTAGTCGTCGCCACCTGGCCGGTACTAACACGTGCCACTCGTCGGCAATCCCGTTTGTCCTGTAACAATTCGGCGACTCCTATCATCTGTTTCTTGGGGACCTCGACCGGAGCCGCTGTCAGATTCACCACACGCATCACCACTCGTCCGGCTCGAATAGCGTCGACACTTCTGCCCACCCTCAATCCAGCCTGGGGCTGAATTACTGGCTCAATTAACACAACTTTCCCATCTTCCACGTTCTCAACCTTGCCTTCGATTAATTTTTCGGTATACGCAGGTACGACCTCCCGTCGTACACACCATACGCTCAGTTCCGCTTCTTGCATCAGAGCCCCATCTTTGACCGTCGCAACCGCTCTGCCTAAAGCGTCTCTGTTGCCACTGATACTTTGGTCCTCCGCTAGTTTCCCCCTCCTCTCTATTTCAATCCTAGGAGTGGACTCCTGCCTCGATCCCATCTCGTTTTCGGTGCTCCGGGAACTCGGACACCCTCTTTCTTCTACAGCGCGAGTAACCATACACGCCGCCTGGACCTCTTCAGCCGGACCTCCCGTCGCCGATGGCACCGTCCTTGCTCTCCTACGACGCCTCCCTGGTGTCCTATAACCGCCTGCTCCACACGGATTTGCCTCGCCATCTTCTCGGGTTCCCTCCTCTGAAGTCCCGCCCGCTTCTGAGGGATCCTCGCCGTTGACGTTGTCTTCAACCCCGCATGTCAGCGCCCTAGCTCCGACACCCCTAAAGGTTACTCCACCGTTCCTGGTATCGATAACTGCTCCTAGCTTCCTCAACAAATCCCATCCCAACAAACCGTCTCTCCACGTGTCAATCGCCGCTATTACGAACGAGTGTTGCACGCTTACGTGAGACACCCGACACTCTAGCTCTTGGACGCCCAAAACTCCTAGTTTTGCTCCGGTAACTCCCTTGGCTTCGACGTTAATTTTCTGAACTGGAACACCGGGTACCGCCTCCCTTAGGATTGAAACTTCGGCGCCGGTGTCCACCAGTAACGTCCGCTGATACTTCTCCACCTCCATGGTTACCGAGATTCCCGCTCCGCTGCTGGTAACATTAGGAATCCAATTGACGCGAGCATCCCCGTCGTGGCTCCGTTGGGGATTTTCCGTCTGCCCCTGTCTCACTGGCTCTGGTTCGGGGCAGGTCCGGAGCCGCTCGCATTTGGGGATTGTGCCCTTCTCTCTGCCTCGCCTCGCCCTGTATCTGCTCTTCGACCCGCCCGTCTGGGACACTTAGCCGCCCAGTGACCCTGTTCGTCACACACGAAACATCGAGTACCCCTGGGCACCGCCCGGTTGGTATTGATGCCTCTTCCAGCACTTCGAGCTCCAGTCTGGTTCGGTTCTCCAACTCCTCTCACGTTTCGTCCCCCTCGCCTGGAGGCACATTCTCGAGAGAAATGTCCTCGTCCGCCGCAGGTATAACAAGTATCCGGGCTCCTCCGTCGAGACCGCTCAACTGCTGCTTCAGACACCACGGGAGTTGGTTCCGCGGCCCATGGTGCCGTAGCGGCGAATATGTCCCGGGGTCGTTTTACTGCCTCATGTGCTTGCTCCACTCGTTCCGCCGTCTTGATGGCCGATTCCAAGTCCTCGGGCGGATAGACCTGCAGCGTCATTGCCGCGGCTCCGTGAAGCCCCCTTACATAGGCGGCCAGTAACAACCTGTCCATATGAGCCCGGGCCCAGGCTGCCTCTTGGGGATCGGTTGGCGGCGGGGTCGCTTTCATAGCTAGCGCGCGGCATCTATCGGCAAAGGCTCGCGCCTTTTCACCAGGCTCCTGCTTCACGGTGTTCAGCGCCAGTAGGAACCTTTCCGGATCAGCCTCCGGTCCAAACCGCTGTCGGAGAACTCGTCGGTAGTCCTCAAAAGTCGACGCTTCGCGCTGTAGCTCTGGATGAGCTTCAATACATGCTGCCGCCGGGCCGGTTACCTTAAGTTGACAGATGATCTTCTTGTCGTTATCTCCCCAATTCCCAGTCGTAGCTACCAGATCAATGGATTTTAGGAAGTCGTCTACCCGAACACCCCCGACATCACCCGACCATGATTTGATCAATGCCTGAAGTCCCAGATCTTTCTTAACCACCGGATTTGGTTGCCTCGGAGGGTCTCTTACGCGTAATTCTTCCATTTGCTGTAACAGGTCCATTTTCTCTCTTTCATGTTGTGCCTGTAAGGCCGCGAACTCTTCGTTGGCCCGCCGCAGTTCCTCCAGCTGTTCCCTCAGCTCACCCCCCTCCATGACGGTAGAGGTATTCCTGCCCCTCTACCCCACACCTGACACCACTGTAGCAATCGGGGAAGGGGTGCAATAGGAAAAATCTGGAGGCTAGATGAGGGTAGACTTACAATAATTTCTCACCACAGCGATTCCACGATAAAATTTTATTGAAAACCAAATTTGATTCAAACTACAACTAATACCTTAAACCACATACGGACACAGTTGCCGACCACAACAGATCAATAATAACCAAATAATCGTAGCAAAATTTTGAGCTGGTACCATACTACTGGTCCGTGGGCTAGAACCCCCGTTTTTACACTACTAATGACCGAGCATAGCCCGACCAGTTTTCTACCACAATATTACCAAATAAACTCCAGCAAAAGTTAAATTACAAATCAAATACAGTAAATTACAAAACAAATTCTCAAGATAAGGTTAAATCAGGCTACCACTCATCTAAGTCCCTGTTGTGGCGGACTACTACGATAAACTCATCGTTGCACCATGAAGAGATCACTAAAATATAAAGGTAACTGATGATCAATCTTAACCAACACGTACTAAATTTAATAAGTCATAAAATGAATCTGGCAACGGGTCAAATTCAATATTAGGTCCAATCTACGACCTCCAATTCCATAATCATTTTTTGGATTTAAAGCAACAAATTTCCATTAGATCTCTTCATAATACAATGATGCTATTCTATCCTTAAACATACGCCAGAGTACACTACAAATAAAAATAAAAATTACCCATCATTAAATAATTGCCTGGAGCGGCACTGCCAGGATTCCTAGTGGGCACAGGATAAACATATATCCGAATTCAAACATGTTTTGAACGTAACAAAACATCGTTTAATGGTAACGACATAAATCTCGTGCCAATAAAAACTCCCAAACAATGAACCAAGCGTTACCAGTCATAGACGGTGCCAATCTTTACTACACTAAAATAATAATTAAAAAACAAACTATTGGCAATAGTGCTAAAGGTAGCACAGTTAAGTACCGCCGCTCCAGGTTTCAGGTAAATAAGAACTCTTAAAATAACGGCCGGCTTAGCCAGGCGGAGAGTGCAATCAGCTTAATTACCACTTACCGGTAAATACCCGGGTTAGGCCCAGCCACAACAATAGGTGGGTTGGATATCCGTGCATTTTCACTAGACCTCAATAAACTAAGTACAAGTCACTATTCACTAAAAACGTACTTCAGTACATTATATAAAACATTTTACTGTTAGTAAGAAAAAACTATGTACTCCGATACATCACATAAAATAGACTCACGCACAGGCTAACGACTTTTTATTACTCACACATTAGATGGACTGACTGACTACAGAACATAAAAATCAAGAATCTTACATAGGCGTACATTATAGGCCTGCTGATTGCACTCTGTACTCGACAACGAAACCCGACACTTCCTGCAGTTCTCAGAACTGCATCTCTAAGCCTACAGTATCTACATGTTAATCGTAACATATAAAACTACATTATTTATAATTACTTGCTACGATTACACGTTTAATAATTTTCATTAAAAACATTTTATTTTACTACTACAAGTTTATTTTAACTTATATCTAAATCACCCATTAACTCTCGGTTCAATCCTCACTCTTACATAGTAAATGAGATTGAAAAAAAATGTGTGTGTAAACAAAATATCTCATGGAGGAAATATTGTATCAAGTAAACTTGAAACTTAAGTTAGGAACCACTAGGGGACCTGACACGAACATTTCCTTAAAAAGTGATCGACTGGAATTAGTAGTTCATTCATTCAATTTTTCACTTTTTGTGATTTTTAAAAAACGGCTCTACGATAAATATGCTCTAAAATATAGGGTAAGCAAATCAAAATAATTCTGTTTCTAATCACATGATAAGCCAATTATGCGACTGAACATGGCGTTCTCTAGTTACAGGCGGGAGTACTGGAGTGGGGGTAGTGACGTCAGCAGTCTTAATTACTGACCTGGCGCTGTCTACAGACTGTCTTATTTGCATATTTTAGTAGGGGAGACCGGGGGAATCGTGCCATCCTGGGTTATTCCACCACCCCATGTATAACTCAAGCCTTGAGTCGGATATTCCCGGAATAGGTGCTGGAACTTAGCAGACAACGCCATAAGCACTATCTGTTGCGTTCACAGTTGAGTGAAAACTAAGTTAGTGTGTAGAACAATTTTAGTTTTTATTGAAAATTTCATCTAATTGTTTGCTTTCAAACTATTGAGGTATGTAAAAATTATGTTGATAATAGACTTGTGTACCCAAGGTTCGTAAATAAAAATCCAAATGTTTTAAGATCTCGAAATTCAACGTTTCTTTATTCAAAATTCTTAATAAACTTTTAAAATATTTAAAATTATTAAAATCTTAAAATTCTTTTTAAAATTTGTTAAAATCGTTGAAGTTCTTTATAATTAAATCTTCTAAAAATTATTGAATTATTTCTTAATAAAATTAATAAATATTCAAATCCTTTTTATCTTAAAAAAATTATAAAGCGTGTCTTGTTCCTTAAAAGATTTAAAATGGAATCAACTAACAATCCATTTTATTATTTTAAGAAAATTTTCTTTTTATTTCTTTTTTTTTTTATTATTCTCATTACTCACATCTGTAGGTGGTAAATCATCTGGTATTTATATTGAGTGTGTAAATTTGTATGTTTATGTTTATGTGTGAGTGGTTTTAGTAATGTACGTATGGTCTGTTGTTTGTATGTATAAGTGTCTCATATTACACTTGTAAGAGCATTATATATATATATATATATATATATATATATATATATATATATATATATAGTGTATTTATTTAGCCACATGTTAACGTCACTAGATCTGCTTGTTCTATTTCCTATTCCGTGTGGGTTACCTATGTTTGCCATGTTGTCAAGTCGGGGTAATGACGCCACCCTAAGACGGGGTTATGCCGCCATCCTGGAAAGGTGGCGGCTTAAAGAATTAAATCATGTGCAAGAAAATTATCAACTTTAAAATGAATTAACAAATTTAAAATAAGGTAAGAGAAGAAACATTTTATTCTATAAACTGTAATTACGTATTTAGATCTAAATAAACAAATTTTTATAAATAAATTTATAGTAATCTTATTTATAATCTGTATTCAAAACAAACACACACACAAAACACAGATAGTAAGTGAGGATTCATAAAAATATTATGTACGTATAGCTTATTACAATGTAATGTAATGAATTAGAAACTGGACCTCTGACGTCACCAGTCAGACTTCTCCCCACCACTGCTATCCCGCCTGTAACTAGAGAACGCCATGGACTGAATTATTTAAGAACATAAGAGGTAGAGGTGTAAAAGACACTAGTCATAGTTATCTCCTATGAGAGTAATAAATTTTATCATTTTACAGCCAGACCCTGTGGTGAATGAAGTGAGGGTGTCATTTCTTGCAGGGTGGAAAATACGTGCTTTTTTAGAGGGTTGGCATACTGATAAGCATATTTTCCAACTCAGTAAGGAAGGTAAATGTAAACTCCTCGTTTTACATAGTAAAACCTTTAGAGTTTCAAACCAGTCATTCGGCTGATGACCTAAGCAACAACACTTAAGATTTTTTTGTTATCGGGAAATAAGTGAATTAATATTTGAACAGTAGGGTCTTACAAGTCGAATACGTACGATCACAGATTACAGATATTCAAGAAAACCTGTATGTATCTTTTTGAATACAATACAAATTCTAAATTATATGCTAAGAAAATTATTCAAAAGTGGAGTTAATAATTACATTAAAAACCTTGTTTAGAAGTAATATTACGGTTTAATGACAGATAAACCCCAAACCATGGGCGGTGATTTATAGAAGAAAAAAAAGGAAATATGATAAATGGTTAGTGGCTATGAAAAAAAAATAGATAAAGAAGGAATTGATAAAGAATATAAAAGAGTGAGTGAGAAGAGTGAAGTAGTTTTAGAAGAAGGTGGAATGAACAGGTGAGACCACCAACCGACGAACCAATTCAAAATAGGTATACGCCACCCAGATGCTAACTGGATAAGGTTATGGACAATGTTATTTAATAGGACAGGAGACAAACGTTGTGTAAGAAGGGACCAAATTTCCCCTACCTTTTTATTCAATTTAGGCTTGACGCACACTGCGTATTGCCAGATCACAACTAAATTATCAGAATTAATTAATATGTTTTTTTATATTACATAAACATTAGTATCTGTTTAATACGCTCACGGCTAAAACGATTTTCTGTTTAAAACGCGGTTTTCGTGAAGTCCCTTGATTAATAAGGTAAAACACGTGTATGTGTTTCCGCTTAATACGCATTCAATTCCGCCTAATACGCGCTTAAAATTGATGACTATTTTAAAAATAAGTAATGGAAATTTTGTTATTAGTTACAGTATTTATGTACATATGTATTAACGGTGCTATTTGTTTGTGTTTTTAAATAAAATGTGATGTTCAAAAAAGGTAAGTGTCTTTACGTTTATTTATGTAGTACTTTTAACCTATATGCAACTGGCTTCTACACCGGGGTCGTGGTTTCGATTCCCGGTCAGGTCTGGCATTTTTTCATAACTCATCTTCATGTATCACTTTTCTCACCGTCTGCATTAGCAGCAACTGCAAAACAGTCAGACGTAAAACAACACAAATATATATATATATATATATATATATATATATATATATATAAATATTATTTTATTAAACATTCGGCCGAATAACCGCGCGCGGAATGGTTTATGGTATAGGGAATAATTGACGTGATCGTTGACCATAATTGTTTTAATGTTTTTTGTTATATATGTGTTTAGTGTCTTTTAATTCCTGATGATGTCTCCGTGAGGCGAAAGATCTCGAAACAATATAATACTCTGAGGTGAGTTTATATTTAATCTTGTTTTGTTTTGGCTGTTCATTATCATATATATATATAAAAATATATATAACCTATATATTTATTTATATATACTATACCTAATTACTTTTATTAATGTTTTCTTACATAACGCTGAATGTGAAAAATAACACTTTTCTGCCTTCAATAATAATTTCTTTAAAAAAAACTCTTTGAAGATTATCTTGGCCGCTTCTCGGCTAAGACGATTTTTCGCTCAAGACACTAATTTGTGTCGGACCCATGAAAATCGTATTAAGTGGATTATACTGTACATAAAAAAACATTAATATGGACTCTGCTGCTAAGATCCAAACTTAAACAATTATAATCAGAATTCTATTACAAATCAGTCTCTCAGAAATGGTCGTCCCGGGTCTGTACAAGACTACACCTCATTAACACGTCATCTTCACTTATTGGGTCACACGGGCTTGCTTATTGTTCTGAACTGAACAGATTGCAACGTACACACATTAGAGATAAAAAAGAATCCGTGCGTATAATTTCTTCTGCTCAGTACAGATAATAAAGTCAGAACAGTTAACGCACCTTCAGAACATGCGTTCTGAAAGAAACAAAACGGTAAAAAAAAAACATTTTTCCCCTACTATATCTTCAGAGGGCTACGCATTTATGTTGGTACAGAGTATGTCTATACTAGCATAAGCGTAAATTCAGAATTTTATTGGAGTAGCAAGTATTACCAGGGGGTCTGGGTGGTATGGAATACCCTCCAGGTCAGCGGGGGGACCGGAGTTCCTCCCCCGGATTTAAAAAAAAAATTAACTTTAAAATGGTAGTAGGTTTTAGAGCATTTTAAGAGACAGTTACAAATCATTGTTAACAATCATTTTTTTACCAAGTATTAACGAACTGAAGAAGCACGACTAATATAAAGCACCTACTTCGTGGCAGCCTGGAAACAGTGGCGGGCATCGCTGCCAACCCACCTTCTGCAGGTGCCAATATCCTGGAATATTTAGATAATTTGATGATTATTATGACAAATTTTAATCAAAATGTAGTTTTAATTCAAATATGTGGATATATCTGCTGTAAAAGACCATAAACATTCAAAACCGTATGCGGATATCTGTTATCAAACTGTTACTTCCAGGGCTACAAAAAATAAATCTGTTTCTTATTACATACTCAGCCAATCAAATGACTGAATCATTTAAGATCAGAACAGGAAGAGGTGTATAAGAAACTAGTAAGAGTTATTACATCTGAAATTAATAATTTTAATTATACAGCCAGACCCTGTGGTGAATGAAGTGTAGTTGTCATTTGCAGGGTGAAAGATATGTGCTTTTCAGAGAGCTTGAAATGCTGTTAAGCATACTTTTTAACTCATTAAAGGAAGGCATGGTAAATTACCTTACTCCTCGCTTTATTTAGAAAAACCTCTAGAGGTTCAAACCAGCTTTTCGGCTGATGACTTAAACAATACATGCGAATATATCCGCAAAACGACCTGTAGGGAAGATTTTTTTTGTGGATATATCCGTCAATAAACGAAAAGAAAAAGAGAATACAAACAAAAATAATCAATGGGTTCGAATAGTCTTTGGTTCGAATCCCACTCAAGCACAACATATTTTCATAAATTACAAAGAAAAATCATTTCATCCTTCACAGTTACAACCCAACGTCATCGCTAATGACCACTTTAGTTCATGCGACGTTAAATAAACAAAGAAAATAAAAAATAGTCAATACTGCAAACACAATTATATATACATAAAACAGTATTAGACACAGATTTTACAAATAATATACACTCAATCTGTTCATTGGAGGGCTAGGATAAATAGTTCTGTTTCTTATCACATGGTCAGCCAATTAAATGACTAAATCATTTAAGAACAGAAGAGGTAGAGGTGCAAAAGACACTAATCAGAGTTATTTTCTCTCAAAGTAATGAATTTCATTATACTGTGGTAAATGAAGTGAAGGTGTCATTTGTTGAGTGGAAAATATGTGCTTTTCAGAAGGCCCGGCATGCTGATAAGCGTACCTTTCCACTCAATGAGGAAGGCATTGGTAAACCACCTCACTCCTCGTTTTACTTAGTAAAACCTCTACAGGTTCAAACCAGCCTTTCAGCTGATGACCTAAACAACATATCCGTCAATAATATGCGAAGGGTTAAAATCGTCCAATTAAAAACAAGGAGCTGATCTGTACAAAGAATATCACGCAGTGTGCGTCCTGCCTCGGTATAAACCTACCAATCCCTATTAATTTTCATACCCTTCCATAGAAAACCGAACGTGATAGGCCCAAGTAACAAGAGACACGAGCCAAAACTTGTCATTTGATACTTCAGAACTTTCAACCACAAAAAAAAACAAGTGTTTATACACACCTTCTTGTTCAAGCAACTTATGAAGATGAACCTAACCTAGAAAAATAGTGACCTACACCTCTACCTTATTATATTTATCCACGTGACTTAACCATCATCAACATTGTATCATATTTCTTAATATCATCCTAATTCTTACTCATTAACTTCTGATATTGCAGACCAATTAATTGTTAAAAAAGTTATGGTAAACTGCATCACGTTTCTTGCAATGCAGTTTAAAATTTATACAAATGAATGGATAACAAATCTAAGTAGAGGTAACGGAGAAATGTGTTGTTGTTTAGGTCAACAGCCGAAAGGCTGGTTTGAACCTCTAGAGGTTTTACTAAGTAAAACGAGGAGTGAGGTGGTTTACCATTGCCTTCCTTACTGAGTGGAAAAGTACTCTTATCAGCATGCCGGGCCCTCTGAAAAGCACATATTTACCACTCTGTAAATGACACCTTCACTTCATTCACCACAGGGTCTGGCTGCACAATGAAATTCATTACTTTCAGGGGAGATAATTCTGATTAGTGTCTTTTACACCTCTACCTCTTCTGTTCTTAAATAATTCAGTCATTTAATTGGCTGACCATGTGATAAGAAACAGAACTATTTATTTTAGCCCTGCAACGAACAGATTGAGTGTAAATAATTTGACACTCCACCTGTCTGTTATGGGCAGAACGGAGAAATAATGCTTACTAAATAAAAATTGGTTCACTTATACTTTTTTATTTTCTTTTAATGTACGTCCTCTAATGTAAAATAGGAGAAATCAGGAGATTTAAGCAATTTTATCAAAATCGTCTTTATAAGTATAATAGGTCTACTTCATCGGCTATAAACTTGTTAAATAATTTCAATACTAAAAGGAATTGCTCACAACAGGCAGGTAGAGAGATCAAATTATTTGCATTCGATCTTCTAGTTCCATGGCTACAAAAAATAGTTTTGTTTCTTATCACACGGTTAGCCAATTATACAACTGAAGCATTTAAGAGTAGAAGAGGTAGAGCTGTACAAGAAGACTATAGTCCGATTCATGAAAGAAAACACCTGTCTTTTAAAAGTAATATCGTTTGAACCGTTCTATGTAAAAACAAATACGATCATCAAATTAAAGCTTGTTTTAATTGGTTACAGGATACACATTAACATTTTTGGAAATTAATAATAAATTATATTAACTATAACGAATTACGCATAAAAGTACCCTATTTTTAACCACTTTTCCAGTATACCCAACTTCAAGTTACTATTACTTTGTTCACGTCATCCTGTAACCAACCATAAAACATGCTTTAATTTGATCTATTGTATTTGTTTTTACATGCAACAGTTCCAAAGTTATTGCTGTTTAAAGAAAGGTGTTTTTTTCATGAATCGGACAATAGTCACAGTTATCTCCTCTGAAAGTAATGAATTTCATTATACAGCCAGACCCTGTGGTGAATCAAGTGAAGGTGTCATTTGCAGGGTGGAAAATACGTCCTTTCAGATAACCTGGCATGATGATAAGCATACTTTTCCACTCAGTGAGGAAGGCAATAAAATAAACCACCTCACTCCTCGTTTTACTTAGTAAAGCCCCTAGAGATACAAACCAGCCTTTCGGCTGATGACCTAAACAACAACAACAATCGTAACTCATCGGAATTACGAAAATATTTAAATTTAAACACATTTTTGATGATCACAATCCTTTCTCACTTCAAACAGAACATAACTGCAAATAAATAAAAGAATACCTATAAAATTAGTTCCAGATAATTAAGATCGGATGAGACAAAATACTTTTTGAACGAGTAATACTATAAATATTTTACAAACATTAGTAACCATGATGAAGCAGTGTGTAGAGTGTAACATTGACTTGACTTTAACTGTTAAAAAGAATTGAAAGAGATCATTTTAATTATGTTAATTATGGAAGGAACCCGTACAAGTAATTAAAACCACATGTTTAAAACTAGTAACCACATTAAAATAACTATTATAGTTTAACAAAATGATGTATAAACAAAAAATGAAAAAGAAAAAAGGAATTAAAAAACTCCAGCAGTTAAATTAAAAGTCGTGTGTGTATAGACGGACTGAACAGACAACTATCATGGAAGTGAAACTATATATCTACAGGATGTACCAAAAATTTGTTCATTTTACTTCACCAATCTGGAACCATACTCTATTCATCGTAAGAAAGATATGTAAAGTAAACACACTGCATCTGTATTAGTGCTTGTAGATACGACACACTAATGACCAAGCCAGGTCATCCCCAACTAAAGGAAGGTTGTAAACCGGATGCGCCGAAAAGTGTCAAATGACTCACTTGTTTTTCTTCTGTAGCCTAATACGATTACATCCATTTAAAATAAATATTAAATAAATAAAAAAAATTTAAATAAATAAAATAAAAATAAAACCTATAAACAACGTTAAAATAAATAAATTAAAAATAAAATATTTAAATAAAAAAAATATATAAATAAATAAAATAAATAAAAATAAATAAATAAATAAATGGGTTAAAATAAACATTGGGTTTAAAATATTGAAAATAAATATTTTCAGTTCGTTAATATTGACCTTAATTTGTTCGGTATGTGGTAAAGTATTGTTAATTTTTTGTGGAATACAAATGCGTATGTTTTTATTTTACTTAAAGTATTATAAAATCTTTCGAAAGATATGCATGCTAGACAATTGGATTTTTTTTTTTTTTTTTTTTTTTTTTTTTTTTTTTTTTTTTTTTTTTTTGGTTTAACGTCCGACTGTTTTGCAATTACTGCTAATGCAGACGGTGAAGGGTGAAATGATATTTTGTAACGTATGAAAAAATGCCATGCCTGAATGGGATTCGAACCCAAGACCGCATGATGAGAGGCGAGCACGTTACCAACTGCGCCAATGCGGCCGGCATAGACAATTGGAGGGAGGAGACTGGATGGATAGAGAGGGATGGCGTATGGGATGCGAGAGACGGCCAGAGCTGTAGAATAACTCGCTTGATATACATATATATTATAAAATCATTTTTTTGGAATTGTAATGGCTGATGTATCAGAATTTTCTATCACCAAGCATCGAAAAGGCAATCGTGTTAAGGGGGTAGTCAACCCAGAAAATTAAAATGAAAACTACTGGCTATAATTTATCATTATATATTTTTAACGAAAGAGTAATTTACTAGTAATGATCTACCACTTGACCAGACCAAAAAATTAATTACAGCCCCTAATACAAGGTTGGGGGTGGAAAAGCGGGCTTCTACGGGGAATCGATTATCTCAGGAACCAAGAAAGACATCAACATGATTCTTATACTAAAAAATACAGAAAATTGCTGTCTATTATTTGTTGTATGCTCTTGTATTTATTTTCTCTTACAAGAAATTGATTGAAGAAAAACCATATTTTCAAAAACATTTATTTTATGTATTCACAAATTATTTTATAACAAAGTCTCTATAAAGGTTTTGTAATAACCATTTGACAGATAATAGAGCATGAAATTATGAACATTTGAAAAAACAATTCATCCAAATATCTCCAATACAAACCAAAATATTTAATTCCCAAGAATGTATAATCATGCAAAAACACATTTCCGGAAAACTTAAAAAATAAAGGAATAATTTCACTCGCCTTGCTAGTGAGCTTTATATTAAAGACATTCTTATTACTTTTTGTCAACGTACAGACAAAGTAAACACATGCTATGATTCAAAAAATTTTAAACTTCAAATAAGTGAAAAAAATTGTAATTTAAAAAAAAATCATCTTCTTGAGTTGACTACCCCCTTAAATGTGTTTAATAAATATTAGAAAAAAATCCAACACTAGCGGATGTGATAAAACTTACTTCTAAGCTAAACGGTGTATCAGAAAGCAGTTTATTTGTCATCAGTCTCTCAACTGGTTTGATGCAGTTCTCCAAGATATTATATCTTGCGCAAGTCGTTCCATATCTACATACATGTAACACCCTACATAATTTGTGATTTTGCTTTATAAACTCTAATCTTTGCCTCCCCCTACAATTCACTCCCTCAATATTACTCTCCATTATTGATAAATAAAATAGCAGTATAAATAAAATAAAAAGAACTGGAAAATTACAAATGCCTATTAAAACATCTGATGTATATACTGTAAATGGTTAAATGCACGTATAAGTTATCATTCTGATGTTTTCGTTAAAAGTGTGGAATATTTTTCTGAGTCACTAGCTGTAGCAGTTGATTCAATAACCGCTGTTTGTTTAATCATTAAATATTTCTTACGATGAACAGAATATACAGTATAAAACTAGAAAATACTGCGATAATACAAAATTATCTCAAAAATACTCTAAAACAGAATATCGTACAGAATTGAAACTTGAAACTTAAGTTAGGTACCATTAGAGAACTCGAGACAAATATTTTCATCAAAATCGGTCAACCGGAAGCAGTAATTTATTCGTGCAGTTTTCACGTTTTCGCATTTTTTTCAAAAACGGCTACTACGATTTTTTTTGAATCGCCTGATTAACCTTTTATAGGGCAGTACTCTGCCCATAACAGACAGGTGGAGTGTCAAATTATTTACACTCAATATATTTGTTACAGGGCTAAAATAAATAGTTCTGTTTCTTATCACATGGTCAGCCAATTGAATGACTGAATCATTTAAGAGCAGAAGAGGTAGAGGTGTACTGTGACACTAATCAGAGTTATCTTCTCTGAAAGTAATGAATTTCATTATACAGCCAGACCCTGTGGTGAATAAAGTGAAGGTGTCATTTGCAGAGTGGAAAATATGTGCTTTTCAGAGGGCCCGGCATGCTGATAAGCGTACTTTTCCACTCAGTGAGGAAGGCAATGGTAAACCACCTCACTCCTCGTTTTACTTAGCAAAACCTCTACAGGTTCAAACCAGCCTTTTGGGTGATGACCTAAACAACACAGGGCAGTACTACAAGGCAAAATATACATGTTGTAAAATATTTAATTTTGTTTTATAGGAACTTGAATAATGTATTTCTAGTGCCAGAACAGTAAGCTATTTCTTTTTTTATGTTAAGCCCTGGTAAGTGTATTTACCAAGGAACGTTTATTGAAATGGGAATCACATAATATTTAGTGGTAAGAATGCTTATTAAAACAACTTGTAGTACTATTAAATATGTAGAATAACTTATCTTAACTGTATATTAGCATGAATGCTTGCTTTTCCGTAAAAAACTAGAATATTTTATGCATTGTACAAAAGTAACAACAAAACAACAAGGTAGCGTATACTGGTATGAATCCTTACCACATTCGTTCAACTCACGAAGCAAATAGTCACTGCGCGTTAATTTCAATATGTGGATAGTTTACTTACCAGGGAACATCTATAACACCATAAAATTACAATAAGGTTCAACTGCATAGCTTATTTTTAAATAAAATCGACCTTATTACCAGTGGCAAGTATACTTACCAAAGACCTGTTGTTGTTTAGGTTAACAGCCGAAAGGCTGGTTTGAACCTGTAGAGGTTTTACTAAGTAAAACGAGGAGTGAGGTGGTTTACTATTGCCTTCCTCACTGAGTAGAAAAGTACGCTTATCAGCATGCCGGGCCCTCTGAAAAGCACATATTTTCCACTCTGCAAATGACACCTTCACTTCATTCACCACAGGGTCTGGCTGTGTAATGAAATTCATTACTTTCAGAGAAGATAACTCTAATTTATGTCTTTTACACCTCTACCTCTTCTGTTCTTAAATGATTCAGTCATTTAATTGGCTGAACATGTGATAAGAAACAGAACTATTTATTTTAGCCCTGCAATGAACAGATTGAGAATAAATAATTTGACACTCCATCTGTCTGTTATGGGCAGAACCAAAGACCTACAAAGGGTTAAAGTCTAACAGAGGTTGATTTTCATTTGTGTCATTTAATCATGATTAAAATTTGGTTATCTTTTTAATTTTACATTGTTTACTAATGATTAAACATGGGTTATATTGTTTATTTTTTTAAATTGGCAAAAGAAAGCTGTGCGATTGGTTCACCCAGATGTTTTTAATAAGTTATCTGATGGCATGGTTAACAGAAGCGGAAAAAATATTTAACTTTTGCATTAGTACATTATGCTGAAAATTGTACCATTTTTTCGCAACACCCGGTATTATATTACACATTTAGTACTATACATTATTATTGTTTCTACTTACGGCCACGAATACTATACTGTTATACACACACAGAATTACGATGTTAGTGTGTTATAACAAAAAGGTATTTTTAATTTTTTTATTTTATTTTTATTACCTTTTTTTGTTGAACCATATGGTCTAATAGTACCGGTTTTTAAACGTGTATTGTAGAAAAAGTAAACCTTTTTTTAATGGTTACAAAGATTCTTCATTGTAAAGAAATGTTGATATCAAAGTTCAGAATTGTTTGTTTATTAAATACGATAAAAGAAACACTCAAATTTATACAAATTTGTATAAAATTATACACCCAATTTATACTTTTTCTTGCCAATTTAAATAATAAAAAGTATAACCTAATTTTAATCATGACCCTACATGAAAAACAACCTCTTTAGAACTTAAAAAATTATATCACTAATTGACACTAAACTAGCTTTCGCCAAAAATTCTTGAAAAAAAAATTGAAGAATTTTTAATTTCCTATGACTGATTACATTCGCTGCTGTAAAAATTAAGGCACAATCTTTAAAAATCCCATTTTTTACCGATTCGGAGAAAAATACAGAAAATCACTAATTAATGTTAAACTAAAAGTTTTAAAATAAAATTCTCATGATAAAAAATTCATGTTTTTTAATTTCCTATAACTCTAATTTGTACAACGCTTAGTTTAGCGTCAATCGTGATTTTCTGTATTTTTTTCATCAAAATCGGTAGAAAAATGGGATTTTTTTAATAATGCGGATTTAGTACGACATTTTGCGACAAATAATAAGTCAAAGACATAATCAAAGTTATAGGAAATAAAAAAACCTATTTTATCTTATAATTCAAGCATTTTCTTCTACAGAGCCCAGTTTAGCATGAATTACTGATTTTCAGTATTTTTAAGTTCTAGGTTGATCATTTTGCGTCATTCGCTCATGATTAAATTAGGTTATGTTTTTCATTTAACGTTGTTTACTAATGATTCAACCATAGGTTTTATGGTTTTATTTACATTGACAAGAGAAAGTCGTGCGATTGTTTCACAAAAGGTATTTACAATTAGTATAATCTGTCATTATCACTTACTTGAGAATTCACCAATGTTCAGTAATTTTAACAAACACAGGAACTTACCTACAAAGAAACAAAATGAAGCATTAGTTACAAAGTTTACAAAACTATCACAGTAAAAGCCCGCTTAACGGAAATATAGGGACCGGTCCCGATTTCAGAAACACGAAATTCCTGTTAACACGCAGTGAAACTTTCATGGTCTAAATATTGTAAAAATTATTAAACATTATTTTTTACTTACTCTTGCCCATATGAATATATAGGAAGGAAAATATTGTTTTCATATCGATTTTTGAAATCAAGTGTTCACCAGATCTACACGTTTTAAGACCCCCTGAACCCCAAAAACATGTTTTTAGTGATTTGTCTGTGTATGAACTAAATATCTCAAGAACGGACCATCGTACGAACTTGAAACTTAAGAAAGAAACTTAAGTTAGGTACTCCTAGAGGACCCGACACAAACATTTTCATTAAAATCGGTCAACCGGAAGTAGTTTATTCGTGTCATTTTTCAATTTTTTGAGATTTCGTCAAAAACGGCTCCAACGATTTTTAAAAAAAATATCACCTCATTTACTACATTTTTTATGCTCTATAAGGTAGAGTAGGTGCCATGTCTGCTGAAATTTTTTTTGTATAACGCTCAGTTTAGCGGTAATTAGCGGTTTTCAGTTTTTTTTTCACGAAAATGTGTAAGAAAAATTCTATTTTTTTAAAAGATTTCAGCCTTAGTAGCAATTTACTCATATTTCTCCAGTCTCTTATGTTCTTCAACCATTAGAATTTCCTTCGTGCAGGTCTAAGCCTATCCTTAACTTTTTACTCCCGAGAATAAATCAAGCCATAATTCTCCCAGGAACAATCGACCAGAGTATGTACAAGAATATACCTCATTTACACGTCATGCAGTCATTCGTTGCGTCATAGTTTTACTTATAATTCTGAAATTAAACAGATTCCAACGTACCTACACACATTAGGGTAAAAACAAAAAAACATAAACTATTACCAACCGTTTCTGGTAAACTATTACAATTTTATAATATTGTATTGTATAATTAATTATTTAAGTAAAATTAATAACGAAACAAATATTGTTACATATTAAAAGTCACTAAAATTAGATCAACACCACAAACAATTTTATTATTATTGTATTAAAACAATACCATACAAATAACATTTTTCAAACGTCTATAAATAGTGAAACTAGATTAATCAAACGAAGAAATTACAGCTCTCTCTCTCTCGCTCACTCTCTCTCTCTCTTACACACACACACCCACACACACACACACGCACACACCTTTAATAAATAAAAATGAAATACTAATGAACAATGATTTATTGTAGAAATTAACCGTAGTGCTGTTAATACTAATTGACCTTAATTTTGTTAATAAAAAGTTCTCAATAAATATATATTCATATATCTACAGTATTTTGAATGAGTACAAATTGGAGTTGAGTTATACTGTAACAAATTATCACGGAAATACAGTTATACAGAATGGTTGAGAGAGTAAGAAGGGTAAAGGGGAGGTAAAAAGCGAATGAGTGTGTTAGTGGGAGAGTCAATTGTAACCTCTAACCTATTTGAAAAGAGTTGGCTAAGTTTATTAATAGATTACAATAAATCATGATTAAAAATTGTATGGATGTATTATTATTAATATTAACAACGTTGTATTAATATAGTTGTTGTCAAATAAATTGGCCGTTGTTTATTCCCCTCCCCAATACTTGTGTGAACAATTCATTTGAATGGTGGAGTTGACTCCAACCAGCTTATTAGCTTTTGAATTTCAAAACTTTGGTTATACTGGCATGTTTTGATACAACAATCTAATGCTGTTGTTAAGGTGATTAGCGAAAGGCTGGTTTGAACCTGGTGAGGTTTTACTAAGTAAATCGAGGAGTGAGGTGGTTTACAATTGCCTTCCTCACTGAGTGGAAAAGTACGCTTATCAGCATGCCAGACTATCTGAAAAGCACACATTTTCCACTCTGCAAATGACACTGTCACCGGATGGCGACATTAAGTGGCGAGTAAGTTAAAACCTTTAATTTTAGGTGGGCCTGAAAAGAGCCGTTTAAGCGGTGGTCGTCTTGATGGGAAGCGTCGTAGTCGTCATGGCGGTCAAGGAGCTGGACGACACGGCGTGTTGTCGTCCAGCGGAGATATCATCTTCTTCCCTCGCAGTAGTGCGTCGAAGGCTGCTTCGTCGGATTCGGTGGGCGTAAGGCTCGGTCGAGGGACCGCTGTGGGCATCGCTCGCGTCAGCGGGCGATGATGGTCCGGTCGACGGCTTACGGTGACGGGTCGGCGAGCGGAAGCATCATCTTCTCTCTTGCGGGGTCGTCGATTAGTCTTCGCTGGAGTCCTGTAGCCGTGTGCCGTGGTGGACGTCTTGTCTGCTGTCTGGATCGTAATTGAATCCCTCGGCTCAGTGTAGCGCTCTTTATAATATAGTTGCCGAGAGCGCTGTGGTGGAGGGCGGTTATTCGCTTGACCTTGGCAACACAGCCCTCTGTCGGTACGCAGCCGAAAGGTTTGTCGGTACACTGCCAAAGGGCCTACCGCGCCGAAAAGGGCCAGGAGAAGTATTGAAGGCCGGCAACACAGGAAATGATTAATTAGAAGGGGTGGCGGTGACAACATCTTCACTTCATTCACCACAGGGTCTGGGTGTATAATGAAATTCATTACTTCCAGAGGAAATAACTCTGATTAGTGACTTTTACACCTCCACTTCTTCTGTTCTGAAATGATTCAGTCATTTAATTGGCTGACCATGTGATAAGAAACAGAACTATTTATTTTAGCCCTGCAACGAGCAGATTGAGAGTAAATAATTTGACACTTCACCTGTCTCTTATGGGCAGAACAAACTAATAACGGAGATATTTATAATTTTATGTTTACTTCTTCTTCTGAACCACTCACACCTTGATGGTATTGTTTTTAAGTCGTCAGCTGAGTGGATGGTCTGAACCTCTAGAGGCTAAGTAAAACAAGGAGTGAGGTGGTTTACAGCTGCTTTCCTCACTGAGTGGAAAAGTATGCTTACAAGTAATTTACGCTAGACCCTCCAAAAAACAATATATTTCACTTTGACACCTTCATTCACCACAGGGTCTGGCTGTATAATAAAATTCATACTTTGATGGTTGGGGTTTAATTAATCATACTCTCTCAGGAATTGACTTCCTGAGTTTTTGTAAAACTACACCTCATGTACACGTCATCCTCACCTCATTGCGTCATGGGGTTGTTTATTGATCTAAATTGAACAGATTGCAACGTACACACATTAGGGAAAAAAAATTTATAGTAGACCCACCGGTTGGTCTAGCGGTAAAGACGTCAGAATCAGCTGTTTAACAGCAGATTTTCGGAGACGAGAGTTCTGTGGTTGTAATCATAGTACAGTACACGTTTATACGGATTTGAATACTAGACATATGTTACTGGTATATTTTGACGGTTAAGGTTCAATTAACCGTACTCTTTCAGGATGGTCGACCTGGGTCTCTACAAGACTACAACTTATTTACAAGTCATACACACCATCCTTTTCTCTTGGGTCATGAGGTTGCTTACTGTTCTTAAATTAAAAAGATTGCAACGTAACACACATTAGGGATAAAAATATAGTGTCTATCAAAAGTTTAAGACACCATGAAAAAAATACAAAATTTAATTTTTCTTACAAAAATTTTCCTGCGATCTTTCTGTAGCTTAAGTCACTTTTCCACATCCCCACAATTTATCATTTGAAACTGGTATTCAGTGACTTGCTGCCCATTTTCAGATTTTCAAATGAAGAAATTAACCTAAAACTCGCTATTATACCTTAACGAACTAGAAACTGCAGAGGAAGGCGGAGCATACTGACCTAGATCTCAGCACAGAGCCAATTGATTTTCGTTAATTGTATTCTGCGTTGCCACGTTGAGGTCCCGCTGTGGATGTTCAGCCTAAAAAAAAGTCAGCTGGAGTTCGGTGGAACAGTGTGACTTATATAGCAAAGAGACAACCTAACATCCGACCTTGGCTGTTATTGGCTAGATCTCATCTGCAGTCTTTAGTTCGTTGGGGTTTTTTTTTATAGTAAACTTAACAACATAAAATGACAAGTGGCGGGAATCAGCAGTTTCGTTAATGCTACAAGTTCCTCAGATCCCGATTGAATGGCAAAGGCTGTTTGAAATTAATACAGCGGCAACTACAAACACAAGCAGAGTTAAACAAACGGGTTTTTTTTATCTGCATACAGGGTTAAAAATTGATGCATTTAACCACGTCACCAAGATGATGTGTGTGTTTTTTACTTTCTCTTGCCTATATGAATATATAGGAAGGAAAGTATTGTTTTCATGTCGAATTTTTGAAATCGAGTTTTCACCGGATCTATACGTTTTCAGACCCCCTGAACCCAAAAAACATGTTTTTAGCGATTGGTCTGTGTGTGTGTGTCTGTGTGTGTGTGTGTGGGCGTGTGTGTGTGTGTGCGCGCGCGTGTGTGTGTGAACAGATATCTCAAGAATGGAACATCGTACGAACTTGCAACTTGAAACTTAAGTTACATACCACTACCGGACCCGACACGAACATTTTAATCAAAATCGGTCAACCGGAAGTAGTAGTTTATTCGTGTAATTTTTCACTTTTTTGCGATTTTCTCAAAAACTGGTCCTACGAATTTTTTTTAAATCGCCTGGTTTACTCAATTTTTTATTCTCTACAAGATAGGGTAGGCGTCATGTTTGCTGAAATTCTGGGTGAGGCTGTTTTCACGTAAAAACATAGTTTTTTTTAAGATTTCGGCTTTAATATGCAATTTAGCTCAAAAATTTATATAATAAAAGTTATAGAAAGTTTAAAATTCTACAACTTTTATTTCAAACATTTTTTTGTATAACGCTTAGTTTAGCAGTAATTAGCGATTTTCTAATTTTTTCTCACGAAAACGTGTGAAAAAATCGATTTTTTTAAGATTTCGGCCTTAGAATGCATTTTACGACAAAAATGTATATAATAAATTTTATAGGAAATAGAAAGATCTACAACTTTTATTTAAAACATTTTTCACTACTGAGCCTAGTTTAGCATGAAGTGATTTCCCGTATTTTTAAGCCAAACTGAGTTCGATTTTCATTTTGCGTCTTTCACTTGTGATTAAAATAAGGTTATGTTTTTGAGGTTAGTTTTTTGTTTATTTTTAATGTTTTATTACTAATGTTAGGTTTATTGTTAATTATTTGCACTGGCAAGAGAAAGTTGTGCGAGTGTTTCACACCAGATTTTCAAAAAAAGGAGACTGGCTTAAAGTGTCTTTCTTGTAAGCCTGTATACTTACAAAAATTCATATACAGCAAATGTATAAGGACAAAACCCAATAATGTGAAAAGTAGAGGTGTTCTTAAACTTAAGACAGACACTGTATAGGCAAATATGCACAATCTAGACTTCATAAATCAAGCTGAGCTTGTTCGTAAAATTAACACGATAGATCCGATGCTAACACAAAATTAGGGCATTTTGAAAAATAATATACACAAATTTATAATTTCATTTATATAAATTTTACACCGTCCACCAAATTATGATTAAAAACCGCTTAAATGTAAAAAAATTTTACATGTTATAATGTAAATTTTAAATGTAAAAAAACCGCTTAAAAGCCAATTCTATTTCAACACATTATAAAAATCGTATATAATTTAGTATTATGTTGTTTAAAACGTCGAAGATAAATTTTATTTAAAAAAATATATGTAATACATAGATTTAATGTAGGCTACACAATAGAAAATGTTGTTTATTCATTACCGTATGATAAATAACCAATGTATGTAACAGTCATTTAAAAAATAAGATGAAAGAAACGGTTA
Organism: Catonia carolina; assembly: GCA_035578175.1. Taxonomy (NCBI): domain Eukaryota; kingdom Metazoa; phylum Arthropoda; class Insecta; order Hemiptera; family Achilidae; genus Catonia; species Catonia carolina. The sequence continues at coordinate 13,964,338 of JAQMRL010000004.1, forward strand.
TAAATTTAAAAAAATAATGAAGGAAGAAATTTTAGCTTAATTAAGTATAATGGTATTTTAACGAGGTCTCTAATTCATTTTACAATTTATATTAATTGAAGTTTAATTACAATTAATGTTAATATTCAGCAGATATGTTCACATAAATTAGTTTTAATTATCACCCTACAGATTGTAAATGTAATTGTCGGATGGTTAATTGGAAAAGTCATTTCAACAAATCATTAAGTAAGCAATTATATGAACCAGAATTCAATTTGGTTCCTTCTTACCGTAACTATAGACTACTACTACATCGAAAGGCAAAGTTAAAGATCCCGGATTCAATTCCTGGAAAAATTTTACTCCTCAATTCAATAAAAAAACCCCCTTTGATATTTTCTAATCGCAGACAATCGTACCTCTATGAAGCAGCCGTAATCTAAAATCGACCCAAACCTTCCACATTTCAAAAATTCTCGTGTAAATTATTCGCACGACTTTCTATTGCCAATGTTGAATGGTATATTGAATCATATAACCATATGTTTATTTATTTATTTTGTTACGTCTAACTGTTTTGCAATTTCTGCTAATGGAGACGGTGGAGAATGATGATATATAAAAATGAGTGATGAAAAAATGCCAGACCACACAGGGAATCGAACCCGACTACCCGGCGTAGAAGCCAGTTGCACTAACCGTTAGGCCAAAGGGCCGGCCAAATTAAACCTATGTTTAATCATGAATAAATGATGCAAAATGAAAATTAACCTCTGTAACACTTAAAAATATAGAAAAATTACACTAATTGACGCTTAACTAGAATCTGTAGAAAAAAGTTAGATATACATATTGTGAAATTTTTAATTTTCTATAAATTTAATTATGTTGTTGATTAAATCAACAGCTGAAAGGCTGATTTGAAGCTCTAGATGCTTTACTAAGTAAAACGAGGAGGAGGTGGTATACAATTGCCTTCCTCGCTGAGTGGAGAAGTATGTTTATCAGCATACCAGGTCCTCTAAAAAGCATTCACCACAGAGTCTGGCTGTATAATGAAATTCATTAATGTTAGAGGAGATAACTCTGATTTGTGCTTTTTACACTTCAACCTCTACTGTTCTTAAATGTTTCAGTCTTATAATTGGCTGCCCATGTGATAAGAAACAGAGCTATTTTTCGTAGCCCTGGAACTAGTAGATCGAGTGCAAATAATTTACACTCCACCTGCCTGTTATTAGCAAAACTTTGATTATAATATAGAACTACGTTGTAACAATATAGTATTTGTTGTACATATTAAGTGCAAATTTTGTTTTTAATTTGTTTGCAACACCATTAAATTTTTTAAATAAAACACTAGTTTTGCTTTATGTAGTATATTTTGTAGAAAACTGAAGAAATATTAATGACAAAACAAACAATTTTCAAACACATTTAATTCCGTTTGTAAGTACAAGGAACAACGAACATTAAGAAGATGAAGTTTAACGACAAGGCACGGAACAACTTGACTTTGATGTAAAGGTAGTCACGTGTTATAAAGTATAGGGTATGTAAAAAGTTATACAACCAGATATATTAAAACCATTTAGAACGAATTTAATATTTTTAATTTTTTATACATTTTGTTGTTTCAAAACCTCTAGAAACTTTAAGTAAAACGAGGAGTGAGGTGGTTTACAATTGTCTTCCTTACTGAGTGGAAAAGTAAACTTATCAGCATGCTAGGCTCTCTGAAAAGCAACAAAAAATTACTGACTTTTTTTAAAAAATTCTCTTCTTCCAACCAAGGATTAGGCCGTAGCCTGTTGCGAACTCACATACTGTATCATATATTTCCATCTTTTCCTAGGTCTACCGACATACCTTTTATTTTCTGGAGCAGACCAGTACGCCTGCTACGGTATCCTGTGATCTGCCAACTTAGGCAATAATCCTTTATCTTTTCATTTAGTTTTGAATACCCAAATCTGACCTGATTTCCTCATTACTTATTCTTTCGAAGCGTGTTCATCCCTCAGTCTTTCGCAGAAATCTCATCTCCGCTCTTAATTTTTTTAAAAATTAGTGTGCTTTTGTATTGAGCATTCTTTCCAAACAAATATTTTCTATTCTAATACGTTATGTACTGTAATAAAGTGTAGTTTTTGTATATTTTAATACCTACGTACTGTAATGAGTCATGAAAAAATACTTACAATTTGGGTATACAATACAGTATTTTCTTTAGCTACATACTTGAAAGTTGCACCTAAATTTACTTTAGGTTTTAAGTTGTACGGAATACGTAGTTTCAGGGTTTTCTAATTATAATTAGATGATACTGGTTGCTGTACCCAGGGGCGGTTCCAGGGCTGATTTTCGGGGGGGTTTATCTTGTTTTTATGTAGCTGTTACTGTTTGTAATTGAGTCATTGAAAAGTCCTCTTTTATGCTGTATTGCTGTAACCACAATTTTAATTCATTGAGAAATTTTTGCTACGTCAAAGTCCTTGTAAATCAAGTCAATCTTGAAAAATGAAGGCACTGACTGGATGCGAGTGGCTTCTTTTGACTACTGACACCGATTTTTATCTTAATACTATTTAAAAATAGATACTTTCTGTTTGACTCATTTTTATACTAAAATAATTATTTTTAATATTGATAGGTACGAGTATTGGGATTCAGTTTTGTTAGAAATAATAGCTAATAGAAAATATTAAACTAAGTGTCACCGCCACCCCTTCTAATTAATCATTTACTGTGTTACCGGCTTTGAGTACTTCTTCCGGCCTTTGTCGGCGCGATAGGCCCTTTAGCGGTGCCCGACAATCCTTTCGGCTGCCTTCCGATAAAGGGCTTTGTTGCCAAGGCCGAGCGACTCACCGCCCCCTACCACAGCGCTCTCAGTAGCTATAAAAGCGCAGTGCACTGAGCCGCTTGTGATTGCGCTCTACATCTCCGACGAAGATCGACCGACTACATCCACGAGAGAAAGAAGGAAGATGCTCTGGGACTTGCAGCAGCCAGCAACGCAGCAGCCGTCGCCGCAGCTCTCGCAGCTGCCGCCGCCGCAGCAGTCGCAGCCACACGCTGCCTACACTGGTCTCCTTCGAGACCAGCACAACGGTCCTTCTCAGGACCAATTTAATAAGGTTTTAACCGGCCCTTCTCAGGGCCATCAACCTGAGCCACGGCTCTCTTCGCAGCCACGCGCTGCTTACGCCGGTCTCCTTCGAGACCAGCACCACGGTCCTTCTCAGGACCAATTTAATAAGGTTTTAACCGGCCCTTCTCAGGGCCATCAACCTGAGCTACGGCTCTCGTCGCAGCCACGCGCTGCCTACACCGGTCTCCTTCGAGACCGGCACAACGGTTCTTTTCAGGACCAATTTAATAAGGTTTACACCGGCCCTTTTCAGGGCCATCAAACACAGCTACCCGCCCCGGCGGACACACACCACGGCCCTTCTCAGGGCCACCAAAATGATAAGGTTAGCCACGTAATGTCGCCATCCGGTGACATAAGTTTTCCTAGTATTTCGGGAGGGGCCATGGCCCCCATGGCCCCTTCCCTGAAACCGCCCCTGGCTGTACCACTCAAAGGTACAAAGTACGTTTTATAGTAAGTACGAAAATTCCTGACTTCGTTTATACCGCGGTAGGTGTTATTACGCGGATCAGTGGATGACTCCCTTACACCCGCGTTATAACCGGGGATCACTGTAGCACTACTACTACTACTACTACTACTACTACTACTACTACTACTACTACTACCAATTCTGATGAAGTTATCTGATGAATAGGTTGCCGGCCTCAGAATTATTGTTGAACATTTTGTGTGCCCGGTAGATTAAATAAAGAATAAAATGAAATAATGTTGTAGACAACTAAAATGTTAGTAAAGATGGTTATAGGTGAGTAGGAAGAACGTAACAGTGCAGGGGAATGGGGGGAAAAGGGAGGGAGAAAGAGAGTGAGAGTGATAAGGGTGAACGGAGAGGGAGAAAGATAGTAGTACTACGATGGGATGAAACGCAATGGATAGCAGAGCACCTGTCGCCAGATGGTCGGACTGGAACGATGAGACGAATGAATGTACTGTAGAGTAGTGGCCGGAGGAAGAAGAAGCGATGTTGGAAACGAAGCAGGGTGCTTGTAATCTGGCTACAACACTGTTACAACTAATACTATACTAATGGTTTCAATCGTCGACCTTGTCTTCCTAACCCCTAAACCTTGATTCTAATAGTATTCACAACCTTACAAGAACATACTAGTATTTAGGAATATTTATTTTTTATGTTAAAAACCGTTCTATTATTTAAAATTTTCTATCCCTGATGCCATTCTTAGGCGAATTTACTTTGCTTTTGTACACTAAAAATTAAATTATAGTGTAGCATGTTTATAGGTCGATTTACGACATCCATTTTAAGCCATTAGTTAATCATTAAAGGTAATCATAACAAGCAGGTGGAGTGTTAAATTATTTGCACTAGATCTGCTAGTTCCAGGGCTACAAAAAATAGTTCTGTTTCGTATCACATGGTCAGCCAATTACATGACTGAAACATTTAAAAACAGAAGAGGTAGAGGTGTAAAAGACACTAGTCACAGTTATCGCCTCTGAGAGTAATGAATTCCGACAAAAGTGTATATAATTAGTGTTTAAAAAAAATACACTACCTATACTTTTATGAAAACTTTTTTGAACAGAGCTTAGTTCAGCGTCATTTAGTGATTTTTCATATTTTTATATCCAACAGGAGGTTGATTTTCAGTAAGTGTCATTCATGATTAAGATTGAGTCCTGTAATTCGTTTAATTATTTACATTGGCTAGAGACGCCGAAACAGGGAGGTTCAGTGCTAGATTATTTGCACTCGATTTGCTAGTTCCAGGGCTACAAAACAATAGTTCTGTTTCTAATCACGTGGTGAACCAATTATATGACTGAAGCATTTAAGGAAAGAAGAGATAGAGGTGTAAAATACACAAGTCAGAAATATCTCCTCTGAGAGTAATGAATTTAATTATACAGCCCTGTGGTGAATGAAGTGAAGGTATAATTTATAGGTTGGAAAGTAGATGCTTTTCAGAGGGCCTAGCATTCTGATAAGCATACTTTCCCACTCACTGAGGAAGGCATGGTAAACCACCTTAACCCTGAGATGAATAAAATGAAGGTGTCATTTGCAGGGTGGAAAGTAGATGCTTTTCAGAGGGCCCGGCATCCTGTTAAGCATACTTTTCCATTCAATAATGGTAAACCACCTCACTTTTCGTTTTACTTAGTAAAACCTCTTGAGTTTCAAACCAGCCTTTCGGCTGATCACCTAAATAACAACAAAAGGCAATCTTGTACACAAGTTCTAGTGAAAAGACGAGGAACTCATCATTTCCGTTATTTCAATCTATTTCTATTCTACCTAATCATCACTTGTATGTTTTCAAAAGTACTCTCCTTTTTCCATAAAATTAGCAGTAATTTTGGTTCTAATTTAAGTGATGAATCTATATGTAATGTGACCAAGCAGCGATTAAGAGATTTGTTAACCTCCTGAGATCTGGCGGTATATTATACTATACCGTGTCTTTGCATTGATTGAGACCCAGCACCAGTTTTATATTATAGATGGTGCCTGGCTTTGAGACCTATGGTATAGTATACTATACCAGATATATTGCACTGTTTCAGTCCTGATGAGAAATATTACGGTGTTTTGGTTGAGACCAATCATATAGTATACTATATCCTGATTTCACAGGCATTTCACATAAGTATTACGTAATACGTTTGGCTTTTTACCAGTGCATACCAACAAATAGATATTTGTTGTACTACAAATGATGTTTTCCTTCTATTCTGTTTATCCGTATCAAAATGGAGGAAAATTCTTCAACTCCATCTAGAACTGGAAAAAATTTCACAGGACTCAACCCTTGCACCATACAGGTATAGTATAATATACCTAAGGGTCTCTACCAATGCACATCACAACTGATATGTCAGGACTCAACTAAAGAAACCTTCAAGTATAGTATACTATAGTATACTTACTATAGTGTTGGGTCTCAGTATTGTTGTTGTTTAGGTCAACAGCCAAAAGGCTGGTTTGAACCTCTAGAGGTTTTACTAAGTAAAACGAGGAGTGAGGTGGTTTACCATTGCTTTCCTCACTAAATGAAAAAGTACGCTTATCAGCATTCCGGGCCCTCTGAAAAGCACATATTTTCCACTCTGTAAATGACACCTTCACTTCATTCACCACAGGGTCTGGCTGTATAATGAAATTCATTACTTTCAGAGAAGATAACTCTGATTAGTGCCTTTTACACCTCTACCTCTTCTGTTCTTAAATGATTCAGTCATTAATTTGGCTGACCATGTGATAAGGAACAGAACTATTTATTTTAGCCCTGCAACGAACAGATTGAGTGTAAATAATTTGACACTCCACCTGTCTGTTATGGGCATGGGGTCTCAGTATATGTAACCCAAAAATATATCTCAGGTCCCAAGAGGTTATTCTTCCTAAGAGCAATTGCACTTTGTTTTAGAAACGTTTTATAATGAAGTGTAAAACTCTAAATCATTTGACATGTTTAGAAGGAAACATACCCTTCAGCCGGAAAGATTAAATGACATGGACAATGTTATTTATTAGCGTTATTCCAAATGACAATGATGATTTGGTTCTGTTGTTGTTAAGGTCACCAGCCGAAAGGCTGGTTTGAACCTCTAGAGGTTTTACTAAGTAAAAACGAGGAGTAAGGTGGTTTACAAATTGCCTTCCTCACTGAGTTGAAAGAGTATGCTTATCAGCATGCCAGGCCCTCCGAAAAGCACTCACTTTCCACCCTGCAAATGACACCTTTACTTCATTCACCACAGGGTCTGGCTGCATAGTGAAATTCATTACTCTCAGAGGAGATAACTCTGACTAGTATCTTTTACACCTCTACCTCTTCTGTTCTTAAATAGTTCAGTCATATAAGTGGCTGACTATGTGATAAGAAACAGAACTATCTTTTTTAGCCCTGGAACAACAGATAGAGTACAATTAAAATAACACTCCACCTGCCCGTTTTGAAAAAAAGTTGGCACTACAAGTGGATTGTGTGTGAGCATACTTGATGTTTTTCTCTATTTTTGTTTTTTATTCTTTTATAATTTATATTTAAAAAATAAAATTATTTTGTGAATAATGCCAAGTTCCTTAATATCTTTCCCTGCTTAGAGGCAAGTTTTTTCTTTGTAGGTAAGACAGTATTTTTGTTTATAATTAACTTAATTGTTTTCATTTGTGTATAAGATTTATTTAAATTATTATAAACACATGTTAAGTTACAGTAGTTATATTTGAACCAGTAATGGTACCAATGTGTTGCATCGGTTTAGTTGGATAAATTTTATGATTACTTAAACCGAAGGTCTCCTCGAATTCGAACGTGAAAGGAGCCTGAAATTTTTAAAAATGCTAATACCAAGTAGAAGATGCGACTCAAATAATATTAAAAAAAATCTGAAATATATAAACTCCCGTTGTACTTTAAAAATATGCTGGACATCATAAGGTTTAAAATCAAGTAACAATGTAGATATTAGTAGAAAATAGTTTATCGATAAGAAGTTTTACTTTCTCTTACTCCATATGATATATAGGAAGGAAAAGTAGTCTATTGTTTTCACGTCAATTTTTTGAAATCGAATTTTTGCTGGAAATACTCGTTTTCAGGTTCTCTTCCTCTTTTGCAAGTGGGATTTTTCATCTCCTGAAACTCTTAATTCCTGTATTGTTTTCCTGAAATTTGTTCTGTCTTTAATGGTTTCTGAGTGAATCTCATGTCTACTAGGTCTTTGTCTATTTCTTTAACCACGCTATCTTGTTTTTGTGAGTGTTAAAAATGAAAATCTGCTTTGTTAGTCTGGTGTATTCCACCCTGTATATGTGCCCATAGAACTGTAATCTTCTTTTTCTGATTATGTTTGTAATGTTTTCTACTTAGAAATAAAATTCTTAGTTTTATAATTTATTATACTCATGATACTATATTGATTTTAAAACTTAATATTTAAGTGTTTCTGCCACATAAAGGGCTTCTGGTCTAACTACAGTTTGGTAGTGCTTTAGTTTGGTGATCCAGGATAGAAATTTCTTGTTCTAGATACTTTTCGTGATACTGTGCGCTTTTTCTATTTTTAATAATCTGTTTTCTAGAGCTATTTTTTCGCTATTGTTTTGTGTTATCCATTTTCTAAAGTATTTAAAACTTTCAGTCTTGGCTATTATTGTACATGTGTTTATCTTAAGATTTTGTGGAGTAATATTTGTATTTTATTTATATTAAATTTATATTTTTGTCACCGCCACCCCTTCTAATTAATCAGTTACTCTGTTGCCAGCCTTCAATACTTCTTCCGGCCTTTATCGACGCGGTGGGCCCTTTAGCGGCGCAGTCACAAACCCTTTAGCGGCACCCCGACAAACCTTTCGGCTGCCTTCCGATAGAGAGCTTTGTTGCCAAGGCCGAGCGACTCACCGCCCCCTACCACAGCGCTCTCAGTAGCTATTAAAGCGCAGTGCACTGAGCCGCTTGTGATTACGCTCTACATCTCCGACGAAGATCGACCAACTACATCCACGAAATAAAGAAGGAAGATGCTCTGCGACTTGCAGCAGGCAACAACGCAGCTGCCGCTGCCGCAGCCACGCGCTGCCTACGCTGGTCTCCTTCGAGACCAGCACAACGGTCCTTCTCAGGACCAATTTATTAAGGTTTTCACCGGCCCTTCTCAGGGCCATCAACCTGAGCCACGGCTCTCGTCGCAGCCACGCGCTGCCTACGCCAGTCTCCTTCGAGAACAGCACCACGGTCCTTCTCAGGACCAATTTAATAAGGTTTTAACCGGCCCTTCTCAGGGCCATCCACCTGAGCCACGACTCGCATCGCAGCCACGCGCTGCCTACACCGGTCTTCTTTGAGACCGGCACAACGGTCCTTCTCAGGACCAATTCTTTAAGGTTTACACCAGCCCTTTTCAGGGCCATCAAACACCTCTGTCCGCTCCGGCGGACACACACATAAACGGCCCTATTCAGAACCACCAGACAGATAAGGTTAGCCACTTAATGCCGCCATCCGGTGACATTTTATTTCCTATATTATATCTATTTCATATTTATATTATAATAGTCTATTGTATTTGTTAAACAACTTCATTATTTATTTAATGAAGAAATAAAAATAATATAAGGTAATAAATTAATCACAATTATAAAATGTACAAAAGATAATATTACGAACATAATTATTCAAAGATTAATTAATTGGAAGTTTAAACAAAATATGAAACACACCAATAAGAAGAAATATCTAACATATAATAAGAGAGTACAATACCACGTTGCAAATACATAACAAGAAAATAATATTTATGCACGACATAAATCTTATATTGTATTAGTTACAATATAATATAATTTAGTATAATATAATATATGGAATATATAACCGGAGTTTATATAATACAATCTTGATAATAATGTATTATTTCCATGTTTAAAATATAATTTATTGGTAAATTAATCAAAGGGAAATGGAGAAAGATTTATCTTAATATTAAATCTTGGTTGATAAGAGAAATAATAAATCTTATTAGAAGAGCTCAAGGAATTGATGAAGCGCGGTTCGAAAGAGAGATGGAGAAAATAATGGGAACATCTAGGAAAGGGGCAAGTAGATGATAACAATAGTAATAATAATATAAGTATTAAGGTTGGGTTATTTTAGGGGTGGTTGTTTTACAAAAGCAGAGAGGAATGGAAATTTAGGAAGAAGGAGTGAAGTAACATAATGAAAACAATGTTAAGTAAACAGTCTAACAATTTATAGCATAATTATGGAGTAGTGAAGTTAGAATTGGATCCGAGCGAGACGGATAGAATGTGTTATGTTAAAGAAGGATACACAAGTGAGGATGCACAGGGCCAGTGCAAATTTAAACTGAGATAAATAAGCACAAAATATATACTAATATATATTACAAAATATATAGAATGTCGCGAAATTCATTAAACCAGATAAAATTATTTTGTATTAGTAATTACACCCGTCCATCTTTAAATGTTTTTACTTTACAAAATTTTTTTTTTCTTTTTTAACAGTGTAGTTATTTCTTTTGCAATCAGTTAATAAATACAATAACTTTAAGCAAATATGAGAAAAATCTGAGTAATGTCCTTAGAATTAAAATATAAACTACACTCAGTAGTGTGTTTCAAAAAGACTAAATTGTGAAGAAAAAATAATATATATATATACAAAATCAAACTTTATGAACTGTGAATCAAAATATTGAAACACAAAGTTGTTCAAGAAGTGGAAAATATTAAAAAAAATTTTAATGATTAACAAAATCGTATAGGTAAGTCTAATAGTTTCAAACGTTTCAGTCTGTGAGTATCTTCACTGGTGTCGAGGAGGTTAATCGCTAATGGATTCTGATGGTCTTCTAGGTTTTGTAAATGTTTTTCGCTATGTTGTTTAATTTCTTCTTTTATGAAGGTTAGGTTTATGTCATTGTGTAGTATTTCATTGGTTACGTAACATGGGGCTGCAGTGATTAGTCTCAGGCATTTTGATTGAAAGCGCTGTAGTATTTCTACATTTTTGTTGAACTAACTGTACTGCATAGCTCTAACCCATTTTATTTTCCAAAAATAAAATACAGTAATATATCATAAATTTAAACAACGTTTTACTTTCTCTTGACCTATTATGAATATATAGAAAAGAAAAGTATTGTTTTCATGTTAATTTTTTGAAATCGAGTTTTCACCGAATATAGGCCTACACGTTTTCATGTCGCCTGAACCCAAAAAACATGCTTTTAGCAATTGGTCTCTGCGCGTACGCGCGCGTGAAAAATATTTCAAGAACTCAACTAAAACCCTAATACGAAACTGAATCTTGGAACGTAAATTAAGTTACCACTACGAGATCCAACACGAACATTTACATCAAAATCAGTCAACCAGAAGCAGTAATTTATTCGTGCGATTTATCACTTTTATGCGAGTTTTCCAAAAAAGGCTCCTACGCTTTTTTGAAATCGCATTATTTTACTATGCTCTAAACAACGGGAAAGCGCCATGCCTGCTTAAATTCTTGGGGAGGCTGTGGTCTTGAGGTTCAAAATAAGGTTTTTTTAAGATTGTGGCCTGAGTTGTAGAAAATTAATAAAACCTACAACTTTTATTTCAAAAATTTCTTTCTACAACGCTTACTTTAGCGACAATTATAGATTTTCTGTATTTTTCTAATCAAAATCGGTAAAAAAAGGATGATTTTTAAGATTGCGGCGTTTAAGAAATGCACCTGTGTGCATTTTACGACAAAAGTGTATAGCCTACTATATAATTAAGGTTATAGGACACAAAACACCCAACAACTTTTTTCTTAAAGAATTCTTTTCTACGGAGGTTAGTTGAACAGAAACCTACTTATGCAGGGAGAAAATTCATGAATAAATTACCTTAATTTTTAAAATGTTGCGAGGATTTGAATTCCTTTCAAAAGAATCTGAAAAATTACTTGTTCATTGAAACTTTTTACAGCGTACAAGAATTTCTTTCTTGATAGTAGTGATACATTGTGTGATTCTTATATGTATTTCAGGTGTTATATCTGACATATCCTATACTCCTCCTGGAGTCTCCAGGGCGCAAAAAAAATTTTGTCAATGATTTTCTGTTTTCTAAGTCTAAATGTGATTGATTATCATCTGGCGTCATTCATTCATGATTAAAATTGATTAATGATTAAGCATAGATTCTATTGTTTATTATTGTACGGAGTTGAGGCCTGGACTCTAACAGAAGCAACACTCAAAAGATTGAAAGCTTTCGAATTTTGGCTGTATAGGAGAATGGTACGAATATCCTGGACGTAGAAAATTACTAATACGGAAGTGCTACGTCGAATGAACAAGCCAGCGGAATTGGTCAGCATAATGAAGGCGCGATAGTTGCAATATCTCGGTCATATCATCGGGATGAGCGCAGGTATGTATTGCTTCAACGCATTCTGCAAGGTAAAATCGATAGTAGAAGGGGTCTAGGACGCAGAAGAATTTCATAGATGGCCAACCGAGGGTATGGTTTAACAACAGCTCAGAAGAACTGTTTCGGATAGCTAACAATAAAATAAGCTTGCCATGATGTTCGCCAACCTTTGGAACGGAGAAGGCACCCTGAGAAGAAGAAGTATTGTTCATTGTTTACATTGGCCTGAGAAAGATGTGTTAGTTTATCACACCAAATTTTGTGTATAACATGAAAAACATTAATATTTAAGTATAATTTCTTTGGGTAATTAATAACAAGACAAGTTCAAACAGTACAGGCCGGCCCGTGGTGTAGTGGTCAGCGCAACTGGCTCCTATGCCGGGGTCCCGGGTTCAATTCCCGGTCAGGTCTGGCATTTTTTTCATCTGTAAATCACCACATATCATTACCTACGAACAAGCCAAAGGCTTATGTAGGCATCATCACTCAATAAAAAAAAAAGAAAAGTTGTACAGACTTCTTTCACGCAAATCCAAGTTACCAACTACATCTAAATTAACCATTTTACAGCTCCTACCTTTGACCAATATAGAGCTATGTCAGTCAACTTTACTGCTGTAAAAAACCATCGGTTTTAGCAGAAATTCAGCGTTTCCAATCGAAGCTTTTACGGAGGATAGTTAACGCCCTCTATTATGTAACCAATGAAACGCTACACTCAGACCTGTATCTACTCTACATAAATGACGTTTTCTTTAAAATTTATATAAAATTTAGGAAGAAATTTGCGAACCACCAATACCATTGATCTCAAATCTGACTACGCAGACTCTCCCAAACAATCCAATAAGACGATTAAAACATCGATGGAGCCGGGATCTCATCAATTACTAACGTAGTACTGTAATTGACTATCCGTTGTAGTGATCTAAATGCTGCACTTATATTCACGTCGGAGTTCTGTCACTGGACTGTGTCTCCACTCACATTTTTACTTTCTCTTGCCTATATGAATATATAGAAAGGAAAGTATTGTTTTCATGTCGATTTTTCGAAATCGAGTTTTCACCGGATCTACACGTTTTCAGACCCCCTGAACCCCAAAAACATGTTTTTAGCGATTGGTCTGTGTGTGTGTGTATACAAAATATCTCAAGAACGGAACATCGTACTAACTTGAAACTTAAAACTTACGTTACATACCACTACCGGACCCGACACGAACATTTTCATCAAAATCGGTCAACCGGAAGTAGTAATTTATTCGTGTAATTTTTTACTTTTTTGTGATTTTCTCAAAAACTGGTCCTACGATTTCTAAAAATCGCCTGGTTTACTAAATTTTTTATGCTCTACAAGATAGGGTAGGCCCCATGTTTGCTGAAATTCTTGGTGAGGCTGTTTTCACGTAAATTTTTTTTTAAGATTGTGGTTTTAATATGCATTTTAGCGCAAAAATGTAATAAGTAAAAGTTGTAGAGAATTTAAAATTCTACAATTATAATTCAAACATTTTTTTGTATAACGCTTAGTTTAGCGGTAATTAGCAATTTTCTGTTTTTTTTCTTACGAAAACGTGCGAAAAATCGATTTTTTTAAGATTTCGGCCTTAGAATGCATTTTAAGACAAAAGTGTATATAATCAAATTTATAGGAAATTAAAAGATCTACAACTTTAATTTAGAGCATTTCTCTCTACAGAGCCTAGTTTAGCGTTAAAGAGTGATTTTTCATATTTTTAAGGCAAACTGAGATCGATTTTCATTTTGCGTCTTTCATATATGATTAAAATTAGGTTATGTTTATTGAGGTTAGTTTTTTGTTTATTTCTAATGTTAGGATTATTGTTAATTATTTGCATTGGCAAGAGAAAGTCGTGTGAGTGTTTCACACCAGATTTTCTTAACTTGTTAATTTTTTCTTTTATCACATTCACTGATTGTGTCTAACAGATTGTAAATTTCTTGAATAAAGTAAAAAATTTTTAAAAATAATAAAAAAAATGAATAACTCTCGATCAACTTGAACAACACACACACATAATTACTCCCTCTTTCTCAGTGTTATAGGAAACTTGTATCTATATCATATTCTCTCTCTCGCACAGGTCCTATTTTGATGAAACTTGGTCAATTTACTAGAGCTATTACTATTAATATTATAGAGAATACTAACACTAGTATAGTTTGTGTTATTAAGTTAACCAGAATATATGTTTCCCCCTCCTCACCATCCACCACACAAGCCTTCATGATATCCATTCGCCTTTGCGCCGCGTTTCTATGAAGCCACATAAACACAGTTCAATATTGGTTTAACTTAAACTGCACGAGTTCTAAACTAATCTCTTGGGGTATAACTCAACAACGTATACATTACAACACACAAATATAATATTTACACACACATACGCACACTTGAATGAAGCTAAAGGGTCGATATCTTTGCATTAAATGGAAGGAAAGATATTATTGTATAGCCTACACGGTTACATAATACGTAATTATTAACTTTTGTAATCAAAGTGATATTAACTGACAAGATAATATAACTCTGAGTATTTCACTCGATTAATTTTACCCATCAAATCCAGATAAAAGTTAAACTAATTGTATTTAACCTGCATCTTCTCTATTGTGTGTTGTTATTGGGGATCAGCCGAAAGGCTGGTTTGAACCTCTAGAGCAGAGGTTCTGAACAAATGTGCCGCAAAACTTTTGAGACTTTGTGATATTTGCGATAAAAAAAAATTAAAATAATTTTAATAAATTCAATAACTTATTTTATATGGGATTTATTGGGTTAGGCCTTACAATAAAAGATTAGTTGAGTTATTAATGAGAAACTTGAGTACACTGAAACTTCTCACATACAAGTTCAATTCATGGTGGAATTAAAGACACACTTACACGCATTTCCTGTTCAACTGAGAGAATTCTCTGGCGCTACTCGTTTTTTTTGTGTCGAAGAGCCCAGTTCGCTCAAGTAGGTGTTTCAAAAATGTAACATGGTTAAGCTTCTTCCACCCGCACAGCATCTACCATTATTTAAATATTTAAAAAAATCTACCGAATAACTGGTCAATTGTCGTTCCATAATATTAATGAATTTGTATTCATTTTTTTATACTGAATAAAATAATTTTTTGGAAATTGCCGAATTAATGAGCGGTTACGGGAAAACAGGGGTTCAGAATTTTACTAATAACTCAAAATTTTAATTCGCTACAAATCTAAAATTTTGTACGTACAATAGCAACATACAAGTTTATATTTCGGCGAAATCTCAAATAAATCAGTCGAGCGGTGTTTGAGTTATAAGCCTCCAAATGTATCCGGTCTGTTGCACCAACAAAAAACCGGCTCTTTTTTTCTTATCCAGATATCTCAATATTAAAAAACGCTAAAAACATAAAACTGACATGGAACAACGCAGATTGAAATTAGCTAAATTTTAGTATATAATACGTTAAAATTGAACAAGCGGTGAAAAAAAACTAAATTATACTCACAAGGGATTGACAATTTGAAAAAAAGGATTAAATTTCTCCTCACAAGCTGGATGCCAATTTGTAAGAAAACTAAATAATTCCTCTCAGTATCTCCACGAGGGTATGCCAAATTTGTTGTGTATTAATTAAATTAATTTCTTATTTACCTTGTCCCTTGTTTCATTAAATAAACATCATTTCAGATTAAATCATTATAAGTTTTACTCAATTAACACATTTTCTTAATTACAGTTATTGTTATTGTTTTATACGTCTGCTATTGAAAAGCCACCAGATAATCAGTGTTATTGTAAAGTTTATAATTTGCAATAAGATAGTGGGCTCTATATATATTTTTTTAAACAATATAGTATTTCTTTTGCAACCAGTTAATAAATACAATAACTTTAAGCAAATATGAGAAAATCTGAGTAATGTCCTTAGTATTAAAACACAAACGACACCCAGTAGTGTGTTTGAAAAAGACAAAACTGTGAAGAAACAAAAAAATATATCTATACAAAACCAAACTTGATGAACCGTGAATCAACGTCCCGAAACACAAAGTGTTGAAGCTGGAGATGACAATGACGATGCTAGAGATGAAAACGACGCCAATTATGAGACGCCGATGATTAGGAGTTTAAGTAGAAAAGATAAAAAAAATTTAAATGACTAACAAAATCGTAGAGGTAAATCCAATGGTTTAAAGTGTTTCAGTCTGTAAGTATCTTCGCTGTTGTCCAGGAGGCTAATTGCTAATGGATTCTGATGGTCTTCTAGTTTTTGTAAATGTTTTTCGCTATGTTGTTTAATTTCTTCTTTTATGAAGGGCAGGTTTAGGTCATTGTGTAGTATTTCATTTGTTACGTACCATGGGGCTGCAGTGATCAGTCTCAGGCATTTTGATTGAAAGCGCTGCAGTATTTCTATATTTGATGAACTAGCTGTACCCCATAGCTCTAACCCATACGTCCAAATTGGTTTGAGTATTACTTTGTATACGAGTACTTTATTTTCAAGGGAGAGTAGAGACCTACTGCCTAAGAGGCTCTATATAACCTTGTTCGAATTGATGACTGAAAAGAGCCTTGGTGGGGCAAGATGACTGGCGAGAGGGACTGCCCATTTTCAGTAAAAATATCTCGCAAAATCATCGATGTGTCTTTGTCGGAATCCAGGAGTCGATGCACCCAATTAGGCCGAACGTAGTCGTAGTTAAAGTGAATATTAACTAATTAGAAGTCTTCGGTGGTTCGTTAAATATTGTACGAGGTGTGGCTATTAAATAACGAGACTGACGTTGCAAAAAATTTTACTTTTATTTCATAGATAATCACTTATTGCCACCTTCAATATACACTCCTTCTCTATCCCTACTACGCTCCATGTGAATTTTCCATTGTTGGAAACAGTGCTGGAAGTCATCTATCAGCTCCTTCAGGACACGTGC
The DNA here is from genome assembly GCA_035578175.1 of Catonia carolina. Taxonomy (NCBI): domain Eukaryota; kingdom Metazoa; phylum Arthropoda; class Insecta; order Hemiptera; family Achilidae; genus Catonia; species Catonia carolina. Next base: position 13,981,325 of record JAQMRL010000004.1, read on the forward strand.
CGCTTTCTCTTTTACAGTTTTCACAGACTCAAATCTTTTCCCTTTTAATGCAGATTTCACCTTAGGGAATAGGTAGAAGTCACATCGTGCAAGATCTGGTGAATAAGGTGGATGTTCTAACACTGAAATGCTTTACTTGGCTAGGAACCTCTTGACAGATAACGCGGAATGAGCTGGCGCATTGTCTTGGTGGAGAACCCATGATTTGTCCTTCCACATTTCGGAGCGTTTTTTCCTTACTCTTTGACGTAGTTTAGAAAGTACCTCAAGGTAGTAATATTGATTAATTGTTTGACCTTCAGGAACCCAGTGAAGGTACACAATCCCATGGATATAAAAAAAAACAATCATCATTGGTTTAAATTTTGACTTGCTCATTCGAGCAATTGTATTTTTTGGCTCTCGGTGAAGTTCGGCTCTTCCAGTGCATGGATTGGCGCTTCGTTTTCGGATCATAAGTAAAAAACCACGTTTCATCACATGTTATTATCGTTTCCAAAAAATTTGGGTCATTTTCAATCGCACACAAAGTGTCTGTACAAACATTTTTGCGAGCTTCATTTCAAACATTTTTGAGCGGCACGTGTCCTGAAGGAGCTGACAGAAGATGACTTCCAGCACTGTTTCCAACATTGGAAAATTCGCATGGATCGTTGTAGGGATAGAGAAGGAGTGTATATTGAAGGCAACAATAAGTGATTATGTATCAAATTAAAATTAAATTTTTTACAACGTCAGTCTCGTTACTTAGTAGCCACACGTCGTGTACGTGTCGTCTGCTCGTTTGGCGGGGATCCGTTGCCCATTCTCTCACGACATGTTACAGCCAAGCGCCGAGAGTGCAGTGATTTAGATTACATAAAATTTATTTCTACACCATGTCCTTGCCCATAACATACAAGTGGAGTGTTAAATTATTTTTAATCGATCTGCTAGTTCCAGGGCTACAAAAAATAGTTTCGTTCCTTACCACATGGTCAGCCAATTATATGACTGAAGCATTTAACAACACAATAGGTAGACGTGTAAAAGACAATAGTCAAAAGTTATCTCCTCAGAGAGTAATGCATTTCATTATATAGCCAGATCCTGTAGTGTACGAAGTGAAAAAGTTACTTGCAGAGTGGAAAGTAGCTGATTTTCCGAGGGCCTGGTATGCTGATAACCATACTTTTCCACTCAGTGAGGAAGACATATGTAAACCATCTCACTTCTCGTTTTAGTTAGAAAACATGTTCTGGTTCAAAACAGCCATTCAGATGATGACGTAAACAACAGCACCATGTTAACGTACAGAACATTTTCTCAAAAATTACTCAACAAAACTCATTAATTAGATTATAAAAGTTAACGGTAGGTGAAAGAAAATATTGTATCTGTGTAGTATGTTTAGCCTTTGCTGACATTGCCCCAATTAATTATACAAGGAACAACGTAATAATCCAGTGCAAAGTTTACTAGCTCAAGCTGAGAAAATAGATCTACAAAATTCATTTCCCAAATTGTCATTTCATAACAAACGTCAGAACCGTCAGAGTAGGTTATATTTCATTATTTACATTGGACAGAAAAAGTTGTGTGAGTGTTTTACACCAGATATGTTTTTGTGTTGAGCAAATTTTTTTTAGAATAATCCGAACAAGTTCCAGCCCCAATTAGTTCGGATTAGCGGGTTTGTCATGTATAGAGAAGATATAATATAAATATTGACGCTTGAAGGTTATGGGGAAAGTAGTACGACTCTCCGCCATTTATTTTTATTACTTTTTGTTGATGAAAACATGAAGTAAATGGAATAATTCTTGGAAATGATGGAAATTTTTATATTTTTTTATTATACAGTGAGCAGTAATGTTATAAGTTATTTTTCATTAAAACATTCTTTACTTAGTATGATGGGAAGAGATGATATTCAATTTCACAAAAATTCATTCATTTTTATAAAATTGAATTCCGTTCCTTTTTTATTTTTATTTTCATTTTTCATTTTTAGTACTATTATTAGACTAGTATTGTTATTATTATTTTCTCTTTTAATTTGTTGTGTAATGGAATTTAGCGGTCACCTAAAAATTCCTCACATATTTTACATAATGCATCGTGGTACCGATTTCATTTTCTGTTAAAACTTTTTACACTCGTCATGACCAACGCCGCAAAAAAGTTTAATTTTAACCACTAAATCATCATGTTAAATAAATGGTTCTATAAACCACACTAAGTTTTTCGCTAAAAAATTTAAAAAGCAGAGTACTTAATAGGTGTCTCTCTAGCCATTTATTAAAAAACCTCAAAAATTGAAACCTCAAAGTTACCTCGGGTACCTCGAGGATACGAGGATGGATATAACTGGGCTAGAAATTTCTAGTCCACATAAGAAAATTCGGCCACGCATTATTTTTCTACTGAGGTAGATTTCTCAACCTTTCATTACAAAGCTTTTCACAGTTGATGAGCTCTGCTGTTTTACGCTTTTAGACCAATTTGAACATTTACAGCGTTTTTAGATTGTACGAATGTTTCAGTATGACAAACATTACGCGTGCTTGCGTATAACAGCCGGAGTAGTTCACTCGTGTCTTGCATCTTGTACTAAACACATCGATTATAGAGCGTGTTAACATGAAGTTTACCCACCGGGTTGGTCTAGAGGTAAAATCGTCGCCAAAATCAGCTGTTTAACAGCTGATTTTCGGAGACGAAGTTTCCTGGTTCAAATCCTAGTAAAGGTAGTTACTTTTATACGGATTTGAATGCTAGACAGTGGGTACCGGTGTACTTTGATGGTTGGGGTTCAATTAACCATACTCTCTCAGGAATGGTCGGCCTGAATCTGTACAAGACTACACCTCATTTACACGTCATACATATCATCCTCATCTCATTGGGTCATTGGGTTGCTTATTGTTCTGAATTGAACAGATTGCACCGTACACACATTAGGAATTAAAAAAAACATGTAGTACTTTAATCAGCTGGTTGTATGTTCATAGGTTATATTGTTATTGAAAGACAAAAAAAAATGGCTGACGAAATATATAACAGATCTACAAGAGCAAGTATTCGTAACGTGGCTGGCAAGTCTTTGGCTAGCTGCGAAGTGGGTAGGGGCAATGTGCACGTTCAGAGCTCATCAGCTTTGAAAAATAGCATAGATAGTTTCTTAGAATAAAATACACCATGTACTGATAAAGTGTTGGAATTGGAATGAGGGAGGCTACGAAAAATCTCTTGGGAATTGTAATATTACATAAATTGAAAGTTAACCACCAAAATTAGGTACAATTAACCCTACTCAGATTTAAAGCTCTGCTCAGATAAAATACCAAAAGGCCAGAAAACCATAGTTTTGAAATTTCAGACCAATCAGTTGATACTGTTTTTACTTGTACGCCGGTCCGTAGTTCATATTTTGCCCACTGTTGGCGCTGTGATGGGGTTGCTGCTGCCGATAGAATGCGCCAGCGGTCATACCTCTCACAGTGCATGTACCAAGTGGCAACATATAGTGTCTGCGCACTGGCGATGCAAAAGTCGAGAAGGAGAAGGTGACAGTATCGATGTTCTCTGCGTGCGAGAATCGATACGGAGAGTTGACATCTCAACATTGAGTATTCTTTCCGTCACCTGTACCTCCATCCCCTACCCTCGCTTCACCGGCGACTGCTCCCCATCGGAGGCAGCGGTAAAAGGTGCACGCTGCGTCGGCGACTCGCTCCTATTAGATTAGGCAGCGGTACAGACGACCCCGATTCACTTCACCGGTGACTGCTCCTCTTCGGAGGCAGCGGTGAAAGGTGGTCGCTGCGTCGGCGGCTGCTCCTAATCTTTTAGGCAGCGGCGAAGACGACTTCCCGTCCCCCCCTTCAATTTTTTCGTTATTTTGAACTACGCCGCCGGAGGCCCGGCCGGTCCTATGAGTTCTACGGCTGCGCTGTTACAAGCCGGTGGCGACACAGTTTTGCAATTCTTGCTCTAGAATAGCGATTTCAAACATGGGATATGCGAAGAAAAAGTTAATGGCAGATGGCAGCAGCAAAAAAATAAAAATCTGGTGTAAACACTCGCACGATTTTCTCTTGTCAATATTAACTAATGAAAAATATAACTTATGTCCAATCAGTAGTAAAAAAATTTAAAATGAAGACATAACTTAATATTAATCCTCAGTGAATGACACAAAATGAAAATTAACCTTCGTTGGACTTAAAAATACAAAAAATCACTAATTGACGCTTCCGGTCCACGAATTAGTTTTTTTATTTGTAAATAACTTATTTTTGTTTGCCTATTTGATATTTTATTTGTAGTTTTATCGTAGTAGTTTAATTTAGTATTTAAGTAATTAATAGTTTTAATTACTAACACACTAATACATTACCGTATTAGTAGAAGACAGGAGCACTAAATTGATCTGCCCTAAAAGATGGGACACCACAGTTGGGTAGATTAATATTGTCTCACTGATTTTTGTAACGCAATGAGAAAATTAATAAATATACAGCATACATAACTGTAATATTATACCTACGGTTTTATAAATAAGTGCACATTCTCTTACATCACCTCACTCATCCCTCTAAACAAGTAGTGGGAGAAGGGAAGGGGTGTTCAGAAACAAAAACAAAACAAAGAGGAAAGGAACAGAAAAGAATTTGGGAACCACTCCACTAGAACGAATATCACACATTAATACCCACTTTTTTGGCTTGAAGGGGCGATAAGAAAGGATGATTAGTTGAAACCAGAATCCACCTCTCTCTAAGCTATAAATAGGGCATGAGAAGTTAAAAATTTATTCCAGAATATGAACTTAGATTTATGTAAGTAAGTTACAGGAATGTTGAAGATTCTGTTTTTTAAAATCACTACTTAATACTAAGTAAACGGATTAACTGCAAGAAAGGTTTTCCTTTTTCGCTTTGTACGGTTTCTTTTAAGCCACGTATAAAAATATTTTATTAACAGTGCTTTTAGCGACATCTATAATCATAAATCGAAACTTATGCAATTTTTTAATTTTATACGCTCAGAAAAAAACCACCGGGTTGGTCTAGAGGTAAAGTCGTCGCCGCGAGTCAGCTGTTTAACCCTTTCAATCCCACATTTTTTAACTTTACACAACCAAATATGTGTACATTGTTTCATACACTTTACTGACATTTAAGTGAAATAAAATCACTTTTAGACCTTCAGCCTTTTTGATGGCGGGACAGAAAAGTGTGACACATATGTCACATTGGGCTTGATGGTATCAAAGTTCCCAACAATATGTGCAGGCTTCCTAAACAATATTCTCTTGCTTAGATTTGTAGCAAAAAAAACTAAAGATGATTTTAATATCAAACTATTATTTAAGACTTAAAAAATGTTACAATTCAAAAATATTGGTAAAATGGACAAAATCACTATTTACAGCCTAAAAAATATATTTGTATGTACATTAACATACTCGAAGAAATGCTACTTTATTTTAGTAAATGAACACGAATATTTAAAACTAAAATTAACTTTAAAAAGAAACTAATGGTCGCGTCCGTGGCGTAGTGGTCAGCATCTTACCCTGCAAAGTGGAGGTCTCAGGTTCAATTCCTAGCTAGGGTACAGAAAATTATTACACTTCACATCCAGCGTTCTTTAATCAAAAGTAGTCGCTAACAATTAAAGTTTTTATATTTGTTATTTCAATCCAATGTGACTTCTATGCCACACTGGGTAAGAAAGGGTTAACAGCTGATTTTCGGACGTACAGAGTACGGTGCTTACTTTGGCAACGTAATTTTGTCCAAAGTTTATCTGTTTGACTCCCAGGAATATTTTTGTAAACTTTCCATGGAGCCATCCATGGAACATTTAATGACTTATTTATTAATACATTATCCAATATTTGCTACTGTGCTGCTTACAGAGGCTAAAACTTGCGACTATGAGCTTATAGGAAGCCGTACGGATGATTCATGACAAGCCTACTGAGCTAAGAAGTAGCGGAAAAAAAATTAATGATAAGTGATGAATTTATCATTGTGTTTGACTTTTTAATTTTGTGTGCGATTTGATACAAAGGGGTTCATGACAAGGCTACTGAAGTAAGCAGTAGCAGAAACAAAAATTTTTGGTGTTAAGTGAATTTATCATTGTGATTAACTTTTTGTTTATCAGTTTTATCTTGACATGTCCTATACTCCCTTTTGGAGTCTCCTGGATCCAAAAAAATCCACTAATTACTTTGTGACCCACCGAGTTGGTCTAGAGGTAAAATCGTCGCCCAAGTCACCTATTTTAATAACTGATTTTCGGAAACGAAGGTACCTTGTTCAAATCCTAGTAAATTTAGTTCCTTTTATTCGGTTTTGCATACTAGGTTGGGGTTCAAAATTAACCATACTCTATCAGGAATGGTCAGCCTGGGAATGTACAAGACTACACCTCATTTACTCATCATCCTTATCTCATTGGATCATTGGGTTGGTTATTGTTCTAAATTAAACAGATTGCAAAGTATACATATTTGGGATTAAAAAAAATTACTTTGCATTGGTTTGTGTTCTGAATTAATAATAAACAGATGAATATTTCAGTCGGAGCATGTATATACAAAACGATACACACAGCTTCCCTGGAAATCTTTGGGTGTATAGAAAAAGATACAAATGGTAATCAAAGCGGCAATTTTCCATGTTAACTAGAAAACTGTATAATTATTAGATTATTTTCTATTGAGTTGTTCGAAATTATAAAACGATACATAAAAATATAATTATTGTTAGTGGTAATGCGTCTTAACTAATTAGTTGCATGAAAGATAAAATAAATAAATGGATTAACTTTCCGACTAAAAATTTTTAAACAAAACAATTAATAATAATCATAATTATTATTATGATTAAAAATAATTATTAATTAATTATTATATTATATAATTAATTATTGTTGTTTAGGTCAACAGCCGAAAGGCTGGTTTGAACCTCTAGAGGTTTTGCTAAGTAAAAACGAGGAGTGAGGTGGTTTACCATTGCCTTCCTCACTGAGTTGAAAGAGTATGCTTATCAGCATGCCAGGCCCTCCGAAAAGCACTCACTTTCCACCCTGCAAATGACAACTTCACTTCATTCACCACAGGGTCTGGCTGCATAGTGAAATTCATTACTCTCAGAGGAGATAACTCCTCGAATAGTGTCTTTTACACCTCTACCTCTTCTGTTCTTAAATAGTTCAGTCATGTAAGTGGCTGACTATGTGATAAGAAACAGAACTATTTTTTTTAGTCCTGGAACCAACAGATAGAGTGCAATTAAAATAACACTCCACCTGCCTGTTTTGGGCATTAATTAATTATATTAATTATAATTAATTAATTAATAATAATCATAATTATTATTAATTTAAATGAGATAAATTTGCAGTAAAGCTGATGTAAAATTCTCAACACATAAACATATTAAGTTTACGGTCAATAAAAGGTTTAATGGTTTGAAGTAATGACTGTATAGTAATCTTAATTTAAGTGCACTAAGGATTTGGTTTCAATAAACCTCCCGGCTCATAAGATTTACAATAAAATGTTTGTACAACCCTTTACACATTTTTGTTATTTTTCTTGCCCAATATGAAATATCGGGAAGGAAAGTATTATTTTCATATCGAGTTTTCACCGGAAATACATGTTTTCAGGTTCGTTTAGAGGCGTGTAACTCGATAATTTGACCGAAAAGTTTGAAATTTTAACACAACATAGACAATTATATTCTTACAGAGAGTACAAAATTTGTATGTTGTTTAAATTTTGATTTATTAACAATATTCTGTCTATCTTGGTAACCGCTCGATTGTTCGGCACGGGCAAACTATCGTTTTATTCAGCGTAAAAAACTTAGTACAAAAATATGTTAATAACTTAAAATATTGATAGGCCAATGTTGTAGTAGATTTTTAAAAACTTTGAAAAATAGACTGGGTAATGCCGGGGGGTGGGTGCTACTATCCATGTTGTCAGGTGTGTACGTGACAACCTGTCGGACTGTCTACCTGAATTGACAGACTGCATTGTCAATTCAGGTAGACAGTCAAATTCAGGCAACATGGATAGTAACGAATATCATTAAACAGCCAGAACCTATCGTGAATGAAGTGAAGGTATCATTTGCAGGGTGGAAAGTAGATGCTTTTTAAAAGGCCTAGCATGCTGATTAGCATACTTTTTCATTCAATGAGGAAGACAACTAAACCGCCTCACTTCTCGTTTCACTTAGTAAAACTTCTAGAGGTTCAAACCAAGTTTTCGGATGATCACCTAAACAACACATAGTATTTTATATTTATTTTGATTCAGAAGGTTGTTAAGTTTTCGTACTAACTGAAATATAAAAGAAAATAAAGTTAAGACTCGCTAAACATTTTTTAGAGTTAAGTTTACAAAATAATGAAATGCATTATACAGCCAGACCCTATGGTGAATGAAGTGAAGGTGTCATTTGCAGGGTGGAAAGTAGATGCTTTTAAGAGAGCGTAGCATGCTGATGAACATACTTTTTCACACAGTTAGGAAGGCAATGGTAAATCACTTCACTCCTCGTTTTACTTAGTAAAGCCTCTAGAGGTTCAAACCTTTAGAGCTTCGCGACTGATGACCTAAACAACAATAAATAAATGTTGAATAGTGTCACCATTAATTACTTCATTAAAGATTTACCAAAAATCTTGTACAATTTATTGTAATGCTATTTATTATTATTTTATTACCATTTAATGTTTCAAAGTTATTAAGTCATTTATTTTATTAGAAAATTATTTTTAAAATATTATTCATCGCAAAAAATATCGAATATATGCCAGACAACAAGGGTATTAAAAAAATCTTTCATAGCTAAACTTTAGGCTAAACTAATTTTATGGGCCAATAATATTTTTAAAAGAACCCATAAAATATGATCCAGAGTACATCGCAGCCTAGTAACTTTTATATTTAAAAGATATTTATTTTTAATGTTTTAATATTTTTTAAACTCTTCTTGTTCGGTAATAATTTTGTTTATTGTCTTTTTTATTTGGTTTTATGGCGCGTCGTTTTTTTCCGTTTCGTTTTATTTTGTTTAACGTATTTTATGACTTTGTTTATTTTTTTGCATATGCTGTTTTTTATTATTTTTATTGTTATATATATATATATATATTGTTATTGTTTTTATAATAATAAAAAATGTTTCTTATGTTTTAAAATTTTTGTTTTATGTTTATTACTGAACATATTAAAATATAAATAATATATTAGTTTTATTACCGTAATTTTTCTTGTCTGGTCATAAAATTTAAGAAATTTAATTGAAATAAATTGTTAATATGTTTAAAAATTTTTCATTATGTAGATAATTTTCTTCTATAGTAGTTTAGGCTTATTTATGACCACTTTAAATTATTAATTTATCTCACCTATTCTTTAATCACTTTACTTTTACTTACCCTACATGAGTATGTAGGGAAGAAAGAAATGTTTTCATGTCGATTTTCCATAATCGCGTTTCCACCGGAAATCCATGTTTTCAGGCACCCTGAACACCAAAAACATGTTTTTTTTGATTGGTCTGTGTGTGAACGAAATATCTCGAGAACAAAATAGCGTACGATGTTGAAACTTAGAACTTAAATTAAATTACACTAGGGAACACGATTCAAACATTTTCATCAAAATTGGTCAACCGGAAGTAGTAATGTATCGTGCGATATATAAATTTTTATGGTTTTCACAAAAACAGTTTCTACGATTTTTTTTAATCGCCTCATTTACTACATTTTTATGCTATAGAAAATAGGGTTACCGCCATGTCTACTCAATTTCTGTGGAGGGGGTTGTGTTCTCGTCGTAAAAAATGTGTTTTTGTTTAAAATATGAACATGATATGGTTGTGCATTTTTTTTCAATTCCACCACGAATTAAACTTTCATGTAAGAAGCGACAAGCTTAACGTTTCTCATCAATTACTTTAGCCAATCTTTTCTTGTAATGCGTAAACCAATAAATTAACTTATAAATGAAGTTTAAGTTCTTGTGAATATTATTCTCTTGTTCTTTGTTTAAAAATAAATATTGAGTGGAATTATTACTTTCTCTTGCCAATATGAATATATAAGAAGAAAAGTATTGTTTTCATGTCAATTTTTCGAAATCGAATTTTCACCGGATCTACACGTTTTCAGACCACCTGAACCCATAAAAAACATGTTTTTAGCGATTGGTCTGTGTGGGTGTGTACAGAATATCTCAAGAACGGAACTTCGTACGAACTTGAAACTTAAAACATAAGTTACATACCACTACCGAACCCGACACGAACATTTTCATCAAAATCGGTCAACTGGAAGTAGTAGTTTATTCGTGTAATTTTTCACTTTTTTGCGGTTTTCTCAAAAAAGGGTCCTACGACTTTTTTTTTAATCGCCTGGTTTACTAAATTTTTGATGCTCTTCAAGATAGGGTAGGGCGATGTTTACTGAGATTCTTGGTGAGAGTGTTTTCACGTGGAAAAATTGTTTTTTTTTAAGATTGCGGCTTTAATATGCATTTTAGCGCAAAAATGTATTTAGAAGTTGTAAGATTTTCAATTCTCTACAACTATTAAGTTGTACAGAATTGAAAATCCTACAACTTTTATTTCAAACATTTTTTTGTATAACGGTTAGCGTAATTTTAGCGGTAATTAGCGATTTTATGTTTTTTTTCTCACGAAAACGTGTGAAAAATCGATTTTTTAAGATTTCGGCCTTAGTATGCATTTTACGATAAAAGTGTATATAATCAAATTCACAGGAAATTAAAAGATCTATAACTTATAATTAGAGCATTTTTTTCAGAGCCTAGTTTAGCGTGAAAGAGTGATTTTCCGTATTTCAAAGTCAAATTTTGCGTTTTTCACTCATGATTAAAATTAAGTTATGTTTTTTGAGGTTAGCTTTATTGTTTATTTGTAATGATTTATTACTAATGTTAGGTTATATTGGTCATTATTTGGATAGGCAAGAGAAAATTGTGTGAGTGTTTTACAACAGATTTTTTTAATTGATTTTATCACAAAATAATATAACCAAGCCTCAGAAGTTTCGCGGCACAACTGTTGAGAACAACTGCTCTAGAGGTTCACATTATCCTTTCGGCTGATCACCTAAAACAACATAATCTTTCAAAATAAATATATTACTGTATGTTCATAATCTGTAGATGTTAGTATAGTCACTTGAGTCACGAGTTTGCCTTTGTTTGCAACGAGGGGCAAAGGGGGGAAAGCATCAGTGCGCATGCGCGACTGCTTTAATTTCAGTACGACAAACATAACAACTTATACTATACCCAGATCATATACAGTATATTGCGGAACCTTTTGTAGGTTAACTGTACGAATATAACTGTGTTACCGTAAACACAAATGTCTGTTTCTCGAAACATAGTCGAATTATTCACAGTGCTGAACGCAATGTAAAAATGTTGTGAAGATGAAGGTAAACAAAAATGCCTATCCGTGCCTCTGAACAAAAGCCGTGAGCAAGCGGCTAACTACTGTGATGTTTCTCTTTCCACAATTCGAAAAATAAAGATGGAAATTAAGGACGTGAAGAAGCTATTCTTCATGAGTTTTGTTGACACCTGGTAAAAAAAGAAAACGGTTAGGTAGATGCTAGAGAGACTGAAATTGAAAACGTCGATAACAGCAATAGTAAAGAAGGCGATTCATTCGTAATTACAGTAAATCAAACATTTTTAATCATGTAAGTAAGCTATAGGCAATATTACAGGTCATATTTATTTCTTACAAGGTTTATGAAGAAAACATTTTCTCGGAAAAACCACAGCTTACAAAATGTATCTAGAAACTGCACGGTAGTGAAATGTCTCACTGTTGAGGTTGGCAGCACTGCAAATATTCCACTTCCCTTCTTCATAGCCCATACATAAGCAAAAGGCAACCTCGTGACTTCAGTATCTATATTAGAAAGGGTGTCATTTTTACGATAAGGCAGTTTTTTCTAAGTATGTTTTCTTTCTGTCACCGGATGGCGACATTAAGTGGCTAACCTTATCATTTTGGTGGCCCTGAACAGGGCCGTTTATGCGGTAGTTATCAGATAACTACCGACTACGACAGATACTACGACAGATTCTGTCGTAGTCGTCGTGGCGGTCGAGGAGCTGGGCGACACGGCGTGTCGTCGTCCAGCGGAGACGTCATCTTCTTCCCTCGCAGTAGTGCGTCGATGGCTGCTTCGTCGGGTCCAGTGGGCGTAAGGCTCGGTCGAGGGACCGCTGTGGGCATCGCTCGCGTCAGCGGGCGATGACGGTCCGGTCGACGGCTTACGGTGACGGTCGGCGAGCGGAAGCATCATCTTCTCTCTTGCGGGGTCGTTGATTAGTCCTCGCTGGAGTCCGGCAGCCGTGTGCCGTAGTGGACGTCTTGTGTTGGTAGAAGTGGTGAGCCGGCGTGGTGGTAGCAGAGCCCGAAGAGTGACGGCTCGGCTACCGGGTTCAAGCCTAGCCTTCCCTCAGCGGCAGTTGGATCCCCACTGCAGCGTGACAGTGGTGGTCCCCAGAGCCCCGCAGTGTTGGGTCGGCGTAGGCCGTGTGCCGATAGCGCGGCCGAGGCGGCTCTCTCCGGGCCGGTGAAGGCTGACCGGTGCGGGAATGTAGCGTCCGACACCGGTAGCGTAGACCAGGGATGGTGCGTCCGGTCTCAGCTGGGCTCGTCCTCTTCTGTCTTGATGTGAAGTGAATCGCTCTGTGTCTTGATTGCAATTGAATCTCTGCTCAGTGCAGCGCTCTTTATATATGCCGAGAGCGCTGTAGTAGAGAGCGGCTACTGGCTTGGCCTTGATGACAAAGGCCTTTGTGTTGTGCAGCCGAAAGGTTTGTCGGGCGCCGCTGCAGGGCTTTGTCGCTTCACCGCTAAAAAACCCATCGCGCCGACAAAGGCCGGAAGAAATATTTAAGGCCGGCAACACAGTAAATGATTAATTAGAAGGGGTGGCGGTGACATTTCTATTATTTTTTCTACATTTTCCGGACAACACGGATCAGCCTTGTCCCCAGTTGATCCGATTTAACGAGGTTGAACAGTAATTAAAATTACTTATATATATAATAATAATATATATAATTATATAATTAATAATTATAATTATAATAATTAATAATTATATAATTATATATATAATATATAATAATTAAATTATTATTAGTAAGTAGTTACAGAATAATGTCAACAAAGAAGGTGTTTTATAATAACATTAAAATACACTATTATTACAACCGGAGACACGTCGTGATGTTTATTGTGAAAATACACACTCAACAGCTGGTGTTTTAACACATTTTCCATGTCATGTTATTTCTATGCTTAAATAGTTTGCCGTCAGCTAGTTCGGTCAAATATGACGTAATGTAACTCTTCTTCAACTCTAATATCTGCATCAGTCGATTATTAAGTTTTGAAAACGCGGAAATGACTTTTAACCTATTTTTACTTTCTCTTGCCTTATATTAAAATATAGAGAAAGAAAAAGTTTTCATGTCGATTTTTTCAAAATTAAGTTTTCACCAGATATAAACGTTTTTAGCCCACCTGAACCCAAAAAAAAACATATTTTTACCGATTGGTCTGTGTGTGAACAAAAATATCTCAAGAACGGAATACTGTAAGAAATTGAAATTTGAAACTTATGTTAGATACCACTACAGGACCCGACAGGAACATTTTCATTAAAACTGGTCGACCGGAAGTAACAGTTTATTCGTGTCATTTTCTCAAAAACAGCTCCTACCATTTTTTTTGAAAATTGGCCTCATCCACTACATTTTTTATTTTCTACAAGATAGAATAAGCGACATGTTTGCTGAAGTTCTTGTGGGGGGAGGGGGCCTGTGCTCTCGTAGTAGAAATATTTCGTAATTTTAAGATTGCGGCCTTAATATGCATTCTAGAGAAAAAGTGTTGGTGTATACAATCATAACCTTATTTTAATCATGAGTGAATGATGCAAAATAAAAATCGACTTCAGTTTAACTTAATAATACGGAAAATCACTCTTTGATGATAAACTAGGCTCTAGAGAAAAATGCTCAATAAAAGTTTTAGATATTTTAATTCCCAATAAATTTGATTACATACACTTTTGTCGTAAAATGCATACCGATGCTGAAATCGTAAAAAACCCATTTTTCAGATTTTTATGAAAAAACCAGAAAATTACTTATTACCGCTAAACTAAGCGTTACACAAAAAAATGTTTGAAATAAAAGTTGTAGGTTTATAAAATTTCTACAACTTTTATTACGTACATTTTTGCGCTTAAATTCATATTAAGGCTGCAATACTAAAAAAAGCATTTTTTCCACGAGAGCACAGCCTCCCCAAGAATTTCAGCAGACATGGTGCCTACCCTACCTTGTAGAGTATCAAAAATATAGTAAATTAAGCTATTTTTAAAAAACTTGTAGAAGCCGTTTATGCGAAAATTGTAAAAAAGTGAAAAATGACACGAATAAACTACTACTTCTGGTTGACCTATTTTAACCCTCAACTGGTATCATGCGGTCTGTGAGACCGCTGTCATTTTTTACCCCTCCAACACTTCCCTCTCAATGGCCCGACATCACGTATATTTTGTATACCTTTCAACTGTTGTTTGAACTATGCGTGATCAAGATCGTTTTCGGTACGAGCTAACAAGTTGCGAGTTATTTGTATTTTGTTTTCTACTGGCGGTCTCCTGGACCTATGATACCAGTTGTGTAACTTTTTGACGACTTTAAAACCAAGTAGTACATGGATTGTTTAAAGTTTTAATGAATATACAATAATTTTTCATACATCATTTCTTTGTTTAGTACTATTATAAAATATTTTCATATGTAATTTTATAAAATTTTCATTATGGATGATACATTTAAAATTTCTGAAGCGGCTTCAACACAACTAGATCCATCACGTAAACAGGTTGTACGTGTTAATGATGTGAATTTTTATTAACATAAAAATCTTTAAATTTTATTGTAAATAATCAAAAAGTAAAAAAACGAATAAATTTTAATAAATGTTTGTCAGAGTGTACTGCCCAACAATAGACATAAATAGCAAAACTCGGAACCAAAATGTAAGTTGTACATCATAATTTTGTAAATAAATTTGTCTTTATCATATTAATTACTTATTTATTTATAATTATTAGACCACAGAATGTTTCTAGGGCCCAAAAATTTTATTGTTCTGTTCAAAATGGAAGTAAAAGTCAAAAAAATGCTTAGTGTTCGTTTTTTACTTTTTTAAATAGTAATTTTGCATTTATGCTAAGTATTTTACATTTACATCTTCGATTATACATGGTTTTATAAGTTTAATATTAAAACAAATTAATTAAATGAGTATGAAGAACTTAAAAAAAAAACAAATTTGGAGGTCTGTCAGACCGCTGATACCAGTTATGTCACAAAAAATGATGATACCAGTTGAGTGTTAATGAAAATCTTCGTGTCGGGTCCTCTAGTAGTATTTAAGTGTTAAGTTTCAAGTTTCAACTTTGTACGATGTTCCGTTCTTGAAATATTGTGTTCACACACGCGCGCGCGCGCGCACACACACACAGACCAATCGCTAAAAACATGTTTTTTGTTTTTGAGTTCAGGGGGGGCTGAAAACGTGTAGATCCGGTGAAAACTCGATTTCGAAAAATCGACACGAAAACAATACTTTCCTACCTATATATTCATATAGGCAAGAGAAAGTGAAAATTTATTCCCTTTAGCTCTCTCTAGAATATCACGAACTACTTCTATTATTAACCCAACAGCCTATTCGTCGGATCTAGGGTTCAAAATTGTCGATTTTTGAGACGACGTTACCGCTTCTTGACCCAGCAGCGTCGCAAAATCGGATTTGGTTCACACCATTGCAATGTTGTTTTAGTTTTACGGATTGTTTTACTCAAATGCTCAATAAAAGTTTTAGATATTTTAATTCCCAATAAATTTGATTACATACACTTTTGTCGTAAAATGCATACCGATGCTGAAATCGTAAAAAAACCCATTTTTCAGATTTTTATGAAAAAAAAAATATATATATCAACGCTAGTTCTACCCGCCCAGCCTGGTTTTCTTGTGATATTAATTTTTATTGATACCGCGGAAAACCAGGTAACCATTCTAATGTATATGTTGGCATGTGTATATTGAATGTATTATATTGGTCACTAATTCCCCGTGCATTTTTCTGATCCTGTAACTGGATATTTCTTCAACTACCCCTCGGAAACGTTCTCAATGAAGAACCCCCGTCCTGTCATCACGTCCCGTTCGACCAGGTGGTAACCCCCACGATGTCGACAACATTATCTTCTATCAGTAATTTACAACGTTAATTTTTCAGTAATTCACAACGTAATTTACAACGTTAATCAGTTTCAGTAATTTACAACGTTAATTTTTTCGTATATATGATACTTTTAATTGCGAATTTCGCCTGCGCTTCTCTGTTAAAACCACGCTATTCTGGACCTAATTTTGGTTGTTTCTTTGTTTACGTAATGTATTTTTATATATATTTTCTTTATTTTTGAACATATAATCGTTTTCTTGGTTTTATTTTGAAATAAATAATATGAGTAAGGATTTGTATAGTCTATAGTCAATTTTAAAAGTAGAGAATAAGAAAGTTTTCAACAGAAGTGCCTTCTGAAAATTAAAAAAAAAACGCATTAGTCTAAAAATTGTCTTAAAATAGCTTTAGCATCCCTAAGTATCTCTTAAAAATTCTAATAAAATATATTTTATTTTCCTAAGTTTGTTTGTTATTTTGATGTGCAATGTGATAAGTTTTGTGTTTAAAAACAAATTTTTATAAATTTCTTTACGGTTCAGTTACCCACCTGCTAAAAAATCTCTGCCAGTTTAGAAAAATGTTATTGCCAGCTGCAGTTAATATCACAAGTAAAATATAGTAGGCTACTGCTTAACCCTAAAGCCTGCAATCGTCGATTTTGAGACGATGTTACCGCTTCTTGAACCGCTCGCGTCGCAAAATCGGATTTGCTTCATAGCATTACAATGTTGTCGTTATAGTTTTATTTTATTTAACGTCGCATCAACTACAACGGTCATTAACGACGACGTTGGGGTGTAACTATTGTACAATAGAAGATGAAATGAATTTGTGTAACGTATGAAAATATGCCGTGCCTGAGTGGGATTGGAACCCAGGACCGCATGATGAGAGGCGAGCAAGTTACCAACTGCGCCAATGCGGCCGGCGTTATAGTTTTAATTTCATCTACGGACAGCATTGCTGTTTTGTACAATAGTTTAAAATTGTATTAAGTAAATTTTTACGTATAATACAATAGTTTTAGTTGCATATTCTGCCTGTGTTTCTCTGTTGAGACCACGCTATCCTAGAGCTGAATTTGTTATTTCTTGGTTTACATGATATGTTTTTGGAGATATTTTCTTCAGTTTTGCACAGAGATTCGTTTTTTTGGTTTTATTTTGAAATAAACATTTATACGTAACGATTCGTATACAATGAATTTTGAAAGTAGCCCATAAGAAAGTTTTAAACAGTAGTGTCATCTGAAATTTTAGAAAAATATTTGTCTAAAAATTATATTCAAACAGCATCCGCAACTATCAGATTATAATGTATTTATTCTATTTTTCTATTCTATTTATTCTATTTTATTTAAAAGTTTTGTTGTTATTTTGATACGTCACATGATGAGGTTTGTAATTTATAGCAAATTTTTCTGCCCATAACAGACAGGTGGAGTGTCAAATTATTTACACTCAATCAGTTCGTTGCAGGGCTAAAATAAATAGTTCTGTTTCTTATCACATGGTCAGTCAATTAAATGACTGAATCATTTAAGAACAGAAGAGGTAGAGGTGTACTGTGACTTTAATCAAAGTTATCTTCTCTGAAAGTAATGCATTTCATTATATAGCCAGACCCTGTGGTGAATGAAGTGAAGGTGTCATTTACAGAGTGGAAAATATGTGCTTTTCAGAGGGCCCGGCATGCTGATAAGCGTACTTTTCTACTCAGTGAGGAAGGCAATGGTAAACCACCTCACTCCTTGTTTTACTTAGTGAACCTCTAGAGGTTCAAACCAGCCTTTCGGCTGTTGACCTAAACAACAAAAAATTTTTAATGATTTCATTACGGTTCGGAGACCCATATGCTAGAAATTCTCTGCCGGTCTAGAAAATGTTATTGCCAGTTTTAGCGTTAAACATTTGTGGGGAAGTTAATGCAGTTTGCCGTAAAATATGTCAGTTAAGATTAAATAACATTCCTACCACCACGTTATTATTATGTAGGTACTATAATGAAATAGGGTGATGCGTTTGCATGGATTGTACCATAGGTTGGGTTGATATTAGATCACAGGTTGTATCCTACGTATTGTGTATTACGAAGATCGCCATCGTATTAATTACATTCCTCGATTCACATTCTCTCTTGTTATTATTATCATTAATATTGATAATAATGCTACAGATTGTTATAATTATTATATTTATAGACCCAGGCTTAAAATTTATAATTCTCTATTATTGCAAACGTGCGTACAGAGTTCTTTACTTTCGCCTGTTTAGTTATACAGGGTGAATTTTTAGTCCTGTTACCCAATTGTTAATGTCTGGTAATTTTTTTCTAAGAAAGGGATATTTTGTTTTGTGACACAAAGTTGGTAGCCCTACTTAACCGGTATAGATACGACAGTTCTAGTTGATTCTCCTTGAGTTGCGTAAAATTTTGTGCTTTTTCCAGTTGTGTTACGAACAGAATGTCTTTTACCCTAGAACAACGGGTTTTCATTCTTGAACAATATTTTGCTACAAAATCGTATGCGAGTGTAAAAGAATCATTTCAAATTAAATTTTTTGGTGTTCCTCCACTCTATTCTAGTCAATTTCTAGGCTAACTAACTGATTTTTAGAGGCAGGTACTGTTTGCAGCAGAAAACGTAGTGGTCGACCAACTCTCTTGACAGATGACGTTAAGAGAATGTGAAAACAAGATTGCTCAATTCTCCATGGAAAAGTTTACAAAAACTTTCGTCGCATGTTGATTTGTCATGTTCGAGTGCTCAGAAAGCTGCTAAAAAATTGAAATTGTATCCGTATCACATACGATTAGTTCTAGAGCTTCAGCCTCCAGATTTAAACAAGAGATTGTTTTAGGATAAAAGACATTCTGTTCGTAGCACGACCGGAAATGGCACAAAATTTTACACAGCTCAAGGAGAATCAACTCACACTGCCATATCCATACTGGTTGAGTAGGGCTACCAACTTAGTGTCACAAAACAAAATTTATTTTTTTTAGAAAAATATTACCAGACATTAACAATTGGGTAACAGGACTAAAAAATCACTCTGTACAATTCTTAAACAAATCCTCCGATGTTACTTAACTTTACATTTACTTTCTCTTGTCCTATATGAATAAAAATAAGGAAAATATTGTTTTCATGTTGATTTTTCAAAATCGAGTTTTTACAAGTTTTTGATTGGTCTGTGTGTGAACAAAATATCTTAAGAACGAAATATTGTAAGAAGTTCATTCTAAATTAAAAATTCCTTTCGTATCAGAAACTGGTAAAATCAAATATTCAAAATTAAACAGAAAGTTAACAGACCACATTAATCCCCTAATACAGCAAATGCCAAGACAAAACTTAACCCACCGACGCCTACAAAGAAAATGGAGTAGATATCTACTGATCTAATTAAAAAATATATAAATATAATGCTTAAAACATATCCATATTATTTTACAGATTTCTTAATTATTTAAAATTTCACTTTTGTAATTAAAATTTATTGCGTTATTCACATTTTTATAACTCATGTACCTTAAATATTTTTCGTTTTTTATTTAATTTTGTTTATCAAAACAGAGACCCACCGGGTTGGTCTAGAGGTAAAGTCGTCGCCGTGAGTCAGCTGATTTCCGGAGACGAAAGTTCTCGGTTCAAATCCTAGTAAAGGTAGTTACTTTTATACGGGTTTGAAAAATAGCCAGTGGTTACCGGTGTACTTTAATGGTTGGGGTTTAATTAATCATACTCTCCCAGGAGTGGTCGGTCTGGGTCTGTACAAGACTACACCTCATTTACAAGTCATATACATCATCCTCATCTCATTGGGTCATGGGATAGCTTATCGTGCTGAATTGAATACATTGTAACGTACAAAAAAAGAATTTGTTTATCGTACAGTACTTATAGTTATTATTTGTTATTGTAGTTACTTTCTACGCTACTTCTTATTCTAAGTACTTTGTATTTTATGTTATTCTTGTTATGTGTATATTATTTGATTTCCTGAGTTTGTTATCTATTTTTCTTAAATTTTTTTTACTGTTCAACTTTTGAATTATCCACTGGGATGTATTCTTTTCTAGCCTATTTATTTTTCACGTCATTTGTTTATTCAAAATTTTATTACGCTTTTGGATGGTTGTACTGTATTGTATAATTTCTAAATAAAGGATCAACGTTAAATATAAAAGTTAGGTACACCTACGAGACGCGACATAAACATTTTCATCAAAATCAGTCAACCGAAAGTAGTACCTAGTATATTCGTGTTATTTTCCACTTGTTGCGATTTTATAAAACAAACAACTACTGTTTTCTTTTTCAATCGACTTATTTACTAAATTTTTTTTGCTCGACAAGATAGCGCCTACTAAAATTCTTAGGAGGCCTGAGCTCTCGTGGTAAAAGTTGTTTTATAATTGTGGCCTTAATATGGATTCTAGAACGATAGTTTATTATATAGGCTAATCAAAGTTGTAGAACATTAAAAAACTTGCAACTTTTATTTTAAATTTTTGTGGAAGCTTAGTTTACAGTGATTTTCTGCATTCTTCTTATCAAAATCGGTAAAAATCTGCTTTTTTGATGTTTGCTATCTTAGTGTGCATATCTGACAAAAGTTTAAGTAATCAAAGTCTTAAAAATAAAAAGAATCCCTACAACTTTTCTTTAAGAGAATTTTTTGTACTGAGCTTAGTTCAGCACTTAGCTTAGTACTGAGCTTATGAGCTTTTATGAGCTTAGTACTGAGCTTATTTAGTGATGTTCCATTTTTTATACCGAACAAAAAATTGATTTTCATTTAGCGTCATTCACTCATTATTAAAATTAGCTTAGGTTTTTCATTTTACATTGGTTACTCATTGTTAATTATAGGTTATTTTTAATAATTTATACTTATTGGTAAGAGTTTTCCATAACAGGGAGATGAAGTGGTAAATGATTTGCTCTCGATCTGCTAGTTCCGGGGCTACAAAAAATAGTTCTGTTTCTTATCAAATGGTTAGCTAATTGCATTTAAGAACAGAAGAGGTATAGTCGTAAGAAATGGAGAAAGGAATTCCCCTTCCACTCCAAATCACGTGTGATACTAGCCAAACCGCATAACAACGGCAGCTTGAACGCTACTACTCTGCCTGATATTATTAGCTACTATTATAAGAAATGAAAACCAATGATGCACCAGGTCCATCTTTCTTTTCCCGCTCAAGAAATGTTATCATACTATTAATAATTTCACGACTTTGACTACGCAAAACTTAACCTTTTTTGCCGACTTTATTTTTTCCCCTATTTTCACTCATTTTATATGAACTCAGAACTGAACCGAGTCAACGAAAAAAGAAACAGCTTTGAATAATATAAGACACTATATTAGAAATTAAAATCCGATAAATAGGAATATACTCGTAGTAAACGGTAAACCCACCGGGCTGGTCTAGAGGTAAAGTCGTCGCCAAAATCAGCTGTTTAACAGTTGATTTTCGGAGACGAAGGTTCCCGGTTCAAATCCTACTAAAGGTAGTTAGTTTTATACGGATTTGAATGCTAGACAATGGTTATCGGTATACTTTGATGGTTGGGGTTCAATTAACCATACTCTCTCAGGAATGGTCGATCATTCTCATCTCATTGTATCATGGGGTTGCTTATTGTTCTATTGAATTGGACAGATTGCAACGCACACAAATTAGGGTTTACAAAAAAAAAATCTGGTGTGAAACACTCACAC
Source organism: Catonia carolina (assembly GCA_035578175.1). Lineage (NCBI taxonomy): Eukaryota > Metazoa > Arthropoda > Insecta > Hemiptera > Achilidae > Catonia > Catonia carolina. The sequence continues at coordinate 14,003,415 of JAQMRL010000004.1, forward strand.
AACTTTCTCTTGCCAGTGCAAATAATTAACAATAAACCTAACATTAGTAATAAAACATAAGAAATAAACAAAAAACTAACCTTAAAAACATAACCTTATTTTAATCATGAGTGAAAGATGCAAAATGAAAATCGAACTCAGTTTGCCTTAAAAATACGAAAAATCACTCTTTCACGCTAAACTAGGCTCTGTAGAGAAAAATGCTTTAAATAAAAGTTATAGATCTTTTAATTTACTATAAAATTAATTATATACACTTTTGTCGTAAAATGCATTCTAAGGCCGAAATCTTAAAAAAATCGATTTTTCACACGTTTTCGTGAGAAAAAAACAGAAATTTGCTAATTACCGCTAAACTAAGCGTTATACAAAAAAATGTTAGAATTAAAAGTTGTAGAATTTTAAATTCTCTACATTTTTTATTATATACATTTTTGCGCTATAATACATATTAAAGCCGTAATCTTAAAAAAAACACGTTTTTTACGAGAAAACACCCTCACCAAGAATTTCAGCAAACATGGCGCCTACCCTATCTTGTAGAGAATAAACAGTTTAGTAAATGAGGCGATTTTAAAAACAATCGTAGGACCAGTTTTTGAGAAAATCGCAAAAAAGTGAAAAATTATACGAATAAACTACTACTTCCGGTTGACCGATTTTGATGAAAATGTTCGTGTCGGGTCCGGTAGTGGTACGTAACTTAAGTTTCAAGTTTGAAGTTCGTACAACGTTCCGTTCTTGAGATATTTTGTATACACACACACACAGACCAATCGCTAAAAACATGTTTTTTGGGTTCAGGGGGTCTGAAAACGTATATATCCGATGAAAACTCGATTTCGAAAAATCGACATGAAAACAATACTTTCTTTCCTATATATTCATATAGGCAAGAGAAAGTGAAAACGGTATAAATCAATACATGAGATAGAACAACAAAGATAGACTATAACATTATTTGTGTATAATAACACTTCACTTCAATAACCAACTAATTAATTATAACTAATTAATCACTTCAATACACTAAGGTTAGAACTCAACTACAGAATTGTCAAGTAGCACTACTCACGCACACCCCTCTCCCTATTAAATGGACTTTTCCATACAGACTACTCCCACCAGCTTAGACTGGCCCAAGACACTGTGACGTCACTTTTTCCTTTTAAAGAATATTTTCATTAAACAGGTGTAAAAGACACTAGTCACAGTTATCTCCTCTGAGAGTAATAAATTTCACAGTACAGCCAGCCAGACCCGGTGGTGAATGAAGTGAAGGTATCATTTGCGGGTTGGAAAGTAGATGATTTTCAGAGGGCCTGGCATGCTGATAAGCATACTTTTCCACTCAGTGAGGAAGGCAATTGTAAACCACTTTATTTATCGTTTTACTTAGTAAAGACTCCACAGATTTAAACCAACCGTTCGGCAGATGACCTAAACAAAAACGATTATTAAAAGTAATAAAAATGGAAATTTGAATTAATTAATTTAAAAAACCATCAAAATAAGGAACTTATGATTAAAAAAATAATACAAAATAAAATTGCGGAGGATAGTATAAGCAATTATTTACGTTATCTATTTAATTTACAACAACGAATTGAGGGAGGGTTTTTGTACAGGGTGGTGGACGTAGAGAGGGAGGGAGAGAGAGAGAGAGCGAAAGAGAATGATATTCTGTAATTTAAATTTAAAGGGCTTATCTTAATTAAGCTTACATTTAATCGTCATTAACCTAATTCTGTCGGTACCCTAACCATGTGAATTTATATACATAGTATTTTACAGTATATCTAAACATTAAGTGTACATAAATACAAGGGGTTCAAAAAATATGATGATTTTTACAATACATATATCATTATTTCGGTTCCGTTCGACATTAGTAACATTATGTACCATTGTGACGTTCAAATAGTCTAACAATCGAAATTATGAAAATTCTTAATTATCATAATTTCCAGTATTTTGAATAAACCAATGGGCTGTTGTTTAGGTCATCAGCCGAAAGGATTGTTTAACCCTATAAAGGCTTTACTAAGTAAAACGAGAAAAGAGGTGGTTTACCAATATCTTCCTTGTTGTTGTTTAGGTCAACAGCGGGAAAGCTGGTTTGAACCTCTAGAGATTTTACTAAGTAAAAACAAGTAGTGAAGTGGTTTACTATTGCCTTCCTCATGTTAAAAGAGTATGCTTATCAGCATGCCAGGCCCTCCGAAAAGTACCCACTTTCCACCCTGCAAATGACACCTTCACTTCATTCACCACAGCGTCTGGCTGTATAGTGAAATTCATTACTCTCAGAGGAGATAACTCTGACAAGTGTCTTTCACAGATCTACCTCTTCTGTTCTTAAATAGTTTAGGGTTTCTTTTTGAGCTACTGACATTTTTTCAATTTAATCTTCGGACCATACCATTTTTTAAAAATATTACGAATAGCATAAAATTTTTGCAAATTGTTTTCTACGTTTTTTGCGCATTACTAATTTTTGGAGCACCTGAGGAAGTCATAGAAATGTCGGTATATGTGGATATACAAGATAATTAACTGGTAAAAATTTCAGCTTGGTAGGTTATTTGGTTTCTGAGAAAAATGAACCTAGTGTTAAAAATTTAAATTTACGGGAAAACGCAAGAAACAAGAAGGCACATATCAAAAACAAAATGTACAAAAACAAGTATATTTCCCATCAACAGTTGGTTAGAAAGCTGAACCAACAGCTGAGAATACAAAAGACAGTGATGCAGTATTTTAGAAACTAAAATCTCTTTGCACTAAAACGATCAGTATAAAATTGTGAAAAATACTCGTTCTAAGGAACAAGATAATTTTTCTGTGTAAACTTGATAAAAACTTAATTTTTTCATAAAAAATATTTTTTTGACGTAATTTAAAGTTTTTTCTGGTAGATCTAGACCTAAACTATTGTAAAACATAGAATATAAAATCGAAATGTTGAGTTAAAACCATCCTGCCATCTCTCCTTAAATGCTTCAGTCATAAAATTGGCTGACCATGTGATAAGAATCAGAACTATTTTTTGTAGCTCTGAAACTAGCAGATTGAGTGCAAATAATTTAACACTCCACCTGCCTGTTATGGGCAACCAATGGGTATGAGGGGCAAAAGCCAAAAGTTAGAATTAGTGACATTAGCACAGTAATTAGATAAAGGTTGTAAACACAACCAACTGTCAATCATCTGTTAAAACATATATTCTTATATATATTCTTCTGGTGGGTGTATTTCCCTCTCTGTGTTTCGGGCCTTTCCTGCCAGCTTTCAGCCAATCGTCGGGGTGGTTTTACTTCCTTTTGGCCCTCCAGGTTGTTGGAATGGTTTTGGTGGAATTGGATGATGGTCAACTATTGATATTTCGGGAAAATGTCATTACTTTAGTTCCATTCGGAGTTCAGCTACGAGGATGTTGTTCAAGAAGCAGAAAATAGCAGCTACTATAAAAGATGACCAAGAGGACAAGGAGAACGAGGAGGAATAGGTGAAGAAGAAAAAGAAGAAGAAGAAGAAGAAGAAAAATAAATAAGAAGAAACACTAATTTGGAGGTATTTAATAATGGAATTTCATTTCGTTGGATCATAAGGGATTAGTAAAATGTTTTTCAGTTAAAGTCGCGAGATGAAAGGTTAATTATGATTAATTATTTACATATTTTAGTTTTAATCACGTTTTACTTTTTTTACCTTCTGTTGTAAGTAGACCTATAGTTTTATGTCGATTTATCGAAAAGGAATTTTTACCGAAAAACACGTTTTCAGGCCCCTGAACAAAAAAATATTTTAGTGATTAGTCTGTGTGTGTGTGCGCGCGCGCGCGTAAACAGAATATCTCAAGAACGGAATATTGTACGAAGTATAAACTTGGAATTTAAGTTAGGTACCACTTAAACCCAACAAAAACATTTTCATCAAAATCAGTCAATCGGAAGTAGGCCTAGTAGTTTATTCGTGAAATTTTCCACTTTTTTGCAATTTTCTCAAAAACCGCTCCAATGATTTTATTACAAATCGCCTCATTTACTACTACACTTTGGATTCTCTACAACATACAGGGTAAGTGGTATTTCTGCTGAAATTCTACGGAGGGCCTCTGCTGTCATGGCAATTTTTTTTTTTTTAGGAGCGCGGCCTAAATATAAATTTTCAGGCAAAAAGTGTGTACAATTAGAGTTGTACGGAATTAGAAAACCTATAACTTTTATTTCAAGCGGGGTTTTCCACGACGCTTAATTTAGTGTCAATTAATTAGTGATGTTCTGTATTTTGGTCATAAATGTCGGTAAAAATTGGACTTTTTAAAACTGCTACCTTAATATGCATTTTACGACAAAATTGTATGTAATTAAAGTTATAAGTTATTTTCCGTATTTTTAAGTCGAACAGACGTTAACTTTTTTTTGTCATTCACTCATGATTAAAATTAGTTTGTTTTTCATTTTACATTGTTTCCTAATGATTAAAAATAGGTTATATTTTAATTTTTACATTGGCAAGATAAAGTTGTGTGAGTAGTTCACATCAGATTTTTTTTTTTTTATATTAAAACTGCTGAGTAAAGGTACTGCAGACAGTCAAACTTTATGTTGTAAAAATTTCAAGATTATTATTTTATGGTTTTTTTAAAGAAAAAATGCACAACGTGTCTTTCCGTGTCTGTTTAAGATATTATGAAATCTTGAACAGCACTAGACCTTTTTCAACATCCTGTATGCATTATAACAGTACATTTTCAGTTAGAATAGTTAAAGTCACCCCTCCCATATCACAGTACAGATTTAAATCGGATCTTGAAATAACATTAACTAAAGCAATAACAATAACAAAGTAAAGTAACAAAATAACGAAATTGTATTCTACAGACTTATTATAATCTATTTACATAAAATATTTATGTTAGACAGCCAACGAAATGATAAATTGTTGTTACACACGCTAAGACATGCATTCATAAACTAAGCTAAACTTTGTATCACCAATTATATTAAAGTCACTCTGTTTTATAGATCCTAAATTAGAATGTAACTAAACCATTCATCTTCATTTTTATTCAAATAAAAAAATATAGTATACGGATGGCAAACCGCTCTGAGTTATTGGCGAATTTTCTTTTAGTACAACATGGTTTTTTTGTCATTTTTGACCTTTTTCAAGGAAAAATTAAAAAAAAAACATAAATACATATAAAATAAATTCTTCTTCCTGTCATGGATTAGGCCTTCCGACCTGTTCCGACTTCTTTGCTCATCTTTCTCGTGGTCTACCTACATCACTTCCTCCAGCAGGTATGTAGCCTAATGCCCGTTTCGCCTAACTATCTTCACTCATGCGTATTTAAATGTTTCTCCCACTTCTCTCCGTATTCGTCAACTGTTTCTAATAGAGAGGAGACATTAAAATGGCCCCGGATTTCCTCAATTTTAATGTGATCAATAAAACTACACCCTCGAACTCTTCTCAAGGACCGCATTTCCACCCCCTGGATCGAACATTCATTCTTCTTCTTAAGTACCTATTAACCATGAATATTAATCATAAAGTGAGGGTGTACTAACCAGCCGAAGGACGTTAAATATCGACTGGGATTGACCAACGACCCGGAAAGCAAAAGAAGAACACTTCTGAATGGTAGAGAGAGCCTAAGAGCCCAAAAGGTGGGTCTCTTAAAACCAAGGGCAGGTTCAGAAGTTCAAAGATAGCTGAACTACCACTCAACTTACTCTGCGCAGCGCTCGTAACGTCGCTAGGGGAAATTATATGTTACTAACTCACTTCAAAAAGCCTCAGATGGGACTCGATTGAATGGTAAAAATATTAACTATACAATATAAAAAGAAATTTTTAAATTAATAATTTTTTAATAGAAGGTTTAACAGCGTGTTAGAGTGTCAACCGCCTTATTTATTATTGCAATGAATTACGTCATTAAGGATGCAGACAAGCGAGGAGAATATTAACCTTTCGTGGAATATTGAGAAATACATCCGACAAAAAACTGATAAAAAATCCTTCTCACAGGTTGTTTATACCTTAACGAACTAGAGACTACAGATGAAGGCGGAGCATAGTGACCTAGATCACGAGACAGAGCCAATTGACGTTCGTTAATCGTATCCTGCGTTGTTACGTTGTGGTCCCACTGTGAAAGACAGCCTAGGGGTAAGCGTACAGTGAACGCTGGTCGCTGGTACTGATTCACGGTGGCGAACGCGCATGCGCACAGTGGGAACATGTAACTACGCGCTTTACCTTCATTCAGTTGTCGGTATTCAACATGAGTTGTTCCAGTAGCAGGAGTGATGAATTATTTCTAATGGGAAACGTTTCCACGAAATTATTGTAATTTAAAGACGATACCGTAAGTGACATTAATAAAAACAGAAAATTGTTCGGTATAATCATCTTTTTCCGCAATTAAAAAAAGATAAAGACAGGTTTCATCTCTACCACCGTCATTGTCATCTCCAACTTCAACACTTTGTGTTTCGGGATGTTGATTCACTGTTCAAGTTTGATTTTGTATAGATATATTTTTTGTTTCTTCACAGTATGGTCTTTTTCAAACACACTACTGGGTGTCGTTTGTGTTTTAATTCTAAGGACATTACTCAGATTTTCTCATATTTGCTTAAAGTTATTGTATTTATTAACTGATTGCAAAAGAAAAACTATACTGTTTAAAAAAAAGAAAGAGACAGGTTTTTTAAATGCATGAGAATGACTCTGGAAACGTTAAATTTTATACTGTCTAAAGTAGAACTCGTTTTCAAAATCAATGGTGCAACTTGCACAAGCAACCAATATTACCGGAAGAAATATTTGTGATTACTTTGAAATTTTAAATGTATTTTGAATATTTTGACTACCGATATTCAATACTATAAAGCATTGTATGGCCAGTAATAATCTTTTGAAGTTAGTTTAATAAACATATATGTTAAAATTAATTAAAAAGTTGTTATTATTCATAAATACGTATTATACGATGCCAAGTACACTTAGCAACCTGCTAGCAAGCAGCAGGAAGGTTTATGCATAACAAACCCGTGAGCTGATTTGCACAGATGGCCAGTGCGCAGCTTTCTCCACCAGCGTTTACTGTGAGACGTCTGATTAAAATATATTGGGCTATTCCTACTAGCAGGCTCCCGCTTATAAGCGACCAGCGTTCACTGTGCGCTTACCCTAACAAAAGAGTGTGACTTAGCGAAGAGGCAACCTCACACCCGACCTTGGCTGTTATTGGCTACATCTCATCTGCAGTCTTTAGTTCGCTGGGGTATAGCACGGTAAATAGAAGAGACGGTAGAAGTCATGCGCATGACCGCCCGTTATGAGTAAATACCGTCACTAGCAAATGACGTCACCGGTGCTAAAAACACCAGTTTTTTTAATTCTTCCTTCTACATTCAAGACTAATATTGGGTTACAATAATTATGTTTTGTGTACTACAATAATAGCGAGAATAATAATGATAATAAAGAATTGTAATGGAATGTAAGCAAAATATTGAATTATTAACTGCCAATTTTTCGTAGACAATTTAAGTAAACAAATTGTTTTTAGATGTTCACATTATACATATTAAATTTTTTTATACAATTCTATAATTGTAATGTAAATAAATACATATTTGGTACCCTACTTCGAGGAAAATCAAATGGTTGTGAAATTCTAACAGTCAGGCCTACTGTTATTACAAGTACTTACAGTTTATATTTTGGAAAAATGAAAAAAAGTATTTTGCCGTGCTTTAATTAGGGTTTCGGAAAACGGTGAAAATCTTTCATGTATAATCTTTTTCAATGTTACCACTACCCGCAACAACTTTCAATGTAATAATATTAGAACTCACTAGATATAAATACGTACTAAATATTAAAAAATAACAAAAATAAAAAATTAAATTCAGAAAAAGTATTGTTGTTGTTTAGGTCAACAGCCGAAAGGCTGGTTTGAACCTCTAGAGGTTTTACTAAGTAAACACGAGGAGTGAGGTGGTTTACCAATGCCTTCCTCACTGAGTTGAAAGCGTATACTTATCAGCATGCCAGGCCCTCCGAAAAGCACCCACTTTCCACCCTGCAAATGACACCTTCACTACATTCACCACAGGGTCTGGCTGTATAGTGAAATTCATTACTCTCAGAGGAGATAACTCTGACTAGTGTCTTTTACACCTCTACCTCTTCTGTTCTTAAATAGTTCAGTCATATAATTGTCTGACTATGTGATAAGAAACAGAACTATTTTTTGTAGCCCTGGAACCACAGATCAAGTGCAATTAATTTAACACTCCACCTGCCTGTTATGGGCATAAAAAGTATTAGTAGGCCTAAATATTTACTAGTTCTTGTTATGTTCAATAATATATTCGATTAAACTACGAGTAAATGCCAAAGAATTCACAAAATAACGTTAGTCGCTAACTAGACGGACTGACAACATTCACAAATACCGAAATAATACAACCTGCTGGCCGTGTTATTAAGCACCGGTGACGTCATCGGGTACTGCGCATCCTTACGTGACCCATACCGTCTCTTCTAATTACCCTGAGGTATAGTGGATGTATCCACACATTTTTACAAATAAAATTTTTTCAATTTACTAAAATTTGTCAACGAGTCATCAAAATTATGCCAAAATATCCATAAATATTCTAGGAAATTTGCACCTGGAGAAGCTGGGTTGACAGCACTTCTCGCCAGTGTATCCTGGCTGCCAGGAGGCCGGTGTTCCATATCACTCGTGATTCCTCCGTTCTTTAATACTTAACGTGAGTTATATTTACCAAATTTAATCATAACATTTCTTTAAACAATTTTTGTTCTTATCAATTTTATTTTCATTGTTTTATTCTACATTCAACGTAAAAAAATGTTTTTTAGTCAGTTCTATTAATGGATACATCCGCATAATAATTCACAACGTTCTGTAGTGTGGACTGATTTATCAGCAAATTTGCGTGAATTCTGAGCCTTTTAAAAAAATTTTCTAAACAAAAACCTTTTTTACCCCAACCCATAATTAAATGAGTCACTGACATGAAACTAAATCGTATTCTACATACTCAAATTGATAATTTTATATGGCTTACTTACGTTTTAATGAAATGAACGTTGGAAAATAAAACGGCTATAATTACCTGAAACAGAAAGATGGACATTTAATTAATGAACGAAATAACGTTTTTTTCTTTTTTTTTTTTTTGGTTTAACGTCCAACTGTTTTGCAAATAACGCTGCTAATGCAGACGGTGAAGGATGAAATGAATTTTGTAACGTATGAAAAAATGCTATGCACGAGTGGGATTCGAACCCAAGACCGCGAGATGAGAGGCGAGCACGTTACCAACATCGCCAACGCGGCCGGCGAACGAAATAACACTTAAATAAATACTGTTATACTTAATTACTAACATTTATTCGTAATAAAAATTTAAGGGGAGTACTATACCTCGAAAATCGAAAAAAATCGATTTTTTTCTAATTTTGGTGCCATTGCCTTCTATATCTTTTTCTGTGTAATTACATATAAAAATTATAACTGTACGATAGAAATTACGGAAGCTATGCAGATTTTTGTTAAGTATTTCTTTTAATTGAGTTAATCTGTGGAAACAATTAAGAGTCGCGATATTCAAAGAATACAGAAAGCTGAGAAGGCAATGGAAAGTGTGTAAAAAGAAGCAAGACAAGAGAAAAAAAGAGGAAATTATTTGAGGAAAAAGTACAGTCTGATGAGGATCAATATTATTATGCAAGCCGATTTTAGGCTAAGTAAAACTTAACAGCTTATTTCCCGCAAATTCGCTTTTTTCCATAAAGGTACAGTTTTCTCAAAAACTATTCGACTTTGAAGGTTGAAATTTTTTGAGCATGTTTCGCAGTAAAATTGTGATATATCTCGTATGGTACTAGAACCATTATTATTTATTTAGCGTATGGCTTTTCAAGACATTTAAAAATCAGCATCATAATTGTTATATATTGGGATCAAATATGACCCTCTGTCTACAAGGATGGAAAATAACATTAATGATGGTTTGGGAAACAAATAGTCATAAAAAAAAACATGAAAAATTTAATTGTTTTTGTATTTTTCAAAAACAATTCTCGAAATAGTATCACTAGCTCTATATTAATAATTCTAGTACCAGAGCTTAAAAAGATGTCATAGAAAAGGCACAAAAAAATTAAAGCCTTAACTCTTTACGGTTTCTTAGAAATGTGTACCTAAAAAGAGGTCAATTTAACATGGGTTAGATAGGAGGTATAGTGCTCCCATCATGGATTGAATACCGGAGGGATCAAAGGGCATTAGGTACACGAAAATCTGATACATTAGACTATTTGAAATTCCGAGAAAAAATTGAGGAACACCTAATCCATTCGGCTGATGGTTCAGATTCCAATGAAGACGATCATAATATGGAACCAAAGAAGAAACATCACAGAGCTTCAGTCCCTCATCCGGCAGATTCACTAAGGCTGAGACGTAATGAACATATGCCAGAGTTTCCAACACCTGTTACTAAAAATAGGTGTCGTCTTCCAGGTTGTGCAGCAAATTCTGCGAGAATAAGATGTTCAACATGCAAAGTATTTTTGTGCTTACAGGAAACACGAAACTGTTTCCAGTTATATCATTCATTGTAAATTTTTCAATTTTTAATAATGTATTTTTTATTTCAAAGTTAGTTATCTTGTAAAAAACAAAAAATCCAGTGTTTTATGTATCTGACCTTGCACTATTTTAGCTTGCTAAAATATACTTCAAAATGTTTTTCATAATTATTTTTAAGTTGATTTTATGTAGTCATTAAACAATAAACGATTTTTATTAACTGGCTTCAGTTTATTAAACAATAATTATCCAGATATCCATAAACTCCAAAAAATATGTTTTATAATGCATAACACATAAATTGAAATAATAAACATTTTTAGAGCACAGAGACCGGATGTCTCCTACAGGAGACATACGATAAACCAAAAATGGGGGGCCGCAAATTTTTTTTGCAATTTTCCTGGAAACTAGATCATCAAAATATCAAAATCTCATAGCCGAAACAAATAAAACAAACAAAATATTTCTCAGGACTGAGGAGGTTAAGTACTATTTAAATTGTATTTATTTAGGTCAACAGCCAATAGTTTGATTTCAAGTCCTACATGTAGTTTTCTTCCTGGAGTGCCGATTCCATCGATGAACGCCCTCTAACGAGCATGCATTCTCATTTATTTGTCATGTCTAATATTTTTCAACATTATTTCCTTCGACCATTTCTGCGTACACTCTCAACGTTTTACCCTTGAGAATAAATCTGAGAAGCTATTAATTTATTAAGACATTTTTTGAAAATACTGCTTAGTTTAGCATCAATCAGATTATCCATATTTTTCTCATTGAAATCGGTAAAAAGTGGGTTTATTTTAGATTGCTGCCTACATAGACATTTTTAGGCCAAAAAAACTTCAATAAATGTTTATTTCAAACATTTTTTTCTAAAAATCTTACCTTAACACTCACACTCTTTCTCTTGCCAATATATGTCGTAACACTTATCTCTAAGGTCCGTTTCGGGATGTGGGTAACTTAAAAATTAACATACTAAAGTTTAAAATTATAAGTATTTATTACGACTAAAAATTACAATTCAATTACTTAATAAATAACAACTATTTATTATTAACTTTGTTATTTAGGTCATCAGCCGAAGAGCTGGTTTGAACCTGTAGAGGTTTTACTAAGTAAAACGAGGAGTAAGGTGGTTTACAATTGCCTTCCTCACTGAATGGATAAGTATGCTTATCAGTATGCCGGGCCCTCTGAAAAGCACATATTTTCCACTCTGCAAATGACACCTTCACTTCATTCACCACAGGTTCTGGCTGTATAATGAAATTCATTACTTTCAGAGGAGATAACTCTGATTAGTGTCTTTTACGCCTCTACCTCTTCTGTTCTTAAATAGGTCAGTCATATAAGTGGCTGACTATGTGATAAGCAACAGAACTACTTTTTTTTAGCCCTGGACCAAAGAGATAGAGTGAATAACTTAACTAAATAAATAACTTAACTAATTTACTTAATTCTACTTACAGAAGTGATGCAGAATAAATAAACATTAAACGATAGAGAGTAATTCACAGTAACGCTGGCCTACTCCAAATGTAACCGTTAAGCACTGCGTAATTCGCTCACTCAAACACAGACAAATCGAGACTAACTCCAGACCGTAAACAAACAGGCGCTTATACAGGTGCGATATAGGTAATAATAAAATAAAAAATCCTTCTGACAGCTTCTGGATAAATCTTAACAACTGTAAACAAATTAGGATTGAATAGAAGGTGTTACAAAAAGGCCAATTATCTTAATAGGTACCCGGCTCTCACAATACCTGTACTACAACAATAGCTTTCTTTACTACAAAAGACCATTTGTTATTACATATAATATTTCTAATTATTTTTCAGAAAACACTATTACTTAATATTAATTAATAAATTTACGTTAACATCTTTAATCTCTCGGTCTTCCTCGAAAATTCTCGAATCCACATTCCCTTTAGATATTGTCACAATATATTTATAAGGTGTTCCTTATATACCTTGTAATGTAATATAAAATACGAAACCTACAATTTTAATCATGAGTGAATGATGCAAAATGAAAATCAACCTCTTTAGTATATTTAAAAATACGGAAAATTATTAATGGACGCTAAATTAAGTACCGTAGGAAAAAATGCTTGAATTAAAAGTTGTAGGTACTATAATTTTCTACAATTTTGATCATAATTTTTTGCCGTGTAGTGCATACTACAGCTGCAATCTTCAAAAAACTAACTTTTTATCACGAAAGCAAATTCTAAGTTTCAACATTCCGTTCTTGAGAAATTTTGTTCACACATTCAGACCAATAGCTAAAAACGTATTTGGGGGGGAGGAGTCTAGGGAGCCTGAAAACGTGTAATTTTAGTGAAATCTTGATTTCCAAAAATCTACATGAAAACACAAATTGACCTATTTTCTATAGTATATTGATATAGGGGAAAAGAAAGTAAAAAAAAAACCTACAACAATGTTTATTTCAAGAATTTTTTTCCACAGAGCTTAGTATAAAGTATAAAAGTATATACTAAGTATAAGTATATATTCTTTTTAAATCACCAAAAATGCTATTTTTAAGATTGTGGCCTTAAAATGAATTTTAGGAAAAAGCGTACTAAATTATAGAAAATGAAGGAACTAACAATTTTTGTCTTAAGGTTTTTTTCCACAGAGCTTAGTATAAAGTATATAAGTACGTATATTTCGTTTTTTTAAAAACACAAAAAAATGTTATTTTTTAAGATTGTGGCCTTAAAATGAATTTAGGAAGAAGCGTATCAAATTTATGGAAAATTAAGGAACTCACAATTTTTGTCTCAAGCTTTTTTTTCTAAAGAGCTTAGTTTACAGTCAATTATTAATTTCTAATATTTTTCTCATCAGAATCCAACGGAGGTTAATTTTCATTTATTTAAAATATTTTTCGTTATTTACATTGGCAACAGAAAATCGCGTGAGTGTTTTAGACCAAATATTTTTTCATTAGATTGATAATGGATGAACGAAAAAAATACCTACTTTAACTGAATTTCATTATAAAAAAAATTGAATGTAACATTAAAAACCATTCATGCCGATTCATAAATTTCTGAAACCAATTAATTTTAATGCTTGTTTTCATTGCACAAATATTTCTAATAAATCCATTAAAGACAATAACCCATCCTGTTATTCTGTTCAACAAAAAATGCAAATTAAACAATTAAATAATAAAGTAACAAATTAAAAATTAATTGACTATACAAACATTTACAAATATATTGAAAAAATTCTCAACGACAACCATTTTTAATAATAAAAATTATTAAAAAACCAAAACAAAAAAAAACAAACTCGTTTATGATCCATAAAATCATTTCAAAATAAATACTCCAATAAAAAGATTTTTATTAGTATAGCTTTTTAAAATTCTTTTATATTTTAATTTTACATTTAACGACAGGAAATTAATATGTATTCTATTATGTAAAGGTTTTTATTACTGTAATAATTATGAAGATATTATATAATAAATTGATCAATTTTATTGTTATTTTTTATGGTTGGGCGTTTTATAATGCAGTATTTGTTTTAATAATAAACTGAGCTATTAATGGAACGGATCACAAATATATACCAACTAAAATTCGACACAAACCTTGTATGGTTGTTGTTTAGGGTGATAAGCCAAAAGGCTGGTTCGTACCTCTAGAGATTTTACTAGGTAAAACGAGGAGTGAGGTGTTTTATCAATGCCTCCCTCACAGAGTGGAGAAGTATGCTTATCACCATGCCCAAATGAAAGCATATACTTTTCACCCTATAAATGATACTTTGACACTTATCGCTAAGTCCGTTTCGGGATCTAGGTAATTAAATAATTAATACACTAAAGTTTAAAATTACAAGTATTTATTACAACAAACTAATAGATTTACAAAATAAATAATAAACTAATTATAATGAAGTCACACAATAAAAATAACTTAAAAAATTTACTTAGTACTACTTACAAACAATTATACAGAATGCACATACACAATAAGATAGTCTTACAATAGTTGACCACTGCCCGGATACGTTGACTGTTCTACGCACCGATATTTTTTTTTTAACGTCCGACTGTTCTGCAATTACTGCTAATGCAGGCGGTGAATGATGAAACGATTTTTTGTAACGTATGAAAAAATGCCGTGCCTGAATGGGATTCGAAGAACCAAGACCGCATGATGAGAGGCGAGCACGTTACCAACTTCTATGTTACCAACTACGCACTGATAGCACACTCAATAAACACTCATCAAAGATCAAACGAATACTAACTAACTGCCGCACTCGGGGTTCCCTTTATATAGGTAGATCAAAGAGATTTCTCGAAAGACACAGAGATTCGATCAATAATCTATTATATTGCTTTTGGATAAATCATAACTAATATAAACAAGTCACAATAGAATAAAAGGTGTTACAGGTAACCAACCGACTCTTTCACAAATAGTTGTACAACAAAGACCCTACCTTATTATACACGGCCCTTTTTAAATATATCCTTTTATAACTAACCCTTTTGTTACTCTGTCACTCTATTATTTGCTATTTAACATTTTATTAATAGAAACCTTTTATTAATGGAAAGCGCCGGCCGGGTAGAAGGAGGGCGTCCTGGCTGAAGAATTTGAGAGATTGGTTTGGTCTCAACTCCACGTCACTGTTCCGAGCAGCTGTTTCGAAAGTTAGAATAGCAATGATGATCGCCAACCTCCGACGCGGAGACGGCACTTGAAGAAGAAGAAGAATAGAAACCTATCTAGAAATCTCCCGGTTCCCCTAGAAGCCTCTCGAACACATATTTCTCTTCGATATTGTCACAATACTTTCACTTCATTCACCACAGGGTCTGGCTGTATAATGAAATTCATTACACTCAGAGAAGATAACTCTGACAAGTGTATTTTACACCTCTACCTCTTCTGTTATTAATGCTTCAGTCATAAAATTAGCCGACCCTATGATAAAAAATAGAACTATCTTTCGTAGTCCTTAAACTAGTAGATTCAGTGCAAATAATTTAACCCTCCACCTGCCTGTTATTGGCATCCTTGTATAGAATGGATGGTAAAAGAATGAAAAACAATTTTTTACTATAATACACTTGTCCTATATTATGCAAGAAGTCACAAATGAAGTCACATTATGCCAGATATGGTGAATAAAGAAGTTGTTCTAACACTGAGATGCTGTACTTCGCTTGGAACCTCTTGACAGATAACGTGGAATGAGCTGACGCATTGTCTTGGTGGAGAACCCATGATTTGTCCTTTCACATTTCGAGGCGTTTTTTCCTTACTCTTTGACATAGCTTTAGAAAGTACCTCAAGGTAGTAATATTGATTTATTGTTTCACCTACAGGAACCCAGGGAAGGTACACAATCCCAAGGATATAAAAAAAACAAACATTGCTTTAAATTTTGACTTGCTCATTCGAGCTTTTTTAGCTCTCGGTGAAGTTCGGCATTTCCAGTGCATGGATTGGAGCTTCGTTTCCGGATCATAGGTAAAAAACCACATTTCATCACATGTTAATATCTTCTACCTGTTCCCTAAGGTGAAATCTGCATTAATAGGGACAAGATTTGAGTCTGTGGAAACTGTAAAAGAGAAAGCGGGACGTGTCCTGAAGGAGCTGACAGAAGATGACTTCCAGCACTGTTTCCAACGATGGAAAATTCGCATGGAGCGTTGTAGGGATAGAGAAGGAGTGTATATTAAAGGTGACAATAAGTGATTATGTATAAAATTAAAATAAATTTCTTTTACAACGTCAGTCTCGTTATTTAATAGCCACACCTCGTACATTTATCACTTGATGTGTATTAGATATTATAGGTGCAGTACATTTTATGATCGTAAAAAGTGAAGTAAACTTTAAAATAAAATATAATTTTCAAGTCAATAGGTGCAGTAAGAGAGGAGAAATTGGTCGACTGGTGGGAGTAACGTGGTGAGGAAGTAGAGAAGTACACAGCAAACTCCCATCCGCCTGAATTTTTTGTGCTTATTATAGTGTCTTTTCTGCCCATAACAGACAGGTGGAATGTCAAATTATTTACACTTGATCTGTTAGTTGCAGGGCTAAAATAAATAGTTCTGTTTCTTATCACATGGTCAGCCAATTAAATGACTGAATCATTTAAGAACAGAAGAGGTAGAGGTGTAAAAGACACTAATCAGAGTTATCTCCTCTAAAAAAGTAATGAATTTCATTATACAGCCAGACCCTGTGGTGAATGAAGTGAAGGTATCATTTGCAGAGTGGAAAATATGTGCTTTTCAGAGGGCCCGGCATGCTGATAAGCGTACTTTTCCACTCAGTGAGGAAGGCAATGGTAAACCACCTCACTCCTTGTTTTACTTAGTAAAACCTCTACAGGTTCAAACCAGCCTTTCGGCTGATGACCTAAACAACATAGTGTCTTTTACAACTCTACCTCTTCAGTTCTCAAATAGTTCAGTCATATAATTGGCTGACTATGTGGTAAGAAACAGAACTATATGTTGTAGCCCTGGAACCAACAGATCGAGTTTTAATTTAACACTCCATCTCACCGTTATGGATAAAAAATAGGTTATGTTATACATTCTACATTGTTTACTAATGATTAAAACTAAGTTATATTTTTCATTATTCACATTGGGAAGAAAAGTGATGTGACTGATTCACACCAGATTTTTTCCTGTAAGCATCCGGGTATAGGATGGAAAAATGATGACAGAATAGTCTATGATTTATGGAGATGCGCTGGTGAGTTATTTAGTAAATTACTTAAAAGGATTTCACTTAATAAATAAAACAAAATAACTCATTTTTATTAGTGTAATAATAATTAGAAGAAATAATAATACTGTCTATGGATTGGTTTATTTTATTACCGTTTTTATTACGTTAGGGCGTTCTTAAGTATTGTGTTTTTTTTTAATTGATTCTTTTAGATAATTCTCTCCTTGTCTTTCTTTAATTATTTAATAAGTCAATTTTATTACAGGGTATTAAATCGTCCGTTTCTTTTTTCGTCTTAACCATCATCTATAAGAAGAAATAGTTATTTTATTTTATTGGTTAAGTATTATAAAATTTGACCTAATGATAATTAATGTGGAGGGGCTAGTTATCTGAAAATTCCTTATTTGATTTGTCTATAAACTACCAGGTGGCACATACTGGTACGTCGCTTTCTTCATGCGTTGGAATAATTTTTTCAATGATATGAATGAGCACGTATTAAAAAATATTTTTGTTTACAATATCAATAATAATTTTTACCAATTAAATTTTTACAAATCAACGTGATAAAAGAGCAAGTAGAAAAAGCAGGACTACATATTTCCTTCGAGGAACTAAATACATAACGAACATCAAAAATAGTTTGCGTCACTTAAAGACACAATACGGAAAAAAATTGGGAAAATTGATAGCTTCAAGTACTTCTAGGAGATTGTTGTTGTTTAGGTCAACAGCTGAAAGGCTGGTTTAAACATCTAGAGGCTTTACTAAGTAAAACGAGGAGTGAGGTGGCCTCACTGAGTTGAAAGAGTATGCTTATCAGCATGCCAGGCCATCCGAAAAGCACCTACTTTCCACCCTGCAAATGACACTTTCACTTTATTCACCGCAGGGTCTGGAGTTCATTACTCTCAGAGGAAATAACTCTGAAGCTTGGTAAAAGTCTTACGGAGAATTAATAAAACCATAGAATTAATCAACATCGTCTAAATATCGTAAGCTTCGAGTTTATCATGAGGAATCAAAAAATATAATCTACTAGAAGGCATTCAGCAAGAGAAAACAAAAGAAAAAGGAATCCTGGCAGAAGAAATATTTTCATTAAATCGGTCAACCATTAGTAATTATTCGAGCGATTATTTTTAAATTTAAAAAAAAACACCCTAAGATTTTTTTTTAAAAATCGGCTTATTACCTACATTTTAAATGCTCTAGAAGAAAGGGTTTCGCTAGCCACTTTTTTTCTGCTGAAATTTTTATATCTGGGCTATGCTCTCGAGGGATAATATGTTGTTTTTTTTTAGGATTGCGGTCTTAGTACGGATTTAACGACAAAAGTGTAAAAACCCCAATCAAGTAAGTCCAAGTTATTGGAAATTAAAAATAACTACAACTTTTATTTCAAGTTCTTCTCTACAGAGCCTACTTTAGCGTCAATAAAGGATTTTCCGTATTTTAAAGCCCTACAGAGGTTTTCATAATACATTTAGCGTCATTCACCCATGATTAAGATTGTAATGTTGTTTAGGTCATAAGCTGAAAGGCTGGTTTGAACCTCGTAAGGGTTTAGTAAGTAAAACGAGGATTGAGGTGGTTTACTATTGCCTTGCTCACTGAGTGAAAATATTTGCTTATAAGCATGCCAGGCCCTCTGTAAACATCTACTTTCCACCCTGCAAAAGACAACTTCACTTCATTCACCAAGGTCTGGCTGTATAATGGAATTCATTACTCTCAGAGGATATAAATGTAACTAGTGTCTTTTGCACCTCTACCTTTCTGTTTTTAAATACTTCAGTCATATAACTAACTGACCATGTGATAAGAAATAAAACTACTTTTTGTAGCCCTGGAACTAGCAGATCGAGTGCAAATAACTTAACACTCCATTTGCCTGTTATGGACAAGATTAAGGTTATATTTTGTTTTAAATTTTACAATGTTTACTTACGACTAAACATAGTTTATATAATTTCATTATTTACATTGGTAAAAGAAAATCGTGTGAGTGTTTCACACCAGAATGTTCTGTAAAATGTTGAGAAAAAGTAATAATAATAATAATTTACATAATAAACGAAACATGAGCAAGAAATACTAGAAAAGGAGGACTGAAGATTTTATCATGTATCGTACATACAAACCAAAGAGAGAGAGAGAGAGAGAGTGAGAAAAAACCTTAAAATTTAGAAAGGAAATGAAATTCGTATTCAATAGAATAGGAATGGAAAAGTAGAAAGGGACGAGGAAAATGGAAAATCAAGGAAAAGCGGAAGGAGAACAAAAGGTAAATAAATATTGCTCTTTAGCGTTCACCAAGTTAGAAATTTCCCATTAAGCCATGAAAATAAATTTTAACTTAAACAAATACTCTCCGGTATTATTATTATTTTTATTTCTATTATTATTATTATTATTCCTAAACTGGATTTTCCTCCGTTTTCTAAACTTTCCACTTACATGAAAACTCTTTCAATAAACTAATTATATAATTAAAAAGTTTATTGCTATTATAGCATTTAGAACAAAAAAATACACAGACAACACAAACACCGAAGAAAAACACAGTTAGTTAATGTAACGTTAAATGAAGTTTTTGGTTAATTGAATTTTCAATTTTGTGTTATTTAAGAAAACAAATTGTTCAGTCAGATGCACTGAGTTTCTTCTTGGTCATCATTTAGTAAAACATTTCATAATTCATGTAAAATGAAGCTAATAAAAATGTTTGCTTAGTTTTTCTTGGGCCTGTATTACACAATAAAAGATATTTAATAACTTTTTTTTATATTTGAAATTTTCATTAAAATAATTTTGCATAGACGTTTCATAAAATATTTTATGGTGTAATATTTTATGACGGACGGACGGCCATGGGAAAATTATAGATGACATTTAAAAAATTGCCACCAATAAAAAATGCCGGCCGCATTGGCATAGTTGGTAACGTGCTTGCCTCTCATCATGCGGTCTTGGGTTCGAATCCCATTCAGGCACGGCATATTTTCATATGTTACAAAAAACCATTCATACTTTACCATCTGCATTAGCAGTAATTGCAGAACAGTCGGACGTTAAAAAAAAACAATAAAAAATAACTTACCACCATCATTTGTCAAGGATTAGGCTCAACGACCTGTTCTGGCATTCATCTCTTTTTAGGTCTTCCAAAGCCTCGTTTCCTCTAGGCTTTTATTTTCATGCTCGTAGAGGAAGTCTGTGCGCTGGCATACAAATAAATGGGTGGACCAGTTTCGTTTATATATTATTAATGTTTCACTGTGTGACGGAACATTTAACTCGGCGCGAATAGCTTCGTTACGTACTCTATCTAACCGGGTACGAACTTTGACTCCCCGCAAAAATTTCATTTCAGCAGCCTAGATACGAGATTCATTCCTCTGTAATGACACCCATGTTTCACTCCAATATGTTATGAAATTAAAAATCATGAAATTAATTTTTTAATATAAAATTTCATTTGGGTGTCCAATAAAAAAAACTATTTCAGAAATTTCTAAAGTTAGTTTACATGGTTTATTGTTGTTTAGGTCATCAGCCGAAAGGCTGGTTTGAACCTGTAGAAGGTTCAAACCAGCGTACTTTTCCACTGAGTGGAAAAGTACGCTAACCAGCATGCCGGGCCCACTGAAAAGCACATTTTCCACTTTGCAAATGACACCTTCACTTCATTCACCACAAGGTCTGACTGTATAATGAAATTCATTACTTTCAGAGGAGATATCTCTGATTAGTATCTTTTACACCTCTACCTCTTCTGTTCTTAAATGATTCAGTCATTTAATTGGCTAACCATGTGATAAGAAACAGAACTATTTATTTTAGCCCTGCAACGAACAATGGTTTATTATGGACCAAAATGAGGAAAACCAATGATAAATTGCAAAAATAAAAAATAAAACCACCATAAAAATATATTAAAGGTATAATTTAAATAATTTTATACAACTCTACAGCCTAAAACATAAAGTAGAATAAATGAATAAAATATAATATTACATAGATACACTCGTATAAAGAAGCAGCCATTGAATTTATTAAAAGGGAAAGAAACCAAAAATAAACAAACAAATAAATAAATATGAAATAAAGAGAAAACTGTAACCAAAGTAAATGATATGGGCTAATAATAATAATAATATAAATCAAATCGTGAAAACTAACTCAATAAAATAGGGCAGAAAGTGAGGTCCAGACACGCGATCACATAGCATGACAAAATGTTATGTTAGTGAACAAATGTATTATAGGGTATAGCCCTATTGTGTACTTACTAGTACACTTGCAGAGTACTACGTTACAATGAACAGTTAAATTCTCCCTTTTCCCGTTAATCAACTGGTATTAGGAGTCCCATGATATCTCATTTAATAAATTTACGGCAAACAACACCTACTTTCTTGCTAATATTTCACCAAAATTAAATTTCACTCAATCTGTATCATACATTTCATCTTATATAATATTTGTTTGTTTAGGTAATCAGCTAAAAGGATGGTTTGAACCTGTAGAGGTTTTACTAAGTAAAACGAGGAGTAAGGTGGTTTACCATGCCTTCCTCACTGAGTGGAAAAATACGCTTATCAGTATGCCGGGCCCTCTGAAAAGCACATAATTCTCCACTCTGCAAATGAAACCTTCACTTCATTCACCACAGGGTCTGACTGTATAATGAAATTCATTACTTTCAGAGGAGATAACTCAGATTAGTGTCTGTTACACCTCTGCCCCTTCTGTTTTTTAAATGATTCAGTCATTTAATTGGCTGATTATGAGATAAGAAATAGAGCTATCTATTTTACAGAATAGTGTATTTTACACATGTACCTCTTCTGTTCTTAAATGGTTCAGTCGTATAATTAGTTAACTATGTGATAAGAAACATAACTATTTTTTGTATCCCTGGAATTAGCAGATCGAGTGCAAATAATGTAACACTCCACCTGCCTGTTATGGGCTAATATTCATATATCGTCGTAAATGTCCGCTCTTAGCCCCCTGAACCCAAAAAACATGTTTTTACAAATTGGTGTTTGTGTTTTTGTAAACAAAATATCTCATGAACGGAATATCGTACGAAGTTGAAACATGGAACTTAAATTAACGTACTATTGGGGAACGACACAATTATTTTCATCAAAATCGGTTAATCAGGCGTTAAATTCTTCACTTTTTTATGATCTTCTCTAAAATGAGAATTTTTTGAATTAAATATCTAAAATTAAGGATATCTGCAAAATTGATAACTTTAACCATCCGTTATTTTGGACTTGGACATCATAGAGAGATTTATTTCATATCATCTTTTTTTGTCTTAATGAGGGCTTATAAACAATGTGTCACATGATGGGGGTTGCTATTTCAAAATTTTACGTGCTACCTAAAAGTAGCAACCTCTACAAAAGGGGTTATTTTCCAATATTATCACTAAAAGTTAAATATATCGACCCATAAGATGTTCCAAAAGTTTCTCGCCACCATCTGAAACAGCTATTAGGTTTAGAATAGGTTTCCAGACTTTTGCCTCACCCGGTATAAGTAAAGTTATAGATTGTTAAGAATAGTTTTAATTCATAAGAAATAGACAAAATTTATAGTGTATTGATGAAGTTCATAGAAAATATACAAAATAGTACATTTAAGGAATATTTGTTAGTACATTTAACAACAATATGGTTAGGTTATCTTACTTTCTAAATAGGTTACAAAATTTCTTGCTTTCTAACATAACACTCTTGTTTTCTAAAATAAAATACCCTTACTTTGTAAAACAACATGAACTTTTACAAGATAGTCATTACAATTGCGATAGGCCTACAGAATATTTATTACAGCTGATAATATTTTTACAAATGATTACAAAATAAACAACTATATAATACAGGGTGGCCCATTTTCGGTTTCCCCAATATTTACGGAAATCGGAAGAAAGGTTAATGAAATAAGAAACCTATAGGCAAAAAACAAATTTATTATATAAACTTTACATATGTAAAGTTCATATAATAAATTTGTTTCAAGGTAATATATTATATTACCTTGAAAATGTTACAGCAGGAGTTCAAAATGTCCACCATGATTCTCTATACACTTTATACAGCGTTTTAAAACTGATTCACAAATTTTTATCGTCATTTATATATTAGTCAAATGCAATTTAAATTGAACTTTTTAGTTCGTGCAGGTTTTTTGCCTTGGAAGAACTTACTAGTTTCTTTACAATGTCCCACAGTGAAAAATCACATGGCGTTAAGTCTGGCGAGCGCGCAGGCCATTCAATTGTATCACGACGACCAATCATTCATCAAATTTGGAATTTAAAAACTCACGAATTTCGATACTGAAATCTGCTGAGCGCCATCTTGTTGCCAGATGAGCGATTGGATATTGTAAATAGGATTGTTTTAACAAATGAATGTTGTACGTGATGCTGCCAACATTACATTATTACCAACTTATCAAAATGAAATTTCCCGTATCATGGGGAAACCAACATATCGGTGGACCACCCGTATAAGATCTAAATCAAACCAAGTCGAAGGTTTTCAGTGCTTCAGTTGTCTTTTAAGGGAACCGTGGATCCCTATCTTACTCAATGTCAATAAAGGTTCATGTTTCTCAGAAACCAATTGTGATAAAATCCTAATTTTTTATTTTAAAGATCAGTTCCTATTACACATTTTAAGATTATAACTTTTTGTTCTGTTAGAAAATATAGTTTTGGTAACTTTTCAAAAAAAAAACATTTTTGAGGTCAAAATTTTTCAAAAAGTAATTTTTTTTCTCCAAAACTATTAAATATTTTTGCAAACTATATATTTAGTTGAAGGAGCATAACAACCTCTACAACCCCAAAAAATTTCATTGTTGTATCTTTTATGGAAGCTGAGAAACGTGTAGGCCTACTTGAATATGAAAAAATAAAGTTTTGAGAAAAACGCATTTAAAGTTGTTTAGCAAAATTATTTTTCTCACAAAACATACTATAGCAAGACAAATCATAAAAACATTTCTACACTACCTAAAAATCTGATAAATACATCAATTTACAGCGGGAATTTCAAACAATATTTTAAAGTTAAAAGCAGAAAATCAAAAATTTTCATGATTTTTCGATACACAGTCACCTTAAGGTATGAGTTGTCGAGGAGTAGTAGTGCTTCAACATTTTTCATATACAACGTACAATATTTTACGTGACAAAGTATATTTATAAATTTAAATACATAGATAAAATAAATTTAATCAAAAAATAAACATGGGTAAATAATATATATATTTAAAAAGAAACCCGTTTTCACTATCTAATAGTGAGATAGACTTATGAAACAAACATTTCCGCTTTAGAAAGTTCTTTATAGGTAACTATTTTTATTAGATACCGTATATCATTTAAAATACAATATAGAAAGTACATTATTAAAGCTTTATACATTATACGTAACGTATATACTTAATTCTTTACTGTTTGATAAATGTTTATGTATTATATTTGTTAAAACTTAAGTGAATTATTTTACAATACAAAACAATATACTGCCATTAAAAAGGGTTAAACATAACAAAAATTTATTATACTATTATTAATAATGTATTCCATATAATAAAACAATAATTCACAGTATAACATTATAACATTATGAAGGTGGATTATTTAATTATTTGGACTTGATCTGCTAAGTAGTTCCAGGGCTACAAAAAATAGTTCTGTTTCTTATAAAATATTCAGCTAATTATATGATTGAAGCATTTAAGAACAGAAGAGGTAAAGGTATAAAAGACGCGAGTCAGAATTATCTCCTCTGAGAGTAATGCATTTCATTATACACCTAGACCCTGTGGTGAATGTTGTGAAGATATTATCATTTTCAGGGAGAAAAGTAGATTCTTTTCAGGGATCCTTTTCAGATAAGTATACTTTTCCATTCAGCGAATAAAGCAACTGTAAACCACCTTACTTTTCGTTTCACTTATTAACCCTCTAAAGGTTCAAACCAGCCTTTCGACTGATGAACCTAACAACAACAAAAATGCCTACGTTTAATCATGAGTAAACAATGTAAAATTAAAACGTAACCTAATTTTAATCATATCAGAATGACGCAAAAAGAAAAACAACTTTTGTAGAACTTAAAAATACAAAGTCACCACTGACTCAAAACTAAACTCTGTAGAAAAAATGGTTTAGACAAAAGCTGTAGATGTTTTTGTATCCTACAACTTTGACTGTATACACTTTTGTTGTAAAATACGTATTAAAGCCACAATCTTAAAAAATACCGTTTTAACCGATTTTTATGAGCAAAATAAATAAAATTACTAAATGATGCTAAACTGAGCGTTGTAGAAATAGACGCACCAAACATAAGTTGTAGGTGTTTTAATTTTCTACAACTTTTGTTATATACACTTTTGCCCTCAAATTCATAATTTATTAAGACCACAATCTTAAAAAAAAAAATTAGCACGAGAGCACAGCCCCCAAGAATTTAAGAGAAGGCGTTAACCCTATCTTGTGTTGTTTAGGTCACCAGCCGAAAGGCTGGTTTGAACCTGTAGAGGTTTTACAAACTGAACACAAGGAGTAAAGTGGTTTACCTTTACCTTCCTTACTGAGTGAAAAAGTACGCTTATCAGCATACCGGGCCCTCTGAAATGCATCTAATTTCCACCCTGTAAATTCCATCTTCACTTCATTCACCACAGGGACTGGCTGCATAATGAAATTTATTACTTTACTAAAAAAATTTCACCAGGCAATTATCATTACTATAAAAAAATTTATTACTAACTCTGATTAGTGTCTTTTTACACACTACCTCTTCTGTTGTTAAATGATTCAGTCATTTAGTTCGCTCATCATGTGATAAGAAACAGAACTATTTATTTTAACCCTGCAACGAACAGATTTAGTGTAAATAATTTGACACACCACCTCTCTGTTATGGCCAGTACCTTTCTTGCAGAGCACAAACAATTATTTAGAAAATAAGGCGATTTTTAAAAAATCGCAGGAGCCTCTATTGAGAAAATCTCATAAAATGAAAAATTCCACGAATAAACAACTTTCGGTTGACAAATTTTGATTAAAATGTTCCTGTTGCGTCTCCTCATAACCCCTTCTTATGTGTAACTTTGAACATTATTCACCTACCTTACTTCGTTTTGAGGGAGTTAGTAATTTTACCTGCCCATAACAGGTGGAGTGTCAAATTATTTACACTCAATCTGTTCGTTGCAGGGCTAAAATAAATAGTTCTGTTTCTTATCACATGGTCAGTCAATTAAATGACTGAATCATTTAAGAACAGAAGAGGTAGAGGTGTAAAAGACACTAATCAGAGTTATCTTCTCTGAAAGTAATGAATTTCATTTTACAGCCAGACCCTGTGGTGAATGAAGTGAAGGTGTCATTTACAGAGTGGAAAATATGTGCTTTTCAGAGGGGCTGGCATGCTGATAAGCGTACTTTTCCACTCAGTGAGGAAGGCAATGGTAAGCCACCTCACTCCTCGTTTTACTTAGTAAAACCTCTAGAGGTTCAAACCAGCCTTTCGGCTGTTGACCTAAACAACAACAACAACAACAACAGTAATTTTACAAATACTGCTCATCAAAATTTTTCTTTTTTACATTGGCAAGAAAAGTCTGTCAATATTTCACACCAGATTTATTCATCCTACTTATAGAGATGACATGACTGTAAAATAAAAATAAAATAAATCTTGTTAACCTAAAAACATAACTGGAATTTTTATTTACAGTTAAAAAATTATGGATAATACACTTTTTATGCACCCTGTATTTTTATACAATTTACGATAGTTATGTATTAGTAGAAACGTTTTGCACTTTAAATAAATAAATATCAAAGGTACATACAAATGCAACCATTTATTGCATGTCATTAACATGTAAAAGTATTTTTATTTTATCAATTTTTGAATTTATGTATTTTTCTCTCCTTAATATTTATTACATGACTTTTTTATACACATATCCATATATTTTAATTAAAGTAATGTTTTATTGTGTAATATTCATTTATGTAATCATGTTTATATATTTTTCTGTTATTTCATAATTTTATTTATCTTTGAGAATGTGAAAAAAATAAATTATGGCTAATAATTAAATTTTATGTTCAGTTTGGTTACTCTTCGTAGACGAACGTGTCCGTCAGTAATACCAAATAATATGGCGTTTTCATAATCAGAAGATTTCAGATCAGAAGTTCCTGGGTCTTAATTTCCACCGCCAACTGACGTTGAAGAAACACATTTTGACGAAATGAAGAAAGTTGGACTTAAAACAGAGAAAAATGTTTTGGTTAATTGCAGTGGGGGCTTGTACCTTCAAAAATAGGTGAATAGAGGCAAAAACCGAGGAAAAGTATTGTACTTATTGTCGGCAAGACTCCCTAGAATAAAAGAAAATCTGATGTGAAACAGTCACACAACTTTCTCTTACCAATGCGAATAATGAACAATATAACCTAACATTAGAAATAAACACAAAAAACTAAACTTAAAAAACATACCCACCGGGTTTGTCTAGAGGTAAAGTCGTCGCCAAAATCAGCTGTTTAACAGCTTATTTTCGGATACGAAGGTTCCTGGTTCAAATCCTAGTAAAGGTAGTTACTTTTATACGGATTTGAATACTAGACAGTGGTTACCGGTGTACTTTGATGGTTGGGGTTTAATTAACCATACTCTCTCAGGAATGGTCAGCCTGGGTCTGTACAAGACTACACCTCATTTACATGTCATACACATCATCCTCATCTCATTGGGTCATGGGTTGCTTATTATTCTAGATTGAACAGATTGCAACGTACACATTAGGGATTACAAAAAAAAAACATAACCTTATTTTAATCATCAGTGAAAGACGCAAAATGAAACTCGACCTCAGTTTGGCTTAAAAATACGGAAAATCACTCTTTCACGCTAAACTAGGCTCTGTAGAGAAAAATAATTTAAATAAAAGTAGTAGATCTTTTAATTTCCTATAAATTTGATTATATACACTTTTGTCGTAAAATGCATACTAAGGCCAAAATCTAAAAAAAATCGATTTTTCACACGTTTTCGTGAGAAAAAAACCAGAAAATCGCTAATTACCGCTAACCTAAGCGTTATGCAAAAAAAATGTTTTAAATAAAAGTTGTAGGATTGTAAATTTTCTACATTTTTTATTGTATACATTTTTCGCTAAAATGCATATTAAAGCCAAAATCTTAAAAAACCATTTTTTTACGTGAAACAAGCAGTGCGTCTTTAGAAATGGTCATGATATGAATGTCGCTTGCAGATAAAAACGATTGATGGCGTTGTCATAGTCGCGCGTGTCGTGTTGAAGAGGGATTAAGAGTAGGTACCTGGCTCGAATGTAGTAGATTACCACTAGAAAATGTTTTTTGGTTAATTTCCTTTTGGTGTAAAGAATATACCATAACAAAATTTAGATATTGGGGCGTTTTACCCACTGGAAACACTAATGTGCAATAGAAAGAGTACGCAGTGAGTTACTTATTAATTAAGTTATACTTGCCGTGGGTAGATTTAATAATAAAACATAATCAATTTGTAAAATATTAATGAAGACTTTTTAATAATATTTTCCGTTTTTATCGTTCAAAATTGTATAAGATTACATACAAAATATCCACAAAATGTAAAAAAAACATGCTGGCGAGGGAATAAAAGAAAAGACCCAGGCACGGTAACTGATGTTTTGCGGCCCGCGATGAATTCTCATAATTTCAATGTTAAAAATCGTAGTTGTTATACATATTACAAAATAGTACAGGGTGGCCGTAAAGTCCCCTTAACACTATACGGAAATTACTGTTAAGAGGTGAGTAAAAGGCAATTGTGGAATGGTGGTGAGGGAACTGGTCGAACAGATCGGAAGGACCTGTAGATGAAATGCTTTCGACCAATATCAATTAACGAATTGAGAGACAGTGAAATAGAATCTCGTGTGCAAGCATGTCAACTGATGCTTGAACGCTTTCCAACATTAATGGACAAGAAAATGTTCAGTGATGAGTGCGCAATTTATTGAAGCTCCCGAAATAGCTAAGTTTAATTTGGTCTCAAGAAAACCCACATTTTTACGAAGAAGTAGTGAATAGCCCACCTCATATCATGATCTCGGCTTGTGTGACTGCCAATCATCTGCTTGGAATCTATTTTTTTTTAAGGCTCTGTCAACCAAAACAGATATATGAATATGATTAACGAGTGGTTGATACCAGAATTGACGGCAAGGGGAATTGACACAGTTACTTTGCAACAAGACGGCACTTCACCACACTTAGCATTCGAAGAAGACTAAATGAACACTTCCCAGACCATTGGATTGGACGAGGGTCACTAAACTGTCCTGCTCCAATGCCGTAGCCTCCAAGAAGCCCGGATTTGACATCCGCAGATTAATCATTGCAGAGTTTCATCATGTAAGAAGTATGAAAACGGCATTATGTTACAAATTACTCGTACAACTTAAGGGATAGTTAGAGCTGCGTTTCCGTTAGTCACCCCAGATACATTGAAGCATTTCAGCAAACGAACGTGGCGTCGAATTCTGCCGTGACAATGGAGGTATGCATACCTATGTTTTCATTATTAGTATAATGTTTATGATTAATTAATACCTTATATTCATATTTATTCAATTAATTTGTGATTAAAATAGTAAATATGGTTTTACTGAATACCTATAAAATATTATATTCACTGTAAAGTAACTTTTCGGCCAGACTGTAGATGATTGATTAGTAAAAAATTTTAATAAAATATAACATTCAGTTGGGTAAAAGTTGCCTATACAATAGAAAAATGTTATTCTGTTTACGAAGAAAGAAATTTCTCTTTGTACTGCCTACCCTGCAGTTTCTGGTTACTCTATATAAAGTTGATCAGAATTAAGTGGCCCGCCAAGTGTTTGTACATTTTTAAGTGGCCCTCTGAAGGCTGCGAGTTTGAAACCACTGCGGTGGGTTCAAAATAATTAATTAATAAACGGTTTATTAATAAAATTATAATTTTATATTATTACCTACTGAATTTCTTGCAAAAATTAGAATATGTTAAATTTTTTAATTATCACCCAGCAATTTTTTAAATAAAAATATATAAATAACAAAACGAAAGTGTTGGGCCGCAGCAAGAGTGGTTTAGAAGAGATGGGAAATTTAAAAGTAGGCAACAAAAACATACAGGAAGTTAGGAAATTTTGCTATCTAGGGAGTAAAATAACAAAGGATGGTAGAAGCACAAGTGATATCAAGAGTAGAATTGCTCAAGCTAGAAAAGCTTTTGAAATGAAAAACAGCTTACTTACAACAAACATTGATTTACAGATTAGGAAAAATTTCTTAAAAAATTATGTTTGGAGTGTAGCATTATACGGAAGTGAAACGTGGGTGATAGGGGCTGTAGAAAAGAAGAGGATAGAAGCTTTTGAAATATGGTGTTATAGGAAAATGTTAAAGATTAGGTGGGTGGACAAAATAAGTAATTTAGAGGTTCTTAGGCGAGCGGATGAAAAAAGAAGTATATGGAAGCATCTTACCAAAAGAAGGGATAGGCTAGTGGGGCATATCCTAAGACATCCAGGTATTGGGCTATCAATAATGGAGGGTAATATTGAGGGAGTAAATTGTAGAGGGAGGCAAAGATTAGAATATATAAAGCAAATTACAAAAGATGTAGGGTGTTACAGGTATGTAGATATGAAACGACTTGCGCAAGATAGAACAGGGTGGAGAACTGCATCAAACCAGTCGAGAGACTGATGACAAAAAAAATATTAATAACTTGTTAAATAACATCAAATGACTGTTACGTTCTTTGATTTAGAATAGTAAAATTGTAAATAATAAGCACTGCGTTATTAATTATAGTACACGACAATTATTTAAATTTTATTATGTACAATTAAAAGAAATTATTCGTACGATAATATAAGTAAACATGCCAAGTAGAATGTATTTTTAAAGAAAAAATATATTCTATTAATTTCGTATATAAAGTAGCCGTGTTTCACGCCAACACATTTTTATTTTAAATTAGATTTTTATTCCGGAAGGTAAGATATAAGAAGAAGGAAGTCGGGGATTCTATTTAAAGGATTTCTGGATTATTTAAATCGAGAAAGAAATGCCAAACATCTTTCTATTTTTTAAACAAGTTATTTAATTCTTTTGATATTTGTCACATCTTTTTAATTTATTTGTGAAAACATTACTCAAGTGTACATTTTAAATGTATTAAATAGGTTTTTTTATAGTTTAAATACAGAAATAACTTTGCAATGGATTAACGAAGTATCAAACAAGTGTTATAAGTAAGACTTGTGGTTCTGTAAAAATGGACTGACAACCTTAGTCCCGGGAGAAATTAATAAATTTGAAAACAAAGAATGGAAACATACCAAGACCCAAAAAAATGAGGAACTATGAATAATAGATAAATTATATTAAAATTCTATTGTGAAATATTCACACGACATTCTTTTGCCACTGAAAATAATGAAAAATATAACCTCTGTTTAATCATTACTATATTCTATATGTACAGAGTGATTTTTTAGTCCTGTTACCCAATTGTTAATGTCTAGTAATTTTTTTCTAAGAAAGGGATATTTTGTTTTGTGACACAAAGTTGGTAGCCCTACTCAACCGGTATAGATACGACAGTTTGAGTTGATTCTCCTTGAGTTGCGTAAAATTTTGTGCTGTTTCCAGTTGTGTTACGAACAGAATGTCTTTTACCCTAGAACAACGGGTTTTCATTCTTGAACAATATTTTGCTACAAAATCGTATGAGAGTGTAAAAGAATGATTTCAAATTAAATGTTTTGGTGTTCCTCCACTCTATTCTAGTCAATTTCTAGGCTAACTAACTGATTTTTAGAGGCAGGTATTGTTTGCAGCAGAAAACGTAGTGGTCGACCAACTCTCTTGACAGATGACGTTAAGAGAATGTGAAAACAAGATTGCTCAATATTCTCCATGGAAAAGTTTACAAAAACTTTCCTCGCATGTTGATTTGTCATGTTCGAAAGCTCAGAAAGCTGCTAAAAAATTGAAATTGTATCCGTATCACATACGATTAGTTCTAAAGCTTCAGCCTCCAGATTTAAACAAGAGATTGTTTTAGGATAAAAGACATTCTGTTCGTAGCACGACCGGAAATGGCACAAAATTTTACACAGCTCAAGGAGAATCAACTCACACTGCCATATCCATACTGGTTGAGTAGGGCTACCAACTTAGTGTCACAAAACAAAATTTATTTTTTTTAGAAAAATATTACCAGACATTAACAATTGGGTAACAGGACTAAAAAATCACCCTGTAGAATCCGCTTTACACTTCATGAAAACCAAAAGTTTTGTAATAGAAACTTAACCCTTAAGTAGTTGGAGTAATATCTCTGTCACATCCCCTCCCTACACGGATATGAATACTCTTTATGCATATAAGGAAAATATTAAAATAGAAGGAATGTTAGAAAAAGATGAAAACGAAGAAAAACGTGTATGAGAGAGAGAAGGATAGATAACTAATAAAAGATAAATTTAATATTACAGAATACAATCAAAAACTGCCTCATACAAAAGAGAAAAAAGATGAAGTTAGTAAAATAAGAAGAAAAATTAAATAGAAAAGTATAAAAGATCGAGAAAGATAGATATGGCGAAAGAAGAAAGACAGAGACTACTTAAGGGCGGTGGCATGGAGGAGGGGGTTAACAAAATCGATAATTTAATAAAGAGTAAAACGTACCCTTTAATAAATTTTCAGAACAGCTGTAGTTAAACATAATAAAATATGAATTTCTAAATCAATTTAATTTTATATTAAATTCCGTCCCCCTCGACATTGCCCTTCCTCATCACCACTTGGTTATAGAGTGTATTATTATACATACATATATAAATACACGATAAATATTTAAGTATTTTATAAATACAGTTATTAATAGAAATAAGTACTACGGTAAAATGTATTAATTTTCTTACGGATCTTACACCAGTAGCACGCGAAAGATTTGGAAAAGGCGAATAATAACGATCCAAAAATCTATTAAAAATTTTATACTTTGTATATTTGTTATTTTTAACATTACAATTGTTGTTGTTTAGGTCATCAGCTTTTCGGCTGGTTTGAACTTGCAGAGGTTCTACTAAATAAAACAAGGAGTGAGGTGGTTTATCATTACCTTGCTTACCGAGTAGAAAAGTATGCTTATCAGCATGAGGCCGTCTGAAAAGCATCTACTTTTCACCCTACAAATGACACCTTCACTTAATTCTCCACAAGGTCTGGCTATATAATGAAACTCATTACTCTCAGAGGAGATTACTCTGACTAGTGTCTTTTACACCTGTACCTCTTCTGTTGTTAAATGCTTCAGTCATTTAATTGGTTGACCATGTCATAAGAAACATAACTATTTTTTTGTAGTCCTGGAACTAGCAGATCTAGTGTAAATAATTTAACACTCACGTGCCTGTTATGAACACTAATTACAATGCAATATTTAATAAATTCATATTTTATATTCATTACTTATAGATTTATTTTATATATCTTTATAGTTTAAATCTTTAAATGAAATTCATTAAAATCGGAAAGTCGAAAATAGCAGTTTATTTGTGCAATTTTTAAGTTTTCTGCAAAGTTCCTAAGAATGACTTCTATAATTTTGTTAAAAATCAGCTGATTTATTAAATGTTTTGTGTTGTACAAGAAAGAGTAAGCAGCATGTCGGCTTAAATTTGTCGGGGGACTGCTCTCGTGATAAAAAAAATGGTTTTTTTTAAAGATTGTAAAATTTATGTGAATTTTAGGGCAAAAGTGTATACGACTTATATAGAAAATTTAAAAAATATAACAAGTTTATTTAACCGTTTTTTTCTACATATTTTAACGTGAATTAGTGATTTTCCGTATTTTTAAAGTTCAACAGATTGATTTTCATTTTCCATCGTTCACTCATGATTAAATAGGTTATATTTTTACAGCCAGACCCTACGGTGAATGAAGTGAAGGTGTCATTTGCAGAGTGGAAAGTAGATGATTTTCAGAGGGCCTGGTATGCTGATAAGCATACTCTTCCGCTCAGAAAGGAAGGCTTTTGTACCTCACTCCTATTTTTACTTAGTAAAACCTCTAGAGGTTCAAATCATTCACCACAGGGCAGTAAAAAGATTAAATTCATTAATCTCAGAAGAGATAACTAGTATCTTTTACACCTTCACCTCTTTTGTTATTAAATACTTCAGTCATTTAATTGGCTGACCATTTGATAAGAAACAGAACATTTTTTTGTAGCCCTGGAGCTATTAGATCGAGTGCAAATAATTTAACACTTCACCTCCCAGTTATGGGGAGGATATGATACATAAACATTTTTCTGTCATAATAATTACTCATTCTTTACTGTAAATAAAGTGGGAGAAAATACAAATAAATAAAATACAGATAACGCATATTTACATTAGAAAGTAAAAATAAAATAAAAATAAAAAAGGTAAAAAAAAGAAGATGGGGAGTACGTATAGACTACGTAGTATATTTGAAAAGGTTGGTTATTCACCGCAGATTGCGTTCACCGTTACCGTTTTGGATTTGTATTAGACAAACGAACTAAATTTTAACCACGTTTTCATTTGCGTATAAAAACGTGTTTAGAATTCACTGGAAATAAATTTGAAAACTAAAAACACAATTACATTTAATTAAATAAATAAGGCGAAGAGCGGAGTGGTAGGGTTTAGATGAGATTCAAACCAATTAAAACGTAATTAAATTGCGTGAATTTATTTTCCTCTAATTAAAATAGAAATGTACGGTAAACCGACATAACATTCCCGCGAATATATTTTTAATATATTCATAATATAAGATCATTAAATGAATCTAAATAATAAAGTTTCTACAGATAAATTTCATACTTCAATATTAATTTCAAAATATTACAAAATCAAAATATTATTACAAAATATTAATTTTGTAGTCAACAAAAAGTAAACAACAAAAATATATTTAGATTTTTTTGTTTTTTTTTTGTTTAACGTCCGACTGTTCTGCAATTACTGCTAATGCAGACGGTGAAGGATGAAATGATTTTTTGTAACGTATGAAAATATGCCGTGCCTGAATGGAATTCGAACCCAAGACCGCATGATGAGAGGCGAGCACGTTACCAACTGCGCCAATGCGGCCGGCAATATATTTAGATGTCTGCCCATAACAGACAGGTGGAGTATTAAATTATTTGCAATCAATCAAAGTTAGTTTCAGGGCTACAAAAATTAGTTCGGTTTCTTATCACATGGTCAGTCACAATGTTGACTGAAAAATTCAAGAACAGACGAGGTAGAGGTGTAAAAAACACTACTACTACTTGCGGTAGAATTTTTAAAATTTTGAAAACTAGACAGGGTCATGAGGGGGCGGGCGCTAATATCAGGTAGACAGTCCGACAGGTTTCACGTAAACAACCTGGAACATGGATAGTAGCACCTACCCCCCTCATGACCAAGTCTATTTTTTTAATTTTAAAAATTCTACCACAACATTGGCCAATCAATATTTCATGTTACTAATTCATTTGTATTAATTTTCACGCTGAATTGAGCGGTTACGGAGATAGCAAAGGTTCAGAATATTGTTAATATATCAAAATTTAAGCAACGTACTAATCTGAAATTTTGTGCATGTTGTGAGGATATAATTCACTATGTTGTGTTAAAATTTCAAAATTTTCTGTGAAGTACTTCATGAGTTACACGTCTCTAAACGCGTGAAATTCTTTGCGCTAGTAAAAAAAGAGAATTATTGTCTTCCAACATCGTATATAACAATTTTTAAACAACATTAAAAATAAGGGGTTATTATTATAGGTCAACGCATATTATTATTATAGGTCAACGCATTATTATAGATCAACAAATAGGTTATTATAGGTCAACGCAGAATAATATGAGCTAAATGTTGATGCAAAGTATGTTGAAATCCGACTCAATTCACGGTAGAAAAGCCTTTGAAATGAAAAACAGCTTACTGACTACAACATCGATTTACAGATTAGAAAAAATTCTTAAAACACTATGTTTGGAGTGCAGCATTATACTGGAGCGAACTCCTATTTCATTATACTGCTAAAGTAGGCTCTGTAGAGAAAAATGCTTAAAATAAAAGTTGTAGATCTTTTAATTTCCTATAAATTTGATTATATATACTTTTGTTGAAAAATGATATGGCAGAAATCTTAAATAACCATTTTTCATATACAGTTTTACATTTTTCATGTACAGTATTATCATGAAAAAAACAGAAAATACTAATTACCGGTAAACTAAGCGTTATATAAAAAAAATGTTTGAAATAAAAGTTGTAGGTTTCTAACTTTTCTACAACTTTTATTATGTACATTTTTGCGCTAAAATGCATATTAAGACCGCAATCTTAAAAACCATTTTTTCCTACGAGAGCACAGCCTCCCCAAGAATTTCAGCAGACATGACGCCTACCTTATCTTGTAGAAAATAAAAAATTTAGTAAATGCGGCGATTTTTAAAAAAAATCGTAGAAGCCGTTTTCGAGAAAATCGCAAAAAATTGAAAAATGACACAAATAAACTACTACTTAAGGTTGACCGATATTGATGAAAATGTTCGTATCGGGTCCTTTAATAGTACGTAGCTTAAGTTTCAAGTTCGTTCGATGTCCGTTCTTGAGATATTTTGTTCACACACACGCACACACAGACCAATCGCTATTGGTCTATTTTTTGGGTTCAGGGGGTCTGAAAACTTGTAGATCTGGTGAAAACTCAATTCGAAAAATCGACATGAAAACAGTACTTTCTTTTCTATTCATACAGGAGAGAGAAAGTAAAAATGTGTGAATTATATTAACCATCTTTTGATGATAATAGATAAGTAAATATATGAATGTTGGAGACATTTACCCTTGTTAAACAATAAAAATTTAAATATGAACTAATTTCATAAATTAATAATTAAGTACATAATTTAATTAGGTGTGACCCAAATACTATATCAGAGCACTCACCTCAAAAGGTTACATTGACCCAGTTCTGACTCCTAATACAACTATACTGCATTCATTCCAGCTACATCAGTAAGGTACTACCATTCATTCATTATACTTTCTCTCAACCCTACTCTATTGTATTCGATAAAGTATTGCAACTAAACAAAACGTTTCATACCCGGAAACCAACTGATACTCACTTTTTATTTATTTATTTAAATTTAATTGTCTGCAACTCTCTTTCGACTGATTATGGTGGAAAATAAATACACATAAAACAAATACAATGTAAAAAGTCTGGTATGACATACTCACTCGATTTTCTCTTACCAATGTAAATAACAAAATATAATAACCTACGTTAATAGTCCGAATCACGAAAGAAAACACCTGTCTTTAAACAGCAATATCTTTTGAACGGTTTTTTTTTATTATTATTTATTTATTTAACGTCGTATCAACTACAAGGTCATTAGCGACGACGTTGGGGTGTAACTGTGTGTAATGAGGATGAAATGATTTTTTTTGTAACGTATGAAAATATGCCATGCCTGAGTGGGATTCGAACCAAGGACCACATGATGAGAGGCGAGCACGTTACCAACTGTGCCAATGCGGCCGGCCTTTTGAACCGTTGTATGTAAAAACAATTACAATACATCAGATTAAAGTGCGTTTAATTGTTGTTTATAGGATTATTGTTGTTGTTTAGGTCAACAGCCAAGAGGCTGGTTTGAACCTCTAGAGGTTTTACTAAATAAATCGAGGAGTCAGGTGGTTTACCATTGCCTTCCTCACTGAATGGAAAAGTACGCTTATCAGCATGCCGGGCCCTCTGAAAAGCACATATTTTCCACTCTGTAAATGACACCTTCACTTCATTTACCACAGGGTCTGGCTGTACAATGAAATTCATTACTTTCAGAGAAGATAACTCTGATTAGTGTCTTTTACACCTCTACCTCTTCTGTTCTTAAATGATTCAGTCATTTAATTGACTGACCATGTGATAAGAAACAGAACTATTTATTTTAGCCCTGCAACGAACAGATTGAGTGTAAATAATTTGACACTCCACCTGTCTGTTATGGGCAGTATAGGATTATATTAACATATAAAACTTTGTAGCGCCATACATTTTAAAGTACACGTGAACAAAGTACCTTGAAGTTAGGTATGGTGGAAAAGTTGTAAAAACAGGGTGCTTTTTATGCGAAATTTGTTATATTAATTTGATGTATCGTAATTGTTTTTACAAACAACAGCAATATCAAAAGATATTGCTGTTTAAAGACAGATTTTATCTTTCGTGAATCGGACTATAGTCATTCGTAAACAATGTAATACAAAAAAGATAACCTAATTTTAATCATGATTGAATGATGCAAAATGAAAATCAATCTTTGTTTGGCTTAAAAATACATAAAATCACTAATTGACGCTAAACTAGGCTTTGTAGAATAAACGCTTGAATTAAAGTTAAAGATTTTTTTTAAATTTTATATAACTTTAATTGTATACTTTTGTCGTAAAGTGCATATACTAAGGCCGCATAATAAATTAAAACCAATTTTTTTTACCAATTTTTGATGAGAAAATAAAAATTCACTGACTGTAATATAAGCGTCGTATAAAAAAATGTTTGTTAACGTATGAAATTACGTGATAAAAATATCAATGAAACTATCAAAGAAAAAACAAAAAAATTTCAAGATCAATGGTACGGGAAGGTATTTGAGTTAGTAATATATGAAATAACAGTGAACTGCAAAACAAAAATTAAAACATCAAAGTACACCGTTAACCACTGTCTAGTACTCAAATTGATATAAAAATAACTACCTTTACTATGATTTGAACCAGGAACATCGTCTCGAAAATCAGCTGTAAAACGGCTTATTCGCGGTGTCGAATTTACCGCTACAACAACCGGTGGGTTAAAACGTGTATTTTTTATCCCTAATGCGCGTACGTTGAGATCTGTTCAATTCAGAACAATAAGCAACCCAATGAGATAAGGATGATGTTTATGACGTGTAAATGAGGTGTAGTTTTGTACAGACCCAGGCCGACCACTCCATTACCAAAACGTGTAACGATCAATTAAGTTTCGGGGATAGGTTTAGATTTTGTCTTTTTAGTTTATTTAAAGTCGCATCAACAGCTTGGTCATTAGCGACTAATGTGGGTTTTAGTACTGTAACAGTAGGTTTTAACGCGTTAAAATTTCCAGAACCTAAACGGGAATAGAACCCGGGACCTTCCGCTTTGTAAGATAGCATGTGCAGGTACGTGACGGAGGTGACCGATTTAATTTTTAGAATCACAACAATTAATCACTGAATACTGCTGAGATTTTAAAGCGAGGAAATAAAAACTAATAATAATGTCTATTAATAAAATTTCTATAAGGAAATAAAAAAGTTCAAGAACAATTAAATAATAATTAATTAGTTAATTTAATTAAATACCAAGATAAACTAAAGAAACCACAAAACCCAAAATCACAGTAATTATTTTAACATGAAACCACTAATTAC
The DNA here is from genome assembly GCA_035578175.1 of Catonia carolina. Taxonomy (NCBI): domain Eukaryota; kingdom Metazoa; phylum Arthropoda; class Insecta; order Hemiptera; family Achilidae; genus Catonia; species Catonia carolina. The sequence continues at coordinate 14,043,467 of JAQMRL010000004.1, forward strand.
TAATAATGATGATAATAATGCTGTAATAATTATTTGACATTATAAACCCACTCAGTAGATAAAGGTCGAGAAGAAAGGAAAAACCATTCCTAAACTTAGACACAATGAAAGAATAAATAAGTAAAACAGCTTTAAACTATAAGGTGGGTCATAAAACTAACTGAACATTATCAGTTCTTGCCTTCGATACATTGATATTCACCAAATTTTCTGGCTTTAAATCGTTCAGAAATACCAATAACGGTTTTACTTGTCCATAACAGGCATGTGGATTGTTAAACTATTTGCACTTGATCTTTTAGTACAAGGGCTACAAAAAAAGTTCTGTTTCTTATCACATGGTCAGCCAATTATATGACTGAAGCATTTACGAAAAGAAGAGGTAGAGGTGTAAAAGACATTAGTCAGAATTATCTCCTCTAAAAGCAATGAATTTCATCTTTATATAGCCAGACCCTGTGGTGAAGGTGTCAATTGCAAGGTGGAAAGTAGATGGTTTTCAGAGGGCCTGGGATGCTGATAAGCACACATTCCTACACAATGAGGAAGGTACTTGTAAACCACCACATTCCTCGTTTTACTAGGTAAAGCCTCTAGAGTTTCAAACCAGCTTTTCTGCTGAAGACATAAACAACAATAACGCCATTACAAGACTATTTAAACAATTAGAAAGCGCCCTAATACAATAACTTTAAGTACTTTTTTACACGACGCTTCTTCATTTATTGTAAAACAAAAAATAATTATAACAGAAATTCTATTTATTTTGTAACAAAAATAAATGTGGATAGGTGAAGAGGCTCTTCACCTATCCCACATGAATAACCTCCGCTGATATTCACATTACACAGTCGAGAAATGGATGAGGAAATAAATTGTTAATTGCAAGAAATTGAAGTGTATTCTAAGAAGTGTTGTGTATTGCACAAACATAATGGATTGCGAAGAAATAAATGTTTTGAATAGGCATTCTAGGAAATCGAAACTAGTAGAAACATTTTTGAAATTTTTTATTCCTTCTTCGATGTGTATGTAATACTCTGTGTGTATAGGATGGAAGTACAATAACGAACTGTCCCTCAAGACAGAGAAAGAACTTTAAAAAAATGTACTATTACGTTTCGTATCATTATTTTTTCAGCATTTGAGAATCTGGACTGGAGTAAAATGTTTAAAACTTTGAAAACGCTAGGACATAAATACAAAGAAAGGAAAGTAATCTTCGATCTGTATAAGAATCAAAAGGCAGTTTTCAGAATTTGAGGGGTACGAAAAAGAAGCTGCTGTAATAAAAAGTGTACGACAAGGATGTTCATTGTCACCACTACTTTTTAATTTATATATAAAAGAGACTAAAAATAAAGTAAAGAAAAAGTTTGATGCAGGAATAAAAATTCAAGGAGAAACAATAAAAATGCTTAGCTTCAACGATGATATTGTAGTATTAGCCGAGACAAAGAAAGAACTAGAGGATAACTTATCTTAAATGGAATGGATGAGATCATGTGAAAAGTTTATTTCATGAAAATCAATTAGAACAAAACGAAAGTGTTGTGAAGTAGCAACAGTGATTTAAAAGAGATGGTAAACTTAAAATTAGGCAACAAAAACATACAAGAATTTTGGGAATTCTGCTATCTAGGGAGTAAAAATGACAAAGGATGTGTAAAGCACATGTTATCAAAAGCAGGGTTGCTCAAGCTAGAAAACTTTTGAAATGAAAAACAGCATACTGATTACAAACACTGATTTTTACAGATGAGGAAATATTTCTCAAAACACTTTGAAGTATAGGACTATACGGAAGTGAATCGTGGGAGATAGAGTCCGTAGAAAGGAAAAGGATAGAAGCTTTTTGAAATATGGTGTTAAAGGAAAACGTTAAAGATTAGGTGGGTGGACAAATAAGTAATTTAGAAGTTTTCAGACGAGTGGATGAAAGAAGAAGTAGGCTATATGGAAAAATCTTACCGAAAAAAGGGATAGGCTAGTGGGGCATATAATATGACATCCAGGTATTGGTCTATTAATAATGGAGAGTAGTATTGAGGGAGTAAATTGTAGGGGGAGACATTGGTTAGATTATTTAAAGCAAATTGCAAAAGATGTAGAGTGCTACAGGTATGTAGATATGAAACGACTTGCGCAAGATAAACAGTTTGGAGAACTGCATCAAATTAGTTGAGAGACAGATGACAGAAAAATGTTTCCAGCGTTCCTAGTAGCTTAATTTAAAAAAAATCTATTAGGCCTATTACTTTACGGTTACCACAAGCTTAAAAGAACTGTCAGAGCACCTTGTACACAAAATTAAGTGCCTTAAAGGCAGGACTCCAAATTCTTGGAATAGGCAACTTCTGGATCACAAAAATAAACTTAGTTGTTACAAAAACAAAAATTAAATGAATTTTTTGTCAAGAAACTTACGAACCACCCACTGTTATAGAAACTAAAAAAATAAATACACGTAGCTTGAACAGGTTTCCACGGATAAAACTAAATTTCAACAGGTAATGACATTGTTTTAAAAATTCCAACACGTATCACGGCTCCCATCAGCTATATAAATTTTTATTACTTTTATTAATACTGTAATATAGAATTAATAAAATTAGTAACAGTATAGCCTAATAATAAATAAATAAAAACGTACGGAAAACCGCATTCATTTTATCGCTGATCAGTACATCATAAGTCAAAATTGGTAACGTTTGTTAATAAACGAATAACCTGTTACAATTGCCAGAACCGACTTTCTGTCAATTAACCAACATACTTTTTTGTATATTTTAACTCCAGTTATTGTTTTTTTCTTGACGTAGGTATTTTACCATTCCCTGAAAATTTATTTTCTTTAATCTCTAATGTATACGTTGCAATCTGTTCAATTTAAGAACACTAAGCAACCCCCACAACAAGCAGGTGGGGTGTTAAATAATTTTCAAACGATCTGCTAGTTCAAGGGCTACAAAAAATAGTTCTGTTTCTTATCACATGGTCAGCCAATTATATGACTGAAGCAGTTAAGAATAGAAGAGGTAGAGGTGTAAAAGATACTAGTCAGAGATATCTCCTCTAAAAGTAATGAATTTTATTATACACCCAGACCCTGTGGTGAATGAAGTGAAGGTGTCATTTGCAGGTTGGAAAAGAGATGCTTTTCGGAGGGCCTGAAATACTGATAAGGATACTTTTCCACTCAGTGAGAAAGGTATGGTAAACCACCTGACTCCTTGTTTTACTTAGTAAAGCCTCTAGAGGTTCAAACCAGCCTTTCCGCTGATGAACCAAACAACAATACAAGCAACCCAACGACCCAATTAACATTTAACGACTAACATTTGTTTAGAAACTATTAAACTGATTTTGATCCTTTTTTTATTATTTTATTAGGTCAATGAGTTATAAATACTGAAAAATACAATTCTGTACTTAAAAAGCAAACGGCGTCATCTCCTTTTGTGATTTTTTAGGAGAGCCAAAAACGTAAAAGTATTCCTTTAATTATTTTTAATAAAATATAAAGTGTTAGAAACTTGAAATTTACAACCGATTTACTTCTGTTGAAGATATTTAAATAATTTCACATCTTTATCAACGTGTATACTCTTATATCTCCCACTGGATTTAATACTTTTTATTTTTTTCTGCGTTTCTTGTTAATCTGTTATTTTCTACATTAGTTTTAACTTTAATGCAAGTTTAGCTCATGAAACAAAAATAAAACTACCAGCCGCATTGGCGTAGTTGGTAACGTGCTCGTCTCTCATCATGCGGTCTTGGGTTCGAATTCCACTCAGGCACGGCATATTTTCATACGATACAAAAAATCATTTCATCCTCATTACGCACAGTTACACCCCAACGTAGTCGCTAATGACCACAGCAGTTGATGCGACGTTAAATAAGAAAATTTAAAAAAATAAAAATAAAATTGTATTGCAAAATCTAGTGACAATATTACACCAATAAAGAAACGCAATTTATACAGAACATAACAAAGTGGTAAATAAAGTTAAGTGAAAGATAATACTTCATCGGTTGGGGTTCAATTAACTGTACAAATTGAATCCTAACCATCAAAGTACACCGGTAACCACTGTTTAGTATTAAAATCCGTTTAAAAGTACTATGACTACCTTTACTATGGTTGAACTAACCCACCGGGTTGGTCTAGAGGTAAAGTCGTCGCCAGAATCAGCTGTTTAACAGCTGATTTTCGGAGACGAAGGTTCCTGGTTCAAATCCTAGTAAAGGTAGTTACTTTTATACGGATTTGAATGCTAGACAGTGGTTACCGGTGTACTTTGATGGTTGGGGTTTAATTAACCATACTCTCTCAGGAATGTTCAGCCTGGGTCTGTACAAGATTACATCTCATTTACACGTCATACACATCATCCTCATCTCATTGGGTCATGGGGTTGCTTATTGTTCTAAATTGAACAGATTGCAACGTACACAAATTAGGAATTTAAAAAAAAAAATGGTTGAACTACAAATCTTGTCTCCGACCATCAGCTATTAAACAGTTGACTCGCAGCGACGACTTTACCAACTGGACCACCCCGGTAGGTTTTAACTCTTATTATATTTTTTTATTCTACTTTTAACGTGTATTACATTTTTATAATATTTATATTATATTATATTGATACTGATATATTATAAATTTGATTTACTGATTTAAACATAGCACAACCATTTGCCATTTTATGAAACAAACAACAGTAACATCTCTTTAGTCCGGCTGTTTCAGAACTCAGGTGATGCTGGATTACAGATTTTTCCAGATTACCGAATTTGGGTAATTTTTCTTAAGATAACCCGGATAAATCAGGAAATTTAAGAATGCGAGCGGTCACAGAGTACAGTAAACTGTATTTATAATCATACGCGCATTCTTACTAAACACAAAAATTGTAAATACCCGGTTAGACCACAAACGTTTTTACCATTTTTTATAACCCGTTAGGTACGAAAAATATTGAATTTATTGCAAAATATTTATTAATGTGTTTAGAACTCAGTAAAGAAGAATTTAACGAAAAATTAATTAACCCTTTCAGTGCCAACGTCCGGAAAACAGGACGTCCATATATTTTACGCAAAGTGTCAATGTCTGGATAACCAAACGTTACAAAAGTAATTTAAAAAAATCTGGTGTGAAACACTCACAGAACTTTCTCTTGCCAATGCAAATAATTAATAATAAACCTAACATTATTAATAAAATATTAGAAATAAACAAAAACTAACCTTAAAAATATAACCTTATTTTAATCATGAGTGAATGACGCAAAACGAAAATCGAACTCAATTTGGCTTAAAAAAAAACGGAAAATCACACTTTCACGCTAAACTAGGCTCTGTAGAGAAAATTTCTCTAAATAAAAGTTGTAGATCTCTTAATTTTCTCCTATATATTTTATTATATACACTTTTGTCGTAAAGTGCATACTAAGGCCGAAATCTTAAAGAATTCAATTTTTCACACGTTTTCGTGAGAAAAAACAGAAAATCGCTAATTACCGCTAAACTCAATGTTATACAAAAAAATGTTAAAAATAAAAGTTGTAGGTTTTTAAATTCTTTACAACTTTTATTATATAAATTTGTACGCTAAAATGCATACTAAAGCCGTAATCTTAAAAAAACTATGTTTTTACGTGAAAACAGCCTCACCCAGAATTTCAGCAAACATGACGCCTACCCTATCTTGTAGAGAATAAAAAATTGAGTAAACCAGGCGATTTTTAAAAAAATCGTAGGACCAGTTTTTGAGAAAATTGCAAAAAAGTGAAAAATTATACGAATAAACTCCCACTTCCGGTTGACCGATTTTGTTGAAAATGTTCGTGTCGAGTCCGGTAGTGGTATGTAACTTAAGTTTCAAGTTTCAAGTTCGTACAATGTTCCGTTCTTGAGATATTTTGTATACACACACACAGAGAGAGACACACACACAGACACATAGACCAATCGCTAAAAACATGTTTTTTGGGTTCAGGGGGTCTGAAAACGTATAGATCCGGTGAAAACTTGATTTCGAAAAATCGACATGAAAACAATAGGTACTTTCCTTCCTATATATTCATATAGGCAAGAGAAAGTAAAAAATGGAATAATCTATTTACAGACCGCCACCGTGGCTGGCGCCACGGTTTATTTATTATTTTAGTGATTAGGGTGCTAGTTGACAAAGTGAAAGGTCCTGGGTTCGATTCCCGGCAAGGATCTTAAAATTTGAACAAGTTATATATAACCCACCGTTACAGTACTAAAACCTACAGTAGTCGCTAATGGCCACGCTGTAGGTACGACTTTCAATAAATTAAAAAATTGCATTTAGAATAATTTTAGTGATAACAGAATGATTTATTTTTTTATGAACACAATAAAAATTAAATTTTAAGGGGAAATTTTATTTTTCTGCAACGTTGAAATTTTTCTTGCCAATGGCACGCTTATGCTTGCAAGTTGTCGAAATAAGGGCTGGCACTTAGTGTACAATCTTACAGAAATTGAATGGCACTTTAGGATCGAAGTTTTAAATATTGTTTGCGCACTGAAAGGGTTAAAACATTGCAAGATTAGGCATGCAGTAAAATGGAAGTTTAGAAAACGGTAAAAGAATTAAATTGAAAACTTTATTTAAAAAAATTAAATTGCCCTTACAAAACTGTACTATGTGTATTATAATTTACGTTAAAGGTTTTAGGCCTGTCCTACCTTACTCAAAAAAGTCAGTAATATCTCTGTGCCTTCATGATTCTAATTTTTAATCTTCAAAAAATCAGTACGATTTATATATACTAAATTAAAAAGTTATGTAGAATTCTCAGCTTTGATATATTCGGCAAAGGTATATATGACTACAAAGTTTATATTACTGCAAAATAAAAAATGTAGTAATATTTTTTGTTAGATCTGAACCCCAGGCGTGACGGAAGAAAGAGAGGTTATTTTAGAAATGATGGGTGACGGAAAATACACACGTGGACAGCTTTATGTTAAAACAATGGTTGACCGGATCACATCTTGTTTAAATATAACAGGCAAATAAAACCCTTAATCTTTTAAATAAACATAAAACTTAGTCATACGAAAACTAAACAAAAAAAAATACGAAAGTTAAAACAAAACAATGCAATTAAAATAATTAAGTTTGGTTAGTCATACATAAATAAATAATAGATAATACAGTACCTACATAAATTCTAACCTAAAAATGAAAGTATCATAAAAGGCGGGAATCGAACCTAGTTGAAAATTGGTTAAATATTGAGGTTAAATCTAGTTTTAGGTTAAGTTGACAGTAGTAATAAGAAAGTAATATATAATAATTTAAATAACTTTTTTTAATTTACACAGTCAATCTACAAGCTGTATTTCAAACCAGAACATTAAGTGGATAAGTTTATTTAACATTGTCTCCTGACTTATGTAATTCTAAAATAACTGTTAAATTTCTTGGGGGGCCGTGCAATCGTGATAAAAAGTGTTTTTTTTTAAAGATAGCGACCGTAATATGCATCTAGGGCAAAAACACATAAAGTTGTAAAACATTAAAAAACCTACAACATTTTTTGTACAAGGTTTAGTTTAGCATCAATAAGTGATTTTCTGTATCTTGCTCATCAAAATCGGTAAATAAACATGGAATTTTTAATAATTTATGGCTTTAGTATGCACTTTACGACAAAATTGAATAAAATAATTAATGTCTAGGCAATAAAATTATCTGCAACCGTTATTTTCAAGCATTTTCTTTTGCATAACCTAGTTATCGCCAATTAGTAATTTCCCACATTTTCAAGTCGAAGAGAATTTGATTAAACACAAGAGATTTTTTAATACTGTGGCCTTTGTATGCATTTTACGAATAAATTGAATAAAATAATCAAAGTTCTAGGCAATAAAACAAACTACATCTAAGTCAATATTTCAATCATTTTCCTAGTTAGCGCCAATTAGTGATTTCCCGCTTTTTAAGTCAAACAGAGGTTAACTTTTATTTCACTTCATTCACTCATGATTAAAATTAGGTTATGTTTTTCATTTTTCATTGTTTACATTTATGATTAAACACAGGTTATATGTTTTATAATTTATATTGGCAAGAAAAATTCGTGTGAGTGTTTCACACTAATTTGAATGTTGTATGAATGCTTTTTGTTTTTCATTCATCTTCATCGTCTCGAGTTGTACCTGTGTTGTTTTGAAATGGTCTTGTGATATTTGTGTCGCCTGTAATGCTGTATCAGGAAAAATTGTTAATACAATTTTTAAAGAAAATTATTAATTTTTAAAATTTACCTTGTATAGATACTGATCAAACATCCTGCAAACATCCACGTCAGTGCCGATGCAATAAGTGGCTTCCATATTATCGCAGGAGCCAATTGGGTACCCAAGGAGTTCCACTCTGATAAGAGATATTAAAAATTACTTAGTGAAATAAACACTAAAAATAGAATAACAAAAAGTAACTTAATAATAATAACAATTATACATAAACATGTTCCACTAATCACTTTAAAGGTTAGTTCATGTTTCCAATATGAAAACAAAACAGAAGAAATTCACGCACGAAAACTGAATTTAATAATAATAATAATACTAAAAAATAAATGAATGATAAACAAATCGTAGTGTAAAATTATGTGATAAAACCAACAACAGATTATAAACGGACCGACGTAAACGGCGCGTCACTAAGTTGTCGAATGGTTTCCTTTCGGCGAAAGCACGATACACGCTGCGTTATCCCCCCACCACGAGAGAGCGCGCCCAAAGATACAGAGAGAATCGTGTCCCTCCACTTGCGTCGAACATAACAAAATGCAACCCTCTTTGCGCCGATTAAATTCCTCATAACTTACATTACATCACTATTACGTCTAGTATTATTTTATTATATTATCTCTGCTATTGCTTCATCTTTCTCTCTCCCACCCAAAACTCTCTGCGTATTTCTCTCTCGCTCTTTTATATACTCTTACACCCTCTACAAAAGCTTTCTTCTCTTTTCACTGCTATATTATTTTTTTGTTACAATTTTATTCTTTCTTATTTATTTTTTCTTTTACATTTTTATTTTATACTTTCTCCTTACGCTATTTATAATATAGTTTTTTTGTTGATAAAGTATTGTTGTAGTGTAAACTTTCCTGTTCTTAGATTTTTTCACCAAATACTAATACAGTGGAAATCCCTTAATCCGGATCGATTGTAACCTAGAGTAAGCCGGATATGAGAAAATCCGGTTATGGGAAATACAAAAGGAATGTTTGAATTTCTGTAATACCGTACAGTGTATACATGTAGTACAATGGAAAAATACCAAGTTATCAATTACAATTTACATCATGTAGGCTACCTATATTTGTTTACGAAACGTACTACAGTATATAGTAAGTCAAAAAAGATAAAAATATGTATGATTGTATTAGGTTTACATACAAAGATTAAGTACAGTTGTATGCATAACACGATCGTGCATTTCTACAAACTTTGTTCTGACGTTAGTCACAGCAAACGCAAACGCAACTTAATACAAAATAGATTTATTTATAAAACTTAATAATAACGGGTGTTTCAAAAAGGACGCACTTCGAAGTTTGAGAACGCTAATTTATTACATTAAGTAATTACAAATTATACGGTATGAAATTATTACCTTTATAACATTCAGATTACCTTTAAAACTTCACAATAATTGTTCAAAATGACTTCCTCCGCTTGTAATGCAAGTTCGGACACGTTTCATAACATTTGCAGCCACTTTTCGTAGTGTTTGCTCATTAATGTTTGTAATCTCACTTTCAATATTAGCCTTCAATTCTTCAATTGTATGAGGATTGTTTTTAAAAACCTTACTCTTTAAATTCCCCCAAAGAAAAAAATCCGCAGGAGTAAGATCTGGGGATCTTGGTGGCCACAATCCTTTTGATATCACACGATGGCCAAAAAATTCTCATAACATATTCAGCGTTTCAGTAGAAGTATGGCACGTCGTGTTATCCTGCTGAAACCAACAATTTCGATAGTGTAATTCTAACAACGCTATTAATTGTTCAATTAAGTTGCGGTACACCACAACATCTGCAGATGTGTCAAAAAATAAAGCCCCAGCAATACGACGCCGGGCGATCGCACACCAAACAACAATTTTACGTGCGTGTAGTGGACGTTCATGAAATGTGTGAGGATTATGAGAGCTCCATATTCGGCAGTTTTGGCTGTTGATGTAACCATCCAAGTGGAACCATGCTTCGTCACTGAAATAAACACGATCCAATATTTCAACACCGTTGTCATTAACAAGAGAACGTATCCAACGACAATACTGTATACGTTTCCCATGGTCAACTTCTTTCAGTTCATGAACGACACCGATGCGGTAAGGATGCAGATTTAATTTTTTTGTAGCCCTTAAAGCGGAAGATAGTGATAATCCAGCCTGTGAAGATAACTTTCTAAATGATTTGCCGGGTGAGGTAGTCAAACGTTGTTTCATATCGTCCAAAACTTGTTCTGTTAACACTGATCGACCTGTGCTTTTCCGATCCTGTACACTGCCAGTCTCACGAAATTTATTAATCAGACGCGATATTGTGGTGTTATTAGGTAGGCTACTTCAGAATTGGGAAATTTTAACTGGAACTCGTCTTTCACTAGTTCGCAAGATTTATATGCGCAAAAACTTTCAATAATAAAAACACGTTCATCCTTTGAAAAAACCGTGTTTGAACTTATACAGACACTACAGACACAAATGAATACTGGGATAGCACTAGTAGATGTCAGTAATACACAATGGGTCAACAATAAGTACGGTAGTGCCAACTGTTATTTGGGGGGGAAAAATATTCCCTATGCAGAAAATATTAACCCTTAAACTTTGAAGTGTGTCCTTTTTGAAACACCCGATATTAACTTAATAATCTGGATAGTAATGTTCATCGTATTTTTCTAACCCCTTCAAAATTTTATCCATGCCATAATTATTTAGTTAATTTAGGCCTTTTTTATTGTGTTCGGATATTGGAGGATCCGCATAAAGAAAATCCGGATAAGGGAGTTGCCACGGTAATAGGCCCTAATAAATAATAACTACATTTTATCAACATTTAACAGCTTACATAAACAAAAACAACAGAAACATACTACAAACATAATGTCAAGAATTTTATTTTTAAAACGATTTAAAATCTTTGAAATTGTACAATTGAAATCTGGTGTAAAAAATATCGTAAATTGTTCTAAGCATTGACAAAGTTTAAAAAACTACACGAAATACTATATAAAAAAATGTAAAAAGTTTATTAAACAAATTAATGAATAAATTAAGAATATCTAACGTGTGTACATTGTAAACTGTTCAATTCAAGAACAATGAGCAACCCAATAAAAAACCCATTCCACCTGTCGGTTGTAAAACAGACGGGTGGAGGTTAAATTAATTCCACTCAATCTGTTGGTTCCAGGGCTACAAAAAATAGTTCTGTTTCTTATCATATCGTCAGCCAATTATATGACTGAAGCATTTAAGAACAGAAGAGGTAGAGGTGTACAATACATTAATCAGAGTTATCTCCTCTGAAAATTATGAATTTCATTATTCAGCCAGACCCTGTGGTAAATAAAGTGAAGGTGTCATTTGCGAGTGGAAAATCTGTGCTTTTCAGAGGGTCTGGCATGCTGATAAATATACTTTCCACTCAGTGAGGAAGGCGAAGGTAAACCACCTCCCTCCTCGTTTTACTTAATAAAACCTCTTGAGATTCGAACCAATCTTTTGGCTGATTACGTAACAACAACGACATATAAACTACAAATAAACAACAAGAAACTTCAAGATCAAAAATGAGATGAGAATGATTATGTTTGACGGGTAAATGAGGTGTAGTATTGCACATATTTAGGCCGACCATTCCTGACAGGGTATGGTTAATTGAACCCCAACCATCAAAGTACACCGACAACACTGTCTAGTATTCAAATCCGTATAAAAGTTACTAGGATTTGAACCAAGAACCTTCGTCTCCAAAAATTAGTTGTTGAACAGCTGAATCGCAGCATCGATTTAACCATAGGCCAACTTGGTGGGTAATTTAGAATTATTGTTGTTGAGGTCAACAAAGGCTGATTTGAACACTGAAGGTTTTACTAAGTAAAAACGAGGAGTGAGGAGGTGGTTTACTATTGCCTTCTTGGAAAAGTATGCTTATCACCATGCGAGGCCCTCCGAAAAGCACCCACTTTCCACCCTGCAAATGACACCTTCACTTCATTCACCACAGGGTCTGGCTGTACAGTAATCCCTCGTTATCCGCGGGGTTACGTTCCAAAAGGTTACCGCGGTTCGTAAAACCGCGGATAATAATACCTTATATGAACGAAAAGATGGGGGTTAGGTTCTAAAGGTAAAGTCCTGTAGTCGTTTTAAGTGTTTAATAGTTTTAGGCACATTTTACCATTATTATAATCTATGAATATTTAATAAATACAGTAATGTACGCATAAAAAATTTAAGTTGCTTTAAAATAGTTAGTTATGGCTCTTTGCTTCTTCTTCTTTTCAAACGCCTTGTTGACTTCTTCGTATGGTATCATCAACTCCTGAGTCCTCTTTTGAATTGAAGGGCTCTTCCCATGACGGGATCCGTCTCGAACACGTGGTCAGCGAGCTGCGTTGCCATGTTGAGGATCTCATTGATGGTTTGTGAAGAAATGCTTGGCTTCGTTTCAGGATCGTCGAACAAACAAAGTTCTTCGAACGAACTAAGTTCGGACAAAGTAACTTCTTTGTACGTTCGTACGAAGAAGTTAGCCACATGGAGGAAAACGTACGGAAAAATTAAAGTATGGTGCCTGAGTGTACGTATGGCGGTGAGGGTGGGGTGTTAATGGCGGGGCCCGGTACCCGGTGACGCGCTCACTACGTACAGTCGCGGAAATCTATCTTATATTAGTCTTATATTAGTGTTATAAGTCTTATATTAGTGGTTTTACTATCGAGTGTACAATCCTTTAAGACGCTTATGAGCGATTTCCTGTCTATAGAATCATAGGCCTTCTGAAAATCCACGAAAGTAACCGTTGTCTCTTTGTTTCTCAGATTCCTCATTTCCAAGACTGTTTTCAATAACCAAATTTGCTCAATACAGGACCTACCCTTCCTGAACCCTCCTTGATACTCTCCCAACTGTGGGTCCAGTTGTGGTTCAGCCCGACTTAGTAACGCCTTGGACAGAATTTTATATGTAACAGGGAGAAGAGATATGCCCCTATAATTATTTGGATCAGTCCTTGCTCCTTTTTTGTGAAGTGGATGGATGATAGCCATTTTCCATTCTTCTGGGAGTTTCTCTTCCCTCCAGATTTCATCAATTATGTTTTTTAGTTCCATGATGACTGTGTCGTCTACAACTTTCCACAACTCTGCTTTAATTCCATCCTCTCCCGATGCTTTATTGTTTTTAAGTGAATGTATGATTGCTTTTATTTCTTTCACGTCAGGTGGAGCCGAGTCCACATGCGCTTCGCCACCTCCAACAAAAACAAACTGTGTCGGGACTTTTGGGCAATTGTGGAGCTTCTCAAAAAAGTCCGCCAGTATTATACAATTTTCCACTTTTGAGTGCGCCACTCTGCCTGTTTTTTGGTTGTAAAGTTGAAGAGTTGGGGGTGTAAATTTTGTTAGTTGCTTCTTGAATATCCGATAATAATTCCTAGTGTTGTGCCTTTTAAATTCTTCGTTAATTTGGTCCAGTTCCTATTTCATATACGCTAATCTTTCTCTTTTAAAAGTTTTTGTAGCTAATCTTCTTTTTTCCACTAAATTTTCTCTGTTTGCCTCCGTCCTATTTGCATTCCATTTTTCCCATGCTCTTTGTCTCCCTTCCAAGACTGCGTCGCATTGTGTGTTCCACCATGTCTGCCTTTGCTTTTTCTTGAACGGTGCCACCTTCACTGCCGATTCAATGAGATTGGTCTTCATGTTATTCCATCCTTCCATATCCCTATTCCGTAGTTCCCTGGTCAGTGCCTCAGGACACAATTTCTCTACATCATACTTGGGAATCCTTGCAATTCCTTCCTTCCTCCTTCTGACTTCAGGTTTTATCCTAAATTTAGCTACGGAGATGTAGTGATCTGATTCTATATTTGCCGATTATATTACTCTGACGTTCATAATTTCTTTACTTGATTTTTTACTTATAGCTATGTGATCCAATTGTTTTTCACCGCAAATTGGATTGGGTGAGACCCACGTTGTTAGTTTCCTGCGCTTCCTCTTAAAGAAAGTGGATTTAAGGACAATATTATGGCTATCACATAAGCTAATGAGTCGTTCCCCATTTATATTGGTTCTTTTATGGGCGGAAATGCATATTAAAGCCGTAATCTTAAAAAACAAAGTTTTTACGTGAAGATGGCGCCTACCCTATCTTGTAGAGCATAAAAAATTTAGTAAACCAGGCGATTTTAAAAAAAAATCGTAGGACCAGTTTTTGAGAAAATCGCAAAAAAGTGAAAAATTATACGAATAAACTACTACTTCCGGTTGACCGATTTTGATAAAAATGTTGGTGTCGGGTCCGGTAGTGGTATGTAACTTAAGTTTCAAGTTTCAAGTTCGTACAATGTTCCGTTCTTGAGATTTTGTATACACACACACACACACACACACAGACCAATCCCTAAAAACATGTTTTTTTGGTTCAGGGGGTCTGAAAACGTGTAGATCCGGTGAAAACTCGATTTCTTAAAATCGATATGAAAACAATACTTTCCTTCCTATATATTCATATAGGAAAGAGAAAGTAAAAAGCTGTTTGGGTAAAAAGTTTCGGGGAAGGTAACGTATATTATCATGCTGTTTATTTGAATCAATAATCGTATTAGAACGACTGTGAACACATCTTTTAGTGGTCATAGGTCAAGTTCAAAGCTCCTGTGGTTTAGTCCCTACCGACTGGCTGTCACTTAACAGTTCTCTCGATTCCCCGCTCCAGACGCCCTTACATACAATTCGTTACTTTGTTTTCATTCACATTCTTTCATTCATCAATTTGTTCTTTCATTCACAATTACTGTCAAGAGTTAAGTAACATAATAGAATGGGAAACCACACTGGATTTCTCACAGACAAAATATTAATTTCGTAAATCGAACATGACCAATCTGTTTTATATAAAGTAATCTATTAATTAATTATTTTAAATGTTTTGTTATCATTACAGATTTAATATTGTGACACTTATTGCTAAGGTCCGTTTCGGGATCTAGGTTATTAAATAATTAATACACTAAAGTTTACAATTACAAAGATTTATTACACTAAAAGATTACAAAATAAATAATTAAACTAATTGTAATTAATAAATACAATAAATGATTTAATAATTCACTTAAAATAAATAACAAACAATAAATAACTTAATAACTTACTTAGCGCACTTACAATCACTTTTATAGATTACACTAACATACAAAACGCAAACTGAATTCACAAAACTACACATTAACTTTACAATACAATCACAAAAAGACTTTACACAATACACACACAACAAAGGCAGTATAACAGTCGTTGACCAAACAATTCTCGGAATAGTTAACCTGCTATAACAAACCCGATAATCGCTTGTCAAAGATCAAACGGATACTGGACTCGACCGCGCTCGGGGGTCTCCTTTTATAATCATTCACAAAGATCATTCCAGAACAAAGTAGAGAAATCATAAAGTACAAAAAATAACTCTTAATGAGTGCTAGAAAAATCCGTTGTAAATAGGTCAACAAAAGGTCTTTTGTAAATAGAAAACGTAAACAACCTGCCTCCCTCATAATAGCTGTACACAATACCTAAACTTTATGATAGTTATTACAACCCTTATGATAGACGCACTTTTATGGTTACAACTGTCATTTACAAAACTGATCTTATTGTGTATTGTTATTTTTATTATTCCTTAATTATTTTTATGAATGAAATTCTGGAACCTTCGTGAACAATCTCGTCTTTCCTTCGATCTTGTTACAATATAAATTGGCCAATCTCTGTTAAACTAAACGTCTTGTCGGACATGATATTAATTCAAACATTATTTATACCAGTTAAGTTATGTTACAATGTTATATAATTCTTGTCTATGTAAATATTTATTAGTTTATTTAACATTTCTCTTGTTATATATGAATATATACGGAAGGAAAGTCATGTTGATTTTCAAATCACCTGAAACCAAAAAACAAAATTTCACCTTTTCGCCTGCGTGCAAAAATTTTCATCAAAATCGGTCGACCAGAAGCGGTAGGTAGTTTATTCATGCAGTCTTCCATTTTTTGGGATTTTCTCAAAAACGGTTTTATCCACGGTAAATAAAAGAGACGGTAGGAGTCACGCGCATGACCGGCCGTTATGAGTACATACCGTCACTAGTAAATGACGTCACCGGTGCTAAAAGCACCAGTATTTTCTTCCTTCTACATTCAAGAATAATATTGGGATATAATAAATTATGCTTTTTTACTATAATAATAACAATGAGAATAATAATGATAATAAAGAATTGTAATGGAGTGTAAGCAAAATATGAAATTATTAACTGCCATTGTTCGTTGACGATTTAAGCAAACATATTGTCTTCAGATGTTCACATTATGTATATTAAATTTTTTTATACAATTCTGTAATTGAATTGTTGTTGTTGTTTAGGTCATCAGCCGAAAGGCTGGTTTGAACCTGTAGAGGTTTCACTAAGTAAAACGAGAAGTGGGGTGGTTTACAATCGCCTTTATCACTGACTGGAAAAGTATGCGTATCAGTATACCAGGCCAGCTGAAAAGTATCTACTTTCTACCCTGCAAATGACACCTTCACTTCATTAACCAAAGGGTCTGGCTGTATAATGAAATTCATTACTCTCAGAGCAGAAAACTGACTACTGTCTTTAACAAAATTTTACCTCTTCTGTTCTTAAATTATTCAGTCATTTAATTGGCTGACCATGTGATAAGAAACAGAACTATTTATTTTAGCCTGGAACGAACAGATTGAGTGTAAAATGACACTTCACTTGTCTGTTATGGGCAGAAACAATATACAGAAAATGAATAACCATCTAAACAATACATGTTCATAAATTATGTGATAAAGGTAATAATATTTTCTGTACATCTGAACCAACCGCATTTAAATTTAGCAACCGTAATATAGATTAACTACTAGTTTTTGAAAATAAAATTTTATATTTTTGAAAGGCCACAGTATTGAAATGTAGTATTAGATAAAAAACAATTTTCAAATTCATTAAATAACTCAAGAATATATCCATATGAAAATTAACGACAAAATTATAACATCATGATAAATCAATCAACAATTAAAAATATTTAATTGTTACCATTCACAGCTGCCCATAACAGACAGGTGGAGTGTCAAATTATTTACACTCAATCTGTTAGTTGCAGGGCTAAAATAAATAGTTCTGTTTCTTATCACATGGTCAGTCCATTAAATGACTGAATCATTTAAGAACAGAAGAGGTAGAGGTGTAAAAGGCACTAATCAGAGTTTTCTTCTCTGAAAGTAATGAATTTCATTGTACAGCCAGACCCTTTGGTGAATGAAGTGAAGTTGTCATTTACAGAGTGGAAAATATGTGCTTTTCAGAGGGCCTGGCATGCTGATAAGCGTACTTTTCCACTCAGTGAGGAAGGCAATGGTAAACCACCTTACTCCTCGTTTTACTTAGTAAAACCTCTAGAGGTTCAAACCAGCCTTTCGGCTGTTGACCTAAACAACAACCATTCACAGGAAAAGGGACCTTACCTTATCTTCACCCAAGTCAAAAGTGAGGTTATGAGTGTTTCTTACAAAGAATTTAATGTTGAAAACAATGATATTTTTACTTTTATCATTATTTATAAAAGAGTTACAGAATTTCGTAATTGAGTTATAAATTAATATATGATATTTGGTAGCCTACTTCTAGGAAACTCGAATGGTTGTGAATATCTAACAGTCAGGCTTAATGTTATCACAAATATTTTTAGTTTATATTCTGGAAAAATGAAAAAAAGTATTTAGCCGTGCTTTTTTTGGGTTTCATCTTTCGGAAAACGGTTAAATGAAAATCTTTCATGTATATATTTTTCATTGTTACAAATATCCGCAACAATTTTCAATGTTACACTATTAGAAGTCACTAAATTTTATAAACACGTACTAAATATTAGAAATAAAATAAAGTATTAATATTAAATTAAAATATTAATATTAGATATTAAATAACAGCTGATTTTCGGAGACGAAGGTTCCTGGTTCAAATCCTAGTAAAGGTAGTTACTTTTATACGGATTTGAATACTAGACAGTGGTTACCGGTGTACTTTGATGGTTGGGGTTTAATTAACCTTACTCTCTCAGGAACGGTCGGCCTGGGTCTGTACAAGACTACACCTCATTTACACGTCATACACATCATCCTCATCTCATTGGGTCATGGGGTTGCTTATTGTTCTAAATTGAACAGATTGCAACGTACACAAATTAGGAATACAAAAAAAATATTAGAAATTTAAAAAAATTAAATAGGCTACATAAAAACTATTAGTAGTCTAAGCCTAAATATTTACTAGTTCTAGTTATGTTCAATAATACAATCGATTAAACTACCAGTAAATACATAAAGAATTCACATAATAACGTTAGTCGCTAATTAGACGGACTGATAACATACACAAATACCGAAATCATACAAACAGCTGGCCGTGTTATTAAGCACCGGTGACGTCATCGGCTACTGCGGAACCTTACGTATTCCCCACCGTCTTTGCTAATTACCCTTGTTTTATCTATTTCTTTTTTAAATTGATTATGTTAACATACTAGATTTTATATGCTCTACATGGTAGGGCAAGCTGCCTGTCACCTGAAACTCGTAGAGGCTGTGATCTCGCAGTTATTATTTTTTAAAGATTGTGACGTTAATCTTTTGAAGGGCAGTACTACAAGGAAATATATATATATATATATATATATATAATTATATATATGACTCACTAACAAGATTCTTACTTACATACAAAGTTAAATCAACAACACCATGGGTTATACAAGTGAAAATAGACTTACATAAGGCAAAAATAGACCCAACAGGTATTGGAGACAGAAACACATTCAGAAACAGGATGAACGAGTGAAATGTGATGCCAGAGAATGAGGTCCTTAGGAGGACAGGGACGAAGTGGACAGAGGAGAGGAAGCAAACACATGGGGAGAGAATGAGAGAAGTATGGAAAATGAGAAAGAATTCCCAAAAATGAGTCGGAATGCTTTGCGCGATCCATCAGGGTCCATACGCACACAATAATAATAATAATAATAATAATTATTATATATATATATATATCGTCGGCTGAGAACCAGAGGAACGTATCTGCATTTTACTGATTTTACAGGAGAGCAAAAAGAAAGTGCACAAACTTGGATTTCATTATTTTTTGGGAAAACCATTATATTTTTTGAAAAACCTTTATCAATAGAACGTTATTTAAACTCTTTACTAATGCTTCTTAATTAATGTAAAAATTAATTTTTGAAAATACCCTTGATATTGCGATTTTTTTTAGTGATTGTGCAGATACGTTTCTCTGGTTCTCAACTACAAAGTTATTTAGACTGAGAATTGTATTCATACGTTTCAACACACATGTTAATCATATGCTATTATTCATTAAAACTCCGTTTTATTTTTATTTAGCTACTGACGGAATTAACCCAAAAAAATTTAAGTATAAATTTTTGCTTGATATAATTGTTTACAAAATAACTAAGAATAGGCCTACTTTTAAATAAACAATTTATAAATCAAGAAATTTCTCAAATTATTTTAAATATGAAATGTAATAATTAGGATACGAAAACTTTAGAAATTTTGAAAATAATTAACTTAAAAATATTTACATTATGAAAACTTAAAACTTTGACATTTTTAGAGGCTACCGACTTCTCGGTCAATAGAATGACCACTTTTTACAATCAAACACATAAAGTAATTACAAATAAAACAGTTTAAACAAAAAAGCCTTACAATTAACATATTTTCAATACAAAAATTTATACATTAGACACAAGAAAATATTTCCAAATTAAAGTTTTTTATGAACAATCTGAAATTGAAACAAAATTATTTACTCTGTCAGTTTTCAAAAAATTTGTTTACTTTAAATATTTGGTTTCTTTGCTTTTCTTGGTATTTTTGCAAGAATTATATTACCGATTTCTTCAAATTTTCCTATTTTTGTTTTTGTGTCGCCTTCTTTATTTCTGGAATTACATTGCCATTTTCTAACACATTATAAAAGTTAATGTAGTGGTTTTTTATTATCCGAGAATCGCAGAGATCTAACAAGTTTTTAATTTTTTCTCCAACAATTTTCAATGGTTCACTGTACAAGGGTTTGAATTCAAAACGTTCATCTAATTTTGATTGCGATATCCTTCTGCGAGTAGAAAATTATTCAAATTTGTTAGCTCCTTGATTATACGGAAAGTAAATATTAACAGCCACTTTTAAGGTATTTAAAATTACCAATGCTAACCACTGGACCTGATTTTTACCGGCATTTCTTGTTTTTTAACTTTTCTTTCTTAAATTTAGAAACATCTAGGAAATCTTGTTGGCAGATTTCAACAACTTCAAGTTCTCTAGTTTTTTAAAGCTGTTCGGACAACTGTGTACCAACCAGTGTGTTCGTAAATATCGATGTTCTTTGAACACTTCTTAATGCTCGCATGAACAGAATCGCACGAATGTCCAGGTTCAAAACAACAGTGCTTTATTAAATGAATGTTGCAAGATTGAACAATATGATCCAGTATTGCAGAGACATTACTGTTTCTGAATTGTCCGCCACAAGTATCGGAAAATAAACCGGCAGCCCATCAGCAATTTTTTCTAGTTCTTTGAAAACGCATTAAGCTACCTCTGCTGAACCTCTCGCAGCTATACTTCTATGCCACATGTAATTTGTTGCTCTTTTTGAAGCAATAGTAAAACCAGTTAAATTATATACAACTATTCTACGTTTATAAACAATTGCTTTTGCATTAACTGATGGACAGTATCTAACTGCTTCTAAATAAAATTCTAGAAGGTGGCATTTTGCAACAATTGCTTCTTCTTTAATTTTGTTTTAAAAATCTCTGGCCGAATTCTTTCGGGCTAAATGCTCCTCGTACATTATTCTCTCAACCTCTTGTTCGTTAGATGTCAAATTGCAAAAATTAAAACAATGATCACATTCGTCTTTTTGCGGGATATAGAATGATAAATTGAATCACCAATTTTGGTAACCCGTGCTGTCGGAATCTCCTTTATGAGAAGTGACAAACATTGTCATTGTTTGTCAGTGTTTTAACCCCAAAATTTTTTAAATATATTCATGCCTTGTGCCTCGGTTATTTTTTAAAATGCCGTTACGGTTGGCACAAACTACAGTACAAACAATTACTTAATTGCACTGGTGCTACTAGTTGTGAATTTTTCATAATTTAAATTACGTTTTTTTATCTAAAACCTTGAACGGAATTTTCTTGTATAGAATATTCAATTACAGAAAAGTAACACTCAAAAAAACCACGAAGGAAGCTTAAAGCCGCATGAAAATAACTATACGTTTTTAAAAGTTCTACGCTGATGTACACTGAATTACTCATATTACGAAACAATGAGTCATAGATTACTTTTCGTGTACACAAATTATTTGGTGTGTGCGAAAAACACAGGCTAATTAGTGTGTAGTAGTTTGTTTATTGTTTTTGTAAAAACACACATGAATGGAAATATAATGCCTTATTAAAGTATTATAACCCAGACATCGGCTCTCTGGTTTTAAAAACAATACTTTATCAGAACCAGACAAGCATAAGTGACAGATACGTCTCTCTGGTTCTGAAGCGCAATGCGAGACACGGAACGTATCCACCAATACGTTTCTCTGGTTCTGAGCTAACAAAGTTTTTGAGAAAAACGTATCTACCAAATATCCGTTAAATTAGAAGATAGAGAAATGTCGTTAATACCATGTTGTGCAGCATAAAAAGTTATGTAGGAATAGTGAAAAAACAAAAAAACCGATTTTTGCAGTTACGTTCCTCTGGTTCTCAGCCGTCGATATATATGTTGAAAAATATTAAATTTGCTTCACAGGGACTTGTATAATGTATTTCTAAGGCTAGAACAGTAAGTATTTCTTTGTTTTGTTGTTAAGCCCTGGTAAGAATACTTACCAAGGAACGTTTATTGAAATCGGAATCACATAATTTTTAGTGGTAAAAATGCTTATTAAAACAACTTGTAGTACTATATAACAAAAAATGTGTACAGTAACTTATCTTAACCTTATATTAGCATGAATGCTTGCTTTCTCGTAAAAAACTCAAATTTTTTAAGCACTGTACAAAAGTAACAACAAAACAACACAGTTACACGGGTGTAACACAAAACAAGCTGGTATGAATCCTTACCACATTCGTGCAACTCACGAAGCCAATGGCCGCTGCGCACTAATTTCAAAATTTGGATAGCCCACTTACCAGAGGATATCTATAACACTATCAAATGCCAATAAGGTTCAACTGCATAGCTTATTCTTAAATAAAATACACCTTATTACCAGTGGTAAGTATACTTACCAAAGACCTATAAAGGGTTAATATGTATTTATTAGCAAAAAAGTATAGGTATAATTAAAGTGTCATAATTTGAAGGTGTCATTTGCAGGGTGGAAAGTAGATGCTTTTCAGAGAGCCTGCTGTGCTGATAAGCACAGGTTACTTTACCACTCAGTGAGGAAGGCAATTGTAAACCACCACAATCATCGTTTTACTTAGTAAAACCTCTAGAGGTTCAAACCAGCCTTTTGGGTCATGACTTAAACAACAAGAGAGAATTTAAATGTACGAGTATATTTCTGCTCTTTGTGATAAAAGGGAAGGTACAAGGACGTGGTCCTCCCGGGCAAAAACCTACTTCTTGAGTTAAGGATCTAAGATGCTATTACAATTATTTTCCAGTCAAATTATTAAAAACATCGAATTACGGTTAATGACGGCGAAAGATTAGCGATTAAATCATAAAAACCCAATATTCTATAATGTTTTTATTGTTCAGGTCATCAGCCGAAAGTCTGAATTGAACCTCTAAAAGCTTTACTAAGTAAAACGAGGAGTGTAGTTGTTTACTAAGCCTTTCTCACGGAGTGAAAAAGTATAAAGCTTAACAAAATGCCAGGCCCGCTGAAAAGCATCTACTTTCTACCCTGCAAATGACACCTTTACTTCATTCACCACAAGGTCTGTTTAATGAAATTCATTACACTCGGAGCAGATAATTCTGCTTAGTGTGAATCCTGAATCCTGGTTGAGAGGGCTAAGAAGCCCTATGATGGCGACATCGTGTTAAGGAACACCTGGTCGCTCGGGGAACAATATAACAGAATAATTGCAACCTCAAGAAATTTAGGGGGAATTTTATAGTTTAAATAGGAAATAGGATTCTGGTTCGTGGGACATTGGAACTGGGACTTGAAAGGAGGTAATTTATTTTCAGAAGTTATTTGTGGAAAATTTAAATTAAGGGACAAGTGGGTTTAAGAGCGGCTCTTTTATTTTATTTTATTTTTCAGTGGCCTTTTTTTCAGTTTTGTGGGAGGCCTAATATTTTGGTGAGGGGAAGGCATGCATTTTACTGAACGTGGACTAAAGGTATAATTTAAGGTAGGGGTTAGTTTATGATTTCAGGGGAGACGGAAAGGGTAGAGTTTGGCATAATCACCGGCCTTTTTATCTTCTGAGTGTTTATTAATTTAAAATGGCGGCTCTTTTCACCGTAGTGGAGTGATTATGCATAGGAGCATGGGGACAACTACCAACTGGGGGGAGTGAGTCATACAAGTAGGAGGGGCATGGGTAAATAAGAGGAATACAGGGCAGAATAAAAATGTGGCAACTCTAAATTTTGTTAAGTGGGTCATTCTAAAATTTAGATAAAGTCGTGGAATGGTAATGGGATAGAGACTTCAGGTGGGTGTAGGCGTCGGTACAAGTCCTGAATGATCTGGGGTCCGTCAGTTTTCCCAGCGTCGTGTAGCCGTTTCGAGGTATTGTAAATAAAGTCCTCCATAGAAGGGAAGAGAAGGTGTTCGTGTATGATGCGATTGGATATAAGATAGTGGAACTGTGTGATGCACCGGAGGACTTTGTTCTGGTATGCTGAAGTACGTCTTTTGTTGGACTTTTCCTCCGTTCTTAAATACTTCAATCATATAATTGGCTGACCATTATAAGAAACAGAACAATTTTTTTTAAATTTATTTATTTATAAAGGTCGCATCAACTTCTAATGGTTATTAGCGACCACAATAGGAATTATACTAATAACAATAAAAACAACAATTTCATAAATTAAAACATAAAAAGGAAAAATTAGTAGGCTTATTAGATTACAATTTTTGTAGCCCTGGAACTAGCAGATCAAGTTTAAATATTTTAGCCCTACACCTGCCTGTTATGGACATAAATATTTTTTTTACAAAATGTTTGAAATTCAGTTTCCAAGTTTCTATTGTAGTAAATAAACTACATTTAATTCATTTACAAAATTAATTCCAATACTCCGAACTATTTATTACTTATTAATACCTGTGTTCTATGACAAATTATAAATTTGATTGGATGGCAATTTTGAGTGATTTACGTTGAAAATTTACAACATAAATAAACGACAAAAAATATGAATGACGGATGTAGCTATGTTTAACATTATTTTATGTGAACATAAAAAATGGGAGACACTTTTTATAGATTTATTACTGATGCTGAACACAAAACAGGGGTTTTCTATTTTATACATGTATATATATTTTAAGATGAACAGATGGGGAGGGGGTTGTATAGAAGAAGACAGTGTCTGTCATACATCTGTATAAAAGTGACAACATTAAGTTACGTATATTGATTTTATTATGTATATAGGGTGTCTGGAAAGTAAGTCGTTGTATAAAATTTTCCAGTTGGAAAATGACTTTTTGTAAATTAGTGTCTTTATAATTGAAATCAAAGGAATACGAGCTTTTTCCAATTGTGGGGCTGCCAGGTTTGTCAAGGTTGCTTACCCAGGCTTAATTGAAAATTTGGCCGATCATTATTACCGTCTTTTAATTTTTTAACTTTAATAATGAACTGACAACTTCCTCTCCTTCTTCTTCTTCCTTTCAATGATTAGGCATCTCTGCCTGTTCCGAACCTCTTAAATCTGCCAATCTCTTTCTCGGGCGTTCTCGTTCTCTCCTGCCCTCGGGCTTATAGCCCAGTGTCTGCTTAGGTATCCTATCCTCCCGCATTCTGTTTACATGCTCTAACCACTGCATTCTGTTCTGGGATACCTTGTTGTTTGTAGAGAAGATGTTGAGTTCTTTCCTTATTTCAATATTCCTGTAACTGTATTCTCTACTACACCCATATGTATGTCGAAGAAATTTCATTTCAGATGCTTGCAATCTACTCTCCTCTCGCTTTGATAGCACCCTAGTTTCACTAACATAGAGTAGAGTCGGCACTGCTAATGTTTTATAAAATCTTACCCTCGGGTTTTTGCTGGTGCCATTTTTTAAAATGCGGTAGATAGTTCCGCATATTTGCTGAAATCGGTGAAATCGGCATCTTATTGTAAGCATCTTTATCCTGTTGATAAAATGTAATGTTGCAACCTAGATACTGAAAGTGGGGGATCTGTTCCAAAATATTATTATCTATAACAATTTAACTCCTGACTGGCTCCTTCTGTGAATGAACTGACAACTGGCACTAGATAAACAATCAGTGAATATGACGATGGGAGAAAGAATGAATGAAATGACATGAGTGACGTGCATGGAGAGCACCATCCACTGACAGGTCTCCGACATGTTATTTATTTACTTCTTCCTAATTATTCGATTAATTAATTAATTTATTAATAACATATAACAGTTTTTAAAACAGGAGATCCCTGCTGCACTTTCTCTTTAATCATCTTTGAACGTTGTTTGGTAGATGACGGGAAGAAAATTTACGTATCAGTTCATTTGTATGAGTGAAAAGTCTGTTGTGAAAGTTTTGATAAAGTTGAATGAAAAGGTCTGGCACAAGATATATTTTGAGGTCTTTATGTAAAGTAGCGTTATAAACGTAAGAGAGTGCGTTGACTAATGTTCGTAGCGTCTTCGATTGAAACCTCTGAATCCGAGATATCACTGAGGGCTTAGCACATCCATTAATTTGACTGGCGTACATCCAAATCGGCCTAGAAAGGCTTATACATCGCTAGTTTTTACCTAAATGAAAGAACCGAAAGTCAAGACAAAGCATCAATCTGTACAACAGATATATTTTTATATCTTAATATATTTTCCAAGGTGCGTCTTTTAGCCGAAACACGAGAGTTCCAAGTTTATTTCCTACCAAAGTATAAGAATTCAGGTATATACCCGAATACCTCACATATATAGCTGTCGGTAAAGGTGGGTCAAAGAGAAACACCCGTGAACAATCACCTCTTCATAATGCAAAGGTTATATGTGTTATATTAATTTTTATGCGCCATTTTGTGACCATCTTTTGAATATGAATGTAAATTCATGTATGTGTGAATATGACGTAAATTTGCAGAAAGTCGTATAGCATCAACCGAGGAAGATAACATTACTGTATCATCTGCAAATGATCTTGTGGGGTACCCTAATAGTATTTGAATTTAAATTCCAAGTTCCACCTTCTTAAGGTATTTAGTTCTTGAGATATGTACTATGTTCACAAACACATTTATGTATAAACCAATTCCTGAAACATTATCTTTTTGGTTCAGGGGGCCTTAAAATAGGTATTTTTGGTGAAATTTTTATTTTGAAGAATCAACACGAAAACAGTACCTGTATATATATTCAGGCAAGGATTTACAGCCCCAGCTGTATCTGGTTTCCTAAACACCACCTCTCTCTGTCTCGCCAGTCACCATCAGAGAGCCACCACAAAGATATTGCCTCCTGCACCCCATCCAACCATGTCACTTCCAGCCTACCCCTCCCATGATATTTCCTTGAACACCGTTTCTTCTCCTAATTTTAGAATTCGGAATTCGATCTATCCGCGAATTCACAGCTCCGCCTCCAGAAATCCATCTCCACCGCTTCTAGGCGATCCTTCTGCTTCTTTGTCAATACCCACGCTTCTGCACCATAGGTACACACACTCTCCAGGACAGCATGATGCATATTAACCTTCGTCTCCCTCCATACTTTATCACTCCAAAGGACAGAATTTAACTGCCCTATAACCTTTCGCCCTTGCAAAATCTTGCTGTTTATTTCCGCTGCACTTGTTCCGCTCCTATTAAAGATGACTCCCAAGTACTGAAATCGTTCACAACTTTTCACGACACCCGTACCCAGCTGAATATAATTTCTTGGCTTACCAACAGTAAGGTGTTCAGTCTTGTTTAAATTTATACAGAGGCCCCATCTTTCATACTCTTCTTGCAACTTCCTCACCATATAGCTGCTATGATGAGGAAACAATACCTTTTTCCTGTTTTATTCAGAAAGGGATAGATAAATTAAAAGTTCTTATATATGCCAATATGGAAAATTGTAGCGTAATTAATTAGTATGTAATTACTATTTGTAACCCGACAAAGCGTATCGAATGCAAAGGTAAAGCATTTTAAATTTTAGTTTTGTAAATTTTCCTGGTATAATGCATTTTAAGCCAGTAATCTTGGAACAAATAAATTTTGATACATCATTCAAGTTTAAAATTGTAAATTTAAATTTTTTAAAGTTTTTACCGCAAATATTAAGAAAATATTAGAGGTAAACGTTTTTTGAACACCCTGTATGTGTGTGTATATGTTTATGTGTCTTCTTTTCCTTTTTAAAAGAAAAACTTTTCCTTGAGTGAACGTCAAACTGAATGGCAACATTTTGACATGACACAAGAAACTCATATGTCAGTAATTTATTCTTCACTGTAAAAAATACAAAGGAATTTTGATAAATCGTTGTCAATTTAGTTTTTTATTATTATTACTATTTACTTTTTCACTGAAAATGTCTTTTCAATTTTCTATTTTCCCACGATTTCTTAAAAACAACTTACGAGTTAGTATAACAGTCGAGAAAACTGTAGCTACATAGTAGCTACTAGTCAATTCTATAGTTGTGAAATATTTAAAAGCTGTTCAATAGAAATTATAAAACGCACGCGTGCACACGAGTACGCTCACACATTTACCTTCTTGCACTCTATATGCATATATATTTTTTCTCGTATAGGGTTATTTTTAGAGCACTTGACGTGACTTTAAACGTGCCTGGAAGCTCTTTTTGTAGTCCAAATTCTCCGCATTCGCTCACTGTAGGATTTTCTCCTTTCTTCTGTCCACCCGGTGTTCTGTTTTGCTCTTCATGGAAGCCCTTAAAGTCTGCAAGATCATTTTATAAGAAACAGAACTATTTTTGTAGCCCTGGAACTAGCAGATCGAGTGAAATAATTTAACACTCCACCTGCTTGTTCTGGGAAATGTCTCAACCGTTCAGTAATTTATCAAACTATCCAGTCTCTGCCTCACATTACCCCAAACTCCTCTTTGATCATTTCTGGGTTGGTACTCTAATTCTATGAATAAATCCAAAAATACAATTTTCTCAAAAACGATTTCGGTTACACCTTCATCATTTACTACAAACTTTTGGGTATCATTGTTGTTGTTTAGGTCAACAGCCGAAAGGCTGGTTTGAATCTCTAGAGGTTTTACGAAGTGAAAACAAGCAGTGAGTTGGTTTACTCTTGCCTTCCTCACCGAGTTGAAAGAGTATGCTTATCAGCATGCCAGGCCCTCCGAAAAGCACCCACTTTCCACCCTGCAAATGACACTTTCACTTCATTCACCACATGGTCTGGCTATATAATGAAATTCATTACTTTCAGAGTAGATAACTCTGACTAGTGTCTTTTACACCTCTACCTCTTTTGTTCTTAAATAGTTCAGTCATATAATTGACTGACTATGGGATAAGAAATAGAACTATTTTTTGTAGCCCTGGAACCAACAGAACGAGTGCAATTAATTTAACATTCAACCTGCCCGTTATGGGCAATGGGTATTATTACGATCCCCAAAAACTGAAGGTTGTTTTATGATACAAATATTTACCTAATATTTATTTACTTTTTTTAAATACTTTTAAGGTCTCATTGGTCCACTTTAATTCATAGCCTGGTAAGCTCTTTTTCTGTTTTTAATCTTCTTGCTGCACTTTCGCAGTTCTTTAGCTTCTCTTTTGTTTTGACAATATTACTTCAAGGCTTCTGATCTTCTGAACCTTTCTGCTTCAGAAAACACTGCTTTTCTTGCCACCTTTCTGTTGGAATCTGGTTATTTGGTTTTTGATTCTGTAATAGTTTCCTGATTTAGTTTTTAAGTCTTTTATTGTAATATTGAGTTCTGTCTGGTCCTTCTTGACCTCCTTGATCCATTTTGGTGTATGTACTTTGTTCCAGAAAAACTCTATCAATCTGCTTACTAATCTTGTGTCATCAACTCTGTTCAAGTCACCCAGAAACGATATTCTCTTTTTTCCTGATCGTACCCGTTAGTACATCTTGTACAGTTGACTGTTTGAGATGGTTTTCCACCTGCCATCCATGATGTTGTTTTTGTTGATACACTTTCTCACTATTCTTCTCTCGACTTTCTCTATCTTGTCTTTATCACCAGTTCTAATTTTCCCGAATAATGTCTCACTTCCGGAAATAATTTCTGGCAATACCACTGTCTCATTGGGTCTCAAAATGGTGCTTATTGACATGCATTTTCTACCATTATCTTCCTACTATATTTACTTTTGTGTATACTAATTTTGTAATAG
This sequence comes from Catonia carolina, assembly GCA_035578175.1. Lineage (NCBI taxonomy): Eukaryota > Metazoa > Arthropoda > Insecta > Hemiptera > Achilidae > Catonia > Catonia carolina. The sequence continues at coordinate 14,073,453 of JAQMRL010000004.1, forward strand.
TTCCTACAACTTTTATATTAACAAACTACTTTTAACTAATTCCACCACTAGCAGGGGATCGAACAGGAAACTTATGTTTTGTAATGTAGCTCAGATTTACATTGACTAATTAAGAAATTTTCTACAATCGAACCACCATTTTAATTTTCTTCGTTAACACAATATGGTTTACTTAGAAATGATAAAGGTTAAAGTACTAGTTAACTGAAGAATAAAATGAAACACAATAATAAATAACAGTTAACAAAGAATTTAAACTTTAATTCTTATATACGTTTTATGAAATTAACAATAATTTATGGGTAATTAATTCGAAAATAATGGGCATCAATTTTTATTAGGCTATACTTTTTTGAAATATTTATTCTTTTCTTGTTATTAAAGAGATAATGGAGAGGGAGGGTGGTATTGGTTAACAAAGATTATTATTGTATTTTTGTTCGTTTTGGCATACAGTGATTTGTTGCTTATGGAATCTTGCTCACCTTGTTGGGTCGTTGCCATTAGAAATGTATACAGGGTGGCTCACAAAGCATCACGTACTTTATGAGCACGCTAGAATCAAAACTCGCATGTTCCAAAAAAGTGTTTTTTTCAAAAATCATGAAAAACCATTATAGGCACTTCCTGAAGCAAACTTAAAAGGAAGTGACGCTATCTATATGTAATTCAGACTGAAAAGTGCAAATTCATAATCGAAATGGTGAGTTTCTGTGTAGTTTATATAATATTTACGAATTATGATTGGAACTTGTGAGTTTTGACAATTGCTATATCAGGTAAAATAGGCTTTATACAATCCATTATTAATCAAAATAACCTCAGTTACATACAAAAATTCCTCAGATACATTTTATAAATATTCTACTTGGAATAATTAATGAAAAATTGCACAGACTAACTAAACTCGTACCAGTATAGTTTTAAACAACATAATCTCAAGAACGAAACGAAACAGCAGAATGGCGGTCTCTGATTGGCTGTCAGTACAGGTGGTCTGAAAACTCACATGTTTCAATGGAACTTGTTAGTTTTGACACAATCCACGAACTTTATCCTTCATTTTATGTATGATCTAGTTTGTTTTTATTCCAGCCAATAGCATATTCAAATACTACGATAAAAATACTACAAGAATTCACTGCCACCTAAATTATTAACTTTTTGAAACATGTGAGTTTTGATTCTAGCGTACTCAAATGAAATGTTATCTTTTAAACATAGAATGTGGTGTGGTAAACCCTTCAGAATTTTCTTACAGAATCTTCAAGTAAAGTGTCGTTTTATATTCATTACATCTCCTATTTGTTGGTGATCTATCCATAACAGTTAAAACCTTAAGTGGCCAACAATATGGAATTACTCAGTTTGATATGTTGAAGGTTTGCGATTTTTCAAAGACCTTGCTTTGAGACATCACCCTATAGGCCAAGTGCATTCGGTAAAAGATTCATCAGTAGTACAACTCATCAAAGTTTAGTAAGGGGATGGATTGCTGGTATGGTCGATACATACTGACCTTATTGATTATAATAAAACTTTACATAGTTAACAGTTACTTAAACAAAACAACCATAATATTACATCTTCTTCTTCAGATGCCTTCTCCATTACGAAGGTTGGCTATCATCATGGTCAGTCGTACCTTGTCCGCTGCTGCTCTGAAAACGAGCAGTTAAACGCTTCTCTCAGGTTTCTTAACCAGGATATTCGTCTGCGTCCCACCGAGCGTTTACCAACGAGTTTCCCTTGAATTATGAGATGCAGAATCTCATATTTAGGCCCCCTCATGATGTGTCCAAGGTATGTCAGTTTTCTTATCTTTACGCTCTGCAGGATTTCCAGCTCTTTCCCCATTCTTCTGAGGACCTCTATATTTGTGACCCTGTCTGTCCACGGTATTCGAAGCATCCTCCGGTAGGTCCACATTTCAAACGCTTTTAGATGGGTCTCACATTCTTTGGTGAGTGTCCACGCCTCTACCCCATACAAGAGGATGGGAAAGACGTAGCACTTTAAGAGGCGGGTCCTGGTTTCGAGGCTCAGGTCGTGGGCCGATAGAAGAGGTCTCATTTTTAGGAATGCTGCTCTGGCCTTTTCAATTCTGATCTTTATTAATAATATCTTCTTCTTTTAGTGCACTATCCGTTTCGGATGTTGGCGACCAGCATGGCAATTCTCACTTTGCTGACAGCAATACGGAAAAGTTCAGCAGATGTCTTTCCGGTCCATTCCCTGAGGTTGTGTAGCCAGGATATTCTTCTTCTTCCTGGTCCTCTCCTTTCATCTATTTTCCCTTGCACAATGAGCTGTATCAAAGAGTATTTGGACTCATTCCACATGACGTGTCCCAAATACTGAAGTTTACGGATCTTGATGGTGTTCAATATTTCTCTGGATTTCTTCATCCGTCTCAGAGCTTCTTCATTTGTTACATGCTCTGTCCATGATATTTTAAGCATTCTCCGGTACAACCACAATTCAAAGGCTTCTATACGTTGAATCAAACTCTTGTTCAATGTCCATGTCTCTGCTCCATACAGCAAAATAGAGAAGATGTAGCACCTCAAAAGTCTGATTTTCGTTTCAATGGTAAGATCATGGCTCCTGAAAACTCTGTTCATTTTATTGAAAGCAGCTGTTGCCCTTGCTATGCGATATTTAATCTCCTGTGCCATGTCCCAATTTTCATTTATCATTGTTCCCAGGTACATTGTGTGTTTCACACGTTCTAATTGCTGGTTATTGACGAAAATTTTGGCATTGTCGTTTCTGTGCTTGGAGATCAACATGAACTTCGTTTTCTTACTGTTGATATCAAGGCCATATTTGCAACTTACTGTGGCTATTTTGCTCACTAGATGCTGTAGACCTTCTTCACTATCGGCAAGTACTATGGTGTCATCCGCATACCTTATATTGATATTACCTTATATTAATAATATAATATTACATAAATTCATAATATTACATAAATTACTGTAATTATAAATGCAATTACTATTGATACAAATTTATGGTGTGGGTGAAATCAACCTACCCAACTATGGGACAACTATGTTGAAGCGTAGATTTGATAAGTGCTTCTCGTTAGGATAGAAGTTTGCTGTTATCGGTTAAAAGATAAGTAAGTGAATTATAGTTTAACAAACTAAAGAATGCAGATGAAGGCGGAGCATAGTGACCTAGAATCGATTATTATGATGCTAATCACAACACTAAATTGTTTGAACAAAAACCAACTTATGCAGGTAGAAAATACATCAATAAATTACCACAAGGTTTTAACAGTTGTGACAATTTAAGTCATATTAAAATAAAAGTTAAACAATATTTTTGATTGATGAAACATTTTACAGTGTCGACGAATTTCTTTTCTAAATAGTTTTTGGTTGAAAAGTATTTAACTTCTAATTAAACAAAAATATTGTGAACTATTTGATACAAAGGGGTTCATTTCAAGCCTACTGAGTTAAGCAGTACCGGAAAACATTATCGGTAAGTGATGAATTTATCATTGTGTTTGACTTTTTAATTATTTTGTGTGCTATTTGATACAATGGGGTTCATGACAAGCCTACTGAAGTAAGCAGTAGCAGAAACAAATATTTGGTGGTAAGTGATGAATTTATCATTGTGATAAACTTTTTGTTTATCAATTTTATCTTGATATATCCTATACTCTCTTTTGGAGTTTTCTGGATGTTAAAGAAAAAACGAAACACTGACCCAATTGACTTTCGTTAATCTTATTCTGATTATAAACAGCTACGGTCGGTTGTGAAGTTGCCGTTTCGCGAAGTCACTCTATGTTTCACCAAACTCCAGCTGACATTTTGTTAGTCCGTCTTTTACAGCGGAACCACAACGTGACAACGCAGAATAAGATTCTTCTTCATGTAGCATCTCCATTACGAAGGTGTACTAGAAGTAGCACACCAAGTAGTGTGCTAGAAGGTCTTGCTTAGAAGAGAAAGCTGAAGAGAAAGCTGGTGTACCTCGGCCATGTCTTGAGAGGTCCAAAATATGAAATCCTTCATCTTGTCATCCAGGGAAAGATTATGGGCAAACGATCAGTTGGAAGAAGAAGAACCTCCTGGCTACGGAACCTGCGAGAGTGGTTTAATTTGTCATCCATCGACCTATTTAGAGCTGCAGTTTCCAAGGTCAGGATTGCCATGATGCTAGCACACCTTCGTAATGGAGATGCTACATGAAGAAGAATCTTATTCTGCGTTGTCACGTTGTGGTTCCGCTGTAAAAGACGGACAAACAAAATGTCAGCTGGAGTTTGGTGGAACATAGAGTGACTTCGCGAAACGGCAACTTCACAACCGCCGTAGCTGTTTTTGGCTAGATCTCATCTGCAGTCTCTAATTCGTAAAGTTAGGTTAATTATTACTAGGAGTCAACATCCGGTGGATCTCGTATCCATCTAAGCAACCACAGATTCATCATTCGTGTTCTGCTTCAAAACAGGTGTCTACACTCAGTCCTCCATCTCTCCCCATCTCGCGACAACCTCTTCACCTCCCCGTAACGTCTTCCGTGTTTCACAAAATCAAGCATCTTATACCTTTTGCGCCCTCTTGCCTTCCTTTCATTACTGGTCCCCCCCCCCGAACGTCTGCAATCAGACACTCTCTTCTTAACCAGTGACCCAGCCGCCTGTTTCCTCCGTCTCACCGTCTCCAGCAGCCCCTCTACACCCCCACCCAACCAAAGCCCCTTATTTCTAATTCTTTCCATTCATCTAATTGCATGTTCGGTATCTCAGAGCTAACTTCGCTTGATTAAACTTCAAATACTGTTTATGTTATGGATAAAATAAATCTCTAAAAAATGTATTTTAATAACAAATTCTAATAACATTTTAAAAATTATATAGTTTTTTAAGCAAAAATATCTGGTAACACAGAACCACCCATTCGGCTTTATCACGCATACTTAAGGCTTAAAACAAGATGGCCACCCGGTCGTCTGTCTATGAACTAACAAATGACTTTTTTCTATTCGTTTTCGAAAATATTATTTGATGTGAATACAACATATAATCTTGCTTAGATTACCCTAAATGCTTAATAAAATTTAGATTTTTAAACCTGGGTTTAGAAAAATTAATAATTTGACAGGTGTTTCAGTGTATGTAGGGTATGTCGGTAGGTCGGGGCTACAAGAAGGCCTCGCGATGCCTGCTCGGTATCTCAAATTAAAATCCCAAATTCTATGTACAGTTAAAAAATTATATCTTTTTTATGCAAAAACATCTGGTAGGATGTTACTTCCCATTCGGCTTTATCAAGCTAAGTTAGGGTTTCACAACAAGATGGCCTCCCGGTCGTTTGTATGTGAATTGACAAATGAGTTTTTGAAATTATTACATTTTGGTAGGTCGGGGCAAAAAGATGGCCTCGCGATATCTATTCGGTATCTCAGAGCTAACGTCATTTGATTAAACTTCAAATATATTTATTTTATAAATAAATAAACTTTAACAAATGTATTTAAATAACAAATTCTATATAAATTTTAAAAATTATATCGTTTTTAAGCAAAAATATCTAGTAGGATGGTACCACCCATTCGGCTTTATCACGCATAGTTAGGGCGTAAGAACAAGATGGCCTCCCGGACGTTCGTCTGGGAACTAACAAATGACTTTTTTCTATTCGTTTTCGAAAATATTATTTGATGTGAATACAACATATAACCTTGCTTAGATTACCCTAAATTATTAATAAAATTTAGATTTGAATACCTGGGTTTAGAAAAATTAATAAAATGACAGACATTTTAGGGTACGTAGAGCATTGCAGTTGGTCGGGGCAACAAGATGGCATCCATCCTTCTCCAAATCCACATTTCCAAGGCCTCCAACCCCCTCTCATCCTGACTCTTTAAAATCCACGACTCTGCTCCATACAAATGGCCACACTCCAAACAAAGCATTTCGCCAATTTCTTCCGAAATTCCAAATCAAGCCCACTGTACAAAATTCATTTTTTTTCTGTCAAATGCGTCCTTGCTCATTGCCACCCTCAACCTCACTTCTTGACAACCACAGACTAACTACCCCTTTAAACTTTATGATGTTCCCCAGATTCATGATTTTAGGATTTTAGGCGTAAGATTTAAAAGTTTAGGAGCTAAATAAACCGATTGCCTTTAGTATAATTTGGTAGAAGCTCTGTGAAGTGGAACCAATGATGGTTATTGAAGGGAAGGCGTTTTCGTTCTTGAAAACCTATATACGAACTTCTCGGGCATAAAGCTGTCGAATGTATAGTACTCAAAAATCTTTGAAAGGCATCATATGGTGTTTTTTGGTTACTAAATTTAATTTTTTTTTGCTCCCTTAAAAGGGGCATTATGTGAGCGTCATATTCTACTCTCCAAGTAACAACAACAACAATAATAAAAATCTAATAATAATAATTTAAAAGACGTTTTTTTTATTATTTATAAAACCAGTTCCCGAAAAAACCCTGGATAAATGTTACAATCTATTCTAGGTTTTATATTATCGTTTCTGGACGTAATTTATTGATTCCCTTCTGGTTTTTTGTTCTAAACGATCATCATTATACATTTTCTTTCACTTCTTAAATCTGCTACGGGTTTTCCTAATCATTTATGTATTACGATTTTTTATCTTTGACGAGTTACACATAATTGCTTAGCCCATAACAGGCAAGTGGAGTGTTAAATTTTTAGCACTTGATCTGTTAGTTCCAGGGCTAAAAAATATAGCTCGTTTCTTAAAACATGGTCAGCCAATTATATGACTGAACCGTTTAAGAACAGAAGAAATAGAGGTGTAAAAGATACTAGTCACAGTTATCTCCTCTGAGAGTAATGAATTTCATTACGCAGCCAGATCCTGTGGTGAATGAAGTTAAGGTGTTATTTACAGGGTGGAAAGTAGATGATTTTGAAAGACCTTGCATGCTGATATGCATACTTTTTTATTAAGTAAAGAAGAAAATGTAAACCACCACAACCCTCGTTATGTTTTGTAAAAACTCTAGAGGTTAAATCAGCTTTTCGTCTGATGAAGTAAACAACACTATAATAATAATTAAAACTAAGGCCTTCGGGCCAGCCCAGTCAGTCAACTGTTAGAAAGTCGCTATTATTTGTTAAGTAACACCGGTTGGGCAAGTGACTTTGTATGGTGACCAGTTGACATCCATGAACAAACTCTACTGGGGGTCCCTGTTCAAACTCATGTCTAATTCACGTTAAAAAAAAATAATCAGCAAAAAGCAGCGATCAAATTGGGTAGTTGTCAACAATGTACAGTTCCCGATAACTAATAAAAGCTAAAAAAAAAAAATTATAACTAATAATAGTTTAAAAGAAGCTTGTTATTACTATATATAACCGGATCTCGAAAGAATCCTGGATGGAAGAGTTGACATTGGTGTACAGTAATGCGCAATTTTTTGCTATGCGTAAGTATGTTGCGATTCGGGAATCTTGGGATCTTTAATTTCTATATTTATCTGCCTATACAATAGAATTGTTTTTGAGGAAAAACTGAGTGAGGATAGAGCCAGCTGGAAGACTACCGCAAACCTAATTGGTGATTGAACGCCGAAGAAAAAGATGAAGATTTTCAGAAGAAAAACAAATTATTAAACGAGTCTTTTACATCATTGACACCCGGTACTTTTTTAGTTTATGTTATCCGGTGTAAAAATGTTATAGCTATCTTTATTGCTTTTGTAAACTATGTACCTTAGTACTTATATATTTTTCTTTAACAGATTATTTAGAATTAGATTATATTATTATATCTAATAGTAGACGTAATAATATTTCAATCTAATTTACTGTTATTATCCGTATAATTTTTATTTTAGATAAACTATTCATTATTGTAAGTTACAATTTTATTTATCTATTTAATAATATTGTTATAATGAAGTGGCGAAAATAAAATCAGCTGGTCAAATAAAATCAGCTTCTCATAAACAGCTGACTGGTTAAATATAAAAACGAAGGTTTCCATTGTTGGGACGCGGCCGCGGTTGGAATGGCTGACGTGTTAGTGGTCTAAATTGTACGGGATTCTTCGTTACGGTGAAGTTTGTTATTTTGTCAGCAGACATTGTTATTTAATGTTTAATTTGGTAAGGGATATTGTCTATTTTATTTTATCGTTTATTAATTGTGTGAACTGTATTATTTTCAATGTTTAATAACTTATTTTCATAAACTCATGTTCATTGTTGTCGTTTGTAAAGGTTAGTTTTTAGTTCTTGTCAAATAATTGTGTTAAATAACTATATGTGAATTAATTAAATAAAAGTTTACAATTTTACTTTACTATAACGAGTTGTAACATTGGTGTCAGAAGCGGGATAAATTTCTAATAATTCGCTGTCAGTAATTTTGTAAACGAATTACGTATTGGTAAACAAACCTTTGTTTTGATTTATGGAGACGCGAACAAAACTGAGAAAAATGGAAGAATTAAAAGTTCTTATTGCTAGTTTAAACGAAAATCTAAATTTAAAAACAGACAAATTAAATTCTAAATTTGAAGAACAAAATATTAAACTTAAAAATTTTACGGACAGCTTAAATCAAAATTTTGATCATTTAAAAGGAAAAATGGAACAGTTTGAAGGACGTATGGACAAAATAAATGAGAAAATCGTAACAGTCGAAGAAGAATCTTGTAAGTTCAGAAAAAATATTAGGAAGGAAATAGATGAAGAATTTAGGAAGTTTAAGGAAGAGATTGGAAGGGATTTACGGAAAGGAATTCCGGAATTTAACAAAGTAAATGGAACTGCTACGGATGATGTTATGCCCGTAGATGTTACCGAGCGCAGTTTCGGAAATTCATCATCGTTTGAAAAATCGGTGAATAGAGTAAAAGTACCGATATTTGATGGGAGTATGTCGTGGTATGTTTATCAGTTACAGTTTGAAGCAGCTGCAAAATTTAATAACTGGTCCGAGCCGGAAAAGGCGGCCAACCTTATGTTATCGTTACGGGGATCTGCGGCGGACTTGCTGCGAACTTTTCCCGCGGGAAACGCCAGCTACCAGTGTATTGTAACAGCTCTGGAGCAGCGGTACGGTGACAGTCATTTACAAAACGTGTACCGCTGCCAACTGAAACATCGAATCCAGAAACCTGGCGAGTCTGTTCAAGAATTTGCTGCGGAAGTTGGAAGGTTAGGCCAGCTGGCTTATCACTCGGCACCGGTAGATATCCAACAACACCTTGCTACGCAGGCATTTGTAGACGGCCTACGGGATCAAGAGATGAAGAAGCTGCTCCTGCTAAGTGATCATCGGACTATGGCTGCAGCTATAGTGCAGGCTTTGACGCTGGAGGCGGCCACGATAGCGTCACGTTCGATACCAGTTCGCGAGCTTACTGTTCAACGGAAAGCGACCCGTGGAAGAGCAGAAACTTGGAGCCAGGAAATCAAATGCTGGAACTGCGGAGAGGCCGGCCATGTAAGATCAACCTGTCCGAAAAGGAGCCCGAGAGCAGACTACAAGTGTTGGACCTGCGGCAAGTGTGGGCATTTAAGACGGGACTGCCAAGAGAAGAAGCCGGCTGAGGGAGGTCGCCAGGTATCAGTAAGTACGCAGTCGGGAAAACTAAGACGAGCTGGCACGGTGGGGCGTATGTCGGCTGAAGTGAAACCAAATGCCCCAGACTCTGTTGTAAGCATTACACTACTGAAAAGTGATGGTGATAGTCTTATGATGCCCGCCTGCGTGAACGAAAGATCATGTGTTTTAACTATCGACACCGGTGCGACGTCATCCGTCATCAGGCCAGATATGGTGGCAGCAGACGTTGTTAGACAGACAACCAGAAGTTTTGTCCTTCAGACAGCATGTGGGGAGACCGTACCAGTACAAGGTGAAGCGGAGGTCGACATCGCTTTCGGCCGTCGTAAAATTAGGGCTGTAGTGTTTGTCGCACCGATCTCGGATGAATTTATTCTCGGGCTGGACATCATGAGGGTTTATAATTTTGTTATTAATGTTAAAAGGCAGTTAGTTAATATCGGAAACGAGAGTGTATGTCTGCAACTTAATCGGCATGCTCGTGAATTTACGAATAAACTGGTTCGGCTGTTGGTTAGAAGTGAAGAAGTAGTACCACCTATGACTGAGCGTATAATTGAAACGTTTCCGGAAGAGCAAGTCACGTCATCACTTCTTATCACGGAGCCAGATAATTTGGAAAAATGTGACGGATTGGTTGGTCGAAGTCTCGTCCAGGAGACTACCTGCATTCCGGTACGGGTCGGGAATGTTACTAGCGAAAGTAAAGTAATGAACCCGGGGCAAGTAATAGAACGTTTACGAACTATCCACCAACTTGCGCGAACTAGTTTGAATCTGTGCTACACAAAAATGAAGAGTCGTTACGATCTAGCAGCAACATCATCGGGGTATTGCGTTGGAGACAAGGTGTGGTTATACAATCCTGCACGGAAGAAGGGAATTAGTCCGAAGTTAAAGGCTCCGTGGGAAGGCCCCTACGTCGTAGTGAAGCGGATTAATGATTAATGTATCGAGTGCAATGCGTTGGGAAACGCTCCAAGCCAAAGGTGGTTCATTTAGATCGCCTTACACCGTACAAAGGAGAGCTGGAAGGTGTTGGGGACCAACACCCTTGAGAGGGAGGTGGTGTTATAATGAAGTGGCGAAAATAAAATCAGCTGGTCAAATAAAATCAGCTTCTCATAAACAGCTGACTGGTTAAATATAAAAACGAAGGTTTCCATTGTTGGGACGCGGCCGCGGTTGGAATGGCTGACGTGTTAGTGGTCTAAATTGTACGGGATTCTTCGTTACGGTGAAGTTTGTTATTTTGTCAGCAGACATTGTTATTTAATGTTTAATTTGGTAAGGGATATTGTCTATTTTATTTTATCGTTTATTAATTGTGTGAACTGTATTATTTTCAATGTTTAATAACTTATTTTCATAAACTCATGTTCATTGTTGTCGTTTGTAAAGGTTAGTTTTTAGTTCTTGTCAAATAATTGTGTTAAATAACTATATGTGAATTAATTAAATAAAAGTTTACAATTTTACTTTACTATAACGAGTTGTAACAATATTATAAATTGTAAAGTTTTACTGATTGATTCACTGGTTTACTAATTATCTGAACTGGATAAAAATAAATTTTTTTTTTGAATTAGAATTATTTTTATGTAATAGTCGGAAATATTGTTAATTTTTTATGTGATTTTTGTTTATTTGTTTATGTGATTCTTTTAAATATGTAATAATTAACGATTATACATGGGAAAATTTAGTTATAAAGTGGGTATTTTAAACAATAATAATAAAAATTATTTTTTATTTAATAAGAAGTACGTGATTATTCCATTAAACCGAAGTCTGTTGACAGAAACAGTAAAATAACAATTTTTTAATTTAACAAAAGAAAAAAATAACTATTTTTTTTTAGCTTTTGTTCGTTATTGGGAACTGTACAATATTGACAACTACCCAATTTGATCGTTGCTTCTCGCTGTAATTTTTTGAAGTGAAGTGGATTAGGCATGAGTTTGAACAAGAACCCCCAGTAGAGTTTGTTCATAGATGGCTGTCAGCTGGTAACCATACAAAGTCGCTTGCCCAACCGGTGTTACTTAACAAATAATAAGGGCTTTCTACCAGCTGACTGACTGGGCTGGCCCGGAGGCCAACTAATATAATTTTTTTTTTTTGTAATCCCTAATGTGTGTACGTTGCAATCTGTTCAATTCAGAACAATAAGCAACCCCATGACCCAATGAGATGAGGACGATATGTATGACGTGTAAATGAGGTGTAGTCTTGTACAGACTCAGGCCGACCATTCCTGAGAGAGTATGATTAATTAAACCCCAACCATCAAAGTACACCGGTAACCACTGTCTAGCACTCAAATCCGTATAAAAGTAACTACCTTTATTAGGATTTGAACCAGGAACCTTCGTCTCCGAAAATCAGCTGTTAAACAGCTGATTTTGGCGACGAATTTACCTCTAGACCAACCCGGTGGATAATATAATTTAAAATAATATTTAACTGAGTCAGCTGTTTAACAGCTGATTTTTGGAGACACGTTCCTGGTTCAAATCCTAGTAAAAGAAGTTACTTTTATATGGATTTGAGTACTAGACAGTGGATACCGGTGTGCTTTGATGATTAGGGTTCAATTAATCATACTCTTTCAGGAATGGTCAACCTGGGTCTGTACAAGATTACACCTCATTTACACGTCATACCTATCATCCTCATCTCATTGGGTCATGGGGTTGCTTATTGTTCTCAATTGAACAGATTGCAACGTACAAATATTAGGGATAAAAAAACTAATTTAATTTTTAATTTAACATAAAAATAATTGTAAGAAAATCTCACAATTCTTACAAATAAAATATCATAAAATTTTATTTATTATCTCCCATCTACTCAACAAAATTGAGTATGGCCACCACAGCAGTATAGAGGTACCGTGCTAGAGTACAACGCGGAAGTCCTGGGTTCACTTCCCGGCTAGGGTCTTGAATTTTCATAATGTAAAACCCACGTTTCATAACCCACCGAAGCCATTAATATCCTAGCTGTTGTTGTGACTGATAAAAGAAAAACAAAAAAATTGAGGATAATTTTACATTTTAATTAATTATTTGATTTTTTAATTTAAAAAGCCCGGCTACGTAACGCTTTAGTAGGGGTTGACACTATTAGTTTTCATTCCTAATGAGTATGGACAAATTTACAAAAAAATATACTGTAACAAGATCGAAGAAAAGACGGTTCGCGAAGGTTCCGGAATTTCATTCATAAAAATAGTAAAGAGGACAAAGGAGTAATAAAGACAGAAATAACAACACACAATAGCCATAAAGGTGTGTCTATTCATAAGGGTTGTATCACTACTATAAAAATTCAGGTTTTGTGTACAGCTAATATGAGGGGGGCAGGTTGTTTACGTTTTCTATTTACAAAAGACCTATTCTTGACCTGTTTACTACGGATTTTTCTAGCATTCATTAATAAAAGGTTATTTATTTTTTGTACTTTATTGTTTGCATGATTTCTCTACTTTTCTCTGGAATTATCTTTGTAAAAAGGTATATAAAAAGGCCCCGAGCGGGGTCCAGTAGTAGTATTTCGTTTGATCTTTGACGAGCGGTTACGGTGGGTATTCTGGTTACGTATCCGAGCAACGATTGTTATACCGTCTTTGTGAGTGTATGGTATTGTGTAAAGTTAATGTGTAGTTTTTGTGAATTCAGTTTCTGTGTTTTGTATGTTTGGTAATCTATAAAAGTGATTGTAAGTTATTTATTGTTTATTATCTATTTTAAGTGAATTATTGAATCATTTATTGTATTACTTAATTATAATTAGTTTAACTATTTATTTTGTAAACTTTTAGTGTAATAAATATTTGTAATTGTAAATTTTAGTGTAATAATTATTTAATTACCTAGATCCCGAAACGGACCTTAGCAATAAGTGTCACAATACTTATTAATAGTAACTTTGATTTTCTTTTCAAATTTCAATTAATGTGGAAAAACATTACAGCCACTTGAAACGATAAATAATTATAAAATACTACAATAGGTTCAATTATTAAGTGAGTATTATTTAAATAGAAAACGTATGAAGTGGTGAAAGAGAAAACCTTTTTTGTTATTATTATACTGCATTTGTTATCGCTAGAGGGATTTTTTCATAATTTTGTAAATTACCATATCAGCTGTTTCAAGAAGTAATCGATTATTTTATACCGCGTAATACAAGAATACGTAGTTACCATTGTAAAATATAGTTTAAATCGTTTTGAAAAATTTATTCTTAAATAAATTTTAATAATATAAAATACTTTATGCAAGATAAATAAACGTTTTATTAATATATTTGATGTAACATTATACTATGAATTACAACAATAAAAATAAATTAAAATTTGATCTCATATCTGACTACGGAGACTCTCCCAAACAATCCAATAAGACGAGTAAAACGTCGATGGAGCTGAGATTTAATCAATTGACATAAAACTGTAATTTTCGGACCATTACAGTGATCTAAATACTGTACTTTTCTACTGTCTGTAACTTGATGGCCTCCAGCAGAGAAATATGCGGGGGAGCAATATGCGGATTATAAAACCATTTCAGAAAACATACATCTAATTTTTCTTAAGTAACTGAAACTTGTCGGAAATGACGTATTTTAATAAAACAAAGTATTTCACATGTTTTTTGTTTAATTAAAATTATTTCGAAAAACACAATTTAAAACTTAATGAGATAATATATATAATGTAAAATTTTTGTTTTAAAAAAAACCCGTATTTTTCAAATACTCGTCATTGTTCAAAAACTATGTCACGAATTAACATAATATGTGGCTGTTTGTTCTTTTGTTCTGTAATAATAATGGAAAACGATGACGCAATATAATTTAACAGAAAATCATTACTTTTTAAGTTACGAGGACTGACTTGGGGATATCATATCAAAACAAAACGTTTGCAACTAAATAACCGTACAAGATTACTTTCAAAATTCATCAACAGAAAATCAACTCTATCATTAAAATTTAAATTATTAACATACAAAGCCTATTTACGACCGATATGGAATTACGGTATTGAAATTTTTGGGACCGCAAAGAAAACTCACATTCAAAAAATTCAAACTCATCAGTCAAAAATACTTCGGATGATAACGAACGCCCCATATTACGTAACAAATTTAACATTGCATTCCGATTTGAAAATCCCTTTTGTAACAGAAACTGCTAAAATAAAATATTCCAAATTTAACAGAAAATTAACAGATCACATCAATCCCCTAATACAGCAAATGTCAAGACGAAACTTACCACACCGACGCCTACGAAGAAAACGGAGTAGAGATCTATTGATCTAATTGTTCTATATTTTTATTAACTTATTTTTTGAAATCCACTATACTTTTGAATTATCCACTGGGATGTATTCTTTAAAAAAATATTTCTGTTTATTTATCAAGTCATTTGTTTTTTTCAAAATTTAGTTAAGCTTTTGGATGGTTATACTGTACTGTATAGTTTCTAAATAAAATTAACGTTAAAAAAAAAGTTACGAGGACAGTTTTTTCTTCAAAAACAAAACATTTACTACATTATAAATTATCTCATTAAGGGTGTTTTTAGAAATACTTTTTTAGAAAAAAAACATGCAACATACTTTGTTTTATTAAAGTACATCATTTCCAACAAGTTTCAGTAACTTAAAAATATTAGGTTTTTTTGTGAAATGGTTTTACAATCCGAAATTGCTCCTCTCTGCCGGAGGCCACCAAGTTGTAGAGAGTCAGTACCATGTCGGAGTTTTGTCACTGGACTGTGTCTCCACTCACATTTTTTTTATTATGTTAATTTTTTCATATTTTGTGTTATCATATTCACTGATTGTGAATTTCTTGAAAAAAAAAACTTGTAATAATTTAAAAAACCTGTAGATGGAAATTTTTAATTTCGAACTGGGAAATTGTTTTAAAAAAGTTTTAAAATATCCCCAAGGGCAAAGTTACTATCTTCATAATTTGAAACAACTGTACAATAATAAAATAATGAATTATAAAAAATTTTTAACGTTTCTTTAAACTGTATAATGTATCCAAAATGCAGTGTTGTTCTAATACTATATTTTGGATGTCACAATTTTGTAAATAGAATAAACTTTTCCTACCCAAATCTGGGATAATCAGGACATCCGGATAAACTAGGCCCGGATTAACGAACTATGATTGTATAAATTTTGGTGTTGTTGTTGTTTAGGTCATCAGCCGAAAAGCTGGTTTGAACCTCAAGAGGTTTTACTAAGTAAAACGAGGAGTGAGGTGGTTTACCATTGCCTTCCTCACTGAGTGGAAAAGTACGCTTATCAGCATGCCGAGCCCTCTGAAAAGCACAAATTTTTCACTCTGCAAATGACACCTTCACTTCATTCACCACAGGGTTTGGCTGTATAATGAAATTTATTACTTTCAGAGGAGATAACTCTGATTAGTGTCTTTTACACCTCTACCTCTTCTGTTCTTAAATGGTTCAGTCATTTAATTGGCTGACCATGCGATAAGAAACAGAACTATTTATTTTAGCCCTGCAACTAACAGATTGGGTGTAAATAATTTGACACTCCACCTGTCTGTTATGGGCAGAAATTTTGGTGCTCGAAGCATATGGATAATTGAAACCCTACATTTTTTCAATTCCGAGCAATTTTTGCTAGTAACAAAATTTGTTCAAAAAAAATTTGATAGAGTAGAATTGACTGTTTGGGAATTCAAATCGGACAAATGAGAGAATATTTCATTTAAATAAGCACATATAAGCGAATTGAAAACGTCATACTAGTTCAGTTTCTGTCAGATTTTATGACAAGTTTAATATAAACATATTTACATACTGTTAACATTAGAACATTGGTGGTCGGGTGTATAATAATTATTGAGGTTAAAGCGATGCCTATTTGTGGTTAATGTGCCACAATGTCCTTGCTACATCATCGGTGTGTGTGTGAGTGTGTGTATGTGTGTGTGTTTAATTTTGGAACAGAAGATTAAATCGAATTGAATAGGAACGAATTGTACGTCATTCCAGAACCAATCTCATCTCATTTATTTATAACATTATATCTTGTAATCGAATTTTGTTTTCATGTCACAAAAAAGTAAAGTAAACAAGAAAAGTTTAATAAAAATCGGCAGAGCCATTATTGAGAAAAAAGGATTTTTATATTTTAGGATACAGGGTTGATTCCAAAGACCCTCCGGATGTAAGTTTTCTGGTTCAAAACAATCTATTAAGTAGTTTTGATTCTTGTAGAATAACCTTCAAAAGTCCACTTCGTTGGCTCTAAGATGTCATGAACGGAATTAAGAATGGGCCTGGTGAGCGGAGTTTTATCTTCGTCGAATTGGAGTTGTGATGAATATTGATGCCTATTTTCTGCATTATAAATATGTAAGAAATTATTCAAAAGGTTTCTATTAGTCTCTTGCATTGCATTTATAGTATTTTAGCTGCAAGAGACCCTACTAAGCCAGCAACGAAGTTAAAGTTTAAGGAACCAATTCCAGCGGAAATTTAACATAAAAACTAAAACAAGGCCTAAACGTAGCAGGTACTGTAAGATTCCCTTAAGCTATGTAAAAAAGTAAGAAAAACCAAAATCTAATCGGTCTGGGAGGTAGTACGTAGGTAGCCGTTTCCATAGATAGCTTCAGCAAGAAGCAAAAAAAAAAAAGGATAGTTGTTAGCAGGAAATTAAAAAAACTATTGCAAAAAAATCGTGAATTGATGGAGTGATTAATGGTTGGGTAGATCTTAAGATGACCAAATGCTTCAAGGACAAAAAATAAGCAGAGGAAGGAAAAGGAAAACGAGAAGAAGAAGGAGAAACCCAACGAAGAAATCAGGAAGATGGAGAAGAAAAACTAAGAGAAGAAGAGAAAGAGGCAGGAGGAGACAGAAAAAGGAGAAGGAGGTGGAAAAGTAGAACGAGAAGAAAAGGGGAGGAGATGGAAAAAAGGAAAAGGAGAAGTGAAAGTAAGATAAGAAGAGAAAATGGGGAGGAACTGAAAAAAAGGAGCAAGTGGAGAAAAAGTAAGAAAAGGAGAAGAACAAGGGAAGAAGAGACCGAAAGAAAGGAGAAGTAGAAGGAAAAGTAAAAGAAGGAGGAGGAGACGGACAAAGAGGAGAAGGCGGAGAAGAAAGTCAAATGGGAGAAAAAAGGAAAAGGAGGAGAAAGAGACAAATAGGAGGATGAGGAGTAGAATAAGAATGAGAAAGAGGAGACGAGATAAGAAGAAGGAAGAGAAAACAGTACGGTAGAGTAAAGTGTGATTTTAGAAATGTTTAAAGTAACTTTTCTTCTGCATTCCATGTTTAAAGATAATCCTTTGCATTACATTCTGCCAAAAATTTTGTATCAACTATAATATAACAACAACAATAAATTTGTATCAACTATAGCATAACATCACTGTAATCTGATTTAATAAAATGAAAATCACTAAGAAAATTCGCGAGACAATACAATTTGCCTCACAATTAATTAAAACAAATTAGATAATTTATAGTTTTAATTAAAGCTTTCTGTACAAGTATTAGTAAATGTATATAAGTAAAAAAAAACTTTGAACTTCTCTGCAAGATATAATACTTATGAACGTAATTAATTAATTAAATTTAAAATTAAATAACAATTAAAGGGTGTAAAATTTATTCTTATTAAATAAATTATAGATATCAGATATATTACTAAAATGTAAAATGTGTGTGTGTGTACGTGCAGATGTACAATATACACAGAGTACACACACACTTTAGTCCGGAGTGAGTTGATACATTGTGTAACTAACGTGTATAGAGTGATTATTGATTTTGCATCAACAGTGTTTAGCAATTTTAATTAAAACATTTATCCATTATTGAAATAATTTACGCTGAACTTGGTTACAACGTAATAATATCAACAATAGACTATAGTAGTACAGCTTGTCTGATGGCTCGAGTCGGCTGCGCTAACAAAAATGGGTCGTCAGTTTACCTGTACAGTGGGGTCTTTCATAATGTTGCATTCACTTTAATTTTGTGTAGACTATGTTAATTATTTTTATTTCATATTCATGTCTGACGACAACAAAATGTAAATTTGTTTCTCTATCTCGTACATTAAATGTAATTAAGTTTTTATTTTTTTTTAGTTAAGTTAAATAATCTAAATTTAAAACCAACAAAAAAATGTCACATGTACCGCATTCAACTATACCGGTGGGCAAATAAATTCTTTATTACGAATTTAAAACAACAAATGATAATAAAAAAAAATATTGGACGCCAGCTCTACTAGTAGAGCATGAGAAAATTGAATAAATAAAGCTACGTTTCTTTGCATATAACTACAATATTTAATGCATCATTTAATAACAAACTTTTTTTTTTCTTTTTTTCTCTCTTTAATTCTTTATTTACAACTGTAAAACGTTACAACAAGCAAATGTGATGATTATGATAATAATGTAAATGACATGATAGGCATGAGAGGGGTAGGGCCCCCATTGGTGCCTTCCCAAGAATGAAATTTGTATATCAAACTAGCAGGTCTCTACTCCAGCGTCTTTTAAGGCGTCTAGGGGGATTATCAGGTAAATGGACGGAGGAAAGTGAACGCACCAGAGGGTTCTCGTGTTCGTGTGTCTTGTCGTGAAAGCGTTTGTATAGGTATTCAATGGAATTTTGTACAAGTGGTGTTTTCAAATCTGTATGTAAGGTTTTGTTGCTAACGTAAAGAGGTGCATTTGCTATAAGGCGTAATGTTTTTGACTGGAATGCTTGAATTCGTTGCAAGTTACAGAGTTTGGTTGAACCGTAAATTTGGGATCCGTAAGTCCAAATAGGTTTCAAAAGAGAACAATATATGCGTAATTTTTGTGCCATTGGTAATTTTGATCGTTTGTGAAGTAGGGAATATAGAAGTTTAAGTCGGGAATTCAGTAATAAACGTTTCGTTTGATATGTGTGCTCCAAGTTAGTCGTTTATCGAAAGTCAGACCGAGATACTTGACCGTATCTGTCTTTGTGAGAGGAATAAGAACTTTAAGAATAACAAACATATTCTTAAACTACCCTTACCTATTTTAAAATATAGCCAACCTTTTTTCTGCCGCGACTTTAATACAAAAAAAAAAACTTAACAAACCTTTAACATATATAAGAATGAATTTACCTCCAGTTAAATATGTTTCCCCTTTTTTCTTTTCCTCCTCGTTCTCCTGGTCACTCCTTAAATACCTCTTCCTTTTTAAGTCCAGTATTCCAAACTTAAGTCTCAATGGAACTGATTTCGGTCTCCTATATCCGAAATCAGAAAACCTCTGGTCGACAAGCCTCCCTCTTCAACCGATCTTGATCAACCAACTTGGAGGGCTAAAAGGAAGGTGAACCATCCCAATGATTGGCTGTAAGTTGGCAGGTGAATGAAAGGCCCACAAATACAGGGGGGAATATTCACCCGCCTAAAGAATATCAGATGATTGACAGTTGGATATACAGTATTTACAACTTATTGTCTAACTACTATTCTAATGTAACTGATTCTAACAATAAGGTTTTAACTATTTAATGGGTTTTTACTTTAGAAATGGAAGTTACGGTAATTAGGAATTACCAACACTTCCATTGTTTGTACAATTGTACTTTACAACGGTAGACACAGGAATACCATTATTTGAAGTACAGGAATTTGTAGAAAGCCTATAGATTTCACTACCTACTGCTTTCTTTTTACTAAAAATTTCATTTGTATGCTTACCACATCTTGTCGTATGTTAACTGTAAGAAATAGACAACAGAAAAGTTAACAGTATGATTGTTGAAATCGGTATTGAAATGAAATAAAATATAATTTAATAATGAGGTGTGGTTTTAATTGAATAGCTATGTTAACAGTCAGAACTTCCGAATATGAGTGACCGGATGGTGACATTAAGACGCCGTTTCAGCGGTGGTCGTCTGGGCGATATGAGTCGGTCGTTGGTGTAGTTGCAGTGGCGGTCGAGGAGGTGGACGACATGGCGTATTGTCATCCAGTGGAGACGTCATCTTCTTCTCTCGCAGTAGTGCGTCAATGGATGCTTCGTCGGTATCCAGTGGGCGTAAGGCTCGGTCGAGGGACCGCAGTGAGCGTCGCTCGTGGCAGTAGGCGAGTGACGGCGGTTACGGTGTCGGGTTGGCGAGCAGAAGCATCATCTTCTCTCTTGCGGGGTCATCGATGAGTGTTGTTCGGAGTCCGGTAGTCGTGTGCAGATGTTGGATGTCTGGTCGAGGCTGTAGAGTGGAATGGAATGACGATCAGGCCGAGTCCGAGTCCTGAAAGAAATAAGCTTGCGCTTGGGATGACGACGTCATCGTAGTTAGGCTACATTGTCGTTCGGAAAATAGGCTAGAAGGAACTTTTTTGGGATTTTTCTTTATTTGAAATTGTAGATCAGCGGTTCCCAAACTTCTATCTTTTACGCCCCCTTTTGCCAAAAAAAAAACTTCTCACGCCCCCTTACACAATTTTATTGGGCAATGAAAAATCACGTATTACATTGAATAACCATACATTTATTTTTTAATTTTTTGTAGCATTAGAAGTTGCAATTTAATTTTAACAAGAGACAAAATACATCAGTGGATGGATGACCTTGCATTTTTTTTTTAAAAAGAAAGGTTGATTATTAGAAAGTGCACAACGTAAATCATTGCTAAAACCAACATTGCACCGATACTTTGTTTTTATTGTAACAAGTGCTGAAAACTATTTTTCGCACAGATAAGTGCTTGATAAAGATAGTTACAATTACTGCCGCTTGCTGTTATATACTGGGGTAAAATTGGTAATACTTAACCCAAAGTGATGTTTTGTCAATTTTATCGAAATCGTTTTTCGCAGCAGAAACATTTTTTATTTCTAAAACTTGTTTTTCAAGTAATTCGAGCAGGAAGTCTATGTTGACACTGAAAGGATCCGTTATGGAGGGTAAAGGTATCTCGAAGTCCCGCGCCCCCCTTGACGTGTCTTCACGCCTCCCTTGGGGGTGCGCCCCCCACTTTGGGAACCGTTGTTGTAGATGAATAATTTCGGGAAGGATGGGCTCGAAATGGGGATAACAAAGATAATATTTTCTCGGGAAGAATCGCATCTAGTCGGGGGGTGGTTTTATTATTGTTAATTTGTTGAGGAAATTTGTAAATATTTGAGGAGAATTTGGCAATCATAAGTAGAAATAACTCAATATGTTCATTCCAGGGCTAAAATAAATAGTTCTATTTCTTATCACATAATCAACCAATTAAATGACTGAAACATTTAAGAACAGAAGAGGTAGAGGTGTAAAAGACACTAATCAGAGTTATCTCCTCTGAAAGTAATGAGTTTCATTATAGAGCCAGACCATGTGGTGAATGAAGTGAAGGTGTCATTTGCAGAGTGGAAAATATGTGATTTCCAGAGGGCCCGGCATGCTGATAAGCGTAATTTCCACTCATTAAGTAAGGCAAATGTAAACCATCTCACTTCTCGTTTTACTTAGTAAAACCTCTCCAGGTTCAAACCAGCCTTTCAGCTGATGACCTAAATAACAACAAGTAAATAGTGAGTGTAGTGGAAATGGAGTGTAGTTTTGCATACAAATTTTGAGGAGAATTTTTTTATCTTTTTAGTGGTAAATATATTTTATAGAGATGTATGTGAGGATTCTATAGGAAATCGTGGAATGGCTTTCGTCATTACTTGTGGCGGGTGAGGTATCGTGTAGATTTCTCTGACAGCTGGCTGTAAAGAGCGTAGACCGGCGTCGTGAAGGGCTCTAGAAGTTCAGTGGATGACCTCCTCCAGGTCGTGGACGGATTTATTTTTGATGAGGTTGTGGAGGTTGGAGATTTGCCGTATTATGCGATTGTGAAGGAAGGAAATACCTCTTTTGTTGAAGAGGGCGAGGATGGTCCACCAGCCTGGCGCACCATAAAGAAGGAAGGATCTGATGAAAGCCGTGTAGATAAGAAGTTAAGAGAGATTTTGAGGCTCAGTGGAGCGCTCTTTATATAGTCTCCAGTGTGCAGTGGTAGGGGCGGTTGCTAGCCCTCTGCAGTACCGACGCAGGCATACCGCCTTTGTCGGAACTATTGACGGCTTCGCTTTGTCGGTAGTCAGAAGCTTTGTCGTCCTGGAACACCGTACCTAATCAAAGGAGGCGACGGTGACATATGAAACATTGAAAATTCTCACATCTTTCACGAACGATCACTACACGTACGTAAAATTGGTGTTCGTTGTGCGATCTCTCGGCGTCGTATAATAAGGCCTTTATTTTTTGACAAAATCTTCGGATGGTCTGGTTTATCGCAACTTAATCCATCAGTTTATTGCATTGTAGATTTACACGAATGAGAATTTTGGTTTTAATTGTAGGATTAATTTAATATTTTTTACTACATTACATGTCAGCTAAAAACGAGTTGCGTCCTATTTGAAACACTTATTATGGACAACGTAACCGACTCCGACCGTCAGACAAGCTTTATTAGTAATAATCTAATGTTAAAAAATAGGTCTTGTTTAATTAAGTGAACAATGGTTGTACCCTATTATTTCCGAAAAATAAAATTTCTCGTATAATGATTAAATTTTCATTTTATCATCCTCCCTGGCAACCTCTCTTTCCTCTTCACCCTACACAACCTTTTACTTTTCCCCCTCGACCGAAGTGTTCTTCATCTTCTTTTCCTGTTCTTCTTCACCTCACGGATCGTATATACAGCATGTTCCTGTATCTAGGTTGGTAAATTTTAAAAACCCCGACGTCCATGTATTTAAAAAATTGAAAATATTTTAAACAAGAATTATTTTTATTAACAAAGATAATTATTACAAATATCAGTGAAAAGGGCGAAAGGATATTAAAATCAATTAATGAAATTTACTCTAGGATTGAATAAATATATGATTCCCTTATCATAAGATAAGAAATATTTTATGGACATATCAACAGAACAACCGAAATTTGATTAAACAACCAAATATTTATATTTCGTGATTATAAAAATACCAGAAAATTTTAACACATTTACATTGTTTCTTTTTTATAAGCGTGGTTGTGATAAAAAAAGGATAATCGTATTATTTTATCAGTAACATTGTTGAAAATTTGGTATGAAACACTCACACCTAAAACCCTTTAACGATGTATTGTACAAATTATAACCTTATTTTATTCATGAGTGAAGGACGCGAAACGAAAATCACTGACTTTAGTTCTGACTAAGCTCTACAGTCAAAAGCGATTGAAATAACAAAAGGTGTTTTAATTTTCTACAACTTTAATTATAAAATTTTGGCAGTTATATTCAAAAAATACAATTTTTGACATCAAAAACAACTGCATCCATAAGAATTTCAGCAGACATAGTGCTTACCTTTTCTTGTAGAACATAAAAAATGAAGTAATTGAGGAAATTTTAAAAAATCAGACCGGAGGGGTGGAGAGATGTTGGGAGTCCACGCAAGAGATGGCAATAATTCAATAGTGTTGCTGTTGTGGGTCGGAACAGGCGGGGACCTAATCCTTGATTGTGAGAAGAAGAAGAAGGAGAAGGAGAAGGAGAAGGAGAAGAAGAAGGAGGAGGAGGAGGAGGAGGAGAATGAGAAGAAGGAGAAGAAAGAGAAGAAGATGGCGGAGGAGGAGGAGGAGGAGGAGGAGGAGAATGAGAAGAAGGAGAAGAAAGAGAAGAAGATGGCGGAGGAGGATGAGGAGGAGGAGGAGAAGAAGAAATAATTTATAATTATTTAAACCAGCCTTTCAGCTGATGACCTAAACAACAAACAACAACAAAGTAACCGGGAATCGATCAGTACTTTCTACTGCTCAATCTAGCACGCTAACTACTGCGCTACGATGACGGCCATTTTAAAATTATTATATAAATACTTTTATTACATACCTAATATGTAGTTATATAACAAAATAATAAAAAACTCTCGAAGCTTTAATTTGTTAATAAGTTCTCTTATGATACAATCATTTTAAGTAATTTTTCATCGCTAAACTATTTTTATGACTCAATAAAAACTAACTAATAAAAAGTTGTTCTGGAAGATGGAAGAAATTATTTATTTTATGGAATAATATTGAAAGAATTTTTAAAAGTGAATGGATTTTTTTATTGCCTTTCATTTTTAGTTTATTTTCCATTTATATGTTTTCTCATAACTTAATTTTAGTTTTTTTGATTGAGCTTTAAAAAAACTTCATCTATTGTTTGTTTGTTTACTTTTAATAAGTAATACTGTGTAATATTCTCAGAATTTCTTATTGAATCATTTTTCTTGTTATATTTTACTTCGTAGAAGTGAAAGTAATATTGTCGGTTATTTGTAAATTATTTTAAGATAATTAAAAAACATACAATGAGTATGATTTTTGCAGTTAGGAATTTCATGTATCGATAGTAAAACGAATTATAAATCAAGGAATGTTTTATTTTTGCTTCAAATCATCAAGTTAAACTGAGGTTTGGCTAGCTAAGTTTAAGGAAAGGTTGCAGTCTGTTAAATTCAGAACAATAAGCAACTCCATGAGCCTTCTCTTCTTCTTCTTCTCCGTCTTCTTCTCTTTCTCCTTCTTCTTCTTCTTTTTCTTCTTCTTCTCTTTCTTCTCCTCCTCCTTCTTCTCCTTCTCCTCTTTCTTCTCTTTCTTCTCCTCCTCCTCCTTCTCCTTCTTCTTCTTCTTCTTCTTCTCCTTCTCCTTCTTCTTCTCACAATCAAGGATTAGGTCCCCGCCTGTTCCGACCCACAACAGCAACACTATTGAATTATTGCCATCTCTTGCGTGGACTCCCAAAATCTCTCCACCCCTCCGGTCTGATTTTTTAAAAATTTCCTCAATTACTTCATTTTTTACGTTCTACAAGAAAAGGTAAGCACTATGTCTGCTGAAATTCTTATAGATGCAGTTGTTTTCGATGTCAAAAATTGTATTTTTTTAATATAACTATCATAGCTATTTTGACCTTACTAGTCGCAATCCGGAACAATTCCGTGGAGCTTTTACCGAACCAGGTCTTCAGATTTGCAAGCCAGGAATTATTTCTTCTGCCAGGATTACTCTTTCCCTCTATTTTCCCCCGCAAAATGCGCTGCAGTAGATCATAATAATTTTTGATTTCTCATGTTATACCCGAGGAATTGTAGCTTACGACACATTACAATTACGACCAATTCCAGACCCTTGTTCATATACAATAAAACTTCAACATTGGTGACTTTCTCTGTCCACGGAAATTGCAATATTCTCCTGCACAACCACAGTTTAAAAGTCTTAAGCCTACGTACACTCGCTCTGTTAAAAACTTAAAAACTATTGCACGGAAAAGTATAAATTATACATCAAATTAAAGCACCAATTTTAAGATATAAAACAGGGGAAATTAAAAATATAATTTCTGGTGAATTCCTAACACCTAACCTCCATTAATGAAAGATATGAACTTTATTAAGTAGATACAAAAAGGATCTTATGGCTGTAATGGTACAGGATACGGCAAAGCTTTTAAAATATGAATGAATGAATTTCTAGATTTTCCAAAGAATTGAACAACGATCTTCAGCTTTTTAGTTGATGGTTCTATCATGAACTACTTAGAAAATCTTTATTAAATATAAATTTATATTTATTTTACAAAAAATGTAAAGAATGTTTAACGAGGAAGTTGCTGTTAGAAACTGTCTTATGTAAATTTATGTAATATTTATCCATAACGTTATTTATTATACATGGCGATTTTTTAGTCCTGTTACCCAATTGTTAATGTCTGGTAATTTTTTTCTAAGAAAGGGATATTTTGTTTTGTGACACAAAGTTGGTAGCCCTACTCAACCGGTATAGATACGACAGTTTGAGTTGATTCTCCTTGAGTTGCGTAAATTTTTGTGCTGTTTCCAGTTGTGTTACGAACAGAATGTCTTTTACTCTAGAACAACGGGTTTTCATTCTTGAACAATATTTTGCTACAAAATCGTATGCGAGTGTAAAAGAATCATTTCAAATTAAATGTTTTGGTGTTCCTCCACTCTATTCTAGTCAATTTCTATGCTAACTAACTGATTTTTAGAGGCAGGTATTGTTTGCAGCAGAAAACGTAGTGGTCGACCAACTCTCTTGACAGATGACGTTAAGAGAATGTGAAAACAAGATTGCTCAATTCTCCATGGAAAAGTATACAAAAACTTTCCTCGCATGTTGATTTGTCATGTTCGAGTGCTCAGAAAGCTGCTAAAAAATTGAAATTGTATCCGTATCACATACGATTAGTTCTAGAGCTTCAGCCTGCAGATTTAAACAAGAGATTGTTTTAGGATAAAAGACATTCTGTTCGTAGCACGACCGGAAATGGCACAAAATTTTACACAGCTCAAGGAGAATCAACTCACACTGCCATATCCATACTGGTTGAGTAGGGCTACCAACTTAGTGTCACAAAACAAAATTTATTTTTTTTAGAAAAATATTACCAGACATTAACAATTGGGTAACAGGACTAAAAAATCACTCTGTACTTAGAAAATCTTTATTAAATATAAATTTATATTTATTTTACAAAAAAAGTAAAGAATGTTTAACGAGGAAGTTACTGTTAGAAACTGTCTTATGTAAATTTATGTAATAATTATCCATAACGTTATTTATTATAGAAAGTAATACGATGTTAGATTGATTATTAATGTCTTACTTATGGGCTATAATAATAAAACTATAAAAAGAAGAAAGAGTATAAAAAGGAAAGAAAATTAATGAATAATCAGTCACAAAAATGCCCCAAAGCTTTTTACAAGGTGGCACAAAATATTCTTGATAATAAATGGTCAAAACTAATTATTAACATATAGGCTATCCCATTTAGTCAACTGCTAAAATATTATAGCACCTTAAAAATTCGTTTGATTATATAATTTTCTGTCATAAAATACCTATTTAGGCAGCGTTATTAAAAACTTCAATTTTTAACCGGTTTTGATGAGCTAAATACAGAAAATTACATATTGCCACTAAACTAGGCTCTTTAGAAGAAAATGCATGACACAACAGTTTTAGGTTTTTGTAATGTTCTTCAACTTTGCTTATGCACTTTTGCCTTCGAATGCATATTAAGGCCAGAATCTTAAAAAACGTTAACCATGAGATAGCATAGCCAAGAATTTCAGCAGACTTTATGTTTACTCTGCCTTGTAGAGCATAAAAAATGTAGTAATTGAGGCGATTTTAAAAAATCGTAGAAACAGTCTTTAAAAAATCGCAAAAAGTGAAAAATTGCACGAATAATTACTACTTCAGATTGGCCAATTTTGATGAAAATTTTCGAGTCGGTTTTCCTTGTAGTACGTATCCCGTTCTTGAGATATTCTGTAAACACAAACACAGACCAGTTGCTGAAAACATGTGTTTTAGTTTGTGTTGTTGTTGTTGTTCAGGTCAACAGCCGAAAGGCTGGTTTGAACCTCTAGAGGTTTTACTAAGTAAAACGAGGAGTGAGGTGGTTTACCATTGCCTTCCTCACTGAGTGGAAGAATACGCTTATCAGCATGCCGGGCCCTCTGAAAAGCACATATTTTCCACTCTGTAAATGACACCTTCACTTCATTCACCACAGGGTCTGGCTGTACAATGAAATTCGTTACTTTCAGAGAAGATAACTTTGATTAGTGTCTTTTACACCTCTACCTCTCCTGTTCTTAAATGATTCAGTCATTTAATTGACTGATGACCATGTGGTAAGAAACAGAACTATTTATTTTAGCCCTGCAACGAACAGATTGAGTGTAAATAATTTGACACTCCACCTGTCTGTTATGGGCAGTGTTTTAGTTTAAGGGCCCTGAAAACGTGTATTTCCGCCGATTTTATATCGATTTCTAAAAATCGACATGAAAACAATACTTTCCTTCTTTTTATATTCATATGTTTTTTAGGTCATCAGCCGAATGGCTAGTTTGAACCTCTAGAGGCTTTACTAAGTAAAACGAGGAGTGAGGTGGTTTACCAATGCCTTCCTCACTGAGTGAAAAAGTATGCTTATCAGCATGCCAAGCCCTCTGAAAAACATCAACTTTCCATCCCGCAAATGACACCTTTACTTCATTCACCACAGCTGTATAATGAAATTCATTACTCTGACAGGAGATAACTGTGACTAGTGTCTTTTACACCTGTCTTCTTCTGTCCTTAAGGAGACCTGGAATGCCTACCTTCGTAATTTTAATGGAAGGAACACTTTCTCAAAAACTGTTAGAGTTTTCTGTCCAATTTTCTTGTGGTTACTTTTCAGGCTATTTTACACACACTGAGTTAGTAGCATCTTGAAATATTGTTAGGAAGATAAGACATTTTTTGAAATAACCATTTTTGAAAAATCATAACTTTTTGCCTATTGAAGTGGAAAATAATTATTTAAACACATTATTTTACTTTAATATTAAATCAGTACATTGATATTATGGTATGAAAGGCTGTGAAAAAATTTCATTAAAATTCATTCACAGTTGGGTGAGAAAATGTTCCATATGCGACAAAATTTGCAATTTACGGGAAACAAGAAAAAACTAAAGAAAACACTTTATTCAATATTTTATTTTTACAATTCAGAGGTTAATGTATTATATTCACAGGTGGTTTGGTGCTAACTTAAAGTTTTAAAACAACAAATTTTGCATAAATTTAAAAATTATATATTTATCTGTTAAAAAAATAGAGATGTTTTGCAAATGATAACGTTTAAAAAATAACATAAGGATCCAACATATTTTTATTAAAAAAACTGTAAAATATCCAATAAATTGTACCTATATCGTTGGATGCAGAAAACTTTAAATGTTAGTAATTTGCAAAAAACCGGAAATGTGCAAGTTTTCAATTTCTTTCGTTCCGGGTACCCTTCTTTTTGTAGCCCTGGAACTAGGAGATCGAGTGCAAATAAGTTAATACTCCACCTGATTATTACGGGCAAAAAAAAATTAATGAAAATACAGGAGTGCACATTGTTAAGATAACCATACATAACTTTATAAGCCTCCTGTAAAATAATGAATCGTAATGGTAAATACATTTTATGATTGAGAGTGTGTTGGAAATAAATAAAACTTTCTGACCAACAGCAACGATATTCAGATTAGTTATTGCAGCTGATAGATTGAACAGCAAACAATCTTGTTACAGATTTGCAACGGTTCATTAATGATGACGTAACTTAACAGGAAGGAATAAAATTCTATTACAATGATACAATAGTTTACCTAAAGAAACTACGTTACAAAGAACAATTAATTAGATACAAAGAAGTTCTAAAGAAATATTATGCAGTTCTTTTTTCACTTTCCGTCACATTATGATATAAAAAAGTAAGTATTTTGAACTTGAAAAAGAAATCTGGTGTGAAACACTCACACGACGCTCTCTTGCCAAAGTAAATAATTAACAGTATAACCTGTGTTTGAAATTTTGATTTCAATATCCACTATCATAACACACAAAAAAAAAATTAATATATAGCTCCTAACCACAACACTACCTAAAAAGGAACACTACCTAAAAGGAAAGTATTGTTTTCATGTCAAATTTCGAAATTGAGTTTTCACCGGATATACACGTTTTTAGATTTCCTGAACCCAAAAAACCAGTTTTAAGCGATTGGCCTGTGTGTGTGTGGTTGTGTGTGTGTGTGTGTGTGTGTGTGTGTTTGTGTTTGTGTGTGTGCGCGCGCGCGTGTGTGTGTGTGTGCGTGAATAAAATATTTCAAGAACGGAACATCGTACAAACTTGAAACTTACTACTAGAATTTGGAAGGTACTACAAGAGGATGCGCCACTAACATTTTTATTAAAATTGGTCAACCGGAAGTAGTAGTTTAAGTAGGAAGTAGGTTCAAGGGGGTCTGAAAACGTGTAGAACCGGTGAAAACTAAATTTCGAAAAATTTACATGAAAACAATACTTTCTTTCCTATATATTCATATTGGAAAGAAAAAGTAAAAAAATGCTGAATCATTAGTAAACAATATAAAATGAAAAACAACCTAATTTTTGCCCATAACAGGCAGGTGCAGTGTTAAATTATTTGCCTCGATGTGCCAGTTACAGGGCTACAAAAAAAATAGTTGTGTTTCTTATTACATGTTCACCCAATTATATGACTGTAACAATAAAGAACAGAATAGGTAGAGGTGTAAAAGGAACTAGGCAGCGTTATATCCTCTGAGAGTAATGAATTTCATCATTATTTAGACCCTGTGGTGAATGAAGTGAAGGTATCATTGCAGGGTGGAAAGTAGATGGCTTTTAGAGGGCCTACTTTTCCACTCAGTGAGAAAGGCTATTGTAAACCACCTCATTCCTCGTTTTACTTACTATGTTAAGTAGTAAAGTACCTAACTAAGTAAGTATAGCCTCTAGAGTTTCAAACCAGTTTTTCGGTGCCCGTCACGAAAGAAGTCCGTTCTGTTTAATGAATTCTTCTTCTTCTTCTTCACTTCCAAGGATTAGGTTTCTTGAACCTGTTCCGGTACCCATCTGTTCCTCGGTCGTCCTTCCTATATAGAAGGTTTGTACGCTTCTATGTACGCTATGTAACTATGTACGCTCCTCCGTTGTAGAGATATTTTGTTTTTACGGACTAACACTCGCACAAAGACCAATCGCTAAAATCGTGTATTTTTTGGCTTCCGTGGAATTGAAAACATGAATTTCCGATGAAAACTTGATTTCGAAAAATTGACATTAAAAAAAAATCTCCCCTTCCCTATATACTATTCATATACACGGCAATAGAAAGTAAAATTTTCCTAGAATCAAGTAAGCAAAATTATCGTATTTTTATCGGTCACAACACTCATTCTCACACTAATATAAAACGGTGAGAAAATAATTTATTTGTAGGTAATACATACAGTAATTGATTAAGGGTTTTAATGGCAATTACATTTTCCATTACATGTAAAAACAATTGGAATACATTTTGCTACTGTACCTGTATCTGGTAAGTCCCATCTATGTTAATAAAGATACAAACATTTTCAAAATTGGAAAATTCATAATAATTTCCACTCGTTTCTAATTTTCTATGAAAATTGTGGGGGGAGTTTATTTGAATTTGCAATTCAACCAATCATCCCTTTTCCCCTCGCCTTGTAACTTAATTTGAATGATGTTTTCGTAATTTAATTCTCAATCAATTTCAATTTGAAAACTAATTTAGCTATTAGTTCTCATCGCACATCGTTTCGAATAACATTTCACTCACTTTCTGTTCTACATAATTTAATCTTTTATTTAATCATGCAAAATGTACTAATTTCTATTAACATCGTCCATTAACATATCTTTTTATTTCTATCAACATTTAATTGTTTTTAACACATACTTAACAACAAATTTATTTGAAGTCATTCTGTGAAGTAACTGTATTAATTTTTCAACAAATATTTTATCAATTTACTTAATTCAAATTATTTTTACTTTCTCTTGCCTATATGAATATACAGGAAGGAAAGTATTGTTTTCATGTCGATTTTTCGAAATCGAGTTTTCACCGGATCTATACGTTTTCAGACCCCCTGAACCCAAAAAACATGTTTTTAGCGATTGGTCTGTGTGTGTGTCAGTGTGTGAGTGTGTCTGTGTGTGAACAGAATATCTCAAGAACGGAACATCGTACGAACTTGAAACTTGAAACTTAAGTTACATACCACTACCGGACCCGACACGAACATTTTCATCAAAATCGGTCAACCGGAAGTAGTAGTTTATTCGTATAATTTTTCACTTTTTTGCGATTTTCTCAAAAACTGGTCCTACGATTTTTTTAAAAATCGCCTCATTTACTAAACTGTTTATTCTCTACAAGATAGGGTAGGCGCCATGTTTGCTGAAATTCTTGGTGAGGGTGTTTTCTCGTAAAAAACGTGGTTTTTTTAAGATTACGGCTTTAATATGTATTATAGCGCAAAGATGTATATAATAAAAAATGTAGATAATTTATAATTCTACAACTTTTATTTCAAACATTTTTTTTATAACGCTTAGTTTAGCGGTAATTAGCAAATTTCTGTTTTTTTCTCACGAAAACGTGTGAAAAATCGATTTTTTTAAGATTTCGGCCTTATAATGCATTTTACGACAAAAGTATATATAATTAATTTTATAGTAAATTAAAAGATCTATAACTTTTATTTAAAGCATTTTTCTCTACAGAGCCTAGTTTAGCGTGAAAGAGTGATTTTTCGTATTTTTAAGCCAAACTGAGATCGATTTTCATTTTGCGTCTTTCACTCATGATTAAAATAAGGTTATGTTTTTGAGGTTTGTTTTGTTGTTTATTTCTAATGTTAAGTTTTTTTTTAATTATTTGCACTGGCAAGAGAAAGTTGTGTGAGTGTTTCACACCAGATTTTTTCGATATTTACTGATTTTATAGATTTATAGTGTAAAAAATGCCCATAATAGGCAGGTGGAGTGTTAAATTAATTGCACTCGATCTGCTGGTACCAGGGCTACAAAAAATAGTTCTCTTTCTTATTACGTAGTCAGCTAATTATATGACTCAATTATTTAAGAACAGAAGAGGTAGAGCTGTAAAACACACTACTCACAGTTACCTCTTCTGAGAGCAATGAATTTCAATATAAAGCCAGACCCTGTGGAGAACGAAGTGAAAGTGTCATTGGCAGGGTGGAAAGTTGATACTTTTCAAAGGTTCTGGAATGCTGATAAGCATACTCTTTCAACTTAGTGAGGAAGGCAATAGTAAACCACCTCACTCCTCGATTTTTACTTAGTAAAACCTCTTGAGGTTCAAACCAGCCTTTCGTCTGTTGACCTAAACAACACAACAGTGAAAATAATGAAAATGTCAACACCGAGCTCATATCTCGAATCCTTAACGTAAAAAATATGACCCAAAAATTTTGAATCGCACGTGAATTCGGGGATTGCCCTACTTGTATCGGTTAAGTGACCTCATTTTCAGAATCTGCATTAAAAATTAGGTGAAATTATTTTTTCGTTTTCTGACGTTTGGTTGTCGATTTTGCTGTTATCTAAGTTGTGTTTTGAATCTTTTTTATTTTAATTTTATTTTTTTAATATATTACAGCAAAATCTACAAATTATTCTTAAGCAGAATAATGAGTGGATGAGTTTTCTTTGTTATATACCATGATCAAAGAAAATTTCAATGGACAAACTTCGTGGTTTTAATTCATGTGTTGTTTTATCACTTTAAAATAAGTCTTTACGATGTTTTCATTTCAGCGGCGAGTGTCGTTTGAATTGTCTAAAAGTGTGATGACGTTGATAATTTGAGTGTTATTTAAGTCCTCTCCGGTAATTTGTGCTGAATATGTTGGTTTCTTGTTAAACTGTAGGAATGTAGAATGTAGGAATATAGATAAATGTAGGAATGTACCCAGGTGATTCTGTGATTATCCTGAGTAATTTCGATTGAACTTTTATTAACATGTAATTTTTGTGGATTTTCTTTGAGTTAATTGTTTAAAGTGTTTGATTTTCTGTATTAGTTACACTCATTTTCTTATACGTTCCTACCCGCCATTTAGATTACAGAATTTCTACCATTTAATTACATTTAATACTTCTGATTATCTTTTCATAATTTAGTCCTTCTGTTGAAACATACAAAAAATAGCTGCAGAAAAAGTACAGGTAGGAACTGTTGTTGTTTAGGTCGTTTAGGTCAACAGCCGAAAGGCTGGTTTGAACCTCAAGAGGTTTTACTAAGTAAAAACGAGGAGTAAGGTGGTTTACCATTGCCTTTCCACTGAGTTGAAAGAGTATGCTTATCAGCATGCCAAGCCCTCCGAAAAGCACTCACTTTCCACCCTGCAAATGAGACCTTCACTTTATTCACCACAGGGTCTGGCTGCATAGTGAAATTCATTACTCTCAGAGGAGATAACTCTGACTAGTGTCTTTTACACCTCTACCTCTTCTGTTCTTAAATAGTTCAGTCATATAAGTGGCTAACTTTGTGATAAGAAACAGAACTATTTTTTTAGCCCTGGACCAAACAGATAGTGCAATTAAAATAACACTCCACCTGCCGGTTTTGGGCAACGGTAGGAGCTATTGAAATATAAAACTAAACAAAGAATAGAAAGTCAGAATAAATGAACAAAAATCTGTACATATTAATTTTACGAACAGGAAATGTGAGTATGTATCAGTCTATGGACAAGTAGTAATACCTCATGCAAATGAGCCACCTTGGGATGACGTTAGATACAAAGCTGCTATAGAAGCCACATGTAAAGAAAAACTTAAAAGGGTTTGGCCTAAAATACAGTAAAATTTATTATTCGATTAGAAGAAACTCCATCTCAATCCATAACAAATTCCTGATCTATAAAATATGATGTATGACATACAGCTATGGGGTTGTGCCAGTCAGAGTGATTTCCAAGAAATCCAGAGGTTCAAAAGTATAGAGGAACATTGTCCACACTTCATAAATGGTCAGAAATGCAGACCTTCATAAACACCTGAAGGTAGAATTTGTCTCAAATGAAATAAAGAGATCTGCAGAAAAACATGAAGCAAGGTTCCATCAACATTTGAACATCAAAAATTTACAACTTCTTGACAAGACAAATGCAGCTTGCCGGCTGAAGAGAAAGAAACCCTTTAATTTTTGTGTTTGTACAGTTATAGTGAAAAATAGTGTAGTGCACATTATAAAAGAGTACATTTTAGGAACAAACCAATACTTGACATTATAAAATGTTAACTTTTAAAACTTTAGTTTAGTAATTTAGGTTAGAAAAATATTGTTCATTAGCTCAGACTAGATTGCAGTAATATTATAAAATATATTGTTGTTGTTTAGGTCATCAGCCGAAAGGCTGGTTTGAACCTGTAGAGGTTTTACTACGTAAAAACGAGGAGAGGTGTTTTACCATTGCCTTCCTCACTGAGTGGAAAAGTACGCTTATCAGCATGTCGGGCTTTCTGAAAAGCACATATTTTCCACTCTGTAAATTACACCTCCACTTCATTCACCACAGGGTCTGGCTGTATAATGAAATTCATTACTTCCAGAGGATAAAACTCTGATTGGTGTCTTTTACACCTCTTCCTCTTCTGTTCTTAAATGATTCAGTCATTTAATTGGCTGACCATGTGATAAGAAACAGAACTATTTATTTTAGCCCTGAAGCAAACAGATTGAGAGTAAATAATTTGACACTCCACCTGTCCGTTATAGGATAAAATATATATATATATATATAAATATATGTTACGGCCAAGGTCTGAAATCCGTACTGGCCCGACACTTCGCACTTTGGCGCCAGCGACTGGTCAAAGTGCGAAAAATATTTTGTTTTACAATACTTGGGGCTATGACCGGGCAGACCTAGATGTGGCCGCTACGTATCAGCCATAAACGTTTTAAAGAAAGTAAGTATTGTACTATAACTTGAAAATAATAAACAAGTTGTAAGAATGAAATTAACCTACATTTATTTTAACGATAACATAAAATGCAAAAAGATTATCTTTTTAAAACACAATAATTAAAATGATGAAATTAAATTAATCAAATAATGAACTCAATAGTTCATAAAATAATAGGGAAACTTCGTAAATAATCAGGAATACGTACAAAAAAACGGAATCAGTAGAAAGTAGTAAATTCCTGGAATAGCATACAGGATTGTAAGCTACATCGAACCTAGGCTATCCTATGCCAGCCACTTTGCCCAAACTAATGTTCAGATTCATTTTCCTTCGGACTCTAGCCAGCACCGTCGGCAAAAATGCGAAGTATCTGGCCAGCGCGTAACGTGGCCGATCCAGACCTTAGTCTTAACATATTGTGACACTTATTGCTAAGGTCCGTTTCGGGATCTAGGTTATTATATAATTAATACACTAAAGTTTACAATTACAGATATTTATTTCACTAAAAGATTACAAAATAAATGATTAAACTAATTATAACTAAGAAATACAATAAATGATTTAATAATTCACTTAAGATAAATAACAAACAATAAATAACTTACTTAGCGTACTTACAATCACTTTTATAGATTACACTAACATACAAAACGCAAACTGAATTCACAAAATTTACACATTAACTTTACAATACACTTACAAAAGATTTTACACAATACACACACAACAAAGGCAGTATAACAGTCGTTGACCAAACAATGCTCGGAATTGTTAACCTGCTATAACAAACCCGGTAATCACTTGTCGAAGATCAAACGGATACTGACTGGACCGCGCTCGAGGGTCTCCTTTTATAATCATTCACAAAGATCGTTCCAGAACAAAGTAGAGAAATCATAAAGTACAAAAATAATAACTCTTTATTAATGAATGCTAGAAAAATCCCTTTGTTAACAAGTCAACTATTGTAAATAGAAAACGTAAACAACCTCATAAACAACTTCATAAAAATAGCTGTACACAATAGTATACCTGAACTTTTATAATAGGCGTACTACACGATAGTTTTTACAACTTTTGTGAATAGACACACCTTTATGGTCATCATTGTAAAACTGTCATTCACTATTGCTATTTTTATTATTTCTTAACTATTTTTATGAATGGAATTCTGGAACATTCGTGATCCGTTTAGTCGATTCTGTTACAATATGAATACAATATAATATATGTATGAATATAATATATATGAATACAGTTGTATTCACAAAATTTGTTTAACCCTTTCAGTACCAACGTCCGGAAAACAGAAAGTCGATATATTTTACGGTGTATCACCATCCGATTTATCGGACGACCGTAAGTTATGCACAAAGTGGCAAAGTCCGGATAACCGAACTTTTACAGATTAAACTTTTAAACAAAAGTTAATGGAATAATGTTCGGTTTTGTACGGTTTAATGTACGGTTTTGAAACCGCCTTCGTGGCGTAGTGACTAGCGTATCGATAAGCTACCCTGCAAAGTCGAAAGGTCCCGGGTTAGATTCCCGGCTCTGGAAATTTTAACACGTTAAAGCACCGTTAAGGTACCAAAACCTACAGTAGTTGCTAATGACCAAGCTGTCGATGTGACTTTAAATAAACTAAAAAAACTATTTTGAATAGTTTTAGTCCCGGGTTCGATTCCCGGCTAGGGTCTGAAAATTTTAAAACGTTAAAACCACCGTTAAGGTACCAAAACCTACAGTAGTTGCTAATGACCAAGCTGTCGATGTGACTTTAAATAAACTAAAAAAACTATTTTGAATAGTTTTAGTGTTATAAAGATTTTTTTATGAACATAATAAAAATTAATTTTTAACAAGAAATTTTATTTTTCTGTAACGATGAAATTTTGGTTGGCAATGGCAAGCTTACGCCTGCAAGTTTTCGGAATAAGGGCTGGAACCTTTTTACACCACTTATTGAATCTTCTCAGTGCTGAATATAACACGAAGATCTCATTCAGTAAAACGAAGGTGATGGCTTTTGTGGGAAAAGATCCAATTCGGTCTAAGATAGTTCTTGATAACAAAGTCCTGGAACAAGTATCACATTTCAAGTATTCGGGGTGTGATATCACATATGAAATGGATCAGGACTTGAGCATGAAAATAAATAGATTCCAAGCTATCTGTGGAACAATCAACAGGACCTTGAGGAACAAAGCCAGAAGGGAAACGAAAATGAAATTCTATAAAGTTATGGCTATCCCCACTCTTTTATATGGTTCTTAAACCTGGGTACATAAAAAGAAGGAATGGATCAGGTTACAGGCTGCTGAAATGCGATTCCTAAGAGCAGTGAAGGGTTGTACTAGGGAAGACAGAATCCATAATACTGAGATCAGAAAAGAGCTCAACATACCCTCCATATGGCAGAAAATCGAGGAAACCAAACAAAACTGGAAGGATCATGTGGAGCGCATGGAGGATGGAAGAATTCCCAGGGCAGTCATCAGCCAGTAGGAAAGAGAAGTGTGGGCAGGCCTCGTAAGAGATGGAATTGATTAATAAAGGAGTTTGCAGTCGGAATAGGCATTGTGCCTAATCCTTGAAGGAAGACGACGACGACGACCTTTTTCCACCGTTATTCAATTTAAATAGGTTTAGATGAAACTTTTAAATATTGTTTTGGCACTGAAAAGGTTAAATACAATATCTAACCAACCATCTGACATTTTTAACTCCAAATTTACCCAACACAAATCTTAGTACAATGTACGATAAGCACACGCTGCTAGTTGCTTAAGGAGCAGTTGCTAGTTGTACTTCAGTGTTCAAAATGCTACCGACTAAGCAACTGATGTGTCCTCTAATGATAGTGTATTGTTAACAACAGTTGAAACGATTTAAGAAATTGGTATTGCGTGTTGTTATGCAACTTACTCTAAACGCGATAATTACACAGTACTGACAGTATTGTGAACCGGTTCAACGGCATGCTGCAGCTTTCTGGCATACTGGGCCAAGTTAACATTTTGTTGCACTTTATATATACAGATAATTTTCATCTGATAGCCACATTGCAAGTACAATACACTTATTTTATTATTATCAATTGCGCCTGAGCTGCGTGTAGACATATTGGTATCTTCAGTGGGGTGGCATAAATAATAATCGTAAAAATATCCTAGAACAGCGGTTCCCAACGGTTTTTACTTTCTCTTGTCTTTTGTGAATATATAAGGAAGGAAAGTAGACCTACTATTTTTATTTAAATTTTTCGAAATCAAGTTTTCATCGAAAATACACGTTTTCAGGCTCCCTGAACCTAAAAAACTTAATTTAGTGATTGGTCTGCGTGTGTGTGCGTGCGTGAAAAAAATCTCAAGAACGGAATATCATAGAAAGTTGAAACTTGAAACGTAAGTTAGGTACCACTAGGAAACCCGACACGAATATCTTCTTCTTCTGCCTTTCAAGGATTAGGCATCTCTGCCTGTACCGAACCTCTCAAATCTGTCCATCTCTTTCTCGGGCGTCCTCGTTCTCTCCTGCCCTCCCGCTTATATATAGCCCAGTGTCTGTTAAGGTATCCTATCCTCCCGCATTCTGTTTACATGCTCTAACCACTGTATTCTGTTCTGGGATACCTTTTTGTTTATAGCTCTGGTTGTTTATAACTCTGGTCCACCTTCAAAACGCATAAATCTTTCGCCTTTTTGCCGACACGAATATTTTCATCAAAATCAGTCAACCAGAAGAAGTAGTTTATTCGTGCGATTTTTCTTTTTTTTTGTGATTTTCTCAAAAAGGCTCTTACGGTTTTCTTAAAAATCTTCTTAATTACTAAATTTTTACGCTCTACAAGATGGGATAATAAAGTTTGCTGAAATTTGTGAGAGGTTGTGCTCTTCTGGTAAAAATTGGTTCATTTAAGATTTTGGCCTAAATATGCATTTATGTATAAAAAGTACATTATTAAATTAATAGAAAATTAAAAAAACTACATCTTTTATTTATAATTTTTTTTCTAAAACATTTAGTTTGGCATTAATTAGCCTTGTGATTTTATGTATTTTGCTCATAAATTCGGTAAACAAATAAGATTTTTTTAACGCTGCGGCCTTAGTATGAATTTTAAGACACAAATGTGTATAATTAAAGAAAGGAAATAAAAAGATTAAAACATTTATTTCAAGAATTAATTTTATTCTACTGAGCCTAGTTAAGCGTCAATTAGTGATTTTCCGTATTTTTAAGTCGAAAATTGGTTGATTTTCAGTTACCATTATGCACTCATGATTAAACTTAAGTTATGTTTTTAATTGTATATTGTTTACTTATTTATAGGTCTGTTTCTTATCAGATGGTCACCCAATTATACGACTGAAGCATTTAAGAACAGAAGAGGTAGAGGTTTAAAAGACATTCGTTAGAGTGAGATAACTCTGGGAGTAATGAATTCCATTATACAGCCAAACCCTGTGGTGAATGAAGTGAAAGTGTCATTTGGATGGTTGAATTTAGATGCTTTTCAGATGGACTGGCATGCTGATAAGCATACTTTTCCACTCAGTGAGGAAGGTAAAAATAAAGCACCTTACTCCTCGTTTTACTTAAAAAAGCCTCTAGAAGTTCAAACCAGCCTTTCAGCTGATGACCTAAACAACAACAATGGCAAAATAAATTCGTGTGAACGTTTCACATCAGATAATTTCTTAAATAATTATATTCCCTGCATCTGCCTTGAGCAGCCTGGGTACAAATATTAACTATGTAGGGTACATTAGTCTCAATATGTATAACAACCAGGTGTAAAACCAAAAAGATATCCTCTGGCTTCTGAATAATTCTCGAAAAATTTTAGACAACATTATACTACTGATGAAAATTAATAAGAACAAAACGAAAGTGTTGTGGCTGCATGAGTGGTTTAGAAGAGATGAGAAATTTAAAAGTAGGCAACGAAAATATACAGGAAGTTGGGGAATTCTGCTATCTAGGGAGTAAAATAACAAAGGATCGTAGAAGCACAAGTAAGTGATATATCAAAAGTTGAATTGCTCAAGCTAGAAAAGCTTTTGAAATGAAAAACAACTTACTGACTACAAACATTGATTTACAGATTAAGAAAATTTTCTTAAAACACTATGTTTGGAGTGTAGCATCATACGGGAGTAAAAACGTGGGTGATAGGGGCTGTAGAAAGGAAGAGGATAGAAGCTTTTGAAATGTGCTGTTATAGGAAAATATTAAAGATTAAGTAGGTGGACAAAATAAGTTATTTAGAGGTATTGAGATGAGTGGATGAAAAAAGGAATACATGGAAGAATACATGGAAGCATCTTACCAGAAGCAGGGATAGGCTAGTGGGGCATATCTTAAGACATCCAGGTATTGGTCATCAATAATAGAGGGTAATATTGAGGGAGTAAATTGTACGGGAAGGCAAAGGTTAGAATATATAAAGCAAACGATGTAGGGTGTTACAGAAATGTAGATAAATGAAACTACTTGCGCAAAATAGAACAGCTTGGAGAACTGCATCAAACCAGTCGAGAGACAGATGACAAAAAACTACTGATGACCGGAAATCAATTCTATACTCTATCCCATGAAACCGTGCAGCACGTCAAAACATAAATATATTAAAATTGTGGTTGAAATTAGCGCAATCCATTCGAGTTACAATAAATGTTCTTTGCTTACCAGATGAAACTTGCTATTCACTAATTTAAACAAATATACTAAATACAAAATACGACAGTAAGAAGAATTCATAAAGTGAGCCTATTATAAAACATCCGGTCTGTCGCCGGTTGTTTTGACTGAAGGCGTTAGTAGTGTGAAACATGATTACGCATCCTTTTTATTGACTTTCAACCCGTATTCTGTTTATAGCTGCTGCATTTCTGCCCATAACAGAAAGGTGGAGTGTCAAATTATTTACACTCAATCTGTTCGTTGCAGGGCTAAAGTAAATAGTTCTGTTTCTTATCACATGGTCAGTCAATTAAATGATAATTATTTAAGAACAGAAGAGGTAGAGGTGTAAAAGACACTAATCAGAGTTATCTCCTCTGAAAGTAATGAATTTCATTGTACAGCCAGACCCTGTGGTGAATGAAATGAAGGTGTCATTTACAGAGTGGAAAATATAAATATGCTTTTCAGAGGGCCCGTCATGCTGATAAGCATACTTTTCCATTCAGTGAGGAAGGCAAGAGTAAACCACCTCACTCCTCGTTTTACTTAGTAAAAACCTCTACAGGTTCAAACCAGCCTTTCGGCTGTTGACCTAAACAACAACAAAGCTGCTGCATTGTACTGTAGGATATACACAGTGGGATTGTACTGTGGGTGAATAAAAATTAGCCAGAAAATGAGTATGATTTGCCGTAATATTTATATTTGGGGGTGTTGGGGGTGGTATGAGAGATGTTGGGAGGGGTAGAGGAAGATTATAGGTTATACTTGGATTTGCGTGTACGTTTATTTGTACAGGTTGAGGCTAATACGGAGGAATGTTATGCTACGCGATGCATAGCTCTTGTGTGTTATTAGCTCTCGGTTCAATCAAATAGTAATTCTACAGCATGTTTCTATTTCCCTTAACCCTAAATCTAACCAGGGAAAAGCAAATGTTTGTCTCATCACGTACAACCAAATGACGTTCGTTACAAACCTACACCCCCCTAACCCTAACCGACCTACAGCACCCCCATTTACTTACTCCTTCTATCAAAACCTCTTCCTTCTCCACCTTCTGACACCACAAATTCAATTCACAGCAACCAAATTGTAGTCACTCATATTATCACAAGAGGTTCACCATCATGGTTAATAATATGCCTTACACATCTGCACTCTATACCAAATCCCATAACAATAAATCTGCTACTACACAATCCCAATTAAGTCAATTGTAAAAATATTAAAAATTGTAATAATCAATTCAAATTGTTGTAGTGTCTTCATGTATTTCTAAGAAACAATAATAATAATGATTATTATTATTTTATTTATCAAAACTTTTGAAAATAACTTTTTTAACCCTTTCAATCCCAAATTTTTTAACTATACATTGTACATTGTACATTGTTTCATACACTTTACTGACATTTAAGTGAAATTAAATCACTTTTAGACCTTCAGTCTTTTTGATGGTGTTTTTTTTTTTTTTTTTTTTTTTTTTTTTTTGGTTTAACGTCCGACTGTTCTGCAATTACTGCTAATGCAGACGGTGAAGGGTGAAATGATATTTTGTAACGTATGAAAAAATGCCATGCCTGAATGGGATTCGAACCCAAGACCGCATGATGAGAGGCGAGCACGTTACCAACTGCGCCAATGCGGCCGGCTAACTGTGCCAATGCGGCCGGCTTTTGATGGTGTGACAAAAAGTGTGACACATATGTCACACTGGGCTTGTTGTTATCAAAGTTCCCAACAATATGAATAAGTAAAATCATGTGCAGGCTTCCTAAACAATTCTCTTGCTTAGATTTGTAGCAAAAAAACTAAATATGATTTTAATATCAAAGCATCATTTAAGACTTAAATAATGTTACAATTCAAAAATATGGGTAAAATGGACAAAGTCACTATTTACAGCTTAAAAAAATGTACTTGTATGTACATTCAACATACTCGAAGAAATTCTACTTTATTTTAGTAAATGAACACGAATATTTAAAACTAAAATTAACTTTAAAAAGAAATTAATGGTCGCGTCCTTGGCATAGTGGTCAGCATCTTACACTGCAAAGCGCATGTCTCAGGTTCCATTCCTGGCTAGGGTACAGAAAATTATTACACTTCACATCCAGCACTCTTTAATCAAAAGTAGTCACTAACAATTAACGTTTTTATGTTTGTTATTTCACTCCAATGTGACTTCTATGCCACACTGGGTAAGAAAGGGTTAAGATCTACAGAAGTTCATTTCGTTTTGAGTAATTTACTCATGATTTTTAGTTTTGTTTTTCATTTTATGTTGTTCGTTTTGCCAATAACAGTCAGATGAAGATTTAAATCATTTGTACTCCTTTTGTTAGTTCCAGGGCTACAAAAAATAGTTATATTTCTTGTCACATGGTCATCCAATTATATGACTAAAGCACTTAATTACATAAGAGGTAGAGGTGCACAAGACACTAATCGGAGTTATCTTCTCTGAGAGTAATGAATTTCATTATACAGTTAGACCCTGTGGAGAATGAAATGAAGGTGTCATCTACAGGGGTA
Source organism: Catonia carolina (assembly GCA_035578175.1). NCBI lineage: Eukaryota > Metazoa > Arthropoda > Insecta > Hemiptera > Achilidae > Catonia > Catonia carolina. Next base: position 14,117,746 of record JAQMRL010000004.1, read on the forward strand.
TGTACTTTTCAGAGAGCCAGGCATGCTAATAAAAATACTTTTCCACCCAGTGAGAAAGATAACCCTAAGCCACCTCACTCCTCATTTTTCTGAGTAAAACCACTAGAGGTTCAAACTAGCCTTTCAGCTGATTACAATAATTGGAAAGAAAACGAGACAGGACACCCAAATGAAATTTAATAGAGCAATGGCTGTACCATTCATAACATATGGGAGTGAAACATGGGTGTCATTACAGAGGAATGAATCTCGTATCCAGGCTGCTGAAATAAGATTTTTGCGGGGAGTCAAAGGTTGTACCCGGTTAGATAGAGTACGTAACGAAGATATACGTACGTAATGTACGTAACCATTTACTTCGTATGCCAGCACACAGACTTCATCTGCGAGCATGAAAGTATAAACCTAGAGGGAAGTGAGGGTTGAGAAGACCTGAAAAAAGATGGATGCCGGAACAGCCCATTGAGTCTAATCCTTGACAGATGGTGATGATCTAAACAACAACATATGCTTCTTGATTTTCTATGTGAAGTTGGAAGCCACGCATTGTGTTTGCAAGAATATTAATGCAGTTTACCGTACTATTTATTCTAAGTTAATTTGTGACGTAGAATGAGTAATGATATTGATCGTAAATGCGGCAACAATGGATAATAAATACGTATGGAGATGTTATAGGTCGATAATCATACTTCTTATTTGTGGAGCTTACAATAATTCACAAAAAAATAATGGAGTCTATAAGGAACGCAAGTCACTTATTATAGGTCTAAAATGTTATAAATTACAATACATAACAAGATAATAAGTGTTATAGATCGGTCTAGTACAATTTCAAATGTCTGCCGTTTCAACTTTATGATCTTGTTCGTATAAAAACATATTAAACTTCATATTATTTTATACACTTAAAAAAATCTGGTATGTAAAGCTCACGCGACTTTTTCTGACCAATATAAATAATGAAATTATAATTTAAGTTCAATTATTGTGAGTGAACAAATGTAAAGAAACCTAATTGTAATTATGAGTGACGACGTAAAATGAAAATTAACATCTTTAAAAATAAAAAAAACATTAGAAACAAACAAAGAAACTAACCTCAAAAAACATAACCTTATTATAAACATGAGTGAAAGACCAAAATGAAAATCAATCTCAATTTGGCTTAAAAATGTGGAAAATTACTCTTTCATGCTAAACTAGGTTCTGTAGAGAAAAATGCTTAAATAAAAGTTGTAGATCTTTTAATTTCCTATAAATTTGATTAAATACGATTTTGCCGTAAAATGCATACTAAGGCTGAAATCTTTTAAAAAAATCGATTTTTTACACATTTTCCTGAGAAAAAAAAGAAAATCGCTAATTACCGCTAAACTAAGCGTTATACAGAAAAAATGTTTAGTATAAAAGTTGTAGGATTTAAATTTACAACTTTTGTTATAGGCTATACATTTTTGCGCTAAAATGCATATTAAAGCCACAATCTTAAAAACTATTGCTTTTCGTGAAAACAGCCTCTCTAAGAACTTCAGCAGATATGGCCCCTACCCTATCTTGTAAAGCATAAAAAATATAGTAAATGAGGCGATTTCAAAAAAAAATCATATGAGCCGTTTTTGAGAAAATCGCAAAAAAGTTAAAAATGACACGAATAAACTACTACTTCCGGTTGACCGATTGTGATGAAAATGTTCGAGTCGGGTTCGTGAGTAGCATCTAACTTAAGTTTAAAGTTTAAAGTTCGTACGATGTTTCTTTCTTGAGATATTCTGTTCACACACACACACACACACACGCACACAGACCAATTGCTAAAAACATGTTTTTTTGGGTTCAGGGGGTCTGAAAACGTGTAGATCACGTGAAAACTCGATTTCGAAAAATCGACATAAAACAATACTTTCTTTCCTATAATATTCATACAGGCAAGAGAAAGTAATACAGAAAATCATTAATTGACGCTAAACTAAGCGCTGTAAAAATTCTTAAAATAAAAGTTTTAGGTTTTTTAATTTTCTATAATTTTAGTTTTATACAATTTTGTCGTAAAATGTAATAACTAAGGCATGAGAAACTCCACCTTTGGTGGTGTTTGAAATCACATAAAAATATAAATATACGTCTGAAACTTATGAAAGATAAATTAGAATCTATTAATAAATAAATTATACTTTTTATTACTTAACTTGTTTAATTCCGAACGCATGAATAAAATATAATACTTATTAAATCTTTTAGAATATAAATAATACGAATTAGGCCTTAAGCCGCAATGTTAATAAAAACAACTTTAGGCTAAACTTCGAGTTCTAGGACATAAGTCGTCAGCTATCCAAAGTTATTCTTCTTATAAAATAAACTTAATGTGGGATTTGAATGGATGAAAATAAAACTCGTCACACGTCAATTTAACAAATTATTATTTAAACATGAAAATGAACATTATTACATCAGAATAAAAAGAATACAACATAAGAAAACAGTCTCTCGTCACTCGACACTTTTTACACACACTGGTTTCTTCTTCTTGCGTCGACCGTTATCCAGCTGTTGCGAGCTCACGTGCCATCTGAATCTCACCGGCGGGAAAACCAGCAAATTCGGTTTCCGATTCCTACACTCGGCCGTCCTGAAGTTCATCCGACTCGGATGAGGAATACCCGTCCAGCCAGGGCTTCATGTACTCAGCACAAGTACTTGTCAGCCGTGGTCCATCTTGGTCTTCGCCTTCCTTGTAGACATCGTAGGTGTTATTCAGCTTGGCCTTCATCACTCGGTATGGTCCTAAGTACTTTGTCTTCAACTTAAGGTTCGGTCCCAGCTGGGTGCGTTTGATGGCAACCAGATCACCGACCTTATACTTTGCAGCTTCCTTTCGTCGTCGATTGAAGTTGCTCCGATTTTCAGCTTGCACCTTCTGGATCTGCAACTTAGCATCTTCTCTCATCTGGTCACGTTTCTCGTCGAATGAGGTAACCAACTCTTCTTCGATGAGTTCGACGATGTGAAGATCGTCCTTGTTGCGCATCTTGGTTCCCATCAACAATTCAAACGGTGATCTTCCGATGCTCCTCTGGAACGCGGAGTTGATCGCTCGTTGCACGGCAGGTACCACCTTGTACCACTTCGTCGGGTCGTCGATGCTCAGCTTGGAGATGATCGTTCCAACAGTTGCGTTGACTCTTTCAACTTGACCATTTGCTCTGGGTAGTCCTGTCGTCACCGCGATGTGTTTGATGCCTTCTGCTTCACAGTAGTCCTCAAACTCTCGGGAAGTGAACGATGTCCCCTTGTCGGTGATCACTTGCACCGGGTTTCCAAAGTTCGTCTTTTGCAATTCCATCTTTCCAATCGTCTCAGCCGTTTTCGTCGTTTTCACTGGATATAACCAGACAAACTTCGTGAAGGCGTCAACTACACAATAGATGTGGTTATACCCCTTGTTGGTAGATGCGAGTGGTCCAATGTGATCCATGTGGTAGGTGTGCAACGGTTCACTCTCCTTGAACAGAGGGTGAAGAAGGCCTTCCTTCTTGCCCACCTTCCTGTTTACCACCAGACATTTCACACAGTTGGCGATCACTCGTTTCACCTTGTTGGCCAGGTCAGGAATGTAGTATTCCTGCTTCACGTCTTCTTCCGTCCTCTTGACAGCATAGTGTCCTCTCTCGTGTGCCGCTCGGATGATCTCCTGGTGCATCGCTCGTGGAACCACCAAGACCTCCTGACCGTCGACAAATTTGAACAGAAGTCCATCTCTCACTATGAAGTCCTCGTATGGTTTCTCTTCCAAGATCTTTTTAATCGCTACCAGTCCGTCATCATTTTCCTGTGCGATCTTGATCCTCGATGTTAGACCATCAGGGAAGCCAAACATCACTGCTAAACATCTGCTTAGAGCGTCGACGTGTTTCATTCTGCTACCAGCTCGGTGTTGGATGGTATAGTCAAACTCTTCCAAGCTCATCGCCCATCTGGCCACACGCGCTGCTAGGTCTGTCTTCTGCATCGTCTTTTGGAACGCCTCACAGTCAGTTACGATCTTGAATGCCAGTCCAAGCAAGTACACTCTGTACTTCTTCAGTGCTTTTACTACAGCCAAGATCTCCAGCTCGTAACTGCTGTATTTTTCTTCCTGAACGGTCGTCTTTTTGCTCATATATGAGACCAGATGTAGCTTCTCGTCGTCTGGACACTTCTGCAACAACACTGCTCCATATCCATACTTGCTGGCGTCGGTGTGAAGCTCCGTCTCAAATTTCGGGTTGTAAATTCTCAAAACTGGTTCTGAAGAAAGGATATCCTTGAGCTCGTTAAATGCACGTCGCTGCTCATCGTCAAATTTGAACTCAGGTTTTCCTCTCAACAGGTCACTCAGCGGTTTAGCCACGACAGAGAAGTTTGGAATGAACTTCCTGAAGTAGCTTGCCAGTCCCAAAAAGCTCTGCACCGCTGCAATCGTCTTCGGCTCTGGAAAGTCACGAACGGCTAGAACCTTCTCTTCAGATGGTGGGATCTGTCCACCTTGGATAGTGTATCCCAGGAACTGTACCTTCGTCTTCAGGAATTGGCACTTCGCAAAGTTGATTTCTAACCCGTACTCTGCAGCTATCCCCAAGACACGTCCCAATCGTTGAATCGCTTCAACAAAGTTCTTCGCTGGGATGATTAGGTCGTCCATATAGATGAACACCAGGTTCTCCCTGATCAACACCCAGAACACGGCGTTGATATAACGTTGGAACACTGCAGGTGAATTGGTAAATCCGAAAGGTACTCGTTTGAACTGGTACTGTCCCGTGTGCGTCACAAAAGCCAGGTATTGTCGGCTGTCCTCTTCAACTTCTACGTGAAAGAATCCATCCTTGAGGTCCAATGTACAAAATACAGCTGCATCCTGTAGTTTGTCCAAGACATCCTCGATCAGCGGCATGGGATAGCGATCCTTGACCACTATTCGATTTACTCTTCGATAGTCCACGCAAACTCGATGTGCACCGTTCTTCTTTTTGACCACTACCACCTGACTCGAATACTCCGACGAACTTGGTTCGATGACATCCTTCTCTAGCCACTCCTCGACTTGATCATCAACGACCTTCTTCTCCTTTGGTGATAGTCGTCTAGGTTTGCAAAACGTTGGTTGCTCTTCCTTCACTGCGATCCTCATCTTCACGTCAGTTGACTTCGTTTTTGCTGGAACATAACCTTCCACTAGGTCTTCTACCTGCTTCTTCGTCTCTTTGTCAACACAATTCTCGATGTCCAACTCTGGTTCATTGGTTACCTGGATGCACATGATCGATACTTCCTGTTTCCTGATGGTTACTCCCTTCTTGCTCAAGATGACCTCACCCTGGTCCAGAAGATCGTTACCTATCACCATGTCTATCTTCATAGCATCTCCAGACACTACATAGACGTTCGTCACAAACTCATCCTCATCGACCTCAATGACTGTTTGGAAATAACCTTGAGGAGACACCTTGCTTCCTCCGAACCCTGACAGAACAACACTCGTCTCTCGCAATCCTGGAGCTTCCATCGTCTCGTATATATTCTGTCTCAAAAGGTTGTAGTGACTTCCACAGTCAATAAGGGCGTTGATTTCCTGATCGCACAGCTTGACTTCCTTGAATTTCAGGTCGCTATTCGAAGTCGCCAGGTTGTGCATGTTTGAACCATCCCTTGCAGTACCTCTTCTGTCTCGCTCCCTTTCTTTTGTGCACTCACTGGAGATGTGCCCAAAGTCGTTACAGTTGAAGCATCTTCTACCCTTGTCCTTGTGCATACAGTTTCTCGAATTATGTCCAGCATCACCACAATTATAGCACTTCTTTTCTCCTTCGCCGCTTCTGTCCTTCTTCCTTGCACCGTCGTTGCGTCTTCCATCCTTCTCGTTGTTGTGCTTGGAACCTCCTTGCGAATTGCCGTTGTTAGAGTTCTTGGAGCTCTTCTTTAGCATCGACTTCACTGCCAACTCGTAGCTCTTCATCTTGTCCTTGAACTCCCTAGAACTCGTCGCCCCGTACAAAAGAAGTTTTGCTCCTGTCTCGTCGTCGATACCATCAATCACATATTGAAACACTGAAACTAATTCAATGTCACCACGGCTGGCTATCTCCTTCATCACTAGGAAATATTCCTGGAGGGATTCGTCCTGCTTCTTCCGTCGTTGAGTTAGCAGCTTATGAATTTCCACACTGCTCGTCGCTGTATCGAACTCGTCCCTCAGTGCTTTCTTCAAAGCTGACCAAGACGTCAATCCTCGCTCACCTTGAACAAAAAGCTTAGCCAAACCTTCAAGTGATTGTTTTGCAAACACAAACTTTTGCAGCTCACTCCATCCCATCAAGACTGCTGTTTCTTCGAAATCAGTGATCCACTTCTTCACCGGATATCCGTCCTTGCCATTGAATGTTTTCAAAGCGCCCTCTATGTCACGAAACGTCAACGAAAATTTATGCTGCTCTTCATACCTCCTATTTTGTAACTCCATCGCAGCCAAATTTCGCCTTATTTCCACCGACACATCTTTGTCCTGCTCCTCATCAGAACTGTTGCCTTTCTTCTCGTCCTTTTTTATCTTCATTTTCTTTTTATCGTCCTCATCATCCTCCTCTTCTTCGTCGTCTTCTTCTTCCTGTTTGATATCGTCGTTTATTTTTGCTTGAAGTGCGTCCAAATTTGTCAGGTAATAACAAATGTCATCAATCATCTCCCCTTTAGTGCCAGCGTCAACACACAAAATTCCTATCACAACACACAACTCCGACACCGAAAACGTCTCCTCCATAAATTTCTTTTGCTGTTCTTCCTCAATCGAACCTGCTGTAAACTCGAATCCTGTAAACTCCCGCAGTCGTTTTCTATTTTTCCTGTCAGTTGGAATTGTCCCAAAAATAAGGTGATGTAAAACCTTGATTGCTTTCGTTGGTGAGTTGTTTATGTTGTTCAGAATTGAGGTTATGTCACCTAGTGTCGCCATCTCGTCGTTTTATTCAAAAGTCGGTAAAGTAGTTTCCAGTTTTATCGACCGTCGGTAACTGTGTAATCTTCTTTTCGTCGCACCGGTTTATAGGTTAGGTTGTCGATACCTTTTCGTCGTTTCCTTTATTTTTCTGATGAGCCTTCGTCCTTTTCTCACCACATCCAAAATCCCTCGTCGTCGTCGTCACAATTTATACCTCTCGTCGTCACTTGTACCACCAAAAAATGCTGCAGCCAAAATGCCCAAAATCCAAAAAGCACGTTTTGTTAATCAAATGAATCCTCGTCTTAGATCCAAACGTCGTCGATTCACAAAACTGCACGTCGTTTCGTCGTCAGCGTCGTAAGCAACAGCAAAGAAGATGGTTCGTTGTAAGCGTCGTAAAAATGGCGTCCTAAATTGCGTCGTGTGTTTCGTGTCGAAACTCGTTACTCAGTTCATCCCGGACGGGCCCCCAATTTGTGGGATTTGAATGGATGAAAATAAAACTCGTCACACGTCAATTTAACAAATTATTATTTAAACATGAAAATGAACATTATTACATCAGAATAAAAAGAATACAACATAAGAAAACAGTCTCTCGTCACTCGACACTTTTTACACACACTGGTTTCTTCTTCTTGCGTCGACCGTTATCCAGCTGTTGCGAGCTCACGTGCCATCTGAATCTCACCGGCGGGAAAACCAGCAAATTCGGTTTCCGATTCCTACATTAATAACAATAAATATTTTGATTATGTAAATTGATTTTAAACTAAACAATTATTAACATAAAAAATAGTAATAAACGAACTATTAATTAATCAATTGTAATGTGGTTAAATTATAAATTAAAATTAAAAAATAAATCATTCATCAATCACATAAATGTTTCACAATGTACCACTACACTACTTTCTCCCTGCAAAAAATAAAAATTTTGTAATAATTTTTTAAGGGCTTTAAAAATAATTCAAAATTTCAAACAAAAAACATTTAACAACATCATAACAAGTAAACATAATGAAAGAACATTATGCTTTCATTTCTCTGGCTAGGGATTAAAAAATAATCGTATAAAATTGCATCCTTTTGTGGCACTACACGTACCAACATACAAATGAAAACATTATATAAAAAATAATGAACAAACTATTTATTAATAAAATGTAATGTAATTAAATTATAAATTAAAATTAAAAACGTAAATTATTCATCGATCACATATGTATCACTACAGGACGAAATATTAAAAAATCCAAACTTTTTACCGATTTTAATGAACAAAATACAGAAAATCACAAATTGACACTAAACTAAGCGTTGTAGAGAAAAAAGTCAAATTGTAAATTATTTATTTTTCTTGTTCAACTCTTACGGAAATTTAATAACTTTAAAATTTCAAAAAATATATGGTGACAAAAAATAGTTCTGTTTCTTAACACATGGTCAACCAATTAAATGACTGAATCATTCAAGAACAGAAGAGGTGGAGGAGTAGAAGAACTCAGAGTCACTCAGAGTCACTGTCCAAAAAGCAAGGTTATGGACGTATACAGGGTGATTCACGAATGTATGCAGAAACTTTAGGAGCTCATTGTACATGTAAAAATAATGAAAAAAGTTTTTATAAACATGGGCCCGGAAATGCTTCGTTTCCGAGTTACGGCAAGCGAAAGTTTTACCCGGATTTCAGCTCACCAGGTGAAATAAAGTCTTCCTGGAATTCTGGTAAGGTAGATTAAGGAGCGAATTCAATCATTTCTTATGGTTTTTGACCTGATAAATTGAATAAAACAGGTCCCAGAACTCTAAGTTTAATAGTTTTTGAGAAAACCAGTGTCAAATGCAAAAAATGGCGTGAAAAACACATTTTTTCATCTTTGGGCAAGAATTACTTTGTTATTTCACCAAGAAACAGTTAAAATTTTTGAATAAAACAAGTAGAAAATTTTATTCTGAACAAACCGGTGTAAATTAAGTACACAGAAAGCGAATAGATGTTTGATTAAATGAATTTTTTTATTCATAAGAGTACAAAGTAAAATTAACCGGAAAAACTAAGATGAAAAAATGTGTTTTTTTATCACTCCATTTTTTTCATTTGACACTGGTTTTCTCAAAAACTATTTAACTTACAGTTCTGGGACCTGTTTTATTCAATTTATCAGGTCAAAAACCATAAGAAACGATTGAATTCGCCCCTTAATCTACCTTACCAGAATTTCAGGAAGACCTCATTTCACCTGGTGAGCTGAAATCCGGGCGAAATCTTTCGCTAGCCGTAACTCGGTAACGAAGCATTTCCGGACCCATGTTTATATAAACTTTTTTCATTATTTTTGCATATAAAATGGGCTCCCAAAGTTTCTGCATATCTTCATGAATCACTCTGTATAAAGTGGATTGTAAATCCTATTACATTACTCTATTTACTTTTACTAGAATGGAGAGAAGTAATCTCTTGACGGTGGACGTTCCGTACGCGTTCCAAAAGACAATTCCGAAAGACTCTTCTCTCGAAATCCTGGTCGGTGGCGATTCCGCTCTCCTGCAGGTAGGCAGCGGCACTAGCCGTACGCGGGGGGAAGCCCGTGAGTTTGAAGTTATAACAGCCACAGTTTTCTCCTCCGAAAGTAATGAGTTTTATTATACAGCCAGACCCTGTGGAGAATGAAGTGAAGATGTCATTTGTAGGGTGGAAAATATGTGCTTTTCAGAGATTCTGGCTTGGTGATAAGCATACTTTTCACCTTAGTGAGGAAGGTATTGGTAAACCACCTCACTCCTTTTTGTTAGTAAAACCTTTAAAGGTTTAAACTACCCTTTTGGCTGATGGCTTAAACAACAGAGAATCTAAAAGTTAGATAATTAATGATTCAGTGAAAACTGCAAATATATGTAGAATAGATTAGAAAATAATAGAAAGGAATAAATAATATAGTTCAGAATGAAGTAAGATCAGAGCATTTAAAGAAATAGTAAATAAACTACAGTGTGTATTTTATGTGTAGAAACTTCATGTTATTGGAACAGAGTAATTGTGCCGTATTGTATCGGCCTAAAGATTACAAGCAAATGTAAAAAGAAAATAAACTAGAGTAAAACAAAATACGAAATAAAATAAAACGTAAGAGCAACAGAGCTATAACGAAAGCAATGCAATCAACAATCAAAAATCAAATTAAATACCAAACCAACCAAACAAGCGGTCTACTTTTTTCTCCTACGATTTAAATCTGTAAAGCTTTATTGTATTATATAGACTACATGACCCTACTGGGTGTTCATAAAAGTATTATAATTTTTACTAAAAGTTAAAACCAGAATATAAATAAGTAAGCTAATTATATCGTAACGTCTATGCCTAGGTTCGTTCGCAATCTAGATTTAGTAAATAAGAAAACAAACTTATAACAATTAATTATTTATTTTACGCAATTAATAATTACATTTAATGATTTAACCTACTAACAAATACAATTGATTACAAAAAATAAATCAATTACAAAAGCTTAAACCGGGCCATAAAGAGCTTCTGTCATTAACTGGAAAGAGGCCCCTAATTCCTTTTACGAAATACTTAAGGGAACCGGCCGGGATAGAAGGCTAGTGTCCTATCCATACATTCATGCTGTGTGGCCTGTCAGTAGCCGAGTGACCACTCATCAGCATGATGACCTCATGGTGAATGGAACTGGAAGGTCTGCCTATCCCACCTTTGCAGATTGTGGCTTCAGTCTGCCAACCAAAAATCTGAAAGTAACAGCAAACTACAGCAGTTTTCTATCTGACTAGAATTATCATGGGGAATCTCCCTTATGAATGATTCTGGTTAGGCTTACTAAGTATATGCAGGTCTTCAAGAACTTCGAAAACTTCAAAATATGAAAAATAAAAAGCTTGGAGAACTGCATCAAACCAGTCGAAAGACTGATGACAAAAAAATATGTATACGTTGCAATCTGTTCAAGTACGAACAATAAACAACCCCATGACCCAATGAGATGAGCATGATACGTAAGACGTATAAATGAGTTGTAGTCTTGTACAAACTCAGGCCGACCATTTCAGAAAGAGTATGGTTAATTAAACCTCAACCATCAAAGTACATCAGTACATAATCTCTAGCATTCATATCTGTGTAAAATGACAACTTTTACTAGGATTTCGACCACAGAACCTTCGTCCCCGAAAAACAACTGTTAAACAGCTGATTTGGCGGCCACTACCTGTAGATCAACCCGATAGGTTAAGATTAAAAGTTAATGCACAAAAGTGTTAAAAACAAAATAAGTATAACTTTTTATGGCGGTGAGTTTTCCTTCCGTAAACGCACAAAAGTGTTAAAAACAAAATAAGTATAACTTTTAATGTCGGTGCTTTTTCCTTCTGTAAACGTACGGAGATTTATACATCTCTTTCTACCCATCAGAAATTTTACTTTCAACAATTTCTTCCTGTTTCGAGTTTTTTTAAGCAGAAAGCTGAAAGCAACTCTAAACTACATCTGTTTTCCATCTGACTAGAATTGTCATAAGAAAACTCCCACATAAATGATTCTGGTCAGTCTTACTTACTATATGCGGATCTTCAAGAGCTACGAGAACTTCAAAATATGAAGCAATTTACAAAAGATGTAGGGTGTTACAGGCAGGCATGTAGGTGTGAAATACTTGCGCAAGATAGAAAAACTTGGAGAACTGCATCAAACAAGATAAGAGACTGATGACAAAACAAAGCTTAAACCAAATTTCTGTATTGTATTCTGTCAAACCCACTTAGCTTTCGTAAGAAAGTTTCTTACGATAGCTAAGTAGGTTTGATCCGATTATGGGGATAACCCCGTTATCCTCAGGTTAAGTGAACGTGCAATGTGATTTCTCAACCTGACTCCTTTTCTTTAGAAAAAAATTCCATCTGCAATGAGACCCTTAGTCTCATGAAAGGAATTTTTCAATTTAATTTTCCATAGTTTACACCAGTGAGAAATTAGGTTTAAATTAAAAATAACATTCTACTTATATAAATATGAATATTTTAACGGATTAATGGATTTATATTTTGATATTTCTGATTTTAGATGAATGGAGATATGGGGTCACGCAGTGGGGCAACTCAACTAAACACCTTAAGATTTTTCGCATACAAAAATACGCAGTTAGAATTATTGCAAATATTCCAAGGCATTATTCTTGCAAAGGATTATTTGTTAAATACAATACTCTCCTCTTACCGTCTCTTTATTTTTTACTTTTGAGACCTCATAGAATCACTCTAGTTCAAGGTTAGGTCTGTTCCAGTGTTTGGTTTCTTTGAAAAGCGCGCTCTCCTAAGCGTGGGTTCCTTTCGTTTGGCCCACATTTTTTTAAAACGTTCGGATCTCTGTTTCCGGTCTTCGTCGGTAAACACCCTTTTGTCCGCCTGGTGTTTTCCGACGCTCCGATTCGTCTGGGTATTCTTTAAGTTGGTCGCCCCCTTAATCCGGTGGCAACCTTCTCTGCTCCTTGCAGAAAGGGTATCTTTGCTAAAAGAACTTTCCATATTTTGAACTTTCTAGGATGTATCTTTCCTGAGTGAGGATAAATCCCCAAGCTTACAACTACAAGTGCGATTTTTAGAGGGTACCCTCAGCCGCACAATCTGTGAACAGACGCTGATCACTAGACCGCTTGATAAAAGACAGACGCCAGTGGATTTCTGTTAAATAATTTTGGTCCGCGGGTGGTATTTTATTTTCCACCTACCCTGTATATCTACAGAGCATTCCCCTATCCGCCACCTAGGAACGCGCCACGTTGGAGATGACTCAAAAAATTCCGATGTGGAATTTTTCATATATGAAATTTTTAAGTTCACGAAAAAGAACACTGTATTATTTACAAGAAATAAGTACAATCATAATTGAAGACGTCCACTGAAAAACCAGGCAAGTGCCAAAAATTTCAAAAATTACTTTTTCATTGAAAAACAAACTATGTTTAAAGGCTAATACTCCCATAAACAAGGCATGTGCCAAATGTTAATATTGTGTTTACAGAAGCTTCACAAATATTGCAGCACAGGCATGTCCAGCCACCATTTCATTGAAGAACCAGTTAAATGCCAACCATTTTGTAAAGCATTCAACCATTTTACATGGAAATTAATAAGTAAAAAATTTGTTTTGTGAATATTTTTATTAATCAATACTATCTGCTGTGTTTATTTTCTCAAATATTAATAGAATTTGTACAAGAACATAATTCAAAAACATGTATTAGAATTTAGTTTAATATTTTACTGAATTTTTATATTTTTACATTATTTTTTTCTGGATTAAGAGTGACTTTATTATATCACTCAAATTAATTATAATAATTAAATAAATAAACAATAGTACAGGATAATCACTGTGTATTTATTTGACTTTTACCATCATTGTATGTTTTTCGCAACAGGAACTTAACTGGTTTGTTGGTGAAATACCCCTCGGCACTTAACTACTTCTCAAAAAATTACTATAAAAATAACAATAAATGAATGTTATTCCATTTCAATTTAAAAATTACTAAAAATCACTGTTTATATAGATGAACTTTCTAAACTCAATTATAAAGAACATCATTTAATTACAAACTGACACTTATAAACAGTTTTTTCTGGTTTTCTCGAAACTATGATTTTGGCACTTGTCTGGTTTTTCAGTAGACATCTTCAATTATGAAACTCGACACAATGATGACTTCAGAATTGAAAAATATAAAACTACAAAGTTCTCAAAAGGAATTCACTGCAATTCTGTTCGGCATTTAAACAAATTACTATCTAAAATAAGACTCCTTAATTTTAAAAAAACCTTTTTCGGGAAGAAATGATGTTTTCATAAAACATGCATTTTATTCTGATCAAGAGTTCTTAAACTATCTTACAAGGAATTTTCTTTAAATGTGTGTAGAAATAAGAATTATGAAACATGTTAGGGTAAATAAATAACTCAGAATTTAAATGTACAATTTAAGTAGTAATTTAATGAACAAGTTATTTTCTTGTTTTATTGAACACTTAATTGTAAACAAAAATAAATTGGTAAAATAGATTTAAACGTACATATAACTGTATTTTTGACAATGTCTATTCCTTTTTTGGTCGCTGACATATAAAGATTTATTTATTTATTTTATTTATTCAAATTTTGGAAAATCGCTTTATGGTGGTGATGTAAGTAATATAATGATTTTCATTTGGAAATTTACTAAAAGTACAAAAATTGTTGTTGGCTTAACTTCCATAAAAAATTATGACTTGAGAAAAATTGATAGATTAATGTGAACTTTAAAGAGAAGAGATATTATAGCTATATTATAAATACGATAGTTTGTTGGGAAATGAAAATATGCAACCGTTCGTTATATCTGTCGTATTTTTTCCTCCGTACTCACTAATTCTCTTTCTCTCTCCTGCGGTGAGTGTGTGTATTTGTGTGTATGTATGTATATGTTTTCACTACTAACGTACACATTATAAGTTTTCATAAAAGCATGTAACTAACATTAATTTCAATTTCTTTTGCTATAAAATTTAAAAATAGAAAAAAGCTTTTAAGAGAAATAAATATTATTTATACAGCGTCCCTTAATTGAGTAATATTTTATCTGTACAGTCGACAGTTTTAACAAATGTACCATACATTAAATCTGATATAACATTTTTATGTGTTTTACTTACATCCATGCATAGTTTCCTATGTAAAAAGTTTTTAATAAAAGTTCACTTGTATAAATAATATACAAGTTATATAAACTACAATTATTTCAATAAATATTACATTAAACAAGCTCTTTTGCTAGTTATTTTGTCTAGTATATTCACATTTAAAATGTTTTACAATCGTTGTTTATAAATTGTTAAAAATTTATATTCGATTGTACTTTTTCAGCTTTTACATTATAGTATAGACTAGTAATATAAATGTTCAATATATTGTAACACGTAAGCCTAGGTTCATTCGGGATCTGGGTTTAATAAATAAAATCCCTTTTATAGCCTAACACGATGGGTGTCATTTTTTAAATAGGCTTACTTGTGATTTATGACAAAAATTATTAGTAATTTTTGTATCTACTTTTAAGAGGAATCGAATGACACTATTCTTTTTTCCAAATTCAGACTTTGATTTCTTGACTCCGGTTTTGAGCTACTTCCGGTTGAAACCAGAACTTCAAACCCAATGATTTCCGTATCTACTATTTAAGAAGAATCGAGTGACACTATTTTTGTTTCCAAATTTCGATTTCGATCTCTTGACTTCCGGTTTTGGGTCACTTCCAGTAAAAACCGAAACTTTAAACCCAATAGGCCCACTAAATTTTTGTGTTGATTACGAATCCGGAAACGGTTTTTTGCTATCTCTTATAGTTTTTGATATCTGGGTGTGACGGACGGACGAACGGCGAAAAGAAAATTTTGGATGAAAATTTTAAATATTGCTACCAAAAAAATAACCTTAAATGAATTTGACTAACAATATTATAATAAATACAGAAAACTCTACATTTTTTAGGAAAACAAACAATTGGTCAGTCACCTTTAAGTAACAATACACTATTTGACTTCATAAATAACCGCTTTTACTGCCGTATCTGTTCACAATTTTGTTACAATATTTTCCTCACCGCATTTCTCTCGGACACACGACTAGAGAGCAATACAATACATTAATATTTTACAATTTAAAAAAAAAACTTGGAACGTATGGCTTGCTCTACTTGTAGTTTCCGGCTCTGCCACTCCTGCGCATCAATACTATCCGCCTAGTGTTGATCCAACTGTTAAAGAGGCAGTAGTGGAGGAACTCTTCCCCTGTCTTCAGTTGGCGCATGCGCGTTGGAAACTTTTTACTATGTTGTTCTTTTATAGTTTGGAAATGGTTACTCGCCTATTTGGATGACAAGGATTATAGTAAAACTTCTACCAGTTTTAACTAACTTTTACTAGTATTCATCTAAGCAACAAAATGTTATATTTAAACAAACTGAATTATCAACTACTAAAATAAACCGAAATTATGAAAGAATCTTGAAATCAAATACTACAATTATAACAACGAGGGAGAAAAAGAGGTTTAGTTGTATTGGGGTAAGTACAATTTCCGGAATTACTGCATATCCGCATTCCCGCCCTTAAAATCTCATTTTGTAATCTCTTGCAAAACCAACCCTAAAATAAACGTGCATTCCGAACGTTTTAATTCACAACTCATGCATTCTAAATGTTATACATTATTAATAGGTAGGTGTATTTTGAGAAAAATACCTGTCAAAATCATATCTCTCTACCGCTATAGTGTGTGTGCGTACGCGCTTGCACACGCAGAATAAAAATTACTTAAGTTACTTAAAATGCGAAGAATAATTAATTTAAAAGAATTTCACGGTGACTAAAATAGAAGGGTATAAAAACACAACATCCAGCCTTAACATACCGTAGTAAAGGATAGGTGATGAGGATAGAAGCATCCCAACTACAGAAATGAAATTCTTAAGGTCTGTCAAGAATACTACAAGACTAAAAGGTATCAGAAATGAAGATATAAGGCAAGAATTGGGAATTTTTCCAGTCAACGAAAAAAATATTGTATCGTGCTCAATGGGTCGATCATTTAAATAGAATGCCAGAAAGCCGCTTGTCTGGTGTAGCTAGACGATACAAACTAGTGGGAAGTAGATAAATATTGGCAGGCCAAAGAAAAGATGGGTGCCAGAACAAGTAGAAATGCCTAACTCGAGAAGAGAAAAGGAAGATACATAAAAACAACAAAGCTGAAATAGGTCCCAAAATTTTAATAAAATGGCTCGATTTAAATAACCCTACTGGAAATTGTTAGAAATTTATTGTCTTTTTAAACTGTGCTTGGAATAGGTAGAGGTGTAGAATAGGTTCACTATACAGCCAGACCCTGTGGTAAATGAAGTGAAGGTGCCATTTGCAGTGTGGAAAGTAGGTGATTTTCGGAGGGCCTGGCATGCTGATAAGAATACTTTTTCAACTCAGTGAGGAAGGCAATAGTAAACCACCTCACTCCTTGTTTTTACTTAGCAAAACTTCTAGAGGTTCAAACCAGCCTTTCGGCTGTTGAACTAAACAACAAAGTATTTATTTATTTATTTCCCATTGCTTACAAGAAAATATCATTACAAAATAAATGTTAATTTCCTTAATTATACTTTGATAACCTAAAAACTATTTATTTTAATTCGTGGTGGGAAAATTAATCCACCCAACTATGGTTTCCCATTTTCAAGGGTATATCAATTCAGTGCTTCTTTGTTTATTAACCACTGCAACTACTACGGTAATCTATTAGTGTGTTAGTAATTACAACAACATGTTAGTTACTTAAATACTAATTAAACTACTAAGACATTTTTATTAAAAAAAACTATGCTATTATATAATTACACGTACAAATTAAAAACAAAACAAATAAAAAAATATGCAAAACAAAATAATTTATTTAAAATTAGAAAACTGAAATTGAAACCGGTAGACGAGCTCACAAAACTATAAGTTTCCTAAAGTAACCATTTATTCTGGAGCTTCTCTCCTGATTTCCAATAGCCAAATGGTTACTGCTTTTTTATATCTTATGATGTCCGGCTTATTTTTAATTTGTAAGGGGAGCAGGTTGAGCAGTTTGGGCGCTAAATAGCAAAAATGACTTTGGTATAAAGTTTTTAAGGCGTTGTGTAAAAGTAAGAGATCCTTGTTCCTGGTATTAGAATGGTGTACTCTTGGAAAAAACCGTTTATATTTTACTACGCGAAAATAAGAGCTTCTCTTGCAAATATTTGGCGGATGTCAAGTACATTGAATTCTTGAAAAAGCTGACACCTTGGTTGTCCTTTATCGATTATTTGGAAGATCAACTTCTGCACCTTCTGTTCAAAATCCAAAGAAGACAAATTGGTACCACCTCACCCAATTATACCGTACGTTAGTACCGAGTATGACACAAGGAACAAACACCGACTTCTCCCAAACAGAGCAAGAACTGCGCTGTATGAACGACACTTCTCTTCTTGGCCCCCAAATTTTATGACCTGCTACTTACTTTACTTTATGCGGGGTTCCTACAGATTACTCCGCATCCCGCATCTCGATCTCCACCTCCTCCTGTCCATCCAGTCCCGTTCTCCTAAATCTCTTTCTTCCATTGCCCTTCGCATTCCCTCTCTCCATGTTCCTCTAGGCCTACCTCTCCTCCGTCTTGCTGCTGGACAGTACTCCAAAATCTTTTTTGGCCACCTCTGCCCACTCATGCATTGTACATGCCCATACCACTCCAGTTGCCTTCCTTCAATCCTATCCACAATAGAATGAGGTCTTCTAACTCTGTCCCTTATTACCTCATTCCTAACTCGGTCCATTCTCGAAAGCCGACAAGCTCTGCGGAAAAAATCCATCTCCAAAGCCTCCAAATAATGAACATTTCGGCTGCTGATTTGCCAACACTCTGCTCCATAAGTTGTAATTTCGATCGGAAGCCTCGGAACACGGACTTATGACCTGCTAACTAAACATTTAACTGAACAGAATGAAATACAGAAATGTATAATTAATGTTGAAAGGGACAACATGGAAGTGATGGTAAGTAACAACACAAAGTTAACTGTGAACTCAATTATGATATTTTTTTATGGTAATAGTTTAAAAAATTAGTGAAATAATGTTTTTTTTACATTTCCTGGCACATGATTTTTTAACCATAGTGGATATGTCAATTTCCACCGCCTGGGTTATTGAAATGACTATGGTAATAGGAATGGATTTATGTATAAAAATAATATAAAATGTGAGGTTAAAATTGTATTTTTTTAAATAAATAAGGTATTATTATTAATATTATTATAACAAATAAAAATTTCACATTTTAACTGGTAAATTATTGACAAAATTAATTGTGAATTTCTTGTTAGTAAATAATAAATTTCGACTAGGAAATTAAATCAAACAGAACCAAAATTAATTAATAAATAAATAAAACAGATGTACCAGGAAATTCAATTTCAAATAGAAAATTAAATAAACAACGAAAATTCCTGAAAAATTGTATTTTTTCATTATTTATCCGCAATCAAAGATAAATTATTATAGAAAAAATTGAAACAATTTTAAAACAATAAATAAAACAAATGTATATAATAAATTTATAAAAGGCAAAAAATTCAATGAAAAATAAACACGCACTAGAAGAAAGAGTAATAAGAAGATCGCGTACAAAACTGGATTGACTGTAATAACATAATAATAGAGAGATATTGATGAGGGAGAAATGAATAATAATAATAATAATAATAATAATAAATATTAATAAGACAAAGAAACGCCGTTAAATATATCTACTAGAAGAATTGAACAGGAAATTCTTAATGAGATTCATAAGAATTCATTGCAACTGTAAATAAGAAAACGATTGCTTCAAAAAGAGAATAGATAATTCATAAGAAGTGATGAAATAAAAAATGATAAAGTGAAAAATAAAAGACGTTCATAAATACAGTCTGATGCAAAAGTACATTCAAGTTTTAATAAAATCATTTATACAGTTTTTGGAAAAACCAGATTTTTAAATTTAGCATTGGAGTGAAGTGTCCTTGATTTTGGGGCTACATTGTTAATAGAAATATCCGAAAATATTAAAAAAACCTTCACGAACCCTCGATAATTTGAAATAGGCGTAAATATTCTCTAGTAAATAAATAATTTTTCCATACAGGGTTTGTCTGTACGCAAGTGAGTGCCTTAGAATGATTGGGAAGGGTGTTGTAAGAGAAGCAGAGAAATTTGAGTGAAAGATCCTCATTAAGATAATCGTACGAAGATAGTAGAGAGAAATTTAAGTTAAAAAGTCGAGAAGAACTGTGCAAGTAACATTAACGATTAGAAAAATAAGATTGAAATCTTACGGATACTTTCATAGAATGGATGACAAACGGTTGACAAAACAATTTTAAAACGCTGAACAATAGACTTAAGGTGTCGGAAAAATGGTTTAAAGAAGTCAAAAAGGATATTGAGAAAACCGGAACAAACCGATAAAACGTAATGAACAGAACCAAAGTCAGACAACTAATTATGGATTTTAAGGGCTTCCACAAAGACCTAAAACAGAACACTGGGTAGACAGAATGAAGGAAAAAAGCTTACAGTGAACAAATGCTGCGAGGGGTGCAAAAGAGAGCTTCCAGAAACTTCTAAAGTCAGCTCACCTGGTTTAAGGCCCTATACGATTCTTAAAACAGGATGAAACTCGTTATTAGTTGACATGAATAGCAAGCTGTGATATCCTGCTGGAGCGAACATTTTCGTCCGTGTAAATATAAAATGGCAATAAACTTATGGATTAAGTATAAGTGTATGCACTGCCCACAGATTTCTCAAAACATAAAGGCCCTAAAGGGTCGAGAGATCGCACACCAAACACTAATTTTACGTTCCTTATAATGATCCTTCCTGAAGGACGTGAGGATTTCAGAGTTCCATATTTGACAGTTTTGATTTTAATATAGCCATCCAACTGGAACTATGCATCACCACTATAACACGATAATAAATTGAAATATACACTAAAATAAATTCCTAAATAGCGTTTTTATCGATGAGAGAATGCATCCACGAATACATCGTGGCATAGCAACGAATACATCCAGATTCCGAACGAACCTAGGCTCAAGTTTTACAATATTATCAAGGCTTACTCTGCCCATAACAGGCAGGTGGAGTGTTAAATTATTTGCACTCAATCTACTAGTTCCAGGGCTACAAAACAATAGTTCTGTTTTTTATCACATGGTCAGTCGATTATATCATTGAATCATTTAGGAACAAAAGAGATAGAGGTGTAAAAGACACTAGTCACAGTTATCTCCTCTAAGAGTAATAAATTTTATTATACAGCCAGAATCTGTGGTGAATGAAGTGAAAGTGTCATTTATAGGGTGGAAAGTAGATGCTTTTCGGAGGGCCTGACATGATGATAATCATAGTTTTTCACTCAATAAGGAAGGCGTAAACCATCTTACTACTAGTTTTACTAAGTAAAGCCTCTAGAGGTTCAAACCAGCCTTTCGACTGATGACTTAAATAACAACGAGCTTGCTACATAGTAAAGCCAAGAAACCGCTTCTCAATTTGGAAGGGTTCTTACTTTTTCTTTGACCGTTTTAGTGGTTTTTTAAAAAATTTTATTTATAATAAAATTAAAATAAATTTCAACGGTGGATGTATGTTATAATGTTTAATAAATTAATTACAATAGAAGACACATAATTTTACTGAACCTCTAAAAAAGTGGTTCTCAAAGTGTGGGCCGCGGCGCCCAGGGGCACGGCCAAACATTATCAGGGACGCTGAGCCTCGGCATACGCAATCATTTCCTTTTATACCTTGGACAATTCGAATTGGCACAAACAGCTTCGGTTTTCATCTACTCCACTCTTCGCCCCTTACCATGCAACGACGGTACAGTCACAAAAGTATACAATCGCTACTGCGACTCAGCACAATCACTACGCTTTGTTTTCACTGTTCTTAATAATAATATCTGCCCATAACAGACAGGTAGAGTGTCAAATTATTTACACTCAATCTGTTAATTGCAGGGCTAAAATAAATAGTTCTGTTTCTTGTCACATGGTCAGCCAATTAAGTGACTTTCAAACTGTTTAAATGACATTTAAGAACAGAAGAGGTAGAGGTGTAAAAGACACTAATCAGAGTTATCTCCTCTGAAAGTAATGAATTTCATTATACAGCCAGATCCTGTGGTGAATGAAGTGAAGGTGTCATTTGCAGAGTGGAAAATATGTGCTTTCCAGAGGGCCTGGCATGCTGATAAGTGTACTTTTCCATTCAGTGAGGAAGGCAATGGTAAACCACCTCACTCCTCGTTTTACTTAGTAAAACCTCTACAGGATCAAACCAGCCTTTCGGCTGATGACCTAAACAACACACAATAATAATCTGTCCGACATAATGATGTGACTAATATTTGGTTTTCGCATATGATTTTCTGTTTATTATAATATATTCAGACCAATTTTTTTTGATTAGTTGCGTGCGTCTGTAAAGTATTGTGACACTTATTGCTAAGGTCCGTTTCGGGATCTAGGTAATTAAATACCTAATTAATACACTAAAGTTTACAATTACAAATATTTATTACACTTAAAGGTTTACAAAATAAATAATAAACTAATTAAAATGACTTATTACAATAAATAACTTAATAATTTACTTAAAATAGATAATAAACAATAAATAACTTAATAACTTACTTAGCACTACTTACAATCACTTTTATAAGATTACACATATAAAATGGATCTGAATACACAAAACTGATCTTAATACACTTACACAAAGACTTTAGACAATACTCACACAACAAAGGCAGTATAACAATCTTGAATCACTACAATACTCGGATACGTAACCTGTAAATACGCACCCCGATAATCGCTCGACAAAGATTACACGAGAACTGACTGCTGACCGCACTCGGGGGTCTCTTTTATAGTGAATCAAAAGAACCTTCCCGAAGAATACCGAACAAATAGTAAGGTACAAAAAAAACCCTTCATTAATGAGTGCTAGAAAAATCTATTGTAAACAAGTCAACCATTGTGAATAGAAAACGTAAACAACGTCATAAACAACTTCATAAATAGCTGTGCACAATACCCTTTTATAATAGGCGTACTTTTATTGTTGCTATTGTGTTATGGTTCCCTTTGTTCTATTATACCTTTACTATTTTTATGAATGAAATTCTGGAACCTTCGCGAACCTACTGGTCGATTTTGTCACAGTATAGTTTAGTGAGTTTTTGCAGTTTAGTTCTTGTAATTTATAATTTAAATTTTTACTGGGACAAATTAAATATATATTATAAAATGAAATAATTATTTGTAAGTTTGTCCATTGTAATAAGGTTGTAGACATTTGCGTTTATTAAAATTTGTAGACCTTGCTGAAAGAATAGGTTATGGATATACTTTATGCGGAACTGTGTGTACACGTAGAGCAAGAGTTGTACCAGTTCAAATTGTCCATAGTATAAATGTTTTACCTTTTTATCTACTTCTCCGGGAATGGAATCACCCACGTAACGCACCTGATGACGCGGCTTGTCATTTGCATTTTCGTAATCCAACAGTTTTCTAGGAACTTAATGCTAGGCAAGACCGTCCGTCCTTCTTTTGAACAACCATTCAACGTCTTGATCAATTAATCAACACCAAGATCCCATGAACTTATCAAAGATAAACGAGCACATACCTCTCATTAGGACACAAAATTTAACTCATATTTAATTGTAAATAATTACTTTTTTTCTCTATTTAGGAAATTCACAATCTGTTGGAAACAATCAGTGAATGTGATAACACAAAATTTGGAAAAAATTAACGTGGTAAATTAACGTGAGTAGAGATACAGTCCAGTGACAGAACTCCGACGTGAATAAATAAGTGTAGCATTAAGTGCAGCATTTAATACTGTAATTGATAGTCACAGTAGGCTACTACGTTAATTGATGAGGTCGCGGCTCCATCGACGTTTTAGACGTCTTATTGGATTGTTTGGGAGAGTCTGCGTAGCCAGATTTGAGATCAATGGATTAAGGTGGTTCACGAGTTTCTTCCTAAATTTTGTATAGAGTTTTAAGAAAACTTCAGTTATGTAGGGTACGTTTAGGTAATTACTGAATTTTTTTTGTAATCCTAATTTGTGTACGTTGCAATCTGTTCAATTAAGAACAATAAGCAACCCCATGACCCAATGAGACGAGGAAGATGTGTGTGACGTATAAATGAGGTGTAGTCTTGTACAGACCCAGACCGACCATTCCTGAGAGAGTATGGTTAATTAAACCTCAACCATCAAAGTACACCGGTTAACACGGCCTAGTATTCAAATCCGTATAAAAGTAAACAAACACCTTTATTAGGATTTGAACCAGGAACCTTCGTCTCCGAAAATCAGGTGTTAAACAGCTGATTCTGCGACGACTTTACCTTTAGACCAACCCGGTGGACTGAATTTTAAATATAAATTTGTTTCTTTTGTGACATAAAAAAGTTTTATATTTGTACGTCTTCTGAGAATATCTAATATAAAGTCAATGAAAACAACAATTTTATTATTAAATTTAAATATAATTTAATACATTTTTATAATAATCAAACCATATTTTTTATCTCTACCAATAATTATAATTATTTAGTGAAAAATAATCTAGTTAAAAATATAATTACAATTTGTTTGTACTGTACAATGGTTGGTTTTGATAAGGGCGCCACCGGAAATGATCTGTAGATCAAGGGAGCCGCGGGTCTACAAAGCTTCAGAACCCTACACTATTAAAGCTGACAATGAATTTTCTTAACTAAGGAAGTCTAACAGATTTAAAAAATTATGAATTCCCTAGACACAGTTTAGCTTTTGAATCACCATATAAAAAAATAAAAAATAAAAACACCGGAATAATGACTTTCAATAGAATTTATTTTGCAAACTCATTGTGTATATAATTGGCTACTATTAAAACAAAGCCGAAATACAGTTAGGATGACGTAATCACAAGTGATCAATCATTCATTTAGAAAACCATCCGATTTCTTTTCCATAATTATATATTATTGATTATTTTCATTTCGTTTTTGTGATTAAATAAATAACTTTTTAATAAGATTTACTTCCTATTGTAATAGTGTGTCAGATACACCGTACTCAATTATAAAATAATATATAAAAATATGAAACACTGTTATTATTAAGAAAATCAATAAAAAATATGTGATTGAAAAGTAACGGTTCTTAGATTTTATATATTAAATCAATAAAAATGTTTCAATATTGATAAAATAATTACGTAAAAGAAAACAACATAATAGTGTTACACATTGGTTCTCAAAGTGGTGGGCACGAAGCTTAGTTTAAAAAAAATTAGGTTTTGTGTTGACTAAATAAATGAAGTGAAATATTCTATATTTTAATAAAATTTAGTGACATTTTCTGTAGGTTAAGAAAACCTCACTGATCTTTAAAGTGACACTGCCTTTAAAACAAAATTAAAAGAATGTACGCTCACGCCCTTCTAGGTCATTGTCTTAAAAGAATCCTTTTTTGAGTTAAAATATCTTAAGGGGAGATGGCACGATGGTTTTAACTCAAAATTTCGATTTTTGTTTTTTTATGTTTTTCAATAGTTTAGGCCTAGATCTACCAGAAAAAACATTACATTACGTTAAAAAAATATTAATTTTTTAATGAAAAAGTTAAGTTTTTAACAAGTTTACGCAGAAAAATATTATCATGTTACCAAGAACGAATATTTTTCACAATTTTATACTGCTCGTTTTAGCGCAAAGAGAATTTTAGTTTTTACAATATCTACATCACTGTTTTTTGTATTCTCAGCTATTGGTTCAGCTTTCTAAACAAGTGTTGGTGGGGAATTTACTTGTTTGTGTACATTTTGTTTTTGGTTTGTGTCTTGTTTCTTGCGTTTTCCCGTAAATTTAGATTTTTAATACTGGGTACATTTTGCTCAGAAACCAATAAACCTCCCAGGCTGAAATTTTTACCAGTTAATTTCCTTGTGTATCAACATGTACCGACATTTTTATGACTTCCTCAGGTGCTCCAAAAATTAGTAATGCGCAAAAACGTAGAAAACAATTTGTAAAAATGTTATGTTATTCGTAATTTTTATAAAAATGGTATGGTTCAAAGATTAAATTAAAAACTGTCAGTAGCTCGAGAAGAAACCCGACCCCTATGGTGTGTGAAATTTCCCTATCTTTTACTATGAAATATGTACCTAAAAATAGCAAATTTAACATGCGCGGGATACAAAATACAGTCTCCCCTTAAGAGTACTTTGCTACTACATTGCCTTTGCTACTACAGATTCGTGTGAAACTGGATTTTCTATTCTTGCTGCCATGAAGAGCGGGGGGCACGGCCCTGACCACGCAGACCGTGCCCATAAAACCGTGGCTTAGGCTACCCTATCCAAGCCTGCATAGCAGTAGCTTCCTTGGCAATGGGGGCCGGCCGTGAACTCCATCGTGTGCTATTCGTAGTGCACGGTGGTGTGTAGTACATCCATGTGTGGGAGAGCTTGTGGAAGCTCGGCGGCGACCAGTCCAACGCTTAAACACTGGTACTGAGGGGAGTGTGGCGCCCCGCGGACGGATCCATGCACACTCAGTAGGAGTAGGACTCTCAGGGGTTGTGGTGGAGCTGGGTAGCACTTCAAAGCCACTAAGCTGCTTAAATTCCTCCGGAATGGGCGTAGTCGGCCGAGGGGTGTTCCGGAAACGCATAGGTGCGTATGTATGCCATGAAGAGCAGGGGGCACGCCTCAGACCATACAGACCGTGCCCATAAAACCGCAGCGTAGGCTACCCTATCCTAGCCTGCATAGCACTAGCTTCCTAGGCAATGGGGGCCGGCTGTGAACGCCATCGTGTGCTATTCGTAGTGCACGATGGTGTGTAGTACATCCATGTGTGGGAGAGCCACGTGCAAAGCACTTTAGCGGCGTAACGAGCTCGACGGCGACCCGTCCAACGTTTACACGGGTACTGAGGGGAGTGGGGTGCCCTGCGGACGGTTCCGTGCCCACTCAGTAGGAGTAGGACTCTCAGGGGCTGTGGTGGAAGCTGGGTAGCACTTCAGAGCCACTAAGCTGCTATAATTCCTCCGGAATGGGCGTGGTTGGCCGAGAGGTGTTCCGGAAGCGGATAGGTGCGTACGATTGCCATGAAGAGCAAGGGCACGCCCCAGACCACTTAGAGCGTGCCCATAAAACTGCAGTTTAGGCTACCTTATCCTAGTCTGCAAGCTTTCTAGGTAATGGGGCCCGGCTGTAAACGCCATCGTGTGCTATTCGTAGTGCACGGTGGTGTGTAGTACATCCATGTGTGGTAGAGCCATGTGCAAAGCATTTTAGCGGTGTAACGAGCTAGACGGCGACCCGTCCAACGTTTACACGGGTACTGAGGGGAGTGGGGCGCCCTGCGGACGTGTCCGTGCCCACTCAGTAGGAGTAGGAGTCTCAGGGGTTGTGGTTGAGCTGGATAGCTCTCCGGAGCCACTATGCTGCTTAAATTCCACTCGAAATGGGCGTGGCTGGCCGAGGGGTGACCGGCAACGGATAGGAAAGTACGCATGCCATGAAGAGCAGGTAATGGGGGCCGGCTGTAGCACCTCCGTGTGCTATTCGTAGTGCACGGTTGTGCGTAGTACATCCGTGTGTGGTAGAGCCACGTGCAAAGCTTTTAGCGGCGTAACGAGCTCGACGGTGACTCGTCTAACGTTTACACGAGTACTGAGGGGAGTGGGGCGCCCTGCGGACGTGACCGTACCCACTCGGTTGGAGTAGGACTCTCAGGGGCTGGGGCTTCCTAGATAGCTCTCCAGAGCCACTATGCTGCTTAAATTCCACTCGGAATGGGCGTGGCTGGTCGAGGGGTGTCCGGCAACGGATAGGCAAATACGCATGCCATGAAGAGCAAATATCGGTCAAGATCAGGTGTGGCAAGAGAACTTGAGAGTTACACTGTCAGAACTGACTCCACGTTTCAGTAGTGAGCTTTGTGCCGAGAAAAACAGGCTCATCCATTACATTAATAGTCTAAATTTTTGTTTTCAGTTATATTTAGCAATATCTACGTACTTATTGAAAAATATAGTCCTGATCTATTTACAAATATATTTTTAATTATTTCAACATTAAACCTATTTTCCCAATAAGAATACGCTTTTAACATCTAATTTAAATAAGAATTACCAGGTAAAGTGTTATAAAAAGATGCACACTTATGTACTTAATACACTTATGTTTATTACCATTGCCTTACTCACTGAGTGGAAAAGTACGCTTATCAGCATGCCAGGCCCTCTGAAAAGCACATATTTTCCACTCTGCAAATGACACCTTTACTTTATTCACCACAGGATCTAGCTGTATAATTAATTTCATGACTTTCAGAGGAGATAACTCTGATTAGTGTCTTTTACACCTCTACCTCTTCTGCTCTTAAATGGTTCAGTCATTTAATTGGCTAACCATGTGATAAAAAACGAAACTATTTATTTTAGCCCTGCAACTAACAGATTTGAGCGTAAATAATTTTATACTCAACCTGTCTGTTATGGGCATTATGTACATATAAGGGGGGATGTATGTTATATGTAATATACAGTTAAACCATTATTGGGGGGGGGGGGGTCGAAAGTTTGTAACATATTGTGTGTAGGTATGTGTGCGTAGGTACGTTTGTGTTCAAAACAAAATACTATGGTCTTTTCAACTTCTGATCGAGCCACGGTAAATCCAAGCAAGTTGCCGAAAGGGTTGATGCGCAGTGAGCTACGGTGAGTATCTGACCATTAGCTCACTGTATGCTTTTCTCCAATCTTCCGTACACCCGGAGTTTGTTTTTGCTCTTCGTAGAAGCACTAATCGGTAATTAGTTGTCTGAATTTGGTTCGGTTAAGTTTTCTCAGTTTATTCCGGTTTTCTCAATATCACTTCTGACTTCTTTAAACCGTTTTTCAGAGAGATTAGGTCTAATTGTTTAGTGTCTTAACAATTTGTTTTGTCGACCGGTTGTCATCCATTCTAAAACTACAGGTGTCCACAAAAGTTTAATCTTAATTTTCTAATAGTTTTTATTTATCTTTCATTTTTCTTGTACACTTCTCAACGTCTTAACCTATCTGTATTGTCCATTTTAATATCTTCGAACCCATTATCTTGCGGAAGATCTTTTCCTCAAATTTCTCTGCTTCTCTTAGACCAGTCTTCCTCGTCATTATAAGGGACTCGCTCGCGTACAGAAACACAGGTTTTTATTAATATTTTGTCGAAAAATGCATAATAAGGCCGCAACTTTAAAAATCCCAATTATAACCGATTTTGATGAACAAAAATACTGAAAATCATTATTTAACGCTAAAATAAATGTTGTAGACTAAAATGCTTGAAATAAAGATTGTAGATTTTTAATTTACTACAACTTTGATTCATAACTATGTTTTTGTCCTAAAATGCACATTACGGACGCAATCTTTAAAAAAAAGATTTACCACGAAAGCACAGCCTTCCCAAGAGTTTTAGCGCTTACGCCATCTGGGAGAGAATAAAAAATGTAGTACCTAAATAAGGCGATTTTTATAAATATCGAAGGAGCTGCTTTTGAGGACATTGCAACAAGGTGAAAAATTGCTTGAATAACTTACTACTTCCGGTTGACCAATTTCAATGAAAATATTCGTTTCGTATTCCCTCGTGGTACCTCATTTAAGTTCTAAGTTTCAATTTCGTACGGTATTCTGTTCGTGAAATATTCTGTTCAGACACACACAAACGCGCACTCGCGCGCGCGCACACGCACACACACACACACACACACAGGCAATTTTCAAAATTGACACGAAAACAATACTTTCATTCCTTTTGGGCTATGTTCATGTAGGAAAAGAGAAAATAAAAATATGAACTTTGAATGTTCCCCTCTGTAGTCTTTTAAGAGCCTTACAAAATTGATTTTTCTTTTTGGCTTTAGGAGAAAGAAAATAAAATTGAACTGAGACAAAGTTGATGAGTGAAATTTGAGTACAATTTTCACTTAATCAGAAAATTTTTCATTTAATAAAACAGAAAGGAGAGAAAGTATAAATTAATTTCAAACAAATAAAAAAAATTAAAAAACAATTTTATAAAAGGTTATAAAAAGTTAAAAAAGATCTATGATTAGGGTCATTAAAATTGATATAATGGTTTAGTAAACGTTAATAGTAATATCAAGGTCCTTTTTTAAAAAGTTAAAACCTTTATTATTCACACAAAATATATAATTAAGTTCGTTGTTAGTACATATATAATTTTTATTTTTATTTTGACAGAAAATAGCATGTCTTGTAGGGAATAAAATACTGACATTTTTAAAACTAATTGGGAACCCTTATTTCTTTTAAGTTTAGTCTAATAATTACGCACAGATTTAAACTAGTTCTTTTTATACATCTGTTTTCGTTATAATAGTAGTATTAAAAATAGAAATAGTTATTTACATATAGGTAGTAATCATGTAAATAATCACAGGGTGGCTAAAAAATTAATCGTGCTTCTAATTTTACTATAGTACTACTGTTTCTAGGTATGTCATTTTGAGCTGTTGATTTTAGGGAAAATAGGCAGCTTCGGTTTTCCTTTCCCACACTCTCGAACCACATTCTCTTCCTATGATATAATACTGTATGTCTCGGAAAATTTTAATGCGTCTGTAATGACTACGTTCAAGCCTCTACAGTTGAGCCGTTCTTAGTTTGCTCCTACTGTCAACAAACAAAAGCCACCTACTACAGGGTGCACGCTAGAGTCTGCGACTTTACGGATGTCGTATTCCTATTAAGTTTACTATTTTTTAAATTATAAGTACTTAAAGTACTAAAAACATCAGTCATGATATCATGTAGGCCTAACAATTTCATTTATAAAAATACTTTTACAAGTATTTTGTATTTAAATACTTTTGAAAGTATTTTGTTGTTACTTTTTAATCAGCGTGTACACATTTTGATATAATGCGCATGCTCAGTGACGTCAATATTTGTTTACATTAGGAGCAAACTAAGAGAGGCTGGACTGTAGAGGCTTTACTAAGTAAAACGACGAGTGAGGAGGTTTACCTTTGGCTTCCTCACTGAGTAGAAAAGTATGCTTATCAGCATGCCAAGCCATCTGAAATACATCTGTTTTCCACCCATCAAATGACACTTTCACATCATTTACCACAGCTCTTTCATTACTCTCAAAGGAGTTCTTTCATTAAATTCATTAAATTCTTCATATTCAATTAATTTCTTTATATTTTCATTAAATTCATTACTCTCATAGGGGATAACTCTGACTAGTATCTTTTACAACTTTACCTCTTCTTTCATCTTTGGCCGGGCTGTTGGCGTTGTTGTTAGTGCAACTGGCTTCTACGCCCGGAGTCCCGGGTTCGATTCCCGGTCAAGTCTGGCATTTTTTCATTACTCATCTTTATCTTTCATCCTTCTCACGGTCTGCATTAGCAGCAATTGCAAAACAGTCAGACGTGAAACAAAAACAAAGAAAAAGAAAAATTAATTCTTCTGTTCTTAAATTATTCAGTCATATAATTGGCTGATCGTATAAGAAAGATATCTGTTTTTTGTAGCCCTGGAACTAGCAGATCAAGTGCAAACAAATTAGCACTGCACCTGCTCGTTAAGGGCAAGTGTATACCTGTATTTTCATTTATGATATAATGACTATGTTTTAGCTCATTGGGAATGAGCGCGTAGTTGACAATGACTTGTCAACGTAAATAATGAACAATATAACATATATGTGTTTGATCATGAGTAAACATAGTAAAATGAAAAACATAACCTAATTTTAATCATGAGTGATGAGGCAAAATTAAAATCAATCTCTGTAGGGTTTAAAAATACGGAAAATCACTACATTACGGTAAACTAAGCTTAAAATATGCTAAAATGAATGAAATAAAAGTTGTAGATTTTTGTAATTTTCTATTAATTTAATTATGACCCACCGGCTTAGTCTAGAGGTAAAGTCATCGCCAAAATCAGCAGTTTAACAGCTGATTTTCGGAGACGAAGGTTCCTGGTTCAAATCCTATTAAAGGTAGTTACTTTTATACGGATTTGAATACTAGACAGTGGTTACCGGTGTACTTTGATGGTTGGGGTTTAATTAACCATACTCTCTCAGGAATGATCGGCCTGGGTCCGTACAAGACTACACCTCATTTACACGTCATACACATCATCCTCATCTCATTGGGTCATGGGGTTGCTTATTGTTCTAAATTTAACAGATTGCAACGTACACAAATTATGAATAAAAAAAAAATTAAATATAGCCTATAAACTTTTGTTGTAAAATACACATTGAGCCCACAATTCTTAAAATTAAATTTTTCACCGATTTTACTGAGCAAGATACAGAAAATCAATCGCTAGAAACATGTTTGTTTGGGTTCAGGGGGTTTTAAAACGTATATTTCCGGCGAAAACTCGGTTTTGAAATGTCGACATGAAAACAGTAGGCTACCTTTTTTTTTAATTCCTAATATGTGTACGTTGCAATCTGTTCAATTCAGAACAATAAGCAACCCCATGACCCAATGAGATGAGGAAGATATGTATGACGTGTAAATGAGGTGTAGTCTTGTACAGACTCAGGGCGACCATTCCTGAGAGTGTATGGTTAATTGAACCCCAACCATCAAAGTACACCGGTAACCACTGTCTAACACTCAAATCCGTATAAAAGTAACTACCTTTACTAGGATTTGAACCAGGAACCTTCGTCTCCGAAAATCAGCTGTTAAACTGTTGATTTTGGCGACGACTTTATCTCTAGACCAACCCGGTGGGTTAGGCTACTTTATAATCATGTAGGGCAAGAGAAAATAATAATATCACAAGAATCATAAAAACAGCTGTTATTCATCTCTCATAAAAAGATGAAAATTTCTGAATGGCAGAGCAAATAGTTAATAACCTATTAGGATGTACGCTACAATATAATATAAATACTATTTAAGGTAAATATTTCTTAAACACCCTATGACTAAAAAGAAGTGGTGAGTTACATTTTATACCCAATCAAACTCATACACAGATAATAGGCCCACAATCAATTAAATAAAGAACAGAGTTAAGCAAACTGGATTAACCACATATCAAAACACGAGACAGCCAATGCTCATTCTGTAACCATGTTTTGAAATAAACTTTATCATGAATTAAATTATATTCTGAAATATAACAATATTTAATGCAACTTTTAACTTTTTAATGAATTAGTTATATATTTTCATTGTTATTGAATACAAAAACACAAGCCCGCACCCAAACTCAGACACACAGAAATTAGCAAAATTTTTACGCAAAATTGAAAATAGTATAAAACAGTTAAACATCTAGTAATAACGTATGTCAGAGAAATTATATTTAATATAAAACTGTAAAACATTTTTTTAAATTCTTAATGTGTGTACTTTGCAATCTCTTTAATTTAGAACGATAAGCAACCCCAAGAACCAATCAGATGAGGATGATTTATGTTTGACTCGTACAGACTCAGAGAGTTTGGTTAATTGAGCTGTAACCATAAAAGTACACCGGTAACCATTGTGTAGTATTCAAATTCGTATAAAAGTAACTAGCTTTCCTACAATTTGAACCAGGAACTTCGTCTCCAAAAATTAGCTGTTTGTAAAACATTAGTTTGTTAATTTATTTCATTTTGGAACTTCGACCCACCGGGTTTGTCTATAGGTAAAATCTTTGTAGTTACTTTTATATAAGTTTGAATACTAGTTACCGGTGTACTTTGATGGTTGGATTCAATTATTAATCATACTCTTTAAAAATTGGTCGTCCTATGCGTATATAAGATTACACCTCATTTACATGTCATACATTTCATCATATAATTGGGTGATAAGGTTGCTTATTGTTCTGAATTGAACAGATTGCAAAGTTCACACATTAGGGATACGCAAACAGAAAAAAATTTGGAATTTACTACCGGGTTGGTATAGCGGTAGAATTGTCGTCAAAGTCAGCTGTTTAACAGCTGATTTCTGGAGAAGAAGGTTCTGTGATTCAAATCCTAGTAGCCTTCGGGCCAGCCCAATCAGTCAGCTGATGTAAAGTCGCTATTATTTGCTTAGTAACACCGATTAGGCAAGCGACTTCATGTGTTGAATAGCTGACAACCATTCGTGATCAAACTCTACTGGGGACCCTGTTCAAAATTATCCCTAATCCACGTCAAAAATACAACAAAAAGTACCCAATCAAATTGGGTGGTTGTCAATAGCGAACAGTTCTCGATGATAAATAAAAGTAAACAGAATATCTTAGTAAAAGGAGTTATTTTTGTATGGATTTGAATAATAGACTCTGGTTCCCGGTATACTTTGATGGTTTGGGTTCAATTAACAATACTCTGTGAGTCTGTACAAGACAACACCTCATTTACACGTCATACACATCATCTTAATCTCATTGGGCCATGGGGTTGCTTATTGATCTGAATTGAACAGATTGCAAAGTACATATTTTATTATATTAGTAGTCTAAAAGAAAATTAATTTTGGTATATTCTATCTGTTTGTTATTATATTTTGGTCCTTATCAGCCACTTTCCGCAAAACGCCATCACTTTCGGTTTCACTTCTATAGAAGAAGTAGCTGATGTACTGCCTTGTGCATTTGTCTTCCGAATCCTGAATTAACACGGTATTAGCAGCAAAACGTAGGTAGTTGAGGAACATTCTTCAGCTAAGAGGAATACGCTTGTCAACTTGTTGCTGCCACCTGGACATAAATTTGTCTATATATACGAGGCGTGTTCAGAAAGTAAGTACCGTTTCATTCTACTGCCACCGTAGCGCTGCAATCGGTGTTCCGCGTATGCGCACTAGTCGTCCATGTTCACTGGCTATCGACTCACGCCATTGTACTTGTTCTACGTTGTGTTTTCAGTTTTCTCTGAACGTTTAAAATGTTTAAGACAATTAGTGGTCCCGCCGATAGTGAGATTCGTTCAGTAATAAGATTTTTGAACGTAGGGAATGTGCAACCGGCTGAAATTTATCGTCAACTTCGAGATGTTTACGGGGAAGACGTGATGAGTGAAGGAATGGTGAGAAAGTGGGTTAGAATGTTCAATGGCGGTCGAACAAATGTGCATGATGACAATCGGAGCTGTCGGCCTTCTCTCGTCAACCGATGATCTGGTAAGGGCAGTTGACGAAAAATCCAAGAGAACAGACGTTTCACTATGACAACGCTATCTGACGAATTCCAACAAATTTTACGCACTCTTTTGTACGAAATTGTTACGGACCGCTTAGGTTATGGCAAGCTGAAGTGAAAACTGCCGTGGAGTCGTGGCTACATTTGTTGGCAGGAATCTTCTACGAAGAGGGTATAGACAAATCGATCACCCGCTACGACAAGTGTTTGAACATCGGTGGAAACTATGTCGAAAAATAGTTTAA
Source organism: Catonia carolina (assembly GCA_035578175.1). NCBI lineage: Eukaryota > Metazoa > Arthropoda > Insecta > Hemiptera > Achilidae > Catonia > Catonia carolina. The sequence continues at coordinate 14,152,852 of JAQMRL010000004.1, forward strand.
GGTTTGGGCTTTCATGTAGAAACAAAATTGTGTTGAAAAAAAATTGTTTTACTTGTTTTTTTTAAAAACGGTACTTACTTTCTGAACACGCCTCGTATTTTAAATAAAAGTGGGGATACTGGTCATCCTTGTACTCCTTTATTAGTTGTCTCCGTAGAACCCCCTCCATCTGCTACATTTAATCACTATTGATGTGTATATAAGAGGTGTGTTCAAACAGTAACGGGAATTTTTAAATTTCGCGGGTTTGGTTAGTCCGATTGTAAAATTTTTTTTTTATTATGTTGGTACACATGCCCCTAACGTACGATAAAATTTTCAACAATATTCATTGCTTAGTTCTTAAGTGGAAGCCGTTAAGGTTAAACGTGTTTTTCGAGCACGGCTATTTTTGTTTGTTAAAAAAAATGGATCAAAGAATTTGTATTAAATTTTGCGTGAAAAATGAAATAAAGTGTAATAAAGTGTGTGAAATGTTAACAAAGGCATATGGTGAGTCTGCTATGAGTAAAACAAGGATTTACGAGTGGTATAAGCGTTTCCAAGATGGCCGCGAAAACGTTGAAGATGACGAACGACCCGGACGTCCAAGCACATCAACAACCGATGAAAACGTGAAAAAAGTGAACGAAATGGTTATGAACGATCGCTGAATCACAATCAGAGAAGTCAGTAATGATGTTGGCATATTGATTGGCTCATGCCATGAAGTTTTTTCGGATGTTTTGGGTATGAAACGTGTGGCAGCAAAATTTGTTCCAAAATTGTTGAATTTCGAACAAACACAGCGGCGAATGGAAGTTGCTCAGGAGTCACTAAATGAAGTCGACAACGATGCGGATCTACTCAAACGTGTTATAACAGGTGACGAAACATTGGTTTACGGATACGATGTCGAAACTAAGGCTCAATCGTCCCAGTGGAGGCATTCTGGATCGCCAAGACCGAAAAAGGTTCGACAAGTGCGGTCGAATGTGAAGGTTATGCTCACTGTGTTCTTCGATTTTAATGGCATAGTGCATCATGAATTCTTGCCACAAGGTCAAACAATCAATAAGGAGTACTACCTACAAGTTCAACGCCGTTTGCGTGAAGCAATCCGAAAAAAACGCCCGGATTTGTGGCAAAACAATTCATGGCTTTTGCACCACGATAATGCACCTGCTCACACTTCATTGCTTGTTCGTGAATTTTTGGCCAAAAACAAAACTGTAACGATGCCACAGCCTCCATATTCGCCAGACATGGCTCCATGTGACTTTTTTCTATTTCTAAAAATAAAGAGAACATTAAAAGGTCGTCGTTTTACAAGCATAGATGACATTAAAAGCGAATCGGTGAAAGAGCTAAAAGCTATCGCAAAGATCGAGTTTCAGAAGTGTTTCGAGGGTTGGGAAAAGCGTTGGCACAAGTGTATTGCATGCGAAGGGGACTACTTTGAAGGCTATTGAATATTAATGTAGATGAATAAATAAATATTTTTTCAAAAAACGAAAATTCCCGTTATTTTTTGAACAAACTTCGTATATATTCGTGCGAGGATTTACAGCCCCAGCCATATCTCGCTTCCTTAGCACCACCTCTCTCTGCCTCACCAGTCTTCATCGGAAAGTTGCCGCAAAGACATTGCCTTCTGCACCCGATTCAACCATATCACTTCCGGCCTACCACTCGCAAATGGCATAAGCTGGCGTCCACTCCCATACCCTCTTTGGCCACCTACCATCCTCCATCGTCTTCAAATGGCCAAACCATTTTAACTGCTTCCGGGATATGAAATCCATGATATTTCCTTGAACGCCGATTCTTCTCCTAATTTCGGAAGTCGGAATTCGAACGATTCGCGATACACCACACCTTCGCCTCCAGTAATCCATCTCCACCACTTTTAAGCGATCCTTCTTCTCTTTGTCAATACCCACACTTACGCAGCTTAGGACCACACACTATCTAGGATAGCATGATAAATATTTATCTTGGTCTCCTTCCAAATTTATCATTCCAAAGGACAGAATTTAACTGCCCTATAACCCTTCGCCTATTATTTGCCTACTATATACCCTTTGCCGACTATTGATGTATTTTTACAAATTAATTATGCTAGATAGGTTTCCATGTATCCATTATTCAGTATCACACTCCTAAATAGACATTATCAAAATATATTAAAAAGTAAGTTTACTAATTCTCCTAGGATACCTAAATAAAAAAACCTAATTAGCCTGGACTACAACACTAATTATGGATTCATTATAGTTTCATAAAGCAAAACTGTAGTATTAAATTTTCATAAATATGTATAATAATAAAATTACTCAGTATCTAAAGTATAATTATCTTTATTCTACACAAGGGCAACTTTTTAAATTTATGGTTTAAGAGATTACAAAGTCGTTCGTTAATGAGCGGGTATTACGGATCGAATTAATCTGTGTGCGGTAATTTAAATGAGGTCACGAAAACTGATCTGTCGTTTTTCATTTTCTTGCGTCTCTTATCTTTAAAATAAGTATAGGAAGTATTGTGGTCGTGAAAATAATTAAATTCACATATATTTATAACCCCTTGAAGACAAAAATGTAATGATATAATTACGTCTATTATTAGAATGGCATAATTATAAATTTTCTTGCTTTCGGAGATGACCCTACAATCGTTTCTAGGAACATGGAAAGAGCAATAAAACAAATCAATGATTTAAAAGAACAAGGTCGACCACTCCTGAGAGAGTATGATTAATTGAACCCCAACCATCAAAGTACACCGGAAACCACTTTCTAGTATTCAAATCCGTATAAAAGTAACTAGGATTTGAACCAGGAACCAAAATATCAGCTGTTTGACAGCTGATTTTCGGAGACGAAGGTTCCTAGTTCAAATCCTAGTTACTTTTATACGGATTTGAATACTAGACAGTGGTTGCCGGTGTACTTTGATGGTTGGGGTTCAATTAACCATACTCTCTCAGGAGTGGTCGACCTGGGTCTGTACAAGACTACACCTCATTTACACGTCATACACATCATCTTTATCTCATTGGGTCATGGGGTTGCTTATTGTTCTGGATTGAGCAGATTGCAACGTACACAAATTAGGGATTTAAAAAAAAGAACAAGCAGAATAAGCAGGACTAGAAATTTCCTTCGGGAAAACTAAATACATAACAAACATCAAAACAACCCCACGTCACCTGAAGATGCAATATGGAAAAATTGGGATAGTTGGTAGATTCAAGTACACCTTGGGGAGATAATACAGCCAAAGATTAGCGAAAAGGAAGAAAGCAAAAGACAAAGAAAGTTGGCCAGAAGATATTATCATTTGATTATTATTTATTATTCTGTGCTACAGTGGCAAAAAGTCGCTAAAAATAACACATTATTAATTACTCTATGTATTATAAGCGAGCACGTTTTTTTCAACGCAATTTTAATCCCCTAAACCTTCACCGATTTTCCCTGAAGTGGGCTCAAATGAATCGCTTTCTTGAGTAGATTTTCAAAAAAACTAATCAAAATCAAGTATTTTGATTTATGACCGTAAAATAATAATAATAATAATAATAATAATAATAATAAAATACAGTATATTCTGCTATATTTTGCTTTTATTTTAACAGCTCTTTTCAAAGCTGTTATTTTTTTCGAGTCTTTTTAGAAGCTATTGCCATTTATCAAGAAATTAATGGAAAGTCGTCCATTAGGGTGAAGACCAAGAGGCAAGAGACGTTCTATAAAAACAAATTTACACTTTTGTGATGATTTCCCGCAGAGGTTCACCCAGTAATAATAATTGTTACGAATTAAATTTTTAAACATTTTCCAAATGGTCACGGAAACAGGACTGTTTCAACATTCTTGAGCATATTTCCGCCGATTAAACACCTTCGGATAGCAAAAGTCTTATCATTGAACGTTACTCTTATGGCGTATATGTTTAAAACATTCCAACGGAGCTGACATTTTGAAATGATCAAAAGATATTATGTTTATAGATACTCGAGTCACGAGTTTACTTTTGGTTTTAACGAGGGGTAAAAGGGGAAAGCATCAGTGCGCATGCGTGGTTGCTTTGGTATATTTATAGGAAATACAGTGTATCGCAGAACCTATTGTAGGTTAACTGTACTGTTAGTTACTGTAAACGGAAATGTTGGTTTCTCGAAAACGCGGTCGAACTATTCACAGTGCTGAACGAAATCTAATATGCAATGTAACAAAATGCTGTCCCAACCGCACTGGTTTCGTGAAATTAAAGAAGACCTTCAAGAACTTCAGGTTTCATTTAAAGAGTTAAAAACCAAGACAAACAATTATCATAAACTGAAAAATACGTGATTCCAGCAAAAAAACAAACCAAACGTCCAAAAGCGGTGTATTCTTAAGAAGAAAGTAAAAAAAGATCTAACGCAATGACGAATTATTGAGAGAAAATCAAGAATAAGGACATCAAAAAAATGGATAAGATCCATAAGACGAACTTACAGATTTCCCAAACTTGAAGAACTTATGTAGTCCTATGAGGTTTTAAAAAAAAGTGCTGTGAAGTTTAAGCTAAACAAAAATACCTTTTCCTGCCTCTTAACTAAAGCCGTGAGCGAGTGGCTAACTATTGTGATGTTTCTCTTTCCACAATTCGCCTCCGGGTCCTCCGGGTCTATGCTTTCAGGAGGTGGCGGGAGAAATGCCAGCAAACCAATTAATTTCCACAATTCGCACCACAATTCGCAATATAAAGAAGGAAGTTAAAGACAGTGAAGAAGATAATTCTTCATCAAAATTCTTCATCATAAATGTTTTTTTGACACCTGGTAAAAAAAGGAAACGGTTACATCCATAAGAAATGATGCCGACATGTGAAAAGTTATTTCCAGTTTTGAAAGAAAGGCTAAATTTCAGTAGGAATCTTTGTAAGTTAAGACAAATTTTGAAGGAAATGGGGTTTAAGTGGAAAAAATGTTTGTCACAACGAGTATATTAATTGAATGGCAACATGTGGTTAACGGTGCAATTGCTTGGTAGTAAAATATAGTGTCTAACTGTTGAGGTTGGCAGCACTGTTGGATTTATTTTCCCTTCCTCACACCCCATATTACATATACTCAAAAGGCATTCTCGTGACTCACTATGATCAACCAGCTAAATTAATGTGGTTCCAAGTTTACCAACATGACCTTAAAAAAGTTTCATCGTCATTGAATTTTAAACGGCGATAAATTTATTCCTGTTATTTTTGTAAAAACAGTCATTGTAATTGATGAAAGAACTGACTCATAATTCAACTTGAAATATTCAAAAACGGTTAAATATATCAAAATATCTTTGAATTCATACCATCATACAAAATTCTTAAACGTTTTCCTGAATAGAAAGTTCTATTCTATAAACCAACGTCAAGAAAATATTCTTTTGAATAGCTTTTGAAACTTGCTACAAATTACTTTATTCAATCTTCAAAACTGAAATTAACAAAATTTAACTTTTCAACTTTACTTAATTATTGATAACAAAATGAAAAATTTTAAATTTAGAAAATTAAAAATTAAATTTCATTTTATATTTTGTGTATTAAATTTAAATAGAGTAAGTAATATTTAAAATTATATACCTACTATTTTATTTAAATTTCTCTTTTCTTTAAAAAAAAGTAAAAATTGAGGTAAAGAATTTTTAACGTGCTACCAGATGAAACTTTATTTATAAAGCCTTATTACAATGCATACAAAGTTTTCAAGTTTCTATCCTTTTCTATTACATTAGTTTACCGTATATCTGTTTCACTTCTTGTTCGTCTCATCAGGTGAACCTAAAACTTAAAATTGTTGCATAATATAAAACTTTTCTTCATATTACTCCAAGTATTAGGTATTAAAATTACCCCCACCTCCTCAATCTCTCTTCCTCTATCATCCCTTCATCCTTTCCCTCCTCACACCACCTCCGTGCTTCGTACTACGTAATAATACAGTTTACTGGATTATTAACAAAAAGAAGTAAAAAAAAACGAGTTACTTTAAAAGATTTTATTTTAATACCTATAGTACCTAAAAAAAAAATACTATAAAAAAATTTCGTTTTATTAAATTCCAAATTAAAAATTTTAATTAATTTTTTCGTATTTTATTAATAACTAGTTAAATTATAGGTACCTATCAATTGAAATAAAGTTTTCAAATCCCCCAAAAAATAAAATAATAGAATAATTAAAATTAAATGGAATAGTTTTTAAATTACTAATTGGATGTCTTTACCCATTTTAGAGTCATTCGATGTTACATATTTACTGTTTTTTACTTTCTCTTGCCTATATGAATATATAGGAAGGAAAGTATTGTTTTCATGTCGATTTTTCGAAATCGAGTTTTCACCGGATCTATACGTTTTCAGACCCCCTGAACCCAAAAAACATGTTTTTAGCGATTGGTCTGTGTGTGTGTTTGTGTGTGCGTGCGTGCGTGCGTGTGTGTGTGTGTGTGTGTGTGTGTGTGTGTGTGTGTGTGTGTGTGTGTGTGTGTAAACAGAATATCTCAAGAACGGAACATCGTACGAACTTGAAACTTAAGTTACATACCACTACCGGACCCGACACGAACAATTTCATCAAAATCGGTCAACCAGAAGTAGTAGTTTATTCGTGTAATTTTTCACTTTTTTGCGATTTTCTCAAAAACTGGTCCTACGATTTTTTTTAAAAATCGCCTGGTTTACTCAATTTGTTATTTTCTACAAGATAGGGTAGGCGTCATGTTTGCTGAAATTCTTGGTGAGGCTGTTTTCACGTAAAAACAAAGTTTTTTTAATATTACGGCTTTCATATGCAATTTAGCGCAAACATTTATATAATAAAAGTTGTAGAGAATTTAAGGTTCTACAACTTTTATTTCAAACATTTTTTTGTATAACGCTTAGTTTAGCAGTAATTAGCGATTTTCTGATTTTTTCTCACGAAAAAGTGTGAAAAATTGATTTTTTTAAGAGTTCGGCCTTGAAATGGATTTTACGATAAAAGTGTATATCATAAAATTTATAGATAATTAAAAGATTGAAAACTTTTATTTAAAGAATTTTTCTCTACAGAGTCTATTTAAGCGTGAAAAAGTGATTTTCCGTATTTTTAAGCTGAACTGAGTTCGATTTTCATTTTGCGTCTTTCACTCATGATTAAAATAAGGTTATGTTTATTGAGGTTAGTTTTTTGTATATTTCTAAAGTTTTAATACTAATGTTAGGTTATTTTGTTAATCATTTGCATTGGCAAGAGAAAGTTGTGTGAGTGTTTCACACCAGATTTTTTTTATAGAAAATGATTCACGATGAAAAGGAAACACTTTAGGAGATGCATCGTCATCGGAAAAATGAAAAAATGAATAAACATGTTGCTGCTTAGGTCATCAGCCGAAAGACTCGTTTGAACCTTTAGAGGGTTTACTGAGTAAAACGAGGAGTGAGGTGGTTTAAAATTGCTTTCCTCACTGAGTGGAAAAGTATGTTTAATAGTATGCCAGGCCCTCTGAAAAGCATTTACTTCCCACCCTGATAATGACACTTTTACTTCATTCACCACAGGGTCTGTCTGTATAATGAAATTCATTACTTTCAGAGGAAATAACCGTGACTATAATGCTTTACATGGTTTATGACTGCCCATAACAGACAGGTGGAGTGTCAAATTATTTACACTCAATCTGTTCGTTGCAGGGTTAAAATAAATAGTTCTGTTTCTTATCACATGGTCAGTCAATTAAATGACTAAATCATTTAAGAACAGAAGAGGTAGAGGTGCAAAAGACACTAATCAGAGTTATCTTCTCTGAAATAATGAATTTCATTGTACAGCCAGACCCTGTGGTGAATGAAGTGAAGTTGTCATTTACAGAGTGGAAAATATGTGCTTTTCAGAGAGCCCGGCATACTGAAAAGCGTACTTTTCCACCCAGTGAGGAAGACAATGGTAAACCACCTCACTCCTCGTTTTACTTAGTAAAACCTCTAGAGGTTCAAACCAGCCTTTCGGCTGTTGACCTGAACAACAACATGGTGTATGAGTTCTGCTGTTCCACGAGTTTAGATCAATCAGAACGTTTGCCAGCGTTGTCAGATTGTACGAATGTATCAGCCTGACGAACATACGCGTGCATGCGTGTAAGAGTCACAGTAGTTTATTCGTGTCTTGCATCTCGTACTGATCATATCGATTATAGAGTGCGTTAACATAAAATACTTTGTAATATAATTATCTGGTAATATAATTGTATGTTCATAGGTTATAATTCTTATTGAAAGATAAAAAAAATGGCTGATGAAATATATAACAAAGCTACGAGAGCAAGTATTGGCAATGTTGCTGGGAAGTCATTGGCTAGCTGTGAAATGGGTAGGGGCAGTGCTTACGTTCAGAGCACATTAACGCTGAAAAGTAGTATAGTGTCTTTTGTACTTCTACTTTTTATGTTTTTAAATACTCCAATCATATAATTGGCTGACCATGTGATAAGAAACAGAACTATTTTTTGTAACCGTGGAACTAGCAGATCGAGTGCAAATAATTTAACACTCCACCTGCCTGTTATGGGCAATATATAATCATAGATCCGGAAATGCTTTGTTAGTGTGTGCTAATGAAAGATTTCACCCAGTTTTCGGCTGATCTCATGAAATAAGTTCGTAATTAAATTTTTAAAGTGTAAAATAAGAGGTAAAAATTGTGGTCTTAAAGATTTTTGACCTAAGAAAGCGTATAGAAGAGTCCCAGAAATATATCTTAAGTAATTTTTGAAAAATCTGATGTAAAACGAAAATAAATAAGTGTAAAAACTTTTTTTTTGTACAATAACTCCGTTAAAAGGACAATAAAAAACAAAAGTTTTAAATAAAACTTGTAGAAAACACATAGAGGTGTAAAAGACACTAGTCACAGTTATCTTTTCTGAGAGTAATGAATTTCATTATACAGCCAGATCCTTTAGTGAATGAAATGAAGGCGTCATTTGCAGGGTAGAAAATAGATGCATTTTAGAGCACCTGGCATGCTGATAAGCATACTTTTTAACTCAGTGAGAAAAGCTATGGTAAACCACCTCAATCATCATTTTACTTAGTAAAGCCTTTAGAAGTACAAAGCAGCCTTTCAGTTGATGATCTAAACAACAAAATAGTCATTACAGACGCATTAAAATTTTAAATATATAATCAAATTTACAGAAAATTACAAAATCCACAAACTTTATTTCAAGCATATTTTCTACAGAGCCTTGTTTAGCGTAAACTAGTGATTTCCCGTATTTGTAAGTCAAATAGAGGTTGATTTTTATTTTGTGTCATTCACTCATTATTAAAATTAGGTTACTGTTTCCACTTCAAATTTCTTGATTAAACATGTTAAAATATGATTAAACATATGTTATATATTTCATCATTTACATTGCTTATAACAGGCAGGTGGAGTGTTTTTTTATTTGCACTCGATCTGCTAGTTCCACGGATACAAAAAATATTTCTGTTTCTTATCACATGGTCAGCCAATTATATGACTGAAGCTTTTAACAACAGAAGAGGTAAAGTTGTAAAAGACACTAGTCACAGTTATCTACTCTGAGAGTAATGAATGTTATTAAACAGCAGACCCTATGGTGAATGAAGTGAAGTTGTCATTTGCAGGGGGAAAAGTAGATACTTTTCAGCGGGCCTGGCTTTCTGATTACCGTACTTTTCCACTCAGTGAGGAAGACCATAGTAAACCACGTAATTCATTGTTTTACTTCATGCGGTCTTGGGTTCGAATCCCATTCAGGCACGGCATATTTTTATACGTTACAAACAATAATTTCATACTTAACCGTCTGCTTTAGCAGTAATTGCTGAACAGTAGGACGTTAAACAAAAAAAAGATTGTTTTACTTGGTAATAATAATAATAATAATAATAATAATAATAAAAATAATAATAATAATAATAATAATAATAATAATAATAATAATAATAATAATAATAATAAAAATAATAATAATAATAATAAAAATAATAATAATAATAGTAATAATAATAATAATAATAATAATAATAATAATAATAATAATAATAATAATAGGCCTAATTATAAATAATAATAATAAATAATTAAAAATACAATCATATGAAACTTCCAAAATACTATAACTAAAAAAGTAAACATCTTTACTTAATATTTAAAGAAACAACATTAAATTAACTTATGATAGATAACTTATTATCTCTTGTTTTTGTAATCCCTAATTTGTGTACGTTGCAATCTGTTCAGTTCAGAACAATAAGCAACCCCATGACCCAATGAGATGAGGATGATGTGTATGACGTGTAAATGAGGTGTAGTCTTGTACAGACTCAGGTCGACCATTCCTGAGCGAGTATGGTTAATTGAACCCCAACCATCAAAGTACACCGGTAACAACTGTCTAGCATTCAAATCCGTATAAAAGTAACTACTTTTAGTAGGATTTGAACCAGGAACATTCGTCTCCGAAAATCAGCTGATTTTGGCGACTACTTTACCTCTAGACCAACCCGGTGGGTTAACTTATTATGATTGAATAAAATTTATTTTTATTTCTATCCTACGTATCAAGAAAATAATGCCTCTAGAGGTGCAAGCCAACCCTTCGTCTGATGACCTGAACAACAAAAACAATCCCCTAATATTAATACTGTGACACTTATCTCTAAGGTCCGTTTCAGGATCTTGATAAAATAATTAATTTACACACTAAAGTTTAAAATTACAAATATTTATTACAAACTAAAACTTATAATTAATAAAGTGTCTTAAATCTACAAGTTCTGTAAACTGTAAACAAATAATTTGTTTCAAATCTAATTATTAGATTTGAATAGAAGGTGTCATGAAAAGGCCAATTGATGTTAATAGGTACTGAATTTTCACAATAGCCGTACAAAATAGGGAGGCCTACCTGTACTTTATATAAACATTTATAGTACACATAATATTTCTAACTATTTCTTGGAAATCCAATTTTTAACTCTTATTATTTATATTAACATTTTTAAATTCTTGGTTCTCCTCGAAAATTCTCGAACATTCATTCTTTTTATTGTCACAATACTAATGATGAATTTATAAATTTAAACGTTACAAAAGAGAGATGTATCAAAAAACATTGTTACGTTCCGGTTCATATTGTTAAGATTGAAAAGCAGAAATGTAGATACGTCCAGAGTAAACAAATTACAAACGATGATGTTGACCTCCCACCTAAGGATAATGAAAATATATTTAATCAGAAAACAGTGGCGATTATGTTACAGATTTATCCTAGGCATATATTGTAGGGGTAGGCTACAACAGCCTACTATATCGGATTGCGTAATTTGTGTTTAAATTATTATAGAGTGTACGGCAGTGGTCTAATCCGATTACTGTATCAAATTTAAACTCGGTTTACATACCATAACAATTTACAGAGACCGACAGCAAATCAATATAGAAGATATGAAATAACGTACACACACATACATATACAAACATGGACCCTATTCATAATATTTGAAAGTTTAATCAAATCTCATATTAAAATTAAGTGATCGCTTCAGTAACGCAATCGTAGAATTCTAAATTATTATTAAACCTAAGGTAACGGATTCGATTCTTGGATATGGTCTGGAAGATATTTACACCAAACGTTCAAATCACTAAACTTATTCTTCTTTTTATAGTTCCTTTCTGTTTCGTTCCTTTGGCTGACCTGTGATGTAATGGTCAGCGGAACTGGTTTCTATCCCCGGGTTCGATTCCCGGTCAGATCTGGTGTGTTTTCATCGCTCTCTAAAAAGAAAGTGGTGAGTTCCTCGGAGTGCACCGCCCGTCTTTCTTCGTCTGTTGTTCGCTTCCTTTTCCCTGGTCTTCGGTTTTATTATCTCCCCGAGGTTCTTGAAGCTATCAACTTTCCCAATTTTTCCGTATTGTCTTCAAGTGATGCGGGGCCTTTTTTGATGTTCGTTGTGTAGTATTTAGGTTGTTTGCTCGAAGTAAATCTGTATTCTTCTTCTTAATATCAAGGATTAGGCATAAGCCTGTTCCGAACTCACAAGCAGTCCTACACCTATACACAAATACGAGATATTCCAAGCCGTACATCTCGACTACTGCCATCTTCTTTGAGGTTTTCCCACCTCCCTTCTTCCAATTAGAACATACTCCGTAAATTTTAAGGGTATTCTCTTCTCTGGCATCCGTTCCGAATGTTGCCTCCATTCATGGCGGTACTCTTCCAGTTTTTCATTTAGACTAAACACACCCATTTCAGATCTCATTTCCTCGTTATGTATCAGATCCAGCCTCAAGCAGCCCTTCACCCTTCTTTAAAACTTAATTTCAGCTGCTTGGATCCTACTTTCTTGGCGTTTCGTGTTAATCCATGGCTCACTTCCATTAAAAATGACTGGGATGCCATTACCAGAAACCTGTGGTCCTATTATTTCTACTTGTTATTTTAACACTTTGATTTATTCTATTATTATTTCCGTGTTCCTAGAAATGATTGCTAGATAGTTTGCAAAAGCAAGACTGTTTATCTTATTACTGATCATTGATCCTTCAAATTACTTTTGTTTTATTAATAAAAAGTTTGTTTTGCGAGTATGTTGCAGCTCTCGCATTCGACATGGCACCCTTCTCTATCCACCCAATCCTCCTCACTCTAACTCTTGGCGTACGTGTCACACCATGATTCCGGAGCCCTACCATATCTACTGATGAATCCCTATTTATTCTTTTCGTTGTCCATCCTTTTTGTACGGCCTAACTATTTTAGATATTTATTTCCGTTCTTTAAAAATGTATTTCTATCAAATATTTATTACTTAATCCGGGTGACATACAAATGATAGTACTCGATGCACAATAAATCGTAAAGAGGTTTCAAGAAATAAGAGAGTGAGAGAGAGATGAGGAGTGAGGGAGAGAGAAGAGAGGCAGAGAGAGAGGATGAGGGATGGTGGTAGAGTGAGTGGGAAGTGAGAGGGAAAGAGGGGGAGATAGAGCGATAGGGGAGGAAAACGAAAGAGAGGATGAGAGGGTGGGAGAGTGGAAGAAAGAGAGATAGAGGGTGGAAAAGGGGAGCGAATGATTTTGTTTTGGGTAGGGGATAGAGGAAGTAACTTCATAGTCTTTTGGTTGAAAGATGAGGGTAGTAGAAATTATTATTAAACGTTTTAGTAAGTTTGAGTTGAGTTTCAGTGGAAAAGTGGTGTGAGTTTAAAAGAGAGGTTTGGGTGAGTATGGGGATCGATATTGTAAACCTCTCCCGCGAACGTCCTTACATTTCTTCTCCTCATCTTCTTCTTCTTCTTCTTTTACAATCTCATTTTCTCTCTTGCACTCATTTACTTCCCCTACCTGTTTTCTCCATTACCGACCCCCTCCAACCCAGAGAGAACACTCCCCCCCCCTACTACGACCCATTAGTATTATATAGCCCACATTTAATTAATTTAAACAGTCAAAGGAGAAACATCGCTCGTTCGTTTTAGTCTCAGTTGAAACTTCAACAAAATGGCGATGTTATAATATCATTATTATTTAGCCTAGCCTTACGTTATAGAAATATAATACATCAACCTCTTTGTTCTCGTACCGTCCTCTCAAAATTGTAAAATATCACAAACAATTATTAATAACTACATTCAAATTCCAATTTAAATAGCAATGCTCAAGTATATAATTTAATACAACCTTAATGAAAACTCATGCATTTACTCTGTAAACCATTCTCAATCTGCTTTACTAATTTTTTTTATTACTTTCTCTTACCCTATATGAAAATATAGGCAATGAAATTATTGTTTCATGTCGATTTTTCAAAATTAAATTTTCACAGGAAATAGAAATGTTTCCAGGCTCCTGAACCCAAAAAACATGTTTTGAGCGATTGGTCTGCGTGTGAACAAAATATCTTAAGAACGGAGTAATAGTACGAAATTCAAACTTGGAACTTACGTTAGGTATCACTAACACCGTGAAAGAAAGTTACGCAGCTAAGTTCTAAATATCAAAAAAAATATTAGCAGATCACCCAAATTCTTTGGCGCTTAATTTACTTGATAATAGCGAAGACGTAACATGACTAAAACGAATAAAATTGCTTGACCTTTTGTTTAGATTTACCGACTAACCTACATTGTAAATAATGAAAGTCCATACCAACATCAACATCATCTTCTTCCTCTACGCATTCTACTATCACTGCTATTAATTTTATTACCTTTTCTATTACTGTTATTCATGTTTTATCTAGTTAATGTTTTCAAAAATTATACATAATTTTTTATTTTCGAAGCAATACCATTGGGTATTGTCTTCATGTAAAAACTTTCTCATGTTATTTACTTATAGTTTTTGTTTTTGAACTGATTGTAAATAATCTCAGATGTTAGAAAAAAAATGTATCACTACGAGATCCGACACGAACATTTTCATCAAAAATGGTCAACCGTAAGTAGTAGTTTATTTGTGGGATTTTTTACTTTTTATTATTTTTTAAAAACGGCTCCTACGATTATTTTAAAAATCACCTTATTTATTATGTGTTATGATGTATTGCTGCCCATAACAGACAGGTGGAGTGTCAAATTTTTAACGCTCAATCTGTTCATTGAAGAGCTAAAATAAATAGTTCTGTTTATTAACACATGGTCAGACAATTAAATGTCTGAATCATTTAAGAACAGAAATGGCAAAGGTGTAAAAGACACTAATCAGAGTTATCTTCTCTGAAAGTAATGAATTTCATTATACAGTCAGACCCTGTGGTGAATAAAGTGAAGCTGTCATTTGCAGAGTGGAAAATATGAGCTTTTCAGAGGGCCCGGCATGTTGATAAACGTACTTTTTCACTCAGTGAGGAAGGCAATTGTAAACCACCTCACTCCTCATTTTACTTAGTAAAACCTCTACAGGTTCAAACCAGCCTTTCGGCTGATGGCCTAAACAACAATGATGTATTGATTATGTCGGTGTATTTAAGGGAAGGGTAGATCAATCTAAGTAATGAGATAAAAATCTAGACAATATTAATTGTTATAAGTAATATATTTTGGACTGCATATTTATTATAAGAAAGCGACAGGATGGTTCTAGTACCCGTGCTCAATGAAGGTTGGATAGTGGTAATCTTTCTGAAGAGGTCTTAAATATTCTGTTTATTGTTGCACGTGGATATCAACGAGAGAGTGTGGCTTTTCTTTCAATATTACCAAACTAGTACAAGTGCCTTTCCATGGTGAGTTCTGTATCCTCGGGTTCTTTCAAGGAACCAAATCGGACGAGTTTTGAAGAGTAGAGTGGACGAGGGAGAGGTAGCACTTGAACGTGTGGGTTTTCTGAACCTTTTGAATGCACTTCTAGGGTAATATTTAGAATACTGAGTGAGAGGATGACTCTTCACAGAGTTAGCTTAAGGAATGTATTGACTGCTACCAATGGAAGATTCCTAGGATCCCTCAATTGACTTCGTGACACTGCCGGCCGCTTGGGTGGCGTGATAATTCAAAGCTGTACCGGTGGAATTAAGGAACCACTGTGCATTCCGATTGGTCCCGAGGTCTTCCCATTGTTTCTTCTTTTGTTTCCTTCTCATTATTTTCTGTTTTCCCCTCTTGCGAACCCTACATTTATTACCGGTTGATCCGTTCCCTGATGATGCCTAAATGGCATTCGGGGAAGTATGTTGTCACTTTTAAAAAATAATACCTCCCACACAATTCCCTCTGGGCAATGGTTGTCCTCTTCGTTAGTGATGCCTGAAATTTTGATGACGATCAAGACTATCAGTGACGATCAAGATGATGACTATCAGTGCATCCCCTGCGTAAGAACTTTCACTAAACTGATCCAATCTTAACCCTCACTCCAGAATTCGTGAGTTTTATCAAGTGAGTTTAAAGGATTGAAGTACGGGAAGCCATAATAAAATGTAGCATACTTACACAATAATAACATCGGACTCTATGTACGTCATTTGTTCAGCATTCGACGTTGTTATCTAGAGTTGCTTTTAAAAGTAATTAAATCTTCCAACGTTGACCGTTGTTCATAAATTCTAAGTAATACGCAAACTGAATAATCCATTCACATAGTTCAATGTAAACTAATATATAAATGTTCTATTTAACAAATACAATTACGTCAAATTATTTTCCAACGAATTCCATTACTTAAATTACAAAAGATTCCATGAAATATTTTTATTACGTTACTAAACAAATTAAAATTTTATTAAATAATAATGAAGTTATTATTCTTGACCTGTTATTTTAAGCAAGATAAATAAATTACAAAAATTATTAACTGAATCTAAATAGAAAATTCCATAAAAGTAATCTTAATTTCAGATGATTAAAATACTTCAGTTTTCAACATTTCACAAAATTCATAAGTTACACCGTTTTATGTAGCTTTACCAAATATTCCGTGTTTCTTATTCCATCCGTCTGTAATATCCACACCAATTAGACCCACATACTTCAAAATATTGTGACACTTATTGCTAAGGTCCGTTTCGGGATCTAGGTAATAAATAATTATTAGGGCCTACACTAAGGTTTACAATTTCAAATATTTATTATACACTAAAAGATTACAAAATAAATAATAAACTAATTAAAATGACTTATTACAATAAATAACTTGTTAATCTACTTAAAATAAATACAATTAATAATAAACAATAAATAACTTAATAACTCACTTAGCTCTACTTACAATCACCTTTATAATACACAAACATACAAAACACAGAAATTGAATTCACAAAAACTGCACATTAACTTAACAATACACTCACAAAAAGACTTTACACAATACACACACAACAAAGGCAGTATACCAGTCGTCGACCAACACAATGCTCGGAATAGTTAACCTGTATAACAACCCGATAATCGCTCGTCGAAGATCAAACGGATACTGACTACTGGACCGCGCTCGGGGGTCTCTTTATATACTCGTTTGCAAAGATAGTTCAAGAAGAGAATAAAACAACATGCAAAAATAAAGTACAAAAAAATAACTGTTTATTAATGAGTGCTAGAAAAATCCGTTGTAAACAGGTCAACAATAGGTCTTTTGTAAATAGAAAACGTAAACAACCGGCCCCCTCATAATAGATGTACACAATACCTGAACTTTTATAGTAGCGATAGTTATTACAATTTTTATGAATAGACATACCTTTATGGTTATTAATGTCCAACTGTCATTTATTGTTGATATTGTGTGTTGTAATTTTTTTCTTTATTATTCTCTCCTGTTGTTACTATTATTTCACACTCTATACTATTTCATGAATGAAATTCTGGAACCTTTGCGAACGATCCTTTCCTTCGATCTGTCACAATATCAAGACTCAAGCTTATCTTACGCAGGTTCAGACTCACCGGCAACACAAAACAGTGAACAGAAATGCCTGTGATGATTAATTAACAAATATTGTTGTTTAGGTCATCAACCGAAAGGCTGATTTTAACCTCTAGAGGTTTTACTAAGTGAAATTTTGGGTTAGTGTGGTTTACTAATGCCTTCCACTCTGAGTGGAAAAGTATGCTTATCTTCGTGCTAGGCTCCCTGAAAAGCATCTGCTTTCCACTTTGCAAAAGACACCTTCACTTCATTCACCTCAGGGTCTGACTGTATAACGAAATTCATTACGCTTAGAGGAAACAACTGTGACTAGTCTCTTTTAAACCTCAGCTCGTCTTTTCCTAAATGCTTTAGTCATATAATTGGTTAACCATGTGATAAGAAACAGAATTGTTTTTGTAGCCCTGCAACTAGCAGATCGAGTGCAAATAATATAACACGCTACCTATAGCTTTTATGGGAAAACTAGCAAATATCAAACCGAAAGTCTATTCGAAATTATTACAGAAATTACTTTTTATTTTTTACTGATCATGAAAAACCCTAACGTTGAAACTGATGAAAGAAAACAAATCACTGAATGACGTCATTGAATATTGGTATAGAGAATGTCTGACCCTGTGGTGAGTGAAGTGAAGGTGTTATTTGCAGGGTGGAAAGTATTGCTCGAGTCCCAGTTCCGTGTAGTTGGAAGGAATGCAGTGCGTTGTTATAGTAGTGGGAGAATGAATGAGTTAGTAGTGTTTCACAGCTGATGCATTTGTAGTGGTAGCGTGTACTAACTAGACTAAAAAAGTATTCTTATCATCCGACGCATTAATTTAACAAATACCTACCAGGTTATTGACTTGGTCGGATTCATAATATTTAACTTGCTAATTTATATCAAAACATATATGTAAATAAATAAATATAATAAATACAAACAAATGTGTTAAAAACGGAAAGTTTGAAAACGAATGTTTTGTATCAGAGTAATACAAAAATCGTTCTCCCAGCATGCGTCACTCATTCATTATACCTCACCCGTACCCTTCAACCCGCAACTACATGGAGCTTGGAACCGTACAATAGATGCTTTTCAGAGGGCCTGGCATGCTGATAAGAATAATTTTCCACTGGGTAAGGAAGGCATTAGTAAGCCATCTCAATCCTCGTTTTTTATAGTAAACCCTCTGGAGGTTCAAACCGGCCTTTATAGCTGACTACCTAAACAACACAATACAGTAAAATAGGTTGGAAGTACGTTAATGAACCACCCCTCACGGTAAAAAAATTACATCTGAATAAATGTATTATTTAGTTTTCTGATCTTTATTTTTATATTATTTTTTTAATCGCGAAAAGTTTAATAATCAAATCTGAAGTTGATGCGATTTTATATTAACGAAGAAAGAAAAAATGAAATCACTACAATAGTTTAACTTTTGGTATTACAATATTTTTATCAGATAGAAAATAACAGTTGAAAGAGAGAAAAATTGATATATTTCGTTTTTTTATAACCCAGTTTCATTTTATAATCGCTTCTCAATAAATATTCAGTGTTATAGAAAAATGACAACAGATTTTGATTAATGTAAAGTTTTTCATAACAAAAAAGAGTACTTTTAATTCATTATTAAAACGTCAAAAATTTGATTAATGCTGTACAATATGAAACTCAGTTTTATTTAGAAATTAAATCTATTTTAAAAGAAGTATTATGAAACGGTCATAAAATAAACTTGTCGTTTCTATAACGCTGTGGTTAACAAGTAGACTGCAAAGTGGATGTTAAAATTTCACCGGAAATACATGTTTGCAAGCCCCTGAACCCAAAAAAACATGTTTCAACGATTGACGTTTGTGTGTGTGAACAAAATATCTTAAAAAAATATTTAACGAAGTTGAAACTTGTAACTTAAGCTAGTACCACAAAGAAAAATCGACACAAAAATTTTAATGAAAATCGGTTGACCGGAGATAGTAGTTTATCCGTGCTAAATTTTACTTGTTGCATTTTTCTCAAAAAGGACTGTTATGATTCTCTAAGGGGAGACTGCACTTTGAATCCCGCCAATGTTAAATTTGCAATTTTTAGGTACATTTTTCATAGGATTGGTTAAAGATAAGAAAATGAAACTTTACACACTTATAGATGTTGGGTATCTCTAACTACAGGCATTTTTTTAATTTAATCTGTAGGACCATAAAATTAAAAACAAAATAACAAATAACAAAGAATTTTTACAAATTTCTTTTTACGTGTTTTTGAATATTACTAACTTTAGGAGCATCTGAGGAAGTGATAAAAATGCCAGTGTATGTGCATGTACAAAAAGAATAACTGGTAAAAATTTCTACATGGTAGGTTTAATGGTTTCCCAGTAAACTATACCTAAATGTTAAAAATTTAAATTTCCAGGAGCAGACAAAAACAAAAAGGCACAAATAAAAAACAAAACGTACACAAACATGTAAATTTTCCATCAACAGTTGGGTAGAAAGCCAAAGTAGGGCAGAAAATTTTGAGAATATTAAAAACAGTAATGCAGATATTTTAAAAAACTGAAATTCTCTTTACACTAAAACGAGGAGTATAAAATTCCGAAAAATATTCGTTCTTGGTAACATGATAATTTTTCTGGGTAAACCTGCTAAATACTTAATTTTTTCATAAAATAATTTTTTACGTAATTTAATATTTTTCTGGTAGATCTAGGTCTAAAGTACTGAAAAACATAAAAAACTAAAAATCGAAATTTGCAGTCAAAGCCATCGAACAGTCTCACCTTAAAACTGCTACATTTATTAAATTGTTGCTGCTCTACAAGGCAGTGTAAACGGTATGTCTCCTGAAATTCTTGGAGGGGGTGTGCTCTAGTGTAAATCTTTTTTACGATTGCGGTCTTTACTCATGTATTTTAGAGCAAAATCATATAATTATCGTTGTAAGAAACTAGAAAAATACAACTTTTATTTAAAGCATTTTTTTTTTGTAGAGCGTAATGTTTAGCGTCAATCAGTTATTTAACGTGTTTTCGTCTAATCGGTAAAAATTGGAAGTTTTTAAGATCGTGGCCTGAGTCTTTTTAACACAAAAGTGAATGTAATCAAAGTTATAAACGATAAAAAGATTAAGAAACATGCAATTTTTATTACAAGCATTTTTTCTACATAGATTATTTTCAGCGTCAGTTAGTGATTTTCCGTATTTTTAATTACTACAGAGATTGATTTTCATTTTGCGTCAATCACTCATGATTAAAGTTAGGTTATGTTCTACATGTTGCATTGTTTACTCATGATTATACATTGGTTAAATGTTTTATTATTTGCATTGGCAAGACAATGTCTTGTTTCACACCGGATTTTTACTTTCTCTTGCCTATATGAATAGGAAGTAAAGTATTGTTTTCATGTCCATTTTTCAAAATCGAGTTTTCACCGGATCTACACGTTTTCAGACCCCCTGAACCCAAAAAACATGTTTTTAGCGATTGGTCTGTGTGTGTGTGTGTGTGTGTACAGAATATCTCAAGAACGGAACATCATACGAACTTGAAACTTAAGTTACATACCACTACAGGACCCGACACGAACATTTTCATCAAAATCGGTCAACCGGAAGTAGTAGTTCATTCGTGTAATTTTTCATTTTTTTGCGATTTTCTCAAAAACTGGTCCTACGATTTTTTTTTATATCGCCTGGTTTACTACATTTTATGCTCTACAAGATAGGGTAGGTGGTATGTCTGTTAAAATTCTTGGAAAGCCTGTTTTCTCATTAAAAAATTGTTTTTTTAAAATTGCGGCTTTAATATGCATTTTAGCGCAAAAATGTATATAATAAAAGTTGTAGAGAATTTAAAATCCTACACATTTTATTTCAAACAATTTTTGGATAACGTTTAGTTTAGCGGTAATTAGCGATTTTCTGTTTTTTTCTCACGAAAACGTGTGAAAAACGATTTTTTAAGGTTTCGGCCTTAGTATGCATTTTACGACAAAAGTGTATTTAATCAAATTTATAGGAAATTAAACGATCTAAAACTTTTATTTAGTGCATTTTTCTCTACAGAGCTTAGTTTAGCGTGAAAGAGTGATTTTCCATATTTTTAAGCCAAACTGAGGTCGATTTTCATTTTGCGTCTTTCACTCATGATTAAAATTAGGTTATGTTTAATGTGGTTAGTTTTTTGTTTATTTCTAATGTTAGGTTTATTGTTAATTATTTGCATTGGCAAGAGAAAGTTGTGTGAGTGTTTAACACCAGATTTTTATAATAATCTTTGTATTACTTATGAATCAACAAATATGAAATGTCGTAAAGTCTTTTTTGTTGATGATTTTGGTCGAATACGACCCAAATAGGGAGAAATCAGGATCATATGAGAAGAATAAAGTTCATTGAAATTTAAAGGTTAAGGAATAGATTTGACCATTAGTGGCCGTTTATATTGCATCCGATAAGGGAGTTTCAGTTTGGAGCGGAGAGCCACCCGTTTTATGAAATAGTAATTGAATTTGATAGCGCTAACTATGTTGGACGGAAGTGAAATGCTCACTGCCAAATTGGACAAGTAATTCATGCATACTCCCTGTAGGACACTAGTATATCTGATTAATTATCCACAGAAACCTCCCCCTCCCCCCAAAGCTACGACCGTCCTCAACCGACCCACTCTTCGCGTTTGTAATACCTAAAACCCATCCCTCGTTCCACCGTCAAAACCAAACTACCCTCTTTACCCCTTTATACTGATCTATTATAACAGACATCTATCTGTAACGTTGGACACATATATACTTGTCCATTAGACATCAATAAACCATTTTCAAACCGTTCTCCTCCCAGCCACCCCTAGTTCTTACCTTCTCTTCCACCATACATCTACTATTATCATACACCCATATTGTTAACATACATTATATCCCATTACTTACTGCATCCGATTGTTTCTTCCATTTGTAAAAAGAATAAACTACTCTACCGACGTAAACTATTATAATAATAAATTAAATATTCCTGTATAATTAAAAAATAAATTCACTGTATAGATCTGCATTTTCTCAAGACACATGTGTAAAATACCCTGTATTTTAACTGTACCGAAGACTAAACATGGAGCGCACACATAAAAAACAAGCGACTACAGATTAACAACAGACTTGAACTAATCTCTAGAGTATGTGGGTGTGCGCATGTGCGCACGTGCGTGTGTGTATGTGTGTGTGAACAATACCTTAAGGAAAGATTGCACGATGGTGTTAAATCAAAATTTTGATTTTTTTTGTTTTTTATGTTTTTCAATAGTTTAGGCCTAGATCTACCAGAAAAATATTAAATTACGTCAAAAAAAATATTTTTTTTATGAAAAAATTAAGTTTTTATCAGGTTTACACAGAAAAATTATCAAGTTACGCATAACTAAAATTTTTTAAATATTTTATAACAACGAATTCAAGCATTCCAGTCAAAAACATTACGCCTTATAGCAAAAGCACCTCTTTACGTTAGCAACAAAACCTTACATACAGATTTGAAAACACCACTTGTACAAAATTCCATTGAATACCTATACAAACGCTTTCACGACAAGTCACACGATCACGAGAACCCCCTGGTGCGTTCACTTTCCTCCGTCCATTTACCTGACAATCCTCCTAGACGCCTTAAAAGACGCTGGAGTAGAGACATGCTAATTTGATATACACATTTCATTCTTGGGGAGGCACCAATGGGGGCCCTATCCCTCTCATGCCTATCATGTCATTTACATAATCACGATAATCATCACATTTGCTTGTTGTAACATTTTACAGTTGTAAATAAAGAATTAAAGAGAAAAAAAAACATTATACTGCTTGTTTTAGTGCAAAGACAATTTTAGTTTTTAAAATATTTCCTTCGCGGTTTTTAATATTCTCAGCTGTTGGTTAAGCGTTCTAAACAACTGTTGATGGAAAATTGACTTGTTTGTGTACACATTGTTTTTGATTTGTGCCTTCTTGTTTTTTACCTTTTCCTGTAAATTTAGATTTTTAACACTAAGGTACACTTTTCTCAGAAACCGATAAACCTACCAGGCTGAAATTTTTACCAGTTAATTATCTTGTATATCCATATGTACAGACATTTTATGACTTCCTCAGAAGCTCCAAAAATTTGTAATACGCAAAACACGTGGAAAACAATTTATAAAAAATTTATGTTATTCGTAATTTAAAAAAAATGGTATGGTCCAAAGATTAAATTGAAAAAATGTCAGTAGCTCGAGAAGAAACACAACACATAGCCTATAGTGTGTAAAGTTTCATTTCCCTATCTTTTAACAATCCTATAAAAAATGTACCTAAAAATAGCAAATTTAACATTGGCGGGATACAAAGTACAGTCTCCCCTTAAGAATAGATTTTCGGACGATATTGAAATTTTGAATTAAAGTCACAAACCAAAAATTTCCCATAAAAGGCAGATGAAGTGTTAAATTATACTCACTCGATTTGCTATTTCCAGGGCTTCAAAAAATATTTTTTTCTTATCACATTGTCAGCCAATTATATGACTGAAGCATTTAAGAACAAAAGAGGTAGAGGTGTAAAAGATACTAGTCAGAGTTATCTCTTCTGATAATAATGAATTTCATTATACAGCCAGACCTTGTGGTGAATGAAGTGAAGGTTTAATTTGGATGGGGGATAGTAGATGCTTTTCATAGAGTCTGGCATGCTGATAAGCATACGTTTTCACCCAGCGAGGAAGGCAATTGTAAACCATATCACAATCCTTGTTTTACTTAGTGAAGTCTCTAGACGTTCAATCCAGTCTTTCTGCTGATGACCTACACAACAACCAAAACGGAATAAGACTAGAACATTTTCATTAACATCGGTCAACCGGAAGTAATTGTTTATTCGTGAAATCTTTTATTTTTTTACAATTTTCTCAAAAATGGCTTCTACAATATTTAAAATCGACTTATTTACTAATTTTTTAACGGTTTACAAGATAGGGTAAGCGTAATATTTGTTGAAATTTTTAGAGAGGCTGTGCTCTCCCAAGAACTTTTTTTTAAGATTACGACCTTAATTAGCATTTTAGAGCAGAAGTGTATGTAATAAACGTTTTGTAGAACTTTTAAAACCTACTACTTTTATTTCAAAAATTTTTTGAACAATCCTTATTTTAGCGTCAATAAGTGATTTTTTATATTTTTTTCATTAAAATCGGTAATAAAATGGAAATGTTTAATGTTACGGCTTTATTAGGCTATGCATCTAACGACAAAAAGTGTATAATTAAAGTTATGGGAAATAAAAAAAAATCTACAACTTTTAATTACAAGCAATTTTTCTACAGAATCTAGTTTAGCGTCAATAAGTGATTTGTGCATTTTTTATTCGGACAGAGGTTGATTTTAATTTTCCATCATTCACTTATTAAAATTAAGTTATGTTTTTTCATTTTATAATATAAAATGAAAAAACAATACATATTGTATTGTTTACCCATGAATTAACTTAGATTATAGGCCTATATTTTATTTTTTATATTGGCAAGAGAAAGTTGAGTGAGTGTTTCACACCACATTTTTACTTTCTCTTGCCTATATGAATATATAGGAAGGAACGTATTGTTTTCATGTCGATTTTTCGAAATCGAGTTTTCACCGAATCTATACGTTTTCAGACCCCCTGACCCCAAAGAACATGTTTTTAGCAATTGGTCTGTGTGTGTGTGTGTGTGTGTCCGTGTCCGTGTGTGTGTGTGTGTGTGTGTGTGTATACAAAATATCTCAAGAACGGAACATCGTACGAACTTGAAACTTGAAAATTAAGTTACATACTAGCCTACTACCGGATCCGACACGAACATTTTCTTAAAAATCGGTCAACCGGAAGTAGTAGTTTATTCGTGTAATTTTTCACTTTTTTGCAATTTTCTCAAAAACTGGTCCTACGATTTTTTTTAAAATCGCCTGGTTTACTGAATTTTTTATTCTCTACAAGATAGGGTAGGCGCCATGTTTGCTGAAATTCTTGGTGAGGCTGTTTTCACGTAAAAACATAGTTTTTTTAAGATTACGGCTTTAATATGTACTTGTATTATAACGCGAAAAGGTATATAATACAAAATGTACAGAAGTTAAAATTCTACAACTTTTATTTCAAAAATTTTTTTGTATAATGCTTAGTTTAGCGGTAATTAGCGATTTTCTGGTTTTTTCTAACGAAAACTTGTGAAAAATCGATTTTTTTAAGATTTCGGCCTTAGTATGCATTTTTCGACAAAAGTGTATATAATCAAATTTATTGTAATTTAAAATATCTACAACTTTTGGCCATTAAGGTATTAAAATATTGGCCATTAAGGTCTGTGCGGAGAGGTGTATTGAGAGGCGCCTCAGTGGGTCGCACATTTATATTTTGTCCGATAGTCAGGCGGCCATTAAGGCTTTGAGTTCTTGTACGTTTGAGTCGCAATTGGCCTATGATTGTCGGGAAGTTTTGAATGCCGTGGCCAAGCGTAACGTGGTGACGCTGCGTTGGGTGCCGGGGCACCAGGGAGTGCCTGGAAATGAGAGAGCGGATGCCTTAGCAAAGAAAGGTGCAGCCTCTCACTTCATAGGCCCAGAGCCATTCTGTGGAATTGGTGAAGGCTATTATAGAGGTATAGTTAGGGCCTGGGAAGAGGAGGCTAAAACCTCCTATTGGGAGAAGGTGCCAGGCTGTGAACAGGCAAAGAAATTCATTGCCTATTCCAGCAGAAAGGCTGGGATATATAATAGACTAGGAAGACAGGACTTGAGGAGGGTAGTGGGCCTGATGACTGGTCATTGTAATCTTGGGTATCATTTATCCAAGATAAGAGTTGCTGAAGAGAGCCTGTGTAGATTCTGTCATGAGGCAGAAGAGAAGGCTGAGCATATCTTATGCAGTTGCAGAGTGGTTGGCTGCAAAAGAAGAGCGCTGATGGGTAAGGACGTGTTAACACCTTCTCAGGTAAGTGCACCAGATCCTAGGCAGATCCTGCGCTTTATTGAAAGTGTGGGTCTTGCATAAATAAGGAATAGGGGCAATCACAAAAGATCTTTTAGGTCGCGGTGAGGAGGGGCTGCAGAAGCCTGAACGCCCTGGTTGTAAAGAAGAAGAAGAAGAAGAAGAAGAAGATCTACAACTTTTATTTAGAGAATTTTTCTCTACAGAGCCTAGTTGAGCGTGAAAGAGTGATTTTTCGTATTTTTAGGCCAAACTGAGGTTGAATTTCATTTTGCGTCTTTCGTATATGATTAAAATTAGGTTATGTTTTTTGAGGTTAGTTTTTTATTTATTTCTAATGTTTTATTATTAATGTTAGTTTTATTGTTAATTATTTGCACTGGGGCAAGAGAAATTTGTGTGAGTGTTTCACACCACATTTGTTATAAATAATGTTAACCACGTTTGGTTTAAGTGTAATGGCGGTGAAGTAGGTATGGCACTTTATTTTTCTTCAATATCTTTTTTCATCTTGTTTTTCTTCTTTTTCTCCGTTTCTCCTTCTATCCGTACTGTTGTGTTTATTGTTTCCTCTTAATAGCCGCGTAGAACAATAAAAATTTTAATCGCCCTTGTTCATTGTGAAATAGCTTCCATAAAATGTGATTGTGTTTGAGATGCAAAATTAATGGAGCTCGCGGCGTCCCAGCCGGCAGATGTAAATTTATGGTTGCACCCAACATTTTATGGTTCAAAGACAAAACACCATTTACGAGAATGTTATACACTTAACTATTTCCGTGTGGTATTTGTTTTATAGAAAATTATTATTAAAGAATTTTCACAAAAAAAAAAACAATTTAATTAGCTATACGGTTTCTAATAATATTTATTCATTTTTATTTATTTTTTTGCATTTACTTCTTTTTGCAATTTTTTTTAAATTCCTAATATGTATACGTTGCAATCTGTTCAATTTAGAACAATAAGCAACCCCATGACCCAATGAGATGAAGATGATGTGTATGACGTGTAAATGAGGTGTAGTCTTCTACAGACCCAGGCCGACCATTCCTGAGAGAGTATGGTTAATTAAACCCCAACCATCAAAGCACACCGATAACCACTGTCTAGTATTCAAATCCGTATAAAAGTAACTACCTTTACTAGGATTCGAACCAGGAACCTTCGTCTCTGAAAATCAGCTGTTTAACAGCTGATTTGGTTTTTGCAATTGATGACACTATTTATATTAATATTAAATTAGTATAGGCCTATTCCAACATAAACAATTATCAGTCATTTCAGAAAGTCTATTAGTCAAAAATCTAATTTATGGTAAAATTAAAAACTAGTAATTTTATTAAATAAAATTAAAGTGTAGTAGCTATAAATATTATACTACAATTCAATAAAAGAACAGTATTAAAACATGTAATTTGTTCAGAAAGCTGTTTCCTTCAATATAAAATGTATAATCTTGCTTTTTAACAATAACCAATTTAAAAAATATTGAAAAATTTACTTAAGGTGTTTTTGAAATAACAGAGTAACATGATAACTTATGTTGTGTTCTGTGAAATACTTGGTTATACTAGAAGAAAAATTATATTGTACAAAAGTGTTAATTTATTTAATTTACTAATTACATTACTGACTCAAAAAAGCTTTTTTCATTAATAAATATTAAATTCTTACCTTTAAAAAAGGAAAACTGTTGGTTTTCCGAACTATTCACATTCTTCGTCATCACCAACAGTAATTATCTACCTTAAAAAGATTTTTGGCCTCTTCCACTAGAAAGTAGGGATAAAGCTTCAAAAGATCGTTCAATTTTGGTTTCAAATTGAATAGAAGGAAACTTTTTGTTAGTGTAGTAAAGGAAATCCAAACTTATGTGATTTTTGTACGGATGGTGTGTTTACCAGGTGTGGCTATTAAAAAACAAGACTGACGTAAAAAATTTTACTTTTATTTTATACATAATCACTTATTGTCACCTTCAATATATACTGCTTCTCTATCCTTACAACGCTCCATGCGAATTTTCCATTGTTGGAAACAGTGCTGGAAGTCATCTTCTGTCAGTTCCTTCAGGACAAGTTAGTGCCGAATTCTCTTTTACAGCTTCCACAGACTCAAATCTTGTCCCTTTTAATGCAGATTTCACCTTAGGGAACAGGTAGAAGTTACATGGTGCAAGATCTGGTGAATAAGGTGGATGTTCTAACACTGAGATGCTGTACTTGGCTAGGAACCTCTTGACAGATAACACGGAATGAGCTTGCGCATTGTCTTGGTGGAGAACCCATGATTTGTCCTTCCATATTTCGGGGCGTTTTTCGGGGTTTTTTCCTTATTTTTTGACGGAGTTTAGACAGTACCTCAAGGTAGTAATATTGATTAATTGTTTGAACTTCAGGAGCCCAGTGAAGGTACACAATCCCATGGATATATAAAAGAAACAATCATCATTGCTTTAAATTTTGACTTGCTCATTCGAGCTTTTTTGGCTCTCGGTGAAGTTCGGCTCTTCCAGTCCATGGATTGGCGCTTCGTTTCCGGATCATAAGTAAAAAACCACGTTTCATCATATGTTATTATCGTTTCCAAAAAAATTTGGGTCATTTTCAATCGCGTACAAAGTGTCTGTACAAACATTTTTGCGAGCTTCATTTCAAACATTTTTGAGCGGCACGTGTCCTGAAGGAGCTGACAGGAGATGACTTCCGGCACTGTTTCCAACAATGGAAAATTCGCCGAAAGCGTGGTAGGGATAGATAAGAAGTGTATATTGAAGGTGACAATAAGCGATTATGTATAAAATATAAATAAAATTTTTTCCACATCAGTCTCGTTATTTAATAGTGACACCTCATGTATTCAGTTAGTGTTAATTATGGGGTTTCTAAAATGACTGGTTCAATTATATTTTACTCATTTTAAACATGAATATTGCCTTTTAGATAAAAATTCGCTAATTCAAACTTTTCGGTAATCTGATAATCAGTCGTGGTTTTAATTAGTTCGGATTAGGGAGATTGTACTGTAATTCATGTACTTAGTTCATGTATAGATCTCTGTGAGAAAACAAACAGTCTTTTAAAACAATGCCGCTGATGCAAGCAATAAAACAAGCGTGTAGTGCGGGTGGAATTGCCATTAAATTTTATCTCCCGTAGCAATTCGACTCTTATTGTTTTCTTTTTAAAGTAAAATTTTCTAAGAGTTCTTATTTATTAAGTTTTTAGTAATGTGAAAACTTTGATATTTTTATCGAATTGTTATTTGTTGGAATACTTAAAAGAATTACTTTAGTCTATAAAAAAGTTTTTAGTTTTCTCAAAAAGAAAAGAGAAAAAAAGAAAAACAAATATGAAAGTATAAAAGAGGAAAAACATGAATTTATCAAACTTTTACTTTTACTGATAAATCCAATAGTGAAAAACAGTTTTCCTTCTCTTTTTTTAAAGGAAAAACAACTTTTATATTGCTTTCTATTAATATGATGAGAAAAGGAAATTTAAAAAATAAACAGTAATAAAAATCTAGTTAGGAATTTTCAAATGTTTCGAAAAGTCTTTTTTTGTCATCAGTCTGTCGACTGGTTTGATGTAGTTCTCCAACCTGTTCTATCTTGCGCAAGTCGTTTCATACTACATACCTCATGTAACACCATACATATTTTTCAATATGCTTCATATATTCTAACCTTTGCCTCCCTCTACAGTTCACTTTCTCAATATTACCCTCCATTATTGATAGACCAATACCTGGATGTCTTAAGATATGTCCACTAGCCTATCCCTTCTAACGGGTGTTTCAAAAAGGACGCACTTTACATTTCCCATGGTCAACTTCTTGCAGTTCATGAATGACACCGTTGCGGTAAGGATGCAGATTTAAATTTTGTAGCCCTTAAAGCGGAAGATAGTGATAAGCCAGCCTGTGACGATAACTTTCTAAGTGATTTGCCGGGTGAGGTAGTCAAACGTTGTTTCACATCGTCCAAAACTTGTTCTGTTAACACTGATGGTCGACCTGTGCTTTTCCGATCCTGTACACTGCCAGTCTCACGAAATTTATTAATCAGACGCGATATTGTGGTGTTATTAGGTACTTCAGAATTGAGAAATTTTAATTGGAACTCGTCTTTCACTCGTTCGTAAGATTTATATGCGCAATAACTTTCAATAATAAAAACACGTTCATCCTTTGAAAAAACCATGTTTGAACTTATACAGACACAAATGAATACTGGGATAGCACTAGTACATGTCAGTAATACACAATGGGTCAACAATGAGTACGGTAGTGCCAACTGTTATTTGGGGGAAAAAAATATTCCCTATTCAGAAGATATTAACCCTTAAACTTTGAAGTGCGTCCTTTTTGAAATACCCGTTAGTAAGATGCTTCCATATACTTCTTTTTTCATCCACTCCTCTAAGTGCTTCTAAATTACTTATTTTATTCACCCAACTAATTTTTAACATTTCCCTATAAACACCACATTTCAGAAGCTTCTATTTTCTGCCTTTTTGCAACCCTTTTCACTCACATTTCACTTCCGTATAATGCTACACTCCAAACATAATGTTTCAATAAATTTCCTAATCTGTAAGTCAATTCTTTTTGTAGTACGTAAGCTGTTTTTCATTTCAATGGTTTTTTAGTTTGAGCAGTCCTACTTTTGGTATCACAAAAAAATCTAAAGCAATATTTATTATATTTTACTAATTGAAAGTCACATGTAACCGAAAATATTTTTATAAAATCTCAGATTTATTATTTTTCAACCAGAAAAATACTCTACAGTTTCTTCTGCGTAAAAATAGTGTATGTTTTAATATTTTACAATGTTATAACTTTTTTTATAAATTTTAAAATTTATTACGGTATAATAAGTTTTTCCCTTGCATATGAACAATTTTAGACCACGTGAAGTGACTAGACGTTTCTGGAAGCTGTTTTTGCAACCTACATTCTCAGTATTCGCTCGCTGTAAGCTTTTCTCCTTTCTACTGGCCTCCTAGCGTTCTATTTTTGCTCTTCATGGAAGTCGATAATTAGCTGTGTAGATTTAGTTCGATACATCCGGTTTTTATTCTGGTTTTCTCAATATCCTTTCTAACTTCTTTAAACTATTTATCCAACACTTAGGTTTATTGTTTAGTGTCTTAAAAATTAGTTTTCTCAACGGGTTGTAATCAATTTTACAGGTGTCCGTAAAATTTTAGCCTTCTTCTTTAGTCGTTTCCATTAATCGTTCATTTTCCTTGTACAGTTTTATCTCGGTAGGATAAGGTTGTTTATTAAAAAATTATTAGAAATTCCAAATTCATAAATTTTTTTTCAACTATTGATCAGCTTTTTTCCTATGATGTACTTTATGAAATTTTTTTTCTCTTTAATTCTTTATTTACAACTGTAAAACGTTAAAACAAACAAATGTGATGAATATCATAATAATGTAAATGACATGATAGGCATGAGAGGGGTAGGGCCCCCATTGGTGCCTCCCCAAGAATGAAATTTGTATATCAAATTAGCAGGTCTCTACTCCAGCGTCTTTTAAGGCGTCTAGGGGGATTATCAGGTAAATGGACGGAGGAAAGTGAACGCACCAGGGGGTTCTCGTGTTCGTGTGACTTGTCGTGAAAGCGTTTGTATAGGTATTCAATGGATTTTTGTGCAAGTGGTGTTTTCAAATCTGTATGTAAGGTTTTGTTGCTAACGTAAAGAGGTGAATTTGCTATAAGGCGTAATGTTTTTGACTGGAATGCTTGAATTCGTTGCAAGTAAGAGGGTTTGGTTGAACCGTAAATTTGGGATCCGTAGGTCCAAATAGGTTTCAAAAGAGAACAATATATGGGTAATTTTTATGCCATTGGTAATTTTGAACGTTTGTGATGTAGGGAATATAGAAGTTTAAGCCGGGAATTCAGTAATAAACGTTTCCGTTTGATATGTGTGCTCCAAGTTAGTCGTTTATCAAAAGTCAGACCGAGATACTTGACCGTATCTGTCTTTATGGAAAATAGCCCAATAATATAATAATTTTTAATAATAATTTTATTTTATTGAATTGGTTGCAATTATTTAATTTGTATGTTTCAGTTCAAATGAAGTCTGTGTATCATAAGTCATACTATATTTATGTTTTATTATTTTGTAAATTTGGCTGAAAGAGAGTAATTTTAATTATATTTTGTTCAGAACTTTAGAAGTAGTCACAAAACTATTTACAGTGTATTTTTGTTTGTTTTCTTTTCTTTTTGCACTTATTGTCGTATTTTCTGTTCTCGTTTTGTTTTTAAGTTCATTTGTACGTGATGGTAACCTCTGAAACTTCATAATTAAATATCGGAGGGAAATAATATGGCTTAAAAGAAACTGAAAAAAAATCAATGGCTCAGGAACTATACCCATGGTGCTCTAGCTACTACACCATCGAATGGGAGAAACAACAAACGATCCTCGCCAAGATAGGCGTAGTGGGGGCGTATACAGCGGTGGCAAACCTTGACCAATCAGAGCACGACTTCTCTCTCATTGGTTAACTCGCTCCCTGTTTATTATAAATGCGATTGCGTCCAGTCGAATAGTCTGTTTCGTAAGGATTTGTAATATTGTGACCATCCATTTCGTCATCAACACTATAATAATATCTATCCTATATGATTTTTTACGATTCTGTACAATCCGACTTTTTTTGTACTCATGTAATAAATGTACAACCCTTTTAATCCGAAGTTACTGATAACCCAAACTGATATATTCTTTTAAACATTTTTTTTACGTTCAAAATGTGTTTAAAATATAAAATTAATTAATTTTATGATGGGAAATTACTGTAACAGTTTTCTAAAGATAAAATTAAATTTTGAAATCTAAGAACATTGCAGTCTACTCATTATTGTATTTATCTGAAAGTACTTCTTTTGTTAATTTTTTTCAAACTATTGTGGATGTACGGATGATAAATTTTCAGCTCAGTTGAACAAATAAAAACGATTGAAATTTTCATACGATAAATTAGTAATGTCCTTAAATTATAGTGTAATTATTTAGGCAATCAGCAGAAAGGCTGGTTTGAACCTCTAGAGGCTCTACTAAGTAAAACGAGATTTCCTCACAAACCGTGCTTTCCTTACCGAATGGAAAAGTACCTCGATCAGCATACCTGGCTCTTTGTAAAGCATCTACTTTTCACCCTGCAAATGACACATTTATTTTATTCATCATTGGGTCTAGTTGTATAATGAAATTCATGACTCTCAGAAGAGACAACTGTGACTAGTACCTTTTACACCTCTACCTCTTCTGTGTTTAAATACTTCAGTCATGTAATTGGATGACTATGAGATAAGAAACAGAACTATTTATTGTAGTCCTGGAACTAGCAGATCAAGAGCAAATAAATTTACACTCCATCTCTCTGTTATGGGAAATAATTTTTAGTACTACATAGAATAATAACGAATGGAATATTTTGAATTGTTTAACGTGAAGTATTTTATTGTGTTTATAAAAGTACCTAAGAACAATATTGAAATTAGAAATTAAGTTACATTTTAGAAAAGAGTAGAAAATGAATAATAAAACCGGGAATAATAAATGAATTAATATAAAAGAGTTTCTTGCTTTTCATTCATATCAATATTTTGTTTTGGTTTTTTTTATATATTCATATATATTTTTGTATTGCCTGAGTAGTATTTTTGTTGAAAGAAGGGCATATTAAAAGAAAAATGAAGCAATATTTTCAACGTTACTCTGTCTGCAAAGAACCCTTTTACGTCATTTCTTTATCTTTTTCATTCGTTCCTCTCTTTCCTTTTTCACCCGCACTCCTTCCACTTCATAACTCTCCGAAAACCTTGCCGCCCTCCCGTCCGACAAGACCCACCTATATAACCGACTACCCGGCCATACTTCATCCAAGTTTCCCTCCGCACCGCTAGAATTTCTTCCATCTGTATTTCCCATTTGATTCAATTTTCCAACACATATAATATTTGCATATGAATAATATGTACTGCTGAGCTCAATTTTGCTTTTTCTGATGTTTATAAAAGCAATCTTTTCCTGTTCTTTGAAAAATACTCGACGAGAGTTGCTATGCTATTTAAAAAATGAGTTTATTTTATTTCGTTTCCAGCGCATTTATAAAAGTATATACATTTTTTATTTAAAAAAAAGAAAGCAAGAAATATAGAAATAGAAATAAAATTCACTCTTGTGTATAGAGGTATATTTAGTTTAAGTTTTATATTTCTATTTTTATACATTTTTAAAATGGATAAAATGAATTGTAAGTAGAAAATGATAATAATTTATCTGATATAACGGGTGTTTCAAAAAGGACGAAACCTTAACAAAACTGAGTAACGAGCACCAGCAATATGCCACCGAAAACCAGCTGTAAAGCGGTTAAGGCGCAAAAGAACATCCCCAAAGGAGAAAAAAAAAATGAAGCGCAAGAGGAAGAAAAGCTACAACGTGTCATCTACGAGGTGTTTTTCACCCCAAGGGTAAAATTGAAATGTCGTTATTGTGCATCAGTACTATTGCAGTATTCATTCGTCTCTGTTGTGTCAACTACGTCGTTTGCTGTAGACAAGCGTGGTATATTGTGTGTGTGTGTGTGTGTGTGTGTGTGTGTGTGTGTGTGTGTGTGTGTGTGTGTCTACAGGCCAATCACTAAAGCTTTGTTTTTGGGTTCAAGGGGCACGAAAACGTGTATTGCCGGTGAAAACTCGATTTCGAAAAATCGATATGAAAACAATAGGTACTTTCTTTCCCTCTATATTCCTGTAAGGGAAGAGAAAATAAAAATCCATGTAAAAACTTCTTGTCACGCACAAAAATCCTCTAGTTGCGAAACGTATCTCCTTCAAATTTCCGAGGGAACCTTGTTAAACTGCTGAAAATTGCTGGAATCTTGATTTGTTACGTCACCCGTAATTACAGTTGATATCTTTCACCTTTTGCTAAACAAAATATCGCCAAAAATATATTGAACTTCCTTTCCTTTAAAAAGTTTGATAATGCCTTTCACTGCTCTAAAATTCAGAAGGATAAGAAAAATAAGTAGAAGAAGAAGAAGAGTTGGAGGTGTAGGAGGATGAAAAAAAGGAAAAATAAGAAGAATAATAAATGAATGAGAATAACAATAATAATAATAATTGTAATAAAAGCAACTGTATAAAACAACAAGATATAAAAGAAAAAATAATAAACAAACAATTAGTTAAGATGTAGAGAAAAATATGGTTAATAGATTTACGACAGACATTTCAGAAATAATAAAACAATTGCATAAATTTTCATTATGGCAAGGGAAACATGAAATTGTTCTTGTTCTAAATTTAGTGAATCATAAAATACTGTATAGTATAATTTTCAGTTTTAAGTTTAAATCATTGTTTATTACAGTTAGACGAAAACTTTTGTTCAAACTAAAACAATAAATTATTAAAACACCCATCTAGAAAAATCAATAAAGCTTACGCCATATTTATAATAATAATAATAATAATAATAATAGTGTAATAATACAAATGAATAAACTTTAAATTAAAATTACTTACAAATTTAAATAAATTTTCTTAAGGGAGTCAATTATAACTCACATTAATAATATAGTTGTAATAATAACAAAACGAAATTTAAAACAACAACAAAAATTTCCCCTAACAAGTATTAGAGTGGTAAATTATTTGCAGTTGATCTGCTTATTCCAGAGCTACAAAATTGGACTGTTTCTTATCAAATTGTCAGCCAATTATATGACTGAAGCATTTAAGAACAAAAGAAGTAGAGGTGTAAAAGTTACCAATCAGAGTTAGATCCTCTGAGAGAAATAGGTAATGAATCTCATTACACAGACAGACCCTGTGGTGAATAAAGTGAAGGGACTCATTTGGAAATTGGAAACAATATGCTTTCCAGAGGGTCTGGTATGCTGATAAGCGTAATTTTTCACTCAGTGAGGAAGGCTATAATAAACCACATCACACCTCATTTTACTTTGTTGTGTGTTGTTTAGGTCATCAGCCGAAAGGCTGGTTTGAACCTCTAGAGGTTTTACTAAGTAAAACAAGGAGTGAGGTGGTTTACCATTGCCTTTCTCACTGAGTAAAAAATTACGCTTATCAGCATGCCAGGCCCTCTGAAAACCACAGATTTTCCACTCTGCAAATGAAACCATCGCTTCATTCACCACAGGGTCTGGCTGTATAATGAAATTCATTACTTTCAGAGGAGACAACTCTGATTAGTGTCTTTTGCACCTCTACCTCTTCTGTTCTTAAATGATTCAGTCATTTAATTGGCTGACCATGTGATCAGAAACAGAACTATTTATTTTAGCCCTGCAACGGACAGATTGAGTGTAAATGAATTATCACTCCACCTGTTTTTACTTAGTAAAAACAGGTACTAAGTTTTACTTAGTAAAACCTTTAGAGATTCAAACCGGCTTTTCGGCTGATGATTTAAACAACATAAAAATAACTAATAAAACATATATTTTTTACAATAAACCTAAATCTGACAAAACATAAATAAACTACAATCTGACCAAAAACATCTATTAATAAACAATCTATCTCCAGGAATGCAAAACAAAGACATTATTTCTCAGTTATACAACCTGAAGCACTATAGCCTGCTAAGTGTTTGACCCTACATAAAAAGGGAGATCTACAGAGATTGGAAATGGTGGAAAGGTAAATCCTTCGCAAAGTCTTTGGAAACAGGAAAGAAAACTTTATCCGTACCTGTATTAATGAAGAAATTTATAGCCACATCGCAAAATCACATCAAGAAAATAATCGTAACAGAAATTATACCTATTTTGAGAGAGAAATAAATCTTCAGGTGGAGTGTCAATTATTTACACTCAATCTGTTCGTTGCAGGGCTAAAATAAATAGTTCTGTTTCTTATCACATGGTCAGCCAATTAAATGACTGAATCATTTAAGAACAGATGAGGTAGAGGTGTAAAAGACACTAATCAGAGTTATCTCCTCTGAAAGTAATGAATTTCATTGACAGCCAGACCCTGTGGTGAATGAAGTGAAGGTGTCATTTACAGAATGGAAAATATGAGCTTTTCAGAGGGCCCGGCATGTTGATAAGCATACTTTTCCACTCAGTGAGGAAGGCAATTGTAAACGACCTCACTCCTCGTTTTACTTAGTAAAACCTCTAGAGGTTCAAACCAGCCTTTCGGCTGTTGACCTAAACAACAACAACAACTATCCATAAAATAGGAGGAGAGGTTATTTACCTACTTTACGTACTTCAACTACTTCACCTGAAGAGAGTGAAGTCGATTTAAAAAAATTGATATGAAAACAATACTTTCCTCTCCATATATTCATATAGGGCAAGAGACAATTAAAAAATAGTAGTTCCTGCTTACTTTTTTAACTTTTATTCAAGAAATTAAAAATCTGTTGGTTAAGCCTCCATTTGTTTCTTGAAGGACCCACCTTTGGACTTTCCGGAGCCCAACCATCCCCTGCCGTACCTAGAAGGTCTTTATGGGGAGACCTTCTTAACCCCCTCAGTACTTTAGTGCAAAGTTACGCAGACTGGCAGATGTCCTCCTCCGCATCATCGGTATACGAGGTCGGGCTATTAAATAACGTGACTGACGTTGTAAAAAATTTAATTTTTATTTTATACGTAATTACTTATTGTCACTTCCAATATACACTCCTTCTCTATCCCTACAACGCTCCATGCGAATTTTCAATTGTTCGAAACAGTGCTAGAAGTCATCTTCTGTCAGCTTCTTCAGGACACATACCGCTCAAAAATTTTTGAAATGAAGCTCGCAAAAATGTTCATACTGACACTTTGTACGCGATTGAAAATGACCCAAATT
This sequence comes from Catonia carolina, assembly GCA_035578175.1. Lineage (NCBI taxonomy): Eukaryota > Metazoa > Arthropoda > Insecta > Hemiptera > Achilidae > Catonia > Catonia carolina. The sequence goes on from JAQMRL010000004.1 coordinate 14,191,125, forward strand.
TTTTGGAAACGATAATAACATGTGATGAACGTGGTTTTTTACTTATGATCCGGAAACGAAGCCCCAATCCATGGACTGGAAGAGCCGAATTTTACCGAGAGCCAAAAAAGCTCGAATGAGCAAGTCAAAATTTAAAGCAATGATGATTGTTTTTTTATACCCATGGGATTGTGTACCTTCACTAGGTTCCTGAAGGTCAAACAATTAATCAATATTATTACATTGAGGTACTTTCTAAACTACGTCAAAGGGTAAGGAAAAAACGACCCGAAAGGTGGAAGGACAAATCATGGGTTCTCCACCAAGACAATGCGCCAGCTCATTCCACGTTATCTGTCAAGAGGTTCCTAGCCAAGTACAGCATCTCAGTATTAGAACATCCACCTTATTCACCTACCAGATCTTGCACCATGTAACTTCTACCTGTTCCCTAAGGTGAAATCTGCATTAAAAGGGACAAGATTTGAGTCTGTGGAAGCTGTAAAAGAGAATTCGGCACTAACTTGTCCTGAAGGAGCTGACAGAAGATGACTTCCAGCACTGTTTTCAACAATGGAAAATTCGCATGGAACGTTGTAGGGATAGAGAAGGAGTGTATATTGAAGGTGACAATAAATGATTATGTATAAAGTAAAATTAAATTTTTTACGTCAGTCTCGTTATTTAATAGCCACATCTCGTATCTACCTAGGCCTACTGCCTACTAAGCACTTTCTTCGGTGCCTCATATCGCGATCTATTAGTGACATAATTACCCCCGGCCTAACACTCAAACCCAACATTACATTAACACTAAAATAACACGAATTTTACAAACCTAACACAAAATCGATTTTAATCAGTATTCTAACTGAATTATTTATTTAAGTATATTTTAACAAACCGCACGCAACCAAAAACGTTTCCCCGCGGACCAACAAACAAAAACAGGAAAAACATACTTTTTTACATGGAATACCCTTACACGCACAGAAATAGGTCAAGAGACCCAATTACCTTCCATAGCCGCTAATAACAACTGCCTACCTGATGTTAAAACTAATCCCCTAATTTAATCTTGCAGATGTCTTTGAAAAATTCTCTCCCTATCTTACAGCCTTTCTTATTACTAAACATATCCCTCAGATAAGCCTATTATCGGAGAATATCTGCCCATAACAGACAGGTGGAGTGTCAAATTATTTACACTCAATCTGTCCGTTGCAGGGCTAAAATAAATAGTTCTGTTTCTTATCACATGGTCAGCCAATTAAATGACTGAATCATTTAAGAACAGAAGAGGTAGAGGTGTAAAAGACACTAATCAGAGTTATCTTCTCTGAAAGTAATGAATTTCATTATACAGCCAGACCCTGTGGTGAATGAAGTGAAGGTGTCATTTGCAGAGTGGAAAATATGTGCTTTTCAGAGGGCCCGGCATGCTGATAAGTGTACTTTTCCATTCAGTGAGGAAGGCACAAGTAAACCACCTCACTCCTCGTTTTACTTAGTAAAACCTCTACAGGTTCAAACCAGCCTTTCGTCTGATGACCTCAACAACAACAAAAACATTGGAGAATATGATAACACAAAATACGAAAAAATAAACATAATGAATAAACGTGGGTGGAAGCACAGTCCAGTGACAACTCAGCCGTGAATAGATAAGTGCAGAATTTAAATCATTTTATTGTTTAATTAATTACAGTACTAAGTTAGTCGATAAAATCTCGGCTCCATCAACGTTTTAATAATCTTTTTGTATTTTTTGGGAGAGTCTGCGTGTTCAGATTTGAGATCAACAGGTTTGGTGGTTACTGAGTTTCTTTCTTCCTAAATTTTGTATAGTTTTAAGAAAACCTTATTTAAGTCTGAGTGATTTAGGCCTATTGGTTACATAAAAGAAGGAATTAAATTATTCGTAAAAGCTTTGATTGAAAACTGTGAATTTTTGCTAATACCGATAGTTTTGCAAAACCGTAGAACTGAACGATTTCCAGATTGTCGAAGGTAGGAATTGTAAATAATTTAGTTACATTTTTTTTTTATTGAGTGATAATGCCTACATAAGCCTTGGGCTTGTGCGTAGGTAATGATATGTGGTGATTTACAGAAGAAAAAAATGCCAGACCTGACCGGGAATCGAACCCGGGACCCCGGCATAGTAGCCAGTTGCGCTGACCACTACACCACGGGCCGCCCTATAGTTAGTAATTTGTATAGTACCATGGGCCGGCTTATAGTAACATGTTGTTGTTTAGGTCAACAGCCGAAAGGCTGGTTTGAACCTCTAGAGGTTTTACCAAGTAAAACAAGGAGTGAGGTGGTTTACCATTGCCTTCCTCACTGAGTGGAAAAGTACGCTTATCAGCATGCCGGGCCCTCTGAAAAGCACATATTTTCCACTCTGCAAATGACAACTTCACTTCATTCACCACAGGGTCTGGCTGTACAATGAAATTCATTACTTTCAGAGAAGATAACTCTGATTAGTGTCTTTTACACCTCTACCTCTTCTATTCTTAAATGATTCAGTCATTTAATTGATAGACCATATGATAAGAAACAGAACTATTTATTTTAGCCCTGCAACGAACAGATTGGGTGTAAAAAATTTGACACTCCACCTGTCTGTTATAGGCAGCCTGTAGTAACATATAGTTAGTAATTTGGATTTGCGTGAAAGAAGTCTGTACTATATTGTTTAAATCTCTCTTGAAGTGCCTTCCTTTTCAAAAAAATCCGCAAAATCAATCACAACTGTCCAGATGGCATAAATGTCACATACTATGTTTTTGTGGTTACTAACGACTTTATTATTGATGCAACTTAAAATAAATAAGGATAAAAAATAACATGAACATTATTTTTATTGGTAAAGTTGTAAAGAGAATTTCATTCAGACCTTCTTTGAAAAGAATAGAAAATTCAATATTAAAATAACTTTCTTAAGTTATTAGAATAAATCGAATTCAATTTGAAAATATCAACTTTAAAATTGAATCTTTTGAATAAAACGTTTTCGTATAGTAGTATACACACACATCGATTTAGTATGTGTGTGAACTTGTATATGTATACATTAAACATTGGATTTAGTTTTGTCTGTGGGGTGGTATCAGGGGGAGGGGGTTAAAAACTGTGTACTTGATAAGCGTGATTTAGCAGGCCCGGGGATATTGATTTTGCCACCCTTTTCCGAGTCTCTTACCCTCTTTTATGTCTGTTTTCTTACTGTAATAGCTTTTTGGAGGGAATAAGTGTGTTTGTGAACTTACATACGCGCGCGAAAATGCTCCGTTTTCAAATGAGAATCGAAACTGGAAGAAATTGTTGAAAGTGAAATTTCTGACGGGTACAAAGAGATATATAAATTTTCGTATGTTTACAGAAGGAAAGAGTGCCACTATAAAACGTTATACTTATTTTGTTTTTTGTTAAACCCTTTTGTGCACTATCTTTCCATCTTAACCTACCGGGTTGGTCTAGAGGTAGAAAGTTCGCCGAAATCAGCTGTTTAACAGCTGATTTTCGAAAACGAAGGTTTCTTGGTCTAAATCCTAGACTTTTATACGGATTTGAATACTAGACAGTGGTTACCGGTGTATTTTGATGGTTGGGGTTTAATTAACCATACTCTGTAAGGAATGGTCGGCCTTGGTCTGTACAAGACTACACCTCATTTACACGTCATACACATCATCCTCATCTCGTTGGGTCATGGGGTTGCTTATTGTTCTAAATTGAACAGATTGCAACATACACAAATTAGGAATAAAAATAAATAAAAAAATCCTAGTAAAGGTAGCTACTTTATTAAGATCTGAATACTAGACAGTGGTTACCGATGTACTTTGGTCGTTAGGGTTCAATTCACCATACTCTCTCAGGAATGGTCGGCCTGAGTCTGTACAAGACTACACCTCATTTACACGTCTTACATATCACCCTCATCACATTGGGTCATGAGGTTACTTATTGTTCTGAATTGACAGATTACAACGTAAATACATAACGGATTTTTTTTTAAATTTGAAAAAGAAATTATTATGATCAGATAGAAAATTCACGTTACCAAATCACGATGTTCGTACTGGTACGATCTTATGATTTCTTCAAATATTTATTTAATTGTATGAGCTTTACTCTAGTTTCTTTTCTTCAATTATATTGAAATTATCTCTTCATTATTTTAAATTATTTCTTCAATTTGGTTTTTTAATATTTCATAGAATTGAATATATATATCAATATATTTTTCTTATATTTCAATACTATATCTCCTCTTTCTTCTTATATTTATTTTTAAATTATGTATTTCAGTTCTTCAAAAATGTTGGACCGTCATAAATCACACGTCTGTTCTTCTCGGTGATCGTCTAGCCTCAGAGAATTCTTCCTAGTTGAACTAACTTGAACTTTGGATTTGTAAATAAATTGTTTATACACCATATTAGCATTTTAATTGAGTTAAAAATGAAATAATAATATATTTTGTCTATATATTTTTACAATTATTTCCTTAGACATTCTTTCATAAAAACTGTAATGCATTTACAACAATTGCCAATGTACGATTTTTTTTTTATTTTCGTTTAACGTCCGATGTACGAGGTGGAGGCAATTGACCTATCCAACTATGGCTATACGTCATGTTCTAGGGTAGATGTTTTTTTTTTCCTTAAATTACAAAGTCCTCAACTATTCCTCGACAATAAACCGATACCACAACGACAAAAAGTTAAATACCTTGGACTTCACCTTGACAAGAGACTCACCTGGGCGACTCATATAAAAACCAAAAGACTGACTTTGAACTCCAAATTAAAAGAACTATTTCGACTATTTGGATGCCGCTCTTCACTGACTCTAAAATCTAAACTATTACTATACAAAGTTTATCTCAAACCAATATGGACCTATGGACTACAAATTTATGGCACAACTAAACCGAGCAATCTACAAAAATTACAAGCCTTTCAGTCAAAATTCCTACGTTTAATCACCTGCGCACCTTTTTATGTCAACAACAAAATTCTACATGACGACCTTAATATTCCGTTCATAAGTGAAGTAGTGAAGTCCAGCTACAGTGTTTTTCACAGAAAATTGCATGATCACCCCAACGAATTGATCACCAAACTATCGGATGCATCACTACCAGGAAATCCGCAACGCAGGTTGAAACGTCAATGGGCCAGAGATCTTCTATAAAGTGATTTATTTTATTTTTCTTTCTTTTTTTCCTTGTTATGTTGTTATTTATCATTTATGTATCATGAACTTTATTTCATAGAACATATACCAATGGGTATCACTGTTCTTTTTCATTTATTTTTTTTTCGTTAGGACCACTAGGGATCACGATACAACTTCAAATCATTTCTCTCTGTTCTTCCTCCGTTCAGCCCAAATTGCCTTCATTCCCTCGCTGAATTTCTTCTTCCTCTCCTTAGACCATGCTGTTCCAGTCCTCGGAGGTCAGTGTCCACCCTGGAAATCTTTGATGCTTCGTATTTGGCTTCTGTATTTGTTTCTATCTAAGATGTCTCGTGTTGTAATGTGGTTCAGTTGTAGGTCTTTTGCTATTTCTCGGAACCATGCCTGTGTTGTTTTCCTGTTATGGCAGAAATCAAATACTAGGTCTTTACTCTTTGTTAACATATACAATTTCAAAAAAAAAATTAAATACCGGGTGGCCTATATATCAGTTTCCCCATGAAATAGGATATATTGTATCAATAACTTTGTAACAATTTTACGTTAGCAGCAACCACGTATAACATTTTATTGTTGTCCGTTATAGTGATGTGAGTCTCTAAGCCACATCATCCATCTTAACTCCAAGTTCTTCATAAGTGTGATCCCGATAGATGATTGGAATACTGTGAGACAGTCCCTATCCGTACAGAAGCTGACCCAAATTTCCTGTGACCAATTTTGTGGTGTGTTGAGGCATGTTTCAAACTCAATAATCGGTGTAACTGCGTGTAATCGTCGTATGAAAATCCTCATAAGGTAATCCAATGGGAGCTTAATGTGTCTGCTGTTATGGTATGGGGAGAAATTTCGAGTACCGCATTGATAGATCCTTATTTTCTTTTTTGGGAAATGTTAACGTGGAAAGTTACTAACAGGTGCTGCAGAAACTAGTCTTTCCCAAACTTAAAAACAATCCTGTTTACAATATTCAATCGCACATCTTGGAACAATATGGGACCCTAGCATATTTCGGTATAGAAGTTCAAGAGCTTTTGAATTCTAAATTTAACGAACGGATCGGTCGCTGTGGTACAATTGATTGCCCTGCGTGCTCACCATACTTAACCCAATGTAATTTTCACTGTAGGGTATTATAAAACATTGGTGTTTTTTTCAAAACCACAAACCCTAGCCGAACTAAATAGCATAATAGAAAATGCATTTGATACCACTGTAAAGCGGTGAAACGGATTGTAATTAAGACTTTCAGTACTATCTGTAATTACTTGATAGACACTTAAGTCCGAAGCCATATACGACGTCATGGCTCAAACGTATAACGGTGGAATAGGTAGGAACACATTTAAAGACAGGAACAACAGCAAATGACTTAACAAATGAGTATATAATATTGAAATGTACTTACTTTATTTAGAACAATTCATAGACAACAGAAAGTTTAAATGTAGGCATGTAGAGAACGGCGTCACAACGTGGTTTCATTGTCCTTGTAGAAAACGGCTTATAACACTGGTTAAACACTTGTAAACATCGGCACATAGATAAGTCACACAAGGTACAAACAACAATATACACTACATAAGTCAGTCACTCTGCGGCAAACAACAAGGATTCAAACGGATGAAAACAACAGCTTTGTTACAACGAGGCAGTCATGATGAGAGTAGTTCAACAAGTGGAAGAAGGCGGAAACGAGTTGAGTGACGTAGGAACAGGTTGTGCAAAGAGGTTGGGAAATGGCGCGCTAGTAAAGGCGCAGGAATTCAAATTTAAACGTATGCAGTACTGAACAACCACCAATTTTATACCGATAATTAGTTTCTATTTGTGAATAAATTCTTTTGTTTTTACTTTCATATTTGATTGTGTTTGTGTTTTTTCATTCGTATATATAAAAAATTATATATAATAGCTTACCATTTTAATAAAAATATCTTATTTGTTTAATTAGTATTTAAGTAACTAACATGTAGTTATAATTACTAACACACTAATAGATTACCGTAGTTGTTGCAGTAGGACAATGAACAAAGAAGTACTGAATTGATCTACCCTTGAATGTGGGAAACCATAGTTGAGTGGATTAATTTTCCCACCACCATTTATTATAAATAGTTTTAGATTTTTAAGGTATATTTATACCACCGAGTTGGTCTAGAGGTAAAGTCGTCGCCAAAATCAGCTGTTTAACAGCTGATTTTCGGAGACGGAGGTTCCTGGTTCAAATCCTAGTAAAGGTAGTTACTTTTATACAGATTTGAATACTAGACAGTGGTTACCGGTGTACTTTGATGGTTGGGGTTTAATTAACCATACTCTCACAGGAATGGTCGACCTGAGTTTGTTCAAGACTACACCTCATTTACACGCCATACACATCATCCTCATCTCATTGGGTCATGGGGTTGCTTATTGTTCTGAATTGAACAGATTGCAACGTACACAAATTAGGGATTACAAAAAAAGCATAATTAAGGAAATTAATATTTATATGGTAATGGTATTTTATGTTGGTAGAGAGAAAACGAATAAATAAATCAACATTTTAAAAATAAATATTAAAATGTATAAATGAATATTAAATAAATACTATTTTATATAATACATTTCAGTAATACTTTTTAAGCTGCCTTTATTTTTTTATTAATCACTTACACGTGTTTCGGTGGATCCACCATCATCAGATTATATTGTACCGTTTGAAACTAAAGAATTTTTAAAAATTTATAGAAGATTTTTAGTTTCAAACGGTATAATATACTCTGGTGATGATGGATCCACCGAAACACGTGTAAGTGATTAATAAAAAATAAAGGCAGCTTAAAAAAGGTTAGTGAAATTTATTATATAAAATAGCATTGATTTCGAGCTTGTGATAAAATTAATTAAATAAAGAAAACGCAAAAATTGAAATTAAAATAAATAAATTGAAATTTAATTGAACTAGTGAAAATTGAAAAAATTGATTGGCAAAAATTAAATGTTACAAAATTATTTAACTTGAATTGAATTTATTGATGACACTGCTATAACTCTAAATATATACTAAATAATTAATGACATGAAATGTTTGTTCTAATATTAAATTGAATTTTTATTTTTAATCTACTTATGAGCTAAAATAATTATTAAATTAATAAAATGGTTACGATTTTTTATATAATTCCTTGGAGTCTCAGCTGCTTCATGTGTCTCCTTCCATTGATCGGGATCGAATGGGGGGCTTGGTCAGTGTTGCAATTGGTTTTATAGATGTTCATAATCTTATTCAAATCTTTTCTTCCTATTAAAAAATGTTTTTTTTTTTGTCATCAGTCTCTAGACTGGTTTGATGCAGTTCTCTAAGCTGTTCTATCTTGCGCAAGTCGTTTCATATCTATATACCTGTAACACCCTACATCTTTTGTAATTTGCTTTATATATTCTAATCTTTGCCTCCCTCTACAATTTACTCCCTCAATATTACCCTCCATTATTAATAGCCCAATACCTGGATGTCTTAGGATATGCCCCACTAGCCTATCCCTTCTTTTGGTAAGATGCTTCCATTTATACTTCTTTTTTCATCCACTCGCCTAAGAACCTCTAAATTACTTATTTTGTCCACCCACCTAATCTTTAACATTTTCCTATAACACCACATTTCAAAAGCTTCTATCCTCTTCCTTTCTACAGCCCCTATCACCCACGTTTCACTTCCGTATAATGCTACACTCCAAACATAATGTTTTAAAAAATTTTTCCTAATCTGTAAATCAATGTTTGTAGTCAGTAATTAATTTAAAATATTAAAGTCATTTTAATTAGTTCAGCAATTAATTGGATTCTTGTTGTTTTATTAATCTTCTATACTTATTTGAAAATTTTATTTAATTAAATTATACTTTCTTTTGTTTTCCTTGATTGAATTTAAACTATTTGGCTTCTGGAATTAATTTCTTTTAATATTTAATTTCTTCTCATAAATCTTCTTAATATATATTTTATTACTGTTTATTCTAATTACTTTTAAAATTGAAATTATTAAATTTTGATAATTTTTAAGATAATTTTTAAAATTATTTCTTGAATTAACAACAATTATTTGGTTACTTAAATTGAATCATCTATCAACGATGTAATAGAACATAGACTGCTATTCTACAAGCTGCAGGATGCATTATAAGGATTTATTTTTGAATGAAGATTATTAAAACAATTAAAAAAATGTAATTTACACTACTATAAATGTAATTTGGTTAAAATAATCTTTCTTAAAATTTTAATTAATGAACATTTCATAGGTACAACTGTTTTGTGCTTATGAACAATTGTGCAACACTATGAACCTATGTACAATTTATACAAGTCACAATAAAATTCCTATTATTTTTTAATATAATTACAAAATAATAAATCAAATTTACAAGTACAGTAAAACCTCTCTAATTCGTCACTCTCTAATTCATCACCTTCTATAATTCGTCAGCCCTCCCCAGTTCAACCATTGTGTGTGTGTGTGTCTGCGATACGTGTTTGCGCCGTAGTCACGTATCAACGCTGCTGATGACTAATAGCCTCCTGTTTACACTGTTAATCTTTAGTAATATACAAGGAAAACATCCTGTGCAAGTTGTATTGTACTAACGAACTTGGGTATGAGATTTTAAGTGACAAAGAAATTGTGGCCTACGTTCAAAACAAAGATTCACCTGTTGAGGAAGATAGCAACGAAGAATATGTTTCAAGCCCTGAAAATATTGGTACGTATCGAGAAATAGAAGGAATGCTGAAGAAGTGCATCGAATGGTATGAAAGACAGAAAGAAGCAGAGTTATCAAAATTAATTGTAATACGACAAATTCGCCAGTTGGCTGTGGAAAAAGAAAAGAACTCGTTGGTACAAAAGAAGATAACCCACTTTTTCAAGAAATAAATTTGGCATTTTACATACATATTAGTATAATTAAGTAACGTTTTCTAAATTTTAATGTGATTTTTTTGTAGTGTTAAGTGATACCTAGTTAAAGATTCGTTTCATCGATTTTGCAAATTTATACTTTTTCGATTGTAATTTTATATTCGGTAACGTGTACTGTGTTATGCGTTCTACAAATTAGAAAATGTAAGTACAACTATATACAGAATTTCTGAAGTAGTATAAAACTAGATACGTAGACTAATACAAATTTACTGTAGTTATAGGACTTAGAATTACTTATTGTGTTTATCGTTAATGTAAGTTTCATTTATGTAATTCGACTTTTATGGAACTAATATACGTACGAGTATGTTACTTATTAACCGTTCATAGCAAATTCCATAATTCGTCACTTTCTGTATTTCGTCACTCCTTCGGTCCCGAACGAGACGAATTAGAGAGGTTCCACTGTAGATTATACAGTTGTCTTGAGCAATTAAAATTTCATTTTATTGTAACTGCCATTGTCTGTGAAATAGTTTACAAAATAGTAAAAAATTACTTCGTCCGTGGAATGCAGAAATATTTCTTGACAATAAATATAATTTTTACTTAAATGGAAACCCAAGTAATTGGCATTTTTATCGATCGTATTTATTGTTAATAAAGATAATTTTACTTACGTCAAAATAATTGTGCTTGTGAATGTTATTTTTCTCCTGTACCTTTCAATTTAAAAGATAGAAAATTTTCTTAGTTTAATTAGTTTTTAAATTTATTTTATTTTTATTGAAACAATTTTAAATGTTGTTTTAATCAGTTTTGTTTTCCTTAATTGATTTTAAAATTATATGCTTATTTGTGATATATTTTAATGTCATTTCAGAGTCCATGAAGTATAATTAAAGATTTCTTAAAGTTCTTTTTGCAGCAAAAATTTGTAATATACTTCCATTGTTTCCTTTAAATTTTCTTTTCACATTCTCTTGCCTTATATAATTATAAAGAAAAGAAAAAAATAAGTATTATTTTTACGTAAATTTTATTTCAAATCGAGTTTTCACCGGAAATACACGTTTTCAGGAACCCTGAACGTAAAAAACATGTTTTCAGCAATTGGTGTGTGTGTGTGTGTGTGTTTATGCAAACATCTTACAAAACTTAGAAGTGAAACTTTTAATGAAACACTTTTATTCGTGAAATTTTTCTACTTTTTGTGATTTTCTTAAAACCGGCTCCTAAGCTTTTTAAAAAATCGCCTCGTTTACGGCATATTTAATGCTAAAGGGTAAGAGCAATATTTGCTGAAAATCTTTGGAAGGCAGTGCTATCGTAGTAAAAAATGGTATTTTTTGGATTGCAACCATAATAATAACAGTACAATTTAACATAATAACAGTTTATGTATTTATCGACAAAACGTTGTATATTAAAGTTATAGAAAATTAAAAAAAACTATACTTTTATTTCATACATTTTTATCTAGAACGTTTAGTTTAGCGGCAATAAATAATTTTCTGTATTCTTGTTTCAAAATCGGTAAAAAACAAGATATTTTAAAAATTGCGACCTACGTATGAATTTGACCCACTGGATTGGTCTAGGTCTAGAGGTAAAGTCGTCACCATGGGTCAGCTGTTTAACGGCTGATTTTTGAAGACGAAGGTCCTAGTTCAAATCCTGGTAAAGGTAATTACTTTTATACGGATTTGAGTTCTAGACAGTGATTACCGGTGTACTTTGATGGTTGGGTTTCAATTAACTATACTCTCTCAGGAACGGTCGGACTGGGTCTGTACAAAATTACTCCTTATTTACACATTGTACCATCTTATTAAGTCATACGTTTTCTTATTGTTCTGAATTGAAAAGATTGCAGCGTACATACATAAGGGATAAAAATAAAAAAACTACGAATTTACAACAGAAGTGTTCATTATCAAATCTATAGAAAATGAAAAAATAATTTTTTTTTTTACAGTGCTTAGTTGTGTCAATTAGAGATTTTACTTATTTTTTAATTTTTACAAAGGTTAGTTTTCAAACATCATTTACTCATGATTAAAATTAGATCATGGTTTAAATTTTACATTATTTACTCATGACTAAACATAAGTTTATGTTTCGTTATTTAAATTGGGAAGGGAAACTCATATGAGTGTTTCCTACCACATTTTTTTACTTTCTCTTGCCTATATGAATATATAGGAAGGAAAGTATTGTTTTCATGTCGATTTTTCGAAATCGAGTTTTCACCGGATCTATAAGTTTTCAGACCCCCTGAACCCAAAAAACATGTTTTTAGCGATTGGTCTGTGTATGTGTGTGTGTGTGTGTGTGTGTGTGTGTGTGTGTGTGTGTGTGTGTGTGTGTGTGTGTGTGTGTGTGTGTGTGTGTGTGTGTGTGTGTGTGTGTGAGTGTGTGTGTGTGTGTGTGTGTGTGTGTATACAAAATATCTCAAGAACGGAACATCGTACGAACTTGAAACTTGAAACTTAAGTTACATACCACTATCGGACCCGACATGAACATTTTCATCAAAATTGGTCAACCGAAAGTAGTAGTTTATTCGTGTAATTTTTCACTTTTTTACGATTTTTTCAAAAACTGGTCCTACGATTTTTTTTAAAATCGCCTGGTTTACTAAATTTTTTATTTTCTACAAGATAGTGTAGGCGCCAGCTGAAATTCTTGGTAAGGGTGTTTTCACGTAAAAACTTTGTTTTTTAAGATTACGGCTTTCATATGCATTTCAGCGCAAAAATGTTTATAATAAAAGTTGTAGAGAATTTAAAAACCTACAACTTTTATTTCAAACATATTTTTGTATAACGCTTAGTTTAGCAGTAATTAGCGATTTTCTGTTTTTTTCTCACGAAAACGTGTGAAAAATTGTTTTTTTAAGATTTCGGCCTTAGTATGCATTTTATGACAAAAGTGTATACTGGGTGTCCATTAAGTCTGGAAACGGCTGAATTACAGAAAAGTGAGCGTGACTAGGTGACCAGAATGACTTTAATTGCTTGTTGCACCAAAAAAACTATTCTGGGTGATATTTGAAATTTTTGTCCGCCATCTTGGATCTGCCATATTGGATTTAACTTTCTTAATTTATATAAGATGATGGTCATATGATACATGATTTCGATCTACAATTTCAAAATAAATTCAATGGCGAAAACCGGAAATCGATATCTTTTTTCGTTTTTGAGATATTACCATTCAACTACCCAGATCGGGGCAGAACGGCCATTCCTCCCTCCTCCGTCTTTGAGCCTACATAGACAATTTAGGTAGCAAGTGAACGACTACACATAAGATTATTGAAAATAATAAGTTATTTAATATCTCCACTCGTTAATAAATAGGAAATTATTGTCATTAAGAAATACGGAAAAAGAATTTAACGGTTGATTTATTGCATTATAAAACTATAGTATCTATTTAATTTGTTACCAGTTAATACTTAGGAGAGGAGCAATTGAATGGCCTCCGAGATCACCTGATTTGAGTCCATTAGACTACTTTTTTTGGGAATACTTAAAAAACAAAGTTTACAGAACGAAACCTAACAGTCTGCATGAACTCAAACAAAGAATTCTAAATTAATCTGCTGGAATCCCAAGGGAATTCATTCGTAATGCTGTAACTAGTTTTTACGCACGTAGCCTCATACTGTCAATAAATAGGAGGAGGCCACTTTGAGCAACTACTCTTGAGTCAAGAAACATTTGGTAATTTTATTTTCAATTATGTAACTCATTTTCACAATTAGTTCCTTTTAAACACTAACATTTACAAAAATAACAAACAATAACTATTAACTGGTAACAAATTAAATACTGTATTTTTATAATGCAATAAATCAGCCGTTAAATACTTTTCCGTATTTCTTAATGACAATAATTTCCTATTTATTAACGAGTGGAGATATTAAAAAACTTATTATTTTCAATAATCTTATGTGTAGTCGTTCACTTGCTACCTAAATTGTCTATGTAGGCTCAAAGACGGAGGAGGGAGGAATGGCCGTTCTGCCCCGATCTGGATAGTTGAATGGTAATATCTCAAAAACGAAAACAGATATTGATTTCCGGTTTTCGCCATTGAATTTATTTTGAAATTTTAGATCGAAATCATGTGTCATATGACCATCATCCTATTTAAATTAAGAAAGTTAAATCCAATATGGCGGATCCAAGATGGCGGACAAAAATTTCAAATATCACCCAGAATAGTTTTTTTGGTGCAACAAGCAATTAAAGTCATTCTGGTCACCTAGTCACGCTCACTTTTCTGTAATTCAGCCATTTCCAGACTTAATGGACACCCGGTATTATCAAATTTATAGGAAATAAAAAGATCTACAACTTTTATTTAAAGCTTTTTTTTACAGAGCCTAGTTTAGTGTGAAAGAGTGATTTTCCGTATTTTTAAGCAAAACTGAGGTTGATTTTCATTTTGCGTTTTTCACTCATGAGTAAAATTAGGTTTATGGAGGATAGTTTATTGATTTTATTACTTATGTTACATTATATAGTTAATTATTTGCATTGGCAAGATAAAGTCGTGTGAGTGTTTCACACCACATTTTTTACTTTTGTTTTATCGGTCACCTCATATCTCTAAAAAATGTATTAAAGTTATATAACAATAAATACCCTTTTTTAGTTGGGGATTGGTAAATGAAATACTTTTTGTGAAATAATTTTTGTTATATTGAAAATGAAAAGTAAACAATGCTGTTTGCTATATAATAAAATATGAAAGGACACCCTATTTTTCAGTAGCCCTAACTTTCATTTGTTCAAAAAATAAATAAAATAATGTACAATAATGAAGATGAATAGTTGTGCCGTTATTTGTACAGGCTGCCTCTGTAGAGCCCTACCTCTACTACACTCTATATTATTCTTTTCCATAAATGCCAACCCCTATTGTTTCATAAAATACACTGTTCTCCCTTCTATGTTATACTCATTATTAATTTTATTTTTATTAATTTATTTTCGGTTAAATTTTTTTTTTTTTTTGGTTTACCTATAGTATACAATATTAGAGAATATTGTGATTTTCAATTTATCACACCTTGAAGCCAAAAAACTTGAAATTCTGTCCAGTTTCTATCTTTTTTCATAATAACATAAGAAACATTTTCTCACCCTGTGGTGGCTGAATTTTTTTCACAACATTATTGGACCAGGATTCACATTTTAACAAGACGTGTTTTTTAAAATTTGCTTTTAGTTCATCAGAAAAACGTTTTTATTTGGTAATGAAAACTATAATTTCTTTTTGAGCTAGTTTTTTTTTTGTTAAACTGCCATGTCAAAATGTGTTTTCCTATGCAATGAATGTACCTTTAAAATCTCAAATTAATATCTTTAACCGTTAAGAAAATTTTGCTTTTGTATGGAAAAATCGAATTTTCGGAAAACGAAGAAACGAAGGAAACGAACAAACAATAACCTCACATGTAAGAAAAAAAATCAGTTGTGAAATAAAATAATAAGAAAGCAAGACAAACAACAGGCTTGTCAACAATATGTATAAGATTACCTTTATAATTAAAAAATAATAAAAAATTCTAAACAAAGAGGATAAAAAGTTATCCAACTGAAATTTTGACAGGTCCCTGATTAAGTGTCAAAAATAGTATTAATTTAAAAAATCGATAAAATACCTTTATATTTGATACCTTTATATTTAAAAAATAATAAAAAATTCTAAACAAAGAGGATAAAACGTTATCCAACTGAAATTTTGACAGGTCCCTGATTAAGTGTAAAAAATAGTATTAATTTAAAAAATCGATAAAAAATATAAAACCTTATCAGAAGGACGCTGTTATTGTATAGATCAGCTTACTCAGAAAATTCTGTAGAATTTTCAAATAAACAACAAATAAAAAATTGTGAATTATTTTAGGACCGGGTTCCCTTAATCCATTTAACTGAAATTTATAAACTAATACCCCAAACGTGTTTTTGGAATTAGCTACATAACTAATTTCAAAAACATGAAAACAATACTATCTTTCTCGTTTTTTATCCTAATGTGTGTACGTTGCAATCTGTTCAATTCAGTACAATAAGTAACCCCGTGACCCAATGAGATGAGGATGATGTGTATGACGTGTAAATGAGGTGCAGTCTTGTACAGACCCATGCCGACCATTCCTGAGAGAATACGGTTGATTGAACAGTCAGCTGTTAAACAGCTGACTCGCGGTGACAACTTTACCCCTAGACCAACCCGTCTGTCTTCTTCTTAATTATAATATTAAATTTATACAGAGCAAGAGACATTTTATAGTTCTTGTTGAAGATAAATGAAAAAAAACTTACGGTTTGCCAAACTAGCAACAATTTATTAAAAATATTATGTGTAATAAATGTAAAATATTACTACATGTAAAAATTGCAACACCAAATCGTGTTAAACTGCCCGCGTTACTTAACAAAATATAACACAGTATAATTTATATCAAAATAATCATTGGAAATACTAGTATGGTTACAACAGTACATAACAAAGCACGGCAGCTACAAGCGACACAACTCATTTTCCTCCTACAACGTCCAATTATTATTAACATACACACACACACACACACACACACACACACACATAAAATAACACGGATAATTATTTTTAAAACGTAATAATTAACAGTAATAAACAACGACAATTAGAGGTTGTGTTATTTATTTATTTTTAATAAAAATGAGAGAAAAATATTTATGAATGTTAATAAATATAAAATATTTATAACTGCGAAAACTATAATTTAGTTTTAAGTTAAATTTAAATTCCACACGCCAAAAATTTAAATTTATGTTACTACGTGTAATGTATAGGTATAATTAATAATTACTAATTTGTTTAAAATACTGTTTAGCTAGTATTGTGTAACGAAGAGAAAGGGGTTTGATACAGGGTGATTCACGAAGATATACAGAAACTTTGGGAGCCCATTGTTCATTTAAAAATAATTAAAAAAGTTTATATAAACATGGGTCCGGAAATGCTTCGTTACTGAAATACGGCTAGCGAAAGATTTCAGCTCACCAGGTGAAATGAGGTCTTCCTGAAATTCTGGTAAGGTAGATTAAGGGACGAATTCAATCGTTTCTTATAGTTTTTGACCTGATAAATTGAATAAAACTGGTCCCAGAACTGTAAGTTAAATAGTTTTTGAGAAAACCGGTGTCAAATGCAAAAAAATGGAGTGAAAAAAACACGTTTTTTCATCTTTGTTTTTCCGGTTAATTTTACTTTGTACTGTTATGAATAAAATTCATTTTATTAAACATCTTTCTGTGTACTTTATTTACACCGGTTTGTTCAGAATAAAATTTTCTACATGTTTTATTCAAAAATTTTAACTGTTTCTTGGTGAAATAACAAAGTTATTCTTGCCCGAAGATGAAAAAATGTGTTTTCACTCCAT